>CAKJTW010000001.1:79910000-84910000 GCA_917880005.1 Nanger dama
GTAAGAGGGTTCCCTTTTCTCCATATCCTCTCTAGCATTTATTGCTTGTAGACTTTTGGATCACAGCCATTCTGACTGGTGTGAAATGGTACTTCATTGTGGTCTTGATTTGCATTTCTCTGATAATGAGTGATGTTGAGCATCTTTTCATGTGTTTGTTAGCCATCCATATGTCTTCTTTGGAGAAATACCTACCTAGTTCTTTGGCCCATTTTTTGATTGGATCGTTTATTTTTCTAGAGTTGAGCTGCATAAGTTGCTTGTATATTTTTGAGATTAGTTGTTTGTCAGTTGTTTCATTTGCTATTGTTTTCTCCCATTCAGAAGGCTGTCTTTTCACCTTGCTTATAGTTTCCTTTGTTGTGCAGAAGCTTTTAATTTTAATTAGATCCGATTTGTTTATTTTTGCTTTTATTTCCAGTATACTGGGAGGTGGATCATAGAGGATCCTGCTGTGATTTATGTCGGAGAGTGTTTTGCCTATGTTCTCCTCTAGAAGTTTTATAGTTTCTGGTCTTACATTTAGATCTTTAATCCATTTTGAGTTTATTTTTGTGTGTGGTGTTAGAAAGTGACCTAGTTTCATTCTTTTACAAGTGGTTGACCAGTTTTCCCAGCACCACTTGTTAAAGAGACTGTCTTTACTCCATTGTATATTCTTGCCTCCTTTGTCGAAGATAAGGTGTCCATAGGTGTGTGGGTTTATCTTAGGGCTTTCTATTTTGTTCCATTGATCTATATTTCTGTCTTTGTGCCAGTACCATACTGTCTTAATGACTGTGGCTTTGTAGTAGAGCCTGAAGTCAGGCAAGTTGATTCCTCCAGTTCCATTCTTCTTTCTCAAGATTGCTTGGGCTATTTGAGGTTTTTGTATTTCCATACAAATCTTGAGATTATTTGATCTAGTTCTGTGAAAAATACTGCTGGTAGCTTGACAGGAATTGCATTGAATCTGTAGATTGCTTTGGGTAGTATCCTCATTTTCACTATATTGACTCTTCCAATCCATGAACATGGTATATTTCTCCATCTATTAGTGTCCTCTTTGATTTCTTTCATCAGTGTTTTATAGTTTTCGATATATAGGTCTTTAGGTAGGAATATTCCTAAGTATTTTATTCTTTTCGTTGCAGTGGTGAATGAAATTGTTTCCTTAACTTCTTTTTCTACTTTCTTATTATTAGTGTATAGGAATGCAAGGGATTTTTGAGTGTTGATTTTATATCTACTACAAAGCCACAACTTTACTATATTCATTGATTAGCTCTAGTAGTTTTCTGGTCGAGTCTTTAGGATTTTCTATGTAGAGGATCATGTCATTTGCAGTGAGAGTTTTACTTCTTCTTTTCCAATTTGGATTCCTTTTATTTCTTTTTCTGCTCTGATTGCTGTGGCCAAAACTTCCAGAACTATATTGAATAGTAGTGGTGAAAGTTGATACCCTTGTCTTGTTCCTGACTTTAGGGGAAATGCTTTCAATTTTTCACTATTGAGGACAATGTTTGCTGTGGGTTTGTCATATATAGCTTTTATTATGTTGAGGTACGTTCCTTCTATTCCTGCTTTCTGGTGCGTTTTTATCATAAATGGATGTTGAATTTTGTCAAAGGCCTTCTCTGCATCTATTGAGATAGTCATATGATTTTTATTTTTCAATTTGTTAATGTGGTGAATTACCTTGATTGATTTGCGGATATTGAAGGATCCTTGCATCCCTGGGATAAAGCCCACTTGGTCATGGTGTATGATCTTTTTAATGTGTTGTTGGATTCTGATTGCTAGAATTTTGTTAAGGATTTTTGCATCTATGTTCATCAGTGATACTGGCCTGTAGTTTTCTTTTTGAGTTGTATGAGCTGTTAATGTACTTTGGAAATTAAGTCCATGTCAGGTCTTTAATGCATTTTTAGTTTATTTTTGTGTATGGTGTTAGAGAATATTCTAATTCCATTGTTTCATATGCAGCTTCCCAGTTGTCCATAAATAATTATTGAAGAGACTGTCCTTTCTCCATTATATATTCTTACCTCCTTTGTCTGAGGTTAATTGACCATATGTGCATAGGTTTACTTGTGCTATTTCTATCCTGTTCCACTGATTTCCATGTTTGTGCCTGAACCAAACTGCTTTGATTACTGTAGCTTTGTAGGACGGTCTGCAGTCAGTCAGCCTCATTCCTCCATCTTCATTGTTTAAATTTTGCTTTGGCTCAACTCAGTTCAGTTTCTCAGTCATGTCCAACTCTTTGCAATCCCATAGACTGCAGCACTCCAGGCTTCCCTGTGCATCACCAAAATCCTGGAACTTGCTCAAACTCCTGTTCATTGAGTCAGTAATGCTATCCAACCATCTCATCCTCTGTCATCCCCTTCTTCTCCTGCCCTCAATCTTTCCCAGCATCAGTCCTTCCAATGAATATTCACTGTTGATTTCCTTTAGGATTGACTGGATTGATTTCCTTGCTGTCCAAGGGACTCTCAAAAGTCTTCCCCAGCACCACAATTTAAAAGCATTAATTCTTTTGTGGTCAGAATTCTCTATGGTCCAACTTTCACATCCATTTATGACTACTGCAAAAGCATAGCTTTGATTATATGGACCTTTGTTGGCAAAGTGATGTCTCTGCTTTTTAATACACTGTCAAGGTTTGTAAAGACTGAGCGACTTCACTTTGACTTTTTACTTTCATGCATTGGAGAAGAAAATGGCAACCCACTCTAGTGTTTTTGCCTGGAGAATCCCAGGGATGGGGAGCCTGGTGGGCTGCCATCTATGGGGTCGCACAGAGTCAGACACGACTGAAGCTACTTAGCAGCAGCAAGGTTTGTCATAGTTTTGTGCCCTAGTATGTGGTCAATCTGAGAGAATCTTCCATGTGCACTTGAAAAGAGTGCATTCATTCTAGGGGATGTAATGTTTTGAAAATATTAAGTCTAACTTTTCTGTTGTATTATTTAGGATATGTTTCCTTATTGGTTTTCTATCTAGAAGATCATTCCATTGATATAAGTGGGGTGTGAAAGTCCCTGCTATTATTGTATTCATGTGAATATCTCCCTCTATGTTTGTTAGTATTTGTTTTATGTGTTTGGGTGCTCCTATGTTAGATGCATACATGTCGATAAGAGTACTATCCTCTTCTTGTATTGATTTTTTAACATTATATTGTGTCTTTATCTTTATGGCCTTTGTGTCAAACTCTATTTTGTCTTGTATGAATACTGTGATTCCCCTCTTTCCCATCATTTCCCTTTGCATAAAATATCTTTTTCCATCCTCTTACTTTCAGTCTATGTGTGTCTTCTGTCCTAAGAGGATTTTTATAGGCAGAATATTATAGGCTCTTGTTTTATTATTATTATCCAAACAGCCACTCTATCTTTGGGTTGCAGCATTTAGTCCACTGACATCCAATGTAATTACTGATAGATAAGTATCTGCTTATGCTGGAATGTGAAGTCAAATGGGCCTCAGAAAGTATCACTAAAGAAAAGCTAGTGGAGATGATGGAATTCCAGTTGAGCTGTTTCAAATCCTGAAAGATGATGCTGTGAAAATGTGATGCACTCAATGTGCCAGCAAATTTGGAAAACTCAGCAGTGGCCACAAGACTGGAAAAGGTCAGTTTTCATTCCAATCCCAAAGAAAGGCAATGCCAAAGAATGCTCAACTACTGCACAATTGCACTCATCTCACATGCTAGTAAAGTAATGCTCAAACTTCTCCAAGCCAGGCTTCAGCAATACGTTAACTGTGAACTTCCTGATGTTCAAGCTGGTTTTAGAAGAGGCAGAGGAACCAGAGATCAAATTGCCAACATCCGCTGGATCATCGAAAAAGCAAGAGAGTTCCAGAAAAACATCTATTTCTTCTTTATTGACTATACCAAAGCCTATGATTGTGTGGATCACAATAAACTGTGGAAATTCTGAGAGAGATGGGAATACCAGACCACCTGACCTGTCTCTTGAGCAATCTGTATGCAGGTCAGGAAGCAACAGTTAGAACTGGACGTGGAACAACAGACTGGTTCCAAATAGGAAAAGAAGTACGTCAAGGCTGTATATTGTCACTCTGCTTATTTAAATTATATGTAGAGTACATCATGAGAAACACTGAGCTGGAAGAAACACAAGCTGGAATCAAGATTGCTGGGAGTAGTATCAATAACCTCAGATATGCAGATAACACCACCCTTATGGCAGAAAGTGAAGAGGAACTAAAAGCCTCTTGATGAAAGTGAAAGAGGAGAGTGAAAAAGTTGTCTTAAAGCTCAACATTCAGAAAACGAAGATCATGGTATCCGGTCCCATCACTTCATGGGAAATAAATGGGGAAACAGTGGGAACAATGTCAGACTTTATTTTTCTGGGCTCCAAAATCACTGTAGATGGTGACTGCAGCCATGAAATTAAAAGACACTTACTCCTTGGAAGAAAAGTTATGACCAACCTAGATAGTATACTCTAAAGCAAAGACATTACTTTGCTGACTAAGGTCCTTCTAGTCAAGGCTATGGTTTTTCTTGTGGTCATGTATGGATGTGAGAGTTGGACTGTGAAGAAGGCTGAGCGCTGAAGAATTGATGCTTTTGAACTGTAGTGTTGGAGAAGACTCTTAAGAGTCCCTTGGACTGCAAGGAGATCCAACCAGTCCATTCTGAAGGAGATCAGCCCTGAGATTTCTTTGGAAGGAATGATGCTGAAGCTGAAAGTCCAGTACTTTGGCCACCTCATGGGAAGAATTGACTCACTGGAAAAGACTCTGATGCTGGGAAGGATTTAGGGCAGGAGGAAAAGGGGACGACCAACCAAGGATGAGATGGCTGGATGGCATCACTGACTTTATGGACCTGAGTCTGAGTGAATCCCAGGAGTTGGTGATGGACAGGGAGGCCTGGCATGCTGCAATTCATGGGGTCACAAACAGTTGGACACGATTGAGTGACTGAACTGAACTAAACTGATATATCTACTGCCATTTTAAAGCTTGTTTTATAGTTGATTCTGCTTCTTCTCTGTACCTCTCTTTTGGTTTTCCCTTTGTAGTTTGATGATTATCTTTTACTTTATGCTTGTGTTCTCTTTTTTATTTTTGTGAATCTATTGTATATTTTTCTCTTGTGGTTACCCTGTCTTTCAAATATGTAACACTCTCCTTTATCTATTTCCTGTAGACCAATAGTCCTATAGGTTCAAACATATTGTAAACAGAAGAATTTTTTCATTTGCTTACTCTCCTCCCATACATTTTATGATTTTGGATGTCCACGCTTTTATATCTTCATGTTTATCATTTTGTTGTTAATTATGGTTATCATCATTTTAAGAGCATTTTTTTAAATTAAAAATATTTGGAAGGACTTCCCTGGTGGTCCAGTGGTTAGCACTCTGAATTCCCAATGCATGGGGCTCAGGTTTGATCCCTGTTTGGAGATCTCCTGCATGCTGCATAATGCAGTCAAAAATTAATTTTTTTTTTTTTTTACCATATACTGAGTTACTTAAGTGATACTTTCCAATTGTGATTTTATATAGCCTCTCATTTCTTTTCCATTTAGAGAAGATCTTTCAACACTGAAGGATAGGTTTGGTATTGCTGTATTCCTTTAGAGTTTGCTTGTCTGAGAAATTCTCTCTCTCCCTTTCTGTTGTAAATGATAATCTTGCTGGTAGAGTATTCTCAGTTCAGTTCAGTTCAGTTCAGTTGCTGAGTTGTGTCTGACTCTTTGTGACCCCATGAATCACAGCACGCCAGGCCTCCCTGTCCATCACCAACTCCCAGAGTTCACTCAGACTCACGTCCATAAAGTCAGTGATGCCATCCAGCCATCTCATCCTCCGTTGTCCCCTTCTCCTCCTGCCCTGAATCCCTCCCAGCATCAGAGTCTTTTCCAATGAGTCAACTCTTTGCATGAGGTGGCCAAAGTACTGGAGTTTCAGCTTTAGCATCATTCCCTCCAAAGAAACCCCAGGGCTGATCTCCTTCAGAATGGACTGGTTGGATCTCCTTGCAGTCCAAGGGACTCTCAAGAGTCTTCTCCAACACTGAAGATCAGTAGCATTAATTCTTTGGTGCTCAGCCTTCTTCACAGTCCAACTCTCACATCCATACATGACTACTGGAAAAACCATAGACTTGACTAGAGGGACCTTAGTCAGCAAAGTAATGTCTCTGCTTTAGAGTATACTATCTAGGTTGGTCATAATTTTTCTTCCAAGGTATAAGCATCTTTTAATTTCATGGCTGTAGTCACCATCTGTAGTGATTGGAGCCAAAATAAATAAATAAATAAATAAAATAAAGTCTGACACTGTTTCCACTGTTTCCCCATCTATTTGCCATGAAGTAATGGGACCAGATGCCATTATCTTCGTTTTCTGAATGTTGAGCTTTAAGTCAACTTTTTCACCCTCCTCTTTCACTTTCATCAAGAGGCTTTTTAGTTCCTCTTCACTCTCTGCCATAAAGGTGGTGTTATCTGCATATCTGAGGTTATTGATACTTCTCCCAGCAGTCTTGATTCCAGCTTGTGCTTCATCCAGCCCAGCATTTCTCATGCTGTACTCTGCATATAAGTTAAACAAGCAGGGTGACAATATAATGAGTTCCACTATTCTATATTCCAAATCACTTATTCATTATTCTGCATTATCCCTTCTGCTACTTATTGCCTTTAGCTCAGCAATTGTCTCAGCAAATGAAATTTCTAATCTTTCTTGACTTCTTATAGTTTCTAGTTACTTTTTTTTAATAGTAAGCTGTATTTTTGTTGGTAGCTTGTCTTAATTCCTTCAGTATTTTCATTATCTTCTTTTTGAACTTGATATTGATTAAACCAAAGAGGTCTGTTTGTTCTTTCACAGGAATGAATTTCTTGGTTTTTTCATTTCAAATGGTTTCTCTGCTTTATTATATTATTTTTTTTACATTTATGTTATTCTGCAAGTTTAGGAGTAAATTCACCTACTATGGTCTTAGAGGTCTATTTTATGTGAGTATCCAATTATAGCTTGTGTAGGTTTAATATTTTTGGTGTGAGAGCTGTTTCTAATATGGACGCCTGCCTCCTCTTTATCAGTACGTGCTGGCCATTATCCCCTTGTGAGTGCTGTGCAGACGCAGTGGCCAATGCCCACCTCTATGGCAGGCCCAGGCTCCCTCCACTTATGCCTTCAGTGGCACCTACACCACACTCCAGCCCCTTCAAGCTGGCTCTGTGCAGCTAACCCCAGTCCTTTACCTGGGCTTAATGTCTGAAGCCTGAGCTTTAGCATCAAGTAGACACATGTCTCAGTCTGGGGAATACAGGGTGCTGGCATGGGCCATCCATGCAGGATGCAGGTCTGTCCACTCTGTAAACTGGCTGCTGTGCCATCCTCTGAGGCTCCCCACCAGTGATGAAGGGGGATACTCCCCAGGCTCAGGAATCTTTCTTTTCTCACAGTTCCCTCCAGGGGGCACAGGTCCCATCCTGATTCCCTCTCTTTTTTATTTTGTCCTACACAGTTACGTGGGGATTCTTCCTGTCCTTTCAGAAGTCCAAGGACTTCTGCCAGTGTTCAATATGCATTCTTTGAGCATGGTTCCACTAATGTATTTTTTGGTGTAGATGTATTTTTGATGTATTTGTGGCAGGAGATGAGTGCCACGTCCTGCTACACCACCGTCTTGATCATTCCCCTCTGGATACAAGTTATTATACATTTATCCAAACCCACAGAACATGTAACACCAAGAGTGAACACTAATGTAAACCATGTACTTCGGTGATAATGATGTGTCAGTGTTCCACCAATTATAATATATATACCACTGTGATGTGGATGTTAACGGTGATGGAGGCTGGGTGGGGAAGGTAGCATACAGGAACTTCCTGTATTTTTCACTCAGTTTACTATGAACCTAAAACTGCTCTAATGATGCTGCTGCTAAATCACTTCAGTCATGTCCTACTTTGCGACCTCATAGACGGCAGCCCACTGGGCTCCCCCCATCCCTGGGATTCTCCAGGCAAGAACACTGGAGTGGGTTGCCATTTCCTTCTCCAATGCGTGAAAGTGGAGTCACCCAGCCATGTCTGACTCTTAAAGACCCCATGGACTGCAGCATACCAGGCTCCTCCATCCATGGGATTTTTCCAGATAACAGTACTGGAGTGGGGTGCCAGTGCCTTCTCCAAAAACTGCTCTAAAAATAGTCTATTAAAAATTATGACATTTATCTGAAAGAAACGACAAAAAGAATAATAAATTTTTAAAAAGAATAATAAGGAAAATAATCTTTTCCTGCTTTAAATAATTTATGCTATTGACTAATTTTTGTGGAAACAACTTTTATCAAAATCAGATGTTACAGTGTCCTACTTTTTAAATCTTAACCTCTTGTCAAACATTAATTCATCCTCTTGGACAATTTTTAAATGTAATTTAATATAATTTTCTTTAATATAAGTTAAACATAAGGCATTCATAGTAATTGTTCAAGGATACATCTGTTGTTATGACTGAAGATATAAACTTGGAATCTGAGGATGGTATGCAACATAAATTAAGGGGTTAAAAGTTATTACACTGCAAATAAATTGCAAAAGGACAATAAACAAGTATATGAAGAGAGAGCTTAGGTCTGGAAAAAATTAAACTACATGATGACAAAGTAACAATATCCTAATAACTAGTTTTCAACATTCATTATACTGTTAGGCAAACAAACAAAATGTTGTATACATGATACCACATAATCATGAGTTCTAAATTATTCAAAAACATCTTCTAATTTTGTTGTTTGGTTACTAAGTCATGTCTGACTCTGCAACCCCCTGGACTGTAGCCTACCAGGCTCCTCTGTCCATTGGATTTCCCAGGCAAGAATACTGGAATGGATTGCTATTTCCTTCTCCAAGAACTCTTCCTGATCCAGGGATCAAACCCACCTCTCCTGTTTGGCAGGCAGATTCTTTACCACTGACAGTGAAGTCATATGAATGGTAGTACATAGTCATGAGTTCTTAACTATGCAAAACATCTTCTAATTAACAACTTGCTTTTTCTTAAACCATACCCAAGTAGGAAAAGTAGAAAGACTGCTATCCTTGCTATGTGGAGATAAAAACATTTATTTTGTATTCCAAGCATTTTCCACATGGAGTTAGAATTAATATGAGATGGCTCTTAAGTGTATTTGATCTGCACGGAAATCATGTTCAGATTGCAGCTTTCAGAATACAAAAATATCTGAAACTATTTGTCTGCAGCAAAGAGTCACCTAATGTCCACTTAGACTTTTTATATTCTGTGCTCTATGGTTTGTAAAACTGATTTAAGATTAATATGAACTAAAGAACAATTTATATGTACCATTTCATTGAAATTATGGTAAGTGCATTTGAAATTTGAATTACAATTGAAGTAAAATCAATACAGTGTTCAAAGTTATGTTTTCTTTTTCAAACTCATAATGAAATAAAAGCTAAAATGCCTACATTCTAATTTGCCATGTTACAGTTTTCATTGAAATTGTAAATAATATAGTATACATTTGTTATGTGAAATAAAACACACTGCCTAAGACATTTTAGTCCCAACGAATCATTAGGATATTTATATTCATATGTTTGGTAGGATAACAACTATTCTATATCCTGGCATGATGAATGTCTTGGCATGCCACTGTGGAATATTATAAAAAAAAAAAAAAAAAGCATTACATTGTTCCCTGTCCGAGAAGGATTAAAGAACAATTACTGGATAACTTTTGTACTACTGATTAGAAGTATGCATTTAGAAGAGAGAATGAACAAATATTGAAACTAAGTTTACTAAATAGCTTCAACAATGTCAATGTCCTGAAAGACAAGACAGAGTGATCAACAGTCACAGATTAAAAGAAAGTAAAGGAACATGATGATTCAAGGCATTAGATGATCCTGGATATGGAATATTGTTAGATTAATTCAAAAAATTAGAATAAGGACTGTAGTAATGTAAAATCCCAGGATTTGATCACTACTTTATTGTCATAGAGAAGATCATCTTCATTGTCAGAAGACACATGCTGAATTATTTAGAGATGAAACATTGTGATACTTGGTATATTCTAATGATTACACAGTACTGCTGCTGCTGCTAAGTTGCTTCAGTCGTGTCTGACTCTGTGCAACCCCAGAGATGGCAGCCCACCAGGCTCCCCTATCCCTGGAATTCTCTAGGCAGGAACACTGGAGTGGGTTGCCATTTCCTTCTCCAATGCATGAAAGTGAAAAGTGAAAGTGAAATCGCTCAGTCGTGTCCGACTCTTAGCACCCCATGGACCAAAGCCTACCAGGCTCCTCCGTCCATGGGATTTTCCAGGCAAGAGTACTGGAGTGGGGTGCCATTGCCTTCTCCATTACACAGTACATAGTTCCACAATAACAATAATAACATGAAATATATGTATATACATATGTGAGTCAGTGTGTAAGAGAGACAAAGATTAAAAGATCAGAGAAAGTGCAAATGATACAAAATGCTTCCACTGGGGCATTAAAGCTTGAATTTTTTTCAAAATAAATCTTGAAACAAAATTTAAATTCAAAACATGCTCTCTTCAGGACTTCAAGTATTCAGTGGCTCTTAGCTAATATTATGGTTACAATTTCTCTTTCCAGGGAATAAGAAACCCTCTGCCTGCTACTCAGTCTTATACTATACAGTTCAAAGGATGCCTCTTTTAAACAATACAAGCTTTGATGTTAGCCTCAGATTTATTTTTCTCCTAAAAATTTGTAAAAATCTGTATTATTGGGCTGGTTTGGGTTCTGCTAGTCATCAAGTCTATTTGCATGAACTCCATCTCTCACCCTTATGAGTGGTGGTGGGTAGTGCTTTAGTCTTTAAGTCGAGTCCGACTCTTGCAACCCCATGGACTGCAGCCTACCAGGCTCCTTCGTCCATGGGTCCATGGGATTTTCCAGACAAGAGTACTGGAGTGGGGTGCCATTGCTTACTACTAATTTACATATTACATATTTTGTGTCTTGCTTTACTTCTTATCTAGCTTACTTGAAGTAGTTTTGCCTTTTGCTGTGCAGTAATAACTATTCCTGACCCAGAGATCTGAGAAGTTTTATGTTTCTTTGTTTTAACATTCTGAAGACTTTAGATCTTCATTTCTGGAAAATTCTCAGCTAAGAATATACGTGTATCTCTTCTCCATTTTATTTCCTTTTTCTGGAACTATTATTAGACACTGTTTAATCCTTTTAAACATTATTCATTTAAGTGTTTGCTAAAGTATAATATACACAAAGAAAAATTGAGAAATACATATAATGAATCTCCAAAAGTTAATATTGTTGTATAAAACAGACATAGGTCAAGAAATATTACCAGTCCTCCAAAAGGTTCCTATATGTAGTCATAACTCCCCAAATCCACTTCAGGACCTGTAAGAGTCAAAAGAATCCTGACTTCTAAGACTGTATTAGATAAGTTTTGCCTGAATTTGAAGTTTACATAAGTAGAATCACACAGAGAATCTACTTTTTGTACCTGGCTTCATTCATTCAACAGTATGTTTGTGATATGTATTCATGTAGTTTGTAATTCATTCTCTTTTGCATTCTGTTATGTAAACAATGTATTTAATCCATTCTACGTCTAAGGACTATTCATAGGGTTTTTTCACCCAGATTTTAACAGTTATAAATAGTGCTGCTACCCATCATTATGCATGTCTTTTGATGTACATATGTACATGGTTCTGTTGTTTATATATTTAAAAGAGTAACTGTTAGGTCATAACGTATCTATACTTTTAGTAGTCACGTCTTTGTGTGTCATAACTTTGAGTACATAGAGCTCATTCCTTTTTATCACTAAATTTTATTTCATTGTATAGACTTATCACAGTTTGTTTTTGATTCACCTGTTGAATGATATCTTGGTTTCTCCCAGTCTTTAGAAATTAAGCATAAAGCTTCTATAAACATTTATGTACAGGTTTTTGTGTAGACATTAGTTTCAAATCAGTTGGGTAAATACCTGGGAACATAATTGCTGGATTGCATGGTAAGACTGTACAGCTTTGTAAGAAAGTGTAAAATTATTTTCCAAACTATTTTCCATTCCCAGCAACAATGAATTTTCTTCCTGCCCCTATAGCTCCACATCCTCATCAGCAATTTTTATTGACAGTTGTTTAGATTCTAGTAATTTTAATCAGTTTATGGTGGGATCATAGGCTCTTTTAATTTGCATTTCCTAATGATAAATAATATTGATAAATTTTATATGCTTATTTGCCCTGTCACTGTGCCTGATATGTATCACTATATTATAGTAGTGATGAATAGTGGGTGAACGGAATTATTTCAAAGATTATCTGTGAGGAATTGAAATGCACTATCATGTAGGCATACATTAATAACCCAAAGGTCACATTTATGCCTGCTCCAATAATTGTGCTGTGCTGTGCTTAGTTGCTTAGTCATGCCCGACTCTTTGCGACCCATGACTGTAACCCTCCAGGCTCCTCTGTCCCTGGGATTATCCGGGCAAGAATACTGGAGTGGGTTGCCATTCCCTTCTCCAGGGGATCATCCCAACCCAGGGATCTAAGCCAGGTCTCCTGCACTGTGGCAGATTCTTTACTGCCAACAGGGAAGCCTTGCTCCCATAATTATTGCACTCTTAAAAAAAAAAATCACCTACATTTTCCTGGGACTCAGTTTTCTTCAGCTAGAATAAAGTTTCAGACTTACATCAGGCAAAGTCCTTTCACCTGGATAGACCTTTATTACAGAGAAGGCTCTGGGCTTGTTTCACAATGGTTACACTCTCTGTTGGGTTTATTAGGGGATCTTTCTAGGATCCTCACCAGAAGAACCTATTGGTGAAGGATTTGGGAAGGAGGTCCCCTTAAGCCTGCAGCCCCCATGATTTTCTCATCTTTAGAATAGTCCACACTCAGCCTCCAGAACTGTCAAATTTTCCATGTAGGTATCCCTACAGCTCTAGTGGCTCCTGCTTCAGGTGAGATGATCTCAGTCCCTGTGTCTCTCTGGATGTGCCTGTCTCTTCACATTTCAGAGTGGTGCTTGTCCCTGCCACTTCAGTTTTCAGACGGGGCTAAGAAAAGTGATTGATTTTCACATTATCCAGTTTTTTGTTGTGCAGACAAGAGTGATGATTTCCATGTTCTATATGTGTTATAGCTGAAATCAGGAATCTATGAGTATTCTAGAAATCTTTAAAAATCTTTAAAATCTTTGTGTTTCTGTGCTTCCCAGATTTTTCATTCTGGTTTATATTAAATCTTTTGTTTTTTTCATATGTATTTTATAGTCTGACTATATCTGTTTTTAGAGTTTCATCAAATTGCTTATATTGTTTTTGAGTGTGCTAATTTTCCTTTTATTTACATATGTTTATTCGGAGGAGAAGGGGACGACAGAGGATGAGATGGCTGGATGGCATCACTGACTCGATGGACGTGAGTCTGAGTGAACTCCAGGAGTTGATGATGGACAGGGAGGCCTGGTGTACTGTGATTCATGGGGTCACAAACAGTCGGACATGACTGAGCGACTGAACTGAACTGAACTGATTCTTCCTGATAGGGGTTTGTATTGTTTCATTTGTAGCTCATTTTTAGGAATAGGAAAGAAAAATGTGTGCAAAACTGAAAATAATCCTATAAAAAAGTGTTGTGTTTGCTTTTACAAGTTTCTGGAGTTTTAAAATAGTTCTCTTTCCATTATTATACCAAAAGGTAATAAAACGAGACCCACACCTATGATTAATGGGAGGCTTATGGCTTAGATTTCTCCTATTTAATACCCAGCCACACCCAACCTCTTGTGCCAAGGACAGAGAGCCCTCTAAATTTTTGGTTTATACAGCTATTCTGAAACATAATGGACAGAAGTGGGGATTCACCTTCTACATTAGTTTAGTTTTAAAATATCTAGATGTTTCCTAGTCACTGTTCTATGCATTCCTTTATGGGATTTGTAACTGTTGCTGATTGCTGCTTGCTCATCACTTTGTATTATGTACGAGTAGTTATACTGTTTATACAATGTCAGGATCTTCCCAAGGCTATTCAGTGTTTAAGGACATATTTTAGGGCTGCATAATACACTGTGCTGTTGTGTCACATTTACTCCTACACTTTAATACATATATAAATGGCAACCCACTCCAGTACTCTTGCCTGGAGAATCCCATGGAGGGAGGAGCCTGGTGGGCTACAGTCCATGGGGTCACAAAGAGTCAGACACGACTGAGCGACTTCACTTCACTATACAGTTTTCAGTTTTTCACTTTTAAGGTAGATGATTAGACACAGAATTACTTAGCCAGAGGGAATCATATTTTGATTTTTTAAAGAGGCCCAATTCATACTATTGTCTTTTTCATCAGATTTTTATTGTCATTGTGTATCTTTTGAATTAAAAAGTCTTTGGTATCTTAATTGATATGCAATCATCTAGTTCTTTTAATTTTTTTGGTTGATAGTACAGGGGAGTCTAAATTCTACTTTTACCCAGTTATTTTTAGCTGGACCTTCAAATTAAATTGACTTAAGACAGATAAACAGGAAAAAAAAAATACAAGTTTATCTAACACAAATTTTACATGGCATGTAAGCCTTCATGAGTGAGGAGTCAAAGAAATGGCAAAATCTAGGCTTTCTGTATTAGGTTGAGAAAAGAGAGATAATTGGGAAAAAGTAACTAACCCATGTGGAGAGGCCAAAGGGAGATAAGAATTATTTTAACAAGGTCTACTTGTACAGAATTCTCTTAGTCTTAGCTTCTCATCCTTAATGATGGGAATGTTACTTTTCTTCTGGTATAGGGAGGATATCTTTCACAGGGAAATTCCATCTCCTGCCTGGAAAGTGGAGTGTTCTTTTTTGGTTGTTTATTGTCTTTGCCATTTTTCAAGTGCCTTTAACTCAAAATAAAGAGTACTTCAGAGTGGCTTATGTTAGGGTGGCATGTTCTGAACTCATTCACTCATAATGGAAATAATTATATTTCTTTTAATTCCTAGTAGAGAGGTTAAGAGCATGTTCTCTCAAGCTATACTTTTCTAGACTTAGAACCAGGCATTGTCTCTTAATAGTTCTGTGAATGGGAATCGGTGATTGGTTTAATTTTCCATTGATGGGAATCAATAGTGGGAATTGGTGATTGGTTTAATTTTCTATTGATGGGAATGAGTAGTTCTTAGAAGGGAAGTGGGTACATAATAAATGAGCCACATCTGTTAGATATCTGTAATATTTGATAATTTTAATTTTTCTGAGGATTTTAGATGCTTATTTATTTTCCATCCAAAAGTGTTTACTCTCTAGATGGATAAATTGATCACGTTTGTCTTTTGTGGGTTTCTTCCATTATATGGTTACATTATTCACACTCTCCTAGAGTTTAATGAAATCATCCTAAAAGCATATGAAGAACATAGTAAAAATGTTTGAATAAAAAAGAAACTGGAGATCTTTTTCCATGTCCTTTCAGAAGACTAGATCATAGATTATTCAATGCCATAAATCATGCATTGAAGTGTGAAATAAGATTATCTATAACTTGAGAAATACAGAGTTTGTTAAACATATTTGCAATAGACTTTTTCGCACCCATGTTAGTATAGTCAAAACGCACAAATGTGTGAAGAAAAAAAAAAGTTAACATTTTAGTGACATTTTTTAAAAGTTCACAACATTCAAAAGAAATATTATAGCTGAGAAATGGAAAATGACTAAGTTATCTCTAGTATCTGAAAAAGGTCATGAGAATTGCATAGCCACTCAATTTAACCCCATCTTATGGGAGAGTTTTAACCAGGCAGTGCTTTGACATTATTTTAGATGGAAGTTAGAAACCAGATTCACTGAATACATTCAAAGTCTTCTAAAATAACCATTTTGGTTTTCATGATCCCTCTAAAAGAATTCTTTTTAAAATTTTTAATTAAAATGTTAAAATGTATAGGATTAAAAGAATATTAAATATTTTAAATTGGACAAAAGCATGCAAATTCTTAATTATATATTATTGTAATTACTCTTCATTTATACAGAAAAGAATTCCAAAAGTATCGCTGTTCATTCACTAATGACAAAAGTAGAAGAGCCTAACCAGATGATGATTCACCAACAGATGTTTTCCACTTAAAAATAAATTACATGTATAACATTTAAAAATTCATTTGACAGTCATATAGTATGGTATATGAACCATAAAGCATATTAATAACAAAGTAATTTTTGAAACCTATGGAAAGGACACTAGTCTGTTAAGCAATTATATTAAAGATGTAAATTGGAGAGGAAAAAATGAGAAAGCTGGTAAATAGCTTAAAAATTTAGACCATTTTGATGACTGGGTTCAAGAAATATTTGTAAACTCAGTAGACAAATGCAAAATAATTAAACTGTGATCAAGGAACACTGCCAGGAGCTGGACAATAAATAAAAGTCATCCTCTGACTTAAATAAGAATGTGGTTGATGAACTTTATTGAAACTACTTTGGCTTTTTTTTCTTTTTAAGATAGAACTCTGTATAGTGCAGTAAGAATGGATTTTCTGCTTGATAAGGCTTCTCTCTGGAAAACTGTAGACTGTAATGTCTCTAATAGAAGAAAGTAAGGTGATAGGAAAAAGATATACTAGCATATTTAAAGGATGTTACTATATATCCTCTTAAAACTAAATCCTGTGACTAAATTATACTTTAACAGCCTACCATCAATGTTCTGTATAAACAATGAAAGCTAAAAGAAATAAATGTTTATGATGTTAATAAATTAGTGCATAAAATATTTCTGTTACACATTTTTCCTCATTTAATGATTTATTTAAAAATATGTGATATGACAAATGTGTATTGTCTTATTAAAATTTGAAAGTAATAAGGAAAAGTGATTTAAAATTTTCAGTCTTTTCTCCTTGCATGCTGTGCACCATTCTTTCCCTTAAATTCCTAAATATGTAACATGCACTTCTACATAAAGTTCTGTCTGGAGGCTTGGAGCTTTTTAGAAGAAGAGATATTTTAAAGTGGTAAAAAATAGTTCAAAGTTTCTCTGGAGGTGGTCATGATAAACCTGATCCCTAAACTACTAAATTTCTTTCTTTGCCCTATAAACACTATAGAGTCCCCACCCCCCACCTCCCAGGTTTCAACTGAATCCCATTTCCTTCCCTTTAGGCAAAGAAAGTTCTTGCACCGTGTCAGATAGTCTTGCAATAACTTGGCCTATGTAGTGGAACTGGAAAAGGAAGAAAAAGATATTTGAGAAATGTATTTTATTAGTCAACCTGCTTTCAGATTTCTCACAGATGACTACAAATTGTAAACTCCTTTCTCTCTATCATCTAGCTTCTCTTGCTACAGTCCATGGGGTTGCAGAGTTGGACATGACTGTGCAAATGAACTGAAATTTTAGCAAAACTTAAACAAAAAAACATACAACCACAGTTTAGTACATTCAAAACTTTATGGTATTTGGGTCAGACACTTAAAGGTGTTGCCACTTTTCTAGAAAATACGGGTCTGAAAAAACAAAGATTGGAAATACACCCACATGTCAAGAAGATTAAAACTCAGGCAAAAAAATATATATATAATCATAAAATTCCTGTAGTATTAAAATTTGCCCACTTACTGGCTTAACAGAGTGCTCAGTTATCTATAATAACCCAATAATGTTCATAATTTAAAAAATATATATATATATCTTAATACCTTATAGCAAAAACTGAGTTCACTTTGAAGAATTTGGATTTGGAATTACTGTGGTCATTTTTTTTTTTACTACTTTTTGAATAAAATGAAATAAAACCTGAAATTATATTACTGAATCAAGATATTTAATAATAACATTTGGAATAGAGAGTTGGTGATTCATTGGAAACACTGGGTGAGTTCTCCAGTTAAATATGGTAGAGATGTACAGGAAAGGGTCAAAAATAACTGGTGGGATGTTGCTATAGCTCACCATTAGAGAAGGTATAGTGGGAGAGCAGAATCAAAGAGAAAGATACTAAGTTTAGACATCTGGGCTCTGAGACGTCTGAGGGAGAGCTAGGACAATGAAGGTAGGAGGCAGCTGCCCATTTGAGTCTATCACTCAGGATGGGGGGGTTCAAATTAGTTGTTTCTAGCCCATGACTACAAAAAAAGATGAAAAAAGGCAAAACTGAATTGAAAGACCAAGCTTAAATAGCCAAAAAGAAGACTGGAGAAATGTACACATAGAGAGTACAGAAGCTGAAATATTGAGACAGAAATCTCTGTCAGGAACTCAGCAAGGTGATGCGGTGCAAGTGCCTAGAAAAGGTTTTGTTATTCCTTGCCTCCTTTTATGTCCTGGTCAGGGCATTGTGAGGGAGTGATCAGACAGAATTTAAAGGACCAGTAACCAAATGAACAGACAAAAATACTTTGAGCATGCATCATTTCTAAAAGCTATGAATATAAAGAAGTGGAAATTCACATGTGAGTAGAACCACTATATTTAATAAGCTATAATTATGGGAGCTTTCAGCTTACACAATACATGTTTTCATTTTATAAAACAAACTTAAAGTTTGAGACAATTATTTTGTGATTTGGGTTCAAGTTGTCTCTCAGGAAACAGAATTAGCAATAAATTTTTTTTTTTAATGGAAGCAATAAGATTAGGGAAATATTGTGGATGAACTCTTTAATGGGAGCTATGTAATTCCACAAACACCTGATTGAGATCTGACACATATTTGCTTTGCTGATATGTGCTGCTTTGACAAAGTTTTTCATCAAATATTCTGTGATTTATAATGAGGAAAAATTCCATAATTTTGCAAAGGAGAACTTCATATGTTTTATATATAATAGTATTTTTCAATGTACATTCAGTTCAGTTATAATAGTATTTTTCAATGTACATTCAGTTCAGTTCAGTAGCTCAGTCATGTCCAACTCTTTGCAACCCCATGGACTGCAGCACCTCAGACTTCCCTGTTCATCACCAACTCCTGGAGCTTATTCAAACCCATGTCCATTGAGTCGGTGATGCCATCCAATCATCTCATCCTCTATTTTCCCCTTCTCCTCCTGGCCCAATCCCTCCCAGCATCAGGGTCTTTTCTAATGAGTCAGTTCTTTGCATAAGGTGGCCAAAGTATTGCAGTTTCAGCCTCATCATCTGTCCTTCCAATGAACACCCAGGACTGGTCAGATCTCCTTGCAGTCCAAGGGACTCTCAAGACTCTTCTCCAACACCACAATTCAAAAGCATCTATTCTTCGGCACTCAGCTTTCTTTATAGTCCATCAGTGTACATTAGGAAAGGTAATTCTTCAAATATATGATGTATGATACAAAATGATTTTATAGAATTTTTATACACAATTATGGGCTTCTCCAGAGAAGGTAATGGCAACCCATTCCAGTACTCTTGCCTGGAAAATCGCATGGACGGAGGAGCCTGGTAGGCTGCAGTCCGTGGATCCCTGAGTCAGACATGACTGAGCGACTTCACTTTCACTTTTCACTTTCATGCATTGGAGAAGGAACTTGCAACCCACTCTGGTGTTCTTGCCTGGAGAATCCCGGAGACGGCGAAGCCTCGTAGTTCTCACAGAGTCGGACACGACTGATGCAACTTAGCAGCAGCAGCATGGGCTTCTCCAGTGGCTCAGCAGTAAGAATCCACCTGCCAGTGCAGGAGCCACAGTTTCAATCCCTGGGATGGGAAGATCTCCTGGAGAAGGAAATGGCAACCCACTCCAGTATTCTTGCCTGGGAAATCCCATGGACTCAAGAGCCTGGTAGGATATAGTCTATAGGGTCATAGAGTCAGACATGACTTAGCGACTAAACAACAATGATTATATCATGTAGAACATATTATCACAAAGTCTAAACTTTAGTCTGATTTATCTGTGTTTCCTAACCACAAGTGTCTCCTGACCATAGTCTCTAGTTGGAACAATAAAAGGAAATAGTAATAGTCACATTATTAAAATAATATGCTATTTGTATTATTTTGATGTTTTTCAAACAACCTTCAGAATTATACAGGTCACTGAAGTGATTCCTTCCTATGGCATACATTGCATCCACAGTAAAATACTAAAATATTGCCCAGGAGGCCCATAGAGATTCTGAGAACATGCCTCAGGGACTCTCTTGGGAAAAAAGCAAGCAGGGCAGGGTAGCCACCCAATCATTCCCTGTAACAATTGCAGTTGTATCTGTTTATCCTATTTGACTTATTAAAAAGTAATTTTAAGACAGTGTTTCACTGTTGGGAAAAAAATGAAAATTAATATTCCAAGAAGAGGTTCCTAGCAGTTAAGGGTTAACACTGTAAACAGAATATTGCTTGAATTTGAAAAAACATTTTCTGAGTGTTTATTGATTTATCTAAGCATTGTTATTTCTTCAGTTTCACATATAATGCAAAGCCAACTTTTATAAGGCAAGCAGATCTAGTTGGTAAATAAAAGATTTCTTTCTTCCTTTTGAACTCTCAAATGAGATATGCATAAAATATACATCATGCAAAATTTCAAACTGGCTTATTTGAGAATACTTATGTTTATATTGAGTGTATGCGCCATGTATAAAACTCAGGCTATTTGGAATACATATGAAGTCAAGTTACGTAATTTGATAAATAGCACAACGGAGGATAATGCATATTTAACATTTAGAAAGCCATGTAACTGAATTTTGAAATGGTTCAATTTGTTTATGTTTAATCTAAAAAGATCAGAAGGAAGAAATATCTGCTTATTGAATGATATACACCAGGGGTTTAACATTGGTTGTCCTTTTTGAGATAGAATTCAACATTCTATTAACTTTCTTGAATATTTCATTTTTGTAAATATATATTTCTATTGTGATGAAAGTAGATTTAACAAAAGAAAAATGGTGTTTATAATACTTACTGCCACTCCCAGAGCATACACACATACATATATACACACACACACATATATATATACACCCAAAAAAATTCAGTATGTGCTACAAACACACAAAGGCGCACATATATTCTTTGTTAATGGCAAAGAATTAAGTAGAGAAAAGTCTAAAACTGAAATATGAGAGAAGTTACAGGTTTGGTAATTAGTTACCCAGACATTTATTTTTCTATTTAGATATAATTGAAATATAATATTATATTAATTTCTTAACTAAAAGTGGAAAATGGAAAAATTGTGGAGGGAGGGTGATAGTGGACACTCTGGCAGGGAGAGGCAGTATCACTGATGTTATTTAGAATCGCCAGCTCATAGTGATAATAAAAATCCAACTAACATAGTGGGTGTGATTATTATCTTTAGATTCTTTTCAATACACTTTCTTATTACTTGCATATAAGACAAACTTTTCCTACCACCCTTCCTTTTGGTACACCAGAAACTTGGAACATGTTTAAAGAGGAGAAAGTCTCACCAGTGGATGAGAAGACTTTGAGTTTCAAAGAAAAGGCTCAATTAATATGAAATGAAATTTGCTTTTTGAGTTTGTTGCCTACAAAAATATTGAATAGCCATCTTTAGAAATAAATCTTTATATAATTATTTTTTAAGGATGTTTTCTAAAATTGGAATCTGGTGGGGCAAATAAATATTGTTTCTCAAAAAATGTTGTAATATTAGATATTTTGATTGTTCTCTACTTGGGCCAAACATATTGTGAAGACAGTAGCCCATTGTTTTGATTCATATTTCACTGTTAAAGACTTTGAATATCTTATGCTCACTGAACATTTGCTCTTCCTCCAGACTGAATCTCATATATTTTTTCCCACTTATTTTTTTAGTGAAGTATTGTTGACTTATAATGTTGTGTTAGTTTTATATATATAGCAAAGTGATTCAGATACATATTCTTTTTCAGCTTCTTTTTCATTATAGGTTATTATATTGAATATAGCTCCCTGTGCCATATAGGAGGCTGACATTATGTATTTAAATACAGTAGTGTTAATCCCAAACTCCTAATTTATCCTTCTTCTCTCTTCCCCCTACTGGTAATCATAAATTGCTTTCCTATGAGTTTCTCTTTTGTAAATACTATTTTGTATCATTTTTTAAGATTTCATATAAGTGATATGATATTTGTCTTTCTCTGTTTGACTTATTTAATATGATAATCTCTATGTTCATTTATATAGGTGCAAATGGCATTATTTCCTTCTTTTTTTAATAGCTGAGTAAGCGCAGGTGGCGGCGCCAAGCCGGCACACTGAGCGCAGCCTAGAGGAACTACCTAACATCCGAGGTCAGGGGCAGCGGCCTAGAGTGCCAGGCTGCGATGGCGCAGGAACGGCCAAGAGGAGCTACCTTGCGTCTGCCAGGAGGAGCTACCACACCTCTGAGGTCAGGGGCGGCAGCCGGGAGAAGCCATCTTGCACCCGAGGCCAGGGGCGGTGACCCTGAGGAGCCACCCCAAGCCCGAGGCCAGGGAGGTGGCTGGGAGGAGCCACTCGCGCCTGAGGGCTAGGCCGGTGCCCGGGAGGAGCAACCCAAGGAACAGTGGGCCTAAGGGAGCTATCCAACATTGAAGGTCAGGAACGGTGGCCGTAAGGAAATAACCCTCATCCAAGGTAAGGAGCAGCAGCTGTGCTTTGCTGGAGCAGATGTGAAGAGATACCCCACGCCCAAGGTAACAGAAACCCAAGTAAGATGGTAGGAGTTGCAAGAGGGCATCAGAGGGCAGACACACTGAAACCATACTCACAGAAAAATAGTCAATCTAATCGCACTAGGACCACAGCCTTGTCTAACTCAGTGAAACCAAGCCATGCCTGCAGGCAACCCGAGACAGGCGGGTCATGGTGGAGAGGTCTGACAGAATGTGGTCCACTGGAGAAGGGAATGGCAAGCCATTTCGGTATTCTTGCCTTGAGAACCCCATGAACACTATGAAAAGGCAAAATGATAAGATACCAAAAGAGGAACTCCCCAGGTGCTACTGGAGATCAGTGGAGAAATAACTCCAGAAAGAATGAAGGGATGGAGACAAACCAAAAATGATATCCAGCTGTGGCTGTGACTAGTGATAGAAGCAAGATCCAATGCTGTAAAGAGCAATATTGCATAAGAACCTGGAATGTCAGGTCCATAAATCAAGGCAAATTGGAAGTGGTCAAACAAGAGATGGCAAGGGTGAACATCGACATTCTAGGATACAGTGAACTAAAATGGACTGGAATGGGTGAATTTAACTCAGATGACTATTATATCTACTACTGCGGGCAGGAATCCCTCAGAAGAAATGGAGTAGCCATCATGGTCAACAAAAGAGTCTGAAATGCAGTACTTGGATGTAACCTCAAAAACGACAGAATGATCTCTGTTCATCTCCAAGGCAAACCATTCAGTATCACAGTTATCCAAGTCTATGCCCCAACCAGTAATGCTGAAGAAGCTGAAGTTGAATGGTTTTATGAAGACCTACAAGACCTTTTAGAACTAACACACCAAGAAGATGTTCTTTTCATTATAGGGGACTGGAATGCTAAAGCAGGAAGTCAAGAAACACCTGGAGTAATAGGCAAATTTGGCCTTGGAATGTGGAATGAAGCAGGGCAAAGACTAATAGAGTTTTGCCAAGAAAATGCACTGGTCATAGCAAACACCCTTTGCAACAATGCAAGAGAAGACTCTACACAGGGACATCACCAGATGGTCAACACCAAAGTCAGATTGATTATATTCTTTGCAGCCAAAGATGAAGAAGCTCTATACAGTCAACAAAAACAAGACTGGGAGCTGACTGGCTCAGATCATGAACTCCTTATTACCAAATTCAGACTGAAATTGAAGAAAGTAGGGAAAACTGCTAGATCATTCAGGTATGACCTAAATCAAATCCCTTATGATTATACAGTGGAAGTGAGAAATAGATTTAAGGGCCTAGATCTGATAGAGTGCCTGATGAACTATGGAATGAGGTTCGTGACATTGTACACGAGACAGGGATCAAGACCATTCCCATGGAAAAGAAATGCAAAAAAACAAAATGGCTGTCTGGGGAGGCCTTACAAATAGCTGTGAAAAGAAGAGAGGCAAAAAACAAAGGAGAAAAGGAACGATAGAAGCATCTGAATGCAGAGTTCCAAAGAATAGCAAGAAGAGATAAGAAAGCCTTCCTCAGCAATCAATGCAAAGAAATAGAGAACAAGAACAGAATGGGAAAGACTAGAGATCTCTTCAAGAAAATTAGAGATACCAAGGGACCATTTCATGCAAAGATGGGGTCAATAAAGGACAGAAATGGTCTGGACCTAACAGAAGCAGAAGATATTAAGAAGAAGTGGCAAGAATACATGGAAGAACTGTACTAAAAAGATCTTCACGACCCAGATAATCGTGATGGTGTGATCACTCATCTAGAGCCAGACATCTTGGAATGTGAAGTCAAGTGGGACATAGAAAGTGTCACTATGAACAAAGCTAGTGGAGGTGATGGAATTCCAGTTCAGCTGTTTCCAAATCCTGAAAGATGATGCTGTGAAAGTGCTATACTCAATATGCCAGCAAATTTGGAAAACTCAGCAGTGGCCACAGGACTGGAAAAGGTCCGTTTTCACTGCAGTCCCAACGAAAGGCAATGCCAAAGAATGCTCAAACTACCGCAGAATTGCACTCATCTCACATGCTTAGTAAAGTAATGCTCAAAATTCTCCAAGCCAGGCTTCAACCATACACGAACCATGAACTCCCTGATGTTCAAGCTGATTTTAGAAGAGGCAGAGGAACCAGAGATCAAATTGCCAACATCTGCTGGATCATTGAAAAAGCAAGAGAGTTCCAGAAAAACATCTATTTCTTCTTTATTGACTATGCCAAAGCCTTTGACTGTGTGGATCACAATAAACTGTGGAAAATTCTGAAAGAGATGGGAATACCAGACCACCTGACCTGCCTCTTGAGAAATCTGTATGCAGGTCAGGAAGCAATATTTAGAACTGGACATGGAACAACAGACTGGTTCCAATTAGGAAAAGGAGTACGTCAAGGCTGTATACTGTCACCCTGGAAACCCACTCCAGTACTATTGCCTGGAAAATCCCATGATGGAGGAGCTTGGTAGGCTACAGTCCATGGGGTCGCAAAGAGTCGGACACAACTGAGCGACTTCCTTCCCTTCCCTTCCCATCCCTTCCCTTATATGCAGAATATATCATGAGAAATGCTGGACTGGAAGAAACACAAGCTAGAATCAAGCTCCCTGGGAAAAATATTAATAACCTTAGATATGCAGGTGATACCACCCTTATGGCAGAAAGTGAAGAAGAACTAAACAGCCTCTTGATGAAAGTGAAAGAGGAAAGCGAAAAAGTTGGCTTAAAGCTCAACATTCAGAAAACAAAGATCATGGCATCCGGTCCCATCACTTAATGGGAAATAGGTGGGGAAACAGTGGAAACAGTGTCAGACATTTTTGGGCTTCAAAATCACTGCAGATGGTGACTGCAGCCATGAAACTGAAAGACGCTTAGTCCTTAGAAGAAAAGTTATGACCAACCTAGATAGTATATTCAAAAGCAGAGACATTACTTTGCCGACTAAAGTCCGTCTTGTCAAGGCTATGGTTTTTCCTGTGGTCATGTATGGGTGTGAGAGTTGGACTGTGAAGAAGGCTGAGCGCCGAAGAATTGATGCTTTTGAACTGTGGTGTTGGAGAAGACTCTTGAGAGTCCCTTGGACTGCAAGGAGATCCAACCAGTCCATTCTGAAGATCAGCCATGGGATTTCTTTGGAAGGAATGATGCTGAAGCTGAAAGTCCAGTACTTTGTCCACCTCATGGGAAGAGCTCAGTCATTGGAAAAGACTCTGATACTGGGAGGGATTGGGCGCAGGAAGAGGAGGGGAAGACAGAGGATGAGATGGCTGGATGGCATCACGGACTCGGTGAACATGAGTCTGAGTGAACTCCAGGAGATGGTGATGGACAGGGAGGCCTGGCGTGCTGCGATTCATGGGGTCACAAAGAGTTGGACACGATCGAGTGACTGAACTGAACTGAACTGAATACTTCACTGTATATGTGCCACTTTTTCTGTATCCATTTATCTTCAGTGTACACTGAGATTACTTCCATGTGTAGACTGTCGTAGAGAGTGCTGCTATGAATACTGGGGTGCATGTATCTTTTGAATTAAAGTTTTTGTCTTTTTCTGGATATATGCCCAGGAATGAGATTGCTGGATCATATGGTAAATCTATTTTTAGTTTTTAAAGTAACCTCCATACTGTTCTCCATAATGGCTGCACAAGTTTACATTCCCAAAAACACTGTAGAAGTTTACTTTTCTCCACACTTTCTACAGCATTTACTATTTGTAGACTTTTTGATGATGGACATTCAACTGGTGTGAAGTGATACCTCACTGTAGTTTTGATTTGCATCGTAATAAATAGCAATGTGGAGCATCTTTTTATATGCCTGTTGACTATCTGTATGTCTTCCTTGAAGAAACGTCTTTTAGGTCTTCTGCCCATTCTTTGATTGGGTTGCTTTTAGTTGTTGAGTTATATGAGCTGTTTATGTATTTTGGAAATTAAGCAATTGTCATTGGCATCATTTGCAAATATTTTCTGTCATTCCCTCAGTTATATTTGGCTTTGTTTATGGCTTCCTTTGCTGTGAAAAAGCTATTCAGTTAATTTGGTCCTATTTGTTTATTTTTGCTTTTATTTCCATTGCTTTAGGAGACAGATTCCCCCAAATATTGCTGTGATTTATGTCAGATGGCAGGATGTTCTGCCTATGTTTTCCTTTAGGTGTTTTATAACTTCTGGTCTTAGATTTAAATGTTTACTCCATTTTGGGTTTATTTTTGTGTATAGTATTAGAGACTGTTCTGATTTCATTATTTTACATGTGGCTGTCCAGTTTTCTGAGTGCCACATATTGAATAGACTGTCTTTCCTCCATTGCATATTCTTGCCTCCTTTGATATTAATTGTAAGTGCATGACCTTATTTCTGGGCTTTCTAATCTGTTCCATTGATCTATGTATCTGTTTTGTGCCAGTACCATACCATTTTTATTAGTCCAGCTTTGTAGTATAGTCTAACTTACCAGGAGTCTGATTCCTTCAGCTTTATTCTTCTTTCACAAAATTGTTTTGGCTATTCAAGACCTTTTGTGTTTCCACACAAAATAATCTTTTGTTGTTGTTGTTCTAGTTCTGTGAAAAATGCCATTGATAATTTCATAAGGATTGTATTGAATCTGTGGATTGCTTTGAGTGGTATGGTCATTGGACAACATTGATTTTTCCAATCCAAGAGGACAGTATATCTTGCCTTCTCTTTACGTCATCTGGTTTTTTTCCTATCAGTGTCACAGTTTTTGGAATACAGATCTTTTAGCTTCTTAGGTAGGTTTATGCTGAGGTATTTTATTTTCAATATGATGGTTTCCCCAGTTTTACCTTTTGATCTCTCATTGTTAATGTACAGAAATACAACCAATGTCTGTGAATTAATTTCATACCCTGAAACTTTACTGCCTTTATTGATATTGATATAATACCAGTAGTTCTCTGGTAGCAATTTTAGGATTTCCTATGTATAATATCATGTCATCTGGAAAAGTGACAGCTTTAGTTCTTCACTTCCAGTTTGGATTCCTTTTATTTCTCCTTCTCTGATTGCTGTGATTAGAACTTCCAAAATTATGTTGGGTAAAAGTGGAAAGAATGGGAACACTTGTCTTGTTCTTGATCTTAGAGGGAATGTTTTCAGCTTTTAACTCTTGAGTACTATGTTAGCTTGGGTTTGCCATATATGGCCTTTATATTGAGGTATGTTCCTTGTATGTCCACTTTCTGGAGACTTTTTATCTGAAATGGATGTTGAATTTTATCAAAATCTTTTTCTGAATCTACTGAGATGATATTTTTTTGCTTCAGTTTGTTAATGTGGTATATTATACTCATTGATTTGTAGATATTGAAAATTTCTAGCATCCCTAGGATACATCCCACTTGGTCATGGTATGTGATCCTTTTACTATATTGTTGGATTTGGTTTGCTAGTATTTTGTTGACAGTTTTGTTATCATATTCAACAGTGATACTAACCTGCAATTTTATTTTATGGTATCTTTGTCTGCTTTTCGTGTTAGGGTGATGGCAGTATCATAGAATGAGTTTGGAAGTGCTCCTTCCTTTGCAATTTTTAGAAGAATTTTCAGGAGTATAGGTGTTAAATATTCTCTAAATACTTGATAGAACTTACCTGTGAAGCCACCTGGTCCTGGACTTTTGTTTGTTGGGAGTTTTTTAAAATTGCAAATTAAATTTCAGTACTTTTAATTGGCCCATTTATATTTTCTGTTTTTTCCTGGTTCTGTCTGCTTGTACCTTTCTAAGAGTTTTCCTGGTTGTCCATTTTATTGGCATATAGCAGCTTGTAGTAGTATCTTAAAATCATTTGTGTTTCTGTGATTTCAGTTATAAGTTCACCTTTTCATTTCTGATTGATTGATTTAGACCCCTCTCCTTTTTTTCTTGAGTTTGGCTAAATATTTTATCAATTTTATCTTTTCAAAGAATCAGATTTTAGTTTATTTTCTATCTTTTTTAGTTTATTTCATTTATTTCTGCTCTGATCTTTATGACTTCTTACCTTCTACTAACTTTGGGTTTTGTCTCTTCTTTCTCTGGTTGCTTTAGGGAAAAGTTAGGTTTGACTTTTTTCCTATTGTTTTCTGAGGTAAGCTTTTATTGCTAGAAACTTCCCTCAGAATTGCTTTTTCTGTGTCCCATAGGTTTTGGACAATCATTTTTGTATCTAGATAATTTTTGTGTTCCTATCTTATTTATTCAGTGATCCACTGGTGGTTTAGTAGCATATTTTTAGCCTCCATATATTTGTGTGTTTGTAGTTTTATCCTTACAGTTAATTTCTAGTCTTACAACATTGTGTTCAGAAGAGATACTTGATATATTGAGGCTTGTTTTGTGGTCTAGAATGTAATCTATCTCAGAGAATGTTCCATGTGTACATGAAAAGAATGTGCATGTAGTCTGAATCTTTCAGGTTGAATGTTTTATATATTAATTGTTTATTTGGTCTAATGTGTCACTGAAGACTTGTGTTTCCTTATTGATTTTCTGTCTGGATAATCTGCCCAATGATGTAAATGGAGTATTCAAGTCCCTTGTGTTACTGTTGATTTTTCTATTTATGTCTGTTAACACATTACTGACTGGGGGATTTTTATAGAAACTAATGCCTATGGACAGTGATTTGCTATGTAACTGAAGTCACATTTAATGTTATTTATCTGAAACTCTGTACATGTCTTACTAAAGCATTCTAATATGTTGTTAGAGTGTGTTAGGCACTGTGGCAGGCAGCTCTGCTTCTGTGCAGGGAAATAGGACATCTTTTACAACTATACTGTGTTTTCCCCTGAAAGGGCAGACTCTACACTTTCTGCCAGCATTTTTTTTTTTTCAGTTCTAAACTATGGCATAAAACCTGATACACAATCCTATCTCATTCCTTGGAGTGACAGAAATGCAGTCAGTTTCAAGAGAATAATTTAGATTTCAAAAATGATGTAAATGTAGGTTAAAATATATATATATGTTTTTTGTATTTACAATGTTCAAAGAAACTCACTCCCAGCAATAAAGCTATATACATTAAATTTTTGAGAAAAAAGTTGTTTAGGACAAAAAATAACCAAGGGAACAATAGAGTGAACAAAATTTCAAATTTCATTGAATTCTATGTGAGGAGTTTGGTTAAAAAAAAAGATGAAGTAATTTATTTTCTTTAGCTTATTAACATTTGTATATATCAATAAGTAGTTATTGTCCACATGAACCTGAATATTTGCAGGGTCTTTTTTAAGTTTCACTCTTAAGAGACAAGAGAACTATTTTGTATTCTCTCTGAAGACTTCATGAACACATTAAATAAATACTTGAAAATGATTTACATATACATATGTTAAAAATCAGAGAGGGACCAAATGTGTTTTATACATGACAAACATTAATAAAGGCATTTTTTTCAGTGCTGTCATTTTCTACTTTTATTATCCTAAATATGAAAATATCTTCCAAACCCTACTTGTAAGCCTCAAAAGCAGCAAAGTGTTCTCAATCAGAATATATTATAAACAGAAATCTAAAAATATTTTGCCAATTTTTCTCTGGATTTTAACAATTAATAAGCTCTTGTTATACTAATACAGAGCTTTAACAGTTGAACAGAATGTCTTTGTATCTCCAGGCAGACAAAATAAAACTGCCTCAGGAAAAAAAAATATTAAACACACCTCCCCAAGACACATGCTGAACTCAGAATTACACAGCATGCATCTAGTCTCAAAAGATTGTGATTTGCTTTTCAGTCAAATGTTTCCTGCTGCTAGAACAATAGAAAGAAAAAAAAAAGCTTTGTTGCATAAAAAGCTTAAACCAGAGAATTACTGCACTGCCATGGTTATATGAAATATACTGCATAATCTAGAAGGTAAAAACAAAACGTTAGGTTAGGGGAAAAATGATCTTTTTGTTGGAAAGACATACACATACGCTTTTGCTTATATAGATATCTGTACAGTTTCATGCAGTCTCTTAAAAGCATCCTAACTCTGGAGGAATTTCCCATAGAGCAGTATGTGTATACCAGCAGTGTGTGAATCATTTCTCTTATCTAATAATTCCTTACAAATGTACCTTGGTTGTTCTTTGACTTTCTTCAAAGGTGAGACTCACAATGGGGCATTAATTTTGTCTTCCAATATATTTTTTAAAGTTATTTGTTTTTCTGCTCTATAGTTTAGCTAGAAATTCATGACTCCATGAGAGAAAAGAAAGCAACATTTATATTTTAAAATGCTAAGAAAAATAAATTTATCATGTTTAAGTCCATATTTTTCTCAAAAAAAGCAGGAGTTCTCGTCATTGTTTTACATAGAATAAAAAAGCATTATTTAAGATGAGTTATACAGGAAAAAATAACCATTATTTAAAATAAAAATTATTAAACAGTTTAGAAGTAGTACTTATTTCCATTACTTCCCAAGTACTAAGGATAATCCAAATAGAAAAAAACATATGCTGGCAGCTTATATAATTCTGACTACTTGCCAGTTTGACCTAAAAATGATAGAAATTAATTATATAGAACTGTTGATAAACATGGTCTTTACTGCATGAAAATTACAATTATTTCACTACAGTATCTAACATAACTAGTAACTTAATAAATGTCAATTATTTAGCATTATTGATCAGGTTAAATAAACAAAATGTGTAGCCATATAAATGCTCCAGTTAAGTTCTAAAACAACAGGAAAAGCAATACTACCCTAACACATCATGTTTTCCAAATTATAAGAAACCATTTATTAAAAAATCTAATAGAGAAATCTATACCTCTTTTATTTAAAGTCTTCAATTTAAACAAACATACATTTCTGCTAATCTCTTTGTTAGCTAGTTAAATTAACTTGAAGACCATAAAGAAGGTTTAGCACTAAAGAATTGATGCTTTTGAACTGTGGTGCTGGAGAGGACTCTTGATCTCAAGGAGATCAAACCAATCAATCCTAAAGGAAATCAACCCTGAATATTCATTGGAAGGACTGATGCTGAAGCTCCAATACTTTGGCCACCTGATGCGAAGAGCTGACTCACTGTAAATGACCCTGATGCTGGGAAAGATTGAGGGCAAAAGGAGAAGGGGTGACAGAGGATGAGATGGCTGGATGGCATTACTAACAATGGACATGAGTCTGAGAAAACTCAGGGATATGGTGAAGGAAAGAGAAGTCTGGCGTGCTGCAGTTCATGGCGTTGCAAACAGACACAACTTAGTGACTGAACAACAAATGTTACACTCATTACTTTGAATCTGTAATAAAAGATTGTTACACTGTTAGAACTTTAAAATATTTTAGCACTATAAACAGTAATACTCTAAGAATCCATGGCCCATTACTTTGTTTTCTTTAGGCAAAATTGCTAGCATGCCATTGTATGATATGTCTGTAAGGGAAGTGCATATTATTTCAAAACATTGATAAGGAAAACACAAATTGCCAAGCCATCACTATTAATTTTTGCTTTCTTACATAATCATGTACATATTTTTCTGATTCCTATATTTTGTCATTTATTACATTTCCCTTATTTCATCAGTATAATTTATCATTGCTGAGGTTTAATCTTAATAATGAACAGTCAGCTATAGACAGCACTTACTAAATGAACCCTGCAGAAAAATCAGAATCCAATAGACCTCTTCACTTTCCTAAAAACTAGCGTATAGAATTAAGGGCATATGTTCATATATAAATGAATTTTAAGAAAGAAATTCTCAATTTAGTCTTTGTGAGTCTTCCGTGGGCTAAGCACTCTCAAACAAAGACTAAGTTTTCATTTCTGAAACAAACCATGCTCCCCATTTTTAACTGGTGGACTTTTTAAATTGCAGAGAATGTGTTCATAAGGAGTAATGTTTCTTCAGTGGGTGAAATATTCTTGAAGGTATATGTCATTTTCATGTAATATGTTAAGTTTTTTAAATAGTACTCTTAGAATTTTGGTTTTTATTTTGTATCGAGGTATAGCCAATTAACAAATGTGATAGTTTCAAGTGAACAGCAAAGGGACTCAGGCATACATATACATGTATCCATTCTTCCCCAAACTCCCTCCCATCCGTGCTGCCACATAACATTGAGAGAGTTCCATGTGCTATACAGTAGGTCCTTATTGGTTATCCATCATAAATAAAGCAGTGTGTACAGGCAACTATAAGTTCATCCTCTAAGTCTGTGAGTCCCTTTCTGTTTAGTAAGTTAATTTCTATCATTTCTTTCTAGATTCCACATATAAGGGATATGATGTTCAAGCTGGTTTTAGAAAAGGCAGAGGAACCAGAGATCAAATTGCCAACATCCACTGGATCATGGAAAAAGCAAGAGAGTTCCAAAAAAACATCTATTTCTGCTTTATCGACTATGCCAAAGCCTTTGACTGTGTGGATCACAATAAACTGTGGAAAATTCTTCAAGAGATGGGAATACCAGACCACCTAACCTGCCTCTTGAGAAATCTGTATGCAGGTCAGGAAGCAACAGTTAGAACTGGACATAGAACAACAGAATGGTTTCAAATAGGAAAAGGAGTACGTCAAGGCTGTATATTGTCACCCTGCTTATTTAACTTATATGCAGAGTACATCATGAAAAACGCTGGGCTGGAAGAAGCACAAGCTGGAATCAAGATTGCTGGGAGAAATATCAATAAGCTCAGATATGCAGATGACACCACCCTTATGGCAGAAAGTGAAGAGGAACTCAAAAGCCTCTTGATGAAAGTGAAAGAGGAGAGTGAAAAAGTTGGCTTAAAGCTCAACATTCAGAAAACGAAGATCATGGCATCTGGTCCCATCACTTCATGGGAAATAGATGGAGAAACAGTGGAAACAGTGTCAGACTTTATTTTGGGGGCTCCAAAAATCACTGCAGATGGTGACTGCAGCCATGAAATTAGAATATGCTTACTCCTTGGAAGAAAAATTATGACCAACCTAGATAGCATATTCAAAAGCAGAGACATTACTTTGCCGACTAAGGTCCGTCTAGACATGGCTATGGTTTTTCCTGTGGTCATGTATGAATGTGAGAGTTGGACTGTGAAGAAGGCTGAGTGCTGAAGAACTGACGCTTTTGAACTGTGGTGTTGGAGAAGACTCTTGAGAGTCCCTTGGACTGCAAGGAGATCCAACCAGTCCATTCTGAAGGAGATCAACCCTGGGATTTCTTTGGAAGGAATGATGCTAAAGCTGAAACTCCAGTATTTTGGCCACCTTATGCCAAGAGTTGACTCACTGGAAAAACTCTGATGCTGGGAGGGATCGGGGGCAGGAGAAGAAGGGGACGACTGAGGATGAGATGGCTGGATGGCATCACAGACTCAGTGGATGTGAGTCTGAGTGAACTCCGAGAGATGGTAATGAACAGGGAGGCCTGGCGTGCTGCGATTCATGGGGTCACAAAGAGCCAGACACTACTGAGCAACTGAACTGAACTGAACTTGTCTGACTCTTCACTCAGTATGACAATCTCTAGGTTCATCCGTGTTGCTACAAATGGCATCATCTCATCCTTTTAATGGCTGAGTAATATTCCATTGTGTAAGTGTACTACATCTTTTTTCTATCCATTTCTCTGCTGATAGGCATTTAGGTTGCTTCCATTTGCTGTGTATTGTAAACAGTGCTGCAATGAACATTGGGGTGCTTATATCCTTTTGGATCATGTTTTTCTCCAGATATATGCATAGGTAGCTGCCATCTATGGGGTTGCATAGAGTCGGACACGACTGAAGCAACTTAGCAGCAGCAGCATATGCATAGGAGTGGGATTGTAAGGTCATATGGTAGCTCTAATTTTAATTTTTTTAGGAATCTCTATACTGTTCTCCATAAAGGCTCTACCAATTTACATGACATTACACTTACTGTTTGTGGATGTTTGATGATAACCATTCTAACTGGTGTAAAGGGATATCTCATTGTAGTTACTCCTAGAGGAAAACATAGGCATCACTCTCTCTGACATAAATTAAAGAAATATATTTTTCACTCTATCTCCTAGAATAATGCAAATAAAACAAAAATAAACAAATGGGATATACTTAAACTCAGGCCTGAATTGGATGGAGCTAAAATAAAGATGTAAACATCCTAACTCATCCATTGAAATCTTCTTAAAAGGCTAGAGCAGTGGCTGCACGGTGCTGGAGCAACCATTAGGAGATACCCCACGTCCAAGAAAGCATGGAAAAGCACTAGACCGTTCAGGTATAACATAAATCAAATCCCTCACAATTATACAGTGACAAATAGATTCAAGGGATGAGATCTGATAGACAGAGTGCCTCATGAACTATGGACAGAGATTTGTGGCATTATACAGGAGACAGGGATCAAGACCATTCCTAAGAAAAAGAAATGCAAAAAGGAAAATGGCTGTCTGAGAGGCCTTACAAATAGCTGCAGAAAGAAGAGAAGCAAAAAGCAAAGGAGAAAAGCAAAGATAAAACCATCTGAATGCAGAGTTCCGAAGAATAGCAAGGAGAGATAAGAAAGCCTTCCTCAGTGATCAATGCAAAGAAATAGAGGAAAACAATAGAATGGGAAAGCCTAGAGATCTCTTCAAGAAAATTAGAGATACCAAGGCAACATTTCATGCAAAGATGGGCACAATAAAGAACAGAAATCTTATGGAGCTAACAGAAGCAGAAGATATTAAGAAGAGGTAGCAAGAATACACAGAAGAACTATACAAAAAAATCTTCAGGACCCAAATCATTATGATGGTGTGATCACTCATCTAGAGCCAGACATCCTGGAATGCAAAGTCAAGTGGGCCTTAGGAAGCATCACTACAAACAACTCTAGTGGATGTGATGGAATTCCAATTGAGCTATTTCAAATTCTATAAGATGATGCTGTGAAACTGCTGCACTCAATATGCCAGCAAATTTGGAAAACTCAGCAGTGGCCACAGGACTGGAAAAGGTCAGTTTCATTCCAATCCCAAAGAAAGGCAATGGCAAAGAATGCTAGAACTACTGCACAATTGCACTCATCTCACAACCTAGTAAAGTATTGCTCAAAATTCTCCAAGTCAGGCTTCAACAGTTCTTGAACTATGAACTTCCAGATGCTCAAGCTGGATTTAGAAAAGGCAGAGGAACCAGAGATCAAATTGCCAACATCTGTCAGATCATCAAAAAAGCAAGAGAGTTCCATAAAAATATCTACTTATGCTATGGTTTTTCCAGGCATGTATGGATGTGAGAGTTGGACTATAAAGAAAGCTGAGTGCCGAAGAATTGATGCCTGTGAACTGTGGTGTTGAAGAAGACTCCTGAGTGTCCTTTGGATTGCAAGGAGATCAAACCAGTCCATCCTACAGGAAATCAGTCCTGAATATTCATTGGAAGGACTGATGTTGAAGCTGAAATTCCAATACTTTGGCCACCTAATACAAAGAACTGAATCATTGGAAAAGACCCTGATGCTGGGAAGGATTCAAGATGGGAGGAGAAGGGGACAATAGAGGATGAGATGGTTGTATGACATCACCAACTTATGGACATGAGATGAGTAAGCTCCAGCAGTTGGTGATGGATAGGGAGGCCTGGTGTGCTGCAGTCCATGGGGTCACAAAGAGTCGGACATGACTAAGCTACTGAACTGAACTAATTTCAAAAGCTTTTGCACAGCAAAGAAGACAATAAACAAAATAAAAAGACAACCTACAGATTGGTAGAAAATACTTTCAAATGATATGACCAATAATGGATAAGTCTCCAAAATTTACAATTAGCTCATGACACTTAACAGTACAAAACAACCCAATCCAAAAAAATGGGGAGAAGACCTAAACAGACAGGTATACAAAGAAGACATACAGATGGCCAAGAGGTACATGAAAAGATGTTCAGCACCACTAATTATAAGAGCTTTAATAAAAAGTCCATTTGTGGTGGTTCCCTGGTAGTCCAGTGATTATGACTGAGCTTCCAGTGCAACGGGCATAGGTTCAATCTTTACTGGGGACCTAAAATCCCATATGCTGCAGGATGCAGCCATAAAAATTTCAATTTGTTTCAATTTTTATATTATTCAGTTTACATTTTTTACATTTTTAAATGTATGTTTAATTGGAGGAAAAATGTTTTACAATGTTGTGTTGGTTTCTGCTTTACAGCATCACAAAATCAGTGATAATCATACTTAAGCCCCTTCTGTGTGAGTCTTCCTCTCCTCCCCACATCCCACCTATCATCACACAATGCCAGGCTATCTATTTAACACATGGTAGTGTATATGTGTTGATGCTACTTTCTCCATTCATCCCACTCTCTCCTTCCCTGACTGTGTCCAAAAGTCTGTTTTCTACATCTGTGTTTCCGTTCCTTCCCTGCAAATAGGTTCATCAATACCATTTTGTAAATTCCATATTTATGTGTTAATATATATTTATTTTTCTCTTTCTGACTTACTACACGCTGTAGAACAGGTTCTAGTTTGATTCACCTCACGAGAATTGACTCAAATTCATTCTTTTCTGTGGCTGACATTCCACTGTATACATGTACCACAATTTCTGTATCCATTCATCTGTCAATGGACATCAACTGTTTTCATGTCCTAGCTTTTGTAAATGGGCTTCCCTGGTGGCTCAGAGGTTAAAGCGTCTAGTGTTGCAATGGACAGTGGGTTACATGTGTTGTTTTCAATCATGTTTTTTTCTCAGGGTATATGCCCAGTAGTGGAGTCACTGGGTCATATAGTAGTTTTATTCCTCATTTTTAAGGGGATCTCCTTAGTGTTCTCCATAGTGGCTGTATCAATTTAAATTCCCAACAGTGCCAGAGGGTTCTCTTTTCTCCCCTTCTCTAGAGCGTTGTTTGTAGACTTTGATGATGACCATTCTGACTAGTATGAGGTGATACTTCCTTGTAGTTTTGATTTGCATTTTTCCAATAATTAATGATGTTGAGCATCTTTTCTTGTGTTTATTGGCCATCTGTATGTCTTTGGAGAAATGTCTGTTTATGTCTTTGCCCATTTTTTGATTGAGTTATTTTTCTGATATTGAGCTGCTTATATCATTTGGAGATTAATCTTTTGTCAGTTGTTTCACTTGCAATTATTTTCTCCCATTCTGAGGGTTTTCTTTTAATCTTATTTATTGTTTCCTTTACTATACAAAAGCTTTTAGGTTTAATTAGGTCCCATTTGTTTTTGGTTTTATTTTCCATTACTCAAGGAAGTGGGTCAAAGAGGATCTTGCTGTGATATATCTCAACGGGTGTACTGTCTATGATTTCCTCTAGGAGCTTTATAGTCTCTGGCTTTACATTTTAAGTCTTTAATCCATGTTGAGTTTATTTTTGTGTATGGTGTTTGGACGTGCTCTAGTTTCATTCTTTTACATGGAGCTGTCCAGTTTTCCCAGCACCACTTATTGAAGAGGCTATGTTCTCTCCATTATATATTCTTGCCTCATTTGTCAAAGACAAGGTGCCCATGGGTATGTGGATTTATTTCTGGACTTTCTATCTTGTTCCATTGATCTATATTTCTGTTTTTATTCCTATTATGCAGTTTAGTTAAGAGAAATCTCATAAAGATCTTACTTAGCATTTGAGAAGACTTTTTCATCACTGAGAAGTAATACTGCTGAATGTTGCTGTTATTTAATTATAAAGAGTTTTTATAAATCACAAACCAAATGCTTTCATGGATGAAACAAAAGAAAAATGCATAATCATATGGTTTAGGAAAATTTCACTCAGATTCTCAGTGAAATCTACAGCTGCAAAAATAAAAAGGAAGACTGAACAAAAATATAATGGTCTTGAAACTTGCAACAAATAACTGCACATTTTAACTAAAATAAGAAACAGAGAAACAAAAACATGCCAATAGTGCAGATTGCTGGTTTATTTTTAATATTGCTTCATTTTTAAAAATAAAGTATACAGACTTCCTGTAAAGATATAGGATTGAAACAGCACTGAAAAAAAAAAAAAACCCTCACTCCTTCCGTATTTAACAAAATGAAGGAAAACAGTAAAAAATTACAACAAAATTCACCAGCAAGATATAAACTATGAATGGGATACAATGAGATGCCCAAACTAAAAATGTATCACTCCTTGCCCCATCTCCCTCAAAGAAATTAATATATACTTAGGAAATGAGGAGTCAAGAAAATCCTGGTAATTCTCATTATACTTTCTAATTTTGAGCAAAGCTGACTCAAGTAATTCATCAGCCCTGGGAAAATCAGGATAAGCCCAAGAAAGTACAAATATTAACAACTTCTATGATGTAGGACAAAATCAGCAGAGTGAGAAACTATCACCGGGAATTTCTATATTCCAGGATATCATATTGAGTTAAGTAAAAGATCTAAAAACTATGGGAGTTCCACACATCTTTAGTTGGGATGAGTGGGCCCTAAGATGGCAATTAATGAACAATAAGAGAAAGAACCCAGGTTACACAGCATGAATTATAGTAAGCTATAGCTGAGACCTAGCCCTTGCATAGCTCATTTGTTCATTCTTTTATTTGTTCATTTAACTACTCTTAATTGAACTGTTTCAGGTACTGAAAAAATGGCAGTAAATCAGGTAAAAATATTTAGTTTTATGAAGTTTACATTATTTAGAAATTATTAAAATCAAAACTCAAATATGTCTATAGCATATTACAATGTGATTAAACATTAAAGAAGAGACATGGAGAAGTCCTTGGGGGAGAAGGGTTCCAATTAATTGTCAGGGAAGTCCTCTGTGAGAAGGTGATAAATGAGGAAAGACTGGAAGGAATTGAGAGGGAAGCACTGGACAGGTGATACTGAGATTCTAGGCATCAGAGACAGCAGATACAAAGGCAGGCCTGAGGAACAGCCAGGTAGACAGTGCCACTTACATGGAGTGAACCCGGTGGAGAGTAGTAGGGGATGAGAGAAAAGAGTAGTTGGGTTGGAGCTAGAGGCAGGTATATTGCATAGGACCTTATATCATTGTAAGTAAGTATTTTGGCTTTTACATAGAATGAAAAGTAAAGCATGGAGTGTTTTGAACAGATGGGAGATTTAATCTCATTTATATTTTAATTAGCACATTCTGACTACAGTCTTGAGAATAAATGCTAGAAGGAGCAAGCAGATACGCAAGGAGACCCGTTAGGAAGTTACATCCATCATTCAGAGAAAAGTTGATGACAGTGGTAGTGCCAGAGGTTTTAGAGCGGTTGAAATTCATATATATTCTGAAAGGAGGGTCAATAGGAATTTCTGACCGATTACATGAAGGTGAGGAAGAGATGAATCAAGCCAGAAGTTTGGCTTTGGATATGTAAATTTTGAAATGCCCATTAGACTTCCAAGTGGGGGTTTGATGATTGAAGCTTAATGAAAGAGCCTGACCAGATGGAGGTAAAACATGAGACTTCATCAACATAAAGATAGCATTTAAAGCTGTCATCAAGGCTCTGAGATTAAAAAAAAAAAAGAAGTTGTTGAAAAGTAGAGCCTAAGAGCACTCCAACTTTAATAAAATTAGGGAGATCAGAAGGAACTGGAAAAGGAAATTGAAAATGGGTGGGTAGGGAGATGTGATGCTGTCCTATATGTTAAACATAGAAGTTTCAAAAGGTGACAGTGAAAGTCACTTAGTCGTGTCCAACTCTTTGCAAGTCAGACTATACAGTCCATGGAATTCTCCAGGCCAGAATACTGGAATGGATAGCCATTTCCTTCTCCAGGGCATCTTCCCAACCCAGGGATCAAAGCCAGGCCTCCTGCATTGCAGGTGGATTTTTTTACCAGCTGACCCACCAGGGAAGCCCTTCCAGAAGGAATGAGTGCCAAGTGTCATGTCAAATGCTGCAAATAGGTAAGATGCAGACTGAAAATCCACATCAGATTTAACCACATGGCCGTTCTTACTGGCCATGACAAGAGTGGTTTCTGTACAGTGTAGAGTAAAAGCCTACTAGGTACAAAAGAGAATAACAGGAGAAGAGGTGGGTAAAACAAGACTAGAAAATGTTTTAAGGAAAGTTACAGTAAATGGAAACAGAAACATGCAACAATGATTGGAGGGGAGGAGGGATCACCAAGTATTTTAAAAATGCAGTATACCAGAATCTGATGTTAAGATGGTCTAAAAGAGAGAAAAAAAAAAAAAACTGATGAAGAAGAAGGAAAGCAGAATTGCTGAAAGATACCTTTGAGCGAAGGAGGATCTGATCTATTAATAGTGCATGATGGAGAGAGGAGGACGTAGGTGCAAGAAGAGTTCATAAATACTACTTAATACGCAAATACACACAGTGTATAGATAAGAATATTTAGCCTTTAGAAAATAGTAAAATAGAGAAAATACTCTAAAATGTACAAAAGTGTCAAGGATAATTCAATCACATGAAGTCAGAGAAAATAAAAGATCTGAACAAAGCTGCCCATTTTAACATTTCTAAAAAATGAAAGGAAATAGCCTGTATAAACTATACAGACATACTATAATAGGAAAAAAAGAAAAAGTATTAGAAGTGAGAGAGATGCAAAATAAAAACATAATTTGAAACATAATACAAGGACTAAAAGCATATTCTCAAGAACAATCTGAGAAAAATTTAATAGAAGAAATTAGAAGTCAGTAAGGTGACTCACAAAGATACGATGAAAGACAACAAAATTAAAAGCCAAAATACTCAAATTGAATGTACAGATTAGAAATAGTAAGAGTCAAAATTAATAAGAGTCACACCAATGACTTTAGAGAATACTTGAGATAGTTATAAAAATTAAGGCAATAGAAATAGAAACATATTAAAGATTCTCATTGAGATATGCTGATAAGCAGACACTAAGATGATCAAATATATGGATAATTGTCAATAAAAATATGGTAAGTTGAATTTAAAAAACTAAAGACATGTATTTGAGTAACATTTCTCTGAATAAATGAAGAACTAAATCTAAAGATGTTACACCATATATTAGAAAGGACTTTAACATTCAGAAATGACACTAACTCTGGTTAAACTTATTCTGTGTCCATGATAGAGAGTTCCTCAGGCGAACAGGCAGGAAATACAAGTCAACTTCAAGGAGAAATAAATTTAAGCTAGTTTCAAATTTCATCACCAGAACACTCAATACCAGAATTTGGTCAAACATTGTTTTCAAATTCAAATTTCTGATGGAGAAAAAAAATGTATGAGTGAATATTATTATTCCCCAGTGAGTTGCTTTTTGGGTATAAATGCAAATGCCAAACACTCTAATATACGAGACAACATATATGAGTTCATGGATGCTTAAAAATTAACTATTCAGTGTCGAAATCTAGACAGCCAAAGATGACTCAAAAGTCAAGAATTAAAATTTAATGATATAGCTATGATTATTTAAGGATGACACCAAATGTTGAATTCATTTAGTGCTCTAGTACATACCTGCTAGAAAAATTAGGGTTGTAGGGGAATATATAATATAAACCCTGACCAAGAAAAATAGTATTAGCAGCAAAATAATTAAAGTGAGAGGAATGGAAAAAAACAGAGCAAGCATTTATTACATGCAGAATAAGTTGAAACATGTAGTTAAAAACATTTTTTTTTTTTTGCTGCGTTCTCCTCCATTACACGGCCAGTAGCAGAGAACATGTCTATTTTGCTTTTGAGTTGACTCTCTCTCTCCCTCACTAACTCTCTCCTATTGATGTTCAAAATCTATTTGGAGTTCACTGAACATAGGAAAGTTGTTATAGTTAATTTTATTATTTTGTGTTCATTTGTAGCTGAAATAATTATTTGTAAGGAGATATTTCTTTATATCCGAGAAAGTAATGGCACCCCACTCCAGTACTCCTGCCTGGGAAAATCCCATGGACAGAGGAGCCTGGTGGGCTGCAGTCCATGGGATCGCTAGGAGTCAGACATGACTGAGTGACTTCACTTTCACTTTTCATTTTTATACATTAGAGAAGGAAATGGCAGCCCACTCCAGTGTTCTTGCCTGGAGAATCCCAGGGACGAGGGAGCCTGGTAGGCTGCCGTATATGGGGTTGCACAGAGTCAGACACGACTGAAGCGACTTAGCAGCAGTATTTCTTTATATTATTTTGTTACCAAGGATATAATTCAATTGTAAAGAATTGTAAATACTTTATTCTTTCCTTTTATGTACCTAGTTTTCAGGATGATAAGATTCCTGAAATGCTAGAATGACACAGACCCCAGAAGAGTGTCTAATTTTTACCCACTAATTGTTTAAAATTGTTATGGTAGAAGTATTTACACCACAGAAATTGTCAAATGCTATGAACAGAAATTATAGATAATATATTTTTAATACTTCAGATGTTTCTAAAGATGAGACATGGTTTTCAATATCTTAAAAAATAATCAGTTGAAAACAGAACAGCAGGGAAAAAGAAAATATATTTCAAAATGTATCATTTACTCATAACTGCCACTAATATACTTGTGTATTTATAAGTTTTTAGTATGTATGGTTTTAAAAATCAAAATACAGCTCATAATTGTGTTTTTCATACTTTATATTGCAACACAAATATCTCCCTATAAGCGACATTTAAATAAACTAATACACTAAATGGAAATAACAGTGTATACAATTGTTCTGAATTTGTTGGGTATTTAAATATTTTCAAAATATGTACAGTCATACAAACTTATATGAAGAATATTCTTGTGTACTTTTTTTCTTCCTATTTTCTGATAATTTCCATTAAATGTATCCTAGATTTGAATTATATAGGAAAAGAATATTAAGTCCTTTAAGATTATTTATTACATATAGGTAAAACTGGTCTATATTTTACATTCAACAGATTCTGGTTTTGGTTCAGAATTATAGTTCTGCATTTAAATAAGCTTAAAAATCTTGTGGTGGGGTAAAAAAGAACATTATTGAAAAATGAGAAAACTGAAAAAGTACCCATGGAAAATAATGTGAGAAAAAATAATTATTTTTTAAAATTTTAAGCTATGTAACACATAACATGATTACATTAAACAGAAAAAATATTAAATTTTCTATTCTCCAGGATCTTAAAATCTAAATGCTCTCTTTTATCAATCTACACTGGTCATTGGAGAGGAAAATAATCAAAATCACGTACAATGCAGCAGATTCGTAATGAAAGTGCTTACATGGAATTTCCTAAGGAATCGTTAAAATGTAAACAAAATAAACAGAAAAAAATGTGCTTGAGTTTTTAAAGAGAAACTTTTTACTTTCAAATAATGGTTGAATGCCAACAGAGAAAACTATTATGTCCTAGGAATGATTTAATAGCTATTGTAATATGTTTTTGCTTTTACAATTCTGAAAGTTATTGTTGTCAACATGTTAAAGCAATGCCACCATTCATAGGAATTAGTCTTGCCCAAAGTAGCACAGCTAAAAATGAAAGTCTGAAGCCCACACGCAAAAGGACAGTCACAAATGGTGACATACTCTAGAGGTATGTCTTCATTTAGATAACCTGAGTTGGATATTTAGTCTAATGCTGCTAATAAAACAAGACAGCACATAAGTACTAATCCAAGCAGAGCCCAATGTATTTACTCAGGATGAACTCAAGGCAGGTAAAGGACCCCTCTCCCTAAACAGCATTTCTCCCATTTTCACAATGATTACCCTCAGGTGTGCTTTGCTTACTGTCACCCCCTACAATGAATAGCAACAGCAAATATGTAATCAAGATACTTATCTAACCCAGAAGTTGAAAATAGAAGTTGATAGTCCTTGACATACGATTTCTGGGGATAAGTTATTGAAAGAATAATTTTTGAAAAAAAAAAAAAAGGAAATGACAACAAAAGTAAAGAGTGACTCAGGTACAGAGAGGTTAGGGTGAGAAAGGCAGATTGAATTGGTTACGTGCTGGATAATACAAAAGCCCAAAGTTCTTGATAGCACTGTTTGGAGCACTGTGCATTGAAACTACGCACAGTAGCGTTCTAATCATGTGTTATCTGTTGTGAATATGTAACTGCAGCACCTTGTCTATAATAATTGCACATATTTTAAATAATATACTTTGCTTTTCTTATCGCTCATCTTAAAATGTAAAAATCAGCTAACCATACATAGATCAGTACTATTGTGCACCTCCACATTGCATTTTAACTGAACGGTGACCCTGGAGTTGTGTAATGAGCAAATCCTACCTTAGGTAGTTATGTTCATTTTGAAGAGATTTTTATATAAAATTGACTAGCTACTAGTTTTACAGGTATTTTCTCCTATCATTGTTAGCAATTATATCCTTGGTAAAGACAATATGTTTAGTGCGGCAAATGAAATATTTCCTAGCATCTGGAACACATATGTTCTTTGGTACAGAAGTGTTCATTCAACACATTTTAAAAAATCTCTAGCATGTTCCACACAATCAGGATACAAAAAAAAAAAAAAAAAAGAATAAGACACTCTCATGGTCCTTGAGAAGCATATTAACTTGAGTATCAAACTTCAAATCACATAGCTAATTTACCTTGTTCTGATTAGATATTCACCAAACTACCTTTCAATTATAATAGTTTCTCACATGGCACCTAGAGATAAGATGTGCTTACTAGAAGACTCAAGTGTCCAGTTCCCTGTATAGTTGTATTTCTTACCATGAATTTATAGACTGGTGTCTTGATTATAATTAGGCTTTGCAAGGTAGTTTTCCTTATTTAGTAGTACCTTTAGACATTACAGTTCTTATTGTAAATTGATATTTGGGTTTTATATATCAGTCTCCTGAGCTTGATTAACTTAAGTTTTCCCATGAATTTTACATGTCTTTGGCGTACTAGAAAGCAACAATTTATGAAATAGAATAGCTGACTCAGGCTTTGGGCGATGGTAGATTTACAAGGATAGGGCCATGTTTTAGAATCTCCTGGGAATTACCCATCTTCGCTTCCCTAGTTAATACACCTCTTCCTTTAGATTAGTTGAACCAATTACATATTTGATAGTAAACAAGTTAAAAATTAGGTTAAATACTAGTGTTTCTGAACCAATTACAATTCATGCATATGAAATTATAACTAAATGACTTGATTTTTTCCTCTTAAATATTGATGTATTTCTTTGAATAACTATCTACTAAAAGCATATTTAACCAGCTGCTTTCCCTACCATACCACCTATAATCCAGAGAAGTAGAAACCATAAATATAGGCAACATATTTTTGAATAATTCCTGGTCAGAGTGAAAATTAGGTAACATTTTTAATTGAATGATAAAATGTAATATATCAAGAAAGTATCAACTCAGTATTCCTGAGCTACTCAAAATAGTTTGCTGTTTTCCATTTCATTAACTAGTGTTTTTTAACAAGCATGTCTATTCTATATATTCAAAAATTTGAAACTGTGTTTTATAGGCTATTAACAAATCACTTAATTCAAAAGAAGATAATATTTGGAATAAAAATAATGTAAGAAGCTTTATAGAAAGCCCTTCAAATCTAACTTCTTAGATATTTTTATTATCACATTATCACTCATTAATCCCTTATGATTTGTTTCCTTTCTTAAATAACTAGTGAGGAATTTTGTTAACAAAAAGGTTTTAGTAGAAAAAGATTAGTAATTACAATTTGACTACATAAGGGATATGAAGCTAAGAAAATATTCACCAATTAATTTCAACTCATGAGAAAATTTTAAGAAGGCTCAGATGTAGGGTTACATAATACTGAAAAAGTTTCCACTTAAAATTTTAAGATGAAACTTTACTCCTCCTTATGAACTTTAGACATTCAATCTATAAAATTAGAAATGATGCACTAAATTTTAATTAGGTTCAGACAAATCTTACAAGAAATTGTAATAGTGTCTTGCTTTAAAATAAACCATAAAGAACAGTGAAGCTTCATTAGCACGTTGTTCAGGGAATCATAGAATTTCCAAATGAGAAAGAAATGTGTGATCAAGAATAGCTTAATTAGAATTTGTGTAATTACAATATTAAATAAAAACCCTGAAAACTAACCCTTATGTAGGTGTTAACATTAGAAAAGTATTCATAGTTTGTGATTTTAAATCAAGAAAAATATGCACCATTAGCATTACATAAGGGCAAAAAAAATATAAAACTTTGCTGTGGTTTTTCACACTGCTGTCACATGGTAAAGAGATGGAAAAGGGCAGGAGTTTGTGCTACAGAATTACAAATAACACTGTGATAGTGTACTCCAGGTAAAAATGTTATATAGTTGATTATCAGAATTAAGTCTTGAAAAGTTAAGAACACTGCAACTTTGGCAAGAGTTTTACTATAAACATTGTCTACTCAGAGCAGAGCACTTCACTGAACCCTGTGAAAGATACAAATTGGAAGTTCTATGTTTACCAGGGTAAAATGATAAACTATTGTCAGGGCCAAAAATTACATCTTTGGCACAAGATTATATATCAGATTGGAGATAGTTATGGATACTGGAACTTTTTATATCAAGCTATTTAAAATATTTCAGACAACTAATTCCAAACATCTAATAACCTGTGTCCTAGAATGAGTATAATTGCCAGTCATTGATTTATCCCACATGTATTCACCTTCCATCATTCATAGGCACATGTGGGGGACATTGACGCTAGAAACTCTATGGTCTAGGTGCAGAGACAGAGAAACACAACCAGTATCCCCTGTCCCCTGCACACACATATAGACACAGAGGGGATCATTGTTATCAAATGAGAAAAGTATTATGACAAAGATAAGCAGAGTATCATGATGTTATGAGAATCCTAGGAGAGAACAGACAGCTTCAGATTCTTTACCGTCTGAGCCACCAGGGAAGCCCAAGAATATCGGGAGTGGGTAGCCTATCTCTTCTAGAGGGGATGTTCTTGACCCAGGGATCCAACCGGGGTCTCCTGCATTGCAGGCTGATTCTTTACCAGCTGAACCATCAGGGAAACCCAGATAAGAGTGGGGAGCCTCCATTTCTTCATAGGATCTAAGCAGTTGCTAACATTCACACTACAACAGCTAGTAAAATGAGTAAAACAGATAACTTGAAAAAGGAACATTTTAAAAGTATATCAGAGTACTGAGGAAACAACAAAGAATAGATAAACTAAAATACCAAAGTGGTGAGTCTTTTCTTAACAGGTAATCACCATCTATTTTCTTCTCTAGGGCATTTGGGTATGATATGCAGATCAGAGTAGGATCACACAAAGTGACTTTACTGGAATAAGAAGAAACCAGCAGACTTGTCCAGAGAAGGCAATGGCACCCCACTCCAGTACTCTTGCCTGGAAAATCCCATAGATGGAGGGACCTGGTGGGCTGCAGTCCATGGGGTTGCTAGGAGTTGGACACGACTGAGCAACTTCACTTTCACTTTTCACTTTCATGCATTGGAGAAGGAAATGGCAACCCACTCCAGTGTTCTTGCCTGGAGAATCCCAGGGACGGGGGGAGCCTGGTGGGCTGCCTACTATGGGGTCGCACAGAGTCAGACACAACTGGAGAGACTTAGCAGCAGCAGCAGCAGAATAATCAGTGGGCATGTGGATCCAGTGTACCTGTTCAGAAACTAGACAAGCCACAGGGTAAGGGGCTGGTTTTCCACATCAGGTATAAATGGACAAGGATGGTGCTGGGCCTGAAGGGAAAAGTGCAATCTTTTCTGTCTTGCTGTGTTAGTGAGGCAAATACTAAGAAACCACAGTCCCATCACACATGCACATCTTATATATTCTGAAGCTTTCTGTGGCAAAACGCCAAAGCTAAATCTCCTGCAGTCTTTCACAACTAAGGAGGCAAAAATCTACCAGGCTTTCAGTGAAAAGTTCATCAGGCTTATGTCCAAGGAACAGGGATGAACAAAAGATAAACTAAGAGTTAGCTCAAATTGCAATCTAAACTTGATCCTGCTCAGTCCTGGACAGGATTGAAGTGATTAGTCTCAGAGGTAAACCTATTCTGTTGGCAAATAAATTAGAGAGCTAAAACTTGTCTTATATACAAGGTCTGACATACAATAAAAAATTATTGTCATGCAAAGGAGCAGGAAATCATGATCAACAGTCAGGAAAAAACCAAGTATATGAGTAAGATAGATGAATAATGATTCAGATGCTGTGTATCTAAGATGAATAGTAAAATATCAGTGTTATTAATAATTAGGGAAAAAAATAAAAATTTTCATAAAAAGATTAAAAATTTCTATAAAGTAAGTATCAAGTCGGCATTTAAAAACTGTACAAGCACAATATCAGAAATTTAAAGCTCACTGAATGAGGTTAATAGAAACTTTCTATAGCAAACTAAAAAACAGGTCAATAAAAAATTTGTAAACTGTAACACAGAAGGAAAAATGCATGGCAAGAACAAAATAGAGTACAACACACATAAGGAAATAGCAAATGTCTAACATACTTTTAACTGCACTACCCACAAGAAATGATAGGGAAATTATAGCAAAACCAATTTTTGATTAGATAATGACCAAGAATTTTCTAAAACTGATCCACATTATCAACCCATATATTTAAGAAGGTTCATTGCATCACAAGCAGGGTAAATTATATGAAGACCATAACAAACCACATCAAGGGTAAGCTGATGAAATACAAAGATTAAATTATAAAAGTAACACAAAACTGATAACCAAATTATCAACAGAAGTATAGAAGTCAGTAGAAAATGTGCTAAATTCTGAAAGATTTAAAAAAAAAAAAATCCACACTAGACTAGACTTTAACCCAGTAAAATATCCATTAAAGATAATGGTAGAATCAGAGTATTTCCAGACAAGGAAACGATAAAAGAATTAGTCACCAGCTGAGACAGTTGGTTACAATATAAAAAAAATAGGAAGTTTCTCAGGCTGAAAGAAAAACATGACATCAGATGGAAAGATGAAACTGAAGGAATGAATGAAGAGCAAGCACTAGCAAAGATGATTTTGTTGATATACAGAAAAAAGATTGACTTTTTAGAACAACAATATTATTTCTGTCTTGTGGATATATATCACAGAAAGAAAAATGTCTGAGCAATAGTATAAAAGGTAAGGGGCTAAATGAAGCTAAAGTGAAGTGTGGTTTCAGTATTTTTAGAAAGTCTAATAACACTAGCTTAGGAAGACTCTAATAAATCAGTGTTGTGTATTAAAATCTAAAGCAAAAGCACTAAAATGAACACAGGAAAAAATAATAATAAACAAGTAAATTAATTAGAAAATATAATTAAATACAATGAATACAAATATAATTAAAGTTCTTTATAAAAAGAGGGAAGAGAGAAATAAAAGCAAAAAGTACATGGAAGAAATAGAAAATATATAGCAAGATGACATTAGTATATATTAGCAAATATATTAGTAACTGCATCAAACCTAAAAGTACTAAAAATACATTAAAAGAGATGGAAACTAACATAAACCACTCGCTGTTTACAAAAACATGTTTAAAATATAAGCACATAGAAAAGTGCAAGTAAAAGAATGAAAAATATGCCACAAAATACTTATTAAAAGAAAGAAGTGTAGGAGATAATAATATTTAACTAAGACGACTTGCTTCTTGGAAGGAAAGTTATGACCAATCTAGATAGCATATTAAAAACAGAGACATTACCTTGCCAACAAATGTCCGTCTAGTCAAAGCTATGGTTTTTCCAATAGTCATGTATGGATGTGAGAGTTGGACTATGAAGAAGGCTGAGTGACGAAGAAGTGATGCTTTTGAACTGTGGTGTTGGAGAAGACTCTTGAGAGTCCCTTGGACTGCAAGGAGATCCAACCAGTCCATCCTAAAGGAGATCAGCCCTGGGTATTCTTTGGAAGGAATGATGCTAAAGCTGTAACTCCAATACTTTGGCCACCTCATACAAAGAGTTGAGTCATTGGAAAAGACTCTGATGCTGGGAGGGATTGGGGGCAGGAGAAGGGGATGACCGAGGATGAGATGGCTGGATGGCATCACTGACTTGATGGACGTGAGTTTGAATGAACTTTCGGGAGTTGGTGATGGACAGGGAGGCCTGGCATGCTGTGATTCATGGGGTGCAAAGAGTCGGACATGACTGAGTGACTGAACTGAACTGAACTGAACTGAAGATGACTTGAAGGTAAAAATAATCACTAGAGGTAAAAAGGAATAATCTATACTTTTAAAATAATTCCAATAAGAAAACAGTCCTTAGTTTCTGTTTAATGATAATGAGATGTAAAGTATATAAACAAAATTTTAATAGGGGAATAAGGAGAAATATATATATCTACAATTATAGCAGGAGATTTTAATGCACCAGTCTTAATAACTAGTAGAATAAACAGACAAAAAACTAACACAATTGAAAATTTGAAATACATATTTAACCAAATTGATATAGTTGGCATATATAGAAAATTATGCACAGTATCTTCAGAAGAGAAATTATTTTTCAACTGCACCTAGAACATTTGCCAAGATGTATCTATCATTAGGGTATCATTTGCCATACATAAGACAGTAATGGTCAAAACAAAAATATATAGAAAACAAAGCAGTTAAACCATTCATGTGCATACCTTGTTTTAAACCTGAGATTGTACAAGAAACAATTAAAACTTTAACAATTATATGAAAATCAGATCTGTACTTTGAACGTTTCAAACTGGCATAGTTTGAATATTGGATGAGAGATGTGCAAGACCAAAGGTAGTGAGCTTGTATAGCAGGCCACTGTAGTAATCTAGGTGAACAATAATAAGATTATGAGCTAGAAAAGGAAGAACAGGCAGGAAAAAGATGATACAGATTAAAGGGACAGTGAAACTAAAGAAATTCCAGGACTAATGACTGGCATCAGTAACAAGGAACAGAACTGTAGGTGATAGAGCATAGTAGAGTGAGTGGTGAGGTGGGGTCACTTAAGCTTGGAACACACTGCCCTTGAGGAAATCCCCAGCTGGAAATCTTTAGTGTGAAATTCAATATGTAGTTGAAGCACCTGAGAGAAATGTGACCTGGGATGAACAGATTGGGATTTACTGGTAGCAGTAGCCATGCCAGTGATTGGAGCTTTTGAAAGGACTAAAGAAAGAGGTTGAGAAGAGGGGAGCAAGAAAGTAGGAAGAGGGGAGGCAGGGGACGAGGAAAAAGAAGAGAAGAGAAAGAGAAAAGGGGAACGATAGAGGAGTGGACATAGAGAGGAAAGGGAGAGAGAGGAGTGTCCTCATGGTTTAAAAATATGAATAATAGCTATCACCTACTGAGGGCTCAGCATGTATCAAATGTGATAATAGACTCTTTAGATAGTGATAGTAGATAGGGAAGTCGCTCAGTCGTGTCCGACTCTTTGCGACCCCATGGACAATAGCCAACCAGGCTCCTCCGTCCGTGGGATTCTCCAGGCAAGAATACTGGAGTGGGGGTGCCATTGCCTTCTCCGGGGGATCTTCTGACCCAGGGATCGAACCTGGGTCTCCTGCATTGTAGGCAGATGCTTTACCGTCTAAGCCACCAGACTCTTTAATAATTAAAAAAAAAATTGATCCTTACAACATTATGGGTTAGATGTGATTACTATCTATTTCAAAGAAAAGAAAACTGAGTTTAGAGAGATTAGGTAATGTTCCCAAAGTAACCCACATATTAAATAGTACAATAGGGATAGTAAATCCAGATGTTTCTGACAAGTTTCATGAAATCAAACACTATGCTGTCGTGCCTTGCCCAGTCAGTGTCACAAAGCTAAGTCAAGACAGACAAGTACAAATACAGAGGGAGTGGACACAGTGGCCCATACTGGAAAAAAACCAAATCAAATCAAACAAAAAATATAAAGAACAATACTTCAAAACCTGTTCTTTTGATTCTGTAAATAAGAGTTCACTGCTGCTCTTAACAGCTGCCACTGGGTGGTAGAAGATAGAGTACAATAGGCGGAGGCAGCCTAGAAGGTAAACAGATACAGTATAGCTGGACTCTCCTTTAGAGCCTGAACAGAAAGGGAGACTGGGAATAGTTAATGCGTTACGGAAGGACATGTTGATTTTGGTCCAAATATTCTTGGAAACATAAATATACTGGATGCTGAAGGGAGTGTCAGCAGCTGGAGAAGTTAAAGAAACAGGACAAAGAAGATAATTGAATTAGGGAGTATTTTGAAGAAATGGGACAGGGGAGATTGATGTAAGTATGACAGCCATGGAGACAGATGAAAGCTAGCCTCAAACCAAGGACAGATTTTCTTTTTCTCTGAGAGTGGATTCCCAAAATGTCTATAAAAAATGAGTTAAAGAAATTCTTCCTGATCCTTTCTTACAGAGAAGAAAAAAATTGAGCTGCATATTTTATTGACAATAAAAATATTTTTCATACAGTATATGACTGAGTCACTCATATTTATCCTTATAATTTCTTTGCTTCAAGAATAGAGGCTTAAATATTTGAAGATATCATTTGTAGACATTTGAATAAAAGTTAAAGTTCCACTTCTTCATGGTAGTTGGCTCAGATTTTTTTCCAAGCCTTCAATTATTATATTTTGTACTGTCATCTTTTTATTACTACCAAAAGTGATATACACAGTCAAGCCTGAATTCCTTTAGTTGTAGTTTCTCTCTCCTGAACCTAGCATTACCCTGCAAAATCTCATTTAAGGGATATGTGTGTCTGTTTATTTTTATACATTCTTAATGCATTCTTTTTAACTATGATGGCTGAGGATGAAGCAGGGCTTGGGGAAATAGTCACTAACTGGAATATCTTATCAAAAAGTTTACAAAAAGTTATGAATAGTAACATTGTAACATTGTCTTTTAAAAAGTTATGTATATTTTAGTCCAAGGTCTCAGTGAAATCAAGCTAGTATAAAATATTCAGAGACCTTTGGACAAAACCAAAACTACGCGGAACGCGATCTTCCTAAAGTGAGTGTGAGGCATGACTAATAACTGCTATGAAGATATACAGTCATAATTAAGTAAACTACAAATCTGTTTCATTGTGGTATGGAACACTTTCAGAGATGAAAATCTTACTTATAGGAATTTACTCGACTGTAAATCATGGCCTTAGTAAATCTATAAGGTTGCATTATTATAAGTAGTTATGGATATTACAAGTAAGTCATTTGCCTGTCTGGCTTTTCAGATTTAGGGTCATGTATTCAGAAACGTATACGTATTTGGGACACTATACTCTGGAATTTTTAACTAGATATAAAATTTCATTTTCACAGAAAGTCTCATGAAAAAGACCTCATTTCCTTATTATGTAAATGAGGAAAGACACTTACATGTGTTTGTGGGTGCTTAAAGGGGAAAAGTAGAAAAGGAATTGAAAGAAGAAATAACTGGAAAATAATTACCCCATAAAAAGTTAACCAGTGTCTCCAGAGTAGTAAATTATAAGTTGAAGGAGCAATTTGAAATAGGAGGTTGGATAGAATGCAGTTTGTTAGAATGTTGTTTAAAAATTAAAATGTTGCATAATTGGAGTAAGGAATTTAAACGTAATTTTAATGCATGGAAAAATTTTGGAACTATGCCATATTACTTTGCTTTTAAAAAAGTGTGCAGTAATTGGGTATAAAATTTCCTATGAATTCAGCCTGTAATTATATGTTAGAAAAATACATGTATATGTATGTGTGTATCTAACTTTAAAATTTTATGTGGAATATTTTTTGTTCTGATATTGCAATACTGTATTTTCAGTCTGATATTAAAAAAATGTATCAAAGAGTCACTATATTAAACTACTTAGTGAAATCCAGGGAAAAACATGAAGATTGAATGAAGAGTGGAGGAAATAAATAACAAATGAAGCAAGTCATCTTTCTTTCTCAGCACTCATATGCACCCTAGGAAATTTCAAAGATCTTTAGGGTCTACCTGAAATTCCTCCATCCTTGTCACTTGCAATGGAATAGGATCCATGAGCTATGAAGCTGCTTATTATTACCAATCTCAGCTCATTCTCCACTGAAAAAAACACTTCTAGATTCATTCAAAATAGCAATTTACTTGCAGTCACTTTTATATGATTTAGCCATGAATTTGGATCTGAATCAGAGTTACAAATTTTAGGGTTAAAGAGAAAATTTCAAATACTCTACCAGAACTCATCTGTTTTATGTGCAAATCTGAACGTCAATTGTACTATATACTACACTGTTTTTTCTTTCAGCAACTATCCATTTGGAGTAAGTTTTAAGAAATCTGGGATATATCTCACTTGAATTATCTTTTTTGCCATTCTTATGATACTTAAAAGCCATTTTTTAATATAAAAATAATATGGTTTGGCCCTTGAAGGAGAACATATTCTTTCAAATCAAGTTCTAACTGGGTTCCCAGTTTGTGTTAGTCCAGGAAGCTACAGTGATTAGCAAGATAGGGATGGCCCCTGTTCTAAGGGGCGCCCCCAGGGAGAGACAGACCAAATAACAATATAGTGTTATAAGAATCTCTGATTGCTGTATGGAAAAACAATAAAAGCACATTTTATACTCAAACACAGTGTATTAGGTCATAAAGTGTATTAGCCTTAGAATTTTGTATACCCTTAGTTTTAAAATATACTTTTCAAGTTTAAAAAATCAATAACTATATTTATATTTATTACATTATTTCTCATAAATTTATGAAGTGTATTTTACATTTCAAATCCTTTCATCTTCAGTTTCTTCTAGGTGTCAAAAGCTATTAGTTTGACAAACCACATTACCACATCCATTTTTATTAGCCACAAAACAATAACTTATAATATTCAACCTGTGATTAAACTGCAGTTTAAACGTTAACAACTGAATTAATTTTAACTTGCTTCTACCGAGTTAGTTTTGCTATTTGAAGTTTTCTGTTGCTACTTTAACAAAAACCACATCAACTATATTGTCTTTATAGATTGTTCTCTTATTCAAAGAGTTATTACTCATTTACTAAAAATAAGGTGAATAATAGAACAAGGCTTTCTGAACTATATATCAGGGAGAAAGTTTTATAGCCTTAGTATTGCTTACAAATCAATTCCTTAGAGTTGGCCTGCCATTAGGAGCTTTTAAGACTGCCTAGAGCTGTGTCATTCACTGCTATTTTGACACATTAATGCACTAATGGCATGTGCAGGCTGACATAACTTCTTTTAAGTTCTATTACTATAATTATCAAGACCTGTCTATGATATATGCAGAGTTAAGCAAGGTGACAAAGAGTATGTAAATACTCAAATATTCCTGGAGCATTCATTTCAAAATGACAGTGAATAATTAAGAAACTATAAAAACAGAGATAAGAACTATCTGCTTGAGAACCCCATCAGAGGAAACAAAGCTATGAATAAAAGAGACAGTCACTTAGAAATGATGGCAGGCACACTTAAGTATTCATTTTCTTTTTATAAAATAAGGTTAAAAGTTATGATAACACGTTCACATACTAAAACATATGAGTTATTGGTAGTTTATTAAATGAATGTACATTTAAGGAGCACCTAATATGGTAAAAATGGAATTGTCAAACATTACTTCACCTTTTGTGGGAAGGTAGACACTAGTCTTCCATGAAAAACAAAAGCATTAATGTAAATTAGTAGATACATCACACTCAGGAGGAAATAATTGGCTATAGGCAATAAAGTACTTAATCTGCCTTCTGTTGTCTCCCTCTTTTATTTTATCATATCCCAGCATAAAACAACAAAATTCTCCATACAACCTTCCTGTTAGGTTACTTCCATCTAAAACATTAAACACCTTCCTTCTATTTATCTCATTAAAACAAAATTTACATCAATCTAGCTCCCTACCAGCTCATTCATATGAACATTTTCTTTACCTCCAATCTGATGCTAATGTGAGGAAATTATATTAAAATCTTGTAATAGAATTTGTTTTTATCCTTCCCCTTTCCTTGTCCTGATGAATGGCCTAGCTACTTGTAGAAACTTGGTACCTTATGGGAGAGTGGAACCAAAATAAACATCAAGTCCCTGCCTTTCAAAACATTAAACTCAGCAATCAAATAAAAATAATAATTCATTCTTAACACAGGAGAACTGAAAATAATAAGAACTGCAGAACTGACAGTACAGAGATAAGAAATAAAAACATAGAAAAGATGGAGATATGAGAGGCTTAGAACCAGAACTAGAATATAGGATATAGCTGCTCTCTTCTCTAGCTTGCTCTAAGAGGTATCAAGGTCCAGAAATTTGCCCAGAATTCCATGTCAAAAGGAAATGGAATTGAGGGAAATATGAAAGGAGATTGGTGTAGAAAACCCCATGGAGATTCCTGGAATGTCAAGGAAGTATAGAAGGGCAGCCAAATTCTCCTTATCATGAAAGGATTAAAAAAACACCCAACAACACAGAGCCAGCAGACACTGAGGAGCATTTTGGACATAAGAAGGGAAAAAAAAAGGTGAGGGGGATCAAATGGAGATGCATACACCTCTGCAAATGCCAGCACAGAAGGAAGATCCCGGGAAGATGATGATCACTCAGAAAAGAGGACTCTAAAGCAAATATTGCTTTGCATCTACAGCTGGGATACTACACAGCTAGGAATTTATCTTATTCCTGAAAAAATGAGAGAAGAGTAAATGGGACAAAGGGAGAGAAGGAAAGATAACAAGAAGTAGAGAAAGGATGAAAGAGGAGAAAGAGGGAAGGATGGGTAAAAAATCTCAAAATAAACTAGTTGAGAGATCAGATTTTTGAGTCAGAATATCAGAGTTTAACTCTCAGTTCTATGTTATTTGCTGTGTAACCTTGAGCAAGTTACCTAACCTTTTTGTGCCTTAGATTTGCTATCTGAAAAACTGGGATATCAGTGATACCTAACTCACAGAGATGCCATAAAATTAAATGTGTCAATACTTAGGCAGAACTTTAAAAGAATAAAAGTAAAGGTTCTAAACAAGTGGAGAAGATATTCTGGCAAAAGGAATAGAATAATTATGGCATGTCCAGGTAGCAAGTAGAAGACAGTTGACTAAAGTGGAATATTTGTACAGAAAAGAAAATGAGCTGAGTATGGACACTAGATAGGAATTAAGTATAAAAAAGCAGGACAAGGACTTGGGTCTAGATCTTGTGTTCTACATGCAGAGGGTCTAGTATAAGTAGGTATGTGATTGATGCTTGAAAAAAAAAAAAAGGTCATTGGGAAGTCAATGAAGGCCTTTAAATTGGAGGACATATGTATAAACCACTAGATTTTGAAAGACCAATCTTGCCTAGTTAGAATGAGAATAAGAGATGAACTAGAATGAAGTAAATATGATAGAAGATACACATATTTTCATAATAATATGCTACCATTGACAAGAATAGGGACAGTGAAAATCAAATGAAATTTATAACTAGAAATCTAAGTCAGAGAAAATACACAGCAAAATGATAAAGCTATGAAAATCATAATCTCCAAACATTGTGACTTCACAGATTAAACAGAAGGATATTAAAAAGCCCAACAGTCTTTTCCTTGTTTCCAGTTCTTTCCATAATGACAATGGTCCTCTGTTAATCATTATCCAGAACAGACACATCAGTAAGTCAGTATTCAGAAATACGCTGTGGACACCATGAAATAAATATGACAGTGACACTGGGATTAATAAATCAAAGACCCATTATTTTATATTATTTCATCATCTTTGGGGGAGTTTTTGAAAAATCAAACTAGAATCTCCTCTTCAACGTACATAAGTTCTAATTTGTTCAGAAAGAATTTACAATAAAGATTATATTTAAAAATTAAACTAATATTAGCATGCATACATTAGTGAGTTAGAATAGAATCCTGAAGTTAAAAACAGGATGAATTAAATTAACTTTAAAGAAAAGTATTTTACACAAAGTTAATTTGTCATTTAAAAAGTCAGAAAAAAATATACTATGCAATCCAAGTATATTTTATAAAATATCAATTGTAATGGAATATCTATGATTACTAGTAAATACCAGTTAGTTATCACACTTTCAATCTAAAGCCTGAACTTCTCTATCTCCTGTAATAAGAGGATATAATTTTTTTAAACCTACATCCCTGAGATTATTAGTGAAACCTAGTAATCACAGATATCTAATTAATTGAATAATGTTTACACAAATATTTAGTTTGATACATTGGACTGTTTTTTAATATAGTAATTTGATGCTACAACTAAACTAGAAAAAGAATATTAACATTAAAACATATACTTATAGAATTGCTAGTTCTATATATTTTCATGTTTTTCTTCTATTTAAGAATAAAAATAAAAATCTGCTGCTTTTACATTAACTTTACTAGGCTTCTTGTTGTATATAATTTAGGGGATTTTTAATAGGTTTTCAAGCTTTTATAATTTCAAGTAGTTAAAAATTTTTCTACTTCCAGTTTTACAATGTAATCTGGTGGAAAATCAAACACTGTATAGTAAAATTTGTTGGAATTAATTTTTACACTATGCAATTAATATTCATTTAGCTATTTAAATTCAATATGTTACCATATAAGTTATTAATATATACTTACTTTAGGGGTTACTAGGGGTTGCACAGAGTTGGACACGACTGAAGCAACTTAGCAGGAGCAATAGTGAGAATTAAATCATTTATAATGACACAAGTTTTATTAGAGAAACCTGACAAACAACCTGCAGGTGATAGGAGAACTTTGTATAGCCTTAGGTAATATTTTTAGCTTAGAGAAGAGAGCTGATTTACACACACACATACATGCTGGTGTGTTGTCCTACAGATAAACAATGGAAAGTGTAAATTAGACCAGTAGAAGTTTTGGTTGGACAGCTGAAGAATAAATAAAAACACTGGTATGGCCTGGAGGGGTTTTAAATTTTAAAACAACTGTTGACCATCTACACTAAATAATTTGAACAATTTTATGACTCAAAACAGATGTTTGGAAGGCATAATCACTTATAAGTCTTTTCAGCTACGATATTACAATTTTAATTTCTTGCAATACCATATACCGTTATACTACCAAGATGCTTGTCACATGTGAATGGAAGAGTTTCCTACACTACAGTGAAGTAGCTCCTTAAAGAAGGCAGCTAGCTGAACAATTATAAATGTCATGCTGCTTGAATGTTGTAATACAAAACATTTTTATCCACTGTATAAATAGCACACAGTATTTGACATTGTTCTACTATTCTATGTTTTTAGATATATAACATGAAGTTTTCAGAAGAAAAATTTAGTTCAATATTCCATATTTTAGTTAAAGAGTATGCAGAATTTTGATGCAAGATAGATTTGGATTGTATCATAGCCTCTGTTTCCTACCAGTTGGATACAGGTTTTAAACACTTAGTCTCATTGTCAACATCTATCAGAAAAGGCCATACTTAGAAAATTAAGTATTCCTAGCATAGTTATAAAGATTAAGTAACATAACTATTATATACAGGCCTAAAAGCATATGATAGATGCTCGATATAAACCAGTCATGAGTCCTTTTATTGTTTGTTTATTAGCAAATTAGTAATAGTAAAGTATGAATGGACAGTCAAAAATTATTTATTAGACTTGACAGTCTAATAAGATATGATTATTTATCAGACAAAATGTATAGTATTAGGTAACCATATAGTTACTATGTAATTGTTTGACTTTCCACCAGATTCCACTGTAAAATTGGAGAGGTTGGGGAAATACTGTCTAACATCAGAGGAAAAAAAATATTTGTTAGTAAGTGCATCTTCTTTAGGTTGAGGTAATTCTCCTATTTTCCCAACAACAAATTATGGTCATTCACTCAGCCTCTAGTCACTGAACTGGATATTGGCAATGCAATGATAAAGAGAGATGCAGAACAAGAGGCATGAAATGTACAGTAAAATGAGGGAGACATATACTATTAGAATGATCACAATACTGAGAGCATAATTAAAACTTAGATAAAACATCTTGTTCTCTAAACAGGGAATCAGACTTGGGTTCAGGGCACTAGGAAGACTTCTTGAATGATTGGATTAATCAGTTATTGTGGCAGAAATAGACAATGGAGACTCTAGGTATATAGCAGAGCATAGTTCAACTACAGAAGCTAAACTACAACAAAATGTGTAAGCTCTGTTTATTTTATAGTTTAAAAGCTATTAAAATATGGAAAAAAGGAAATAAAGTAAGGCTCAGTTCAGTTCAGTTCAGTCACTCAGTCGTGTCCGACTCTTTGCGACCCCATCAATCACAGCACGCCAGGCCTCCCTGTCCATCACCATCTCCTGGAGTTCACTCAGACTCACGTCCATCAAATCCGTGATGCCATCCAGCCATCTCATCCTCGGTCGTCTCCTTCTCCTCCTGCCCCCAATCCCTCCCAGCATCAGAGTCTTTTCCAATGAGTCAACTCTTTGCATGAGGTGGCCAAAGTACTGGAGTTTCAGCTTCAGCATCATGCCTTCCAAAGAAATCCCAGGGCTGATCTCCTTCAGAATGGACTGGTTGGATCTCCTTGCAGTCCAAGGGACTCTCAAGAGTCTTCTCCAACATCACAGTTCAAAAGCGTCAATTCTTCGGCGCTCAGCCTTCTTCACAGTCCAACTCTCACATCCATACATGACCACAGGAAAAACCATAGCCTTGACTAGACGGACCTTACTTGGCAAAGTAATGCCTCTGCTTTTGAATATACTGTCTCGATTGGTCATAACTTTTCTTCCAAGGAGTAAGCTTCATGGCTGCAGTCATCATCTGCAGTGATTTTGGAGACCCCAAAATAAAGTCTGACACTGTTTCCACTGTTTCTCCATCTATTTCCCATGAAATGATGGGACAGGATGCCATGATCTTCGTTTTCTGAATATTGAGCTTTAAGCCAACTTTTTTACTTTCCTCTTTCACTTTCATCAAGAGGCTTTTTAGCTCCTCTTCACTTTCTGCCATAAGGGTGGTGTCATCTGCATATCTGAGGTGATTGATATTTCTCCCACCAATCTTCATTCCAGCTTGTGTTTCTTCCAGTCCAGCATTTCTCATGATGTACTCTGCATATAAGTTAAATAAGCAGGGTGACAATATATACCCTTGACATCCTCCTTTTCCTATTTGGAACCAGTCTGTTGTTCCATGTCCAGTTCTAACTCTTGCTTCCTGACCTGCATACAGATTTCTCAAGAGGCAGGTTAGGTGGCTAACAACTATTTAATATGCCAATTATACCATTATCTTTCTAATAGCACTATTTCAACAAATCCCTAAATTTATCACTACAGTTGTACCAGACTTGTTTGTTTTGTTTTGTTTTTTGGTTAGTACTACCAACTGTAGGAAATGGCAACCCACTCCAGTATTCTTGCCTGGAGAATCCCCATAGAGAGAGGAGCCTGGCAGATTACAGTCCATGGGGTCACAATGAGTCAGACAGGGCTGAGCAACTAAGCACACACAGAGTGTGTTAACTTTATAACACAGAGTAAACAAGTTTGAGATTTTCCAGTGCTATTTTGATTCTCTTGAGTCAATGTTTCAACATTTCTTTAATGAGCAAGACATGTTTGGTTTTATATTGGTGTGATTCTTCTCAACTTACAGGAAGCTCCATATTCTATCTCCTTTTTATTGCCTTCTGTTTATACTAATAATGCCTTGATTCTCACTCTTTTGTTGAAACACAAAAGAACAATGTTCTTTTCCTAAGTATCTTATTCTAGTGGGATTCTAAGAAGCTAGTCCATTATTTTATTTTTTTTAATGGACAGATTAATATATACTTCATCAAACAGCAACCCTGTCTTTTGGAGCATTATCTATTGAGATCTTCCTAGCAAGGATCATATTGTCTCCATCTCTGAGTTTCAATCTGGAAAGATTTTGTACAGTTAATCACTGGATTTCTAAGCTGAAGCAAGCTAACATTCCCAGATCACAGACTCATTCTTCACACTGCCAACTTTTTAGTTCTTCAGTAGAGGCCCGTGTTCACATCTTTCCTTTCCAAGAACTCAACATCAGTAGCTCAAAAGATAAGTGAAGCAGCAAGCTAACTTTCAAATTAAAGACTTATCTTTATATAGAACATATATGTATATAAAGTAACTATTTAACAAAAAAGGCTAATTTTAATCCGAGATATTTCTATATTTAAACATATAGAATATTCTATATGTAAAATCCAAACTCTTGGGTAAAGTGAGTTCACTGAACTACACCTTATAAATTATAATAATAAGCAATACCTGTATATTTATAATATGTATAAGTTATGTATATATATTATATACACTTGTTCTCATAAATCTTAAGTACTACTGGAGGAAGGAATAAAAACTTAGTGTTTAATGGGGACAGAGTTTCATTTTAGGAAAGTGAAAAATTTGGGAGATGGATGGTGGTGAGAATTGTACAATGACGTGAATGTACTTGGTGCCACTGAACTACACAAGTTAAAATAGTATGTTTTATATGATTATCACAATAAAACATTTTTTAAATAAAACAAATAGACACTATTACAGAGAGTAATCAGTACCATGAATAAAACATTATAGGGTGACACAACAGAAGCTACCTTAGATTGAATTCAAAGGAAAAGTTTCTCTGAGGAATTCATAGTTCACCAGAGACACTAAAGAGACGAAAAGAGGCAGTCTTTAAACAATATGAGACAGAAGGTTCCTGAACTTCCCTCCTCCCATGGACACACCAAATAAATAACTACTCATGGAGCAGTTCCTCTAAAAGAAATCCAGAAATCAACGGAGCAACTCTCTTATACACTGGCGAATGAGAAAACATCCACAATGAAGTGGGTAGGAAAATCTGAGACATGCTCTCCCTATAAACCTCACTGCCAGCATAGGAGTATAAAATTAGGAGAAAACTCCCAGCTTCTCCCTGAAAAGCAAAGAGTTTGTACACTATATCTAGCACACCAACTTTAAAGACTCCCAAATAAGGACAGGCCCTCAAGACATTTACCTGGGAAAGCCAATGGAGCTTGAGTCCATGAGACCCACAAAGTGAAGTCGTTCAGTCATGGCTGACTCTTTGCAACCCCATAGACTCGAAGGCAATGACAATCCACTCCAGTACTCTTGCCTGGAAAATCCCATGGACGGAGGAGCCTGGTATGCTGCAGTCCATGGGGTCACTAGGGGTCGGGCACGACTGAGTGACTCCACTTTCACTTTTCACTTTCATGTATTAGAGAAGGAAATGGCAACCCACTCCAGTGTTCTTGCCTGGAGAATCCCAGGGACTGAGGAGCCTGGTGGGCTGCCATCTATGGGGTCACACAGAGTAGGACATGACTGAAGTGACTTAGCAGCAGTAGCAGCAGCAGACTGTAGCCTACCAGGCTCCTCTGTCCATGGGATTTTCTGGGCAATAGTACTGGAGTGGATTGCCATTTTCTTTCTCCAGGGGATCTTCCCAACCCAGGGCTTGAACCCCTGGTCTCCTGCATCATAGACAGATGCTTTACTGTCTGAGCCACCAGGGAAGTTCACAAGACTGGCAATTAACAGGATCAAGCATTCTCTGCAGCTATCAACTGAAGGCTTAGTGCACAGACAGTGGCAAAAATTGCCCATCTCCTAATCTTTCCCTAAATGAGGACTATTTGTATACTTTAAAGGATGTGGTCTGAAAGTCAGGCTTCTAATTAAGCATACATCACTAGGCTGGCTATGAATCTCAGCTAAGAACAGGGAAGCAAGTGGATACCTCTCTCACCCTTTCTCTCCTGCCTGCTCCAATTCACAAGTAATTCCACTGGAAAAGAGCTTGTACACAGTTCCACATCCCAGCTTTAGTAGCTGCTACCAAAGGGACAGGTCCCCAGATTGTCTGGCTCTAAATAGATTCCCATGGGACTGTGCAAACAAAAGAGTCATTAATAGGCTTAGGACCACCCCCTCCCCACCCTTTGAAAAAAAGTTACACACCTGAGCCCAGTACAGTCTCTCTCTCTCTCTTTAGTTGCTAAGTCATGTCTGACTCTTGCAGTCTCATGGACTATAACCAACCAGACTCCTCTGTCTATTGGATTTCCCAAGTAAGAATTCTGGAGTGGGTTGCCATTTCCTTCTTCAGGGGATCTTCCCAACCCAGGGATCAAACTTGCATCTCCTGCGCCGCAGGCAGATTCTTTACCAAATGAGCTAAGAGGGAAGTCTGCCCAGTACAGTGGGAGATGGCAAAAGTCACACCCCACCCCGAGGAGTGACTTAACCATGCATTTCCCAGCTATTGCCTGGAACCCAGTTCTACTCAGGCTGAATATACATGCTGACTGTGATCCTCTTTGGGACACTGATGGATCTTGGCACACCCTCAAATTAGTTGGAGCCACTAAGAGCAAAAGAAGAGGACTGGACTATCATAAAGATTTGAGAAACAATTAGAAGCATGGGTTGGGCTAGCTGACAAGTTTCATTCATCTACATGAGATCACTCTGTCAGGCTCAGGAGAGGTAGCTGTTTTACCTAATGCACATAAACCAACACAAAGAATCATGGAAAATGAAGAAACAGAGAAATACGTTCCAAACAAAAGAACAAGAGGAAACTATAGAAGTAGATCAAAATGAAATGAAGACTCATATAGAGTCAAAATAATGGTCATAAGAGATGCTCACTGAGGTCAGGAGAACAAAGATAAAATATTCAAAGCTACTAAACAGAAATACCCTTATGGCAGAAAGTGAAGAGGAACTAAAAAGCCTCTTGATGAAAGTGAAAGTGGAGAGTGAAAAAGTTGCCTTAAAGCTCAACATTCAGAAAATGAAGATCATGGCATCTGGTCCCATCACTTCATGGGAAATAGATGAGGAAGCAGTGAAAACAGTGTCAGACTTTATTTTTTGGGGCTCCAAAATCACTGCAGATGGTGACTGCAGCCATGAAGTTAAAAGAAGCTTACTCCTTGGAAGAAAATTTATGATCAACCTAGATAGCATATTGAAAAGCAGAGACATTACTTTGCCAACAAAGATCCATCTAGTCAAGGCTATGGTTTTTCTAGTGGTCATGTATGGATGTGAGAGTTGGACTGTGAAGAAAGCTGAGCGCTGAAGAATTGATGCTTTTGAACTGTGGTGTTGGAGAAGACTCTTGAGAGTCCCTTGGACTGCAAGGAGATCCAACCAGTCCATTCTAAAGGAAATTGGTCCTAGGTGTTCTTTGGAAGGAATGATGCTAAAGCTGAAACTCCAGTACTTTGGCCACCTCGTGCAAAGAGTTGACTCACTGGAAAAGACTCTGATGCTGGGAGCGATTGGGGGCAGAAGGAGTAGGGGACGACTGAGGATGAGATGGCTGGATGGCATCACCGACTCTATGGATGTGAGTTTGAGTGAACTCCAGGAGTTGGTGATGGACATGGAGGCCTGGCTTGCTGCAATTTATGGGGTTGCAGAGTCGGACATGACTGAGCGACTGAACTGAACTGACTGAACTGAACTGAAACAGAAATAACAGAGCTGAAGAGGATAATAACTGAATTTACAAATTCAATAGAGAAATTGAATAGTTGACTAGATGAAGTCAAAGAAACAATCAGCAAACTCAAGGACATCACAGCAGAATTAATTCAATCAGAAGAACAAAAATAAAAAAGAATGAAAATGGTGATGATGGCTTTAACAGAATTTATGGACTACCTTAATGATATGCACTATGGGGATACCATTAAAGAGAGAAAGTGGGTGAGGGAACTAGGAGAAACAATGACAAGAATCTTCCTTAACCTAAGAAACAAATATCCAGATCCTTTTGCATGGAACAACAAAAGACCCAGGATAGCCAAAGTAACTTGAAAAAGAAAAACAAAGCTAGAAGTTTCACCCCTTTTGATTTCAAACCATATTACAAAGCTATAGTAATTAGAACATATAATATTGGCATAAAAACAAGACACAGACCAATGGAACACAATGGAGAGCCCAGATATAAATTCATGCATATATAGTCAATTAGTGTAGGACAGAAGAGCCAAGAATGCACAATGGAGATAGGACATTTTATTCAATAGATATTGCTGGGGAAATTGGGACAGCTACATGAAAAAGACAAAATCTGCATCCTTATTTCACACTATCTATAAAATTCAACTTACAATGGATTAAAGACTCAGACACTTGAATGTAAGAGTTAAAACCATAAAACACCTAGAAAAAAACATAGGAGGCATACTCTTTGACATTGGACTATATTTATATATTTTTTTACTTTGACACCAAAAGCAATGCCAAGAAAAGCAAAAACAAGTGGGACTACATTAAACTAAAAAGCTTCTCCACAGCAAAGAAAACCATCAACAAAATGAAAAGACAATTTACAGAATGGGAGAAAATATTTGCAAATCATATCTTATAAAAGACTCATAGAAGTAAATAGAAAAAAGAAAACCAAAAACTAATCCAATTTAAAACCTGGCAAAGGAGCTGAATATATATTTTTTCAAGAAGATAAATGACTAAAATGTATATACATGAAAAGCCAATATCACTGATCATTAGGAAATTCAAATAAAAACCACAGTGAGAAATCATTCTTCTTCTGTTGGAATGGCTATTATCAAAAGAGAAGAGATAAAAAGTACTAATGAGGATTGTGAGAAAAGGGACCCCTTGTGCACTGTTAGTAGATAGTAAATTGGTACAGCCCCTCTGGGAAACTCTATGGAAGATCCTCAAAAATTAAAAACAGAACCACCATGTGATCCAACAATCTGACTTCTGTATAAATATACAAAGTAAAGAAAATTATTTTTGGAAGAGACATCTGTACTCTATTTTAGCATTATTCATAGTAGCCAAAATATGGAAAAAAACTAAGTGTGTCTGTCAATGCATAAATGGATAAAGAAAATCTGGTATGTATGTGTTGTGTGTGTGTGTGTGCCTAAATTGTTGTAATTATATAATAATGATGGAATATTATTTAGCCATGGAAAGGAGGACATCTTGCTGTTTGTACATGGATTAACCCTGACAACCTTCTACTAAGTGAAATAAGTGGGATAGAGAAAGATGATATTGTAACAGGGAAGAAAAAATCTAACATATTGGATCTGTTTATTTTACTTTGTCCAGGCATACTAAAGTCCTTTGTTTAGCTCACAGGAAACATCTTGACCAGGCCCACATGGTCAACTCCAGGAAAGAAGAAATTAACACTCCCTCCTCAGAGTCTGGCCAGAACTAGGAAATATTTGCATGAACTTACTGCCTTTTATGGAGAAGGCAATGGCACTCCACTCCAGTACCCTTGCCTGGAAAATCCCATGGATGGAGGAGCCTGGTGGGCTGCAGTGCATGGGGTCTCTAAGTCAGACATGACTGAGCAACTTCACTTTCACTTTTTACTTTCCTGCATAGGAGAAGGAAATGGCAAGCCACTCCAGTGTTCTTGCCTGGAGAATCCCAGGGACAGGGGAGCCTGGTGGGCTGCCGTTTATGGGGCTGCACAGAGTCGGACACAACTGAAATGACTTAGCAGCATCAGCAACTACCTTTTAAGTTTATCTCCTCATTTCTCCATCTTTGTTCTATGAAAGAAATTAGCATCCAAACCCAGGGAAGATGGTTCTTTGGGACACTAGTCCCATGGTCTAGACATGGACAATAGACCATGTTCTTGGTCTGCTGGCTTTCTGAATAAAGTTACCGTTCCTTGTCCCAACAACTTGTCTCTTGATTTATTAACTGTTGAGGTCCTTTAATGGACCAGAACCTGGTGGTCCAGAGTCAACGATAAGAAAGTAAAAGACAGAAAGAGGCTGATATTCCTTGGTTTACACAGAAAGCCAATAAAGCCCCTGCACAGGGCTTGCTTTTTTTCACGAAGGCCTCAGGTGCACTCTCGATGGGGTGAAGGCACAGAGCACCTTCTCAAGAGGGCCTTAGAAGCCCAGGCAGGAAAGTGAACTCAGAGAGCCTTTGCACTCCAGGGGATCATCCTGAAAAAGAAAGGGAAAGAAAGAGAGAGAGAGAGAGAAAGACATGGGGACCAGAGCTCTGATGGAACACAGGTGCTTTAATTAACATGGTGTGTGTATAAATACTGTCTTACAAAGTTGTTATTCTTAGCAAAGATAAAGATTAAAATTCCAGACTTAAAAAACATAGGCAATCCATATTAAAGAGAGAGATTTGTAAACAATCACTTTTACTGTAAGGTTCACAAGGAGGAAGATGATACTTATCACTGTATAGAAAAACTAATGAAGGAAATGCCTGGACTCTTCAGCCCCCAGGAGAGGCTTGCCTCTCCTCTTAATTCCTGAGTATTCAGGAATTAATAAGGAGCAGAGAATTCCTGACAGATCCAAAACAGCACACAGGAAGCTTCCTGTTAAATGCTTCCTGACAATTAACCTGTTGTGCAACAGTCAGTATGAGCTTGGACTTGGTAACAATATAATTATATGTGAAATCTACAAAAAGCTGAATTCATAGAAAGAGATAGAATGATGGTCACTAGAGATGGGTGAAGTGGGACTATGCAGAGATTTGGGTCAAAGAGTACAATCTTCCAGTTACAAACTGAATAAGTTCTGGTGATCTAACGTACAGTACAGTGATGATAGTTAACAATTATGTAGTACATAAATGACAATTGCTAAGAAAGTAGATCTTAAATATTCTAACTACAAAAAGAAATTATAATTATGTTGTGTGATAGAGGTGTTAGCTTATGTTATGGGGGTAATAATTTTGCAATATATAAAATGTATCAAATCAATCAATACATTGTACACATTACATTTACACAGTATTTTATGTCAGTTATAGCTCCATCATTGTAGGGAAAAAGAAAAAGGGAGGAAGTTAAAAAGAGAAAAAGACATGAAGGAATCAGGCTGCAAAGCTTCTGGGATGAGCCTATGGTAAGAAATAACACCTAAAAGAAAATCAACTGAAAATCACTGTAGCTGAAATATAGTAAATAAGGAAGAGAATAATTTAAAAGTAGGTAAGAGCCAGATTGTATAGAGTCTGGAAAGAAATGTTGAAAAGATTGAATATTATTCTAATTTATGGTTTCCCTGGTAGCTCAGCTGGTAAAGAATCTACCTGCAATGTGGGAGACCTGGGTTCCATTCCTGGGTTGGGAAGATCCACTAGAGAAGAGAACTACCTGAAGGGTTAATGCGGCCACAATAGGGAAAGCAGAGATATGCATGCAAGCGGGTCTCTCTGCTCAAGGCTGAACATGCTGGCAAGTGAGGCATTCTGCCAAGGAGTCTGGACATAGCCTTGAGTTTAATGGTCCCTTGCTAATGAGGGAGTATTCCTTTCTTTTGATAAAAGGAGAGAAGAGGGCTCTGGACAGACCTTGCAGTAAACAGAGGTTTCATTCCCTTGCTGTATGATAACATGTATGCACCTGCACTGTACTGAAAAGGCTTATTCATGCAGTCTGGAATTCTGCCTAGGGGGCTATATAATAATAAACTGCAATTATTTGTGCAGTCTTTTCCTCTGGCTGGAGTATGTGTGTGTGTGTCTCCTGTACGTCTTGTATGTCTTGTGTGTTTTATGTCATTTCACTCGTAATCTCCAGTAATCAACACTACCCACTCCAATTTTTCGCCTGGAAAATTCCATGGACTGTATAGTCCATGGGGGTCTCGAAGAGTCAACACGACTGTGACTTTCACTTTCACTTCACTTATGGCTTCCCATTCTAGGAGGAACACAGAGAACGTGGAATGGCATAGCACTGTGGCTAAATCAAAAGGTACACCCAAGAGCTTCTCTCCCTGCTGATAATCTAAATATTTCCTATCATGGCATCCAAATATTTTAAACATCTTCAAGCTTAATATAAATGGTTTGCTTGCTGAACATTCCTGAAAAGAATAGAGGGTGTCCTTTTTACCTTCTCTTCTGAGGACATGAGTTCTAGTCTTTAATAAATAGTCATAAGTGCCTATCCTTGCTTTCCCTAGGAGGTCCATGTAAATACAGGTTCTCATGTACATATTTCCTTGAAATTCACTCTGGAAAACAAGTTATCAGATTAAGACTCTTCATTAATCAATAATAATAAACCCTACATCAATGGTCTAGGGCTTTCTCATACTGCTTGAAGCATGACCATCTGGAAAAGAAATTTAGTGTGTAAAGAAGAAACTTCTTTTGAGAGAAATATGTGGAAATAAATCAATTTTCTGACTTAATAAAGAGAAAGACTAATAGCTTATAGCTTCAAAATGCTTTTGTGAAAAGAAAAAGGCTATGTAGTCTATGTAGTCAGTTTTCTTACCTAAGGGAGCTTGTTTTGTTAGGCCTCTCGGCCTCCTTGCAGGGGTCTGTCACCCAAAGAATCTCCAAGGCTCAGACTCGATGCAGACAGCAAGAGGATTTATTAGGCCGGCGCGCTGGGGTTCGATCACCACCAGGGAAGAACGAACCCCGAACATTCGTTACAAAGCAGTTTTTAAGCACAAAAACCACAAACAGGTACAGCTAGGGTGGAATGATCTGATTGGTGCTCAAGTCTCGGCAGTTTTTAGGGATAGGTTCATTTGTTATCAGGTCGACACATCTGTCTGAGCTGCAATTTTACTGCTAATTTGATCTTCTGGAAACTAATTTCCTGGGATGGTTTTCTTTTTTGTTTTTTTTTCTTTGGGGGTAAACATCCCCCGGAAAGCCTTCTGGAGGCTGTATTCCTGAGATATGAGCCCCTTACACATTCTTGAGATAAAGGTCTGTCTTAAGATTAACAAGGAGCCTGTTTTCTTAAGGCTCTAGTGAAACTTTAACCTTTATTGTTATCCACCCTTCCTCTCAGTTTCTCAACTCGTTTTAATGTAGGAATATAATGCAGAGATTAAAGGATTTTTAGCAATTGTATAATCCTAATTGTTAATAAATGTATAATTTATTAATACCAGGTAATTATATAAGCCTCGTTTTGCCTTAGAGTTTTGTCTTTTTATTTAGGTCACTATACTAGATGGCAAAATACCAATGAGAGAAAATATCCTGCTTATTTAGATGTAGGTGATAATCAAATTATACATTATCTACTAAAGTTACCATTGACTTTATGGTTACAAGAATACAAGGTTTATATAATTTTATTTTATAACAATAAATTGAATATCTGATCCAAAATCTTGATTCCTAAAGGAGATCAGTCTTGGGTGTTCATTGGAAGGACTGATGTTGAAGCTGAAACTCCAGTACTTTGGCCACCTGATATGAAGAGCCGACTCATTTGAAAAGACCCTGATGCTGGGAAAGAATGAGGGCAGGAGGAGAAGGGGACAACAGAGGATGAGATGGTTGGATGTATCACTGACCTGATGGACATGGGTTTAGGTGGACTCTGGGAGTTGGTGATGGACAGGGAGGCCTAGCATGCTGTGGTTCATGGGGTCACAAAGAGTCGGACATGACTGAGCAACTGGACTGAACTGAACTGAATCTTGATTCAGTCTCCTTGAGATCATAAGTAAAGTCTTTTAAATGTTATCATATTTTAATAAAAATCACTTGGAGAACTAAACACATAGATGCTGGCATCAATAGGTCCTTGATAGGACTCAAATATTTGCATAATTAGGAATCCCCTTGATATATGAGATCTACTGGCCACACTTTGGTATACTGTAATGAAGAACACATCCAAAAGAGAAAAACAGAAAAGATTCCCTCCCCACCCAGTCATAATTTGATTTATCTAAGGGAAACTCTGCAAACAAGTCATGGAAAGTTTAACTTAAAATTAAATATATTTATCAAATAGCTTCTTAACAAACTTAACTAAGCAAATATACATTATCAAAAAATAAGTTATAAAACAAAGCTCTATGCATAAAAACATTATGAAGACACAATTCCAATTAATTATAAGTCAATATTTCAGAATGTGTGATCACAAAGTTCATAGAATCTATAGAGATATCCATAAAGTATACAGTTCAGTTTCAAATAACAGTACCACTGAGTAGTAGGACTTTTCAGATGATATCTATAGACTATTGTGCTTTATTGTAAGATTCACAGGTTGAAAGAAAGTATAAATGGATTAAGTATTTTTAAAAAAACAATGGAAAGAGCAGAGCTCTCTTCAAATATTCAAAGGACATTCACAAAGAAAACACTGCAGCCACATAGCTATTTTAGAGAACTAGAAAAATTGAAGAAAGTTGTGAGGAGGGAATTGTGTAATATAAACAGCCTTCAGCAGTTAGAGCTGTTTAGTAAAATAGAATAGTGCAAGTACAAGCAGCTGTCAGGAGAGAGGGTTCCTGACCTTGGCAAGATGTTATACTTGATGACCCTCGTGTTCCCTTTCAAATCTAAATTCAGTGAACAAAAGAACAAACCTAGCAAAAGTAGAGGAGCATACTTTGCAAAGTAGCAATACAAAAATAAAAGCACACTCTTTACAGGAGAATTGAATTTTCTAGCCATAAAAATGATATTATCACAAGCTCACGTGAGCTTACAGAAGAAAGGCTGTTTAAAGAAGGTCTATATCCACACAAGTGCATATCTTACAAGGCTCCCCAGGTGGCTCAGTGGTAAGGAATCTGCCTGCCAATGCAGGAGAAGCAGGTCCAGTCTCTGGGTAAGGAAGATCCCCTAGAGAAAGAAGGAAATGGCAACCCACTCCAGTCTCCTTGCCTGGAAAATCCCATGGCCAGAGGAGTCTGTGGGATTGCAAAGAGTCGGACATGACCTAGTGACTAAACAACAACATACCTTGCAACTGAACTCAACAGTTTCTCGTAGCTCCAAAATATAAATCCTCTCTACAAAGCATTACAAGGCAACAATATAGCATTCACTGAATATTTTGGTAAAGTTATGCAAGAAAAGGTATATTACCTAGTACAGAGCAAACAATTTAATGCTAATTAACCACACTTCTCTTTTATCCAAAAAGTCTTCTTCATTTCCAGCTTCCATGCCTTCTTCTTTCTACCCTTCCCAATAGCTTCTAAAAATTTCTCAGGTTTGAGTCTCTCCCTCCACCTACATATACCTCTCTATATTTGTGGGTTTCAGTGCTAAACTATTCAGCTAAATACCAATTCCCTTGATGCTGCATCCTCCACATTATTGCTTAGAACCATTCTGAAGTGTATGAAATGCCACTGAATGCAGAGTGACTCTGTACTCTCAGAAATACTCAGGGTGACTTGTAAATTTCAAATACCTTGTTCCGCTTCACTTTATCTTTTTTATTTATAAGCATAACTATGGTATGTATTAAATGTAAGTTCATGTTTAAAAAATTACTGTTTTCAAACAACTCAATTTTCCTATCAGTGCAAATCTACTAAATGTATAGGCTTGCACTATAAAATTTTGGTTATAAATCAAGGTCTACATATTCATTTGGATTGGTACTTTTGAGATAGACAATAAACTATAAAATATAAGTGGGAATAGTTAATGAATTTACTGCCTACAATGTTTATATATGATGAAAAACAAATGCTTGCTTATGTTTACAAAGGGGCAAAAGGTAATCTTAAATATTTTGGAATCACAAAATCAACTTAAAATTTTCTAATTATAAAGATAATACTGCCAGCAGCCAGCGTGAGGAATCCCACCCATGACAAGGTCATGTGGCGGAGATCTGATGTGCAAGGTCGAGTCAAATCTCAGGTTTTCCCCCTGGTATTTCCTGAGCATGTACCCCTAAAAATAAGAATATGCCTGCCTTACTGTATTGTACTTTTCCACTCTCCTGACACCCTCTGGAAAAAGTCATCTCAAGGCTTTAGTCTTCTGCATTTGAAAGGGTGTTTCAATCCAAAACCCTTCTAGTGGCTTTCTAGCCTGCCTGCAGGACTCGTACAGCTGTGCATGTGATTGTTTGAGGCCTCCCAACCACGGGGCTTTCAAGGAGTCAAAATCATTAGAATAGGACTGATTAAAGCTTTCATTTGTTGAGCCAATACTTGCTGCCAAATTTTCATATCCTTTATTTTTATATAGTTGGTATATAGAAAAACAAGTAGTGGACCTGGTATTAGCAACATTAGATCTTTGAGCTGAGTGTTTTCTTTGTCATAGCCCACTGCACCTTTGTTCTACAGGAATGTAACTTTATTTAGTAATTTGAGGGTGATGCAGAGTAAAGAAAAAATATTTCTAGGGAAAAGGAGTTTTCTGGTTTGATAGACAATTATCCAGAAAGAGAGCCATAAAAATGTTAACAGGCCTCTTGGCCAGAAGATAATGTAAACCACTTGAGACCTTTTGTATGCAGAAGGGTTTGCAAAAAGAAAGCCTTGTCTCAGTGAGGGTCAGGACTGCTGTCCCTGCATAACTTTGCATATTCCATTATTTCTTTATGTGCAACTTGGGGTATATAAGCTGATTTTGAAAAATAAAGTTTTTGGAGTCTTGCACTGATGCTGGGCTTCCCCATGTCATTCTTTTCTTTTTCGGCTGAATTCCCATCTGGATCGGGAAGACTCACCACGTCTACTTACATACCCTAGCTGCTAAGACCCACGCGAAAGGGAGCCTAAGGTGGGCACGCTTCGATATTCAAGTGGGTGCCGGTGGCCTAACATAGATGGTACAAACCTCTTGTCTCGAGGTTTTCTTGGTTTTCCCCGTAAACCAAGTTATTCAGAATCTTTTCCCCACTAAATTTTCCTACTACACTATTTCTTCCTAATCTAATCTTATATCTCTAAATAAATTTTTCCTCACCTATCCATCTCCCCTTTGAATCACCCTGGATCCACTGGGGCTGGACCCCAGCATAATACTTTTTATCTGCATTTTCTATAAAAATACAGATTAAACTTGGCTATTCTAAAAATATTTATAAGAAAAATACAGACCAGGAAATTTCTAAGAAGCCAGAATATTATCAAAGAAAATTAACATGGTTTTAAAAATTAACCAACATACTAAAGGCATTAAAACACATATGTAACACCTGAAAAGACTCTTTCCTTCACCAAATTTCAGTTATGTGTATCTGAATTATCTTTTTGACCAGGCCCTACCAAAACTCAGGGTCTAAGTAAGTCTTTTGTCTACTTACTTTGGTTTTGACAAGAAACCTACTGAATCGGTTTAGTTGATCCCTTACTCTAGATATATTATCCTTCTAGATACCTAATCAAATTCCTCATTCACCATCTTTAATATCTCATCCCTCTAGCCTGCCTTCCACAAGAATCCTGTTGAGTTGGTTTAGAAAAAAATTACCATAGCCTTGATGTTTCCTCCTAATAATTTTTCATCCACTGACCCCTATCCTTTCCTTGGCAGTAAATCTACACATATCCTTATTGCATTTGCAATTGAGCCCAATCTCTCTCCCCTACTTCAAAAACCCAATGTATTAGTTCCTCTTGAATAAACTCTTACCTTTAACAAGAGTAATGCCTTTTTTCTTTAACACACTAAGATAAAGGAGACATAATGCCTAATCTCTACTTAAACGTAAAGCCTATAATGGGAAGTTAAACATAACAAGCTAGACAACATGTTCTATCAGGCAAGAATCATGTAAGTACATTGTATAGTTCATTATCCACTAAAAAAAAAGACAAACCATAGAAACTGCAAAGCCTAGATCTAGATAAACTGGTAAATGCTAAAGGAGAGAGGGGGTCTGAGGAGGAAATGAAATCTATCAGTTCAGTTTAGTTCAGTCGCTCAGTTGTATCTGACTCTTTGTGACCCCATAAATCGCAGCATGCCAGGCCTCCCTGTCCATCACCAATTCCCTGAGTTCACTCAGACTCATGTCCATCAAGTTGGTGATGCCATCCAGCCATCTCATCTTCTGTCGTCCCCTTTCCCTCCTGCCCCAAATCTCTCCCAGCATCAGAGTCTTTTCCAATGAGTCAACTCTTCGCATGAGATGACCAAAATACTGGAGTTGCAACTTTAGCATCATTCCTTCCAAAGAAATTCCAGGGCTTATCTCCTTTAGAATGGACTGGATGGATCTCCTTGCAGACCAAAGGATTCTCAAGAGTCTTCTCCAACACCTCAGTTCAAAAGCATCAATTATACAGCGCTCAGCTTTCTTCACAGTCCAACTCTGACATCCATACATGACCACTGGAAAACCATAGCCTTGACTAGATGGATCTTTGTTGACAATGTCTCTGCTTTTGAATGTGCTTTGAATGGTCATAACTTTTCTTCCAATGAGTAAGCGTCTTTTAATTTCATGGCTGCAGTCACCATCTGCAGTGATTTTGGAGCCCCCAAAATAAAGTCTGACACTGTTTCCCCATCTATTTCCCATGAAGTGATGGGACCAGATGCCATAATCTTCGTTTTCTGAATGGTGAGCTTTAAGCCAACTTTTTCACTCTCCTCTTTCACTTTCATCAAGAGGCTTTTAGTTCCTCTTCACTTTCTGCCATAAGGGTGGTGTCATCTGCATATCTGAGGTGACTGATATTTCTCCCAGCAATCTTGATTCCAGCTTGTGCTTCTCCCAGCCCAGCGTTTCTCATGAAGTACTCTACATATGAGTTAAATAAGCAGAGTGGCAATATATAGCCTTGATGTCCTCCTTGTCCTATTTGGAACCATTCTGTTGTTCCATGTCCAGTTCTAACTGTTGCTTCCTGACCTGCATATAGGTTTCTCAAGAGGCAAGTCAGGTGGTCTGGTATTCCCATCTCTTGAAGAATTTTCCACAGTTTATTGTGATCCACACAGTCAAAGGCTTTGGTATAGTCAATAAAGCAGAAATAGATGTTTTTCTGGAACTCTCTTGCATTTTCCTTGATCCAGCAGATGTTGGCAATTTTATCTCTGGATCCTCTGCCTTTTCTAAAACCAGCTTGAACATGTGGAAGTTCACGGTTCACATATTGCTGAAGCCTGACTTGGAGAATTTTGAGCATTACTTTACTAGCATGTGAGATGAGTGCAGTTGTGCAGTAGTTTAAAATCTATAGCTGATACTAAAAATGACATGTGATTGTTTTTTTACATTGTAGTATTTCTCAAAGTGTGGTCTACAGAGTGCTTCTCAAGTTTTAACAGGCAAATGACATGTAAGAATACTGTTAAAAACTTAAATTCTGATTCAGTGCCTGGGAAGAGGTCTGAGATTCTGCATTTCCAATAAACTGTTAATGCTGATTCTTCCAATCCTTGGGCAAGTCTTTAAGAAGCAAGGTATAGGCAACTAGTATTCATCTAGGTTGTTTCTTATGTTAGGTAGTTAGAATAGGAAACAGGAGCCCAAAATGTCGGTGGCTAAAAGACAAGGAAGGGAAAAGCCCACAAAAACAGAACAAAGGAAGGTCAAAGGAAGGTCCGAGGACTGGAGTGAGGACCTCAGGTAGAACAAACAGCACTCCTGGCTAGACCAATTTACATAGGGCAGGCCCAGGGGGAGGAAAAAAACATATAAAAGAGGAGCCAAAGGGCAGGGTTCTCTCTTCTCTTCATGTCTTTAGGTCAGCATGCCCTTACACCTCGAAGACATATTTTCTAAATAAAACGGAGCTGTAACATGGAGCTGTAACACTGACCTGTCTAAGAGCTATAACACAGTCTGTTCGAGACTCGAGAGCTATAACATGGTCTGTCTAAGAGCTGTGACACACCTAAGGCTTTAATGTCTGTTGCTTCAAATTTTTGTTGAGATGAGACAGAACCGAGGAGATTACACTCACCTGACATTTAAAAGGGTAAAATGAGTCAACCAAACCATGCCACGTTCTGATTCAACAGATCCAAAGGGAGGCAAAGGAATCCACATTTTTAACATATTCTCCTAGCTTATTCTCCATGAAATCTAAACTCTGAGAAGCACTGACTCATTAAAAAAAAAAAAAAAAAAACCAGAGGAGGATTTGGAAATGGGTTTTCTATCTGAAAACAAGTCTTCTTTATACACAGCTCCCAGGAGGTTTATACTTTAAGGATGCCCTTGATGTTAACTTTCACATGATTTCATATGAATAAAAATGTTAAGCAATGAGACAGCAAAATGATTTGCTCAGGGCTCTCTACCCCACTGGAGATGGCCCTACGCCATTAAAAACAAGTTAAGTGGTAGAAATTGAGTGGAAATAAGTTCCAAATCCTTAAGAAGCAAAAAGGTTAATTAGTAGGGTTAGTCTAGGATCCAGAACTGTGTCTTCTATTCAATACTTTTGTTAATGATATGGAAAAGAAGGTGAAGTTTTAAAATTTGCAAAAAAATCTTATTTTAATTTTCTTGAGATTAGGGAAACTGGCTGAATTCCAAAAATACTTAACAAACAATATAAGGTAATTAAGAAGTACAAAGGTTGGTAAAATCTATTTAAAATATGTAAAAGCAAAGAACATTTGAAAAATAAATTCAGATTACTCATATACATTGATGAGCTCTGAACTAAATGCAATTTTCTCAGGAATAAGATTTATGTATCTCTTTGTGTAATTCAATGAAGACATTTGTTCACTACCTAAAGGCAATAAAAATGGAATGAGGCATTAAACCACATTAAAAGAGGCCAGAAATAGGACACACATATTATAATACCTCAATTTACAAATCAATACTATCTCTTTATCTTAACTATAGTACTCGAGTAGTCATCTTAGTCATATCATCTTTAAGAGGCTATGTGAAAAAAAAGAGAACCAGAAAGCAATGAGGACTATTACACTTACAAGGAAAATGAGGTATTCTTTATGATAAAAGATTAAAGAATACATTTAGTTGAAGAAGGAAAATTAAAAGGATATGCAATATTATATAAAATAATGAACACTAATGGAAAAACCAATTGGACACTCTAATTTACCTATATTTCTAAAGACACTTGCTAGTAATAGAAAATATATAATCTAATTATAATAGGAAATAGACAAATATTACAAATAAAGGATATACTGGTTCTTAAAAATGTCTCCCTATGAAAAATTCATTATAAACTGTATTGTATAATCTAGGTAAATAAAATGACAACAAAATTAGCAGACATGGTTTAAAAATAATGGCTCATTGCTATCTCTGAAGATAATATGCAATACATTAAATAATATGACCAGTTAGAAATAGACATTTTTTTCCTTTGTTCGTATACTTTGCAGTACAAAGAAAAGAAAATGGGAAAAAAAAAAAAGTTGCTACTTCACCATGGCAGGCAAAGTGGATCTAATTCTATCTATTGTTTCTAAAAAACACAACTTTAAATATGTATTTATCAATTCTTATAAAGAAACAGAAATAAAACTCAGTTCAGTTCAGTTCAGTTGCTCAGTCGTGACCGACTCTTTGCCACGTCATGAATCGCAGCACGCCAGGCATCCCTGTCCATCACTAACTCCCGGAGTTCACTCAAACTCATGTCCATCGAGTTGGTGATACCATCCAGCCATCTCATCCTCTGTTGTCCCCTTCTCCTTCTGCCCACAATCCCTCCCAGCATCAGAGTCTTTTCAAATGAGTCAATTCTTCACATGAGGTGGCCAAAGAATTGGAGTTTCAGCCTCAGCATCAGTCCTTCCAACAAACACCCAGGGACTGATATCCTTTGGATGGACTGGTTGGATCTCCTTGCAGTCCAAGGGACTCTCAAGAGTCTTCTCCAACACCACAGTTCAAAAGCATCAATTCTTCAGCACTCAGCCTTCTTCACAGTCCAACTCTCACATCCATACATGACCACTGGAAAAACCACAGCCTTGACTAGCTAGATGGACTTTTGTTGGCAAAGTAATATCTCTGCTTTTGAATATGCTATCTAGGTTGGTCATAAGTTTCCTTCCAAGGAGTAAGCGTCTTTTAATTTCATGGCTGCAGTCACCATCTGCAGTGATTTTGGAGCCCCCAAAATAAAGTCTGACACTGTTCCCAGTTTCCCCATATATTTCCCATGAAGTGATGGGACCAGATGCCATGATCTTCATTTTCTGAATGGTGAGCTTTAAGCAACTTTTTCACTCTCCTCTTTCACTTTCATCAAGAGGCTTTTTAGTTCCTCTTCACTTTCTGCCATAAAGGTGGTGTCATCTGCATATCTGAGGTGATTGATATTTCTCCCAGCAATCTGGATTCCAACTTGTGCTTCTTCCAGCCCAGCGTTTCTCATGATGTACTTTGTATATATGTTAAATAATCAGGGTGACAATATACAGCCTTGACATACTCCTTTTCCTATTTGGAACCAGTCTGTTGTTCCATGTCCAGTTCTAACTGTTGCTTCCTGACTTGAATACAGATTTCTCAAAGGTAGGTCAGGTGGTCTGGTATTCCCATCTCTTTCAGAATTTTCCACAGTTCATTATGGTCCACACAGTCAAAGGCTTTGGCATAGTCAATAAAGCAGAAATAGTCATATGCTATTAAGAAGTTAATATCATCTCCTCCTGTGAGAATACCAAAACTGCAACTAGCTGTTAAGAAAACAATCAACAGGAGGACACTTGCACCTACCAAAGAAAACATACTCCATGTCCAAAGACAAAGAATAAGCCTTAGCATGGTCATAGGAGGGGCATAAACTTGATAAAATCAAATCTCATACCCACCAGGTGAACAATGAATAGTCTCAAGAAGTATAATACCAAAGAAATTCTCTCACTGTTGTAGAAGTTCTAAGTCTCACATCAAGCATCCAAGCTTGAAGATCCAGCAAAGGGACTGGGAATCCCCAGGGAATCTGCCTTTGAAGGCCAGTGGGGTTTGATTCCAGGACTTCCATAGCACTGGGAGAAACAGATGCCACTCTTGGAGGGCAGAAACAAAATTCTGTGAGCACCAAGACCCAGGGGAAAGGAGCAGTTACCCCACAGGAGTCTGAACTAGGAGACTGCCTGCCAGTGTTGGAGGGTCTCATGTAGAGATGGGGGTTGGCAGTGGCTTGCCACTGGGACCAGGGCACTGGCAGCAGCAGGCCTGGAAGGTGCCCCTTGGCATAAGCCTTCTTGGATGTTACCATGAACCCTACCACTGAACCCCAAGCAGACCCCAGGGTTGGGTTACCTCCCTGACCAAATAACTAACAGGGACTAATTAACAATAACCTCACCCATCAGTGGATAATTGGATTAAAGTTCTACCCAGCATGGCCCTGCCCACCAGAGCAAAACTCAATTTTTCCCACTGCCATCAGGTCGCTTACACAAGCCTCTTAGCCTCATCCAGACGGCAGACAAAAGAAGCAAGAAGAAGCACAATTTCACAATGGATAGAACAAAAACCACATTACAGAATGTTAATCAGAATGAAAAAGCAGAGACTTATGTTCCAGATGAAGGGACAAAATAAAACTCCAGAAAAACAAATGAAGTGGAGATATAGGCCATCTTTCAGAAAAAGAATTCAGAATAATGATAAGTGAAGCGTATCTGGGATCTCAGAAACAGGACAGAAAAGATACAAGAAATGTTTACTAAAGACCTAAAAGAACTAAAGAACAAAGAAACAGGTGAACAGTACACTAGAAGAAATCAATAGCAGAATAACTGAGGCAGAATGGATAAATGACCTGAAGGACAGAATGGTAGGAATCACTGCTACAGAACACAATACAGAATGAAGAATTTTTAAAATGAAGACAGCCCAAGAGACCTCTGGGACAGCATTAAACCAATATTCAAATGATAGGGGTCCCAGAAGGAGAATAGAGAAAGGAAATATATTTGACGAGATAATAGCTGAGAAGTTTGCTAACATGGGAAAGCAAATATTCAACCAAGTCCAGGAAGTGCAGAGTCCTAGGTGGTTAAACCCAAGGAAGAACACATTGAATACAGAGCAATGAAACTGAAAAATAGTTAAAGACAGAGATAAAATAGTAAACACAACAAGGGAGAAATGACAAATAATATACAAGAGAACTCCTGTAAGGCTGTAAGATGATTTCTCAACAGAAACTCCACAAGCCAGAAAGGAATGGCACGATAAATTTAAAGTGATGAAACGGAAGAATCTACAACCAAGAATACTCTACCCAGCAAGACTCTCTTTCAGATTTGATGGAGAAATCAAAAGTTTTCCAGACAAGCAAAGATTAAGAGAATTCAGCACCACCAAAACGGTTTTACAACAAATGCCTTTTAAAGAAAATTCTCTAGGCAGGAAACACAAGGGAAGGAAAAGACTTACACACAATAAACACAAAACAATTAAGAACATGGTAATAGGATCACATATATCAATAATTAGCTTAAATATAAATGGATTAAATGCACCAATCAAAAGACATAGCCTGGCTGGGCAGATGAAAACATGTGCATGTATGTACTTCCACTTACCAAATCACTCTACTTAATCTCTCCAAATTGTACATGATTATTTTATATTGTTAGGTTAATCGTGTTTCCATTATGACTTGTAATTATAATTGTCTTTTATCTTTTGTCTGGCTATTGATTGAGAAAACTTATAAAAATCTTTTACCATTGTGATTATGTAACTATTATTTGCTTAATCCCATTGTATCGTGATTGGTCAATAGAAAATAATAGAATTCTATATCACCAAAACTACCATTTAATGGAAAAACTTGTAATCACTTTTTAAATTCCAGATGCATATCAGAATTATCTTGGAACTTTTTGAAAAATACAAATGCCCAGGTATTGCTTTTTCCTCCAAAGCTCCAGATGCATTTCTAATGAGCAATGATGTTTACAAACAACTGGACTATGTGATGATCTTTTAATTTTACCTAGTTTCACTTTTTCTATTTCATATTCAGTGCTCCCATTTCATACAGTTTATGTTTTCCAATATCTGTCTATTTTTGTTGTTCTTTCTCAAGCTTTTTATATAGTAGAAAAACATTTATATATGTATATATATTATATATTATATATATATATATATATATATATTAGAAAAGTTATGAATTTTTGCCTAGCTAAAAAATGTGGGGTATTCTGATTCCACATGTTTGACTTAGTGTGACTAGAATGCTAGATTTCTTTCTTTTTAATATTTATTTTTAATTAAAGGATAATTACTATACAATATTGCTTCGGTTTCCTTCATACATCAACATGAACTACCCACAGGGTACAGATATACATATGTCCCCTCCCTCTTGAACCTGCCTGCCACCTCCTAACCTACCCCACCCCTCTAGGTTATCACAGAGTACTGGTTTGAGCTCCCTGAATCACACAGCAAATTCTCACTGGCTATCTTACATATGTTTAGTTCAGTTCAGTCACTCAGTTGTGTCCAACTCTTTGTGACCCCAAGGACTGGAGCACACCAGACCTCCCTGTCCATCACCAACTCCCCAGAGCCTGTTCAAACCCATGTCCATTGAGTCAGTGATGCCATCCAGCCATGTCATACTCTGTCATCCCATTAGTGTGTATGTTTCTATGCTACTCCCTCCATTCACCCCAACATCTCCTTCCCCTCTCCCACCCATGGCCACTGCTCCATTCTTTATATCTGCATTTTCATCCCTTTCCTGCAAATAGGTTCAATACCATCTTTCTAGATTCCATATATATGCATTAATATATGATATTTGTTTTTCCTCTTTCTGACTTACTTCACTCTGTATAGTAGGCTCTGAGAATATAAAGAAATACTATGTTGTAAAAAAAAATTAAAATATAGATTTTGTCCAAATTTCAAAGAATGTCTAAATCAAAAGATTATAATCACTTGAACTTGGGGTGTGTTTGTTCATTTTTCTCTATTTAATCAATTAGAAATTTTTTGTTACATACTAAACATTTCCCTAATTTGTCTGCTTCTTTTCATTTTCAATATCAATACCTTCCCTATAATCATAGATGAAACTCTACAAACTTCCAGTCTTTCTCCCCATTCTCAGTTCCCAGTCTGTGCTTCACTGTGCAGCTAGATCACTGTCTAAAAGTAAAAATTCACTTATGTATTTCTACCACTCAAGAGTTTCTCATATCTTTCAGGATAAAATTTAAAGAGTTATCATGGCATGCATGACCAGACCTTAGTTTATCTCCATCGGCTCTTTTCCATTCTCATTTTTAGTTTGAATATACTGAACTTCTTTCATTTGTAAAAATATACCATGTAATTAATTCCGTTGAACAGGTTGGCTCTGTACCCTTCATAAGAATATTTTTAGCTCCCCATATTAGGAATCAGATATTCCATAAAGCTCTACCTGATACCCTAAATCTGGATATCTTCTATATGTTAGATATGTCTCTATATGGATATGTCTGTTCTATATGTTTCTGTATTATCATAGACTTTGTCTGTCTTATAGTTTCTCATGCTGGAGTATCAGTGCCTATGGAGTTGATTTGAAGAAGTCAGGAACAATGTATTTCCTGTTCATCAGTTTATTTCCAGCATCTAGCACAGTTACTGGCAACAGAAACTCCATAATTTAAAATATCTTGACTCATTTTGCCATAAACATTTCTTTTTGCCATAAATAGATTTCCAGAAGCCTGGAAATAAAGACATAGCACTGGATCTGGAGTGTGAACACACAGTCAATTCCTAGCATGTCTCTTATTAGTATATGTAGATGTCATGGGTTGAATTGTGCTCATACCCAACAAAATGTCACTATACATTTATCCAAACCTGTAGAATATCCAATACCAGGAGAACTCTCTAATGTAAACTATAGATTTGGGGAGACAATGATATATTAGGTAGGTTCATCCTTGGTAACAAATATATCAACATAGTGTGGGATGTTGACAATTTGAAAGGCTACATATGTATGGGAGCAAGATAATATATGAGAAACATGCATGTACTGCTCAAAATTGCTGTGAACCTAAAACTGCTTTAAAAATAAAATTTATTAAAAACAAAACAAAAAAACTAATAAGGTAATTATTTTAAAAATTAAAAGAGGGAAATAGCTATAGAAGAGAGTGGCTTATACTATGGTAAAGCCTAGTTTAGAAGAATCTTAGGCTATTTCTATATTTATTTACCGCCATGTATGGAATGTTATAACACTAATAGCTATAATTATCTATGTTGTTAATACTATCCACTGTAACAATACATAGGAAAATAATATATCCCTTATGATTTCTAAAAGGGAAGTCAGTTCTCTTTAAAATAAAACTCCAAATGCTCTATGAGTGCAGAATAAAAGTAGAAAATGAAACTCTTTTTAAACAATCACTTGTGGTGCTAAGCTCTCTCTTTGTGTAATAAACAGAGCTTTCAATTTGCTTAGACTATCCACACAACTAAGTAAAACACTATTCTTTCTAAGAGTTTTTCACTTATAATTTTTTTCTTAGAATGTAGCTTTAAATCACTTTTGATCAAAATCTGCTGTTGATTTTTTTGCTTGCATAAGAACAAATTTTAATCTCTACTGAACATCACCATAGGACACCTAAATTTTAGTCTCTGCTCTCTCATTAATAGCTGTGTTACTATGGTTATTATTATGTAAATTACAAGGTTTAAAATGAGGAGCTCTTACATGTGTATCTGGACAAAATGACTCTTATTATTACTATAAAAATTCTTTTTCTAGCTGTCTTTGATAGTTGTCAAGTGTACAGATAATATTAACATGTTCAGGGAAGTATTCAAGCTGGTACCTAGGCTTGGTGGGTTCCTAGTATCATAGTTACTTGCTTATGGACACTCTGACTGACAAAGACTGAGGTGCTTCTTACTGTGACTACTAAATGAATTTAAGAGTAACTAAAATCTAAAAATCTTATCCATGTTACATGATATTATCTAGATTCTTAATACCTAAATAAAGTAGGATACAATCAATGTGTTTTGACACATATAAGTATAAAGATATATATTTTAAAGAATACAAATCAGACATAATAACTGTATAGATTAGTTTGTGTCAAAAAAAATGTTTAAATTGTCTGTGAACACTACTGATGCCAAGAAGGTAACTGAGCTGGCAAGGAGAATCTAATCTTAGTTCACACAAATAGGAGAAATTTATTGGTCCATATAGTCAAAACCATGGTTTTTCCAGTAGTCATGTATGAATGTGAGAGCTGGACCATCAAGAAGGCTGAGTGGTGAAGAAGTAGTACTTTCAAATTGTGGTGCTGGAGAAGACTCTTGAAAGTCCCTTATACAGCAAGGAGATCAAACTAGTCAGTCCTAAAGAAAATCAACCCTGAATACTCATTGGAAGGACTGATGCTGAACCTGAAGCTCCAATACTTTGGCCACCTGATGTGAAGAGTCCACTCACTGAAAAAGACCCTGATGCTGGGAAAGATTGAAGGCAGGAGGTGAAGGGGGAGACAGAGGATGAGATGGTTGGATGGCATCACTGACTGAATGGACATGAGTTTGAGCAAGCTCCAAGAGGTGGTGAAGGACAGGGAAAGCTGGTGTGCTGCAGTCCACGGGGTCACAAAAGTCAGACACGACCGAGTGACCAAACAACAACAAAAGGGATTTAACAAGTAGGACAATCTATCACATGTGCACTCTAAGGTGTATGTACACTATCAGGTTTTTCCCTTGATGCCCAGCACAATATACTCAATATATTGAATTTTCAGATACTAACATTGGAGAAAATATGAGAACATACTTTTTCAAGTTCTCAAAAGTATGCTAGGAGTTGCTTTCTATGATATTCACTATCATTTCATTCACTGCTATTAATATCTGGACCCTGAATCCCGAGAAAGGTCAAGCTATCTATGAATTATGTTTCAAAGCAAATCAAACCTGACTCATACTCTTAACTCTCAATCACCCCCATTAGCGTAATATCTTGCAATCATGTCTCTTTTCCATGGATCCTTTTTCTGAATCATCTACCTCCATTATAGAAATAGATGGCAATGCTCCTTTTTGCAGTTCTCAAGTACATCTCTAATTTTCTCCATTGTGGAAGCAGTTAATGGCTTATCTTCTCTTTCTTTATGACATGAATGTTACTAGCAAGGGTCTGCGAGATAAGTGACTATATCCTAGACAAAAGGCTTTGTTGAAAACATCCCAAGTCACGGCAGAAAATGAAATTATTTTTGTTTTCTTCTAGTTTCTATCATTGGGGTATATTATGGCCATTTCATTTTTGTTACAGAATAATATACTGCTGCACATGCTTAGGAAAACAACCAGACTAATGCAGATGCAGTGAGAACAAGTCACCCTTTTCTCATCATTTTCAAATATTACTAAATTTCTTCATGTGACACTGAGATATAGGCTCTATGGTTTTATGAATATAGGCCCAAAACTATTCAGACTGTCAATACATTCTAGGACTTCTTTTATTTAAGCATCATTTCTAAGTCTCCTCTTTCATCAAAAATTCTCAGTATTACATATGTTCTTGGAATAAAAGATTCTGATTATATTTGAAAGAACAACTGACTAGGTGTTAGATAAATGGTTTCACATTTACTCTGCTACTTAAGATCTATGATATATTTGGAAAATCCATCCACCTCTCTTAAATCTCTGAATTCTATAGGAAGACCAAGTCTTCCTGGTCAATAGTAGGCAGCTCTGATCAGGTATGGGTGTAGGCCCTTTCTCTTGGGTCTGGCCTATTGTACCTTCAGAATAGTCAATTCAGCATAACTTGCAAGCCACACCTCAGGAGAATAACAATAATATGCAATTTTGTGTTCACTTCTGGCTCAATCTCATTACCCCAACGTTAAAGCTTAGATTATTGAGAACTATGTGGTAGAAGGCAGTTCATACCTTCAAGTTCAACCTCAACTCCCTATTTCCTAAATGTTCTAAGGTCCATATTTAATTTCTTACCATTATTTTTTTTTTAATCTCTCCTAAAAAGTCATAAATAACGCCTATACTTCCAACTGCAGAGTTTATTTTTCTATCCCTAAATCTAAACTCTTTCTGTGTTGTAATTTCCAATTATGTCTCAACAAAATGGAGTGAGTACAGAAATTCCTGAGCCAAGGACAACATTCAGATGTAAACCTGTGTGTCCTAGAATTTCAGGAATGAAAAATAGGAAGAGTTTTAGACTCCTGTGAAAATACTACTATAAGATATGCTTATTATGCTTATGCTAGATAAGCTATTCCAACTTGAGCACTCAAAGAGCATCTGTTTTTTTTTTTTTTTCCTTTAAATTGGCTTGGCTGCAAACCATTTTTCATCTCATTTTGTCTCAGTAGAAGACATTGGCTAGGTAATACAATGTAGCAGGTAAAATATCCCTGAAACTCAGCCTGCCTCAAGGGGCTGAAATTCATATACAATTTATTACCCTGTTAGATTTTTTTCCCTGTAAAAGTACTGTGGAAAGAATGATGGGGAAAGGGAAGGACAGAACATATTATCTGTCATTAATACATTAATGCTATTTTTTTAAATCTAAAAGGTAACTCAGAGCAGTTATTTATGGTTATGCATGCTATCATAAGAGTAAGGAAAAATGATATCTCCAGAGATCAATTAATTTGTAAAATCAACACATTAATTGAAGGTTCACTATATGCCAAGCACTCAGTACATACCAGATTCTGCACAAGTAGAAGCCCTGGAGCACGTAGTACAGGACAGATTGGGAGCAGCATGAAAAAATAATCTAATAGAAACAGGTGGTTAAGATAGATACCTAACATTAAAGATGGGAGACAACAAAGACAAACACTTGCTTTGGGTAAATCTTCTTATCTGCCAATATCACTTCATCAATTACATCTATTTATCATTCCACAAAGGTCTTTATCATTACATACATACTTTTAACGTAATGCGCATCAATTTCCTGAGCATTATAAGGCATGAGAGAGTCTTACATTGCTCAGGTTCCAGCATGATGTTTTAAACCTCAAAAATGAAAAAGCCGTTATTAGGTATCTCCAAAAATAGCTATTTTGAGTAATAAAAATATTTTATGGAAACTGGAAACATCTACACACATTTGCAGAAATAAAGAGATTTTATTGCAGAACTCTTGAACAAAGCACTCTCCATCTACTAAAGAAAGTGGTCATTAGCATAAATGGTGAAGTTACTCAGGTTTACATCAGGAATACATGAAACTAACCATATTTAATGTTATTAGAGAGGAATAAGCCATCTCCCTAATCATAATCATCTTGATCCAATTCCACCCTTCAGAAATTTTAATTTATCTAACTTATAAGAAAATGTGTTAAACAAAGGCACTTCACAATATTAGTGCAATTTGCATCAAATGCACTAGAGAAAATTACCTAATACAATTTTCTAAACCATTTAGTATCATGAGCTTGGCACTAAAAGGAGAAAATTGCATTTCATGATTTGTAGGCTGCTGAAAACATCACATACCTGAATTCACACAATCTACATATTTTTATGCAGTTTTCTCTCAAAAAAAGCCAAATCTTTAATAAGCCAGAACACTAACTTGAAGATGCTTAAACAGAAAGTAAGACATCTAGCTCTATCTGAGAAACAAACATTAACTATAAAAGCACTATAATCATTTCTTTCCATCTTCTGGGATAAAATTATGAGTCTCCTCTTGTCTCTATAGTTATATTTTTTTGTAAGACTGAAGGAATAAAAAAATTAAAAGGAGTACTGAAAAAATATATGTGCATATATATTTTATTAGTGTTCATATTCTCTGAATAAAAGGACCAAAGAGAGAAGACCTATATATTAATAGAGTACATTAATTTCCCTTTTAAAAAATACTTATACTTTGAAGGTTTGTGTTAGTATAAAACTAAATTATAGCCTATATAGCCTAGATAGAGTTATTAATTTAGAAAATTAATCTTGTAAGTCAGGGCCTTTTACTTTGAATTCCCTAGTCACTATCAGAGACAGAGGGAGTCAAATGAAGTACTTTATTCAGATTTGGAATTATGATAAACAATACAAGTTTTTCAGGATTTGTCAAATGAATCCAACAGAGTTGCTATTGTTACTATCTTATCATCATTATCATGTGGCACATAAAATAGTGACAATAAAATAAAGAGAATTGTTCCTGAGATTCTTCTGTTGTCTAGGCACATACAGCGGGGTCACATTTCAATGTAGACGCCCCAAACCAGAATCATTTTGCAAAAGGCAAAAGAATATAAAACATCACCTTAACCTCTGCATCAGAAAGAGAAATAAGATGGCAGAAAAGACAGAAGGGCAGACACAGATTTCTCAGGCAGGAGAAAGCGCTGCACACAGGGCCAGGCAAACAGACAAAAGTCATTCCTGAGGTTAACAACTAACACAGGCAGCAAGCATTTTGCAGGACATATTTGAGCAAAGGAAGCAAAGACTCTGTAGAAATCAATTTATAAATACTGTACTTAAAGTGACCTTTGAGCAATTGCATTAGCAGGGACTGAGAATTTCTTGCAAACAGAATAAGGATCCTAAAATAGGAGATACCAACACTGAGGGAAAAAAGGCATAGAAACAAGGGCAAAGTGATAAACACTAAAGAGGAATATAAATTAAAGGGGAATACAGACTACTTCCTAAGCCAAACTAAGTCCTTCTTATATTATCTTAATAAGAAAGAATCATCACTATACATTATAACCGTATAGTATACTTTTTGGAGTGGTTGTATATATCTGTGTCTGAGGTAGCTGTATGATAAAATCATATACCGTGTCATACACGCTGTCATTCCTTGGTATGGGTTCCGTACATGCACACACACACAAGCACACACACACACACATATTGGTGTATTGTTGTTGTTGTTCAGATACTAAGTGGTGTCAGTTCTTTGCAACCCCATGGACTGCAGCACACCAGGTGGACAGTGTCCATTATCTCCCGGAATTTGCTCAAATTCATGTCCATTGAGTCAGTGATGCTATCTAACCATATCATTCTCTGCCACCCCTTTCTCTTCCTGCCTTCAATCTTTCCCAGCATCAGGGTCTTTTCCAGTGAGTCAGCTGTTTATATCAGGTGGCCAAAGTACTGAAGCTTCACCTTCAGCGTCAATCCCTCCAATGAATATTCAGGGTTTATTTTCTTTAGGATTGACTGGTTTCATCTCCTTGCTGTCCAAGGTGCTCTCAAGAGTCTTCTCCAACCAACCACAGTTGGAACGCATCAGTTCTTTGGCACTCAGACTTTTTATGGTCCAGCTCTCACATCCATCTCTTATATCCATACACGTCTACTGGAAAAACCATAGCTTTGAATACATGGGCCTTCATCGGCAAAGTGATTATCTCTGCTTTTTAATATGCTTGCCTGGGAAACTCCCATGGACGGAGGAGCCTGGTAGGCTGCAGTCCATGGGGTTGCTGAGTCAGACATGACTGAGCGACTTCACTTTCACTTTTCACTTTCATGCGTTGGAGAAGGAAATGGCAACCCACTCCAGTGTTCTTGCCTGGAGAATCCCAGGGACAGGGGAGCCTGGTGGGCTGCCATCTGTGGGGTCGCACAGAGTCGGACACGACTGAAGCGACTTAGCAGCAGCAGCAGCAGCAGACTTGTCCTAGCTTTTCTTCCAAAGAGCAAGCATCTTTTAATTTCATGGCTGCAGTCACTATCCACATTATTTTGGAACCCAAGAAAATAAAATCTGTCACTGCTTCCACTTTTTCCCCTTTTATTTGCCATGAAGTAATGGGGCTGGATGCCATGATCTTAGCTTCTTGAATGTTGAGTTTTAAGCCAGCTTTTTCACTCTCCTCTTTCACCCTCATCATAAGAGGTTCTTTAGTTCCTCTTCACTTTCTGCCATAGAGTGGTATCGTCTGCATATCTGAGGTTGTTGATATTTCTCCCAGAAGTCTTGATTCCAGCTATGATTTATCTAGCCCAGCATTTCACGTGATGTACTCTGCATGTAAGTAAAATTACAGAGTGACATAACACAGCCTTGATGTACTCCTTTCCCCGTTTTGAACCAGTCCATTGTTCCATGTCTGGTTCTGTTGCTTTTTGACTCATATAAGGGTTTCTTAGGAGACAGGTAAGGGGGTCTGGTATTCCCATCTCTTGAAGAATTTTCCAGTTTGTTGTGATCCACAAAGTCAAAGGCTTTAACATAGTCATTGAAGTGGGAATTCCCTTGCTTTCTAGTCATCCAAGGAATGTAGACAATTTGGACTCTGGTTCCACTGCCTTTTATAAACGCAGATTGTACATCTGGAATTTCTCAGTTATAAAGTCTCAGTTCAGTTCAGTTGCTCAGTCGTGAGCGACTCTTTGCCACCCCATGAACTGCAGCACGCCAGGCCTCCCTGTCTATCACCAACTCCCGGAGTTCACCCAGACTCATGTCCATCAAGTCGGTGATGCCATCCAGCCATCTCATCCTCTGTCGTCGCCTTCTCCTCCTGCCCCCAATCCCTCCCAGCATCAGAGTCTTTTCCAGTGAGTCAGCTCTTCTCATGAGGTGGCCAAAGTACTAGAGTTTCAGCTTTAGCATCAGTCCTTCCAAAGAACACCTAGTACTGATCTTCTTTAGGGTTGACTAGTTGGATTTCCTTGCAGTCCAAGGGACTCTCAAGAGTCTTCTCCAACACCACAGTTCAAAAGCATCAATTCTTTGGCACTCAGCCTTCTTCACAGTCCAACTTTCACATTCATACGTGACCACTGGAAAAACCATAGCCTTGACTAGATGGACCTTTGTTGGCAAAGTAATATCTCTGCTTTTGAATATGTTATCTAGGTTGGTCATAACTTTCCTTCCAAGGAGTGTCTTTTAATTTCATGGCTGCAATCACTATCTGCAATGATTTTGGAGCCCCCCAAAATAAAGTCTGACACTGTTTCCACTGTTTCCCCATCTATTTCCCATGAAGTTATAGGACCAGATGCCATGATCTTCGTTTTCTGAATGGTGAGCTTTAAGCCAACTTTTTCACTCTCCACTTTCACTTTCATCAAGAGGCTTTTGAGTTCCTCTTCACTTTCTGCCATAAGGGTGGTGTCATCTGCATATCTGAGGTGATTGATATTTCTCCTGGAAATCTTGATTCCAGCTTATGCTTCTTCCAGCCCAGCCTTTCTCATGATGTACTTTATATATAAGTTAAATAAGCAGGGTGACAATATACAGCCTTTACGTACTCCTTTTCCTATTTGGAACCAGTCTGTTGTTCCATGTCTAGTTCTAACTGTTGCTTCCTGACCTGCATATAGGGTTCTCAAGAGGCAGGCTAGGTGGTCTGGTATTCCTATATCTTTGAGAATTTTCCACAGTTTATTGTGATCCACACAGTCAAAGGCTTTGGCATAGTCAATAAAGCAGAAACAGATGTTTTTCTGGAACTGCCTTCCTTATTCTTTGATCCAGCAGATGTTGGCAATTTGATCTCTGGTTCCCCTGCCTTATCTAAAACCAGCTTGAATATCAGGAAGTTCATGGTTCACGTATTGCTGAAGCCTGCCTTGGAGAATTCTGAGCATTACTTTACTAGTGTGTGAGATAAGTGCAATTGTGTGGTGGTTTGAGCATTCTTTGGCATTGCCTTTCTTTGGGACTGGAATGAAAACTGACCTTTTCCAGTCCTGTGGCCACTACTGAGTTTTCCAAATTTGCTGGCATCTTGAGTGCAGCACTTTTATAGCATCATTTCCCAGGATTTGAAATAACTCAACTGGAATTCTATCACCTCCACTAGCTTTGTTCATATTTTTTTTTCCTTTCACATAAGTTTAAAATTTATTAGTGAGACATTCATAGACTAATTACAAAAGTTGTTAGGTTATGAATATAAAAGGAAGGAAAAATAAAAAATTCATATATCTTGTCAAAGACATTTTAATTCCTCTCTGTCACCAGTTTCTGGAACAAATGCAAAGGCCACAAAACCTCAGGAGAGAGAGTATTTATTAGTGTATTTGTGTTATCTACTTTTGTACTTTATCTTCTAAAACTTGCCACCTTGTCATCAAAAACATTTTCCCCTTCCAAGTTAGAGTGGAATTTGGTTCCTCCAGAAAAGGCTCTTTGTTAAATGTGTATTTTGTTTTTAATTTTTAATTTTTTATTTTTTTGGATTTATTTTATTTTATTTTATTTTTATTTTTTAACACTTTATTCTACATTACAATACTGTATTTGTTTTGCCATACATTGACATGAATCAGCCACAGGTGTCCACGATCTCCCAATGCCGAAGCCCCCTCTCACCTCCCACCCCATATCATCTCCGTGAATCATCCTGTGCACCAACCCCATGCATCCTGTATCCTGTATTGAACATAGACTGGCGCTTCGTTTCTTACAAGATAGTATACATGTTTCAATGCCATTCTCCCAAATCATCCCAGCCTCTCCCTCTCCCTCAGAGTCCAAAATTCCATTCTATACCTCTGTGTCTCTTTTGTTGTCTCACATACAGGGTCATCATTACTATCTTTCTAAATTCCATATATATGTGTCAGTATACTGTATTGGTGTTTTTCTTTCTGGCTTACTTCACTCTGTATAATCGGCTCCAGTTTCATCCATCTCATTAGAACTGAGTCAAATTTATTCTTTTAAGGGCTGAGTAGTACTCCATTGTGTATATGTACCACAGCTTTCTTATCCATTCATCTGTTGATGGACATCTAGGTTGCTTCCATGTCCTAGCTATTATAAACAGTGCTGCAATGAACATTGGGGTACATGTGTCTCTTTCAATAGAAAATCCTAAAGACTCGACCAGAAAACTACTAGAGCTAATCAATGAATATAGTAAAGTTGCAGGATATAAAAGCAACACTCAGAAATCCCTTGCATTCCTATACACTAATAATGAGAAAGTAGAAAAAGAAGTTAAGGAAACAATTCCATTCACCACTGCAACGAAAAGAATAAAATACTTAGGAATATTCCTACCTAAAGAAACTAAAGACCTATATATCAAAACTATAAAACACTGATGAAAGAAATCAAAGAGGACACTAATAGATGGAGAAATATACCATGCTCATGGGTTGGAAGAGTCAATATAGTGAAAATGAGTATACTACCCAAAGCAATCTACAGATTCAATGCAATTCCTGTCAAGCTACCAGCAGTATTTTTCACAGAACTAGATCAAATAATCTCAAGATTTGTATGGAATTACAAAAAACCTCGAATAGCCAAAGCAATCTTGAGAAAGAAGAATGGAATTGGAGGAATCAACTTGCCTGACTTCAGGCTCTACTACAAAGCCACAGTCATTAAGACAGTAAGGTACTGGCACAAAGACAGAAATATAGATCAATGGAACAAAATAGAAAGCCCTGAGATAAACCCACACACCTATGGACACCTTATCTTCAACAAAGGAGGCAAGAATATACAATGGAGTAAAGACAGTCTCTTTAACAGGTGGTGCTGGGAAAACTGGTCAACTACTTGTAAAAGAATGAAACTAGACCTCTTTCTAACACCATACACAAAAATAAACTTAAAATGGATTAAAGATCTAAATGTAAGACCAGAAACTATAAAACTCCTAGAGGAAAACATAGGCAAAACACCCTCCGACATAAATCACAGCAGGATCCTCTATGATCCACCTCCCAGTATACTGGAAATAAAAGCAAAAATAAACAAATCGGATCTAATTAAAATTAAAAGCTTCTGCACAACAAAGGAAACTATAAGCAAGGTGAAAAGACAGCCTTCTGAATGGGAGGAAACAATAGCAAATGAAACAACTGACAAACAGCTTTGTTCATATCGATGCTTCCTAAGGCCTACTTGACTTCACTTTCCAGGATGTCTGGCTCTAGATGAGTGATCACACCATCGTGATTATGTGGGTCGTGAAGATCTTTTTGTACAGTTCTTCTGTGTATTCTTGCCATCTCTTCTTAATATCTTCTGCTTCTGTTAGGTCCATACCATTTCTGTCCTTTCTCGAGCTCATCTTAGCATGAAATGTTCCCTTGGTATCTCTAATTTTCTTGAAGAGATCTAGTTAATGGATTTGAGATTTAACATGCAAATCTGGAAAATATTACTTACAGATCTGTGGATCACATAAATCCTAATAGTCAAAATCCCAGAATGTCGTGACAAAACAGTAGGTGGCCTTCTAAGGTAGCCCTAATGATCCCCATGGTATTCACAACCTTTTGTATTCCCCTTCACCTGGGTGTTGGTTGGACATGGAAAAGGAGTATCACTTCTTAAACTATGTTCCAAGATTCTGTGACTTCCTTCTTGCTCATACTGCATCTCTGCTCCTCATGCTCACTTCCTCTGAAGGAAAACCCCTGCCTTTGCTGCCCTATACAGAAACCCAAGTGGCAACCCCAGCCAAAAACCAAGAGGAAACTAACACCTCGATCCAACAGCCTCTGAGAAATCGAAGTGTAACAGCAGTATCATTTCCCAGTAACACACCTGGATGCGGCCTTGTCGAAGACCCTGAGCTAGGGGACCTAGCAAAACCTCACTCAGGTGCCTGAGCCAATGAAACTGAGATGATAAATGCTGCTCTAAGCCAATAAATGTTGGATTACTGTTAAACAAAAGAGTTAACTAATACAATATTACTATTTAAATAAATTTTTAATATTTATGACTGTGGTTTTGTCACATAAAGTGAATAGTTACTAAATTTAAACAAAGCCTGAACAAGTAAAAAATGTATCTTTATTACATCTAAATTTGAAGTAATCTATATTAAAGCTACTGAGCAATGAGTAACTGGCCTTCCTAAAAGACTTTTTTGCTATAAATTTGTGTCATATTGTCTGTAGTCATTCTACCAATGAGATTTTCTTTATTTTTTTCTCTCAACATAGCTACTTATTAAGAATAAGGAGAGAAAATAATCCATTTTAAAGAAAAAGTAATCTAGAAATGGAAATTAATACCTGATTATTATTTAAGCATTACCAAAGAATAATAATTTTTATAAAGTTAAAGGATGAGAAAATAAAATGTTTAAAACAATAAAGCCTGTTTTGATATTATTTCACTCAAAATTTAAGTGTTTGAGAATATAATAAAATAATTAAAAATATATTTTACAATTAAATTCAATACTTTCCTTTTTACTTCTAGAGGAGTGTTGTGCACTATTATTTACCCATACACATGTAGCAGAAGGCATAAAGTGAGTAGAGGTCAGGCAGTCCCACCCTAGTAGGATATGACTAGTTAGTGCTTCTATTCAGTAATGAAACTGTTTCAAGCCCCTCTGCCTTTCTATAGCCCTTTTTCCTTTTGGCCTCTGAAATCTGCAAGTTATTCAGCTTCAAGGGACTTTTCTACTGGCTTTTGATTTTGACTACTCACAATCGTGACCTCAAAGACCTCTGTCCTAAATTCTGACTTCCAGAATGTTCTTTATCCCGTGCTTACTACTGTAAAGTATTTAATCTTCAATGCTTTGTTTCTAGTCTGGAGTTTTGACTGATCAGGTTCAGCTCCAGTCTGAGTTACCTTACCTGTTTTTATGCTATGCCACCTGCAGTTCCTACTGCTCTTTTGGTAAAAATAGTAAATGTTTTAAACAGCATTTCATTGCTCAACAACAAACGTTTAATAAATACATAGTAAGAGTGTACCTTATATAAAACATATTCAATTCCTATTCTAATTTCCTTGTCTGTTCCTTCTGCTATACCACTTGACTAATCCAAGTGATTTCTCTCCCATAATTCTCAGTCCTCCCTACTCACCAGACAAATTTGAATGATAGAAGGATAATATTTAAACAGTGCCAGTTTCCATTGACTAGGCCATAACATCTGACATCCTTGGAAATGTTATGACCATCGGAAAGTTATTTAGCTTTTTAGTTATCAAAGAAAACCTTTCTCTGCTGAGATACTACTAAGAAAATGGGTCTAAAACACAAAGTCCAATGCGCTGTTTAATCAACCACAATGTAAAACTTTGTGTGCAGCCAGAAAGACAGCACTCCTTTCCCTTTGCAGTACAAAAGTGGTGAGGCAAGAAAAGTAAATCTTTTGTGATAAAGAATATGATTTATGGAGGAATGAGAGTCCAGGCCTTTGAAAGAGGGAAAGAATTAGGTACATTTTAGATATAAGGGAATATTTAAGAGGAGAAGGCCTCAAAGACACTAGAGTCATGGAAAATATGTCTCTCTAATGCAAAACTAGACTGACAGATGAGTCATAGCTGGAACCGTAGCTCTCAACTCCCCTTTTGTCCATCTACATGAGAAGAGGCCAACTGCCACAGGCCCAAAATAAAGCGAAACTAAATAAAATGAGAAATTATGAATCCAAAGAAATAATATCTGGTTGCCTGGAAAATAGGATTTAAGCATGCCCCAGTTAGAAAAGAAGATCAGAGACCCTTGTACAAGACTGGGACTCACAACAGATGAGAATCTGAGTAAAATCATTGAAATTATTTGCCTACACAGGGTAGATGCTGCTAAATGGTTTGGAAAAGATTAGAGAGGAGTTATACTTCTCTGGGTGTATACTGTTGAATAGTTTTGACTTTTAGAAACATACTGATGTTCTACATTAAAAAAAAAAAAGATACTGTTTGCTAACAGAACCAACTATTTGCTGGTGAACCTATTTAAAAAGAATAACATAGCTACACTAAAAGAGGGAAAAAAATAATCCCAGTGTTGGAACACAGTACAAAGAAGAGGAAAACTACAAAAAATCTTGAACTGGTTTTAGTAGGTTTGTTTAGTACAGCAATTCTGAAATCCTTTATATGCATGGTACAGTTGAGCAAGTGAGTACATGTGCAGATGATGCCTCTAAGAATGGAAGAAGGAAGTGATGAATATCAGTTCAGTTCAGTTCAGTTCAATCACTCAGTTGTGTCTGACTCTTTGTAACTTCACGGACTGCAGCACGCCAGGCTTCCCTGTCCATCACCAATTCTCAGAGCTTTCTCAGACTCACATCCACTGAGTTGGTGATGCCATCCAACCATCTCATCCTCTGTCATCCCCTTTTCCTCCTGCCTTCAATCTTTCCCAGCATCAGGGTCTTTTCCAATGCATCAGTTCTTCACATCAGGGGGCCAAAGCATTGGAGTTTCAGCTTCAACATCAGTCCTCCCAATGAATATTTAGAATTGATTTCCTTTAGGATTGATTGATTTGATCTTCTTGCAGTCCAAGGGACTCTCAGTAGTGTTCTCCAACACCATAGCTCAAAAGTGTCTATTATTTGGCGCTCAGCTTTCTTTATAGTCCAACTGTCACATGCATACATAGGGACCTTTGTTGGCAAAGTGATGTCTCTGCTTTTCAATATGCTCTCTAGGTTGGCCATAGCTTTTCTTCCAAGGAACAAGCATCTTTTAATTTCATGGCTGCAGTCACCATCTGCAGTGATTTTGGAGCCCAAGAAAATAAAGTCTGTCACTGTTTCCATTGTTTTGCTATCTATTTGCCATGGAGTGATGAATGTAGAATGAAGAAAAGGAAAAACTCTGTGGCAGGTGAAATTAGGGGAAAATATGAACTTACATGTGCTTCCCTGGTGATGCAGCAGTAAAGAATCTGCCTGTAATGCAGGAGACCTGGATTTGATCCATGGGTCGGAGTTCCCCGGAGGAAGGAATGGCAATCCACTGTAACGCCTAGGTCCCATGCACAGAGGACCTGGCAATCCACTGTAATACTCTTGCCTAGAGTATCCCATGCACAGAGGAGCCTGGCAGGCTGCAGTATTAGGGTTGCATTGAGTCAGACACAACCGAGGTGACTAAGCAGCAGCAGCAGCATGAACTTACACAACTAATTACCTCTCTGTCACTGTCTCCTGAAAGGGCAAGAAACAGCCACGACCTAGTAGCAATGAACACATCTAGTACCCAGATCTCGGTTTCTAACTACCATTATCTATTAAAGGAGACTGACTCCTTGGAAAAATGATTGAGTCCAGGACTTGATCTGGGAAGGTGCAGAATGATCCTGTAATATTTTTTTATACCAGAAATGAAGTGCCCCCAAAGTGCTAAAATAAATGATGGGGAGAGGCATGTCAAAAGATCCTAGGAATAGTCTGAAGGGGCTAACATTGGCCGAATATGAATGAGCATCAGAAACATTTTTTGCTATAAAGGGTTAGAATCAACTGAATATAATATAGATCTAGTAGTAATACTGATCATAAATATATAAGTAGACATATTAACTAATAAAGGGAAATGGGGGTCTTCTTTACAATGAATAGCTAACTGATAAATCTAGACTGAGGCAGAATTAGAAAAATTCCTGTTTGGTAACCATTACAGTAAAAATTAGTTTGGGTAAGAATCATCAAATGGTGCTACATAGAGCATAGAGAAAGGATGACAAGAACAAGTATTTACATAATCTCAAAGTATCTCCTTATAAATTACTTATTAATTACAAAAAGAAAAACAGCATTTATACACTAGATGAAATAGACAAAATCTCAATGAAATGATCTTACTTAATAAAGAAAAATAGTCATTATGTGCACCTAAATGTGATATCCTAAAACATTTGCTCATGACACATGAAGCACTTCAGCCATAAATACATATTCTGTTCCTAGCCATGAAAAACACTAGAAATACCAACATGGAGAAAAATACCTCAATTTCTTAAAAAAAAAAGAAAAAAAACCACCATCAAAGACAAAGCATATGCTGGTTTAAAGAAGACTAAAGACACATGACAGTTAAACGCAGAACATGATCCTGGACTGGATTCTGTATCCCCTCAAAAACTATCTAAAGGACATTATTGGGATAATGGACAAATATAAGTTGTGTATTATTAAAGTTACTGTATCCGTGTTCAATTTTCTAAACTTCATAGCTGTACTGGGTTCTAGGATCATTATTCTTATACTTTGGAAATGCACACAAAATTTTAAGGCCTAAAGTGTGGCACAATATATGCACCTATTCCCAATGGTTCAGAAAACTTTGTACTACTGTTGCAATTTAGTCTAAAAAGAAAGAATATTTCAAAACAAATGGTTAAAAATTCAATATAACATTGAAGTTAAAGCTGAGGCCAAAAGTCACATATCAACAACATAAAATGAACTTCTGGGATGTAGAAAAGTGACTTTTTACAATCCACAGACTGTAGCCTGCCAAACTCCTCTGTTCATAGCATTTTCCAGACAAGCATACAGGAGTGGCTTGCCATTTCCTACTCCAGGGGATCTTCCTGAACAAGGGATCGAACCTGTGTCTCCTGCACTGAGGGGCAGATTCTTTACCACGAGTGTCACGTGGGAAGCCCTCTGTTTCACATTTCAGTCAGTTCAGCTCAGTTTCTCAGTCACGTCCGACTCTTTGTGACCCCATGAATCACAGCACACCAGGCCTCCCTGTCCATAACCAACTCCTGGAGTCTAATAAAAGTCATGTCCATTGAGTCAGTGATTGCCATCCAACCATCTCATCCTCGGTCCTCCCCTTCTCCTCCCACCCTCAAACTTTCCCAGCATCAAGGTCTTTTCAAATGAGTCAGTTCTTTGCATCAGTTGGCCAAAGTACTGGAGAATCAGCTTCAACATCAGTACTTCCAATGATTATTCTAGACTGATTTCCTTTAGGATGAACTGCTGAATCTCCTTGCTGCCCAAGGGACTCTCAAGAGTCTTCTCTAACACCACAGTTCAAAAGCATCAATTTTTCATTGCTCAGCTTTTTTATAGTCCAACTCTCACATCCATACATGACCACGGGAAAAACCACAGCCTTGACAAGACAGGCCTTTGTTGGCAAAGTAATGTTTCTGCTTTTTAATATGCTGTCTATGTTGGTCACGACTATTCTTCCAAAGAGTAAGCATTCTGAAATTTCATGGCTGCAATCACCATCTGCAATGATTTTAGAGTCCCCTCAAAAATAAAGTCTGCCACTGTTTCCCCATCTATTTGCCAAGAGAGAGGAACAGATGTCATAATCTTAGTTTTCTGAATGTTGAGCTTTAAGCCAACTTTTTCACTCTCCTCTTTCACTTTCATCAAGAGGCTTTTTGATTCCTCTTCACTTTCTGCTATAAGGGTGGTATCATATGCATATCCGAGGTTATTGATATTTCTCCTGGCAATCTTGACTCCAGCTTGTGCTTCATCCAGCCCAGCATTTCTCATGATGTACTCTGCATATAAGTTAAATAAGCAGGGTGCAATATACAGCCATGACGTACTGCTTTCCCAATTTGGAATCAATCTGTTCCATGTCCAGTTCTACTGTTGCTTCCTGACCTGCATACAGGTTTCTCAGGAGGCAGGTCAGGTGGTCTGATAATCCCAACTCTTTCAGAATTTTCAATGGTTTCTTGTGATCCACACAGTCAAAGGCTTTGGCATAGTCAATTAAGCAGATGTTTTTCTGGAATTCTCTTGCTTTTTTGATAATCCAGTGGATGGTGGCAATCTGATCTCTGGTTCCTCTGCCTTTTCCAAAACCAGCTTGAACATCTGGAAGTTCTTGATTCACACATTGTTGAAGTCTAGCTTGGAGAATTTTGAGCATTACTTTAGTAGCGTGTGAGATGAGTGCAATTGTGCAGTAGTTTGAACATTCTTTGACATTGCCTTTTTGGGACTGGAATGAAAACTGACCTTTTCCAGTCCCATGACCACTGCTGTGTTTTACAAATTTGCTGACATATTGAGTGCAGGGCTTTCACAGCATCATCTTTTAGGATTTGAAATAGCTCAGCTGGAATTCCATCACCTCCACTAGCTTTGATTGTAGTGATTCTTCCTAAAGTCTACTTGACTTCACATTTTAGGATGTCTGGCTCTAGGTGAGTGATCACACCATCACGATCATCTGGATCATGAAGATCTTTTTGTACAGTTCTTCTATATATTCTTGCCACCTCTTCTTATCTTCTGCTTCTGTTAGGTCTATATCATTTCTTTCCTTTATTGTGCCCATCTTTGCATGAAATGTTCCCTTGGTATCTCTAATTTTCTTAAAGCGATCTCTAGTCTTATTCGTTCTATTGTTTTCCTCTATTTCTTTGCACTGATCACTGAGGACATCTTTCTTATCTTTCCTTGCTATTCTTTGGAACTCTGCTCCACAACAGTGAGGCAAATTTAGAGACATAGTCCCTCAAACTGAAGTTTGTATATGCCTGAAGGAAATGCTACCTAAACAATTACCATTGGCCTTAAATAGATTTTTTAAATTTCTAATCCCTTTGCATGCTCTTACTTTTTTATATGATCACTTTCATCATTTTACTTTTCATTGAATGCACATTTTCAGTATGGCCCTGAAGTCTAACAGCAGGGGCATTTCTCTAAGGTGTATTATGTAACACACACCGGCACTTTCACAGCACAGCCATTTGGTTTCTTCTTCTATAGTTTCATCAAACTATTTTCTCTGCTAGTAACCATTTCTTGTTAAATACTACTGTTATCCTGAATTTTATAAGATTTTTTTCAAGCAATAGATTAAAAAAATTTTTTTTACATGAATAGCTGTTACTATACCTTAGTTGAATATCTTGCAAAAAATCAGTTTACAGTATCTTTTAAGTCATAACAGAATTCCAAAATATGAAGCATATTATATATTAATTTTTCTATATTTACCTCTATTTGAAAATGAATCTTCGGATATTAACATAAAGGCAAATGTCAAGTCTCATTTGTGCTAGTGATAGCATGCTTTGGAAAACTGCATGATTCTAAGACCACAAGTTATTGGTAAGTTCAAGGATGTCAGAAATGGTTTTGAAGTGAGTATTTATTTGCCCATTCTGTTTCCCAATTTATGAGACTTGAAGTTGAAGTGAAATTGCATGTTTTGGCTAATAAAACAGAATTCAAGCTTCCATTAATTTCTAGTTTATATGGATGAAATTTCTGAGAAGCATACTAAATAAATGTGGGGAATGAGAAAACATGATTAGTACTATAGGTAGTAATCATTCATAAATTTTAACTACTATTAATCAAACTCATATGTAAATAAATTATAAATGAATTCAATGGGCTTTTAAAAAGTTTTATCCCTTTAGAGTTAGGTGTTTGATCTTTAACATTATAAAAATCGTCAGGGTAATTTGTAGTTGCTAAGACAGAAGACTAGTTTGTTATCTCCTCTCTACAGTGATTTAATAAAAATGTCTCAAACATTTGCTAAGCCTAAGTACAATGTGAAATTCTTATTCTTATATGTGGGTAATTTATTTTAACTTTGTTGTTTACTTTGAGTTTCTAAATTCCTTATATTTCTTCCTAATTTCTATGGCAAATTGCTTTTATAATTAGAACAATTCTACATATATTATATAAAAAATATTCTGATACAATACAAAGTGTTCTGAATATTTAGAAATAAAACAATTCCTCATGTAATTGGTTAAAGATGCTCTAGAACTTAATAACATTCACTCACCCAACTTCACCCAAGTAATCATTAGACCACTGCTGATAACTGCATCATATACATGAAGTCAGATAAAACAAGAGGTAGCTTTATAAGGACATGGGGAATCTGAAGAGGGAAGGAGGAAACAGGCAGAGTGCTGGTTGTGAAGAGTTATGTGGCAGAAATCAGGCTTTACTATGTATTTGTTAATACAATCATAATTATCATTAAAAGATAAAACAGAGTCCTGAACTTTCAATTAATTTAAAATTTTTACATTCTAATATTAGGAGAAAAAGGCAAATTAAACCATTAGTTTTCAAAACTTAGATAAATATATAATTTTTAAAATGTCCTCAGTATCACCTATGTCCTTTCATAATCATTATTTTCTTCATCTACTAGAAGCATGGCTTAAGCAGAAACTGTATAAGATTATAAGCCAACTCAACTATGTTTTAACACTAACAAGTGAAGGATAACACAATATGCCACCTCAAAATATGCCACTTTGGCACAGGGATCAGTTTGGGCAAGTGTGACCTGGAAAACAATAACTGCAAGAAGGACACCCTGATGTCCTCTATTCTTCCTTAAAGCAGAGAGAAAACTCCCATGGGAAAGAGGCCCTCCCTCCAGGGGAAAAAGACATTATTACCACTGTAGATGGGAAGCAAAGGCCAAGAGAAAGATGTGCAAATCATTTTTTAGTCTTCTAAAATAATCCTTCCTTAGTCTTCCCTATACAGGGTTTAGATACTTTTTCACAATTATCGCTCTGTTCAACATAGCATATAAGCACTAAGGCCTACTTTAGAGTCTTCATTTTCCTGTGAGGATTCTTATGTACTTGTAAAAATACTGAAAAATATTTATATGCTTTCCTCCTGTCAATCTGTCTTATGTCAACTTAATTCTCAAGCCTAGTGGGAGGCCCTGAGAGATAAAGAAAAAGTTTTGCCTCTCTTACAAAAGCAAATTTTCTTGAGTTTGTTAAACATCTTTAACATCACTAGGCCTCATTTTATTAATCAATGAAGGAAGTTCAGTTCAGTTCAGTCACTCAGTCGTGTCTGACTCTTTGCGACCCCATGAATTGCAGCACACCAGGCCTCCCTGTTCATCACCAACTCCCAGAGTTCACCCAGACTCACGTCCGAGTCCGTGATACCATCCAGCCATCTCATCCTCTGTCGTCCCCTTCTCCTCCTGCCCCCAATCCCTCCCAGCATCACAGTCTTTTCCAATGAGTCAACTCTTCACATGAAGTGGCCAAAGTACTGGAGTTTCAGTTTTATCATCATTCCTTCTAAAGAAATCCCAGGGTTGATCTCCTTCATAATGGATTGGTTGCATCTCCTTGCAGTCCAAGGGACTCTGAGTGTTCTCCAACTCCACAGTTCAAAAGCATCAGTTCTTGAGTGCTCAGCCTTCTTCACAGTCCAACTCTCACATCCATACATGACCACTGGAAAAACCATAGTCTTGACTAGATAGACCTTAGTTGTCAAAGCAGTGTCTCTGTTTTTGAATATGCTATCTATGTTGGTCATAACTTTTCTTCCAAGGAAGTTAGAATCCTGCATTTCCCAAATCACTGAAAATTTAGTGACTAACAACACAATTTATCTTACAGTTCTGTAGGTCCAAAGTCCAAAATAAATTTCACTGGACAAAAATCTTGATGTCAGCATGGATGTGTTCATTTCTGGAGGCTCCAGGAAAAAAGCAATCTGTTTCCTTGTGTCTTCCATCTTCTGGAAGTTGTCTGAACCACTGGCTCATGGTTCCCTTGCTTCATCTTCAAGTCATCAAAGGAAGAGGCATTCTGCTTTTTTTAAGTCCTATGATTATTCTGGGTCTATCCAGATAATACAGAATAATCTCCCCACCTCAAGGCCTTTAACCTTAATCATTTTGCTATGTAAGGTAAAATGCTGACAATTTCTGGGGGTTAGGACATGGACATTATGAGGGAGCCATTATTCTGCCTACCACACAGTATTCCATGTGACTGCAGTTTAGGAATGTTATTACTGATTTCTGAGTATAAAAAATTATGTGGTCAAATAACCTTATGAAATCTATTAAAGCTGCTACTTTTCGAGAATCAAAGACATATATTACTACTTTCAGAACTCTAAAAGCCTTCAAAGTATTTACAAATCTTTGTTTAATAATTATTTTATATATTCGCACACCTATTACCTGGGAAGGTTCTCTCATAACACTAGTTGTAATTGTGTTTCAGCAAAAATAATCTGATATATTAACTCAATAATTATTAATATTCAAAATCATCTAAAGGATATTAATAGTCCTCAAAAACAAAATAAAGTGCACAGCGTGTGTACAATGACAGGTATGTGTCCACTGTGCATTACAGATTGGCAAGAAAGACCATGGATACATCATATTGTTTGTTAGATTAGATTAACTCCTCACATAGTTTGTTGAAGAAAAGAGAATTTAAAGCACGCAATGCTTTAATTCCTGATAGCCTCCTAGAGAGTATACTTTAGTCTCTATTCTAAGCTCAAAGTTGTTTAGTAGTTTGTCTACCAAGATAGGAACCTGAAAGTCAAGAGACTGGCCTAAACCTCACTCTCTCAAAAGCCTTTTCTATAAGTAAAACCTCTGACTCTTCTGGGACGTGAATCAAATTCATCAGAAAAGCCATATCCACTTCAGTGGACCCATAGCTCAGCCTTCAGCTTTCCTACAGTAACAGAAAGCTAATTTCTCTTCAATTTTCAACAAGCGTTAAACAAAAGGAGTTCCAGTAAATATTTGCTTAATCAGAAATTCCAAGAATGAGAGTAGCCATTCTTCCTATAGCAACACAAAGCTGAACCTATCTATATCAAGCACCTACCTACTGAGGTACTTCTATGCATAACTATGGCACAGCCATACACTTCACTGGCTAGAACTAGAAATTAAACACCTGGGGAAATAGAAATTGTTGAGATTTAGAATTTAGACATTTCTGGCTCATTTATCACCAAATTAACAGTATCTGTCATATCAAAGAAATAAAATACCCATCTATTGCAGCCAACAACTCAGGATTAAAAGAGAAAGAGTATTTATAATCAATACTCTATAATCTTTAAACTGCATCTGTCTTCTAGGCAAAAAAAAAAAAAAAAAGTTATGTACTACAAAGAACTTTCATTCATTCTTAATAAACTGATAGCAATGATCATTGCTGCTGCTGCTGCTCAGTTGCTTTAGTCGTGTCCGTCCAATCCTGTGTGATCCCATAGACAGCAGCCCACCAGGCTTCCCCATCCCTGGGATTCTCCAGGCAAGAACACTGAAGTGGGTTGCCATTTCCTTCTCCAATGCATGAAAATGAAAAGTGAAATTGAAGTCATGTCTGACAGCAATGATCATTAGTTACGGCTAATAAATTATATTTTAATATGTCCAACATTGACTTTTTATTAATAGAAAAGTATATATCACTAAACTTAGAGTTTCATATTAACATAACACACACTTGGGAAATATCACTGCCTATGGGAGTTAAAATATTATTTTTATTAATCATCCTAATCAGGAAAACAGAAGGAAAAAAATTGACTAATACACTTTTTCTTTTAGGTACTAATATATGGCTCTTGAAAATTCAAAGTCAAATATTGTAACTTGTGCTAAAAAAAAATATTTCAGTCCTCACCCCTCAGAAGAGATTTAATCCTAGAATTTGAAATGTATCCGAATAGAAGTTTGAGAGTAAGTAAAATGTGCACTTTCTCTTTTCTTTGAAAGATTTTTGTGCTGTTAAATTTATTACTTTATTTCACAAGCTCCAGCTTTATTTAAACTATTTTAAAGCAATTACAAGTTGAAGAAGGGATTATAATTGAGTATTCTGGATAAAGTTCAAAATTATGGCTTTTCATTTCCTTAGAAGGAGGCTGAGACTTAACTGTTGCCACTTTTATAAAATAAACTTTTAATTTACTTTTACTCATCAATTTACTTGTGGGGATCATTATTTGACTATGCTTTCAAGTGTACCACACTAAGGAAATCTATAGTCATTAAGCTCATGCTTTGGTCTTCAATAATGGATCTTGATTTTTCTCTCATTTAATCAGATTTACACAATTTTGCAGACTAATTGGGGTAAACTGCCTAATTAAAAGAATAATTATATTTTATAATTGACCAAACCTTTTATTGAAGCCACTATTCCATGTAAGTCATTGCAGATTTACACATATGCAGCCATCTAAGTATTATGTACAAATACTTTATTCATCATCAATTATAAATGTACAATGAATTGGACTGGGTAGGTAAATACTGTGAAAGAAAGTCTGGATTGGCTGCATATTTAAAGCCTTTATCACTATAGTTATATATTAAATTTTTCAACATGTATTCAGAACAGTAATAAACTATATGAATAACTAAATTCAAAATAATCCTGTTCCACATGAGTGAGTTTTAGTCAGTCATGTCTGACTGGTTGTGACCCCATGGACATAGGCCACCAGGGCTCCTCTGTCCATGGAATTCTCCAGGCAAGATTCTGGAGTGAGTAGCCATTCCCTTTTCCAAGGGATCTTCCTGACCCAGGGATTTCTGTACTGCAGGCAGATTCTTTACCATTTGAGCTACCAGGGAAGTCACTGTTCCACAGATCAAATGGTTACTCTATAATATAGAAGAATTATGCAACTGTTCAAAAGCAGGCACATGAAGACACTTATTACCTGCAACTAGTCTGCAGTAATGTCACAAGATAGTATTCACTCATTCATATAAGAAGCCACCCTATCAGAATCATCAGGGGACACACATATGTAATTTTTACAGTACAAGCTGTGATTATCTAATATAATAACTGAGATATCATTAAGGCAATCACCAATAGAGAACAAGCTATAAAGACCGACAGGCCATTACTTAGAATTTTGCACCTGTATCTAAGTGAAGCTTACAGTATCCTTCTACCTATTTACTTGACAGTTTCAGAGGGCCCAACCCCTGATGCTTTCCTACATGGGTAATTAGTAGTCATAAAATTTTCTGTCTTGGGCTCTTTCTCCATGCATGGTCCCTTGTTTCTCTGTCTTTCTGTTTCTGTCTCTTTATCTGTCTGTATGTCTGTCCCTCTCTGTCTCTCACACACACATGCATATAAACATACAGAGTCATTTAAATTTCTTAATAAATTCTATTTGAAATACTAATCAAGAATAGGAGATTCCAAATAACTACAAACTATCTTAGGGAAAAGGAAAGCCCACAAATATAATCCTGCTTATAGCAGGTAAATATTTAAGTGTAAGAAAATTATAATTTGATGGAAGTTGGGTCAGTTAATAAATCCTTTATTCTTACTAACTCTTCAGATATGCTTATGGATGGTCTAATTCATTATGTGAAATGGAACTGGATTTTCATAGAGATACGATTACTTCAAACAAGCATCAAAGATCCTTTTCATGTCTACATTGTAAAGATACACGTTTTTTAGCATTTTTTTATGAGTAAAGATAATTGTTCTTATTTTTGTGTTCATTTGACTTTTTGCAATTTTTACATTATTAAACTATAACTGACATGTAAATTGGGTAACTGCAATGTACAGTATGTTGATTTCATACACTTACATATTTCAAAACGATTACCACCATAGTGTTCGCTAACACCTCCATCAAGTCATAATTACCATTTCTTTTTTGTCATAAGAACATTTAAGATCTATTCTCTTAGTAGCTTTCAAGTTTATAATAGAGTATTATTAACTCTAATTACCACGCTATACATTAGAGTTTGATTTCCTAAAGGAATTCAGGCCTAAAGGAAATCAACCCTGAACATTCATTGGAAGGACTGATGCTGAAACTCCAATAATTTGGCCACCTGATGCAAAGAACTGACTCATTGGAAAAGACCCTGATGTTGGGAAAGATTGAAGGCAAGAGGAGAGGGTGGCAGAGCATGAGATGCTTAGAGAGTATCACCAACTCAGTGAGCATGAATATAAACAAACTCCGGGAGATAGTGAAGGACACAGAAGCTTGGCATCCTGCAGTCCACAGGGTAGCAAAGAGACGGAAACAACTTAGCAACTGAACAACAACAACAAATACATTAGAACCCAATAATATAGTTGTCTTTTTACTAAAAGTTGAACCCTTTGATGGACAATTCTGTCAATTTCCACATCCCTGAGCCACTGGCAAAGAGGAAAAGCTTTCAACCTTTCACCACTGAGTATGATGTTAACTGTCAACTTATCATAAATGGCCTTTATTTGTAGAGGTATGTTCATAGTATACTGAATCTGTTGGGCATTTTGTCACAATCAAATGTGTTGGGTCAAATGCTGTTTTTTTTTTTTTCAAATAAGAATAAAATTATAAATGGTTTTGATTAAAGTACTAATGATTAAAACTTAATCCTTTATCCTTCTTCATTTTATTTAGTTTTGGGGGTTTTAGTTATGATTGCAAGGGTGGTTAATTTTTCACTTTTACACTCTAGAGCTGTGATATCCAACAGAACAGACACTAGCCACAGGTATGCATTTAAATATAAAGTAAGTAAAATTAAATTTCATATCCTCAGTGTTTATAGTAACTTTCACTGCTCAAGTAACAGATATTATGGAACATTTGTGTTATCTCATAGAGTTCTTTTGAGCAGAGATACTCTGTAAGTACCACAAAGAGTGAAAAGATCATGACGTTAAGGCAATCAGCATCTAGTGTTTTAGTCAACATTCTGACCCAGACCATCTCTGGAGACTCTGTATTTCCTACTACAGCAGGTATTTGGCAAAGAGTATGGCACTAATGAAAAAGAACCCACCTGCCAATGCAGGAGACTTAAGAGATGTGGGTTCAATCCCTGGGTCAGGAAGATACCCTGGTGGAGGGCATGTCAACCCATTCCAGCATTCTTGCCTGGAGAATTCCTTTGGCAGAGGAGCCTGGCAGGCTACAGTCCATAGGGTTGCAGAGTTCGACACAACTGAAGTGACTTAGCACACATGCACACATTGCCGATTAGCCCAAGATATTCTAGTCAACAATACAATTTCATCAAAATTTATAAGCATATAATAGTAACAAACAGCTATATAAAAATTGTATGTGGGTGAACTAACTAGTTACAGAAAGCATTGCAGAAATATTTTTAAAGAAAAGCAGGAAACAGAAACATAGATTAATATATACTTAGCTAACAAAGATGATAAAGTTGATCAGTTCAGTTAAGTCACTCAGTTGTGTCCGATTCTTTGCTACCCATGGACTGCAGCATGTCAGGCTTCCCTAGCCATCATCAAATTCCAGAGCTTGCTCAAACTCATGTCCATCTAGTTGGTGGTACCATCCAACCATCTCATCCTCTGTCGTCCCCTTCTTCTCCTGCCTTCAATCTTTCCCAGCATCAGAGTCTTTTCTAATGAGTCAGTTCTTTGCATCAGGTGGCCAAAATATTGGGATTTCAGCTTCAGCATCAGTCCTTCCAATGAATATTCAAGACTGATTTCCTTTAGTATTGACTGGATCTTCTTGCAGACCAAGGGACTCTCAAGAGTCTTCTTCAACACTATAGTTCAAAAGCATCAATTCTTCGGTGCTCAGACTTCTTTATAGTCCAACTCTCACATCCATACACAATTACTGGAAAAATCATAGCCTTGACTAGATGGACTTTTATTGGCAAAGTAATGTTTCTGCGTTTTAATATGCTGTCTAGGTTGGTCATAGCTTTTCTTCCAAGGAGCAAGCATCTTTTAATTCCATGGCTGCAGTCACCATCTGCAGTGATTTGGGAGCCCAAGAAAATAAATTCTGCCTCTGTTTCCATTGTTTACCATCTATTTGCCCTGAAGTGATGGGACTGGATAAAGATGATAATTTTATATAATCTCTCAGTTTACTTTCAAAAATAATTTGGAATTAATTATACTGTAAATTCTAAATACTTAGTACCTTATCAGAACATAGGAACTTAACTCATCTGTGTTTTTTTAATTATAATTTAATTTTGTTGTTCACCAAGTGAAAAATAACTTTTGAAATATTATGGTCAAAGAACAGGGAATGTCTTAGGTTAGGCTGCTTTGGTATAAATACCTTAGATTCAGTGGCTTCATTTATTTCTCCTATTTCTGGAGGCTAGGAAGTCTAAGATCAAGGTGCTGGCCTCTTGGTTCCAGGTGAGAGTCCTTTTCCTGATCTACAAAGGGACATCTTCTTGCTGTATCTTCATATCTTCTTTTAAAAGGACACTAATCTCACTCATATTGCACACAGTGTATTTGACTAGACTAGAGGATTAATGGTATGATAAGCACAGTGAAAGTATTATAAAGTCAGCCAAAAACAGCATAGTCTTGTCAAAACACTAGCCAATAAAATGGGTTCCTTGATCAGTATAAAGTTTGAGAGGAGTTTTCTAAGTAGGGCTAATCATCTGCAAAACAATTTTAGCCATAGAATATGCAATAGCTCAACTGCAGTAGTGTAAAGCTTCAGTGTAGCATGAAAACATGAAGACCATGACCAAAACAGATAGATACACAGGAGATGGAGGGAACTGTACGAAACCCATTTTTGACAGAGCTTGCAGTTTAAAGGATCTGGGAGCAATATGAACATACTTCCTGGTTTTTGCTTCATGCAAGTGGGACAAATGAGGTAGGCACTTTTGTGGCCTTATTTCCCTGCTAATACTGATTGATGAAAAGGCTATCATTTTGACAGTAGATCAGTGGTCAACACATGTTCAAAGGTGAGAAGCAGGAATTTTAGAGTCTCCAGTAAACTGGGTCATTATTTGGTCCAAACCATGATTTAATTTTTAATAAAATCAACAACTGTTGAATTTCCAACTTCATTTCCCTTCTCTGAGGTTAACTGTTGGGCTTTGCTATTTTCTAAATTATCATTTGACTATCATTTGAAATATCCCTTTGTATCATGACAGAGGTTTGCCTGCTGTTAGTCCCTTTACTGTAAACATTCTTTGTTGAAATATCAGGAAGATGATTTCCCCAAGCTTCCAAAGAGTCCAATTTAGAATGCCGCAGAATCTTGATAATACCAAAAGAGCAGGCAAAAATGTACTGCATCCAGTAATTCCTGCACATTGGGACCATTTAGAATTTTATTTCCACTGAAAGTAGGAAGTCATGTTGCTTCCATAGCATTTCAAAATCATGAACTACTGTGAAAGCATATTTATTTATACTATCATTATAAATAATGGCAATTCTGTCCCTGGCTAAAATACAAACCCATGTCAGGGAGTAAAATTCAGCCAAAATATCCATAAGTAATGATGCTGCCTCAGTGACATCAAAAGAAGTGCAACAGCATACCTAAGACAGTAGTTTCCATTGTCATCTTTTAAACAAGAACCATCAAGGAACCATAAGGAGAAGCAAGTATTAAGCTGTGGAATTTCCTATAGATCAACAACCGGAGGCAATCTGTCAGTATTAAGCAGTCCAGAGGGACTTCATTGTTGATGGAGGAGGTAAGAGTATCCAGGTTAAGATTATTATAATGTAAAAGTTATTCATTTTCCAGTGAACAAAAGGACTTATGAGGTGAGACAGCTGTCTGAGAAATGTTGAGTGTCATAAGAATTCGGGGCAGCTTCTAATCCATGAAGTACAAAAATTGTTAAAGGGAATCCTGCAATGATTCTTTTGGGGGGCGGGGGTAAGTGTCTTTAACTATGAGGGCAATGGCCATAATGACTTTAAGATAAGGGGCACAGACCCATGCTACCCCAGGTGGCACTAGTGGTAAAGAACCCACCTGCCAATGCAGGAAATATAAGAGATGAGGGTTCAGTCCCTGAGTGGGGAAGATCCCCTGAAGGAGGGCATGGCAACCCACTCCAGTATTCTTGCTTGGAGAATACCTACAGGCAGAGAAACTTAGGGGACTACAGTCCATGGGGTCACACAGAGTAGGACACTACTGAAGAGACTTAGCATGCACACACGTACAGGGTTCAATTGCTGGCTTTAATACCCTTGTGGGTCAATGGTGGTATGCTCTATTTGAGTTAATAACCAAAGAGCACTCCCTTCCTTTTTATATATAAAAAGGGAAAAGGGAATCTTATAATTGGAGTATCCAAGGGCAAGTGAGTTCATCAAATGCTCCTTTAAGGCTTCAAAAGCTGTGTTGTCTTATTAGGTTGGAGTTCTTATTTTTGAGTAAAACAGATAGAGGAATGGTATAAGAGAGACATTTAGAATCCAATTTTGATAATAGTCCCAGAAAAACTTGCAAATTGGTACTTAGTTTTAGGAAATTTAGGACACCATGAAGTCTACCTGAATCTAGGTGTGGCCCTTGTTCTGATCAGATGCCCTAAATATCAAACTTGGGTTTGGGGGAAAAGTGATTTTTATTTGGCCACCTTATTCCCTTTGAAACAATAAGCTTTAACAAGTGGAGGCTGTCTTTCTGTGAGGAGGTGAGGAGAGTAAAACAACAACTGTCTACATATCCCAACAAAGTAGAACCTCTAGAGGACTTTATAGCATCCAGATAAGCCTTTAGGATTTGTGAGAAATAAGAAACACTCTCAGTAAAGCCCTGAGGCATTACTGTCAAGGCGGATTGTTTTCTTCCCAAATGAAGGCAAAAAGGTATTGGCTAGTTTTACCAATTATAATACTGGAGAATTCACCACACAAAGCAATTACAGTAAAAATTTTATTTCCAGTGGTGAAATCCAGCAAGACCCTTTGGGGCTCCTGGGCACAGAAAACTTTCTATTTATTCCCTGCTTCTTGACTCCAGCCTCCAGGACCTTCCCTGAGTTCCAAAAGGGCAGATTCCAACAGTTTCCCTTCCAATCTGGGAAGGGAAGGGAGGCAAAGACACAGGCAGAGCAGTGAGGAAACAGCAGTGCAGCCTTAGGGCGAACACCATTTGGAGATTTTTGCCCCTAAGGAAATGGCAGCCAACTCTATAGGGACAAAGAATTCCTGTTTCCAGAATCTATGGTAGTATCATCAGAGAGAGGACGAATAAAGGGTCATTTAATTCACCTAGTTTGTTACTTTGACTTCTGTCAAATTCTAGAATTGTCTCTCCCTTTTGAGAGAAGGAAATTCTAGCATGATACTTCTCAAAGAAGTTGGAGGATCATAAATGGGTAGGGGCAGAGGAACTAATGAACATCATAAATGGAGCAGAAGATCTAATGAGAACAGAGAGGGTCTCTCCCAGAGGGTCTAAACAAAAGGGAACAGGTGCAGAGACGGGCCCCCTTGAGGTTCACTAGATATCCCTACTATTTGAGCTGTCTTAGGACTAAAAGGCACTGGCTGTGTTATAGTAGTGAGGTTGGGCCCTGGAAGTGTGGTCCACTGTCAACTAGAACTGGAAAATTCATCCCCATGTGGAGAAATGTTTCCCAAGTTGATTAAAAGGGAGAACCGGAAAGAGTCCTGCGGTTCCTCTGAGTCCCATCATTGAGACCTAGGAGGAGGTTGGAAAGGTTGGTTAGAGGTCTGAAGGCACCTAAAGTACTTAAATTTGTAACAATGTCTTTTCCAATGTCCTGGCTCTTTGCAATTATAGCAGAAACCAGGAACATTTTGTTTTTGTTTTGGAGCCTTCATTTGCTGCAGGTGAAGATTAAGAGTTTTGGCACTCTTGTTGGGTTTACAGTGCAAGAGTGCCGGTTTGCCAGATCAACAAAATCTGGAATGAACACAGTTTCCCATTCCATCTTGTTTCTTTTTTACTAGAAGGGAAAAGTCCTGATTCAGTTGATTAATAAACATAGGGTTAAAAGCTACCAGAGATAAGTGAACATATGAAGAAAGATTAGAATTTTCTTTAAAAATAATCTGGAGTTGATTATAATAATCAGGAACAGGTTGATCAGATTTTTGCGTACAAGCCTGAATTTTGCTCTAATCAACAGGCTTTGTAAATCCTTAAGAATTGCTCAATGAAGTTGTCTAATGACCAGTTTAGCCTGATCATATAGTAAGTTAGTGGGCTGCTTCTCCTGGTTGTAATTCTGGAGACTTTTCAAGATTTTCCCAACTATCAGTTTTCATCCAATGCTGAGCCTGATCTTTGCCAAAAAGTCTATGAATGAACTGACACAAGTTAGAGAGTCAAGGGTGAAAAGTTTAAGTGACTGTATTAAATTCCTTAGCAAGTCTCTGAGGATCTTCAGTTACTTTGGGAAAATCTTTGACTATGGCTCACTAAAATTCAGCTTTGGTCCAGGGAGTATAAGGAATTAAGGGTTTATCTTCTGGATCCTCAAAAAGCTTAAAGGGATGGGTCTGACAAGTTCAAAGGAGAAGGAAGTGGGGAGAGTTTAAGAAAAAAATGGAAGATTGGTGAGAGATTAGTCTCACAACTGAGAGACTAAACAAGAACAAATTTTAGATTCCTGATAACACAGGCTAGCTTCAAAATATCTATCAAAATAAGCATTCCATTCAGTTCCGCAATTTTTGAGCTATTACAGTCCAACACAGTTTTAAGAAAATTAAGGTTCGGGAAATAAAACATTCTCCATTAAGACCACCGATATTTGGTCAGTTTAGTCCATTCAGTTAGAAGTGCACATGAGAAAAGAGCTAGGTTTTACAACACAGATTCAGCCAAAGTCTCTGAAGGGTGAAGGGATGTACCATCAAAATACTTCAGTAACCCAGATCCCATTTGTCAGAGGTTTTTCCTCTAATATAAACAATTTTCAAATAGCTTACAGCACAAGTGACTCAATTTAAACAGCTTGCAAACTAATCCCCACAGTCCAGATGGTATATGGTCCCAGAGGAGCCAGGCTGCAGGCTTTTTAGCCAGTCTCCAGAGGACAGGCCCTTCCAAAGCAAGAGACCAAAATTAAACTGGCCTCCAACAAAATTAGGGCTTCCCTAATGGCTCAGACAGTAAAGAATATGCCCACAATATGGGAGACTCAGGTTCAATCCCTGGGTCAGGAAGAACCCCTGGAGAAAGGAATGGGAACCCACTCCAGTATTGTTGCCCGGAGAATTCTATGGACAGAGAAGCCTGGCAGGCTACAGTTCATGAGGTTGCAAAGAGTTGGACACGACTGAGTGACTAACACTTTCACTTTCTTTCACTAACAAAATTTAAACTTCTTATTATTTCTCAGGAAAGAATGTTTTTGCTGTATTACAGGGCGGGGGGGAAGCTCATATCAAAACATAGTATTTGTAACTGACTCATTGGAAAAGACTCTGATGCTGGAAGGGATTGGGGGCAGGAGGAGAAGAGGATGACAGAGGATGAGATGGCTGGATGGCATCACTGACTCGATGGATGTGAGTCTGAGTGAACTCCGGGAGTTGGTGATGGACAGGGAGGCCTGGCGTGCTGCAATTCATGGGGTCGCAAAGAGTCGGACACGACTGAGCAACTGAACTGAACTGAACTGAAAAGATACAGTCTAAATGATAAATTGATTGCAGGTACAATTATTCCTGGGCTTCTCAGGTGGCTCTAATGGTAAAGAACCCGCCTGCCAGTGCAGGAGACATAAGGTCCCCTGAAAGAGGGCATGGCAACCCACTCCAATATTCTTACCTGGACAACCCCATGGACAGAGAAGCCTGGTGGGCTACAGTCCATGGGGTCACAGATTCAGACACGACTGAAGCAACTTAGCATGCACTCACTATTACTCCTTTAACTTTTTATTTACTGAATGTATACAAATGCAAGTAAAAAAACTAAAAATATATATGAATATAAAATTTAGGTTACCTGGATCACTAGCAAGCTCTGTATTAGCACGAAGATAAATGAGGTTGGTGCTATGTGAAGAAGAGCATCGAAAAGAAAATCCATGAAGTGACAACTTTTATTTTTATCAAAAATGTGACAATCTCCTGATGTTTTTGAGATTCTATATACTTATCAATGAAACAGCCATGGGGATATATTTTTGCATAAACATACAATTATTGACAGTACTAATGAAATTTCTCTTACTTATTACTATAATGCTTCTTTTTAGGCCCTCATCATTTCCAAACTTATAAATAAATATAGATTTGAGGACTGAGGCTGTCATGACTTCTTGCCAAGGCTACAAACTGACTTACATGGAATTTCTCACTACGAGAAGAGAGTCAGTGTGTTCTAAATGCCAGTTTTATAGTGGCCAGCTACCAGTCTTATTATCCTATTATTAGCTACAAAAACTTCTAAAGTAACCATAGAAATAAGTCTATTTAGGGTCACTCAGAATAAGCTGAAGCAATAGTAACTGTGTATTATTGGTCAGTTGGAGGTACTTTACAATGTTGGCGTAAAGTGCAGAATTACTCTAGTCATAATGCAAGTATTAACAAAGATTAAGTTGCCAGAACTTCTTTTTGAAAATAATAGCATCGAGCCTTCATTATCCAAATTTGGGGAATGTGTTGCTTAAGTATAATATACAGATCAATTTAAAAAATAATGGGCAAAAATATTGCTTAAGAGAAAGGACAAAGAGAAAGAGGAGGAAGTAACTGAAGAACTGAAGGGATTCATGACAGAAGAAATGGCACGGGGATTTTCTTTATTTGAGGAGGCACCATGTTAGTTTCTGCAACACAGGACCTGAATGCAGAACAGCACACAAAGGTTGCAGCAGCCATTCAGAACGCAAGCCAGTGCTATGGGGTAATCTAAGACAAGAAAAAAAGAGCTACTACCTAGACATCGATGGATCATTTTTTCAAGAGGGTAGGTAGAATTAAATTCACCAGAACCTGTGCCATCAACATCAGGCATGAATGAAACTGCAGCTTGCCCTCCATGTCCTATTGCTGACAATCCTTCAGTGCTACCATGTCCCATCTCCCTCTCCCTCCTCCAGTCAGTAACTCTTCTTAACTGTTCATCTGATGCCAATTCCTGTATGCCAGCTGTTGCACTGTACTACTATGCCGGGGTCCAGCCCTGGTGGATCCAGGGAATTCAAAGGGGGGACAGAGTTGGCATCTTAGAAAGGACTATTTAATTAGAAAAGAGAGATTAGGAAAGAATAGTGTAGTAGGAAAATTAGTGGAGAAAAGATGCTTAATAACTTGGTTTATGTGGAAAACCAATAAAGTTCCAAGACAAGGAACTTGCACCATCCACATAGGCCACCGGCACCTGCTTGAATAGCAGAGGGTGCCTCGCCTTGGGCTCCCTCCCGCATGGGTCTTAGAAGCCAGGGAAATTAAGTAGACTCAGTGAGCCTCTTTGTTCCAACGGATCAGCCTGAAAAGGAGAGGGAGGGAGAGGGAGAAAGGAGAGAGAGAGAGTCAACACGGTGGGGGGGGGTGTGCAGATTTCCAAGAAACCAGTTCGAGAAGCTGGTCTGAGAAACTGGTCCATCCTTTATTGTCCAGGAAAGCTTTTTATACTTTTGGTTGTACATAGAGATCAATGGATAATACAAAGTTATGCAGCATCAGTAGCTCTGACTCTTATCAAGACCAGGTTTTCTCTCTGAATATCTAGCTGTATACACAAGTCTTAGGTGATTTACATCATCTTCTCGCCAGGAGGCCTATTAGCATTTATGGCCTTTTTCTGATCAGGGTCTGTCAACCAGAAAACTTATTTGCCTTAAAAGTGTTATTCTTACTAAAGTCTAGTGCCGCTCTCAGAAAGCACTAATTAACGTTACATTCTTATATAGCAAGACACAACAATTTGTAATAAGGAAAGAGGAGTACAGTGATTTATAACAAAGAGAAAGTTCACTAACTCAAAAGTCTAGTGTTGCTAACTTCAAAACTACTATATTCCTTTTCTATATCCCAATTACATTGATTAATATCCTCAAGGTGCCTAAAAGATAAAGAATATGGAGGCCTGGCAGCAGTCATTGACTCAACAGTGAAACCCATCACCAATATAATTCTTAGCTCTTTAGAAAAGGCTCTATATATTTAAGATGTTTTAAGCTGCATGCCTCTCACAATTGGGGGCTGTAAATAATCACAAGTTGTAAAAAACTCTAACAGGCAAGTTAGAGAGCCATCAGAGGGGTCTGAGCTGAGACACTCCTTATATATGCAGGAGACTATTAACTGGAGCTCTAAGTTAATTCTTTCCAGAGAAAGGTGGTTGGGGATAGCCCCCTGTTATGTCAGAAGAGTGGACAGCACAGTACAATAAAGCAGGCAGACTCTGGTTTTGGGGGTAGATGCTCAGGAAAATCCAGGGTACCTCTGAGGCCTGGCCCCCTTCCGCATGACCTTTGCCACAGGAGGGATTCCCCATGTTGGCTCCTGGCACTATTATACTTTTCAAGGTACTGTACTGTAAGATTAAAAATTTATTTATTTCTAGTGTTTTTGTTGTTTTATGTAATATGTGTGAAAATACAAATTTACAGTATTGTTCTATACAGTATTGTTCTATTACAGTATTGTTCTATATAGCCAATTGTATTAGTTCGTAGTTGGGCTAACTTTGTTGGACTTAATGAACAAATTGGACTTACAAACACACTCTCAAAATAGAACTCATTTGCCTGTATGGAACTTGTATTTGGTTGAGGGGAAAGAAATAAAACATGATGCATTCTAGCCAGAGGGGTTAAAGGAACAAAATCTTAAACAGTCTCTTAATATCATGAAAAAATCTTTTCTATTTAATATTTTACTGGAAATTCTACTTAGTGCAATGAGACCAGAAAAAGGAATAAGCAGTCTCCATAAAGGAAATGAAGAAGTAAAACTTTCTTAACTCACAGAAGGTATTATCATGTACATAAAAATTTTTTTGATATTTATAATAATAAAAGCTACTGAAACTAACAAATGAGCTTTGCAGAACTGCAGGATACAAGGTTAATATACAAATATCAATCAATTTTCCAATTATAAGCACTAAACAATCAGAAATGAATGTTTTTAAAATACTACTTACAAAAGCATCAAAAATATGAAATACTTAAGGAGACCTATGACAAAAGATGTGCAATACTGGTAGACTGACAGAACGTGGTCCACTGGAGAAGGGAATGGCAAGCTACTTCAGTATTCTTGCCTTGAGAACCCCATGAACAGTATGAAAAGGCAAAATAATAGGATACGAAAAGAGGAACTCCCAAGGTCATTAGGTGCCCAATATGCTACTGGAGATCAGTGGAGAAATAACTCCAGAAAGAATGAAGGGATGGAGACGAACCAAAAACAATACCCAGTTGTGGATGAGACTGATGATGGAAGTAAGATCCGATGCTGTAAAGAGCAATATTGCATAGGAACCTGGAATGTCAGGTCCATGAATCAAGGCAAATTGGAAGTGGTCAAACAAGAGATGGCAAGAGTGAATGTCAACATTCTAGGAATCAGCAAACAAAAATGGACTAGAATGGGTGAATTTAACTCAGATAACCATTATATCTACTACTGCAGGCAGGAATCCCTCAGAAGAAATGGAGTAGCCATCATGGTCAACAAAAGAGTCCAAAATGCAATACTTGGATGCAGTCTCAAAAACGACAGAATAATCTCTGTTCGTCTCCAAGGCAAACCATTCAATATCATGGTTATCCAAGTCTATGCCCCAACCAGTAACACTGAAGAAGCTGAAGTTGAATGGTTTTATGAAGACTTACAAGACCTTTTAGAACTAACACCCAAAAAAGATGTCCTTTTCATTCTAGGGGACTGGAATGCAAAAGTAGGAAGTCAAGAAACACCTGGAGTAACAGGCAAATTTGGCCTTGGAATGTGGAATGAAGCAGGGCAAAGACTAATAGAGTTTTGCCAAGAAAATGCACTGGTCATAGCAAACACCCTCTTCCAACAACACAAGAGAAGACTCTACACATGGACATCACCAGATGGTCAACACCAAAATCAGATTGATTATATTCTATGCAGCCAAAGATGGAGAAGCTCTATACAGTCAACAAAAACAAGAACGGGAGCCGACTGTGGCTTAGATTATGAACTCCTTATTACCAAATTCAGACTGAAACTGAAGAAAGTAGGGAAAACCCCTAGACCATTCAGGTATGACCTAAATCAAATCCCTTACAATTTTACAGTGGAAGTGAGAAATAGATTTAAGGGCCTAGATCTGATAGAGTGCCTGAGGAACTATAGAATGAGGTTTGTGACATTGTACAGGAGACAGGGATCAAGACCATCCCCATGGAAAAGAAATGCAAAAAAGCAAAATGGCTGTCTGGGGAGGCCTAACAAATAGCTATGAAAAGAAGAGAGGAAGAGCAAAGGAGAAAAGGAACAATAGAAGCATCTGAATGCAGAGTTCCAGAGAATAGCAAGAAGAGACAAGAAAGCCTTCTTCAGCGAACAATGCAAAGAAATAGAGGAAAACAACAGAATGGGAAAGACTAGAGATCTCTTCAAGAAAATTAGAGATAGCAAGGGACCATTTCATGCAAAGATGGGCTTGATAAAGGACAGAAATGGTATGGACCTAACAGAAGCAGAAGATATTAAGAAGAGGTGGCAAGAATACATGGAAGAATGGGACAAAAAGATCTTCATGACCCATATAATCATGATGATGTGATCACTAATCTAGAGCTAGACATCTTGGAAGGTGAAGTCAAGTGGGTCTTAGAAAGCATCACTACGAACAAAGGTAGTGGAGGTGATGGAATTCCAGTTGAGCTGTTTCAAATCTTGAAAGATGATGCTGTGAAAGTGTTGCTCTCAATATGCCAGCAAATATGGAAAACAGCAGTGGCCACAGGACTAGAAAAGATCAGTTTTCATTCCAATCCCAAAGAAAGGCAATGCCAAAGAATGCTCAAACTACTGTACAACTGCACTCATCTCACAGGCTAGTAAAGTAATGCTAAAAATTCTCCAAGCCAGGCTTCAGCAATATGTGAACCGTGAACTCCCTGATGTTCAAGCTGGTTTTAGAAAAGGCAGAGGAACCAGAGATCAAATTGCCAACATCTGCTGGATCATCGAAAAAGCAAGAGAGTTCCAGAAAAACATCTATTTCTGCTTTATTGATTATGCCAAAGGCTTTGACTGTGTGGATCACAATAAACTGTGGAAAATTCTGAAAGAGATGGTAATACCAGACCACCTGAGCTGCCTCTTGAGACACCTATATGCAGGTCAGGAAGCAACAGTTAGAACTGGACATGGAACAACAGACTGGTTCCAAATAGGAAAAGGAGTCCGTCAAGGCTGTATATTGTCACCCTGCTTATTTAACTTATATGCAGAGTACATCATGAGAAATGTTGGACTGGAAGAAACACAAGCTGGAATCAAGATTGCCGGGAGAAATATCAATAACCTCAAATATGCAGATGACACCACTCTTATGGCAAAAAGTGAAGAGGACCTAAAAAGCCTCTTGATGAAAGTGAAAGAGCAGAGTGAAAAAGTTGGCTTAAAGCTCAACATTCAGAAAACGAAGATCATGGCATCCGGTCCCATCACTCCATGGGAAATAGATGGATAAACAGTGGAAACAGTGTCAGACTTTTTGGTCTCCCAAATCATGCAGACGGTGACTGCAGCCATGAAATTAAAAGACGCTTACCCCTTGGAAGAAAAGTTATGACCAACATAGATAGCATATTCAAAAGCAGAGACATTCCTTTGCTGACTAATGCCCGTCTAGTCAAAGCTATGGTTTTTCCTGTGGTCATCTATGGATGAGAGTTGGTCTATGAAGAAGGCTGAGTGTCGAAGTATTGTTGCTTTTGAACTGTGGTGTTGGAGAAGACTCTTGAGAGTCCCTTGGTCTGCAAGGAGATTCAACCAGTCCATTCTGAAGGAGATCAACCCTAGGATTTCTTTGGAAGGAATGATGCTAAAGCTGAAACTCCAGTACTTTGGTCACCTCATGCGAAGAGTTGACTCATTGGAAAAGACTCTGATTCTGGGAGGGATTGGGGGCAAGAGGAGAAAGGAACGACAGAGGATGAGGTGGCTGGATGGCATCACGGACTCGATGGACGTGAGTCTGAGTGAACTCCGCGAGATGGTGATGAACAAGGAGGCCTGGCGTGCTGTGATTCATAGGGTCGCAAAGTGTCAGACACGACTGAGCGACTGAACTGAACTAAAAATGTGTTGTAAAACAATGATCAGAATTAAAGAAAACCTAAATAGGATCGAAGCATATAATTTTCTTATTGAAGGACTCAATATTATTAAGGTGGCAATTCTCAAATAGACCTTCAGATTCAATACAATCTTCCACAAAAAACAGTTTTCTAAAAGTAGAAATTGATTTAAAATTTACATGGGATGCAAAGGATTTGATACAGCTAAAACAACTGTATAATAGGAAAAATTTGGAGAAAAATTTGGAAAAATTTCAATTCACAACTTACTATAAAGTTTCATGAATTAGAACACTGTAGCGTTACACGGGCTTCCCAGGTGGTGCAGTGGGAAAGAACTCAGCTCCCAATGCAGGAGATGCAAGAGACCTGGGTTTGATTCCTGGGTTGGGAAGATTCCCTGGAGTAGAAATGACAACCTACTCCAGTATTCTTGCCTGGAAAATCCCATGGGCAAAGGAGTCTGGGGGCTACTGTCCATGGGGTCACAAAGAGTCAGACACAACTGACCACAGCATAGGACAGCACTGGCTACATGTGGTCAAACAGGTCAAAAGAACAGAACAGAAAAAAATAGCTATAGTAAGCATAGAAATAGACTCACAACTATTTTATCAAAGCTGAAAAGGCAGTTTGATAGAGAAAGGACAATCTTTTGACACACAATGCTAGACGTTCATACACAATAAAACTTCAGTTCAAAGCTCACAGCACATAAATAAGTCAAAACATATCCTACACAAATGTAAAACCTAAAAACTAAAGAACATTTAAAAGAAAACATAAGAAAATATTTTTGTGTCCATGAGGTAGTTTTTTTTTTAGATATGACATCAAAAGTATAATGGGTAAAAGAAATCTTAATTACACTTCAACATAAGAACTTCTTCAACAGCATTATTAAGAAATCAAAAGATAAGCGATAGAGTCTAAAAAAGTCACAAAACATATATGAAAAAGTAGTTGCACCCAAATTATATAGGAAATTCTCAAAACTCAATAATAGAAGCAGCTTTTTTTCCCTGTGGAGCTGAAACTCTCCGTTCTCAACTGCTGACCTTAAAGCAGGCAGACAGAATCAGCTAGAAGGAGCCAATCATAACACAGAGACAACCAGGAAGTCCTTGTGCTGCCAGGAGGCTGAGACGCCTCTCTCCGTCTAAGAGAAACAGGATATAGTCAGTTGCTTGTTGTTTAATCACTAAGTCGTGTCTGAATCTTAGGACCCCATGGACTGCAGCCCTGCCAGGTCCATGGGATTTTCTAGGCAAGAATACTGGAGTGGGTTGCCATTTCCTTTTCCAAGGGATCCTCCTGACCCATGGATTGAACCCACATCTCCTTCATTGGCAGGCATATTACCACTGAGCCACCAGGGAAGGGATAGCTAGTATGCATCATCAAAGCGCTCCACTAATGCTAAGTGACCAGGAGACATGCTCTTTCTTACCACCAGACCCGAGGTTCACCTCACCCAGGGGAAAATACCAACATAGTTGGGACAGCACTGGCAAGAGGGACTGAGCCACTACAAGCAGTCCAGCAAAGCTTTTTTGACCCTGAGAGTCTGAGAGTCTCCTTTCAAGCACACCTGAAAATACCAATGTGGTTAAAGGGCCTTAGTAGAGAAGATCCTGTCACAAGGATCCAGACTTGGAAGTATCTCTCACAGACAGGGTGGCCCTGACCCATCAAGAAAGCCTCTTTATTTCCATGTGTCTGAGACCTCGCTACCCCTGAGAGAAAACTGGGATCCAATGTACCAAACACTGCCTGCCCCTTCAGACACCTTAGAAGGGTCCAGTAGGAGCACCAGTGGTACCAGACAAACAGAAAGATCACTGTAACCTGCAAAGCCTCTAAAAATTAAACTGTCTTTACAACTATAACTTTCAAAAGTAGGTCAAAACTGTGGGCTAAATCTAAAAGGTGACTGCCTGCTAGAATAAAAGATTCAAGCAGAACCCAGACAAAATAGAAAATGTAACAGTAAACAAAATATTTAGGATATATATGTGTGTGTATATATATATATCACCTATCATACCAGATACCAAGATAATCAGAGTCTTAAAGAGAAAAGACTGATCCCAAACTGAGAAGAATTAGACGCTGGAATTACTTAACAAGAAGTTTAAGGGAATCATCATAAAAATTACTCAACAATCAATTATCAATTCTCTTTAAATAAATAAAAGTAGAAAAATCTCTGCAAATAATTTATTCAAAAGTAGCAAATGGAAATTATAGAACTGAAAAATTCAGGAACAAAACGTTTACCGAATGGACTCAATAGCAGAGTGGAGATGACACAGTAAAGAATCAATGAAACTGAGAACAAATCGGTAGAATTAATCTAATTCAAGCAACAGAGAAAATGTATCAAAAACATGAACAGAGCTTAGTGGGCCTAAGGAGGCTAAGGGACAATATGAAACGATCCAATGTTCATATCATCTGAGTTCCAGAAGGAGAAAAGAAAAAAAATGGTGCTAAAAATATGTTCAAAGATAATGACTGAAACTTGTTGATGAAAGACACACACCTGAATATTTAGGAAGCTGAACACTCCAAAAGTGATAAACTCAAAGAAATCATGCCAAGACAAACTTAGGAAAACTAAAGCAAAAGAAAAAATCTTGAAAGCAGTTAGAAAGCAATGACATCTACAGGGGAACACCAATTTAGATGACAGCAGATTTCTGATACGAAAACCATGGCAGCCAGAAAGAAGTGGCATCATGTTTTCAAGGCTTGAAAGAAAAGAACTGTCAACATGAATTTATACCTAGGAGAACTTTGTTGAGGAATGAAAGGTAAATAATGACATTTTCAGAGATAGGAAAGTGAAAAGAATTTGTTGCCGGCCAACTTACCCTTAAGCATTAAGTACAGGAAGTTCTGCAATAAGAGAGCTTGGAGCATCAGCAAGGAAAGAAAAGCCACAGTAAAAGCAGAAATATGGATAAGTACAATAGAATTCCTTTTCCTCGTGAGTTTCCTAAATTACACGTTATAGTTGAAACAAAAATTAGAGAGAGTATACATATCATGCACCTGTCTTATGTATGGCACTTATCAATGTGGTCATTCAGATAATACTGTTTTCTCTTTGTTAGTAAAGCATAAGCCTCTAAAGAACTAAGTTCATAATTCATTATCCATCATAATATCATAGTATCTTTCAGAATAATTAGGGCTTATTATTACTCAATAAAATTTTACTAAGTGAATAGATAAAATGAATAATAAAATATTTACCATCACCCTCTCTCTTCCTCTAAATACTAGGTAAATAATTCAAATATTAAAATGATTATTATGAAAAGCAATAAGAAAAAGTAATAACTTGCTGAGAAATACTATGATCCATAATTAAATGCCTAATTAACTAGTCACATTACTTTTCACCAAAATATTTCTTTGTGTTATGCTACTTTTAAGACAGCATTCAACAACATTTACAGATTTTTTTAAGACAGCATTCAATAATATTTCATGGCTTTATAACTTCTTGGGAACTAAAGAAGTACAAAGAAAAATTTATACTTTAAAAAATAAGAACCTTCATTATCTATCATATAGGAACCCTCCTTCCACATGCGTGTGTGCTAATTCACTTCAGTCGTGTCCAACTCTTTTGTGACGCTATGGACTATAGCGTGCCAGCATCCTCTGACCAGGGGATTCTCCAGGCAAGAATACTGGACTGAGTTGCTGTGCCTTCCTCCAGGGGACCTTCCCAACCCAGAGATCGAACCCAAGTCTCTTAGGTCTCCAAAGTTAGCAGGCAGGTTCTTTACCATTAGCACCAACTACAGCCAAGTTCAATAATATGGTTAACATTAAGAAATAATGTGAGTAACACTGCTTAGTATAAAAGTCCTATGGCCTTATTTTTAACTTACAGTGTTTCTCACGGAGGTTAGGGGCCCAAGTTTCCATTCTGAGATCTGGAAGTGATTGGAGATGTTTTCTGGAACAATCACTGTAGCCCTAGAATGTCATAAGTTTCTATTTCCTACTTCAGACTCCACACTAGGCCCCAACTTCTATTGTGATATTTCTAGCCTCCTCACATTGAAGAATACAAAACATGGGAGGTATTCATTTTCTAAAAGAATCTCTTTAGGATCTTGAAAATTACACATTAGGACTTATCCTGACACTACTTAATGTGGAATGATTTCCTGATAGTGGTGTGCATCAGTAAATTTATAAGAATACCCAAGCCTAAATGGGCTTCCCTGGTAGCTCAGCTGGTAAAAATCCACCTGCAATGTAGGTGGTAAAAATCCACCTGCCTGGAAAAGGGCATGGCAACCCTTCTGGAGAATACCCTCCAGTATTCTTGCCTGGAAAATCCCCATGGAGAAAGGAGCCTGGTGGGCTGCCGTCCGTGGGGTTGAAAAGAGTCGGACACAACTGAGTGACTAAGCACACACACAAGCCTAAATAAAAATGAATTTCATAGTCCCATTCACCTTTAAGCAGTTTTAATCATGGTTGTGACACAAAGAAAAGATGGCCCTAAGGTCTGCTCTTTAGAGTCAGGAAATCAAATGTATGGTATCACAAAGTGTAATATGATGTAAAGGACTGTGTGCAGGAAATAATTCAGGACCATGTTCACCAGAAGTCTTATAAATTTGATAAAATATTCAAATACAGGAAAATTACCACAAATGCAAATGAAAGACTTACATTATTCCAAGAAATCTTATTTAGCACAGATGTGACCTCCATCTGAGCATTCTGGTTAACTTGTAAAAGGTTCATTACCACTATGATGGAAATAAACTATCCTAATGGACACCGGGTACTGCATAAGTGTTTTAGAGACCAAGAAAAACATAAGCCAACACTGACTATATTAAAAAAAAAAAAACACCTTTATTGTCATTATAATAAGGAAACAAAGGCATCATTCACCAACCTAACAAGTTTTAATTAAAAGTTTGGTGATATCCACTGCAGGCAAGGGTATGGTGGAAAAAGTTCACACCATTGGTAAGAATATAAACTGGAGCACCATTTCTGAAAAGTAATTTGGCAATATTTTTTGAAAATTGAAATGGACATCACTTTTGATCCAGAAAACTCACAACTTGGAATTTACCTTACGGAGATGACTATCAAGGTTTTCCAGGATACTATTATAAAGTTATCTTTTGCAAAATTATAATAGCAAAAGTACTGGGAACAACTAAAGTGTCCAACAATAACAGCAGAAACAAAGACAACAGCTAACACTTGCTACCTAGCCTACCTGGCACTTAATATGTATAATTTTACCTAAACTGTAAAGATGGAAGACATAAGCATAAGGAGTTCTCCCTCAAGTTTCCTTAGATAGAATGCAGCAAAGGTGGGATATAAACCTGTACTGATTACAGAGTGCCCATCCTTAGTGAATATCATACAGCTAAAAATACAAGATAATACTTATGGCTGATTTGCATTGTTGTATGCCAAAAACTAATACAATAGTATAAAGCAATTATCATCTAATTAAAAATATTTTTTAAAAGAAAAAAAAAGAATAGAAGTAGTTTTACATGTGTTATGGAGTAGGAAATAATGGCCCACTCCAGTATTCTTGCCTGTAAAATCCTTAGGACACAGGAATCTGGCGGGCTACAGTCCCAGGGGTCACAAAAGTCAGACACAACTGAGCATACCATTGTATACATGTGTCAATATGAAAAAAAAATCTCCAAAAGAAAAAAGAAAGTGTGAACTAGATGAGAATATGTTTTCATGTGTATTAGTGTATGTGTGTATAATTAGTTTGGATTTTATTTTCTAGAAAAAAAATTACAAAATAATAATTACCTAGTTAACTTTGGGTTATGTATGTATATTGTTTTTATTTGGGCTTCCCAGGTGGCTCAGTGGTAAAAGTTTGCCTGCTGAGCAGAAGATGTGGGTTTGATCCATGGGTCAGGAAAATCCCTGGAGAAGGAAATGGCAATCCACTCCAGTAGTCTTGCCTGGGAAACCCCATGGACAGAGGAGCCTGGTGGAATAAAGGCTATGGGGTTGCAAAGAGTTGTACATGACTTAGCAACTAAACAACAATAATAACACATTTTTATTTAGAAACATCAATAGCCACTGTATAGGCAAGAAAATTACAACCTGTTTTTATTAACCTCCTTGTAGTTTTATACATTTAAAACACAAAATCACATATTTTCAGTAATAACAGCAATGCTAGCAATAATAATCTATGATTCAGTAATTTTAACCTAACAATCACTAAATTATTCCTTTCATATACTAATTTAATCATTTATATATTTACTAAGCTCTTAACAACCATATAAACAATTTCCTAGGTGAAGAGTTGGCAAAACATTTTCTGAAAAAGCTAGATAGAGAATGTGGTAGGCTTTGTGGATCATAAGATCTTGGTTACAGCTACTCAACTCTGCCACTGTACAATAGACAACATATATATATAAATTTGGAGAAGGCAATGGCAACCCACTCCAGTACTCTTGCATGGACAATCCCGTGGACAGAGGAGCCTGGTAGGCTGCAGTCATTGGGGTCGCTAAGATTTGGACATGACTGAGTGTTGTCACTTTCACTTTTCACCTTCATGCATTGGCGGAGGAAATGGCAACCCACTCCAGTGTTCTTGCCTGGAGAATCCCAGGGACGGGGGAGCCTGGTGGGCTGCCGTCTATTGGGTCACATGGAGTCGGACATGACTAAAGTGACAGTAGCAGCAGCAGCATATAAAAATTACTGTAGCTGTATTTCAACAAAAATGTATTTATAAAAATAGGAATCAAATCAGTTTGGTATATAAATGATAATTTGCCAACTCCTGTTTTAGGTGATTATTTTTAATCTGTCTAGGTGTTCTTAGCCTAAATATATATATATATGTACAGCTATAATAAATACATATCCACATAATTTATATATGCCTATTAATAGCACACATACACATGTTACTTTCCAAGAACCAACTAAGAGGTTATGCCTGACTTAAGTATAAGATAGAGATGCAATACCATGGAATTATGTAAAAATCAATAATATTAATGATTATATACTTAACAAGTAAGTTACTAAAAGTGAATAATGTAGAGAAGAAAATATGATGCAGCATTATTCTCAGATTTTGCACAAAGCAAGCAATGGGTGAACTAAAGAGAAAATTATTTGTGATCTGGATAAAATACTTCAAGAAAATAGGGCATTCCTATTTTGGGAAAGCAAAAGACATCACATATCAAAACTAGGTGATGAATTCTTCACTACACAATTATACTGAATGTGCATCTGGAATACTCATTTTAGTTGCACATATCAGTACCAGAAACACACTGGATAACCTGCAAGCTGTTCAAGAAACAGCATTAAAAATATTTCAAAGACAGAAGTGATTTCAGTCAAAGAAATAATATATATGCAACTAAGAAACAACTGTAAGACAATAAAAAACTTAAAAGTAGAGAGCAGGTCCATTTACTAATTTTTTTAAATTTAAATGAAATATAATATTTATATTTTAAAAATCAACTTCCATTAACAAATCCTGGAATTTAAAATTAGGCCATAAAAAATACAATTGAATACATAAGAGAAAGAGTATAACCATGGGAACAAGAATATCTTTTGCTCCATGTTCTCTGGACTCTAATCAGTTTATGTAATAATGAAGACCTGAGTTATATAACATCTTCCCCATGGGAGTCAGTCCATAAGTTGACTTGTTCCATTTTTTGAATCATGAGACTAGAAAGTTTTAGCAGCTTGGAAAATTTCACAGTTCTAAATAAATGGTACACTTTCTGATAACCTGATTCTTCCACAGATCATCACACTTGAAGATGAAAAATGATGTGAAATAAGAGATACGGGGATAAAATTCTGAACAATGGACCTTTTATTTCCTTTAAGCACATGTTGTACCCTACTCTGCCATGGTTCACTGCAGCCAAATTGGTTTTCTCTTCTTGTATCCATATCCAAATCAGGGTTCTCTCAGAAGGCAAAAACTAACCTCATTGCTCCCGTGAATGTCATCAGTCAGGATATGAGTAGCTAATCCACATTGCTTTCTCAAAAATATACCTTAAGATTTCCAGAATATTATTTGTTCCAAGTAGTAAGAAAAGCTTTAAAACATTCTTTTAGCTAGGTGATATAGACTTGACCTTAATAAATCCCTAAACATATTGTTCATCTGATTTAAAAAATCTGAGAAATACCTGAGTAGCTTGAGATAATTTTTGTGATCAAATGTTTCAATTCAAACAGTGAATTGTATCAAAGTTAATATATTAAGATATATTCCTTTAGTGAGTAAATTAAATTGAGTAAAACTTCAGAAGAAATAGTAATTAGAAAGGGCAATAGAAAAATAATAATCATTCTGATAATTAACCCTGCATTGGCAGGTGGATTCTTACCACTACACCCTCTGTGAAGCTCTAAAAATATATAAAATTTTAAAATTACCACATGGGGTGGGAGCTGGGAGGAGGGTTCAGGATTGGGAACTCATGTATACCCGTGGCGGATTCACATCAGTGTATGGCAAAACCAATAAAGTATTGTAAAGCAAAATAAAGTAAAAATAAAAATTAAAAAAATAAAATAAAGAAAATGTAAAAAATAAATAAATAAAAATAATAAAATAAACTAAAATTACCCATATTGACACTTGGGAACCCAAATTAGTGTAGGCTGTTCTTGTGATTTACTAAGAGGATATATTTATCCACTTTAAAAATCTAAGAAATGAAAAACAAAACATTAGAATGTCTATTCAGAGGGTTTACTTCATTAGAGCTAATTTGTTGTTCAGTCACCCAGTCATGTCCAACTCTTTAGGACCCAACTGACTGAAGCACATCAGGCTTCTCTGTCCCTCACCCTCTCCTGAAGTCTAAGAAATTATTATACACATATCTATATTATACATAAGTCCATATCAATGTATCTTTGAAAGTGAAAGTGTTAGTTGCTCAGTCATATCCGACTCTTTGCAACCCCATGGACTGTTGCCAACCAGGCTGCTCTGTCCACGGGATTTCCCAGGCAAGAATACTAGAGTGGGTCACCATTTCCTACTCCAGGGGATCTTCCTAACCCAGGGATTGAACCCAGGTCTCTCACATTGCAGGCAGATTCTTTACCACTTGAGCCACCAGGGAAACCTTTATGAGGTTTCAATTCACCAAGTTCAAATAATAAATTCACACATATAAGGTTTACTTTTACTGTGGACATAATTTGGAATTTTTAATCAAACACTTTTCTCTTTTTGATATTAAATGTACTAACTGAATAATGTTAAGAATTTCATTCAATACAGCAAATGTTTACCAAATGTTCCCTATGTACAGGACACATGCTTGGTGCTAGAATATAAGCACATATATAAAATAAAGCCCTGTCTTCAAAGGGCTTAAAATCAAATACTGTCAAGTAGTTATAAAGTAAACAAACAAACAAACTAGTTATACAAATAGTTATAAAGTTTAAAAAAGGGCAAATATTTTGAAAATGTTGAAGTAAATATGGGTTTCCAATGAGATAGATCCCTATTCCACATTTGTGGAGAGCTCAAAAAGGAATTCATAAAGAAGGAAGCTTTAATTGGGCTTTGAAGGCTAGATGGAATTTCTACAGAAGGAGGTGCACGGAGAGACATGGTATGGATGGCAGAGTGTCCACAGAGGACTAGAAGTGACTAAGAGCGACTAGAAGATGTAGTCACTCACACCTACCTCACAAAACAGCTAAAGCACAGGTGTACAGATGCATGGAGGGAAAAAAATCAAAATAAAAAATCAGGGTGAGAGTATTTCCGCACATACTCTTAAAACTCCAGATAAGGAACTTGGACTTAACTTAAGAAGCAACAGAAAGCAGCAAGTAATTTTGGGCACAGTTAGCTTGAATGTCTAGTGGCACAGAACAGATAGAGTGCAGAGAGATGTTAGGCAAAGATTAATTTGGAGATTATTGACATAAACCAGAAAAGTGAAGATAATGAGCTGAACCACATGGCAGTGAAAGGAGTGGAAGGAAAGGAATAAGGTGAGAAATGTGGCACAAATAGAGTATAGAGTACCTAGCAGTTGATTTGATTAGGGATGGGCATGGAATGGATGAGATGAGGTTAAAACTGACCTTAAAATTTTTGTTGGTATAATTATTCCAGTTATTCTAGAAACTACAAAACAATGTGCCTTTCTTTGTGCATTTGTTTTTGCTTGCTTTTCCTTTCACTGTATAAGGACATCAGTAGTCCTTTTCAATCTGGAGGTCATGTCTTTAAATCTAGAGAGAACTTTTCATACAAATTCCATGATAAATTTCTTAGTTTAATTTTTCCTGTTTTCTCTTTCTGGAACTCCTATTATATATTTTACTCCCAGGTTTTCTTATGTGCTTTTGTGAATTATTTAAAAATTAAAATTATTACATAAATAGTTTCTGTATATTCTTCTAGGAGATTTAAAGTTTTTTTTTCAAAATAAATATTTAATCTATCCAGAAGTGAATTTTGTATATGACATGTTGCAAAGATCCAACTCCTTTTTTTCTGATATGGATTACTAACTTTTTATGTAACAGGTCTCAAAAGTCCATCTTCCCCCAAAGGTCTTCAAAATCAACTCTTAAATATATCAAGTTTTCTTATGTACATATCTATTTTGAGGTAGTCTTATTGCTCTATTGTTGATCCCTACACACAATATTACACTGATTTAATCACTACTGCACTATAAAATCTTATGTGGTACAAGAGTTTCTCTGCAATGTTCTTCCTTAGGTGTTTCTTATATACTCTTTACTATTTCAAACAAATTTTAAATAATCTTATAAACTTTGTTGAGAAACCTTTTTAAAATGTCACTAAATTTACAGGTTGAGTTGGGAGAATTCATATTTGAGAAGCTTTCTATTCATTGCTCCATTTATTTAGGTCTCTGTAATATCTTTCCATATAGTTTTAATAATATTTCTTTTGTTGAATTTATTTCTCTATACCTAATTTTATAGCTATTTAGCTATTAACTATTATGTAATTTTACATTTTCTAATCACTGATGATATTCAGAAGTGCAATCACTTTTGTACAATCAAAGGCTGTCAAAATCTCTTATGAATTTTATTACTTGTCTATAGATTTTTAAATTTTTTCTGTTAACAATATAATCTTCAAATAATGCCAGTTTTTAACTCTTTTCCAGTTTATTAATTTTCATGTATCACTAATGTTTCCCACATGCTTCATCAAATCTAATGTCTATTAATTTCATTTTCCAATCTAATCTGTCATAGATTTTGCTCTTTAAAACTCCGTCCATTCTTCTCCTCTGATCTTTATGAAGCCACTCCATACCAATCTTTGTACACATTTTCCTCATTTCTTATTATTCAAGATGGTTCTGGGACTTCCCCAGTGGTCCAGTGGCTAAGACTCTGTGATCCCAATGCAAGAGGCCTGAGTGATCCCTGGCCAGCAAACTAGAACATATATGCCACAGATAAGGCCCAGTGCAGCCAAATAAATATTGAAAAAAATATGCAGTTCTTCCAACTTAAGAAAAAAAAGCAGTGCCTCCATTATTCTCTCAAATAGGAGTGGAAATCAAAAGACATACTTGTCCTTTCCTTCAATTTGAATAAAATGTTTTTAAGATTATAACACTGAATACAATCTTTGTCCCATGTTTTCGGTAAATATTCAATTAGATTAATAAATTTTCCACCTATTAATAGTTTTCCAAGAGGTTTTTTTGAACTAGGTAAGGCTTGGCACACAAGTCTAATGTGTGTGTATTTTCTCCACACATCAGATCAATTTTCTGGCACAATTGTGTATCCTACAATTCTACTCAATTCTAACACTAAGGACCTGGAAATAGCATCAGATCACACAGGTTAAGTGTTCATACCTAAACACCCACTTTAGATGACAATTACAAGACCAGGTTGTCACCTATGCTTCTGACTGACTGGTTACAGATTAGAAGTTTCAACAAATCCCACCTTCGGTTGAATAAGGATATTGACTCATTTCATCCTCACCAACGATGGCTGATATGTTATTTTCTCTGTTATCTATATTACTTAGAAGGAACTGGCTTCCAGGAATGTTTGAAGTGAGTGAAAGTCACTCAGTTGTGTCCGACTCTTTGTGATCCCATGGGAGAAGAGAAGCCATTCCTTTCTCCAGGGGGAATGCTTAACAAACTTCAAATACTTTAGCAATAACTTTGAAATCCCATTAATTATCTGAATATAAGAATGACAATGGAGTAAAGTAACGGGAAATGATTTGGGGTACATTTTGAATTATATTCTTGGTTTATAGAGTCAAAAGAAAAAAACTAGGGGGAAAAAAAAGCTACAGATCTCTTTTCTAAAAGTACTATGGCCAAAGAAAATCTGAAAATAAAGACTTTGGAAGGAATGATGAAAGCTGAAACTCCAGTATTCTGGCCACCTCATGAGAAGAGTTGACTCATTGGAAAAGACTCTGATGCTGGGAGGGGGTTGGGGGAAGGAGGAGAAGGGGACGGCCGAGGATGAGATGGCCGGATGGCATCACGGACTCGATGGACGTGAGTCTGAGTGAACTCCGGGAGTTGGTGATGGACAGGGAGGCCTGGCGTGCTGCGATTCATGGGGTCGCAAAGAGTCAGACACGACTGAGCGACTGAACTGAACTGAAAGACAAAGTCAATTGTAGCATCATCTTGAGAGAAAAGCTTGTATTTTCAGTTGATAAAATAATCATGTTCATTCAATGCAAGACCAAAGTTCTACAACTGAATAAAGATGAAACCAGAAAAGAAGTTTGCTCTAAACTTTAAAAAAACCTAAAGAGAAGGGCTGCTTCTTCACGATTTAAGACCAGATAAGTAAGAGTTTTAACTTAAGGACATCGGAGTGACTTGAGTACCAAAACAATCTTCTATCCTCAATATATGAAATGAAGGGCAGCTTTCATGTTATTAAAGTGTGACCACAGTATTCATTAAAATTCTTTATAGGAGTCTTAGTCATATGTAATACATAAAATGTTCCCATGCAAAGGTAAATTGGATATCGACTTGATATTTTTGATTTACAACAGAAAATACTGCACATGAGAAAAAAAGGAATAAAATTGACACATAAGTAGAGAAGCAAGGGACAAATGGGATAAAAGCAACAGGGCTTCAAGATAGTTACAGCATTGTTTGGTTATTGTATGTTTTTGAATTTCAAAAAAAAGTCTTGCTTCATGTTCACTGAGGCATATCAAAACAGAATGACACATGTCCTCTCCTCTAAACAGTCTGAAAAAAAAAAAAGTATAAGGTAAGGAAGATAAGCTGAAATACTCCTCTTCTTTCTCTCTCTTCTCATTTATCCTCCCCCCCCCCTTTCATTTTAACAATTTGGATAAGAAAAGTCTATAATTAGATTGCTTCTCCAGGCACATTCTTAGGGGAAAAAAACTTAAAAGAGAGGAGTAATCTGAGTATATTTTGACATATATAGAAATAGAACAAAAATCAATGTCAAAAAAAGGGTTCCATGAATGAATTATAGTACCGTAACCATATAACAAGAAAAATTGTGGGGAAAATGGATGTTTAATAATGTTGTTAGCATAACTGTCTGTATATACCAAAGAAAAGCTAGAAACAAAAAAAAATGGTCCTCCCATAAAGTAAAAGAATGACAACTGTCAATTATTTAAAAATTAGAAAACACTTTTATACCTTTGGAAGGAATGGGGCCCTCTTAAAGAAAGAAAACTCAGAAACTATGAAGTAATAGATAGCTAGGTTTAAATATATATAATTTAAATACTCCTGAATGCAAAAACCATACACAAACAAGAAAGACAAGAATCAGTCAAAATGTAGTCATAAAAATAAATGTTATATCTCTACTATATGATGAATTCTATCATTTTCTAGTCAAAAGCAATTAAAGAAATTTAAAAGTGGGCAAACATATTCCTAGCCATGTAGAAGAGGAAATACAAATGAGTGACATATAAAAAAGATATAAAACTTCAAAAATATAAGTTAAAAACAAGCTTTCTTCTTTTCCTGACTGGACAAAATGCAAAAATTGATAATATTTAATACTAGCATTATTGTAGGTAAAGGTACTTTCATACATTTTTGATTGCTATATAATCATACCAGTTATTTGGAGAATAATGTAGCCATTCCTAATAAAATCTAAATGTGTACTAATTTTGACTCAATAGATCACTTTAAGAAAGTAACTCATTAAGATTAAACTTCAGCATGTAAGTTTATACATCCGAAGTTTTCATTATCTTCATAAATAACAAATATATGGAGACAATCTAAAAGATCCCAAATAAGGAAATGACTGAATGAATTTTGTGATATCTATTCCATGAATCACTGCAGATGGTCATTGCAGTCATGAAATTAAAAGACACTTGCTCCTTGCAAGAAAAGCTATGACAAACCTAGACAGCATATTCAAAAGCAGAGACATTACTTTGGCAACAAAGGTCTATCTAGTCAAAGATATGGTTTTTCCAATAGTCATGTATAGATGTGAGAGCTGGACCATAAATAAAGCTGAGTGCTGAAGAACTGATGCTTTTGAACTGTGGTGTTGGAGAATACTTGAGAGTCTCTTGGGCTGCAAGGAAATCCAACCAGTCAATCCTAAAGGAAATCAATCCTGAATATTCATTGGAAGGACTGATGCTGAAACTCTAATACTTTGGCCACCTGATGTGAAGAACTGACTCATTAGAAAAGACCATAATGTTGAGAAAGACTGAAGGCAGGAGGAGGAGGGGATGACAGAGAATGAGATGGTTGGGTGGCATCACTGATTCGATGGACATGAATTTGAGCAAGCTCCAGGAGTTGGTAATAAACAGAGGAGCTTGGCATACTGCAGTTCACGAGGTCACAAAGAGTCAGACATGACTGAGCAACTGAACTGAACTGATTCTATGAATACATATATGTTAATAGTATACAATTATTTAAAAATAAGTTATTAATGTTATGGGAAAATGTTTATGATATACTGTTAAGTGAAAAAATGCTAGCAGATAGAATATTTTAGGAAACATAAATCAGAGAAAAAGGAAAAACAGAAAATAGAAATACATGACTTTACCTAGACATAACCAGTATTATATTTTGTTGTATTTTTATTAGTTTATCTTTCTACCAAGTTCAAAGTGTACCTAAATCAACCTTAAAGGATGCCTCAAAATACATAATCAACAGAGTGAAAAAGCAAACTGTATGGAACAAAATAGACAGCTCAGAATTAGACCTCTCTCTATATAGTCAACGGAATTCTGACAAAGGAGCAAAGACAATATCATGGAGCAAAGACAGTCTCTTCAACAAATGATGCTGTAACAACCAGACAACTACATGCAAAAAAAAATTAATTTAGGCACAGACATTATATCTTTCAAAAATTTAATTTAAAATGGATCGCAGTCCTAGTGTAAAACTCAAAAGTATAAAACTTCTAGAAGATAACACAGAAGAAAACCGAGATGACTTTGGATACAGTGAAGTGTTTTTAGATAACAACAACAAATACACACCCATGAAAGAAAGAACTGATTAGCTGCATTTTATTAAAATTAAAAACAACTAGTCTGTGAAAGAAACATCAAGAAAATTAGAAGACAAGCCACAACTGGGAGGAAATAAAAGACACATATGATAAAGGACAGTTTTCCAAATATACAAGGAACTAATAATGCTCAATAATAAGAAAATAAATAGCTCAGTTAAAAAATAGGCCAAATCTTTAACAAACATTTCACTGAAGGATATACAGATGACAAATAATGATAGGGAAAGGGTTGGTGGTTTTTTTCTGTTTGCTTTTTTGTTTTTGTTTTGTTGTTGGTGTTGGTGTTTTTACCACTAGTGCCACCTGGGAAACCCCATATATCATCAGGAAGTGCAAATTAAAACAACTAGTTGCCACTACTGGAGAAGGCAATGGTAGCCCACCCCAGTACTCTTGCCTGGAAAATACCATGAATGGAGGAGGAGCCTAGTGGGCTGTAGCCCATGGGGTCACTAAGAGTCGGGCACGACTGAGAGACTTCCCTTTCACTTTTCACTTTCATGCATTGGAGAAGGAAATGGCAACCCACTCCAGTGTTCCTGCCTGGAGAATCCCAGGGACAGGGGAGCCTGGTGGGCTGCCGTCAATGGGTCACACACAGTCACCCACCACTGAAGGGACTTAGTAGCAGCAGCAGCAGCAGCAGCTGCCATTGCCACTACACAATCATTTAGAATGGCCTAAAAATGACAACTATTCTCATGAGGTGGTCAAAGTACTGGAGCTTCAGCATTAGCATCAGTCCTTCCAATGAACATCCAGGACTGATCTCCTTTAGAATAGACTGGTTGGATCTTCTTGCAGTCCAGGGGACTCTCAAGAGTATTCTCTAACACCACAGTTCAAAAGCATCAATTCTTCAGTGCTCAGCTTTCTTCATAGTCCAACTCTCACATCCATACATGACCACTGGAAAAACCATAGCCTTGAATAGATGGGCCTTTGTTGGCAAAGTAATGTCTCTGCCTTTTAACATGCTATCTAGGTTGGTCATAACTTTCCTTCCAAGGAGTAAGTGTTTTTAGTTTCATGGCTGCAGTCACCATCTGCAGTGATTTTGGAGCCCCCAAAATAAAGTCTGTCACTGTTTCCACTGTTTGCCGATCTATTTCCCATGAAGTGATGGGACTGGATGCCATGATCTTAGTTTTCTGAATGTTGAGCTTTAAGCCAACTTTTTCACTCTCCTCTTTCACTTTTATCAAGAGGCTTTTAGTTCCTCTTCACTTTCTGCCATAAGCGTGGCATCATCTGCATATCTGAGGTTATTGATATTTCTCCCAGCAATCTTGATTCCAGCTTGTGCTGCTTCCAGCCCAGCATTTCTCATGATGTGATTCATGGGGTCACAAAGATTCGGACACGACTAAGCAACTGAACTGAACTGAACTGAAAAATGACAACACTATATATATCAAGGATGAGCCACAAGAATTTTTATTCATTTCTGGTGGAATGTAAAATGGTACAGCTACACCAAAACACAATTTGGCACTGTCTTAATTACATGCTTTTACCATAAGATCTAGTAGTCACACTCCTTGATATGTACCCAATAGAGCTGAAAATTTGTCCACAAAAAACTGTTCTTTTTTTTTTTTTCAAATCACACAGATGTTGACAGCAGTTTTCCTTATTATCGCGAAAACTTGGAAGCAACCAAGATATCTGACAGCAGGTGAATGGATTTTTTTAAAAAGTAATATACACACAATGGGAGAGATGATATGGGGTGGGAGGCGGGAGTGGGGTTCAGGAGTGGGAACTCCTATACACCCGTGGTGGATTCCTCTCAATGTATGGCAAAACCAATACAGTATTATAAAGTAAAATAAATTTCAAAAAAGATGAAATTTACAAAAAAAAAAAAAAGAAATGAGCTATAAAGCCATGAAAGAGCATGAGGAACCAGAAATTCATATTTCTAAGTGAAAAAGCCAATTTGAAAAGGCTACATACTGTATGAAACATTGGAAAATGCAAAAGAATGACACAATCAGTAATTAACAGAGGCGATGGGAGAGGGAAGGATGAACAGGAAAAGCAGGGAGGATTCTTAGGGCACTGAAAATACTCTCTGTGGGATACCAAAATGATAGATATATGCTATTCTTCATTTGTCTACACCCGTAGAATGTCCAACACCAAGGAGAAACCCTGAGGTTAACCATGGGCTTTGAGTGATTATGACATGTCAACAGAGGCTTGTCCTGGGTAACAAACACACTGCTCTGGTGGGGGATGCTGATAATGGGAGAGGCTCTGCATAGGAGGGGGCAGGGGCTATATGAGAAATCTCTGCATCTTCTCAATATTGCTGTGAACATAAAATTGATCTAAAAATTAATGGTTCAAAATTAAAGCAATGTGTGGAATGGGAGAAAATATTTGCAAATCATATAGCTGATAAGAGATTATTTAGAATATATAAAGAACTCCTGTAAGTCAACAACAACAAAAATCCTTTGAAAATAGGCAAATAACTTGAATAGAGATTTCTCCATAGAAGATATTCAAATGACCAACAAGCATATGAAATAATTTTCAACATCACTAATCATTAGGAAAATACATGTCAAAACCACAGTAAATCAAAAACAAACAAGTGTTGGCAAAGATGTGAAGAAATCAGAATATCACTGTTGGTAGGAATATAGAGTGGTGAAAGGCTATGGTTTTTCCAGTGGTCATGTATGATGTGAGAGTTGGACTGTAAAGAAAGCTGAGTGCCGAAGAATTGATGCTTTTGAACTGTGGTGCTGGAGAAGACTCTTGAGAGTCCCTTGGACTACACGGAGATCAAAACAGTCCATCCTAAAGGAGACCAGTTCTGGGTGTTCATTGGAAGACTGATGTTGAAGCTGAAACTCCAATACTCTGGCCACCTTGTGTGAAGAGTTGACTCACTGGAAAAGACACTGATGCTGGGAGGGATTGGGGCCAGGAGGAGAAGGGGATGACCAAGGATGAGATGGTTGGATGGCATCATGGACTCAATGGACATGAGTCTGAGTGAACGCCGGGGAGTTGGTGATGGACAGGGGAGACCTGGTGTGCTGCAATTCACGGGGTCGCAAATAGTCAGACACGACTGAGCGACTGAACTGAACTGAATCACTATGGAAAATAGTATGATGGTTCCTAAAAAAATTAACAATAGAATTACTATATGATACAGCACTTCTACAACTGGCTATACACCCCAAAGAGACTTAAGGAGACTTATATTCATAGCATTATTTACAGTAATCAAAAGGTGGAAGCAACCCCAGGGTCACTGATAGATACATGGATAAATCAAACGTGTTATATGTATACAATGGAATATTATTTAGCCTTAAAAGGAAGGAAATAGTGACACATACTATGATATGGATGAATCTGGCCAGAAGAAAATGACATAAAAATCTTTTATAACATATCCACAGTGGATTGAATTAAGGATTCAACAATTCAAATAAAATATCATATGTCTAAATTGACATTTAAATATGCTATGAAAGGTAGAGAAGAAGAAAAAAGATGCAGCAGCATTGAAAATTGAGTTTCCTATCCCTAGTTCTAAGGGATAATCTGAGCTTTCTCTCTGAGGATGAATGTACTGAATGATGTCCCTCTTAAAGAATGACTCAGTTGAGAGTCAAAATATTATCTGAATAGGACTCAGAGTTCTTTCTCCTTCCCTTCTGATATCCCAAGAAAACAGCCCAATCTTATCTGGTTCCTTCTAAAGGTAGATTCTCATGTTTAGTTGGCCTAAGACCCATCCAAAAGAAAAAGACTTTAGTGTTCTAAAGGAGACAAATTTATTAATACTTTAGAACTAAAATATCTTAACAGCCAGTTCTGGCTGCCAAGTAAAGATTACTTCTAATTTATCTTACATTCTACTCCCAAACATACTAAATATCTGAGCATAACTATATTTAATATGCCTTTCCCTTTTCCATTTCAAAGGCAAGATAATCAGTACAGGATTCTTTAAATTGCCCCAGGCAACAAATATCCTCTACTTTCCCCTTCTCTTCTAAGGAAAGGGGGAAAAAAAGCAGAATTATAGGGATGAAACCTAGTACAGTGAACATGTATAAACACTTTTGTTTTATGTTTTAGTCGCTAAGTAGTGTCTAACTCTTTGTGACACCATGTACTGTAGCCAGCCAGGCTCCTCCCGGGATTCTCCTCCTGGGAGAATCCAGGCAAGAATACTGGAGTGAGTTGCAGGAAAACGATCTAAAAACAGTCAGAGTAGGCTTCTTTGAAGTGATTTGAGCTGAATGCACAAGATAAGTAACAGTTAACTGGATGTGTTTGTGAAAGGCTATTTGTAAATAAAATTACAGCTTAAAAGAAAAAAACAAACAAACAATTTTAGAATACAGTGACACTTTTCAAAAAAACAAACCAAAGCTGCTCCAGCTGATCTAAGACCCTATGCTAACCTTTTAACTGTCTAGATTAACTGAAAATAGTTCTTTGAAGAGCTCTACCGTCAAAGCTATTCTCAACTCTATGATGTATGTATCCGCAATTTACTTAGTTCAATAATTACACACATTTGCTGCTTCTCTTTCTTGTTACACAGAGATATAAATCATCCAGCTCTGAACTATAATATTTCATTACCTTTTAAAATTTTACTACTAAAAGAGGCACAGGGATGTGAACTGCTATATCTGATGCATTTTCTTTCAAAATAAAGAATTTCCAGAAGCATAAGAAAATTTCTAACCCAGTGAAAAATCTACATATAATACTTCAATACACAAATATCTGGTGGTGCTGAAAGTGTTAAGATGGGAACTTAGAATATGCTTACATGCACTAAATACATACACCATCTCATTCAACTTAAATGCCCTCATGAAACATTTTAGGAAGTATGCATCACAGACTTAAAGAGCTTATGTTGCTGGTTATTCAAAGTCACAAAACTATGACCTGGGACTAAGACTCAGTTCATGATTCCAAGACCTGCACCTTTTTGTTTGAATGACATATGCTGTCACTCATTGTTAACGATAGATATTTTGGAAGTGAGCAATGATTCAGAGGTGTTGTATAAAATTTTCACAGTGAATTACTGATAATAATATGAAAATTAAATAAATAGAATCTGCATAAATTTAATAGAAGCATCATTATCCCTGTATTGTAATCAAGTAGAGTATTTATTTTGGGGGCTCCAAAATCACTGCAGATGGTGACTTGCAGCCATGAAATTAAAATACGCTTACTCCTTTGAAGAAAAGTTATGACCAACCTAGATGGCATGTTGAAAAGCAGAGACATTACTTCGCTGACTAAGGTCCGTCTAGTCAAGGCTATGGTTTTTCCAGTGGTCATGTATGGATATGAGAGTTGGACTGTGAAGAAGGCTGAGAGCCGAAGAATTGATGCTTTTGAACTGTGGTGTTGGAGAAGACTCTTGAGAGTCCCTTGGACCGCAAGGAGATCCAATCAGTCCATTCTGAAGGAGATCAGCCCTGGGATTTCTTTGGAAGGGATGATGCTGAAGCTGAAACTCCAGTACTTTGGCCACCTCATGAGAACAGTTGACTCACTGGAAAAGACTCTGATGCTAGGAGGGACTGGGGGCAGGAGGAGAAGGGGCCGACAGAGGATGAGATGGCTGGATGGCATCACAGACTCGATGGACGTGAGTCTGAGTGAACTCGGGGAGTTGGTGATGTACAGGGAGGCCTGGCATGCTGTGATTCATGGGGTCACAAAGAGTTGGACATGACTGAGCAACTGAACTGAACTGAACAGTATTTATAAACTTATATAGCTTCAATACGTATCAGTTAATTCAGACATTTGTCAGATTCAAATTGGGGATTTCAATTTTATTTGTATTATTACAAAAGAAAACTGAATTCCACATAGAAGAAAGGTCCAGCACAAAGTAATCAATCTCATCTAAAACATTCCATAAAGAAGCATTTGAAAAACTAGTTCAGAGCCATGGAAATTTCATTGTGGGAGTTTTATATATATCATAAAATCTCCTGCTATGGAATTTTTAGATCTAATTTTCATTCCTAGATAAGAATTGAAAGATGAATTACTTTCAAGCAGCAGCTCAGCCCTATTCACCTATTTTGGAAAAATCTGAAATGGTCTAGGACCTTCCAGAATACAGCATGTTGATGATGTCTATTTTTAAAAGTTTGCTCTTCCCATCACATGAGGCATTATAGTATTCTGAATTTGTGATTTTAGTGCATGACTTGTGATTGCACCATGGTATGTGTTCTGAAGAGAAGCAATGCTTTCAAGACGAACACTTCTTTCTAAATAAATACTGTTAAATACCCTTCTTTTAAAGCAAGTTTTATTTTAATTCTTAGCTGATATGCTTACTGAATATGAATAAAACCATTGAGCACTTAGGAGCCCTGCTCTCTAGGGCTATACATTTTCTATAAATCTTATAAATGGAACCCTCTGTCAGGGAGCTTCCCTGTGTGCAAAATAGACACAGTGTAAAAAATATTTTACTGGGAGAAGGCAACAAAACATAACTTACATAGGTCAAGTTCAGAGATACATGCAAACTCTGATTTTTTTTTCATCTTATAAATGTGCTTCAATAAGAATGACTAAATATAATACACATTTGATTTCCACTGACTGATTTGATTTCTAGCATTGCAATTTTTGAACATTTTATTTTTAAAAATAATAGTTTACTATTGTATTATATATAATACAATATTACATCCAAATGAATGATTAGATAAATATTACGGCAATTTATCTTTACAAATCTTTATACTTTGTTGTCTTTCACCTTTGAAAATATGTTTCAAGTACTTGGATTCTACTAGATGTTTCATCCTTTCTGTTATGCCTAAAATTCCAGAAGCATAGCTTACAAAGATAATATAAGAAAAATAAGAAACTGTCGTGGAACTTCTATAAAATTAAATTTCAAGAGTACTGCCATTTGTGGGTAAAAATTAATATCAGAAATAATGATACAGAACTGTATCATCTCCCTCTATAAGAAACCAATAAGAACAGAAGAAAGCAGTTTTATAGCAAAAAGGAAAAAAATTATTATATATATTTCTGGCTTTGCCTCCAACAGAAAGGAATCTCCACTGAATAACTTCATGGAGGTTTTCAAGGTATTGATTTTGCCTACAGTCTGAGACACTCAGATTGTGAAAGTGTGTATCAGCTACTGCAGTAGAAGCAGCGGTAGTAACACCAGCCAAGGTTAGATCCACTGCTGCTACTCTATAATCCAGTACCTTGAAACATTTTTCTATAGTATGTCTTCCCTGGTGGCTCAGACAGTAAAGAATCAGCCATGTGGGAGACCTGGGTTCAATCCCTGGATGTGGAAGATCCCTGGAGAGGGAAATGGCAACCCATTCCAGTATTTTTGCCTGGAGAATTCCATGGACAGAGGAGCCTGGCAGGCTACAGTCCACGGGGTCACAAAGAGTTGATCACAACTGAGCAAATATATAGATACAGTTCTTTCCCTCTCTCATATATACATACATACATCTGTATGCATGTGTTAGTCACTCAGTCATATCTGGTTCTTTGTAACCCCATGGACTATAGCCCACTAGGCTTCTCTGTCCATGGAATTCTTCAGGCAAGAATACTGGACTGGGTTGCCATTTCTTCTTCCAGTTGTGTGTGTGTGTGTGTGTGTGTGTACATGTGTGTGTATGTGTGTGTGTGTGTGTGTGTGTGTGTGTGTGTATCCTGAGGAGCCCACATTATATGGGGGTGGTAGGGCTCTTCCTGACACTATATTGTAGTTATGAAGAATTTGCAAAAGCAGCGATGCACTTTCTCCATGACTCTTGTATTCACCACATAAATCAAGGATACTAGAAGGCATCATGGGGGTGGGGGTAGAAAAAGAAAATCAGTGGGAAGATCTGTCATCATGCTGCTAATTCACAGTAGACTCATTTGTGGGGGGATGAAGAAGATGCATCATTTTAACAAGTCTAGAAAGGGGGCATTTAAAAAGAGCACTCAGAGTTTTGAAATGCATTCACTGCTATTAGTGCTTGCTGCTGCTGCTGCTGCTAAGTCACTTCAGTCGTGTCCGACTCTGTGCAACCCCATAGATGGCAGCCCATCAGGCTCCCCCATCCCTGGGATTCTCCAGGCAAGAACACTGGAGTGAGTTGCAATTTCCTTCTCCAATGCATGAAAGTGAAGTCGCTCAGTCGTGTCCGACTCTTAGCGACCCCATGGACTGCAGCCTACCAGGCTCCTCTCTCCATGGGATTTTCCAGACAAGAGTACTGGAGTGGGTGCCATTGCCTTCTCCTAGGACACTGCAATTGGCCTATACTGCCTAACTTTGAAGGCCTTAGAAAACCCTGAGCTTTTGTTTCTGGAAAAAAAAAAAATAGATTGAGGTTGTTTGAGTCTGGTCTAACAGAGCTCCTAGAATGGAAAGATGACATCAAGCAGAAAGTTTACAGGTTACTCAGTGACTGCAGAAGGAGATGAGCCATCCAAAAGAAATAAGTGTCTGCTGGGATGAAAAAATAGAGAGGTCTGAGTGAAAACTCCAGGATCCCACAAAAGGGTACCTGAAATTCAACTTTATCATCTGTCATCCCAGAGGGCTTGAAGCCAACTTATCCAGTTCAGATAAAATCTGTTCAATTCAATGTCTTTTATTCTTCATATTTCCCATCCCTGTGAGGTCAAAAACCACAGCTAGAACACAAGGGCATGAGAGAGAAAAAGAAAGCTCAAATCAAAGGAAAATGTATGCTAACAAAACCATATTCTTGTTCCAGTTGAGCTCAATTCCAGTTGAACTGTTTCAAATCCTGAAAGATAATGCTCTTAAAGTGCTCACTCAATATGTCAGCAAATTTGGAAAACACAGCAGTGGCCACAGGACTGGAAAAGTCACTTTTCCTTCCAATCCCAAAGGAGGACAATGCCAAAGAATGTTCAAAGTACTGCACAATTGCACTCATCTGACATGTTAGCAAAGTAATGCTCAAAATCTCCAAGCCAGGCTTCAACAGTACGTAAACCGAAAACTTCCAGATGTTCAAGCTGGATTTAGAAAAGGCAGAGGAACCAGAGACCAAATTGCTAATATCCATGCAATCATTGGAAATGCAAAAGAATTCCAGAAAAAAATCTACTTCTGCTTTACTGGCTATGCCAAAGCCTTTGAATGTGTAGATCACAACAAACTGTGGAAAATTCTTAAAGAGATGGGAATACCAAACCACTTTACCTGCCTCCTGGAGAAGTCTGTATGCAAGTCAAGAAGCAACAGTCAAAACCAGACAAGGAACAACAGACTGGTTCCAAATAGGGAAAGGAGTATGTGGAGGCTGTATTCTATTGTCATCCTGCTTATTTAACTTATACGCAGAGAACATCATGAGAAATGCTAGGCTGGATGAAGCACAAGCTGGGATCAAGATTGCTGGGAGAAATATCAATAACCTCAGATACACAGATGACACCACTCTTATGGCAGAAAGTGAAGAGGAACTGAAAAACCTCTTGATGAAAGTGAAAGAGGAGAGTGAAAAAGTTGTCTTAAAACTCAACATTCAAAAAACTAAGATTATGGTATCCATTCCCATCTCTTCATGGCAAATAGATAGAAAAACAATGGAAACAGTAACAAACTGTATATTTTGGGGCTCCAAAATCACTGCAGATGGTGACTGTAGTCATCAAATTAAGACACTTACTCCTTGGAAGAAAAGCTATGACAAACCTAGACAGAATATTAAAAAGCAGAGACGCTACTTTAACCAACAAATGTCGCTATAGTCAAAGCTATGGTTTTTCCAGTAGTCATGTATGCATGTGAGAGTTGGACTATAAAAGAGCTGAGCACCAAAGAATTGTTGCTTTCAAACTGTGGTGTTGGAGAAGACTCTTGAGAGTCCCTTGGACTGCAAGTAGATAAAACCAGTCCATCCTAAAGGAAATCAGTCCTGAATATTCATTGTAAGAACTGATGTTAAAGCTGAAACTCCAATACTTTGGCCACCTGATGTGAAGAACTGACTCACTGGAAAAGATCCCGATGCTGGGAAAGATTGAAAGCAGGAGGAGAAGGTGATGACAGAGGATGAGATGGTTCAATGGCATCACCGACGCAATGGACATGAGTCTGAGCAAGCTCTGGGAGTTGGTGATGGACAGGGAAGTCTGGTGTACTGCAATCCATGGAGTCGCAGAGTCAGACACAACTGAGCGACTGAGCTGACTAATGATCCTTGTTCACACTGCAGGTACAAGCTGGAGGAAGGAGAGAAAACAATTGTAACCAACTAATTCCACAGCTTGGGGAAAATAAATGAGATATTTCATTTCATATTTAGACTTCTTTCAGGATAAAGTGTCTACAGTGGAGCACTGCGTCTATTTTTAAAGGTGAGCAGAAAAATCATGATCCTACTGGAATTTTTAAGCCAGGGGAAAGGAAATATTATACCTGATTAAAGTTTAAAGGAAAATCCTAAAAGATGAAGACCCACACAATGTGCTCACTAAGCTTATTAGTTACACATATAATTTATTAAGTTTACCTACTAGCTAGTGAAAATAGGCAATATTCCCTAAAACTTCAGATAGGAAATTCCTAGGGTAGTGTCTGATAAGCTCTCCTGAGTCACTTATTCATTCTCGAATCAATAACTCTGCTCAAGGGATTGTTGTACTCTGACCAGGCATGTATCAGTTTTCCATTTATTCAGTAAAAGGGGCTCTGTTATCATGAGAAAGATGCAAGAAGTGAAAGACAAAAACAGCAAAGTGCTATCCACTATGATAACTATCATAGTATCTTGAGTATATCAGTAAGACACCAAGTTAGCATGCGAAAGAAACAACATTATTTTACCCTGTTCCTATGGTCTTTCTTCAACACAGTGGCTATCTGGAAAAATGTCTGTAGTGACTTAGACAAAGTGCAATTAATATATTATTTTATTGTTTAAATATTTTTATAAATTAAAATTAAATTTTCTCTTCTATCAAGGGACCTCTAAAAATTTAGATCAGAAATATAATTTGGAATATGTCATGCTAGAAATTAATACCTAAGTTAAGCACATGTATATCTTGATTCATTTCATAATCAATGTTTGTCCTCTGTGCCTAAATGGATTTATACTAAAGATCATAAATTTTCCCATCTTGATTTATCATCACTGAAAATGTATAGGCAAAACATATATATTTATTATTGATGTCATATAGTATATACATATATAACAGGACTACTTACAGACCACCAAGAAAACCTCCTCCAACTGAAAAGAGAAATAATTTCCTGATGAGGTTTAGGTTAAAATATTAGCTAGCTAGGAGGTCCTAATTTTTCTTCTTCAATTTTCCCACAGAAAGATATTAAAAACTAAGAAAGAAAACAAAGCCACAAAGCAGTGAAAATCAGGATAAATGGCCAAGCATCTGCTTGACTCCAGAGGGAATTTCTAATAACTAAAGGTTAGATGGAGCCATTAAGCAGAATCATTTAGGAGAAGGTAATAAATTATGTCCATCAAACGTTAATGCATATTCTTACCTCAGAGACATGGTACCATCACTGAATAAAGCAGAGTAAGTCGTCGTTTTAAGGAGGAGAAACAGTTTTCTAAGTAACTCAAGCCATTCTCTGTTGCTCTCTATTACCAGAACTGGGATTACAAATCCAATAATCAACAGATTCCATGATAAAACTGGACTAGAATTAACAAATTACTCCCCAGAAAGTAGTCAACAGCAAAGGAAGATGAAGGCAAGAACCATGAGAAGACTACACACTCTGGGCTAGAGTTTTCACAACTGCTTTGAACTATCTTAAAATTAATTCCTGTCTACACACTGAGGGAATAAAAGCAGGAGGGCCAGTCTAGCACAGCTCATTAATGACTAAATAGCAAAGAACCTTTTAATTTTAGGCCTAGCAGTAAGTTTCTAATAGCAACAAGGTATTAGTGAGGTAGAACAAGAAGAATCAATACATTTGGTGACTGGCAAGTATGACCAACTTTTCAATAAATGGTAAATACAAAAATAATAACATGCAATTATGATGTGAAAGAAGAGGAACAGTGCATCTAGGTTGTACAAATAAAAACATTCTTTAATAATTCAGAGTATAAGTCAAAAAAGGGTAAATTTTAAAATTCAAATAGGTGAACTGTTTTTACATTTGTATGATATTATTAACAAATCTATACAAAGACATTTAAAAACAAGAATTTAAATGAAGAATTTTAAAACTGTCTTAGAATTCCTAATTTTAAAGGACACTGAACCCAGAAGAATTTTAACCATGAAATTTTAATCTTTCAAGTGACAGATAAGTACAAGTTGAGTAAACTGAGGCATCCAGTGGTACCCATCATGTGCTGAGAGGCTACTGGACACCAGGAAGAAAATATCAGCCATCATCCCCACAGAGCTTACAGTTGGTCTGCAGAGAAACCACAGGTCCAAAGCACAGAACAAAAAGGCAGGGCACTTCCAATTTCTTCATTTGTATATGATATAAAAACCTGATGATAATAATACACATACATACCCATAAAAATAGATAAAACATCTGCAAACAAGGGTGCTAAATTAAGAAGGCAAATGCTAGTAAACAATAAGTACGCTCAGATACTCAGTCATGTCCAACTCTTTGAAACCCCAAGGACTTTAGATCGCCAGGCTCCTCTGTCCTTGGGATTCTCCAGGCAAGAATACTGGAGTGGGATGCCATTTCCTCCTCTAGGAGATCTTCCCAACCAAGAGACTGAATCCACGTTTCTTACGCATTAGCAGGCAGATATTTTACCACTAAAGCCACCTGGGAAGCCCCAGTAAACAAAAACTAGACTTTCATAATAAAAGATGGTACAAAGGGCAAGTTTGGTTTATCCCAATATTAAAGTTTTGACATAATATTAGAAAGTGTATTAAATAATTAGGTCAAAAATGGAAAGCCATGTTTTTAGTTAAATTGACTGCAAAATGTAACATTCAGCAAAATGAAAATAATAAAAACAATGACTGGAATGAAATAGAATCTGCAGGAAATAATAGGTCAAAAATAATAATGTAAAAACTGAGATTTCAAAACATAGAATACATAGATGTAAGACAGTATATGAGAAAGCTGACATTTTAATTCAGAGGAAAGAATTAGTCAATAGTTATGAGGCTGTTATTTATTGTCAAAAAGAAGGTTAAGCTTTTACAATAAAAAACAAGGTAAATTTAAGATGGGTTAAGTATAAAATATGAATAATATTAAAAACAAAGCATAAAAGAATACGTATTGAGTTTCAGATTATATTCTTTGTAAGAACAAAAGCAGAGAAAGCACTTACAAAATAAGACTGAATCTCTGAAATTATGTACACCATCTACTACTAATAATGTAATATGCAAATAAGTTGTGATTAAATATTTTCAAAATATATTACAGGAAATGGTATAGCATGCTTAATATATCTGAAGGTCTTGAAAATAGAGAAAAGAATAACCATAAGATGCACCAATTGAAAAATGGCATTAATGCATGACCCTGATGCTGGGAGGGATGGGGGCAGGAGGAGAAGGGGGGTGACAGAGGATGAGATGGCTGGATGGCATCACCGACTCGATGGATGAGTTTGGGTGAACTCTGCGGAATTGGTAATGGACGAGGAGGCCTGGCGTGCTGCAATTCATGGGGTTGCAAAGAGCCGGACATGACTGAGCGACTGAACTGACTGACTGACTGAGACACTTCACACAAAAAAAGGAGAAATGGTAAGAATATCATTATTTACCAAATTAGATAGACTATAAGACACATTTTCCTTGCCTCTACAAATGACAAAAAAGAAAAAGAAAATCAGAATTTTCAGCAACAATAAAGATTTTGTGAAACAGAACAATTCATTTACTGTTGACCTGAGATTAACTGATACAGTCATTCTAGAAAATAATTTGTCAGTGTCTGTAAAGAACCTTGTAAATACTTAGGCCATTGGCAGTAGTTCTCAAATTAAGGTGCACTGAGGAAGCACACAGTTATGAACTCTGGTGCCCTCTCTCTTCAGACACTGTATAGCAACAATGACCATGTGGGGAAGTTTTTATGGTCTTGGTCTGAAAATGGCATTCTATTACCTCCTACCACACTACATTAACCAGAAGTCAGACACGGGGCCCCAGCTATTTATAGGAGCGGCTGGGGAATATAACCTGGGTGTGCCTAGGTGAAGTGAGCAAAAATAAAACAAATTTTAATGAACACAAATGAAATCTGCCACACCATCTTTCAGAGAGGTGCACAGGTTGGAGGGAGCAGGTGGGCAAATAGGTGAAAGGGATTAAGAGGTACAACATCTCCAGTTACATAATAAAGTCATAAGGGACACAATACACAGCATAAGGAATACATTCAATAACATTGTAATAACTTTGTATGAGGACAGATGGTTACTAGACTGACTGTGGTGATCATTTCATAATGTATGCAAATGTCAAATAACTACATAGAATACCTAAAATTATATAATATTGTATGTCAACATATTAAATTTTTTAAAAATAGATCCAAATAAGACAAGGAAACAAAAATTAATGGGAGAGGGAAATAAAAACTCCAAAGTAACAGTGATCAGTTGTTCACATATACTTGCTTCATGACTTTCACTATTGTGAAAAGTACCATTCAGGTATTTTATAGAATGTCCTTCAATATGTGATTCTGTGACATTGTTCTCATGACCAGACTGGGGTAATGGGTTCCGGGGAACACCAAAAAAGGTGAAATGCCCTTCTCATCACATCATATTAGAAAGTCAGTCAGTTCAGCCGCTCAGTCATGTCTGACTATTTGTGACCCCATGGACTGCAACACGCCAGGTTCCCTGTTCATCACTAACTCCCGGAGTTTATTCAGACTCATGTCCATTGAGTCGGTGATGCCATCCAACCATCTCATCCTCTGTTGTCCCCTTCTCCTCCTGCCTTCAATCTTCCGCATCATCAGAGTCTTTTCCAATGAGTCAGTTCTTCACATCAGCTGGCCAAAGTATTGGAGTTTCAGCTTCAACATCAGTCCTTCCAATGAATATTCAGGACTGATTTCCTTCAGGATGGAGTAGTTGGATCTCCTCGCTGTCCAAGGGACTCTCAAGAGTCTTCTCCAACACCACTGTTCAAAAGCATCATGATATTAAAATGATTTACCACACTAACCTTGGTCATTGGTTAAGGTAGTGTTTGCCAGATTTCTGCACTATAAAATCACTGTTCCCTTTCTACACTTTACTCTTTGGAAGTGAGTCACTAAGTCCAGCCAGCACTCAAATAAGTCTGGGGAGTAGGGTAAAGAAGGAATACCTCTTTACCTCTTGAAGTGGGGAGCACATAAATTATTTATAACTTTTCTTTAAGGAAGATTTGTCACTTGCTCATTTATTCAATCACCAATTTGTGTCAGTCTGGACTCATGCATATTACTTTTATATTTTGGGTTATTAAAATGCTTTGTTTCTGGCAAAATTGAATACTATTTCCTATACCCTGTTTATGAGGTCAGGGAGAAAAAGAAATATTAAGTGATGTAACTTCCGTAGCAAGAAAAGTAATGGGACTAATACTTTTCTAACTTTTTATTTTCTCTTCTTACTAAGGTTCTGATTTCTGTAGCTGTATTTTCACAGGTAAAACGGCACTAGAATATTCCCTATCTGTTACAAATTTTCAGAAATAAAATGGTTTTCCACATATCTAGCAAAAGAAATCTTTAGAACCATACCATACTTTTAAGTCTCCTTTCCATTGCTTATAACATTCTCCTGAACACTAGAAAATCATTTTTATTTTGTTGTTGCTAGTGTCTTTTCTCTTTGGCATTATTGATTTGTCTCTACTCCATTTATTCCTGAGCACAGACTGCATGAAGACTGATTTATTTAATTTGCTGTTTTGTCAAAAACATGACTAGTAGTGATATAAGCATGGCTTGGGGAATAGAATTTGCTAACTTAGGCTTAAATCGGTGTTACCACTAAATTCTCTCTCAAAAAAAAAAAAGACATTAAGTTTGCACAATTACAGAAATTACTTTAGAGAATTATTTCTTTGCAAAAGCTTGACCAGCTAATGCCAATTCAAATATGCATCTTTTGAAGACTTACTAACTATAAAATGAGCAAAAGGTAAGAGTGATCTTGTTTGCAGGAAGAGTTTATACATACTACTTTAAATGTCTGAAGCTTGAAGACATTATAAATACAATTAATAAATTCTATCAAATTTTCTCAGCTTAATAAAAATTTTAGTATTATTTTAATTTTGGTTTATAGACCTTACTAGACAAATTATTTCATGTTCACATTGTAACAGAAAGTGAAGGACAGGACTATTTACATAAAATATATATGTTATCTTAACTTATGGAGAAGAAAAGGACGACCCACTCCAGTATTCTTGCCTGGAAAACCCCATGGACAGAGGCATCTGGCAGGCTACAGTGTGTGGGGTCTTAAAAGAATAAGACATTTAGCAACTAAACAACAAATCTTAAATATTTATATCTAATAAATATGTATGTAAACGTAAATATATATCTATTATATAAACTTAAATATATACCTGTTAAGTTAAATCCTTCTTTTGAAAATAAGGCTCATGAAGGAAAGAATTTTTGCCTATTTTGTTGAAAATTGTATCCCCAATACCTAGCATTAAGTAGGTACACAAATTAATAAATACAGGGAAAAGTATCATCCTATTTCTGGGATAAGAAAATCAAAGTACATATGTAATAATTGATTTACAAATCTGATTTAATTTTCTGACTTTTGATCTCATATGAAAAACATGAGGTCTCAGGCTAGAAATCTGGGAATATTATTTCCAAATATTTATTCTTATGGCCAATTTAAGTTTAGGAATTAGAACCAGTGACATCTCTATAATTCTTAAAAGGGACTAGCATTTTGGAGAAATTGCAAGAATACTTTTCTGGAAATTTCATTTGCATTGAAAACTTTTCATTTTACTTTAATTATATGTTTAAATTATATGGCTTTAGTAGGTTTGATGGAGTTTAAGGATAAAGCAGAGATAACTCCTCCCTCACCAAAATCTCTTTTGCACTTACTCTTCTGTTCTCTCACTAACTGGAGAACCAGAGTCAAGATATACCATATCGGTAGTAATAACAAGATACTCAGACTATTCCCTTCCATCCTCAGCCATGCAAATCCCTTTAAGTGTTAGAGAAAATGATATACTAGCAAGTCAGCATAGGAAAGGAGAAATGTGAGTTGATACCAGCAGTGGATGTGGTCCAGTTAACATTATGAAAGAGTAGTAGGGTAACAGAGAGAGAGAGCCATGCAAGCTCGAAACTGTGGAAATTATGCAAATACTACATCAAGGTTTATAAGAATGGTGATTAGATAGGTCTCTATTATCATTCAGTTTTGTCTAATTAATATTGCTAGCAAGTAATCTTTAGTATAAAAATCCACACTTGCTTACTAAGGTGATTAAAGGAAATGTAGCCAAATATATTTTCCAAAGAGCATCCAAGCTGTTTTGTATAATCTGACCTAGCTGTTCCTCCATCCAGAGCTGGAGTCTAATTCCCCTGCTCTTGAATCTCAGGGGCTTTTGTGACTCTCCTGATGGGATAATTTGGGACTTCCAGAGCTAGGTCATAGGAAGCCTGAAGTCCCCCGCCTGGGTGTCTTAGAATGTTTCTTTTTGGGAAACTCCCTCTGGGGAAGGAGTTATGCTGTGAGATGAGAAGCCTGCATCTGCTTCTAATCATGAGAGATCCTTCATGGACATCCAGCTCAATCAGGTCTTCACATGATGCTCCAGCTCACATCTTATCGCAGTCAGTGGGAGACTCCAATGGAGAAGTGCCCAGCTGAACCCACAGAATCATGAGAGTTGAAAGAATTTTGTTTTAAGCCATTTGGTATTTTGGCAAACATTTGGGTATTTTGATCCATAACAAAGGATAATATAAACAGATACAAAGCTCTTTCAACTCATTAAGAATGTAAAATATTTCAGGGTAGGAGAAACCTTGAATAAATGAGTTATTTCAGGGTACCAGATCATTCCAAGAACAGCTCAAGGATAAAATCTTTTTTTTTCTTATAAAATCTTAATATCTAAATGGGTGACCAGAGTACAAGCCTATGATTACAGGATGCTCTGTGTTTTTCAACAGGACACTGTTTTCTTGTTAATCAAGTGGTTTGCATTCACTGTAAGGAGCTTTATTGCTAGAATCAATTTGAGGACTCATGCTGTGGTGGCTGTTTTGCTGTGTATTTTATATTCTCATTTGTTATTAGGTAAGTGGAACAGCAGCAATGGCATGCATTACTATTAAGGTTTTTCTTATTATGAGTTGTTACTTCATACCCATCAACAGAGTGTTGGTAATGTAAGTTGTACCTAAATTTCTATTTTCATTACACAAGAGACATAGAACACACACCAACAATTTAGTCTTTTTATTTACAATAATCAGCTCAAAAGTGACATTAACTTGACACAAGACTTAATCGGGAGCCATTTGTTTCCACTTTCTTATTTTTCCCCTGATCACAGATGCCCCTTCTCACCTACCCTGAAAGAGCACATATCTCTTTTTCTGGGAATGAAAAAGTGGGTACTGAAGACTAGCTAAAATCTGTTTTTACATAATGAACAGCCTCACCTCATTGCTATAGGTGATCAAATAGTAGCCAATGGGTGGGAGAAGGAAGAAAATGAAAGAGAGTGTGTGTGTGTGTGTGTGTGTGTTCCAAGTGTATTTGATAGTTATAGCATCTGGTTATCTCAAAATTCAAATTCAAAACCCTTTCATTTTGTTCATAAGGAAATACAGAGAGGCAGACTCTGGATACCTGTTTAAAATTCTATCTAGAGGCTTTAACAGTATGGTAACCTACCAAACTTCATAAAGCTATCCAACCTTAAACACAGGGAGGCTTACTCATTTGCACGTGCTGGTATATTTTAAAAGATAATATAAGAAGATATTAGATAATTGGGAACAGAAGAGAATGAAAGGGAAATTTGTTAGCTATTCTAGAGCATAGATCAAGATGTTATTGGGTAAAAAAAAAAAAAGGTAAAAATAAGTGTTAGTCACCCAGTCACATCTGACTCTGTGGGACCCTATGGACTGTAGCCTGCCAGGCTCCTCTGTCCATGGCATTCTCCAGGCAAGAACACTGGAGTGAGCTGCCATACTCCTGGATACAAACAAAAGCCTCCTCCAAATATCCAAATAGATCAGATAAATATCTTCTCAAGGAGTTTATTCTTTTTACCATTATCTCTAAAAAGTAATAGCTAACAATCCCAAAGGCATAAATTATCTCAAAAGATTTTGTTAAGCAGTATCTATGTATAGATACTATGTATAAGATACTATGTATCTTATGTATACATAAGCAATATGTATAAGACATTATAAAATATACAGTGAAATATTTTTTTAAGAAATAAAAAGTAGGACATGTTCTCTGGCCTCACTAAGATTACAGGGCAAATTAAAAGATGAAGTTATGTCGAACTAAAAATACTAAAGATTCTAAAGTTATAGTGTCATATTGAAGTATAGTCTTTCCGATTGGAATTAAGGTTGGATTAAGTTGTATGATTCAGAATGTTGGAGATAGTCTGCAGTGACCCCTGAAGATTCCTGTACATTCTCTCTGGGGAGCAAAGACTATAAAGTCCTGATCACTCTTTCCCTAATCCATTCCATTTTCCAGGGGTGTGTGTTTGTTTCCAGTGAACAGCATGGTGGGATAAAGTAACATTTCTTCCCAAAGAACAGCCTTATTTCTACTTGCTATGAAAGCAATAAATCTCCCAGGTGGTGGTTCTCTCTCCTCTGACCTATAACATAGCCCACAATACGTGCAGGCACCCATCATGGGCCCTCTGTGACCCATGCATAGCTGCGAGACAAAATACAGGACACCTAATTAAACTTGAATTTTGGATAAACAATGGACTTTTTTTCATGTGTGTTTCAAATACTAAAGACACATACGTATGATGATAAAAAACTAAAATTCAAATTTAACTATATATATAGTTAGACTAAATTCAGCAAATCTGTCTTCGTGAGCATAGAATTGGCAAACTAGCGACTGCTTTTGCTTTTGCTATGAGTGAGAAAGTCCTTTGTTGCTGATCCATGATCTCATGTCTTGCTGGTGTTCATGATACAGTAACAGGATAGTAACATTTCTTCCTTGGAAGGAAAGCTATGACAAACATAGGCAGCATATCAAAAAGCAAAGACATCACTTGGCCAACAAAGTTCTATAAATTCAAAGCTATGGTTTTTCCAGTCATCATGTACAGCTCTGAGAGCTAGAATGAAAGAAGACTGAGCACCAAAGAATTGGTGCTTTCGAACTGCGGTGCTGGAGAAGTCTCTTGAGAGTCCCTTGGACACAAAGGAGATCAAACCAGTCAATCCTAAAGGAAATCGATCCTGAGTATTCACTGAAGAGATTGATGCTGATGCTGAAGTTCTAATACTCTGGCCACCTGACAGGAAGAGCTGACTCACTGGAAAAAAACCCTGATCCTGGCCAAGACTGAGGATAGGAGGAAAAGGGGGCAACAGAGGATGAGATGGTTGGATAGCATCACTGACTCACTGGACATGAGTTTGAGCAAATTTTAAGAGATAAGGAAGGACCAGGAAGCCTGGTGTGCTGCAGCCCATGGGGTCGCAAAGAGTTGGGCATAAGTTAGTGATATAAGCAACAACAATGGGCTAGCATGTTACCCTGTGAGTACGGAAAAATCTAAGAATCTGAACAGTCCTTGATATCGTCAAGGGGAGCTTTGTTTGGACCCGTCCCAATTTAGGAGTTTATAGTTGAGCAAAGGAGGAAAGGCTGAGGTTTTTCTAGACAGGGAAACTGAGTCAAAATGGAATACTCTGAAAAATAAAAAGCAAAACTTCATATTCAGAAAAAGCAAAGTTATAGAAGGCCTTAAAATAGTTGAGAAACAATTCTCTATGGGTCCCTTGCATTTCTTATCAGCAGGAGCACTGCTTTTGTTTTAGCTAAATTTCCAAGGATGTTTATACAGTGAACAGTCTTGAAAGATAGTATATCCTTCTGGAGCTAAGGGTGAGTCTGTTTACTGTTCAGTGTAACAAAGACAATGCCTCCTTGTGCAAAGTTCAGGCAAGCTTACGATGCCTTATAAAATATTCAAATATCCTAAATTTGATATTCCTCCCAGTAAGACAGCACACCGTCTGTTCAGGCATCACCTGAACCTCTTCCATACCACCCAAAACAAATCGGGCCTGAGGGAGATGATGCAAATGCTGATACTCGGGCTACTGCTTCTGCCTCAGTTAATGAAAGGTCTGTATCTCTGTGCCAGGCATCTCGTTGCTTTGCCAGCATCTATGAATTGTGGCATGCTAACTTGCAAACAGAATAAAATGCTATTTCTGCACAGCTCTTTAGATCATAGAGGATTTTATAATTTTGAAGAATTTATACATGATGTGATAGTCACTGGAGGACTATTATACGTTTTGGTTTGAGGGCTGACAGGAAGAAGTTGAGATGTTGACATGATCCTCATGCTCCTTCTCACCTTCAGGACCTTCCCTTATACTGTTTCTCTGGCTGGAAGAATGTTACCCTGTCCTCTCGTCAGTACACAAAATGCAACCCCTACACACACATACATAATTTCCAGGCTAAATACTTATGTATGAGCTGTCAACCATTCCAAGAAATCTTCCCTGACCCCTTCCAGTTCTGCTGTTTTGCTTTCTCTAAGGACTCTGAAAGTGCCTTGTGCTTTACAGATTCTGTATCACACTATTGTATTGTCCTATTCATGAATCATTTCACTCTCTAAACTTGAAGCTCTGTAAAGATATGTTTTAAACTCACATTCTCAATGCTTAGGATAATAACTGGCATATAAGAAGTCTTGATAAATATTTGTTCAAAGGAGAATTGTAGAAGTTACAGGAAATTCCCTTCTTTGTCATATGTTTGGCTGAATTGTCAAAGAATATATTTTTGAACACTCATCTATTATTATCCAGTGTTATGACACTTAATGACTGAGAGAAGACAAGGGCCCAATATTTTATTTTCTCATTTTATTTCCAGGAATGGTTTCCCAATTTAGTTGGCTCATTGCAAGCCTTGAAAGATGTCCTTTCTAGTCTCAAGAATTACTTATACCAGCTAATTTTTTTTATGGTGGCTAACTTAAAGGGCAGACTTTTTTCCACTAAAGATAGAATTTTAAATATAGTTATTAAGTTATTATGGGGAAAGAAGGAGAGGCATTCATTCCAAATGAATAGAGACAGTGAACTACAGGTTCTGTGGATTGAACTGTGTCTCCCTCAAATTCATAAACTGTGTACTGGAGAAGATCTTGAGAGTCCCTTGGACTGCAAGGACATCAAACCAGTCAATCCTAAAGGAAATTAGTCCTGAATCTTCATTAGAAAGACTGATACTGAAGCTGAAACTCCAATACTCTGGCCAACTGATGTGAAGAACTGACTCACTGGGAAAAGACCCTGATGCTGGGAAAGACTGAAGGCAGAAGAAGGGGACTACAGAGAATGAGATGGTAAGATGGCATCACCAATTCAAAGTACAAGTTTGAGCAAGCTCGGGGGAGTTGGCAATGGACAGGGAAGCCTGGCATGCTGCCGCCCATGGGGTTGCAGAGTTGAACATGACCTACTGAACTGAATTCCTAATACAATTACATTTGGAGATAGAGTCATCAGGAAACAAGTTTAAATGAAGTCATTAGGGTGGGGCCAAAGATGCCACAGTGCTGGTACCTTTACAAAAGAAAGATCATTCTCTTTATCTCTATATGCACACAGTATGTGGATATTGTAGAGGTTAAAGCTTTATCCCTTAGAGATTCATTGCACAAGCCTGTTCAGTTCAGAATTCTAAAAGCATAAAAAATATATTATTTTAGTATGGCATCTAGTGCAGCAAAATTTTTATAAAAATGAAATTAGAAGATAATTTTTCTCTGCTAACACAATTATTTAAACTAGGATGTTAACCTACTTGAGCTAAATTAATGTACTGAACTGAAGAGACTTGTGCATTTTTGTAACTTTATAGGATAGCAAATAGAGCATAATATAAAGCATCTTGAAGGGTTTTTTCATAGACATATACTGACAGACATTCTGTAATTAGCCAAATGTTTTTTTAAATGGCTTTCCTTTTTATATTTCATAACAAAATGTTTAAAGGACAGAGTTATTTATACATACATCAATTTTGTTTTCTACACAGTCTGTAGTATACTCAGGAAAACGCTATTCTTTGAGGACTTTGTATTAAGGGATATCGCCCTGATTCTGGCAGGATTATCAATAAGATATTGAACTTGTTGAGGTTTAACAAGACAATTTAAAATCTCTTTTATAAGCTGGATGACAAATGGCATGCATGGGTCTCTTTTCTACCAACCATCTTAACAACTCAAAAACAAAGCTATGCCAGAGTGAATAACTTACTACATGGTTCTGGTTGACAAACCTGAATTTTTCACATACATACCAAACTAAAGTTTACAGTGAGAGGAAAATCAAATATACATCCAACTTGTGTTTTTTATTTTTCAACACTACTACTCTAATATTTTATTAAATATTTGTGTCAGGCACTGTATTTAGTTATTTCATATGAATTACTGTATTTTATCACTTCTAAGAAACACATTTTTCACATTTTAATATCTCTGAAATATGGATTTATCTTAAAATTACAATTAGACAACTGAATTCAGTTGTTACTGTGTGTACATATATGAACTTGACTCATCCCTAGGGTTATGATTGGATAACTGAAATTCCTCACTCAACAAATCATTTAAAGATAATAATTAAACTGGTAGTATATGTTTTGTTCTTAGTACATAAAATAATGGTGCAATTATATTATTCTCACTCATGGTCAAGTTGTATCTAGATTAATTTTCTGCTGAAAAATACAATTTGTGTTTCAATGGCAGCAACTCCAACTGTTCATCATTTCTTATAGAAATCTGATACCACACTTTCAAAGCAAAGACTGGAAATATTTTGGATCTGATTAGCCATTTATATATATAAATATGGGGCTACCCATGTGGCATAGTTGTAAAGAATCTGCCTGTCAATGCAGGAGTCGCAAGAGACACAGGTTTGATCCTTGGGTTAGGAAGATTCCCTGGAGTAGGAAATGGCATTCTGCTTCAGTATTCTTGCCTGAAAAATTACATGGACATAGGAGCCTGGGGGGCTGCAGTCTATAGGATTGCAGAGTTGGACACGATTGAGCACAAATCTTTAAATATCTAATGCTATCTGCCTTTGATCTCTCACATTTACAAACAAATGTTAATTCAGTACACTAACCAACTTAAATACGTATAGAATAGGGTGCAAATGAATTAGAAAAATAAGTTTAGAGTGAGAAGGTCAAAAGAGTAATAATAATAATACACTTTAAAAGCCATCAATAACACTTGCTATTGAAAGAACAGGATAATTATTTTCAACTGCAGATTTTATGTAAGCAGGCAAACTACTTTATGAAGGCAGCATTAGTACTAAATCTGAGCAAAGGGCCCATACAATGGATGATTCATTAATAATGCAAAAGGTTTTTTTTTAATTTTTGTTTTTACCATTTTACCAGTTGAACATACTGCTAATAAACATTGAGATAAAAAAGAAAGTAGATTAAAAAAAAAACATGCTATAGAAAAAACACATGCTATAGAAAATTCAAAAGAGAAGTGTGGATTCCTTGAGAAGCAAGAAAAATAATGATAATAGGAATGAGTGGCTTGGTTCCAACATACACATTTCAAGAATGTCAGTGAAAAAAAAAAAAAAAATCAGTAGTGATACAAGCCAGTTCAATGAATTCATGAGCACATTAATTTGAACCAAGTATTTATCCCATGAATAATGGCTGAATGAATCAAACAGAGAAAGGGTTACAAGGAACAGTAGTTTTGAAAAGAATAGAAATCCATTTGGCTGCAAAATAATTTCACCTGTAATATATGAGAGTAGCAGCAATACCTGAAACACAACAGGAGTAACAGAATGAAAGAAATTAGGATTGCCAAATAAACAAGATGAGAATAATCATTAACAGGACCATAACAAAAGGATACTTTTATAAGTGAAATATGATTAATGAAAGCACACAAACTCTGGAAAGTGCTATGTGAATCTGATGTGCTCATTAATCCATAGATAATATCAAACTGTTAATCAGACAGTGAATCAATCTTCCCTGACATTAATTGACTTGTTGTAAAATAAATTAATAATTATCTACATATTAAGCACCAGCTGTTGTTCTGTAACCCGTATAACTATGTGAACATTTTCCACACAAAGCTAACTCATCAATGTAAAGTAATAATGGAACTCATTGGCTAACTCCAAAAACACAACATGATGACAGTGTGATATGCAAATTTTGCTGCCAAACTACAAAATAATGCCTAGATTCACCAAACTCAGTAGAAGCCACGGAGTCTATTCAAATTAACTTACTTAATTCTTAGTGTTACTATAAATCTTGAAATCAAATAAGTCTACTTTTAGAAAAAATAACAGTAGAAACAGTATACTGTGGCTGTTTTACAACAATCTGTCTTGGAGAATACCTGAAGTAACCTTAACTGCTGTCACACAATGTCCATTATGTTGGAGTACTGCTGCTGCTGTTGCTGCTAAGTCGCTTCAGTCGTGCCCGACTCTGTGCGACCCAGAGACGGCAGCCCACCAGGCTCTCCCGTCCCTGGGATTCTCCAGGCAAGAACACTGGAGTGGGTTGCCATTTCCTTCTCCAATGTTAGAGGACTATTAGCTACAATTCAGTTAAGACAAAAGCAGTTTGTTTTCTTCAAACAATATAAATTAACATAAAACATGTTAAAAACTGACCCTATTTGTTAGCCCAATGATATATTATTCTGATTTTTTTCTTAATTATAGGAAATAGCTTATCTTTTATCACTTACTATTTATGCATACACTTAAATTACAATTACATCTTGCTTATGCATTGCATCAGAAATTAATATGAAATTCAGATTAGATATACACAAAACACATTTGCTCTTCAACAAAAATAATTATTTGTTTTCTGTATAAAACTATTGTATTGAAATTGTAAATACCAAAATAACTACGTATACTATAAACTATTACACTTATGAAAAAGTTCTCTATTAAAGGATGTGTTACTCAAACTCAAAGATGGCTAATCATTTTTGCTTTATGAATCCTATACAAATCTTATAAAATAAAAAAATCACATTATAAAATTGATTTTAAAAAATTCAGTGTTTCTAACAGTTAACAGACTACACGGCCATTATGAAAAATTAAATATGAAACCTTCATAAAACTGAATATATAAAACAATGAATGTATAATATAAAATGTTAGATTTTACTATTACCAGGTAAGAGGCAAAGATTTCTTGGACTACATACATTCTTATTCTAAGAAATATAAAAACTACTCTGAAAATGACAGTAATATAGACACACATATTTATGTATATATTCCTCCTGAAACCAAAACATTGCTTGTCTTTAATTGATTTTCTATTACAGTGGAAAATATATCTTATCAAACCTGAGCAATCAAAAATAGAGAAGGAAGGCAATACAGAGTCACTATTTTAATATGATTATTTCCTAGACAGAGCAGGCAAGATATTATTCAATATCAAATTCAGAACAAAGAAATGGCTTTAGAAATATTCAGGTGTCATAACTTATTTAAATTTCCATCAACACAGTGAGTAATATTCCTCAAAGATACTCAGACTCATTTACAAAAGTGACCTGGGCAATGCTTCTGGGAACTCATATCAATCTTGAATGCTAAATTTAGCTTTTCAGCATTAAAAAAATAACTAAGTTTACACAATCAAAAAGTTAGAGAATTAAAATATATTCTGTAAATTTTACAGCTTTTGAATAATAAAAAAATTTAAAGGTCAAGTGAGTTGAAAGTAAAAGAGTACTCTGTATATTTATAGTTGATAAACCATTTTAAATTTCTAAATACTCTTGTCCTTGATTGAACACTGAAGAAACCCACAGCACTAAGTTTCTGTAAAAGTTATTGCACACTAAATGCTCGCACAGCCACCATATTAAAGGAACAAAGGCTGAAAATGTCACCTGGTCTAGGAAGAATGTTTTTGCTAGATTGTGCTAGGTTGGTTGAGTTGTCAGAAGAAGATAAATGGAGCTGAGCTGTACCATTAACCTGTGACATTTCTGACAGTGTAAGGCTATAGGTTCTGAGAAAAGTAGACTATTTCTTTCTTTGCTATTCCTCAGTTTTTAATAGGAATAAGAAAAGATAGATGAAATGTTTTAATGAATGACAGAAACAGATTGGAAGTCTATCTTGAACATAATATGCTTTCCATTATATGTAAAAGCATATCCCTAAATCAGAATATGTTAATAAATATATCACATAATTTTTGTCTATATTTACGAGATAAACATTAAAATAATCCTCACTCTTATTATCTAGTCATTTAAGAGCAACAGAAGCTGTTTTTCCTTATTGACACTTTGACTTGTACTTCCGTCAAAAAGTTTAATTAAAACTAAGCCATGAAAAAAAAAAAAAAAAAAAACAAAACTAAGCCATCATTTTCATGACAATAAGTCTCACTCCATTCTTAAAATCACTATTAAGTATAAAAATACAGAAGCAGGGGTGGGAGAGAGGTTCAAAAGGGAGGGGATAGAGAGCTATAACTTATTCATATTGTTATACAGCAGAAATCAACACAACACTGTAAAGTAATTATCCTCCAATTAAAATAAATACACTAAAAAATAGAGAAAGAGTAATAGCATTTTCTGTTTTTAGGGTTACTAAAATTACATAGAAACTTTAATATGCTTGTATTAATTTTTTTTTTCCTGAGTTTCTCAGTAACACGGAAAAAGTAAAATAGATGGATGATGGCTACATTTTTGGGAAGATGAACTAGCAAGATACAATGAAGACTAAATACCAGTCAATGTTCATAAGAATAAAAAACATCAAATGAAATCATGAATTAGTACTGATACTCATAATCTGATGATAAAATCTAATGGCCTGGTATGTATCTCTATGCCTGGTATGCATCAACAAAATGACATTTTTGATCCTGAGTCCTTGTAATTCATATACCAAAAAAAAAAAAAAAATCAGTTTTCAAAGATCAGGATGTTACACACTCATTGACTCAAAGGAATCAATATCTTTTATAAAATCATATCATAACTAATACAAGTCAACAAAAATTCTGTACAGGTCACTGTGCTGAAGAATGACAATATGAAGATGCAGAAAGACAGAGCTTGTGCTGAATGTGTTCAAATCTATAAAGGAAAGTAGAAATAGGATCAGTGCCTATATCAATAATATAGTGTTAAAACGCAGCAGTGTTCAGAAAAGTGAAAGTGAAAGTCACTCAGTCGTATCCGACTCTTTGTGACCCCATGGACTGTAGTCCATGGAATTCTCTGGACCAGAATACTGGAGTGGGTAGCCTTTCCCTTCTCCAGGGGATCTTCCCAACCCAGAGATCGAACCCATTTAACAACGATTTATTGGATTATTACTATGTGCCAGATACAATTCTATTTTAAAAGGAATGCATATGTAGACAGGTAGACAGGTACATAGGTACACAGATTCGGATATTTCTTCCAAACATTTAAGAAAATATCCTTACTAATGCTGTATTACACATAATGTGCTTAGTCACTCAGTCATGTCCGACTCTTTGCGACCCCACGGACTGTAACCCGCCAGGCTCCTGTGTCCACGGACTCCTCCAGGCAAGAATACTGGAGTGGGTTGCCATTTCCTCCTCTTCCAACAGATCTTCCCAACACAGGGATTGAACCCAGGTCTCCAAGAGGATTCTTTACCATCTGAGCCACCAGAGAAATCCGTTATATATAATAAATAAATGGATACCATGATTTTTAAATCATGCTGCATACATATGGGTTTGTCATTATGAAATAAGGAATTTTTTTTGAAATAAGTACAGATTCAGTTGTACTCTTATCCAGCATTAAGTAATTTCTGTGCTCTCTCAGTTTTTGACCAAATGCTAAATATGTTCATCACAACTTTGAAGTTTCATTTAGAATCTGAAGTAGCAAATTTACTTCCTTCGTTTGCCTATTTTATGACCTATTCAATGATCTCAACATTTTATAATTTAAAGTGAAAGTGTTAGTTGCTCAGTCACATCCAACTCTTTGGGACTCCATGGACTGTAGCTGGCCAGGCTCCTCTGTCTATGGAATTCTCCAGGCAGGAATACTAGAGTGGGTAGCCATTTCCACCTCCAGGGGTTCTTGAAGACCCCGGGGATTGAACCCAGGTTCCCCATATTGCAGACAGATTCTTTACCGTCAGAGCCACTAAGGAAGCTCATCATACTTTAATGTTTGGGCTAATATCACTTTTCAAGATTTACTTGGTAATCACATATTGAGAATTTTAATTATGGAAAATCAATGTATGATTTTAAGAGTAATCATCAGTGTTCAAATATAGAGACTGCTAACACTTCAACATAGCTATTTATCTTTTGATTTTTATATCTTAAGAAAATAATTCTGCTTATTTCTACAGGTCCCTAACAACCGCTAATGATGGCTACTTCTTAAAACTTTCTTTTTCACCCCTCCTCCCTGTACAATTTTACTGGTGTATAATTTACAAATAAAAATTGTACATACTTATAGTGTACTGGGAGTTCCTGGTGCCCTAGTGGATAGGATTTCAGGCTTTTACTGCTTTGGGCTGGGGTTCTATCCTTGGTCAGGGAACTGAGATTCTGCAAGCTGCAATATAATAATTTGATACACATGTACACTGTTAAATAATTATCACAATGTATTCATTAACACACTCATCAACTCACATAGTTTAACTTTGTGTTCATGCTGAGAACAGAAGATCTACACTCAGTAAATACTACACGTTAGATCCCCAGAACTTATTCATCTTATAAATGAAAGTTAGTATCCTGTGATCAAACTCTCCCTTTACCCCTACATCTCTTGTTTAATTAATTTAATTTAATTGGAGGATAATTACTTTACAATATTGTGATGGTTTTTCAATACAGAAACATGAATCAGCCACAGGTATACATGTGTCTCCCCCATCCTGAGCCCCTACCCACCTCCCTCCCCACACTATCCCTCTGGACTGTTCCAGACCACCAGCTTTGGGTGCCCCTGCTTCGTGCATCAAACTTGCACTGGTCATCTATTTTACATATGGTAATACACATGATCAATGCTATTCTCTCAAATCATCCGGCCCTCACCTTCTCTAAGTGAGTCCAAAACTCTGTTCTTTACATCTGTGTCTCCTTTGCTACCCTACATGTAGGATCATTAATATCATCTTTCTAAATTCCATATATACGCATTAATATACAGTATTTCTGTTTCTCTTTCTGACTTAATTCACTCTGTATAATAGGCTCCAGGTTCACCTATCTCATTAGAATTGACTCAAATGTGTTCCTTTCTATAGCTGAGTAATATTCCATTGTGTATATGTACCACAACTTGACTGTGTGGATCACAAAAAACTGTGGAAAATTCTTCAAGAGATGGGAATGCCAGACCACCTGATCTGCCTCTTGAGAAATCTGTATGCAGGTCAGGAAGCAACAGTTAGAACTGGACATGGAACAACAGACTGGTTCCAAATAGGAAAAGGAGTACATCAAGGCTGTATATTGTCACCCTGCTTATTTAACTTCTATGCAGAGTACATCATGAGAAACGCTGGGCTGGAAGAAACACAAGCTGGAATCAAGATAGCCGGGAGAAATCTCAGTAACCTCAGATATGCACATGACACCACCCTTATGCCAGAAAGTGAAGAGGAGCTAAATGGCCTCTTGATGAAGGTGAAAGAGGAGAGTGAAAAAGTTGGCTTAAAGCTCAACATTATGAAAATGAAGATCATGGCATCTGGTCCCATCACTTCATGGGAAATAGATGGGGAAACAGTCTAAACAGTGTCAGACTTTATTTTTTGGGGCTCCAAAATCACTGCAGATGGTGACTGCAGCCATGAAATTAAAAGACGTTTACTCCTTGGAAGAAAAGTTATGACCAACCTAGACAGCATTTCAAAAGCAGATATATTACTTTGCCGACTAAGGTCCGTCTAGTCAAGGCTATGGTTTTTCCTGTGGTCATGGTATGGATGTGAGAGTTGGACTGTGAAGAAGGCTGAGTGCCGAAGAATTGATGCTTTTGAACTGTGGTGTTGGAGAAGACTCTTGAGTGTCCCTTGGACTGCAAGGAGATCGAACCAGCCCATTCTGAAGGAAATCAACCCTGGGATTTCTTTGGAAGGAATGATGCTAAAGCTGAAACTCCAGTACTTTGGCCATCTCATGCGAAGAGCTGACTCATTGGAAAAGACTCTGATGCTGGGAGGGATTGGGGGCAGGAGGAGAAGGGGACGACAGAGGATGAGATGGCTGGATAGCATCACTGACTCGATGGACGTGAGTCTGAGTGACATCCGGGAGTTGGTGATGGACAGGGAGGCCTGGCGTGCTGCAATTCATGGGGTCGCAAAGAGTCGAACACGACTGAGCAACTGAACTGAACTGAACCACAACTTCCCTGGCAACCACCATTCTGCTCTCTTTTTCTGTGAATTTGGATTTTTTTATATTCCACATATAAGTGAGGTCAGTGTTTGTAATTTTGTGTCTAAATTATTTTGTATAATGTCCTCTAGGCTCATCCATGCTTTTGCCAATACCAGGATTTGTCTAAAGGCTGAAAATATTCTATTTTCTGTGTCCTTACATTTCCTTTATTCATTCTTTTGTGGACTGTTATTTAAATTGCTGTCATATATTAGATATTATAAATGATGCTGCACTGAATATGGATGTGCATATATCTTTTCAAGATTCTGATTTCATTTCCTTTAGATATACCCCCAAAAGTGGGATTGCTGGATCATATGGCAGTTGTTTTGCCCTGTCCAGCACAGTGGGTGAGAAAGAACTGTAATGCGGATGAGAGCAGAGTGAAAAGACAGACACATATAATTTGGGAAGCAGGGAGTCAGGGGGCCCTCCTGCTCTCCATGGCAGGAAGGCAAAATGGCTCCTTTCAGCCCATACTTTCAGTGGTAGAAGTCTCACATGAGATCATTAGGAAACAGCTATACTGGGGAGTGTGATCAACACACCACAAAGAGGGAGGCAAGTTAAGGCTCTGCTGTTACTCAGGAACATCTTGTTTTGTTTCCATGGAAACGAATACAGGGACAGGCAGTGAAGCGAAGCAGAGAGCGCGGTCTCGCCCCAAGTATGTCCGTCCAGCATGCCTTCTAGGACAATCATGAGGCACAGTCTGCCACCCTCGAGTCATGGGGCAGGTTCTGGTCTCTGCTCTGCCAGGCTGCAACAGTATTTGATTATTACACAATGGCTCTACCAATCTACATTCCTACCAAGAGTGTACAAGTGTTTCTCTTCTCCACATAGTGGCCAGCACTTTTTATCTCTTTTCTATTGATAAACACCACTCTAACAGGTATCTGGTCACATCTCATTATGGTTTTGATTTGCATGTCTCTGGTGATTAGTGATGTTGACCATTTATCTGTTGACTATTTATATGTCTTCTTTGGAAGAATCTCCAATCAGATCTTTTTCACATTTTTAAACTGGATCGGTTGTTTTTACTGCTGTTGAATTGTAGGAGTTTCTCTATATTTTGCATATTAACCCGTTTTCAGATATATGGTTTGCAAATATTTCTTCCATTCCATAGGTTGTCTTTTCTTATTGTTGATTACCTTTGCTGTGCATTTTTAGTTTGATGTAATCTCACTCATTTATTTTCACTATTGTTGCCTGTGCTTCAGAGTTATATCCAAAATATAATGCTAAGATCAAAGTCCAGGAGATTTTCCCCTACCTTTTCTTCGAGGAGTTTTATAGTTTCAGGTATGTGTTTAGTTGCTCAGTCATGTCTGATTCTTTGAGACCCCATGAACTATAGCTCACCAGGTTCCTCTGTCCATGGGATTTTCAAGGCAAGAATGCTGGAATGGGTTGCCACTTCTTTCTCCATATAGTTTTAGGTCTTACATTTAAATCTTTAATCCATCCTGAGTTAATTATTACTTATAGCTTTTATAAGAGTCCAATTTCATTTTCTGCATGTGAATATTTAATTTCCTTCTTATTATTTATTCAAGAGACTATCCTTACCCTACTACATATTCTTGAGTCCCTTATCAAAGATTAGTTGACCTATTAATAGCAGGGATTTACTGCTGCTGTTCAGTTGTTCAGTCACCCAGTCCTGTCTGCTTCTTTGTGACCCCATGGACTGCAGCACATCAGGCTTCCCTGTCCTTTACCATTTCCCAGAGCTTGCTAAAACTCATGTCTATTGATAAGTCAATGGTGCCATACAACCATCTCATCCTCTGTCATCCCCTTCTCCTTCTGCCTTCAATCTTTCCTACCAGCAGGGCCTTTTGCAGTGATTTAGCTGTTTGCATCATGTGGTCAAAGTATTGGAGCTTCAGTTTCAGCATCAGCCCCTCCAATGAATATTCAGGGCTGATATCATTTAGGATTGACTAGTTTGATCTCCTTGCAGCCCAAGGGACTCTCAAGAGTCTTATCCAACACCACAGTTCAAAAGCATCAATTCCATGTTCAGTCTTCTTTATGGTCAAACTCTTACATCCATACATGACTACTGGAAAAACCATAGCTTTGACTATATGGACCTTTGTCAGCAAAGTAATGTCTGTGCTTTTTAATATGCTGCCTAGGATTAAAACCTAAACAGTCATTTGAACATTCTTTGGCATTACCATTCTTTGGGATTAGAATGAAAACTGACCTTATCCAGTCCTGTGGCCACCACTGAGTTTTCCAAATTTGCTGGCATATTGAGTGCATCACTTTCACAGCATCAACTTTTAGGGTTTGAAACAGCTCAGCTGGAATTCCATCACCTCCACTAGCTCTGTTCGTAGTGATGCTTCCTAAGGCCCACTTGACTTCATACTCCAAGATGTCTGGCTCTAGGTAAGTGATCATACAGTTGTGTTATCTGGGTCATTAAGGGATTTATTTCTGGGCTATAAATTCTGTTCTTTTGGTCTGTGTATCTGTTTTTATTCCAATACCACATTGTTTTGATTAATATGTACATGCTTAGTTGCTTCAGTTGTGCATAACTCTTTGTGACCCTATTGACAATAGCCATGCCAGGCTCCTCCTCTGCCTGGAAATCTCCAGGTAAGAATACCGGAGTGGGTTGCCATGACCTTCTACAGGGGATCCTCCCAACCCAGGGACTGAACCTGTGTCTCTTATATCTCCTGCATTGGTAGGGGAGTTCTTTACCACTAGCTCCACCTGGGAAGCCCTTTTTAGTTACTATACATTTGCAGTATATTTTGAATTCAGATGAGGGCTTCCCATGTGGCTCCAGATGGTAAAACTCTGTCTGTGATGTAGGAGACCCGGTTTCAACCCCTGGGTCAGGAAGATCCCCTGGAGAGGAAATGGCAGCCCACTCCAGTACTCTTGCCTGGAAAATTCCATGGACCGAGGAGCCTGGTGGGCTATAGGTCATGGGGTCACAAAGAGCCAGACATGACTGAGTGACTTCACTTTTTTGAATTCAGTTAGTATGAAACCTGGGAGAAGGCAATGGCACCCCCACTCCAGTACTCTTGCCTGGAAAATCTCATGGACGGAGGAGCCTGGTAGGCTCCAGTCCATGGCATTGCTAAGAGTCAGGCATGACTGAGCGACTTCCCTTTCACTTTTCACTTTCCTGCACTGGAGAAGGAAATGCAACCCACTCCAGTGTTCGTGCCTGGAGAATCCCAGGGACAGAGGAGCCTAGGAGGCTGCCGTTTATGGGGTCACACAGAGTCGGACACGACTGAAGCGACTCAGCAGCAGCAGCAGCAGCAGCAGCAGTATGATGCCTGCAGCATTTTACTCTTCCTCAAGATAGCTTTGGTTATTTGAGTTCTTTTGTGACTCCAGAAGATTTTTAGGATCGTTTTCTCTATTTATGTTAAAAATTCCATTGGAATTTTGATAGAAATTGTACTAAATCTGTAGATCATTTTGAGTACATTCTAACAAATAACAATTCTTCTCATACATGGTCACAGTATATTTTTCCATTATTTGTGTCTTCTTCAGTTTCTTTCATCAAAGTCTTCTAGTTTTCTCTGCATGATCTTTCACCGCCTTGGTTAAATTTATTCCAAAGTGTTGTTGTTGTTTTAGCTATTGTAAATGGGATTGTTTTCTCAGTTTCTTTATCAGAGAGTTCACTCATAATATAGTAAAACACAACTGATTTTTCTGTGTTGATTTTGTATCCTGTACCTTTACTGAATTCATTTACTCATTCTAACAGGTTTTTTTTTTTGTTGAGTCTTTCAGGTTATCTATATATAAAAGCATGTCTTCTTCAAACAGAGAAATAGAGGAAAAACACTTAATGTTTCATCACTGAATATGATATTATAATAACTATGGGTTTGTCATATGTGGCTTTAATTATAGATATATTCCTTTTCTATAAAATTTGCTGAGTTTTTATGATGAAAGTTTGCAGAATTTTGTCAAATGTTTTCTGCATCCTTTGAGATAATCATATATAAATCAAATAGCAGGGAGATTAAACAGTAAAAGCTGGGCAGAAAAATAGTTTTAAAACAAACAGTAAATATCAGACTAAGTAGCATGCAATGCAACAAGCATTATGAGGGAAAAAGAAGTTCAGTTTTGTAAAAGGAAATCTTAAAATGAATATGTAAAATGTATGTGGAACCTACATTAATATGAAAACCAACATTATAAATAAAGTGAAAATCTGGCATTTTTCCCTCTAAAATTAGGAAAAAGCCAAGGATGTTAACTCTCACCATTTCTGTTTAATATTGTACTGGAGGTAACAGCTAGTGAAATAAAGGAGGAGAAAAGAAAAAAATTATAATATATTCAAAGTAAGAATATTTCTTTGTAGAAGACAACATTATTACTAATGATAAAAATGTAAGGACTATATATAAGGCAATTCCTAAAACTAATAAGTTAACTTACTAAGACTGTAAGATTCAAAATGAACATATACAAATAGGCCATATTTCTGTATATTATCAGAAAAGAATTACAAATAATTCCCATTTATGACTGTCATTGTAAAATTTAAAGTGGTTTGCTGACTGTACTAAAATCATTTTACTTGATATCAGTTATTAACAAGGCAGTAGACATAATCTTAATACTCTATTTCTATTCTATTGAACTGAAAGATGAAAATATCATATAATAAAGAATAAGAAAATTCATGTATCTTTCTTATGAGATATACACACACACACACACACACACACACACACACACACACCTATAGATATAGGTCACACTGGAATATATCAATAGAAAATTTAGATAATAATAAAACAAGGTAAGAGAAAATTAAGCTTTAGGGAAAATTGCCAAATAAATTCAAAGCAGCTGAACAATAGCAGAACTTTCCAGAATAAAGGAAATATTTATAATCACTTTGAAAAATGCTTAGGTCAACTTAGTAAACATTATTTGATGAATAGATAAATCAATTAAATCATGCAATTGCATATTTTTCATTCAGTTCAGTTCAGTTGCTTAGTTGTGTCCAACTCTTTGCGACCCCATGAACCACAGCACACCAGGCCTCCCTGTCCATCACCAACTCCCAGAGTTTACCCAAACTCATGTCCATTGAGTCAGTGATGCCATCCAACCATCTCATCATCTTTCATCCCCTTCTCCTCCTGCCCTCAATCTTTCCCAGCATCAGGGTCTTTTCAAATGAGTCAGCTCTTTACATCAGGTGGCCAAAATATTGGAGCTGCAGCTTCAACATCAGTCCTTCCAGTGAACACCCAGGACTGATCTCCTTTAGGATGGACTGGTTGGATCTCCTTGCAGTCCAAAGGACTCTCAAGCATCTTCTCTAACACCACAGTTCAAAAGCATCAATTCTTCAGTCCTCAGCTTTCTTTATAGTCTAACTCTCACATCCATACATGACCACTGGAAAACTCATAGCCTCGACTAGATGGACCTTTGTTGACAAAGTAATGTCTCTGCTTTTTAATATGCTGTCTAAGTTGGCTATAACTTTCCTTCCAAGGAGTAATTATTAATTTCATGGCTGTAATTACCATCTGCAGTGATTTTGAAGCCCCCAAAATAAAGTCAGCCACTACTTCCCCATCTATTTGCCGTGAAGTGATGGGACTGGATGCCATGATCTTCGTTTTCTGAATGTTGAGCTTTAAGCCAACTTTTTCACTCTCTTCTTTCACTTTCATCAAGAGGCTCCTAGCAGTGATTCAAGTTGTATTAATGTGTCTTTTCCAAACAGGAGTTTATTTTGAGAGTGTCTGATACAAGAGAATTTGAGATGGCTCCTATTTCAAAGATAATTTTGGTAAAATTCACTTTATTTTCAGCCGTACTATTATAATAAAACATGTAGGATGAAAACTAGGCTACACAAAATGGCATCTGAACTTATCTCAAACACTGTAGTTGAATTTTTTTTTTTAATTTGCATATGGACCATTTTTAAAGTCTTTACTGAATTTGTTACAGCATTGCATCTGCTTTATGTTGTGGTTTTTAGCCAGGAAACATGTAGGATCTTAGCTCCCTGACCAGGGATTGAACCTGCACCCCTACAACTGGAAAAAGTTTTAACTCCTGGACTACCAGGGAAGTCCCTGCAGATGATTATCTTTTAAAAACAACTTTCAGTATTTCCAGTCTCTAGGATTTTTAAATCTCAAAATCTAAACTTGAATTGGTATACAAAAATTCATGCCACTCTATTCTATAAGAGAATGAAATTTAAATAGAATGTGATGTTTATTTGATGTGCCCTTGATCTTTTGATTTTCAGAAAACTCTGAAATATAACTTTAGTAAAATCTTTCTTTTTAAAATGGCATGTGTACATATTACTTAATAGAAGTACCTACCTCACATATTTGTTTTGACAATAAAATGAGAAAATGTTTTTAACACATCTTGAACAAATAAGGCATCAGAATACATCAGTTCTCTTCTCTTTCAAAGAAAATAAGACATGGATAGTCACAGAAAATCATCAAGAAAATAAGCATTTTATCTGTTCTGCATCACTGATTCATAGGAAAGAATTGTTTTTCACTAGTCTCCAGCCAAGTAAATAAGCACCTTAAAGGAAACAAACCTTCAACAAATGAAATGCTTTCTCTGACAAACTGTCTGGATGTTGTGCCAGAGAAATAAGTATTATTTGACCCACAACTTGTTACTATGTCCTACCTTTTAATACCAAACTGAAAGAATCAGAAGGGAAGCAAACATCACATTACTCTAGTCACTCGTAAGACTATCTGGCTTAAATCTGACATTTAAGAGGCTGGGAACACTAAATATAACATTCTCTCTTTTTCAGTTAATCAGATCTCACTTGAGAGAAGTGCAATAATGTTCAATATTCTTACATGAAAAGCACAATGAACAGATAAATAATATAGGTTTTACTATTCCTAATTTTCTAAAGCCTCTTTATTTTGAAACTCTGATCAAGGTAGGTAAATTTGCTTCCCTTCTCTTAAGAACAGGTTTAGATATATTAAAGCTTTTTGTCAGTGACAACACTAGACTTGAGATGAACTGGTGTCATTTTTTGTTTCCCACAATGTCATGTTCAAAATTGGATAAAGTGTACAAGCAAATTGCATGGCACAGCAGGGCTGAAGAAGCTATGGGCAATTGCTTTGCACTTTTCCCGTATCTTAAAGGTACAGTTATGCAATTCTTCTGATAACCTTAAAAACTGCCTTCATCAGATGTTATTTAGAGTATAATATGAGGGTTATAAATAAACTGTTTCCTCTTTAAGCAATGAAGAGAGACATAAAAGACAGATGGAGAACTGAATGTGGCCTATTGTTTTATATAGCTATGGTTAAAAAAAAAAATCTCTATTCACAAGAAAAAGCCTCTGCTGCATGGCAGCTGTTGAATAGAGTGGGCTGAAAGCATCTTGCTAGAAAAACAAGAAAATCAGCAGCAGAACAATGTAAATACAGCTCTATAGCCTTGTTAAGATGAAGGACCTGAAACTTGGTGTTAAAGATAGAATTCATAAAATAATATCAAGAAGACTTTTTATTTTGCTATTAATTTCCAAGTAGTCTGCAGCTATCAGAGTTTCAAATACTATAGCATCTTTAGGCTCCACTAGATGCATTTTAACCTCTGCCATGTGGCATGTGAATGTGGCTTGTTTAGTTAGTTTTACGACATAATTAATAGGCATTGTCAGAAACTCTCATTTTTGATCACGGGAGGTTGGCAGCCCTTTGTTGCTCTCATTCCAGGCTTTGAGAGAGTGGCCAGATTGTACGTCCTACTACAAACTGCAGTGTGAAAGATATCCTTTCTAGGACACTTTCAAATTCTGTTTGGCCAACTTCATGACTCCCGCAGAAAAGTTCATTTAGTTACAGTTTTATTTAACTTTCTATAGATACAAAGATTGCTTCTGGACTCCCTCTAAAACTTCACTGAGGTAAAAATAATTTGAGTTTTTCTCACATGTTTGACTCAGTGAAGTAGCGGCATTTTATACTAGAAAAAAGTGTTTCCACGATACCTAAATTCTAGTCCAAGCCCTGCCACAGACAGACTTCTAAAGACCAGGGATGTATTTTACTCTTTCCGGGTCTCAGTTGCTTCATCTTTGTAACGAAGCACAAGACTGAATGATCTGATTACTTCTCTCTGGATAAGTCCATGGTCCTGTGGATTTTTCTAAGTGTAATCAATTTAAACATTATGTTGCTTGAAGCAGACCTTTGTTTGGTATTCACAAGTTACAATGTGTGGTTTTGAAGATTTGTGAGAGTCTCCCAGAATTCTATGACAAGTAGCACTTCGTAATTTCACTGAACAAATTTTATTTGCCCACACTGCAAGGCTATATGCAGGAGTCTGATATATTATAACAAAATCTAGCCCTCCATCCACTGTTTGTATTTCAATGTCAAAGTCTCATGTAACGTCTTGTTATCAGCAGATTCCAAAGAGATCATTTCTTTTTTTTTCCTTTGATATATCTTATTTCCATTTATGATGGAAACTTGTAATATATTACTTTGAAAAATTCATCTTTTATATAAAATCTGAATTGTATATCAAAGTTAATTAAACACAGGTTTAGAATGGAAACCAGAAACATAAGAACCCATGGAAAAGTCTCATGTGATTCCATACTTTCAATTCAAATCAGATTCATCTAACTTCTCCATCTTAAGTATTCACAGATTTCAAAAGCTTTATTTATGTAAATCAATGTATGCATACACTGTTCAAAATATATTCATGCTGATTCTCTAAATTATTAGCATTACTTATGTAAATATTTTAAAATCTTAAAAAGTTATATAAATTATATTACCTTAATAATTTCAAAATCAATTCTTTTTTAGAAATGCCTAGTATAATTTTTTGTTTGGTATGAATAACACTAAGTAATGCCTCAGTATAATCCATGATCTGACACAGAGAACTATATCAAAGTTTTCTAATAATTTATTGTGTTTAATTGATAGGAATTAAACATCTCAATAAACAGAATTTCTCTTCTGATCAACATTGTTTAAAGCACTTCCTCCTTCAGCTTCTGTTAAACTAATAGCAAATGCATTTAAGTATTTCCTAGTTCATGCTTGATATCCTTATAGATTCAACTTTATTTTATAACTAAAACATGACAACATAAATCTGAATCTCAGATTTAGTAGGATTAATCTAATTCTTTAGGTCATGTGAGAGGTGGCATAAAGTCATGGTTAGGAACATGAGCATGTTGCCAGGCTGCCTGAGTTAGAATCCTAGTTTTGCTGTGTAAGTTTTAAATAGTCTGTTAGTGCCTCAGTTTCCTGGCCTACTGAATGAGGAAGACTCCATTGTGTTGGAATGGTGATCTGGACCATGACTTGTTATTAATATTGATGCTATTAACAACTGTGACTAGCTGTCATGCAGTGAATTAAACAGAGGTAATACTGATCTGTTGTACAGTTGTGCTCATTATGCAGGCTACCAAGGCTATGCTCAAAATTCTTGAACCTAGTCTCCAACACTATGTGAAAGAGCTTCCAGATGTACAAGCTGTGTTTATAAAAGGCAGAGGAACATGAGACCAAATTGCCAACATTCATTAGATCACAGATTCAAAAGGAAGTTAATTCCACAAAAACATCTACTTCTGCTTCACTAACTATGCTAAAGCTTTTGACTGGTGGATCACAACAAACTCTCAGAAAATCTTAAAGAGATGGGAATACCAGACTATCTTACCTGTCCTGTGAGAAATCTGAATGCAGTCCAAGAAGCAACAGTTAGAATAAAATATGGAACAACAGACTGGTTCAAAATTGGGAAAGGAGTCTGACAAGGCTGTATATTGCCACTTTGCTTATTCGATTTACACGGAGAGTGAGTGGTGCTGTGTTAAATTGCTCAGTCATGTCTGACTCTTTGCGAACTCATGGACTGTAGCCTGCCAGGATCCTCTGTCCATGGAATTCTCCAGGCAAGAATACTAGAGTGGGTTGCCATGCCTTCCTCCAGAGGATATTTCCAAAACAGAAATCAAACCCAGGTCTCCCACATTGCAGGTGGATTCTTTACCAGCTGAGCTACCAGGGAAGCACATCATGTGATATGCTGGGCTGGATGAATCACAAGCTAGAAACCAGATTGCTGGGAGAAATATCAACAATCTCAGAAATGCAGATGATACCACTCTAAGGATGGAATGTGAAGAGGAGCTAAAGAGTCTCTCAATTAGGGTCAGAGAGGAGACTGAAAAAGCTGACTTAAAATTCAACATTCAAAAAACTAAGATCATGGCATCCAGTTCCATTATTTCATGGCAAATAGATGGGAAAAGTGGAAATAGTGACAGATTTTATTTTCTCAGGCTCCAAAATCACTGCAGATGGTGACTGTAGCCATGAAAATAAAAGACACTTGCTCCTTGGACGGAAAGCTATGACAAACCTAGACAGCATATTAAAAGTAAAGACATCTATACAGTCAAAGTTATGGCTTTTCCAGTAGCCATATATGGATGTGAGAACTGGACCAAAAGAAGGCTGAGCACCAAACAATTGATAATTTCAAATGGTGGTACTGGAGAAGATTCTTGTGAGTCCCTTGGACTGCAACAAGATCAAACCAGTCAGTCCTAAAGGAAAGCAACTCTCAATATTCACTGGAAGGATTGATGCTGAAGCTGAAGCTCCAATACTTTGGCCTCCTGATATGAAGACTTGACCACTGGAAAAGACCCTGATGCTGCGAAAGACTGAAGGCAATAGGAGAAAGGGCCACAGAGGATGAGATGGTTAGATAGCATCAGTGACTCAATGGACATGAATCTGAGCAAACTCTGGGGAATATTGAGGGACAGGGAATCCTGGCGTGTTGCAGTCCATGGGGTCACAGAGTCAGTCATGATTTAGAGACTGAATAACAACAACAATATTTAACTGAAAAGGCTGAAAATAAGGATTTGTACCCCTGGCATCTCCTAGTCCCATGTTATTCCCACAGGCTCCTTCCATCTTCCTCCCCGTTGGCAAAAAAAGTCCCATCTTGTCACAAGAGTCAGCAATCATTGGTCTTTGCCTAAGGTATATCAATTACACTGGATAGGAGGCAAGGATCAAAACCATCCTCAAGAAAAAGAACTGCAAAAGGGCAAAATGGTTGTCTGAGGAACTAGCTGAGAAATAGCTTACAAATAGCTGAGAAAAGAGAGAGAAGGGAAAGGAGAATAGGAATGATATACCCATCTGAATGCAGAGTTCCAAAGAATAGCAAGAAGAGAGAAGAAAGACTTCCTAAATGAACAGTACAAAGAAAACAACAGAATGGGTAACACTAGAGATTTCTTCAAAAAATTAGAGATACCAAAGGAACATTTCATGCAAAGATGGGCAAAATAAAAGACAGAAACAGTATGGATCTAACAGAGGAAGAAGATATTAAGAATTGGCAAGAAGACACAGAACTATACAAAAAGATATTAATGACCCAGATAATAACGATGGTGTGATCACTCACCTAGAGCCAGACATCTTGGAGTGTGAAGTCAAGTGGGCCTTAGGAAGCATCAAAGCTATGAACAAAGCTAGTGGAGGTGATGGAATTCCAGCTGAGCTATTTCAAATCCTAAAAGATGATGCTGTAAAAGTGCTGCACTCAATATGCCAGCAAATTTGGAAAACTCAGCAGTGGCCACAGGACTGGAACAGGTCACTTTTCAGTCCAGTCCCAAAGAAGGGCAATGCCAAATAATGTTCAAACAACCCCACAATTGCATTAATTTTACATGCTAGAAAACAGTGCCAGATTTTATTTTGGGGGCTCCAAAATCATTGCAGATGGTGACTGCAGCCCTGAAATTAAAATATGCTTACTCCTTGGAAGAAAAGTTATGACCAACCTAGATAGCATATTCAAAAGCAGAGACATTACTTTGCCAACTAAGGTCCATCTAGTCAAGGCTATAGTTTTTCCTGTGGTCATGTATGAATGTGAGAGTTGGACTGTGAAGAAGGCTGAGCGCTGAAGAATTGATGCTTTTGAAGTGTGGTGTTGGAGAAGACTCTTGAGAGTCCCTTGGACTGCAAGGAGATCTAACTAGTCCATTCTGAAGGAGATCAGCCCTGGGATTTCTTTGGAAGGAATGATGCTAAAGCTGAAACTCCAGTACTTTGGCCATCTCATGTGAAGAGCTGACTCATTGGAAAAGACTCTGATGCTGGGAGGGATTGGGGGCAGGAGGAGAAAGGGACGACAGAGGATGAGATGGCTGGATGGCATCACTAACTCGATGGACGTGAGTCTGAGTGAACTCGGGGAGTTGGTGATGGACAGGGAGGCCTGGCGTGCTGCGATTGATGGGGTTGCAAACAGTCGGACACGACTGAGCTGAACTGAAAGTAATGCTCATAATTCTCCAAGCTAGGCTTCAACAGTATGTGAACCTGTTTCAAATGTTCAAGGACTTTTGAACTCCAAATGTTCAAAAATTTCCAAATGTTCAAACTGGATTTAGAAAAGGCAGAGGAACCAATGATCAAATTGCCAACATCCGCTGAATCATCAAAAAACCAAGATAATTCCAGAAAAAATCTACTTCTGCTTTATTGATTATGCCAAAGCCTTTGACTGTGTTGATCACAAGAAACTGTGGAACATTCTTAAAGAGATGGGAATACCAAACCATTTTGGTATACCTGCCTCCTGAGAAATCTGTATGTAGGTCAAGAAGCAACAGTTAGAACCAGACATGGAACAATGGCCTGATTCCAAATTATGAAAGGAGTATGTCAAGGCTGTATATTGTTACCCTGCTATTTAACTTATATGTAGAGTACATCATAAGAAATGGTGGGCTTGTAACATGGGATTTAAATTCACAACACAGTATATATATATATGTTTAGTAGCAATTTCACTCCTCAGTGTCCATTTTGACTCAGGTATGAGGGAACCACATAGCAGTACAGAATGGAGAAAGAAAAGAAAGTGATTTGATGATCTAACTTTGTTACTTGACAACATGGCCAAAGGTAAACTTTGAGTTCCAGTAATCTAAAAATGTCTCAGTGAACAGTATTTGGAAAATATTTACTGTTACAAAAAAAAAAAATTAACTTTGAGTCTTCACCTTTCTCAACTTGCAGCAAAATTCCAAATGGAAAGTAAAATAGAGAAAAAAAAAACACTGAGTACTAACAAAGTATTGAGATTTTATTTGGCAGTGGGGGGGTGTTTTTAACATTGTACAGTAGGATTTAAAAAAAGTAAGCATGAGTCTGAAGCCAGAAATTATAGAGGAAATAGCTGAACATATTTCACCTAACAGAAATGAAAAATTTGTCTCTGAGAAAACACCATTAAAAAAACCCAACAAGCTAGAAACATATTTATAAGCTATGTAACTGACAAATGCTTCTATTATTGATAATTTAAAAGCTTGTAGCAGCAAAAAATAGAACAACTCTTGCTGTGTGCAACGTCCCTAAAGCTGATCCTAAGAAAAAAATTCACATGTGCAAAATTTATGTGGGAGGTGCTAGAAGCAATGGCAAGAGAGGGGGAAGTGAGACAAGAGAATCAGACAGCTAATAAAGGAGCATTATTATAGCCTTACCAGTGTGGGCGACAGCAGCTTACTCCTACAGAGAAACTTGAGGAAATGGTGTAGAACACAGGCCTCAGAAATATAAACAGAGGGTAAGGAAGGAGGGTGTTTACCATCAACTCCTGTCGGCCTTCAGTGCAAAGTTGCCCTAAAGAGTGTTAATCCTCTAGAGGCATGTGCTATGTTGGAGAGCTCTCTCAAAGAAACAGATGCAGATACTGGCAGTTGGAAGCTGGTGAGCACTCCCTGGAATGATTAATCTCAAGAGAAATGGCAGTGTTTCTATGGTCTCTGCTATGAGGAGCAAATGATAACAATTCTACTGGTAAAATGAACTCACAGTTTACATTAAAAAATACACAAATGTTCCACAACAATGAAAAATAAATTTCATTAGTAACCATGTGATACAGATTTTAGATATTCAAATTCTGCATAATAAAATTGTGTTTATGTAAGCCAGTCACTATGCTATATCTCTAAAACTTACACAGTGCTCTATGGCAATTATATCTTAACTGGAAAAATACCAAAAAAAAAAAATAACATTTTTAACAATTTTATTTTTTATAATGTGAGAAAAATAGTTTCTCATACATTGGTAGAAATGTAATTCATAAAAGGTTTATGGAAAATAAAAAGCCAATATGTTTATAGTGTTTAATATATACTGATGCAACAGCTTTTCTTCCAGATCACCCTATTTACAATTGCAATTTTATCTTTTGACACTTCAATCACCCATCCTCATCTTCTTTATCTCCATAGTACATATCACCATTTATTAATTATCATTACCTATTTCTATAGTTTGTTATCTTTACTAAACTATAAGCCACATGAGGTTAAGGATTTTTGTCTGTCTTAATCATTGGCACCTAGACAGTGAGAAGATTAGCTTACACCTAATAGATAGTCAACAAATTATGTTGAATGGTTTTTCCATGAATATATCATTAGACAACAATAGAAAAATTAATCAAACAAATATTTAGAGTTTATCTTGATATTGTTGGTAATAGTAAAAACTCAGAAAAAAACACATAATGTGGACAAGAATGTGCTGCTTGCATAATACACACATATATTGTTGTTGTTTAGTTGCTAAGTCATGCCCACATGTTTTGTGAGCCAGAGTGTAGCCTGCTAAACTCCTCTGCCCATAGGATTTCTCAGCAAGAATACTGGAGGGGTTGCCATTTCGTCTCCAGGGACTCTTCCCTACCCAGGGATCAAACCCACAGCTCTTAGATTGGCAAGCAGATTCTTTACACTGAGCCACCTGGGAAGCCCATATATTACACAGATTAAAAACGATAATCTGAAATATCATGGAAAACAGGGCATAAAATTAAGTGCATTAAGTTGATAATGCAGTTTACCAAATATCACCTCTAGTATAACTCAGTTTTTGATAAATATATTTTTATTACAAATCTAAATCTAGGATAAGACACAGAGAAATAATAACTGTTTTTTACAGGTGCTATTTACAGGTAATTTAAAAAATTTTTCCACTATGAATTTTATATAGTATTTCCTTTTTAATCTCAATGAATTACTGGGTGATTTTTATTGAGAATACATGTTGAATCTATTATAGAAAGCCATAGTGGTTAAAGGGATACATCTTTAATTTTAACAACATAATGAACTGACCAAACATCAAATACTTGAGAATGACCAAAACACTTGCATATGATACGAACTTGCAACTTTTTTATGTAACCAGACTTTACATTAGAGTTGCATTGCTGAAGGCATTACTGAGAATTCAGTTCAGTCGCTCAGTCATGTCTGACTCTTTGCGACCCTGTGAATCGCAGCACACCAGGCCTCCCTGTCTATCACCATCTCCTGAGTTTGAGTTCACTCAAACTCATGTCCATCGAGTCAGTGATGCCATCCAGCCATTTCATCCTTAGTCGTCCCCTTCTCCTCCTGCCCCCAGTACCTCCCAGCATCAGAGTCTTTTCCAGTGAGTTAACTCTTCACATGAGGTGGCCAAAGTACTGGAGTTTCAGCTTTAGCATCATTCCTTCCAAAGAAATCCTGGGGTTGATCTCCTTCCAGAATGGACTGGTTGGATCTCCTTGCAATTCAAGGGACTCCCAACAGTCTTCTCCAACACCACACTTTAAAAGCATCAATTCTTCAGCGCTCAGCCTTCTTCACAGTCCAACTCTAACATCCATACATGACCACTGGAAAAACCATAGCCTTGACTAGATGGACCTCTGTTGGCAAAGTAATGTCTCTGCTTTTGAATATGCTGTCTAGGTTGGTCATAACTTTTCTTTCAAGGAGTAAGCGTCTTAATTTCATGGCTGCAGTCACCATCTGCTGAGGATTAGTTTTACTAAAAAAAACTGTCATTAATGGGATATATTTATGTGTACTTTTTAGGGGGAAAAACCCACTAAAGTTAAAGTTGTTCTCTCTTACCATTTCAGGGATCTGATAGCACTATTAAACCAAAACATAACTTTTCATTTTTGTTAGCTCTTAATTCATACCAATATTAATCTATTTCATTAATCTTGGAGGCAATAAAATCCCAAGGGAAGCAGACATTTCCATTTTTGTTTATCAAGATAAAACTCACTATATTTTAATGATGTCTAGAGTACCAAACAAGAGACTTTAAGTATTCCTTAAAACAGCTGGCAGAACTATTTATTTCTTACTTTAGTTTCAATAGTATACCCATTACTGATATTGCCTCAATTTTACATACTAGTTTTTATAATATGAGAAATTATGCTATTCTTCATGTCAATGTAGTCTCATAATCCCTTGTCACATTTGTATAGAGTAAGTAAAAAGAAATAAACTTTAAGACCAAGTAGCTGATGAAAAGCTAGAATTTAATTTGCACTATAAACTTTTCTCTTGCGCAAAGAAAGGCAATGACAAAGAATGTTCAAACTACTACACAATTGCACTCATCTCACAAGTTAGCAAAGTAATGCTCAATATTATTCAAGCCAAGCTTCAACAGAATGTTAACTGAGAACTTCCAGATGTTCAAGCTGGATTCAGAAAAGGCAGTGGAATCAGAGATCAAATCACCAACATCTGTTGGATCACAGAAAATGCAAGAGAGTTCCAGAAAAACATTTACTTCTGCTTTATTGACTATGCAAAAGGCTTTGACTGTGTGGGTCACAAAAAACTGTGGAAAATTCTGAAAGAGATGGAAATACCAGACCACCTTACCTGCCTCCTGAGAAATCTGTATAGAGGTAAAGAAGCAACAGTTAGAACCGGACATGGAACAATGGACTGGTTCCAAATTGGGAAAGGACTATGTCGAGGCTGTATACTGTCACCCTGCTTATTTAACTTATATGCAGAGTACATCATGTGAAATGTCAGGCTGATGAGGGCACACGCTGGAATCAAGAATGCCAGGAGAAATATCAATAACATCAGATATGCAGATGACACCATCTTATGGCAGAGAGCAAAGAGGAACTAAAGAGTCTCTTGATGAAAGTAAAAGAGGAGAGTCAAAAAGCTGGCTTAACACAACATTCAAAAAACTAAGATCATGGCATCCGGTTCCATCATTTCATGGCAAATAGATATGGAAACAATGGAAACAGTGTCAGACTTTATTTCCTCGGGCTCCAAAATCCCTGTAGGTGGTGACTGTAGCCATGAAATTAAAAGACACTTGCTCCTTGGAAGAAAAGGTATAACCAACCTAGACAGCATATTTAAAAGCAGAGACATTACTTTGCTGACAAAGGTCCATCTAGTGAAAGCTATGGTTTCTCCAGTGGTCATGTATGGATGTGAGAGTTGGACTATAAAGAAAGCTAAGCACTGAAAAATTGATGCTTTTGAACCTTGGTGTTGGAGAAGACTATTGAGAGTCCCTTGGACAGCAAGGAAATCAAACCAGTCAATTCTAGAGGAAACTAGTCCTTAATATTCATTGGATGGACTGATGCTGAAGCTGAAACTCCAATATTCTGACCACCTGATGTAAAGAACTTACTCCTTCAAAAAGACCCTGATGCTGGGAAAGATTGAAGACAGGAAGAGAAGGGGATGACAGAGGATGAGATGGTTGGATGGCATCACCGACATGATGGACAGGAGTTTGAGCAAGCTCCAGGAGTTAGTGATGGACAGGGAAGCCTGGTGTGCTGCAGTCCAAGGGGTCACAGAGAATAGGACATGACTAAAGTGACAGAACTGAACTGACTGACACACTTTTCTCTAGTTATTAAGTAACATTTGTATTTACTTCATATTTTTAAGATGACTCCTTTAGAGGCAATCACAAAAGCTAGGTAGTTTAATTTTCCCTTGTGGCTCAGCTGGTAAAGAATCCACCTGCAATGCTGGAGACCTGGATTTGATCCCTGGGTTGGGAAGATCCCCTGGAGAAGGAAAGGCTACTGACTCCAGTATTCTGGCCTGGAGAATTTCAGTCCATGGGGTCACAAAGAGTTGGACACAGTAATTTCACTTCAGGTAGACTGTATTTCAGAATATAAAATCAGATATCTATAGGTGATGGCTGCACTAACCACATATTACAAATTCTCATACAACTAGCAAGAAGGGCCTCTGCTTAGAGATCCTGCACATCACAAATTCACAAAGATAAATGTTACAGTATGCATGAATGCCCTGGTTCTGGGATGCAGTGCTCAGTACTGGCACAATATAACCCTTAACATTACAAATCCTCTTCTATGACTAACATTGTTTACACCAGGGGAACACTTCACATTTTCTCCCTAAGTCCTCAAAAATAAAAGGTGACTCCGCCCAAATGTCATGAAGGCTACTTCAACACTGGACACAAACATTTCAAAATATTTCAGAGAGGAGATGATTTGAGTAGTGGAAATACTTAAAAGAAGAGAAAAAGGAACTGTCAAGTCCTTCCTATCAGGACAAAAGCAATATTGAACTATGGTGTTGGAGAAGACTCTTGAGAGTCCCTTGGACTGCAAGGAGATCCAACTAGACCATTCTGAAGGAGATCAGCCCTGCGATTTCTTTGGAAGGAATGATGCTAAAGCTGAAACTCCAGTACTTTGGCCACCTCATGCGAAGAGTTAACTCACTGGAAAAGACTCTGATGCTGGGAGGGATTGGGGGCAGAAGGAGAAGGGGATAACAGAGGATGAGATGGCTGGATGGCATCACTGACTCGATGGACATGAGTCTGAGTGAACTCCGGGAGTTGGTGATGGACAGGGAGGCCTGGCGTGCTGCGATTCATGGGGTTGCAAAGTCGGACACAACTGAGCAACTGAACTGAACTAAACTGAACTGAGGCATAATTGACAGATACAATTTTTATATTTAAGATGTAAAAGTGATATTTTGATATGCATATGCATTGTGAAATGACAACCACGATCAAGCTAATTAGCATACCCATCATCTCACATAGTTAACACTTTCTGTGTGTGCATGTGGGGGTGTGTGTGTGTGTCATAAGAGTACTTAGATTTACCCTCTAAGCAAATTTCAAGTATAAAATACACTACTGTTACCAATAGTCACCAAGTTGCACAGATCTACAGAATATATTTATGTGCATAACTGAAACTTTATACCCTTTACCAAGATTTCCCTATTTCCCCTACCTCCCAACCGATGAAAATTGTCATTCTATTCTCTTCTCTGAGTATGACTATTTCACTCTACACATAAGTGAGATCATGCAATACTTGTCTCTTTGTGCCAGGCATATTTCCCTCAGTATAATGTCCTTCAGGTAGATCCATCTGTCACAAGTGGCAGAACTTCTTTCTTTTTGAAGTGAAGTGAAGTTGCTCAGTCGTGTCCAACTCTTTGCGACCCCATGGACTGTAGCCCACCAGTCTCCCCTGTTCATGGGATTTTCCAGGCAACAGTACTGGAGTGGATTGCCATTTCCTTCTAATATTCCATTGCATGAGTGTATATGAATATGTGTGAGAGTGTGTCTGGCATTTTTTAATCCATTCATCCTTTTATGACTGTTTAGATTGTTGTCATATCTTAAGTATTTTGATTATTGCTACAATGAACATGGGGGTTCAATATCTTTGAGTTACTAAATTCATTTTTGAATATAAATACCAAGAAGTTGGGATTGCTGAATCATATGGTAGTTCTACTTTAAATTTTTTGAAGAATTTCCATACTATTTTCCATAATGGCTGTTTTTTACCAATTTCTATTCCCATAAACAGTGTACGGGGCTCCTTTTTCTCCACATTTTTGCCAGAATTTATCTTTTGTCTTTTAAATAATACCCATTCTAACAATTATGAGGTGATGGCTCATTGTGGTTTTGATTTGCACCCCTGGTTATTAGTGATGTTGAGCATCTTTTCATGTATCTGTTGGCCATTTGTATGTCCTCTTTTGTGAATTGTCTATTTAGGTTTTTTGTTCATTTTTTAAAAATATTGTTTCATTTTTTTGCTATCAAGTTGTAGGAATTGTTTATATATTTTGGATATTAACTTCTTATATATGTGGTTTACAAATATTTTTCCCATTCTGTAGGTTGTCTGTTCACTCTGCTAACTGTACCTCTGCTGTGCAGAAGCTTTCTGGTTTGATGTAGCACCAAATTGTTTATTTCTGTTTTTGTTGGCTATGTCAACAAAACAGTACTTGGTGTCATATCCAAAAACTCATTGCCAAGACCAACATCAAGAAGCATTTTCTCCATATTCTCTTCTATTAGCTTTATGATTTGGGATTTTATGTTTAAGTCTTTAATCCATTTTTAGTTGATGTTGTAAATGGTTAGAGATAAGAGTTCAATTACATTCTTTAGCTAGTATCTATCCAGATTTCTCAATACTTATTTACTGAAGAGATTGTCATTTCCTCATTGTCAAGGACACCATAAGGAAAGATAACTATTGGTCAATATTCCTGTTGAACACAGATGTAAAAGTAATCAAAAATACAAGTAAATTGAATTCAATATAATTCAACCTATAGACTATGACCAGGTGGGATTATTTATCCCTGGAATACAAGGATGATTCAATATACCACATTAACAGAATGAAAGAATTCACATGATTATCTCAATAGATGCAGAAAAAGAATTTGATAATTCAATACCTATTTATGATAAACTAATCAAAGAGGTGAATACTTATACACTGAAAAGTACAAAACATTGATGAAGGAAATTAAGAAAAACAGATAAATGGAAAGACAATTTATGTTCATGGATTAAAAGAATTAGTTGTTAAAATGTCTACTATACTACTATACTACTTAAAGTGAAAGAAAGTAGAGTCGCTCAGTTGTATCCGACTCTTATGTGACCCCCACGGACTGTAGCCTACAACGCTCTTCCATCCATGGGATTTTCCAGGCAAGAGTACTGGAGTGGGTTGCCATTTCCTTCTCCAGGAGATCTTCCCAATCCAGGGATCAAACCTGGGTCTCCTGCATTGTAGGCAGATGCTTTACCTTCTGAGCCACCAGGGAAGATGGCTATACTACCTAAAGTGATCCACAAATGCAATGTAATCTCTATCAAACTACCAGTTAAATTCTTTACAGAAAAAAACCCTATAGTTAATATGAAACCACAACAGGCTTGGAATAGCCAAAGCAATTTTGAGCAAGAGAATCATCATACATCCTGGTTTTAAAAATATATTAAAAGCTACAGTAATCAAAATGGTATGGTATTATCATAAAAATAGACACAAAGACCAATGGAACAGACTAGAGCTCAGAAATAAATCCACACATTTGTGGTCTACTGATCTTCCACAAGGGTGCCAAGAACACAAATATAAAAGAGTTTTACATAACAAGGCATCATTTTCTGTAGCACAGAGCTTCTCTTTTTCTGTTTTCCTTTTATGTACCACAAACTGGCATTGTCTTCAAAACAGTATCAGGTTACATGGTGGCACAGAATGTTTTTGGGTATTAGTAATACATATTACTCTTAAATGTGTACTTAAGTGTCACAGCATGCATGTAACATGAAATTATCTTTATATTGACAATGAGATGAACATAATCTTAGAATTGTGCATTGTTTCATTTTTTTATAAAAATAATGAGATGTAATTGGATTTTCATATTATTAAATATAAATTCCAGCTCTATATGTTAAATCCAAATTTTTATATTCACTAATCATGATGTTTTTGTCCTTTTAATAATTTAAAATTTTAGAATAAATACAACTAATTAAATACTTATTAATTTAAATAATTTAAAGTTTTTAGAAGAAAGACACTTTTGAAAATACACAAGAAAAATATTCTAATCATTTTACATTTATTTTAAAATTCTGAAAATATATAACCATATTTCATGCTCTTTTTAATGTAATTACCATGTACTTTACAATCATAGTTTAAATCATTACTGTCAAGAGAACAAAATTATTTGAAAGATCTTGATCACAACAATAGAATTCATGATTTTACTGAAATAAAAACAAGAAAAATAAATTTAATGAAAAAGATGTGATGATTTTGAATTATGTATTTCTTCATTTATTACTCATGAAAACTCTGGTGCTTGCCAATTATCAGTCACTCAGGTAGTGTGGGGCCCTAAATGGGAAACCTTAAAAATAAAGGGGCTAGCTTTGTGGTCAAAAACCAAGACGGTGCCTGGCAGAAGAGATGGGGGCATGGTCTGTGTTGTTTGTCAAAGTTTCTTGATTGGCTCTCTTGATTTCCATGCATGTAGACAGTGTGTGATCTCCATAGACTCCTGTTATAATGAAAGGACATGACAATTTGACCTTTAACGTGATTGGTGCAACTATGGAAAGTCCCTCCTAAAACTCTCCTATTTGTCTATATAAGCTGGGAGTTTGCAACAATAAACTGGAACTGCTTTGACCGAACCCCTGTTGCGTCTGATTGTCTCTCACTCGCCGAGGGGCTGGGTTGGCGGACAGCAGGCTCACCTCTCCTCGGGAATCCCTCGGCTTTGCTGAGGGCAGTTCCACTGCCTCTACAATTTCTGCGGCACGCCCCCCACAAGGTAGGCACAGTAATTAAATTATTGGTATCTGCCAATTCCAATATATATACTTTTCTTAATTTGGGGTTATAAAGATATATATTTTAAGACAGGATGATAGAATATATTGAATTTAAAAGTTTAGCTTGATACCTAACTTTAAAATATTTGAATATAAGGAGTGTATACTTCCATTTGCAGGGTGGCCCTAGAACAGCCTTGGGATAGGCCTACAGATCCTGGTCCCAGGTGGTAAACTCTTTTCTGCTTCATTTTATTTTGTGGCTGCTTCAGTCAACATACCTACCTTATCTCTGACCAACAGGTCACTATAATGGTTTACCCATAGATTTCAACTCCACCCCAGTTTTGATGTGAACTCAAAATATTACTTCAGTTAATCCAGTTTATAGTCACTTATTTTCATAGTATTCCATGAAAGCTGGGTTGTACCTAAAATTTGTCAGCTATGTTACTTGCAAGGGTATCATTATTTAAAGGAAGTAGTTCAAAATCAAACTAATTAAAATAAAAATCCCAACTATGAACACATCTATAAACATCTAATACTTTTCAGTTTGTATTTGTGTAGCAAAGCAATGAAGCACCATGCTTTAGGAGAAATGTGATCAAGATTGCTTCTACAGAAAATGTGACTTGCACAAAATGATGAGATTCTATGGGAAGAACATACATGATCAGTTTTTTTTTCCCCTCCCAAGATGGATAATTTCATGATGATGGATTATTATAAAAATTTCCAGATTTTATGAGATTTTATAGATAAGGTTTCCAACAGCTAGAATGCCAATATTTTGAAGGAATAGCAGATGGTATCTGCTACAATGTGCTCTGATAGTTGGTCAATACAAAATATGACATACACCTGCAATATTTAAATTTGGAATTTTGTTTTTAAGGAAAAATTGTGAAAATTTTACCTAAGGTCTCCAAATATATGACTCATTAATAACTTTACAACACAATCTCCAAATATATTAAGTTGAACTGAAACTACTGAAAGAAATAAGATCAAGCAGAATCATCCATGTGTGTGCCAATATACAGAAAATATTAGGTCATATATTAGAAAAAAAAAAACAAAACAAAACAGGATGGACTGATGAACTGCAAGGAAATGGGGCAGAGCTGGAAGGACAAGTACCACGGAATAGACCCCTGAACCATGGAAAAGTAAGTTGTACAGTAATTGTACAAAATGTTTTACTGGAAGAAAGTCTAGCCTTTCCATAGACTAGGAAATAGCAAAGGGTATCTCAATAGCACTTGTATTTCCAGGATAAGCAGAAGGAGGTTAACAGGAACTGACTACCAGACTTAACTAAAAAATACGGACCTTAATGGGACACTCTTTATTGCAAGGAGTACTTGACCACTATACTATGTAGAAACTTGCTTTTTCTAAGAAATTAAATTTTCTTTAACAAAAACAACTAGACCAGATATTATCATACACATACATATGTATGTAAATATGCACTTACTAGATTTAAACTTAAAATAACAAAGAACATTGTAGGCAGTGGGTGTGTTAAGGAAATATACACAAACATTCATAACTAAATACATGTGCTTCAGAAATAACATTTAAAAAATACAAATTCTAGACTTTTCTGTTCTATTATCCACACACTCTTCCCCTACTCATTTGACTGGCATTCTATATATCTTAGAAGAGTAATAACCCAGAAGAAAAACAAGGAATTAATACTGAAAGAAATTATGTTTTAATTTCTGCACTGAATATACATACAACCCACATAAAGAAAAGCTCTCTGAAGTCTTCAATTACTTTTAAGAGTATGAAGTGTCTGCTGAGCAACATATATGGGAATCAAAGCTAGGAACCAAGATGGTTTCAAATCACTACTTATGTGGAACTGAAGAGGATATGTTAGAGAACTTTCATCAAAAAATTTATTCATTTATGCCGGGAGCCAGCATAAGGAATCCCACCCCTGACAAGGTCATGTGGCAGAGATCTGATGGGCAAGGTGAGTCAGATCTCAGGGTTTCCCCCTGGTATTTCCTGAGCATGTACCTCAAAAATAAGAATCTGCCTGCTTTTCCACTCTTCTGACACACTCCGGAAAAAGTTAACTTAGGGCTTCAGTCCTCCTCAATTGAAAGGAATGTTTCAGCTCAAACCCCCTCTGATAACTCTCTAGCCTGCCTAACAGGTTCCCCCAGACCTCTTACAGCTTGTGAATTGCTTACAGCCCCCAACCGCAGGAGGCACAAAGCTTAAAAGCATCTTAAAGATACAGAGCCTTTTCTAAAGAGCTAAAAATTACATTGGTAGAGGGTTTCACTGTTGACTCAATGACTGCTGCCAGGCCTCCCTATTCTTTATCTTTTGGGCACCTGGGAGGATGTTAATCAATGTAAATGCAATATGGAAAAAGATATATAGTAGTTTTGATGTTAGCAACACTATATTTTTGAGTTAATTACTTTTCTTCTGTTATAAATCACTGTACTCTTTTTACTTGTTATAAATTGCTGTATCTTTGCTATGTAAGAATGTAACTTTATTTAGTGTTTTTCTGAGAGTGGCACCAGACTTTGGGAAGATCAACACAAAAGGCTTCTGGTTGACAAATGCTTATCAGAGAAGGGCTGTAAAATGTTAATTGGCCCTTTGGCCGGAAGATGATGTAAATCACCGAAGACCTGTGTATACAACTAGGTATGCAGAGAGAAAAGCCTGGTTTTGGTAAGAGTCTGGCTGCTAACGGTGCATAACTTTGTATTACCCATTGATCTCCATGTACTATCAAAAGGTATAAAAGGCCTTTGTAGACAATAGAGGATGGGCAAGTCATTGGAAGGACTGGTTTCCTCCATGTCTCCTCTTTAACTCTAATTTCAGGCTGAATTCCCATCTGGGATGTGGAGGCTCGTCATGTCTACTTACTTGTCCCGGCTTCTAAGATCCATAAGAGAGAGCCCAAGGCGGGGCACTTTCCGATATTCAAATGGACACCGGTGGCCTAACGTAGATGGTGCAAGTTCCTTGTCTGGAACTTTATTGGTTTTCCACGTAAACCAAGTTATTCAGCATCTTTTCTCCACCTAATTTTCCTACTATACTATTATTTCTTAATCTAATCTTATATTAATTAATAGATAAGTTTTTCCTCGCCTATCTATCTCCCCTTCAAATCACCCTGGATCCACCAGGGCTGGACCCTGGCACATTTACCATTTCTACAAGTATAAGTGAAAGTGAAGTCACTCAGTTGTGTCCGACTCTTTGCGAACCCATGGACTGTAGCCTACCAGGCTCCTCACTCCATGGGATTCTCCAGGCAAGAGTACTGGAGTGGGTTGCCATTTCCTTCTCCAGGGGATCTTCCCAACTCAGGGACTGAACCCTGGTCTCCTGCATTCCAGGCAGACACTTTAACCTCTGAGCCACCAGGGAAGTAACAAACAGTAAAATAACTTCAGTATTTGAGTAACATTCTCAGTTCAGTTCAGTCACTCAGTCATATCTGACTCTTTACGACTCCATGGACTGCAGCATGCCAGGCCTCCCTGTCCATCACCAACATCTGGAGTTTGCCCAATCTCATGTCCATTGAGTCAGTGATGCCATCCAACCATTTCTTCCTCTGTCATCTCCATCTCCTCCTGCCCTCAATCTTTCGCAGCATCAGGGTCTTTTCAAAGGAGTCAGCTCTTCACATCAGGTAGCCAAAGTATTGGCGTTTCAGCTTCAATATCAATCCTTCCAGTGAACACCCTCGACTGATCTGCTTTAGGATGGACTGGGTGGATTTCCTTGCAGTTCAAGGGACTCTCAAGAGTCTTCTCCACACCATAGTTCAAAAGCATCAATTCTTTGGTGCTCAGCTTTCTTTATACTCCAACTCTCATATCCATACATGACTACTGGAAAAACTATAGCCTTGACAAGATGGACCTTTGTTGGCAAAGTAATGTCTCTGCTTTTTAATATGCTGTGTAGGTGGGTCATAACTTTCCTTCCAAGGAGTAAGCGCATTTTCATTTCATGGCTGAGTCACCATCGGCAGTGAGTCTGGAGCCCCCCCAAAACTAAAGTCTGACACTGTTTCCACTGTTTCCACATCTACTTGCCATGAAGTGATGGGACCAGATGCTATGATCTTCATTTCCTGAATGCTCAGCTTTAAGCTAACATTTTTACTCTCCTCTTTCACTTTCATCAAGAGGCTAGTTCTTCTTCACTTTCTGCCATAAGGGTGGTGTCATCTGCTTATCTGAGGATACTGATATTTCTCCCAGCTATCTTGATTCCAGCTTGTGCTTCTTCCAGCCCAGCCTTTCTCAGGATGTACTCTGCATTTAACTTAAATAAGCAGGGTGACAATATACAGCCTGATATACTCCTTTTCCTATTAGGAACCAGTCTGTTGTTCCATGTCCAGTTCTAACTGCTGCTTCCAGGCCTGCATACAGGTTTCTCAAGAGGCAGGTCAGGTGGTCTGGTATTCCCATCTCATTCAGAATTTTCCACAGTTTATTGTGATCCACATAGTCATAGGCCTTGGCTTAGTCAATAAAGCAGAAATAGATGTTTTTCTGGAACTATCTTGCTTTTTCCATGATCCAGCGGATGTTGGCAATTTGATCTCTGCTTCCTCTGCCTTTTCTAAATCCAGCTTGAACATTTGGCAGTTCACAGTTCATGTATTGCTGAAGCCTGGTTTGGGGAATTTTGAGCATTACTTTGCTAGCATGTGAGATGAGTGCAATTGTGTGGTAGTTTGAGCATTTTTGGCATTGCCTTTCTTTGGGATTGGAATGAAAACTGACCTTTTCCAGTCCCATGGCCACCGCTGAGTTTTCCAAATTTGGTGACAAAGTGCAGTGCTTTCACAGCATCATATTTTAGGATTTGAAATAGCACAGCTGGAATTCCATCACCTCCACTAGCTTTGATCATAGTGATGCTTTCTAAGGCCCACTTGACTTCATATTTCAGGATGTCTGGCTCTAGGTGAGTGATCACTCCATCATGATTATCTGGGGCATGAAGATCTGTTTTGGTACAGTTCCTCTGTGTACTCTTGCCACCTCTTCTTAATATCTTCTGCTTCTGTTATGTCCATACCATTTCTGTCCTTTATCAAGCCCATCTTTGCATGAAATGTTCCCTTGGTATCTCTGATTCTTTTGAAGAGATCTCTAGTCTTTCCCATTCTATTATTTTCCTCTATTTCTTTGCACTGATCACTGAGGAAGGCTTTCTTAGAGTGACATTCTAGTTGTTAGTTAGTTTGGACAGAACATATGCCGGCTCTGGACTAACTACTGCAAACCATTTAAAAACAGAATTATAGTTTAATCCAAGGGTCTTCTTACTTCATTTACAAAAGTTAACTTTGATCCTGATAGAACTGGAGAGGGATCTACTATGTAAAAAGAAATAAACTTGTCTTTTAGGATGTTTCTCATATGGCAGTGAGTTCCTATATACTCTTGGATTTCATGTTAGCTCTTAAAGCTTGTTGGAAAGCCTGGGAATAAATGATCTTTTTACTTTTGAAGCAGCTATTTCAGATAAAGCTTTATTTATATAATAGAGGAGAAAAAGAAAAATGTTTCAGCCAACTACATATATCCTATAGGTATCAAAGCCAGTTCAGTGATATAATAATGATTACTTTTGGCTTCTGAAGAGTGTATCTGCCATACTGGACATGAGCCTCTTTGTGTTACATGATAAATAGTAAGTGGGATGAGAGAGTAAAGTGGCCAAGGCTTAACAGACCATAGTGGACACACATTTGAAAGAACTGGATGAGTAAACTCTAGCACACTAGCGCATGTTCTTTTAACTCGAGTCAGAACACATCTATCATATCCCAACAACAATTCATCATAATACGGTTCCTTTCAGCCTTTGACCAGTAATTTGGACATGATCTTCCTAAGGGAGAAGAGCATTTGTAGATGAGGCTTCATACTATATTGATGGATCTGTTAAATTAGATTTTTCCTAGTAGCTATTGAGCAATTGAGCTACTAAAATTCTACCTGCCTCCTCATTCCCCTTACCAAGAGCTTTTGTGTACTTCATCACATATAATTACCAGAACTAGAATACTGCCCGCAACAGTCCTATTGAAATTAAAAGGAATGTGACACACAGTACGAGAGACTTCTTAAACTCCTCCCAGCATGATGAAAAAGGATGTCCTTTATCCATATTCTTTCATGAAATACATCTACTAAACAATGGCAACATTACCAGATCCGGGGAAATCATTGTAACTGTTCAATCCACAGATAAGACAAGTAAGTTCTGCTTAAATGACTTATTGAGCACTTTCTGGGTCAGGCATGGCCAAGTATTTTACATCCATTTTCTCATGTGATCCTTAGAAAAATCTTATACTGCCATCATAGCAATTTTATAGGTGAGGAAATGGAGGTTCAACAAGGTTAAATAAATTGCCCTATATCTCAAAGTTAGTCAATGGAGAGGCTAGGATGTTAATCTTTCTCAGTTATAATTATTTCACAGATTAACCGATGTACTTATTAATTTATTAGCTTATTCTGATAAGTGAGATATGCTTGGATTAAGGATTCACATTCCAGGTAAAAACCATAAAGTACACTCAGCTAAGCTACTTAAAATAATAAAATACACATCTGAGTAGAAAGATTATTGTCTGACACTAATTTCAAGAGTTATTTCTATGAAACCAAAAATGACTTAAATGTCTGTCTATTGCTAAGGCAACAAAAGAAATCATACATGAAATCTATTCATAATGAGCACATATATAGGAATGATTCCTTGGTTAAACTCATTCTTGACAGTGTTGGAAAACAATGAAAAGTGATATAGAGAGTTCAGTGCGGTAAAAGCAAAGTCAAGCAAACATAAATGTAGGCTTTAGACTAGATATACCTAACTTTACTGCTGATGAGCTATGTAAATTTGGGCAGGAATTTAAAATTTCTGGGCCAGTTTCCTCCTCAATAAAGTGGGGATCCGACTTCCTGAATGGCGTGGATATTGTTAGGATTAGTGGATTGCATGGAAAGGCCACTATAACATGGTGTGTCTCACAGAATCCTAATTCATCATAAAATGCTCTAGAATGAACTACATCAAATAACACATTTTACTGTCTGAGGCTGAAAATCTGTATGCCAGGAAAAGAAAAAAGCAGGCATTACAATCAATTTGGAAAAACTGAATTAGAAGACACAGTGTACCAGTGTACCTACTACTAAATGTTCTTTAAACCACAGGTGAAAGGGGGAAAAAAAATAAGTTCTCTGTACTTCTTACAACCTTACTACTTCAAAGAGGAATGCTATCACAATGTGTACTTTTAGTAAAAAGTTATATTGGTAGAGGGGAAAAAAGACCAGGAATAAGAAAGGAAAAACCTGAAGTTTTCAATTCTAGGCTTATGCTGTACACACTATTTTCTCCAATCCTCTGCTACTTTTTATAGGTCTGATATACTAAGAAAGAGTTTTGGAAGAATTCAAGGCTTCAGCTCTGAGTAGTTCCGTGAAACTGTTAGTCACTCAGTTGTGTCCAACTCTGTGAATCCGTGAGCTGTATCCTGCCAGGCTCCTCTGTCCATGGATTCTCCAGGCAGCACTGGAGTGAGCAGCCATTCCCATCTCCAGAGGATCTTCCCAACCCAGAGAACAAGCCTGGGTCTCCTGCACTGCAGGCCGCTTCTTCACTCTGAGTCACCAGGGAAGCCCCGGTTGCCGGGTAGCTCTGCCACCCTAGACTAGCCATGAATTCTGAGATGATTCTTCCATAATGAATATCTGGATCATTTCCACTAATTCTACAATTTCCACCAGCTATGAAATTCAATACCTATAAAACTGTAATTTTAGTAACTGTCAGTGAACAGATTCCAGTAGGATATAAGTGAAAAGTATTTATTAAAATATTTGAAGGAGATTCCAAAATATGCCCATTAGAAATCAAATCTTGTGCATAACAACTTTAGCTAGTTTCAAAATAAAATACAATAAACTATATTAGATTAAACATATAAGACAAAATGAAATACTGTTGGGGCACCTATGTAAGTATAAGATATCAAACCAATAAAATTGGAATTTCAATTTATGTTATAGCTAGTAAAATCAACTTTGTCAGTTTATATTGATATGCTTAATGTGTTTGTTATATGAAAATCATGTTTCATTAATTTATTTCATAGAGGCTATAAATGTTTGTACCTAAATAAGCTGGGCTCTATGCTAGCTCTAAGAATGATGCCAGTGATTAAATATTTCACCTTTTCATAGAGAAAGATATTAATTACATAAATAATGATAAGTACTGCAAAGGAAGAATTAAAACTGCAATATGAAAAATTAACATAAAGTCTGATATAGATTGTGGATTTATGAAGACATGTTTGAGGAAAGGACTTCATATTTAAGTTGCAAACCATAAATGAAAAGTTGAAAAAAGAGTAGAGGGAACCTGAAAATACTACATACTGTATGATTCCAACTATCTGACATCCTGGAAAAAAGCAAATTCCAGAGACAGGAAAAAAGATTATTGGTTGATAGGAGTTATGAGAGAGGGAAGGATGAACAGGCAGAGCACAAAGGGCTTTTAGAACAGTGAAACTACTCTGTGATACTATAATGACGAATCCATGTGACTGTGTGTACTAGTCACTCAGTTGTGTCGACTCTGAGACCCCATGGACTGTGGCCCACCAGGATCCTCTGTCCATGGAATTCTGCAGGCAAAACTATAAACTTGTCCAAACCCACACAGGTGTACAACATCAAGAGTGAATTCTATTATAGGTTATGGACTCTGTGTTAACAGTGATGTGTCAATGTGAGCCCTATCATTTATAAAAACGTATCACTCTGATGGGGGATACTGAGAACAGAAGAGGCTATGCATGTTTGGAGGGGAAGGAACCTATGCGAAATACTTAAACTGTCAGTTCAAATTTTGCTGTGACCCTATAAAAGCTCAAAAAAAAAAAGTATATTAAAAAACACACAGAAGAAGATTCAAGATGTGCAGGACTTGAAGCAGGAAATTTTTAAGTATTTGAAATAGAAGACATGGGTTTCTTGTCATTCTAAGACAGTCTTATCCATCTAAGATATTTCTTAAGTTAAATATGAGCTGTGAATGAATTCTAAACTAAAAACTATAATCTAAGGCATTAAGTGCTCATGTAAAAGTATTATGCTAAAATGCTCTCTAAAAATTATACAAATTTATTCCATAGTACTTGTTACCTAAAGTTTTAAATTATATATGTGTGTATATGTATATGTCTTATATGTTTATATATATACACACATATATAGATATAATAGGACTTCCCTCGTGGCTCAGTGGTAAACAATCCACCTGCCAATGCAGGAGCCAAGGGTTTGATCCTTGGGTCAGGAAGTTTCCTTGGAGAAGGAAATGGCAACTCACTATAGTATTCTTGCCTGGGAAATCCCATGGACAGGGGAGACTAGGAAGCTATAGTCCACAGAGCCACAAAAAGAGTCAGACATGACTTAGTGATTAAGACACAATATAGATTTAACAAGTACCATCTCTAAAACTCCATACAACTTCAGTTCAAAAATAGATACAAGGTAAACTAACATCTGTCTCAGTTTCTAATATGATGTAACAAATTAACCCAAAACTTAGTGACTTAAAAACATTTATTAAACCACTGGGTTTTATGAATCCAAATACAGGCAAGGGGTGATGTGTCCTTACCATATACTCAAAGCTGTTTTGTTTTGTTTTGTTTTGTTTTCCCAGTAGTTGCATATGGATGTGACAGCTGGACCATAAAGAAGGCTGAGCCCTGAAGAACTGATGCTTTTGAATTGTGGTGCTAGAGAAGACTCCTGAGAGTTCCTTGGACTGAATAGAGATCAAACCAGTCCATCCTAAAGGAAATTAACCCTCAATATTCACTGAAAGGACTGATGCTGAAGTTGAGGCTCTAATACTTTAGCCACCTGATGCAAGAAGTTGACTCATTGGAAAAGATCCTGATGCTAGGAGAGAATGAAAGCATAAGAAGAAGGGGTGACAGAGGATAAGATGGCTGGATAGCATCATCAAGTCAATGGACATGAGTTTAAGCAAACTTCAGGAGAAAATTAAGAAGAGGGGAACCCTGGTGTGCCATAGTTCTTAGGGTTGTAAACAGTCAAATACGACTTAGCTACTAAACAGCAACAACAATATGTCAAACTAGGAATATCTGAAGCTGGGGCTCATTTGTCAGCTGAGGGCTGGAATCCTCCAAAGCCTCCTTAACTCACATATCTGGTGCCTGAGAGGGAATAACAGAAAGATGAGGACTGCTGGCTGTAGCTCCTAAATACAGCCCTGCCACATGGCTTTGCATCCTCCCAGAATGTTGACGTAACAAGTAGTCAGACTTAAGAAGTAGTCAAGCTTCTTATATGGACTCTTTGGACTCCAAACACAAATATTCCTGAGAATAAAGTAAAAGCTCCATCACTTCTGGGGACCTGGCCTCTAAATTAATGCACTTTCATTTCTGCTATATTCTGTTAGCCATAAACAATTTGTATAGTACTAGTATTAGTCATTCAGTTGTGTCCAACATTTTTGCAACTCCATGGACAGTAGGCCACCAGGCTCATCTATCCATGGGATTCTCTAGGCAAAAATACTGGAGTGGGTTGTGCTGTTGCTAAGTTGCTTCAGTCATGTCTGACACTGTGCGACCCCATAGATGGCAGCCCACCAGGTTCCCCTGTCCCTGGGATTCTCCAGGCAAGAACACTGGAGTGGGTTGCCGTTTCCTTCTCCAATGCATGAAAGTGAAAAGTCAAAGTGAAGTCACTCAGTCGTGTCCGACTCTTAGCGACCCATGGACTGTAGCCTACCAAGCTCCTCTGCCCATGGGATTTTCCGGGCAAGAGTACTGGAGTTGGGTGCCATTGCCTCCTCCGGAGTGGGTTGTAAGCCCACCTAAATTAGAAAGAGTACACAGATACCACCTATTAATTAAAGGAAGTGTGAAAGAATGTGTGGCAATTCTTTACTCCCACAGCACCTAAAGCACTACTCTAATCATGAAAATAATGGCCTCTGCTTCCAGATGTGCTGGGTAAGTCTACTTCTTCTCAGGAGATTATTATTTCTCCTAAAGAAACGTAAGCATTCTCAATCTAATTTTACTGTCACCTTTGTATATTCTCTACCTTAACTGGCCAGAGTCCCTCTTGTAACTTCTACCAAATTCTCTCCTAGGGGCCTATATTGATTACTTTGGTCACTATCCCATCATCCTAACAATCACTTCTCCCCTCAACATCTCATTAACACATATCAGTCTAAAAATATTTTAATTAATAATTTAATCATAATTAGTAAATAATATTTAGATAATGTTTTAATAATTCTATTAAATTCCTAAGTATCCAAGCTGATCTTTTAAGTTCCAGAATTTCACGGCCTAGTTTGACTATAAAGCAACCATTTTAAAAAATGAAGGAAATAATCAGTTAAGAATAAAGAAATAGCTATTCCATATTCAAATTTCTAAATATAAATTGAGAAGGTAATGTACCAGAGAAATTACATTAAATAACAAAACTAACAATAAAATACATTTTAAATTATCACAACATTAAAAGTGAATGAAAATTGACTTATGGGACAAGCATTAAAAAGAACAAACATAATATAATAATAGTGAATATAATAGATTTTGTTCAGTTTCATTTTACAAAATACTCTAGGAAGCATAATTTTACAGATCTACTTTAATGTCATTTAACAATCTTGAGCTCATAAGTTTATTCTTTAAGCCTGATTAGAGCTAAATACAAATTTAAATATATATTATGTCACATTTAATTTCATGAGCTTTAAAGTTTACTAACTTTGCATGTGGACATTTTTTAGAATGCATTTATATAAATTTTCTGTCATTGTAAATTGTAACAAATGGGATAATAAATGTGTCCATCTCATGTTACTGCTGGTATGATAAACTGAGATAAAGTCAAGTCAGAATATTTAATACTCAGTATATGATGCTCATTATTATCATCATCATTATTGTTACTAAGAGCTCATACTGGAAATATAAACCTAGGCTTAAAAGTCTGAAATATTATATTGGAAAAATAAAAATGAAATTAACAAAAATAAACAAGTTTTTAAAATACAATTAGAGACTACAATAAACTAATTTAAAATACTGCACCTTAAATCACTAATTCAGTCAACTAATTTATCCTAAAATTTTTATAACAGGGAATAGCAAACAATGGTGTCACAATTTTTACTATTGCATTTTTATAAGAGGAAACAAAGTTTTTGCATGGAAAAATTTTCTCCAATCAAACCGAACTTTTATAGCTAAATTTAAAACTCTAGAAAAGAATATATATATTGAAAAAGTTAAGATGTCATTAGCTTTAATACTGAAAATAATCACCACTTTAAAAGTACAAATCTTTGCCAATACCAAAGATAGTTCTGTATTACTGACCCTATTATTAGACACATATGTAATTTATTAAGCTCTACTGTATAGCAGTCATTTTTGCAACTCTTTTTCATCCTTTATCTCACTTAATCCTCATAATCCCTAAAGTGTTACTACAATTATTATTCCCATTTCATAAATAAGAAATTTATAGTTAGGAAACTTCAGTTCAGTTCAGTCGCTCAGTCATGTCTGACTCTTGGCAAACCCATGAATCGCAGCACGCCAGGCCTCCCTGTCCATCACCAGTTCAGTTCAGTCGCTCAGTCATGTCTGACTCTTGGCAAACCCATGAATCGCAGCACACCAGGCCTCCCTGTCCATCACCATCTCCCAGAGTTCACTTAAACTCACGTCAGGTTAAGTATTGTCTAAAGTCACACAGGCAAGCAATGGGATAACCAGGATTTAAGCCTGAATTTTGTCTTACCCCAAAGCTCATGCTTTTAACCACTAAGCACACTGCCTTCCACAAGGTGAATGAAATTAATGACAATCTAATATCTGCCAGGCACTTTATGTACTTTTCTTTTTTTACAGATGAAGAAATTCACAAAGGTTAAATTACTTGTAAATATTAAAGTTCCAGAACTTTTCCTTACTTAGTATTTCTCATAGTATGATCTATGGATTACTCATATGAAAGTCATTAGATGCTATTTTAAAAGTCAGATTCTTGAGTTTAGTTACAGAAATATAAATTTGATACATCTTGGGAATGGCATTTTTTGTATGTCCCATATAAGCTATTATAAAATGTTTGCTATATTCCCTGTATTATACAAGAATAAAATCCTTGTACATATCTATTTTATACATAGTTACTGTACCACTTAATCCTCCTATCCATTTTGCCCCTTTCCCTCTTGTGACAACTACCAGGTCTGCTCTCTGTAAGTCTTTTTATGTTTTGTTCTAATTTTCCATTTGTTTCATTTTTTATTCTTGACATATAAGTGAAAACATACAGGAATCCCCCTGTGAGGAACCCCAGAGATCTTAGGAGTGTGCATGTGTGTCTTTCTGATGAGAAGCTTTCTAATTTTTGACTTTAGTATCTCCTATCAGAGAATGAGATATTCATTGTTGCTGTTTTGTCTCTAAGTCATGTCTGACTTTTTTGCGACCCCATGGACTATGGCTCACCAGACTCCTCGGTCCATGAGATTTCTCACACAAGAATACTGGAGTGGGTTGCTATTTCCTTCTCCAGGGGATCTTCCCAACTCATGGATCAAACCCGTGTCTCCTTCATTGGCAGGAGGATTCTTTACCACTGAGCCACCAAGGAATATTCATAACTGGTTAAAAAAAAAAAGATGAAACTTTGTCTCCAGAATATGCACTTCTAACATCGGGTTGTTTTATTGATTCACATTCAGGACAAAGAATAGATACTTAAATAGATACTTAATAAATAAGAATAGATACTTAAAAGACCCTCAGAAGGCCTTTTAAGCTTTCTAATATTAAAGTATCACTAAGTAATATTTATAGAAGTAAGGAAAATGAGATACATGAATACTCTTTGGCTCTGGTTTATGAAATTGAAAGATATAGAGTTTTAGATATACTTCTGTTCTTCCATAGAAAATCCAGCCTCAAAATGTTGTTTACAAAAGTGGAAAAGAAACAAAACCACTTCAGGAGTATTTAATAGTTGGCATTTTTTATATATAATATTTACTACAGGCCAGGTATTGTGCTAAACCTCAAGAATTATGGAAATTATCATCATCACTTTAAACATGAGGAACCTTAGAGTTAGAGAAGTTAACTAATCTGACCAAGATTTTAAATAGTCTTAGAGCTGGGATTCAGATTGACGGCAATTCGTTTCCCAAGGTACGAATTATGCCCGCTCCATCCCAGGCCACCCCGACCCCAGCCACCACCTCCAGAATCGCCATCCCACTACAGCTATCACCGCGACCACAGGCTCCCCATTTTTGCCTCAACTTGTGTTTCTGAAGAAAGTTTCCAGAGCACAATTTGAGCAGTAGTAGTTATAAGGACATGAAGTAAATATTCAAAATATACACTTGAAGAAGAATTTTCAGTGGTAGAAACTAAAAATACATATTTTACCACACTACCCAGGAAATTATTACCCAAAGTAAAATGAAAGGACCACTGTAATCTGTAATAGTGCCTCAATTTATATGGAAGTATTTCAACTACTAAAATACTTCAAGAAGCATTTTGAGACTATGAAAATATAAATAGAAGGGTAAATGGGATAATATTTTAAGTATAGGTGCAGTTACTTACTCTTTTATATCTTGTGGCATTTGAAAATGTATGACCTAATGCAATTAGCAAACAAGTATACAGTAAGAATTTGGTGTGAAAAATAATTAGGTTCATTAGGAATAAATGACTCCCAAAGCTCTAATATATTTCCACATTTTAGGACAAAGAAGGCAGTGCAATACAGGTTAACTTTCAAAATGTATTTCACTTGCAGTTAAAGCCTGTTAATGAGAGAGCCTTATTAGGTAAAATGGGGTCAGTTTGACGTGACACAGAAAAAACATCAACTAATAGATTTTTTTCAAAACTTTCGTTCCTTACATTTATTTGCATCATATAACTACATACCAAACCAAGCATAACAAAGGAATTTTGACACTATCATACTTCATACAAGGACATTTCAAGTAAAGAAACTTTGGAAAATGATGGCAGGTGTCTGCATTGCACCATCCCCTCATTACTCTCCACAGGTCTCCAGATTAGCCATTGGAAATGAATTCATTAATTACTTAATGAGTTGTGCACATATGCTCAAAGATACCATAACAAGATTGTTTCCTGTGGCATTTTTATGCAAACAGAAAAAAAGAAAACAACCTATCGTTCCTTACTAGAAGAATGAAAAGCCATGAATTACTCATGGCAAAGAGTCGGACACGACTGAGCGACTAAACTGAACTGAACTGAAATGAACTCATATAACAGAATGTTATCAATAACTAAAACTAATACACAAAATCCATATATTTTGACATGAATATATCTTTAAAAAAATTAAGTCAAAAGACCCAGCTGCAAAAGTTTATATGTAGTATGTGTCAATTTACACTAAAAAATTAAAAATAAGGAAGACGGTATCAGGAGGAAAAAAGCAAGTACAGCATTGAAGGCAGCAGTTAAAACCAAAGTAAAGGAAGAAAGACACAGAGAAATGGCATATTCTTGGAACAGGCAGCAGTCCTCCATAAGAAACTGTCAGGAAAAGACACTAGAAAGAAAGACAGCATCCAGACTGAAATGTTCTGATGGCTGTGCTGAAGAATTCGGACTTCTGTTGGAAATGGAGAGCCAGAAAAGGGATTCAATAGGAGGGTGAGATGAGTGGATCCATGCCTTAGAAAGATGACTGACTATCATATGCAGAGGCTGGTATCAGAATTAGGAGCCCGTTAAAATAATCCAGGTAAAGAACAGTAAGTGACTCTCTCTGAGAACAGTGTCTGTTTTATCAGAGTTATTTCAGGAGCAGATCTCAGTAGAAGACTAGAAATGTATACACAATCATCACAAGAAAAGGGAAATTATAAAAGGTTAGATTAAGTGGTATAAAATGAGAATAAAACAGGGTTAGATAGAACTTGGGCAACCATCTGTAGACTGATAATAAAGCAGCAGGCAAAGAAGGAAACATCATGGAAAATGGCACCATCAAAGAGGTGAAAGAAAAAGGAGGAAGTATTGCTTCAGAAACAAAAGGGAAGAAAATGCATTATTTAGCAAATAAAAAGAGACTAGATAAATGTATTTTAAAGATCTTTCCAGGCATTTTGGTGCTTACCTAATAGATTTTTAGTAAAGAAAATACTTCACAAACTCTGACCTAGCTAGTCAACAAAATATACATATTCTCTTGTGTCCTGGTTCATGATCTCTCAAAGATCACCAGGATGCATAGGTTACAGTCTATGTATAGTGTATCAACAACTAGATACAGGTCTGAAGGAAGTGACTAATAATGCTTCAATGAAAGCTATAGCCTTATAGAATCAGATATGGGAGTATAGTCTGAAGTATAGTAAAGAAGTCAGAAACATACTGAAAGAATGTAGTTTTGACTTGATCAACACTAATGCTCTATTTAATTTTCATTGTAATTTTTCTTTTGGAGACTTACGTCATTATAATGCTAATAAGGTTATCCACTTTAAAATAGTGATTCATGTCAATGTATGGCAAAACAAATACAGTATTGTAATGTAGAATAAAGTATTAAAAAAATAAAATAGTTATAGTAAAGCAACTCTACATGTGCAGTGGAAGTGAAAAGTGAAAGTGAAGTCACTCAGTCGTGTCCGACTCTTTGCGACCCAGTGGACTGTAGCCCACCAGGCTCCTCTGTCCATGGGATTCTCCAGGCAAGAATACTGGAGTGGGGTGCCATTTCCTTCTCCAGGGGATCTTCCCAACCCAGGGATCGAACCCAGGCCTCCTGCACTGCAGGCAGATGCTTTATCCTCTGATCCACCAGGGAAGCCCAAATTTAATACAAGCAATTAAATTTATTCTCAGTGTGTGGAAGGCTTCTCATTATAGATAACTGCTATGAAAAGTACATTTTTATAATCACTATATTACTAAAACTTAAAGAGAAAAAGATACCTTTTATAATATTAAAAATAAAACTCTATCAACCAAGAAAAACAAACTACTCTACATTGTTGATAACATTTTCAATGCATAATTACAATCCTAATCTTAAGAATTCATTTAAAAATATTTAACATGTTTTCATCATATTAGATATGTTTCATTCCTGTGGTTACAGTGGTTTTCTCAAGAAACTCCCACATGGACAAAATGAATAAATAATAATAAAATAGGCCTAAATATAGAATTAAATAAAATATAATTTTCCAGCAGTTCCTGAAAGATTCAATAATTTTCAAACAATTATTAAAGAGGAATCAGGGCTTAGTCATGATTTGCTCATTCCGCTATTTTGCTCAAGTACTGAAATAATTATTCAGATAGTATATATAATAAGCATTTCTTGAAACAGAACTCTGAAGCTCTTTTTAATCTAAATAGTGCAACTAGAGAAAGCATATAAGTAAAACAATGAGCTGTGGACCACAGAGCATTCCTCTGAGCAGGAACGAGAGCTCAGCCTATGCTCTTTTCTCTTATTCTTGACCTTGCCTATTATTACATAAGAAACCACTGCTGAGAACTGCAGTTAGCACAGCAATGAAACTTTAATATTGTCCCTGTTACAAGTGGTGTGGTTTTCTGTCATTACCAGCATAGCTTAGACTGAGATATGAAGGCAGCTGCACTGATACACTGGATAACCACACACTATTTAAAGGACACAGTAGTAGTTTCACAGGAGGGGAGAGAAGCCCCACAACAGGTCCCAAGTCGTGCCGTCAATTACAGGCCTGCCACACTAATGACTAAGGAGATGCAGGGAGCAGCAGCAAAGAGGGCATCCATCTCGCCCTTCTCTGGGAAAGGCGCGCCTGTATCCCACTGCACTCTGTCTTCCGCTGCCTCCCACCTCCCTGGCTTTTGTTCTCCCTGACAGTGAACGTGATCCTGAGAATGCGACCTATCCATCATCCTTTCTTCCTGAAAGGCACCTTGACTATGGTTAATGAATGTAATAAGACCAAACAATACATACCAAACCCCAAGCTCTTCTACTCAGCATCTCTGAAAATGGGCTCCACTGAGACAATAAAAGGACCGAAGGATTGCACTAGAAAGGCAAGTATTTCATAACATCTCATTTAATTTGTTCCTCTAGTTCACATCATATTCAGAGAGGAAATGTAACTGAAAAGGGATGGGACTGAATTTCTTGTGTGGATCATAAAAACAACAGCAATGTATGATAAGTAAACTTCTACACATGTATAAACTTAGATATTCAAGCTTTGTACATTTTATTGTGAACCCCATATTACCAGCGCACATATTATAGAATGTTTTTAAAACAAAAACAATGTGAGAGATATTTTTATAATATTAAAAAAAAAAACTATCCAGCAGCTATTACTGCTACTGGTACTACTTCCTTAAGCAGTTCTTTGCAAAAAACTACCCTCAGCAGACTCATCCCTTTTGTCTTGTCACTTTAATAAAGCTGTTGTTGTTTAGTCACTAAGTCCTGTCCAAATGTTCTGCAACCCTATGGACTGTAGCCCTCCAGGCTCCTCTGTCCATGGGATTTCCCAGGCAAAAATCCTGGAGTGGGTCGCTATTTCCTTCTCCAGGGGATCTTAAAGGCCCAGGGATCGAACCCATGTCTCCTGCTTTGGCAGATGGGTTCTTTACCACTGAGCCACCAGGGAAGCCTTTAACAAATCTATGTTGTTGTACTTCAGTCACTAAGTCATGTCTGACTCCTTGTGACCCTGTGGGCTGTAGCACGTCAGGCTTCTCTGTCTTCCACTATCTTCCCAAGTTGGCTCAAATTCATGTCCATTGAGTCTATGATGCTATTTAACCATCTCATCCTCTGCTGCCACCTTCTCCTGTCTTCAATCGTTTCCAGCATCAAGGTCTTTTCCAGTGAGTTGCCTCTTCACATCAGGTGGCCAAAGAATTGAAGCTTCAGCTGTATATTGCAATAAAGCTATATATTACAACTAACTTTTAAACCAGCCACCTCCATGCTCTACTCATCTCTGACCTAAGCACACTTTCAAATCTTTTGATTACAAAATGTCTAACCTGCTGACTCTCTCCAAAGGTCAAAAAGTAGAAATGAATAATTAACAGATGACTAGATCTTTTCCCCTGGAGAAGGAAATGGTAACCCAATCCTGGGAAATCCCATGGACAGAGGAGCCTGGTAGGCTACAGCTTACACTGTGGCAAAGAGATGGATAAAAGTTAGCAACTAAATAGCAAACGTCTTTTCCCCAGCTTCCCTTTCAGTAAACTTGTGAACAGACTGTGTGAACAGGACAGCTTTTAAATAAAGATCACAAGGAGTCAACTCATCTGGACACAGTGGGAAATAAAGGACCAGGCTGATTCCCTACATGAGTGATTGAGATTGTTTCTCCTTTTTCCCTTTAAAACTTTCACGGCTGAGCAAAATCTTCAGACTTGGTCTGGGACAAGAAACTGCCTTCTCCCCAGATGTCCGACATTCAGATTAAAGCAGTTTTTCCATTCCTCCTGGCACTTGCCTCTCAAGGACAGATTTTTGAGCAGCACCTGGACCTGAGTTTAGTAATACCACTACCACAACCATTATCATTTTACTACTTCTATTGCTGTTGCTGTGATAGCTACATGTCAGGCACTACAAGAACTTCCAAGATAGATAGAGCTAAAGGAATTTTAGCTATTATTTATAGCTAAATTATTTATAACTAAAGGAATTTTAGGGGTGGATCTCAAGACAACATGGCTGAGTTTATCCTAAGGAGTTCATCCTAAGGAGTTCAGTATGAATTTGAACTGTCTAGAGGAAGAAGACAGGTTCCCTGGTGGCTCAGATAGTAAAGAATCTGCCTGCAATGCTGGAGACCTGGGTTTGAACCTTGAGTTTGGAAGAATCCCACAGAAGGGAATGGTTACCCACTCCACTATTCCAGTCTGGAGAATTCCATGGACAGTGGAGCCTGGCAGGCTACAGTCATCTTTTCTAGCCATAGGAAGGTATCTGATAACGGTCTGTGTAAGACACCAAAAGACTGTAAAATTCATGTTAAAAATCTATTAGTGGGATAAAGGAGGCATCCAGGTACTGGGTTCTATGTTATGTTTAAATCCAGGAAATCAATGCCTTTTTGAATTTTCCCTGTTATCTCTATATTTGCAGCAGTTTCTAAATCTGAGCAAAAATAGGTACTGGGTATAATACAACCTAATGTTTGGAAAAAAAACTAGTAGATGTGATGCTTTTCAGAAGTGAGTGAATTAGAATCACTTTATCTACTGTGAATAAGCCTGTAAGGCAAAAATCCTTGATACATTCCATCTAAGAAACAAACAGAAGCCACTTACATAAGGAAGTTACAGGAAAAAATATCAGTGCATTTATAGTTGATACTACAAATATGGTAGGTAAAATCAGCTTCCAACGAACAACTGAATTTACAATTTTAAATGAAAAGGCAGATATTTCATACAGACTTTTTAACATGTAGTCCTCTATAATAAATATTTAATAATTTCACAGTCACTGGTAAACAGCCTTTGGGACTTTAAAAATAAATGGTTCAATATTACTTTGCCTTTTGTAGCTGATAGATTTAAAAAAATCCAAATTTATGAAAACTAGATAAAAATAAACATATATTTAACTTAAATATTTTGGTAACTGTTATTCAAATATTCATCAATCCCTTTTTCATCTAAACGATGTAATGATTTGCTCAGGGCTTGTCTTAAAGCACCAAGAGTCTCACATTCTTTCAAAAGTCTTCATTAAACTGTCAACTGAGGCTCGTACCCTCTGGCTTCAGTTATAAATTCTACCATGATTAAATTAAGAATATGAAGCTTTATATTGTTTTTCTTTTCATTTTGGCAGGCCCCTATAACTAACTATGAAAAGAATTAAAGTGCAGAAACATACATGATTTTTCTATCACATCCTATCTCTTTATTACAGTGTAGAACACATCTGACATTTTGTAATAGATGTACACACATATTTTAAGAATATACTTTTGTAATCAGTTTATATCATCTGAATGAAATTTCTCATTTTGTGTTTTAAATTTGAATTTGCTTGAAAGGATGATTTAGTCCATCATAAATTACCCATGTTAAGTAGTTTATCACATATGTACTCAAAATATCCATCAGGATATCTAACAATGACCCAAAGGTTTTAGCACAGTGTATGCATACGCTTACTCCTTGGAAGAAAAGTTATGAACAACTTAGATAGCAAATTCAAAAGCAGAGACATTACTTTGCCAGCTAAGGTCCGTCTAGTCAAGGCTATGGTTTTTCCAGTAGTCATGTATGGATGTGAGAGTTGGACTGTGAAGAAGGCTGAGCACCGAAGAATTGATGCTTTTGAACTGTAGTGTTGGAGAAGACTCTTGAGAGTCCCTTGGACTGCAAGGAGATCCAACCAGTCCATTCTGAAGGAGATCAGCCCTGGGATTTCTTTGGAAGGAGTGATGCTAAAGCTGAAACTACAGTACTTTGGACACCTCATGTGAAGAGCTGACTCACTGGAAAAGACTCTGATGCTGGGAGGGATTAGGGGCCAGAGGAGAAGGGGATGACAGAGGATGAGATGGCTGGATGGCATCACTGACTTGATGGACATGAGTCTTAGTGAACTCTGGGATTTGGTGATGGACAGGGAGGCCTGGCATGCTGTGGTTCATGGGGTCGCAAAGAGTCGGACACAACTGAGCGACTGAACTGAACTGATGCATATTATAATATTCTGATTAAATCATTCAAGTCTAGTCCATAAGGGGTATTTCTCTCTGAAGTTTCTATCAATGGACTTAGCCACTCACTGGTGATCTCTCCCTTCTTTGACTTTCTCTAATGCTTCTCATTCATACCACTTATGAAATGTTAACTAGTCTCTGCTAGGATAGGTCCTGTTCATCCAATCAGACTGAAGTTCTTTGAGGGCAAAAGTGCCTTACTTTGTCATATCTCCAGTTGTAGATAGCAACAGGTGATTCATGTAACAAAGGTTCAAAAAAAATTTTAAGATCTCACTATAATGAAAAAGGAGGATGAGGAAGAGAAGGGGCAGAAGCAGAAATTTAGGAAATATATTATTATAAGGACATTGAAAATTTAAAGTGTAATTTGTAAAATTCAGAACAAAGGAAAGTAAGACTCCAGCTGGTTATTTTGGGAAGTTGATAATTTAGCAGCAAATTGGTTAAAATATCTCAAACTGCTAAAGCAATAATCACATTTTACTTGGGTATGCTCATTTCACATTATGATTTTCTGGACCCTAGACTCAATTTTTCACACTCAAAACAGAATAGCATAATGGAAGGAATGGTACTGAATACTCTGCAACCAATCCATTAAACATATCCAGAGTTATAGAATGAGTGAACATTCAGGTTCCCCTAACTTCAAATGGTCAATTCCTTTTAACACAGTCTGCTTTAGGATGGAGGAGCCTGGTAGGCTGCAGTCCACAGGGTCGTTAAGAGTCGGACATGACTGAGCGACTTCACTTTGACTTTTCACTTTCATGCACTGGAGAAGGAAATGGCAACCCACTCCAGTGTTCTTGCCTGGAGAATACCAGGGATGAGGGAGCCTGATGGGCTGCTGTCTAAGGGATTGCACAGAGTTGGATATGACTGAAGTGACTTAGCAGCAGCAGCAGCAGCTTTAAGCAGCGAGGCACTATATTTCTATTGATAACATTTAAAAGAGACTAACCAAAGCAGGTGTTTATTCATTCTCCCATTGGAAACATTTCTATTTCTAATAATTTCGATCTAAATCCTAAAATTCAAATGTTAGATAAAACAAAATTCTTGATATAATAGTGATGATAATATACTTAGTGGAAACAGGGTGCATTCAATTCGAGCAAAGAAATCTTGAGGCTTACCTCAGTACTGCCACTAACTAACCATTATGACCTGACATGCTTTTCACATATGAACTTGGTTTGATACACAAACATTTTAATGCTAATGCAATATAGGAAGCAGAGGATGGAGGGAGGAAGGATGGAAGGGAAAGGAGAGGGGAAGGAGGGAGGGAAAGGGAGACAGGATGCACTAGATTAAAAGGCAGTAAAACCTCAGTCCTGATTTCAGCATTGGCACTAACTCAACAATATGACCTGCAAAGTCACTTAAGCTTTCCAGATTATGGTGCTTCAACATAAAATGATGGCATGTGGAGGATGTATTCTCAAAGGTTTCCACAAATTCTAAAATGCTGTCTTGCTAAATTAATCAAAGTTAAATCATTTGCCGTACTGCTATGTAATATTCTTAAATTGTAAAGCAAATGACTTGTTTACCTTATAACCAGAACAGACAAAAACTTGCATTTTTAAATTTTTCTGATGGTTTTTGTCTTATATGTAAGCAGTTTCATCAGAAGACAAGAAGAGGCAGCACTACTCTGAATAAAGAATTACTCATACGAGCAACTTTCTGAATTAGACAGCCATTTTCATTTCAATCTTTAACAAATTTAGATTGGTAGTTTTCCATTTTCTTCCAAAATTAAAAGTATGAGGTACAATTCTTTTCCTTGAAAGCCAATTACCTAAGCATTGTAGGCAATATGGATATTGTCCTAAAGCAATAGTCTTAAAGGATATTTAGGTACTATAGTTCATAAGCCATAACAGGCTCTTTGCAACTGAATATTGTTACTGACCCAGTAAAAATGCTTGAAAGGAACTCTAAAATGGTTTGATGTGTAGAAAAGTTGAGTAGTATGACACGGCGTTCACTGCTTTTTTAATAATGCTGCCATTTTCTTAGCAGATGATGCAGAACCAATGATAGCTATCACAACAATTTAATCATGAAAAAATAACTATGACTAAGTTGTAATAGCCTGACCAATTTTCTATAGTTTACAAGGCCAGATTTAACAGTATTTTTTAACACTCTGAAACATACCTGTATTCTTCAAAAGATAGTGTGGCAGAGACTGCTAATTGGTTTTAATATCCTAATTTTTAGCTGGGCCCCTTATAGCTGAATGTAGCCATGTATCTAAACCACTGGCTTAGTAAAGAAAATTGTTATCCAATTAAAACAGTAACGTTTTGTAGCAAATTTGGGGGATATTTCCTTCAGGAGAAGAGGGGATACCCTTCCCTCACCCTCTGGTACATGGAACAAGATGTGATGTCTGATAGCCCTCTTGAACCAGAAAGGTAAAGGCCACAAGGCCAGGACTGTTAAATGATAAGCTGGTTGAGGCCCACGTACCTGGCGACTTTGTGGATCCTCTATAAGAGCACTAGACTGCCTGTCTCTTACATGAGGGAGGAAGAAATTACTACAGCTATTCTGAGTTTTCTTCCATATGCAGCTGAGAATGTGTTTCCTAGGTCGCCTCAGTCTTGTCTGACTCTTTGCCACCCTATGGACTGTAGCCCACCAAGCTCCTCTGCCCATGGATTCACCAGGCAAGGATACTAGAGTAGGCTGCCAGAGTCTCCTTCAGAGGATCTTCACAACCCAGGATCAAACCCGCGTGTCTTATGTTTCCTGCGCTGGCAAGCAGGTTCTTTACCAATCGGTATTTTTAAGATCAGGAAGTTGTTTTAGTTCTCTTTAAAACTGTAAATAAACATACCTTAAAGCATCAAGAAAAATCATACTAATCACCATTTAGTGAGAAAAAAATAGTAAGCGGAAATGCTAGATACTATAGGAAGGATACACCACAAAAACATGCAAATTTCACTTTAATCAGACATATTTAGTACATAATTTAAATACAAGAGTAGACTGTGCACATGGACATCACCAGATGGTCAACACTGAAATCACATTGATTATAACTTTGCAGCCAAAGATGGAGAAGCTCTATACAATCAGCAAAAACAAGACCAGGAGCTGACTGTGGCTCAGATCATGAACTCCTCATTGCCAAATTCAGACTTAAATTGAAGAAAGTAGGGAAAACCACTAGACCATTCAGGTATGACCTAAACCAAATCCCTTATGATTATACAGTGGAAGTGAGAAATAGATTCAAGGGATTAGATTTGATAGAGAGCATAGTGAAGAACTATGGATGGAGGTTCGTGACATTGTACAGGAGGAAAGGGATAAAGATCATCTCCAAAAAAGAAATGCAAAAAAGCAAAATGGCTGTCTGAGGAGGCCTTACAAATAGCCAAGCAAAGAAGAAAAGCAAAAAGTAAAGGAGAAAAGAAAGACATACCCATTTGAAAGCACAGTTCCAAAGAATACCAAGGAGAGATAAGAAAGCCTTCCTCAGAGATCAATGCAAAGAAATAGAGGAAAACAACAGAATGGAAAAGACTAGAGATCTCTTCAAGAAAATTAGAGATACCAATGGAATATTTCATGCAAAAGTGGGAACAATAAAGGAATGGTACGGACCTAACAGAAGCAGAAGGTATTAAGAAAAGGTGGCAAAAATACACAGAAGAACTATACAAAAAGATCGTCATAACTGAAATAATCACAATGATGTGATCACTCACCTAGAGCCAGATATCCTGGAATGTCAAGTCAGGTTGAGCCATAGGAAACATCACTACAAAAAAAGCTAGTGGGTGTGATGGAATTCCATCTAACCTATTTCAAATCCTAAAAGATGATGCTTTGAAAGTACTGTACTCAATATACCAGCAAATTTGGAAAACTCAGCAGTGGTGACAGGATTGGAAAAGGTCAGTTTTCATTTCAGTCCCAAAGAAAGGCAATGCCAAATAATGCTCACATGCTAGTAAAGTAATGCTCAAAATTCTCCACGCCAAACTTCAACAATACATGCACTGTGAACTTCAGATGTTCAAGCTGGATTTAGAAAAGGCAAAAGAACCAGAGATCAAATTGCCAGCATCCACTGGATCATCGAAAAAGCAAGAGAATTCCAGAAAAACATCTATTTATGCTTTATCGACAATGCCAAAGGCTTTGACTGTGTGGATCACAATAAACTGTAGAAAATTCTTAAAGAGATGGGAATACCAGACCACCTGACCTGCCTCTTGAGAAATGTGTATGCAGGTCAGGAAGCAACAGTTAGAACTGGACATGGAACAACAGACTGGTTCCAAATCGGGAAAGGAGTACCTCAGGGCTGTATATTGTCATGCTGCTTATTTAACTTATATGCAGAGTACATCATGCAAAATGCCAGACTGGATGAAGCACAAGTTGGAGTAAAGATTTCTGGGAGAAATATCAATAACCTCATATATGCAGATGACACCATCCTTATGGCAGAAAGTGAAGAAGAACGAAAGAGCCTCTTAATGAAAGTAAAAGAGGAGAGTGAAAGAATGGGAGTAAAACTCAACATTCAGAAAACCAAGATCATGGCATCCAGTCCCATCTCTTTATGGCAAATAGATGGGGAAACAGTGGCTGACTTTATTGTTTGGGGCTAGAAAATCACTGCACATGGTGACTGCAGCTATGAAATTAAGACACTTACTCCTTGGGAGAGAAGTTATGACAAACAGACAGATATAAAAAGCGCCCCAGACCCCGCCGCCCACCCCGGACTCGGCGGCAACAGCAGGGGGGTGGGGGGGGGGGGGGGGGCCGCCCCCCACCACCCGGGGGAACAGGAGCGGCACGGGAGGCGAAGGGGAACAGGGGGGGCGAGGAGAAGGGAGACAAGCCGTTACACAGTGGAAACGTAGGCAGATGGGGGGGGGGGGGGGACAAACTTAGACAGATATTAAAAAGCAGAGTACATTACTTTGCCAACAAAGGTCCATCCAGTCAAAGCTAGGGTTTTTCCAACTGTCATGTATGGATGTGAGAGTTGGGCTATAAGGAAAGTTGGGTGTAGAAGAATTGATACTTTAGAACTGTGGTGTTGGAAAAGACTCTTGAGAGTCCCTTGGACAGCAAGGAGATTCAACCAGTCCATCCTAAAGGAAATCAGTCCTGATATTCATTGGAAGGACTGATGCTGAAGCTGAAACTCCAGTGCTTTGGCCATATGATACGAAGAACGGACTCATTGGAAAAGACCCTGAAGCTGGGAAAGACTGAATGCAGGGGGAGAAGGGGACGAAAGAGGATGAGATAGTAGGATGGCATCATCGACTCAATGGACATGTGTTTGAATAAACTCTGGGAGTTGGTGATAGACAGGGAGGCCTGGTGTTCTGCAGTCCATGGGGTCACAAAGAGTCAGACACAACTGAGCGACTGAACTGAACTAAATACTCAGAGTTAATTTCTTTTTTTCAGTTTCCTACTTGAAACCACAATGAAATTATGTTTTCAATAAATCAGCATAAGAGTTAATTAGTAACTGTACACTAAATTAAAGATTATGCAATAGGACCCCAAAACTAATACAGTTAGATGAATGAGTTTGTTTTTCTGTCTTCTCCCTCCATTGCTGGGGATTACAACTTAATTTCTTTACTACTGTACATTCTTTGTCACTGATTAACCTGGGCAAGCATTCTCATTGTTTCTATTTGTGCCTCCTAACCACAGAAACTCAAGGCCATGAAGTCAGCAAACCAAGATTATAAAAGATGGAATATGTTGACTGGAACAAGAGGTCTTAAACAACCAGAGGACCAAAAGAGACAGAGATAATATCATGAAATAACCAATCTCAACAAAACTGTATGTGGCAATGGTCACGTAGAGCCCCCAAACTTTTATTTAAATGCACCTGCTTTCTCTTAGAAGGCAGGACAATATTTCTTAAGGTGTTTGTCTATTACCCTCATCTGCTGGCAAATCAATAAAATTCTCTTTCCTTTATTTTCAAATACTTGGCCTCCTGATTCTCATTCAGCATCATGGACATGGACAGAGTTTTCAGTAACAATTTCTCTGCTAATATATAGTAAAGAAACTAAGGAAAGATCCACTTAAGAGGAATAGTTAACACACAAACATTTTGAAATAATTTATATGCAAATAAAATAGAATTCAGAATTAAGTACTTACTAATAGATTACACAGGCTTCCCAGGTGACTCCGTGGTTAAGAATCCACCTGCCAAGCCCTAGACGCGGATTCAATCCCTTGGTCTGGAAGATTCCTCTGGGGAAGGAAATGGCAACCAAGTCCAATATTCTTGGTTGGAAAATTACATGAACAGAGAGAAGGTGGGCTACAGTCCATGGGGTCACAAAAACTGGACACCACTTAGCGACTAAACAAAACAAATTACATGTATAAAATTTCTTGTTTTTAAAATAGAGCATACCAATGATTAAAAAATAAGATTAAAATACAAGTATAAACAGCATAATCAGCATCTACTATGGACTAGCCAGCATACCTACTTTTTTCATAACACTTAAAATGTACAATTAAATAGATCCTATTAACAGCCCCATTTTAAATATGGGGAATCTGGGGCTCAGTTTTCAAATTCCCTGGATATGAATGGAGGAGGAGGAGGTGAAAAAGTCAGTAGAGCTCCAATGTCTGTTTTATCAAAAAAAGTTAACTCCTGATGATTAGACTATGCTACCCATAAGGCCCTCAATAACAACAAAATAACAACAGCAACATTTCTCTCTTATGCTCTCCCAGCCTCCAAGACCATCTTACATTCGGCTAATACATAGATAGTAACTGTAATCACAACTTTATAGGGAATTGGCTTTAGTGAATTTACCCCCAAAAGCTTCAGTTACTTTAAATTTTTTAAAATCTATGATTTGCGATTTTTTCCTCAAGCGTATACAGTATTACCCCCTGTTAGGATGTTGGCATCTGCATTTCACTTAAAATTGGTTATTTTCTATTTGTCTCTCATATGCAGTAACACAGTAACTACTATAATTGTATTTTCTGAACAAATACAGACCCAAAGAGAAACCTATTAGTGCCAATGGAAGTAAAACCGAAGTGAAAAGGTCTAAGATAACAACCATTGTTAACTAGAAAATACAAGTTTTAGATAATGTGGAGAATGTTTAATTGAGCAGGGGTTCTGACCTCTGATATGAATAGGCTCATTTCACGTTCTATACAGAAATGAGGAAAAGAAACTTATTAGAATATTTTAGGACATGCTCTCCTGTTGCTGCTGCTGCTGCTAAGTCCCTTCACTCGTGTTGGACTCTGTGTGACCCCATAGACGGCAGCCCGCCAGGCGCCACCATCCATGGGAGTTTCCAGGCAAGAGTACTGGAGTGGGTTGCCACTGCCTTCTCCCAGGACATGCTCTCACCAGTATAAAAAACAACATTTATGGGAGAAACTAGATACTATGGTAGGGATCAACAAAGCTTGATTTTATAACCATTTTAAGTGCACAGAATACAGTAAATTTTGTTTTCTTTAAGTGTGACTAATGTCACTAGGTTCTCAATATGTTCATAAACTGACATTCTAAGTTTAGGATTTAATTTTGAAAGTCACTATTCTTATGGAATTCGATAGCATACATCTTTTAACTCAGTTTCTACAGAACTGGAACTGACTATATAAGCAATTCAGCAATTCACAAAAGGCATAACTTAAAAAAGTCAAATCAGAAGCCAGATCTTTACTACTTATCATCTCCAGTAAAAAATAAAATTAACATAGGTGTTGAAACAGGCTTATATGAGATTTTAAAAGATTTCTGTGATAGAGTTACTCTAACATTTTTTAGTGTATATGCTCTGTTAAAACCTTGTTTAATTTTTTTGTGATATAACAATATAACCACCTAGAAATCTGTAGCACCATTACCAAGTTAGCATTTGTAGACATGCTGGTTGTTCAGTTCAGTCACTCAGTCGTGTCTGACTCTTTGAGATACCATGGACTGCAGCACACCAGGCCTCCCTGTCCATCACAAACTCCTAGAGTTTACTCAAACTCATGTCCATTGAGTCGGTGATGCCATCCAACTATCTCATCCTCTGTCATCCCCTTCTGCTCCTGCCTTCAATCTTTCCAGCATCAGGCTCTTTTCACATGAGTCAGTTCTTTGCATGAGGCAGCCAAAGTACTGGAGCTTCAGCTTCAGCATCGGTCCTTCAATGAATATTCAGGATTGATTTCCTTTAGGATGGACTGGTTAGATCTCCTTGCTGTTCAAGGGACTCTCTCAAGAGTCTTCTCCAACACCACAGTTCTAAAGCATCAATTCTTCAGTGCTCAGCTTTCTTTATAGTCCAAGTCTCAAATCCATACAAGACTACTGGAAAAAATATAGCCTTAACTAGATGGACCTTTGTTGGCAATATCTCTGCTTTTTAATATGCTGTCTAGGTTGGTCACAGCTTGTCTTCCAAGGAGCAAGTGTCTTTTAATTTCATGGCTGCAGTCACCATCTGCAGGGATTTTGGAGCCCCCAAAATAAAGTCTATCACTGTTTCCCCATCTCTTTGCCAGGAAGTGATGGGACAGGATGCCATGATCTTAGTTTTCTGACTGTTGAGTTTTAAGCCAACTCTTTCACTCTCCTCTTTCAGTTTCATCAAGAGGCTCTTTATTTCTTCACTTTCTGACATAAGGGTGGTGTCATCTGCATATCTGAGGTTATTGATATTTCTCCCAGAAATCTTGATTCCAGCTTGTGCTTCATCCAGCCCAGCATTTCTCATGGTGTACTGCATATAAGTAAATAAGCACGGTGACAATATACAGCCTTGACGTACTCCTTTCCTGATTTGGAACCAGTCTGTACTGATAGCATTAATAGTCTCATTAGAATTTAGCAATGATAGAATTAAGAATCATTTGAGTCAAATGGTATTTTTCTAAATAACCACTAATAATAAAACACTTGCTTATACAATATTATAGAAAATGTTCAGAGTCAAATTCCTAATATTATAAAGCAGACATTTATCTACTTTATGCATTTATGGATTCTTTCATATTAGCTATCTATTTTTCCTATTGGTTAAATGCAAAGTTTATTTTATCACATTTCACAAGTTATATACATCATAGTAAGCTCTCTGTTTGGAGAAGGAAATGGCAATCCACTCCAGTATTCTTGCCTGGAGAATCCCGTGGACGGAGAAGCCTAGTAGGTTACAGTCCACGGGGTCGCAAAGAGTCGGACACAACTGAGCGACTTCACCTCACCTCAAGCTCTCTATTGGACATACAAAAGAGCTCAAACTTCAAAAAAATATGTCATTTTACAAAAGAATGTGGCCAAGATAGTCAATATCAGCGCCTCAAAAAATGAATGATTAATCTACCTCTATCATCCGCAATGGCACCCCACTCCAGTACTCTTGCCTGCAAAATGCTATGGTTGGAGGAGCCTGGAAGGCTGCAGTCCGTGGGGTCGCTTAGGGCTGGACACAACTGAACGACTTCACTTTCACTTTTCACTTTCATGCATTGGAGAAGGAAATGGCAACCCACTCCAGTGTTCTTGCCTAGAGAATCCCAGGGACAGGGAGACTTTTGGGCTGCCGTCTACGGGGTCACACAGAGTCGGACACGACCAGGGCGTCTTAGCAGCAGCATCATCATCATAAACTGACAGATGGAAAATATCTTGAGAACCTTTTATTCATGAAGAAACATAAAATCATCTTTAGCTTTTCTGTTTTTAAAATCTGAAGTGAATGAATTGAACATTGCTACTATTCCTCTTATCATTTAACTATTAATTGATGTTCTGATAATATTTGTAGGTACTCTGAACTGTGAAAGCTTAGAATGTTGTATAAGATTTTCCATCCTTGTTGAGATCATATCTAACTCAGATACTATAAGTTTCTGCCCAAAGTTAAATTTCTAATGCAAACTTCCATAAACCTAAAAAATTACAAAAATTATTACAAGGATGACCATCTAATATTATGTTTCCAGCTTGCAATAATTACCTGGAATATTACTAAGTTGATTCTCCAATACAATACACTTTGAATAAACACACAGAAAAATTCCACAAATAATTTCTTATTCTGAAATTTTGAACTAAATATCCCCCCCCGTTTACTTTCTCATTTTTAATAGAGGCATGGTTTGTAATAATAACAACTAACAAATACTAGCTGGCCAGTACAATTCTAAGTACTTTAAGCATATTAATCTGGTGAACTAAATTAGCAGAATTTACTTAGTAACTAAGTCAGTGAATCTTCAAAACTAACATAAAGAAAGCATTACTATATCTCCACCATTATTATCAGATGGGAAAACTGAAGAACAGAAATTTTAAATAGCTTGCCTACAGACATACAGGTTTATGTGGGGAAATTTAAACTTGAATACAGGAATCATGAGTCCTCAGAGCAAATCACTATTCTACAATGCCTATTAATTTTATAGAAAGAAAATAAAAACTTAATTATAAAAAGAGGCAACTAAATGTGAGCCTCAGTGGTGGGGACTATGAAAATTGGAGAGAAGATGATTTTTTTAATTCTAGTCAACCATAAGCAGTAGAAATGCAACGGATTGGGATTTTATTTTACTCACAAGTTAGTTAGCTGGTTACTATTTCATGATGCTGGTAAGAACAATGAGATTCCTGGGTCAGAGGAAAAGAAATTTGTGACTTGAGGTACATCAAACAGCCTGATTGTCAGCATATTTATGTCAGTCCACCTTCCCTGTCACATGATGGGTCCTGGCCCAGACAAATATGTGGGTTTCTAAATGATGCATACACAACAAACAGTACTTATTCAGAAGGAAGCAATGCAGTCACTAAAGAGTTCCATTTTATATTTTCATAATTACACAGATTAAGTGACATTTTCAAGAGAGCTGTGCCTTATAAATTAATACATTTTAGACTTATTCATAATTACCAGCCTTGTTGACAGATCAGGTTCATACTGCTATAAAAGCATTTCAAGGGTAAAGGTTCTATCTGGTAAATACCACTAGTGTGATTGCAAGGGTGTCTATTTTTAACATGTTTATAAGAATATCTGACCAGAAGAAAAATCATAGATCACATTAACAGATGTGGAAAAAGCATTTAACAAAATCCAGACTGTTCATGATAAAAAGTGAAAAAGTGTTAGTCGTTCAGTCATGTCAGGCTCTTGGCAACCCCATGGACTATAAGCCTGCCAGGTTCCTCTATCAAATTCTCTAGACAAAAAATACTGGAGTGGGTAGCCATTCCTTTACCCAGGGGATCTTCCTGACCCAGGGATCAAATCTGGATATCCTCCACTGCAGGAAGATTCTTTACCATTGAGCCACCAGGGAAGTCCATAGATGATAAAACTCACAGCGGACTAGGAATAAAAGGAAACTTTTGAACTTGATAAACATCTACAAAATCCCCTAAATCTAATACTGTGATAAACTATATGCTTTTTCCCTATAATCAGGAACAAGAGACAGCTGTTCCTGCTTACTATACTTATTCAATATTGTACAGTAAAAAGACAACCAAGTAAAGGAATATTAAAAAGAAGAAGCAAAATTCCCTTTTTCTGGAAAATAAAAGAGTTGTCAAGGTAGAATATCTCAAAGAATCAACTAATAGCAAGGCTACAAGATAAAAAATTTATATAAAAATCAGTTGCTTAACTATATATGAGGAATGAATTATTGGAATTAGAAATCAAAGACCCAGTGCTATTTGCATTAGTATTCAAAAATGTGAAATACTTAGGTATAACTCTAAAAAATTTATACAAGATTTATATAAGGAAAACTACAAAATTCTGATAAAAGAAATTAAAGTTGATATAATAAATGGATAAATATCCCAAGCTAATACTGTATGGATCACAATAAACTATGGAAAATTCTTAAAGGTATGGGAATACCAGACCACCTTACCTGCCTCCTGAGAAAGCTGTATGCAGGTCAACAAGCAAAAGAACCAGACATGGAAGAACAGACTGGCTCAAAATTGGGAAAGGAATACTTCAAGGCTATATATTGTCACCTCGCTTATTTAACTTATATGCAGACATCGTGTGAAATGCCAGGCTGGATGAAGCACAAGCTGGAATCAAGACTGCCAAGAGAAATGTCAATAGCCTCAGATATGCAAATAACATCACCCTAAAGGCAGAAAGCAAAGAGGAATTGAAGAGCCTCTCAAAGAAAGTGAAAGAGGAGAGTGAAAAAAGCCAGCTTAAAATTCAACATTCAAAAAACAAAGATCATGGTATCCAGTCCCATCACTTCATGGCAAACAGACGGGGAAACAGTGACAGACTTTATTTTCTTGGGCTCCAAAATCACTGCAGATGGTGACTGTAGGCATGAAATTAAAAGACACTTGCTTCTTGGAAGAAAAGCTATGACAAACATAGACAGTGTTTTAAAAAGCAGAGACAGCACTTTGCTCACAAAGGTCCATGTAGTCAAAGCTATGGTTTTTCCAGTAGTCATGTATAGATGTCATCTGGACCATAAAGAATGCTGAGTGCCAAAGAATTTATGCTTTCAAACTGTGGTGTTGGAGAAGACTCTTGAGAGTCCCTTGGACTGCAAGGAGATCCAACCAGTCCATCCTAAAGGAAATCAGTCCTGAGTATTCATTGGAAGGACTAATGCTGAAACTAAAGCTCCAATACTTTGGCCACCTGATGGGAAGAGATAACTCATTGGAAAAGACCCTGATGCTCAGAAAGATTGAAAGTAGGAGGAGAAGGGGGTGACAGGAGATGAGATGGCTGGGTGGCATCGTCAACTCAATGGACATGAGTTTGAGCAAACTTTGGGAGACAGTGAAGGACAGGAAAGCCTGGTGTGCTACAGTCCATGGGGTCACAAAGAGTCAGACACAACTGAGCGACTGAACAACAATAACAAAGACAATAATAGTAAGATGACAATTCTTCCCCAAAAGGCTACAGATTCAATGCATTTGCAATCAAAATCCTAGAAGTCTATTTTGTAGCTATAGAAAACCCAATCCTAAGGTTTATACAGAGAGGCAACATGACAATATTATAGAATATTATTATTCTATAATTCTATAGTAATAATAATTCTATCATTCTGTAATAACCTAGACAATACTGAAGAACAACAAAGTTGAAGGATTAACACTCCCAACTTCAAGACTAATGATAGTTATCAAGACTAATGCTAGTCATCAAGACAATGTGATAATGGCAAAAGAATAAATAGATCAGTGGAACAGAATAAATAGCCTGAAAATGCTTCCACTCAAGTGTAGTTTAATTATCTTTGGCAAAGGAGGAAAGGTAATTAGGTGGAGAAAAGATACTCTTTTCAACAAATGACTCTGAAACAAATAGACATTCATATTCAAAAATTTAATCTAGACAGACTTTATACATTTTACAAAAACTAATTAAAAATGGAACATAGACATCAATGTAAAACACAAAACCATATAACCTCTAGAAGATAACATAGGAGAAAAATCTAGGCAAACTTGCATTTGGCAATGATTTTAGATATAATATCAATAGCACAATCCATTTAAAAACTAAAAATATCTATTCTATGATAATACTGCGAGGAGGATGAAAAGATGTGACAGAAAATATTTGTAAAACATGTATCAAACAAATAAGGACTTGTATTTAAAACATACAATGAAATTCAACAATTTAAAAGAATGATAAAATAGGAAAAAGATACAAATGGACATTTAACCAAAGAAGAGACAGATGGAAATTAAGCATATGAAAAGATGTTCAAAATTATAGGTCACTAGGGAATTGCAAATTAAAATGAGCTACCATGACATACCTGTTAGTATGACTAAAATCTACCAAATGCTGGTGAGAATATATAGCAATAGACATTTATTCATTGCCAATGGGAATGAAAAATGGTAAAGCCACTTGAGAATCAGGCTTGACTTCTAAATATATTTACTCGAAAGTAAATATATTCTTGTCTTATGTCTTATGATCCAGAAATCTCACATCTATTTACCCAAAAGAGCTGAAAACGTTTATCTACAGAAAAACTAATACACAAATGTTTACAGCAACTTGATTTATATTAGCCAAGAGAGTCAAAGTGAAAGTGAAAGTGAAGTCACTTAGTCGTGTCTGACACTTTGCAACCCCATGGACTGTAGCCCACCAGGCTCCTCTGTCCCTGGGATTCTCCAGGCAAGAATACTGGAGTGGGTTGCCATTTCCTTCTCCGAGTCAAGAAAAGAGTCAAAAGATGTAACCAAGATGTCTTTCTGTGGTGAATGGATAAACTATATTACATTCATATAATAAAAGATGAAATATTATTTAGCAACAAAAATAAATAAGCTATCAGACCATGAAAAGAAGTGGAGGAATCTCACATACATGTTATAAGGTGAAAGAAGTCAGTGTGAAAAGCTACATACTGTATAACTCAAACTATATGACATTGTTGAAAAGGCAAAACTACATACACAGTAAAAAGATCAATGATTGCCAGGAGCTCAAAGAGGGAAGGATGAATACATGGAGCAGAGGGCTTTGTAAAGGCAGCGAAACTATTCTGTAGAGTTACTCATTTTGGAAAAACCCATAGAATTGTACAATATAAAAAAATTAAAAATGATGTGAACTGTGAACTTTGAGTAATAATAATGTATTAATATTGGTTTGTCAGTTATAAAAAAGGTACACATATGTAAGATATTAATATTGGCAAAAACTGTGTATGTGATGGCGAGAGTATATGGGAACTCTGTACTTTTGGTACAGTTTTTCTATAAACCTACACCTGTTCTAAAAAATATAATTTATTTTTTTAAAAGGCAAGGTGAATGGCCTGGCTGATAGAGTGTACAGTATACACAGGAAGAATAATACTAGGTCAAGCCATCTGAAATTGCCAATATTTAACCATTGTTGACCTTTTGTATGCTATAACCTGAATTGTAGACGAGGTCAAAAGTGAGGACTGTTTGGGAGAAAGAACTAAAGAAAAAGCATGTTATTTATTTTAGGTAACAGCACTCAGTCCTCAAAAGCACTCTTTACAAAATGAAAGTTCACTAAGTGCTCTTGTGCACTGGGCAGTGTGTTGTCTCAAACTCGTTAATATTGGGTTTTTTAAAATTTTCTTTTCCTTGAAAGATCTGTGTGTCCTCAAAGATTTTTCCTTTCTTTCCCGTCTTCATCTTATCAAAGACTAAGGACTCATATGTCATTGATCTCTTGTCCATTCATTTCTTGTCCCTCTACTTAGGCCATTAAAAGTTGATTAGAAGTTCTCTGGGCATAGCTGGGACTTGTCAACCTAATCTAGTGTCCAAGATGATTGTTCAGATATTTCATTAGCAGAACTTTGAAGTCAGTACCCTTACACATTGCTTGTGCTTTTGCTTTTTCGTGTGGATTGTTTTGTTCCTCAGAGAAGCTTCTTTCATTTTCCTGCTAGAGATTAGAATCTTAGATGCCAGCCTTCTCAAAATAAGCTGAGAGAAGAAGGCTAGTAGTCTCAAGGTTCAGTGAATATTTATCCATTTATTCCACCCACTCTCTTCTCCCATCCCACCCCCTTTTTTTTGGCACATGACTATTCCACCTTTAATTTGTATATTAAATTCATTGATTGACAAATAATAGCTTTATTTTCTTGATTATATTTAAAATCACAATTTTCTAGTTAGCTGAGAATATTTTTTACCCCATTAGATGAAATAGATCAGAATGGTAAATGCACTGTACTTAGGCTTATAAATGGATATTTACTTTTTCTGTAAACTTATTTTATATGCCTAATTTTCCAAGTGGAAATTTCTATTTTTCCCAAATTATATATTTAACATTTTAATATGTTTTCTAATATAAGCCCAGAAAAAGAGAAAAATTAAAGTATAAGCATGAAATTTTAAGATTCCCAGTCTTTCCTTCTACCAACCTGTACAGAGTGGGAGACAGATTTGAGGATGGATATGTTTCTTAGAAAATTAGCAGTAACAAGGTCAGAATTAAAAGGGATCCTACTGTAACAGGTATATCGCTTGCAAAGAAACAAATTGGTGTATGTTCTGAAATTACTCTGTATTAAACCACTATCTGGTTAATAATACACTTTTGTTTTATCTCCCAATCAAATTGTGAACACCTTAGAGACTAATCTATTCATGGATTTCTTTAAAATATGTAGCTTAATTCTTTGCATGCTATAGATGATCAATGAAAGAATAAAATTAGAGTGCATATTAAGAAATAAATTAGGTAATGTTCTGGTACCCTTCAAGTCCCAAATTTATAATCTAAAACCAATCTTCACCATGATATGTACACACTCATTAAGTTGTTCAGGTTAGCAACCTGCTACATCTGTGTTTAACTAGTAACGTTTATACAAATATTAGAAAGCAAAATGAGCAGATATTCATTTAAATCTCAACTGGAGAAAATACTTAATATATAATAACTAAAGTTAGTTTAGTCAAATTATGATAATAAAAATTTTTAAAGTCTGCTTGCTTATCTGCTACTTGTACCAAATTATCAAGTAGATTATACAAAATATAGATGGAATTATAAATACTTAGAGATGTTAAACACAATTAAGTTCAACAGAATTTGAGAACTCAGCAGTGGCCACAGGACTGGAAAAGGTCCATTTTCATCCCAATCCCAAAGAAAGGCAATGCCCAAGAATGCTCAAATTAGCACACAATTGCACTCATCTCACACGCTAGTAAAGTAATGCTCACAATCTCCAAGCCAGGCTTCAGCAATACGTGAACTGTGAACTTCCAGATGTTCAAGCTGGTTTTAGAAAAGGCAGAAAAACCAGAGATCAAATTGCCAAAATCCGCTGGATCATGGAAAAAGTAAGAGAGTTCCAGAAAAACATCTATTTCTCCTTTATTGACTATGCCAAAGCCTTTGACTGTGTGGATCACAATAAACTGTGGAAAATTCTGAAAGAGATGGGAATACCAGACCACCTAACCTGCCTCTTGAGAAAAACCTATATGCAGGTCAGGAAGCAATAGTTAGAATTGGACATGGAACAAGAGACTGGTTCCAAATAGGAAAAGGAGTACATCAAGGCTGTATATTGTCACCCTGCTTATTTAACTTCTATGCAGAGTACATCATGAGAAATGCTGGACTGGAAAAAGCACAAGCTGGAATCAAGATTGCCGGGAGAAATATCAATAAGCTCAGATATGAGATGACACCATCCTTATGACAGAAAGTGAAGAGGAACTCAAAAGCCTCTTGATGAAAGTGAAAGTGGAGAGTGAAAAAGTTGCCTTAAAGTTCAACATTCAGAAAACTAAGATCATGGCATCTGGCCCCATCACTTCATGGGAAATAAATGGGGAAACAGTGGAAACAGTGTCAGACTTTATTTTTGGGGGCTCCAAAATCACTGCAGATGGTGACTGCAGCCATGAAAGTGGAACCGATTATACAGAGTGAAGTAAGCCAGAAAGAAAAACACCGATACAGTATACTGACACATATATATGGAATTTAGAAGACAGTAATGATGACCCTATATGTGAGACAACAAGAGACACAGAGGTATAGAGTGGACTTTTGGACTCTGAGGGAGAGGGAAAGGGTGGGATGGTTTGGGAGAATGGCAGTGAAGCATGTGTATTTTCCTGTAAGAAACGAAGCGCTAATCTATGTTTGGTGTAGGATGCAGGATGCATGGGGCTGATGCACAGGATGATTCAGGTAGAGGATGTGGGGTGGGAGGTGGGAGGGGCTTCGGCATTGGGCGATTGTGTTCACCTATGGCTGATTCGTGTCAGTGTATGGCAAAACAAATACAGTATTGTAATTAAAAAAATAAATAAATTTAATTAAAAAAAAAAAAAAAGACGCTTACTCCTTGGAAGAAAAGTTATGACCAACCTATATAGCATATTCAAAAGCAGAGACATTACTTTGTCAACAAAGGTCCGTCTAGTCAAGGCTATGGTTTTTCCAGTGGTCATGTATGGATGTGAGAGTTGGACTGTGAAGAAGGCTGAGCGCTGAAGAATTGATGCTTTTGAACTGTGGTGTTGGACTCTTTAGAGTCCCTTGGACTGCAAGGAGATCCAACCAGTCCATTCTGATGGAGATAGCCCTGGGATTTCTTTGGAGGGAATGATGCTAAAGCTGAAACGCCAGTACTTTGGCCACCTCATGCAAAGAGTTGACTCACTGGAAAAGACTCTGATGCTGGGAGGGACTGGGGTCAGGAGGAAAAGGGGACGACAGAGGATGAGATGGCTGGATGGCATCACTGACTCGATGGACATGAGTCTGAGTGAACTCCAGGATTTGGTAATGGACAGGGAGGCCTGGCGTGCTGCAATTCATGCCTCGCAAAGTGTCGGACACGACTGAGCAACTGAAATGAACTGAACTGAACTAAGGCAAGTGAACATCAAGAAAATAAATGTACAGATAGAAAACTGCTAGATTTCTAATAAAACAAAATAATTCAGGGTTATTGAAATGACAATGATTCTACAGTTTTTAATAAGATAATATAAGATCTTATTTATGCCTAACAGGTATCAGATTATTTAAAAATACAGGCCACATACATACAAACACACACAATGAACCATTTCTATTCAACCATAAAAGAATGCAATTTTGCCATTTACAATATGGATGGACTAAGTGAAGTAAGTCAGATAAAGACAAATACTGTATGATGCCACTTATATATGGAATTTCAAAAAATACAACAAACTGGATAATATAACAAAAAAGACAGACTAACAGATAAAAGAGAACACACTAGTGATTTCCAGAGGGAAGATGGAAGTGAGAAGAGACAATATAGGACTCAAGGATTAAGTGGCACAAACCGTTATACATAAAATACACTACAAGGATATATTGCACAACACAGGGAATACAGCCAATATTTTATAATAACTAAAAATAGAGTATAACCTTTAAATATTTTGAATCACTATATTGTACACCTGTCACTAATATAATATTGTATATTAACTCAACTTGAATTAAAAAAATAACCACAGGCCACCTATGTCTCTGATCTCTCAGGACTCAACTCAAATTACTGAATATACAGAAAAGAAGGTAGCATATGTGAAAGAGATGCCCAGTCCAAGTTTGATGCATGAAACAGGGCACTCAAAGCTGGTGCACTGGGACAACCCAGAGGGATGGGATGGAGAGGGAAGTGAGAGGGGGGTTCTGGACGAGGGACACATGTATACCCACGGCTGATTCATCTTAATATATGACAAAAACCACCACAATATTGTATTTAGCCTCCAATTAAAACAAATAAATTAAAGCACACACCCACACAAATGAAGGTAGTAAAAGTCATAGAACAGTGAAGAAAATAAAAATTTAATATTGCAGGATAAGCTGGCAGCACATCTATTAATTCAACAAATAATTATTAACTACTTATCACAACAGGAAATCTAATTGAACATCTTTCACTCAGAATAGAGATCAGAAAGACACATATAAATATACAATTTTACCAACACATCTATTTTCTACTACAGAAATAAAATATAATTTTAAGCTAGACTGCTTATTCTTCTAGAACTAAACAGTACACTTACTTGAAAAAGAAGCTAAATAAACAGCTTTTGCATGCATCTAAACATGCTGTCTGATTTTAGTTTTACTTTTTTCATCACATTTTGGCCACCAAAAGGAAATAATACAAGATTAAGAAAAAAGTATCTGAGGATATAAAATAAATGACATGAAACTCTTTCTAAGAAGTTACATCCCCATCTTCCTTATCATCAAGAAACTGATAAATATTTTGATCAAATACAAAGTGTTATATGTCATACACAGAAAAAGGTACTATTTAAAACTGTCATTTATATGTGAAAATTACATTGAGAAGATTTACTTCTCTCTCTTCTCTCTCTCTTTCTCTTTCAAGTGTAAATATTTGTTTATTCTTGCAAGGGGAAAATATTGCAAGAATTGATGGTGGTTGTGACACTTGCTATTTTATATACAAAAATAATTAGTAACTTTCAAATAGGGAGGTAGATAGTTTATATGAATATTAAACAGTGTATTTTCTAGAAAAGTTTAAGAAGGCTTCTCTCCTTTTTGGGACTGATAGACATTACATGATAGTAAAATTTAAATGTAGAGATGTTTAAAAGTCATAATATTAAAGAAAATAACCTTTAAAAACTGTATTTAGTTTTTAACCACGTAAACCCATTTAAGACACAAGTCTCTCAGGAGGAGTCTCACTTGGCAATTCTTCAGTTCTCATTAAAATGTTAAAATAATTCAGATTGTCAGTTTTGACACCTTAAAATTACATAAGAGAAAATGCTAAAACCATATATATCTTCTCCCTCCATAATTTTATCTATTTTTCATAAAATAATACCCATTAAAGTTTTCCAATCTTTCTTTTATCTTAAAATGGGTGCTTAAAGCTAATTTTACACGTCAAGGATGTTTAAAATAATAAAGCAGTTACTAAAGCAACAGAAGCTTTTCTAGGCCAGCACTTTTTAAATATAACTTCCAATAATCAGGAGTATAAAAGAAACACTACTTTTGCAGGGTGAATACTATTAGCACCTTTTTCCCAAGTAAATTATAATTTTTTTACATTTTACTGACAGCGCTACTCAAAATGATATATATTTCAGATTCATGCTTTTAAGTTCAAGCTACTTCATGAAAGTCAATTATCAGAAAACTAGTGTTTTCCAGGAGACAAAATAGACTATCTTATAAGATTTTAAGACCGTTGATACAGGAGTTAGCCAGAAGGTGGTCCATTGTAGTCACTAGGGGGAAAATATGAATCTGGGCAAGTCAGGACTAGTCTAAGACCACCAAAAGCAGTACATTGGTGGTCCTCTGACATAAAAATCAAGGACTATTCATGATGTATAATCACTGTACAAACGGATATGGATATACGAGGCCCAACATTCTTTACCAATATTGAGGAAATAATTTAATAGCTCTCTCCATAAAATATGTGGTGAGCCTAGAGCTCACTCTGAAGGAAGAGAGGGTTTAGGGTACCCTAGCTTTTTAAGCAACTTTGGCTGAACATAGGTGGCATTACTTTTTACAAATGGCTATTAATTTATAAGCTCCATTAATATTTTTATCTTCCAACTTCTAGAATAAAGATGCTAAGGATGAAAAAAGAAGACCAAGGCAAATAACATAACTTGAGACTCTGAAAATCTCTGAGTGAAAAGATGTATTATTTTGTAGTTATACCTCCTGTTCTTTAAGAGAACTATTGGATGTGAACATAAACAGGTGAATATCAATTGTTCTAGGAAAGACTAGGTCAACATCAATGACAGAATCAGTGAAGATGAAACATTACAGCACTAAGTGCCCATATCCAGTCACAATATAATTAGTGAGTAGAGGTTAGGGAAAGAAGCATACAGAACCTTGAGGAGCATCATCTTTGGAACAAGGTAGTATCAGGAGAAAGAAGGGCCACAGGGCATACCTTTTAATACTTGTCAGTAAATAATTATATTAGCTGTCACAGAGGACACAAAACTAGTCTCTGACTTTCTTGGACAAGAAAATAGTTGATATTTCTAATGATTTTATTGTTGAGAATTCAAAGAAAAGCCTATTTCTCTTACTATTTTGATTCTCCTCTAACAATGATTCTAATCCACAAATCATAAAATTATCAGTGGTTGTCAATGGATAGGGAGATAAGCAGAAAACAGAAAATTTTTAAGGCAGTAGAAACACTTTGTATGATATTATAATGACGGTATGTATCATTATATATTTGTCAATACCCACAGCACATACAACACTTAGAATGAATCCTAAAGTAAACTATGGGCATTGGGTGGTTACAATGTGTCAATATAGGTTCATCCTTGTTAAAAAAAAAAGTCCATTAGGTAGGGAGTACATGGGAAATAGCTGTATTTCCCTTACAATTTTGTTGCAAATATAACCTGCTCTTAAAAAAAAAAAAAGATCTTAAAGAAAAGCATGAGTAGAACTAAAAATGTTGTAGACGATACTAAAGATAAAAATTAAGCTTATAAAATATTTAACTGGAAACATGGCATGGAAAAAAGTTAAAATCCATTCAAAAATTGAACAAACATTTATTGAGTCATGTTATATGCCAAGCACTGTTCTTAACCAAAAGAGGGAAAAAGAAATAAGAAACTACAATACAGCCAGGAAACAATAAGATGGAATTAGTAAATTATTAAATCTAAATGCATAGATAGGATTAGATGGATTTTTTAAAAAAAGACCCAAATATGTGTTTCCTACAAATGACTCACTTCAGCTTTAAGGACACTTGGCTCAAAGTGAAGGTATGGAAAAAGATATTCCATGGAAATGGAAACCAAAAGACAACAGGATTAACTATATTTATATGAGATAAAATGGACCCTAAGTCAAAAGATGTAAAAGAGACAAAAAGAGGTCATTACATAATGGTAAAGGTGTCAGTTCACCCAAAGGATGTAACAATTGTAAATATATATACACCCAAAATCACAGCTCTTGAATATATTAAGAAAAAATTATTACATTTGAAAAAGAAATAGACAGCAATGCAAGTATAGTTCAGTTCATTCAGTTCAGTCGCTCAGTCGTGTCTGACTCTGTGCAACCCCAGGAATCACAGCACGCCAGGCCTCCCTGTCCATCAGCAACTCCCAGAATTCACTCAAACTCATGCCCATTGAGTCGGTGATGCCATCCAGCCATCTCATCCTCTGTCATCCCCTTCTCCTCCTGCCCCCAATCCTTCCCAGCATCAGAGTCTTTTCCAATGAGTCAACTCTTTTTGTATGAGGTGGCCAAAGTACTGGAGTTTCAGCTTCAATATCAGCCCTTCCAATGAATACCCAGGACTGATCTCCTTTAGGATTGACTGGTTGGATTTCCCTGCAGTCCAAGTGACTCACAAGAGTCTTCTCTAACACCACACTTCAAAAGCATCAATTCTTCAGTGCTCAGCTTTCTTCACAGTCCAACTCTCACATCCATATATGACTACTGGAAAAACCATAGCCTTGACTAGATGGACCTTAGTTGGCAAAGTAATCTCTCTGCTTTTTAATATGGTCATAACTTTCCTTCCAAGGAGTAAGCGTCTTTTAATTTCATGGCTGCAATCACCATCTGCAGTGATTTTGGAACCCAAAATAATAAAGTCTGACACTATTTCCACTGTTTCCCCATCTATTTCCCATGAAGTGATGGGACCAGAATGGTGAGCTTTAAGCCAACTTTTTCATTCTCTTCTTTCACTTCCATCAAGAGGCTTTTTAGTTCCTCTTTACTTTCTGCCGTAAGGATGGTGTCATCTGTATATCTGAGGTTATTGATATTTCTCCTGTCAATCTTGATTCCAGCTTGTGCTTCTTCCAGCCCAGCATTTCTCATGAGGGGATTTCAATAGCATACTTTCATAAAATGGATACAAAATCAATGAAGAAACAAAATACATCTTAGATAAGTGAACTCAGCAGACATACAAAGAACACTCCATATAAGCAGAACATATTCTTCTCAAGGGCACATGGGACAGTCTATGGGAGAAACTATGTTAGGTCACAAAACAAGCCTTTGCAAGTGTTAAGAAGACTGAAATCATACAATATACCCTTTCTGATGTTTTCATATTCTATGAAATCAGAAATCAATGGGATAAAACTGGAGAATCCACAAATATCTGGAAATTGAACAACATACTCCAAACAACAATGGGTTAAAAAAAAATCAAAAGGGAAGTCAAAAAATATCTTAAGGGAACTCCTTGGCAGTCTAGTGGTTAGGACTCTGCACTTTGACAGCAGGGAGCATGGTTTGATACCGAGTTCTGGAACTAAGATCCCACAAGTCACACTCTGTAACCAAAAATATGTATTTATCTTGGAACAAAAAAACAAAAAATGGCAAAACAACATACCAAAACTTAGGAGATGTAGTGAAAACTGTTTATAGGAAGAAATGCCACATAAGAGAAAAAGAAAAGTCATAAATAAATCTACTATACATCTTAGAAAAAGAACAAACTAAGACCAAAGTCAGTAAAAGGAAATAGGTAACAAGTTTTGGAGGAGAAATGCAATAGAAACCAAGAAAACAATAGAAAAGATTTACAAAAGAAAGAACTGGTATTCTGAGAAGATAAAGAAAATTGACCAAACTTTAGCTAGACAAAGGAAAAAAGAGAGAAGATTCAAATAAATGAAATTATAAATGAAAGAGGAGATATTACAACTCATACCACAGGAATAAAAAGGATCATAAGAGAGTAATATGAACAACTGTACACTTCCAAACTGAATAATCTAGAGGAAAAAAGGATACATTCCTAGAAACATATAACCTACCAAGAATGAATCATAAAGAAATAGAAAATCTGAAAAAATGTAATGACTGAACTTTTCCTGGTGGAAGAGTGGATATCTGCCTGCCAATACAGGGGACATGGTTTTAAGCCCTGATCCAGGAAGATTCCACATGCCACAGAGCAACTAAGCCCACGTGCCACAACCACCGAAGCCCACACGCCGGGAGCCTGTGCTCCACAACAAGGGAAGCCACTGCAGCAAGCAGCCTGTGCGCTGCAACTGAGGCAGCCCTTGCTCACTGCAACTAGAGAAAGCCCACATACAGCAACGAAGACCCAAGGGAGCCTAGAAAAACAAAACAAACAACAACAGCAGCAACCTAATGACTGAGGAGACTGAAGCAGTAATTAAAAATCTCCCAGAAAACAAAAGAATACGACCAGATTGTTCCACCAGTGAATTCTATCAAACATTTTTAAATGATTAATGCCAATCCTTCTCAAACTCTCCCAAAATACTTAAGAGGAGAGAATACTCTTAAACTCATTTTATGAGACCAGCACTATCCTGAAAATAAAGTTAAATAAGGCTACAAAAGGGAAAAAGCTACAGGCTAATATCCCTGATGAATATACCTGCAAAACACCTCAACAAAATATCAAACCTGAATTCAACAGTACCTTAAAAGGATCATACACTACGGCAAATGGGATTCATCCCTGAGAATAAAGTGGTTCAACATTAACATATCAATAAAAGTGATGTACCACATTAAAACAATAAAAATAAAAATCGTATGATCATCTCAATGCAAAAAAAGTATCTGACAAAATTCAACATTTTTTCATTAAAAGAAAAATCTTAACAACTTGGTTATAGAATAAGTGTACAATAAATTGACATAATAAAGGCCACTGAAGACTAACTTACATCTAACATCATATTCAACAGTAGAAAGTTAAAAACTTTCTAGATAAGATCAGGAAAAGGCAATGATGGCTACATTAACCACCCCTATTTAACATACCCGGGAAGTTTTACTCAGAACAATTTGGCAAAGATAATAATAATAACAGCCAACCAAATTGTAAAGAAAGAAGTAAAATTATTTCTGTTTGTAGATGAAATAAATTTATAGAAAATTCTAAAGATGCCACAAAAATATCAATGGAAATACTATAAAATAATAAATAAATGAATTTTAAAAGTTGCAGAATGAAAACTGAACATATAAAAGTCAATTATGTTTCTATGCACTAACACAAACTATCTAGAACACAAAGGAAACAACCCCATTTACAACAGCGTAAAGCATAAGAAAATACTTAGGAATAAAGGTAACCAAGACAATAAAATATTTGTACACTGAAAATTATAAGACACTGATGAAAGAATTTGAAGCAGACACAAATGGTAAGATATCCCATGTCCAAGAATTTTAAAAAATCAGTAACAATAAAATATGCACTCTACAATATGCAGTCATCCATTGATTTCATATGATCTCTATCAAAATTTCAAAGGCATTTTCACTGAAACAGACAAAATAATCCTAAAATTTGTATGGAATCATGTAAGATCCTGAGTAGCCAAGGTATTCCTAAGAAAGAACAACAGAGCTAGAAACCTCACACCTCCTGATTTCAAACTCTGTCACAAAGCTATAGTAGTCAAAATTGGCCTAAAAAAAAAAAAAGACACATAAGCAATAGAAAAACTTGAGAGCCCAGAATGACCTGCTTCATATACTGTCAACTAATCTTTGAAAAGGATATCAGGAATACCCAGTGGAAAAATATGTTAACCTCTTATCAGTGATGCTTGGAAAACTGAAGTACACTGGAACCTTTATTTATACTACTCATAGTAATTAACTCAAAATGGATGCAAGACTTAACTCGAACACCTGAAACCATAAAACTTCTAGAAGGAACATAGGAAAAGTTTCCTGACATTGGTCTTGGCAATGATTTTTTTGGACATGACATCAAATGTATAAAAAAAAAAAGAAGTGGGACTACATCCAACTAAAATGCTTCTGCATAGATGCAAATCAACATCTGTCAACAAAATACTAGCAAACTGAATGCAACAATACATTACAAAGATCATATACCATAATCAAGTGGGATTTATCCCAGGGATGTAAAGATTCTTCAGTATCCACAATATCAATCCCTTTGATCAGCTCAGTAGCTCAGTCATATCTGACTCTTTGTGACCACATGGACTGCAGCATGCCAGGTTTCCCTGTCTATTACCAACTTGAGTAAGTTGAGCTTACTCAGACTCATATCCATCGAGTCAGTGATGCCATCCAACCATCTCATCCTGTGTCATCTCTTCTCCTCCTGCCTTCAGTCTTTCCCAGCATCAGGGTCTTTTCCAATTAGTCCGTTCTTCAAATCAGGAGGCCAAAGTATTGGAGCTTCAGCTTCAGCATCAATCCTTCCAATGAATATTCAGAACCGATTTCCTTTAGGATTGAATGGTTGGATCTCTTTGCAATCCAAGGGACTCTCAAGAGTCTTCTTCAACACCACAGTCCAAAAGCATTAATTCTTCACATTAAAAAATTGAAGAATAAAATCTTATGGTCATCATAACAGATGCAGAAAAAGATTTTGACAAAATTCAACATGAATTTACAGAAAAAAAGAAAACCTCTCTAGAAAGTAGGCAGAGAGGGAAGATACCTTAACATAATAAAGGCCATACATGACAAACTCACAGATAGCATCATACTCAAAGGTAAAAAGCTGAAAACATTTCCTCTAAGAATAGAAATAAGATAAAGATGTCCAGTCTCACCATTTTTATTCACCATAGTTTTGAAAGTCCTAATCACAGCAATTGAGAAGAAAAAGTAATAAAAGGAATCAAAACTGTAAAAGAAAAAGTAAAATTGTCACTGTTTGCAAATGATATGATACTATACATAGAAAATCCTGAAGATGCTACCAGAAACTAGTGGAGCTCATTAATGAATTTGATAAAGTTGTAGGATACAATATCAATAAACAGAAATCTCTTGCATTTCTGTACACTAACAATGAAAGATTAGAAATAGAAATTTAGGAAATAATTACTGCTTCAAAAAGAATAAAATACCTAGGGATAAATGTACCTAAGTAGGCAAAAAGCCTGTACTCTCAAAATTATAAGATGCTGATGAAAGAAATCAAAGATGACATAGAGCTATACCATGTACTTGGATTGGAAGAATAAATATTTTCAAAATAACTGTACTATCATCCAAGGTTATCTACAGATTCAAGTAAATCCTTATCAAATAACTAATGGCACTCTTTGCAGATCATGAAGAGTCGGACACAACTGAGCGACTTCACTTTCACTTTTCACTTGCATGCATTGGAGAAGGAAATGGCAACCCACTCCAGTGTTCTTGCCTGGAGAATCCCAGGGACGGGGGAGCTTGGTGGGCTGCCATCTATGGGGTCACACAGAGTCAGACACAACTAGAGTGACTTAGAAGCAGCAGAACAAAAACCTTAAAATTTGCATGGAGACACAAAAGACCCCAAATAGTCAAAGCAATCTTGAGAACAAAATAAGGAGCTTAAGGAATCGGGCTTCATGACTTAAGATTATACTATAAAGCTACAGTAATCAGAACAGCATGGTACTGGCACAGAGACAAACTTACAGATCAATGGAACAGGATAGAAAACCAAAAACTAAATCCATGTACCTATGGCCAATTAATCTATGACAAAGGAGGCAAGAATACACAATGGAGAAAAGACAGTCTCTTCAATAAGTGATGCTGGAAAAATCGGACAGCATCATGTAAAAGAGTGAAATTAGAAAATTCCCTAATACCATACACAAAAATAAACTCAAAATGAATTAAAACACTAAATGTAAGACCAGATGGTATAAAATTCTTAGTGGAAAACATATGCTGAACACTCCTTTACATAAATCACAGCAATATCTTTTGGAATCCACTTTCTAGAATAATGAAAATAAAAACAAAAATAAACAAATGGGACTTAATTAAATTTAACAGCTTTTACACATCAAAAGAAACTATATATAAAAAAGACAACCCTCAAAATTGGAGAAAATATTTGGAAATGATGAGACCAACAAGGAATTAATCTCCAAAATACAAATACAAATCCCTCATGCAGATAAACAGAAGTAAAAAAAAAAAAGAATCAAAAAATTAGCAGATCTAAATAGACATTTCTCCAAAGAAGACATATAGGTGGCCAAAAATCCCATGAGAAAGATGCTCAACATAACTACTTAGACAAATGCAAATCAAAACTACAATGAGGTGTCACTTCACATAGTTAAAATAGCCATCATCAAAAAGTCTCCAAACAATAAATGCGGGAGAGGGTGTGGAGACAATGGAACCCCCCACACACACACTGTTGATAGGAATGCAAAGTGGTACAGTCATTACAGAGAACAGTGTGGGTGTTCTTTAGTTTTCTAAAAATAGAGCTACCACATGACCCACTAATCCCATTCCTGGGGATATATCTGGATAAAACAATAATCCAACAAGACACATGCACTTCAGCGTCCACTCTGGCACTACTTACAATAGCTAAGACATGGAAGCAACCATGAGTTGTGAGATATCACCTCACAACTGGTAGCTATCATCAAAAAGACAAGAATAAAAAGGTTGGTAAGGATGTAAGAAAAGGAACATCCGACAGTTGGGATCCAAAGTGGACATGAGGTACTAAAGAAACCTCTAACTATCTCAATGGAAGACATTATATACATTTAAGTATTTTCCAAATAGAACCCCATATTGCAATCTTAAAACAGTGTTATAAATTTCTAGAATCATCTTTTTCTATTAAAAAAGTAAAATATTTAAGGCAAATATGTTTTTAGGTCATCAATTTATTAAACATGATGAAGGAAAAGAAAAGAGTCAAACTAAAAAATCAGAGCAAATTATACGGAAACAAAATGGTGTTGCAAAGACAAAAAAATACAGGTAGTTTTCAATAGAAAAGTTACCAAGCACTGTAGTATTATATATACTATATAACATATGGATATATTAGCTTGAAATTTCAGGCATTACTTTAATTATACCTCATTGTTAAATCCATAAATGTTTTCTTCTGATATGGAAAATAATTTTCCACAATAAATGATTGAAGTATAAATAAAAATTATTAAATCTCAGTGAAAGGAAAAGCATCTTTAAATACAAGGAAGACTAACTGGTATATCTTCTCTGACAAGTGTATCACAAAATGAAAAAGGTAGTATCAGATTTACTGGCATTTGTATTTTGTGGACACCATTAATGGAGAAGGCAATGGCACCCCCACTCCAGTACTTTTGCCTGGAAAATCCCATGGATGGAGGAGCCTGGTGGGCTGCAGTCCATGGGGCCGCTAGAGTTGGGCACGAATGAGCGACTTCACTTTCACTTTTCACTTTCATGCATTGGAGGAGGAAATGGCGACCCACTCCATTGTTCTCGCCTGGAGAATCCCAGGGACGGGGGGAGCCTGGTGGGCTGCCGTCTATGGGGTCACACACAGTCAGACACGACTGAAGTGACTTAGCAGCAGCAGCAGCAGTAGCAGGACACCATTAAAATCACTTTTAAAACAGAGTGTGGACACAATCAACTAAGGATTTAATATTGTCAAACTATGAACATCTATAATACCTAATCTACTTCATTAAGACTAATAGTTTACTAATCAATACTTGCTTAAAGACCCTTCTTCATTATACCCAACAATCAAGAGTAAATATGTCATAAACTTTGCCAAATCTTTACAATTCCAAGTTTCTAATTTTCAAGTCTTGCCTTATATTACACAGGTAAGGCTCTAAAATATTAAATACATAATGTATCATTCTTTCATTTTCACATTCTGAACTACTATGAAGGCTCTATCTAGCATATTTTCCCTTTCTGAAGTAAGTCTTATAAAAGTATTGGCTTATCAATAGACATTAACAGTGATCTTCTGGGAAAATCAACAGCCAATGGGTAAAAATAACAAGCCTTTCATAATTTACTTGATTTTCTTCCTTTTTGCTATTATATTATGAATGTGCTTTTGACAGAATGCTGAAAAACTATTTGGATTATGACATTTTAAATAAGTAGAAAAACATACATTCAATACAAATAAATTTGTCATTAACTATCTCAGATAAGAACATTCACTATGATTTACACTCTTAAATTAATTGCTATGAGCCAATGCGAAGACCTTTTCATCCCAAACAGGTATTAAAACCTATAGTGAACACAATTTCTAAAACCTTGCAGTTTATTTCAGCCTCCTCCATACAATCAGAAGACCCACAACAAAATGAGACATTTATTTATTATGAATCTAAACCATCTACATTTATTAAAAGAAAATAAAAAATCAAACCTGTTCTTCCAGTTCTGCAGGGCTTTCTTCTTCCATTCTCTTTAATAAATTCTTAATTTCAACAAATATTTGGAAATTTCTATTTGTGTACGTAGACAAGTAAATATTTAAAGTTGCAGAGATATAAAATCATATATACATATATATGCATTAATGCTGTTGAGGCTATTTATATATGAGTTGTCAAATAATTCTTAAATCTTTAAGAAATGTCAGAATATATTTTTACAAAGTCATTACAACTAAAAGATTTTGGTTAGTAATAAGAATAGATCATATGGAAAGGACTTTAATGAAGACATTTCCAGTGATATTCTGGAAATCTTTTCATTCTTATATTATTATTTAAAGAGAAATATTATTGACAAACCTCGTATGTCGCTGGACCAGGAGTAATCTCTTTGGAATCTTTAAAACGCTTTGATGCTTTAACAAATAAGGGTATGAAGCAGGATTTCTTAAAAACAGGATTGTATGTTGTAGGTCCTAAGAAAAACAAATGTAAAAATAATAAAGCACATTTTAAATTATTGATTTTGGTCACATGGATATTATTCTTAGATTTGTGAGCTTAACATTTAAATTTGGCATCAAACAATCTTGAACCCATCCTTTTGAATGCTTAAAGTCATTCAGCTCAGGGATTTCAAATATAATAAGCATAAAACAGAGGCAAACTTCACTTTATATCACTTTGCTTTGTTGCATTTTTTCAGATATTATGTTTTTTTCATTTTTATTTTTTTAAAAATTTCAATTTTGTGGCATTTCTGCTTCTAGCAAATTTATCAGCACCATATTTCAAAGCATTTGGTCCTGTAATTCTCACAATTCTTCAAACTTCTTCATTATTAAAATTATATCTGTTTGGTAATCTGTAATCAGTGACCTTTTGATAAGCTAAAGACAAAAGAGAAAAGAAAAGATATACCCATTTGAATGCAGAGTTCCAAACAATAGCAAGGAGAGATAAGAAAGTCATCTTCAGTGCTCAATTCAAAGAAATAAATGAAAGCAATAGAATGGAAAAAAATAGCAGGAGCAGAATATATTAAGAAGAGGTGGCAAGAATACACAGAAGAACTGTACAAAAAGATCTTCATGACCTAGATAACAATGATGGTGTGATCATTCACCTAGAGCCAGACATCCTGGAATGCGAAGTCAAGTGGGCCTTACAAAGCATCACTATGAAAAAAGCTAGTGGAGGTGATGCAATTCCAGTTGAGTTATTTCAAATCCTAAAAGATGATGCTATGAAAATGCTGCACTAAATATACCAGCAAATTTGGAAAACTCAGCAGTGGCCACAGGCCTAGAAAAGTTCAGTTTCATTCCAATTCCAAAGATAGGTGATTTCAAAGAACATTCAACCTACTGCACAGTTTCACTCATCACACACGCTAGCAAAGTAATGTTCAAAATTCTCCAGGCCAGGCTTCAGCACTACATGAACCATGAAATTCCAGATGTTCAAGCTGGTTTTAGAAAAGGCAGAGGAACCAGAGATCAAACTGCCAACATCCATTGGATCACTGGAAAAGCAAGAGAGTTCCAGAAAAATATCTACTTCTGCTTTATTGACTACACCAAAGCCTTTGACTGTGTGGATCACAACAAACTCTGGAACATTCTTAAAGAGATGGGAATACCAGACCAGTTGACCTGCTTGTTGAAATCTATATGCAGGTCAAGAAGCAACAGTTAGAACTAGAGCTGGAACAATAGATTGGTTCCAAACTTCAAAAAGATTATGTCAAGGCTGTATATTATCACCCTGTTTATTTAACTTACATGCAGAGTACAACATGCAAAATGCTGGGCTGGATGAAGCACAAGCTGGAATAAAGATTGCCTGGAGAAATATCAATAACCTGAGATAGGCATTGACACTACCCTTATGGCAGAAAGTGAAGAACTAAAGAGCCTCTTGGTGAAAGTGAAAGAGGAGAGTTTAAAAGCTGCCTTAAAACTCAACTTTCAGAAAACTAAGATCATGGCAACCAGTCCCATCACTTCACAGCAAATAGATGAGGAAACAATGGAAACAGTGACAGACTTTATTTGGGGGTGCTCCAAGATCACTGCAGATGGTGACTACAGCCATGAAATTAAAAGATGCTTGCTCCTTGGAAGAAAAGCTATAGTCAACTTAGACAGCATATTAAAAGCAGAGTAATTACTTGGCCAACAAAAGTCTGTCCAGTCAAAGCTATGTTTTTTCCAGTAGTCATGTATGAATGTGAGAGTTGGACCATAAAGAAAGCTGAATGCTGAAGAATTGATGTTTTTGAATTGTGGTGTTGGAGAAGACTCTTAAAAGTCCCTTGGACTGCAAGGAGATCCAACTAGTCAATCCTAAAGGAAATCAATCCTGAATATTTATTGGAAGGACTTGTGCTGAAGGATTGATGCTGAAGTTGAAGGTTCAATTCTTTGGCCACCTCATGCGAAGAACTGACTCTTGGAAAAGACTCTGATGCTGGGAAAAATTGAAGGCAGGAGAAGAGGATGACAGAGGATGAGATGGTTGGATGGCATTACCAACTCGAAGGACATGAGTTTGAGCAAGCGCCGGGAGTTGGACACAGACAGGGAAGCCTGGTGTGCTGCAGTCCATGTGGTCACAAAGAGTCAGACATGACTGAGCAACTGAACTGAACTGACCTTTGATATTACTATTGTAATTGTTTGAGGGCACCACAAATCATCCCCATATAAGATAGCAAACTTAACTGATAAATGTTGTATGTATTCTGATTGTTCCCTTATTTCTTTCCCTCTCCTTGGGTCTATTTCCTGAGACACAATAATAATGCAATTAGGCCAATCTGTACCTCAACCATGGGTTATTACTACAGTGTTCAAGTGAAAGGACAAGTCACATGACTCTCACTTTAATTTAAAAACTGGAAATGATTAAATGTATTGAGAAAGGCATGTCAAAAGTTGAGACAGACTGAAAGCCAGGCCTCTTGCACTAGCCAAGTCATAAATCCAAAGGAAAAAATTCTTGAAGGAATTTAAAAGTATTATTCCTGTGAGCACACAAATGATAAGAAAGCTAAGCTATTTTAATGCAGATATGGAGAAAATTCTAGTGGTCTGGTTAGAGATCAACATTCCCTTAAGCCAAAGCTTAATTCAGAGCCAGTCCTAATTCTCTTCAATTTCATGAAGGCTAAGAGAGCTGAGAAAGCGCCAGATGAAGTCTGAGCCAGATGAAGTCTGAAGCTAACTGAGGCTGGTAAATGTAAAGAAGCTATTTCCATAACATAAAACTGCAAGGTAAAGTAGCAAGTGATAATACAGAAGCTGTAGCAAGTTATCCAGTATATCTAGCTATGATAATTAATGAAGGTAATATACTAAACAACAGATTTTCAATGTAGAAAAAAACTGCCTTCTTTTGAAAGATGTCATCTAGGACTCTCATAGCTAAAGAGGAGAAGTCAATGGCTATATTCAAAGTTTCAAGGACAGGCTGATTCTCTTGATAGAGGCTAATATACGTGGTGACTTTAAGTTGAACCTAATACTCACTTACCATTCCAAAAACCTTAGGGCCCTTAAGAACTATGCTATATAATGCCTGGATAAAGCGGCATCTGTTAACAACATGGTTTGCTAAATATTTCAAGCCCATTGTTGAGACTTACTGCTTAGGAAAAAAAAAAAAGTTTCCTTTCAAAATATTACCAAATATTGACATGTACTTGGTCACCCAAGAACTCTGATGAAACTATACTATGAGATAAACGATGTTTTTATGCCTGCTAACATAACATCTATTCTGCAGCCCATGGATCAAGGACTCAATTTGACTTTCAAATCTTATTATTTAATAAATATATTTCAAATGGATCTAGCAGCCATCAATAGTGATTCCTCTGATAGATATGAAAAGAAAGTGAAAGTAGTCACCCCATCATGTCTGACTTTTTGCGACCCCATGGACTGTAGCCCACAAAGATCCTCTGTCCATGGAATTCTCCAGGCAAGAATACTGGAGTGCGTAGCCATTGCCTTCTTCAAGGGATCTTCTCAACCTAAGAATCAAACCTGGGTCTCTTGCATTGCAGGCAGATTCTTTACCATCTGAGCCACCAGATGGTAAAGAGAAGCAGGCAAAGTCAATTAAAAACATTCTGGAAAGGATTCACCATTGCATTTGCCATTAAGAACATGTACAATTTATAGAAAGTGGTAAAAATATCAACATTAACAGGAGTTAGTTGGAAGAATTTGAACGACTGAGTGATTCAAGTCTTAGTGAAGGAAAAAACTGCAGATATGGAACTAGTAAGAGGACTAAAATTAGAAACGAAGTCTGATGATAGGACTCAAATTGTCACAACCTCATGGTAAACCTTAACCAGATGAGGCGTTGCTTCTTATAGATAAGCAAAGAAAGTGGTTTCTTAAGATGGAATCTACCCCCACTGAAGGTGCTGTTAAGATTGTTAACATTTTAACAACAAATGATTGGACAGAGGATCCTAGAGGGCTACAGTTCATACAGACGCAGAGTCAGATATGACTTAGCAACTTAACAACGACAAATATACAGATGGCTGATTCATTTTGCTGTACAGTAGAAACTATCACATTGTAAAGCAAATACACTTCAATAAAAATTAATTTAAAAAAAAGTATGACATAAAGTTAGTTGATAAAGCAGCAGCAGCAGGATTGACTCCAATTTTGAAAGATGTCCTATTGCATGTAAAATGCTACTGTCAAACAACAAATCTCAAAAATATACAAGCAACTTAGGCAGCTCAACTCCAGAAAAATAAACAATCCAATCAAAAAATGGGCCAAAGAACTAAATAGGCGTTTCTCCAAAGAAGACATACGGATGGCTAACAAACACATGAAAAGATGCTCAACATCACTCATTAGCAGAGAAATGCAAATCAAGACCACAATGAGGTACCATTTCACACCAGTCAGAATGGCAGCAATCCAAAAGTCTACAAGCAATAAATGCTGGAGAGGATGTGGAGAAAACGGAACACTCTTACACTGCTGGTGGGAATGCAAACTAGTACAGCCACTATGGAGAACAGTGTGGAGATTCCTTAAAAAATTGCAAATTGAACTGTCTTATGACCCAGCAATCCCACTGCTGGGCATACACACTGAGGAAACCAGAATTGAAAGAGACACATGTACCCCAATGTTCATCGCAGCAATGTTTATAATAGCCAGGACATGGAAACAACCTAGATGTCCATCAGCAGATGAATGGATAAGAAAGCTGTGGTACATGTACACAATGGAGTATTACTCAGCCCTTAAAAAGAATAAATTTGAATCAATTCTAATGAGATAGATGAAACTGGAGCCGACTATACAGAGTGAAGTAAGCCAGAAAGAAAAACACCAATACAGTATACTGACACATACATATGGAATTTAGAAAGATAGCAACGATGACCCTGTATGTGAGACGACAAAAGAGACACAGAGGTATAGAATGGACTTTTTGGCCTCTGAGGGAGAAGGAGAGGGTGGGATGCTTTGGGAGAATGGCATTGAAACATATATACTATCATGTAAGAAACAAAGCGCCAGTCTATGTTCAATACAGGATACAGGATGCTTGGGGCTGGTGCACGAGGATGATCCAGAGAGATGATATGGGGTGGGAGGTGGGAGGGAGTTTCAGGATTGGGAGCTTGTGTATACCTGTGGCTGATTCATGTCAATGTATGGCAATCCAATACAGTACTGTAAAGTAGAATAAAGTAAAAATAAAATTAAAAGAAAAAGAAAAGAAAATGCTACTAAACAGCATGTGTGATATATATAAAAAAAAATTGTGAAAGGAAGACAGAATGGATGTAGCAAACTTCAGTACTGTCTAAGAAACTGCCTCACCACTGAGCCCTTCAGCAACCACCACACAATATCAAGGGAAGACACTATCTCAACAAAAAGAGCATCCCTTGCTGAAGGCTCAGATGATGTATAGTCTTTTTTAGCAATAAAACATTTTTAAATGAAGATATGTACATTTTTTAGACAAAAATTATTGCATATTTAATAGACTGCACTATAGTATAAACATAACTTTTATATGAACTGGAAAACCAAAAATAATTGTGTGACTCTCTTTATTAGGATATCAGCTTTGTTGTGGTAGTCTGAAACCAAACCTGCAATAACCCCAAGATACACTTGCAGGGACCTCTGCTTACATAGTAATTAAATGTAAGACACATGTAATTTCCAAAAAATAAGAAAATAATACCCACTCAAAATACATCTACATTGTTAGAAGAGATACCCAAGTCTTATTTCCTAAATATTCATTCATATGTCCATTCATACTCATTCATTCATACTCATTGGACAATACCTTGATGTTGGGAAAAACTGAAGGCAGAAGGGGATTACAGAGGATGAGATGGTTGGAAGGCATCACTGACTCAATGGACATGAATTTGAGCAAACTCCAAGAGATGGTGAAGGACAGAGAAGCCTAGCATGCTACAGTCTATGGGGTTGCAAAGATTCAGACACAACTTAGTGACTGGACAACATTCATATGTTTAGTGAAGAGGTGATGACTGAATTGCATTGGAAATATGAATAAGATTTAAAGAAGGAGAATGGTGGTTTTACAGCATACTGAGCACTAAATAGAAGTCAAGCCATGAAGATGAAATTTACAACTATGAAACCGTTGTATGGAGTAAACAGATTGGCTGAATGGAACAAGCCTAAATCCTAAATAAAGATTCTATACTAGAGCCAACAGTTTCTAATTGTATTCTAAAATGTTCCAAAAATTCCAAAGAATTGCCCAGGGGACAATGTGTAGGTAGAGCCCAAATAAAATTTTGAAAGACGGAATGACAACCCACTCCAGTATTCTTGCCGGGAAAATTCTACAGGCAGAGGAGCCTGGCAGGCTACAGTCCATGGGATTGCAAAGGGTCGGACATGATTGAGCAACTAACACTTACACTTAAATATTTTCACCCAAAACAACTACAGATTCACTGCTTTGTTTGGGTTCCATGTAAAATTTTGTTTAACCAAAGTTGTTCATTAATTTTTACTAAAAAAAAGCTTTTAAAAACCACTGCCATAGTCTACCCTTTGAAGATTTTAGACTAAAGGAGATTCATAAAGAAAAAGATAATTAAGAAATAAACTCTGGCAACAGTTTATAGAATGAAATGGCTTGTAGATGGTCTATTTCAGGGTTACTAACAAGGAGTTTAGTAACATTGATAAGGAAAAAGAAGAACAATTCAGAATACTTTCTAAGAAATGCAATAAACATTTAGTATGTACAGTGATTGGAAGGAGATAAAAACGAATAGTGGCTGTGAGAAAGGTAATATTGTGATGGTAATAAAGAAACACAGAAAGAAGGAGCAGAGGAAGACTTTGGGCTTGATTTTGAGCCAGTTATGTATGAAAAGATGCAGGATATTTGGAGGACAATTGTAGATATGTAACTGAAACTCCTGAGAAAGCTGACCTGGAGAGAAAGAATGGAGTTACTTATGTAGAGGCAATAGTCGAGATTTCTCTAAGTGAAAGAGCATGGAGAGAGAAAACTAAATAACTGAGGAATGGAACTTAGGAGTTTGCACACAGAGAGGAACAGAAGAGTCAAAGAAGGAAACAGTCTAGTTAATAAACCTAGCTACGGCATCACAGACAATAAATAGAAAGAAGCTATTTTTTTCTCCCTTTCCATGTTAACCAATAATTACTGTCTAAAACATGCCATGCCTCGTATATGAAAAGGGTTGTTGTTTAGTCACTAAGTAGTGTCTGACTCTTTCTCAACCCTACGGACTGTAGCCTGCCAGGCTCCTCTGTCCATGGGATTGCCCAGGCAAGAATACAGGAGCGGATGCCCATTTCCTTCTCCAGGGAATCTTCTCAAACCAAGGACCAAACACACGTCTCCTGCATTGCAGATGGATTTTTACCACTGAGCCACCAGAGAAGTGCATGAAGAGGGTTAGAGGGCTGCCATATCAAATATTTCAAGAGGAGATTTATAGTAGAGTGTATGTGCTGTGCTTAGTCGCTCAGTTGTATCCAACTCTTTGCAACCCCAAGGACTGTAGCCCACCAGGCTCCTTGGTCCAGGGGATTCTCCAGGCAAGAATACTAGAGTGGGCCACCATTCCCTTTTACAGGGGATCTTCCCACCCAGCGATCAAACCCAGGTTTCCAACATTGCAGGCAGATTCTTTACCATTTGAGCCACCAGGGAAGCAGGGAAATAGTGCATATAGAATGTAACTTTAGAAGAGTGGTAACAAATGAAACTAAATTAGAAGGCATTAAAAATACACTGCGGAGTGAGGGAATAAAAACTTGAAGCACAGAATATTGACAATGAACATAAATAGTGAAATAGCAGAACAGATATAAAGATATTAATAGGATACAAAATTAATGCCTCTATCTCCCTAGGAGACATGCAATTTGAAACCACTTACTTTGAAGAATAGATTCTTGTTGATATTTTAGAATCTGATATATTTTAGAATTGATAGGTTCACATGAAACATTTTAAAGCTTTAGCTTCATTTACAAAGGACATTTCAAAATTTTATAAATGTAACATTTGACTCTAGATTAATCATTCTAATATCAATTCAATTAACAGGATAGATACCCAAAGTTATAAAGCCCTTGTGAGAGACTGCTACAGGAACAGAACACAAACAGAACGTTTCTGTCCCTCTACAATTCATACTTTGAAATCCTAATCCCCAGTGTGAGGGTATTTGGAGATGGGGACTTTGAGAGGTAATTCATTCATTAGGTGGGGAGCCCTTTTGATGGGATTATTGTCCTTGTAAGAGGAGGCATAATGAGCTTATTTTCTTTCTTTCTCTCTCTCTCTCTCTCCCCCTCCTGCCCACCAACTTTCTCTCTCTCTTATGTGAAGACAAAGTAAGATATCTGCAAACTAGGAAGAGGGCCCTCACTAGAAATAGAATTGGCCAGAACCCTGGGCACCTTGATCTTGAACTTCTCAGATACCAGAACTATGAGAAATAAATTTTTGTTTAATCATCCAGTCTATTGTACTTTTGTTATAGCAGCCCACAGTGACTAAGACAGTGGGATGTTGTTCAGTCACTAGTCGTGTCCAACTCTTTGAAATGATATTAACATATTTATAAGGCTTCCCTAGTGGCTCAGCAGTAAAGAATCCACTTGCTATTGCAAGAGACATGGGTTCAGTCCCTGGGTCAGGAAAATCCCCTGGAGAAGGAAATTGCAATATACTCCAGTATTCTCACCTGGGAAATTCCCTGTAACAGAGGAGCCTGGCAGGCTACAGTGTATGGGGTCACAAAAGAGTTGGACACAATTTGGTAACTAAACAAACATAGCAATTTATATTTAGAGTGCAGAGAAATAATGTATATATACAAATATAGTATCTTAACAGAAAATCTTAAATATACAAACTAAACTATGCATAGGAAAATGTACCAGTTGCTGCAATATCCAGAAAAAAAACACAAACTACCATCAGGAAATGGGTACATAATTCCACAATTAATTGAAAATTGCAACTTTAACCATAAAGATTTATAAAAGTTAATGCACTAGGTAAGGCTATTATCCAAACACTACTGTAAAGGTGTTCAATTTTCAGTTATGAAGTATAGTCTATCCCCTACCTTTACCATAATGTGAAAGGTATAATGCTAAATGCTATTTATAATAATGCTGATAACTATTTACATTCATGGTTATAATTCATTAAAAGAAAAGAAAATATTCAAATGTAGTTGTAGTCGATTTTCTTTTACTGGAATTTCTTTGAGGAATATTAAGTGAAGCAAAACTTTCCTTAATATGCAGCTTGCTGCATTTTAGCATAGACTGCTCTGAGCCACACAGCATTAAAGAAAAGGTTTACTGCACTTAATTTTAAAATAAATTTTCAATTACATATATTACTGCTTATACGATATAGGTCAAAGATTTACATTGCTTCACCAGCTCTGATTCACACCTGGATTATGCAGAAACTATCTTCTCTTTATTTACCAAAAGGCCACATTTTAATCACAGGTCACAGAAGAAGAAAACTTCTCATTCCAAATCAAACACCTATGAAAAGTCTGACTGAATCATGACTACTATATAATGGAAAATTCAAGAGCAGGTGATTCTTATAATTACATATTTTCCAGCCCTACACCAACTCACACACTCTGAAATGTCAACCAGTGCTACAAGGCAAAAATAGGAGATAACAGGAACAATGAGTAATTTAAAATGAAAATGATTTAAGTACACTAAGAGTGGACTCAAAAATAAATACTTCTATGAATAAAGTTGCAAAACCTCATATTTTAAAAAAAATGGCTTTCTTTATAATGAGTCAAAATTTATAAATCATGTAGTCAATTTTGCTTATTATTACAGAGTCCTTATTTCATCTGAAGGGGACAGAAAACTACTGGAAAGTAAATATCCCATATGTGAGCATATCTTTAGACATTTAAAAAGCATCTAGAAAACTGGTCATTGAAATGGGCTGCATGGCTTTGAAATGTCTTTTAGAGGGTTTAGGGATCATAGAACACATTTTTTCACACTGATTTTATTCTTCGACTCTACAAATGCAATAATAGCAAAGACAAAAGATTGGTACACAAGGAAGTATTATCATCAGTGTCAAAACCACTTTCCTGCTCTCAATGCTCCTCTCCTGCTTCCAAAACTTGATTTGCTTAAATGGCACTTCAGATTATGACTACAGAACTGCACAATCTATTAAATTCACTGTATAGGTAATGAAAAAAATGACAGACTCCAAATGATAGGTAAACTTTTAACTGAAACTTCTGGGTATTTGTTATCATATTGTGGACTTCTCTTTCCAAAAACAAAACCAGTTCAGTTCAGTCGCATAGTCATATTCGACTCTTTGCAATCCATGGACTGCAGCATGCCAGGCTTCCTTGCCCATCACCAACTCCCAGAGCTTGCTCAAACTCATGTCCATCAAGTCAGTGATGCCATCCAACCATCTCATCATCTGTCGTCCCCTTGTCCTCCCACCTTCAATCTTTCCCAGCATTAGGGTCTTTTCCAGTGTGTCAGTTCTTCACAACAGGTGGCCAAAGTATTGGAGTATCAGCTTCAGCATCAGTCCTTCCAATGAATATTCAGCACTGATTTCCTTTAAGATGGACTGGTTAGATCTCCTTGCAGTCTAAGGGACTCTCAAGAGTCTCCTCCAACACCACAGTTCAAAAACATCAGTTCTTCGGGGCTCAGCTTTCCTTATTCTCACATCCATATATGACTACTGGAAAAACCATAGCCTTGACTAGATGGGCCTTTGTTGGCAAAGTAATGTCTCTGCTTCTCAATATGCTGTCTAGGTTGGTCATAGCTTGTCTTCCAAGGAGCAAGTGTCTTTTAATTTAATGGCTGCAATTACCATCTGCAGTGATTTTGGAGCCCAAGAAAATAGTCTGTCACTGTTTCCATTGTTTCTCTCATCTATTTGCCATGAAGTGATGGGACCTGATGCCATGATCTTAGTTTTCTGAATGTTAAGTTTCAAGCCAGCTTTTTCCACTCTCCTCTTTCACTTTCATCAAGAGGCTCTTTAGTTCTTTGCTTTCTGCCAATAAGGTGGTATCATCTGCATATTTGAGGTTATTAACATTTCTCCCAGCAATCTTGATTCCAGCTTGAGCTTCATCCAGCCTGGCATTTGGTATGATTTACTCTGCATATAAGCTAAATCAGCAGGGCGACAATATACAACCTTGATGTACTCCTTCCCTGATTTGGAAACCAGTCTATTGTTCCACGTCCAGTTCTAACTGTTGCTTCTTGACCTGCATACAGATTTCTCAGGAGTAAGGTCAGGTCGTCTGGTATTCTCATCTCTTTAAGAATGTTCCACAGTTTGTTGTGATCCACAGAGTTAAAGGCTTTGGAATAGTCAATAAAACAGAAGTAGATGTTTTTCTGGAACTCTCTTGGTTTTTCCATTTTTAACCAATTCTTTATTCAGTTATATTATCTTCAATTGTTTAATCAATTCTAATATCTTCAAATACTGAATTTTAATATCTTCAAATATTGAAGTCTGTTTAACTGTGTACCTCCAAGTAATACTTATCAAAATGCATATCCAAAACCCTATCAGATGAAGTCTTGGATCTTACTGATAATTTTTCTCTCTGATAACATAAGTAACATTGTACAAGTTTGAAAGACTTTCACCAGTCTTAGAAATGAAGTTATAATATCCTTTATGTATGAATTATAGGCACCAACTGGAAGGAAGGATGATCATCTTTCACCTAACACAACTTTGAGTAGGTAGTGTATAAATATGTAACACATGGATGATTTTTATTGAACAAATTTATCAATTAATCAATAAAACCGACATTATCTTCAAGTTAAATAAAATACCTCACAATTAGCCTGATACATTATTAGCAAAGTCTCAAGACTGAGAAAGGAGTAGGACAAGGCTGCCTGCTGTCACCCTGTTTATTTAATGTATACACTGAGCACATCATGAGATATGCCAGGCTGGATGAGTTACAGGCAGAAATCGAGATAGGAAGGAGAAACATCAACAGTCTCAGATATGCAGATGATACTACTCTAATGACAAAAAGCAAAGAGGAACTAAAGAGCCTCTTGAGGAGGGTGAAGGTGGAGAGGGAATGAGCTAGCTTAAAAGTAAATATTTAAAAAACTAAGATCATGGCATATGACCCTCTTAAGTGAAGTCGCTCAGTCGTGTCCGACTCTTTGCGACCCCGTGGACTGTAGCCCACCAGGCTCCTCCGTCCATGGGATTCTCCAGGCAAGAATACTGGAGTGGGTTGCCATTTCCTTCTCCAGGGGAATCTTCCCGACCCAGGGATCGAATCCAGGTCTCCCGCATTGTAGGCAGACGCTCTAACCTCTGAGCCACCAGGGAAGCTCTTACTGCAAGGCAAATTGAGGGGGACAAGGTGGAAATAGTGACAGATATTCTCTTCTTGGGCTCTAAAATCACTGCAGATAGTGTGTGCAGCCATGAAGTAAGAGGTTTGCTTCTTGGCAGGAAAACTATGACAAACCTAGACAGTGTATTGAAAGCAGAAATATCACTGTGCCAAAGGTCCATATAGTTAAGGTTATGGTTTTCCCAGTGGTCACATATGATTGTGACTGCTGGACCATAAAGAAATTGGAGCACTGAAGAATCAACGCCTTTGAACCATGGAGCTGGAGGACTCCTGAGAGTCTCTGACAGCAAGGAGATCAAACCAGCCAATCTTAAGGTAAATCAACCTTGAATACTTGTTGGAAGGACTGATGCTGAAGCTGAAACTAGCTGACTCATTGGAAAAGCCCCTAGTGCTGGGAAAGACTGAAAGTAGAAGGAGAAGAAAGCATCAGAGGATGAGATGGCTGGATGGCATCACTGATGCAATGGACATGAACTTGGGCAAACTTCGTGAGATGGTGAGGGACAGAGAGGCCTGGCAGGCTGCAGTCCATGGGGTCGCAAAGAATTGGAACAAACTGGGTAACTGAACAAAAATAACAATTAGTAGCAAATTTTCCTTTCATAACTGAGTTCGGGCTTTATATCCCACTGTTCATTTAAAGGTTTGGATTCAGAATGCCAGGAATATTACCTAAGCAAAAAGTTGAGAAGTCTCCACACATATTCTAAGTCTTAGGTTGTCATCAGTATAACAACACTCAGGGCTAAAATAATAAGCTTTTCCCCGTTAAAACTGTTACTTATCTCTGTGAATACTGTTTGTAAAAATCAGAATAACGTTATATGTCTGTAAAATATGTCATGTCATCGATCAAGTTATATAGAGTTCTTAAAATATAAATACCAACTCTATTATTTTAAATAATTAAATATTTAATTAGTATTAACAGTTAGAACTGGACATGGAACAACAGACTGCTTCCAAATAGGAAAAGGAGTACGTCAAGGCTGTATATTCTCACCCTGCTTATTTAACTTACATGCAGAGTACATCGTGAGAAATGCTGGACTGGAAGAAACACAAGCTGGAATCAAGCTTGCCGGGAGAAATATCAATAACCTCAAATATGCAGATGACACCACCCTTATGGCAGAAAGTGAAGAGGAACTAAAAAGCCTCTTGATAAAAGTGAAAGAGAAGAGTGAAAAAGTTGGTTTAAAGCTCAACATACAGAAAACAAAGATCATGGCATCTGGTCCCATCACTTCATGGGAAATAGATGGGGAAACAGTGGAAACAGTGTCAGACTTTATTTTTCTGGGCTCCAAAATCACTGCAGATGGTGATTGCAGCCATGAAATTAAAAGACGCTTACTCCTTGGAAGAAAAGTTATGACCATCCTAGATAGCATATTCAAAAGCAGAGACATCACTTTGCCAACTAAGTTCCGTCTAGTCAAGGCTATGGTCTTCTTTGTGGTCATGTATGGATGTGAGAGTTGGACTGTGAAGAAGGCTGAGCACCGAAGAATTGATGCTTTTGAACTGTGGTGTTGGAGAAGACTCTTGAGAGTCCCTTGGACTGCAAGGAGATCCAACCAGTCCATTCTGAAGGAGATCAGCCCTGGGATTTCTTTGGAAGGAATGATGCTGAAGCTGAAAGTCCAGTACTTTGGCCACCTCATGCGAAGAGTTGACTCATTTGAAAAGACTTTGATGCTGGGAGGGGTTGGGGACAGGAGAAGAAGGGGACGACAGAGGATGAGATGGCTGGATGGCATCACGGACTTGATGGACATGAGTCTGAGTGAACTCCAGGAGTTGGTGACGGACAGGGAGGCCTGTCGTGCTGCTATTCATGGGGTCGCAAAGAGTTGGACACAATTGCGTGACTGAACTTAACTGAACTGAATCAAACTAAATTATTTAAGAAGGCTATAGTAAATGAGCCATAATTTAAAGCAAAACTTTATTTTTGTCCTCCATGCAATATGTGGGATCTCAGTTCCCCAACCCACACCTCCTATATTAGAAGTGAGGAGTCTTGAACGCTGGACTACCAGGGAATTCCTAAGCAAAACTTTTTAACTGGCTAATTTTTACCATTTTATTGTGACTATTGCCATTTTCTTAACTTGCTAAAAATTGTTAAGTCCCCCAATTGCATTTGGTTTGAATTTTCCTTTGAATATATCTGCTATAAATAGCTACAATAAAGCTAGGTTCACAAAGTTTAGAGTTTTCTGAAAGAAGAGCTTACAGAATTTATTTAATGACAAATCAATTTAAAATGGTTAACATTTTTATTTTCAACTTAATGAATACATTCTGCATCTTAAACATATTTTTATAGATTAAATGAGTGACAGAATGGGGCTTTCATGCACAAATATTTTGTTTATATTCATTAGAAATCAAACAAAAACTATTAGGTTAACCATTGAATATTTCAGAAAGCTTCTTGCTCATTTTCAGTAAATTTCAATCTACGTGTATATTTAAATCTAAATAAGATTTTTTTCTTCAACATAACGGTGCTCTGTGTTCATTCTGTTGTTGTGAATATAATACTAATAAATATTTTCCAACTCTCTTCCTATACCTTCATGAAATAATAACAAAATACCTTCCTTGCAAGCCTTCTCATCAACTACAGTAATGAATATAACCAAGACAAATAGCAATGGGATTTGTTTATATTAATAATGCTTACTTCCAAATAGTTAGGTCTTCCCTCATCTGTCTTCAATATATGACCCACAAGTCCTATTCACTGCCCTTCCCTATCTTTGGACATGTTCTCCACTGGCCTCTGGACTGAATTTGTTCTAGGGCTTGAAATATCAAGACAAAAAAAACCAAAGAGGATCATATGGGCACCATACATTTTAACTAATCTTTCTCAAAGTGTAGTACATGGATCACAGGCATCAGAATTACCCAGGTGAGTTATTTAAAGTACAGATTCCTTGGATTCATGACAAAATAATAAAATCATATTCCCTGAAAGTGAAATGAAAAAACGTAATTTTCATAAAACCCATTGTTTAACCATTAAACTACAGCTTATTATGTAGCTGTTCTCAAATATATTTAAACACTGAAGAAATCACTTTTCCTTAAATCTCAAGAAATAGTGATCAAAGAATAAACCTTAAGGAATTGGCTCAGTTGGTAAAGAATTTGCCTGCAACGCGGGAAACCTAGGTTCAGCCCCTGGGTTGGGAAGATCCTTCGAGGAGGGTATGGCAACCCACTCCAGTATTCTAGTCTGGAGAATCCCCATAGACAGAGGAACCTGGCGGGGTACATTGCATAATGTCACAAAGAGTCGGACACAAGGGGTGACTAAGAACACATCATTTCCTCTAGAATATGTCTGAATCTCTTACTGCCTCAGTTCAGTTCAGTCGCTCAGTCGTGTCCGACTCTTTGCAACCCCATGAATCACAATACATCAGGCCTCCCTGTCCATCACCAACTCCCGGAGTTCACTCAAACTTATGTCCATTGAGTCGGTGATGCCATCAAGCCATCTCATCCTCTGCCATCCCCTTCTCCTCCTGCACCCAATCCCTCCCAGCATCAGGGTCTATTCCAATGAGTCAACTCTTCACATGAGGTGGCCAAAGTATTGGACTTTCAGCTTCAGCATCAGTCGTTCCAATGAACATCAAGTACTGATCTCCTTTAGGATGGATTGGTTGGATCTCTTGCAGTCCAAGGGACTCTCAAGAGTCTTCTTCAACCCCACACTTCAAAAGCATCAATTCTTCAGAACTCAGCTTTCTTCACAGTCCAACTCTCACATCCATACATGACCACAGGAAAAACTATAGCCTTGACCAGACCGACCTTTGTTGGCAAAGTAACGTCTCTGCTTTTCATTATGCTATCTAGGTTGGTCATAACTTTCCTTCCAAGGAGTAAGCGTCTTTTAATTTCATGGCTGCAATCACCATCTGCAGTGATTTGGGAGCCCCCAAAAATAAAGTCTGACTCTGTTTCCACTGTTTCCCCATCTATTTCCCATGAAGTGATAGGACCGGATGCCATGATCTTCATTTTCTGAATGTTGAGCTTTAAGCCGACGTTTTCACTCTCCACTTTCACCAAGAGGCTTTTAGTTCCTCTTCACTTTCTGCCATAAGGATGGTATCATCTGCACATCTGAGGTTATTGATATTTCTCCCGGCAAGCTTGATTCCAGCTTGTGCTTCTTCCAGCCCAGCGTTTCTCATGATGTACTTGCATGTAAGTTAAATAATAAGGGTAACAATATACAGTGTTGACGGACTCCTTTTCCTATTTGGAACCAGTCTGTTATTCCATGTCCAGTTCTAACTGTTGCTTCCTGACCTGCATACAGGTCTCTCAAGAGGTGGGTCAGGTGGTCTGATATTACCATCTCTTTCAGAATTTTACACAGTTTATTGTGATCCACACAGTCAAAGGCTTTGGCAGATAAAGCAGAAATAGATGTTTTTCTGGAACTCTCTTGCTTTTTCCATGATCCAGCAGATGTTGGCAATTTGATGTCTGGTTCCTCTGCCTTTTCTAAAACCAGCTTAACATCTGGAAGTTCGTGGTTCACGTACTGCTGAAGCCTGGCTTGGAGAATTTTGAGCATTACTTTACTAGCGTGTGAGATGAGCTTACTGCCTATGCCTGCCTTATTCTCAAGCCTCAATTAAAGCTTGTTCTGCTAAACTGAGCCAAACAAAGGAAGGAAGAATCAATGTATAAGTCCACTGGAGTCCACTCCCACTACTTGTAAGCATTTGAACCATTATTTTTTCCTTTCTCTGTTTGTTAGCAACTGTCAATGAAAAATTGATACTTTGAATTCATATTTCTTCTTATAATTTGAAAATGGCATTTAGATGATATATTACACAAATGTTGGTGAACACGTTTAGAACACTTGCTGCCTGAAAGGACAGAGAGTTGTAGGAGACTGGCACTATTAAGACAAGTAAAGAGATGTACTTTTCAGTGTATATCCTTCAACATATTATGAATTCTGTTGTAGGTATGTTACATTATTTCAAGTTGGGGCCAAACACATAACATGTATTTCATTATCATGGAAGATACAATTCTTTGAAATATAAGTATATTTCATCTCTATTTTATTTTAGTCTATTATTTCCCACAATAAATCTTTAAACCTAAAACATTCAAGCTTTCTGTACACTAGCCATATTACCTTCATAAAATCTATAAATCTAAAGTTTTAGTTTCTTTCTTTATAAAATGAGGATAAAATGGTGCAGATCACTTAACTTCTACAAAGTCACAAAATGAGTAAGAATCAAATCATTCAATCACTTTTAATCCTTAGAACATCCCTAGGAGGAAAGGAAAATAAAATCACTTAGATTTTATAGGAAATTAAGTTAATAGCTACTCTGTGACTTGGACTGTGTTTTTAACAACTGTTTCCAATATTTCACACTGCCTTTTTAATCTTCATTTGCTGTCTCTAGCACTTTCCAAAAATATCTAATTTGCCCCCAAAATCATGGTAATTAAATGAGAATATTATGCTTTCACCTGCACATTACATTTCCCTAATAGGTGAATAAGGTCTAACAGATGGAAGAAATTAAGCACTATATGATAAATTCAGGTATTTTGTTACTGGATTATTAATCCATTAGCATACCAAAGTGGATGTAATTTTGGTTTTATATCTATACTTTTCTATTTATAATAAGTGCATACACATTTAAGGAAAACAAAAATGTCACAATTTTGAAAGTCAAATTGTCTTCAGTCTCCATGCTATCACACACACTCCCAGGTGTCAAGGCTGCTATACTTGCTACTTTCTCAACCTGTTATAAACATTTTTTTTTAATTAAGAGTTAAATGTTAGTTTCCAAACCCCTAAGTCCCATCTTTGGTGAAGGCTGCCTCTCTGTGGCAGAATGCAACATGTCATATTCTCTAGGGGACAATATTTTCTCCTCTTTTCTTTTAAGCTGGTAGAAAAGATCTATATAATATTTTTATAATACATAAATTTCAATACAATGTCTTTACTACTTTTTCTGGATATTTTTGGCTCCATTTTGGATAGGGCTTTGGACCCCCAGGAATCACCTCACTCATCTTGGCAAAAGTATACAACAAGAGATGAAAATAGTATTTATGCAAATAACAAAAAATCAAGTAAAACAGACTTGCTCAAATGTAATAGTCATGCTTCCTGTCTTTTCTGCAAGCTGAAGTCCTTATTCACTTTCCACTGAATGATTCCAAGGGCAGAAAGACACACTTATTAATAGATGCTGGACCGACAGCTGCTACCTTAATTTCCTGAAAGAATTACTTTAAAATAAATGCTAAGTGTTCCACAATATAATGCCTCCTATCCACTTAAAGAAAAATGATAGAGGAACATATCCTATTTCAAATGCCAAAAGCAAATATCAAATGGATATCTTTAATATACACATATATTGAGTTAATCATTCTTCCACTAATGACCATTATTAGTTGAAATGAAGTGGGCTCAAAAGACCTTATTATAAGACATATTTAGGAGGGACATAAGTTCTGATAATAACTTTTTAATACTTGATACATTTAACCATATGATAACTGAAAGAGTAGCATTTGCACATTTTTAACTGAAAGGAACAAAATCATTATTATAAGCATATGACTCGCTAAATATCAAAAATAAAGGATTTATCTAATTAAGCAATATAGTCACAAAAACATTTACCTTCTCTAAAGCAGAATATGCTAACTAATCAGTGAAAACAGTAAAAACTAGATGAGAGAAATTACCCAGAGGGTCATAATAAACATTTCAATAACCAACATGAAGCTGATTTGTTGTTTTTGTTTGAAGCATAATTATATCAAAAAATCACTAAGAAAACTATGCAGAGTCTTTTTAAAAAATTGTTTTAACAGAGTCAAAACCTTTAACATGAAGTAAACCAATAGAAACACGAAAGAAAGTTGATTGCAAAAATTTTCGATAGAGAAAATTATTTAGAAATACTAATTGTTAATTATTGCAATATTGCCCTCTTCTTTTTTATTTTGTTTTGTTTAACAATGTCCGGAGGTGGAAGGGAGAGAGGAAGAAACATGTTTTGTCTCTGCTTCAGCAAATACTGAAATCTATTTATATGCAAATTAGCTATCCATTATTAGTATGAGAAGAAACTTGTGCATAAAGGGAGAAATAAATTATCACTAGAAGCCATTAATGAAATCTATTTCAAAACATAACATTTTACAAGAGTCCTCACTCATGTTAATATTTGTTTAAGCCTTGAGGGGAAATGGTGAGTTCTACGCTTAGGTGAAACACAATACAACATTATTTCTCATGCCACTTTGTTCTATAAAATTCATCTATCCTCTCCTTAGAAATGACTAAATAATTTTAACTCCAATGAATATTTTTAGGAAACTTATCATTGAAGTTAGGGTCCTATGTATTTGTCACATAATTGACAGACTTCTTAGGAGAATTTATTTTTACTCAACAATAACTGTTATTCCCTGAGGTTTAAAAACATTAAGATTCAGTTTTATTCAAGATTGCTGGGAGAAATATCAATAACCTCAGATATGCAGATGACACCATCTTCATGGCAAAAAGTGAAGAAGAACTAAAAGGGCTCTTGAAAGTGAAAGTGGAGAGTGAAAAAGTTGGCTTAAAGCTCAACATTCAGAAAACAAAGATCATGGCATCTAGTCCCATCACTTCATAGGAAATAGATGGAGAAGCAGTGGAAACAGTGTCAGACTTTATTTTGGGGGCTCCAAAATCACTGCAGATGGTAGTTGCAGCCATGGAATTAAAAGACACTTACTCCTTGGAAGAAAAGTTATGACCAACCTAGATAGCATATTCAAAAGCAGAGACATTACTTTGCCAACAAAGGTCCTTCTAGTCAAGGCTATGGTTTTTCCTGTGGTCATGTATGGATGTGAGAGTTGGACTGTGAAGAAGGCTGAGTGCTGAAGAAGTGATGCTTTTGAACTGTAGTGCTGGATAAGACTCTTGAGAGACCCTTGAATTGCAAGGAGATCCAACCAGTCCATTCTGAAGGAGATCAGCCCTGGGATTTCTTTGGAAGGAATGATGCTACAGCTGAAACTCCAGGACTTTGGCCACCTCATGCTAAGAGTTGCCTCACTGGAAAAGACTCTGATGCTGTGAGGGATTGGGGTCAGGAGGAGAAGGGGATGACAGAGGATGAGATGGCTGGATGGCATGACCGACTCGATGGACATGAGTCTGAGTGAATTCTGGGAGTTAGTGATGGACAGGGAGGCCTGGTGTGCTGTGATTCATGGGGTCACAAAAAGTTAGACATGACTGAGTGACTGAACTGAACTGAGCAGTAATATAGAAATAAATGAGCTTTAATAAGGAACATCCCTGGAGAAGGAAATGGCAACCCACTCCAGTACTCTTGCCTGGAAAATCCCATGGACGGAGAAGCCTGATAGGCTACAATCGATGGGGTCACAAAGAGTCAAACACGACCGAGCGACTTCACTTTCACTTACAAGGAACATAAGTCTTACTGCCGTAAATTGAACTTCTATGGAAAAGACTAAAATAAACAACAATCAATAGTCAATCAGTTCAGTTCAGTTCAGTCGCTCAGTCGTGTCCAACTCTTCGCAACCCCATGAACTGCAGCACGCCAGGCCTTCCTGTCCATCACCAACTCCTGGATTCACTCAGACTCACGTCCATTGAGTCCGTGTTGCCATCTAGCCATCTCATCCTCTGTCAGACCCTTCTCCTCCTGACCCCAATCCCTCCCAGCATCAGAGTCTTTTCCAGTGAATCAACTCTTCTCATGAGGTGGCCAAAGTACTGCAGTTTCAGCTTTAGCATCATTCCTTCCAAAGAAATCCCAAGGCTGATCTCCTTCAGAATGGACTGGTTGGATCTCCTTGCAGTCCAGGGGACTCTCAAGAGTCTTCTCCAACACTACAGCTCAAAAGCATCAATTTTTTGTTAATTTCATAAGCTCTGCAGATTTTCTCTTTGGGTTTCTCATTTTGTTCTTGAGCTCATAAATTCCTTGGTTAGTCCATATTTGAGTCTCCATCAGTTTTAAACACTGCAGATATTCTTCCCTCTGTCATCTGCTTAACTTTGCCTTGGCTACTCAATGTTGAACTGAAATATTTAGTTTTTGATATAGTCAAGCTCATACCTTTTTTTTTTTTTTGCCTTATGGTTTTTATCTTTCAAGTTTTTATTAAGAAATCTTTCTCCACTTTTTAGGTTGCAGTGGTGTTCCCAATATTTTCTTCTATTAACTTTGTAGTTTTAGCATTTTATTTATGTCTTTAATTCACCTGTATTCCATCATTGAATGTAGTTTTTCGTCTGCCCATTTTCCCAGTGTGTGCTACTAAAATTTTCCTTTATCCATTGATTTGTGATGGCAAGTTTATAATAAATTGTCTTCATATGTCTTTATAGATCTATCTCTGAGCTTTCTCTTTGTTTCCGAATTCATTGATCTTACTTATTGCCAAAACCACAATGTTTTAATTCATATAGTTCTATAATACATCTCAATAAATAATATAGGGATGTCTCTTCTTCCTTTACTCTTTTTTAAAATTATTCATGTACCTTTATTTTTTATATACATTTTAGTGCGTTTATCAATTTCTTCCAAAATTCAAACTAGACTTTACATTTATAAATTACAGTGGGGTTACATTTATAAATTAAAAGAGGAAAAATTAATATCTCATTAAAGAAGAACATCCCATTCAAGGGACTAGAATTGGCTCTTCATTTATTCAGACCAATATATCTGTCCATTATTAGAATTTTAAAATTCTATTTATGGAAAACTTTGGCCTTTTAGTTAATTCCTATAAATTTTATTCCTTTTAATATATGACCACTGCTGATACAGAGAAATGTTACTCATCGTTACATCATTCTTATATCTAGCAAGTGTGCTTAATTTTATTAGTTCTAGTAGCTTCTTGATTTTAAAAAAATTTGCAACAATGCTATAATCTGAAACTAAAGACTGTTTTCTCACTTTTCCTTCAATCCTGCCATTTCCTCTGCATTCTTATGTATTCTATCCTTAGGTAATAGTGTATGCCCTACCTACTTTATTAAGAAGGTATGGCAATAGTGGAACCTCTGTCTTCCCATGTTTAAGAATAATAAGCTTTAGGTTTATTATACATAGGCTCCCCTGCTGGCTCAGACTGTAAAAGAATCTGCCTGCAATGCAGGAGACGTATGTTCAATCCGAGTCTGAAAGATCTACTGCAGAAGGGAATCGCAACCCACTCCAATATTCTTGCCTGAAAAATTCCATGGACAACGGAGCCTGGCAGACTACAGTCTATGTATGGGGTTGCAAAGAGTCGGACACTACTGAGCCACTAATACTTTTAAGATACTGCTTCTGCAGCTCTTTATTTAAGTACTTTTTAAACAGTATTATATAGAAAAATGAGAACATCTTAGAAACTACAACCAGAACTGCTCTTATCTTTGCTCCTGTTAGTTTATCTTTGCCCTTGGATGACTAAGTAATTTAACATGCAGTGTTCTTCTGGCCATCACCTTCTGTGATCCTTGTGCTGGCATGTCAGAGAAAAGAGCACATAGAATTGGGATGAGGCAGGACAGTAGGAAGAAGCTGGCTGGTCTCCTCATTCATCCTAAAGCAAACCTCACTCTTTAATAAACTCCTGCCTCTGTCAAACAAGATAGAGTTGTACATCAGATCTGTTGTACAAAGAGAGAAGAGAATAGTACCTCTTCTATTGGTGTACCCAAAGAGTACTGAAATAGAGAATCTTCTTTTAAGTATGTGAACAGATACCAAAGATCATTTGGCATATATGAAGAGTTTATGTCACATATAAAGTGTTCTCTGGTCAAATAAATTTGGGGAACGTTGGATTAAGAAAGATTAACACAGATTTATTTATTGCAGATCATAGTAGGGTCTGTGATATTCTAACTCAGACATAATAAAGGATCAACACAATGTCTGCATCTCCTCTCGTTTCATCACACTCCCCTTTTGTCCCATGATCCTACAGCACCAATATTTATGGAACGTACTTTGGCAAATTTTAATTTCCAGGATAACCAACTTAGTTAGCCAATTTCTAGTGTCACTTTTCAATAGACTAATTCTGAAACTGCCATTTAAAACTTAGCTACGGTGCTGGTTAGAAAGCACAGATGCTGGGAGAGACAAAATTACAACAAAGACATTTAGCCACTGATATTAAAAACTCAAAGTAAATTATCATTAAACAGTTCACATTTTAAAAGCAATTTACATAATATTTAGTTTTGAATGTTATGGAACTGTCCTCCTCAGTTTGCATAATCAGTCTTTAGTAATGCATGCTATTATCTAACAGACAATAGCTTTGTCAATTTCAGCATGTAGTATCTTGAGATAAAGTATGAACCAAAGATTTACATCAACAGTGAATGGTATTCTCTAATAATTGTCCACAGCTGCAAGAAATTTATTCATTTATATTCTTTTCAACCTCTCTATCCTCTAATTTGAAAATATATCTTAGAATCATAGTGGCTATAGTCTGAAATTTGTACAATAAAGTTATTATATGGCACAGTAAAAGCAAATATGGGTATTCAGAGAAATTAAATAATTTGAAGTCATGAAGTTTATTTATAAATGTTGGCTTAAAAACCTTCCATTCCATTGATGACATTTTCAGTTTTATTAGTATTTTAAAAATTCACTTAAATAGATAGAAATTATTTCATTTTAGGTTAAACAAATTTATATGAAGAAGTATTTTTCTCTATGATGAATTTACTTCCTTTACTATATGGCCAGAATAATTTATTCATGATACAGAGAAAATTTCTACATCTAAACTGGGCAAAAGGCTTAATTCACCCAGAAAATGGTCACTTGAAAATCTGAGCACACCTGTTAAAGTAGCTGCCCAGAACTGAGAAAAAAAGCTGATGAAGTAAAAGCTTAGGTGAAGTCATGCAAATTATTTGACCAAATTGAACAAACCTTTCAGCAGATACTCTGAAAATGCTCAGAAGTGTTAGACTTCAGAAAATATCATTCAAAACACAAACAAGCAAAGAAAAAACAATTCTTCCCTAGAAGTATCTTCTGGAGAACTTTTTAATCAAGAAATCTGTGTGAATGTATGTGTGTGTGTTTGTGTAACAGTGAATGAGAGACAGAGAAAGATTCTGGGGAGAAATGAAAAAGAGAAAATAGTGTATAACTTTCCATGGCAAAATCCTCATCTCATTTCTAGGACTTGTGCCCTTCGCTGATTTCTGGAAAGAAAGCACCTGTTATCAAGACTCAGTGGAAGCTTTGATGGACCCTGTAGATTACAGGGAAGAATATATGACTTTGCCATCTTTCAAAATCAGAGAATGGAATAAAACTAATGTCAGCATAGTTCCTTTTATTTTGATGAAGCAACCTGAAAGGGTGATCTAGTTGGAACTTCAGAATTAGATTCATTTTGTCAATCATCAAAATAGAAGAGTGAAATTATTTAAATTAGAAATTCAATTATTGATTGAATGCATTGAATTCACTACTGAATTAGAAACATATTAGATATGTTCCATGTGAGAATGCTGTGCCTCTGCGGACTGGCTTTTGGGGAGGAGTTCTTTCCCCTGCTATACATAAGGGGCTTGAAATTCTGAACAAGGTAGATTAGGTGGGTTAGAACTAGCTCACCAACAGAAGTCTCAAAACAAGGAAGACTCCAAGAGCTGAAACTCTTCTAAGGAGCACAGCAAAGAAGGAATTTAGGTTAAAGGTCACAAGAATTATTTCACAAAAGAAAGAATTTAGGTAAAAGCTTTCCAGATGGCACAGTGGTAAAGAATCCTCCTGCCAATGCAGGAGACACAAGAGACTCAGGTTCGATCCCTGGGTTGCGAGGATCCCCAGGAGGAGCTAATGGTAACTCTAGTATTCTTGCCTGGAAAACTCTATGGACAGAAGAGCATATAGGGCTACAGTCCATGGGTTCGCAAAGAGTCAGACATGACTGAATGACTGTGAATGCATGCATCACAAGAAAAATACTAAAGAAACCAGACAACTCTGATAAAATTTATCACAAGCCTCTAGAAACACAGACTTCATAAAGCCAAGTCATTTTAAAATACCTTTGTTTCCATATATGGATTGAACAAGAGGTGGTAAGGAAGCTAGCCTATTTTCAAAACAAAATTGTGTGTTGTGTTTCTTTTTAAGATATACATTCCAGAGTAGCAAGAGCTAAGACCTACATTTTGGTTGCACTATGAACAATGGTCATTCAGATTGATGCTGCCCCAAAGGTTGGTTATTATTACTCCACACCTAGTATCAAGTATTTGTACAGAGTGGTTGCTTTTAAATATTATCAGAGCAAATAAAGGAATGAGATCAGATTAAATAGTCAGTTCCAAGCTTTGGGGGAAAAAAAATAACTTGACCACTGTTTCATTTGTATTGACTTCCTTTTATTTACACAACCAAAGAAACCTAAATTTTAAATCATTTTTCTGGAAGACTGATAAACCAAAGGTGATCATTTGTTTCCAGATTACTCAGAGTTTGAATAACCTATTAATATTTCATTTCTCATTTTCTATTTTGGAGGGCTAGTCTGTAGAAACTGAAGTTAAGGAAGAGTCTCATATCTTACATCTTTTGCTCAACAAGGTATAAATTCATTTAGCACTTGGTGCAAAGGGGATACAAAGAAGAAAAATAATCAAGTTCTACCTCAAGGAAATTCCAGTAAAGTGTAAAGGGAAATATGACAAATGCACAAATATCTATACTGCAGGAAAGATTAGTATTATTAGTTCTATAGGGCTCTTAAAGAGTAAGAGATTTCATTTCATTGGGAGAATCAGAAAAGGCTTCACAAAAGGAGATGTTAGAGACAGATCAAGAAAATGAGTGAATTTTGTTAAATGGTATGAGTGATTTCTAGGTGAAAGAAACAGTATAAACAAAATCCTTACATAGCAAAGTATAAGGCATGACTTGGGAACTAAATAGTGGAATTTTACTAGCTGATGCAGTAGAAGAACAGGATAAAGGGAGAGATGAAGAATAGATAAGATATGGCTAGAATGGAAAATTTGGGCCATAATACATGAGTTGAAACTTTTGCACTTATAAAACAGTCAATAGTAAGGCATGAAACGTTGGTGAGCTTAGGAAGGATATGACGAGAACTGTGTTTTATGAGACCCTTGAACCACTCATCTTTCCACATATATTAGAAAAATAAAAATGGCTTCTGAGATTTTTTTTTCCCTTTATTCTGTCACAGTATTCCTATGGAATTAATCTGACAATTTACCCATACTACTACTAATATGTAATATGCACTGTTCTATTGATAAGTAGTATGACAAGAATGCATGGTGACAATTAACCCATAGGTAATTACTGTGTGACCTTATTTTAATATCAAATGCCTCTTTAATTGTAGGAGATAAGGGATGGAAAAGAAGAAAACTAGTATCCTCTTACTTGTGTATTAAATTTCAAAAATATTGCTCTAGGTTTTATTTAAATTTATCAAAGTTGTTCCTTTTATATTAATAATTGTTTTGATTGGGCTGATTACTACTATATTCTGAAATTAAATTATAAGGTTCAAATAGAAGACTTCAGTAAATTCCTTTTTCTTCTTTACCATCTGTTCTTTACATAAAAGAACAATTCAATGCTTTTAAAATTGTTACTCCAATTACCAATTAGATTTTTATTCTTCATTATGCTGAGTTGGTACTTCCAGAAATAGTTCCTTATAAAATTGCCTATTCAGTCAGTCTAAAAACAGGCTACCAATGGTTTAAGAAGACATTTAAGAAATGCGCCTGCATATGCATATCATAAATTATATGGTATAATTGATGAATTTGTATTGACACTTCAAAACCAAGGCCTAAGCCAGAACTGCTTACAAATTTAAGTCATCCATACCTTACCTCTGAGAACTCACTGAACAAAAATTATAAAATTGTACAGAAAACAACATTGGGAGATCGTGTACACCTGTGGCTGATTCATGTCAATGTATGGCAAAACAAATACAGTATTGTAATGTAGAATAAAGTATTAAAAAAAAATAAAAATTTTCAGCAATCCAAAAAAAAATTGTACAGAAAATGTCCTTAATTTGTTCAATAAATCAAATTCATGTCAATAAAATGCAATTATGCATGTTTAGTTTTATTCCTTTTAAATCAATCTATAAAATTATATGTTAATCTCTGTAAAAAGATTTTTGTAAAGGTATTTTTTTCTTCTCCATTTTTCCTCTTACTCTATTATTTCATGAAATCACCTCATTTATTCACAAGGTTATTAAAGTATGCTACAATTATAAAATATCATAGCATGACATATCTCATTAAAAATTTTTATGATGAAAGATCTTTAGTAAAATTAACACTGTCATAAAAAAAAATATAAAAAAGCTGTCATCTAAATATCTATGGGAAAACACAATGTGTTTTATTCAGAATTCAGGAAAACCTTAAAAGAGTAAAAGAGCCTTATATTGATTTATATAGGACTACTTTGGTCAATAACACTGATTAAAATTGATTAAGAAAATTCAAGGAAAATTCATATCATATGTGTATATTATTTCCTCTTTACAAAATACTCCTTTCAAGTAAATTAAACAGCAGTTAAGAGTTAACAAAGTGAAGGTTCTCAATATTACACTGCAATTCAATACTTACTTGAAAAATAAAGAGTTAATCTTAACATCTGGATTTCTAATCTTCTATATAAAATATAGTATGAGAAGATCGGAGTTATTTGAACTAATTTATCTTTTGGGCTTAAGTACCTCATCTTTTTTTTTCTAAAAGTTCTGCATGTTGTAATTGCCATTTCTATGTAATATAATGAAACCTTTACATCAGGTTTCATTTTCTCTATACAGAGTGATCATTTAATACTAATGGATAAAGTGCGCCTGAATAAAAGTTATGAAACAGACATATTCATGAGAATTATAGACTACCTTTAATTTATAGTTAAACCTTTAATATATTGTTACATTATACACACAAAAAACCGTATCAATTTGTATCTTTAGCATACTAAAGGATGCCATTTTAAAAAGCTTAAAAACAAAGCAATATATAATAACTTGGCTGAAACAATATTCATATTTAAGTCCATAGATTTTGAAGTTAAACATACTAAAATATTGTTTGTTCCAGGCTTTACCCAATATGATCCCATCCACAATATACTTGCAATTATTATCTAACTTAACAATTGAACTTCTCTACTAAGTTCTCTTATTGGCAGAAAGAGAAGGGATACAACTTAATCCACAAAGGAAAATACTGAGAAGTAGTTGTATTTCGCCATATCAAACATATAAAAAAAAACAAAGATTTGGATGATGGCTTATGCCAGGAATTTTAATAAATAGCATATGACATTCCAAAATCTAGTCAGTTAAATCATAAGGATATCAATTACTAACAGTGGGGTTTTTAAGGGTTTTAAAGGCCTTAAACTAACCAAACTGACATAATTGTTGTCATCTTTTAAACTTTTTGTTTATCGAGTATGGCGAAGGGCACAGCAGGCTCAACTCTCTGTGCACCTCTAACATATCTCATAAATTATCACAATACTGCGGAACTTCTAGGCCCTTTAAATACCCTATTTTCATTTTCTGATTACTTTGTCTACTGGAACTTTTACTGTTGTTATGTTTAAAGGCCTATTATCCGCTAACCATACTGGAGTGCCTGATCCTGAGATACACACATTATTGTTTCCACTAATATACTTTTGAACACTTGCATATACCAGCCACCAAACTAAGCATTTCTGTCAGGTATAACTTTGTCTAAAAGTAATAGAAAACAGAAAACCCACCCACTGGCTTAAACAAATAAGTAATTATTTCTCTTATGTAGAAAGAAGTGTAGCGTTAGGTGGCTTCCAGTGACGGGTCAACTGCCCAGTAAGTACGCGTACGGCTCTATCAGCTGTCCTCTTGTGTTGGCAAGAAGACTGCAACAGCCCATCTACCTCATCTGTCTCTGAATTCATCCCTCTCGTCTCCTCACTAATTTCAGTCATACTGCCCTCCACAGTGCTGCTCAGTTAATATTCCTAAAATACTGATCATATCATATCTCCTCTCTGTTATACTTGTTCCCAGTTCCATAGACAAAATATATACTCTTCATCCTTGGTTTTATGACTATTTAAAATCTAGTTTTCTCCCATCTTCCATGCTTTTATCCCAGTCACATACATGTCCCAAATGTCTGTCCCATGTCTTTACATTGACTATCTGCTCAAACTTACCCTGTACCATTACCTTATAATATATTAAGAGCATGCTAATTACAGAATCCAAGACTAATATATTTGTTTTCCATACCAAGATTTAACGTCCTCTTTTCTCATATATTCAAATACTAAAATCCCCAAGGCTCTATTCAAATCCTGTATTCTTCACACAGCCCTTTTCAACCAGTCTAACATGCTCTTTAATTTCTCAGTTCTCTGACTTCCTAAAGCTTCTTTTTATATGAATAGTAGAATATCTTCCTATTAGATGTAAATTATCTCAATTATTCATTGGCTTGTGGGATTCCTGCAACGCTAAAGAAAACTAATCAGTCGTACTAACTGGACTCTCTAAATTCATGAATGCAAACTTTGGATAGGTGCCTTTTAAAATTTTTTTTCATTGTGGTAAAATATATATAGCACAATATTAATAGCTTTAGCAATTTAAACAAGCATAATTTGGTATCATTAAATATATTCACAGTGCTGTGTAACCATCATGATTATCTATACTCAAAAAGTTTTCTACATCCTCAATAATCCTGTTCCCATTACAGAACTGCCCCTTCTGCCATCGTCTCAACACCTGGTAATCTCTATAGTAGTCTCTTATGTATTTGCCTATTCCAGGTGCCTCATGTGAGTGGAACTATACAATATCTGTCCTTCTGAGTCTGGCTCCTTTCACAAAGAATGATGGTGTCTCAAAGTCAACATATCAAAATTTCATTCCCTTTTATCGCTGAAAAATATTCAGTTGTACGCATGTAACACACTCTGAGGAAAACAACAGAAAGGGAAAGACTAGAGATCTCTTCAAGAAAATTAGAGACACCAAGGGAACATTTCATGCAAAGATGGGCTCAATAAAGGACAGAAATGGTATGGACCTAACAGAAGCAGAAGATATTAAGAAGAGGTGGCAAGAATACACAGAAGAACTGTACAAAAAGATCTTCATGACCCAGGTAATCATGATGATGTGATCACTAATCTAGAGCCAGACATCTTGGAATATGAAGTCAAGTAGGCCTTAGAAAGCATCATTACGAATAAAGCTAGTGGAGGTGATGGAATTCTAGATAAGCTGTTTCAAATCCTGAAAGATGATGTTGTCAAAGTGCTGCACACAATATGCTAGCACATTTGGAAAACTTTCAGCAGTGGCCATAGGACTGGAAAAAGTCTATTTTCATTCCAATCCCAAAGAGAGGCAATGCCAAAGAATGGTCACACTACGGCACAATTGCACTCATCTCACATGCTAGTAAAGTAATGCTCAAAATTCTCCAAGCCAGGCTTCAGCAATACGTGAACCGTGAACTCCTGATGGTCAAGCTGGTTTTAGAAAAGGCAGAGGAGCCAGAGATCAAATTGCCAACATCCGCTGGATCATGGAAAAAGCAAGAGAGTTCCAGAAAAACATCTACTTCTGCTTTACTGACTATGCCAAAGCCTTTGACTGTGTGGATCACAATAAACTGTGGAAAATTCTGAAAGAGATGGGAATACCAGACCACCTGACCTGCCTCTTGAGAAATCTGTATGCAGGTCAGGAAGCAACAGTTAGAACTTGACGTGAAACAACAGAGTGGTTCCAAATAGGAAAAGGAGTACGTCAAGGCTGTATACTGTCACCCTGCTTATTTAACTTCTATGCAGAGTACATCATGAGAAACGCTGGACTGGAAGAAACCCATGGTGGAATCAAGATTGCCAGGAAAAATATCAATAAGCTCAGATATGCAGATGACACCACCCTTATGGCAGAAAGTGAAGAGGAACTCAAAAGCCACTTGATGAAAGTGAAAGAGGAAAGTGAAAAAGTTAGCTTAAAGCTCAACATTCAGAAAACGAAGATCATGGCATCCAGTCTGGAGAAACAGTGGAAAAAGTGTCAGACTTTATTTTGAGGGGCTCCAAAATCACTGCAGATGGTGACTGCAGCCATGAAATTAAAAGATGCTTACACTTTGGAAGAAAAATTATGACCAACCTAGATAGTATATTCAAAAGCAGAGTCATTACTTTGCCGACTAAGGTCTGTCTAGTCAAGGCTATGGTTTTTCCTGTGGTCATGTATGGATGTGAGAGTTGGAATGTGAAGAAGGCTGAGCACCGAAGAAGTAATGCTTTTGAACTGTGGTGTTGGAGAAGACTCTTGAGAGTCCCTTGGACTGCAAGGAGATCCAGCCAGTCCATTCTGAAGGGAGATCAGCCCTGGGATTTCTTTGGAAGGAATGATTCTATAGCTGAAACTCCAATACTTTGGCCACCTCAGGAGAAGAGTTGACTCATTGGAAAAGACTGATGCTGGGAGGGATTGGGGGCAGGAGGAAAAGGGGACAACAGAGGATGAGATGGCTGGATGGCATCACGGACTCGATGAACGTGAGTCTGACTGAACTCCGGGAGATGGTGATGGACAGGGAGGCCTGGCGTGCTGCAATTCATGGGGTTGCAGAGTCGGACATGACTGAACTGAACTGAACTGAAAGGAAGTAGTGCCTCTACATTCTTTATAGACTATTCCAACTCTGTCCTTTCAGAAAGTGATTCTGACTCCTGTTTCAAGAAGAAATTAGTGTTCCTTAGGAGGAATCACCTCAATTTCTTGTTCACTCCTCTCATTCAAGAAGCATAGGAGAATTTCCACTATTTATATTTCCTCCTTTTAAGTTTAGTAGAAGAAAATTAATATAGACAATTAGAAAAAAGTCTGAAGTACTTTTTAAAGCCTTCCTACATCTGGTTAAATTTCCATGTGCTCCTCACATTGCCTCCTTGTTCTGTTACCCTACCGGCTTGTAGATGTACTCTCCTTTGCTACAGCAGGCAGCTAGGAAATAATCAAGGCAGCAAGCTACTACTGTTGATTGTAACTCATACCAATAATTTGTAAGTGTCACTATTTGAATGCACTGTCATTTCAAAACCCCTGGAGTTTTCTCCAAGCACTGAAAACATCAAGTGAAAGATGTGAGAGAATGTGAATCATAGATATTTTCTCTTTTTACACTGACTAGATATCACATGTAGCATCCATGAAGATGAAAACCTGGTACAGGACTTCTGATAATTCGTGTCCATCTCTTCATTACCTTATCCTTTTATCTCCATAACAAAAAACCCTTTGAAAACTTCTCCCTGACTTCCCCTTAAAATAAAGTTAATTATGTTACAAGCAGCTCTTCTCCTAATTAAGCTTACTCCAACTACAAATGCATTTTCTCATTTTATCATCACTAACATTAGGCAGTAATTATGTGAATGCTCTGCTCTGTGATATTGATGCTCTCAAATGCATTATAGGCTTAACTCAGGGTTGTGGTTACATGAAAGTAAGCACTTTGCAGAGTAAATCCTTCTTGACATGTAATTTACTACATTCAAAAGTGTCCCAGAATTCTATGAATTTTAGCAATTTCTATTGCTACTTCTAAACACGCCACACACACACACACACACACACACACACACATATACACATATATATGCATATATATCCCTAACACGGGACAATAGATCTCCTTCTGATTAATATTTGCAACACTGTATGTACACTGAGACTAAAACCTCCACTAACTCAAACATACAAAGTTTCTAAACAAATATATGCATGCATGATTAATGGTCATTGAATTCATACTGATTCTGTATAACGTGTTTTTCTTGTCATTTTCTGATATTTAATAGAGATGTAGATAGGCTGAATACGTTGTGAGTTTAACATCTGTGACGATATCATTAGTCTTATATTAGCCGAAATTTACTACACAAAATTAACAGCAAAACACTGAACTTCCTGACACTCAGTCACCTTCAATGAAGAAAAGAAAAATCTACATTACAGTGTTGTTGGTGAACATTGCTAAATAAGATATATACTAAAAAAATTAATTTTACTTAAAGTTATTATAGCTGTTATTTTCATACATTATTTGAAGTTGTCAGTCTAGGCTTTAGGGGTCCTGAATTATTGTCTTTCAGTCTTTTAAATGAGCCATAAATGTGTTATATTAAGAAGTGGTGGCAAATATTTCAAAAAAGAATGACCTTAGTTTTTTCAAAGCATTTTAGAAAGCCATCCATGTGAGAACAGAGAGGCCCTAGAGAGAGATCTGCACAGAAAGTGTTTAAAAAAAAAAGAAGAAAATAAAATACTCGTTAAAAAATAAGGGATATTTAATTTTATATTGTAATTTTGTATTCTGGCATTCTAGATAGGAAAGGGATGAGGAATTCAATAAATTAGGGAGACAAGAAAATTTAGATGGAAAAATGGCAGAGTATATAGCAGGATGACAGAAAGTTGGAAATAATATACGTGCTAGAGAAGGGCATGGCAAAAGACACAAGAAAAATCGATACATATTACTTATATTTCAATTGTTAGGTGATGAGAAAGACAAAATACAACGAAGAGTTAAGTGCACAGTTATTCAGGTATGACTGCACCCAGGAAATTAAAAGACACTTGCTCCTTGAAAGGAAAGTTATGACCAACCTAGACAGCATATTAAAAATCAGAGACATTATTTGCCAACAAAGGTCTGTCTCATCAAGGCTATGGTTTTTCCAGGAGCCATGTATGGAAGTGAGAGTTGTACTATAAAGAAAGCTGAGCACTGAAGAATTGATGCTTTTGAACTGTAGTGTTGGAGAAGACTCTTGAGAGTCCCTTGGACTGCAAGGAGATCCAACCAGTCCATCCTAAAGGATATCAATCCTGGGTGTTGAAACTCCAATACTTTGGCCATCTCATGTGAAGAGCTGACTCATTGGAAAAGACCCTGATGCTGGGAAAGATTGAGGGTAGGAGGAGAAGGGGACGACAGAGGATGAGATGGTTGGATGGCATCACTGACTCAATGGACATGAGTCTGAGTGAACTCCGGGAGTTGGTGATGGACAGGGAGGCCTGGAGTGCTGTGGTCCATGAGGTCGCGAAGAGTCGGACACGAGTGAGCGACCGAACTGAAGCACAAACTGGCACTTGGTGTACATGGGTGCAGCCATCTACCTCCACATTGAATCATGTGCAGCTGCAGCTGCTGATCTCCAACACCCTCTGAAGTAGTTCAGGGTGGAGAGCAGAAAGAATGCACTCTGTGCTCCCAGAAAACTGGCAGAACAGGTTTTCAGACAGTTAGATATTCTCAGGTGCTGATTTTATGAGCTCAGTTCTTGTATCTCCTCATATGTAGAAAAGCATTAAAATCCTTCATGGTGATGACTGTTTCTTGTGACTAGTGGAAGCTTCATGAGGCCAGCAGAAACTTTCCAAAACAAAATAAATATGCTTGATTGCACATACTCCTCTTTTACCAAAATCACATATATATTGTCCTTACCCTTTACCTCTTTGAAACAGTTTCTCAGAGCTATCTGAGGTGCTCTCAGGCCACAGTCCTCATATTGCTCCAAACACACCTGACTCATAACTCTCACACTGCACATTTTTTTTTAAGGTGACAAGGCTACTGCATAAAAGATGACACTAATGAGAAATGTCTCCAAGAAAGACAAAGGGGCCTGGAGTTTCATAGAGTAAGCTAAGTGTGGATTGTCTCTGAGTCTTTGGAGTGTCATAAGAAAGGATGGAGGTTGGTCTAACATCAGAGGATGTCAGGATAGGATGGTCTTTTGCCATTAGGTTTTACACAGAACACAAAAGGGTGGGGGACTGCTTCATCTTCACTGCTTTCCCAGAGTACAGAGCTCAAGAAAAAGGTCAGCATTGCCACTGCTCTCTCAAATAACCCCAAATTCTTACCACCTACCTTTACCAAAGTCCGCTGTGTATGGTACTTCGGGGGAAGGAAGAGTCAAATTCTGGGTTTCAGATTAAAGGAGTGGAAGGAGGAAAAATATTAAGGATAGTGAGACATAAAGTAGCAATCAAGGACTGAGAGGAAAAAAGGAAATTAAAAGGTAATCAGAAAAAATGTAAGTCATCAAGAATCCACAGCAATATTACATGATCAGGGCGTAAGTAGCTGAATTTTTCAACATATGAGGAAAGGAAGGTTGAAGGATTTATTCTCAGATAGTTAGTACTGATATTTTGGCAATTCAGATAAGAGGAGAAAAATCAGCTGTTGTAGGGAAATATAAAAATATTTAAGGGGACCAGCAAAATACACACCTGTTGAAGTTTCAGGAACTTGTTTACTGAGTTTCAGATGGAATCTAAAGATGAATCACAAGAAAGAATGAGATATATCTTTATCTATCTAGGTAATAAATCAGAGAGTTTTGTAAGGCCAGAAATTCTAGGAAATATCGACATCTGAACTATTGCAAGAGCCTCCTAACCAGTCACTCTGTTCCTCTTTCCAGGCCTTTCCCAACACTAGCACAAGTTCTCTCTAGTATGAACCTGATGTGCCGCTCCTTTCTTTAATAGCTTCTGATGGCACATCAAGGCTGTCTGTGATTTAACCTAACATGCTCATCTTCTGCCACTCTTAGCACCATGTCACATGATATAACTTGCTATCTCTCAGACATGCCAATTATTTCATATTCTCATGGTCATTTACTGGTCTTCATACATCTTAATAGAACTGATTATTTCTATGTCTTTGTTGGGAACTTTGTTCCCAATATATGCTACTGGAGAGCTCCTTACAATAAGGTCCTTGCTACTGAAGGTCAAATTCCCCCACCAATATAAGAGCTCAAGGATAGGAACAAAGGTTTGGGTTTTACATACCCATCTCATACAAGGTACCCTGCCAAGAACCTAGCTCTAGATGTATCATCAATATATGGGTTTAAATCAATAAACCAAGTTGTGATAAGTATCTCTTCCCTAGTAAGTCACTGAGGCAAAGCCAGACCATATCTGGATACATGTATTCCTCAGGAGGGGTAAATTTCAATTTACATGGTATGCTTGTCAAAATATTATAACCTCACAAAAATGCTATAGAGAGAACATAATCTTGAAAGAGTAGGTTGAACTATATGTTCTTGATGTTTCTTCCAAACATTTAAGCCAACTATTCTATGTTTAATAAGTCATGAATGGAAACAAAAGAGGATCATAAAGAAAATATAATGCTAACCATCTAAAGATAGTCATACTGGAAGAGACGTTACACTGACCCAAGTCTTTACTGTCTCTGTATATACCTTACCGGGCTTCCCTGGTGGCTCAGTGGTAAAGTATCCACCTGCCAATGCAGGAGATGCAGGTTCAATCCCTGGGTCGGGAAGATGCCCTGGAGAAGAAAATAGTAACCCAGTATTCTAGCCTGGAGAATCCCAAGAACAGAGGAGCCTGGCAGGCTATATTCCACAGGGTCACAAAGAATCAGACACAACTTAGCAACTAAACAACAACATATACCTTACCATAGCAAGGGTCAGTATGTTTGTTTCCTGAAGCTATAACAAACTATCACAAACACAGTGGCTTAAAATAATGGAAATTTACTATATTGTAAGCCCTGGAGAGAAGAAATTTAAAAACTGGTCTCACTGTGGGGCTTCATTTATTTCTGGAAGCTCTAGAAGAAAATCCATTTTCTCACATTTTCTAGCTTTCTAAGGGCTACCCACACTCCTTAGCTCATGATTCCTTCAGTCTTCAAAGACAGCAATGGCAGGTGGAATCTCTCTAACAATGTCACTCTGAACTCATTTCCCTCTTTCACTTATAAGGACCCTTGTGATTACACTGGACCCCCTTGAAAACTTTGGGATAATCTCCCCATCTCAAAATCAGCTGACTAGCAACCTTAATTACCTCTGCTATGTATTATGGGTTGAATTGTGTCATCCCCAAATTAATATTAAAGTTCTACCTCTCAGGACCTCAGAATGTGACCTTATTTGGAAACAGGATTGCTGCGAGTGAAAGTCAATCAGTCATGTCCAACTCTTTGCGACCCCATGGGCCATATAGTCCATGGAATTCTCCAGGCCAGAATACTGGAGTGGGTAGCCTATCCCTTCTCCAGCGGATCTTCCCAACCCAAGAATCCAAAGGGGTCTCCTGCATTGCAGGCAGATTCTTTACCAACTGAGACATCAGGGGAAGCCCAATGGACTAGGTAGGCTCCTAATCCATTATGACTTATGCTTTTATCATAGGAGGAAACACAGAGAGAAGAGGGCCGTGTGGCCATGTAGATTGAAGAGATACATCTATTACCAAGGAATGTCAAGGAGCAAACCCCAGAAGCTGGAGGAGGCAATTTTCCTCTACAGGTTTTTCCTCTACAGGTTTCAAAGGGAGAATGCCCCTGCTGACACCTTTATGGGAACTTCTTGCCTCCAGAGCAATGAGAAAATAAATTTCTGTTGTTTTAAAGCATCTAGTTTGTGGTACTTTGCTATGGCAGGTTTAACAGATGAATAACAGAAGATGAGGATAGAGACATCTTTGGAGAGGCAGTTATGCAGCCACAACCATCAGTGGGGAAATGATAAAAATAGAAGACATTTGCCCTCTAATTAAGAAAGAACAAGATAAATCTCTTTTTTGAAGAAATGGAAATTATGCTCTTTTTTCCTTCTAATTTATATAGCATCCTGAGGCTTTTATCTTCTTAGAACTTCTATTAAGAATTCCAGATCACTTAGCAACAACTTTTAACCACTGCTTGTTTTTTTGCTGATTTTACTATTAAATGAACTAAATGCTTAACTAATATAGGTGGCCACAATTTAGGAAAGCATAACTGAAACTAAAAATGCATAGATGAGTACAGACTAGTAGACCACGAAAAAAATCCATTCCAGCTGAATGTCTTTGAGTTTGAAACAATGAGGGGAAAAGTTTCCACTTTCAATTGTTCAAGGTTATTTTTTAAACTTCATCTTATTGTGCTAAGAACACAACATAAGATCTACTCTCTCAATAATTTTTAAGTGTATGTTATTATTTAAAATTTGTCTGCAATGTGGGAGACCTGGGTTCGACTCCTAGGTTAGGAAGATTCCCTAGAGGAGAGCATGGCAACCCATTCCAGTATTCTTGCCTGGAGAATCCCCACGGACAGAGGAGCCTGGAGGGCTACAGTCATGAGGTCGCAAAGAGTTGGACACGACTGAGCGACTAAGCACAGCACAGCACAGAGCTTATTTATCTTGCTTAATTGAAATTTCATGCCATTGATTAGTAACTCCCCATTTCCTCTCCTCCTAGTCCCTGGGAATCATGAATCCACCCTGATTTTATGAATTTGACTACTTCAGATACCTCATACAAATGAGAATATACAGTATTTGTCATTCTGTGACTTACTTCACCCAGTATAATGCCCTCAGGGTTTGTCCACATTGTCCCATATTGCAGAATTTCCTTCCTTAAGGTACTAAAACCCCTTCAGGATTCTCATTTTAATTGGGGATAAAAAGTGAAGTAGGATTGCTAGGGCATATGGTAGTTCCATTTTCAGTTTTTTGAGGAACCTGCATATTGTTTTCCTAGGCAGCTGCACCATTTTGCATTCCTAGTGACAGCGTGTAAGTGTTCCAGTTCTCCACATCTTCCCAACATTGGTCCTTTGCTTTTTTTTTTTTTTTTTTAATAAAGTCCATCCTTTATCAGATATATCCTGACAGGTGCTAAAGAGTATCTCATTGTGGTTTTGATATGCATTTCCTGGATGATTAGTAACACAGACCTTTTTTTTTTTTTTTTAATACACCTGTTGGTCACTTATATGCCTTTGAGTAACATTGTCTATTCAAGTCCTCAGCACGTTTTTAACAGGGTTACTATGTTTTGTGCTATTGAGTCATAGCAGTTCCTTACATATTTTGGAGATTAATGGCTTACCAGATACATGATTTGCAAAATTTTCTCCCATTCCTTAGGTTATCTTTTCACTTTGCTTCCTTTGCTATAAAAACCTTTAGAGCTTTTTATGTATTTATTTTTTAATTGATGGATAATTGCTTTGTAGAATTTTGTTGTTTTCTGTCAAACCTCAGCATGAATCAGCCATCGGTATACATTATATCCCTTCCTTTTGCCTCCCTTCCATTTCCCACCCCATTCCACCCCTCTAGACTGATACAGAGTCTCTGAGTTTCTAGAGCCATACAGCAAATTCCTGTTGGCTATCTATTTTACATATAGTAACGTAAATTTCCACATTACTCTTTCCATACATCTCACCCTTTCGTTCCCTCTCCCTATGTCCGTAAGTCTATTCTCTATGGACATATTTAAATTTGTATTCAGTGCAGCTGGTGTCTAACAACACTTTTAGAGGTGGCAGGATTCCTTTATCTTATTTTGAAAGAAAAATAGAATTCTAAAGATCTGTTAACCCTACAGAAACAAAATGACTCATTTGGCATTTTTTCATTCTGTCAGATTTATCTTTCTCCTTCTTAATAGAGTAGGATTAACACATTTGTCTTTTGAGATAAAGCACATTCAGTGCTGTCCCTTGGTGGCCAAACTTTATAGGAACATTAGGTTCAGACTTGTTTTGCCCATACAGGTAGCTGATAATAGAATGAACAGGAGAATGTGAACAGAGACAGCTGAAAAAAAGTCAGAGCTTTTGACTTAATGGGAAGTATTCTCCCTATGAAAAGGATCTCATTTGCCATGTAGATGTGCACACCATTAACAAATATGCACACTTACTTCAATTATGAGGAACATGTAGCTAAAATGCCCCAGGAAAGAAAGGTATAGAAAGAAAATCTTATTCTACAACAGTAGTGGAAAAGAAAATCAAAACTATTGCCTCACTCCTAATTTAAAAATATTTTACATTAAATTCAAACTAAATATAGACCTAAAGTATTCCAAATCGAAAACAAAGCAAAAATGCCTCAAGAAAAAAAAAGAAGCCATTCAAAAATTCTTCAATTTCTTATGAAATATTTTCATTTATTTTAGCTATCATTATTAGATTATAAAAAGATATTCTTACAATCATATGGCTAAAAATGAACAAAGTATTATAGCTTTTGCATAAATATTAACAAATCTCTTTTCTCTCATATTCAAAGCTTCCTTTATTAAATCTTGCTAATATTTTGTCAATCTTGACTCTCAGAAGACCTAACTACAAATATAATAATCTGTTATATTTTCAAAAAGAAAAATTGGGCACAAATACTGATACTAGAAATTAATCAGTGACTTCTACCCCAAGAATGAAATAAAGACCAACATACAGTTTCCTATAAAGTGTTAGCCATTTGTATAGCATATAAGTGATAAATGGTCAATTTAAACATGCTGCCCTAACTCCTGGATCTTGGATTTTTAGAAAATAAGAAATTAATAATTTTATATACAGAGACAGGCTAAAATTCTATAAAAGCAAAAGACGGGTTAAATCCCATGGTAAGGATTTTCAAATAAAGCTTTTGCGTATATTTAAATGTCAATAAATATTACATGTTTCTATTACATAGTTTACTGAATTTTAGGCCAAGACTTCATGAGATGTAACTAGGGACAAATATTGGACATATAAGTAGAATAACTAAATGTCCCAGTTTGACTAGGACAGTCTTATTTTATGCCTTTTGTCTGAGAATTATTATGAGAGTCTCATTCACTCTCAAAGGCCTCTTAGACAAGCAATATTATATGATTACTCTATCCAAAAGAATTAAACCAAGAAAGCCAACTCCCCTCAAATAAATTGTACTTTCTAAAAATCTTTGTTTGCAATCAAAGAGATTAAAAATATGTGGGCAAGACAGATATTATTTACATCTAGTCATTTATTCATAGTATAGTACTACTTGCTAATATTAGAGGTATCTAAGTTGGCTCCAACTCTAAGTTGGTTTTCTTAGCTTAGTATATTTTAGGTAATAGAAAACAAAATGGCAGGCAAAGGTGGATAATAAGGGTAATAGAAATCTAAATGGGAATGCACCTATCTGCTCAGAAATCCAAATCAAAACCACAATGAGGTACCATTTCACACCAGTCAGAATGGCTGCAGTCCAAAAGTCTACAAGCAATAAATGCTGGAGAGTGTGTGAAGAAAAGGGAACCCTCTTACACTGTTGGTGGGAATGCAAACTAGTACAGCCACTATGGAGAACAGTGTGGAGATTCCTTAAAAAACTGGAAATTGAACTGCCTTATGACCCAGCAATCCCACTGATGGGCATACACACCAAGGAAACTAGAATTGAAAGAGACACATGTACCCCAAAATTCATCTCAGCACTGTTTATAATAGCCAGGACATGGAAGCAACCTAGATGTCCATCAGCAGATGAATGGATAAGAAAGCTGTGATACATATACACAATGGAATATTACTCAGCCATTTAAAAGAATACATTTGAATCAGTTCTAATGAGATGGATGAAACTGGAGCCTGTTATACAGAGTGAAGAAAGCCAAAAAGAAAAACACCAATACAGTATACTAATGCATATATATGGAATTTAGAAATATAGTAACGATAACCCTGTAGGCGAGACAGCGAAAGAGACATAGATGTATAAAACAGTCTTTTGGACTCTGTGGGAGAGGGAGAGGGTGGGATGATTTGGGAGAATGGTATTGAAACATGTATAATATCATATAAGAAATGAATCACCAGTCTAGGTTCGATGCAGGATACAGGATGCGTGGGGCTGGTGCACTGGGATGACCCAGAGAGAGAGTATGGAGAGGGAGGTGGGAGCGGGGTTCAGGATTGGGAACACTTGTACAACCGTGGCGGATTCATGTTGATGTATGGCAAAACCAATACAGTATTGTAAAGTAAAATAAAGTTAAAAAAAAAAAAAAGAAATTCAAGTCTACCACTTTGGATGCATTATTGCTCAGGAAAGTGAAGCAAATTGAAATTTAGATTACGGGAGCATTACAGTGGTCTAAGAGGAAATAAACAGAATATAACAAGTGTGAGGAAGTGGAAAAGGTTTAAATTCCATCTGCTTTTTTCTAATTGGATCAGAGTAGATTCTACAAACAATAGATCAGTCCTCAGTTCTCCTAACTTTGTTAGTCTGTGAAATACTGGAGCCATACATATAGTCTATCCAGAGTTTATTATGACATTTAATGATATCTTTTATTCTATCAAGGCACAAAGGTATATAGCTTTGTACGTGAATATCTACACTTCATATTTGAGTCCACCATAGGATAGTGAAAAAGTTGGCTTAAAGCTCAACATTCAGAAAACGAAGATCATGGCATCCAGTCCCATCACCTCATGGCAAATAGTTGGAGAAACAGTGGAAACAGTGGTTGACTTTATTGGGGGGGCTTCAAAACCACTGCAAATGGTAACTGCAGCCATGAAATTAAAAGACACCTGCTCCTTGGAAGGAAAGTTATGACCAACCTCGACAACATATTAAAAGCATAGACATTACTTTGCCAGCAAAGGTCCATCTAGTCAAGGCTATGGTTTTCCCAGCAGCCATGTATGGATGTGAGACTTGGACTGTAAAGAAAGCTGAACACTGAAGAATTGATCCTTTTGAATTCTGGTGTTGGAGAAGACTCTTGAGAGTCCCTTGGACTGCAAGGAGATCCAACCAGTCCTCCTAAAGGAAATCAGTCCTGGGTGTTCATTGAAGGACTGATATTGAAGCTGAAACTTGAATACTTTGGCCACCTGATGCAAGAGCTGACTCATTTGAAAAGACCCTGATTCTGGGAAAGATTGAGGGCAGGAGGAGAAGGGGACAACAGAGGATGAGAGGGCTGGATGGCATCACCAACTCAATGGACATGAGTCTGAGTAAGCTCCAGGAGTTAGTGATGGACAGGGAGGCCTGGCATGCTGCAGTCCATGGGGTTGCAAAGAGTCAGACATGACAGAGGAACGGAACTGAACTGATACTTCATACTGTAATTCTCATAAGAATAACCCAGAAAAAAAAAAGCACACCTACTCCAGGCAATTACTTAGACAAAGCTGGGTTACATTTAACCTTCAGCCTTTACTCTTTAACCTCAGTTATTTTTTTAACCTATAAAAATTAATATTTCTTTAGTTCATTTGTCCTGTGCATTTACAGTTTATCAAGCTCAGCTTCAAAATTCATTACAAGGTCTTGCCCCTCCCCAGCCCCCAGGACAGTCATTTCTGACATTCCAGAGAGGCACTCCCTCATCTATCTCCAGCCCTGTAGAGTAAACCTGGTAGGACAAGCCCCACTAGGAAAGTGAATTCATTCTGTACACTATTAAGGAAATTGCTGATGGTCAGTATGGATAGTTCTCCTGATTTTCTTGACAGCACTGTGTTCAACATTTTTTATCTTTATCCTAAATGATGATACTGAAGTCACATTTTTCACTGCATAAGGACAAAGCTTAAACATTTTTAACATGGTCTGCAAGGCCTACATGATTTAGCCCAAGCCCACTTCTGCCTTTGTCTTGTACCACCCTTCCCATCTCTCCATTTTAGCCACACTTCCCTTTTTCAGAACTTTGAATGTTCTGTGCTCAGAGGGACAGAACATAGCAGTTCCTCTCCCAGGATCATTCTTCAGACCCAGCCTCCACAACATACTGCACACACACACACACACACACACACACACACACCCAGAGTGAACTTTTATAGACCTCAAATCAGCTGAGTATTAGAGTTTTTTAACTTGTAGAGGTGGTAAAAATATAAAATATAATAAAATAAAATTAGCAGTTTTAGGGTGCTTGAAAAGTTTCCAGACACTGGAAGGTTCAACTAGCTCAACACATTTAGTTAGGGATATTTTATAATGTAAACACTGACTGCATCGATATATGGCTCCTTTTAAAACAAAATGCAAACTTTATAACAAAATTCAGGTAATTCAAACCCATCTTTCTCAAAGACTCACTGTCCCTTACATGTTGGTTTTTCTCTCCTCATTCTGTTCTTATTCAGTAATTGTGAGCAGTTACTGGTAAAGAGACAAAATTTCTTTTAAATAAATCATATGCCTCCAAAATTACCAGTCTAAGGCTGAGTATATCAGCCAAGTATGAGAAAATAGCACCATTCACAAAGATTTAGATTAAATATTTAAAATAATTAAATTTTAAATTAAAACAGGATATTACAAAATTGTAATTCAAACAATTGAAAAATAAAGATACTTTTCAAAAATAAAATACTTCTACTAATGAATATACAGATATTTACAAAAGAAAGCTTCACTGTATTCAGAATATGATTTCTACTTCGTTTATGAGTCTAAATGGCACCCCACTCCAGTACTCTTGTCTAGAAAATGCTATGGACAGAGGAGCCTGGTAGGCTGCAGTCCATGGGGTTGCTAAGAGTCGGATACGACTGAACGACTTCACTTTCTCTTTTCACTTTCATGCATTTATCGGAGAAGGAAATGGCAGCCCACTCCAGTGTTCTTGCCTGGAGAATCTCAGGGACGGGGGAGCCTGGTGGGCTGCCGTCTATAGGGTCACACAGAGTCAGACACAACTGAAGTGACTTGGCAGCAGCAGTGTATGTACAGGCATTAACATGACAACTAATAGGGCATTCAATGATTTCAGTTTTTCCATCCAATATAGACTTTGGTAAAGAATTTTAATATCAAAATGAACCAACTTGTCAATTTAAAATTAATGAAATGCATCTTTAGGAGAACGTTAATTTTTGCTTTTCTAAGAAAAATAACTATCAAGTAAGTTTTCTTCTGGTACTTGTTTTTGTCAAATAGATAAATTCAATACATACATAAAATCTTAAATAATTGACATGCTAAATTGTGACTGCCAATCAATACCTGTTTCTTCTATCTCTTCTAATTAGTTTTTCTATATTTAATTCTAGACATATGTTCAATTTTATAGCATGCTTTTTTCAAATAGGTAATTCACTTAATAAATATTTATTAAATTTCAGTAAGTTCAAAACAAGTATAAGCAATTTAAACGTGTGAGAAATATCTCACTGTCATCTGAAATCACAAAATATTCAGCATGAATAAGTATAATACATTTCTGGACACTGACAAAAAAACTTTCTTTCTGCATAAAATTTAGAAGCTCAGGGATTTTATGACCTAAAAGGCAAATGAAACTCAGCTGTTGATAAGTTGTGAGAGAGGCTTTATAGTATTAAGTGGTAGGCACTTAGTTGTGTCTGATTCTTCGTGACGCCATGGACTGTAGCCTACCAGGCTCCTCCATCATGGAATTCTCCAGGCAAGAATGCTGGAATGGGTAGCCATTCCCTTCTCTAGGGAATCTTCCTAACCCAGGGATCAAACTCAGGGTATCCTGCACTACAGTCAGATTCTTTACCACCTGAGCCACCAGAGGAGCCCAATAAAACTGTCTCTATTTGATGATGACTTGTTTGTCAAGACAAGGGTCCCATGTGCGTGCTAATTTGCTTCAGCTGTGTCTGATTCTCTGCAACCCTATGGACTGTAGTCCACCAGGTTCCTGTATCCATGGGATTCATTACTGACTTTGCTTCTCTCTTTGTTTTATTAAAATGTTTACTAAATACCAAATACAGTGCATTCTTTTAATCAGTTTTTCCATTTTGTACCTATAATAAGCTTACAAAGGAGCGCAGTAAGTGAGCAAGGCTAAGTTTGGTTTCATTTTCCTTTCTTTAATTTTTTTAAGGTTTTATCATTTATCCTCAATGACTCCCATTTAATTTGGAAATGGAAAAACTTTTAGAAGATCCTGAGTATTTCTAACAATTAAACATGGCAGCATGATTTAATAATAAATTACAGCCATTATTGGAATTTAACTTTTATACTATTTGTTATATTTAACTACAAAAGGAAAGAAATGAATCTTCCATAATTTGTTTCCATGTAGTTTATTATTCATGTTTAACAGTTATAAAATTTCAACTTTGCAAGGAATTTTCCCTGAAATTAGTTATCTGTTTTGTCTTCAAGATTAGGTGACACCTTTACATAATTTAAATAATGTGTTAACTTAAATAATGTGTTAATCAGTTTTTCCATGTTATATTTGTAACAGGTACAGAAAAGAGTTAATTTGATTTGGTCTTCTCCTGGAAATTTGTCATTTTAGAGGAGGGAGAAAAAAGTGACTGAAACTCAGTAGACATTAACAGTCAAGTGATGGAAAGAGAAAATCAGAAATACTGTAATGAAGGTAAAACCATAATGGAAACCCCTTGACTCCAGGCTCATACAAATGACTTGCTATGCCAGTGAAAATTTTAAAGACACAAAGTGAACAGACGCTTGAAACAAGTGGATGTGCACAGTGCCGCTTGCACTCTTTCAGCCTTGCCAATAACAGAACATACCTATTAACCTGCTGGAGAGTGATATTCACATGGATCACCTCCTAAACTGGTCCAGTTACCCCAAAAATGGCCAGTCTAGACCAGCCAATAGACAGCTAACTCTCAGCCAAGATCAACTGAGCCTCTGTCTCAACTCCTTGCTGTTTCGAGAGTTATAAAGAGTTGCCACAAAATTTTAGGGTAGTTTGTTACACAGTAAAACAAAATAATACCAGATATTCTATAATTATTATATATAAATTTTGAATATTCTTAAGTACAACTGTTACTCTCACTAGAAAAGAATGTACCTAATATAACACTTAAACACTAAAGTGGCCTACTCTTACCAACTAAGTGGCAAAGAAAATATTCTCAGTTTCAAATATACTTTAAATATATATATATTATATATTGTCATACATTTGATTATATTTACTTATATATGTGTTAGAAATTCTGAGAGACAGTATGATTTAGTTAAAAGTCATGCATGAGCTTTGGTTACAGATATGTTTGAATTCAAATACTCTCTGCCATTTATTGCTATTTATTGGATGGATGAAGTACAAGCTGGAATCAAGACTGCCAGAAGAAATATCAATAACCTCAGATATGCAGATGACACCACCCTTATGGCAGAAAGTGAAGAAGAACTAAAGAGCCTCTTGACTAAATGGAAAGAGGAGAGTGAAAAAGTTGGCTTAAAACTCAGCATTCAGAAAACCAAGATCATGGCACCTGGTGCCATCACTTCATAGCAAATAGATGGGGAAATAGTGACAGGCTTTATTTGGGGGGCTCCAAAATAACCACAGACGGTGACTGCAGCCTTGGAAGAAAAGTTATGACCAATCTAGACAGCATATTAAAAGCAGAGAAATTACTTTGCCAACAAAGGTCCATCTAGTCAAAGCTATCGTTTTTCCAGTAGTCATGTATGGATGTGAGAGTTGGACTATAAAGAAATCTGAGCACCAAAGAATTAATGCCTTTGAACTGTGGTGCTGGAGAAGACTCTTGAGAGTCCACTGGACTGCAAGGAGGTCAAACTAGTCAATCCTAAAGGAAATCAGTCCTGAATATTCACTGCAAGGACTGATGCTGAAGCTGACACTCCAATACTTTGGTCATCTGATGTGAAGAACAGACTCCTTGGAAAAGACCCTGATGCTGGGAAAGACTGAAGGCAGGAGGAGAAGGGGATGACAGAGGATGAGATTGTTGGATGGCATCACCAACTCGATGGACAAGAGTTTGAGCAAGCTGCGCGGAGTTGGTGATGGACAAGGGAGCCTGGCATGCTGCAGTCCATGGAGTTGCGAAGAGCTGGACATGACTGAGTGACTGAACTGAACTGATTTAATGTTAACAGCTGTTTATTATTGCCATTAAAAATAATTAAAACTTTCTCTGCTCCAACTTTCTGTCTGTAAATGGGGATTTGATACTCCATAAGATCAATACTTGAATGAAATATTATAGGCAACCAATCCATACACTTATTCATTCAACAAATATTCATTGAACATTTACACACACCATGCACAATTTTAGATGCTGAAGATATGGCAGTGAACTAACTCGACAAGGTGTTGCCCTTATGAGGATAACCTTCCAGGAACAGCAGACAAACAAACTGTAAATATTAAGTAATCACCATGAAAAAATATCTCAAAATAAAATGAGATAAAGGGGACTATGAATCTTGAAACAGATGAAGAAGTGAGCTATGTGGATCTTTGGAGGAGGAATACTACAGGATGGAGCTTACATGGGAAGTTCAAGGAACAGTTGGCCGAGAGCACAGTGAGTGAGCAAGGGAGAGAGAAGGAGGTAAGTTCACAGAGGAAGAGGAGAGCCAGGTCTACCAAGTCCTTGTAGGCCATGGAAAGGTCTTTGTTTTTAATCTAGTTAACACTAGAAGCTACTGGAGGTTTTGAACAGAGGAGTAACGTAAGAGTAGACCACAGGAAAGAAAAGCAGCAAGACCACTAGTTAGGAAATGCTTGCAAAGATCCAGTTAAGACAGTAGCTTGAACGAAATGTTACCTTTAGATGAGATAAAAAGCTGTTGAAAATTGGATACATTTTGAAGATAGAACCTACAGGACTTGCCCACAAACTGTATCTGGGATTGAGAGCATCAGAAGAATCAAGGAAGAAAAGGTTCTAGTGTAAGAAACACAAAATGAAAATGAAACTGCTATTACTGAGATGGAGAGAACAGTTAAAGGTGACGAGGTAGGACATAAGGGTAAGAGATTAGACAGTATGTTTTCAACAAGTTTTTTTTTTTTTTTTTCACTTGTTTTGCTTTGGGTTTGGGATGCAGGGGAGGGTCTGTCAACCATCCAAGTAGAAATGTTTAATAAGTACTTGGTAGAGGATGTGGGGTGGGAGGTGGGGGGGGCTTCGGCATTGGGAGATTGTGTTCACCTATGGCTGATTTGTGTCAATGTATGGCAAAACAAATACAGTATTGTAATTAAAAAAATAAATAAATTTAATAAAAAAATAAGTACTTGGATATATCAGTTGGAGTTCAGAACAGAAATGGGGGCTGGATATATAAATTATAAAGTTAAATGCTGACAGTAGGAGTGCCCTAAAGTTCAGTTTGAAGTATGGTTTTGTGGCAAATACTATTATTCAATTTTGGAAAAGTGAACATACTGAATGTTGGCATTATTTCTGGTACTTAAGATCATGGATGTTACTATCAGGTCTGTCAGCATGACAACTAGAGTAAAAGTAAAGCATGCTGTATGAATTCTAGGCCAATCAAGAGTACTTGAAAGTACACAGTGATTTAAACAGAGAAAGTTTAATATGAATGATTATTCACTATGATAAAGGAATGACTCCACTGTATAAGAGAATTCTAAATCTTGCCTAGGGCAAAGAGAGAGTACCCAAACTAGGAAAATAAGACTTCCTTCCCTATACTGGATTTCAAACCTCCAGGATGACAAGGGATTTGCTGATTATCCCAGTCCAGAGTTTGTTGGGAGTTGGGGGGTGAGAAGGAAGCAGCCCTCTGGAGTGGAGGAGGGCCAAGGGGAGGTACAGGTGGGACACAGGTGAGCACAGTGAGGTATGTGAGCATGCAGAGGGAATAGGGGTTCCAATGCAACAGACGGCTTGGAGCACAGTATCTGTGAGGTGAGCCTCTGACAATCGCCAGCATGTAGACATGTGGAGGGAATGGAGGCAGGGGACTGGGCACATGGACATGCAGAAGAAACAGGTGCCCTGGCCTGGCAGGGGCCTGGAGCACAGAGTGTCCATGGCAGAATGTCCATGGCAGAGAGACTATGGGAGACAAACCTGGGGTAGCTTACATGCAAACAGGGACAGGGGTGCCAATGTGGGCAGGAGGCCTTGAGTATGTGGTATCATGTTGAGAGTGCTACGGAAAAGTCACAGCTCTGGAGCTATCACCAGGACAGACTAGAGCTAAGGCTGCGGTCTGGGTAGAAGGCTACAGTGATGTACCCCCACGCACCTGCTGACCCAGCAGCCAGAAACAGCAGGAGGGCACCTTGATCCTGCAATGTCCCTTCAGTGCCCTCTACTGAGAAAGTTCAACATCACACACACTGTAAAGCAGAGAGGCTTAGAGGAATTTCATTCAGTTCATTTGCCCAGCATGTGTTAAAGGGTAAATCTGGATCTGCGAGGTAATAAATTGATAACTGATTGTTAAGATTTATTATTAATATCTGAACAATCATTCTCAAATATAGGCAACCATTCCATAAATAACTTTAAGTAAAATTCCCCATGTGCATTATATGTTGAAATTCTATTGTTCATTTAAAATGTTAACTGCATGTTTACTATTGCAAGAGGGAATAATGATGGTTGTGTAATTTACAATATTATAACAGAACAATTATTAACTGTCAATTATTTTTAAAAAATAGTGAATAGATTGACAGCTAATATCCCTCTTGCCAAAGAGTTTGTTAGCTAGATAACTTCAGGAAAAATGTATCTCCATTTAAGAATAAATGCCCATGGAAATTTAAATAACAAAAAGTATCACAGCATTATTTTACATCATAGTTTATACTTTTTGTAAAACATTTGGTATATTAGTTCCAAACATTAAATAAAATTACCCTTTCAGCATATATTTATCTTATAGTCATTTAATTTTATTTAGACCATATATCTTAAAATGTTCTACCGGTGATCCTTAAAATTTTAAGGATGAAATAAAAGCAGAGTATCAATCTTTCTATCTCACAATTTAGCCAAAAAGATATCCTCCAGAAATAAATACAACATCTATTTTGAACTGTTTTCTACCAACATAATAAGGAACATTAAAAAAATAATAAGGAAAAATTGTAAATGTTAGAGATACTGGTGAAATTCAGAGATAATTTGTTTTGAAAATCTTTCTCTGCTCCATTGCTGCATTTTTAGGACCAAGGATTAACGAATTAAAGACAACTTTTTCCTAAATCATTATGAGAAATAGTAGGTATATACATTCAGAGAAACAGTTTAAAGTTGGCTTTGAAAAATGTTCAGAAAGATCTATGTTTTGCGCATTAATGGAAAGTGTATCATCACTGTTTTTATAAAGTTAACAAACATATTTCTTTAATAGGATTCCTTTTTATGATTTCTGAGCTTTAATCTCACTTTTAATTTCTTTTCAGAAGCAACACTTTCCACTTATCATTTACAAAACCGCACAAAACTCCATGATTGAAGGAAGTAAGACTGTACTTTCGATCATGTATTTATAATTCAATAGTAAGATTTTAGCTGAATGACAACCCACTCCAGAACTTTTGCCTGGAAAATCCCAGGGACAGAGGAGCCTGGTAGGCTGCAGTCCATGGAGTCGCTAAGAGTCGGACACGACTGAGTGACTTCACTTTCACTTTTCACTTTCATGCATCGGAGGAGGAAATGGCAACCCACTCCAGTGTTCTTGCCTGGAGAATCCCAGGGACGGCGGAGCCTGGTGGGCTGCCATTTGTGGGGTCGCATAGAGTCAGACAGGACTGAAGCGACTTAGCAGCAGCAGCAGCAGCAGCATTTCTAACATTAACATCGAAATAGCACTATTTCGAATATATTTTGAAGTATACACTGCAGCATTTAAAGCCAATTTCATAAAGAAAAATGTCATATACTCTAGGAAGGTAGAATTTTAAGAAAAAATTATTCAGTGATAGGCCCAATCTTTAGTATTCATGCCATTCCATTCACACTGATCAAAAAGCAAAGTGAATTTTATTTTACTACTTAACATCACTTAATGCAGAAAGTAAAATATACTTTATATGTATGTCATTCACATTACAAAACTCAAAGTTTTTAAGGTATATATTTTATTAGCAGAATTGTTAAATTTATGACTTTTGTAACATGCATAAACACTAAACATGAAAAATTCACATTTCATGGGAAAATTATTTTTCAAGCATTATCTTCTTTTAAAGAAATTAAAAGTGTGTTAGCAAAAACAACCACATTATACTATAAAACTAATATATTCATATTTTTCTTTGAAAAGCTCAATGAAAGAACAAAAAAGAAACTTCCATTAAATTTCATAAACATGTGTTAAATATAACCACTGCAAGCTGATGCAGGAAATACAAAAAGATTAATATAGTACAATAACCCACCCTCAACTTTCTTGCAACCAGTTGGGGAAAAGCACAAACAATACTAAAAATAATATCAGAAAGACTACAATGGATGCCACAATGGAACTTCAGTGATCATATCGCTCCTCTTTTAAGCAATTTAGTCTTTTATACAATTTTCTATCAAAATGTGCTTTTATGTTTGTAGCACTTTTCAGTAGTCCTTAAATTTTTATTTCATTACAAATGAAACAGTGACTGTAACCTACTCTTGTAATATATTCTGCTATCTTTATATTATTTTGTTGTCTTCTTACCCTTTAAAAGTTATTTTAGCATAAAAACATATTTCACAACGTCTTGGATACAGGACCTTCTACCACCTCTGTAAATTTTAAGATATATTTCCTTATGATTTTCTCTGTTTTTATGGCCCTGCTGCTGCTGCTAAGTCGCTTCAGTTGTGTTCGACTCTATGCAACCCCATTAGACGGCAGCCCACTAGGCTCCTCTGTCCCTGGGATTCTCCAGGCAAGAATACTGGAGTGGGTTGCCATTTCCTTCTCCAGTGTGTGAAAGTGAAGTTGCTCAGTCGTGCCTGACTCTTAGCGACCCCACAGACTGCAGCCTACCAGGCTCCTCCGCCCATGGGATTTTCCAGGCAAGATTTTTATGGCCCAGTGAACCATTTAATTTTCCTCATGATCACCACTCCTCCTCTTCATATCAAACAACAAATACACATTTTCAATACAATTTAATTCTACCATTTTCTAGCTTCCAAAAGAAATTCACTCACACCAGTAACAACATGCTTATATTTTTCCTGAAAATAATTAAATTCACAGTGAGTTCAAATTTAAGGTAAAATTTAAGTGCACATAATTGAAAACCCAAAAGAAAAATGAGTTTTATCTCTTTTTCACACACATACAGAAAAACAGAAATCAACAATATCTAATGAGAGTGTTGGCCAGCACTAGTGAGAAACCTAGCTCCTTTCCATCCTCCTCTCCCAGCATACAGGGAACATATATTTTAACCTCAAAGTTACATGGAGCTCCAGGAAGAAAAATGACTACTAAAGCTTCAGGGTAAGGGTGGGGAGAAGATGAAGTGGAAGGGGCAGAGAGCATCTTCCGCCTGTCTCCCTTTAAGCAGTCTCTCCTACATGTCGCACAAAATGATGTCCATTTTGATGTAGACAATGGTTACACACCAGCTTGAAAGAACTACTAGGCTTGCAGTCTTTTATCTCGATATATTACTGCTCTGAATAAAATTAGAACACTGAAATGTAATTAGCCCATCCTATCTCTCATCTTGTTATAATAGAAAGGGTTGTTAAATAGAAATGAATATGAAGCATACAATGGAGATAGAACAGAAGAATCATTGTGACCAACAGAAAAAGACGAAGTAAAGTAAATATGGTCCTTGGAGAAAAGCACTTCAATGTAAAAAAAAAAAAAAAAAATGGCTGAGTGATAAAGGTGAAGAGAGCAGGATAAAAACAAAAGGCAATCATTTATTTATTTGCCTACTATACATCAAGAACTACACTAGGTTACAGAGTACATAATGGCCAACAAGAGAGATCCTTGCCTTCATGAAATTTATATTCTAATGTATACTATGAGAACAACATAATCAAAATAACTGTAAATAGCTGGTTGGAGGACCAGACTAGAATAAAATGGCCCCCTGATGTTTCTATTATCTAAAACAAAGCAAAATGAATTTTGAAAGTCTCACTAAACTTCAGGAAATATGCAAATTTTCACTGATTTTCTATTCCCATTAATTTTAGTTCTGCTACTATTAAAATTTCTTTAACCTCAGCAACTATAAAGGGGCTAATTTTAAAACAAAATATTATAGGGAGATGAATGGATTAGAGAGAGGTATGAGAAGAAAAAAGTTGAGGTCTGCCAAGGATGTGGAGGAACTATTACTTAGTACATTACTGGAGTTATGGGTGGAAATTCAATAAAATGTGGACAGAAGAACATTGCACATAGGGAAGAAGAACCTTTTTAAAGCATAAAGGCCATTAAGATTCACTTATTAATAAAACTTAAGTAGATCCATCAAAAGATCATGGCATCTGGTCCCTTCACTTCATAGCAAATAGATGGGGAAACAATGGAAACAGTGACAGACTATTTTCTTGGGCTCCAAAATCACTACAGATGGTGACTGAAGCCATGAAATTAAAAGATGCTTGCTCCTTGGAAGAAAAGCTATGACAAACCTAGCAGTATATTAAAAAGCAGAGACGTTACTTTGCCACCAAAGGTCCATATGGTCAAAGCTATAATTTTTCCAGTAGTCATGTATGGATGTGAGAGTTGGACTGTGAAGAAAGCTGAACGCCAAAGAATTGATGCTTTTGAACTGTGGTGTTGGAGAAGACTCTTGAGAGTCCCTTGGACTGCAAGGAGATCCAACCAGTCAATACTAAAGGGAATCAACCTTGAGTATTCATTGAAGGACTGATGCTGAAGCTGAAGCTCCAATACTTTGGACTCCTAATGTAAAGAACTGAGTCTTTAGAAAAAATCCTGATGTTGGGAAAGATTGAAGGTAGGAGGAAAAGACTGAAGGCAGGATGACAGAGGATGAGATAGTTGGATGGCATCACCAACAAGATGGACATGAGTTTGAACAAGTGTGGGGAGTTGGTGATGGACAGGGAAGCCTAGCGTGCTGCAGTCCATGGGGTCACAAAGAGTCAGACACGACTGAGTGACTTAACCAACTGAAGTGATCGAACATAGAAAGATTATCTCTGGAAATACTTCCAAAAGACAAAAATAAATACTGTTATTTTTCAATGTAGAGGATTTGGTGAGGCAACACTGTGAGACCAAAAGAGCACTGGAGTACATGAAAAAATGCATAGAATTTTAGGCTAGTTCTTCCGTTGAATAAGTTTAGAAATAGTAGACTCATAATGTCAATCTATGCTACCTACAAGTTCATTTGAAGAATTAAAAAGTATTTTTAAACACTTTGAAAACTGTTAAATACTATGCAAATATAAAGTTAAGTCATTATGCTTAATCACCATCATTATACATGAGCTCAGGAAATGAAGGTTAGAGGGTTTTCACAAGACACTTTACACTGGTTACTGATTCAGGAATAACTCCATAAAAATGCAGAAACAGATGCCCATTTAGTCATGCAGGAAATGCTATTGAGCATTTACTTTATACTCTGAGTTAAGTTGTAACACTAGCTACTTGTATAGGTTTGTCAGGTTTCTGTGTCAATTTTTGACCAAAATTATAGGGACAGGGAAGCCTGACATGCTGCAGTCCATGAGGTCACAAAGAGTCAGACAGCGTTGAGCAACTGAACTGAACTGATACCACAAATTAGTCCCTTCTTTTTAAAATAAACTGAAAGGTTGTATTTAGATCGTATGTAAAAACGGGGCTACAGGGCAGCTGAATCATGTCTCCCAGGCAACAAAAACTGAGTCAAAGAAATTCCAATTCCTATCAGAGATCTCCAATAGAGACTCTGTTCTCTGAATAAAGTAATGCAGATTCCTGGTTCTGCACAAGCATTTTCCAGGTATGTTGCTAAACCAGATGCTATTAGTTCTAGGGAACCAGACAAAAAGTTGCAATACCGATGATGATTTTTCAGTTTCTTATTTTCTCCCATAGAGCTACTCATAGGTTGATTTTTACATTCAAATGCAAAAAGTAATGTAAACCCCTATCCTTCTTCTTGATTAAAAGATGTAATCAAGTAACATCTCTACCTTTCATTGTTTTAGATTATATACTGTTTGCCCTAATACTTGCTTTAAGTAGTATAGAAATAACTTTATTCTGCTGTTATTCACAGTAGATTAACCAGTCTCCTTTATTTTTCTTATAATGCCTTTGGTAGATTATCAACCTAAGATATCAAATTACTATCTACTAATTTTCTGCTTTTAGAATCTATCATTCAAAGATAAGGATTATGTGCTCTATCTTACTTTGTAAAATTAAAATTTAATTGCATAAAATTAGGATTAACATAATAGAATAGCCCCACAATTTGGGTACAAAAAAAGATCTACACGACCCAGATAATCACGATGGTGTGATCACTCATCTAGAGCCAGATATCTTGGAACGTGAAATCAAGTAGGCCTCAGAAAGCATCACTACGAACAAAGCTAGTGGAGGTGATGGAATTCCAGTTGAGCTATTTCAAATCCTGAAAGATGATGCTGTGACAGTGCTGCACTCAATATGCCAGCAAATTTGGAAAACTCAGCAGTGGCCACAGGACAGGAAAAGGTTAGTTTTCATCTCAATTCCAAAGAAAGGCAATGCCAAAGAATGTTCAAACTATCGCACAATTACACTCATCTCACATGCTAGTAAAGTAATGCTCAAAATTCTCCAAGCCAGACTTCAGCAATACATGAACCGTGAAATCCCTGATGTTCAAGCTGGTTTTAGAAAAGGCAGAGGAACCAAAGATCAAATTGCCATCATCCGCTGAATCATGGAAAAGCAAGAGTTCCAGAAAAGCATCTACTTCTGCTCTGTTGATTATGCCAAAGCCTTTGACTGTGTGGATCACAATAAACTGAGGAAAATTCTGAAAGAGATCGGAATATCAGACCACCTGACCTGCATCTTGAGAAATCTGTATGCAGGTCAGGAAGCAACAGTTAGAACTGGACATGGAACAACAGACTGGTTCCAAATAGGAAAAGGAGTACGTCAAGGCTGTATGTTGTCACCCTGCTTATTTAACTTCTATGCAGAGTACATCATGAGAAACGCTGGACTGGAAGAAACACAAGTTGGAATCAAGATTGCCAGGAGAAATATCAATAACCTCAGATATGCAGATGACATCACCCTTATGGCAGAAAGTGAAGAGGAACTCAAAAGCCTCTTGATGAAAGTGAAAGAGGAGAGTGAAAAAGTTGGCTTAAAACTCAACATTCAGAAAACGAAGATCATGGCACCCGGTCCCATCACTTCATGGGAAATAAATGGGGAAACAGTGGAAGCAGTGTCAGACTTTATATTGGGGGTCTCCAAAATCACTGCAGATGGTTACTGCAGCCATGAAATTAAAAGATGCTTACTCCTTGGAAGAAAAGTTATGACCAACCTAGATAGCATATTCAAAAGCAGAGACATTACTTTGCCAACTAAGGTCCATCTACTCAAGGCTATGGTTTTTCCTGCGGTCACGTATGAATGTGAGAGTTGGACTGTGAAGAAGGCTGAGCACCAAAGAATTGATGCTTTTGAACTGTGGTGTTGGAGAAGACTCTTGAGAGTCCCTTGACTGCAAGCAGATCCAACTAATCCTTCTGAAGGAGATCAGCCCTGGGCTTTCTTTGGAAGGAATGATGCTAAAGCTGAAACTCCAGTACTTTGGCCACCTCATGCGAAGAGCTGACTCACTGGAAAAGACTCTGATGCTGGGAGGGATTGGGGGAAGGAGGAGAAGGGGACGACAGAGGATGAGATGGTTGGATGGCATCACTGACCTGATGGACGTGATTCTGAGTGAACTCCGGGAGTTGGTGATGGACAGAGAGGCCTCGCATGCTGTGATTCATGGAGTCACAGAGAGTCAGACATGACTGAGCAACTGAACTGAATTGAACAATTTGGGTAATTTTTCATCTGTCAGAAATTACTTTTTGCTAAAGGACTCTCTGTACTTTTTGGTAACAAACTTTCTGGATTCACTTTTAAATTCCTCTGCCAGTTACGTATGATAATAACATTTCACTATTAAAAATTTAAATAATGATATTCATTTTGCTATAATGATATTATGCTACTAAATATAGGGAGAAAGTCATTAGAGAAATTAAAACACTGAGCTACATTACCAATAAAATTTTCACTTATCATCTCTGAACATGAGTCATCTCTAAAAGAAATAAAACTACAGATGGTTTAAGCATAGTTTTATATTGAATCAATATAAATATCATAGAATCTTGACTTCTGAATTTCTTCTTGCCTTATTATTCAATGATTCATGCTTATTATTATTATAAAGAAAAACACTGATAAATAACATAGAAAATAATGTTTTCTAGTTCAAATAATTTGGACTTATATAACCAATTGGCAGTGATTAAAAAGAACTAAACAGTGAATTAACAAATAATCTATGAATGCAATTTTGCTATTTGCTTTATGGATATAATTAACTATCCTTAAAGTAAAAATTTAATGATCATATATCCTGTCATGCTGTATACTGTATATATCTATATCTAAACATAGCAGAGATTTAAGTCTTTGCTCTTTTTCTCACAAGCTATGTATGGTTTGAAAATCCCTTAACCCTTGGGTTCTCACATTTCTGATTTGTAAGCAGAGAGAGGATCAAATGATATATACAATCCTGTCTACCTCTGGGATTCTACAATTTCATGACATATAATTTAAAGATGTGCTCAAAGCTTTTATCCTGCAAGATAAAATTCACAAAAGCCATCTCTCTTTTTCTTTCACTTTGATCAAAGATGACTAAAACTGATAAAAGCAATTTGTTAAATTTTTCATGATGACAAGGATTTCCATCAATCTGACCTAGATGTCTATCAAATGCAACTTTTGATTTAGCAGTTTGTCAATTACATTCTTAACTACCATAAAGTGCTCATGAATGAAAATTTTCTAAGAGTTCATTCCACCCCAACCCTGTTTGTAACTTTAATCCCAATAACATATATGGGTCTTAGCAAGATTGTCACATAACATGAACTAATTCTATAAATATTTTAGATAATGCATATAAAGGAATGCATAGGCAACTTTTTATCAGTAGCTCACCAGAAGACTACTTTCAAAACATGAATCAAAAACTTTCTCCTCCTAGATGCTTATGGTTGAACTTTACTCTGTACCACAAAAATCAACTGAGAGCTCAAAGATGATATTTACAATATTAATCTTAATAAACAGCAGAGAGAGACACACAATATAGGGTAACTGTACTCTTTATTTTGTCATTTCATGCCATCACAAAATCTACTAAAACATTATGACAGAGAATATGTTATTTTTCAAAACCCTTAATAGCACTGCTACACAAAAAGGGGAAATGGATAAACAGTCTTATGTGAGTTATATCTATAAATTCTGACAAAATTTATTCTAATTTAAACTGCCTGTACTGCTTAAAAATGACAATCGTTTACAAAAATGTTTTTAATGAACTCTGCCTGAGATGCTTTGGAACATTCCGATCAAAGATAAAAGAAAGCATTCTGATGTGAAAAAACAGAATCACTACAAAGTTTTTATTTGCTATAACTTACTTAGTCAAGGCTATGGTTTTTCCAGTGGTCATGTATGGATGTGAGAGTTGGACTGTGAAGAAGGCTGAGTGCCAACGAATTGATGCTTTTGAACTGTGGTGTTGGAGAAGATTTTTTGAGAGTCCCTTGGGCTGCAAGGAGATCCAACCAGTCCATTCTAAAGGAGATCAGTCCTGGGATTTCTTTGGAAGGACTGATGCTGAAGCGGAAACTCCAGTACTTTGGCCACCTCATGCGAAGAGTTGACTCATTGGAAAAGACTCTGATGCTGGGAGGGATTGGGGGAAGGAGGAGAAGGGGACGACAGAGGATGAGATGGTTGGATGGCATCACTGACTCGATGGACATGAGTTTGAGTGAACTCCGGGAGTTGGTGATGGACAGAGAGGCCTGGCGTGCTGCGATTCATGGGGTCACAAAGAGTCAGACACGACTGAGGGACTGAACTAAACTGAATTGAAACTAGAGAACGAAAATATATATCTTTTAAAGTACAGGTGGTATAATTTTACTAGGATTTATGATAGCTTATAATTGTGCTAAATCATATAGTTTTGTGGTACATTTTTTAAATTAATGAAATAATAATAGATGAAAACAAGCTTCACATACACTTAAAAATTGTTCATCTAGAAATACAGTGTCCTGAATGTAAAGTAGTGTGAAATGCATTTCCAAGACCCTTGTTTTATTATAATATAAAAATGTAATACATCAGAGCATCATGTGATAAACACTCTATTTCTATGACAGAGTTTTTCCTTAAGGTTTACTATCACAGATTATTCTTACTACCATGAAAGGAAAGAATTTGAGTCAATGTATCAGTTCAGTTCAGTAGTTCAATCATGTCCAACTCTTTGCGACCCCATGAATCACAGCACGCCAGGCCTTCTTGTCCATCACCAACTCCCGGAGTTTACCCAAACTCACGTCCATAGAGTCAGTGATGTCATCCAGCCATCTCATCCTCTGTCATCCCCTTCTCCTCTTGCCCCCAATACCTCCCAGCATCAGGGTCTTTTCCAATGAGTCAACTCTTCGCATGAGGTGGCCAAAGTATTGGAGCTTCAGCTTCAGCATCAGTCCTTTCAATGACCATCCAGGACTGATCTCTTTTAGGATGAACTGGTTGGATCTCCTTCCAGTCCAAGGGACTCTCAAGTCTTCTCCAACACCACAGTTCAAAAGCATCAATTCTTCGGCACTCAGCTTTCTGCACAGTCCAACTCTCACATCTATAAATGACCACTGGAAAAACCATAGCCTTGACTAGACATACCTTAGTTGGCAAAGTAATCTCTCTGCTTTTGAATATGCTATCTAGGTTGGTCATAACTTTCCTTCCAAGGAGCAAGTGTCTTTTAATTTCATGGCTGCAGTCACCGTCTGCAGTGATTTTGGAGCCCAGAAAAATCAAGTCAGCCACTGCTTCCACTGTTTCCCCATCTATCTGCCATGAAGTGATGGGACTGGATGCCATGATCTTCGTTTTCTGAATGCTGAGCTTCAAGCCAACTTTTTCACTCTCCTCTTTCACTTCCATCAAGAAGCTTTTTGCCATAAGGGTAGTGTCATTTGCATATCTGAGGTTATTGATATTTCTCTGACAGAATGTGGTCCACTGGAGAAGGGAATGGCAAACCACTTCAGTATTCTTGCCTTGAGAAACCCATGAACAGTATGAAAAGGCAAAATGATAGGATACCAAAAGAGGAACTCCCCAGGTTGGTAAGTGCCCAATATGCTACTGGAGATCAGTGGAGAAATAACTCCAGAAAGAATGAAGGGATGGAGCCAAAGCAAAAGCAATAGCCAGCTGTGGATGTGACTGGTGATTGAAGCAAGGTCCGATGCTGTAAAGAGCAATATTGCATAGGAACCTGGAATGTCAGGTCCATGAATCAAGGTAAATGGAAGTAGTCAAACAGGAGGTGGCCGGAGTGAAAGACGACATTCTAGGAATCAGCGAACTAAAATGGACTGGAATGGGTGAATTTAACTCAGATGACCATTATATCTACTACTGCAGGCAGGAATCCCTCAGAAGAAATGTAGTAGCCATCATGGTCAACAAAAGAATCTGAAATGCAGTACTTGGATGCAATCTCAAAATGACAGAATGATCTGTTTCCAAGGCAAACCATTCAATATCACAGTAATCCAAGCCTATGCCCCAACCAGTAATACTGAAGAACCTGAAGTTGAATGGTTCTATGAAGACCTGCAAGACCTTTTAGAACTAACACCCAAAATAGATACCCTTTTCATTATAGGGGACTGGAATGCAAAAGTAGGAAGTCAAGAAACACCTGGAGTAACAGGCAAATTGAGCCTTGGAGTACAGAATGAAGCAGGGCAAAGGCTAGTAGAGTTTTGCTAAGAGAACTCACTGGTCATAGCAAACACCCTCTTCCAATAACACGAGAGGACTCTACACATGGACATCACCAGGTGGGATGATGAGAAACGCTGGCTGGAAAAAGCACAAGCTGGTATCAAGATTGACCAAGAAGTCAATGTATAAGTTTTTCTAAATATTTCTCATTTCAAGTTATACTATAATTTGTAATAAATATAATTTTATATAGACATGTTCATACAAATGAAGAAGATGATGACTAGATAGAAAGGATTTTTTTATTTAAAGTTTGTGTTCAGATGTTATGGTGGTTATTACAGTAACATAAATGTGAAGGAGAAAACAGCAAAAAGTAAGAGTAAAATAAGTGTATCAGGGTTAAACACACACACACACAAGCAACCACAAAAATCTTTTCCCCTATCTGGCACCAGATTTCTCTTAGGAAAAGAATTTTTGATTAGAAAAATATCTTGATTCGCTGCCTAGAGTTTGAAAGAGAAAATTCAACAGGCATAATCATTACATAAACACAGTAAGACAAACACTGCAAATTTCAAGTTGATTATATTTTGTTAAGAAATTTTGTATATGTGTTCATGAGGAAACTGATGTTTTTAGTTTTCTTATAATGGGGATATATCTGCATTCCTTTGTTATCCAAAATATCTTGATATCATTAAAAATAAATGATTTCCCATCTTTTCCATTCTCTAGAAAAGTGTCTATTTTTTGTTCCCTAAATGTTATTCCTGGTATTGGGTCAGAAGGCTTTTAAGAATTCAAATTTTTAGTAGATACAGAACTGAACTAATCAGATTTTCTTTCTTTTTAAGATAGCATATTAATTTAAGTCTTTCAAGAAATTTGTCTATTTTATCTAAGTTTTTTCTTTGGCATGAAGTTTTTAACAATAATTATCATCCTTTTAATGTGTGGAAAATAAAGATGTTGGCTTTTAAAAACTTATGTTGCACATAAGAAATTTTTTGTTAATTGAAATATAAAACTTTTTTATTGCTGGCATATAAAAATATGGTTTGGTTTTGTTGCAAACATCCCTTTTATATTTCAGTGGGTGTTGTCTCTCTAACTTAATGAATCTACCTAGAAGTTTATCAACCTTACTAACTTTAAAAAATAACTAGCTGTTTGTTTCCTTATTCATTGCTTTTTGTTCCATTGAATTTAAATCTTTTTCTAATATAAACATTAAAAGAGCTGATTAAAGTAGATACACAGGGAAAAAAATACAGGGAAAAAAAAATCACCAACTTTGTAACCAAGATGGATCTTGGGAGACCATAAACAAAAATGAAAAGCCAACATACAGAATGGGAGAAAATATTAGCAAATGATGCAACTGACACATGCTTAATTTCCAAAATATAGAAAGAGCTCAACACCAAAAATCAAACAACTCAATCAAAAAATGGGCAAAATACCTAAATAGACATTTCTCCAAAGAAAACATACAGATGGCCAACAGGCAAAAGAAAACATGTACAACATCACTAATTACCAAAGAAATGCAAATCAAAACTTCAATGAGGTAATACCTTGTACCAGTCAGAATGGCCATCATCAAAAAGTCTACCGAAAAAACAAAATGCTGGGTGTGGAGGAAAAAAAACCCTTCAACACTTTTGGTGGGAACATAATTTGGTATAGCCATTATGGAGAAAAGAATGGAGCTTCCTTAAAACTAAAACTAGACCTACCATATGATCAGGAAAATAACTCCTGAACATATATCCAAAGAAAGCTCTAATTTGAAAAGATACATGCATCTCAATGTTCATAGCAACAATATTTACAATAGCCAAGACATGGAAGCAACCTACACATCTGCTGACAGATGAATGGATACAGATTATGTGGCACATGTACACTGGAATATTACTTAGCCATAAAAAATAAAATAATGCTATTTTATTATTTATACGGCAATTTTATTAATTATACTGCAACATGGATGGACCCAGAGATTATAAGTAAAGTAAGTGAGAGAAAGACAAAACTCATAGAATATTGCTTATGTAGAATCTAAAAAAAATTACAGAAATGAACTCTTATAAAACTGAAATACATTCACAGACATAGGAAACAAACTTTTGGTTACCAAGGGGATAGGGGATGGGAGGGATAACATGGGAGCTTGGAATTAACATACACTAGTGTATGTAAAATAGATAACCAACAAGGACCTACTGTATAGCACAGGGAAGCATACTCAATACCTTATGATAACCTATACTGAAAAATAATACATATATATGTGTGTGTGTACGACTGACTAGACTGCTGTACACCTGAAACTAACACAACATAGTCAATCAACTATACTTCAAAGAAAATAAATTAAAAAATTAAAAGCTGACAAAAAAAATGTGTCACATCTCAAAGTAAAACACTCATATATCAATTATCTTAATTCTGATTCTAATTAAAATGTAATGAAAAAGATACAGCTCATACATTATTCACAATATACAGTTGTTTCATCAACTAAAACAAAAATTTCTAAAGTTGAACAACAAAAATATTTCAAGACCACTTGGTTTCCATTAACTAGGGAAAATCATTTTACAGTTGTTATGCTCTTTTATTTAATCCACACTCCATCACTACATCTGGCAGTGATCAAATATTAGCACTATAGTCACTATATTCAAATTTTATTAACTTTAAAATTCTCACAATATGGACAATTATTTGAAAACTATTGTATAAAACCAAAACTAAGTCTCACAATTTTCTGGTTAATAGATGAAAAATTTTACAGATTTTAAAGGATTTTAACAGTCATAATTCCTTAATGGTTTCTTCCTTTCAGTTCAGTTCAGTCTCTCAGTGGTGTCCAACTCTTTGCAACCCCATGAATCGCAGCACACCAGGCCTCCCTGTCCATCACCAACTCCCGGAGTTCACTCAGACTCACGTCCATTGAGTCAGTGATCCCATCCAGCCATCTCCTCTGTCGTCCCCTTCTCCTCCTGACCCCAATCCCTCTCAGCATCAGAGTCTTTTCCAATGAGTCAACTCTTCACATGAGGTGGCCAAAGTACTGGAGTTTCAGCTTTAGCATCATTCCTTCCAAAGAAAGCCCAGGGCTGATCTCCTTCAGAATGGACTGGTTGGATCTTCACCCAAGGGACTCTCCTTTAGACCTCTACTAATAAAGATTAATGCATAAAATATTACCCAATCTAGGACTACCTGTAAAAACAGTCTAAGCTTCTGCCCACTACACTGAGACAGTGGACCTGTAAGGACAGCAGGTTATTTTTTTCTAATTCCTTCTTTCCAAATTTTCCTTCTTCTTAGTCTCTCTTACCTCTATATATGTAAAAACCAAACATCATCAAAGAAATGATTGCCCATTTGACTTTTATCACTCCTGCTAGAGTATAAACCCCATGTAGACAGGATTCTTCTCTACGTTTGCTCATCATTAGAGTCCAGCATCTAACAAAGCACATCAGGAATAAACTGTGCAATGCATTTGTGAGATAAATAAATGAATTAATTGATTAGGTAACTAAAATTAATGAGTCTCCTCTCTCTCTCTTCTCCCCCAATAAAAGCAGTTATGGGGAAGGAAAGTAAAATTTCTCCTTAAATTCCTTTTCTCATGGAAAACTGAAAATTCTCTCCAAAAATAAATAAATAAGAACAGAAACAAACTATTCTGCAGACTTTGACAAAATAGTTTACATTAATACAAGATTCTTAAGATGCAAGCCAAAGAATGAAGAGATCCACTTTTGGTTTCTTATGTCTAACTCCTACAATTTTCTAACTAGGTATGTTAAATATTCCATAGAAATGTGTTTGGAACAGATAATTGCAGAAATATACAAAGAAGACTGATTACTGGAGGACCTCAGAAATGCAGCTCTCACTTGGATGCAGGGTGATTTTAAATAGCTTTTAGATTAAATAAATTTTTCCTTCTGAAACTCCTGAGAGATAGTGGGAGCACTGGATTATAGAATACTGCTATGTTCCTCATTGCTTGATCCTTTTATGTTTCACTTGGATACAAATATCACTAACATCCACAGTATGACATATTTTTTGCTGGATTTCAAAAACTTCAAATTTGATCATTTATACTGTGCTCCCAGAATTAAGCCTGGTCTCCTTGTGACTCAACTGTTTGTTGAAAAAAGTTTAATAAAAGCAAAAGGAAGATCTACTGTGTTCAAGGAATGGAATTTTCATCTATGTAAAGGAGCTGAACTTCAAAGGAATGCAGCTGCCGATGTGGAGCTTAACAACAGCAGACCTTTACAATGTGCTAGATTTCCTAAGCACCTAGATTTTCCCAGGTCCGCTGCTTCAGAAATTGTATTACCAATTTTTTCTTTTGCTTCTCTTAAGTATAACAAATAAAAATTACATATATTTAAGGTATACAACAGAATCTAAACATTAAAACTGGTAAATATTACAGAAAAGAAGCAGATGACTTCCAGATACAGAGAACAAACTAGTGGTTACCAATAGGGAGAAGAAATAGAGAAGGGGCAAGATAGGAGACAGGGTTTAAGACCTATAGACTGCTACGTATAAAATCAATAAGCTACATGGACAAGATATATAGCCAATATTTTATAATAACAATAAATGGAGAATAAACTAAAAATTCTGAATCACTATGTTGTACACCTGAAACTTTTATAACATAGTAAATCAACTATACCACAATAAAAGAAAGAAAAGTAAAAGACAATCTGATTTTTTTTTTTTTTTTAATGTTCACAAACACCTTAAGTTTAGGGATAGGTATCTTGGAGAGACTGAGGTTGAGGTATGCTGCTGTTGCTGCTAAGTCACTTCAGTAGTGTCTGACTCTATGTGACCCCATAGATGGCAGCCCACCAGGCTCCCCCGTCCCTGAGATTCTCCAGGCAAGAACACTGTAGTGGGTTGCCATTTCCTTCTCCAATGCAGGAAAGTGAAAAGTGAAAGTGAAGTCACTTAGTCGTGTCCGACTCCCAGCGACCCTATGGACTGCAGCCCACCAGGCTCCTCGTCCACAGGATTTTCCAGGCAAGAGCACTGGAGTGCGGTGCCATTGCCTTCTCCAGAGGTTGAGGTACAGGAAGGCATTACTCTGTTTACAAAACCTAAGATTTATAAAATTACTGAGCATACATAATATTCAAAACAAAGCAGTTACTCAAATTCTTCCAAACTTTGCATACTCTGTAAGTAATTCTGAAGTAGAGTTTATGCTCCTACTTTTTTAAAAATGCAAAGCACACCTTTGAACATTTGTTTCATTATTTCTTACTAACATAAGTTCACTTCAATTTGTATTTGATAAAGCCTCTGGTTGAGGTACAAGAACTGTTCTGAAAAGGTGCACTGAGATGGAAAACTCTCTTTCTGAACTTATTCTTACACTATAAAAACCTCACAATATAGTTCCAACAGATAGGAATTGTTACAATCAGTGAAAGCATGTACCCTGCAATGAATTTAGTCTTCACAAAATAACTTGACTGGAAAACACAGTTCAGGAGGCCATGCTGAACAACAAATTTTATTTATAGAGACATAAAATGGCTAAGAGTACATCTATTATTTCTACTTCAGATATTGTGATTTTATGTAACACCATTTTTCTACCTAGTGCTGAATGCAATTTTAAAATTGTCAAAGTTAAAATTACTTTAGAATACAAATAATCTCTATGAAATAGTTTATAGCATACTGAAGCCTTAAGTAAATAATTTTAATTAATTTGCAAATATAATATTATTGTGATTATTATATTCAATTAAGAATGATTGGGCATTCAAAACCTTTACTGTTAAGACATAAGTAGAACAACTGTGAAATCATGAAGATAATAAACATATAAAAATTTTTTGCAAGGCGACCTCAATATACAGGAGTCTGTTTTTCCTCACAAATATACATATTATGATTTACTTTATAAATAAAGTTGTGTGAGGAGGCCTTACAAAAAGCTGAGAAGAGAAGTGAAAGTCAAAAGAGAAAAGGAAGATATACCCATCTGGGTGCAGAGCTCTAAAGTATAGAAAGGAGAGATACAGGATACAGGATACAGGATACTTGGGGCTGGTGCACGGGGATGATTCAGAGAAATGATATAGGGTAGGAGGTGGGAGGGGGTTTCAGGATTGGGAGCTTGTATACACCTGTGGCTGATTCATGTCAATGTATGGCAAAACCAATACAGTATTGTAAAGTAGAATAAAGTAAAAATAATTTTTTTAAAAGAAAGGAACAAATAAATAAGTTTGGAAATTTGGGGAAAAAAAGAAAGCCTTCCTCAGGGAACAATGCAAAGCAAATAGAGGAAAACAATCGAATAGGAAAGACTAGAGATATCTTTAAGAAAATTACAGATACCAAGGGAACATTTCATGCAAAGATAATCATAATAAAGAACAAAAAAGGTACAGACTTAACAGAAGCAGAATATATTAAGAAGAGGTGGCAACAATACACAGAACGGTACAAAAGATCTTAATGACCCAGATAACCACAACGTGGTGATCACTCACCTACAACAGACATCCTGGAGTGTAAAGTCAAATGGGCCTTAGGAAGCAGCACTACAAACAAAGCTAGTGGAGGTGATGGAATTCCAGCTCAGTTATTTCTAATCCTAGAAGATGATGCTGTTGAAGTGCTGCACTCAATATGCCAGCAAATTTGGAAAACTCAGCAGTGGCCACAGGACTGGAAAAAGTCAGTTTTCATTCCAATCCCAAAGAAAGCCAATGTCAAAGAATGCTCAAACTACTGCACAATTGCACTCATCTCACATGCTAGTAAAGTAATGCTCAAAATTCTCCAAGCCAGGCTTTAGCAATATGGGAACCATGAACTTTCAGATGTTCAAGCTGGTTTTAGAAAAGGCAGAGGAACCAGAGATCAAATTCCCAACATTCACTGGATCATAGAAAAAGCAAGAGTTGACTACATTAAAGCCTCTGCCTGTGTAGATCACAACAAATTGTGGAAAATTCTTCAAGAGATGGGACTACCAGATCACCTTACCTGTCTCCTGTGAAACTCGGATGCAGGTCAAGAAGCAACAGAACCAGACATGGAACAACAGACCGGTTCCAAATTGGGAAAGGAGTACATCAAGGTTTATATTGTCACCTGCTTATTTAACCTATATGCAGAGTACATCATGAGAAATGCCAGGCTGGATGAAGCACAAGTTGGAATTAAGTCTGCCAGGAGAAATATTAATAATCTCAGATATGCAGATGACATCACCCTTATGGCAGAAGAAACTAAAGAACCTCTTGATGAAAGTGAAAGAGGAGAGTCAAAAAGCTGGCTTAAAACTCAACATTCACAAAACTAGGATCATGACATCCAGCTGAATCACTTCATGGGATATTTGAGGAAACAGTGGAAACAGTGACAGAGTTTATTTTCTTGGGCTCCAAAATCATTGTGGATGGTGACTTCAGACATGAAATTAAAATATGCTTGCTCCTTGGAAGCAAAGTTATGACCAACCTTGACAGTGTATTAAAAGGCAGAGATACTACTTTGTCAACAAAGGTCTGTATGGTCAAAGCTACAGTTTTTCCAGTAGTCATGTATGGATGTGAGAGTTGGACCATAAAGAAGTCAGAGTGCCAAAGAATTGATGCTTTGGAGTATGGTGTTGGAGAAGACTCTTGAGAGTACCCTGGACTGCAAAGAGGTCAAACCAGTCAATCCTAAAGGAAATCAACCCTGAATATTCATTGGAAGACTGATACTGAAGCTGAAACTCCAATATTTTGGCTACCTAATAAAGAGCTGACTCATTGGAAAAGACCCTGATGCTGGGAAAGATTGAAGGCAGAAGGGAAAGACAGAGGATGAGATGGCTGGATAGCATCACTGACCCAATGGACATGAGTTTGCACAAGCTCTGGGAGGAGTCTAAGCAAGCTCCAGAAGATGGTTATGAACAGGGAAGGCTGGCATGCTGCAGTACACGGGGTCACGAAGAGTAGGACATGACTGAATGAGTGAACAAATAAATAATTGAGTGAATTGCAGTTTTTGAAATAAATATACCTGTATACCAAACTTACAACTTTGTTTACCAATACTAACCTTGTATTCATATTGCATATCAGATTTCTTGAAAGATTAGTGAAATATATATATATATCATAAGTTTTGACTAGTCCAGATACATTATAGTAATAATGAACACCTTGAAATACTATCATAGTATTTCAACTCTAAAACTGGCAGTTACTAAAACTGGAAATATCTCCTAAAGAATAGTAACAGTGAATTTAGTAACTGTCAGGACTAAGGTGCAAAGTCAAGAAATTAAAAACATATATATGTCACTTTTTTTAAAGGGCATGAAAAATTCCTGAGGAACGGAAAATAGACACAATTGAAGAAAACCTCAGTCTAGACGAGATGCATTGCAGGAGCAAGAAGCACGTGGAATTCAACTCAGAAAGAACTGGCAATGTTGTTGTTTGAGCCAGAACAATTAGGTACCACCATTTCTTTCTTGAAGAAACCACCTCAGTCTGTGCCCTGTGGTGGGTCAGATGTGGGCGTGGGGAGGTGACAAGAACAGAGAACAAAAGTCAACAACCTTGGACAATGACACAAGAGAATGTCTCAGATGTCTAGCGAAACACTGGATGTGAAGACTCAAAGTCCAAGTATCCCTTTTATTGGCACATATTAACCTTTCCTTCCTACTGAGAGCAAGTTCAAAGAGTAGTTCAGAGCCCTAATAGCAGCAACTCCTCCCCTGGCCCAGGAGGGCTGTGCTAGCGCAGACTCTCCAGAGTCTAACAATTGTGTAATCATGGGTCCTAGTATTGCCAGCACTTTGATCTGGATCTATAGTTCTGATGTCCCATTCAATTTAGTATTTATTTTGAAAACAGCAGCCAAGTCTGAAAAATAGATAATTTGATCTATCTAGCAAGAAATCTCAATTACAAAAATGAACACAAAATCAAGCACTGACAAACATTTAAGGAAAGACAATTAAAAGGATATCTTAAAAAACCAACTCATAACCAAATAAATAAGGAAAAGCATCATTCAGAAACATAGTTTAAAAATCAGAATACTTAATGTCCTAAGACAGATAAGCTAACACCTACAAAGTCCTGTAAAATGTAGGATCAAATGAAAACAGAAATTTATGAAAAATACAAATAGAGATAGAACTAACCTCTCAGACTATAGATCAAAAACAAAAATACATGGTTTAAATAGGAGAATGAAAGTTTTTGCATGACTAGGCAGGAAAAGAACCAAATTATGCTCCAAGATCTTATGACAGAGTCATAAAAAGAGTTCAGTTCAGTCGCTCAGTGGTGTCCAACTCTTTGTGACCCCATGAATCACAGCACACCAGGCCTCCCTGTCCATCACCAACTCCCCGGAGTTCACTCAGACTCATGTCCATTGAGTCAGTGATGCCATCCAGCCATCTCATCCTGTCGTCCACTTCTCCTCCTGCCCCCAATCCCTCCCAGCATCAAAGTCTTTTCCAATGAGTCAACTCTTCGCATGAGGTGGCCAAAGTACTGGAGTTTCAGCTTTAGCATCATTCCTTCCAAAGAAATCCCAGGGCTGATCTCCTTCAGAATGGACTGGTTGGATCTCCTTGCTGTCCAAGGGACTCTCAAGAGTCTTCTCCAACACCACAGTTCAAAAGCATCAATTCTTCGGCGCTCAGCCTTCTTCACAGTCCAACTCTCACATTCATACATGACTACTGGAAAAACCATAGCCTTGACTAGATGGACCTTAGTTGGCAAATTATGTCTCTGCTTTTGAATATGTTATCTAGGTTGATCGTAACTTTTCTTCCGAGGAGTAAGCGTCTTTTAATTTCATGGCTGCAGTCACCATCTGCAGTGATTTTGAAGGCCAAAAAAATAAAGAAGATACTAAAAGAATAGGTAACTTAGAAGCTAGAAGCTCCAACATTAGTAAAAATAAAAGAAGCTGCATGCATGCTAAAGTCTCTTCAGTCGTGTTGGACTCTTTGTGACCCTATGGACTATAGCCCACCAGGCTCTTTCTGTCCATGGGATTCCCCAGGCAAGAATACTGGAATGGGTTGCCATGCCCTCCTCCAGGGGATCTTCCAAACCCAGGGATAAAACCCACATCTCTTGTGTCTCCTGCACTGACAAGCAGGTTCTTTACCACTAGTGTCAACTGCAAGAAGCTGTTGGAGAGGACAATATAAGAAGATATAATTACTGGGAGTTTCTGAGAATGAGAGAAAGGCATATGAACTCAAACTGAGAGGGCTCAGCTATATCCAAACAGAACAAATAAAACTATCATATCTATTCAAATTAGTGAAAATTAAGGACAAAGAAAATTCCTGAATGATTACAACAAAAGGAAAAAAATTACATTTACAGAGGAATGCTGAATACTGGCATGAGAAGACCAGTAAGCAATGTGGAAGATAAAGAGATTTTAAAAGCAGGTACAGAAGACAAATTACTTATAAAAAGATGACAATCTGAAGACCAAATTATCAGTAATGGCAATGGAAGTTTGAAGCTAAAAGAAGGACTCTTTAGAATGCTAAGAGAAACTAAATATCAAATAACATGATACAGCCAGCAAAACTATATTGCTGCTGGAAGGATGGAATTAAGATTTGGCACTCATTTCACATGCGGGCAAGGTGCTGCCCCAAAGCCTGCAAGCCAGGCTTCAACAGTATGTGAACTGAGAACTTTCAGATGTATAAGCTGAATTTAGAAAAGGCAGAGGAACCAGATATCAAATTGTCAACATCTGTTAGATCACAGAAAAGGCAAGAAAATTCCAGAAAAACATCTACTTCTGCTTCATTGACTATGCTAAAGCCTTTGACTGTGTGGATCACAATAAACTGTGGAACATTCTTCAAGACATGGGAATACCAGACTACCTCACCTGCATCCTGAGAAACCTGTATGGGGGTCAAGAAGCAACAGAACCGTATATGGAACAACTGACTGGTTCAGGATTGAGAAAAGAGTATGACAAGGCTGTTTATTGTCACCTTGCTTATTTAACTTATACACAGAGCACATCATGAGAAATGTTAGGCTGGATGAATCACAAACTAGAATCAAGACTGCTGGGAGAAATATCAACCACCTCATGTAGATACCACTCTAATGGCAGAAAGCAAAGAGGAACTAAAGAGTCTCTTGATGAAGGTGAAAGAGGAGAGTGAAAAGGCCGGCTTAAACCTCAACATTCAAAAAACTAACTATATGGGATCTAGTCCCATCACTTCAAGGCAAACAGATGGGGAAAAACTGGAAACAGTAGCAGACTTTATTTTCTTGGACTCCAAAATCATTGTGGATGGTGACTTCAGCCATGAAATTAAAAGATGCTCGCTCCATGGAAGAAAAGCTATGATCAGCCTAGACAGCATATTAAAAAGCAGAGACATCACTTTGCCAACAAACGTCTGTATAGTCAAAGCTATGCATTTTCCAGTAGTCATGCATGGATATGAGAGCTGAACCATAAATAAAGCTGAGATCTGAAGAACTTGCGCTTTCAAATTGTGGTGCTAGAGAAGACTCTTGAGAGGTCCTTGGACAGCAAGGAGATCCAACCAGTCCATCCTAAAGGAAATCAATCCTGAATATTCATTGGAAGGACTGATGCTGAAGCTGAAGCTGGCCAATACTTTGGCCACCTGATCTGAAGAGCAGAATCATTGGAAAAGAACCTGATGCTGGGATTTATTGTGGGTGGGAAATGACAGAAGATGAGATGGTTAGATGGCCATCAACTCAATGGAAATGAGTCTGAGCAAACTCTGGGAGATAGTGAAGGACAAGGAAGTCTGGCGTGCTACAATCCATGAGGTCACAAAGAATGGGGCATGACTTAGTAACTGAACAACAACAACAACAAAGATTTTTGATATATTTTTTTAAGTTAATTTATTCCAAATTAAGCTGCTAATAATCTTTCCCAAATCATCATCTCTTCTATTTGTTTTCATCTCAGTGCTAGTGCTACTTGTGCTAAGTCGCTTCGTCATGTCTCTTTGCAACCCCATGGACCATAGCCCACCAGGACTATAGGCTTCTCTGTCCATGGGATTCTCCAGGCAAGAATACTGGAGTGGGTTGCCATTTCCTTCTCCAGGGGATCTTCCTGACCCAGGGATCGAATGCGCGTCTCTTATGTCTCCTGCTCTGGCTTGGGTCCTTTGCCGCTAGCGCCACCTGGGGAAAGCTTTCATCTCAGTAATGGCAAGTCTCCGGACAGTTGTTTGGACTTAAATCTCTTAAGTCATCCTTGGCGTCTCCCTTGTTTCACATCCTACATCAGAATGCCACAGTCTATCAGCTAGCTTTACCTTCAAAAAATGCCTTGACTTCTTGCCACCCTCATTGTCAATACTCTGCACCAAGGTACCATTTTCTCTCACTGATATCACAATAACCTATTGATTCTACGTTTGCTGTTCCCCAGTCTATAATGTACAAAGTGAACCTGCTAAAACAGATCATATCAACTGTCATTTCAGAACCCTCTAAGAACCTTCCATCTCACTGTGAAGCATGACCTACAGAGAAAAGTGTCAAGATATACACTACATCTCTGGGCACATATACTAATCTCCAAATCATTCTTTCTCTTAAAGCCTTACTTGTTTCTTTCCTGTACCTTAAACTTGTCAGGCTCTCTTGTAAAATCTGTTCCCTGTGTCTGCAGTGTTTTTTCATTACATACCTTCATATTCTCTTAGTTCTTTTGGTCTGATTCAAAAGTTCCTTGACCCTTCTATCTAAAATTTCATACCACATTTTTCAGTTTTATTATTCTGCTACACAATGTAACATACTGTATAAGTTTTATGTTGTAACTTCCTTATTGCCTGTCTCCCTTCCTAGAATCTTATTTCCATGAGAGAAGAGATTTTTGCATGCATTACTTTATGCCCAGCATACAATATGAACCAGTTAGAATGAATAAATGTAAGTATATACCACTAAAGTGCTCTTATCACAGCATTTATCACTAAAGTGAAGTCACTCAGTAGTGTCTGATTCTTTGCGACCTCATGGACTGTAGCCTACCAGATTCCTCTGTCCATGGGATTTTCCAGGCAATAGTACTAGAGTGGATTGCCATTTCCTTCTCCAGGGGATCTTCCCAACCCAGGGATCGAACCCAGGTCTCCCGCATTGTAGACAGACGCTTTACCATCTGAGCCACCAGGGAAGTCCACTAAAGGGGTTTCTAAGTGATACATCAAGAAGAAAAGTGACAATAGAAGGACTGTCTGAAATATTAAAAAAATAAAGAAAATAATAATTAATGGTGAATCTAAAGAGCAATTTATCATATAAGATAATACGTAAGGCTAAACAAAGGTAAAGAAATTTAAAGCATTGTTTAAGAGAGCAAAGATCTTGATGAAATATAAATTTTATTAAGTAAATATGTGTGTAGCAACACCAAGGGTATTTCATAAAAATGTAAGAATAGCTTGCACACCAATAAAGCAAACAGATGAAGTACGGGGGGGGATAGAAGATAGTGTGAAGGCCCTGAATCGTTTAAAAAGGAAAAAAAAAGAAAACAAAGAAATACAGAAAATACAGATTTTTACAATCTGGTTATAAACATAAAATCCACCTAGTTCCTGAATATGTTAGCAACAAAAGGCAACAAATAAAAGCATATGGTCAGAAAACAGTTAAAGTAAAAGGAGGAAGAATGGTATACCAGATAAATTCTAACAACAACAACAAAAATGGCTGCTATACCTGAAACACATGAGTGAAGAGGGTCATTATAGCATGATAAACAGTTCAGTTTAACCGACAGCTATAATTGGTAGACACATAACAGTATTGATAGGGCAAACGGCTAGCCTGGAAAGCTGGCTGACATGAGTCAGCCAGAGCCGGGAAGAAGACCGCCTCTCGGGCCGGCCCTAAAGCCTCGGTCCAATCAGGGGACAACGGGGAAACCATAGACACCAATCACCGCTGTAGTCTGCAAATGCTACCTTGATGGAAAAAGACCTTGACCCGTCTGCTAGCTCTCAAGATAAAACTTTCCCGCACCCTCCCCGCCTCGCAGACTCCCTTTGTTCCCCTGCTGGCTTGCCCCTGGGAGTTCTGCCCAGGAGCGACCGCCCAAATAAAGGCCTTTTACTAACGGTTCCTAGAGGTGGCTTTTTCTTCCCGCGGCGTTTTCTTACATCTGGCGCCCAACGTGGGGCTCGAGGTGAGGGCCTCCGGCTCTTGCCGTTAAGGTCCCCTCGAGCTCCACCGCCGCGGTAGCCCCGGACCCAGGCGACTGACCAACCTCCCGGACGGCAGAATACGGGGTAAGTCCCTTTGGCTTTGGAGCCTGCCCTCCCTGGCGACCACTTCCTAGGGCCCTGTAACAGGTGCGCACTTACTGGGCCCTCCCGGTCATCAGTTCGTGAGGGAGACGTCCTAATCAACTGATAGACCTCCGGCTTCAGCCTCCGGCTTCGGCCCCCCCTCCCCAGGTCGCCAGTTCGTGAGGGAGACGTCCCGATCGACTGTGCGGACCTCCGGCTCTCGGCCTCCTCCGGTCCGGCAGTCCGTGAGGAAGATGTTCCAATCGGCTGCCTGGACCTCCGGCTTCCCCCAGCGTGTCCAAAGACGTTTGGATACCGGGGTTCGCCTCCACTGTATGTGGTCGCCATGGGATTGACAGCCTCCAAACCCGACCCCCAATATTCTACTCCTTTAAAGTGCCTACTGGCTAATTTGCGGACCCTAAGACTAAAGGGATATATCCGCCCCAAACAGCTTACTTTTTTGTGCTCTCAGGCCTGGCCACAATATTCTCTGGATAATGGCTCACTGGCCAGCCGCAGGGACATTAGACTTTAACGTCCTCCGTGATTTAGATAATTACTGCCGGAGAACGGGAAAATGGTCTGAGGTCCCTTATGTTCAGGCCTTTTGGGCGTTGCGCCCGCCCCCCCACCCCCCGTGCACCACGTGGCTCCCAGCCAAGCCCTACTCACCATGGCTCCCCGACCCACCTTCCCTGGCCAAGCCAACTCCTCCCGTCTCTGAGTCCTCTGCTTTCTCTGTTCCTCCAGAAGACCTGGTGGCTCCTCCTCCCTATACCTCTCCCACGGCTCCCTCCCCTTCCACCCCAGCCCCAGCCTCGCCCTCGACCCCCAACCAGCCGGCAGCTAACCCTATTCTTTCCCCTCCTCCGACCCTGGTTCTCTACCCTCACTCTCACCCTCCACTCCGGCCCCTCCTACCTCCGTTCCGCCCCCTGAGACTCCGCCGCCAGCCCTGGATCCTCTGGCCCTAAACCCTATCTTGTATCCTCCTCTTCCCTCCGTCGGTGGCCCCCCTGCCTTCTCCAGTTAGCTCCCACACTCGCTCTCACAGCAGTCCGCAAGAACCTCCTTCTTCTACCCCCCCTCCTTCTGTCCCAGCCTTGCTCTTTCCCTTGCGGCAGGTGGCTGGAGCTGAGGGCCTAGCCCAGGTCCATGTCCCCTTTTCTCTCCAGGACCTAGCCCAGATTGAGGCCAAGCTGGGATCTTTCTCTTCCAACCCCACTCACTATATCAAACAGTTCACGGGCCTGACCCGTGCCTATGCTTTTAACCTGGCAAGACATCTATGTTATTCTGGGGTCCTCCACCACCCCAGAAGAGAGGCAGGCCATCTGGACGGCAGCCAAAGCTCAGGCCAATCAGAGGCACATTGCCAATCCCTCTCCCGAGCACCCCCGGGGGCTCAGGCGGTCCCTGACGTTGACCCTGATTAAAACTACCAGGAGGGGGGTGGTGGCCAGCAGCGAGTAGGCTATATGATAGAGTGCCTTCTTGATGGGATGGAGGTGTCCTCTCACAAAGTTGTAAATTTCCTTAAATTGGATGAGGTGACTCAGGGGCCTGATGAAAATCCAGCCATGTTCCTCAATCGGCTTACTGAGGCCCTCATTCAATACACCAGGCTGTCCCCTGAGTCCCCAGTAGCAGCCACCTTGGCCAGTCGTTTTATCTCTCAGTCTGCCCCTGACATTGGGAAAAAACTGGCCAAGGCTGGGGACGGTCCTCAGACCCCTATCCGAGATCTGGTAAAAATGGCTTTCAAGGTCTACAACGCCCGTGAAAAAAACTGCTAAAGCCAGCCGAAAGGCAAGGCTTAAACAGAAGGCCGAGTTTCAGACTAACCTCCTCAACCAGCAGGCAAACCTCTTTAATCAGCAAACCCAAGCCTTGGTGGCGGCCCTGCGGCAGGCTGTGGGTTCGGGGTCCCAAAGCCCCCTCCGGGGGCTTGCTTCAAGTGTGGCCAAGAAGGACACTGGGCTAAGGCCTGCTCCAACCCGCGCCCTCCATCCAAGCCATGTCCGCTGTGTAAACAACGGGGACATTGGGCCAGCTATTGCCCCCAGGCCTCTCGGGCCTCGACCCCTAGGGGCCGGGAACCAGAGCGTCCCAGGGAGGCTTCCGGCCCTACTCCGGCTTTAGAGCTGCTGAGCTTCGACGAAGACTGATGCCGCCCAGACTCGGGGACCCCGATCACCCAAGCCGAGCCCAGGGTAACGCTCCAGGTAGCGGGTAAGTCTATCAACTTCCTGGTTGATACGGGGCTACCTATTCGGTCCTTCTTTCCTTTGGGGGCATGTTACTTCCTTCCCAAATCTCGGTTATGGGAATTGATGGCCGACCTTCGTGTCCTCTCCAGACACAACCTCTGTCTTGTCAGTTAGATTCATCCATGTTCATGCACTCCTTTTAGTTATACCCTCCTGCCCTACCCCACTCTTGGGGAGGGACATACTCGCTAAGCTAAAGGCCACACTCCACCTGACTCCCGGATTGGCCCCCACGTCAGGGGCCTTCCTGATGCTACTCGCAGACCCCTTGGCTCCTCCTGTTAGCCCTGAGGTCTGGGACACCGGAGTCCCGGTGGTGGCTCGGCACCACCCTCCAGTTCTCATTCGGCTAAGAGATCCCACCTCTTTTCCAGCTCGACCCCAATTTCCCTTGTCGATCCATAGCCTTAAGGGATTAAAGCCCATCATCGACCGCCTCATGGGACAGGGTCTCCTGATCCCCACGACTTCCCCTTGTAACACGACCATCCTTCCTGTCCGGAAGGCCTCTGGTGACTACTGGCTGGTGCAGGATCTCCGCCTGATTAACGCGGCGGTGGTTCCTGCACACCCACTGGTCCCTAACCCTTACACCCTTCTTTCCTCAATTCCTCCTCAAACTTCTCATTTCACTGTCATTGATCTCAAAGATGCCTTCTTTACTATTCCACTTCATTCCGATTGTCAGTTTCTCTTCGCTTTCACCTGGACAGATCCTGACACCCAATTGACCACTCAGCTCACCTGGACGGTCCTCCCTCAGGGTTGGAGACTGGCCAAGCTTGCAGGGGTGAGTGGAGGACCTCAGGGGGTACGGAGGAAGCCCAGGGGCCGTGGCCACAGAGGGTGGCCTTCAGGGACAGTAAGCGCAGGGCGTGGTGGAAGGCAGCCAGCGCTGGTGTGGCAGGGAGGTGGTGGAGGGAACAGGTGACAGAAGGGGGTCCATGGGGCCCCGGGAGGCAGGGATGAGGGTGCATGGATTGGATGCAGGGGTTCAAGGATGTGTTGACAGGGACAGAGGTGGGAGCAGGCCAAAGGCTGGGCGTGTGCAGGCAGTCACGCCCTCATAGTGGCCCATGAGTGCCCCTCAACTCACCCAGAGCTGGCCAGTCCCCAGCCCACCCTGGAGGCCCCAGCGTCCATGGGGCCCTGGGCAGCAAGCAGCCAGAGCAGGAGGGACTGTGTTTCCTTGTTGTTGGTGATGCATACAAACCAAGTGGGTGTGTGGCAACAACATCTGGCCCTGGCTTCCGGTCGGATGGGTGGGCAGATGCACTTTGGGATTCGTTTTTGCCCCTGGACGGATACACACGGGAAAGATGCCTACACCGGCAAATTTACCTCTGGTCAAAGCCAGATGGGCCAGATCACTATTCCACTGGTATGATTATCTAGCAGCTGTGTTTGTACCCTCTGTGGGAAATCTAGATGTCATGACCCGGGTCGACTACAAAACAGAATGGCCCTCGACATTCTCACAGCTGCCCAGGGAGGGACCTGTGCTATTATCAAGACAGAGTGCTGTGTATATATCCCAGATCTCTCCCAAAATGTCTCTAACGCTTTGACTGAGGTAAGAGACAGTATCTCCCGGTTGGGTGACAGCTCCCCCTCTCTTCTAGATGAGATTACCTCCTGGTTCAAGTTCAGTTGGTAGAAGCCCATTTTCATATTTGTCCTTGTAGTGCTAACCCTTCTTCTTTTGAGCCTTATATCCTCAGCTACTTGTCAAATGTGACCCTAAACATGTGCCAGCTGGGACGAATGCCCAACGCGGTTCAGCTGATGGTGCTGCGACAACAGTGCTCAGGGTCCACTCCGAGAGATCTCTACCAAATCTAAAAGCCAGCCCAAAACATCGCGACCACCCTGTCCCTTCGTCGCCCTTGTTCAGCAGGAAGTAGCCAGAGAGATTCAGCGCCCCTCTTCCTTTATCAAAGAGGTCGGGATGATAGGGCAAACGGCTAGCCCGGAAAGCTGGCTGACGTCAGTCAGCCGGAGCCGGGAAGAAGACCGGCCTCTCGGGGGCCGGCCCTAAAGCCCCGGTCCAATCAGGGGACAACGGGGAAACCATAGACACCAATCACCGCTGTAGTCTGCAAATGCTACCTTGATGGGAAAAAGACCTTGGCCCGTCTGCTAGCTCTCAAGATAAAACTTTCCCGCACCCCCTCCCCGCCTCGCAGACTCCCTTTGTTCCCCTGCTGGCTTGCCCCTGGGAGTTCTGCCCAGGAGCGACCGCCCAAATAAAGGCCTTTTACTAACGGTTCCTAGAGGTGGCTTTTTCTTCCCGCGGCGTTTTCTTACAAGTATTGATTCAAAAATTATTACATAAAAATTGAACAGACCATGAGGAGTAATTGTAAAATATATCACTACAGTGGGAATTTTTGACACACTACTCAAAGTAATTAATACATTAAGCAAGATAAAAAAAGACATGAAAATTTCATTAATAAGCTAATTAATCTAGCTGATATTGGTAGAGCATTACATACAACTACTGGCATATACATATTTTTAAGTGTGAATGGAACATTTATAAAAATAGTAAGTATTCAGCTTTAAATCAAATCTCAAGAGATTTCAAAAAATGAGCAACAGGTAGATCAAATTTCTAGACTACAAAATTTAAAACTCAATTACCAAAAAACTGTACCAATTGTAAATAAACATTTATAAAATTTAAACAGAATTTTAAAAAACGTATAGGTCTAAGAATATATTATAAGGTAAATTAGGATATATTTAAAATTGAGTGATACTGAAAACACTATAAGAGATGTAGCATAATAGCTTAAACTATTGTTTAAGCCACTGAGATTTCAAAATTGTTTACACATAGAGCAATAGCTGATTTATTCAATTTCCCATACCATTTTTCTTGAAACCAGAAAGGAGCAAAGTCTGTTAACAAAGACTGATAAGAAAAAGTTCAAGAATACTACAGGGTAAGTAAAGTGAATGTCTCTCACTCACGCAGACCCTTTGTGACCCCATGGACTATAGATTTCCAGGCTATTCTGTCCATGGAATTCTCCAGGCAAGAATACTGGAGTGGGTATCCATTCCCCTTCTCCACGGGATCTTCCCAACCCAGGGATCAAATCTAGATCTCCTCCACTGCAGGAGGATTCATCAGCTGAGCTACTAGGGAAGCCCATTACAGGGTAATCTCATCCATAAATATATGTGCAGCATCCACTTGGAGAAGGCAATGGCACCCCCACTCCAGTACTCTTGCCTGGAAAATCCCATGGGCAGAGAAGCCTGATAGGCTGCAGTCCATGGGGTCGCGAAGAGTTGGACATGACTGAGCAACTTCACTTTCTTTCACTTTTCACTTTCATGCATTGGAGAAGGAAATGGCAACCCACTCCAGTGTTCTTGCCTGGAGAATCCCAGGGACAGGGAGCCTGATGGGCTGCCGTCTATGGAGTCACACAGAGTCAGACACGACTGAAGTGACTTAGCAGCAGCAAAGACGTTCTTTGGAGAAGGCAATGGCACCCCACTCCAGTACTCTTGCCTGGGAAAATCCCATGGACGGAGGAGCCTGGTAGGCTGCAGTCCATGGGGTCGCTAAGAGTCAGGCATGACTGAGCGACTTCACTTTTCACTTTCATGCATTGGAGAAGGAAATGGCAACCCACTTCAGTGTTCTTGCCTGGAGAATCCCAGGGATGGGAGACTCTGGTGGGCTGCCATCTCTGGGGTTGCACAGAGTTGGACACGACTGAAGTGACTTAGCAGCAGTAGCAGCATCCACTTAAATAAGATCATAGATCTAACTGTAAAGAGCAGTGGCAGCACCACATCCAGGACACTAGACAGTCAGAGAACTCTTGACCCCAAGGGGTATTAGTGAGAACTCCCATGAATGCCTCCATGCAAATCCAAGATCTGGCACCATCCATCTGCCTGTAGCACCCAGTGCTGGATGCCTCACACACCCTGTAACACAGGGACACAAATGCAATCAGCAGCAGAGAGGCTGCACAGACACCACAAAACACACCATCTCACATGACCCTATCCATCAGAGGAAAGAACTCACCTCCTCCCACCCAGAATGGAGGCAGAAGACCCTCCCAACACAAAGCCTATACAAGACACCCAGAGCAGGGACCACAAGCAAGAAGTACAACCCTACAGACTGGGGAAAGGAGACCTCAAACACAGTGAGTTAGACAAAATGAAAGACAGGGAAATACCATACAGATGAAGGAACAAGGCAAAAACCCCAAAAAACAAGTAAACAAAGAGAAAATGGACAAACCATCTGAAAAAGAATTCAGAGCACTGTAGTAAAGATGATACAAAATCTCAAAAACAGAATGAAGAAAATACAAGAAACATTTAACACATTTTATAAGGACCTGGAAGAAATAAATAATAAACAAACAATGACAACACAATTACTGAAATTAAAAATACTCTAGAAGGAATCAATAGGAGAATAATTGAGGCAGAACAGACAAGTAACCTGGAAGATAGAATGGTGGAAATAACTGCTGAATAGCAGTATAAATAAAAAAAAATGAGAAGAAATTAAGATATCCAGAGACTTCTGGGACAATAATTGTGAAGAGCAAAGCAATAAAATTCTATAAAAATTATTTAAGAACTATGATTATGAATGAATTCTTAAATAGGATGCTAAAAGCAGTAACTGCAGGGAAAAGATGAATAAATTTGATATCAAAATGAAAAAGTTATATCCATCAATAGAAACTAGTAAGAAAGTGAAAGTGTAATCAGAGATTTGTTCATGTTATGTATAACTATAAAATATATCTAACATACCAACACTACTAAAAATCAATAATAACATAATTTAAAAGAGAAATATCCAGGTGATATTAAAACGCAGTTTACAACAGATTATCCAAATAGTCAAAAAATATATGCAAAGGTATTAAACTTCACTGGGGTGTTGTTCAGTCGCTAAGTCATAGCTGATTCTTTGTGAACACTAGAACTGTAGCCCACCAGGCTCCTCTGTCCATGGGATTTTCCAGGCAAGAATACTGGAGTGGACTGCTTTTTCCTTCTCCAGATTAAGCTTCATTAGCCATCAGGAAAATGCATATTAAAGACTCAATGTAATATTCCTAAAAACTAATGGCTAAAATGAGGGAAAAAAATGATGTTATGGTTTTTCCTGTAGTCATGTATGGGTGTGACAGTTGAACCTTAAAGAAGGCTGAGCACCAAAGAATTGATGCTCTTGAACTGTGATACTGGAGAAGACTTTTGACCCATCCATCCTAAAGGAAATCAGTCCTGAATATTCATTCGAAGGACTGATGCTGAAGCTGAAGTTCCAGTACTTTGGCCACCTGATGCAAAGAGATAACTCACTCAAAAAGACCCTGATGCTGGGAAAGACTGAAGGCAGGAAGAGGAGAGGATGACAGAAGATGAAATGGTTGGAAGGCATCACCAACTCAATGGACATGAGATTGAGCAAGCTCTGGGAGAAGATGAAGGACAGAGAAGCCTGGAGTGCTCCAGTCCATGGGTCACAAAGAGTTGGACACGGCTAAGTGACTGAACAATAACAACTTTAACACTATTCATAAAAGCACTAAACTAGAAACAACCCAAATTTCAATCAGTAGTAAAATGGATAAAGAAAGTGTGATATATTATATTGAGAATGAACTAATTATTGAAACTTGCAGCAACATAGATTACAGTCTAAAAATTAAAAGGTTGAAAGAAGCCAGACACAAAACAGAACCTACCACATTCAATTTTTATATAAGTTGAAACACAGTGAAAATAAACCAATGGTGTCAAAAACCAGAACAATGGTTACTTTGGGGCAAAAGAAGTGAGGGGTTAAGGATGCTTGTAATGTTCTAATTCTTCATTTGATAATGGTTATATGGGTGTTTATAAAAAACCATTGAGATATAAACTAATAACTTTGTACTTTCTATAATTTTAATAAATGTTTTTATTATAAAAAGTACATGATGTGGAAGTTACTGACTATAATTAGATAAAGGTTTGTCCTCTGAAACTATAAATTTAATATTTCTGTTATTGCTTTGTAATATAACAAAAATTACATTATGATCCCTAACAGGTACATTGAACCTATGGTGGCAAAATTTAGCTTTATATGTAAAGAGGCTTTTAAAATATGTTTTCAATATCCTAATATTTCCTAGGATTTCACATTTCATTACATTTCCTCAAAATACAAATCACTCTGCAGTGAAGAATAATCTGCATATATAATCTTGAATTCAGACAATGAATCCTTTTAACAACATCAAATAATGTTTTAAGAGAATTGTAATGTATTCAGGTAACCAATGCTGACTCTACAAAGTACGCTACAAAAAAATCAATTTTATCACTCGAAATTTATTGCAATTAGAGAGCAATGCCAAGTTACTGACACACTAATGGGTTTCAAAATATTTCAAAAAGAACAAGGAAATTACTAAGTGTTTAATTGAAATGCAGTTCCAATAATTATAGCAAATTGGATAATATGAGCTTTCTGGAAAGCTACCATATAAAACTATCATATCATACAGTATTGAGTTTTAATAAATTTGTAGAATCATCTAGATACACTTTATATAACAATTATCCTACACTGAACTATGTAAAATCTTTTATTATATCTTCTAATATAAATTGAGTTAATTTCTATGTTCTAAGTGTTGAATTTTAATTTAATTTTAGAACAGTGTAGCATTTCTGAAAAGGATCTGCTCCACAAATTCAACAACGGCTTGCTTGAAAAGAATATTATATCTGACTAAAACATATTTTTCATGTATTCAATTGTAGTACTCTACTGCATGGAAATGATTAAGCTTTAGGAACAGGATTATCTGATCCTAATGTGTTAAACTGGGCTTCCTGGTTGCTCAGCTCCATTTCCTAGCATGCTGTGGGGGGTAGAGTTGGGGGAAGACTCCCACGCCGCAGACTACCTGACTTCTCTGTGTCAGTCTGGTCTCACCCTGAAGAGAATGGAGGTGGCCAGCAGACCTGCAGCTCCAGAATCCAGCGAGATCTGGACTCTAAAGCATCAGCACGGCATCAGCACGGCATGGAGGCCTCATGCCTCAAGGAGCTGAGGAACAAGGCTTGTGACGCTCTGGCCATCGATAAGCTCCCAGGCACCAGCCACCCTGGTCCTGGCAGAGGATGGCACCGCAGTGGATGACAATAATTACTTCCTGTGTCTTCCTGCCAATACTAAGTTTGTGGCATTGGCTGGGAATAAGAAGTGGACACACAATTTAGATGGAGGTACAGCTTGGATAACCCAAGAATCTTTCAACAGAGATGAAACAGATAGCAGGGCAGCACTGAAGTGGAAGAACTTGGCCAGGCAGCTGAAGGAAGACCTATCCAGCATCATCCTGATGTCCAAGGAGGAGCTCCAGATGCTCATTGATGTCCCATGTTCGGAGCTGCCTCAGAAACTAGGCCACAATCATGTGGCAGTCCAGGGGCTCCGAAACACCCTCCAGCAGGTGCTTGACCAGAGAGAGGAAGCCTATCAGTCCAGACAGCTCGTGGAACTTTACCTCCAAGCTTTGGAGAAGGAAGGCAGCATCTTGTTGAAACAGCAAGAGTCCAGAGCTGACCTCAGGTATGAAAGGGATGCTGCTGACATGGGCGTTAGAGAGAGCTCCTCCAACGTTATGCCTGCAAGCCAGATCCTCTTAGCGCTGAAGAAGAAATCTGCCCCAGAGGTGAGTTTCTCTGGTCTGGATCTGGAAGTGGGCAAGCACCAGGGACCCTGACCTTTGGAGGGAGACACTTGTATAGGGACTTTTTTCACCTCTGCAGACCCTGAATCACATCTGCCAATTTGCCCATTATTACATGCAAAACTTCCCTGGTAGCTCAGCTGTTAAAGAATCTGCCTACAATTCAGGAGACCTGGGTTTGATTCCTGGGTTGGGAAGATCCCTTGGAGAAAGAAATAGCAACCCACTCCAGCATTCTTGACTGGAGAATCCCATGGACTGTAACCTGTCAGGCTCCTCAGTCCATGGGGTCACAAGAGTTGGACACGACTTTGCAACTAAACCAACACCACCGCCACCACCACTAATGTGTTAAATTGGGCTTCCTTGGCTGCTCAGCTGGTAAAGAATCCACCTGTAATGCTGGAGACCTGGGTTCGATTTCTGTTTCGGGAAAATCCCCTGGAGAAGGGAAAGGGTACCCACTCCAGTATTCTGGCCTGGAGAATTCCATGAACTGTACAGTCCATGGAGTCTCAAACAGTTGGACACGACTGACTGACTTCCACTTTCACTTTTCAATGTGTTAAATTAAAACTTGAAAATCATAATTTCTGACCAAAAAGTTGTAATAATTAGACATAATCAGTGGAACCACTTAAAACTGATATTTAGTGTTTAATTATGAATACACAAATATTGTTCATAGCTGTGCCACTCATTTCACTCTTTCCTGCTCCATTTTAAGTTCTTTGAGAACTTTTTTTTCTTCTTTGCTTTTTCACGTATTTAGCATGCCTATGCTGTGCAGTGCTTAGTTACTGAGTCGTGTCTGACTCTTTGCAACTCCATGGACCACAGCCAACCAGGCTCCTCTGTCTGTGGGGGATTCTCCAGGCAAGAATGCTGAAGTGGGTTTCCATACCCTTCTCCAGGGGATCTTCCCAACTCAGGGATCGAACCGAGGCCTCCCATATTGCAAGATTCTTTACCATCTGAGCCACCAGGGAAGCTCTTAGCATGCCTAACAGTTCAGTTCAGTTCAGTCCACTCAGTCGTGTCCGACTCTTTGCGACCCCATGAATCGCAGCACACCAGGCCTCCCTGTCCATCACCAACTCCCAGAGTTCACTCAGACTCATGTCCATTGAGTCAGTGATGCCATCCAGCCATCTCATCCTCGGTCATCCCCTTCTCCTCCTGCCCCAATCCCTCCCAGCATCAGAGTCTTTTCCAATGAGTCAACTCGTCCCATGAGGTGGCCAAAGTACTGCAGTTTCAGCTTTAGCATCAGTCCTTCCAAAGAAATCCCAGGGCTGATCTCCTTGCAGTCCAAGGGACTCTGAAGAGTCTTCTCCAACACCACAGTTCAAACGCATCAATTTTTGGCTCTCAGCCTTCTTCACAGTCCAACTCTCACATCCATACATGACTACTGGAAAAACCATAGCCTTGACTAGATGGACCTTAGTTGGCCAAGTAATGTCTCTGTTTTTGAATGTGCTATCTAGTTTGGTCATAACTTTTCTTCCAAGGAGTAAGCGTCTTTTGATTTCATGGCTGCAGTGATTTTGGAGCCCAAAAACATAAAGTCTGACACTGTAGACTCTATCAATAATATCAAATATCTTATAATACTTCTATAGTCAAACATAACAGGTAACTTATAATATTCATTTTGTTCCTGGAGACACGACTCTTTGTTTTGCCCTTCTGCTAAAGTCTGATGCTTGGCTGCCTTCTAGGATTTATCTGTAGCAATATCCTGGGAATTCCTTCGTCCTTTTTCTGTATTGAATCCTGGATCTTGTGTCTTCTGCATTCATGGGCCCCTTGCCTAGGGGTACACATCCTCTGGTAATTTGTTGAAAAAGTGTTTAGGGAAGATAAATTTTGTGAGAACTTGTGTATCTGAAAACCTCCTCTTTTTAACCTTCATGCTAGAGTGATCCTGTGGATGAAAAGAGAATTCTGGACTGGAAATTATTTTCTCTGGGCATTTGAAAGGCATTGTGCACAGTCTTATAGTTTCAATGTTGCTGTTGAGAACTAGAAAGTATTCTAATGTTTAGACATTGTGTATACATTTTATTTTTCTCTTTTCCAAAACACTGTAGGAAATTCTATTCACACTCATTTCCACAAAATTTCATGATGTGAGTTTGCTTACTGATTGTGCTGGGCACTCTATGGCATCTTCAAATCAAGAAAATGCACTTTATTCAACATCCAGTACTCTTATACTTCTCCCCAACCCTAATGCTAATATCACATTATTCTCAGAACATTCTTTTCATTTTGAAATGGTCTTTCAAGGACTAGCATAATTTGTGTCTGGTGCATTCTGGTTTATTTCCACCAAGAAGAAAACACAAGCTATGATGAATGCGTAAGCCAGACAGGAACATAGAGTTAGTAATCTGGCCAGTGATAAGGCTGGTACTGAAGTGAAGTGCAATTGCTGTCGTGCCTGACTCTTTGTGACCCCATGGACTGTACCCTACCACTCTCCTCCATCCATAGGATTTTCCAGCCAAGAGTACTGGAGTGGGTTGCCATTTCCTTCTCCAGAGGATCTTCCCAACCCAGGGATCAAACTCGGCTCTCCCTCATTGTAGGCAGACACTTTACTGTCTGAGCCACCAGGGAAGCCCTACTCAGAACTAAAATTACAACAGATGGAGCTCATATTCAAACCTCCTGATGTGTTTCTTTTTCTTTCTTCTTTAAGATTCACATGCCCATAGTATATACTGGGGAACACATCCATTTCCCCTCAACTCTCAGATTTGTAGATGCTGGGGGAGGGACAATGGGAGTAATTGTTTAATGAGTACAGAGTTTCAGTTTTGAAAGATGGAAAGAGTCCTGAAGATGGATGGGAATGATGATTAAAGAAATAGATGTATTTAATACCACTGAACTATACATTTAAAATGATTAAGATGATCAGTGCAGTTCAGTTGCTCAGTCGTGGCCAACTCTTTGCAATCCCATGAATCATAGCATGACAGGCCTCCCTGTCCATCACCAACTCCTGGAGTTCACTCAAACTCACATCTATCGAGTCAGTGATGCCATCCAGCCATCTCATCCTCTGTCGTCCCCTTTCCTCCTGCCCCCAATCTCTGCCAGCATCAGATAACATTAATTTGTTCAATATATTTACAGCTCACTTAAAAATAATCTATAAATTTGTTTATACATTTTTAATATTTTTTTACCAATTTTCTATTTCTGCCTTTAAACTCCTGGAAGCCAAAAATATATTTGTTTCTTTGACAGAACTTTCCAAATTTGGGGCGGGGGCAGACATCAAGGCATAAACTCAAAAAAAAAATGTATACGTGTATCAGGATAAATATATAGAAAATCATACCTAGGTTCATCATAGTAAAACTGTTGAAAACTGAAGAAAAAGAAACATATTTAAGCTATCTTGAGAACAAATATGTGTTATCTTCAAGGAAGCAATACTTAGATGGACAATATTTAGGTGATTCTGAATTCTATACAGAAACAATGGAAGCTAAAATACAAATGAATGATTATTTTCAAGTGCTGAACAATCACTGTCAATATTTAAAATTTAAAACCCAAGTGAAATATGGAAGGGGAAAAACACAAAAATCAAATAACTAACATGTCTTAACCAGCACTAATGGAGAAATCTCAAGTCCTATATACAAATAAATTAGAGATATAATGACATCAAAAGAAGGAAAAATTGAGGAATGTGTTCACTATAATTGAGTAAACTAATTCTGATAAGCAGAATTTTAAATATATCATTCCAAGATTCCTATCTCCTGGTTAACCAAACTAGCACTAATCTGTCAACTACTATGAAGGAATTTTTGTTGATGTAATTGAAGTGCCAGTAAATGGATCTTCCCTGGTGGATCAGTGGTCAAGAATCTGCTTGCCAATGCAGGCAATGTGGGTTCGATCCATGGGTCGCAAAGATCCCCTGGAGAAGGAAATAGCAACCTACTCTAGTGTTCTTGCCTGGAAAATCACATGGACCGAGGGGCCTGTAGAGCTGCAGTCCACGGGGTCGCAAAGACTTAGACACAACATGGAAACTAAAAACAATTGATTTTAAAATATGGAGATTGGATGAACCAGACCCAGTTAGGTGAATCCTTTAAAAGTAGCATTTTCTCTACCGAGTGGCAGATGAAGCAGTCAAATATGTGAAGCATAGTACGATTTTGATATGCCCCTCCTAGCTTAAGGACAGAGGAAGCCATGTGCCAAGGAATGCAGGCAGGTTCAACCAGAGCTCAGAGTAGCCTACTGGTTGACCGTAGCAAAGAAACAGGGACCCCAGTCCTAAAACCATGAAGACCTTAATTCAGTCAACAGCTTGAATGAATGTGGCGACAGATATTTCCCTGGAACCTTTAAATAAGAGTCTAGTTTCACCAACATAGATTTTTTAACCTTTTTGAGAGGTTAAGCATATAACCTCAGTGAGATGTCCAGACTTCTGACCAACAGAACTGTGGGCTAATAAAGGAGTTTTGGTTTAAGCCACTGAGTTTGTGGTAATTTGTTATATACAGCAATAAAAAACAAATACACTAGTAATGTATAATGTTTAGACCCACAAGACATCGTAAACAATAATATACCTTAAGAAGACTATTTGGGAGGCAGTCCTAACATGGCGGAGGAATAGCACTGGGAGACCACTTTCTCCCCCACAGATTCATCGAAAGAACATTTAAATGCTGAGCAAATTCCACAAAACAACTTCTGAATGCTGGCAGAGGACATCAGGCACCCAGAAAGGCAGTCCATTGTCTTCTAAAGGAGTTAGGACAAAATATAAAGATAAAAGGAGAGTCAAAAGAGGTAGGGATGGAGATCCATCCAGGGAACGGAGTCTTGAAAAAGACAGAAGTTTCCAAACACCAGGAAACACTCTCTCTGGTGGGTCTGTGGCAAGCCTTGGAATCTGAGAGGGCAAAATAACCGGGCCACGGGGGTTGGGGGTGGAGAGGATAAATAAATAATTAAAACCCACAGATTACATGCCTAACAGCAACTCCCAGCGGAACAGCAACTCCCAGCGGAACAGCAGTCTAGACGCTTGCATCCCCCACTAGCAAGCGGGGGGCTGGACAGGGAGGCACTGGCTGCATTGCTTAGGGTAAGGAGGAAGCATGAATGCCCCAAGGGATATCAGAGGGATCTAGCTTGAGATAGCAACCCAGACTGTGGGATGGCTATCCCACGAAAAGCCCTAACATAGTGGAAGTGAGAAATAAATTTAAGGGACTAGAGCTCATAGACAGAGTGCCTGATGAACTATGGACAGATGTTCATGACCTTGTACAGGAGACAGGGATCAAGACCATCAGCATGGAAAAGAAATGCAAAAAGCAAAATGGCTGTCTGAGGAGGCCTTACAAATAGCTTTGAAAAGAAGAGAAGCCAAAAGCAAAGGAAAAAAGGAAAGATATTCCCATTTGAATGCAGAGTTCCAAAGGATAGCAAGGAGAGACAAGAAAGCCTTCCTCAGCAATCAATGGAAAGAAATAGAGGAAAACAACAGAATGGGAAAGACTAGAGATCTCTTCAAGAAAATTAGAAATACCAAGGGAACATTTCATGCAAAGATGGGCTTGATAAAGGACAGAAATGGTATGGACCTAACAGAAGCAGAAGATATTAAGAAGAGGTGGCAAGAATACACAGAAGAACTATACAAAAAGATCTTCACAACCAAGATAATCACGATGGTGTGATCACTCTTCTAGAGCCAGACATCCTGGAATGTGAAGTCAAGTGGGCCTTAGAAACCATCACTACAAACAAAGCTGGTGGAGATGATGGAATTCCAGTTGAGCTATTTCAAATCCTGAAAGATGATGCTGTGACAGTGCTGTACTCAATATGCCAGCAAATTTGGAAAATTCAGCAGTGGCCACAGGACTGGAAAAGGTCCGTTTTCATCTCAATCCCAAAGAAAGGCAATGCCAAAGAATGTTTAAACTACCGCACAATTGCAGTCATCTCACATGCTAGTAAAGTAAAGCTCAAAATTCTCTAAGCCAGACTTCAGCAATATGTGAACAGTAAACTTCCAGATGTATAATCTGGATTTAGAAAAGGGAGAGGAACCAGAGATCAAATTCCTAGCATCTACTGGATCATCGAAAAAGCAAGAGAGTTCCAGAAAAACATTTACTTCTACTTTATTGACTATGCCAAAGGCTTTGACTGTGTGGATCACAATAAACTGTGGAAAATTCTGAGAGAAATGGGAATACCAGACCACCTGACCTGCCTCTTGAGAAACCTGTGTGCAGGTCAGGAAGCAACAGTTACAACTAGACATGGAACAACAGACTGATTCCAAATGAGAAAAGGACTAGGTCAAGGCTGTATATTGTCACCCTGCTTATTTAACTTCTATGCAGAGTACATCATGAGAAACGCTAGGCTGGAAGAAGCACATGCTGGAATCAAGACTGCTGGGAGAATTATCAATAACCTCAGATATGCAGATGATAACACCACCCTTATGGTAGAAAGTGAAAGAGGAGAGTGAAAAACTGGTTTAAAGCTCAACATTCAGAAAACTAAGATCATGGCATCTGGTCCCATCACTTCATGGGAAATACATGGGAAACAGTATCAGACTTTATTTTGCCGGGGGGTGGGGAGGGGAGGGGTGGCTCCAAAATCACTGCAGATGGTGATTGCAGCCATGAAATTAAAAGACGCTTACTCCTTGGAAGAAAAGTTATGACTAACCTAGAAAGCATATTAAAAAGCAAAGACATTACTTTGTCAACAAAAGTCCGTCTAGTCAAGGCTATGGGTTTTCCAGTGGTCATGTATGGATGTGAGAGTTGAGACTGTGGAAGAAATCTGAGTGCCAAAAATTGATGCTTTTGAACTGTGGTATTGGAGAAGACTGTTGAGAGTTCCTTGGACTGCAAGGAGATCCAAAAAGTCCATCCTAAAGTAGATCAGTCCTGGGTGTTCATTGGAAGGACTGATGCTGAAGCTGAAACTCCAATACTTTGGCCACCTCATGCAAAGAGTTGATTCACTGGAAAAGACTCTGATGCTTGGAGGGATTGGGGGCAGGAGGAGAAGTGGATGACAGAGGATGAGATGGCTGGATGGCATCACCAACTCGATGGACATGAGTTTGGGTAAATTCCAGGAGCTGGTGATGGACAGGGAGGCCTGGTGTGCTGCAATTCATTGGGTCGCAAAGAGTTTGGCACGACTGAGTGACTAAACTGAAATGAACTGAAGACACCGCCAGGCCTACTCACAGAACAATGGACTGAGCAGAGCTAGCTGGCTGAGGACCGGCCCATCCCCCACCAGAGGCAGGCAGGCAGGGGGCAGCTAGAGCTGGAAGTGGGCAATCATTGCCCCAGAGAGGCATCCTATACCAATCTGCAAGCAGACTTTGTTGCTAACCAAGAATTCTTGGGATTCTGGATGGTCAACATGCACCAGGAGGGCTGCAGCCAGCGATCAGCTCCCCAGAAGAAACACACAGCACACCTGAGAAGGTGCACCCGTTGTACACACAGAAAACCGAGCAGCTGGGATGGGGCAATAAGTCACAGCCTTCAACTGGGGTCAACTGTGCTCGCCAAGCACCTGGTCACCTGAGCTGCTTGGACCTGGGATGGGCACAAAACGCTGGCCCAACCAAATCTGCACCTTTGTGGAGTACTTGAGAACCTGAGCGGCTTAGATCTGGGGAGTGCATGCAACCCAGGGCATGCCTCAGACAGTTCCTGGCAGAGCAACCTAGAGCCTGAGCAGTGTAGACTGGGAATGCACACACGCCGTGAGTAGGGGCAAACCCAGTGTGGCTGAATCACTGTGAGCACACGCCAGTGATATTTGTTTGCAGTGTTCCTCTCTCCCTACAACATGACTGAACAAGTAAGCCTAAAAAAAGTGAGCAGCACCACCCCACCTATGTCAGGGCAGAAATTAGACACTGAAGAGACCAGCAAACAGAATAAGCTAAAATAAACAGAGGGAAACCGCTTTGGAAGTGACAGGTGCAATAGATTAAAAACCCTGCAGTTAGTACTGACCACATGGAAGGGGCCTATAGACCTTGAGAAGTACAAGCTGGACCAAGGAACTATCTGAAAATGAATTGACCCCCACAGTGTCCACAATACCTCCAGAGAAAGTCTTAGATATATTTTTAGAAATATCATTTTTTATTTGAATTTTTTTTTCATTTTTAAGTCCCCTATTACTCCTTTAATTTTCATTTTTAAAACCCACTATTACCCTGCACAAAAAGACCCTATTTTTAAAGCAAACTTCTATATATATATATATATATATATATATTATAACTTTTGTGACTTTTTTTAATGTTGTATTTTGAGAATCTAACCTCTACTCTAGATTTTTAATCTTTTCTTTTGGTATTTGTTATTAACTTTGTACCTTTAAGAACCCAATCTTCAGTACCCATTTTTACGTGCAAAGAGATCATTGGCCTGATTGCTCTCTCCCCTTTTGACTCTCATTTTTCTCCACCAGGTCACCTCTATCTCCTCCCTCCCCCTTTTCTTCTCTACCCAACTCTGTGAATCTCTTTGTGTGTTGGGGGTTGTGGAGGACACTTAGGGAACTGATTACTGGCTGGATCTGTCTTTCCTTTTGATTCCCCCTTTTATCCTCCTGTCCACCTCTGTCTCCTTCCTCCCTTTTCTCTTCCCTGTGTAACTCTGTGAACATCTCTGAGTGATCCAGACTGGAGAGCACATAGGGAAGTGATTACTGGCTAGCTTGCTCTCTCCCCTTTTGATTCCCCCTCTTCTCCTCCTGGCCACCTCGCTCTCCCTCCTCTCTCTTCTCTTCTCCATGTAACTCTGTGCACATCTCCAGGTGTCCCTCACTGTGGAGAAACTTTTCATCATTAACCTAGATGGTTTATCATCGATGCTATATAGATGGAGAAGTCTTGAGGCTACTGTAAGAATAAGACTGAAAACCAGAGGCAGGAGGCTTAAGTCCAAATCCTGAGAACACCTGGGAACTTCTGAATTAAAGGAACATTAATCGATAGGAGCTCATCAAACACCTCCATACCTACACTGAAACCAAACACCACCCAAGGGCCAACAAGTTCCAGAGCAAGACATACCACACAAATTATCCAGCAACACAGGAACATAGCCTTGAGCTTCAATATACAGGTTGCAAAAAGTCAAACCAAACCCAATGACATCTCAAAACTCATTACTGGACACTTCATTGCACTCCAGAGGGAAGAAATACAGCTCCATCCACCAGAACACTGACACAAGCTTCCCTAACCAGGAAACCTTGATAAGCTATCCATCCAACCCCATCCACAGCGAGGAGCCTCCACAATAAAGAGGAACCACAAACTGCCAGAATACAGAAAGGCCACGCCAAACACAGCAATATAAACAAGATGAAAAGGCAGAGAAATACCCAGCAGGCAAAGGAACAGGATAAATGCCACCAAAACAAACAAAAGAGGAAGAGATAGGGAATCTACCTGATAAAGAATTCTGAATAATGATAGAGAAAATGATCTAAAACCTTGAAAACAAATTGGAGTTACAGATGAATAGCCTGGAGACGAGGATCGAGAAGATGCAAGAAAGGTTTAACAAGGACCTAGAAGAAGTAATAAAGAGTCAATATATAATTAACAATGCAATAAATGAGATCAAAAACACTCTGGAATAGTGTAGAATAATGGAGGCAGAAGATAGGATAAGTGAGGTAGAAGATAGAATGGTAGAAATAAATGAAACAGACAGGAAAAAAGAAAAATGAATTAAAAGAAATGAGGACAACCTCAGAGACCTCTGGGACAATGTTAAATGTCCCAACATTCGAATCATAGGAGTCCCAGAAGAAGAAGACAAAAAAAGAAAGACCATGAGAAAATACTTGAGATAATAGTTGAAAACTTTACCAAAATGGGGAAGGAAATAATCACCCAAGTCCAAGAAACCCAGAGAGTCCCAAAACCCAAGGTGAAACACCGCAAGACACATATTAATCAAATTAACAAAGACCAAACACAAAGAACAAATATTAAAAGCAACAAGGGAAAAATAACAAACAACACACAAGGGATTCACATAAGTATAACAGCTGATCTTTCAATAGAAACTCTTCAGGCCAGGAGGGAATGGCAGGACATACTAAAGTGATGAAAGAAATAAACTACAGCCCAAATTACTGTACCCAGCAAGGATCTCATTCAAATATGAAGGAGAAATCAAAAGCTTTACAGACTAGCAAAAGCTGAGAAAATTCAGCACCACCAAACCAGCTTTTCAACAAATGCTAAAGGATCTTCTGTAGACAGGAAACACACAAAGGGTGTATAAACTCGAACCCAAAACAATAAAGTAAATGGCAACGGGTTCATACTTATCAATAATTACCTTAAATGTAAACGGGTTGAACCCAACCAAAAGACAAAGACTGGCTGAATGGATACAAAAACAAGACCCCTATATATGTTGTCTACAAGAGACCCACCTCGAACAAGGGACACATACAGACTGAAAGTGAAGGGCTGGAAAAAAGAGATTCCATGCAAATAGAGACCAAAAGAAAGCAAAACAGCAATACTCATATTAGATAAAATAGACTTTAAAACAAAGGCTGTGAAAAGAGACAAAGATGGACACTACATAATGATCAAAGGATCTATCCAAGAAGAAGATATAACAATTAAAAATATATATGCACCCAACATAGGAGCACCACAATATGTAAAACAAATGCTAACAAGTATGAAAGGGGAAATTAACAATAACACAATAATAGTGGGAGACTTTAATACCCCACTCACACCTATGGATAGATCAACTAAACAGAAAATTAACAAGGAAATACAAACTTTAAATGATACAATAGACCAGTTAGAGCTAACTGATATCCATAGGACATTTCACCCCAAAACAATGAATTTCACCTTTTCTCAAGCACACACGGAACCTTCTCCAGGATAGACCACGTCCTGGGCCATAAATCTAGCCTTGGTAAATTCAAACAAATTGAAATCATTCCAAGCATCTTTTCTGACCACAATGCAGTAAGATTAGATCTCAATTACAGGAGAAAAACTATTAAAAATTTCAACATATGGAGGCTGAAAAACATGCTGCTGAATAACCAAATCACAGAAGAAATCAAAAAGAAATCAAGATATGCATAAAAACAAATGAAAATGAAAACACAACAACCCAAAATCTATGGGACACTGTAAAAGCAGTGCTAAGGGGAAGGGTCATAGTAATACAGGCTTACCTCAAGAAATAAGAAAAAGTCAAATAAATAATCTAACTCTATGGTTTTTCCTGTGGTCATGTATGGATGTGAGAGTTGGACTGTGAAGAAGGGTGAGCTCCAAAGAATTGATACTTGTGCACTGTGGTGTTGGAGAAGACTCTTGAGAGTCCAGTGGACTGCAAGGAGATCCAACCAGTCCATTCTAAAGGAGATCAGCCCTGGGATTTCTTTGGAAGGAATGATGCTAAAGCTGAAACTCCAGTACTTTGGCAACCTCATGCAAGGAGTTGACTCACTGGAAAAGACTCTGATGCTGGGAGGGATTGGGGGCAGGAGGAGAAGGAGACGACAGAGGATGAGATGGTTGGATGGCATCACTGACTCGATGGACGTGAGTCTGAGTGAACTCTGGGAGTTGGTGATGGACAGGGAGGCCTGGTGTGCTGCGATTCATGGGGGTCGCAAAGAGTCGGACACGACTGGGTGACTGAACTGAACTGACACCTAAAGCAACTAGAAAAGGAAGAAATGAAGAACCCCAGGGTTAGTAGAAATAAAGAAATCTTAAAAATTGGGCAGAAATAAATGCAAAAGAAACAAAAGAAACCATAGCAAAAATCAACAAAGCCAAAAGCTGGTTCTTGAAAGGATAAATAAAATTGATAAACCATTAGCCAGACACATGAAGAAACAAAGGAAGAAAAATCAAATCAATAAAATTAGAAATGAAAATGAAGAGATCACAACAGACAACACAGAAATACAAAGGATCATAAGAGACTATTATCAGCAACTATATGCAAATAAAATGGACAACTTGGAAGAAATGAATAAATTCATAGAAAAGGACAACTTTCCAAAATTGAACCATAAAGAAATAGAAAATCTTAATAGACCCATCACAAGCATGGAAATTGAAACTGTAATCAGAAATCTTCCAACAAACTAAAGTCCAGGACCAGACGGCTTCACAGCTCAATTCTACCAAAAATTCAGAGAAGAGCTAACACCTATCCTAATCAAACTCTTCCAGAAAATGGCAGAGGAAGGTAAATTTCCAAACTCATTCTATGAGGCCACCATCACCCTAATACCAAAACCTGACAAATATGCCACACACAAAAAGAAAACTACACGCCAATATCACTGATGAACATAGATGAAAAAATCCTTAACAAAATTCTAGCAATCAGAATCCAGCAACACATTAAAAAGATCATACACCATGACCAAGTGGGCTTTATCCCAGGGATGCAAGGATTCTTCAATATCAGCAAATCAATCAGTGTAATACACATTAACAAACTGAAGACTAAAAACCATATGATTATCTCAATAGATGCAGAGAAAGCCTTTAACAAAATTCAACATCCATTTATGATAAAAAAAAAAAACCCTCCAGAAATCAGGAATAGAAGGAACATACCTCAACATAATAAAAGCTATATATGACAAACATTATCCTCAATGGTGAAAAATCGAAAGCATTTCCACTAAGGTCAGGAACAAGACAAGAGAGCCCACTCTCACCACTACTATTCAACATAGTTTTGGAAGTTTTGACCACAGCAATCAGAGCAGAAAAGAAATAAAAGGAATCCAGATTGGAAAAAAAGTAAAACTCTCACTGTTTGCAGACGACATGATCCTCTACATAGAAAACCCTAAAGACTCCACCAGAAAATTACTAGAGCTAATCAATCAATATAGTAAAGTTTCAGGAAATAAAATCAACACACAGAAATCCCTTGTATTCCTATACACTAACAATGATAAAACAGAAAGAGAAATTAAGGAAACAATTCCATTCACCATTGCAACTAAAAGAACAAAATAAGAATATATCTACCTAAATAAACTAAAGACCTATATATAGAAAACTATAAAACACTGGTGAAAGAAATCAAAGAGGACACTAATAGATGGAGAAATATACCATGTTCATGGGTCAGAAGAATCAATATAGTGAAAATGAGTATGCTACCCAAAGCAATCTATAGATTCAATGCAATCCCTATCAAGTTACCAATGATATTTTTCACAGAGCTAGAACAAATAATTTCACAATTTGTATGGAAATACAAAAACCTCGAATAGCCAAAGCAATCTTGAGAAAGAAGAATGGAACTAGAGGAATCAACCTGCCTAACTTCAGGCTCTACTACAAAGCCACAGTCATCAAGACAGTATGGCACAAAGACAGAAATATAGATCAATGGAACAAAATAGAAAACCCAGAGATAAATCCATGCACCTATGGACACCTTATCTTTGACAAACGAGGCAGGAATATGCAATGGAGAAAAGACAATCTCTTTAACAAGTGGTGCTGGGAAAACTGGTCAACCACTTGTAAAAGAATGAAACTAGAACACTTTCTAACACCATACACAAAAATAAACTCAGAACGGATTAAAGATCTAAACATAAGACCAGAAACTATAAAACTCCTAGAGGAAAACATAGGCAAAACATCTCCAACATAAACCACACTAGGATCCGCTATGACCCAACTCCCAGAAAACTGTAAATAAAAGCAAAAATAAAGAAATGGGACCTATTTAAAATTAAAAGCTTCTGCACAGAAAAGGAAACTCTAAGCAAGGTGAAAAGACAGCCTTCAGAATGGGAACAAAAACGACAGCAAACAAAGCAGTGGACAAAGAATTAATCTCAAAAATATACAAGCAACTCCTGCAGTTCAATTCCAGAAAAATAAATGACCCAATCAAAAAGTGGGCCAAAGAACTAAACAGACATTTCTCCAAAGAAGACATATGGATGGCTAACAAACACATGAAAAGATGCTCAACATCACTCATTAGCAGAGAAATGCAAATCAAACCACAATGAGGTACCATTTCATGCCAGTCAGAATGGCTGCTATCTGAAAGTCTACATAAATGCTGAAGAAGGTGTGGAGAAAGGGAACCCTCTTACAGTGTTGGTGGGAATGCAAACTAGTACAACCACTATGGAGAACAGTGTGGAGATTCCTTAAAAAACTGGAAATAGAACTGCCTTATGACCCAGCAATCTCACTGCTGGGCATACACACTGAGGAAACCAGAATTGAAAGAGACACATGTACCCCAATGTTCATCCCAGCACTGTTTATAATAGCCAGGACATGGAAACAACCTAGATGTCCATCAACAGATGAATGGATAAGAAAGCTGTGGTACATATACACAATAAAGTATTACTCAGCCATTTAAAAGAATACATTTGAATCAGTTCTAATGAGGTGGATGAAACTGGAGCCTATTTTACAGAGTGAAGTAAGCCAGAAAGAAAAACACCAATACAGTATACTAATGCACATATATGGAATTTAGAAAGATGGTAATGATAACCCTGTATACAAGAGAGCAAAAGAGACACAGATGTATAGAACAGTCCTTTGGACTCTGTGGGAGAGGGCGAGGTTGAATGATATGGGAGAATGGCATTGAAACATGCAAATTATCACATGTGAAACGAATCACCAGTCCAGGTTCAATGCATGATACAGGGTGGTCAGGGCTGGTGCAGTGGGATGACCCAGAAGGATGAGATGGAGAGAGAGGTGGGAGAGGGGTTCAGGATGGGGAACACATGTATACCCGTGGTGGATTCATGTCAATGTATGGCAAAAACCAATACAATATGTAAAGTAAAATAAATAAATAAAACTGAGATTTTTAAAAAAGAAGACTATTTGTATGTATAGCATGAAGATAAAACAAAATTTTCAAAAAAATGAATTACCGATATTGGTCATAGTTTGTGAATTAATCAAAGGTGCTCTTGTTTCCCATACATAAGGACTACATTGGTCACATTAAGAATGACATGAATGCTCATATTAAAGGAACAGGAAGGGAAAAATGAGATACTTGCTTAGGGTCATTTAGCTCATAAATAAGCCCAATTAGAATGCATTCTGTCAGAATCTAAAGTTTATTTTTATCCTAGTACATCAAGTTGCTTTCAATAGAATGTGCTCAAGAAAGAACAATAAATATACTGTTTAATTATCACAACATACAAATATTAGCTCATAAAGAAAAATAGTAACAGGATATAGTAGCCCTTATGGACACACAAAGCATTATTGATATTTAAAACCAGTATATTTTGTTTTTTATGGTGAATACAAGTGGTGCTTTTATTAAATGCTAAAATACTGTCAGAAAATATTTTTACTTATATTCCAATGAATAGAAAAAAAGTAACCCAAATATTTAAAAATTAATGATAAACATAATTTAAAATTACAAAACTGTAAATATATAAAATTACAAAACTGTAAAATATAAATTATAACTGCATGTTGTTTGTTGTAGTTCAGTAGCTAAGTCATGTCTGACTCTTTGCAACCCCATGTATTATAGCCCACTAGGCTCCTCTGTTCATGGGATTCCCTGGGCAAGAATATTAGAGTGGGTTGCCATTTTCTTCTCCAGGGATCTTTCCAACCCAGGGATTGAACTTACGTCTCCTGCACTGGCAAGAAGATTCTTTACCACTGTGCCACCATATTACCTTTAAAGAGCTTATATTTTAAACTCCATTAATGGCGCAGTGGGAAAGAATCCATCTGCCGACACAGGAGATGTGAGTCTGGATTTCTGAGTTGGAAAGACCCCTGAGTAGGAAATGGCAACCCACTACAGTATTCTTGCCTGGAAAATCCCAGTCCATGGCATTGCAGAGTCAGACATGACTGAGTATGCTTGCACGCGCGCGCACACACACACACACACACACACACACACACAGTGCAGGAAATATCTTTTTTCTATTTACTTTCAGAAATTCAGTTACTGCCTGGTGCAAATTAGCTGTTCACTACATTTATTGGAAGAATGAATCCATTAATGGAAGAAGGAAAGAATCATATCAAATAATTGACATCATAAAATGCAAAGTCTGTCCAATACAATTTCCTTTACTTTTGCTGACATAATTTGCTTTACTTCAGTAACTTACAGTATTCTGATAAAATGGAAGAACATAAATACTTTTTATATTTATCTTAAATATCAATCAATGGATTAGTCTAGCAATCCCCATGCTTAGGTTATCAATTTTGGACTTTCTAAGATGCAATTTGTTAAAATCTTTTAAAGGTCCAGCCCTAAAAAAAAAAAAAAAACTTAAAGAGAAACTGTGAATTAACTCAGCTTACAAATATTCGATTAAATTGAACTTCCTTTTGCATTTCCAAAATCATTGTATCCAGCACAGTGGATGGCCAGCGTATAACCTTAAAATATTTGTTGATTTTTACACAGAGCGGGGAGGAGAGGGTGAAACAAACGGACAGGACAGCACTGATGTATATACACAACTATGCATATAAAAGAGAGCTAGTGGGAAGTTGCTATATAACACAGGGATCTCAGCCCAGTGCTGTGTGATGATCTAGAGGGATGGGATGGGACAGAAGAGGTAGGCTCAAGAGGGAGAAGATATATGTATACTCATGTTGTTGTATGGAAGAAACCAACACAACATTGTAAAGCAATTATCCTCCAATTAAAAATAAGTTTTAAAAAAACCTGATGATAAAAAAGACATTTAAGTTAATGCAAATAAAAATAAATATAAACTTCAGGTAAGCTGGTAATGTCAGTGCTCCATCCAGATTTCTCAGATTGTTGTTAGTACATTTACACATTTCCAACTACTGTGTACTTTTTCTTACAGCAGCCACCATCTATGGCTCTTTTTCAGAAGAATGTTGTCAGGAGCCCAATTTGCCTATAAGCTCAGAGATCCAGATGTACATGGAATTTTACATGCCGCCAAGGCAGCCCTTAAATCAAAGGCTGATAGATATACAAGTATGAAAGCGCCAGTACTTTTGCTGCTGAACAGGACAGCTTTTAGGTATAGTTTGCATTGCAAGTATCCCCTCGGAGTCTCAAATTCGGCATTGCTTTGAAAGTGACTATCGTGATGTCTATCATAATGTAAGAACTTGCTGAAGTGAAGTTAAAGTCACTCAGTCGTGTCCAACTCTTTGTGACCCAATGGGCTGTAGCCCACCAGGCTCTTCTGTCCATGGAATTTTCAAGGCCAGAATACTGGAGTGGGTTGCCATTTCCTTCTCCAGGGGCTCCTCCCAACTCAGGGATTGAACCCAGGTCTCCCATATTGCAGGCAGATGCTTTACTGTCTGAGCCACCAGGGAAAACCCCTACTCCCTTGGATATCAGGCTAAACTTAGGCTTCCCTCTGTAGGACTTTGCCACAGACTGCATCTCTGCTGAGCTTCCATCCCTTCCAATTCCTGTTTTTCCCAATCTTTTACCAATTTTTCATAGATATCTCCTTAATAAATAATTTTAATTCTTATCTCTGGGTCTGTTTCTGGAGAACCTGATTTAATATCAATATATTAAGTTTCTTGGTATTGCTTCAGTTTGTCCTAAGGCCCAAGGTGGAAGTATATAGGAAAACAAATAGAATGTATAGGAACACTCTCATTTTGTTAGCTTGAGCTGGGACCTACAGATATGGGTAAGAATTCCCTACTCAATAATTAGAATGTAACTCAAAATTATTGATGACTTAAAAAAACATATTAATCCTAAATGAGATAACTGTGACACATTGTGAAATGATAAATCCTAACTCACTTGCTGAGCACCGAAGAATTGATGCTTTTGAACTGTGGTGTTGGAGAAGACTCTTGAGAGTCCCTTGGACTGCAAGGAGATCCAACCAGTCCATTCTAAAGATCAGCCCTGGGATTTCTTTGGAAGGAATGATGCTAAAGCTGAAACTCCAGTACTTTGGCCACCTCATGCAAAGAGTTGACTCATTGGAAAAGACTCTGATGCTGGGAGGGATTGGGGGTAGGAGGAGAAGGGGAAGACAGAGGATAAGATGGCTGGATGGCATCACTGACTCGATGAATGTGAGTCTGAGTGAACTCTGGGAGATGGTGATGGACAGGGAGACCTGGCGTGCTGCGATTCATGGGGTCGCAAAGAGTCAGACACGACTGAGCGACTGAACTGAACTGAACTCACTTGCATTAGACTTAATCTGGGTGCTTGTTAACAATGTAGATCCTGCTCGACCTTCCCATCCTAATGAAATATTCCCTGAAGGAGAAGGGTGTCTTCAACAACACGTCAACATTTTATCACATTTTGGTCCTGTACTTCTTGGACCTAGAGTCTCAAGTTGCTTTTTAAATACTTCTAGAAATGCCTTTATTCCAGATCTTACCTATCTTTCATGAAAATCTCATTTCTAGTTCTTACTCCTCTTGCCATAGGAACTAAAACCTGGTCCAAGAAGCATATTCAGAACAGATGCATTATCATACATTTCATTTTCTTTGCTTTTCTTCTAATCCTCTTCTCCCCTGAGATCTTCCTTCATCCTTCAGTTATAAATACATTTCCCTTATATACAGAGGAATGCAAAAGGTACCAGGAAATGAAGATGATGTCTACACTTAAAACTGTATCAGGGGCTGCTTGTCATCCTCAGAAACTCTGTTGATAAAGTTGAGTTGAATTATGCCTAGGGACTGACCTACCTCATACTAGTGACAGAGTCTCTATCTTATAGCTGACTCACCTTTGTATGTTCTATTTGATCATTTATATATTTATATATACAGGTATATAAAAACCCTAAGGAATGAGAAAGAATTCATTCTAATCAGGTTCATAACCAAAGGATTTACAAATTTATTGTCAATTTATTAATTAAAACTATACTTAGAAAACAGTAGTTAAAAGCACAGGTCCATGTGCCAACATCTTATATTTGAATGCCTGCTATCTTTGAAATGTGAAAGCTTAGGCAAGTAACATAAACTAAGACTTGGTTACTTTTCCTGTAGAGTGTGGTAACTATAGGATTGTTGTGAAAATTTAACTAGTTAATATATATGAAGTATTTTGAAAAGTGTCTGTTGACACTATGAAGTGTTTATATATTACTGTTCTTGCTAAAAGTGATTCCTATTCAAGACCCATTATTATCAATGACATTAGTGATAAAAATGGAATTAGACCTATGTTATATAGGTGAAAATGAAATATTTAATATGATATCTTTAGGAAAACAATTCCTAAAATTTGGAATACAGATTAGAGATGGTATTATTTACCCTTATTCTCTATAAATTCAAATTTCCTTCATAAATAATCTCATTATAATCACATTATAATTCATAATCTTGTATAATTTACATTTACATTCTTATATTATAATCACATTATAATTTACATTCTTGTATAATCTACATTCTTGTATACTAGTCGCATGCATGTGCGTGCTCAGCCATGTCTGGCTCTTTGTGACCCCATGGACTGTAGCCCACTGGACTCCTCTTCCATGGGATTTTCTAGGCAACAATACTAGAGTGGATTGCCATTTCCTATTCCAGGGGATCTTCTCAACCCAAGGGTTGAACCTGCATCTCCTGCATCTCTTGCATTGATTGGCAGGTGGATTGTTTACCACTCCACCACCTGGGAAGCCCTTATACTAGCTGCTTCCTCATAATCTAGAGAATTATTAGACTTGGACACAGTGCCGAAGAGGTGGAGGGCTTAAAGTTTCTCAAATCCAACTTTCCACTCTCTGCAGAAATCCATCCCAAAGTATTCCTGGAAGTTAAGTCATTCAGCTCATGGATAGAGACCTCCAGTAATAAGAAGCCTCCTAGCTGTTGAGACAACTTCTTCCATTAGAAGGCAAGCCTGACCACTTAAAGTTGTATTATATTTGCCTAAAATTTTCACACATTTTTGTTAAGATTTAATTTGATTAGCTTTGTTCAGATTTGAAGGTACAAGGGCTTCCCTGAGAGCTCAGTTGGTAAAGAATCCGCCTGTGATTCAGGAGACCCCGATTTGATCCCTATGTTGGGAAGATCCTCTGGAAAAAGGAAAGGCTACCCACTCCAGTATTCTGGCCTAGAAAATTTCATGGACAGAAGAGCGTGGTGGGCTACTGTCCATGGGGTTGCAAAGAGTTGGATACGACTGAGCGACTTTCACTTCACTCACTGAAGCTAAACATCTTCATGAATTAAAACTGAGGATTATACAAATTTATAAAATAGTTGTTTTTTCCTTGAAGTCACCATATCTTTAATAAGCAAAATATTTTGTTGTTACAGATGAAATGTGAAAAATTTTTGAACACATAGTGCTTTGATCTACTACAAATATATATATGCAATTATAAATTCATATGATTTATTATACTTATTTTAGATTCCATGAGGATTTGCCACTATGTACTTTCCAAGCTTGCTATTATATACTGTACATGTTGAATGCTTTGTAATGTCACTTTTTATGTTTAAGAAATCTGTATAAAGAGCTGCTCCAGTACTGAAGAGACACAAGCACTCCCATATTTATTGCAGTACTATTCACATTAGCCAAGACAGGGATACAACCTTAAGTGCTCATGAAAAGGTAAATGGATATAGACAACGTGGCCCATGCCACACACACACAATCGAATATTGTTCAATTACAAGAAAGAAGGAAATTCTGCCACTTGTAATAATAATATTGATGGACTTCAATGACATTATACTAAAATAAGTCAGAGAGAGAAAGAAAAATACTGTATGATATCACTTACATGTGGAATCTAAAGTCAAACTCCCAAAAAAAAAAGAGTAAAATGGTGGTGACTAGGGACTGGGAATGGGATAAGAGGAGAGATGTTATTTAAGGGTACACAACTTAAAACTAATAAATAAGTCATAGAGATTTAATGCATAGCATAGTGATTACAGGCAATAATATTATATCATATCACCCTGTCTCAGCTTTCAAACATGCCTTTCTCACTAAACCTGATCATTTCTAGCTTTTGATTTAAAAAGGGATGTAACATATCCTTTCACTTGAACACTTATAGGCTATTTTAGGGTTATTAATTGGCCTGATTTACCTATCGTTACGTATCAAATAGAGAGGCCTGAAAGAGCGAGAGAGAGAATTGCAAGTTGATGGAGCAGTCACAATACACATGACATTTTCCAGCTAAGTTTGCCATCTTAGATGGGTGTAGTTCATGATGTCTCCAAGCAATTGAAACAGTAACATCAAAGATCACAAACTACTACTCACCATAACAAATATAATAATAATTAAAATCTTGAAATATTGTGAGAAATACCAAAACGTGACACAGAGAAAGGAAGTGAGAAATGCTGTTGGAAAAAATGGTGTGGATAGACTTCCTCAACAGGTTAGCCACAGAGCATCAGTTTATTTAAAAAAAAAAAAAAAGCTGTATCAGTAAAGTGGAATAATGCAAAGTAAAAAAAAAAAGTTATACTTGTATTATCTCTATATATAAAATCTATACATTTTCAATTATTCTTTATAACTTCAGTTCAGTTCAGTAGCTCAGTCATGTCCGACCCTTTGCGGCCCCATGAATTGCAGCACACCAGGACTCCCTGTCCATCACCAACTCCCAGAGTTCACTCAGACTCACGTCCATCCAGTCAGTGATGCCATCCAGCTATCTCATCCTCGGTCATCCCCTTCTCCTCCTGCCCCCAATCCCTCCCAGCATCAGAATCTTTTCCAATGAGTCAACTCTTCGCATCAGGTGGCCAAAGTACTGGAGTTTCAGCTTTAGCATCATTCCTTCCAAAGAAATCCCAGGGCTGATCTCCTTCAGAATGGACTGGTTGGATCTCCTTGCAGTCAAGGGACTCTCAACAGTCTTCTCCAACATCACACTTCAAAAGCATCAATTCTTCGGCATTCAGCCCTCTTCACAGTCCAACTCTCACATCCATACATGACTACTGGAAAAACCATAGCCTTGACTAGATGGACCTTTGTTGGCAAAGAAATGTCTCTGCTTTTGAGACATTAAAATGTCTCTTGCTTTTATCTAGGTTGGTCATAATTCTTCTTCCAAGGAGTAAGCATCTTTTAATTTCATGGCTGCAGTCACCATCTGCAATGATTTTGGAATCCAAAAAAATAAAGTCTGACACTATTTCTCCATCTATTTGCCATGAAGTGATGGGACCAGATGCCATCTTAGTTTTCTGAATGTTGAGCTTTAAGCGAACTTTTTCACTCTCCTCTTTCACTTTCATCAAGAGGCTCTTTAGTTCCTCTTCACTTTCTGCCATAAGGGTGGTGTCATCTGCATATCTGAGGTGATTGATATTTCTCCCGGCAATCTTGATTCCAGCTTGTGCTTCTTCCAGCCCAGCATTTCTCATGATGTACTCTGCATAAAAGTTAAATACGCAGAGTGACAATATACAGCCTTGACGTACTCCTTTTCCTATTTGGAACCAGCCTCTTATTCCATGTCCAGCTCTAACTTACTTCCTGACCTGCATACAGGTTTCTCAAGAGGCAGGTCAGGTGTCTGGTATTCCCACCTCTTTCAGAATTTTCCAGTTTATTGTGATCCACATAGTCACCTTACCTTCCACCTAAAAAACAAAGTCCATTTTCTGCTTTAAGGCTATCATTTTATTTCAGATTTTGATTCTGTTAACCTCTCTGTTCTAAAATATTTTTCAACAATCCTTTCTTCCCCTCCCCCAACATAGTTAATTTCTCCTCAAATGAAACTTTTCCATAGTCTTCAAAGAGTCTTTAGTATACAAAAAGTGAATGACTCAGAAAATTCATTTTCTATATACTACATACAGGATAATTTTACCTTTAAGATACACATACTAAATAAATTGATCTTTCTCAAATTGTATATAAATAAGAATGTACCTGATATATGAAGTGCCCAAAGAAACAAAAACAATTTGAGAGGAAATCAAATAAAGTTATCTTACTTTCAGTAATAAAATTTCCACCATTTTTTAATAATGATATAAAATCAGCAAGTCTCCAATATTAATCTGATCAATTTTTGCCTATACTCAGAATTAAACTGCATTTTCACAGCCCAAAAGCATTTCTGGAAGCTATAGAAAAACAAGCCAAAAATTTACATGTTTATTGCAATAGCACTCAGCAAGTGGGATGAACTGCATTTTGACAAACTCTATAGTATTTCTGAAGCTATACTATTACAAACCATTGAAAAAATAGAATAATTAGTTTTCACACTACACTGATTTTTATATCAAAGGTACCACTTATATTTATTTAAAAGTGAACAAAAATATCTTCATGGGACATGTCCAATTAACTTCAAAGATGAATTATATTTGTTTCCTAAAATAATTTCCCATGGGAATGTTATACATAAATCATGCTATTTTCATTAGAAGTGATCTCTGCTTTCTATATAAAAATAGTCTCAGTACCTGTTATGTTCAGCCTACAAGTGTTATATTTATACTATTTATTGTTTAATCTATTATTCACTTAAATATTGATTTTAATTAAAATTATGCCTTAAATTTCAATTGTTTTATTAAAAATTTTAAATCATTTTTACTTACAATAAACAGTGTATGTTCATATAGAGAAAGCAGGAATTGAAAAGCAAAATAAAATCTTTTATCAGCCTAAGGTTGTTTAATCACATATTTTCCAAGTAAGCTCTTCACTGATAACACTTTTTAAACTGATGCAGAACCCACAATGAATTCCCATTTTTCCTTTTTTCTCATTTTTCTCAATAGCATTTATAACCATCTTGTATTCTTTCTTTTCATTCCCTCATTTATCAACCTATTGACCTATTTATTCATTTAGTTATTAAATGTCTCGCTCCTAAAGTTTTGCTCCATGAAACAATGTTTACAGCTTGTTCACTGCTCTATCCATGTCCCTGGAACAGTGCTTAATATGTAAGAGGCTGTCAGTACATATTTGTTGAATGACTGATCAAATCAATCCTATCCTGTTATCCGGTTTAAATGATATATACTATTTTAAATTTTTTCATAGCACTCTATTCAGCTTATACATCATAATTACATTTAATATATTTAAAACTTTTCATTTTTAGTGTTCTTGGATGAATATACTTGATGTGTATAACTTTAGGCATATTATCAATTATTTCATAGAGGAATCACAGAAGTAGAATGTTAAGGTTAAATGTGATGTATATTTGAAACATTCTGCCAGCTTGTCCTTAAGCATCACTGACATCAACTTATACTTCCACTGTGATACGAAAGAGTCTCCAATTTTCCACATTCTCAACGTTTTCATTCATTTTCTTTTTAAATTTACTGAGTATTTTCCTTCTCCAAACGTCTAAAAACAGGTCAAATATGAGAGGAAAAAATGTTTAATTCTCTTTACACTTAACAATTTTACTTTACCTGAACTGGATTAATCACAAAGTCATTTACATATCCCTGCATTAAAACTTGGTGTGTAAGAGTACATTGCTTTATAAGGTGATACACCTCATTTAATAACTTCCTCATTAAATGATTAAAATGTGTTTTTATTGGTTATACAACATTTAATGGTATACAGTATACTGACTGCAACTATACTACTTCCCCCTTCAATTTAGACTAATGAAAATGAGTTTTATCCTTCTTAAATAACTTCAAAGAAAAGACTTCGTTTGAATAAAACAAAATCACTCCCATAGTGTTGCTAAAAGTTCTAAAATAATTTGAAATAAATACACAGCTATAAAAGAACGTTGAGTGATTGAATGTCCGATAAGTTTCTGAGTCCCAAGAATACTATTCATATATCAACTAAACTCATATTATATCATTTATCAATCTCAGTTCTTACCACTTTTACCTACAAATATCAGACAGTAATAAATTTTTAACTTGCCTATTATTCTATTATAGGTACACGTTTTTAAGTTCTGTAAGGCAAAGCACTCAATTCTTCTTGCCAATGTCATGACTCAAGGAAGAAACATTCATATCAGGCTTTATAAATAAACTCAGTCTTACAGTTTCAAATGTATACAAATACACATATATAGTAACAGAAAATAATTTTATCTGACTCATAAATAATTTGACATAAAACCTAAATGGCTCTTGTCACTGGTATTAAGGTAAAACAATTACCATGATTTAAATGACAAATATTAGGGACTAAAAAAAAAACCCACTTTTTTTCTATTTCTAAGATGATAAGAAAGAATATCATTCATAGGATAAACATTGACACAAAACATAAAACCAACAGAATTACTATCATTGTACCTTTTGATCATATAACAATGATTTAAAACAAAAACCTAAAGACTTAACATACCAGTTGTCCCCAACAAAAGTTAAATGGTTTTAAGAACTATAATATAAATGGGCTATTCTCATTATAGAATTAAGAATTGTTTGTCATATCAGTCAATAAAAAATCTAGCCTAAACAAAAATCAACAAAATAAGATGAACCTATTCAGAGAGTTGATACATTGATTTAATCTAGGAAAATAAGTCAGGTGTGTAACAGGACAAACAGAAGTTAACCTTCAATTACCAAAATAAGGTATGGATATTAATTGAATTGACCCTGGTCAACTATTAAATACAGCTAAGAGACATATTTTCGACTGTATATTTTTAAATTAAGTTCAAAAAATGAATCATTCTATAATATTACAGTATCTACATATGTCAGAGGAAATCAAATTTCATAATCATGGCATCAGGTAATAGCTTCAGAAATGCATATATTTTTTCAAATGTGTTGATTATAGAGGCATGTGGGATATCTGCTATCATTTATTTGAATTATATGCTACTTTAAGATGCAGGATGGCAAACTTAATGAAGTATTGGCTTATTGTGATAAATTCTTTTCATTTAGTCTACAGTTGTATAGTGACATTGACAGCCCATATGTCTTTGACTTCCAAATAATAACTGTCTTCATAATGAACATATTTTCCTATCCCAAATTCCTTCAGAAGCTATTGCTGGCTTGGCACTAAGAAACATGTTTCATATTATAATAAGATTTTATACTTCTAGGAGATTCAAATGTTCTGAAAATGACTTTGAAGTATAGTTTTATTAATCTTTCATATTCTCATGAGAGTCAAGTAGGTGGCAAATATTATCTCAATTTTGTAAAATAGAAACTAATGAAACAATTAGTGAATTTACTTGCCTGAGGCTAAATACTGAAGTAATGAAAAGTCAGATAACAATTTTGGAACTTAATTCAAACTCTTACTATGCATTCTATCTAAAATACATTTTATGGAGATAAGAGTAAAGGCAAAGAAAAAAATCTTCAGAAAATATGAAAACCAAGCTAATCTACTTTAAGGGGCTCTGGAATAGATATGTTACTTGATTGATTGTTCTTGGTCTTGGTGACAGCGATGATACCTCAACTTCAAAGAATTAATTTCCCTAAAACATTTCTGGGTGACCATATATTGAGTATGGTTATGGACACAGTAAAGGTAATTGAATTCTACCGATACTTCAAACAAAGCTAAAACCTGACAAAATATACAATAGCACAATAACTCAAAAGATGAAAAAGAAACTAAGGAAAGCTAAATTTGGACTTAAAATGGACCTGTAAGTTGGTAACTGCGGGGAACCAGCGTGAGGAACTCCGCCCATGGCAAAGGTCATGAGGAAGGAGGCTTCAGCATATGCAAAGGCGTGATCAAGCCTCAGGAAATCGCCTGCTCCCGAGCATCTAACCCCAAAACCAGAGTCTGTCTTGTGCTCTCACCTACGCCTCTGACTTTACAGGGGCTCTCCCCCATAACCGTTTCGGAGAAGGAGTAAACGTGCAGCTCCAAGGCAGTAAAAATTCCTGGGCGTGACTAGAGTGTTTCAACTTACGGGACTCTGAAGGTTATCTAGCCTGCCTGTATAGGTTCCTCCAGCCACAACAGCCCTCCAACCATGAGAGGCACGAGATGTTTTAGACTTACTAAAGGCTTAGTGAGTTGGTTAGGAATTATATTAGTAAAGAGTTTTTCATTTGTTGTGTCAATAATTGCTGCTAATTCTCAGCCCTGGGTGGGACAAGGATGTCTCAGGTCAAACCTCTCTGCTGACAGACTAGCTTGTGTGACAACCTCTCAACCATAAACAGCACAGAGAATTTTGGAGGATTTTGAAAGTCTTAATTAGCACAGGGCTTTTCTTCTCGTTGAGTCAATGATTGCCGCCAGGCCTCCATATCCTTAGGCACCTGGGAGTATATTAATCAATGTATTTGGAATATAGAAAAGGAAATATAGTAGTTTTGATGTTAGCAATATTAGACTTTTTGAGTTAATGAATTGTCTCTCTTGTTATAGATCACTGTACTTTGTTATAAGTCACTGTGTCCTTGCTATGTGAAAATGTAACTTTATCACTATCTTAAGACTAAGTAGATCTTAAGAGGAACATTGGTAAAAGGATTTTTATTTGTTGGGCTGATGTTTGCTGCTAAATCTCCATATTCCCTGCCCTTATAATAAATACAACTAGCATATAGGAGAAATACATATTAACCTTTAAGCATATAGGAGAAATAAGTATTAACCTTTAAGATTAATCATGTTAAACTTGGGTTAAATAAATTCCTTTCTTGATTGTAACTCATTACACCCTCACCCTATAGGAATGCAACTTTATTTGGAGGTTAGTACCTGGTTTAAGAAAAAACACCCTTGGAAAACCTAAGTTTTTGGTTATCAGAAAGAAAGGGTTGTAAATGTCAGCAGACAGAAATGGCTTGAAGATGATGTAAAACCCCTAAGACCTTTTTTTATGTAAAGCACCTGATTTTGATAAAGGTCAGGACTGCTGACCCCCGTGTGACTCTGTATTCATCCCTATATGTAACAAAAGGTATATAAGAAAATCGGAAAAATAAAGAAATGGGATCAGTTCCTGGAAAGACTGACTCCCCCATGTCGTTCATTCTTGCTTCCCGTTTTTCTGGCTGAATTCCCATCTGGAACATGGATGCTATTCCATGTAACCCAAGGTATTCAGCCTCTTTTTCTCCACTAATTTTCCTACTATACTATCCATTTCTAATCTCTCTCTCTATCTGTAACTAAATATGTGTTTTTCCAAGGAGGACGCCGACTCCGTCCCTACCTTCGAATCACCCTGGATCCACCGGGGCTGGACCCCAGCAGGTAATATACCCGATTCTTGAAAGTGAAAAATAAAGCAAACTCTCTGTTGACAGCTCCCAAATATTTATTTCCAGCCTGGAACTATCTGAGTTCCAGACATGAATTTCAACTACTTCTCAACAGTTCCTGTCATAGGCATATCCCACCAGCCTTTCAAACTTGACATGACCTAAATTCCACTCCCGACTCCCCCAGCCTTTCTGATCTTAGTAATGAGTTACTCAGTTGTTCCCATTAAAAACTTTAGGGCATAACATTCAGTTCAGTTCAGTCGCTCAGTCATGTCCAACTCTTTGCGACCCCATAAATCGCAGAATGCCAGGTGTCCCTGTCCATCACCAACTCCGGGAGTTCACTCAGATTCACGTCCATCTCATGCTCTGTCGTTCCCTTCTTCTCCTGCCCCTAATTCTTTAAAACCTCTTAATTTTCTCTATTCTATTTCATTTTTTCTTTTTATAGTCTCATAAAGATTCATTACAATAGTTTATTTACTGGCAATACATTTGTAAATTACTGTTGAAAACTCATGTTCCTATTCTTTATCTAGCACTCTGGTGTGAAATAGACTTACCAATTCATTTTCATTACCAAGAAAAGCTATTTCATTATATTTTAGTACAGAAGTGTAATTACTAGTAGCTGAACTAATTGCAATTTTAAAAATCAAAATTTCTTTTGGTATTTTAAGCCCTGATAAAAAAAAAACATTTAGCTTTTAAATAGTTGCTTTCTTAATATTTGAGGAAAATTTAAATAATTCCATGAAACTGGCATGCTATGTATAAGATATATATCTTGTACATGACTGATTTTCCAAATCAGTAGTTATTTCTCCTCCAATAATGTAGCATATTTAGAGTTTTTTTTTTTTCTCTAATAGCAAATGACTTATGAGCTGTAGTAAAACTGTCTTTGGAAAAATTAAAAGACATACAATGCCAAACAAACCTTACAGTTGAAAAAAAATCTAAAATCTTTCACTAAATGAACAGATTTCGTTTTTGTTGTTTTTTTTTTTTTTTGTCCTGCAAACTTAAAAGAGACATGGTAAATGTAAATGTATGTTTACAATTATCTATTTTAATAAGGAAACCTTAGATTTTTTTTCCTCATATCTTTAAAAGGACAATCTTTACTTACCTGGCCCATCATCCACTTTGTCCAGGCACCGAGGTGTTGTGCTAAGAAAGGAGGCATGTTTTATTCTAGCCACATAAGTACGAGGTGGCATGTATTTATGTTGAATTTGAGACATCTCATATGATTTTTGAACATCATAGGCACCTGGTGCTGGAACACCCTGAAACAGATTTCAATGAACCAGCATAAACACATAGGAAATTTCCAGAAAGATATAGCATAGATGTTCACACTAAAAAATGTATACATCGAAAAATACCAAACTTTTACTTATTAAAAATAAAAATTTAAAATAGTATCCCTAAATTATCCTCTCCTAAACGAAGTATAAACTGACTCACAAAAATTAACATGAACAGAATCAAGAAGTACATATTCACATTCTTAAAAAATTAGCCTTCATAATATAGTTGTTGTTGTTGTTTAGTCACTAAATCGTGTCTGACTCTGCAATCCCATGGACTGTAGATCGCCAGGCTCCTCTGTTCATGGGATTTCCCAGGCAAGAATACTGGAATTGTCATGGCCTTCTCCGTAGGATCTTCCCAACCCAGGGATCCAACTAACATCTCCTGCATTGCAGGCGAATTCTTTACCACTGAGCCACTGGGATGCCCTTCATAATATACATCAAACTCTAATTTTCAATTTTCACAATAAAAATCAAATTTTTTATAGAAATGAGAGCTCTGATTATTTATTTTTAAGTAGCAAAACTATTCCTGCTTTACCATCCTATGTGAATATACTTTACTTATCCTACAAATGAGACTGCTTATTTCATTTTAATAGATTTCAATTAGGTTAAAAGGCATCCCCCTTTCATCACTTATGGCTCTTAACATGCTCTACAGTTATATTAACATTTTTAATCAACATAAACCACATGGATATTAATAACTGTAATAATAATTCTAAGCAAAATAAAAATATTATATATTTGTTACACAATTAATGCCTACAAACCATTAGCTAATTACCTCAATGAAAACTTTTAAAACTTGTTTTCTTCAAATTATTTTTAAAAATAATATTTTATATATAACAAATCTGTTCATCTGTTTTATGTACAAAGACAATATTTTTTAAGTTTTAGTAATTTTCTGGTGGGCAGGAGACTTGTCATGTGGCTAAGGGTAGAGGCTCTAGCACTAGACCTTTTTGGTTCCAAATATCTGCTTCTTACTTGCTGTAGGACCCTAAGCAAGCTACTTAACCTCTGTAATTCCCAGTGTCTTCATCTGTAAGTGGGAAAACTATAGAACTTATATTCTATGTCACTGAGTTGCTATGAGGTTTAAATCAGTTAAAACAAATACTTAGATTGGTCCCTGAATCTACAAAAGGGTTCACTAATCTTACTATTCTCTGGTGGTTCAGATAGTAAAGAATCTGCCAGCAATGCAGGAGACCTGGGTTCAATCCCTGGATAGGGAAGATCTCCTGGATTGAAAGGAATGGCTAACTACTCCAGCACTGTTGCCTGGAGAATTCCATGGACAGAGGAACCTGGCAGGCTACAGTCCATGAGGTTGCAAAGAGTTGGACATGACTGAATATCTAATACACAACCTTACTATTCTACAAAAACTAATTTCAACGTAGAAAACAAGACTGAACAATCAAAGTATAGGCGAACAGAAAAGAGTTTTTAATGTTTCAAATAAGTCAAATACATTTGGATACTGAGAAAGCATGCTTTTGAAGTCCATCTAGGAGCCACACTTTATAACGTACTTTCTTTGTTCCTTAAATCCCTATGATCATCACCTTCATGCACAAGCCAATAGTATGAACTCTTACTTCCAAATAATCACTAAATAAGGTAAAAGCACGGATCATGACTAGTGGAGGAGATTCTTTCATGAAATTTCATATTTTTGGTGCAAATACTATGTCAAACACAAATTCCATAATCTACAAGTCAACTGAGAAGTGTCAATTACTGTTTCTTTCTTGTCTACACTAGGAGTATATTTAGTAAAAAGTAGGCTGAGGATAAATGGTGGCAAAATAGCTCCAAAGATGACTTTTGGATCTTTCAGGACTGCCTCTGTGGTATGTGAAAGGAAAGCGTAAAGAGCACAAAAACAAAGAAGCCATTCATATACAAAGTACTCAGAGTATTTAGGAAAACTTTACAAAGATCTTGATTATACTACCCATTTTCATTTTCTAATCAAAAGCTGTTCAGTTCAGGTCAGTCACTCAGTCATGTCTATTTGTGACCCCATGGACCACAGCATGCCAGGCCTCCCTGTCCATTACCAAACTCCCAGAGTTTACTCAAACTCATGTCCATTGAGTCAGTGATTCCATCCAACCATCTCATCTTCTGTTGTCCCCTTCTCCCCACTCCATCAATGCTTCCTAGCTTCAGGGTCTTTTCCAGTGAGTCAGTTCTTTGCATCAGGTGGCCAAAGTACTGGAGCTTCAGCTTCAGCATCAGTCCTTCCAGTGAATATTCAGGACTGATTTCCTTTAGGATTGACTGGTTGGATCTCCTTGCTGTCCAAAGGACTCTCAAGAATCTTCTCCAACACTGCAGTTCAAAAGCATCAATTCTTTGGTGCTCAGCTTTCTTTATAGTTCAACTCTCAAATCCATACATGACTACTGGAAAAACCATAGCTTTAACTAGATGGACCTCTGCTGGCAATGTAATGTCTCTGCTTTTTAATGTGCTGTCTAGGTTGCTCATAGCTTTTCTCCCAAGGAGCAAGTATCTTTTAATTTCATGGATGCAGTCACCATCTGTGGTGATCCTGGAGCCCAAAAATATAAAGTCTTATTCCCTAATTGTGTCCTTTACTGATGTTTCTAGGTTGTTCTTACTCATCTTCAACTCTCATTTAATCTAAGAGATTAATATGTCAGGCAAATTTTCTAGGCATTCATTAATTAATTCCTTGGATTAGTAAGACAAATCTGAAAGCCGGTTTAAGTGCAATAATGGAGAGGGTGAGATGTATGGAAACAGTAACATGGAAATTTACATTACTATATGCAAAACAGATAGCCATTGAGAATTTGCTGTGTGGTTCAGAAAACTCAAACATAGGCTCTGCATCAACCTAGAGGGGTGGGATGGGGGAGGGAAATGGGAGGGGAGTTTCAAAAGGGAGAGGATATATGTATACCTATGGCTGCTTCATGTTGAGGTTTGACAGAAAATAGCAAAATTCTGTAAAGCAATAATCCTCTTTAAAAAAGAGCAACAACACTACCTATATATTGTATTTTATACACCATTTCAGGGGGAAATAGTATGTATAAGTAAAATCATCCAATTTCTGTTGGTGATCCCTTATATATCACAGAAAACATGGAAAGCATTTGATGAGTGGATATAATAGGCATTTCTTGTGTCTTTTTTACCCAGTATTTGAATCCTGTTCCTGTGTTTGGAATATCCCATGTGTTTTGCAGTACAATCTGAGTCCCAGCACAAAAGCTAAAACTACTTGATTCTCATCTTCCTAACCTGCTGCTGTTGCTGCTGCTGCTAAGTCGCTTCAGTCGTGTCCGACTGTGCGTGACCCCATAGACGGCAGCCCACCAGGCTCCCCCATCCTTGGGATTCTCCAGGCAAGAACACTGGAATGGGTTGCCATTTCCTTCTCCTAGGACATGAGTTTAAGCCATAAGCTCAAATGCCAGCTTTTCAACTGGCAGTTATTTTTAAAAAATAGAGAACATTAAAAATTCCATTTTAGAGGTTATTTTATTTTTTTAGCTTAAATAAAGTGAGTTTTATAAAAATCTATTCCAGCGATGGCACTGGCAGTGCTAGCAGTTACGTTCATTTCCCAGAGGCAACAGTGGGAGACAAACTGAAAGATGCAAATAGAGACTGAGGGAAAATGCCATAAATGTCTGATGAAATAAAAGTTATGTTTTAATGCAAATTAAAGTCTAAGGTGTCTTGACTTCTTCATCTGGAAAGCCAGGGTCCTACCTAAAAATGACACAAATTATAATAGAATTAAAATAATTGATGTACGCAAAATTCTTAGAATGGTATCTATTTAAGCATTAAGGAACAAAAACCTCAATTAATTATAGTCAGAAGATCAGAAGAAGGCGCTCTCATACCCTGTGATGATAGTAAAAGCCCTACAGGAAGAAATACCCTCGTCCTCTTCTTTCCTGACAAGAACTCAGCCAATGAAATACCCTGGACTCTTGTTTTCTATAGCTCTCCCAACTTCCTTTTCATCTCTGCAAAAGTGTTCTCCTTCCCTTGCCCTGCAGGGCACGTGATTCACCATGGTTGCAGGGACTTCCCAGGTGATTCAGTGGTAAAGAATCCACCTGAAATGCAGGAGGCACAGGTTCGATCCCTGGATTGGGAAGATCCCCTAGAGGAGGGCATGGCAACCAACTCCAGTATTCTTGCCAGGATAATCCCAGGAAAAAGGGCCTTGGTAGGCTACAGTTCATAGGATCACAAAGAATCAGACACAACTAAAGGGACTGAGCACACACACATACACCATGTTTGTAGACACCAAATTGCCATTCTCTGCTGATCTCAAATAAACACATCTTTGCTAGAGAAACATTCAGCAATCTATTTGTTCAGATCAACATGCTTGATACATAACAAGAACTACTGTTTGTTTTCATTGCCATCATTATTATTAGCGTTATTTCCATTAGTTGTGAGACTACATGAAAGCCTCAGTGGTATTTCCATTTCCTGCAGAGAAATACTAATAGGACATTTAAAAGGAAAGTTCCTAGTAGTTTAAGCCCCAAACAACCAACAAAACAACAAAATTAAAAATCGAAGGCCCTACATAATTCCCCATCCCCAGAATTCTTAACCACTTAAAATCCTAACTGACCTGAAGCCTCAAAGACCAGTTCATTTCAAAAAATTCAATTTTTCATGTCCTGGCTATTATAAACAATGCTGCAATGAACAAACAGACTTTTGGCCTCTGAGGGAGAGGGAGAGGGTGGGATGATTTGGGAGAATGGCATTGAAACATGTATACTATCATGTAAGAAACGAAGTGCCAGTCTATGTTCAATACAGGATACAGGATGCTTGGGGCTGGTGCACGGGAATGATCCAGAGAGATGATATGTGGTGGGAGGTGGGAGGGGGCTTCGGGATTGGGAGCTCGTGTACACCTGTGGCTGATTCATATCAATGTATGGCAAAACCAATACAGTATTGTAACATAGAATAAAGTAAAAATAAAATTTAAAAAAAAATTCAGTTTTTCCAATCCTGGTTCCCTGCCATTTTGACATGTGAAATTTCATATATTCTCTAATCTTGGACATACTAAACTGCAGGTATGCTCTGATCTTTAAAAACTCTGATTACCAAATACCAACATTTAAATCTTCAGCGCCAACAAGATATGGAGCATTTAATCACCAAGTTGACTCCTAAGATGTAGTATACTATGAAAAAGACTGAACCTGAGTTAGCCTCAGAATGAATTTTCCTTTTACCTTGCTATGGTTAAAGATTTGAGGATGTCTTTACTTCACATTTCATTTTTCAGTGATACTTTTACTGGCTACAGAATTCTTGATTCACTTATATTTCTCCTGGCATTTAACATGTCATTTCACTGATTTGGGGGCTTTCCTGGTGGTTCAGATGGGAAAGAATCTGCCTTCAGTGCAGGAGACACAGGAGCCACTGGTCCAATCCCTGAATCAGGAAAATCCCCTAGAGAAGGGAATGGCCACCCACTCCAGTATTCTCACCTGGAGAATCCCATGGACAGAGGAGCCTGGCAGGTTACAGTCCATGGGGTCACAAAGAGTTGGACATGACCGAGTGACTAACACTCACTGATTCTGGGCTGCTACTATTTCTGATAAGAGATTCATAATCATATTATTTCCACTGTAGGTAGTAAACTATTTTTCACTTTTAAGATGTTTAGTTTTTCACTTCCAGCCATTTGACTATGTATGCTTAACGGCAGATTCTCTTTATAAATTTATTTCTTAACAGTTCACTGAACTTCCTGGATTTGTATATTCATATTTTTCATTAATTCTGGAAAAGCTTTCACTATCTTTTCTTCAAACTTTTTTGCCCCTTTCTTTCTCAACTCTCCTCCTGAGACTATCATTTCATATATGCTGGAATATGAGACACTGACCCAAAGATTTCTGAAACTTCTCATTTTGTTCAATTTTTTCCTTCAGATTCCATGATTTCTGTTGAACTATATTTTATTGAGCTCACTGATTTTGTCTTCTGTCATCTCAAATCTGCTATTAAGTCCCATTAGTCAATTTTCATTTACATTTTTGTCCTTTATAATTCTAGAATTCTTTTTGGTTCTTTTGCTTGCTTGCATGCTTGTTTCTATTTTTCACTGATATTCTCTACTGTCTAACTCAGTATATTTACTTTAATTATCTAAACTGAAGTTCCCTTGACCCCACAAGAGACTGACCCATATTTGCCCGGGAGTGTCCAGGAGTCTCCAGTGAGGTGGCCTGCTGCAGGGTTGGGGGCATTGAGTATAGCAGTATATGCATGGGATCTTTTAAGGAGGACACATTATCATATTACCTCCACCATAATTTGGTCCCAGGTAAATAACAGGGAAGGAACACAGTCTCTTCCATCATCAGAAAATTGGATTACAGATTTTCTAAGCATGGCCTTACCCATCAGAACAAGGCCTAGTTTCCCCCTCAGTCAGTCTCTCCCATCAAAAAGCTTCCATAAGCCTTTTATCCTGCTCCATCAGAGGACAGACAGATTGAAAACCACAATCACAGAAAATGAACCAATCTGATCACATGGACCACAGCATTGTTTAACTCAATGAAACTATGAGCCATGCCCAAGACATACAGGTCATGATGGAGAGTTCTGACAAAATGTGGTCCACTAGAGAAGGGAATGGCAAACCACTTCAGTATTCTTGCCTTGGGAACCCCATGAACACTATGAAAAGGCAAAAGATAGGACACTGAAAGATGAATTCCCCAGCTTGGTAGGTGCCCAATATGCTACTGGAGATCAGTGGAGAAATAACTACAGAAAGAATGAAAAGACACAGCCAAATTAAGACCACCACCCAGTTGTGGATATACTGGTGATAAAAGCAAAGTCCAATGCTGTAAAGAGCCAATATTGAATAGGAATCTAGAATGTTAGGTCCATGAATCAAGGCAAATTGGAAGTGGTCAAACAGGAGATGACAAGACTGAACATCGGCATTTTAGAAAAGAGTAAACTAAAATGGACTGGAATGGGTGAATTTAACTCAGACAACATTCTATCTGCTACTGCAGGCAAGAATCCCTTAGAAGAAATGGAGTAGTCAACATGGTCAACAAAAGAGTCTGAAATGTAGCACTTGGAGGCAATCTCAAAAATGACAGAATGATCTCTATTCATCTCCAAGGCAAATCGTTCAATATCACAGTAATCCAAGTCTATGCCCCAACCAGTAATGCTGAAGAAGCTGAAGTTGAATGGATCTATGAACACCTACAAGACCTTCTAGAACTAAACACTCAAAAAGATTTCCTGTTCCTACATAATAGGGGACTGGAATGCAAAAGTAGGAAGTCAAGAAATAACCTGGAGTAACAGGCAAATTTGGCCTTGGAGTACAGAATGAAGCAGGGCAAAGGCTAATTGAGTTTTGCCAAGAGAACACACTGGTCATAGCAAACACCCTCTTCCAACAACACAACAGAAGATTCTAACATGGACATCACCAGATGGTCAATATAGAAATCAGACTGATTTTATTATTCTCAGCCAAACATGGAGAAATCTATACAGTCAGCAAAATCAAGACCAGGAGCTGACTGTGGATCAGATCATGAACTCCTTAAATTCAGACTTCAATTGAAGAAACTAGGGAAAAACACAAGACCATTCAGATATGAACTAAATCAAAACCCTTATGATTATACAGTGGAAGTGACAAATAGATTCAAAGGATTTTTGATCTGATAGACAGAGTGCCTGAAGAACTATGGATGGAGGTGTGTGACACTGTACAGGAGATGGGGATCAAGATCATCCCAAAGAAAATGAAATGCAAAAAAGAAAAATGGCTGTCTGAGGGGGCCTTACAAATAGCTGTGGAAAGAAGAGAAGTGAAAAGCAAAGAAGACAAAGAAAAGATATACCTACTTGAATGCAGAGTTCCAAAGAATAGCAAGGAGACATAAGAAAGCCTTCCTCAGTGATCAATGAACAGAAATAGAGGAAAACAATAGAATAGGAAAGACTAGAGATATCTTCAAGAAAATCAGAGATACCAAGGAAAAATTTCATGTAAAGATAGGCACAATAAAGGACAGAAACAGTATGGACCTAACAGAAGCAGAAGATATTAAGAAGAGGTGGCAAGAATACACGGATGAACTGTACATAAAAAGATCTTATTGACCCAGAAAACCATGATGGAGTGATCACTCACCTATAGCCAGACAGCTGGAATGTGAAGTCAAGTGGGCTTTGAAGCATCACTACGAACAAAGCTAGTGGAGGTGATGGAATTCCAGTTGAGCTATTTCAAATCCTAAAAGATGATTCTATGAAAGCACTGCCCTCAATATGCCAGCAAATTTGGAAAACTCAGAGGTGGCTACAGGACTGGAAAAGATCAGTTTTCATTCCAATCCCAAAGAAAGGGAATGCCAGATAATGCTCAAACTACTGCACAACTGCACTCATCTCACACAACTAGTAAAGTAATGCTCAAAATTCTCCAAGCCAGGCTGCAACAGTATGTGAACTATGAACTTCCAAATGTTCAAGCTGGATTTAGAAAAGGCAGAAAAACCAGAGATCAAATTGCCAAATTTGATCCAAATTTTGGATCATCAAAAAGCAAGAGAGTTCCAGAAAAGTATCTACTTCTGCTTTATTAACTATGACAAAGCCTTTGACTGTGTGGATCACAATAAACTGTGGAAAATTCTGAAAGAGATGGAAATACCTGACTACCTGACTTGCCTCTTGAGAAATATGTTTGCAGGTCAGGAAGCAGCAGTTAGAACTGGACATGGAACAACAGACTGGTTCCAAATAGGAAAAGGAGTACATCAAGGCTGTATATTGTCACCCTGCTTATTTAACTTGTATGCAGATTACATTATGCGAAATGCTGGGCTGGATGAAGCACAAGCTGGAATCAAGATTGCCGGGAGAAATATCAATAACCTCAGCTATGTAGATGACACCACCCTTATGACAGAATGTAAAGAAGAACTGAAGAGCCTCTTGATGAAAATGAGAAGAGAGAGTGAAAAAGTTGGCTTAAAGCTCAACATTCAGAAAACGAAGATCATGGCATCTGGTCCCATCACTTCTAGGCAAATTGATGGGGAAACAGTGGAAAACTTTATTTTCTTGGGCTCCAAATTCACTGCAGATGGTGACCGCAGCCATGAAATTAAAGGACACTTACTCCTTGAAAGAAAAGTCATGACCAACCCAGACAGCATACTAAAAAGCAGAAACATTACTTTGCCAACAAAGGTCCGTCTAGTCAAGGCTATGGCTTTCCCAGTAGTCATGCATGGATATGAGAGTTGGACTATAAAGAAAGCTGAGTGCCGAAGAATTGATGCTTTTGAACTGTAGTGTTGGAGAAGACTCTTGAGAGTCCCTTGGACTGCAAAGACATCCAACCCGTCCATCCTAAAGGAAATTAGTCCTGAATATTCACTGGAAGGACTGATACTGAAGCTGAATCTCCAGTACTTTGGCCGTGTGATGCAAAGAACAGACTCATCTGAAAAGGCCCTGATGCAGGGAAACATTGACGGCCAGAGGAAATGGGGATGATAGAGGATGAGATGGTTACATGGCACCACTGACACAATGGACATGAATTTGAGTAAACTCCGGGAGTTGGTAATGGACAGGGAGGCCTGGAATGCTTCAGTCCATCGAGTTGCAAAGAGTCAGACACAACTGACTGACTATACTGAACTGAAGTTCCCTTGATTCTTCGAATATATTTATGATAGCTACTTTGAAGTCTTCCTCTGTTAAATACAATGTTTACTCTTACCAGAGTGTCTGGACTGTTTTCTCCCTCTGAGTTTGAAACAAACTTACCTAATATTTACATATCTAATAAGTTTTGGTTAAAAAACATACATTTTAGATAATATATTTACTCTGGATTCCATTTTTCTACAGTAAGGACCATTGGCTATTGTTGCCCTAAGTTTTCAAATTTATTTAAAAATTTGTTTATTACTTCAAGAACATGCAGAAATATCCTTATCTACATTGTTTATATTTGTTACTTTTGCCTTTTCTCATTTTGTCCTAATCAGTAAAATCACAAGGTGGTCAACTCTATTCTATCTTTTAAAGATAGATCTATACAGACAAATAAGTTACCTTTGTTTATAAATTTGTCTGCTTTTCCCTGTAGTTATGCCAATATTATTGTATCTGTTGGTGGAGCTGTGATAAATTTTTTAAATTATCATATTATTCTGGAAAATTAAATTTTTTTAATGCAATCTTATCTCTAATTGCAATTTGTCTTAGCATGTTTGATTTGTAATTAAAGTTGCTATTCAAGCATTTCCGCCAATAAGTAGGTTTTGATAAGCCACCATTACTTTTTTTAAAATGGTAAAATGTTAAAATGATAATTTTAAAAATATAAGAAATCTGTTGAAGCACACTTAATTTTATGTACTAAATTCAAAAATGGGGAAAGCCCTTCTAATGGGGTTTATGTTACAAGCTGCTTTCTCCTATATGGGCATTTACCAAATCAAGACAAGAGCTAAAGATTAGGTTTTTCATAGGCAGCCAGGTTATTCTACCGGAAAGAGGAACTAGTGGAGCTTTCAAAGGACACAAAGTCTATCATATGGGACTGAAGATCAGGTGAGAACAAATTCATTATGGTTCTTTACAATGGACTATTTGCTGAGTGCTGGAGCAAGCAAAAGAACCGAAGTCTGGGCTAAAGAGACAGAATAAAATGTGCAGCCTCCTGATGCTTAGGAGCCAAAGTCACACTATTGTATGGGCTGGCAACAAATACAAGCCTCTTTCTCAAGATATTTGCCAAGTTTTGAACCCAAACAGCATAGAAAGCTAAAGAGTAAGCTGAAAATTTGTAAAGGGTAGGACTTGCAGGGAGGAAAAATGAGACCCTCAGGAAGGGCAACATGAATAGGGGGCAGAGCCACAAAGGCAGAGTGGAATTTCAGTCTTGTCTTGCCTTGCTTAGGAGACAAACTCTGACCAGCAGGTTGAGTCCACAGTGATACACAACAGCTCTAAGAATAACAGCTAGGTGACAAATTCACACACACTACAAGACTTACTATTCTAGGCAATTAGACACCAACTATTTCTTGCAAGATATAAAACAAATCTTTCATTTTTGCTTTCTATAAGGTATATATGTATACACACATACCACACACACACACACACAAAGCTAGGTAAACTAATAAATCACTAATCAACTATGATTTGGGCTAAGATTATGTTTTGGGGCAACTTGTTCTAGCTGTTATTTCTAGCTAGGTATATTCTGGTCTAAAATTCTATTTTAAAATTTCACATATATAATTATTAAGAACTCAGAGGTTCTTTTATGATGAAGCTTGTTATATTAGTGAAGTGTGTTAAGAAAACTTCAAGGATACTTTCAATCAAAGCATCAAATCAAAATCTTTAATCAAATACATACAATGAAAAATTTATAGACCATATAAATGTAGTGAAGTTTGCCTGAATATGCAGAAAACTTTGATTAAAGCAATTTACCAATATGTTTATCCAAGTTATTTCATTTTGGCTTTATAGAGAAGAAAGGCATTTCAGATGATAATCAAATTATCTTTGTTCTATATATTGTAAATTATAATTACAAACATGTTACCCCTGCCTTTTTCAGCATTCCTAATATTCATCATTCTAAGCATACACTTCTTTAAATATATGACTTAGAAAGAAATGCTATTTTAGAAAGAAAAATATTTTAATATAGATGTAATATAATGTAATTGTGATCATCAAAAACAGGAAACATGGATTTCATTTTCTGTAATCTCCCAGCACAGTGAAAAAGACCTTTTATCCTAATGCTGTTTAATGAAACAAGTAGAATTGTCAGCTACAATATGATACTTCAAAACCCAGTAAAGAAAAAAAAAAATGCTGATGGGCAAAATCATGTTGGCAATAAAACCATTAATTTCACCTAATTTCTCCAACATAGTATTATACAACTAACTCATCATGCTTAAGTCACAAATTTCCAATTGTTTGCTGTACATTTCCACTTCATTATTCTCAGATAGCCTTAAGATAAAATTCATTTTCTTTCCTTCCACAACTACCCAATCATTTATCCTTTCTCACCTGCCTACAACAATTCTTTACGTAGCCAGGCCTGAAAACAGAAAGCTGTCTTTCATTTCACCCTTCTCTCCTATATCTAAAAATCAACGCTCTCTTTACTTTACTACCAAAAAGATCCTGGTAAAGGCTCCAAAATACTGCTTGACAACTGTAATAACTGCCTCTTTAACCTTTAGGTTTTCCAGTCTCAAATCATTGGCATTCCAATAGCAAGTAAGTTTCGTACTAAAACATGACACACATCCACTGGAAGCAGTCATCAGCTCCTGAGTGTCTATGGGGAAAAAAATTCAGAAGATTCTCCTTGGTATGCAAAAGCCTTTACAATTTTAAAGCTCAGTTCAAATGGAACATTTTCCATGAAGCACTCTTGATCACTCAAGCTGCAATTGATATTCTTTACCTTTTAATTCTTCTAATACTAATTGCTTGTATAGACACACAAACGTATAAAAGGCACATTAAATGAATATACCATGTCTTCTTGAATACTGTTTTCTTTGTCAGTGTAAGGGTAGAAAGAGAATAAAGTCATCTAATGAGTAGGCAGTCAAGGTTTCCACAGATAGGATTCTATGTACCCTACATATTGTCAGATTAACTTTTCTTTTATTCTCTCAAATTAAAGAAAAAACGATAGTAGGAATCCAAGAGTTTAGGGGCTCCAGAGTTACACAGGGAATCAAGGCCTTTTCTGGCTTTCTATTTTACTATACTTAGATTGTGACCATCATCCTAATGTTCTCAGAAATTAGCCATAGCTCCTGCCATAGCATTCTCATTTTAGAAATCCAAAGAAAAATCAAAAGGCAAAATTCTGTTTAACAGCTGAAAAACTTTCCAAGAGGAATTTTCCTAGGAGCCAAAACCAGTCACTTCTGTTTTCCTCCCATTGGTTAAAACTGTGTCAAATAACCACCCTATAAGTGAACTTTTAAAAAGTAACTGTTTTATCTGGGCATGTTATTCTTCTAAATAAAATTGGGTTATATTAGATAGGAACGTTAGAAAGGAAGAAAAAAAATAAAGATGGCATAGGGAACTAGTAATCTCAGGCACAAGAGCTGCCTGTGAGGAAATCAGAACCGTAAAAAATTAACTCACTTCTAGAATACTATCAGGATTTTAGACTATATAAAAAGCTATTTAGACCCATGACTTATTGACTTTGTTTAATTCATGCTCATCCTTTGGGTCTCAAATCTTCCCTAGATCCATTTGCTCTTGCAATAGGCTTTCAGAACACATAGCTCTTAAGTTTGCAGTCATTATTGCATTTTCAATTGAAGTCAATTATTTTTAACATCACTTATTCCCAGAGAAAGGTAAACTTCTTGAAGATTCACAAAGCATCTGTTTCGCTCATCATTATACCCCCAGTACATCATCATACCTTCAAGTGTGTGGCACACAGTAAGTGATTAATGAATATTTTTAAATCAGTGAGTAGATACACGAGCTAGTGAATGAATCTATCAGTATCTATCTCGAAGCTTTCCCTTTCATGTGTGATCTTATCACTGAGTTTCTCCATAACAGTAGGGCTGACACTACACCCTGAAAGCAGTTTCAATCCCTACAGTGATTAAATTAGCCTCATGTATAAAGCAGTTCTTTAAAATATCTGTTGCATAAAACTGTTCAAGTACTGCTTTTTCTAAAGATGCTCCAGTTTCTGGAAAAGATAAATGAAGTTTATAATCTCAGCAATGATGCAGGAGTATTTCTATTCAAATTGATCAAGGACTAACTTTCACAAAATCATTATAATGTCTTCAGGTAATTAAATTTGATTATTATTTTATATGAGACATATTTCTTTCTCTTTGCTATCAAAAAAGAAGACTTTTACTTTTGATGCTTGAGCTTTTCATGACAACCTCTGACACTGGTTTTACAGAAAAAAAAAAAAATATATATATATATATATATATATATATATCAGCAGGTTAAAGTAAAACATGTGAGCAGAAATAGCCTATATAACCTTTTTCTTCCTGTAAATGCTAACACTACTCAGGCAGGGAAAAAGCATAGATTATTACCAGATAATCTTCGATCTGGTATAAATCATTCATCTGGTATAAATTTATCTGGTATAATCCTTACATCATTTCTACAGAGTTTTATCAATTCAATAAAAATCCAAAAGTAAATTACTTTGTAAGTAGAATGTGGAAAGAAAGATAGTGTAAATGATTCCTTAAAAAAAATAACTGCTCCCAGAGCCAGTTGAACAGATTTGGATAAGGCACTAAAAATCATCTTGATAAAGTCAGAAAACTTAGAAGAGGTAAAATTTCAATGTGATTTGTGAGGAAACTGTGAATTTGAATAATAGAGTTGTAAAACTGTACATTAACCCTAGAGAAACATCTATAAGAAAGAGTCCAGTCAATACGTCATGTTTAAACTTTGTGAAATCAAATGACCCTTATTATCAACTATCAATGCTCTGTATGTCAAGAATCACCCAGTGTATAAAAAGAGGAATCATTTCAAGGTAGTGCTACTAAAGTATATTAGAACTTGAAGTCAGAATTGCTGGGTTACATTCATAACCTTATCATTAGCTTCAAGAAGGCCCTCAAGGTCTCATTCACTCATCCAAACCCTTCCCATTATAATGCATGCTAAAGGTCGTGTTCAGAAAGATTCAGTGGATCATTGTACAGGAAACATGTCTTTTTCTTTTCTCTTACGAGATTGGCAGTAGATGAGTCACAGAACTATTGATATTTGGAAACTAACACCACCATTCATAGTAAGCCAAGAGTGGGCAGAATGATCCACATTGGCTTTCTGTAAGCTACAGATATCTTAGCATCCAATTATCTACTTCAAATAATTATGGTTATATATAGACAGACAAGAGTAAAGATGATGACAGAGAAGAATGAACTGAAAAAGATGAAAAGAGAGAAGAGAAAGCAAGTTGTAAGACAAAGATGGTATATAGAACAACAAAAATGAACACTGATTGCCTCAACAGAGAAAGAGGGCAAGATAGGAAACTCTGGTAATGTTAACCATACACAAAAATAACATTTTATGACACAGGTTGTAGACTTCAATATCAAAAAAACAAACTGTGCATTTAAAATGCAGGAAATCTAATTATGCTCCCCATATGTTCCTATGGACATCCTTTTTGATGAATGAAATATTTTAAATATCCCATCTCTTTCAAATATATGATATTTTTGTGACACTAATGAACTCTGCAGGTTTATCATGTATTTGGTGTCAAATCTAATAGTATATTTCTTAGAAACATTAAATGTTTGTTGATTAACTAGATAAAAAACCAAACAGACAAAATTAAACATAAGATGAAAGTGCTTCAAGGGTACTATTACTATTTTCCAAGATTATGCATATAAAGATTAGAGCCATATAAAAACATCCAAAATATTATTTAACCTCATAAGGAATCAAGAAAATGACCATCTAAAATAAAAAAGTTAATACCCTTACTTCTTCTCCTTCTTTAATAGAATTTGATATATTGTTTCCTCTGTAGTAAAAAGAAAAAACTACTTAAAGATACTGTTTTTAAATGCTACCCTAACTTACAGTGAAATACAAAAATTTACTAAGTCTTTACAAAGCAGTGGCCTCAGTGCACTCTAGTAGTAAAGATTATGGACTCTGAAGGGCCCTGCCTGAGGTCAAGCCCTGGCTTGGCATGTTTGTAAAACCATATGACAATCGGTGAATCTTGTGTTTCAATTTCCTCATTCATAAAAGAGGTATAACAACAATAGTTCCCACTTCTTGGTGTTCTTATAAGGATAAATGTAAATGTATGTGCAACACAGCATGCCATGCACACAGCTGAGCACCACTTGAAAAACTTTCAATTATTATACTTCATTATAAAGTACTGATCTCTGGTTCCTGTGCCTTTTCTAAATCCAGCTTGAACATTTGGAAGTTCACATATTGTTGAAGCCTGGCTTGAAGAATTTTGAGCATTACTCTACTAGCCTGTGAGATGAGTGCAACTGTGTGGTAGTTTGAGCATTCTTTGGCATTGCCTTTCTTTGGGATTGGAATGAACACAGACTTTTTCCAGTCCTGTGGCCACTGCTGAATTTTCCAATTTTGCTGGCATATTGAGAGCAACACTTTCAAAGCATCATCTTTTAGGATTTGATATAGCTCAACTGGAATTCCATCACCTCCACTAGCTTTGTTCATAGTGATGCTTCCTAAGGCCCACTAGACTTCACATTCCAGGATGTCTGGCTCTAGGTGAGTGATCACACCATCGTGATTATCTGGGTCGTGAAGATCTTTTCTGTATAGTTCTTTAATGTATTCTTGCCACCTCTTAATATCTTTTGCTTCTGTTATGTCTACCCATTTCTGTCCTTTACTGTACCCATCTTCGCATGAAATGTTCACCTGATGTCTCTAATTTTCTTGAAGAGATCTCTAGTTTTTTTCCATTCTATTGTTTTCCTCTCTTTCTTTTCACTGATCACTGAGGAAGGCTTTCTTATGTGTCCTTGATATTCTTCAGAACTCTGCATTCAGATGGATGTACATTTCCTTTTCTCCTTTCCTTTTCACTTCTCTTCTTTTCACAGCCATTTGCAAGGCCTCCTCAGACAACCATTTTGTCTTTTTGCATTTCTTTTTCTTGGGAATGGTCTTGATCCCTGTCTCCTGTACAATGTCAGGAACTTCCATCCACAGTTCATCAGGCACTCTCTATCAGATCTAGGCCCTTAAATATATTTCTCAATTCCACTATATAATCATAAGGGTTTTGATTTAGGTCATACCTAACTGTCTAGTGGTTTTCCCTACTTTCTTCAATTTAAGTCTGAATTTGGCAATAAGGAGTTCATGATCTGAGCCACAGTCAGCTCCCCAGTCTTGTTTCTGCTGACTGTATAGAGCTTGTCCATCTTTGGCTGCAAAGAATATAATCAATCTGATTTTGGTATTGACTATCTGGTGATGTCCATGTCAGAGTCTTCTCTTTTGTTGTTGGAAGAGGGTGTTTGCTATCACCAGTGCATTCTCTTGGATAAATTCTATTAGCTTTTGCCCTGCTTCATTCTGTACTCCAGGACTAAATTTGCCTGTCATTCCAGGTGTTTCTGGACTTCCTACTTTTGCATTCCAGTCCCCTGAAATGAAAAAGGACATCTTTTTGGGTGTTAGTTCTACAAGGTCTTGTAGGTCTTCATAGACCCATTCAACTTCAGCTTCTTCAGCATTATTGGTTGGGACATAGACTTGGATTACCTTAATACTATTTTAAAATTTTAATGAATAACAACTTAATAACAAATTAGAATAACATTAATAAATATATTCTATATTAAATTAGTTTAGAATTTTAAAACTAAAATTAGTTCTAAAATGCCCTCAAGGTCATCTTCATTTATTAATTTTTAAAAAAGAGAGACAGAAGAGCTAAGTTACTTGTTCTAAGTCAAAATGAGACTGAGACTTCTGTGGAGCCCAGGTAGACTAATTATTTAGTGACCAAGAAGACAAACATTCTGATGCATTTTTTAATTGAGGTAATCTGGAAGAGATAATATCTGAAGAGGTCATATCTGACATTTTTCCAATGCTGATACAAATGAAATGTGAGTGCTCAGATTTAGGGAGCTGAATCAAGTTCCAATGAAAATAAGCAAAGAATAAATACACACCTAAGTGCATCGTAGTGAAATAGTAGAACACCAAAGAAAATATTATCTAATAGCTATTGATGTTTCCCTTAAAATAAGAGGGTTATCTAATTTTAAATTATGTCAGAATGCTGATATAATTTTCAACATTAATTGATCATGTGACCCTATGAAAAATGTGCCTGCAGACAACCAATCTTATGGCCAGGAAAAGAGGCAATATGAAGAGCTTAGAAATTATTCTGCTCTATTGTTTTCTGGTGAGTTTATTTGTTAAAATATTATTAAATACCTAATACTCTCAGTTTAGAAACAAAATACCTTAATACTATTTCAAAATTTTAATGAATAACAACTTAGTAACAAACTAGAATAACATTAATAAATATATTCTCTATTAAAGTAGTTTAGAATCTTAAAACTAAAATTAGCTCTAAAATGCCCTCAAGGTCATCTTCATTTATTAATTTTTAAAAATGAGAGACAGAGGAGCTAAGTTGCTTGTTCTAAGTCAGAATTAGACTGAGACTTCTGTGGAGCCCAGATAGACTCATTATCTAGTGACCAAGAAGACAAACATTTTGATGCAGTTTTTAAAAAGATAAGCTTTTGATATTTTAGAGGCATTTAGTTATTTTTTAAATATTTATTTAGATTAGGATTTGAACACAGTATGTAAGATGAATAGAAGAGGTAACCCTTTATCAGTAAGGTTCCAGCTTTCTTTTACACCCAGAATTTCTTCTTCATGGCCCTAAACTTGCAAAATTTCACTGGAAGACCAAATTTCTGTAGTTAATCCATCCCTGACACCTTAGAAAGCAATTTTGTCATCATCTATTATTAGAAGCATAACTTTTAGAAGTATTAACTTGCCCTCCAATACCAGAAACCTAACCAACCAGCACTCGCTAATTTCCTCAGAGAATTTCAAATCAATATAATTTTTAGATTCTTTTCATATCTAGTAATAGTTTAAGACCCTCAAATATTCATCTCCAAATTGTAAGACATCTTGCCCACAACTAATATGACTTTGCCACATTTTACTGCATATTATCAGTGGGGCTTCCCTGGTGACTCAGATGGTAAAGAATCTGCCTGCAATCTGGGAGACCTGGATTTGATCCCTGAGTTGGGAAGGTTCCCTGGTGGAGGGTATGGCCACCCACTCCAGTATTCTTGCCTGGAGAATCCCCGTGGACAGAGGAGCCTGGCAGGCTACAGTCCATGGGGTCTCAAAGAGTCAGACACAACTGAGCAACTAAGTACAACACATCAGTGGCAAGGTCAAGACAAGAACCCAGATCTTCCACTTAACAGTTCTGTGCTCTGTAAGCTACAACCTTCCTCAACAATTTATAAGTCTGCTCAGGCATTTCTTTCCCGAAGCATACAATAATTTGTCTTCATTGTGCTGAATGACATCATCATAGTAATCTGATTTAACATCAAATATAAGATCTTTAGCCACATGATCTCTTCAAAATCATATCCAGAGGAAAACTGGCAACTATGTATGTTCTTGATTAAATGTTAACAGTTTGATAGCAACAAAACACTAGCTAGCTAATGAATGCCCCTCAAACATACAAACACACACACACAGAAGTAAAAAGAAAAAACAAAACAAAAAACTCTAACACAAAACTACAAGATGAATTAAATTTCCTCAATAAACCTTTTGGTGATTACCAAAATATAACTGCATGCAATTTAAAAATAAAGAGCAGAAATGAACAAAAAATTAAAGAAATAAAAGTTGATTTGACTTAAGAAAAAAAAGTGAAAGGAAAAAAACACAACCATCTAAGAAATATAGACTAAGTTACAAGGTAAACACAGAAGAAAAAACTTTCACATAAAAATTTCAAAAGAAGTGTTGACTAAAATCAGGAAATGAACCAAGAGTTAGAATATTAGATAAAGTAAAAAGGGAAGAGTCAGAGAAAAAGTGATTTGAAATGGAAGATGGACAGAGAAGATCCAATGTGTGAATAAGTGGAATACCTGAATTTATTTTTTTTTAATGGAACTGCCAAAAACCTAGAAAGAGCAAAATTAAAACCACCAAATCAATAAATAGTATTTAGTAAAAGTTTATTGTGCATAATTAGAACAGCAACTGACTGTGTCCAAAAATAAAAACTGATATGAAGCTTGGGAGTATGATGTTATATTATGTTTTATAGAGTAAAATGAGAAAGCGGCTAACCTTTACAGTCATTGGTTATTATAATGGAGGTTCTTAGATGGCAGAGGATGCATTAAAAGTGACCTCATACTATTTTTAGAAATATGACATGTTTTCTTTGGCCACCTGATGCAAAGAGCTGACTCATTCGAAAAGACCCTGATGCTGGGAAAGACTGAGGGCAGGAGGAGAAGGGGACCACAGATGGTTGGATGGCACCACCGACTCAATGGACATGGGTTTGGGTGGACTCTGGGAGTTGGTAACGGACAGGGAGGCCTGGCGTGCTGTGGTTCATGGGGTTGCAAAGAGTTGGACACGACTGAGCAACTGAACTGAAATGAACTTTAATGATTGCCAGAGGATTTATAAGAAATAATCTAGGTTAGTTATCTTCATGAAATAAGATCTAGTTTTCCTTATGTGGCTTAAATGTTTTTTACTTCTCAGGAAATTCTCAAGTATGGTCTCCATTTTATCTGCTACTTTAACAGAGCAAACTAATATATAAAGTGATAATTAGGAAAAATATGAAAGTTAAAAATATATTTAAATATATATATATATATTGAAAGTGACCATTTTATATGTAGGAAAACTGAAATTTCAGCCCTGGAAAAGTGCAAATAAATCTACCGGACTTTAAACATTAAACAAAAAACTTTTTAAGATCTCCAAGTAAAAACAAAGAAAACAAAGGCAATACAAAGGCAATAAAATTAGGTGGGTCATAGACTTCTCCAGAATAACATACCAAGCTAAGTTACAGTAACTGTTATCTTTAATAAACAGAAAAAATATTTATCAATGTAGAACCAGCCACGCTGCCAGCCAAACTGCCCTTAAAGTATCAAAACTATAGGAAAACAATCTCAAACACTCAAGAACCCAGGTAATATTGTCCTTATGAAAAATGTGCACAAAGATGAGTCTTGCTCAACCAAGATACAACAAATAAGAGTTCAGCAAAAGTACTAACAAACGTGAGTAGTATATGCAATAGTACATCTAAGACTAAAACAGGGTATAAATAATACAATTGAATAATGGCAGGAGGAGGGAAAGTATAAGAAAAGTACAGAAGCCCATTGACTGCTATATAGGTCACAGATGATAGTCCAAAAAAAAAAAAAATTAAAAAGTGGCAAACCAGATAGTAAAAAGATAAGAAAATGGGACCAAGAAAATTTCCAAAAGTTCTAAGTACAAAAATAACAATTGCAACAAAAACACAAATTTTCTTAAATAAATAAATAGACATTATGAAAGGCCAAAGAGAAAAACAACATTGAGAGAATAAAATATATTAGTAATTATTAAAAATATTATAATAGAGACTACAGACATACCACATTTTGCTTTTTTGTGCTTCACAGATAACTGCATTTTTCACAAATTAAAGGTCTGTCTGTGTCATCGTGTGACAAGTTTACCATATCACTTTTCTAACTGAATTTGCTCCTTTCATATCTTTATGACACATTTTGTAATCCTAACAGTATTTCAAACCATTTCACTATTATTATATTTTTATGGTGATCTGTGATCAGTGATGTTTGATGTAATTTTTTAGGGGCACCATGAATCACACCCATTTAAGACAGTAAACTAAATCAATAAATGCATATGTTCTGACTACTCCATCAACTAACTTGTTCTCCCATCTCTCTCACTCTCCTTGGGCTTTCTTATTCCCTGAGACACAACGTTGAAATTAGATCAATTACTAACCCTACAGTGACCTTTAAGTAAAAGGAAGAGTCAACTGATGCAGCAAACTTCATTGTTGTTCTATTTCAAGAAATTGCCACAGGCACCTAGCCCTTCAGCAACCACCACCCTGACCAGTGAGTAGACATCAACACAGAGAGAAGACCCTCTACCAGCAAAAGATTGCAACTTGTTAAAGACTCAGATGACAATGAACAGTTTTTAGCATGAAGTACTTTTAATTAAGATATGTACATTGTTTGTCAGATATAATGCTATTGTACTCTTAATGGACTACTGTATAGTGGAAATATAACTTTTATATGCTCTGGGAAACTAAAACATTTGTACAATTCACTTCATTGCAATATGTGCTTTACTGTAGTGGTCTGGAACCAAATCAACAATATGTCCAAGATTTGTATATACTCAATAAGTGTGAACAGACATATTTCACTTATTGAAATAAAACAATTTTTTTCTTTTGTATGTTTTATTATTTTATTTGAAAATAATTTCAATTTGCAGCAAAAGTGCAAGAATAAAAAAGTACACAGAAGACCTTTACTAATGACCTATTATAAATCTTTTACTCTATTTGCTCTATTTTGTTGTTCAGTCACTCAGCCATGTCTAACTCTTTGCAACCCCATGAGTTGCAGCACACCAGGCTTCCCTGTCCTTCACCATCTTCTGTTTGCTCAAACTCATGTCCATTGAATCAGTGATGCCATCCAATCACCTCATCCTCTGTCATCCCCTTCCTCTCCTGCCTTCAGTCTTTTCCAGCATCAAGGTCTTTTCCAATGAGTCAGCTCTTTGACTCAGGTGGCCAAAATATTGGAGCTCCAGATTCAGCATCAGTCCTTCCAATGGATATTCAGAGTTGATTTTCAAATTGGGTAACAAAACAGTCAACAAACAACTATATGCTCTGCACAAGAGACAAACATAAAAGTAACTATGAAAATATAAAAAATAATAAAATGTGCTGGGTAAATATAAAGGTATATCAGGCAAATGTAAATAAGATAAAGGTTTATGACCATATCAGATAAATTAGAATTCAAGCCAAAAATATCACTGTAATGAAGAAGAAAACTTTCAATGCTAAAAGACACATTCATTTTGAAGATAAAAAAATTTACAACTGCATATGCACCAAATAAAACAGCAACTATTATAAAAATTATAAAAATATAATTTTAGAACAATTGAGCTTTCCTCATAGCTCAGTTGGTAAAGAATCCACATGCAATGTAGGAGAACCCAGTTCCATTCCTGGGTCGGGAAGATCCACTGGAGAAGAAAAAGGCTACCCACTAGAGTATTCTGGCCTGAAGAATTCCATGGGGTCACAAAGAGTTGGACACAACTGAGCGACTTTCACTTTCACTTTATAGATGTGAGAGTAAATAGATGGAAGCACATTAAGAAACATTAAAATACCATGGTCAGTTCAACACAGTTCAGACATGCTGACTAGTGGACTCCTGTTTCATTGTATGCATTACAACTTATTATTATCATTATTTATTTTGATATTCAAATCATTTCAGGTGTCTATGGGAGCACCTTCAATCTAGCTCCTGTTCTTTCTGACTTGTTTCAATCACTTTTTTTTAAGTGAGCACTGATTTTTAACACAACAATATAGTCCTGCCCCTGCCCTGGAATCAGCCATTTCTCTAAGGACCTCTAGAACCTTTCAGTAAGGAATGATTTTTAGAAACCAAGATCTGAGAATAAAGTGTGTTCATTGCTACAATGGCCCTTTAAAGAGACAGAGATAGGGAAAATAAAAAGAATGTACACATACATACACAAATAACTATGTTCATATCTATATCCATATACCTCTATTATACATCTCGAGTTTTCCTTTTCATATTTGTAACTCCCTTTTCTAACAGTGAAAAACACAGCTCTTCTTATTCTCAATGTATTGACCCATTCACTTACTCCTAACTCACACAGAAAGTTGTTTTAAAGTCGCTAACCTACACATGTGAAAATCGGACCTACTAAATAACAGTTCAGAATTTGTTTATAGTTCTTTTTGCCCTTAGTAGGAAAGTATTGTGTTCAAAATTTTATTTGGGTTACTACTACTACTATTTTTTAAATAGCAGGGAAACTACAGCAATAAAATACACTACTGAAACAAGAAATTTCTCTCATATGTCTTCTCTTTTAAGGTGCAACATTATATAATACTACAAAAATATCATACCACAATAGAAGAAATACCATGTTATACCTTTAGTGACTCAAAAATACCCCACTATCAAGATTCTTATAACTTAGTGCATGCTCAGTTGCTCAGTCATGTTCGACTCTGTGACCCCATGGACTAGCCTGCCAGGCTCCTCTGTCCATGGGATTTCCCAGGCCAGAATACTGTAACAGGATGCCATTTCCTACTCCAGGGGATCTTCCCAACCCAGGGCTCAAACCCACGCCTCTTCAGTCTCCTTAACTGGCAGACAAATTCTTTACCACTGTGTCACCTGGGAAACCTTATGTTCAACTTATTTTCCAGAAACAAAAGAGAAATAAAATCATTCCACTCACTCTAACATGTTTGAATTAGAAACAGTTTCCATCTCTTGCAAAATTAAAATTCTCATTAGTAACACATTAATTCTATTATATACATTGAACCTTTGAATCTAGACCCTGGGATCTACTAAGTTTCCAGTGCCTTGGAAAGCTTCTCTTATTGGAGTATGCCAAGAAAATAGTAAAAAAAAAAAAAAAAAAAAAGTAAAAGTATGTGTTCTACATTATTTTTCTCTAACTGTATAATTGAAGTAAAATAATGGATAATCAGAAATGTACATAATAAAAGAGAAGCTGAAACATTAAAACATTCAACCTATTGTGCAATAAAGAAATTTACACCATAAAGTAAAAGCAATATAAAAAGTAAACTCTATTCTCAATCAAAATAAAAGAGTCATTTTAAAACTGTGAACATGTGAAATGAAAATTAGTTATTTAGAAACTCCACTGGAAACACTTTATGAAACCCATTAGCCCCTGGGGTTACCAATTCACACAATGATCATCTTAATGACTTATTTTTGTTTGTCATTAACGTATTTTCTCTTTACTTTTATAATATTCAATTTGTCTTATCTTTCTAAGTAATATTCTGTAACTTATTAATGTATACTTGACAAACAGTAAACTTCACATATTTACAGTGTATAATTTTACAAGTTTGGGGGTGTCACCTGCATGAAATTATCTCAACAATCATGATAATAAACATGTTTTTATCCCCCAAAGTTCTCATGTTTCTTTGTAAGCCACCTCACCTTCTACCCACATTTACATGTAAACAGTGATCTGCTCTTTGTGACTCTATGTTAATCTTCACTTCTAGAATGTTATATAAATAGAATCATGTATTATATAGTGTTTTGTTTCTAGCTTTCTTCACATAACATTATTTTAAGACTCACCATGTTCCTATGTGTATCTGTATTTCATTCACTTAAATTTCTGAGTAGTATTTCATTTTATAGACATTCTAGCTGACTTATTATTCACTAGCTGATGAACACTCAGGCTGTTTCCAGTTTGGGGTAAATAATACTAGTTTAGGTTAGTAATACTGCCATAAATATTCATATACATGCCTACCATTTTTCCTGAATAAAGACCTAGAAGCAGAATGGGTACTTATTACTTATATTGCAACTACATTGATCTTGGTATATATTTTTCTCTGAAGGTCAAAAATGTCCAAAATACTAAGAAAAAAGATTAGAACTTAACGATTAATCAGGAAAAAGATTTTTTTAAAAAGGGAATTCATCATGACATTAAATTACCAGTAGACTATGCACATAAGTGTGAAAAGAATTGTCCCAGATGATATAAAAAACACAAACTATGTTCCTCAGAATTTGTTTTCAAAGGCATTAATTCTACTTTTGGATCAAATTCTTCTGGAAGAAAGATCATAGCTATCTTTTATCCCAAACACTGTATCACAGTGATTAGAATACATCAAGGTCATAATAGTGTTTATTAGAATTAGAATAATGAATGTAGATGAGCTCATAAAGGAGACAAAGGAACAGAAATTACAATATGTGTAAAATGTTAACAACTTACAAGATAAAATGTTTTATAACCACAATTGGGCTCTAATAAATAATCTGTTTTACTTCTATTTTCTAGCATTAAATCTTCAGACCAACACTGTTTTGTCTTTAATTTTATAGTCTTGTAAATATACAATAAAATTGTATTAAAATATTTGAGATATGGCATATCAGAGAGAGAATGACAACTGAAAAAAATAAAATAAAGGATACTTTGAGAAACAACCATATATACAAAATAAAGAAATTACATAAGAATTAAAGTAAAAAGTTAACTTCATTAAAAATTTAGCTGGTACACAGTTCATCTACTTCACTGTGGCAAGCCATCAAAATAATTACGATTCCGTGAATGCAATCTAATCTCAGGCGAATGCTAAAAAGTCCGTCTTCCAATTACCACATTAGTGTGACTTGCCTAATTAAATCAATTGAATACCAGTAGAAGATAAGCCCCTAAGTGTGCACTATGAGACTCATATAAAGAAACAGATGTAATCATATATTTACAATGCACATTACGAAATTGTTGAAAAGTGTTTAAATGTGATTTTTTTTTCTTCGTATAGAGCAAATCAAAGTTCTAGGAAAGGTATTAAACCCTAGCGAAATGCTCAAATGTACAAAATGAGATTTTAAAAATCTACTCTGTTACTGCTTCTTTTATAATTAAGCAATGATGTCTTAAAAGCATACTTCTAGAATTGAATGTGGGACCATAAAAATGAGTAAATTAATTTTCTAAATATAAACGCCATATTAGAAGGTAATTAGAAAGTCCTCAGAGATACTTATCACTAAATTACATGCTGCTTCCTTTGTTTTCCACTGTGTAGGGAACAGCTTTACTTTCCTATGAATACCTTTTCCATACTAATCATTACATACATTTAAAAGCTAATGATATCTCATTGTATAGAAGTTTTAAAATATTTCTTTTTTAATATAAATTTATTTATTTTAATTGGAGGTTAATTATTTTACAATATTGTATTGGTTTTGCCATACATCAACATGAGTCCACCATGGGTATACACGTGTTCCCCATCCTGAACCCCCTCCCCCTCCTCCCTCCTCGTAGCATCCCTCTGGGTCGTCTCAGTGCACCAGCCCCAAGCATCCAGTATCATGCATTGAACCTGGACTGGCGACTCTTTTCATATATGATATTATACATGTTTCAATGCCATTCTCCCAAATCATCCCACCCTCTCCCTCTCCCACAGAGTCCAAAAGCCTGTTCTATACATCTGTGTCTCTTTTGCTGCCTCACATACAGGGTTATCATTACCATCTTTCTCAACTCCATATATATGCTTTAGTATACTGTATTGGAACCCACTCCAGTGTTCTTGCCTGGAGAATCCCAGGGACAGGGGAGCCTGGTGGGCTGCCGTCTGTGGGGTCACACAGAGTCGGACACAACTGAAGTGACTTAGCAGCAGCAGCATACTGTATTGGTGTTTTTCTTTCTGGCTTACTTCACTCTGTATAATAAGCCTTGTAACTTTTTTAAGGGAAGATAAAACAATTAGAATGCATAAAATTTCATTTTCCCTTTTAGTTATCATATTTAATATTTCATAAAAGTTTGCATTTTATGTAGATGAGAACTAGAGATTTACTTACATTGTTCAAAGAGACTCCTGTATTCTTTATACAGTAAAAAGTAAGGGAAAAGAATAATTTTGGACTAGAATATAGCTGCATTTGAATAAAACACTTTCATAAAAGACCTTCTGCATTTTGTATCAATGGCATCAGATTCATTGAGAGTTTCTATTTCTGCTGCTGCTGCTAAGTCGCTTCAGTCATGTCCGACTCTGTGCAATCCCATAGACGGAAGCCCACCAAGCTCCCTCATCCCTGGGATTCTCCAGGCAAGAACACTCGAGTGGGTTGCCATTTCCTTCTCCAATGCATGAAAGTGAAAAGTGAAAGGGAAGTCACTCAGTCGCGTCTGACTCCTAGACAACCCATGGACCGCAGCCCACCAGGCTCCCCCATTCATGGGATTCTCCAGGCAAGAGCACTGGAGTGGGGGTGCCATTGCCTTCTCCAAGTACAGTTAAAAAGAAAAAGCAGAGATGTCAAAGAGCAATTAGTAAACATGGAGAAAGTATGTTCAAACAAATAGGAAATAGCACAGATGAAAGATTATCTTCAGACATCAGTAAAAATAAGAAGATGGATTTCACTGGGAAGCATTCCAGTAGTCATGTATGGATGTGAGAGTTGGACTGTGAAGAAGGCTGAGTGCCAAAGAATTGATGCTTTTGAACTGTGGTGTTGGAGAAGACTCTTGAGAGTCCCTTGGACTGCAAGGAGATCCAACCAGTCCATTCTGAAGGAGATCAGCCCTGGGATTTCTTTGGAAGGAATGATGCTAAAGCTGAAACTCCAGTACTTTGGCCACCTCATACGAAGAGCTGACTCACTGGAAAAGACTTTGATGCTGGGAGGGATTGGGGGCAAGAGGAGAAGGGGACGACAGAGGATGAGATGGCTGGATGGCATCACTGACTCGATGAACGTGAGTCTGAGTGAACTCTGGGAGTTGGTGATGTACAGGGAGGCCTGGCGTGCTGCAATTCATGGGGTCTCAAACAGTCGGACACGACTGAGAGACTGAACTGAACTGAGCAGAGAATCAAGATTCCCAATTTCGAGTTCAGGGTCTGTTAAAATGTAACTGGAACACTAGAGAAGCCCCAGAATCAAACACTTCTACAGCAAAAATGACCCTGCTGGTTAAGAAGGCATGTCCCATAAGAACTGATTATATATGAGGTAGGTAAGAAGTTGACATCACTGGCTACAGAGCTTATAAGAAATCCAAATTATCCACTTGAGCTAAAGTACAATATTGTTCTTTCCTGAATGTTTTGGCATTTTTTCATGCTAGGAAGAGATGTCTTCAGGGAAGAGGGAATAAGCTCAGAAGGGAAAACCTATAACACACTTAAGAATAGACATGGAATAAGAACACTAAGACTTTTGTTTCCAATTTAGAAGGATGCCAGCCACTTTGGTTAACATAATTTTAGTATTCGACAGCTTAAAATGTGCTTTTTGTTGCTGTCTTCAATCTGTCCTCCTATAAGGACTATCCTTAAAAGGAAATGGTCTCTTTACCAATTTGGAAGAAAAAAAGAAAAGCAAAACTGAAGAATGCACCTGAACTCAGCCACAAAGTAGACCCAGGAAATAAAGGAAGGATGCCAATCTACTCCAGCACTCTTGCCTGGAAAATCCCATGGACAGAGGAGCCTGATAGGCTACAGTCCATGGGGTCGCAGAGAGTCAGACATGACCGAGCGATTACTTAGTTATAAATAAGTTGGAAAAAAAAAAAAAAAAACAGCTGAGGTCTAGCACTCTGGGTTTGCTAAAAATCAGAAAGGAGAGCAAAGTAGCTAGAGCAAGTCTGAACCTTCAGGCTTAATTCTAAAAATTAAAGGACAAACACAAAACTTTTCCTCTGGCACATTTCATCTAAGACAACTCTCCTTTTCTCAAGAAATCTCTTTGCAATATTTCCTTTAAGTCATTTAACCTTTTCCTTCTTAATTTTTTCATCACTTAAAGGTAAAAACGTTACTTTAAAAGTTTCCTAAAGTCCTTTCATCTCTAAAATGTTATTATCAATATTTAAAGTAGTCATTCTACCCTCAAATTCTCATTAAAAGGACTTTGTGAATGCATTTTCTATACTTCTGTATAATATTCTTTAAATAGGTAACCATACAGTCATAAATGGACAAGCAAGAAAATAGTCTAGAGTTTTAAATATTCCTATATTAATACATTAAATGACAAGAGAAAATGACATAAGGAAGTAATATTCTGGCTTACTGAGTATAAGAAAATGACATTCAGAATTAAATTGTTTAGTTTAGAAGAGTGACTTTATCAGAAAAGATTCAGACTAAAATATTTCCTAAGTACACCTCAAAACTAAAAACTTCCAACTTTTATACTTCTCCCATTACTCTGGTTTCAGTTATCATTATATATATCAAAGATTACTGAAACAGTATCAAGAGCACTACATCATAATCTTCAAATCTATTCTCTTTTAGTTATACAATGTTTTCAGTGTCAAACTGACTTTCAGCCTGTACCTAGGATGTAGAAAGCTAGAATGACTGTCATTTCCACCCTAACAATAACAAAGGGCCGATTTCTTATATATGATTGTAATTTTTCTTAAACCAATTAGAGAGACAAAGTCACAGCGTATAAAAGTTAAGCCAGAAAGAAAAAGAGCAATACTGTATACTAACGCATATATATGGAATTTAGAAAGATGGTAACAATAGCCCTGTGAGACAGCAAAGATACACAGATGTATAGAACAGTCATTTGGACTCTGTGGGAGAGGGTGAGGGTGGGACGATTTGGGAGAATGGCATTGAAACATGTATAATATCATATAATAAACGAATCGCCAGTCTAGGTTCGATGCAGGATATAGGATGCTTGGGGCTGGTGCACTGGGATGACCCAGAGGGATGGTATGGGGAGGGAGGTGGGAGAGGGGTTCAGGATTAGGAACATGTGTACACCCGTGGCAGACTCATGTTGATATATGGCAAAACCAATACAATATTGCAAAGTAAAAAAATAAAATAAGTTAACCTATCAATAAAATGTAAAGAAAAACAAGTGTCCCCCAGAAAAGACATTTTAAAGTACTGATTTATCCAAGGTTGAGCATGGAGGGAAGACAGGAAACACCATAAAAGCTGGTAAGAAAAAAATTAATGAATTGCTTAAGGCTAAGCATGGACTGGCATGAGAGTATAAAACACCATACTAGGACCTTCAGAAACAAAGGTAGTTATGACTCATTCAAGGGCTCTACACTACAGACCATGTGCTCACAAGAAATACTGGGGACAGAGAGGGAAACTAAAGAAAGCATCTCTTGATAGAGACTGGGGGAAGAAAGTAGTTGTCATTGCAGAACAGGCCAAGTTCAGTTCAGTTCATCACTCAATCATGTCTGATTCTTTGCAACCCTATGAACAGCAGCATGCCAGGCCTCCCTGTCCATCACCAACTCCTGGAGTTCACTCAAACTCATGTCCATCGAGTTGGTGATGCCATCCAGCCATCTCATCCTCCATCGTCCCCTTCTCCTCCTCCCTCCAATCCCTCCCAGCATCAGGGTCTTTTCCAAACTCTTCGCATGAGGTGGCCAAAGTACTGCAGTTTCAGCTTTACCATCAGTCCTTCCAATGAACACCCAGGACTGATCTCCTTCAGAATGGACTGGTTGTGTCTCCTTGCAGTTCAGGGGACTCTCAAGAGTCTTCTCCAACACCACAGTTCAAAAGCATCAATTCTTTGGCATTCAGCTTTCTTCACAGTCCAACTCTCACATCCATACATGACCACAGGAAAAACCATAGCCTTGACTAGATGGACCTTTGTTGGCAAAGTAATATCTCTGCTTTTCAATATGCTATCTAGGTTGGTCACACCTTTCCTTCCAAGGAGTAAGCATCTTTTAATTTCATGACTGCAATCACCATCTGCAGTGATTTTGGAGCCCCCAAAATAAATTCTGACACTGTTTCCACTGTTTCCCCATCTATTTCCCATAAAGTGATGGGACTAGATGCTATGATTTTTGTTTTCTGAATGTTGAGCTTTAAGTCAACTTTTTCACTCTCCTCTTTCACTTTCATCAAGAGGCTTTTTGGTTCCTCTTCACTTTCTGCGGTAAGGGTAAAGCTCTACCCAAAACATTCTTTCATGTGAGACAAAAACCTTAAGCTGCCAGAAGAAAGGCAGTAAATCCTGCTGCCTTTAGGACACAGATGAAGAACTATTTTGGCTGGAGGGATGAACAGGAAATAAAACCTGCTCCTCTGAGATAAATAAGGGCAGAAAACCAGAGGACTGCACAGAAACTCAACATGACTATGAAAGATCCACCCAGATGACCTAGTAAATGGGTCTAAGGCTGAGGATGATCTAGGACACTGTAGAACAGGGGTCCCCAACCCACTTTCCCCCACCCAGTGCACAGCCTGTTGGGAACCTGGCGGAACGGCAGGAAGTGAGTGGCTGGCCAGTAAGTCCATCGTTCACCGGCACCACCCCCACTCCACTCCCCAACCCTCATTCTGTGGAAATTTGTCTTCCATGAAACCAGTCCCTGGTGCCAAAAAGGTTTGGGACTGTTGATGTAGAACATCCATCCCATGCCCCTCAACACCACTGGTAAGACCTCAGTAACAAGCAACATGAGGCATAGCATAAAAGGAGGACAGAACAGAAATGAGGAAAAATCTTCTGGAAGACAACTTCCACCCTAAACAAAAGGTGACAATGAAGTAACATAAAGTCAACAATGCACTAAGTAAACCCTAGCAACACAAAATCCCAAGCCAACTCAGTTCCTGACAAGACTAGCCCAACTCTGCACTGAAGTATATCAGAAGAAAAGGTATGCCAGTCCAGGCGGAGCTTACTTTATTCTCTTTTACATTGTGTCCAGCCTTCAACCAAAATTTATCAGACACAAGTGGAAAAAAAAATCTGTCAAAACACTCGTCTGCCAAGAAAGAAAGCAATCAACACAGCCTGACATAGATATGGTCCAGGTGTTATAGTTTTCAGACAGAGAATTTAAAATAACTGTGATTAATGATAAAGGCTTTAGTGGAAAGTGGGTAACAGAACAAGACACACAGACTTTGAAAATTATAAAAAGAATCAAATAAAAGTGTTAGAAATGAAAACACAGAAACAGACAGGAAGAGTGCTTTCTACTGATTCATCAATAGATTGGACCCAGGCATGGGAAGAAGCAATGACTAGAAAATAGGCCAATGTGAGGGGGTCTGGAGAGTAAATGTCTGGCAGGCTCTAGTCAGAGAACTGAAGAAACAGTCTCCAACAAATTCAGCCTGAAACCCTAGAGTTGGTCAAGAAGCAAGAGCTCACAGAAAAGTCTGAGAAACTGCTGGGTCCAGTCACCACAACTATAAAACAGGAAGGTGTGGGAAGATCTCCAAAGCTACTGCAACTAGGCATCATTGCGTGCCAAGAATAATGACTTCTATTTTATCTCCATGTTCCAAATAGCATGTAAGATTCTCTTAGCATCTAGTGCCAAGAATAATGACTTCTATTTTATCTCCATATTCCAAATAGCATGCAAGATTCTCTTAGCATCTAACTCTAACCTGGAGAAGTACAGGGAATGGAATTCTAGAAAATACCCTTTCAGGCTTTAGTATGAAGTATTGGTGGCACTCAGTTGACCATATACAATCCAGAATATTTAGTATTTCAAAACAAGCTAAAAATGAAGAATATGGTATAAGATGAAAGTGTAGGTGTTAGTCGCTCAGCTGAGTCTGATTCTGCAACCCCACGGAATGTAGCCTGCCAGGCTCCTCTGCCCATGGAATTTTCCAGGCAAGAGTACTGGAGTGTGATGCCATTTGCTTTTCCAGGGGATCTTCCTGACCCAGGGATCGAACCAAGTCTCCCACATTGCAGGCAGATTCTTTACTGTCTGAGCCACCAGGGAGTCCATCATTTTGGCCTTAAGAGACCAGAAACAAAGAACAAGCTGAGTTATGCTGCACCTGGACTTCTGACCCAAAGAAACGGAGATAACAAATGGATGGTCCTGTTTTCTGCTAAATTTGTGGTAATTTGTGAGAGCAGTTAGAGAAAACTAAAACATCTCCTTACTGGCCATGCTGATTCCTAATCCTTCTAAAAATTGTATCCATTTTTGCCATTCCTCTGCTTAAAACAACCACTGAAACCTCACTGCATTCTCAGATAAAGTTCTATCCCTCTATCCCCATGCATGAGCAGATAAGACCTTTATTTAGTGCAGTATCTGTTTAATTCTCCCACTTATTCAGCCACCAAATGTTTTGACAGTCTCTGCCCTAAACATTCTGAATTATTTTTGTTCTGAAAAATAGAAAGCAAAGGAGCCTTTCCACATGCTGAGTATTGCATGGAAGAGCCTCCTTTTAATTCATCTCACTCAGCTTTCAGGACTCAGATTAAATATTACTGAACCCCTCTTCAGTAATATCTGACCCTCAAGCCTGGTTAGGCAGTCTGCCTATGTTTATTCCTATCAGGGTATCTTTCATTATTTATTGGAAATTGCCCCTATTTCTCAGTCTCTTCCACTAAACTACAAGATAGGAGACTTGGTATTTTATTCTTCAAAGCAATTCAAGTAATGCTTGCCACACACACAAACACATACAAAGATGGAAGGTAGAATTTTAAAGAATCTATTAATATGAAATATAAGAGGAAAGTTAAATAATAAGCAATTATTAAAGGTAATATTGCTTTTTCTAGATTGATGGTATAATTTCTTCTGCCTTCATAATATATAAAAATACTATAATTTTAGTGATTGGAAATTACTTTGAATTTACTTTAAATTTGAGCTTACTTCAAAATGTTTTCCCCTAGGATTATTTCTAAGAAAAGAACGGCTAGGCATTTTTTTCTAAGTAGAAAATACCAAATTTGTGGTATTGTTCCAGTTTTCTCAAAATAGTCTGCTTCTAGCTAACTTTTTTTCTAAAGCCTCATGACCCAAGAACTTTTCACAGTACTCACAGTGAGTTACCATGGTAACTCGAAATGTTTCCCACCATCTCATAGATCAGGTTCATCATGATTGCCGTAAGACTGCTGAGAGAGTGATTAATGGGTGAAGTCACTGCAAAAGGGTTTATAAAAATGCTATCATATTTGAAAACTAAAGGACAATATAGAATGTACCATTCACAAGATTCTGAACACTAAATTTTGAAAATACATTATTTTTTTAAAGAATAAAAAGCATACTAGCAAAAGATTAACTCTATGATTGTCTAGAAGGACAAGACTTGTCAAACACTGTGCCAGTAAAAACTACTTGACCTTAAATATTTTAAAGGAATCAGGGGGTGAAGGATGACTAAATTAGGAGTTCAGGTTTAATATATACACACTACTATGCATAAAATGACTTGTGAATTGTAAGACTTGTGAATCTTACATGTCATTTAGAGTCTGTTGTCACATATCCTACACTGCTGAGTTAGGAGGAGAACTTTGCCTTTTTTTTTTGCTTCTCTTGAAATTCATTAAATACAGATTGTTCATGATGACTTTGAAGAATTAAATTAGAAAGACAGATGTCTGGAAATAAAAACTAAAATTTACTGAAAGCTCATCGATTAAACTTTTTTTCCTGATATTGAAAATTTGTGTAGTTGGTATCAATGCTGTTTTTTGTTTTGTTTTTGGCTGCCACACAGCATGAGGGATCTTAGTTCCCCAACCAGAGTTCAAACCCTGGCCCTCGGCAGTGAAAGTGCAGAGTCCTAACCACTGGACTGCCAGGAATTCCCTCAAATGCATTTTTTTGGGGGGTGGTGGGTGTCACTGCCCTGGGTCTTGTTGCTATACAATAATTGCTGCAAGCAACTGCAGTTGAGGTACACAGGCTTGTTGTCGTAGTGGTTTTTCTTGTTGCAGAGCACAAAATGACCATCCTCTGGCAAACTGTACATTTACTTTTTGACTGTTTTCTGTCTTCCTTATGAGATTGTAAGCTCTGTGAAGGCAAGGGTTTTGTTCCTCCCTGGAATTCTGTTATCCAGAACTGTGCCTAATAAACAACAGAAGCTTAATAAATAATAGAAGCTTAGTAAATATTGTGGGCTTCCCTTGTAGCTCAGTCGGTAAAGAATTTGCTGCTGTGCAGGAGACTCGGGTTCAATCCTTGGGTTGGGAAGATCCCCTGGAGAAGGAAATGGCAACCCACTCCAGTATCCTTGCCTGGAAAATCTCATGGACAGAGAAGCCTGGTGGGCGGCAGTCCATGGGGTCACAAAGAGTCAGGCACAACTGAGCAACTAACACTTACCCTTATACATAAAATAGAAAACCAACAAGGAGCTACTGCATAGCACAAGTAATTATACCCAATATTTTGCAATAACTTAAAGGCAAAATAATATGAAAATACATATTTTTATGTATAACTGAATCACTTTGCTATACACTTGATATTAGAGGTTAAAGCATCTGCCTCCAATTCGATCCCTGGGTTGGGAAGATCCCCTGGAGAAGGAAATGGTAACCCACTCCAGTATTCTTGCCTGGGAGAATCCCATGGACAGAGAAGCCTGGTAAGCTACAGTCCATGGGGTCGCAAAGAGTCGGACATGACTGAGCGACTTCACTCACTCACTCATAATTCAATAAAAATAAGACTTTAATATAAGATATCCAAAATAGGAATGATACAATTAACTTAAAAGGGAAAGAAAACTGTATGTAAAGCTAAGACAATTTAATAATACTCTGTCTCCATTGTATTAATGGTAATGAAGGTATAAAAACATTGACATAAGGACAGCTCTTTCACAAGATTCATCACAGAAGGCTGCAAGTCAAATCACTGAGTTCTGCTTTCAATCTCTGAGAACAACTAGACGCTAATATTCATTGAACTGAACATTCACTGAATTGGGAATAAAGCTTCTTAACTGGCAATTCTGATACAATGTACTCTCAGAGAAAACAAGGGTACCATCAAAAGAGAAAGAACTTACTGAAGGTCCATGCCAGTTTCTGATTCAGATAAGGAACATGATAAAAATAATACTAGCTTATCAGCTGCTATTTGAATCTCTCTTTTTCAGTACTCATAAAGATAACTGGAGAATTCAAATACTAACTGCTATCATATCATGCTGATTTTCATTAAATTTGGCAAAAGGGTGCCCAGCATGGGAATATTAAACTACTTTCCAACCATATGACAAAAAAGGTTTTTGTATTTATAGCCATTATGCTTTAACTTTTTTAATACTGGCACCCACTGAAGTCTAGATAATTAAAGTCAGCTACAAAATACTTCTTTTCAAATCTTCATGCCTTGAGAAAAAGACCCTTTAAGGAAAACTTTGAACTTTAGTATACTATATAAAATATAAAATTACAGTCTCACAAACATTATAAAGTTTTTAAAGTACATTAATCACATAAAAGACTGCATTATTTGACAACTCAAAATCATAATAGTCTATAGAAGTAAAATTAGTTATTTTACAAAATTCTGTATTATACAAAGGATACCCAAAATCTTTCCAAACTATCATCATTTTCCGATTTATAAAGAGCACTGTGTTAAGTTTACAGATGTTGAATTGATTAAGACGACTCAGGAGACTAAATTAAGACAGTAAAAAAAAAATACTTGAAAAAAATTATATTTAATGTCACTAAACTTAATTCAGAAACAAGTTGACAAGTTTTAAAACCATTATCCATCTTTCACACTGGGAGATACTTAAATTTTTTTATGAATAGTACTGAGAGATTTTCTAAATTAACATGGAAATAGGTTACCTGATATCCACAGTGGGTCTGACAGAAAAAAAACTAACACATAATATGAACAACACAAGCTCAAAAGGAGAAAACTGTATTTCATAATCTGGATTATTTAGTTAGCACTTTAAAAAGTTATACCTGTTATTTTCAGTGTTAGCGTCTACCAGGAAGGTAGTGAATAGAAGACAGTCACCTAAATAAAGCTCTGCCCAGTTTCAGTGCATGATGATGCCATTTAGCATGGAAACCATTTTAATTCACAGCAAGTGCATATTGAAGTATCTTTCCTGGCCTTCTACTATAAGAGGTTGTGGTTTCATGGGTAAATTAATAATATGGTGCCATAATTTGACTTTCACTATCCCTGACTCAACTTAGTCCTCAAACTCTAGCTGCAGCACTAGCTCTGGGTCCAAGTTGAAGACTGTAAAGGTATTTTGAGATTTTCTTTGGAATTCTTGAGCTGTTATTTTCTCTGAACACAAGATAGTTGATGCTACAAGATATCTATGGTTTATAGATGAACAGTCTCTCAGGTCCATCAATACCTTTCAAAGTTATCTCAATTGGTTTTGGCATCAACATAGACTCACCATATATTGACAAACCAATTTCAAGTATTATGAACAAAGATATCCTTCCCCATACAGTGCCAGCTTTTGGCCTCTGAAAATATCCTACTTCTAGAACTACAGCCAGGAGAAGGTCAAGTGTTCATCTAGGAAATCAGAACTAGACACTGAGGATTCCTTGCAGCCTTTGTGGGAGTGTCTTGCGAGAGGCTGGCATATCTACTTAGAATCCAATAGTACATGAAACAGACTCAACTTAGTTCGAACAAAGGCAAATCAAACTGAAATGCCAGGTGAAGGTACTGGTGGTCATTACTGGAGAAAATATTTTAAAATAAAGAGCTTTTTCACCTATTTAACAATGCATACAGTTAACTGATGTAATCAACATACTTCAAAAAACCTAAGGACACTGGAAGCACTCAATGAAAGGAGTGGTAGCAACCATGATCATGTGACACTGAAAGCAACACATTAATTCAAAAGAAGCATCACCACAAATGAAGCTAGTGGAGGAGATGGAATTCCAGTTGAGCTACTTCAAATCCTAACAGATGATTCTGTTAAAATGCTGCACTCAATATGCCAGCAAATTTGGGAAACTCAGCAGTGGCCACAGGACTGGAAAAGGTCAGTTTTCATTCCAATCCTAAAGAAAGGCAATGCCAAAGAATGCTCAAACTACCACACAATTGCACTCATCTCACACACTAGCAAAGAAATGCTCAAAATTCTCCAAGCAAGGCTCCAACAGTACATGAACCGAGAACTTCCAGATGTTCAACTTGGTTTTAGAAAAGTCAGAAGAATCAAATATCAAATTGCCAACATCCGTTGGGTGACAGCAAAAGCAAGAGAGTTCCAGAAAAATATCTGCTTCCGCTTTATTGTCTATGCCAAAGCCTTTGACTGTGTGGATCACAACAAACCAGAAAATTCTGAAAGAGATGGGAATACCAAACCACCTGACCTGCCTCTGAGAAATCTGTACGCATATCAAAAAGCAACAGTTAGAACTGAACATGGAACCATGTACTGGTTCCAAATTGGGAAAGGATTACGTCAAGGCTGTATACTGTCACCCTGCTTATTTAACTTATATGCAGAGTACATCATGAGAAATGCTGGGCTGGATGAAGCACAAGCTGGAATCAAGATTGCCAGTAGAAATATCAATAACCTCAGATATGACATCACCCTTATGGTAAAAAGTGAAGAGGAACTAAAGAGCTTCTTAATGAAAGAGGAGAGTGAAAAAGTTGGTTTAAAGCTCAACATTCAGAAAACTAAGTTCATAGCATCCAGTCCCATCACTTCAGGTAAATAGATGGGGAAACAATGGAAACAGTGACAGACTTTATTTTGGGGGGCTCCAAAATCACTGCAGATGAAGACTACAGCCATGTAATTAGAAGACACTTGCTCCTTGGAAGACAAGCTCTGACCAACCTAAACAATATATTAAAAAGCAAAGACACTACTTTGCTGACAAAGGTCAATCTAGTCAAAGCTATGGTTTTTCTAGTAGTTATCTATGGTGTGAGAATTGGACCATAAAGAAAGCTGACCGCCGAAGAATTGATGCTTTTGAACTGTGGTGTTGGAGAAGACTCTTGAGAGTCCCTTGGACTACAAGGAAATCCAACCAGTCCATCCTAAAGGAAATCAGTCCTGAATATTCATTGAAAGGACTGATGCTGAAGTTGAAACTCCAATACTTTGGCCACCTGCCTGCGAAGAACTGACGCTAGAAAAGACCCTAATGCTGGGAAACATTGATGGCAGGAGAAAGGGATGACAGAGGATGAGATGGTTGGACGGTATCACTGACTTGATAGACATGAATTGGAGCAAGTTCCAAGAGGTGGTGATGGACAGGGAGGCCTGGCATGCTGCAGTCCATGGGGTGCAAAGAGCTGGACATGACTAAGCAATTGAACTGAAATGAACTAAAAAGGTTCAATACAAGCTTCTGGTAATAATAACAGAAACAACAACAGTAACAACACAGTATTTTTTTGAATGCTTCATTGCTTTTCACATGTCTTAGCATGAATGTTTGGAATTCCACAATACTTATTATTATTATTATTAATTTTAATGGCATAATCTCCTATTTAAATGGGGCTTCCCCTGGTGGCTCAGAAGATAAAGAATCCCCTCGCAGTGCAGGAAGCCAAGGTCCATCCTTGGGTCAGGAACTCCCTTTTCTCCTGGAGAAGGGAATGGCTGCCCACTCCAGTGTTCTTTCTTGCCTGGAGAATTCCATGGACAGAGGAGCCTGGCAGGCTACAGTCCACAGGGTAGCAAACAGTCAGATACAACTGAAGGGACTTAGTATATATACAAGGCTCCTTTGGATCCTTACACTAAGTAACTAAAGCTGTTAAAATATGTAACGGTCTTAACATTATGTCTATCTGAAAAAATAATTCTTTGAAAGTACTACTTTTATGCTCTTTTGTTAACAGAAACGATTTCTACTACTTTTTGTATTACCAGCCTCAAGAAATTAAACTAATCAGAATAACAAGAGCTCCATTTGGACTACCTTCAAACTTCAAATGAAAACAACATCAGGAAAAGTAAAAAGAATCTAAGTTAACATTCAGTCTTGTGAATACCATCCCACCTAGAATTATATTGTTATATGCATATAAATAGAAAAATCTTAAAAAGTAGTTTTACATTGTACAGAGAACTGTATGGTGCAATTAAATTTGAATAGAGACTTTTTCCAAAATAACTTTTATTTCAGTTGTATTATATATCACACAACTATTTACTCCAACTTCTTTCAGCTATAAAATTACCACTTTCGTACTTTTTTCTTTCCAAATGAAAAGAAAAGCAAATATTATAAATTGCAACAAATTGAAACTTCATACTCACTATTAGACAAATAGATTCTGTTTAGGAAATTTACTTTATACAATAGAACTGCCATCACAAGTTTTTAGATAGATGGGCTGACAGATAACCAGGTGTGCTATCAACACTGTATTTTAAGGACATTGGGTCAAATCTTTATAAAAATTCTGATTCAGAGCTTTAGCTGCTTAAAGTTAATTAAATAATAATCAGGGAGCACTTTTAAGCTCAAGACATCCTTTAACTAAATATATTATAGATAAAAGCATAGAATAGAAGCATAAAATAAAATGTGTACTTTGCTGGAGGAACTCAGAAAAAAGTTACTCAACAGAAGTAAGCAAACCGGAATCTTGAGGCCAGCAAATGAGAAAATTAACTGGAAATGTATTACATCATAGAATTTTTTAAAAATCTTAAAAACAACAATTGGGGTTGTTAAGGTACTGAGACATCATAATAACTAGTATATGACCAAATAGATAGACTACTTTCCTCAAAAACAACAATGTAGGCACAGCTGAAGAGTCATGATTAAAATGGAGAAATATCAGCTTGACTTTGTAAACAAGGTAAACATTGACAGTAAACGACATGAGCATCTTGACAGTAAACAAGCTGTTTCAGCTCCTTGCTGAGATATAGGAAATATGTCATCAGAGTAATAAAATCCCACAAATAGATGGAGTAGCGCTGGTAGCAACAATTCACATATTTTAAGGAAGTACCCAATGTTCACTGAAGCACTGTTTACAATAGCCAGCACACGGAAACAAACTGAATGTCCATCGACAGATGAATGGATGTGGCATGTATACACAACAGAATATTACTCATCTACTAAGAAAAGTGAAATAGTGCCATTTGCAGCAACATGGATGGACCTGAAGATGATCATACTAAATGAAGTAAGCCAGGCAGACAAAGACAAATACCTCACAACATCACTTTTATGTAGACTCTAAAAAAAAAAAAATCACAAATGAACTTATTTACAAAACAGAAACAGACTCACAGACTTAGAGGATGAATTTATAGTCACCAGGGTAGAGGGATGGGAGAGACAGATAGACTGGGAGTTCTGGATTGACATGTATATACTGCTATATTTAAAATAAAATGCCTTTCCATGAAAAGAAAGGTTAGTGCATGCAATCTTTAATATATTCTAAGAAGCACTGAGAGAGGCACAGCAGCAATTTGGAAAAAGGATGAGAGACCAGGAGTGAGACTGCTGGATCATATGCTAATTCTCTTTTTAGTTTTATTAAGGAACCTCCATACGGTTCTCCATAGTGGCTGTACTATTTACATTCCCACTTACCATATACTAGGGTTCTCTTTTCTCCACAACCTTTCCAGTAATTTTTATTTGTAGACTTTTTAATGATGGCCATTCTAACCCATGTAAAGTGACACCTCATTGTTGTTTTAATCTGCATTTCTCTAATAATTAGCATGTTAAACATCTTTTCATGTGCCTGTTGGCCATCTTGATGTCTTCTGTGAATGTCTGTTTAGGTCTTCAGCAGATTTTTGGATTGGATTGGTTTTGTTTTTGTTTGTTTGTTATTGAGCTGTATAAGCTGTTTGTATACTTGGAAAGTTAAGCTCTTGTTGGTCTCATTGTTTGCAAATATTTTCTCCCAGTCTGTAAGTTGTCTGTTCATTTTTGTTATGGTTTCCTTCACTGTGTAAAAGCTTATCTTTGATGAGGTCCAATTTGCTATTTTTTGCTTTCATTTTGTTGGCCTTTGGAGATCAACCTTAGAAAACATTGCTAGGATTTATATCAGAGAATTGATTGCCTATATCTCTCCTAGAATTTTTATAGTTTCATGTATTATATTTAAGTCTTTAAGCCATTTTGGGTTTACTTTCTTTATTTTGGTATGTTCTAACTTCATTGATTTACATAGGGCTATCGACTTTTCCCAACACCACTTGCTGAAGAGACTGTCATTTTTCCATTGTATATTCTTGCCTCCTTTGTCAAAGATTAATTGACTATATGTGTATGAGTTTATTTCTGTGCTCTGTATTCTATTTCATTGATCTATATATCTGTTTTTTTTGTGCCAGTACCACACTGTCTTGACAACTGTAGCTTCGTAGTATTATCTAAAGTCTGGAAGAGTTATGCCTCCAAATTTGTTCTTGCTCTTCAGGAATGTTTTAATAATTCTGGGTCTATTGTGGTCCATAAATTTTAGGATTATTTGTTCTAGTTCTGTGAAAAAATGTCACAGGTAATTTGATAGGGATCACATTAAATCTGCAGAATGCTTTGATTACTATGGCCACTTTAAATAACTATATTAATTCTTCTAATCTAAGAACATGAGATACCTATTTCCTTTTTGTTTCCTTAATCATCTTCTACTTCCTTTATCAATGTTTTATAGTTCTAATATAAGTCTTTTACCTCCTTGGTTAGATTTATTCCTAGGTATGTTGCTTTTATAATGTAATTGTAAATAGAATTTTCTTTTAGTTTCTGATATTTCATTGTTAGTGTAAAGAAATGCAACAGACTTCTGTATATTACTTTTGCATCCTGCTACCTTGCTGGATTCATTTATTAGTTTTAATAATTTTTATTTGGAGTCTTTAGGGTTTCCCGTATAGAGAATCGTGTCGTAATTCTTTTTATTAGCCAACCTAATAGGAGTGTAATGGTATCTCACTGTGATTTGTCCAGTTCCATCTGTGATTCTTTTAGACATTTAATATGCCTGAAAATAAATCCTTTTTGCTTAAAATAGCTAAAGTAATTTCTATTGTCAGCAACTGAAGTCTAATCCAGTACATTTTAGATATGTGAAGCAGTTTAGAAAGAAAGAATAAGAAACTAAAAATAGTGGTAACAATGACTTAGAAAAAGTAATGGTTTCTTTTCTAATTTCAAAAAAATAATAATAAAGAGCAAAGATTTGGGAGTAAAGGTAATCCCAAAGGCTCAGGAGTATCATGACTATGAAAGGGAAGGTTAGGGAAGGTGAGATAGCCAATGAAAATTTTACTGGAAAATATGCCATCTCTGTGGAACTAAAGAGGGAAGAATGTGGGTTTATCTCAAACAGGACAGAAATATCTGAAGATAAAACTGAAAAACATCCCAGTGTAGGGAAAAAGCAGCAGGATGGTGGTTAGAATGGGCAAATACAAAACAGAAATGATTGACACTGGAAACAGAAATGAAACAGAAAAAATTGGATAAAATGTAGGCAATCTAAATATTAATAAATATAAGAGTAAAACATATCAGTGATGACAACTGAGTGTTATAAACTCCAAGGGAAGCCAGTCACAGAGGGATAACCACATGGTTGTGAGATTTAACTCCAGGAGCCCCAGCAGAGTCCTATAGTAAGTAGTACAGAAAAATTCTCTTGGTCTTCTTCCAAGAGTAGGGGAATAGGAACCATTTTGAAATACCTCAGAGCATGCTGTTCTTCTTTATATATATATTTATTTATTTATTTATTTATTTTAAATTTCTATTTATTTTTTAATTGGAGTATAACTGGTTTACAATATTGTGTTGGCTTCTGCCACAAATCAATATGAATAGGGAAGGAGGGACGTTCAAGAGGAAGGAGACACTTTGTTCTTCTTGACAAGACTTGGATTCAAGGCAAACTAGTTAACCAGAGCCTAACCTTCTGGGGCTATTTTTCTGAGCCTAAGTAACTTAGGGAAGGTAAATACTCAACTCCAGCCCACTCGAGTTATCCAGTCCCATCTAAAGGAAGAGAAAATAATGAGAAACACCTGTGAAGTTCACGACCTAGAGGCTTAGGCTCACTAAAAGTATGAGACTATAGGACTATAAAATGGACTATAATAATCCATAGGACTACAGAATGCTCCCCCACCACACACACCTCAACACCACATTACTAACAGCTGATTCACAGCTCTTCCTGCACGCTGTACATAATCCAGTATGAAGAAAAAATTACAAGGCATATCAAAAGGCAACAAAACATAATTTGAAAAGACAGAGAAAGCATTAGAACTAGACATGGAAGGTGTGCAATGAACTATCAGATGAAGAATTTTAAACAACAATTGACATGCTAAGGGCTTCAGTGGATAAACTTCCATGGTAGCTCAAGTGCTAAAGAATTTTTCCACAATGTGGGAGGCCTGGGTTCCACTCCTGGGTGAGAAAAATCCCCTGGAGAAGGGAGCAGCAACTCACTCCAGTGTTCTTGCCTGGAGAATGCCATGGGTGGAGGAGTCTGGTGGGCTACAGTCCACAGGGTCGCAAAGAATTGAACATGACTAAGCAGCTACTGCTTTCACTTTACAGTGGTTTAAAAAGAAAAGAACAGATAGACAATATCAGCAGAGAGACAGAAATCTTAAGAAAGAATCAAAAAGAAATTACAGAGATAAAAACAGAAATAATTCACTGGGTGGATTTATTAGTAAATTGGACATGGGGGAAGAAAGAATCCCTGAGCTAGAAAATATACAAACAGAATCTTTAAAAACAAAGTAAAAGATATCAGACTGACAATAAAGAACTGAAATGAGATCAGAAAAACCAAGACAGAAATTTAAAAAAAAAAAGAAAAGCACTACATACCAAAATCTCTGGGATGCAGTAAAAGGAGAGGAAGGTTCACAGCAATACAGGTCTAACTCAAGAAACAAGACAAACCCTATATAATCTACCTTTATACCTACTTTAAAAAAAGAACTACAAATGAAGCCCAAAACTGGCAGAAAGAAGGATATAATAAAGATCAGAGTAGAAAATAAATTAAAGAAATTTTTTAAAATATATTTAGAAAAAGTCAACGAAATTAAGAGCTGGTTCCTTAAAAAGATAAACAAATCCACGTGCCATTAGCGAGACTAACAAAAGTCAGTAAAAGGTCAACTAAGTAAAATCAGAAATGAAAGACAGCATGAACGTGAAGTCGCTCAGTCATGTCTGACTCTTTGCAACCGCATGGACTGTAGCCTACCAGGCTCCTCTGTCCATGGGATTTTCCAGGCAATAGTACTGGAGTGTATTGCCATTTCCTTCTCCAAGGAATCTTCCCAACCCAGGGATCAAACCCGGGTTTCCCACATCATAGACAGACGCTTTACCATCTAAGCCACCAGGGAAGTCCAATGAAGGACAAGTTACCACTAAAATAACAGAAATAAAGAGGGTTATAAGAAACTACTTCAAACAATTTTACGTCAAAAAAACTGAACAATCCAGAAGAAATGGATACATCTCTAGAACCATATAATCTGTAAGATTGAATCCTAAAGAAAAATCTGAATAGACTGATGGACAAAGAGATTGAAACAGTAATCACAAAGCTCCTAATAACCAAAAGCCCAGGACCAATGGCTTCACTGATGCCGGGAGCCAGCACGGGAGATCCCACCCATGACAAGGTCATGCAGAGAGGCCTGATGGCCAAGGCGAGTCAGGTCTCAAGGGGTCCTCTGTCTGAGCATCTACCCCGAAACCAAAATCTGTCTGTTTACTGTCTGCTATACTATACTCTTCTGACATTACCACCTTTTCTCTGGAAAGAGTTAATTCAGAGCTCCAGTTATATAAAAAGAATGTCTCGGCTTAAAAGCCCTTCGATGGCTTTCTAACTTATATGACTGGTCTGCTGTTTACAGCCCCCAACCATGAGAGGCACGAAGCTTAAAACATCTTAAAGATATAGAGCCTTTTAGAGTTAAGAATTAGTTTGGTGAAGAGTTTGTTGAGTTAATGTTTGCCACCAAGCCTCCATATCTTTTAGGCACCTGGGAGGATATTAATCAATGTAATTGGGATATAGAAAAAGGAATATAGTAGTTTTGATGTTAGCAACACTAGACTTTTGAGTTAATTACTTTTCTCTTTGTTATAAATCACTGTGCTCCTTTTACTTGTTATAAATTGTATCCTTTCTATGTAAGAATGTAACTTTATTTAGTGCTTTCTGAGAGTGACACCAGACTTTGGGAAGAACAACACTGTTAAGTCTTCTGGTGACAAACCCTTATCAGAAAAGGGCCGTAAAATGTTAATTGGCCTTCTGGCCAGAAGATGATGTAAATCACCTAAGACTTGTGTATACAACTAAGTATGCAGAGAGAAAGCCTGGTCTTGATAAGAGTCAGGGCTGCTGATGCTGCATAATTTTATATTATCCATTGATCTCTATGTACAAAAAAAAGGTATAAAAAGCCTTTACAACAATAGAGGATGGGCCAGTCACTGGACTGGTTTCCCCATGTCTTCTTTACTCTGTCTTCAGGCTGAATTCCCATCTGGAGCAGGGAGGCTCGCTGTGTCTGCTTACTTGTCCCAGCTTCTAAGATCCGTGAGAGAGGGAGCCCAAGGTGGGGCACCCTCTGCTATTCAAACGGGTACCAGTGGCCCAACGTAGATGGTGCAAACTTCTTGTCCTAAAGTTTTATTGGCTTTCCCCCTAAACCAAGTTACTGAGCCTCTTTTCTCCACTAAATTTTCCTACTACACTATTTCTTCCTAATCTCTTTTTATATTTCTAAATAAATAAGTTTTTCCTCGCCACGCCATCCCTGCTTTGAATTACCCTGGATCCACCGGGGCTAGACCCCGGCACACCGACAAGTTCTACCTCGCATTCAAAGAATTCATACTTATCCTTCTCAAACTCTTCTAAAAAATTAAGAGGGAAAAATCTTCCAAACATTGTATAAAGTTAGCATTGCTGCTAAGTCACTTCAGTCGTGTCCGAACCTGTGCGACCCCAGAGACGGCAACCCATCAGGCTGCCCCGTCCCTGGGATTCTCCAGGCAGGAACACTGGAGCAGGTTGCCATTTCCTTCTCCAATGCATGGAAGTGAAAAGTGAAAGTGAAATCACTCAGTCGTGCCCGACTCTTTGTGACCCCATAGACTGCAGCCTACCAGGCTCCTCCATCCATGGGATTTCCCAGGCAAGAGTACTTACCCTGATACAAAAACCAGATGAGGACACAACCAAAAAATAAAATTGCAGGCCAATATCCTTAATGAAAGAAAAGTGAAAGTGAAGTCACTCAGTAGTGTCCGACTCTTTGTGATCCCATGGACTATAGCCTGCATCAGGCTTCTCCATCCACGGGATTTTCCAGGCAAGAGTACTGGAGTGGGTCACCATTTCCTTCTCCAAACACAGACACAAAAACTTTCAACTAACAGCAAATCAAATTCAACAATCCATTAATAAGATCATACAACACAATCTAGCAGTATTTAGTCCAGGGATGAAAGGATACTCAAGCATCTACAAATTAATAAAAGAGATATATCACATTAACAAAATGAAGTATAAAAATCACATGATCAATATATATAAGAATATCTATAACTTAACAACCACACACACACAAAAAAAAAAAAAAACCTATTAAAGAACAGGCAGAGAATCTGAATAGATATTTACCCAAAGAAGACATACAGATTGCCAATAGCCAGTCAAGAAAAGAAGTTCAACATAACTCTCAGGAAAGTGCAAATCAAAATCGCAATGAGTTTACCACCTCATACCTGTTAAAATGAAATTATTGAAAAGTCAAGAAATAATAAATGTTGGAGAGGAAGTAGAGAAAGGGAATACTCATATATTGTTTGTGGGACTGTAAACTAGTACTACCACTATGGAAAAGAGTATGGAAATTCCTTAAAAAAAATTAAGAACAGAACAATCATATGATCCCTATTCCACTATTTATCTGAGACTTCTCGGGTGGTTCAGTGATTAAGACTCCATCTTTCCACTGTAAGTCAAGTGGGCTTTAGGAAGCACCACTATGAACAAAGCTAGCGGAGGTGATGAAATGCCAGTTGAGTTATTTCAAATTCTAAAAGATGATGCTGTGAATATGCTGCACTCAATATGCCAGCAAATTTGGAAAACTCAGCAGTGGCTACAGGACTAGAAAAGGTCAGTTTTCATTCCAATCCCAAAGAAAGGCAATGCCAAAGAATGCTCAAACTACCACACAGCTGCACTCATCTCACAGCCTAATGCTCAAAATTCTCCAAGCCAGGCTTCAACAATACATGAACTATAAACTTCCAGATGTTCAAGCTGGTTTTAGAAAAGGCAGAGGAAACGGAGATCAAATTGCCAACATCCGCTGGATCATGGAAAAAGAAAGAGAGTTCCAGAAAAACATCTATTTCTGCTTTATTATCTATGCCAAAGCCTTTGAATGTGTGGACCACAATAAACTTTGGAAAATTCTTCAGGAGATGGGAATGCCAGACCACCTGACCTGCCTCTTGAGAAATCTGTATGCAGGTCAGGAAGCAGCAGTTAGAACTGGACATGGAACAACAGATTGGTTCCAAATTGGGAAAGGAGTACAGAAAGGCTATATATTGTCACCCTGCTTATTTAACTTATATGCAGAGTACATCATGAGAAATGCCAGACTGGATAAAGCACAAGCTAGAATCAAGATTTCCAGGAGAAATATCAATAACCTCAGATAAGCAGATGACACCACCCTGATGGCGGAAAGTGAAGAAAAACTAAAGAGCCCCTTGATGAAAGTGAAAAAGAAGAGTGAAAAAGTTGTCATAAAGCTCAACATTCAGAAAACTAAGATCATGGCATCTGATTCCATCACTTCATGGGAAATAGATGGAGAAACAGTAGAAACAGTGGCTGACTTTATTATTCGGGGCTCCAAAATCACTGCAGATGGTGACTGCAGCCATGAAATTAAAAGACCCTTGCTCCTTGGAAGGAAAGTTATGACCAACCTAGACATCATATTCAAGAGACAGTACTTTGCCAACGAAAGTCTTTCTACTCAAAGCTATGGCTTTTCCAGTAGTCATGTATGGATGTGAGAGTTGGACTATAAAGAAAGCTGAGTGTGGAAGAACTGATGCTTTTAAACTGTGGTGTTGGAGAAGACGCTTGAGAGTCCCTCAGACTGCAAGGAGATCCAACCAGTCCATCTTAAGGGAAATCAGTCTGGAATATTCATTGGAAGGACTGATGCTTAAACTGAAACTCCAATACTTTGGCCACCTGCTATGAAGAACTGACTCATTTGAAAAGACTCTGATGCTTGGAAAGATTGAAGGTAGGAGGAGAAGGGGACGACAGAGCATGAGATGGTTGGATGGAATCACCGACTCAATGGACATGAGTTTGAGCAAGTTTCAGGAGTTGGTGATGGACAGGGAGGTCTGGCGTGCTGCAGTCACAAAGAGTCGGACCCGACTGAGTGATCTGAACTGAACTGAACTTCCACTGTAGGAGTCACAGCTTTGACCCCTGGTCGGGGAACTAGGATGCTGCACACCATATGGCATGGTCAAAAAAAAAAAAAAAAAAGTTAGCTTTAATTTGGACTTCCCTTATGGTCCAGTGGTTAAGAATCCACCTGCCAATACAGGGCACACAGGTCTGATCCTTGGCCTGGAAAGATACCAGGAAAGATACCTCGCATACAACTAAGCCTGTGCACCACAACCACTGAACCCACGTACCCTAGAGCCTTGCTCCACAACAAGAGAACCCACAGCAGTGAGAGGCTGCCCACTGCAACAAAAGAGTAGCCCTGCTCCCTGCAACTAGAGAAGGCCCACATGCAGCAGCAAAGACCCAGCACAGTTCAGTTCACTCACTCAGTCGTGTCCAACACTTTGCAACCCCATGCATCGCAGCACGCCAGGCCTCCCTGTCCATCACCAACTCCCAGAGTTCACTCAGACTCACGTCCATCCAGTCAGTGATGCCATCCAGCCCTCTCATCCTCGATCATCCCCTTCTCCTCCTGCCCCCAATCCCTCCCAGCATCAGTCTTTTCCAATGAGTCAACTCTTCGCATGAGGTGGCCAAAGTACTGGAGTTTCAGCTTTAGCATCATTCCTTCCAAAGAAATCCCAGGGCTGATCTTCAGAATGGACTGGTTGGATCTCCTTGCAATCCAAGGGACTCTCAAGAGTCTTCTCCAACACAGCCAAAAATAAATAACGAACACACATCCTCAAAAAAATGTTTTTAAAAATACCACTTCCCAAAAAATACCATTTTAAAAATACCACTTCTCTGTTTGCTGAAGCATTAGCCAAAATATGGAAATAATCCAAGTATCCATCACTGGATGAATAAAGTTATTCTTGTGAATTTTTTGGTTTTCCAGGGCATATAAAGTTATGCTCACATAACATTATAGTCAATTAAGTGCACAACAGCATTATATTTAAAATAACAATGTACATATCTTAATTTAAAAATACCTCTTTGCTAAAATCTGCTAATCATCATCTAGGCCTTGAGCAAGTCATAATTTTTTGGTGGTGGAAGGTTTGGAATACTGCAAGAAATACCAAAAGGTGACAGAGAGACAGAAAGTAGGCAAACACTGTTGGGAAAATGGTGCTGATAGATGATCAACACAGCAAACCTTTACAAACTTTTAATTTTTAGAAAGCTCAAAGTTAGTGAAGGGCAACAAACCAAGATATGCCTGTAGGCTTATGTATGTCATAAGCATATACACACACATACACATGCTTATGTATGTTTATACAGGTGTGTGAAGTAAATGAGAGTAATGATACAATACACAGGATGAATAAATTACACAGTGAACAGCAAGAGTAATTTGGAATTTGCTTTAGACATTAAAAATAAATCCTTGATCTAACAAAAGTTAATTCTTCCCTCTCTAGACTCTAAAATATTTCAAGCAAATGGTTGGCAAATTATTTAGAAATAAAGAAAGAAAAATAGATTAATAATACTATGACATAAGTCAAGAAAACTTATGAAAACTCACTGAAACACAATAAAGTTAGTCCAGCTCTCTATATAAGCACTAGTTTGGATTTTATGTAATTCATTTAAGATTTTCAGGAAGCTAGTAGCAGTTTTCTATAAGCAACACGTTACCCTTACCCTTCATTCTTTTCAGTTTAAAGGTGGAATATTACTGTATACAGCTGAATTCTCTGAAAAGCTTCTAGCTATTTTCAAAAAGGACTTCCTGGCTGGCTCAGTGGTAAAGAATCTGCCTGCAATGCAGGATACCTGGGTTCAATCCCTGAGTCGGGACGATCTCCTGCAGAAGGAAATGGCAACTCACTCCAGTATTCTTGACTAGGAAATCCCATGGCCAGAGGAGTTTGGTAGGCTACAGTCGTGTGGTTGCCAAAGAGTCAGACAGGATTTGGCAACTACCCAACAACATCTTCAAAAACATAAAACTTTAAAAACATTTTCTTTTATCTTCCAAGGATCTCAAAAGCTATGGAAACTCACAAGATAAGAAACTCAAATCATTCTTCTAAACCTATTCAATATATAATAAACTAGAGCTGTTTCTAAAGAATTTAAGTCAATGACATAGAAATCTTACAGATTTCCAAACAAGTATTTCCTTTCCATCTGTGATCCATCTGTAATAACTTGCTAATTTTATGTACCACATAACAATCAACCGTAAATCTTGTTTAGGATTCCTAATGTTCAATGAGAAGTTTATATTCTAAAACAGTCACTATCAAAGTACTGCACATTGTATATGTAATTAAACAACAATATACTTATACAGAATATTCCCAGCAAGAGAATAACAATAAAATTCAAATAAAGGTTGTTCTCTTTTGGTTATTTTAGGTGACATAATATATGTCTGAATTTCTGGGACCCTCCTATTTCTTTTAAAATAATGATTTTAAAAAGTATACAGTCATCAGATCTTTAATATTACCTGATGCTCCATATGAAGCAACAAAAAATACACATATAATCCTTAGGGTTAAAAAAAAAGTATACAGATTCATTAAAAGTTAAACAGTTGAGAAATGTTCTGTAGTACAGTGGCCAGTGAAGAAACGTTTTGCAAAGACTTAGATCTAACAAAGGCTATAAAGAAATAAAAATCTCCAGAGAATCCTAACCACGAAACTTTTAGAGTATTTTTTAAGCTACAGTTAGAGAGACTGTTAAACTAACCATTTTATTCTAGAGATATACATATGCAACCAAGGAGGAAGGAGAATACATAATAGTTTTCTGGTCTGTAGAAATCAACTGTCACAGTGACATTCTTAAAGGAAATGTTCTACCTTAACATGACTATTAATTCTGTTTATATTGTATATTTAAATAGAAAATAACTTTTTCCTTTTCATTTGAAGTCATGTTTTCTAGGCCTCAAGTAAGTATAGAAAATAAAGTCATTTTAATAAACTAATGTAATCCACACTTTAAAAGGGATATTATATTCATAAACAGAAGTCATGCAATGTGATTTTGAATTGTATTAAAGTAATATTTAACATTGTGTGAATCAGGAATGCCCGAATTTATAAATGATGTAATCACTGTGACTATGTTTAAATTAATTATTTAATCTCACTTTGGGGTCATAACATGTTTGTCTGTATAAGATTAGTTCATTAAATAAAATGACTTATAAAAAGAAATGTACACTAAACTTGCCTAGCTATAAATGTTATGTAAATGCTGTAAAAGTTTGCTCAAAAACTGGCATTTCAAGAATAGTAATAGACTCCCTCACTTTATGCTGACAACTTTCAATTTTCACTTTCATGGACTGGAGAAGGAAATGGCAACCCACTCCAGTGTTCTTGCCTGGAGAATCCCAGGGACGGGGGAGCCTGGTGGGCTGCCGTCTACGGGGTCGCACAGAGTCGGACACAACTGAAGCGACAGCAGCAGCAGAGTCATCTCTTGGTATCTGTAAAGGATTGATCGTAGAACCAAACACCAAAATCTGCAGTTGCTCAACTCCCTTCTAGAAACTGATATATTATTTGCATATAACCTACACATATCCTCCCAAATACTTGAAATCATCTCAAGATTATTTATCACATCTAATACAATGTAAATATGATGGAAATAGTTGTAATACCATGTAAATAGTTGTATATACAATGTAAATGACATGTAAATAGTTGTCAGCAAGGGGCAAATTCAAGTTTTTCTTTTTGGAACTTTTGGGAATTTTTTTCCAATTATTTTCCATCTGGCAGTTGGTTGAATTCAGGGATGCAGAACTTGTGGATACAGAGGGCTGACTATACTAGTTAAGACTAAAGAAATAAAGTTTCATCAAAGTAGGCAACTGAAGAAATGACATACTAATATATTTAGAATTGACAACTAAATAAAGAAAAAAGTTGTTTTTGGGAGAAATTACGGCTTCCCTTGTGGCTCAGCTGGTAAAGAATCTGTCTGCAATGCGGGAGATCTGGGTTTAATCTCTGGGTTGGGAAGATCCCCTGGAGGAGGGAAAGGCCACTCACTCCAGTATTCTGGCCCAGAGAATTCCATATACTATACAGTCCATAGGGTCCCAAAGATTCGGACACGACTGAGCAACTTTCACCTTCACATTAATTTACTGCTTATTGCTCTATGTGTAAATTAGCTTTGGGTAGTATTTTCAGTTCTATCTGAAAACCAAAAATATATTTTCATCTTATTCATTTTATTACAAAGAGAAAAAGATCTTTGGAGATAGGAAAAGAACATAAAGATTCACATGCATGTTATTCAGTCTTGTACTTTAATGAAGAGGATTATTTTCTGAATTGGAATTACTTAAACCTCTGAAGGAATAATAATCTTAATAATGCTGTTGTTGTTTAGTTGCTCAGTTGTGTCCAACTCTCTTGCGAACCTATGGACTATAGCTCGCCAGGCTCCTGAGTTGGTAGGCAGATTCTTTACCACTGAGTCACCTGGGAAACCCAAACTTAATAACAATAAAACGGTATTTCATTTGAATGGAAAAACAATAAGCTTAACTACTAAACCAGAGAAATGGTCAAGTAAGCTCTATGAGACCGGAGACCATCATATCTCCCCCTTTCTTACTAGATCAGCACTTCCCCAGCACTAGCTACCTGGTAAGGAGTAGAGAGGTCATCTGCCTGAACTGCCTTTGCACTCCCATGGTGTCCTCCTCCACCCCCAAAAAATGCTCCTCACTATAGAAGTCAGCTAGATAATTCCCATCAAGCATCAACTTTTCTGTAAAATCTTCTCTACCGATGCAGTTATCACCTTCTACCATAAACTTTGCACAACAAAATGTGTATGTCTAATCATGGGTTTTGGTATCAGATAGACATGAATTAAAACTCCAACTCAGTTTTACTAACTACAAAAATGTGGGCAAGTTTACTTAAGAAAAATGAGCCCTGGGAACTCCCTGGAGATCCAGTGATTAGAACTCCATTCTTCTGCTGCAGGAGGTGTGTTCAATCCCAGGCTGGGGAACTAAGATCACGCAAGCCACATGGTACATGCAACCAAAGAAAAAGAAGAAGAAAACTGGGCCCTACTTTACTCCTAAAAAAAAAAAATGAAATCTGCAAAAAAAAAAAAAAAGTGTGATTAGGAAGATTAGGAGATGGTGATGGACAGGGAAGCGTGGTATGTTGCAGTCCATGGGGTCACAGTCAGACACAACAGAGTGACTGAACAACAACAGCAGGATTAAATAAGAAAATATAAGTGGCAAGTGAAAAAATTTTCATTTTTGAAGGTTTATAGCTCTACACTTTTTGTCTAATCACACATTCAGATACTACCTACTTATCTCCTCTTAGTCTGAGAGGAAAACCAACTATATTCCCCAGTAGAGTGCATGTGGCAGGAGTATCACATGACCGTGAGTATGACTAAGAAGATAGATGTTGGTGCAAGAGAGAATTCTTCTTGGAGAAGAAAGATGAATAGGCTAAATAATTATAATGGACTACTTATTTGGAACCATAAGAAAAGAGACACAAAAGAAGATCAAAATATATTTTTAGACTGAACTACTTTGACTAAAACCCTACTCATATTGAACCATTTGGTAATCAAAATTTAGATTACATTTAACACAGAAGTACAAAATACAGTATCTTAAGTAAGGCAGAAGCTTGTTTCTCTCTCACTTAAAATAATTCTAGGAGTAGGTTAGGCAGGGCTGTTTTGGAACTCCTCAAAATTATCAGAGATCTAAGTTCTTCTAACTTACTGCTTTGCAGTCCCTAGGTGAGGCCCTTGTCCTTACTAAGAAATGGAAAAGAAAAGGTTATCTCCTCTCTTTTATAATTTTTTGACAAGAGTGAAGAAACTTAATGCAAGTGTCAGAAAAATATAAGAAACTTACTTTATAAAGGAGAAAACTGGGCTCAGTTACTAAGTAAATTCAAATTACTTACTTATTGGCCAAAACTTAGTCACTGACTACATCTGGCTACAAATGATGCATTATTGGTTCAAAAGAATCAGGGTTCTGCTAGTAATGGGGAAGGGGAGAACACAAGTCTTTGCCATGTTATGTGTCACATTTTTCTAAGCCCTCTAAAGAATACCATTTATAAATATGGAAACCCAAGATGATGGGTCCTGGCATCAATAACAGAATGGGTAAAAGTCCACAGAGTACAAAACAGAGACTTTAAGAGTGGAAAACAAAACATCTATTTTTTTTCCTGTGTCAATAACAATGTAGCTATTCAATTATATGAACTGTAGAGACAAAAGTGAAGGGTACTTTGTAGAAACCTAGGTTCCTAAAAGTCCAACCTATGGAATTATAAAAGATGAATCACATTCTAAAAGGTGTGTTTTATGAATAAATTAATTTCTAAATATTACTTGATTTTTAAAAATCTATTTTTCACATGGGGCTTTCCTGGTGGTTTAGTGGTAAAGAATCCACTTGCCAAGCAGGAGAGGTGGGTTTGATCCCTGGGTCAGGAAGATCCATTGGAGAAGGAAATAGCAACCCACTCCAGTATTCTTGCCTGGGAAATCCCATGGAAGAGAAGCCTGGTGGGCTACAGTCCATGGGGTCACAAAGAGTTGGAAACAACTTAGCAACTGAGCACAGCACACATTTTTCATATATCTATTCTATAATATGTGATTCCCAAATTACTTTCTATAACATTTATTTATGTCACCTTGTCGCAAAAGGGCTTCCCAGGTGGTGCTAGTGGTAAAGAACCCACCTGCCAATGCAGGAGATGGCTTAGATCCCTGGGTCAGGAAGATTCCCCGGAGGATGGCCTGGCCACCCACTCCAGTATTCTTGCCTAGAGAATTACATGCACAGAGGAGCCTGGCGGGCTAGGTCCATAGGATCCCAAAAGTCGGACACAACTGAAGCGACTTAGCACGAAGCATGTCTCAATAAGGAATAAAGTAGTAAACTCTTTCATATTTTCTCTCAGAACACTAATAACTAAAATGTAGTACAATTGCCCCTTGTATGGTAGATTGGTATAGAAAACAGGCCATTTAAACCAAAGCAACTGCTCTGACTCCAAGTTGCAAAATAAAACTTATTTTCTAAACTAATTTATTTTCTAAGATAAGAAATCACTTCAATCTACTTTGGCTGTAACTTTGCTTCTAGCACCACTGTTTTCTCAAGATCTCCAAAGAGTTCAACGTTTTCCTTCCCAGTTCATTTATCTCAGGATTCCCAAGTAACTGCTCTACACAGTCTTAGCCATATACTTTAGTTGCCAATTCACATGAAGAATGCTTAAATTCATCCTTAGTCAACTCTGTATCTACTAGTTTACACATCTGAATTGCAGTCTTCCTTGATCAAAATTTATGGCAATTCAAGAACTTTGCATAGATTTTCCAATACAGGTATCCCTGTTGAGAGGCCTGAATGGGTCTCAACTATAACCGTCAGCCTGGGACTGGAGAACAAAAACACCTCACAGAAAAACTAAGAAGTGGATCTCTATGTTGTTTTTAAAAGATTGAAGTTCAGTGGCCAAGAAAAAAATTCCATAAAGGCACAAGAATATTTGATGCCATGTACATCCCAGTTTTATGTTTTTCAGACCCGTCCTGTGAATTTGTTATTACATTTTTTAAATAAACATGATGAGATGCTAGTAGAAAATATTTTCTACTCAAGTAGAAAATAATAATACGGTATTTATTTCAAAAATCAAATTGATAATGGGCTCAAGGTATAACCCCAAAAGAAAATACAGTTCTGATATACCATCAAGTAATTGAAATAAAGTCCGATGATGATGACCCAGTAGCACATGAATAAAATATAAAAGACGTTTTATATTTTCCCCAGTAAAATATAAAAGAAGGGTTACTAAAAGATCTCCTTAACTATAAGTCAAGTCTAAGAATACATGATATTTCAAGAGATACAGTCAACTTTATGACAAAACTCTTTCTCTCTTGTCCAAGTGAAAAGACCTTGGAGGATGTATGTCTAGTTCTGTACATACTCCATTAAGTATCTGACATGAAATAGGAGTATTTTTACAAAGTCACAGTTATATCTTCTTAATAAGGCTTAACATGTTGTTTTCTCATTATAATGGTTTTCATTCCCTTTTTACCAATTTTCCAAACCAAATGAACTTAATAGTTGTTACCTATTTTTTAATAAGTTCTAGACCTAGAGTCTGGGATGTTTAGTATAGGAATTCTTTCTAATATTTTTCACACTAACTTTCCTTCCTAAGTTTTTCTAATGAAACCTCCTTTCCTTGTATTTTACTGAAACTGATTTCAGTTGCATATAACAGAAAAAGAAACATAACTAAGTTAAATAATAAAAAAGGGCTCGTATTACTGAAAAATCAAAAGCAGCATTTCTCACCCTGTCTGTATATTAGAATCACCTGGGTTGTTTTTTTTTTTTTTAAACCTTTCTCCAAATCTTTATCCCAATGCCCCCTCTTCAGAGATCATTTTTAAAATGGTCTTGAGTTCTCCAGGTATATATTAATATATGTGTACAGAATTATCTACATATGTATAATATGTATACAGTTATATACATTATATAATGTGTATGTGTGTGCATACATATATATTTTTATATATTATATATAACTATATGCATATATTATATATGTTAATAAATTAACGTATATTAGAACCATATATTATAATTGTTACATACATACATGTTATATTCATATATATTATATACATATAAAATGTATATATGCACATATATACATTATATATATTATAAACATATGTGCATATATATATATTTGTTTTCCAGGTTCCAGATAATTTCCAAAGTGTACACAAGGTTAAAACCACAATTTTAGAAGAAGGGTTGGTTTCATACATGACTTAATCAGGATTTCAAATCTATTTATCTCTGATTCTCTAAGCCTCATTCTTGTCCATGAGTCAATTCCTTTTGCAGGCCAGTCTACCTAGTGATAGAATAATGGCCGCAGCCTTATATCCATCTGTTATACAATCCAGAAAAAGAGAAAGCTTCTTTTCTTCAACCACAGAACAGTCTTAGGCCATTGTCTGAGCCAACTTAGTTTCTATTCCCACCTGAACTAATCACTGTAGTAAAAGAGCTAGAATTATGCTAATTATTATGATTAACCTAAATCAAGTAACATAAAATTAAAACAAAACTTTATGTCTAGAACTAATGAGTGAGCACTGTAAAATTCTAACCAATGTAAAAGTGTCAGTTACCTCTGAATAATACCTATACATCTCTACACACAAGGAAAACAAAAAAATTACAAGCAAACAGTGTCAAAAGTAAACAAGGACAAACACTGCAGATGCTTGATTTACAAAAAAAGCATTATATAACTAGGAAGGGATAATGGAAACATTTTTTTGAAGCCTGTGGGGAATATGGCTCCAAATTAAAACTACTAGTCCGTTATTAAGTTACAATAGATATTTATATCACTGAATATAAATATACTCACATTTTTATATTTATTCCTATGTGAAAATTATTAATGTAATTGAAAGTTGAATTATAGGGCATCTTTAGTAATGCATTCCTCAGAACAAAAAGATTCCTATATTTTATACTCATTGAATAATGATAGTCAAAATGCTTTATATCAAAATATTTACAATACAATCCTGATTGAGGAAAACAAAATACAAACAGGATATTTCACTATTATTACAATGAAAGAAAAATTTACTCAAACATTAGCATTGTTTGTTTCAGGTGGTGGAACTATATAAACTTTTGTTCTTTCTCCTTTCTTATCTTCAAAAATTTCTTTAATTATGTACTACTCATAAATAAAAAGCTTTAATAGACCAATCGTCATCTCAATTACACAATCAGTGGTAATACTAAGTTAAATAAAAATCTTTCTAAAATCCTTCACTTAATTCTAAACCTTGAATTTCTAAATTTTTTTTCTTTGCCAAGAATTGAACATTAATCACGAAACCTTTGTTAATATTATGTATACAAATGTCAATGGTGAAAGTGAAGTTGCTCAGTCGTGTCCAGCTCTTTGCAACTTCATGGACTGTAGTCCACCAGGCTCCTCCATCCATGGAATATTCCAGGCAAGAATACTGGAGTGGGTTGCCATTTCCTCTCCAGGGGATCTTCCTGACCCAGGGATCGAACCCAGGTCTCCCACATTGCAGGCAGATGCTTTTACCATCTGATCCACAAGGGAAGTGGTATTCTAATGTTTAAAATGTATGCAAAATACCAATAACTAGATGTTTTCATATAAGGTAACATTTCTATAGCACCTGAGAAACCATCATTTCTCTCTTGCTTAAAATAGACTTCATGGAGAGGCATTTAGTTTTCCATGACACTGCCTACTCTGTAATTTAAATTCTTTAATTATTAAACTGCAAACTATTTAAGTGCAGTGATGGCATCATATACTTGTTAAAATGCAGATAGCAGAAATTTTGAAGTTCTTTCCTTTAAATTTTGAAGGAAAGAGGAGCGCTGTCGCTGAGATGCCAACATAAGTTGTTCCTGACTTGGTTTCCCCTCACAAGAACCACTAACATGTATTCAAGAACAATACTACTGAGAGAATCCTAGACATGGGGGAGAGGATGAAGCATCCCACTGTACCTCAGAGATCAAGACAGACTACATTAGAAGGATAAGAGAAGCAAGTACATTTTGACCATGTGTCCACTTCCCTTGGGTAGGACAGAGCCAAGCAGAGAGGTCTCTCCGGGGTCTCTGGTTCCTCCAGTGGGAAAAAAGAGTGGGGTGTAAGAGGAGAAGGCTAAAAGCCTCCCCTGGCATTGTGAATCAATTTGTGAGAGCCTCTACTCTGATCTCATTCCCCAAGAACTGCAGAGGAATCTAGGGGGACCAGCCACGGTGTATCTGATTGTGACCGAGAAGATGATAGAGGCTTACAACAACCAACACACAGGTCTTGGTGGACCAAGATCATACCTGCAATGCCCAAGGAGTAATCCCAACCATCAGCTTTATACATCTGCAGAACTAATTCAGACACACACAGTTAGTAAATATGACAACCAAAGGAAATAATAAAGCCCCAATAACTGACCCTATAGAAATGGAGTTATGTGAACTGTTAGAGGATTCAGAATAACTTTAAGGAAGGTTAGTGAACTATAAGACAACACAGGCAACTAAATGAAATTAGTAAAACAATGGATGAACAAAACAAGAAGTCTGTCAAGGAAACAACCACCATCAAAAAGCCAAACAAACACAGAATCCTACAGTTAAAAAAATATAATAACGGAAATGTTTAAATAGTTTCCAAAGTAGACTCATTCATGCAGAAGAAAGCAAGCCTGCAGAAATTATGGGACACATGAAAAGAAACAATTTCCTATTATAGATCTGCATCTTGCCTCTTCCCCATTAGATGTTGCAGAGAAATTAGATGTCGGGCAGAGCCCTGTGGAGCATCTATGCATTGTGCTCAAGAATGAAAACTCTCCCACTCCCCAACTGGTGCTATAGAAATTACAAGGCAGAACCCTGACACTCAAGCTCACTCTATAGTAAGTAAATGACAACAAAAAGGAAGCTCTTCACCTCGCCAAGATAGAGAGAGGAGGAAGTGGACAGCGTACAGAAAAGAGGCAGCTGAAGAAAGCAACTGTTTAAACCTGTGTATGGAGTCCTGGATAGACCCTCCAACTGGCTCATGGATGAAACCAAAAACAGGAAAACAAAACCTCTGAGAAAAAAATATCATGTGAACAACCTTGCAGGCTTTAAATTGGCCACTGGGTAGCATACAAACAGGCTAGACCAGAATAACCTAAATACTAAACTGGCATTTGAATCACAGTCTAAAAAAGTGGCCAAGGATGTGTGCTCTAAATTCAAATAAGCTGACTGTACTAAAACAGAAGATTTAAGTAGGAACCAGAATTGCATGACACAGTTACTGAAAATGTCCAGACAAAACCCAAAATTACTCATCATATCAACAAAGGGGAACATCTCAACTCAAATGAGAAAAGATAATCACCGGATGACAACACCAAAACGAAACAGATGCTGGAATTGTCTGGCAAGGATTTTAAAGCAGATATCACACAAAAGTACAAACAAGCAATTACATCATTCTTGAAACGAAGGGAAAATTAGAAACCCTTGGCAAAACTCTAGAACAAACAAAGAAAAACTAAATGACAATTGTAGAATGGAAATACATAATAACAATGAGCTAAATGAAAGATTGGATATGACGAAATAATCACGAACTTAGATCAATAAAAATTACCCAAACAGAAAAACAGAGAGAAAACAGATCTTAAAAGAATTAACAGAGCCTTAGGGATCTGCAGGTACCAAAAGATTTAACATTTTTTTTATGTCAGAGCCTCAAAATAAGAAAAGAAAGAGTGTAGGGATGATATATGTATGTGAAGGAATAATGGCTAAAAATTCCCAAATTTGACAAAAGATATAAACCAACAGACTCAAGATCCTCAAAGAAGATAAAACCATGTAAATCTACACCCAGACACATCATAATCAAATTGATAAAAACTAAATATATATATATATATATTTTTTTAGCTAGATCAGAGAGAAATGATACATTATCACTGAGACAGTATCAATTCAAGTAAGAAGTGATTTTTCTCATCTGAAAGCCATTCATCTGGTTTCCTTTCTGTTCCTCAAATATATCAAGTCTTTCCCTCCTTAGGGGTATGATACTATACATTCCTTCTGTCTGGTTCAATCAACCTCAGGCTCTTTTCACCACTGGCTTCTTTTTATTCTTTAGCTTTTTATTCATTTCATCAGAGAAACATTCTGGAAGTATCAACCCACCCCATATCGCTGTCACTCCTCTCTTATTACACAGCATTGTATTTGTTCTCTTCCTTACTCATAATACCAACAAAAATATCATGTAACTTTTTTTAACTTATAGCCTTTATCCCCTCTGCACAAAAATATTAGTTCCATGAGGGCAAAAATTTTCTATGTCTTGACTACCTCTGTGTTCCTAACATCTAGAAATACTTATAATAGACTCTGAATAAGTATATGTTGAATATTTGAACTAATGAATGAACAAAAGCATTAGTAAACAAATGCTTGGATTTAAACTAGTTAAGGGAGGGTGAACACTGAATAAAATTTAGTGTAAATCCCAGGATATTCCAACTGTTTTCAGCTTGCACTTGTCTTAACATTGTCTGAGAGTCTTAAAAGATATGGATTCCTGGGCCCCATATCATAAGAATTAATTCCTACCATGTAAGGGATGGAGTCTTGGCAATGGTATTTTTAAAACTCACTAGTTTATTCTAAGCCATGGCCAAGAAACACTGGGGCTTCCCGAATGGTTCAGTGGTAAAAGAATCTGCATGACAGTGCAGAAGCCAGAGGATATATGGGTTTGACTCCTGGGTCTGGAAGATGCCCTGTAGAAGGAAATGGCAACCCACTCCAGTTTTAAATTCTCAATTAAGGTTTCAGTGCATGATAATAGCACATCATTCTAAGTATTAACTATTCCCAAATATCATTACCAGTGGGCCATACACCTAATGATTATGTGTATGGCCAATAGTGGGCCATACACCTACTCACCTACTACATATACCCACTACATTAACAGCAGGCCACAAGACTGGAAAAGGTCAGTTTTCATTCCAATCCTTAAGAAACCCAATGCCAAAGAATATTCAAACTATCGCACAATTGCACTCATCTCACATGTTATCAAAGTAATGCTCAAAATTCTCCAAGCCAGGCTTCAACAATATGTGAACCGTGAACTTCCAGATGTTCAGGTTGGATTTAGAAAAGGCAGAGGAACCAGAGATCAAATTGCCAACGTCTGTTGGATCACCAAAAAAGCAAGAGAGTTCTAGAAAAACATCTACTTCTGCTTTACTGATTATGCCAAAGTCTTTGACTGTGTTCAGTTCAGTTCAGTCACTCAGTCATGTCTAACTCTTTGCAACTCCATGGACAGCAGCATGCCTGTGTAGATCACAACAAGCTGTAGAAAATTCAAGAGATGGGAATACCAGATCACCTGACCTGACTTCTGAGAAATCTATATGAAGATCAAGAAGCAACATTTAGAACTGGACATTTGGAACAACAGACTGGTTCCAAATAGGGAAAGGAGTATGTCAAGGCTGTATATTGTCACCCTGCATATTAACTTATATGCAGAGTACATCATGAGAAATGCTGGGCTGCATGAAAAACAAGCTGGAATCAAGAGTGCTGGGAAAAATATCAATAACCTCAGATATGCTGATGATAACACCCTTATGGCAGAAAGTGAAGAGGAATTAAAAAGCCTCTTGATGAAAGTGAAAGAGGAGAGTGAAAGAGTTGGCTTAAAACTCAACATTCAGGAAACTGAGATCATGGTATCTGGTCCCATCACTTCATGGCAAATAGATGGGAAAACAATGGAAACAGTGACAGACTTTATTTTCTTGGGCTCCAAAATCACTGCAGATGGTGACTGCAGCCAAGAAATTAAAAGATGCTTGCTCCTTGGAAGAAAAGTTATGACCAATCTAGAAAGCATATTAAAAAGCAGAGACGTTATTTTACCAACAAAGGTCTGTCTAATAGTCATGTATGGATGTGAGAGTTGGACCATAAGGAAGGCTGAGTGCCAAAGAATTGATGTTTTTGAACTGTAGTGTTGGAGAAGGCTCTTCAGAGTCTGTTGGACTGCCAGATCAAACCAGCCAATCCTAAAGGAAATCAGTGCTGAATATTCAGTGGAAGGACTGATGCTGAAGCTGAAACTCCAGTACTTTGGCCACGTGATGCAAAGAACCTACTCACTGGAAAAGACCCTGATGCTAGGCAAGATTGAAGACGGGAAGAGAAGGGGATGACAGAGGATGAGATGGTTGGATGGCATCACCAACTCAATGGACGTGAGCTTGAGCAAGCTCCAGGAGTTGGTGTTCCATGGAGTCACTAAGAGTTGGACATAACTGAGCAACTGAACTGAACTGACTGGTACAGCTACTCATCCAATACAGGGGCATCATCTTGTTCTTTCAGTGTAACAAATATCAGACAGAATCAATACAAATTTTAAAGCTTCTAAATGCATACATAAAGCCCAACATTCTCTGTATGATCTTATGATCTTATGCTAAATTTGAAATTTAAGTGTAAATATTTAAATGTAATAAGCAAATTTAAAAGAGCAAGTTAAAGATGAAATTTAACATTGACAACAATATATTTTTAGGTTGCTTCCTGATTCTGAGTGTTTATTTTAATCAAAAATAACATAAAATTATAATTGAAAATCTTAAGAATGTTCAAGCTGAAATCAAACTGTTCTTTTCTAACAGATCCTGAAAATATAATTTTCAAAACTTGTAACAGTTCTGAGATCTATTCCTATATATGCAAGATAACCAATTCTTTGATATGATTTATCTGAACTAGATATATACAATGCTTGAAATCAAATGACCAAGGAAATCTCCCTCTATATAGTTATTTTCAGAGTAAACTTTATCTGAGATAAACTTCTTATCTCAAGTTAAATTGACATTCATTATATATTTCTAGAAATTACTTTTAAGGCAAACACAACTAATCTGAGAATTCTTGGAAGCTCAGTTAGAACCACTGTAATGATAGTTAATCATCACTATAAAAAATGAATTAACACATCAAACTAAAGAAAGTATAAATGAGATAAAGTCTCCAGGAAAATAAAGTGCTAGATCATGAAATATCTTGGAAATAGGAGACCAAGTTGAGAATATATAAACTCATATTCAATACTGACAAACAATGACTTTCACTTTTTTTATCTTGCCTGGCTAAAAATATTTATTTTTTTTCTGAGTTTGAGCTACATGAATCTTTTTTTTTTTAATTTTTATTTTTACTTTATTTTACTTTACAATACTGTATTGGTTTTGCCAAACATTGACATGAATCTGCCACAGGTGTTTTTTAAATGATGATTAAAAATTAAACAATATACAAGGCATTTTATATAAATACAAAAAATATCATATTTTAAAAGTATATTCATATGGGGTGTGGAAGAAATGGACTGGGAGCTTGGGATTAAAGATGCAAACTATTACACACAGAATGATTAAACAACATGGTCCTACTGTATAGCACAGGGAACTATATTCAATATCCTATGATAAATCATAATGGAAAATAATATGAAAAAGAATGTATATATATATGTATAACTGAATCACTTTGCTGTACAACATAAATTACCATACTGTAAATCAAATATACTTCAAAAAAATAACTTTTTAGAAATACATTCATGTTCATGTAAAGATACCTCTTATCTTACATGATACAGAGGCTAGAAATACTCTAACCTCAATCAGCCATGGACCTCAGAAATCCTAGGCACAGAAACACAACTATACCATGTGAAAGGTACAATATAAAAGATACACCCATTCTCTAAATTTTTATGTAAACAATATCAAGTGGGTTTGTGGGGGGATTTTATATTAATTTGACAAAGACTTCATTTCTTTTCAGGATAATTTTATCTACATCTACGCTTCCTTTGAGACAGGTACTGCTCCCATGAAAAAAGAGCAACCTCTGATTTATGTACTTTTCTTTTGTTGTTGTTGGTTTTTAATTATTTTTATTTTTTAATTAATTTTAAAGCAATTTTTAAATTGACTTATATTTTTTTCTTAAATGTAAAGCTATATGCTGAGAATCTACTGTGTACCTAGCATGATACCAAACCATGAACAGTAGCAATTAAGACAGAATCTCCAGCTTTAAGAAATAAATGTCTTATCTTTAAGACATTCATATAAAAGATGATAAAACAAAAACTCAGAGCAATGTTCTTAAATAAATGTGTGACAGAGTGATCCAAAGTGAAATTAAGGATTTAAAAGGCATGCTTGAATAATGATGTTCACAGAAGACTTATTAGAAGATTGAGGAAAAAAACACTAAACTCCTATTTTATGCCCATCTTTTCTGTCAAAAAATAACATCCCTAATCAAAGTTAAAATTCACATATTGATTCATAAAAATATATTTCAAAAACTTAATTGTCAAATGTAATCTGTTAGTCTCAGTTCAGTCGCTCAGTGGTGTCCAACTCTGCGATTCCATGGGTGTTCCAAAATAAATCTGATGCTCCTAATTAACTCTCTCTCTCATGATATTAAGAGAGCCAGCAGATGAAAGAGTGTGCATTGTTAAGAAGATTTTAATGAATTAAGGAAAGTACTACAGATATCACAAAGATGGGTCATTCCTTTCACATACACACAAAAAATTGATATATGCTGTCCATAAAGAAAATATTTAAATTGTTAACAGATTGAAACAACTCAGTATGTAACTCTATTTTCATAATGGAAGCAAGCTTGAAATCAGTAACAAATGGTTAGGGAAAAGAGTCCACTTCAAGGAAATTAAACAATAGTCTTAAATAGGTCTAAGAAGAAAAAAACGTGAACTAAAGAATGTTTGAAACTAAGTAACAGAAAATGTGTGGAATACAGCTAAAGCAGCGTATGAAGGAAATTTATTGCCTTAAAAATACATATAAGCAAAAAGAAGCTGAAAACCATTGATTTAGCTTCCATTTCAAGAAACTAGGAAAAGAATAACAAATCAAACTCAAGGGACAAAGAAGTTATAAAATCATCAATGAAACAGAAAATAAACACATAATAGAGAAAATCAACAAAGCCAAAAGGTTTTCCTTAAAAAACAGTTTATAAATATTGCTAAAATGCCTAGTTAGACTGATTACAGAAAGCAAGAAGGAAGGAAGGAAAACACAAAGTACCAAAATCACGGGGTAAGGGCATCATCACTGCAAATCCTATAAACAGAAAAGGAAATATAGCAATCACTTTTTCAAGAAAATAAACTTGATAATTTGAAATAAATGGATATATTCTCTAAAAGTTGAATTAATAAAACTAGAAAAAATATATAAAAGGTAAATGGCCCAATATCTACTAAGGTGGTTTATTATTATTTATCATTATTGAAAAAGAGTTTGTTATACTCACATGTCTCAGGAGGAGGAGCATGTTGCACCATGGAGGTCACACAGGGAAAGAAGAAATGAAGGGAAAACATGGGTGAGAGCCTCCCCTGAGTGTTTCTTCAGAAACGAACAGGTAAGGCAGAGTATGCAAGCTTAGAATTGGCTAGTTTGAAAAACTTCAGCTGACTCTGGGGTACAGGGTCCTGTCTTTAGTTCTCTAGTACCAGGCCCTAGGGTGATTAGAGTAGAAGTAGCTACAAGTGTGTGAGGCCCCGAGGAGGTTAGCTCATGTGCCCTCGATTGGCTAGTTTACATAGAAACAGCTTGCTTGCCACTTACTTGCTTTCTCTAGCCTAAAGCTAGAGAAGCTGTCTGTTCAGGGTCAACAAGGCCCCAGTGTCAAAGCATCAGAAACAATGATAAGGGACAGGAATAGTTTCTTAAAAACATCCCCCAAATAAAATACCAGGTCCAGAAAGTTTTAACTGTGAATTCTTACAAACATTTAAGAAAGAGCAACTCAATCATGCCAAAAATAAGCAAACTTTTTGACAGAATTGGGGGAATAAGAACACTTACTCTCTTTTAAGAACCCAGCATAACCTGACTCCAAAACCTTCAAAAATAAAAACTCCTTACAAGAAAGGACCTCATTTGTCCTCCTGCCAATACTTCTTTTGCCAACACTGCCCTCCTTGGACTTAGAGAAGGGGCTCATTTACAGTTAGAATATATTAGACAACATTATTTCTAATCAAGGAACTCATTTCAGCAAAAGAAATATGGGCTTTGCTTACAGAATTCACTAGGTCTAACAAATTCTCCACTTAGAAGCAGCGAACAAACAAGAGGACCAGCTGAAAACAATAATGATGTCAATTGAGAGATAAATATCTCTTCTCATTGTTTCACCTGATAACTCACAAACTTTTTGCCACTTGTCTCCATAATTTTTGAACTCGACTCATTTAAAACCCTGATTCCTGAGGGAGGCATGCTTCCACCTAGAGACAAGACTCTGGTTCTACAGAACTGAAATTTAAGATCATCAACGAGCACTTGGGGCCCTTGAAACAAAATGGAGGTCACTCTACTGACTGGGGTGATTTGTCACAATGAACAAGTAGAATCTGAGTTGCTGCAACACAGGGAAGGCAGGAAGAACTCTTTTAGCGTATTCTCTGGGATTCCTCTTAATACTTCTATCTCCAATATTAAGAATTGATGGAAAATTACATCTAAAAAAAAAAAAAAGGCTCACTGAAGATTCAAAGGGAAAGTCTGGTCATTCACCAGACAATGAACCCTAAACAGTTAAAAGCCAAAGAAACATGGCGAAAGTGACAGAAAAAAAGAAGTCATAAGTATCACCTACAGCCTCAGCCCAGATAAGAATGAGGATTGTGTTCAACAAACAAACTGGACTTCAGTTAAGAGTGCTTTGTCATAAATAACCGTAGAAGGGACTGGTTTCTTTCCCAGCTGATACACTTCAGCTATATGTTAACATTAACATCTCAAAGGGATTGATTTATTGCTAGTGTTGAGTGATAGCTGAACAACACAAACCTGTCCTCATCCTGCTCTCTTGCTGTCTCTAGTTCCCTAAAGTGTATTCAGCAAAAGTTTATGGTACTAGAAACAAATATTTCATTTTCTGAATTACTATTTTTATTTTAGCATCCAAAGAACAGTTCTATAGTGCACAACCATATCAGTGAACGCTTCTTAATGATCTGGAAGGAAAATATGTTTCATAGATTGGTTAAGGACATTTTTCATAGTTGGGTCAGATGAATCAAAATTTCCAAATACAATGTCAAGACATTTTAAAATTTAACAGTATGTTTTTGCTACAGGCTTCAAATATTTAAGCAGTACCTAACAATACCTCTTTTCACTGACTGTAAATAGTTTGGTTTTTTTTTTTTGGTCCATTAAAGTATTTGTTTCACAAGAAGAATAAGGATTGTGGGAGCTATTCATATAAATTTCCTTGTGTGTGTGCATATATGTACACATTAACTAGTTTCATTTTCATTCTTTGCCTTATTTTCTAAAAATTTCATTGAAATTAACAATACATGATTTACCATGTAATAGTGAACAACTGTAACTTAACAATTTATTAAAGTATGTATGCACGTGAGGAAGCAACAGTTAGAACTGAACATCGAACATCAGACTGGTTCCAAACAGGAAAAGGAGTACATCAAGGCTGTATATTGTCACCCTGTTTATTTAACTTATATGCAGAGTACATCATGAGAAACACTGGACTGGAAGAAACACAAGCTGGAATCAAGATTGCCGAGAGAAACATCAATAACCTCAGATATGCAGATGACACTACCCTTATGGCAGAAAGTGAAGAGGAGCTAAAAAGCCTCTTGATGAAAGTGAAAGAGGAGAGCGAAAAAGTTGGCTTAAAGCTCAACATTCAGGAAACAAAGATCATGGCATCCGGTCCCATCACTTCATGGGAAATAGATGGAGAAACAGTGGAAACAGTGTCAGACTTTATTTTGGGGGCTCCAAAATCACTGCAGATGGTGATTGCAGCCATGAAATTAAAAGACGCTTACTCCTTGGAAGAAAAGTTTTGACCAACCTAGATAGTATATTCACTTTAGCAACTAATGTCCATCTAGTCAAGGCTATGGTTTTTCCTGTGGTCATGTATGGATGTGAGAGTTGGACTGTGAAGAAGGCTGAGCGCCGAAGAATTGATGCTTTTGAACTGTGGTGTTGGAGAAGACTCTTGAGAGTTCCTTGGACTGCAAGGAGGTCCAACCAGTTCATTCTGAAGGAGATCAACCCAGGGATTTCTTTGGAGGGAATGATGCTAAAGCTGAAACTTCAGTACTTTGGCCACCTCATGCGAAGAGTTGACTCATTGGAAAAGACTCTGATGCTGGGAGGGATTGGGGACAGGAGGAGAAAGGGACGACCGAGGATGAGATGGCTGGATGGCATCACAGACTCGATGGACATGAGTCTGAGTGAACTCTGGGAGATGGTGATGAACAGAGAGGCCTGGCGTGTTGCGATTCATGGGGTCGCAAAGAGTCGGACACGACTGAGTGACTGAACTGAACTGAACTGATTATCATCTATGTCTCCATGTGATGTATGCTCAGTCATGTCCAATTCTTTGTGACCTTATGGAATATAGCCTGCCAGGCTCCTCAGTCCATGGGTTTCTCCAGGCAAGACAACTGGAGTGGGTAGCCATTCCTTTCTCCAGGATTGAACCCTGTCTCCTGCATTGACAGGCAGATTCTTTACCAATGAGCTGCACTCTTTCCATATTCCTTATAGCTCTGAAAGGCTGAGCCTAGGGTATTTGCTCATCACTTTGTGCAATCACTTCCAAAATATAAGTAATCATCATGTAGTACCCACTTCCCATGGTGGGATGGAGAGAGAAGGAGCAGACTGGTAAGAAATGAACATCCTCAAATCTAAGATGTTTGTCAGGCCCATAGACTGGAAGTAGTCCCATATTTCTTGGGACTATAAGATATACAGCCCCAAAAGTAAAAGAATTCACATTAGTGCAAGGAAAAGAGTTCTCAAAATAAGGTGAAGCTAGAATATTATCACAGAGAAGGTGATGGCACCCCACTCCATTACTCTTGCCTGGAAAATCCCATGGACAGAGGAGCCTGGTGAGCTGCAGTCCATGGGGTTGCAAAGAGCCAGATACAACTGAGCGACTTCCCTTTCACTTTTCACTTTCATGCTTTGGAGAAGGAAATGGCAACCCACCCCCTGTTCTTGCCTGAGGAATCCCAGGGATGGGAGAGCCTGGTGGGCTGCCATCTATGGGGTCGCACAGAGTCGGACACGACTGAAGTGACTTAGCAGCAGCATGACTAAATTTGCCAGAGATAAAGACAGTCAGTGTTGGAAACTTGTGGCTTCTCATTCTGCGCAAGGAGAAAACATGTTATACAAAAGACAGTTGTACTGTTTTGGGCAGAAACAAAGTTGTTTGGAACAGTATATGTAACTCCAAATGAGTGGAAAGATCAATTAAGATGCTAAGCAGTCAAAGTGATGAAATGTACCAGATTTTAATCTGTTGTCCCAGCTCCAAATCTAGAAATCTGCAAACTCTATTTGTGCTTTGTCAGATGGGGTTCCTTGTTAGGCTTGGCCAACAGAGGTGCTACAGGGTCTTTACAAGGCTGGCAGAAAAAGGAATTTCTTCCATTGGATCTGCTTTTTCATTCCAGAAGCAGCAGTTCCTTCCCATCAGTTCAGTCACTCAGTCGTGTCTGACTCTTTGCGACCCCATGGACTGCAGCACACCAGGCTCCTATGCCCATTACCAACTGCCAGAGCTTGCTCAAACTCCCACAGTAGCAACTGAATCTAGTTGCAAGTTTTCCAACATGTTTCTGCTTTAGGTTTTTCTCGTTACTCTGCACCCTTTCAAACTTTACCATGTGCGTACTTCTTCCCATTATCTCTCCTCTTTATACTCCTTTGCACATCTCTTCCTCTTTCCTTTCCTCTCTTTTTCTATTTTTCCATTAATATCGTTTAAACTTATATGAACCTGTTAAGACTTTTCTTTATTTGTTTCCTATATGCTTATGGTGATGATACAAATACAATGGTATTTGTACCTATGTTTTAAATTTATGTGATAGAAAAATGCCTTTTCTCTTAGATATTTATAAAAATGGAATGGAATTATTGTTTACCCCTAGAAATCCAAACAGAAATACATATTTTTGTGTATAATGATGATCACATACTCAAAAGTTTAATACTCTGAATTGGTCAAAAGATGACTATGCTAGCCACGTCAGTGAAATCAGATTTCTATAAATAAATCCAGCATTGCAGGCTATAGCTTTCTTCATCAATGAAGATAACTTTCAAAAGATGAATTCTTAAACACTTAAATATACTAAAATGGTTTATAACTCATGAATATGTGCATCCTAAGATAATTAGACATTGAAGTCAATTTCTAAATGTTGCGTTTCATTAGCTGTGAATTTATACAGAGATTTCAGTGGTGTTAATGCCATCACTCTACCATGTGTAGGATTGCATATATAGTCATGTTGGCATCAAGGACTTAAATGATGGAGTTAAGGTCTTGATTAGTCATCTACATACCAGTTTTAACATAAGTGAAGTCGCTCAGTCGTGTCCGACTCTTTGCTACCCCATGGACTGCAGCCTACCAGGCTCCTCTGTCCATGGGATTTTCCAGGCAAGAGTACTGGAGTGGGGTGCCATCACCTTCTCCGATACTTACCCTCAATTCTCACATAAGCTAGAAAGCAATGACTGGTTGACATAAAATGTAGGAATAAGATTGGGATGAATACCACAAACAGCTTAAGTCTCGGAGGTTATGTAGAATATGAGTCATTTTGCTGTTGATCACTTTAAATGAATATGTTATCTTTAAAGACAGATTTTATCCTCAAAACACAGAATGTGCAAAATTTTTTATCAAAGAGAAAAAATAAAGTCATTTCTTCATAAAGTTATTATTTGCTTCTGACATTTATGTATGGCACTTAAAATAACCAATATAAAACTGCAGAATTGCATTCTTCTCACAATCTGTGTAAGTACTGACAGCCAATGGCATGCAATCAAGAAGCAGGCTACTAGAATCTGATTTATTACACTGTATCCTGTATCTTGCTTAGCAGTTTCCTTCACCATCCTTCTGTGCTTTGAGGAATATGGCATCCAGCAGCACTTGTTCTTTCCTTTGCATAACAAGGCCATTTTCTGAACTAATGAGGTTAGACAAATATATGAAAAATTTATAGAGACTTTAAAATGTAATGGAAGAAGAGAAAGTATGTAAGTGCACTGCGTCTGACTTCCTTTTCAGTATGTCAGAAATCGTTTTCCTAAAAACCTTTACTTGCACTGATGGGGCTGCAGTAAAAAAAAACTCACTTTAAGGCGCTTTCCTCCACTAGTGAATGATAAGATACCAACAAGTAAACTAGAAGTCAATAAAATAAACATTAAAAACTATGTAAAAATCTAAGAACTTTCTATACCTGTTTAGTGAGATACTGTAAGAAAAGAAAGATCGAAAGTAAAAGAATACAGTTTTTAGTCAGAATAACTTTGATTCTTATGGATTTCAGCTGAAACCCATTTCTAACATATTTTTACCATCTCCAGGATCACAAATGGACAAGGTAATGGCACTCCACTCCAGTACTCTTGCCTGGAAAATCCCATGGATGGAGGAGCCTGGTAGGCTGCAGTCCATGAAGTCGCTAAGAGTCGGATATGACTGAGCAACTTCCTTTTCACTTTTCACTTTCATGCATTGGAGAAGGAAATGGCAACCCACTCCAGGGTTCTTGCCTGGAGAATCCCAGGGACGGGGGAGCCTGGTGGGCTGCCGTCTATGGGGTCTGACAGAGTCGGACATGACTGAAGTGACAGCAGTTAGCAGCAGCAGGATCACAAAGGTCTGTGCCCCAGACCCAAGGGTTCTTTCTTCGGAGCTCCTGAGCCACTAATATCAGCTGAGCTGTGCATCCTTTTCACAAACTTAAATCACCTTAAAAGGTCTCTCCCAGATTTCAAGTTTTGTTCATTCCAATCTGTTATTCTCTTTGCTCCCCAAAGTCTAAGGATGGTAGCATGGCTTGTCACTAGTTCCACAATACTTTAGTGTTCCCTCTTTGACTTTTTGGGTTCTCCATTATCCACAATTACTTGTACTACTCTACCTCTAACTACCGTGGCTCTGTTTCCTGAATAGATCCTGACTGATACTGACCTTCTTTGCTTAAATACAGCATTATAACATTTCTGTCTGCAGCAGCTACCCACTCAATATAAGGAAAGGAGACACCCTCCTAGACTCTCAGATATGAAGTGGAGTTCATACTTCAATCTCTCATACTCCAGCTAGCCCCCTCCCACTGCTCCTAAGAGCCACCCCAGTGAAACGGCATCAGTGAAGCAGCGTCTCCCCACCAAACCTGCAGCCTGGAGTACGCTGCTCTAGCAGACCTGCAAACTAGTCAATGAATAATGAAAGATTCTTATTATATGCTAAGATTGTGAGGTTTTTATCCACAAATAGCTAATTTATATAAAAGTTAGACCTCTTAGCCAACTCTAGCTCTAGAATATTTAAAGGAAATTGAAAATTAGAAAATATTTTTCATTATTTTTAAGGCTCTATCATAAAGCTGAAGAACTGACACTTTCGAGTTGCAATGCTGCAGACTATCAAGAGTCCCTTGGACTGTAAAGAGATCAAAGCAGTCAATCCTAAAGAAAACCAACCCTGAATATTCATCAGAAGGACTGATGCTGAAGTTCCAATATTTTGGCCATCTGATGCAAAGAGCCACGTCACTGGGAAAAACCCTGGGAAAGATGGAGGGCAGGAGGAGAAGGGAGTAAGAGAGGATGAGATGGTTGGATAGCATCACCGACTCAATGGACATGAATTCGAACAAACTCTGGGAGATAGTGGAGGACAGAGGAGCCTAGCATGCTGCAGTCCATGGAGTCACAATGAGTCAGAGATGACTTAGCAATTGAACAACAACAAATAAAGCCATGGCCCCCACAACTATTGTCTCTGAAACGAGCTTCAAGAAATGCTTCCAAAGAAAAAAAGCTGAACATTTATTCTTTCTGCTGCTCTGCACTCCTGACACAGCAATACCATGCAAGATAGAGGGTGCCTCTGGTTGTGGAAGGTGAATGTCACAAAGAAATATAAAAAGCAAAAGACATTACCATATTTTAATATATTATCCTCATTTATATTATAAAAAGATGAAAAGAGAGCACAGGTTTTGAAATGGTATTTACTTAGCTTTGAGCCATAACCCTGCCATTCACAATTTTTATAGCTAACCTACTTATAGCTTACTATGGGTAACACAATGAAATAAGTGTTGCACACAGTAAGACACTTAGTTCTTACTATGACTCCATCAGGTATGCCTAGTTAATTTATTATCACTATTTAACATTTGAAACATTCAGAAAACTAAGATCATGGCATCTAGTCCCATCACTTCATGGGAAATAGGTGGGGTAACAGTGGAAACAGTGTCAGACTTTATTTTGGGGGCTCCAAAATCACTGCAGATGGTGATTGCAGCCATGAAATTAAAAGACGCTTACTCCTTGGAAGAAAAGTTATGACCAACCTAGATAGCATATTGAAAAGCACAGACATTACTTTGCCAACAAAGGTCCGTCTAGTCAAGGCTATGGTTTTTCCAGTGGTCATGTATGGATGTGAGAGTTGGACTGTGAAGAAAGCTGAGCATGGAATAATTAATGCTTTTGAACTGTGGTGTTGGAGAAGACTCTTGAGAGTCCCTTGGACTGCAAGAAGATCCAACCAGTCCATTCTGAAAGAGATCAGTCCTGGGATTTCTTTGGAAGGAATGATGCTAAAGCTGAAACTCCAGTACTTTGGCCACCTCATGCGAAGAGTTGACTCATTGGAAAAGACTCTGATGCTGGGAGGGATTAGGGGCAGGAGGAGAAGGAGTCAACCGAGGATGAGATGGCTGGATGGCATCACTGACTGGATGGACGTGAGTCTGAGTGAACTCCGGGAGTTGGTGATGGACAGGGGAGCACCTCCCTGAATTGCAGGGCAGTGCTGCGATTCATGGGGTTACAAAGAGTCAGACATGACTGAGCAACTAAAGTGAACTGCACATTTGAAAAAATAGATTTAGAGACTTGAAAAGCATATCCCTGATGCCAAAGCACTTGCTCTTAAACTTTATTCAGGGATGATATTCAAAATATTTAACAAATCAAATGAACATAAATTTAATATAGGAATAAACATAAATTGAAATTTACTTTTAAAATGTCCTTCCTTCTCAGCTGTAAGTATTATAAAACCATTTATCAACTGATAAAAGTGGTAGCATGGTAGCACAGCTGTTTAGCAAGCAATTCTAATGTATTTCATTTGTTAATTTTTATAAAATGGTATAATTTTGTGATTTTTTTATACTAGCTTGCCACTAACCAAATGATGCCCCTTTCTGAGACATGACTCAATCTAAGAAAGTACATCAAATTCTTCCAATGATTTTTCCCACCAAATAGATATTCCTTAATTTTTGGCCTCAGTAACTAGAGGAAAGTTACTAACTTCACTATTATTTCATAATGCTGAATCCTCCATCAGTTTCTAATAAACATATCTTTTTTTTTCTTTTGCGGGCTTCCCTGGTGGCTCAGAGGTTAAAGCGTCTGCCTCCAATGCAGGAGACCCGCCTTCAATCCCTGGGTCAGGAAGATCCCCTGGAGAAGGAAATGGCAATCCACTCCAGGATTCTAAGATCTTTACAGTCATATCTCTTTGGTCTTAAATCACAAAAATCATTTATTGTATTGTCATATTTATTCTAGTTAAGCCTAATTCTTCAAGTTAGAGGAAAGGAGCAGAAAAAGACCCGTAAAGGAGTGGATTGTATTGATAGACTGCCTCAGTTTGAAATTTAAACTCTGCCACTTAAAAACTTTAAACTCAGTTTCCTCATTTTTAAAGATGGCCATAATTATAATATTCAAATGAGTACCATGCTTTATATTTGAAATGGTCTCTGGAATAGAACAAGCACATTATAAGCACTAGCTCTTATTTTCATTAATAAAATTTATTTCATTAATATCTGTAACAGACAGGTATTTTGTATTAACAATTCACCTCATTAAATGAAGGTGAAATGTAACAGGATTTCAGGGCTGATTCCCCTAACACACATTCTATACCAGAAAGTTTAACACTGGCTAACTTCCTTTAAATTCTTTGGTGTGTAAGAAAGGTAGACTTATTTGCATTTTGCTCTTCACCTGCCTAGGTTTCTTTCTTTCCCTGGAGGTCTCTGAGACGGTATAAATAAAAACTCAAGGTCATCTAGCTTGGCAAACACTCTCAGGGTGAGAGTTGGCTTCAGTGCTCTACTTGCCACTCTGGGTTCTTCCTTAATTTAGCTTGTGTACTCCTCCTCTCTAATTCTTGGAAGCATTCACAAATATGTTTTGTTTCTATTTTATCTAGAATGCTGGTTGTCTGCAGAGAAATGAGTCAGTACAGGCACCAGTATGTCATAATACCATTCCAAATGCATATTCATCATAAAATCAGGAGTATTATTTTTACTTTTATTTAAAAATATCTTCATATCATGAATAAAAGTCAAATCAATACAAGTGTCCAAAATAAATAATAAAATTATCCTCAACCTCTCCCTGGTTCCATTCTGAGAAATACTTCACATAATAAATAATAAACACAATTGATAGTAATTGTGTTTTTAGTTTGAGGTGTGATTTTTTTCTTTGGATTTTACCATTACAAATCGAATATAAGGAAGGGCTTAATACTGAGTTTGTCAATTTTTGATACCATCTGTTAGCTCTGCACTATGAAATAAAAGACCCAACATATTCTACTGTCTCCTACTTTACACTTCTTGATCTATTACTTTAATAATGATATTAAGGTTTCTAATATTTATATTGTTATACTATAATTAAGTCCTCTGCAATGTATACAGATTGATTTCAAATCAATCAATATAATTTCCTATCAAACAAAATAGTGCAGCCAAACACACAGAGAAGTAAATGAAATTCTATGGTCACCAAACCCCTGACTTTTGAAGAATGTCCCAAGCATGAACTAAAAATGCCTTCTTTATTAATTTGTTTCCACTTTTCTCTACTTCATTCAGAAATTCTCAATTTATGTTCTCAATATTTATGTCACCCTTCTCTTATTCCCTTTTTTTTTTTAAATTTTGCTGGACCAACTTCACGTATGGGGATGTGGAGTTCCTAAGCTTTCCAAGCTCTTGAAGGTCAGAAAATTATTTTCTTGTTTCATTTAATTGAAACTTTGGATAGAGACAGAATTCTGTCAATATGTCCAAAATTATCTCCTCTTAAATATTTTAGAAAATATTATTCCATCATTCCCTGCTCTGAAAACTCTCTAATCCTGATGAGAAAGTGTTGATAACAGTATGTTTCTCATCCCATTGTAGGTGACCCAGTTACTTTCCTCTGGGGAAGCATCAAGGGTATTTTATTTCTAGTCTTCTGAAAATACAAGAGAATGCAAAAAAAATTAATGTCTTTGAAAATCTGTCTGTGGTATTTTGTTGAGCTCTTCTAATTGAAGACATGTCAAGATAACTCACTGATTTTTACATCAAATACTTCCAACAACCATCCTAGCATTCTGCTCCTGGAATGCCTAATAAACAGATGTTTGGCTTGTATCTAGCTTCAATTTATCATATTTTCAATATCTTTGTCTTTTTATATTCAACTAGTGCTTATACACAAATGAGCAACTTCACTTTCACTTTTCACTTTCATGCATTGGAGAAGGAAATGGCAGCCCACTCCAGTGTTCTTGCCTGGAGAATCCCAGGGACGGGGGAGCCTGGTGGTCTGCCGTCTCTGGGGTCACACAGAGCTGGACACGACTGACGAGACTTAGCAGCAGCAGCAGTGCTTATATTGTAGTTTTTTTACAAAGTTATTTAATTGTGACCTTGTAAAGAAGGGAGAACATACATATATGTTCTTTAATATGAAACCAGAAGTCTGGGTTTTCTTGCCTGGCAAATCCTATGGACAGAGGAGCCTGGTTGCCTGCAGTCCATGGGGTCGCTAGGAGTAGGACACAACCGAGCGACTTCACTTTCACTTTTCACTTTCATGCGTTGGAGAAGGAAATGGCAGCCCACTCCAGTGTTCTTGCCTGGAGAATCTCAGGGACGGGGAAGCCTGGTGGGCTGCCATCTCTGGGGTCGCACAGAGTTGGACATGACTGAAGCGACTTAGCAGCAGCAGCAGGCAAAATCTTGTGTAATATATTGAAAATTAAACTATATGCATTCCTTCAAGACTGTAGCACATCCATATATATAAAATGTAAACATATAGGAGGTAAGTGTTCTAATATTTTTTTTGACCTAACAGAATTTTATACATTTTTCTTTCTTTTTTTTTTTTTAATACTTTATTCTACATTGCAGTACTGTATTTGTTTTGCCATACATTGACATGAATCAGCCACAGGTGTTTTGATAAGAAAATTTTAAAAATCCAATTATTTTATCAATATAAGTTTGAGATCAATATTGATATATTGAAATCAATAATCTGAATTTTTCACTGCTGCTGCTGCCGCTAAGTCGCTTCAGTTGTCCGACTCTGTACGACCCCAGAGATGGCAGCCCACCAGGCTCTTCTGTCCCTGGGATTCTAGAGGCAAGAACACTGGAGTGGGTTGCCATTTCCTTCTCCAATGTATGAGAGTGAAAAGTGAAAGTGAAGTTGCTCTGTCATGTCTGACTTCGCAATCCCATGGACTGCAGCCCACCAGGCTCCTCCATCCATGGGATTTTCCAAGCAAGAGTACTGGAGTGGGGGTGCCATTGCCTTCTCCACTAGATATATATTATATACTCACATGTTTGAAAGGTATTCTCATTTGTAGAAAGGATTCAAAATCCAAAGAATTCTATGTGACTAAACTATGTTTCTTTTTGGATAAATTGAATCCCAACCAATACTTTGAAATGCAAGTATCTCTTGCCAAAAAAAGAAAATACTATTTTAAAAATCTATAAACAATAAAGACTGAAAGGGTGTAGAACAAAGGGAACCCTCCTACACTAGTGGTAACAATGTAAATTCACCATGAAGAACAGCGTGGAGGTTCCTCAAAAAACTAAAAATAGAGCTACCGTATAATCTAGCAATTCCATTCCTGGGCATATATCCAAGGAAAAACATAATTCAAAAACATACATGCACCTCAGTATTCACTGCAGCACTATTTACAACAGCCAGGACATGGAAGCAACCTACACGTCCATCAACAGAGGAACAGATAAAGAGGATGTGGTACATATATGTAAAATGGAATATTGCTCAGCCAATAAAAAATGAAATATTTTTTCAAGAGCAACATGGATGGACATAGAGATTGTCATACTAAGTGAAATAAGTCAAAGAGAGAAAGACAAATAGTATATGATATTGCTGATACATGGATCTTTAAAAAGGCTAAAAATGAACTTATCTACAAATAAGAAATAGAGTTACAGATATAGAAAATAAACTTATGGTTACTAGGGCTAAAGAGGGGAGGGATAAATTGGAAGATTGGGATTGACACATACACACTGCTATATATAAAACAGATAACTAATAAGAACCTAGTGTATAGCACAAGGAACCCTACTCAATACTCTGTAATGGCCTGTATGGGAAACGAATCTAAAAATATGGATGCATGTATAATAGAGTACACCTGAAACTAACAACAATATAAATCAACTATATCTCAATACAAACTTTTTAAAATAAAAAGGAGTTTCCAAACGCAGTTAGAAATAAAAGGTAAAAGAGGCAAGCATAAGTTAGGTAAAAACAACTGGTAGGCAACTCATCTTTCTCTAGAACAGATCTCTCGATCATCTTTTTTCACTACAAACATAATGTGTAACAATTACCTATACATTTCCTATGCATTACTTTCAGAAATCTGCATTGGTTTTTCCTAGTAGCTATAATACTACAATAGAAATAACACTGAATCCATTCTAAATATTCCAAAGCTTAAAAACTTTATAGAGGCTTCGTTGCTAAATCATGTCTGACTCTTGCAACCCCATGGACTGTAGCCCACCAGGCTCCTCTGTCCATGTGATTTCCCAGGCAAGAATAATGGGGTAGGTTACCGTTTCCTTCGCCGGGGGATCTTACCAACCCAGGGATCAAACACTGGTTTCCTGCAGTGTTTTTTGCAGGCAGATTCTTTACCAACTGAGCTACCGGGAAGCCCTAAAAAGCTTTATATTAGTAATAAATTCCTCGTGACATACCTCACAATGGATCCAAAGGTATGTATAACAATAACTAACTTGAGAATCACAGCACAACCCTAAAATTCCTCAAGGTGAAGAAATAATTTGCTAAAACAATTATGAGACTCTCTTAAATGTCAAGACACTGCTAGATCTAATGCTAAGTTTGACTCAAGCTCTCAGACTCAACTAATGTCTTACAAAAAAATAAGTCCATTCATGAATGACTCTCGCCAAATTAATTTTTTCTATAAATTCCTAAACATTCACAGCTGTATTTAACTAGGCTTGCCTTTGTACTTCATTTAAATGAGTTCTTCCTACATTTTTAAGTTACTTCACCGTTCGAAAACACTGTAAATGGCATTATGTACCCAGTGGAATTTTAGTTCAGCAAGCAATGCTACTTCTCTGGTTGACTGGCTACACTTTAAAACCTGGTTAATGGTCCTATTTTACTCTTGTCACCAATAATATCCTGTGACCGTCTAATTTCTATAAAGATTTATTTTAACAATATCTGCACATACAATTCTAACTTTTTAACTTCACTTTGATCTTTTAATAAATTTAATTTGAATGAATTAGTTAAGTATATAGTTGTAAATTTCACATGCTTTCCTTATTTCAATTTATTCAATATTAGCTATTTATAAAAAGGGGGAAATTCAGGTAGCAAAGTTCACATCCACACAGTTTAAAATACAGATTAACAGGAATGAAAAGTGTTACTCAAAAGTCTTAAATTTCAAGAGAGATTCAAACTGAAAAGGGTAAATATTTGCACTTATGAGTAAAATGATCTGAACTTAAAGTAAATCTTCCATTTCACATACAAGTTGAATTTTCCTATTTGTCCTAAGAATGGATTCTCTCTGACCCTACAGGAAATATTGCACATAATATTTTCTCATGGAGCAATGCTAGACTTCTGATTAACTTCAAGAATTGCATTGAACTTTATAAATATATAAGTTTCACACTAGCTGAAGATGTTACAACAGGCTACCAGCTACCACTCTTAGGTCCTAATATAATGTTTATGTTATAGTCTCCTCACGATTCCTAAATTACAAATACATTTGGTTAGAAAGTGTTCTTACCATATCTGATACTTTAGTAGTTCTTTCTGTTCTTGACAAGAAAGCAGCATATCGGTTAGTCAAGTTGGGTAGTTCATCAGAAATTTCAGGGACCTGTGAATGCCAAAAAATAAAAACATGCAGAAAGAAGAGGTATATATCACTTATTTTTCTCAGTACAAGGGGCATGATAAATAACTGCAATAAGCTTAGAGGACAAAATTCCGTAAAGCAATTATCCTTCAATTAAAAAATAAATAAATTTAAAAAATAATTTTTTAAAAAATATGTCTATCATTAAATAGAGACATTTATTTTTAAACATTTTAAATGGAATGTAGTAAAGATTTTACCAATGAAACATTAAAATGGGAAAAGGGTTGATTATAGAAACCTCTAGGAAAGTAAGATGGATCTGCATACATTATTTAAACATATTTAGGGGCAAATTACAACCTCCTAATTATGAATCAGGACAAGAATTGATTCTGAATTTAACATTCAGTTCAGTTCAGTTCAGTCCAGTCGCTCAGTCATGTCTGACTCTTTGCGACCCCATATATCGCAGTGCACCAGGGCTCCCTGTCTATCACCAACTCCCGGAGTTCACAGTGACTCCTGTCCATCGAGTTGGTGATGCCATCCAGCCATCTCATCCTCTGTCGTCCCCTTCTCCTCCTCCACCAACCCCCTCCCAACATCAGGGTTTTTTCCAGTGAGTCACCTCTTCGCATCAGGTGGCCAAAGTATTGGAGTTTCAACCTCAGCATCAGTCCTTCCAATGAACACCCAGGACTGATCTCCTTTAGGATGGACTGATTGGATCTCCTTGCAGTCCAAGGGACTCTTAAGAGTCTTCTCCAACATTAGAGTATGGCTAATAAAGTGAAAGCGTTAGGTGTTCAGTCATGACCGACCCTTTGCAACCCCATGGACTGCAGCCCACCGGACTCCTCTGTCCATGGAATTCTCTAGGCAAGAATACCAGATTGGTCAGGAAGATCCCCTGGAGAAGGGAATGGCAACCCATTCCAGTATTCTTGCATGAAGAATCCCATGGACAAAGGAGATTGGTTGGCTATACAGTTCATGGGGTGACAAAGAGTTGGATATGACTGAGCAACTAACTCTTTGACTTTATTAGCTACACTCTAATGTTAAATTCAGAACCAATTCTTGTCCTGATTCATAACTAGGAGGTTGTAATATCAATAATATACAAGATATATGGTCAATTATATAGTATTATTTGTTACTCAGTTCAGTTCAGTTCAGTTCAGTCACTCAGTCGTGTCTGACTCTTGTGACCCCATGAATCGCAGCACACCAGGCCTCCCTGTCCATCACCAACTCCCGGAGTTCACTCAAACTCACATCCATCGAGTTGGTGATGCCATTCAGCCATCTCATCCTCTGTCGTCCCCTTTTCCTCCTGACCCGTCCCTCCCAGCATTAGAGTCTTTTCCAACGAGTCAACTCTTCACATCAGGTGGCCAGAGTATTGGAGTTGCAGCTTTAGCATCAATCCTTCCAAAGAAATCCCAAGGCTGATCTCCTTCAGAATGGACTGGTTGGATCTCCTTGCAGTTCAAGGGACTCTCAAGAGTCTTCTCCAATACCATACTTCAAAAGCATCAATTCTTTGGTGCTCAGCCTTCTTCACAGTCCAACTCTCACATCCATACATGACCACTGGAAAAACCATAGCCTTGACTAAACGGACCTTTGGTGGCAATGTCTCTGCTTTTCAATATGCTATCTAGGTTGGTCATAACTTTCCTTCCAAAGAGTAAGCGTCTTTTAATTTCATGGCTGCAATCACCATCTGCAGTGATTCTGGAACCAAAAAATAAAGTCTGACACTGTTTCCACTGTTTCCCCATACCTGATTATTAATACATGAACTAGAAATACATTAACTATAACTATTTAAATTGATTCTGTGGCAATCCTGGATTAATAAATTTTCTAGTAAAATGATCCACACTTTCTTAAATATAATTCCTTTTATACATTGATGATGCAAATTAATAGGCTAGAGGAAGATGATAATCTAAAATTTTAATTAGCAATTAGTTAATGCTCATAATATTATACTCCTAATTTATAATACAACTCAGTCATTGGTATTCATTTAATAATTTAAACCATATAACCAACAGTAACATTCTTTTTATATACAAAAAGGATGAGGATTTATTTTCCTGTTTTTATCCACTTCAGTATTTGTATTTCAGAATTTTATATTTGTATTTAATACTTCAGAATTTAACACCTAGTACAATAGTTAGATATTTCTTTCTCTGCTCACTTTTTCAGGAACATTGATCTACTAAAAATCCACCTCTCACTGTATCTTTGAACCTATATGCTTCACTATGCTGAAGCTGGTGCCTCCCTCTCCATTCTTTTCTTTATGTTTTATTCCTGCATAGTCACTCAAAAATAAATAGGTAGTTTCTGTCACTTTCAAAAACAGAAAAATCATACTTTACATCTTGTAGAGATGAGAAATCCTTCAAACAGAGCATCTGAGCCAGCATTATTATTTCATGTGATTTTTAAATGTATTGAAACTGAAAAACAATCCACTTTCATAATAATTGTATTATTATCATATATGTGGTATTAGAAATTATGAAATAAATTCAAAAGCATTTTGTAATTTTTACTGTTTAAAGTAGAAATTAACAAGCACAAAGAATGTATTACTCATTGGATGACTTTGGCTTTAGAGGGAATGTAGTTTGCAGAACACTACAATTTTGTATTTTTACCAAATTAACCCATATAAAATATAACAAAATAAAAATTATTTTTATTTGTTATATTTGTTTTAAATCCAGATAAAATATATATTTGAAAGTCTTCACAGGGCTGTGAATGCTTCCAAACCTAGGACTTGTCAGCACAGACAAGAGGGGTTAAGATTCTGAAGAGGACAGAATCTCTGAAAGGTTATCTATCAATCTGCAAGTGGTTTTTTTTTCCTGGGATAATTGCTGATAACAGGACAGAAAGAATCTGGGTTTAGATCTGGCAGAGGGCTGCTATTAAGGAGCTAGAAAATAAGTTTATTATGGTCTTGTTGGGCCACATGACAAAACTGGATTTGAAGTGCCTCAAAACACATGATTTGTTTTCCCCTTAAGATGTTAGCAAGCGGATAAGAAGCAGGATAATGCTAAAAATCTAAGCTAAAACTCTGAAATGCAGAGTCATTAAATATTAGCATCCAGAACATGGGACTGGGAGTGATCAAACATGTCAGGCTCACAGCTGAAATCCCCAGAAGATAATACTTTATATAATGAACACAGGAGGTAAACTAAGTCCTGGAAAAACTGTAAATGACACAAACCATGATTAGATTAAGGTGATCTCCATTGACTTCTATCTGTTTTGCAGAGAAAATGTGAAATCTTTCTATTAAAAGAAAATACCACTTAAAGCCCCTATATTATACACTAAGTATTTAACATTCAATCTCCAACCATGTGTGTTCCATACTTTCTGTGTTGAAAATCATTTGGTCCTATTGACAGAAGAATCCAATCTGGTTCAGTAATTCAGTGGCTCTGCTATCCCTATATCATCTACCCTACCCTACAGGATTCTGGGAACACAGCGTCTTAGCCATTGGACCACCAGAGAAGTCCCCATTTTAATTTTCTTTATCAATTTTTACAATAAATTGTTCTTCTCTTTAAGCTTTCTATCATATTTCTATGCTTATCTGTTGTACTCATTTATTCAGTTATTACTTCCTGAGTGTGTCCTATAGGATAGACATAGTTCCAAAGTTCTGTCCATGCCCTTTTATGATGTGACAACTATGTTCAAACTTCCCCAGTGTCTAACTTCTGTTTATATTCTATGTACAGAATAGCCACAGATCTAATCTTTCCATATTTTCCACCTGAATTTTTAGCTACTTTAACTTTTCCATATATGCATTCTTTTAAGCTTTCTCAACTTCTGCAGTGATGAGAAAAATGAATACTTTTATATATATATATATATATATATATATATATATGCATTAAGATGTCTTTTAAATCTGAACTCTGAATGAAGAAAAATATCATATAACATCACTCATATGTAGAACCTAGAAAAATGGCACAGGTGAACTTATTCCCAAAGCAGTAATATAGACACAGACTTAGAAAACAAACTATGGGTTCCAAGGGAAGAGAGGAGGGGTGATGAGTTGGGAGGTTAGAGTCAACATATATACACTGTTGTTGTTTAGTCACGAAGTCACGTTCGACTCTTTTACAACCCCATGGACTACAGCCCACCAGGATCTTCTGTCTATGGGATTTTCCAGGCACAAATACTGGAGTAGGTTGCCATTTCCTTCTCCAGGGGATCTTCCTAACCCAGGGATCAAACTCCAGTTCTCATGCATTGGCAGGTGGATTCTTCACCACAGAGTCATACACACACCACACACCCACACACACACACACACACACACACTATTATGCATAAAATAGGTAACTAATGAAAACATACTGTATAGCACAGGAAACTGTACTCAGTGCTCTGTGTTGACCTAAATGGGCAGGAAATCTAAAAAAAAGAGTGATTATATGTAAATAATTAATTTTTAAAAATTTAACATGCAGCAAACTGCACTGTCAGAATTTTACTCATGAAAGTGGTTTTCTGTCAACTTGTTAGGCTAATTTTATTTGTATCATCTCTTATCTTTGGAACATTTTTTGTTTTCTGCTGATCATTTTGAAACAGGGATTTTCTGTATTTCTTGCACATGTCTAACAACGTCCAGAATCTTTCTTTGATGATTCTTAACTTTTAAATAACATGATCACTATTTATAAAATTATTCTTCCCTTCTATTTCATAAAGGAGTCCTCCTCTATTTAATCAATATTAAGGTCAGAATAGGAGTTCCTCTATTGGCTTCCACTTCTTTCTACAGAGGTAAACTGTCAGCAAATCAAAAAATGAAAACTTTTTGCTTTCAATAAAATGAGAAATCAAACAAAACTTTTATATTTACCCACGCAAGTATCTTTTATACTCTGATTACTTCATAAAGATCCAGATTTTATTGGGTAGCATTTTTTCTGCCTGGAGGACTTCCTTTAACATTTCTTACACTTTTGTGGATAAATATTTCAACTTTCATATATATGAAAAGGTCTTTTTATTGAGGTAGAGTTGACATACAACATTATATTAGCTTCGGTGTACAATATAATGGTTTGATACTTCTACATATTGCAAATGGTCATCACAATATCAAGTTAACATCCATCACCACAAAGTTTTTGTGCAATGACAGCTTTTTAGATTTACATAACAACTTCAAATATTCAGTATAGTGCATATATGCATGCTAAGTTATTTCAGTCGTGTCTGACTCTTTGCAAGCCTATGCACTGTAGCGTGTCAGGTTCCTCTATCCATGGGGATTCTCCAGGCAAGAAGGCTAGAATGGGTTGTTATTTCTTCCTTCAGGGGATCTTCCCAGGGATCAACCCACATCTCTTATGTCTCCTGCTTTGGCTGTACATTACATTTCCATGACTTATTTTTTATACATGGAAGTTTTTAGAAAAGCTTTTCACTTTCTTTTCATTTCTGCAGGGTATTTGAGCCTGCAGTTGACTTACAGACTAACAACTGTTTACTTTCAGAACTTGAAAGATGTTGCCCTGCTGTCTTCTGGCTTGCATCATTTCCAACCTGAAGTGTAGTGTCATTTTTAACTTCATCCCTCTTAACATCACTTTTACTTTTCATCTGGTTGTTTTTAAGAATTTATTCTTTGTTACCATTTTATTCAATTTGATTGTAATTTGCCTTGGCATAGTCCTTTAATGCCCTTTTGCTATGGGTTTGTTGAGCTTTATGGATATGTGGTTTTAGATTTCATCAAAATTTGGAATTTTTCAGCCACAATTTTTCTTAAAATTATTTCTTGTGCTTCATTCACTCTTTCTTTTCCTTGAAGGATTCTAGTTATACATTTAGGCCACTTCAAATATACCCATAGTTCACTGATACTTTACTCATTACTTTTTGCCTTTTTTTCTCACTGTATTTCATTTGAAGTTGTTTGTATTACTGTCTTAAGGTTAACTAATAGTTTTGTCTGAACTGCATAAATTGCTGTTAGTCAGAATGTACTTATTTTCATATGGTATACTTCCCATCTCATGAACTTCAATTTGTGCCTCTTTATTTGTGACATTTCTCTACTTAATATGATCTATCTTTCCAGTACCTTCTTGAACATATAGAATATAGCTATCAGTTCAGTTCAGTCGCTCATTTGTGTCTGACTCTTTGGACTGCAGAACATCAGGCCTCCCTGTCCATCACCAATTAAAGGAGTTTACTCAAACTCATGTCCATTGAGTCGGTGATGCTATCCAACCATCTCTTCCTCTGTCATCCCCTTCACTTCCCTTCAACTTTTCCCAGCAGCAGGGTTTTTTCAAATGAGTCAGCACTACCATCAGGAAGCCAAAGTATTAGAGTTTCAGCTTCAACATCAGTCCTTCCGATGAATACTCAAGACTGATCTCCTTTAGGATGGACTGGTTGGATCTCCTTGCAGTCCAAGGTACTCTCAAGAGGCTTCTCCAACACCGCAGCTCAAAAGCATCAGTTCTTCAGTGCTCAGCTTTCTTTATAGTCCAACTATCACATCCATACATGACTACTAGAAAAACCATAGTCTTGACTAGATGGACCTTTGTTGGCAAAGTAATGTCTCTCCTTTTTAATATGCTGTCAGTGTTGGTCATATCTTTTCTTCCAAGGAGTAAGCATCTTTTTATTTCATGGCTGCATTCACCATCTGCAGTAATTTTGGAGCCCAAAAATAAAGTCTGCCACTGTTTCCACTGTTTCTCCACCTATTTGCCAAGGAGTGATAGGACAGGATGCCATAAACTTTGTTTTTAGAATCTTGAGCTTTAAGCCAACTTTTTCACTCTCCTCTTTCACTTTCAACAAGAGACTCTTTAGTTCTTCACCTTCAGGCATAAGGGTGGTGTCATCTGCATATCTGAGGTGATTGATATTTCTCATGGAGATCTTGATTCCAACTTCTGCTTCATTCAGCCCAGAATTTCTCATGATGTACTCTGCATATAAGTTAAATAAGTAGGGTGACAATATACAGCCTAGCCATACTCCTTTTCATATTTGGAACCAGTCTGTTGTTCCATGTCCAGTTCTAACTGTTGCTTCCTGAACTGCATATAGGTTTCTCAAGAGGCAGGTCAGGTGGTCTGGTATTCCCATCTCTTTCAGAATTTTCCACAGTTTATTGTGATCCACACAGTCAAAGGCTTTGGCATAGTCAATAAGCAGAAATAGATGTTTTTCTGGAATTCTCTTGCTTTTTCAATAATCCAATGGATGTTGGCAATTTGATCTCTGGCTCCTCTGCCTTTGCTAAAGTCAGCTTGAACATTTGGAAGTTCACGGTTCACATACAGTTGAAGCCTGGTTAGAGAATTTTGAACATTACTTTACTAGTGTGTGAGATGAGTGCAACTGTCCAGCAGTTTGAGCATTCTTTGGCAATTCCTTTCTTAGGGATTAGAATGAAAACTGACCTTTTCCAGTCAATCACTTAGCCACTGCTAAGTTTTCCAAATTTGCTGGTATAGATATTGCAGCACTTTCACAGCATCATCCTTTAGGATTTGAAATAGCTTGACTGGAATTCCATCACCTCCACTAGCTTTGTTCATAGTGATGCTTCCTAAGGCTCACTTGACTTCACAGTCTAGGATGTGTGGCTTTAGGTGAGTGATCACACTATCATGATTATCTGGGTGGTAAATAATTTTTATACAGTTCTTCTGTGTATTTTGCCACCTCTTCTTAATATCTTCTGCTTCTAAGTCCATACCATTTCTGTCCTTTATTGTCCATAAGCCTCTTATCCTTCTCCATCAGAAGGAAGACAGATTGAAAACTACAATCACAGAAAATGAACCAATCTAATCACATGGACCACAGCCTTGTCTAACTCATCAAACTATGAGCTATGCCATGTAGGGCCACCCAAGATGGACGGGTCATGGTGGAGATTTCTGACAAAACATGGTCCACTGGAGAAGGGAATGGCAAACCACTTCAGTATTCTTGCCTTGAGAACCTCATGAAAAGGCAAAAGATAGGACACTGAAAGATGAACTCCCCAGCTTGGTAGGTGCCCAATATGCTACTGCAGATCAGTGGAGAAATAACTCCAGAAAGAATGAAGATGCAGAGCCAAAGCAAAAACAACACCCAGTTGTGGATGTGATTGGTGATGGAAGCAAGGTCCAATGATGTAAAGAGCAATATTGCATATGAACCTGGAATGTTAAGTCCATGAATCAAGGCAAATTGGAAGTGGTCAAATAGGAGATGGCAAGAGTGAACATCAACATTTTAGGAATCAGCGAACTAAAATGGACTGGAATGGGTGAATTTAACTCAAATGACCATTATATCTAATACTGTGGGCAAGAATCCCTTGGAAAAAAAATGGAGCAGCCATCATAGTCAACAAAAGAGTCTGAAATGCAGTACTTGGATGCAGTCTCAAAATGACAGAACAATCTCTGTTCGTTTCCAAGGCAAACCATTCAATAGCACAGTAATCCAAGTCTATGCCCTGACCAGTGATGCTGAAGAAGCTGAAGCTGAACGGTTCTAAGAAGACCTACAAAATCTTCTAGAATTAACACTAAAAAGATGTCCTTTTCATTATAGGAGACGGGAATGCAAAAGGAGGAACTCTAATACCTGAAGTAACAGGCAAACTTGGCCTTGGAATACAGAATGAAGTGGATCAAAGGCTAATGGAGTTTTGCCAAGAGAATGCACTGGTGATAGCAAACACCCTCTTCCAACAACACAAGAAGACTCTACACATGGACATCACCAGATAGTCAACACCGAAATCAGATTGATTATATTCTTTGCAGCCAAAGATGAAGAAGCTCTCTACTGTCAGCAAAAACAAGACCAGGAGCTGACTGTGGCTCAGATCATGAACTCCTTATTGCCAAATTCAGACTTAAACTGAAGCAGGGAAAACCACTAGACCATTCAGGTATGACATAAATCAAATCCCTAATGATTACACAGTAGAAGTGAGAAATAAATTTAAGGGGCTAGATCTGATAGAAAGAATGCCTGATGAACTATGGACAGAGGTTCATGACATCGTACAGGTCACAGCAATAAAGACCATCCCCAAGAAAAAGAAATGCAAAAAAATAAAATGGCTGTCTGAGGAGGCCTTACAAAGAGCTGAAGTAAAAGGAGAGAAGGAGAGACGTGAAAAGGAGAAGTGAAAGCAAAGGAGAAAATGAAACATACACCCATTTGAATGTAGAGTTCCAAAGAATAGCAAAGAGAGATAAGAAAGCCTTCCTCAGTGATCAGTGCAAAAACAGAGGAAAACAATAGAATGGGAAAGACTAGAGATATCTTCAAGAAAATTAGAGATACCAAGGGAACATTTCATGCAAAGATGAGCTCAATAAAGGACAGAAATGGTATGGACCTAACAGCAGCAGAAGATATTAAGAGGCGGCAAGAACACACAGAAGAACTATCTTCAACAACCCAGATAATCACAATTGTGTTATCACTCACCTAGAGCCAGACATCCTGGAATGCAAAGTCAACTGGGCCTTAGGAAGCATCACTACAAAAAAGCTAGTGGAGGTAATGGAATTCCAGCTGAGCTATTCCAAATTCTAAAAGATGATGCTGTGAACGTGCTGTACTCAGTACGCTAGTAAATAGGGAAAACTCAGCAGTGGCCACAGGACTGGAAAAGGTCAGTTTTCATTACAATTCCAAAGAAAGACAACATCAAAGAATGCTCAAACTACCGCAAAATGATACTCATCTCACACACTAGCAAAGTAAGGCTCAATATTCTCCAAGCCAGCCTTCAACTGTACGTGAACAGTGAATTTCCAGATGTTCAAGCTGGACTTAGAAAAGGCAGAGGAACCAGAGATCAAATTGTCAACATCTGCTCGATCATCAAAAAAGCAAGAGAGTTCCAGAAAAACATCTACTTGTGATTTATTGACTATGCCAAAGCCTTTGACTGTGTGGATCACAATAAACTGTGGAAAATTCTGAAAGAGATGGGAATATGAGACCATATGATTTGCCTCTTGAGAAACCTATATGCAGTTCAGGAAGCAACAGTTAGAACTGGACATGGAACAACAGACTGTTTCCAAATAGGAAAAGGAGTATGGTAAGGCTGTATATTGTCACCCTACTTATTTAACTTATATGCAGAGTACATCATGCGAAATGCTGCGCTGGATGAAGCAAAAGCTGGAATCAAGATTGCCAGGAGAAATGTCAATAACCTCTAATATGCAGATAACACCACCCTTATGGCAGAAAGTGAAGAAAAACTAAAGAACCTCTTGTTGAAAGTAAAAGAGGAGAGTGAAAAAGCTGGCTTAAACCCAACATTCAGAAAACGAAGATCATGGCATCTGGTCCCATCACTTTCTGGCAAATAAATGGGTAAACAGTGGAAACAATGACAGACTTTATTTTGGGGGGGTCCAAAATCACTGCAGATGGTGACTGCAGCCATGAAACTAAGAGACACTTATTCCTTGGAAGAAAAGTTATGACTAACCTAGTTAGCATATTAAAAAGCAGAGACATTACTTTGCTAACAAATGTCTGTCTAGTCAAAGCTTTGGTTTTTCTAGTAGTCATGTATGGATGTGAGAATTGGACTATAAAGAAAGCTGAGCACCGAAGAATTGATGCTTTTGAACTGTGGTGTTGTAGAAGCCCTTGGACTGCAAGGAGATCCAACCAGTCCATCCTAAAGGAAATCAGTCCTGAGTGTTCATTGGAAGGACTGTTACTGAAGCTGAAACTCCAATACTTCAGCCACCTGATGAGAAGAACTGACTCATTTGAAAAGACCCTGCTGCTGGGAAAGATTGAAGAGGGGAGGAGAAGGGGATGACAGAGGATGAGATGGTTGGATGGCATCACCAACTCAACGGACATGAGTTTGAGTAAACTCCGGGCATTGGTGATGGACAAGGAGGCCTGGTGTGCTGCAGTCCATGAGGTTGCAAAGATTTGGACACAACTGAGTGACTCAACCAAACTGAAGTGAGTACTTCTCTGCAGGTACAGTGGATAAGAATTCACTTGCCAGCGTAGCCCTCATGGGTTTGATATCTGGTCCTGGAAATTTCCAAATGCCAAAAGTATATGAGATCTTCAAAGAGTTAAATAATAAGAGTTAACCATACCACATGGCTTGTGAGATCACAATTTCCCTATCAGGGACTGAACTTGCACCTGCACACTTTCAGCAGTGAAAGCATGGTGACCTAACCACCAGGGAATTCCCAAATAAGATCTATTTTTGAAAAAGAAATTATAAACATAGCTTTAACAAAATTATTTTTTGTTTTTATGCCATAATTGACCACATGTAAATAATTTTAACAATAACAATATGGCTTATAATAATGAAGTACATAGACCACAGGTAATTTTGTAAATTCTAAATTCTTCATATGAGATACAAATAATGTAATTTTGGTATTCACATATTACCTTATAATCAGCAGGCCCAGGAGCAGTAAAAACTTCTTTCTGAACCAAGAAGACAGTCCGAGGAACAGAAGAACCAAATGCACTTTTCTTTGGTTTCTTCCAGTAGGTATTGCTAAAGTTGTCAATGAACGTATTGTTTTGTATATTATAAAATCCAGGACCTAGAATTATGAAAAATATAATATATAATAATAAGCATGCTTTTAATTCTTTTTAAACTTAGTAACTTTACTATTTTATTGTGTTGCATTTATTGAATGAGTCTTTAAATTCTATAGTGCTTTAAAGTTTTCAAAAGTTTCACACACCTGATTTCATATAATCCCGTAATAACCCTTTTACTTATCTCTGCCTCTGTACTCCTCCCCTCTCCTCACTGGTGAACACTAGTTTGTTCTCTTTATCTGTGAGTCTGCTTCTTTTTGTTTTTATTCAGTTTATTTAGTTTGTTGTATTTTTTAGATTTCACATATAAATGATATCATACTGTACTGTTCTTCTCTGACATTTCATTTAACATAATATCCTCAAAGTCGATCTATATTGCTACAAATGGCAAAAGTTCACTTTTCTTATGGCTGAGCAGTATTCTCTTTTTATATACATCTTTATAAACTGAGTAACTGTAGGCAACTTTTTAGAAAGACTTCTCATATATTGCTGACAGGAATGCAAAGTGCTTTGCTACTTTGAAAAACAATTTGTTAGCTTCTTACAAAGTTAAACTTATACTTACCATATGACCCAGAAATTCTACTTCTAATTATTTTTCCAAGAGAAGTGAAAACAAACCAAATGTCCATCAGCCGGTGAGCAGATTAACAAAATGTGCTACACCCAAACAATGGAATACTACTCAATAATAAAAAGAAAAAATAAATGCAACAACATGATTGAAACTCAAAACATTACGCCAATGAAAGATGATACACAAAATTCTAAATGATGTGTGATTCCATTTACATAAAATTTTAGAAATGGCTACCAATTCCTTGCTATCCATGTCACTGAGAGAGAAAGTTTCATGCTCTTCTGTTCAATATGGGCTACCCTGAGTCATTTGACTGACTGATAGAATGTAGCAGAAATGATGTCCTGGGATTTTCTGAGGGTCAGTCATAAGAAGTCTTGCAGCATCCTATCAGGTCTCATGGAGCCTTGAGCTACTACATCAAAAATCAACTACCCTGGGGCAGCAATGCTGGAGCTATGCACACACTCTGAATGACAGTCTCATCTGAACTCTGCCTTCCAGAAACCCCACAAACTAATGAGATATGATAGAAAAAGCATTTTTTTAAGCCACTAAGTTTGTCATGCAGCAACAGACAACCTATACACTAGTGTGTGTGTGCTCAGTTACTTCAGCTGTTTCCAACTCTCTGTGACCCCGTGCACTGTAGCCCACTAGGCTCCTTTGTCCACGGGACTCTCCAGGCAAGAATACTGGAGTGGGTCACCATGCCTTCCTCCAGGGGATCTTCCCAACCCGGGGATCAAACCCATGTGTCCTGCACTGAAGGTGAATTCTTTACCCACTGAGCCACCTGGGAAGCTCTATATGTTTTGTGTTACATTCTTAGACATATAAAGATTACCCACTGTAATCTAGTATATGTTTCTCTATATAAATATATAACATGTATTATATATAATAATTATATATAAATGTATATACTTACATATAACATATATATATATATATATATATACACACATATATATAAAAGAATACCCACTGAGAATACTAGAACATGGACATCCCCCAAAATAAAATTTTCACAAAATTGAATATCATAAGTTACATTACTGGCAGTGACCACATAGTTAATATATTATATATTATCATCTACCAAGAGAAAATTAGGAACTTTATTGAAGAAAGGAAAGCAATAGAAAATTACAACTAAGATATGTGATAAGTTAAATTAAAATCTTACTAAAATTACACATTATTTTTATCTGAGTTTAGGGTATAGTCAATGCTTAAAAAAATATTGACTTAACAACACAACCCACAGAACAAAAAAAAATTATACTTTCTGGTGCATCTGTCTTGTTAAGAATATTAAGTTACATCAAGTTAGAGTGGATACATATGAATTAATTTCCAACCTGGCATTTTCTCTGTCTTAGAGTCTTGTGTGAATCGAGCAGCACTTTGACCAAATGAGGTATTTTTCAATCCAAATGTTTTCTTCAAGGGTTTGAAAGCAGTTCGAGATTCGTTGTATGTGCCAGGAGCTGGAGTGATTGATTTCACAGGGACAAACCTCTAGTGAAGAATAGGAAAATATGCCAGTTAGAGAGTAATGGTACATTTTGATATTTCATGACTTAAAAGCTGCCTTGTTAGTAATATAACATCTGGAGTTTAATTTATTTCTTAATGAAGTGAAGAAAATGTAGATGAATTAAGATCTTGCACCTATCAAAACATAAAATATACACTTTTAGTAAAATCATATGTATATTAATACAGTAATGCATTATAATTCTAAGCCAGAAAGACTTTTCAAAGGACATCATATCATTATGAGATTCAGATGACAGTGTATGGACAATCTCCACATTTAAGATATTCTGAAAGTTAAGATAATAAATAAAATCTATATGATCAAATACAGTTTCTTCTATGTAATAAAACTGTACAAATTGACAAAGTTCCTGAATATGTATATTCAATTAACACAATATTAGCTACCTTAAGAAAAAATCTTATAGATTCAAATGGTACATAAATCACTTTAACTTATAACATTAAATTTTTTATATTATAAATTTATAATAAGCTTACTTGGTATATTCATTTATAGGGAAGCCTGGTGTGCTGCAGTCCATGGGGTCACAAAGAGTTGGGCATGACTGAACTGACTGATTAAATATATCTATATGTAAACTACGAAATCTTATGACATACAGATTGTATAATTTATTTTTTAACTCGTTTATTTAGAATTAATTTAAAATTTGGAATATTCAAAGTTATAAATAAAAATAATACAAAAATTCCTACACCATGTTTATCCAGGTTCACCTACTGTTAATATGCCATTCACTTTTTTCATTTGCCCACTTTATTTTTGCTTTTCTGTTTGTATGTCCATTATTCCCTCTCTCTATCTCTATACACACACACACACACACACACACACACACAGAACTATTTAATGGAAAGTTATGTATGTTGTGTTGTGGTCAGCCCTTTCTCCTTAAATCCTTTGTGTGCATTTACGAAAAACAGGGATATTTTCTTACATGTATTTTCTTAATGTAGCAATGATATAAGACTTTTATTTAATCTACCATTCATATTCCAAATTTGTCAGTTGATCTAATTATACCTCTAATGCAATTTTCCCATCCAATACATCATCTAGTCTAGGCTCAGATATTGCTTTTAGCCTCCTTTCATGTAGAAACATTTCCAAAGCCTTCCTAAATACTATCTTATTATTTAAATGCTGAGTGCAATATTTTTAAATGGTAACATTCAACCCTGGCTGCATTTCTTGACAAGTTAAAAAAAAAAAAATGATGCCTGCCTGGGCCCTATTCTAGACCATCTTCAACTCTGGGAGACAGGAAAGAAAGCAATTGGATTTGTACTAAAATTTCCCAAAATATTCTAATTTGCAGCAAAAGTTGAGAAGCATTATTATACAGAAAATCTTAGGTTTTAAAAATTACTAGTTGAAGACATAAGAAAATTCAATGCATTTAGATAAAATACCAGGCAAATCCTCAAGTCGATTACTTTTTAAAATAAGTATCCCAGAAACATAATATGTCTTTATTCCTAAAAAACAAAATTTGTCTTCTAAGTCCACCCGGTTAATCGAATTATTGCTTTTTCAATCATGCTGCTGCTAAGTCACTTCAGTCGTGTCCGACCCTGTGCGACCCCAGAGACGGCAGCCCACCAGGCTCCCCCATCCCTGGGATTCTCCAGGCAAGAACCTGGAGTGGGTTGCCATTTCCTTCTCCAATATATGAAAGTGAAAAGTGAAAGGGAAGTCACTCAGTCGTGTCCGACTCTTTGCAACCCCATGGACTGCAGCCTACCAGGCTCCTCTGTCCATGGGATTTTCAAGGCAAGAGTACTGGAGTGGGGTGCCATTGCCTTCTCTGTTTTCAATCATAGTCATTAATAAACCTATCCATATTCAACTAAACACTAACACTACCCTAGCAGGCAGTCCTGTTGGTTTTAACTCTTCCACATCTTTCACTTCAGAATCCCTTAAGCAAAACTGATATCATATTCCTTTTCATTTCTGAGAAATACATTTAAAATATTATAATTGATGCCAAGTGATGTCACATTAGGACTATATATTAGATGAACAGAACAGCATAAAAACTGAGAGTTCTAGTTGCAAAACTGTGATTTTTAAAAATCAAGGGCACACACAGTATCTCACTCCCTACATTCATTCTGTGTTGCACCTCAAGTACCATCAAGCTGCTCAAGGCAAAAACTTAGTATTTATTCTTGATTCTTCCTAGTCCCTTACCACAACATTAACTCATTAAAAAGTCATGTTAATTATGTCTCCAAAATACACCTGCAATCTACCTGTCTCCAAGGAAGTGCCTCTTAAGTACAATGAAACCAAAGTAGTCACATGTAGTCACCTAAAGGCTAATAACCTTCCCCAGTTAAGTAAGATAATCAGAGTTTACACAGTACAACTGGAGAAATATCACAACTACTTGATCCAGACAGTGTCATGTTATAAATGTTTGTTAGTATTAAAATGTTCTTGCCTAAGAAATAGCTTCAGTTCAGTTCAGTCGCTCAGTCGTGTCTGACTCTTTGCGACCCCATGAATTGCAGCATGCCAGGCCTCCCTGTCCATCACCAACTCACGGAGTTCACTCAGACTCATGTCCATCGAGTCGGTGATGCCATCCAGCCATCTCATCCTCTGTCATCCCCTTCTTCTCCTGCCCCCAATCCCTCCCAGCATCAGAGTCTTTTCCAATGAGTCAACTCTTCGCATTAGGTGGCCAAAGTACTGGAGTTTCAGCTTTAGCATCACTCCTTCCAAAGAAATCCCAGGGCTGATCTCCTTCAGAATGGACTGGTTGGATCTCCTTGCAGTCCAAGGGACTCTCAAGAGTCTTCTCCAACACCACAGTTCAAAAGCATCAATTCTTCGGTGCTCAGCTTTCCTCAGGGTCCAACTCTCACATCTATACATGACTACTGGAAAAACCATAGTCTTGACTACACGGACCTTTGTTGGCAAAGTAATGTCTCCGCTTTTGAATATGCTGTCTACATTGGTCATATCTTTTCTTCCAAGGAGTAAGTGTCTTCTAATTTCATGGCTGCAGTCACTATCTGCAGTGATTTTGGAGCCCCAGAAAATAGTCTGTCACTATTTCCACTGTTTCCCCATTTATTTGCCATGAAGTGATGGGACCAGATGCCATGATCTTCGTTTTCTGAATATTTGGTTTCAAGCCAACTTTTTCACTCTCCTCTTTCACTTTCATCAAGAGGCTCTTTAGTTCCTCCTCGTCTTCTGCCATAAGGGTGGTGTCATCTGCATATCTGAGGTTATTGATATTTTTCCCAGCAATCTTGATTCCAGCTTGTGCTTCATCCAGCCCAGCATTTTTCATGATGTTTCATGATGTTTCATGACTGGTTTGATCACCTTCCAGTCATATACTCATTAGCAAAATATATTTAAAACCCAGAGTAAAATTTCTTATAAGATAAACTGAACTTTCACATATGCAAGTTTGCTTAGTAGAAAATGTTTAATAAAAATTACAATTTGAATACTAACCTCTGCAATATTCTTAATATTATAATCTTATGTCATTTAAGTCTACCCACATTTTTGGCAATATGATTTGCCTAGACTATATCTGTTACCAATTTGTTTATATACCACTTTTCTTTTTATAATCTTCTTAACACCACTGAATTTGTTGCTAGTGTTACCTTTTACCTGTTATCCTCTGTCTGTGAAACAACTGTAGAACATTACCTGGGATTGAGAAAGAAAAGCAGGTGATGCATCATTCACATTTGATGTCACACTTTTATTCTTCTGAAATTGACTCTTAATGTCATATTTTCCTGGCCCTGGTACTCCTAAATTATACAAAGAAAAAAAGACATGCTCTCATTAAGAAAGTATCTATAGCACCTAAGGGAAGAGATGGTTAAATATCTGAACCAAAGCTACAGGGCTTGTAAGTGATATTACCAAAGCTCTTCATTAAAAAGCAAGCCAGAACAAACTTAAGAGCAACAAACAAAAAAAGAGAGAAAGAAAGGCTTTGCTTTCCTTTGCAAAGCCTCCCAGGAACCTAAAAACACACTGCTTGAAACTTTGCTGCCCTCTACTGATCTCAGAAAAAAAAATTATCTGAGCCCTCCACGTGATTAAACATTACATTAAATAAATATATTTCTTCCATTTAAGATAGATCTCAGAAAAAAATTATCTGAGTCCTTCACGTGATTGATCGCTACATTAAATAAATATATTTCTTCCATTTAACTTATACAACCAGCTCTTCTATTTTAACTACAAATGTTAGAAGATATAAGACATTAAGCTTTTAACTAGATACTCTACAAAAGACAAAATTAATTCAGTAAATAGTGGGATTGAGTTTTAATTATCCTGCTAATAAAATATAAATATGTATCAGGAAGTACTATTTATTCATCATCAAATATTTTAATTACCTTGATAAAGTACCTTTCATAGTATATAAAAAGTTAGATTTAAATCATCTGCTTCATATATAACTCTCCTACTTTTCTATAGCTGAAAGAATTATACATTGATTTATGAATTAAATACTGGGCTTATAACTTGGATATAAAACGAAATTATATCAGTAAATTCTGTCACCTATATTATTATAATACATCAAAATCCAACCATGTTTCCCAACCTCTACACTCTGATCCAAGCCACCATCTCTTATCCAGGTTACTGTAAAAATCTTCCTAACCACCTCCACTGCTTCCAATATCGCCCATCTTCAGTCTGTTTCTACCACAGAAGCTAGCAATGAGTCCAGTTAAGGCCCTTAGTCAGATTGCACCATCCCCCCTTCTCAAATCCATTCAATGGTTCTCAATCTCACTTCCAACAAAAAAAAAAAAGAAAAGATCCTAAATATGAAATGAATGTCACTTCCAGACACACTATTACCACTCTAATCTCCTCTCCTACTACTCTCTCCACTCTCTCCACTCTCTTTCCCAAAAGATCAATCACATTTTCACCTAAGGACCTTTGCTTTCTCTGCTCAGAATGTTCTCCTAGATAGCTCCAAGGCTCACTCAGTTCACTCAGTTCACTACTCAATGTTACCTTCTCAGTGAGCCATTTCCAGGAAACCCAAACAATCCCTGTTCCCTCTCCTATTTTTCAACCTTGTCATTTTTACTACCCAAAGTATCATTTTCTGCTATGTTGTAAGCTCCAAGAGGGCAGTGTTGCTTTGTTGTGTTTTTTTTTTTTTTTGGGGGTGTTTTTTGGTCCTGTTTCATTGGTTGCTGTATCTTTAGAGAACAGAAGAGTAGCTGGGGCGTACTAGGTGCTCAGTAAATACTTGCATGAACTGATGCACTGAATCTGACATCTTCAATGGCCATATAATGATTTCAGAAGATATGGCCCTCTGGGAACTAATATGTCTCCAAAGAATAGCATTACCCATTTGTAATAATAGCAAAATATCTTTAATTTAAGTAAAAAAATAATTTGAAAAATTCTTTAGGAGAAATTATTATACATAAATACCTCTTCTTAAATTAGATTCTAAAAATGTAGGCAGAAGCCCGTATTATATTGTCTCAAATGAACAGAGTTATGCAGTTATTTGATGGCTGATGGAAAGATTCACTTTGGTCATGGCATCTAAGTCTGTTTTTCCTATGAACTTGCAGAAAGATACATTCAGAAGAAAAAAAAATTTATAGATAATTCTGAGTATATATAAACCTATGAAATATGTATCAAATACAAAAATATGAACAAATATTCAAATATATGATGTAATATGTATTTTTTTTACAGATATGCTGTATCAGTTTTCTCTCTGTATAGGCAGGCATGATAAAAAATAATCAGCTGCTGACAAACAGGGACTACTACTGCTTTCCTCCTGTTCTGAACAGTTGTCTGCTGCTGCTGCTAAGTCGCTTCAGTCGTGTCCGACTCTATGTGACTCCCATAGACGGCAGCCCATCAGGCTCCCCCATCCCTGGGGTTCTCCAGGCAAGAACACTGGAGTGGGTTGCCATTTCCTTCTCCAATGCGTGAAAGTGAAAAGTAAAAGTGAGGTTGCTCAGTCGTGTCCGACTCTTAGCGACTCCATGGACAAGGTGGTCATTAATATGGAGCATAGGGAAAGACTACGTTTGATTACTGAGGTAAGTGAATATACTTAGTCTTGAGAACTATTTTGCTAAGAGACTAAATGAAATCTTGACCTCTTCAATAAATACTTTCTTTTCCTTTTCTTCTGTTTTCCACAAAGTTTCTAATATTACTGAACTTTGTTTCACTAAAATGACACAGAATAGTAAAATCAGGCCTTTACTTATAAAAAGTTAGAATTTAATAAGCCAATTCTAAATAAGTTCCAAAAGAGGACTGTGAGACACTGACCACTGAAGGGCAGGTCTCCCTCTGTGACAGTGTGAGAAGGTAAAATAAACTCTGCAAAGACCAAATCCTAGACACGGGATAAAAATGCTGTGATATTTATCCTGCTTTTACAAACTGTGATCAACAAAACATTTGCACTAATATCAGTCTATTAAGTACATGGCCTCCCAGTGTCTCCTCTGAGATCTTGAATCAGAATTTTTGGGGGTACAGGAATCTACACTTTTAACAAGCCTCATAGAGGATTCTAAAGCACAATAAAGAACCACAGCTCATACAAAAAGGGGTCCCTGCCACAGCTTTTTCTGCAAAGCACATCTACCTTAAAGTAGAAGGCTTAGGTCTTGAAAGTATCCTGCTTTAGGAAGAAAACTCAAGATTACTGTCAGACTGTTTATGTTATCTTTTCATGTACAACCTAATAAAAATGGCCCTCTTTAGACCACGTGCTACCTAATGGAAGGACACACAGTCACTTATAAAGCAGTGTTTCCCCCTACCCCAGGCAAAGAAATATGCTTGAGGTGGATGCACTTAGCACCTCTTGTATAAAATTACAGGACAAACAAATCGCTCAACAAATAACTTCAAGGAAAGGAGAGAGAAGAAAAGAGGGAGAAAGCAACAGAAATCTATCAATCAACACCAATGGCAATGCGTGGACATTCTGTGGATCCTGTTTCTATATTCATGAGACACTGGAAGTTTGAACACTAATTAAAAATCTATCATATTAAGTAAATACCGTGGATTTTTTAAGATAATTATTTGGTTTTTTAAAGACTATCTTTCTATTCCAGAAAATTGCAGAGGAAAGTAAACTTCCAAACTCATTCTATGAGGTTACCATCACCCTAATACCAAAACCTGACAAAGACACCACACACAAAGAAAACTACAGGCCAATATCACAGATAAACATAGATGCAAAAATCCTTAACAAAATTTTAGCAATCAGAATCCAACAACACATTAAAAAGATCATACACCATGACCAAGTGGGCTTTATCCCAGGGATGCAAGGATTCTTCAATATCCAGAAATCAATCAATGTAATTCACCACATTAACAAACTGAAAAATAAAAATCATATGATTATCTCAATAGATGCAGAGAAGGCCTTTGACAAAATTCAACATCCATTTATGATAAAAACACTCCAGAAAGCAGGAATAGAAGGAACATACTGCAACATAATAAAAGCTACATATGACAAACCCACAGCAGACATTATCCTCAATGGTGAAAAACTAAAAGCATTTCCCCTAAAGTCAGGAGGAAGACAAGGGTGCCCACTTTCACCACTACTATTCAATATAGTTCTGGAAGTTTGGCCACAGCAATCAGAGCAGAAAAAGAAATAAAAGGAATCCAAATTGGAAAAGAAGAAGTAAAACTCTCACTGTTTGCAGATGACATGATCCTCTACCTAGAAAATCCTAAAGACTCGACCAGAAAACTACTAGAGCTAATCAATGAATATAGTAAAGTTGCAGGATATAAAAGCAGCACTCAGAAATCCCTTGCATTCCTATACACTAATAATGAGAAAGTAGAAAAAGAAGTTAAGGAAACAATTCCATTCACCATTGCAATGAAAAGAATAAAATACCTAGGAATATACCTACCTAAAGAAACTAAAGACCTATATATAGAAAACTATAAAACACTGATGAAAGAAATCAAAGAGGACACTAATAGATGGAGAAATATACCATGCTCATGGATTGGAAGAGTCAATATAGTGAAAATGAGGATACTAACCAAAGCAATCTACAGATTCAATGCAATCCCTATCAAACTACCAGCAGTATTTTTCACAGAACTAGAACAAATAATCTCAAGATTTGTATGGAAATACAAAAACCTCAAATAGCAAAAGCAATCTTGAGAAAGAAGAATGGAACTGGAGGAATCAACTTACCTGACTTCAGGCTCTACTACAAAGCCACAGATATTAAGACAGTATGGTACTGGCACAAAGACAGAAATATAGATCAATGGAACAAAATAGAAAGCCCTGAGATAAATCCACACACCTATGGACACCTTATCTTCGACAAAGGAAGTAAGAATATACAATGGAGTAAAGACAATCTCTTTAACAGGTGGTGCTGGGAAAACTGGTCAACCACTTGTAAAAGAATGAAACTAGATCACTTTCTAACACCACACACAAAAATAAACTCAAAATGGATTAAAGGTCTAAACGTAAGACCAGAAACTATAAAATTCCTAGAGGAGAACATAGGCAAAACACTCTCCAACATAAATCACAGCAGGATCCTCTATGATCCACCTCCCAGTATACTGGAAATAAAAGCAAAAATAAACAAATGGGATCTAATTAAAATTAAAAGCTTCTGCACAACAAAGGAAACTATAAGTAAGGTGAAAAGACAGCCTTCTGAATGGGAGAAAACAATAGCAAATGAAGCAACTGACAAACAACTAATCTCAAAAATATACAAGCAACTTATGCAGCTCAATTCCAGAAAAATAAACGATCCAATCAAAAAACGGGCCAAAGAACTAAATAGGCATTTCTCCAAAGAAGACATACGGATGGCTAACAAATCAAGACCACAATGAGGTACCATTTCATACCAGTCAGAATGGCAGCAATCCAAAAGTCTACAAGCAATAAATGCTGGAGAAGATGTGGAGAAAAGGGAATCCTCTTACACTGTTGGTGGGAATGCAAACTAGTACAGTCACTATGGAAAACAGTGTGGAGATTCCTTAAAAAATTGCAAATAGAACTGCCTTATGACCCAGCCATCCCACTGCTGGGCATACACACCGAGGAAACCAGAATCAAAAGAGACACATGTACCCCAATGTTCATTGCAGCATTGTTTATAATAGCCAGGACATGGAAACAACCTAGATGTCCATCAGCAGATGAATGGATAAGAAAGCTGTGGTACATGTACACAATGGAGTATTACTCAGCCCTTAAAAAGAATAAATTTGACTCAGTTCTAATGAGATGGATGAAACTGGAGCCGATTATACAGAGTGAAGTAAGCCAGAAAGAAAAACACCAATACAGTATACTGACACATATATATGGAATTTAGAAAGATAGTAATGATGACCCTGTATGTGAGACAACAAAAGAGACACAGAGGTATAGAACGGACTTTTGGACTCTGAGGGAGAGGGAGAGGGTGGGATGATTTGGGAGAACGGCATTGAAACATGTATACTATCTTGTAAGAATGAAGCGCCAGTCTATATTCAGTACAGGATGCAGGACGCATGGGGCTGGTGCACGGGATGATTCAGGGAGAGGATGTGGGGTGGGAGGTGGGAGGGGGCTTTGGCATTGGGAGATTGTGTACACCTGTGGCTGATTCATGTCAATGTATGGCAAAACAAATACAGTATTGTAATAAAAAAAAAAGAAAAGAAAAACACAAATACAGTATACTGACACATATATATGAAATTTAGAAAGATAGTAATGATGACCCTGTATGTGAGACAACAAAAGAGACACAGAGGTATAGAACGGACTTTTGGCCTCTGAGGGAGAGGGGGAGGGTGGGATGATTTGGGAGAATGGCATTGAAACATGTATACTATCGTATAAGAGGATGCTGGGGGCTGGTGCACGGGATGATCCAGAGAGATGATATGGGGTGGGAGGTGGGAGGGGGCTTCGGCATTGGGAGATTGTGTACACCTGTGGCTGATTCATGTCAATGTATGGCAAAACCAATACAGTATTGTAACACAGAATAAAGTATTTTAAAAAATAAATAAAAATAAAGACTATCTTTCAGAGATCACTACTGAAATGTTTACAGATGAAGTGAAATGCCTAGGATTTGATCAAAAAGAAAAACCTCTCTTTAAAAACTAGGGTATAATCATTTATTTGATCAGATGGTGTGCAGAAGTTACAGGGACTGGGGAAAGTCAAACAGTTTAACCTTTACTCCTCTAACTTGTAGCCACCATCAGTGATGATGATTATTTCCACAGAAAATACTAAAAGCTTACTATGTCCAAACCAGTGTACATACTAATAAATAAAGCATGGGCTTTGCTTTTGAGAAGCTTACACTAGATCCCAACCCATGCTTTACAAGAGAATTATCTGGGGAACTTTTAAACATAATAATGCCTCGTTTATTCAAACTAAAGTCAATAGAAATAAGACCCAGGCATTATTAAAATTTTAAAAGCTTTCTGTTTAATGTTAATGTGCAGTCACAACTGAACCCTAAAACAGTTTAAAACTCACACTGCTAGGACCCTGCAGGTACAATCACAGTGGTTCCATAACTGCCATTTTTCCCTAGAGTTCCAGAGTCCCCCTCCGTAAATAAGGGCTATAGTGCGATCAGGCTTCCAGATATTTCTTCCAGCTCATGTTCTATAATTTTAAATACTATAATTAAACTCTAAATTACATTTTCTTGAAGAAAATTAGAGATACCAAGGGAATATTTCATGCAAAGATGGGCTCAAGAAAAAGACAGAAATGGGATGGACCTAACAGAAGCAGAAGATATTAAGAAGAGGTGGCAAGAACACACAGAACTACACAAAAAGATCTTCAGAACCCAAATAATCACTATAGTGTGATCACTCACCTAGAGCCAGATCCTGGAATGTGAAGTCAAGTAGGCCTTAGGAAGCATCACTATGAACAAAGCTAGTGGAGGTGATGGAATTCCAGTTGAGCTATTATTTCAAATACTAAAAGATGATGCTGTAGAAGTGCTGCACTCACTATGCCAGCAAATTTGGAAAACTCAGCAGTGGCCACAGGACTAGTTTTCTTTCCAATCCCTAAGAAAGGCAATGCCAAAGAATGTTCAAACTAGCGCACAACTGCACTCATCTCACATGCTAGTAAAGTAAGGCTCAAATTTCTCCAAGCCAGGCGTCAACAGGACATGAACCATGAACTTCCAGATGTTCAAGGTGGATTGAGAAAAGGCAGAAGAATCAGAGATCAAATTGCCAACATCTGCTGGATAATCAAAAAAAGCAAGAGAATTCCAGAAAAACATGTATTTCTGCTTTATTGACTGTGCCAATGCCTTTGACTGTGTGGATCACAACAAACTGTGGAAAATTCTTAGAGATGGGAATACCAGGCCACCTGACCTGCCTCTTGAGAAACCTGTATGCAGGTAAGGAAGCAACATTTGGAAATGAACATGGAACAACAGACTGGTTCCAAATAGGAAAAGGAGTACCTCAAGTCAATATATAGTCACCCTGCTTATTTAACTTATATGCAGAGTACATCATGATAAATGCCGAGCTGGATGAAGCACAAGCTAAAATCAAGATTGCCAGGAGAAATATCAATAACCTCAGATATGTGGATGACTCTACCTTTATGGCAAAAAGTGAAGAACTAAAGATCCTCTCAATGAAAGTGAAAGAAGAGAGTGAAAAAGTTGGCTTAAAGCTCAACATTCAGAAAATGAAGATCATGGTATCTGGTTCCATGACTTCATGGGAAATAGATGGGGAAACAGTGGAAACAGTGACAGCCTTTATTTTGGGGGCTCCAAAATCACTGCAGGTGGTGACTGCAGCCATGAAATTAAAAGACATTTACACCTTGGAAGGAAAGTTATGACCAAGCTAGACAACATATTAAAAGCAGAGACATTACTTTGCCAACAAAGGTCCATCCAGTCAAGGCTATAGTTTCCAGTGGTAATGTATGGATGTGAGAGTTGGACTATAAAGAAAGCTGAGTGTGGAAGAATTGATGCTTTTGAACTGTGGAGTTGGAGAAGACTCTAGAGAATCCCTTGGACTGCAAGGAGATCCAACCAGTCCATCCTAAAGGAAATCAGTCCTGAGTGTTCATTGGAAGGACTGATGCTAAAGCTGTAACTCCAATACTTTGGCCACCTGATGCAAAGAGCTGACTCATTTGTAAAGACCCTGATGCTGGGAAAGATTGAAGGCGGGAAGAGAAGGGGAAAATAGAGGATGCGATGGTTGGATGGCATCACCGACACAATGGACGTGAGTCTGAGTAAACTCCAGAAGTTGGTGATGGACAGGGAGGCCTGGAGTGCTGCAATCCATGGGGTCACAAACAGTCAGATTCGACTGAGTGACTGAGCTAAACTGATAATTATATTTTTAATTTTCAAATTATCTTTATTATTATAGACATCTTCTTTATTCATGTATGTATTATCCTCCATCTTTCTCTGAATATTAATTATAATTTTAATTATTTATAATTTTGTTTTACTATCTGTTTCCTTGGAGTTTCCTTGATGTTGGCTTCTTGACTTTTTGCTTTTGTGTTTCATGTCAGGGAGTTCCCGCAAATGTCTGATGATCCCTTCCTCCTCATTCAGATGTGAGAGTGAGTCCCTGAAAAATGTTACTTAAAATTTCACACGTGAATAGATGTGACCTGAAACCTACTGAACGTCATTATGTTGTGACAGCCTCACAGCTCAGCCTTTGTATTAGCAGGCCCCCGAATGTCACTCTTTTCTCAGCCCTGGCTGACAATTTCAGTGAGTGGCAAAAGTGCCTCGAACATCTCCCTACTCTCTATATAAGCTTAAACTCTCCATTTCTTTTCTTCTCTAGTTATAGTTGTGAAAAAGTAAAATACACAAAACAATTCCCACATATACATTATCCAGGGTCAATAATCCTCAACTATATCCCCATATGTTTCTAATCCTATCAATCTGCCCAATTCTCACTCATGATGTACAGGCAAATCCAAAATATCATATAATTTCCATCAATAAATACTTTAGGATATATCTCTAAAAATAAAGGACTCTTTCTTTAACATAACCACAAAACCATTTTTCTATCTAAAAAAATCAACATTTGACTTCTTAATTATCAGAGTTCAAATGTTTGTGATTGCCTTATAAATTCATGTATATATTAAATATATATCAAATATGGAAATATAGAAATAAATATATATATACAAGGTATAATGCAATAAGACTGCAGAAAGGGCAAAGATAAGGGGGGTGAGGAATATTTTTTTTTACTAGCTCCATTCAGATATCACAGGGTTTTACTTTAGATGCTTTGCTTAGTCTATAAAACTCAATTTTGCAATCAATACTTACTTTCCCCTCTCCCCCACTGACTCTGTTTGTTTCCCTCAAAATTTTGTCCTGGGAAGTGTGGAAGATGTGCTTCACTGGGGAGTGGGAGGCTTAGTATCATGGAATGTTGCTTAGTATCATGCTGCCTCTAATAGAGCCTTGTAGAATTTTGTCAATAGAAAAACACACTCTGCCTGAGCCTTTCCCAGATCCCCTGCTTTCCACCCCACAAACCCCTCCCCTTGCCCAGATTCGTTTACTGGTAGACTACTGACGGAGAAGGCAATGGCACCCCACTCCGGTACTCTTGCCTGGAATATCCCATGGACAGAGGAGCCTGGAAGGCTGCAGTCCATGGGGTCTCTGAGGGTCAGACACGACTGAGTGACTTCACTTTCACTAGATAATGTTTTTAGCTTTCCCTTTCTGTGATCCTTCTAACAAATAAAATAAACACTAATTCCCTATAGTTACTGAGCATCACTGTGTGGCAGGCACTGTACTTGATACTATTCCTCTTATCTTTAATCCTTAAAAATCCTGCAAGATAAACAAAATTACTCAAGTTTGCCTAATTGGGAAAATGAGATCCATGGAGATTAAGGAACTTACCTCTAAGACAGCTAATAGGAACACAAAGAAAACTAAGGTCTGACTAACTACAAAGCCCCTCTTCTTTTCTTCAAGGAATATTACCACAAAAGCTTATTACACAGATCATGGCAAAACTGGTTGAAGACCATTAAATTGTCATTAACCTATTACATAGTGACACGTCCTCTTTTATATTTCATAACAGAATTCCTTTGGTTATCCATTTTTACAAATAACTGAATTGCCAGATAGGTGCTAGGTACATGCTAAGTTCCTGGATGTATAACAGGACAGACCTGTGCCCTCAGGAAGTGAAAATTCCAGTGAGAAAGACAGACCAATAACACCGAACAGATAAATACACTATTTCTAAATTGCAAGTAACACAATTTGTATGAAGAATACAGAGTGCTAAGTTAGAAAGGAACAATGGAACTTAAACGGGGAAGACAATTTATGTTGAAACCTAAACACAAGAAGGAGCTTATCTCGGGAAGAATGGATGGAACAGAGAAGCATATACAAAGGGGAAACTGGTCAGTACAGCATTCCTGGAAGAGGCTGGGAGGAACGAGTTTACACCTAGAAGTGAAATTTCTCAGTCATATGGTAATACTATATTTAGCTTTTCAAGGAATCATCAAACTGTTTCCCATAGAGACCACACCATTTCACATTCCAACTAACTACTTACAAAGGTTTCAATTTCTCCACATCCCCACCAACACTTGTTGTTTTCCATTTTTTATTATGTAAATCCCAGCAAATGTGACATGGTACCTTGCAGTGATTTTGATATGCATTTTCCTAATGACTAAAGGTGTTGAATATTTTTTTGTGTGTTTACTGGGCATTTGTATATCTTTTTTGGAGAAATGTATATTCTCAAAAAGTCTTTTGCCCATTATTCAATTGGGTTGTTTGTCCTTCTATTGTCAGATAACATTTTAAGATGATATATCTGCCTGCCTATGAAGATAAAAGAAGGCAGTGAGTTTGCTACATGGCTCAGGAAACTCAAATAAGGGCTCTATATCAACCCTGGGATGGGGTTGGGAGGGGTGGGATGGGGAGGGAGATGGGAGGGAGCTTCAAAAGGGAGGGGATATATGTATACCTATGGCTGATTCATATTGAGGTTTGACAGAAAACAGCAAAATTCTATAAAGCAATTATCCTTCAATAAAAAATAATTTTTTTTAAGAAAAGGGAGTGAGACTGGAAGCAAAGATACCTGTTAGGAGGCTATTTCAGAAGTCCAGGCAAGATAATGCTTTCCTACTTTGACTAAACAATAGTTCTAGTAACGATAATACAGTACTTATAACAACAAGAATAATAATCATGACAGATTCTCTACAAATATGCCTTCCAAAAATTCTTCCTATCCCTAAAAGTTCATGCCTTACCTCCCATCAGAAGATGGAGTTCATCTCCCTGTTTATGAATCTGAGCTGGCCCTGTGACTTGTTTGGACAAAGAGAATATATGGCAAGTTACACAGCACCATTCCAAGCCTAGGTCTTAAGAGGCCTGACATGTTCCAAATTTGCAGTCTCAGAGCCCTAAGCCTGTTACACAAGTCCAACTACCTAAAGGAAAGTGAGGGCCAGCTAGCTTCCAGTCATTACAGCAAACCCAGCCAAGGTGTCTCACATAAGAATGACAGCATCCATCTTGGGTACTCTGGAATGCAGCTGGATGAGTGGTCTTTGCTGATACCATATGGCTTAGAAAAATTGCCCAACTGAGTCCAAAAATCCAGAGAATCACTGTACTATGAAGGTTAATTTCAGCAGGCCTAGAATTAGTGTGAGTTGTTCTCCTAAAACATCCACAAGGTGCTGATCCTTGGTCAAGATGAGAAACTGATTAACAATTTTGTTTTGAAATTATGAAACCCTCATGAGTTTGAGTGGTTGGCATCAGCTTGTTAGCATTGTTCATTGATAATAATAATGTGCACCTGGCCACAGTGAGATAGAAGGTTCCATAGCTGATGCTGGTTACGCAATAGAAAATGCTTACGTGACCAGTAAAGTATAAGAAATTCTGATAAAAGACTTCATTTGAGCTCCCAGGTTTTGAAATGTCCACACATCTGTTAGCAGTTCCTGACCTAAGACGGAAAGCATGTCCTGATATGGCCTTATGGAGAGAAGACAATTAGAGCTCACTCCTGGCCTCTCTGGAACCCTTGCAGCCTCTGATGACAAAGAATACTTTAATGCTGTTGCTATTTGTATTCTTTGTCTGCAAGAAACTGTAGATAAGTATCACCGTTTGGGGCCTTGAGTCTTCTCTAGCAATCTAACTCCATTTGTTGCTATTAGCACAATCACGAAAATGACAAATAGTTGTTGTTTTAGGGCACTGCATTTTAGGGCAATTTGCTAGGCAGCAATAGGTGACCAAAACAAAGCTAACATTTACTGAGCACACACTCTTTGTCAGCAATAAATTCACAGACAAGAAAATTGTGACACAAAGAAATTATTTCCAAAAGCAACATGGCTTGGAAGTGACTCAAATATTATCGGCTACTAGCACATTCCCAATTTCCAACTCCCTTTCCATAACCATATGCCAGACAGGGGTAGCCTTGTGACACTGTCCTGGCTGATGTCATACAGTGTGTGTGTGCTCAGTCACTCAGTCATGTCTGACTCTTTGCAGCCCCATGGAGTGTAGCCTACCAGGCTCCTCTGTCCATGGGATTTTCTAGGCACAAATATTGGAGAGGGTAACATTTCCTCCTCCAGAGGAATGTCAAGATCCAGGGATCAGAACTGCATCTGTTGCATCTTCTGCACTGGTAGGTGGATTCTTTACCAATAGCACCACCTGCGAAGTAAGCATTTGTCAGGTGGAGAAAATATAATAGAAGGAAGAGCAGGGTTAGAAGAAAGACAAGTTCAATTTTGAAATGTTACTTTTATAGTTCTTATAAAACATCAAGCTAGAGGTATCATACAGACAGCAATTTGTGGAAGACTGGAACTCAGAGAAGAGTTCAAGGTACACTGGAAGTGATCTGTGTATTTGGAAGTGACACAGTACATACAGGTGATACCCAAGGTCATCAGAGTAAAGGTGGTTTCTGAGGATATTGGGTAGACAAAGAACTAAGAATATTATATAATATTTATGTGATCTCAGTATTGTATTAATTTCAATATTAATTTATGTGTCACTAACCCTTGTATGCAGGTCAGGAAGCAACAGTTAGTACTGGACATGGAACAACAGACTGGCTCCAAATAGGGAAAGGAGTGCGTCAAGGCTATATATTGTCATCCTGCTTATTTAACTTATATGCAGAGTACATCATCAGAGAAGGCAATGGCAACCTACTCCAGTACTTTTGCCTGGAGAATCTCATGGACAGAGGAGCCTGGTAGGCTACAGTCCATGGGGTGGCTAAGAGTTGGACAAAACTGAGTGACCTCACTTTCAATTTTCACTTTCATGCATTGGAGAAGGAAATGGCAACCCACTCCATTGTTCCTGCCTGGAGAATTTCAGGGATGGGGGAGCCTGGTGAGCTGCCATCTATGGGGTTGCACAGAGTCGGACACAACTGATGTGACTTAGCAGCAGCAGCAGCAGAGTACATCATGAGAAACGCTGGGCTGGAAGAAGCACAAGCTGGAATCAAGATTGCCAGGAGAAATATCAACAACCTCAGATATGCAGATGACACCACCCTTATGGCAGAAAGTGAAGAAGAACTAAAGAGCCTCTTGATGAAAGTAAAAGGAGAGTGAAAAAGTTGGCTTAAAGCCAAACATTCAGAAAACTAAGATCATGGCATCTGGTCCCATCACTTCATGGGAAATAGATGGAGAAACAGCGTTGACTTTATTTTTCTGGGCTCCAAAATCACTGCAGATGGTGACTACAGCCATGAAATTAAAAGATGCTTAACTCCTTGGAAAGAAAGTTATGACCAACCTAGATAGCATAGTCAAAAGCAGAGACATTACTTTGCCAACAAAGGTCCGTCTAGTCTAGTCAAGGCTATGGTTTTTCCAATGGTCATGTATGGATGTAAGAATTGGACTATAAAGAAGTCTGAGCACAGAAGAATTGATGCTTTTGAACGGTGGTTTTGAGAAGACTCTTGAGAGTCCCTTGGACTACAAGGAGATTCAGCGATTCAGCCAGTCCATCCTAAAGGAGATCAGTCCTGAGTGTTCATTGGAAGGACTGATGTTGAAGCTGAAACTCCAATACTTTGGCCACATGATGTGAAGAGTTGACTCATTGGAAAAGACCCTGATGCTGGGAAAGATTGAGGGCAGGAGGATAAGGGGACGACAGAGGATGAGATGGTTGGATGGCATCACCAACTCAGTGGACATGGGTTTGGGTGGACTCCAGGAGTTCATGATGGACAGGGAGGCCTGGCGTGCTGCGGTTCATGGGGTCACAAAGAGTCAGACACACCTGAATGACTGAACTGAACTGTGAATTTATAAATCATTCTAATCTTTCAACTCTAATAATTTTTAGAGCATTTACTATACTAAAACATCTAGATTTACTATTTTGGTAAGACTGATGATTGTTCCATTTTCCAAAGCTAATTAAAATGTTTTTATTCTAGTTTCTAAAAACAAGATGATGTCCAGAATCCTCTTCTATTATAGCATCTTACAGTAAGAAGAAATAAATTTATAAGGAACTTAAAATGATGATTTGCAACTTAAAATATTTCAGGTATGCTGAATTCAACAAAACATTTGCTATATGATTATAATTGGCATTATCTTCTTAATTTAAAATTGAATATATTTAATAAGTATGTCCCAGGTACAGTTAACTCTTCGAGTCATTCAGTCATAATGATTGATTGGACAGAGCAATATGTAACTCTGACTTGAGAGTATAGGAAAGAACATGTGTTTATTATGTTCATTTTCATAACTGCAACATAAATTGCGGTTCACTTAGAAAGCATAATGCCCTCTGTTTCTGATCTCAGGAAGCAAAATACTCTGATTTTTAAAAGAACCCATTAAATTTAAACAGAATTAAATCAAATAAGCATGGTTAGAAGAAATCAAAGTAACCAAAAGATTTGAAAATTTTTTGTTAATCAATAATTGTATTATAAATATCACTGGGTCTCAGATATAGTACTTAGGTTATACACCACTGAAATGAGAAAACTAAATACATGACTAGAAGTGCTCTGTAGAACAAACCGTATACTAGTTGTGCGCTAAGTTGCTTTACTCATGTTCGACTCTTTGCAACCCTATGGACTGTAGCCTGTCAGGCTCCTCTATCCATGAGATTCTCCAGGCAAGAGTACTAGAGTGGGTTGCCATGCCCTCATCCAGGGGATCTTCCTGACCCAGGGATCGAACCTGCATCTCCTGTGTCTCCTGCATTGCAGGCAAAATCTTCACCACTGAGCCACTAGGGAACCTTACCATATTTTCAGTAACAGAAACAGAAAACCGCTTTCCCATGTAAATCTAGACAAGTATATCAGGAGTACGTGAACTAAGAACTTCCAGATTTACAAGCTGGGTTTAGAAACAGCAGAGAAACCAGAGATCAAACTGCCAACATTCATTAGATCATAGAAAAAGCAAAGGAGTTCCAGAAAAACATCTACTTCTGCTTCATTGACTACATGAAAGCCTTTGTATAGATCATGAAAAACTCTTAAAGAGATGGGAGTACCAGACCACCTGACCTGTCTCCTAAGAAACCTGATGTAAGTCAAGAAGCAACAGTTAGAATCCAACATGAAACAACTAACTGGTTCCAAACTAGGAAAGGAGTACCTCAAGGCTGTATATTGCAGCCCTGCTTATTTAACATCTATACAGAGTACATCATGAGAAATACCAGGCTGGATGAACAACAAGCTGGAATCAAGACTGCCAGGAGAAATACCAACAACCTCAAATATGGAGATAATACCACTTTAATAGCAGAAAGTGAAGTGAAGGGAATTGAAGTGAAAGTCACTCAGTTGTGTCCAACTCTTTGTGACCCCATGGGCTATATAGTCCATGGAATTCTCCAGGCCAGAATACTGGAGTGGGTAGCCATTCCCTCCTCCAGGGGATCTTACCAACCCAGAGATCAAACCCAGGTCTCCCACACTGCAGGCAGATCCTTTACCAGCTGAGCCAACAAGGAAATCCAAGAATACTGGAGTGGGTAACCTATCTGTTTTCCAGCAGATCTTCCTGACCCAGGAATTGAACTAGGATCTCCTGCATTACAGGAGGATTCTTTACCAGCTGAGTGACCGGGGAAGTCAATGGCAGAAAGTGAAGGGGAACTAAAGAGCCTCTTGAGTAGTGGGAAAGAACAGAGTGAAAAAGCTGGCTTAAAACTCAACATTCAAAAAAAAAAAAAAGATCATGGCATCCAGTCCCATCACTTCATAACAAATAGAAGGGAAAAAATGTGGAAGCAGTGACAGATGTTATATTCTTGGGCTTCAAAATCACTGCAGACAGTGACTACAGTCATGAAATTAAAAGAAACTTGCTCCTTGGAAGGAAAGTTATGACAAACAGAAGACAAAAAGCAGAGACATCACAATGCTGACAAAGGTCTATGTACTCTACTCAAAGCTATGGTTTTTCCAGTAGTCATGTCCAGATATGAGAGTTGGACCATAAAGAAGGCTGAGCATCGAAGAACTGATGCTTTCAAATTGTGGTGCTGGAGAAGACTCCTGAGAGTCTCTTGGACAGCAAAGAAATCAAACCAGTCAATCCTAAAGGAAATTAACCCTGAATATTCCTTGGAAAAACAGATGCTGAAGCTCCAATGCTTAGTCACCTGATGTGAAGAGTCAACTCATTGGAAAAGACCCTGATGCTGGGTAAAGACTGAGGGCAGGAGAAGAAGGGAGCAACAGAAGGTGAGATGGTTGGATGGCATCACCAACTCAATGGACATGAGTTTGAGCAAACTCTGAGTGATAGTGGAGAACAGAGGAACCTGGCACACTACAGTCTAAGGGGTCATAAAGAGTCAGACTCAGCAACTGAACAACAGCAATATCAGGAGAGGCAGAATTTAAATGTGAGCTACTAGGTTTGACTGTACATGGAGTAGAAGATGGTTTTATGAAGTTTCAACCATTTTGTGAAATTGAGGACAGCTGATAAAAGCTACCAAGATTCCTTAATACAGTTGCTCAAATAACAGTTCATGTCAACACTGGTATTAGTAATTCAGTTGTGTCAAAAATTTAACATAGCAAATCTGAAGCTATGTTGTCAAGTTCTAAGCTAGAGTAAATATGAGTAAACATGGATATCCTGAAAATGAAAAATGTTACCACAATAATCAACAATTATGTGAGAATTTTGTGATTCTGTGTTCAAAAATTTTTCACTAAGAGAAAAGATACAAATAGTTTATATAGTTTTCCTGTAATTACATATCCAAATGACGGATGATCTAGTTGTGGCCAAGGTTTAAAATGCTTATATTAGTAAATTAGAACTATGTGAATGTTCAGAATTCATTGACATTTATTACTGTGCAATGGAACATGGACTTCTGCCTAGAGTTACTTAACACAAGTGTATTTTTCCTGCTCCCTAAAAACCTAAATTCCTCTTTTTAAAGAAACAATCGACATTTAAGAATAATACACAACTGAATATATCTAAATGAAATAAAGTTAAGGATTACACTTCTTAAATGAAGCTAAAGGACCCTATTCGATTAATTGCTATTACACTCACAAGGATGGAGAAGTCAAATGATGGCTGGGGCCAGGTGGGGATATAAGTGTTGAATGTAAAATCGTACAGTAAGGATCACTCATCCACACCAGGGGCAGCATTTAATCATTCCCACTTGACTGCTGTTAGGTTTGGGCTTTTGTCTTTTTCATTTTTAAGAAAAGCTGAATATCTAGATTATATTTATGAAATTCTACAGGTTACAGATGTTGGTAACTAATTCAATTTTTTATAATTATGAATTGGCCATAATCCACTTGTAGGTTCATTTCAGCCTATCTAGCCACCAGATTTCACACACTGCTCTTAGTCTACTCTTAATCTATCCATATCTTAGTCTAAGTTTAAATATATTAGAATATATCTCCCTATATGAATTTTTGCATATACCTCCAGGTCTTGTAAAATCAGAGCCCAAAAGAAGTTTGATAAATGAGTTGGAGTTTTCTATGCCTAGCTGTAATACCATCAGGTTGAAATTATAATTTTCATAATTATAAATGATTAGCAGAGAGATGACCTTTACACAGACTGATAGTTCTACAACTAGGATTGCCTAGGTCTGAAAGAATCTCTGAAATGCTTTGTAGAAAAGAAAAGCAATTACTTATATGTAATCTCACTAGATTATTGTGCAGTGATCAAACTATGGAGTCACATCAAAAGCATTGCCTCATACCATGAAGAAACCAATTGTGTCGTCACAATTCTCATTGTTATGAGATGATCTAACTTCCTGATACATTCCAAAGTCAGTGGATACAATAAGTAAAAACTGTCCACACTTCTCTAGGCTTCCCCAGGAGGGGCAGCAGTAAAGAATCTGCCTGCCCTTTCACAAGAGATGCAGGTTTGATCCCTGGGTTGGAAAGATCCCCTGGAGGAGGAAATGGCACCCCTCTCCAGTATTCTTGCCTGGAAAATTCCATGGACAGAGAAGCCTCGTGGGCTACAGTACATGGGCTCATAAAGAAATGGATACGATTGAGCATGCACGCAAGTATTCTTTAAGCAGCATAATGAATGAAGGATATGTTGGTGGCAATCAGAAAATGAAGTGTGAAAGTAGGCTCTGCAGGACACATTTAAAGATCCCAGAAAAAGATAAGATCATAGACCAAATCATCAAGCTATGAAAGAACTAGAATAAGAACCTTCTCTGATTCTGCGTGGTGGAATATCAATGTGAATTTCATATAGATAAAGGGCCAAGAAGATGACAGAGAAATTTTAATTCGCTAAATTAAGCTACTTGTAATTACCTAAGCAAAGGAGATTCCCTATCTATCGCTTCAATAGTAGTATTTCTTAAAGTTTGGTGTCTACCACTCCTTAATAGGTATCAGTGTACATGAATATCATCAAGTTTACATATTTTTGAAAATGTGTTTCTGGGAGGGAGGGAGGCTCAAGAGGGAAGTGGTATATAATTATGGCTGATTTACATTGTTGTATGGCAGAAACCAACACATTTTTCTCCAAAAAATTTTTTTCTCCCAAAAAAAAAAAAGTGTGTTTATTTTCTTGACAACAAAAGAAAATATCTTTTAAATAAGCAATAAAATAAGTTTTATTTCAGTGAGAAGGATAATATTATTTGCAATTTTTCACCAAGGTAGCTCTATGCAGCTCAATGGTGGATAGCTTAATTTATAATTTAGGTTATACTTGCAATTGATCTCTCATGCTGGCTTTTGCTAAGCTGGAAATTTTAAATTCACAATCATAGATCATTATAAATGGCACCAAGTGTTTAGTGGCTGCCAGATAAATATAGATTTTCATATTAACACAAATGGTCCAGAAATTATGGAGAAATGGCTCACTGAAGCCTACTTTCAGGACTCAAATAGATGATAAGTTCTAACATTTTACAGCCAAAAGCTGGAAGGCTGGCTGTTTCAACTTGGAAGACAACAATAAATGTATCTCTAATCCACTCTTGTTTTCAGTTCTCAAAATTATTTCTTCATGTTCTGCTGCAGCATTTGGATGTGGTTTATATATTAGCTAAATAATATATCATCAGTTTCTTTTCCCAGACTAGAAAAGACATTAAGCTGGGAAAACATTCAAATGTCAGTCTCAAGCTATTTGTATTTCAGTTTGATTGCCTTTAAAAATTCTGGGAAAATAACCTTAACACTAAAAAGAACAGTATTTTGGCTTGGAAATGACAAGTTCAGACCACTCAAGATACTAAAATATGCCACTTGAAAAGACCACATGAAATCATAATGGTCTTACTGGCAGAAAATTTATATTTTATTTCAATAGCTCATATGATCATCTGTCCCTTGTCAACATTCTTACTTCAGTGTGATCAGAAAGTTAAATCTAACATTACTTACTTCTTCATGATCCACACTTAAAGTACACATATACACTGACTGAAATTTGAATATACTCATACTTTTCACTTTCTGGTTTAAATCCAGTTTAAAATTAGAAAGCTAACTTATGATTACCAACTCTTTTCTATGAACAAAGCACAGAATGGACTGCCACTCCGGTGAAATCCCTTTTATTTACACAGCACTCTCCCACGTTGCGATTATGTTTTTGCTGCTATAACCTAATGCAAGTTTTCAAATCCACATGTCTCATTAAATCAAAGAAGCACCACTTCTCCCTTTGCTAGAGTTTTCAAAGATAAATAAAAGTAATTGTTGGCAAATTCTTCCCCACATATGTATGTAGCACACATAAGCAAGAGTTGATTTATATTCTGCAAATCAGTAGTTTAACAAAGAATAAACCAGAGTTCTATACATTTGTACAGACAGTACTACATGTTTATAGGTACTTACATACACATATGCTACTAATATTATATGACATTTGCTTATACCATCTAATGAAAGAGATTGCTGTGCTTTCTGTGCTTTTACTGTGCTTTCTCTCACCATAATTATTGTCTTTGACTTTTCATCTTGTTTTATAAGAGTATCTGGTAGGAGTGAATCCAGTCACAAATAGCAACAAACCCAACATTATCTTTAAAAATAAAGTTTTATTTGTTTCATAAAGTAGTAAGCCCAGAAATAAACCATGTAAGTATTGATTCTGTGACTTAACAATGTAAGTACTCAAGTCTTTGTGACTCTCTTAAACATTTTCTCATTTTGGTACTTCATGATTATCCGTTCAGTTCAGTCAGTTCAGTTGCTCAGTCGTGTCCGACTCTTTGCGACCCCAAGAATCGCAGCACGCCAGACCTCCCTGTCCATCACCAACTCCCGGAGTTCACTCAGATTCACATCTATCCAGTCAGTGATGCCATCCAGCCATCTCATCCTCTATTGTTCCCTTCTCCTCCTGCCCCCAATCCCTCCCAGCATCAAAGTCTTTTCCAATGAGTCAACTCTTCGCATGAGGTGGCCTAAGTACTGGAGTTTCAGCTTCAGCATCATTCCTTCCAAAGAAATCCCAGGACTGATCTCCTTTAGAATGGACTGGTTGGATCTCCTTGCAATCCAAGGGACTCTCAAGAGTCTTCTCCAACATCACAGTGCAAAAGCATCAGCCTTCTTCACAGTCCAATTCTCACATCGATACGTGACTGCTGGAAAAACCATAGCCTTGACTAGACGGACCTTTGTTGGCAAAGTAATGTCTGCTTTTGAATATGCTATCTAGGTTGATCATAACTTTTCTTCCAAGGAGTAAGCGTCTTTTAATTTCATGGCTGCAGTCACCATCTGCAGTGATTTTGGAGCCCAGAAAAATAAAGTCTGACACTGTTCCCACTGTTTCCCCATCTATTTCCCATGAAGTGATGGGACCGGATGCCATGATCTTCATTTTCTGAATGTTGAGCTTTAAGCCAACTTTTTCACTCTCCTCTTTCACTTTCTTCATGGTTATAGACTACTGCAAATTCATTACTCCATCTACAATTCAGAAAGTATAAGAAAAAAAACAGCAAAGAATAAAGAGGCTGTCTTTTATTATTAAGGGTTTATTGTACAGCTGAGTCTTTCATGAAGAGTATTCAGATGAATTTCAGCCAAATTTGAGGATCAATTAATATAGCTGGCAAGCAATTAATATAATGACTCCTCGAATTGGCAGGATTGTGGCAGGGTTGTGCTTCCTTGCCTTAACCAACTTCTAAAGGATGTCCCTGTCCTTGGCTTGTGGCCTTGCATTACTCCAACCTCTGCCTCCATCATTACATTGCTTTCTCTCTCTCCGCTTCTGTTGTTACGATGCTTTCTCTGACTCTGTCACTCCTCTGCACCTCATAAGAATCTTTGTGATTAGACTACCCTGGTGGCACAGTAGGTAAGAATCCACCTGCCAACGCAGGAGACACAGGTTTGATCCCTGGTCCGGGAAGATTCCACATGCTGTGGAGCAACTAAACCCATGCACCACAACTACTCAGCCCAAGCCCTAGGCCTACGAGCCACAACTACTGAGCCTGAGCACCACAGCTACTGACTCTGTGTGCCTAGAGCCTGTGCTTTGCAACAAGAGAAACCACCACAGTGAGAAGCCTGTGCACCCCAACTAAGAGCAGTCCCCACTTGCCCCAACTAGAGAAAGCCCATGTGCAGCAACAAAGACCCAGTACAACCAAAAACAAATAAATAGAATCCTTGTGATTACACTGGGCCCATCAGAGTAATCCAGAAAAACATCTCTATATCAAGATCCCTAATCTCATCTGTAAAGTTCCTTTTATCATGTTCACATATTTCCAGGTTCCAGGAATTACGACTTGAACATCTTTGAGGACACATTATTGTTTCCACCACAATAAGCCCTGTGGTCCCCAAAGATTCATACCCATTCCACATGAAAATACATTCACCCAATTCCAACATCTCCATAAGTCTGAACCAATTATGGAAGCAACTCAAAGTGTGAAATCTCATCTATATCACATCAACTCAAATGTCCCAAACTGCACTATTTAAATCACATATTATAAATCAGGTAGGAATGAGACTCTGGACATATTCCATCTGGGGCAAAATTTCTCTCTACCTGAGGACCTGGAAAACTGGAAAAAAAGTTATCAGCTTCCTAAGAACAATGATGGGACAATCATATGACAGCAAACAGACATCCCATTCAAAAGGAAGGACCCAGAAGAACAAAAAGGAATCAGCCATCTCAAGGAATTTCAAACTCCTGTAAGGCAACATCAGTAAGAACTGAGGCCCTAGGAATATCCTCTGTGGATCACAGCTTCACATCTTTGGGCCAAAGCTCCACCCTGGGAGTCAACCATCCTTTTTCATCAAGGTAACATGTGCTGCCAGTCCACACAGCCTTCTTTCAATTAACCTTCTCTCTGTCCCTTTTAGTCCAAGCTGGCTTTGCTGTTGTTGATGTAAAATTCTAAAGTGGATCTCTCATATTTGACACAGGGATCCATTCCACACAAGAGGCTCTTTCACCAGTTTTCCCTAAATTATCCCATCGCTATTTTTGGCTTCAATTGAGACTGTTAAAGGGATCCATGAGTCACAAACCTAGTCTCTTAGAACAGCCCTCTAAGTGTAACTAAACACTGTGACTGTATACCCAGACCTTTCTAAGAAGATTGTTCAGCCATAACCTTGGTTTTGTCACCAGAGTACTCTTTCCTGACATGAATCTTCTAATTTTAGTGTCTTTTTCAATCTAGATATTCGAGGCTGGAAACTTCTTAAATCATAAGTCCTACTTCCTTTGGCTTAATAGTTTTTCCTTTTTTATCTTTTTCCTCTCACATTTTACCATAAGCATCTAATAGAAACCTGAGTGCATCCTTAACACTTTGCTTATAAATTACTTCATCCAAATATCCAAGAATATCTCTAACAAATTCTAATTTCCACATGAGTGAGTAGGAAACAATTCTGCAAAGGTCTTTTACCGTGTAAAGTAACATATTCATAGGTTCTTGGGAACAGGACATGGGCATCTTTGGAGGGTCATTATTTACTTAACACACAAGGCTTATCTCCTTGGGCCTCCTTTCTCCCCCAATCAAATCTTGATTGGTAAATTTTTATTGACTTGTAGTGTTTTAATATATTCAAGCAGATTTCTTTATTCACTTTTTAAACTGTCCTTAACTAGAGAGTTCATCCAAAATACAGTACTTTTGTGTACTTTCTTAGTAAACTATATTTTTAAAACCCTGTGCAAAACAACAAGGTCCTACTGTGAAGCACATGGAACTATAGTCAATATCTTATAGGAAACTATAAAAGAAGAGAATATGAAAACAATGCATGCAACACTGACACTCTGCAATAAACTAACTCTGCCAGAAACTAACACAACATTGCAAATTAACTATACTCCAATCAAAAAAAAAGCTTGTATAAATAACTTCATACCTCAAGATTCCTGTCATTAAAAACATTTTACTCTTTTTAGCTTTTTAGTTTTACCGAGGCTGGATTTTAAAAGTATGTGTTCTAAGTTTTAATTCTAAATTGCTATCATCTTTGCATATATTCATGTCATTTGCCTCTCAATCATTATGATCTTAAAATTTATTATCTCATTTTACAAATGAGAAACCTAAGTGTTAAAGCAAGCTGAACAGGTTACCTTAGGTCACAAAGTAAGTAAGGACCAAAAACAAAAAACAGGAGTTAAGCTTTTCAGAAATATTAATAAATTTTTCTTATTTTTAAAAATAGATACTTTGAATCTTAGAAGTTCCTATTTCCTGCAGAGATATAGATGTTACAGAACTTTATTTCACCTATATCCACTTGGTATTTCCTCTCCTTGTTCTATATTTGATTTTCTCTTCTTTTTCTATTTCCTAAAGACAGAAATTGATTTCATTGATTTTACTTATTTCTTTTCTAATATAAATATTAATTCTACATATTACCCACTAAGCACTGTGTTAGTTCTTGTCCCACAAATATTGATAGGTTGTGTTTTTCACTTACATTTAGCTCAAAATATTTTTTAATTTCCCTCATGATTTTTTCTTTCTTCCCAAGGTTTATTTAGAAGAATATTGGTTAAGAAAGACATATGGATCAATGGAACAGTAAAGAGTCCAGAAAGAAACCCCACACACCTATAGTCAATTAATCTTCGACAAAGGAAGCAATAATAGACAATGGAGAAACGTCAGTCTCTTCAGCGAGTGGTGTTGGGAAAGTTGGACAGCCTCGTGTAAATCAATGAAGCTACAGCACACCCTCTTACCATAAACCAATATAAACTCAAAATGACTTAAAGACTTAAGAATAAGACATGACACCATAAAACTTCTAGAAGAGATCACAGGCAAAATATTCTCTGACATGAATCATACCAGTATTTTCTTAGGTTTGTCTCCCAAGGCAATAGGAGGAATAAAACCAAAAATAAACAAAGGTGGCCTAATCAAGAGTTCAAGTTTTTATACAGCAAAGGGGACTGTAAACAAAAGACAACCTATGAAATGGGAAAAAAAAAATTGCAAATGATATAACCAACAAGGATTTAATCTGGAAAATATATAAGCAGCTGATACAAGTCAACAATAACAAAAATATATATAATAATAATCCAATTGAAAAATGAGCAGAAGACCTAAATAGACACTTTTCTGAAGAAGAAATACAGATGGCCAACAGACATATTAAAAGATGGTCAATATTATTAAATATTAGAGAAAGGCAAATCAAAACTACATTGAGGTACCAGTTAGAATGGCCATTGTTAAAAAGTTGACAAATATACTTTACTGTACACCTGAAACTAAAACACTGTAAATCAACTGCTGCTGCTGCTAAGTCGCTTCAGTCATGTCCAACCCTGTGTGACCCCAGAGACGACAGCCCACCAGGGTCCCCTGTCCCTGGGATTCTCCAGGCGAGAACACTGGAGTGGGTTGCCATTTCCTTCTCCAATGCATGAAAGTGAAAAGTGAAAGTGAAGTCGCTCAGTCATGTCTGACTCTCAGCGATCCCATGGACTACAGCCCACCAGGCTCCTCCATCCATGGGATTTTCCAGGCAAGAGTACTGGAGTGGGGTGCCTTTGCCTTCTCCAGTAAATCAACTATACTCCAACAAAAACTTTTAAATACTAAAAATTAAAATTAAGAAAATAATCTAAAAGTCTACAAATAATAAATGCTGCAGAGAGTTTGGAGAAAAGGGAACCCTCCTATGTTGCTAGGAATGTAAAGTTGGTGCAACCTCCGTATAGTGGAAAATAGAATGGAGGATCCTCAGAAAATTAAAAATAAAATAACCATATGATCCAGCAATCCCACTCCTGGGCATATATCCAGACAAAACTGTAATTCAAAAGATACATGTACCCATATATTCATAGCAGCAATAGTCACAATACTCAAGACATGGAAACAACCTAAATGTCCATCAGAAGATGAATGGATAAAGAAAATGTGGTACGTATCTACAATGGAATACTGCTCATCCAGAAAAAGAATAAAATATTACCATTGGCAGCAACGTGGATGAATGTAGAGATTATCATACTAAGTGAAATCAGAAACAGAAAGACATACCATATGATATCACCTATATGTGGCATCTAAAATGTGACACAGATGAACCTATCTACGAAACAGAAACGGACTCACAAACATAGAAAACAGACTAGTGGTTGCCAAGGGGGACGGGGCTGGGGGAGGGATGGAGTAGGAGCTTGAGGTTATCAGATGTAAGCTTTTATATACAGAATGGATAAACAAGGGCCTACTGTATGGGGAAACGAGTATTTGCTTTAGCTCAGCTTAAAAGTTAGCCCCCTTAAATAGGGGTTTTTTAAAAGAGATCAAATTTTTAAGAACCACTGTAATTGCTGTATCTATCTAGGCAGATACTTTGCTCATAGTACGCATGTGTATTAGTTCAGCACCAAGCCCTATAACAAAGAGGTGAGGCAGAGAAGATATTGAGGGAAATTAAAGCATTTCCTTTTTAAAAAAATTTACTCAAGAAATAAGTTTAATAAACAAATCAGGGAAAGAGAAGGCAGAAAAAAAAAAATCCTTCTGGTTTTTCTCACTTTTTAGATCTAGTAGTCTCTATTTGTTATGGAAATGATTATTGATAATGCTGAAAACTAATTATATTCATTGTATTTTAAAAGTATCAAAGTGCTTGATTTTTCCATTTGAGATGCTTTCTTAGGCCCTGAAGTTTTATTCATACCTGCTCACAATGTCTCTCCACCCACTAGACTGGAAGCTCCTTGAGGGTAAATTTCCATCTTCTCAACTCTCAAGATGCTTTGCTTTTTTTTCTTCTCTGTAAATCAATCATGGATATCTTTAAACAAGGCTTCCCTGGTGGCTCAAACAGTAAAGTGTCTGCCTATAATTCAGGAGACCCAGGTTCAATCCCTGGGTTGGGAAGATCCCCTGGAGAAGGAAATGGCAACCCACTCCAGTACTCTTGCTTGGAAAATCGCAAGGATGGAGGAGCCATCCAGTTTATGGGGTCCCAAAGAGTCGAACACGACTGACTGACTGACTGACTGACTTCACTTTTGATGCTGCCACCAATGGAGGTATTGTGTGGTATTAGAAATTGTTGGAAGACAGCCAATTTTCCAAAAAGCAAAAATAAACCAGCATCTGAAACTGTCATTTAGACATTATTCTCACCACACTACAACTCTTGAACCCTTTACAAGGAATTATAAGGAAAATGCAAGGTAACCAAGAACCCCAAAAGGGGGCAGAAGCAAAGAAGGCATCTTGGTTTGCTGCCACACCACCATTGCTTATGAAATCTGCTAACAGACCTGGAAACCGGCACCCCAATGGGCTGTGTGCTTTGAAAAACACTCTGGTAACACCACTGTCTCTACAATATTGAGGAAATAAATGCATGTCCCAAACAGCCCATTAGTAAATACAATCATACAATCATAAAAAGAGAAGTGTTCTTAATTTACAAATATATGATAATACCTTTCCGTGATTTCAATCAAATCTGTTATAGTCAAATAAGATGTTTCAATGTTTTTAAATATATTGACACTTGCTTTATTTCCCATAATGTGGTCCCTCCTGATGAACGTCCTATGTGCACTAGCAACATGGGCATTCTATTCTTTCAGGTCGTGTGCTCTACAAATGTCTAATAGGCCAAATGACTGATAGTACCATGCAAGGCTTCAGTAAGCTTACCAATGTTCTATCCCCTTGCTCTATCAATTATTGAGTCCAAAGTGGTGAAATATCCAGCTCTAATTGTAAATTTCTCTATTTCATCATTCTATTCTGTCAGTTTTCACTTCATGTATTCTGAATCTCTGTTTCTACATGCATAAACATTCAGGATGACTGTGTCTTCTTGATGCCTCTTTCCTTTTTATTATGAAGGGCCCCTCTTTTTCTTTGGTAATATTCCTTGTTCTCATACCTACTTCACTGGATACAGCCACTACTGCATTTTCTATTTGCGTTTGCATGGTATATCATTTTCCTTCCTTTCATGTTTAACCTAAGTGTATCTACATAGCATAGAGATAGCATAGAGATAGCATAGTTCTTTCTTGCTTTTATATCCATGTGACAATCTCTGAATTTAAATTTAAATGTTTAGACCATTTAAATGTTTAAATGTTGGACCATTTAAATTTAAATGTTTAGACCACTTAAAATAATTACTGATATGTTTATGTTAATATATTACCAATATATGCATATTGTTTCTATATGCTCCATTTCCACCAGACGTCCTTTGGAAGTTTTTCCTCCTTTCCTGCATTCTTTTGGAATAGTTAATATTTTTTTTAAAATTCTGTTTTATCTCTAGTCCTCTTCTGTCCTGAAGGGCTCATCACCAATGTCATAATGTTTTGCTTTTTCACATGAAAACAGTATGAAAGGCAAAAAGATTTAATACCAGAAGATGAGCTCTCCATGTCAGTAGGTGTACACTATGCTACTGGGGAAGAGCAGAGAAATAGCTTCAGAAAGAAAGAAGAGGCTGGACCAAAGCAGAAACAATGCTCAGCTGTACATGTGTCTGGAGGTGAAAGTCAAGTTTGATATTAGAAAGAACAATACTGCATAGGAACCTGGAATGTTAGCTTCATGAATCGAGGTAAGCTGGACTTGGTCAAGCAGGAGATGGCAAGAGTGAACATCAACATCCTAGGAATCAGTGAACTAAAATGGATGGGAATGGGCAAATTTAATTCAGATGATTATTATATCTACTACTGTGGACAAGAATCTCTTAGAAGAAATGGAATAGCCCTCATACCAACAACAGTCCAAAATGCACTAAGTGGGTACAATCTCAAAAATGACAGAATGATTTCAGTTTGTTTCCAAGGCAAACTGTTCATCTCACAGCAATATAAGGCTATGCCCCTACCACTAATGATGAAGAAGCTGAAGTTGACTGGTTATATGAAAACGTACAAGATGCTCTAGAAATAACACCAAAAATACATCCTTTTCTTCATAGGAGATTGGTATGCAAAAGCACAAAGCCAAGAGATACCTGGAGTAACAGGAAAGTTTGTCCTTGGAGTACAAGATGAAGCAGGGCAAAGTCTAACAGAGCATTGTCAAGAGAACACACTGGCCATAGCAAACACCATCTTCCAACAACACAAGAGAACACTCTATACATGGATATACCATGGTCAATACCAAATCAGAGTGATTATATTCTTTGCCAACGAGTATGAAGAAGCTATATACAGTCAGCAAAAGCAAGACAAGGAGCTGACTGTGGCTCAGTTCATGAACTTATAAGTAGGGAAACCACTAAACCATTCAGGTATGACCTAAGTCAAACCCTTGTGATTATTCAGTGGAAGTAAAGAATAGATTGAAGGGATTAGATCTGGTAGACAGAGTGCCTAAAGAACTATGGACAGGGGTTCATAACATCATACAGCAGGCAGTAACCAAAAACATCCCAAAGAAAAAAGAAATGCAAGAAGCTAAAGTGGCTTTCTGATGAGGCTTTACAAATAGCAAGAAAAGAAGAGAAGCAAAAGGCAAGGGAGAAAGGGAAAGATATACCCAACTGAATAAATCCAGAGAATAGCAAGGAGAGATAATAAAGACTTCTCAATTAAACAATGCAAATAAATAGATGAAAATAATATGATGGGAAAGACTAGAGATCTCTTCAAGGAAACTGGAGATATCAAGGGAAGATTTCATGCAAAAATGGGCATGATAAAAGACAGAAACAGTAAGAACCTAACAGAAGCAGAAGATATTAAGAAGAGGTGACAGGAATACACAAAAGAAGTATATAAAAAGGTCTTGATGACCCAGATAGCCATGATGGTATATCACTCACTTAGAGCCAGACATCCTGGAGTATGAAGTCAAGAGGGCCTTAAGCATCACTATGAACAAAGCTAGTGGAGGTGATGGAATTCCAGTTGAGCTATTTCAAATCCTAAAAGATGATGCTGTGAAAGTGCTGCATTCAATATGTCAGCAAATTTTGAAAACAGCAGTGGCCACAGGACTGGATAAGGTCAGTTTTCACTCCAATCCCAAAGAAGGGCAATGCCAAGGAATGTTCAAACTACCATACTATTGCACTCATTTCACATGTTAGCAAGGTAATGATCAAAATCCTTCAAGCTAGGCCTCAGTAGTACCTGAACCAAGAACTCCCAAATGTAGAAGTTGGGTTTAGAAAAGGCTGAAGAACCAGAGATCAAACTGCCAGCATTCCTTGGATCATAGAAAAATTACGGAATTTCCAGAAAAACATCTGCTTCTGCTTCACTGACTATGCTAAAGCCTTTGACTGTGTGGATCACAACAAACTTTGGAATATTCTTAAAGAGATGGGAATACCAGACCACCTTACCTGCCTCCTGAGAAACTTGTGTACAGGTCAAGAAGCAACAGTTAGAACCAGACATGGCACAACTGAGTAGTTTCAAATTGGGAACGGAGTACCTCAAGGCTGTATATATTCACCTTGTTTATTTAACTTGTATACAGAGCACATCATAAGAAAAACTGGGCTAGAAATGAATCACAAGCTAGAATCAAGGTTGCCAGGAAAAATATCAACAACCTCATGTAGGCAGGTGATACAACTCTAACAGCAGAAAGTGAAGAGGAAGTAGAGAATCTTTTGATGAAAGTGAAAGAAGACAGTGAAAAGGCTGTCTTGAAACTCAACATGCAAAAAACAAAGTTCATGGCATCCAGTCTCATCACTTCATGGCAAACAGATGGGAAAAAAGCAGAAAGCATGACAAATTTTATTTTCTTGGACTCCAAAATCACTGTAGACAGTGACTGCAGCCATGAAATTAAAAGATGCTTGCTTCTGGAGAGAAAAGCTATGAAAAACCTAGACAGTGTACTCAAAAGCACAGATATCATTTTACCAACAAAAATCTGTATAGTCAAAGCTATGGTTTTTCCAGTAGTCATGTGTGGATGTGAGAGTTGGACCATAAAGAAGGCTACGCACTGAAGAACTGATGCTTTTATTTTTTTAACTTTCATTTTTACTTTATTTTGCTTTACAATACTGTATTGGTTTTGCCATACATTGACATGAGTCAGCCACGAGTGTACATGAGTTCCCAACCCTGAGGCCCCTTCCCACCTCTCATCCCATATCATCTCTCTGGATCATTCCCATGCACCAGCCCCAAGCATCCTGAATCCTGTATCGAACATAGACTGGTAATTCATTTCTTACATGATAGTATACATGTTTCAATGTAAAGTTGCAGGATATAAAATCAACACACAAAATCCCTTGCATTCCTATACACTAAAAATGAGAAAATAGAAAAAGAAATTAAGGAAACAATTCCATTCACCATTGCAACGAAAAGAATAAAATACTTAGGAATATATCTACCTAAAGAAACAAAAGACCTATATATAGAAAATTATAAAACACTGATGAAAGAAATCAAAGAGGACACTAATAGATGATGAAATATACCATGTTCATGGATCAGAAGAATCAATATAGTGAAAATGAGGATACTACCCAAAGCAATCTACAGATACAATGCAATCCCTATCAAGCTACCAACAGTATTTTTCACAGAGCTAGAACAAATAATTTCACAATTTGTATGGAAATACAAAAAACCTCGAATAGCCAAAGCAATCTTGAGAAAGAAGAATGGAACTGGAGGAATCAACCTGCCTGACTTCAGGCTCTACTACAAAGCCACAGTCATCAAGACAGTATGGAATTGGCACAAAGATAGAAATATAGATCAATGGAACAAAAGAGAAAGCCCAGAGATAAATCCACACACCTATGGACACCGTATCTTCGACAAAGGAGGCAAGAATATACAATGGAGTAAAGACAATCTCTTTAACAAGTGGTGCTGGGAAAACTGGTCAACCACTTGTAAAAGAATGAAACTAGAACATTTTCTAACACCACACACAAAAATAAACTCAAAATGGATTAAAGATCTAAATGCAAGACCAGAAACTATAAAATTCCTAGAGGAGAACATAGGCAAAACACTTTCCAACATAAATCACAGCAGGATCCTCTATGATCCACCTCCCAGTATACTGGAAATAAAAGCAAAAATAAACAAATGGGATCTAATTAAAATTAAAAGCTTCTGCACAACAAAAGAAACTATAAGCAAGGTGAAAAGACAGCCTTCAGAATGGGAGAAAATAATAGCAAATGAAGCAACTGACAAACAACTAATCTCAAAAATATATAAGCAACTTATGCAGCTCAATTCCAGAAAAATAAACGATCCAATCAAAAAATGGACCAAAGAACTAAATAGACATTTCTCCAAAGAAGACATATGGATGGCTAACAAACACATGAAAAGATGCTCAACATCACTCATTATCAGAGAAATGCAAATCAAGACCACAATGAGGTACCATTTCACACCAGTCAGAATGGCAGCAATCCAAAAGTCTACAAGCAATAAATGCTGGAGAGGATGTGGAGAAAAGGGAACCCTCTTACACCGTTGGTGGGAATGAAAACTAGTGCACCACTATGGAGAACAGTGTGGAGATTCCTTTAAAAAAATGAAAATAGAACTGCCTTATGACCCAGCAATCCCATTGCTGGGCATACACACTGAGGAAATCAGAATTGAAAGAGACACGTGTACCCCAATGTTCATCGCAGCACTGTTTATAACAGCCAGGACATGGAAACAACCTAGATGTCTATCAGCAGATAAATGGATAAGAAAGCTGTGGTACATATACACAATGGAGTATTACTCAGCCATTAAAAAGAATTGATGCTTTTAAATTGTGGTGCTTAAGAAGACTCTTGAGAGCCCACTGGAGAGCAAAGAGGTCCAACCAGTCCATCCTAAAGGAAATCAACCCTGACTATTCATTGGAAGGACTGATGCTGAAGCTCCAATTTGGCCACCTCATACAAAGAACTGACTTACTGGAAAAGATCCTGAACCTGAGAAAGACTGAGGGCAGGAGGAGAAGGGGGCAAGAGAGGATGAGATGGTTGGATAGCATCACTGACTCAATGGACCAGAGTTTGAGTAATCTCCAGGAAACAGTGAAGGACAAGGAAGCCTGGCATGCTGCAGTTCACGGGTCACAAAGAGCTGGACACGACTTGGCAAGTGGACAACAACTGCCTTGTTATTCCCTCTTGATTACTTTTTAGTAGCTGCTCTAGACATCTTTAACATATTTTAACTTCAAATAACAGAATGGCACTATGTGTATAGTGTTAAAATCTTATATCAATACACTACAAATTTTTATTTCTTCAAGTTATTATTATCATTATTATTATCATCATTTTGTTTCTATATATGTCATAAATCCCCTAGGCATTATTACTCACTATGCTTTAGACCATCAATTATCTTTTAAAGAAATTAAAAGTTTAAAATATTGTTCATATTGACTTACGTATTTACTATTTCTGATACAATAGGAGTCAGTGTGAAATAATCTGAGCATATATAGATTATTCGTATCTTCCAACCATTCCTTACATGTCATTTACACTTCATAATAATTACTGCTAGACACACTAAGCTTATGACTATTTGGTTAGAAAATACCCAGTTCATGATGGTAAGCTTAGGTTACATGGTCATCTACTGTCCCATGATTAAGCATTTGATTTCTAACAAGCCAGAGCTGTTTCTCATTAAGAAAATAGTTATCTGCAGAACACAAGTGCTTGAAAGACCTAGAGGTAGATATTCTTATTCTTATATTGGTACTTGTCAGAAGTTTTCTACAACATCCCATTGTTGCAATACACATTTGCAATATAAACATTTGCAATACACACTTCAAGTATAATCAAATCTGCTGAATCATAAGGGCCAAGTAAAAGAATAGCTTATGATGCAGGCAGACTTATTATATTAATACCTAAGGATATGGGCAAACCTTCTCTTGCTCTGGTTTCCACTTAAAACTAGCAGACTTACAAGTATTTCAGTAGATGGGACAAAGTAACACACTCAAATGTGATACATATCGCTCCCCAAAAGCAGAGGGAGGGAAAGGAACAGCAACTCGTCTTTCACCTGAGAGGGGATATCCTGACATGATCCAAACCACTAGACTCCCAGAAACTTCACTGAGGTCAGAGGTCTCTGAAATTTTATGGGGTTTATCTTCAACTTCCTGCTTTACACATGTCTTCCTAAGGCATATAAGGTTCTTGCTACTTTCTGCTCATCAGATCTAATGAGCATAATGCCATCAATAGCGTGAACTCTGTTATTTTTCTCCAGTAAAGATACTGTATCTGAAACAGCAGCTTCAATCTTCATCACACCCTAAAGAACTGCATGTGATAGATACACAGTCATTCTCCAAAATTCATCGACTTCTCCACAAATCAAATGGGATAATTACATGGAAATGTAATAGGTGTCATTACTACTGAATCTGTCAAGTCTTCTGATGGTGGCACTAGTCTCTGCAATTCCCTAGGATTTCACTATGGCATCTGGTTTGATCCCTTGGAGGAGAAAGGAATTTCCAATGATTTCCACTCAGCTCCTTCTACCATAATGGCCTATAACCATATGTCACAGAGCCACTCTGTGGATATTGCCAGTTTTTAAGTATATCTACTCCAATTATAATTCAGAAACTAGACTTATAACCACAAAGTAAAATCTGTAGACAAATTGTACCCTCTATGAGTCTAACTTCAGCTAAGTCAGTCTATCAACAGGCTAATACACCCTCACTTTGACTTCTGGACCACACTTGCATTTTAGCCCCCAGAAATTAGCATCAACTCAAAGCTGCTGCTGCTGCTGCTAAGTTGCTTCAGTCATGTCTGACTCTGTGCAACCCCATAGATGGCAGCCCACCAGACTCTGCTCTCCCTGGGATTCTCCAGGCAAGAACACTGGAGTGGGTGGCCATTTCCTTCTCCAATGCGTGAAAGTGAAAAGTGAAAGTGAAGTCGCTCAGTTGTGTCCGACTCTTCACAGCCTATCAGGCTCCTATCAGGCTCCTCCATCCATGGGATTTTCCAGGCAAGAGTACTGCAGTGGGGTCCCATTGCCTTCTCTGCAACTCAAAGCTAGCAACTAGTTTTCCTCACATCTTCCTTTTCCCTAGAGTACTCAAGTTAACTGGACCAAGACTTCATTGTAAAAGGCTCGAAGGAGGATTCATAGTAAATACTTGAGGTGAAGCTTCAGTCCTTCAGGGGAAGCTCTGAAGATACCTGAGTCAGCTGGTACTGCATCACAATCCTCTACAAGTGACAGCTCAGTTAACCGTGACACCAGCAATGCCTCTGCATGCTGTAAGTTACTAGTATAGCATTTCCCATTACAAGGAAATCAGTACTGCTCAAGCCTAATATGGTCAAACCAATTCCAAAATGTTGACCCATCTTTTGGGAACACTTTCTGGTCTTGATTCTGGGTTACATAGGATCCAGTCAAGAGACAGAAGTCAAATTAGTAATCCACACAGGGAATATTTGGTATAAAAATTATACTATTAAAAGTTAGTCATCCTATATACTACTATGTATAAAACAGACAACTAGTGAGACCCTACTCTATAGCATAGGGAACTTTACTCAATGCTCTGTAATAAACTAAATGGGAAGGAAATCCAGAAAAGAAGGATTATATGTATAAGGATAGCTGATTCATTTTGCTGTACCACAGACACTAACACAACATTACAAAGTGACTATACTACAGTAAAAAATAATAATTTTTAAAAAGTTAGCCATCCTCTGAAAGTAGTAAAAGAGGACTCCAAGGACTATATGGTGGCTCTGATGTTAAAACATCTGCCTACAATGTGGGAGACCCGGGTTCGATCCCTGGGTCAGGAATATCCCCTGGAGAAGGAAATACCAACCTACTCCAGTACTCCTGCCTGGAAAATCCCATAGACGGAGGATCCTGGTAGGCTACAGTCCATGGACTAGCAAAGAGTCAGACATGACTGAGTGACTTCACTTTCACATTCAGACTACAGTAAAAAAAAATAATAATAATTTTAAAAGGTTAGTCATCCTCTGAAAATAGCAAAGAGGACTTAAAGGAATATAGCAGTTGTTATTTAAAGAAGCATTTTATTACCTCTAGGATTGAGAGAGTTGCAAGGAAAGAACTAAGAATTTGGAGGAAAAAAAAAAAGCAACCCCAACAAAGTAAGGCCAAGATTCTAACCCAATTGGAGAAAGGGTGGCTGCAGCAAACTAGAGAGCTGGAAAAGTACACGAGGGTGCCAGCTGACTGGAGCTGCTTTATGAGAAGCAGCCCACTGAGGTCCTGGTGAGCCAGCACTGGTCCTCCAGAAACCACTCCCTGGTGATGGGGTAGGCTAACACTGATCTGCAGAAAGCCGTCTGTCTACTGAGGCAGTGAGAGGCTGCAGCTGGTGATCAGCCTTCTGGGTGCCTGAGAAGCTAGTGGAGACTGAGTGCCACCAGTCCTGCACACTGCTCGCCTTCATGCTGTAGAAGGAAGAAAATGCAGAGTCAGGAAGAGAAGTCCCTTCCTCTGCTAGTCCTAGCTCTGTCTCCCTGTACTCAGTCAGTTCAGTTCAGTCGCTCAGTCATGTCCAACTCTTTGTGACCCCATGGACTGCAGCACGCCAGGCTTCCCTATCCATCACCAACTCCTGGAGCTTACTCAAACTCATGTCCATTGAGTCGGTGATGCCATCCTACCACCTCATCCTCTGTCGTCCCCTTCTCCCGCCTTCAATCTTTCCCAGCATCAAGGTTTTTTCCAACGAGTCAGTTCTTCATATAAGGTGGCCAAAGTATTGGAGTTTCAGCAGGACTGGTTTCCTTTAGGATGGATTTGTTGGATCTCCTTGCAGTCCAAGGGACTCTCAAGAGTCTTCTCCAGTGCCACGGTTCAAGAATATCAATTCTTCGGCGCTCAGCTTTCTTTATAGTCCAACTCTCACATCCAAACATGACTACCAAAAAAACCAAAGCTTTGACTAGACGGACCTTTGTTGACAAAGTAATGTCTCTGCTTTTTAATATGCTGTCTCAGTTGGTCGCAACTTTTCTTCCAAGGAGCAAGTGCCCTCCTATACTATCTGTTGGCAAAATCTAACATTATGTCAGTTGGCAAGAAGAAATAGTCAACTATCCAAATCTAACATCACAGAGTAGAGTAAAAAAAAAAAAAAGGATAGATTTGGAGCTGGGAGACAATAAATGCATAAATGGAATATGGAGCCAAGGTGGGAGCCTGACAAATATCCCTTGTTTTGAAGCTAAACTACTGGAGGTACAAGGACAAACAATAACAGCAAGACATTTTGATTCACCTCTCCCTACAAGAGATGAACTACCTTTTGTCAGAACTTATGGCACACATTCCTTTCTTCAAGGATCTTCTCAACCCAGGGACTGAACCTTAGACTCCTGCATTCCAGGCAGATTTATCATCTGAGCCACGGGGGAAGCCCATAGTAGTGTTCTAGGGACTCTCTAATCTCTTTGAGAGTTTCCTCTCCATCAAGGAAAATTTTTTCAGCCATATTTATGTATCATATGTCCATTCACTTTAAGCTCAGGCTTAAGTCTGTGCTTCATTAACATTTAAATATCAGAATTTCTTAAAGTTATTAAAATATGTTTTGTTAATCTTTCCAAAGAACCAGCTTTGATTATATTGAATATTATCTCTTGCATTAATTTCCTTTTTAAAAACCTTTGGGTTTTTTATATTGTTAATTTTCCTTCTAGCTTCCTTATAAAATAATTTAAATTTAAAAACATTGACTAGGCAATATATTTTATATGGTTCAAAATCAATACATATTTAAAAATACACACAGTGAAAGTTCTGCTACCTACCACTCTTCTTTATCTGTTCACATCTGAAAACCCACCCCACTAAGTAAGCCACTTATGTTCATTTCCAGCATTTACTTCTTGAAAAATTATATGTACATAATAAAAATATACATTTTGACTTGTGTTTTTTTACAGAAAATGAAAATGGTAACAGATTCTAGATGCTCTTCTTAAACTTTTCTTGAAATTTTAACAATGTAGATATTTTCATATCAGTTTTCAAAGAGTATCCTTTAAAAAAATAGAGCTATATAGTACTGCATCAAACTTATATATCATGATTTACTTTGCCAGTTCCATACTGATGTAAAATCATGTTGTTTTTGGCTTTTTGCTATTTCAACCAGTGGTTAAATTAATAACCCTGGATTTACTTCCTTACAGATGTATAATTCTATCTGTAGGATAATTCCTAAATTTAGAACCACTCTTTGAAAGGATACATACCTTTGTAATTATGATGGATATTTCCACATTGCCTTTCACAGAGATTGCATTAACTCACCTTCCCACTATTAATATATGAGTACTCCTATTTCCCCACGGTCAGCCAAGTGATATGGATCCAAATTTTGAATCTTTGTTAACTTTACAGGTGAAAATGGCATCTCAGTTCATTTCCCTTATTATGAGAAATGATGTCGCTTTTCATATAGCTAACAACCATTTGTATATATCTCTTGGTATTCCATCTATTTAAAATTAGGGTTTTAAAAATAGTTTTATAAGAACTTTGTACATACTGGAGTTTACCTTTTTGTGACTGAGTTGCAAGTTCCACCTCGCAGTTTGTCATGATAATTTTTACACTACAGATGTTTTATGATACTTTTGTGTTTAAATTTCACTGTCTTCTTTTATGGTTTTTGAGTTTTATATCATAATTTAAAATGTCTCTTATACTATCTTGTTCTAAAATACTTTTCACATGATTTCCTCTGGTACATTTATGACTTTATTGTGTTCACCTATGGCTGATTCGTGTCAATGTATGGCAAAACAAATACAGTATTGTAATTAAAAAAAAATAAATTTAAAAAAAAGATAAAAATGTATTTTGATTCATTTTTTAAAAAGATTAAGTTGTTTTTTTTCACAGAAGGCCACTGATTTGTACCAACAACAGACATCTACTAATCTGTTTTTTTTCCCCACCATTTTTAGATGCTACTTTCATCACATGTTAAATTACTGAAGGTTTCTGGTCTATTTCTAGGCTGACTGCCTTTCCTATTATGTACAGTCTTACATTGTATCTGTAATTCTGGTGTCCTATTTATGACTATTATTAGAGTTTTCTAGTCCAGTATTCTTGCCTGGAAAAATGTAGTATCAGAATCACTGGAAGGTCTTTCCAAAAATATACAAGTGAAGCCTCTACCAACCCTACTGACTCAGAAGCTAGCTATAAAGCTGTGTGTTTTTTCTACAGCATGAGTCTAATGAACTTCCTATGTTAAGAAACACTGCACTAGGGAACTGTACAGAGCAAGGAGGCAGAAGGAGTAATTCTCAGGGTTGGAAAGGATGAAGCAATACATTATAGTCTGACTTGGTTTCTTGTGGCTTTCTTTTTTAACTCAAAATAAGTACAAGAATGTACAGAGAACTCTAGATTCTTGAGAATAATGAGACTCTGTACTGGATAAGAGTTCATATAATTAGAGATAGCAGTAAAGCAATTAATCTTAGGTGAAGAATAAAGTTTCTCTTAAATGTGAAATGGAAATAACAAGTAAAGTTACATGTAGGCTGTTTTATATATAATAAAGCAAGAGAAAGCACATATAAAAGTTTTTAGTTCTTTTTCCCCTTAAAGTAGAACTTGTAGAAACATAAATTAGTTAAATAAATGCCAAATAAGAACTGAACTCACGGGGTACTCTCCATGTCTCCAATGGCTACTGGATTTGGGAATTTTAAAATAAAATGGATCTGGGTCAGAATAGCAAGCCCATCATTTACTAATTGTAAAACATGCCAAACTTCAGCTTCCTCAGCTTTAAAATAAAGATAATACTAAAAGGAACCAAGACTCCCTTAAGAAATCACAGACTGTATGTATTATAAGGATGAGCTTGGAACATTTTATTCTATCAGAAAGAAAGGGATCAAAAATTGCTAGGTTTTAATAAAAAGCAAAATTAGGCTCCCAACTGACAATGAAAGATGATGGCAGAAATATTGATTAAACACACCTGTCTAACTATATGACTTCATAATGATATTTTCAAAAAATCATTGGTCACTATTGGAGAATGATGAGTGACAACACAATATTTTGAAAAATGGCAAATAAAAGAAATAAATATATCAAGCATGTATCTTGACTTTTCTATATGAACTATAACACAGCATATTCAAGCAACTATGTGTATTTCAACTAATAAACAGGTAGAAAATTAGAAACTACCAAATTCTGCAACCCCTAGTAAATAACTAGATCTAGATTATGATCATCAATGGCCAACAATATCAAAGAAGAGAGTGAGTAGATACTATGTATCCCCTGATGGAAATATACAATATCATTTAAGAAGAGCTTTGCTGAAAAGATTGAATATTAATATGATCAAGCTTACAGATCTACTTTGTAAAATGCACAAGAGACAAAGGAACATTAAAGGACACCATCAGGAAATAGTTGGCAAAAGCCAGACTGTGGGAAATTTGAGAAAAATAATCCTTTTTTTCCAACAAAGATATTCAAAAAAATGGACAGAAAGCTTAGATATTAAAAGAAAGTTAAGAGCTACATCAATCAATTACAATGTATGAATCTTATTTCGATTCTTATTGAAACAATTTTTTAAAAGTGAGGCTGCTGAAAAAAATCGGCAAGTGAAGAGAAATATTAGTCACTTGGTCGTGTCATACTCTCTGCGACTCCATGTACTATAGCCCTCCAGGCTCTTCTGTCCATGGAACTATCCAGACAAAAATACTAGCGTGGGTTGTCATTTCCTTCTCCGGGGGATCTTCCCAAACCAGGGGATCAAACCTGGATCTTCCACATTGTGGGCAGATTATTTACTGTCTAAGCCACCAGGGAAGCCCTAAATGGAAACTGAAAGTGAAAGTCACTCAATCGGGTCCAACTCTTTGCAACCCCAAGGAATTCTCCAAGCCAGAATAATGGAGTGGGTAGCCTTTCTCTTCTCCAGGTGATCTTTCCAACCCAGGGATTGAACCCAGGTCTTCCACACTGCAGGCAGATTCTTTACCAGCTGGGCCACAAGGGAAGCCCAAGAATACTGGAGTGGGTAGCCTATCCCTTCTCCAGTGGATCTTTCTGACCCAGGAATCAAACTGGGGTTTCCTGCATTCCACATGGATTCTTCACTAACTGACCTATGATGGAAATGGCAACTGGTGGAAATGATATTAAATCATTTTCATTTTGTGGGAATAATATTGAAGTGAAGTGAAGTCGCTCACTCATGTCCGACTCTTTGCAACCCCATGGATAGTAGCCTACAGGCTTTACCATCCACGGGATTTTCCAGGCAAGAATATTGGAGTGGGCTGCCATGTCTTTCTCCAGGGGATCTTCCCAACCCAGGGATCAAACCCCGGTCTCCTGCATTGCAGACAGACGCTTTACCGTCTGAGCCACCAGGGAAGCCCAAAACATTTATCTACTGGTTCTTTTTCTTCTGTGCCGTAAAAATTTTTTCCAAAGAAAGATCAGCTATATGTTCCAGTTTTGACAGAATCATCTTTAACTTTGGCAGATTAGAGAACTTCCTCCATAAGTATAGCCATGCCTGAACTGTCTAAAGTGGGGTCTTCCACTAATTAGGGCTAAGACCCAAACAGGATTCATCAGTTATTTGAATCTGCTAAGAAATTTCATACCTTTATTTTCTCTTTCTTTGAATTGACAGACCTGTGATGAGGTGAAAGATGCAAGAAAGACGTGGGGCAAACACTTTATACAGGTCAGGGACACTGTATAGGTCTCTGTACAGGACACTACACAAGTCAGTAATACTTGCTTGCATGATGTTGCAGTGCAGCTCGTTGTACACTTGGCACTCACAGCGAAATTTCCTTCCAGCTATGGTGAAGCATAGCTATCCCATCTTCATTCTTGATGCAGTCCTTCCCAGTCAATGACTGTGTGGTCCATTTGTAGCTGGTTGCCTCCACAGCACGCTTGTGGACTTTAAACTTGCACATTTCACAAGACAATCCTTAGGGTTTGTCAAACTGTGGTCCATGAACCAAATCATGGCCTGTAGACTTGTGCTTCTTTTTGTACAGACACTGAAATAAAAATTTTATAAGGTTGTAAAATAAAATAAAGTGTGCAGTAGAGATAGCATATGGTCTACAAAGCCTAAAATAATTACTATTTGGCCCTTTACTGAAAAACTTTGCCAACTCCTGATCTGTGTGATATGACCCTGGATTAAACCTCCAATGCAAATTATAATAGGGTTACAATTATTTTTAGGTATTCATATTTAAATTTACATGTTAGAATATATAATATTTAGGTTTTACATCAAAATAATTCAAGAGAGAGAATAAACATGATTGACCATGAACTGAAATTATGCTAGTTTTTCTATACTTTTGTACAGGTTTTAAAATTGTTCATATTAAGTTTCATTTTTTTAATTTGAAAACAAAATGTATGCCCCTCTTCCTCCCTAGAAAGCCTTGCTTATCCTGACCAGGCATCCTGCCAGTTGGGAGGCACCTCTCACCAGAGTTCCCTATAGCCTCTGGCACCCACAGAGGAGTCAAGACAGTGAGTCCAAAACAGAGCCCAGTTTCCTGCAGACACTCATCTGCAAGGTTTCAATCATGGGCCAGATTTTCTAAAAAAACAATAATAAATATCAAAAAAATGATGCTAATGAAACAAAAAAATCCAAACCAACACTTGAAAACAGGGGGTGGGTAGATAATTCTTTACAAAGGCAATTACTTTTGATAAGATAGATCTGATGGTTGCTGATGTGGTTGAATCCAACATCAAGTTTTGTGGTCGAAACTCCATGTGCTTGGGACTGGTGCACGGGATGATCCAGAGAGATGATATGGGGTGGGAGGTGGGAGGGGGCTTCGGCATTGGGAGATCGTGTACACCTGTGGTTGATTCATGTCAATGTATGGCAAAACCAACACAGTATTGTAACACAGAATAAAGTATTAAAAAATAATAATAAAGTAAAAAAAAAAGCTCATTTTATGTACTGACAACAAAAAAATACATGGGAGATTGGGAAAGACTCAAAAATGTTCAGAACAGGGAGCATTTTGAGTCTGCTCAGTATCATGACTATCATTTCCCAGGAATGTATAATTGGTATTCCCATTCACATGCTAGGCCAACATATTGTAATTTGCATTAGAGGTTTAATCCAGGGTCATATCACACAGATCAGGAGTTGGCAAAGTTTTTCAGTAAAGGGCCAAATAGTAATTATTTTAGGCTTTGTAGGCCATATGCTATCTCTACTGCACACTTTATTTTACTTTACAACCCTATAAAAATTTTTATTTCAGTGCCTGTGCAAAAGCACAAGTCTACAGGCCGTGATTTGGTTCATGGGCCACAGTTTGACAAACCCTAAGGATTGTCTTGTGAAGTGTGCAAGTTTAAAGTCCACAAGCGTGCTGTGGAGGCAACCAGCTACAAATGGACCACACAGTCATTGACTGGGAAGGACTGCATCAAGAATGAAGATGGGATAGCTATGCTTCACCATAGCTGGAAGGAAATTTCGCTGTGAGTGCCAAGTGTACAATGAGCTGCACTGCAACATCATGCAAGCAAGTATTACTGACTTGTGTAGTGTCCTGTACAGGGACCTATACAGTGTCCCTGACCTGTATAAAGTGTTTGCCCCACATCTTTCTTGCATCTTTCACCTCATCACAGGTCTGTCAATTCAAAGAAAGAGAAAATAAAGGTATGAAATTTCTTAGCGGATTCAAATAACTGATGAATCCTGTTTGGGTCTTAGCCCTAATTAGTGGAAGACCCCACTTTAGACAGTTCAGGCATGGCTATACTTATGGAGGAAGTTCTCTATCTGCCAAAGTTAAAGATGATTCTGTCAAAACTGGAACATATAACTGATCTTTCTTTGGAAAAAATTTTTACGGCACAGAAGAAAAAGAACCAGTAGATAACTGTTTTGGAGGTTACGGAGGTTGTCAAAGAGAAGAAGAAAGATAAGACAGGAAGCTTGATAGCAGCACAGAGGTAAGGAAGTTAGGCTATTGTGTACAAATGGGAGACAAATTCACATTTAACAACTAAAAAATAGTCTATAAAGTGCCTTCTCTTCAAAAAAATCCTGAGATGAAAGGGGAGGATCTGATAGATCAAGATCCTCTATCCCCAGCTGGTCTTCTTTTTGACAGGCATGTAATTTATGGTTTGATATATACATATATTTTGGGGGGAGAATTTCCCTATTGCCCCTATTTCTTTATCTTTTAATGAGAAAGATATTTAAATATGCTTTATATATTTGGCAAAGATACTTGTCAAAAATAGTGTTCACTGGCCTTAGTTTTTTGTTCTAAAGTTTAAATGGCATGTTTCTTTATTTTAAAAATATTATGTATTCATGAATTCTCACACCTCCTTCCTCCTAGCACCAAGAAATTACTAAACATTTTTAACATTTTGATAAACATCTTTTAAGATTTCTAAGCATATAAATATGTATAATAGTTTTAAATCTGTTTTTCTGTTTTGTAATGGCTTTTTAAAACTCAACACTATGCTCCTGACATCTAGAATTCCACTTTAATAAATACAAATCTATATGAAAGTGAAATTTGCTCAGTAGTGTCCACCTCTTTGTCACCCCATGGACTGTAGTCTGACAGGCTCCTCCATCCGTGGAATTCTCCAGGCAAGAATACTGGAGTGGGTTGCCATGCCCTCCTCCAAGTTATCTTCCCAACCCAGGGATTGATCCCAGGTCTCCTACATTGCAGGTGGATTCTTTACCCTCTGAGCCACTAGTGAAGCTCTATATACATAGAGAAAGGTCAACATAAGAAAGGTCAACAATTTATACCTAATATAGAAGAATTGGGGCTTCCCTGGTGGCTCAGAGGTTAAAGCATCTGCCTGCAATGCAGGAGACCTGGGTTCGATCCCTGGTTCGGGAAGATCCTCTAGAGAAGGAAATGGCAACCCACTTCAGTATTCTTGCCTGGAGAATCCCAAGGACTGGGGAGCCACGGACTATAGTCCACAGGGTTGCAAAGAGTTGGACACGACTGAGCAACTTCACTTTCACTTTCAATATAGAAGAATTAATAGAGATATTAATATTTGGTAATTAGAAAGAATTAAACAAGATCATATATTTAAAATACTTAACAAAGTACCTATCACTTAATAGACACTGAACTGATGGGCCACTTCTGGAGAAGAATCTTTATGCGTTGATACATCCATAAATAGCCAGCACCTATTAAGAGATGTAAAAATCATGGTGTCTCAGAGGTTAAAACGTCTGCTTGCAATGCGGGAGAACTGGGTTCGATCCTTGGGTCAGGAAGATCCCTTGGAGAAGGAAATGGCAACCCACTCCAGTATTCCTGCCTGGAGAATCTCATGGACGGAGGAGCCTGGTGAGCTACAGTCCATGGGGTTACAAAGAGTCAGACATGACTGAGCAACATCACTTTGACTTCCCTGGTGGTTCAGACGATAAAGTGTCTGCCTACGATGCAGGAGACCCGGGTTCGATTCCTAGGTGGGGAAGATCCCTAGAGAAGGAAATGGCAACCCACTCCACTACTCTCGCCTGGAAAATCTCATGGGCAGAGGAGCCTGGTGGGCTACAGTCCATGGGGTCACAAAGAGTTGGACACAACTGAACGACTTCCCTTTCCCTTTCTTTTAAGAGATAGCTAGGAAATTCAGTGACTGAGTCCATTCTTTCCATTATAACCTCACTGAGGGAGAGTAAAACAGTCTTATTCTCAGAAAGAGTACTCCAAATATACTTAAATTTTTAAGGTTTAAGCAATACCCTAGAACTGATGAAACATCAGAAACTAGTAGTTCTCAAAGGCTAATTGGTAAGTTTCTCTAACAGTCTCTTAAGCTAGATAAGAGATGGGAGGCCCACTTACACCAAACATTCTCCATTTCTTTTAACAAAATTATAACAAAGAAATGGGGAAAAGTAATTAAAGTGGTATAAGCATTCAGTTAAAATTAGTAAAATTTTAAAACCTTGTTCTCTTTTAGCTGCAAAATATCATCAGAATAGCTTCCCCAAATATCATTGATTTTGGCAAATGAGAAAATGCTACTTGAGATCAGCTCTTAACACTTTATGAGAACCCATCTGCTGATAATTACACTTTGAATCCCTTGCTTAGCATGTAGGTACACAGCACCCCAATACCCTTTAATATTCTGGTTCCTATAGATACATCTAGCAGGGACTTGACTCTACAAAAGGCATTAACTATACCCCACATAACAACTTTAACAATCAATCCACAAGATATTTACAAAAGCAAATAATTCTTTACCAGCTGAGCCACCAGGGAAACCCAAGCAAATAATTCCAAATCTAAATTAGAGTAAAATTAACACAGGTTTTTTGACTTTAGGCTTTTAGTAGGTACCTGTGTCATAATGTGTTTCCTCATCCCATTTCCTTCTATAAAGATGAAAAGTTCAGACAACCAATAATTTTCCTTTTTCCCATCACATAATTTGTGAATTGTCTTGAAAAATAATCATGAAGGCATTGATTGATTTCCTTTGGCAGCATTTTTGTGAATTTCATTTACCTGAAAGCTAAAGATAAATAAATCTTATATATGTATCTTCTTTTAAAAAGTAAGCAAGGATAGCTTTACAACTGATTTTGCAAATGCTTTCATCTTAAAATTTACTTGTTGAATAATATGCACAAAGTGCTAAAGACTGTAATCATTCTTGAATTCTGTTACAGTTTCACTGTTAAGCTTTAATCATGATTGTGCACATTCTTTCCTGTGAATTACAATTTCTCTAAATTATTTAGATAGCTAATTTCAGATCAAACATATTATTCACTTCTTGTTTATCCTGAAACCTCTAACTTTTAGCTAAGTCTTTTATCTGATCTTTTCAAGATATATTTCTTATAAAAAAATTAAAAATTTATGATAAAGGGGAAAATATGTTACAGAATATGAATTTTTAGGGGAAAATAGCTTAGGTTATGCACCTATTTTTATTTTTCACCATTCCTCATGATCATGTTCTCATACGGGAAAGTCGCTCAGCCATGTCCAACTCTTTGCAACACCATGGACTAGTCCATGGAATCTCCAAGCCAGAATACTGAAGTGGGTAGCCATTCCCTTACTCCAGGGGATCTTCCCAACCCAGGGATCAAACCCAGACCTCTCACATTGCAGGCAGATTCTTTACCATCTGAGCCATCAGGGAAGTTCAAGAACACTGGACTGGGTAACCTATCCCTTCAGCAGATCTCTCTGACCCAGGAATCGAACCAGGGTCTCCTGCATTGCCGGTGGATTCTTTACCAACTGAGTTATCAGAGTAGCCTTCTCATAAGTTTATGTAAAACAGAAGATATTTCTCAAGAAATCAAATCAAAATGCAGAATCTCGTTTAACAAGATACAAAAAGCAAGTGTTACTCACATGTTTAATTTTGAACTCTACATTTTTATACAATTTACTCCAAAGAACTAAACACAAATGAGAAAAGTTGTTCTTCACAAGGAACATCCCTAAGAAACTATGTATATAATGAAAAGGAAACTTTGCATTGCTGTCAGTTCTAACTATAACTGTGAGAAAAATTAATCGGCATAAGGGTTTATTTTGTTCAATTCAGTTCAGTCACTCAGTCGTGTCCGACTCTTTGTGACCCCATGAATCGTACCACACCAGGCCTCCCTGTCCATCACCAACTCCCGGAGTTCACTCAAACTCTTGTCCATCGAGTTGGTGATGCCATCCAGCCATCTCATCCTCTGCCGTCCACTTTTCCTCCTTCCCCCAATCTCTCCCAGCATCAGGGTCTTTTCCAGTGAGTCAACTCTTTGCATCAGGTGGGCAAAGTATTGGAGTTTCAGCTTTAGCATCATTCCTTCCAATGAACACCCAAGACTGATCTCCTTTAGAATGGACTGGTTGGATCTCCTTGCAGTCCAAGGGACTCTCAAGAGTCCTCTCCAACACCACAGTTCAAAAGCATCAATTCTTTGATGCTCAGCCTTCTTCACAGTTCAACTTTCACATCCATACATGACCACTGGAAAAACCATAGCCTTGACTAGATGGACGTATGTTGGCAAAGTAACGTGTCTGCTTTTTAATGTGCTATCTAGGTTGGTCATAACTTTTCTTCCAAGCAGTAAGCATCTTTTAATTTCATGGCTGCAATCACCATCTGCAGTGATTTTGGAGCCCCAAAAATAAAGTCTGACACTGTTTCCTCTGTTTTCCCATCTATTTTCCATGAAGTGATGGGACCAGATGCCATGATCTTCGTTTTCTGAATGTTGAGCTTTAAGCCAACTTTTTCACTCTTCTCTTTCACTTATTGTTAAAGATTAGTAAATGTGCTTTCCTTCGATACTTAGAGCTCAAAATTCTTTGGTAAACTATGTTATCCACTAAAAGATAATTTTAACTCAATAGTTTTGCTAAAAATTTTCACTAACCTTAATAAATTTTACATTTACCATAGAATGCAATTCTTATTACTGATCCATCTTGAAGTCTATACAGAAGCTGTTAATTATCAAAAATATTACCAAATCATTAATTCAAAAAATAATAAAGAAAATGACACTTTGATTCATACTATTCAGTAATTTTATTGCAATTTTCCTTTTGTGGAGTTATTTTCACAATGTTTCAATGAGTTATAGATTGTCATAAAATAAGGAGTTAACAACTGTAGTAACTAGCACATTGTAAGTGTTTAATAAGTATTTTCTCTAATATTATGCACAAAACGTAAGGGAAAAAGTCTTGAGCCAAGGGCTAGGTCAAGGCTAATAGAGTGCTGTTCCTGGGATCTATGTTGGTGGGAGGAAGCTGGGATTGAACTGGATCATAAACAAGCTGGAAGAAAACTGGATCATAGAAACGTGAAACAGCCAATGGGAGGCTCTGGGAGCCAATATAGCATGAATATATATAGCCAATACAGCACTGAAAGCAATGCCAAACAAGGGGCACAAATAAGACCACTTATTTAGCAGTCTGCTATTAAAGACAACTTTGAGGCACAGTGCAAAGTGAAAATGTGGTGTTGCTTGTTCAAATAGTATTGAGTTTCAAGATAATAGCAGTTGAGCATTAAATCAAGCATGTGGTCCTTCTGAATGTGATTCTGTGGAACTGCACTGGTTGGACACTCAAGAAACTTGCCTTGAGTGCAAATACCTATGATAAATCTATAACAGGAGAAAGAATAGAAAGGTCAAATATGAGAAAGCTCAGAGTATCAAATAGGTCAGGTTAAGTAGCTCAGGACTAAATCTGTGAAGGACAAGAGAGAGTGCTAAGGATAAGAAAGAGCTTAAGACCTGCTTTTATACAATACTAGTTATGCAGCAAAGAATCATCTGCTGAGGCTTTACCTCAACCAGGATAACCAAAGCATGTTTGCTCTAGGGTATAAATGTACAGGAGTGTCCTTACTAACCGTACTCCTCTCAGCAGATTATCCAGTTTGATACATTCAAAGAAGCCATAAAGAACAGTAGAATACTTAAGAGTAAGTATGGCAAAAAGTGGCAGAAAATAAAAGAGATGGGCTGGGTCTATTATTATTAAAGACCTTACTGGTATGACTAAATGTATAAATTTTATTCTTAAAATGGTGGAAATCACTAGAAGCTTTTGCACAAGTATATGATCTGATTATGATCTAATTTCATTTTAGAAAGACATCTCTAAATGCTATATGCAGAAGAGATCATATAGAAATATCAATTAAAACTCCTAAGTTCCTTGGTAAAAGAAATTGGTACTATTTAGTGACTGGTAGTTGGACTGAATGGGAAAGACAGGTAGGAGAAATCAAAACTTCTGATTTGGACATAGGTGATTTGAGATGCCTGTTAGATATCTGAGCAGATGCTGAATATGCAATTTAAAATATATAGAGGGACTCTGACATCTGGTTGGGTAACTGAGGTTGCACACAAGCCTCAGAATCCATATTTTTGCGACTATTCTCATGAAGAATGAATGGGATTACACTCACTAAAGAAATGTCTCTGTGTGTGTGTCAGTGAGCAGAGGCAGGCATGAGTATAAGATGGCCTTTCTTTACCTATATCTTCTGCTGTCTTTTTATGCTGCTAAGTCACTTTAGTCGTGTCCGACTGTGTGCGACCCCAGAGACGGCAGCCCACCAGGCTCCCCCATCCCTGGGATTCCCCAGGCAAGAACACTGGAGTGGGTTGCCACTTCCTTCTCCAGTGCATGAAAGTGAAAAGTGAAAGTGAAGTCTTTTTATAATTACCATTAAAAATAAAGAAACTTCATAAGGTAACTTCTGCAATACAGTGTTTTTAAAGCCCAAGCCAAGAAGATAAAGTAAAATCTTGATTATAACTTCAGACTTCCTAGATCCCCTGGTTTACTAATAGTATTTTTTTAATGAAAGAGACATGTTTGATATAAAAGGATATTTTAAAAAATCACTGTACCAAGTTTGGTTTACTAAACCCCGTCATGTATTTTTCCCTAATGTAAATTTACCTGAGATCTATAGAATTAAAGAATCTGCCTGCAATGCAGGAAACCTGGGTTCGATCCCTGGGTTGGGAAGATCCCCTGGAGAAGGGAAAGGCTACTCACTCCAGTATTCTGGCTTGGAGAATTCCATAGACTATACTGGGCTTCCCTGGTGGCTCAGAGGTTAAAGCGTCTGCCTCCAATGTGGGGGACCTGGGTTCGATCCCTGGGTCGGGAAGACCCCCTGGAGAAGGAAATGGTAACCCACTCCAGTATTCTTGCCTGGAGAATCCCATGGAAGTAGAAGCCTGGTAGGCTACAGTCCACGGGGTTGCAGAGGTTGCAGAGGTCGCAGAGAGTCGGACACGACTGAGCAACTTCACTTTCACTATATAGGGTCACAAAGAGTCAGACATGACTGAGTGACTTTCACTTTCACTTTTACAGAATTAAAAGTATGGTAGGCCCTACCAGTCCATTCTAAAGGGGATCAGCCCTAGGTGTTCTTTGGAAGGAATGATGCTAAAGCTGAAACTCCAGTACTTTGGCCACCTCATGCGAAGAGTTGACTCATTGGAAAAGACTCTGATGCTGGGAAGAATTGGGGTAGGGAGGAGAAGGGGACGAAAGAGGATGAGATGGCTGGATGGCATCACCGACTCGATGGACGTGAGTCTGAGTGAACTCTGGGCGCTGGTGATGGACAGGGGAGGCCTGGCGTGCTGCAATTCATGGGGTCGCAAAGAGTCGGACACCACTGAGCGACTGAACTGAACTGAACAGAGGCCCTACTAAACTAATTTCTCAAAAGATTATTCCAGTTGATTAAGGTAGAAAGTGAACAGTAATGCCCCTTGAATAATGCAATACTAGTGGTCATAAAGTGTGTCAATTGTCCTTGTCTATGTGAACGTGTTAGCCAAAGTGCAAGGAACAGACCATAGGCAAAGGATTAATAAAAACCCTTTCCCTCTAGCTCCAATAACCCTGAAAAGGTTCCCTGCCTCCAATAACCTGAAAAGAGTAAGTCCACTGGATTGCTAGACAACAATTCTTACATGCTTCCTGATTAGTAAGATGTAATTGTACTTGGAGAACTATAAACACATAATGGAGGCACCATGGCTTTATCATGTGTACCAGGCATGTCCGTTGTAGGGATCCTGGAAGTTATTTCTGAAGTAGTTAAAAGAGACAATATTTCCTGTGGGACATGAAACTTTTAAACCAGGGAGAGAATATCACACCCTCCTCAGATGTATCAAATCTCCTTATGCTTGAGCTATTATTCTGTGATTGCTAAAAGGACTTCTATAGAAGAATTCGATACTGGATGCTTTGGGCTGGTGCACTGGGACGACCCAGAGGGATGGTACGGGGAGGGAGCAGGGAGGAGTGTTCAGGATGGGGAACACGTGTATACCTGTGGTGGATTCATGTTGATGTATGGCAAAACCAATACAATATTGTAAAGTAATTAACCTCCAATTAAAATAAATAAATTTATATTAAAAAAAGAAGAATTCCTAACACTTTCAGCAGACAAGTTGTAGTTCCTGTCCAATATCCTTCTAAAACAGATAGTTTAGTATAGTTTATGATAGTTTTATGAGTCCAAATGTTTAGGTGAAACTTTCTAGGCAGCACAGTAACAAATAATCTGCCTGCAATGCAGGAAACACAAGAGATGTGGGTTCGATCCCTGGATTGGGAAGATCCCCTGGAGAAGGAAATGGCAACTCACTCCAGTATTCTTAACTGAAAAATTCCATGGACTGAGGAGCCTGGTGAGCTACAGTCCAAGGGTCACAAAGAGTCAGACACAACTGACTGACTGAACACACACACACAAGTAAAAAGTATTCAAAGTCCAAGATATTACCCTAGCTGGCCATCAGTCTTCAAAAGCTGTATAAAGGATAGTTAAGATTTCTGCACAAATGGACTAAAAGAAAATGCTCCAAAACTACTATATGACATAAGTCCCTGATCTAATACAAAATGATAGAGAGGCTGCGGAAGGAAATAACAGTGTAGTTGAGGCCAAGGTGGGCTTCCCTGGTGGCTCAGACAGTAAAGGATCTGCCTGCAATGCAGGATATCCAGGTCCAATCCCTGGGCCAGGAGGATCCCCTGGAGAAGGGAATGGAAAACACTTCAGTATTCTTAACTGGAGAATTCCATGGATAGAGGAGCCTGGTGGGCTAAAAGCCATGGAGTTTCAGAGTTGAACACAACTGAGCAACTAACACTTTCACTTTTTTCCCCCAAAGGCTAAGGTAGTAATGGCTAAGAGTTGGTTGAGACAGAGAAGTCAATAAATCATCTTTATTAGGCCTTAAAGAATAAGAATCAAATCATAACCCTGTTGGGGAAGTCCAAGAAAATTCTAAGGTTATAACTTCTATTTCTGCTTTATTCCCCACATATCCCATGTCTTTCTGTATATTTCAAGGCATGTTTTAGATAAGAGTTACCAAATGTCTCAGTTTGTCACAATAAATATTTGAAAGGGATCAGACGGTCCACTATGGTGGGGGTATGGTACAGGTGAACAGACACCAGCTCTGATGTTACCTGCTGAGGATGACAAGTGACTAAACAGTAAATGCCACCACCACCAGTCTCACCTTACTTGCACCCCTTTGCTTGCTAAAGAAATATGTGAACTGTGGGGCCACAAAGTCCTCCATAAAGAAAAAGCCCCAAATGGAAATGGCTTTGTAGAACATACAATAAAAATCTTCAGTCAACTAGATGTGGGTAACTGATGTGCATATGAAATTCTAATTATGGAAAAAGGTCATTTCATATAAAACAGGATTGATTGTTTTGTCGTAATTGCTCCAAAGTATATTCCTCACAGTTCCCTCCAGACTTAATCAACACATAACCTGAATCTCATATGAAATATTCCATTTAGTAGGGAACAGTACATGTGAAAATTATATATTTAAGAAGTTATCACTCAATAATCTTCCTATGAGGAACTCTTTCCCAATTTAACAAAAAAAAAGGTTAAATATATTTGTTTCTCTTCTGAATGAATTTTTAAAAAAACTAAAGAGCAGAGATGACAGTATCTTTTTTCTGTACTGAGTACCCTGAATTAAAGAACAACTGTTCCTTCCATTAAATACTGAGCTAACCATTATAAAAGTATACACAACCATTTAATTTTGAAAATCTAAGCAGACAATTCATGGAGAGGGGTAGGGAACCTACTAGTCTTAATAAAGTTACCAAGGACTTCATAAACAATAATACTTCTCAAGTAGACTTTTTAAGGAAAAATAAAATTATCATTAAGTAGTGGGATTCAGAGAAAACATATCATTAAAATATAACAGGAATTTCAACAAGTGTCAAGATAGACAGAGCAAACCTGAAAGAAAAGGATGACTTCAATACTTCCCTACGATGCTCTCTTGTTAAAAATCATGAACTAAAAATGTGGGTAATAATCCTTCCACTGGGTCTATACTATAGCATGAGATACCCAGAGTACTATTCCACCCCATCTCTCACCATTCATCTACACATATCTTTCCCTGTTCACTGAGAGATGTATCTCAAAAAAAAAAAAAACTAAGAGAGATAGGAAATGTTATATACCTAACATGTAATGGTGCCTTCAAGTAAAAATGTTTTAAAAACCCTATAGCTGCTGCAGATTTGCCATTTTATATGTACTCCAACCATTTACATTGTCAGTAAAAATCTCTTAAATTTTCTGCATTCATGGGTAGAATAAAAAGATGTCATTTTGTACATAAAGTTGACAATAAGAGAAATAATTATGTGAAATTTTTTGAAAACCTGAAAGCAATTATGAATAGGACTAAACCCAACAAATGGATATATTTGTCTGAAGAAAAGGCTGGTTCTTTCTCTTAACCTATCAGTTCAGTTCGGTGTCTGACTCTTTGTGACCCTATGAATCGCAGCATGCCAGGCCTCTCTGTCCATCACTAACTCCCAGAGTTCACCCAGACTCATGTCCATCGAGTCGGTGATATCATCCAGCCATCTCTTCCTCTGTTGCTCCCATCTCCTCCTGCCCCCAATCCTTCCCAGCATCAGAGTCTTTTCAAATGAGTCAACTCTTTGCATGAGGTGGCCAAAAATTGGAGTTTCAGCTTCAGCATCAGTCCTTCCAAAGAACACCCAGGACTGATCTCCTTTCAAATGGACTGGTTGGATCTCCTTGCAGTCCAAGGGACTCTCAAGAGTCTTCTCCAACACCACAGTTTAAAGGCATCAATTCTTCGGTGCTCAGCTTTCTTCACATCTATACATGACCACTGGAAAAACCAAAGCCTTGACTAGATGACATTTGTTGGCAAAGTAATGTCTCTGCTTTTAAATATGGTATCTAGGTTGGTCATAACTTTTCTTCCAAGGAGTAAGCACCTTTTAATTTCATGGCTGCAATCACCATCTGCAGTGATTTTGGAGCCCAGAAAAATAAAGTCTGACACTGTTTCCACTGTTTCCCCATCCATTTCCCATGAAGTGATGGGACCGGATGCCATGATCTTCGTTTTCTGAATGTTGAGCTTTAAGCCAACTTTTTCACTCTCCTCTTTCACTTTCATCAAGAGAGTTTTTAGTTCCTCTTCACTTTCTGCCATAAGGGTGGTGTCATCTGCATATCTGAGGTTATTGATATTTCTCCTGGCAATCTTGATTCCAGCTTGTATTTCTTCCAGTCCAGCATTTCGCATGATGTACTCTGCATGTAAGTTAAATAAGCAAGGTGACAATATACAGCCTTGACATACTCCTTTCCTATTTGGAACCAGTCTGTTGTTCCATGTCCAGTTCTAGCTATAGTATTTACCTAATTGAATACTTCCACCAACTTAACAGGTTATAAGCCAAACACTAAAGGGAAATGTGCTTCAATATGGAAAAACAATCCTGCTATTCTTGCAGAGAGGTAGTTCTACTTCTACTATACATATGATTTCAAATCTGTTACAGGTGGTACTTCCTACTGCTGATTCAGGCACATAGAGAAAGCTGCCTTTGCTTCAAGATCATCTTGAATGTTTTTGCCTTAAATTGTATTTTGTAGGAAATTAATATAGTCACTCATTTTGTTTTATATTTCAGCTTTCCTGATATATCCTTGTCCATTCTTTCTTTTATAGCCATTACATACCTTTGTTTGTGTGTGCCTCTAAAAAGCAGTATTTTAGTTTATTTATTATAACCCAAAGCTTTTGTCTTTCATATGAATTTAAACCATTTACACTTATTGCCATAACAGAATAAATTAATTCTGATTTCCATTTCTCATTTGAAATCAATTCAAGTTTGTACCACACCAAATAAAGGCCCTTATCTTACCTTGAATGTAGCTCAAAAGTTTCCAACCAATGATGGGTTTCAAATTTTCATTCTCCACAGAAATTTTAAAAATTAAATTCCGTATACATTGGAATCATTCTCTCAAGAACAAAGATCTGTAATCCATGCAGATGGAGAAATGCAGCTACTATCAAAATCTGCCTGCAGCTAAGTTGTAGGCCAGACACAAAATCATACAGAACCGCAAGGTGACTATGACTTCCGTAGGTGCGTGTGTGCACTAAGTCGCTTCAGTCGTGTTCAGCTCTTTGCCGCCCTATGGACTGTAGCCTGTCAGGCTCCTCTGTCCATGGGGATACCCCAGGCAAGAATACCGGAGTGGGTTGCCAGGCTCTCCTCCAGAAGATCTTCCTGATCCAGGGATCGAACCCACGTCTCTTTTGTCACTTGCATTGGCAGGCAGGTTCTTTACCACTAGCACCACCTGCCTTCTGTAGAACCATCCAAAATCAACTGCTTCACTCCTCAAGTGTAAAACTTAAAAACTAATACTCTATCATTTATTATTGAATTCCTTCTTGTAAACTCCACTAAGATAAAAAATTTGACTCTATTTTTGATGTTTGCTGACAGCTTTTAAAGCCTCACCATTTCTTTTTCCCTTCCGCTTACATCTGAGCAAGCTGATAAGAAAACCTGGATGATCTCTCCTTCAGTAATAGCCATTACATACTTTTGTTCAGCTTCAAACCATACCAGCATGTGGGACCCCTCAGTCTAGCCACTGCTAACCACAACAAAACCCTGAGATAATTGATTCAACATTCATATGGAAAAGATGATTGAACAGAAAATTATAAAAGTTGAATTATAAAAGTAACTAATAACTCAAAAATGATTCAGGATAGGAAAATGCATCGCCTACTTCTTTAAAATGTCAAGATTAAATCACACAATTTATTTTATGAAATAAATAATTCTGGTATCATAATCTGAGATATTTGCTATTATTACTATAGACAATTTGCTATTATTACTACAGTCAGTTCAGTTCAGTTCAGTCACTCAGTCGTGTCTGACTCTTTGCGACCCCATGAATCACGGCACTCCAGGCCTCCCTCTCCATTACCAACTCCCAGACTTTACTCAAACTCATATCCATCGAGTCAGTGATGCCATCCAGCCATCTCATCCTCAGTCGTCCCCTTCTCCTCCTGCCCCCAATCCCTCCCAGCATCAGGGTCTTTTTCAATGAGTCAACTCTTCACATCAGGTGGCCAAAGTATCAGAGTTTCAGCTTTAGTATCAGTCCTTCCAATGAACACCCAGGATTGATCTCCTTTCGAATGCACTGGTTGGATCTCCTTGCAGTCCAAGGGACTCTCAAGAGTCTTCTCCAACACCACAGCTCAAAAGCATCAATTCTTCGGCGCTCAGCTTTCTTCACAGTCCATGACTAGACAGACCTTTGCTGGCAAAGTAATGTCTCTGCTTTTGAATATGCTATCTAGGTTGGTCATAACTTTCCTTCCAAGGAGTAAGCGTCTCTTAATTTCATAGTAGCAATCACCATTTGCAGTGATTTTGGTGCCCCAAAAGATAAAGTCCAATACTGTTTCCACTGTTTCCCCATCTATTTTCCATGAAGTGATGGGATCAGATGCCATGATCTTCTTTTTCTGAATGCTGAGCTTTAAGCCAACTTTTTCACTCTCCTCTTTCACTTTCATCAAGAGGCTCTTTAGTTCCTCTTCACTTTCTGCCATAAGGGTGATATCATCTGCATATCTGAGGTTATTGATATTTCTCCTGGCAATCTTGATTCCAGCTTGTGCTTCTTCCAGCCCAGCGTTTCTCATGATGTACTCTGCATAGGAGTTAAATAAGCAGGGTAACAATATATAGCCTAGACATATTCCTTTTCCTATTTGGAACCAATCTGTTGTTCCATGTCTAACTGTTGCTTCCTGACCTGCATATAGGTTTCTCAAGAGGCAGGTCAGCTGGTCTGGTATTCTCATCTCTTTCAGAATTTTCCACTGTTCATTGTGATCCACACAGTCAAAGGCTTTGGCATAGTCAATAAAGGAGAAATAGATGTTTCTCTGGAACTCTCTTGCTTTTTCCATGATCCAGAGGATGTTGGCAATGTGATCTCTGGTTCCTCTGCCTTTTCTAAAACCAGCTTGAGCATCTGGAAATTCATGGTTCATGTATTGCTGAAGCCTGGCTTGGAGAATTTTGAACATTACTTTACTAGCGTGTGAGATGAGTGCAACTGTGTGGTAATTTGAGCATTCTTTGGCATTGCCTTTCTTTGGGATTGGAATGAAAACTGACCTTTTCCAGTCCTGTGGCCACTGCTGAGTTTTCCCAATTTGCTGGCATATTGAGTGCAGGACTTTCACAGCATCATCTTTCAGGATTTGAAACTGCTTAACTGGAATTCTATCACCTCCACTAGCTTTGTTCATAGTACTGCTTCCTAAGGCCCACTTGACTTCACATTCCAGGATGTCTGGCTCTAGGTGAGTGATCACACCATCGTGATTATCTGGGTCATGAAGATCTTTTTGTACAGTTCTGTGTATTCTTGCAGCCCTTCTTAATATCTTCTGCTTCTGTTAGGTTCATACCTTTTCTGTCCTTTATCAAGCCCATCTTGGCATGAAATGTTCCCTTGCTATTTCTAATTTTCTTGAAGAGATCTCTAGTCTTTCCCATTCTGTTGTTTTCCTCTCTTTCTTTGCATTGATCACTGAGGATGGCTTTCTTATCTCTCCTTGCTATTCTTTGGAACTCTGCATTCAGATGCTTATATCTTTCCTTTTCTCCTTTGCTTTTCGCTTCTCTTCCTTTTACAACTATTTGTAAGGCCTCCTCAGACTTTACAAATTGACAATCTCAAAGGTACAAAAATTCAAATTAAACACAGACATTAAGTGCACAACATCATTCCTTCCTAAAATAGATGTTCTGTGCTAAAATAACAGTGATAATGCATTATACATCAACCTCCCTGAAGTAGGAAATGGTAAACCACTCCAGTATTCTTGCCTGGAAAATTCTATGGACAAAGGAGTCTGGTGAGTCCATGGGGTCATGAAGAGTCAGATACAACCTACATCAACCTAAAACCTCTAACAATTTTTTATGTAGTAACTAAAACCCTATAAAAATCTATATATTCACCAAACTATTGAAAGATATAAAATGTTAAAACACAGCTTCCTGATAATTCACATAGCTATTAATAAATAGTTACTTTGAATGTTTTAATATTCTTATTCCAGCAACAGTGAAATCTTTGCTGATAACTTCTGTAGATTCACAAAACATCTACAGTTGAATTTCATATTCTACCAAAGTTGCATTTAGAATATACCTAGGAATTTTCTCTGCATATCATTTTGTTAAAATGTTTGTGTTGGGTATAGAGGATGCACATTCTATGACATTACTGTACTCATAAATAAGGGGCAGTCTCTACTGGGAAAGCATTAACCAAGGAGATGTTCTGTGAGCCAGCTGCATATTTGCAAAACTGATTCAACAACATTTTATGAGAATCATCTACCATCACTCAAAAATTAAAGATGGCTTTATTAACATAAGAAAATCTCTCCATATGTTTAGTGAGATCCTCCACACGGTGACTTCATTAGGTAACCAAAAATAAGCACTAAATACACTAAAGTCATTCCCACTAAAAGCAGGATAGGATGCCAAATACCAGACACCACCATTATCATTTAACATTGTCCTGCAATTTCTGTACTAGGCAGCACAACAGCAAACCAAAAATAATGCTAACAAAGCCAGGAGCCAAATTACCATTTTGATGACAAGATCATACATAAGGAAGAGCTAAGAGAATTATTTTTAAATCTCTTAGAATTAAGAAAAAGAGTTTTGCAAAGAATCCATTTACTGGATAACTATTTTAAATAAAATAGTTTTCTACGTCACTTATAGCTAGTTAGAAGTGTTTTTCTCGCTTTAAAATGTTTCAAATGTACGAAAAAGGTACAACTGTTGTAAATATCATTGTTATAATGATGTTACAATTGTTACAACAATTCTCCAATCATATTACAAAAGAGCTATCACATCCATTCTCTAAAATAACACTAATTTCAAAGATAGAGGTTCTAATAAAATAAAAAAAGATTTCTTTGGCAATATCCCTATCCTATATTAGCTGTTTGAGCAATCTAAATAGCCCAGAAACTGACCCTAATGAATACAGGAATTTAATACATAACAAATAAACATCACAAACCAATAAATTGTTCAAAATGGACTTTTGTTTAAATTATCCAGAAGCAGAGATACTCTTTCACTATGCTTGAACAAGGGACTGTGATATTCAGTGCAATAACTTCCATTTCACTATTAGGAAAAATCCCATCTAAGAACAAAACAAGTACAAAAGAAGAGGTTCTCATAATCGAGAGAGAGAAATCAGGCCCTGGTGACATCACTGGAGCCTTTAAAGAGCCTTAAACTGGACCCAGAGTGAAGTCGCTCAGTCATGTCCGACTCTTTGCAACCCCATGGACTGTAGCCTACCAGGTTCCTCTCTCCATGGGATTTTCCAGGCAAGAATACTGGAGTGGGTTGCCATTTAAAATGTACCAATAAATTCCTTTTCTATTTAAGACAAACTGAGCTCTGTTTACTGTCACCTGATACACCTACCAAGAAAAGTAAATACCTTTAAGGAGTACACAAAGTAAACAAACACATATGTGACTATTCCAGCAATACAGATAAATCAGAGACTCACTTGCTACCAAGCTTTCATTTAAACTACACAGAGCTGCTCTGCCTAAATAACTGCCCCAATATCTAGGCTATTTCTGCTACTTAACCATAAGACAACAGAGCATGAATACAGATGCACTAAGATGACCACTATTAGTTATGACGTTGACTTATACTATTACACTGTATGTTTAAGCCATATATTTTTACAGCTACAACTGTATCAGAATAAGTAAATTTGCAAATATATTTATCCACATTTTAGTTTGGATATCCGTTCATTAAAGTACTGTATTATAGTGTGCTTCATGAGTAGAGGTTGATATATATTTCATTTTATTTAATGTTTTCTACTGGATTATGCTATGACTTAAATATAACTGAAAGATTTGATGCCTTAGAGTCTTTAGCAACTTATTTCATTATATATATATATATATATCTCAAAGCTGAAGGAAGCCTCTTTCATATACCAAAAATATGATTTATAATATAATCAAATATATTATCTACTTAATATTTAAATGAATTTAGTAACTAACAATTTTTTAAATTACACATTTAGTGGAAAATGTGATCTAACCTGACTCTCACAAAAAGCAAATTGAGTATGGATATACAGTATGTCTTAATACATAACCTGTCAAAGTTTAAACAGAAGGCCACACTTTAATATTTATTCCATTTGGAAAGTATTTTTGTCACATTCTTTTACCATAATCTAACAAGAAAATATATCTTCATCTGTAGAAATACTGATAAAAGACATCAGAAATGGCTGCAAATATATTCCCTTTCTACTAGACCAACTATTATTGTTACCATTCATAAGTCATGAATATGTAATATCCATAAATCACCTTCACTTATTAAGTGAATAACCGGTACTCAAATTCCCTAATTTAGTCTCTCTACCTGTAACTGTACAAGTGACTGCTTTGTTTATTCACAAGTTTATTTTTTCTGACAATCGATATCAGTTATGGTCCTTTTTATTAAATGTATAATATGTATCCAGAAATATGAAAAAATTTCATTCTTCTTTTTTAGTTCAGCATTTACAGATGTCAAAAGGCTCAAAATTCAAACATGGGCTCATTAATTACAGCAAAACATTATGGAAATGTTTTTCCTTATTGCTTCTCCTTTTTAGGAATCTAAGCAATCAGTTGAGTTCACTGAGCCAAACATTCTTCTCAAATAAAAACACTTATAAAAAGAAGATTAAAAATGCTTACTTGGTTATCAAGAGAGTAAGATGGGCTTTTATCAGAAAGCAACCTGCAGCTGTATCTCAGACAAGTGCTTTCTGAATTCCATAATGAAAACACTAAAAAAAAAAATCACTAATCTGAAATAAATTTTCACATTTATATTTCTGAAATAACTCCCATAATATTCAATTACAAAGAAAATTTCAAATCCAATCAGCCAATGTAGTAATTTAGCTATTAAAAAAAAATTATTAAAAGATTTAACCTTTTGAATATTATTGTTTAGTTACTAAGTCATGTCTAACTCTTTGAGACCCTATGGACTGTAGCCTACCAGGCTCCTCTGTGCACGGGATTTCCCAGGCAAGAATACTGGAATGGGTTGCCATTTCCCTCCCCAGGAGATCTTCCTGACCGGAGTTCAAACCAGTGTCTCCTGCACTGGCAGGTAGATTCTTTACCACTGAGCTACCAGGGAAGCCCAACCTTTTGAACGGTATTGCTTATTATACATCTGGACACCAGATTGTCTGTAAGTCAGTGTCTTCATTGTCTTTCAACCAAAAATATAAAAAGATTCTGCTGCTTTATGAAGTTTTTAGAGCATGAAATGAAAGCAGTATTAATATAAAAACTACATTTAACATATTATTTTATATCTTAAAAGTACCAATATCCATATACTCCCTACCTGTACTATACCACTTAGGTATAAAGTTAAAAGAAATGAAGGAGAGGGCTTATATATTTTTGAAAAGTTTTCAACAATGAGCGCTGAAACAAAAGGGGTTTCCTGATAGAGCTATATCTTTCAATTTAGACTGTGGGGTTGAAGCCTTGCTAATATTATGCTTTATTAGCAAGCATATTTTGAAGAAGAGTTCTTCTTTTCCTAAGCCTACAATGTATTTTTTCCTATCAAAATCCAAAATCCTATGTGCCATTTATTACTGAAGTCAGAAGAATATAAAAGTAGTTATTAAATTTTTCACTTCTCTGGTAAAAAGTTTTCCTGATGGTATGATGTAAAAAGCCTAAATCATCTAAAGAAAAGTTAAAGTATTAATCAGTCAGTCATGTCCAACTCTTTGCAATCCCATGGACTGTAGCCCACCAGGCTCCTCTACCCATGGAATTCTCCAGGAAAAATTTCTGGAGAGGGTTGCCATTCCTTTCTCCAGGGAAATCAAACCAGGTCTCCCGTATTGCAGGCGGATTCTTTACCATCTGAACCACTAAACTTAACCATAATTCCACAATAAGGCAACCATTTTACAAAGTAATTAATAATCTCTTGCATATTTCCTTATCTATATATATGTCCAGAAACATCCAGTCTGTGCTCCTTGGACATCTACTACCCCTGCCACCTCAGGGTCTCTGATGCTCTTCTCTCTGCCTAGAATGTCCTTTTCTGAACCCTCCTCCAAGTCACGTTCTTCAGATCTCTCCTCGAATCTCACTTCTAAAGGTGAATCTTCCTTTCTTGATCTGCATGACTTTCATGATCTGCATTCCTCTATTTAAACTCTCAAAATCCTGATTACCTCTCCTCCCTATGATGCTTTTCCTTTTTTTTTTTTTTTTTCCTTTGCTAGACTGCCTATAAAATCCTGGGACCTTTTGTGGGCAGGGCCGTGTTTAGGTGTGGCTGCAGGCTCAGTGAGTCTTGAGACTGCCTCTCTGCTGGTTGGTGGGACTGTCCCTGCCCAGTCAGTTGCTTGGCCTAAGGTATCCCAGTACTGGTGCCTACTAGGTTGGGATGTTGGGTGGGAATGGGGTTGGGTCCTGAGGTTAATAAGCAAGAGGGAGGATTGTACAATGGTGATTGCCAGCACCAGCATCCACGTGGTAGAATGAGCTTCCCCAAATGGCTGCCGCCAGTGTCTGTATGTCCCCAAAGTAAGCTGCAGTTGCCTCCTGCCTCTCTATATAGGACTATCCAAGATTAGCTGGAAGGTCTGACCCAGGCTCCTTTCAAATCCTTGCTTTTTCTCTGAGTCCTGGAGCATGTGGTATCTTGTGTGTGTCCTTTAAGAGTGGAGTCTCTACTTCCCTCAACCCTCAAGATTCTGGAAAGTCAGTTCATGTTGTTGTTGTTTAGGTGTTAAGCTGTGTCTGACTCTTTCAAGACCCCATGGACAGTCTGTAGCCCACCAGGCCCCTCTGTCGATGCGACTGCACAGGCAAGAATACTGGAGTGGGTTGCCATATCCTCCTCCCAGGATCCTCCCAACCCAGGGATTGAACCCACATCTTCTGCACTGGCAGATGGATTCTACCACTGAGCCACCCAGGAATCCCTACTGGCCTTCAAAGCCAAACATTCCAGGGTCTTATCTTCCCAGTGCAGCAACTCGGGGCTGGGAAGCCCAGTGTAGAGTCAGAATCCTTCCTCCTTGAACTTCTGTGATTTTAATTATTCTCCATTTGTGGGTCACCCACCCAGGCGTATAGATCTTGACTATACCTCAATGGCATGTCTTCTGCCCATCTCACTGTTGTTCTTTCTTTATATTTTCAGTTGCTTTACTGATAGGTTCCAGGATTTTTCATCAACAGTTGTTCTGTAAGTAGTTATAATTTTAGTGTATCTGAGACAGTATATGAGCTCAGAATATTTCTACTCTGCCATCTTGGGAAGTTCCCCCTGGCCATGTGTCATTTTTGACATTAAGAGCAATTATGGGTATTTCAAAGTTTACTGCTTTGCCTAAGACTGCCATTTCAAACTAGTCAATCCTCATGTTCACTGCTGACAGTATAATGTTGGAGGACATTCTATATAAGAGTTCCAAATGCCAGCAATATCTCTAAAGGTCACTATAATTTTAACAGGTTTAGTTAGAAAACCTATTCTCATTCTCAATTTAAGTTTCACTATATGTTTAAAGATTAACTTGTACTTTATTAACTAAAAGCAGTTCTATTAGTTGTATATATATTAAAATACAATGTAATAATATACATATAATAGAATGTTTACTACTAACCATTAACATTTAATTTTGGCATTTAATCATCAACAGCAAAATGATCCCATTTATAACATCAAAGATCTTATAGTCACAGTTTTCAAAGTTTGTTCCAGTGACCCCTGGGGACTCCTTGATTTCCTTTCAGAGAATTCTCAGCATCAAAATTAATTTTACAGAAATACTGCCTTAGTCCATGGAGGCTCATAACATCAGTTGTGTCCGACTCCTTGCGACCCCATGAATTGCACCACGCCAGGCCTCCCTCTCCGTCACCAACTCACAGAGTTCACCCAAACTCATGTACATTGAGTCAGTGATGCCATCCAGCCATCTCATCCTCTGTCAACCCCTTCTCCTCCTGCCCCCAAACTCTCCCAGCATCAGAGTCTTTTTCAGTGAGTCAACTCTGTGCATGAGGTGGCCAAAAACTGGAGCTTCAGCTTCAACATCAGTCCTGCCAAAGAAATCCCAGGACTGAGCTTCTTTAGGATGGAGTGGTTGGATCTCCTTGCAGTCCAAGGGACTCTCAAGTCTTCTCCAACACCACAGTTCAAAAGCATCAATTCTTCGGTGCTCAGCCTTCTTCACAGTCCAACTCTCACACCCATACATGACTACTGGAAAAACCATAGCCTTGACTAGACGGACCTTTGTTGGCATATAATGTCTTTGCTTTTGAATATGCTGTCTAGGTTGGTCGTAAGTTTCCTTCCAAGGAGTAAGCGTCTTTTAATTTCATGGCTGCAATCACCATCAGCAGTGATTTTGGAGCCCAGAAAAATAAAGTCTGACACTGTTTCCACTGTTTCCCCATCTATTTTCAATGAAGTGATGGGACCAGATGCCATGATTGTAGTTTTCTGAATGTTGAGCTTTCAGCCAACTTTTTCACTCTCCTCTTTCACTTTCATCAAGAGGCTCTTTAGTTCCTCTTCACTTTCTGCCATAAGGGTGGTGTCATCTGCATATCTGAGGTGATTGCTATTTCTCCCGGCAGTCTTGATTCCAGCTTATGCTTCTTCCAGCCCAGAGTTTCTCATGATGTACTCTGCATATAAGTTAAATAGGTGAGGTAAGGTAAAGTGAAGTCGCTCAGTCGTGTCTGACTCTTTGCAACCCCGTGGACTGTAACCTACTAGGCTTCTCTGTCCATGGGATTCTCTGGGCAAGAATACTGGAGTGGATTGCCATTTCCTCCTCCAGGGGATCTTCCCGACCCAGGGATCGAACCTAGGTCTCCTGCATTGGAGGCAGATGCTTTAACCTCTGAACCAACAGGGAAGCCCTTACAACTTATAAGCAGAGTGTTTAAGTTATCCAGTTAATAGTAATTTGTTATATGGATACCTTAAACAACTGAAATTTATTTCTTACATTTTCTGAGGCCAAGAAGTCAAAAGATTGATGTCTGGTGAGCGCCAGCTTCCTGATCACAGAAAGTCATCTTCAAACTGTGTCCACATATGGCAGAAGGAGTAGGGGATCTCTGGAGTCTTTTTATAAAAGCACTAATCATATTCATGACTTGTGAGGGCTTTTACCCTCATCACTTCCCAAAGGCTCCCCTCCAAATACCATCACATTAAGGATTAGTTTTCAACATATGAATTTTGGAGAGGCACATTCAGTCTCTAGAAAACACTAACACTTTATTTGCCGGTTTTACTCTGGCTCTCTCATAAGCAAATATATTCTTATATTTTAAATGTTTCTTAGTTTCTAATACAATGTCAATAGACACAATCCACATAAATAAAATATCTTTAGGGTCCTCAATATTTTAAGAGTGCAAAGAGGTGCTGAGGCCAAAGACTTTGAGAGACCTACAACCTAAATAATAAATTAAGAGATAAACAAAAAAAATTGTTGCTACATATATTGAACTACTTTTTAAAATATCACACATGTAAAATATCATACCTGTAAAAATACAGGTGACCCATGAACATCACAGGTATAAACTGCAAGGGTGAACTTACAGATGTTTTTAACAATAAATACTGCATTATTACATGATCTGAGATTGGCTGAATCTACAAATGCCAACTGTGAAGTGAATACAGAGGAACTATGTATATAGAGAACCACACAGAAGTTATACAGATTTTTGATAGTAGGCAGGGTTAGCAATGGCATCCCACTCCAGTACTCTTGCCTAGAAACTCCCATGGACAGAGGAGCCTGGTAGGCTCATGGGGCTGCTGAGTCAGATGCGACTGGGCGACTTCACTTTCACTTTTCACTTTCATGCATTGGAGAAGGAAATGGCAACCCACTCCAGTGTTCTTGCCAGGAGAATCCCAGCAATGGTGGAGTCCAATGGGCTGCCGTCTGTGGGGTCGCACAGAGTCGGACACGACTGAAGCAACTTAGCAGCAGCAGCAGCAGGATTAGCACTCTAATCTCTAAGTTGCTGAAGGGTCAGCTATAGTAAAAATTAATTTACAAGTTGCACTGATAAATCGTAAATGCCTAAATGTAGCAATAAAATATAATAAAATTAAATCAAAAAGCAAAATTCACCAATATGAAATATTCCTACTCTCGTGGGATAATATGAATTGAATTATATATCCCCCAAATTCATATATGGAAGCCCTAACCTCCTCCCCACTCAATATGTCAGCAAATTTGGAAAACTCAGCAGTGGCCACAGGAATGGAAAAGGTCAGTTTTAATTTCAGTCCCAAAGAAAGGCAATGCCAAAGAATGCTCAAACTACCGCACAACTGTACTCATCTCACATGCTAGTAAAGTAAGGTTCAAAATTCTCCAAGCCAGGGTTCAGCAATACATGAACCATGAACTTCCTGATGTTCAAGCTGGATTTAGAAAAGGCAGAGGAACCAGAGATCACATTGCCAACATCCTCTGGATCATGGAAAAAGCAACAGAGTTCTAGAAAAACAGCCATTTCTGCTTTATTGACTATGCCAAAGCCTTTGACCGTGTGGATCACAATAAACTGTGGAAAATTCTTCACAAGATGGGAATATCAGAATACCTGACCTGCCTCTTGAGAAATCTGTATGCAGTCAGGAAGCAACAGTTAGAACTGGACATGGAACGACAGACTGGTTCCAAATAGGAAAAGGAGTACATCAAGGCTATATATTGTCACCTTGCTTATTTAACTCCTATGCAGAGTACATCATGAGAAATGCTGGATTGGAAGAAACACAAGTTGGAATCAAGATTGCCAGGAGAAATATCAATAACCTCAGATATGCAGATGACACCACCCTTATGGCAGAAAGCGAAGAGGAACTAAAGAGCCTCTTGATGAAAGTGAAAGAGGAGAGTGAAAAAATTGGCTGAAAGCTCAACATTCAGAAAACTACAATCATGGCATCTGGTCCCATCACTTCATGGGAAATAGATGGGGAAACAGTGGAAACAGTGTCAGACTTTACTTTGGGGGCTCCAAAATCACTGCAGATGGTGACTGCAGCCATGAAATTAGAAGACGCTTAGTCCTTGGAAGAAAAGTTATGACCAACCTAGATAGCATATTCAAAAGCAGAGACATTACTTTGCTGACTAAGGTCCGTGTAGTCAAAACTATGGTTTTTCCAGTAGTCATGTACTGAGGTGAGAGTTGGACTGTGAAGAAGGCTGAGCACCGAAGAATTGATGCTTTTGAACTGTGGTGTTGGAGAAGACTCTTGAGAGTCCCTTGGACTGCAAGGAGATCCAACCAGTCCATTCTGAAGGAGATCAACCCTGGGATTTCTTTGGAAGGAATGATGCTAATGCTGAAACTCCAATACTTTGGCCACCTCAGGTAAAGAGTTGACTCATTGGAAAAGACTTTGATGCTGGGAGGGATTGGGGGCAGGAGAAGAAAGGGACGACTGAGGATGAGATGGTTGGATGGCATCACTGACTCAATGGACATGAATCTGAGTGAACTCCATGAGTTGGTGATGGACAGGGAGGCCTGGCGTGGTGCAGTTCATGGGGTTGCAAAGAGTCGGACACAACTCAGGACTGAACTGAACTGAACCTTCTCCCCTATCGTGACTGTATATACATAGGGCCTTTAAAGAGGCAACTAATGTTAAATGAGTTCATAAGGGTAAAGGTGGTGCCGTGATCAACTAGGACTTGTATCCTTATAAGAAGAGGAAGAGATACCAGGCCACGTAAAGAAAGGCCATGGAAAGAAAAACAGCCAGAAGATGAACAACTATCAGCCAAAGATAGAGCCAAAAGAAGAAACTAAACATGCCAACACTTTAATCTTGTACTTCAGCCTCCAGATTTGTGAAAAAAATAAATGTGTGCTTTTTAAGCCACCAATACATCTAACTGCAATTGCAGAAAAGAGAACTTTCCCATGAAAGGTTCTAACCTAACAACCTAATGAGCAGCCCGGTCTGCTCATAGAACAGCGGACTGAACAAATACCAAAGGAGAGCTAGCCAGCTGTGTACCAGCCCCTCCCGACCCAGAAGCAGGGAGGCAGGCTTGCCACAGCCAGAGTCAGAAAGCAAGGGGCTGCTACAATCTCAGCCCCAGAGACAGCATCTTTCACCAAATTGTGAGCAGGCTCCCAGTTACTAAACATGTCTTACTGAGATCCTCAATGGTTGCCATCCACCAGGAGGGTCGCAGCCCAAGATCAGCTCTCCAAAGGAGACATATGGCACACCTGAGACGGTGCTCTCACAGCGTACCCAGGAAACCAAACAGCCATGACAAGGGAGGTGATTAAGATGCACAGCCCAACTGGGACAGTGCTCACCAAGCAGCTGGTTGCCTGAGCTCCTCATAACTGGAAAGGGAACAAAACGCATGCCCAGCCCACAGAGACTGAGCGAGAACTGTGTCTGAGTGTCTCTTGTGGAGGTAGGGGTCAGCAGTGGCCTGCCACAGGGGCTCTAGATGCTGCAGACCTGGGTATGGCATAGGCCCTCTTGGAGGAGGTCACTATTAACCCCACCATAGAACCACCAGAACTTACACGGGACTGGGGAAACAGACTCTTGGAGGGCACAAACAAAACCGTGTGCACACCAGGACCCAGGAGACAGGAGCAGTGACCCCACAAGAACTAACCCAGACATGCTCATGAGTGTCCACTGGAGGCATGGGTTGGTGGTGGCCTGCCTCAGAGTCAGAGGCACTGAGTGCAGCAATGCATGCATGGGACCTTTTGAAGGAGATCGCCATTATCTTCATTACCTCCACCATAGTTTGGCCTCAGGTCAAGCAACAGGGAGGGACCACACCCCTGCCCATCAATAGAAAACTGGATTAAAGATTTACTGAACATGGCCCTGCCCATCAGAACAAGACCCAGTTTCCCCCTCAGTCAGTTTCTCCCATCAGGAAATTTCCATAAGCCTCCTCCGTCTCCATCATGGGCAGACAGACTGAAAACCACAATCAAAGAAAACTAACCAAACTGATCACATGGACCACAGCCTTGTCTAGCTCAACGAAACTGTGAGCCATGCTGTGTAGGGCCACCCAAGATGGATGGGTCACGGTGGAGAGTTCTGACAAAAAGTTGTCCACTAGAGAAGGGAATGGCAAACCACTTCAGTATTCTTGCCTTCAGAACCCCATGAAATGTATGAAAAGGCAAAAAGATAGGACACTGAAAGACGAACTCCCCAGGTTACTAGGTGCCCAATATGCTACTGGAGATCAATGGAGAAATAACTCCAGAAAGAATGAAAAGACAGAGCCAAAGCAAAAACAATGTTGTGGATATGACTGGTGATAGAAGTAAAGTCTAATGCTGTAAAGAGCAATATTGTATAGGAACCTGGAATGTTAGGTCCATGAATCAAGGCAAATTGGAAGTGGTCAAATTGGAGATGGCAAGAATGAACATCAACATTTTAGGAATCAGTAAACTAAAATGGACTGGAATGGGTGAATTTAACTCAGATAACCATTATATCTACTACTGTGGGCAGGAATCCCTTAGTAGAAATGGAGTAGCCATCATAGTCAACAAAAGAATCCAAAATGCAGTACTTGGATGCAGTCTCAAAAATGACTGAATGATCTCTGTTTGTTTCCAAGGCAAACCATTCAACAGCACAGTAATCCAAGTCTATGCCTCAACTAGTTATGCTGAAGAAGTTGAAGTTGAATGGTTCCATGAAGACATACAAGGCCTTCTAAAACTAACACCCAAAAGAGATGTCCTTTTCATTACAAGGGACTGGAATGCAGAAGTAGGAAGTCAAGAAACACCTGGGGTAACAGGCAAATTTGGCCTTGGAGTACAGAATGAAGCAGATCAAAGGCTAACAGAGCTTTGCCAAGAGAACGCCCTGGTTATAGGAAACACCCGCTTCCAACAACACAAGAGAAGACTCCACACAGGGACATCGCCAGATGGTCAATACCAAAATGAGACTGATTATATTCTTTGCAACCAAAGATGGGGAAGCTCTCTACAGTCAGCAAAAACAAGTCCAGAAGCTCACTGTGGCTCCAATTATGAACTCCTTATTGCCAAATTTAGACTTAAATTGAAGAAAAGTAGGGAAAATCACTAGACCATTAAGGTATGACCTAAATAAAATCCTTTATGATTATACAGTGGAAGTGACAAACAGATTCACGATTTTAGACCTGATAGGAGTGCTTGAAGAACTATGGACAGAGGTTTGTGACATTGTACAGGAAGCAGTGATCAAGACCATCCCCAAGAAAAAGAAGTGCAAAAGGCAAAATGATTGTCTGACAAGGCTTTACAAATAGCTGAGAAAAGAAGAGAAATGAAAGGCAAAGGAGAAAAGGAAAGATACCCATTTCAATGAAGAGTTCCAAAGAATAACAGAGAGAAAAGGAGCAAGAGAAAACCTTCCTTAGTGACCAATGCAAAGAAATAGAGAAAAAAAAATAGAATGAGAAAGACTAGAGATCTCTTCAAGAAAATTAGAGATAACAAGGGAATATTTCATGCAAAGATGGGCACAATAAAGGACATAAAAGGTATGGACCTAACAGAAGCAGAAGATATTAAGAAGAGGTGGAAAGAATACACAGAAAAACTATACATAAAAGATCTTCATGATCCAGATAACCATGAAGGTGTGATCACTCACCTAGAGTTAGACATCCTGAAATGCGAAGTCAAGTGGGCCTTAGGAAACATCACTACAAACAAAGCTAGTAGAGGTAATGGAATTCCAACTGAGCTATTTCAAATCCTGAAAGATGATGCTGTGAAAGTGCTGCACTCAATATGCCAGCAAATTTGGAAAACTCAGCAGTAGCCACGGCACTGGAAAAGGTCAGTTTTCATTCCAACGCCAAAGAATGCTCAAACTACCACACAATTGCACTCATCTCACACACAAGCAAAGTAATGCCCAAAATTCCCCAAGCCAGGCTTCAACTGTACGTGAACCATGAAATTCCAGAGGTTTAAGCTGCTTATGGAAAAGGCAGAGGAACCAGAGATCAAATTGCCAGCATCCACTGGATATTCAAAAAAGCGAGAGAGTTCCAGAAAAACATCTGCTTTTGCTTTATTGACTATGCCAAACCCTTTGACTATGTGGATCACAACAACTGTGGAAAATTCTGAAAGAGACGGGAATACCAGACCACCTGACCTGCCTCTTAAGAAATCTGCATGCAGGTCAAGAAGTAACAGTGAGAACTGGACATGAAACAACAGACTGGTTCCAAATAGGGAAAGGAATACATCAAGGCTGTACATTGTCACCCTGCTTATTTAACTTACATGCAGAGTACATCATGAGAAACAGTGGAGGAAGCACAAGCTGGAATCAAGATTGCCGGGACAAATATCAATAACCTCAGATATGCAGATGATACCACCCTGATGGTAGAAAGCAAAGAAGAACTAAAGAGCCTCTTCATAAAAGTGAAAGAGGAGAGTGAAAAAGTTGGCTTAAAACTCAACATTCAGTAAATGAAGATCTTGGCATCTGATCCCATCAGTTTGGAAACAGTACAGACTTAGTTTTTCGGGGTCCAAAATCACTGCAGATGGTGACTGCAGCCATGAAATTAAAAGACATTTGCTCCTTGGAATAAAAGGTGTGACCAACCTTTCCACAGGACTGGAAAAGGTCAATTTTCATTCTAGTCACTCTAAGTTTCCAAATTTGCTGGCATATTGAGTGCAGCACTTTCATAGCATCATCTTTTAGAGCATATTAAAAGCAGAGCCATTATTTTACCAACAACGGTCCATCTAGTCAAAGCCATGGTTTTTCCAGTAGTCATGTATGGATGTGAGAGTTGGACTATGAAGAAAGCTGAATGTGGAAGAATTGATGCTTTTCAACTGTGGTGTTGGAGAAGATTCTTGAGAGTCCCTTGGACTGCAAGGAGATCCAACCAGTCCATCTTAAAGGAAATCAGTCCGTAATATTCACTGGAAGGACTGATGCTGAAGCTGAAGCTCCAATTCTTTGGCCACCTGATGCAAAGAACTGACTCATTTGAAAAGACCCTGATGCTGGGAAAGAGTGAAGGTGGGAGGAGAAGGGAATGACAGAGGATGAGATGGTTGGATGGCATCACTGATGCGATAGAAATGAGTCTGAGTATGCTCTAGGAATTGGTGATGGACAGGGAAGCCTGGTATGCTGCACTCCATGGGGTCGCAAAGAGCTGGACATGACTGAGTGACTGAACTGAACTGATTGAACACTATAATAATTTGTTATAGCAACCCTACCACACTGATATACAAGACTGAAGTTTTTCATGTTATTCTATTAATCTTCTGTAATTTTCAACTATTATAGTGAGTCACATGGTGGAAAAAAAGATACTGCAGTCACAACACAGTTCTCACAACACAGTCCTAATTCTTTTATTGTTTTTGTTCCTTTGGGAAAAAACTTAATATAAGCAGTTTCCTGAAATAAAATAAATTTTATTTTAGACAGAGAACTTGAGTATCATTTCAAATGTGATCTTTAAAGAATCTATGGTTTTTCCTCTCCCTAACTGTAAAGCAAGTTGATCACTGCCAAAACTAGCAAACCAACAAACATGAAGAAAACATTTACTTTTTAACAAAAAGAAGGGCAATGTGCTTGCAGTATACCCTCATTTGGCTTCTTAGACAAAGAATATCTTCTAAGAATACTGTAATATAAAGGGAAAGCTAGCCCACACTTACTAGTACTATTAACATCAGAATCATCATGATGTAGGGGCCCCCATAAAAGTTCTCTGTTAAAAACTTACATGAAAGAAAGCAAATTCATCACTAGCCAGCCGATCAGATTTAAGGGAAAAAATAATTCCTAGAATTTCTGTCTTTCAATTTCCCAGGACCCCAGCCTCCAAATTTCTAAACTCAGAACACTAGATTTAAAATACCACATTATAGTATTATGGAAAGAGTAACCATTTCATAGTTTTCCTTTCAGTATTCTAAGTTTATACATGTAGCCTGCATTACTGGTAACCCTGAACATTAATGAACAAAGGCATCTCAGTAGATTACAAAAAGAAGCATAGTACAAAGATAAATGTACACAGTCAGTATCTTCCCATCATTTATACCAAGGAAAGTACAACCAGTGTAATTAATCTACCATAACAAAAGTGTTTGCTGCCTCTGAAAGAAACAGTCTCAGATACAATTCAATACTAAAATTGCATACTCTAAGACTATAAACATGATTTTGCTTTTATTTAAGTCAGTTAGATGGATCAAATATATGTATTTAAGCTTTTAATATCTTAAATTTGGAGTTTAGTATCATATGTTTTAAGGTATAATCTTATTTGAACCCTACTAAACAAATGGAAGGAAATCTTGAAATATTAGACATAAAAGCATTGTCAATAAAAACCATGTCTATTACATACCATGTTTCTACTGAAGTTTTTCAATTCACTGTTAAATTCAAATAATCTGAATAAAAATTTATCAACTTATGTCTAATTTATAATTCAACTGTATCTGAGCTTTCACAGATGTTCAAATAGTTATATTTTAAATATGCACTTAAGCTATTTCCCTTTCCTCCAAAATAATATTTTTGCATAAACAGTTTACAAATATGAATCCACATGGGCAGCCTTTTGGTTAAAAATATCTCAATATATCATCATTACTCAAAATATTTTGTGTATATCCTAGTAGGTAAATATGGATGTGTCCTGTGTAAGATGACTTTGCCTGTCCTCCAGGTAGCCCCAGAGGGCAGTGTTGGCAATAATGGCCCATCTGCTCACTACCAGCAACCAGAAAACTTCTAATGAAGACAGATGTGGGTCACCCTGCACAAGCAGGCTGCAGGGTGTTAATGAATCCACCTAATGGTCACTACTTGCCACTCTTAACTGATTGATGACCTAAAAGGTTTGGTTTGAAAAGCAACGATGAGTATTTCATACTCATCAGTCTTACCAGGACATTGCTTTCACTTTCTCTTACAAACTCATTCTTTACTACTTGCCTTTATCAATTCTTAGAAAATATTACTATTGTTTATTAGACTCAGCCTTTTAAAATAAACTTACTACTACTAGCACTTTCGAGAAATTAATTCCTCCTAACTTTCTTTACTGACTGACCCACAAAATAGCTCCATATGGTGACACAGCAACACTAAATATATGCAACACAAAAGGGAACATTTTCTTTTACAGGAAAATTCTTTAGGAACATTTGTATGTGTTGTATACATGTTATTTATATAGGATAAAAATCTCTCTATAATGTTACTTTTTAAATATATTTTCATTAACTGCTTTGAAATAAAATTATTTCACTCCAGGTTCTAAAAAAGAATGCTCGCTTACAGAGACCACTTCATGAAATATTTATATGCCCATTAAAAAAATGTATAGAGATGCTCATTTTACTTTCCTAAAGATGCTACAGGTAAGACTCAAGAATCATAATTTATGTAGCTGTTTTTCAGAATAAATCTGTATTATATTATACCTAAACTCATAAAGAAAAAGTAATGTAGCTATAAATTGGTTCTTAGAAAAATTAATACATATAAAAGGCAAATACATACAATCAAAAAGTAAAAACATACAACTTTAGGAAATACACATTTATATATACATAAAACTGTATTTTATGTATTATCTAATGTTAAGAAATATTATCTAATGTCAAGCAATTGTTTATGTTTGAAGGAATACTTATAGTTTATAAACTATATTGCTATAAAGTTCACTTTCTGTACTGATATTTAAAACAACCTGTTGCTTTAGTCACAAATGAATAATTTACCCTTAGAGCAAATCTGTTTACTAGATTGGTAACCATGACTGACTTTCACTTATACTACCTGGCAATCCTTAACAGTTATAACTCATATGTTAACACATGCACACAACAAGTATAAACACACACACCACCCCAGCAGATACTCTTAGAGAGAAAAGGTGTCTCTTTTAGTCTACCAAATCTAAAATATACAATAAAAAAAATCAACGTAAATTTTAAAACAGCAGAATAGGATGACTCATAATTTAAAATTAGGCAAACTGAAAGTATAATTATAAACACAGTAATAACACAAACACATTATGAAATATAGCAAAGATTAGTTTTACTCACATGAGGGCAGTGATGTAAGTAACTATCACCATTTCTATCTTCAAAAACAGCACACAAAGATGAATTACACATGCTGCTTCTGTCACTCAATTTTAGGGCGTTATATTAGAAAAGTACATAGGGATTTTTTTCAAACAGCAGCAATTAATATATGTAGTACTTTAAATGTAATAAGTGCCTTCACACACATTATCTCATGTATTATGTAATCCTGTGAAGTAGGAATTATCATAACTCTTATTTTATAAATTAAAAAACTCTGAAATATTAAGTTACTTTTCAGCATCCACATTTAATAAGAGATGAATCAACTTCACATCCATATTTTCTAACTCATAATCTCCATAGTCTTTGTCTTTCTACATGTCAAAGTTGAAAACAAGGTCTACTTGATTTATATTATAACCATACCTTGTTTTATAGCAACTTCACTGACCTAGGGACCTTTTATTCAGCTAGCATGGATATATGAAACGGAGTGTAAACACCAGATATAAGCAAAAGGTATCTATGAATAAGTATAAAAATATCTCATAGGATGAACCTGGAGATTATCATACTAAGTGAAGTAAGTGAGACAGAGAAAGACAAATATCATATGGTATCACTTAAATGCAGAATCTAAAAAAAAATTATAAAAGTGAACATATTTACAAAACAGAAACACTCACAGACTTAAAGAATTAATTTATGACTACCCAGAAGAAAGGGTTGGGGAGAACATAGATAGGGAGTTTGAGATTGACATGTACACAGTGCTTTATTTAAAATAGTTAACAAACAAGGGCATACTGTATAGCACAAGGAACTCAGCTCAATATTCTGTAATAACCTAAATGGGAAAAGAATTTGAAAAAGAATGGATACTTACATGGGTATAATTGAATCATTTTGCTATACACCTACAACTAACACATCACTGTTAATCAACTATACCTCAACATAAAGATTTTTTTAAATCCTATAGCAAATACTTAGACTGTTGGGTACTTCTCATAGTCAAGTAGCTGGAAACTCCATTCAATTCCTGTTTGAATATATTTTATTTCCCAAGCAAACAATGTTTTAGTGGCCCAAGCTGCATGCAATTTTTCAAAAAATGAAAATAAAAACTGGGAGAATACAGGGTCTCTACTAAAAAGTCACAAATTAAAAGGCAAGTTTCAGTTCAGTTCAGTTCAGTTCAGTCGCTCAATCGTGTCCGACTCTTTGCGACCCGATGAATTGCAGCACACCAGGCCTCCCTGTCCACTACTATCTCCCGAAGTTCATTCAGTCTCACGTTCGAGTCCGTGATGCCATCCAGCCATCTCATCCTCGGTCGTCCCCTTCTCCTCCTGCCCCCAATCCTTCCCAGCATCAGAGTCTTTTCCAATGAGTCAGCTCTTTGCATGACGTGGCCAAAGTACTGGAGTTTCAGCTTTAGCATCATTCCTTCCAAAGAAATCCCAGGGTTGATCTCCTTCAGAATGGACTGGTTGGATCTCCTTGCAGTCCAAGGGATTCTCAAGAGTCTTCACCAACACCATAGTTCAAAAGCATCAATTCTTCAGTGCTCAGCCTTCTTCACAGTCCAACTCTCACATCCACACATGAAAACAGGAAAAACCATAGCCTTGACAAGACGAACCTTAGTCGGCAAAGTTAATGTCTCTGCTTTTGAATATACCATCTAGGTTGGTCATAACTTTTCTTCCAAGGAGTAAGCATCTTTTGATTTCATGGCTGCAGTCACCACCTGAAGTGATTTTGGAGCCCCCAAAATAAAGTCTGACACTGTTTCCACTGTTTCCCCCTCTATTTCCCATGAAGTGATGGGACCGGATGCCATGATCTTCGTTTTCTGAATGTTGAGCTTTAAGCCAACTTTTTTCGCTTTTCTTCACTTTCATCAAGAGGCTTTTTAGTTCCTCTTCACCTTCTGCCATAAGGGTGGTATCATCTGCATATCTGAGGTTATTGATATTTCTCCCAGCAATCTTGATTCCAGCTTGTGCTTCTTCCAGCCCAGCGTTTCTCATGATGTACTCTGCATATAAGTTAAATAAACAGGGTGACAATATACAGCCTGACGTACCCCTTTTCCTATTTGAACCAGTCTGTTGTTCCATGTCCAGTTCTAACTGTTGCTTCCTGACCTGCATACAGATTTCTCAAGAGGCAGGTTAGGTGGTCTGGTATTCCCATCTCTCTCAGAATTTTCCACAGTTTATTGTGATCCACACAGTCAAAGGCTTTTGCATAGTCAGTAAAGCAGAAATAGATGTTTTTCTGGAACTCTCTTGCTTTTTCCATGATCCAGCAGATGTTGGCAATTTGATCTCTGGTTCCTCTGCCTTTTCTAAAACCAGCTTGAACATCAGAGAGTTCACGGTTCATGTATTGCTGAAGCCTGGCTTGGAGAATTTTGAGCATTACTTTACTAGCATGTGAGATGAGTGCAATTGTGCAGTAGTGTGAGCATTCTTTGGCATTAGCATGATGTAATTAATAAGGTTAGAGTGGGGTAGATACAGAAATTATAGATAGAATAAGGTAGCAGAAACAGACAGCCAAAGCAATGAAAGATAAGAACAAAAGAGTAGATCTGAGAGCAATCTGTAAAGTCTCTTCAAAGCTGCTCTGAATGGCCCACTTAAACTTGCAGTGGCTCTCATTCTGCAATCATCTACAAGATGTCTCCTGATATCTGACACCACAGCCCCTGTACACACTCACGAAGATGTGAGCTTCAGGGGCTGTGGCGACAGAATGTTCCCACAACAAGAGTTCACCAGGAATGAAGGTCCATTCTGATGTATATGGAATTCAGTTTAATTATAATTGGATATTCTGGTTTATTTATGCCATAATTGACTCAGGGTAATAGATTACTTGATGGATTTACAGACCAGAAAAGTATACTCTCTAGGAGCAGATAGTAGAAAGCCATTAATGGGAGAGAAGGGTTGCAGAAATTTTCATTTGGCTTCTATGATATCAGGACAGAATTAAAACATTTCACTTTCCTGGGACAATCCTCTAATGATGCACAGAAATCCCAAGTCATTAAAAACTACATTTTTCCAAGACAAATCGCTGACTCTGTAAATTTAGAATTATTTGCATTCCCAAGAGACCCAGAAAATCTTAAGTGTCTTCCAGTTACTTACTGAAGGGGATGGGATGTATCATGGCTCAGAGAGTTTACACACAGAGGTGTATACAGGTATAAGAGCATGTGTATGTGTGGCAAAATCAATACAATATTGTAAAGTAAAAAATAATAATAATAAATAATTTTTAAAAAGAGCATGTGTAATGGGCTATCAACAAAGGAGGCCCATTACAAGTGAAATGACAGAGGTGGAAACATTGGAAAACAGGCTGGTGAGTTTGTGCTTTTGAAAAAGAAGGTGAAGTGCAAGTTCAGTGCAGTAATATGTACTCTAGCCTTTATGACATTATGTTCATATTTAAAACACACAGCCAACCATGCACAAATATGGGCATCAGCATGTTCACACTATTTGTGTTCTGCTCTCTTTGCCTAAACCATCTCTTAATATTTACCAACCTAATATTGACCTTTCCAGATTCTGAGCTGTTCCCTCACTTCCCTACCTATAATCTAACCCCATTCTTTAGACTTAATAATCAGCTACCTTTGAATTTTCCCTGTCTTCCTTATCTACATTTTATTTTTTATCATTTTAACAGTGATTTTTTATCACTAAAAGCATTATACACATATATAATACATGTTCAAATTAAAGACTCTCAGTATAAATAAGTAGATCTTAATTAGTCTAAAAGCAGATCATCTTCCCATTCCTGATTTTGACTCCTTTAAGTATTCTTTCATCATATGTATGCAACCAATGTTTTGACATTAACTAGAATGTTTTATGTTTACACATGCTTATCTATATTTTAGATGCTTCTTTGAGCACATTTATATCTTTGCCTTGGCTCTCAAGGCTGTTGCCCTCTACTAGGTCCCCTTAGCTCCGAGACAGTTAAAGTGTTAGTCACTCAGTTGTGTCTAACTCTTTGCAACCCCATGAACTATAACCCAGCAGGCTCCTCTGTCCATGGAATTGTCCAGGCAAGAATACAGGAGTGGGTTGCCATTCCCTTCTCCAGGGCATCTTCCCGACTCAGGGATCAAAGCCTGGTCTCCTGCATTGCAAGAAGACTTATTTACTGTCTGAGCTGCCAGGCAAGCTCTGAGAGCATGACTAAATACATGGTTGCAATGTTCTCCTATCAGAGAATGTGAGTCTTCTGTGGATTTTAATCCTGGTGACAAGAATTCCTTTTACATAACTATTTAGGAATATCATAATTTCTTCTTTCTGAATCATTGATAAAAATATACTGATACAAATTTCCCTTTACTTTGAATAGGTCAGGAAGATTTTTAGTGGAGTTGGATCCTTTTATTCATAAAAGTTCTTGGAAAATATGAACTAATACATTATTATATGAAAAACAGACAAGACTAACAAGTGGAAAAAAGACTGTAGGAAAAAATACTGAAAAGAAGATGCTCATACCTTATTGAATTTAAATGTCTATCAGATTTATCAATTCACTCATCAGATACACAAAAGGACCATTCTAGGAAGTAGGGATACATCACAATGAACAACAACAACAAAAATCTATGCCTTCTCACAGTTTACATCCCAGTAAACTATATAAATCATATAATTTACACTACAATGCCATTTACTAACAATATAATACACCCATTTTCAATGTAAGCTCTTGAGTTTTAAAAAGATCCAAAACTTCTGTAACCATCACCATAATCAAGGTACAGAATATTTCTATCACCACAAGAGTTTTCGTGTACCACCTTCCAGATAATTCTTCTACTACAGGACACAAGCAACAGCTAATTTGTTTTCAGTTAATTTGTCCTTTCTAGGGTTTTATATAAATGAAATCATATAGTATTTTTTCAGTATCAGGTTTCCTTTGCTGAGGAGAATAATTCTGAGACTCACCATGAAGTTTTACGAATAAGTCATTCCATGGTTAGCTCTATTACTAAATACTATTATGCTGCATAAATATTCACAACTTATTTTTCCACTCACCTACTGATAAACATTGGGTTGTCACCAGCTTGGAGAATATTCAAAACAATGAACAAAACTGCTATGGTTATCACAGAACTCATTTTCCTTTTATAAATACTTTGTTACAGTATAAAGACAAAATAATTTGAGGGAGGGATAGGTAATGGCTCAGATGAATAGAGAAAAAAAAATTTTAAACTATAAAAATGCAATATATTACTTTTACTAAAGTTAAATGAAGATGTATCAGTAGGGTACAATCCAAAAGAAAAGTTTCGCATGTACTTTGACTTTAAATGTGCTATGTTTTTAGTTTTACAAAAAATAATATTTGAGTACTAGGTATTTATCATTGTAATAAGTACTCTAGTAAGCATACCTCCTTCACTGTTCAAATTAACTCTTACAACAAACTACGAGATACTCTCTATTTTATAGAAGAGCCTCATAATAGTTGAAAATTTTGCCCAAGAGCCTACAGCCAACAAAATTAAAATAGAATTCAAACCCAAGTTGGACTTTCACAAAGTCCATACTATAGTTTTTCAGTGTTTTTGACTTTAATGAAAGAAGAATAAGAAAAGACATTTTAAAAAATACTGATGCAAGAAAGAACTCTCTGTTTTTTTAATATAATAAGAATAACAAGATTTAGCAAATCAAAAAAACTCAGTCCACAACAAAGATCATCTACTTCATTTCTATTTGAAAGCATTTCCCCTAAAGTAAGAAACAGACAAGGGTGCCCACTTTCACCACTACTATTCAACATAGTTTTGGAAGTTCTGGCCACAGCAATCAGAGCAGAAAAAGAAATAAAAGGAATCCAAATTGGAAAAGAAGAAGTAAAACTCTCACTGTTTGCAGATGATATGTTCCACTACATATAAAACCCTAAAGATTGCTTTGGATAGTATACTCATTTTCACTATATTGATTCTTCCAATCCATGAACATGGCATATTTCTCCATATATTAGAGTCCTCTTTGATACTACCCAAAGCAATCTACAGATTCAATGCAATCCCTATGAAGCTACCAGTGATATTTTTCACAGAACTAGAACAAATAATTTCACAGTTTGTATGGAAATACAAAAAACCTCGAATAGCCAAAGCAATCTTGAGAAAGAAGAATGGAACTGGAGGAATCAACCTGCCTGACTTCAGGCTCTACTACAAAGCCACAGTCATCAAGACTGTATGGTACTGGCATAAAGACAGAAATACAGATCATTGGAACAAAATAGAAAGCCCAGAGATAAATCCACACACCTATGGACACCTTATCTTCGACAAAGGAGGCAAGAATATGGATTAAAGGCAATCTCTTTAACAAGTGGTGCTGGGAAAACTGGGCAACCACTTGTAAAGAATGAAACTAGAACACTTTCTAACACCATACACATAAATAAACTCAAAATGGATTAAAGATCTAAACGTTAGACTAGAAACTATAAAACTCCTAGAGGAAAACATAGGCAAAACACTCTCCGACATAAACCACAGTAGGATCCTCTATGATCCACCTCCCAGAATACTGGAAATAAAAGCAAAAATAAACAAATGGGACCTATTAAAATTAAAAGCTTCTGCACAACAAAGGAAACTATAAGCAAGGTGAAAAGACAGCCTTCAGAATGGGAGAAAATAATAGCAAATGAAGCAACTGACAAACAACTAATCTTGATGACCCTAAGGAGAAAAAAAGGACAGGGGGGGACTTGGGGCCGGGGGGGGGGGAAAGGGGGGAGGGGGAGAAGGCAGGAAGCAGGCCGGAACGAGCGCAACAGTTGGGAGGAGCAGGGGGGGCGACACAGGAGACAGGAGGGGTGGGGTGGGAGGTGGGAGGGGGCCGGCGGATGGTCACCTATGGCTGATTCGTGTCAATGTGGCAAACACAGTTTGTATTAAAAATAAATAAATTTAATTTAAAAAATAATATATATATATAAGCAACTTATGCAGCTCAATTCCAGAAAAATAAATGACCCAATCAAAAAATGGGCCAAAGAAGTAAATAGACATTTCTCCAAAGAAGACATATGGATGGCTAACAAACACATGAAAAGATGCTCAACATCACTCATTATCAGAGAAATGCAAATCAAAACCACCATGAGGTACCATTTCACACCAGTTAGAATGGCTGCTACCCAAACTACAAGCAATAAATGCTGGAGAGTGTGTGAAGAAAAGGGAACCCTCTTACACTGTTGCTGGGAATGCAAACTAGTACAGCCACTATGGAGAACAGTATGGAGATTCCTTTAAAAAACTGGAAATAGAACTGCCTTAAGACCCAGCAATCCCACTAATGGGCATACACACCGAGAAAACCAGAATTGAAAGAGACACGTGTACCCCAGTGTTCATCACAGCACTGTTTATAATAGCCAGGACATGGAAGCAACCTAGATGTCCATCAGCAGTGAATGGATAATGAATGGATAAGAAAGCTGTGGTACATATACACAATGGAATATCATGCAGCCATTAAAAAGAATACATTTGAATCAGTTCTAATGAGGTGGATGAAACTGGAGCCAATTATACAGAGTGAAGTAAGCCAGAAAGAAAAACACCAATACATTATACTAACACATATATATGGAATTTAGAAAGATGGTAATGATAACCCTGTATGCGAGACAGCAAAAGAGACACAGATGTATAGAACAGTCTTTTGGACTCTGTGGGAGAGGGAGAGGGTGGGATGATTTGGGAGAATGGCATTGAAACAAGTATAATATCATACATAAAACGAACTGCCAGTCCAGATTCGATGCATGATACAGGTTGCTTGGGGCTGGTGCAGTGAGATGACCCAGAGGGATGGTATAGGGAGGGAGGTGGGAGGGTGGTTCAGGATGAGGAACACATGTATACCCATGGCAGATTCATGTTGACATATGGCAAAACCAATTCAATATTGTAAAGTCATTAGCCCCCAATTAATATAAATAAATTTATATTAAAAAAATAAATAATAATAAATAAAAGAATCCAATGAAACATGTTCTACATCACTATTCAAACTTTCACTACCTGAAAGCAAATATTGAAATAATTACATGCCAAATATCTTACCCCAAATTCAATACTTATTAGGAACTTATTATGAATCTGAATATGCATGTCAGCAAAAAAATTGCCCTGCACAAATGTAGGCTGACAGTGCAGAGCAGTCTGCAGTCTATCTCAGCTCTTATCCTAATGTGATCACTACTGTTTGGTTTAGAGCACCTTACTGTACTCAGCACATTCCCGCTCCCTCCCACCCTCCCCATGCTCCCCAAGCTTAGCACTTCACTGGTCCCAGATTGTGCTTTTGCCAGGTGACTAAGGATACATTCAACCCAGAAAATTTATATACTTTTAGTACCTATAACTTACTATTATACTATTTATTTACAATAAAGAATAGGCTTTTGCAAATTAAAAAGTAATATTTGATATAGAACAATATTATTGTCTACTGCACACAAACATATCAATGACCTCAATAAATGCTTTTTTTTTCCTTAACTAGGTAAATGGTGTTTTAAATACCTTGCTGAAATTCTTGTGTGACTGTTATATAGCTGTTTAAAAGTGTTTGGGGAAACTGATGTACAATTTTGCAGGGTTGGTTGTATTATTTTTTGTCACATAAAATAACAAAATACAAGTTCCTGCTACCCAAGTATTTGCTATCCAATATGTTTTTAGGAACAGATTAGATTTGAAAGGGGAAGTCTGTAAATTATACAACCATCAGAATAAACAACTTGAAAAACTTTTCTACATCTTCCTGCTTAAGAATGACTATTACAATTTATGTGGAATCTGGACATTTCCAGCCTGCATTTAAGCCCTCCATTATTTCCATCTTTAGAGCTCTCTCAGTACTCACTGAAACAATCTCACTTAGACTAGTCTGCCAGCTAAACAAATGTTACGCTTTTTATTTCTACTCAAAATGTCCTCATCTGCTTACTCTCCATCGATCTGTTCTCCAGAATTTCCTTTAAGAGATAGTTTAACATGATTTTTTCCTTCATTCAATAATTCTTTTAATCTACAATATGTTAGAGATTTAAATTCAATAAGATGTAATCCCTCAAGAATGTCATGGTTTGGCAGAAACAGACAATTATAATACAGTATGATGAACGCCATGACTGAGGCATGCATAGATAACTAGGAGAATAATCTCACTGATAACTGGGAGTCAGCGGCATGAAGAGAAAAGGAGCACCGCAGGGAAAAGACTAGCCTACGCAGAGGGAGAAAGGCAGGGGCTGAAGGGACAGTTCAACACAACTGAAGTCCTGAGTGCATGTAGGAGGGTTAGGATATGTGCAGTTGGAGTAGTAAAGGGTCAGACTGTAACAGTTTCGCATATCAAGATAAGAAGTATTAAGGCCCATCTCACTCCGTATATCCCTGGAGAAGGAAATGGCACCCAACTCGCGTATTCTTGCTTGGAAAATCCCATGGACAGAGAAGCCTGGTGGGCTACAGTCCATGGGGTCACAAAAGAGTCAGACATGACTGAGTGACTACATAACAACACTCTGTATATCCCCATATTACACACACACCCTGTTTTCAGCCTTCATAGATTAATGTCATTCATTCATTCAGCAAATGTTAGAGGGAATACCATATATTTTTCTCTAATTGTTTCTTCTACATAACTTGTGTCTCCAAAGGCAAATAAAACATAAACTTCTTTTTTCTTAACCGTCCGAAGTCCTAAGGCAACTAGTGTAATGCTAAGCATATAATACTCACTTCTATAAATGCTTCTTGAATTAAAATATTAACAACCTAATTATTATCAGGTTATTTAAAATCATTAACCTAGCTTTTCTCTTGGCAATAATCCTAAATTAAAAGTAAATAGCATATGCAGATAATTATAGTGTCTTTCCTTTAGGGAACAACAACAACAAAAAAAACTGCATAAAAGCTTATCTCTGCCTTTCATTTTAGACACATTCACAAAATCCTATTTTTTCCCATCAATCCATTCTTCAAGCCACCACCGGCCTGCTATCTTCAACCCAGTCCATCAGAAATGCTTTACTAAAGCAACCACTGATCTCAAAATTCTTCAAAGTTCAGGTGACCATTTTCAGTTCTTATTTTTTTAACTTATCCAAAGTACATAAGACAGGTGGCAGCTACTTTCTTGAAACACAATCCTCATCTGGTTCCTGTGAGATCACTCCTCCCTATTTTGTCCCTATCATTTTGAATCCTCCTAGTTCCTTTCTTAAATCTCTTTTCCTCCACTCATCTATTAAATATTATCAATCAATCCTCACCTTTTATGGATTATACAACTAACCCAAAGACTAATTCCTAAATCTCCAGTCCAAATTTTTCTCAATTTTCTACTATCTTCAAAACATTTCTACCTATCTAACAAATAGATGCATAAAAGAATGTGATTCCCCCAGTATTATGTACACACACACACACAGTGTAGTAAGCTTTCTTTCTATATTTTCTCTATGTACAACACCATTTATCCAGTATTTTAAATGAGAAATCTGTCATCCTCAACTTTGCCAGTCATCTTCCCATATCAAATTAACCACCAGATAAAAATCAATGCCATCCACACAGGCATCCACTATGTGAATCACTACATATCATTTCATGACATCTCCTGTCCCCTCTTTCCCCACATTCCATTCATTTGATTCACAGCTTACTGTCCTATTTTCCTGAAATTATAAAACTGTTCATGAATCTTCCACTTAAAATATTTACTAGTTGACTATCACCCAGATAAAAACTGCTTTGCTTGAAACTTCATAGCTTTGCACATCCTCTTTGCCTATAATGTTCTACTCCATTTGACAAACACCTACTCATTACTCAAAACACAAACACATTTTAGAATTCTTTTCTGACTTGTGTCATTCCCCAAGCAGAATTAATGACTTTCTCTTCTGAAGTCTCCCTGTACCTTATTTGGATATCATTTTATAATTTTTTATATATTTTTATCATGCATCAATGTGTAAGTCCTTTGATTCAGAAATCTTTGTAATATTCATCATCTTTCTAGCCACAGTCCTATCAAATGCCAAACATTGTATTAAGCAGTGTGTGTGTGTGTGTGTTTGTGTGTGTGTGACCACATTTCACTGAATTTTCACAATGACATATTTATATATATTATTATTCATACTTTAGAGATTTAGAAGGAAAAGTATATAGGCTTAGAATGGCAAAGTAAGTTGCCCAAGCCCATACAACTAGTTGTAATGGAGCATGAAACTGCAGTGTGATTCTAAAGAATTCTTTACCACTAAAATACAAATAAATCTAAGAATGCTTTATTTATTTTACACGGTTCTTACATTTTTACCACAAATATGACTTCAGTATTTATAAAACTCACTAATAAAAGTACAAACTATTATACAATTACACTTGAAGAAAGATGCTCTTTTAAAAGATACTGAATCACTGTTTAAGCAATAAAAATAATGTTTCCAATTTCAACTTCACTGCTTTTCTCACACAATTTTCTCAATTCATATTTTAATGATTCTACCTTTTCCTCCAACCTTTCTTGACATCTTTTCCTTCTCTTTGAAATCCATAACTTAAAACTTGGAAAATACATCTTTAAAAATAAGAAAAGTGATCACTCAGATTTCTAGATACAGTAACCATAATTCAAACACTTAATTTGTGTTTGGGAAGAAAATAATTTTCTGCAAATCTTCCTAAATGTTTTTTTATCCTCAAAGTTCATTTCTTTCAAGGTAACTACTACATACTGCTAGCTGCAAAAATTACCAAGTATTTGTTATAATGCCCACTAATCAGGTAGTTTAATAAATATTAAAGGCTAGCAATAAAAAATGAAAAGGTGAAATTTTGGGTCAAAAACATTGGAACCATTCACCCTAAAAGAAAATCATTAGAATTATTGTAATGACAGACTTCAAAAATAGTCACAAAAGGCTATATATTATTCCTGCCGCTTATGTAGTTATTAATCTTTTTAGCATATTTTTACTTATTGCAAACTACAACTTTCTACTTGAAGATTTCTACTTAATATCTTAGGTAGATGTTTCTACATAATATTTACTTAAGACAAGTTATATTATTTTTAGGTATAGTCTAATGTACAGGAAAAGCAAGTTTATTAATTACTACTTTAAAATAACTAAAATTCTAACAGTTTTCATAAATTTACATATTGATAGATAAATGAAATGAAAAATCTATAACTCAGTCTGCAACTAGAATTTAAATAACATTTTAAAATATATGGTTCCATGTCTATCTGGCAGAACTTTAAACAAATAAAACTTCCAATTTAGGTCTGCTCAGGATAACTACAAGGCAAATTTTCATACTACATAATTTTTAACCATTTATTTTAATGAATATGGGAAATTAACAAATAAATAAGGATTTTCTGTCAATAAAGACTCAAACTATTGGCGCCACCTAGTGAAATTTTGAAAAAGAAATGGCAGCCCATTCCAGTATTCTTGCCTGGAAAGTCCCATGGACAGAGGAGCCTGATGGGCCACAGTTCATGAGGTCACACAGAGTTGGACATGACTGAGCAACTTCACATTCAGTGAAATTTTACTCAAATTTTTAACTGATCAGGAGCTATTTACAGCAATTTCTTAAGTCTTTTATTACCAAATCAAAGAGTCTCAATAGAAATAACTTAAGTATTTATATATATTAAAGACTTTGTTAATATTAAAGAGAATACTAACAAAAATTTTCATTGCCAAAGGCAAGACAAATTCCTGTGGAAAACATTCAGGTTGAATAAAAGTTAATATTTGGATTTCTTGTCTTTTCTTATGTATATATCAGCTATATTGAGATAGAATTTTGTACATTATATCTTATATAATTTATCCATTAAAATGTACAACTAGGGTATTTTTAGGGTATTCACAGAATTAGAAAACCATTAGAGATATATTTGTATTTCTTAATAGAATTTATCAGTAGAGTCAAATGGAAGAATAAATTCAAAAGATATGTTGTAATAATATTGTCCATACAACAGAATTAAATAGATTCCAAGTATATAATAAACAAAAATCACAATCATTTATATTATCATATTTATATTTGAGTTGTGAATATTCATGTTTATATTCATATTATTGGGCTTCCCAGGTGGCTTAGTGGTAAAGAATCCCCCACTAATGCAGCAGATGGGGGTTCGAAGATCCTCTGCAGAAGGAAATGGCAACCCACTCTAGTATTCTTACCTGGGAAATTCCATGGACAGAGAAGCCTGGAGGGCTACAGTCTATGGGGTCACAAAAGAGTCTGACATGACTTAGCAACTGAGCAACAATTCATATTATTATACATTGTATTTTGCTGTACCATCAGAAAATATTTACATCCAAAGACATCAGAGCATTTACTTGCCTAAATAGTTTATTGCTTTAAAATTTATCTGTCTAAGGCAATATTATAAATGAGAAGCAAGAGAAAACCTTAGAATTCTTTCTCTAAATTCATATTTTAAAATAAAACTGCACATTTTTCAAATTTGTAATCATTCACTCAAAAAACATTATGTATCTTACTCCACTAACTATAGGAATACAATAAAAAAAAAAAAGAATGAAAGATTCTTGTTCTCTAAGGATAATGGTTTAATTTAGGACAAAAGATAAATACATTTTTTAAAAGATTTCATATACAAGAAATAAGTTATTTCTTGTATATGTTATTCAAATTAATCATAAGTTAAGATAAAAACAAATCAAATTTATAGAATTCCTAAAGTCAGTAACAAAAAGACAATAAAAATTTTAAATGGGCCAAGTCTAGTTAGACATTTCTCTAAGGAAGATATACACGTGATCAATAAGTATATAAAAAGATACTCAATATCATTATTGTTTCAGTCAGTTCAGTCGCTCAGTCGTGTCCAACTCTTTGCAACCCCATGAAGCAGCATGCCAGGCCTCCCTGTCCATCACCATTAATGTTTAGGAAATGTAAATCAAAACTGTAAAAATATATCACTTCACACCCACTAGGATGGCGATAATCAAAAAGAAAACTATAGCAAGTGCTGCAATTGTGGAAAGAAATTAGAACCTTCATATTTTAGTGGTCACAATATAAAATAGTATACCTGTTTGTACCACAAAAAGTTAGAATTACAGTATTACACAGCAATTCTACACCTATCCAAGAGAATTGAAAACATATATCCATACAAGACTCATACACAAATTTTCATGGCTTTATTCTTTTGTTTTCACTTAGCATATTGCTATATTTACTACTTTTCTTCTTAGCCAAAAAGTGATTATGACCCAAATGTGTGTCGACTAATGAATGGATAAACAAAATGTGGAATATCCATACAATGTAATATTATTCAGCCATGAAAAGAAATAAAACATTGATACATGCTACCTCCTAGAAAACACTATGCCAAATGAAAGAAGTCAATAAAGGACAAAGGTGTATGATCCCATACATATGAAATGTTCAGAGAAACAAATCTACAGAGCCAGAAAATAAATGATTGATTGCCTAGAGCTAAGAGGATTGGAGGGGGATGGAAATGACCTCTTATCAGGGTGAATTAAAATATTCTAGAATTGATGGTGTTGACAGTTGTACAACTCTGAGAACATACTAAACCATGAAATTATATACTTTAAATAATTATATTACACATGAATTATATCTGAATAAAGCTATTTTTTCTAACAAAGCAAACCTCTAAATTAAGATGAAGTCAATTTTGAGGTTGGGGCAAGATAGTGGAGTACAAAGATCTTGAGCTTACCTCCTCTCATGAGAACACCAAAATCACAACTATCTTCAGAATAACTGTCAAGTAAAAAGACTGGAAAGATTTTCCACAACTAACGTCGTAAAGAAGGAACCACGAGACAAGGTGGACTCCAAGGAAGAAGCAGTACTTTTGTAAGTTTCTGAGCCAGAGCTTCCTGCTAGTCCTGGAGCCTCCCATGGAGCTAGGAGGTGGCTATGGCTCACATGGAGAACAAAACACTGGTGGGAGCCGTACTTAGGGACATTCTACTGTAGTAACAGTGTTGGTGGTGGCTGCTGTCTTGGCTCATTTGTGCCAAGACCTGGCCACACCCAGTAGCCTGTAGATGGTATAGGGACATCTCAGGCCAAATAACTAATTGAACAGGAACACAACTTCACTGATCACCAGACAGGCTGTCTAAAGACTTCTCGAGCCCATAATCACCTCTTAACAGGCCTCCAGACACTGCCCTGCCCACCAGAGAGTTAAGACCAGCGATACCAAGGGAACATTTCATGCAAAGATGGGCTCGATAAAGGACAGAAATGGTCTGGACCTAACAGAAGCAGAAGATATTAAGAAGAGGTGGCAAGAATACATGGAAGAACTGTACAAAAAGATCTTCACGATCCAGATAATCATGATGATGTGATCACTAATCTAGAGCCAGACATCCTGGAATGTGAAGTCAAATGGGCCTTAGAAAGCATCACTACAAACAAAGCTAGTGGAAGTGATGGAATTCCAGTGGAGCTGTTTCAAATCCTGAAAGATGATGCTGTGAAAGTATTGCACTCAATATGCCAGCAAATGTGGAAAACTCAGCAGTGGCCACAGGACTGGAAAAGGTCAGTTTTCATTCCAATTCCAAAGAAAGACAATGCCAAAGAAAGTCCATTCTGAAGGAGATCAACCCTGGGATTTCTTTGGAAGGAATGATGCTAAAGCTGAAACTCCAGTACTTTGGCCACTTTATGCGAAGAGTTGACTCATTGGAAACGACTCTGATGCTGGGAGGGATTAGGGGCAGGAGGGGAAGGGGACGACCAAGGATGAGATGGCTGGATGACATCACGGACTCGATGGACGTGAGTCTGAGTAAACTCCGAGAGATGGTGATGAACAGGGAGGCCTGCCGTGCTGCGATTCATGAGGTCACAAAGAGTCGGACACGACTGAGCAACTGAACTGAACTGAACTGAACTAATCCACCAGTGGATAGGCACTGGCCCTTCCCTGTGGGAAGCCTGCAGTAGCCTCTAGACAAGCCTCATGCAAACACTATATACAAAACAACTATGACCCCACAGCTTGCAGATCTACTCCACTACAGCAGGCCAGACCTTACCCTGGGACCAGGTGGGCCCTGGCCCTACCCACTAGCAGGCCAATGCAAGCTTCAAGACACTCTAGATCCCACACCCAGCTGTGTGAAGAACCCCCAACAAACACACAAATAGTCTGAAACAAGCTCTGAGATCCCTGGGCCCTATTGCCAGACTCCAGGAACAATTCTGCCTTCCAAGAGTCTGGCACTAACCCCAAGAACAGGCATCACCCACCAGTGGGCAGGCAACAGTCCCAAAGTCTTCAGGACCCTACACTGCCCACCACTGAGGCAGGGTCCTGAATCTAACCACCACCACCAGGGTCCCCTAGGGTCCTGAATCTAACCACCTGGTGACCAGACTCCACTAAACAACAGCCAGTAGCTCCCACACAAGGTGAGGCATGGCAACCCACTGGACGAGAGGCCAGCAAAGCCTACCCAAACACTTACAAATAAGGACACACCAGCACTCATATGAGGAACCCCTCCAGCATATAGCTTGGGTGATAAGAGGAGAGTGCACTGCTAAGACACATAGGACATCCCCTACAGAAGGTCACTTCTACAAGGTTGAGAAACATAACTAATATACATAAAAATAAAATTGAAAAACTGATACATAAAAATAAAATTGCAACCTAGACAAAATGAGCCAGTGATGAATATGTTCCAGACAAAGGAACAAGATAAATTTCCAGAAAAAGAACTAAGTAAAGTAGAAACAGGCAATCTACCAGGAAAGACTACAGAGTAATGATTGTAGAGATGACCAAAGAATTTGAGAAAATAAGTACACAGTGTTTAACAGAGAGTTGGAAAATATAAGATCAAACAGAGATGAAGAACACAATTAACTGAAATGAAAAATACAGTAAAAGGAATTAAGAGGAGACTAAATGATACAGAGAAATGGATCAGACAGAATAATAGAAATCACTTCCACTGAAAAGGAGAAAGAACAAAAGAATGAAAAGAAATGAGGGCAGTTTAAAAGACCTCTAGGACAATATCAAACACGTTAATATTTGCATAATAGGGGTCCTAGAAGAATGAGAGAGAGAGAAAGGGCTTGAGAAACTACTGTAGACATAATAACTGAAAACCTCCCTAAGCTGGGAAAGAAAAAGACATCAAAGTCCAGGAAGCACCAACAGTCCCACACAGGATGAACTCAAAGAGGAACAGGCCAAGGCAGACTGCAATTAAAATGGCAAAAAGTAAACAGAAAATATTTAAAGCAACAATGTCAGCCACAAAGCAAGCCTTGGTAAATTTAAGAAAACTGAAATCACATCAGGCATCTTTTGTGACCACACCACCATGAGATTAGAAATCAACTATAAGAAAAAAACTGTAAAGAGCACAAACAGTATGTTATGAGTCACCAATGGATCACTGAAAAGATTAAAGAGGAAATTTTTTTTAATATCTAGGAGAAGAAAATGGCAACCCACTCCAGTGTTCTTGCCTGGAGAATCCCAAGGACGGAGGAGCCTAGTGGGCTGCCATCTATGGGGTCACACAGAGTCAGACACGACTGAAGTGACTTAGCAGCAGCAGCAGAGACAAATGAAAATGAAAATAATCACAATCCAAAACCTATGGGATGCAGCCAAAGCAGGTCTAACGGGGAAGCTTACAGTGATACAAGCTTAGAAAACAAGAAAAATCTCAAATAAACAATACCAAGAGAAACAAGAACAAAACACAAAGTTAGTAGAAGCCAGCTGATGGAACTGCCTCTATTTCATGTTACTATGCCTCCCTTGGAGAAGGACCTGCCACAGCCTCCGCTACTCACCCCTCAGGGCTGGATCCAGCACCCGCCATGGGCAGCCAAGACCCTGGCTCTGTGCCAGTTCTCTGCGGCCTGGTCTCAGACACCGGCACCACCACTGCAGCAGGGACGTGCCTGTACCAGACCAGCTCCAAGAGGACTCCCACTCCCTTTCCCATGCATGGGGAAATCACCTTTCTGATGTGATTTTTCTCCTTCTTTTGTCTTAATAACTGAACTTTTACTTTAGATAAAGTATTCTGTATGTCTTTCATAACTTAGCTATGGACTGAGGGATGGGGTCATGCAGGCAAAATGCCTTCTACAATTTTCTATGTGACCATCCTTAGTTTTGAAGCTCCTTGAGGCCTCCATAGCTTCTTCATTGTACTGCAGAGCTTTCCCAGAGCTATTTTCATCAGGATATAGTTGTTTATTGAGTGTTACTAGTTCATGGGGAAAGAAGAATATTGGGACTCCGAGTTCACCATCTTGCTGATGTCATTGCCAGAAAATAATTTATGCTTAAAAAACGTGTTTCCTGACTTCCAGCCTCCAGTCCCACATGTAAGAAACTTTAATGTTGACACTCTTCCCTGACAACAAGGAAAAACCTGAACAGCATGAAAAATCAAACTCTTCTTGAATCCATAAGAGAGCAGAGAACACAGGGCAAAATGGCTGCCCCCTAGACTGGAGAGACAGACAAGCCAACACAAGAAGTCACAGCTTACCAGAGCAGAAACTTACACGTAGAAACCACTGTGGGAGCCACTGCCAAGGCAGGAAAATCTGAACTATATTTGATGTATTGCTGGAGGCTCCACGCAGACAAGTCTGAAAGTCAAAAACTCCAGGGTCTCAGTCATAGAGGAGGACCCCACAATTTTTATCTACTCCAGGAGCTCAACTTAGATTCTCACAGTAAATACTGGAGTAAAATCCCCTTAAGTTTCTGGCAGAGACAGAGGGAAAGGAATCATTTTGAAATCTACCAGGACACTCTGTTTATCTTAACAAAGCCTGCTCTCAGGAGAATATCATTAACCACAGCCTAAACTGCGGCATTATTATTCACATCTAGTAAACTTGGTATAAGAAAAATATTCCAGTCTTGCCTTCCACACAAAATAAAGAAAATACCCAACTCCAGGCCCCACTAGCCATTCTATTCCAGCTAAGGAGAGAGAAAACACTGAGAACGTTTGTGAAGTTGACAGTCCAGAGACATGGGCTCACTAAAAGACTAAGAGCTAGTCATAGGATTGTAGAACACTCCTCCTTCCCCAGACTACATTATGAAAGGCATATTTTCATCAGTTTCTTTACCTGATATATCATGTCAAGTGCTAGAGATTTAATGCTTTTGTCCCTGAAAGATACAAATTTAAACCTATTCCCCCAATGTGACAGTATTTGAAGGCAGTGCCTCTGGGAAGTGATTCACTCATGAAGGTAGAACGCTCATGAGTGAAATTTGTGCCTTTACTTAAAAAAAAAAAAAAATTCCAGACAGTTCCCTTGCTCCTGCCACTATGCAAAAACACAACAAAAAGATGTCTATGACTAGGACACAGACCCTTAATAGGCAAAAAAATTGCTGGCACCTTCATCTTAGACTTCTCAGCCTTACAAGAAATACATTTCTGTTGCCTGTAAGACACCCAGTCTATGGCATTCTTTTATAGCAACATAAGCTGACTAATACATCCAGTTATCAAGAAAAATTTACACCAAATATTAGAAAACAAAAACTCCTTTAGAAGAGGTAGTAAGCAACACAAGTGGGAACCAGGCACAGCAGAGATGGTGAAATCAATCAGATTGGGAATTTTAAATATGTATGATTAGTAAGCTAATTTATCCATTACAGGAAAAAATGACAGAATATATGGACAGATAAGCAATGGAAGAAGGGAGATAAATTCTAAAAGAAAAATAAAAATTGAGAAATAAATGTTAGAGACCAGAAACAAGAACACAAGTGAAAAATGCCTTTGTAAGTTTATCAGTAAACTGGAGAAAACTGAAAAAACAATCTCTAGCCTTGAGGATATATCAATAGAAATCTCCAAAACTAAGTAGCAAAGAGAACAAAAACTGGAAAAAAATCAAAACAGACTATCCAAACACTGGGAGACACCTCCAAAGGTTTAATATATGTGTAATGGTAGTACTGGGCTTTCCAGGTGACTCAGTGGTAAAGAATCCATCTGCCAAACTAGAGACGTGGGTGTGATTCCTGGCTCAGGAAGATCCCACTGGAGAAGGAAATGGCAACCCACTCAAGTAATCTTGCCTGGAGAATTCCATGGACAGAGGAGCCTGGTGGGCTACAGTCCATCCATGGGATTGCAAAAAGAGTCAGACATGTCTTAGTGACTAAACAATAATAACAACTGGTAATACTAGAAGAAGAAGAAAGAAAAAGGAACAGAAAAAATATGTGAAAAAATAATGACCAAGAATTTCCCCCAAATTAATGTTGGACATCAAACCACAGATCTAGAAAGCTCAGAGAACACGAATGTCCCTGAAACAAGGATAACTGTTGAAAAACTATACCTAGGCATATCATCTTCAAAATACAGAATTAGATAAAGAAAAAATCCTGGAAGAAGCCAGAGGAAAAAAACACCTTACATAAAGGGAACAAAAATTACACTTGACTTCTCCAAAGAAACTTTGCAAGCAAGAAGAGAACAGGGTGAAATAAAGTATTGAGAGAAAAAAAAATCTAGAATTCTGCACCCTATGAAATTACCCTTTAAAAGTGAAAGAGAAATACTTAGACAAAGAAAAATTGATGAAATTTGTTGCTAGTAGACTTGCCTTACAAGAAATACTATGTTTCTTTAAAAAGAAGGAAAGTAATACAGGTCCAAAATCTGGATCCTGCATGAAGGAAGACAATTCAAGCATGTGTAAGTAAAGGTAAATCAAAAGTTTTATTTTTCTTATTCTTTATGGGTCTAACAGAGCCATTATTATTTTTCTCAAATAATTACTTTGCTCAAAATAATAACAATGTATTCAATTATGTATGTGTATATACATATATGTGCATATGTTTCTGTATGCTTAAATATAAGTGAAATGTATGACAACAATGATGCAAGCAATGGAAAGCGAAAACTAAGATTTTTTTTTCCAATTACAAGGTACTCACACTACCCATGCAGTAGTGCAGTATTATTTAAAGTTGACTAGAATTAGTTATAAACTAGAACTAACACTTAAAAAGTCAAAAATGAAGTATAGCTATTTTCTAAGAAAGGACAGAAAAGGAATCACACAAAATACTCAATTAAAGCCACAAAAGGCAGGGGGAAAATGTACAACAAAAATATCAACAAAGTGGGAGCTTCTTGATGGCCTAGTGGGGAGGATTCTGGGCTTTCACAATCGTGGCCTAGGTTCCTGAGATCTTAAAAGCTGTGCGGCATAGGCAAAAAAAAAAAAAAAGAATAAGGGCAAACAGAAAATAGTAGTGTATACTAATTCAACTATATCAATAATCATTCATGTCAGTGATCTAAATGCACTAATTAAAAGCCAGATTTTCAGAGTGGATCAAAGATATCACTATACTTGTATAGTAAGCCTTGTCTACAAAAATCCCACTTTAAATATGAGTGAGTGAGTGAGTGAAGTCACTCAGCTGTGTCTGACTCTTTGCGACCCCATGGACTGTAGCTTACCAGGCTTCTCTGTCCATGGGATTCTCCAGGCAAGAATACTGGAGTGGGTTACCATTTCCTTCTCCAGGGGATCTTCCCAACTCAGGGATGGAACCTGGGTCTCCCGCATTGGAGGCAGACGCTTTAACCTCTGAGCCACCAGGGAAATGTAAAGTAAATGGATAGAGGACAATATACCACATTAATACTAATCAAAAGAAAGCAAGAGTGAAAGTGTTAGTTGTTCAGTTGTGTCCAACTCTTTGAGACCCCATGGACTGTAGCCCACCAGGCTCCTCTGTCCATGGAATTCTCCTATGCAAGAATATTGGTGTGAGTAGCCATTTTCTTCTCTGGGGGATCTTCCCAACCTAGGGATCAAACCCAGGTCTACCTTCATTGCAGGCAGATTCGTTACCATCTGAGCCACCAGAGAAAGCTTTTTATTCAGAAAGAGTATACTTCAAAGTAAAGATAATTATCAGGGATAAAGAAAGTCATTACATAATGGTAAAGGGGTCAGTTCTCTAAAAAGACGTAATAATCATTAAGGCACCTAACAACAGAGCAACAACTACATGAGGCAAAACCTGGTAGAACTGCAAGGAGAAGTAAATGGATTCTCTATCACAGTTGGAGACTTCACCCTCTCTCAGAAGTGGACAGACCAGTGGGCATAAAATCCATAAGGACACACTTGAACTCAGTAACACCATCAGTCAACTAGATATAATTGACACCTACATGCTACTTCATCCAACAACAGCAGAATACATTCTTCTCAAACTCATACAGAACATTTACCAAGACAGACCACGTTTTGAGTCATAAACACACTTTCACAAATTTAACAGACTAGAAATCATACGACGTCTGCTCTCAGACCTGTAGAACTAAATTAGAAACCAAAAACAGAAAGATCAATGGAAACTCACAAAATACACGGAGATTAAGCATCACAATTCTAAATAACACATGCGTCAAAGAAGAAATCTCAAGAGAAACTTTAAAATATTTTGAACTAAATGAAAATGAATACAGAAACAATCAAAAGTTGTGAGATACAGGATAAGCAGCTCTTTACTTACCACTAAAAACACATATGAGCATCTAAGTTACCACCTTAGGAAAAAATTTTAAAAGAGCAAATACAAAATAAAATATTAAATACCCAAGTAAAATATTAAATACCAAAATAATACCCAAGAAAAGAAATTAAGAATTAGAGAAAAAAATCAATAAATTAAAAATAAGAAATGAACAGAGAAAAGTAACAAAACCAAAAGCTGGTTCTTTGAAAAGATCAATAAAATTTATAAACCTCTCATCTAGCAAACTAAGAAAAATGAGAGAAGACATAAATCACTAATATTAGAAATGAAGGTGGGGACATAACTATAGACTCCATATACATTAGAAGAGTAAAGGAATGTTATGAACAACTCTATGCCCATAAATTTGATAACCTAGATGAAACAAACCACTTCCTTAAAAGGTTCAACTGCCAACTTTTCATAAGAAGAAACAGATAATCTGAATAGGTCTAAATCTATTAAAGAAATCAAGACAGCCTTCCAAAACTAAAAGTACCAGACCCAGATGGGTTCACTGGTAAATTCTACCAAACATTTAGAGGAAAAAAAATTGTACCAATTCTCTACAGTCTCTTTCAGAGGACACAAGTAGAAGGAATATTTACTCATTGTATGAGGTCAGCATTACCTTAATACTAAAACCAGACAAACACATTACAATATAACAGACCAATCTCTCTCATGATTCTAAATTAACACTTTATTCATCTTGTTTGAGATGTATAATTATTATTCTATGGAAACAACTGCATCATATTTCCCTGTTAATGTATCTTTTTCTAATAACTCTATAAGCAATATTTTTCACTGCTGATTAATATTCAGGGAAAAACCAAGGAAATCAAGTACAGAGAAAATTCTTATTGAAATACTCACTGATTTCTCAATTGAGAATCATTTATCCTTCCTCTAAATGGATCCATTTTGAAATGTTTATCCTATAACCTTCAAGTTTTTAAGTTTAAATATAAACTTTTAAAAAATCCAAGGTTTCTGTGACTACAAAAATCCAAGGTTTTTATGACTGCAAGTTCCAAATGATTACACTGAAGCATAGCTACCAAAAAAAGTTAATGGGCATTTGGAGTTTTATATTAATAAATATAAGCTACCTAGAACAATGAAAATAAAAACTATGTACTATTCAGACTGTACCAAGAATACTATTCTTAGTTCTCCATCTCATATTTTAAAGAGAGAAAAAGTCAAAAACTGAAGATCCCTAGATAACCTCAAAGGAAGATAAGTTATCTTGAAGTTAAATACTGAGAATAATCAAATAATCAAAGGTATTTAGAACATTTATCCTTACGAGCAAAGATTTAAAGGCAGATTCCAGAGAAGAAGTCATAGGAAAAGGGAGAATTAAGAAGACAGCAAGCAGGTAAATTTAAGTCTGTTTAGGAAAGAAATTCTAAGAAACAGAGTACTCTGCTACTGGAACAAGAAACCTCAGGGGTATGGAGTTTTTTAATCACAAGAGGTGCTCAAGCAGAAAAAGTGATCATTTGAAGGAAATTTTAAATACAATTCCTTAGTTCCTTCCACAAAATTCACTAAATGACAACTACCTACCAGGCACAGTACATCTAAGAGTACTCTAACTTTGTTTTAAGATTCAATTATCTTAAAATCTAGAAAGCGGATGAAATGGCTAATTTTTAACTTACCTCTTTTCCCTCCTTCAATATTTTTACTTCATAAAGTCGTCGGAGATTTGAGCAACTATTTTGCTGTTGATCTTTCTTGATGTTTACATTTTCATAATGAGGTGACTTTTTCCTTTAAAAATCAAAAAAAAAAAACTTATTCTCAATTTCAAATATATAAATGTCTGTATCAAAGCTAACAGAATATTTTTACACAAACATTTCCTGCTTAAAAAGTATTCAGTAAGATCATGTTATTGATGATAAACACATCTGGGTGTTGTTAGGCCAATACATCCCCAGTAAGTGCTAAGTCATTTTAATCATGTCCAACTCCTTGCAACCCTATGGACTGTAGCCTGCCAGGCTCCTCTGTCCATGGAATTCTCCAGGCAAGAATACTGGAGTGAGTTGCCATGCCTTCCTCCAGGGGATCTTCCTGACCCAGGGATTGAACCTGTGCCTCCTGTGTCTCCTGCATTGCAGGCAGATTCTCTACCTGCTGAGCCATTAGGGAAGTCCCAAAGAAAAAACAATTAATGCTACTTACATAACATGACAATCAGAAAAAAAAAAGGCATAAAGAAAGATCTTTGAAAATGAAAAGGAAGCTTATTTTCCCTGAAATTTACACAACCTCAAGTGAGAATAATAAACCAAGTAAGCAACGAGTAACAGCTCTGGAGTCAGACAGCCTGATGTGAATCCTAAGATTGCTACCTACTGGCTATGTGACCTTGCACAAATTGCCTAACTTCTCTAAACTTCAGATTTGACTCTTCTTCTATAATTAGAAATATTAATAACCAATTCTCAAGGTTGTAATGACTAGAGCAGATAATTATATGTGAAGTGTTTGGTTGCATACAGTTCAGTTCAGTCACTCAAAGTGTTTGGTGGCCTACAGTTCAGTTCAGTCGCTCAGTCGTGTCTGACTCTTTGCGACCCCATGAATCGCAGCACACCAGGCCTCCCTGTTCATTACCATCTCCCGGAGTTCATTCAGACTCACGTCCATCGAGTCCGTGGTGCCATCCAGCCATCTCATCCCCAGTCGTCCCCTTCTCCACCTGCCCCCAATCCCTGCCAGCATGAGTCTTTGCCAATGAGTCAGCTCTTCGCATGTGGTGGCCAAAGTACTGGAGTTTCAGCTTTAGCATCATTCCTTCCAAAGAAATCCCAGGGATGATCTCCTTCAGAATGGAATGGCTGGATCTCCTTGTAGTCCAAGGGACTCCCAAGAGTCTTCTCCAACACCACACTTCAAAAGCATCAATTCTTCAGTGCTCAGCCTTCTTCACAGTCCAACTCTCACATCCATACATGACCACTGGAAAAACCATAGCCTTGACTAGACGGACCTTAGTCGGCAAAGTCATGTCTCTGCTTTTGAATATACCATCTTGGTTGGTCATAACTTTTCTTCCAAGGAGTAAGTGTCTTCTAATTTCATGGCTGCAGTCACCATCTGCAGTGATTATAAAGTCTGACACTGTTTCCACTGTTTCCCCATCTATTTCCCACAAAGTGATAGGACCGGATGCCATGATCTTTGTTTTCTGAATGTTGAGCTTTAAGCCAACTTTTCCACTCTCCTCTTTCACTTTCATCAAGAGGCTTTTGAGTTCCTCTTCACTTTCTGCCATAAGGGTGGTGTCATCTGCATATCTAAGGTTATTGATATTTCTCCCGGCAATCTTGATTCCAGCTTGGGTTTCTTCCAGTCCAGCATTTATCATGATGTACTCTGCATATAAGTTAAATAAGCAGGGTGATAATATACAGCCTTGACATACTCCTTTTCCTATTTGGAACCAGTCTGTTGTTCCATGTCCAGTTCTAACTGTTGCTTCCTGACCTGCATACAGATTTCTCAAGAGGTAGGTTAGGTGGTCTGGTATTCCCATCTCTTTCAGAATTTTCCACAGTTTATTGTGATCCACAGAGTCAAAGGCTTTGGTACAGTCAATAAAGCAGAAATAGATGTTTTTCTAGAACTCTCTTGCTTTTTCCATGATCCAGCGGATGGTGGCATACAGTTTTTCTAATTCTTAAACAGAATTCTGGGGAAACAGTTTCACATTAAACATTTCCAATGAGCTGTATTGAACATAAGCAGATGATAAAACAGATAATAGGAAAACAAATGCTTAGGTTACATAATTATCATTACTTTTTGTTTACACATTACTATGAGTTAAACAATGCATAGAACATCTCAGTTCACTATTAAATGCTGACTTCTTTGATTTTTTTACACGAAATTCAACAAACATTTTCAAAACCTCAAATAGTTTTATGGATAAAAATATTTATATTAGGTATATCAAAAGAGTCACATATCATTTAGGTCTGTTTCCCAAATTAAAAAAAAAACACCTATAGGCCTATCTTTCCATTTAGAATAGTCAAATATTTCCATTTTTAAACTTTTTATTTTGTATTGGAGTATGGCTGATTAACAGTGTGATAGTTTCAGGTGAACAGCAAAGGGACTCAACCATACATCTACATGTATCTTCTTGTTGCTCGGTTACCCAGCTGTATCCGACTCCGTGTGACCCCATAGACTGCAGCATGCCAGGCCTCTCTGTCCCTCACCATCCCCCAAAGTTGCCCAAATTCATGTCTACTGCATTGGTGATGCCATCCAGCCTTCTCATCCTCTGACACCCTCTTCTCTTTCTCCCCTCAACCTTTCCCAGCATCAGGGACTTTTCCAATGAATCAACTGTTGGCATCAGATGACCAAAATCCTGGAGTTTCAACTTCAGCATCAGTCCTTCCAATGAGTATTCAAGGTTGATTTCCATTAAGACTGACTGGTTTTATCACCTTGCTGTCCAAGGGACTCTCAGGAGTCTTGTCCAGCTCCACAGTTCAAAGGCATCAGTTCTTGGGCACCCCGCCTTCTGTACAGTCCAGCTCTCACAGTGTGTGTGACCAATGAGAAAATGATAGCTTTGACTTTACAGACCTTTGTCGGCAGAGTAATGCCTCTGCTTTTCAACACAGTGTCTCTGTTTGTCATAGCTTTCCTGCCAAGAAGCAAACGTCTTCTGATTTCATGGCTGCAGTCACTATCCACAGTGATTTTTGGAGCCCAAGAGGAGGAAATCTGTCACAATTTCCACCTTTCCCCCTCTATTTGCCATGCAGTAATAAGGCTGGATGCCATGATCTTAGCTCTTTTAATATTTATTTTTAAGCCAGGTCTTTCACTCTCCTCCATCATCTTCATCAAGAGGCGCTTTAGTTCTTCTTTCGTTTCTGCCATTAGAGGGGTATAATCCACAAGTTGTTGATGTTTCTCCCACCTATCTTGATTCCAGTTTGTAACTCATCCAGCCCAGCATTTCTCAAGAATGTGCTCAGCGTATAAATTAAACAAACAAGGTGACAGAAGACAGCCCTGCCATACTCCTTTCTCAATCTTGACTCACTCAGCTGTTCAATACAGTGTTCTAACTGTTGCTTTTTGACCTGCTTATAGGTTTCTCAGGAGACACGTAAGATAGTCTGGTATTCCAATCTCTTTAAGATCTTTCCACAGTTTATTATGATCCATATAGTTAAAGGTTTTGGCAGAGTCAATGAAACAGAGGTAGCTGTTTTTCTGGAATTCCCTAGTTCTCCCTGTTATACAGCAAATGTTGGCAATTTGATCTCTGGTTCCTCTTCCTTCTCTAAACCCAGTTTCACCATCTGGAAGTTCTTGGTTCGCATAATGCTGAAGCTGAGCATTAGAACACCATTAGCACTGTGATGGTTAGCACAATATTGGGATGAGGATTGAGAAGTATAATTACACTATACTTCTAGTGTAACTACACATATCTATGCTCCCCCAAACTCTCCTCCCATCCAGCAAGGATTTCCATTTTTATACCATATCAAATCTCCCAGAGTAATTATGACTCAATCAATAAACAAGAAGTAATAAAGAAAAAATGGTATAAAATATTGACTACCAGAAGGAACCAAAACAAGTTCAAATAAAAGATACAGTGAAGGCAGCAAACCAAAGAGTAGGCAAATTATGGAAATGATGAACTCTCTGAAGCAGTTAGGAGTGCAATATATATGGATACATTCCTACCAGCAAAGTGAAAATGCAAACAGAAGAAAAGGAAGAAACAAGACAAGTAACAGAGATAAAAAAGAAAGTAACATTTAAAAACTAGGATGTGAATGGGAGCAGACAGGGCTAGAGAAGTAAAAGTAACTGTTATAAAGAAAATAGCAAGCAAAATTAGAGCAACATAATTAGAATACTGGTCATGCCTGAGGTACTCAGTTAGATGAGTAGTGAAATGGATGGAAAAAAAAATCATCACAGGACTACATACTCTAAAAAAAGGGTTAATTTTGCCTAATGTTAACAAAACCTCAATAAAACTGATAGGCAGGCAGACAGGGAATCAACCAGCCAAACTGAAAGAAGAAAGAGTAAAGTACTAACAAAACTATTATTATGTCAAGGAAATGAGCACCATTAAGAGCATTTGACAGACTTTGCTTTTTTTGGAATGACAAAGATTAAATTTAGATCCCATTACTGTATATAGGAAAAGGCAATGGCAACCCATTCCGTACTCTTGCCTGGAAAATCCCATGGATAGAGGAGCCTTATAGGCTGCATTCTATGGGGTCGCTAAGAGTCGGACAGGACTGAGTGACTTCACTTTCACTTTTCACTTTCATGCATTGGAGAAGGAAACGGCAACACACTTCAGTATTCTTGCCTGGAGAATCCCAGGGACAGAGGAGCCTAGTGGGCTGCCGTCTATGGGGTCGCACGGAGTCGGACATGACTGAGCGACTTAACAGCAGCAATCTGTGTACACATGTTAAGTTTATACATGTTAAGTTTCTAGTGTAACTACTAAAAAATAAAAATACATGCTATATCTCCCATACTAGGAAAGTGAAAAGAGAAAAAGACAATAGAACAGGGTATAAATTCTCCAAAACAAGGTCCATGTTTTATTCTTTTTACTCTCAGTTACTAAGTTCATTACTAGGTTATAGCAAGAATTCAAACAATGTTTGTTCAATTAATGAATAGCAGCAGGGAGTTTAAGCAAGAGTCTAAGCTATGTCCACTGCTGGTATACACGTGTATCTGAATGTGTCCAGCAAATTAACTGGAGGTAATCATTGTGGGACTTCCTGTGAGAAAATTCATTGTTTGAGAGAGAAAGGATCAGGCACATAAGCTGGAACCTATTTAAAAAAAAAACTAAATCATGGAAAGCAGGTACAGCTTCTGAGAACATTGTATCTACTAGTCAGTTTTGCCCTCCATGGACTCATATCTAAAGACTATACTCGTGTCTAAGATAAGAGTAGGAAAAAAATGAAGACAGTTATTTTACAAGAAATTTATTTCCTAGTTAGACTTTGTAAATATTACCTTCAACCTAATGTTATGGCTCTGACTCAAAGTGAGAATGCCTTCTCAATCTATCATTAGTCAGAAGAATGGACACCAGAGCCAGGAACAAGATAAAGAATCCTGGGGTCACCTATTTTTATATTTTTCCTGAACTTCTGTCTATCTTGTAATTAAAGACAACATATTTTAGTACTTAGACACATGGGCTATATATCAAGTTCTGCCACTGAACAGCAACATGATATTAAATATGTTATTTCTTCTCTGACTCATTTTTCACTAATAAATAGATATAACAATAGAAACTACACAGAGATGTGTGAATATTAAATGAGTTAATACATGTAAAACAGGTAGCACAGCATCTGACAGACTGAAAAAGCAATAGTTTTCACATAGGTTAGCCTAAAGTATAACATTTCTTTAAGTTTTTATACTGATTTTTCCTTTCATAACAGCATAACCTAGTCTAAATTATTAGTCAAAAACTACAGTAAAAGTATACTATTTTTTTACTTACTGGGCTATATCATACTGTCCAGGACCAGGCCCTGAAGTTATAGGTAATTGGAGTCTTCCCAAAGAGTTGCCAAAATGTATCCCCTTGTATTTCAAAGTTGCATTGGAAAAATCCTTTAAAAAAAAAAAAAAAGGGGGAGGGTGAGAGATAGTTTATATAAATCATGAAACAAAGTTTAACTTTACTCAAGTCTAAAGCAAGGATAGCCTTAGTCAATGACTTTGCCCTGGTAAATGCTAGAATTTTCTCTGATATAGGTTATCATGATAATTTAGATAACCTAAGTTATCACTGTATCCTATTCCACTCCTAAGTCAACCAGGATTCCCAGAGAAGACCTCTAGCTAAGCATGAAAGTGAAAGCTGCTCAGTTGTGTCTGACTCTTTACGACCCCCTGGACTGTAGCCCGCCAGACTCCTCTGTTCACAGAATTCTCCAGGCAAGAATACTGGACTAGGTTGCCATTTCCTTCTCATCATAACCTCAGCCAATATGAACAGCTTTGCTCTAGGCAGTACACTCAACAACCTAAATCCTTAAGGGTAATGAAAATCAGCTCCTTATCATTTAAATCAGGGAGGAAGGGCAGAACTTGCATGATTTAGGGAAAGTCTAACAATAATGACTGAATTAAATAGAAACTAAATTAGAATTCAAACATCACCAACAGATACTAGATAATGTCTAATTACTTGATATTTAAGTCTATAGGATATTCACATAAAATTTTCTTATAGTAACAAATACACAACAAAAATTAAACTCAATTCATTTTATAGTTACTATTTGAGATCAGGATCAGTACTTTAACACCAAAGAAGTCATTTGTGACATGAGAAATCAGCAATCATCTTCCTTCACATCCACTATAATAAATACCAAAATTAAGCATGACTCACTCAAGATTTTGTTTCAGAGAAGGTAAAAACACCTGCTTTCACTAGACAGTAATAATATGAAACAAGAACAGCAGTGTTTCTTATAGGAATTCTCTTATGTTGAGTAATCATTTTAAAAATTTATAAAATCTTATTTTTTTTCTTTTCTTTTTTTTTCCTTATAATTAAATTTATTTATTTTTTAAATTACAATACTGTATTTGTTTTGCCATACATTGACATGAATCAGCCATAGGTGAACACAATCGCCCAATGCCGAAGCCCCCTCCCACCTCCCACCCCACATCCTCTACCTGAATCATCCTGTGCATCAGCCCCATGCATCCTGTATCCTACACCAAACATAGATTAGTGCTTCGTTTCTTACAGGAAAATACACATGCTTCACTGCCATTCTCCCAAACCATCCCACCCTTTCCCTCTCCCTCAGAGTCCAAAAGTCCACTCTATACCTCTGTGTCTCTTGTTGTCTCACATATAGGGTCATCATTACTGTCTTCTAAATTCCATATATATGTGTCAGTATACTGTATTGGTGTTTTTCTTTCTGGCTTACTTCACTCTGTATAATCGGTTCCAATTTCATCCATCTCATTAGAACTGAGTCAAATTTATTCTTTTTAAGGGCTGAGTAGTATTCCATAGTGTATATGAACCACAGCTTTTTATCCATTCATCTGCTGATGGACATCTAGGTTGCTTCCATGTCCTGGCTATTATAAACAGCGCTGCAATGAACATTGGGGTACATGTGTCTCTTTCAATTCTGGTTTCCTCATGGTGTATGCCCAGCAGTGACTGATGTAAAGTTAAACTCTAGTCTATTTAACTTTTAATTCATATTTGTAAAAATACAGCTTTAAAATAGGAATGGATTATTAAAACACTATATAAATATAATGAACAAAATCCCAGTAACATAAACTTGTAGTTTAACTGCATAAAACAGCATGCCAGTTGTTCTAGGTGATCATTGCTATTCTCGAACAATGGAACCAATCTCTCTCAATTACCATTATAAGCAATATTAATTAAATAAATAGCAATTAAATGTTAAAAAGACAAAATTCTAGTTCAGACTGGTGAATCGAATCAGATTCCCACCAGAACCTCAAAAGAAGAGTATAAAATAGACTCAAATTATCAGTGCTAGTAAATAATCCACTTGCAATGCAGGAGACCTGGGTTCAATACCTGCATTGGGAAAATCCCCTGGAGAAGGGAATGGCTACCCACTCCAGTATTCTGGCATGGAGAATTCCATGGACTGGATAGTCGCAAAGAGTTGGACACAACTGAAAGACTTTCACTATTTTTTTTTTTTCTTCAGAAACTAAGAGAAGGTATCATTCACATTCACATTCCACTTCAAGGAATTTCTGGAAAATATAGCACAGCAGGGACTAGAACCAGAAAAAGACATCGCTGCATGTGAAAGAAACCTCAGCTGAACCCTATTAATATGCCCAGGAAGATAGATACTAGAGGTAAGGACAGACTCATGGGTAGTGAGTACAGAGTAATTCGCAAAACTACTAATAACCTTAGAGATTTATTTGCACCAGTGCCATTACATGAAGTGAAGAAAGAATGCTAAACCCCATTCCATTCCTGCCACAGATGGTTGGAAATAAAGTGGAAGCACTGGCATTAGGCCCTAACAAAGACAGACTTCCTAGTTAGACAGGCATCACTCCAGAAAGGTGCCACAACAAAATTCAAAAATAAGCTGCTACAGCACTAAGATTTCCTACTATGTGAAAATATCTTTTATTTCCTAAAACTCACCACTAACAACTAGCCCTCAAATACTATAAAATACAAAATCAATAAAACTAAACTTTCCCTTTTACATTCACCTGACCTTAAACAATTAAACAGAGGCAAACATCATCTGACAGAACTTTGATGTTTGAATGAAATGAAATGGAACCTTTATTGATTCTTTCATCACAGATGGTAATCTGAGACAGAAACTGAATTCCAGTAAGTCTCCTTTCTTGCGGTGGTAGAGGATGTTGGAGCTGAGGGTATAGAAACAGGGTACTAGCTATGTCCATGTAAGATTCAGACATATTTTGGAATGTCCAGTGAACTAACAGAACAAATCAACCAGAAGGTAAATGCAAAAAATAATCCTATGGGAAGCAGCTAATCATGATAACCCACATCTAGTAAGAAAATCTTACGGTCAAAAGACTGGCAATGCTTACTACTTCGTAGTCTTTTCTGTTGACTGAATTTGCCTTGTACAACACAATCCCCCAATGGATTTATGCCTGTGTTCTGTGGAGTGCAAAAGGACTATGATAAAAATCTAAAAGATCTATTTAATTAAAACACTGGTAAAAAGCAGTGCTACTTTTAGACCCTTCTAGCTATTAGAGTGTAACACAGAAAGAAGAGCATTATCGTCTGACTTCACCTCAGCTCACCGTGCAGCTTTCACTGTGATGGAGTACATGGGCAGAAATGCTCAGCAGATAGCACCATCAGGCAACGGACTAAAGTGCCTGGGGCAGCAGAAGCTGTCTCAGTGGAAACAGACTTGTTCAGGAGCATGGTTGAGACAGCCCTTCTAGAAGCTTCTGCAAAGGAGAACCTTGAAGAAGGCTTGAGTTCCACCACATCAACAGGAGGAGATAATATGCATTATGACCAACCTAGATAGCATGTTGAAAAGCAGAGACATTACTTTGCCAGCAAAGGTCCGTCTAGTCAAGGCTATGGTTTTTCCTGTGGTCATGTATGGCTATGAGAGTTGGACTGTGAAGAAGGCTGAGCGCCAAAGAATTGATGCTTTTGGACTGTGGTGTTGGAGAAGACTCCTGGGAGTCCCTTGGACTACAAGGAGATCCAACCAGTCCATTCTAAAGGAGATCAGCCCTGGGTGTTCTTTGGAAGGAATGATGCTAAAGCTGAAACTCCAGTACTTTGGCCACCTCATGAGAAGAGTTGACTCATTGGAAAAGACTCTGGTGCTGGGAGGAATTGGGGTCAGGAGGAAAAGGAGATGACAGAGGATGAGATGGCTGGATGGCATCACCAACTCGATGGACGTGCGTTTGAGTGAACTCCGGGAGTTGGTGATGGACAGGGAGGCCTGGCATGATGCAATTCATGGGGTGGCAAAGAGTCGAACACGACTGAGTGACTGAACTGAACTGAACTGAACTGAACATAACTGTGATGCTAATTAGTACCCACAATCCAATGAAGCCTGGGAAAACTTGTTACATAAATTAAAAGGATTGATCCTTATTTCCACTAGGAATATTTCCAGCACTCTAAGTCATCTTGCTATGCTTAGCTAATTGGTATACAGATGCCTTCTAAGAAACTACAATGCAAAGAGCAGAGAAATATTTCCCTTCTTCACTAGGGATGCTTAGCTTGAACACACTATGTAGTTATAACACTCTATAAAGCACCAAATTAAAGCAAAATGATGATATTATTATAAATAGGTTGATATATGATTCCCAAGCCCAGATCTTCGTCAATCCTAGAAGGAACAGAGCTATAAATAAAAATTAAAAGGGCTATCCCACCAATCTCTCTAATGCATAGAGCTTACACCACTCTAGCACCTCTGAATGTAACACAAAAGGAAATAAAGGTAGTCAGATCATCCAAAGGCTTTGGGTCCAGCATGCAAAGACAAACACCATAACACCTAGCAGAATAGCACAGAAAAACAGCACAGCCTCACATGACCAACAGAGTAGCAGATGGTAAAAGAGGAGTCCTGGAAGAAACCATGTTATCCACTAGAGTAGCTACAAAGCAGCCTATTCCTTAGGGTCACTGGCAACTCTGAAGACTGCTGTACCCCAGAGGGCTTCAGAAAGGAAAGAGTGCTGAGCCATACAACACTTTTTTGAAATTACTTAATAGAGGCATGGATTTTAAAGTACATATACAGCTTTTATGTCAGAAAGAAAGTTTTCTCATTTGTGTTGTACTTTATTTTTACTTTGAAATAAAGCAAAATTTCATAAATGTGAAGATTTTAGGCATAATAAGTAATAAAATAAATGTAGAACTCTCTTTTAATATAATATAGCCAGGTCAGATGTACCAGATATTTTCTATTTTTCAGGCAGCAGCATATCTATTGATTTACTATAGCTTATAGATTTTTAAAAATAAAACTCGTATTTTAAAACAGAGCATTTCGACAAACTATCCTTAACATTATATTTTTATAGTCTAAAAAATTTGAGGCTATAAAATTTGATAGCCGAAGAATTGATGCTTTTGAACTGTGGTGTTGGAGAAGACTCTTGAGAGTCCCTTGGACTGCAAAGAGATCCAACCAGTCCATTCTAAAGGAAATCAGTCCTGAATATTCATTGGAAGGACTGATGCTGAAGCCGAAACTCCAATACTTTGGCCACCTGCTGGGAAGAACTGGCTCATTGGAAAAGACTCTGATGCTAGGAAAGATTGAAGCGGGGAGGAAAAGGGGATGACAGAGGATAAGATAGTTGGATGGCATCACCGACTCAATGGACATGAGTTTGAATAAACTCCAGGAGTTGGTGATGGACAGGGAGGCCTGGCATGCTGCAGTCCATAGGGTTGCAAAGAGGTGGACACGGCTGAGCAACTGAACTGAACTGAACTGAAAAATATGTTAGTTTTATAGTGACTGCTTCAACATAGCATTTCAGGAGAAACTATATTCAAATAGAATTATATCCAAGTAAAATTAGCTTTCTTCAGGTTAATCATTGGGATTTTGCACGTTAACTATTTAATAATTCTTAAAACTAATCCAGCAGAAGGAAAGATTATGCACACACAAACATACTTAAACACACACACACCATTCAAGATACCAGCAAAATCCTTTTCCTGCGTATACACTGAAATTTATTTCATTTAAACCATGTGAACTACTTAATCACTAACCTTTGCAGTTCTCACGAAAATGTTCAAATTATGAACATTTCAATAAATGAAATATAATTTAAAAGTCTTTTAAAATACAGACAGAAAATGAAGAATAAATTGACCTACTCTTAGTTCTACATCACATTCTCTTTATGTCAAGATGTGTTGACAACACCGTCCTTCAAGGACATTGTTAACTTGTAAAATCATTCGCAAATAAAATATGACTTAATTGAAGCAAACTCGGCAAGGAGCTCCATTATTTTAAGTGAATCATGTAATATAACTTGAAGAATTACTAACTGTCACTTTCACTGACACTGAAATAAATGAAGGGGCTATCAAACTTTCTCCTCATGTCTTGCCCATAATTAAGTGAAGAAAGAGAATTTGTGAAGAATTACAAGTCCCAAGGTGCAGCAGTTCAAACACTAACAGACTGCACTCCAGTGCAGCAGCACACAGGTAGTTCCCAACATGTTATTATTAGCAAGCATGTCAGTGTCACAATTTCAGCCGCAAAACCCTGCTTGCAAAATCCACCTCTGAAAAGCAAATTTCCACTGGTTCCCTGGGCTCTTCTTTGTAAACAAGGAAAGAAGTCAAATTTTATAATTCAAAATGTTCTACAAAATAATTTATACAGAATTTCCCTTTATAGATTAAATATAGCTGAAAATTATTTGGTGGCTTGAGTCTTATATAGCTTTTAACTTTACAGGCACTTCTAAGGTTAAGGTATATAAAATACCTTCGGCAGATGTTATTTCAGTGACTCAGTGAATAATCACAATAATACCTATCTCTTAGATTAGTTTCTCAATTTTCTATTAATATTTACATCTGGAAACTGGACCCACATATAGCATAAGCTCACAAAGCAGCTAAAGAGATACACAGAATTATCAGAAATTTGGGTAATACTTGAATTAACATTACTACAGTATCAATTTGAAAATAGTCTGTGAGGCACCTTTTTTTTTTTTTTTTTGCAGGAATAAACAAGAAATTTAAGCCTCCAGGTACTAAGCTACTCCAGCTATGCTCTGTTGAATCTTCTTGAATTTTAACAATTATGTCTTTAATTTATATGTAAATCTATGTTTCTACAAACATGTTTTCTTAAATTCAATCTAGATTTTTTATTCTAATAAATACAAGTTGAACTGACTCAGTAATTACTAAGACATGGCATCAGATAAATTGGACCTATTAAAATTATAATTTTTCTTATTTTTCTCTTCTATAAATAACAATTTAACCAAAAAGAAATCAAAAGTTATACGTTAATGTTTATTCACATGTGAAAAAGGTTTTATACATCTAGGAAAGCGTGGAGGCATTATTCAAGCCTTTTAATAGAAGATATATTATTCTGAAACAAAGAAATAGCATATATAAAAATACAATTTAAAACAAGAATAACATTTTGAGATTTAAGACTAGGGAACTGTTTAAGCTAAGACCAAGCAAGGATCAATGATTATTGTGAAAAATAAATATTATTGATAGTTCCAATGTATTAGATCAAAGTTTTCTCCCAGGATACATTAGATAAGGAAACATCATAAAGAGCTTAAGAAACTTGGTAAAGACAAGTAACTATTAAGCAGAAAAGCAAAGAAAGAAACCCAGGCAGTCCAGTTCCATTACACTACGTTTCATCATTGTCCTTTACCTTGGACAGAATATACTTATATCAGACCACAGGACTGCCATTCATTCCAGTGCAACTTTTACACAACTATCTCCATTGTTTTTCTAAGCATATCTTACTCAAATATGTAAGATAACAGCACTATCTGTTGATGAAAACTATTTTTATATGACTGACAGGATGATAGGCCAGTCAAGGCCTGGAAGATCAGGTATGGCATAGAGAGGGGGTCGCAAAATAATCTTGGAAGGCCACATAGCCACAAAGAAATGGGGCTTCAGGGTGCAAACAGGAGATGTATCTATAACCTCAAAATTCTTACTCTCCATTTTACCAGAGGTAAGTTGGTTCTTCGTAAGTTTTACGGAGCAATCTATCAGATCTTAGAATATCTGTATTTGAACACATAATATATCTCCATTATGTTTCACGACAGAAATTTTCAAAAAAGGGGAGTTATAAACCAAAAATAAAATCATACTAGCTTACCTATTTACCTTTACCTTTGTATTTTAATTCTTTGAATAGAATTTGAACTATTATCTAATAAACTTTCATTTCATCCTGAGGACCTTCAGTACTAGAAATAAAGTCTATAGGTTTCTGTTTACCTGGGAATCTTAATTTTGCTTTCATTTTCAAAGAATTTTTCTGCTGACTATAGAATTCTTGATTAACAATGATTTTTATTTCAGCACTTTGAATATATCATTTCATTGCCTTCCAGCCTCCATTTTCTCTGATAAGTAAGCTGTTAGTCTTCTTAGGGATTCCTTGCCATGTCTCTCGCTTCTTTCAAGATTGCTCATTGTCTTTGGTATTCAACATTTTGTGTTATATCTAGCTGTGCATCTCTTTGAACTTACACTACTTGCAATTCATTGCACTTCCTGTATGTATAGATTATTTTTCATCAAATTTGGGATGTTTCCAAGTTATTATTTCTTCAAATATTTTCTCTGCCCTTTTTCTTTCTATGACCCTCACCATGCTTATGTTGGTATGTTTGATGTGCTCAGCCGCTCAGTTGTGTCTAACTTTTTGCAGTCCCATGGACTGTTGCCCACCAGGCTCCTCTGTACATGGAATTTTCCAGGCAAGAATACTGGAGTGAGTTGCCATTTCCTACTCCAGGGGATCTTTCCGACCCAGGGACTTAACTAACGTCTCTTGTGTCTCCTGCATTGGCAGGCAGGTGCTTTACCACTGTACCCCTGGGAAGCCCGAGTCCTTTACTTATTTGATTGTATTTAAATTAGTTGATACAAAGACTTTATCTAATAAGTCCAACATCCTGGCTTCCTCAAGAACAGTTTCTAATGATTGCTTCTTTTCCTGCATATGGACTATATACTTTTTGTTCTTTGTATATTTCATAATTATGTTCTAAACCAGACATCTGAGATAATTCAATGAGGAAACTCAAAAATCAGAATCTCCCTCCTGCCCCTAATTCTGTTTTGTTTGTTTGCTTTCTTCTATGATTTTCCTGAACTAATTATCTAAATTCTGTATCCTCTGTCATGTGTGTTCACTAAAGTCTCGGTCTGGTTAGCTAATTGGTTGGGTAATGGCTGGTCAGGGGTTTTTAATGTCCTTCCAGTAAGTCTCCAACCTTTGCAGACATGCACTGTTCATGTGTTGAAACACATCTTCAACATTCAAGTGGGCAGTTTATAAGTCTGTCTGAGCTTTCACTTCCCACTTGTATAGAACCACATGGTCACATAGAGGTAAGAACTTTGTACCTTCTCAAGTCTGAAAATGGTTTTCAATCCTGAAACCATTTTCAGTGTTTTTACAAGATTAAGCAAATAAGTAACTATACTGAGAACACTGTGAGCCAGGTTTTGTGAGAGAAGGGAGATCAAATATGGCAAAGGAAATACTGGAATAATCATGTTGTATTGAACTGGAATCAGAGAGATCAATATAAGCGCAAAGTTTAAAAACAAGTAATAAAAAGTATAGATTTATAACTCTGTCCATTGAGATGGCCTAGAAAGAATGATATCCTAAACATACCTGCTGCTGCTGCAAAGTTACTTCAGTCGTGTCTGACTCTGTGAGACCCCACAGACAGCAGCCCACCAGGCTCCCTAGTCCCTGGGATTCTCCAGGCAAGAACACTAGTGTACTGATATTGTTTTGAAATATTATTCTCTACTTAAAAAGTAGGGCTCCTTGAGGAAATGACTGATTTGAACGACTGGAGCAGGGAAAAAACAAAATGGGTCTGGTGCATTTTATTGTGCCATAAAATAAAGAAATGCTCAATGAATGTCAAAAACACAATAAGCAAATTTAAAGAGCTCCCAAGGGTCAAACATTAGATAATTTTAACTTCAAAATAAAAACTGAGAGTAGTAAATTATAACCTTTGGAGTAAAACAGGAATTTAAGAACCCATACTGATATAAACACATAAATGAGAAAGAACATAAAGCTGTTCTTTAAAATGACAACAAAAAATGTTAAAAGAAAATATGGAATTAGAAAACCATAATTTAATAAACATCACAATAAAACTGGATTCAGGCATCATCAATGGATGTTAAATAGGTGAGAGTTTGATAAGGATCAGCATATCTATTCATTCTTAAAGTAACTTCTCCAAAATATTTATATTTTTTAAAAATAGTAACTTTACAATAGATAAAACTAGAAGACATCCCCTCAAGTTAATATCACGAATTACCAGATAAGTAAACATCCTGTCCCTCTTTATCCAATACACTGATATATCACTTTCATTCCAGCCAAAAAGATAAACTTATCCTAAGCATGATAAAACATACACAAATCCAAAGGACAGAAATAAATATGGAGGAAATGACAAAGCAAATGTAATAAAGTGTTAACTGCAGGCTCTAAGTGAAAAGTATGTAGTAATTACTTATATTATTCTTGTTACTTTTTTCCCAATCTTAAATTTTTCAACATATAAATTTTTTTAAAAAAGAAATTCACTAACTGGAAACAATGAATAAATTAGATAAAATATATTGATATAGTTAAGTCTAGAAAATATAGCATTAAGTGAAATAGAAAGCAATCTACATACCAGATGATATATCATTTACTTAAATGTTTTAAATCACACAACAAAATTTGTTATTTAAATGTAGAAAAGATTCAAAACATGGTCCACTGGAGAAAGGAATGGCAAACCACTTCAGTATTCTTGCCTTGAACCCCATGAACAGTATGAAAAGGCAAAAAGATAGGACACTGAAAGATGAACTCCCCAGGTTGATAGGTGCCCAATATGCTACTGGAGATCAGTGGAGAAATAATTCCAGAAAGAATGAAGAGAAGGAGCCAAAGAAAAAACAACACCTAGTTGTGGATGTGACTGATGATGGAAGTAAAGTCAGATGCTAAAAGAGCAATACTGCATAGGAACCTGGAATGTTAGGTCCATGAATCAAGGCAAATTGGAAGTAGTCAAACAGGAGATGGCAAGAGTGAACATCAACATTTTAGGAATCAGTAAACTAAAATGGACTGGAATGGGTGAATTTAACTTAGATGACCACTATATCTACTATGGTGGGCAAGAATCCCTTAGAAGAAATGAAGTAGCCATCATAGTCAACAAAAGAATCCAAAATGCAGTACTTGGATGCAGTCTCAAAAATGACAGAATGATCTTTGTTCATTTCCAAGGCAAACCATTCAATAGCACAGTAATCCAAGTCTATCCCCAACCACTAATGCTGAAGAAATTGAAGTTGAACGCTTCTATGAAGACCTACAAGACCTTCTAGAATCAACACCCAAAACAGATGTCCTTTTCATTATAGAGGACTGTAATGCAAAAGTAGGAATTCAAGAAAACCTGGAGTAACAGGCAAGTTTTGCCTTGGAGTAAAGAATGAAGCTGGGCAAGGCTAATAGAGTTTTGCCAAGAGAATACACTAGTCATAGGAAACACCCACTTTGAACAACACAAGAGAACACTCTACACATGGATATCATCAGATGGTCAATACCAAAATGAGATGGATTATCTTTGCAACCAAAGATGAAGAAGCTCTCTACAGTCAGCAAAAACAAGTCCAGGAATTGGCTGTGGCTCAGATCATGGACTCCTATTGCCAAATTCAGACTTATATTGAAAAAAGTAGGGAAAATCACTAGACCACTCAAAATGAAGTCGCTCAGTCGTGTCCAACTCTTTGCGACCCCATGGACTGTAGCCTACCAGGCTCCCCCATCCATGGAATTTTCCAGGCAAGAGTCCTGGAGTGGGTCTCCATTTTCTTCTCCAGGGATCTTCCTGACTCAGGGATTGAATCCGGGTCTCCTGCACTGCAAGCAGATGCTTTACCATCTGAGCAACCATTCAAGCATGACCTAAATAAAATCCTTTACAGTTATACAGCGGAAGTGACAAAATAGATTCAAGGGATTAGAGCTGATAGAGTGCCTGAAGAACTATGGACAGAGGTTCCTGACATTGTACAGGAAGCAGTGATCAAGATTATCCCAAGAAAAAGAAATGCAAAAGGCAAAATGGTAGTGTGAGGAGACCTTACAAATAGCTGTGAAAAGAAGGGAAGTGAAAGGCAAAGGAATAAAGGAAAGATATACCCATTTGAATGCAGAGTTCCAAAGAATAGCAAGGAGAGATAAGAAAGCCTTCCTAGGTGGTTAATGCAAAAAAATAGAGGAAAACAACAGAATGGGAAAGACTAGAGATCTCTTCAAGAAAATGAAAGATACCAAGGGAACATTTCACACAAATATGGGCTCAATAAAGGACAGAAATGGTATAGACCTAACAGAAGCAGAAGATATTAAGAAGTGGCAAGAATACACAGAACTATACAAAAAGATCTTCATGACCCAGATAACCATGATGGTGTGATCACTCACCTAGAGCTAAACATCCTGGAATGTGAAGTCAAGTGGGCCTAAGGAGGCATCACTACGAACAAAGCTAGTGGAGGTGATGGAATTCCACTTGAGCTATTTCAAATCCTGAAAGATGTTATTGTGAAAGTGCTGCACTCAATATGCCAGGAAATTTGGAAAACTAAACAGTGGCCACTGGAAAAGATCAGTTTTCATTCCAATCTCAAAGAAACGCATTGCCAAAGAATGCTCAAACTATCGCACAATGGCACTCATCTCACACACTAGTAAAGTAATGCTCAATATTCTCCAAGCCAGGCTTCAGCAATACGTGAACCATGAACTTCCAGATGTTCAAGCTGGTTTTAGAAGAGGCAGAGAAACCAGAGATCAAATTGCCAACATCCGCTGGATCATCAAAAAGCAAAGAATTCCAGAAAAACATCTACTTCTGCTTTATTGACTATGCCAATGTCTTTGACTGTGTGGATCACAACAAACTGTGAAAAATTCTTCAACAGATGGAAATACCAGACCACCTGACCTCCCTCAGATAAACCTGCATGCAGGTCAAAAAGTAACAGTTAGAACTGGACATAGAACAACAGACTGGTTCCAAATTGGGAAAGGAGCATGTCAAGGCTGTATATTGTCACCCTGCTAATTTGACTTATATGTAGAGTACATCACGCTAAATGCTGGGCTGGATGAAGCACAAGCTGGAATCAAGATTGCCGGGAGAAATATCAATAACCTCAGATAGGCAGATGACACCACCCTTATGGCAGAAAGTGAAGAGGAACTAAACAGCCTCTTGATGAAAGTGAAAGAGGAGAGTGAAAATGTTGGCTTAAAACTCAACATTCAGAAAACTAAGATCTGGTCCCATCACTTCATGACAAATAGACAGGGGAAAAAATGGAAACAGTGTCAACTTTATTTTGGGGGCTCCAAAATCACTGCAGATGGTGACTGCAGCCATGAAATTAAGACACTTCTTCCTGGGAAGAAAAGTTATGATCAACCTAGACAGGGAGAAGGCAATGGCACCCCACTCCAGTACTCTTGTCTGCAAAATCCCATGAACAGAGGGGCCTGGTAGGCTGCAGTCCATGGGGTCGCTGAGGGTCGGACATGACTGAGCGACTTCACTTTCACTTTTCACTTTCATGCATTGGAGAAGGAAATGGTACCCCCACTCCAGTATTCTTGCCTAGAGAATCCGAAGGATGGGGGAGCCTGATGGGCTGCCGTCTATGGGGTCGCACAGAGTCGAACACAACTGAAGCGACTTAGCAGCAGCAGCAACCTAGACAGCATAGTAAAAAGCAGAGACATTACTTTGCCAACAAAGGTCCATCTAGACAAAGTTTTGGTTTTTCCAGTGGTCATGTATGGATGTGAGTTGGACATAAAGAAAGCTGGGCAGTGAAGAATTGATGCTTTTGAACTATGGTGTTGGAGAGGACTCTTGAGAGTCCCTTGGACTGCAAGGAGATCCAACCAGTCCACCCTAAAAGGAAATCAGTCCTGAATATTTATTGGAAGGACTGATTCTGAAGCTGAAATGCTAATACTTTGGCTACCTGATATGAAGAACTAACTCATTTGAAAAGACCCTGATGCTGAGAATGATTAAAGGTGGAAAGAAAAGGGGACAACGGAGGATGAGATGGTTTGATGGCATCACTGACTTGATGGACGTGAGTTTAGTAAGCTCTAGGAGTTGGTGATGGACAGGGAGGCCTGGCATACTGCAGTCCATGGGGTTGCAAAGAGTCGGACATGACTGAGCAACTGAACTGAACTGAACTAAAAGATTCACTGTTTACTTTTGCAAAGGGAGACAAAAGGAGGAAGAGAACTTGGGCAGGGTAATAATTGTAATAATATTTCTTTTTAAATATGGGCTTCCTTGGTGGCTCAGACAGTAAAGAATCCACCTGCAATGTGGGAGACCTGGGTTCCATCCCTGGTTTGGGAAGATCCCCTGAGGATGGCATAGCAACCCACTCCAGTATTCTTGGCCTGGAGAATCTCCATGGACAGAGGAAGCTGGTGGGCTACGTCCATGGAGTCATAAAGAGGTGGACACAACTGAGCTGCCAAGCACACATTTTAAAATATAGCTAATTGAAGTGTAATAAAATTTTATTATGTATTATATGTGACGGTGGGTACATGGTTAATCTGTTTTTATGTTTTTACTAGTCAATGTGCAATTATATAAATTACAATAAAAATACTTTATTTTTTTATTTTTTAATACTTTATTCTACATTACAGTACTGTACTTGTTTTGCCATACATTGACATGAATCAGCCACAGGTGTACACGATCTCCCAATGCCGAAGCCCTCTCCCACCTCCCTTCCCATATCATCACCCTGGATCATCCCGTGCACTAGCCCCAAGCATCCTGTATCCTGTATTGAACATAGACTGGCGCTTCATTTCGTACATGATAGTATACATGTTTCAATGCCAATCTCCAAAATCATCCCACCCTCTCCCTCTCCCTCAGAGGCCAAAAGTCCGTTCTATACCTCTGTGTCTCTTTTGTTGTCTCACATAGAGGGTCATCATTACTATCTTTCTAAATTCCATATATATGTGTCAGTATACTGTATTGGTGTTTTTCTTTCTGGCTTACTTTACTCTGTATAATCAGCTCCAGTTTCATCCATCTCATTAGAACTGAATCAAATTTATTCTTTTTAAGGGCTGAGTAATACTCCATTGTGTATATGTACCACAGCTTTCTTATCCATTCATCTGTTGATGGACATTTAGGTTGTTTCCATGTCCTGGCTATTATAAACAGTGCTGCAATGAATATTGGGGTACATGTGTCTCTTTCAATTCTGGTTTCCTCAGTGTGTATGCCCAGCAATAGCAAATGAAACAACTGACAAACAACTAATCTCAAAGATATACGAGCAACTTACGCAGCTCAACTCCAGAAAAATAAACGAACCAATCAAAAAATGGGCCAAAGAACTAAATAGGCATTTTTCCAAAGAAGACATACGCATGGCTAACAAACACATGAAAAGATGCTCAACATCACTCATTATCAGAGAAATGCAAATCAAGACCACAATGAGGTACCATTTCACACCAGTCAGAATGGCTGCAATCCAAAAGTCTACAAGCAATAAATGCTGGAGAGGATGTGGAGAAAAGGGAACCCTCTTACACTGCTGGTGGGAATGCAAACTAGTACAGCCACTGTGGAAAACAGTGTGGAGATTCCTTAAAAATTGCAAATAGAACTGCCTTATGACCCAGCAATAAAAATACTTTAGTAATAAAAACTTAACAATTCAAAGTATCTAATACTCCAAAATGCCCCAGTATACCTGTTACCAAAAATCAAATGATTTCACAAGGTACTTAAGTCTATACCCAAAAATGGAAACATGTTTAAACATTAGAGAGTACTGGGAATAAAAGTTAAGCCAAATTCTCAGTATACCTCTTCTTTGCCCAAGATGTCTCTTCAGCCTCTCCTTAACTCTACCCTAAATTTTCCATTTTCCTCACTAGGATTACTTCTTCCAGATCCCATAAAAGTATAAAAATACAAAAGATTCAAAGCACAATGTGCTTCAGTCTTGTAATGAAGTAAAACCAGACATATCTACATTCATGGATAGCTCATACATTTCAACTGACTGAATGAAGTTTTTGCTCATTTGAAATTTAAAACCTGGATAAGATGGATCTGCTATTTTATGTTTGATATTTTAAATCAGAGAGAGACTCCTTATCTTTTTAATTATCACTTATGAAATAAATAATGCTTATTAGACTCAAATTCTGTCATAGGACTTCCCTGGTAGCCCAGTGGCTAAGACTCCACAGCCCCAGTGTAGGGGGCCTCAGTACTATCCCTGGTCAGGTAACTAGATCCCACGTGACACAAATAAAGATCCCACATGCCAAAACATGGTACAGACAAATAAATATTTTTAAAAAACAAATTACTTTATAAATAAAATGCTTTTTCCCTTTCAAATTCACGAAAAGAATATCTATGTACTGCATATGCTTATACAATGTAGCAGAAGACTTTTAGTAAGTTAAATCTACTTCCTCTTTTTCTGGAATATAGCTAAACTATATTTCCCAGACTCCCTGGCAGTTTACATTATACCTTTATATTATGAGGTATATAAACATAATATAAAGTTCAGTGTGCCCTGAACTCCCAGGCCTAGCCTAAAAAATAAAAAACCCACTTGCAGTTCTTTGTCCTCTTTCCCTTCTGCAGGATGGATACATATGACACCAAGACCCTTGGAGATGACAGTAACATGAATAGAATAAGCCTGTGTTCCTGAATCTATACATGGAGGAAAGTCTCTTATCAATAAGAAATGCCCATATGAATGAGAAAAAAAGAATTTCTACTGCATCAAGCCAGTGAGATTTGGGGGTCTATTTGCTAGGCAGGTAGTATTACCTTAACTAAAACATGCAAAATCATAAATGGTCTTCCAACTGTCAGTGGGAAATGTATTACACTTACAATTTGAGGCTTATAGTATGCTGGGCCCAGCGTGCTGTCACTGGCAGGTGGTAAATGCTTTACAATACTGTCATCCTCCTTAACATCATAACCATATGACTGTCCAAAAGGAATGGAAGGAACATAAACACTTCTGGAAACTGTAAGTGCCCTTGACATTTTCTGTTAAAAAAAAATTATAGTATTTACTCAAAGACAAGAGAAGGAATGAATAATAAAATATTAAAATTTACAAAAGACAACTATTAAATACTGACTTCTTGAGTTTTACAATATAAATCAAAAATGTCTGTAAAAATAATTTAAAAGAGTGAATTCAAGTCTTACTTCATAATAGAAACCAAGATTTAATCAAACTATTATTAAATAGTAACAAAACCCATAATATAAACCAAACTACTGTCTAAGCCACTATTAGAGGTAAAGAATCTCTCTCACTTGGCTCAGTTTTTTATCTTGCTTAGTAAAGCAAGTATTAGTGATTTCAAAAATGGGCATTCATTCCTACAGTCACATCAACAATCAGCAATTCCAAGTGGACTTGTGCTATGCAATCATAGTATCTGCCAGGCCAAAACAAACTTTACATTTTTCTGTAGCATTTCCTGGCTTCATTCCTTTCCAGCTCCTGATTTATCTTCATCTTACCAGTGCCCTGTATAAAAATCCTAATTTTGCAGACTATGTAGCAACGAAAATATCTGATATAACGTTAAATGGAAATCAAAAATACAAATTAAAATTAAATTTTTGACTATAGCTTTTAAAATTATATATTATATGTCAGTGTATAAAGTCATATGGCTTCTCAGATGGCTCAGTGATAACACACTTGCCAATGAAGGAGATGGGGGTTCAATCCTGGGTGAGGAAGATCCCCTGGAGAAGGAAAGGGCAACACTTTCCAGTATTTCTGCCTGGAAAATCCCATGAACAAAGGAACCTGGCAGGCCACATACAGTTCATGGGGCCACAAAAGAGTCAAACATGACTTAATGACTGAAGAACAACTACAATAAAGTCATATATATATAGATAGATAGATAGATAGTTTAACATTAAAAAAATTAACAGAATTATCAGTGTTAAGAGTCAGAAGTTTTCAGGTGATTATCTGTTTTTTCAGAATTTCCTTTAATGTAAACTATTTTATAATTTAAATAAAAACAAGATGGAGTAACATATATTAGAAATATTAGTATAAATATAGGACTTCTTTGGTGGCTCAGATGGTAAAGAATTCACCTGCAAGGTAGAAGGCCTGTGTTCGATCCCTGCATCGGGAAGATCCCATGGAGAAGGGAATGGCAGCCCACTCCAGTATTCTTGCCTGAAGAATTCTATGGACAGAGGAGCCTGGCGGGCTACAGTCCACGGGGTCACTAAGAGTCAGACCAGACTGAGCAACTAACACACACACACACCTGGCATAAGAATATCAAATAAAATACTAGCATTTAAATGATTTAGTCATCTAAAAATTTACTTAAGAACCTACTGATCCTCTGGAGAGGATACTGCAATCCTATGCTTCAAAACAAACCTCTGCTATAAGCCATCTCCAAACTATGCTTTCCCATAATACATCAGTCTTCCTTTAAATGCCTATGGCACTTAATCACATGATCATTCACTTAGCATCTGTCATATTTCATCTTACATTATTAATGATCTATATATACATATCTCACCTAAATTTTAAGCTTGTTTATTTCACAAGTCATGTTTCAATTTTCACTATATTATTAACAGTACTTAACATACAATTTCCTCTATATACAAATGTAAATCACTATGGCAACTTTTAAAATCTTTACTTTCTGTTCACCTCCAACACTGGAAGAGATTATACTTTTATCAAAAGCAAAAATGAAGTCAAATGTTACTACAGGTAAAAAACTAAAATTTATAAATAGAGTATTCATTTAATTATGAACTACAATTATGAACTACAATAAACCGATAATTTTTACCATAAAGTTTTTAAATGTACTTATCACATAAAACAATATACCATTTCTAAATTATTTTAAATTTTTAAAAAAGTCATTAGGAACAGAAATCAAAATAGCAACATACTGACTGAAGACGCTCTTTAGCCTCCAGAGTTTTCCTGTTCACGACAGCCAATGTTCCAGCATAAGATTGATCATAGCTTGCTGGCCCTGGACCATCTGAAATAAACTTCTTAAAACGCTTTTCCCGGTTTTGCAGACTTTGGCCTCCTTTTATTTTACACTAAGTTGGACAGAAAAAAACATAAATTAAAAGAAACACTTTTAAATCAATATCTATTTGATAAATATTACATATTAATATGAACATTAATAGTTTTAAAACTCAGCCTGAGAAAGTTAAGGCTCTTGACTGAAGACAGTTCTCTAATGAGAGACAGTAATAAGAAAGGATGACAATACAGCTGTCAGTTTTAATACCAAACTCAAACTAAAATTTCCTGTACTTTGAACACTCAAAAAGAATGCAGCACTCAGTTTTAAAACAGAAATCATAGATAAAGGAATCTCCAAAGCTATGGAGCAAGAATAAAGAGTGCATGTTTGTTTATAGGTCTCTGGAGAATTTATACCTCTGAAATGAGATTAATTGCTCATACTGCAGGGGAAAAGAAAGCCTTCCAATCTTTTTTAGAATTAATTATTTTCATGAATAACATTTTGGTCATTTCCAGGGATGTTTATGCAGTTTTACTGGCAACAGCTTGGTTTTATGCTCAGATTAGTTGTAAACACTGTTTATTGCAGGAAGAGTCCTGGAAGGAATCTTCCATGACTCTCCATGACACATATCTGGATTCTCTAGAATCAGAAAGTTATCAACTGGCTAAAAGCCAGCTAATTCAAATAAAATTCCATCATACTAGTTTCAATAAACAGTCACAGTTCAGTCATTTCAAAGCCGATTCATATTAACAGCTGTTGGCATCTGATCAGACATGTTTTTTTAAGTTATTAATTTATCAACAGACTTTTTCACATGATGTGTTCATGTCAGTTGTTTACAATCACTATTGACTGAGCATATCTCTAGTTTGCACCTTATTAGGCTTTATTCCTAATGACCTGGGGAGTTCCTCTTTTGGTATCCTATCATTTTGCCTTTTCATACTATTCATGGGGTTCTCAAGGTAAGAATACTGGAGATCAGTGGAGAAATAACTCCAGAAAGAATGAAGGATGGAGCCAAAGCAAAAACAATACCCAGTTGTGCATGTGACTGGTGATAGAAGCAAGATCCAATGCTGTAAAGAGCAATATTGCATAGGAACCTGAAATGTCAGGTCCATGAATCAAGGCAAATTGGAAGTGGTCAAACAAGAGATGGCAAGGGTGAACGTCAACATTCTAGGAATCAGAGAACTAAAATGGACTGGTATGGGTGAATTTAACTCAGATGACCATTATATCTACTACTGCGGGAAGGAATCCCTCAGAAGAAATGGAGTAGCCGTCATGGTCAACAAAAGAGTCCGAAATGTAGTACTTGGATGCAGTCTCAAAAATGACAGAATGATCTCTGTTCGTCTCCAAGGCAAACCACTTAATATCAGTTATCCAAGTCTATGCCCCAACCAGTAACGCTGAAGAAGTTGAAGTTGAACGGTTTTATGAAGATCTTCATGACCCAGACAATCATGATGATGTGATCACTAATCTAGAGTCAAGTGGGCCTTAGAAAGCATCACTACGAACAAAGCTAGTGGAGGTGAAGGAATTCCAGTTGAGCTGTTTCAAATTCTGAAAGATGATGCTGTGAAAGTGCTGCACTCAATAGGCCAGCAAATTTGGAAAACTCAGCAGTGGCCACAGGACTGGAAAAGGTCAGTTTTCATTCCAATCCCAAAGAAAGGCAATGCCAAAGAATGCTCACACTACTGCACAATTGCACTCATCTCACATGCTAGTAAAGTAATGCTCAAAATTCTCCAAGCCAGGCTTCAGCAATACGTGAACCGTGAACTCCCTGATGTTCAAGCTGGTTTTAGAAAAGGCAGAGGAACCAGAGATCAAATTGCCAACATCCGCTGGATCATGGAAAAAGCAAGAGAGTTCCAGAAAAACATCTATTTCTGCTTTACTGTCTATGCCAAAGCCTTTGACTGTGTGGATCACAATAAACTCTGGAAAATTCTGAAAGAGATGGGAATACCAGACCACCTGACCTGCCTCTTGAGAAACCTGTATGCAGGTCAGGAAGCAACAGTTAGAACTGGACATGGAACAACAGACTGGTTCCAAATAGGAAAAGGAGTACGTCAAGGCTGTATATTGTCACCCTGCTTATTTAACTTATATGCAGAGTACATCATGAGAAACGTTTGACTGGAAGAAACACAAGCTGGAATCAAGATTGCTGGGAGAAATATCAATAACCTCAGATATGGAGATGACACCACCCTTATGGCAGAAAGTGAAGAGGAACTAAAAAGCCTCTTGATGAAAGTGGAAAAGGAAAGTGAAAAGTTGGCTTAAAGCTCAACATTCAGAAAATGCAGATCATGGCATCCGGTTCCATCACTTCATGGGAAATAGATGGGGAAACAGTGGAAACAGTGTCAGACTTTATTTTTGGGGGCTCCAAAATCACTGCAGATGGTGACTGCAGCCATGAAATTAAAAGACGCTTACTCCTTGGAAGAAAAGGTATGTCAAACCTAGATAGCATATTCAAAAGCAGAGACATTACTTTGCCAACTAAGGTCCGTCTAGTCAAGGCTATGGTTTTTCCAGTGGTCATGTATGGATGTGAGAGTTGGACTGTGCAGAAGGCTGAGCCCCGAAGAATTGATGCTTTTGAACTGTGGTGTTGGAGAAGACTCTTGAGAGTCCCTTGGACTGCAAGGAGGTCCAACCAGTCCATTGTGAAGGAGATCAACCGTGGGATTTCTTTGGAAGGAATGATGCTAAAGCTGAAACTCCAGTACTTTGGCCACCTCTCGTGAAGTGTTGACTCATTGGAAAAGTCCCAGATGCTGGGAGGGATTGGGGCCAGGAGGAGAAGGGGATGACAGAGGATGAGATGGCTGGATGGCATCACGGACTCAATGAATGTGAGTCTGAGTGAACTCCGCGAGATGGTGATGGACAGGGTGGCCTGGCGTGCTGCGATTCATGGGGTCACAAAGAGTCGGACACAGCTGAGCAACTGAACTGAATGAACTGAGGCTTTATTCTGGAGAAGGCAATGGCAACCCACTCCAGTATTCTTGCCTGGAAAATCCCATGGACAGAGGAGCTTGGTGGGCTGCAGTCCATGGGGTCGCTAAGAGCTGGACACGGCTGAGCGACTTCACTTTCACTTTTACTTTCATGCATTGGAGAAGGAAATGGCAACCCACTCCAGTGTTCTTGCCTGGAGAATCCCAGGGATGGGGGTGCCTGATGAGCTGCTGTCTACAGGGTCGCACAGAGTCGGACACAACTGAAGCGACTTAGCAGCAGTAGCAGCAGCAGGCTTTACTCTGAGTTTAAGAAATACACAAAAGAGTTCTTTTGGTAAAAAAATGAGTTAAATTATTCTTAGATACTCAATTCACTACCCAATTACTGATTTAATAAGATCACAATTCCTATGTTTAAAGAATTTGGATCTGTAATGGTAGACATTAATGATTTTGTAAAAAATCTAATAAGTTAAATTAAAAAATAAAATCACGTGAAGAGAAGATCTCCAAATTTTCATTCATTGACAGTCATTAGTATAGTCTCTAAGATCTGACATTTCAAACTGAATTTGAATTTATATTGAATACTTCAACAAAAGTTTAGATAGCTCTAATCTGATTTTTTTAACTGCATACAAATTAACCAGGATATGTTTCATATTATTCATAACTACCAATTCTACAAATTTTACAAAGTTTACAAAGGAAACTTCCATGTCAGATAACTGAGTCAAAATCATATTACCAAGTAATAATACATTTTATATAAACACTTGTGAGAAAGCGGTCTTAGTCTTTCTTTTGAACTGTGCTTTGTCTATGTGCTATGGTTATTTGATGAATTATTATATTGTCAGCAATCTCTCAACACTATAGGAGGCAGAGTCTCATCTAAAGTACGAATCCATGCACTGTATCACATATGATAGCTTATCATTCAGCTCTAATGAGGTATATCTCTTCAATCAAAAATAAAACCTAGATTTGGACATCTATTCCTAGGCCTGGTTAACGAAAAATAAGACATAAACTATATAGGCACGGGAAATGGAGCCCCATATCTAGAACCATTCTTCTGTGTGTGTGTGTGTGTGTGTGTGTGTGTGTGTGTGTGTGTGTCACTCAATCACGTTCAACTCTTTGCAGCCCCATGGACTCTACACCACCAGACTCCTCTGTCCCTGTCATACTCCAGGCCAGAATATCGGAGTGGGCTGCCAGTTCCTTCTCCAGGGCCATTCTCATGTATAAAGGAATGAAATGGTATCTATCTTGCAGAAACAGGTCTAATGCTAGAAGACAACCAGAAAGCAGTGAAATTTGTACTGAATTTTTAGAATGGGAATCATCCTAGGAAATGGAATATGAACAAAACAAAGTATGTGACTTAATAGGTTAATTATCAAAGGATCAGAAGTTTGCACTTTGTAAATTTGATTCTTCTGCTTCTTTTATTTTCTTAATTTTCTTTGCCTTCTTTTCTACAAAGCAAATATCCTTTATGTTCTTTTCCTCCTGAACAAAATTAACATACTTCAGATATGCTAAAGGAAACTACTTTGCCTATAACTGGCCAAGAGCTATAAAGGCAAAAATTATGCCCCACCTCCAACTTTAGAATAATGTTCACAACCATAGCCAAAGTGAAATGACCATAAGAGGAAGGGAGAAACAGAGAAGACCAAATAGGGGGAAAAATTTCAGCTCCTAAATCTTCTGCTTTCATAAAAGCTTCAAGTATTCTACAAGTATTCTATTGCTACATTTAGCAGTGGAGGCAGGCCCTCACAAATACAACCCACATTTTGGGTTTTTTAACATTTCATTTGAAGTCTTCAAATGATATTTACTAACTGCCCATAGAAAGCAACATTTCAATCTATGCTTCCAAAAGAAAAGTATAAAAATAAATTACCAAATATATGCAGTAATTTCCAGTAAGATTACCCCTTTATCATCTAATATATTATTTACGTAACATGTAACCTATGTCACATTACAAACATGTTTCCTATTGTTATTTAAAATGAAATGACTTTTTTCAAATAGTATGATAAATTCACACTTCTTGAACTTCTAAAAGTTCTATAAGAATTTAACTTAAAATTCCAAAACTTAACAGCAACTGTGTAAATAAGTAATAAATAATTTTTAAAGCAAGGAAATCAATATTTTCCAGGCATTTGTTTATAGTTTTAAGGAGAAAAGTAGAGAATACTAGAATTTTTTCTTAGATCATCCATTTCACAAAAAGCACACTTCCTCATTTCTTACTCTTAAAATCCAAGAAATGTAACCAATTGGGAATAAAATAAAATTTTACTTAAATTGTACTTTATGTTATTTTACAAGAGAATTGACTAAACTCAGTATTAAAGTAACATTCCAACATCCTGGTAACTATCACATTTGACAAGTTTGAAACCTATATGTTATGTATTTTTACTGTATTTCCCTCTTTGAATACTAGAATTACATATCAGGCTTAACGAGGGAAATACTGTCAGAACTAGCAGCCCACAGACCCACACTGGTCTGGTCTGTAAGCCAGGAAGTGGAGGCAGGAGTGGCACTTCTAATGACTGCGTCTAATGTCCCACTATTTAATGTTTTGCTTTTTGTGCTCTAGGCTCTAGTTTTCTGGAAAATTTAAGAGTTTGTGGAAAAGCAAGACTTGTTCCCTTGAACTGGAAGTTGAAAGCACCAAGTTATCATTCAACATTCTTTCCTACCAAGCAGAAAACAAAATAAAGAGGTTTGTGTATTGACTGCAGAAATTAATTTTCTGTCCTGACTAGGACAGAAAAACAGGACTAATGAGTACCAGGAGTATGATAGGGTGGAAGATGGGACACCCTGCAGAGCCTTCTAACTGCCGGTGAAAATGCTAAGAGCAAGTTTATTTAAAGGACAAAAAGCAAGCCTAAGAACCAAGAACTCAGACACCTTAGATCTGAAGAGTCTGTTCATCTCAGTAAGCTTAGAACTCCTCCAGATAAAGTTTGTGTTAAAGGAACATGGAGTGAGTAACAGAAAAATCTTAAGCTATAGCCTTTTGTTCAGTTACAGAAACAGAACAGGTCCTTACCTATATTTCCTTGCTTCATACGTCACTTTTTTTTCAATTTTCCCTCTATTTCTTTCCCCTTTCTATTGTAAAATGGCAACACTAATAATGGTTAAAATTTACTGAAGGCCAACCTTCAGTACTTTAAGGTACTATTCTAAATGCTTATTAACATATTTAATCCTTAGAAAAAAAAAAGCCTACCAAATTACTGCCGCTACTTAACAGATGAAGAAACAAAGGCATGAAGAGACTAAGTGGCTAAGATTAAGTCTCGCAGCTAGTAAGCAGAGACAGATTTTGAGTCCAGGTAGTCTAGCTCCAGAGCCCACACTCCTAACCAATTCTTTATAAAAGCCCATGTTATATTTACCATCAAATCTATAAACTGCAGAATAATGAAACAGGAATGTCAAGAACAAGAAGCAGTCTTAATCTAAAGATCCAGGATTCATTTAGCAGTGACACTGTAATACCATCTTTAAAGGTAGTAGCAAAACACTAATTTAAATATACAAAAAATAACTGAACTTTTAAAATTGCATATATGGGAAGAAGTGTGTATATGTCATGTGCATGAGAGAGAGGCGAACTAGGCAATCAAAGCATGAAATGTAGTGGAAATCTATTGCTTTTATCTGTCCAGCATCCCTTCTATTATTTGCTCAAAATAGCATATTTACCACTCTTGGGACAATCAAATCTACCGTATTTTGTGTTTTAAAAGGAACTTCCTAACACAGGAACCCCTGACCCAGGAATCACAGGTGTGGGTCCATAATAAAACCAGACCAGATTTTCCCTACTGAGAATTTTAGTCTTTAGTGTTGTTAGACATAAAAAAAAAAAGTGTAAGGAAGTTATGGAATTACATTATCTAATGGAAGTTTTCCATTGAATAATACAGAAGTTCTTACTACTGAAATACCTGGAATTGTCTTAGTCCTATCCTTCTTTACTGCTTCCCTGGTGGCTCAGCTGGTAAAGAACCCGCCTGCAATGTGGGAGGCCCGGGTTTGATCCCTGGGTGGGGAAGATCCCCTGGAGAAGGTAACGGCTACCCACTCCAGTATTCTAGCCTGGAGAATTCCATGGACAGAGGAGCCTGGCAGGCTACAGTCCATGGGGTCGCAAAGAGTCAGACACGACTGAACGGCTTTCACTTTCATTTTGTCCTTCTTTAAGACCTGTTTGAACAATTCTTCCTTCAAGTCTATGAGCCAACCAAGTACCTTACCTATAAATTTATTAGAAACCTAGTATCTATCCTAAAAATCCATTTGATTGCTTGCAACCAAAACCCCATAACTGGTAGAAAATATTGCTATTAATAATTCATAAGTCTAATACGAAAATTAATGCATCAGCGATTGGATCTGGGTCTCCCACAGGGGAGATATAGGTCTGCTTGGGTCAGATAGGACTTACCATGACTGCAAAATGTATGTGAAAAGGGTAAAACTTGATGTCAATGATTATGAAAATACTGGAATTAAAACATTATTTCTGAACATAAATGAACCATTGAAGATTTTCTGGCCACAGACTGTTGAGACGGTATAGAAATAGGAGACAATGGCCATAGCTACCGCTTTAGAGTAAAGCCCACAAACCAGTTCCTGCACCCTGCTGTCATTCTTATTCTACATATCTTGACCGTCTGTACAAGTTTCATGGGCCTTAATAAATTCAGTAGCCCTATTCTCCCACTCAGGAATCTCAAGGACAATGCTTTTGTCCTATAGGTTACATAGACTAATGACAAACACCCACCAGACAATTACCATTGGACACACTTCTTTTTATCTTATTCTATTGCAAAATACAGATTGAAAGGCGAAAGAAAATGATATGAAGGGAAAATATAATATGGCAAGTGACACATTAGTCTATTAGAGGAAGAAAGCATGATTTTTATTAACTCAGACAATTATAATGACTGCTGTAAATTTACCTGCTTTTCTGAAACATTATAGTGTCCTGGACCTGGAACATCTTTCTCAGTGTTAGAGATGACAGTAAAAGTACTTTCCCTGGCAGTCAAAGACAGGAATGGTGCATAGCTACCTATAAGTAAAATCATATCATTGTCAGATAAAACAGGATTCTAACGATTTCAGAGAAAAAGCACCCAAAATATATAAAATCATTTGGTACATCAATTCCTGAGACTATATATTATCAGAACTAATGTCTAGCCACAGAAGTTGTTGCATTTTAAAAATTCTATGTAAAAGTGGAATATAAATATATAATAAATTAAGGACTTATAGAATTGAACTTACTAAACAAAAGAAAAAATACCTAAAGAAAACAAAAGCTCTTTTTCTTCTAAGCATATTTGCATGGGATGAAAATCGAAGTTCTATTTAACTGATAAAATATTTTCATCCTCAGAAGATCTCAGTTTTATATATTAGAGAAACCTATTAATTACACAGCTTCCTTGGTGGTTCAACAGTTAAGAGTCTGCCTAGAATGCAAGAGACCTGAGTTCGATCCCTGAGTCGAGAAGATACCCTGGAGAAGGAAATGGCAACCTACTCCAGTAGTCTTGCCTGGAAAATGCCATGGGCAGAGGAGCCTGGCAGGCTACACCCTATGGGGTCATAAAGAGTTGGACATGACTGAACAACTAACACTTCCACTTTCTTTAATTATACCAAACAGCATATATGAATTTGTAGAGAAAGCCTAGACAGAAATAATTTAAAGTGCGCTTACAGCAAGGAATCAATACAATGTTTCAGAGAGGTGGACATGACTGAGTTACTAACATTTTCAGCTTTACTTCCTTGCTTGGGTACATGTTTGGCACTCAGTATTTCTTGGATACGAGATACAAGCCTAAGATTACTGACATTGCTGACATACTCAGTAAATGAACTTATTACACAGATTTAGTCTGCTGAAAGGCTGATAAAAACTTTTTAAGAAATATATCAAGAAAATGAGCACAGTTTAAGTAACACTGATATTCAAGAAAAAATGAGAGAAAACAGAGCACCTATATTCAGCAGGTAATAAAAGGATAAAAGTGAGGACTCAAAACTTCTGAAAATCTTGTACACTTAAGGAAATGTACACTATGAGGACTTATGGCAATAATTTGTACAGTTTAAAAGCTTGCTAATCTGGACTAATAAAATATATTTTTTAAACCAAAAATAATGTTTTTTGAAGCCCTCATGAATTAAAATGCAACTGAAATCAAGATTTATTTGTGTAAAGTCTGAAGCACAAAAGAGGTGAATAAATACATACTTTACCCTTAAAAAGAAACAACCTAGTGAAACATTAAGTGCTAAAATAATTTTAAACAAGTAAAAATATCTGAAGTGCTGAAGTGCCCAGAGGGTCAAAAGGAGGGGAAGCTCTCAACAACACTGAGGTGATTCAAAAAAATTCATGAATGATGTTAAAACTCTGGGTGTTAATTTAGTGACTGATGGTTTGAATTTGCTGTTCAAAATAAAAACAAACAAAACCACACAAGGTACACAAGAACAGAAATCCTTAAAAGGAAGCCAAGGTCCACTTGGAAAAGACAAGGGTTGTCTGATAGAGCAGAGAAATCCAGTACAGAAGTTGAAATGTTCCAAAATGGGGTAAGCAACCAAAGAACAAAACACAGATTTCAAATGAAACACACATACAGGCACACACAAACCAAGCTACAGATTATATCAAGGGACTACTGCAAACAACCAGAGAGTGTTCTTCCAAGAGGCTGAGAAATATGTCCCATAATCTGGAGAAAAGTCAATGAAAAGAAATAGATTTTGAAATGAGAAAATGGAATCAGCACAGGAAACATTACAGTATCTATTATAAATATTCTTCATATGTTCAACAAGATAGAAGAAAGATGAACATGAGGATATAAAAAGACCCAAAGAAAACTTCTGATAGGAAAAGTATACTTGAGATTAATAACTACTTTTTAACTTATTATGAGATTTATAACTACTTTTATGTGGGTTAACATGATATTTTTTTCTCAGTTCCTAATCACTTTAAAAAATAATTGTTTTAAGCAAAACTAATTTTGATTTATTGTGGCATTACAGTATACATAAATAGAAAATATTTAGCTACAATAGCACAGAGAATGAGATGAGGAAAACAGAAGACGTATGGCTCATATACTATACATGAAGTGGTACAATATTATTTGAAGACAGTGTTAAGTTAGAGATGTATATTGTAAACTCTAGAGGAATCACTAAAAAATAAAAGAAAGCTACAGCTAGTAAACCAATAGTAGAGATAAAAACAAAACCATCTTTTTAAAACTCAAATCATTCAACTATAACAGGGAAAGAAGCAAAGGGAAACAAAGAATAGATGAGAAAAATAGCAAATTCTGAGAGAGTAAATTTAAACACAACAATATTGGTAACAAAATTAAATGGAAAATGTCTAAACACCCCAATTAAAACAGATTGTCAGACTTGATAAAAAAGCAACATCTAACTTCAGGGAGTCTATAGGAAACCCTCTTAAAACATAAAGACACAGAGATGAAAGGATGAGAAAAGATGCATCATACATCAATGCATCAGAAAAACCTGGTGTGACTAAATTAAAATCCAACAAGGCAGATTTTAGAACAACGAATACCAGGAATAAGAGACATTTCATTATGTTAAAGGGATCATTTCATCAATACGATTCAATGATCCATTAAGAAAGGCAAGGAAGTAATTGCCATAAAAATTAGAATAGTGCTTACCAGTAGGGGAGAAGGTAAGGGTTATGAATGAAAAAGAAAATTTTGCAATGCCATATTTCTTTGAGTATTCACTTTTTAAGTTGTATGTTTATATTTTATGTGACTTTCTGTATAAGTATTTCATCTCACAATTAAAGGTTTTGTTGTTGTTGTTTTTTTTTAATTTAGATGTATACAGACACTGGGATAATGTGAGACAGATATGAAAATGAAGAAAGCTAAGCTCAGGGCTAGTTCTGAGGCAGCTGTCAACAAAACATGGCAGAGATTCTAAATGAATCTATCTAAAGAAATATAAAATGAATTGCAAAATACTGAAATTCATATAAAACAGGAGGAGCCTCCAACAGCCCATGTGTTCAAAAGAGATAGTGCTCATAAAATCTTCACTGAAGTTTCCCAAAATTAATCTTATAAAATCTTTCATCAATAGGTTAAAAGTTTACATAAAATACTGAGTTCAAGTAAAACCACCAGAAAATTAAAATGTTTTTACTAATAAGCTCCATAAGAGAAGTATTTTCTGCTTTATTCATAATTATATGCCTATTTACCTATGGTTTACAGTTATGGTGACAAACTGTCTCAGTTTGCCCATGACACAGGGCTGGTAGTGCTAAAATCAGGACATTCCCAGACAAACCAAGATGGTTTGTCTCTCTATCATACTGCCCTGCACAGTAAACAATAAATGTAGGTATTCTAAATTACTCCTTTAGTCATTCATTCAGCAATACTAAATGCTTTATTATGTGTCAGAGAGAGGCAATGAGAGTGCAATAACAAATAAGCTAAAACCCTGGCCTCAACTAGAGGGAAAGCCAGACAAATAAACAAATACTTACATTACAAAAACAGTGTTGCCAATAATTAAGGTATAAAATATAGGAGTAAAGGGTTCTGTCACATTAGGGTCCGGTGAAATGAAAGATAAAAGGTTTGATTTGAGACATATAATATATTGACATGTGAAGTTCCAACAATAAATGATAAATCAAACTGTCAGGTAGAAAGAAGAAATGAAGAATGTAGGAGGATAAGATTTGAGAAGAATAAGTTCAATTTGAGATACATTGTTTGAGGCACCAAAAGCAGAAAATAAATCAGACTGGCATGAAGCAATAAAAGTCAGTCTGTTTTCTGAGAAAGAAGGTGAGCAGCTGGGGGATAAAGTACAAGTTCTATAGCCACAATTACAGATACAAAGCAAGCAGGGCATTCTTCACATAAAAGCAATAACTAGAACTTTGAAACATACTCATCTTCAGGGATATCAACATTTACAGCAATCACATCTTTTAATATAAACTTAAATACAGATAAATTGCATTCCCACAAATGGTCTCCCGAATTCTGTCTGAATGGCTAATAAGATAAAGTAATTATTGTTGGCATAAGCAAATAGGCAGGAGTGTAAGTCCATGGACAGCTCATGCTTCTATGGCAGATTAAACTAATACCTTCTCTATAAAAAAGAAATTTGCCAAAAATATATTAACAGCCAGCATTATCCAGTTTAGATAACTAATAGAGAACCAATACAGATAACTAATACATTTTAACATGGGGTACCATTTATTATGTAAATCAAGCCCCAAAACAATGAAATATTCCTTAGCACAATAATGCCAGGAGCTGTCCATTATTAAAGGGACTATGTTTTTATCATATTTTACTAGGCTGGTCGTTTATGGCAAAGATTTCCCTTAATGAGATAAGATTTTCTTGCTTCTCAGATAATTCGCAAGAAAATCTGGAGCAGCTCTCACTAATCTGGATCTGGAATATCCATTCTCTCTCCCACTCATGAAATCTGAATCATGAAATCAGACCTATTCCTTTCAGGCTGCAAATCCTGGGTAGAAAAGAGTCTCCCTGATCAGCTGGACAAAAGTCAAGGCAATGAAGTTTGCAAATTAATGTGGAAAGAATTTCCTGAGGAAAATATGAAGACAGTACACTGGAGGATTGACCAAGCAGAGTACAGTAAGTGAAAAATGCTAATGAGGAGAGAAAGGTTGGAAATAAAGAATATCTGCACTGTTCTTCTGAAGTTTTAAGACTCTAAGTTTTTCTCTTTGTGTGTAATTCAAGGTAACAAGTAAACTACATAAAGTTCCCAACATTTCCTACATCATACTCTACAAAATTTTCCTGACCCTCAAATAACTGTGTGTACCACTCTATAGCCCAGTATTACTGATCTCAAAGAAGTGAAAGGCAGAATGTACCCAGGAAAGAGGTAACAGCTACTTTCAATTACTTTGGCAGGGAATCTGGTAGAAAAGTGACTGAAGAGATGCCTATGCCCTCTATTGATTATTATTATTAGCATGTCTGCTGAGTACTGTTAAAACAGGATTCCATACGATGCAGTTGCTCAGAGTTCCCAAGAATGGAATTTCCTAGCTTCCTTCATAGGTCAACAAGGCACAATTCTATAAAGCAGTAAAAGGACCTTGCAAACCCTAGTTACTTATCTCCAATCACAGTTCACACAAAGAAGAATTAAAAATTCTTATAATGTGACACATGTACGTCATCAGATTTTTCGAACTTTACTTCAAGAATTACTGCTTTGCTATTTTTTAAACTAAGCACTTAGATGTTAAGAGTATTGAGCTAAAAACTGAGACTAATACAGTGGAGATCTTGGTTACCGCCCTTAAAAATCTCACATTTTAGTGGGGCAGCCAGGTAAGTAAACACATAATTACAATACAGTACCAAAGTCCTTTGAGTTATTAAGGAGTCAAAGAAGAAAGACCTGGGACAGACTGGAGTCAGAAAAATTTCACCTGGGGCTCAAGACATAAGTAGTAATTAGCCAAGTAAGGAAAGAAGAGAAAACATACCCAGCAAAGGTAGCAGCAGGTACAAAGGAATGGAGGTGAGTGAGCATGAATTTACAGATAATGCAAGGCTGGAATTGCTAATGTGGTTAAGTGTTGGTGGAGGTGTAGACCACATCAGACATAAAACAGACGTTGTTAGAAACTGAAATAGAAGGAAATGAGAAATATTTTATTGGCAAAATTATTAGTCGCTCAGTTGTGTCCAACTTTTGCCAACCCCATGGACTGCAGCCCACTAGGTTCCTCTGTCCATGGAATTCTCCAGACAAGAACACTGGAGTGGGTTGCCATTCTCTTCTCCTGGGGAATCTTCCCAACCCAGGGAACAAACCCAGGTCTCGTGCATTGCAAGCAGATTCTTTACCATCAGAGCCACCAGGGAAGCCCTTGTTTCAGAATAAAAATAACAACTCCCAGACTAAGTCAAGGGCAGTTAAATGAAGAAAGGGAACTAGTTTAAGAGAGAAAGAGAAGTAAGAATTAATAGGTCCTAAGATCAAGGAGAGTGATTAGAGGGGAGAAAAGGAGTCTACAGTAATTTCAAAGCTGAAAGTTTCTAATTGACTGATAGGGAATTTTTTTTCAAAGGGCCCAGTAATTCTGGGGAAACCGGTAAGTTCAGACACTTTAGGTATAGATGCCTAAAAAAAGTAAAAGACCTTATGAAAAGAAAGCTCATCTTAGAGATATAAAACACCTGTATCATGGAAATCATCAGAATATAGATAGCAGTTGAACCTGTGGATTTGAATGAGAAAGTAAACATGAGAAAAGTAATAAACCAATGATGGAAAGTACAGTATATAAACATGTAAAAGGTATTTAGAAACACCTTAAAATAAAAATCATTAAAGAACACTATGGAGTATTGGTTCAGTTCACTTCAGTCGCTCAGTCGTGTCCGACTCTTTGCAACCTCATGAATCCGAGCACGGCAGGCCTCCCTGTTCATTACCATCTCTCGGAGTTCACTCAGACTCATGTCCATCGAGTCGGTGATGCCATCCAGCCATCTCATCCTCGGTTGTCCCCTTCTCCTCCTGCCCCTAGTCCCTCCCAGCATCAAAGTCTTTTCCAGTGAGTCAACTCTTCGCATGAGGTGGCCAAAGGACTGGAGTTTCAGCTTTAGCATCATTCCTTCCAAAGAAATCCCAGGGTTGATCTCCTTCAGAATGGACTAGTTGGATCTCCTTGGGAATCTCCAAGGGAATCTCAAGAGTCTACTCCAACACCACAGTTCAAAAGCATCAATTCTTTGGCGTACAGCCTTCTTCACAGTCCAACTCTCACATCCATACATGACCACAGGAAAAACCATAGCCTTGACTAGATGGACCTTAGTCGGCAAAGTAATGTTTCTGCTTTTGAATATATTATCTAGGTTGGTCATAACTTTTCTTCCAAGGAGTAAACGTCTTTTAAATTTCATGGCTGCAGTCACCATCTGCAGTGATTTTGGAGCCCAAAAAAATAAAGTCTGACACTGTTTCCACTGTTTCCCCATCTATTTCCCACGAAGTGATGGGACCAGATGCCATGATCTTCGTTTTCTGGAGAGGGGAAAATGATACTTTGATTCAGCATTTAACAAATGTTTATTGTCTCCCAACCATGTATCAGGCACTGTTACAACAGTTAGGAAAAGAACCAGCAAGAAAATGTTACAGACACCAGGGAAGGAAGTACCGTTTTAAAAAGAGTGGTAAGTTGTGTCAAAAGAAAATAAAGATAGAAAAGTGTAAGCAAAAAAAAAAAAAAAAGAAAAAGAAAAGTGTAAGCATTTTCGGTGGTCGTCGGTGGCTAATAAATTGGTAGGAAGGTAATGCTTGTAACTCAGCTGCATTAAATAAAGACACATAATAAGCTCCAAAAACACTGATATCAATATCAGAAGCTGAAAGGCGGTGAAATTCAAGATTAAAACAATGACAAAAGACAAATTAGTACTCAAAGAAACCTAAATCAACCTATCATCCTAATCTCATCAATCATGTCAGTGGAATAATGGATCCTAGCACTTATTCAAAAATACAAGAATTGTGTGGGAATAGGGAAAATGTAGGCTAAAAAGGAAAAAAGTTTAATTTGGATGGTATAAAGCCCCACAAAAAATCAGATTAGAAAAAGCAGAAAGCAAATTATGTTACTTATTAAAAGTTACCCCATCCACTAACTGTAAACAAATGAGAGCAAATAATTACTTAAATTATCCATTCCCATTTCACCTCTCAACAAGTAAAGCTTTTCTTATGGAATGTGGGATAAAGGAGCTCTCATTAAGTAAGTTCAAGTATATGGTGATGGTCAGATAGAAGGCATCTACCTGAAAAAAGATATTCCAAAACAAATATTAAAGTTTTATCTTAGTAAATGTTTCTAGGAAAGGTGTGTGAGGCAGGCAGGATTACAAAGAAGAGACAGAAGATGGTAAGAAGCACACAGGTGATTTGGAGACTCATATAGTAAACAGACTGTAGCCCACTAGGCTCCTTGGTCCATGTGATTTTCCAGGCATGAATACCGGAGTGGGTTGCCATTTCCTTCTCCAGGGGATCTTCCCAACCCAGGGTCGAACCCAACCAGGTCTCCTGCACTGTAGGCAGACGCTTTACTGTCTGAGCTACTGGACACAATAAATGACAGAAATGGTATGGACCTAACAGAAGCAGAAGATATTAAGAAGAGGTGGCAAGAATACACAGAAGAACTATACAAAAAGATCTTCATAACCAAGAAAATCACAATGGTGTGATCACTCACCTAGAGCCAGACAATCTGGAACGCGAAGTCAAGTTGGCCTTAGGAAGAGCACTGCAACAAAGCTAGTGGAGGTGATGGAATTCCAGTTGAGATATTTCAAATCCTGAAAGATGATGCTGTGAAAGTGCTGCACTCAATATGCCAGCAAATTTGGAAAACTCAGCAGTGGCCATGGGACTGGAAAAGGTCAGTTTTCATTCCAATCCCATAGAAAGCCAATGCCAAAGAATGCTCAGACTACTGCACAATTGCACTCATCTCACACACTAGCAAAGTAATATTCAAAATTCTCCAAGCCAGGCTTCAGCAGTACGTGAACCATGAACTTCCAGATGTTCAAGCTGGTTTTAGAAAAGACAGAGGGACCAGAGATCAAACTGCCAATATCCTCTGGATCATCGAGAAAGCAAGAGAGTTCCAGAAAAATATCTACTTCTGCTTTATTGACTATGCCAAAGCCTTTGTTTGTGTGGACCACAACAAACTCTGGAAAATTCTTAAATAGATGGGAATACCAGACCACCTGACCTGCCTTTTGAAAAATCTGTACGCAGGTCAGGAAGCAACAGTTGGAACTGGACATGGAACAACAGACTGTTTCCAAATAGGAAAAGGAGTACATCCAGGCTGTATTTGTCACCCTATTTATTTAACTTATACGCAGAGTACATCATGAATAACGCTGGCTGGAGGAAGCACAAGCTGGAATCAAGACTGCTGGGAGAAATATCAGTAACCTCAGATATGCAGATGATACAATCCTTATGGCCGAAAGTGAAGAGGAACTAAAGAGCCTCTTGATGAAAGTCAAAGAGGAGGATAAGAAAGCTGTGGTACATATACACAATGGAGTATTACTCAGCCATTAAAAGAATACATTTGCATCAGTTCTAATGAGGTGGATGAAACTGGAACCGATTATACAGAGTGAAGTAAGCCAGAAAGAAAAACACCAATACAGTATACTAATGCATATATATGGAATTGAGAAAGATGGTAATGATGACCCTGTATGTGAGATAGCAAAAGAGACATGAATGTATAGAATGGTCTTTTGGACTCTGTGGGAGAGGGAGAGGGTGGGATGATTTGGGAGAATGGCCCTGAAACATGTATAATATCATATAAGAAACGAATCGCCAGTCTAGGTTCAATGCCGGATACAGGATACTTGGGGCTGGTGCACTGGGATGACCCAGAGCGATGGTATGGGGAGGGAGGTGGGAGGGGGGTTCAGGATTGGGAACATGTGTACACCCGTGGCAGATTCATGTTGATGTATGGCAAAACCAATACAATATTGTAAAGTAAAAAACTAATAATAAAATAAATAAAATCATTATTTTTCCTGCAAAAAAAAAAAAAAAGAGAGAAGAGAATGAAAAAGTTGGCTTAAAGCTCAACATTCAGAAAATGCAGATCATGGCATCCGGTCCTATCACTTCACGGCAAATAGATGGGAAAACAGTGGAAACAGTGACAGACTATTTCTTTGGGCTCCAAAATCATTGCAGATGATGACTGTAGCCATGAAATTAAAAGACATTTGCTCCTTGGAAGAAAAGGTATGACCAACCTAGACAGCATATTAAAAACCAGACACATTACTTTGCCAACAAAGGTCCATCCAGTCAAGGCTATGTTTTTTCCAGTCGTCATATATGGATGTGAGAGTTGGACTATACAGAAAGCTGAGCGTTGAGAAATTGTTGCTTTTTAACTATGGTGTTGAAGAGGACTCTTAAGAGTCCCTTGGACTGAAAGGACATCCAACCAGTTCATCCTAAAGGAAATCAGTCCTGAATATTCATTGGAAGGACAGATGCTGAAGCTGATACTCCAGTAGTTTGGCCACCTGATGCAAGAACTGACTCATTTAAATAGACCCTGATGCTGGAAAAGATTGAAGGCAGGAGGACAAGGGGCAACAGAGGATGAGATGGTTGCACCCCATCAACGACTCAATGGACATGAGTTGGAGTAAATTTCGGGAGTTGTGGATAGACAAGGAGGCCTGGCATGCTGCAGTCCATGGGGTCGCAAAGAGGCGGGCACGACTGAACTGAACTGATAGTCAACTGGGACAGGGAAATCAAAATCCCAGATCGAATCTGCAGCATTTAAACTAAGATGTAGAAAACCATTTCGTAAAATCAAAAGGCAATACGCTTACTGGTCTAGTGAAATGGGAAAAATTAGTTTACCATCTGTAAAAATGAGATAGAATTTTCCCTGCGTACTTCATGTTGGGTTATACCTATGGAGTTGTACTATAGTGTTTAACTCAGGCACACATGAGCGGGGCAGGCTGAAAGTGAGGCGCCTGTCACAAAGGCTTGTCTTTCTCTACACCTTACCTGTTGCTTGCTCTTTCACGTAAGGAACCTGGTAAGATCCAGGACCCACACGATCCTCGGTGCTGCCACCTTCAGCCAATCTAAGCACACGGGGAGCTCGGTCATACATAATAGCGTGAGGGGAGGGTGCGCGGCTGCAAAGGGATTAAGAACGGAGCAGCTAGAAGAAATGGTGGAGCAAAAGTCGTCAACAAACTCAGAAGGCCCGGGAAGAATTTCTGTAAACGGAGGGAGGCAGCGCAGGGGCTATCGCCCCACCTGCTGACTGGTGTCAGATTTCTCCCAGGCGACTTCGAGCCGCCTGGAAAACGTGACCACAGCGTAACCAGACGTAAGACTTCCCACAGAATCATCGGTTCACCAACCTAGACCCGAAACCGCTCCAGGGAACCAGGTTAAGCACTAGGCGCCCGCCCCCGTGCTTCCCGGCCCTGCCCGCGCCCCTCTCTCTCCTCCCGGAAGTCTCTGGACGGAAGACTGAGGCGCTTTTCTCGAGCCGAGCCCTGGGAGCATGCGCACCGGGCCGCAAGCCTTGCCCACTCGCTCCGCCCCGCGCTCTTGGCTTCCTAAAGAAAAGAACATGCTCGAACCCCCGCGATCCTCTTACTTTTCTAACTATATTGGATTCTGACTCGTCAGAAAACCTCTAGAAAACGCATTAGGAGTCAGAGCTAATTTGTGATCCATTTTCCCTTTAAGTCAGGGCGGCTGGGAAAGAGACTAGCAAAAATTGTGAAATAAAAGTCTTACTACGAAAAGAAACGATTCTGTGCCCACACTCCCACCACAACTATACTCGCACCCCAGGGGGAAAGAAAGCACTTCTAACTTTATCCCAGCTATAGTCCACAATGTGGCTCAGAAAAAACCCAGAAGGTGGAAGTGACAGAGACAGAAAACCCGGGGAAGAAGAAAAACTCACCAACCGAAGCAATGCAAATGCGGGTAACTGCAAGGTGCTTCAGCTGTCAGATGCCAAGCAACAGCAGCAGACTCATTACTCTGTTCATAAAGCAAAACAGAGGCGTTGAGAAAGTGCAGCTCTGTACAAGGCGTATCTGCGTCTCAAGAATGTATCTGTAGTACCTGTTTTCCTACTCAATAACCTGAATAATTATTTACTCACTTAAAAACACTGGAATATACTGTAGGTTCGGTATCCTGCTAGGTTGTGGGGACCCAAAAGATATAAGAACGTCTTCATCAAGTCTATATCTTCTAGAGAAAGAGAGGTATGTAATCCATAACAAGAGAGATGGATAAAATGCTTTATTTTTTAATTTCAGCACTTCAGATACCATCCTCCTCCTACTAAGAATCTGATACTTAACAGTATCAGTCAGTCAGTTCAGTCGCTCTGATGTGTCTGACTTTATGACCCCATGAACTGCAGCGTGCCAGGCTTCCCTGTCCATCACCAGTTCCCAAAGCTTGCTCAAACTCATGGCCAAGGAGTCAGTGATACCATCCAACCATCTCATCATCTGTCATCCTCTATGGTGACCCCAAAAAGCAAATTCAGGTCCAGGCCATTTTGCTGTAGGCACTGGTGCAGGCTCTCACCTCCTTCTGATTTTTCTCGTCTGCAGCAGTCTACATTACTCTTTCCTGCGATAAGGTTTGCCGTTGAAAATGGAAGTGTCAAAGGAAGCTTTTCTACTTCTTGTCTGGATTTGATTTTTGTCCACTGGCGCCAACCTAGTTTAGACAAAAGGTGCTCTTTATAGGGTCTATGGAAGCTTGTTTACGTATCTCCAAAGGGGATTTTGTAACCTTAGGACCTGTGTACCAACTAGGGATGAGCTTCCCAAGTGGCGCTAGTGGTAAAGAACCTGCCTGTTTACAGGACACATAAGAGATACCGCTTTGATCCCTGTTTGAGAAGATTCCCTAGAAAAGGGCCTGGCAACCCACTCCAGTATTCTTGCCTGGAGAATCCCAAGGACAGAGGAGCAGGGTGGGGGAGGCGGGGGGTGCTACAGTCCACAGGGTCACAAAGAGTCTGACACAACTGAAGTGACTTAGCACACACCCACCAGCTAGGAATACAGAATTTATATCTTGCTGCCACCTCAGTGTGTGGTCTTTCTTCAAATACCTCACATAGAGGAATAGCTGATCAGTGGCAAGACTAGCATTTCAAAGTCTTGTAGTGAGATCCTATTTAAATATTTGTGGTCAGATCTATTTTAAATATGACACCACTAAGGTACAGCGTCTCAGAGAAGGCAATGGCAACCCACTCCAGTACTCTTGCCTGGAAAATCCCATGGTTGGAGGAGCCTAGTAGGCTGCAGTCCAAGGGGTCGCCAAGAGTCGGACACGACTGAGCAACTTCACTTTCTCTTTTCCACTTTCATGCATTGGAGAAGGAAATGGCAACCCACTCCAGTGTTCCTGCCTGGAGAATCCCAGGGACAGGGGAGTCTGGCGGGCTGCCGTCTATGGGGTCGCACAGAGTCGGACACGACTGAAGCGACTTAGCAGCAGCAGCACAGCATCTACATACAGTCTTCCTAATTTTGTAACACTTGGTCGCTGAGAATTCTGTATTCCTAACAAAACGCTTTTCTTTGAAAAGTTCTTAGTGTGAAAATCCTTTATCTATTTCCTTGATTACTGTGGCTGTTCTAACTTCCCTAGGTTTTATTTCCGCCTTATGGTTCAGTAACCAGAATAGTACAAAGTATTTAAGAATTAGAAGATACTTTTAAAATGAGAACAACAAACCTTTTTCCTTATTTCTCAGTGTGGTAAATATTTCTTAAATAGTTTAGAATGAGTGTGCTGCTAATAAAATTATAATATTAACATAGAATTATATATGAACACAAAATAATTTGATTTGGCATTCCTCAGTTCCTATGAAATAGTTTTAATGCTAATAAACCACACTGTATTACCATTACTGTAGTAAGAGATGGAAACTGTCTTTGAATTCAGGTTTATTTGACTGCAAAATTTGGGTTCTTTCCATTTCTCCATACTGACTTCCACAAGAATAAACTTTAAAATGAAGCTTGGGTGTGGGAACTCTGCTTTAAGTAGCATTAACTACCTTATAAATATAAAAACTGAATTGTTTTTGAAACTAATTTCTTCATCTCATGATGGTTTTCTATTTTTTCCATTGTTTTGCTTTTTGTTAAAAAAATCAAGCAATAGTAACAAATCATTTAGCATGTATCAATCAAATGAGTATACTTTGTCAGTGTTATTAGAGGTCATATTATAAAGTGATATTGTTGTTCATTAAGTAATGCCCAACTCTTGTGACTCCATGGACTGTAGCCCACTATGCTCCTTCTGTCCATGGGATTTCCCAGGCAAGAATACTAGAGTGGGTTGCCATTTCCTTCCTCAGAGGATCTTCCCAACCAAGGGTTTAAGCCTGCATCTTCTACATTAGCAGGCAGATTCTCTACCACTGAGCCACAAGGGAAGCTAGTAAAGTGATAACACATTCAAGTTAAAAAGGGAGGAAAAAAAAGGTCATTAATATAATGTTTTAAAGCTTACACAGTATATTTTATGTTCAGTATTTTAATTTGTGTTTAAGCTGCAGATTTAATGATTCTGAAATCATGAAATGTGATTTGTTTAACTATAGTTGATTTACAATGTGTTAATTTTTGCTGTAGAGCAAAGTGACTCAGTTACATACATATACACATTCTTTTTTATATTATTTTCCATTATTCTTTATCCTAGGATATTGAATATAGTTCCCTGTGCTATCCAGTAGGACCTTCCTGTAGGTAATAGTTGGCATCAACTAACCCCAAACTCCCAGTCCATCCCTCCCCTACTCTCCTTCCTCTTGGCAACACAAACCTGCTCTCTCTGTGACTCTCAGTCTGTGACTGAGTTCCTTGTTTCATAGATAGTTTCATCTGTGTTATATTTTAGAGTCCACACATTAAGTGATATCATATAGTATTTGTCTTTCTCTTTCTGACTTACTTCACTTAGTAATCTCCAGTTGCATCCACATTGCTGCAAATGGTATTATTTTGTTCTTTTTTATGGCTGAGTAATAGTCCGGTGTGTGTGTGTGTGTGTGTGTGTGTGTGTGTGTGTATCACATTTTATCTTTTCATCTGTTGATAGACATTTAGGTTGTTTCCATGTCTTTGTTATTGTGAACAGTGCTACTCTGAACATAGGGGCACATATATCTTTTTAAATTATAGTTTTTACATATATATATACATATATATCAGAGAGGGCAATGGCACTCCACTCTAGTACTCTTGCCTGGAAAATCCCATGAACGGGCGGGCCTGGTAGGCTGCAGTCCATGGGGTCGCTAGGAGTCAGACATGACTGAGCGACTTCACTTTCACTTTTCACTTTCATGCATTGGAGAAGGAAATGGCAACCCACTCCAGTGTTCTTGCCTGGAGAATCCCAGGAACGGGGGAGCCTGGTGGGCTACTGTCTATGGGGTCGCAAAGAGTTGGACACAACTGAAATGACTTAGCAGTAGCAGCAGCAACAATATACAGCCTTGATGTACTCCTTTCCCAATTTGGAACCAGTCTGTTGTTCCATGTCCAGTTCTAACCGTAGCTTCTTGACCTGCATACAGATTTATCAGAGGCAGATCAGATGGTCTGGTATTCCCATCTCTTGAAGAATTTTCTACAGTTTGTTGTGATCTACACAGTCAAAGGCTTTGGCATCATCAGCAAAGCAGTAGTAGATGTTTTTCTGCTATTCTTTTGCTTTTTCGATGATCCAGCGGATGTTGGCAATTTGATCTCTGGTTCCTCTGCCTTTCTAAATCCAGCTTGAACATCTGGAAGTTCATGGTTCACATACTGTTGAAGCCTGGCTTGAAGAATTTTGAGCATTACTTTGCTAGCATTGTGAGATGAGTGCAACTGTTCGGTAGTTTGAGCATTCTTTGGCATTGCCTTTTTTGGGGACTGGAATGAAAACTGACCTTTTCCAGTCCTGTGGCCACTGCTGAGTTTTCCAAGTTTGCTGGCATATTGAGTGCAGCATTTTCACAGCATCATCTTTTAGAATTTGAAGTAGCTCAGCTGGAATTCCATCACCTCCACTAGCTTTGTTAGAAAATCCTCTAGAGAAGGAAATGGCAACCCACCACAGTATTCTTTCCTGGAAAATTCCATGGACAGAAGAGCCTTGTGGGTTACAGTCTATGGTATTACAAAAAGTTGGACACTTAGCAACTAAACAACAGTAGAAGTCATTTCAAATCCTTGGCATGATTTCCATAAGGTATCACTGAAAAGAGCAAGATTCAGAAAACATGTGTCATATATTTTTCTAAAACCAAGGAATTATCATAAAACATCTATTAATGTTAAATGTACACATGCATGTATACTTACATATATGATTACATAAACATGGAGAAAATGTGAAAAGCATGCTAGATCATCAGTATAGATTACCTAAAATGGGGAGAGAATGTGATGGGAGAGAAGAGTGAAGAAGGAATAAATAATGATTATATTTATTAATTGTTTATAAAATGGATGTAAAATTTAAACAGGTAAAACCTTGATTAAAAAAACAAAACAGAGAAAGCAAGCAAGCAGAGCTATGAAATATTGATATTGTTTTAATGCCATGAATAAGGTAAAGCAGAAGCATGGTGAGATGTAAATCATGTACATAAATGTTGCAACATATACCACCTGGGCTCCTTTGGAAAATATGGCTCATCCCACCTGCTTCAGACAACACCATGATGAGAAAAACCCAGTACCCAACAGAGGTAAACAGTAATTAGAGGCAGAGCCACGTGTGTTCCAATGAGGGCAATTATAGGGAAGATATGGAGATGTGGTGCAAGAGGTTTTACCACAAAATGTAGAGTCATGAAGAGAATAAGTTACATAAAAATGGGATAAATGAGGTTTGTACTTGGGATTTTTCAAGAAAGAACAGATAATATGTTTCTATTATTAACTTTGACCAAAATCAGTGTACTTAATAAATCATCTGCCTGGAAGCAGTAGCAGCTGCTCATTCCTCTGATGCCTTATGGAAATAGGGTTTGAGATGAGGCAAATGCACCAACCCAGTCATGAGATTGCTCTCCCTCTCCCTGTCATGGGTTTGTCTGGATTTGGTTCTCCTAGAGTGAATAAGTCCAAGTAACAGTCCAAGTAACAGTTTACTGGTAATATGATCTTCATGGTGTGAAAATAAGGAAAACAATACCAAATGCAGTACTTTTGTTTCCAAAAGTGTAAATGAAATGCCAAGATATTACTTTTCTTTTCTAGATGGTAAAATTCAGCTCAGTTCACTGGCTCAGTTGTGTCTGACTCATTGCAACCCCATGGACTGCAGCATGCCAGGCTTCCCTGTCCATCACCAACTCCCAGAGCTTGCTCAAACTCATGTCCATTGACTCTGCATGGTTGGTTGGTAATGCCATCCAACCATCTCATCCTCTGTCGTCCCCTTCTCCTCCTGCCTTAAATCTTTCCCAGTATTAGGGTCTTTTCCAATGAGTCACTTCTTTGTATCAGGTGGCCGAAGTATAGGAGCTTCAGCATCAGTCCTTCTAATGAATATTTAGGACTGATTTCTTTTAGGAAGGACTGGTTTGATCTCCTTGCAGTCCAAGGGATTCTCAAGAGTCTTCTCCAACACCACAGTTCAAAAGCATCAATTCTTCAGCAGTCAGCTTTCTTTATGGTCCAGCTCTCACATCCATACATGACTACTGGAAAAACCAAAGCTTTGACTAGGCAGACCTTTGTCAGCAAAGTAATGTCTCTGCTTTTTAATATACTGTCCTTATTAAAGCTTTTCTTCCAAGGAGCAAACGTCTTTTAATTTCATGGCTGCAGTCACCATCTAGAGTGATTTTGGAGCCCAAAAGATAGTCTCTCACTGTTTCTTCTGTTTTCCCATCTATTTGCCATGAAGTGATAGGACCAGATGCCATGATCTTCGTTTTCTGAATGTTTAGGTTTAAGCCAATTTTTTCGCTCTCCTCTTTCACTTTCATCAAGAGGCTCTTTAGTTCCTCTTTGCTTCCTGCCATAAGAGTGGTGTCATCTGCATATCTGATGTTATTGATATTTCTCCTGGCAATCTTGATTCCAGCTTGTGCTTCATCCAGCCCAGTATTTCACATGATGTACTCAGCATATAAGTTAAATAAGCAGGGTGATAATATACAGCCTTGACATACTCCTTAAGTAAATTAAGACCAAAAAAAGCATTTTTTAAGATGGTGTGTGCTTTTAAAAACTTAAGTAAATTTGACACTTGTCATCATTTAGATTCAGTATTTTAAAAATGGAAAGTATAGTACTAAGTTCCAAATCTCATGTGGCTCAATTTATAAACTGTTGATAAAAGATTTAAGAACATATTTATATGGCATTTTTAAACCTGTCATCTTGCATAATGGTCCCAATGGAGCTTATTAAAGTTTTAGAAGATACTCAATCATTAAAGTTCTGTCTCAGCATTGCACAGTGTTTTACTAAATATATGTAGCTATATTCTTCTGTTATTTAATGCAGGCCATATTAAATTGTTAAGTAGTTCTCACTGATCAAGTTTTCTGACTGCAAACTAAGTACTTTAAAAATAATTACCTTGAATTATTATTCAACCTTAAAAAGGAAGTAAATGCTGTTAGTTGCTACAACATGGATGATCCTCGAGGGCATTATGTTAAGTGAAATAAGTCAATCACAAAAAGACAAATACTACGTGATAATTACTTACATGAAATATCCTAAATAGTCAGATTCATAGAAACAGAAGGAAGAGTGGTGGTTGCCAGGGGCTGAGGCAGGGGAGGATTGGAGAGTTATTAATAGGTATGGAGTTTTAGTTGGGCAAGATTAAAAAGTTCTGGAGATCCATTGCACAATAGCATGAATATATTTTACTCTGTTGAACTGCACACTTAAACATGGTTAGGATGATAAATTTAGTGTTATATCTTTTTATCACAATTAAAATTAAACATAAAATAACTACATAATTTACATAAGTGCTTGGAAAATCACAAATGTGTTTGGTGAAATATACTTTCATAGTTGCCAAATAAAGGATTTATTGACAGCATATCTACCTGGGTAAGGGAAAACTCTACTGAAGCCCAGCGTATAAGGTAACAAGGATTTGTGAATTGCCTACTATGAACACAGAAAAGGCAATGGCACCCCACTCCAGTACTCCTGCCTGGAAATCCCATGGACGGAGGAGCCTGGAAGGCTGCAGTCCATGGGGTTGCTGACGGTCTGACATGACTGCGTGACTTCACTTTCACTTTTCACTTTCATGCATTGGAGAAGGAAATGGCAACCCTCTGCAGTGTTCTTGCCTGGAGAATCCCAGGGACAGGGGAGCCTGATGGGCTGCCGTCTATGGGATCGCACAGAGTTGGACACAACTGAAGTGACTTAGCAGTAGCAGCAGTACTATGAACAAAGCATTGAGAGGGATGTAAACATTTCGGTAGATATGTAGATATCTGTAGATAAAGACATAGTTGTTGACACAAGCCTGAAAACATAATAGCAATTCAAGAGAGAAAAAAAATGTCAAGAAAATAACTGAAGTCACAAGATGGTACATGGTTAATAGTTGAGAAGGTCACTAGATAAAAAATCTTTAGCTTAACTGAGCAGGCATAATAACTAACACATGTAAATGTGGCTCACATATATAGGTACATACTTGAAATTTTTCCTAACATATTTGTGGTTGAAATTAATTGATATTCATTACAGCATTATTTCTGCACAGCCATTTTACTGATATAAAGTATCTGAATTTTCTTTCCATCTACTACCACCTTTTTAATATGAAAATTATTCTCCAGAAGTAACTAGATAATTCTAAAGTCACATAGCAAGAAGAGATAAGAAAGCCTTCTTCAGTGATCAATGCAAAGAAATAAAGCAAAACAACAGAATGGGAAAGACTAGAGGTCTCTTCAAAGAAAATTACAGATACGAAGGGAACATTTCATGCAAAGATGGGCTCAATAAAGGAGAGAAATAGTATGGACCTAACAGAAGCAGAAGATACTAAGAATAGGTGGCAAGAATACACAGAAGAACTGCACAAAAAGATCTTCACGACCCAGATAATCACAATGGTGTGATCACTCACCTAGAGCCAGACATCCTGAAATGTGAAGTCAAGTGGACCTTAGAAAGCATCACTACAAACAAAGCTAGTGGAGGTGAAGGAATTCCAGTTCAGCTATCTCAAATCCTAAAAGATGATGCTGTGAAAGTGCTGCCCTCAATATGCCAGCAAATTTGGAAAACTCGGCAGTGGCCACAGGACTGGAAAAGGTCAGTTTTATTCCAATCCCAAAGAAAGGCAATGCCAAAGAATGCTCAAACTACCACACAGTTGCACTCATCTCCACACACTAGTAAAGTAATGCTCAAAATTCTCCAAGCCAGGCTTCAGCAATATGTGAACCATGAACTTCCAGATGTTCAAGCTGGTTTTAGAAAAGGCAGAGAAACCAGAGGTCAAATTGCCAACATCCGCTGAATCATGGAAAAAGCAAGAGAGTTCCAGAAAAACATCTGCTTTATTGTCTATGCCAAAGCCTTTGACTGTGTGGATCACAATGAACTGTGGAAAATTCTGAAAGAGATGGGAATACCAGACCACCTGACCTGCCTCTTGAGAAACCTGTATGCAGGTCAGGAAGCAACAGTTAGAACTGGACATGGAACAACAGACTGGTTCCAAATAGGAAAAGGAGTACGTCAAGGCTGTATATTGTCACCCTGCTTATTTAACTTCTATGCAGAGTACATCATGAGAAACGCTGGGCTGGAAGAAGCACAAGCTGAAATCAAGACTGCCGGGAGAAATATCAATAACCTCAGATATGCAGATAACACCACCCTTATGGCAGAAAGCAAAGAGGAACTAAAGAGCCTCTTGATGAAAGTGAAAGAGGAGAGCGAAAAAGTTGGCTTAAAGCTCAACATTCAGAAAACGAAGTCATGGCATCTGGTCCCATCACTTCAGGGGAAATAGATGGGGAAACAGTGTCAGAGTTTATCTTTGGGGCTCCAAAATCACTGCAGATGGTGATGCAGCCACGAAATTAAAAGATGCTTACTCCTTGGAAGGACAGTTATGACCAACCTAGACAGCATATTCAAAAGCAGAGACATTACTTTCCCAACAAAGGCCCATTTAGTCAAGGCTATAGTTTTTCCTGTGGTCATGTATGGATGTGAGAGTTGGGCTGTGAAGAAGGCTGAGTGCCAAAGAATTGATGTTTTTGAACTGTGGTGTTGGAGAAGACTCTTGAGAGTCCCTTGGACTGCAAGGAGATCCAACCAGTCCATTCTGAAGGAGATCAACCCTGGGATTTCTTTGGAAGGATTGATGCTAAAGCTGAAACTCCAGAATTTTGGCCACCTCATGCAAAGAGTTGACTCATTGGAAAAGACTCTGATGGTGGGAGGGATTGGGGGCAAGAGGAAAAGGGGACGACAGAGGATGAGATGGCTGGATGGCATCACGGACTCGATGGACGTGAGTTTGAGTGAACTCCGGGAGATGGTGATGGACAGGGGAGGCCTGGAGTGCTACAGTTCATGGGGTTGCAAAGGGTCAGACACGACTGAGCAACTAAACTGAACTGGCAGTCACATAAACCAAAACCTGGATAACTGTAACTCCAAAGCTTTCTGTCAATTAATTTCAGCTTCCGATACCCTAATATTTATTTTTAAACTTTCTCTGTCTTCTCCTTTATATTTCCCCATTTATTCTAATACAACTGACAATGCCTCTTATCCTCCTCTCATCAAAATATGTACGTATATGCACACAATCCACATGCACACACAACTCTCTTTTTCCCAGTTCAGAGGATAAGGCAAAATAGAAGGAGAAGGGCTTTCCTGGCAGCTCAGTGGTTACACCACAAGGGGTTCGTGTTTGTTCCTCAGTCGGGAAACGAAGACCCACATGTCACCAGCATGGCCAAAAAAATTTTTTAATTAGAAAAAGAAGATCTCAAGGAAAGGCAAGGACGGAGAGAAGAATCTTCCACCCACACTCTTCAAGATCCATCCTCCCTTTTGTCACCAACCACCAATTATCGTATTATCTTGTGGTCTTCATTCTCCCCACTAATAGAGACAGCACGGAGGATGTTATATGAGATGTAGTAAACAAATCTCAGGAAATGCTTGGAATGACCACAGCAGTACCTAGGGATTAGCTAGAATTTTTTCCTGTACATGGAACACTCTTCCATGACGTATGTCCCTAATATTTCCTATCAGTAATATTTAGGGTTGGAAAAATCAATTTCTAGATTCTTTTTAATCTGTAACGTGTAAGATTCGAAGGACTGAAAAATAAATTTTTTCTATAAAGGACACTAGATGGCACAGTTTCACCAATTTATGCTAATAAAGTCATCTGTCTTCTTATTAATACAAAAATAAAATAATTTAGCTTTATAAATAGTTACACCTGAATAATTTAACAAGGAATTTTATAACAGTAAAGAGAAAAGTTCTTGAAAATATGATGTTTCTAATAGGCCATGTTTTATGTCCTTTTATATAAATACAGTCACCATAATTCCATCATTGGTTGAGTAAGTAACCCAATGAAAATAGCAGTCTCTCTATAGTGAAATGAGGGCTTCCCCGGTGGCTGAGTGGTGAAGATTCCACCTGCCATTTTAGAAGATGTGGGTTTGATCCCTGGATTAGAAATACTCCATGGAGACAGAAATGGCAACCCAGTCCAGTATTCTTGCCTGGAAAATCCCATGGACAGAGGAGCCTGGTGGGCTACAGTCCATGGGGTCACGAAAGAGACACAATTTAGTGACTAAACAACAACAATGAAATAAGGAAATAACCCACTTAGATACTTAGATACAGTTGTCTAATGAAAAGTTCTCCTCTTAGGGCAAAGACATAGTCTTGGCCATAGGAAACAGCTTCTAGAGGGTCACATATGAAGAGGGCAGTAGGGAAAATAACATCTACCTTGTTAGCTAGACTGTCACACGGTGCACTAGATATTCACAGAGTGACATGCTGCACAGCCAGGTGGCCCTTACATTCCAACAAACTGGGCAGAGGAGGCTGTCGACGGACTGAGTCAGGGAAAGAGAAATTAGACAATTGCTAGAAAGGAACTTCTAAAGCAGTACTGGAGGTCCTTTAAAGGTGACGCTGAGTGAACAGTGACTTCTTGAAAGTCGTTCCCAGGTACCCAGAATGACTTACCTGTAACAGCTGAATCAACATCAGTGCTACATCTGCCAAATCCTTCATGTTTTACATAAAAAGACATGGGAGAAGCTCCAAAGTTGTAACCATAATGGTGCTGCCATCCACGAGTTTAACAAGTTAGTTGGCTGTCTCTTTTAAAAATAGTTCACCGCGATAGCATAGAAAAATCACTTTGTTCTGTTGCTCTCACATGCTAGGCTTCAGTAAGAAAGTCTCTTTTTACCTGGTATGCTAACCAACATGTACCATAGCATTATGATTAACCAGGAAGAAAATATAATATTAACAACCTAATGGTATTCTTTGTAAAAGAATATATATATTGTAGACAGAATATATGAACCTATTTAGCACCTCACAAAGGAAGCATTATTATGTGAGTACATAATGTACATTGTGGTTTATTCCTCAGCACATCCACTCCATCCCAGAAAACTATCTGAGCAAATTATGGTAATTAATTCCCTGGACAATGATTAATTCAGGAAAGGGCATGTGACTCAACTGTGGCTGCTGTAGGCATAATTCTAAAATATCCCCCAAAATGTCCCACACTAATCCCTAAGACCTATAAATATAAGGAAATGTTCCTCTCCTGATTATAGTCTGTGATTTGGCACAGCTGGTTTTACGATAGGAAAATTATCTATGTGGTCTAATCCAATCACACCAGCCATAAAAACAGCAGAGAGGTTTCTTTAGCTGATAGCAGAAAGGAAAATTGGTGACATTCAAAGCAGGATTCAAGGGAACCACTTGTTGAGGAACGTGGGCGACCTCAGGAACTGAGATCAATCCCCAGGTGACAACCGACAAGGAAACAGGGACCTCAGTCTTATAGCCACAGAGAATTGGATTTTGTAAACAATCTGAATGAACTTGGAAGTGGATTCTTCCTCAAACCCTCCAGCCAGAAGCCCAGTGCAGCTTACACCTTGACCTTGGCCTCTGAAGCCCTAAACAGAGATCCCAGTAGAGCCAGTACAGAGTTCTGTCCTATAGAGCTGTGAGATAATACATGAGTGTTGTAGTAAGCTCTTAAGTTTGTAATGATTTGTTATGACAGCAGTGGACAGCTAATGCAGTTGAGAAAGAGTTGTAAAATACAGTCTGCTGATATTTCTGAGAAAATTTTCTTCAACAAAGAGCCCCTGGACAAAATGATGTGTCTTCTTTCTTTGAATGTTGCTGTGTCTGGATCTAATGGCTAGAGCTGACACTGACACATGGGTGCCAAGAATTGTGTTGATGGAATTCTTAAAAATAAATCACCCTTACAATCACGGAGTAAGCTTACTTGATCACAAAGTATGTTGTTCAGTTGATAAGTCATGTTCAACTCTTTTCACCCTCGTGGACTGTAGCATACCAGGCTTCCCTGTTCTTCACTGTCTCCCAAGTTTTCTCAGACTCATGTCCATTGATGGAGAAGGCAATGGCAACCTACTCCAGTACTCTTGCCTGGAAAGTCCCATGGACAGAGGAGCCTAGTAGGCTGCAGTCCATGTGATTGCTGAGAGTCAGACATGACTGAGTGACTTCCCTTTCACTTTTCACTTTCATGCATTGGAGAAGGAAATGGCAACCCACTCCAGTGTTCTTGCCTGGAGAATCCCAGGACTGAAGGAGCCTGGTGGGCTGCCGTCTATGGGGTCGCACAGAGTCGGACACAACTGAAGTGGCTTAGCACCATGTCCATTGAGTCAGTGATGCCATCCAACCATCTCATCCTCTGTCGCCCCCTTCTCCTCCTGCCCTCAATCTTTCCCAGCATTAGAGTCTTTTCCAATGAGTCAGCTCTTTGCATCAGGTATGGCCAAAGTACTGGAGCATGTAAGAGGGAATTAAAACTATGTGAATTGTCACCCAACATGAGAGGGCAAAGAGAGAAGAACAGTGCCTGAAAACAGAAAGACCCCTCAGAAACAGCCAAGATTAAATATCTGTGGGCAAAAGAGGAGAAGCTCGTTAAGGAAAATAATAACATTGGTTAGGCATATTTGATTAGGGTCAGAGTAAGTAATGTCTGTCTTTGTGACCCCATGGACTATACCCACCAGGCTCCTCTGTCCATGGGATTCCCCAGGCAAGAATACTGGAGTGGGTTGCCATATCCTTCTCTAGAGGATCTTCCCAACCCAGGGATCAAACCCAGGTCTCCCATATTGCAGGCAGATTCTTTACCATCTGAGCCACCAGGGAAGCCTAAGGAATGTCAGGGATTCCAAGTGCATGGATGATAATTTTGAGAAGTACTTGTCCAGTAATCAGAAGTAGAGAAGAGTTTCATTAAGATAAATATTGGAAAGCATTCCCTGAATTTATAAATTTTAATGCATTATTTTATTTCAATAAAGATAATTTCTTTCGTGGGGTGAGAGAGAGAGATGGGGGATAAGCAGAAGCCAGATTGCTGTCGGTTGAGCAGTGGGAGGGACACTTCATCTTCTGAGACAAGAGGGAAGGAAATAAGGATGAATGCAAATGTTTATCACAGTGGAAATATGCAAATGTGGGCACATGGAAATTATACAACAGCAGGATACCTACGCGCAAGTGAAATAGTTATAAGGAAAAACAATGCTTAAAAGAGTTCCTTAATCATTATTTCACACAGTCAAAATAGCTATTGGTGTCCAGGATATAGCATCAACCTCAAATGCAGCTGTAAGTAAAACATTAATTTACTTTCTACAGTTGTCAGTACAGAGCACTATAGTGAGTGGTCACAGAAGAATTTGGATACTGAGTAAATAAGATTTCCCTCAGAGTTGAACAATACATTTATACATAATCGACTTATAGGCAAAGTCACCTGAAAGACAATTCCTGCCAAGTCCACAGGATTTGAAATGCTTTATGAATAAATTAACAGAGCTAATGAAAGAATGTATTAATAAAAAAGGGAAGGGAGTATTGATTGGCTAGGAAAGTAGAGTAACCACGACAACCGGGAAAACCACCCCAGTACAGGGATGAGTATGTTTGTCCTGCTGGCAGGGCTATTCCTGATGGGAAAACCACAGAGAAAATATATGCATAAAAATTATAATTCAACTTGTGGATAGAGTACCATGAGGATTAAGAGGATAAGGAGACAACTTATAATTGATCCTTGAGGCAGGGGAAAAAAATTGTCAAGTTTATGGAAGAATTTGGGCTGCTGTTCTACAAATTTTTCATCTCTGTCTGTTTAGTTTTCCCAAACCAGGTTACCAAACTTCTTTCTTGTCAGAGGACTCAGAGTAAGATTGTAATGAAAAAGCAGCTCTCAGCATCGCTTCCTTAGAGCAAGATTACAGCTAAACTTCAACAAATTCATGAGCTTAGAGGCAGAATATGCTCTTTCCCATGACCTCATAGGAATTTCTGTCAGTTTGGCCCTCCATGTGGGTAGTATCAAATATCTTCCTTCTGATTTTCACAACAGGCTTCCAGGTAGGAATAACTGATGTCATTGTTACTATTTAAGGGTGAGATCTTGAGACAGTGGAAACAAGTAACAAGGTTATACTGTTGATTATCTGTGATAATCAAAACCCAGGCCCAAAGCAGAGAAGGGACACATCTATGATTTCTCCACAGAGAGAAATGGAAGATAATGTAGGTGAAAGAAAAATCTCTTCCTCTTAGTGTTATAAAAACAAGGAAGGTATTAACATGTGCATTGCACATGTACACCTGGGAACACTCAGTAATAAGTAACAGAAATGGGTAGGTAGAATTTGACCTTAAAGACCTACAAAGGAAAAGGAATTGGGGGGCTTTGGGGCAGGGGAGGCAAGAAATATAAAAGGGACCAGGAAACTTATGGTAAACAGGGTTGTTTAGTAAGGTTTTTATTGCAGATCTGAGTTGGTGCTTTCTTCACTGATAAGAGTTGTTAAGAGTCCTCCTCTTCCTGGTAGAAGAGGGAGACACTTCTACAAATGAAAATTTGTAAATAGCCACAGAGCTTCTTCAGATCATACTCAGCATGTTAGCTTCGGCATGGTGCTAAAAAACAACAAAAACTTTACACAAATAAGACTTCAAAAATTTAGGGACAGTTATTACTCTTTTTTCATTTTATTATGGTAAAATACATAAAATATTTACCATTTTAACCATCTTAAGTGGTATGAAATATATTCATAATTTTGTACAGCCATCACTGCTATTTCCGTACTCTTTTCATCTTGTGAAACTGAAAGTCTATCTGTTAAGGGATAACTCCTCGTTTGCTCCCATCCCCGCAGCCCCTCATAACCACTATTCTTCTTTATCTCTCTGTGATTTCAATTCAAGTACCTCATATAAATGGAATCATGAATATTGTCTTTTTGTGAATGGCTTAATTTATTTAGCATCATGTCTTCAAGGTTCATTCATCTTATAGCATACGTCAGAATTTTCTTCCTTTTTAAGTCTGAATAATGCTTTATTGTGTGTATGTACCACATTTTGCTTATCCATTTATCAGTTGATGGATACTTGGGTTGCTTCCATGTTTTAGCTATTGTGAATAACGCTGCTTTGGTCATGGATATACAAATATCTCTTCAAAATTCTATTTTCAGTTCTTTAGAGTATATACCTAGAAGTGGAATTGCTTGGATCACATGGTAATTCTATTTTTACTTTTGAGTAAACACCATACTATTTCCATAATGGAAACAGGATTTTACATTTCCACCAATAGTGCAGAAGGATTCCAATATCTCCACATCCTAATAGCTATCATAATTGTACTTTTGATTTTCATTTCCCTAATGATTGGTGATGCTGAGCATCTTTTCATATTTTTATTGGTCATTTGTGTATCTTTCTTGGAGAAATGTCTATTCAAACCCTTTGTTCATATTTTAATTGCATTGCTTTTTTTTATAATTGAATTTTAGGAGTCCTGTGTATGTTCTGCATATTACTCTTTTATCAGATATATGATGTCCAAATTTTTTTGTTCTTTGGGTTACCTTTTTTGCTCTGTTGATGTCTTTTCATGCACACATATTTTTCATTTTCATGAAATTCAGTTTGTCTATTTTTGTTTTGTTTTCCGTGCCTTTGGTGTCATATCCAGGAAATCATTGCCAAATCCAATGGTGTAAAACTTTTGCCCTATGTTTTCTTAGGTCTTACATTTTGATCTTTGATCCACTTTTTGGTTAGCTTTTGTGTATGATATTAGGTAAGGATTCAGCTTCATTCTTCTGCATGTGGATATCCAGTTTTACCAGTACAGTTTGTTGGAAAGACCATCTTTCCTCATTGAATGGTTTTGGCACCTTGGTCAAAAGTCAGTTGACCATATATGATAGAATTTATTTCTCGGCTCTCTATTCTGTTCCACTAGTCAATAGGTCTGTTTTTATGCCAGTACTGTTTTGATTACAATTGCTTTATAGTAAGTTTTGAAATTAAGAATGTAGGTTCACCAGCTTTTACTCTCCTCTCCTTTTTCAAAATTGCATTGGCTACTTAGGATCCCTTGAGATTCTAAATATGAACTTTATCATAGATCTTTCTACTTCTACAAAAAACATTGCTGGAATTTTGATAAGGATGTATTGGATCTGTAAATTGCTTTTGGTAGTATAGACATCTTAGTAGAAGAAGTCTTCCAATCCATGAACATGGAATCTGTTTCCATTTATTCATGACTTCTTTAATTTCTTTCTATGGTTTGTAGTTTTCATTGTATGAATCTTTTACCTTCTTGGTTAATTTCTAAGTATTTTATTCTTTTTGATGTTATTGTAAGTTGTTTTCATAATTTTCTTTTCAGATTGTTCACTGTCAATATATAGAAACACAACTTGGTTTTGTGTTTTAACATTTCATGCTGCTAATTTGCTGAATTTATTTATTAGTTTTAACAGATTGTGTGTGCATGTGTGGAATCTTTAGAGCTTCTATATTAATATTATATCATCTAAGAACAGAAATAGTTTTACTTCTTCCTTTCCAATTTGGATGCTTTTTGTTCCTTTGTCTTATCTAAGTGCTCTGGCTAGAATTTTTAAGTGTAGTTATTCTTAGCTTTAAAGATTTTTGTAACTTTATTAATTCTCTGTTGCTTGTTGTCAGTGAAAAATTCATCAGTCAGGGACTTCCCTGGTGGTCCGTAGTTAAAATCTCCCTTGCAATGCAAGGGATATAGGTTCAATCCCTGGTCAGGGACTAAGATGCCACATACCACAGAGCAAATAAACCCATGCACCACACCTCAGGCACAACACAGCCCCCAAAATATGTAAAACAAGAAACTATTTTTAAAAATTAATCAATCAATCTAAAAAGAAATGAAAATTTTTATTCAAGCCAAATTTGAAGATTATAACTCTGGAAGAGCATCTCAGAAAGCTGTGAGAACTGTCCCACCCATTAGAAGTCAAGGCACAGTTATGTGAGTTTTTTGAGACAGAGGATTGTACATTAAATGATGTATTATTGACAGTTTACACAATCCAGATGTAAGTGATATTGTGGCCCCTTATAAAATCAAGGCAAAATATTATCTTTTAAGGAGTTGCCTTGTTGATACTTCGAAAATGTTTCTTTTCCATTGAGCAGGTATTTCTGTTGATGGGGAGGTTTGGTTGGTGCATAACTTAGAAATATTATGCAGTGGAGGAGAGGAAGCCAAAGGGCAGAGAAAATTTTTTATGTTTAAATTTTTCTTGTCTTGCCATAAAATATTAATTTCATTTCACATTGTTACTGCTCACATTGTTTTGCTTTGTTTGTTTTTCAGTTTTTGCTGTTCATCAAGCAGTCTTAAGAGTTGGGGGCTGGTGCTGGATTTTAAAAAAAGGGAAAAAAGGCAAAGATATTTCAGGTCTTGATTGTAGCCACCAATCAAAAACCTTTACATGTGCTCAGAAAAGCTCAAGTAAGCGTGAATTTTTCTGCACTGATATTTTGACCATACCCATTAGGTCAATTCATAATTCAGTATAACAGAGCATCATTTTTTTTAATTTTTATTTTATATTGGAGTATAGTTGATTGCAGTGTTGTGTGTTAGTTCAGATATGCAGCCAAGTGATTCAGTTATAAATATACATGTATGTATACTTTTAAAAATTCTTTTTTCATTTAGGTTATTACAGAATTTTAAGCAGAGTCCCCTGTGCTATAGAGTAGGTCTTTGTTGGTTATATATCTTAAATATAGTAGTGTATATATGTCAATCCCAAACTCCCAATTTATACCTCCCCTTTATTACATTTCCCCTTTGGTAACCACAAGTTTGTTCACTAATTGCACAGTCTTTGATTTGGCATTATCTAATTCTTAGAAGAGTCATGTACAGTTTTTATTTACAGAAGAGAAAACTAAAATTCAAAAATATTGGTAATAAATCTGTGACTGATAGGGCTAAAAGTTCAGTTCTCATTCCATAATCCTCTTCACAATACTGCAGTGTTTTCATATTACTTTCTTTATTATTGTTGTTTTTATTTTTGGTTGCACTAGGTCTTCGTTGCTCCATGCAGGCTTTCTCTAGTTGTGGAGAGTGGGGCTACTTTCCAGCTGTGATGCGTCAGCTTCTCATCGTGGTAGCTTTTCTTGTCATGGAGCATACGCTCTAGGGAGCATGGGCTTCAGCAGTTGTGGCACAGCAGCTTAGTTGACCGGGCATGTGGAATCCTTCCAGACCAGGTATCAAACCCATGTCTCCTGCATTGGGAGGCAGATTCTCATTGACTGCACCACCAGGGAAGTCCCATTAGTTTCATACTAGCAAGTGTTTGTTTGAAAACAGAGGAAAAGGAACTGACTAAAGTCAAAATGATCTGTAAAGTGATTTTAAGATGCTATTTGTACATCTTTCAAATCTGAGTTTGAGTTCTAAGAATTTTTGGTTCACGGAAAGAAACTGCTCAGTAGTCACTGCAATAATATCTAATACTATTAGATGCTTGTGCATGCATGCTGAATTGCTTCCGTCATGTCCAACTCTGTGCAGTCTTACGGACCGTCGCCCACCATGCTCCTCTGTCCATGGAATTCTGCAGGAGTGGGTTGCCATGTCCTCTTCCAGGGGATCTTCCCGACCCAGAGATTTAACTTGCATCTCTTAATGTCTCCTGCATCGGCAGACAGGGTTCTTTACCTGGAGCACCACCTGGAAAGTTTTGCCTAGCTATTATTGCTGTAAAAATCCAGTAGCTTTGCAATTTAAAAGGGAAGATATTCTTTTGAGTGAATTTCCAAACACTCTAGAGGTATCAAACTTGTATGACTACACAGATACAAAAACTAAAGTATTAAAAAAAATTAAAATAAAATGTGTTTCGGTGATAGGATTGTGGATTTCACTTTCTTCTAATTTAAAAAAAAGTCCTTTATTTGCTATCATCTTTGATTATTTTGCAATAAATAAACATCAGGAATAAGATTATTATAAGAGAGTTTGCTTATGAATTGCTCTTCCAACATCATTTAAAAAATGTTTTCCTGAGCCTTGGGACTGATTGAATTATGGATAAACTTACTCAGTTTCTTAGAATTAATTTTTTGGACACATTTTACAACACAAATCCTTTGATCTATGCTGAGACAGTAAATTCTGTCTCCCAGACACATTGTGTAAATCAAAGCTGAAGGTCAGACCAAAGTTAATATATTACATTAAAGCAAAATAGGATTGCTTTGCATTTCAATTGGTGTAACTAATTTTATGTGTCTAAAATGTCACTATTACCATTGTTGGTTAATTCTAGATAATTTGAATCTCTTGTAAATTTAGTCTAAAGCACTTTATAAAAGAAAAATTAAGCTTTAAAAAATTAAACAGTAATTAAACAAAAGAATCAAGTGACAAATTCTATCTTCATTATTAATAGAAAACATTGAAATCTAAACACCAGTGAGATAGCATCAGTCACCTATAAAATAAGCAGATTTAGAAAATAATAATTAGCACCAGTAAGGGTACAGAGAACCGTTTCCTGTTTTGGTTCCACATTTCTGTGTGTTTGTGCTGTGCTTAGTCGCTCAGTCCGGTCCAACTCTGCAAACCCGTGGACTGCCTGCCAGGCTTCTCTGTCCATGGGGATTCTCCAGGCAAGAACACTGGAATGGACTGTCATGACCTCCTCCAGCGTGTCTTTCCAACTTAAGAATCAAACCCTGATCTCCCCTCACTGCAGGGGATTCTTTACCATATGAGCCAATAGGGAAGTCCACATTTCTCAGTGCAGTTCAGTTCACTCACTCACTCAGTCATGTCCAACAGTTTGCGACCCCATGAATCATAGCACGCCAGGCCTCCCTGTCCATCACCAACTCCCAGAGTTTACCCAAACTCAGGTCCATCGAGTTGGGATGCCATCGAGCCATCTCATCCTCTGTCATCTCTTTCTCATCCTGCCTCCAATCCCTCCCAGCATCAGAGTCTTTTCCAATGAGTCAACTCTTCGCATGAGGTGACCAAAGTACTGGAGTTTCAGCTTTAGCATCAGTCTTTCCAATGAACACCCAGGACTGGTCTCCTTTAGAATGGACTAGTTGGATCTCCTTGCAGTCCAAAGGACTCTCAAGAGTCTTCTCCAACACCACAGTTCAAAAACATCAATTCTTCGGCACTCAGCCTCTTCACAGTCCAACTCTCACATCCATACATGACCACAGGAAAAACCATAGCTTTGACTAATCAGACCTTTGTTGGCAAAGTAATATCTCTGCTTTTGAATATGCTGTCTGGGTTGATCATAACTTTCCTTCCAAGGAGTAAGCATCTTTAATTTCATGGCTTCAGTCACCATCTGCAGTGATTTTGGAGCCCAAAAAGATAAACTCTGACACTGTTTGCACTGTTTCCCCATCTATTTCCTGTGAAGTGATGGGACCAGATGCCATGATCTTGGTTTTCTGAATGTTGAGCTTTAAGCCAACTTTTTCACTCTTCTCTTTCACTTTCATCAAGAGGCCTTTTAGTTCCTCTTCACTTTCTGCCATAAGGGTGGTGTTATCTGCATATCTGAGGTTATTGATATTTCTCCCGGCAATCTTGATGCCAGCTTGTGCTTCTTCCAGTCCAGCATTTCTCATGATGTACTCTGCATAGAAGTTAAATAAGCAGGGTGAGAATATACAGCCTTGAAGTACTTCTTTTCCTATTTGGAACCAGTCTGTTGTTCCATGTCCAGTTCTAACTGTTGCTTCCTGACCTGCATACAGATTTCTCAAGAGGCAGGTCAGGTGGTCTGGTATTCCCATCTCTTTCAGAATTTTCCAGAGTTTATTGTGATCCACACAGTCAAAGGCTTTGGCATAGACAATAAAGCAGAAATAGATATCTTTCTGGAACTCCCTTGCTTTTTCCATGATCCAGCGGATATTAGCAGTTTGATCACTGGTTCCTCTGCTTATCTAAAACCAGCTTGAACATCAGGGAGTTCACGGTTCACGTATTGCTGAAGCCTGGCTTGGAGAATTTTGAGCATTACTTTACTAGCATGTGAGATGAGTGCAATTGTGCGGTAGTTTGAGCATTCTTTGGCATTGCCTTTCTTTGGGATTGGAATGAAAACTGACCTTTTCCAGTCCTGTGGCCACTGCTGAGTTTTCCAAATTTACTGACATATTGAGTGCAGCACTTTCACAGCATCATCTTTCAGATGATCTTTCACATTTCTACAGCCTTCTTAATCAGGGCTTTATTATCTCCTACCTAGACAATCTCAAAAACCTTCTCACTAGTATCCCTGATCCCAGTCTTTCAGTTCTTAAATCCAGTTTCCACACTGCAGCCTGAAAAGCTACCTAAAATTTAATTCTAATCATAATACTGCTTGTGTTTCTCAGCCTCTCAATTTCCAAGGTAGTAAAGTCAGTTAATGATGTACCTATAAAGAAATGGCTAAATGTATTATTACAGTTCAATTCTTCCATGATTAGTGCTAAATCTAAGATTTGTTTCTCTGACAGCCACAGGAAGCCACATTGAATTACAATGTTGTTCATTAAGTGTGGAGGTGGGGGTTGTTAAAATAGGTACAACATTTATGCAGTTCAAATGGTTAAGGGAATCAGCTTAAATAAGCTTGGAGTTCTCACCTCTTCGGCCATTTTCATTAATCTGAACATTCTCTGCCAGGGCAGTTTTTGGATGGATGTTAACAACTTTGTAATGGAGGGCTTCATATTCTCTACTCCAAACAGAATTTACCTTTTGATTGTATAAGGGAGGCTAAACTTCTCCTCTACCTTCTTAGGGTCTGTGACTGAATCTGAGAATTAAATTGATATAGACAGAGTAACATGAGAAAAACATATACATTCTATTTTCATGAGTGCATCAGTGTCTTCACAGGAAAATGAAGACCCACAAGGTATTTAGGCCTATGTGATAAACACATAGATTCTAAGTATATAAGATACTATTAATAGATTGAACACACTTTAGTAATTGTGGGAAAGTACCTAAAATACATGGGGAGACTACACAAAGGCAGAGAAGGGTTGTTTTAACGAGGTTTGTTTGTGCAGTTTCTTTGCAACCTTGACTCCTGTTCCTGATGATAAGAATTTCTCCTCCTCCATGTAAAGGAAGGGCATCTCTTCTTGGGAGTTTTCTCTCCTATTTTCACAAAGAAAAGGGAAAGTCAGTGTAGCTTTCTTATGTCTGTTGTTTTTCTAGTATTTGTAACTCAAAACAGTTAATGTCCCAAACTGGTATATTTTGGCATGTTTTGAACCCCTACATTTATATCATCTTTCTAAATAAGGTATAATACCACTGCTTAGAGTTTTATTTATTAAAGTTTGGTCACATTTCAGATTTTGCAGCTAGTTTGTTTAGACTAGAATTTGGGACATTCCCAAACTCTTTAGTCCTGTAGTTCTACATAGTCTCCAGGTTTTACTCATACAAAGTCACTAATTTAAGAAATATTTGAGTGTCTCCTCTGTGCAAAGCACTATTTGATGTTCTGGGGATACCTATGACCTGGACAGACCTGTTACTTTTATTTTTTTTTTTAAGCCATAAGAGTACCTTTCCAGAAAGCAACCTTATTTTTCTTATTATTATGTTCTCAGGTGGCCCTTCACTATTGATGCTGTTTCCAAAAATAAATCATTGGGAAGTTTGTTAAAAACTTTGTCATCATTTTGTATCATAAATAACCCCCTTCTGGTTGTCTATCGCACCTTGGTTGGCTTTTCTTAAAATGTAGCACTGAGGATGACCCTCAGTTCAGTTCAGTTCAGTCGCTCAGTTGTGTCCGACTGTTTGCGACCCCGTGAATCACAGCACGCCAGGCCTCCCTGTTCATCACCATCTCCCAGAGTCCACTCAGACTCATGTCCATCGAGTCTGTGATGCCATCCAGCCATCTCATCCTCTGTTGTCCCCTTCTCCTCCTGCCCCCAATCCCTCCCAGCATCAGAGTCTTTTCCAATGAGTCAACTCTTCGCATGAGGTGGCCAAAGGACTGGAGTTTCAGCTTTAGCATCATCCCTTCCAATGAACACCCAGGGCTGATCTTCAGAATGGACTGGTTGGATCTCCTTGCAGTCCAAGGGACTCTCAAGAGTCTTCTCCAACACCACAGTTCAAAAGCATCAATTCTTTGATTCTCAGCCTTCTTCACAGTCCAACTCTTACATCCATACATGACCACTGGAAAAACCATAGCCTTGACTAGACGGACCTTAGTCAGCAGAGTAATGTCTCTGCTTTTGAATATGCTATCTAGGTTGGTCATAACTTTTCTTCCAAGGAGTAAGCATCTTTAATTTCATGGCTGCAGTCACCATCTGCAGTGATTTTGGAGCCCCCAAAAATAAAGTCTGACACTTTCCACTGTTACCCCATCTATTTCCCATGACGTGATGGGACTGGATGCCATGATCTTCGTTTTCTGAATGTTGAGCTTTAAGTCAACTTTTTCACTCTCCTCTTTCACTTTCATCAAGAGACTTTTTAGCTCCTCTTCACTTTCTGCCATAAGGGTGGTGTCATCTGCATATCTGAGGTTATTGATATTTCTCCCAGCAATCTTGATTCCAGCTTGTGTTTCTTCCAGTCCAGTGTTCTCATGATGTACTCTGCATATAAGTTAAATAAGCAGGGTGACAATATACAGCCTTGACATACTCTTTTTCCTACTTATCCTTAAATTTAACACTAGAAAATTTTAGAAAACATGTAGAGTAATAGTCTTTGCATTTAATCAATATTAACGGATAAAAAATTAGAAGTATAGAGTGTGACGATTATCATTAAATTGTATGGTACATTCGATACTTCTCTCATTCTTCATTCACCTGAACTTTTATTTGCTGAACTTTTATTTGAACCCTGTGTTTTGAGCAGCAGTGGTTCAGAAATTCTTGAATGTTCCCATGTTCTGGGAAATGCCTAGCTGCAAAGCACAACTCTGCTTCTGTCATTCTTCATAACCCCCTCATGGCAGATGACACTCTTGCTTATCTGCCTCTATAGAATTCCAGGCCCCTCCCTGTTCTTCAAGACATCCCTCATTAAATAGTCTCTTTACTGCTATCTTACAGATGAATGATGTCCTCAATTGTCTAGTACATTTTGTCTTTCACACACCAAATCATAATGCTCAGTGCTGCCTTAACACAAAGTTGGTTGGGTTTTTATGAGGATTGTTGTCATTGTTCAGTCACTCGGTTGTGTCTGACTCTTTGCAACTCCATGGACTATAGCCCTTCAGGCTTCCCTGTCCATGGGATTCTCCAGGCAAGAATACTGGAGTGGTGATGAATTAATATTTGTATAGCACTTTGAATGATGTCAGATATCTAGTACATGTTCAACAATTTATCATCCTTAAGATGTATATTATCTACACTAATAATCATTATTATTTCATTGTTGTAACTCCTGATAAGCATTAGGGAAATTTTTATTCAAATTGTTAAAGAAAATGTTATTCATGACCTTTGTTGAAGGTGGTAAGTAAGGTAGATGTTATTCAAGGAAGATCATTGTAGCGGATATAGCGACAACTGCAGCAGGATCTTGCAGTGGGAGACAGAGATTAGACTCAACTCCTAACAAAGCATAGGCAAGGGGAACTTTTAGCCAAGGAAAAGAGTTGGGTGGGGGAGATTATTACTAATAGGAAACATCAGGAGTGGGGGTAGGGGGATTCTGGTTAAACTGACCTAACAGGATTCTTGCTGTAGGCAGGCCAGACACCACCTGGGGGATGGTGACAGATAAGGAGCCAAATTAGATATTGAGGGTGATCAAATATGAAGGATGGGGAATTCTAGTTAAAGTGACTTTAGCAAGATTCTTGATAAAGTTGGAAAGTGCTGAAAGGAACACGGAAATCCAAAGTCAGGCCTAGTTGAAATAGAGTTCCACGGAAACTAAGTAGAGTCTGGTCAAGGAGAGAATCTTTGTCATCAAGGAAGGAGGTTTGGAAAAATAAACTTATCTATACATCTTATTTTTAGTGCTACAGTCTGACCTAAATAACCCAGAATGAGGAACAGGAAAAGTTCAAAGGGGAGATATGGGCAGTAGAAGAATGGCAAGGTTGAGAGAAGGAGAAATATATGGTCCATTCCTCCAGAATTAATGTTCTTCTAGATTCTCAGTGCTACTTCCACACGGTAGAGTGAGCACCTTCCCTTCCAATCTTATCACGTGAAATGTAAATCCTCAGTCTAATTCCTTTCCCCAATTCACAGCATTACCTAGCAGAGACCTCTTCCTCCTCCATGGATACCCTCAGCCCTCAACAGTATTTTCTTCCTCTATACTTGTATCTTCCTTACTCTAAGGTAATTTAACAGCCCCAACTCCCTTAATCCTTATTTCTTTCCTTCTTTGATTCTGAAGATCTCCATCCCCACTCTATTAGCCAGACACCTGCAGAGCCTATACTTCTCATTACAATGAGCAAACCTCTGATTCTTTAAATCAGAAATCCCTCCTTTTCAACAGAATTTCCTTTTTACATGCCACATTTTCATTTTTACTTTACAGAGTCTAACTTGATTTTTACCTTTATCATGAATTTCAGTTACCTACCCATTCCCTCTTTCTCCTCTAAAAGTTACTTTCTTACTACCCAAGACTCTCTTCAAAATCTAGTACATCAAATGTGTGTTCAGATTCAGAGAAAAGAAACCCCAACCAAAAGTGGCTTAAGTCACAGCCTCTGAGTGCTGTAAATGGTTAAAAGTAAACTGAGATAGTGATCATTTAGTCTTTACAGTTTGCATTTAAACTATGAGAGATTATTTCTGGTACTAAGCAGCTTTGTCTATCTATCTCCATGTGGATTATGAATATTATCATTTCCTTGTGTGCTAAGATATGGAAAAGGATGCCAAGTACTGGCTTAAAGGAGAAGAAGTTTCTTGTCTCACTGACACAAGTCTTGGGATAGGCAGTTCCAGGCTGATGTTATGGCTTCTGCCTTTTGGTCTGTCATCTTTGTCTTGCTCTCATTTGTTCTCTTACTTGTTGCCTTATGGTACCAAATGGCATCAGTGCCTCCAGTTCTTGAAACTAAAAACCAGGCAAAAATAAGACAGGGAAAATTGTGATGCTAAATCACATCTGCCTATGCCTCGTGGGGTAGAACCATGTCACATGGCACTTCAGTTTCAAGAAATGCTGAGGAATTGAGTTTTTAGATTTTACAACTGCTGCAGTAGAGTCGGATAAGAAAAAGTCAAGGAAGTGGGTGGAATGGGTATTTGTGAACCAATCTATCATGTCTGAAACACCAGGATTCCAAGGCAATAATATTTAATACAGCCATTTCTAGCAGAAGTTCAATACCCTAGACTTTCCTAACCATGCCATGGACCTGTGTATCTCACCAAACCCTGAATCTTTGCTGGTGCCTGCTTCTAGTCTCTTGTGGAAAAACAAAATGGTGCTGGAGGAAGAATCCAGTTACTAGTTCTCACTCTCCAGCTGAAATCTTGCAGCTCAGCTTTTGTAGCACTCCTACCTGGGGTGATTATGGGTCTTTCTTTAAAATACCCATCTCTTTTTTTTTTTATAGGGACAAAAATAACATCCAGACTGTCTTATGTTATATCTCATGTCAGAATCCCCTTTATGCTGTGAACACAAATAACAGAGGCAGAAAGGAGAATGGGACCAGGTCAGGAACCCAGTCAAGTGGCAAAAGTATCAAGACTGAAGAGAGAGCCACTGTGAAAACTTCAAATGAGAGACTGATCAGGATTGCAGCTCTTATCATGTTGACAACAGTGTGAAGAAGCAGGGCAAGAATTAGGAGGGTTTGCACCACATCCAAATACAACTGAGAGGACTGCATTGTATTCTGACTTGCACTATGCTCTGACCTGGTCTCTTTTGAAGGCTTCTATCCTGCCCCCAAGAATATACCACAGGTGTCCTTAAAAGTCACAGCACTCTGAGCTCATCACATGACCGATTAATCCAACTAATTACCTTCACTATAGTTTCTCCTAACTTTCTATGTCTTTCCTCAACATTTCACTATTTTGGTCCTACAATTCTAAGTACTCACCAAATAACCCCAGTCGGATGGTTACGGTCTGCACTGGAACTTCAGAGTGACATCTGGAACGACACGGGAAAGTCACCTGCCCTACCGTCTGAAAGATTAAATTCCAGTTGGTAAGGCACTAACTGTGAAAAGCTTCTTGCACAGACTACTGGGAGGAAGAAAGTTGCAAGATATTTTGAGATAGAACTAGGGTAGAATCTTGACACCTTGGTTTAGAAGAGTAGGAATTGAAAAAAATTTCCATTTCAAAGCTGCCAATGTTTTTGTTTGTTTCAAAAGACATGGAACCACATTTGGGACAAACAGCACCTTTGTTCTAATTAAGCCTCTTGAGTTTTCTGTTATGTAAATATACAGCAAAGACTACAATTTTTAAAAGAAGGGCTTGTTTAATTATGTAAAAGATTGTTCACTTAGTAGACCAGAGTTGAGTTTCGACAAATTTGACATCCTTGAGTAATCTCTCCCCTGAGACTGAAATTCCTTTATACCTGAAAAGAGTTGCTTTTCTTGGAAGATGTGAGTTGAGGACATTGCTGGTAGAAGATAAGACCCTGGAGGCCAGAGGGTGAAGGAACTGTTTACGTAAGACTTAATCTGAGCCCTGGGCGTGAACAGTGCCTCTTTCAGCTCCAGATGGTGAAGTGTGATACAGAGGAGGCAGCCGCCTGTGCCCAGAAATTTTCATTGACTAACACCCTGAGCAATGACAGCTTCTAGAACCTCAGACCTGGAAACAGCAGGCGGTGCTTCCTGGCCCCCTCTCTCTCGCTCTCATATCTTACCACATCTATAACTCTGCTATCTTTCTATGATTTCATTATCTCCACAAGATAAGAAATAAGACAACTGGCATCTATTTTCACAAACTTCTAACTCCAGTATTCAAAAATAAGGCTTTCCTTGCTATCTGCATCTAGAACAATTTGGTGAAACATTGTGACTTGGATCATATGACTTATCTCCCCAGAGGAAGAAGTGTTCTGATTGACCTGGTCTGAGCTACCCGCCCAGGAATATAAGCTTTGCCACCAGAAAGTATGATGGGAGTTGGCCGGGAATCTGACTGGTGCACTTGGCAGCTAAATACAATAGCTAGCACTTGCATTATGTGAAAAGCTGAGTAAGATTTATTTCCCAGCTCTGAGCATATCTCCACTGCTTCAGAGCCCCATCTGTGCTGCCTTGTACTCTCAGGCAAACCCTTAAGGAAAGAGAGAACAGGCATGTTGTTCAAATGCTTTAAGAAGGACATCAGATATTTGTAAAAGAAGGAATGAATGAAAACCTTGAGGCCATTTTTTTCTGGATAATTCCCTTCTTTCACTTTATTCACCCTGATCCTTTTTTCACGTAATTAGGTTGTCTGTGGCAATGGTACAGTAAGAGGAGTGGTCTTGTCTTCCTTGAATCTTGACTGAATAATAGAGGAAGAGGTTTGAGGAACACAATTACAGTGTGTCTTCAACAACTTGAACTTGAACCATTAAACCTCCATAAGTCTGTGAGGTAGGAGTTCAAGATCTTGGATTTTTAAATATGCAGATCAGTCAGCATGAGTGTGATCAACTTTAAACTATTAAAAGTTTATAGAATCAGAGTAGACTTTTAATATGTACCATTTTATTGAAAAAATGAAATATAGTTTTTAAAAAGAAGAAAACCAGTCTGACTCTGTGACAGTAATATAATCGCAACCATTAAAAGAATCATTTACCACAGATTCCTAATTATCATTCAGGACAGTAACAATTATGCATTGATAAGTGTCAAATTTACTGTGCAAATTCTTTTTATTTCCCCAGTTTTAGTGAGCTATAATAGCCATATAACATTGTATTAGTTTAAGATATATACATATTTGATATACATATATACAGCAAAATGATTACCACAGTATTTAACATCCATCACCTCCAGAGTTACAGTATTTTCCTTGGATCTTCTTTTTATTTTTATTTACTTAATTTATTTTTAATTGGAGGATAATTGCTTTACAATGTTGCGTTGGTTTCTGCTGTACAACAATGTGAGTCGGGTAGACATATACATTTATCTCCTCCCTCACTACATTTATCTCCTCCCTCAAAGCCTCTCTCCCACCACCCCCTGATCCCACTTCTCTAGGTCATCACAGACCACCAGGCTGAGCCCGCTGTTGCTAGACAGCTGCTTCCCGCTGGCTATCTAGTGTCACATTGTAGGGTATGTATGTCAGTGCTACTCTCTTGGATCCTGTTAAGATACACACTCGTAGCAACTTTCAAATAAACAACACAGCATTGTTAACTGTCGTCAACATGCTTACATTACTTCCCCAGAATTTTTTATAACTGGAAGTCTTTATGTTTTTCACCACCTTCACCCATTTCCCCTACTCCTCATGAGGGATATTGAAAGTGAAAGTGGAAGTCGCTCAGTTCACTTCAGTTCAGTCGCTCAGTCGTGTCCAACTCTTTGCAACCCCATGAATCTGCAGCACACCAGACCTCCCTGTCCCTCACCAACTCCCGGAGTTCACTCAGATTCACGTCCATCGAGTCAGTGATGCCATCCAGCCATCTCATCCTCTGTCATCCCCTTCTCCTCCTGCCCCCAATCCCTCCCAGCATCAGGGTCTTTTCCAGTGAGGCAACTCTTAGCATGAGGTGGCCAAAGTATTGGAGTTTCAGCTTTAGCATCATTCCTTCCAATGAACACCCAGGACTGGTCTCCTTTACGGTGGACTGGTTGGATCTCCTTGCAGTCCAAGGCACTCTCAAGAGTCTTCTCCAACACCACAGTTCAAAAGCATCAGTTCTTCAGCATTCAGCCTTCTTCACAGTCCAACTCTCACATCCATACATGACCACTGGAAAAACCATAGCCTTGACTAGATGGACCTTTGTTGACAAAGTAGTGTCTTTGCTTTTGAATATGCTATCTAGGTTGGTCATAACTGTCTTTCCAAAGAGTGTCTTTTAATTTCATGGCTGCAATCACCATCTGCAGTGATTTTTGAGCCCCCTAAAATAAAGTCTGACACTGTTTCCACTGTTTCCCCCATCAATTTCCCATGAAGTAATGGGACCGGATGCCATGATCTTCGTTTTCTGAGTGTTGAGCTTTAAGCCAACTTTTTCACTCTCCTGTTTCACTTTCATCAAGAGGCTCTTTTGTTCCTCTTTGCTTTCTGCCATAAGGGTGGTGTCATTTGCATATCTGAGGTGATTGATATTTCTCCCGGCAATCTTGATTCCAGCTTGTGCTTCTTCCAGCCCAGCATTTTTCATGATGTACTCAGCATATAAGTTAAATAAGCAGGGTGACAATATACAGCCTTGACGTACTCCTTTTCCTATTTGGAACCAGTCTGTTGTTCCATGTCCAGTTCTAACTGTTGCTTCCTGACCTGCATATAGGTTTCTCAAGAGGCCGGTCAGGTGGTCTGAAAGTCGCTCAGTCGTGTCCAACTCTTTGGGAACCCATGGACTATACAATCCATGAAATTCTCCAGGACAGAATACTGGAGTGTGCAGCCATTCCCTTCTCCAGGGGATCTTTCCAAGCCAAGGATCAAACCCAGGGTTCCTGCATTGCAGGCGGATTCTTTACCAGCTGAGCCACCAGGGAAGCCCTGAGGGATATTGGTCCATAATACTTATTTCATGTGGTGTCCTCATCTGGTTTTGGTATCAAGATAATGTTGCAAAATGAGTTTGAGAGTGTTCCCTCCTCTTCTGTTTGTTGGAAGAGTTTGGCAAAGTCTGGTACTAATTCTTCTTTAAATGTTTGATAGAATACACTAGTGAAGTCATCTGGGTCTGAACTCTTCTTTGCTTGGAAATTTTTGGTTACTGATTCAATCTCCTTACCAGTAACTGGCCCATTCCAATTTTCTATTTCTTCATGATTCAATCTTGGTAGGTTGTATGTTTCTAAGAATTTATGCATTTCTTCTCAGTTATCCCCTCTTATGTTCATTTCATTAAGGGCTTTTTCCAGAGTTTTATCTTTTAAAATTTAGAACACATTCCTCTGTTTCCGTTTTCCTTGTCTCTCTGTATTGCTTTTTCTACATCACGTACAACAGCAACCTCCCCCAATCTTGACAGAGTGATCTCATGTAGGAGATGAACTTACTTGTTCAGCTTGACCTGAGCTCTTAGTTGCCTCTCAAGTGGAGGTTTTAAAACTTGGGGCACCAGTTGTTGTGTTCAAACTCTTCACTCTTAGGGAAATGTGGAAGCTGTGAGTTCTCTCCTAGTTGTATGTTGCTCTGCCAGGTTAGGATTTATGGTAACACTATGTTTCAGCATCTTTTAACCACTTTGATATGGGTACTTTCTTGTTCACCCAATGTGTAGGAGTCACTCAGCCAGTTTATGGATTTCTTTCTGAGAGAACTTCTCTGTGTGTAACTATATATTTGGTGTGTACAATAACATACAATTAAATAAATATTGTTTATGGCAAATTTACTATTCATAGTATTACCTTTTATAATTATAATAAATTAATTGTCTATCAGAAGCACTATGATAAGGCTACAATAAGATTATCTTTTAAAACTCAATGAACAGGGAAAAAAATTTCAGAATGGCAGTGTATTACTGAAGGTTGTATTTAGGTGCATAGAACAGAAACAAGATTAAAATGGATTAATCAAAAGCGTGCTTTTTTTTAACTTAAAACAAGAATTCCCAAAGTAGGCAGTCCAAGACTGGGGAAATGGCTCCATGATGCCCCCAGGGATTCAAGCTTCATTATGCTAGAATATATGTGACTTTCTTACTTTCGGCCGCAAAATGGTGGCTGCGCTTCTAGCCTGTTTGCACTCCATGCAGGAAAAGGAAAGGAAAGGTGCCTACCTAGTAATTCCTGCTTGCATCTCCTTGGCTAGAACTGGTTTACAGACCCACCGTTTATCTGGGGGGATGAATACATTAGCTTGATCCAAACAATTTTGAATTTTATTATTAAGAAATATGGGGACAATGGATATTTAATAGGCAACTAGTAGTGTCTGCTATTTTTGTTCACCAAATATATTAACCATCAGTTCAGTTCCATTCAGGTCAGTCGCTCAGTCGTGTCCGACTCTTTGCAACCCCATGAATCGCAGCACGCCAGGCCTCCCTGTTCATCACCATCTCCTGGAGTTCACTCAGACTCACGTCCATCGAGTCTGTGATGCCATCCAGCCATCTCATCCTCGGTCATCCCCTTCTCCTCCTGCCCCCAATCCCTCCCAGCATCAGAGTTTTTTCCAGTGAGTCAAATCTTCTCATGAGGTGGTCAAAGTACTGGAGTTTCAGCTTTAGCATCATTCCTTGCAAAGAAATTCCAGGGATGATCTCCTTCAGAATGGACTGGCTGGATCTCCTTGCGGTCCGGGGGACTCTCAAGAGTCTTCTCCAACACCACAGTTCAAAAGCATCAATTCTTTGGCGCTCAGCCTTCCTCACAGTCCAACTCTCACATCCATACATGACCACAGGAAAAACCATGGCCTTGACTAGATGGACCTTAGTCAGCAAAGTAATGTCTCTGCTTTTGAATATACTATCTAGGTTGGTCATAACTTTTCTTCCAAGGAGTAAGGGTCTTAATATCATGGCTGCAGTCACCATCTGCAGTGATTTTGGAGCCAAAAAAACAATGGTCACCTTTAAATTAAGAAGCAATAGGTAAGTCTTTTACCTTCTTATATTGCGACTTAGAACACAGGCATGCATAATTACAATCTCTGAACCTTAGTTAACTTAATAAAATAAGGGACATTACGGTCAACTCTCAAAGTGACTATAATATTTAAATGTGATAATATATATACAATACATAGCTCAGTGATCATTAAACTGTAGCTTTTGCTAATTATACCTAGATACACGGTGCATGCTAAGTCACTTCAGTTGTGTCTGCATTTCTTATATTTCCTGCATTTGGTAGGCGAGTTCTTTACCACTAGCACCACTGGAAAAACCCTTAGATACATGGTAGGTGATATAAAATAGCTGTTTTGATTAACTATATGATTTATTGATTTTATCTAGCTATATTTTTTATGTTAGCTCATTTCTACTTAATATTTACTATGTAAGAGGAATCATGGGGCTTCTCAGGTAGTAAAGAATCCACCTGCCAGTTCAGGAGATGCAGGTTCGATCCCTGGGTTGGGAAGATCTCCTGGAGAAGGAAATGGCAACCCACTCTGGTATTCTTGCCTGGGAAATTCCATAGACAGAGGAGTCTGGCAGACTACAGACCATGAGGTCACAAAGACAGCTTGGTGACTGAGCAAGAGGAATCATACTGTCTTATCTATATTAAGTCATTCAAACCTCAGAATAACCTGTGGTGTACATACTATTATCACCTATATTTTATGGATGAAAAAGTGCACCTTAGGGAAGTTAAGGAATTGACCAAAATAATATAGCTAGGATCTAGCAAAGCTTGAATTTAGATCTTTGCAGTTTGAAGTTTTTGTCCTTAACTAGTCTACTGTTACCCAAATCTGAGCCATTTGAAAATTATGAAAGCATTATTATGCTGGTTATAAATCAATTCATCCAAGAAGTTATTTTAATTTCTGAGTCTAGCAAAAAGAACTGAAGAATCAGCTGAAAATATTTTGAATAACATCCAGAAATTAGAACCTTGTCATTGCAGTTTTTTCCTAATGATATAACCCTGTTCAATAGTGCTGCATTGAATAACTTCTGAAAATTCTACTCTAAATTCTCAGCAGAATGTGGATTCATGCTTTTATGAATACCTAAGATGGAAGTTTTTCAAGTTAATTCATTTACTGATTACAATTTGACTAGGTCAGTCTAGAAAACTACTGTAAAAGAATCAAGCTATGAAAAAGAAGCAATCTATTACAAAAGAGCAGTATAAATAGACATTCTTTCTCAGGTATTATACTGACATGACTCCATTCATAAGTATAAAATTAATAAAACGAGAAGAGAATAATGAGACTTTAGTTTAAAGATACTAATTGAAATCATTATATAAACAATTTACAAGTTATTTGAGCTGAATCTAAAAGAGTGAGTGAGTGAGTGAAGTTGTTCAGTTGTGTCCGACTCTTAGCGACCCCATGGACTGTAGCCTACCAGGCTCCTCAGTCCATGGAAGTCTCCAGGCAAGGATACTGGAGTGGGTTGCCATTTGAATCTAAAAGGACTATACATTCTAAAAGGAAAAATACATTGGTAAAAATTTAAGACAATGTTCTAGCAAGTATCTCTCTAAGGCTATTACAGTTACCAACACAAATAGATTAAGTTCAGTAAAAGTAAGTGCCTAACATGAAATTAGACTCCAAAAACCTGAATTATTACAAAGGCTGAATCTCAGGTTTGAACATCAGAATTAGAAAGTCAAATAGGTACCTTTAAAAAGCATCTGACTGTCAGTCTCGTTGCTGTTCAGTCACTCAGTCATGTCCAACTCCTTGAGATCCCATGGACTGCAGCATACCGGGCTTCCTTGTCCTTCACCTTTTCCCAGAGTTTGCTCAAGCTCCTGTCCATTGAGTTGGTGATGCCATCCAACCATCTCATCCTCTGCCATCCCTTTTTCCTCCTACCTTCAATCTTTCCCAGCATCAGGGTCTTTTCCAATGAGTCAGCTCTTTGCATCAGGTGGCCAAATTATTGGAACATCAGCTTCAGCATCAGTCCTTCCAATGAATTTTCAGGGTTGATTACCTTTCGGATTGACTGGTTTGATCTCCTTGCAGTCCAAGGGACTCTCAAGAGTCTACTCCAGCACCACAGTTGGAAAGAATCAATTCTTTGGCACTCAACCTTCTTTATGGTCATAGCTAATTTTTTGCTTTGGTAAATACTTTAGCTTCTAAAAAAAAATTGAGTGCTTAACATTTTCCTGCTGGCTACCAGGAAAAGGCAGAATTGTACAAGAAATTATTTTTTTATATGTTCATGAGGTACAGAGGTACACAGAGGAGGGAAAGATTATATGCAGAGATCAGTAAGAAAAGACTTAGCTGAGATATAACAGAAGACAGATTTGAAAGATAAATAGAACTTTTCCAGGTGATTTCCATGAAGAAAAGCATTATAGGGAAAAGGACTAATATGAGCAAAAACACAGGCAGCATAAAACAATAGGATAATTTTGAGTAAACTGCATGGTCTTCAACATGGCTGAACATGAATTTTGTGGAAAGAAATGTTACGAGAGGTAAAGCAGGTGACTCACGGAGGATCTTATCACTATAATTGTAGTCTGAGCTTTATTCAAGGTCAGTGGAGAGACACTGAAAGATTTATATCAGTGAAGTGATGTGGTCATCTGGCATTTTAAATCAATCACTTCCATCACTTTGATGGAGGACTCTTGTATCATTATGAAATACCTTTCTATGCTTCTAGTAATACATCTTGCATTAAAACCTATTTTGATCTTAGCATAGCCATAACAGTTTTATTTTGGTTAGTCAGTCTGCAAGGTATGGACTTTGTAATCATAGTTTGTAACTATACAAACCCAAAGTTTGTACTGTGAACATTTCTGCATACTAACATGTAAAAAAAAAAGTTGCAACATACAGGTAGGGACTTTTACCTGATCTGACAATTTTGATCTTTAATTAGAATGTTAATCCCTTTATTTATTTTGTGTAAAGTTACTGCTATAACTGATTTCTATTTGTGTTCTATATTCCTTTTCTCTTTACATTCTTTACTCTTGAATTAGCTACGTAATTTTTACTGTTAATTCTCCTTCTTCCCACCATTATCTTCCTAGTTGTATAATTTTTAAATTTTATTTTAGAGGTTACTCTGGAGCAGGGTTTCTCAGCCATGTTGTGACTGACATTTTGGACTGAAGAATTCTTTATGGGCTAGGAGGAGGCTGTTTGTGAATAAGATTTTTTTTTTTAGCATCCATGGTTTCCACCCACTAAATAACAATAGTCCCACCCGTGCTCCTACAATCATGGCAATCAAAAATGCCTTTAGACTCTGTCACATATCCCCCACGGTGCATGGTCTCTCTTCCTGAGAATCACTGCTCTAGATCTGGCTGTCCAATATATTAGTTAGAGGCCACATGTGAAAACTTGAAATGTGACTAGTCTAAATTTAGATGCGGAATGAAAAGTAAGATACCAGATTTTGAAGACTTAATATTATTTTAAGGATCCTCATTAATAATTTTATTGTAGATGTTATTATTAATAATTAAATTGAATATAAATAATTCTTAATAATTACAATGTAGATGTACTAGATTAGAAATGTATTATTTAAATTAATTTCACATTTCTTTTTACTTGTTTTAAATATAGCTGCTAGAAACTGAAGATTCACTTATGTGATGCTCATTTGTAGCTTGCATTATATTTCAGTTGGGCATCACTTCTCTTGAGATTATGACATACATCCTTCGTTTACTCAAGTCTATGAAAAACCTGAACTTTTACAAAGTACCAGACAATGCAAGGATCCTGGAACACTTCACTCTGTTCCTTCTCTCCTTTTGTGCTATTTCTGTCAGGTATTTTATTTCTAGAAATTACAAATGTCATTTGACATGACTATTATTGTTTTCTACAATAATGTTATAATATTATACATGTTATAATGTTATACAATAATGGTTATAATGTTAACTCACGTTTGACCCTTTCTGTTGCTATTTACTTCTGCCTGCATTGCTTGCTTCTATCAAGGCTCATTTCTTTCTAATGGAAGCTCTGCCTTTTTATTTCTTTGAATCCACACCTACTATTGATTAAGTCTCTCAATAGTTTTCTTTTCCTGAAAATATCATTTATCACAGATAAATGAATCTTTACATACGTAAACACTTATGTGGCCACAGCCTAGATCAAGCACTCTAGAAGAATTTCCAGCAGGCTAAGAGGCTCCTGCGAGCCAATATTTCCCTAAAGCTAACTATCTTGACCTTTATAAACATAAATTAACCTTCTCTGCTTCCAATCTTCATATAAATGGACTTATAATGCAATATGTACTGTTTTGTGCCTGCTTTCTTTTGCAAAACATTGTGTCTATGAGATTCATTCATTTTGTGGCATGTAGCAGTTTTCTGAATAGTATTCCATTGTATAAATATACCATAGATGGTTTATCCGTTATATTAATGCAGATTTCTATCGTTTTAGAAAACTAAGATAATGAATAAGGCTACTTTGACTATTCTTGTACATTTACTAGGTGAACATCAGTTCAGTTCAGTTCACTTCAGTCACTCAGTTGTGTCCGACTTTTTGCAACCCCATGAATCACAGCACGCCAGGTCTCCCTGTTCATTACCATCTCTCGGAGTTCACTCAGACTCAACGTCCATCGAGTTGGTGATGCCATCCAGCCATCTCATCCTCGGTCGTCCCCTTCTCCTCCTGCCTCCAATCCCTCCCAGCATAAGAGTCTTTTCCACAGAGTCAACTCTTCACATGAGGTGGCCAAAGTACTGGAGTTTCAGCTTTAGCATCATTCCTTCCAAAGAAATCCCAGGGTTGATCTCCTTCAGAATGGACTGGTTGGATCTCCTTGTGGTCCAAGGCACTCTCAAGAGTCTTCTCCAACACCACAGTTCAAAAGCATCAATTCTTTGGTGGTCAGCCTTCTTCACAGTCCAACTCTCACATCCATACATGATCACAGGAAAAACCATAGCCTTGACTAGACGGACCTTAGTTGGCAAAGTAATATTTCTGCTTTTGAATATGCTGTCTAGGTTGGTTATAATTTTTCTTCCAAGGAGTAAGTGTATTTTAATTTCATGGCTGCAGTCACCATCTGCAGTGATTTTGGAGCCCAAAAACCAAAGTCTGACACCGTTTCCACTGTTTCCCCATCTATTTCCCATGAAGTGATGGGACCAGATGCCATGATCTTGGTTTTCTGAATGTTGAGCTTTAAGCCAACTTTTTCGCTCTCCTCTTTCACTTTCATCAAGAGGCTTTTTAGCTCCTCTTCACTTTCTGCCATAAGGGTGGTGTCATCTGCATATCTGAGGTGATTGATATTTCTCCCGGCAATCTTGATGCCAGCTTGGTTTCTTCTAGTCCAGCGTTTCTCATGATATACTCTGCATAGAAGTTAAATAAGCAGGGTGACAATATACAGCCTTGACATACTCCTTTTCCTATTTGGAACCAGTCTGTTGTTCCATGTCCAGTTCTAACTGTTGCTTCTTGACCTGCATACAGATTTCTCAAGAGGCAGGTCAGGTGGTCTGGTATTCCCATCTCTTTCAGAATTTTCCACAGTTCATTGTGATCCACACAGTCAAAGGCTTTGGCATAGTCAATAGAGCAGAAGTAGATGTTTTTCTGGAACTCTCTTGCTTTTTCCATGATTCAGCTGATGTTGACAATTTGATCTCTGGTCCCTCTGCCTTGTCTAAAACCAGCTTGAACATCAGGGAGTTCACGGTTCATGTATTGCTGAAGCCTGGCTTGGAGAATTTTGAGCATTACTTTACTAGTGTGTGAGATGAGTGCAATTGTGTGGTAGTTTGAGCATTCTTTGGCATTGCCTTTCTTTGGGACTGGAATAAAAATTGACCTTTTCCAGTCCTGTGGCCACTGCTGAGTTTTCCAAATGTGCTGGCATATTGAGTGCAGCACTTTCACAGCATCATCTTTCAGGATTTGAAACAGCTCCACTGGAATTCCATCACCTCCACTAGCTTTGTTCGTACTGATGCTTTCTAAGGCCCACTTGACTTCACATTCCAAGATGTCTGGCTCTAGATGAGTGATCACATCATCATGATTATCTGGGTCGTGAAGATCTTTTTGTACAGTTCTTCATGTATTCTTGCCACCTCTTCTTAATATCTTTTGCTTCTGTTAGGTTCGTACTATTTCTCTCCTTTATCGAGCCCATCTTTGCATGAAATGTTCCCTTGGTGTCTCTAATTTTCTTGAAGAGATCTCTAGTCTTTCCCATTCTGTTCTTTTCCATTTCTTTGCATTGAACGCTGAAGAAGGCTTTCTTATCTCTTCTTGCTATTCTTTGGAACTCTGCATTCAGATGCTTATATCTTTCCTTTTCTCCTTTGCTTTTCACCTCTCTTTTCACAGCTATTTGTAAGGCCTCCCCAGACAGCCATTTTTCTTTTTTGCGTTTCTTTTCCATGGGGATGGTCTTGATCCCTGTCTCCTGTTCAATGTCACGAACCTCATTCCATAGTTCATCAGGCACTCTATCTATCAGATCTAGGCCCTTAAATCTATTTCTCACTTCCACTGTATAATCATAAGAGATTTGATTTAGGTCATACCTGAATGGTCTAGCGGTTTTCCCTACTTTCTTCAATTTGAGTCTGAATTTGGCAATAAGGAGTTCATGATCTGAGCCACAGTCAGCTCCTGGTCTTGTTTTTGTTGACTGTATAGAGCTTTTCCATCTTTGGCTGCAAAGAATATAATCAGTCTGATTTCGGTGTTGACCATCTGGTGATGTCCATGTGTAGAGTCTTTTCTTGTGTTGTTGGAAGAGGGTGTTTGCTATGACCAGTGCATTTTCTTGGCAAAACTCTATTAGTCTTTGCCCTGCTTCATTCCTCATTCCAAGGCCAAATTTGCCTGCTACTCCAGGTGTTTCTTGACTTCCTACTTTTGCATTCCAGTCCCCTATAATGAAAAGGACATCTTTTTGGGTGTTAGTTCTAAAGGTCTTGTAGGTCCTCATAAAACTGTTCAACTTCAGCTTGGGCATAGACTGTCATATGATAACTGTCATATTGAATGCTTTGCCTTGGAGATGAACAGAGATCATTCTGTCATTTTTGAGATTGCATCCAAGTACTGCATTTCAGACTCTTTTGTTGACCATGATGGCTACTCCATTTCTTCTGAGGGATTCCTGCCCGCAGTAGTAGATATAATGGTCATCTAAGTTAGATTCACCCATTCCAGTCCACTTTAGTTCGCTGATTCCTAGAATGTCGACATTTACTCTTGGCATCTCTTGTCTGACCACTTCCAATTTGCCTTGATTCATGGACCTGACATTCCAGGTTCCTATGCAATACTGCTCTTTACAGCAACATAGGCACTCATTATATTAGGAATGAAATTGCTGATCATTTAATAGTAGACCATTTAACACATACCACCAACAAATTTCCAAAGTGGCTGTGCTATACACAAACCTTGATACTTAATTTCTTTACGTGCTTACTAATTCTGTGGTATACAGCCTTTCTGTTGGATAGCAGTCTTTGGGTGGCTATGTCTTAAGCTTATATTCTTCTGTTCTTCTGGCTTCCCGTTTTACTCCTTAATGGTGTCTTTTGATGGACATAAATTCTTTATTTCAGTGAAGTCCAATTTTCCAATCTTCTTTTTTGTGTTTCGTATGTTTTGTTTTGGAAATAATTGCCTACGAGAAGACCATGAAAATAGTTGTTTTTTTTTTAATTATTTAGTCTAGAAGTTTTTTCATTTAACTTTTACACTTAGTTCTATGATGATCCATCTTAAATTATTTTAATTTTTGAAGGATATTTTTGCCTGTTGGGAATTCTAAGATACTTGTTTTCACTTGCTTACAGAAACTGTCCTATTTTTTGCTGTTTTCATCACATGTTGGGAAGTCTTATTGTTTATCTACTGGGTACTTCCAAAATATTCTCTGTATTTATTTATTTATTTGGCCATACTGCATGGCATGTGGGATCTTAGTTATCTGACCAGGGATAGAACCTGCATCCCTGAAATGGAAGTAGAGTCCTAATTACTGGATCACTAATGACGTCCCCAAGATTCTCTCCTTATATTTCACTTTCAGCAGCTTGACTAATAATGTGTCTAGATGGGTTTTTTTTTTTTAATTATCCTGCTTGCAGTTTATAACCCTTCTAGATTGTGTGGCTTTATATCTTTCATAATTTTTAAAAAATTTAGTTCTTCATGTATTCCAATATTTCTCCATCCTCTCCTTTCTAGAACTCAGATTATGTATATATTAGCATATGTCATCATGCTCCAGAATTCTTCTGCTCTTTTCTGCAATGTTTTCTAATCTTTCTTGTGTTTCATCAACCCTGTCTTCAGTCATGTCTAATCTGCCACTGAGTTCATTAGCTAAGTTCTTGAGTTACTATCATTTTTAGTTCTCGAATTTTAAAGAATTCTAAAAATAGTTTCAGTTTTCTGTTGAAATCCCTTACCCTTTCATACTTTTCTTAAATGTTTTGATTTACAGTTATTTTAAAGTTCATATGTAATAAATACAATATATGGATCTCTATGTGTTTGTTTCTTTTATCTGATTTTTTTTCCTCTCTCTCTTAGGTTATTGTCATGTCCTAGTATACCTACATTGTGTGTGAAAATTTGGAGTGCTAACTTGAACCTCTGGATAATGCTTTCTATCTCTTTCTCTAAAAAAAGATCTAAGTGTTTGGTTTTTTTTTTTCCCTCCGTCAGCAGTTAGAATAGGGATATATCACCTTCTATGTACTCCTGGATTATATCAATTCTAAGATGAATTTCAGCCTTTGTGATAGCTCTATATTTTTAGTTTGTACTATATTTTTAGTTTGTACGTTTCCTTTCCTGAGTCTCAGCTGAAAGTCTGGAGGGTTTACCATAGCCTCTTTTCTTTAATGGTCCTTAAACTCCAGATTTTGTCTTTCCAGCACTGTAAAACTGATGAAATTCCTACTCAGTTTATTACCCTCTTGGCCAGTGATTTCTGTTAGATGTCTAATCCCCTTATTGTATACCATGCACAATGAGCATGTGTCTGGAGACGGGAGTGGGGGTGGGGGTGATGAGCAGCACAGCCTGTTGGGATCATCTCAATTTGTGCACCTTCTCCCCAAGGTCTTGATTCATGGATTCTAGTTCCTAGACACCTAACTCTCTGATGCTTCAAAACCAAGAAAAGAATCAATAGATGATGAATAGTGGTACCACTGACTGAACAGGGCTGACATGATAAAAAGAAATTGAGAGGTTATGATGGAAAGGGATGTGTGCAAGAGGAAGAGATAATAAATCCTGCTTTGATAACGTTTAAGGTGTTTGCTGCTCTGCTAAACAAAGAAAACCACTAAGCAAGTGGATGAACGGTAAGTGGTTTGGCCTATTGATATTGATACAAATGTGTAAGTTGTCTGAATATAAGTGATGCTTAAAATTATGAAGTCAGGGTTTACCTTGGAGTCCAGTGGTTAAGGATCTGTGCTTCCATTGCAAGGGGCATGTGTTTGATCCCTCGTCAGGGAACTAATATCCCATATTCTGTGTGGTGTGGCCAAAGGACAAAAAAATATTATGAGGTGAGATGCAATCATGAAGGTAGAGTTTTATATTTAGAACATATGAACAGGCTTAATAAATAACTCTGGAAAACTCATATATTTAAGATGATATAATAAATATCTGTTTAGTCTCAATTATATACAAAAATATTTCAGTAGTCTTAGAAAACTGTCAATCCTTTTTTTTAAAATCATTCTACGACAAATTATTTCTTCCAAATGCTAGTTTATAATCTTTGCTCCTATAGTTCTAAATTAACAAAACTAGCATGTTAATAGATCCATAGGGAAGCTGTTAGTCAGGTATTTCCATAATGATTTATGTTTCCAGAATATAGCATAAACACCAGAAAGATATAAATGAAACAAAGGTAGCATACAAAAGTTCCAGCTGAAATTGATATGGTATTACTGGTTTAGAAAGTAAGCTCTGAAGTATACTACAGTTTGTAGAATCTGTCAAAATTTTATCCTGCTTTTCCCACTTATAAGTTGTATGACATTGGTAAAGATGCTTAACCTCGCCAAGCCTCAGTTTTCTTACTGGTAAAATGAAAATAATAGCAGTACCTATTCCATTGAGTTGCTATGACAATGAAATGGAAAGATGTAGGTAAATAAAGTGTTTAGCACAGTATCATGCTTATAATAAACTACACATAAATATGAAAAGGTATATGACTTCTAAAGACTAACTAGATTATATGAAGGTAAAATTGTTATGATATTAAAACCTCCGTTAAATTCAAGCTTAAAACACCTCTTCAGTTCAGTTCAGTTCAGTCGCTCAGTTGTGTCCAACTCTTTGCGACCCCATGAATTGCAGCACGCCAGGCCTCCTTGTCCATCAGCAACTCCCAGAGTTCACTCAGATTCACGTCCATCGAGTCAGTGATGCCATCCAGCCATCTCATCCTCTGTCGTCCCCTTCTCCTCCTGCCCCCAATCCCTCCCAGCATCACAGTCTTGTCCAATGAGTCAACTCTTCGCATGAGGTGGCCAAAGTACTGGAGTTTCAGCTTTAGCATCATTCCTTCCAAAGAAATCCCAGGGCTGATCTTTAGAATGGATTGGTTGGATTTCCTTTCAAGAGTCTTCTCCAACACCACGGTTCAAAAGCATCAATTCTTCGGCATTCAGCTTTCTTCACAGTCCAACTCTCACATCCATACATGACCACTGGAAAAACCATAGCCTTGACTAGATGGACCTTTGTTTGCAACACTTTTTACCTATGTCTAAATGCCAGGGAAATTTAGTTGCAACATTTTTTACCCCTCTGATAACCAAAACTGATTCAACTTCGAATATTTTCTTTTTCCATATGTCTCTCACAAAATAAAAACAAAGATGAACTTCCCACATAAATTGACCAACTTTTTGTTTAAGTATGAGTGACTGTGATCATTGATTGAACTGCATTTGCCTACATAACTGAAGAAAGAAAGTGAAAGTGAAGTTGCTCAGTCGTGTCTGACTCTTTGCAACTCCATGGACACCAGGCTCCTCCATCCATGGGATTTTCTAGGCAAGAGTACTGGAGTGGGTTGCCATTTCCTTCTCCAGGGAATCTTCCCGACCTAGGGATCGAACCCAGGTCTCCCGCATTGTAGACAGACGCTTTACCGTCTGAGCCACCAGGGAAGTCCTACATAACTGATGAGTGCCTTCTAAACTAGAGGACAGTTATATTTTCTAAAATGTAAACGCGGATGTTTTCAGGTGGCACTAGTGGTAAAGAACCTGCCTGCCAATGCAGGAGACGTATCAGATGTGGGGTCAAGCCCTGGGTTGGCAGGATCCACTGGCAAAGGAAATGGCAACTCACTCCAGTATTCTTGCCCAGTGAATTCCATGGACAGAGGAGCCTGGTGGGCTACGGTCCATAGGGTTGCAAAGAGTCAGACATGACTGAAGCGACTGCACAGCACAGCTCATGCTGTGTTTATCAGATGTTAGGATACATTTAACCATGCTGCCGGAAGATCTAGGTATTGCTCCTTTTTAAATTCTGCGTGATCAGAATGTTTCTGGGGAATTGATTCTCCTAAATCAAGCACAACATTTGTGTTTGGCCAAGATGACAACTTCACTTTTGAAACCAATGAACTTCAGTGATTCAAAAGCTAAATGCTTGCTATTTTATCCCAAGATAATAATTAAGTTATACTTAACAGTGACTAACAGAAGCATTGACTTTACTTTCTTTTGTCTTCAGAGATTTTTTTGAACATTTTTTTACCTGTAATACTGTCTCCATCTGAGTGTGCTTGGTTAATGTGCATTAATTCATTCAGAAAGCATTCTTCTATCAAGAAATTCACTTCATCTGTGTGGATGGCAATGAAGAAACTGGCTTTCTACACTCTCATTTTCCTTATACTTTACAAGTTAGAAATTTGAAAATGAGACTGCTGCCTTATATCTTTAAGACTTTCAGTTGTAGATGGTAGGAATACAACACAAATTATTTGGTATTCAAAACAAATGATCCGCCCACCAAGTAACTGCAGTGTGCAGGAATGGTGCTGGCTTAGACAGATAAATCAAGGGTCTCAGAATACACCATCAGAATCATCAGCGTTATCATCTTCATTGATCTCTCTGTGTCTCTTTCCATATTTCTCTCATCTCTCTTATCTCTCTGACAAAAGAGGTGTATTGGGGTTTTTGTCACTACTTTAATAAATCACCACCTTTAATGGCTTAAAGTGAAAGTGAAGTCGCTCAGTCATGTTGGACTCTTTGTGACCCTGTGGACTGTAGCCTGCCAGTCCCCTCTGTCCATGGGATTCTCCAGGCAAGAATACTGGAGTGGGTTGCCATTTCTTTCAGGGGATCTTCCTGACCCAGGGATCAAACCCAGGTCTCCGCATTGCAGGCAGACACTTTAACCTCTGAGCCACCAGGGAAGCCCCTTTAATGGCTTTAAATAACACAGATTTATTCTTATAAAGTTCTAGAGGTCAGAAGTCCTAAATAAGTCTTGCAGAGCTAAGATCCAGGTGTGGGTGCTGTGCCACTCCTTTTGATGGTAGCATTCCCAGGACATGCAGTTTCTCCGTGGTTTCCAGGTCTACTTCCTGGCACCGAAGTGGCCTAGGTACGGAGCTGGGAGTTGATAGCAGCTTCTGTGCCGTGTGATGATCAGCATCTGTTCCCAGACACCTTGCTTAGTTTAGTTCTCTGGGCCTTCCAGCAGTTCTGTGAGGAAGCCAATATCCTTTTAATAAACTCCTTCTCCTGCTTAATCAGCTACAGAGAGTTAGCTTCAAGTGCTTGAAATTGAGGTTGATGACTGACTTATCTACCTCAGAGAGTTAGTGTTGTAATGAAGCAGAATACTGTATTGTCGCACAAGTTGGCTGCCTTCATTTGCCTGCGGATCATTCCGCTAGAACATCATCTGTACCCAAGTCCCTTGTTTCAGGGTTGGCTTTTGAGGGAACACAATGAAGACAGACCATACCGATGGAAGGAAAATGCTATGTTTTGACTTTGAACATTTCAGATAAAAACAGGCGTTCAAAACTAAAATTCCAGAGTGATTCCTCTACATTCATTTTCTTCTATTCAAAGTGCTAAAATACTGAATTTTATTTTTAAAAGTTGAAATCATTCCCCTAGCTTTCTGTGCCACTGATGATTCTGGCATACAATTTTTATTTTTAAAAAAATTGGTAAAATTCCCCTAAGTGGAGTTGTCATTTTAATATATCATCTTTTTGTTTATCCCAGAGGTAAAGGTTTAATATGTTTGCACAGAAAATAATGCTGATATTTGAGAATTCATTTAAAAGAAGATTAATATTTTATAATATTCAACAGATTGAAATGTAGCTTACAAGAAAAACTAATTACTTTTACAGAATAGTTGAAAACCTTAGACCTGGAATATATGAATGATTTCCATTTGAACAAATTAAGAGAATTGATTCATCTTTGTAGCAAAACGATCCAGTTACATTTAGTCAAGGAACATTCACAATGTTGGACTCAGTGTTTCTGGAGACCAAAAAAAAACTAGAGCACATTTTCCCTGCAGGCTCTAACTTGAAAATTCAATTAAGATTTATTGATAAAAGACTGCCCAGCTAAAATATATTGTCCTAATTTACAAATCAATAAGCATTTCTGTGATTTTTATGCACTATAAATTATATAATTTAATTTATGCCTAACTGATGTCCAAATGTGTTGGTAAATGAGATGCCTAAAGCAATGTGTGGGGGTAGAATATAATTCTGTTAATGTTGAAAAGAGGTGACATTTTTATGCTAATCATAACAGAGCTTATGTGGACGTTTTAACAACTTGCATACTAAACTTATATTTATATAGTGTCCCTTCTGTCTCCAGTCTTTTACACCTGGCAAATTCACCCACACACCCTAAGGACAAACTGGAAAGCACTAAGAAAAGTTTTAGGCACTTCTCCTCAAATTTTCCAATTTCTCTTTCCCAAAACTCATACATCCTCCTAACATGCTTTGGTTTTCTGAAAGCCTCATGTGTAACAGGGTTTCAGGTGGGCTGAATTTAGAACCCTGAGCGACAAGCTGGCAGCATTTCTTGGTTTAGGTACCTGAGGCAAGTCTCCTTGGGGATCTTTGTTTTGCTCTTAGTTATGTAAGATGTTCAGGCACCTGTTCTCTTGAGGGTAAGTCTCACAACCTGATGTTTTTTTCCTCACAACTTCAAGAAGTAGAGAGCCTGCCTCCAGAGTAAGGCTTGGGAAATTTTGCTAACTAGTGAAAAAGCTGCTTGGGGGAAAAAAAATTAACCAGATTTTTAATAACTTCCTTTTTGAGGTTAGTAGTTTTCTGACAGATTGAGGTGGTTCAGTCCAAGATTTTTCACTGGATAAGAGCAGCGAGGGCTTCAAAGTAGAATTCTCCCTTAGTGATTTGTGCTTAGGATCCAGTCAACCCAAGAACTTCAATATCCAAGGCAAGCAGCTTTGGTCAAGGCACATGTGAGAAACAGGAAACCACTTCAGAAGCTTCCAGTAACACCCTAGCATGTTATCACCTTTGGAGATCAGTTGCTGGTTATGTGTAAGTATAAACCTGAAGCCTAGCTATGGCATGACTGTACAGGACTGAAGAGCTCTGGGCAAGAAAGGATATCACTGTGACAATAGATTCATATTTCTCAGATTGTGCAGAACAGATGCTCAATAGAGACACCAAGTATGATAGCAAAATACCTCTGATTCAAAAGGCCTCAAAACACTTTTTGATTCTCTCTCCTCACATCTTTTTAGAAGCTGAATTGACCATAGTGGACAGTTTCTTATGGCAAAGCCACAGGAGGTAGACATTGGTGTTCCCGCAAATATGAGAATGAAGTATGCCAAACTGATGAATTAAGCTGTGAGTTCCATGCTTTCATTCAATCATGTCTGACTCTGTGACCCCATGGACTGTAGCTCACTAGGCTCCTCTGTCCATATAATTTTCCAGGCAAGAATCCTGGAGTGGGTTGCCATTTCCTACTCCAGGGAATCTTCTTGACCCAGGGATTGAACCCATGTCTCTTGCATCTCCTGTGTTGGCAGACAGATTCTTTACCACCGACCCATCTGGGGACCAGCTCTGTTTACTCCTAGAGTTTTGGCAGCCTCGCTCTACTCCTACATCTCTGGGTATATTGCAAAACTTAGATCACAGATTTATTTTTCAGCGGAAAAAGCAACTGAAGAAAAATGTAATTGATAAATTTATTCATAACTCAAAATATTAGGAATAATTTAAAAACAAAACAATATTTAGGTGTATAATAGCCTGTTTTACAAATCTCAGAGTGCTTGAGTGAACAACAGGTAGCTGACTTTCTGAGAAAGATGTTGAGACTGATTGAATAAGAAAATGGCCATTCCCAGTTTTAGAATGGGTGGGGGCAAGAAAGAGAAGACCGAGACAAAAGCAAGACCGGATATAGCCCCGAACTTGAAGTTGTCTGTCTTAACTCTGTTCAAACCAGAGTCACACTTGCACTCCTTATGTGGCTGGCACCTGATGAGAAAACAAACCTTTGGACAAAAATAGGTTAGGAAATAGAAAGAAAGCACCCCATTTTACAAAATCAGATTTTTAAAATAAAATACTTAGTAGTAAACATAAATTTAAGATCTACTTAGGAAAAATTATGGGATATAAAATATATATAGATAGATATTGTAAGACCTCACAACCTTTTCTCAGGACCTGTTGCTCCAAAGACCACAATGGCTCAAATTCGATGCAATAAGCAAGAGGATTTATTAAGCCGGCGTGCCGGGGTTCAGTCTCCTCGGGAGGAGTGAACCCACAGCATCAGTAGTGAGGGGTTTTTATACAAAAAATCACAGGCAGGCGGGAATGAGGTCAGGTTATGGGATACAATGAAACAGGGGCCATAGGTGCGGGGGATACGCTTAATTGGTGGGAAAATCTACAGAAAGCAACAGAGAAAGCTATTTTCCGGGAGGCTACGGCCTTGCCTCCCGAGCTTAAATTTTTAATCTAAGTTCTTCAATATACTAAAAAGGCTCTTGATGAAAGTGAAAGAGGAGAGTGAAAAAGTTGCCTAAAACTCACCATTCGAAAAACGAAGATCATGGCGTCCGGTCCCATCACTTCATGGGAAATAGATGGGGAAACAGCGGAAACAGTGTCAGATTTTACTTTTTGGGCTCCAAAATCACTGCAGATGGTGAATGCAGCCATGAAATTAAAAGACGCTTACTCATTGGAAGAAAAGTTATGACCAACCTAGATAGCATATTCAAAAGCAGAGATATTACTTTGCCAACTAAGGTTCGTCTAGTCAAGGTTATGGTTTTTCCCGTGGTCATGTATGGATATGAGAGTTGGAAGAAGGCTGAGCGCCGAAGAATTGATGCTTTTGAACTGTGGTGTTGGAAAAGACTCTTGGGAGTCCCTTGGACTGCAAGGAGATCCAACCAGTCCGTTCTGAAGGAGATCAACCCTGGGATTTCTTTGGAAGAAATGATGCTAAAGCTGAAACTCCAGTACTTTGGCCACCTCATGCGAAGAGTTGACTCCTTGGAAAATACTCTGATGCTGGGAGGGATTGGGGGCAGGAGGAGAAGGGGACAGCAGAGGATGAGATGGCTGGATGGCATCACTGACTCGATGGACGTGAGTCTGAGTGAACTCCGGGAGATAGTGATGAACAGGGAGGCCTGGCGTGCTGCGATTCATGGGGTCGCAAAGAGTCGGACATGACTGAGCGACTGAACGGAACTGAACTGAACAGTTGACTCTTGAACAACAGGAGTTCAGACTGCAGAGATCCGCTTATACACTGATTTTTTTCCAGTAATAAATCCTACAGTACTATATGCTCTTCAGTTTTTGGAATCCGAGGATGTGGAATTGCAGATGCAAAGGATGGACTATAAGTTACACTTGGATTTTCCACTGCTTAGAGGATCAGCACCCCCACAAAGTAGGTTATTTAAAAGTCAACTATGATTTGCATAGAAACACTCAATAACACAAACATGAAGGACCTACTGTGTAGCACAGGGAACGATACTCAATATTCTATAGTAGCATATATATGAAAAGAACTGGAAAAAGAATGGCTACATTAATATGTGTGTATATGACTGAACCACTTTGCTGTATACCTAAAACTAATACAACATTGTAAATCAACTATGCCTCAATATAGAATAAAAACTAAGTTAAAAATAATACTAATACAAACATGAAATGTCTCCAAAGATTAGTAAGTTAATTCAGTATCATCCCAAACAGGATCCCAAAGAGATTTCTTGTATTCCTTTGAACTTGCAAAAATAATAGTAGAGTTCATCTATAAAAATAAATGAGTAGAGCCAGAAAATTTCTGAAGAAGAAAATTTATATGGAGGAAATATACCTACCAGATATTAATTATGTAAAACTTTAATTTTAAGGAATGTTATTATTAGCCAGGTAAAATTCTGTGAAACAAAAGAGAATTCAAAATAAGCCTCCAAACAAAAATGGAATTTAGTATATAATAAATGCTGCTTTTACTATTTAGTTGCCAAGTCATGTCCAATTTCTTTGCAACCCCATGGACTGTAGCCTGCCAGGCTCCTCTATCCATGGGATTTCCCAGGCAAGAATACTGGACTGGGTTACTATTTCCTTCTCCAGGGGATCTTCGCAAGCGAGGGATCAAACCCATGTCTCCTGCATTGCAGAGAGATTCTTTAACACTGAGCCGCCTGGGCAGCCACATAATACATAAATGTTTTCAAATAATTGAGAGAAAATGGCTTATTCAGTAAGTGATCTTGGAACAACTGGGAGAATATTTAGAAAGATTTAAAAATAAATTTCAATATGTAAATACTTCATTGTAAAAGTAAAATCATAAAAACTGAAAAAAGATGGATTAAAAAATAATTTTAGAGTAGGAGTCTTTTTATGGGAACATTGAAAATCTAGAATTCAATAAGGAATAGATTAATATATTTGACTAGATAAAAACTAAGGACTCATGCAAGACAAAACAAATACTTCAAATAAGATAAAATAGAACCAACTAACTGGAGAAAAATTGTTTCTAATATATATCAGTAAAATTCTAATTTCTTTAATATACAAAAAACACTTGCTAATTAATTTTAAAAAAGGAGCCACACGGACAAAAATTAACATAGAGTATATATGTCATAGACTTATAAATAGATTTAACATATTTTATTTAACAAAGAAATGATACAAGCATAAAACACAATCTCCTTAATGAGTCTTAATTCTAGTAGGTAGGCCTGATGCTCAGCTGGTAAACCCTTGTAGGGCAATACTGGTTGCTTATGACTGATGCCTTATCTGACTAATCAGAACTCACACCCTTTCTAGTTATTAAATATCCTCTCTGTTAGTAGAAGGTTGACAGACAATAAACCAATAAATTTCAGAGTTTCTCAACCTTTGTGGTTTCTCAACCTTTGACATTCTGGGCTAGATAGTCCTTTATGTCAGGGAGTGTCCTGTACACTGTAGGATGTTAAATAACATCTCTGGCCTCTACCCACTACATGCCAGCAGTAGCAACTCCTTCTCTCCAGTTGTGAGAACCAAAATTGTTTCTAGACTTTGTCAAATGCCCCTGCCCCTGTTGACAAACACCAATATGTATAAACGTCCAGCAGAGTATAAGGAAGAATTATAAAGGAAAATAAAGTTGGATGAAGAGAGGCAGGTGCTTCTTTCAACAGGGTGGTAGGGTAAGAGCTCTCTGAAAAGATGACGTCTGAGCAGCAACTTGAAATTAGGAAATCATCCTGTTTTATTAGAGGGAAAAGAATTCAGGCAGAGTGAATAGTAAGAGCAAAGACTCTGAAAGCTGAACACATCTGGCCTTGGTAAAGAATAGCAAGAAGGTCGCCAGCTGGAGCAGAGGGAGACAGGGAGAGTGGGGTTGATAGGCAAGGTCAGAGAGGAAGACAGGAGGCAGATCTTTCAGAATCTTGTAGGCCGCGGTGCACGTTCAGTCACTTTGGCTGTGTCCAACTCTTTTGACCTGTGGACTGTGGCCCGGCAGGCTCCTGTGTCCCTGGGATTCTCCCGGCAAGAAAACTGGAGTGGGTTGCCATGCCCTCCTCCAAGCAATCTTCCCGACCCAGGAATCAAACCCGTATCTCCAGCGTCTCCTAGATTGCATGCAGGTTCTATACCCACTGGGCCACCTGGGAAGCCTAGGCCATGGTAAGAACTTCCAGTGTTACTTTGGATAAAATGGAAAATGAAAGAAGGGCTTTGAGAGAAGACTGGTGTAATCTATCTTATATTCATAGAAAAAGGGATAAAAATAAAAATCTTATGAAAAAATAATCAATTTCAGTTGTAATTAATTGAAAGGAGTTTAAAAATTGATACACCATTCTTTTTCCACCTAGGATATTAGCAAAGATTAAAAAGTTAAAACATCCAGAGAGAGTGAATCTTTAGGGAAAAGGAACGTTCGTCGGCTTTTAATGGATGTAAATTTGTACAACTTCCTTAGAAGACAATTTGTTAATGTCTATTAAAGTCTAAAAATTGGTGCAGTAACTGCATTTAAAAGGAATTTAACACAGAGGTATACTCCACAAATGTAAAAAGTCATATTATAAAATTACTTCTTTGCAGCATTGTTTGAAATACTGAAAACTCAATCCATGTTCGGTAGCATAGGATTGGGTCTGTGCGTGCGTGTGTCGGTGCTGAGTCTTTTTAGTCATGTCTGACTCTTTGCAACCCCATGGACCATAGCCTGCCAGGCTCCTCTGTTCATGGAATTCTGCAGGCTAGAATACTAGGGTGGTTTGCCATGCCCTTCTCCAGGGGATCTTCCCGACCCAGGGATCAAACCCACATCTCTTATGTCTCCTGCATTGACAGGCAGGTTCTTTACTGCTAGCACTACCTGAGAAGCCCAGGATTGGTTGTGTAAATTATAGCAAATCCATATACTAGAAACTGTGTAGCAATCAAGAAATTTAAGGTAAATCTAAATAGACCCACATGGAAAGATCTCCAAAATAACTGTTAGTTTAAAGAATAAAGTTAAAAACAAAAGCAGCTTATAGTATAATTCCTTGTTATTTAAAAGAATTAAAAAGCCATCTGTGTGTTTGCTCTAAGAATATTCATTCTCTGTGTGCATGCGCATGTGCTAAGTTGCTTCAGTTGTGTCTGACCCGTTGCAACCCCATGGATTATAGCCCGCCAGGCTTCTCTATCCATGGGTTTCTCCAGGCCAGAATACTGGAGCGTGTTGCCATGCCCTCCTCCAAGGGGATCTTCCTGACACAGGGACCAAACTTAGTCTCCTGCATTGCCAAGCAGGTTCTTGACCACTGGCGCCACCTGAGAAGCCCTCATCCTCTATGTATCTGGTTCTAATTAACTGATTTGTTCCTTCTACTTGTCACTGAACATAATACAAGATGATTACTAATTCCTTTTACTTGCCTGCTTGATTTTTAGAACTTTATTTTATGTATGTGTATATATATATATATATGTATATGTATTTACATATATATATAAAACACATATAGGGTGACTCTGCTTTTAAGGTATTATATTCCTTACATTTATATTTTAATATAATGTCATAATAAATAAAATGGTAATTCTCAAAGTAAAAAATTGTTTTTACTGGTATATGGATAGAAAATTCTGGAGGGATACGTGAGAAACTGTTAACAATGGTTATCTCTAGAGAGTAGAACTGAAAGTAAGTGAGTTAGGAGATTTTATATTTCATTTCATATCTCTATGTACTCATGTAAGTTTTTATCCTGTGTATAAATTTTCTATAATATTCCTAATAATTTAAATTAAAACAAAAAAACACAATGTTCTAGAACACCAGCTTTGAACTCCTATCTTCCAGGCCTGTCTCCCTACATTCCTAGTGTAGGAAATGATAACAAATTTGGTTTTCCTGGTTTTTATTCTCAATTCTCTGACGCTATTTGCATTTTGGCTGGCTCTTGTTTCTCCTAGCTCTCCAGGTAAGCACCTCATATGATCTAATCTGTGGTTTATCTGCTTGTTTAACTGGCACCCAAATCTGAAAGAAGGTCAGACCAAAACTTGATAAACTTGAAGAACAAGTAACATTATCATTGGAAAAGTGTTAGTCGCTCAGTACTGTCTGATACTTTGCTATCCTGTGGACTGTAGCCCATAGAGCTCCTCTGCCCATGGAATTCTCTAGGCAAGAATACTGTAGTGGGTAGCCATTCCCTTCTCCAAGGGATCTTCCTGACCCAGGGATTAAAGCCAGGTCTCCTGCATTGCAGATGGTTTCTTTACCAATTGAGCCATCAGGGAAGATGGCCCAAACTATTAGAAAAAAAAAAAGGAATATTTAATAAAATTGACTTCATTAAGATGCTCAGTAACTGTATTATATCTAATTTAGGGTTAAAGATAAAAACTGGTTGTTACTGTTGTTGTCATGCATTTATTATAAAATTGTTAAGATTACTATGGATCTTTTATGGTTTAGGGCTGGGTGAACAGACACATCCCTAGCTCATTTTTACTCACACCATACAACAAACATAACAATTACAAAACAGCAGGTGAAATTGGTAATTGTTTCCTTCCCAGCCTTCAGTGTGCCACAAAGTCTAGAGACTATAAGGGAGTGTTATTTCAGATTGACTTGAGCCATATGTAGTTTGCAATGCAGAATTTTTTATCCATCTATTTCAGACCCTTCGCCCCCATGGCTGGTTTCCCCTCACCATTTTTAAAGACCACTTTCTTGGCCATTTACTCCCACCTCTCAAGTCTGGGTTGAATACCTTTCATCTCTGTTACTATGATGGTTTACTCTGAGTTGTTAACACACAGCCAGTAATAAATGATGGCATTCCTGACATTTTCACAAGGAATAAAACAGTGTATATAGGCGTACGTGTCAGTTTTTTGATGTCCAATTCATTTCATGCTTTTCCTAACCTTTATTTTTACCTTTATAACTCACATCTATTTCTGAGCAGAGTTTTCTAGATTAAAACTTCCTGATTTGTTGACATCTTCTGGCTGAGTAACTGTCAGGTTCCCATTTGGCCTTTATACTTGCTTCAGCTCCAAGTGGATAAACACTAAAAGGGAAAAAAAACCAGAACTAGCCTAAGTAGCACTTTTTTTCCTACTCTGCCAATGTCAGGGGTAGTATTGCAATTCCAATTAATAAATGTGGTTTGCTACAGCCAAAACACACTTATTATTTTTTCCAGTAATTATATTAAGACCATATTAAAATAATTATTCAGGTACCCTACTCCTTAAAGACAAATGAGATTCTATAAAACTGTCTAGAAAGCTAATTTGGTGAAATCCTTACTTGATATTTTAATTACAGAATAAGAGATATTACTATGGAAAACAAATTCTTCAATGGCCTGGATCAAAAGCTTTCTGGAAAGAAAAGATTGCTATGCCATCATTATTGTGGTTTGCTGGACCCCGTCAGATAATGACATTCCAGAGCATCATTACACCTAGTGGTCCACTCACTGCCTTCAACTTTTGAACATTTGAACAGATTGTAGCAGTGCCTTCTCTGTTTCATGATCTACCCTTTCATCACAAAATCTTAATTACTTTTTTTTGCCAGAGTATGTTCAGGTTCTACATAGAACCCATCTACCTCCTATGCTTTTTAACTTTTTATTTTGTATTGGAATATAGCCAGTTAACAATGTTGTGGTAGTTTCAGGTGAACAGTAGAACTCAGCCATACATATACATGTATCCATCCTCCCCAACACTCCCCTCCCAACCAGGCTGTCACATAGCATCAAGTTGAGTTCCCTGTGCTATACAGTAGGATAATCTCCTATGCTTTTGAAATATATTTGTAGACCTGCTAGATATGACTAACATGTGTTGTATTTCTTGGTATTTTTTTTATTTGTATAAAATAAGAAATTATTTGTACTAAATAGCATGTTAAGTTTCATATACCTTCACATCAGTTCAGTTCAGTACAGTCACTCAGAAATGTTCGACTCTTTGTGACCCCATAGACTGCAGCACGCCAGGCTTACCTGTCCATCACCAACTCCCAGAGCTTGTTCAAAATCATGTCCATTGAGTTGGTGGTGCCATACAACCATCTCATCCTTTGCCATCACCTTCTCCTTCTGCATTCAGTCTTTCTCAGCATCAGGGTCTTTTCCAGTGAGTCAGTTCTTTGCATCAGGTGGCCAAAGTATTGGAGTTTCAGCTTCAGCATCGGTCTTTACAATGAATATTAAGGACTGATTTCCTTTAGGATGGACGGTTTGTATCTCCTTGCAGCCCGGAGGACTCTCAAGAGTCTTCTCCAACACCACACTTCAAAAGCATCAATTCTTCAGCACTCAGCTTTCTTTATAGTCCAAGTCTCACATCCATACATGACTACTGGAAAAGCTATAGCTTTGACTAAATGGACCTTTGTCAGCAAAGTAATGTCTTGGTTTTTAATACACTGTTGGTTGTATTAATACACTGTTCGTTGGTCATAGCTTTTCTTCCAAGGAGCAAGCGTCTTTTAATTTCATGGCTGCAGTCACCATCTGCAGTGATTTTGGAGCCCAAGAAAATAAAGTCTCTCACTGTTTCCATTGTTTCCTCTTCTATTTGCCATGAAGTGATAGGAGCAGATGCCATGATCTTTGTTTTTGAATGTTGAATTTAAGACAGCTTTTTCACTCTCCTCTTTCACTTTCATCAAGAGGCTCTTCAGTTCCTCTTTGCTTTCTCCCATAAGGGTGGTGTCATCTCCATATCAGAGGTTATTGATATTTCTCCCAGCAATCTTGAATCCAGCTTGGGCTTCATCCAGCCCAGCATTTCGCATGACATACTTTGCATATAAGTTAGATAAGCAGGGAGGAGGCAATATACAGCCTTGACGTACTCCTTTCCCTATTTGGAATTAGTCTGTTGTACCATGCCTAGTTCTAACTGTTGCTTCTTGACCTGCATGCACATTTCTCAGGAGGTAGGTAAGATGGTCTGATATTCTCATCTCTTTAAGAATTTTCCACAGTTTGTTGTGATCCACACAGTCAAAGTCTTTGGCATAGTCAATAAAGCAGAAATAGATGTTTTTCTGGAACTCTAATAATATATGAAGTTTCATATATTTAATAATAATAATGCTATATACTTTCTACAATGAATAATATTTCATATTTGATAATCCCCACCATTAATGTATAAAATATTATATATTAGCAATGGAACTTTAATAAATATTCAGTCAGTTTTAGAAGGACTGCTACCATTGTTTATACGAAGATCTATTTTATCTAAGATGTAAAAAAAAAACACTGCCATCTTACTTGCTAGCATGATGTTTGTCAGGAATTAATAATAATTATATTTAGATTTTAATAATGTTATTGCATAAGAAGTGTAAATATTTTTAACAGTTAAAAGATAGGTTCTTAAACAAGATATATGTATTTGACATGTGGATGGAAATTTTCTTAAAATCTAATTTTAACTACTTGCCTTGTAACCTATATGTGATGAAATATAATTATTGATGATTTTACTAAAAACTCATCAATTTCTTGCTTGCTTAATAGTTATATTATCAGCTCAACAGAGAATAATTATTTTAGACATTATTGTTAGACATTACATTTAGTTTTTTTATTTCCAAGTATCTTTATGAAGGGCTTCCCTGGTGGCTCAGTGCAGGAGGCTCCTGCCAAGTGCAGGAGACATGGGTTCGGTCTCTGGGCTGGGAAAATCCCCTGGAGGAGGAAATGGAAACCCACTCCAATATCCTTGTCCGGAAAATCCCATGGTCAGAGGCATCTAGCAGGCTATCCAGGCCTTGGGATCACAAAGAAGTTGTACACAATTTAGCAACTAAACAGCAACAGCAACCTTTATGAAACAGGGTCTCTGAAACTAAGAATAAACACAACAAATAACTGTGGGCACATCTTTCCCTCTATATGCCTCATGTATATTCTTCTGGAGCTCCCTTTTTGTGACTGTCAAAAGATAGAAGAAGAAAGCAATAGAAAGAAATCAAAATTTCACTACAGCTGTTTAATATCATTATAAAGTCAATTCACCAACTTAAAAAGAACAGTGATAGGAAGTGGTGAGAAAAGAGATCAGATAGAATAAATTAACAGAGGTTTGAATGAAAGACTAAGAAGCTCAGATCTAACTCTATTAATACAAGTCAAGGAAGTCAGTGAAATTTCCTGATCAGAGGGTTGACATAATAAAAATCATCTTCTCAAAGATTAATCTGCAGTTCTGTCACAAATTAACAGGAGGATATAGGAATCTGGTTATAGCTGTCCTAGCCAGAAGTGAAGTAGTTATTATGTAAAGCAGATAGCATCTAAGAAATACTCTAAAGAAGAAATGGATAGAGCTTTACGACTGACATGGATGAAAAATAAGAAAGAAAGATAAAAGAAACTCTCAGGCAACTGGCTTACTTATTAGGGCAGGAAAGCTTATAAATATATATGCATATTTTTATGTAAGAACATCTTTTTTAGAAAGTCATAGCCACCTATAGGATAGTAGTTTTAACTGAAAAATCTAATGATGGAGAGCAATACCTAATAACAAACCACTGCCATTAACTCAATAAATGCTTTTAGATGAAATTGTATCCTATGAATCACAATAGCATATGTCTGTTTTCACAGGATACAGTTTGACTCTTCTGCATATTGACACTGGTGTGAATGCTACCCTAAGGGTTGTGCAATGCACAGTCTATGCAGTCCACCCTACTGTGCACAGTGCTAGTGACTATAGCATCTACACATTTTTGGAAACAGTTGAGCAAAACTGGAGGAAACCCGTTTATTCAGTCTCAGTTACTATCTAATTCAGCATGGCTTCATGGATTCTTTGCAAGGACTCCTTAATTTCCTAGGGGACAGTCATCCATAGATCAGTTACCAATAGGAGGAAGAGAAGCAGGAGGATTATTATATTGTTGCAAACAGTGATGGGAAAGTTCAGAGAGGGAAGGACTCTTCTCCTCACCAAAATCTCTGGTCTCTCTGCTTTCTAAGATAAAGAATGAGCTAAGAATTATACACTGTATGTTAGTTTCCTAGGGCTACTATGAAATTACCACAAACTTGGTAACTTAACACACATTTTTTCCTGTCACAGTTTTGGAGGCCAGAAGCCCATAATCAAGGTATCTATAGGGTCATGCTCCCTCTGAAGGCTCCGGGGGAAAAATCTTTCTTTCCCTCCTAGGCTCTGGTAGTTGCCAGCAATCCTCGGCTTTCCTTGGCTTTTAGCTGCATCATTCTACTCTCTTTCTCTGACTTCACAGAGCATTCTCTGTGTCTCTATGCCTTCTCACTTCTTCTAAAGACACCTGATTGGATTTAGGGCCCTGTCTAACCCAATATGACCTTATCGCAAGATCCTTAACTAATTACATTCTGCAAGGACCCTATTTTCAAATAAACTTATACTCTGAGGTTCTGAATGGCTGGAATTTGGGGAGAACACTGTTGAACCCACCACACATCCCTACTAATATCCTAAATATGTCACAGACATGCCCTCACATCTTTTAAAAAACCATTGCATTTTTACAATCCAACGTCAAGGACTTTCCTTGTGTCTCAGCTGGTAAAGAATCTGCCTGCCGTATAGGAGACCTGGGTTTGATCCCCGGGTTGGGAAGATTCCCCTGGAGAAAGGAAAGGCTACCTACTCCAATATTGTGACCTGGAGAATTCCATGGACTATATAGTGCATGGAGTCCCACAGAGTTGGACACAACAGAGCGAGTTTCACACTCACTCACATTGCATTTTACAGTTGCTGAGTTTTGCAAAGGTAAAGAAGCAATACATTCTGATTCTGAAGCTGGAATCGGAAAATAAAAGCCACATGGCTACAACTGGGAGTAGGTTAAAGCAAACATGTTTTGATCGAACAAAACAGCATCAGGCATTAAAGAAAAGGCAAGGTTTTTGAGCTCCTGCTTTAGCCTCCTGAGAACACAGCCTTCCCCTGACTGGTGACTTTTACACGTATACCTTTCCCTACTAGTGGCTGACAAATCCTGCTTTTAATTCACCATGAAGGAAGGAAATAAAAGAACGAAGATAGGACATAATTCCACAAGCTTGTTATCTGACTTTCTTTTCATAAAACAAAAACCTATTTTGTGTTGTTAATTGATGTTTAAAATGTACAATTAGTTGCTATCTTGATCTTTCTTTCTCTAGTTCAGCTTATTCATTCACTGAAACCTGATTCAAATATTTTATCTATACACTCTGATTGTTTATTAATGAAGAATAGAATGGGTAGGATTTTAAAAACATTCATTTATAATTCTTTTTGAAGTCTGTATAAAGTTCTGGGCTATCAAAAATCTGCACAATTTTTTTGAACATGAATTCTTTATCCTTCATATATTTGTATAACAAATAGAAAAGGGTGAAGTAAGAATTTCAGATATATTAAACCAGCTTTGTTCTTCCTCTTTCTTGCTTTTACCTTTTATGTAGCAAATTAAAGGGAAAATTGCATTACTGTAGAAATTCAGTAATCTTTTCCTTTTCTTACCTTTGCTCAGTCACTCAGTCATGTCCAACTCTTTGTGACCGCATGGAGCCCTCCAGGCTCCTCTGTCCATGGAATTTCCCAGGCAAGAATACTGGAGTGGGTTGCCATTTACTTCTTCAGGGGATCTTCCTCACCCAGGGCTCAAACCCGTATCTCCTGTGTCTCCTGTGTTAGCTGGCAGATTTTTTTTTTTTTTTTACCACTGAGCGCCTTGGGAAATCTTTTCCTATAAAGTACTAAATCTGTTCTCTTGTCTAATTTAAATAAGAACAGACTGCTGCTAACTGCTAAGTCACTTCAGTCATGTCTGACTCTGTGTGACCCCATAGACGGCAGCCCACCAGGCTCCCTCATCCCTGGGATTCTCCAGGCAAGAACACTGGAGTGGGTTGCCATTTCCTTCTCCAGTGCATGAAAAGTGAAGAGTAAAAGTGAAGTCGCTCAGCCAGGTCCGACTCAGCGACCCCATGGACTGCAGCCCACCAGGCTCCTCCATCCATGGGATTTTCCAGGCAAGAGTGCTGGAGTGGGGTGCCATTGCCTTCTCCCAGTAAGAACAGAAGAAATGTATTTGAACAAAAGAAATGTATTTAACCAGAATAATAGGGTCTATTGGTAAAGAGATGTGTAAAACTCTGCCCCTGCCACTGATGTGCTGAACAAACTAGTGGCAAACAACAACAACAACAACAGTTCACTGTGGTGCACGCTACAGTGTGTGATGTTTAGATGCCGCTCCGACATTATGGAGCACAAGGTGGTCGAAGACGACTTCTCTGGGAAATTACATTTGAACTAAATCTGGAAGGATAAAAAGACTTTGCCAGGCAGAGTGCATCGGGGAATGATGTTCTAGGCAAAATAAACAGCTGTGCTAATTCATGGAGTATGTTGTGTTCAGAAAGTGATAAGAAATTTATGGTGTCTAAAGAACCAGGTTTGTGTAGCAGATGGAGCATAGCAGGAAATGAGGACAAGATGATAAAGCAAATTGGGAACAGGTTATGTGTACTAGGGATAACATTTTAGAAATACTAAATCAGTCCATTGTAATGTCTCCATACAAGCATGTTCCTTTGTGTTCTTGCACTTCCAAAGTCAAGCCATGATATTTACCGTGCCATGGTAGGGGAAATACTATAAAATAAAATAGCCTTTGATTAGCTTTAAGTCTCAAAGCAGGCTTTCTTAACTTTTTAGGAAGACAGTAATTGAGAGAGCCAGGTTTTATAAGAGGGAGAAGAGGACTTTATTATAAATTCTTCAATCTCCTCTCTTAATATTTCAACAGCCAGCCTATACAGTTTGTATAAGGTGAGCCAATAGAGGCAGAAAGGTTAAATTGGAAGCAGCTTCCTTTCAGTCTTGTGCAATATCTCAAAAGACAAAAAATAAGAAGAGTGACACCTGGAAGATGTCTCCCTCCTCTTTCCTCCAGGTTTCTGCTTTGAGACGGTAAAGGGACTGCAGGTAAACGTGGGACATGAGAGAGAGAAGGGCATTCATCTGTTTGTTTATAATTATTTTCTTAAAAATTTTCTTATTTTATATTGGAGCGTAGTTGATCTACAATGCTATATTAGTTTCAGGTATATAACCAAGTTATTCAGTTATACTGACACATATATCCATTCTTTTTCAGATTTTTTCCCATACAGATTATTACAGAATATCGAATAGTGTTTCCTGTGCTATACAGTAGGTCCTTGTTGATTATCTAGTTTATATATAGTAGTGTGTATATGTTAACCCCCAATTCCTAATTTACCCCACATTTCTCCTTTGGTAACCATAAACTGGTTTTCAAAAACTGTGAGTCTGTTCCTGTTTTGTCAATAAGTTCATTTGTATCCTTTTTTTTTAGATTCCACATGTAAGTGATATTCACAAATTTGTTTTTTTCTGTTTGACTTACTTCACTTAGTATGAAAATGTCTAGATTCATCCATGTTGCTGCAAATGGCATTATTTCATTCCCTTATGGCTGAGTAATATTTCATTGTGTACATGTGCCACATCTTTATCATTCCTCTGACAACGGACATTTAGGTTGCTTCCATGTCTTGGCTATTGTAAATAGTGCTGCAGTAAACACTGGGGTACATGTATCTTGGGATCTCAAAGAGTCAGACATGACTGAGCGACTGAACTGAACTGACACGTATCTTTTCAAACCACATTTTTTCCAGATACATGCCCAGGAGTGGAATTTCTAGGTAATATGGTAGCTCTATTTTTAGTTTTTTTAAGGAACCTCCATACAGTTCTCCATAGTGGCTATACCAATTTACATTCCCACCAATAGTGTAGGAGCATTCCCTTTTTCCACATCCTGTCCATCATTTATTTTTCATAGACATTTTGATGATGGCTGTTCTAGCTGATGTGAGATGATACCTCATTCTAGTTTTGATTTGCATTTCTGTAATCATTAGCAATGTTGAGCATCTTTTCATGGCCTTCATGTGACAAAATGGCATTCAGAAATATGAAACAGAAATTATTAAGACCAAGGACTTTGGACCTTGGGACTCATTACAAGCAGTGTTGGGGAGGCCCCTGGCCTGGGAGAGCCCTACCTTTCACTCAGTACAATGTCCAACACGGCATGGGAATGTGTAAGTGGGGGTATATAATGGCCACATAAAACTTGAGGCACATCTCCTGGCTGCTTATGGCCTATATGTGTCCTGCCATGTCCCCAGAAGTTCCTAAATGCTTTATAGAGGAAGTCTGAAAGTGCTGAGAGTGCCAGTAGACCAGCATAGCCTGGAATCACAGAAAGAATACTGTGAGAGTACCCAAAGGCCCTGGGCAAATGACCAGGCTACAGTACTGGATGCCACCACATCACCCCCACAGTTGCACCTCCGTGCTCACTAGTCCACGGTGAATACGCATCCAGACTTGTCACAGCAGAAATAAGCCAGCTGTCTAACTAACCTGATTTTTTGAGTAGCTAGATGTTTTGATGTGAGGAAACAGAAATGAAGACAGGCAAACTTTTCTGAGGAAGTGATATTTGACTTGAGCTGTGAATTGTGAGAAGGAGGCCGTACATGCAGATCTGGGGGAAGGTCTGAAGTGGGCTATAGAACTGTGAATGAGGACGACAGTGGCAAGAGAGGCGGTCAGAGAGGGAAGCAGAAGGAGAAGACATAGGTAGGGCCTTGTAGTCTTTGGTAGAGAGCTTTGATTTTATTCTGATTCCAGTGGGAAGCCATGAAGGGAAGTGACATAATCTGGTTTACCCCTTAGAAGGACAATTCAGGATGCTGTGTGAAGGACTAATTGTAAGGGACAAAACAAGGAGGCTAGAGAAACTGAGTTATAACAGCAGGAAGAGCACATATTTAGAAATACAGTTAATAGGTCTTGCTGATGGATCAGATTGAAATGTGAGGCAAGTAGGAATAGGGACTGTTGGTTTGAGCATTTGGGGTACAGTAGCCATTACTGACATGGGAACGTTTGGTAGGAGATGAGTGAATTGGGGGAAAGGTGGAATCAAGAGTCTTGTTTTGGCAGTGGTGAGTTTGAGATGCCAGTTAGGCATCCAAGTGGAAATGTCAAGTTGAGAGATGGAAATATGATTCTGGAGCAGCACAATTCAGGACTGGAGATGGAAGTTCAGTCAACAAATCATCTGCAGCATATAGATGGTATTTAAACCGACAGGCAGGATGAGGCCATAGAATAGAGCAAGGACTGCTCTCCTCACCACCACAAGATCTTTTACCACCCTCCCTTCACAGTCCAGAGACTCTTAGAGAGTAACAATGAAAGGAGAAGAAATCTGAGACATACTGAGCATCCTATAAAAAACTATACAGTAATCCAAGTGGATGTTTAAAATTATTTTACTGGATTATATTTGCAGGTATAGATTAAATTTTTCACTTTCTTTTATCTACTACAGTGTTACTAAGAACTTAACAGATCAGCCCTAGAAAAAAGAAATATCCTTTTCTTTGATCATTTGAATATACTTTTAATACATCTGACATATCATCTTCAAATGTAGTTTTAAGCCAAATAATTCTCATGATGAATATTCATCCTTGTTCGGTTCAGTCAGTCAGTTGTATCCAACTCTTGGACTGCAGCAAGCCAGGCTTCCCTGTCCATCACCAACCCCCGGAGCTTACTCAAACTCATATCCATCGAGTCAGTGACGCCATCCAACCATCTCATCCTCTGTTGTCTCCTTCTCCCCCAGCCTTCAGTCTTTCCCAACATCATGGTCTTCTCCAATGAGTCAGTTCTTCACTTTAGGTGGCCAAAGTGTTGGAACTTCAGCTTCAGCATCAGTCCTTCCAATGAACATTCAGGACTGATTTCCTTTAGGATGGACTGGTTTGATCTCCTTGCAGTCCAAGGGACTCTCAAGAGTCTTCTCCAGCACCACAGTTCAAAAGCATCAATTCTTCAGTGCTCAACTTTCTTTATGGTCCAACTCTCACATCCATACACGACTACTGGAAAAACCATAGCTTTGACTAGATGGACATTTGTTGGCAAAATAATGTCTCTGCTTTCTAATATGCTGCCTAGTTGGTCATAACTTTCCTTCCAAGGAGTAAGTGTCTTTTAATTTCATGGCTGTAGTCATGCATTCACCATCTGTGGTGATTTTGGAGCCCAATAAAATAAAGTCTGTCATGTTTCCATTGTTTCCCCATCTATTTGCCATGAAGTGATAGGACCAGATGCCATGATCTTAGTTTTCTGAATGTTGAGCTTTCAGCCAACTTTTTCACTCTCTTTTAACTTTCATCAAGAGGCTCTTCAGTTCCTCTTTGCTTTCTGCCATAAGGGTGATAATATCTGAGGTTATTGATATTTCTCCCAGCAATCTTGATTCCAGCTTGTGCTTCATCCAGTCTGGCATTTCGCATGATATATCTGCATAGAAGTTAAATAAGCAGGATGATATACTTAACATACTCCTTTCCCAGTGTGCAACCAGTCTGTTGTTCCGTGTCCCGTTCTAACTTGCTTCTTCACCTGCATGCAGATTTCTCAGGAGGCAGGGCAGATGGTCTGGCATTCCCATCTCTTTAAAAATTTTCCACAGTTTGTTGTGATCCACACAGTCAAAGGCTTTGGCATAGTCGATAAAGCAGAAGTAGATGTTTTTCTAGAAGTCTCTGGCTTTTTCTATGATCCAATGGATGTCCTTGTCCTTGTTACTCTTCTGAAATGAAATTCAAGGATGATAAAACTGACTGACACATGGTTTAAAAACCCATATGATATTTAATGTTATATATAAGAGAAATAAAAGTAACAAAATAAAATAACATGTATTTCAATATGTCAATGCTTGGGTACAACTTCACTGGAAAATATGAAGTAGTCAGATGTTTACATCTATATATAGGCTCACCATAAATGTGATAGCCACAAATGAAGATGTGTCTGGAAACTCAGATACCCCAAGCAGCATCCACCATTAGTGTTATGAGTCTCAAAAATGGCAAACAACTTTAGTAAAGTTTTGATCAAAACTGATACTTCCCTGAATTTACGCAATGCTTCCATTTTTATAAAACATCTGTTAAATGCTTATACAAGTTTCCCACTTACATGAATTTTGGGGGACATTTAAAAGATGTGCAGAATATGAAATAATTTTTTATTAAGGAAGACTGTCCATACATTGGAGAACATCTAGCCTCCCTGGTCCCTGCCCAGTGAAGGCCAGTAGTACTACCAATTCTCATGACAATTATGCTCACAAATTTGCAAATATCCCTAGGGAGCAATATTACTCTCCTTGAGGACCACTCTTTACATGATATAAGGCTATTTTTAGGTTACTAAAGAGCCAATGAAGAAATTATAAGTAGCAAGATATTCATACATCAGTGATTTGGAAGACAGCCCTCAATAGCATTGTACAGATTAAAATAGGTAGAAATTAGTGGCTCAGAGTTCATTAGGTGGCTGATGCAGTCTTTCAGATAATAGAAAATAAAAGCCTACATTAAGATCATGGCCCTACAAAGGTAGAAGAATCAGAATCTGGAGACAGTCTAAAGCAAACTGAAAAAATATTGAAAGTCAATTATATATAGATTGGGTGAGAGGAATGCAGAATGGCTCTGAGCTTTCTAATTTGGGAGATCAGATAAGTGATAACACCATTAGCCATATTAATGAATACAAGAAGAGAAACAGATTGGAAGGACAAAAGGCAGAAGCTAAGTTAAATTTCATTTCATGAATATACAGCTTGAAGAAGCTGCAAGACATTTTTGCTCTCACCCAATTTACTACCATCAGTTCATTCAACAAAGATGTATTAACTACCACACAATAGTAAATATACTTGTTGATGACCATACATGTACCTGTCATTGGATTTGTAGCTATAAGACAGTCATGCTCTCTGCCCTCAAGAAGTCTACTATGTAATGAAAAAGTAAGACATTTCAACCAAACATTATACACATAATTATCTGATCGTAATGAAAGTTGTGATAAATACATTAAAGAATTTGGCATGCAGTGAAAAGTTGACCTAATTAATCTGGGCAATAAGGAGATGGCTCCCCCACCAGAGAGGCTCTAGTTATTTTTATGCCCTCCAGCTTCTCAATCACACTTCTTAATGTCACTCTGCATTGCCAGGCTATGACAAGGGTTGAGAATTATTGAAATGACCTATTGTTCAGTGTCCTTAGCTATTGTCTTCTTGTGGTCTGAGAACCAGGCTGGAAAGCTTTATTACCCATTGTGGCTTTCGTATGAGAATACCCACAACTAAACTTATTGGGGGAAAAGAAAATAGTATTTCCTGATCCCAATCTGACTTTTTCTTACTGAACATCTCTAACTTTGGGTTGGATCTGAGAGAATAACTTTTTGACGTCTCATACATACATGGACCTGGCTTCTCACACACAGATGTGTCCCTATGACAGATAACTGTCAGGTAATCATGTACAGATTTGAAAACTGGACCATAAAAAGGCTGAGCACCGAAGAATTGACACTTTTCCAGCTGTGGTGCTGGAGAAGACTCTTGGAAGTCCCTTGGACAGCAAGATCAAACCTAAAGGAAATCAACCCTAAATATTCATTGGAGACACAGGGAAGCCTGACATGCTGCAATTTACGGAGTCGTAAAGAGTCAGACACGACTGAGCGACTGCACAACAATACTTGTGAATGTCTATTTGCCTCTCAAAGTCCCCTCTCCCACCTCCCCAGAAAACTCCACCTCCACTTTCCCAATTCAGATGGACAACCTACAAGAAATCTGGTTCAGAAAAATCAAACAGGTCCTCCTTCAGAATCCTTGTGTTTGTGGCAGCAAACAGTAAGATCATCTGACACCCCCTAGACCCCAAAAGTGACTCAATCCCAAGGATATCCTTACTCACAAATGTGAAGAAAAGCTGTTGCAGCAATTTCTGTTGCAGTGAGACAAAATTTCTGTTATAATCAGAATAAAAGGGGAGTTGTAACATAAACTTTAATTAGTTGTAAGACTCTGGGGATGAAATACGTTTCTTCCTAAAATCTGGCTCATATCTCTCTTCATTCCATATTGAATTGGCCAGAAGTCATAGCATCAATACAGAGAAACTATGAAAGGTTTTCCATGTTTTAAAATTTTCACTACAAAACTGTGTTTTAAATATAATTTTAATATAAGTCACTACTACTTTCTAACTCACAATTTGAAAAATCTGTGTTTATGTGAACTTCTGAATGTTGCCCCTAGACCCAAACCATAGTTAACACATATACACACACACACCCTACTTTTTTAATAGGACAAATCTAGAATATTATAATCCAGGTTACAATGCAAATAAAAAATTTAACATCTATCTTTTAAAGACATCTTCTCAGTTAATTCATAAAGCCCCAGTCATTCTCTAAACACATGGTAACTCTGTTAAGAAGACATAGGTAGTTAGAAAATTTGTAACATTTTAATTAAATAGTGGTGTTTCCAGAGGTGAAGAAGGCAGTTTTGCCTCTATTATATGCTGTTTTACTATTATCATCAGCAGTTTGAAGACTGTAGACACAGACGTCTCTATGTAGAAAATTTATTGTCTATGGAACATCTGTAGGAGAGTAATTCATTTGTGCTAGAACATTAAGTACCAAAATACTCCTCAACTATTTTAAACAAATGGAAATAATACAATGGATATACATATATTATTATATTTTAATTGCAGTTCCAATGAAGATTAAACCAGTTGCATCTCTGATGTTAGGTGTGCTGTTTTAAAAAATAATATTTCTCCTTCAGTTACAATGATGAGTGTGGAAAATATTGAACTATCTTAATAATTGGGGTCAGAAAAGAGCTGATGATAGATTCAAATCCTAGGGTACATATTCAAACAAAGCATATATAAATAATGAAGTCTTACTTAGCTATAATCTCTTTGGGAGCATCTTTACAAATTCAGAAATGAGAACCTGGAAAACACAAGCTGATGCAATATTCTGAAAAATCCTCCAGGGAAAAGAACATCTACAAAACAAGCATAGCAAATGAATCGTATTCAAGAATTTAAACCAAAATGTTAATGCTAAAAGAGCAATACAGGATCATGAAAGTAAAATTATTTCACATTATCATTTTAAACCATTCTCTCTGTTTGGGGACTGCAGTAATTACTTTCAAGGATATATTCATTACTGGGAAATTGAAAGCTATAGTTATTTTGTCTTATTTTTTTAAAAACGTATTGCTTTTATAATAGCATATGATTTAATAAAAGTAATGAAACTAACACCTGCCACCACACCCCAAAGCATGGTATTATTTAAAAGTTCCTTCTTTGGTTACACTGACCTGAAAAATAATAAGGCAAGTTTAATGTTCATGATAAATCCCATGGGATTTGAGAATATTTTATGAATATGAAAGCTCCTTTGAGAAACATTTGCATTTTTCCACTGCATAAAGAAAACAAAGTAAATTGCAAATGAGGTAGAAAGAACTTAATTTAAAACATTTTACCAAATTTTAATTCTCAAGTACTTACCGAACCATCATGATAATATTCTCATTGACTGGTTAACATAGAAAAAGCCTCTTAATTTTTAATTTTAAGTAGGTCTTTGAGAGTAAAATGTTAAAATATGATAATTAGGATACATTCTGAACTACTAGTAGAAAGTAATCACTGTGATTTTTATGTTTTAATGTATCCAATGGAAAAAAGAGTTCTGTGAATTTAGCAAGACATAAAAACTTATAATAACTTCTGTAGTTGAAATTCTTATGCATTATTCAGTACTTACATACTATCTTTTTGCACTAATATACCTCACAGAGTACTTACAAAATTTAGAATCCTTGATAGAATAGGAAGAACTCTTATAAGTTAACTAGTATTAAGGTAGATGAAATAATGATCCCCCAAAGATGTCCACATTCTAATCCCTAACACCTTTGAAAATTAGGTTACATAACAAAAGGGCTCAGATCATGAACTACTTATTGCAAAATTCAGACTTAAATTGAAGAAAGTAGGGAAAACCACTAGACCATTCAGTTATGACCTAAATAAAATCCCTTACGATTATACAGTTGAAGTGAAAAATAGATTCAAGGGTTTAGATCTGATAGACAGAGTGCCTGAAAAACTATGGACAGAGGTTCATGGCATTGTACAGGAGACTGGGATCAAAACCATCCCCAAGAAAAAGAAATGCAAAAAGCAAATTGGCTGTCTGAGGAGGCCTTACATATAGCCGTGAAAAAGAAGTGAAAGGCAAAGGAGAAAAGGAAAGATATATCCATTTGAATGCAGAGTTCCAGAGAATAGCAAGGAGAGACAAGAAAGCCTTCCTCAGTGATCAGTGCAAAGAAATAGAAAAAAACAATAGAATAGGAAAGACTAGAGATCTCGTCAAGAAAATAGCGATACCAAGGGAACATTTCATGCAAAGATGGGCTCGATAAAGGACAGAAATGGTATGGACCTAACAGAAGCAGAAGATATTAAGAAGAGATGGCAGAATACACAGAAGAACTGTACAAAAAGATCTTCATGACCCAGATAATCACGATGGTGTGATCTCTCACCAGACCCAGACCCAGACATCCTGGAATGTGAAGTCAAGTGGGCCTTAGCAAGCATCACTACAAACAAAGCTAGTGGAAGTGATGAAATTCCAATTGAGCTATTTCAAATCCTAAAAGATGATGCTGTGAAAGTGCTGCACTTAAAATGCCAGCAAATTTGGAAAACTCAGCAGTGGCCACAGGACTGAAAAGGTCAGTTTTCATTCCAATCTCAAAGAAAGGAAATGCCAAAGAATGCTCAAACTACCGCACAATTACACTCATCTCACATGCTAGTACAGTAATAATACTCAAAATTCTCCAATCCAGGCTTCAACACTATGTGAGCCGTGAACTTCCAGATGTTCAAGCTGGTTTTAGAAAAGGCAGAGGAACCAGAGATCAAATTGCCAACATCCACTGGATCATGGAAAAAGCAAGAGAGTTCCAGAAAAACATCTATTCCACTTTATTGACTATGCCAAAGCCTTTGACTATGTGGATCACAGCAAACTGTGGAAAATTCATAAAAATATGGGAATACCGGACCACCTGACCTGCCTCTTGAGAATGTGTATGCAAGTCAGGAAGCAACAGTTCGAACTGGACATGGAACAACAGACTAGTTCCAAATAGGGAAAGGAGTACGTCAAGGCTGTATATTGTCACCCTGCTTATTTAACTTCTCTGCAGAGTACATCATGAGAAATGCTGGGCTGGATGAAGCACAAGATGGAATCAAGATTGCCGGGAGAAATATCAGTAACTTCAGATATGCAGATGATACCAGCGTTATGACAGAAAGTAAAGAAGAACTGAAGAGCCTCTTGATAAAAGTGAATGAGGAGAGTGAAAGTTGGCTTAAAACTCAACATTCAGAAAACTAAGATCAAGGCTTCCGGTCTCATCACTTCATGGCAAATAGATGGGGAAGCAATGGAAATAGTAACAGATTTTATTTTAGGGGGCTCCAAAATCACTGCCGATGGTGGGTGCAGTCATGAGATTAAAAGATGTTTACTCCTTGGAAGGAAAGTTATGACCAACCTAGACAGCATATTAAAAAGCAGAGACATTACTTTGCCAACAAAGGTCTAGTCAAATCTATGGTTTCTCCAGTAGTCATGTATGGAAGTGAGAGTTGGTCTATAAAGAAAGCTGAGCACAGAAGAACTGATGCTTTTGAACTGTGGTGTTGGAGAAGACTCTTGAGAGTCCCTTGGACTGCAAGGAGATCAAACCAGTCCATCCTAAAGGAAATCAGTCCTGAATATTCATTGGAAGGACTGATGTTGAAGTTGAAACTCCAGTACTTTGGCTACCTGATGCAAAGAATTGACTCATTGGAAAAGGCCCTGATGCTGGGAAAGATTGAAGATGGAGGAGAAGGGGATGACTGAGGATGAGATGGTTAGATGGCATCACTGACTCAATGGACATGAGTCTGAGTAAACTCCAGGGGTTGGTGATGGACAGGGAGGACTGGCGTGCCGCAGTCCGTGAGCTCACAAAGAGTCAGACATGACTGAGTGACTAAACTGAACTGAACTGACAAAAGGGAATTAAGGATTAAGGTTGCAGATAGAACTGACATTGCTAATCTGATGAATTTGTGGTGTGGAGGTTATCCTGCGTTGCCTAGGCCGGCCTAGTGTAGGCACAAGAGTGCTTATGAGGAGAAGAGGGAAGCAGAAAGGTCAGAATTAGAGAGAGATTGAAAGATGCTATGCTGTTGGCTTTGAAGATGGAGGAAGGGACCACAAACAATGCAGGCAGCTTCTAGAAAAAGGAAAAGGCAAGGAAATGGATTCTCTTCTGGAACCTCCAGAAGGATGCAGTCCTGCTTAGCACCTTGAGTGTAACCCAGTGAGGCCCATTTCAGACTTCAGACCTTCAGAACAGTAAGAAAACAACTCGGTGTTGTTATAAGCCAATGTGCTTGCGGTAATTTGTTATAGCAGCAATAAAAAAAAATTCATATGCCTGGTTTTACAAACAGGAAATAAAGAATTAAAGTGACAGTGTTTTTCTCATTAATGGAAAATGTCAGTTAATATAAAGGGCTTCTTATTTTTAGGCCTAAGGGCTAAGCCACTTACAAATGATGAAAACTATTAAAAGTATAAGAAAAATTAAAACAAAAATATAGCACAATTGAAGGGTTGTACCATATATGCAATGAATAAAAACTAGGAGGGAAGCATCATGTAGTCTAACAGTACTGTGGAGAGTTATGGCAGATTACCCAAAGAACTAGACAATCCATTCTTTTAACTTTAGAGTATAATTTTTTACGGATGTACCTGACATTTTTGGAACTTCTAGAACCACACAAATGAGTGATCTTGATAATGATACCATAAAATAAAGCTTTTACCTATGAGAAGCTCTGAAATGTATGAGATTATGCAACCCAGTGTATAATTTCCTTTCCACACAAAGGTTGCACAGAACAACTTATCATATCAGCAAGAAGTATAGTGCAAGGAGAGAGAATCTAATGTGCTGTTTTTCTCATCTTTTTCTGGTATAGAGCGAAGATAAAATATTAGGCTTTGAAAGAGTATTGAGAGATTTACAGTCAAGATGACACTGGAAGTTCAGGTTCTCATGTACTCACCCAGCACCAAAAATAATCAGCAATATGTATAAACATTAAGAGAGAAAGCCAAAAAATGCCTATCAGACTCAAACGTAAATCTTCATGGATAAGAAGCAGAAGAGAAATGCCACAAGCTCTGCTGGACTCTAAATCCAAAAATAAACATTGGTGACTAGAATTTGCTTTCTGAATATATGTCATGGAAAGTGAAGGGCTGAAACCGCATCCACTGATCCAAACTAAATTGCGGTGAATCTCACTTCCTAGAAGGTAAATGAAAAATCATGTTGTATCTGCTGCTCTGCATCTGGAGCTTCAAGCCTAGGCACAGAAAATAATAAGCACAGCTCATTGACTGTGAAGAAAAGCAAGCCATCAGCTGGCTAGGTGAACAAAACTGCCCTCTTCATCTCTGGAAGTATCACTATTTCACTAATTAAGATTTCATAAACTTTCTAATTACCTAGGTTTTCTTAACAGAACTAGAATGTGTTTGGAGAATGACTGGGTCTTTATGAATCCATGATCTTTTAGAATTGAGAAGATGTCTTTGAAAGTAGAAGGATGGGGCTTCCCTTGTGGTCCAGTGATTAAGAATCTGCCTTGCAATCCAAGGGAAACTGGTTTGATCCCTAGTCTGGGAAGATTCCACATGTCTCGGGCAACTAAAGCCTGTGCACCACAATTGCTGAGTCTGTGTTCTTGAGTTCATGACCCTGAAAAGTGAAAGTGAAGTCGCTCAGTCATGTCCGACTCTTTGTGACCCATGGACTGTAGCCCACCAGGCTCCTCCGTCCACGGGATTCTTCAGGCAAGAATACTGGAATGGGTTGCTATTTCCTTCTTCAGGGGATCTTCCCGACCCAGGGATTGAACCCAGGTCTTCCACATTACAGGCAGACGCTTTAACCTCTGCACCACCAGGGCTGAACTGGCAAGTAATGAGCCCCTGTGCTGCAACTACTGAAGCCCACGTGCCTAGAGCCTGTGCTCCACAACAAGAGAAGCCTGTGTGCCACAAGAGAGTGTGGTGAAACTGGAGAACTTACTGAAACCATGCCATGCGCAGCAACCAAGACCCTGTGCAAACAAAAATAAATATCGTGCTCAGTCATGCCATCGTGTCCAACTCTTTGCAACCCCGTGGACTGTAGCCCACCAGGCCTTTCTGTCCATGGGATTCTCCAGGCAGGAATACTGGAGTGGGTTGCCATTTCCTACTCCAAGGGATCTTCCCAACCCAGGAATGGAACTCGAATCTCTTTCATCTCCTGCATTGACAGGTGATTCTTTACCACTGTGCCACCTAGGATCAACAAAAAGAAGTAAATGAGTTACTTTAAAAAATAAAAACAACAACACTTAAACTATGGTTGCCAAAGGGGAAAGGGGGACAGAGAAGGACAAATTTTTTTGATTCCACATATAAGTGATAGTATAGAGTGTTTGCCTTTGTCTGACCTTTTCACTAGCCATGATACCCTCTGGGTCCATCCACGTTGCTCCAAATGGCAAAATTTTGTTCTTTTTGAGTGACTGGGTGGTATTCCACTGTGTGTATGTATATATATATCTATCTGTATGTCATGTCTTCTTTGTCCATTCACCTGTTGGTTGGTTATTGTGGGTGGTGCTGCTGTGAGCATTGGGTGCATGTATCTGTTCAAATGAATATTTTCATTTTCTTCTGGTGTATGTGCAGGAGTGAAATTATTGATCATATGGTGGTTCTAGTTTGGGGTTCTTTTTTTTTTTGAGGAAGCTCCAGTATACCCTTAATTTGCAACATAAAAATAAACATAACATCTCCTTTCAGGGAAAAGTTTCAATAAATTTGCTTTCAGCACACATATAAAGTATTAGTTTTCTGAACTTGTGATTCTTTAGCTAGGTTGCTTTCTGGGAATCCAACCACGTTGCTTAGACATTTTACTTTGTGACTCATGGGTCTCTTACATCATTTTCTTATTTTGCTTCTTAATACATCTTTTAGTCTGTATGTATTCTGATCCAACATGAATCTCACTGTTACTTTTATTTATTGAGTCTAATCTGCTTTAATCTATTTGTTGAACTCTTTATTCATTGTTGAATCCTCTCTATCTCTGTGCATTTCTTTTTTAGATTTAATTTTATCATATATTTTCTTGAATATATTATTCATAGCTATTTCAGTATCTGGAAATTTTAACATCCAGATAACCTGTGGGTCTTTTAAAAATATCTAGTTTTTCTCTTGGCTATAATTTTTTATTGAATAGAATTTTTACTGAATACTGAAATACCTTGTCCCCAACTTTTTAATTTGTAATATATTCTTTCTGAGTAAGACTTTGAAGTTCCATTTCAATAATTAAATCACAATGTCCCAGTATTATACCCCCCAAAAAAAAACCTTAAACTTACAGTTGCCAAAGAGGAAAAAGGGAAAGGGAGGGATAAATTAAGGGTATGAACAGATTCACACTACTGTATATAAAATAGATAATCAACAAAGATTTACTCTATTACACAGGGAACAATATTCAATATTTTGAGGTAACAAATGGAAAATAATCTGAAATATATATATATGTACATATATGAATCATTTTGCTTTATACCTGAAACTAATTCAACATTGTAAATCAATTATGTGTGCGTGTGCGTACTAGTTGTGTCCAGCTCTTTATGACTCCATGGACTGAAGCCCACCAGACTCCTCTGTCCATGCAATTTTCCAGGCAAGAATACTGGAGTGAGTTGCCATCTCCTTCTCCAGGAGATCTTCCCGACCCAGGGATCAAAGCCTTGTCTCTTATATCTCCTGCTTTGGCAACAGATTCTTTACCACTGCACCACCTGAGAAGCTGATACTTCAATAAAAAAATAAATGAAACACTTGCTTCAGCAACACATATACTATATTGGAACAATACAAAGTAGATTAGCATGGCGCACAAAGATGACACACAAATTTGTGAAACATTCAATATTTTTTTAATTAATGAAAATAAATTTAATTAGTACTGACTACATAAAACTTACTACTTTTGTATTTTAAAAAATCAAGCAATCATAAGATTGGAAAGTACAATTATGGATAACTGAAGCATGCTAAGGAAAACTCAGTAGTGGCCACAGGACTGGAAAAGGTCAGTTTTCATTCCAATCCCCCAAAAGGCAATGCCAAAGAATGCTCAAACTACCATACAGTTGCACTCATCTCACACGCTAGTAAAGTAATGCTCAAAACTCTCCAAGCCAGGCTTCAGCAATACGTGAACCGTGAACTTCCTGATGTTCAGGCTGGTTTTAGAAAAGGCAGAAGAACCAGAGATCAAATTGCCAACATCCGCTGGATCATGGAAAAAGCAAGAGAGTTCCAGAAAAACATCTACTTCTGCTTTATTGACTATGCCAAAGCCTTTGACTGTGGGGATCACAATAAACTGTGGAAAATTTTTCAAGAGATGGGAATACCAGACCACCTGACCCACCTCTTGAGAAACCTATATGCAGGTCAGGAAGCAACAGTTAGAACTGGACATGGAACAACAGACTGGTTCCAGATAGGAAAAGGAGTACATCAAGGCTGTATATTGTCACCCTGCTTATTTAACTTCTATGCAGAGAACATCATGAGAAACGCTGGGCTGGAAGAAGCACAAGCTGGAATCAAGATTGCTGGGAGAAATACAAATAACCTCAGATATGCAGATGACACCACCCTTATGGAAGAAAGTGAAGAGGAACTAAAAAGCCTCTTGATAAAAGTAAAAGAAGAGAGTGAAAAAGTTGGCTGAAAGCTCAACATTCAGAAAATGAAGATCATGGCATCTGGTCCCATCACTTCATGGGAAATAGATGGGGAAACAGTGGAAACAGTGTCAGACTTTATTTGGGGGGCTCCAAAATCACTGCAGATGGTGATTGCAGCCATGAAATTAAAAGATGCTTACTCCTTGGAAGGAAAGTTATGACCAACTTATACAGCATATTGAAAAGCAGAGACATTACTTTGCCAACAAAGGTCCGTCTGGTCAAGGCTATGGTTTTTCTTGTGGTCATGTATGGATGTGAGAGTTGGACTGTGAAAAAAGCTGAGCGCCGAAGAATTGATGCTTTTGAACTGTGGTGTTGGAGAAGACTCTTTCAGAGTCCCATGGACTACAAGGAGATCCAACCAGTCCATTCTGAAGGAGATCAGTCCTGGGTGTTCTTTGGAAGGCATGATGCCAAAGCTGAAATTCCAGTACTTTGTCCACCTCATGCGAAGATGTGACTCATTGGACAAGACTCTGATGCTGGGAGGGAGTAGGGGCAGGAGGAGAAGGGGACAACATAGGATGAGATGGCTGGATGGCATCACCGACTCGATGGATGTGAATCTGAGTGAACTCTGGGAGTTGGTGATGGACAGGGGAGGCCTGGCGTGCTGCGATTCATGGTTAAATTCACTGCAGATATACTGGAAAGAGTAGTCAGTGAGATTATTAGGTTGGATTAAAGCAACAAATCTTGCTCCATGTTACTAACAATACACTGAATTAAAAGACCACAGACAAAAGCTGAAAATAAAACATAAAGATACTAGCCAAAGAAAGTTATTTTAACAATATATGATTTGAAAAAGTCAAATTTCAAAAAAAATTTCAAGATTAATGAAAAGGAAAAAAAAACACACACTTGGAGAAAATATTTGCAAAAGACTCATCTAATAAAGGACTATTATCCAGAATACATGAAGAACTCAAAATTCAGCAATAACAACCTAATTAAAACATGGGCCATTAAAAAGGAATTAATATGAGTCAGTTCTAGTAAGGTGGATGCATTTAGAAAGTGGTGATGTATGAGGTGGATGAATCTAAGGTGGATGAATTTAAAATCTGTTTTACAGAGTGAAGTAAGGCAGAAAGAGAAAAGCAAATACGGTGCATTAATTCATGTATAGGGCTTCCCAGGTGGCGCTAGTGATAAAGAACCCGCCTGTCAACGAAGCAAACATGAAAGACTCAGTCCCTGGACTGGAAAGATCCCCTGAAGGAGGGCGCCACAACCTGCTCTATATTCTTGCCTGGAGAATCCCATGGACAGAGAAGCCTGGTGGGTTACAATCCGTAGGGTCGCAAAGAGTCGGACATGACTGAAGCGACTTAGCAGGCATGCGGCATGCAACGCATATATATGGAATCTAGAAAAATGGTACTGATGAACTAATTTGCAGGGCAGGGAGAGAGAACAGGCTTGTGGACACAGTTGGTTGGGGTGGCCAACTGAGACAGATGCATTGAAACATATACATTACCATGTGCAAAATAGATAATGGGAAGTTGCCATCTAACACAAGAGCTCAACCCGGTGCTCTGCGACAACCTAGAGGGAGTGGGATGGGGTGTGGAGTGTGACAGAGGTTCAAGAGGGAGGAGACATATATAATTATGGCTGATTCTCATTGTTGTATGGCAAAAACCAACAGAACATTGTAAAGCAATTATCTTCTGATTAAAAATAAAATTTTAAAAACGTATGGGCCAAAGATCTGAACAGATACTTGTTAAAGATATACAGGTGACAAATTGTCTATGAAAGGATGCTCCACATCATACGTCACTAGAGAATGGCATGTTAAAACAATAGTGAGATACCACTGCATGCATATGAAAATGGCCAAAATCAGAAACACTGACAATACCAAATGCTGGAAACTATGTGGAGTAACAGAAACTCTCAGACATCACTGTTGGGAATGCAAAATGATACAGTCACGTTGGAGGACTTTTGGAAGTTGGCAACTTCTTACAAAGCTACACATATTCTTACCAGTTATCCAATCATTGTGATCCTTGGTATTCATCCAGAGGAGTTGAAAACTTACACATAGGTGTTTATAGTCAAAGGTGTTCTTTAAGAGAAAAAAGTATTTATGGCTGCATCAGGTCTTAGTTGGGGCACTCAGGATCTTTCCTTGCAGCACATGGTTTCTTGGTTGCGGTGCACAGGCTTCTCCCTAGTTATGGCACTTGGGCTACAGAACATGGGTTCAGTAGTTGTGGCAAATGGGCTTTGGGGCCCTACAGCCTATGGGATCTTAACTCCCCACAAGGGATAAAGCCCACATCCCCTACATGGGAAGGGAGGACTCTTAACCATTGAACCATCAGGGAAGTCCCCAAAGGTGTTTATGCTGCTGCTAAGTCGCTTCAGTCGACTCCGACTCTGTGCGACCCCATAGACGGCAGCCCATCAGGCTTCCCCGTCCCTGGGATTCTCCAGGCAAGAACACTGGAGTGGGTTGCCATTTCCTTCTCCAATGCATGGAAGTGCAAAGTGAAAGTGAAGTCACTCAGTCGTGCCCGACTCTTAGCAACCCCATGGACTGCAGCCCACTAGGCTCCTTCATCCATGGGGTTTTCCAGGCAAGAGTACTGGAGTGGGGGTGCCATTGCCTTCTCCAAAAGGTGTTTGTAGAAAGTGAAAGTGAAGTCGCTCAGTCGTGTCTGACTCTTTGCGAACCCATGGACTGTAGCCTACCAGGCTCCTCTGTACATGGGATTTTCCATGCAATAGTGCTGGAGTGGATTGCCATTTCCTTCTGCAGGGGATCTTCCCAACCCGGGGATCGAACCCAGGTCTCCTACATTGCAGGCAGACACATTACCGTCTGAGCCACCAGGGAAGTCCAAGGTGTTTATGCTGCTGATGCTAAGTCACTTCAGTCGTGTCTGACTCTGTGCGACCCTGTAGATGGCAGCCCACCAGGCTCCGCCTCCCTGGGATTCTCCAGGCAAGAACATTGGAGTGGGTTGCCATTTCCTTCTCCAATGCATAAAAATATGGAACGCTTCACGAATTTGCGTGTCATCCCTGGACATAGTTGGTCATAATTGCCAAACGACAAAGAATTTCATTGGAAGCTTTGGAAGCAACGAAGTATTTCATTCGGTAAATGAAGAAACCATGGTACATCCAGACAATGGATTATTAGGCAGCACTAAAAGGAAATGAAGCGTCAAATGATGCAAACACACAGAATATGAAATGCATATTACTAAGTGAAAGATAACAATCTGGAAAAGATACATACTATACAGTTCCAATTATATGACTTTTTTTTTGAAAAGGCAGAAACATGGAGACCATAAAAAGTTCAGGGATTGCCAGAAGTCAGGGGGACAGAGATGAATACACAGAGCACAGAGGAATTTTTTATAATAATGAATATTTGTTGTTGTATAAACACTAGCTATGCTGTGCAAAGTCACTTCAGCCGCATCTGACTCTCTGCAACCCTATGGACTGTAGACTTTCAGGCTCTTCTGTCCATGGGATTCTCCAAGCAAGAATACTGGAGTGGGTTGGCATGTCCTCTTCCAGTGATGCATACACTAGAAGTTTGTCCGAACCCACAGAATGTATAACACCAAGCATAAACTCAAAGTTACCATTCTGGTGAGTGATGTTGCTAATGGGGGAACCTATGCACATGTGGAGAAGAGGGCATGTGAGAAGTCTCTGTATCATCCTCTCAATTTTGTTGTAAACCTCAAACTGCTCTAAGTGGGAGGGGGCTTTGGCATTGGGAGATTGTGTTCACCTATGGCTGATTCGTGTCAATGTATGGCAAAACAAATACAGTATTGTAATTAAAAAAATAAATAAATTTAATAAAAAAAAATAGTCTTAAAAAATACAATGTCGAGGCAATGTGTCTTTACAGGTCTAGATTGGCTTCAGACTTCTGACTCACTTCCTATTTATGCAGCTTCTGAGACTGAGTCTCCTTTCTTCCCAGAGATTTTGAAATGCTTTCCTGCTGATGCCTAGCAGAACTGGTATTATTGCTTACAGCTAAGATTTCTGATTAATACAGCTCTAAGGTCCAATTTACCTGGAAATTAAAGTTTCTCGTATAGTCTGGTGAGAAACAAAGACAGTGCCCTTGGGGTCTATTGTTGGGAATCTAAGTATTGTAGCATAGGCAAGAGTTTGCAGAATCCAAAAGTATGTGCCCTTACATTGACACTCCACTGAAATGGCTCTCTCTTTGATTTTTTACTGCTAAATCCAGTGGCCTCTGTTCTCACGACTTACCTTTAGCCATATTTGAAACTGTTCACCAGTTCTTCCCTCTGGAAACTCTATTATGCCTTGACAGAGAGCATTTCAAGGACAGAGATTAAGCAGGATTATCTTTGTATTTCCAGCACATTGCATTCTGGTTGATACCTGGCACTCAGTGAGATTTCAATAAATGAATGAATAAGTGAATGAAAGAATACATATTGTATTTTTACCTGTAACTAAAGGAGAGAGTCTAACTGAATCATGCACACAGGAAAATGTTAATTAAATCGTGAAAAAGTACTAGTAACTCATCTTGAATGTTTTTGATCCATTTTAATTGTAGTGATTAATAATGGCATATATACAAATTGTGGATTAATACAAAAATAATATAGATAATTTTCTCCTAACTAAAATATATCAATGGGATTGGCCTGTTAACATGTACTGATTTGTCAATTAAATTGGTGAATAAAAAGATAATGAAGGAGCTTCAAAAATGGCATGCAACTGTCAAGGTCCCAAGGAACATCAAAAGGAACATCCCAAGGAACATCTGTTAATCATGCACGTCTCCGTCTCAACAAAGTCAAAAATGCCCTTGCTGCTTTCACAATACCACCTCATTTTGTCTGGATCTTCAAAGATCACCAGATCAATGTTTACCACACCGCGATCAAGATCTGAAGATAAAAGTGATTTCCTCCTGGACAAAACTGAACTAACTCTTGGGAGATTTCTAGTTTGTACTTATTCTGAGGTCAAACATGCACCCCTAAGCAGATATCAATCTCAGAGAATGACTGATCAGGAACTAGGGTAAGAAAACTATAGGCTATGGAACAAATCCAGCCCTTCATCTGTTTCATAAACAAAATTTTATCGGGAAGCAGTCATGTTCGTTTTTTTCATGTATTGACTATGGCTGCTTTTATTTTACAATGGCGAAGTTGAGTAATTGGGACAAAAACACTGGGGTGGCCAAAAGGTTCGCTGGGCTTTTTCTGTAAGATGGCTCTAGAGGCACTTAGTTGTCTTCAACTTAATTCAAAACAATTTTGTTAGATTGCATTATGACAGTCATCATATCAGCGTGCATAAAGAACTTACCAAAGGCAGCAAATTTTTGTGCAGCCATTTTAATGTTGAAAATGGAATTTAAAAAAGCAATCTTTTCAGCATATTATTTTTTATTTTTTCAAGAAAGGTAAAAATACAGCTGAAACATACCAAAAAAATTGTTTTCAGTGTATGAGGAAGGTGCTGTGACTTATCAGAATGAATCACTGTCTGTACACCTGAAACTTATACAATATTGTAAATCAACTATTTTTCAACAAAGCATTTCAAAAGTAAAAATATAGAGGAAGCAGAGAGAGGTCTAATTTAGATTTCTAGACTTGTACCAAATGCTCCTGAAAATGGGAATTCTCTCTATTCCAACATCAGAGCTGAAGTTTCTCCCTCGTCCCGCCTTTACCACACCCTGCCCCTACTTCTTTATAATCAGGGCTGGTAACTGTGAACAGTTTATCATAAGTAGATTTTGTAGATAAAAACCCATGGTATATCAGAATTCCACAATCACTTGTACATCATGTATCCTAATTCTTTACCCTAAGTTCTCACTTTTTCAAAAATAATGGTCTTTTTGTCAGAATGGGTGCAATCCAAAAATCTACAAGCAATAAATGCTGGAGAGGGTGTGGAGAAAAGGGAACCCTCTTACACTGTTGGAAGGAATGCAAACTAGTACAGCCACTATGGAGAACAGTGTGAAGATTCCTTAAAAAACTGGATATAGAACTACCTTATGACCCAGCAATCCCACTGCTGGGCATACACACTGAGGAAACCAGAACTAAAAGAGACACGTGAACCCCAATGTTCATTGCAGCACTGTTTATAATAGCCAGGACATGGAAGCAACTTACATGTCCATCAGCAGAAGAATGGATAAGAAAGCTGTGGTACATAAACACAATGGAGTATTACTCAGCCATTAAAAAGAACACATTTGAATCTGTTCTAATGAGGTGGATGAAACTGGAGCCTATTATACAGAGTGAAGCAAGCCAGAAAGAAAAATACCAATACAGTGTACTAACACATATATATGGAATTTAGAAAGATGGTAATGATAACCCTGTATGCAAGACAGCAAAAGAGACACAGATGTGTAGAACAGTCTTTTGGACTCTGTGGGAGAGAGAGAGGGTGGAATGATTTGGGAGAATGGCATTGAAACATGTATAATATCATATATGAAATGAATCATCAGTCCAGGTTGGACGCATGATACAGGATGCTTGGGGCTGGTGCATTGGGATGACCCAGAGAGGAGGGAGGTGGGAGGGGGTTCAGGATGGGGAACACATGTATACCTGTGGCAGATTCATGTTGATGTATTGCAAAACCAATATAATATTGTAAAGTAATTAACCTCCAATTAAAATAAATAAATTTATATTTTAAAAATACATAAATAATGTAAAATAATAATAGTGGTCTTTTTATCAACAGTCCTTCTCCTGACAACTCTTGGTCAATCTGTTTCTGTTCCTATTTTTCACAAATATCTTAAATGTAATACTTCCTTATGTACCTGTTCTTAGCACTATTTTCTCCCAGCTTTATACTTGCTCATGCATCATTTATCTGCTTCCATAGCTTTCATCATCATCTGTACCGCTAATTTCCTCTTGCTTTGACTTTTCCTTTAAACCTCACACCTGCATTTCCAAATGCTGTACATCTTCATGTGGGTGTATTGCTTTCCTACTCACACTTGTCCGGTTTGACATCTAAATCATTTTCTCTGCCCACAAAAGCAAACCATAAAGTACATACAAATATAGAGCAGCTATTCATTGTTTACACTCCCTAACTCACTTAATTGTATCAGTCTCCTACTGGTTGCTGAAGCTAGAAACAAGAGGACCCTCTCAACCTTCTATATCTATTCAAACTTAAAATTCTGAGGATTCTTGAATTTTAAGTGTGTTTAGAAATCAACTTCTCCATGTCATCTCCATCACTCTATTTTATAACTTCATCACTGAATAACTTTAAAATAGTTGCAAACTATGCTCCTGTCTTTGGTGGATTATTTTTCCAATTCATCCTTCATATTGTTCCCAGGCTTATCTTATTGTAATACAAATCTGATCATGAAGCATCTCTGTTCGAAAATCTTCAAAATTCCCTATTGACCTACCAAAAGTAAAACTGGGGCGACATTCAAAGCTAATCATGCCTTGAGCTATCTTTTCAGATTTATCTCCAACTAAACACCAATGTGAAACTTAAGCTCTAATAATATTGAATTAGTGTCCAGACATATCTGTGGCATAAAAGTTGAGTCATTCTCCCCACCCACACCCCTAGACCAACCATGCTAAATTCATTTGAGAAACAACAGGTGATCGTGGTTTGGCTGACAATTAGGATTTTGGTTTGCTAAGAAAACGTACAACGTGGTTAGAGAAGGGGGATGGGGAAAAGAAGACTAAGCAAGGCGATTAGAAAGGCTGCTGAGGAAGAACTAAGGGAATTATAAGAAAGAGAAAAAGAGCAGAGTTTTAGGTTATTTTGCTATATGACTTCTCACTCTGTTTTCTTGGGCTTCGGTGGTGGCTAAGATGGTAAAGAATATGCCTACATGCAGGAGACCCGGGTTTGATCCCTGGGTTGGGGAGACTCCCTGGAGAAGGAAATGGCAACCCACTCCAGTATTCTTGCCTCGAGAATCCCACGGACAGAGGAGCCTAGCGGGCTAAAGTCCATAGGGTCACAAAGTTGGGCTATAGTCAATAGGGTCAGAAAGAGTCAGACACAGCTGAGTGACTAACACTTCATTTTTCTGTTTTCTCATTAAATCTTTAGTAAAGCTATGTTTCTAAGCAATTCTCCCATAGTCAGATTTATTTAAGGGTTAAAATCAAGTGGCCTGGCTTGAAGGTGTGGCTTAGGCTAGTCCAAGAAGTATTTTGAATTCCACTTAACTGTGTATATGTTCACTTTCATTTTTATATTGTTAAGTTTCCTTGAAGGCATGAATCATGTTTTATAGTAACTGTCTCTGTTTGCGCAATTGATTTGGATTCTATCCATCTGTAACTTGTATTTTTCCAATAATTTCTATTTTAATATTATCTCTGTGTTCTGTTCTCCCCAGTCCTTCATAGTATGATCAGCTGGACAAATGAATTGGCTCTCTTCCACCATTTCTTATCTCCTATCTTATCCTATGACTGTCCCTAGCATAGCACATGCTCAGAAGAGCTCCTTAAGTTTATTCATTCATCCCCTGAGTCAGAAGTCTAGAGCTATTAAGATTCTTTTGAAAACAGCTATTCCATTAGACATCCTTCCCATTACTCAACAACAGTTGTTGGATGTACCCTTCTCCCATTAAACAGCATTAGGTATGAGACATTTTTAATGAGGCTTGTGATATTCTATCTTTAAAACTCTCTTCCAGGGCACTAAATTAGAGCATGCAATTGATGTTTAAAAGAAAAGCATTCCAGACACTGTTCTAACAGTGCCAGTTTACAAGAAAGACAAAAATCCTTGTTCTTACTATTGTTACAGTCTAGTACAGGGAGAAAACAAACAAATAAAACAAGGACATAACAGGTAATAATAAGGCTATAAAGATAGTAAATCAGAGTGATGTGATGGAGTAACTATTTCAGATTTGTTGGTTTGTGTACATTATAGAAGCGAAGCAACTGAGTTCCTTTGCGTTAATTGAGCTGTGACCCGAATAATAAGAAGGAAGCAGTTATGGAAAGAGCATTCCTGGCTCAGGGAACAGCTAGTTTAATGGCTCTGAGGCAGGAATGAACTTGGCATTTTCAGGAAACAGAAAGAAAGGAAGTAAGAAGGGGAAAAAGTTTAAAATGATGACAAAGAAGGAAGCCAGATAGATTACACAAGGCCTGGTAAGCCAAGGTAAGGAATTTGAGCCTTCTTCTAAGTGAGGCAGGATGCTTTGGAGGGAGGAGGGACTCAGCAGGGGACCGATGGGTCTGATTTACATTCTATAATGTTGACTCCAGCTGCTATGTAGAGGTTAGAATGTAAGTGGGCAAGAGAAAAGGCCAGAGACCCTCAGAGAAATCAAGATACGAGAGGATGGCCATTTGAACCGGGGTTGTATATCAGAGATAAAAGTGGGCAGATGTGAAATAATGTTTGGAAAGGAAAATCAGAGGGATTGGACAGAGGGCAGGTGAGAAGAAACAGAGGATAACAGAAGACTGAGTTCCAGGTTTTTGGTTTAAGAAAAATAAGATAATAAAGATTAGGGAAAAGCAGATTGGGGGTGAAAGGATGATTAAAATTTCCTTTTTGGCCATATCAAATTTGAAGTGTTAATAAGATAAGAAAGTATAGCACGTGAGTGGAAATGCAAATCTGTAACTCAGGATCAAGATCAGGGATGACATATATAGCCTTGGGGCTTAAATGAATGGGGAGACTGTGTAAAGGAGAGAAAGGGAGAGAAAGAAGGAGAGAGAAGAGGAACAACCTCATTTTGAGAGGTGAGCAGAGCAAAAAGACCTCCAAGAAAAGAGAAGAACAAGAGCATGAGCTCCTCTTGTCCACTGAGTTCCAGACTCTGACATCCAATGTCTGCTTTGTAATCATTCCCAAACAACCAACAAGATATTCTTTCCCTGTGTTACTGTTTGAAGAAATTCTAGGACTTACCTCTGAGCCACTAATCCAATATGCTTATGTGTTCTAAGAAGACAAGTGTTTCCAATGACTTCCTTCCTTTGACTGATCCCACTGCTGCTGCAAATCAATGCTGGTCCTTTCTGAACTCAGTGGGCTCCACTACCCAAGTCTGGCTTCTGAATGTATGTTTTCCCTGATAGTATAAGTCCTGTTGTGCTTTTTGTTCGGGGGACTTTTGAATTTTGTTTTTGTCTTTAACATTTTATGCCTGTTTAAGTTTCCATCTTAGTACCTGAAGACAAAAAATTGGATCATCTGTCTTCTAGTGTAAAAGTCATTGTTATAACTATTGTCTGCACATAGTTGGTGCTTATATACAATAATAACTGTGCTGCAAGGAGACTTTTTAGCATAAAAGTCTTTACTGTACTGAGTGGTGTCAGAAAGAGCTGTCACCCCAGAATCACTGTTTTAATGTTTTACTGTGGACCATGCTGCCCAAACCAAATGTTCCTCCTCTTCATCCTACTCAAAGAATGTAATTTCCAAAATGGAATGAGCAAAACAAACCATGAGGAGCAAAAATAAAATATTAGTACTTCCCTGGTGGCTCAGTGGTAAAGAATGTTCCTTCCAATACAGGGGACACAGGTTCGATCCCCGGTCCGGGAAAATCCCACATGCCTTGGAGCAACCACAGAGCCTGTGCTCTAGAGCCTGGGAGCTGTAATGACTGTAGGCCATCTGCCCTAGAGCCCAGGCTCTGCAACAGGAGAGGCCACGGCAATGTGAAGCCCATGCCCTGCAACTAGCACCCACCTGCTGCAAATACAGGGGCAAAAAAGGCTGGGGCAGCAATGGAGACCCAGCATAGCCAAAATACATCTGCAAAAATTTAAAAAGACGATGCTGGGACACGGACTCCACCCCTGGTTGGGGAACAAAGATCTTCCATGCTGCAGAGCGTGGCCAAAAGGAAAAATAAAAAGCAGGAGGGGGAAAGAAGGATAAAATATTAGTCCTGACACATTTATTTTGTATCTAAAAAGTATGAAGGGATTTATGCTTGTCTAATACTCAGTGTACTGACTGGCAGTCCTGTCATCACTTGCTCCATAAGTCAAATACACAGCATCCAGATGCTACAAATTGATTGAATATGTACCACAGATTATGTGCTAAACAGAATGTCAGTGTGATTAATTTTTTAAATAAGATCTTTAATAGTGGAGCCTTATAATAAGCAAGGGCCAACCATTAAAATCTTTTTACCACAGAGTAGCCAGTTTACTGGTTTTCCTATAGAAAGGACTACCCAGCTAAAAGCTGAGTAATACTTATCTGTAAGTAAACTTGACAAGTGTGCCCAGGATACTAACCTTTTCTATGAACATACGCAATGATCAGATATATTTGAAAAAATAATGCTCAACCGCTTTCTTTCTTCAACATAACTGTGACATTTTTAATAATGAAGGAGAAAGTAACTGCTGTTTCCAAAGACATTTGGGCTAAGGAGAGAGCATTTTTAAAATAGACACTTGGAAATGTTCCACTATTATGTAATTTTGTTGTTGAAAACAATTTAAATGTAAAACTCATGATATCTGCACACAAAAACTTGCAAATTGAATTTTTCAGACTGTTTTTTGAAAATCTTCTGTAAAGATCTTCTTTTAAATCTCACTTAAAAAAAGTAGTTTCAATGGGTTTTGAATCCATTTCTTAAAAATATAAAAATATAATAACTCCTGATTGGCTAATAAGAAGGGCTGACTGTTATTGGGGATGATATATATTGGGGATGATATATGTTGGGGCTAGCTGAATTTCAACAAAACCCTTCTCATAATTGGGGATGGGTTTGAAAAATGAGCATCATGATTTAGCAGGCACAGTTAATGGTACACTTCTTCCATCTTTCAGTACTTATTTTTGTGAGAAAGCTCCTTCAGCTAAAATATCCGTTAAAACCAACATGGGAATAAACTGAACTCAGAACCAGACCTCTGAGTGACTGTATCACAAGATATTAAAATAAGATTTTTTTAACCAACAAGAAATTGTCAACCAAATTGCTGTCACCAAAAGGGTAAGGAAGCTGATCTATTGATAAATAGAATAAAATAATAGGAAAACCATTATTTAATCTCTTAATCTAATCATTATTAATTTCTCTTTTAAGTTGTTCTACAAAGTACACATTATAGTAGAGTATTTATACATAATTAATAATTATCTTATCATAATTAAAAAGTTAAAAAAGTTAGGGATGCATAATCAAAAAGAAATATGGAAATCACTGCTTTAGTACAACTAGACCCTCAAGTATATCATACCTCAAGTGAGTCAAGTGAAGTCATTCAGTCATGTCCAACTCTTTGCGACCCCATGGACAGTAGCCTACCAGGCTCCTCCATCCAGGGGATTTTCCAGGCAAGAGAACTAGAGTGGGTTGCCATTTCCTTCTCCAGGGGATCTTCCCAACCCAGGGATCAAACCTGGGTCTCCTGCATTGCAAACAGACGCTTTATCGTCTGAGCCACATTATACCTCAAGTTCCTCTTTATTTCAGTCATCTTTGGAAGTTCAGGTCCCTCCATCTTCCATTACAACCTGCTCTTCCATTCTTACACTGCTCTGTTATCTCCTAACGTGACTGAATCCCAGTCCCATCTCAGCCTTTCCACTCTGCCAAAAAGCTTGAGTCTGAATCAAAAAGTTTCTTATGGTAGCTAATTGACATTGATGGCTACTGCTCCAATGGATCACAAATCCTGGTATTGACATCACTGTAAGACTCCTCTCCTGAATCTGGACTGGCCCCATGACTCCCTCACTTTAATCAACAGGACGTGGTAGAAATGGTGATGTGCCAGTTCTGGGAATAAACCTTAAGGTCTGTGAGAGTCCACTTTTGTGCTTTAGGAAAGGCTAAGCTGCCAGGTTAGATGTCTAGCTATACTTCTGGTAAGTTCATGTGGAGAGTGAGAGACCCTGAGATGAAAAAAGAAGAGAGACAGACAGACAGGCATTTGCATCCCAACTGAGTCCAGCTTTCCTGTCTTCTCCACGAAGACACCAGATATGTGAATTAGCAAATTGGATTTTCCAGCCCAACCATACCTCCTAATGGTTTCAGCCCCATATGACATCATGTGAATCAGAAGAATCACCCAGCTGAGCCCAATCAACCTATGGTATCTTGAGAGATAATAAAATTGCTATTTTATGCCATTGAGTTTGTCATGCTTTATTAAGCAACAGTTGATAACAAAACCCTGTTACATTCTTGATCTTATGGAAATTTTCACTTCCATTTTTTAACTGAAAACTAACCTTCTGGTTGAGGACAGTTAACCTACAGGCCTCTGGAGTGACACCTGCTTTTCCCCTCACCCTCCACCTACCGCAGAGCCAATAGATAGAGGAGGTGTTTTCCTCCCCTCCCCACTGTCCTCCTGCAGGAACCTCTGCTCTCTGAAGCCATGACATCTGGCTATCTTCCTCTCTAAATCATGATGCTGCCATCTGCTGATGTCTTGGCCATCTGCTGATGTCTTGGCTATTCTTTATTAGTAGATGACCTGCCCCCTGGCTCATACTCCACTCCTGTATTTGTCAGCATGCTCTGTGATTTCAGCCTGCATGCAGATGACCCAGCCTAGAACTTTCCTCTCAGTTCCTTGACCTTTTACCTTTTCCTCTACTCCTCTTCAGACACTTGTTCCCTTGGTCACACCTAGAACTTGTAAACTGAATTACCTCTGAAATATAAATGTCAACTTTTATCCTTTTAGCTCACACATGCTATTAACTGTACCACAACAGTTCTTTGACCATATCAGAATATAGTAAAGAATGAAATGTTGAAGAAAATAAGCAAATTGATACATTATACTTTTCATAGTGAAAAGTGAAGGTGAAGTCACTCAGTTGTGTCCGACTCTTTGCGACCCCATGGACTGTAGCCCACCAGGCTCCTCTGCCCATGCGATTCTCTAGGCAAGAATACTGGAGTGGGTTGCCATTTAATTACAAACCTTACATGGGCTTTAAGCACTGCCCAGTGATAGACCTGTGTTTCTACATTAAGTTTGCATTCATAATTTTGGACACAACTACTTTACGATGTCTCTTCTCTTTTCAAATCTCTTATCTGCCCTACTTCTCCCCTTATCCTCCGGTAATGATGTCCTCTCATGCTTCATAAATGAAACAGAAGTTATTCAGTAAGGACTCTTCACCTTCCTGTCATCATATATACCAGTCTACCTGTATCTGTACCATTCTCATATAGAGATTCACTTCAAGTGTCCATACCTCGGGCCCATTACCAGTTAGACTCTGAGTACTATTCCCTCTCACCTTTCCAAAGGTTTTGTACCTCCATGTATTCTGTCTACTTTGCACCATCAGTAGACCGTTCATTTCAGTGTAAAAACAAAAATCTTCAAAAAAACCCCTTATCTTCCGTATTATGCCACTTCTCTGCTTACCCCCACAGTAAAATTTCCTTTAAAAATGTACACAAGCAGGACTTCCCTTATGGTCCAGGAGTTAAGAATCTGCCTTTTAACACAGGGGATGTGAGTTCAATCCCTGGTCAGGAAACTAGGATCCCACATACCTCAGAGCCCCATGTGCAACAACTAGAGAGTCTGCGTGCGTCAGTGAAAGTCCCGACAAGACACAACAAAGGTCCCCCAGTGAAGATTCTATGTGCTGCAACTAAGATTCAACAACTAACCCTAATGTTAACCCTGACACAGCCAAATGAATAAATAAAATTTTAAAAATGTACACAAGCAACCACCTATCTGTCATTTCTTCTTCAAATTCTAAATCTGGTTTTACTTCCCAGTGTTCAGAATTATTGTTGTTGTTTAATTGCTAAGTTGTGTTTGACTCTTTGTGACCCCACGTTCGATAGCCCACCAGGCTCCTCTGTCCATGGGATTTCCCAGGCAAGAATATTGAAGTGGGTTGCCATTTCCTACTCCAGGGGATCTTCCTGACCTAAGGATCAAATCTGTGTCTCCTGCATTGGAAGGCAGATTCATTACCACTGAGCTACCTGGGAAGCCAAAAATTACTCTTGCAGAATCAGTAACAATCTTTTCCTTGCCAAATCCATGGAATATAATTCTGTTGCTGTCTTATTTCTTTCCCAGTTTTTCCCAATTGAACACATGGCTCCATCATCCACCCAGTCATTTAAATGTGATATCCCAGTCTCAATTACTTAGCCTTAAGTCCTCCTTGACTGTCTCCCCTAAATCTAATTCATTGGCAAGCACTGCCTTTCTACCTCCAGACCGTTAATCCTCTTACTTTCCTCCTCTGCTACCTTGATGTAAGCCATACCATCTCTCAGATCATCTAGGAGGCAGTAGCTCTTCCTGCTGGATGCTCTCCTTATTTCCACTTGTCTCCACAGCAGCCAAGGTAATTTTTCCAAACTGTGTATCAGTCTGTAATTCTGCTACTAAAACCTTTTCTTTGCTTGTTGTTTTTATTTAGAATGAAATTCAAACTCTGTATCATGGCCTGTAAGATCCATCTGATGGAACTGTAAGGGAAATATTCATTCTTCCTCTCTCCTTTACACATTTCATAGAAAGGAGAGAACTTTCTCTCTGCAGGAAGAAAGTGAAAATAGTCCCATTCTCTCTCAGCAACTGCACCCCTCCCACACACACACTTTCATCCTTTACCATTCCTTCCCTGGGGTATAAGAAGGAAATTATTAATATCTCACTGGTGATATGGCAGTGGGAACTGAGAATGTGTGTCTCAGAGACTTCATAGGTTCATTCTTTCAGAGTAGCTTAATTCTCCTCTGCCCTTTAGCAACCAGCTTGCCCTGGAAGGAAAACCTGCAGTTCAGTTCTGCTAGGGACAATAGGGGAGGGATATTTTTTCAGGGTGATGGCAGTGGGGAGAGTATTAAGTCCATTTGAGTGATTCTCCAATCAGCAGAATCAGTGATATAACTGCTATTTTGGCTTCTATCTAATCTTGACTCCTGAGTCCTATATTCCACTTGTTTTTAACTTCTGGAGTAACACATGGTTGTTTGTTTGTTTGTTTGTTTTTTCCCATCCATAAAGCCCTCAGTGCTGTATTACTGGACTTTGTCTACCTCTGCAACTTCATTTTCGCCACTCTCTCCTACTTACCAGGCTTCAGTTATTCTGGCTGTCTTTCATTTCCTAAAACGCAGCCACAATTTTTCTGCCTCAGTATTTTTGCACTTGTAGCTCCCTGTGCCCGAGGAGTAACTCCTCTGGTTTTTCACATGATATGCCTCTTATCTTCAAGCCTCAGATTAGTTATCATGTTCTAAGAGTGGCCTTCCCACAGTGTCATGGAAGTTACTTCCCCACTGACATTTTTGTCTGCCCTAGCTTCTTATCTGCTTCTCTTACAGTACTCATCCACCCTGACCCCTACTTTTTTTAGACTGCAGGATCTTAGTTCCCCCAGCAGAGATTGATTACGGGATTGATTATGGGCCTCAGCAGTGAAAGCACAGAGTCCTAACCACTGAACAGCCAGGAATTCTCTATATTTATCCCATCTTTATGTTCTGTTTATTTGCTTGTTTCTTTTCCTCACTAAAATCTGCTCAGTGAAGGAACAAGTCTTCATTGTTAATGGTTGTATCCAAAAATCTTAGCTCATAGTAGGCTAGTGTTAAGTATTGAATATTTGTTGAATCAATGAATGATTACATGGAAATAGCAATTCAGAATTAATAACCTGGCTTGCTGACTCGATAATTACAAAGTGTAAATTCCAATTAATTTCCATATGAATTTTTCATAGTCCTATCATTGTTTTGAAACCAGAAATTGGTTTATTTACCATATAAACCTGGTTCACATGCTGATTCCTTCAAGAATATGTCAGTTTATTGAAAATGTACACATAAAGAGCTATTATTAGATTCTATGAAGGAAAAAGGACATGAAAAAGGAGATCTGGATAGTGGATCTAGAAAGACAAGTATTATATCCATGAAATGATTAAAACTCATATATAAAATAAAAATTAAAGTGTTTTCTAGCACGATTAAAGAAATAGTTAATAAATTTATCATGTACATTCACGTATATATATCACTTATGTATCATATATACATATAGGTTTTTACTAATCATCATACATTTAATAGTACAAAACAAATTTAATATGTACTACCAAGGTAGGCAGGATAATGTCCCTTCACCAACAAGATATCCATGTTCAAGTTCCTAGAATCTGTCAATCACTTAAAGACTATCATACTAAATGAAGTAAGTCAGAGAAAGACAATTATCATATGATATCACTTATATATGGAACCTTATAAAAATAGAACAAATTTTTTTAACTTACTTAAAAACAGAAACAGATTCACAGATATGAAAAATAAATGTATGGTTACCAAAGGAGAAAACAGGGGAGGGATAAATTAGGAGTTTGGGATTAACAGATACACACTACTTCATATTAATTTATATTAATAAATAGATAAAAAACAAAGACCTACTGTATAGCACAGGAAACTATATTCAATATCTTGTAATAACCTATAATGGAAAAGAATGTGAAAAAGAACATATGCACATACATACATACATATATATATTTACATATATGATTGAACCGCTTTGCTGGATACCTGCAACAAATACAACATGTAAATCAACTATATTGCAATAAAAAATAAGGAATATATTACCTTACATGGCAGTAGAGACTTTGCAGATATGATTAAATGAAGGATCATGAGATGGGAAGGTTGTCTTGGGTTATTTTAGTGGGTCCACAATAATTATGAGGGCCCTTATAAGGGAAAGACACAGGCAGGAGAATGAGAGGAGGAGATGTGATTGCAGTCTGCAAGGAGCACACTAGCTAAGGAATGCAGGCAGTCTTGAAAAGCTGAAAAAGGCAAGGAAATTTCCTCTAGAGCCTCCAGAAGGTGGCTCAGATGGTAAAGAATCTGCTTGCAATGCAGGAGACCTGGGTTCAATCCCGGGTCAGGAAGATCCCCTGGTGAAGTGAATGGCTACCCACTCCAGTATTCTTGCCTGGAGAATCCCATGGACAGAGGAGCCTGGCCACGGGTTCACAGAAGAGTCAGACCCAACTGAGCAACTAACACAGAGCCTCTAGAAAGAAAGGAAGCAAACCCTGACGACACCTTGATTTTAGCCCAGTGAACTCCATTTTGGATTTCTGACCTCCAGAACTGTAAGATAATAAATTTGTGGTATTTTAAGCCAATGATTTTGTGGGTAACTTGTTACAGCAGTCATGGGAAACAAATATAAGTACATTAAGCAAATTTCATTCAGTCTTTAATACTTCAGAATCTTGCCCCTCAGGATCGTCATGTGAATCAATTATCAGTGAACTGCAGGTAAATAGACATGCTGGTTAATGAGGCATTTGTATTCAGGAGTCTGAATAAGCTAGTTTTTATTGAAGAAGTCTATAAGCACTAAGAACTTAATCAGGGTTGATTGAGATTAAATTAGAATGTGTCTCCTTAAGGAAATCTTTAGGTGAATTTTAAAGTAGATAAAAGAGGACCCCTGAAAAGGAAATGGAGGAGATTTCAAGAGGATCTGGAAAAATCCTAATCGGGGAAAATGGGCAATTATTGGTGATTTGGGCTACACAAAAGTATATGAAGATAGTAAGATAATCTAGTCAGAACTCCTCTTTTGAATTTTTACTTTTATCTAAAACACCACTCTTTGAGTGATTACATATGTTTCATAAGAGGAATGGATGGTTATAAGCCTATTGGCATAGATTATCAGATTAGCTTCCATTAACCCTGAAAAGAAAATCATTCTTACTTAGAAAGTGAAACAGACAGTTAACCTTGCCAGTGCGGAGAAGTAATATAAAATATAGTTGTTTGTTCTTCATGCAGTATTATAGTGGAGGTGAGGTTTGGGGTGAGAAAACAGGTTTATATGTGGTAATGCAATGAAAGGGGAGGGAGCATGGACTTTGAGATCAAACAGACTTGGTTCAAATTCCAGCTCTACCTTTTATTGGTCATGTGACCTTGGTCAAATCAATTAAAATATCTTGTTTCTCTACTTCCTTATCTGTAAAATATCTAATTCATGTGATTAGCATTAGATGTTAGTGTTGAAAGTGAAGTCGCTCAGTTGTGTCCAACTCTTTGCGACGCCATGGACTGTAGCCTACCAGGCTCCTCCCTCCATGGGATTCTCCAGGCAAGAGTACTGGAGTGGGTGCCATTTCCTCCTCCAGGGGATCTTCCTGACGCAGGGGATCAAACTCAGGTCTTCTGCATTCCAGGCAGACACTTTAACCTCTGAGCCTAGGGATTATATAATGATGTTAGTGTTAAAAGAGACTTTTGGAGAATAACCCAAGATTCTCAAGAGCATCAGACTAATTTGAATTACTCCCCAGTTTTGCCTTAGGCCAGCACAGGTAGGAGCAATGGAATATTTTCAGAGTTGGAGGATTTTTTTCTAGTAAGTTTGTGAGGATGTGTACATGTCTGTGGGTGGGATAGAGCATGGAGATAATTTTAGGTAGTAGAACTGAATGCCTCCATCAGAACTGAGCACCATGAGAAAAATATTCTTTAAATTTGAAAGATAGGTCATTTTTTTTCCTTTGACATATCTATTATAATTCACAATTTTTAAAAAGAATGAATTTGACAGAGATACAGTGAACTGTCCCAAAAGGCAAAATTAATTGCCACAGAGGTAGTTAGAGGTAAACTAGGACCCAGCATTCTCGTTTCTTGAACTCTCTTTGCCTCTTTGGTAACATACTCAACCATCAGATCTCAGTGTTCTCAAGCCACCTATTCATTTTACTTTGGTGCAACTTTCTCATTATTATGAAACATGGAAGATAAAATGAAGCGAAAACTCAGTAAGGAGACTGTAAGCTGAGATGTCATTTTTCTGAACTGATATCTCACTAACAACCTTTTAAGGACGGAATTAAATTTGAAGTTTACAGGAAGAAAAGGAAACACATGTGATCCATACTTATCAAATGGTCTAGTTAGTTAGTTCAGTCGCTCAGTCGTGTCCGACTCTTTGCGACCCCATGAATCGCAGCACGCCAGGCCTCCCTGTCCATCACCAACTCCCAGAGTTCACTCAGACTCACGTCCATCGAGTCAGTGATGCCATCCAGCCAACTCATCCTCTGTCGTCCCCTTCTCCTCCTCCCCTCTGTCCTTCCCAGCATCAGAGTCTTTTCCAATGAGTCAACTCTTCGTATGAGGTGGCCAAAGTACTGGAGTTTCAGCTTCAGCATCATTCCCTCCAAAGAAATCCCAGGGCTGATCTCCTTCAGAATGGATTGGTTGGATCTCCTTGCAGTCCAAGGGACACTCAAGAGTCTTCTTCAACACCACAGTTCAAAAGCATCAATTCTTCAGCACTCAGCTTTCTTCACAGTCCAACTCACATCCAACTCACATGACCACTGGCAAAATGATAGCCTTCACTAGACGGACCTTTGTTGGCAAAGTAACGTCTCTGCTTTTCAATATGCTATCTAGGTTGGTCATACCTTTTCTTCCAAGGAGTAAGTGTTTTTAATTTCATGGCTGCAGTCACCATCTGCAGTGATTTTGGAGCCCCCACAATAAACTCTGACAATGTTTTCACTGTTTCCCCATCTATTCTCCATGAAGTGATGGGACCGGGTGCCATGATCTTCGTTTTCTGAATGTTGAACTTTAAGCCAACTTTTTCCCTTTTCTTCACTTTCATCAAGAGGCTTTTTAGTTCCTCTTGACTTCCTGCCATAAGGATGGTGTCATCTGCATATCTGAGGTTATTGATATTTCTCCCTGCAATCTTGATTCCAGCTTGTGCTTCATCCAGCCCAGCGTTTCTTATGATGTACTCTGCATAAAAGTTAAATAAGCAGGGTGACAATATACAGCCTTGATGTATTTCTTTTAACATACTGCTAAGTGACTTCAGTTGTGTCTGACTCTGTGCGACCCCACAGACGGCAGCCCTCCATGCTCCCTTGTCCCTGGGATTCTCCAGGCAAGAACAATGGAGTGGGTTACCATTTCCTTCTCCAATGCATGAAAGTGAAAAGTGAAAGTGAAGTCGCTCAGTCATGTCTGACTCTTCACGACCCCATGGACTGCAGCCCATCAGCCTCCTCCATCCATGGGATTTTCCAGGCAAGAATACTGGAGTGGGGTGCCATTGCAAATGTACCAAATTCCTGCATGTCATAATAAGAATCCTAGATGCATAGCAAACTATTAACCCCCTTTTTAATGCAACAGAATGGTAAAGGCAACTGAGATTAAAATAAAACAAATATTATTTCAAGAATAACTGAACCTATATCCTAATGAAAAGCTTTATTAAATATTTATAAATAAAATATTATAGTAACACAGAGATTCTATCTTTTAAATTCATAAGGTTCAGAGAAGTAGAGCCAAAAAAATTATTTTAGAGACAATGAAACTTGCTTCAAATAAAAATTTTTAATATAGCATTTTTAATCTGTTGAGGTCACCCAAAATAGAAGGTATTTTCCCTCAGCATTTTTATCTACATATTATTGCAGTGGGGGTTTGAGTCAGAGAGGCTTAAATTTGACTTCTGCTTATTTTATTTATTAGTTGTCAATTCTAAGTTAAATTATTTAACTTCTCTCAACATGTTTCATCATTTGTAAAACTGAGATATTAATAATACATTACCCTTAGTACTGTTGCATTATTTAACAAATAATAATCTAATGTTTAGATTAAACAAATCTCATGTTTAGATTAAACCTTTCCCACCAAACCTATACCACCTCCTTAGTATTTCTTCAAGAGTATCCTCTACTCTCTGTCCCTACTGCTTCTATTTTAGTTCAGCTCACATCTGGAATGTTGCAATAGGCTCCCTCCTAGTCTAGACCTTATTCTTAGGCATTCTCCACTTTGCAGCTAACTCAAATATATATTTAACTATGTCATTTTCAAACTTCACACTGTCCCTACTGCCCTCAGGAGAATGCCCTCAGCCATCAAGGCCCTGCAAGATCTGATCCCTCTTTCTTGTCCACTTTTATTCCTTGACCTTCTCCTTTCCCCCCCACATCTCTGCATATCTCGCTCTAGCCATGAACTGCTTACAGGTTCCTCAAAGATCCAAATTCTTGTCTCCTTGCCCATGTACGTAAAATAAAGTCTTTTGATTCCTTGACCTGTTTCTCCTTCAGGTCTCTGCTTGATGGCATCTTTTCCAGGAAGCTCTCTGCAATAGGGTTAAACGTCCTACCTATATCCTTCCACACTACCCCTTCCTGTTACTTACAGCTCTGGATTCTACCTGTCTGTCTCTACCACTGTACTCCTGGAGGGCCAAAACTCTTATTCGCTGCTGCGTACCTAACTCCTAAATAGATTGTCGCATACTCTTATTAAGTATTGCTTTCTGTAATCTACTACTTCTTCTCTGGCCCCTATATTGTTATCACTACATTCCATTTCTCAGAAACTTTCAGAGGCTCTTATTTCTTACCTTATCAAGTTCAAATTCCTTCACTTGGCTATTTTAGGCCCTCACAATTTGTCCCTCTTACTACAATTTCAATCTTATTTCTCAGTATGCCCCAACATGATCTTTCTTATGGCCTAATGCATATGACACATGTGTGCCCTAGCTCATACTGTTTCTCTCAGGACAGATTCCTTTCTTCCAATAATATCTTCAAATATCCACTCATATCCTTATGGAGCAAGCTTTAACTTCTTTGACTAGATTTCTTTACGTGTTGATACTCACAGACTTAGGCAATTTTCTAATAGGAAGAAACTTCAAAAATTGACTGTTCCTACTCTTGTTTTGCATGCTGCATACCTGTATCTATCTCTGAGAGCAACTAGCAGAGTGCTGAGCTCAGAAGAGATGCTCAAAAACTACTAGACTAGTTGTAAAGCATTTTGTCTCATCTATATATATATATATATATTTATATATATTTATATATATTATATATATATTAATATATATTTTATATATATATATATATATTATGGGCTTCCCAGGTAGCTCAGTGTTAAAGAACCCCCGTGCCTAATGCAGGAGACACAACAGATGCAGGTTTGATCCCTGGGTCCAGAAGATCCCCTGGAGGAGGAAATGGCAACCCACTCCAGTATTCTTGCATGGAGAATCCTATGGACAGAGGAGGCTGGTGGGAGTCCATAGGGTCACAAAGAGTCAGACACAACTGAAGCAGCTGAGCAGGCAGGCACATATATATATTTATATAAATATAATATTATATAAAAATACACATATGTATGTATACACACATACAATATACATAACAATATTATATATATTTATAAATATATAATTTATATTATATAAATTAATATTATATATAAATTATGTTTATATAAATATATAAATACACATGTATGTGTGGATACATATATATATATATATATACACACACACACATGCATATACAATCTAGGCTTATGATTGTTTGTAATAGGTAGACATTGATAATTTGAAGTGACAGACTATGAAAGAAGAAAATTCATCAGATATAGAAAATGGTCTTGGACTTCAAGGAGATGTAGAAAATGGTCTTGGGCTGCAAGGAGATCCAGCCAGTCAATCCTAAAGGAAATTAGTTTTGAATATTCATTGGAAGGACTGATGCTGAAGTTGAAACTCCAATACTTTGGCCACCTGACACAAAGAACTGACTCATTGGAAAAGATCCTGATGCTGGGAAAGATTGAAGGCGGGAGGAGAAGGGGATGACAGAGGATGAGATGGTTGGATGGCATCACCAATTTGATGGACATGAATCTGAGCAAGCTCCAGGAGTTGGTGATGGATAGGGAAGCCTGGCATGCTGCAGTCCATAGGGTCACAAAGAGTTGGACACAACTGAGCGACTGAACTGAACTGAGAAAATGGTTAATAGATTAAGTAAATGAGAGGAGATGGGGAATAGGGTTAAAGTAAGCTAGGGATAGACATTTCAGTTGCTCAACCTGGACTAGCCTAACCTCATTTCGGCCTTTTAAAACTAGAGTTTAGGCAGAAGACTGTTCACGGCCAAATCATTTTATTATTATCACTGCACAGTTTAGTTAACTACTCCAGTGAGATTCCCTTAAGTGTTATTCAGAACATCATAGTGAAGAAGCACCAATCAGTTCCCTATTATTCTTTTAAAGAACATTTTCTTTTCCTACTTCTTCTTGCTCTGTCCCTCCCAGTATATTTTCTTTACCAAATTTAAATCAACTTCTAACCTCTTGAAATTTACATGCATCAATAAGGTAAGTTTTGTTATAAACCCTGTGAAAATATAGTGCTCTGACCCTTTCTAGTAAACATTTTCTTCTTCTCACCTGCACCCATCCCAATAATAGTTTGCTACCCAAATAAATCTGTGATACTTCATGAAATATAGATATTTCTAGATTGAATTTTTTCCTTTATTTGTAGCATAATCAAATCCTGAGCATTGCTTTACCTGGAACATGAGAACTAGTAGATTTATTCTGGAAAACTATTTTGACATCAGAATAATGTATATGGGATCAATGACTGGAAGCTTCATCAAAGCAATTTTTCTAATATGTAAGTTTTTGAGAGCAGGGACCATAGTTTACTTTTTATTCCTAATGCCTATTATAGTGCCTGATACATAGTAGGCATTCAGTGTCTCTATTAACTCAATGAGTGAATGAATTAGTACAAAAACTAGTCCCTACCGTTTAGAAGATGCATACTTTAAGAAAGAAGCATCACAGATAGCAGTTGTCATCATCATCACCGTCAATATTTATTGAATAACTTATTTTACTTGGTCAAGCGCTGGAGTTTATAAAAAGAATCATAATAGCATTCTCACTCAACTTTAAGACAAAAGCTCTGAAAGCATGAGAAGACTTTCATTTATAAAACAGATTTTTATTGAGCACTTTCTATATGCTACCGTTGTTCTGGCACTGAGGATATAATGGCAAATAAGACAGACAAAAATCCCTGTCCTTGGGGAGCTTAAATTTAAATGGGAGTGACAGCTCATAAACAAAATATATATTATTTTAGTGGTAAGCACATAGGAAAAAATATGGAAATGGAGCTAGTGTTGAAAGTTTAGATGAAATGGCTAGGGAAGCCCTCATGTAGGTAACATTTGAATAACATGATGAAGAAAGTGAAGACATGAGAAACACTTTACTTTCATGTGAGAGAAGACAAGGAAGGGGAGGGGGAACTAGTGTGTGTGTGAAGATGTAGGTGTTATGCCAGCCCACATCTGCATGTAGCAGTCAGTATTGGGTCTCACGGGGGCTTCCCCTATGGCTCAGCGGTAAAGAACCTGCCTGCAACGCAGAAGATTTGCAGGAGATGCAGGTTCAATCCCTGGGTTGGGAAGATCCCCTGGAGAAAGAAATGGCCACTTGCTCCAGTATTCTTGACCCAAAAATTCCGTGGAGAGAGGAGTCTGGTGCGCTACCATCCATGGGGTCGCAAAGAGTCACAGCTCAACAACAGCAACAGATGTTACACAGCAATGCACTGGGGCTCACTGTATGCAATACACAGGGACAGCCCTATGCTTTAACTGGTGGGGTGCTGAGGGGATGGTTTGTGGATTCAAGCAGAACAAAGGAGGCATTTAAACTAGTGTCAGGTGGGTGATCACAAAAACCGCTTCAGCTGCTTTTGCTAGTTTCAATCTACGCATCCAAACGAAACACGGAAGATGCTCTTAGAAACTACTGTAATATATAACTACAAATGGAAGTAGCATGGAAAAGCAAAGCAAGTGGACTTGAGAATCCGGAAGAGATTAATGTAGGTTAAAGAGAGAGGGACAAAAATGAGGAGCAGCAACACAAAGGCCCCAGGGTGGTCTTCTGGAAAGGTCCAAAATGAAAGTGGAACATGGTAGGGTGTGCGTGTGTGTAGCTTGCATTGGTGTGTTATGGATTGAATCACGTTCCCTGCAAATTTATATGTTGAAGTCCTATCCCCTCAATATATCAGAATGTGACCTTATTTGGAAATAGTGTCACTGAAGGTATAATTAAAGATGAGGTCAGATTAGAATAGTTGGGCCTCTAATTGAAAATGACTGGAGTGCTCATAAAAAGAAAAATTTCAAGAGACATGGATGTGAAGGATGGAGATCCATGAGCACAAGCCAAGAAACTACCAGAGGCTAGGGGAGGTCTGGAAGAAATCTTTCCCTAATGCCTTCACAGTCATGGCCCTGCTCACACTTTGATTTCAGACTTCTGGCCCCTGAAACTGTACGAAAATACATTCCTGTTGTTCTAAGACAAGCAGCTTGTGGTACTTAGGAAACGAATTCAAGCCTGTAAGACTATTTTGAGGGAACTAGCAAGAGCATTTTTATATCACAGAAAGGAAAGTAGCTTACCAGCAGTGAAGTGCCTGACCATCTCGGACATCAGAAAAGTCTGTGTTTCTGTTTTTTTGGCCAAAGCAGGCAGTTTTTATACCTTTCAGAGAGACTTCTTGCTGAGAAAACAGGGACTCAGACTTGGGATAGCACGGGTTCTCGGCCTTGAATTATCTATCTCTGGCAATAAGGATGCCGACAATACCTATTCCTGATTGTTGTTCACTCGCTAAGTTGTGTTCACTCACTCTTTGCGACCCTATGGACCAATGTACTCCAGGCTCCCCTGCTCCTTCACTATCTCCTTGAATTTGCTCAAATTCATGTTAACTGAGTTGGTGATGCTATCGAACCACCTCGTCTGTTGCCCTCTTCTTTTGCTTTCAGTCTCCTAGCATCAGGGTCTTTTCCAGTGAGTCGACTCTTCACTTTAGGTGGCCAAGTATTGGAGCTTCAGCTTCAGCATGAACATCCTTCTAACAGATATTCATGATCGATTTCCTTTAGGATTGACTGGTCCTTCTGATATATAGAGGATATCTCATATGAGAAATTTATTTTGTGCTTTCAGGGCAACAAATGATCACAGTGGTCTTGTTGCACTGGACGTTTCTCAACCATAATTTCAAATAATAAATAAGCCATAGTAGCATATTTAATTAGAACAGTGCCTGACACCTGGGAAGCACTCAGTAAATGTTACCCACTTTTGTTATTCAATAATATTGCCTTTACTTATTTGAAGTCCTTTAAAAGCTCAATAAGTAACAGCTTTTGTTAGTGTTTCTTCGGATCAACAGCTGAAAGACCATTACAACCGAGAGAAATGAAGCTAATTTCACATACTCCCCTCACTCGGAATTAGGGCTGAGAGGCAGAGGTGACTCAGCCTGAAAAAACACAGCAGCAGCCAGAAAAGTCTAATAATTTTGACTTTTGTGGTTACATTGTATTTTGTTTTACCAAACTCTCTCTCTTTTACTTACCATGTTTCATTTTTGTTTTAGAATATCTGACCTCTGCTCAACAAGTTACAAGGGCTTCCCTGGTGACTCAGTGGTAAAGACTCCACCACCCCAGGAGGTGGGGGTTCTATTCCTGGGTCTGGGAGATCCCCTAGACAAGGAAACGGCAACCCACTCCAGTATTCTTGCCTGGGAAATCCCCTGGACAGAGGAGCCTGGAGCCCTACAGTCCCTGGTGTTGCAAAGAGTCGGACACAACTTAACGACTTAACAAGTTACAAGACCTATTCTGACTTGTGTGGTATCAGTTATACAAATAGAAACTGAGCTGATTTAAAAGGGGCCACGTGTGAAGAGGGGCTTTTTCTCAACACTGAATATAATGAGTAAAAGTTGAAAAAGGAATTTCCATTTAGCTATTCGTCATCTCCCTCTCACAGGTTGTGCTGCTGACTGCGCCCTTTGCCCTGCACGACTGCAGTTCCTGCTGCCTCGGGAGAGCGACCAGGTTCCTCACCCCAACCACCAAAGTGGGGTCAGGGAACCACCAGAGCGGCGAAATAGGTTTCCCCCGCCTCCTCTCCCAGCGCAGAGGAACGAAGACCAGCCTCCGCCCCGCGCGCATGCCCAGTTGGGAGGGCGCCTCACTAGGGACCGCGAGGCTCAGGTTTTCCCCGCTGCTGGGGAGGTGTGGGGAGCAGGCGGCGGCCTCGCGGACCCAGGAAAACTCCGACCGATGTACCCCGAGGGGCCGCAGGCAACTCTGCGGACTTTTAATTTTCCATTTTGGCAACCTCGTGCCTGCCGCGTTCAAAGGGAGCCGGGCACATCCGGGTGGCGCCCCACGGCCAGGGCACCCTAGTTACATAGCTTTTCAGGTGTCCTCCGGGGAACGGAAGGCCGCACTCCTCTGGAACAACACCACTTTCTGAAGAAATCCCGGGACGGTCACTCCTCTCGTTTGCCGAACCTTTTTTTTTTAACTGGCCACAGACAAGACAGTCCTAATGCTGAGCGCCCTCCCAGCAGCCGCCTCCTTGCTCTGTGCCCAGCGGGCCCACAGGCTGCTCTGAAAACGGGCGTTCTCAGGTATCTGTCTCCAGGGTCGCTGGCCTCATGGCCAGTACGTCCATTCCACCTTCATTTCAGAACGTCCGCTTTGCTTCCCGACCACCCTCCCGGGTTTAAGAAGGCCCAGCGTCTCCTCCTTCGGGAAATTCCCGCCCGTGCACCTAGACTGTCCCGAAATGAGCACGGGCCCGTTTTCCGGGTGTGGGGTGGCGGGAGCCATGGTAGAGAGCCAGGCGTAGTAGCTCGGGCTCAGCGTCCCGGCGCCCAGCCTCTGAAGGCTCACCCTCGGGCGGCCGCCATCAAGCTCCTCCGCCGCAGCTGCAGCCGGCCCGCAAACACACGCCCACCCGCACGCTCCGATTCACTGGCCCCAGGCGTGGGGGACCGCACTGAGCATGCTCGGTGGGGAGGGCGGGGCGCTCTCGGACGGCGCGTCGGGGCGGGCGCTCCTCCGGCTGGGCTCGGCGCCTCCGCCGCCCGCCCGCCCGCCAGCTCGCTCGGAGCCGCGCCCGCCGCAGGCTGCGCCCGCCGCGCCCGCCCCGCCCTACCCCGCCCCGCCCCCCGCCGCTCGTCCCCGCCGCGGCCGCGCCGTCTGCAGCAGCAGCAGCGGTAGCTGCTCCTCCCCGGCGGCCGCCCCCCGCGGGTCCCTCCCTGGCTGCGGGAGAGGCAGAGGTAGACGGAGGACACAGCGCCGCGCCGCCCGCACCGGACACCTTCGCCTCGCCCTGCCGGCTCCTCACCCTCTGGGAGGAACATGGGTAAGTCATCCTTCCTCCCCCGTCATCGCCTGACATATTTCTCTTTCTCGGTGTGTTGCAGGGTGGGAAGCATTTCTCGCGCAAAGTTGCCGGATTTCTCAAATCCTTGGGTGTGAGGCAGTGGCTCTTCCTCTCGGGAGAGTCGGCGCACGCGGAACGCACGCCGGGTCCGCGAACTGGGAGGGTGCCGAGTGCGGGGTGGGGTCGGGCCGCGGGGGCCGGACCGCCGCCCGCCTCTCGGGCACCTCGCTGCCTAGCCTCCCCTCCCTCCATTCTTCCTGCCCGAGCCGGTGCTCGGGCACCACGGAGCATGCCTTGCGGGCTCGCATCCGCTGCCCCTTCCCGGTTTCTTCGGTGGCCGCCCGTTTCCTTTTCCCCAGCAGCTGCTGGGCTGCAGGCTCGGGTCGGACCGCGAGAAAGACCACTTCACCCAACTTCCCTGCCAGGGCGACCTTTCCCCACTGTGGGGACTGCTCATCCCAAGGCTAGGAGGTGTGAGCATGTAGTCTGTGGGGGAGATTTTACAACCTGCACGGGAATTACATTTGTTGGGGGAGAGCGGACAGTCTCATAGGTTGAAAGGATGACTTGTCAGAGGCCACGAGGAACGTGAGGAAGGATGGACAGAGCCCGCTAGCTGTTGAATTAGTGTTGAGTGGCTGCAGTGTAGCAGTATTCCTGTGCTCAATCCATTTTCTTGTAGTAGGAAACTGCACCCTGTAACATGTTACCGAACTTACATGTTAGTTATTCTTTCCCGGCTTCCCTTGTCGAAATCTACATAATCTGATTTTAGTAATTTTTTTGTTAATGTCAAGAGTTTTGGATATTTAAAAGCAAGTATTTTTTATAAAAGTGCATGTAATTTATCCTATTTTTTTCCACAGTATGTTGCTTAATTTTGAAGTTCAGTAATTGCAAAAACGTCTCATGGATAGTCCAATGTAATTAAAAGACCAAAGTTTTTTTTTTAATGGTAGCAATTTGGAATACCATGCTTCTCCAAGTTCCCCAGTTTGTTTCCATCCCTGTCTATTATAGTTTCCTCTTTTTAGAATTTGCTACATTGGCATATGTCAACTTGGACTTTTCCCACCCCTTCCCTGCAAGTTATTTTAAGCTTCAGATGAGTGTGGTCCTTTCATCTGTCAATACAGTACTCAGCACGTCCAGAGTTAGGTCATGGCAACTCAGAATCTTCAAAGAAGTGTCTAAATCTAGAAATGGTGTGGATGGAGCTTACTTGAAAAGCAAATGCTCCAGGCTCTGATTCAGACCTTTTGCTGTATATCAGGAAGAGGTCATTGTTACAAGAGGAGGTGGTATGAATGAAAAGTGAATCTAAGACCAAGAATTTTATTTTCACTTGTTCAATTTTTTTCTTTTTAATGTCCTATTGATATGCTGAACAGATTTCTGTAAAAATTGGGTGGTCCATTTATATGTACCTAGCCTTTCTCTGGGAGTAGAGTATTAGTTCAGATTGTTGGAGACATAGATTGTCTTCCCCTTGAACATAACAAAAATTTTCCTGTTAATTATAGGCCAGAAGTTTGGCCTATAAACTGTATTTCACCATGTTTCAAGCTGAGCTAATAAAAATTTGTTTAAAATTTTAACTTGCATGTTGAATCAGTACCATTTCGGTGGGAAAAAATTAAATTCTATTGCAATACTACTGAAAAAATACTTTAAAAATAATTAATCTTGAAAATCTTGAATATTATTACTTGATTTCAAAGAAAGTTAAATCCATTCCTTATTTGAAGCTTCTCAGGTATACTTTGACTAAATTACTGTCTCATATCATTCTGTTTGTACCTTGATGGAAGCTTTTTAGCTCTTATATAATCAGCTTTATAATGGAGTTGTTTATGTGTGAGTGTGTTGTGTGTTTAGTCATGTGTTCCAGAAGATGAAAATTGTGTCTTATTAATTTTTGGGTCCTCCACAGTGCTTTCCACATAGTAGGTATTCAGTAAATCTTTGAATTAATTGTTGAACTGGAATTGTTGTGAACTTGTGAACCTGTAAGTATGGACTCTGAAGAATGTCTGAGTTGGTAGATGTTAGGGAGGTAACGGCGGAGAAGGCAATGGCACCCCACTCCAGTACTCTTGCCTGGGAAATCCCATGGACGGAGGAGCCTGGGAGGCTGCAGTCCGTGGAGTCTCGAAGAGTCTGACACGACTGAGCGACTTCACTTTCACTTTTCACTTTCATGCACTGAGGGAAATGGCAACCCACTCCAGTGTTCTTGCCTGGAGAATCCCAGAGATGTGGGAGCCTGGTGGGCTGCCGTCAATGGGGTCGCACACAGTTGGACACGACTGAAGCGACTTAGCAGCAGCAGCAGGGAGGTAATGGAGGTGTGAAGGAAGTGAGAACAGAGAAGTATATTTACACTATGATTGCTCTTCTCTCTTTCTCAAAAAAAAAAAAAAAAAAAAGTTGTCTTAAGAGATATGGGTTTTGGAGCAGCCACCAGGCAAGCTATTTCTTCTTACACTGCTGTCTTCAGTGGTATGTCAGTTTAGTTTGTGATCAGTAGGTACATACAATAATGTAAAACTGAAAGCTTGGGAGGCAATTTTATATTCTAAGCCAAGGAAGTTGTTATAACAATTCATACATACATAAAGAGTATACTGATTACTGGTAGGGCAAAAAAAATTACTTGTTAATGTCTTTTCAAGAAATATATAGGTGGTTAAAAAAAAAATTCTTGTGGCAGTGATTTTCTCCATAAGAAAGTAAAGGAAACTTCTTATGTGGTCTTATGGATCTTGGCTGTTATTTTATGTATATATTAAAATTCATTGTATACTTCCTATTTGAATATCAACCATAGGTAATATACTATGGGAGGATAAAGATTAATAAAACATTTTTAAGTTTCTTATACTCTTAAGGAATAATATGATATATACACAGATAACTGTAATAGAAACAAAGTAGGAGAGAAGTTTTCAGAAAAACGATGCTATTTGAACCAGTATTAAGCTTCTGAAAGGTAGAAAAAGGAGACTGTTAATCGGGATGGGGTGGAGGGAGAGAAATGACGTAAATGAAGATACAGCAATAGGAGCATTCAGACAGTTTCAAGATATGATTAAATAATCATGTTTGGCTACAGCAAAAGATAGGGAAATAGTGGGTGACAGAGATGAAAAAGTATTAACAGGTAAGGAACAGATAATGGAAGGCCTCTAATGTCAAGTTGAAGTTGTTTTTGGACTTGAGGGACTGTTAAACATTTTATGCCGTTAAGTGTTGGAGCACATCTGCGGTTTAGGAAAATTAATCTATTAATTGAGTACAGAATGGATTGGATGAGAAACTAGAAAATGGTTAAGAAGGCTGTTGCAGTTGGGTGAAAATACATACTAGCCTGAACCAGGCTATGGCAGTAGGAATAGAATATGGCACATAAAGAATACAGAGTTAAGAAAGGAGTCATACATTGTTACATGGGAATACTGAGAATGTGGGATCTATTAAATACATATTCAGTCCATTGGAAGAGGACACATGAATGGTCAGTTTTGCACCTGATGGACTATTTAGCTTTTCTTTTAGCTTGTCTACTTCTTGATGACAAGGATTCTCATACTAGGTTTTGAAATACCTAACACTAGTGTATCACACATGGAGCTGGCAGTAAAAATTTGTTGACTGACCAAACTGGGTAAAAAATATATAATGGTTATTTTAACTCTCAAGAAAGGATTTGAGCTAGATATCTGAAAATTACCCACCAATATCCTGAGATAATATTTGAAGTTAGGTAGGAAGATGAGAGCCAACAAAGAAAATGAAGAAAATATATCCAAGGTAAGAGTCTTGAGGAGTGCCGCATCATTAGGAAAAAGAATGAAATGATTTGACACTGAAAAGACTGTAGTAGGTAGGAGTGAAAGACTAGAATTGGTTGATTTCAAGAATGAAAGGTCAATGACTGCTGCTTCAGAACAGTGAGCAATAATGACTGAGAAAAGGCTCCAGGTTCATGTGGTTTGGTTAGGGGTATTACCTCTGGTTAAGTATTTTCTGAAAGGCATCTTTATGAGGAATGATAGATTTGGAGGTTAACTGTAAAGGCTAAGTGGATAATGAATAGAATAAGTAGAAACAGAGTTCACTATGTATAGTAAATAGTACTGTATTCCTTGCTCTGTTGAACATCTATAAGTAAGCATGTAAACATTTTTTAAAATATCTCAGATTACATGGAATGACATGTGCTGATTTTTGGCTAACCAAAGTTTGTAACCTCACCATAGTGCCTCACATTTCTTTGACATTCTATGTTTTATGTCTCTGTGACTTAAGTTTATTTTTACTTATTTTTTAATTTTTTTATTTTTGCAATATCTGTCATGTAGAGTGAGTTTAGAAATGGTTTTGTATTTTACGTGACATTTTGCATCAAAGATACTCTACTGATGAATGGTTTATCACTTTTTATAGTCTTTGTGAATTTGGGATTTCTCTAGTTATATGTGTGCCTCTAATTATACTCTTAACTCATGGAGTTTTTCTCTATGTATAAGCCTTATGGATAAATCTTTTTTTTTTTGACTTGTATTTCTAAGTCCAGGAGTAGGTTCATAGAAAAATAGTTAATATTGGTACTTTTACTTGTTCTTTACAAGTCAAGGTAGAGCAATAAAATATTTTTGTAAGCTGGTAATCACTAAAAATTTATTGTTTTAAAACAGCATATACATTGACTAGTTCAGTAATTTTTCTTATGTTGGCTTTATGTCTGTTTTGTATATACACCCCCCTTTTTTTTTTGGTATATGGGAGAGGGCTAGATTTACTATCCTTGGTAGAGTCATATTCTGAAATATATAGTACTACTACTGAGAAAGTTGTAAAGCCTTAATTCACTTTGAGAACCATAGTTTTAATTTTCACAGCAGAATATTCAAGCCTCTGCTGCTACTGCTACTGCTAAGTTGCTTCAGTCGTGTCCAACTCTGTACGACCCCGTAGACGGCAGCCCACCAGGCTCCCACGTCCCTGGGATTCTCCAGGCAAGAACACTGGAGTGGGTTGCCATTTCCTTCTCCAATGCATGAAAGTGAAAAGTGAAAGTGAAGTCGCTCAGTTGTGTCCAACTCCTAGCAACCCCACAGACTCAGCCTACCAAGCTCCTCCGTCCATGGGATTTTCCAGGCAAGAGTACTGGAGTGGGTTGCCATTGCCTTCTCCAATTCAAGCCTCTGGCTACCTTCAAAGAAATACTAGTGCTCTCTCTGGAGACTCCAGATCAGCTGAATTCAATCAGGCGATTCTGGCATTATTGGTGGTTCCAGCCATAAAGAATTATGTAAATTTTTAATATCCACTCATGAACATCAGAAGGAATGGAGAAGGAAGATCCACTCCTTTGTCAACTCTGTGTTAATTTCAGATAATCAGATGTTTAGATAACTGATAAGGAAAAAACTTAATTTAAAATGCTTTCCTAGACATTTAACTTGACAAATAGCTCTTTCTTACGGAGAAGAGAACAAAAAAATTAAGATACCAGAGTAGCTTATAAAGTCTATTTTGGCTCTAAAATTCTATGATTCTTTGAAACTAAACTTTCAAATATGCTCAGTATCATTGATATTTAAACTATGTTATCATCCCTGTATAATTTGTTTTTTCTTTATCATTCAAGGGGCAATGTCTACTTGAGGTAGAAATTTCAGAGTATAAACCAACTTGTTAGCTTTGTCTAAATAGGTGACCTAAAATACCATTACCCATGCTGGCTAAGGTATAGATGCTAAATTCAAGTGGCAGAGTAATGTAATTCAGTGCATCTATTTATACAGCTTTTGTTGGTAGAAGCATTCCAGGAGTTAAAGCTGAGAATTCAGATAGTGATAAATGGGAATAGTTAAATTGAGCTGCTAGCCATAATTGGCTATACTTATAAATTCCAAAGTCTTTCTGACTTATTGTTCATGTAATTCATTTTTTCCGTATCATTCTATATCTGATCCCTTCTCTAAATGCTCTTTTGCTCAATTTTGTTAATGTATATGGCTTCAGCTACTATCTATATGCTGTTGGTGCCTAAAAATACATCTTTTTAACTAACAGATTGTTAGACATCCCTATGTGCATAGTTAATTCAGACTCATTGAGTTCAAAACTGAATTCATTATGTAATTTTTAATAATGATAACCAGAAGTGTGTTGATTAATGTTTCACGAGAAGCCCTTCTCCAAAAAGCTCTGATTTGTGGTGGTTGATTTCCTGTGAATATGCATAGTTGGGAAGAAATGAGATTCAGCACAACAATATAAGGATATCTACCATCTAGACATAATAGCTACATGAGCACAGATGGTGATAAAATGTGGTAAGGTAATTAAGTAGTGATGAGTTTTGAGTGTTAATAACTTTGATTTAGTGTAACTTACTTAGTTTTAAGTTTATGAAATTTAAATAAGTGTCTCACAAAATTCCTAAAAATTTAATTGTCATGTGTAATGGGCTGGTGTGTGGAGACCCTCCGTATACCTTTGAATTAATAATTATCATTTATTCTTGTTGTTCAGTCTCTCAGTCGTGTCCAACTCTTTGTGACTCCATGGATTGCTGCACGCCAGGCTTCCCCGTCCCTTCACCATCTCCTGGAGCTTGCTCAAACTCCCGTCCATTGAGTTGGTGATGCCATCCAACCATCTCATCCTCTGTCATCTCCTTTTCCTCCTGCCTTCAATCTTTCCCAACTTTAGGGTCTTCTCTAATTTATTGCCATTCATTAAGAATTGCTAGTGTCAGTTACCATGTTAAACCTTATGTTTTTTTCTCATATTTATAAAGTTAGTTTTAATCTCTTCAATAGTTCTATGAAGTGGGTGACACTGTTCCCATTTTACTGACTCAAAGAATTAAATAATTTATCCAAGGGAACAGAACCAAGTCTCTAAAATCTTTAAGAGAGATTCTTAAATTTGTTAAAAAGAAAAAAATTACTGGGCTCACCCTCAGAAATTCTGATTCAGTAGATGTGGGGTGGGCCAAGAATTTGCCTTGTCAAGACATTTCCCAGATGCTGCTGCACTTTGAATAGCATCTCCATAGAGCAGAGGTCTGCAAACTTTTTACATTAAGAGCCAGATGTTAAGTATTTTACACTTCACAGGCCATGAGGCAAAATCAAAGATATTATTAATACATGGATAAGAGTGAAAATACATATGAGAGAAAGCAACTACAAAATCTCTATTGACTGCGTTCAGACTATACCATGAATTAAACATGATCTATTGTAATACAGATCTCCTAAAGAAAATATTCTTTTTGAGATAGCAATTTTATTTAATTAGGATTCACAGTTACACTATCATCAAATTTGATTGCAGTTGTTCATTTGTTAATGCAGGTCTGTAAAGGCATCTAACTGATTTTGTCTTGGAAATGTGTTCACACAGATATGTGACACCAAATGCTTCTGTCAGTCATGGGCATATGACCTTAGTGATCATATTAATTGTATGGAAGGCATTTATAGAATTCTTTTAGATTCTCCTTAATATTTGCTATTTAGTATGCTGTTTATATTGCAGATTAACCAGTCGAAAGTTAGAGGCTCCTCGATTACATAGTTAAATGGGTTTTGGTATATGGAAGTTTCTCTTGCGCTTGCAGTGAAGTCTGAAAAACACTGCTAGCACTATAGTTTGAACTTGCATAATATATCTCTTGCAACTTTGTATATGCACAGAGATCTAGTTTTTAATTTTGACAGCACAAGAAATATATAAAGCAGATTGATGGTTATTTGTGATTTGAAAAATGTTGTCAAAAGGACTTAACGTAGTATGTTTTGCATATAAGTACTATTTTGCCTAGACTTTCAGGTCAAATTCAAGGAAACGTTATCAATCTGCAGCAAAATATAATTTCCAAAGGTATTCATTGTTTAATAATGGTTGAAGGCTTTTCTTTTTGTTCAGAAATTTCAGTCTCACTGTTGAGCTTGGGAAAAAAAAACCAACCTCACAATAAAACCATACAACTGCTAAGCCCGCAAGCTGTTGTGTGATAAGGCAAATTAGGATATTCAGCTTCTATTTTTATCAAAGTAGAAACAACTGACAGTGGTTAAATCTGTAGGAGTGAATGAAGTTGATACTACTAGTTCAATAATACATGTTATTTTAAAATGTTTTCCCATAAAATAACTGCCAATGAATAATGTAATAAAGAAACATAGGCTTTATATACAGTATTTTTACAAACTTTGTGAATTTGTTTTACTAAGCCTTTTACTGTTCCTCACATATTTTTACCACCATCAGTTGTACATGTCTTAGTAGCTTCCACTTTAGGTTGTACTGAGTTAATGTTGTCTCAGTTTTAAAAATATTTTTGCCTGTTGTTGTATGCAGTCTTTACAGAGGGCCAGTCCTTCAGTCACTTCATGTTCATCACTGCCTTTTCGAAAATAAGAACACTATGCAGTATCTCAGTTAACTATTAATTTATCAAGAACCAAAGAAAACCTTTCAAAATTATTTGCCTTGTCTTCTAATTGAATGTTGATAATTGAATTGAATATTGCTCCCAGTGCTCTTACCATAGCTGTCTTACCGAAAGACTATTCTTAAATGTGTTCCGCCCCCCGCCCCCCCCGCCCCCATAAAAGTTTCTTTGCTTGCTGTAGTCAAAATGCAGTTTAATTAACATACCATGAGTAAATAGCTTTCTGTGCTTAACCAACAGGTGCACCACTCAGAAACTTAACTTTGTTTGCAAATTCATTTTCACTTTTTATTTTTGTGAAGAAACTCTGGTACAGTGAAGTACTTTGATTTATATTTTCTAATTCCTCTGATTACTTTCCTATCAATTATGAATATGATGGATACCTAGTCTGGTTATATAGATATGTGTTAAATTTTTCTAGTGTAGCTTTAGTGTCACTGTGTGATACAGTGGCTTGCCATCTAATTCAGTAGCAGAATAATCCATGTGCCCCTTAAAACATTAAAAGCATAATATTTGAAGTATAGTTTTCTCTTTTTTGTTTTGATGTGATTGTTGTTGAGTTTTGCGACCCCATGGACTATAGTCCACCAGGCTCCTCTCTCCATGGGATTTCCCCAAAAGAATACGAGAGTGGGTTGCCATTTCCTTCTCCAGGAGATCTTTCCAACCCAGGGATCAAACTTGAGTGTCCTGTATTGGCAGGTGGATTCTTCACCACTGAGCCACCTGTGAAACCCTTCGATGTGATAGTCAAAATGAAACGTTGTGGTATGTATGCCATTACACATGGTGCTTGAAACACTGAGCTATCAACTGTGTCGCTGCAGTTTGTAGTACCTCAAGAAACAGTGTTCAGTGACGAGAATACCACATATGGTTGCTGTCTCAACTACTCATCTCTGTCATAGTGAAGTGAACCCAGTTCAGTTCAGTCGCTCAGTCATGTCCGACTCTTTGCAACCCCATGAATCGTAGCACACTAGGCCTCCCTGTCCATCACCAACTCCCGGAGTTCACTCAGATTCGCGTCCATCGAGTCAGTGATGCCACCCAGCCATCTCATTAAAGGAATGAATTGTGTCCTCGGGAAACTATTTGTGGACACTGAAATGTGAATTTCATGTAATTTGCTCTTTATGAAATACGTTCTTCTTTTAACTTTTTCCAACCATTTACAGATGTGAAAACCATTTTACTCGTGGGTTGCATAAAAACAGGCAGTGAGCTATAGTTGGCCAACTTCTACTGTGGAGTAATGCTATACCACCTCACTTTTCCCCAAGACTTCTTCGTCCTTGTGAATTCTGTACACTGGATGGTATCACCATTTATCTAGTGAACCATCCCTAAAATCTAGCATCATTCTACTTCCAATACTTGTTGGGTTCCCCCAATTCTAATAATTCTTCTCCTTGAATCAGTCCCTCCTTTCTCCACTGTAAACTTGTCATTTCACCTCTGCAGACCACTTTAGTGCTCTAACAGATGTTCTTTCAGTCATACCCCTTTTAAGTTTTTGCATGCTTCAAGAGTACTTTTTCTAAAATGTGAATCTAATTATTTCACTCCTTTGATATTTTTCAATAGCTTTCCAACATGTGTAACAGGGTTTCCAAACTAAATGAAACTGTCTGATTAAAGAGGGTTAAATGGTAATCTTTTCATGCAGATGAGCATTTTTGCCTGTTAAATCTAAAGGAATATTTATTTTTGTAAAAATGTACGCTTTTATTTTTCTTGGAAAAAATATCTCTTTTCTTACATTTTCTCACCCCTGGTAAAAGACAAGGTTTAGAAAATGTAGAGAAAAGTGTTGAGAAAAAGTAGAGAAAAATGTTTCCCTACCATAAGAAAAGCAGCAGTGAAAGCAGGTAACACTGGGCCTCACTTGAGGGAATGATGGCACTGTGGCAAACTAGAGAGTATGTGCCCAACCTAAAAGAGGAATTCACTACTCAACTCCAGCCAGTTTTGCCATGTACAGAAGTGGAATAAAGGAATCCAGCTTTTGGACTTTCAAAAGAAACCTGAAATTACATTCTTACCTGAATACTTCAGATTGTTGCTTTTCACAGTTGTAAGATCCGGAGTTTCAAACAATGACATCTATCTGGTTCTGCCCTTTTCTACCCAGATTATAGAACTGAGGTTTAATGAGGCTAAGAGACTTAGCTAGCTTCACCCATGTACTTAGGTGCAGTGTCAGATCTAGAATCTTGATTTCCTAGCTCCTATCCTAGTGTTCTGTTCATTATACTGGGCCAGCTCCAATTTAATGAAAAAAAAGTGTGCTCATAACACACACGCATGAACAAGCTAGTAATGAGGATTCATTCAGGTAAATAGGTTGAGGGGAGAACACTTCCATTCATTCCTCCTGCCAAAGTCCAGGGCCCTCATCTCATTCCTGTGCTGCTGAGACCATTTCTTAGTTGGCCTCTCTGTTACCACTCTGGGCTCTCCAATCTTTTCTACATACTATAATCAGTCTTTAAGACACTGCATCGATCATACCACCTTCCTGCTGAAGATCTAATGTTGCTTCAGCTGTCTATTGTATCGTCTTAACTCTGCTTAGCTTTCAGGACCCATGGAAATCTGCTGACTCTCTTGTATTTCTTCTCTGAAGTGCATCTTCCTTTAATAATCTTACAGTCCTCTAAATATTCTTCATCAGTGACACCACCAAGACACCATTGTTCTGTTACTCTTTCTCCTAGAATAACTTTTTCTCTTTGTAAAGTACTGCTGACCTCTCATACTGGCCTCTAATTTCTCTGGATACCTCTCACTTCTTGAACTGTAACACATCTAATAATATAATTTTAGTTGCTCAATGTTTTATATTATTGGCATTCAATAAATACTTGTTTGTTCATGTTACAGAATCCCTGCAGATTCAAGTCTCCTCCTAATTTAAAACATTATCCTATAGTGATGATAGATATGTCTCTAATAGAGCTTGCAAACCAGCAGTCCTTGGGCCAAACATACTCTTGCAGATGGATTTTTTTTTTTTTTAGCAAAGTCTTAGAAATTGGAATTACTTGTTAACATTTAAATATTCAGGAAATCTCTGATAAAAATCTGGTTCTGCTTATCTTTTTGTTGTTGGTTTTTTTTTTTTTTTAATGCTTCAGTTTATCTTGAAAAATTAAACATTTCGGATCCTTGAACCTACTGTATTTCAATTGGTGACAGTCAGTGATAATTGTCTTTTAGGCAGGGTATGAGGTCCCCAGTTCATTACTTAATATTATCTTAAATTCTACAGATCTAAATTTGCAGTGTCTGGAAATTCTATTATAGCTATTGAACTACTAAAGAGTTAATTGTATTCAAACCTGTGACAAAATTGAACTTATTACTTTTTGAAAATTAATACATTTATTTTAAAATCAACAAATTGTTGTGAAAATTATATCATGCCACTTGTCAAGAGCAAAATTAACTATCTGTGATATGTATGGTCATCAGGAATGATTAAACTGAATTTTCAGTTGATCAAATAATGTAAGAAATCGAAGAGAGGATAGAATCTCTTAGAATCTCTGGTCTTCCAGAAGTTGATTCGTATTGCCTTTGGCAGGCTTTCCTGGTGGCTCAGTAGTAAAGAATCCACCTGCCAATGTAGGAGATGTGGGTTCAATTCCTGGGTGGGGAACATCCCCTGGAGAAGGAAATGGCTACCCACTCCAGTATTCTTGCCTGGGCAAGAATTGTTCTTTAGGCAGGGTATGACTTTATCCCATGGACAAAGGAGCCTAATGGGCTGCAGTCAGTGGGGTTGCAATGAGTCAGACATGACTTAGGGACTAAACAGCAACAGAGCCTTTGGCAAGTTGGTTAAGCTCTTTCAATCTTCATTTCTTGCATGTGCTGTCATTCAGTGTTGAACTTCTTGTGACCCTGTAGGCTGTAGCCCACCAGGCTCCTTTGTCCTCCAGTCAAGAATACTATAGTGGGTTGCCATTTCCTACCCGGGGAGTTTTCTTGACCCAGGAATCTAACCTGCATTTCCTTCATTGGCAGGCAGATTCTTTACCACTATGCCCTCATCTCCTGTATATCCTTAAAATATTGTCATTATTATTGAAGGGGAATCACATAATAGACTTCAGTAAAAATAGAAAGGGTATGCCTATTTCATAGGGGACTAATATAAATTATCATATGGAAAACTTCAAGCTCAGTTACCTAATAAAGACCTGTTTAGTTCAGTTCAGTTGCTCAGTCGTGTCCGACTCTTTGCGACCCCATGAATTGCAGCACGCCAGGCCTCCCTGTCCATCACCAACTCCTACAGTTCGCCCAGACTCATGTCCATTGAGTCGGTGATGCCATCCAGCCAAATCATCCTCTGTTGTCCCCTTCTCCTCCTGCCCCCTATCCCTCCCAACATCAGAGTCTTTTCCAGTGAGTCAACTCTTTGCATGCGGGGGCCAAAGTATTGGAGTTTCAGTTTTACCATCAGACCTTCCAATGAACACCCAGGACTGATCTCCTTCAGAATGAACCAGTTGGATCTCCTTGCAGTCCAAGGGACTCCCAAGAGTCTTCTCCAACACCACAGTTCAAAAGCATCAATTCTTTGGTGCTCAGCTCTCTTCACAGTCCAACTCTCATATCCATATATGACCACTGGAAAAAACATAACCTTGACTAGATGGACTTTTGTTGGCAAAGTAATGTCTCTGCTTTTGAATATGCTATCTAGGTTGGTCATAACTTTCCTTCCAAGGAGTAAGCCTCTTCTAATTTCATGGCTGCATTCACCATCTGCAGTGATTTTGGAGCCCCCCACAATAAACTCTGACACTGTTTCCACTATTTCCCCATCTATTTGCCAAGAAGTGATGGGACCAGATGCCATGATCTTCGTTTTCTGAATGTTGAGCTTTAAGCCAACTTTTTCACTCTTCTCTTTCACTTTCATCAAGAGGCTTTTTAGTTCCTCTTCACTTCTGCATATCTGAGGTGATTGCTATTTCTCCCAGCAATCTGGATTCCAGCTTGTGCTTCTTCCAGCCCAGCATTTCTCATGATGTACTCTGCATAGAAGTTAAATAAGCAGGGTGACAATATACAGCCTTGACATACTCCTTTTCCTATTTGGAACACCTACTAGTCCTCTCAAAAAGATGTGTTTTATTTTTCCTTTTTTATTTGCCTTTAAGTATAAAATACACTTTTTAGGGGAAAATAATGGCCATGACATTTTAAAAAGGCATCAAAGTGCAATAAGACTGCCAAATTGTTTTCTGAGAATATTATTTTCTTTATATATATCAGTATTTTCTAACATATAAGAATTATATAAGATTAATAAACAGCTTTCTTAAACTCATTATTTTAAATTATTTTTAAAATAATTAAATTTTAAATTATTTTTTTCATTATATAAAAATGATTGTATAGAATAATTTCAGATAACTAATAAGTTCCTTGAATTTATTTAAGGAGTTTTATTTTTTTATAGTCAGAAAAAAGTAACCAGCTATCATTGTACTTTTTTTTGTTTTCAAAACTGTGAGAAGCTCACATCATCTAAGATTCTTTTTAACAAGCAATTTGTCAGGTTGTAAAAATAATTTTCTTTAACTCTTCTGAAGAATATTCTGCTTTGAAGATTCCTTGTTTGTCACTTAATGATATCTGACTCTTTGGGACCCCATGGACTGTAGCCCACCAAGATCCTTTGTACATGGGATTTCCCAGGCAAGAATACTAGAGTGGGTTGCCATTTACTTCTCCAGGGGATTTAGGAACTGCATTATGAAAAATGAAACTGATATTGTAAGGAAGTAGAATTTATGATATACTTATGCTTCACAGAAATATAAATGTTTGTTTATCTTTAAAGTTATAAGATAAAGTTGGCTTCAAAAATAAAATCAATTAGAACAAAGACAAAATTTATATGAGCTGATTAACTTAAATTCCTTTCAGTTGCCAGAACACATTTTTGGGGAGAGAAGTGTTAAGCTCCCAGAAAAAATAACTGTCCACTGGGTCATATTTCTGACTTTTTATGGTTTGTACAAAATACCATAAGTCAAATCAGAAACACAAGATCACCCTATTAGGCATTACAGAAAGTGACAAAATAAGTAATGTAAATAGTCCCATTTTTTTTGTCTTATAGAAAGCTTAACCTCTAACTAGTAGATAAAGAATAATATAAAATAATGAGTAATAGAAACAATTAGTAGAAAAAGAGAAACCCCCCATGAGTTTAAATGAGAGGATAGATTATATTTACCTTTTCAGCCATAGTACTGCTTTTCTGGAATATACAAGAGCTGACTACTTAAAATGATCATGAAAAGTTTTCCTTAAAATTTATGTACTTATTCAGTTAAACACTTACTTCTACTAAACAGCATTGTACTACCCTTGAGATATTAATACTATAGCAGAGACTGCTCCCTGATAAATTTCATTGTGATTTTTTTTTAATCACATAATAGGATACATACAGTTGTTAGCTAGTATAACCATCTAACTTGGTTGGATTATAAATCTATTATTGAAGAACTTACATCTATATAAAGCAAGATACAGGTAGTCCTTGCTTTGTATATCTCTAGTGCACATGAGATTTGAATGAGGTTCACTTAACATGGCACTGTGCAGATTGCTTAGTCAGTGAGAAAGAGCCTGGACTTTGAAGACACACATGTCTGGATTTATCTCAGCTTTGATATTTAACTTTCTGGGGAAACTTGTTCAGATTTCAAATTCAGCTTTCTCATCTGTTAAAATATAGGTAATAATAACAACGCCTATTTCTCAAGGTAGTTGCAAATATTATATAAAATAACAATCTTATAAATTTTAATTTGTTTCCAAAGCTGAAAATAGTCATTTTTAGGGAATTTTATCTTGTATTCAGAGCTAAAACCAACCAAAGGTTGTAATGCTGTTTGTTGTGTTATATTAACCAAGTTACCTTTTGAATATTAAATTACTCTACAGATTATATTTTCCAAACCTGGCCACAAGAACATCTGGCCCCAGGTAGTCTTCTAAAAGTTGTCACTCTCCATTGAGAGTTTGGGAATTCTCTTCCTGTTGGATAGGAGTATGCTTGTGGCTTACTTGTAACCAATAGAAGGCAGCAGAGGTGATGCTCTGATTTCCTAGGTTCAGTTCAGTTCAGTTGCTCAGTCGTGTCAGACTCTTTTTGACCCCATGGACTGCAGCACGTCAGGCTTCCCTGTCCATCACCACCTCCCAGAGCTTGCTCAGACTCATGTCCGTCAAGTCGGTGATGCCATCCAGCTATCTCATCATCTGTCATCCCCTTCTCCTGCTTTCAGTCTCCCAGCATCAGGGTCTTTTCCAGTGCATCAGTTCTTCGCATCAGGCGGCCAAAGTATTGGAGCTTCAGCATCAGTCCTTCCAGTGAATATCCAGGACTGATTTCCTTGAGGATTGCCTGGTTGGATCTTCTTGCAGTCCAAAGGAGTCTCTTAAGAGTCTTCTCCAACACCACAGTTCAAAAGCATCAATTCTTTGGTGCTCAGCTTTCTTTATAGTCCAACTCTCACATCCATACATGACTTCTGGAAAAACCATAGCTTTTATTAGACGGGCCTTTGTTGGCAAAGTAACATCTCGGCTTTTTAATACACTGTCTAGGTTGGTCATAGCTTTTCTTCCAAGGAGCAAGCGTCTTTTAATTTCATGGCTGCAGTCACTATCTGCAGTGATTTTGAAGCCCCTAAAAATAAAGTCTGTCACTGTTTCCAATTATTTCCTCATCTATTTGCCATGAATTGATGAGAATGGATGCCATGATCTTCGTTTTCTGAATGTTGAGTTTTAAGCCAGCTTTTTCACTCTTCTCATTGTAGAACAGAATTTATCACTTATAGAACATTTTAGTTTTGGTTATTGTGCATATGTAGTGGAGAGGAATTTTAAGAGCGGAATCCTAAAATTATGACACTGAGATATTGAGCTACTGGCATATCTGTTATTCAAGGAACACATTTATCCATACCCCTTATTTTTGCTCTTGAATGAAACAAAGCCTCCCTAGAGAGGCGGATGGCATCTCTAGGTTTGTCACCTGAAAAGTAAGCTAAAAGCAGATCTCTTGGAATAAGGAAATTTTTTACAATCTACCAGAGACCAGCCTCAGTTGGATCCAGGGTAATTTGAAGCAGGGATGGCATGGCAAGAGAGATATATAGATTTAGAGAGAGATAAGGAAAGAGTTAGGGACTTCCCTGGTGGCTCAGACGGTAAAGCGCCTATCTATAATGTGGGAGACCCAGGTTCGATCCTTGGGTCAGGAAGATCCTCTGGAGAAGGAAATGGCAATCCACTCCAGTACTACTGCCTGGGAAAATCCCATGGACAGAGGAGCCTGGAAGGCTACAGTCCATGGGGTCACAAAGAGTCGAACACGACTGAGCGACTTCACTTACTTACTTACCTAAGGAAAGAGTTTGCAGTTAAGAGGATAGAGGAGAGAAAGAGGCTGTATTCCTTTGTTTACATAGAAAGCCAATAAAGCCCTGAGACAAGGGACTTGAACCGTCACGTAGGGCCACAGACGCCTGCTTGAAAAGGGGGGGGGTGCCCGCCTTGGGCTCCCTCTCATGTGAGTCTTAGAAGCCCGGGCAAATAAGTAGACATGGCTAGCCTCTATGCCCCAGATGGGAATCAGCCAGAAAACAGAGTAAGAAAGAAAAGAAGACACAGGGGAACCAGTCTTTCCAGGAACTGGCCCGAGAAACTGGTCTATCCTTTATTTTCCAGGAAAAGCTTTTATACTTTTAGTTGTACATAGATATCAGTGCATAATACAAAGTCATGCAGGGTCAGCAGCCCCAACCCTTATCGAGACCAGGCTTTCTCTCTGCATACTTAGCTGTATACACAGGTCTTAGACAGGTCTTAGGTGATTTACATCATCTTCTGGCCAGGAGGCCTATTAGCATTTTATGGCCCTTTTCTGATAAGGGTCCGTCAAGCAGAAAACTTATTTACCTTAAAAGTGTTGCTCTTACTAAAGTCTGGTGCCACTCTCAGAAAGCACTAAATAAAGTTACATTCTTATATAGCAAGGACACAACAATTTATAACAAAGAAAGAAGGGTACAGTGATTTATAACAGAAAATTCATTAACTCAAAAGTCTAGTATTGCTAACATCAAAACTACTATATTCCTATTTCTGCATCCTGATTACATTGATTAATATCCTCCCAGGTGCCTAAAAGATAAAGGATATGGAGGCCTGGCAGCAAACGTTAACTCAACAATGAAACCCTTCACCAAACTAATTCTTAGCTCTGAAAGGCTCTATATCTTTAAGATGTTTTAAGCTTCGTGCCTCTTGTGGTTGGGGGGCTATATACAATCACATGCGTAGTTGTAAAAGTCCGAGGGAACCTGTCAGGCAAGTTAGAGAGCCATCAGAGGGATTTGAGCTGAGACACTCCTTTCATATGCAGGAGACCAGTTGGAGCTCTAAGTTAACTTTTCCAGAGAAAGGTGGTCAGGGATAGCCCCCTGTAATGTCAGAAGAGTGTAGTATAGCAGACAGTAAACAGATTTTGGTTTTGGGGTAGATGCTCAGGCAGAGGACCCCTTGAGACCTGACTCACCTTGCCCATCAGGTCTCTCCGCATGACCTTATCATGGGTGGGATCTCCTGTGCTGGCTCCCAGCAACAATCCTAGATTGTGTCTAGGGTGGAGACTTATCTTTATTATAGGTTATCAATTTCCTTTGTTCAGAGTGCCCCAACAGTGCAGGAACATCATGAAATCCATCATGAAATCTTTCAGCTCACAGTAAATGTTACAGGGGACATTTGATATAAAGCTGTTAAACAATAACTAGAGAGTAACTTTAAAGTTAGACAGCAGACTCTCAATTATTTGGTGCAGGAGACTTCCTTGGAAGGGTTAGTTCTCATTAAAAATACAGCTTCAGGCTTCCTGATGGTATAGAAGTTCTGTGGATTGCCCAGGCCAGAGCCAGTCCATAGACAGACCCACAGCAAAAACTCTCTGGAGAACGTGCAGAACAAGCAAGCTGGAGTTGATGGGTGGCACACAGACAGTTGGGCATGCAGAGGAAATTGAAGCACCCCTGCAGGTACTGCTGGGACCTGGAGCTGGAGAGGCCTTCTGTAGGAACCCAGGACACTCCTATGCACAATTTGGGCCAGAGTGGCTCTGGGTGGCCAGATCCTAAGGGCTTCTGGCATGCACACTTCCAGGACTGAGGAGAGGGTGTAGGAAGCAGTAACCTGGGATGTAGACTTGAGTTTTGTGGGACTCTTGTACACAGCACTTCTGCCACAGTTGAGAACTGGAGATACGTGTAGTGAAGGAAGTGACTAGTAGACACCTGATACTGAACAAAATTATGCAGGCTGGGCAGGAAGGAGATACCTCTTCAGTGCTATCCATTGGCATCTGCAAAACCTGTATCCTACCATCTGGCAAAGAAAAAGTATTTAAAAGGCCCATATTCATTTCTTATAGATCAGGCAATAAGAGTGAATTTAAAGCTGAGAGACAAATAAGTTGAAGAGTAACCTAATGTCTCTTCATCCTATTGCTTGGATAGGATTCCTTTTAAATTCATGGTACATTGTAGCTTTAGATACAGATACCATACTATCTGTTTTGTGTATTTTTATCTAAATTTTCTTTTGCTTTACCTTGACCCTCAAGTTTCTTTTTGCTTTCTGTAGCAGTATCTTGGGAAGACATTCCTCTGTGGGTTCATAAGTTACAGTTCAGACAATATAATTTTTATTAGATTAAAAAAATTCTTAATCTATTCCTTGTGCTTAGTTGTTCGGTCGTGTCCAACTCTTTGTGACCCCATGGACTGTAACCCACCAGGCTCCTCTGTCCCTGGGGATTCTCCAGGCAAGAATACTGGAGTAGGTTGCCATGCCCTCCTCCAGGGGATCTTCCCAACCCAGGGATCAAACCCAGGTCTCCTGCATTGCAGGCAGATTTTTACAGTCTGAGCCACGAGGAAAGCCCAATATATTCCTTAACATATGCCTTATATTGAATTCATCTGTCACACTTACGACTCCTTGTTTATATATTTTTTTTCTCTGGTTGACATTTTATTACCCAGAAAAGTTATTGCCTAAGAGTTTATAAATTTCAGTGTATATTATCCCTTCCTTGTATTTATTCAGTTATGACAATAAGACTGTTTTCTTTGTGCCACTCTTAATGAAGTACTCTTTATTCTCTAGCTAAAGAAAGTTCCATTTATGTAGGTCTTTTATGTCAATTTTAATATAGTTCTCTATTATTACAAAGCATTTAAAGCAGGGTATTTACTTCTTTCTCTTTCATAATTGATTAGTCATAGCTTTAAGTATGTTCTAGTGAAGCTATTGTGGAAGACTGTTTGGAAGTGTAAGTAGATAGCCCCCAAACACTTTGGTTTATTGTCAGATTTCCTCTTATTGAAATTATATTATCTGTCTCTTGTTTGGTCTTCCTCCCCTACTTTGTCAGGCATGTCCTACCGTCCAGGGCAGAGCATGGAGGCGGGTTGTCTTTTACTCTTGAATCTAAATGCAGTAGCGGAAGCATTATCGGCAGACACTTGAGTAGTGTCCTGGAGGGGTAAAGGTCACAGCTAAGATATTAAGTTCAAGATCAATGTACTATTCTAAGGGACCAAATAGAGTATGAAAGCGTGAAGATAAACGGGGCCTGAGAAACTGGGAAATAGAGGATAATAAAGTAAACTGATAAAACATTATTCCAAAGAATCCTGGTGATAGAATGCTGATATTGTGAGGACTTGGTTTGCAGGCACACCCCAGGTATAGAGAGCTGGAACAGGGCAAATACGTTACAAGCAGTTACTTTTTATATTTAGAGTTTCTCTTTTGTTACGGACTCAGCTTACAGAAGTGAAGTTTGAAAGTACATAGTTTCCACCCACCAGCTTCTCCTGGAACTCTTGTGTGTAGAGATCATTTCCACAGTTGTTCATAGAAGCTGTTTGTAACGACAGATGAGGCAGTTTCACCACTATTGTTCTAGTATAATTCTTGGGTATCTTTAAAATTCTTTGACAAATGCCATCATGCTTCGTAGATTTATCCACATTGATTTTCTAAGTTGGTTTACTATATCCTGGGTGTTGATGACTATTTAGCATGGTAGTGTTTTAAATTTTTCTGTTAGGGGATTGTTGAGGAGAGGAAATTACCCTGGTATTTTTCTTGGTCAGTTTGGGTCAAAGAATTAATTAATCCTGAATCTCAACATAAGTCATTCTCTAAATAAAAAGAAAAAGCTGATGTCATTATCTGCTAAAGCTATATTTGACAACTATAAACTAGTGAGATAATTCTTGAACTCTCAGTGAAAAGGTCTTTTGCCATTGTGTGAAGTAGTTTTACAAACTGTACCTTGCTCTTATCCATTATGGTTTAATATTGTAGTTGTGAAGGTTATCAATCAGATTCTTAATCCTCTAATCAAACACGATATGTTACTAAGACTGCCGTGTTACAGGTTCAAACTAAAATAGGTTTTAACTCTGTTTAAGAATGCACGACAAGTGAGTGCTCAAAAAGTTTTTATCTAACTTCTGAAATAGAGAAGAAAACTTACAGTGAAACGTAGTCATTGTTTTTAGTGTAACATCTTAATAAAAATGTTTCTTAATCATGGCAGTTTATGCCATTAATCTGTAATAAAAATGCAAGTGCAAGTAACTCAGTAAAGTAGATTTTCAAAATATAAGTTTCTACTATAGGAAAGTAGTGTGAATATCCTTAAAGAATGTCCTGTTGTATAAGAATTTCTGTCAAGTAGTAGAAATAGTAGAAATAAACTAAAAGGGACTATAATATAGAAATAAACTAAAAGGGAACTTAGGACTATAAAACTAGCAAAATGAAAAATACAGAAGAAATACAATGTACAAAATACATGTACAAAAATGATTTCTTAAATAGATTTATGAACTTAATTTAAATTTTGAAATGTATCTACTTAGCATGTAGTTCAAACTGTTGACATATAGAAGAGATTAATCAAATTCATCTAAGATCTTACATTTTTATTAACTCTTAAGTTAGTAATTTCAAATGAGGGAGGAAGTAATGTGAGATGTGCTGTTTTAAGCATCTTGTGGAATGAAAGAGGCATATCCAGCAGATGGATGTGTGGGTAACTGGCAAATGGACACAGAGTTACTGTGTCATTGCAGTCTGAAGAAGCATGTTGGGAGAGAACCCATGTGTATGAAGGGATATGAATACATGTTAAAGTGATTAATGAATTAAGGTAGAAATTAGGAGTTCTTTCATTAAGTGGAACAGTTTCTAGCCTTCATTTGTTTCACTCTAAATATTACAGATATTTCTATTTCTTCCAAGTATTGCCTGAATTGCTATTGAAAGTACTGCAACACATACACTTTGAGCTGTTGCATTTTTACTCAGGTGTCTCTTTTTCAAGTCAAGTTTAGTATGCACTAAATAGGTAGATTCCTGTCAGACTGCTTCTATGGAATTTAATCTTGGAAACTAAAGAAAATGGCCTGTTTACATTAGCTTTATATTCACTTTAATTTTTAAATTCTTTATTCTGTGACCAAAAAATAATGAAGATAATAATGAATAACTAAATTTTGAATCTTTTCCTGTCTTCTCAGGTGTTCCTCCTGCCCATTGATGTTTTGAGCCCCCAGGATTCTATAGTATTAATAGTCACTGGGTCATGAACGTTTTTACTAGGCCTTTTTAACTTGCCAAGAAATAAGTCCCTGTTTTGTTAGGTACGTATGTATGTTTATGTGAGTGTGTCTCACTTCAGAGAGTCAGGGAGGATGCAGTGGTTTTTAGAGCAGGACAGAAAGTTTTCTATATTGCGTTTTAACGTAAAGAAGTTAACTTAGTTGGCCATGAGTTAGTCAAGTTAGAACTATTTTCTCCTTTGATCTTGTTTTGGAAGTGGGTCTAAACATTAGAAAAGAAGCAATAACATGCTTTGTTTTTACTAATCATGTAAATATATATATAGAAAACTCAGGAAACTAGAAAGCACTGTTTTTTTAATAACTTCATATTAATAAGAATTTAGCTGATTATGTAATAATTATACAAAGTAGCTATTTCCTGCTCTAGGCATAAATACCTACATATGATATTGAGAAAAATTATTGAGTTCTCACAAATAACATAATTTTTAAATATGTTCAAATCAGTTCAGTTCAGTCGCTCAGTCGTGTCCGATTCTTTGCAACCCCATGAATCGCAGCACGCCAGGCCTCCCTGTCCATCACCATCTCCCGGAGTTCACTCAGACTCACGTTCATTGAGTCCGTGATGCCATCCAGCCATCTCATCCTCAGTTGTCACCTTTTCCTCCTGCCCCCAATCCCTCCCAGCAGCATCAGAGTCTTTTTCCAGTGAGTCAGCTCTTTTCATGAGGTGGCCAAAGTACTGGAGTTTCAGCTTTAGCATCATTCCTTCCAAAGAAATCCCAGGGCTGATCTCCTTCAGAATGGACTGGTTGGATCTCCTTGCAGTCCAAGGGACTCTCAAGAGTCTCTCCAACACCACAGTTCAAAAGCATCAATTCTTCGGTGCTCAGCCTTCTTCACAGTCCAACTCTCACATCCATACATGACCCCAGGAAAAACCATAGCCTTGACTAGACGGACCTTAATCGGCAAAGTAATGTCTCTGCTTTTGAATATACTATCTAGGTTGGTCATAACTTTTCTTCCGAGGAGTAAGCGTCTTTTTAATTTCATGGCTGCAGTCACCATCTGCAGTGATTTTGGAACCCCGAAAAATAAAGTCTGACACTGTTTCCACTGTTTCCCCATCTATTTCCCATGAAGTGATGGGACCAGATGCCATGATCTTTTTCTGAATGTTGAACTTTAAGGCAACTTTTTCACTCTCCTCTTTCAGTTTCATCGAGAGGCTTTTTAGTTCCTCTTCACTTTCTGCCATAAGGGTGGTGGTATCTGCATATCTGAGGTGATTGATATTTCTCCCAGCAATCTTGATTCTAGCTTGTGTTTCTTCCAGCCCAGCGTTTCTCATGATGTACTCTGCATGGAAGTTAAATAAGCAGGGTGACAATATACAGCCTTGGTGTACTCCTTTTCCTGTTTGTAACCAGTCTGTTGTTCCATGTCCAGTTCTAACTGTTGCTTCCTGACCTGCATACAGGTTTCTCAAGAGGCAGGTCAGGTGGTCTGGTATTCCCATCTCTTTCAGAATTTTCCACAGTTTATTGTGATCCCCACAGTCAAAGGCTTTGGCATAGTCAGTAAAGCAGAAATAGATGTTTTTCTGGAACTCCCTTGCTTTTTCCATAATCCAGCAGATGTTGGCAATTTGATCTCTGGTTCCTCTGCCTTTTCTAAAACCAGCTTGAACGTCAGGGAGTTCATAGAGTTAATAAATTACAAAATCTACATAAAAGTAAAACATTTTACTGAGACACCAAAAATAAGATCAGATTAAAATCAAATATATATATATTTAAGAGAGGACTTCATAGTGTTAAGAATGCAAATTATCCCAGTTAAGATGTGAATTTAATATAATTCCAGTTATAATCCCAGGAGAGTTTTTATTCATTCATCACTTTGGAATGATGAGATGAAATGATCTTAAAGCTCTTATAGAAGGAAAACATTTGAGAGACTAGTCAGTAGGCAAGCTAGCTGAAAAAGAACATAGTGGCAGGTACTAGCTTAACCAGATAATCAAAAATTAGATAGAATCAGTGTGATTGATTACATAGATATGATGTTAGTATAAGAATAGACAAAGGTCACTGGAAAGAAGAGACTTCAGAAAATACATTTCTGTATAAAGATACAAAAGTGGTAGTTTAATTCCACGGAAAAGGATGGAGTATTAAAAATACTTCTGATACAATAATCCGCCATATGTAAAAGTGAAATCTTGTGAATCAAAGCCTTAAATAAAAGCTAAAAGAATCATAATAATGTAAGAAAATTGAGGCATTTGCTAGAAGCCCAAGAGTTTCTTAACCATGGCTGGAAATCCAAATGCTATAAAAGAAAATTAGGAAAAATACATAAACAATTTTAGTGGAATTAGATTTGGAGAAACAAAGTTAAATGCATTACAGACAAGAGGTTAATGTTTGTACTGTACAATAACAGCAAGACTGACAGACCTATTTGAACACTAGGTGACAGATGTGAATAGGCATTTTCAGTTCAGTTCAGTCACTTAGTCGTGTCTGACTCTTTGCGACCTCATGAACTGCAGCACAGCAGGCCTCCCTGTCCCTCACCAACTCCCAGAGTTTACCCAAAACCGTGTCCGTTGAGTTGGTGATGCCATCGAACCATCTTATCCTCTGTCGTCCCCTTCTCCTCCTACCCTCATCTTTACCAGCATCAGGGTCTTTTCCAACGAGTCAGCTTTTCACATCAGGTGGCCAAAGTATTGAAGTTTCAGCTTCAACATCAGTCCTTCCAGTGGACACCCAGGACTGGATCTCCTTGCAGTCCAAGGGACTCTCAAGAGTGTTCTCTTAACAACACAGTTCAAAAGCGTCAATTCTTCAGTGCTCCGCTTTCTTTATAGTCCAACTCTCACATCCATGACCACTGGAAAAACCATTGCCTTGACTAGATGGAACTTTGTTGACAAAGTAATGTCTGCTTTTTAATGTGCTGTCTAGGTTGGTCATAACTTTTCCTTCCAAGGAATAAGCATGGTTTAATTTCATGGCTGCAATCACCATCTGCAGTGATTTTGGAGCCCAGAAAAATAAAATCTGACACTGTTTCCACTGTTTCCCCATCTATTTCCCATGAAGTGATGGGACCAGATGCCATGATCTTAGTTTTTCTGAGTGTTGAGCTTTAAGCGAACTTTTTCACTCTCCTCTTTCACTTTCATCAAGAGGCTCTTTAGTTCTTCTTCACTTTCTGCCATAAGGGTGGTGTCATCTGCATATCTGAGGTTATTGATATTTCTCCCAGCAATCTTGATTCCAGCTTGTGCTTCTTCCAGCCCAGCGTTCTCATGATGTACTCTGCATTTAAGTAAAGTAAGCAGGGTAATAATATACAGCCTTGATGTACTCCTTTTCCTATTTGGAACCAGTCTATTGTTCCATGTCTCGTTCTGACTGTTGCTTCCTGACCTGCATACAGGTTTCTCAAGAGGCTGGTCAGGGTGGTCTGGTATTCCCATCTCTTTCAGAATTTTCCAGTATTCATTATGATCCCCACAGTCAAAGGCTTTGGCATAGTCAGTAAAGCAGAAATAGATGTTTTTCTGGAACTCTCTTGCTTTTTCCATGATCCAGCGGGTGTTGGCAATTTGATCCCTGGTTCCTCTGCCTTTTCTAAAACCAGCTTGAACATCTGGAAGTTCCCAGTTCACGTATGGCTGAAGCCTGGCTTGGAGAATTTTAAGGATCACTTTACTAGCGTGTGAGATGAGAGCAATTGTGTGGTAGTTTGAGCATTCTTTGGCATTGCCTTTCTTTGGGATTGGAATGAAAACTGACCTTTTCCAGTCCTGTGGCCACTGCTGAGTTTTCCACATTCGCTGGGATATTGAGTGCAGCACTTTTGCAGCATCATCTTTCAGGATTTGAAATAGCTCAACTGGAATTCCATCACCTTCACTAGTTTTGTTCGTAGTGATACTTCCTAAGGCCCACTTGACTTCACATTCCAGGATGTCTGGCTCTGGATGAGTGATCACACAATCAATAAGCATTTTACAGGAAAGCAATTCAGTGGCCAACAAACATGAAAAGATGCTGACATTTATAGTGGTTGAAGTGACGTGAAAGTCTCTCAGTTGTGTCAGACTCTATATAGTCCATGGAATTCTCCAGGCCAGAATACTAGAGTGGGTGGCCATTCTTTTCTCCAGGGGATCTTCCCAACCCAGGGATCGAACCCAGGTCTCCTGCATTGCAGGGGAATTCTTTACCAACTGAGCTATCAGGAAGCCTTTATAGTGGTTAAATTAATACAAATTAAAATGACAACTACATGTTAACTCTAAAGCCATCAGACCATCAATAGATACCAATATTTATTGTTAGCCAGGTTACTGGAAAAAGAACACTATTAACACATAGCTGTAAGAAAAGTGAGCTGTTTCATCTTTTTGACAGCTGTTTGCAGCATTTAGATTCTTTACTGTCTGAGCTGAGCTATCAGGGCAGCCCCATTTTAAATTTAAATATCAGCAATTCCATCCTGAGAGGCTTTCCGTAAAACCATAAGTACTTTGTACATGTCCAGTGATGCTTATTGCATTAGTGGCACCAATGACCAAAATGAAACACAGCAGAAGAAAGTGAAAACGTATTCAGGAATGATTGACTGAATTGTGTTCTGTATCTGTACTGTGAGGTATGGCAGTTAGTTAAACACATAAGTTAGAACTATCCAGATTGGCTTAGAGTGTCTTATGAGTTTTGAGTGAGAAAACCAAGATGCAAAAAAGTGTGTGTACTATTATCCCATTTTAGTGAAGAAAGCTCCCCAAATTTATTGTATATATCTATACATGATTCTGTAAAGATTGTTAAAAAAATGAAAGCTTAAAAACTTAGGTTATTGACATGTAAATACAGAGGTTGATATGGGGCAAGGAAGACCAGGCAAAGAAGGAGATGATATTATCACATTTATGCATTTTAATTAAGCTTTCTGTATGTGTATAAAACATTAAGTAACACTGAAAAAACAAATTGAAAATAGTTCATTTGATGGGTCACATCTGGTGGGTGCCGTTAAATTCTGTGCAGCAGTTGTTCACTGAGTGCTTACTGTCTGAGAGACAGCGTGGTGGGTGTAATGAGTAGGACAGCGTTGACAGTTGTTAATTATTATATCAGCAGTCATCAACAGTGGTTGATTGTTTAATGTGTGCTAGAACCTATTGTAAGAGCATTATGCATAACGTCATTTATTCCTCGCAACACTCTGGTGAGTGTTGTTATTATTATATTATATATTATATTATTGTATTATTATAATAATACTCATCAGAGTGTTGCGAGGATTAAATGAGGTTATGCATAATGCTCTTACAATAAGCCCTAGCACACATTATATTATTGTCATTATCCCTGGAGGAGGACATGGCACCCCACCCCGGTATTCTTGCCTGTAGAAACCCCATGGACAGAGGAGGCAGGCAGGCTGCAGTCCATGGGGTTGCAAAGATTGTCAGACACGACTGAGTGACTAAGCACAGCACATTATTATTATGTGTTACTTATTATTGTCATCTGCATTTTATATATGAGAAAACAAAGAAAATAAGAAGCTTGTGTAGTTTGTACAATTTAAGTGGTGGAACTAAGATATGAACCCAGATGAAGTGACTCCAGAGGCTATTAATCATTAAAATATGCTGTCATCTTTGTCTACGAGTTGCTTGTTACGGTGGAACAGTGGCGATATAGAAAACAGTGAACTCAGTGCCATCACTGAGGTTATGAACAAAGTATGGCAGCCTAAAAAGGAAGGGCTTGATCTGATTGCAAGAATATAGAATATCTCACAGCAGAATTGACTATTAGTTGACTCTGCGGAGTAAGTATAAGTAGTCATTCTGTAGATGGAGAATGCACAGAAAGGCATTTTAGACAGGGATAATTTAATAAGCACAGTTATAAAAATGGGTGTATGCCTGCAAAAAGCTGGTAATGTAGTGGAACTGACATATATAATGTGTGAGAAAGATAAGGGCATAATATCAGTTGAGGCTCTTGGCTTTGATGTAAGGTATTCTGAACTTTAGGTAATTATTAATGACTGAATACTTTTGAAAGAATAGTGGTATGCTTTGAGAAGATCATATTTCTGAGGTCTTTAGCCAGGTGAATAGAAACTGAGAAGTTTGATCCAGGTTTCATAAAACTCAGAAACAATCTTAACATACTCATTTTAGTGTTAATAAGAAAGTTACAGAATCTAAGATTTATTTGTAAAGGAGGAGGGATAATAAGCAGAGGGAACTTAAGTCCTCTGTTGGCTTTTGAGTTTTCAACTAGCAGAAATGGATTAAAAAGAAAGAAGGAAGCAAATATATTTTAAAGGTTTTTATTTCCTCAAATATAGTATAATTTAATGGAAGACACAATAGACTAATTTGTTGAAAGGTTCTGGGTTTTAGACTTGGCTCAGGACTTAATCTATAAAGATACATTAAGCAAAATAATAAGAAACTGAGTTACAATTTACAAAAGCTGAAAATACTATGAATTTTAACACACTACTTTCCATTGTCACACTAGTAAAAAACAATGATTTCTTCCTACTTTACTAGACAAACTTATAAAATACTTTAATTTTGTCAGATAGTAAACGCTTTGAGGTGAAGTCACTCAGTCGTGTCTGACTGTTTGTGACCCCGTGGACTGTAACCTACTAAGCTTTTCTGTCCATGGGATTCTCCAGGCAAGAACACTGGAGTGGATTGCCATTTCCTTCTCCAGGGGATCTTCCTGACTCAGGGATCGAACCCGGGTCTCCCGCATTAGAGGCAGATGCTTTAACCTCTGAGCCACCAGAAAAGCATAAAATATTTCAAGAGAGATTGTTATTATTTCCAGCTCCATAAGCCACTTGCTGGATCATAGAAAAAGCAAGAGAGTTCTAGAAAAACATCTATTTCTGCTTTATTGACTATGCCAAAGCCTTTGACTGTGGGGATCACAATAAACTGTGGAAAATTCTGAAAGAGATGGGAATACCAGACCACCTGACCAGCCTCTTGAGAAACCTGTATGTAGGTCAGGAAGCAACAGTTAGAACTGGATATGGAACAACAGACTGGTTCCAAATAGGAAAAGGAGTACGTCAAGGCTGTATATTGTCACCCTGCTTATTTAACTTATATGCAGAGTACATCATGAGAAACGCTGGGCTGCAAGAAGCTACAAGCTGGAATCAAGCTTGTGGGGAGAAATATCAATAACCTCAGATATGCAGATGATACCACCCTTATGGCAGAAAGTGAAGAGGAAGTAAAAGCCTCTTGATGAAAGTGAAAGAGGAGAGTGAAAAAGCTGGCTTAAAGCTCAACATTCAGAAAACAAAGATCATGGCATCTGGTCCCATCACTTCATGGGAAGTAGATGGGGAAACAGTGGAAACAGTATCAGACTTTATTTTTTGGGCTCCAAAATCACTGCAGATGGTGATTGTGGCCATGAAATTAAACGACGCTTACTCCTTGGAAGGAAAGTTATGACCAACCTAGGTAGCATATTCACTTTCACTTTCATGTATTGGAGAAGGAAATGGCAACCCACTCCAGTGTTCTTGCCTGGAGAATCCCAGGGATGGGGAGCCTGGTGGGCTGCCGTCAAGGAACTCTTGAGAGTTCCTTGGACTGCTAGGAGATCCAGCCAGTCCATCCTAAAGGAGATCAGTCCTGGGTGTTCATTGGAAGGACTGATGCTGAAGCACAGAGTCCAGACACAACAGAAGTGACTTAGCAGCAGCAGGTAGCATATTCAAAAGCAGAGACATTACTTTGCCAACAAAGGTCCATCTAGTCAACGTTATGGTTTTTCCAGTGGTCATGTATGGATGTGAGAGTTGGACTGTGAAGAAAGCTAAGTGCCAAAGAATTGATGCTTTTGAACTGTGGTGTTGTAGAAGACTCTTGAGAGTTCCTTGGACTGCTAGGAGATCCAGCCAGTCCATCCTAAAGGAGATCAGTCCTGGGTGTTCATTGGAAGGACTGATGCTGAAGCTGAAACTCCAGTACTTTGGCCCCCTCATGAGAAGAGTTGACTCATTGAAAAAGACACCTGATGCTGGGAGGAATTGTGAGTAAGAGAAGAAGGGGATGACAGAGGATGATGGCTGGATGGCATCACCGACTCGATGGACATGAGTTAGAGTGAACTCCCGGAGTTGGTGATGGACAGGGAGGCCTGGCATGCTGCAATTTATGGGGTCGCAAAGAGACACAACTGAGTGACTGGACTCCACTGAAGCCACTTGCCCTAAACTGACTTAATGTCATTCATTTTGAGATGAATATGAAATTCTTCCAGGCATGCATTGGCTATATTCTAGGTGCTTCAGAAGCTTGTTAGTACAAAAAAATTTTTTGTTTGGTGTAATAATGATATGGTGATGGACCGGGAGGCCTGGTATGCTGCGATTCATGGGGTCGCAAAGAGTCGGACACGACTGAGCGACTGAACTGAACTGAACTGAAAGCCTTGCTACTTCATATGTACATGAAGATTATATTCTCTTCAGTCTCAAGAAATACTTAATCTCTCTCATAAGAGTGTTGCTATTACTAAGACACTGTATATTCAGAAAAGATTGAGTGGATCTTGAATTTGGGGGCATAAACAAATAGATCTTGAACTTTCACAAACTCGGTTAGCAGCATTCGTTATCAGTAGTCCGAAGAGATAAATACCTATCTGTCAATCAGTCTGTCCATCCATCCACTACTATATAGTAAGATGATAGAATTAACATTTAAAAATATACACCATATTTTTATTTACATCCAGTGACCTTGAAGCTAAAGATATTATTTCTAGATAACCTCTGTACAGAAGATAAACTCTTAAAACTATGCTACCGTGAATAGCACAAAGAAATTCAGGATTTACATTTGGAATCTAAAAAGTGATACTGTCAGTTTGGTTTCTTGTCTGCTCATAACAAAGATTTAGAATGACTGGAGAACTTGTGGCTCAAACAGACAAGATTTTATTAAGCAGGTAGTATTCTTAACAACAGACTAGTTACAGCTCAAGCAGGCAGCAGACTTCTGAGACAGAGGAGCAGGCAGATCCCTAAAGAAGCATATGGAGCCTTCTTGGCTTCTCTTTTTGTACCTTCTGTTTCCTCTGCCTGGAGTAGGACTGGTTCTGCCCAATGCAAAATAGGGGATGGTACCAGTGTTGGCCTGATTGGTTATGCCCAGCAGCAGTCAGGGAAGAGGTTGTGTTTTCTTGGCTGTGGTTCTCACTCTGGTCCTCCACTTCCCCTTCATGCTGTGTGTGTGTGTGTTTTACCCTCTGCATGATTCTACCATCTTGGACTCCTTTTTCTTTATTGACTACCTGACATTGCCAAGGAACTTATTTACAAGACAGAAATAGACTCACACACACAGAAAACAAGCTTGCATATACTAAAGGGGAAAGAGGAGGAAGAATAAATCAGGGATTTGGGATTAACAGATGCACACTACTATATTTAAAATATTAAAACCTACTGTATAGCACAGGGAATTGTATTCAATATCTTGTAATAACCTATAATGGAAAAGAATCTGAAAAACACTGTGTATATGTATACATACACACACTGTTCATATATATATACATATCTCTGAATCACTGTATTGTACACCTGAAACATTGTAAATCAACTATTCAGTTTAGTTCAGTCGCTCAGTCATGTCCGACTCTTTGTGACCCCATGAATCACAGCATGCCAGGCCTCCCTGTCCATCACCATCTCCCGGAGTTCACTCAAACTCATGTCCATCGAGTCGGTGATGCCATCCAGCCATCTCATCTTCTGTCATCCCCTTCTCCTCCTGCCCCCAATCCTTCCCAGCATCAGACTATTTTCCAATGAGTCAGCTCTTTGCATGAAATGGCCAAAGTACTGGAGTTTCAGCTTTAGCATCATTCCTTCCAAAGAACACCCAGGACTGATATCCTTTAGAATGGACTGGTTGGATCTCCTTGCATTCCAGGAGACTCTCAAGAGTCTTCTCCAACACCACAGTTCAAAAGCATCAATTCTTCGGTGCTCAGCCTTCTTCACAGTCCAACTCTCACATCCATACATGACCCCAGGAAAAACCATAGCCTTGACTAGATGGACCTTTGTTGGCAAATAATGTCTCTGCTTTGAATGTGCTGTCTAGATTGGTCATACCTTTTCTTCCAAGGAGTAAGCGTCTTTCACTTTCATGGCTATAGTCACCATCTGCAGTGATTTTTGGAGCCCAAAAAAATAAAGTCTGACAGTTTCCACTGTTTCCCCATCTATTTGCCATGAAGTGATGGGACCAGATGCCATGATCTTCGTTTTCTGAATGTTGAACTTTAAGCCAACTTTTTCACTCTGCTCTTTCACTTTCATCAAGAGGCTCTTTAGTTCCTCTTCACTCTCTGCCATAAGGGTGGTATCATCTGCATATCTGAGGTGATTGATATTTCTCCCGGCAATCTTGATTCCAGCTTGTGTTTCTTCCAGCCCAGCATTTCTCATGATGTACTCTGCATAGAAGTTAAATAAGCAAGGTGACAATATGCAGCCTTGACGTATTCTTTTTCCTATTTGGAACCAGTCTGTTGTTCCATGTCCAGTTCTAACTGTTGCTTCCTGACCTGCATACAGATTTCTCAAGAGGCAGGTCTGGTGGTCTGGTATTCTCATCTCTTGAAGAATTTTCCACAGTTTATTGTGATCCACACAGTCAAAGGCTTTGGTGTAGTCAATAAAGCAGAAATAGATGTTTTCCTGGAACTCTCTTGCTTTTTCAATGATCCTACAGATGTTGGCAATTTGATCTCTGGTTCCTCTGACTTTTCTAAAACCAGCTTGAGTATCTGGAAGTTCACTGTTCACGTATTGCTGAAGCCTGGCTTGGAGAATTTTGAACATTACTAGCGTGCGAAATGAGTGAAATTGTGCGGTAGTGTGAGCATTCTTTGGCATTGCCTTTCTTTGGGATTGGAATGAAAAGTGACCTTTTCCAGTCCTGTGGCCACTGCTGAGTTTTCCACATTCGCTGGGATATTGAGTGCAGCACTTTTGCAGCATCATCTTTCAGGATTTGAAATAGCTCCACTGGAATTCCATCACCTCCACTAGCTTTGTTCGTAGTGATGATTTCTAAGACCCACTTGACTTCACATTCCAGGATGTCTGGCTCTAGGTGAGTGATCTCACCATTGTGATTATCTGGGTCGTGGAAGATCTTTTTGTACAGTTCTTCTGTGTATTCTTGCCACCTCTTCTTAATATCTTCTGCTTCTGTTAGGTTCATACCATTTCTATCCTTTATCGAGCCTGTCTTTTCATGAAATGTTCCCTTGGTATCTCTAACTATACTTCAATTAAAAAAAAGTTTTGGATTAATGAGATTCAGAAAGAAAAAATGAACATAATACTAAAAGCTAAATAATTCTAGGTACTAAAATAATTCCCTTTTGTATCTATTTTGTGACTAAATATCAGTATCTTGCATATGAAATAGTGCTTTCATCATTCAGGTATTTAATTAGGGAATAATACTTGGAAAATACACATTTCTTAAAAATGAATGGTATGTCTTCTCTGCCATCAACTGTTCTGACCATCAACCCCACTCTTCAGGTTGACTATAAAGCAAAAGTTGCACAGTGCACACTGCTTGACTTTATACTGTTATATTAGAAATAAACAGTGGTTGTTTTTCTCTTTTAAGAAAATTTCAGGACTTCCTTTCCTAATATGACACTGTCTCATTTTGAGACTAGCTAGTTTGCACAGTATATTCTCTGATAGTGATTATCTTAAGCACTTATGTAGTCCAGTTATTTAACAATAGCCCCACCTTTCCTCATCTTTTTTTTTTAGATATTAAAAAAAGGGAAACTGATAGCTGTAAAATTTTTGGTCTTACTAAAACACTTACATTGCAATACACACATAAAGACCAGTAAATTGACTTTCTATCTAATAAAGGAGAAATTAGAGCATAAAGCCTTTGGTGCCTAATGGTATATAGGATTAGAAGAAAAAAGACTGGACGAGGTTGTTTTAAAGGTTGTATCAGGAAATATAGCTGCAGTCATGTCTTTATATCTTAATACCTTTAACAAGGGCTTCTAAGAGGAAACACCTGAAATGAGAGCTAGCTTGCTGATCATGGTTAACAAAAGTTACAGTCATATTTTATCCAAATATAACAAGGCCTAAAAAGTGGCATTTTTTAATATTGATAGGTAGATAGCTGGATAGATAAAGGAAGTTATTTGTTCAGCTGGGTAAAGAGAGGAAGGACAGAAAGAGAGGCAGCATAACATTTTATGTATTTTTTTAACAAGTTTTTTGAAGTATAGTTGATTTACTATATTGTGTTAGTTTCAGGTGTACAGAAAAGTGATTAAGCTATACACATATGCATATATCTATATACTTTTTCTATTTTTTATTATAGTTTGTTACAAAATATTGAATATAGTTTCTTATGCTATACAGTTAATCCTTGTTTATATGTAGTAGTGTGAGTCTGTTAATTTCATACTCCGAATTTATACCTCCCTGCCACTTTGGTAACCATGTTTGTTTTCCGTGTCTGTGAGTCTGTTTCTCTTCTGTAAATAAGTTCACTTGTACTGATTTTTAGATTCCACATATAAGTGATAGCGCATAATATTTGTCTTTGTCTGATTTCACTTAGTATGATAATCTCTAGGTCCATCCGTTGTTGGAAATGGCAGAACATTTTCTTTTAATGGCTGCTTAATATTCCATTGTGGGCTTCCCAGATAGCTCAGTGGGTAAAGAATCCACCTGCCAATGCAGGAAATGCAGATTTGATCCTTGGGTTGGGAAGATCCCCTGGAGGAGGAAATGGCAGCTCCCTCCAGTATTCTTGCCTGGGAAATCCCATGGACAGAGGCGCCTGAGGGGCTACCGTCCATGGGGTTGCAAGAGTCAGACCTGACTTAGCGACTATATATGTATATATATATTTTCCATTCTTATTTATATATATATATATATATATAGAGAGAGAGAGAGAGAGAGAGCTATAATTATATAGATATATATCCATACTTTTTAGATTCTGTTCCCATATAGGTCATTACCACATGATCCAGGAACCCCACTCCTAGGCGTATATCTGGAGAAGATGAAGGCTCTCATTTAAAAGGATATATATGCTGAGTGGGATTGCTGAATCATGTGGTAACAATTGTAATTTGATTTGCACTTCTCTAATAATTAGCATTGTTTAGCATCTTTTCTTATGTCTGTTACATCTGTTGGCTATCTTATGTTTTTGGAGACATGTCTGTTTAAGACATGTCCTGCCCATCTTCTGATTGGATTATTTAGATATTTTTGTTACTGATCAGCATACCATTCTAATTCTCTGGTGAACATGTCTGTTATCCAGAGAGAGAAGAGGACTCTGGGCAAAACCAAGGTCACACTAACATTAATGGGCAGGTAGAGAAGAAGACGACCAAGAACAAATGTTCAGAGACGCTGGTGTTTTGAAGAGAAGGAGAAAGAGAGTCTTGTTGCAAGGATATTAAATAAGAGAGTCAAGAAAAGTCCATTGGATTTGTCAAGATATCATTTAAGACTTCTGCCAGACTAATTTTAGAGAACTTCATTAGATTGTGGTTTTAAGAGTGATTGAGTGGTTAAGAAGTAGGAGACACAGAATTAATGACCAAAGTCAGTTTTCCTTTAACTCTTTGAAGATGTCATATTTTCTTCCATAAGATAAGCTAGACCATATCCTCTCATATAAGAAATTATTCTTTTAAGAAAAAAATTCATTTTAGTTGTTAATACTGCTTAATACTAGATCGTCACAGGAAAATTAGCCTGCTCTACTTACTGCCCCTGCCTTCCCCACCAGCCAGGAGCTTAGAAATTTTCTGTTGGAACATGCCCTCCCCACCAGCCAGAAGCTTAGAAGTTTTCTATTAGAACAGTTACAGTGCCTTAAATCTTGGTGGTGGTTTAGTTGCTAAATTATGTCCAACTCTTTGTGACCCCATGAACTGTAGCCCACCAGTCTTCTCTGTCCATGAGATTCTCCAGGCAAGAATAATGGAGTGGGTTGCCATTTCCTTCTCCAGGGGATCTTCCTGACCCAGGGATCAAAACAGGGTCCTCTGCATTGAGGACAGATTCCTTACCGACTGAGCCATAGAAGCCCATCTTAAATCATTGGAAAATGTAAAATACAGAAATACGGATGTATGCACAAAACATTTGGATGGAAAGATTCACTACTGAGATGTACTGTCATAGTTTGAGGGAATCCAAAAATAATACCCTCTGTTGGCAGCCCACACCAGTATTCTTTCCTAGAGAATCCCATGGACTTAGGAGTCTGGTGGGCTATGGTTCATGGAGTTACAAAGAGTCGGACATGACTGAAGCAAATTAGCATAGCATCCCTGCCCAAGTTCAGAATCATTGGCAATATAAGCAGATAAATTCTCTGGTGGAATTCAAAATAACTGATTTAAAATTGATAAAGTCTAGAGTGAAGGACCTTGCCTGGAGAATCCCAGGGATGGGGGAGCCTGGTGGGTTGCCGTCTCTGGGGTCGCACAGAGTCGGACATGACTGAAGTGACTTAGCAGCAGAGTGAAGGACAGGTCTTATTTGTTAGTCTCAAAGTAACAGCTAATACTTCAGGGCTGACTTAGATATGTTTACTGATAAGCTTGTTAGTGCAGCTGGACAGCCAAAGAGAGGGAGAAACAGCATTCTTGCTCCTACTAAAAGATCAGGAGCCCAGAAGGGGCTGAGCTATGCATACCTAGTTCTTCTCTTTCACCTTATTAGTGAAATAAATCATTCCTCTCCTGGATAATGGAGGTGGCAGATGCCAAGTGAGGAGGCAGAAGTGTCACTGTAATAGAATATTCCTAGTAAGGAAGCTTGAGACGAGTGGAAAGGGGGTTACTGCGGCATTTTATCTTCCAGTATGCTCTTTTAATGAGGTATAATTCATGCAAACTAAAATGCACAGGTTTTAAGTGTACAGTTTGAGCTTTTACAAATGTACATACTTTTGTAATCACTATTCCCATCAAGGTATCAACATTCTAACACTTTTTAAATGGATTCACGGTAAGAGTTTTTAAGTAGTAGCATCTTAATTCATTGAAAATGCTTCAGTTCAATTCAGTTCAGTTGTTCAGTCGTGTCCAACTCTTTGCGACCCCGTGAATCGCAGCACACCAGACCTTCCTGTCCATCACCAACTCCCGAAGTTTACTCAAACTCATGTCCATCCAGTCGGTGATGCCATCCAGCCATCTCATCCTCTGTCATCCCATTCTCCTCCTGCCCCCCATCCCTCTCAGCATCAGGGTCTTTTCCAATGAGTCAGCTCTTTGTATGAGGTGGCCAAAGTACTGGAGTTTCAGCTTTAGCATCAGCCCTTCAATGAACACCCAGGGCTGATCTCCTTCAGAATGGACTGGTTGGATCTCCTTGCAGTCCAAGGGACTCTCAAGAGTCTTCTCCAACACCACAGTTCAAAAGCATCAATTCTTCAGCCCTCAGCTTTTTCACAGTCCAACTCTCACATCCATACATGACTGTTGGAAAACCATAGCCTTGACTAGATGGACCTTTAAATGCTTAAAAGATATATTAAATTTGTAATAGTTCTGTTGACAACTTTGACTATCTCTGGATGAAGAATTTAGTGAACTTTTCTGCAAGAAATCTCACATCATTACGTATATATTATTTCTATGGAGAGACTGAATGGTGTTTTTTAATTGAGTAGAAATCTGTTAAGAAATGTATGTAGTTTTTAGTTATATATTTTATATCCTTAAGTCCTTAAATTGGCTTCATTAATATCTGTCTATATTAAAATATAACATCCTGATTTATATTTCTGATAATATGGAATGCATATTTAACAGGTAACATTTATTGAATATCTTCCCTTCCCCGTTGGTATACTTCGGCTCATAAGTGGGTGTTACAGAGGATGGTAACTAGACAGCTTTCTGCAAGTAAGGAATGTGTTCCTTTATGCACTGAGTAAATTTAACAAATACTGACTGGCTGCCTTTTTGTGCCAAGTAATAGGTATAGTGCAATGACTATAGTTGACAAGGTGCCCCATAGAGTATAGTGGGGGAGCAGCTGTGAAGGCTGGACGCAGTAATAGAAAATGACCCTGGATGGTTGAGGAAGAGAAGATTCAGACGAGCACGGATGGTCTCTGGGGTGGTGACAGGCTGAAGCTTAACGAGAAGAGGATGTCAAGCAGAGAGCACTGGGGATGGAATCAGGGAAAAGAAAGAAGTAAAACAGGTCCAGATGTCTATACACATAGTACTAAATAAGTCTTAACTACTTTTATTACTTGTTGACTAATAGTTTTGATGGATTATTATAATTTGACTAACAGGGTATCTTGTTTCCTCCTCAGTGTTGTGGTAAATACTTGTTACTTTTAGTAATATCAACTTAGATATTATATCTTATTCATACTTTATTTCAGATATCTTATTCATACTTTATTTCACAAAAATCAACCTAATAGCTACTTACTAAGATTGAACAAGTATATCTGAGATATGATTCCCTATGACTTCTTTTAGTTAACAGAAGACATACATATGAACATAGTTTTCTTTTCCTTTAGGGAAAAGAATCAATTTCTTAAGCTATTTGAGCTCTCTTAAGAAAATAAGTATTAACAGTGGTTGTGAATGATACGCTGAAATTTTTAATAGAGTTTATTTAGGATTATTAGGTTAGCCACAGTTGTATGAGGCATCACTGGAGCCTGTTAGTATTATATAACATACATTTTGAAGTTTACTTTTTCCTGGGTTAGCATGGAAAATAAATGACCACTTATTTTATAATTGTTGTTCTTTAGTCAGTCAGTCATGTCTGACTGTTTGTGACCCCATGGACTACAGCATGCCAAGCTTCCCTGTCTTCCCTGAGTTTGCTCAGAGTCATGTCCATTGAATTGATAATGCCATCTAACTATCTCATCATCTGCTGCCCCCTTCTCCTCCTGCCCTCAATCTTTTCCAGCATTGGGGTCTTTTCCAATGAGACTGCTGTTCCCATCTGATGGCCAAAGTATTGGAGCTTCACTGTCAGCATCAGTCCTTCCAATGAGTATTCAAGGTTGATTTCTTTTAGCATTGACTGGTTTGATTTCCTTGTAGTCCAAGGGACTCTCAAGAGCACAGTTTGAAAATATCAATTCTTAGGCACTCAACCTTCATGGTCCAACTCTCGCATCCATACATGACTACTGGAAAACCATTGCTTTGACTATATGGACCTTTGTTGGTAAGGTGATAGCTGTGCTTTTAATATTCTGTCAAGTTTGTTATAGCTTTTCTTCCACGAAGCAAAGGTCTTTTAATTTCATGGCTACAGTCACCTTTTGCAGTGATTTTGGAGCCCAAGAAAATAGAGTCTGTCACTTTTTCCATTTTTTTCCCCATCTGTTTACTATGAAGTATGAAGTGATGGGACCAGATGCCATGATCTTTGTTTTTTTAATGTTGAATTTTAAGCCAGCGTCTTCACTCTCTTCCTTCACCTTCATCAAGAGGCTCTTTAGTTCTTCTTAGCTTTCTGCCGTAGGATGGTATCATCTGCATATCTGAGGTTGTTTATATTTCTCCCAGCAATCTTGATTCTAGCTTGTGCTTCATGCAACCCCCACTCCAGTACTCTTGCCTGGGAAAATCCCATGGACAGAGGAGCCTGGTGGGCTACAGTCCATGGGGTCACTAAGAGTCAGACACGACTGAGCGACTTCCCTTTCACTTTTCACTTTCATGCACTGGAGAAGGAAATGGCGACCCACTCCCGTGTTCTTGCCTGGAGAATCCCAGGGACGGGGAGCCTGGTGGGTTGCCGTTTATGGGGTCACACAGAGTCGGACACGACTGAAGTGACTTAGCAACAGCAGCAGTAGCAGCTCTGCATATAAGTTAAATAAGCAGGTTTGACAATATACAGCCTTGATGTTCTCCTTTTTCAAATTTGAACCGGTCCATTGCTCCATGTCCAGTTCTAACTGTTGCTTCTTGACCAGCATACAGATTTCTCCGGAGGCAGGTAAGGTGATCTAGTATTCCCATCTCTTTAAGAATTTTCCCCAGTTTGCTGTGATCCATACACACAAAGGCTTTCATGTAGATAATGAAGCAGAAGTAGATGTTTTTCTGAAGTTTCTCTAGTTTTTTCTATGATCCAACAGATGTTGGCAATTTGATCTCCAGTTCCTCTGTCTTTTCTAAATCCAGCTTATACATCTAGAAGTTCTTTGTTCATGTACTATTGAAGCTTAGCTTGGAGAATTTTGAGCATGACTTTCTGGCATGTGAATTGAGTGTGTATTAGTTTGCACATTCTTTGGCATTGCCCTTCCTTGGGATTGGAATGAAAACTGACCTTTTTCAGTTCTGTGACCACTGCTGAGTTTTCCAAGTTTGCTGACATATTGAATGCAGCACTTTAACAGCATCATCTTTTAGGATTTGAAATATTTCAGCTGGAATTCCATCACCTCCACTAGCTTTGTTCATAGTGATGCTTCCTAAGGCCCACTTGACTTCACATTCCAGGATGTCTGACTGTAGGTGAGTGACCACACCATTGTGGTTGTCCAAGTTATCAATACCTTTTTGTATAGTTCTTCTGTGTATTCTTTCCACCTCTTCTTAATATCTTCTGCTTCTGTTAGGTCCATACCATTTCTGTTCTTTAGTGTGCCCATCTTTGCTTGAAATGTTCCTTTGGTGTCTCTGATTTTCTTGAAGAGATCTCTAGTCTTTCCCATTCCGTTGTTTTCCTCTATTTCTTTGCACTGATCACTGAGGAAGGCTTTCTTACCTCTCCTTGCTGTTCTTTGGAACTCTGCATTCAGATGCTTATATCTTTCCTTTTCTCCTTTGCCTTTCATGTGTCTTCTTTTCTCAGCTGTTTGTAAGGCCTCCTCAGACAACCATTTTGCCTTTTTTGCATTTCTTTTTCTTAGGGATGGTTTTGATCACCACCTCCTAGTGCTATGAACCTTCATCCATAGTTCTTCAGGCACTCTCTCTGTTAAATCTAATCCCTTGAATATATTTGTGACTTCCACTGGATAATCATGAGGGATTTGATTAGGTCATACTTGAGTGGCCTAGTGGTTTCCCTTCTTTCTTCTGTTTCAGTCTGAATTTTGCAGTAAGTCCATTAAAGTTTATACCTTATTTGAGGCAGGTTGTTGAGGTTGGTGCACTGGGATGAACCTGAGGGATGGGATGGGGAGGGAGATGAGAGGGAGGGTCAGGATGGGGAACACATGTACACACATGGCTGATGCATGTGAATGTATGGCAAAACCACCACAATATTGTAAAGTAGTTAGCCTCCAATTAAAATAAAAAGAAATAAAGGAAAAGTTTATACTTTATTTGAAGTAAGAAAATGCTTGAGTTCATGATCTGAGCCACAGTCAGCTCCTGGTCTTGTTTTTGCTGACTGTATAGAGTTTCTCCATCTTCAGCTGGGAAGAATATAATCAGTCTGATTTTGGTGTTGACCATTTGGTGATGTCCATGTGTAGAGTACAACATGGAAGAGTGTGTTTGCTATGACCAGTGCATTCTCTTGGCAAAACTGTTAGCCTTTTCCCTCCTTCAGTTTGTACTCCAAAGTTAAATTTGCCAGTTACTCCAGGTATCTCTTGACTTCCTGCTTTTGCATTCCAGTCCCCTGTGATAAGACTTCTCTCGTGAGTCAGATGGTAAAGAATCTGCCTGCAATGCAAGAGACCTGAGTTTGATCCCTGGGTCAGGAAGATCCCCTGGAGAAGAGAATGGCACCCACTCCAGTATTCTTGCCTGGAAAATCCCATGGACTGAGAAGCCTGGCTGGCTACAGTCCATAGGGGTCATAAAGAGTCAGACACAACTAAGTATCTGACACCCCTGTGAAGAAAAGGACCTTTTTTGGTGTTGATTCTAGAAGGTCTTGTAGTTCTTAATAGAACTGTTCAGCTTCAACTTCTTCAGCATTAGTGACTGGGGTTTAGACTTGGATTCCTGTGATATTGAGTGGTTTGCCTTGGAAACAAACCGAGATCATAAGCTGACAATGTACAAAATTCTATTGAAATTTATACCTTACTTTAAAGTACAAAAATGCCTGAAATTCAAATACTAGAGCAGCAATCTCAGGGGTCTTTGGTATCCTGTTAGGATATCTGTGACATCAAAACTATTTGCATAGTTTCAAGACATTTTTTTTCTCTTTTTCACCGTGTTGACAGTCACAGTGTTGTAAAAGTAATTGGAATTGAAAACTACTGGTGCTTCAATGTGTGCTAATCAGTAGCAGCAAACTGCAATAATTAGTAGTTATTATATTCTTTATTATCATATACTTGAGGTTGAAAAAATGCCAATTTCACTTAAGAATGTCCATGATGTGGGCTTCCCTGGTGGTCCAGTAGTTAAAACTTTGCCTTCCAATGTATCAAGTATGGGTTCAGTTCCTGATCTGGGAGCTAAGGTCTCCCATGGCTCAGGGTCAAAAAAATAAATACGAAGAAAACAAAACACAAAACAGAAGCAATGTTGTAACAAATTCAGTGCAGATTTTTGCATGTTCCACAAAAAAAAAACACGTGTTTTTAAAACTTTCAACCTTTTCATACACATTTTGAAAGTATACTGTGATAAAATGGGAAGTACGCATAAAACACTTGCATTGCATTGTAAACTCTGATAGTTATCTCTTAGTAAAGCAGTTGTGCACTCTTTGAGTTGTGAGATGACTGAGATACTTTTTTCCATGGAATAACTTTTTTTTTTTTTTTAAGAACTGAGAGATAAACTGGCTTTTCATATTTGGCAGATATTTTCTCACAAATGAATGAGGTTAATTTGGCACTGAAGAAAAAAATTGACAGTACCTGTTCCTAGTGATAAAATTAAGAATTTGTAAGAGAAAATTGGAACTTTGGAAAACTTGTATCACTTTCAGCTTGATAGCTTCCTTAATACCTAGTCTTTAAAAAAGATTAGTGATGATATTAACAAATATGACATCCTGAAATAGTACAATGAAATGCGTCGATATTTGGAAGATATGCATATTTCCATGACCTAAATTTTTAAATGATCAATTCATCAATGATAAATACATTGCATATATAAAAGCTTCAAAGTGCAAAAGAGTAATGGATTTTCATGTAACTTGGCAGTGCTCCTTTGTATTGTTTCAGATTTCACGTGGCAACTAATGTTTAAAAAATACTGCTCATTAAGTTTTGGTATGGTATCAAATAATGCCCACCATTATCTGAAGCCTATATGCAAGTCAGGAAGCAACAGTCAGAACTGGACATGGAACAACAGACTGGTTCCACATAGGAAAAGGAGTACGTCAAGGATGTATATTGTCACCCTGCTTATTTAACTTATATGCAGAGTACATCATGAGAAACACTGGGCTGGAGGAAGCACAAGCTGGCATCAAGATTGCCGGGAGAAATATCAATAACCTCAGATATGCAGATGACACCACCCTTATGACAGAAAGTGAAGAGGAACTAAAGAGCCTCTTGATGAAAGTGAAAGAGGAGAGCGAAAAAGTTGGCTGAAAGCTCAGCATTCAGAAAACGAAGATCATGGCATCTGGTCCCATCACGTCATGGGAAATGGATAGGGAAACAGTGGAAGCGGTGTCAGACTTTATTTTTAGGGGCTCCAAAATCACTGCAGATGGTGACTGCAGCCATGAAATTAAAAGATGCTTACTCCTTGGAAGGAAAGTTATGACTAACCTAGACAGCATATTCAAAAGCAGAGATATTACTTTGCCAACAAAGGTCCATCTAGTCAAGGCTATGGTTTTTCCAGTGGTCATATATGGATGTGAGAGTTGGAATGTGAAGAAAGCTGAGGGCTGAAGAATTGATGCTTTTGAACTGTGGTGTGGAGAAGACTCTTGAGAGTCCCTTGGACTGTAAGGAGATCCAACCAGTCCATCCTAAAGGAGATCAGTCTTGGGTATTCACTGGAAGGACTAATGCTGAAGCTGAAAGTGCAATACTTTGGCCACTTCATGCGAAGAGTTGACTTATTGGAAAAGACCCTGATGCTGGGAGGGATTGAGGGCAGGAGGATAAGGGGACAACAGAGGATGAGATGGCTACATGGATCACTGATTCAATGCACATGAGTTTGAGTGAACTCCGGGAGTTGGTGATGGACAGGGAGGCCTGGTGTGCTGCGATTCATGGGGTCACAAAGAATTGGACACAACTGAGCGACTGAACTGAATTGATTATCTGAAGAGGCAGTTAAAACACTCTCCTGTTTCTCAACTGTGTATATGTGTGAGGCTGAGGTTTTTTCATCTGCTCAATCAAAACAACAAATTCTAAAAGATTGAGTACAGAAGCAGACATGAGAATCCAGTTTTCTTTTATAAGGCAGACATTATAGAGACTTGTGAAAATGTAGAGCAAGGCTGCTCTTCAGTAAGTTTTCTCAGTTTTGAAGTATTTTTCATTAAAAATATAATTATGTTAATAGTTCTATATTAGTTATAAATGAATTACTAAAGTCAGTCTTTAAAAGTCTCATTTAAAATTTTTAGTATGTTAAATATCAATGTAAATAATTTTTAAAAGAGCTCTTGTGTACATGTTGCTATACACAGAAAATCCTAAAGACACCACCAGAAACTATCACACCTTATCAATGAATTTGGTAAAGTTGCAGAATACAAAATTATTATACAGAAATTTGTTGTGTTTCTGTACACTAACAATAAACTATCAGAAAGAGAAGTTATGATGATAATCCCGTTTACTATTGCATCAAAAGAATAAAATACGTAGGAATAAACCAACCTGAGGAGTAAAAGACTTATACTTGGAAAACTATGAGACATTGATGAAGGAAACTGAGATTTTACAAGCAGGTGAAGATATACAATATTCTTGGATTGAAAGAATTACTATTGTTAAAATGACCATACTACCCAAGTTAATCTACAGATGCAATCCTTGTCAAAATACCAGTGGCATTTTTCACAGAACTAAGACAAATAATTTAATAATTTGTATGGACGCACAAAAGACCCTGAAAAGCCAAAACTATCCTGAGAAAGAAGACCAGAGCTGAAGGAATCACACACCTTTACTTCAGACTATACTACAGAGCTGTGGTCATCAAAACAGTATGGTGCTGGCACTGGTAGCACCATAGATAAAGGAAAGAGAATAGAAAGCCCAGAAATAAACTGACACACTTATGGTTAATTAATATACAACAAAGGAAGTGACACCATCGGTGGAGAAAAGATGGTGTCTTCAATAAGTAGTGCTGGGAAAACTGGATAGCTACATGGAAAATAATGAAGTTAGAACATTTTCTAATACCATATGCAAAGCTAGACTCCAAATGGATTAGAGACCTAAATATAGGACCAGAAATTATAAAATTCCTAGAGGAAAATATAGACAGAACACTTTAATAGAAAATTGTAGCAATAATTTTTTGGATCAGTCTCCTAAAGCAAAGGAAATAATAAAAGCAAAAATAAATGGGACCTAGTTAAACTTAAAAGCATTTGTGCATCAAAGGAAAGCATCAGCAAAAAGTAAAGCCTACTGAACAGGAGAAAATATTTACTAATACTATGACCAATGAGGGATTAGTATTCCTAAATATATAAGTGTCTCATACAGCTGAAAATCAGAAAAACAAACAACGCAATTAAAAAATGGACAAAAGACCTGAGCAGATATTTTCCAAAGACATGCAGATGACTATTAGGCACATTAAAAAATGTTCAGCATCATTAATCATCATGAAAATATGTCAGAACCACAATGAGCTATCACCTAACACCTGACAGAATGGCTGTCATTAAAAAGACCACAGATAACACATGTTGGTGAGGATGTGAAGAAAAGGGAATCCTTGTATACTGTTGGTAGGAATGTAAATCGGTGTAACCACTGGAAAACACCATGGAGATTTCTCTAAAAATAGAACTGCCATATGAGCCTGTAATTCCACTCCTGGGTGTACATAGCAAAACACTAATTGACAATAATACATTCATCCCAGTGTTCATAGCAGCCCCTCTCCTCTTCCTTCTCCACACTGGTTATCACTGCTTTGTTCTCTGTATCGGTGAGGCTGTTTCTTTTTGCTGTATTTAGTAGTTTGCCGTATTTTTAGATTCTACACATAAATGATATCACACATTATTTGTCTCAGTATTCCAGTATAAAAAAGAAGGAAATTCTGCCATTTCCAACAAGGTGGGTAGACCTAGAGAGTATTATGCTAAGTGAAATAAGTCAGACAAATACTGTATGATATCATTTATATGTGGAATTAAGAAAATACAACAAATTAGTAAATAAAGCAAAAAGGAAACAGACTCACTTATACATAGAATAAAGCATGGGCAATAAAAGGGTAAAGGATTAGGTAGTACAAACTATGATGGTAGAGAATAAGCTACAAGGGTATATTGTACAATATAGGGAATATAGCAAGTATTTTGAGGAACCAGAGATCAAATTGCCAACATCGGCTGGATCATGGAAAAAGCAAGAGAGTTCCAGAAAAACACCTATTTCTGCTTTATTGACTACGCCAAAGCCTTTGACTGTGTGGATCACAATAAACTGTGGAAAACTCTGAAAGAGATGGGAATACCAGACCACCTGACCTCCCTCTTGAGAAACCAATATGCAGGTCAGGAAGCAACAGTTAGAACTGGACATGGAACAACAAACTGGTTCCAAATAGTAAAAGGAGTACGTCAAGGCTGTATATTGTCACCCTGCTTATTTAACTTCTATGCAGAGTACATCATGAGAAACACTGGGCTGGAAGAAACACAAGCTGGAATCAAGATTGCCGGGAGAAATATCAATCACCTCAGATATGCAGATGACACCACACTTATGGCAGAAAGTGAAGAGGAGCTAAAGGGCCTCTTGATGAAGGTGAAAGAGGAGAGTGAAAAAGTTGGCTGAAAGCTCAACATTCAGAAAACGAAGATCATGGCATCTGGTCCCATCACTTCATGGGAAATAGATGGGAAAACAGTGGAAACAGTGTCAGACTTTATTTTTAGGGGCTCCAAAATCAAATCACTGCAGATGGTGACTGCAGCCATGAAATTAAAAGACGCTTACTCCTTGGAAGAAAAGTTATGACCAACTTAGATAGCATATTCAGAAGCAGAGACATTACTTTGCCAACTAAGGTCCATCTAGTCAAGGCTATGGTTTTTCCTGTGGTCATGTGTGGATGTGAGAGTTCGACTGTGAAGAAGGCTGAGTGCCGAAGAATTGATGCCTTTGAACTGTGGTGTTGGAGAAGACTCTTGAGAGTCCCTTGGACTGCAAGGAGATCCAACCAGTCCATTCTGAAGTGGATCAACCCTGGGATTTCTTTGGAAGGAATGATGCTAAAGCTGAAACTCCAGTACTTTGGCCACCTCATGCGAAGAGTTGACTCTGATGCTGGGAGGGATTGGGGGCAGGAGGAGAAGGGGACGACTGAGGATGAGATGGCTGGACGTGAGTCTGAGTGAACGCCGAGAGATGGTGATGAACAGGGAGGCCTGGCATGCTGCGATTCATGGGGTTGCAAAGAGTCGGCCACGACTGAGCAACTGAACTGAACTGATAAATGGATTATAACCTTAAAAATTGTGAATCACTGTATTCTACACCTTTTATTTATATAACATTGTACATCAAATATACTTCAATAAAAATTTAATAACTCCTTGGCATCCTAAATTTTTAATATGTAAAAAATTTTAACAATCTATGGTCTGGAGAAATCCATGTATAATTTAGAAGAAGAGCAGTTAAAGGGCTTCCCAGGTGGCTCAGTGGGAAAGAACATGCCTGTCAAATGCAGTAGATGCGGGTTCAGTCTTTGGGTCTGGAAGATCCCCTGGAGGAGGAAATGGCAATCCAGTCCAGTATTCTTGCCTGGGAAATCCCATGTACAGAGGAGTCTGGAGGGCTACAACAGTGCATGGGGTCACAAAAAGTCAGACTTGACTTAGTGACTGAGCATGCAAAGTGCTGTAAAATCCCAAATGTACACATTTTGACTTAACGCAGTAGTTTGAAGTGTGTAAGTGGCAGTTTTAAAAAGCTTTATATTATTGAGTATCTCTGTAGACAGGGGCTTCTGTTTACGGAATTCTCCAGGCAAGGATACTGGAGTGGTAGCCATTCCCTTCCTTCCCCAGGGGATCTTGCCCATTTTTGAGTCTCCCGCATTGCAGGCAGATTATTTACCGAGCCATCAGGGAAACCCATAATAATAAACAGACTTTATTATTTTAAGTCAAATTATTTTGAAACTTTTCTAAAGCTTCATTTTCATTTTATATATTTAAAATGCAACAGCTGCTGCTGCTGCTGCTGCTGTTAAGTCGCTTCAGTCGTGTCTGACTCTCTGCGACCCCTTAGACGGCAGTCCATCAGGCTCCCCGTCCCTGGGATTCTCCAGGCAAGAACACTGGAGTGGGTTGCCATTTCCTTCTCCAGTGCATTAAAGTGAAAAGTGAAAGTGAAGTCGCTCAGTCGTGTCTGACTCCCCCCATGGACTGCAGCTTACCAGGCTCCTCCGTCCAAGGGATTTTCCAGGCAAGAGTACTGGAGTGGGGTGCCATTGCCTTCTCCAAATGCAACAGAGGAAGCCAAAAAAAAGAGAAAGTAATCCATTATTACTTGCAAAGCTTATGTAAGTTTTTGTGGACTTTTCGTTTTTTTCAGTTAATCATAGCTGGTTCGTGAACAATAAATAAGGCAATAGAATGCTGAAAAGATGTTCTGTGACTATGGAATATTCTTAGTATCATACAGATACACTGACTATTTTATATGAGTTAAATGTATAAAATTTTATTTAAAAAAATGAGTAATTGTATAGTCCATTGCCATTTTGGAATGTATATGAAAGCTACTTCACCATAATGGGAGCCTTTTGCCTCTTTGTATTGTTTATCGTGTAACATGATGGTTAGTGAGGTGTCTGATCTCTTTTTTTCTCTAAGCAGATAATCTCAGTGATACCTTGAAGAAGCTGAAGATAACAGCTGCTGACAGAACTGATGATAGTTTAGAAGGATGCTTGGATTGTCTACTTCAAGCTTTGACGCAAAATAGTAAGTTGATTTTTTTAGGTGGCGGGGGCGGTGCCCTGATGACTCAGACTGTAGAGTCTGCCTGCAGTGCAGGAGACCTGGGTTTGATCCCTGGGTTGGGAAGATCCCCTGGAGATGGAAATGGCACCCCACTCCAGTATTCTTGCCTGAAAACCCATGGGGTGGAGGAGCCTGCCAGTCTACAGTCCATGGGATCACAAAGAGTCGAACACAACTGAGTGACTTCACTTTGCTTTACACTTTAGTAAGTTTTTTTATGTTTACTCAAATGCTAAACAAAAAAAATCAAGTCAGCAATCTTTCAGAAATTCATATATAGTTTAGCAAATAACTTGCATTCACATTGTTTGAATTCTTTTGAATCCTATGTTTGAATACTGATGTTGTTTTCCTTGTTCCACCCTCCTACCTCCCTCCCACCCCCAGGATGCTGAAAGCCAAGTTGATAGGCAGAAGAAAGGAGAAACTGATTGGTAGTGATGACATTAATACCAGTCCCAGAGAGAGCCAGTTCTTAACAGACAGGCACCAAGAGTTGTTTTTCTTCTTAACACCTACATTTGTGCTTTAAAAAAAGACTGCGTTTACATGTGGAGAGGAGAAAGAGAAAGGAAGCTTATGAAAAAGAAAGAAACAGAGAGGGCACTTAAAACCCTTAAAATTTTTTATGATAGCTTTTTAATCATTTTACTTTAAAATAATGTATGCATAGATTTAATTGGAAAGAGTCATCCAAAATCCCTTAAAATTGAGGTAACTCTTGATCTTTGGTGGTGTGGTAAATAATATTAGAGATAAAAATTACACAGCTCTTCACTGACTAATTCATTGTATTGTTGCATTTGAGCCATCATATTTCTAGTCATTAATTTCTGTATTATCACAGTGAATAGATAGATACAGAATAATTTTCATTTTTTTCTTAATTCTGCTTGGCTATACTTTGGTTTATGCTTTACTTGTTTTTAATTATGCCTTCATTTTACCCTGAGAGTAATTATGTAGCTGACAAATAATTCAGGAGGGAAGTTATATACTGTATTGTTAAAGTTAAATTTGAAGTGCTCTGAGATGTCCGCTTTTTTTTTTCTTTAGTAAACTGTGATGAGAGAATTAAAATAATTGATTGCAATGGTCTTCATGAAAAAGTGCATTTTTAAGCTGGCTTTTAAAATTCTATTTCAGTAGTTGTTTGCTTTTGAGATTACAATTTTGTCAAGCTGTTTGATCTTCAAGATATCAAAGAAGGGGTTTAAAACAAGGTGTTCAGTGAGACCGTCTGGATAAAGGCGCAGTGGTGATGCAAAGCAACAAGAAAAGGGACTCCCCTGGCGGTCCAGTGGTTGTCTTTGCTTCCAGTGCAGGTGGTTTGGGTTCCATTCTGGTTTGGGAGCTAAGATCCCGCATGACAAAGGGCCAAAAAACAAAACACAGGCAATGCTGTAACACATTCAATAACGACTTTAATAGTCCAAATCAAAAAAAAAAAATTAAAAAAAAAAAGAGAATGTGTAAGGCTTCGTTCACCATTGTAGTAGATATATATGGCTATTTAAATTTAATAGTTAAATTTAATAAAAGATTAAGTTTTTTTACTCTTTAACTTTTCAGTAACCCTGTTTGGTTGGTGACTGCCTTACTAGGGATCATAGATGTAAACTATTTACACAATGACAAAAGATTCTTATGGGTAACGCTGGCCTTAAAGATTAGAGAAAACCACAGGATGACCTGATTTTTACACATGCCTATATAGGGCGATTTACATAATATGTAATTACTACATAAACTGAGTATCTCAAGTTCATTGTTTTTTGAAGCCTTGCTGTTTTATAACTTCTTTTGTTTTAAATGGTCCAGTTTTTTTCTTTATGTTAGAAACATGCAGTATTTCCCAAATGGACCATTCATTCAGTACCTGAAGGGTGGGGATTCCATGTCCGTGGTTAGACATTGAGGGGTGCTTAGTGCTCTCCTGGAAAGACTGAAACCCAGAGAAAGTTGATGAAGAGAAGTGAAAAAGGAAGCAAAATTTTATAGTGTTTTAAAGAACAGATTCAGGCTATCCTGACCCATGTGTATGGTGATGGATTAAATTTCAGACCCATTGCAGAGTTATTTGTTAGCCCCATTTATTGAAAATGGTTTTGAAATTGTATTTCATAAAATGTTAAGGACAAATAGTTATACAATGGTAATGAAAACAACAAACTGCCAATTTAATCGTTGACTCTTTCAGGAAGGGAACAAAGGGGATATGTCTTCTTAAGAATCAGTAACAAAATTCATAATTGTCTTCACATCTGAGACTGTTGACACAAAATAATTTGAGGTAGGAAGAGGTAGTTCCTGCAGATGTCCTGTTTTTAACTTCTGAATGATATGTATCACTGATTGAGCATCCACTGTGTGATACTCGGCACTAGACTTCAAACTTAATCTGTTGCCTGATCTTTCCAATAGACCCATGATGAGGTATTATATACATCACCATTTAAAAGGTAGGGAAACAGTCCCTGTAAGTTTACTTGCCTTGTTCTCACAGAATCCAGAGTTTGAATTGTAACTCTTGGTTTACAAAATTAAAAAAACTACATTCTGAGTAAAGTGCAGCTTTTTTCTGAGTTTATAGAATGTGAAAATGTTTTCAGAAGCTAGATTTTAATATGGTTTAAAATTTTTGCTTTTTTAAAAAAGTGGTTTCAAATTATTAGTACAGAGGAAGGAGATTTATAAACCCATGAGCTGTATATTTTTAGATATTTATTGATGTGTTTTATAAAATTAACATCTAGTTTTTAAGCAAGAGAAAATTTTAAAATCTCAGTGAGATGTTTATTTTATACAGTTGTTCTTCTCTGAATAAAGTGCTTGATCCATTGCTACTTCTATGCTCTTAAAGGTAAAATTATAAAGCATGTAACTGAGAATCTATTCTGGCTTTTTTACACAGAGAAGTTCTAGTTTCATAATTCTTCCTTTAGTGTCAGGTATTCTAACTAAAAATATCAGTGTTTGCATCAGTATTGCACCTGATCAAGAAAGAATGATTTCTCAATCTGTACAAGATGGTAATGTGGGTAATCGAAATAAAAGTTTTATTTTGTTATTTACTAACTTGTCATTAAAAAGCAGAGATATTACTCTACCAACAAAGGTCCATCTAGTCAAGGCTATGGTTTTTCCCGTGGTCATGTATGGATGTGAGAGTTGGACTGTGAAGAAAGCTGAGGGCTGAAGAATTGATGCTTTTGAACTGTGGTGTTGGAGAAGACTCTTGAGAGTCCCTTGGACTGCAGGAGATCCAACCAGTCCATCCTAAAGGAGACCAGTCCTGCGTGTTCATTGGAAGGACTGATGCTGAAGCTGAAACTCCAGTACTTTGGCCACCACACGCAAAGAGTTGACTCAGTGGAAAAGACCCTGATGCTGGGAGGGATTGGGGCTGGACGAGAAGGGGACAACAAAGGATGAGATGGCTGGATAGCATCACTGACTCGATGCACATGAGTTTGGGTGAACTGTGGGAGTTGGTGATAGGGAGGCCTGGCGTGCTGCGATTCATGGGGTCACAAAGAGTTGGACACGACTGAGTGACTGAACTGAACTGAACTGAACCTGTCATTGGAAGGTACATTTCTGAAAGGAAAGAAATCATGCTTTTAAGTTTTTACATTGTGGGAATTTACAAATGATTAGAATCTGAAATTAGAATTTTCACTTTGCATGACTTCAGAGTGTTTTTTTGAATTTGGAGTGGGCGTTAAATCTAGTATATGTAAGGATCTTAAGAGACAAAAGTTGAAAATTTGAGTATTTGGTAGACGTTATGGAAAACATTTTGTTTAAGCAAGTATTTTGTGTACATCTGAAATCTGAATTAATATAGAAGCATTCAGTCACTCATTTATTACTAAATACTTCAGATCTCAAATGTTTTTAGTAAATATATAAAGGCTACCAGTGAAGAAATCAGCCTGGTTTATTCTGGTCTCTCTTGATTAAGGGAATAGTTAGAAGATTGTCCGTAAATGCTTGTTGAGTTGTATTGGTACTCTATTTCATGCTTATTTGAAAATGTAAAACAGGCCACATTTTTGTCCCTGAACATTAAGACAGGAATTGTCCTTAGAGAATATGACATCTGATCCACCTTGTAGGACAACCTACTAGCATGAATTAAAGGCCTCAAAATGAGCAAAAATAACAGTCATTCATAATAAAAATTCTGTTCTGTTGCAAGAGAATGGGGACCATGTTCTTGTTGGTTGGGAGAACCACTGAACAATATCAGCATGATCACCAACACAGCTTTCACATCTTTCTTCTAACAGTTTAGGCTCTTTTCCTCTGTCTTACTGCCTCATATACCTTTGTGTTTTAACTTGAGTTAATTGCCTGATGGCAGTTATTATCTATAGAAAACCTTATGAAAGAACATCAGTTTACTTGTTTTTAAAGAAGGAAATATTTAGTATCTAGTTCCATATTCATAACTTCATAATATTCATCTCCCTGTTGAATTCTTTGGTTATTTCTTAGCCCTTGTTCTTTATTTTATTCATTATGTTGATTTTTGGTTCCCTATTAGGCTATAATCCTAAGCATACCAAATAATGTATGGAAGCTGCTCAAGTAGATCATAAATCTTCTCCAACAGTAAGAATTTTCTGTTGTCATTTACTTTCAGTCAGCTTTATGCCTTTAATTTTTGAACAGACTCATTATCATGTATCAAAATTATTTCCTAAGTTAAAGACTTTGAAATTTATTATCAACTGTTTTTCAATAGCCTTATTAAATCTACAGTTGCTGATCATGAAAGATTACTGCTGTTTTAGTAGAAATGAAAGCTTCAGTTCAGTTCAGTCGCTCAGTCGTGTCCATCTCTTTGCGACCCCATGAATTGCACCATGCCAGGCCTCCTGTTCATTACCATTTCTCGGAGTTCACTCAGATTCAGGTCCATTGAGTCCGTGATGCCATCCAGCCATCTCATCCTCGGTCGTCCCCTTCCCTTCCTGCCCCCAGTCCCTCCCAGCATCAGAGCCTTTTCCAGTGAGTCAGCTCTTTGCATGAGGTGGCCAAAGTACTGGAGTTTCAGCTTTAGCATCATTCCTTCCAAAGAAATCCCAGGGCTGATCTCCTTCAGAATGGACTGGTTGGATCTCCTTGCAGTCCAGGGGACTCTCAAGAGTCTTTTCCAACACCACAGTTCAAAAGCATCAATTCTTCAGTGCTCAGCCCTTCTTCACAGTCCAACTCACATCCATACGTGGCCACAGGAAAAACCATAGCCTTGACTAGACAGACCTTAGTCGGCAAAGTAATGTCTCTGCTTTTGAATATACTATCTAGGTTGGTCATAACTTTTCTTCCAAGGAGTAAGCGTCTTTTAATTTCATGGCTGCAGTCACCATCTGCAGTGATTTTGGAGCCCCCAAAATAAAGTCTGACACTGTTTCCACTGTTTCCCCTCTATTTCCCATGAAGTGATGGGACCAGATGCTATGATCTTCGTTTTCTGAATGTTGAGCTTTCAGCCAACTTTTTCACTCTCCTCTTTCACCTTCATCAAGAGGCCCTTTAGCTCCTCTTCACTTTCTGCCATAAGTGTGGTGTCATCTGCATATCTGAGGTGATTGATATTTCTCCCGGCAATCTTGATTCCAGCTTGTGTTTCTTCCAGCCCAGCGTTTCTCATGATGTACTCTGCATAGAAGTTAAATAAGCAGGGTGACAATATACAGCCTTGACGTACTCCTTTTCCTATCTGGAACCAGTCTGTTGTTCCATGTCCAGTTCTAACTGTTGCTTCCTGACCTGCATACAGATTTCTCAAGAGGCAGGTCAGGTGGTCTGGTATTCCCATCTCTTTCAGAGTTTTCCACAGTTTATTGTGATCCACACAGTCAGAGGCTTTGGCATAGTCAAGAAAGCAGAAATAGATGTTTTTCTGGAACTCTCTTGCTTTTTCCATGATCCAGTGGGTGTTGGCAATTTGATCTCTGGTTCTTCTGCCTTTTCTAAAACCAGCTTGAACATCAGGGAGTTCACGGTTCACGTATTGCTGAAGCCTGGCTTGGAGAATTTTGAGCATTACTTAATTCTTTCATAGTAATATCTAGATATCACTTTTTACTCTAAGGTTACAAATATACCACAGAATGGTATGTCTTTTTGCAAGGTGAATTATGTTGGTCTTCTCCTTTACATACTTTTGTATTATGTGGCTCTTTTAATTATTGTGTCCATCATTTATGAGGGCTTAAGACTGATGCTAATCATAAATTACCAAGAGTTCAGTTTTTATTAAATAAATAAAGAAAGTGAAGTTGCTCAGTTGTATCCGACTCTTTGCGATCCCATGGCCTGTAGCCTACCAGGGTCCTCTGTCCATGGGATTTTCCAGCCAAGAATACTGGACTGGGTTGCCATTTCCTTCTCCAGGGGATCTTCTCAACCCAAGCATTGAACCCTGGGTCTCCCGCATTGAGAGCAGATGCTTTACGATCTGAGCCACCAGGGAAGCCCTTATTAAAGGTAGTATTTGAAGAGTGGAAGAGTCTGAACTAGAGACTGTGGTCAACTAAAAAGACACTGAGAGTTCTTGATGAATTAAGATCTCCTGGATCTTCCTGTAGCTTAGGCAGTAAAGAATCTGCTTGCAATGCAGGAGACCAAGGTTCGATTCCTGGGTCGGAAAGATCCTCTGGGGAAGGGAATGACAATCCACTCCAGTATTCTTGCCTGCAGAATCCCATGAACAGAGGAGCCTGGCGGGCTACAGTCTGTGGGATCGCAAAGAGTCGGACACGACTGAGCGACTAACACTGCACTACTGCTGCTACTCATGGTTGTTGTCGCTAAGTTGGGTCCAACTGTGTGACCCCATGAGCTGCAGCACACCAGGCTTCTCTGTCCACTTCTCCATCTCCTGGAGCTTGCTCAAATTCATGTCTGTTGAGTCAGTGATGCTATCCAACCATCTAATCCTCTGTCGTCCCCCTTCTTCTCCTGCCTTCAATTTTTCCCAGCATCAGGATCTCTTCTAATGTGTCGGCCCTTTGCATCAGGTAGCCAGAGTATTGGAGCGTCAACACTAGTCCTTCCGATGAATAATCAGGATTGATTTCCTTTAGCATTGACTGGTTTGATCTCCTTGCAGTCCAAGGAGCTTTCAAGAGTCTTCTCCAACACCACTGTTCAAAAAGCATCAATTCTTCAGTGCTCAGCCTTCTTTATGATCCAATTCTCACATCCATACTTGACTACTAGAAAAACCATAGCTTTGACTAGATGGACCGTTGTTGGCAAAGTAATGTCTCTGCTTTTTAATGCATTGTCTAGGTTTCTCTTAGCTTTTCTTCCAAGGAGCAAGTATCTTTGAGTTTCATGGCTGCAGTCACCATCTGCAGTGATTTTGGAGCCAAACAGGATAGTCTGTTACTGTTTCCATTGTTTTTCTCCATCTATTAGCATGAATTGATGGGACTGGATGCCTTGATCTTAGTTTTTGGAATGTTGAGTTTTAATCTAGCTTTTTCATTCTCCTCTTTCACCTTCATCAAGAGGGTCTTTAGTTCCTCTTACCTTTCTGCCATAAAGGTGGTCTCATCTGTATATCTGAGGTTATTGATATTTCTCCTGGAAATCTTGATTCCAGCTTGTGCTTCATCCAGTCTGGCATTTCACATGATGAACTTTGCATATAAGTTAAATAGGCAGGATGACAATATGCAGCCTTGATATACTCCTTTCCCAGTTTCGAACCTGTCCATTGTTCCTTGTCCAGTTCTAACTGTTGCTTATGGACCTGCATACAGATTTCTCAGGATGCAGGCAAGGTGATCTGATATTCCCATAGTAGTGGTGGCCATCTAAATCTGAATTTTCCTACACAGTCTAAAAAGATTCTGTATAAAATCAACAAAATAGATTGGATAAAATAAAATATTCATAACCTGTGTTGGAGAAAACGAAGAACTTCAGATTACTAGGAGTGAGAGAAATAAATACCTATATCTGGCCTACTCAGCTTCAGATCCCATTTTAGAGGTCATGCAGACTGCAGAGACTACGTGGAAAAGACAAGAGGGTTTGAATCAGGAGCCCTAGGGGTAATAGTTTGCAATAAAAATTGTTTTTAGAAAAATCTTACCTTAGTGGGAAAATCCTAAGATTTGGGCTTAGATTCACTCAGAACATTGGCTATTCAGAAATCAAAAGGAGACCTTGTCTCCTAGGGTACACAAGACCCTAGGCAGCAGATCAAGAGAGTGCCTCTTCGGAGGATGAAATTGTTCTCCCTTGTAGGCTTGGTGATGAAGGGAAGGGAGACACAAGATGGGGACATTTAAGTGTCCTGTAGAAGTAAGAAAATCATGCTGTTAGATACACACTAATAGCTCTCTTTGGTTTAATTTCAGAAGAAGGAGCTTTTGAACTAAAAACCTGAGAATCGATCCTAAATCTTTTCCTTACTGTATACAACTTTTATTGCTAGTTAAAAACTATACACTGAAGAGCCTGGCACACTACAGCCCCTGGGGTCATGGAGAGTCGGACTTGACTGAGCGAGCAACACTTTCATTTTTCACACACTGAATAGGAAATTGCAGATTATGTATGTACATAGGTACAAGGAAAAAGCAGAAAATGAGAATCGAAACATTTTAGCTATTAATTTTGTTTCTCCTAAACCAACCATGAAGCAGTTACCAGTAACAGAACACCATGACCCATATTAAATATCCTTAAGCCTTTCTGGATATGAAAAGGCAAAAGAATATATGAATAAGAAATTCAGAAACTTGGAGCCAGAGTAGATAAATACTAGGAAGATGTGAAGTAAAAGTTAACTAGAAGATGAAGAAAAAGAATCATTTTAAAAATTAAGAGTAAATTACAGGGTACCAAGGAGGAATAGACATGACTGAAAATTCAATGAAGCACATTGAGGAAAATGGGTCAAATGAAGACAAAATAAAGGATCAGAAAGAAAAGGACTAATATAAAAGGTAGGTAAAAAGATCTAACATACCTGCAATTAGAATCCTTAAAGAGAAAACCAAAACATTGAAATAGAACTCGTGTTTGAGTATGAACTTTACTGAAGTAGAAAACCAGAATCTGTATGTTGAAAGTGCCCACCTGTGCTTGTGAAAATTGATCTTGAGGAAGTTTAGCAAAACTTTGATACTTCAAAGGTAAAAATAAATATAAAAAAGGAATCCTCCAGGCCTCCATGCTAAAAGATTAGGTTATTTAAAAGAAAATTAGATTGGCATCAGACTCTTCAACAACAATATGCAGAACAATTCAATATTAGAGCAGTATTTTCAGAAAACGAATAAGAATTTGACATTGAGCCAAAGTGCTCAGTAAGTATCAAGACAGTAGAAAAATTCTAACCATGGAAGAACACAGGGAATACTATACTCATTAGCCTTCCAGAGGAATCTTCTAAACTTGTGCTATTCAGTACAGTATCCACTCTCTGTCATAGCTCTTGAGCATTTGAAATGAGGCTAGTCTGAGCTAGTGGTCCTGTAAGTATAAAATGCATACTGTTTTTTAAAGACTTAATAGTTCCCCAAAAGTCAAATGTCTCATTAAAAGTTTTAAAATTAGTGATTACGTATTGAATCTCACTTCTTAAATTTTATAAAATATTTACAAATATTTTATTTTTGTTGGAGCTTTGTAAACTATCATTTCTTGAATTATGATTTAAGAGTTAAGGTTAAGAATTGAGCCAGCCAGTATGGCGTGACGGCAATGCAACTTAGAGACAAAATCATTATCATTGTCATCAATAAAATGCAGTTGCATTATTCAGTGGAGGAGAGGACATTTTTAAAAGAGGCCATTTAAAATAATGACCCTTAAGTTTATTATCCTAAGGATAGAGTCTAAGGAAGTGAGAGCATATAGGTCTAAGGTATATGTTAGTCAGAAGCAGGAAGTAGAGATTATATTCAAATATATTCATATTCAGGAGCTTGTAGAAACAGGGTCACAGAAAGACTTGGATCTGATTGAAATAACGAGAAAGATCATCTTGAAATCTTTCCCAGGCCACGAGATTAGTAACAGAAGATAATAACATGATACTGGGTGCTGTTTGCTTTCTGTTATGTTTTTAAGCATTGTACTTTATAAGGGGCAAAGAAAGCTCCATTATGTATAATCTCAAGAAGGAGACAAGCCTCTACTAGTATTTATAGTTTGTGATTAAAGCATTGACAGAGGATTTGGGTTTTCTTAGACTAGCTAATTAACAAATGATACCATTTTTGCTTCTTAGGTTTCCTACATATGAAAACACTTGTTACGTTCTTAACAGTAAAATACATAAGACAAATGTGATTTGAAATGATGCTGTGTGCCAAATATATACTGAAAAAGATTTACCATCCTCAGTAAAATACTAACATTTTGTATTCTAAAAGCATAATTATACTTTTTATTCAAGATTTCTCTTTTTATGTCCCATTACAATTACATAATTTGGTTCACATGCTTTGTATATATATCTTATTTAAAGTACTTTTCCTGATCTTGGATGGTTTGGCCTGAGATGGCTTGGAGCAGGGCTTGGGTTCCCAGCCAGAGACTGAGACCGAGTTGTGGTGGTGAAAGCACCAGATTCTGGCCACTAGACTGGTAGTCAGTGACAAGGGCCCTGCCCCTCCGGCTTTGCAAAAAGAATTTCCACAAAGATGGAAAGTAGTGAAGCGAGTAAAGCGTTTATTAAGAGGAAACAGAGTACAGTTTGTACGGATAGACGCGCAGGCAGACTCAGAGGGACAGTCCCTGAGTTGCACCCTCGTGGCAGTTTAAATCACTTACATGAGGCATTTCTTACGGTTTTCCTTTGGCCAGTCGTTTTGATTTGCCTGGTTCATGGTCCAGGCAAATACTTGGTATATCTCAGAATCTCAGGCATGTGCATTCACGTCTCTTAGCCAAGATGGATCCTACTGCAGAGGCATATGCATAGCCGGGCATTAGTTAACATCACTCCTCTTTGATCTCCAAGGAGCTTCTCTGGGCATGTGTGATCAGGAAGGTCTCTGGACTTTGGGAATGAGGGGATATGTGGTCTGGGCAGGGCCCAGCCTTCTCCCTTAATTGTTCTGCTAGTCTCCATTTTCATCTCAGAGTTTTGGTCAATAGGGAATGAATTTCCAACTGCTTTAACCTGGGGGAGGGCTATCTGCCTCCTGCTTCATTCCTATGTGTTTGACATTTTTTGGTTGTTTTTGCAAATAAATTTCTCTCATTATAACTTCCAGGTGGTTTTTGTTGGAGATCAGTTTGAAAGCTATTAATATATTGATTTTTATATCTCTATTTGTATTCAACTACCTCTGGAACTCACATATTAGTTGAAATGATTTTTTAGCTAGATCTGTTGGGTTTTGCAGTCAAAACATACAGCAAAGTGTTGTTTCCGCTTTCCCTTGTGACTATAGTTGACTTACTGGAAATGGATTGGCTTGAATTGCCGGCAAAGTAGTAAATAACAATGGTATGAGTAGTATCTTATTTTAGTTTCTGATATTAATGGCAGCCCTTATAATACTTCACCATTCAATATAATGACTTAATATATAATTTCATGTTAAGAAGATAGTCTTTATTAAAGAATGATTTTCTTCAAAAAAGTCAAGAGTGGGTGCCTTTAAACCATAAGTCCTTAGCCTAATCAATTAGTATTAAGAATAGTAAATATTTTTATTTTTATCATTTTAAAGTTTGTTTATAATGAAATTATTTGTTGAGAGCATTAATACTAGAGGAAGTTTTTCTTTTTTTTAAACTTTTTATTTTATATTGTAGTATAGTCAACAATATTGTGGTTGTTTCCGGTGGACAGCAAAGAGACTCAGCCATACGTATACATGTATCCGTTCTTTCCCAACCTCCCCTCTCATTCGTGACATTGAAGAGAGTTGGTCACTGTTGGTTATCTGTTTTAACATAGCAGTGTGTACGTGTTGATTTCAAGCTCCCTAACTATCCCTCCCCCACCACCATAAATTTGTTCTCTTAGTCTAAGAGTCTGTATCTGTTTTATCTCATTTGTATTGAGATGATCATATGGTTTTTATTCTTCAATTCGTTGATTTCGTGTATCATACTTGATTGTGGATATTGAAAAATGCTTGCATCCCTACGATAAATCCCACTTGATCATGTGTGTATAATCCTTTTAATGTATTGTTGGATATGGAATGTATTTTATTGTGGATTTTTGTGTCTATGTTCATCAGTGATTCTGGCCTGTAATTTTCTTTTTTGTGGTATCTTTGTCTGGTTTTGGTATCAGGGTGATGGTGGCCTCATAGAATGAGGCTGAGAGTTTTTCTTCCTCTCCAAATTTCAGAAGGATAGATGTTAGCTCTTCTCTAGATTTTTGATAGAATTCATCTCTGAAGCTATCAAATTCTGGACTTTTGTTTGTTGGGAGGTTTTAACCATGGTTTCAATTTCAGTGCTTCTAACTGGTCTGTTCATAATTTCTTTTTCTTCCTGTTTCAGTCTTGGGAGACTGTACTTTTCTAAGAATTTGACCATTTCTTCCAGGTTGTACATTTTATTAACATACAGGTGCTTGTTGTAGTGTCTCACGATCCTTGTATTTTTGTGGTGTCAGTTTTAACGTCTTCATTTCTAATTTTATTAATTTGAGTCATCTCCATTTTTTTCTTGACAAGCATGGCTAAAGGCTTATCAATTTTGTCTTTTAAAGAACCAGCTTTTAGTTTCATTAATCTTTGCTATTGTTTTCTTTTTCTTTACTTCACTTATTTCTGTCCTGATCTGTATGATTTCTTTTCTTCTACTAACCTTACGTTGTATTTGTCATTCTTTCTCTAGTTGGTTCAGGTGTAAGTTAGGTTGTTTGAGATTTTTTTCTTGTTTTCTGAGGTATGATTGTGTTGCTATAAAGTTCCTTCTTAGAATTGTTTTTGCTGCAGCCCATAGGTTTTTGGATCGTTGTGCTTTCATTTTCTTTTGTCTCCATGTATTTTTAATTTCTTTAGTGATCTATTGGTTGTTTAGTAGCAAATTGTTGAGCCTCCACATGTTTGTGATTTTTTTTTAATAGTTTTTTTTCCTTATAGTGTATTTGTAATCTCATAGCATTGTGATCAGAAAAGATGGTTCATATGATTTCTTTTTTTGTAAAAGTCTGTATTGAATATGTTACAATGTTGCTTTTGTTTTACTTTTTGGTTCTTGGCCCTGAGGCATGTGGGATGGCGGAGCCTGGTAGGCTGCAGTCCACGGGGTTGCGAAGAATCAGACATGACTGAGCGACTTCACTTTCTCTTTTCACTTTCATGCACTGGAGAAGGAAATGGCAACCCACTCCAGTGTTCTTGCCTGGAGAATCCCAGGGATGGGGGAGCCTGGTGGGCTTCCGTCTATGGGGGTCGCACAGAGTCGGACACGACTGAAGCGACTTAGCTCCCTCACCAGGGATCAAATCTTCACCCTCTCCATGGAAGGCAAAGTCTTAACACTGGATTGCCAGGGAAGTCCCACTTCCCAGTCTTAACACTGGATTTCCACTTTCTTAAATTTATCAAGGCTTGCCTTGTGAACCAGCATGTGGTCAATCCTGGACAATGTTCCATCTGTAGAGAGAAATTTTTCTTAATGGAAAGTAAGACTACACGGAAGAACTGTACAAAAAGATCTTCATGACCCAGATAATCATGATGATGTGATCACTAATCTAGAGCCAGACATCTTGGAATGTGAGGTCAAGTGGGCCTTAGAAAGCATCACTACGAACAAAGCTAATGGAGGAGATGAAATTCCAATTGAGCTGTTTCAAATCCTGAAAGATGATGCTGTGAAAGTGCTGCATTCAATATGCCAGCAAATTTGGAAAACTCAGCAGTGGCCACAGGACTGGAAAAGGTCAGTTTTCATTCCAATCCCAAAGAAAGGCAATGCCAAAGAATGCTCAAACTACCCCACAATTGCACTCATCTCACATGCTAGTCAAGTAATGCTCAAAATTCTCCAAGCCAGGCTTCAGCAATACGTGAACCGTGAACTCCTGATGTTCAAGCTGGTTTTAGAAAAGGCAGAGGAACCAGAGATCAAATTGCTAACATCTGCTGGATCACGGAAAAAGCAAGAGAGTTCCAGAAAAACATCTATTTCTGCTTTATTGACTACGCCAAAGCCTTTGACTGTGTGGATCACAATAAACTGTGGAAAACTCTGAAAGAGATGGGAATACCAGACCACCTAACCTGCTCTTGAGAAATCTGTATGCAGATCAGGAAGCAACAGTTAGAACTGGACATGGAACAACAGACTGGTTCCAAATAGGAAAAGGAGTCCGTCAAGGCTGTATATTGTCACCCTGCTTATTTAACTTCTATGCAGAGTACATCATGAGAAACGCTGGGCTGGAAGAAACACAAGCTGGAGTCAAGATTGCTGGGAGAAATATCAATCACCTCAGATATGCAGATGACACCACCCTTATGGCAGAAAGTGAAGAGAAACTAGAAAGCCTCTTGATGAAAGTGAAAGAGGAGAGTGAAAAAGTTGGCTGAAAACTCAACATTCAGAAAACGAAGATCATGGCATCCGGTCCCATCACTTCATGGGAAATAGAGGGGGAAACAGTGGAAACAGTGTCAGACTTTATTTTTTGGGCTCCAAGATCACTGCGGATGGTGACTGCAGCCATGAAATTAAAAGATGCTTACTCCTCGGAAGAAAAGTTATGACCAACCTAGACAGTATATTCAAAAGCAGAGACATTACTTTGCCGACTAAGGTCCGTCTAGTCAAGGCTATGGTTTTTCCTGTGGTCATGTATGAATGTGAGAGTTGGACTGTGAAGAAGGCTGAGCGCCAAAGAACTGATGCTTTTGAACTGTGGTGTTGGAGAAGACTCTTGAGAGTCCCTTGGACTGCAAGGAGATCCAACCAGTCCATTCTGAAGGAGATCAACCCTGGGATTTCTTTTGAAAGAATGATGCTGAAGCTGAAACTCCAGTACTTTGGCCACCTCATGTGAAGAGTTGACTCATTGGAAAAGACTGATCCTGAGAGGGATTGGCGGCAGGAGGAGAAGGGGACGACAGAGGATGAGATGGCTGGATGGCATCACGGACTCAATGGACGTGAGTCTGAGTGAACTCCGAGAGATGGTGATGGACAGGGGAGGCCTGGCGTGCTGCGATTCATGGGATCACAAAGAGTCGGACTCAACTGGGTGACTGAACTGAACTGAAGCTACTATATTGGGCTTCCCAGGTGGCACTAGTGGTAAAAAACCCGCCTGCCAATGCAGGAGACATAAACAATGCGGTTAAACCCCTGGGTTGGGAAGATCCCTGGAGAACAGCATAGCAACGCACTCCAGTATTCTTGCCTGGAGAATACATGGTCAGAGGAGCCTGGGGTGACAGTCCATGGGATTGCAGAGTCAAGACATGACTGAAGCCACTGAGCACACATGCACAAACTACTGTATTATTTTCTATTTGCTGTAAAATAAGATCTTTAAGAATACTGGGGCCAGTAATATTATATGCCGTATTATTAACTGTGTGTGGCTTGTGGTCATTTTACTGTCTTATAACAAATCACAACATAAATCGTAGCAATACTTTTTGGCTCTGTTTCTTAAGGCTTAAAAATAAAAACAAAAATAAGCAAATGGGACCTAATTTACTTTTAAAAGTTTTACATAGTAAAGGAAACCATCAGTAAAATGAAAAGATGACCTACCAAATGGGAGAAGATGTTTGTAAATGATATGAATGATAGGGGTTAATATCCAAAATATATAAACAAGCCGTTTAACTCAATATGTTTTTCTTTAAAAAAGAACAGTTTAAAAATCGAGTTAGTGAAGCCATTCAACCATTTCATTCTCTGTTGTCCCCTTCTCCTTCATTCAGTCTTTCCTAGCATCAGAGTCTTTTTTTAATGAGTCAGTTCTTCACCCCAGGTGGTCAAAGTATTGGAGCCTCAGCATCAGTCCTTCCAATGAATGCTCAGGACTGATTTCCTTTAGGTTTGATCTGAACCATTCCTTTGACTGATTTGATCTCCTTGCAGTCGAAGAGACTCTCAAGAGTTTTCTCCAACACCATGGTACAAAAGCATCAATTCTTCGGCACTCAGCTTTGTTTATGGTCTAACTCTCACACCCATACATGACTGCTGGCTAAACCATTGCTTTGACTAGACAGACCTTTGTTGGCAAAGTAATGTGTCTGTTTTTTAATATGTTGTCTAGATTTGTCATAGCTTTTCTTTCAAGGAGCAAGCATCTTTTAATGGACATAAGTTTGAGCAAGCTCTGGGAGTTGCTGATGGACAGGGAAGCCTAGCTTGCAGCAGTCCATGGGGTCACAAAGAGTTGGACATGACTGAGTGACTGCACTGAACTGAATTTTAAAATGAGCAGAAGACCAGAACAGACACTTTTGCGAAGAGGATATACATCTAGCTAAAAGGCACCTGAAAAAGCGCTTAGCATCACTAATCGAGAAATGTAAATCAAAACCATGAGCTATCAACTCATACCTGTCAAAATAGCTGTCTTCAAAAAGTATACAAATAACCAGTCCTGGCTGGGATGTGGAGGAAAGGGAATCCTAGTACATTGTCGGTGGGACTGTAAATTTGTGTAGCTACTATTGAAAAAGTATGGAGGTTCCTCAATAAACTCAAAATAGAATCACCATTGTTGTTACTCAGTCGTTGTGTTCAAATCTTTGTGACCCCATGGACTGTAGCCCACCAGGCTTCTCTGTCCATGAGATTTCCCCGGGCAGGAATACTGGAGTGGATTGCCCTTTCCTTCTCTAGAGGGTCTTCCCAACCCAGAGGTCAAACCCACATCTCCTGCTTGGCAGTCAGGTTCTTTACCACTGAGCCACCTGGGAAGCCCAAACCTGGAGAATGCCGGCCACCCTCCACTTGCAAAGCGAGTGCTGTGCCATTTGAACTAGTTCCCCCTTCCCCAGCTGTATTATCCAGCAGTTCCATTGCTGGGTGTGTATCTGAGGAAAACACTGGATCAAAAGATACATGCACTCCAAGTTTCATGGCATCATTATCTACAGTAGCCAAGATAGGAAGCAATTTGAGTGCCCATTGTTAGATGAATGGATAAAGAAGTGGCATGTGTACATGTATACACACAGACACACGTGCACTATAGAAGATTCTCTGCTATAAAAAGAACGAAATCCTGCCTTTGCAACAACATTGATGAACCTAAAGAGTGCTGTGCTTAGTGAAGTAAGTCACACATAGAAAGACAAATACCCCGTTATCACTTGTATGTGGAATCTAAAAAAGTGAAACAAATGAATATAACAAAACCGAAACAGACTCACAGATACAGAGAACAGACTAGTAGGTTACCTGTGGGGAGAGTGAGGGGAAGAGGGGCACAATAGGAGTGTGGGATTAAAAGACACAGATTTCTATTTATATGATATATTGTACAGCACGGGAAGTAAAGCCATTGTTTTATAATAACTTATAGAGTATAATCTATAAACATTGGTTTATATGTTATATATTATAATTTATAACGCATAGAATGTTGTTATAACTATATATAACATATAACTATAGAAATGTTATAATCTATAAACATTTCAGGTGTTGTACACCTGAAACTAATAGAATGTTGTAAATCAACTGTATTTCAAAAATAAGGAAAAAATAGGCAACTAGAAAAATAAACACAACCTCTTTCCTCAAAAATCATCATTAATAACTGAGAAAATATGAATATTTCATGTTTTTAGTAAGATATATTTTAGGTATAATATTCGAGGTAATATTCATATAATGGACTGTGTAGTGTAGAGAATATTCTCTAATTTTTTTTTTTTTTAACTAGGGATTAGTAGTATTCAGTGCCTTTTGTTGTCAGATACAGTCACTTGGATATTTGGGCTGTTTTATCACCAGTTAAAAAGCAAATAATGCATTGGGTAATTTCTTGGAATTTCAGAAAGCTAACACACATTTAGGTTTTTTTTTCTTTGACTCTAGTTATACAAGGCTGTTGGAGCAGTAGTAGAGAATACTATGTGAAATTTCGTGACCCTGCAAATGAGTTATTCTGTTGGCTGAAGAAGTCTGGGTGGTCAGCCCCTTGTTCTATTCAAACCCTAAATGAGGTCTACCTATATTATGGCTGGGGTGGGGGCCGATCTGTTTGGCTCACTGTGTACATATTTTAATGTTGCTGCTGCAGCTGCTGCTGCTGCTGTGTTGCTTCAGTCATGTCTGACTCTGTGCGACCCCAGAGATGGCAGCCCACCAGGCTCCCCTGTCCCTGGGATTCTCCAGGCAAGAACACTGGAGTGGGTTGCCATTTCCTTCTCCAATGCATGAAAGTGAAAAGTGAAAGTGAAGTCACTCAGTCATGTCTGACTCTTCGCTACCCCATGGACTGCAGCCTACCAGGCTTCTCCGTCCATGGGATTTTCCAGGCAAGAGTACTGGAGTGGGTGCCATTGCCTTCTCCAGATTTTAATGTTAATCCTATCCATAAACACCCTTACGAAAAACATCCAGAGTAATGTTTAACTGAATACGCAGATACCATGGCTCAATCAAATTGACATACAAAAGTAACCATCATGAGTGGACTCTCTTCTACTGATGTATCGATGTGAATTGTGTGGCATAATAGTTGTGTGTAACTGCTAGTGAGGAATGATGCCCTAGAGTTTTCCACAAAGGAATCTACAGTTGATTTTTACTAAGGTTGATTTCGTGACCTGCTTTTTAGTATTCATTGTGATAAACCCCAAAATGAAACTCCAGAAGGCCAAGTAGTGGGTTTTTTTTTTTTTTTTTTTTTTTTAAGAGACATCTGGACTTAAATTCTAGGTTTCAGCACACAGTGTTCTCTGGGGTGAGTTCATTTAGATGCTAGTAATTTTCTCTTCCCATATTTCAGTGTTAGACATCTTTTCTCCTCCTTGTACTAAAGAAGCAAACAGAATGTTTTGATTTTGCTCATAATAACTTAGTTATGGACTGATCACCTTTTATTTTTGATGTGTGCATGTGGGAGGGATGAGATAAAGGCAAGGTAATTTTCTAAAATGATTTCTGAAGGTTTAAAGAACATTTTTGCATATGTTTGCTTTTGAAAAAATGTAATCCAAGACCTGATTAGCTTAATGCAAAGTGAAAGTTTAGTCTCTGCAAGAGCTAGTGATTGGTGATTCTACTAAAAAAATTTCTCTTCTTCATGAGAGAATTCTTAAAATACAAGACAGTCTCTTTAAAAGGTCAATCCTCTTTTCTGTTAAAAGTAATTAGAACTTCTACAACATTAATAAATGCTCACCTTAAATATTAAGTTATCAAGTAGAACATTAATAAAAACTCACCTACTCCATCTTTAGTGTTCTGTGACAGCTTATACTTTCCTTTTTGTTGCTTAGTCACTAAATAGTGTCCTACTCTTTTTGCAACCCCATGGACTGTAGACCACCATGCTCCTTTGTCCATGGGGATTCTCCAGGCAGGAATACTAGAGTGGTTTGTCATTTTCTCCTCCAGGGGATCTTTGCCCAGAGATCATACCCACGTTTCTAGCATTGGCAGGAGGATTTTTTTTTACTACTAAACACCAGGGAAGCCCAGATACATCCCTTTAGTCAAACTTTAAGGAGTTTATAACTGAATAAAAAAGGCATATACAGAGTGAATGAAGTAAGCCAGAAAGAAAAATAACCAATACAGTATACTAATGCATATATATGGAATTTAGAAAGATGGTAACGATAACCCTGTATGCAAGACAGCAAAAGAGACACAGATGTATAGAACAGTCTTTTGGACTCTGTGGGAGAGGGAGAGGGTGGGATGATTTGGGAGAATGGCACTGAAACATGTATAATATCATATAAGAAACGAATCGCCAGTCTAGGTTTGATGCAGGATACAGGATGCTTTGGGCTGGTGCGCTGGGATGACCCAGAGGGATGGTATAGGGAGGGAGGGAGGAGGGGGAGTTCAGGATTGGGAACACGTGTACACCCGTGGCAGATTCATGTTGATGTATGGCAAAACCAGTACAGTATTGTAAAGTAAAAACAAAAAAACATGTTTATCTAATTAATACACATTGAAATACATCCCTTTAGTTGAACTTACTTCAGTGTATATTAATTGTATATGTCTTTTTATTCAGTATATATTTCTTAAAGACTGGACAGTTCTATTCAACTAGCATTAATTGGGTCCCACCATGCATTAGTTGGTACCTTGCCCTGGGGAGATTAGATAGGCAAGTAATAGATAAGTTTTAATACAGTGTAACACATTATATAGAATTGATTATGAAGTGTTCAGAGAATTGGACTCAATTCATAGTTATCAGAGTCTTTCAGAGTGTCACAGAGATAAACATTTCACCTAGGTTCTAATGGATGAATAGGTGTTGCTTTGGTATACTCTCTTATTTTTCTCCTTTTACCTGCCTTTTCCCAAACCTTCAATAGTATCATCTATCTACCTTTCCCATTTCTCAATTTTGGTAGCCTCTAGCAGCTGGCAAACAAAAAACAAAAACACCCAGTAGTACAGAATGATGCTATTAAAATTTAGGGTTGTTAGCCTTAGCTGGTAGTGGTTTTTCATATTCCTTCTTTGTAGAATATATATTTCTCCCTTTTCTGCTGAGAACATGCTTTATTGGTTTCAAAACACAGCTTAAATGTTAACCTTATTTATGGAAATTTCCATGGTCTTCATGGAGCTGTGATTGCTACCCATTATACATTATATGTAACTTCCATGGTGATATCAGTCAGATTGAATTGTGATAATTTATTTACATCTCTCTTTCTCTCACTAGACAGCTCACTGAGGGTATGATTTGTTTCCTCTAGCTTATACTCCCAATATAGTAGGGACTCAGTAAAAATACGTTGTCTGTGGGTAATCTCATCTACTCCAAGTCTTCAGCTGCCAATGGACTCTAACACCTTGGAAACAATGACAACATTGTATGGATATTGGGGGAGAGAGGTGGATTTGATTAAGCAGGAACAGGGAGTGCTGGATTTTGAAAATACAGTGTATTTACCTAGGTACCATGAGGGCACAAGGACTATGGGAACAACATCCCAAGCAATGGAAGCCACATATACAATTTCACAGGGAAGAAACCCAGTCCAAACAGAAACTGAAAAAAATTTGGTGTAACTAGCAAAAAGGATCCATTCAGGGAAGGGGCTGGAGATGATAATTGGAAAGGGAATAGGGGTCAAATTATGAAAGGATTCTGATGCTCTGTGTCTTAGTCCGCTTGGGTCACTGTAACAAAATAGCTTAGACTGGGTGGCATTTCTCACAGTTGTGGTGACTGGTAAGTCCAAGACCAAGACACCAGAAGATTTTGGTGAGGGCCTGCTTTCTGTTTCATAGATGGCTGTCTTCACCAGAACGTCACATGGTGGAAAAAGCAAGGCATCTCTCTGGGGTCTCTTTTTGTAAGGTCACTGATCCCATCAATGAAGACTCTGCCCTGTGATGTACAGATGCCAACCTCTTTAGCTTTGTTTACTTTTATTGTTCCCCAAGGTATTTCACAAGAGGATGGAGATGGATCTTCTACTGAAAAGATTCCTTCACTGTGTTTCACTATACAGTGTCCTTATTCTCTTAGTATGAAGTGAAGAAATCCACATTTACTTTATTTTTAGGGACCATATTTTCAGTAATCACTTTGAAATTGCAGTTGAACAGTTCTAGTTATATACTCTGCTTTTACCACATTCATTAGTACTGTCCCTCTTGGTATATACTTTCTCAGTAAATATCTTCCATTTTTTAACTATATAGCTCAATTTTTAGCAACTACTTTTGACCTAGTTAGTGATAACTTTAAAGAAAATAGTTACAACTAGCAGATCTCCCTACTTATTCTAGTGATGATTTCCAAACACATAACTTCTCCAACTCCCACAGCTTACATTATCTCTGGAATTGAAATGACGACAGGACTGTCAAAAATCGTTTATTGTAATTGTATAAAATGACTCTCTCAACTTAATCTTTTAGTAAAACCTCAGTTGGTGAGTCATTGTACAAATAGGTCTTTGTTCTGCCCTCTTTCTTTTCATGACTGTGTCTATCCTTTTCTCTCCTGCATTTCATATTCCTTTTATTTGCTTAAAATCCATGATGGGGAGGAAGAAGTTCTCATCAGTGAAAGAAAGAGCATTTTGTAACTCCTCCCCACCATGTACTTCCATTTTCTTTTAGAAACACTAATTTCTCATTGGTCAGGTCCTTTAATCTTCTTATACCCAGCATACTCTTCTTATATGTTTTAAATCTATTTTAAATCTGTTTCAGTTTCTCTCACGCAGTTTCCTTTCTCTCCTTCAATCACTGAGTCGGTTTATCTGTCTCAAAATACTGTACATCCCTTTCTCACTCCATTGTTTTACTTTAATTCTTATTGCTGCAAAATATGTTAAATAAAAATATTTATCACATAATAACTTGGCAAATCTGGTCAAGGTGTTGTTAGTACTATATATCTTCTAAATTAAGATTTGTGGTAGGAAGAGCGCTGGATCAGGTATCAGAAAAACTGGTTTGTTGTTACTTTTCCAGTACAATCATATGATCTTATTTGTAGTATGAAGGAAACAATCTATCATGCCTATGTCACATAGCTATTTTAAGAAATGAGTTTTTGTGATAGTATCTTTAAAAGATCGAATAGCTTTCAGTCAGGTACCTTTAAATGAGGACGCTATACCTCTGTGTAGGAATTAGTTAAAGTTGTGGGGTGAGTGGCATTTCATAGAGGGAAGTAGTAAGATATGAAATGAAATGGTTAATTTGGATCTCTATAAGTAATTTAGTGTGGCAAGAATATAGTATATCAGTGGAAGAGTATCAGGAGATATGGTTGGAAAATATCATGGATGTGCTTTAAAAGTTACAGGCAATCATTTAAAGATTTAAAGTAGGGGAGTGACATAAAATTTGTATTTCCAGAAGCTTATTCTGCAGTCAGGGTAGATGACAGATGGAGGGAGGCTAGAGTTAGGGAGACTCTTGAGGAGGCTGTTGCATTTAATAAAGGTCAGAATTGAGAACTGGAAGTAACATGAATTTAACAAGTAAAGAATAGATGCAAAAGATGCTAATCAGATGGGATCTATGGAACTTACACTCTGATTAACGTGGGTGGTAGAAAGGCATTTATTAAAAGAGAAAATTTTATAATCCTTCTTGGGCTTCTGGCTTAGCTGGGTTCCCTGCCATGAACTGCTATGGAGAATAAAATGAAAGGAAATGAAAGAGGAGAATTGATTTGAGGAATGTTGAACTTGAGGTATTTATTCCATATCCAAGTGCACATGCTTTGTTTTAGTTGGATGAAGGGAGGGAGAATTTGGGACTTGTCTGTGTAGTAGTAAATGAAGCCTTGGATTTGAATCAGATTTCTCAGGCACAGGGCCAGGTCTCTTGTTATACCTTATTCTAAAAGTCTATCCCTTGAGAAATAAATAGTTCCCCAGAGACAAGGATACACATGGCCCTTGAGTCATGTTCCTGGTCCTTGCTGTCAATTCCAAATCCAAGTCTTCTCTTCACAATCAGTCACAAGAATCCTTGGACATGTAAATGAAACTAACAGTTTCCTATTGTTCTTATAACTAGAAGTAAACAATACTATAAATCTAATCCAAGTACATTTTTAATCTACTAGAGTCATAGTAATAACAGTCTTTATTTTTCTTTCTCTGTCTTGGAGTTTACTGTAAATTGGTTATCAGCAGATGTTAACGTAACATCATAAATTCAACTTATGATAGTAGCATACCTGAAAACCTCCTCTTGATATATAATTATAATGCCAGTTATTTCAGTGTATTTACTTGGCAGCTGTGTTGGGAACTTGAGCCTTTCCCCAGCCGTATCTTTAGTTATGAGTCCTTCCCATTCCACCTGTTCCCTGCCTTCTGCTGGCTTTCGCCTTGAGACATGAGTTGTGCTTTAACTTCTCCTCTGCCTATAGCATTGTAGCTCAGCTTCTTGATTTACTTTTCTTTCAAGCTTCTCTGACCCTATTGCCTGGTGGTTGTTTTTTTTTTTTTTTCTTTCTGGCTCTGGCAAGTTCATAACAAAGCTGCATTTTTGCCATCTGGAGGTCAGGCGGAGTCTGAACATACGACTGCAGAGGCCAGAATGAGTGCCTGCACAACTGCAAGGGCACTATCATGGCTGTGGCTCCCACCGATATTATTTTAGAGAAGAAGTTGCCCTTTGTGTCTGGGTCCTTCAAAATTCAAGGACTGCCAGCTGTAATTTGTAGACATACTCAAGCATTTTTATGGCTGCACCTAAATGTGAACGGGGGAGTTGGATTGATTCCTGCAAACATTTAAAAGGAGTGCATTTACAGTGTCAGTAGTGGTCTGGGTAAAGATAATGAAAAGTGTGCCTTTTTTTTTTTTAAGAACTCCTGATCACAGCTTTTTTTTTTTTTTTGCAAGCAGTCAGAAAGCCATTCATTTAGACCTGCATACACCACACTCACTGACTCTCTTAAAATCATTTCAAGGGTGTTCACAGATACCAGAGAAAATGTTCAGTTCACAGATACACACTGTAATATGGAGTAGAATGCCAGTGTAGAAAGCATATATGGAATGAGACTGAAACTTTGTAATTATTTATTGGATAGTGGCAGTTTAACAGTAAGCAGTATTTGGCTCTTTGTTTTCATGCCAGATGAAAGAAGATAATTCCCAGCTGTTTCATTTAAATTCTAGACCTACATAGAAATCCACATGCTAGCAAGTAAATAGAACTCCTTTTCAGTTTTTCTAAATGGTAAATCAGATTTATATGAAAATCCAGATTATATTTTCTCTGACAATAGTATTACAAAAGATACCATCCCCAAATCTTGCTTCATTGTATTACAACTGTCCTTCCAATACTTTGGATTGTAATCCATGGAAATCCATCAGAGTGCAAGAGTTTTATATTGTTTTCTTTTGTTCCCCTTGCCCCTGACATCAGCTCTGATGTTAAGCCATTCTTTTAGTTATAGTTAAAATGAGACATGCATGGGTGATTTGCAGTTAACTCCTCGCCTCCACACACACAAATGCCTCAGCCTCACATCTAATCATGATTCATGCCTTATGCCAGATTCTTGCCGTCATCCCAGCACCAGCAGATGGTGGGACATGACCCCTGGGGCAGTCTACCCCATTGTTCTAAGGTTGTACATCTTTTGGTAGCAATGGTCAGAAAAGGAAGAATTTTAATGTGGGAAATTGAGTTTTTCTTTTGACTTCTTGCTTTAAAAAAATAAATTAATGGAAATTTGGTGTCAGATTTTCAGGTGGTACCATAAAAACTTATTTTTTAATTCCAGAAACAAAAGTGAAAAGGCACATTGTATTTTATAAATGGGCTTGCTGAAAGAAAGGATAGCTGCTGTGTTTATATTTTAGCATGCAAACTCTACATTTGTAATAACCTGAATTGTGAGAAATGAGTGAGTAACAGCATACAAAAAGACAAATTTCATTTATTTATGCTTAAGTACGTATTCTGTTGTAAAGAATGGCACCAGTGGATGCCAGATGACACACGCTGAGTTGTTAGTGTAGTTGAGTCTAAATTTGCTCCTTATGCTCTATGATTAGTATGATTGGTGACTTTAGACAAATTTGCTTCATCTTTCTGGACCTCTGTTTCTTCACCTAATAGAAAATGTTGTTTTAAAGTATCTCCAAAACAATTGCTTTTATTACAGAACATAAAATGTAAGAAACCAAAATGGTATTAGCTGCTTTAACGTGTACTAGGCCTATGGTAGAAGAAGAAAATGCATGGATGGAGTTTCAACATTAACTAATCCTGATTACTTGATCTTTTGTACTGGATAGATAAACATACACATAACTACAGTATTTGCAAGGGAATGTTTTTAAGATAATAAATCCATGGATTTTTACAATTTTCAATTTTTACAAAATTTTCCATGTAATTTTCTATTGATTCAGCCGTTAATTCTAGCTTCTCCTGATGACGTTAAGAATATTAAAGCTCTCTAACCCAGAATCCTGGGTAGTCATGGGTTGCACAGAACATTGCTGTTTAGCTTTTTGACCAGAACCTATGATTAGGGCTGCATTTTGCATTCATTAAGCATGCACATACAGTTACATATGCATGTGTAACTCAGTGTTTTACCTTACTATGCATGAACAAAAATTTTTTTCTATTCTTTTGTTGTAGATATTGTTAATTCTGTTTCTCTTTTTAAGGAATTGCTGGTCCTTATTCATCAAATTGATTTCAGGGTTCTTAATGGATTGGGAGCCACAGTTTGAAAAACACTGAGCTGAACAATCAGCACTTACTATAAAGAAATAATTATTTTGTAGACTTTCTCAAATTATTAAAAATGATTTCCTACTCTGTTGATCACAGCAGCTGTCATTTACTTAACAAGAAATCTTTAGAGTTCTTTTACTTATATGTGTATTCAAAGGCTATAAAAAGATATTGAGGAGCTACACACAGAAACAACATTCAAATAGAATGTTTTGGAGTGTCTGTGAGTTTGATATAGCTTTGGATGGCCTGTCTTTTAATGTTCAGAGTGTGTTCCTGTTTTGCTGGAAGATTGGCATGGGGTGTCTTGCATGGGAGTTTGCTGGCCTTTGGGTGGAGCTTGGTCTCAGGATAGGTATGGGAGGCTTTGGGGTGGGCTTTAGTCTATTAATGTTCCCCAGTGTCAAGAGTTCTGCGATGGGTCCAGAGTTCTGGAGTTGAGCCTCCTGCCTCTTGGTTTTGGTCTCCCTCTTATGGTAACATCAAGAGTCTTCCCTCCATATAGCACAGAAGGCAAAACCCCTAGGTTAATGGTGAAATGACTTTCCAGAGCCAGGAACACCCGAAGAGATTCATAGTTATATAAAGAAGAGAGGAGGAAAATAGAGGTGACTTGGGGGAGAAAAGGGAGAGTCAAAAGGGAAGAGAGCCATCAAGCCAGTGATCAGATCCTTCATTTTGAAGAGGTTGGTTTGCCTTTCTGGTATCTGAGTCCTCCGCCAGCATTCAGAAATTGTTTTGTGAAAGTTACTCCACATACAGGTGATCTTTTGACCTATTTGTGGGGGAGAAAGTGGTTTCCCTGTCTTATTCTTCCATCGTCTTGGGATTGGCCCCTAAATAGAATGTTTTAATGAGCCTTATAGCTTCCTATTTTTAAACACTTGGCATTCCTCTTCACTGTTCAAAGTCAAATAGTAATTTTAGATTTTGTTTCCTTGAGTTTTTATTTCCATCATCACTCCAGGTGTTACTATTCCAGGTGTACATCATTCCAGTTACTGTTTAATAAGTCATACTTTTTTACATGAAGTGGCTTGATTTCATGCAAAGGCTCTTCATTTGTAGTTTAACAAAGATGGAAAACAAAGAAAAGAAGTAGGCCTCTTGAATTTCTATATAACCATATAGAATTTGGAATGAAAGTGAAAGTCACTCAGTCGTGCCCGACTCTTTGCAACCCCACAGACTGTATAGTCCATGGAATTCTCCAGGCCGGAATACTAGAGTGGGTACCCTTTCCCTTCTCCAGGGGATCTTCCCAACCCAGGGACTGAACCCAGCTCCCGCGTTGCAGGTGGATTCTTTACCAGCTGAGCCACCAGGAAAGCCCAGAATTCTGAATACCATGTCCTTATTGGTACCTAAACTACTTCCGTTTTTCGTTAGTGGTATTTTGAATAAGTTTTGTGAGAAGCACAGTAATCATATGGAACTGAATAGTCTCTTCTGTCACTCCATATAAAATGATATGAGGTGAGTATTTTGCACATGTAATTAATTGCCACTTTCAATTGCTGTAGCATTATTGGGAGTCATAGAATTTATATGTATATAATAATACACTATTAGGAAACTCAAGGGAAGTAGAAAATAAAGCATTCCTACTCTAAATAGACAGGACTGGAAATAACATTGAAAAGTAAGTCTGGTATGCAAATGGTATATTCAGAAAGGATTCCTTTGTAATCTGACTAGGTTTACAAAGATTGTATTAAAAAGTATTTCGCATAGGGAAAAACTGAAGTTAAAAGCAGCTTGTGGAACTGAAGGTAATTTTATATAAATACACACATTTTAATATAAATAATTTCTATAGATGGTGAAAATTCTTAAAGAATTTACTGTAGAGGTAATTGTCAGTGTTAGTGTTGAAGACGTTCACTGAAGCTCTTTGTATATATCTCTTTCAGACATGGAAACAAGTGAAAAAATCCAAGGAAGCGGAATACTTCAAGTGTTTGCAAGTCTGTTGATTCCACAGTCCTCCTGCACAGCCAAAGTAGCTAACGTCATAGCAGAAATAGCCAAAAATGGTGAGGTTTTCCTCAAGAACTTTTCTGCTGGGAACATCTTCAGTTTTACACCCTACCTGTCAGTATGTTTTATTAATTTATGTTTCCATTTTGTAGATTAGACCTTTTAAAAAAATTTCTTTTTCTCTCCATTAACTTTTTGTCATGCAGTTGTTTAAAATGACTATAGTCATTCTGTTCATACATTTCTCATTTGCTATTCCATTCTGTCAGAGTAGAGTTAGAGAATAGCACTGCTCCTCCCCTGCTGTACCTGTCTCATTCATTACTTTGGTTATGGGATTCTTGAATTGTCATTGAGTCAGTCATCTTCATTGTCACAGGAGACTGTGCCTTTTTCAGTGTATACATTGTTTCATGTTATATCCAGATAAACTCACTTTTTTTTTTGGTCTGACGTACTGACGTGGCACTTGACTACAGTAGTAAAGTCAGAATACATACTATGTTTTCTGAGTTCACCTTCATGCGAAGCATTTATTTCTTAAGTGTCCATGTATATAAACTCTGGAGAAACAACCTCAAAGCATGGATTATATAATAGCCATCCCATTATATATGGTTTATATCCAAGGGAGAGGGGATGCTTTGGAAGATATTTCAGGGATATTTTGTAGCAGAAATATTCGTATATGATTTTAGTTCAGTCAATTTAAGAAAAACACTGACTTAAAAAAATTTCTTTTAAACTTTAGAATTACTTTACTGGTTTCTGCCATACATCAGCGTGAATCAGCCACAGGTATACATACATCCCTTCCCTCTGAATCCTTCCTTCCGTTGCTCACCCTTCAGAAAGCACCGGGTTGAGCTCCCTGTCCGCAAGCTTCGTCACTCAGTCATGTCCAGCTCCTTGTGGGCTGCTGCTGCCCCACAGCAAATTCCCACTTGCCGTCTGTTTTGCATATGGGGATGTGTGTGTTTCCTGCCACTCTCTCAGTCCGTCCCACCCTCTCCTGCCCCCACTGTGTCCATCTGCATCTCCACTGCTGCCCTGGGTTCATCAGTACCATCTTTCTAGATTCCATACACATTCATTAATAGACAGTATTTGTCTTTCTGTTTCTCACTGACTTCACTGTACAATAGGCTGCAGGTTCATCTACCTTGTTAGGACTGATTCAAATGCATTCTTTCTTATAGCTAAGTCATATTCCACTGTATGTATGTACCACAATTTCTGTATCCACTTATCTGTCAGTGGACATCTAGGTTGCTTCCATGTCCTAGTTATTGTAAATAATGCTGCCGCAAACATTGAGGCACATGCCTCTCTTTCAATTATGGTTTTCTCAGGGTATATTCCTAGTAGTGGGGTTGTTGAGTCATATGGTAATTTTATTCCTAGTTTTTTAAGGAGTCTCCGCACTGTTCTCCATAGTGGCTGTGTCAGTTTCTATCCCTACAAGCAGTGCAAGAGGGTTCCCTTTTCTCCACATCCTCTTCAGCATTTATTGTGTGTAGATTTTTAGAATGATGGCTGTTCTAACCAGTGTGAGGTGATACATCGTTGTAATTTTGATTGGCATTTCTCTAAGAGCAAGGGATGTTGAATATCTTTTCATGTTTGTCCTTCTGCATGTCTTCCTCAGAGAAATGTCTGTTTAGATCTTTTACCCATTTTGGACTGGGTTGTTTGCTTTTCTGGTTTTGAGGTGTATGAGCTGCTTGTGTATTTTGGAGATTAATCTTTTATCGGTTGTTTCCTTTGCAGTTATTTTCTCCCATTCTCAGTGTTGTCTTTTAATCTTGTCTATTGTTTCCTTTGCTGTGCAAAATCTTTTAAGTTTAATTAAGTCCCATTTGTTTAGTTCAGTTTTTATTTCCATTACTCTATGAGGTGAATCAAGGAGGATCTTGCTGTGATGTATGTCAAAGAGTGTATTGGTTATGTTCTCCTCTAAGAGCTTTATAGTTTCTGGCCTTACATTTAAATCTTTAATCCATTTTGAGTTTATTTTTGTGTACGGTGTTATAAAGTGTTCTAGTTTCATTCTTTTACAGGTAGCTGTCCAGTTTTCCCAGCACCCCTTATTGAAGAGGTTGTCTTTTCTCTATTGTATATTCTTGCCTCCTTTGTGAAAAAATAAGGTGAGGCTTTCTGTCTTGTTCCATTGTTCTGTATTTCTGTTTTTGTGCCACTCCTGTTCTATCTTAATGACTGTAGTTTTGCAGTATAGTCTGAAATCAGGAAGGTTGATTCCTCCAGTTCCATTCTTCTTTCTCAAGACTGCTTTGGCTATCCAGGGTCTTTTGTGTTTCCATGAAAATTGTGAAATTTTTTGTTCTAGTTCTGTGAAAAATACCATTGGTAATTTGATAGGGATTGCATTGAATCTGTAGATTCCTTTGGGTTGTGTAGTCATTTTGACAATATTGATTCTTCCAAAAACATGGTATATTTTCCCATCTGTTTGTGTCATCTTTGATTTCTTTCATCAGTGTCTTCTAGTATTCTGCATACAGCTCTTTTGTCTCTAGGTAGGTTTTCCCCTAGGTATCTTCTTATTTTTATTGCAATGGTGAATAGGATTATTTTAACTTCTCTTTCTGATTTTTCATTGTTAGAACCACTGACTTCTTAAAGCAGTTTTTAAGCATAAAGGAAGGCCATGCTAAATGCAATAGCATTAGTATGCCTCTATTTCTCAAAGTTTGATATTATTTTTAGTCTTTTTATTTTAGTAAGTTGCATATATTATGCTTTAAAAAGAAGAAACTTTAAAATTCTGGTGTCAGTTTTACACAATTTTATACATTGTGTAATCACTATGCAGGTGGCCTTGTAAAGTACTCAGTATATGTTATTTTTGGTCCAGTAAAACAGCTTGTTCATGTGTGTGTTACCAAAAGAATTGCCATGAAATTTTAAAATTTGTTTTGTTGTTGTTTAGTCGCTGTGTCGTACTCTTTGCAACCCCACGGACTTCAGCATGCTAGGTTTCCCTGTCCTTCACTATCTCCCAGAGTTTGCTCAAACTCATGCCCATTGAGTCAGTGATGCCATCCAGCCATCTCATCCTCTGTTGCTCCCATCTCCTCCTGCCCTCTATCTTTCCCAGCATCAGGGTCTTTTCCATTGTCAGCTCTTCACATCAGGTGACCAGAGTATTAGAACTTCAGCTTTAGCATCAATCCTTCCATTGACTATTCAGGACTGATTTCCTTTAGAGGATTAACTGGTTTGTTCTCCTTGCTGCCCAAGGGACTCTGAAGAGTCTCCTCCAGCACCACAGTGTGAAAGCATTAAAACTTCAGCCTTCAGCCTTCTTTATGGCTCAGCTCTCATGTCTGCCCATGTTTGTTTGCAGGTTTCATTTTTTAGAGGTGTTCAGAATATATTTTAAATTTTAGTGAGGTTCTATATTGGTAAATCATTTTTTTGTTTGTTAATGAAACCTGATCGTCTTTTGTTTGCATGTACATCTAAGCTACTATGGTTATAATCACTATGCTCTGCCTTGGATTTGAGCTGGTCATAAATGTTGAGAGATTCCTAGTGGGTCTAGGAGTATTTCGTGTACTTCAAGCAGATTTCAGCTGCTCTGAATAGACAGGGCTTACCTTGGGACAGCAAAGAACTCTTGAGGCAGATCTAGTTTGAGAATGAAACCCCTCCAGACATTGTTAACCTAGACCAGCCACTGTCTAAATTCTTCTTAGGTGCAAGGTAGCTTGGTTTTTCTATCAAGTAGTTTATTTTTAACTTCATTAGAAACACAGTATAATTTCCAGAAATCAGTTTTTATCTTTAAGCTTTTTTCCTTAAGAATGAGCACACACACATAACATAGATTGAGAAATCTTTTAGCTGATTTTGAAATGCATTGCCATTCTCGTATGATCTCTCTGAGTAATATCAGTCCTCATAATAGTTTGTCACAGTTTCTCAATACCTCTGCTGCTAGAGCTTGCTTCTAGTAACACTTTAGTAGATGACAGCTCTGTTTCAGAGACATAATTAGTAGCATTTATACTTTTAATTAGAGGCTTGTTAAGGGCCTGTCACTAATCCCTGCTGGTTAAAATAAATGAGACCCAATTTAAATGGTTGTTTATTGCTTAACCACCACATTGTTGTTGCTGTTTTTAAATGACTGGCTGAGAAAGTAGATTAGAGTCTTCTTTTTAAAATAAATATCTTCAGAAATGCAGCATGACCCAACAGAAGTATTAACTGGGCTTAGATTTCTTCCTGTTAGAAACTTGGCAGTGAAAGAAAATTGTGTGAACTGGAGAAAAAAGAAATTAGAAGTTGATAGGTTCATCATTATTTTGCTATGCATGTTACATAACAACAGAAGAGAAATATTAGCATATACTTGTTAGATTTTGATTAATTTTGTTTAAAATTTTGTTTAAATTTTTATTTCCAAAAATATCCTCTAAAAATTGACGTAACTATGTGCTGATGTTCCTAAACCAGAGGATTATTAAGAAGTTCCAGGTACAAGTTTAATGTGGGAGCATAGCTATGACCATAAGTTATAGTAAGAGATTTGATACTTGTTAAAGTAAGTATTCCTCTAGATAACAGATTTAAGGTGAATTTGGGACAAAGAAAAAATAAGCAGAAGAGAAAGTATCCAAGAATATTTCTTCCTTTTTAAAATTGTTCTCTTAAAGATCTATTAATAATAATAACAACAATATATTTCTGAAACTAGGTGCTATTTTGTGTCTGCAGTGCTAATAAGTGACATTGTAAAAGCAAGTAAAAATTTTAGATCTTATTCTCCTCCTCCTCTTTCTCCTCTTATAACATGCAGTTAAGAAAACAGTGATAAATTAGGATAATGAAAGTTAATGAAAAATTGTTTTGGTTTATGGTAGAGGCTATCAGCAAGACAAATATGATCCCATTCATTTTTGTATACTTATTTCATGAAATATTTAGTAGGGTTGTAATAGTACTTTTGGACAGCAGTGTACTCTTCAAATAGCAAGCCATCTTAAACATTTTAATAAGTATTAATAAGTAAATATCTAATTAAGGAAAGTTATTTATCTAATTGTGAATGTTTATGTTTTTAATTAACCATATCTCTTATTTTCAGAATTTATGCGAATTCCATGTGTGGATGCTGGATTGATTTCACCACTGGTACAGCTGCTAAATAGCAAAGACCAGGAAGTGCTGCTTCAAACGGGCAGGGCTCTAGGAAACATATGTTATGATAGCCGTAAGTGTTGACATAACAGTGGTACACTTACAAACTTCTGTTAAGAGTCATGACTTTGGTAATAATTCTGCTTTGAGTGTTAGCACTATCTCTTCTAGCTGAAGACATTAACGTGGGGGCAGTATGATTTAGTTCTGCCTATGAAACTGAACTGATGGAAATTTGGGCCATAGTATTCTAAACTAAGACTTATCCGACATGAATTTTTTGTGTGTGTGTGTGATTTCACAAATGATATTTTCAGAAGAAAGTAAGTAAATTTCTAAGTTATAGAGCTTTTAATTTTAGGGAAAAAATATCTTTTCAGTTAGGCTTTATTAACTACCATCTCTGGATGAGAATGCTTCTGAACACATTTTTAGTTTCTAAGTCTATCCACATACATTTTAATTCCTTGCAATTCAATAAAGTCATTCATAAAAACAATTATCTTTCAAGAGCTAGATTGGTTTACTGCATCTTGCATTGACTCCATTCCTATTTGTCATAATGTCGTCGTCATCCTCGCCACTTTATCCAATATTACTGTTCCTACTAGGCAAAGAGGAAGCAAGAACTTGGGTATAAGTATAGATATTGCAAAATTTTTACATTTTCTTCCTTTTCTTCCCATATATATGCGAATAAAATACAGAAAGAAAATCTTGAGTATAATCAATTTAATTTGACTTATCCTGATTTTCCTTTGATTTCTATTTTCAGAAACAAAAACACATTTTTAAACACTCACTTTTAGCATCTCCTAAGAATTTATTTAATTCAGTGAAGTCACAAACATATTCATTTATGATAAAAGAAAGATATAAAAAAGATTGAAACCATAGGTTTCAGTTGTAACTTCTCTGTAGCAGCAGTGATAAAGCTAACCTCATTTATTCTTTCCTTATTTTTTCTGAAATATCATGTTATAGCTGAGGACACAGATATCCTTTATTATGAATTTTAATTGGAGGATTTGAGTCCCCAATATTGCTTATAAATTGACCTTACTTTGCCTTCATTCCAGTTCTTACTTATCCTAGGGTATTAGCTTTGTTTACAGAATCTTAGTGCTTATGTTTATGACTTTATGCTTTCACATTTAGAGTTTTTATTAAACACCATAGTTTATAATACTACCTTTCAACAATGAATGTGTATTTTATAGGATTAATTTTAACAATATGCATTTAATAGAGCACTGCAGAATAATAGGTAAAGATTGATTGCAGCTATTTGGAGCACAATCATTACTCTTTTTATTCTTCTGTGTTTGTTATTAGATTTTAAGGATATCAAGTATTCTTTAATCTTTGTTCAGTTTAGATAGTCTTGAATTATGTATTGCTTGAACATCATAGGAATTAATCTGTTTTGAGTACTTTTGTTCTAGAGTTTCACTTAACATTGGCACAATAGAAGAAATACTCATAGTGATCTATTGTCTCATCTTGCTATGATTTTTATGGGCACAGAGTAATTTTATTTCCTGTGTACTCTAAAGAACATTAAAGTTAGGGTAATACATGTCTAGTTAATTCTTATCCTTTTATTTGAAATTAAATTTCTGTAAACTTATCAGTGATTCTCCAGAATAGTTGTAGGAAGAATAGGCCCCTTTAATTATAAGAATGATAACAAAGTCTAGAAATGTGATGCTATGTGGTTGACTTTTAAATTTAATTAAAATCCATTGACATTTTATGACAATTGGGAGTTTGAAAGAACTAAGAAATTAGATTTATCTTTTTAAAAAGTATTGAATAACTTCTATTGTAATGAATTAATTAACCTTCCTTCTTAATAATGTAATACTTCATTCCTAAAAGGAGAATAGACAACTATAAATGACAGCCTTGTAAATAAAAGGAAAATTCTTCTTACAAATAACATGTGATTTAAAATTTACATGTGTGTTTTATCAAACTTACCCATAGGACTGATCAGTTTATTCTTGTTTTACAAATGTATTCCAAATGAATAGTCTTTTAATGTGGGTTTATTTAGAATTTTAGTGGGGCTACAATACATAGTAAAGTCAATGTATGGATAAAGTAACATAGAGAATTGAGTATTAGAGATAAAAGCTTAAGCAATGTGTACATATTTATCAATTTTTATTTGACAGTTAAAACATAAGGCATTTGCTAGCATATTTCAGTTAAAAGTTTTTCTTTTTTAAAGAAGAGCTCTAACTGTAAAAGAATTACACTTAGCACAAAATTCATGGCCATCTTTTGAAAAAAGTAGGTCAGATTTCAGTTTTACCAGTTTTGACAGTGCCCATTTTAGGAGCTCTTCCTAATAGAAGGAAACTGTCTTATATAATCCTAACATCAGGTAATAGACTGATATAACTGCTAAATGGGACAGAGTGAGGCTTTGTTGCTGATGAACTTTTTGAATCCCAGTCTCTCTCTTGGATGTAGAGATGAAAAGAGTCACTGAGTGGGAACATTTTTCATTTAAAATGCTTAGTCTTTTTCTTGTGCTTCTAGAGAACTGCCAAGGCATTTATGGATTTCTTTTTCCGAGTATACAAACAGACTTCTGATATAAGAAACATTTTTAAAAATTCTTTTACCTGTAACTTTGCCAAAAGTACTCTTTTTATAATAAGTTTAACACCTTTTAGATCAAAGAAGAGAAAAGATTATATTTTAATTTGGAAAGAAGTCAGCAAAGCTTTGATGGGATATGCTAGGGGGTGTGATTTTAAATAAAGAAAAGTAATCTTGCATCTCAGAAATTCGTACCTTTGGCTTATTTAATTACATGTTTCTCTCAAAAGTTTTATGGAAAAAAATGAGCTCTTTCTTTCTTCTTAACTGGCTATCTTTGTGGTATTTTCTTCTTCTAATGATTAGCTTTGTACGTTTAAAATTGCTCATATACTTAAATGGTCTTATAGTATTGAAGAGCTTCATGTTAAATTCCAACTCAGTGTTTATAATTTGCAGGGATAAATTAGGAACTAGAGCCTCAGCTTTCTATTTGTAGATTTTACTGCTTGAGGTCAGTAAATAATTGATATTTGGAAATACTGGTTAAAAACGTCATTTAGTAAAGGCTAAAAGAATATGATTGCATGAAATTAAATATTTGCACCTTTTATATACCAGAGAAAGAATAATATACAATTCAAATTATGTGTACTCAGTTGTGTCTGACTCTTTGCAACCCTATGGACTGACTGTAGCCCACCAGGTTCCTCTGTCCATGGGATTTTCTAGGCACTAACAGTGGAGTGTGTTGCCATTTCCTGCTCCAGAGGATCTTCTCAACCCAGGGATCAAGCCCGCATCTCCTATATGTCTTGCATATGATATATGTTAAAATTAAATAAATATACCTCTTTATAGAAATAAAAGTAATGCTTGTGATTATATAATTAGTCCTATTATTAGAAATGTGCACACTTAAGAAGCTTGTATTTTATGCTGCTCACTGAACATGTAGCAAACTGAGGTGATAATCTGGAGAAGGAAATGGCAACCCACGGGGAAATCCCATGAGCAGAGGAGCCTGGAAGGCTACAGTCCGTGGGGTTGCAAAGAGTCGGACACGACTTAAGCGACTTAGCTGCCGCAGCAGAAGTGGTAATCAGGCTTGCTGAAGCTAGTATTTATGACATGAACTAAATATTGTTTATTTCAATGACTTCAAGAAGTATAAAAGGAAAGGATGCCTAAGTATTCAATACATGTGTGGACCTATTTGTATGTTAGTGATTCTAACTATGCTACACTATTTCTGTATAAGGAATAAAGAAAAAAATCTATTATTCTAACTGAAAATAATTAGCTAGTAACTCTGTAATATTTCATGATGTAAATTGGTTAGGTAAGAATAATACAAACATGCTTTGAAATGTCTAAATAGTTAGGGTATATTTACAGCAGTGATACTCAGTATGGAACTACTAATACTTATGTCTTGCATTTAAAATAAATTTTTATTTCAGTGAAATAAATTAGGTTAAATATTTGATTATTTTATTAAAGTGTTTTTAAGTCTATATGTTTGTCCTACTTTTTTAGTATTCAGTTTTAAAATAGAATTATCAAACAAGTTTTAAAATAAGACTTTTCAGCTTTTATCAATTAATGTTATATTTTTAATGAATTTATTATAAAAGTGCATCATGTATTTAAGAAGAAATAACTATAGGCAGCTGTTAGTTTTAAGAGACAGTGGTTATGGCTATTATCACATGAAAATCCTCCATTGTAAAGATGTCCTAAATATATAGTAGTTAGAGATAGATGATGTTTTATTATACTATCATAAGCTCTATAAAAGGTTCATGCCATTAAAGAATTTTAAATGTGGTGGAGAAAATAAATTGCATAAAGGAATAAACTTATGGACAGTTACAGAGTACACACTAAATACGTGGTTTTTGATCAGAATGAATATCAATGGATGGATGGAGTAGTAATTGGAGCCTTTTTTGAAATTAAGCAAATAGTGCATTGTTTATAAAATATAGTTTATTTTTAAGTTAATAAGATTATTAAAAAGTAAAATTTTAATATGCTGTTTGGAAGGGAAATTATTACAGATTGATAAGATTTGCCGATGTACCATTTACTAAGTTGTCATTGGATCTTTCTGAATTTTAGTTTCCTCATTGGAAAAGTGGGCTGTTGAATGGATTATATGAGGTTTATATATAGATGTACAATATAAATTATGAACTGCTGTGCAAAGGGAATATGTAGCATTCGCATATAGTAATTTGTCTTGTTCAGTTTGGGCTGCTATAACAAAATACCATTGACTGAGTGGCTTAAACAACCAGTGTTTATTTCTCAGTTTTGGAGGCTGGGAAATCTACCCAGGATCAAGACAGCAGTAGATTGAGTATCTGGTGAGGACTCTCCTGGTTTGCCCATGGCTGCCTTTTCATTGTATCTTCACTGAGAAAGGAGAGAGAGAGAAAGCGAACTCTCCTCTCTCTTCATGCAGGCCTTACCTGAATGATCTAACTACCTCCTAATATCATCATTTCAGGGGTGAGAATATCAGTTATATGAATTTTAGGGGGACTCAAACATTCATTCAGTAACATTATTTCTAAAAAGTATGCTGTGACATATGTACACTAATGTACATAGGATAATAAAGATAAGAACAGAAGCTGCATAAAGACAGGCAAAGATAAATCTAGGAAGAATCAGGGATATAATGCTTACTATAAGGAACACTAGTTTCATTTGAGCTTCTCATTTGCAGAGGTGAAAAGCTTCATATACTGTATAATTTTTTAGTTGTGCTAAAGAGAAATTTTGTAGGTCTTCAAACAGAAAACTGTTGAGACAAATACAAAAAGAGATTATCATCAAGATATCATTAGCTCCCTAGGTGATTCTGTACACATTCCTCTTAAAATATGCAGACAGTGCCTTCAGTAACAGTTCTACAAAAGTTGCTTAAATAGTTTCTGTGTGGTTATTTCTTGGACCAAATCTTTAATAGAATCTAATAAATAATATGGAGCACTTAGCAAAGGTAGTTCTGTTTGGACAGTATAGCCCAAATGTGTTGTTTTTGGTAGTTGAACTTGATTCAAGCATACAACTTAAAATTTTCAAGAAGTTTTGACTTAAATATATTTCCTAGCTTATTTTAAGCCAGAATATATTTCTACTTTGGATTCACTTTACCTATTCAGTTTCTGTGTGTGTAATGTATCAAAGTTCTATTTTCTGAGACCAAAAATACACTTAATCTGTAATTTTTAAGGCTGCTATCGATTTGATAAAATTTGATTTAAGTGATAGTTACTACTTAAGAATGCTACATTAATGGTGGTTTCATGAATGTGATAAAATTGCTTTAAACTGTATGTGCCTACGCACAACACAAATGCATATAAAAACTGATGACCTAAATAAGGTCTGTAGATTGTCAGTTTCCTGGTTGGTATATTGTATTAGAGTTATATAAATGTTATTGAAGAGCAAGTTCGATGGAGGGTACATGGGACATGTCGACTGATTTTTTTTTGGTAGCTTTCTGTGAGTCTCTATTTCAAAATTAAAACTTTAAAAACACATTTCTAACAGACACACATAATCTTTTCTTTGGGAAATTACCTTGTTTCTTTCAGCCCTACTTGAAGTAATGGAAAGAAAAAATGTATATAATTATGAACTTAAATACATGTACACAGACATGTGAAAATTTAAAGTATGACCTGCAGCAGTAATTGTGTTTTTACTAGTTTTGTGTAGTTAAAATTGATTTAAGGGCCTAGATCTGATAGATAGAGTGCCTGATGAACTATGGACGGAGGTTCATGACATTGTACAGGAGAGAGGAATCAAGACCATCCCCATGGAAAAGAAATGCAAAAAGCAAAATGGCTGTCTGAGGAGACCTTACAAATAGCTGTGAAAAGAAGACAAGCGAAAAGCAAAGGAGAAAAGGAAAGATATAAGCATCTGAATGCAGCGTTCCAAAGAATAGCAAGGAGAGATAAGAAAGCCTTCCTCAGAGATCAGTGCAAAGAAATAGAGGAAAAGAACAGAATGGGAAAGACTAGAGATCTCTTCAAGAAAATTAGAGATACCAAGGGAACATTTCATGCAAAGATGGGCTCGATAAAGGACAGAAATAGTATGGACCTAATAGAAGCAGAAGATATTAAGAAGAGGTGGCAAGAATACACAGAAGAACTGTACAAAAAGATCTTCACGATCCAGATAATCACGATGGTGTGATCACTCACCTAGAGCCAGACATCTTGGAATGTGAAGTCAAGTGGGCCTTAGAAAGCATCACTACGAACAAAGCGAGTGGAGGTGATGGAATTCCAGTTGAGCTATTTCAAATCCTGAAAGATGATTCTGTGAAAGTGCTGCACTCAGTATGCCAGCAAATTTGGAAAATTCAGCAGTGGCCACAAGACTGGAAAAGGTCAGTTTCGTTCTAATCCCAAAGAAAGGCAATGCCAAAGAATGCTTAAACTACCACACAATTGCACTCATCTCACATGCTAGTAAAGTAATGCTCAAAATTCTCCAAGTCAGGCTTCACCAGTATGTGAACCGTGAACTTCCTGATGTTCAAGCTGGATTTAGAAAAGGCAGAGGAACCGGAGATCAAATTGCCAATATCTGCTGGATCATGGAAAAAGCAAGAGAATTCCAGAAAAACATCTATTTCTGCTTTTTGACTATGCCAAAGCCTCTCACTGTGTGGATCATAATAAACTGTGGAAAATTCTGAAAGAGATGGGAATACCAGACCACCTGACCTCCCTCTTGAGAAACCAATATGCAGGTCAGGAAGCAACAGTTAGAACTGGACATGGAACAACAAACTGGTTCCAAATAGGAAAAGGAGTACGTCAAGGCTGTATATTGTCACCCTGCTTATTTAACTTCTATGCAGAGTACATCATGAGAAACACTGGGCTGGAAGAAACACAAGCTGGAATCAAGATTGCCGGGAGAAATATCAATAAGCTCAGATAATGCAGATGACACCACTCTTATGGCAGAAAGTGAAGAGGAACTAAAAAGCCTCTTGATGAAAGTGAAAGAGGAGAGTGAAAAAGTTGCCTTAAAGCTCAACATTCAGAAAACTAAGATCATGGCATCCGGTCCCATCACTTCATGGGAAATAGATGGGGAAACAGTGGAAACAGTGTCAGAGTTTATTTCTGTGGCCTCCAAAATCACTGCAGATGGTGACTGCAGCCATGAAATTAAAAGACTCTTATTCCTTGGAAGAAAACTTATGATCAATGTAGATAGCATATTAAAAAGCAGAGACATTACTTTGCTGGCTAAGATCTGTCTAGTCAAGGCTATGGTTTTTCCTGTGGTCATGTATGAATGTGAGAGTTGGACTGTGAAGAAAGCTGAGCGCTGAAGAATTGATGCTTTTGAACTGTGATGTTGGAGAAGACTCTTGAGAGTCCCTTGGACTGCAAGGAGATCCAACCAGTCCATTCTGAAGGAGATCGTCCCTGGTATTTCTTTGGAAGGAATGATGCTAAAGCTGAAACTCCAGTACTTTGGCCACCTCATGCGAAGAGTTGACTCATTGGAAAAGACTCTGATGCTGGGAGGGATTGGGGGCAGGAGGAGAAGGGGACGACAGAGGATGAGATGACTGGATGGCATCACCGACTCGATGGATAAAGTCTGAGTGAACTCCGGGAGTTGGTGATGGAAAGGGAGACCTAGTGTGCTGTGATTCATAGGGTCGCAGAGTCGGACACGACTGAGCGAATGAACTGAACTGAAAGTGGAGGGCAAAATTGCCTCTGTTTTTTCTCCCTCCAGATTTGACTTTGAGGAAAAAAATAAAAATTGACAGCCCCAGAATAAAATTTAGGGAGAGACAATTCATACTTTTGGAACCTTGATCAGAGCAGGTAATCAAGAGGTTCTGCCTTCTATGCATCCTCTAGGGATAGATTAGATATTAGCATTCCTAAGTCTCAGGAGAATTTCTATGTTGGACCAAAAGCCTCAGGTGAGATCTCTGGTCAGGATCAGCCTGTAAGTAATTTATAATTTACCATTGTTCTAGAAAAGCCAGTGCAAATAATGTGAGGGGGAAGATAGTTTTGCTGATACTCATTTCTGTTCAAGTGTGTCCCCTATGTTTAGAGGAGTTATAATGCATTCAAGGTAATGAATCATGTATATCAGTAAGTAAAAACAGGATCCAGAGATGGTGCTATAAGAGGACACACAGTAGAGCTCTAGGAGGGAGCTCATTTGTATTAGAGCTCTTCCAGTGGTCTTAACAGAGGAGAAAGCAGTTCATCTGCATAGTATTTGGACATGTGGAGAAAGGATTCAGATTTTTCAGGAGCACAGAAAAGCGTTTTAAAAGGTAGATAATAGAGCAAAGATACATATCTGGAACCCATGTACAGTGGGGAGCCATGGAAGTATTTGAACAAAAAAGTTGTGTTCAGATTGATTCCATAGAAAGTTAATTTGAAAAAGATGTACCTTATATGGGCAGTTGTTCTTAACAGAAAGGATGCATATGAAACACTTAGGGAAGTTTTTCAAAATATGTCTCCTTGGCCATACCCTAGAATCAGTAAATCAATCTTTGAGACTATAACCTATCATTGATATTCCTGCAAATATTCCTTAGATGATTCTCATGCACATTTGTACTTAAAAACCACTGAACGTAGACTAGGTGAAAAATAACCAGTTGAAAGGTTATTATTCGTTTCAAGCTTAAAGAGTAAATGAAAGAGAGAATAGAAAGAAAGAGAAGGATGTGTGTGTGCATAAGAATCCAAGAAAGTATCAGGTCAGAAGGAGTCCATGAGTCCCAAATTCAGATCTGAATAACACCAACAGAAGTAGATCTCAAGCAGGTGGATATGTTTTGAGATGGGTTGAATTTGAAGTGCTGTTTTCACCTTCAGGTGACAGAGCTTTGAAATTCACTCACGTAACAGTGATGGTTGACCCATGGGAATAGAAGAAATGTTTAAAGGTGAAACTGAAAGATTTGAGGAAAACAGATTTCACATCATGGTTTCCCAAGAGTCGAGTAGTAAGCTCCGTCAAGCACTGCCAAGAAAGAAAATGTTGCTGAATTTTGATGATTTAATTAACAGACATTCATGTTTTAAAAACATCTCTAAGTTGAATCTTCCAGAGAAAGAAATAGAATTTCAAGGGCTATGGTGAGCAATGAAGAAATGAAACAAAGGTATTAAGTTCCTAGGAACTGAGAAGAGAAAAGACAGTAATGCTCTGTGGGAAGGGCAGCCTTGTGAGGGTAATTAAAGTAGTGGAAACAGGAACTTATTTGTTGGGCTAGGACCCAGTGTACAAGGACAGAGTAAATTTCCTAGAGTGGATGATTGTTGGAGAAACATCATGGATAAATAAAGAAGAGATGAAATCTTTGGTGTTAGAATGGGAAAGGACTTTCTGCTTTAGAGAAAAAGGAACAGATAGGTGAAACTATTAAAAAAAAATGTTGACAGTAGTACAGAGTGCAGTCTAAATGTCTTTCTGGCCATGGCCTTCATCTTCCCAGTAAAGTTAGAAGCCAGAGCTCATTATAAAATAAAAGTTACTGTCAAAGTGATGGTAGGAAACTTTGGTGTGGGGGAAGAGTTGAGAATTGGAACTGTGAGGAATATTTTAAATAGTCATAAGGATATGATTTTTAACTAAGCAAACGGTAGTGAAAGTTTACTTAGAGATCTTGATTTTACATCCATTTATTGATGTGTGTTTTGCACTTAAAATGTGTGTAGGCTACAGAGCTGTCTTATACAGGAATGTGTGAACAGGAAAGAGCCACTAAAAATAGCTTGAAATTGGCATTTTCAGTTCCATAGAAGGATTCTGTGGAACTCCTGTGGAATCCTGTAGAATCCAGTTTGTATTGGAAAGGGAAGAGAAGTCAGGTGGCAGAGAGATCAAGAAACCATTATAGTAGGCCAGATGTGATGTGGTAAATATAGGAGCAGAAAGAGTGAAATTAAATTACAAAGTACAGTTGGGTTATCATTAATTTGGTTGGTTCTTATAAAGTATCTACCAGGTGTAAGCAGTGTTAAATATTTATTTAATAACCCTTCCGTTTATGGACTTCCCTGGTGTCTCAGTGGTGAAGAATCCACCTGCAGTGCAGGAGCTGTAGGGGACATGGGTTTGATCCCTGGATCAGGAAGATCCCCTGGAAGAGGTCATGGCAACCCACTCCAGTATTCTCAGGAAAATCCCATGGACAGAAGAGTCTGTCAGGCTACAGTCATAGGGTTGCAAAAGAGGAGACGACTGAAGAATTTAACACAGAGTTTATACTTTGAGGAACTATGATTTTTACATTTTTGTGCTTGGTATTACATCCAAATACATTTTGTTTATTAAAATGGTATTTAAAAATCTAACAAGTTTCTGAATTTTTACCTTAATCAAACTTACAGGGAAAAGAACATGTTAAATAAGCTGCTTTTTTCCAATGCTTGATTGGTTTCCAAGTACTATGTTATAAAAAGTAAATGCCTTGTTGAAGAGATAGAGTAGTAGTTTTCAGGTGTTGGCATCAGTTTTATAGATAGGCAGGTAAGTGGAGGCAACATGTGAGGGAGTTTTGCGTGTGCCAAAAGTATTAAATGCTTTTTTTTTTTTAGCTCAATAGGAAGTCATTTGTGGTTGCCAAATTTAAAACAAAGTTTTTTTGTCCCTTGGATACCAGATTCTCTCTTTGCCTCTAAGTCAAAACTTAAATGGCCTTGGAACTTGCCTTTCCTGATTAACAAGTCTTTAAAAGGGTAGGAAAATTCTAAATATGATGGAAAAGTAAGATTTTTGGATTTTCTTGTTGTTGCTGTTTAGATTTGTTTTTTCCCCTTTACTATTCTGATTTCACTTGTTAAAGGTAAAGTCGATGTATAGACACATTAAACATAAAATTTCTAGTCTACTTTTGCCACCATGTCAATATGTATTATCCTCTGCTCTTAATTGTATTGTTTTAACTTTTCTACTTTTCTTCTTTGTAACCAAGCTAACGTACTGAAAACTCTCTCTGTTTTTAATCAAACTTATCTTTGCTGCGAGTTGGGAGTATTTCCCTTGATTGGGAAGGAATAATAAAAGATAAGTACTTTTTAAAGGTGAACAGTTCATATTCTTCTTGATGAGTGGAATAATGTACCTTTTGAGAAAATGTGCTATCAATTCACATTAAATTCTAAAGTTTAACTACATTTACATGTGCACACACATACAAAGTTGTATGTATATATAGTGTAGTTTTTTAACTATGAAATAACTTGATACAAAAGCCTCTCCTTAAAATAGTTGGAATAAAATTTAATTTTGATCTTGAGCAGTTAAACTAAAAACTTGGAGCAATGTATTATTTACCTTATTACCTGAATGCTGTTGAGAAGAGACTTAAGGTAAATTTATTAAATAATTGAGTTTAACTGATTATAATATATATTCAGTCTTTTTCTGATAATGTAGAAATATAAAGCTATAGTAAATAGAGTACTTCAGTGATTTCTTTAGCAAATGCAGTGTGATTTGCAGATGCTCTACTATTATTTAAAGGCTTTAAAAATAAATTAGAGTTGTCAAGAGTTTTGACTGACATGAAAAATCTATTGGTCTGTAGAAATTAATACTGATATCAGTGGGCACACCAAAGCTGTCCATCAAATGTCTCACTGTGACCTAATTTTAAGCTGCATCTGTGGAACTAGTGTTTTCCTTTCCTGATCATATGTTATAAATGTAAATATATAAATCTATTTGAAATTATCTTACATTAAATAAAGGCAGTATTTCAATCTGAATATAGTACTCTGCCACAGGTTTGCAAGCTTTATGTTTCCTTTTGATATATGGGTATTTAATGGTCATGATGTTTTTTCTTCATGACTTACTTTTTAATTTCACTGATGTAATATTTATAGTTCTTGCTTTTATATCTAGTCTTTCATGCATTTTACCTGCACCTGGAGGGTGAATAATTGGTTTTTCGGGATTTCAGCAAAGATGTTGATGAATTTAAAGTTTTCATTAGAATGCTTAAAACATAGTTGACTATGTCTAAGGTACATAATAGAAATTACCTGTTTTGACAGAATTATAGAGGAAACTAAGCATCAGAAGTTAATTTTCTTCCTTAGTAGATTTCATAAGTGTCTTTTGACTTGACCTTGAAAAACAATGTTAAGGGTGTCTATTTACCAGTATTCTGCTCCAGGAAAATAAAATATCACTAGGCAAAAGTAAAAGGCAGTATATTTAAGAATCATACAGAAAACCCTGTATAGTTATACATATCAGTATAGCCAATATGTCTGACTTAAGAAATAATGATACAACTCATTAATTTACATCATGACTATCAACTTTTGGAAGGTTCTGGGAATCAGAAAATAGGAGCAAGAACTCCTTATCTTTGTGGATCTTGCAAAGGAGGAGATAGATAATAAACGAGTAAATACTACAAAAAGAAGGTATTTACGGTGATCATTGGTATCAAGAAAATAAACAAGATGATATAATGGAGAGTATCTGGAGATGAAGTTCTCTTGTTATTTGAGGTGAAGTCTGAAAAATGAGAATAAGCCATTTAAAGAGAAGGGGAAGAGTGTTCCCTGGAGAAGTATAGCAATTACAAACCCCTGTGTGAGGAAAGAACTTGGTACGGTCAAACCGCGTGAAAGAGAGCAAGGTATATGAAATATGGTGAATAGGGAGAGTATTGTTTAATAAAGTGGAGGAAAAAAAATAAGCCCTAGATTACAGAGAGCTTTGTGGGCTGTTCGAGAGTAATGAGAAACTATTCAAGGGAAACAGATTTTAAAAACATCACTCTTGGAGCTGCACGAAAAGTGAGTTGAGAAGAATGGAATACTTAAGAAAGGGAGCATGAAGACCAATTATAAGACTTGTAGTAGTCCAGGCAAGAGATAATGGTGACTTGAATGAGGGTTGTAGTAGTGAAGCGAAGAGGCATCAGACGAATTTGAAAAGTATTTAGAGTGGTGGATGAATCAGGAATAAGGGTAAGGGAGAAATGATCTGGGGCTTGAGCAACTGGCCAGAGGGTAGGGCAGTTTACTGGTAATGGAAAGAACAGAGTCTATTTTGTTACATTTTTCTGAATTTTGTTATTGCTGCTTGTTTTTGTTTTGTTGGTGACAGTACTAAATCTGAGATTCTTAATAGAGATATGCAAGAGGAAATGGTAGTTGGGCAGTTTCTGTATCTTCATATTCTTATACACTTTGAGGATAAACATACAAAAAGTTTAAACTCTTATGTTTAGCAGAATATTCAGATGTTACTTGGAGAGACCATGTAGATTGAAGGAACCATGATAAATTAGAAAATTTAAGGGAATAAAGCTGCCTAGAATTTATAATTTTTTTTATAAATAGAAGGGACTTTGGAAGTCATCTAATCCATCTCCTCTGAATTTTACAGATAAGGGAAACTGAGGCCTCAGAGTTCACATGACCTTTGAGGATCAAGGCTAACTGGATGATAGTGTTGATCTAAAATTCATGTCTCTTGTTATTTTCTCAAAGTAATATAATTGAAGGAATTACCACTTTCATAAATACCTAAATATTTCATCAAATCATTTTATGCTTCAATATGAATAGTTTAGCCCTTAGAATTCCAGATATAGGGATTTGTTGTAAGAATTTTGCTAAAAGCTAATCCTAAACACAGAGAAGGCAATGGCACCCCACTCCAGTACTCTTGCCTGAAAAATCCCGTGGGCGAAGGAGCCTGGTGCAGTCCATGGGGTCGCAAAGAGTCGGACACGACTGAGAGACTTCCTTTCACGTTTCACTTCCACGCATTGGAGAAGGAAATGGCAACCCACTCCAGTGTTCTTGCCTGGAGAATCCCACGGACGGGGGAGCCTGGTGGGCGGCCGTCTATGGGGTTGCACAGAGTCAGACATGACTGAAGTGACTTAGCAGCAGCAGCAGCAATCTTAAATGAATATTTTGTTTAAGTCAAAAAAAGGTAAATTTTACCTAATTTGAAAGAAAAGCAGAACCAAGTGATAAAGAAAAAGCTTTTCACATTTTTCCAAATTTGAAAGCTTAAAAAGTATATGTGAATACAAGCATACTTTACCATGTTTGATCCTTTATTCTCATTTTCTCTAAATGTAGAATAATGTATGAAATACTGGCATTTTATTCATTGGAAAATGAGAAACATTTTGATTTGACCAGAATTCTTAGCAAAAACTAAGGAAATCCAGCTAATAATCTGAGGGTTTTATTATTCTTACTAACCCAGCTAGACAAACAGGTAAACCCTTCCAAATTTTCACCAAATATAATTGCTTTATACTATTTCCTCTGCATATATGGCATATAGAGAATTAAAATTGAAACTACTGTCTTTACCAAATATACTAAATAAATTCTTCCTTTCCTGCAATGGAAAATGATAGAAAGAAATTCATATACATTGTACATATTTTTTAATATTTAAACTTCAGTTTTATTCTGTTCTACTGATCAATACACTCTTTAAAATTTCTCTAAATTGTTGGTATTGCAAAGCGAATTTTTCTATTTAGTAGCTCTCTAACCTAAATTTTTTCTCATATTGTGCTCTAAATGAAATAAATTGGGGTTTAAAGTAGCAAAACCATAATGATGTGTCAAATCAGAGACAAAACAATTTCCTGAGTGACCTGAAAAACCGTGAACTAAGCTGTGATAACAAGAACAGGTTCTTTCCTTTGGACAACTTGTCATTTGAGTGAACACCAGGTGATGCTCTTTTTTCCCTCTTCTTCCACATAAGACAGTGTGGATCAGTTATGTACATATCTAGTCTGTATCAGCTAATCATTATTAGACCAGATCAGATTATATAGTATTTTATAATAAAAGATTGTAATGAAAGGATACCAAATTTCATAACAAAGCCATTAAGTACATGAAAATCAGGCAAGTTTAAAAAAAAATAATTTGATGTTAAAATTGATGAAAATACAAGTCACAGGGTGAAAGTATTTAATGATTTCTGAGCATGGAATCAAGTGCATCGTTCTTGCATTAAGGTCTAGTTGCCTTTTTCCTCTTTGCAGTTCTAAATCGTTATGATGTAATTTCTAAGCACTTCCTTCTAGAATATTCATTTTTAATCTTTTACCCCTGAATTTTGTTCTCATTTTGTACTTAGATGATTAATTATTGAAAACTTAATTAGAAGACATACATATTATAGTTTAAATCAGTAGAATGAGGATGAAGCTTTTCTTTAGTGGCCAAATTGATTTTGGAGCAGGAGAAGCCCAGTGCCTTTTCCTAGATATGAAGCTAAGGTTTCATTTCAACTTGGTTTGCATTTATTTAAGTACCTCTTATGCTCGAGAAGAAGCAGTATTTGAACAATTCTATGAAGACCTACAAGACCTTTTAGAACTAACACCCCAAAAGATGTCCTTTTCATTATAGGGGACTGAAATGCAAAAGTAGGAAGTCAAGAAACACCTGGGGTAACAGGCAAATTTGGCCTTGGAATACGGAATGAAGCACGGCAAAGGCTAATAGAGTTTTGCCAAGAAAATGCACTGGTCATAGCAAACACCCTCTTCCAGCAACACAAGAGAAGACTCTACACATGGACGTCACCAGATGGTCAACACTGAAATCAGATTGATTATATTCTCTGCAGCCAAAGATGGAGAAGCTCTATACAGTCAGCAAAAACAAGACCGGGAGCTAAGGCTCAGATCACGAACTCCCTTATTGCCAAATTCAGACTTAAATTGAAGAAAGTAGGGAGAACCACTAGATCATTCAGGTATGACCTAAATCAAATTCCTTATGATTATACAGTGGAAGTCAGAAATAGATTTAAGGTTCTAGATCTGATAGATAAGAGTACCTGATGAACTATGGACGGAGGTTCATGACATTGTTCAGGAGACAGGGATCAAGACCATCCCCATGGAAAAGAAATGCAAAAAAGCAAAATGGCTGTCTGAGGAGGCCTTACAAATAGCTGTGAAAGAGAAGAGAAGTGAAAAGCAAAGGAGAAAAGGAAAGATATAAGCATCTGAATGCAGAGTTCCAAAGAATAGTAAGGAGAGATAAGAAAGCCTTCCTCAGCAATCAATGCAAAGAAATAGAGGAAAACAACAGAATGGGAAAGACTCGAGATCTCTTCAAGAAAATTAGAGATACCAAGGGAACATTTCATGCAAAGATGGATTCAATAAAGGCCAGAAATGGTATGGACCTAATAGAAGCAGAAGATATTAAGAGGTGGCAAGAATACACGGAAGAACTGTACAAAAAAGATCTTCACGACCCAGATAATCACGATGGTGTGATCACTCACCTAGAGCCAGATCCTGGAATGTGAAGTGAAGAGGCCCTTAGGAAGCATCACTACAAACAAAGCTAGTGAAGGTGATGGAATTCCAGTTGAGCTATTTCAAATCCTGAAAGATGATGGTGTGAAAGTGCTGCACTCAATATGCCATCAAATTTGGAAAACTCAGGACTGGAAATGGTCAGTTTTCATTCCAGTCCCAAAGAAAGGCAATGCCAAAGAATGCTCAAACTGCTGTACAATCGCACTCATCTCACACTCCAGTGCTCTTGCCTGGAAAATACCATGGACAGAGGAGCCCGGTAGGCTGTGGTCCATGGGGTTGCGAAGAGTCGGACATGACTGAGTGACTTCTCTTTCACTTTTCACTTTCATGCATTGGAGAAGGAAATGGCAACCCACTCCAGTGTTCTTGCCGGGAGAATCCCAGGGATGGGGGAGCCTGGTGGGCTGCCGTCTATGGGGTCGCACAGAGTTGGACATGACTGAAGTGACTTAGCAGCAGCAGCAGCACACGCTAGTAAAGTAATGCTCAAAATTCTTCAAGCCAGGCTTCATCAATACATGAACCATCAACTTCCATATGTTCAAGCTGGATATAGAAAAGGCAAATGAACCAGATACCAAATTGCCAAAGTCCTCTGGATCATCGAAAAGAGAGTTCCAGAAAACATTTCTATGTTCTATTTCTGCTTTATTGAATATGCCAAAGCCTTTGACTGTGTGGATCACAATAAACTGTAGAAAATTCTGAAAGAGATGGGAATACCAGACCACCTGACCTGCCTTTGAGAAACCTGTATGCAGGTCAGGAAGCAACAGTTAGAACTGGACATGGAACAACAGACTGATTCCAAATAGGAAAAGGAGTACATCAAGGCTGTATATTATTACCTGCTTATTTAACTTAAATGCAGAGTACATCATGCGAAACGCTGGGCTGGAAGAAGCACAAGCTGGAATCAAGATTGCTGGGAGAAATAGCAATCACCTCAGATTTGCAGATGACACCACCCTTATGACAGAAAGTGAAGAGGAACTAAAAAGCCTCTTGATGAAAGAGAGTGAAAAAGTTGCCTTAAAGCTCAACATTCAGAAAACGAAGATCATGGCGTCTGGTCCCATCACTTCATGGGAAATAGATGGGGAAACCATGGAAACAGTGTCAGACTTTTTGGGCTCCAAAATCACTGCAGATGATGATTGCAGCCATGAAATTGAAAGACACTTACTCCTTGGAAGGAAAGTTATAACCAACCTAGATAGCATATTGAAAAGCAGAGACATTACTATACCAACAAAATCTTTCTGGTCAAGGCTATGGTTTTTCCATTGGTCATGTATGGATGTGAGAGTTGGACTGTGAAGAAGGCTGAGCACCGAAGAATTGATGCCTTTGAACTATGGTGTTGGAGAAGACTCTTGAGAGTCCCTTGGACTGCAAGGAGATCCAAGCAGTCCATTCTGAAAGAGATTAGCCCTGGGTGTTCTTTAGAGAGAATGATGCTGAAGCTGAAACTAGTACTTTGGCCACCTCATGCAAAGACTTGACTCCTTGGAAAAGACTCTGATGCTGGGAGGGATTGGGGGCAGGAGGAGAAGGGGACAACAGAGGATGAGATGGCTGGATGGGATCGCTGACTTGATGGACGTGAGTCTGAGTGAACTCCAGGAGTTGGTGGTGAACAGGGAGGCCTGGCGCGCTGTGATTCATGGGGTCACAAAGAGTTGGACACGACTGAGAGACTGAACTGAACTGATGCTAAAGCTGAGACTCCAATACTTTGGCCACCTCCTGGGAAGAGTTGACTCATTGGAAAAGACTCTGATGCTGGGGGGATTGGAGGCAGGAGGAGAAGGGGACGACAGGATGAGATGGCTGGATGGCATCACTGACTCGATGGACATGAGTTTGAGTGAACTCCGGTAGTTGGTGATGGACAGGGAGGCCTGGCATTCTGCAATTCATGGGGTGGCAAAGAGTCGGACACGACTGAGCGACTGAACTGAACTATGCTCAGTAAAACACGCATTGGGCTTTCTTTTAAGAATTTTCAATTTTTACTGTATTTGAGAACTTTTAAAATATAAATTTTCAGTGGCACTCCATAGTCTTTCAGTTGTATTAGTGCCTAAAAGCCATATACTCACAAATGTTTACACCTCATAAGATCCAGCCATTTTATTTCTAGATAGTTAACCAAAACCTTATACACCAGCATTCAGTGCAGGTGTATTCACAATAGCCCCAAACTAGAAAGATCCCAATTTCTTATCAGTGTAAGTGAACAGATTAAAAACAAAAACCTGTGACATACCCATACAGTGGAATACTACTCTGCAATAAAGAATAAATCGCTTACATACTTGAAATTATAAATCTCAGAATCATAGGCTGAGGCAAAGAAGGTAAACATAAAAGAATCATGCTGTATGAATGTATATATACAGTGTGACAGAAACTACTGATTGTCTAGAGATAGAGGGAAAGTGGCCTACAAGAGGACGTGAGGAATCTTGATGGTGATAGTTTTGTATCTTGATTGTATTGGTATTTTCTTGGGTGTGCTAAACTGTCAAAACTCATAAATTATACATTTTAAAGCTATGTGGTTTATATAAATTTTGCCTCAATAGTTAATAAGCAAGGGATTAATAAGGAAGGGAATCCAATCAGAATCTAAACAAAAAAGTATACTGGTTTTTTTCAACATATAGACCTAACAAATACTATTCATGACTTGAGAAACACTCTGAGAAATATGACAATGAATATTTTTCTAACTCTTCTAGGTAAAACTTCGTTTGTGCCACATTGTACTATGAAAAACTTAATTGTGCTTATTGTTTCAATATTTTCCTTCATTTTCTCTCCTGAACTGTGAATTAGTTATCTTTGTATTCCCCAGATCTAACTCAGCTTGTGAAACATTGCAGGTACCCCAAACACAGTTTGATTAATTGAAGTGGATAATTAGTGCTAATTTGGTCCCAAGTGTTAAAGTCTCTTGATTAAACTGAGTATGTAATTTATGTCATTAATCAGTAGTTTAAGGATCTATTACTCCTATTAAATAGTGTTTAACTTAGATTACAGGCGAGCTAGAGATTAACTTTACTGCATAAATCTCTTTTATTATGGATTCATAATTTATAGGTCTTAGATGAATGCACTTTGTTTACATGAACATTTAATTTCTGTGAAGATTTATATAAACTTCCTTTTTCCACCTGTTCCTTCAGATGTATATGTTCCCTTCTCTGTGCTTCTATAACACCCTGTAAAAAAACTGTATTGAAGTTTTTGTGGTTTACTATTCTCTCTCCCTTACTGAAATAGGAACTCTGTAAAAGGAAAGCCTTCTTAGGTTCCTGTTTGTATCCACAGTGCCTCACATAAAGGCTGAGTTAACATTAATAAGTACCTTTTCTATAATCAAATGTGTCGGTTTCACTGGATGAATTGGGTAATTTTTATTTTTCTCATTATTATTGGCTTTTATGCATCTTTTTAATTGTTTAGTGGTTGCCCATATATATCTTTAACTTACCACAATTTATCATCAAATACTGTTACATCACATATAGTTTAATCATCTTACAACTGTGTGCTCCTAATATCCTTCCTTCCATTCTTTGTGACATTATTGTCATATATTTTGTTTTTACATATGTTAGAGATCTGACAATATATTGTTGTTTTCTATACGTTAGATATTTTTTTAACAGAAAAAGTTTGTGTTTACTTTGATTTTCTTTTATCCTTTTTAGTGTTCCTTGTTTTTGTATATAGCCAGATTTTTGGTCCAGTGTTGTAACCTCCTGCCTGAAAAGCTTTTGTTAACTGGTTGCTTTTTTTCTTTCGATGCTTCAGAGATATTTCATTATTTTCTAGCTAGCATAGTTTGGATGAGAAGTCTGCTATATTCTTATTTTTGCTATTCCAAATATAAATGTAACTTCTTTTTCCCCCTCTGGCTTCCTTCAGAAGAGTCTCTCTTCCTTTGATCTTTCAGCAGCTTGGCTATTTGTTGTGTGTTATTTTGTTTTCCTTGCTGGGGAGACAGGGAAGAGCCCTTAAACTTCATAGATTGTGGTCTGCTGTCTTTCATTATTTTTTGCAAATGTTTCTGTGTTAACTCTTTAAATATTTCTTCTACCCTGTTCTCAATCTTTTCTCCTACTGGGATTCCAGTTGTAGTTATGTTAGCCCATTTGCTGTTTTCTGTCAGCTTGTAGGTGCTTTGGGGTTTCCCTCCCTCTTCTTGTCTTTGTGTTTTAATTTTTATTACTTCTATTGCTCTGCAAGTTCACTGAGCCTTTCCTTTGTTTTGCTAAGTCTCCTGTTCAGCCTTTTGAAATAATTCTTTATCTTTGACAGTGTTTTTGATTTCTGACATTTCCATTTAACTCTTAGAATTTCTGTTTCTCGACAAAATTTCATATCTCTACATGGCTATTATTCACCTTTTCTACTAAATTCTTTAACATATTAATCATGATTGTTTTAAAGTCCCTATTTATAGTTCTGACATCTTAGTTACCTCTAAGTTTCATTCTGATGATCGAGTTATTTCTTGGCAGTGAATTATTTTTTCCTTTCTTTTTCAAATGTACTTCTTAATTTTGGATTGAATGCTGGACATTGTATGTAGAAAAACAATAGAAACTGAAATTAACAATATTAATCTCTGGAAATAAGCAAGTTTCCTTTTATTTCAGGCAGTTGATATGGGGTGGAGGAGCAGCCAGTCTAGTCAGAAGTTCAGCTGGATTCATGTTTTGCTATTGCTTACTTGACTCCGGTGCAGTCATCTTTAGAACTTTAGTAATAGACTGTTCTTACCTTGTACTTAGGGGATGAATACTAGAAGATTTTTGTTTTTTTTTAGTGTTCCTGCTATCTCTCTAGCCATTCATGTCTGCCTATTCCACAAAGAAATTCTCCCCATACACCTGTTCCTCTTCCAATGGTGGACTATTAATGACAAGCATCATGAAGAACATCCATCACTGTTAGTATTAATCCCTGGAGCAAAACCCATTTCTAAACATTCTGGTGCTAAGTAGAAAAAAAAATGCAAAGTAGATTAAGTGTTGAGAAAAGAAGCTATAATTTTCTGTTGGTTATACCCATATCATAATTGCTGCATGTAATTAAATAATTAAATAGGTAAGTCAATAATTAAAGCTCTATATTCATTAAATAACAAAGTGTCCTATATTATTAAATAATTAAAACCCTATAGTATATAACTGCTTGAGAAATATTATTGTTAGTGATCTGAAAACTAATTTCTGTGAGATGTGTAAAATCTGAGTATATAGTATAGGCTTACTTAATGCCAAGTAATGTCAAATATTCCTTTTTTTAAGATGAGGCTTGAATTATTTACACTGTTTATGTAGAGCGTGTGTTAGTTTCTTGGGAATACTATAGCAAAATACCACAAACTGGTGGTTTACAACAACAGAAGTTTGTTTAGGACCATGCTCCTTTTAACCTGTAGGCAGAGAATTTTTTTTTCCTTTTCTGCCTCTTTCTAGCTTCTGGTGGCATCTGGAGTTCTTGGCTTGTGGCCCAAACTCCAGGCTCTGCTTCTGTCATCACACACTCTTCACAAATGTCTTTCCCATTTGTGTTTTCATGTCTTCTCATGGCATTCTCCTGTCTGCATCTCTCTCTCCTTCTCGTAAGAATAACAGTCCTATTGGATTAAAGACCCACTGAAATACAATGTGACCTCATCTTAACTCTCTGCAATGACCCTATTTCTCAATAAGGTCTGAGGTACTGGGGATTAGGACTTAAAAATACATTTTTGCAAGACAGAATTGACCTATAAAGAGCAGAAATAATGTCTGTGTTTCAAAAACATACTCTTTTATCAGTAGCATTATCTCAGATAAAAATATTAAACTAATGAATCCAAAAGACAGTCTAAGAATATACTCATGAATAAATCTGTGTGTCATAAATTTGTTTTTATAGGAAGAAACTTGGTATTTGATTACTTTTCAATTCAGGTAAATTTAAAGATAGCAGCTGACTTTTTAAAATCATTTTAATGAAAATATTTACAAACTTTATCATATTTACTCTTTATTTGTAGCATTATTCATACAGAATTCTGGCAGACTTTAGAAATTCAATCTTTTTTTTTTTTTTTAACTCAGCTGTGAAATAGTTTGGAGATTTTGAGTAATACTTTTCATTTAGTCATCTAGGACATCTCAATTTCATAACACATGTGGCTGATAGTCACTGAAAATGAATGGGCACTTTAAGGGTTCTTTGAAGCTTAAAATCTAGGATTCTAATCTCAGTTATAGTTTGTTATTGACTAAAAATGGCTCAGAATAGTATTTGTGCCCCTGCCTTTAAAGTGAGTCTGATTTGTGTTGTTTTAAAATCCTTGTTCAGTATATATTATACATGTTCAGATTCTATTGTAACAAAGTATTTGTTCATAGAGGCTTAAAGGTGGCATAGTAGTAGAGTCTGAAGGAAAAAATACGGGAAACATGATAAAAATAAATGTTACTGTGATGTCTTTGTCTTTTCCAAACCAATGCTAGTAAAGACTTGTGTTATAATTGTTTTGACTTTAAGCAACTATTCTTAATCACCTCTCTGTTCACTAAGTAAAAGCACATCAAAAATTATGATTGTTATTTCTAGACAGTATAATTTTTCAGAGCTCAACTTTCTAGCTTAGTTTATGAAAAGGATTTCTGATTGATTTGTCATAAGTCTTTATAGTCTCTCGTGGTATTTATTTGGGAATATTAAAATAAGTACCTAAATTACTAATATAATTATTAATAATTGGAAAGCTAAAATAGATAAATTTAAAACATTAAAAAAACATACACAGCATATACTAAGTACTTCCTGTTTGCACAGCATGGACACAGTAGAAATAGAAGTAGAAATTGAAATGAATAAGAGAATGTCAAAGCTAAAAAGAAGTCTGAGCATCTTCTCCTCCTCTTCCCCTCCTTTCCAGATTAGGAAACTGACTTCAGTAGAGCGTAAGAAGCTTTCTTATGGAAAAGTTAACAAAACCCTTAACTTAAAGATCTTATTATAGTTATTTTTAAAGTCATTACCTCAGTGATACTATAGGTTTTAAAATATTAAAAACTTCTGCCTTGCCTTATTGAAATAACCTTAACATTTCAAATTTTAGGTAACAAAAATACTCATTTTTATGCCAACAACCAGGAGTAGTCCCAAGAATTTCATCGCTAAACGTTCTTTGCATTCAGGTCCTCAGTTTATTACATGTCTACAACTTTATTTACTTGAAGAGGAAAGTGACTTTCTGTTGAAAATAAATCTTTTTGCCCTTAATTAGCTATAGCTGAATTTAAATTACAGTATAAGATTCTGAAAGTGATTGGGAAAAGAAGCATATTATCCTCGGTCTAATAGTGCAGAAAGTGAAAGTGTGAGAAAGATTGTATCTGTTGTGTTCTCTTTTCTCTCTGTAAAAGTAAAGAAGCATGTTTTCTGTCAAGAATGCAGAAGTTGGAAAGGAGGGACTTTTAAAAGTTGTGACTATTTGGATGGCTCATCATAGGTTATGTGACGGGTGTGTGAACAGATGTGCAGCATAATTTTAAGAGTTTGTCATTGTTCATAAGGCCATCAGTTTTACAGAGTTAAAGAAAAGATTGTTAATTTGTTCATTGTTTGCTGTGATTCTAATATTGTTAGTCAAAGCATGTTTTCTCAGATATTTGGAAATATCTCACTGTCAACATGGATCTCAACGAAGGGGTGTGTGTGTGTGACTCTATCAGTTTTGATATGGATATGAAAATTGTGTAATCGTACCATGCCTCTTTAATCTCTTGTGAAATAGATTGTCTATTTCTTCTATTTTGTCTATATGTAAAATAGATTTTGTCTGTCGATGTAGATTGTTCTCAGATTTCCCTGAAGGTTCAGTGGTTAAGACTGAGCTTTCAACAGAGGAGAAGGAAATGGCAACCCACTCCAGCATTCTTGCCTGGAAAAATCCCATGGATGGAGGGAGCCTCGTAGGCTACAGTCCATGAGGTCGCAAAGAGTTGGACATGCCTGAGCGAGTTCACTTTCAGTTCAACACAGGGGGCACAAGCTTGATTTGTTTTCAGGAACTAAGATCCCACATACCATGTGGCAAGGCCAAAAAATGGAAAAAATAAAATAATGTCCCACCCCAAATGTAGATTGCTTTTAATATTTGTTAAGTTCATGGATACACTAAAAAGATTTTGAGTATCTTTTACTCAAGAATTTTTCATAAATAAATGTTTTAAAAAGATTCACAGTTAACACCAAGATAGTGCTGTTGTCTTGCTGAACTAAAGGGTAAAAGTATTCCAAAATATGTTTTTAATGTTTAATAAGGGAACATTGAATTAGAATTCAGTTTCCCAAGTTTTAGTTCAGAATGCTGATATTTAATCATTACAGTTTCTTTAAGCAAATTCTGAGTTGAAATATAAGAAAAATGAAACATCATTTATAATTTAGCTTCTTAGCTAATTTATCATCAGAGAAGGCAATGGCACCCCACTCCAGTACTCTTGCCTGGAAAACCCCATGGACAAAGGAACCTGGTGGGCTGCCGTCTATGGGGTCGCACAGAGTCAGACACGACTGAACGACTTCACTTTCACTTTTCACTTTCATGCATTGGAGAAGGAAATGGCAACCCACTCCAGTGTTCTTGCCTGGAGAATCCCAGGGATGAGGGAGCCTGGTGGGCTGCCGTCTATGGGGTCGCACAGAGTTGGACACGACTGAAGCGACTTAGCAGCAGCAGCAGGAAGCAGAGTTGATTTAACAATCAAGTAGAATGTTGATCTAATAATAGGTTATTAATCAAGTTAACAATCCTGTTAACCATCAAGTGGAATGCCAGTTGCAGTGAAGGAGTGAGGTGACAGGAGCTCACACACTGACGGAGGGAATGTGTGCTGGCTTTGGAAGCCTGTTTGTCATTATCTTAACAAGTAGAAGATGTGCAGTCTACGAACCAACAATACCACCTGGTTATTATAAATAATAGCCCAAACCTAAAAACCTCCCAAATAATAATCAGCAAAGGAATAAATAAATAATTATGTTGTGTTTATACAGTGAATATTATAAACAAAGAAGCATGTAACAGAGTAGATGGATATCATAAACACTGTTCAGTGTAAGAAGGCACAAAAAGAATGAATATAACATGGTTTCATTTAAGTAAAGCTCAGAACACAAGGAAAGCTAAACCATATCATGGTTTAATCATTAAAAAAGAAGTAAATGATTTTCATTCCCATTTCTCTCCCTTTCTCTGCCTCCTCCCTCCTTCTCTTCCACTCTCCCATCCCCAAGGTGAATTGTAATTTACCAAAATGTAGCCTAAGGCATCGTTCATTCAGTACATATTGAGTGCCTACTATGTATGAGGCATTTGGGAAAGTGAAGTGAAAGTCACTCAGTCCTGTCCGACTCTGCAACCCTATAGACTATACAGTCCATGGAATTCTCCAGGCCAGAATACTGGAGTGGGTAGCCATTCCCTTCTCCAGGGGATCTTCCCAACCCAGGGATCGAATCCAGGTCTCCCACATTGCAGGCAGATTCTTTACTGGCTGAGCCACAACATAGGAGCAAATCTGAAAGTAGGATATACTGTAGCACATCACAGAGCTTGTATTCAGTGGTTGTTTTCAGGTTCTTTCCTCGGCCTTAGTCCATAACTTGTACCTGATGGTGGAATACCAACTTGCTCACATTTTTTTTTCTCATTTGTGAGGCATAATAAACATGACATACAAACTTCATTGCTTTCTGGTTTTGGCTGCTGAACTGAAGAGTAATATCAAGTGCAGTATTTAATGAGCCCTGCTTCATAAAGCCAGACTCTTATGTAGCACTCTTACTTGTGCTGGAAGCTACTCTATGAGACAAGTCATCATTAAAGAATATAACAGGGCTTAAAGAGTTTGTGGGCTGCACTTTCAAGGGGTTGGATACTTACATTTATGGAAAATAAAAATGTAAATTATATTTCTAGAAGTGACAACTCAGGGTTCCTCACAAATTAGAAGTCACTTATTGTCAGAGAGTTAAAAGTGAGCCTACATTCAGGGATATGAAAGTTTAGGATAAGGAATCTTTTGAAAGTTATTTTCAAGTGAACAATAATAATACTTTAATAAGATAGCATAAAGCTGTAGAGCTACCTTTACTGTGGAAAAACAGTTCGAGTGGACTTGTGTAATGACATGTTCTAATATATATCTTAAATAATTTGAGATACCTTTAAAAACTTATTCACTGGTTTTGATAGAGTAAATGGACACAGCATTATTGTTTCTTTGCATCTTCAGATTCTTTATTTTAATAAAATTCTCTAACTCACATATTTATATGTGCTTTTCATCTTAAATTTGGTAATAATGTAATTTCTAAGGTAGAGATTTGAGCTTATACTCTGCAGCCCCAACTCTTGATAACACATAGCTATGTTGTAGACAGTGCAAACAGGGCAGGCTGGGAGGAAGGGAAAGAGGAAGGAAAGCAGAGGAAGGGAAGAAAAGTACTGTGGCCCTGAAACACAAGTAAGTAATTTGCCTTTTAATTGTAGTTATGTTCTTAATTATTGCATTACTGAATTTGATGAACAAATTTATTGAATAAATTTGTATTAAAGTTTCTTGAATTTAATGCTTTGAATATTGAGTACCTGAATATCGAAAGGAAGCCAGCTTAGCTTTCTAAGCACACACAATTTATATTTTGAAAGCCTATACTTACTCACGAGTTAGAACCAAAAACTATTTGAACTTTGCAACTTAGGGATGAGGGTATATGGTATATGTGGGCTTCCCAGGTGGCTCAGTGGTAGAGAATCCACCTGCCAGTGAAGGAGATGTGGGTCCAATGCCTCGGTCAGGATAATCCCCTGGAGAAGGAAATGGCAACCTGCTCTGGTATTCTTGCCTGGGGAAATCCCATGGACAGAGTATCCTGGAGGGCTATAGTCCATGCAGTTGCAAGAGTCGGACATTACTCAGCGACTAAACAGCAACAAATTCTGTATGTGCATAATATTGAAGGTCTGAGCTAGATTTGTCTTCCTGATATTTAGTTTTTTCTGACATGATCTGCATACAAATTACCCAGCAATTTAGATAATTTGCAATTATGTTATTGGAAAAGAAAACTCTAAATTAGAGATATGACCAAGATATCTAAATGAGATATGTGTTATAGTTGGCTGGCTCATGTGACTAGTTACTCTGGCACTGAATTTTCTCTGCTTTTATTAGCTAATTAACATAGGGTCCTTTTCTGCATCTATATAACTACACAGTGAAGCCAAGTGAGCATGGCACAAAACTTAAGTGACCACAACTATTTTGTTTTAGTACAGATTTCCTTAAAATTTTCAAACATTATGAAGCCCTGCTATGTAAGTTGTGTGTGTATTTCTGCCACAGGAAATGATACGTATTGTTTCATTTTCTATTATGATTCAGCAACAGTTATAAAGATATGATCTTAGTTTCAGTTCTTTTATTAGATTTATTAGATTTCATTTACTAGCTAATTTCATAGCAGTAATTCTTTTATGAGGCCTTTTATTGATCCTTTTGTATGCTTCTGTAGCTGCACAATTCAGTATGGCAGCCACTATCCAGGTTTGACTCTTGAGCTATTGAAATGTGGCTAGTCTGAACAGACATGTAACTGTAGTGTGAAATATAAAATACATTTGGCTCTCAAAGATTTATTACTAAGACAAGAATGTAAAATATTTCACTAGCAATTTTATTGTGTATTGCAGTGATCATATTTTAGAGATTGTGGATTGAGTAAAACATATCGCTAAAACTAATTTTTCACTTTTTATGTTTTTAATATGGCTATGTGTAAATTTAAATTATATATTTGGTTCACATTTGTGGCTTTCATTTTTATTGTATGCACTGTTCTAGAGTGTATCGTATTTTATATAAGGAAATCAGATTTAGAAAGACATATTCTTTTGTCTCTTTCTAATTCTGTGTTCAACGTTTGCAAAAGTATTTTAAAGTGATATCTATGTTCTGACAGTTAAATGATATCTCTTTTATGTGATGTAGATGTACACACAGCAGAAGGTATGTTTGACCATTTGACCATTGATTGTAATGTTTAAGTGTCTTGGTGTTTTCTTGAATGGAGAGAATAAGGAAAAATGAAACTCAAACTACTAAGAATTGAAAAAGGAAATACGCTTATGTACTATAGAAAATGCCAGTAAAAAGACCCTAGTACTAATCTTTAGGAATTACATGTTGTAATCTAGAATTATGCTGTACTGCAGATGGTTGTCTTTGATAGTAACTGACTTTGAAACCACTGAGAGAAAGATACATTTAGTGGTTTCCAAACTGGAAAAAAATTCCAATCAAATTTTAGTTCCAGTTTTTTTTCCTCTTACACAGAGTTGTCATTTGTGAAAGAGAAGGCAAAAATTTCACATCAGTCATAAACTCTTAGGACACAGAGAAGTTCTTTAAATTCCTGTATGATACCAATGAGAATAATCTTTTTTCTCCTAAAAGTGATTGCCTCTCTTTCCCATCCCACTCCCATTTCCATGTTTATTTGTTTTGTTTTGCTTTCTAAGAAGACATTTAATGCCCTACTTTGGTTTATTTTCTGCTTACTAAATAAGGAATAACTCTGTTATGTTTTGTATTTGAAATTTTAAGGTACATTTCTTTTTCTTTTATTTTTAATTTGACTCTTTGTTTTACAGATGAGGGCAGAAGTGCAGTTGACCAAGCAGGTGGTGCACAGATTGTAGTTGGCCATTTAAGGTCACTGTGCAGTAAAACAGATCCCGCCAGTGAGAAGCTCTTGACTGTCTTTTGTGGCATGCTGATGAACTATAGCAATGAGAATGGTAAACAAAATTGAAAACTTGCTTTATCTGTGGGGGAGAAATAAAAAATCATCATTACTGTAGTATACACTAAAAATACTTAGAAAAATTATGAACAAAGCATTCATATTAATACGTAGCATATAAAATTAGTAACTAGCCAACATTAAATTACAATGTTTCAAAAATACACAGTGGTCTAATTTACTAAATGGGACTAATTGTTGAAGGGTTGTCCATGTTAATCAGCACCAAAACCAAGAAACAAAATAATGGTATGGTTTGTGATTTCTTGTTATGAACATTTAAAAAATATACAATGTTAAAATAGATTTTTGTTTATTTATATTAATTTTATAATATAAAAATTATATTATAATTTTATACATAATTTAAAAACACAAACACTGTCTATATAAATAAAATTATTCTCTCTAGATACTGAATTTACTTATAACAGTAAAAAAAAAATGTAATGAAATCTGGCCTTAGAAAAATAAAGTTCAGAGCAATTGCAGATATTTAATTTTCGAAATTTAATAAGTACTTATAAACAGAAGTTTCTTGTCTCTGTAAAACATTCTTAGAACCCAGCAACAAATGATATGTCAATTTTCAGAGAGCCTATATGGTTGTTGATTAAACAAACATAAAAGCAATGAAATGAAGTATTCTTCACCATACTTTTAAATATCACAAAACAATCATCTGTCTTCTTCTGTGAATTACTGCATGGATCAAACACTCAACTTCTGATGTGCTCCTAGAATTAATGCAAATAAGGTCTTTTTGTGACTTATTTCATCATGATATTTTAAGTTGAAGTCTTTTTTTTTTTTAGGGATCAAATCAGTTGCGTGTTTTATTATTTTCTTTTTTTTTAATATCTTATTCTACGTTACAATACTGTATTGGTTTTGCCATATATTGACATGAATCAGCCACAGGTGTACATGATCTCCCAATGTTGAAGCCCCCTCCCACCTCCCACCCCACACATTCAGCCGCAAGCATCCCACACCCTGCACCCGAACGCAGACCGGCGCTTCACCTCCCACATGACACTACACGTGCATCAATGCCATTCTCCCAAATCATCCCACCCTCTCCCCCCTCCCTCAGAGGCCGAAAGTCCGTTCTATACCTCTGTGTCTCTTTTGTTGTCTCACATACAGGGTGGTCATTACTATCTTTCTAAATTCCACATATATGTGTCAGTATACTGTATCGGTGTTTTTCTTTCTGGCTTACTTCACTCTGTATAATCGACTCCAGTTTCATCCATCTCATTAGAACTGATTCAAATTTATTCTTTTTAAGGGCTAATACTCCATTGTGTATATGTACCACAGCTTTCTTATCCCTTCATCTGCTGATGGACATCTAGGTTGTTTCCATGTCCTGGCTATTATAAACAATGCTGCAATGAACGTTGGGGTACATGTGTCTCTTTCAATTCTGGTTTCCTTGGTGCGTATGCCCAGCAGTGCGATTGCTGGGTCATAAGGCAATTCTATTTGCAATTTTTAAGGAATCTCCACACTGTTTTCCATAATGGCCGTAGTAGTTTGCATTCCCACCAACAGTGTTAAGAGGGTTCCCTTTTCTCCACATCCTCTCCAGCATTTATTGCTTGTAGACTTCTGGATCGCAGCCATTCTGACTGGTGTGAAATGGTACCTCATTGTGGTCTTGATTTGCATTTCTCTGATAATGAGTGATGTTGAGCATCTTTTCATGTGTTTGTTAGCCATCTGTATGTCTTCTTTGGAGAAATGCCTATTTAGTTCTTTGGCCCATTTTTTGATTGGATCGTTTATTTTTCTGGAGTTGAGCTGCATAAGTTGCTTGTATATTTTTGAGATTAGTTGTTTGTCAGTTGTTTCATTTGCTATTGTTTTCTCCCATTCAGAAGGCTGTCTTTTCACCTTGCTTATAGTTTCCTTTGTTGTGCAGAAGCTTTTAATTTTAATTAGATCCCATTTGTTTATTTTTGCTTTTATTTCCATTATACTGGGAGGTGGATCATAGAGGATCCTGCTGTGATTTATGTCGGAGAGTGTTTTGCCTATGTTCTCCTCTAGGCGTTTAATAGTTTCTGGTCTTACGTTTAGATCTTTAATCCATTTTGAGTTTATTTTTGTGTGTGGTGTTAGAAAGTGATCTAGTTTCATTCTTTTGCAAGTGGTTGACCAGTTTTCCCAGCACCACTTGTTAAAGAGATTGTCTTTACTCCATTCATTGTATATTCTTGCCTCCTTTGTCGAAGATAAGGTATCCATAGGTGTGTGCAGAGACAAATTTACTTGTATACTGAACATGTAATAGTGTTCTTTCCTATGTTCTAGAAACATGGGGGTCTTGAGGTATATTTGTTATTTCTTCATGAGTCCAAGGAAATATTCTGAATAATTAAAAAGAAAGGTAAACATTGATGACAAATGACTACTGACATTTGACCTTGGTGACAACAGCAGATGGTGGGGACTATAGCCCTTTTCCCGTTGAAAGGGGAGAGCTACTGCTCTTCTCTAGCCGTTGTTTCTGTTGGCTTTTGGCCAACTACTGCCAAATCTTTTCATTTGGTGGTAGGAGGGGGAAAAAAACTAACTTTTTGTGACCTCTCTTTTTAAATGTTGGATTACATTTGCTTCTTTGGGACTGTACAGGCTAAACAGAATGTGTTCTCAAGTCACATCCTTCCAAGAAACACTGGTTTTTAAACTTCTGAATTAAAATTATCCATTATAATGATAATAAATAGTTCTTATTCATTAAATGACTTGCCTGTTACTTGAACTGATACAGATGTAGTCTTTATAGGGTCAGTTTCCATTCTTTTTCTTACTCTCTGGTAGGTTTACTTTTGAAAAGAAAATGCCCTAAACATATTAATAGGCAAAGCAGAAATGCAGAATCTGGATAATCTACAAAATGAATAGCCAGTTCCTACAGAATTGAAATTTGATAATACACAGGTATCTGAATTGCATTAAGAAATCATTGGCCAGATATTCATGTCACTTCCTTTTCCTTCCATTTCATTTAAGCTTGGATATCTGCAAAAATGGGACAAGAGCTAAGTGGGAGAATGGTTTAGAAAGATATAAATGAAAGAAACTAATAAAGTTACTATGGCAGCTTTGGCTGTAAAAGAATCAGTCTTGTTATGCACCTAAACTTGCTGTTTATCCTTTGAGGAAGTTGTTCAAAAATCTGTACAAAAGCGTATCAAATAGCCAAAATAGTCTTCAAAAACATCACTCATTCTAATCTGAAGGACATTGTGAGTCTCTGTTAGTTAGGATATATCACACTGTGTAGGAAAATGTACTGAGAAGGTAATGTTAACAACACGCAGAATGCATGGTCTAAATGCATGATATACTTCTTTGTAAACGTTGTTACCCACCACCCCCCACCCCCAGGTGTACAAGTATTCCCAAGAAATAACTTAGATATTTTGGAAAGCTATATTAATTTTTCTTAGAACATTTTTGGAGCAGTGATGTTTTTATTCCTTTCTTCTAAAAGCTACAGTTTGAATGCACTTTAAAAAAGTTATTAGGTAAAATAGAAATAAAGTTACCTTTAGTATTTTAAAAGAATACCAAATTTGTAACAATATTCTTTCCTTCACTTCCTTCTACATTTGTCTATCATGGGAATCATAGTTTGTGAAGTATTTCTTTTTCTTCATAATGCTCTTTAACTTAAATTATATCCTTTTTGTTTGTATAATTATTAAGCATCTTTGTGGTATCCATTATTACTATTTTCTTTAAAATATGTTTAATACTTTCCAACTTAATTTTAGGTCTTGGCCAAGATCAGATGATTTGGTATTGATCCCGTCCACCTGGAGAGCGTTTTGAAACTCAGGAGGCACTTTTTATTAGAACTGATAAATGAAATTCCTTTTAATGTGTGTTTGCTATTGAATTTCAGCACACAAGCCTCTGCTAGTTTCTGAGTAGAATAGTTGAGTGATAAATACCTCCTTGTTCCTCTAACAGAAAAATTAACTCTACCCTCAGGCCAATAACTTGTCTCCTTAGTAGTTAGGAGGTACTCTTCAGCTTCATAGTCAAAAGTTTTTAAATATGACAATAAGAAAGTACTGAAATGGTCACAGAGACGCACCAACATAGTTTCTCTAGTGAGAACATTTTCAAATTGTTAGTCTTAAAGGTGGCTTGACACCAGGCTGAGACTCTGGATATCCTGATTCTGTCGTTTTAGTGGACAACTCTGAGCATTTCAGATCTTGGAATACATTAAATAGGAAATCAAGTTTCCTAAACACATGCAGGAAAGATACATAATGAAAACACTCAGTAAAGTCATTTTTATAACCCTTTGATAAAACTGTATAAAACTCAAGGTTCCTAAGTTCTAAAACTTTAGAAACTGCTAAGACTTTTAAGCTAAAAACTAGATATATTCTTTTGTTTCCCCACTAGTGAAGCAATTAAAAGTTTATATTCAGACAATTAAGTATAGACTATCTGAATAGAAAGTTATAATTACTTAGCTAGAAAAGTTGTATCAATATATTGCTAAATGAAATTATATTAAAATAACATGAATAAAACTTTTTGTTTAGTGAAAATCATTTCAAATTTTTCCTTTTGAAAAAGTCATACCTGTTTTTCACATGGCGAGAAAGCTCTTCTGTTTTGTGGCCTTCCAGAATATTCTGAACATCTGACTGTTGTGGGTAGACAAAATCGTGTTGACAATTTGACATTCAGTTTGAGGGAATGTGAACTGTATTTTCTTTATGTAGTTATAACTTTAAAGTTTTATTCTATAAACCCGAACTCAAACTTATTATTGTAGGTATTTTTAATTTCATTAGTTTTTTGGATATTTTTTTCTTAGCTTTGGTTACCCAGTGCCAAAACATTGCCCTGAAGATTGAAAATTTTGTTCACATATCCAAATGTTTTCAAATACAACACCATTTTGGTATATAGTAGGAGTTTGGAAAATATTTATATAATAGATTGACTTTTCTGGGTGCTTTGTATTGTCTAAATTCTTTTAATCAGCAAAATCAATGACTGGAAGAAAAATACGTTGCTGGTATGCATTTTCTTCATTAAATAAGTTGGGATCGTTATAAACTCTTGCCTATCACATTAGTTTATATTTGCTGTTTACATACATGGCAGCAGGAGAAAGTGGAATTGAAAACAAGCTGTCAGCTTGTAACAGCACCAGATCCGTTGTTAATAATTCACCATAGGTGATCCGCAGACCTGACAAATCTGCATATGTGTACTTGAAAGTTGACTGCAGCTTGAATAGCAAGAAACCAGTTATCTAAAGCAAAGCACCGGAATAATTTAGTGCCTTACTGCAGAATCTGGATGGCTACCATTTTTATTATATTACAAGTAACCATGATAACCAATATACATTTCTTGGAAAACTCTGTAACTGAGAGTTTATGTTTTTTCTTAGTACACTTATGCTACAAACATAAAATATAGGGAAAAATCTGTGATAATTCTAAGAAAAATTATTAATGATAAGCATTAAAGCAAAGACTAGAAGTTACTTGTTTTATATAACCTATGCCGTCAGAGAAAAAAGTAGAGGAAATAAACATGTCATCAGGAAAGGAAAAGTTAGTTTCCTTCTAAAGTGACTAATATGCACAGTCTATGGTAGGCTTCTTCTTGTGACAACTGGTATCATGTATATACAATACATACATATGTGTGTGTGTGTGTGTATGTATATGATTTTTACAAATAGAGCGATTTTCTATGATATCTTAATAATTCCTTGTTACTTAAAGAGTTAATTTCTCTGCTTTTCTGGTTCCTGAAATCTCTCTAGCATATTCTCATGATAATGTATTTGCCACATGGACTTAACAATAACTGAACTATGTTTGGAGGGAGGCCATCTGTGTGATTTAAGAAGTGCATTTTGTGGAGTATCAGAGCCTAAAAATTGAATTTAATTATTAAGCCCAGTACTTAAATTCACTTGTTTAAAATGGGCTTGTAAAGTATATCTTCTCTAATTTAAAGAGCACTTAATATGTAGTTAGTATTAGCTGCTACTTTCATTTCAACCAGCAGTTTCTCAATTCTAATACTCTTCATTTTTGTAATCAACTCAGCCCAATTAGCTTGGCTTACTTGATTTTTATTCTTACTTAAAATAGGAAGAATAGAAATTAATAAGGAATAATCCTGATTAAAAACTAAAGGGCACTTTGGCCTGAGCCTTTTGTTTATATTTTGGTATTACTTTATTATAGGTAAGAAAGAATGCTTCCTAGATGTTAGATGCTTAGAGAATGATTTGCTTTGCATGAATGAGGAACTAGTTTGAAAGTTTACTTACTGTGGATATAAGCTAATTAATAATTCCGCAAATTTTCTAAATACTAAAAACTTTTGGCTAACTTAAAGGGGAAAAGACAAAACAGTGTATCTTTGCAATTTATTGTCTTTTTTCTTAATTTTATTAATTTTTCTATATATAGTTTTCATTTTACCTTCTGTTCTTTTTTTTTTCTCTTTTAAAATGGCATGGGAGATGTACTTTTAAGTTCTATCTATTGAAACTCAATATGTCAAATTACTCTAGTACTCTAGTTGAAGTGCGTGAAAGACTTATATTAGAATTCTTTATTTGCTAATTGCTGTTTTCTTTGTAAAAATTTTGTAATTTTCATTGTTTGACCAACAGAGTTTTCTAATCATTCTGAAGCAGGTGACATTCATGAAGTTCTGCTACAAGTAATGTCATTTTAAACAAATTGTTTTATTGAAGGACAGAGCAGTTAACTGTTCTTGTTCTTCTAATTCTGGCTATTAAATTTGACCAATTAGAGTACTAGCTCTTCGTCATAATCCTCCTAAACTGTTACTCTAATAATACTGTTATTTAGTGGACAGACTCTGAATTTGGTTTTTAGAGGTGTACCAAATGTACATATTAGTTTAGTTCCACATGAACAATTACTGCCAGTAATATTCAGTTTTGGCTATTATAGAATGAACTTCTGAATATAAGAATTCAAAATATATCACAAAAAATGAAGTGATTGCTATAGTTTTGTTAACATAATGTTAAAATTGACATTAAAGAAGTAATACTTTTGCAGCATTTTTAGCTTCTAGATTGCTTTTATAATCAAGACAATGCATTTAGCATTGTGATACTAAATAACCAATTTTAACTGAGGACAGTAGGGTAACAAAATATGTTGGGGGTTTCTCATTCTCTAACGTAAAACTTGTAGAAGGTGACTAATAAGATGTTGTTGAGTATTACTTTTGAGAATGTCCCCATAGTGAAAATCTAAGGTGGCAGGGTTGGCTTTCTAATTTTAACTCATCCTCATAAGATGTAAAGAATTCTCAAATTGGACTTTCTCTTGAAAGATTGATGGCTGGAGTGGAATTAGTTAACTAAAAAAACTCCTAAAATTTATTTTTTGTTGTAAATTCTGAAGAGAATAGATGATAAAATCTCTGTTATTCTGCCCTGATTTAATTTTTACATTTATATACCTTTCACCATCATTAGTTATTGCCACATTTTAATATTGCCATATAAATACACATTTATGTTTCAGCTGATAGAATTTCAGCATGTGATGCACATTAGGAGATATTTATATGAAATGTTTACCTGTATTTGAAAGTGCATATTTAGAAGTGAAGGTAAAACTGAAAGACCAGGCCTTGTTTTTATTATTTATGTTGCATTAATTTAAATATGATGGTACCAAACACATGATCATTGACTATGCACAAATTTGTAGGTGCCAGAAATGACACTGATGTAAACATTCTTGTTTGACAGAGCTGTGGCAAAAGTCAGAGATACATATATAATGGATTTTGGTCAGATATCAGCACATCTTTAATTTAGACCACTTGAAATAATTCATTCAGCAAAAACTTAGAGCAGAAAAGTATCATATGTAAACTAACTTGTATGAAAATTAGCAACTGTTTTCTAACTACAAATAAAATCTAGTTAACAGCAAACTGCCTATATTTTACTTATTGAAAAACAAATTTAATTGAAAAATGTTTACTGGAAAGAAGTCAGAAATCTTTGGCTTATGTAGATACTTCTTAACACAGTTTGTGTGTTGCAAATAGCTTTTATGTAATTTTAAAGTGTAAAAACAATCATAATAATTCTCTAGGGTAACTACTATTTGTTTTGTGGTTGTGAAAACCAAAGCATTTGTTTGTAAAACAGAATTTTTATGTTTTTAAACACATGTGATTGCAAGATATATGTGTTGTCTGTAAATTATCCTCACAACTCAATTGGCTGTACAAAATTTATGCTTAAATTTATACTTAACTGTAGATGTGGCCTTTCAGCCATGCCATATGAGAGCCAAGACTGAATGCTTTTCTCTCAATTAAGAGCTGCTTAAGCAGTAGCTGACTGTAGTCCTCTTCTAAAAAACAAACAACTTTAACCTTTAAAACACCAGTTTATGTCTGAGATGAAAGCATAGAATTTTCTTAATCAGGGTAGATGTATCTGTAGGAATCTTTTTGTAACAATTCATTATAACAATAGGTGATCTGTAGTATGTAATTTAACCTGAAGTGAGCCTAGGGAAAAAATTATCTACTAGATTAAGAAGGACATAATCATTCTAGATGTCATTGGATTGAGAACAGTAAATGAACAGGCCTCTTAAGAATAATAAAATATTTTCCTTTCTCTTGTGATTTGCTTTGAGGTTTTCCATTGTTATTGTTTTTATGTTATACTCACTCATGTAATTTTGTCATTTATCTCTTGAACTTTTACAGAAGGGAAATTTTGCTCTGTAGAGACTCTTTTAGTTTCAGAACTTAGAAACTTTTTCACTTTTTATTGTCAACTTTCAGAAAGTACAAAATGTGTCAGTGTATTATTTTTAAACCTCTAGTACTCTAAAATACTTCTTTTTTTTTTCCTTGAAAATTGCTGATTATCATTGAGATATGTAACCTGGGGCTTAAATTATAGAGGTAATCTGTATGTAAACATAACATGAAATGCATGTTTTGAGTAAACAGAAATTTCAAAATAATTGATTTGAAGTTAATTTTAAGCAGTTGTAAATATTTTTGGTTTTACTTGCTCAACATTAGATTTAGAATAAAAATTCTTCCCTTTCCTGATCAACCAACAAAAAGATATTAGGTAATAGGTTTAACTGAAATCAGGAAGTCTACTTGTATTTGCACATGTGTATGTATAAAGTTTTTAACCACAGACCATCCCCTTGGTTGCTGTATTTAAGTCAGTTTACTTTTCAACATGATGATAAAGCTACAACTTGCTTCAGCACACAAATTATACTACACTGTTACATCATATCTAATTTTTACTTTTTACACATATTTTGGAAATGTAGATGTGCCATTAGTAAACGGCAATTTTTTTGGTCTTTATTATACCCAAATGATTTTTATCCAACTCATCAGGATTTATATTTGCTTGTTTTTATTGTTTACACTACATATAATTAGACTATAGATGTGGTTTTTGTGCAAGCTTATAAATAGGACCGTTGTACTCTTTATACAATGAATACTGCATACTAATGTAGAGACTGTGTATTTTGAATTGTCTATGTGTGTGTTACTTTGACACAGTTTCATCATTATGTCCTATTAATCAGCTTAAAAATTTTATAAATTGTAAGGAACTTTTCTTGGGAATAAGATAAAAATGTGTTATCTTCTTTAAAAACCTATACTTTTTAGTAATTAAGCCACATAACTTCAGTTGAGTTACTAGAATTCTTGGCACACTTTTCTGGACCTATAATCTATACCAATGTTTGAAACATTAAACTGAAAACTCAGGGGGAAAAAGGTTCTTCAACTTGAGATCTTCTCTCCAGATCTCCATTCTTTGGAGTTTCCATGTGTGTGTGACCTGAAGAGCTTGGAACCATTGAAATTCAAATGTAGGTAGGTAAGTGTTCACGCCAGCGCATGCGTTGACTGCCTTATATATCTCTCTGTATACGCATCTGTACTGCACCCCCTCAGCGCCTTTCTTCTCTTCCTCCCATAGATCATGCAGGGCCTGTGTCATCTTGATATTATGTAATTTTGTAATTCTGTATTTTGGTCAGTATTTGTCTGTGATGTGTGTCAGGAGCAATTTTTAAAAGTCTTCAGACGTTTATGACATTGTCCTGTCTAAAGACTGTCTTTCACACATACGTGTTTGCTATGTATGGGGCCTGGGTTGCATTCTTGTGAACTGTATTTGTTGAGCTCTGACATTGTTTTGGAGTTGCTGGTATTCATTGAAGGATGCAATAAGTCTCGGTCTTGAATTGTGTCTCTTATTCTCTCAAGTGTCTCTAGAGAATGTGAACTGGTTCTGAGGATTTCTTCCAGTTAGTCTTTAATTTATAAGTCACATCCCAGATACCCTTCACAACAGCATGAGTGTCAGCCATGTCCTTTGAAGTCTATTTACAGCTTTCTTTGGGCAATAAGAAAAAAGTGATTCTACTTAACCATTTGCTTCCAGCAATAAGAGCTAACACTAATTTATTCCACACAAACAAGAGCTTTACTTAACCCTCAAAACAACTATGTATTGATAACATAGTAAGTTGTAACTGAAATAGGGAAACAGATCTAATCATGGAATATTCTCCTAGACTTAAGTAGAATATCTACTCATATAAGCAAAATGAAGTGTTCCAGTGCTTAATTAATGTTATCTCACTCAAAATATCTAATTCAGTATCTAGGATTCCTACCGTGCTTTTAATTTTTTTTCTTCTGTCACATCTGCCAAGCATATCATTGAATTTTAGAACTCTTTTCTATATTTTTTTCCCCAATCCCTATAAAAATTAGGTAATCCATTGGCAGTGGTTCTTAAACCTTTGATCTCAGGGCTCTTTTAGACACTTAAAAATTGCCAAAGATCTCAAAGAATTTTTGTTTATATGTATGGGTTATATCTATCAATATTATATTGGAAATTAAAATGAAGACATTTTAAAAATTATTTAGTATTGCATTTCCAAATAATAAAAACCTATTACAGGTCAATGTAAATAGCATCTTTTTATGAAAAAATAAGTTAAATTTCTTTAACTCCTGAAAAGAGTAGCATTTATTTTACTGTGAATGTGTGATGTTAAGAATACAGTGGCTACTAATACATTTTGATGCCATTGACTGGGTTCATACTAAAGCCCCAGCAGTTTTACTGACTACTGTTTTTGTGCCATCAGTGGAAATGTCAGCACAGTGAAAAAGGCAAATCAAATCTTGGGTGTTTTTATGAAAGTAATTTTGACTTGGTGATCCTCTGAAAGGGTTTTGGGGACTCCACTTTAAGAACCATGTTCTAGGATGCCTGCCTATCTTGAGATGAAATTTTGTATCAGCCTGTTTAAGATATTTCTCTCTTCTGGGCCTCCATTAACAAAGGAGAATGACTTGCCTGCAATTGGCATGAACAGATTTTAGAATTATTTGAGTGTAATTTTTGTTTTAGTTACCTTCATAGAAATAGATATAAAAGAAGGGCACCCAAGTGGTCTAAAATGAGGCCTGTCCATTGGATGACTATATATTTTTTCTCTTTACTTGTGTGTGGTATGTGTGTTGTATGTGAATACACAGTTAAATGGCTCCTGGGTATCTTGAAAACACATTTTCATGAAGCAATGTGATTTTCATGAATTATGGCAATTTATACCATATGCCATTGGACTATGCTACTTTTTCTGCTTATCTACCACAATATCAAATATTGCTGCTTCAATTTGTATGCCACAGATTGTATGAAACTCTGTAATGTTTCTTTTCTTTTTTGGCCCTCTTATCCCTGGAACCAAAATCCATAATGTTGTAAAAGTGGTCAAAGAAAGTGGCAGAGATGCCAAGTTCAGGAAACATGAAGAGCATTATTTAAGTGGCATTCTCCTGCTAGCTCTTTCCTATATTTTGTTATTCCTCTAGTGTCCCTGGACTGTTGGATTTTCACAGTTTGTACCAACAGTACTGAGGGGGGTGTGTGATGCTTACATATATGCAGACATATAGTGGAGTTTGACTCACTCAATGCATGCGCTAGTGCTCACGCTTACATACCTGAGATTTAATGATTCAACAGCTCTGCAGTATTTGAAGAGGTAGTCAAAACGAATAAATAAAGTTAAAAATATTGCTAAAGAACAAGGATCTGCAGAGGTGATCCAATAATAAGGCACTCTATCAACTGGTAAGTAACCAAAATAATTTCTAACTTGGAAAGCTTCTTGGTGCATGATCTTTATAAATACTATAACCAAGATACAAATAATCTGCCAGTATAACATAAAGGTATATACTATAATACGTGTAATACTATAGGAATAATAGGCGATTTGCCTGTAAGATATAAGTGTTGTGAGTCATTCATTACTGAATTGTATAGTTAGAAAAAATAATTAGCATCAGAAGCATAAAAACGAATCCTTTAATTGAATACATTCTTTTACATATATGTCATTTTAGAACAGACTTCATAATTCCACTGCAAAATTTGAAGTTGTTTTAGACTATTTGAACTCTCAATGTAAACTTCATTTGTCTCAGGATTTGTTTTCTATTCTTATTTTGGTAATAAGCCTCTTTCTAGTATAGATGACCCACCCCTCCCAACTGAGCCAGGTGATATCTATAATTACCATCAGTTTTCAGGGTCGACAAGCCTCTTGTTGGCTCTCTCTTCATATTTGACTCTAAAAGCAGGAAAAATTAACTACACAGACCTCTAGGCAAGTAATCAGTTGGCATGTGAGACAGCTCAACCTTACCTTTATGTTCTTTCTGATAATCACCCAACCATCTCCTTATCTATACGTTAAGAACTATGTTGTTATGGTTTAGTCATTAAGTCATGTCTGACTCTTTGCAACTCAGAGTCAGTTTTTCTGTAGCCCTCAAGGCTCCTCTGCCAATGGGATTCCCCAAGCAAGAATGCTGGAGTGGGCTGCCATTTCCTTCTCCAGGGGATCTTCCCAATCCAGGAATCCAACCCGCATCTCCTGCATTGTCAGGCAGATTCTTTACCACTGAGCCACCAGGGAAGCCTAAGAACTCTGAAGAGTGGTAAAGAGATTAGTACACAATCTCCAAGGGATGCATGCTATGAGGAAAATGTGTTTTGTAAGAAACAGATTTTTCTTAGATAAAAAATATATATAACTTTAAAAACTTGGAGAAAATTCTTAACTTGAAAATGGCATATAATTTTTAAAAGGAAAAGAAAAAGATTTTGAACGCTTTCCTCTGTGTTTAGATGAACCAGTTACTAGTAGTGATAGTGTTTGCATAGGCATATGAGTGTCTTTCTTCTTAGTGTCTTTCTGCTTATTCTTAGAGGTAGTCCTTTTGGTTTTCACTTTGGTTTATTTACCTTAACTCTGTTACAGGTATTTTATTATCATTGTTCATGAAGAGCCGTTGTGAAAATCCGGGGCATATTAAGTACTTTAAAATCAATTAATTTCTTAAAAAATGAAAGCAAGCAATGATAACAAAGCCATATTGACCTCTTTACCTCTCAAGCCAAATCTTCCTTTCTTTCCTAAGATGATTGTCACTATTATTAAATAAAACTTTGAAAAGAGAAATATTTTAAGTAGCCAGATTCTTCTGTTGTTAAAACTTTCCTTCCTAACAGTCATCAAAGAACACTCTACTGCAAATAAATAATAATTTGAGTGTGTTATATATTTTTCATTCTTTATTATGAAACAAGTGTTTTTAAGGGGTCCTAAGACTTTATCTTCTTAGTCTTATTAAAGTTGCTTTTTTTTCTTACACTTTTCATATACTCTGTGACTTCCTATAATGCAAGTGTTACTTTGTCTAACCTTTTAACTTAAAAACCAGTGGTAATGTTTAATTGTTTATGCATTTTAAAACCTACTCAGTAAAGGTATAAGACCATTTTAAAAAAAAACTGGTGATGTGACATATTACTTGAATTATTGTCATTTCTAAATTTCTTTGAAAATTTTGTTGTAAAGTTTCAAAATTCAATTCCTTTGAACTAATGTCTTAAACATTTTCAAGACTTATGAGTGGATTTAACCTTGTTTTACCATAATTAAAATAGTATGAAGCAGTATTGTGTTTGCAGTAAGGAGTATAAGAGGTGTTTTCTTCTTACTAATGTCCACTTAATACGTAAACACTTTTTTTGTGTTTTGTTTTCTTGTTTGTTTGTTGTTGTTTTTTAACAGATTCCCTTCAAGCTCAGCTTATCAACATGGGTGTTATTCCTACCTTAGTTAAATTACTGGGCATCCACTGCCAAAATGCAGCTCTTACAGAAATGTGTCTTGTTGCGTTTGGCAATTTAGCAGAACTTGGTAAGTCCTAGACATGAACCAAAATGCAATTATTCATAGCTGATTAATATACTTATAATATATTTTTCTTTAGATGTTAACCTGGAAATCCATTTAGATTCTTTCAGTTTATTTTTTTGAAGCATCGTAGATACATTGTTTCAGTGCTAAAGTGTAGATCCAATTACATTTTAGGATTATATTGTTTATAATTGGAGCTAAGAAATTTTTGTGTTTTTGCTCACTAAAGATACAGCTTAAAGATAGAAAAGAAATGAATGCAGTCTAGTTTAGGATTGGGGGCAGGAAAGGAATGTGCAGACCTTTTTAAGTCTTTGATTCCTAGTGTATGTGCACACAATATTATTCTATATTCACAATTATAGGATGACTCCAGTTTTAAAGTTTGCATGCTTATAAACATTATAGATTAAACAGAATGAGATTTTCCCCCTTTTTGTTTGGCTTCATAATCTTTTATAAATAAACTTGTCGGCTTAAAATATTAGTATTTTGGGAGGTGGATAGAAATGTTAGAGTGAAAATCTGTACTTTTACTCCCTTTTGGAAACCAGCTAAAACTAGAGTAAAGAGGTGTTTTTTGTTTTTGTTTTTGTTTTTTTTTTAATGCAAAACCATTAAGGAAAGGGGAGGGAAAACAAACAAAAGGGATAATATAAAAACTTTTTAGAACCTGGAAAGAAAAGAAGCAGTAACTCACTTAGCAAAACTTTGAAATTTGAATCCTGAATTGGAAAGCCAAGAACTAACCATTTTGTTCTTTGGTATCTTCAAAAGGCTCAGGATTTAGTGGCATCAAGAGTTTCTTCTGTCCCTTCCCACTCTGGTAACTGGCCTTCCCACCTCAGCAGAAGACTGTGTTTACTCTGTAGATAGACTCAAAGTAGGGGATGTGGACTTAACGATACTTAACGTTGGAGTTCTTCTACACAGAGCCTTCAGATCTACAGGGACTCTTACAAGGCCACTCATAGATCGTAATCAATTTTAAAATCCCAGTTCTTAATCAGTGGCAGACAACTAGAAAAGTGAGGACCGCCTCTAACATGGGAAATAATGAAATTTTTAAAAGTAAGTTGGAGGAAGTAGAAACTATGCAGGGTTGGGGCGGGCGGGGGGGGTGGGGACAGATCTAATATGCTCAAGTAGGAAAATACTATAAGCATGAAACTATGACAGGACGCTCTCTTTAAAGAAAAACAAACAGAGCAAGAAAGCTGAAACAGCTGAAATGAAAGACAATAAAATGGACAAAGAAATATTTACAGAAGTAAAGCAAAAAGCAAGGGTATGGAAAATAGAGGATCAGTCCAAGAGTTTTAGAAAGAGATAAATAGGAAAAATTGCTGAATAAACCCAAGTGTCACAGAACTAAAGTAAATATTTCTCCAGACTGGAAGAATCTTATCAAATGACAGCCTACTGGATGAAATTAGGTCCCCAGACCACAGCACATCAATGTGAAATTTTAGAATAATGGGGACAAAGGGAACATTTTATAGAATTCCAGAGAGAGAGAGGAAGGAAAAAAGTTACAGAGAAAAGATTGTGAATCAGTAGACATCAGATGTGTCAAAACAGCACTGGTAACCAAAAGAAAATAGAATGTTACTGCCTTCAAAAGTTTGAGGAAAAATTATTTCCAGTATAGAATTCTATATGCAAATCATCAAGTCAAGTGTGAAGTAACAATAGGCAGTGTTAAACATGAATGTCTCAGAAAATTGGTATCCTTCATATCTTTCCTGGAAGCCTCTGGAAGATGTGTTCCAATGAAACAAGGCATATAAATAATAAAACTACATAGGAGTCAGGAGACAAGAGATTCAACAGGAAAATGGAAGTTTCTAGTAGTATGGTGACATAACAGTCCCAAATTTCCTGTTTTCAAAGAGCAACCAGTCCAGATTGGAGAAACTTACACGAGATGAAATTAATTGAGCACCTAAAGAGAATGTGCTTATTAAGGAAAAAATCAGACAACTGATGGAGAGTTTGGAGTTGAATTAATAAGTATATTGAAAGCTAAGTAAATGAGAAAAAAAGTAATTCCAAGGAAATAAAGTAACCCCAGGCCAAATGAAACAGTATATTATTGAAACACTAATTATTTCAAACCAAAATTACAGTATAATTACATTGTAAAGATGTAGGTTATTGTGGATACAGGAAAAGGAGAAAGCTAGTGCTTCATCTCTCATAGTGAAAGGTCAATCAAAAATACCTAAAACTAAAAAGCAAAAATCGTCAATATAAAATGTTATTTAATGATTTGGAGGTAAATAGCAGTGAATTAGCTAAAAGAGCTTTATGTGCTTGTTTGTAAAGAAGAAATGGCAAAGGGAGACTGGATTCTGCTGGTAAAATAAGTATTAGAACTAACTCTTTAAATTAATATATAATTTTGTTAAAAATAAACGCTTAAAGGGGGACTTCCTGGCTGTCCAATAGTTAAGACTTTACCTTCTGATGCAGAGGGTGTGGGCTCAGTTCCTGGCTGGGAAGCTGAGACCCCACATGCCTCACAGCCAAAAAAACAAAACATAAAAAACAGGAGCAATACTGTAACAAGTTCAATAAAGACTTTTTAAAAAATGGTCCACATTAAAAAAAAAAAAAAACCCTAAAAATAAACCCTTAGGAAAAAATCCTTCTTGCTGAAAGTCTATTAAGGATCTGTGGCATTTAAATCAAATATAATGTCCAAGTCACAGATATGCTATCTTTTCTCTGTATCTGCCTACAGGATATGATCAGGTTTTCTTCATGAATTCCTATATTAATCATGGTGCATTGTTCCCTCTTGCTGGCAAATGGACTGAATTACTTAACAACGGTGATCTGGTTTCAGTTTAATAAGTGGAAGAATAAACTATGGATTGGAAAAAAGTGCTGCAACTTTTTTAAAAAAAGAGTTAAGAGTACATAACTAGATAAATGATGTCTATTTCACCTATGATTTTATGTTTCGTTTATTTGAAGAATTGTGTAAAACAAGAGCAAACACAAATGTTGAGGAGTTAAATCATTCCTGTTTAAATCAAACTAACTTTTAGGCTAAGGTGTGATGTTTGTAAATTTTGATTTCTGAGGGTTTAGGTAGCTTATTAAAAAGACACTCCACCCTTGCTCTTTTTTATAGCACTAAGGACTCTTAGAAATCTTGGAATGGATTCTCATCATTTTGGCATAGATCTGGTACATGTGCCAAAAGCAGGGTAACAGTAGAATAAATCAAAACTGTTTTAAGCATTATAAATATTTGTTTCTCCATTTTCTTTTAAAGTTGAATTTGTAATATTTTTTATTTGATATTGGTGGAGATTTACCAGAAACTAGAGAATAGAATGTATCTCTTGCATTTGTTTACTTATTTTTCCCAACATTCAAAATCAACAAATTCTTTTGAACACTTGCTCTGTACTAGGCACCATACTGTATACTGTGTTTGTGGTAGTCATGCTCTCAAGCAACTTATATTTTAGTAAGTGATGTGGAAACTTATTTCTAAGATGAACTTATAAATAAGCATATGATTTTAAGTTACAATAATTGCTAGTATGAGGACATAATTGAATGAGGTAAGGAAGGAATTTAAATTACAGGTGTGCATTCTAAGTGGGAAGGAACATTTCAGACAGTTAAAATTTCTAAATATTTATCATCTTCAAACAGTGTACTTTACCTTCTCAGAAAGCTGCTGGTGGATGCCTCCACTGAAACTAAAAACTGAATGTGAAGGAACATGGATAATAGAGTATCTAATACAGGAAGGAGAAGAAAATATCCATCAAGATCATGGAAAAGAAATTCCAGGATGTCAGTGTGCTCAGCAGACATGGAGAGCAGGCAGTCTCAACTAGATTGGTCAATTCTCTGAGAGAAGCTTTTAGATAAATTGATAGGATATCTGATGCAGAAAAATAACTGAGAATCAGAAAGGAAACAGAATGATTCTGGTTGTATTTTGGTGGTAGATTGATAGATTTTGGTTAGAAGTGAGCAGTGACCCCCAGGTTTCTGCCTGTGTGGCAGGTAGGTGCATGTTTATTCTAAATTAAGAAAGTCTGGAGAAAGAACAGATACCAGAATATCAGAAGTCTACCTTAGGCATGGTGTTTGGATGCTAGAAATATATTCAAATGGTGATGTCAAATGGCCATTTAAATAGCCTGGAGTTAAGAAGAGGGCTAGAGATGTGATTGTATAAGCATCAACATATAGGTGGTATTTTTATGCTATGGATACAAATTAGATTGCCTAGGGTGAGAGTAAGGATCAAGGTAAGAAAGCCGAAAATGAAGTCTTAAGGAACTAGAATTTATACAGGTCTGGTGGAAAGGAGGAGCACGCGAAGGAGACTGCAGATTGTAGAGGTGGGCCAAAACTGGTTTGAGGTGGGTTTAGGTATGCATGTGAGTTGAGGAAGTAGAGACAGTGTATGTAGACAGTGCTGTCAAGAAACTTGTTTGTAAAATTCAACAGAACTGGATGGTAGCTTTATGAAAGTGGAGTAAAGGGAAGGTATTTGGTTTTAATATTGCTTTTTTGTGAGAAATATTAAAGCATATTTAAATGCTGAGGATGAGGGTCTAGAGTGAAAGGTCGGAGGTGGTGAAGAGACAAGAAAGAAGGCATGTCAGGGACAGTATGAAAGTATACTGCTCGATTGGTACAAAGACAAGTCACCTTTAATTCAGCCATGTGAAATGCAATCTGTTCTGAGTAATTTTTCTTCTTTTGCTAAAAGCCTTGAAACTATGAATTTATAACAGTAATTTTACCATTGCTATGGTTACCTATATGGTATGCTAGCAAACATTTTTATAGCCTTGAATATAATTGGGTCAGAACATCTTAAAGCTTTAGACATTTTTTCTCTTCAGAGGCATTTAAAAAAAAAAAAAAGGACTGATTCTGTATTTGAAGAGTGTTTGCATTTATCAGTAATGATACAAAATGACCAAGTATTGAAAGTAATAGAAAAAATTTTCTGTGCTTAATTTTGTTTTTATACTTTAAATTTTCCTCTTTTTTTTACAGAGTCAAGTAAAGAACAGTTTGCCAGTACAAACATTGCTGAAGAGCTGGTGAAACTCTTCAAGAAACAAATAGAACATGATAAGAGGGAAATGGTTTTTGAAGTTCTTGCTCCATTGGCAGAAAATGGTGAGAAAATAAATGCACCTCTTGATTTTTGATCATGTAGACTTTTTCCATTTTTTCTAATATTATTTAATTGCCAGCTAAATATTTAACTCAAATTCCTTTCTTTTATTAATGATATGATAAGTTTATTTCAGATATCTCTAACTTCAGCTGCATTATCTATTTCATAACTATACATATATTGGCCAAAACTACTTTCCAAATTGCTTTGATTTTAAAATCTTTGGAAAGGTGGTTCTGTAGGTTACACATTCTTATGCCAGTCTGGAAAAGGCAGCTGAGAGGCTCTACTCCACTTACATACTCTTGCAGGGCAAAGGCCATAAAAGTTGGAGCACCAGGCCTACTAACTGTGTAGACACTGAGGATGAGGCTCTAGAGTGAGAGGTTGGAGGTGGTGAAGAGGCAAGAGGGAATGAGAAGGGCCTTTAAAAGAAGGCATGTCAGGGACAGTGTGAAGTATACCACTTTAATGGTATAAAGTAGTCTTTATACCATTTAGGCAAAAAAATCTTAAAGGATACACTCTAGGAATAAGAGAGAACCAAAGAAACAAACCATCCCATAATAATTTTTCAAATACAGTGTCTAGCACATAATCAGAGAGGACGTGAGGAGACAAGACATTGTAAGCAAGAATCAGCACAAAGAACAGGCAACAAATATCCTGATACGGGAATTATTAGACATTGACTTAAAACAGGTATGCTTATTATGTTCAGAGTTAAAAACAAACTTGAAAATTTTACATAGAAACTAGAAACTATAAAAAGTAAAATAGCTGATTTGAAAAGGAAATAATTGGGAATTCCTGAATTGAGAAATACAACAAAAATTAACCTAAATAGATGAGTTTGATAGCAGATTAAATATAGTTAAATTTGAGAACCAGTGAACTGGAAGATAAAATGGAAGGAAATCCAGAATGAAATCCAGAGACAGAAAAGGACCAATATACATAAAAGAGAATAAGAGGAAAAGGGACTCTCATACATTTTTTTGGAGTCCCAGAAAGAAGGGAGATGGGAGGGTAGAAGTTTGAAAAAATTTTGGCAGAGCACTTGTCAAAAGTTATGAAAGATAACAAGGATTCAAGAACCCCAATAATTTTAAAACATTCAAAGAAATACACATTTAGATATGTCATATTAAAATTGAAAAATACATATATAAGGACAGAATTTTAAAATTAGCCAGGAGAAAAACAGATTACTTTAAAAGAGGCAAAAGTTTGACTGCTAACTTCTTGACAGTCACAAAGAAAGCCAGATGACAGACATGTTCTGTGTGCTGAAAGAAAATAAATACAACCTAAAATTCTAATCCCAGCATAACTGTCAGAACTGAAAGTAAATGAAGATGTTTTCAGATTAGAAACTGTGAAAGTTAACCACCAACATATTCTCACTAAGAGAAAATGATAAAGGATTTTTGTAGATAAAAAGGAAAATGATTACCTCCAAAAAGGAAACTGAGTCCAGAAAGAAGATTATAGGTGCAGGGGAGGAGAGAGAAAGAAAAAAAAAAAAAAGGCAGTAAATATGTATGTAAATCTCATGAATGTTAAATATACAAAATAATAATAATTCATTGTGAAATCTAAAGGGTGTGTGTGTGTGTGTGTGTGTGTATATATATATATTTTATATACCACAAAATGGAGGAGGTGGGAAGAGATGGGGACAACAGAGGATGAGATGTTTGGGTGGCATCACTGACTTGATGGACATGAGTTTGAGCAAGCTCTGGGAGTTGGTGATGGACAGGGAAGCCTGGTGTGCTGTAGTCCATGGGGTCGAAAAGAGTCCAGCAACTGAACTGAACCACAAAATGAGTATATAAATCTGGAGGGACATAAAAGTGTAGAGTTCCAAGACATTTGTATTATCTGGAAGAAAGTATCATTAGATTCTGATTAATGATTCCAAATTTTAAGGTGAACTAGAATAATTTTTAAAACCAAATGCAACTAATGGAAAGATTTATGGAAAGAATTTTTTTTAATACAGCATCAACTAACAAAAGAACAGAGAGCAAAGAGAACATGGAACAGGAGGTAAAAATAGGGATGAGAAAATATACTGGATTTATGACACAGTATTTTGGTAATTACATTAAATGTATGTGGCCTAAATGCTTTAGTTAAAATTAAGACAACTATTAACTGAAATTTTAAAAATCTAAACAAGCAATACTTCTTAAGTATGAGGAGATTTAAAAGATTGAAAAAATATACCATTCAAACCTGAAAAAGGCCAAGATAGTCATATTATCAGTACTATCAGGTAAAATAGACATTACTATTAAAAAACTTGCTAGAGATAAAGAAGGTGACGTTATCATGATGAAAGATCCAGTTCACTTGGAAGCTATAAAAACACATATTATCCCAAAAGATTAGAAGCAAAAGTATTCAGAACTATGAGGACAACTAAATATCCACAAATATCATAGGACAAATAGGCTTTAAAAAAAATAGTAGTATAGAAAATGTGGACAACATGATTATGAAAATTGATATAATGGACATACTTGGAACCCTGCACCTTGCTTCAGAGCCCTTGCAAGTACATATAAACCATTTAAAACGTGTATACTTCTCATGGAAAAAATTTTAACAAAGGATTGCCATTTTAGAGTATGTTAGAGTTTTTTTTTTCTAATAACGAAAATGAGAACACTATCTCAAATCTTTTATGATGCATGTAAAGCCATACTTAAAGTGATTTTTTTTTTTTGGCTTCATGAAAAAAGCTAAAATCAGTAAGCTCAGTTTTAATCTCAGGAATTAGTGAAGAAAAACATAAACGAAACCCAAAGAAACTAGAAGGAAGGAAATACAAAGAACTGAAGTTAATGATATAGAAAATATGTAACACAATATAAACATATGCTTGCCAATGTTGAGTCTGAAAAGATGTCATAGAACTGGTAAATCCCTAGTAAGATTAATCAGGGAAAAATAAAAAGAGAGAAGGTACAAATAACCAGAATAAAGAAAAATAGATCTCACTACAGATACTAGAAGAATGTTATAAAATTTGATGCCCATACATTTTCAAGTATGGATAACACAAGAATAGAAAAGTCAAGTAATCTTACTTTAAATTCTTTCAAGGAATAGGAAACACAAGTATACTCACTAATGTGTTTTGTGAAGCTAATAAAATACCATCAAAGACCATAGAAGAATAAAAATTAAAGGCCAGTCTCACCATGAACATAGATCCAAAATTCCCATAAACTTTTAGCAAACAATTTCCAATAATATATTTAAAAATTAATCATCATACTAAATGGGATTCATTCTGGAAATGTAGTTTATTATTCCAAATGCAATCAATATAATTCATCACATTAAAACTTAATAAAGGGGAGAATCCATAAGATCTTCAGTTCAGTCGCTCAGTCGTGTCCGACTCTGTGACCCCATGGACTGCAGCACACCAGGTCTCCTGTCCATCACCAACTCCTGGAGTTTACTCAAACTCCTGTCTACTGAGTCGGTGATGCCATCCAACCATCTCATCCTCTGTCGTCCCCTTCTCCTCTATTCTTCAATCTTTCCCAGCATCAGGGTCTTTTCAAATAAGCTCTTCACGACAGGTGACCAAAGTATTAGAGTTTCAGCTTCAACATCAGTCCTTCCAATGAACACTCAGGACTGATCCCCTTTAGGATGGACTGGTTGGATCTCCTCACAGTCCAAGGGACTCTCAAGAGTCTTCTCCAACACCACAGTTCAAAAGCATCAATTGTTTGGTGCTCAGCTTTCTTCACAGTCCAACTCTCACATCCATACATGACCACTAGAAAAACCATAGCCTTGACTAGACGGACCTTTGCTGGCAAAATAATGTCTTTGCTTTTTAATATGCTGTCTAGGTTGGTCATAACTTTCCTTCCAAGGAGTAAGCGTCTTTTAAATTTTATGGCTGCAGTCACCATCTGCAGTGATTTTGGAGCCCCAAAAATAAAGTCTGCCTCTGTTTCCCCATCTATTTCCCATGAAATGATGAGACCAGATGCCATGATCTTAGTTTTCTGAATGCTGAGCTTTCAGCCAACTTTTTCACTCTCCACTTTCACTTTCATCAAGAGGCTTTTTAGTTCCTCTTCACTTTCTGTCATAAGAGTGGTGTCATCTGCATATCTGAGGTTATTGATATTTCTCCTGGCAATCTTGATTCCAACTTGTGCTTCCTCCAGTCCAGCGTTTCTCATGATGTACTCTGCATATAAGTTAAATAAGCAGGGTGACAATATACAGCCTTGACGTACTCCTTTTCCTATTTGGAACCAGTCTGTTGTTCCATGTCCAGTTCTAACTGTTGCTTCCTGACCTGCATATTGGTTTCTCAAGAGGCAGGTTCGGTGGTCTGGTATTCCCATCTCCTGAAGAATTTTCCGCAGTTTATTGTGATCCACACAGTCAAAGGCTTTGGCATAGTCAATAAAGCAGAAATAGATGTTTTTCTGGAACTCTCTTGCTTTTTGATCATCCAGTGGATGTTAGCAGTTTGATCTCTGGTTCCTCTGCCTTTTCTAAAACCAGCTTGAACATCTGGAAGTTCACGGTTCACGTATTGTTGAAGCCTGACTTGGAGAATTTTGAGCATTACTTTACTAGTATGTGAGATGTATGCAATTGTATGATCTTATCATCCAGAAAAACATTTCATAAGATTAAGCATCCATATATGGTTTTTAAAAACTTAAGAAACCATTACTAGAAGAGAGTGAAGAGAATATATAACCCGAATTCTATAGAAAACTTCACACTCAATGGTAATACAAAAAGCATTTCCTTCTAAAGCTGGGAATGAGAAGAATTATCCCCATTTTTATTTCTTATTCTATTATAGGAACTATCCAGTGCTATAGAGTAAAAAAGAAAGAAAAGATATTGGAAGGAAATAAGCTATCATTTTTATAGATTATATGATTACATCTAGAATATAAAAGGTTAATCTTGAAAATTAGAATTTGGGTGGTTAGCCAAAACAAAGATAAACATCTGAAAGCCCAAAGCATTGTATTTTTACATACGAGCAAAAACAGAAAACACATTTTAAAAATACATTGTGTACTATAGTATAAAAATATATATATATTTAAAGGAATTCCTTGGTATTCCAATGGTTAGTACTCTGTGCTTTCACTGCTGGGGGCCCCGAATGTGATCCCTGGTCTGGGAGCTAAGATCCTGTAAGCTGAGTGGCTTTAAAAAAAGAGAGAGAAGTACTTCAGAATAGATTAATAAAAGATGTCTAAGATCTCTGGCAGAAAAGTGTAGAAAATCATTAAGAGAGGCTAAGATCTAAATAAACAGAAAGCTATATGCATTCTGTAATGATATTTATGACCCCATACTGATCTAAAGACTTAACTGCAGTTCTCATCAAAATCCCAAAGACCAGGAATAGTCAAGATAATGTGAACAAGAGCAAGGGAGCAGAATGGGTTTTACTTCATAACAATAATAAAGTTTTATTCTGATAAAGCTCTATTATATTTAAAAGGTAATGTAGTATTGGTTCAAAGATGGATAGGAAGACTGGTGGAGCAGGATAACCCAGAAACAAATGGATGCATTAGTAGATGTCTATTTTACTAAGAAAAGAGTTACCACTATGGAGCTATATGGAAAGGATGGTTTGTTAAATAAGTGTTGCTAAAAATGTAGAAAATAACAATTGGACACACATACAATCCCAGTTTTTACTATTTTAAAAATTTCATTTCAGATACATTATTGAATGTAAAAGTTGAAATAAGAAAGTTAATCTTAAAACATGAGATAGGAGAATATCATCGCAGGCTTGCATACGGAAAATTTTCTTATATCATTAAAAGCTTAACAAAAAATGATAAATTTGGTTATTTTAAAAATGAAAATTTGAGAAAAGCATGACAGATGAAATGATATTTGCAACACATGTAACTAGCAGAGGGCTGATGTGTACATGTAGAAAAACACCCTCAAATCACTAAGAAAAATGTAGAAAATTCAGTGGTGAAAATGTGCAAATGACTTGAGAAGGCCCTTGACAAAAGATAAAATCCAAGTAGCTAATGAACACATGAAAATATGCTCAACTCATTAAAAATTAGGGAATGCAAAATAAAACCACAATAAAATACCACTGTGTACTCACTGGAAAAAAAGATAATACCAAGTGTTGATGAAGGTGTGGAACAGTGGAAGCTCATTAAATGCTGATGGGACTATAAATTGGTATGATTTGGAGAACAGTATCTACTGAGTTAGAGATGTGTGTTCCCAGTGATCCAGAAATTCTGCTGTTAGGTGTATACCCAGAAACATGTTCATGTACACCAGGAGCCATTCCAGGAATGTCCATAACAGCATTGTTTATAATAATGAAATATTTAAACAACTTGTATCCATTAACAGCAGAATAACATGGAATATCCATATTATGGAAAAATACACAGTTATGGAAAGGAATGAAGATAGCCATAACCAAGAGTGTAGATGAGTCCTATAAACATATTAAAAAGAAGAAGCCAGCACTGAAAAATACATGATTCCATTTATATGAAGTTGCAATAAAAACTAAAATTAAGCTATAGTTTTTAGGAATGATTATTTGGTGAAACTGTAAAAGTATGGATATGTATGGATATCAGGGTAGTGATTTGAAAGGGACAGATATGTGACAGGAAAAAGTCAAAGAGGGGTTTCTCAGGTTGTTGGTGATGGATTTCTTGATTTAGGTAATAGTTCTATGGTTATTTAATGTATTTAATAATAATAGTTGATTAAGTGTAACATAAGGATTTCCCTGATAGCTCAGTTGGTAAGAATCCAACTGCAATGAAGAAGACGACCCTGGTTCAAATCCTGGGTCAGAAAGATCCGCTGCAGAAGGGATAGGCTACCCACTCCAGTATTCTTGGGCTTCCCTTGTGGCTCAGCTGGTAAAGAATCCACCTGCAGTGTGGGAGACCTGGGTTTGATCCCTGGGTTGGGAAGATCCCCTGGAGAAGGGAAAGGCTACCCACTAAGTATTCTGGCCTAGAGAATTCCGTGGACTGTGTAGTCCATGAGGTTGCAAAGAGTCAGACACAACTGAGCAACTTTCACACTTAAGCATAACGTATATTTATGTGCTTTGTTGAATTTGTGGAATTTTTCCACCACTTAGAAAAGATTTTTAAATACACATTCATACAGATATACACATACATATATATATATAAACATGATACATAAATGGTAGTGATATAAGTAGATGTCCTTAGGCAGAATGATACTGATAAAAGTATGCTAGGCTGTCTGCTTTGGCAGAATGCCTTGCTAATCCTTTTAATAAAGCATTTTAAGCATCCCATGTGTATATGTGATTACAGTTAAACTGTGAGAAGAAAGATCTCATAGTTTAACCTTAGCACATGTTATATTTTCTGCGTGCCTTAGATCTTATGGGAGAAATTTATTTTGTGTTTTATAACTGTGAAGTGGACTGAATGATAACTTTGAAAATTTGTGTCTGGACTATCCTTAGCATATCATTCTTGGTTTTCCTTGTATGCAAAGGAGAGTGACTCCAATATTTAAACTGAGATTTCTATAATTCAAGGTTTTTGCATTTTAAAAAGGCTTTTTCAGCATGGCTTTCAGTTCTAGTCACCACATATTTCTAGTTCTATCATTCTGTAACCAAGGAAACGCCCCTACTTTCAGCATGGCACAGTGCAAGTATACCTTTTGAAAAAATATTCCAGGTTGAATATTCTGTGTATTCTGGAAATAATATGCCAAAGAAGATCGGTGGTCCTAGTGATAGGGAAAAAGCAAATTTTTACATATTAAAATTTAAAAGAAAAAGTCTTAAGTTTGGGGAAAAAAAAAGGTCTGTTTCTCCCAAATAACAAGCTTACCCTATAGATATAGCCCTTGCTATAGATATATGCATATACAGCTTAAGGAAACTGAAGACTAAAATAAAATCCAGCTAAACAATAAAATTTAAGTTTGAAAATATATGTGTAGCTAATGTATTTCTAAGGTCAATTGATCAACATTTATCTTAAGCAGTATCAAATATACCCAAAATATTTAAGTAGACCAATTTAGGTTAAAACACGAGGATGAATGAAGTTTATATAATATCTGCTGAATTAGGGAGACAGATATGAATATGAATATAAAATCTTCAGTGAAATATGTTCTATAATGAAAGTATTTAAGATATAGTATAAACAATATTGATTCGATAGACAAATATAGTTTGCTATGAAGATAGTGTTTTTATATTTTCCTGTAAGAAACGAAACGCTAATCTATGTTCAATGTAGGATGCAGGAGGCATGGGGCTGATGCACAGGATGATTCAAGTAGAGGATGGGGGGTGGGAGGTGGGAGGGGGATTCGGCATTGGGAGATTGTGTTCACCTATGGCTGATTCGTGTCAATGTATGGCAAAACAAATACAGTATTGTAATTAAAAAAATAAATAAATTTAATTAAAAAAAATAAAAAAATTAAAAAAAAGTAAATAAACTCAAAATAAAATAAAATACAATTGGGATGTAAAATCTGTTTAAAATTCCTTAGTTATCCATCAAAAAAATTCAAAGTTATTTTTTCTTTCCACTTTTATTATGAAAATTTAAGAACCTATTCAAATGTAGAGTGAATATAATATAATGAACCACGTTCCCATCACTTGAGGAAGCTTCAAATTAATGAGGACCTGAAGCTCTTTTTAAAACATGCCTTTTCAAGTTCAGAAAGTTACAAATTAACTGCTTTAGAAAAATAACAGTGTACAAATATGAATCCAAATATACATACCTTGTGATATATTTTGAAATTTACTAATACTTCTTTTCAATATCTTGGTACTCAAATTCCATTAGTGGATATATTTTAACTATATCACCTGTGTGTGTTTTATTTTAAACAGTGTGGGATATTTTATAGTGTTGCCTTTTAAATGTGAGTACAATCTCTAGAATAACAGTAGATATTACTTGCCTTCAGAGCTGAGAATCAATTTGTTTAGGTGCTGCCAGACATTGTGAAAAGTGACATAATATCAAATGGAAAAATGAAATAAAGCTCTTGTGTATTTAAGCTGCACTGTCTGATACTTCCTTTTGAAACTCAAATCTTCAAAGGAGTATTATCTAAAACATATACTGTCTTGGTGTCTTATAATTCTTAATAATAAGTTGCCAGACCTCTTAATAATAAGAGTTACCAGAACTCTTACTTCATCTTAAATTTTGGTTATTTTGTTCACATTATTCTTTAGATGCTATTAAACTACAGCTTGTTGAATCAGGCCTAGTAGAATGTCTACTGGAGATTGTGCAGCAGAAAGTGGATAGTGACAAAGAGGAGGATATTGCTGAGCTCAAAACTGCTTCAGATCTAATGGTTTTATTACTTCTTGGAGGTGAGTTATAATTTATGTCAATAAAAAACATGATTGTCAGATTTTCTAAAATTTATTGTCTCTTTTATAAATACTTCATTAGGCATTTTCTCTCATTTTCCTGTCACATTTAATCTTGTTGATGTAATGATTTGAAAAACATCATGAAGAGAACTAGAGATAATGAACTTGGACAAGAGGAGTCTTTACCGTCTTCAGTTCAGTTCAGTTCAGTCGCTCAGTCATGTCCGACTCTTTGTGACCCCATGAATCGCAACACGCCAGGCCTCCCTGTTCATCACCATCTCTCGGAGTTCACTCAGACTCACGTCCATCGAGTCCGTGATGCCATCCAGCCATCTCATCCTCTGTCGTCCCCTTCTCCTGCCCCCAATCCCTCCCAGCATCAGAGTCTTTTCCAGTGAGTCAACTTTTCGCATGAAGTGGCCAAATTACTGGAGCTTCAGCTCATTCCTTCCAAAGAAATCCCAGGGTTGATCTCCTTCAGAATGGGCTGGTTGGATCTCCTTGCAGTCCAAGGTTCTCTCAAGAGTCTTCTCCAACACCACAGTTCAAAAGAATCAATTCTTCGGCACTCAGCCTTCTTCACAGTCCAACTCTCACATCCGTACATGACCACTGGAAAAACCATAGCCTTGACTAGACGGACCTTAATCGGCAAAGTAATGTCTCTGCTTTTCAATATACTATCTAGGTTGGTCATAACTTTTCTTCCAAGGAATAAGTGAAAGTGAAGTGAAGTTGCTCAGTCGTGTCCGACTCTTTGCAACCCGTGGACTGTAGCCCACCAAGCTCCTCCATCCATGGGATTCTCCAGGCAAAAATACTGGAGTGGTTGCCATCTCCTTCTCCAATAAGCGCTCTTTAACTTCATGGCTGCAGTCACCATCTGCAGTAATTTTGGAGTCCCCCAAAATAAAGTCTGACACTGTTTCCACTGTTTTCCATCTATTTCCCATGAAGTGATGGGACCGGATGCCGTGATCTTTGTTTTCTGAATGTTGAGCTTTAAGCCAACGTTTTTGCTCTCCTCTTTCACTTTAATCAAGAGGCTTTTTAGCTCCTCTTCACCCTCTGCCATAAGGGTGGTGTCATCTGCATATCTGAGGTTATTGATATTTCTCCCGGCAATCTTGATTCCAGCTTCTGTTTCTTCCAGTCCAGCGTTTCTCATGCTGTACTCCGCATGTAAGTTAAATAAGCAGGGTGGCAATATACAGCCTTGACGGACTCCTTTTCCTATTTGGAACCAGTCTGTTGTTCCATGTCCAGTTCTAACTGTTGCTTCTTGACCTGCATACAGATTTCTCAAGAGGCAGGTTTGGTGGTCTGGTATTCCCATCTCTTTCAGAATTTTCCGCAGTTTATTGTGATCCACACAGTCAAAGGCTTTGGCATAGTCAATAAAGCAGAAATAGATGATTTTCTGGAACTCTATTGCTTTTTCCATGATCCAGCGGATGTTGGCAATTTGATCAGTGGTTCCTCTGCCTTTTCTAAAACCAGCTTGAACATCAGGAGTTCACAGTTCACGTATTGCTGAAGCCTGGCTTGGAGAATTTTGAGCATTACTTTACTAGCATGTGAGATGAGTGCAATTGTGCAGTAGTATGAGCATTCTTTGGTATTGCCTTTCTTTGGGATTGGAATGAAAATTGACCTTTTCCAGTCCTGTGGCCACTGCTGAGTTTTCCAAATTTGCTGGCATATTGAGTGCTGCACTTTCACAGCATCATCTTTCAGGATTTGAAACAGCTCAACTGGAATTCCATCTCCTCCACTAGCTTTGTTCGTAGTGATGCTTTCCAAGGCCCACTTGACTTCACATTCCAAGATGTCTGGCTCTAGATTAGTGATCACATCATCATGATTATCTGGGTCATGAAGACCTTTTTTGTACAGTTCTTCTGTGTATTCTTGCCACCTCTTCCTAATATCTTCTGCTTCTGTTAGGTCCATACCATTTCTGTCCTTTATCGAGCCCATCTTTGCATGAAACGTTCCCTTGGTGTCTCTGATTTTCTTGAAGAGATCTTGAGTCTTTCCCATTCTGTTGTTTTCCCTCTATTTCTTTGTATTGATCTCTGAAGAAGGCTTTCTTATCTCTTCTTTGGAACTCTGCATTCAGATGCTTATATCTTTCCTTTTCTCCTTTGCTTTTCACCTCTCTTCTTGTCACAGTCATTTGTAAGGCCTCCCCAGACAGCCATTTTGCTTTTTTACATTTCTCTTCCATGGGGATGGTCTTGATCCCTGTGTCCTGTACAATGTCATGAATCTCCGTCCATAGTTCATCAGGCACTCTATCTGTCAGATCTAGGCCCTTAAATCTATTTCTCACTTCCACTGTATAATCATAAGAGATTTGATTTAGGTCATACCTGAGTGGTCTAGCTGTTTTCCCTACTTTCTTCAATTTATGTCTCAATTTGGTAATAAGGAGTTCATGATCTGAGCCACAGTCAGCTCTTGGGCTTGTTTTCGTTGACTGTATAGAGCTTCTCCATCTTTGGCTGCAAAGAATATAATCAGTCTGATTTCAGTGTTGACCATCTGGTGATGTCCATGTGTAGAGTCTTCTTGTGTTGTTGGAAGAGGGTGAATGCTATGACCAGTGCATTTTCTTAGCAAAACTCTATTAGTCTTTGCCCTGCTTCATTCCTCATTCCAAGGCCAAATTTGCCTGTTACTCCAGGTGTTTCTTCTCTTCCTACTTTAGCATTCCAGTCCCCTTTAATGAAAAGGACATCTTTTTTGGGTGTTAGTTCTGAAAGGTCTTGTAGGTTTTCATAAAACCATTCAACTTCAGCTTCTTCAGCATTACTGGTTGGGACATAGACCTGGATAACTGTGATACTGAATGGTTTGCCTTGGAAACAAACAGAGATCATTCTGTCATTTTTGAGATTGCATCCAAGTATTGCATTTCAGACTCTTTTGTTGACCATGATAGCTACTCCATTTCTTCTGAGTGATTCCTGCCTGCAGTAGTAGATATAATGGTCATCTGAGTTAAATTCACCCATTCCAGTCCATTTTAGTTCACTGATTCCTAGAATGTCAACGTTCACCCTTGCCATCTCTTGTTTGACCACTTCCAATTTGCCTTGATTCATGGACCTGACATTCCAGGTTCCTATGCAATATTGCTCTTTACAGCATCAGATCTTGCTTCTATCACCAGTCACATCCACACCTCAGTATTGTTTTTGCTTTGGCTCCATCCCTTCAATGTTTCTGGAGTTATTTCTCCACTGATCTCCAGTAGTATATTGGGACCCTAATGACCTGGGGAGTTCCTCTTTGGTATCCTATCATTTTGCGTTTTATACTGTTGATGGGGTTCTCAAGGCAAGAATACTGAAGTGGCTTGCCATTCCCTTCTCCAGTGGACCACGTTCTGTCAGCCCTCTCCACCATGACCCGCCCGTCTTGGGTTGCCCTGCAGGTATGGCTTGGTTTCATTGAGTTAGACAAGGCTGTGGTCCTAGTGTGATTAGATTGACTAGTTTTCTGTGAGTATGGTTTCAGTGTGTCTGCCCTCTGATGCCCTCTTGAAACACCTACCATCTTACTTGGGTTTCTCTTAACCTTGGGCATGGGGTATCTCTTCACGCCTGCCCCTTACCTTAGACGAGGGGTATCTCCTTATCACCACTATTCCTGACCTTCAATGTGGGATAGCTCCTCTAGGCCCTCCTGCGCCTGCACAGCCAAAGCTTCTCATGTGGCTCCTCCCTGCTGCTGCCCCTGGCCCTGGGCTCGGGCTCCAGGTGGCTCCTCAGGGTCACCGCCCCTGGCCTCTGGTGCGAGGTGGCTCCTCCCAGCTGCCGCCCCTGGCTTCAGACCCAGGGTGTCTCCTCCCAGCCACCCCTGACCTCGGACACGGAGTGTCTCCTCCCGGCCGCCCCTCACCTCGGACTCAGAGTGTCTCCTCCCGGCCACTGCCCTGACCTCGGACGCTGGGTAGCTCCTCTCGGTCACCGCCCCGACCTCAGACACAGGGTAGCTCCTCTCTGCTGTTCCTGCCCGTCGCAGCCTGGCACTCTAGGCTGCTGCCCCTGACCTCAGATGTGGGGTAGCTCCTCTCGGCTGCGCTTAGTGCACCGGCCCAGCTCTCGCGGCCGCCCGCGCTTAGTGCACTGGGCCCAGCTCTCGCGGCCGCCCACGCTTAGTGCGCCGGCCCTGCTCTCGCCTTGCACAGTATTTAAAGAGCTGTCATTTAGAAGAAACAGCTATGGTGCCAAAGGTCTAAAAGCTATATGGCCATTTGGGATTTAGAATAGAAAAATTCTAAACCCTTTTTTCCAGTCTCTACTAAAAGTTTAGTATAAAAAGAGCCATTACTTCTCCTTTATGAATTGTGGATTGTGAAGTATATGATTTCCCAGTTGGGTGTTCAGTTAAGAATATGGATGTGTCACTCCTGAGTATTTCCCTCGTATCTGTTTCATTTATCTCTAGATGAATCCATGCAGAAATTGTTTGAAGGAGGAAAAGGTAATGTGTTTCAAAGGGTACTATCTTGGATTCCATCAAATAACCACCAGCTACAGCTTGCTGGAGCACTGGCAATTGCAAATTTTGCCAGAAATGGTAAGCATATTAGTTCATTCTTATTAAATCAGACTTTCTATAGTTTAGAATTATGCTTTGCCATAACATGTACTAAACCTAGAACCGTTCAGAAGAGTATGCAGAATCTCTGTGTACTACTACCTTAATTTTTCAGAAATCTGAAATACTAATAACAGCTTGCCCAACAAATTACATGTTTTTTGCACTTCAACTAAGAGCTGATAGTTTAAAGATAGTGAACAGTAACTTTGAAGTCCTTCTTTTGAATACTCTACACTTCAGAGATGAATAAACTTTAGTCTTGTGCTAATATACTTCCAATCTAGGAGGATATGCTCTTTGGATTTAGAGTTTATCTTGGATTTAATAATCTGAGTATTCATTATTGTGCCTCAATTTATACTCTTATGTCTATAAAACTTAAGTGTGGGTGATCTACTGGTTTAGGCTGGAATATTTACTTAAATAATACTTCAGAGGCACCAGGCCTTCATGTATATTTCTGAAGTCTGATACTTCTGCTATTCATTTTAGAAAGTTATTCTTATATTGTGTCTAGGAAATATGAGTTACTTTTGTTTTTAATTTTATTTTATTTGAGTATTAACTCTTGTTATAGCATGTTTTAATAATGACTTATTCCATTTTTCACTCTGTCTTTTTGGGGACTATCATTAGCTCCTTAATAATGAAAATATGACTTGTAAAATATTGATAATTCATGAAGCTAAATGGGGGTTAAATAGTAATTATTATAATCTGTTTATAAATGTTTCAGAAATTCTGCTTTAAAAATTAATTTAAATATCAATCCTGATAACAAAATGTAGAGTACTGTTACTGTAATGTTGGCAGAACACTGGCATACTTCATTATAAATGGAAACAATTGGGAAACACGTTAAGCATGTGGTTTCTACTTACTCATCTTCTGACATACTGTCAGGATCTCAGCTAGAGATTTTGGGGCCAATTTTAAAAATTTTATCTATTTTAAGAATCTTATAATCAGACTTCTCAGTAAACAAACAAAAATCTCATAAGTCTGATGTGAGAAAGAGAGGAATTCATTTTATTTTTCTGTAGCTCTGTTAATGGGCTGGCATGAGTATTACAAAATATTTATAAATATTAGTAAAGAGGGGAAAAATGTTTTCTGTTGTTATTTAGATGGAAATTGTATCCATATGGTAGACAATGGAATTGTAGAAAAACTTATGGATTTATTGGACAGACATGTAGAAGATGGAAACGTAACTGTTCAGCATGCAGCACTAAGTGCCCTCAGAAACTTAGCCATCCCAGGTAAGTCCTAAGAATGGGAGCCAACTGTGTACGAGAGAAAATCTGTTGTTTTGGAAAGATATTTACTTTATGTGATTTGTGGACCTACCCTGACCAAGAAAAGAAAAATCATAGTCTTCAGATTGCTTACATTTTTCTTACTAATAAATGGAGATGATATGTTAAAGAAGTTTTCTGAGACTACACAAGCACAATCTTCCTTTTCAGATTATTCAAATATTCTATTACGTTTTGTGAACTCCCAGAGTTTCATCATACTGTATAGTTAAGATTTTTAAAGCATCTTCAGTTGAGGTAAGATAATGATATCAATTCATAGAATCCCCTAAAGATGACTTTTAAGAATTTTTTTTTTCCCCTACAAGCAGACTGACATTTTTTTCCTTTTGAACTTTTTGTACTGGGCTGTAGCCAATTAGCAGTGTTGTGCTAGTTTCAGTGAACAGGAAAGGGACTCAGCCATACATATACATGTGTCCATTCTCCCCAAAACCCACTCCCATCCAAGCTGCCACATAACACTGAGCAAAGTTCCATGTGCTATACAGTAGGTCCTTGTTGGTTATCCATTTTAAACATAGCAGTGGGTACAGACATATAGTGTTTTTTTTTTTAACTAGCCTTAATGTGCCTTTTTGGATTACTAGTCTTTCAAAATAACATTATCATGGGAAATAATACAGGATATAGTTAAAACTATCCTGTTATTCTACTTTCTAATGGTAAATTTCTGGTTAGGTAAAAATAGTGTAACATATGAAAATGCAATCTATATAAAATAAATTTGTTTTATGTGGCAGATTAAGATTGCTTATTAATGTCTGTAATATCTATATTAACGCACTTGGGTCAAGGATAGAGGTAAAAAGAGACATTTATTAAAGTTGAGGAATCATGCGTTTTGTAAATATGAAGACAACATTGTCAGATTTCCTTTACAAATTATTAGTTTTTTTAATTAGATTTTAAAAGCCAGTAAATGTGATTTTGTATGTTGTGCTTCTATCAGTTCAGTTCAGTTCAGTCGCTCAGTCGTGTCCGACTCTTTGCGACCCTATGAATCGCAGCACGCCAGGCCTCCCTGTCCATCACCATCTCCCGGAGTTCACTCAAACTCATGTCCATCGAGTCAGTGATGCCATCCAGCCATCTCATCCTCTGTCGTCCCCTTTTCCTCCTGCCCCCAATCCCTCCTCAGAGGATATTTATCGCCCAGACCTACCATTCCCAATCCCATTCTTAAAATTAACAGAAAAGTAATAGGATTGTTTTGAAGTAGAAAAATGTAACTGGAGCCTTAAAGCTAATAAGACACTCAAAAATTATATTGAATTGAATGATTATCATCAAAAATGCTAACATAATTTTAACCAGTTTCTCTGTCTCTCTCTAGTTGTAAATAAAGCAAAGATGTTATCAGCTGGAGTCACGGAGGCAGTTTTGAAATTCCTTAAATCTGAAATGCCCCGGTTCAGTTCAAACTCTTGGGAACATTAAGAATGTTAATAGATGCACAAGGTAAGAGAAATTCTTTCCTAAGGTGTATGTTTTGTATGAAAAAGGACCTGTTTTTAGCTCAGAATTATGTAATCATAGAGATAAGTAGCAAATAAAAGGCAAAAGAGATTGGTTTTAGATCCCCATTAATTTCCATGTTTGTTATAATTGACTTTAAATGGAAATTATATTGCACTTCTCCTCATTTGTAGGTATAATCTAGGTTTTAGATTGATTTATTAACAGTTCTTGGAGGAATTTTTATGTTTTGGCATTTTCTATACTGATTTTACTTTGTCTTCAAAATCATTGTTTCAATACAGTGACAGTCAAAAAATTTTTTAATTTGCTTTACAAACAGGGAGATCATGTTTCTGTTTACAGAAACAATAATGAAAACTAATCCTCAGAATGAATTATATTTATTTATTTCTGAATTCTAAACTTTATGTGTATTGATTCCTTAGAGTACTGCTGAAAACTCTTTGGTACAGTTTTCCAGAGTACTAACAGACTACCAAGCTGAGCCAAAAGAGTATAACGTTATTCCATTTTTATAAAAGTCCATAACTTTATATAAAAATCTCAATAATCCATTAGATGCAGAGTATCTTGTAGTTCTTACTTAACAAAATTGTTGTGTTCTGTTTTTAGACCTGTAATTTTCCTTCACACTCTTACATCTTTAACTAGCTGTTTTAGTTGATTGCCTATTATTGATTCATTCCTTTGTGATTTGCCTTCTTTCCTACAGCAGAAGCTGCTGAACAACTGGGAAAAAATGTTAAATTAGTGGAGCGTTTGGTAGAGTGGTGTGAAGCCAAAGATCATGCTGGTGTGATGGGAGAGTCCAACAGACTGCTGTCTGCCCTCATACGACACAGTAAATCAAAAGTAAGTCTGAGGAAACCATTTATTTATGAAACAGATTAAAAGAAGATGGCAAGAAAAAAATCTTAAAGGCACTCCTTGTCTTGAGTAAATCTCCTTCATGTAAATAATTGACTTCACCACAGTAGCTCTCCAGCTGGTTGGTCACAGGAATGTTCCTCCCCATCACATGCTGTCTCTTGGTGTCTTTCCCTGGAGCAAAAACAGCTGGTCACTTGGACCTTCCTACCACCTGTCTCACCTAGAGCAGCCTGAAAGCCCATCCATTTCACTGGCACCACTACAGGACCAAGTGTATTGTTGACGAGATGGAAAATATTGAGAAAGAATAGCAAAATTAACTCCTGTGGTCCTCCTTTTACCTCTTCTCCATCATAATTGTGCTCTGTCGGGCCCAGAGACAGTCACCAAATGGGGAGAGAAGTGGGCATTAAGATGAACTTTGTTCCAGGTTGATTCTATAAAGAGTTAAGACGCTCCCAAAGGATTTTAAGCAGCAGGTGCCATTATTTGGTTTTCCTAGAAAGATGACTCCACGGCTTATTTACTAGGGGCAAGGAAAACAAAGCAGTTTCAAAAATATACATGAGAGATGATGAAGGGCTGAACTAAGGATTTGGGTTGAGTAATTTGAAATTGCTGATATTCGACCATTTTGACACGAAGCAATAAATAGCATATAGTTCAGCCTAATAGAAGCAGTGAGGATGGAAAAGAAGAGAAGGATTTGAGAAAGATGTGGGTGGTAGAATTGACAGAATTCAACATTGGGGTTAAAGGAGAAGGAGGTTTTAGAGATAATTCCATGTTTGGGGCTTAGGACCAGGTGGGGTCATCATGTTATTCATTAAAATAAGAGACTATGGGAAGAACTGACATTCCAACTAACTTGCTTATTCCCAAATCCCTTTTCTGTCCTTTTTGGAGTCTTTACCTTAATTCTTTGCTCCATTCCATGAGGTCTCTTACCAGTGGTTTCGTTTAGGCAAACCATAATTCTGTTACCTAGATTAAATCAGACAGACATGTTTTGGCATCTGAATCTGGAACTCTCAGATTCCTGTTACATGTGGTGGTTAGGCCAACAAGAACTTGAGTTTGAAGGCAACAAAACCCTAAGTGAGATGAAGACAAAAGTGAGTACTAGAAATAAGTGTAGCCATTTCTTTTCATCTAGCCTTTGCTGTATACTTTTATGTGTGCTTTTCATGTAATAATTTTGTATAACAAAAACCTATGAGATACACACTTACATTATCTCAAGTGAAATCTCTGAAATGCAGAGAGCTTTTGTAATTTGCTGAAAGTCAGTGAGATTTATTGAGTCTGGAGCCCACTGCCCCACGGGCCCACTGCCATGGGAAAGGACAGAGTTGTAGGTACTATGAGAAATTAGGGAGACAGAATTTTGGTTTAAGTTCTCCTCAAGTCCTGTTGTATGTAATCTTACTTTGTCAGATACAACAAAGATTTTAAGACTAAATGGATACATGCATACATACATACATAAAAAGCTTCACCTGGTTCATCTGAAAAGCAGCCACCTGGTATTATATTAATAATAAAAATTTGAAAGGAGGAACTTATTATTATTCCAAGATTTATTCTGTTTTGTTGATCTCATGGTAGGTGAACATTTGGGTCCATGGCACTTTTGTTTGTTAGCTTCTGGAACTCTCTTCCTTGATATGAACTGCAGTGGTCTTTTTTGCTTAGGTAATTTAAGTTGTCATCTTTGAATTTATTTAAAGCTAAAAGCTTTTTCCTTCTCTTCTATGAAGAAAAAACTTATGGTTAAATATAATGATTCATAGGGACACTGTCAGAAAACCACTCAACAGGGAATTGATTGATTGTAATGCAGTTTATGTTTAAAATTAAAGTTTATAATTTCATGATACTTATTTATTGTAGGATGTAATTAAAACCATTGTACAGAGTGGTGGCATCAAGCATCTAGTTACCATGGCAACTAGCGAACATGTAATAATGCAGAATGAAGCCCTTGTTGCTTTGGCACTAATAGCAGCTTTAGAATTGGGTAAGTACCCCGGTGACAAACTTATTTTCTCCTATTTTTACCTTGGATGAAAGGAAGCACAGGAGTGAATAGAAGTCAGACAAAACCTTTGACTAGAAGCATTTTGCCAGTGTGTGTATATACTATATCTGAGCATATGGAAAATCATACTCTATAGATTGTCACCATAGGTATCCCTTTTGGTTGTCCTTTTGGTAACATTTTTAAGGCAATGCTTTAATGTTAGTTTGATTCTTAAATAATATCTCAAATTTTAGGCACTTAGGGAATTTCAGCAGGCCTCATGGAAAAATGAAATAATATTTAGAATACAATAGCAAGCTTAGATTAGCTGCTCTTCCAGCCACTGGGATTCTCTTCGGTCTATACTGCTGATTCTGTCTCTTGCTGGTGTCTTCTCTGTCACCATGGTTTCTATTGCTTTATAGCATCGCCTTCATTCTAAATTGTCACCTTTTATGTCCCTCTTCTGTGTGTGTACACTCAGAATTCCCCCAAAGCAGAATCTAAATGATTCCATTAGTCTCTTCATGGCAGTATCCCTGTTACTCAGAATTCTTCAGGAAAAGCTCACTCATAGACAAATAGTTTATGGGAGGCAACTTTGTGTCAGGAACCAAGCTCTGATGTGTAGTCAGCTGGAGACAATGAAAGCCACATGGCCTGAGGTAAGTAAGACCTGAGGCTGCCTTACACAAACGAGGCCTGTAGATGTAGTAGACATGTCCTGTTCCGTTCAGAGATACTCGGGTAAGTGCTGTTAACTGGTCACTTCAGTTCTAAGTGATGACTTATGTCCGTGACTCTCACTGTGGGGATTTCTCACTCTCACCAACCATTATCCCAGGAAGGAGAAGCCAAAAGATAAAAGTGGTATATCTTCCTCTAGGGTCAGATTTACTCAGATTTCAGGTATGAGAGATTTGAATTTTTTGTCCTCTTCACAGGTTATAAACTTTAAAACGATATATATATATATTTTTTTAATCATAGGATGTAAAAGTTTCTTGAATTTTAAAGCTAGAAAAGACTTCAGGCTTCTCAGGTGGCTCAGTGGTAAAGAATCTGCCTGCCAAAGGAGGAGATGCAGGAGGTGTGGGTTCCATCCCTGGGTGGGGAAGATCCCGTGGAGGAGGACTTGGCAACCCACTCCAGTATTCTAGCCTAGAAAATTCCACGGACAGGAGTCTGGGGGGCTACAGTCCATAGGGTCGCAAAGAGTCAGAGACAACTAAGCATGCATGCATGCACGCACACACAAGACTTCAAGATGTCACTTTGGTCACTTAAGTTAAAGATGCTGTGGAGGTCAGCTTGAGTCCTGGCCTAGCCTATGATTTCCTCCATGGGTAGGGGTGATGACTTCATCAGAAACTATGATGAAGAGGTGAGAATGGGTGAGGACATTGAATGCCCAAGAGAGTTCATGACTTCATTTGGTAAAATGGCTTACAGTGATGAAGCAATTTTAGAAGATCCTTGACCTACCAACCTGGGCGGAATCTGATCTTGTGCCCTTCATTACTAGTATCTTCTAAATAGGCTTTAATTTTGCCTTCTTAATAACTGAGCATTTGCCTGAGTCAGATTACTTTACCATAGAACTATATAAAATGATAATACATAATCACATTTGTTAGCATTATCACCTAGTGTTTCCTAGGCTCAAGGAGCCTAAGATTTAAAAATAAGGCCATATTACCTTTTTAATATACAACACACTTTGAAAACCATATCTTTCCAAACCTGTATCCTTTTAGGTTTTTAGATACGATTAAGGAATTATAAAATTTTTGTATGATAATAGTATTAAAGCAACATTTTAAAGAGTCCTTTTTGTTGTTGTTGTTGTTTTTTGTAATTATAAATTCACATGCAGTTAAAAGAAATAATAAAGATGCCTTTATAGTTTGCCCAGTTTTGCCCAGTGGTAACATTTTGCAAACCTAGTATAACATCCCAACCCCTAATAAAATTTACCTGTAGTTCAGACTTCCCCAGTTTTACCTGTACTCAATTTCTATTTATGTTAAATTCAGTTTGATCACCTGTGTAGGTGTTTCTGAACATTTCTAACTGCACAAGGATCCTCCATTCATAACGACACCTGCCTCCTACCCTCCTAATCCCTGGAAACCACTAACCTACCCTTCATTTCTAAATTTTTTTATCATTTCAGAAATGTATGAATGGAATAATATAGTATATGACCTTTTGAAATCGGCTTTGTCAGCATAATTTCGTCATTGACGTGTGTCTGTGCTTTATTCCTTCTCATTACTGAGTAATATTTTATGATTTGTATGTACCACGATTTATTTAACCATTCACCTATTCAAGGACATCTGGACTGATTCTACTTTGAGGCTTTTAAAAATAATGCTGCAAAGAACATTCATGTATAGGATTTTATGTAAACACAAATTTTCATTTTTCTGGATAAATGCCTAGGAGTTATAACTGTTAGGTTGTATGATAACTGCATGTTTGATTTTAAAGAAATATCTGTTTTCCAGAGTGGCTCTGGAAAACATTACATTCCTGCCAGCACTGTATAACTGACCTAGTTTTCTCTTTACCCTCACCAATATTTAATAGTATCCCTAATTTTTAAAATTTTAGTCAATCTAAGTGATGCGTAATGACACCTCATGTAGTTTTAATTTCCACTTTTCTAAAGACTACCGATGTTGAACGTCTTTATGTACTTCTTTTCCATCTTACATATTCCTTGGTGAAATACCTGTGTCTTTTGCTCATTTTCTAATTTTTTTTAAACTATTGAGTTTTAAGGATTATTTTTGTCCTGAAACTTCTGTTTAACATTTAAGTCTGTGATCCTTTTTAGTTAATATCTATATAAAATGTGAGGTTTGGGTCAGGGTTTCTTTTTTTTTTTTTTTTTCTTGCTTATGGATCTACTTGCCCCAGCACCATTGGTTGAAAAGGCTGTCTTTCCTCCTCTGAATTGATTTTGTCAAAAATCAGTTGAGCATATTTCTGTGGATCTGCTTCCAGGATCTTGTTTCAGTTCCTTTGTCCTATGTGTCTGTCTCTCTACCAACACCACACTGTCTTGATAACTGTACCTATATAGTGATCTTCATATCAAGTAGAGAAATTCCTCCTGCTTTATTCTTCTTTATCAAGATTGTTTACCTCTTTTAGGACCTGTGGTTTCCCACACAGATTTTAGTATAAGCTTAGCTATTTTCTCTAGAAAATCCTATTGGGATTTTTATAGGATTTGCAGGGTACCATTCTCTTAAAGATACATTCTAGAATACATATAGAGGAAATTATGTGACTATAGGATTTGCTCCAAAATACCGTGCGGTGGGTGAGAATAGGTGGATAAGAAGAGAGAGAGAGGATACACAATTGGCCATGATATTTTTTTTATTTGTTTTTAACACCAAAAACATTTTGTCTTGGGGTATAACTGATTAACAAAGTTGTGATAGTTTCAGGTGAACAGGGAGGGGACTCAGCCATACATATCAATGTATCCATTCTCCCCCAAAGCCGCCTCACATCCAGGCTGGCACATAACATTGAGCAGAGTTCCATATGCTATAGAATAGGTCATTGTTGGACATCCATTTTAAATATCGCAGTGTGTACATGACCTTCCCAGAGTTCTTAACTGTCCCTTCCTCCTGGCAACCATGAGTTTGTTTTCTAAGTCTGTGAGTCTCTTTCTGTTTCATTTCTATCATTTCATTTTAGATTCCACGTAAAGGGATGTCATACGCTATTTCTCCTCTGTCTGACTTACTTTACTCAGTGTGGCACTCTCTAGGTCCATCCACGTTGCTGCAAATGGCCTTATTTCATTCCTTTTAATGGCGGAGTGATATTCCATTGTGTGTGTGTATATACACCACATCTTATTTATCCATTCCTCTATGGATGGACATTGAGGTTGTTACCATGTCTTGGCGATTGTAAACAGTGCTGCAATGAACGATGGGGTGCATGTGTCTTTTGGGGCCATGCTTTTCTCTGGATACATGCCCAGTAGTGGGATTGCAGGATCATAGAGTAGTTCTATTTTTAGTTTTTTAAGGAACCTCCATACTGTTCTCCATAGTGGCTCTACCAATTTACATTCCCACCAACAGTCCAGGAGAGTTCCCTTCTCTCCCCACCCTCTCCAGCATTTGTTGTGTGTGGATTTTTTGATGGTAGCCATTCTGACAGGTGTGAGGTGATATCTCACTGTAGTTTTGATTCCCATTTCTCTAATAACTAGCGATGTTGAACATCTTTTCATGTGCCTATGTGGTCATGATAATTCTTGAAGATGGTAACAGTACATAGTGTATCTATCATACCATCTTTTCTGCTTATCAGTTTCTTTCAGAAAGTTTAACATGATCATTTTCTAAAAGGGGAAGCAATCTTTAGCCAGACTGTACCAGGTTTATACCCAGTGAATATAACTGATCCTTTAAATATTTCATGTTCCAGGTACTGCTGAGAAAGACCTAGAAAGTGCTCAACTTGTACAGATCTTGCACAGGCTGCTAGCAGATGAGAGAAGTGCTCCTGAAATCAAATACAATTCCATGGTCCTGATCTGTGCTCTCATGGGATCTGGTACGTGTTTCCTCTGTCATTTGATATTCATCAACATATGGTTGACATTAAATATAAAATAATAGTAAATGGTGGCTTTGGGTTTTAAAAGCACTAAAAATTTATGGAAGATACAGGGTTACTTTTACATTGCAAATACTTTCAAAAGATTCTTAGTAATAAAAATTATATAGCGCTATATAGGTAAAAGTCAGTTAAGAAATTAATAGGTTTAAGTTTCATTAACCCTAAAATATTATTTTATATAAAGAACAAGTTCTGATTTTGTGTATCATGATATTAGCTAAGTAATTTGTTCAAGAAATTGGCATATCTTGGTATGTATTTTATGGTATGAATTTCACTGGAGAAGAGCATGCATCCTGCTGTTATCGAGTGGTGAGTGTTATGTCAGTAAGATCCTTTTGCTTGGCAGTGGTGTTTCTATTGATATACTCTTGCTGATTTTCTACCACTTCTGTCAATTATTGAGAGAGAGGTGTTGAAGTTTCCAGCTGTAAATGTTGATCTGTCTTTACCTCCCTTCAGTTCTATCAGGTTTTGCTTCATATATTTTGCAGCTCTCTTGGTAGGTGCATACACCTTTAGGATCACTGTGCCTTCCTAGAGTATTTACCTTTTCATCCATATGTAACATTTCTCCCTGTCTCTGGTAGTAGTCTTTGCTCTGAAGTCTATGTGATATTAATATAGCTACTCCTACTTTCTTTTGAATAACATTCACTTGGTTCTTTTCTACCCTTTTAGATGTAGTCTGCTGTATCTTGTATTTGAAGTGTAGGCAGTGTGTTGTCAAGTCATGTGTTTTTAATCCACTCTGTCATCCACTACCCTTTTTTTTTTTTAATACTTAAGGATTACATAATTTTATCCAGAGTTGGTTGTCACTATCATTACTACCATTTATTAGACAAGGAAGCCAAGACTGTGAAGGAAATAGGCACCATATTGCAGTGGTACTGGGTGAGGAGTGGTGAATGTCAGTAGTCCTGTCTGGTTAGCAACTTTCAAGGTGCTGGTAACAGCCAAGATGGTGTGCAGTAGAGCGGGGTGAGTATCAGGAAAGCCTCTCTGGAACTGAGCCTTGATGGGCAGGGTTGGATTTCTAAATAGACTTTTTTGTGCATACACCAGGGGTGGATCTGTCTCTTGGGATGGGCTCACCTCATCCAGGTACAAAACCAGAATGGTGGTTTACCCCTTCATAATGAGAAGTATGACTGCCACTGATCTCAGAACACTGCAAACCACGTCTGGTGGATTGACTCCTTCAGGGCAGACAGGCATCAAGGGTTGCCTGATGAGCTTTGATCAGAACAGGGAGAGTGAAACAAGGGGACTGTGTAATGGCATCAGGTCAGGGTGGCTTTCTCAGCAGCTGTGTCAGCTATGCTAAAGGAGCTGGAATCATGGAATCCCCTTGGCTTGGGCGCCGTCTCTTTGGATGTTGCTGACGTGGCTCGTCTGCATCGCCCATGTTAGTGTTTTCTGTTGTGTTCTGCTATGCTGGCTAACGCCGCAGTATTCCTCTGCTTTGAGATAATTGCTGATGTTTTCCACACATCCTGCTTGGGCAGCCCCCCAGATGTTACAATTTTCCTTAAAAGACTGCATCCATTCTCAATTGGACCAATAAATAAATGGTCAAGAGGCTCTTGTGTTAAGTCTTCAGTTAGTTAGAGAGTATTGTCTTTGGGTATTTTCTGAATTTTCTTTTCTATTTTTGTTCTGTTAGACAAAAATAAAAATATTATTTGCTTTACTGGTAAGTTTTTTTTTTTTTTGGTAATATGAAATCCAAGTTGGAGAGCAGTGGGTCGAGGGGCGGAGGGGAGTGTGTAATGCTTAATCAGTAAGCAAAAGTCATTTACTGTTTCTTTAGATTTTTTTATTACTGTAGTTTTTAATATTTAAACCAAAAAAAAAATTTGCCCATTCCTCCAACCCCGATCCCTGCCCCTTGTAACCACCAATCTGTTCTCCGTATCTATTGAACTTAGTATTTAGATTCCACATATGAGAGAGATCATGTGGTATTTATCTTTCTTTGTCTCATTTCACTTAGAATAGTCCCTCAAGGTCCAGCTGTATTGTCATAAATGGCAAGATTTTATTCTTTTTCATGGCTGAATAGCATTCCATTGTACAAACACACCATCATTCTTTACTCATTCATCTATCCTTGGACACTCACATTGCTGCTGTATCTTGGTTTTGTAAATAATGCTGCAATAAGCATGGAGGTGCTGGCACATGTGTCTTTTCAATTTAGTGATAGTTCCCCTTTATGCACTTAGAACCACATGAGTGTTGTTATAATTTTTGTTTTCAAGCATCAAACATAATCCAGAAAACGCTTGAGGAAAGGAAAGCTATTGTATTTATCTGTCTTTGCTATATCTGTTCTTTCTTTCTGATGTTCCAAGATTGCTTTTTTAAAAAACATTCTCTTCCTGTTTAAAGAATCTCCTTTAGCCATTATTTTAGGTTAGGTCTGCTTGTAACAAATTCTCATTTCCTTTATTATTCCTCACTTATTCATTTTCTTTGAGAGTATCTTGATTTCCTCTTTGTATAGAATTCTAGGTTGACAGTCCTTTTCTTTCAAAACTTGAAAATGTTATGCCACTTTCTTCTAGCCTCCTTGGTTTCTTATGAGAAATCCATCATCTCCGGGTTTGTTTTTCCCTTGTAGGTAAGGTGTCATTTCTGACCTTAGAGTTTCTTTTGGTAATAATTTTCAAAAGTTTGACTACACTTTGCCTTGGCATGAATTTCTTTGGGATTATCCTATATAAGGTTTGTTCAGCTTCTTGACTCTATAGGCTTTTTGTCTTTTGCTAAATTTGGAAAGTTCTTAATTATATTTCTTCAGGTACTTTTTCAGTCCCACCCTATTCCTCTTATCCTTCAAGGCCTCTCATGACACAAATGTGAGCTGTTCTATCCCTCAAGGCTCTGAAGTTTTGTTCATTTTTTTCCAGCTTATCACCTCTCTTTTGTTCACATTGGGTAATTTGTATTGCTTTGTCTTAAAGTTCACTGATTATTTCTTCTGTCTTTTCCATTCTGTTCTTGAGCCAGCTTTTTATTGCAGCCACTGTGGAAAAGAGTACAGTGTCTCTTCAAAAAAATTAAACAGAATTATATGACCTAGCAATTCTACTTCTGTGTATATATGCAATATACATACATGTTACATGTATATAATTCTGAGTTCCAGAAATTTCTGTTCTTTATATCTTCTGTTTCCTAGCTGATATCATTTGTTTCAAGCCTGTTCATGATTGTTCAGACATTTTTCAATGTAAAATATACATGTAATTTGCCATTTGAACCATTTTAATGTGGAGTCCAGTAGATTAAGTTCATTCACATCTCTGTGCAGTTATCCCCATCATTCTCCTCCAGGCCTTTTTCTTCTTTCCAAACTGAAACTCCGTACACTTTAAACAATAACTCCCTAGTCACCCCTCTCCACAGCTTTTGGCAACCACAGTTTTATTTTCTATCTTTATGAATTTGACTACTCTTTGTACCCTGTGTAAATGGAACCATACAATATTTTTTCTTTTGTGTCTGGCTTATTTTCCCTTAGCATGGTATTTTCACGGCTCATCTATGTGTAGCGTGTCAGAACTCCATTCTTTCTTAAGGCTAAAGAATGTTCTATTGTTTGTATATATCACACTTTGTTAATCCGTTCACCCAGTCAGTGGACATTTGGATTATTTTCACCTTTTGGCTGTTGTAATGCCACTCTGAACAGAGATGCACAAATATGAGTTCCTTCTTTCAGTTAGTTTGCATATATATACAGAAGGGGAATTGCTAGGCCACACAGCAATTCTGTGTTTCATTTTTGAGGAAACACTGTACTCTTTTCCACAGTGGCTGCACCGTTTTTACATTCCCACCAGAAGTGCACGTAGTTTCCAGTTTATACATCCTCACTCATAAGCTCTTCTGTCTTGAGAGCCACCCTAATGGGTGTCAGGTAGTAACTTACTGTACTTTTGATTTGCATTTCCCTAATGATTAGTGATGTTGAGGATCTTTAGTTGCTCATTGGCCATTTGTATGCCTTATCTTCTTGGTGAAATGTTTATTCAAATCCTTTTGCCTATTTTTTATTTGGGTTGTTTCTTGTTGGTTGTTGAAGTTCTTTATATGTCCTGTATATTAATCCTTATTGGACATATGATTCACACATATTTTCACCTGTTTAAAGAGTTGCCTTTTCACTGTTGTGTCCTTTGATACCCAGAAGTTTTTATTTTGATGAAGTCCAGTTTCTCTTTTTCCTTTTGTTGCCTAGGTTTTTAAGTTTCTTAGAGTTTTAGCTCTTATGTTCAGGTCTTTGATCTATTATGACTTAATTTTTGTATTGTGATGTAAGGGTTGTTTTATATGACCCTTATTATGTTGAGGTCTGTTCCCTCTATGCCCACTTTCTGGAGAGTTTTTATCATAAATAGGTCTTGAATTTTGTCAAAAGCTTCTTCATCTAGTGAGAGGATCATATGGTTTTTATCTTTTAATTTGTTGTGTTCCATCCCTGGGATAAATCCCACTTGATCATGATGTATGATCTTTTTAGAGTTTTTGTTTGTTCTTTAATTTTTATTAAAATATAGTTGACATACAGTATTAGCTTCAGGTATACAACATAGCAATTCAACATTTATATATATAAATTTATATATATTCATTGTTATGAATTGATCACCACTATAAGTCTAATAAACCATCTGTCACCATACAAAATTAATGCAGTATCATTGACTATATTCCCTATGGTGTACATTACATACCCCTGACTTAAAAAAATTTTTTTATATTGGAGTATAATAATGATTAACAGTGTTGTGATAATTTCAGGTGAACCCTTTGCTGTATTGTTGCATTTGGTTTACTAATATTTTGTTGAGGATTTTTGTGTCTGTGATCATCAGTGATACAGGCCTGTAAATTTCTTTTTTTCTGATATCTTTGGTTTTGGTATCAGGCATGATGGCTTCATAGAATGTTTGAGAGTGTTCCTTCCTCTGATTTTTTGGACTAGTTTAAGAAAGTTAGGTGTTAACTTTTCTCTAATACTTGATAGAATTCACCTGTGAAGCCATCTGGTCCTGGACTTTTGTTGGGAGGTTTTTAATCATATTTTCCATTTCATTACTTGTGACTATACCAGGAAGAAATGGAAAAATATAAACAGACCAGTCTTGGGAGATTGTACCTTTCTAAAAATTTGTCCATTTCTTCTAGGTTGTCCATTTTATTGGTATATAGTTTCTTGCAGTAGTCTCATGAGCCTTTGTATTTCTGTGGTGTCTATATTATAACCTCTTTTTCATTTTAAATTTTATTGATTTGAGCCTTCTCCATTTTTCTTGACAAGTCTGACTAAAGGTTTATCAATTTTTATCTTTTCAAAGAACCAGCTTCATTGATCTTTTCTTCATCTCTGTCACATTTATTTCTGCTAAGTATTTCTTTTTTCTTTCCACTAACTTTGGGGTTTTGTTCTTCTTTCTCTGGTTGCATTAGATGCAAATAGATTGTCTGAGATTTTTCATGTTTCCTGAGGTAAGATTGTAGTGTAGTAAACTTCCCTCTTAGAACTGATTTTGCTGTGTCCCATAGGTTTTGGATTATTGTGCTTTTGTTTTCATTTGTCTCTAGGTATTTCTTTTTTAAATTTCCTCTTTGATTTCTTCAGTGAGCTAGTGGTTGTTTAATAACATATTGTTTAGCTTCCACATGTGTATATTTTACAGTTTTTCTTAATTTCCAATCTCATTGCATTGTGTCAGAAAAGATACTTGATATGATTTCACGATTCTTGAATTTACCAAGGCTCACTGTGTGGCCCAACATGTGGTCAGTCCTGGAGAATGTTCCATGTGCACTTGAAAGTGTTTTTCTGCTGCTGTTGGATGGAATGCTCTACAAATATCAATTATTTTAAAGTCTATTCTGAGTATTGCTACTCCAGCTGGTTTTATACCTCTGTTTTATCAAAATAAACACACCAGTTTGAGGAATGCTAATTACATAAAACTTATGGTCTTGAGAGGAATCCTGTATTTTACTGTAATTGAAGTTAAATAGAGCAAGAGAAAGAAGAAGATAGGAAATCTGAAAAGGAGTCTACTATCACAGAAATTTGTTGAAAGGAGGTGAGGTATAACTTTTTAAATTGGAGGATAATTGCTTTACAATGTTGTGTTGGTTTCTGCTGTACAGCAACACAAATCAGGTGTAAGTATGCATGTTTCCCCTCCCTCTGGAGAAGTAAAACCTTTTTATTTGCCACAAAATTTAAAACAGATCTATTTCTATAACTCAGCATCATTTAACCAAGCGTTCTGGGTATACGCTTTGGGTAGTGTGTATAGAAAGAGCAGAACACTCTAATAGAAGCATACCTGTTGTCCTGTTTTTGTCTTCCAGAATCTCTGCACAAGGAAGTACAGGATCTGGCCTTTCTAGACGTTGTGTCTAAACTTCGCAGTCATGAGAACAAAAGCGTCGCTCAACAGGCCTCTCTCACAGAGCAGAGACTGGCTGTGGAGAGCTGAGAACTGCCCCTCCCCGACACTCCTCTCATTTCCCCTTTGTCCTCCATCCAGCTGCCTCTTCTGCCGCATCCTCTTCCACATCACTTGTGCATGCGTGTAACGTTACAATGCCAACTGAAGAACTGCTGTAGGTACCCGCCCAATAAGATTTCTAAACCCATAGTTAGTGTGAACATGAATTTGTCAAGAACAAGTCTCCACCCATAACTGTTTTCTTGTATTCCTGTTGCTTGAGCTCCATTAAGTAGAACGTGCATGTTGTAGTCCTGTGATGACGTAAACTTGGTACTACACAGTGACTTGCTCCTCACCCTTGGTAAACTACATACTAATGTGCTGGTGAATTAGAAACAAGTGAGAACGCAGCAGGATCTGATTAGCTCATGAAAGATGGGATTGAATAGTAAAAATAGCTCCATTTATTGGTGCTTGGAAAGCACAGTGACCAAAAAACCTGTATGGCTGCTTATTTGTTAGTCTTACCTACTAATGTCAAATCCGTGGTACCTAGAGTTAAATAAAGTCCAACGCTCTCACTCTTTACCCTATGGTTTCTTCTTCCTTTGTAGTCTCTTGAAACTGCCACAAACTTGGCAAGACTTCCTGAGGTTTTTTTTTATTTCATATTTAATTGGCCATCATCAGTAGCCTGATACTGAAAACATTTGTAGTTTTCAACATAAAACTTAAGGGGTTGAAGAGTATTACATTAATATTACATTAATACATCTTGTTTTTTGCCTGTATTTTAGATTTTGGTATATGTACAGTTTCACCTCAGAATTTCTTCCATCAGTTAATATTGTCTAGCACATGTCTTTAAAAATCACTTGGCATTTGTTTTCAACTGAGAAATTTGAGTATAGCTCATTGGAGAATGGATTTTGTTTTTATCATCCAGCTTGAGAGCCAGAAGTTTCCTCAGTCTTAGCCCTTTTAAATTTTATATGAGACATATGCAGGACATAAAGTTTCAGAAATGTTTGTCTAAAGGAAGGAAGCAGGTTATAAAAGCCATAGCAGCCAGTCCAGTTCATTCTGCAGATGGCCTCACTCTAGGAGCTGTTAGCATTTCTCACCTCTGCTTTTCACAGAGCACTTCAGTAGATCTTAAAGCCTAATGGAAGAGTGGCAGTGCCAAGACTCAAGATGAGAAGACCCCCTTGGCAAAATGTAGTATACTCTTCACTGCCACTACCCCCACCACCAAACGGGGTTTTTAGAGCTTTGAAACTCACATCTTTGTAAATTAATCAGAACACCCCTGTGACATACCTGCCTTCTCCATATGCTCAAGTTTGACGAGTACTGGCTGAAAGGTAAGGCGGGCTCCTTGCTCTCCAACACGGATGCTGCACACCTCTGAGGGGTGTTTAAAGGTGGACTTCTGACTCTGAAATAGCTGTCATTCAAGAACGTTAAAACCCCAGTGGAGGTAAAAGAACCTTTGACTATTCCCTGTGATGCCCAAGAAAAGGACGATTATCGTGAGTGCTTATGCTACATTTACTGTAAGAATGATCTTGTTCATTGTCTCCTCCTGGGCTGGATAGTGGACTGTATTTTAGGTTCTGAAAGATATCTATAATGTTGCATAAGAGGCTGTCCATGTTAATAACTAAATAAATAGTATATCAAACTGTAATGGCATCATTTGGTTATTTGTGTATTGTACTTCTATTTCCAGCTCCTAGAATAGTACCTGCTGATCTCTGGTGCTCAGTAGGTATTCACTGAGTGACTCCCTACTTCCATGAAACATCCAGAGCCCCTGAACTGTTTCTAGGTATATAGAGAAATTGAGATGTAGGTATTTGTCTGACTTCAAGGAATATTTTTTCTTTTTGATAGTAGGATGTCTCTACTGAAAAGCATTATACAGAAAACCTCAGAACAAAAGCATCCCAAAATCATGGATTTGAGAAAAGACACTAAATGGGCCAGCTGCCAGCAATCAAGTTGCTGATACGCTAGGAACTCTCATCTTCGGCAAAATGAAATGAATTCAAATCACCAGTTGTTCTACAGAGAGACCAGAGGCTGTGCCCTTAGGATGACAGGGCTCCACCGAACTCAGGATGTGCTGCTGTGCGGTGGGTGGGAGCCCACAGACCATACCATCCCTCTCCCACTACTTAGTTTCAGAGACCACCTTTACATTAGTTTGCTACTCGTAAGAGTGCATTCTGACGGAAAGATGGGAGGCGCTACACAACAAAGCTTTTGTTGCCAGTTTGTGCCAGGACTAGAGCACAGATGAAAAGCAAAAGGCCAAAACTTAGAGGGGAGATGTCTGAGTGAAATCCACTGGAATGTCCTCCCTTCCTCCCTCCCCCGTCCTGTTAGCTCCTTGGAATCTTGCTAACCACCCCACCCAGAGTGAACCCATACTGTGCTCAAAGCAAAATTGATTAAATACTGGCCCACAATCCTGTGTTTTCCTTGATAAAATATGCTTTGAGCATACTCTCTGATAACAGTGGAGATGTGGAACAAAGTTTTTCAGTTCTAAAACAATTTCCTCTTGGGTAAAACAGTATGCTCTTGGATATAAGGATTAGTTTGAATTGTTGTGAAGAACCCTGCCTGTGAACATTTCAAGAAGAAATACTCTGGTATCATCCGAAGGCTTATTATCTAACTCTGCTGAACATAAAGGGTGAAGCTGTCTATTACTTAGGTGAGCATTATCCTTCGTATCCAACTGTTACTAGAATCAGTACACTTAAAAGACAGCTTAATGTGAGGAAGCCGTACATTTGAATTATGCAAGTGTCTGTTAAAAAAAAAAAAAACAGTGATAATTTGGGGTGAATCTTCATGGCTATAACCAGGAAGATTAAGGGTTTTCCCACAGATATGGTCTATTAGTTTATGTAGTTATATGCCATCTAGCTTCATAGATAGGTTTTAAAGGTGTATCTAAAATGTTGAAATAGCTATTTTAAAACTGTGGTAAGTGGAAGGAGTAAGGTCTCTGGATACTGTCTCTCCTGTAGTGACATCCTGGTTCTGTTACTAACTGGCTGTGTCACCATCACCACTTAAACTCTCTGGGCCTCTTTTCTTATTGCATTTAATAATCTCTACTTTTAGAGTTTTTCTGACAATTGGAACTTTTAAAGAGGTTGACATTGAGGCTGGAGGGAACTGTGGCATCTCGTGGCCTAAACTATACTCCCCACCTGGCCCCGGGAATTCAAAGAGCAAGAGCCAAACAGGAGAACTAGTTCTACAGAGATAGAGAAATTGAGATTTCGATATTTATCTGACTTGAGAGAATTTCTTTTGATATTAGGTTCTGTCTCATTAATTGTGTCTCTTATTAGTTTCTGGAGAAGGAAATGGCAACCCACTCCTGTATTCTTGCTGGGAAATCCCATGGACAGAGGAGCCTGGAGGGCTACTGTCCATGGCGTCCAAAAGAGACACGACTTAGCAACTAAAAACAATTCATAGTTTCAGGAGCACCCAGTTGTCCTCAGTGTGGACTGCATAACCCCTCACCTCCTTCCTGAACGAAGATGGCCGGGGGCAGAGCGGGCCTTGAGCATAGCTCCCCACTGCAGTATTTCCTCTTCCTGTCTCAGACTGCCTCATCTGTAAAGTGGGAATCACAGTACTAGCTCAGTGATAATAGTTTCTGTTAGCAGAATTACTAAATCAACATAAGTAAAGCTGTAGTGCTATGAGTTTTTCCTCAATATAGAAACAAAACAAACCCCCTTTCCCATTTTGAGTGCTGCCAATTGTTTATATATACCATATACCTTTTTAATTATACATACTTTGTGTTTTTCTTATATATAATTGCTGCGTGCTTTGCATAACAGTTTATGGTAGCTGTGCCTGAATCCTCTGGTAGAATCCACCTATTTATCATTATGCTTCTTGACTAGACAGAGTCCCTCTCTCAGGGGTAAGGTATTACTAGTTTCTTATTTACTGTAAATGGTCAGCTACAGTATTTGAAAGAAAAAAAGAGTTTTGCATGGAATTTATGTTCCGGAGTTCAATAGTTCAATTTATTTATTCTTTCTCAGTTGACTTTTTAAAGTTCATTATTTCCTTATCCTTACTCTGTTTGTTCCCAGAAAAAACAAACAAACTCTTTTACCAAATTGAGCTTTTCAGCCATGGCCATAGAGGTTGTAATCTAACAACATTTCAAAAAAATGGGCACTATGCATCTGTCTGCTATTTATAACACTAGAGAGACACTTAACATGGCAACGACTCATTTGTATACTGGAACCAGTTATAATTGACCCAAACTTAAGCCAGGGAGGAACTGATGGCTGGGTTCTCCTGCCATTTGTTTCCCGAGTCCCTGGCTTTTCTACGGCCTGATGTCACGTTTGTCCACAGAGAGATGGAGAGCCTCCCACTTCCTAAGCAAACTGGAAGATCAGCGTGATGTCATGAGCCATGCCCTCTTCTTCCAAGTGACTTAAATGAAATGGTTTCTCTCATCCTATAATTATTAATGCAGCTTTCAGGGAGTAAAAATGGAGCAAGTTGGATGGCTGAATCATGGAAATAGGTTCAAAGGAGAAGTGATTTAATTCAAAAACCATATACAACCTAAAAATCAAACTTGGCTTTCTCCTTCACCCCCAACCTCAGAGCACATTCTTGTAATTTATCCATGACTCAGAGATCTGTGGTTTTGCTGGTAAGCATGTGTGCAATCTTATATTAATCTGCTTAACACTATCAAGGAAAAATCACATTCAGTGGTGTGTGAAATTTTATAGTGTTCAGTTGGTTTTGGTCACATAGAGAGAGAATTTTCTTGTTTTAGGATTCAGTTTTAAGAAATTAGTTGGGATTTTCAATCTTCATCAAGGAAGTTGAAAACCTAATCCTGTCATACTTTGAAGCTGCTTAGTATCAAGTTGGGGATTTTTTCTTAATTCAAAAAGATATTTTTAGATTTCTGTTATCTTGAGATAAAACATTTTAAAGCTTTAAGTCAGATTTCCATATATAAATTTTAAGTCCAACCACAGATCTTCTAAAATATAGGAATACTGTATTATGTAGTATTCCTCAAAAAAAAAAAAAAAAAGTAGAACTACACTATGATCCAGCACTCCCCCTTCTGAGTACCCAAAGAAAACAAAAACACTAATTTGAAAAGATACATGCATTCCTGTGTTCAGGATACGGAAGCAATCTAAGTGTCTATCAATAGATGAATGGATGAGGAAGATACAGTGGTGTACACAGTCGTACCTCAGTAAGTGTCTATCAGTAGATGAATGGATGAGGAAGATAGTGTACACAGTCATACCTCAGTATCCACTGAGGACTGGTTCCAGGACCTGCCTTGAATACTCAGCTCCACAGATGCTCAAATACCATGGATCCACGGTCCCATGTCTGTGGAATCAACCGACCTTGAAGAGTGTAGTGCCAAGCTTATACTGAAAAGACCCACATATAACTGGACCCATGCAGTTGAAACCTTGTTTAAGGTTTGACTATAATTTACAATGAGATAGTAATCATAAAAAGAGTGAAACATTAGCATATGCAACACCATAGATGGATCTGAAGCGAAGTGAAGTCACTCAGTCGTGTCCAACTCTTTGCGACCCCGTGGACTGTAGCCCACCAGGCTCCACCGTCCATGGGATTCTCCAGACAAGAATACTGGAGTGGGTTGCCATTTCCTTCTCCAGGGGAATCTTCCCAACCCAGGGATCGAACCCGGGTCTCCCGCATTGCAGGCAGACGCTTTAACCTCTGAGCTACCAGGGTAGCCCATAGATGGATCTAGACAGTATTTATGCCAAGTGAAGTAAGTCAAATACCATATGATTTCACGTACTGTGAAATTTAACAAAAACCTACAGAGAAAAACTGCTGGTTGCCACAAGGAAGAGGGGTGTGTAGCTGTGTGAAATAAGTGAAGGGGATTAAGAGCTACAAATTTCCAGCTACAATGTCAAGAATATTGTAATAACTTTGTATGATTATTAGACTTACCATGGTGATTATTTCATGTGTTAAAATATCAAACCACTATGTTGTACACCTGAAACTAACGTACTGCACATCAATATACTTCAATTTTTTAACAATCTAGTGTTATAGGTGACAGATACTATTGCAGTAGTCCTGTCATTTATTGAGTCCCCGGAGTCCTAAAGGGAAAGAAACTCTAGCTGTACCCTCAGATTACTATCAAAAATACACTCCTACATGAATACTCACTTTGAATCTTTTACCCATATCTACTTTAACATAGGCCTCCCTTCTACCCAGATGGTGGGACTGGGGGCAGGGCAGGGGGTGGTTTTTAACGGACTGTTTTATAAAGGATGGACCCAAGCCTGCTGAGACACTGCCCTTGGGGTGTTCATACCTCATATGAAAAACTCCTGCTCCTGTGAGGACATTTTACGGTGCCTTCCCACAGTCACCATCACCCTGCTACCAGGACTGGAGGAGGTCAGCTGCCTTTGACCCTGACTGTTCATCTGGACGTCACAACCTGAATTGCCAGGCCCTTACTCTAAATTGCAGGCTTTGTCTGGTGCAGTCTCGGAAGGATGTCCTGGCGTGCTCTCCACAGCACTGGCCGTGTGTGTGTGTTTTATGTAGTCAAGCCACATGTAGCTCCATGCTTTTTTCCCACTTATACAATAAGCATTTTCCCACATAACTAAGAACTCTTTCATAACCTCATTTTTAATGGCTGCATGTTCTTCACCTATATGGATGTACCATAATTTACTTGGCCATTTTCTCACATCTGGACATTAAAGACGTATTTTCAGTTTAGAAAAACAAACCCCAAGTGCTCAGTTGTGAACATTTACAGATGCTCCCCTAAAAACTGCCTGAGCTGTCAGTCCCCCTGCCTTCTGCCCCTCATCCTCAGTTAAAAGCCACGTTCCTTTTCTTCTTCAAGGGTCCTTCGTTTCCCAGTGCAGCCTCTTTGCACTCTTCCTGACCCATTTGTCCTTCTGTCACCGTTTAGACACTCTTGGCTCCCGCCCAGCCCTTCCTAGACTCCTAAGGAAACCCACCACAAGGGGGAAAGAAGTCAAAGTCACTCGGTCGTGTCTGACTCTGTGACCCCGTGGACTTCTCCATGGCCAGAATACTGGAGTGGGTAGCTGTTCCCTTCTCCAGGGGACCTGCTAAACCCAGGGATCCAACCCAGGTCTCCCGCATTGCAGGCGGATTCTTTAGCAGCTGGGCCTCCAGGGAAGCCCACCACAAGGGGAGTGGGGTCACAAAGGTGGGGTGACTGCACCTCCCCCTGCTGACATCCAGGCCTTAAATCAATTCCACCCACTCATCCTTCAGCAGCACCACTTACCTGATATTAGAGAGGGCACGGAACACACCTCCCAGTACCCGCTGGAGCTATAGCTAATTGCCTCTCAGCACTGCCATCCACCACTCCCAACACAGACCTCTCACCATAGCCCGTGACCCGCCATTCTGATTGGTTCTCGGTGATGAGCACTCTCTAGGCACCACTCAGGAGGAGAGGAGGGAGAGTGGTAGAAGGCCTCCTCCTACAGGAATCCTCATTTCATCCTCCCGAGGCATCTGTGACCTGGCTGACCCATTTCTTCCTCAGAGATGGCAGACTGTGGGCTCTCATACATCTTTGTCTGGCCCACATGGTATTTTGAAAAAATAAGAAAATGAACAGCTGTAAACATGGAAAATCTGGATGAATCTGCACACCCACACTAATCCGGTTAACTGACTTTCCTTTTATAATGGGGAGGGCTGGCAACCAGCCGTTCTGTGTTCCAGAAGGGCAACATGCGACTGTGAGCCTGTGCCTCTGGACAGAGCGTCGTCTCCAGCCTGCTCAAGTCCCCCACACCTGGCCCAGCCCCCCTCAACACCACAGCCCCTGGGAGCCCGTGTGGCTTGGACTCTGTGGAGACCTCATGTGCCGTCTGTCTGCTTCCAGAGCAGGAGTAAGGGGTGGGGATTTTTAGGCAGAGAAAAGCGGTGCCAAGGGAAAGGCCTTGTCAAACACAGGTCCAGATACTTGACCCAAGGGCGTTTTTATGACCTGTGCAAACTTGCATTGTTTTTAGCGCCTCGGGAAAAAAAGACGTTCTGAAGGCCAGTGACAGCTGCAGTCTGTCTGGTGTCAGGAATACGGAGACCCAGACAGCTGTTAGCCGTGCCCACACGTGAACCCACGCCATGCTGCTGACAGGAGGGTGCTGCTGCTGACCTCCTGTGCTCTCAACATGGCTAGCAGCACCCAGAGAGGACTGCAGGAATTTAGAACATCCTTTCTCAGCTGGATCTGGAATGCAGCCCTTCTCCTGAGGCCCACAGTACCCTCCCCACCCCTCTACCCCATGATTAAGTGGCTCTTATGGAATGGGGGACCCACTAGCCAAGCAATTACTCTCTGTTCTTAGAGAAGACCAGTATTCTAATAACCTGCCAAACTTCCAGGGTAACCTGATCCACCACAATTTCCTGTGGGCTCAATCCCTGAGTCAGGAAGATACACCAGAGGATGGCACAACAACCCACTCCAGTATTCTTGCCTGGAGAATCCTCATGGACAGAGGCGCCTGGTGGGCTACAATCCATAGGGTCACAGAGAATTGGACACGACTGAAGCAACTTAGCAAGAGTCAACCCTTCAGAAATAAGTCTCTTCATTTGAAAAGGCACGTATAATTCAAAGTTTCAATCTACTCTCAGCCGAAACACCCATGAGGAGAAACAGCCTGCCGCTAAATGTTTCCCTGGCATCACACACAAAAGGAGAGCATGTTCCCTGTTTCCTGGAGTCGAGGAGTCCCAAGCCAGGTAAGTCTCCACGCCTCTGACCACCAGGAGTCACATAGATCAGGAGCTAAAGTGCAGCACAGCACACAAATGGTTGTCAAACCTTGTAAAACTTCCCTAGAGGCGACTAGCCCAGGATCAAAAATGCCAGGGCTCCCCACCTCCCTGCCATGATTGAATATAATATCAATATTGAATATGAAAATAATATCAATAGGAGACACAAAACCCTTCAATTTCTGAGAAGATGAGGCAGAACATGGAAGAGAAAGAAGAAATCAATCAAGACTCAGAATCAGTGACAGGAACAGTGGATCTAAGCAAAGGCTGAGGTTGGTAGAACCAATAAATAAATAATATAGATTTCCTGGTGGCTCAGACGGTAAAGAATTTGCCTGCAATGAGGGAGACCTGGGTTCGATCCCTGGGTTGGGAAGATCCCTTGGAGGAGGGCATGGCAACCCACTCCAGTATTCTTGCATTGAAAACCCCATGGACAGAGGAGCCTGGCAGACTACAGCCCATGGGGTCGCAAAGAGTAGGACACGACTGAGCGACTCTATTATATATATAAGAACTGAATCACTTTGCTGTACACCTGAAACTAACACAACATTGTAAATCAACTGTACTCCAAAAGAATAAATTTTTAAAAAAATACAAAGACAAAAAAGTAAAAGGACATTTTGTCTTTGGGGCAGATATTGCAAGTGATTTACCCAACATCCAGCAACCCCTTCTGCCCTATGTACAGAGCCCCAATTTTGTTCAGGGGGACAATGTACCAAGCTTAAAACACTTTAGTTCCCCAGCTTTCCAAGTGGGCATTACCCTTCTATAGAAGTTCATGCAGAGGGTATCCCTTAGTGAATTAGGCAAAGACCTGCTAGAAGGCCTTTGGCCCTTTGCCTTTTTTTTTTCTTTCTTTTCCCTCCCTCAAACTTTGACATGGGTCCCACTCTGGGACCTCACAAGCAGCCCTCTTGCAACCGTGAGGTACAATCATGAGAATGCAAGCCTCCACATTAAGGACAGTGGAGCAGAAAGGTGGAAACAGCCTAGATCCCTGGTAGTGCTAATGAACCAAAAGACCAGCTATGTACCGAGGCACCTGACAATGCAGGAGACACACTTGCCTGCTTCAGCCCCTAGAGCAAGGTTCTCTGTTGTTTGGATCGGGATGAAATCTTGATGCGCATGGCTAGTCACTAAAGCATCAGGGCCTTCCTAGAACAACTTGTGTTTACTGGCCATGCCACAGAATTCAGTGGATTGAAACAGCTGGGGCTACACACTCTACCCCTCAAAGTTCAGAAAATCCCCAAACAGCCTGACTTGCTGACCTAGCAGCCTGCCTCACTACAGAGATTTACTGAGCATATACTATGTTGCACCCTGGATATATTAGATAGATATGGGCCACTGAGGGAGAAGAGGGACATTTACCTATCATAGTAAAGCAAGCAAGCAAGGATGCTAACTGCTGTATAAATAGAATCATGGTGTTCTGCAGAGATGACTCAGCTCTGGGCCTCCTGGGGCAGAAGGCACCTGTGAAAGCAGAGAAGAAGCAAGAGACAGGGAAGAAAATATAGAGCAGAGCAGACAGAAGAGGGCCTGAGACATTTCAACTTGTTATTATGTAGCGGAAAACTAAAGTTTAAACAGAAGATTGGCAGATTGCTTTATGGTTTGATCTAGAACCAGAACTATGGCTAATGGAAGACAGACTAATAGAGATCTGCAGGTGATTGTGCTACGTCCCCAGTGTTGGGAGACAATTCTTCAAGGGTGTCTTGCATTTCTATACTTCTGTGAAGAGCTTTCGTCTCCATCTCTTCAAGGATGTTCACCTAGCATACTTGTAAGAGAGACAGTGCCTCCGCTGGAGGCAGGGGCAGGTTTTTGTACCATGGGAATAACAGAGAGACTTTGCCCCCGGGGAAAGTTGGTCAGGATTGCTTGCAGACCCCTTATAAAGTTGGGGGACTCCTGGGACTTCCGTGGCAGTGCAGTAGTTAGGACTTGGTGCTTTCACTGAGGTAGACCCAGCTTCAATCTCTGGTTGGGGAACTAAGATCCTGCAAGATGTTTGGCATGGCCAAAAAAAAGGGGGTGTATTCCTGAGCTCTGGGGACAGGGTACTCTCTACCCAGAAACAAAGATCTGTTTATCCTCCTTTGACTTGCTCAAAGCCACAGCCTGCTCGGGTGCTAGAGACAGAGGTTCCCATTCCATGGAAGAGAGATGTCATCAAATAAGTTCGAATGTGGCGAGTTCTCCCGGACTTAACAGAGTTCTGAGGGGACCTCCCTGAGAAAGCTGATTTAAGTGAGGTCTGGGGGAGAAAAGCAGGTTGACCCTTTTATCTCTGCAACGTCTCCGTGATGTAGGCATGATTATCTCTATCTTATGAGGCAGGCACTGAGGACTGAAGAGAGAAGCCACACCCACACTGTCATCAGTGGCCAAAGCTCTGGGTCCAACCAGCACATCGTCTGTGACTTTATTTTGCTACACATGGACTAAAGCAACTTGAAGAGCTTTTCACTGAGTACAGACTATATGATATCCACCAGGCTCAGCAAGTGACCAGCTAGGGTCGCCGTAGAGACTGAGTCATTAAGGCACATGTTCCACTGTTCAGTTCAACTCCAGTTCTTTCCACGACAGAGTCAGTAAAAGAATCAACATCTCCTCCAGGCTTTGCTCTGCCCTGCAGGTGGGAGGAATTGAGCCCTGCCTTACTCTTTGTTCTTGTTTTAATACCTCCTGCTCTCCCCTTCTCTTGCTCTAGAATTCAGTATTAACAGAATGTGTCATATACATAAGGCTCAGAATGCGCATTCAGCTTGAGAAACAGCAGAACGTGAAATTGCCCCTGAGAAAGATGCCCGGCCTCTACCAGGAAGAGAACATTTATATCACCAGAGATGCGGAATCTATGCCAAAATGGACCTATACAGACACATCTGCTAAGATGACCTTCCCCTAGGTCCCCCCCACTTAGCTGCTGGTCACTGGCCCCCAACACACTGCCCCAGCCCAGGCCCCTCTGTCTTGTCATCCTCACAAATTACCGCTCTTTGTGTAACAAGGTGTTTAAGCTTTTGATCCTAATAACTCCTGATCTTCATTTTCCTTTTGAAGACTTCCATATTCATGTAAAACAATAAATTTGTATGTTTTTTCCTTGTTAAAAAAAAATGTGTGCTGAGAGTCCCCATTACCAATTATTCTAGGAAGCAAACTAAAGAAAGCATCAGCAGAAATTAAATTAGAATAAATTACACTGTGAAGCCAGAGTCCTGAGATGATCTTTCCTAAAATGGCCTGACAGACCCTTGAGAGTCGTTCTGTCATTCAAGCTTTCACACTCCAGGCATGTGACAGGGCAGGGCGTGCAGCTCCGCACTGGAGACACCTCGTGGAGTCAAGCGTCTCCATCGTGGCAGGTCTGGGCTGTGGTGTAACTGGCATTCTAATTCACAAGGTAAACAAAAACGTTAATCTGGAGCAGAAGACATTAATTTTTCCTCTATTTGGGTACAAATCTTGACTGAAACAACTTTCCCTTTAAAAATAAAATTTAAATGTCTATGGTAAAGTATTCATTTGGTGCCACAAATGAGATGCTTTTAAATCCTTTGATCTAGTCATTCCGTGCTATTAGGACTCAGTGTTAGTCACTCCGTCGTGTCCTATTCTTTGCACCCCATGGACTGTAGCCTGCCAGGCTCCTCTGTCCATGGGATTCTCCAGGCAAGAATACTGGAGTGAGTCGCCATGCCATCCTCTAGGGGATCTTCCCAATCCAGGGATCAAACCCTGGTCCCCCACATCGCAGGCAGATTCTTTATCATCTGAGCCACGAGGGTATCTATGTGCAAAGTATAAGAAATGTATAAGAAAGTTCACTGTACTGTTATTTAATTGGGAAGAGTCTAAATTTCTAATAGTGATGGGTTGATTAATTCAATTATAGTTTATCTGCATCAGGAGTTCTCAAACTTTTTGGTCTCAGGATCCCTTTAAATGGCTTAAGCCCCTGAAGAGTTTTTGTGTCTGTGGGTTATTTCCATGAATATTTACTATATTAGAAATTAAAAGGGAGAAATAGTTAAACACAAAAATACACACATATTCCATTAGCTGTCAGAGTTATATCATATCATCATGTAGTCTCTGAAAAATGACACTGTATACTCAGAAATGTTGTCCTATTATACTACAAAAAAATTTTGAGCTTGTGGACTTGAGAGGGTCTTGGGAAGCTCCCAAATTCTCTTCACCACGTCTTGTGGACCCTTGATCGATACAACAGAGTAGTATATCAGTTCAGTTCAGTCACTTAGTCGTGCCTGACTCTGAAACCCCATGAATTGCAGCATGCCAGGCCTCCTTGTCCATCACCAATTCCCGGGAGTTCACTCAGACTCATGTCCATCGAGTTGGTGATGCCATCAAGCCATCTCATCCTCTGTTGTCCCCTTCTCCTCCTGCCCCCAATCCCTCCCAGCATCAAAGTCTTTTCCAATGAGTCATCTCCTCGCATGAGGTGGCCAAAGTACTGGAGTTTTAGCTTTAGCATCAGTCCTTCCAAAGAACACCCAGGACTGATCTCCTTTGGAATGGACTGCTTGGATCTCCTTGCAGTCCAAGGGACTCTCAAGAGTCTTCTCCAACACCACAGTTCAAAAGCATCAATTCTTCGGGGCTCAGCTTTCTTCGCAGTCCAACTCACATCCATACATGACCACTGGAAAATCCATAGCCTTGACTAGACGGACCTTTGTTGGCAAAGTAATGTCTCTGCTTTTGAATATGCTATCTAGGTTGGTCATAACTTTTCTTCCAAGGAGTAAGCGTCTTTTAATTTCATGGCTGCAGTCACCATCTGAAGTGATTTTGGAGCCCCCAAAATAAAGTCTGACACTGTTTCCCCATCTATTTCCCATGAAGTGATGGGACCTGATGCCATGATCTCAGTTTTCTGAATGTTGAGCTTTAAGCCAACTTTTTCACTCTCCTCTTCCACTTTCATCAAGAGGCTATTTAGTTCAGTATATAGAGTATAGTAAATTTACAATGTTATTGTATAAAATAACCCCTGATATTGAAAATGCTGTTTTTTAAAAAGCAGATTAAAGAACAGTATAAACTATATTATACAATTTGAAACAAACATGAAAGTAATGGAAAGACACACGCAGTAACACAGCTCTAGATGGTGTATACAAGCATAGGCCTCCAGGCGATGAAAATACAGGTTATTTCTTTTTCTGTTTTCTGCATTATTTTGTAATCAAAATAAAATATATGTAACAAAGATATGCATATTGCCCAGGTATAATCACCCTTTATTTTCCTACCCAGATCTGAAAATTTCAGCTTAGTAAAGATTGAGGGCAGGAGGAGAAGGGGACGACAGAGGATGAGATGGTTGGATGGCATCACCAACTCAATGGACATGGGTTTGGGTAAACTCCGGGAGTTGGTGATGGACAGGGAGGCCTCATGTCACAAAGAGTCGGACATGACTGAGTGGCTGAACTGAATTTTTAGGAAAGATCTCGACCAGCAATATCAATATGATAGTGGTTTTGCACAGCTCTACATGAGGCGTACCTCTAGACTGCCCTTGCCTCTCCAAGTGTGCTCTGCAAAGGACATCCACGACCCCTGGGAGCCTGCAGAGCCTCAGATTCTCTAGTCCCACTCCAGACCAGCTAAATCAGACCCAGATAATTTATTTTTACTTTTTTCTGTTATTTTTTTGGTCACATCGCACAGCTTGTGGGATGTCAGTTCCCCGACCAGAGACTGAACCCAGGCCATGGCAGTGAAAGCTCAGAATCCTATCCTCTAGGCCACCAGAGAACTCCCAAATCGAGATACTTTCAGTTCAGTTCAGTCACTCAGTCATGTCCAACTCTTTGCGAGCCCATGAATCGTAGCACGCCAGGCTGCAGATATTTAGACCCGAGTAAATTAAGACCCAGGTGATATATGTGTATCAAGTTTGAGATGCCCTAAGTGGCATGTTCAAACCACCTGGAAGCTTTAAAACAGGGGTGGGGAGGGACTGCACGGGGGTTTGTTTAAAGGTCTTGGGTGATCCTAATGGTAACTAGAGCTGAGAACTACCATGGAACACACACTCCAGCCTCTGCCAGCTTCAGGGCAATGTCCCCTCCTGCCACACGGCGAGCTCCGTGCCAGCCCCCAGGTCATGGAAATGTCAGAGGGACAGTGGAACTAGATTGAGGAAAAAGGTGGATTTCGGAACAGGGATACAATATGGCACTTCCCACAGCCTACAGAGCTCTAAGACTGTTTGACTTGCCAGTTTGCAAAGTTATGGTCCCTTCTTTAGAAGGCCTGGGGTGTTACCAAAAACTCACTATTGCCTTCTACAAAATGCTTTGATAGACAAGTCTGATTTTTTAAACAGATTTTAAAAATCTGAATCAGATAGCAGGGGGTTTGTAACTGCAGACACTGTCCAGCTTTACCCAAAATTCTACTTTGCATCAGTTACCTCCTCATTCAAACCTATCTCAACAATTACCTACCCAAGTCATCCAGCAAGTTTTTGAGTGCCTGACATGGGCCGAGACTGGTCACAATTCCTGGACTCTCTGCACCTGAACTTCTCGTGGCTTATCCATGCTTCTCCCCTCTTCTGGAAGCTCCAGGGCCTCCTCATGTCCCTAGCAGCACTCACCTCCTCACTCCTGCCCTGGAGTCTCTTCCTTCGGTCTCTCTCAGGGGCCTGGGTCAGGCCTCTCTTCTTCTGCTGGGCCTGCTTCCATGAGCTTGTGTTCCTCCCATCTCAGCAGCACTACCTCGGTAAGCTCTTGGTGAAGTCTGTATTTTCTGCAAGTATGGTTTTATTTTTCAGTTTACCTTTCCTCAAAAATGCATGCAGAGTGCTTACAGCAAAGTGCCTGGAACACAGTAAACTTTCAGTGAATGTCACCTTTTATTTCAAAGCTTGGAATAGCACACACCCCTGTTAGCTGGCTTGCAGCAGGGGTTGGTGAATTAGTGGGCTGATGGGTCACCAAGTAACAAGACTAAAGAAAGCGCTGTCGTGGACAACTGCTTTATTTATAAGACTTTAATCCATCTCACAAGTTGCATTTAAGATGGTTTACTTCAAAGAAACACATACAGCAGTGTGACCACTTTTAATCATCATGTAATAAAACATTGCTTATGTTTTAAATGTCCCACAAAACACATCAAAGCAATTTTCAAAGAGCTTAAAGCAGATACAGAGAGCAAGTCCCAAGTCAGTATGTCCATTCAAATAATAAGAGCCACGTACATATTCTATACATTTCCATCCTGAAAGCCAGCAATAGGTGTTCAGACTCTACTAGTTTCCTAGAAACTACTGAAGCAAAATGCCACAAAGTAGATGGCTTAAACCATGGAGATTTGTTGTCTCATAACTCTGGAGGCTAAAAGTCCAGAGTCAAGGTGTTGGCATGACTGGTTCCTTCTGCAGGCTCTGGGGAAGAATCAATTCACGCCTCTCTCCTGGTTTCTGCTGACTTGTCACCCGTCTTTGGCATTTCTTGCCTTTCAGATGCATTGCCCAATCTCCGCCTTCACGTTCACATGGCATTCTCTTGTGTGCATCTGTGTCCAAATTTCCCATTTATATAAAGACAATAACTTACTGGAGTAGGAACCCACCCAGTATGACCTTATCTTCATTACATCTCCCACATGCTATTTCCAAATGAAGGTCACACTCTGAGGTCCTAAAGGTTAGGGCTTCACATGAATTTTTGGAATACACTGTTCAATCTGTAACAAACTCCTAAAACACAAGGTACAGTCGGGAACACTCCACCAGACTTCACAGCCCTTAAAACCACTGCCGCAGAGACTCAGATCAAAGGGACCTCCACGTGGTGATCCACAGGGGTGCTTTCAGAGGAAATATTCAAACAAGGAATGTCTAATCCTTTTTTCAGGAGTGTTGTTTGTTTTGATGAGGAACTGAGATGCAGACCAGGACCCTGGGAGCCACAGAAACCCCGAGTGCCAGTGAGGGATAGGGGAAAAGGATACAAGTTCAGCACAGCTCTCCTCCTTGGTGGGCATTTCAACAGAGGCAGTGCCTCCTGCCCGCAGATTAGCACTTTCAGACCATCGCCACCCCATCTATAAACTCTGAGTCTAGGCAGCAGGGCAGGGCCCAGCTCCAACCTGTACACATTGCTGCAGTGCCCCAGAAAATTTCAGCAGCAGTATCAGGACTTAGACGGTGAAGGGAGCTTAACACTTGCTCCCTGACTTTCCAAAATAAGCTCTGTCATTTTCACGAATGTCAAAGGAATAAAACACCTACCAACTCTCAGCAAGCAACATATGGCTGTACACCCTCAAGTTCTTCCAAACTTCCAGCTTGTCAGGAGTGCTTTTACATGATCGCCACTAGAGGGCAGGCTATTAAAACGTTCCTTTCAAACTAGAGGTTCTGCCAAAGCAAAAGCTAACACAAGCTAACGGGCTGCACATTTAAAAGGCAGCTTTCTAGCTGGCCCTCTTGCACAGGAATTGCAACTACACAGTCAGTGAAGAGCAACAGCATGCAAACTGCTACCTTGTTTGTATGTCACAGTTTTCTTTTGGAGTAGCTTTACAAAGTAAAGCCCAGGAGCTAACCTGTCTTCCTTCAGCTTTTCTACTGTTGGGAGTTCCTGGAAGTGAAGAGGTCAATTGCATGGCCAGGACGGGTCCTGAGGAGTTTGGTCTGAGTTAAAGGAAATCAGGATGGACTCACTCGGGCATCGCTCCCTTGGAGGCCAAACTTACACTAGAACTACTCAGCATGAAAATCCCCCAAAGGAAGCTGTATTCAGTTAACTATTCAATTAACTGTATAAGCTGCATCCCTTAACTAAGTCTTGAAAACTATAATGCTATAAACTCTTTTGTTGCAAACTCTTCCAAAAAGAAGGCTCAAGTCTACAGATGGCTTTGGTCCCTAAGCAGTCTGGCCTCCCTTCTCTGACCTCTGCCCCCAACCAGATATACCGGCCTTGTCTGTTGTCACACCTAGACTTTATCATGTCACCACAATAAGGCCAAGATAGAGTATTTCCAAACACTGCATTTTCCTTCTCATTCAAAGCTTGGGCTTCCTCCTCCTCGGAAGGCATCACAAAGAAACAGCCCCCTGGCCTCCCTGGAGAGAGCCGGCCACCAACCCTGTTGGCCAGTGTTTATGGAGAGGTTCCCAGTCCTTCCTTGGAGGTCTCCACAGGATCTCCCTAGAGGAGGAGGGCTTCGTGGAATAAATGACAAGAGCTGGGGAGGGCCTTGCCAGGCCCCTGGGTTAGGGGTTCTCATTGTTCAGCCCACCAGCTTCCCAGGGCTCCGGTCCAAGCCTGCCAGAAACAGGAAACTGTGGATAGTACATCCCTGCCTGCTCTCCCCCTACCCCCACCCCCGCCAACCAGCACCCACAGGGCCCGGAGGAGGAAGCAGTCTGCAGAGAAGAAAAAGCCAAGCAACACTTTTCAGCACCCCCTTGAGAAAAGGGCGGCCAGGACCTGGAGCAGGAAGAAAGCTGAAAGAGAAGGAGACGTTTGTTTTTTGTGAGGAAAAAAAAAAAAAGGAGAAAGAACAAGGAAAGGCACTTCTTTTTCAAGTGCTTCATGACATGAAATTCTACTGCATTCATTAAAAAAAAACTGTATTAGATATTTGTAAATCACAGAAGGGAATGCTATTTGTGGGCAACTGATCAAACGAGAGATAAAGACAAATCCAATAATCATCCTCCAACGTCTATCTACCAAACTTGGAAGAAACTTCCTGTAAATTCTAAGCTTTGTAGACAAAGCATCTTTTTTTTTTTTTTTACTTCTGAGCTGTGACATTTCTCCTTTGTTGGCCCAGAGTTTGCTCTGAACAAAGAGGTCCAATTACCTCACATGTATACATAATTTCTACAGCACAGCTAAGAAAACTCAAGAAATATGAATTGGTTATCTCCAGTTACCCCTGATAAATTTCCTTATAGCCATAATAACAAAATAACATTGTCTCAAATATCCAGACAAGTGAGCTACACTGTTTCTCGAACAAGTATGGGAACATAGCATCAAGGTCTGAGAATACTGTATGAACTTTTGATTTTTATTTTATCTTTGAAAAAGTCTTTAGTAGTTTGCAAGACAGAAGCCTTCTGCAGAGATAGTTCACAATGAAAGGACATTTATCAATACACTGATATTTTAATCTTAAAAATTCAGGTGGGTTTTTAAGAATCCTGCTCTAAGAGACTGCTAGAAATTATTTTCCCGTAAAACCTTATGAATGTTATTAAGATTTACCTAGGTCTATGGGTCCTAAATCTTACTGTGTGTTAAATTTTCATGGGAGCTTCTTAAAAAAAAAAAAACCAAGTTCTGACTCCCACTCCAGGATTGCTAGGGGCAAAGCCCGATCTGTATTCTGCATGGTGCCCAGGTGATGGTGACCTCAGACAGTGATTCCGGAGACAGATTTCCTCCATCCTCAGTTCTGCCCCATCTCTCATTAGTCTGTGTCCAGCAGCACAAAGGACCTTTCCTTCCCCAGACACAAAATGTTCCCTCTCTCTTTTCACTCTGAGAGAACCTGATCAGAGGGGTGCCTTGACAAGTGTCTTTCCCAGACACGGAGCAACAGTTCACCTGGAAATTTGTCAAAAATGCACATTCTCAAGCTCCACCCAAGACCCACTACATGAGAAATTCTGGGGATGTGGCAAACCCAGTAATCTGTGTGCTAAGAAGCTTTCCAGGAGATTCCAATGCATGCTAGCGTCTGACCACCACTGGATTAGAGAATTTCACAACCACAAGAGAGAAAAAAAGACAGATAGAACTCCATGTAAGGTAGAACCAAGTTTATTAATGACAGCCTTTATTACAACCGCTCTCAAGTGTAAAAAAAAAAAAAAGTGATTAAAATTTAGAATTCAGACTTGCTGTTTGGCCTTTTACTGGATGTGCCCAAGGAAGGGAAGCTGGCCTGATTCTGAATCAGCTGGTCAGGTGGAGTTCACTGGAGAATGAATGAGGTAACAAATAAGAGTGCCAACCAGAGGGCTCAAGTCTTCTCCAGGTTGGAATGACAATCAATACGGAATGACAACAGTGGTGGGGACAGAGGTGAAATAAAATAATCTCACAGCCAGAAGATGGAATGAACATCTCTTAAGTACACTGAGACAGAAAAACACACATGCAGAGTCACACACACCTTCACTCCGGAGACTAGATTTTCAAAGAATTTTTGTCCTTTCTCTAAGCACACAGACACGTTCATCAGCCACAGTGATGCAACATGGGGCCGCAATGGAAAACCTTGCTAAGTTTCCACAAGCCATGCTAGCTGGCTGCCCGGTTCTGTGTGGGCAAATGTGTCATCACTGTGAAACATGCCTGCGATTTTCCCACAGACTAAGGTCTTCTCCCTGGAGTAGGTGACATCCTGGTAGACACCAGTTAGGATTAAACTCTGGGGGCAAAACTCGTCCCCCAGCCCCACCCCCCGAGCCCCTTGGAGTGGGGACAGGGCAAGCGGCAGTTTCTCCCAGTGTTTCCCACCTTATCACAGAACTCTCGCCAAGCAGCGCGCCCCCTCGAGGCGCCTGTGCTTTGCTGCCCTCCTGTTGGAGAGTCGGGCGCTGAGGGCACAAGCAGCTCTGCTCTTGCACTCTGGGTTTGTTTTTGTTGTTGTTTCATAAAAACAAACAAAAACCAGAAGGAAAAAAAATCATCAGAAGCTTCTGTCTCTGACAACACCATTTCAGAACTGGGTTTAATTCCATTCCAAGAGAAAGAGGGAGCCTGCAGGAGAGGCGATGACGATCGATCGACATGGTTCAGACACTGAGGCCACAGACGCCCCTGTGACGCCCAGCTGGTCCCTTCCCAGACGGGGGGGACACACCACCCAAGGCTGCAGACCCACGAAATAAATGCTGACAGAAGAACGTCTATAAAGGCTTGTAGGAAAGACAGAGTGAAAAGGAGCTGGTGGATTCAGAGTCACAGGTCATGCAGAGAGATTATATAAAAAATTAATATTCGAGCTGAGTAAAAAAAAATCTAAAATTTAAGAGAAACTGTATCATAGCTTTTGCTTCTGGAAGACAAAAAAGGCAGGGGGGCACAACAAAATAAAACCCTAGAGTATTCCAGAGTTTCCAAAAAACCCAAAAACTAATTTGGAGGGCTGCAGTATTCGCTCCCTCTTTGTTAACCTCATTTTCTCCTTGGATTTCACTGATAAATAAAGCTCAGGCCTACTTACAGAAAAGATCTGTCCTGCTAGAATTCAGCATCGTGACACGTTCCCAAGCCCCTGCTCAGCACACAAGGAATGCACAGCTTCTACGAGGACATACTCCAGGAGAGACCAGATGAGTCCACCTAAGCTCCTTGTCGAATGCGGTCACGAAATGGGAACCCAAAGGCAAGCTGTTCTCTTCCCGGGATGATGGCTGCTAACAGTTCCTTGAAACGTACAGTGAAGGGATGCTGAAAACACACCCCTCTCAGGTAAGGGGCTGAGTTTCAGAAACGACACACCTCCTCAGGCCGTAGCACAGAAGATAGCCTTCCCATCACTGAAGCAGGGACAAGACTCTTCCACAAACTTAGTACATCTGGCTCCTCCACCCTCCCCTCCCCCTTTTTTTTCATTTGGTAAGTATCCAACTTTCCAGAAATTCATGGCTACAGTAGAGATTCATGGCGCAAAGACTTTCATACTGGTTATTTTTTAATTCTGTCAGTGAGCAGCATTTCCCAGTTTTACCCCCCCCACCAAAACTAAGTTCTTGGCAGCTCCATCAGTTGGGATTGTGGGATGCCTCTGAGGTCAGAGTCCGTGCAGCATGGGTGTCAGGTGGGCGCACTGGAGGGTCAGGAAGGCTGGGTCTGTCCAGTGTCTGGAAATGGCTGTGGCAGGCGCTTACCAGCTAGCCCTGACAGCCTCGATATCACTCACCAGGTTCTGGGCCAGGCAGATTCCGAAGATCTGGGAAAGGGAGCAATGGTGTCAAGTGGCGGAAAGTTTAGGCTTTTTATTTTGGCTACTGAATCCCATTTTTTAAAATATAAATTTATTTTAATTGGAGGCTAATTACTTTACAATATTGTATTGGTTTTACCATACATCAACATGAATCCACCACAGGTATACATGTGTTCCCAATCCTGAACCCCCCTCTCTCCTCTCTCCCCGTACCATCCCTCTGGGTCATCCCAGTGCACCAGACCCAAGCATCCTGTATCCTGCATTGAACCTGGACTGGCGATTCATTTCATATATGATATTATACATGTTTCAATGCCATTCTCCCAAATCATCCCACCCTCTCCCTCTCCCACAGAGTCCAAAAGACTGTTCTATACATCTGTGTCTCTTTTGCTGTCTCACATACAGGGTTATCATTACCATCTTTCTAAATTCCATATATATGTGTTAGTATACTGTATTGGTGTTTTTCTTTCTGGCTTACTTCACTCTGTATAATAGGCTCCAGTTTCACCCACCTCATTAGAATGGATTCAAATGTATTCCTTTTAATGGCTGAGTAATACTCCATTGTGTACCAGCTTTCTTATCCATTCATCTCCTGATGGACATCTAGGTTGCTTCCATGTCCTGGCTATTATAAACAGTGCTGCGATGAACACTGGGGTACATGTGTCTCTTTCAATTCTGGTTTCCTCGGTGTGCATGCCCAGCAGTGGGATCAAAATTGAGATAGAATTCACATCCCACAGATTTCATCCTTTTAAAGTGTATAATGTAGTGATTCTCAGTACATTCATGAAAATGTGCAACCATCACCACACTATCTGAATCCAGAACCCTTTCATTACCCCCAAAGAAATGCTGTACCCTGGGACAGTCAGCCATCATCCCCCTCATCCTGGCAGCCCTAGAAAGCACTATTTTCTGTCTCTGTGGATCTGCTTATTTTGGACATATAAATAGACTCCTATAATACACAGCCTTTCTGTTGGTCTGCTTTCGTGGAGTGAAATGTCTTCAAAGTTCATCCATGTTGAACAGTAGTTTGATTCTTTTGATGGCTGAATAATATTCCATTATATGGACAAACTTCATTTTGTTTATCCATTCATCAGATGATGGACATGTGGATGGTTTACACTTTTTGGCTACTGCAAACAATGGTGCTATGAACACCGATGTACAAGTTTTTGGGTAAACATGCTTCCAGTACTTTGGGGCACATACCTAGGAGCAGAATTGCTGAGTCATACGGTTACTCTAATTTTCTCATGAACTAGCAAATTGTTTCCCAGAGATACTGTGTCCATTTCATTCCCTTTAGTGATGTTCGAGGCTTCCAATTTCTCTACATCTTAACCAGTTTTTATTAATGTCTGTCTTTATCATACCCAACCTAATATGTGTGAAGTGATATCTCACTGTGGTTCTGAATTTCTCTAATAATTAACGATGTCATTACAAAGAGCTAATGTGTATCTTCTTTAGAGTAATGTCTATTCAAATCCTTTGCTCACCTTTAAATTGGGTTTGTCTTTTTAATAGTTGAGTTGTTCTTTATATATTCTATACACAGGACCCTGATCAGATGTACTGATATGCAAAATTTTTTCTCCCATTTTGTGGGCTTTCTTTTCACTTTCTTAACTGTGTCCTTTTTAGCACAGAAGTTTTTAATTTTGATGAAGTCCAATTTATCTACTCTTTTTGGTTGCTTGTGCTTTTAGCATCATATCTAAGAAAACACTTGTCTAATTCAAGATCACAAAGATTTACACCTATACTTTCTTCTAAAACTTTTTTTATTTTTAATACTTTATTCTACATTACAATACTGTATTTGTTTTGCCATACATTGACATGAATCAGCCACAGGTGTACCTTTTATATTTAGGTATTTGATCAGTTCTGAGTTAATTTTTATATGTGATTAGGGATCCAAATGCAGTCTTTTGTATAAGCAGCCCAGCACCATTTGCTGAAAAGACCATTCTTTCCCCATTGAGTTCTTGGTTCCCTGGTCAAAAAAGTCAGCTGACTGTAGACTAGAGGGTTTTTTTTTTTTTAACTTTCAATGCCATTCTACTAAACTCTATGTCCAATCATACTCCAGTATACACTATCTTGATTACTGTAGCTCTGTCATAAGTTCTGAATTGGGAAGTATGAATTCTCCAACCTTGTGGTTTTTTAAGTGTGCTTTGTTTTTCTGGGTCCCTTGAATTTCCATATGAATTGTAGGATCAGCTTGTCCCTTTCTGCAAATAAGTCAGTTGTCATTTTGGCAGAGGCTGCGCTGAATCTTGTAGATCAATTTGGAGAGTATTGCCACCTTAACAATACTGAATCATCCAATCTGTGACAATAGACGACTTTCCATTTATTCAGATCTTTTTAAATTTCTTTCAATCATTGTGCCTCATTTGTGGCCCTCTCTGTTGAAAGTATCACATCTCCACAAAAAGAAAAGCCCAGTTCTTGGGGCTTCCCAGGAGGAAAAGTGGGTGCTCCCTTCCCTTCCCAGCACTTTGGAAAGATGATCCAGAGACAGAAAGGAGCACAGAGTGTCTGAGAAACTCCCAAAAGCCTTAGCCTGGGCCACTGGGCAAGGCTCTCCATCTGACCATTCCTGTCTGATCAGCTGCCACAATGCCACATCACTAACCCCATGGAAACGCTGGAAAGCTAGTAGGCAACTAGTGACCTCAGCAATTTTCCCATCTTGAAAAGGAAGAAAGGTTCCCTAAAGTATTTCAGGATAGTAGCATCTAAAATCAGAGCCTTAACAAAATACAAACCAAAGAGAGCTGAGGTTTGTTCCCTAGCCCTTCAAGGTGTCTTAACAACTGTGACATAGAGGGACTAAAGCAAAGCCTCTGTCCTGGTGAGGGCTCTCCCAGGGCACCATCTCCATGACAGCCATCTTACCTGGAGCAAGGCAATGCCTATGAAAATACCAGCCACAATGGTTAAGTTGTCCTGCAACCACTTCTCAAACTGGGGCACACAGCCTTTCGTGTAGATTACAATCTGCTGATCAACTTCCTTCACAGGGAAAAGGAGAGCACAGCGTCACCACGCGAATTCAAAAGCTCCTCCAACACCCTTCGTGCTAAGCGACAAGATGGGATTCCACTTACTGGTTTTTGCCTGGCATCATAGCCACACTGAGTGTTGATGACATCTTCCTGGTGGAGAAAAGAAAGAGAAAACTGAAACTCACTCTTGTCAGACAGAAAGTCCATCTACGGTCAGCAGAAGATCCCTGCTAAATGTTGGTTACAAAATGTTTATTTGGGCACACAGACGTCCCAGGTACCATGTTAAATAAACACTTTCACACAAAATTCCATAGAATTATTATAACAATCCTCAGGCGGTATTAAATATTCCTTTCTTTCCAAATGAGGAAAACTGAGACTCAGGAAATATCAGAAAGACTAGCAATTCCAGTATGTAGGAGTCTCTGAATTCAAAGTTGATAACCTCAAGAAGCTTATGGGTTTAGGGAACTGGAGACAGACAAAAACCACAGTTAAAAGTTTCTTCTAATGACTTTCATAATGATTATCTCCTTTTATGCTCTTCAGTGGGGAATTCTATTTTTGAATCTATATTCTAGTATACTGGGCTTCTCTGGTGGCTCAGACAGTAAAGAATCTACCTGCAATGCAGGAGACCAAGGGTTGATCCCTGGGTCAGGAAGATTCCCTGGAGAAGGGAATGTCAGCTCACTCCATTTTTCCAGGCTATTCTTGCCTGGAAAATTCCATGGACAGAGAAGCTTGGTGGGCTATAGTCCATGGGGTCACAAGTGTCGGACATGACCAAGTGTCTAAGATACAATACACACACTTGCCTATTGTTTAAATGGTTTTTCCATGAGAACAAGTAATTTTGATAATTAAAGCAACGCCCTGACCACACATGTGTGGATAGGCGCTCCGACACCTCACAGGCCTGAGAAGAGACGTGGGTTCTGCTGTTTCAGGTTTGTTTATGCTTCTCCTCTGCAGGGCATGCGGTGGATTTTACTACCTTAGCATTTATGGAATGAGACATCTTGTCCCAAAGGATCTGCAATTGAAAGGCGGGGGGTGGCATCTTCTGAGAATCTTCAGAATTCTGCTGGAATATTCACTCAGGGCAGAGGCAGGAGACAGAGCGCAGCGGTGTCTGCTGCCTGGGCGGGCGGGTGCCCTGGGCTCTGTGCTGGGCACGCTCTTGCCTCCCAGTCTACCCAGGAGAAAGGAGAAGTGAGCTGGTGAGGAAGGCTGGCTTTCCAGGGGAGGGTCCAGAGCACAGTCCTCACCGATTCTCAGTCTCCTTCAGACAAAGAGAACAGCCCAGGCTGAGCCTGGGGAAGTTCTCCTTTGCTACCTGAGACCACTGTCCCCTTCTCTGTCTTTTTCATTTTTTAAATTGAAGGATAGTTGATTTACAATATTATATTAGCTTCAGGGGCATAGCATAATGATTCAGTGTTTTTACAGATGAACAACGGCCCCTTTTAAAGAGCCCCCGTACCACCCACCTTGCAGGTGAGAGCCAGCCACTGAACTCATCAGCAACCATGCAGCCCTGTCCCTTGTAGGGAAGGGCGGGTCTGGGGAAGACACCAGGGGGGTTGACCAGTCAGAGAGAGGCTGAGGAGCAAGGAAAGGCCAAGGGCATCTTCTCTCTCACATTTACTGTTCTAACCTTCAATTCTGGCTTTTATATACAGCTGCAGAAAGCTGCACTTTAAGCCATACTATGTATCAGACTTCCCTGATGGCTCAGACAAAAGAATCTGCCTGCAATGAGGGAAGATCTGGGTTCGATCCCTGGGTCGGGAAGATCTCCTGGAGAAGGGAATGGCAACCCACTCCAGTATTCTTGCCTGGAGAATCCCATGGACTGAGGAGACTGGCGGGCTACAGTCTATGGGGTCGCAGAGTCTGACTAAACTGAGACACATTCACTATACCAGACAAATAATTTGACTCAAAATACAATCACACCCCACAGTAAAGAGGGCAGCTTGCGGTTTTATAATTTTTCCTAAAATACAAACTGCAGTGACTGCCACCATTCTGGCCCAGAGTGTGGGCAGCCACAGTCTTCCTGCAGTGGTCTCGCCCTAGCTTGTCTCAGACTCCTCTCCTATTCCTAGGACTGCTTCAGAGCTGAGTCAGCAAGAAAAGGGTTACTAACCCCAGGCAAGGCAGTGCTTCCATACAAGCCCATCCTTCCCATGAGGAAGGAGTGCCGGAGATATGGGCAGCTGCCTGAGTTTAGGCTCGGCCCCATCACTCGCCAGCAGTACGAGCCTGGGAAAGCTACTTAAACTCCATGGGCCTTGATTTCACCTGAAAAGGGAAGATAATGGTAGTATCTGCCAGCGGGAAGGTTCCAAAGTGAAATAAGCCAGCACGCACACAGGCTTAGAACAGGAACCAGCATGCACTGCTAAATTAATGTTGGGCATGAATCAAGCAACTAACATATATATATATGATTACTCCTATTGAGATGATCTGAGCTCTAACACCCCACCCCCTGCAAGAGGAGCTACAATTAGGAATAGGTGGGTAAGAAGAGGTTTCCAGAAAAAAGAAACTGCTCATCCCACACACACTGTCGGTGTGATGCGTGGCCAGAGGGTTTCTGGCAGTCACTTACCGCGGGGTCTTTAGTACAGCAGGAGAAGGGCACGCCGCATCGCTCTCGACTTGCATTGGAATCTGTGCAATTGAAGTAAATATTTAGGTTCCAATCATCAGCTCCAAAAGCCCCACAGCACTGCCACTAGAGCAAACAGGAGAGAATTAGAACATCTCAACTTGGAGGCGACCAGGTGCCTACGCTCCACCTGGCAGAATGACCCATACCCAGCTTCTGCCAGCTCTAACCTTCTCTCTGGCCCAGAATTTTACTTTTAAACCAAGATGAACCTAAAGGGCCACCATAAAGCTTCTGAGTTAAGGCTGAGGGTATGTAGTAAGCCTGTGCTGGTGATGGACAAAAAAGCCATGGGACCCGTGGTGGGAGGTGGAGGAAGGGCAGGGAAGGATTGTACAAGCAGGGCCCAGTCAGAGCAAAGTCTGTTTGGTTCAAGTCCATGAAGGAGCAGTCTAGAAGGACAGCAAGACAGCAAGCAGCAGCAGTGTCTGAAGAAGGCAACTAGGGTCGTGGTAGGAGATCCATGGGTTTACTTCTTTTTAAATTTCCATCTCTACACAGTTTTATCTATTTTACTGAGATAGATTGACATAAAATAAAATGCACATATTTAAAGTGTATAACTTGGTATGTTTTCACATACTTATACATCATAAAAGCATCATCACAAGCAAGATAGTGAACATATCCATTACCACCCCCAAAGTTTGAAAGGCATACTTTTTATTCTGCATCTGTTTCTATTCTGAATTTTTAAAAACAAGAGCATGGATTTAGATTTTCAACCTAAAAACTGCAATCACTTAAAATATAATAAAACAAGCTGTTAAATTCAGTGAGTCTTAAGGCTAGATTCCAGGGTGGCTCCATTAAAAGCCCCTTTGACACTCCCCATGCTGGCCCAGTCCAACTTCTCTGAGTTAAATAAACATCAAGCCTTGACCATTGTAAGGGTTTCAAGATCAATAGCTACTTCAAAGTTATTAAAATCCAAGAGAGAAAAGTGAAATCACATGAAATAACAGAATTCCAATATAAAGCAGACAGCATCTCAAGAAAATGTGTATCCGATGTTCTTCCAACTCATTGGATCCTCCAAAGGCTTGGGGTGTACATCTCCAGTTAGCCTACAAAGCTCCATCAGATCTGTCATGCAAACTAGTCAGCAATAATACTTGGCAAGGTGTGAGCTTGCATCCATTATGACCCAACAAAACAGTCAAGTCTGCTGAGGAAATGAATCAGGGCTTAATTTCACACCTGAGGGATAGCAGGCTCCAGGACAGTCGTTGCATCATAGAACAAAACCAGCACAATTCAGCTCACTTCTGAGTGCCTATCAGGGCAGGGGCTTCCCCCACGGCAAGTGCCGAAGCAGCCCTCTCCTCCCTTTATCAAAGGGATCCAGCTCACTCTGGAAAACCAGCCAGCCAAGAGACAGCCACTGGCCCACTGAGTTTCCGTCTGGCCTCCAGTTCTGCCACATACACGACACATACACGAATGTCAGTGGACGCAGCTCATCAGGTCTACTCCCTCTCTCTGGCTTTGCAGTGCAGGCAGACAACGGCTATCAGTTTGCAGGACAATAACACCTGAAGCCTAATATAAACCCATGTACCTCTTATTAGTGTCAGAATGTCCCCATGATTTAAACTGTGGCCACTATTATTTCCATTTTACTCTTAGGGAAATAGCTCAAAGTCCTTTTAGCCCAAGGTCCCTTAGCTGATGAGATTTTGGCACTTGCTGTGTGTGTCTTCTGGTCCCCTGTTTATACCATGTTGCATTTTGAGTGGAACAGGGCATCTGCTGCCTCATTTGCACCGCAGAGGCCACTGTCTCACAGACATGTTGAGAAACTAGAATGGGAGGTAGCTCTACTCTATAGATTACTCACTCATGACAAGTCACCAAGGCTTAGAAGTTTCTCAGTTTTCAGTATCAGGTATTCGGATAGGCATAATTTTAGGAACTTGGTGGATAAATAGTCTATTTCCAAGTACATTATTATGAGATATGAAGCATGGAGAATGACCAGGAAGGGGACCAAGAATAGAAAAAAATCCACATTTAACCCGCCCCCCCTCCAAAAAAAGAGGGTAAACCTATAGCAAAACAATAGTCTTCAAATGTGGACAGGAGTAAGCACCCTTGATGATAACCTCTTTGACTAAGAGTTTTCTTCTTTGTTCTTAGTAGAAACTGAGATAAGTGAAAAATCAGACATTTCCCATTAGAATAGAAATCATGTAAGTTATATAGAAAGTTAGAAAACAAGCGAACAAATGAAAAAAAAAAAAACATGCAGAAGAGTCAGAGATAGGTTGCAACTGGCAGACGCAGAAGCCAGGAGGAATAGTCATTGGGTTCATCCTTCCAAGAAGGCTTTCAACCTGAAAATAAGCCAAATTTAAACTTACATATTCCTGGGTGAAGTCTATGAGGTTCTGCAAATCTATGTCATCCCTGTATGCTCTGATGTTGTTGTTTATAAAGAAATACAGCTGGTCTTTGATCCAGTCTTTGAAAACAAATGCCAGAACCCCAGCCGTGAGCTCCAGGAAGAAAATAATTCCCAGGAACACAGAAAACTAAAACAAAAGACACACAGAGAACAGTTATAAGTGCTATTTTTGGTCATATATAGTTAAATGGTTTCTTCTAAAAGGTTTGTAATTATACTGGGTTATTACTCATGCCCAAAGCAGATAATCTTCAATTTCTTAAGATTCATTAATAGAGTATTACACTCCAAAAAAGAATTTTTAAAAAACATTTCATAATCACATTTTAGGGGCTCTGGTGTTTCATTTTGGTAATTAACCAACAAAACCCATAAGCAAACATGGATAATAGGAATTTCTCATTAGACCCACATTAACGCCTAACGAGTTTCTCCTGATTAATGCACTTGTCAGATGCTTGAACAATGACCTGCCCCTACCTCTGGTAAGCTTTTGTAATGTTGAAAGATAAATTATCCCAATTTTTTAAGACTGTCTGTCATTTGCTACTGTGGCCTTGATTCTGGATGCAATATATTCCTTTTCTGGATTCAGGACACCATTTTTTAATTCCCCTTTGCACCTGCTACACAGGGTAAAAGAGCAGATGTGTTCCTCTTAGATGAAGAGGTCAAAGAGGAAGTTGGTGGGGAGTAGGGGGGTGGGGAGGAGGTAAGCTGTGACACGAACAAAATTTCCCATCATGAAAATAAAATGAAACCACTGGTTTGAGCACTTTCTTGGGAATGTGAGCCGTACCAGCCTTCCCTTGTGAAGCACCAGGCTCGTGATAGTTTAAATAACATCAACACACAGCCAGAGGAAGACTTCTGCCTGACGTAGACAATGAGATTTAAGAGGAAGGCTGGAGACCACAGGATACACGGTCATTGCCCATAAATCTGGAGAAATTTCCCTTTCATCTAAAACACCCAGAAGTGCCTCATCTTAGTCATATCTATATCCCGCTCACGCCCATGCTTCTTTCCGCCTCCTCCCACCCCCACATTCTCGCCTCTGCAAACTACTTCACTCAAACGGATTATGAGAAATGAAGCTGTAAAGGACCAGAGGCTAAACTTCTGGTGACAAGGAAAGAGAGGGTGACGCTGGGGCCACCCGTTCTGCTGGGCTCCTGCCACTCACTGAGGGGCTGAGGGGCGGCGCGAAAGCTGCTGCTGTGTCTACAGTCGGCGAGCAGACAGCAAGGCGCTCGGGAGAGGAAAACACGCTGGCGAGGGGTGCAGAGGAAGCGTCGCAATTTGCTCACAAAATTTTTTTTTAATGCTTTTTAAATTCAACAAACATCTACTGAATGGCCCCCGAGAGCGCAGGCCCTGGCCTGGGTGGGCCTTGCAGACTCAAGGGCAGGCAGGCCCACAGCCCTGCCCCCAAGGAGCCCACAGTCGCCTGTGACTGGGGTTGGGGGTCGCAGAGGACCGTGGGGCCAGGTCTTTCCACGTTAGACAGTGTTTATCCAAAATGCTGGAGGAGGGGCAAGAGGGAGGGGAGGGAGGGTTTCGAAAGAAGAAAGAAGGGCCTGCCAAAGTCTAGGACCCCACGGTTTAGGCCACAATTCTAGACCTTCTAGCTCAGCCCCTCAGGGTCCACGGAGCTCCTGGCTATTGGTCCTTGGTGAGTTCACCAGAAAAGGAATCTAAACAGCTCTTAACAGTCATCAGTAGTACCAATAATTTCAAAGTTAGCTTTCCTCAGTCTAGAAAAAAGAGGAAAAAGATCCTATCACTTTTTCACACAGTGCCTACCCCACCACATAAAACGACTCCCTCCTTTATCAGGGAGTACTCTACACATGTAAAAATAACAGGAAACACACTATAGGAATGAGAAAAACCGTAGCTGGTTCACAGCTGTGTACACGCAAACCAGAGGCCGTGCAGAGGTATTAATGAGATGTCTGTCCTCGCCTCCATCACAGAGGCAAGCTCACTTTCCAGTCACTCTGGTATGTTTTCCCACAACGAAGCATAACGTACATAATCAGAAATTGAGTCCAAATAAAATTCTCAAGTATTTGGCAGAAATCTGCCTCCCTGGGATGCCGTGAGCTAATTTCCCCCATTTCCTATGGGGCAGAGACTGGCGCACAGGCTTCGCCTCAGGGCCTCAGTCAACCAGGAAGCTCCACTCCCAGCTCCTGGGTTTCCCTCAGCAGTCCTCTTGGCCTTCTGGCGTCCAGCCTTGGAGGCTGTCTGGAGCTGTGTTGACATTTACTTCCTACTTCTGTCACAGCTCCTGCTCAAAGCATATTCTAGGCCAGTTTTGATTGTACTAAGTGGAGAGAGAGGGCATTTAAAATATTCTCCAAAAAAATAAAAATAAAATATTCTCCAAGTCTTAAAAAAAAAAAACACGAAACAACACAATTCTCTTCATTTTCAATGTGGGACTTCATAAATTAAGATGCTAATCTAGAGAAATGTATGTATTTCTGTCTGTTCAGTTAACTCTGGTATCTTCAACTACAAAAATTATCAGATCTACTAAAGATACTACCCTTATAAACTAAGCCATATGCAAGTAAATCACATTAAAAGGGAAAAGGAGACCAACACTGATAAAATAGTGGCCAGTAGGAAGTATGGTCTGAGACCACTGAAGCTATAGAAAAGCTGAGTGAGGTGAGTTCAAACATTTAGAAATATTTCATGTCAAGAAGACTGGTGGGTTGGTAGGTCACAATCAAGGACAAAGCTCTCTTGAGGGCTCCAGATGTCAAGACTAGGTGGGGAATAAAGTGTGTGTGTGTGTGTGTGTGTGTGTGTGTGTGTGTGTAAAACTATTTGCAACATGTGGTTGTGCTGTGATTAGTCACTCAGTTCATGTCTGACTGTCTGTGACCCCCATGGATGGTAGCCCGACAGGTCCTTCTGTCCACAGGGATTCTCCGGGCAATAATACTAGAGTGGGTTGCCATTTCCTTCTCCAGGGGTCTTCCCAACCCAGGGATTGAACCCAGCTCTCTCGCATTGCAGGAAGAGTCTTTACTTGCAACACAGACCTACATATTAAGAACAGGGAACCAAGCGCTCATTAAATTGTACACAGGACCAAGCAATCCTTGGCTTTCCCTGTTAGCATGAGTTATATGAACTTTCAAGTTAAACAGCCTCCAGAACCTTGTCTGAGGCAGAGGTGCTGAAATTCAAAAAGAGTTAGCTTGGGGGCACAGATGGTGAACTGAGTCTGCTTTTCTTAGGGAAATTGAAGAAAAGATGCTAGAGGAGACGCGGCCAAAGTGCTAAGATGGGAATCCCAGGCAGCATGGCTGTTGGGACCAGCTCCAGCTGATGCTCTTGTCTGAGGTGAACATGTCCCTAGAAGATGCTGCATCAGCAGAGGGAGAGGAGGAGCCCAGGGACAGTGGGTGTAACACTAACGCAGATCTCTCCAAGTCCCACGGTCTTCCCTCATCCTGGAAAGGTGTTTTTTTTTTTTTAATTTAAATTCATTTTTCTGTTCTGGAAGAGGGAAGTGGATGCTGTTGTGCCATGAGACAGACACCCACCAGAATGCCAAGCTGCAGATAGACAGGCACACTCCTGGACCACTGACTACACCTACCAAACTGACTTCAGAGACACACAGGGAAGCACGTGCCATCTTGATCTCCTATGGAAGAAATCTCCAAAGGAAGAGGCTTTTCCTTTTCCTTCTTGACTTTTAATACTTACCTACCCCTGAGTCAAACTCCTCCAAAAATATTCATGCTAACAGATCACACCAAATATCCTATAAGCGATCTAAAAATTACGCTGGTCACACAAAGGCGGCCTTTGCATTAGCAGAGAACACAGGAAATGTGTGTTTACTGTTTCTCTATAGTCACCAGAACCTACTGTTTAACAGATTTAATCTGGACAGGTCACAGCCACTGTGCTTATGTCTGGCTTCTCTGAACCAACTACCTGAGTGTCAGTCAGCTTTCTACTATGTGCTTAAAGAGGGGGCAAAAATCACCCAAAAGAAGAAAACTAGATACGTATACAGACCTACTTTAGTCCTAAAGCTACTTTCGGGGCTGGACTGCAAACTTGTGATATCTATGTACAAAACCTCCATGGTGGTGCTGATATTATTAAGGAGCCATGGGTAGAGGGGGCTTCCCAGTGGTGCTAGTGATAAAGAACCCACTTGCCAATGCAAGAGACCTAAGAGACATGGGTTCAACCCCTGGGTCTAGAAAATCCCCTGGAGAAGGGCATGGCAACCCACTCACAGTATTCTTGCCTGGAGAATCCCACAGACAGAGGAGCCTGGAGGCTACAGCCCACAGGGTTGCAAACAGTCAAACACAGCTTAGTAACTTAGCACGCAGGCACATGGGTAGAGGAGGGTGGTGCTGGGATCCAAAGTGCTCTCCTAAAAGAAGCATTACCCAGGTCACAGTATTGCCAGTGCCTTTGGTTGTGGCTCACTCCTGCCTCAACAGGGCGTCCTCCTGATGTGAGATGAGGGTCTGGCTCTCGGTGTGTAAGTGGAGTACGGTACCTACAAACTTGAGAAGGAAAGTGTTTTCTCGCAGAGCTCAATGCACCCAGCAAATCCCAGGATGAACATCACTCCTCCCACCACGAGGAAGAGCCAAACCGGGTCAAAGCCGCCGAGATCGGTGATGGAAGAGATGTTGGACAGAACCCCCTGTTGGAGAGAACACACAGCAGGGCATCGGGAGGCAGGGTCAGTTTTCCAGCATGAAAAAATGACTGCCGTGGCCTCTCCCCCGCCCCACCCCAGGAAAACCTTCACAGGGGGTCTGATCACGTCACATCACGTCAAGGAACACTGCGAAATAGAGAAAAGAAAACAAAAAGGAGAAGAAAAACTACTTTCTTTCCAAGGTCTAGATGGGCTCATATTTTTGATAAAACTATATAAAGTGAAGACATGATCCCAAGAAACTGTCACTAGACCCGGTATGGAAAAGATACAGTTGTTACCTTTGCTTTCCGTATCTCCAAATACACCGTATCTCCAAATACAAGTGGTCTTGAGTAAAAAACAGATGTGTAGGAAAAACACCTTTCAACACCCAAAAGGTGTCATCCTTACAGCCCCAGGGCATGCGGATGCCAGACCAGGGCCAGCTTCCAGCCCTTGGCATTTCTCAGGAAATAAGGGTAGAGCTGCAATCTTAAAGCTAACAGGGCAGCCAGCCCCAGCCCCAAGACCCTAAAAGTTTTCCAGAGAAAAACTCACCTCAGGCCTGCCCTTGAACTTTCAGGAGACCCCATCAAGCTCATATCCCCCAAGCCCACTTGGGTGATTTGTACTGATGGGCTGCCCATGTTGAGTTACTAGGGTATTTCCTTACTCTCCTTTTTTAAGGACTGGGATTTAGATGACTTAGAAATCAGAGGTTATTTCCCGGCTTGCAACCTGTTTATTCTTCTTCCAAAAGAACCCAGAGTAATTTCATCTCTCCACAAATACCACTTCTTTACTGAAATCTTTTCTTCCTTAAGTGTGATATCACATTAAATACCACCCAGAATCTATGTTAGAATTTATATGAGATTTTTTTCTCTATAATGGAAGGTATATATTTAATATTCATTCTTACAGAGGCCAGCTACTGTTATTTTGAAACTGTGGAAGTCTGTGAGTCTTAAATATCCAATATCATCAATATTTTTTTTTATCTTACTAAACTTGTTTTGAGCTCTCAAAATACCCCCAGAGTACCATGATATAGTTTGCTATAAAGCCTTTAAAATTAAACAATTTGTTTTCAAAACATTCCCAACAACCTGGAAGAATAGGAAGCAATCATCTCCTTTTATACTTGAAGAAAATGGAAACAGAGAGGTCTGGTGGCTTGCTGAAGGTCTCACAGCTATTGATTTTTAGAACCAGAAGAGAACCCCTCTTTCAATAATCCTTGTCTGCCAAATGCAAGCTATGTATTTGCTTCCCAGCACTTCTCAGTCAGCACTAATCAACATTGGAGTTTAGGGCTTTATGTTTTAACCCATTTTAAAGTTGCAGCAACACTGAACAAGAGAATTTGTTAAGGTTTTCATTTATTGTGGGGGGCGGGGGTGGGCAGGGATCACCTTAAGGACAATAATAGAATGTTAATAATAGTACATATGAGGCATAAAGGACTCTTACAATGTTCAATTAAACCTTATGGAAAAGGCCAGAGTTTAAATAAAGTCACAAATGAAGGGCTGAGAGATTATTAAACACTTAGGAATGTAGGGTGTATTCACTAATGTCTGGGGTGACATCATATAAGACAACCACACCCTTTATGAAACTGCATAGACCAATGGTTTGATCCAATCTTGTGTTTCTTAGAGTTCCAAGTTCTGAACTATGAATGCTGCCCAGGGAAAAAGGAAAACACAGAAATACCATAACCCATTCTCCACCTACACAAACGATGCTGAGGCGGGGGAAATTGCTAGAGAAGTCAGACAGAATCTAAGTGACAGTAAGTGGTAAGGGTCGCGCAATGGGGAGAAATCAACCTCTCCCCTCAAAATGCCTATGAACGTGAGTGTTAATACTTCAGGTCCTGATGTTTCAGACCCACTCAGCCAGGAGAGGAGAGGGCTTTCGGGCTATGTGATAACATTCTTACACTGTATAAAGTCAACTTAATTATGGGAGAAGTAGATTCAATTTACCTGGCACCAAGACTAGAAGAGACAGGAAGAGATGTCAGTTCCAGCATAGAGAGATCTTTCTAATGCCAGCAGGTCTCCAGTCATGGGTTGGAGAAGGCTGCTTGAGAAACCAAGGCTTCCCCTCATGGGGGTGCTTCCCCTCATGGGGGGTGCCAAAGCTGTGAACCTCCGTCAGCAGGGCTCCAGGAGGGATTCTCAAGTGAAGGGGAAATAGGGACGTACTGACCTTTAGGTTCCTTCCAACTTTAAGACCATTCTATGATTTCATCCACGTTTAATGGGCTTGTTGTTTGTGATTCACACCAGAGTCTGAGCAAAGATCAGATTGTTCCCAAACACTCTTTGGTGATCCATGGCTGTACACAAACAGCTCCATGGATAACAAGGACAGTTATCTGGGGAATTCAGCAAAACAAGCAACCCAACACACACATATACACATATACCCACCTGGGCCTGAAATACCAAGACATTCCCTCCCTTAAAGGCAAAAAAAAGTGCGATCCCAACTGTCAGTGGGTTCCTGGGGCACTGCCCTCTCTGGGTTTAATTCGGAATATGAGAATTTGGCTTCTCAGACAAACTCATTTTCATACTTTTAGATTCCCCAGCCTGCAGGGGCAGTTTTAATTGAGAGGCCTTCAACTGTTTCCATGGAAACAACAATCATTTGGGGCCCGAGCTGGACTGCAGATCCTACTCATTTAATCCTACATTGTGGCAAAAGACAGGGCTGGAGCCAGATACTGGGAGCTTGGAGGAAATAAAATTCTGCAAAGGACAGAAAAGACAATCAAGAACTTAATTCCAGGTAGTTATCTGTTGGAAACCGACTCAAATCTGAAAACACAAAGTGTGGCAGTCAATGCCTAGTTTTCTTTTCCTTAGGATTAGGATGGCTTACCTGAATGGAGATAAGAAAAAGACTTTTTCACCTGTGCAGTGCCTCCAAATAGTCACTAAAGAGCAGTCTTACTGCTTCTAACGACACAGAGCGACCAAAGAGGAGCTGAACATAATCATGGCCAGGAAGACTGAGGATTACAAAAATGATGGGCAGCGGACAGTTCAGCCTCCTCTGTCTCAAAGATGGGGTCTTTCCCTGGACTTTTTGATTGTGCTAAGCTCAATTTGACAAATGAGTAAGAAGTGCTAGAACATGCCAGCTGAAGAATAATTATAATTCAAGCTTGTAGTTAACAAGGAGCTGGAAGGGGAAAAAAATCTAAGATTACAGTTAAGTCAGCCAAGGGATTTAAAATAGACATTCAGATTTGTGGTAAATCCTCAGGAATGTGCAAGCCCACTGGCAGCAGACACCTGGGCTTCGGGGAACCTAGAAGAGGGCACCGCCCTGTTCTTCTGGGAACAGGCCTCCTCCTCCTTGTAAAGGTCCACTCTTCCACTCTTCCCAAACCCACTCCATGAGCTACTCAAGAGTTCTCTGGGTGAGAGTCAGAAAGCCTGAAATTCCCCTTCCTCAACCCCAGGATTTAGAATAAATATCTGTATCTAGTGGCTGAAGCTATAAAAGGTTCAGCTCTGGAGCCCCGTGCTGTGTGTTTTTCACTTTGCAGAGAAAGTCAGCCTGCAGCGAAAAACAGGTAACAAGAGTAGGCTGCTGATATTAGACCCTGGCCTGGCCATGAGTTCTGCAAGTCCCTTAGGATCCTCAGATGCCATGACTGCATACACGGGTTCTATCTGGAGCCGATTTGCACCTGAGGAGCTCCACACAACAAAACAAAGCACCGAAAACACTGTGCTTTATCGCCACATGTATGGACACATACACAGACACACACACACACAAGCACCACCAAAACTAAAGCTCTCTGGAGAGAGCATCATGGAAACATATACACTAACATGTGTAAAACAGACAGCCAGTGGGAATTTGCTGTATGATGCAGGGAACTCAAACTGGGGCTCTTGACAGCCTAGAGGGGCAGGATGGGGTAGGAGGTGGGAGGGAGGTTCAAGAGGGAGGGGACGTAGGTATACCTATGGCTGGCTAGTTCAAGGTGATGTTTGACAGAAACCAACACAGTATTGTAATTATCCTTCAATTAAAAAAGGAAAAAAAATAAAATTTATCCATTTGAGTTTTTAATAAAAAAAAAAAACAAACACAAAAACTAAAGCTCCCAATTTACACTGGAAAAAGTGTTGGGGGTGGGGTGAGGAACAGATGGGAGGTGGGATGAGAAGGTGTTAGATTTAAGGATACCTTTCCTCAGCTAGTTGATATTTCCAGTCCACACAGCAACTGAGTCAGTGTAAATAGTCTCATTCATGTTGACTCACTATCAACTCAGCATCATTTATGAAACAAGCAGTTATGGAAGGAACTTTTAGCTTTTGTCTATGTCACCAACAATCCAGACATGATTTCAGCTCTAGTTCTCCATAGTGACTTAAGTATTCCGTCCTTGGGTTTAAATAACAACTTTTTAAAACTCAAACTTATTGAAAAAAATAAACTGATACAAAATGTTGCCTGGCTGCCCTCCTTTGCTCCCCAGACTACAGCTGATGTGAGAAGAACACACACAGCCTGCATGTGCACCCCACTAGGAAGTCCTCCTCTTCCTCCTGTGTGTATCCTGCAGTAAAGCCCTGGGAGTCAAAGACGTCAAGGGCACTAGATTTTGTGTGTAAGCTCAGAAAATATCCTTTGAAGTGGAATCTAATTGGCATAAGGATAAATGGGTGAGAAGCAGAGTAGTTGTCCGCATGCACTTGCTCCTTTAGTCATTTGTGATGGCTGATGTGAAGGTGAAAATCTGAACAGCAGCGGCAAAGATAGGAAAGGTAAGCGGCAGAAGAGAGAGAAAGCTAGAGACCAAGACTGTAGGTCACAAGAAGAATATATTCAAAAACCGCAGTCTCAAGAATATAGGTAGATTCCCTATATACATATTCTTTGTTAACACACTGCATGCATGCTAAGTCACTTCAGTCATGTCAGACTCTTTGCAAATCTCTGTCCAAGGGATTCTCCAGGCAAGAATACTGGAGTGTGGTGCCAAGTCCTCCTCCAGGGAATCTTGCCAACCCAGGGACTGAACCCCTCTCTCTTATGCCTCCTGCATTGGTAGGTGGGTTCTGTACCACATGCACCACCTGGGAAGCCTGTTAATATATTAAGAAAAATTAGTATAAACGAGCATTCAAAAGAATTCTTCATATTCATACTATCTACGTGAAAGTGAACGTTGCTCCATCGTGTCTGACTCTTTGCAACCCTTTGGACTATATAGTCCATGGAATTCTCCAGGCCAGAACACTGGAGTGGGTAGCCTTTCCCTTCTCCAGGGGATCTTCCCAACCCAGGGATCAAAACCCAGGTCTCCCCATTGCAGGCAGATTCTTTACCAGCTGAGCCACAAGGAAAGCCCAAGAATACTGGAGTGGGTAGCCTATCCCTTCTCCAACGGATCTTCCCAACCCAGGAATCAACCCGGGGTTTCCTGCATTGCTGGCGGATTCTTTACCAACTGAGCTATTGGGGAAGCCCATACTATCTATACCTGTATCTATATTCTTGTGACTCCAGTCATCTCCAAGTCTACAGCTGTTGCTGCAGGAGGCAGCAGAAGCAAAAACAAATTGACCATAACAAAGTGCTGCTATAAAGACAAAATGAACAGCAGTCAATTCAAAAGTTGAAACAAACACTTTCAGCAAATTAGCCAGTCCACAAATTGGCTATAAGACAACTAGCTCTTGGCATTATCAATCTGGAGCTTTCAAGTGATGATTCACCAGTGAAAAGAGGAGATTTCCACTATCCCCGAAGTACTAGACAGTATCTTGCAGAACTAAGCAAGGAGACCAATAGGTGTCTAAGAAATAAGATACATTAATGGAACACAGCTGAGGCAATATCATTATAACAGAAGTTTAGAGAGTCAACAAACAGGAAATGTACTGATGTCCTCTGTCACCATACAAAGTGAAAGAAAGAAAGTGAAGTCTCTCAGTCGTGTCTGACTCTGCGACCCCATGGCCTGTAGCCTACCAGGCTCCTCTGTCCATGGGATTTTCCAGGCAATAGTCCTGGAGCAGATTGCCATTCCCTTCTCCAGGGGATCTTCCCAACCCAAGGCTCAAACCCAGGTCTCCCACATTGTAGACAGACGCTTTACCCTATGCGCCACCAGGGAAGCCATACAAGGGAGTCTGAAATTCCAGCCACTCAGATAAGCCTGCTCTAGGGTGTGGCAGAGAGCATTCCAGTCTCCTTCTGCACAAACCACCATGTACTCAAGCTCCCTGGCTCACCTGCAATTTCCTTGGAATCCAGAAAAAGGGGTAGTCTTTAGACAAGAGCTGGGTTCGATCCCTGGTTCGATCCCATGGGGTCACAAACAGTTGGACACAACTCGGCAACTGAACAGACAAGGGTTAAATGTAGGACAGACAGAGAGGATGCTGCAATATAGACTACGCTGTCTTGAATTTCAGTTACACTACTTACTACCTGAGTGATCTTGGTTCAGGTACCAAACCTGCCTAAACCTCAATTTCCACATCTGTGAAATGGTACCGTACATCATAAGGTTACTATGAGGATGTAAAAAATAATCCAAGTACATTCAAATATTAGGCTACGTCTTTGGCAAATAATAAGAATTCAATCAAAGTTGATCAGCATCATCATTTCATCACTACTATACTGGACCAAGAGGATGATAGCGCATGCTATAGAACAGAGTCCCTGGCTCATGGCCTGTGAGGAACCGGGACCACACAGCAAGAAGCGAGCAAGCAAAGCTTCCTTGTGCCACTCCGCCATCACTGCACTTCCGCCTGAACCATACCATCCCCCAGCCCCAGCCCATCCCATGGAATAACTGTCTTCCACGAAACCGGTCCCTGGTGCCCAAAATGTCTATAGAAGCACGCTGGAGGGGCCTCTAACCAACAGCTTTGGAGAGAAATCTATTTTGCTCTGGCACTTGGCCTGCCTGACCCACTTCCAAGAAAGCCATGCCCATGTAGGATGATGCCTTAAGGAGGTGGGAGGAACTGACCTGCCAATCAACCTCTTCTCGAGAAATGGGAAGTCACCTAAAGGCATTCAGAGTAAAGGCAGAAGGGAGACAGAGGTCAGGAGTAAGCAGAAGCCACGAGGGGGTGGGAGCCAAGAGTACAAAGAAGCGGTGAAGCAGAGGAGAGAGCAGAGAGAGAAGCAGCCCGTGGCAGGTCAGCGCCACGTGGCCGAGACTACACACCTCAACCAGGCCAGGGGCACCGCTGCTGCCTGGAAACCAGACCAGGCACTCTGGTCCCCAGAGAGTCACGGCTCCCGGATGACTCTCCCGTTCCTAAACCGCGGCCCATTCCCCGTGAGGGCTCAGCTGTCAGGGGCCTGACAGGCCGGGTGTGTCTCGCTGTGCGCTCAGTCATTGCAGCTGTGTCTGACTCTGCAGCTCCATGGACTGTAGCCCATCAGGCTCCTCCGTCCAGGGGATTCTCCAGGCAAGAATACCGGAGTGGGCTGCCGTGTCCTCCTCCAAGGGAACTTCCCTACCCCGGGATCGAACTCCTCTCTCTTACATCTCCTGCCTTGGCAGGTGGGTTCTTTACCACTAGCACCACCTGAGAAGACCCTGGTATGTCTCAGTCAGGATGTGAAAACCAGCCCATCTTCCCTCCAACTTCCCTCTCCTCATCAGCACCTCATGCATTCAATAATCTCTGGAATTTAAGTCATTTCTTTCCAGGGTTCTGCAATCAAGAACTACGTTCTGAGTGTTACTATTTCTTCCAGTAAGAGGTTTCTACACATGAGCAGATATGAACATGCAAGCAAAGCTCCAGGAGGGTTTCAAACCCATAAACCTCAGGAGTATCTGTGGTTTTTCCCAGCAGCACAGAGCAGCCTGTGTGTGCCACCTGGCAAGCTTCACTTTCTTTTCTCTCAACTCACACAGCAAAAAAAAAAAGGGGGGCAAAAATAGCATCAATAAGCCCCTAAGGTCTGGGACTCTTCTGCTTTGGCATATACGAGCACATTCCTTCCAGCGGCTGGATGAGAAACAGAGAGACAAGCCTATGGAATGTGCAGGCACAGCCAGGCCAGATGGGCCCCTTTGAGATTTATGATCCTGCGTCCCGCCTCGCCCACCCTCTCTACACTACTACACTGGGTGAAATGGGCACCGGTTTTCCTAGAGTAAGAGGGGGCAGCATTTCCCTACTTGAGAAAGAATGCCAAGACGGGACAGTTTCAAGAAAATGAGCTACTTGGAGGGAGGGGGTGGTCCTGGAAAGCTGGTGACAATGACCACAGGAAGTCCAAGCTGGGCCACAGGGCCACCTGCCCCCAACAAGTCATCAGAGATCCCCTACAGATGTTACAGGACAAAGTTGCTCTGCACACCCCAGAACCCCCGTCTGTCTAAGGAACTGCTGAAATCTAGGGAGAGGATGTAGAGAGACAGGAGCTTGCTGGGACCTGAGCAGCTCAGGGAGATGTAAGGGCGCAGGGCAGCATAACTCACAGCCTGGCAAAGAGACATGAGGTGAAAGGAAGACCAGATGCTTTCAAGACATGTGGTTTCCCGTATTTTTCTTGTCAGAAAAGGTCATGGTGAGATTCAAGTAATCCTTTCTTGAAAATAAAAATGGCCATGACCTGCTTTTGTGGTCAGAAAGAAGAGAGACAGTCATCCCTCAGGGCTGCAGAAAATCCTGCAACTGAGCCTCCAGCGGGAGGTCAGCTGTCTCGTGCCCTCGCTGGTACCGCGCTCAGGCCAGGAAACCACCACCGTCACCTGGGTGGAGCAACTGCCTCTTCAAACAAGGAAACACAGCCACCTGCAAAAGTGTCATTTTTCAAAACCCAGCATGCTCTGAGCCACTCTCCAGGTATTTCGTGTCCATGTGCAGAAGATGAAAAACATATCCAGAATATTCCTAAGTAAAAAGTTTAAACTGAAATATGTAATAAAGGCTCTGATCACAGTGTCCCTGCAACTAAAGGAAAAAAAAAACCAAACAACAAATGAAAGTCTAATGTAGTGGTAGGTGATCACTGTACCCTAGAGCTTCAGAGATGCACAACTCATTCAGTTCCTGAGCAGCCATGGATATTCAGAGTGAATGTATGGGGACACCCTCAGGAGCTAGTCTAGAGGGGGCACAGGTTAGTAGGAGGGTTCTGGGAAGAGGTATTAGTGTGTGTTACGTGACTGTACACAGGAGGGGCAGAAGGTCATGTCAGCAAGGGCAGAGACGAAGTGGCAGGACCTGGCCCACCATGGGGTGTACGTGTGACTGTCACAAGTGGTGAGAGGAGACAGAGGCTGGCGGAGCATGGCTGGGTTTCACTCTGAAGGCATTCTGAGCAGAGGAGGGTCACATGTGAATTCAGAAAGCTCACTCCTTGGGCAGCAGGTAGAGGCTAAGGGAGCTGCTGGCAGGCCCTGTGGTGATGCTGAACTGCGGGATGAAAGCCACAGAAGAGCTACATGACTGAGCGCTGACTCTGCCAGGCTCAGAGCTACCTGGATCATTTCCCCTCACAGTTAACTTTCCAGGTACAACTGTTTTCCATGGCAGAACACAGACCCAGAGACGGAGTAACTTGCCAGGCGACCCAGGTGAGAAAGTGGCAGAGCAGGGGTTTGAGCCCAGAGCAGTGTTCCAACCACAATGCTCTACTGTCTAAAGAGAAAAAGCAGCACTGGGCAAGCCTGTTCTTGTTTCCAGTGTAACATTATATGTGCGTGCATGCGTGCTAAGTCCTTCAGTCGCGTCCAAGTCCTTGCAACACTGTGGACTATAGCCCATCAGGCCCCTCTGTCCGCGGATTCTCCAGGCACGAATGCTGGTGTGGGTTGCCATGCCCTTCTCCAGGGGATCTTCCTGACCAGGGATCAAACGCAAGTCTCTTATGTCTCCTGCACTGGCAGGCAGAGTCTCTACCACTAGAGCCACCTGGGAAACATAGACCCGACTCTAAAATGTTAAGAAAAATATGATAGTCTTACCTCAGACTTTACTGGTCACGATCTGAAAACCCAAGTGAATAGGAGATGACCTCCTACTGTGTGCACGCACACACACATAGACACACACACCACGAAGCAAAGAACTTCCTTCTCTTGCACACCTCAATGAAATCAAGGGGGTGAGGGGCTGGGTTATGGAATCCGATTTCTCTGGAGAAAGCTGTTGCTGTGTTGTGTGACTCCACTTCCTAGATAAGGGAGCAGATTTCTTTTCATCCAAAACCTAGTAAGGAAGTTTTAAGAGGATCCCTGAGGGAAGCTCGGAGACACCAGGTCTGGGCAGGGGGACTGGGTGGCCACCTAGAACAGGGATCTCCACCCAGCGGAGGGGAACTGCAAGGCAGAGGGACTCTTGGGGAAACTTCAAAAGGGCCAAGGCACCATCCCCTTTACCACCTGCCAGGCTCAGAGAGCAGAGCTGCACCCATGTTTCTGCCCTGGCAGGAAGTGGGAGAGAAACCTCTGGGGGATCAGGGAGGGGGGACAGGAGGAAGCAGGGGGCAAAGGCCTCGCCCCTTCCTCTCTCCAGGGGCCCAAGGTTGACTGTGCTAGGCAAGGCAAACATTTTAAAGCAAAGTGAGGTTTGGGGTTTCAATTTTCATCCAGCCCTGTCTAATAACTGGACTTCCCTGGTGGCTCACATGGTAAGGAATCCGCCTCCAGTGCGAGAGACCTGGGTTCAGTCCCTGGGTTGGGAAGATTCCCTGGAGAAGGAAATGGCAACCCACTCCAGTACTCTTGTCTGGAGAAGTCCATGGACACCAGTCCATGGGATTGCAAAGAGTCAGACATGACTGACTAGTATTTTCATTTCTAATAACTGGGCCTGGACTGGTGCCTAAAATGAGAATGCGTGTGTGCTAAGTCGCTTCAGTTATGTCCAACTCTGTGCAACTCCGTGGACTGTAGTCACCAGGCTCCTCTGTCCGTGGGATTTCTCCAGGCAAGAATATTGGAGTGGGATGTCATTTCTCCCTCCAGGGCATCTTCCTGACCTGGGGTAGGACTGCGGTATCTGAGGGTGGACAACAAAGACACTCAATTTTTGATCCACCTGAATTTTCATTCCTGATAAATTCCTCTGCAAAAAGTTTACAGGGACATACAAAGAGAAAAATGAAGGTTTTTTTCCCTAACGTAGTTCATGTCTCTGCTGAGCGTACTGGTTACAGCACCTCAGGGCACAGGCTAACTTTCCAGGTACTCAACAAAAGCTGTTCAGTTTGCAGATTTTCAACTGCAACAGAGAACCTGTGGGGATCGCATGGACAATTGAGAACGAGATGCAAACTTACATTTCAGTCTGAAGCCTTCAAAAGTATCCTCGGCATCTCAGAAATGTCTCCTTCAAGTACTTTCTCAGGGGAGGTGAGCATTTTTCTCTTTAAGTTGCCTGGGTAACCGCTTCCACCTACCTCTTACCTCTGGCTACCTTGACCACCACTGTTATGAATTGCTTGAATCACTGAGTCTCTTTGTCCAACGTTTCCTTCCTGGGAAAACTGAGAAATTTCTTCCAAGTTGAGCCTACTGTACAATCGTGACAGGCAGCAACCGGTGGGTTCTGGAAGTGAGACTGGCATTAAGAGACAGTGGTCAGGGGAAGGCCTCCAGGAAAAGACTCACCCTTGTCCCCAGGACAGCCTGGGAGAAAAGTGATAAATAGACCAGAGAGCTCCTCTCATGGCCAGCCCGCCTGCCAGGGCCAGCCCTGTGCCCCAGCTCCCTCCTGCCAGGCCAGGAGAGAGCAGTGACAGAGAGGGGACTCAGGAAGGAGACCCCACGGGGTCTGCCACAATGTACACAGCTCTCCCGCACATTCTCATTCACGTGGTCATGAACATCCGGCAGCCAAGATGCAGGAGGCACCCAGCTAGACCTGGGCATAACGGGCTGAAGAAGACAGGCTCCTGCCCTCAAGGAGCTTCCAGGTCAGACAAGCCAGGCCAGGTTCACCCTCCACCCAGAGGGCTGGCACTGTGTGAGCGGTGGCAGGAGGCGCAGGAGGAACCAAGAGCTCACATTGAGGACCAGGGAAACGCACTTTTCCTGCTTGGAAAAGCCAAGTCTCCCCTTGCGCTCAACAGTGTTGGGGGCAAAAGTCCGTTCTATACCTCTGTGTCTCTTTTGTTGTCTCACATAGAGGGTCATCATTACTATCTTTCTAAATTCCATATATATGTGTCAGTATACTGTATTGGTGTTTTTCTTTCTGGCTTACTCTGAGGAGAGGGAGAGGGTGGGATGATTTGGGAGAATGGCATTGAAACATGTATACTATCATGTAAGAAACGAAGCGCCAGCCTGTGTTCAATACAGGATACAAGATGCTTGGGCCTGGTGCACAGGATGATCCAGGGAGATGATATGGGGTGGGAGATGGGAAGGGGCTTCGGCACTGGGAGATTGTGTACACTTGTGGCTGATTCATGTCAATGTATGGCAAAACAAATACAGTATTGTAATGTAGAATAAAGTATTAAAAAAAAAAAAAAGGCGGAGACATTACTGACAATGGTCCATCTAGTCAAAGCTATGGTTTTTCCAGTAGGTATGTATGGATGTGTGAGTTGGACTATAAGGAAAGCTGAGTGCCAAATAATTGATGCTTTTGAACTGTGATGTTGGAGAAGACTCTTGAGAGTCCCTTTCACTGTAAGGAGATCCAACCAGTCCATCCTAAAGGAGCTCAATCCTGGGTGTTCATGGTAGGACTGATGTTGAAGCTGAAACTCCAATACTTTGGCCACCTGATGCAAAGAACTGACTCCTTGGAAAAGATCCTGATGCTGGGAAAGATTGAAGGCGGGAAGAGAAGGGGACAACAGAGAATGAGATGGTTGGATGGCGTCACCAACTCAATCGACATGAGTTTGAGTGGGCTCTGGGAGTTGGTGGGGGACAGGGAAGCCTGGTGTGCTGCAATCCATGGGGTTGCAAAGAGTCGGACATGACTGAGCGACTGAACTGAAAACTTAACTATTCAGTAAGATTCCCACAAAAAATAAATAGATATAAAAACTACCCACAAAAAAAGTGATTTATTCATATGTCAGAGATCTTTGAAATACATGCCAATGTTCATCTCAATTATGTCCAATAATAAAGTCCTATATTAGATTATAGCAATAGATACATTTTTTTAGTATTATACAAAATATTGTGCAAAATAAGTTGCTATACAACCCTGGAATATTAAAAAAATTAGCTGTACTGAACACTGGAAAAAAAAAAAAACAGTGTTGGGGGCAGTAGCCTTACTTACCACTGTTAGTGATCTATCACCCAGCCTTTTGCCCCTACCTAAGAATTAAGTCAAAAGCATTACCATGCGAATTCCCTGGCGGTCCAGTGGTTAGGACTCCTCGCTCCCATTGCCGAGGGCCCAGGGTTCAACCTGGATTGGGGAACTCAAATTGCGTAAAATCCCGCACAAAGCAGGGAAAAACGGGCAAAACGGAAAAGGGAAGATATCCTCAATTCTTCCGAAGTCAAGACAATCATACACAGATTACCACTTATACGCTAGAAATAATATTTTCCCCCTGGATGTTAGAAATCCACCGTTTCTAACACTGAATGAACCCCCACCATATCAGATACCAGAAACCACATATCACTTTACTTCCTTTTAGGCTGTAAGAACTGATAACATGCTTACTAGAGGTCTGAATGATAGAGCCAGGGTTGAAAAGAATGCTTTCATCTTCCCTTTGCGCATTCACTCTCCCACAAGCAATGTTTCTTGAATGTCTATTACGCGTCAGTTAAATGTTCTAAGCACTAGAGTGTAGTAGTAAACAGAAGTCCCTGTTTAGGGGGAAAAAAATCTGTGTGAGTGGCAAGTCCTTTTACAACACAGAGAAGGGGAAAAGCACACGGAAGTGGGGAAAGGGGCTGGGACTAGCATGAGAGCGGCTGCTTCAAACAGGCCAGGGAGGCCCACAGACGAAGGTGGCCCTGCAGCAGAGGCCAGGAAGCAAAGGAAAGCAGCTGTGTGGACCTCTGGCGAAGAGCGCACCTCGCAGGGGACGAGTGGCACGAAAGCCCCGGGGTGGCGGGTCCATCCCAGACGGCGGAGGAACACAAGACGATGAGCGATGAGCGAAAAGACGATGAGCAGCCGGGCGGGAGCGGAGCGCATCAGGGGCGGGCACAGTGTGGGGAAGAAGGATCCGGAAGTAACACAGTACTGTACTCAGCTTTGAGTGAGACAGTAAATGCGCTGGAGAGCTTGAAGTAGAGAGCGACAGGATTCTGCCTTATGCTTGAAAGAATTACTCTGGAAATTCCCTGGCAGTTCAGTGGTTAGAAGTCCACGTTTTCACTGCCAGCGGCCCAGGTTCAAACCCTGGTCAAGGAACTAAGATCTCGTAAGCTGCGAGTGCGGCCAAAAATAGAAAAAGTAATAATAAAGATAAAAAAAATAAAAGAAACACTTTGGCTGCTGTTTGGAGACAGCCAGGGCTGAGAGTGGAGGCACAGAGCAGAGGCTGGGGAACAGAGGCGTCTGCACTAACAGAGGCAAAAGGTGGCAGCTTAGACTAGTGTATAGAAGTGGAGGTGGTTGGAAGAAATCATATTCTCAGTGCAGTTTCAAAACACAGCTGACAGTGTTTGCTGACAGACTGAATGCGGTATGAGAAGAAAAGACAAGGGTGTCAAGAACACCCAAGCAAGTGAAGAAGACCGAGCCGTCATCTCCTGCACCTGGGAGGAGAAGGTGTGAGGGGAGAAATTAGGAGTGTTTCTCCGGGCGATGAAGTTTCAGAAGCCTGGCGGGCCTTTCAGCAGAGATGCTGGGCATGAGACTGGGGTTCAGAAGAGGGCAGGACCACAGATGTAAATTTGGAAGTCATCAGTGATCAATGATGCTTGAGGCCTTGAGCCTAAACAAGAACTCTCAGAGCATGAACGAAGAGAAACAGGGGGTTTCTTCATAATTCAGAAGTTCAAGAGGAAGCTGGACTTTGCAAACAAGTATGAGAAGGCACTGCTAATGAGGTATGAAACCCAAGAATGTGATGGATCTTGGAAGCCAAGTAGCAAAGTGTTCCTAGAAGAATGATTAAACATGCCTCAGTCCTCACTTGACTGATAAAGGTTTCTGGGTACCTGGGCAAGAAAATGATGTTCAGTGAGAAAATGCCAGCCAGGTTCATGAGTCCTAGGCTAGTTATTCAGAGAAAAGACAAGATGCAGAAAGACAGTCTGATACAATGACAAGTAGATGGATTGGAGACTCCTTGACTAATGACACCCAAGGGCACACACAAGTCAATGATGTCAACTCCAAAGGAAATTTCCAGTGACATGTCACTGGGTTCTGTCCTCAGCCTGCTCAATATGTCACTGCCTTCTATCAGTGATAACTATACTTGACTGCAATCAGAATACTACAGGAAGCTTGTAAAACAGAGCCTCCTGGTGTCCACACCCCAGACCTACTGAATCCGAATTTGCCAGGTAGCACTGGAGCAAGGAGTTAAAGGAAGGTTTGAGTTAAAAGGAGGACTTGAGCGAGGGTGTTGATCAAAAGTATGGCTAAAACCAAGCTGAGCGGAGTGAGGAATGTGCTGGTTGACAGAGCACAGAGCTTCCAGCTCCAGAGTAATCTCTGCAGGTAGAGAGACAGGTAGAACAGACCTGGGGCAATCTGGACTCTTGAATCTGCCTCTGAAAATCAGCCAGATGTGAGATGGAGGGAGGAAACCCAGCTGGACCTGGACCAACCTGAGACCACTCAGTGATACACTGTGTGACCTCAAGTGGTACTGAGAGCAGACAGGAGAGAGGGCCATACCCTCCACAGCCCCTAAAACATCCTTTCCCTGGAGAAGAGGACCCATAGGGAGGTCAGAGGAGCTCCGCCAGAGCCTAGAAACTCACAAGGAAACACACCAAGGACTAAATACAGAGAAGGGCTTACAATGGGACCCAATGGGGCAGACCTACATTCCATGAATGAAAACCAGTAGGACATGATTCTAATTTGGCAGGAGAAAGGTCGTTCTAATAGTAAGAGGAACCCAGAGAAAAGTGGTGAATGCTTTGCCCCAGGAACTGTTCAACTTCTATACACTCCAAATTAGCACAAATTGCAATGTATTACTTTATTTATAGATCCGCTAGAGGAGGAAATGGCAACTCACTCCAGTATTCTTGCCTGGAGAATCCCATGGACAGAGGAGCCTAGCAAGCCTCAGTCCGTGGGGTCGCAAACATAGGACATGACTGAGGTGTAGTTTATGTATATAAGCACGCCCATCCTAGAACAAACTAGCACTCATAGTTGAGGTATATATGCACGCCTATCCTAGAACACGCACTCCCTGAGGAATTACATGCCCAGAATCCAGCGCAAGCCATGCCCCATGCTGTGCGCTCAAGAATGTTCTTTGAATGGATGAGGCGATTACTGCTGGACGCTGCCAAGCTTGTTGTGGTGGTATTTCATGCAACGTGACTGTTAACATTCCTTCTAAAATTGCAGATCCTATGATTTCTGAAAAACTGCACATAAACCAGTTTCCCTGGAGACACATTCATCCTTTGCATCTTGACGGTGATCTGGAAGCTAGATTAACTGTATTATTTAATTATTAAGTCTAATATTCAACTGTAATATTAGTCCTAAATCTCAGCCTGGTATTTTTAATGATTTTTGCCTCCAATATTTCTGTGCTCCACATAAAAATGTGCAAAACCCCATCTATTAAAGAAATCTGATCCTTCCAGCCGTGACCCAGTTTGGGGATTTACCCTCTGGGCCTCTTTTCAAGTAAATGTCACCACATCCCCGTTGGAGGGATTTACTGATTCACAGGCTGGTGTGAGCCACCCTGCAGGTGCATGCGGCCGTCACCCTCGGCCGGCTGCGGTTCACCTCAGAACATCATCCCAGCAGTGGCCTGGTCTAGCTTAGAACTTACCCCCAAGGGCTTCAGCGGAGCAGACTCTGCAGCTACCAGGTTAATCAATGAACATCACACCCTCCTTAAGAGACCACAGAACAAAGCCGATTCTCAGTCCACAGATCAGAGCCTGGAATGCTCCTAAAATCTGAGGCAGCTCCCAAAGCCCCCATTCTATGCTGGTGCCCATGTAGAAGTGGACCCACTCCACCAGGGCATCCAAGGAAGGGAACCACGTCCCAGAAAGCATGTACCTTACACCAGGCCCAGTGTGGGGAGCCACCCCACTTCCTCACAGCAACCTACAAGCTGACACGAGTGTCCTTTGCATAAACCAGGGAAGGGTACCCAGAGACGCTAAACCACTTGCCCAGAGTCACACTGACAGCAAAGGAAGGAGTCACTATTGAACTCTGGTCTTCCAGCCCCAGAGCTGTGCTTTTTTTTCCCCCCTCATGGCAACCAGAGTGATCTTAAAACAAAAGTCAGATTAGGACACTCCCTTAATGCCCAGGTAACTTCCTCTCATTCAACCTCTACAGGTCCCTGCCCCTCCTGGCTCTGCCCACCTCTCTGGCCAGCTGCCTTATATCTAGCTCTCCTTCCTACTGGCCGCCTTCCTGTTCCTCGGAATCGCACGTGCCTGACTCAGGGCCACTGGACTTGCCATTTCTTCTGCCTAGAATGCTACTCCCCCAGTGCTCTGCAGACCCCTCTTTACTTCATCCAGGTCTCTGCTCCAGCGCCCTCTTGTCAGGGAGGCCGTTCCCAAGTGCTCTATCTAAAAGAAATCCCTTTCGAGGCTTCCTTGGTGGCTCAGTGGTAAAGAATCCACCTGCCAAAACAAGAGAAACAGGTTTGATCCCTGGTCCAGGAAGATTCCACGAAATCCATGCGCCACAACTACTGAGCCTGCGCTCTAAAGCCCAGGCGCAGTAACTACGAAGCCCATGAGCGGCAGATTCTGCAGCCTGCGCACCCTGGAGCCTGTGCTCCACAAGAGAAGCCAAGGCACTGCAATCGGAGAGCGGCCCTCGCTCACTACAACTAGAGAAAAGCCCGCACTGCGACAAAGACCTAACACAGCCAAAAATAAATTAATAAAGTAAGAGAGACCTCTTCCCCACCACTCTTTAAGTAGACTTTACTCTGTACCCTGCATTTCTCAGCACTCATCCACACCTGCACACGTGTTCCTGGCTAGTTAAGTGCTGGTGCCCCCACTAAAAAACAAGCCCCACGGGACAGGGACTCAGCATCACTCGCTGCATCCTCACCCCCAGACTCAGGGCCCAAACACATGGCCAGCATGCACCGTACTGAGCTGTTACGTGTCCTTTACCCGCCGCTACCTCCACGCAGTCCCAGCTCACAGAGTTCTGCTACACAGTAGCTGGGCAACCCCGGCCAAGTAACTCCAGCTCTGCAGAGAAGCCTTCCCTTTGCTGATACCAGCCCTGAAAAAGGAGGGAACTGCTATTTCATCCCTCCCCTAGAGACCACATCATCCCCTCGCTCTGATGTTTGTATGATACTGTCAGTTTTAGAATTTTGTGATTTTATCAAAGAAGAGACATCAGGGTGACTGATGAGACAAAAGGATAATTATATTTCACAAAGAGAAAAACCTTCAAAACAACATATTGTCTGTTTATTGCTAGAGCAGACAATTAGTTCATATAATGCCTTCCAGCATCTTTTCAGAGCAGATAGAAATAGACTGATTAAAGAGAGTTATACAAAGCTATATGATCTGGCCCTGAACCAAACAGAGGGCTTCTAAAAGTGGAATTTCTGAGATTCCACCAGTACAAACCTTCAAGCTTGTAAAGGGATTGACATAGAAGCTGATCATAATCCAAAAGAAGGTCAGTTATTCAACAGAAAAGTTTCTGGAGATAAAATTCTGTTTTTGGAACTTAATTTGTTTCCCTTGACATATAGTCACCACTCTTCCTCATAAGGTTGTTGGAAGGTGGTTCATTTTCCATAAACATTTCACAATCTGTACAAGAATTCTGAAAATAAACAGATGGCGGTTCAATTTCAAAACTCTGGATTTACTTTGAGTTTTACTGGATACAATCTATCTAAACATTGTTTTACTTGTGGAAATGCCTTCTTGCAGCTGAAGGGCTTTTGTTTGCTAGACTTTCTTAGTTTTTCTCTCCTTTCCTAATACATAGACCACTTCAAAGGAATGCCTGACTCCAGGCCTTGGTCAAGCTCAGAAGGTGAAATGTCAACGAGATAAGAGAATGGTCTTCTGGGAAATTTTCAGCTAACGTCTTTGTTTACAACTTTTAACCAGTCCATGCACTCCCTCACTCTCATAGGTGGGGGGATGATAAAGCTTTACTGTGTAGCCAAATACCAGAACAGATAAAATGCTGCCAATGATCTCATGTCCAAAGAAGGAAGAAAAAGGAGTATGTATTTATTTTTAATTCCACTGCTTGGCGTCAGAAGGAGAAGCTGCAGAAAAAAAAGGTATGGATGGGAAGGGAAGTGGAGGAATGGACACAGGGCAGTGTTGTCGTGAGGCTGTTATTTACATAATAAACTACCCAGAACATTCTGTCTTCATATAACCTCTTCATAGATCCAGATTTATTCTTTTACTGTGTGATATTTGATGACAAAGTTTGGATAGTCCTTAACATTTCCAATCAGCACACAAGTGTTCACACTCTTAAGCAACACTGATAAGTTTATCTGATTTTCAAACATGAATTGTATCTAGTTTCCTCTATACGTACCACATGCTAATAGCTTAGCACATAATGTTCACACGCAAATATAATCTTCATGGCTTGAACAATCTTCCAAAGGGTTTTTTAAAAAGTAAAGAGAGAAAAAAGGCTCCAGGTGCTTATTTAGTATTGTTAGTATTATTTATATGCATTATTGAAATCCTTGTGCCAGAGTGAGGCCCTGTTCCATGGGAACATGTCTCTCCAGCTAACTGATAAAATTCCAATTACACATTCTGTGTTATGCACGTGTGCTGTTACTTCTGTAATTATTTTGGTGCAATGACCAATTTAGGCTCCATTCTTGAGTCTTTGAACTGTGACATTATTTTTCGGGGGTACTTTTTCGTTAAAGAGCCATGTTTCCATACACTTGGCAGTCATCAAAGAGGAAAAAGAGACAGCATATAACAGGCAGCTTCTACAAACAAAATGTGTGCATTTTAATGATGTTTGACTTACTTTTTCATTCCACGCCCAGAGTCCGATTCCAAGAAATGCTATTCCCAAAAACTGAAAGAAAGCAAGAAAATGGTGTAAGTATGAGAGAAAATGCCATATTTTGACTAGTACAAAGTTTCAATCACTTTTTTTGGTTACTTTATCTGCTGAGAAAGTTTTCTCTAAAATCTAACGGTCTTCAACAGGAAAAGAAATCCCACCATCCCTTGATAAAATTATTACCGCATTAAGAACAGCACTTGCTTAGAAGTCATTCAGATTATAAAGAATAATAATTAGGTAGAATCTTGAATAAAATTAAAATCATCAATAATGTCTAATGCTGCCTTTCTGGACTGGAGAGGAAGCAGTGAGTACCCCCATAAACCTAAGCATGATGTTCACTAGAAAACGGAAAACTAGGGGCATGAATTTAGCAGAGTTGGAGATTTTCTCCTTGCCATCATGCCATCATGAATGGGCTGCGGCAGGGAGGGCCTGCAGAATCCCCCAGTGTCCCTTAGTCAACTCTTTATCACCCCTTCAAAAGGGAACAGGACCCTTATCAAGTCCAGGATGACCCAAAGAAAACACCTGGAATCTTTGTCAGAAACTTATAATACTTACATTGTAGTTGAAAGGGCTTCCATGACTTGGCCTAAACTCAGTGCTATAACTTCATGCATAACACAGAGCACACAAATAACATGCAAAGTTGAGCTGAAAATACATGGACTCAGGCATCCATCAGCTGTGTTGAGTATGGGGCAAGAGAGAGGAGCAACAGTAACGAGGGCGATAGTCCGTTTTAATCAGTCCTCACAGCATTCCATCTCCTTTTTACACTTTAACATCTCTGAAATGGGGATGTGTCTTAAAAATGATGGTGTCTCAGTTTAATTGCTTTTTCCCCCTTGACTGTACCTCAAATAATAGTGTGTCTTATAACCAGAGTTCCACAGGTTTGGTAACACATGGCACTCAGAGCTCAGAAATCGGAACTGGGTGTAACTGGCCACAAGGAAAGACACATCTTAGTCCTCATCTCTGAGAGTCCACGGCAACTCTGAGATTCCTCTCCAAACAGTGAGGTGAAAAGAGGGTGGGCAGGTTGAGACTGAGGGCCGTGGTGCACGCTGTTTATTTTACTAACATCTTGATCAAGTTAAACGTCAGGGAAGATGTCCACTGAGAGGGAGTCGTGGAGAAAATGAGAGTGAGGGTGGTTACTCTCTCCCGTTTCAGGGAAATCTGAGAAGGGTCCACCTGGCGAGGTCTTTGCCATTCACAGCGGGGAGTTACTGACACTTTGTAGGCAAAATGGCTAATAAATCCAAAAAGGGGCTGGGAAAAGAGCAGGAGCAGAGGGGAAAGAGGGAACGGAAAATAACAGAGGAGTGGCTGCTTGGAAAAGGTGGTGGTGTTTTTACAAGCAGAACTTCTCAAACCCCGGACAATTATCTGACACTGCAGTGGTACAGCACTTGATGCATTCTGAGTTCCTACAGAAAAGCTCGGCACCGTGGCCTTGATGGAGCAAAACCAAAGGACTCCTTTCTTCCAAAGCTACCCTTGGCCACAGAAGTCTGAGAACATTTAGAAAAATGTATTTTCAGCATGCCAACAAAAAAACCAGTATGCTCAGTCTCTCAAGTGCTCTGACCAGAATGGTATTTCACTTGACAGTTCCTATCGGAAGCCACAAAGGCACCAGCTTCTCAAATGACTCAAAATGTTTCTGGGACTCTATAGCACAAAAATAATGCCACTCAGCATGTCACTCTCATTTTCATAGGTCCCAGCACAGTAGGGTAACCGAGACAACTGCACACACGGGAGACCATTAGACCTACATCCTTACTGACATCAAACTCAGCCCAGGGAAATCCGAGACTTTCTCATGTTAAAGCACTTTGTGGACAAAGGCAGGTCACTCCCCTGATGCAGTGATCACAGTGTCATCAAGAGCAATGGTGGGCTGCTGTGACAGAGGACACCATGGCCTACCGCCCCTCTTGCTGGGGAGGGCACACAGGTCATCGCTGAGGTCCCCTGCCTCACTGCTAACATTAACTTCTCTTTATTACATGTCAGGCTCTGTGCCTAGTGCTTTTGTATGCCATGTCTCTCTTAAGCATCACAACTATTTATTCTGAAGGAGGCATTATTATTAACTCCATTTTAAGAAAGATTAATTTGCTCAGAGGCACACAGCTTCTGAGTGGAGAAGCAGAGATCTGGACCAACATGAATGTAACACCAACGTTCATGTTCTTACCAGTAGCGAAAAGTCCCCATTTTCCTCTGTGGGACAGAAAGTTGATACATTCAGATTAGAAGTATATGGGATATGATGAGGACATCATATGTACCCACCCAAGGAAGCAATGGGAAGTTGAGAGGGTAAAAGAGATAAGAACTTTGCCTTCACATGAACTGGTTGTAGAACAGACATTCCCCATGCTGGTGATAGCAACGGAGTAACAGAAAACAGAAATTCAGTGGGGGGTCAACTTTCTCCTCTTTGAATAATCTTTTTCTTTGACAAAGAAAGATTATTTGTTCCTTTGAAAAATCTTTTTCTTTCCCAAATCATATAAACAGATTGGAAACAACATTTTTGACAAAGAAGAGAGAGGAAAAAAAAAATCAGGATCTGAAGAAGACTGAAAGACAATTTCCTTTTACAATTTTGCTCCAATATTTCCTGCCTTAACTGTGACCTCCCAAACAAGATTTGAGGATTTGGAGAAAGACACTGAATCTGAAGTCCAGGAAAGCACTCAACCGCTAAGCGAGTGGTGTGGGGCCAGGACCTCAGCCCGTACATAGCTCTACGGCTCCATCATCAGCAAGCATCCTCCCAATGACTCTCGGCCCATATGTTTTCTTTTAAAATCAAGTTGTTCCAGCTCCAACAATTAAACAGGGAAGAGCCAAAAAAAACAGACATAGGCACGTAGCACTTGAAGGACACTGAGTTTCCCCTTTCCCACCTCCAGAAGAAAAGGCAATCATAAACCCCCAAATTGACCTTGTTCTGAAACCCAAAGGCCACTTTACAGGGAACAAATAAGAACATTAAAGTCGATTCTTTATTCCTTTGAAATAGAAACAAGACCAGATCTGAGGCATCCTCCCATGTGGCAATATATGCAAACACACAGTCAAATGTTTGTCTATCCAACTTTGATGTTTTAAAATGAATATTAATTTTGCCAACATTTGTCAAGTGCTAATCATGAGCTAAGCACCATATGAAGTACTGTGTTTTATATGAATGTGTTAAAAGAGCAGTGCCTAACCCAGCAGGCCCCCAGCCACTGGGCACTTGAAACACGGTTAGTTCAAAGTGAGATGTGCTGGTAGGTGTAAAATATACTTGATTTAAAAGACTTAACATTCTGAAGAATGTAAAAGTTCTCATTAACAGCTGCTTATTTATTTTTAACTGGAGTATAGATGACTTACAATCTTGTCTGAGTTTCAGGCATTATAGTAGTAATGTGATTCAGTAATACATATATATCAATATATCTAGTCTTTTTCAGATCCTTTTCCATTATAAGTTATTCTAAGATGTTGTAGTTCCCTGTGTGTTTATCTATTTTAAATATGTAGTACATATCTACTGTTTATCTATTTTAAATATGTAGTGCATATCTATTAATCTCAAATTCCTAATTTAGTCACCCCCACCTTTCCTGTCTTGTAACCATAAGTTTGTTTTCTACTTCTGTGAGTCTCTGTTTTGTATATGTTTATTTGTATCATCTTTTAGATTCCACATTAAAGTGATATCACGTGATATTTGTCTGACTTGCTTCACTCAGTATGACAATCTCTGGGTCCATCCATGTTGCTGCAAATGGCATTATTTCATTCTTTTTTATGACTTATTTTTTTCCAGCTGTTTTATTTTTGATTACACGTTGAAATGATAATACTTCAGCTATATTGGGTTAAATAATTTAAAAGTTAACTTCTCTTATTTTACTCTTTTTGAAGTAGTTGATTTATAAGATCATATTAGTTTCAAGTGTACCACATACTGATTTAATATTTTTATAGATTATACTCAGTTTAAAGTTACAAAATCATGGCTATATTTCCCTGTGCTGTATAATGTATCCACGAAGCTTATTTAATAGATTAAAAAAAAATACAGCTAGTGGAACATTTAATTTAAATTATATATGTGGCTTGCACTATATTACTATTGGACAATGCTGTTCTAAAGTATACCACAATAATACCATGCAGTAGAAATATTATCTGCATTTTATAGATAAGGAAACTGAGACTTAGACACATGGAGTATGTCTCCCAAGATTACATAGGTGCCTGAGCTGGGCTGCTCAAGTAACTTGACTCCTCGGTCCAAGCTCCAGACTATTATAGTATTATACTTTGCTAAGGTGCATAAAATGTCCATTCAGCCAAACAAAGGATGGAGAATTTTACTGAAACTCATGTTTTAAGACTCAAAAGTACTTCTTTAATTTCTAGGTATTCAAAGCAAAGTATGTTTTCCTGACTAGGAATGAGAACAGCACGTGGGTAGAAACAGAGAGGAGTGTGTGGATGGAAGCCCACCAGGCTTTGCAGAACAAGAGCCAGCAGAGCTGATCCTCAGGAAAAGCTGGAGAGGACAGTGGCCCTGTGATGTGACTAGGACGATGGGGCTTCTCTGCCAGGAAGGTCACACCTGCCCCCTTTCCTCTTCTTCCATCTGTTGTTTTTGTCCTTGCTGAGCTCCCAACGTATCAGAAATGGACCAATGTCCCATTATGCTACTTGGTGCAACAACGGGTGCTTCGAGAAGCCACTCACTCATCTATCTACAAACTTCAACAAACACTTTTCGAGTTCCTACCTTGTGCTAGGCACTGCTTTTATCTCGTGGTAAATGTAGGTACGAAAACAAACATAGTCCCTGTTTCCAGAGATCTTAAAGTCTAGATGGGAAGACACATCTTTTCCAAATAATGTGTAAAAGACAAAATCCCCCTTGACGGTGCTGTAAAGTAGAAGAACATAAGACCAGTACAAATGATAAGAGGGAGATCTGACCAAGAATAGTAGTCCAGAAAGTGCGTGTATGCCCAGTTGTGTCTGACTCTTCACGACCCCAGACTGCAGCCCACCAGGCGCCTCTGTCCATGGAATTTTCCAGGTAAGAATACTGGAGTGGGTTGCCATTTCCTCCTCCAGGGGATCTTTTCAACCTAGGGACTGAACCCACATGTCCTGCGCTGGCAGGTGGATTCTTTACTGCTGAACCACCAGGGAAGCCAGTCCAGGAAGGCTTCCCTAAGTAGCGACACAGGAACTGAGGTCTGCAAGATGAGAAGACGTTAACTGGTAAAGAAAAGAAGGCAGAATGATTCGGTCAGAGGGAAGAGAATGTGCAAAGGCCCTGGGCTGAGAGAAGCACAGCAAGTAAAGGGTCTGAAGGTGACTGGCATGCCAGGTGCACAGACAATGGGGGAAGCAGGGGAGGTACAGCAGGTGTGCAGTGAGAGATGGAAGCAGGACCAGCCTACGCAGGGTCTCGTAAGTCACATTAAGGAATCCAGTCATCACCCTGAGAGTGACAGGAAGACATACAGGGCTGTGTGTGCGTAGTTGGCTGAGATGGCGCGAGAAAGCAGGTTTTTTTTTTGTTTGTTTTTTTTTAATCAGATTTGGTCTTTGGGAAAATGACCTGAGTTGCAGAACAGATGAGCTGAGAGTTCAGAGCAGATGCACAGCAGCTAGGAGAGAGCTCTGGTCACGCAGATAGGACCCAACTGCATCCTGGACTGAAATGTACTGAAGAAGCACACAGAATCAAGAGCATTTAGAATAAAACTGGCATCTTCAGAGATGCCTGGATATGGTGACGGGATGGCATGGGGTTAAGGGCGAAGGAGAGGGAAGTATAATAATAAGGATAATGCATGGGTGTCTGACATCTTTTAAATGGAGACTATGGCTCCTCTAAATCTATCTTATGTCCTCTCTGACAGAAATAATGCTCAGGTGTCAATTTCCTAACTAGCTTGAGATGTAGCAGCATTTCTGAAGGACAGTTTTCTTTCATGGGTATTTTGGCTGCTCTCTGAATTCTCTTTGAAGTAAGTTTCAGCTTGCATACTTTAAAAAAATAAATTATTTAAAACCTGTATACATGTCCACCACCTCCTACAACTTTTATTCATAAACGGAAGCAGTTATGTATAGCTGTATGTTAAAGTTCACAGGCAATTCCTTTTTATCCCCCCACAGGCAGTTCTTAAATGGACATTTTTGATCCTCTTTGCTTAAAAATAACAACAATGACATCTGTCTGGCACCCTATCAACAGACTCGAAATAACAATGCAGCAAGGTAAACACAGTAGGGGAAAATAAAAATCAGGTCAATTTTCTCACCTAACTGGAACCTGGAAAATATCATCCTAAATAACAATGGAAAGAACTTTTATTCCTTAATCATTCTAATGACGTTGTTTTTAAAAATCATAAGCTGTGCCTGAATAAACAGGAGAGATGCATTTTAAAACCTTTGGCACAGAAGAGAGGAAAGGGAAAGAAGAGGTGTATTTTCCTGGAGCACGTGTACGTTTTATGAAGATGTTTTTCTGACACCTAAGTCTGACCCAGACTCCAGGTCTGGCGGGGTGGATGAGCGAAGCAGTCCACACAAGTGTGCTAAATACTTCTGTTAACAAAATCTATATTGTCTCTACCAAGCATGGGCTGACGCAGGAATAAAACACCTCTGGGCATAATTCTCGCCATGTCAGAGGAGTATAAACATGGGTTGGTGGAAAATTCAATATGCAGGAAGGCAATCCCAATTTTGCCACTGGGTCCCCATGTCCCAGTTTGTACATTCAAAGTGTCCAGAATCCTCATGATAAGATGGCATGGCAGATAAAGTCCAGACTTGTAAACAGGATATTTCCCATCTGAGCCAGGGTCAACCTCTCACTTCACTTTGCCCTCGTGGCCTCCTTGTGCAGCCTGAACACACGCAGCCGGAAGAAGCCCAGCTGTGGCTGGGCTTGTGGTTTCGTGACCTCGGAAAGGCTCCCTGTTTGTTCAGCACACATTTACTGAGCATCTGCTATGAGCCAGGTAGCCCTCTAGGGGCCCTGGATAATTATCATCGGGCAGCGAAGCAGACAAATGTGCCTGCTCTTGCAGCTGACATTCTCATCGGGCCATGTGGGGAACGAAAGACACTAAAAAGCAGCATACATGAGTTAGATCACGTACAGCTGTAGAAGACGAGAAACACTGCGGGAAGAGAGACCAGCACGGGGAGTGAGGCGTGGTCCAGGGAGGAGTGAGCTGTTGTGACGCTGAAATGGAGCGAGTCTCCGCCAAGAAAGTCACGTAAGCAGAGACACGAGGGACATGAAGGAGCTGGCTGGTAGGCGTCAGGGAACCGAGTTCCAGGCAAAGCAGCAGCCTGGCTAAGGGCCTAAGCTGAGGTGTCCAGGTTTAATGGAGGAACGGGGGCCACACTGGTTGGGCTCTGAAGGCCGTGGCGGTGACTGGTTTCCCCTGGAGACAGAGAGAACCACGGGAGGGTTTCCTGATTTCCCAGAGCCCCCTGGTCCTAATGTGTCAAACAGAGATACTAAGGGCCCCTGAGGAAAGAGAGCAACTTCAGGGGTCAGTGTGACACTGTAAGGACTGGGTGACTCAAACTCGACTCGCATGCCTGGAATAGTTGGCGCCCCCTACATGTCGGTTCCCTCCCCATCCTCAGTCCTTTCTCAGCCGCTGCCTCCTCTCCCCAGACCTAGGCCAGGTCAAGGTGACCCCTGCTTCCTCTAGGAGCAGGCCTGCCTCCTCCCAGGATGAGAAAGCATCCTCGTTCAGTGACCAGCAGCCCCTCTCTTCTCAGCCGCTGCACCTCTCGCACGTGGACCCTTACCTGACATTTACACACACAGGGCTGAAAAGGTGCCACATGGCCCAAGGTCAGACTCTGGGAGTGATGGGGGCTGTGTTAACTGCACGGCATGTGCCTGTTTAAGGGGCAGGAACACCTGCCTCCAATGAATCATCTTCCTCTGCGCAAGCGGGAGGCTTCTTCCAGGAACAGCGTCTACAAGCACCCCTGCGCGTTTACAAGAAACGCACTCCAGTCAGGATACCGAGACCGAGCTTAACCTCGAGTCCTTCCTCTTTCCTGTCTCGTCAGTCTCGTTCATGAATACTGAGAGTCACTGGCATCAGAACTTCAAAACCTGCTAATTCTGAAACCCCACATTATAGTAAGTTTCTCCCCACCAGGGCTTCTCAATGCATTGTCCTTCCCCCTAAGCTTATCACTCTTCACTTTTACTTTACACCCTTCATGATTTGTTTTGGTTCCTTTATATCCATTCTTAAAAATGGAATCTTTGGGGAAGAATGTGGCATATAAATTATAACCAATATCGGGACTTTTCTGGCAGTCCAGAGGTTGGAACTTTGCCTTCCAATGCAGAGGGTATGGGTTCAAAACCTGGTCAGGAGGTGAAGACCCTACATGTCTCATGGCAGAAAAATCAAAGCATAAAACAGAAGTAACAGCCAATAAAGACTTTCAAAACAGTCTATGTTAAAAAAATTTAAAAAATTATAAGTAATATTGACTGGGGCAACATCTCCATCTATACCCCCTTTTATGAAAACTGGCCACCCCCCCTCAAGGGTGGGCCCCTGCAGTCATGTATGCAAAGGAGGGCCCACCCCCTCTCCACCCTCTATAGACTGAACAGCACATTGCGGTGGGCCTGCGTCTCAGAGAGAGCTATTTATTCAATACGAGACCAGAATCTCTCTTGCCCAGAAATCGAGTGTTGGACATGGTGATTTTTGTCAGCTGCAGTCTCCCTTAGGCTGGAATAGACTGGGCTGCTATGGAGGGAGCATGCAGATACAGAAGCAGAAAAGGGGACTTCTGTTCCTGCCCACTCTCCACTCCTCATCCCCAGCACCCCGGCCACACGTCCTGCTGCTGAGCTCCATGCAATGCCCCTGGCTCCCTACCGTGCATCTCCTCCTCCCATCCTGACTCAAGTTACTTTGGGAGCTTGCTGTTACTTGCTACCAAGAGGGTCCTAAGACAGAAATAAGAGACCAGTTTCCCTCACGCTTAGTCTTGTGACAAGCTGGCTATAAACAATTAAGTGTGTGGGACAGGCATGAGCATGATGGGGCTCCAGAGACTAACAATGATCTGGTGGAGGGTACTTGTCCCAATAGTTAAGGACAGACTCTGGTGGCGCTGAACTACCGGGAAAGCTGTTGTGACCTGGTGTGAGAAGCTACACGTGATTCAGCCATGTTTTTCCCCAGAGAAGGGGCTGCCTTCTGCTTGCTGATTGAATTTTGGAAGCAGAATGACACAGCCAGAACCCCCAGAAATGGTTCCCAGGCAGAGACGTGGTTCCCAAGCATTTATAGATCTGTGTTTTCTCCTCCTGTTTTCCCAGAGAGGAGGGCAGGGCTCTCTCTGCCTTTGAACTCACTCTGCACCAGGAGACAGCCAGAGCACCTCTTGAAGAAATGTCTACAATCCAGGGACAATCTCATTCACAAATTCCTTTGTTAAGAGTTTGGAGCTTAACATTTTGGCAAGAACCAGTGCAATTTCAGTTTCTCAGTAATCTGAGATGGGAAGGGAGAGAAAGGCAGGGACGGCTCTGCAGGCCATATAACCCATATTCCTCCTGGAACTCTCTTAGGCAATGCACGCACATAGAAAGGAACACAAGGGATCGTGCAGCTCTGGATGGAAACATGGATGCTGCAAGTGTACAGACCTCTGATCTTCATCTCAGTCAAAGCCAGGCTTATACTGCCTGGATACTCCATCTATACTTCTCTGATAAAAACCAAGGCTAAGAAGAGACTACACAAATGTTCTGAAAGCTGAGGAGGACTGAAGGACTCGAGAATTTCACACAACAAGTATGAGAAGTAAGCTATCTGCAGACAAACATCAGCCTTGTAGAAATAAGCTCCTGTTTGCATTAAACAGCCAAGCAGTGCAGCTCCAGCAAACGGCAGCTTCAAAAGTTTAAGACTCTCAGATGTACACTGTTTTTGTGTTGAAACATAGTAAAGTTTTAAAAAAACATCTGAGGCAAGGCTTAATGATAAATGCAGAGAAAATTAAAATAGGATTATTCTTTTAAAAAGAACAAGTAGCATTATATATTTCAATTCCCTCAATAAATACATAGTTTCTATATACACCAGGCACTATGCTAGATGCCAGGGACAGGAAGGTCACAAGCATAACTGATGGTCTCTTAAAGAGCTAACTGTCGAGGGGCAGAAAGTGGGAACAGGTAAGTAAAACCAAGACTCAAGCACAGGGAATGGCATAGCACCTGCCCGGAGATGCAGAGCTACAGAAACAGTGGGGGAGGCCCTGGGCTCCCTGCGGGGTGGGGTGGGGGGTCAGAGGAAGCTTCCTAGGAAGTGACAAGGAAGGAGAAAGGAAGTGTCTCCTGCAGAGGAAGCACTGCGTGCAAAAGGAACACAGCCTGAAACAGCCTGTCCCTCAGGAAACCAGAAGTGCTGCCTGGGCTGGAGCAGAGACATAGGCCAGGCCCCGGGCCAGCAGCAACTCCCAGTGTGGGTCCTGCTCCACAGACTTGTCAGAAATGCAGATTCTCAGGGGGTCCCGGGCCTACCTCCTCAGCATCTCTGGGGATGGGGCCCTGCAAGCCCTGTCTTAACCAGCACTCCAGCTAACTGTGGTACCTGGTGAAGGCTGACATTGCTAAGTAGGCTGTGTGTCTCCTGGGGACCAAGGCACCACTAAGCTACTTGAAGCCAGCCAAGGATTTTGGCGAGATGATGATAGGATCAGACTGCATTTTGGGAAAAATCATTCCAGAACAGTACAGAGAATAAAGAGAAGGGAGGTGAGACTGCGGGTGAGATGAATAAGGAGGTTTCTGCAGTAATTCTGGTGACAGTGACATGAGCCCAGAAAGGCAGAGGCAGTAAGATGAAGACAGAAGATGAAGGAGGAGAGTCTGCAGGACATGGTGACAGAAGCATGGGGTACAAGGTCAAGACCATGGTTTTCTCAACGAGAAAACATTTCCACCCTAAATGTGTGACAATATGGACAAGTCACTCAATCTCTCTACTCCTCAGTTTCCAAATCCATAAAATGAGGATACTGATTTTCACGAAAACACTTTTCCATGGAAGCAGAGATTCTTCCAGCTCCTTCTGTACCCGCTAAACTTAGAACAATGCGTGCTTCACAGTAGGTCTTAAATAAACACTTGTTGAGTGAATGAGTGAATTAGGGGTGGGAGATGACAAAGAAAGAGGAATCTGTGAAAATTCCCAGGATTTTAGCTGAAATAACTTAATAGCCTACTGTCCTTCTCAAAGTTAGTAATGTGGGTGAGGGAGAAAATTTTAGGAGAAACATCAATTTGTGAAATCAGTTTCAGACACGTAATCACTCAGATGGACTCAGATATGCAAGTTAAGGTGTCCTGGCATAGTCGCATGAGGGCCAGGAGGCCAGAGCACACAGTCGGGTGAGAAATCCAGCTCCATCACTTACTGTGTGACCTCGGACAAACAGCTGACCCTCTCAGTTCTCTATTTCTTCCTCTCCAAATGTGGAGACAGCAGTATCTGTCTCACAGGCCCACTGAGGGAGACTGAAAGCAATAATGCATGCATGTGCTTTGAAAAGGGCCTGGCACGCAGGACATGCTCAGTGAGGAATTGTTCCCATGGTTATCATTAAGGCCACGTAAAGAGTCTGTAGAGAAGAGGACCAAGGCATCGTCCCAGAGGACAGTAAGATTCATGGTGAAGTGCAAGGAGGGAACTGGAGGGGATCACAGAGGTAGACAGAGCGGGGGGCAGGAGACCCAGACAGATAGCTGCCCCCAAAAGCAAAGATAAAAAGTCTGCCACTTGTGATTAAATGTTGAAGTGAAAGGTCAGCCACTCAGTTGTGTCCGACTCTTGTGACCCCATGGACTGTAGCCCACTAGGCTCCTCTGTCCATGGGATTCTCTGGGCAAGAATACTGGAGTGGGTTGCCATTTCCGTCTCCAGGGGGTCTTCCCAACCCAGGGATCAAACCCAGGTCACCTGCACTGCAGGTGGATTCTTTACCGTCTGAGCCGCCAGGAAGCTGATGGGGCTGCTCTGCTAAGCAAGAGCTGACACAGTGGAGACTGCTGTGTTCAGCGAAACTGGAAATAAAACGAAGAGCAACAAGAAAACACTCAACACAACCACTTCCCCTTATTTCAGACTCGTCCCTGGCCTTGGAGGCCACGGGCACCACCACCATCCCAGCAGGATGCCTGAGCAAGACCCAAGATGAGCTGAGAGAGACAGCGACGCCACGAAGGAACCTGGCACTGGCCTGGGCTCACCTCCGTGATGGCCGGTAACGCCCTCTGCCTTCGTAAAAGACAAAAGGGAAAGAGTTAGGCAGTGCGCCTCAAAGACTAACAGACTGGGCGTCAGGAAACCCCAGGTTTCACACTAGCGTGTGAATTTGGTCAGGTCACTGGACAACCATCTGTCAAGTATAGATGGAGAACCACAACTCCTGCTCTAGATACACAGGACTGCAGTGACCAACGCGAGGGAGGGAAGACGTTTTGAAAAGGATATGTGATCCAAATACCAGATATAATTAAAATATCACATTTCACCCATCTGATAAAATTACAGTGAGACACAGGCGGTTGCCACTGGCTGTGTTGTCAGAACATATGCAGCCCTTAAACGTCAGTGCACAGGAGCTGTTCATGGAATCTGTGCTTATTTGGGGTCTGTTTCCAGAGTATTTTATATTGGCAGATCATTTTCTTGAGTTTCTGCACTCCTTATGAATCGATTGGCATTACAAGTGAGTCATTTGTGACAGACTATCTTTTCGAAAGACGTGTACAGCAGACAGCCTTAGAAGACGGAGACAGTGTTCCCAGAAACGTTGCAAAGGCTGCAGCAGGCTTGCGACCCCATTATAAAAGTTTTGAGTTCCCTAAATTCAGGGCTCCTAGCCTATTACACAGCTCATTATGTGCACAGATGTCAGCTGGCCTGCTCTGCATCACCCAGTGGAAACTGGGACTCAGGGAAAGAGTGAAGAATGTTGATACACTGGCTACTGATATTGTGTCCTGTATCTCTGACCCAGGAGTCTGGCATCTGCCAGCATCTCTGACACTGAGGTAGGTAACTTGCTAGCTGGCGGGTAGGGTACAATCTCAGCTCCCTCATAGCTCTTGACATTTAGTGGTACTGTTTTACAGGAAGGCTGATGTTCCCCTCTCACCCAACAGACTGTTCCCAAGGCTTACCCTGGTCTGCCATGTTGGAAGTCAGCTCGGTCAGAGCTGAGAAGGCAGAGAAGCTATTAACTCAGAGTTATTTCTGGTGTTCTTAAAAAAAAAAAAAACAAAACTAATACAAATACTCCCTATGCCTGTGTATCTGTGTTTTAAATTTTTGTTATGCCTTTACGGGCTTCCCAGGAGGCACAGAGGTATAGAATCCACCTGCAGTGCAGAAGACACAAGAGATGCAGGTTTGACCCCTCGGTTGGGAAGATTCCCTGGAGAAGGAAATGGCAACACATTGCAGTATTCTTGTCTGGAAAATTCCATGGACAGAGCAGCCTGGTGGGCTACAATCAAGGAGATTGCAAAGAGTCAGACACAACTGAGCACACAAAAAGCAGAGCATGCTTTTTTAAAAAAAATGTTTGCTTATTCCATAAAATGTCATTTCTTGGCAATTTCCTGGCAGTCCAGTGGTTAGGACTCAGCACTTCCACTGCCAGGGCCCTGGGTTCAATTCCTAATCAGGGAACTAAGATACCAGAAGCCTTGAGGCACAGCAAAAAGAAAAACAAGCAATCAAATACACACATACATATATATCCTTTCTTTTCAGAGAAATATAGTGACATTTACACATTTTCTGGGGGAAAAGTAACTCCCTTACTGAACAAAATTTTTTGCTATAGTCAATGTATAATTCTTTCATTTAAAAATGTTCTCATTTAACTGTATGTATTAAAAATTCTTCTAAGAAATAACTGCATATTTCAAGTGAATTTTAGTAATCATGTATCTTAGTTAGAAATAATTGTTAAAGAACACTAGGGGCATGTAACTCCAATTTTCCAGGCATTACAGACACAATGAGTGGAATGGTGGTGCCTACCCTCTCCGCCTCCATCACCCACTTGCACAACCTCCTTCCACCCCGCTTAGGCAAAACCACTACAGGAAACCATATTCAGAGTATACTGACCTCTTGTTAGAATTCAGGATGTATAAAATGAAATCTTATTGATAACATCAGTAACAAAGGCGTCCATGAAGTCACCTTTGAGAACCATTAGTTCATATTAAAATAGGACTCGAATTTTCTCCCAGTGGGCCTTTGAAATGCTAAGTTCTAAGAGAAACATGCTACACCCTAGAATTGCCATGTAGCCTTCTTAATAGCTATCACAGATGTTGTAATTTTAATCCAATTAAATATGCACAAAAACGAGTAATAGTAGGTACCTGCATTTCAAGCTCTTTTTACATTTCCATGTACATGTTTTAAATGCCCTTAATGTTTTTACTGGATTGACAGCATCTTTCTGATGCTTTATATTTGATCACAATCTAAAACATCTTGAGAGATGAATGTAGAATACATAGAGCACACCCAGGAGATACAAATCCATTGATTATCATGTGAAAGGAGGCCTGGAGGCAATTAGGCCTTTCCCGTGGATGACAAATAAGCCCCACATAAAATGCTCTATACACTGAGGCGTCTTTGATAGGTCCTACTGGCTCAATGACTCACAAAGGATGGGGAGAGAGAACGTCTGAAAACAAAAGGGCAGACTGCCGGCACCATTTAGCTATTTATTCTGTATGTTCAGCTCAGTTTTCCCCTTTCCAACTTTTCATGAAACCATAAAAAGAGATGGGATGGATTCTTTTCAACCAGGAACATCAGCACTGCATACTAAGGAGGAAAGTATTGGCTTAACACAGGACCCATATAAACCACTAAATATCAACCCAGTCTCTCTAGTTAGGTATTTTTAATAGGGGGAAGTGGGTTTTGACAAATCACTCCTTTATATGTCCTTTCATAGAAGAGTTTATTACACAGACCCTCAGAAATTAATTTACATACAGGACAAGCTGTAGCTGAACCATTCACAGCTTCAGGATGGAAGACTGTGTTCTCAACAGGCACTGCCTTGGAAACTATCCATGTATGTGCACTCTGGAATTTTCCTTTTCTGTTGGAATTGTCTGGAACCATTTCAAGATGAACAACAGCGTAAGTGATGTGTGGATAAGCTGTACCTATTTCCTCTGGTTTAAAGATGCCCACAATTTTTTTGTTCTCTGAGCCAAAGCTGAAAGACATTAAAATGATTTGAAGACATAAAACAATATGCTAGAGATCAACATGCTTCTAAAAGGATTTATTAATCCAGATGAATGCAAAAATGAATATGGAAATATGAATATTTTTTAAAGACTAAGACCACATTTTCCTCAAGTTAAAAAGGATAGAATAAAGGGACCCGATGAGCCATGAATAGCAACACAATCAAATGAGCAGGGCCTTTGATGACAAACCATGGTTCAAATCTGGGCCCTGGCCAAGATAGATTGACCCTGGACAAGGTGACAGCTCTCAGTCTTCTCACCCATAAATGGTGGTAGTAACAGCCTCCTCACAGGACTGATGTGAGATCTGAGTTAAGGTAAGTGTTCTGTGTATACTATGCACCCAATAAACAAATCATTATTGCAATTTAAAATGTTATGGAAAAAGTCTCTTCCTTGAAGGTCATATAGGCTCACAACAAAAAGCAATGATCATGTCATCTGTGTGTTAAGTCAATCCAGCAGATTTTTTACTGGAACTGAAATGTATATATCTTGGGGAAAAAAAAGATTATGAAGAAGATTTTAAACCTTCCTTTTTCCACCACCCCCCATTTTTCAAGAAGCTTCTTCTCATTCTCAATATAAGATTTCATTTAAAGCTGGTTAACCAGAGAGGGTTGCCATGGGAAAGTAAACCGCTGACAGTATACATTATGTTCACACTAATTTATAAAGGTAGCATAACGCTTATGAAAAATAAGCTGGCTGGACGCCCATGGTTTGCCCTTGAGTCTCAGCCAACAAGGAAGTTTCATGCAAGTGATTAGTGAATGAGGAGACCCTGGGTGATTAATTAGTGCTCCACATCAATCCCATCAGACAGGCTTTCAGCCAGTAATGTAAAATAAGCCACCCGATTCTAACTTTCTCATCTCCATGCTGACTTCCGTGTGAACATGACTTTGTCAAGCACTATAAATATTGAAGAAAGATTTCCTCCAAATCTCTTTTAAGACAAATCCCACTTCCTCTGACATATATCTTAGCTCTGATAAATGGCAGACTAGATGGGGAAGAATCAAAATAAGGAAGCTTCTGTGCAAATTCTCTGAGTGCTGAATTTAACTAAGCTCACTTCATAAGTCCTTACAAGTGTCTGATGTTCAAAAGAGAAAAACGTGCCTATGGATGAACAGATTTACTATAAAAATCTGAGGGTCCATCAGCCTCTTAAAAAACAAAGTTATAAAAACTGTGCATCAGTAACTTCTACTAGGTGCTTTTTATGCAGTTATCAGTGTGTTATTTACCTTTTTACTGCTTCATTGGATGTTAAGTAATTTGTTTTTAATCTATAATTCCCTAGATATTTCTGCTGCGTCCATTTCAGTGTGGAAAGATATCACCATGTCTAGATCTGCTGGTTTATATTGCAGCACAAACAGTTCTCTGCTATCTATTACTATTTCAGACAAGCTTCTTAAATTAGATTTAAAAGAGAAAAATAACTTTCCTGAATTAAATCAGTCCCTTTAAATGAGGTCGACCTTTGGGTAGATAATCTGTGTAAACATAAAATGGGTCCTGCATGCCTCTAAATCTCATCATTAGTCAGGATCTCAAAACTGGGCTCCAAACATGAGATAATGGTGCATGGCTAAGATATAAATACTCTATTACAGTTTATATAATATTTTTTCATGGTAGATGAAAGGGTCTACATCAGTAATACTATGTCTGCTGCTGCTAAGTTGCCTTAGTCGTGTCTGACTCTGTGCGACCCCATAGACGGCAGCCCACCAGGCTCCCCCATCCCTGGGACTCTCCAGGCAAGAACACTGGAGTGGGTTGCCATGTCCTTCTCCAATGCATGAAAGTGAAAAGTGAAAGGGAAGTTGCTCAGTTGTGTCCAACTCTCAGCGACCCCACAGACTGCAGCCCACCAGGCTCCTCCGTCTCCTCAATATAGGATCTAGAGAACAGTGTATCTACACATGGAAACATATCTAAAAATGTCTTATGTTATAAAAGGCAGGTCTCATAGGCTAAAATCATTATCTGTTCCATGCTGCAAAGGCCTGAGGTTTAAAGATACCAGGCTGTGCTTAATCAGAGAGGAGGCTGTTACTGATCTTTGCTCATACACTGCTGGGGCTGACAGTCACCTTAGATCTAGCAAAGTCATGTCAGGAAACAGGAAACTGAGAATCTCCATTTAGAAGCTGGAACCCTGATGCCAACCTGTATCACTCTTTTCCAGAGACACAGGAATCCAAGGCAGCAGTCATGGCAAGAAGCTCCTGCTGCTCCCGAGTCCAGCCCAAACCCAGTTTTATGGCTTTTGAATGTCAGCAAAGCAGCCAAAAGACTGAAGCAGCCAAGACACCAGGCAATTTCTTAACAAACACCTTGGAGTCTGAGCCTCAGAGCAACGAGCAGGACCCCTGCTACACACACAGGCTGATCAATGACCACAGGGGCCAAGCATTTGCCATCTAGTCACAGAGATAAGTCAGTAATTTACCTAGAAACCAATCTGCAGTGCATTTCATAAATGAGATTGAGAAGAAAACGGTAAGTTCAGAGAAGGCCGCCAGCTGCCAAGGTGAGGGAAGATTACAAGGTGGGGAGGGGCAGATGGGCGTCAAGGGAGGGTGAGAATGCCAAGAAATGGAGAGGAGTCTTCCTAATCTGCGAGCTTTCAGCCAGCAAGTTTGAAAACCTGCTGATATCAGTTTAGCAGGACAGACCAGCATGTTCTATAGGGAACAGAATGTATTTCATGTGGCAAGATGAAGTACTGCTTCATGAAACTTCTGTTTCACATGTAAAAGGTACTTCTTATTGAGGGTCTTGGTCAAAATGTTTGAGAGTTGTATGGAAAATGAAGAGTGAAATTGTCTATCTGGCTGGAAAATAACAACTTGGTAATGAAGTCACTGTAGGCCAGACTATAGAGGGTCTAGAACATACTATCAAAGAATATAGATTTTATATTTTAAAGGCAAAGAGGTCATTATAGGTTTTTAGCTTTTCACCTTTTTTAGGTTTTGCTGACATGTACTATGCTTAGTATCTCACACACACGATCTCACTTAATCTCAACAACCCTCCTTTGAAGTGGGTATTATCTCCATTTCAGAGGAAGAAAGAGAGAATCAGACAGATTATATAACCAGCCCATAAAATGAAGCCAGGTCTTTTGACTTCAAAGCTCATAATATTTAAAAAGAAACAAAACAAAACTATGAAATGATCAGAGCCTGGCTTTAGGCATATTAATCTTGTACCTTCAAACAGCTAAACTGAATAGACTTTAGACAACTATTATTAGTGGGGTTTCTTTTGATCATTCAGTTTCAGAATTTAAGATCAATTTAAATACACTCCAAATCTTAGGGGGAAAATTCACACCAAAATCAATAGTTAAAACTGTACTTTCTTAATAACCCTAAAAAGATTTGAGTGAAGGTTCTTATTTCTCAATAGCTATATTAGTACACCTTTTATTTCATTCTGCAGTAATGAAGTTGGTGACTGTTATCACTTGAAAAACTCTTTGAGGAAAATACAAAAACAGGTCCAAATGCACAAGTCAGCCAAAAGCAGAAATACTGATATGAATGACCCACTGCAGTCCTCAGATTCCCTCACTCTGGCCCTCTGTTCTCACACTCAGATGCTCTATCTGATCCTACCTCTGGGGACAACCGTGAGGACTCAGACTGTCATCTGTGAAGAGCACAGAGCCCGGGGAAAGAAAGGCTAGAGAAAGTCTGGATATCATCACGGGAGTGGGGGTGGACGCGTGCGTGCTGAGAACCTGCCAACAGTCAACTTCCTAACACAAAAATGTGACAAGGAAGTAACAGTGGATAGAACAATGGTCTGTCTCATCTAACAGGGGGAAAATAATAAGTGGCTGTATCTGATGAATATAATATGGAAGGCAGGACTATTGAGTGGCAAAAGAGAGAAAATATGCTTCCCCTTTTCTGCTAAAAACAACACACAAGAATTAAAACACACATATACGCACAAGAATTGAAAAAGCCCTCCACACAGTCAGAATAACCCAGTCGCCAATGCCCAGAGAAACAAGGACAGTGAAAGTGCTGCCCTGCCCAGTGTGTGGACAGAGAACGTGCACTGGGTGTCCAGCAGGCCAGAAAAGCCAGCTGAGCATAGGGCTCTGCCCTGCACACTCTGAATGAGCTAGCTGATGTTTCTTGACTGAAGTATGGACCCTCTTTAAAAAAAAAAATTTCTGACTCTGTGTTGACTTAATTTACTTTTATTAAGATATTCCTTAAGCGTGCAGAATCAGAAAACTTGTATGAAGTCCCGAATACATTTGGAAATCAACTCCAAACACTACTAAACTAACAGAACTCAAACCAGCTACAGTAATTAAATGTAACAGATGATGTTTTTCGCTGCCACTAAAACACTGATGTAGCATCTTGCCTGGTTCCAGCTTTAATCTGTTCTGGTGTTTTGACTTTCATAAATGTTTACCTAGACAACACTTGTTTATGAAAGAATGTTGAATAAAATAACAAAAAACCCAGAGGGCAGACTGGGATAATCAGACCTCATATTTAACCCAAAGCCAGCCAATTATTATAATGAGGCATCATGATAACTCTGCAAAGCTCTCCTATTCACTTCAGAGGTAGCATGCGTGTGCCTGTATGTGTCTGTGTGTGCATGTGCTAAGTTGCTTCAGTCGTGTCTGACTCTTTCTGACCTATGGACTGTAGCCTGCCAGGCTCCTCTGTTGGTGGGATTCTCCAGGCAAGAATACTGGAGTGGGTTGCCATGCCCTCCTCCAGAGGATCTTCCCAACCCAGGGTTTGAACCCAAGTCTCTTAAGTCTCCTGTGTCAGCAGGCAGGTTCTTTATCACTAGTGCCAGCTGGGAAGTCCTTCAGAGGTAGCACAGCAACATTATTGAGATTTCCATTTTTCCAGCTTTCAGTTCAGTTCAGTCACTCAGTTGTGTCTGACTCTTTGCGACCCCATGAATCGCAGCACGCCAGGACTCCCTGTCCATCACCAACTCCCGGAGTTCACTCAGATTCACGTCCATCGAGTCAGTGATGCCATCCAGCCATCTCATCCTCTGTTGTCCCCTTCTCCTTCTGCCCCCAACCCGCCCAGCATCAGAGTCTTTTCCAATGGGTCAACTCTTCGCATGAGGTGGTCAAAAAGTACTGGAGTTTCAAAGCTTTAGCATCATTTCTTCCAAAGAAATCCCAGGGCTGATCTCTTTGCAGTCCAAGGGACTCTCAAGAGTCTTCTCCAACACCACAGTTCAAAAGCATCAATTCTTCAGCACTCAGCTTTCTTCACAGTCCAACTCTCACATCCATACATGACCACCGGAAAAACCACAGCCTTGACTAGATGGACCTTAGTCGGAAAGTAATATCTCTGCTTTTGAATATGCTATCTACTGAGATATAATTGTATACCTTAAACAGAATTTTTACTCAACAATGTGATACTTTGATACTTTGTGAAATGATTACAATGAAGCTCATTAACACAGCCACCACCTCAAAGGGTTACCGTTTTGTGTATCTGTATGTTAACAACATTTAACATCTGCTCTCAGCAAATTTCATACATACTGTAGAGTACCGTTAACTACAGTCGCATTACTGTACATTAGATCTCCAGGACTTATTCACCCTGCATAACTGAAACTTTGTACCCTTTACAAGCATCTCATTTCCTCCACTCCCTTAAGCCCCTGGCAACCACCACCATTCTACTCTGTTTTTCAGATTCCACATATAAATGAGATTATGTATTAACTGGATATCTAACCCAATCACTTCTAGAGTGAGAAACAGTTTTTTGTTTTTTTTTCCCCCACTGTGCATTTCCCAGCCATGCTCACTACCAATGAACTAAAGTGCAAGGTGCACAAGCCAGGCTGGCTGCCCACCCTCCACAGGGCATGGGAGCATGGTGCTGACTGCTGCCGGTCCAGAGCGGCCACACTGCAAACCCTTCTCATTGATCTCACTCCATCTTTGCAATTACCCCAGGGGAAAATGTACTTTGTCTACACTTAACAGGTGAGGTGACAGTTGAACTAAGTAACTCGCCCATGGTCACCACGGTCAGATCGACAGTGGTGAAGCCAGGATGTGAAATCAGGAAGCCTTCCTTGGACACCAGACCCCAAGCTCTAAACCGCAAATGTTTCTTGGCCACTGCAATCGCCACGTGGCCCCCATTCCACACACTGAGAATACACACAGAGGCAGGTGCAGCCCTTGCCTCCAAGCATTATCTTATAATGTGGTCGAGCACGTGAACCAGAAGATGCTAACATCTTTTAACTGTCCACCAGATACCTTCATCTGGTGGTTTCACATTCAACCAAGACAGGTGTGCCCTCAAAGACCAGAGACTTGCCCTGCAAACTGGTAGAGTCTGTTTTAGGATTTGAAATGATTACTTCTGATGACTAAGAAATTGCCAGATGTGGGAGCCAGTGTAAAAATCATATGCCTGATATAAATAGAAACAAGAGCTAACATTTACTTGAATCCCTGAAATGGCCCTGGTACAGGTGAGCACTTTCTCCGTGTGATCCCACTGAACTTTCACAGCCTTCTGAGTTGAACACCATTACCACCTTCACTGTGCAAGTGTAGAATCTGAAGACATCAGCGGCCTGGCCTGGAGCAGGGAGCCAGGCACCCCACTCCAGAGGCTGAACCCCATCTACATTCCTGCTAGAGAAGAACTGGGACTTCAACTAGCTCCTCCTGGAACCTGCCTGCCCTGTTTGGTCAAGAGAGACCATTCTGTCAGAAGAACACAAATTTATGATAAATCGGAACCTTCTGGCTTTGAGTCCAAACACTAGTGAGACCCTAAGAAGTGGTGCAATTAAACAGGAAGAGTCTGAGAATGTTCCAGCAAAGAGGTCCACACTGCCGTGGAAACACAAAGCTCAGCTTTGGTCAGAAAACTAGAGCGTGGCTGGTTCCTGCAGTCTCTTGCATTGACTGCCTGGTGGGAAAAGGACTGCTGAAGACTGCCGCCAGCCACAGGCACCGGGCTCGGATTCACCCAGTCATTCCCTCACTCTTTAGGGTGTGTGCTGCTCAGTGGCGAGCCCACTGAGACCGGGACAGAAGACAGGTCCAGGGCAGACAGGGCTTATAAGCACACCCCATGACACAGCCTCAGATGCCCAGGGACGGAAGTCCCTTTGACTCTTAAGACACAGTGACAACAGCTTCCTCATGTTGCTCACCAGTGTGTGCCAGGAACTACAGACCAGAGAGTAAGAATTCTCACCACCCCATGAAGTAAACAGTGCCAGCCTCCACCCACCACACAGCCAAGGAGACTGAAGCTCAGAAGGCAGACAGCCTTAGGAAGCAGCTTAAGGCCAGGGCCCCCTGAGCTCACAGCTGTTCCCACCTTCCCAGCTCTGCTCCTCTCTACCCGTGCCCCACTACAGGAGACTGGGTGGAGGCTGGGCCTGGGGAGGAGAAGGGAGTCAATCTGAGAAAGACATAGTCCAGTTTTTTCATTTATAGTAAACTAAAGACGTTCTTTGGAGAAGGCAATGGCACCCCCACTCCAGCACTCTTGCCTGGAAAATCCCAAGGACGGAGAAGCCTGGTGGGCTGCAGTCCATGAGGTCACTAAGAGTCGGACATGACTGAGCGACTTCCCTTTCACTTTTCACTTTCATGCATTGGAGAAGGAAATGGCAACCCACTCCAGTACTCTCACCTGGAAAATCCCAGGGACGGGAGAGTCTGGTGGGCTGCCGTCTATGGGGTCGCACAGAGTTGGACACAACTGAAGCGAGTTAGCAGCAGCAGCAAAGACGTTAAAGAACCCACCTGCCAATGCAGGAGGCATGGTATGCACATTGGATCCCTGGGTCAGGAAAATCCCCTGGAGAAGGAAATGGCACCCTACTCCAGTATTCTTGCCTAGAGAATTCCACAGACAGAGGAGCCTGGTGGGCTACAGTCCACAGGGTTGCAAAGAGTCAGACGTGACTGAAGTGACTTAGCACAGCACAAAGAAGTTATTAGAATCACATAGGGTTACACGTTTATATTTTCAACCAGGATTACTAAACCCTCACTACATACCGGCAATAACCGTAGTGCCTCCCAGCACATGACCCAATTCAATCCTTGCTGTGAATCCCTTGGGCAGGTGCCCCATTTTAGTGAAGTGAAGTGGCTCAGTCGTGTCCGACTCTACCAGGCTCCTCTGTCCATGGGATTTTCCAGGCAATAGTACTGGAGTGGATTGCCATTTCCTTCTCCAGGGGATCTTCCTGACTCAGGGATTGAACCTGGGTCTCCCGCATTGTAGACAGACGCTTTACCATCTGAGCCACCAGGGAAGTCCACAGATAAGGACACTAAGGTGCAAATGAGGTTATGTAACTGATTTTAGATCTTTCTGCTCCCAAACCCTGTGTTCCCCACAAAGTCCTCGTCACTCACCCAGGGCTGACCAATGAACGAGCCAACATTCGGGTCTGCAACACAGCCTCTCCCTGCCAGGAGTCTGTGAGGACCCCGCACGCAACAAGCGAGCCGTGGCTTCCATCTGCAGCCACTTCCCCCGGCATCCTGTCACCGGGCCCGAGCTCCATCTTTGCTGTGGCTCTGTTATTACGCGCAGCACTGCTCCCCAGAGAGAGGTGTCAGGGTCTACCTTCTTGCATGCTCCAGGCACGGCTGGCTGGGTTCCAGCTGACTGCAGGACAAGATGGGGTGTGAGGCCGCCTGCAAGGGGCTCAGCTCGACACCTGATAGAGAATCTTCTAAAGCATAAGCAGTAACAGGAGCAAACGTGCCCAGGGAAGTCTCAGGTTCCTCAGACTCTCTGACGGGGACCACATCTGGATTCATCATGCACAGAGCTCCAGGCCTGAAACGGAGGATGTGCAAAGGGCTCCAGAACCAACTGCTGGTCATGAAGTCGCTCCATTTTCAAAACAATGCCTCTGGGCACTTCACCTCCCAGGGCCCAGCCCAAGAGCAGCGGTAGCTCCTCTGTCCACCCAGGGCCTCCAACAGGTCTGGTCTGGGAGGAAGAAACCCAGGAGTCGTCCCTGGCTGAGGCGTGCAGGGAGGCGAGGTCACACCAGTTTGCTGTTTTAGCTTCTAGTCTGCCAAAGGGTCCCCAAATGGACGGGGGAGGGAGCCATGGACACTGTGCTGACCAGGGGCTGGGTCTGGGCATCTCCTCACCCCCAACCTCTAGGATTCACATGACTAGTGTAATACCCAACCCAAAGCAGCAGACAAGCAATCCTAGACACTAGGTTCGAGCCACCCTGGGAAAACTAACGTGGCTTCCCTGCTGTCACTTTGACCACACACACTACCATTCAGTGAAGTACTAGCTTCTCTTGAACAGGTAACCTAGGAATTCCTTCAAAATCCATATTTTGTTACACTTGTATCAGTTTATTTTGAAGTTTTTATCAACATGTCCTGTGACTGCCTATGCAGGTATTTATTCTAATTTATTCCATTGTGCTATTTGTTTTGTGCCAATTTTTACTTGCAAATTTCCTTTGACTATAAAAGAATTCATTTAAATGTACTCAGTATTACAGTTTGCTTTTGTAATACCATGATTCACCAAAATACTATACAGGTATGTGCTCTTCTTTTTAACACTCTGCATGTGTGACTTTAAAATGTCACATCTATAAGCGTGTCCTACCTACTGTGTACCCGTGAGTTTCCTGCATTATCTGTGTGACTTAATAGCTGGAGGAAGGGGTTATAGAACATCATCCAGGTGTTACAATTTCCTATTAAATCTCAGTACACTGTTTTTCATAAACAAAATTCTTTCCCCCAAAAAAACACTTTTAAGTCACTTTCTGTATATTTATGACTGAAGTGCCTACATATTTTTCTTCAAATAATTATCTATAAAAATTGGAATATCTCTTACACATCTCTGCTTTTATACTGCATCCAAAATAGGAGAGTGAATGGGGTCCAGGGGCCAGGACTCTCTCACGTTTCAGCCTGGACAGAATCCTAAAGTCCTTATCCCATCTCCGAGGCAGCAGGACTCTTCCGTCTCCCAACACACGAACGACCTCAGGATCAAGGCTTGTCCAGATCCCTCCATTCATGCCACGCCCATCACTCCCCTCTCCCCAGACTACACACAGCTCAGTACTGCAGACTCAGAATAAAGTCAGCATGTGTCTCAAGGATGGGGGTGCCCTCAACAGTTCATGGGTGCCTTCATCCCTCTACATCATGTTCCCTTCAGATGTTCTACTCCCCAGTGATCTTTTCTATTTTGTAATACTCTTTAGGGGAACAGAAAGACCAGTGAGTAAAAACATACGTAATTTATTCTAACAAAATTTTAATTGACAAACAGTGGTAGGTAGGAAGCCTCGTGGTGGCCTCCAGCTATCCCCACCAGCTGGTATTCACAGCCTCAGCTAGTCCATCCTACGACATCATACTTGGGTTGGTTATGTGACCGACAGAATTCAACACAGGTGATGGAAGGCCATTTCTAAGACAAGCTTATAAACGATTCTGGTTTCTATCTTGGTCCCCACCCCCACCCCACCCACCCCCTAGTGCAAGCTGTCTTTCTCCCAGATCAACTTGGTGCAGAGAGGAGCCAACACTGTGAGCAGCCCGAGGGAGAGGAGTGTTAAGAACTGAAGCCTCCTGCCAGCACACACGTGAGTGAGTCTGAAAACAGCCACGCCAGCCCCAGTCAAACCTCCAGATGACTGCACTCCATGAGAGAACTAAGCCACTGAGCCAGCTAAGCTACTCCCAGAATCCTGACTCTCCAATAATATGAGATAATAAGACTTAGTCACTCTAAGCTGCTAAGCTTTGGGGAATTTGTTATACAGCAAAAGATAACCAGTATGCATAGGTTTTCATATTCTTCCTTGAGCTTGCTTCAGTTGTCCAAGTTTCCATGCTAAACATGGACTATTTTTGTAAACATAAATCTAAAGCAATGTCTTCAAGAAAATCAGAGATAACAAGGGAACATTTCATGCAAAGATGGGCTCAATAAAGGGTAGAAATGGTATGGACCTAACAGAAGCAGAAGATATTAAGAAGAGGTGGCAAGAATACATGGAAGAACTGTACAAAAAGATCTTCAAGACCCAGATAATCATGATGATGTGTCACTAATCTAGAGCCAGACATCTTGGAATGTGAAGTCAAGTGGGCCTTAGAAAGTATCACTATGAACAAAGCTAGTGGAGGTGATGGAATTCCAGTTAAGCTGTTTCAAATCCTGAAAGATGATGCTGTGAAAGTGCTGCATTCAATATGCCAGCAAATTTGGAAAACTCAGCAGTGGCCACAGGACTGGAAAAGGTCAGTTTTCATTCCAATCCCAAAGAAAGGCAATGCCAAAGAATGCTCAAACTACTGCACAATTGCACTCATCTCACATGCTAGTAAAGTAATGTTCAAAATTCTGCAAGCCAGGCTTCAGCAATACATGAACCGTGAACTCCCTGATGTTCAAGCTGGTTTTAGAAAAGGCAGAGGAACCAGGGATCAAATTGCTAACATCCGCTGGATCATGGAAAAAGCAAGAGAGTTCCAGAAAAACATCTATTTCTGCTTTATTTACTATGCCAGAGCCTTTGACTGTGTGGATCACAATAAACTGTGGAAAATTCTGAAAGAGATGGGAATACCAGACCACCTGACCTGCCTCTTGGAGAAATCTGTATGCAGGTCAAGAAGCAACAGTTAGAACTGGACATGGAACAACAGACTGGTTCCAAATAGGAAAAGGAGTCCGTCAAGGCTGTATATTGTCACCCTGCTTCTTTAACTTATATGCAGAGTACATCATGAGAAACGCTGGGCTGGAAGAAACACAAGCTGGAATCAAGATTGCCGGGAAAATCTCAATAACCTCAGATATGCAGATGATACCACCCTTATGGCAGAGAGTGAAGAGGAGCTAAAAAGCCTCTTGATGAAAGTGAAAGAGTGTGAAAAAGTTGGCTTAAAGGTCAACATTCAGAAAACCAAGATCATGGCATCCGATCCCATCACTTCATGGGAAATAGATGGGGAAACAGTGGAAACGGTGTCAGACTTTATTTTGGGGGCTCCAAAATCACTGCAGATGGTGACTGCAGCCATGAAATTAAAAGACACTTACTCCTTAGAAGAAAAGTTATGACCAACCTAGAGAGCATATTGAAAAGCAGAGACATTACTTTGCCGACTAAGGACCGTCTAGTCAAGGCTATGGTTTTTTCCAGTGGTCATGTATGGATGTGAGAGTTGGACTGTGAAGAAGGCTGAGTGCCGAAGAATTGATGCTTTGGAACTGTGGTGTTGGAGAAGACTCTTAAGAGAACCTTGGACTGCAAGGAGATCCAACCAGTCCATTCTGAAGGAGATCAACCCTGGGATTTCTTTGGAAGGAATGATGCTAAAGCTGAAACTCCAATACTTTGGCCACCTCATGCGAAGAGTTGACTCCTTGGAAAAGACTCTGATGCTGGGAGGGATTAGGGGCAGGAGGAGAAGGGGACGACTGAGCATGAGATGGCTGGATGGCATCATGGACTCGATGGACGTGAGTCTGAGTGAACTCTGGGAGATGGTGATGAACAGGGAGGCCTGGCGTGCTGCGATTCATGGGGTCACAATGAGTCGGACACGACTGAGTGACTGAACTAAACTGAATGTTTTAAAAGCTTCATCCTGTAAAAGATTATACGTGAGTATCACTTCCTGGCCAAAGTGGAGTCGGCTGTCTAAGGTGGTGAGTTCCCTTTGTCATACATCCTTTATTCCTGGACTGAAAGCTTCCTAGCACAGGCCTGCTGGAGATGCTACACAACAGGTGTGAACACGAGCGGTGGTGACCTGAAAGAGACTCCCTCTACCTTAAGATTCGACTAGCGCCCAGACACTGCTAACTGGCCTTCCTTCCCGCAGACTCAAAAATATCCAAGGTGCAAATTCACTCACAAAGTATCATCAAGTCCATAATGAGGTATCACCTCACACCCATCAGAATGGCTACCATCAAAAAGACAACAAATAACAGGTATTGACAAGGATGTGGAGAAAAGGAAATGCTCATGCACTGTTGGTGGGAATGTATTTTGGTGCAGCCACTAGGAGAACAGGAAGGAGCGTCCTCAAAAACTAAAGCTAGAACCACCATATGTCCCAGCAATTCCACTTTGGGGCATTTTTTCTAAAGAAAACAGAAACATTAATTCAAAAAGATATATACACACACACACACACACACCCCTGTGTTCACTGCAGCATTATTTTCAACAGCCAAGACACAGAAGCAACCATCAATAGATGTAGTTAAAGAATATGTAGCGAGTGTGCATTTGTTGGTATATATCTATAAAACTTAGTATTACACAGCTATAATAAAGAATGAAATCTTTCCATCTGTGACAACATAGATGGATCTCAAGGGTATTATGCTAAGTTAAATAAGGCAGACAGACAAATACCATATGATTTCATTTATATGTGGAATCTAAAAACAAAACAAATGAACAAACACAACAAAACAGTCATAGAAACAGAGAGAAAACAGGTGGTTGTCAGAGGGGCTGGGGTGGGGGAGATGCGTAGAATTGGTGAGGCAGATGAAGAAGAACAAATTTCAAGTTACAGAGTAAATGAGTCGCAGGGGTGAAGGTACAGCAAGGGGAATAAGTCAGCAGTATTGTAAGGGCTTTGTATGGTGACAGATGATAATGAGACTTATGGTAGTGATCATCTTGAAACATACAGAAATATCAAATCACTATATGTCCCAAGAACAGCATTAAAAGTTGATTATACTTCAATTTTTAAAAGTTCAATAAAAGAAAAAAAGCCTTAAAAACATTTTACAATGCATGTGTGTATCAACTCATCATACTGTACACCTTAAGTGTATACAATTGTTCTTTATACAAGAATTAATTGTAAATAAATTATATATAAATTGTTCTTTATATCCCAATTAAAAATATATATAAAGATTATTACCCGAAATACTATGATCAATTGCTTTCATTGTTACTGAGGAATGCAGCAGGATATACAAACTGATCTTAGCCAAAAGGCAGAGAAGCGATTCAGAAGGATAGAGATTGAAATTAAAGAGACATTTAGGAGTAGCTTTTATAAGAACTTCTTTCCAAGAGAACCTGTTGTCACACGACCACCCTGCCCCATGTTCTAGACAGGATGGATGAAACCACATCACTAGACCCTTTCCAGCTCTAAGGATCTCTGGTACAAGCTCTGCACTGGCTTGAGACAGATGTGAATTCAACACTAAGGTGTTCCTATCTACCAACCTTCCTCCTCCCTTGGCAGGCTCTGGCTCATTTCCTGAATGTTTCTCTCAGGAAGGCATGCATCCCTTTCTCCTGGAAGAAAATGTGGAGCAAACCAGGAAGCTCAATTTCACAAAGAACCTGCCACTAACTAGTTAGATCCTTGTAAAGCAAGTCATCTCACCCTTTTGGGCCTTGGTTACCCTGTCAGGATATGTAGGCGATGGGATAAGTGATTATGTAGGTCACTTCTACCTCCAGAAGCCTAGATTCTAATTTTAGGACACTGTGGAGAATGTTTTGGAAGGCTTTGTGTTATGACGGGGTTTCTGTTTAAGGTACAAATGTCTCTACACAGCTGCACTCTCGCTCACCCTCCCTGCTCTTAACTGACCTCCATGTAAAATGTTCTCATTCCTTTTCCAAAATGAAATGACTAAGGCAGGTTGAGAGCTGGCAGTTAGAAGGCTACTCTTAGGCAAATCTCGCAGCCTCTCCGTGCATCATTCTCCCCATCTGGAATAAAGAAACAACAGTGCCTCACTCAGTGGGGTTCTGGGAAGAGTAAATGAGTCAGTCTACGCGAAGAGCTCAGAACACACGGTGACTCCCACACGAGCGTCAGTCCCCAGCGGTCAGAGCGCCAACACACCTGCTCACATTTGCTCCCACCGAGAGAGCTGTGTGCTCATGCCAGGTGAACGGGGCTTCCTCTCTGTGCTAATTGCATTTGCTTCGCATTTATACTCTCCAAGGACCATGTAAAAGCAGTTAACTATGAATGGTAAAAAAGGAGTCATTTCTCTAAAAACAAAATTAAATACCTTATAAAGGCTCAGTGAAGGCAAATCATGAAAAATTCTGCTGCTGAATTAGATGTGCAAGAGAGAATTCTTAAAGACTGGAAAACGTCTAGGAGATCCTAAACATAGATTACCTTTGCAAGGATTGCTAAACCCTAGGTCTGCCTTAAAGAAATATAAATGAAAGATGTAGGCAACAGATTATGGCTGAGTTTATATAACAGACACTACAGTCAGAGGATCCTTCTAGGAAAAGGCCTTGAGCCAACATCAGAAAATTTTTGGTACTCCAAATTTTATACCAAGTGACAGAGCACTGGGAAAAAATTATCAGGGTCACCATGTGTAAACTACCAGCTAAGAAAAATCAAAATGCTAATCAACATGCTGCTTATAAATTTTCTCATTTAAAATAAAACGTGTCAAGTATGTGTCAGTTTTCATGTATCCTCATCATTTTAATCGACTCTCCAGGTTAACTAGTGGCCATTTCTTCTGAGTTTGACACAGGGCTGCAACTGTGTGTGTGAAAGTGTTTTCACACAAGTAGACATGCCAGGAGTTACAAAGCTCCCAGGAGATAATACATCCAAGTCACATCTGTTTCTTGTCTGATATTTAATATACGTATGTTTTACATACACTTATGTATAAACTTACACATAAAAACTTTATGACTTTAAAAAGAATTTTAAAATATTTTCAGGAACTTCCTAATTTTTCCCCAAAAGTAACACTTTGGGAATAAGTAAATTCATGTATTTGTGTATATCTGTACTTCTCAACATTTGCCTTATCTATCCTACACAGTCATAAAATATTAGAGCACAATATTGAGGTTTAAAAATAAAGGAATGCAAATAATTGCAAAAGAATTTGAATAGACATCCCTCCAAAGAAGATGTACAAATGGCCAATAAGAGCATGGAAGGATGTTCCACATCACTAATGGGGAAACGCAGATCAAAGCTATAATGAGATACCATCTCACACCCAAAAGGGTGGCTATTATCAAAAACCAGAAAATGCCAAGTGCTGACAAGGATGTGAAGCAATCTGAACCCTTTTGCACTGTTGGTGGGAACGCAAAATGGTACAGCTGCTGCAGAAAGCAGGATGGAGGTTCCTCAAAAAAATTGAGTTACCATACAACCCAACAATTCCATTTCTGGCTATGTACCCAAAAGGACTGAAAGCAGGGTCTCAAAGATATATTTGTATTGCAACATTATTCACAATAGCTAAAACATAGAAGCAACCCAAGTGTCTATCAATGGATCAATGGATAAGCAAAACATAGTATACATATACAATGAGCGCTATGCAGCCTTAAAAAGGAAGGAAATTCTCTAATACGCTACATCATGGGTGAACCTTGAAAACATCATGCTAAGTGAAACAAGCCAGTCGCAAGAAGATAAATACTGCAGGACTCCAATTATATGAGGTACTTAAAAAGTCAAAATGATCGAGACACAAAGTTCAGTGGTGGCTGTCAGGGGCTAGAGGGAGGGGAGAATGGAAAGCTATTGTTTAACAGGCACACAGTTTTAGTTTTACAAGATGCAAAGCTTGAAGGGAATGGATGGTGATAATGGCTCCATAACAGTCTAAATATATCACTGAACTGGGCACTTAAATGGTTAAGATGGTAAAGTTTACACGTATTTTAACACAATAAAAAATAAACGAGTGCCTACATTATTTCTAATTTAATTAGTGGGCTCAACGTATCTTGCCCATAGCAGATGAAAGGCTCTGGGCTGTGACCTCAACTTTACTGGCTCCAGACCCATAACTCTGTTACACAACCTGGCAGACCCAGTTCACCATCTGGAGCCTCAGGGTCCACAGTGCCCAATGTCTCTGGCCCCATCTGTGTCTGTTTGCAATTAGTGTGTGTGTGTGTGTGTGTGTGTGTGTGTGCACATGCATGCAGGTACAGGCACTAAGTCAGGGGCTCAGGCCCAATCCACAGTGCCCAATGTCTCTGGCCCCATCTGTGTCTGTTTGCAATATTGGGATGTGTGTGTGTGTGTGCACTATGCATGCAGGTACAGGCACTAAGTCAGGGGCTCGAGGCCCAATCCACAGTGCCCAATGTCTCTGGCCCCATCTGTGTCTGTTTGCAGGTGTGTGTGTGTGTGTGTGTGTGTGTGTGTGTGTGTGTGTGTGTGTGTGTGTGTGTGTGTGTGTGTGTGTGTGTGTGTGTGTGTGTGTGTGTGTGTGTGATGCACTATGCATGCAGGTACAGGCACTACACTCTGTGTCTGTTTGCAGTGTGTGTGTGTGTGTGTGTGTGTGTGTGTGTGTGTGTATGCACTATGCATGCAGGTACAGGCACTAAGTCAGGGGCTCGAGGCCCAATCCACAGTGCCCAATGTCTCTGGCCCCATCTGTGTCTGTTTGCAATGTGTGTGTGTGTGTGTGTGTGCGCACGCGCGTGTGTGTGCCTGTGTGTGCACTATGCATGCAGGTACAGGCACTAAGTCAGGGGCTCTCCAACAACTCAGAGGCCCAATCTCCTGGAGTATGGCAGTGATCCTCACTCACAGCCAGGGCTGAAAAGGGTACGGCAAACACAATCTGACCCTCAGACTGGCCAGATCACAAAAGGAAAGGGGGCAACCACTGAGGAAATGGGGTGTTATATATCTGTGTTTGATTGTTTACCATGAGAGCAACAAGTGCTAAAAGCTTGAGAAAGCATATGAGAGAGGGAGGCATAAAATAAGACAGAAGGACATAATAACTTCTAACCAGCGACAAAAAGACTGGATAGCTGGGAAAGACTTTTTTTTTTTTTTAAGCAGTAACAAAAAAGAAGGGATGGCTCATCTTCCTACATAGCTGTACTATAACAAGTGGAAATAAAAGGTAGTTTGGAATGAGAAGTAAGTGATAACACTACTCTCAGCTGGATGAGTCAAAGACAATATCTTATGCAAAAAGTCCTACATTCCAAGAAGGAATGGTAGAGGTGCAGAGTGCACACCTGTTGTGATTTACCCACGCAGCAGCCCTGCCCTGTTATTCCTGTGTGGTTTGAGTGGGGCAGGCAGGTACCACTGCCCACCTTGACTCAGTGACTGAGGTGTCAGAAGTCAGAGGGGTGACCAGAGTCCATCCTTTAATAGAGCAAGGTGAGTTTAGCATGCAGCCATTGCTGTGCATCATTACTTTGCACGGTTACTAGGCAATGGGTCCTGCTCAACCATTGGCTGGCGTCACAATGGGCCCCACGCACAAGCTACAAGCTCTCTATGGGTGACCATTAGTGGTCCCTGCTCAGCCAGTGGGCAGTGCCACAGTGGGCCCCACCCACAACCAACCAACTATCAATGAGAGGACTCTTAGTGAGGCAATTCAGCCATTGGTCATCAGGGGAGGAGTGAGGTCAGAGGTCAGTCCTGGCCTTCTGCCCAAGGCTCTCCAGCTCACCTGGCCTTAGGCCAGTGGGTGAACTGGGGGCCCAGGGGACAGGATGGGGGACTGGGTCCCTTAGGGCCCCAAAGCCCTTGCCAAGGTCACCCACTGATTGGGCCTGGACCTTGAGGTGGCAGTGAAAGTCTGCCCCATCTGTGTCTCTGTAACTCAGCAGCAGCAGCCATCTGCCTAGGTCGCAGTCTGAGAGACCTGGTCCCCGATGTTTGGGAGACCTGAGGAGTTGAGTCCTGGGTGCCTGGTTCCTGGAGCGATGACAACTGGGCAGGGTCTGGGGATCTGAGGGAGCTGCTGAGATCTGTCTCCTCTTAGTCCAGATTAGGACCTTCTAGGGTAAAGCTGTGTCTTGGGATCTTGCCCTTCCTTGTCAGAATAGACAGTAACATTCGTTTGGTAGAGAGTTACAGGAGCATCATTACTTGATCATGACCCTACTTCAAGAACAAACTATCTGACACCAAGAAGTTTACAACAACTCACCATGCCCCTCCCTCAGTTTTCCTGTAAAAGCTTTGCTGAAGCTCTTGGGGAGTTTGGGGTTCTTAAGGCATGAGCCACTCATCTTGCATGGCCCTGTAATAAACCTTTCTCTGTTCCAAACTCTGAATGTTTTAGTATCAGTTGGCCTCACTGTGCTTCGGGCTCATGGACTTGCTTTTTCAAGTAACAATCCAAGTCAAGGCCCATCAGAGTAGCACTAAGTTGAAACCACAAAAGAGACTTTCTCTTTTTTCTACTGAGATATACAAAACCAGAGCAGCTGGTGGCTGTTTCTGCCACTGCTTGGGGCAAGCATGCCTGAAAATGAAGCCAACAGGGAAAGGCAGAGCAAGAGAGGAAGAGAAAGACATTTCTGACACTGTCACAACAGCTGGATACGGCCAACACTGAAAGCAATACACCTAGACTTTTCCATTATGTGAATCGATAATTTCCTGTTTTCGCTGAAGCCAGTTTGATTGGGGTTTCTGTTACTTGTAATTGAAAGCAGCCCTGACTCATTCAAGGTGTAAATGGTTGCAATATATTGTTTCCATTTAACTACATGGCTTATAACCCACACTTTGGAACACAGGGTTTATCCCTACACCTAAGCCACATACTCTAAATGGGCTCAATATAAATTATTCCAAAAGGAAGAAGGAAAATGCATGCCAACTAAGGGTCCATGTAAATATTGAGCTAGAATATTGACAACATTCACAGCAAACATTTGTTAAACATTACTACATGCTTATGCTAAATTTTTTTCTTATTATCTCTCTCTTAAATATACAGAAACCAACTCAGGTTAAGAAACTTAACAAACAACAAAGAGAAATGGTAATGTCATAAAGCCAAGAACGAACGGAACACTCTAACTGGAACATTCTCACTTAACCGCTACGCCTACTGCCTCTATGAGATCACAAGTGCTACTGCCAATACACATCTTGGTTCTGCTGTGCCACACAGAGACTCAACTGCTCGGTGGTGCCCTGAGCCCCCATTACCCCAGTGATATAAGCCAATACATGGTAGAACCTCCCTGGGAAAGGTAGCTTCCCAAGTACAGGTAGCAAACTATTATTAGCGAGTCATGAAACTGATTCAACGAGAGGAGATAGCAGTATTTCCTCCATGGCATAGAAAATATAGTGTTAGAGCAGTGTGTAAGAGTAACTATTACTTTCTGAAACCTTTTTAGATATATCTACACACACATTTATCAACTCTGAATATTTATTGGAAGCTCCAATACTTCAGCCACCTGATGCAAAGAGCCAACTCACTGGAAAAGACCCTGATGCTGGGAAACATTGAGGGCAAGAGGAGAAGGAGCCAGCAGAGGATGAGGTGGTTAGATAGCATCACTGACTCAATGGACATAAAACTGAGCAAACTCTAGGAGATAATGGAGGACAGGGGAGTTTGGTATGCTACAGTCCATGGAGTAGCAGAGAGTCAGATCTGACTTAGTGACTGATTTATACAGGTATATTTATGCACATTTATACAGGTATATACCTGGAATGCAGGAGACCAGGGTTCGATCCCTGGGTCGGGGAGATCCCCTGGAGTAGGAAATGGCAACCCACTCTAGTACTCTTGCCTGAAGAATCCCATGGAGGGAGGAGCCTGGTAGGCTACAGTCCATGGGGTCTCAAAGAGTCGGACACGACTGAGCGACTTCACATACTGGGTCATGCTGTAAAATATACATTATATTATACTATAGGTCATCGTCCAAAGAGTTTTAAGCCATTAATTAGCAAAAGGCTCTGTGCATGCTGGCTGTAAAGTCACTAACACCAGGACTCACAGGGTCCGGTTGAGGACAGAGGGAGACATGAAAACCAAATGGCCTCAAGAGTTGAGGAAAACAAACCAACTCATGCGGCACTGCGTTGCCACGGGAACTCCTTCACCCGAATCCACTGGACTGTCTGGGAGAACTTCTGTTCCTTCACGAAATATGAGAGACTGAATCCTTCCACCAGACCCTCAATATCTGATGTTTATGTATTCATTCAAAACTGAAAAGAGTGAGGTCAGCGATGTGGATACAGAACGCCCTGTGCGTGAACTAGGAAGGTTCGCACCTGGCTCCAAGCCGCCCCCACAGGCACAAGGCCGTTAGACTCACTGGGCCAACTTGAGTTTGGAGGGAAAAACCAAAATTGAGACAAGCATAACAGCAGCCCTGACTGGGTGAAGTGAGACTTCAGGCTCACCCCTCCTCCCTCTCTCTCACAAAGAAATGCCGAGGGGATTCGCCGCTGATGTTAACTGCCACCCAGGCCTCCCCTCCTCACCCTGGCAAAGGATGCTTCTCACGCTTTTATTAATCTGTTGTCATAAACAGCTTGTGAGAGTGTGTGTGCTAAGTGCCTTCAGTCATGTCTGACTCTCTGTGACCCCCCTGGACCACAGCCCACCAGGCTCCTCTGTCCATGGGATTCTCTAGGCAAGAATACTGGAGTGGGTTTCAATGCCCCCTCCAGGGGATCTTCCCAATCCAGGGATGGAACCTGGATCTCCTACATTGCAGGTGGATTCTTTACCATCTGAACCATCAGGGAAAGCCTATGAGAGCAAAGTAAAGCATTTTATCACTTTCCCTTTACTTCCTAACGAGGAGAGGCAACCTGTACCTGCTCCAGAGCCCTGAGCCAAAATCAGCTGGCAGCACATTCCCTGTCATTAACCATGGCACTGCAGCACTGAGGAAGCCCATTTTATTACAGGTTCATCCACAATATATTTTGCTTGAACCTTGTGCAGACTAAACTTATTAACCCAAGTGAGCAGTTCATCCTAAGCCCGAAGTCCTTTAGTGTCTCCAAAGTTGCATTATTCCTTTAACTTCTCCCCCACACAAGAAGCTGCTTAACCTCAGTAAAGTCAGCAACTATCAGTCAGTGTAAGATATTTTCATTCCTGGGTCCTGAACTTTCTGCGGGTTAGGGATTCCCCTTTAAGATCTACCAAAAGCTATGCATGCTCTCTCAAGGAAGTGGCACACAGGTACAGATGTGTGCACACATAAAAATTTGCTAGGATTTCAGAGGGTTCACAGACACCCCAAAAGTCCTCCATACCCTCCCAGAAATCATATTAACCTCAGGTTACTATTCTCAGTCCAAACCTGTTGCTTTTACAATACATTTGTAAATTCTTCCATTACCTTGTGGCAAAAAATAATAATCTGTACACTTAGGGAGTTAAGTGATTTCTCTCAAACACATACCAAAGACCAAAACTAAACAATGATTTCAACATTTCCTACTGAACTCTGCTTAAGTCTACTTCAGAGACTGATATAATCAGTGAAGGATTTGGGGTCAGTTATTTAGGACCTGCTTAGTGCTGAAAGGAAATTTTAAAACAGTAGAAGTTTGTTTTTCATCTTAACAAAACCAGTGCAATGAAGCAATGGTAGAAAAAGAAGTCCACACACAGTTATATGCTAAGTCACATGGCATCCAGCGAAATGTTTGACAGGAACTCGACTTTACTCTTTACTGATCATCAGATCAGCCAGCCAGGGGCTTTTCTTCCTGCTTAGAGTCTGTTTCTTCTCTTCTAGTTACATCATCCTGATCTTCGTTGGGGCAACACGCTGGGTGACATGGGAGGGACGTGATCCAACACTGATTAATCACAGCATTCCACCTACCCTACCACAATGATTGGTTTGAAAATAGCAAGACTAGTTCAGGGAGACTCAATACCGGGACTTCTACTCAAGCATTTGGCAAGAAAATCTCTCATTTGCTTGGGTTTTTAAACTAGTAAGAAAGATGCCAGGAGCTGCTGGTGGCCATCTTGAAACCATATGGGGATAGCCTGATGGAGAATGGAATCAACCCAAGAGAAAATGGAGCCAAGAAATGGACGGATCCCTTATGACGTGGTCTGTTCATTGGATGCAGCTGTGGCTGAAGCACTTTTCAAGCATATGCACTAATAAACTCCAATTTCATGAAGTACCCTGGAGGAGGGCATGGCAACCCACTCCAGTATCCTTGCCTGGAGAATTCCATGGACAGAGGAGCATGGCAGGCTACAGTCCACAGGGTCACAAAGAATTGGACACAACTGAGCAACTAACACTTTCACAGATCACCACAGTAAGATGAGCTTCTAGACTTCTCCACACTTCACTCTAGTGGCTCAGATGCTAAAGACTCTGCCCATGATGTGGGAGGCCTGAGATCGGTCCCTGGGTCAGGAAGATCCCCTGGAGAAGGAAATGGCAACCCACTGCAGTACTCTTGCCTAGAGAATCCCACGGACAGCGGAGCCTGGAGGGCTACAGTCCATGGGGTCGCAAAGAGTCAGACACGACTGAGCAACTAACACTTTAATGGATCACCACAGTAAATTCAGCTTCTAGACTTCTCCATCCCTTCCGTATAACTGGTTTACTTCTCAGGAACTACCCAGAATTTATTACGTTTTTCATGTAAGATGGAAGATTTAAAACAATGAATGACTCATTTATTGTTACTTTACTTGATGCCACTACAAGGATAGTCAACAGCACAATGGTCTTTATTTATACAAGCATGTATTTTTTTCAATATTTAATTTAATATGCATTTATATTTAAAACTTTTAAAAAATGAGTTAACATTTTAAAATGTTTCAGTAAGCAGAACATATTGCTAGATAACACTACTAGTATAAAATTATCTGTTGTTTTCCAAAGTAATAAGAGTAAATTAAGCAAAGCTGAAACAATATAATAGTATTTTAAGACCAACCAAAATCTCCAAGAGGGAAGGAAAAAAAAAAAAAGTCCAAGGCAAAACACTCAAATTTATCTGGAAATGAAAACAGTGCATTAAGTAGTAGATAGTTTGAAAACTTTTATCTGTAGGTGGCGGTATTACAGAAAAGGAGAATGAAAAGAATCTTGTCTCTCCCAAATTAGCCATCTAAATCATATCGTTTTGATATGGGGGAGAAATTGATTTTAAAAATAAAAGACAAGATAATGATACAGAGTGAAAATAATAATATGCTTCTGCTTCAAAGTGTCATAAGAATGGGTTCACTTCGTTAAAAAATTATTTATATGCTTTTACTGAAAGAACCTTTAATGGTGAAATAGGCATTTGTGCATTTTTAGGGATGTCTTCAGAAAGTTTCTTGGAATCACCAGATTAGGGGGTCAAAATAACCACCAGTTTGGACAAGACCACACCAAACCAAATTTCACACATCAGCCAGTTTTTCTCTAAAAGTCTCCCAAAGAAAATGTCAAAAGCTTTTTCAGTGATGTGTTAAATGCTAACAGGGTCTTACAATCAACAAGTTTTTCTCAAAGTGTAACTTCAGTTCCATTTTATACTTGATCCCTTCAAAAGTAAAATTTTCTTTACATTATAAAAAGAACCATCTTATCCCAAATCCCCAAAAGGGTATAAAATATCTGGTTATGTAACTGCCTTTTAACTTCTTAGCTGTGTTTTTAAAAATTTGAAACTCATCTTGATTTGAAACATGAGCCTATTGATTTCAAAAACCCTGCTATGATTTAGGGTAGTGTCTCATACTTTGTGTTTGCAGCATGAACCATTATAGAGAAAGCTTATTAAAAGTTCTCATCTCATATTACAACTCCATAATCTAACATACCAGTTGTATTCATTTACTGACTGAACGGATGTTCCGTAAGTGCCAATGTACACAATAACCATTAAAATTCACCATGGAATCATCACTTTAAAATCTTCATCTTGAACACATGACTATTTGAAATTACTGCATTATCTTTATTTCTAGCTTAAATTCAGTTAGATGCCCCTGCAGGCTTTTTTATATAAGATTATAAATATAATGAAGCAACAATCCCCCAAAATTCCATTACCACAGAAAATATAAACTCTGTTAACATACATAAATTCCCAATGAAAACAAACATTTCAACTTGGACCCAAAGGGCAGATTTACAAATACTTTTGAGAAAGAATCCTCTAATAGAATAATGCTCGCTTTTCAAAAAGACTTTTAGAAAACATATATGTATCCTAGCTACCAAATAATTCCATGTCCATGTTCATGGTAAAGGTTGGTGGGGGTGGGGTATAAATGTGGCACTATGATGGGGTTCCCTCGTGGCCCAGATGGTAAAGAATCCGCCTGCAATGCAGGAGATCCAGTTCAATCCCTGGGTCAGGAAGATATCTTGGAGATAGTAATGGCAATCCACTCCAGTATTCCTGCTTCGAGAATCCCATGGACAGAGGAGCCTGGCGGGCTACAGTCCATAGGGTCACAAAGAGTCGGACATGACTGAGCAACTAACACTTTCACTTTCATGATGAAATCCCACAGAAAAATACCCTGGGTGCTCCTAAAAGCATTTAGGCATTGGGTTGTTATAAAAGAAACAGTCTGAGAAAACTACAAGGTTAAATCAAACCAAAACCCTGACGCCTGATTGGACCATGCTGCTGCTAAGTTGCTTCAGTCGTGTCTGACTCTGTGCAACCCCATAGACGGCAGCCCGCCAGGCTCCCCCATCCCTGGGATTCTCCAGGCAAGAACACTGGAGTGGGCTGCCATTTCCTTCTCCAATGCATGAAAGTGAAAAGTGAAAGTGAAGTTGTTCAGTCATGTCCGACTCTTCGCAACCCCATGGACTGCAGCCTACCCGGCTCCTCCGTCCATGGGATTTTCCAGGCAAGAGTACTGGGGTGGGGTGCCATTGCCTTCTCTGGATTGGATCATACACACAAGTAACAGCAGGGGTGAGCTATAGTCCCAAACGATGCTTCCCAATGGTCCTGGTGGAAATGATTGGTTACAGTTATAGTCAATTTGTGAAAACTCATCACTGCAGTCACTTTGCTGTAGACACATCATACTTCATGATCCGTGAGGATCTCCATGTCCTCCTTCCTACCACCTCTCCAACTTCACTTCTCACCGCTCACCACAGTAACACAGGTCTGTCTTTAACTCCTTGACCACACCACAGAATTTCCCATTTCAACCCTTGTGCTAATTAAATCTCTTCCTTTTCCTTTACAGAGATGCGTTATTTCATGACCTAGGGGTTCATTTCAAATGACATCTCAGAGAACTCTTTTGACCCGCCCTTGCTAGTCTTGACTCCATTAGCTGTTTACTTCCCCTTCATCTCACCACATCCTGAAATCATCTCTTTTGATTGTATTTGTAGCTGTTTTTTCAGCTGTTTCCCTACTAGAATGTATACTTCACAAGAATGGAGACCATACATGTCATTTCCTCTTGTGTTTCCCCCACAAAGCACCTTGCACATAGGTGTTCAAAACAAGTTGGCTGAATGAATAAATGGGACCAAAATTTTCCAAGTATTATGCTAAAAGGTAGATTTAAAAATAAGTAGACAAAAATTAAGAATTAGCTTGAAATTAAATAGAATACAAACTATGTTTAAAGACTGCCTTCACATATCTTGCTTTACTCACCACCATCACCAGTATCTACACAATGCTGATGATCAAACAATAAGCTAGCAGCTTCTCAGTAGTCTAACCCACCTTTTTAAATTTAAAAAGATCTACCACATTGTTAGGATGTTACTAGGGGAAAGAAGCAACTCTATAAATTCATTTTTTTCCTTCCTGTAAAAGATTGGAAAAATACTTCAGGCATTTGCATGAACACACACACACACAGACACACACCCAGTGGAGAATGGTTCTCCAGCACTGAACTGGTATTTCCACCTACAACTCAACCCACTGGGGACTTCATAATCCTTACACACAACCTTGGCCTGAGATACAGACATTTTATGCCAAAACTGTGGGTGGGAAAGCCAATTCTTTTCTTCCTGCAGAAGGATATACAGACAATTATTACACAACTTTAGGATGACCCATGCCTTCCTGTCTCAGGAAGCTCCCAGAGGTTCCCTAATTGCCTCTTATTCACCAGGGCAGTGGGCCTCCAACTTCTCAATGATGGTGCACCCACCAGCCATGCCGCCCACTGAGGAACAGCATGAAATACCGAAATACTTGGCTGCTGCTTATGACCCAGGAGCAATTTCTCTGGCCAAAGAGGCAGAATATGAATGCCATGTAAAACCACAGCCTAAACTCATGTGTTCAACAAAATTAATAGACAGTTATTGAACTCATTGGCTGTCTGAGTTTTTCTGTTCATGTTCTTTCACAACTTGTTCACGTCTACTAATATTTAACAGGTATGTGGAGGCTGACGCCAAATGCTTAAGCTGACAAGATAAAAACTTGAAACTGAAAACCTATTTCTATTAACCCATTTTCGTCTTCTATGAATAGGAATAGGGCATTAGTCTTTTTTAGAAATAAAATTGCTGGGTTGGAAGAGCATCTGTGAATCACTACCTTAAGAGAAATCATCTCTAAAAGTCCAAATATTATCATTGTTTCATTCTTTGCTAAAGAAATTATTATTCATTTTTATATATACATGTATATATGTATGTGTGTATATACAGGCTCCTGGGTGGCGCTAATGGTAAAGAACCCACCTGCCAGTGTAGGAGATGCAGATGTGGGTTTAATCCCTGGGTCGGGAAGGTATATTAATATTAAATATTTTTAAATCTTTTCTTTTTATCTTTAATAGCTACATAAAGATAATGAAATATACATATAAAAAATATATATATATACACACTTCTATGTTAGAAAGAAATTTTCAATTCTCACCAAGTACATACTTATCAAAAAGTGAAATGGCTATTCTAAAATATATTTGTTAAAAATTACACCAATATTTCGAAAGAACTAAGAAGCAAAATGATCTCCACAATGACATCATATTAAAATGTGCATAAATGTCAAATATGAAGTAATTTGAAAGCTGATTACACAGAAAAGTCTCTAATTATATTCTCTAACTGGGGATAGCTAAAGTCAAAGCAATTAATAAACATGAAAGGATGTTTTTGATGGAAATGCCCTTAAAACACATAAAGATGTTAAAACGGTAAGTTTTGTCATAACAGCTTTTTTCTAAACAGAATCCACACTTGACAGTAACATATGCACAAACATGTCTGTGGTCTCCAAGCATGACACCAGCGCAACTGAAGCGGCAGAAAATGCACAAACAGGATTAAATCTTGACACAGAAGAGGAGAGAGGGCAGCATCTGGAACTGCTGGCATGCTACTAAGAACAAACACTGGCAGCGGCACAAGTTCTCTGATCAAGGCTGGGTGGCTTCAACTTGGGAAAGCTATCCTTCTCTCTTAGAATCAAGTGTTTATCAAAACAAGTTTGTAGGTACCTATGATGAACTCGACAGTAACCATTCCACCACCCGAGCAGTTTTCAAAGCCACACACTTAGAAATACATTTGAGAACCCCAAATAATATGTGTGATAATATATGCATATTTAAGAATTCCAAATAACGTATGTAGACTCCAAAGTAAAGTATGGTACACACTCTCCCCACAGTGGTACAACCCTATTCCTTAAGTAAGGGTTTTATACAGTGACTTCTTTCCAATAAGAATGGGGAGGGGGATGCAGGGGGTGAAGAGTAACTTTACAGTGGAGAGACACGACAGCCCTTTCCCCAGCCAAGTGCCAAGGCCACATCCACAGTGGGAAGTCACGCTGATAACAGTAGGTACCCTTGATACGACAATAGCATTTACTTCTGTGATCTTCCCTCAAAAACTGTAACCCTAGTGGAATTGTAAGAAAAAGATCAGATAAATCCTACAAAATACCCAAAGAGCTTTGAGAAGCTCCTCAAGACCATCAAGGTCATCAAAATCAGTCTAAGAAATTGTCACAGACAAGAGGAGCCAAAGAAATCATGATGATTAAATGTAACGTGGTATCCTGGGATGAGATCTTGGCAAAAAAAAAAAAAAAGACACATGAGGTAAAAACTAAGGAAATCTAAATAAAACGTGGACTTTAATAACAACGCATTGATATTCGTTCATTAACTGTAACCAACGTATGATAGTAGCACGTAAGATGTTAATAATGAGAAGCTGGGTGTGGAACAAAGGGAACTAACTTTATAAAATACTACCTCTGCATTTTTTTTTTTTCGGTAAATCTAAAACTGTTCTAAAAAATTAAGGTTTGTTTTTAAAACTGATTGAGCTTGATGTTTCAGTTTCCTTATACCCACAGACAAGACTGAAAATGCTGATGAAAGTTCTGCCGACCTTTTAAAGGTTGTTTCCATTGTTGTGCAGTTCTAGGTTGAATGAGAACAAGAGATTCTAACAAAATCATCCCAGGAAGGAAGACAAACATGAGCCCCTCCTTGGACTTTCCTGGGGGTCCAGTGGTTAAGACTCCACATTCTCAATGCAGGGGGCACAGGTTCAATCCCGGCTGGGGAACTAAGATCCTGTATGCCACACAACACAGCCTTAAAAAAATAAGATGAGCTTATTATGTACTTCCCTCTCAGGAAGCAGTGGTATCTCATATTGTTAAATTTAACAGGCATCTCCCAACTTCCTGTACAAAGTAGAGGCAGGGCTGCCAGCTCCACAAAGCTATTATGGAAAAGAATCAAATGTGGGTGTGTGTTGCAGATGTTCTGTGCCAAAATCTCTTGGCAAGCTTAGTAACGTCAAGGTAGAATAGGCTCCTTTGTGGGTGAACATCTCAGCGTCTATAATCCAAAGTGCAGTGAAAAGGATGATATTTTTTGCATCATCTTCTAACCTTCTTCAACCAGAAAACTTTGAAGGGATGGAGGTGGGGAGGGGGCATCCCCTGAGAGTAGGTGTCATGGTCTAATTTTGGAAAACATAGCTCTGAAGGCAGTGTTACCAGAGCTCTTAATACAGTTCCTATAAAAGCCTCCTCTGGCAAGCTGTGCCTCCCACTATGGCACCCAGGACTTGCAGGATTCCTAGCTTCCTGACACTGCATCTACCCACTCCATAGAGTTAACAACTAGGCATTATTTTTATTTATTTAAGCAGATGGACTCCTATCTTGTGTTTAGTCTGGTCCAACTCTTTGCAGCCCCATGGACTGTAGCCTGCTAGGCTTCTTTGCTAGTAGTTCTAAGCAAGAATACTGGCGCCATTTCCTACTCCAGGGGATCTCCCCAACTCAGGGATCAAACCTGGGTCTCCTGCATTGGTAGGCTAATTCTTTACCACTAGTGCCACTTAAGAAGCCCAGATTTCTATCTAACTTTTTCACTTCTCTATCTAACTTTATAGTTAAAAAGTCAGGGTGGGAGGGTTTAACATGTGCTTTTATCTGGGAGAAAGGAAAGCTTACAAAGAGTATATTTTCTCATTGCTATGCACCTCACAGATATGATTACTGACTTTAATTTGGAAGGAAGGGTATAGGACTTTGGGAATATTTCTTCATAAATTGTGGATCAGTTACTGCAGATAAGAACAGGAATTTTTTCCGCCAAGAATCAGGACCTAGGGTTCCTTCTGAGCTGATCCTCTAAGGACTGAACAGCCAAACAGCTGGGACCATCAGTACATGGTGAAAAACCTAACATTTTTTTTTACTCAAATTTATTCATTCTTCTTTAATTTCTTCACTAAAGAGAATTTTTTTTTTCATTTTAATTGGAGGCTAATTAATTTATAATATTGTGGCGGTTTTTGCCATACATTCACAGGAATCAGCCATGGGTGTACATGCGTTCCCCATCCTGGAGTGCCCCTCCCACCTCTCTCCCCATCCCATCCCTCAGGGTCATCCCAGTGCACAAGCCCTGAGCACCCTGCTTCATCCATTGAACCTGGACTGGCAATCTGTTTCATATATGATAATATACATGTTTCAAGGCTATTCTCTCAAATCATCCCACCCTCGCCTTCTCCCACAGAATCCAAAAGTAGAATTTTTAAAAAAATCAAATACATATGTAGATAGAAGGTTTGGTATGGGACTCCAAAATATTAATTAGATTTAATAAATTCTGAAAGAAATCATCTCCCTTTCTAGCCATTCTAACCATGGTTATAATGTAGAAGTTATACAGTATTATGTCTGTCCTTGAATGTGGCTGATGAAGGGTTTTATTTACCCAAACTTTGTAGCCAGTCCCTGAATAGAACACAGGAATCAGCCTTAGAATCCTCTTTGTGATTGAGGCTATTTTATTGATCACTCAAGTATCAGTTTTAGAAACATAGCAGTTTGAAAAAAAAAGACTAATAAAAATAAAAAGTATGTTTTTCTCAGAGAACTGAGCATAATCAAAAGAAAAATAAGCTTCTCTAAAATATTATGCTACTAGAATACTATTCATTTAATATTAAAAAGCCACTGAAACATTAAAAGCATGTCAAATTCTACTGGAGTCTAAGACTAAAAACTAAAAAGCTCAAAAAGTCTTTAAAAAGTTATTTTTAATGAAAACTAGTAATTAAAATTTATGTTTTGCAGTGCCCCAGGATCTCAGTCTCCTGGCTGACAAAGTCAGGAGAACACAGAACTGAGCTTATTAAGCAGAAAGTTTTTCTAAAAGTTGCAGAAAGAGGACCAGGGCACTGCTGCCAGCCACAGGCCTGGCGGGGGCTTTTAAAGCGGGTCGTCTTGAGAGGTCTCTACCAACTCAGCTTTGAGGCTGCTGATTAACATATGCAGCCTATTTCAAAGTGCCTTTCAAACTGCCACCCGCCCCCCACCCCCAATCATGTGAACTCTTCAGTAGGCAGTCTTTTAATTCTGATGTTTAGTTTCACCTTTTTGTAGCTTCTACCTTAGCCTTCTGTGTTTAGGATCACTCGTCCACGTGTATCCAGGTTCATGGGCAAGCTGATCTGATTGCAATAGACCAGAGTCTTGAAAGAATGCAAGATTTGTCAGACCATCATTTAGACAACAAATCGAAAACCTAGAAGCAAGGCCCAGAGTTTCTGCTTACCCTTTGCCGCTGCTGCTAAGTCACTTCAGTTGTGTCCGACTCTGTGTGACCCCACAGACAGCAGCCCACCAGGCTCCCCCAGTCCCTGGGATTCTCCAGGCAAGAACACTGGAGTGGGTTGCCATGTCCTTCTCCAATGCATGAAAGTGAAAAGTGAAAGTGAAGTCGCTCAGTCGGGTCCGACCCTCAGCAACCCCATAGACTGCAGCCTTCAAGGCTCCCCTCGTCCAGGGGATTTTCCAGGCAGGAGTACTGGAGTGGGGTGCCATTGCCTTCTCCGACCCTTTGCTAGGTCTCTGTATGTTTTCTTATTCAGTCTTCCAGGACCCCATGGTGTAGGTCCTGGAAATATCCCCACTTAACTAACAATGACACAGAATCAGCAGTGGGAAGTAACTCCCTCTAGGAATGTCAGAGCAGAATTCTAACCCATGCCTCTTTGTCCCAAACCTGTATTCTTTCTGGCTGGGGCGTCCCCTTCCCCCAGTACCATGCAGCAGCACACAGATGGAAACAGCTCTTCAAGAATTCAGATAGCATCAGTAAAAACAGTAAGATCGTGTGTCTTCTACACTCCCTATAGCAAAAGGGCATCACTGTTTTGGCAAAACGTCTAACAACCTAGAATCTCCCAAGTCTCTCAGGTTTGAGAATTGTACAAATTTAAATACAACGCAAATGGCTAAACATGAGCAGATATTCAAAATGTGTGGCTGGTATTAATGGTCTTAATGAGGCAATGTTATACTGAAAGGGGGCAGAATTTATATCTATCCTTATTTATTCCTGTCCTTATCCAAAAAGGAAAGAGAATTTATAAATATGATAATATATAAATTGCTGAATAGGAGTTCATAAGAGCCTTTAAGGCTTTATACATGCTAAATTATATACACACTATTTTCTTGAACACTTTTAAAGCAGTCTTTCACTATCCTTAGATACTAATTTTGCTTGAATTATTTCACAATGACTAGTTGGGAATACTTCAAAACATGGTAACTAGCTCCAAAAACTTTTCTGCCTTTGCTGAAACTTTAACCACACACAGGCCACAGCTATATTCCTTAGCCTTAGTATCTTTGTACAGAATTGGAACATTCAGGCACTCTTTCAAATTGAGCCTGAATTTTCACAATTGGTAAGAAGTAAAATTTTGAGTCAACCAACTGTTACAGCTTACAGAAAACCAACCAGCACTTTCAGTTATTTTTTTCTTCAAAGTAAAATGAATTGACTGTATTGAGCTGTTTCTGTGCTTCCCTCTCTTGAGATGTGACTTCCCTGAAGAATTTCCACCAACATACAACCATCCTTTCAAAGGCATTCCCTTAAAAATTAATTTTAATCTTTTTATAATTCAAAACATTTGAGGTGGAAAAAGCAATTTTTCTAAATAGAAACATACTTCTGCTTGTCCCCAAGTCGATTCTAAATTCTAATCAGATTCAGTCCAAATGCCACTTAATGACTACGTGTTCTGCCCAGATAACAAGACATGCTGCTAACTTACCATTTAGTGACAAATGCCTCTTTATTCAAGTGTCCTCCGACTGGTGGTATTATTAGCAATGAAGAGACTGACTTAGAGGCAGACTTTTTCAAAGGCTAGAGCACAGCATAGATTTTCATCCAAGTTTTTTTCTTATGATCTGCAAAGTATTTCACTCCAATTGCCATGAGTTTCTAAAATTAAATAATATATTTACCACAGGGAGATTTTTTTCCTAAGCATGCTGTTAATGATTTTTTTCCACTCCACAAATATAAATACTTGTAAATGCTTAGCACAAGGTGAAAGAGATACTGAATTAACGATATGCTCTAGGACAGGGGCTTCAATACTTTGTTCAGTATGTGTCATCAAGGCATGCCCAGCAAAAGGCAGTATCACTATACAATTCTGAAATGCGAATGTCTTCAAGGAGTTTATAATCCTCGAAGTGTCAGGCACTATTCTAGGTTCTGCAGATACAGCTGTGAGCCAACACACTTTGTGCCCTCGAGGCCCTTATACTTTAGGGGGTGAGATGGGGAAGACAATATACTAAAACTATATGTAATATGTATTATATATAACAATAACTAATTATATATAAATGTAAACAATAAATTATATGTATGGTATGCTCAGATACTCAGTCCTGTGTGACTCTTTGCAACCCTATGGACTGCAGCCCATTCAGGCTTTTCTGTCCAAGGGATTCTCCTGGCAATAATACTGGAGTGGGTTGCTGTGCCCCCTCCAGGGGATCTTCCCAACTCAGGGATGGAACCTGAATCTCTTATGTCTCTTGCATTGGCAGGCAGATTCTTTACCATTAGCACCACCTGGGAAGCCCATATGTGGGTTTCCCAGGTGATGCTAGTGGTAAGGAATATTTTATACAACACAGACACACACACACACATATATATATAATGTATACATATACACATACTACATATATATAATGTATACATATACACAAACTACACATATATAATGTATACATATATATATATTTATATATGTGTGTGTATGTATAAATCTAGTATGCTTGACAGAGGCTCTACAGGGAAGGGAAAAACAGTGAAGAAGCCGGGGAGCCTCTCTAGACTGGGTGGCCTCACACTTGGAAGATCTTTCAGATGAGACTTAGATTTAAAAGAAATGAGGGGGCAAGTCTTGCAAATATTGGGGGTTAAAGTATTCTAGACAGAGAGAAGAAACTAATATGCAGGCAACTAATGATAACCCGGTTTGTGACCAGCATAGTGAGAGATGTGGCTGGGATTGCTAGATGTCTACCAAAACCCCATCTCTTCTTCCAGGGCACCCAGTGAGACCACAAGTCTCAGCTAGTCTTGCTTCAGCTGAGAACTTGTGACCTGTCTCTGTCAAAGGGATGTGCGAATAACGGTACGTGTCACTTCCGAGGCAAGGCTGTCTGAGCAGGCCTGGCTACTCCATGCCTGCTTTTCCCTTCTGCGAGTTAGAGTACGGTGACATCAGCAGAGCCACGTGGAAGGGGCTGGCCTCCTGCATCAGGACAGCCATCTGCTGACCAAGCACGAACAAAATGCTGTCTCCCGTCATACTGTGTGTTCCTTGAAGACAGGGGCGAGTCTTTCTCATCCTCATAGCCCTAAAACCCAGCATGACTTCTAGCGAATGGCAGGATCCCAGCACTAACTGAACAAACTCTACTGAAATAGTAGGGAGGAGGGGAAGTTCTGTGAAAAGGTAACTAAGGAAAAGAATCTGAAAGGGTTCACAATAAAGACATTTTAAAGGACAGAGTGAGCAAAGAGAGGAAGAAAACATAGGATACATTTGAAGGACATGACCCAAAAGGTGCCCACACTTGTATACCTTTCATTCAATAAGCAATTATTAAGCAACTATTGTGTGCTGGGCACTATTGCAGATGCTAGAGGAATCTTGAAGGACAGGATGCAAACACGACATAAAAAGGAATGGGGATTCTACTGGAGATGGTGAGGCCGTGGCAGATCGTGAAGCTGCAGCAGAAATCTCTGGGGAGACTGGCCACAGTGGGCATACCAGAGGAAGGGATGGAGCAGAGGTTTCCCTGGCATAGAGTGTTCATGGAACAGCAAACAGCTCAGCCCTCTAGGAAGTAAGCTCCAGGAGAGCGGGCTCTGTGTTCTTCACTGCAGAATGTCCAGTGCCTGGAATGCAGCCTGCCCTGAGCAGATCAGGAGATGTGGGGGAAAAGTGTTAAGTTTAGAAACAAGGCTGGAGGGGGAGGGGATTGGATAAGAGAAGGAATCAGAAAACCCTGAGGGCAACAAGATCAGATTTAACTGGTTGAAAGGTGCAGGAAGGGTTGTGCCACCAGAAGAGACCCTAAGGAGATGACTCAAGGGCCTGGGCTCCAGATGAGAGGAGATGGAAATCGAAATAAGGGTTGTGTTTGTGTGTGGGGCGGGTAGAATGAAGATCACAGGATTCAGGAATTATATGGGGAGGACTCAGGGCTTGTGGTGGTTTTATATACATACATACACACATACACACACACAAACACAAAGAGTCTAAGATGACTCCTACACTTAAGGAACAGCAAGCTGGGAGAAAACAGCAGTAATCTGATTTTGCATATGTTACGTTTGGGATGCTCCAGGGTTTTTTTGAGAGAAAATGTTCAAAAGGCAGCTGGGCATGCAGGTGTCATGTTTCAGGAAAAGATCTGGTCTGGGTTCAGAAATGGAAGAACCAGCAGCATCCAGGTCACGGGAATGAAAGAAATTGCTCAACGTGGCCACCACGTACTGCCGCATGAGTTATGCACTGCACAACTCCGGAAGCATCAGCTGCTCCAGGTCACTGCAGTTTTGTACAGATAACACAGCACTTTTTTGGTAGATAACTACCATGCATTATCTGGAGAGGAGAGCATCATTTTCTGTCTCATCAGAGTCATTGTGTAGATGAGCAACAGGTTTTTCAAGCGAAAGAGCTGCTCCTAAACAAGCAGAGGCAAGAGGAAGAAAAAGGGAGAAGGCAGGTGGGGGAGAAATGGGACAAAGCAAATCCATTTCAAAGTGGTCTATAAACATCTCCTATATCCTCTACACTGAAGACTACAACAATTGTATTAACCCTCAAAGCTTTCATGGTCTCACTGGGTTCTGTTACCACAGGGAATACCAGGAGCTTACTGAAAGCAATCCTCGCCCTGCTTGCTCACTCATGAGATCTCAGTGTGGATCTTCCTTCAGCTCACAGGCTCCAGGGCTGCATTTTCTTTGTAAAATGGTAATAACGATGATAAAGAAAACACGGCTACACCTATACACTTCCCTACACATGATTAACAATTCTTCCCTGGCCTAGAATAAAAAAAAATCACTTCAAGGCATTTGAAAATGGTGGCTCAGAGGTTAAAGTGTCTGCCTGCAATGCGGGAGACCTGAGTTCAGTCCCTGGGTCGGGAAGATCTACTGGAGAAGGAAATGGTAACCCACTCCAGTTTTCTTGCCTGGAAAATCCCATGGACGGAGAAGCCTGGTAGGCTACAGTCCACAGGATCACAAAGAGTCGGACATGACTGAGTGACTTCACCTTTCCCTTCCTTTCCAAAACTAGGAATTAACATAAGTAAATAAAAATCTGGAATGGCACAGGATGCTGCTGAGTTTCTACAGCAAGATGCACTGAGTCAAACCAGCGGTTCTGAAGTGGGGTGATTTGGTTTCTGCCCCATGAGCCTCCCTGGTGGCTCAGACAGTAAAGAATCCACCTGCAATGCAGGAGACCCAGGTTAGATCCCTGGGTTGGGAAGATCCCCTGGAGAAGGGAAGGGCTATGCACTCCAGCATTCTTGCCTGGAAAATTCCATGGACTTAGGAGCCTGGCAGACTACAATCCATGGGGTCGCAAAGAGACAGGCATGACCAAGCGACCAACACACACACAATTACATGAGACGTTTAACAGTTTTTGGTTGTCACAACAGGAAAATGGAGTGGGGTTAGTTCTACTGGCCCCTGGTGCGTCAAGGCCAGGGATGCTGCTAAACACCTCACCATGCACAGGACAGCTCCCATCACAAAGAATTAGCTGACTCGAAATATCAGTAGAGTCAAGGTTGAGAAAAACTGTTAAACTATAAGCTTCTTAAGGCCTAGGTACCTGTGATGTCCAGTAAGTACCTGTGATGCCCAAAAGTGTTTGATAAGACAAAGTAAAATGGAAGACAGTTACTGTACTATATTGAAGAAATAGGCAACAATTTCACCTACTTTTTTCTCCTGCAATTATTGCCTTCCATTTAGGCTCCCAATTCAGATTTTTAAAAAGCTGACAAAAAGTGTTAGAAACCTAAATGATATACCCAAGTGCCTTCTGGTCAAGCAAATTCTATAAATTTTTGTCAAATTCTTATAAATAATGGTCCATTATAAAATACAAACACCTCTTCACCATTGTTTTCCACATTGAGAAATGCAATTCTGACAGTTAATTTAGATTAAAAAACCAGAGAGTAAAATAAAAGTAGAAGCTAAATATGTGATCTAAGTTAATGTCACTCAGAGTCATTTTATCCCACTACTAATCACCGCTTCCCATGCCTAACCTCAATAGCCATTCGTTTTCCCCAAATTTAAATGGAAGTGAATTACAGTCACAGATTTTCCAATGAGACATCTGATTTACGTTCCACCATTTGCTTGGATCCTGACACTGAAATTGACTGTGTTCCTAATTTTTACGGTTCTATTTTAATTTGCATTGTAACTAAATGATAAAGAACAAAAGCTATTCAAAAAAAAAAAAAAAAACCTACATAATCATGCTCCTGCCCTTACTGGAAAGGGAGAAAGGATATCACTACCCAAACCAGCACCCTTTGGTAACTGAAGCCTTTTGTCCCTCCAAGGTCCAGACAATGGCTCCCTTAAGCATCAGATGCTCAGAGAGTGCTACAAGTGCTGAATGGATTTTCATGGAACATAAATCACTTTCCCACTACCTGCCACTTACAGACCTGCTTCTCATGAACCTTGGACCCTGCACAACATGGCTCACCATGTCCTCTGTGACAGCTAGGAATAAGGCAACTGTTTGCCTGAGTAGATAAAGGGCATTTCCCCCTTTTGACTCTTAAGGGGTGTTCCCCCTTGTGCAGTGACATTTTTTAAATTAAAATCACAGGAACATCCAATTCCCCCATGCCACTTAAATCTTAAAATATCTAAATATTTGCATGGTTTATATAACTGTTGAGCATTTTAATAGAATTTTAGCAACATATTTATCTGATTATTTCCTAATACATCTCCATGTGGATCAAATCTCCTGCTCTTATAATTCTGCATGAGAACTTTCAAGCAATTTTGCTTCCCATTTGGCTAGGGGTTTGGGGGTTGGGGATGGCTGGGTCTTACAGGACTACAGAGAATACGGACACGTTGCAGACCTCACCTTTAGTGGTTGGGAAATTTTTCCCCCATATGAATTTCCAGATTTACTTAATCCTCTTGAAACAGAATTGCTGAGAATCATGATGAAAGATTCTGTTGTTAGTGTGACATCATTCATATATATCTAATTCCATTGCTCCGTGTTAAATTCTGCCTGCTTTAAAGTAGGCAAGTTATATACTTCCCAGAGGGGTTGAAGTTGCCTGCTTTTTCGTGGCCCTTATCACAAACAGCTGAGGACCCCAGGGAGCTGTTTGAAAGTCACCTAAGCAACATCTCTGCTGAGTAAAATATAGCTGCCAATGGCCAGCTTGCTGTACACACACCCCCACACACCCCCACACACCCCCACACACACTCCACTTCTCCGAGCCAGGTTATGCCAAAGGCTCTGCAGGCATGAAATCATGAAGCAATTTAATACAAGCTTGGATAAAAAGCCAAGTGAGCAATTTAGAAGTCGAAAGGAAACACAGGGGAAAGTTGTTTGGCTTTTGAGAAGTGGAGGAAAGAGGCAGAGAGCATCTTGGATCCATTTGGATGGGAAGCGAGAGGAGAGGTGGGGCAGCAGCTGTCTGCTCAGCCTGTTTGGGGAAAATGGTGCAGAATAGTTTTCCCTACTCTGGCTCCTGAGATGACAAGTCCTTAGCATCCCAAACCTGTAATTCTAAACTCTTTCTAGGGTCAGAAGCACGTGACATTTAATGGACCTAAAGAACAAGAGTAACATATGCTGGTTGTGCTGAAAACAAAGCAAAAAGCCTTAACACTTTTCTGAAGGTGGTTGGAAATCAGGCTTTGACTTGGCATGGAAAATCATCGCGGGGGGTGAGGTTTGTTGACGCATCAGCCTAGACAAGTCTCAAGGGAAAAACGTCTATTAATGCAAAGACCTTTGCATCAGAGAAAGGTGGCAGTAGGGAGGTATGCTGACAACTTTGAGAACAATACCGACGGCTGGAGCCAAGACATGTGATCCCAATGTCAGGCCTCAGCCCAGCTGGAGCAGCCATGGGAAAGAAAGATGCCATACAGAGGAGAAGACGGGGGCCAGCGCTGAGTGAAGTGGGTGACAAATTAGTGCTAAGGCACCACAAGCGGCAGGCTTGTTTTCTCCGGCTCTGAGGATGTAAGCTGTGAGAGGCTTTCACCCTGGAAGCCTGGATGCTGGGGAGGGCCAGCAGGCGACAAGAGACACAGTCAGGCTTCACTGAGGCTGCGGGAGGCCATCCCCGCCAGCACAGCAGGGAAGACACGGTGCACACAGGGAGGCCAGCCGGCAAGACAGGTGGGTGCAGGGCCCTGGCCAGAGGCAGAGCCCCCAGGGCAGGAGATCCAAAATCAACACAGCACATCCGTCCGGGCCAGCAAACACGCCTCGGCTGGGAGAGAAGGGATCGAACACTGGAGTCAATTGTCGCCGAAACAGCTGTGCACAGCCTGGGCAGCCAAATGCGGGGCTGCCGGCACTATGTCCTCAAGAGGGTGCAGGTTCCTGAGCAGGGCAGACACAAAGCGCCCCCAGGTCCTGCTGGCCAAGTCTTGCCAAGGGGCACTCAATACATGATTGTCAAATTGGCTCAAGTCTCCTCCGGCCCTCTGAGATGAAAAACTCCATCCATCAGACCCGGCGAAGGTGCTCCTAACCTGTCAGCCTGTGACAGGGCAGACCGGGGAATTACTCCCTCCACCCTCAAAGGGCTTACTGTCGTTTGGGCCAGACGGTTTTTTCCCAAACTGTGGGTGGCCTCCTACAGCGGGTAGTCAAAATCAATTATATGGGTCAAAATCAGCCTTGTTTTTCACCCACACACATACAATAAAAGAGAACATGCTTGTGGAACTTTTGATTCAAACGTGTGCATTCACTACCACTATGTCATGCTGTTAAAATATACCCCTTACTGCAGGTCAAAGAAAAAAAAATGTTTGAAAGCAGCTGATCATTCAAACAATCACCATTCAAATGTTTGAAAGTAGCTGATCATGTGAAATGATCAAACATTTCAAAAAGTGTTTGAAAGTAGTAGAAGACAGGAACATGGAGCCCTTTACAAAGAACTTCCACACATACTCGTTTATGAAACCATCCAGAAACCCCATAAGGAAGCTGCCCGTTTTTTTCAGTGACTCAAGAGATATTAATCAACTTGTTCAAGGCAGCACAGCAGAGCCTGGATGTAATCCCAGATGGCTCTGACTCCAGTACATCCTTGAGTACCACAGGAGTAAGGAGGGAGAGAAAGAGACGTGGAAAGGTGAGGAGATCTCGACTGGGAAGGAAGGGCGGATATGTAGAGATAGGCTGGGCTGGCTTGAAGGTGAGTGGAAGATTCAGCCTGATGTAGCAGAGGATACTGGGAAGTTCCAAGTGAACTGAGCTGGACAGATTCTGGCAGCCCCTATCAGTGCTAAGACATTTGAGCTTTCCCTTCCTCATCTGTACAATGAGGACAATAACAGTACCTACTAAGTGAGGCACTATGTCCTATATAAAATGCTTGTGCTCAACATATGGTAGCTTAAAAAAAAAAGGCATCTCACCCATGCACCGAAAAATCACTGATCACACATTATGTGACCCTAATGACAAGCCTATGACATAGACAAAGTTTTAGAAGCTTAAGAAACTGCAGCAGAGACACAGAGAAACTTGCCCTGTGGCTTCTGCTCTGGGTGGCTTATCCAACAAGGAGAACAGCAGATAATGGTGCCACAATGGCCAACAGAACCTCAAAGGCAAAGCAGAGAACTCCAGACATCCACCACCAAGAGGCAAGAAGTCTGCAAGGTTTCTGAGGAAAAGAGCTATGAGGTGGGGGTGTTGGGTGATATTAAGGCTCTGAAATTAGGGAAAGAGTGCTGCCTCAGAGGTACACTTTGAAAGCCAAGATCCACAAAGACAAACACAAAGAGAAACAGCTCCAAAGCCTACTAACATGATAGTATTAAATCCAGGGGCAAGAATGGCCATCAGATGGGACCTAGTCAGATCTGAAAGTGGAGAAAAGTAGAGATCTAAAGAGAGCCACAGTGACCTTGCCACTCTAAGCAAGAGACACGGAGAGCCATAGGCAACGTTCTTGGGCCTTGGGAGAGTGCAGGACCCACTGGCAAAGTCTGCCCCCACCGCCAAGCAGGACACAGGCAGCTGCAGCCAACTCCCTCTGGGTATTCCTGCTGTCAAGCCTACTGACCGTGAAATGGACGCCTTGGACTTAACCTGATGCCATCTGACACTTAACTTCTCTTTGTTTTCACTCTGGCCAACTAAGCATCTGATTATGATTTGGCTTCCCACACAGGCCCCAGGAAGAGGATGTGTACCAGCTGTTCCCACACTGGAACTGCAGCCCATGAAACGCAAGTATCAACAGCTTGCTTCTCACGTTAAGTCAGTAAAGCTGGCAATCTGGCTTTCTATAGCCACTTTCTAAACCAGGTTAACACAATACAGAGATGAATTCTTGTTATGCTCCTTAAATCTGTTTCTGAGACATTAGAGCTTTGGGTCATCATAAGGACGCCTACTGGAATAGGCCGCTTTGACCATCTCCAGGGGTGACCTCATGGAGGGATATTGGCAGAAGTCAGTCTCCTTGGGGTGGGGCCAGCAAGGGAGACTGGTGTCAGCAAAGCTAGCTTGCAAGACAGAACCATGGCTCTGTCCAATCCAATAACTGGCTGGGACCATAAAGGCATTTATTACGCTGCCGGTCACTCTTCTTATTCCACAAAGGTTTACTGAGTTCCTACAACATGCCAGATGTTACTCCACCATCCCCAGGAATCCCTGCCTTCCAAGAGCTTACAGTCTAGTGGTGTTAACAGGTTAATTTACTATTTTAGTAAATACAGGTGCTATGATGAGGGTACGCATAAAGTACATGGTCTGAAATAATGAACAACAAGCGTTCAATCCCTGGGTTGGGAAGATTCCCTGGAGGAGGGCATGGAAACCCCACTGTGATATTCTCACCTGGAGAATCCCATGGAGAGAGGAACTTGGGGGGCTACAGGTTCTTTGTAACCTTAGGGTTTCAAAGAGCTGGACACGACTGAAGCAGTTTAGCATGCATGCACATAGGGAGGAACACCAAAGTTTTTCAGCCAAAAGAGAACAGTCATTTTTCAAAGAGAAGAATCAATGCCCTTTTTACCTTCTTGAATTTCTGAATCCAACGAAATGTTGAATTTTAAATCAGACATCAAATCATATCTAATTTTACTTCCATCCATCCTATAAGTGGCGCAAAAGAAATAGCAAGAGGATTGAAAAATATGATCTTAGCCAAGATGTGTGTTGCAACATGTGTAGAAAACTCCAATAATAAAATAAAGGTAGATGCCAGATCTATCAGAGAATGCAATGGCACCCCACTCCAGTACTCTTGCCTGGAAAATCCCATGGACAGAGGAGCCTGGTAGGCTGCAGTCCATGGGGTCGCTAAGAGTCGGGCATGACTGAGCGACTTCCCTTTCACTTTTCACTTTCATGCACTAGAGAAGAAAATGGCAACCCACTCCAGTGTTCTTGCCTGGAGAATCCCAGAGACAGTGGGCCCCCGTCTATGGGGTCGCACAGAGTCGGACATGACTGAAGCGACTTAGCAGCAGCAGCAGTCAGATCTATGACAGCCCAGGAAAATGCAGGCTTCCAATACTCAGGCCAAAAACCAAACTCGTAAGACACTGCCTACGTAAAGACCACACACTCATCCAGTTTCATCATCTGGTACAGAATTCCCCAATGCAATTCATACTAACAATTTAATGTTCCAGTCACTGAGAATTTAAGAGATCATAAAATCTCAGGGTTGATAAGAAAGACAAAATCAGAAAGCAAGACAAATCCAGGATATTATCATTATGCAACCCAACCGCCTTCTCCAAAAAAGTAATGATGTCCAGAGTATAACTCAAAGAAAATATTCTAGGGCCATGAAAAATTGGAAATGCTGGAAAGACATAGGATCTTCCTCAATAACCATGATAGAATTGACAGAGGTACATAGAAAAATACCTAAGAGCACTGAATAAAAAACATTAAAAAAAAAATGGAGATAGAGGTAAAAAAAGCAGAAATAAAGATAGTACTGGTTAGAGTTCATACCTCCTGCCTACATTTTTCCCCCTCACCCCACACTCCACCAGTCTTAGTATAAAGTGCTAACATACTGTGTTATGATACACTATTTGCAGAAGGTTAAAACTGTAACATCTGGCAGCAAATACTTCCATCATACATTCTATAGAATACACCTTCAAAACTACTTTGTCCCCGGTGGACTGCTACTACTGAGATGGCATTTTTCGTTGACCCAGTGGCCAACATGGGCTTCCCTGGTGGCTCAGCAGTAAAGAATCTGCCTGCAATGCAGGAGACACAGATGGAAAGAAATGGCAACCCACTCCAGTACTCTTGCCTAGGAGATCCCATGGACAGAAGAATCTGATAGGCTCCAGTCCACGGTGTCACAAAGAGTCGGACACAACTTAGTGACTTCAAACAACACAACATCAGTGGCCAATACTGAGGAATATTACAGGAAAAAAAGTCCTTATTGTGTTTACTGCAGGGATTCTGCTACAGCTGTTTTCCACTTCATAACAGAGTATCCAGGCTACCAGGCCCTGTGAATTCTCTAAGCAGTATTGTGCATTTTGTAACATGAGTCTGACATGTTTCCCTTTTTGCACTGGCTAACAGGAAGCTCAGAAAACATTAGCAGCACACTTTAAGCAAGTTCAACCACCTGCCAGTGTAGCTATTACTTTTTCTCGATCTTCCCTTCACACATTATCCTAGTTAAAAACAATAAACAAAAAGAAAAATATATATATATATAACCTTCGATAGCAAATATTAAGTGCTGACTACTAGACATTCTAATATCATAGCCCATCCATACATCTCTTATGTCATGACTCCTTAAACCATGTAAGTATTTTTAATATATATTAAATTTTATATATTTAAGTATTCTCCTGTAGTACAAAGGCTACAATCCATGACAATGTCTTATGTGCACCCCTCATTTGCCTTGTTTTATAGGGTATATATCAGAGAAGGCAATGGCACCCCACTCTAGTACTCTTGCCTGGAAAATCCCGTGGACAGAGGAGCCTGGTAGGCTGCAGTCCATGGGGTCGCTAAGAGTCAGACACAACTGAGCGACTTCACTTTCACTTTTCACTTTCACGCACTGGAGGAGGAAATGGCAACCCACTCCAGTGTTCCTGCCTGGAGAATCTCAGAGATGGGGGAGCCAGGTGGGCTGCCACCTATGGGATTGCACAGAGTCAGACACGACTGAAGCGACTTAGCAGCAACATAAAGTCAGTGAAGTCACTCAGTCGTGTCCGACTCTTTGCAACTCCATGGACCCTATCAGGCTCCTCCATCCATGGGATTTTCCAGGCAAGAGTGCTGGAGTGCATTGCTATTTCCTTCTCCAGGGGATCTTCCCGACCCAGGGATCGAACCCGGGTCTCCCCGCATTGCAGGCAGACGCTTTACCGTCTGAGCCACCATAGTACATACATAAATCCTGACTGCATATTTCAGTCTTCTACAGGGGTGCGGGGAAGCGTGTATCTGATGAGCCATAAGATAGAATCTGAAACACTCAGGGTGACGGCAGCTTAGACAGAGGGACAGGGGTTGAGGCAGCAATGAGAACGCTGAATCACCCCTTGAGTCCTCGCCTCTTCCCAGGGCCATGCAATTTCATCTTGAACCTCGTTCCACCCTCTTTGCTTTTCCCAGCCAAAGTCCACAGCCCACATCCCACATAACTATTGCTGTGCAGGAAGTGTCCAAGCAACACCAGGCAGCAGGGACCCTGAAAGGGCCAAAGATTTGGGCCTCCCAGGGCCAAAGCTCAGCTTGACATTAACAAACGCCAATTTCTCTCAGCTCACTCAGCCCACCTGTCCATTTTCCTCATTCTAACAAGTTACAGCAGGCTTGATGACCTGTCTTTCAAACCAGAGTCCTATGACAGAGCAGTAGATTAGAAGTGAAGAGAAAGGTTGGCCATGAGCTGTAATGGCAGTCAAGGGGCATCACAGGCTGAAAGGCAGTACAGGGACTAAACTAGTCCAGAAATCTGCGGCCCTCATGGAGGGGAAGATGCCCAGGGGTGCAGAAGTGGCTGCAGGACACCCAGGGCTGCCAGTGGGACATGGGGTTACTGTAAGAAGCTGGCCAGCTCCCGGGAGCACCAAGCATCGTCACAGGAGAGAAGCTTCCCATGGAGTATGCAGGCTACTTTCCAAATTATGTTAGTATCATTAATAAAACTACTAAATAAAAGCACTACTAATCTTATAGCATTTCTATCATAGAATTTTTCAATCAGATAAGTAAAAAATGCATCTACTATCATGATGGATGCGTGTCATTATATGCATGCATGCTAAGTCACCAGTCATGTCTGACTCTTTGTGACCCCATAGACTGTAGCCTGCCAGGCTCCTCTGTCCATGGGGATTCTGCAGGCAAGAATACTGGAGTGGGTTGCCATGCCCTCTTCTAGGGGATCTTTCCAACCCAGGGATTGAACCCATGTCTCTTTAGTCTCCTGCACTGGCAAGCAGGTTCTTTACCACTAGCGCCACCTGAGAAGCCCCCACATGTCATTCTATGTTTGTCCAAACCCATAGAATGTATAGCACTGAGAGTGAAAGTGAAAATGAAAGTCATTCAGTCATGTCTGACTCTTTGTTACCCCATGGACTATATAGTCCATAGACTTCTCCAGGCCAGAATACTGGAGTAGGTAGCCTTTCTCTTCTCCATAAGACCTTCCCATCCCAAGGATCAAGCCCAGGTCTCTCACATTGCAGGTGGATTCTTTACCAGCTGAGCCACAGGAGAAACCCAACCTGAAGGTAAAGCACGGACTTTAGGTGATATGGCAGCATAAGGTAATCTTTGGTTAAAAAAAATGTATCCCTCTGGTGAGTGATACTGACAATGGAAGAGGTTATCAAAAGGCACACAGGGCGTGGGGGAGGGGGCGGAGGGGTGGAATTCCCTGGTGGTCCAGTGGTTAAGAATGTGCCTTCCAATGCAGGAGGGCATGGGTTCGATCCCTAGCCAGGGAACAAGGTCCCACAGGCTGCAATGAAGATCCCCCATGCCATAATGAGACCCAAAGCAGTCAAATAAATAAACAGGAAAAAATGTTTTGAAAAGGCACACTAGAGAACAAGGGATATATGGGAGATCTTGGTCTCATCCTCTCAATTTTATTATAAAACTAAGACTGCTCTACAAAAGTAAAATATTTTAAAACAATAATACATAAAAACAAAGTATATCTGCCATCAGGTGTGAGGTCTGGGAAATCTGACAGTGAAAAGGAAATCCTTTTTGCTTGAAAAGGCTGAGAATTACCAACATCTTCAAAGATGGGCTCTGACATCAGACAAATCTGGATTCAAATCACGGCTGCTTCTCTCAGTTGATTATCTGTGAATGGGCATGAAACCACCTACCTCATAGGGTTTTGTGAAGGAAAGAGCCCAAGGCAGTGACCATTTCCCTTGGTGCATTAGTTTACATAAACCGTCAGTGAACTAGCAATAAGTATCACCAGGCATCATGCATACAATGATGAACCTCTACAATTTCCACTGTCGAGGATGAGATAGTCCAACAAGCAAGAAAGACCAGAAAAGGCATCAACGAGGCAGTGAATGAACACAACCATAAGCACAGAAGCAGTCACGCCTGAGAGGGTCAGCGGGCCAGCACACAGACAAAAGGACAAGGTACTGTGTAGCACTGCGGTGAAGAGTCAAGGACTGCTAACCAGTCAATTGATTTTAGCAGTAAATATTTAAAAGCTGCTATGTGCCAGGGCTTGAGGTCACAGTAAAGAACAGTCCAAGACCCCTGCCCTCATGAAGCTTACATTTGGAGAAAGAACTGTAAAATGAACACATGTATAGGTTAAAAAAATATATATATATATGTATATATGTGTGTGTGTGTATATATATATGTATATGTTTATGTATATGTCAGATGACTGAAAAGCGTGGTGAAAGAAACTAAAGTCAGGGAGAGGGAGAGTCTGGGAGGGGGTACAATCTTAGAGCCAGGAGGGGCGCAAGGGAACTGTGAGCCTCAGGGAGCAGCATTCGCTCCAGGAGGCAAGGGTGCCCATCGCAGAACTTACTTCTGCTCCCGGTGCTTTCAGAGCACAACAAAGTCTTCAACAAGGTTCCATTCGAAACAATGAAAACACAAATGTTGATGTTTAAAACCCTTAGCTCTCCAGAAAGTTGTGGAGTAGGAAACAGCACCCTGCACCAGTATTCTTGCCTGGAGAATCCCACAGACAGAGGAGCCTGGTGGGCTACAGTCCATGGGGTTGCAAAGAATCGGACAGGACTGAGCAGCATGCTCCAGAAAGTTAGTTGTCATAGTAGTACAAGCTGAGGTTTATTTTAACTGCCTCTCTCAATCTCTTTTCTTCCTTTTTTTCTCTTTTGCCATGAAAATGAGTAAGATGAAAAGAAGTTGCAAATATACTTCCCTCTTGTAGCACCTTTCCCCATTCACCTAGAACGTGCTTACCTAGTGTGACAATAAACAGCCCAGATTGTCTGACTCCTGAGAAAGCGTTCTGTCACCGACACGGTGATTTGTTTGAACAGTCTTGCCCACTGCATAATTAGCCCGTAGGTCACCATCTGTCTCTCAGTCCTCACAAAACCAACCATACGTTGTTTTCATCAACGGCTGAGCCAGGGTAGCATTCACTCCGCTTCAAGGAAAACGCTGTGAACCCTCTGGTGCAGGGGCTCCTGGGGGCACACTTACTCCTCCTTTACAGTGCTTTTTAATTTAAAAAATTGTTAATTTGCTCTGTTTATGTCTTGTCCATGGCTACCAACCCTAACAATTTCTAGAAATGTCTCTACCAGGAAACATGGTAAACAGGCTTAGAGCCTCCAAATTTTGGTTCTCTTTTATGGTTTGACCTGGTCCTGTGAAAAGGAAAACACACTCAAGCAAATGTGTGTTACAAGCAATCCTCTTATCTAATGTCTACTGCACTTTAGAACTCCAAGTCACGAAATATCAACCTTTCCATCAGAATAACTCCACGCTAAAGTGGGTAACAACTACAAGTGATTTTTTTTTGCTTTTCTTTTTTTAATTTATTTTAATTGGAGGCTAATTACAATATTGTAGTGGTTTTTTGCCATACATTGACATGAATGTAAGTTATTTTAAACCATCATTTGAAGCAGTACAAAAACCTGTCACCAAATGATTTTTGATTTATGAGTGAATTTTCAAAGTGCTGAATACTCTTCATATCCCCCACCAATGACTAAACAATCTTAATAAGAAGCAGCCATACAAAATGTTCTAGAGTTTGGCTTAATTTTTAAGTGAAATATGAATAAAATGTATCCTCAAAAATGTGCCTATGATTTAAAATTATACGACAGGGAACACTAAAGCATTTAGATAACGAAGAACATCAGAATCTCATGGTAGAAACAGGTCATTAACACTGTGGGTAAGATGTAGGGAAACAGGTTCTCCATTAACCAGCTTCCCCCAGGTCATCACAAAATTCATCTGACTCAAGGGCTACAGAGTCAAGCATAAATTATTATTTACAAAACTGACTACAATTTCATCATTTTTAAAAAAGGCCAAGACCTTCCTACAAGGCTAATGATTTCATGTGGCCTAAGAAAGTATTCATTGAACTGAACTGAATGGTGCAAAGAAGAGAAATTTTAACTTTGCAGCTGTTTTGACTCATTAATCCTCAAGTTAACCCTTGTCACTGAAACAACCTATTAAACCTTTAAAAGTTTAGTACATCATATTTCATGATCTGACTAGAGTTGTGTTATTTTATTTTCTTTACATATACCAACTGTTAATGATGGGTAGGGCTCCTCCTCAGAGAGCAGAGATTTTGCTAAAGATTATTTTCCCTTCTGTACCACGGTCATTTTACCTTATACACATTTAGCATTAAACTAAGTTTTAGATTTTTCACATGTACTCAATGTTCATATCAGTTCAGTTCAGTCGCTCAGTCGTGTCCAACTCTTTGCAACCCCATGGATCGCAGCACACCAGGCCTCCCTGTCCATCACCAACTCCCGGAGTTCACTCAGACTCACGTCCATCGAGTCCGTGATGCCACCCAGCCATCTCATCCTCTGTCGTCCCCTTCTCATCCTGCCACCAATCTCTCCCAGCATCAAAGTCTTTTCCAATGAGTCATCTCCTTGCATGAGGTAGCCAAAGTATTGGAGTTTCAGCTTCAGCATCAGTCCTTCCAATAAACACCCAGGACTGATCTCCTTTAGAATGGACTGGTGGGATCTCCTTGCAGTCCAAGGGACTCTCAAGAGTCTTCTCCAACACCACAGTTCAAAAGCATCAATTCTTCAGCACTCAGCGTTCTTCAGTCCAACTCTCACATCCATACATGACCACTGGAAAAACCATAGCCTTGACTAAACGGACCTTAGTCGGCAAAGTAATGTCTTTGCTTTGGAATATGCTATCTAGGTTGGTCATAACTTTTCTTCCAAGGAGTAAGCGTCTTTTAATTTCATGGCTGCAGTCACCATCTGCAGTGATTTTGGAGCCCCCAAAATAAAGTCTGACACTGTTTCCCCATCTATTTCCCATGAAGCGATGGGACCAGATGCCATGATCTTCATTATCAGCACTATTTAAAATAGCCAAGACATGAAGCAATCTAAATGTCCATCAGCAGATGAATGGGTAAAGATGATGTGGTACATACACATAATGGAATATTACTCAGCCATAAAAAGTGCAATTGGGTCATCTGTAGTGATGTGGATGGACCTAGAGTCTGTCATACAGAGTGAAGTTAAGTCAGAAAGAGAAAAACAAATGTTGTATATTAACGCATGCATATGGAATCTAGAAAAATGATATTGATGAACATATTTGCAGGATGAGAATAGAGACACAGATGTAGAGAACAAACATGTGGACGACGTAGGGGGAAGCAGGAAGCGGAGGGCGAGAGGAACTAGGACAGCAGCACCGGCATATACACCACCGCGCGTGCAACAGCCAGCTGGTCGGAGGCTGCTCAACAGCACAGGGAACTCAGCTCGCTGCTCTGTGACGGCCGGGAGGGGTGGGATGGGCAGGGGCTGGGCGGTGGGGAGGAGGCTCAACAGGGACGGGATGTATCCTCATTCTGAACAGTCATGACTGACTCTTTTGAGACCCCATTGACTGTCGCCCGCCAGGCTCCTCTGTCCGTGGGATGCTCCAGGCAAAAATGCTGGCGTGGGTTGCCATTTCCTCCTCCAGGGGATATTCCTGACCAGGGAGTGAACCTGCATCTCCTGCATTGAAGGTGGCTTCTTTACCACCTGAGCGGCTGCAGAAGCCAATATATGAACACACGCAGCTGATTCACTTTGCTGTACAGCAGAAACTATTGCAAAAAAAAATTATACTCCAATTAAAAAAACACAAAAACGACCAATCCTTAGATTTTTAAGTTATTTCTTAGAGATCTTCAACATTCTCCCAGAGACCTCCTTAAGGTAGTTCAGGATGAGGTCTTTTAACGAATACTATTTCCAGTCCAACAGGGCCTTGCTAATAGCTGACAGTTGCCATGGCTGTGGTGGTTCATCAAGCGCCCTACCAAGATTTCTCCCCCTCTGCTCCTGGCAATGTCCCATAGAGTCACAAATAAAAGAAAGAATAGGGTCCAAGGACAGAGAGACAGAAGTGGCTTTCAGTCCTGTCTCTGCCTCATACCTTACTTTCAGCCCTGCTTTCATCCCAGCCAGGGTAACTATGAGTGCAATGTGAAGGCATGAAGAGTGTTTAGCAAGGGGCTGATCCTCACAAGGGACACACAATAAATGATGATGGTATTGAAGAGGTTAGAGATTGTTCTGCCCAAAGAAGCCTACTTTTCATAACCCAGTGAAATGGTCTCTGCACACTTTCCAAAGCATTAAAATCCATCTAAATTTTTTTTAAAGAGTACCATGTAGATTAAAAGCACAGAGAATGCAGGAGCTGAGCACAGAGCAGCTGCTAGAACACTGAGTCCGAGTAGAGATGGACAAGTTGGAGCTCACAGCCTACAAATTCCCTCTTCAGAGAGCAGCTAATGATACAGGGGCACTATGTACTGCTACAGGGAAAAAAATAAACCACAAACAAAAGAAAACAAGGTGTGGATACATATGTACAAATATTTGGAAAACACAGAAATATGGAAAATTGTTTAAAAACATAGATCAACCAGGACAACCAATATACCTACACACTCTCTCTTCTTCCCCACGACCCTGCTTCCCTCCCAACTCCCTCCTCTCTTTCTCTCGATCCGTCTCTCTTATTTATATACAAGTTTAAGTTTTGGGGAATGATTTGAACACAGTAAATCTATAATGGGGGGTGGGAGTATTTGTTTTGAAAGAAGAGCGAGCCCATACTGTCATTCCCCTTCCCAATCAGACAGAGAAATGCTCATCTTTCAGATCTAAAACCTCAGTACGTGGATGACGTGACAGTCTGTCATCCATGCACTTCTTGTTTCCGTGCTGAGTCTAGCCCCCACCACTTCTTGTTTTCCAGATTGCTCTTCTCTGCCTGCTTACAACCTATCTGTGATCACTTACTGACCGATTTCACCAGCAAGAGCCATGGGGGTTTATCCCTGAGCGTCTTCATATGGAAAAGGCGGGTCAGTTAGAGTATCCGAACTCTTGTACATACCCTAACTAATGAAAAACATCTCCTGAGGGTTTAAATTTGTTTCCTAAATAATCAGCACTTAAAACAATATTTACACAATATTCTGAGAACTTTTTCTTTCATTCAAAACTATAATAACCTGAATATTGTATCAAATGCCATCCCCTTGAAAGAAAGAAAATTATCTTGTTTCCAAAGACCTAGTGTATCTTCTCACTTTCTGGATATATTACTTATAAGAGGAATTTTTAAAAACTAAACAGTATTAATTTTTGCTTTTTCCCTAAATTTACGTGCTCACATCCACTTTCCCAATGTTACTGCACCTTCAAAATATTCAAAACTCAAAATCAACTTGTAATGCCACAAAAGTTATTTAAAGTTGTATTACCAAGTTGATAGTCTAGTCAAGGCTATGGTTTTTCCAGTAGTCATGTATGGATGAGAGAGTTGGACTGTAAAGAAAGCTGAGCACCAAAGAATTGATGCTTTGAACTGTGGTGTTGAAGAAGACTCTTGAGAGTCCCTTGGACTGCGAGGAGATTCAACCAGTCCATTCTAAAAGAGATCAGTCCTGGGTATTCATTGGAAGGACTGATGCTGAAGCTGAAACTCCAATACTTTGGCCACCTCATGCAAAGAGTTGACTCATTTGAAAAGACCCTGATGCTGGGAAAGATTGAGGGCAGGAGAAGGGGACGACAGAGGATGAGATGATTGGGTGGCATCAGCGACTCAATGGACATGGGTTTGGGTGGACTCCTGGAGTTGGTGATGGACAGGGAGGCCTGGCATGCTGTGATTCATGGGGTCGCAAAGAGTCAGACATGACTGAGTGACTGAACTAAATTGAAACAAATTGACAACATGCACTGAATCTGCTTTTTAAAAAAGAAGAAAAATAAGTCATACATCAAATTAGATTATCTGAATACATTATCTTTGATTTTCTAGATACTTTGATTCAAATAAATGTCATGACTGATGATTTTTTTTTTCTAGTATAAACTTATTTATTGCTTTTTATTAAGTCTCCTGGGGAAGCCCCAGGGGACTTATGAAAGAATGTGCCTGCCAAGAAAGAATCTGCCTGTCAATGCAGGAGACACTGGTTTGATCCCTGGGTCAGGAAAATCCCTTGGAGGAGGAAATGGCAATGTGCTCCAGTATTCATGCCTGGAGAATCCCATGGACAGAGGAGCTTGGCGGACTACAGTCCACAGAGTTGCAAGAATCAGATACGACCTAGCAACTGAGCACATTAAGTCTCCTATCCTAGTAATTCAATTATTTTATATTCTGCTTTCAGTTCAGTTCAGTCACTCAGTCGTGCCTGACTCTTTGCGACCCCATGAATTGCAGCACACCAGGCCTCCTTGTCTATCACCAACTCCTGGAGTCCACCCAAACCCATGTCCATCGAGTTAGTGATGCCATCCAACCATCTCATCCCTTCTCCTCCTGCCCCTAATCCCTCCCAGCATCAGGGTCTTTTCCAAAGAGTCAACTCTTCGCACGAGGTGGCCAAAGTATTGGAGTTTCAGCTTCAGCATTAGTCCTTCCAATGAATACCTAGGACTGATCTCCTTTAGGATGGACTGGCTGGATCTCCTCACAGTCCAAGGGACTCTCAAGAGTCTTCTCCAATACCACAGTTAAAAAGCATCAGTTCTTTGGCACTCAGCTTTCTTTACAGTCCAACTCTCACATCCGTACATGACCACAGGAAAAACCATAGCCTTGACTAGATGGACCTTTGTTGGCAAAGTAGTATCTCTGCTTTTGAATATGCTATCTAGGTTGGTCATAACTTTCCTTCCAAGGAGTAAGCGTCTTTTAATTTCATGGCTGCAATCACCATCTTCAGTGATTTTGGAGCCCAAAAAGTAAAGTCTGACACTGTTTCCACTGTTTCCCCATCTACTTCCCATGAAGTAATAGGACCGGATGCCATGATCTTCGTTTTCTGAATGTTGAGCTTTAAGCAAACTTTTTCACTCTCCTCTTGCACCTTCATCAAGAGGCTCTTTAGTTCTTCTTCACTTTCTGCCATAAGGGTGGTGTCATCTGCATATCTGAGGTTATTGATATTTCTCCTGGCAATCTTGATTCCAGCTTGTGTTTCTTCCAGTACAGTGTTTCTTATGATGTACTCTGCATAGGAGTTAAATAAGCAGGGTGACAATATACAGCCTTGACAGACTCCTTTTCCTATTTGGAACCAGTCTGTTGTTCCATGTCCAGTTCTAACTGTTTCTTCCTGACTTGCATATATTCTGCTTTACTAAAATCTAATTTTAAAAAATTATTTATCTTCGGTGATTTTCATATTTCTGTTAACACAGAAGAAATAATCAGTGTCATCACTGATTTATCAACCAAAATGCTCACACATTATATTTAAGTGTGGTAAAGTACCTGAAACACCTCATCCAGAAATTACTGATGTACTGAAAGTAAAATATTTATTACTCTGAAATGTTCCAAGAGACTAGACGACCAGAATCCTTCATCTTTTCTCCTTGAAACCCCCAGTCCCCTCATCAGGGGACTTCTCCCAGCCCACAGGTCTCTGCTGGTGTAAATTACACACCTTTTCCTCATTGTATTGCTCCAAAACTCACCTCTAAGCATTACTGTGATCGTAGCCTATCTTTACACAGTGACGAGATCTACCAAAATCTTTCTTAACCTATGTTATGGTCTCAGGGTCTGTTTATTTGAGACCTGTGCCACAACCACTCAAATGCTATTTATTACATCTGACGGGGGCGTTAGGATGACAGACAGAAGATGTGAGGAACCATTAAGGAAAACAGAAATGCCCAAGAGAAAGCTGTGTCGCCTGGACTTTAGGAGCCCAACTGTTTCAACTTGAATCCAATTCTACTATTTACTGGCTCTGTCAACTTGGAGTGGCTTCATCACTCTGAGAACCTGCTCCCACAGCTAGCAATGGAGATACTCATGGTGCTAATTCTTGGTGTTCGTGATGGTTTCAAAAAAAGAGAATCAAAGGGAGTGATCAGGACAAGACCTCAGAACAATGCCTGGCCCATGGTAAACAACAAACACTAGCTTTTTCAGAGGCCTATCTACGAACTCGGGAACGAAGAATGCCCTGAGACTCAACATCATTAACTATACCTTTTCGAGGAGCTCAGTGTGTTACACTAGATCACAAGACTCAACACACATCTTGGTTTTTGGCATTTATTAACTCCAGAGAGTTCATGAGAAAATGAAATTTATTTTAGGAAAGAAATGCAAACAGCTACACGGAGTTAATCAATTATGCAAAGCTGTATGGTCAGGAGGCAGCCCTCAGTCTCACTGAACCTCCCGAGACAGGAACTTGGAACTAGAGCTGAAAACCCCACCCCTTTACCCCTGCAGAGCCAACCCACCTGCGAAGGAAGCTCATCACAGTCCTTCCAAATGCTTAGAGAAAATAATCCTGAAATTATATGCAGTTTATCTACTCAAAAATGAGTTCCCCTCTTAGGTCTTCCCCAAATAATAACCCCTAGACTTTTTCCCTTCTTTCCACCAATATTTATTAGCCCTTATTACATGCCAAACCCTGTGCTGGGCTCTCGGAATAGGATACAAGCGAAGAGCCACAGTCCCTTCCCTTACTTGAAAATTCATACCACCAAGATTTAAGTTTTCAAAAATCTACCTCAGAGTAAGGTGAAGTTATGTGGAACAGACAGGGCTGCCAGGTGGAACAAACATTGACAAAATGGTCCTCATGGCATACAAAACTGTACATCCAAACCACACACCCATGCACCCCGGAACATTCTTCCCTAATCTCCCCTGTGAGTAAGGGAACGCTCCCTTGTTAAGCACCTACTTGATGGTAGAAGATTCTTGTTTCTGGCACCATATCCTCGGGCGGCCGGTGCCACCTCTTTCCTTCCAGATCTGGTGCAAGATCTCGCCTCTTCTCCAGCCACCCCGTCCTCCTCAGAAATCTTTTCCTCTCATCTGAATACAGCACTTCCTTAAGGCACATCTTCCCCAACACACATTGGCTGAGAGCTTTGAAGGAGTTGCTGCTGCTGCTAAGTCACTTCAGTCATGTCTGACTCTGTGTGACCCCATAGACGGCAGCCCACCAGGCTCCCCGTCCCTGGGATTCTCCAGGCAAGAACACTGGAATGGGTTGCCATTTCCTTCTCCAATGCAAGAAAGTGAAAAGTGAAAGTGAAGTCGCTCAGTCGTGTCCAACTCTTTGCGACCCCATGGACCGCAGCCCACCAGGCTCCTCCACCCATGGGATTTTCCAGGCAAGAGTACTGGAGTGGGGTGCCATCGCCTTCTCCATTTGAAGGAGTAAGGATGGTCTATTTTTCACCTGTGTACATCCCACAACATGGACCATGTTGTCCTATGTTCTTGCATGAAGGAAAAGTAGAAGTTGCTCAGTTGTGTCCAGCTCTTTGCGACCCCATAGACTGGAGCCCGCTAGGCTTCTCTGTCCATGGGATTCTCCAGGCAAGAATACTGGAGTGGGTAGCTGTTCCCTTCTCCAAGGGATCTTCCTGGCCCAGGGATCAAACCTGCGTCTCCTGTTATGCAGGCAGATTCTTTACCATTTGAGCCACCAGGGAAGCTACATCCCCGATATAGTGTAAATGCCAAGGAAAAAAGGAGATGTGTTGGGAGAGATGCAGGGGGAAGGGCAGCTTTCCTCCACGTAGACTGGCTGAAGCAGAACAATTGCCTCCCCAGGTCCCAGAAAGGGTGCCAGCAGCTGCTGCAGGACATCTACAAGGGTACTGCTTTTCCAGGGAGCCAAAGCTGGCTCTGGCCCCTCCACACTCCTGGCTCCATCTTGGCACTCTCCATCCTCTTCCCAGGTCAGAAGCACCATAAACCCAACTGGAAAGGGGGAAAGATAGGGGGTGGGATAAACTGGGAGACTGCAATCAACACATACACACTGCTATATATGAAACAGACAACTAATATAGAGACCTACTGTATAGCACAGGGAACTCTTCTCAAAACTGTGTAATGATCTACATAGGAAAATAATCTAAGAGAGAGGATAAATGTATAACAGATTCACTTTGCTGTGCACCTGAAACTACAACAACATTGTAAATAGGCCAAACTCCAATAAAAATTAGAAGAAGAAGATAAATTTGACTTATTACATTTATTCAATAAATTGAATAAAAAAATTGGAGGAAAAAAATAAATTATCAACCCCACAAACCTATCCCAAGTGCAGCATTTCACACATGAACCAGGAGCAAGTTAACCTCTGAAGCCCCAAACCAACAAGCAACCTGAGCAAGAGTTAACACCAATCCATGCAACTGTGCAAAAAGAAAAAAAATAAAATAAAATTCACAGAGAGCAAAGTCAATGAATGTTTAACCAAAGGCCATAGCTCCGTTTTCTACTAAATTTGATTATTTTTAAACCACATCTTTGAATAATATTGTTGTTAGTGTTCCCACTAAAATAGTAAGATAACAAGAAGGACGAGAAAATTGCTTTACAAGAACATACTTCAACATTAGACTTTCACACACAGCTATCCTTCCCCATTACCAATCTCGCTTTTCAAGAGTTCTTCTAATCCTAGCTATTTTATGCAGCATCAGAATGGCATTTAGGCTTACCTGTAGAAAGCAAAATCTCCCAAGGTTGTGTTTATTCAAGTCAAATCTTCATAAACAATGTGAGACATTTTCAAAAAAAGCAAATAATTTGATTGCAATTATTATGTGAAGCTCTAAGTGAGAATTTATGTAAAATTGTTCATATATTTGTATTTAGCTGCCAGGAAACATTTTTTTAAAACAATAAATCCAAAAGGATGTTTAAATTATCCTTTAAAAGAATTTATATGTACATATGATAACTAGCTAGGATATCTGCTTTGTGACATTTTAAAAGTACAGAACAGTATTTTTTCCATTAGCAATTTCCTCTATGTTTTTGTATAGGAAAAGAAAAATTCATACCTATTTGCCCTAGAAAATAGAATTAGTAGTGGAAACAAATTTCCATTACCCTTTTTAAGAATAGTAAGCTCTTGCCCTGGAGAAGGAAATGGCAACCCACCCCAGTATTCTTGCCTAGAGAATCCCATTGATAGAGGAGCCTGGCGGGCTACAGTCCATGAGGTCACAGAGTCAGACACGACTTAGCCACTCAACCACCAGCAGCTAAAGTGGGATTCCCTGGTGGCTCAGACTGCAAAGAATCTGCCTGCTAATGCAGGAGACCCAGGTTCTGTCCTTGAGTCAGAAAGATCTCCTGGAGAAGAGAATAGCACCCCACTCCAGTATTTTTGTGTGGAAAATCCCATGGACAGAGGAGCCTGGCAGGTGACAGTACACAGAGCCACAAGTTGGACATGACTGAGTGACTAACACTTCCACTTCCAAGCTCTTGCCCATCACAACTGTAAATATACATGCTTAGATATAGGTCTTACTTGCAGAAGTCTCTGAAAGATAGTATAGGTAGTAACCACCTACTAGGACTAGGCTAGTACCGATGGGGGCTGAGGACGTCGGCTACAGAGACAAGTCATCTGACCCAACAAAACAGTCCATGGAAACACCACCTGGCTCGGACTCCTCGGATCCAGTGAGGCTGAGTGGTCCAGCTGACCTCCCTGACTCTGATGTCAACTGTGGCAAAGATTTTGAGGGTAAATTTACTCTGGCTTTCGTTTTCCAAGATAGGAAGAACGTCCTACCTGTACCTGCTCACAGAGCAGCAGCGGAGACTGCAACAACCAACCTGGAGAAGGCTGCCTGCCGCAGAGCCATGGACAGAAGCAGAGCAGACAGCTGAACATCAAAACCATGCCCCAAAAGGCCAAGATGAACTGGAGGGCAAATAACTAAAAGAAAACGAAAACTAACCTCTAATTCATCTGTGAACAAATTATTTTATTTTAAAGCCAAACCACAGACTTTTAAATACTTTGACATGAAAGCCTATTTTGTAATTCAAAAATGAGTCACCTGTTACTTAAGAATATTTACCATGTCAGCTTGGCTGTGAGGAAGGGCAAGGCTTACCTAATCCGATTCCTAGAGCTTTTTCCAAATGCAATTATTTCTGGGGAAAACAAATTCTATCTAGATCAGAGAAGACAATGGCAACCCACTCCAGTATTCTTGCCTGGAAAATCCCATGGATGGAGGAGCCGCTAAGAGTCAGACACGACTGAGCAACTTCACTTTCACTTTTCACTTTCATGCATTGGAGAAGGAAATTGCAACCCACTCTAGTGTTCTTGCCTGGAGAATCCCAGGGATGGGGGAGCCTGGTGGGCTGCCATCTATGGGGTCTCACAACTGAAGTGACTTAATAGCGGCAGCAGCTAGCTAGATCCTCTCCCCTTTCTCTACTCTACTGTCTCCTCTTCTCAAATCCATTTCACTTGGGTCCAAGTTAATGATTTCAATCTGAAGCACAGGCTGACTGCTAGAAACTCCAAAGCCAATAAAAGGGGCAAGAAAAATTAACTGGAACAATTTGTTGGCCCTGAGAGGCCCACCATGCTTGACAGAAAACCAAGCACTCATTTAGGGGAACTCCTCCTCCTGGTTCTCCAAGACCTATATAGATCAAACAATGACCCAAAAGATATTTTAATAACAAAGTAACATGTCAATTACAGAGATGAGAAAGTCTTTGAGAACATAGCAAAGCCCCAGTAGACCGCCAGTGACCTGGTTGGAACATCATTCTTGCTGATCCATCATCTCAGAACTCTATCATTTCTAATACATTTTACTTGTCTCACCCAGCTGATTATCACTAGCAGATGTGAACATGTATAATTAGAGTCAGGAAAGCTAAAAGTCACTCTCAAGGCAATTCCATGCCTCAGCACTTTCTAAACTCCCCTGTCTTCTGGACAACTCAGTCCTTTTATTCTTCTTGTACTTTTATCTCAGTTTTTACCGCTAATCCCTCTGTGGGACATTAATTACCCTGTCACAATTACATTACTCCACAAACAAGGACAACACAATAAAGTCCAAAATGGATTAACTTTGTATTTATTGTATTAACTTAATATACCGTAATTATATCATTAGTGCATATTTTGCTGGACATTAGAAAGAAAAATATAATTATTTCCCTTTGCCTTAACCCTACTGGCCTTCTGAATTTTTTTAAAGCACTGAGCTATCAGGGAAGCCCTTCTGATTTTTTAAAGCACTAAAAATATTTTGGAGTAACCTGCACAGCCAGTAAATTTGCCTATAGATGTGATTTTTGTCTAGAAGATATGCTGCATGGAACCAAATTATACTATTTTTCACAAGACTGGCTAGAAGTTGAGGTCACTTAGGGTCCCAGTGGGGAAAAACTCAAATGCTGATCAGAATGACTCAGATGCCTTGAGTGATAGGACCAAATTCATCAAGCCAGAAAAGAAAATAAATGCACACTGCTGTTGTTGTTTAGTTGCTAAGACATGTCCAACTCATTGTGACTCCATGGACTGTAGCCTGCCAGGCTCCTCTGTTCATGGGATTCCCCAGAAAAGAAAACTGGAGTGGGTTGCCATTTCCTTCTCCAGGGATCTTCCAACCAGGGATCAAACCTGTGTCTCATATCTCCTGCACTGGTAGGTGGGTTCTTTATCACACTACACAAGCACTAACAAAGGAAATAAGACAGAAAAGGGTACAGAAGAGACTTGCTTGCAGTTTTTGGACGTGGACCATTTTTTAAAGTCTTTATTGAATTGGTTACAATATTGCTCTGTTTTATGTCTTGGTTTTAGGCCATGAGACATGTGGGATCTGAGCTCCCCAACCAGGGATAGAACCTGTACCCCCTGCATCAGTTGGTGAAGTCCTAACCACTGGACTGTCAAGGAAGGTCCCTTGTAGTTTTGATAGTAAGTAAAGGAAGGCATCCACCACAGAGATCTGATCAGAAGACTCACCAACAAATCTCACATGATCAACACTAAATCATAACTGAAAATTACAAGTCTTATAACAAACAATTCTGTAGAACAATTTTTTTAGGAGTTCCTCAGTGAAATGAAATCACTCAGTCATGTCTGACTCTTTGCGACCCCATGGGCTGTAGCATACCAGGCTCCTCTGTCCATGGGATTTTCCAAGCAATAGTCCTGGAGTGGATTGCCATTTCCTTCTCCAGGGGATCTTCCCAACCCAGGGATCGAACCCGGATCTCCCACATTGTAGACAGACGCTTTACTGTCTGAGTCACCAGGGAAGTCAGGAGTTCCTCAAGCTCCTTGTAAAAATGAAGTCCAAAATATCTTACCACTAGCTTGTTTTCCACATCACTAAAGTTTAAATATGAATTGACACTATGTTTCTTGGTACTTCCCCAGCACTAATCCCGCTATATTATAACCAGCCATGCTCTGCAAACTCTCTGAAGGCAGGGAAATTATGCTGGTTTTATTGTATGAAAGCATGAGTCCCAGAAAAGAAGTGCATGGTGCCCACTAAAAAGGTAAAATGCTGCTGCTGCTGCTGCTGTTGCTGCTAAGTCGCTTCAGTCATGTCCGACTCTGTGCGACCCCATAGACGGCAGCCCATTGGGCTCCGCCATCCCTGGGATTCTCCAGGAAAGAACACTGGAGTGGGTTGCCACTCCCTTCTCCAATGCATGAAAGTGAAAAGTGAAAGTGAAGTCGCTCAGTCATGTCTGACTCAGCGACCCCATGGACTGCAGCCTACCAGGCTCCTCCGTCCATGGGAATTTCCAGGCAAGCGTACTGGAGTGGGGTGCCATTGCCTTCTCCGAAAAAGGTAAAATAACTACCATTAATTATGAGCTCCCCATGTGAGATGAAAGCAAGTCACACTCCTTAGTACCATACAAAAAGCAAAAGAGGGGACAGACCTACTTCCACCTAGAATTTGGAAAGTTGTATCTATCCAGAACTCACCAGCCCCTCCTCTCTCTGTGCCCGTTACCTTAACCCAAAGGCAGCTTGTCGACTGAAATAGTCTAATTGAGGTAAAGTGGGATGGAAGCTACGGATGTGATGCCTTTCATTTCTACTACATTTTACCCCCTTGGTCCTAGATGCTTGCTTTTTTCTGGACATGGTAATATAATTTTCCTCCAGTTTGTAGGTCCACAGAGATCCCATTTTAATGATGAAAAGGAGGGAAAAAATTAGCTCTGTGGTCCTGACAAATTTGCAATTCATTACAAGAGGAAGGAGCGTTGTATGAGATAAGAGCTGGTGGGCTCAGACAGCAGAGAGCGCTGGATTAAACACCAGCTCCCTCACTCAGCCACAGGACCCGGTCTGTGTTGATCCTCACAGCATCAGTGTCCTAATTAGCAATAAGGGAATACACAACAAGACCACCCTCACACAGTTGTTAAGAGAAATAGGTGAAGCAATATATATGAAGTCCCCAGCGTGAAGCCTGGATCACGGTGGGTATTATAATAAATTGTACCGAATATTGCCTTTAGTCACTGCTTCCCCACTGCCTTTTCCCTCCACTGTTCTGAACTCCACTGTTCTGTCAATAAGTCTTTGTGGTATTTACACACATACATTCTTGGAAACTTGGCCCTGGCCCTTCCCCATCCCACCCTCCAATCTCAAGTAACGCCCTCAGCCAAAGGCCATAAGACCCCACATACCCTCTGGCACCAGAGCTTGTTTGAGGAAAATGATAGGTGAGCCCTTACAAAGAAAGACCTTCTTAATTATTCTCAGTATAATAAGGATGCTTGAACTACCACCGTCTTTTAAAAAGTTACTCAATCCTTCACACTAAATGTAAACAGTCAAAATGCTCATCTCTTTTTAAAATTTTCCAGTTCCTGAACAAGTATATGCCTCAGTATTACTGAAGCCAGAGATTCTGTATAACACTCAACTCTGCTTCGCTAACATCTTCAATGCAATGTAGCCCTCAATACAAGCCAATCCTTGTTGAATTAATGAATAACCACCAGGTAAGGAAACATACCAGGGCTTCCCTGGTAGCTCAGTTGGTAAAGAATCTGCCTGCAGTGCAGGAGACGCAGGTTCGATCCCTGGGTCAGGAAGATCCCCTGGAGAAGGAAATGGCAATCCACTTCAGTATTCTTGCCTGCAAAATCCCATGGACAAAGGAGCCTGGTGGGCTACAGTCCATAGGGTCGCAAGAGTCGGACACAACTTAGTGACTAAACTACCAAGAAAACATAAATGAGAAATGAATACACAAAAGATATCATAAATGGTTCCTATCTGACCTGCAGTCTTTCCTGTTCCAAGTCAAGAATCCTGTGTCCTACTGAAAAAAATCATTTCCTAGCTAGAAGTCTCCTTTTAAAAGATTCTGTGTTTGCCTCAGGCTAACTTGTCCATATTCAAGTTTTCAAGAGAAAAAGCCTAAGTTGGGACACCTTGTCTCCTCAAACCACGGGGTCCATGGCCATAGCAAAGCATGGTCAAGGGGACTTCAGAAAAGACAGTCACAAAGAGAACCCAATGTGCCTTGAATGGCAAGGCACCCTTTTGACAGTTCATCCTCAGAGCACCCCACAGTTCCAGACTCACTCTAATTCCTTCCATTAACAACAAACACCGACAGAAAGAGATTTAAAATTTGCACAGGGCCTCCTTCCTTCCCAAGGTGACTGGTGGACGCCTTTACTCAAGAGAAGATCATTCGTCTCACGCTGGCTTCACACAATTTTATCTCAAACAGAACTCAGAGCAAGCAATTTAACAGGTCAGGACTGAGGTCCAAAGAGCCCTCCACCTGGAGGCAAGGACTCTGATGTGAAGTCTAGACTCTGCCCCCAAGCAGAGGTGTGCCATGGGTGATCTAGTCCCCTGGGCGCTGAGACTGCAGAAGAATGAAGGTTTCCCACTGTACACACAGCCTACATATTCAGCTGCAAGGATGGGCCAGTTTCGCTCTCTGGCTGCTGACTGAATACTATTTTCAAATTTTGCCTCTCAGTCTCCTGAAAAAGTTGGCCTGAGAAGATAAGATGCCACGAAACAATCTGAATAGTGCTATTAAACAAGCAGTGAGAGGCAAGACTCCCTAAAGGTTGGGAATCCAGTGTCGATTGGTAGCCGATCTTCCTTTGTGCTTCCAGCACTGCCAAAGGCACTGGAAAGTTCTTCTCTCAAAGCAGTCTCACGTGATCAGAGGCCATAGTCTTATTTTCTTCTGAAATGCAGGTAAAACTGCTTCTGAGTACTTTAAAAGTATTAATATTATTCTGAAAAATTACCAGAAGAATAAACCTCTCTCACTATTCTTCTTCTCTCTTCTCTATTAACCACTGAAGACCCTTTGAAAAAAATCCAACCTTTACCCCGTTAACTGCCTTCTCAGTGTGCAGAAGCCGTCCCGAAGGTCTGCAGCACGCCTCACGCAATTCCTGCGCCAGGGCACAGTTGCCAAGGCAACAAGTAAAGGAAAAGAGCAGAGATGGGTCTAGCCCATTTAATATGCAGATGAACTAGGTCACTTAGTAGTATTTCACTAATAGGCAAGAAGATATATTAAAGCCCTCTGTTCTGTCTTCTCCTTTCTATCACACTAGGAGGAATTAATTTCAGGCATTTACAACAGACACAGTGATCCTTCTTTGGCAACAAATACAAAAATCCAAAGAGAGTTTGTTACAGTTAATCAAGCGAAAAGTAGCTCCTGTTGAGAAAGTCTACATGGAGAAAGGAACGGGGGTCCAGAGCAATGCATCTAACTCTAGACGCTTGTTTCTGTGGTTTGCTTACAGATAATAGACAACAAACAGCCCAGCACAGGACAGGCATCCTGGCCAACTCAGCACACAACAGCCAGCCAGAGTCCCCATCCTGACCTTCGCAACAAGCCAACGGCCTTCACAAGAAGCTCACAGTTCCCGAGCTGGAGGAGTGACTCTGGCTTCCAAATAGGAAACAGGCAGGGAGTTGAATGCACTGGCAGTGGGGAGGCAGAGAGGGCCAAACCCAGGGGTGAGGGCCCAAGGGGGGCGTGGCTCTTCCTTTGACAATTCTCCTCCCACGGCCAGCCTGCAGCGTTGCCTTCACACATGCCAACGACTGCTTTGAGTCCTCTTCCAAGAAGAACAGAAGAAGCCAAAGAGAGGAAGGGTGGTGGGCACGATGGGTCAATTCAGAATACTGCAGTAACAAAACCACAGAGATGCTGGGGAGGGACACGGGCAGAGACGGTGAAGAAACACTTGTGTACACCAGTGGTCCAATCAGAGGGCCCTGCACGGCCCGGGCCAGGCTCCCCCACAGCAACAGGACTCCCCGAAAGTGCTGCGACACCGTGATCTCCAGTGTCCCGAGTGGCTAACAAAGATCCATTGTGTTTCCCCGGGCATCCGTGCTGCCAATTTGTCTCATACCTTCCAAAGAGGCCTAATTATTAGTCTCTTCCTCGGCTGCCTGCCTTTTTCTCAGCTCCATGAACGGTAAACATATTTTACTACTCTAAAGGCAGTGGGCAGGGGTGGGAGAGACAGACAAGTCAGGAAGACAAACTCCTCTGTCCAGACATCAGGGAAGCAAGGCGCTCACGCCACCTCCACAAAGACCAGGGCACTTGGACCCAGGGCTCCAAGGCCTGGCCATTTCCAGCTTTTCTAATAATCATCAGTCCCTTTGGTATTTCCCCGAAGGTGTTCCTTACACTTCCCACCCTGTTCTATTACTTAAAGTTCCTAAATAAAACCCATCCTCCAGAGGAGCACAGACCTATACTGTCTATTCTGCAAACTGGATATTCTGTGTCCCACTTTTGAGAGCCCTTTCATTTCTCTGTTTTGTAAAAGTGGTTGAAAGTTGAAAAGACATTAGCTTCACGTCCTGCAGGATAAAAAAAAAAATAGAGTCATTAGGCTTCCAAGACATTACTGAGTCTTCTAAATGAGCCAACTGTGGCAATGTCACCTGAATGCAGTGAGCGGTACCAGAGACTGCAGAGGATCACAAAGTCTGTTCCTACCATATGTTCACTAAGTAAAGAAAGGGCAGTCTGGGTTTCAATTTCATTTTTTTTTTTTTAAGTCAACTCTATTCCCAAGTCTGTCACTTCTGAAAAGAGAAAATTTTAAATTACCATTTTTCATTTTTAAAGAATCTCTTTTCTCTTTCTAGAGATCTTGCAGCTTATTTTTCACTATTTGTAAAATTTTCCAGTTTTCCCCATTATTCCCAATGACTGAAAATAAAGGACAAAGATAATAGGATTAAACAATGGAAAAGAAAGCCAAAGAAAAGTCCAGTTATGATACTCATAAAGAGGACTTTGCCCTGTGGCATACTGATCCACCCTAAAAGGCCTCACCTAGGGAAAATTTAAGCTTTACAATCATCTGTGTGCTCTTAGAAAACTTCAAATGTTGTTCCTCCAGTGTGAGCATTGAGATAATGTCATTGAATTTACATTTAATAACACATTTGTAGAGTGCTCTGGTTTTAAGGTCTCTTCATTACATTGCATCATTATAAATGTCACTGTTATTTTTTGATAAAAACCCTAGAAGGTTGTCAGGAAAGTAAGCTATTACTATATCTTCTACAGATGAGGAGAGGCCCAGAACAGTAAGAGGCCATGAAAATGAGACACAGCTGGAAGGTGACCCAGCTCCACATCCCTGACCCCTAACCCAGCACTGGTTCCACAGCACCACCCCCCGCCCCCGCCCCAGTGCTCTCCAGGTGGGCAGGAATCACCATGCACTGGTCCATGATGGTCCAAGATGTCCATCTTGCTGGAAGCAGCATGCAAGTTACCTTTAATACTGGAAACTGTAGATCACCTCAGTGTGAATTTCTGCACATTTAACACTAATCAGAAAACTGGAGTGGGCGTATATTTGCACCAAAATATTTCTTAAGTGTCAGCTAATCCCCCAGAACTAAAACCAATCCTGGCCTGGAAGCACCACGGACGATCCCCACCCCCACCCCCACCCAAGTGGGTTTTAACAGCAGGATCACTGGCCTGACTTAGAGAAGAGGCTGGAAATACTCCCCAGGTTTTCAGTGAAGTCTTTGATGATGATGCTAACAGACAAAGGAAGAGAACAAGCAATTATCAAAGAATTTAATTCCCTATAAACACCAATTTGGAGTAATTGATGAGAGGGTGAGGGGTGCCTTTCTTTCCTCCATAGCAGGATTTCTTTATATCAGTTGGATAATTGCTTCTGTTCTCCAATTGCCTAGACCCACACCTGGGGACTAGCATGCCATCCACACACAGACTACCAGAATTAGAACAAAAGCCTTCATATTGTACTTAATAATTAAGTTTTTGACAAATACTTTAGCCTGGCACAAAAGCTTTCATCACCTTGTGTTAAAGCGTGTTTTCTCTGACCAAAGTGTATAGTATTGGAGCAAAATACACTGACTCTCTCTCTGGCACTGCAGTATCAGCAGAAACATATCAAGAAAATTGCCTTGGAAAGTGGGGTGATTTTTTTTCTTCTCTTTTTAAGAATTTGCTGAGTTATTTCAATAGCACATCACGCTCCATTTACACAGTCACATCTCCCCTCTCTGGCACTGCAATCATAGGTAAATGAGTCTCCGAAGCTCAGATTTATTCTCAGCATCCCAGCCTGCTGTCTGCAATTCCAGTCACATCACTGTACATTGTGAAGGTAAGGTTCACAACACAGGCCAGGAAATGAAGGTGCCTAGCTCCAATTCCAAACGTGCTATGTACTAACAAACATTGAGCACACAGTCTCACATTCTCCTCGCCTCATTCTTATCATCCAAGCATTTTATGAAATGAATACAATGCTATTGGACACACAATTGTGGATACGTAACATGGGTGAAAGTCAGGAAGCTACCCAACAAAGAAAGAAACAAACGCAGGCTCACCACCTGCCCGCTGTGTGCCAGGCATGATGCCAAGCACTGTCCCCTCTTTCATCTTGTTTTCCAGAAAACTCTGTGAAGTTGTCATCCCCATTTTACAGATAAAGAAACTAAGGCTCAAAAAAATGAATTAATTTGCCCAAAGTTATGGTGCTGGCCAGTGCCATGCTTTGAACATGGCACTCAAGCCTAGTGCAATTTCTGCTCATAACCTAAACCAGGATGAAGTGGTTTAACCTAGTGACCAGCATTAAAAAAAAGACTAGTATTGATCTTGAAGAAGCTCAGAATTGCCTGTGATCTAATCTGCTTCTATGAGGATAACTCTAGGCCATAAATAGTCTAGCAATACAAGTAGGGTTGGTCTTAGACTCCAGCACATTATCTAAGTGAGCAGACCTCACTCCCTTGAAAACTCAACAACGTGGCTTAAACCACTTCAACTTATGTTTTACATGCCCAGCATTCAAGATACTGACTTCTTCAGACATTTCTTTTTAATTTGCAGGTCAAATTCAGGTTTACTTTGACAACATAATAGCTAAGAAATTTTGAGATCCTAAAGTATGAGTTCTTCAAATAACTGACTCTCCAAATAACCAGCTATCAATGCAGGAAACAGAGACGGCGAGAAGGAACATACATTTTGAGTAATTCAGCAAACCTCAAATATCTGTGTGTCCATCAGGTAGGAAATCAACTTTCCTTGCTTTTTGCCATCAGTGATAACCCATCAGAAACCAGCATCTTCATCCTGCTGGGTTTTCCTGTCTTTTGCACTTTAATCTGAAGTATATGAGACATGGTCTGTTTTCCTAAGTTCAAATGCAGGAGCTACAGGAACTGAAGAGTTACCTAACATGAAAGAATCAGGACAAGAGGAAAATGCGCCAGAAATGAATTCTGTCCTGTTGTTATTTATACTCCTTAAACAATAAAAGTGTAAAGTGTGCCAAGGATCTACGGGAAAATCCTGTTAAAACACACACTTTAAAAGGGCTTCAAAAGCTTTCTGAAAATAGCACATAATCCAGAACACTGTTCAAAAAGAATTAAAAGAGACCAATAATATAAAGTACAGATAATCCTCAATTTCATACAGATTATAATCTAAAGTCACTTTTTAAATTGGTTTTTAAACTTGGAAAGTAATGTGTCTATAGAAGCAAGGTAATAAGAAGTAGCAGTATTTACAAAAACAAGACAAAACACCAGAAATGTCTTTACTCTTTAATCGAAACTTTTAAAAAGGCAATTCTGAGGTATAATTTATTTAAAATACAGTCATTCAGAAAGGACAGTGAAGGGTGTTTTGACAATTATATATATACCATGTGGTCATTCCACATCAAGATATAGAACATTTTCACTACCCCAAAAAATCCCTTTGTTAATCTCATGCCCACCCCAGATAACCATTGATCTGTTTTCTATCAATGCAGACGGATTTTTGCCTGTTCCAGAACTTCATATAAATGGATTCATGTAGTATGTATTCCTTTGCGTCTCACTGCTTTGACTGGGCACAGCATTTCTGAGACTCAGGCATGTTGCTGTCTATACCCATAGTTTAGTCTCTCTTTTTTTTTTTCCATCACCAAACATTTACTGAGCACCTTCTATGTACCCACTGATAACTGCCTGGGAAGATGGCATTCATAGCTCCTTTTTTTTTGGCTGACTAGGACTCTGTTGTATGGATATACCACAATTTGTTTCACTGGATGATGACACATGGGTTGTTTCCAGTTTTGACCTATTACAAATAATGCTGCTATGAATATTCACACATAAGACTTTCGTGGCCACGTTTTAATTACTCTAAAAACTCTAAATCATTTCCCAACGTAACTGTACCATTTTACATTGTAATTAATGATACAGTTTAAAAGCTGACCCACAAATGTCTTTACAGTCTGCTGTGTGCCTGAAACTATCACCACTGAGCTGGTTTTTTGTTTTTGTTGTTTTCAAAAAAAAAGCCCTGCAGTATAAGAGGATTGTTGAGAAGAAAGTCCCGTTTTTCTACTGGCAAAACTAGAAGGATTTTGCCCATTCCAAAATTTTTTGGACAAAGTCCCATTTATGCAGTTCTGCCCCACCCCACCACTTCCATCAATGCCTCAGTGCTCCCAGCCCTCACATTAATCTTATTCTAAATCCCTGATGAAGCTACAGAACTGGTCCATCTCTCTTCCAAACTGTTCCATTTCCTAAACCTACCTTCTTCCCCTTGCCTTCCTCCCCCCACTGCAAACCAAAGCTTCCACCCCTCTGTTTACGTCTTCATGTTTAGGGATGAGGGAGGAAATCTGATTACACGGATATTAGCACAGAGGACGGGTTAAAGGAAAGTGTTCAAACAAAGGTTAGAGAGATGGCTGTCTATAATTCTACAGTATTACTCTTATTCCAAATGAGTCCCTAACATGCAAGACATATAGCAGTGCAGTAGAGTGAAATAATGAAAGGTGGGCGTACAAGGTAAGGCAGGAGAAGATATATTTTATCATGTTAGGATAGGAAGTTCACTGCGTTTATAGACAAGACCTGCCTAGTGAGATTCAGTCCCACAAGGTTCTTTCTGTTCTTCACCATTTCTTTCCTTCTCCTGTACCTCTGAACTCCGATTCTTCTTATGTTAGAACCCATAGTAACGGAAGGCATGGTAAGGGCAAGAAGATGTCATTTATAAGCTGTATGCTGCCATCTATACTAGAATAAGATCCTGGATAATCATTTTAGCCACTAGTTCCTTTAGCCTTCACCACACCAGGTATTTTGCTATGTGACCTTCTGGACCTTAGCAACAAATACACATGTACCTTGCTGAAGAAGAATCCCCCAGCCATACCATGGACATCACACATTTTCACGATGTTGTAAAAGGACATTTGCCATCGGCCTATTGTAAGGAGCATCAGAGTTCAGAAACTCAGGCCTACAAGCAATTTTACTATCAAAATAAGTCTGCTGTCAATAGACTGCAAGTCTAAAATCATTCTTAGGCAGCCAGCTCACAGTAGGGCATGGAAGAGAAACAAACCCCGTTGCCTTTGATTCATCCATGCCAGTGTGGTTTCTGTCTTCTCCTATCTCAAACTCACATGAATAAACTTCCCCACAGAGCTTAGCAGCAGCCAGGAAACAGATAAACCACTTTTGGCTTATGCAACATCTTAGAGTTCTAGTATAACAAACACTTTCAAGTGGACGACAGCTCTCTCAATTAAGTAATGGAAAGTGAATGTACCACACGAGGGTCCAATTTAATGTGGTGGGCTGATCCTGTGTCAGGTCACAGACACAGTTCTCCACGACAGCAAAGCGAGCCGGTGCCACGCTGACTCCTCAGCATCTCTCATCTCCCTCCCCTACTACTTACGCTGGAGTCTGAAGCCAGCCCCAGCCACCAGAGAGCAGAAAAGCCACAAAGCCCCTCTAATCACTTACGAGTTGTGCTGACTCTCAGGCTGCCCAATCTTAATAGGCCCTTGAAAAACAATTACCTTTCTTGAATTTCGGGAATTATTTGGCCATTTTGAACTACCACTCAGTTCGCCTGCCATTTCCTCTCCTGACACTTACTCAGCCTTTGCAGCTGTGTGAAAACAGTGTGAGCCAGGATGGCAAAGGCTGAGAGCGTATTAGCACTCGCCATCACGCAGCAGAGCGGCAAGCTCGGGCGCTCTGTGACTCGGGGGCTGATGGGGGACAAGACCAGCTCATTACCATCCCTCTAGGAAACAAGGCCAAAACCGTTTGCATAATCACTCTCCCCATCACCAATCACCCAAACTTCAAAGATGTTCTCGTCTTCATACTAAACCAAAAGAGTCATTTCAGTCCATTTCCGGGCTTCGTGAAGATTTCTTTCCACAAAAATGAATGTTTTGTAATGCTCAAGCGGATTCTCACACTGAAAATCATTCTAACATGTCCTCATCAAAATGACAGTCACTGCAGCTTTGACACCACACCATCCTGGAACCGAAAAGCTGAGATGAATCAGCAATGAATCGACTTATAAAACAGCTAACATGACCTGAGATGTATTCATAGGAAGAAGGCATGTAAGGAATGGGAAGTTACCACCCCAGCATCACTGAGGCAGTGGCGGGATTCGTCTCACAACACCATATGTTATCTGAGCTTCCAAATGTCATCCGAGATTCCAGCTTTCAAGGTTTGTGAATGAACCAGGACGAGCCCAGGAGACTTAGAGAAAGCTGTGTTCCCTAAATGCGTCAAAAGTTTTACGATGATCCTCAAAATCCAAGAAGGGAAATGGAATAGAAAATATTTCCTGAATATATTCTATGTTCTTAGTACTCTTTGTAAGACTCTTTGTTTCATCTCTAATATGACTTTTAAAAGGGAGTTTTCATGCCTTTGTGGAAACCAAGGCTCAAAGATATGAGGCAGCTTTGCCCAGAGATACCAGCTAGGACTCCTCACCCATCTCTCCCACTCAGATTCACTCTTACAACATCCAGTGCTCCGGGCACTGCAAAAGCAGCAGATCCAAAACTGAATTCACGTTCCATTTGCTCCACATTTTAAATAGTATATAAATATTTTAAATAAATTTTTCCATGAGAGAAGAGAGCTCACGATCATTTAACAATCAATAGCAGCAGGTTAATGCTTACTGGTCTTCATGTTCCCTCCCTTTCGGTTTTGTGTGTGTGTCTGTGGGCTTGGGGGTTGTTGTTGTGAAAACAAAGACCTATTCATAAAGTCTAGTGCTCTGCTGACATCATCATAAACCTTAAGGCTTGAAAGAGTCAAACATTTTAACATAACCTTGAAGCAATAACTAGACTATCAGCCTGTCGGGGGAAAAAATATGCCAATTATCAAGCAACAACTTGGCTAAAGTTCAATTGTGGGGGGCACTAACTAATTCACCAAAAAATGTTGCATCACCCTTCCAAAGCTAGTGCCAGGACTGACCTGTGGACAAGACTCCTGACCCACAACTACAGAGGTGAGATGAGCAAAGGTCCCTTTGCCCTTCCACCTCTTTCCATGGCAGCTTCCCTCACCAGGCCCTTGTGCATGACCCTCTTGAGCCTTTAAAACAAGGAATGCCCAGAAGACAAGCATACAATTTTTAGCAACTACTCAACAGGATACTGCAGTTCATTTATAAAGCTAGTTTAAAATGCCTCCTGTTGACAAAGCTTCTAACAAGTTCAGGCCCAAACAGTCAATCCCTCTGAATACAGCTGACACTTGAGCAAGGTGGGGGCTAGGAGCACTGACCCTCTGCAAGTTGAAAAAACCCATATGACTTCTAGTCGGACCTCTATATCCATGGATTCAATCAACCATGGATCATGTAACACTCTACTCCATCCCTGTAAATAACTGTAGGAGGAACCAATTTTCAAGACTTCTAAACAGTCTTAAAATGGAGATACACATGTAGCTACTTAAAATTCACCCATTTTCAGTTAATGCGCATTGTGTATTTATTTGTTGTCGCCTTGGGTTGCTTGTTTCTGATATCTTAGCAGCTTGTCCAGGGTTGCTCAGGAAAATCAAGCATCCCTGTGAAATGCACACCTTCCCAGTTCCTCTCTCTGCTGTGTGGACTTCATGGAGTTGCCCTCAGCAGCAGCAGCTCCACTGCTCCTCTGCCCCTGGAATAAAGTGCGCCCTGGCTGCCTGATGTGGGCTTACAGTGAAACCACTATTGGTTATCTCTGTGGCATTTTTATACCTTTGGCACACTTCTCCCAGAGGGTGGGTAAACATGTGTCTCTTTGTACAGCACTCTCAGCTGGTCCAGGTAACCAGGACCACCTAAGATTACACACATCACAAGAGTCTGCTTGTGTTTTACAGCAGAACACCCTAAAGGTACTCTCCAAAGCAAGGGAAATCCACTGAACCATTTTCATGTGATAGAGCAAAAAAAAACAGACCCAAAGAAGTTTGATTTTATTTCTGCAGATCACCTGCACCCTTGAAACCGTCTTTACTACATAAAGCTAATTTGTTAGGTACAGTTCTAGCTTCACCCTCATTTTGAAAGGTTCACGCTCAGATTCGTACTTCTCTAAAGACAACAGGATAAACACAAAATACTCAGAGAACAAAACTTTCCAAAGCAATATCAGGTCATCCTCATGAGCTTTGCCAGGAAGACAAGGAAACACCTGTCTGAACCACATATTATTTCAAGGCAAAATCATGGAAACAGATCCTTCTGAAAAACTACGCATTTAAATATTTCCCACCCTCTACCTCATTCTCTACCCCTCACTCCAGATCAAAGACTATTATCAAGGAAATGTAACTTGAACTACTTATGTATTAGAAAACTTGATGTTTTTAGTTCTCTGAAACAACCTAAAAGTTATTATTAGTAACGCCTTAAGTGCAAAAGCTTACACAATTATTGAACACACACAGAAGAAAATGAGGAACTGAATAAAAAGTCTTTTCTATTCCTGAATTTTTATGACTTTTTAAGGATGAAAAGGAGCAGGAAAAGAAAGCCTTGAAGTTCAGAAAAGAAACATAACTTGATTCTAAAGAGGCTTTATTATGATTCACATTCCAAATTTAAAAATACATTTTCAACCTTGAGGCACGTATGAACAGTCATGAAGCGATGCCCTTCGCAGGAAGGTGAGAGAGAAACAGTTCTTTGTAAGGGGCAAGCAGCGGACTGGCCATAACAAGGCACCATCCCATAGCTCAGCTCTCGGATATTTTGGTCAAGATCCTGAACTCCCATAGCAGAAAGTCACCACTGATGCTGCTAGGTCCTGAAGGAAAGCACACTATCCCTCATTAGCCACACTCTTGCAGTTCCAGAGTCCAGTCTCACATTGTCAGCTACTACGATTGCTGGCAGCAAAGAAAACTAAGTCACATGCTGGGATCCCAATAGCTAAGTATGCCACACAAAGACTTTCCCTATAAACAACTGTATAAGTGGCGGGGGGGCGGGGGCATGGGCAGGGGGACACTTCCCTATGTTTGGTAAAAGCATAGACGATGACACATACATGGAGATATGCTACAAAATCTTAGAAATTAACCACAGACAGTATCTCACCTACCAAAATAATTTGCTTTAAGAAAGAATTATAATACCCAGCATGTTTCTCTTTTTACCTTGGTTTCCAGGAAGCTCCAGCTTAAATGTAATGCTCATTTGCAGGAACTTCATCAGCCTAAAGCAATGGCCCCCGTCTCTAGTACTCTTGCCTGGAAAATCCCATGGACAGAGGAGCCTGGTGGGCTGCAGTCCATGGGGTCGCTAAGAGTCAAACACGACTGAGCGACTTCACTTTCACGCATTGGAGAAGGAAATGGCAACTGACTCCAGTGTTCTTGCCTGGAGAATCCCAAGGACGAGGGAGCCTGGTGGGCTGCTCTCTATGGGGTTGCACAGAGTCGGACACGACTGAAGCGACTTAGCAGCAGCAGCACAAGCCTAAATTATTTGGTACATTTATTTGTATTTTATCAGTCCTGTTGCCTATAGTTACATTGTTACAATCTTCCTTAAATATATTTTGCCTACAATTAGAGTACAGCTTGATAAATTTTTGTAATGCCTGCAGTAAAAGTTATCTACACTGTAACTATTAATAAAATGGTATTTTATTTTTTGAGAAATCGTCAGAGTGTAACTTTGGAACCATATGCATTAGAGAGTCATATGCTAGACATAAGCTGCTAGACTGTGACTGGGAGAAAACCTGTTTCAATTCATGGAATTCTCTACTACATTACATAGACGTCCTCTTCCCTGATTACAGACAAACGTACCTATGGCAAGAATCCTTCGTTTCCTTTTATAGTCCTTGAACTCCTTCAGGATTCTGATTTTTAAAAGCCATGGGACTTCAAATATACACCATCTAACGTGATTTAAGGTGTTCACAGACCCTGCACCCCATCTGGGTCCCTTCCTGCTAGAGAAATGGCCAGGAAGACGGTTGGTTTCTTCTGCAGGAAGCCACACGGAGTCCCTTCCTGCACCAAGACGCCCAGCAGCGCAGCTCCACACAGAGCTCAAGGGGCCCAGCAGCCCGCTCCCCGTCCCTGCCCCCTGAATCACCACGCAGACCAGCCATCTGTGAGAGAACAGCTCCCAGCACTAGCGGCTGACAGGGGCAGGATGAAGCTTGGGTCTCCTGACCCTACCCGGAATGCCAATGATTTTCACTGTCTACATTAAGTGATATAGATTTTTCTTTTCCTGAAGAGAAGCATTCTAACACTTCACCGCTGTTACAGAGGAAACAGATTGGATAAATGCAGCGCCTTATTTTTGCCCACTGAAAAATTCACACAGTGCTGCCTTCAGTCTCTGCCCTGAGTATTTCTCCCTGATTTGAATAGTTTATTTTCCAGTTTTGAGAAATAATGGACCTACATCACTGTATAAGACCTACTTTATGGTGGTTTGATCTATAGATGTCAATGATTACCACAATAGGTTCCACTAACATCCAATCTCTCATACACAGATACAATAAAAGAGAAGAAAAAAGGGAAAAAAATGTCTCTTTGTGATGATAACTCCTAGTATTTACACTCTCAACAACTTTCTTATATATGATTCGGCTGTGTCAGCTCTGGTCATTCTGTTGTATGTTACATCCCTTACTACTTGTCTTATAATGGGAAATCTATGCCTTTTGATTTTCTCCAACTCCCCTTCCCCCACCTCTGCTTCTGGTACCCACAAGTCTGACCCTTTTTCTCTAAATTTAGGTTTTTTTAAGATTCCACATATAATGAGATCATACAGTATCTGTCTTTCTCTGTATGATTTATTTCACTTAGCATAATGCTGTCAAGGTCCATCCATGTTGCAAATGGAAGGGTTTCCTCATTTTTCATGGCTGAATAACATTCCATTGTACACATTCCTAAAAATATATTGGCCTGTAGCTTTCTTTCCTGGTAGTGTCCTTTTGTGGTTCTGGTATCATGGGGCCTCATAAAATGAGTTTGAGACTTGGTGAAAGAGTTTAAGAAGGATTGTGGTTAATTCCTCATTAAACATTTGTTAGAAACGCACCAGTGATTTGAATTTATCGAGAACTTTTTCCACTAAGTCCAAAACCTTAGTTCTTGCCCTCAAAGACAGATGCTTGTTTCTTCTTTTCCCCCACCACTGCCTTAAAATCCTTCCTATTGTTCCCTCAGATAAATCTGCAGTCATCAATACATTGTATTCATTCTTTTTATTCAACAAGATATCTCTTATCATAAATCACACCTTGTATCACTCCCTTGTGTAAGACACATTTAACAGTTTTTATATAGCATGTCAGTGTAGACTAGAAAATCACAGTGATCTTGAGGGCAGTAAAACAAATGGATGCCAAAAAAAAAAGAAAGAGAAAAACAAATCACAACACTGAGTAGTCCACCTAGACCAGAATTTTCAATCCCAATCTTAACATTAAATTCAACTAAAAACAACTTTAAAAAAAGAAATACTGTTGCCCAAGCCTTATCCATAACTGATTAACTCAGAATTGCTGGAGGTGGGAGTTGGACACTGGATATTTTAAAGTTCCCGTGTTACTCCCTTACAGTGGCCAGAGAGAGAAATACCCAAACCAGCCCTTCTGCTGAGGGAAGTGGCAGGCAGCAGAGAGCATCAGGGAAAAAGCGGAAGTGGAGCCTAGAATGCTAGACGGAAAAAGCAGGCTGTCCCTGTTGCGTCCCTCTTGCAGGTCCTCCCAGTAAAACTCACCAAGTTGGTACAAAGTCAAGTGTCTGCAGGGCATGTGTTCTCCTGACCAACAGTGGAAATGAACAGCAGCCCACGTAACATGGGGGACAAGAGCATGGCCCCCAGCCCAGTCCCCAACCTCTTGGGTGAAGATATCCTTCTGACTCATGGGTGTGTTAAAGGATAACACTTTTAGCACTGTGCACCATCACCACCACTTCTCAGTTCAGAGCACCCCTGATGCCCTCAAATCCTGCCTCTTCCCTGAGGGTCAAAGCAGAATGAAGCAAGAAGGGCCTACCCCGCCAAAATCACAGGCCAAGGCAGACAGAGCTGAGCCAAAGTGAGCGTGACAACCTGCTGCAGCAGAGGGTTCTGAGCAGAAGGAGAGCACGCAGAAGTCAAAGAGGCTGACTATCTGATCTCTGTGGCTTTGTGAGCACCTTGCCTTCATCGAACAAGCAGGAGGGCCCCTCATTCAATATAAAACAGACTAACAGAATTTGCAGCGTCATTAGCTCTGCTGCTGTACAGGAAACGCCTGGGGCCCACACAGCCCTCCCTCCTTGAGCTCCGCTCAGTAGCAAAAATCTTTCTTTGAAAACTTGATGATAGGTAAGCCAATCTCCTTCTTGTCCAGGGTGCAAAATTAGGCACCAAAGCAAGACCTTCCTCATGAGTTATGAGCAGGGTTGGCCCCGGCTAGCTTACGAGTACCATCCACCACTGGACTGCTCAGGCAGAGTCAGTACTCAGTATGTATTTGCTGAGGGAATGAACTGGACTCCAAGAAAAACATGAAAGTCTATGTATAAAAAGCAGTCTGGTAAACTGACAGTTACAGGAGAACCATCATAAAATGTTCTCCTGAAGTCATTCTTTATGTATCTTTATTAGCTAACCACTCACAGAGTGCCCCTCCGTCACTCTAGTATTCAGAAGGATGAAGACGTGAAGAGACATTTTTTCCAAAGAAGACACACAGGTGAATAACATGCACATGAAAAGATGCTCATCATTGCTAATTATTACAGAAATGCAACTTCAATCAGGTATCCCCTCCCATCTGTCAGAATGATCACCATTAAAAGTCTATAAGAAACAAATGTTGGAACGTGTGCGTGGAGAAAAAGGAATCCTCCTACACACTGTTGGTGGGAATGTGAAATGGTGCAGCCACTGTGGAAAACAGTATGGAGGTTACTTAAAAACTAAAAATAGAACTACCCTATGATCTAGCAATTCTACTCCTGGGTATATATCCAGGAAAAAAAATGCAAACACACATACATACATATACATAAGCACATGATGGAATAGTACTCAGCTATAAAAAAGACTTAGATAATGCAATTTTCAGCAATATAGACAGACCCAGGGAGATTATTATCCTTAGTGAAATAAGTCAGACAAAGAAAGAAAAATACTAGATAATTATCACTCATATGCGTCCATGGGGTCGCAAAGAGTTGGACACAACTTAAGTGACTGAACAACATATGTGGAATCCAAAAAAAAAAAAAAAAAAAATACAAATGAACGTATATGCAAAACAGACTCACAGACACAGAAAACAAATTTGTGAATACCAAAGGAGAGAGGGACGGGGGGAGAGAAATCAGGGGTATGGGATTAACAGATACAAACTACTGTATATAAAATAGATAAGCAACAAGGGTATACTGCCCAGCACAGGGAACTATACTCATCTTGTAATAACCTCTAATGGAATATAATCTGCAAAATATCACTATTCTGTACATCTGAAACATAATATTATCAATCAACTACACCTCAATTTTTAGAAAAGGAATGAGGAATAATTTGGAGACAGTCTCCCAGCATCCTCTCTTGCTCCTTTTGGTAATAAGTCCCCCTAGGTGTTTACAGTGGGAAAGAATCCTTGTGCCAATGCAGGAGACCTGAAGGCTCAGGATGAATCTCTAGGATGGGAAGATCCCCTGGAGTAGGAAATAAACACTCCAGAATACTCCAGTGTTCTTGCCTGGGAAGATCCTCTGGACAGAGGAGCCTGGTGGGCTACAGTTCCATGGGGTTGCAGAGAGTTATATACAACTGAGCAGGCATGCACGTTAGTTTCAGGTGTATAGCAAAGTGAACCTGTTATACATATATTCTTTCTAGATTCTTTTCCCTTATAGGCCATTACAGAGTATTGAGTAGAATTCCCTGTACTATATAGTGGGTCTTTATCAGTTATCTATTTTACATATAGTAGTGTTTATGCGTCAATCCCAATCTCCTAGTTTATCCCTCCCTCCTTTCCCCCTTGGTAACCATATGTTTATTTGCTACATCTGTAACTCTATTTCTACTCTGTAGATAAGCTCATCTGTAGGCTTTTTAAAGATTCCACCTATGAGCAATATCGTATGATACTTATTTTTTTCTACAGGGTCACTTTCTTAAAGACACAGCCACCTGAACCACTAGCTGAGACACGGGGGCAAGCAGAGCTATGTGGGTCAGGGGGAAGAAGGCAGAGCCACCCCTCCAGTCCTTACTGCTCCCCTCTGGACTATGATCTGAGGACCCTGTACTTGGAGGTACATGCATCACAAAAGAGACCAATCCACCTCGTGGCTAAGTCCAGAAGGAAGCAGAGAACTCCTCTTCAGCCCTAATTCCAACCTTTAATTTGCTTGGGGAGTCCCAAGTGGCGCTAGTGGTAAAGAACCCGCCTGCCAATGCAAAAGACGTAAGAGACCCGGGTTCGATCCCTGGGTCGGGAAGATCCCCTGGAGGAAGGCATGGCAATCCACTCCAGTATTCTTGCCTGGAGAATCCTGTGGACAGAGGAACCTGGCAGGCTGCCGTCCACAGCGTCGCAAAGAGTCAGGCACGAATGAAGACATTTATCACGTGTGCAGCACAGGCCCCTTAACATCTCCCATTCCACCGTTTCCTCCTTTATAAACTGAGGATAAAAATATCTGCTCAATCTTATCAATAAGAAGAATCAAATGCACTATTAATGTACAAATGCTTTGGAAAGTTAAGAAGCAGTGTCTGAATGAATTATAACTATATTGAATTGTAACTAATTCAGGCCCCACACACTTGTGGAAAGTACTGCCTCAAAGAAATTAGGTTTGAGTTATGCCACATTACTATTATTCTGGACACGCTAAAATGAGAGTTCAGCATGATGATGAAAATATTTTAAAACAGAATGCATACTTACAAATGTGATTCGTATGCACTAACTGCACAATTATGCCCATTAAAAACAGGTGACACAACAAAAGAGAAAAGTGAGGCAACCCAACGTGGTGTAATGAGGACTAAACATGGTTTAGCCACCAGGTCAGGGCAGCGCATCCCTGGGCGGGAAGACAGAGTCCTGACGTTCCTCCCAGGCAGGGTCACTGCCAGCCCTTATGGCTGGGACATTTTAGAAATAGGCTTGGCTTGCTCAGTTGCTTTCATGACAAATTTGCAAAACGACAACCCCTTCCTCCAGGCTGATCCATCGCCACAGCCTTGGAGGCAGGGAGTGGGCTATATTTCAGGGGATTTAGCCCTCGGCCACGTGGCCCTTGTGCCAAAAAAAAAACACCCTACAACTGTACACAGGGCCCTGTCCCAAATTTTAAGTGCATATGGCATCACTGGGCCTCGCAGGAGGCTCAGTGGTAAAGAACTGCCGGCCAGTGCAGGGGTCACAGGAGATAAGGATTCAATCCCTGAGTCAGGAAGATTCCCTGGAAGAGGAAATCGCAACATACTCCAGTACTCTTGCCTGGAGAATCCCATGGACAGAGGAGCCTGGTGGGCTGCAGTCCACAGGGTTGCAAAGAGTCAGAAAGACCCAACTGAGCATGCACGCATGCACAACATTATTATCAACAATGTACTTTTACCTAATGTTTCCTGGGGATCCCAATCCTGTCCAAAGAATCCACTACCAGTCACTAAATCCACCAGAATTCCTTCATTGGAAATGGAGGTATCTTTCATTTCAAAGAAGAGCAGCTAGGTGAACTCGTTTTCCCATCTCCCTTCCATGTGCTAGGAGAAAAAAAGAAAGCTGCAAGCATTACAAAAAGACAGGTTGGAGGTGAAGGCTTAGAGCCCTGTACTCCAGGCAGAGTGAACACTGAATGAAAAGGCTAGGAGACAACAGCCAAGTATCAGAGGATTTGCAAGAACAATGATGCATCCTTCAATTAAATTCTTTTGCTTAAACTAATCTTTCAGTTCTTGTAATGTTCTCAAGTGAAATTCATTTACAACTCCCAAAACAAAGCCAACAGACACCTGGGATTTTTTTTTTTTTAGCAGACCTAAACAGTGACCCTGCTGTCACTGGCAAGGACCCTCTGCCTTTAAAGGGACGTTCAAGCAAGTCATCTTGAAATCCCAAGGCCAAGGGGATGCAGAATAGACAGAGAGCAGCCATCTCCTCTAGAAACACACTCCCCCCTTCCTCCCCTTCCCTCCCTCCCGCCACCCTCCCGAGGTCCCCAGGCCTCCAGCTCAGCCCTTCCAACTCCTTGAGCCTCCTCCCACTTCAGGGCCTTTCAGCAGCTGCCCCTCGCACCTCAGGGCTGCTCCTCTCCCCTCCCTGGGTCAGCTGCAGCAGCACTTCCTCAGTCTTTCCCTCCCACCTACACTGTCCTTCCTGCCCTTTTCTTTCATTGACCCCCCCCCCCCTGAGTTTTGTTGCTCTGTCCACAGAATTGGAGAAATTTGTTTCCTGGACTATTTATATATTTATTCCCTACCCCCTTGCAGACGTAAACACCAAGAAGTTAAGAATCACTTTGGTTTTGTTTATTTATATCCATCTCAGAGACAGTCAACAGCTCAATATGTATTTACAGAAGGACTGGAAGCCGGAAGAAACATTAGAATGAAAAGGACAGTGATGGGCCCAGGACTAGAGACTGAGTCACAGAGCTCAGGGCTGAGCCCCTTTTTAAATTCCACTGGTGACTGAGATGCACAATGCCCTGTTGAGAGGAGTACTAACCTGACATTTTCCTGGCAAAATAATACACTGAAATACCACGCCAATTGCTCTATATGAAAGAAGTCTGAAGAAAAATTTACAGTAATGCAACAATTCTGATAAGCACAATCTGCCCAGAAAGCAGCAGGCTTACAGACATAGCAGTCGTCTATGCTCTACTCTCTTATACTATTTCCAGATACGTTGACTATACCACAAATGATTGTAATAAAACCTATCCAGGATATTACAATTTCCACAAGGACACAGAAAAGCTATTTTTGTGAATGAACAAGAATCCACATATACTGGCTAGTTAAGTAGTTAACAACCATTTTGCCACTAAATAATCCTGTGCTCCCTAGTCATGCAAAGGTGCATGCAAGGTCCAAAATCCCTTCTCTCGTAATGTAACAAGGTCCCAGACTGCTTACCTCAATGTCTATGAACATGCCAATCTTTCCCCATAAAGCTTCTAGTTCTAGTCCCTACTGCAGACATCAAACCTTTGGTGCAGCAACAGCATAAACGGTGACTAAGTTGGACTATAAAGAAAGCTGAGCACCAAAGAACTGATGCTTGTGAACTGTGGTGCTGGAGAAGACTCTTGAGAGTCCTTTGGACTGCAAGGAGATCCAACCAGTCCATCTTAAAGGAAATTAGTCCTGAATATTCACTGGAAGGACTGAAGCTGAAGCTCCAATATTTTGGCCACCTGATGCAAAGAACGGACTCACTGGAAAAGACTGAGGCTGGGAAAGACTGAAGGCAGGAGCAGGGGACAACAGAGGATGAGATGATTGGATGGCAACACCGACTCAATGGACATGAATTTGAGTAAACTCTGGGAGTTGGTGATGGACAGGGAAGCCTGACGTGCTGCAGTCTATGGGGTCACAGAGAGTCAGACATGACTGCGTGCCTGAACTAAACTGATGCCATGCACTCCAGCACTGCCTAAGGTATTTCTTGGTGATGGCTACAACATAAATCATTACAGTCTGATACAGAGAAATGGGGGTAGGGATAGGGAGGCTGATTCATGAATTCAAAATGCATGGTCACTATTACTACTGAATACCAGTTTTTCATTTCAGAGTTCCCACCAACAATGACTCAAGCTGCATTTTTTACATCACATTCCAATTTTATCCCTCCCTAAGCACAACCAATTATCACTTCCAGCCTTCATCTAGCCGACTAAATGGCCCCTTGCATGTCTTTATCCCCTTTTTATTTCTGGAACTGTTTTTCCCATAGATCTCTGAAATTTTACCAAAACTGCCAGCTGCCTGAACAATTACTTCATTTTTAATGAAGTATTTTAGCGTTGGCTCAATATCTCAAAGCACAAATGAGTTCTACAGTCTTCAGTTTTCAAAAAGTCATTTGGTGTCATTCATCTGTAGTTTATAAAAGGAGACGCAGAGAAATGAACTGAGCTGCCTAAAACTTTAGGAATCTCAAGCCTAAATCAGAGTTCTGCTGAGGGCTTTATTCTTCAGTGTTGTAAGTCAGACTCCCAGGTTCCTCATCTTCAGCTCAGTCATGAGCTTGTCACACCTACAGCACTTTTTGAGGTAAAGGTCCCAGGCTGGTACCCAGGATGCAAAGTTTTCTGTATCAGGTGACAGCCCCACTCCCAGGTGATTGGACCAGAAGCGAGAGTGAGACTCTGGATAACCAATGGGGAAGACGGTTGAGCAGGGCCTCTCAGAGTTAAGAGGATGGAGACACTCTCAACCCTTCACGCTCCCAGTTATGTTAAAAATAAAGAGATGGCAAGACATTTTAATGCCTACATTGAATAAATTAACATTTCTAACACCCAAACACTTCTGACTAATTATGCTCTTCATAAGACAGTTATAAGATTTATAAAACATATTAATTCATAGGGCGCTACAGGCAGAATGTCTGTTAATAAGAAACAAATCTAAATTTGGATGATGAATGCTATCTTCTTTCAATCTTGCCAGTGTTTCTCTGCAACTGAATGTATAAGTTCCAGTGGAGGGAACACTAAAGGGATAAATTTGAAGCCCTTTATGAAGGCAAGGCCTGAATTAAATGGCCTTGCAGCTAACCACCTCCACCATCCTCCCTGACCACTCACACACACACACACACACACTGAGGCCCTGCCGACCAGCAATAGAGGACAAAGTACCAAAGTCAAAGTTCTACTGACATGGAGATGCTGGTGATTAGCTAGACCCACAGTAAGTCATCTTAGCAGGTTTCAAAGAGGAAGTGGTGATCATGAACTCTTGCTGATGACAATCCCAATGCTGCCATGGATCTAAAACAAACCTGTCAGCCCAGTACCTGTGAGGCCTGGGACACCATCTGTATCCTGAGACAGTCCCAAGAATCCCATCTCCTTTGTCACATGTAACCCATGGCCTTGGGACCGAGAGAGCCCAAAGCCAAAATTCTCTGAAAACCCTTGATACGATATCCCTGGACAAAATGTACACAAGCCAGAGAACACAGTGCTCTTCCACCTCACTTAGTCAATCATCCCCACCTTTACGGTTTTCTTGCCCTTTCCTTCTAATCATTTTGCTCTCAGTCCCCCAGCTTCTCTCTTCACTAAGAAAGCCCAAGTCCTTAACGCCTGCTATTTCTGGATTCTCAGATACAGAGATTTCCTAACAGTGCTTTTAGGGAAAATAAAAACACCACATTAAATATACATATTGATTCTTGGACTCACTGGAATTTCAGACATGTTTTTAAAGTTAATACCTTAGAATATGGAGAAGGAAATGGCAACCCACTCTAGTATTCTTGCCTGGAAAATCTCATGGACAGCGGAGCCTGGGGTCCTCTGGGGTTGCAAAGAGTCGGACACAACTGAGCAACTAAACCTCCACCGCATGGGTACCTCAAACCTACTGGATGACTTAACCCACACGCACGCATTGGAAGAGTTAAAACACATCTCAAGAGAAGGAGCTCTTCTCAAGTACCTGAGAAAGAATTTCAAGAGTTATTTGAACAAGTTAATGTCTTAGCAGGAAGAAAATAATGTAAGTTTGGGAGCCACTAGCATGAAGCTGGTGTTTAAAAGTCCAGGAGTGTCTGGGATGATCCAGGGTGGAAGGTGGGGTATGCAGAGAAGACAGCCAAGACTTAGTGCTAAACCTTTTAGATACTGAATCAAGAAGGCCAAAAGAAGATTAAAGACTGAAGGGAGATAATCGGAGGAGACTGGAAGATCCTCAGGGAAACCAGAGGAGCTTAGAGACATGATTCCAGAAAGTGAATGCCATCAGAAAGCAGAAGTCATCTCTTGTTTTATCTTTCCTCCCACAAAGTTATTTCTCAGCTATCACATGATAGCTCAAAGTTAATTTCTTGACATAACTTAAAACTTAGCCACATTTAGACTATTCATTACAAACTGAGAGAAGATACTTAAGTAATTAATCTGCTATTGTGTAGCATAATTACAAACCTTTTAGTAACCTTTTTTTTTCTATTACTGTTTACTAAAATTTATACTTGGAAGAAATGTTATACTTAGAACTATCTGCATCCTTAAGAAAAAAGGTAAATGTGTCCATTTCAGTTAAGAAGAAGTGGTGGAATTAAAGCAGAAATGGCCAAATCTGGCTGGCAGCAGAATCCTAGGAAATGGCAAACAGAGCATTGGATGGGTGCAGCAAGGTAAGTAAAAACAATGACAGTCAAGAAGCAGCAAGACAAAGACCCTCAAACTCACTTTAGACAATGTGTATACAATCTCTAGAGAATGTTTCCAATTTCCCAGAGCTTCACACAAGAACTAGATCCACACACTAGGTAGATTTGCAAGGCTTATCTGGCTGCATTTTTCCTTCACAATGGTTTCTTAGTTCCTTATTAACCCAACCCACTTAGCGCTTGCTTCTCTTGCATTCCACAGAATCCGTATCACTCCTCAGAATTGAACCTCTGCTCCCCTCATACAAATTAAAACCCCAGAGAAAAAAAGTGATAGCAGAGGAGGAGGAGGAAAGACGTGACCTCTCATGAAGAGTATTTCCAGGGCTTGAGCCCAGCTGCTGAGAATCAGCCCATGTTTACCTAGACCATGCAGAAGAAGAAACCAAAGGCTCCTGGCACTGGCTCTAAAAACAGTACTTTAGAACATGGGCAACTTGACATTTTAGAACCTAATGAATCAGGTAAGAATTCATTTGAATCATCTTTACCTAAGGGCATTCTGATAAGCACTGGATGTGATGCCCAAGAGGCGCTGGAGATGTCAAGGTGAACCAAGTACAGCCTTGGTCCTTATGGGGTCCAGAGGCACACTCTCAGGTGGTAAAACCTTTCTGGGTCTCAGACTCTCTCAACATGACAGAGTTGACCAGACAGCCTCTACTGCCATCGCAATAATACACCTCTAAAATTCTACACCATATACTAGATATGGGGAAGTACCACCTGAGTCTTTAGGGAGGAATTAAAATGCAAAAGAAAGAGTGCGTGTCTCACTTTGTACCAAAGCAAATTTGTGAAGCCTAGTAGTCAAAGAAGCAAATACCAAGATACATGAATATATACATTAAATGGTTTAATCAGAGTTGAACATTAAAGGTCATCTCATACCTATGACTTCACCTAGCCCAGCTTCTTCATTATATAGATAAAGTTAGACACACAGAGAGAAAGTAATTTGTCCAAGGACACCCAGCCAGTGAGTGGCAGGCCAAACACTAGGACCCAGCCAAGAATGATCTAACCATTCCAGAAAGGTATCAAAGGATGCTAGCAGAGTCTGGGATGAGCTCCTAGTCTCTGGAGGCCAATGTCAAAGAGGACAGCCAAGCCCTCCCACAAAGCAGCGCTTACTGCTCCACAGAAGCCAGGACACCAGGCAGATGGACGCAGGACACACGCATCTTCCACACTCACACATCTCCATCCGCACCAAAGGCGGCACGAGTACCACGAGGCACAGTGGCCGACACTCCTTCCAGAACAGGCCGACAGCTCCCAGGTGGTGACGGCCTTCTCGGATTCCAGGCTGGCTTTCCCACCTCGTGGCTTGTTACTGAGCCACACACAACAGCCTCACCAAACCTCGGGAAGCCAGCGCTGCAGGGCCAGCCGAGTGGCTGCAGCTGCCCCGAGCACACCACCCTAGGCCCTTGCTTCCTGTTCTGGCGGTCACGACTACATGCACATGTTCGGGGTCCAGCCCATCGTGCTCAAAGCTTAGAGCTGGACAGGCCCCAGATATCAAGAAACCATCTGTTACAAAGCCCTCGCTCCTCCAACTTCACTTCAAAACACACCGTGGCATCTGCCACCATCCCTGGTTACACAAGTGGGGATTAGCCACAGCCTTCTGAGCCAAACATGAGGCCTTCTCACGGGTGACCTCGCCTGGAAGCAAGGGGGCCGCCGGTTTTTACATCAGACATCCTGAATCAAACCCCTCCGTGTATTCTGTCCCGCAGCATTAACCACAGTAGATGCCGGAAAAACACATTCCGTTTGTTAAAAGTCCTAGAATTTTAAACCATTTTTCCATTTCAATTTATATTTAACAGTCACTTCTCAAAGCAAAAGTTGCAAGTATTAAAGACAAGGTAGAAACAATCACTCCAATAACATAAAAATCTCAGACCTACAAACAGCATACACTGACTTTCCAATTAAGAGCAAAACCAGAAGATGCAACATTCTTTGAAAGCCATTCCAACACCATTACATTTAAATTCCAAGTAAACCCCAAGCAGCTCCATTTGTATAATAATAGTCATAAACTAACACTGACTGGGCATTCACTGTGTGCCAGCCTGCACTAGGATCTCTGTCAGTACAGTCTCACTGGATTCTTCTAAACAGCTCTATTATTATCTCCTCAGTTTTAAAGTGAAGGATGCATATGGAGGGTAAGTATCTTGCCTAAGGTCACGTCAATAACAAGCAGCAGGGTCAAGGGTCAAAGCTGGGTCCCATGTAACTCCAAAGCCAGTGTTCTTAACATTACTCTAACTCAGGCTTGGGGGTTTAGGTGTGTGGGAGCAAAAACTAAAACTGCATTTTAATTTATCAAACTTTATCCCTCTGCATTTTATGAGCTTCTGTGTAAATGACTTCCCTGAAATCTTTTCTTCACAGGCAAGGAAGGGAAATTGGCACTCATCTACCAAGTCTGTAGCACAGATGTCAAGCAGCTGTGCAGAAGCTGGGGGACAAGGGAACCGTGTGCCTGGCAAAGTTACGTGTGCATCTGTCTCAGGCTTGACATTTTTAAAAGAAATGAGAAGCCAAGGAGATGAGAGGGAGACTCTCATTCTAAATTCTGCAGAGAATGTTAAATAAACATGATCAGTACCATACAGCTCTGATAGGCAGTGGGTTTAAAAAAAAAAAAAAAAAAAAAAAAAAAGGAAACTGTATCCCTTATTAACCTCCCCTTCTTCACCTAAGAAGCACAGAAATCTGTGAACACACAACAAAAACCCTATTAATATTAGCCTATTTAAACCTTAAATTTTTAATGCTGTTTATTCTCTTTGGGGGATTCATTCAGCAAACATTTGGCTTCACTTATACTACTGTTGCCATGTTTTACTGCAGACATCAATATGACTTTCTCCTGGGTAGCAACTTTCAGGCACCTCATGCAATATCGATAGTCACAAGGCAGCCACAGATTTACTGCTCCACAGCTAAGATCAAAAGGATGGAACAAGAAAGCTACAGGCCACAGGGCACATTTACTTAGGTGACCATGCTCGGATCAGCCACGAATGCTTGTGATGTTTATGATCTAAGCAAATGTCTTCCCCTGCTACCTTTTTTAATTTTTCACAGTCAACTTTTATTTCAGAGTCTTGCCAAGAGCACCTATTATGTGCCATCTGTTGTGTTCGATGTTGGGAATATTAGGGTGAGCAAAATAAGCTGATTGCCTAGTTGGAAAGGCAGAAATGAATCATATAAGGACACAAAGGAGTCATTTGCAAAGAAGCACTGTCAAGGAACACAGAGCGGTGCGCACTGTGCCAGTCTTTACACATGGCTGCAGATTCTGACACTCCTCCCATTGAGAGGTAAGGTCTGTGTCCCCTCGCTGTGAATCTGGGTAGGCTCCAACAGCTTCCATTATTAGAGTCAGGTGGAAATGATGCTACGTGACCTGCAAAGGGAGGTCACAAAAGTCATGTCGCTTCCTGCTCCTTTTTATTTAGTAGAACAGTCAGTCTTGGAGCCCTGAAGTGCTGTGTAAGAAGTCTGACTACCCCAAGGACTCCCTGCATGAGGAGGTCTAAGCCACATGAAGAAACCCTGGGGGGAGCTCTGCTCAACAGCTCCAGCCAAGCCTGGCCTTTGAGTCAGGCCAGTCAAGGCCCCAGACACAAGAGCGGGGATGTGCTCAGATGAGTCTAGGCCCCCGAGGCTCAAATCTCCTAGCTGAGGCTCCAGACATCACAGAGGACAGACAGCCGTCTTCAGTGTGTCTGAGGTTCGGGCCCAAAGGATCAAACAGCATAACAAAATGGTTGTTGAACACCAGGAAGTTTTGGAGCGCTTTGTTACCCAGCGATAAGAGGTAGTGTCTGTAGTAAAACAGCCTGCCTTATACCAGCGAGTCCTACCCACACAAGCAACATCAGAGCTGAGATCTGAAGAGTGAAAAGGCTTCCAACAAACCCAAAGCAAGGGGATGGTCCAAAAGGAATAAAAGTAGGTTGCAGCACCGGCCCTGTGGCAGAGGGGGCATGCCCAGCACAGGGGAGAAAGCCAGCTGGCTGGAGCGCAGAGAGAAAAAGGAGCAAAGGGCTGGCGAGCAAGGCAAGGGCAGACCACGTTCAGGGCTGTGGTCTCTTACGCGTCAGCAGTGAGAAGTTCCTGGAGGGTTGTTTTTAGGATTTTGGTTTCTTTATAATTGAGGCAAAAATCACATAAAAGTCACTTTTATGGTTGAATTCTGTCTTCCCAAAATGCATATGAAGTCAAAACCAGGACCAGAAAATGTGACCTTATTTCCAAAGAAGGTCACAGTAGATATAATTAGTTAAGTAAGTAAGTGTTAGAGGCTCAGTAGTGTCTGACTCTTTGCAACCCCATGGACTGAAGCCAGCCAGGCTCCTCTGTCCATGGAATTCTCCAGGCAAGAATACTGGAGTGGGTTGCTATTCTCTTCTCCAGGGGATCTTCCCGACCCAGGGATCAAAGTTGGGTCTCCTGCATTGCAGGTGAATTCTTTACCCTCTGAGCCACCAGTGAAACCCTAAAATCGAAACGGAAGTGTTCGTCACTCAGTCATGTCCAACTCTTTGGGACGCCAAGAATTATAACCCACCAAGCTTCTCTGTCCATGGAATTCTTGAAGCAAGACTATGGGAGTGAGGTGCCATTCCCTTCTCCAGGGCTCTTTCTTACCCAGGGATCAAACCCAGTTCTCCTGCATTGCAGGAAAATTCTATACCATCTGTGCCACCAGAGATGTAATTAGCTACGGTGAGGTAATTAAGGTAAGTCTTAATCCAACAGGACTGTGTCCTTATAAACAGGGGAAATCTGGGCATAGATGAGCACACAAGAACAGCATGCAAAGATGAAGGCAGAGACTGGGGTGATGGGTCCACGAGGCAAGGAAGGCCAAGGATGCCAGCAAACACCAGAAGCTCGGGAGAGGCGTGGGACAGAGTCACTCTCATGGCCGTCAGAGGAAACTGCCAGACATGTGGCCTCCAGAACCTTTAAGACAGTAAATGCCTGCTTTTACATCATCCAGGTTGTGGTACTTGGTTACAGCAGCCCTGGGGAACCAAAATAGTCACCATTTTAAACCATGATTTTTAGTCATTTCAAACTATGGTGCAACAATCACTACTATCGAATTCTAGAACACTTTCGTATCTGAAAAGGAAATCCTGTTCCCTTCTCTCTCTATTGCTGCTGCTGCTAACTCGCCTCAGTGGTGTCCAACTCTGTGTGACCCCATAGACGGCAGCCCACCAGGCTCCTCCATCCCTGGGATTCTCCAGGCAAGAACACTGGAGTGGGCTGTCATTTCCTTCTCCTTCTCTCCCTATTAATGGCAACCATTAATCCTCTCCTTTCTGCCGCTATGGATTTGCATTTTCTGGACGTTTCACATAAATGCTATCATACATTAAGTGGCCTTTTGTGTCTTGCTTCTTTCACGTTACATAATGTTTTCAAGGTTCATCCATGTTGTCGCCTGCCTTCCTCTATAGAGCAGAATAATATTCCATTGTGTGTATTTTATTTACCCGTTCATTAGTTGATGGTATTTAAATTGTTTCCATTTTTTGGCTATTACCTGTAGCAGTGCTAGTGAACATTCCCAGTCATATCTTATATGAACGCCAGTGTTTGATTCTCTGGTGAATATACCTAAGAGTGGAACTGCGGAGTCCTATGGCAATTCATTAACTCTTTAAGGAACCAAATGTCTTCTACAGTGGCTACACCATTTCCATTCCCAGCAATGACGTCTTAGGGTTGCCTAGAAAGTTTTCAGCAAATGGGGTAAACATTAGATGTGTGCTTTGAAACAAATAGCAATCAACTTTTGTGAAAGAGTCTGAGTTCGTTTGGGGACTCCTGGCTCTGACCTGCCTTTTCAAACATTCAAGTGGAAACATCAGGTAGGAGCGTCTTAAGACAAGAGGCCAGTCAGCTCAGAGTTAACATTCTGAGACGCAGCAGCCTGAAGCATGGAGGAGATGCCCAAGAGAAAATACAGAATGCAGGGAAAGACAGGCGAGCTCTTATCTTTCAGGAGCACCAAATGAATGATGGGAGAAAGGAAAACTGAGTCTGTGAAAAGGAGCATGATAAACCGGATGTAACAAAACTGTAAAACTCATAGATTAAAAACTGAAAGGAGACAAACAATTTTTGAAAAAGGACAACAGAAAGAGAGAGAAAAACTGTAATAAGAAACAGAAGGTCTGAAAAGAGTCTAAGCCCTTATACTTTAAGAATCAGATAAGTACCATTTTACTTCTTCCTACATTTTCCTTTTGCCTTTACTGCACCCCCTCCTTTTTCAGTGGGGAGGCGAGGTGGAGAGTAATAGAGAGGCACTGGTTTAGTTCCCTTAGTCTTAGTGTTGTGAGAGGTTAAACTACTTGACCTTTTATCAGAACTGGTGAATAAATGCTTTTCAGCCTGGATATCAAACCTAATTTAAAATAGACCTTCCATCAGGGAGCCGCATGGAAAGAATCTGGTTATGTACTTAACAAGTTCCCATTGTTTCATCAAAGCATCTGAAAGCCAGGGAGGACAGTTGCGCGACTTCAAAGTAAGAAATCCTCAGCGATTCAAGCGGAAGAAAAATCCTTGCTCTACCCACCCTCCTAGCCAAGAAGTAGGTATTTAATTACAGAGGCAAATCAAAAGATGAGAATCCTAAGAATAAACCTGTAATAACATCTGTCCCATTTTAAAATTACAGTTTAGATTCCTTGTTCCTCAAAAGCAGTAGTAGTCGTCGCTCAGTCGTGTCCGACTCTTCGAGACCCCACGGACTGTAGCCCGCCAGTCTCCTCTGTCCAGGGGATGCTCCAGGCAAGAATACTGGAGTGGATTGCCATTCCCTTCTCCAGAGGATCTTCCCAACCCAAGGATCGAACCCTGGTGTCCTTCATTTCAGGCAAACTCTTTACCATTTGAGCTACAGGGAAGACCTCAAAAGTCATATCAGAGATTATAAAGCTTTACATATCACTTGAGGGTGTAGCCAAACCTTTCAGGCCTACGTTACAAGGAACTGAATTTTAACTCTAGATGAACAAAGATCTCCTGGCGTTAAACAAACATTGTCTCAAGTGGAGAGAGAGGAACCGAGTCTGCCACCCTTTGGGGATACCTCTGGGTACAGACCTGTGCTTGGATAGCCTACTCCTCTGGTGACCTGCCACACTGATACAAAATCGGGGAATGTAAAATTGCACTACACATTACTGTTCTGAACAAAACACACAATTCCCTTATTCACTCTATATTCACATCCCTTTCAGATTCTATATTACCGATTGTTAGAAGAGGTGTCCTTCCAGATAAGCCTGGAAATTAGCTATTTATAAGTCCATGGCTGGCAGAAATCCAATGGACATTAGGACCTAAAACATATCTTCTGCTTTACAAGAAAACTAGGAAACTGGCTCCAGTTACATTAGACAACTGCATCACATTGGGAAAAGTAATAAAATCACTATGAATATTAGCCAGTTAGCCAGATGCACTGGTATTTATGCCTGGTATTTGACATACGTTATTCCAAAGGTATTATTATCCTTGTTTTACAGACAAAGATCTGGAAGTGTAGACACTCCAAATCTTGCCTCTGGTGACACAGAAACTGAAATTCAAACTTTTTTTTTTTTTTTTAATTTTAAACCAGAACACTACAACTGCCTCTACCATACTAGGCCTTCAAAAACCTGTTGTGGAACCTCTCAGAATGTTACTGCTAAGTAAAGATGGAACCACAGCACAATGATGACAAAAAATAAAGTCAAAACTGAAAGGCAGTGATCTTCTAGAAGACAAACACTTAATACTTATTTACCAAGTAACATTTTATTACTAAAAGTTCTATGAGAAGTGGTTACATGATTTTGTTGTTGCTGCTAAGTCACTTCAGTCGTGTCCGACTCTGTGCGACCCCATAGACGGCAGCCCACCAGGCTCCACCGTCCCTGGGATTCTCCAGGCAAGAACACTGGAGTGGGTTGCCATTTCCTTCTCCAATGAAGGAAAGTGAAAAGGGAGAGTGAAGTCGCTCAGTCGTGTCCAACCCTCAGCAACCCCATGGATTGCAGCCTTCCAGGCTCCCCCGTCCATGGGATTTTCCAGGCAAGAGTACTGGATTTTGTTGTTGGGGAGGTATAAAAATTTTAGATATGGGGAGTAATTTTCATTGTGTTTTAGATGGGGAAGTAATAAAACAGCCAATGTGTTGTAAAACACTATCTCCCACAGTACATAAGAAGAGTCCTCTCAATGCCCCTGGTTCAGAGAATAAGCTTGATGATGGCACTTAGATTATAAAAGAGCAGTAACTAATGTTAATTAGCACTTAATGGAGTAGAGCCACAAATATGAACTCATTCGTTACTTCTCACCACGCGTCCGGGAAGCAGGTATGTGTGCTCTCTCATAGCTGGGGGAAAGCAATGTTACAAAAGTGATGGTCACCTACTTCCAGAAAAGTGTTGGTCATAAACACAAAGGACAAACACTGCACAGAAGCCTTAAAATTCCCGTATACACAGAGGCATGGATGAACGTACTTTTAGCCACAATAACCACTCTCATCCTAAAACAACAACTGAAAATCTGTGGTACGCTAGAAGGCAAAATATGATTTGAAAGCACTGAAATATGATATTAGTGATACCAGTAATAGAGGCTGGAAGAAAAATGTTAATTATCATTGAATGAGTACAATATGCCCAACCTTGTTCTACATACCTTGTGAGGATCGACAGTTAATGCCCATAATGAGCTTGTGAGGAAACTAGGCCTTCCCAGGTGGCTCAGGGATAAAGATCTGCCTGCCAATGCAGAAGACACATGAGTTCGATCCCTGGTCCAGGAAGATCCCCAGGAGAAGGAAATGGCAGCCCACTCCAGTATTCTTGCCTGGGAAATCCCATGGACAGAGAAGCCTGGCGGGCTACAATCCCAGGGGTTGTAAAGAAAGAGTGGGACATGCCTTAGTCCCTGAACTGAAAAACAAATGAGGAAACTGAGGTCTGGGAGTTGCCCGGAGTCACAGTGAGAGTTCGGAGGATTCAAAGCTAGTTTGGCTCCAAAGTCTGTGCTCTTGACCACAACATTAGACAGTTAAACAAGGCACAACTTGTTTTCACGGTGATCCCGAGAGTACCCACGCAAGACTGAACATACTTCACCAAGGAGAAGAAAGAGAAATCCCTTAATGCTTTATACTCAACTCTGTTTCCAGGGCTCTTTCTGACACATGTCCTGTGAACCTCTAGTACAGTAAAATGCCAAGCCAGATCTGGTTCTCTCCAGCTCTGAAATACTCATTCATATCTTTAATGGCTTCATCCAACCTGCTACTCCCTGAATCCAATTTCCTCTTGAATACACTTAATACTTTTTTGTGAACGAATCCTATTAGCACAATTTATTCATTTCTTCTGAAACCCTGTATTTGGAGGCAGAAAAATAGCATGTCAGGATAGAATGTTTTATTTCATGAAACACACATCTCATCTTAAAAAAAAAAAAAGCTTTGCCTAGTTAGATCCTTACCTACTAGATAAGTTGCAAGAGGAAATTTATGCTACCACGAATAATGTTTTGAGTAATGTTTATAAGAAATGAGTCAATAAGAGTGGAAACACTTCATATCCAAGTGTCTCTAAAGGATATTCCATAAACCAATTATTCACTCGTTCCAAAATCACTTGTTACTCAATTTATCAACCTGTGGTTCAAGGACCATCCACATGAAAAGCAGCAGGAAGCAACTGCTGCCAGAGGTGAAGGCTAACGAATCTCACTCCTGGTGCAGAACTGCATCACCATCACTCACAAACAGCGCACGCAAGTCCTAGGGATCCTGACGTTAGACAGGATTCAGACAACCATGCAAAGAGCTTATCGCAGCCCCTTAATTGGCCTCCCGGTTCTACCCTTCTCCTCATCCCCACACGCCTGCTCTTCTCTGTGTAACAGCGTGCGTGCCTGCATGCTCAGTCGCTTCGGTCATGTGCAACTCTTTGTGATGCTAAGGATGGACTCTAGCCCACCAGGTTCCTCTGTCCACAAGATTCTCCAGGCAAGAATACTGGAATGGGCTGCCATTCCCTTCTGCAGGGGAACCTCCCGACCCAGGGATCGCACCCACGTCTCTTATGTCTCCTGCATTGTCAGGTGGGTTCTTTACACTAGGTGCCACCTGGGAAGCCCCTCTATGTGAAAGAGGGTTCCTTTTTAAAGCATAAGTCAGATCACGTCACTTCTGCTCCAGTATCACCCAGTCACCCTATCAAGAAGCACTCCATCTACCCACTGCCCCCATGCACACCATTTCCTAATTTTACCCTCTTTAGCACTTATCAGTATCTGAAATACTTACTAGTTTGTTTATTTAATATTCATTTATTTATTTCACTGTGTCGGGTCTTAGCTGCAGCATGTGGGATCTCTAGCTGAGGCATGAGAACTCTTAGCCTCATGTGGGTTGAAGCCATGCTCACTTCATTGGGAGTGCAGAGTCTCAGCCACTGGACCACTAGGGAAGTCTCCTTACCAATTTACTTATTGTATCTTTCTTAGTGTCTGAAAATGTAAGCTTCAGAAGAAGAAGCTTCAGTCTCTTTTGATCCTAAATGCATCCCACTTGGCACATAGCAGTTAAAAAGCACTCACTAGATAGATGAATGAATGAATGAGTATCATAAATGCTCAAATAAAGACTAACGGAGTGCTGTAGGAAACTAGAGGAGAGACAGTTCCTCATGGGAGCAGCCCAGCTCCTCTCAGAGAAGGTAACGCAAGCCGCATTTTGAAGGAAGAACAGAGAACACTCTCTAAGAAAAGGAACGACACTCTCTGTGGCAACTGGCCTTCAGTCTTCAAAAACAGTGTCATAAAAAACATGGGAAGGTCGGAAAAAGATGGCGGAGGAATAGGATGGGAGAACACTCTCTCCCTCTCTACCTCATCAAAAGAACATTTCAACACTGAGTAAATTCCACAAAATAACTTCTGACTGCTGGCAGAGGACATCAGGCATCCAGCAAAGCAGATCATTGGCTTCAAACCCAGGTAGGAATTATTTTAAAGAACGAAGATAGAGACAAAGAGGTAGGGAGGGAACCCCGGCACGGGAAGGGAATCCCATCCCAGGAAGAGACTCTTAAAAACAGAGGTTCCCTAAAATTGGGGAACTTTCTCACAGCTGTGCATGGGGCGAGCCCTGGAAGCACAGAGGGCAACATAACAAGAAGGAAGAATAAATAAATAATTAAAACCAACAGATTACGAATTTAACAGTATAACCCCCAGCGGACAAGCAGCGCAAACGCCTGCGTCCGGCAGCAGCGGGGTTGGGCAGGGAGGAGCGCGCCCGCGACAGTCCTCTCTAAGAATTGGGCCGCGGGAGACGTAGACTGCAGGGCTTTCCTCGAGAATCGGGGCATAACGGGGGCCAGAATCGGGTCCGCACGTGGATAGAACAAATTATCCCCGGACTAGCAAACCAGACTGGGGGATAACTAACACGTGAAACGCTCGAACATAAGACACATTCAGGCCCGCGCACAGAACAAAGGACGGATCGGAAATAGCCGGCTGCAGACCATCCCCCACCGCGACAGGCAGCCAGAGCCTTAAGTGCTGGAAGAGGGCAGACGCAGCTCAAGAGAGACATTACCTACCAAATTGCAAGCAGGCTTCTTTACTGAGACTTCTGGGGTCTCTGAACAGTCATCATCTGCATGAGAAAGAGCCCCAGTGGACCTCCCAGAAAATTGAGCGACCCGGAAAGCCCAGAAGACGCAACAATAGTGCGCGCCAAACTCCCTAGTCACTCGGACTTGGAACCAAACCCGGCACCCGGAGGGGGCTTCCTGAGCGCCAAACCTGAGCGGCTTAAACCGGGGAATTGCATGAAGCATAGGGCAGGCCTCACACGGTTATCCTGCAGATTGGGAAGGGGCAAGCCCAGTGCAGAGCTCACCACCACCCTCCCTGTGGCAAGACAGAAATCAGACACGGAAGAGACCAGCAAACAGAGGAAGTCAAACAGAGGGAACTGCCTTGGTAGTGACCCCACACAGTCCTCAATGACAGAGAAAGTGCCAGATACACCGTTACTACTTTTATGATCAAAAATTTTGGGGGGGGGGGGGATGATGTGGAAGTGTGATTTTTCTTTTGAAGAATTTTTTTTCTTTAAAAATTTTTTTCCTTTTAAATTTGTTTTTTCTTTTCTTTTTCGTTTTCCCCCTAAACTTGCTTAAATTTTTAAGTCTTCTATATTTCCATTTATTATTTTTATAACCTAATATTACTTTTCAAAAAAAAAACACCCTATCGTTAAAGCAAACGCCGTATATAGTCCTACTGGTGGAGGAAGTTGTCTTTTAATAATTTTGGAGTCTTATTATATTTTACTTTTTTTCTCTATTTTTTTAAAATTTCTCTCTCCTTCTTCTTCCCTTCAATAATCTATCTTTGAAAATCCAAGATTTGTAATCTTGGCATTTTGGTATTTGTTGCCAATTTTGTACTTTTAAAAACCTAATCTTCAGTACCCAGTTCTACATGAGTGCGAGACTACTGGCTTGACCACTCTCTCCACCTTTGGAATCTCTCTTTTCTCCACCAGGTGGCTTTTATCTCCTCCCTCCCCCTCCTCCTCTCTACCCAACTCTGTGAATCTCTGTGTGTTCCAGAAGGAGGAGAATTCTAAGGGAACTGGTCACTGGCCGGATCTGTATCCCTCCTTCCCATCTCCCTCTTTTATCCTCCTGTCCACTTCTATCTACTTCCTCCCTCTCCTCTTCCATGTATAACTCTGTGACCACCTCTGAGCAGTCCAGACTTCGGAGCGCACACAAGAAAGTGGTTACAGGCTAGCTTGCTTTTCCCTCTTTTGATCCCACCTCATCCCATTCCACTCACCTCTAACTACTCCCTCCCTCTTCTCTCCTCCAAGTAACTCACTGATCCTCTAGGGACGACCCTCAAGGTGGAGAAACCTATCATCATTAACCTAGATGTTTTAACATTAGTGCTGAATAGATGGAGAAATCATGAGGCTATTCTAAAAATAAATCTGAAAACCAGAATCAGGAGGCGTAAGTCCAAATCCTGAGATCAAAGAATTCCTGAATACAGGGAACATTATCCAATAAGAGCTCATCAAACGCCTTCATACCTATACTGAAATTGAGCACTGCCCAAGGGCCAACAAACTCCAGAGCAAGACATACCATGCAAATTTTCCAGCAACACAAGAACAAGCCCCTGAGCTTCAATACACAGGCAACTCAAAATACTCCAAAACCATTGACGTCTCATAACCCATTACTTCACACGTCACAGCACTCCAGAGAGAGGAAATCCAGCTCCACCCACCAGAACTCCAACACAAGCCTCCCTAATCAAGAAACTTTGACAAGCCACTGATATAACCCCAAACACAGACAGGAAGCTCTATAATAAAGAAAATTCCACAAATTCCCAGAATATAGAAAAGCCACCCCAAACGCAGCAATATAACCAGGATGAAGAGACAGAGGAATACCCAGCAGGTAAAGGAACAGGAGACATCCCCACCAAACCAAACAAAAGAGGAAGAGATAGGGAATCTATCTGAGAAAGAATTCCGAATACTGATAGTGAAAATGATCCAAAATCTTGAAATCAAAATGGAATCACAGATAAATAGCCTGGGGTCAAGGATTGAGAAGATGCAAGAAAGGTTTAACAAGGACCTAGAAGAAATAAAAAGAGTCAACATATAATGAATAATGCAATAAATGAGATCAGAAACACTCTGGAGGCTACAAATAGTAGAATATCAGAGGCAGAAGATAGGATTAGTGAAATAGAAGATAGAATGGTAGAAATAAATGAATCAGCGAGGGAAAAGAAAGACGAATTAAAAGAAATGAGGACAACCTTAGAGACCTCCAAGACAATATGAAACGCTCCAACATTCGAATTATAGGAGTCCCAGAAGAAGAAGACAAAAAGAAAGACCATGAGAAAATACTTGAGGAGATAATAGTTGAAAACTTCCCTAAAATGGGGAAGGAAATAATCACCCAAGTCCAAGAAACCCAGAGAGTGCCAAACAGGATAAACCCAAGGCAGAACACCCCAAGACATATTTTAATCAAACTAACAAAGACCAAACACAAAGAACAAATATTAAAAGCAGCAAGGGAAAAACAACAAATAACACACAAGGGGATCCCCATAAGAATAACTGCAGCTCTCTCAATAGAAACTCTTCAGGCCAGGAGGGAATGGCAAGACATACTTAAAGTGATGAAAGATAATAACCTTCAGCCAAGACTACTGTACCCAGCAAGGATCTCATTCAAATATGAAGGAGAAATCAAAAGCTTTACAGACAAGCAAAAGCTGAGAGAATTCAGCACCACCAAACCAGCTCTCCAACAAATACTTAAGGATAGACTTTAGAAAGGAAACACAAAAAGGACGTATAAACCCAAACCCAAAACAATAAAGTAAATGGCAACAGGAGCATAATTATCAATAATTACCTTAAATGTAAATGGGTTGAATGCCCCAACCAAAAGGCAAAGACTGGCTGAATGGATACAAAAACAAGATCCCTATATATGCTGCCTACAAGAGACCCACCTCAAAACAACGGACACATACAGACTAAAAGAGAAGGGCTGGAAAAAGATATTCCATGCAAATAAAGACCAAAAGAAAGCAGGAGTAGCAATACTCACATCTGATAAAATAGACTTTAAAACAAAGGCTGTGAAAAGGGACAAAGAAGGCCACTACATAATGATTAAAGGATCAATCCAAGAAGAAGATATTACAATTATAAATATATATGCACCCAATATAGGAGCACCGCAATATCTAAGACAATTGCTAACAAGCATGAAAGGGGAAATTAATAATAACACAATAATAGTGGGAGACTTTAATACCCCACTCACACCTATGGACAGATCAACTAAACAGAAAATTAACAAAGAAACGCTAAACGTTAAATGATACAATAGACCAGTTAGACCTAATTGATATCTATAGGACATTTCACCTCAAAACAATGAATTTCACCTTTTACTCAAGTGCACACGTAACCTTTTCCAGAATAGATCACATTCTGGGTCATAAATCTAACCTTGATAAATTCAAAAAAATCGAAATTATTCCAAGCATCTTCTCTGACCATAATGCACTAAGGTTAGATCTCAATTATAGGAGAAAAACTATTAAAAATTCCAACATTTGGAGGCTGAACAACACCCTTCTGAATAATCAACAAATCACAGAAGAAATCAAAAAAGAAATCAAAATATGCATCGAAACAAATGATAATGAAAACACAACTACACAGAACCTTTGGGACACTATAAAAGCAGTCCTAAGAGGAAAGTTCATAGCAATACAGGCATACCTCAAGAAACAAGAGAAAAAGTCAAATAAATAACCTAACTCTACACCTAAAGCAACTAGACAAGGAAGAAATAGAGAACCCCAGAGTTAGTAGAAGGAAAGAAATCCTAAAAATTAGGGCAGAAATAAATGCAAAAGAAACAAAAGAGACCATAGCAAAAATCAACAAGGCAAAAAGCTGGTTCTTTGAAAGGATAAATAAAATTGACAAACCATTAGCCAGACTTATCAAGAAACAAAGAGAAAAAAATCAAATCAACAAAATTAGAAATGAAAATGGAGAGATCACAACAGACAACTCAGAAATACAAAGAATCATAAGAGACTACTATCAGCAATTATATGCCAATAAAATGGACAACATGGAAGAAATGGACAAATTCTTAGAAAAGTACAACTTTTCAAAACTGAACCAGGAAGAAACAGAAAATCTTAACAGACCCATCACAAGCACGGAAATTGAAACTGTAATCAGAAATCTTCCAGCAAACAAAAGCCCAGGTCCAGACGGCTTCACAGCTGAATTCTACCAAAAATTTCGAGAAGAGCTAACACCTATCTTACTGAAACTATTCCAGAAAATTGCAGAGGAAGGTAAACTTCCAAACTCATTCTATGAGGCCACCATCACCCTAATACCAAAACCTGACAAAGACACCACAAAAAAAAGAAAACTACAGGCCAATATCACTGATGAACATAGATGCAAATATCCTCAACAAAATCCTAGCAATCAGAATCCAGCAACACATTAAAAGATCATACACCATGACCAAGTGGGCTTTATCCCAGGGATGCAAGGATTCTTCAATATCTGCAAGTCAATCAATGTAATTCATCACATTAACAAACTGAGAAATAAAAATCACATGATTATCTCAATAGATGCAGAAAAAGCCTTTGACAAAATTCAACATCCATTTATGATAAAAACTCTCCAGAAAGCAGGAATAGAAGGAACATACCTCCAACATAATAAAAGCTATATATGACAAACCCACAGCTAACATTATCCTCAATGGTGAAAAATTGAAACCATTTCCCCTAAAGTCAGGAACAAGACAAGGGTGTCCACTTTCACCACTACTCTTCAACATCGTACTGGAAGTTTTGGCCACAGCAATCAGAGCAGAAAAAGAAATACAAGGAATCCAAATTGGAAAAGAAGAAGTAAAACTCTCACTGTTTGCAGATGACATGATCCTCTACATAGAAAATCCTAAAGACTCGACCAGAAAACTACTAGAGCTAATCAATGATTATAGTAAAGTTGCAGGATATAAAATCAACACTCAGAAATCCCTTGCATTCCTATACACTAATAATGAGAAAGTAGAAAAAGAAGTTAAGGAAACAATTCCATTCACCACTGCAACGAAAAGAATAAAATACTTAGGAATATTCCTACCTAAAGAAACTAAAGACCTATATATCGAAAACTATAAAACACTGATGAAAGAAATCAAAGAGGACACTAATAGATGGAGAAATATACCATGCTCATGGGTCGAAAGAGTCAAAATAGTGAAAATGAGTATACTACCTAAAGCAATCTACAGATTCAATGCAATTCCCATTAAGCTACCAGCAGTATTTTTCACAGAACTAGATCAAATAATCTCAAGATTTGTATGGAAATACAAAAAACCTCGAATAGCCAAAGCAATCTTGAGAAAGAAGAATGGAACTGGAGGAATCAACTTGCCCGACTTCAGGCTCTACTACAAAGCCACAGTCATTAAGACAGTATGGTACTGGCACAAAGACAGAAATATAGATCAATGGAACAAAATAGAAAGCCCTGAGATAAACCCACACACCTATGGACACCTTATCTTTGACAAAGGAGGCAAGAATATACAATGGAGTAAAGACAGTCTCTTTAACAGGTGGTGCTGGGAAAACTGGTCAACCACTTGTAAAAGAATGAAACTAGACCTCTTTCTAACACCATACACAAAAATAAACTCAAAATGGATTAAAGATCTAAATGTAAGACCAGAAACTATAAAACTCCTAGAGGAAAACATAGGCAAAACACTCTCTGATATAAATCACAGCAGGATCCTCTATGATCCAACTCCCAGTATACTGGAAATAAAAGCAAAGATAAACAAATGGGACCTAATTAAAATTAAAAGCTTCTGCACAACAAAGGAAACTATAAGCAAGGTGAAAAGACAGCCTTCTGAATGGGAGAAAACAATAGCAAATGAAACAACTGACAAACAACTAATCTCAAAGATATATAAGCAATTTATGCAGCTCAACTCCAGAAAAATAAACGATCCAATAAAAAAATGGGCCAAAGAACTAAATAGGCATTTCTCCAAAGAAGACATATGGATGGCTAACACACACATGAAAAGATGTTCAACATCACTCATTATCAGAGAAATGCAAATCAAGACCACAATGAGGTACCATTTCACACCAGTCAGAATGGCTGCGATCCAAAAGTCTACAAGCAATAAATGCTGGAGAGGATGTGGAGAAAAGGGAACCCTCTTACACTGCTGGTGGGAATGCAAACTAGTACAGCCATTATGGAAAACAGTGTGGAGATTCCTTAAAAATTGCAAATAGAACTGCCTTATGACCCAGCAATCCCACTGCTGGGCATACACACTGAGGAAACCAGAATTGAAAGAGACACATGTACCCCAATGTTCATTGCAGCGCTGTTTATAATAGCCAGGACATGGAAGCAACCTAGATGTCCATCAGCAGATGATTGGATAAGAAAGCTGTGGTAGATACACACAATGGAGTACTACTCAGCCCTTAAAAAGAATAAATTTGACTCAGTTCTAATGAGATGGATGAAATTGGAACCGATTATACAGAGTGAAGTAAGCCAGAAAGAAAAACACCAATACAGTATACTGACACATATATATGGAATTTAGAAGACAGTAATGATGACCCTACATGTGAGACAACAAAAGAGACACAGAGGTATAGAATGGACTTTTGGACTCTGAGGGAGAGGGAAAGGGTGGGATGGTTTGGGAGAATGGCATTGAAACATGTATACTTTCTTGTAAGAAACGAAGCGCCAATCTATGTTCAATGTAGGATGCAGGATGCATGGGGCTGATGCACAGGATGATTCAGGTAGAAGATGTGCGGTGGGAGGTGGGAGGGGGCTTTGGCATTGGGAGATAGTGTTCACCTATGGCTGATTCATGTCAATGTATGGCAAAACAAATACAGTATTGTAATTAAAAAAATAAATTAATTAAAAAAAAAAACATGGAAAGAATTAAGAACTATTCCAGATTGATGGAGACTAGAAAGATGTAATAGCTACATGTTGTAGGCTATTCTGAACTAGATCTTTTTGCTCTAAGGACATTATTGGGAAAACTAAAGGAACCTGGAGTCCATCAGCAAAGGTTATATATATATAGCAGTTCTTTTTAGTATTCTTGCAGCTTCCCTTAAGTTCTAAATTGTTTCAAAAGGAGAAAGAAGGTGGCGGGGAGGGGGAGGCAAAGAAAACACAAGTGAATGAGTGAATGTAATGCATTAAATAATCTATGCATTAAATGCCTAATGAATAAAATAGGAGGAAAAAGGACTATTCCTTCCAAATATTTCTATTCCCCTTGCTCCCCCATTCCTCCAAGAAAAACTTTGGGCCCATAGCATCTTAGCTTAGAGTCAGGCCAAATATGGTCACTTTTCTTTAAGTGTAACACAAATAAACCCCGTGGATTACAGTGGAAACACAGCATGCAGAGGACATTCGTCTGTATAAACTCTGTAGTAAATGACATCTCCCTTCTCCCTACAGAGGAGAGGCTTCATCTCCAGGAATTGCTGTAACTCAAAACATACTTCTCACATAAAAATAATGATGGGGATGGAAACAGAAAAACTAAATCTTTGGACTGGATTGTTGTTGTGAGCCAAAGAGAATGATTAAATATAAAACAGGAGTCGGGGGGAACAGCACTAGGGTATCAAGAAACAGATTGACATGGCTTCTTTTTGAAACTGGAAGTTACAGGCAACATGACTAGAATTTAGAAACCAGTATTAAGGACTGAACACTCTTCCAAACATCTACAGCTCCGCTGACAGGTCAAATAATATGACGACGAACACCACAGCCATAAGAATCTCTGAGTGACCCAAAGGGTGCCTAACTAATGACCTCTTCATCTCAAGCACTATGTGAAAACTAACAGTGTTCTCCAATTGAAACAACACACTAGTACACACATACAAAAGAGGCATACTGCACAAAAGAACTCACCAGAAGTTTCTAGACCTTCCATAAAAAGGGAAAAGGCTATTTTAAAATACAGGAAAGAAATGAAATTAGCTTACATACGACTTCTCAGGGATGCAGCTATGTGCAGTACAATCAAACATCAACAGGCATGAGAAAGCAGTTCAGTTCCACAGCAGGGGTCTATGGAGAGGTGGAGAACACCTTCCAATTTCCTGCCATCCTCTGGATGTGGGATCCAACTTGCTCTCTGAGATCGGATGGTTTTAAGTTTTATTCCAAAGCAGTGAAGTTGAGAAACTGCTCATTTTAAAAACGTGAAATTCTAACTGTTTCTGGGAACTGGTTAGATCTGGCAACCCAGGCTCATGTTCTCTGGGCAACCATCAGCTGTGGGCAAGCAGTCTCGCCACCACCCCCACCACAGACACTGGGCAGAAGGGTGGCTGACCCTTCGCCACACTCCACCTCTGACCCTCAGTGGCTTGTCCTTTGCCTGTTCCCTCAAAGTGGAGGAACCTGCAACCCCAGCTTTTGAAAAACTGACGACAAAACACCAACTTATAAGGATACCAAAACTGAACCATGTCTTACATAATAAATTCTGCACTAATTAGACTTCAGAGAGAACGCACACGTTAATAACATTATGCAGAATAAAACCACATTCACATTCTTCCAAAGACATTCTCGCAAGCCTCACTGTCAGAGGCAAAGTTTATCATTTGAAACCATTTTGCTATGGGAACAAGAATCCTTTGAAAGTCTCTCAGCTTATCAAAATGTGAAGCTGTTTGTTTTAGAAGCCCTCTACATGAGTTCTAAAACTAACCACCACAGTTATATCTTACTACACTTTAGAAAATAAAAAGGAAAATCATACAGACATACTGCAATGCAAATAATTTAACAAACGTTAACTACCCTAAATTGTCAAAAGTATGAATATTTTAACTTGTTTCCAAATATTTCCCAATTTTCCAGTTGCATTCTATATGCAGTCAGAATATCTTTAGTCCCAGAGTAATTGTCCATGAGCACACGACCATGCCCACAGGCAAGTCATACACTTTCTGTCCCCCAGTCTTCTCACCAGTACAATGTAAAGAACTCAAAGACACCTCATGAGGTCACCAGGAAGATTAAATAAGTTAATATACAAGCAGCACTTTGGAACAGTGCTTACCACATCATAAACATCATATAAAAATTAAAAAGAAACAATCACTACTGCCTGGTGTTACATTACTTGATACATTAACCTAAATTATTGATAAGTTATATTCTCTTATCAGAAACTCATCTCTGCCCTGGTTTGCACAGTGAAACACTGTCTTATGTAGTTTTCTACTCAAAGGACATTCCATTATTATCAAGTTAAATCTCAAAAGTCATTAATGAAAGCAGTGATTTCTCAAATGGTTTATGGTCAACCACGCTAAAAGTACTTGGTAGAAAAGAATTTGCTCTAAGCCAGTATCCAAGAGATAGAGTTTTATCAAAACAATGATCAAGTTTGAAGAATAAAACCTCCAGCACAGTAAAAACACAGCATTAAAAAGATAAAATAAAAACCTTCAATGCAGGAAAAGACAAGTATTATTCACAAAGGTAGAGCCTTGTAAGTGAATGAACAAATTAAACAGATGACCACAAATGAACAAACTGGAGATATGCAGCTGATCACAAATCTGTAATTTCTTAAAAAAAAATCTAATATGCTTATACTTAAGAGTCAATGTCGAACTGCCTTGTCATACGTAAGTATGACACGTAAGAGCCAGGTAATAATGACATACAGAAATATTCAATTAGCATTGCCTCAACAATCTGTGCATGCATTGGTGTATTTGTGCTCATGTTGACAAGGTGGTCCCTGCCCTGAATCTAAAATCTAGTTGGGGAAACAAAACTGACAGAGATAAACCTCTGAGTGGGCTAAGAAAATGCCTGCCAATGCAGGAGATCCAGGTTCAATCCTGGGTCAGGAAGACACCCTGGAGAAGGAAACGGCAGCCCACTCCAGTCTTCTTGCCTGGGAAATCCATAGATAGAGGAGTCTGGCAGGCTACAGTCCATGGGGTCACAAAACAGTCAGATACAACTTAACAACTAACAACAACCTCTAAGTATACAATCTCTAAGTACTGTAAGGCTTCACAGAGAGGGGCACCCAGAGGACACTGCAAGTGCCTTCAAAGTGAACAAGAACAGGATCCAGAGCAAGGAGAAAGTCTTCAGGGCATCATCCCTGCAGCCGCCGTGTCTGTCCACCATACTGCACACACTCAAGTGAAACATGCATTACACATGCTGCATCCTAGCAAGCTGGGGTGGGTGGTGGTGGGGTATTTGTTGTTTGGGGGAAAAAATAACTGAAAGTATTCTGTTCAGTTCAGTAGCTCAGTCATGTCTGACTCTTTGCAACCCCATGGACTGCAGCACGTCAGGCCTCCCTGTCCATCACCAGCTCCTGGAACTTGCTCAAACTCATGTCCGTTGAGTCAGTGATGCCATCCAACCATATAATCCTCTGCTGTCCTCGTCTCCCCTGCCTTCAATCTTTCCCAGCATCAGGATTGACTCTTTTCCAATGAGTCAGTTCTTCGCATCAGGTGGCCAAAGTATTGGAGCTTCAGCATCAGTCCTTCCAGTGAATATTCAGGACTGATTTCCTTTAGGACTGACTGGGTTGATCTACTCGCTGTCCAAGGGACTCTCAAGAGTCTTCTCTAACACCATAGTTCAAAAGCATCAATTCTTCAGCACTCAGCTTTCTTTATAGTCCAACTCTCACATCCATACATGACCACTGGAAAAAATATAGCTTTGACCAGACAGACCTTTATCAGCAAAGTAATGTCTCTGCTTTTTAATATGCTGTCTAGGTTTGTCATAGCTTTTCTTCCAAGAAGCAAGCATATTTTAATTTCATGGTTGCAGTCACCATCTTCAGTGATTTTGGAGCCCAAGAAAAGAAAGTCTGTCACTGTTTTCATTGTTTTCCATTTATTTTCAATGGCAGCACATATACTAAAATTGTTCTGCTCAGCAAATCCCTAATCCGCCTCAAAACGCACAGTGACACAGCCTCCCGAGAAGCACTGCCTGACCACTCCTTCCTCGAGCTTAGACACCGCTTCCCGTGATGTGTATTTATGTCTTTCCTCCACTAGGCCGAGAACTCCAGTCCATCTTGTACTGCAGCCCTATGCCTGCAGGCTCAGTGAACACCCCTGGAGTGAGAGAGTAAGGGGAGGATGCCTCAGCCAGGGGCACGACCCCACAAACAGTGAGGCACTGAGGTGGAGCCCACGGATTCCAACGCCATGCTCCCTGGCACACAGGTGCTCCCCAGAGAAGGGGGAACCTCTGTCCTCAAGGAACTCAGAGTCTACCCAGATTCCAGAAAGCTGTCTTAGAAAGCACCTTAAGCTCTCTAATGACACACTCCTTTTAGCCGGAATGTGAACCCGCCTGTTAAAATTAGGGGTGGTGGTTTTTAAAGGCCCTGCAGGCCTGAGCACTTTGGGATGCTCGTTCAGAGAGCGAGCAAGAGTTCACTGGGTCACGCGAGGAAGGGCATTAACTTACTCATAAATCTCCAACACACCACTCCCTCTTTCGCTCCCTGGCTGAGCAACTGCCATCTGGAAGGCTTAGCACATGAAAGGCATTATCACGGTTCTGCTGGAATATTTCTGGTAGGCAGAGAACACAAGATGCCAGAACTTAAAAAAAAAAAATTCACAGAATTCCGATTACCTCATTTCACCTTTCTTTTCAGCCAATCCAAATTCCGCCTGTTGTAGACGGTTAACTAACAGAGAAACCTTGCAAGGGCTTTGCTGAATCACTCGAGTGGTCAAGTCTCCGCGAGGCCCCGCATCTACCTGAGGGCCTGAGGTGACTGGAAGCAAACAGAGACCCCCGCTCTGCAGACAACCTTGCGACTGAAAGGCAGCAGAAGAGCAAGGCAGGCTGCATCAGCTTCGTGAAACCCATCAGGACTCGAGGTCCACCTGCACACCCCAGAAGCTTGGGGCCTAAGCCGCACTTCCTGCCCCAGCTTCCGGCCGGTCGAGGTGATATCCTCGAGATGACCCCACCTGTGCTCTCATCCAGGCTTCCTAGGTGGTTCAGTAATAATACCTATGGCTGATTCATGTTGAAGTTTAAAAGAAAATGAATTCTGTAAAGCAATTAATCTTTCAATTAAACAAGAAAGAAAGAAAGAACCCACCTGCCAATGGAGGAGACATAAGAGACATGGGTCCGATCCCTGGGTGGGGGAAGACCCCCTGCAGGAGGGCATGGCAACCTACTCCAGTGTCCTCGCCTGGAGAAGCCCGTGGACAGAGGAGCCTGGTGGGCTACGGTCCATGGGATCCCAAAGAGTCGGGTATGACTGAGCATGCACCCACACGCTCTCATCTGTGGTTCTGCTGTCTGCTTCTCTAGCGCCTCTGCCTGCCTGGGCCTCTGAGGGTCTTCTGGGGCTCCCCGGCCCTGCGGGAAACCACCTCTCCAACGTCTGGCTGGGCTGCTGTGCAGAGAAGCCAGGCCTGAGGGGCTCCTGCCACTGTCACTGTTGTGAGACCTCAGGCGATGGGGTCTGATAAAAATCATCTTCAGGCTAGTGCCACAAAAACCCGTTCCCTAACGGGACCCAGCAATTTGAAAGTGTCTCACCGAGCATGTTCCTGCTCTGATCTTCAGAGTCTTCCCTGAGGCGGGCACACAGCAGCTCCAAGTCAGACACAAAGAAACGGCGTCTCCGGGGGCCTGGGCCATAGCAGACCTCACTAACCCGGGTCTTCCTCATGCTGCCTCTCAGGTTTTTGTATTTTTTTAATTCAACAAGATCACTTGGTGCTGTCCGCATCACCTTCTCTGAGTCTGCAGATGGGTGGGGAAGTTGGAGCACAGATGAGCTCTGTGCTTCCCACCAGGCACTCCCAGACACACTGCCCTCTGGAGACCAGCTTGCCTGAGTCTGAGGATGGCAAGGACCTCACTGGCTGGCCCCAAAGATGCCATTAGCATCTTCAATCCTTTCCAGCCAAAAGTTTTTCAGCCTCTGATGCAGGAAGCACCTACCTGCCACTACCCTGTGTTTATTTTCCACTTCTTTTTTTTTTAAAACAGCCTCGATGCCTCCACTGTCACATTCTAAAACCCCAGGTGCACAGGGAATGTTCTCAACTCTTCCAAATGTTAAAAGCATGCACGGCTGCATAGACTGCCAGGGTTTCAAGAGTGTAAATTACCTTGGGACGGAATCAGAGCCCAGTGACAGCCTCTCCCTCCCCCCACCCTGTGTGAGGGCCTCCTGCTCTAGACGCCCGAAAGGGGGAACCCTTGACCAGGGTGATTAACATCCTGGGGCTTTCAGTAGGATCACTATGTAGCCTGTCATCCAAAATGAATAATTTCCCAAGTCAAAGGGGGACACTCTGAACAGCATAATGTTAAAATGAAATACAAATGCTAAAACTATCCTACCACAATTATCCCTCTTCCACAAACCAGTGAATCCTTCACCACATCTAAAGAGAGAGTCACTTCAACAATCCAATATTCTTGGTGTCTGTCATGACCTCTTTAGTTATATCACCAAATAATACAATTGAAAATGAAGTTATTAAGAGCTCTGAGTGATACAGGAAGTTTGCCTTTTATCTTTAGAGATGGCATTCAAATCGCAAATCCTAGGATTTGAAATCTAGGATTGAAAATCTATAAAATCACATCTGGTCCCCATTTATTTCATCACTTTGATGAACAGAACTAAAAATGATTCATAGTCACCCTTCGAGAGGATATGATAAATAAATGGAAAGGAATCATTTTGGTTATAGTGGTTATATCATCCCATATCATGACCCCTAAAAGGTGAGCTTTTCATGAAATATATCACAAATATAAAATAAAACAGTGTCCAGCCTCTCTTGTATGTCAGAATTTCCATGCACATAACTAACAATGATCCTAGTAAAAATTACTTACAACTTACATTCGTATCATACCCTCTAGTTTACAAAGCTCTAACTTTTTTTCCCCAGTGACCATGAAAGCACAAGCAGGCAAATACACACAACTGTCAAGATTTGTCACAAGGACCCTCCATAAGCTAACAAAGGAAGACTGTCTGGGACCAAAGTCTGGTGACAGTATGTAAAGTTTCCCTATCTGAGAGTGCTGTGTTCCAGATTTCAAATATTCAAATACTGTCAACTGACACACATATGTGCACTTTTTTCCCCCTTTTTCAGTAAATGTATTCTTTGCAATAAAACCAGTTCATTCAATGCAGTTTAATTTGTATGTGATTACAAAGTGAAAGTGTTCGTCGCTCAGTCACATCCAACTCTTTGCAACCCTATGGACTGTAGCCCATCAGGCTCCTCTGTCCATGGGATTCTCCAGACAAGAATACTGGCATGGGTTGCCATTGCCTTCACCAGGGGATCTTCCAGACCCAGGGATCGAATCTGGGTCTCCTGCATTGCAGGCAGATTCTTTACTGTCTGAGACACCAGGGAAGCTGATTATAAAGTGTTTGCTATAAAAGCAGTCCACAAACAGAGGAAAATCTGTTCTGGATGCTTTGCCCCAATAGGATTTTTAAAATATACAGTCACCTCTCTCTTATCTTATCCGACATAGTCCAATTTACTCAAAACCAGAAAGGTCCTAAAATACAAAGGAAGAATCTGTGGTTCTGGGATGAAATACAGTCTCCTGGACATGCAAAACTGTATCAGAGAGAAGTCTCTACAGATGGAGAAGGGAATAGAGGCGGAGGGAATTAAGGAATTAAAGAGGTTATCAACCCAATTGGAGGGTGTGGGAGAAGCAACAAAAGACACCCAATCTTTGGAAAGCCCTCTAGGTTTGAGTTGAAACGGATCACAGAAGGCAGGGTGACGGTACTGAGGCTTCCTCCACAGCCACACCTGCTGAGCTTCCAGGGAGAGGTCAAGCAGGATGGGAGCTCAGCAGAGAAAAAGCCAAGAAAAACAGGCATTTCCCATCACCTTGAGTCTCCACTGTCAGCCCCTGCTCCCGCACCAGCACATCTTTCCACATCAGCAAAGTGGGAACAAATTAGTCCGAGTTGGGCTAACAGTTAACCAGACCCTCTCACATTCTCTTACTTAGGCATTCATGCATGCAGAACAATTTCTGGAATGCCTTCTAGGAGCCAGGCCCTGTCAAGACCTGGAATGAAACCTCATTCAGGTCCTGTCCCACAAAGACCTCAAATACAAGGCAAAAGGAACCCTCTCAGTGAATCAGCACCAGAGATGACCACTGCGACGAGGGCCCCACGGAGGTGTAATTCCACCAACAAAATCCCTACAGAGGGAGGGATTTAATGCCTCAGGTCTTCATCTTTTCACCATTGTTTAAAATGGTTCCAAGGACGGACCTAGCTAGATAGAACACAATCCATATGATCTGACAGCTTGTAAAACTCACAATAGCCAGCTTGTATTTTAACTGTTTAAACCCACCTTTGATGTATCCTTTTAAAAACAAACAATTTGCTGTGAATCAAAGACTGTGAGGTGAAAAACTGGGTGTTAAAAGGAAGAAGAGAGACTACAAAACAGATTTCCCAGAACCACTCAAACTGAGAAAGGCAGAGTGCCAGACACATTGTAGCTAAGAGCATCCCACAGTCGCCCTCTATACATGCCATCCAACTGGCCAGAAGCAAAATATATAAGCTCCTTCTTTTCAGTACTGTAGTAGATGTTGGTGTATTTTTCATGGTTTTCAAAACATTTCTGAAATATACGCGGAAGGACAAAATGGCTAAATGAAGTATAGCTAAATGATGGGGTGGGATAACCTAGCAGAAGTTTAGCAAAGCGTTCCCAAAGGTTGTAATTCTAGAAACAGCTCTCCTAAGAACAATTACAGGAGCTCCAGCAGCAGCCCCCAGGCCCTGAGATAAGTGCTTTGCACTCAAGCCTCTTTGTTCTTTACAACTTTTAAGGTAGATACCACACCTTTGATAGAACACAGACAGAAACAGCAGACAAATCACTGAAAGCAGAGCTAAGTGCAAAGTTATAGTCATAACTTTTTGTGAACATATTGTGAACATAAATAAGTTCACAATCTAGGGCCAGTTACCAAGCCCCTATTCTCCCAGGATGGTGCAGAGAGAACCTGGTGACGCCTGCAAACACAGCAGACTGCCATCACAGCAGAATACTCTCAGGGAACCTAGAATAAACCTAGGGTAGGGAACCCAAATACTTTATAATGGACACCCTATTTGCCTATCTCTTTGCTCCATACAGGTATGGCTGGGGAACAGGATGCCGATGAGAGGTGAGAAATAAGCGAAGTCCCTATAATGGAGTTTGACTTTAATCTCGTCCAAATTAAGAGTCATTTAATTACTTAGGGGCTTCCCAGGTGGCACTAGTGGTAAAGAACCCATTTGGCAATGCAGGAGATGTAAGGGATGCAGATTCCACCCCTGGGTTGGGAAGACCCCCTGGAGGAGGAAATGGCAACCCACTCCAGTATTACTGCTTGGAAAATCCCATGTACAGAGAAGCTACAGGCCATGTGGCTGCAGAGTCAGACACGACTGAGCAGACACACACTAGTAAGTACTTAAAGCAGGTGATGTGACAGGATCAGATTTACCACTAGAGAAGGCTCTGGGAGATGGAGTATGGGAGAGGGAAGGGAGAATTACAACCCTGCAAATGAAGATGCTGATGGCCTGAACCAAGGCAAAGAAAGGTGGTGGAGAAGAGGATGAGAGAACACGCTGACAGAGTTAAGACTGGGCAGGTATCACTGCTGATAGTACTGTGTAGGTTCTGAGGTTTCAGCCTACTAGTCAGCTAACAAGTCAGCCTACCACAGTTTCAGATGCCAGCAGGACCCGTGCCATCCCTGGGTCAGAGACAAAGGCTGGCTCATCACTCACAGCAATACAGTAGCCCCAGCATCTGCCCCAGTCCCCCAGGCAACAATTTCCACAGGACTATGCAGAGAGGGATCACATCATGAACTGCACTATAAGACAGGACCCTTAAGTTAGGGAGCCCAAATACTTTATTCATGTGCGTCTATCTTCCAAGGCTTTTCACTCTACAAACATCCTTGAAAAGATGATCCAGAACAAAGGTGGTCAGCATCTCAGCTTGCAGAATCCTGCAAGAAACATGAGATTTATGGAGAATTGTTTTCCAACATCCTTACTTTGCCTATGAGGAAACTAGGACGCAAAAAGCTTAAGATGAGTCACGGTAACATAGCTAGAAGGTAACAAAAGTGAGATTCAAACCCAGACCTTAGAATGCCAAGTCCCATTGCCCTCCCCACTATTCAAAATCCTATTACGTAAAACACAGAGACTTCTGCTAGTGGAAGAAGTATAGAGACGATAAATGGGTCCTTCAGGCTCTCCGGGAGGTTGTCAGCTCGCCCGGAAGGGAACAGGGTCACACTAGAGGCTGGTAAGTCTGCTGCTGCTGCTAAGTTGCTTCAGTTGTGTCCGACTCTGTGCGACCCCAGAGACGGCAGCCCATCAGGCTCCACCGTCCCTGGGATTTTCCAGGCAAGAACACTGGAGTTGGTTGCCATTTCCTTCTCCAATGCAAGAAAGTGAAAAGTGAAAGTGAAGTCACTGAGTCATGTCCAACTCTCAGCGACCCCATGGACTGCAGCCTACCGGGCTTCTCCGTCCATCGGATTTTCCAGGCAAGAATACTGGAGTGGGGTGCCATGCCGGTAACTCTGCCCAGCTCCAAAGATGAAGGTTCTCCTTGGCTCATGTATCTCAAAACTTGAATGACAGAGCAGAACTAGGCTGCTACAGAAGTCAACAGTGGTGCATCTCCATGTGGTGGGGAGATCTACTCCCGAGTCCTTGGTTAGCCCCTTCCTAAATCCACCCTGCAAAATTATAGGTTTTATGGGAGGACACTATCAGAATGGTAAAGAAAGTTTATATGTTAATACTAGGTCTTTATTCCCTAAAACTACTTGCAGAGGTATGAAACAGAATAACTTTCCATATAAAGATGATCTCTCTTCATCTGTGCATTTAAATTAGCTAACACTTCACATACATAATTAAGTAAATATATATGCTTCCCAGGTGGCTCAGCAGCCTGGTGAGCTACAGTCCATGGGGTGGCAAAAAGTCAGACATGACTCAGCCACCAAACAGCAGCAGCAAAAGTAACTGGATTAAGAAACTGAAAAGAACTTGGTTTGCAGACCCTTCATTTTGATAACAAACATACTGGATTCAAGAATTAAAGGTAACTGCAGAGTTACTTCATAAACGGGATTCATTAGTTTGAACATGAGTGATCGAGCTTATTCATTTATTAACATAAAAGTGAAAAATGATTTGCTTAGCTTCAAGGGACAATAAGAGACGTTCGGCATATGCAGGACTTTAGGTCTTCCTGGTGTCAATGATGACCAGCTGGACAGCAGACTCTCTTCTGAGATTTCTTAGCTCAGTCTTCAAGGTCCCGAGACACCTGAGCAGTCCTTGTCAGCCTGGGGAACCCTCTCCCTCAGCAGAAAGTTCCCACTCCCCATGAGAAGCCCCCACCATCACCACCAGGTTCCTCTTCAAGGGGTGAAAGGCACAGGTGGTGCTTATCACACTAACAGAAATGTCTGAATCCACTCAACTTAAAAGCATCACCCACTTTATAGGCCACTTATTTAAACCTTTGGATGGCTGCCCAATGCATGCAAGCTGCCACAGTGCACAATCCAGGGAGCAAGCACCATGCACATCCCAGAGGGTTGTGCAGTTCACAACATGTGCAGCTATGAGTGATGGCAGCCCTCAGGGATAGGCACTCACTCCCAAGATATTTCCCCATCAAAGTTCACTTCCTCATCCATGGATTTTTTTTTTTTAACCTAATCTATAAATCCCCAGATTCTAGCAGTCATCATGGATTTCAACTGATGACTGAAGAAGTTAATCATTTTTACATATCATTAAGTGAATAAAAAATATTATTTAGAATTTGGTTCAGACTAGCTGCTGATGAGATTCACATTGTAAACAACAGGAGTGAGAAACATAATATCAACTTATTTCATATATTTGAGTCTCAGAGTCCTCTCTTCATCTAGAATCTTTATGGCAGGCCCCCTTGGACAGTAAGGAGATCAAACCAGTCAATCCTAAAGCCAATCAACCGAGATTATTAATTGGAAGGACTATGCTGAAGCTCCAATACTTTGGCCACCTGATGCGAAGAGCCAACTCACTGGAAAAGATCCTGGTGCTGGGAAAGATTGAGGGCAGGAGGAGAAAGGGGTGACAGAGAATGAAATGGCTGGAAAGCATCACCAAATCAATGGACATGAGTTTGAACAAACTCCAGGAGATGGTAAAGGACAGGGAAGCCTGATGTGCTGCAGTCCTTGGGGTCTCGAAGAGTCGGACATGACTTAGCAACTGAACAACAAGTACCACACAGACATATTAATCTTTTGATGGATGAAGAAGTAAATACCTACTCCAGATAACAAGTAGGCTTTTTACAGTTCTATTTGAAAAAACACACACCCAAGTTATTCTTCTGAACAAATGTTCTTACTTGGCTTTCATAGGTACACCACTGTTAATTAAAAGAAAGTAAAGTCGCTCAGTCGTGTCCAACTCTTTGTGACCCCATGGACTGTAGCCACCTGGCTCCCTCCATCCATGGGATTTTCCAGGCAAGAGTACTGGAGTGGGGTGCCATTTCAAATGCTTCTCTAAATTTCCTACACTGGCTTGGAGGTGATCTCAGTGTCATTTTCCAAGAAGCCAGTTCACTGATTGCTTGAAAATAATTCATTCCACACGTATCAAAAAGCAAACAGAAAGACTCTTCCCCAGTCCAAGTCAGCAGAGCCAGCCTGCTTCTGAGATGAGCACTTCCTGCTCCTGCTCAGCTCTGTCCTAGGCTTGGCCCAGGCTTTCCCTTCTCTCAGGGTTAGACACCTGACAGTCTCTGCAGCTTCCCCTGTCTGTGCCCTCTGGGGCTGCCAAGGCTCCCAGTACTCTGGGCCCTCCTCCACTGCCACCAATAATCCTGGATCCTGTTGCCTGGCGCTGTTAACATCAGCCATTCCTGTGCGTCAGCTCTCCGTCTTCTCTAACTCAGGATGCTACACTTCTTGGTAAAAGGGTGCCTTGGTCTCCTTTAGTTCCCTGGAGTCACACTGGCCAGGGGTACAGCTATGAAACATCTGAGAAGCCCTCGTCAGGTCTGAGAAATCGGAGAAGCCCTGAGATTTCTAAACTTGGCTTTCCTAACCACATTCTTGGTAGGTGAGGCCCAGGCGATTATGTTCTAAATAGGACACATCTGAACACATTTAACGGGCTATATATTCAACTTATACACAGCACACCTGTGTCTGGTCCTCATTTGCTTTTACCCTACTTCCAGGGTAATAAATCAGCCTCAGGACTGTTTCATGGAAGCTGGCAGAAGACATAAAACGCCTGGGTCAGAGACAAAGGACTGTATTATCCACAGCACAGCAGGCAACATGGGCGCCATGTTTGCCAGTCCTCCTCGCCCCAAAGTCCAGCGGCGGTGACACTGAGGCGCCCAGAAGGGAGCCACGGAAGTGCTGCTTTATGTCCGAGTCACAGCTGTGGACCCTCTGCTTTATAACAAGCAGCAGATGAGACTTCTCTTTGTCCCAGAGAGACATGATCTCATCTTTCAAAGTTGCTCGCCACAAACACAACCCTAAGTAATGGCCCAAGTGCATTTCTAGACCACCCAGCAAAACAGGAAGGACACAAGAGACATGTGGAGAAGCATCTCCAAGCAACCTGTGTGCTCCCGTCAATTTGAATGACTGTCCCTATGGGCTTCATATCCCAACAACTCCTCCATGGGAGGCCCCCTATACCCTTGATGCCATGGGTTGCCAAAGCAGCCGCATTATGCCCTTCGTTGGAAAGGTGCTGTGAAACACCCCATAATTTAATTGTTGAACAGCACAGTCTGAGATCTCTCAAGCATATCCCTCCCTCAATACAGTAACCAAAACCACCTCTGCATCTCCACCCCCTTCCTGTTTCACCTCCCCTACTTTTGGAAACTTATCTATAGTTAGAAATGCACAATAAATTTAAGAAATAAAGAGTACATATACACATATGTGTATATGGGGCTTCCCTGGTGGCTCAGAGGTAAAGTATCCACCTGCCAATGCAGGAGATTCGGGTTTGACTCCTGGGTTGGGAAGATCCCTTGGAGAAAGAAATGGCAACTCACTCCAGTATTCTTGTCTGGGGAATCCCACCGACAGAAGGGCCTGCCAGGCTGCAATCCATGGGGTCGCAAAAAGTCGAACACAGCAACTGAACAACAACAACTATATATTAATAGTGAATAGGACAGAAGCTAGTCTCAATCTGGGCAAAATTTTAGTTCCAGAAATCTTCATCTATATAGCTGAAGGCAGAGAAATCACTTATGATAACTTGGGAAATGAAAAACAAGAACAAAAGTCCGCTTGACAAATGCTCACACTCTGAAAGGTACTAACTTCAGGGAGGGAAACTGCTTGCTTTTACTATAATGTCAGTGATTTTTCATACGTATTTTTTACTTCCTATACAGTGGAAAATAATTTAAAATGCTAGATCCCTTAAAGTTCAACAGCTCATAAAATACCATTTGTAACAAAAACATTATCTAAGTAAAAATTAAATTAGAAAATCTGTAATTATAATCAAAATAAGTTATATATTAATAAATTAAACTTCATACACATGCCTACTTGTGCATAACAAATTTTTTAGAGGGGCCCAGGTGGATGCTAATCTTTTTCTGAAGCGAAGAAAGTAATACATTTGGCCAACAGGTACATGAAAAGATGCTCATTGTTGCTAATTATTAGAGAAATGCAAATCAAATCCACAATGAGATATCACCTCACACCAGTCAAAATGGCCAACATTAAAAAGTCTACAAACAAATTCTGAAGAGTGTACCAAAAAAAAAACCGGAACCCTCCTCTAACTTCTTGCAGGAATGTAAATCGGTGCAGCCACTATGGAGAACAGCATGGAGGTTCCTGAAAAACTAAAAACAGAGCTATCATATGATCCTATACTCTTACTCCTGGGCATATACCCAGAAAAAAACCATAATTCAAAAAGACACATGTGCCCTCAACGTTCACTGCAGCACTATTTACAACAGCCAAGACATGGAACCTAAGTCTATCAACAGAGGAGTGGATAAAGAAGATGTGGTATTTATATGCAATGGACAGTCAGCCACCAAAGAGAATAATGCCATTTGCAGCAACATGTATGGACAGAGAGATTTTCATACTAAGCGTAGTAAGTCAGACAGAGAAAGAAAAATACCATATGCTATCCATGTGATATCCACATACAACGTGGAATCTAAAAAAAAGAGAACTATTTACAAGACAGAAATAGAGTCACTGATTGAAAACAAACTATGGTTACCAAAGGGGGTGAGGGGACAGGGAAGGACAAAGTAGGATTTGGGGATGAATGGTTATAGACTACTATGGATCAAACAGATAAACAATAAGGACCTACTATATATATATAGCACAGGGAATTATATTCAATATCTTACAATAACCTATCATGGAAAAAATGTGAAAAAGACTATGTATATGTATAACTGAATCATTTTTCTGTATACCTGAAACTAACACAACATTGTAAATTAGTTATACATCAATTGAAAAATGGTTATTGAGAAAGAAAATCACTATAGATTAAATTAACATATTTCAGTTAATAATTACTGGATACCTGCTATATTTTAGCTATTTTTCCAGACATATTTCTATTATTAGAATTATTTTATTGAAACTGTAATGTTCTACATATACTAACATTAAAAAAAAAAAAAAAACAGGTAGGTCTGTGGCCTCAAAATGACCCTTTAAGGCAAGCTGTGAGAAATGCTGGTATTTGTGATTAAAGAAATGGAGGGGTGATCGGGTCATGCCAACAATGGATAAGATGAACAGCTGCAGCTAAACATGAGGGGAGAGGAATTCAGGGTCCAGCAGGCAAGGGAACCGAGCAGCTACTTGGCTCGAAACCTAAACTCTCAGACAGATCTGAGAGGAAGGAAAGGAAGTTGCCAAAGGAAGCCTGGAGATCCAATCTCTTCCAGTAGGTGAAACACCAAAGGAAACAAAGTTCCGCCAGGAAAGTCCTGTCATACAGACAGCACTTCCCTAGCAGAGCAGAGGCTCCTGGACCCTAACAACGCCTTGCCCAGGTGATAATGAATCAAAAGCCTACACCTGTCCCAAGCAGTCACCCGTTCCACACCTGATTCCAAGGTCACGTGCGCCCTCAGGCTGTGCCTTGCATCATCTCATCGAATCTTTATAATTATCCTAGGGGTAGGCATTACAGTTAGCCGCTTTTGCCCATAAGAAACAGACCAGCATGAGGACACAGCTGTTTACAGTCACAAAGCTTGGCAGTGCCAAGGCCAATACTTGAGCCCTTAACCCCTATTTTAAACATCTCAATGATCTCTGCATTGTTTGTGGGGCAGAGGGTAGGGAGAGTGGGAAGCTGGGATGAGGAAGAAATAGAGTAAATGTATCATTTTTAAAAATCATCTTGTAATTTTATCTGGAGCACATCAGTGCAAAACAAATAACAAATCCCATGGGCATATTCGTTCAGTAATAAAAACTCAAATAGGACACGTGTGAATTCGTAGGTTTAGTTCATCACCACAGAATCACCCAACACCTAATAGCTTGTTTAAATGAAATATGAACAATATTAGAGATGACAAAGAATTTCAGATAATACCTATGCCATCAAGCTTAATCTATTCATTATGCGCAATTTAATTGGAAGCTTTTGCGTCTCTGCTGACTTTAAAGCCACATATGGAATCCATACGAAGAAGGAGTTTTTGAGTCTGCTCATTCCAAAGCACAAGAGTAATGCATAATAAATAACCTGAATACTTACTTAACATAAGCTAGGTTGATGTTAATCAAAGTGACCGCCCCAAACTGTTTAGTAGAACCAAAGGCAGTCAGAGCACTGGGACTCAGGAAACGGGCAGTTCAGCCAGCACCCAGCTTCCAGGTCAAATGCCAACTTCATCCTCATTCAAGGAATAAATGGTACACAGATACCTTCTCCATCGTCCTCAGCACGACATCAAATCCGCCAGGTTGCCCACCGCCATCCCCTCCTTGTGCTCTCCCCACACAGTGAGGCCAGAACCACTGAGACCACGGAGATGCTCTGCGCCTAGAACACCAGCTGTCCCTGCTTTATAAATTGGGGGCTTTGAGGCAAAGGTTTATGGGGGAAAAGAAAGGATTCTATTAAGAGGGGAAAAAAGGTGGGGAAGTGGGCCAATACCTAGAGGTGGGAACCGATTTTTCAGGTCTATTTCAATATGTAAGTCTTGAGATTATATAATCAAGAATGCAAAAGACCAACTAAATGGTAGTTCCCATACCTGAGCACTGAAAAGACTTGCCAAAGAACACTTGAATATTTGAACAGCCATTCCTCTTCAAAACAATTTCAACCTTCCATGTTTTTATCAGCAGGCTACCCTTTTTAAAACATGAGAAAGAGATTTAGTTACCCCCAAAGCAAAAAGTCCTATCTTCTCAGTTCTGGAATTAAATTCACAGAATAGGGGGCAGCTGCATTCTGAAAGGTTCCTAGCAATAATTAATGATTTGTTGGTGCCTCCAGCTAGGCTGTAGTAATTTCATACTTCAAAAGAGTTTATTTTCTAGTCTTCATCCAAGAACCAAAACAACAAGAACAGTGTTTTTTCCTGCTTAAGTATTAGGTACTAAGATTGATCTCTTGAATTTTATTTTTAACAAAAAAAAAAAAAGGTTTCATTCAGTTTGTAGCTTTATACTGTTAGTTTTAGTCGTTGTCTTGTCCAACTCTTTTCGATCCCCACACTGGACTGTATGTAGCCCACCAGACTCCTCTGTCCATGGAATTTTCCAGGCAAGAATACTGGAGTGGGTAGCCATTCCCTTCTCCAGGGGATATTTCCAAGCCTAGGAATCAAACTCTCATCTCCTGCATTAGCAGGCAGGTTCTCTACCATCTGAGCCACCAGGGAAGCCCCTGGATCTTTACAGGAAACTATAATAAGGGAATTTTAATCTTTTATCACAAATTAGGGCTTCCCAGGTAGCTCAAACAGTAAAGAATCTGCCTGCAATGCAGGAGACCTGGGTTCAATCCCTGAGTCAGGAAGATCCCCTGGAAAAGTACATGGCAACCCACTCCAGTATTCTTGCCAATTAAATTATTTGGTGGTCATATAGTCATTTAAGTAGTGTCTCTTTCTTTATCAAAAGAAAGCACATATCAACTTATTAAAAAAAAAAAGCCAAAGACATAAATCAACATTTACTATGCAAAAATTCCAAGGATATATATCAATTTTAAAAGGAATATATGTATTTCACAAAATATAAAAGATATTTCAGTCCTCTTTTTAGTGAAACTAATCCTTTCATTTCTATAAAAGGATGAATAAGACATTATTTTCTAACTTTTAAGCAGTTGTTTCAGGCCATCACTGGAAAGCAAGTGTAAAACTCTCAGAGCATACAGTAAGAATACTAGGGATTATTAAATCTTACAGACAGGAAAAAAATTAAAATGCCATATATAATGATCTTATCAAATCACCTCTTCATTCAATTTATTCTTTCAAAAACCAACAGACAAAGCTAAAAAGTACTAAAAAGAAAAGAAAAGGAAAAAAAAACACTATTTCCCCAGGATTCCAGTTATGAGATTAGGAAAAAAAAAAAACAACTAAGTAGCTTTACTCACATGAGTTGCCATGTGGGCAGTTGCTGTCCATCCTTGAATAAGCAGATACCTTCAACAAAACATCCAATGGGAACAATGTAGTTCCCAACTACATTTTTCTGCCCAAGTAAAGATCCTGCTGAAAAACATCTAAAGCTAAGAGCTCATGTTTGGAAGGTTTTGTTTTTCAGTTACTGAACACTATTAACTCCTTCCTTTAAAAGTACAGGGGCTTTCAAATGCCTAAAGCAGATGTATTGATTTTTTGTTGTCATTGTTGTTGTGTGAAATTGATGTTTATTCACAAGTTATTTGTTTTGTATGTTGAAATACTTATTCTAAATGTTGTCCTGAGGGGGAAATACTGGTAAAGTCAGAAGAAATGCTTAAAAGCTAGTGATGGAAAAGCACATTTTTACTTTACAAAGTTAAGTAACTGTGGTTTGCCAAATTCGAGTTCTTGTAGATGCCCGCCACTAAAACTCTAAAATGGGCTTTTTGTTTATTTTGGGGTGTTTGTTCACTGCTCTCAGAGGACAGTTTCTTTTTCTTAAAAAAGTATATTAATGTTGATGTATTGTTTTTACAATAGAAAAGTGTAAGTAAAGTACCCTGTTCTAACTGAGCTGGAGCTGAAGCTCCAATACTTTGGCCACCTGATGTGAAAAACGACTAATTGGAAAAGACCCTGATGCTGGGAAAGACTGAGGGCAAGAGAAGGGGATGACAGGATGAGATGGTTGGATGGCATCATCAACTCAATGGACATGAGTCTGACCAAATTCCAGGAGATGGTGAAGGACAGGGAAGCCTCCTGGCATGCTGTAGCCCATGGGGTCGCAAAGTCAGACACAACGACGGAACAACAAAAACAAATTCTAAAAAATGCAGCAAATAAATAAATTCACTCCAAATTGAACATAATCAATAGTAAACTGAAGGAAGAGGAGACAGAGGAGCAGAGGAAGAAGCCCACTGAGACAGGTTTCCAACTGTTTCAGGTTGACTTTCTGTTCGTCTAAATCAATTTCCCAAAGCATTTCCCTTTCATAGCTAAGATGTAACTATTCACTGGGGCTGGGGTTAGCAACTCTTCAGAAATTGGGAGTACCCCTCTTTTTCCCAATGGGAAATAGAACCTAGAGTAGGCAAAAATTTGAACACATCCCCCAGTCATTTTCCCTCTAGAGATTCATCCATCTTACTAATAGGTTTCAGCTTATAAATGCATGTCTTCCTGCAAATTACTTAAAAGCAGTGTTCCCCAAAGTGAGATTCCCTGGTGATCTCTGGTGACAGAGGAGACAATTTTAGAATACAGCATTAAACAACCTAGAAGAAGAAAGTCATTTCCTTTTCAACTCTCTCCTAATCCTCTGGTCTGGTCAAGGAGAAAGTCTCCATCTGATGCCAGGATGTTGAGCACTTGGTATACTTGTTAACCTCCACTGTCACAAAGACAATTAAGTCTGCAACTCAGGCCTGCCAGCAGGCACCAAGAGCTACCTAGAAGTTAACAAGCCATATAGTTGTCATTGTATGCATCTGAATAGTGATATTTTTCAAGTTTCCTTTTCAATAAATGTATTTAAGGTTTAAAAATGAAGTTGATTTAAAGGAAAAATAGTTTGAAATGGTCTAGATCCTTGCAACTGAAAATGAGATCAGTGAACCAGCAGCATCAGCCTCACCTGGGAGCATGTTAATGAACTGGATCTCAGGCCCTTCTCAAGCCCACCGAACCAAAAATGCATTTTAATCAAGATCCCCACGTGACTTAAAATTTGAGAAACGCTAGGGGGTAGCACAAACGTCAGTCTGAAACCACGCAGGCCATTCGTTTGGGATCTGCTGCTTTGGCTCATCAGCCATCCTTCAGACACTCACTGAAAACCAGCCAGCGGAGAGCAGGGAGACCAGGAGGAAACTCCAGTGCCTTCCCTGGCAAGTCCCAAACCATCAGTGGATGGTGAGGTCAGTGAGCGAATCTAAAGCAGCACTTTGGGGGTGCTGTGGATAACCTAAAATGACTTTAAATATGCTCTTATGAATGGACTTGTGGACACAGCAGCAGACGGAGAGGGTGGGATGAACTGAGAGAGTACCTCTGACTTATCTACACTATCACGTGTGAAACAGTTAGCTAGTGGGAAGCTTCTGTAGAAGGCAGGAGCCCAGCTCAGTGCTCTGTGATGACCTCGAGGGATGGGATGGGGATGGGGTGGAAGGAGGCTCAACAGGGAGGGGATATATGTATACATATAGCTGAGTCACACCGCTGTTCAGCAGAAACCAACACAACATTGTAAAGCAGTTACCCTCCAATTTAAAAAAAAAATTTTAAGCGCTCTTATAATATCCGATCGTGCCACATAGATCATCTTTTTTACTAATGAATAATATAATGAAAATTCTACCTAACCCTCCCTTCATCCCTGCTCTCTTCCTTCAATGGCTGGGGCTTTCTGAACAACTTCAACATGGGAATGAGGGCCCAGGCTCCTTGTACCTACTGAATTAGCACCCCCTGGCCCTTTCTCCTAGAGTTAAGCCCAATTAGAGAGAGAATTATGCTTGGAAATAGGGCAGCCTAGGTCTTCTGCACCAGGTGACACTGCTGTTGCTAAGTCACTTCAGTTGTGTCCGACTCTGTGCGACCCCAGAGACGGCAGCCCACCAGGCCCCCTCATCCCTGGGATTCTCCAGGCAAGAGCACTGGAGTGGGTTGCCATTTCCTTCTCCAATGCATGGCAGTGAAAAGTGAAAGTGAAGTCACTCAGTTGTGTCAGCCCACCAGGCTCCTCCTTCCATGGAATTTTCCAGGCAAGAGTACTGGAGTGGGCTGCCATCGCCTTCTCCGTCAGGTGTCACTACTGGAAGAAAAGTGCAACACTGTATGGCCACCTCAGTGACGCTTCAAAGGAGAGGCAAGGCAGTCACTCATTCACCAAGGGGGCGGCCTGTTTAGTCAATGATCCAGGGAAGTGAAGTGAAGTTGCTCAGTCATGTTGGACTCTTTGCAGCCCCGTGGACTGTAGCCCACCAGGCTCCTCCGTCCATGAGATTCTCCAGGCAAGAATACCAGAATTCTAACCAAAATCCTACTTCTTCATCAGCAGGAAAGACATCCAGGGGAAAGTCTGAATTATCTGTATGGCCAACTCAGTGTTCACCTTCACAACCTGAAAGAATGTGTTGGAAATATAAAGTAAAACAATAATTAAAATATACAGGACTTACGATACTACAAAAGCTAAATACATATGTTTACAGCCATCTAGGTATCCTCAAAATATCCAGATTTAACAGATTTTAATAAAATGTTTCTATTTCTCCCAGGTACTAGGACTAACACCAAGATCCAACAACAGAAACCCATCTTCCCAGTGCAAAACACCAACATGAGACAGTCTGGTTTTGCTGAGAAAATGAAGAGTGAATCCAATTGGGTAGAGAAAGATGGGAACATTAACAATAAACAATCAACAGGAATTCATGGTCTGGTATCCATGATAAGACTTACATGCCATTCACTACAATGAAAAGAACACTGTGAACATTTGTTAGATCCTTTTTCCCTTTAGTTATTTTGGGAATGTACTTATGTAGGCAGAACATTATAGAGAACAAAAAAATATATGTTACAGTGTAAGATTACTGTAACGGTTCTAAAAGAAGTCAAGAGAAAAAAACCCACCAAAATGAAATTATAGGCATAGAGGAAAATAAGAGTAATAATTGCTAATACCTATCGATCATTCCAAGCAGTTTATATATACGGACTCCTCTAAATCCTCACAACTATGAGATAGATGCTGGGTCTTAATATTACTACTAAAAATGCCATTTTGCAGATAAGGAGACATAACCGTAAGGTGAGTAAGTAGCCTAAGATCACAAGTCTGGGGATAAAACTGGGTAAAACTTCAGATACATTCAGAATCCAAACTCCTTACCACCAGACTTCTGCCTACCACCAGACCACGAGAATGCCCAACTCAGGGTGAACATTTTATCACTCTCTAATACTGGACCCTACAAATAATTCCTCTAAAAGGTCAATGACAGTGGAATTTTCACAAGTTAAGGGGCTGGGGTGTATTGATAGGACTGTACCTTAAAATAGGAAAACTGAGTTTTGGCATTAAATGCTTCATAAGTGATTAGAACTACTCACTTGGCAGAGTTAAGTTTTAAGGCTGCTTCAGGGAAATATTAACAGTTGGGGGAAATTTTTGTTGGAAGCAAAACATTATACTTTGAGAAATGCTTAAGTCAAGTATTCCTCTTTATTAGGACGACTTAATTAAGTACAAAGCATTAAAATAGCTGGCCTGAATATTTATTAGAGCACCAGCTGTTCCCTCCAGATTTTTAGAAATTCAAGATGAGGTGCCAAGTATAATTTAGAAAAAAAAAAATCAACAAGTAGAAAGAGCCCTATGTCTTGCAATACTTATCCAAATAGTAAATAGTAGCTGGAAGAGCTATAGAATATTACTATGCCTTTTCAATGAGAAGAGCCAAAATGTTTGGCCAACCACTTCCTAATGCTATTTTGTTCCTGAGGTTGGTGATTACATTACTTAAATATTATACCTTATATTTCATAATTAATGATTCTTTATGTACAGATAATACCATAGTGCTAACCACAGAATGTGTATACCATTCTGGGTGTCTTTATGAGTGCTGATAACTATGCTCCAGTTAAACATCTCAGAGAAATCATTCAGATTTTAATTCAAAATTTTATTCCTTTCAGAGACACACGGACTTAGGGAAAGAATTTCTGGTTGCCGGGGCTGGGGGCAGGGGGAGAGTGAGAGGAAGGGATAGTTAGGGAGTTGGGGAAGGGCATGTACACCCAGCTATGTTTAAAATGGATAACCAACAAGGACCTACTGTATAGCATATGGAACTCTGCTCAATGTTTATGGCAGCCTGGATGGGAGGGGAGTTCGGGAGAGAATGGATACATGCATATTAGGGCTCAGTCCCTTCTTTGTTCACCCGAAACTACCACAACATTGTTAACTGGCTATACCCCAATATAAAATAAAAGCTTTTTAAAAATTTTTATTTCTCTCAAAGATTTCCACTTTAGGTGCCCAGCCATAATTAAACACCTAATTCTCTTTTTTGTTTGTTTGTTTCTTTCTTTCAAAGGGAGTCGATAAAAGGAGTAAGTCAGAAAGAAATGAAAAAACGAGTTATGCACATTGAAACTTTACTTTCTAAGGAAAACTGGAAGGTGTCTCCTGTTTGCTTTACTGTCAGCTCTTCATGACGGTGCTGCCAACTTAGATATGAGAGAAGAAATGTCCCTGCTTGGCATGTCGGCAGAGGAAAGCCAACAAAACCGCCACCGAGGTGCAGAGAGCAGCTCCCCTTCTCCCCCAGCCCCAGTCCACTCAGGGCAGGGGGCACAGGAAGAAGCTTCTGGAAACAGACTGAAAGGAAGAGCACCTTGGCCAGGGGAGGCAGGTGTGTGGGGAAGAGCAGAGTCTGCTGTCCTGCGTCTGTGGTTAGACCCAGTCCGCTGCAGCCAAATGTGCAAGACCAAAAGGGCAAAAGAACAAAACGTCTGCTTCTTCACTGTTCCTGTCTCAGGAATAACTAGCTTCTACCCCTATACGATGCTAATTTTTAGCATGCTAATTGCAGCACAAGAGGTTCTCTCTAGCAGATTTTCTCCTTTTGTTTTTAGGGTTTTCAGGTTTAAAAATAAACTGGCATTTTTGGATTAATAAAAAATTCCATGAGGGATAAAATAGGCCACATAATTTTTTTTTTCTCATAAGCGAAGAACACTAGCTGTGTGTGCTGGTGAAGTCAGTCACCCCCTGGTCAGAGCCCTGTGCCACCCACTCCCAACTCCCCCAGCGACCCTCCAGAGAGTAATAGCAAAGATGACACGTCTCACCAAGAAAAACAAGCTAGAGCTTCTCCACTCAGCTGGACATCAAAATCACCTGCAGGGATTTTTAAAAATCCCCACTAATACCAGGGCCCCATCCTGGACCTACGGAATCAGATTCCCAGGTGGAAAGACTGAAATTTCCTAACAATTCACTGATTATGCTGCTGTGTCTATAAAGGGGTGAAATATCAACCAACCCTATAGAAAGTGAAAAGTGAAAATGTGAGTCACTCAGTTGTGTTCCACTATGAGACTCCAAGGACTGTAGTTCACCCAGGTTCCTCTGTCCAAGGGATTCTCCAAGCAAGAATATTGGAGTGGGTAGCCATTCCCTTCCCTATGTGATCTTCCTGACCCCGGGATCAAACCTGGGTTTCTTACATTGCAGGCAGATTCTTTATCGCCTGAGACATCAGGGAAGCCCGTAATCAGGGAGAGGGGCTTCCCGATGCATGAAGAAAATCCATAAGAGAAAAACCTGTATGAGGAATAACTTTTTCTAAACATGCCTTGACCTTCAAGACTGAAATTTATCTGAAGGCTAGAATGGTGGTTTTCATTGTGTGTGTAAGCAGTAGACTCCCTTTTTCAAGCAAAACCCTTCATGGTATATCAAAATACCAAACCTACTATCTAAGCTGCTCCAGGAGCAACAAAGGCAGAAACCCTCCCACTCAGGCCCCATACACCTTAAGGAGGCCTACAGCTGCTGGAAGGAAGTGAAAACCACTGGGCCGGAATAAGACATGTAAATAGGATAAATATACAGTACTAAATCTAAATGCAAATAATTAACTAGAGGGTTAGGGCTTTTGATTAGCACTTAGCCTAGGGAGATGGGTTTAAAAGAAGTTCACCTGAAAACAGAGATGAAGGTTTCATTCCACTAGAAATTCAACTTGAGCCAACAATGTTCTCTGGCTGCCAGAAAAAGCATGTGCAGTTTAGCCTGTGTTAATAACTACTGCTTACACCGAGAGAATGACCTTTAGAAAGCACTTTCACATGTACGGAGAAGGAAATGGCAACCCACTCCAGTATTCTTGCCTGGAGAACCCCATGGACAGAAGAGCCTGGTGGGCTACAGTCCCTGGGGTCACAAAAGTCAGACACGACTGAACAACCGACACTTCACTTACTTTAGATGAGCAACTGAGGCAATAACGTGTAAAAGTAGCTTATTCAAAGATGAATCCAGGCTCTGCCTCCTAACCTAGAACTTAATGGGGACTTCAAGAACCCACCATTCTCTGGATGGTAGGAACAGCGTGTGGAAAAAATGTGTTCCGTTCTGGTTGCTACATTAATAAGACCACAGGCAGAGTACAATAATCAGGGCAAATATGAAGAAGACATGAAAAACCTAAGCGCCTCTAAAGATGGAAAGCAAAGGGTTTAGGAATTTTTAAATAATGAAGGTCTATGCAGAGGCAGATAAGTCTTATATCACACAAGAGTAACCCAGGCCCTTCCTCTTCTCTTTCCTGAAAAATTCAGTCTTAAAACCATGAGAAGGGACAAAGGAAGATAGGCCTTTGTGCAGGAATGGGTATGGAGAGAGATGTGAAAGACCAGTGCTGGGTATCAGAGAAAGGTGTTCACAGTGGGATGCAGGTTGGAGCACCAACAGGTAAGGAGAGTAACCAGGTAAGGGTCATCAGCAGCAGTGGAAGACTGGCTACATAAGGGGAGATTTAATCAAATGAGTAGATTGTTAATAAAAAATGGGAGCCAGGATTCTCACTGTCAAAGAGGTAGTTACAAATATGGAAAAGAAAAAAAAACTAAAGTAAGCTCTGTGGTGTCAGATAGGGATTTGAGATACCAGCGTGAACGCATGGTTTTGAAAATATATAGCTAGATATAGAAACACAGATGTAAACGTGAGTTATGTGTGCATATGTATATACACACACACTCCACAGTCCTGTCCATTAAAAGGGCCCAGATGTGGTGACAGCCTCCAAGCAATGAGCATACTTAGCAACTAGATATTGGTTTCTACAGATCATTCTCTATGCAAAGGAACTAGGTCTCCTTGGAGAAATGGGTGATATAAAACATGACACTAGTAAATTACAAAATGAGCTTGGAATATCTTTTTCTGAAAGAAAGCAAAGATGTGTTCAAAGAATGATGGGAGTTAAAGGGCATAAAGTCACTGCCACTGACTGCCAAATCTGGGACCAATGGGAACATTAAAGTAAGTAATGAGAGTAACAGTTTAATTAAAACACACTGGAGAGAGGCCAAAAGTTCTCACTGATATTAATTAATTAATTGAAATTTTGATGAGGAATGGGCTATTTATATAATTTCACAGTAACTTGTCACAAGATATATACATAAATTACAAAAGGGAAAAAAAGTCACTTTATGATGGAGAAACGGCAGGCAGCACTTCAGTCAAGTGACCATCATCAGTGATAGAACAAACACAAACAGAAATCAGTGCCGCTTGATGGATGCAGTAAGAGGAACTTCTGTAATTATCCTGCCAGAGATGGACAGCCTGAATCTAAGAATGAGAAAATGGCGGGCCAACCCCAATTAAGGGACATTGTACAAAACAGCTAGTTTAAAATCTTCAAAAGTGTCAAAATCTGACCAGTGAAAGACTGAAAAAGATTAAAAGACCCAACTAAATACAATGTGTCTTCTGAACTGAATTCTTCTGCTTTAGAAGACAAGATTGGAATAACTGAGAAACTTGAATGAGGTCTAAGATTTAGATGGTGGTAATGTATCAGATGGTGGCTGCAGCCATGAAATTAAAAGACGTTTCCTCCTTGGAAGAAAAGTTATGACCAACCTAGATAACATATTCAAAAGCAGAGACATTACTTTGCCAACAAAGGTACGTCTAGTCAAGGCTATGGTTTTTCCAGTAGTCATATATGGATGTGAGAGTTGGACTGTGAAGAAGGCTGAGCACTGAAGAACTGATGCTTTTGAACTGCGGTGTTGGAGAAGACCCTTGAGAGTCCCTTGGACTGCAAGGAGATCCAACCAGTCCATTCTGGAAGGAGATCAGCCCTAGGATTTCTTTGGAAGGAATGATGCTAAAGCTGAAACTCCAGTACTTTGGCCACCTCATGCAAAGAGTTGACTCATTGGAAAAGACTCTGATGCTAGGAGGGATTGGGGGCAGGAGAAGGGGACGACAGAGGATGGGATGGCTGGATGGCATCACTGACTCAATGGACGTGAGTCTGAGTGAACTCCGGGAGTTGGTGATGGACAGGGAGTCTTGGCATGCTGCGATTCATGGGGTCACAGAGTCGGACACGACTGAGTGACTGAACTGAATGTATCAGTGGTAAAATTCCTGGCTTTGATGACTACACTGTGATTATCTTGGAGAACATCCTAGTTTTAAGACATATACACTGAAGTACTGGTGTGTGATAGCCATTTGCCGGCAATTTTTTCTCAAATGATTCAGGATAAAAACAGATAGTACCACTGGCAATTTCTCTACAGGTGTGAGACTGTTTAAAAATAAAAATAAAAATTCAACAACAGTAAATTAGGAAAATGGACACTCAAGAGGGAATGATTTCATCTAGTTTGCAGGAAAGATGAAACTCTCAAGTGATTAAAGTGGTCCCAAAGAAATCCATCCTAAGGAGGGTTGGCCAGATGTTACAGGGAAAATGCCTCCCTGAATAGTGAGAGGAAAGGAAGTCTATGTACTCTCCGATGATTTCGTAATTCATTCACTCAACAAACATTTATTAAACACCTACTGTGTTTCAGACAATATGCTAGACACTGCACTTATGAAAATAACTGAGAGTCCCTGCAATTGAAGCCTTTATAGTCTAATGAAGGATGATGATTCGGAAGTCTGAAGGTAGCATTTTAAGATAGTCATCAGCATTACATATGGAAAGAAGCAAGTGACTCAGGAACACTGTCTTTAATATTCCACTTTTCATTTATGAATTGTCAATAGACTACACAATAGTTTATTATTCTATCATATTCTTTAACAACATTTTCATCCTAACTGTTCTGTGCTTGTGGGTGGTGTTAATTGAGGCATATGCAAAAACCTTATCACTTTTCAATTATGAACAGATGTAAATGACTTACTTGATGTTTTATTTTAGAGTAACAAGCATCTTCTAAAATAAGTTTCAAGTAAGAAGCTAGGGCTATAGTTATTGCTAGAGACTTAACACTTTAAAAGTGGACCGACCCTGATTTGTTCATCACCTCAAAAGTCACTCCACGTCTCTGTTATTCATTTTCGACATCTGTCACAAACATGTCATAATGTGCTTGTATGATGCTTTGAAATGTTTAGAAGAAAGACACCGTAATTATAAAGCTCTGTTAAAATACAGGTTGCTTTCACCTTTGGCCAGCGACTAACTACTACTGTGGATGTATTAAGACAGAGTGATCCATCTAAATGAGCTCACCTTGGCAGTTTTATGTTGGGTGAGACATTAGTTGGTTTTCCACCTCTTCCCCTTGGCTTCATTTCAATCTTCCAGGCATATCATCATGCGAGAATGCTTTGGTGCCTTTTCACTGACCCAAGAGTGAGAGGCCAGACCAAGCAAGTCAGCAGTCAATTACTTTCCCCATTGAAGGCTGCACACCCTTCTTACACTTCTCCCATTTGACACTTTCATAACCATATTTAGCTTTCTTCCTACCATCTCCCTGTAATTCAAAAGGCAATTTAGACTCCCATATGGTTGCCATCGAAGCTAACAGATGTCTAGCAAATTAAAACAAAAATTATGACTTATAAACTGCTGATGTATCATCATTCCAGAACATCTTACAATTTACAGTGAATCATAAGATAAGGCTTCCAACTTGATGCCCTCTACAAGGTTCTCTAAATCTCTCTTCTCTCAGAATTGCAGCCCTGTGGAAACAAATTAGACGCCACATTCTGCCATCAAACCTGGGTAAACCTACACTTAAAGATACAATGTAATATTTGCAAGCACATCAAGGAGAAATTTGGCCTCAAGGATCCAAGGCTCTCTAATCTTTGTACAGCAAAGAGAAGAAAAATGACTTGGCTCTCCTAAGTCATTTAAGGCTTCCACTCATCCACAGTGCTCTTTTCAAATAAGTGATGAATCAATCTGTTGAATCTATTCACCTCATCTCCTTGGTAGATATCAAGAGGAGCATCACTACCTGGTAGTAATGACAAACTTCCAGGCTAAGGTACTCTAGAAGTTCTATAGCCAGGATGGAAATAGTATGAAATCTGGAGACAATGACACAGACCATATCCACCATTTGTTAAATATTGAGACAATGTGCTTGGTAATATCTTATCTGATTGCATCCTCAAATCTACAACTCTACTGGATAATGTTGTACTGAGCTTAGTCGCTCAGTCATGACCAATTCTTTGCGACCCCATGCACTATAGTCTACCAGGCTTCTCTGTCCATGGGGATTCTCCTGGCAAGAATACTGGAATGGGTTGCCATGCCCTCCAACAGGGATCGTCCCAACCCAAGGATCAAACTCAGGTCTCCTACATCATAGGCAGATTCTTTGCCATCTGAGCCACGAGTGAAGTCCACTGGGTAATGTTACCTTTCCTTTATAAACAAAAATGGCTCAGTGGTAAAGAATTCCCCTGCTAATGAGGGACATGCACGTTCGATCCCTGGGTCAGGAAGATCTCCCTAGAGAAGGAAATGGCAAGTTCAGTTCAGTTCAGTCACTCAGTCGTGTCCAACTCTTTGCGACCCCATGAATCGTAGCACACCAGGCCTCCCTGTCCATCACCAGTTCAAGGAGTAGTCTACTGGCTGGAAGCTGCTTCTTCCAGTCTTCGAGAAAGGAAGAAAACACGTTGAGGTACTCTAGCCAACAACACTGAGCTCTCAGCTGGCATCAACTGCCAGTCATGTGGGGGTATCATCTTGGGTATCCCACCCCAATGAGCCTTCAGTTAACTCCAGCCAGCTCCATCTCACTGCAACTGAAATGGACGGTTCCAAGTGCAAACTGCCCAGCAGAGCCTGGTCAAATCCCAGAATTGCCAGATATAACCAAGTTTCATCTTAAGCCACTAAGTTTTGAGGTTGTTATATAGCAATAGATAACCAGAATACTGATATCAATTTACTTGCCTAGTAACAGTTTTTAAGTATTCAAGTCAGAACCTAAAAGGTCCAGAACAAAATATCTATTAATGCTGGGTGATGGGGTGTGGAGGTTCATTACCCAAAAGAAGCTTTCTCTTCCCTCCCCTACCCCAGAGCAGTCTCAGGTTTTCCAAGAAATGTCCTAGTATGGTGACACTCTCCACAACGTCAATTCCCTTCTGGCTTGAGTTCTTCCAGTATAAAATAGGGTGAATAAAATTCCCCACCACCACCTTGTGATAACTGATGAGAAAGGAATCTACAAGATGTTGACTTTGTTACTCAGAATACCATTACAAGTATTATATAAAAGGATCCAGATTTTACACATGAAATTCTAACTCCAATAGTAAATATATTTAATGACTCACAAGACTACATTTGAGGTTCACAGTGGGGACACAAAAGTATGCATATTACACCAATAAGTGAATAAGCCAAGAAGAAATTAGGGAAAGATTTTTTCAAATGAAAGAATCCTTGAGGGAAAAATAAATAAATTAATAAAAGTTACTTTCAGACAAACCTCAGTGAGAGAAAAAGTCTATAATGTGTCCCAGTATATGCTATTTTCATTATATTTTAGTGCCCATCTCTTATATTTTTTCTTCCCCAGCATACTGGAGCTCAAAAGACCCATTCTTTTTTTTCAGAACTAGAAAGAAACTTACAACTTTACTAACTCTTCATTTTTTGTTTTTAAATTGGAGTATAGTTGCTTTACAATCAACTATATCTATACATATATCCCCCTTTTTTTGGAGGGGGTTCTTCCCATTCAGGTCACCACAGAGCAATGAGTAGAGCTCTCTGTGCTATACAGTAGGTTCTCATTGGTTATTATTTTATACATAGTAGTGCATATGTCAATCCCAATCTCCCAATCTATCCCTCCTTGGTATACATATGTTTTCTCTCTACATCTGTGCCTCTATTTCTGCTTTGCAAATAAGCTCATCTATACCATCTTTCTCAGAGAAGGAAATGGCGACCCACTCCAGTACTCTTGCCTGGAAAATCCTATGGGTAGAGGAGCCTGGAAGGCTGCAGTCCATGGGGTCGTTAGGAGCTCGGACAGGACTGAGCGACTTCACTTTCACTTTTCACTTTCATGCATTGGAGAAGGAAATGGTAACCCACTCCAGTGTTCTTGCCTGGAGAATCCCAGGGACGGGGGAGCCTGGTGGGCTGCCAGCTATGGGGTAGCACAGAGTCGGACATGACTGAAGCGACTTAGCAGCAGCAGCAGCAGCAGCATACCATCTTTCTAAATTCCACATATATGCATTAATATACAATATCTGTTTTTGTCTTTCTGAATTATTCACTCTCTCTGACAGTCTCTATGTCGACCCACATCTCTGCAAGTGGTACAATTTCATTTCTTTTTATGGCTGAGTAATAATATTCCATTGCATATGTGCACCACATCTTCTTTAGCCATTCCTCTGTTGATGGACATCTAGGTTGCTTCCATGTCCTGACTATTGGATATAATGCTGTAAGAAACATGGATTGTATGCATCTTTTCAAATTATGGTTTTCTCAAGGTATATGCCCAGGAGTGGGATTGCTGGGTCATACGGTTGTTCTATTTTTAGTTTGTTAAGGAACCTCCATACTGTTCTCCATAGTGGCTGTAAATATATGGAATGTTTCATGAATCTGCATGTCATCCTTGTGCAGGAGCCATTGTCTGTAACCTTCTCTGTACTGTTCCAATTTTACTATATGTGCTGTCAGAGTGAGCACTAACTCATGTTAACAGTTGAGAAACTGAGCCCGGGGCAGTTAACTGAGTAGTGAAAAGTCAAACTGCTCATTATTAAGAGAACCAAACGCTTAGTGCTAGGGCTACCAAATTCTCAGTTTTATTTTACCAGAACTTAAACATTGTAGATGTTTAAAAAAATTTTTAAACATGTTTAAAAAATTTTTTTCCTAAAGTTTCGGTGTGGAAAGATTAGGAAACCATGTTCTCTGTAATCAATGTCTTCTTCATAACTGTGTAAGAGCAGCCCCAGTCTGCTGAATCCAGCAGTCACAGTTAGGACAGCAACTGTAGAGAGCAGAGCTGTGTAACTTTACAGAATCAGGCCCCCAATCCCGGCTCTTCAGTCACTAACATCTTACTGTCATCAAATATCATGGCTACCTTCCTGCTGATTATCACTCTAGAAACCGGGGCACTGCAAACTCAGAGATTCCATAATTCCCAAATAATTCCCAAACTTATGAGGTAACCTTGAAGCAGACAGCAGGATAGCAAAAGTATGAGGGGGTAGATGAGTGGAAGACTTTAGGCACAGTAAGGAGGGACAAGGTGTGTATACAGACAGCAGAGTCAGAGAAGGGTCCTTATGTCAAAAGCATCTACGTAACAATTCTGCCTGGGACAGATGGTTTAGTTCCACAGCGCTGTGTCTCTTTTCAGGCTTCCCATAAAACTCCTCCCAAGAGATGAAGACCTTCAAAATCAGACAAAAATGTGACTTTCTTTTGGAACTCTCCATGCAAGCACTCTGCACTTCTTTGCAGCTCTCTACAATTCCAGAGGTTCTGCTACAACCTAAGCCACAGAAAACACTAAATGTGCCTCTGTACACACTACAAAATTGCACCAAACTGTCAGGGAAACAGGCCCAAATCCCTTTATTTCTTTTCCACCTCCTGCTATGAAACTGCAGAGAAAGCCCCTGGGTGCTTTTTGTTGCCTGGTAGCTGAAATGTTCAGCTTTGGGAAGTGTTCAAGTAAAATCAAGAGGCTTGAACTCACCACCCCAAGAAGATCCAGTCTCAGTTCGGTAGTCCCTGACTCTCAAAGTCATGAAAGTTTCAAGTTCAGATAAAATCAAAACGCCTTACCCAGGAATTTGACTTTTAAATATGTCCAACAAGGGTTGAAAAAAAGGAAGCAAGGAAAGAAAATAATTTCTTCTTCCCACATTTGTAGCAGTGTTTGACTATGTTGGGGGCGGGGGGTGGTGACTGCTAACAGGAATCATGTTCAACCTCTGGCAAAAAGTGGCTTGCGAATGACTGGATCTGATATTTATTCATGTGTCGCCACCCCATTATCAGTCCTGAGGCCAGATGACATGCTGACACAGAGAGTGGTGTCCAATTACTCTCATTCCCTTTTGCAAAACATGCAAGAGCAACGCAAGACACTCCTAGAGAAAACAGAGAATAAAAATAAAATAGCCTAGTAAATGTGTGGTAGGAAGAAAACAATATAAAGAGCTGTATTGACAACTCTTCTCATCAATGTATATGTTCAAACAAATGGCCAAAACTAAAGGAGAATCAAAATAAATACACCCCATGTTCAGACTGCTATGGATTATCATTGATCCCACCACCACCACTGGATTATTGTTGACCTCACATTGAATCCACACTAAACAGCAACTTGAAGAACACCTCCCACTACCCCAACCGGCCACCATCTTTACTTTCCATGGGGGAACAGTGGGGGCCAAGGGACTGCCCAATAAGGAAGAGGATGGAAAGGGATGGGATGGAGAAGAAAAAGAACACGGTCTTTGAAGCAACGTTTCCCCTTGTCCTAGTGAACTCTTTGTCTGGTTGCTGAACATGTTTGCGAGATCAAAAAAGAGAATCCAAACAAAACAAAAGAGTAGGCATCCCAGCCTAATTACAATACATGCCCAGCATATTGTGGTGACAGCAGAGCATGGATGAACCTTTCATTCAAGCATGTGCTCTCCCAGTAACCCCACAAAACATGTCTCGTACGCCTTCTCCTCTGCATTTCTCCAAGGTTTCTCCCCAAACGGCCCGCTCTACGCGTCACTCCTCAGAAAAGCAGGTCGTGAGGTGCGAACACACTGAAACATATGTTGATGGTGACTTGTTATTATCCTGACAATAATACAGACAGAGAAATAAACACCTCCACCCCGCACACCCACTGGTCAGTTCATTATGCAAAAGGAGCGCTTTCCGATGAAGACGAAGAGAAGAGCGTGCAGGAAGCGATATTTACGTGAACATTACAGAACCATATACCGCCGCATCTGCATCCTACACAAAGCCCGAGATGGTGCAAGAAGATACACGCTGAGCATGGCACAGACTGGCCGCGGCAACACGGAGCCAAGCCCTCGTCCAATCAGATCCCCGTTAGAGGTGGACCTCAGGGTCGACTCTGTCCGATTAGCCTTCCCTATTATGACACCACGCTCTGCCCAACATCCATACTCCACCGGGAGCAAATCTCATTCGAGTGGTTGCTCATTTCTCCAACTGCCGAACCCTTTTCTTTCATCTGCATCTACGTTATTCGTCCCTTAAAAAGCAATCTCAAGGCCTGGGTGCCCCCTTTCCGGCTTCGTTTTTCTTTTTACCTTTTCGCGTTCCTAGAAAGGATTAAATGTTTATTTCTCCAACGCGCAGGCTGAAAGGGCGGAAGGAAAACGCCTCTGCGAGTCTCCGACAAGCGCCCGAGGGGCTGCGAAAAGTAAAGGCTGAGAGCAACGTGCGCGAAATCGTCGCGAATCGATCAGCTACAATAGTTGAAATCCCAGAAGCGCTCCAACTTACCCAAAATATGACATTGAAGCCAAATATGAAATACTTGATGCAACAACTGACTTCAGGACCCTTGTAATGCTTCCCGGACATCCTCTGGGTTCATGAAGACACTTGCCCCGGCAGCCCGAGTTTGGAGCCCCGGAGCACCGTTGCTCGGAGCAGCCGGCGGGAAGCAGGGGATCCGGGACGGCGCTCGGGGCCGCGGCGCGGCGGCCAACCCGGGCTGAGCAGCGCAGGGACCGAGCAGCGGAGAGTGGCTCCCGCACCTCCAGCCCTTGGCGCGCGCCGAGGCCGCCGGAGCCGGGGTGGCCGCGGGCGGGCAGGGAAGCACGCTGCAAGCCCCGAGCTTCGCTGAGGCTGGCCCCCAGCACAAGGCGAGCTCCCAAGCCCGTCCGCTGGACGTTGGTCAGCCTCCGGGTTTCGGACAAACGCGACCGCCGCGGATGCTGGTGGAGACGCTACTCGCCCGCCTGCCCGCTCGCACGCTCCCTCCCACCCCTCGCTCCGCCCGCTGATCGCTCCGCCCGCTCGACCGGCTGCTCCTCCGCCCGCGCCGCCCTCAGCTCCGCCCGCCGCCCGCCGCCCGAGCCTCCGTGAGGTGCGCGCGCGCACGGGCTCGGGCGCTCCCGGGCGGCGGGAGGCACAACGCAGCCGCGCCGCCCCCTCCTTCCAGCGCTCTCCGCTCCTCCCGCTCGCTTCATCCCCGCCCCTTCTCAGGCCAGCCAGGAGCGCCGCGGACCCCCGAGCCTTGCGAGTAGGTAGGGAGGATGGCAGGCCGAAGGGGAGGTGTGAGGACGCCCGGAGAGCGCGCCCAGTGGGAGCAGCCTTGGAGGAGTGACTGGGGTTGATGGTCCCCCTCTGCCACCGGCGCCAGCTGGCAGCTTCTGGAGGGACCTGGGGGAAAGGTTCGCTTCGGGGTGAGAGAGCCGGTTGAGTTGGTGGTTGGTGGGATCCTCAGGACGAATCCTTCCCCCTGCGCCCCACTGCAGGACGAGCATCCTTCTGGGTATAGCCTCACTCACACCCACTGCTCCACCACCTGGTTTTGTAGCAAGAGAGACGCGGGGCCCCTGAGGCGGAGAGGAAAGAGGTCATAGGCTTCGCTAGGAGCAAAGGGGAAGGGTAAGATGTTAGGGAAGAGGGGGAAGAGACGGGAAATGGGAACGAATCCGGAGGATTGCATAGGAAAGTCCCCTGAATTCCCCTGAATGTGGCTCCAACTCAGCCTCCCCACCTGCGAGAGAGAGAGGCTTATCCTGGAGACGGGGATGAGGTAGGAGAGATGGCCCAGAGGCATCCGAGGCACGACAAGGTCCTTGCCCTAGGGCCTGTCGCCGACAGAAATCCGGACTGCAGATGCCCCACAAGACGAACAGTGCCGAAGGAACCTGACCGGCCCTCACTCTGAGGAGCAATCCTGGAGCTCTAGGACGGTCTTCTGGGGGAATCTGAATGGGTTTACAGACCATGAACGACTAAGCTTTTGGCCTCTGAGGAAGGAGAGAACGACGCTGGATATTATTTTGGAGCCCTGCCTGAGCATGTGTGCCCATTACTTGTGTAACTGCCTTCCTCCTGGGGCACTGTCATAGGTGCTGGCAAGCAGGTATCAGTATTTCTCGAAAAAGAATGAAGCACTGCTCAGAACTGTGTGTAAACATCTGTGGGTGTTTCAAGCCTTTTAAAAAAAAAAAAAGGCTTGAAAAAGCTGCAAAGAGATGAGATCGGGGAAATTTTTCAGCCCCATGCCAGTGAAACCTGGTACTGGGCACAGAAATCTGCATGCTTCCTAAGCTCCCAAGAGATCCTCCAATAGGCTTGATAACATTTGGCATAGGATTTCCCTAGTTAACCACCCCCTCACTTTTCTCAAAACCTAGCTAGCTAGTTGACAGCCTACATGGAGGAGCAAGGCTTGGCCTTGAGAGGGTTTGGGGGCTATCCTGAGGTCACAGGTAGGAGCCAGGGTCCCCACAAAGGTGGAAGAACCAGAAGACCGTAGAATTATGACACTGGTAACAGTGACTTCAGCCCTTTGGATGAAATAACCCTCTCTACCTCAAAAGTGTCCTCTACCGCCCGAAGCACACAGCAGACTACCACTAATCTGGTGGGCTTCAAAGGTAAAGTCTGCTCTTAGTAGCCAACTCCCCACTAACAGGAAGGTGCTGCCACACTTTACATAAGCTGTTGGTGCTATATTGTAATTCTTCGTATATGTAAGTAGAGCAATTATTGCAGATTCCTGGTAAGTCAGAGGAAATGTCTATCTTAAGGTGATATGACACAACTCAGAAAAGTACTAGAAAGTAGATCCAGCTGATGACTGAGTTGATCCTAAGCAGGATTTGTTTTTGAAATAAAACCCCAACAGAGAAGGAGAAGTTCAGATAACTCTGGTAATTTGGGGCAGGGGGACTAGCTGAATTCTCATTTCATATGTCAAAGCCAAGTTCAAGGAGGATTTATGAGTTAAATATATTTTGTAAAGCAAACCAGAAAGTAGAATTGTTTTTCAGTCACTAAGGCATGTCAAACTCTTTGTGATCCCATGGACTGCAGCATGCCAGGCTTCCCTGTGCTTCATTATCTCCCAGAGTTTGCTCAGATTCACGTTCATTGAGTCTGTGATGCTACCTAACCACTCATCCTCTGCCACCTCTTCTCCTTTTGCCTTCAGTCTTTCCCATCATCAATGTGTTTTCCAATGAAAATAGAATACTATTTGTTAAACCTCTGGCTAGAAGTATTTCTCAACTTAGAAGCAATAGAAGGAAATACTCAACGGAGATGACTGGGTAATAGCTTAAAACTTCTATGTGTCAAACAGTGTTTTAAACAAGAACATAGAGGACTTCTCTGGTGGTCCAGTGGCTAAGAGTTTGCCTTGCAATGCAAAGGAGCCTGGTTCAATCCCTGATCAGGCAACTAAGAACCTCCATGTGGTTGGGGCAACCAAAGTACAACAATTACTGAGCCGAGATCCCGCATGACACAACAAAGATGTTGCATGCCACGACTAAGCCCCAACACAGTCAAATAGATCAACATGACATAGAAACCTAAACCAAAAAAAATGGTGACAGCAAATATAAAGAAAAAAGTATGAATATCTTAGTAGGGCTCATACAGTAAAGTAAAATACAAAATCTCAGTGATTGAATAAAAGCAGAAAACAGATCACATACAAAGACATCAGATAGTAATAAATATGGTGAAAATTAACTTTATAGTAATTAAAGAAATAGATGTTAACTCAGTGGTAAAGATATAGAGATAATAAGCAATGGTTTGCTCATACCATTGCTGGTGTCATTATAAACTGATTCCATCCACTTAGAAAGCATTTTGGTTATATGTCGTAGGTCAGGGTGCTCCTACATTTTGACTCAGCAGACCCACTTCTGGGAATCTAGCCAACAAAATACTCCAAAATATGAGAAAAGTTCTGTGCTGCAAGTTGTGTATCACAGCAGTATTGAAAACTTGGTGACAACTTGAAGATGCTAGAATAAGGGCTATACCCAACTCTCTGTACTCTGGACCACAACATTGCTTCGTGTTTCTCTGCTTTGCACACATCATTCCTGATCTCTCCCTAAGCACTCTCCTTGCCCTGTGTCTGTGAGCTGAGCCATCTTACTTATCCTCAACACTTTCAATCAGCATTTTCCAGGCTCCCGCTTTCATCTCCTCAGCACCTCCTACATTCTCCCAATTTGGCACTTGGAGACTACTTGTAATTACTTGTTTACCTGCCTGTCTCCTCCACTCTGCTGCGCCCTCCTTCAAGGGTGTGGTCCATCTCCTTTTAATCTGAGAATTACTAGCGCCCTGCCACTGTTTCAGGTGCTTGATAAATATTTATTTTAAAAATAGGTGAGTCATTTACTCAGATCTTTTACAGACATTAAGGAGGATGATTATAAAGAGTATGTGGTAACATGTGACTGTATTGTAATGTTCAATTTTATTTTTGTGGAAATATCTCAAAGTAATAGGAAAGTTAAATGAAACAAGCAAGATGCAAAATGGTATACAGTGTAGGTTGCCATTTTTTAAAAAATAATAATAATAAATCTTGTTGACAAAGAAGAATGGAAAATCTATATATGCACACTTTCCCTTGTTAATGAGTAGGCTATGTATAAAAAAAATTTAGGTGTTACTTCTTTCAAAATGATAATAGTTGTTAGACTACGGAATTGTGGGTGATTGTGTTTTCATGTTTCTGGTTTCTATTTAATGTGGTTATATTGCTTTTACAATGACAAAGATAAAATTATAAGTAAAGACAAACAAATAACTAAGTAATCATTATATTTATTTCAGCACTACCTTTCATGACTCAATAAATTCTGGCCTATTTTAAGGGGAAAAACGATGAGAGTAATTTTCTCCCCCGAGACTCCCCTACAGCCATCTCCTTTATAATTCTGAGGTTGAAAAAATGGTTAATAAGTTTAATTACTGAAAAGATAATTAATCTTTCAATGGCAGTACGAATAGGTAAAGCATGTTCTTCTAATAGTTGCCTAGCTAAGCAGCAAGATATGACAATAGCTTTTTAACCTAAGACACCAGATTTAATGAGCTTGTCTATCTCTGTATTTCGCTTTCTTCACCACCTTTCTGCCTCCCTCCTTTCTGTCTTTCACTGTCTGTTTCTCTGCTCTAGTCCTATATTTTTCTTTTCCTTCTCTGTGGCCAACACTGACGACTGCCTCCCCACCCACTGTTCCAAGGTCATCGCTCTTTTCATGTCCATATGCTTGGGGAAATGAGCCCCGTCCCAGCTCCACTGGGTGAATCTTGACCTTCTGAGCCAGACCTGGCTCTGACCAGTGTTTGGTTCAGAAATGGGCATGAGACACACTTCTGGTCAATGAAGAGAATCTGCTGGGTGTTCCCTCATGTCTAAGAGAAGTTTTCTTTTGGCCTTGGATGTAATTGCATTTGACAATAATAAAGACCATACCAAGCCGGGCAGAATGAGAAACTGAAAAGAACCTGGGCTTCTTGCCGCTGTTGCCTCGCTGACTTAACCTCTCAGGACTTCCTGTCACAGGAGAGAACTTGCTGGGTAAGGCACCGTAAGAAAAGTTTTCAGTTTCATGCTGCTCAAAGGTTCTATTTTATTAAGCACTCTCCTCTGGTATTTCCTCCCGACCCCTTTGATTTTCTCTTATTGAATAGTCACCAGCTTTCCACGTTTCTCTCAGTACCACTGTTCCCCTCTCCTCTCTTCTCTATTCCCCAGCCATTCTTGTCTCTCTTCAACAATTACAGAGGGAAGCTTTAGCACAGTCTGCCCAACTCACACCCACCCCCTTCTCTCACTTTCTCAGCCACAAAGTGCTTCCCCACCTCTGCCTCATTTGTACCTTAGGGCTGACAGGCCTGGGCTGATCCAGGCTGGCCAGCCCCTGAGTCTCCCTCTCCTGTTGGGATTCATTAACAAAGGAACCCCTGCATAGTAGAAAGGAGGTGAGGCTTTTTTAGGAGAGCTGGAGGGGCTTGTGTTTCCAGGAGGAAGCCAAGAGTCTCACTCTGCAGAAAGAGGAAGGAAGCACAGACATCAAGAGAAGCAGGGGCAGAGACTCTCAACAGCATGGGCCGCGAACACAGTGGTGTGTTTTGTGCTCTGAAAAGCTTCCGGCCCTGCTTAAAGGCTTTCTATTTCTGGATTTCTTCAGGAGAACCCGATCCTTGAGGTTTCAGAAGTTTTTAGACAGAATTCTTCCATTGTACTCCACTGTGGCTTTAGCTGCTTCAAAGTGGGCATCTTGTATTTGCAAATCAAAAAACCTTGATTAGGGTTTCCCAACTGGTCTAAGCGGCTGGGAATCAATCCCTGCTCCAGGAAGATTCCACATGCTGCAGGGCAGCTGGGCCTATGTGCCGAAAGTACTGAGCCCAACCACCCTAGAAACAGAGGAAGCCACTTCAGTGAGAAGCTCGGGCACCACAACAGAGAGTGGCCCCTGCTCGCCACAACTAGAGAGACCACATGTAGCAGCGAAAAACCAGCACAGCCAAAAATAAAAGTAATTAAGTATTTTTAAAAAAACTTTGATTAAAACAAGTCATCTTACCTCAAATCCAATGAGATCAACTTAAAGCATTTTTAATTGGCCATAATATAAATTTGTTGTATTTAATGAATCAAATATTTTGCCTACTGTTCTTTAGTTGAAAAGTGAGTGAATTAAAATATTTCTCTAAAAAAACAATGGATCCCCAGGATCAGTATTACCTTCATACCCCTCTCATCCTGTGCCCGCACATACCCCTTAAAAAGGCCTAGTTTTCAGGGCCCCAGGAAGAACATGAAGAAAGCATATCTGTCTCAGAAGTATGATTAAACAAGCATGTGTAGAACATAGTTGTTTCACTTTAAAAATCAATTATAATTGCTTGCATAATAAAATGAATTCTCTCTTTTACAAAATATGACAGAGCAGGCATTGATTTTTTTTATTCCACCCTCTTTTGGAAATATCACCTCAGTTTCCTCCTGCTTTGGAGATGGCCAGCAAGGCCTCTAAATCAAGGTGCCGGGCCTTACTAGGGGCAAGCACGTGATGCACGTTTGGCCATTCAGAAGCTCCCTGCTTGATCCCGTGCAGAGGGAGGCAAAGACCAAAAGCTACCTGGAGTGCACTGATTGTGCGCCTGGACATCCTGCCTGAGGCTGCCCTTCAGGGTCCTGCCTGGTTCTTCTGGTCTCCCTCCAGTCCTATAAACTACCTTACTTCCGCCTAGTGGACTTTCTTCCTGATTAAATCAGTCATTGCCTGTTTCTATGACTTAGACCAAAATAATTCCTAAGCAACAGCATGTGAACTTTTGAAACTGTACTTTTCAGAAAAAGATGAAAATGTTATCTTTTTTTCTGATTTCCAAAGTAGGATATCCTTATTATACAATAGTTAGACAATACACAAAAGGTTTTCAAAGACTCACCCATGACAACAGTTCCAAAGGAAACTGCTGTCAACATTTTGATATATTTTTATATGATTGGTGTCATTCTGCAGAGGAAAAAACCTTAAACCTATTATATTTTCCATTCGCAGGTGCCCCCAAATAGTGCAGAGAAGCTCTCCATCAGAACAGAAGCAAGACCATCTCAATTTCGAGGCTATGGTTACCAGTCAGGGTTCTACCCTCACTGCCCCGTGCCGCTAACACTTGAGTGTTTTCCTTTTCCACCACCTATCAGTCATTGTTTCCTTTCTTACATGGCAAACATTCTTGCATGCTCCCTTACATTCCAAACTCACTCCTACCTCCAAACAATCTCAAAGTTCCATTCCCACCCCAAAACTCCACCCTTCCTTTCATCCATCACCAGTTCAAATTATTTTGCAGTTAAGTATTTCAGCTCCTCAAAAATCTGCCCCCCGCTAACACTAGACATGCTAATCCTATTTAGTAATTTCCTCTTTCACCATTTGGTTTCTTTTTCCTTCTAAAAACTTTGCTTTTGTGATATATCTGTATTGGTGGAGCATTGAACATAATGTCCAGAAACAGGGAATATATATTAACAGATTCATCAGATATTCATTTAAGTTTTATTATCAGAATCAATTGACTCAACAACAATTATTTATTGAGCACAATTCCCCTTAAGGCACCTTTCAGCATGGTTTCTGCCCTAAAAGTGAAATGGAAGAAATAAACAAACAGAGGTAAGGACACAGGTCAGAATAGACTGCTACAGTTTCTACCAAGTACAATCTGATGTAGAATCATGAAAAAAACTCTTCCAGTTCTACTTTTCTTTCTTATTTTCTATAATAATAGTAGCCTTAAGGTGCAACCATAGGAACAAAAACTTATTCCATTTATGAAGACAGAATATCTTCTGTGTATCTGAGTATCTGAGTTATTTATTTGAATGAGTTCAGGAGTCTGAAAGAAAAAGTTTTAATATTTATACTTAACCACACTGGTCTAGCCATTGTGGAAAAGTTTAGTGGTTCCTCAAAAAGTATTAATATATGATTTAGAAATTCTACTCCTAGGTATATACTCAAAAGAAATGAAAGCAAGGACCCAAAGAGATGCTTGTATACCAATGCTCACAGAAGCACAAGAGCAAAAAGGTAGAAACAGCCCAGTGTCCATCAACAGATGAATGGCTAAACAAAATATAGAAGATATACAATAGGATATTACTAGCCTTACAAAGGAAGGGTATTTTGATATATGCTACATGGCTGAATCTTGAAAACATTATGTTTTGTGAAAGAAGACAGATATATACATACATGTATTGTATGATTCTACTTATATGAAGTATTTAAAGAAGGCAAATTCATGGAGACAGTAGAATAGAGAGTAACGGGTTGAGGAGAAAGAGTTATTGTTTGATAGGTACAGGTTTCTGTTTGAGATGATGAAAAATTATGGAAATAGATATTGGTGATTGTTGTAGAACATTGCAAATACTTAATGCCACTAAACTGTACAGTTGGAAATGGTTAAAATGGTAAATGTTATGCTCTTTATATTTTAGCACAATAAAAAAATGTCTACACTTACAACAAATAACAAACTGAAGAATGGTTCAAAATACAGAAATAAGTTGCTCACTGAAGTCTATGATCAACATTAAACATCCAGTATATACATCTAAGGCTATAAGTTATATGTGTCCCCACTTAGGGAAATCTAATAAAAGTATAAAAATAAATAGATCTATTTTATAGAGGGATTTATCCAAGTATTCCTTTAAAAGGAGCTTCCCGGTAAATTTATTGTTTGCTAACTGATCACGAGCAACCCAAGAAAGTCTGTTGAGAGCAGAAACACTCTGTGGAAAGAGGAATCAGGAAGCTGAGGTCCCTCTCTAGCACACAGTCTGTCACACAGGAGAGCAACCACATGTGGTTCTCTTTCCCCAGAGGAGCTCTGGCACCTTTCAAGGCTTCTAGGAGAATCCAACATAGCCGAAGTGAGCTGGGGTTACGCTGGAGAGAACAGGAAAAAGTGAAAGTGTTAGTTGCTCAGTTATGTCTGATTCTATGTGACCCAATGGACTGTAGCCTGCCAGACTCCTCTATCCTTGGGATTTCCCAGGCAAGAATATTGGAGTGGGTTGCCATGCCCTCCTCCAGGGGATCTTCTTTAACCAGTGATCAAACCCAGGTCTCTTGCATTGGAAGAGGATACTTCAGCACCTGAACCACCAGGAAAGCTCCTGGTGAGAGCATTAGCTACCTTCTAAGTAGATTACTTGAGCTTTCATTTCAATCACTCAGCAACCTTTTCAATTGAACCACAAACTCCTTGAGGGCAGGGATCAGATTTCTCTGTAGTATGTTACTTGCAAGTATGCCACATGCACAGGCTGCCTAGTATTACTTACTGAATGAATTAGTTAATAACTTTAGTACAAAATGTCAATGAAAGGTCAAACAAAAATAGTCATGAAGCAGCTCTGAAATTATAATAGATAAGAAATCCATTGAGTCATAAAAGTTCAAATGACACAGGTAATCTTAGGGAACCTCTCCTCAAAGCCTAAAGTGAGCAAAATCTGTGTCCATGCTTATCCTATCTTCTCCTACAAAGGGGACTTATTTTCCACTGCATTTGTAACTCTGTCTTGTACCCAAATGTACCACATTCACTGGGTTCACAATAAATACTGTTGACAGAATGAATGACAAGGCAAAAAATAGCTTGCAGTACTTTTCATTTTTTACAAGTGTGGAAAGCATACTAAACCATCTGCTGATTAAAAATATGCGTGTTTTGACTTGCATATGACTCAAATTAACATACATAAATCCAGCATCTCCACATCACTAGATTCACAGCCACAGCCAATAAATTTCCATGTTTCTTAAGATTCATCAATCCCAGAGTGACATGGTTAAGTTATCAGGCACAAAATACACAGTAATGGTTTATAACTAAAAGCTAACTCATGCTTTATTTCAATTCAATGATCATTTATCCTCTAAAAATAAAATAGGCCTAAGATCATTGGGAATCTAAAACTTTATGTTCAGATTTGCTCTATAAATAACTCACATCACCATGGGAAACTAAAATTTGAGGTACAGAACAGAAACCATCATCCCTCAATATAATGAATTAGGATTAGCCAAAGCTATTGTTGGGGCTTCCCTCATAACTCAGTTGGTAAAGAATCTGCCTGCAATGCAGGAGACCTGGATTCAACTCCTGCGGTGGGAAGATACCCTGGAGAAAGAAATGGCAACCACTCCAGTATTCCTGCCTGGAGAATCCCATGGACAGAGGAGCCTGGCAGGCTACAGTCCATGGGGTCACAAGAGTCGGACACAAGTTAGCGACTCAACCAACACCAAGGCTGTTGTTGTTTAGTCGCTAAGTCATGACTGACTGTTTGCGCGACCTCATGGACTGTACCGTACCAGGCTTCTCTGTCCGTGGTGCTCCCCAGGCACGAATACTGGAGTGGGTTGTTATTTACTTCACCAGAGAATCTTCCTGACACAGGGATCAAACCTGCATCTCCTGCATTGCAGGTAGATTCTTTACCGCTGAACCACTAGAGAAGCCCATTAACCAAAGTATTACATGTTGAATCCTAGCATCTTGTTGCCTTACATAACCCCAGAAATGTATATGGTCTGAAGCTGAAGCTTCTAGAACTTAGCTTCTACCTGCCGGTCTGCTCCCACTGGTCCATCACCACCACATTCCCTCCAAGACTGCCTGGAGCAGAGAAGATTCTCTGAGAAGCAGAGAAACAGCTCTGTATTATAATACTGATGTACTACTAATCCTATATACTGTACTACTAATGGACTTGTCGACCCTCATGGAAGGAGAACACATCCAAACTGCAAACCTAGGTCAGATGCAACATCAGTTCAGTTCAGTTCAGTTACTGAGTCCTGTCCAACTCTTTGCGACCCCATGGACTGCAGCACTCCTGGAACTTACTCAAGCTCATGTCCATTGAGTTGGTGATGCCATCCAACTATCTCATCCTCTGTCATCCCCTTCTCCTCCCACCTTCAATCTTTCCCAGCATCAGGGTCTTTTCAAATGAGTCACTTCTTCTCATCAGGTGGCCAAAGTATTGGAGTTTCAGCTTCAGCATCCATTCAGCTTCAGTCCTTCCAATGGATATTCAGGACTGATTTCCTTTAGGATTGACTAGGTTGATCTTGCTGTCCAAGTGACTCTCAAGAGTCTTCTCCAACACTACAATTCAAAAGCCTCAATTCTTCTGCACTCAGCTTTCTTTATAGTCCAACTCTCACATCCATACACGATTACTGGAAAAACCACAGCTTTGACTAGGTGGACCTTTGTTGGCAAAGTAACGTCTCTGCTTTTTAATATGCTGTCTAGGTTAGTCATAACTTTCTTCCAAGGAGCAAGCATCTTTTAATTTCATGGCTGCAGTCACCATCTGCAGTGATTTTGGATCCCCCAAAATAAAGTCTGTCACTGTTTCCATTGTTTCCCCATTGATTTGCCATAAAGTGATGGGAGCAGATGCCATGATCTTAGTTTTCTAAATGTTGAGTTTTAAGCTATTAGGCCTGGACAAATTAAGAGGGGGTTAAGGGAATTCCCTGGTTGGAATACAGAGGTTGCAATGTCATGCTTCCACTGCCAGGGGCCAGGTTCAATCCCTGGTGGGAATATGATCCCACAAGCTGTGCGCTGTGGCCAGAAAGAGAGGCGGTCAGTCACTGTTACTGAGATACCTAGCCCTTTCCTCTTAACTCCTCAGTCTCTCGTGATTCACCTCCATCTAGAGTACCTGTCTTGGAGAAGGCAAAGGCACCCCACTCCAGTACTCTTGCCTGGAATATCCCACGGACAGAGGAGCCTGGTAGGCTGCAGTCCATGGGGTCACTAAGAGTTGGGAATGACTGAGCGACTTCACTTTCACTTTTCACTTTCTTGCATTGGAGGTGGAAATGGCAACCCACTCCAGTGTTCTTGCCTGGAGAATCCCAGGGACAGAGGAGCCTAGTGGGCTGCTGTCTGTGGGGTCACACAGAGTCAGACACGACTGAAGCAACTTAGCAGCAGCAGAAAGGGCAGAGTACTTGTCTACAGCCAAAGATGGAGCCTGGGCTCTCTGGCATCAAACCTCCTTTAAACCCTGCTATTAACAAACCACTGGCAACATATAAATAAATGCCCAGCACTTTGGTCACTGGGTCCTCCCAGGACTGCTGGCACTGAGCCACTGAGGATGATGGAATTCTTTCCAGAGCATATTTCCTAGCCTTGTCTGGTGATAAGAATCACTGAGGGCTGTTGACATAAATGCAGATTCCCAGGACCTTCCCTGAGATGTTTGTTTTTAGTAGGTCTGTTTGTGGTCCAGGAATCTGAATATTTAACAAGGCCTCAGATAATGCTCTTCACCAGGGAATTTGGGGAGATTCAGTATATTCTTCAAAGTGTGCCTTGAGTCTCCCAGTAGGAGGGAGTTGCCTTGTGTGGATTCAAGCCTTGTGATCTCAGGGTATAATGAAGGTGAGTATGCTTTGTTCACTGGGAAGTCTCTGTAAATCCAAGGCGTTGTTATCATTATATATGATACTTGAACCGTTGCCTCTGGGACAGTGTGCAGTGCTGGGGTGAACGTCTCCTGAGTGTACAAGCTAAGGGACCAGTCCCAATCTCTGTGGAGGTGCTGTGCTATCACGGTCGTTTGCGACTGCCTGGATTGTAACCCACCAGGATCCTCTGTCCGTGGAGATTCTCCAGGCAAGAATACTGGAGTGGGTTGCCATGCCCTCCTCCAAGGGACCTTTCCAACCCAGGGATCGAACCCAGGTATGCCACACTGCAGGCAGATTCTTCACTGTTTGAGCCACCAGTGAAGAGGAGTGGCCCAAGGCAGAGGCGAAAGGGGGGAGGAGGAGCCCAGGCTAGAATCTGGAAATGAATAAGTATGTATTTCAATCCACAGCTGCTCTGGTTCCTGATATAAATTAAAGGAAGAAAGAGAGTCAGGGAGAAAAATGTAAACAGCGTGAATTTTCTAGGTATTAAAGACAGAATGTGTTTGCTGAATTATTCATTTATGGAACTTCCAATTTTATTTTTTAGTACTGCTACATGTATAAATGTAAGCTGGCCTCTGAGATGGAACTCGGTGCTAACATAAGCAGCTGTATGGGGGGCTGCTCTGCACGGTGGGGTGCCTGTGAGGTTTAGTCATCAGCTGGGAAAAGTCTCTATGCTGGCTGTTACGCTGCTGACTTCACCAGAAATTAAAGATGGATCTGTAGTTAGAGCACTGTCTCCCCCATGGATACAAAGACCAGGTCCTTCCTTACAACACTGATGAGGAAAATTTGCATGATGCCAGAAATGAAAGAAGCGCAAATTCTTGCAGGGTGTTGGGAGGTCATTTGGAAATAACAACCACTTTTTTTTTTTTTTTTTGAGATTTTTAACAAGAAGTTTTGAGTTAAATCATCGATTCTAGAATCACCTGGCACTAAGAAAAGGAACATCATACTCCAGGTCTTCTTATAAAGATGAATCCTGTGATTGACAATGTTCCTGCACAGGAACAGAAATGGACCAGCTTTTCATGATCTCACCTAAAGCCATGTTTTATACTACTAAATAATAGCAACTCAATTCAGCAATGGCACATTGTACAAATAAATAGAATGAATGAGTTGAGCAGTTACCTCTCCTCAATGCAATTGTTTGGGGAAAATCCTTCAAGTTTCTGAATAAATTTTTAAAGATACGAGAAGTTAAAGGTATACTCCTCAAAGTCAGAAATGTGTCTTAGCCTCTAATATAAAATCTGTATAAACAGTGATAAAACAAATTGAGTGAAATGTTGATAAGTGATAAATCTTGCTGAATGGTGTATAGTTCTTTGAACAATTTAAGTGACCCTCTAAATGTTTGAAATTAATTCAAAATAAAGGTAAAAGGAATACAGAAAAAAAAAAAAAAAGAATCTGTGTCTCCTTCTGTTGTGACAAACATTCCCAAGGAGTTGAGTTGCAGTCAGGAGATAGCTTTGGATAATTGGGAAGTATGCGTGCGTGCTAAGTCACTTCAGTCATGTCCAACTCTCTGTGACCCCGTGGACTATAGCCCTCCAGGCTCCTCTGTCCATGGGATTCTCCAGTCAAGAATACCGGAGTAGGTTGCCATGCCCTCCTCCAGGTTAGATGCCAAAAGTGTGTTAAATGCCAAACATACCTCAGAGTAGCCTCTTTTGACCATCACACAAAACATGCAAGAGACACTTAACTTTTCTCATTTTCAACTACCATTCTTTAGGTCTCATCGCTGTTTTTCCTCAGATAGGTATGAAACAGAGTTTTTCCATACTCATCCCGCTGACAAAATTTCAACCACTGAAACGCTCCCTTTAAGACTAACAAGGTTTTTATCTCCCGGAGTTGGGCAGATAACGATTTTGCTGGCCACTCAGAATTACCGGAGAGAGCAGAAACTGGAGCAGTGCAAACAGATGCTATCCCCGCAGATAAAGCACATCACTCAGGGCAGTCAGAGCTCTGGCCTCCTACCTCACTTAACCCTGCACCAAAGCGACTGTGGGTCATTTGATTCCCTGCACACCTTTCTCTGTTGAAGCGGAATGTGAAATTTTAGGGCGACGTTAGAGGGGGTGGTGACACCCTGTGAAGGAAGGAAAACTGTATAAGGACTTAGAGAATCCACCCTAACTAACTTACCACCTTAGATCAGTTACATCACTGCTCAAGAACCTATTTCTCATGTCTGCATCTCCATTGCTGCCCTGCAAACAGGTCATCAGTACCATCTTTCTAGATTCCATATATATGCATTAATATGTGACATTTGTTTTTTTTTCTTTCTGATTTCAGTTTATATAATAGGCTCTACCTACATCGACCTCATTAGGACTGACTCAAATTGTTTTTTATAGCTGAGTAATATTCCACTGCATATATGTCCAACAATTTCTGTCGATGGACATCTAGGTTGCTTTCATGTCCTACACAGAAAACAGACTTGTTGACAGAGTTGGGGAAGGAGAGGGTGGGACAAACTGAGAGAATAGCATGGAAACATACATTCAGTTCACTTCAGTTCAGTCTCTCAGTCGTGTCCGACTCTGCGACCGCATGAACCGCAGCACGCCAGGCCTCCCTGTCCATCACCAACTCCAGGAGTTCACTCAGACTCACGTCCATCGAGTCCGTGATGCCATCCAGCCAATCCAGCCATCTCATCCTCGGTAGTCCCCTTCTTCTCCTGCCCCCAATCCCTCCCAGCATCAGAGTCTTTTCCAATGAGTCAACTCTTCTATATGTGAAATAGATAGCCAGTGGGAATTTGGTGTGTGACACAGGGAGCTTAGCCCAGTGCTCTGTGACAACCTAGAGGAGTGGGATGGACAGAAAGATAGGAGGGGGGTCAGGAAGGGGCATATGTATACCTGTGGCTGATTTATGTTGATGTATGGCAGAAGGCAATACAATATTGTAAAGCAACTGTCCTCCAACTTAAAAAAAAATAAAAACAATTTGTTCCCTTGACTGAAAAGGGGCAGGTTAGATCTAACCTGTAATCTTGATCTAGAAGAACTCTCCTGCTTAGGACAAGTGGGAAGAACAAGTGGGTTCTAGGCTGTGGTTTTCTCAGAATGGTTCTACTTTTTATCTGTTACCATGTTAGTGTTTCATATAAGTTTTTATTTTCTGAAAAGTATCCCATGCTAGAGAAAGTTGGCAACCCCCTGGACTGGAACCACTGTTTCCTTTCAGCTCTCACACACTCTGATTCTTCAACATCCAGTGACAAGAAGGGTGAATGCCTGGTAAAGCAGCCAAAAGCTCCCAATTATAATACGTAGATGTGGATAGAATCCACAGAGTGAAAAGACGCGTGAAGGATGTAAAAGAGGAAACTTAGAGAAATCCAGATGGCACATCTCTCTTCGGGTTAGGAAAGAGACCTGTATCGTTCCTTATTCCTTCACTTCTTACAGCAAATATCTGCCCCTTACTCATAGTTCTTGACTCTATAGAACAGATTTTCCTGTGGACCTATTAAATTATGCAGGAGTCTGGGTTCTAAGATTCTGGATTTACAGATATAGAGATAGAACTTTTTCAGCTACCTCATTCTAGTTTGGTTTTAAGATCCACAGGCCATTTTGATGTGTAACTAAGGTTACACAGAGAATCTCTGCTTGGCTTCAGCTCACCAACCTTCACTAAGATCGTTCCCTAAGATAATTCCCTCCCACAATGTCAGTTGTTATTTTTAGGCAGATAGCTCCAATCTGAACTCTCAGGAGGCATCCACCCCCTATCTGGGTGTTTCAGAAGCTCTTCACCCACCAAACAGCCTTGTCTCCAATGTCATTCTATCTGTTAGTGGCCAAGCCCTTCTTTCAGTGTCTAACGCTTCCAGTGACCTGAAGGCATCCTTGATTCTGCCACTTCTATGCTCCCAGCATCCTATCTGCACAAACCTAACAAGCCTACCCCTGTATCTGACCCTAAATTAGATCCCAGCCTCCTGTTCCTACTGCCCCTCTTCAACCATGCTCCCTTTATGTCTTGTCTATAGGGGCTATAGCCACTTTACAGGGCTCCCATTCTACCACCTTCACCCTCTTTGATCCATATTGACCTGACTTTGTTAGCCCCTTGTTTATATAACTACAATGATTCCCTGTGGCCTACCTTTTAAAACATAAGCTCCTTCATCTATCTTTTAGGTGCTACAGTAGGAACCCAATCTAAGTTTCCAGTCTCATCTTTAGTTACACAGCAGCATGATCCACACAATTCACCAACCAAAGAGCATTGCTCTCTTTTGCAAACATGTCCTAGGCTTTCCTGACTACTTGCCTTCACTCTCAATGCTCTCTCAGCCCAGAAGACACTCCTCCCTTCTGTGCCACTCCCTCCCTGAAGGCTCCCACAGCCTCCAAATGAGTCTGAAGCACAATAAAAAAACATTATGTGTGACCCTCTTTCGTGTCAGTCATTGTATCCTGCCTTGCAGTGTGGTTATCTATGGTGGTATCTTCTCCCCTTTACTGAGCTGTGGCTGAGCTCTTCAGAGCACTCTTCCCTGAGCCTGTAGTTGTATAGAAAGAGGAGACAGAAAGCCCTGTGTTGAAACCACAGCTCTGCCACCCAACAGCTGTTTGAGCTGGTTCACATTACTTAATCCTCCAGTTTTACTTTCCCCATCTGTAAAATGGGGATATGCTGTTCCTAGGAGTAGTGTGAAGTTTGAATGATATAATATGTATAAGGTACCAGACACAGAAAAGGCTCTCATCAAATGGTGGTTCTCATCAGCAATGTCAAACGGAGGCTGGACAGGCTGTTGTCTACTGTGCAAGGTAATGTTCTGCTCACCCAGACTGATGGAAACCTTCCTCTATAGATATTCATCACTCAGTTCTCTTTACTCATTGATATGATGACAGGGCTATTTCAAATTTTGAGACAAGATTCTGAAGCAGAGTATTGCCTTCTTCCCTATTACCTGTTGGCCAGTAACAATTTAAGGGTTGGCAGTAAACACTTAGTGAAATGGTAGGTAGAAAGAAAAGGGAAGAAAGAGCAGTAAGAAAAGTCTGGATTAAAATACCCAGCAGCACATATTGAGAGACATAAAATGTCTACAACTTTGCCAAGCAAATACTATCAAGTTACACTATGCAGTATGTAAAGGAATAATTCACCATAGTCAGGGAGGTAGAAATCATTAAATAATAGGAGAGTTATAATACATCAAATAATTACATAAAATAGAAAAAATGCTTCTATAGATGCTTAAAATGTATTTGATAAGATTCAACACCAATCCCTAATAATATTATTTTAAGAGTAGAAATAAAAAAATATTTCTTTAATATAAGAAAACAGTGTAAGATTAAAACCAATATTATATTTATTTAATAGTAAAACATTATATTTAATAGTAAAACATTAGTGATATCACCATTAAAAATATGTAGAAAAGAAGGAATATTATGTAATATTGTTCTGAAGTTATAGCCAATGCAATATGGCATAATATAAAATGAAAAGTATATACTATTAATGAAGAGATACAATGATGTTTATCTTGGGATGAAATCACTATATTAGTCCAAGGAAATAATTTTAAAAGTTGATTAAACACGAGTATGAATGTAAGATGAGCAGACAGAAATAAAAGGCATTCCAACATAACTGAAATTATTAGCTAGACACTTGGAAAGTATGAGGCTTCCCTGGTGGCTCAGTGGTAAAGAATCCACCTGCAATGCAGGAGATGTGGGAAATGCGGGAGAGGTGGTTTGATCCCTTGGTTGGGATGATCCCCTGGAGGAGGAAATGGTAACCCACTCCAGTACTCCTCCCTAGAGAATCCCATGGACAAAGGAGTTTAGTGGGCTACAGTGTATGGGATCACAAAGAATCAGACATGACTGAGCATGCACATACTTTTAAAATATATATTTATATGTAGTACTAAAAAGAGTTGAGATGATTACGAGAAAAATACAGAGAGCCCATACACAGTAACAATAAAAAATAAAATAAGACAGCCTATAATATTATAAAATATAATATAATGTCTTTCACGTATACAAAGAAAAGAGCAAAATTTTGAGATATATGTATTAAAGCTTGAGAAAATGGAAAAACACACTGTGTTCCTGTGCAGGAAGACACTGTTATAAACATTTTCAAAATATTACAGGTTTAATCAAGATCCTCAACAAGTATTTATTGAGGATGCTTTCAAAATTCTAGGTATTGAGGATAGCCAGGCGAGCAGGGAAAAACACAGTCACTGTGTCCGGATGGTGTGTAGACACTTAGGAGCTGACACACCAAACAAACAAAGACTTACTTTACTAAAATGTCTAGTAATGATACATGCATTGAATAAAAGTAAAATAGGTTTTAAGAGAGAATGAAAGGTAGGAGATACTGTTTAGAATAGAAGGGTCAGGAAAGGCCTCTAAAGAAGCAGCATTTGAACAAAGTGAGAAAGAAAGTGCAGCAGAAAGCCATGTAGGGTGTCTGTAGGAACAGTGTTTCTTGCAGAGGGAACAGCAAAGACCAGACATAGAACCATGTCTTCCAGGAATAATTAGTAATCCAGTGTTGCTGAAGCGGAAAAAGTGAGATGGGCATCAACAGGAGACAAAGACACGGGGACAGAGTATATGTGGGCCTGTAGACCACACAGGTATTTTGGGTTTTGTCCTAAGTTTGATGGTAGCCATTAGAAGATTTTAATCAGGTGAGAATGTGATCTAATTAGGTTTTAAAGAAGATTTGTCTGGTCTCTCTGCTGAGAATAGAAAAGGTCAAAGTGAGAGGGAATAGTAAGATCAATTAGGAGACTATTTCAATAACTCAGTCTAGAAAAAATAGGTTCATATTGAACAGTGGGGTAGATAAATCAAAGGTGGACTCCAGATAGAGGTTGAAGATAGACATAAAATATTTGCCGATGGGTTGAGTCAAAATTCTCCAAGCCAAGCTTCAGTAGTACATGAACTGTGAACTTCCAAATGTTCAAGCTGGATTTAGATAAGGTAGGGGAACCAGAGATCAAATTGCCAACATCTAGTGGAGCACTGAAAAAGCAAGAGTGTTCCAGGAAAACATCTACTTCTGTTTGATTGACTATGCCAAAGCCTTTGACTGTGTGGATCACAATGAACTGTGGAAAATTCTGAAAGAGATGGGAATACTAGAACACCTGACCTGCCTCTTAAGAAACCTGTATGCAGGTCAGGAAGCAAAAGTTAGAACTGGACATGGAACAACAGACTGGTTCCAAATAGGGAAAGAAGTAAGTACTTCAAGGCTGTATATTGTCACCTTGCTTATTTAACTTCTATGCAGAGTACATCATGAGAAACGCTGGGCTGGAAGAAACACAAGCTGGAATCAAGATTGCCAGGAGAAATATCAGTAACCTCAGATATGCAGATGACACCACCCTTATGGCAGAAAGTGAAGAAGAAATAAAAAGCCTCTTGATGAAAGTGAAAGAGGAGACTGAAAAATTTGGTTTAAAATTCAACATTCAGAAAAATAAGATCATGGCATCCAGTCCAATCACTTCAAGGCGGATAGATGGGGAAACAGCGACAGACTATTTTCTTGGGCTCTAAAATCACTGCAGATGGTGACTGAAGCCATGAAATTAAAAGACACTTGCTCCTTGGAAGAAAAGTTATGACCAACCTAGACAGCATTTTGAAAAGCAGAGACATTACTTTGCCAACAAAGGTCCATCTAGCCAAAGCTATGGTTTTCACAATAGTCATGTATGGATGTGAGAGTCAGACTATAAAGAAGGTTGAGCACTGAAGAATTGATGCTTTTGAACTGTGGTGATGGAGAAGACTCTTGAGTGTCCCTTGGACTGCAAGGAGATCCAAACAGTCCATTCTAAAAGAAATCAGTCCTGAATATTCATTAGAAAGTTGATGCTGAAGCTGAAACTCCAATACTTCGGTCACCTGATGTGAAGAACTGACTCATTTGAAAAGACCCTGATACTGGGAAAGATTGAAGGCGGGAGGAGAAGGGAATGACAGAGTATGAGATGGTTGTATGGTATCACCAACTCGACGGACATGAGTTTGTAAACTCCAGGAGTTCGTGATGGACGGGGAGGCCTGGCATGCTGCAGTCCATGGGGTCACAAAGAGTTGGACACGACTGAGCGACTGAACTGAACTGAGTAAGATAGGTAAGAGAAAGAGAGGAATCAAAGTTGGCTGCTTGGTTTTTGTGTGGAAGCAAGTGGCTAGATGCTAGAGTTACTTGATGAGGTGAGAAAGACTGGAAAAGGAATAGGACTTGTGGGTTTAAAACAAGAGCTGTATTTTGAACATTCAAAATATGAAACTTCTTTCAGTCTTCTAGTGGAGATACTGAGCAGACAGTTTCCATGCATTTGAAACTCAGGGGAACTTCTCAGGCCATCAGCAGGCGACTGGAACAGAAAGGCAGAGGACTGGGTGAGGTCATCAATGCAGAGAATGCACAGAGAGACGCCCCTGGCCTGCCAACATTAAGAGCTTGAGACAACAGAGAAAATCCTGCAGAGAAAACTGAAGGGAAGCAACTAATAAAATAGCAAAGAACCTGAGAGTTTGGAGTCTTAGAAGCCAAATAAGTAGTTTAATATAACTCTCATAAAAAAATCAATGATTTATTTTTATTAACTGACAACATCGTTCTAAAACCTAACAGCAAAGCTTAATGTCCAACTGGGAAAATGGACCATCTCACCACATATTTCTCTTATAACAGCTGATATGGACATGATGTTTTATATGACATTGTGAAATGAAATGGAAATCTTTCTTACTTAAAAATAAATTATTTGCTTATGTAAGTATTCTGTCTCCCACTATACAACCCCTTCATTTTGTACGGGCACATTTGTTTCAGTCACCTTGCTGGTGTCCCTGGAACAAGTTAACAAAATGTATCAGCTGTTTGAGAAAAATCTGTCAGAGAAATTTTGCTTCTGATACTTGTAAATGGACCCTGTTTTATATAGGAATCTTTTATACCATTAGAAAGCATATTAAACCTAATTAAGCATTAAATTACTCAATAAATGATGTTGGGACAAGTGTCAAGAAATATGAAAACTAAATTGATTTCTCACTTCATTCTACACACCAAAGTAAATTCTAGGTTGATTAGAAAGTTAAATATTTAAAATTCTAACAGTAGGAACATTTGCAGAAAATACAAAATAACAATAAAGACCTAATGTGATATTGTCAAGCAACTATACTTCAATTAAAACATCAGTTTCAAAAGCAGAAACATTTTTAGAAAGAAAATATAGCATCTATTTATAAAAGGGGGAAGATTTCCTAAGCTTAGGAATAACAGAAGATTATAAAACAAAAGACCAGAATCTATAAAAATAAAAAAACGCTATGCACAAAAAACCATGTGGTAATGTTAAAATAGGAAAATATATTCAATAAAATGTCAAAGTTGATATGTTTTCTACATAAAGAGTTTATACAAACTGATAAGAAAAGCAATAGACCCCAATGATAAATGGTCAATAGAATATTCACAAAAGAGAAAATCCAGTTAGTCAAGCATGTTGATTCTTGATAATTATCAAAGAAATAAGATAATAAATTGTATTTTTCCTCATACTACTACTAAAGATTAGTTTTTTAAATCATAATATACAGTCTTAAGAAGAGTTCCATAAAGAGGAACTTTACTGAATTAAAAAAAAAAACTTTTTCTTTACTATCTTTTTATTGAGGTATTGTTGACTTATATAAGTTTCTGGTGTATAACTTAGGAATTCACAATTTTTTAAAGTTATATTCCATTTACAGTTATTGAAAAATATTGGCTATATTCCTTGTGCTATATAGTATATTCTTGTAGTTTATTTACTTTATACATAGTAGTCTGTACTTCTTAATTTCCTCCCTGTTTTGCCCCTTCTCCCCCAACCTGTAACCACTGGTTTTTTTCTCTGTATCTCTGAGTTGGTTCTTTTTTGTATATTCACTAGTTTGTCTTATTTTTTAGATTCCACTTACCAATGATTTCAGACAGTATGTCTTTAAGAAGTCCTTCTTTTGTTCTGATGATACACATTTAGACAAACAACTTGAATTTGTATCAAGATCCTTAAAAAAGGTCCCTGCTTAATGGATGGCCCCATAACTCCACTCACAGACTTTCTTAAAAATTAATTCTTATATGGAGAGAACCTTTTATCACTCCCCCAAAGTCATAGTATGATTATTTATAATAGCTTCAAAATGGAAACAATAGAAAATTTTCACAGATAAAGTGGATGAAATGGTTAAATTAGTAAATAGTCTTCCCTGTTACAGCCAAAAATATTATTAATAATAATTCTTAATGTTACAAAGGAAGGTTCACTGTATGCATATTTCTCTCCACTGGGTATCTCTTTGTAGCTCTGACCCTAATCAGTTAGTTACTTCATCCACCAAAAGAAGAATTTAGCTTTCATCCACACAATGCAGGCAGAACACAGAGGCTACTGACCAGGAACAGAGAACCCAGATTAAAGGACTAGAAAGCTTCAGGGCCTTGCAATAGAATGGGAAGTTCCTCTGATAACAAATAAGCAGCAGCAGGCATTTTTCAGAGCTTACCGAAGGAAAACAAAGTTTCCTTAGAGATAAGATTCATAAAGGCTATTATTTTGAGCAAACTCAAGGCAAAGAGATTTTCTGCAGAGAAATTGGGACTACAATGAAAGAAAATGACATTCTTGCAAAACCAGCATAGGAAAGATGAGGAAGATCAGCAACAAGAGCTCAGGTGAAGTTCAAAGCAGAGGAATCTAGACTGGACTAGAGATGGCTCACTTAGTCTCCCTTCCATGCCTATTCCCTTATTCAGTCTTTCATGAATTTATTAGTTGATTCATCAGTTATTTATTGAGCAGCAAATATTTAACAGGCAATAAGCAAGTACTAGAGGTTATCTTAGTGAAAAAGACAAAGAATGTCTTTCATAGGATAGATAGTAGCAAAGCTAAGATGGAAACAAAAATAACAGAAATTATCACTGAAGTTCAAAAGTGGTAAGAACTAACAAAAAAAAATTTTTGAAATTTGTGAGAATAAGTACCAGGAGAACCTAATCAAACACAGAGGATCAAAGAATCCTTCTTCGAGTTTCTATGAGATTTGGAATTTTAAGTGGAATTTGAAAGCTGAAAAAGATTTACCTAAGGATTTTTACCAGTTCCTTAGTGGAGAAGGAATTGGGAATCTTATTTGTGGTTTAAGGAAGACATATTGCACATATATTCTCATACAGTGAAATTAAGTATAATCACAGCTTTTGTACGAATTCCATCATATTCAACAAAATCTATTATTTTTATAAAGACCAAAAGTATTCAGTATTCATCTGGATAGATTTTCAGGCTGTGTGACTCTTTCTATCCATTTTGCCAAGATTCTGGTATTTAGCAACACTTCTCTCTGAGTTTCTAAGCATTAGTAAACTTAACAATTTAGTGTAGGCATATTAAGATCATTCTTTTGTTTAAAACAAGTGTGTGTCAAGCACTTATTGTGTGCTAAGCTCTATCTTTTGCACCGGATGTTAGAGTGAAGGGGAAGATAGTTAAGGCCCCTGACTTTATGGAGTTCATATTGTAGTATGAACTTAAATTCTATTCTTCTAATGTTCTAATTCACATTCCCAAAAGCAATTCAGAGGGATGACCACTCTATTGGATTGGGTTTTTATTGTTTTTGCTTTTTAAATGAAGAAAGGTACAAAAAAATTAAGGCATTGTTATGGGTTGAATTATGTACATGAAAAATACAAGTCCTTACCCCATTACCTCAGAATGTGACCTTACTTGGAAGTAGTTTTTTTTTTAACAGATGTTATTAGTTACAATGAAGTCATTAGGGTGAGCCTTTATATAGGATGACTTTTGGACACAGAGACACACACAGGGAAAATGCCAAGTGAAGATGAAGACAGAGATTGGGCTGTGCAACTACAAGCAAGGAATGCTAGTGACCGCAGCCAACACCAGAAGCTAGGAGAGAGCAATGGAGCAGGGTCTCCCCTGCAGCACTCAGAAGGGCCCAACCCATCAATCTCAGATGTCCATTCTCCAGAACCGAGAGACAGCCCTTAAACTCCGTGTCGAAGCTGCCCAGTCTGCGGTACTTCATTATGGCAGCCTGAGCAAACAAATCCAGGCATATTTACTTTGAGCTCCCTAAAAGCAAAGACTGAGAAAAGGACTGGGAAGTGTTAATGTTTGTTTGACAATTGTGCACAGGATGTAAAGCTTGCTCTCAGAGGTATAGCAATATTTAGTTAGTTTGTTTTCTCTTATTTTCCCAGTGGGGTTTAGACCTAAAAGATGACCAAACAAACCAAAGGCGTTCAGTGAACAATAAAGGTCTCCACCACAAATTGCCAAATTTGGGTAGTACTCAGCAATTAGAGGACTTCTCAGATGGTGCTAGTAGTAAAGAATCCACCTGCCGATGCAGGAGACATATGAGGCGTGAGTTCGAGCCCTGGCTCAGGAAGATCCCCTGGAGGAGGTCATGGCAACCCCCTCCAGTATTCTTGCCTGGACAACCCCATGGACAGAGAAGCCTGGTGGGCTACAGTCCATAACATCACTTCAGACATGACTGAAGCGATTTAGCACGCACGCAACAGGTAGAAAGGAATGCAGGAATGGATCTAGATTTGGTGAGGCTTGAAGTTAATCTTCTCTAAAAGTATCAAATTATAAATAAAAACTTAGGTACAAAAGTCAATATTTATTTAGAATAAAAAGAATTTAAACAAATCACAAATATTAGAAAGATGATATACTACAAATATCCCTAAATCTAGAAAAAGGCAACATTCTTATTTTTCAATTATGTCACATCCTTTCATAATGCTTTTTTCCTACATATTTTGGCTGCATGCTTTTTGATCACCTCTTCCTGTGGCACCAAGTCTGTAATATGGTTTTCAATAGAGAGAAAAGTGTCTTCCTCTAGCATGGCTGGTCAAAATTTGTGTTTCATTATTGATAGATGCAATGCATAAAACATGCAACTTCACACACAGATGTACTCACTGCTACAGGATGGTGAGCCAGAAAGACAGAAATTCTAATAAAATCTATTTTAGATGATTTCTAGAAAAATGTATTTGGAGTTTATATATAATATATAGTCAAGTATACTCCTGACAAGAGAGAATTTCTGCTTTGATGTGGCATTGATGATAACTGAATCTTCTGCTGATAATTCCACACATCTGACACTTGGAGGAATTTTCCACAGAATTGCTTCTGGCTCTAATCATTGCAAACCTTGTTTCTTTCTATTCCCCACATACTTCCAGTGCTAGGTTCTGCAGGACACATTCTTATCCTGACATGACCTCTGACCCAGGTCCTTCAAGCCACAATGCCTGGTAAGTTGACTCAAAGGCAGGAAGAGTGTCCAAAAGTCATTCTATACCAGGTCAGCCAGGAATAGCTTAACTGTATGAGTGACTGGGACCTCATAAATATATATGCCCTGAGCCAAAACTTACTGTGCCCCCAACTCAACTTTCCTGTAACCAGATCCCCAAAATACTTGTATCCTTAGTAGCACCACTTGACTACACTGTGACACATGAAAGTATTTTAATTTTTTGCAAAGTGCACAAAATTCTATAACTACGTGAATGTGTCAGGATCCCTCCTAGGACCTTTGAAGGAGCCCACATGTGCAAGGATACCTCTACAAGATGAATTGGGAAGCTTAAATTTCACTCATCTCATGGTAAGCCTGGCTTTCACGATGCTAAATGAATGATCAAAAGCTTCCTCACACCCATGTTCTTTGTATAGTTAATTTTTGATCATTTGCACTTTGGCAGCAGGTAATAAAGTTTAGACAATCCTCCTGGGGCAATGTTTGACTGTGAGGACTGGAAATAGAGTGGGTAAATGAGAGAGGAATTATTAGAAGAATTGGAAAGTGGTCATGTGGATGGAAATTATGAGCCATGAGGGGGAAAATATAAGCATTTCCTCTCCTTTATATCTAACACTAAGGATAGAAATGATCCTCAAAGACAAGATGTCTACCTGATTTGTTTAACCAAGGGAGTCAGAAGACTTGCTTTTGTTCAATCCAGAAAGGTCTGCAACTAAAGAACCTATCTACTAAAAGTTAATTTGAGCTGTTCCTTGGTATCTTATTTTCATGTAGGCCTCAGACCAAATGATTTTCTTAACCATGTCTATAAATGGAAAGTACACAAGGTTTGTTTTTAGGCTTGGTGACAGTAAATTAGAAAATGACAAACTCTGTATCTGTTAAAGTGGCAGTAATAATAATGTTGGTTTGTAGGCCAGTAAATTCTGTTTGGTTTTGTATTCCTTGGTTTAACTGAAGGCATCAGTGTTAAGTAAGAAGAGACCTTAGCTATTGGGTAGGTTTCTTTATAATAACAAGAGCACTCTTCTGGTTAATAATTAAATTACACTATTAGGTCTTCAGATTCTTCAAGCTAGGCTTCAACAACAGGTGAACCGAGAACTTTCAGATGTCAAAAATGGATTTAGAAAAAGCAGAAGAATCAGAGATAAATTGCCAGCATCTGCTGGATCATAGAAAAAGCAAAAGAATTCCAGAAAAACATCTACTTCTGCTTCATTGACTATGCTAAAGCCTTTGACTGTATGGATCACAACAAACTGTGGAAAATTCTTTGAGAGATGGGAATTCCAGAGCACCTTACCTGCCTCCTGAAAAATCTGTATGCAGGTCAAGAAGCAACGATTAGAAATGGACATGGAACAATGGACTGGTTAAAAATTGGGAAAGGAGTACATTCAAAGCTGTATATTGTTACCTTGTTAATTTAACTTAAATGCAGAGTAAATCATGCAAAATGCTGGGCTGGATGAAGCACAAGCTGGAATCAAGATTGCTGGGAGAAATATCGATAACCTCAGATATGCAGATGACACCACCCTTATGACAGAAAGTGAAGAGGAACTAAAGAGCCTTTTGAGGAAAGTGAAAGAGGAGAGTGAAAAAGCTGGCTTAAAACTCAACATTCAAAAAACAAAGATCACGGCATCTGGTCCCATCACTTCATGGCAAATAGATGCGGAAACAGTGGAAACAGTGTCAGACTTTATTTTCTTGGGCTCCAAAAATCTCTGCAGATGGTGACTGACTGCAGCTATGAAATTAAAAGACCTTGTTCTTTGGAAGAAAAGCTATGACCAAATTAGACAGCATATTGAAAAGCAGAGACATTACTTTGCCAACAAAGATCTGTATAGTCAAAGCTATGTTTTTCCTCATATGGATATGAGAGTTGGACTATAAAGAAGGCTAAACACCAAAGGACTGATGCTTTAGAACTGTGGTGTTGGAGAAGACTCTGGAGAGTCCCTTGGACTGTAAGATGATCAAACCAGTCCACCCTAAAGGAGATCAACCCTGAATATTCATTGGAAAGACTGATGCTGAAGCTGATATCCAACATTTAGCCATCTGATGGGAAGAACTGACTCACTGGAAAAGACCCTGATGCTAGGAAAGACTGAAGGCAGGAGGAGAAGGGGATGACAGAGGACGATATGGTTGGATGGCATCACTGACTCAATGGACGTGAGTTTGAGCAAGCTCCAGGAGATGGTAAAGGACAGGGAGGCCTGGTGTGCTACAGTCCATGGGGTTGCAAAGAGTCAGACACAGCTGAGCAACTGAACAACAAATTAGATCTTCAGATAGGGGAAAGGCAAATAAATAAATTTCAAAGGCATTAACATGCAATCTATTTTTAGTTAGTATGAAAACAAAGAATAGATCAATAAAAGTAACAAGGACTTTAACAGGTTTTGACTTCAGTCAGTTAAAACAGCTGTAGATCACTGTATATCTTCCCCACCGAGCTGCTGGTACTGCTAGGCAGAGAAATATGTTGATAAAGGGGTCAGAGCCTCCAATGGCCTTGATTTGTTCTGTCCTTGTATTATTTTTTCTCCTGCTTTGGGAACAATTTACCACAAATGTACTAGCTTGCTCAGACACTCAGTTGTGTCCCACTCTGCGACCTCCTGGACTGTAGCCCGCCAGGCTCCTCTGTCCATAGGATTTCCCAGGCAAGAATACTGCAGGGGCTTGTCATTCCCTTCTCCAAGGGATCTTCCTGACCCAGGGATTGAACCTGGGTCTCTTGCGTCTGTTCTTAATCACATCTGCAAAGCCCTTTGCCATGTAAAATAACTTATTCACAAGTTCAGGGGATTAAAGTATGGACATCTTTGGTGGTGGGAAGAGTTCTTTATTCTTCTCTCCACATTTCCCTAGCCTAGAATGTGGAATGGGGTGTGGGGTCAACAGCCTTCCCACTCTTCTGCAAGAAACATCTCATGAAACATCTCCATTCTTAATCTATTGAAGGGAAAGGTTTTCTACAGCAGTCGTGTAAGAGTAAGATAGATGTGAACAGCTTTTCTCTTTTAAAATTAAAAATGATGATGATAAAAGTAATGCTGGAGTACCTGAGAGATATTGAGGGTTCAATTACAGACCCCCACCGTAAAGCAAATACTAATAAAGCAAATCACACACATTTTTTGGTTTCCCAGCACACATAAAATTATGTTTATGCTATACTGTAGTTTATTAAGTACCTAATGGCACTAGGCCTAAAAAAAATGTTTGCACATACCTTAATTTAAAAACATTTTGTTGCTAAAAATGTTATCATCTGAGTCTTCAGTAAATCACAGTAGGAACATCAAAGATCACCAGTCACAGATCATCATAACAAATAATAATGATGATAAAAAGGTTGAAATATTGTAAGAATTACCAAAATATAACAGTCAGACAGCAAATGTAAAAATTATACCAGTAGACTTGTTTGACCCAGGGTTGCCACAAACTTTCAATCCATAAAAAACACAATATCTGTGAAGCATGTGCGTGCTTGCTCAGTCGCTTCAGTTATGTGCGACTCTTTGTGACCCCATGGACTGTAGCTCACCAGGCTCCTCCATCCAGGGGATTCTCCAGGCAAGAATACTGGAGTGCGTTACCATTCCATTCTCCATCTGTGAAGCACAGTAAAGTGAATTGGGATAAAATGAGGTATGCCTGTAATGATAATAACAATAATAAAAAGTAATTGGTGGGATCTCTCCTCTTCAGAAGAATTCTGAGGGCTGTATTTTTATGAGTGGAGTTCCTATCCAGCCTGCACATAAGCCCGGGAGATAAAATATTACTACTTTGGTTATTATTTGTCTTGGCTGACTATACAATAAAACCAAAGGGCATCAAAGTCCATTTCCAGATTCCTGGGCGGTCCATTTCCCTTCATTGCTACTTTGTCATTTTGTGCTTTCCTGATTAAGCCCAAATATTTGCTATTTGGGTGGAGCCACAGCTTACCAGTCAACCCAGAACTCTTTTTACCTGTATGCTATTATTCAACTTGTAAGTAAACTCCAGTATAACAAAGTTCCTTTGAACTTTACATATCAAAGAAAAGTTACTTTTTAGACTAACATCTAAAGCAGCTCAGCACACAGGGAGAGAGAGATGTCACAGCTGCGACTTAGAGACCCAGCTGGGATGTTCTGGCAGACTGTCATCTATTGACGGAGAGATCTTTGATTCTAGAAAATGATTGCTTCTTATATAGACATTGGCCTCTGCTAAGTAATCCTTTCCTTTTATGTTCTGCCATTTAAACTGTTGACAATCAAGATGTTAACCTCTTATTTGTTCTTCCTTTGAATGGTTTTGTTAATTGTTACCTACAGATACTATCCCACAATCAAGGCAGGTCTTCATACACTGCAGTCATGATGGAACGGATGAATGGATGGACAAAGGAGACAATGTTGTGCAGTAGATAAACCCAGGTATGTCAAGTCTCGGGTCCACCCATAACATTTCTATGACCTTGAGCATGTTAGCCTCTGCAGGCCTCAGTTTCCCCATCTAGAAAATGTGTGTCATCATAACCACCTCACACATTTATTGTAGGAATTTGAGATAATATATATGTAAAATCCTTGAAATACATAAACTGAAAGAAAATCTCTCTCAATAGGAGTCATTACCCAGTGTTGTACTATTCAGGGATTACATAGCTAACTCTCAATAATCCATGTGTGGGTTATTCTCTTTGCAAATTAGCTCCAGCAAAATTTTGAAAGTAAATAGATTTTCCCATGAACTCATTTTCTCTTGGCTGACTTCCCACCACCAATCTCATATGTGTTTATAAAATGCACACAATTTAATAATAAAATATGTATTGCAAGAAGAGAAAGGTAAATCTGTGGTCACAAATGGGATACATTATAAAAGCAACATTTATGACATTTGGATTCTCTAACTTGCAGTTACTTGCCAAGACTGCTGAACAACCCAGATGTAAAAATTTATATTTCACTGTATTAAATGGGGGGATAGAGTGGCCAAATATTGTGTGGTTTTGTAAATTTCTAATTTTTTTAACTTAAAACTCTTAGCTTATGTCTATGTATAAACACCAATATTAATTCTCACCAATTATCTTTTGTGACATCTAAAATGTTTGTTGTCACTGGCTCCATGGGATCAGCAAATCAGTTACATCTGACCTCAGTCTCTTCTCCAGGCCCCTGGAGTGAGGGACTGATCATTGTGGTGGGCTGATGAGTTAGACATTCCATGGAGTTGAATCCCATAGGCAAATGAAGAAGGAGCAAGGTTCAACCCATGAGGAAAATCCTGAAATGTAAATACGTGAGGGTAGTTAATACCAATGATAAATTTGAAAATGAGGGTCTTAGGTTATAATACAAAAGGGAAAGCAACAGAATTCCAAACCAAATTAAATACATTGCGCTTAAAATACATTACCAAAGGCTGATAAAGGTTTTTTAAAAGAACATTAAAAGAAATGACACAATTGTCATTCCTAGTGTTTATGGGGGAAGAACAAAAGAAAATAGTTATCTTCAACTTAAAAAAAAAATGTATTTGATGAGGGACTTCCCAGGTGGCTCAGACAGTGAAGAATCTGCCTGAATTGCAGGAGCCCTGGGTTCAATTCCTGGGTTAGGAAGATCCCCTGGAGAAGGGAAGGACTACCCATTCCAGTATTCTTGCCTGGAGAACTCCATGGACAGAGGAGCCTGGCCGGCTACAGTCCATGGAGTCACAGAGAGGTGGACATGAACTGAATAACTAACACTTACTTAGACACTTTACTTACAGTTGATTTACAATGTTGTGTTAATTTCTACTGTACAGCAGAATGATTCGGTTACACATATACATACATTCTTTTTTCATGTTCTTTTCCATTATGGTCTATCATTGGATATGAAATAGAGTCCCTGTACTACACAGTAGGACCTTTTTTTCCTACTTTATGGCTCTACTACAACTATGAGCCGTCTTTTTTTCAACCTGTGCTATAATCAATTGGATAGTGAAAAGGAAACCAAAGTCGAGTTGGAACTATTTAAAAGATAACTCGTAATTACCATTTACATGATTAACAACCCAAAGTCTGCTCTCACCCCGCCACCTTGAACCGGTGACCTGTAACTCAATTTTTGGTCCTATGGGAGTCTTCCCAAGTCACCAGGGGCGAAGCTCCCTTTGGGCCTCTTCTTCCTCCTTATGCAACAGAGTATATTTTCCTTATTAGATCAATATCTACTTTGTCCTCCAGTCTGTAGAGCAATGGAGCAAAGTGGCCTTGGTTGTCTTTCCTCCAACACCTCCCCCATCCAGCACCTGTATATAGGGATTTGTTAAATGACGGAGCAAGGGGGCTTTACACTAAAGTTTTCCTGCCTATGAATGTTTTCAGTGAGTGTGTATAAGTTAAGCTTTATCAGACTGTTTGCTGTGTTTAAATACAAAAAAACCCAAGCTGCATCTTAGCTTTTTGACATCCTCCAAGAGCAGGCTTATTTTACCAGCAAATTGCTCCCTGAGTCAGCTAATGCTAAGGTATGTTCAATACTTGTCTAAAAACTATCCTAATCTTCCCTAACAGAGGCCAGAGTGTAGCTGAAACAGCTCTTCTGACATTTGGGAAGCTCCGATTCTGTCAGTCATTTTCTGTTCTTTATCATGTTTTTTTTTTTTTTTTCTCTTCAAAGGAAAAAGCTGTTTTCCTGTGTGTGAGAACGTTCTCCCCTATCTAATAGCACTCAATTGTCTTTCTGTTCCATTAGTGTGCAGGAAACCACCTGTCCAATTGAGCTCAGAGCTGAGGATGTCAAAGTGTCTCATTTTATATAGATGTGCAGCTGTCAGATCAGGGATCAAAGGCTTGCTTTTAATGAAAACTAGTCACTTTTACCAATATGACTGGAGAATTTATATAAATACAGTTATCTGGATCAAATGATTGGCATTTGTATTTCTCAAGCTCCCACCATTTTAACAATGACTTGGCTTTCCAGATAAAAGGACAAAGGAAACCTCTGTCCCCTCCTTCCAATCTGGCTCTTTCTACTGTGGTCTCTGTAATGGTGGTTTCATAACAGCATTGCACAGGCCGTGTTTGAGAGATCTACTTTATTAAATAGTATTCTTTTTATTTTTAAATTAAAGGCCAGTATTTTTAAATGGGAAGATTTCATATAAAATTTTGACTTTTCAACTTTTAAAAATCAAGCACTAGCAAAACTGGGTAGTGTTCCCACAAGGCAAATAACACAGGGTAGCCTCTGATGGTCCCCAGTGATCCCACTTGCCCGGTTTACATGCTTCCAAGAATTTACCTGCAATGGAGGAGACCTGGGTTTGATCCCTGGGTGGGAAGATTCCCTGGAGGAGAGCATGGCAACCTATTCCAGTATCTTGCCTGGAGAATCCTCAGTGACAGAGGAGCCTGGAGGGCTGCAGTCCATGGGGTCACAAAGAGGAACAACTGAGCAACTAAGCACAACATATCGAGAAAATAGATTATTTGTTTTAAGAGAGTAAGCTTAGGGGTAATTTGTTACACAGTAATAGATAACTAATTCAGTGAGCACAGCTATGCCCTTTGGAAGGCATCCATTCTCTCTGGTCTGTGCTGGGCCAGCCTTCCCCAGGGTGACTGAGACACCATTCACTGAGTCACCCCATCAGGAGGCATCCCACAGTCAACCAGTCACCAAGCCTGTAGGATCAACCTCTGGTTTTCATTCTCCCATCTTCACTCTGCCCTCTCTGCCCAGGGTTCAGTCCCTCACTATGTCTTGCTTGGGCAATGGCAACAGTTTCCTGATTCTTCTCTCTGCTTCCTGTCTCCCTCACCATCAGTTCATCTCCCCACACCTCTGCCAGAGTGCTCTTTCTAAACTCTCTCCAGGATAAAATCCAGACATCTGGGCTTGGCTTCCTAGTCCCTCTCTAACCAAGCCTGCCCCACACTCCACCTGCACATTTCCTACCCCCTCCCTGCTCCAGTCACCTGAAACTGCTCACTAATCCTTAAATGTGCCACCTAAGTCACAGGTCGGGCTTCCCTTGTGGCTCAGACAGTAAAGAATCCGCCTGCAATGCGGGAGACCTGGGTTTGATCCCTGAGCTGGGAAGGTGCCCTGGAGAAGGGAAAGGCTACCCACTCTAGTATTCTGGCCTGGAGAATTCCATGGACTGTATAGTCTATGGGGTTACAAAGAGTCGGACATGACTGAGCGACTTTCACTTTCACTTTTCAAGTCACAGGTCTGTGCCCTTGGCTCAAAATGAAATATCTCTTCCCCACTTGGCAACCTCCATCACCATCACCTCCTCTTTGGAGCCATTATTAAATCAGACCCCAAGTGAGTAACTGCTTCTTCCTTGCTGTCCTTACAGCCTTCAGTCATGCACTTGCTTCCTTATCTCTCATCTTCTCTTCCCGAGTAGTGAGCTTCTTTACAGATGAGGACACTGATGCTCAGACAGCCATCCTTCCAATATGGTGTCCCACACCAGGAGGGTACTCATCTCACAACACTGTTTCTACAAAACGACAACAACCAAAACAATTCTGCCGAGTGCCCTTAACGCCACCCCTTGGACAGTCCTATATTCTGGAGCAGGCACCACCCAACAGTTCCTCTTCTACTCATCCCTGAATGGCTTGCTTGAATGGCTCCCCCTCAGAGAACACGCGCTAATCCTTAGATCACAGTGACATCCCTCTCAGTAAGACTCAACACTGTTGTAATTACTTACACGGTGTTTATGCATTCCAGGCACTGTTCTAAGTGATTTGTGTATATTTTCATTCATTTAATCCTCACAATCAATCGGGGCCATCCGGATTGAAATGGAGGCATTTGAACCCAAGCAGTCTGACTTGGGGTCTGCGTGCCTAATAGCTTCTTTAATGCCTGTTTATCAGTGCCCCCTCTCAGCCCCAAACCCCACCACACATGAAAACAAGCCATCAGGCGGTAGGCTCTAAGAGGTCAGCTCTTCCTTGTTTGTGCTTCCCCAACACCAGGCTGATTCTGGCTGCTGAGAACAGATGGCCCAGGACTTTGTGGTGGGGCCCATGACTGGCTGGGCTTTGCACCTGACCCCCTGGGTCAAGGTATGCACCCTCAGTGACCCACCTCAGAGAGCCAGCCGGAACTGGCCATGTTTCATGATGAGGCCAGGTGTTTAAATGTCGATAACACAGAGGGTCGGGGTAGGCTGCAGCCTCCTCAGGAGGCAGGGGACACCCAAGTCCCACATCTGGGCAAGGGCGCCTGGGGCCTGCTCTGACACAGGCCATCGTGTGATAGCCAGGAACAGCTGTTATATCAACCGCTCATAGTAAAAGAGCTGATGTCTAGTGAACCCTCCTGTAGGGTTCCTCATAGTTTCTCCAGGAAGCTTTCCTGTCAGAGCTTGAGATCACAAGGGCACACTTTGTGAGGGCAATGCTATACCCTGGCTCCAGGAACAACGCAGAGCGAAAAACGAAAAGTGTAAGTCGCTCAGTGGCGTCTGACTCTGTGCGACCCCATGGACTGTAGCCCGCCAGGCTCCTCTGTCCGTGGGATTCTCCAGGCAAGAACACTGCAGTGGCTTGCCGTGTCCTTCTCCAGGGCATCTTCCCAGGCCAGGGGCTGGGCCCTGGTGTCCTGCAGTGCAGGCACATTTACCATCTGAGTCAGCAATGCATGCTAGATAAATAATGCCTGGTGAACGTCATAGATGAGGGCGCAGGCTGTGGACACCACAGCCCCTCAGAAGTTCTGTCTTAAAGCCAACTGGGGCCAGAGAAGTGTGGCAGCTACACTGAGAGAAGCTGAGGACTTCCTTCCCTCTTCGTCTCTCAGGATGGTCTTTTCCCTTCATTGTCACTGTTTGTAAAAAATTTTTTTAAAAGTCAGAAAGCCTCTTTTCGCATTCTCTCCTTTTCCTGAACATTCATGTCAGCAGGTCTCTCCTTTTCCTGAACGTTCGTGAGCCACTGATGTCCCCTGTTAAATGCGTTGCTTTCAGGGCTGACTTTCAGGCTGGATTAAAAGATATACAGTCCTGTACAAGCGTCAACTCACGGTCGTGCACTGCATTTTCAGTGACCAGGGAGCTGCTGCAGTAGGAAACAACATACCTTTTACAAATGACTGACCTCATTTCATTTCATAGAAATGCTGGGCTCATTATAAATTATTACAAATCTTGGAAAGAAATTTCCATCTTCGCTCTTTAATGTTACAATTTTTTTGAGATTCTATTTCTGTTTCTTGTAAAAAATAAAAACCCCCAAAACAAAAAATAGCAACAGGAGAAAGTGTTATGGATACCTCAGGAAACACTGAGCTTTTCTAACGAGTTACGGAACTAGTGCCATCAGACAGAAGCTGATTATTCCCCTCACCTAATTTGTCCTAATTTGATTAGTGTGGGTGTGTGTGTCTGTCTGTCTGTCTGTCTATCTGTGAGGCTAGTAATGGATACAAAAACCCTGCTAACATCTGAGCTGGTTAACTGTAGCTCTCAATTTATAAATCTAAAAACTGGTGGCTGCTAAGTTCAGAGTCCTTTGGACAGCAAGGATATCAGACTAGTCAATCCTAAAGAAAACCAACCCTGAATATTCACTGGACTGTTGGTGAAGTGAAGCCCCAATACTTTGGCCACCTGATGTGAAGAGTCGATTCATTGGAAAAGACCCTGATGCTGGGAAAGACTGGAGGCAGGGAGAGAAGGGGATGACAGAAGATGAGATGATTGGATGGCATCACTGATGTGAGTTTGAGCAAACTCTGGGAGATGGTGAAGAACAGGGAAGCCTGGCATGCTGCAGTCCATGGGGTCACAAAGAATCGGGCATGACTTAGTGAATGAACAACAAGTTCAGAAAATAAGTGCCTCTGTAAGAAACAGATCTTGCCAGATTTATGCAGCAGTGGGAGAGGCAGTTTGTCACTATACCGGCCCAACTTGCAGTTCATGTTGAAAACCAACTACCCGAGTTTTAATACTGTTAGGGTCAGATTGGCAGATTGGATCCTGGGTTGGGAAGATCCCCTGGAGTAGGAAATGGCCACCCACTTTATTCTTGCCTGGAAAATCCCATGGACAGAGGAGCCTGGCTTGCTACAGTCCGTGGGGTTGCAAAGAGTCATACACAACTTAGCCACTGAGCATGCACACATACTCATTCTCAGTATTCTTGAGAGATCATGGGTTTGCAGGTCAGATGATGGGTAGAAAATGAATAAAGATTCTGCAAAGGGGAAGCATGGAGAGGGAGAGTGAAATGCCATTTGTGCTGTTTTTGCTAACCTTCATACAACGCATACATTGTATCTTAAGGCAGCCTACAACCTGCTGTGTGGTTTTGGGAGCCTTGACTCTTTACCTCTTCAGCATCCTGTAAGGTACTCTCAGCAAACAGCCACAGCCTCAGCGCCCCAAGCATGGGTGTATGTGTGTGTGGAATCACGTGGGATGGAAGGGCATAGAGGTTAAGTGCTCCAGAGTCAGACTGCCCACTCGTGAATCCTGCCCTGCACTGGCCAGCAATGGAACCACAGGCCTTTCCAAACACCCGTCTCAGCTGTCTTATATATGACTGGAGAATATGACTAATATTTCTTTGTTAAATCATTAGTGTTATCTTTGTTATGGGCTGTTTGTATGCCACCAAAATTCAAATGTTGAAATCCTAACCCTGAATGTGGTGGTCTTAGGAAGTGGGGCATTTGGGAGGTGACTAGATCATAAGAGCAGAACCCTCATGAATGGTTTGAGCAGCCTAATAAAAGACACCCCAGAGAGCTCTCCCACTCATCCAAGCACATGAAGACAACTGTCTAGGAACAGGGAAACCGGTCCTCACCAAACACCAGGCAATTCGCTAACACCTTAGTCTTGGACTTCCAGCCTCTAGAACTGTAAGAAATATACTTTTGTTGTTTAAGTCACTCAGTCTACAGTATTTTTTATTATAGCAGCCCCAAAGGGCTAAGCCAACATTAATATCAGCATTGGTGTTATTTTAGCTTCTGGGTCTTGGAATATGAACTTGTTTAGATCAGAGTCTACTGGTTACAAAGAACAGAAGCCTCTCAAACGAGGTAAGGTGAAAAGAATCATGAAGAAATATGATAGGATCTCAAGGAAGTGTAGTCAGGCCTCCTAGTAACTGTCTTTCTCTCGCTACACATCCACATACAGCGGGTTTTCACCATTGCTTCTCTTTGCATTTGCCCATTCTTCACACAGCAGCTCAGCATCCTCTCACTCTCACGGCTTCTGCCCTCCCCAGAACTTCAACCTGTATGTGGCGTTCCGTGGGCCATCTGCCATCCTGACGCTTTGCTGCTGTTCAGCTATTCAGTCATGTCTGACTCTTTGTGACCCCATGGACTGCCGCGTGCCAGGCCTCCCTTTGCGACCCCATGGACTGCAGCATTCTAGGCTTCCCTGTCCTTCACCAGCTCCCAGAACTTGCTCAAACTATGTCCACTGAGTTGGTGATGCCATCCAACCATCTCATCCTCTGTCATCCCCTTCTCCACCTGCCTTCAACCTTTCCCAGCATCAGGGTCTTTTCCAATGAGTTGGCTCTTTGCATCAGGTATTGGAACTTCAGCTCCAGCATCAGCCCTTCCAATGATTATTCAGGGTTGATTTCCTTTAGGACTGACTGGTTTGATCTCCTTGAAGTCCAAGAGAATCTCAAGAGTCTGCTACAACACCACAGTTCAAAAGCATCAATTCTTCAGGACTCAGCCTTCTTTGTGGTCCAGCTCTCACATCCATACATGACTACTGGAAAAACTGGGCCTCAAATATCTAATTTCCATGACCCTGACACTATAGGCACTGTACTTCCCAGTCAAATTCTAGAGAGAAGATGACTGGATTTTGGCTAGATTATGGATTATGGTTCTTTGAGGGTTAGATATGGTAACCCCTGGTCTAATTAGGTGTACTTGGCAAATGTGGGTCACATAATACTAGAATCTGCCCAAGGAGTGTAGGTAGGGGTCATTAAGCTAGAAGGAGTCCATCTCTTTCAGAATTTTCCACAGTTTATTGTGACCCACACAGTCAAAGGCTTTGGCATAGTCAATAAACCAGAAATAGATGTTTTTCTGGAACTCTCTTGCTTTTTCGATGATCCAGCAGATGTTGGCAATTTGATCTCTGGTTCCTCTGCCTTTTCTAAAACCAGCGTGAACTTCTGGAAGTTCGTGTATTGCTGAAGCCTGGCTTGGAGAGTTTTGAGCATTTCTTTACTAGCATGTGAGATGAATGCAATTGTGTGGTAGTTTGAGCATTCTTTGGCATTGCCTTTCTTTGGGATTGGAATGAAAACTGACCTTTTCCAGTCCTGTGGCCGATGCTGAGTTTTCCAAATTTGCTGGCATATTGAGTGCAGCACTTTCACAGCATTATCTTTCAGGATTTGAAATAGCTCTACTGGAATTCCATCACCTCCACTAGCTTTGTTCATAGTGATGCTTCCTAAGGCCCACTTGACTTCACATTCCAGGATGTCTGGCTCTAGATGAGTGATCACACCATCGTGATTATCTGGGTTGTGAAGATCTTTTTGTACACTTCTTCTGTGTATTCTTGCCACCTCTTCTTAATATCTTCTGCTTCTGTTAGGTCCATACCATTTCTGTCCTTTATTGAGTCCATCTTTGCATAAAATGTTCCCTTGGTATCTCTAATTTTCTTGAAGAGATCTCTAGTCTTTCCCATTCTGTTCTTTTCTTCTATTTCTTTGCACTGATCTCTGAGGAAGGCTTTCTTATCTCTCCTTGCTATTCTTTGGAACTCTGCATTCAGATGCTTATATCTTTCCTTTTTTCCTTTGCTTTTTACTTCTCTTCTTTTCACAGTTATTTGTAAGCCCTCCTCAGACAGCCATTTTGCTTTTTTGCATTTCTCTTCCATGGAGATAGTCTTGATCCCTGTCTCCTGTACAATGTCACAAACCTCTGTCCATAGTTCATCAGGCATTCAATCAGATCTAGTCCCTTAAATCTATTTCTCACTTCCACTGTATAATCATAAGGGATTTGATTTAGGTCATACCTGAATGGACTAGCAATTTTCCCTACTTTCTTCAGTTTAAGTCTGAATTTGGCAATAAGGAGTTCATGTTTAGAAAATCTGCCTCATCTTCTCCATCCGTTTGTTCAATGACTTTATTCTCGTTCACACTGTCTCTTTCTTTGCTGGTTTACTGAATTGCCTCCCTACTTGTTCTCTTTTCCTTCATTCTTTTCCCAATTACATCCATCTTCCATACATGCCAAAAATGAATTATCTAAAATGCAAATCTGGACAGAGCATTAAACTGCTAGAAATCCTCTAATGGTTCACTATTTCTACAGGATCAGCTCCAAGTTCTATTATGCAAGAATTTCTTTGATCTGGCCCCCATCTGGCTTTCCTGAGCCTCCTATCCCAACACTTAACATCCTGGCAGCCCCTAGACTGCAGCATGCTTCCCTCTTGCACTCTATGCTGCTGCTTGTCTCTCTGCTTTTGCTCATGTGGCCCTCTTTGTCCAGATGCCCTTCACTCCCCTCAATTCATCCTCTAAGACATGGCTCAGTTATCACTTGTTCTGGACAACTGCGCTATCCCCCCATTTCCAGTCTAGGCTGGACGCACTTTCTCTGTGCAGTTATAATATCCTACCCATACATCTCCCATTGCATTTAGCATTCTGTGTTATAATTAGATGTGCTGCTGCTTCTAAAAACCAGGACAATGGTCTCACCTTTTTACCCCTCTCACCTAGCTCAGAGCCAGGGACATAATGGGCTCTCAATAAAAACTTGTTAAATGAATGACTATAATGGCTAATGCGTATTAAAGTTTAATGTATGCTGGGCATTGCATTAAGGGATTCACATATATTTTCTCATTTTACTTTTAAACAATTTGATGAAACTACCATTTACCTGAGGCTCTGAGGACGTAAGTAAAGTTTTTATTTTATTTTATTTTTTTTCCAGAAATTGATCCGATTTCTTTATTTTTCAGGTTTGCTTATATACTTTTTTTACACATAGGGATGAATACAGAGTCACGCGGGGGTCAGCAGACCTGACCCTTGTCACAATCAGGTGCTTCATATAAAATTATACAAAGGTCTTATGGGTTTTACATCATCTTCTGGCCATGAGGCCTGCTGACATTTTATGGCCCTTTCTGACAATGGTCAGTCAACCAGAAAACTTATTTTTTCCAGGGGTGATTTTTTCTTAAACCAAGCGCCACCCTCCAAATAAAGTTGCATTAAGTAAAGTTTTTAAAGTCACACTGTGAGGAGGTGGTAGAACTGGAATTTGAATCCAACTATCTCTGACTCCAGAGCATGAGTCCTTAACCTTGTACAATGCAGCTTCCAGCAGCCAGTGACCCATAGCCCCAAAGCCACAAGGGCTCCTGGGAAGACACCTGGTGAGCAGAAGCTTAGGTCAGTGTTTAGTCCAAAGTTCAGAGCATGCAATTCTCCCACGGAAGACTTCAATGGCCTCATACTGAACACTGAGCAAAATCTCAGATCTAAAATGTGGCTTTATAAGGACCTGAACAACAAGGCCCTTACCGTGTCCTCTCCATGTCTGTGCTGGGTCCAGCCCCCACCCCACCCCCACTCCCACCACACTGCTGCTCCCTCTGTACCTGCAAGCTCTTTCCAGCCCTTCGCACATTCATGTCACCTGCTTGGTCTGCTCTTTTCTATATTCTTTCTTTCCTCTTTCATATCTCTGTTTAAATGCTACTTCTTCAGAGAAGGTTTTCCCCCCATAAGTAAGTTTCCATCATTTTCTGTCTCATCTCTAGTTTTCCTTTACAATGTTTCTCAAGATTTGTAATTATTTTATCTCACTTTTTTGTTTTTGTCTGCTCTTTCCTCTAGAATTATAAGGTCCATTAGAGCAGAGTCTGTTTGTGATATTCCCAGTACCTAACACAGTGAATGGGTGAATAGGCACTAAACAAATATTGGTTCAAAGTTGTATACCTATAGGATGATTATTATTAAAAAACAAAACAAAACAGAAAATAGCAAGTGATTTGTGTGGATGCAGAGTAAATCAGAACTCTTGTGCCCTGTTGATGGGTGCAGCCACTATGGAAAACAAGATATTGGTTCCTTAAAAAATAAAAGCAGAATTACCATATGATCCAGCACTTGCACTTCTGGGTATATATCCAAAAGTATTGGAAACAGGGACTTGAAGATGATATTTGGGTATTGGATACCCAAATGTTCATGGCATTTGGGTATCCAATGTTGGGTATCCATAATACCTGTGTTCATGGCATTATTATTTGCAGTAGCCAAAAAGTAGAAGTACCCCAAGTGTGTATAGATGGATGAATGGATTAAAACAAAATGGCACATACACAAAATGGAATATTATTCAGCCTTTGAAAGTAAAGGAATTCTGAAACATGCTCAGCATGGATGAACTAAGAATATTATACCGAGTGAAATAGATCAGTCACAAAAAAAGACACTGTGTGATTTCACTTATATGAAGTATCTAGATTCACTAAGTTCAAAGAGACAGAAAATAGAACAGTTGTTCCCAGGAGCTGGGTGCAGGAAAAAAATTAATTGTTTAAAGACCTCAGAGCTTCAGTTTTGCAAGATGAAGAGTTCTGTGAGCAGATGGTAGTGATGGTAGCACAATAATGTGAATGTACTTAATGTCACTGTCAATTTAAAAAAGTTAGGATGGTAATTTTTATGTTATGTGTATTTTACCAGTTTTTTTAAAAAGAGGAAGATGGCTGTATCCTGTTCAGTAGCACGCTGATCCTCTGACTCCCAGTCCAATATCGTCTTATTTACATATGCTAGCTCCTATTAGAACACATTCTGTCAGTTAAGCATTACAATCATCTCCTTTCCCAAAAGAAAAGGTCTTTCTAGAACCTATTGAAAAGGGATACTACTTAGAAGAAACTTTAGGGTTTACCTAAACCCGTATCTTTTGTATCAGGGTGCAGATAGGGTTAACATAGACCAGAAGCCATTGCTGATCTGGGAGAGGAAGGGTAAAGAGAGGGTGTGGTCCCTGGAACTTAAAAGCTGTGGTTGTAGGAGAGGCAATGACCTTTGAGAGAGGAATGTGGGGAGCCAGTCAAATAAATATGCCTTCCTCTGATCTTCTACCAGCTTTCCTGGTGATTTAGATGGTAAAGAATCTGCCTGCAATGCAGGTGACCTGGGTTCAATCCCTGGGTTGGGAAGACCCTGGTGCCTCCCATTGGCTGAACCCAACAGGAAGTCAGTAGGCAAGGGAACCATTGGGATGGTCCATAAAGACCCCAGGACACAGGGTAGAGGGGGAAAGGTGGATGGTCCAGAGGTGCCTTCACTATATCAGCCTTTGTTCTAAAAGAATTCAATGACTTACTCAAGGTCTCCCAGTGATAGATATGGGACTGTCATGGTTTTTTGACTCAGGAAAGCTTCTACCCACACATCAGTAAGGAATGAGAACATTACTCTAAATTTGGAAAATCTGCCACAAATAGAACAAACATCTAAAGGAAGTTTTGCTTCATAAAAGAGAGTGGTATGCACTGCTTCCACAGAATTAGCATTATTAAGAACTTTTGTGCTGTGGACTTTGCAAGTCTGACTCATCGCCTTTTATAAAGAAAACAGTTTTAAGATCCTGAGTTTTCTTCCTGTTTTTGTCCTAACATTCATTACAGTGTATGGAACATTTAGAAGAAGCTGAAGCAGAGTATTAAATTATAGATGTTGAGTTGAATAAAATAAGATCACTAAGTCAAAGAAAATCTTTGAAAAGATTCGTGGAATTACATCCCCAAACAAGGATTTTTTTCATAATTAAAGGACTTTGAGGCAACTTTTCAGACTCCTAGAAGTCCATAAGACCTTACTTTAAAAAACTTATGTGACAAGATCTTTGACAAAAAATAACTCAAACTTCAAGGGAATAAGACAAGAATGGTGCCCTTTATTCTCCTTAGAGGAAGCAATGCATGGGAGCATAATAACTAAGAGTCTAAGTTGGAGAATCAAAATTCTTGGGTTCAAATCTGGGTCCATCACTTACTAGCTGGGCAAGTGCAACATTGGTAAGTGATTTCATTTTTCTTTCTAAACCACAGTTTTCCCATATGTGATATGGGAATAACTGTAGCTAATCAGTCCAGTGGTGTGAGGCCTGGATATATATAGATACCTAGCACATTGCCTCTCTGGCACTTGGGTCTCAAAAAATCCTAGTAGGTAATACTAGTAGTATTATGGCACAATTTATTCTTTTGCCACTAGAAGTGGTACTATGACTGAATTAAGTGACTAATTTATCACAGTTGCTTTGATTGCCATTGATCTATTGATGTGTTAAGACCATTCTAAAGTCCAATTGGGTAATGACGGTCTACAATTATGAAGATGCATCTTAAGTGGAAAACAGTGGATGATAACGCTGATTTGATGAGTGAGAAAAAGAGGGAAAGGAGGAAGAAAAAGAAGAGAGGAGATGGAAGGAGAAGAGCCCAAAAGATAGACATTTTCAGGGGTGAGGCAGGGAAGGGAGGATGTCCATCTGCCATGGTGGTCCTGGGATCCACGGCTAGTCACATGCTGGAACAAGGCAGAAACGTCAGTGGAAGGCAATCTAAATGTTTAATGCATACAGGATATTATCATACCTAGGATGCACAAAAGATTTCCTTGAAGGATTCATTACTACCTTCTCTCTGCAATTTGCTTGAGAGGTGTACAGTGAGGGAGGGCCCTTCCTCTGACTCCACATCTAAATTTGTCTCCTTCAGTCGATGGAACAGCTCTCTCTGGTCCTTGGAATGAGGTCAGTCTCAGGCCTCTAGGAGCCCTTCCCTAATTCTCTTTTGAAAGCCACGTTCTGTGGACCCTTCCCCCACATCTACAAGCTAGAAACCAAAGGATGTAAAAGCAAGAGCACCAGAACGGTCCTCCTCCTCAAGCAACTTGCAGCTTCAAGCTGCACACTGAATGGCTTATACATTGCATGTTTCGCAGATTTCTCCTTGGTCAAGTGTATCAACACAAACAGAAGAGTTTAAAAAAACAAACCACAGTCACTCCTGTTATTCTCCCCAAAGGAGAGAATGTACTATTTACATCATTTATGGCAATAAAAGAAAAGCAGGATAAAGATCACCAAGCATTTGATGTGTTTGCTCTGGAATTAAACTTAAGTTGTCCTAGCTCAATGTGCCCATCATTAGCTACATCTGAAAGAGCTCAGATTTTGATGGCAGGAAAACTGGCTCTGTTTCAGTTTCTTATTTATAAATCTGGGTGACAGCCTTTCTAGGCCCCTTCTCTCTCCCTTTGGGGAGGTGGAAGGAATTTTCCCACTGTTTATAGTTTCCTTTACTTTTATTTTAGAAATAAACAAAGGCAAATCTTGCTTGGACCATCAAGTTTCCAGTCTCCTAATTCTTTTGACTGAGGTTTGAACCAATTCTCTAAGTTCTGTTTCCTTCCTTGCTCCCCCTTCCTATACCACCAACATTGCTTGTCTCAGTGCTTTGTTATAATTATGAAAGTTTTGCAATGTTTCTGGTAGGTCTCTTGCAGTTCTTGTATGGGAAGCATTCTGCATGTGGGCATAACTTATTTATGTGCCACATTCCTAATGTGAAACAGCTTAATAATCTCCCTTTGAAGGATATCACATTTAGAAACAGAAACCTAAAAGTCTCAGTTCTAATGTTTCCGGATAGGTGATCTAAGCACGGAATCTGTAAACCATCGGGACAATATATTATTACTTGGTGGGTTTTTAATAATCTACAAGTTTCTTCAAATTAGAGAATTTGATCATTAATTTATTTAAAATAACACTACATGACACGAGCCGGTAATATTAGTTTCCACACTGCTTTAAGTTATATTCTACGGGCTGTGTAGCCTCTAGTAAAACAAAAGGCAATAGCTTTAAGTTCATCATTATTCTGTAAATAAAGTTAAAGATATATCCTTAAAAATTAGAAGATTAAGTCTAGTCATGTTAGTAATTGAGAGGAGATAATGGTAAAGTAATAGAGAAGTGTTGTCATAATAAAGAGAGGTGACCAGGTGCTCCCCTGGCGGTCCAGTGGTTGGGAATCTGCCTGCCAGTGCAGAGATATGGGTTGGATCCCTGGTCAGGGAAGAGTCGATATTCAACAAGGCAACTGAGCCCATGAGCACAACTCTGAAGCCCATACACCCTAAAACTTGCGCTCTCCAGCAAGCGAAGCCTCAGCAATAAGTCTGAGCACTGCAACTAGACAGTAGCTTCCACTCACAGCAACTAGAGAGAGCCTGCAAGCAGCAACAAAGACCCAGCGTGGCCAAAAATAAATATAAACAAATATTATTTAATTTAATAATAATACTATACTACTACATGGTACTTTACCAAAAAAAAAGAGAGAGAGAGAGAGAGTGAGATGACCATGACCAGAACCATGTGTTTTACAAAGGGAGAAGGCAAGGATGTGTATTCATTAAGTGCTTGCTAGGTGACTGGACACTGCTGTGTGCTTTACATATGGTGCTTTATTCAATATTTTCAAAATGAGGTTTCCATTACCATGGCCTGTTTCAGTCAATTCAGTCACTCAGTCATGTCTGACTCTCTGCAACCCTATGAACCGCAACACACCAGGCCTCCCTATCACCAACTCCCAGAGTTTACCCAAACTCATGTCCATTGAGTTGGTGATGCCATCCAACCATCTCATCCTCTGCTGTCCCCTTCTCCTCCTGCCCTCAATCTTTCCAAGCATCAGGGTCTTTCCAAGCATCATGAGTCAGCTCTTCACATCAGGTGGCCAAAGTATTGGAGTTTCAGCTTCAACATCAGTCCTTCCAATGAACACCCAGGACTGATCTCCTTTAGGATGGACTGGTTGGATCTCCTTGCAGTCCAAGGGACTCTCAAGAGTCTTCTCCAACACCACAGTTCAAAAGCATCAATTCTTCTGCACTCAGCTTTCTTTATAGTCCAACTCTCACATCCATACATGACCACTGGAAAACCCATAGCCTTGACTAGAATGGACTTTTGTTGGCAAAGTAATGTCTCTGCTTTTGAATATGCTGTCTAGGTTGGTCATAACTTTCCTTCCAAGGAGTAAGCGTCTTTTAATTTCATGGCTGCAATCACCATCTGCAGTGATTTTGGAGCCCGGAAAAATAAAGTCAGCCACCGTTTCCACTCTTTCCCCATCTATTTGCCATGAAGTGATGGGACCGGATGCCATGATCTTCATTTTCTGAATGTTGAGCTTTAAGCCAACTTTTTCACTCCTCTTTCACTTAGGAAATGGAGACTTTAAGTAGTTTACCAAGGCCATATGGCTAGGAAGTAATGGGGCTGGGATCCTCATTAGATTCCTAGGTTCATCTTTTTGCCACTAAACCACTGGAAATAAATAGATACATAAACATATAGATACAGATAAAATTTTGTACACCTTTCAGAATGATCAAACCCTAACAATAGCAAATGTTGGTAATTATGTGGAGCAACAGGAATTGCTCAGACAATAGATGGGGAAACAGTGGAAACAGTGTCAGACTTTATTTTGGGGGCTCCAAAATCACTGCAGATGGTGACTGCAGCCATGAAATTAAAAGACGCTTACTCCTTGGAAGGAAAGTTATGACCAACCTAAATAGCATATTAAAAAGCAGAGACATTACTTTGTCGACTAAGTTCCGTCTAGTCAAGGCTATGGTTTTTCCTGTGGTCATGTATGGATGTGAGAGTTGGACTGTGAAGAAGGCTGAGTGCCGAAGAATTGATGCTTTTGAACTGTGGTGTTGGAGAAGACTCTTGAGAGTCCCTTGGACTGCAAGGAGATCCAACCAGTCCATTCTGAAGGAGATCAGTCCTGGGATTTCTTTGGAAGGATTGATGCTGAAGCTGAAACTCCAGTACTTTGGCCACCTCATGCGAAGAGTTGACTCACTGGAAAAGACTCTGATGCTGAGAGGGATTGGGGGCAGGAGGAGAAGGGGACGACAGAGGATGAGATGGCTGGATGGCATCACTGACTCGGTGGACTTGAGTCTGACTGAACTCCGGGAGTTGGTGATGGACAGGGAGGCCTGGCGAACTGCAATTCATGGGGTCTGCAAAGAGTCAGATACGACTGAGCGACTGAACTGAACTGAACTGAAAGCGGTTGCCTACAATGCAGGAGACCCGGGTTCAATTCCTGGGTCAGGAAGATCCCCTGGAGAAGGAAATGGCAACCCACTCCAGTATTCTTGCCTGGAAAATCCCATGGATGGAGCCTGGTAGGCTACAGTCCATGGGGTCACAAAGAGTCAGGCACAGCTGAGCAACTTCACTTCACTATATAGGTATGAATGATCAAATCATCTGCCACTGAACCACTGATTAAACCATTGGTGACTGAACTCAATTTCCAGCCCCTCTCCCCTCCCTGGAGGTCAGGGGTGGCACTAAAAGCTCCAACTCTCTAAGCCCATGGTTGGTTCTCCTGGCAATCAGTCTTAGATGCAGTAACAGGTCATCTCACTGACATAATAAAAGACCCCTTTGTTGCTCTTCTGACTTAGAAAATTCCAAGTGTTTTAGGAGCCCAGTGATAGAAACTCAATGAAGACCAAATATATATTACTTATTACAAATCACAGTATCACAGCTACATACCATATCATTCCAACCAAATGGTATTCTGGAAAAAGCAAAATTATTGAAACAGTGACAAGACCTTTGATTGTCAAGAACTGTGATTGGGGAGGTATAAATAGGTGAAACACAAAGGACTTTTAGGGCAGTAAAAATATTCTATGCTGCTGCTAAGTTGCTTTAGTCGTGTCCGACTCTGTGCGACCCCATGGACTGCAGCCTACCAGGCTCCTCCGTCCATGGGATTTTCCAGGCAAGAGTACTGGAGTGGGTTGCCATTGCCTTCTCCTAAAAAAAAAAAAAAAAAAAAAAATTCTATATGCTACCATAATGATGGATATGTGTCATTATGCATTTATTCAAACTGATAGACTGGACAAAACCAAGAGTAAAGCTTAATGTTTACTATGAACTTTGAGTGATAATGCAAGCAGATATGATAGGGGGTTCCCAGAGCAAGAGAACTAGGCATATGGCTTTCTTGACGTAAGAGAAGTCATTTGGGGCCTAAGTCATTTTGTGAGCTAAGCCTCAACGCTTCCATTGAATAGGCCTCGGTAATTAATAACCTAAGGGGAAAAAAAGAATGCAATCAGGCAAGAGAAGTAACAGCAGCAAAGATAATAAATCAGTTGTAAAGATTCTCAGTTCTATTCCGATGGTAAAGGTTAGCTTGAAGCCTTGACCACCAGATCATCCTGAACCTAAGGGATGACAATGTTGACCTTTTCTGATCCTTGTGACTTCAATCAATTAAACCTTGGACTCTGAACCTCCCAAGCCGCGTCATGTATGTGGATGTACCTTAGCTTAAAACTTCCCCAATTTTGCTGTTCAGAAGACACTGCTTTGAGAAAGTGCCTCAGTGTTCTGACTTGCTGCAAGCCCTTTTCCTGATCTTTGGCTTGATTTTGTTTTTTGGCTCAAAACTCACCAAAAGGAAAACCCAGTTTTCAGGTAACAATAGTGATGTAGGTTCATCAGTTATAACAAATATATCATTCTGGTGGGGTACAGAAGTTATGTCCATATAGGAACAGGGTATAATCTTTGTTTGTTATCCTTAATTTTTCTGTGAATCTAAAACTACTTTTAAAAAACTGTCTTAATTGAAAAAAAAAACAAACCTTTGCTTTAAATTGGATAACGAGCAGCCCAATGTCAAAATGGATTGATTTTATTACGTTGATGGGATACAGAACTCAATTTAGGATTATATTAGTGTGCATACAAGTAGAAGAGAAAGCATGTACTATATGTTCTTCTCTGAAGAAACATTCTCTGTTTAGATTATTATCCTTTGATTTAGGTGCAAATATATTAAAAGAAGTACTAAAATATTTGTGATTGTCCTTATTTATGAAATGTATTGGTCAACTAGGTTAGAAAAATCCTATTGTAACTTATATTGACCCTTTCTTTTAGAACAAAGCCATATCAAAGATGTGCTTTGGGGAGATGCTTCATGCTTCCAACAAGGCCCATGGAAGCTGTGTGACTTCAGGACAGTCATTTAACATCTCTTAGCCTCATTGCCTTCCCTGGTGGCTCAGCCGGTAAAGCGTCTGTCTACAATGCGGGAGACCTGGGTTCGATCCCTGGGTTGGGAAGATCCCCTGGAGAAGCAAATGGCAACCCACTCCAGTACTATTGCCTGGAAAATCCCATGGACAGAGGAGCCTGGTAGGCTACAGTCCATGGGGTCGCGAAGAGTTGGACACGACTGAGCGACTTCAGTTTAGCCTCATTGCCTGCATGAGTCAAATAGAGACAATTCCTTATTAGCCTAAAGACAGGGAGACTGGGTAGATGGTTTTTTAAACCGGGTTTTTCATTGTCAACATTTGTTTGATATGCTTCTTCATAAAGAAGTCAGCAGAGGTTCTACCCTGCCACATCTGTGAAGATCGCTGGGCCATCCATGTGGTGAACACTTGCACAATGTACCATTTCTTATCCCAGTCAGAGCACACACCTTCCAGGTTCTACGTATTGACTGCTTCCACATCCAAATGACCAAACTGTCCTTTACCACCAGTGTAGGCTCACAAAGGTTGGTTCAGGCATCCCAGGATCTGCACCTTCTTACATCCCAAGTTAGACCAGCTGTCCTTGAAGAGCTGTGGCAGCCCTGGCTCGTCCTCCGTCCAGCTTCATCATGGCAAAGCTGGGGTGGTGCAGTGGGCAACAGATGGTTTCTGACACCCCTGCCGTAGGATCCTCATTGTGAAAGCCCCAACTCCTAACATGTGATATGGTCCCACCCTCCTGCCTGATCTGATCTCTTACACTCCCCTTCCTGAAGTCTGTGGACTCCAGTGAGAACACAGCTGTGTTCTCTGACCCCGACATGTGCCCAGCATCCTTACTCCAGGTCTTTCTCCCACAAGAACCCCCTTCCCTCCACATCCACCAGCAACCCTCACTCTGAGAACTGCAAGTCTCTTCAGGAAGGGGCTGTGCCTTATGCTCCGATGTCCCCACATCCAGCACATAGCCTGGTATAGAATACAGGCTCAACAAATACTTGTTTTATAAATAAAGCAAAATAGACAAAAAGAGAAACCTAGTGAATGGAGAGGATAACTATCACCAGTTGATGCCAAAATATCAGTGCTGCTTTTCTACCAGATGACACCAGCCCCTTCCACACACAGGTTACATCCTTAAATGTCATCATATCACTTTCTCCCCCCTTTCAAAGCCACCCTTTCACGATTTCAGAAGCCAGACCATGAATACATTTCCTCCTCACCCTGGGGTCCTTTAGAAACAGCCTCTTAGCTTACTTGAGAAAAAGAAAATAGCATGCAATATATGAGACAAATGGCAGGAAAGGTTAATTATTGATGTGGGATACAATTTAAGAAAAACTAGCATAAAGTAACATCTTTGGGGACAGTTATTAAACCAAAGAAGTGTCTTGAACTGTTCAGAACTCATGTCCAAGGAAATTCTTAAGAATGTGCTTGCAAAATATCTGTTGAAGCAGAGCTGCTCCAAGAGTTCAGGTGTGAGTCACCAAACCTGAGGGTGTAGAATGTGTGTTTAATTCCAAGCATGGATTTACTGAATAGTTACTGTGTGGGGGACATTATCCTAAGCTCAGAGCTTCAAGCTATTGTGTATTGAACTCACCATGGTGCCAGGGAAATAAAAAACACCATCTCCTTTTACCTGTCCAGCAACCCCAGCGAAGCAGGTATCTCCATCTCACTTTATAAATAAGCAAAGTAAGTCTCATGGAAGGTAATCAGTTGCACAAAAGCCCACAGGTTTAAGCGGGAGAACAGGATCTGAACCTAGGTTTTCATATAACCAATTCATCTCTTATGTATCTCATCTCACAGGGAACACTGCAATACAATTGGAGAAACTGGTCTCATAAAACAGTCACGAGGCAGGATAATGCATGACAAAGTACTCATTTTAAGCACTGATAAAACTTGTTGATTTCTGGCAGCCCTCTAAAGCAGAAATTATGATCAACACCTGCATACCAGAAAAGAAATTAATGAGTCAATATTTATTATGTGCACTTTTGGCCAAGTCCTATGCAAGCTGACTTTAGGTACATTAGGCAAAATTTCCTGACAGTGATCTGTGAAATAGCTGTTATTGCTAGTGCTCTTAATTCACAGAAAAAGAAACTGGCATTCAGGTTAATCATTTATTTGGGGCTGTATTTTTCAAAATGTGGCTAGAACTTTGTGGTGGGGTCTCTTCCTACCAGGTTGCTAGGAAAGTAAATGCTAGTTGGAGCCATGGTGTCCCTCGTCCCCCTGTTTGGTGAGAATGTATGTGAGAATAAAACCAGGGTGGGGAAAAGCATGAAGGGAAGGTGGACAGAAACTGGCTTCCGATGATGTTGGAAACTCTGAGTCCTGGAGCTGGGCCTGCTGTTGTGTTTCGCTTGATTTGCTTAACTTAGTATGAATTAGCTTCCTGTCACTTTCCAATGAAAAGGGAACTAATGTAGCTATCACATATCAGAGACTTGCTCTGTGCCAGGCCCTTCAAGTACATTAGAATATAAACCACATTACTAGAGGGACTTGTCTATTTTTATCCACAGCGCTTATCACCATCTACTCCACTACACAGTTTACTTATTTCATTGGCTTGCGTGCATCCCTCAATAGAAGGTATGTCCCATGTCTATTTCACTTACTCCTCCATGTCTGGCTCTTGGTACAAAGTCTCAAATTAGAGGAGCATGACCAGTGACATGATCTGATTTACTGTTTCAACAAGATTACTCTGTATTGAGAAGAGATTAAAGAAGGTAAAGTCAAGAAGAAAGGAAACCAACTTGGAGGCTATGGCAATATCCAGGCAGGAGATGATGGTGACTTGGACTAGGGTGGAAGCCAAGGAGACAGTGAGAAGTCTTCTGATACTGGACATAGTTAGAGGAAGAATCATCAGGATTTAGTGTCGAATTAGATGTGGAGATGAGAAAAATGGAGAAATCAAAGATAAATTTAGGAAGTTTAATTTAATTGTGCAGGTGATTGTTTTGACTCTGTAAATTGATTTAAAGGTCATCACATTTTCCTTGCCAGTTACTGATACAAAAAAGACATGTGACCCTCATGAGTGCTAACAGGGTACAGCAGGACATCTGTAGGGAGTGTCTCCATAAAGGAAATACAGGAAGAGAATCACCTTCTTTCTCCTCTGGATGAGTTGTGCCTGGGTGTGCTACCTGGAACACTGGGCCCATCTTCAGCCTGAGTATGAAGCCAACCTGGAGATGAGCAGAGAGGTGGACAGAACCAGTGTCCTGGGTGACATCAGTAGGCCCCTGAGTCAACCAAGTCTAGCTCTGAACTTCCTCACTTTGAGATGTCATAATTGTGTATTATTTAAGGCACCTTAAGGCAGGATTTCTATTACTTACAACCTAAAGCATTCTGATCCAGGATCCTCATTTGTAGGTTTTACAGTTTTATAGGTTTTCTTTTTAGAATGAAGTACCAAGCAATTTAGACGTGTTTCCAGTGTGTCCAAAACAATATATCCTATATTATTATACACTTGGCTGGAAGAAAAAGATTTGATAGGAGAAAAAAGCCTGGATAGGAAACCAATTCCGCAGTTATAGCAGGCAACAAATTATATGTACATTGATTTATGACATGAAAGGAAACAGTCAGTTGAGGAATTGTGAGTGCAAAGCTCCGGTGCCCTAGAGCAGTGTTTTTCCAACAGCAGTTTGTGACCTGATCGTCTTCAGTCATACGAATAATTTAGTGAGCCCAGACGAGCATTTAAAAAAATGAAACAGAACAAACAGAATAGGATAAAACAGAAAATATCTGAGAACAGGATTATTACCTTATGGAACTTTGGTTTCAGTTTTATACTTACACATGTGTCTACCGAATCATCGTGTAAAATGTATGCCTTATCATGGGTCATGGCCAAAAAGGTCTGATAAATAGTGTCCAAGAATAAAGAGAGGCTCTGTCCATCCCTCTTTACACACAGCTCTATAAACCATCCACACTGACTGGCTGATGTGCTTTAATTGTACAAATAAATTTAACATCATTTCTAACTGAAATATTCTCATCATGTGACTGCAGTGAACTAGGATCCAGGACACCTGGTGAGCCCCTGCGAGCTCCTTGGGTCTCAGGCTGAGTCCCTTCATGGAACTCATTCTTGCATTCTCTTCCAGAAGTCTCTCTGAACATCTTTGGTTCCTACATGATTCTTATTTCTTTTGCTGACACAAGGGGAGGAGGGTAAATGTGGAGTGTCACACCAAGGTCACAGGGGCAAGGCCTTGCACCAAGACCACTGCAGCAGAGTGCAGAAACAAGGTCATCTCCAGAACTGAGTGAGTCCCTTTGTAATTGTTGCCAAAAGCCCCCGGATCATTACCAGCAAGCTTCCTGACCCCAAATTAGGCAAAAATGCCCACCCAGTAGTTACCCTATAGCACCCTGAACAATCACCTAATGCCACCTTTTAGCAGGAGTTTTCTTCATCTTGAGGCTATAAAAATTGCCTACTAACCCATGATGGCGCAGTGGTAAAGAATCTGCCTGCCAGCACAGAAGATGCACGAGACGTAGTTTCCATCTGGGTCGTGACGATCACTTGGAGAAGGGAATGGCAGCCAGTCCAGTATTCCTGCCTGGAGAATCTCATAGATAGAGCATCCTTGGGGGCTGCAGTCCATAGAGTTCTGAAGAGTCAGACACGACTGAAGGACTGAACATACAACCCATGAAAAGCTCTGGCCCTCCCTTGAGCCAGCCTGCTGTTTTAAGAGCTGTCCCTGACACACTGCATTTGTAGCAACTTCATTATCTCTGCTCCTTGTTCTTAATAAACTCACTCCTTTCTGAAACGCTGTGTCTGGAAATTCTTTTCCAATCTGCAATCTGACTGCCATGTCACTAAAGAGGTTCATTTCCGTGTCATTGTTGGTAAAAGTATCCTCATCTTGGTGTAGACTCATACTAAGCTGATTTTAGTTTTAATTCCACAGAGACTAGAAGCCACTTCCCAAATTTCAACTCCCAATGCAATTAATTGTTCATTAGGGCCCAATGGCTCAGTGGCAAAAGAATCAGCCTGGCAAAGATGCAGGAGACGCAAGTTTGATCCCTGGGTCTGGAAGACAGACCCCTGAAGAAGGAAATGGCAACCCACTCCAGTGTTCTTGCCTAGGGAATCCCATGGAAGAGGAGGCTGGCTGGCTACAGTATGTCCATAGGGTCACAAAGAGGCGGACATGACCCAGCACGCACATGCCCAATTGGTTCGTCATGAGCATAGTCCCAGCTAGTGACCCCACTTTTTCTGAGGGCTCTTGTAAGTCCTACCTGTTCATAATACGGAAGGTTTGTTGTGGTAAGAGGCCTGGGCTCTGGGTTGCATTCCCTCGCCCCATCTCTAATTTCAGTACAGGAACAAGGGACAGTGCCGTGCAGGCTTGGACCCCCTCAGAGCCCATCCCAATACCTGTCGTAGGACACCTCCCTGTGTGCCTGCCAGGCCAGAATGGGGACTTAACACGCCTGGATACAACCCTCAAAGAAGGGATGGGTGCTGACAGAAGCATACTCCAGCCTCCTGTCCTTCGGGGGACAATTGCAGGAGGAATTTCTTTGTTCTCAACTGTCCTTGAATCTCAGAAATTGAATCTCCATTGCCTGCAGCTGCAACTTGATAATACATCCTTACACTGACTTTCCTTTCTCCCTTGTCCCACACTCTCTTTGCTCTCCTTCTCGTTCCTTGGGATAACCTCCCAACAAAACACCTATACCCATGTCCTTAGGTGGGTCTCTGCTTTTGGGGAACTAAAAGAGAATCTAAACTAAGCACAATTTAATTGACTTAACAAAAAACACACCTAAATAAATTATTTCATGAACCCAAACAAAACCTTCACAACTTGATATGCGTGTATACAATGTCTTTAAAAGGCTAGGAAGGGGTACACATCCCTGGTGGTCCAGGGGCTAAGACTCTCTGCTCTTAATGCAGGGTGCCCAGAATCAATCCCTAGTCAGGTAGCTAGATCCCACATGCCACAACTAAGACTCAGCATTGGCAAATAAATAGATATTTTAAAAAATATTTTAAAAAAATAAAAGGATAGGAAGGGACTTGATAATAAATACTTGGAGTCATCCTTGGAAGCACAAAAGAAACGGAGGTAGAAACTTAGAAATCAACAGAGAAATTTAGTAATCTTATAGAAGAGAGTTTGTTTCTGAATACATTTCTTACCCATCTGGGAGCTGAAAAAGTCAAAAAGTAGGTGGGTGGCACCAGAGAACAGTGGGAAGACACACCAGGGATACCCTTAAAACCCAACCATCTCTCCAGAGAAATGACAACAAAGGCAGTTACTTTTACACGAGATCGTATCTCTAGATAAAATTGCTGCTGCTAAGTCACTTCAGTCATGTTTGACTCTGTGCGACCCCATAGACGGCAGCCCACCAGGCTCCCCCGGCCCTGGGATTCTCCAGGCAAGAACACTGGAGTGGGTTGCCATTTTCCTTCTCCAATGAATGAAAGTGAAAGTGAAGTCGCTCAGTCGTGTCCGACTCTTAGCGACCTCATGGACTGCAGCCTACCGGGTTCCTCCAACCATGGGATTTTCCAGGCAAGAGTACTGGAGTGGGTTGCCATTGCCTTCTCTGATAAACTAGGCAACTACAATGTGAAAATCTATTCTGAGGGACAATCTTCGGCAAATAAAGATCTAAAATAAAATGGGGAAATTTTTTTAATAAGTGATTTTGAAAAATTTACAAATATGACTATATTTTTGATTTAGAAAAATCACTAATTTTAAGAAATTTGGAATTCAGTTGGATCAGTAAAAACTCTAATTTACAAATATATATTTGAGTGTCAAAATGCAATATTATCTTCAAATATTCACAGAAATAAAATCTGGTTTACTAAACCAATGTTTTAAAGAGTTCCTAGACAAACAGCAACCCACTCCAGTATTCTAGCCTGGGAAATCCTATGGACAGAAGGAGCCTGATGAGCAATAGTCCCTGGGGTCAAAAAAGAGTCGGACATGACTTAGTGACTAAATAACAACAAAGAATTAAAAATGACTTATGATGTGTGATATTGGTTATTTTTCAGCTAATGAATGCTTCAAATAGTATTTTGTCATAAGCATTTAAAATATCTTCCTATGCATCCCTTTATATTTTCTGTGAATAAAAAGGTATTTTTAAAGTGCAAAGTCTTTATTCAACCTTATTTTAGAATATCACAAATGATGCTTTAGTGATGTGTATACTGATGAGTTTTCCTGGCCCTGATGTGTACTGATGGGGTATGACACACAAAACCTGAGAACCTATCATTTTCTTCTATATTTGATAGTGGTCAGGCCCCTATTAGCTTTGAGTCAAGTTCTTGTTTCTCAATTTCTAGAGAGCTGTAAAGAACTCGGAAAAGATCCAAGGAGAAACAAAAAAATTATTAAAAGGATGGAGGAAAAGACCTCTGAGGAAAGGGTGAAGACACTGAACTGGCCTCACTTGAAAACTGTAGGCCAAGGACTGATTTAATAGCTTTCTTAGAGAACAGGAAAGTTTATTTGGAGGAGGATACTAGCTGACTTTTCTCCATCTCTATAGAGATGAAAAGCAGACAAAACTGGATTAGAATGAACGAGAGAGGTCTCTTTGACCTAAGGCAGAACTCAGCTGCAAAGGTGATTAAACTCTGTCATTACCATCACTGGAGAGCTTTGAAAATACGTTGAATAACCATTAGCTCTGTGTAGTTTAGGCTGCTCACTGGAGAAGGAAATCCCTTTCAGCTCTATGCTTCCATGTATTTGCATTCTCAAAAGCCAGGTTAAAAGATTTAGCCAGTGGAGAGGGGAGGCCAGGTTTCCCTCACTTGGGAACAAGGTCATCAGAATATATCATCATTCATTCTGAAAGATTTAACATAAAATGAATGATATTAACCATATGGTAAAGGAATACAACTCAAAGTTGGTTTGCAAATATTACTAATAAGAAAAAAATGAGCTAAGCCTCAGTACTTCCAGTTAATAATTATTTTCTAAAGGCTAATTAATGAAGGTATATTATTTTTGCTGTAAGACAAGAGACAGTCTTTTTTGCCTAATTCTAATTACCTCAAGCTCGCTAAACTTGCAGGCAGCTAAGGTTCATAGTTAAGCGCAGGGCATCCCACGTTTGTCACCTCCAAGAAATTATATTTCCACCGTAGTAGTCTTAGAACTTGAAAAGAAACTATTGGTATTTCTCTGTGGGAAACTTACTGAGGTGAACATGAGTCTGTATGAACAAATTTATTTTAAATGAAAGCTTTATTTCTGAAATTTCAACTTTGGTACACCATAGTATGTTTCTGAGGTTTCACTTTTTAAAAATATAATGAAAGTTTTTTTAATCGGTTGCTTCTCTTTGCGACCCCATGGACTGCAGCACGCCAAGTAGTATTTCCCAAATTTCATATAGAAATTAGTGAAAACTGTGTTGAAACATATCTAAGAGAAACTGTGACTTACTAATATTCATCACACATCTATTGAACATCTACTATGTCTCAAACAGTGTGCCAAGCACTGGAGATTCCTTGTCAAATGTGACACGGTCACTGACCTCTGGGGAGGGGGATTACAATCTGGTAAGGAGAGACACATGTTACTGACTAATCCTATAACAGTGAGAAGGCCACCCGGCCATGGGGGCAAATGAGTAAAACTCCTAGTCCAGGACGGATATTTGAGAAGGTTTCTTGAGAAGGGGCCCTGAGGAGGAGCTCTGGAAATAAATTAGGTGTAAAATTGGCACAGAAAGGATTTCTTATGGAGAAGGTGAGTGTAAAAGAAAGAATACCCAAAATGAATATGTGTTCAGCGCAATGTGCCAGGCACCGTATCAAGCATACAGTCAGCATGATTTCATTGAATCATCATCACCTCCCTCATTTATTCATGCATCAGACTTAAGGGATGGCTGTGTTCCAGGAAGTATGGGTACAATGGTGACTTAAACGAACACAGATTCTATTCTTCCAGCGCTTAGCCCAGTGGGCGATGCTATACAATAGTCAAATAATCATAAAGGTGTGATGAAGGGAAAAGGGGAAAAGTTGTTAATTATAATATTAGCAAATTTCCTTCACTCTTTCAACAAAGAGAATTTTGCTTTTGTCTTCTAAGCATCTCCCATCTCACTTCCTCCTCTTCCCCATTCCAAGAAATATTCTGTCAGCTGGGTTTCTAACTTGTTGTGATGCCAGACCCAATTAACGCGAGAAAAGAGACAAGACTTCAGAAGTAAAGATGAGCTATTGGTTCAAGAAAAGAAAGAACAGAAGCAGGTAGAAATAATTTATTAAAAAATAAAATGTTGGGGAGGGAGATGGGAGGGAGATTTGGGAGGGAGGGGACATGGGTGTACATATGGCTGATTCTTGTTGATGTATGACAGAAAACCACAAAATTCTGTAAAGCAATTACCGTTAAATTGAAAAAAAATTTTTTTGAGAATAAATAAATAACATGTTTAAACCATTGCTTTTTAAATGAAGTAATGAATGAGGCATTTGTGTATTAAATTAAGTGAGTCAGAAAGAGAAAAATATATCACATATTAGTGCACATATATGGAATCTAGACGGAGAAGGTAATGGCACCCCACTCCAGTACTCTTGCCTGGAAAATCCCACGGACGGAGGAGCCTGGAAGGCTGCAGTCCATGAGGTCACTAAGAGTTGGACACGACTGAGCGACTTCACTTTCACTGTTCACTTTCATGCATTGGAGAATGAAATGGTAACCCACTCCAGTGTTCTTGCCTGGAGAATCCCAGGGCCGAGGGAGCCTGGTGGGCTGCCGTCTATGGGGTCGTACAGAGTCGGACACGACTGAAGTGACTTAGCAGCAGCAGCAGTGTGGAATCTAGAAAGACGGTACTGATGATCCTATCTGCAGGGCTGCAATGGAGAGGCAGACAAAGAGACCAGACTTATAGACACAGTCGGGGAAGGAGAAACTGGGACGAATTGAAAGAGTAGCATTGAAACATATATATTACCATATGCAAAACAGATGACCAATGGGACTTTGCTGTACAACACAGGGAGCTCAAATCTGGTGCTCTGTAAACTGCTGCTTTTTATAATTTTTATTGAATACCTCATTATATTACAGGAATCGGTCAATGCACTTTACCTAGTATTCTCTCTCATTGTGCTGTGCTTAGTGTCTGACTCAGAGACCCCATGAACTATAACCTGCCAGGCTCTTTTTCCATAGAATTTTCCAGGCAAGAACACTGGAGTGGGTAGCCATTTCCTACTCCAGAGGATCTTTCCAACTCAGGGATCACACTGCATCTCCTGCGTTGGTAGGCAGATTCTTTGCCACTGCACCACCTGGGAAGCCCCCTTCTCTCTCATAGTTCTCCCCCAAACAGTGAAAGAAGTACTGAATTTAACCCCATTTTCCAGATATGGAAACAGAGGCATAAAGAAGTAACTTGTACAAGTTTACATACTGAATAAGCAGTACAGCCGGGATTTAAAACCAGGTGGTATGACCCCAGAGCCCACACCAGCTGCAAGAGATGATTTTTAGGACAGTAATGCAAAGTGTGATATAGAGTCAGAGAAATGGCAAAATAGATGTTATTAAGTATCGGTTCAGCTCAGTCTCTTGGTAGTGTCCAACTCTGTGTGACCCCATAAACTGCAGCACGCCAGGCCTCCCTGTCCATCATCAACTCCCAGAGTCCATCCAAACCCATGTTCTTTGAGTCAGTATGCCATCCAACCATTTCATCCTCTGTTGTCCCCTTCTCCTCCTGCCCTCAATCTTTCCTGGCATCAGGGTCTTTTCCAGTGAGTCAGCTCTTCACATCAGGTGGCCAAAGTATTGGAGTTTCAGCTTTAAGATCAGTCCTTCCAATGAACCCAGGACTAATCTCCTTTAGGATGGACTGGTTGGATCTCCTTGCAGTCCAAGGGACTCTCAAGAGTCTTCTCCAACATCACAGTTCAAAAGCATCAGTTCTTCAGTGCTCAGCTTTCTTTATAGTCCAACTCTCACATCCATACATGACCACTGGAAAAACCATAGCCTTGACTAGATGGACCTTTGTTGACAAAGTAATGTCTCCACTTTTTAATATGCTGTCTAGGTTGGTCATAACTTACCTTCCAAGGAGTAAGCATCTTTTAATTTCATTGCTGCAATCGCCATCTGCAGTGTTTGCAGAGCCCAGAAAAATAAAGTCAGCCACTGTTTTCATTGTTTCTCCATCTATTTGCCATTAAGTGATGGGACTGGATGCCATGATCTTCGTTTTCTGAATGTTGAGCTTTAGGTCAACTTTTTCACTCTCCTCTTTCACTTTCATCAAGAGGCTCTTTAGTTTTTCTTCACTTTTTGCCATAAGGGTGGTGTCATCTGCATATCTGAGGTTATTGATATTTCTCCTGGCAATCTTGATTCCAGCTTGTGCTTCTTCCAGCCCAGCGTTTCTCATGATGTACTCTGCATAGAAGTTAAATAAGCAGGGGGACAATATACAGCCTTGACGTACTCCTTTTCCTATTTGCAACCAGTCTGTTGTTCCATGTCCAGTTTTAACTGTTGCTTCCTGACCTGCATACAGATTTCTCAAGAGGCAGGTCAGGTGGTCTGGTATTCCCATCTCTTTCAGAATTTTCCACAGTTTATTGTGATCCACACAGTCAAAGGCAGTCAATAAAGCAGAAATAGATGTTTTTCTGGCACTCTCTTGCTTTTTCCATGATCCAGCAGATGTTGGCAGTTTGATCTCTGGTTCCTCTGCCTTTTCTAAAACCAGCTTGAACATCAGGAAGTTCACGGTTCACGTATTGCTGAAGCCTGGCTTAGAGAATTTTGAGCATTACTTTACTAGTGTGTGAGATGAGTGCAATTGTGCAGTAGTTTGAGCATTCTTTGGCATTGCCTTTTTGTGATTGGGATGAAAACTGACCTTTTCCAGTCCTGTGGCCACTGCTGAGTCTTCCAAATTTCCAAATTAATAAGTATAGTTGTGAGTTATTGACTGGGTCCCCTTGGTGTTCTGTGACTGATTGTAGTAAAGAATGAATTGCTTTTAATTACTTTGAGTAGATGTTTCTTTGAGAGAGACTGTGTGGGGACTGGACCATGTGGGTTCCCAGTTTTAATCTGGGACACACAACCTATGATTGCAAACTGTGCTATTTGGTAGAACGAAAAACTGCAGGGACCTCTCTATGAGTGCAGGCAAGGGTCCCTGCTCTGGCCTACAGGGTAAAGGGAAGCTCTGTGCGGAAGTTGTCTTTGAGCTGAATCTGCAAGGTGAGTTCTGGCTACCTGGGTGATAAGTATGGGGGTTGAGGGGGAGGTTTACTCCAGTAGAGGCAACAGTGTGTGCAAAGGCAGTGCGGACAGGGTAGAGCAGGGCTTTGAAACACTGCACGGTGATGCAGCGCCAGAGCACTGATGGTGAGGGGGAGGCTAGCGCCAGAGAGGGGCAAGTAGCCATGTGAGAACTTGGCAACACTCCCTGAAGCCAGATGGGCTTTCCAGGTGGCATAGTGGCAATCCACAAGCCAATGCAGGAGACGTCAGAGACATGGGTTCGATCCTTGGATCAGGAAGATCCCCTGGAGTAGGAAATGGCAACCCACTCCGGTATTTTTGCCTGGGAAATCCAAAGGACAAAGGAGCCTGGTGAGCTCCAGTCTACAGGGTTGCAAATAGTCAGACACAACTGAGCACTCACTTCCTTCATGCCTTCACGCCTGAAGAAACGGTGAAAGAGGGCCAGGTTTGAAAGGTTTGTTTAGATTTATGACAAGCCCAGACAGCAATAAAAAAGCAGACATCACTTTGCCAACAAAGGTCTGTCTAGTCAAAGCTATAGTTTTTCCAGTAGTCATGAATGGATGTGAGAGTTGGACCATAAAGAAAGCTGAGCACTGAAGAACTGATGCTTTCGAATTGTGGTGCTGGAGAAGACTCCTGAGAGTCCCTTGGACTGCAAGGAGATCAAACCAGTCAATCCTAAAGGAAATCAACCTTGAATATTCATTGGAAGGACTGATGCTGAAATTGAAGCTCCAATACTTTGTCCACCTGATGCAAAGAGCCAGCTTACTGGAAAAGAGTCTGATGCTGGGAAAGATTGAGGGCAGGAGGAGAAAGGGACAACAGAGGATGAAATAGTTGGATGTCATCACCGACTCAATGGGCATGAATTTGAGCCAAGTCCAGGAGCTAGTGAGGAGCAGGGAAGCCTGGTGTGCTGCAGCACATGGGGCCAGAAAGAGTCAGACACAGCTTAGTGACTGAACAACAACAATCTTTCATAGATAAATATGGTCCTTCCCTCCAGGTATAGGGAGGGTACCTCTCACATGAGAGTCTTATGACCTACTTTGGGGGAAAATCAGAAAGTCCTTCCTGCACCAGCAATTTCTCAAATTCCTTAGCTTGAAATATTCCATATGCCAAGGTTACATTTTGGGGAATATTGAAACTCATCAATAGGAATGTGGACTCCAGAGCCAGGCTGGCTGGATTTGAATCCAGTTTCATCTCTTTCATTAGTTACATTTTTTGGGGGAAAGTGATGACCTCTTTGTGCCTCACTTTTTCTCATCTGTAAAGTGAGATTAATACCACTTATCATATACAGGGTTGTATGAGGATCAAATGAGTTAACATATGAATATGTGTTATTATTGTTACCAGATGACTTTTGAGATGGACATTCATGTATGAGTAAGATTCTGTGGTGAGAGAGGCATGTGAGTGGTGGAAGCAGTGTTTAAAAAGGATGTAGATGGGAAAGTGGCTGGTGCTTAGAAAGCTAAAAGTTTTCCAGTTTGGTTGAGATGGAGGGTACATGACAGGGACAAAAGACACAGAAGCTAGAATATTTGGAGACTATCATACAAGATGCCCAGCTGATGAATGTCTACCTAAGGAGAGTACAGAACTTCTGAAGGTTTTTGAGCAGGGATATAATAAAACTAGTGTTTTATTTGTGGGAAAAGTCATCTGGCAGTCACTAGAATAAACTGTCGCTGAGAAACCTTCTTGCTGAAAGTTTTTTTCTTAAGGAGATTCTCATACTGGTAAGCAAATACACTGACCAGCTGACAAAATATGCCTGTTTATTTGGCAGTCATATTTCTCAGGGTAAATTAATATAATCTATGGTTCATAAATCAGTCCACTCATGTATTCATCTATTGACATGCTTATTACTTTAAAATACATTTCCTTCAGGATGGATCTAAGAACACTTATAAACATGTGCAGTTCAGCAGTAAATAAATCAGAAATGAACATCAAAAACTATATAGGAGAAATAGAAAGTCAATTATCTACGATCAGGATCTAGAATAAAATGGTAAAGTCAACTGATCATTACATTAGCTCTAGCTTCCTAAAAGCCCAGGCATAAAGGGAATCTGAATTGTGCAGTTCTGAATGCCTAATGAAAGAAATTTTATCAGGTTTTTAGGTAAGTCAAGCCTTTTCTTCCTGGAGTCTAATAGAAAATTCACATATCTTTTGAATGAAGAGCAGGTTTTAAGTGATGAAAAATCAGGCTTCATATAGTCATTCTAATGACTTCTTGACATGAACAATCCCTCACAGCCTTATAATTCCTCTGAATTGCTAGAGAGTATTTTCTGAATTTACATACTCAAAGACTTGATGAGAAGCATCATGGGTGTTTGTCATACATAGAAAGATGCCAAAGGCAGAGTAACAATGGGAAGGATATGTTTTATATTTCACAAAAGACGAAGTCCAGAAAGTGTTTTCACCACAGAAGTATTCTGACTAGAATTCCATTTTTATAGAAAAGTAGGTTATTTCAACTTAATCTTAAAATATAAGCTATTTTACAAGGTTAAAAGGCAGCATTCAGAATGGGAGAAAATAATAGCAAACGAAACAACTGACAAAGAGTTAATCTCCAAAATATACAAGCAGCTCCTGCAGCTCAACACCAGAAAAATTAACAACCCAATCAAAAAGTGGGCCAGAACTAAACTGATATTTCTCCAAAGAAGATACAGATGGCTAATAAACACATGAAAAGATGCTCAATATCACTCATTATCAGAGAAATGCAAATCAAAACCACAATGAGATACCACCTCCCACTGGTCAGAATGGCTGCCATCAAAATGTCTACAAACAATAAATGCTGGAGAGGGTGTGGAGGAAGGGGAATCCTTTTACACTGTTGGTGGGAATGCAAACTAGTACAGCCACTACGGAAAATAGTGTGAAGATTCCTTAAAGAACTGGAAATAGAACGGCCATACAACCCAGTAACCCCACTGCTAGGCATATACACTGAGGAAACCAGAATTGAAAGAGACACGTGTACCTCAGTGTTCATCGCAGCACTGTTTACAATAACCAGGACATGGAAGCGACCTAGATGTCCATCAGCAGATGAATGGTAAGGAAGTTGTGGTACATATACACAATGGAGTATTACTCAGCTATAAAAAGAATGCATTTGAGTTACTTCTAATGAGGTAGATGAAGCTGGAGCCTATTACATAGAGTGAAGTAGGTCAGAAAGAGAAACACCAGTACAGTACATTAATGCATATATATGTAATTTAGAAAGATGGTAACAACAACCCTATATTCAAGACAGGAAAAGAGACACAGATGTAAAGAACAGACTTTTGGATTCTGTGGGAGAAGGCAAGGGTGGGACGATCTGAGAGAATAGCAATGAAACATGTATATTATTATATGTGAAATAGATGACCAGTGCAAGTTTGATGCATGAAGCAGGGCACTTAAAGCCGGTATTCTGGGATACTCCAGAAGGATGGGGTGGGGAGGGAGGTGGAAGGGGGATTCAGGGTGGTGGGACACATGTGCACGCATGGTTGATTCATGTGGATGTATGGCAAAAACCAACACAATACTGTAAAGTGATTAGCCTCCAATTAAAATAAATAAATTATTAAAATATGAGCTATTTTAAAATATAGAAAAGTACAGAAACTAATAATGAATATCCATATTTCTGCTACCAATATCTAGCAAGTATTTCTATATGTTCATATTTTAATTTTTTAAGAAATAAAACTTTAGAGAGATTTAAAGTCTCTGATTTATCCCTTCTGAACCCAGTTGGCTCCTATCTTCCTAGAGTCAACCAGTATCATGAAGTTGGTGTGTATCCTTTCCATCTGCACCTTTCTAGTTTACTACAGAGGTATGTACCATGAACAGTATATGATATTGATTGGTATCAAACTGTAGGAATTATTCTGCAACATTTTCATCCATTATTATGTGTTTGAAATGTAGTCATCAACGTATAAATACAGATGTAGTCCATTCATTATTCTACTATGGGGGAAAAATATGTATATAATCTTGATTCCCAGTTATTGCACACATGAGCTGCTTCCAATTTTTGTTATTATAAATAATGCTGCACTGAACATCCTTATACATGTCTCCTTGAGCACCCTTGCCAGTGTCTCTTGGCAGTGTACTTAGAAATGGAATTGCTAGACCATGAGTTATAAATGTCTTTATTAGTGTCAGCTTGCTCTCTGAATTGGCTGAACTGATTTATATCACCACCAGCAGAATATGAGTTCCTAATATGTGATATTGCCGTACATTTTTTCCTAATACATAAGATGTATGAAAAAGTAGCTCATTGTTTTGATTTCCAGGATTACTGGCAAAGAATTTTATCTTTTCAAATGCTTTTTGGCCATTCAGGGACGTTTTTCTGTGAGCTGGCTTAACAAATCCTTCACTCATTTTCACAACTGGTCACTTCTTTCCCCTACTGATTTGCATGAGCACCATATGTGGTCTTCTTATAATCTACATTTGGATTATATAAGTTTTAAATATATTCTGTCTGTGACTTATCTTTTAAAAAGATCCATATTTCCTATCTTTTATTAGATAAACATAATCCTCCTTTTGTTAATTTCATAACTTTTGAGAGAATAACTAAAGTTCAGGATGACCCATTAAATGGGGCAAAGGAAATAAACCTGCCTCCGGGACCAGCTACACACAGCAGCCTCGGAGAGAGGCCTAGTGGGCTAGAGCACCTGGGGATCTAAAGTTCTTTCTCACCAGCCTGAAAAGAAATTGCTGAAAAATACACCCTCGGACATTGAAGAATACCTGAAACTGTTTTTCTGAATTGTATTATGACCTAGAGAACATGGGGAAAAAGTTGTTTTTGGAAGTTTGTGGCCTAGATTAGGACACAAGCTTCATTTTCCAGCAAGCTTGCACTTGCTTGTGTTCCTGCATGCTAAGTCACTTCAGTCGTGTCCGACTCTTAACTTTTCCTCAATAACAGGATATGCCATAGGGAAGGTGTGTTTACATTCACTTGTGACAGTGCCCTGGCTTGGTTTCACTTCCTTTGACTAACATCCCTGAATTCACTCTTCTAAAACACTTTCCATCTCTTTCCAACAATTATCAGTTAGATATCTTGACAGGGAGGGGGAGAAAGACCTAAATAATAAAAATGACAAAATTCTCAGGGACAGATTTAGCAAGAAACATCCAGATGTACTTTACTGAGGCATATACAAGATTTTATTTACTAGAGAGAAATACTGTGTTTCTGTATGAGGACAGTCATTATTAAAAAAAAATCAGGCAACCCCAAATCAGTTAACCCCAAAAGACTTCCAAAGAATAGCAAGGAGAGATAAGAAAGCCTTCCTCAGTGATCAATGCAAAGAAATAGAGGAAAACAACAGAATGGGAAAGACTAGAGGTCTCTTCAAGAAAATTAGTGATACCAAGGGAACATTTCATGCAAAGATGGGCACAATAAAGGACAGAAATGGTATGGACCTAACAGAAGAAGAGATTAAGAAGAGGTGACAAGAATACACAGAAGAACTATATAAAACAGATCTTCATGACCTAGATAACCACAATGGTGTGATCAGTCACCTAGAGCCAGACATCCTAGAATGTGAAGTCAAGTGGGCCTTAGGAAGCATCACTACCAACAAAGCCAGTGGAGGTGATGGAATCCCAGTTGAGCTATTTCAAATTCTAAAAGATGATGCTGTGAAAGTGCTGTACTCAATATGCCAGCAAATTTGGAAAACTCAGCAGTGGCCACATGACTGGAAAAGGTCAGTTTTCATTCCAATCCCAAAGAAAGGCAATGCCAAAGAATGCTCAAACTACCGCACAATTGCACTCATCTCACATGCTTGCAAAGTAATGCTCAAAATGCTCCAAGCCAGGCTTTAACAGTACCTGAACTATGAACTTCCAGATGTTCAAGTTGGATTTACAAAAGTAGAAAAGGCAGAGGAAGCAAAGATCAAATTGCCAACATCCCTTCAGTTCAGTTCAGTCGCTCAGTTGTATCCAACTCTCTGCGACCCCATGAATCACAGCACGTCAGGCCTCCCTGTCCATCACCAACTCCTGGAGTCTACCTACACTCATGTCCATCGAGTTGGTAATGCCATCCAGCCATCTCATCCTCTGTCATCCCCTTCTCCTCCTGCCCCCAATCCCTCCCAGCATCAGGGTCTTTTCCAATGAGTCAACTCTTTGTATGAGGTGGCCAAAGTATTGGAGTTTCAGCTTCAGTATCAGTCCTTCCAATGAACACCCAGGACTGATCTCCTTTAGAATGGACTGGTTGGATCTTCTTGCAGTCCAAGGGCCTCTCAAGAGTCTTCTCCAACACCACAGTTCAAAAGCATCAATTCTTCAGTGCTCAGCCTTCTTCACAGTCCAACTCTCACATCCATACATGACATCCAACATCCCTTGGATCATCAAAAAAGCAAGATGACACCACCCTAATGGCAGAAAACAAAGAAGAACTAAAGAGTCTTTTGATGAAAGTGAAGGAGACTGAAAAAGTTGGCTTAAAACTCAAGACTCAGAAAACTAAGATCATGGCATCTGGTCCCATCACTTCATGGCAAATAGATGGGGAAATAATGGAAACATTGATAGACTTTATTAGGGAGCTCCAAAACCATTGCAGATGGTGACTGCAGCTATGAAATTATGACGCTTGCTCCTTGGAAGAAAAGCTATGACCAACCTAGACAGCATATTAAAAAGCAGAGACAGCTGAGCCTCGGTTCTCCGACCATGCCCACTGGAGCCTGTTTGCACCGACTGACCAGAGTCTGCGAATTCAACGCTCTGAGCCATCTGGACCACCCTGATCCCAGCTTTCTATCCTTTGAAAACACTAAGAATAATGTCCCTGCATCAGTTTTCACTAGAGCCAATCACCTGTCCTGCCTGGAACAGGGATCATACCCAGATCGCACTTAGCCCCAGTGATCATGAAGTCCACATCTGTAAGAAGAATGGGGGCCAGTAGGTGAAAGCTCATTAACTCAAGGAACACAACAGACACATCACAGGTATTGACTGCACTCCAAAGAGTGACCGCATTGTCACTTGCGGGGCCAACTGAAACACCTACGTCCGGAGTCAGAAGGATGGTGTCTCAAAGCCATCCCTGGTGATCCTGAGAATCAACTGGGCGGCCACTTTCCTCAAGTGGTCCCCGCTAAAGAACACATTTGCTGTGGGCAGCGGAGCACAGCTCATCTCCATTTATTACTTTGGGTCTGAAAATGCCTGGTGGGTGAGCAAGCACATTAAAAAGCCCATCCGCTCCCGGTCCTCAGCTTGGATTGGCATCCCAACAACGGCTTGCTAGCAGTGCGATCCTGTGACTTCAAATGCAGCGTGTTTTCTGCCTACATTAAAGAAGTGGATGAGAAGCCAGCCAGCATGCCCTGGGGCAGCAAGATCCCTTTCGATCAGCTGATGTCAGCCTTCGGTGGCAGTGGCACAGGCGGCTGGGTACAGAGGGTCAGCTTCTCGGCAGCGGCAGCCGCCTGGCCTGAGTCAGCCACGACAGCACCGTGTCCATTGCTGATGCCTCAAAAAGCGTGCAGCTCTCAACTCTGACGACGGAGTTCCTGCCCCTCCTGAGTGTGTCGTTCATCTCAGAGAACGGTGTCCTGGCTGCTGGCCACAATTGCTGCCCATGATCGTGGGTGCTTGACCTTCATCTCAAGCTGAACATTCCCAAACAGAGCATCCAGCGCAACGTGTCGGCCATGGAGCGCTTCCGCAATATGGACAGGCGGGCCGCGACAGAGGACTGCAACACGGCCCTGCAGACGCTGCACCAGAACAGCATTACTTGTCTGTATATGAGGTAGACAAGCAAGACTGTCGCAAATTTCGCACTACCATCATCCATGGAGCCATGACCATTTGGGATTTTAAGACTTTAGAATCTTCCATCCAGGGTTTTCGAATAATGTGAAGCTGAACAAGCCTCCAGACCCAGCATGAGGATGGACAGGCTGTGGCGACGAAGCTCCGCCATTTGCATGGGAGGGGAGCCCGCCGCCAGGAAACACTGAAGAAGCACATGGTGCAAACCTCGTTGTGTGTTTTGTTTGAATATAATTGGTGAAAGTGCTGGTTTTTTAAAAGCAACAGTGATTTTGGTTTTGTTTTGGGGGTTGTTTTGTTTTGCAGTTTCATTCCATTCTGGACCAAAGCTTCTCTTTAAGTAGTTTATTATAGAACATTGTCAACACTAACTTAAAGGAAGGGGTGGGGAGGTATGTAAATTGTCTGCTAAAAATATTAAATAAAAACACTGAATATGTTAAAAAAAAAAAAAGAGCAGAGACAACAAAAATCTATCTAGTCAAAGCTATGGTTTTCCAGTAGTCACATATGGATGTGAGAGTTGGACTATAAAGCAAGCTGGTGCTGCTGCTGCTGCTAAGCTGCTTCAGTTGTGTCCAACTCTGTGCAACCCCATAGACGGCAGCCCACTAGGCTCCTCTGTTCCTGGGATTCTCCAGGCAAGAATACTCGAGTGGGTTGCCATTTCCTTCTCCAATGCATGAAAGTGGTAAGTCAAAGTGAAGTCGCTCAGTGAGCCACGAAGAATTGATGCTTTTGAACTGTGATGTTGGAGAAGACTCTTGAGAGTCCCTTGGACTGCAAGGAGATCCAACCAGTCCATCCTAAATTAGGAAATCAGTCCTGAATATTCATTGGAAGGACTGATGCTAAATAAAGCTGAAGCTCTAATACTTTGGCCACCTGATGCAAAGAACTGACTAATTGGAAAAGACTCTTATGCTGGGAAGGACTGAAGGTGGGAGGAGAAGGGGACAACAGAGGATGGGATGGTTGGATGGCATCTCCGACTCAATGGACACGAGTTTGAGCAAACTCTGGGAGGTGGAGACGGACAGGGAAGCCTGGCATGCTGCAGTCCATGGGGTCGCAAAGAGTCTGACACAACTGAGCGACTGAACTGAACCCCAAATCAACATATGGATGCTTAACATAATTACCAATACTAACTCATCTGAAAAGTGAACGAGTAAGAATAGCCAGAAAACTTCCAAAAACATGAGTAATCAATTGTACCTGTCTTGCCAGATCTTTAAATGTGCAAAACTGGGGCCAAAATGCAAAGTCTAAAAGCATGTAAAAAACATTAAATGATGAATCTGACTTTTGAAATCAGTTCAAAAGGGATAGACAGTTCAATATAGGATGTGAATGACCATGTAACCAATATAAAATTAAATGACTACTTCACATCATATGCCAGAATAAATTCCAGATGAATTAAAGAGTTAATTTTTTTTTAATGAAGCCATTTTCTAAAGAATATATAGAGTTGGTTATGTATATATCCTTGGGAGTGCAAGTGGCCTTTCTTAGAAAAGCTAGAGAACAAAATAGAAAAAGTCAATAGAAATGATTACAAAGGTTCTTCATGATCATGATGATGATGACAATGATAAAGATGAAAGAAGAATTAAAATCATGTTTAATATGCAAATAAGTGTTCTGCTAAAAGAATGCATTCTGAAGGTTGACAGAGTTATAATATAGGGGGAGAAATGGGAGCATTTTCAATTTGTACATTTTAAAAAAGAAGAAAACATGGTAGAACAATGGGTCATTTTTACTCTTTCTCTCTCTTCTAGTTTTAATTTTTCTATAATAAACACACACTTCTAATCTGTTCATCAGAAAAAAAAATCTTTTCCAAGCAATGCTAAAGCTTTAAAGCAGGCGAAAGGCTAAAGTATAACTCTAAAAAGAAATACTCTTGAAAATCAATTTTGAAAAGCCAGTTATCCTAATTGAAAAATAGGCAAAGGACAGTAGTATAAAAACAGTTCATAAAGGGTGTAAAAATGGCCAATAGACATAATAAAATATGTTTAATTTCACTAGTAATCAAAGAAATATATGTTAAAATAATCCTGAGATCTCATAGTGGTCTGTGAAATTGACAAAGATTAAAGAGAAAAAGAATGCTCAGAACTGGTAAGGGTTTGAGGGAACAAGGTCGGAAGCAGTGCGAGTGTTGCTGCAGGACAGAAAGTGGGGTGCAAGAGGATGGTCACATCCCAGGTCACGTCCAAGTCCCTGGGACAGCCGCCAAGTGTGGGTTCTTGTCTCTGCACAGGAAAGAATTCAAGAGCAAGCCACGGTAAAGCGACAAAAGGTTTATTCAGGGAGAAATACACTCCACAGACAGAGTGTAGGCCACTTCGGAAGGCAAGAGAGGCACAGGAGACCTGAAAGGCCCATGGGTAAGGGGTTACCTTTAATTAATTATACATTATTCCATAAAATGTATTTTTCTTGCCTTTATTTCATGTTTATTTCAACAATGGTGACCACCTCATCTGTTGTTATAAGGAAGATTCTTACTTAACTTACATTCTATTGACAGCAAATACTTGATGGATTAAAATTAAAATATAATTTCATTCAAAGGGTGCACAATTTGTATATATTTTTCATTTTAAAAGTACATTAGTGGAAACAAAAAATTTGTTATGTAGTTTTATTTATAGTTTTAAAAGTTACTTTTCTTCTAAGATACTTAAAAGCAAATATTAAATTGAAAGGGAAATATAAATTATAACAAATAGCTAACAATTTTTAAAAAGCACTTAAATATATCTGGATTTTGAAAAACATTTTATAGATTAATTCAGTCACATTTAATACTTTTATAAAAATAAAGCCATTTGCAGTTCTAATACTAAATGTATATCAAGTTTCCAATGTAAGAATATCTTACTTTCATTCATGTTATACCTAGACCTCAGGTTCTTAAATATTTTGGTCTCAAGACTCCTTAAGCTACTGAAAGTTGTTGAGGACTCCAAAAAGCCTTTATGTTAGAATTAACACTGGGAAGTTTTTAAAACACAAGAATATATAAGCGCAAATTCCATTAGCTCCCAGAGCACTGATGACATTACATGTCTTGCAACCTCTAGAAAACTCCACTGTATACTCCAGAAAGCATGAGAATGAAAAGGGCAAATAAAGTCCTAGTAGTATTAAGAAAAAAATGACATGATCTCTAGACCCTGAAAAGGTGTCTGGGACTTCAGGGGTCCCCAGAACCACTGATCTATGACCACATAGTATAAATTTAAGAGTAAGGTGAATCATCTGAGAGGTGAACACCTCTCCCTTCTTAAATTGGAATCTGAAGAGAAGCAAAAAAATGGGCACTTGCCATCACTGCTAAATGATTCCTCACTCTGCAAGAATCTATTTATTGTATTAGCGCTATCTGACAGGAAGACTTGACAAGTTCAATCATCTTTTCTCTTACTTAAGCACTTCCTCCATTTGCCCTCGGGCCCTGAAGAGTGTTAGTTTTTAGAGCTGAACCAGCTCTCTGCCACATCCTGAGTGCTACTCTGGCTCTTCTCATCCCTGGCCAGTGACTTTTCAGTATCTTCTAACTTGCAATTTAGGTCTATTCTGAGTTCCCCCTTCCTCAGGATGGTGCTGCTGCTGCTGCTGCTGCTAAGTCGCTTCAGTCGTGTCCGACCCTGTGAGACCTCATAGATGGCAGCCTAACAGGCTTCCTCGTCCCTGGGATTCTCCAGACAAGAACACTGGAGTGGGTTGCCATTTCCTTCTCCAATGTGGCTATCCTAAACTCCCAGGGGTTATATAAAATACCGAGTGGGATCCTTAGGGGAGGAAAGTAGGTCCTCTCTGGGATCTTTCTATAGCAGCCCCACGCTAGGTAACCTGAGTTAGTTTAGTTCTTGGTACACTACCCATGGGTCTCGCTTCTGGAAATGCTAAAAGCCCATCTACATATGGGTTTGCATCCTGCTGCCCCTCAACACGTGGGGCTGGTGATGCCTCCAAGACTGCAGCAGTGACCTCCTCCCTTCACGGGCAGGGGCCTCCCACCCCCCTCCTGCTGCCTGGTCCTTCACTTGGACTGGAGCAGCCCTGCTCCTTCTCTTTCTTCTGAATTAACTTCCTTACCTAAAAATCTGGATCCCCTTCCATCCCCATGTCAAATGGGGTCTCTAGTCTCCTCCTGCTTAGCTTTTCCATGCCATTGTCCTGCTGGCCTTCCCCACACACACCTCAAAACCGGGCAGGAGTTGTCTCTAGTCTTGGGTCCCTCAAACATCAGGAAACATTTGGTCACATCACCCCTCCGCACAGGGCTCATTTCAGCATATAGGGGCCTGGGCCTCCTTGATGACTCAGCGGTCAAGAATCCACGTGTATCACAGGAGCCACAGGAGACATGGATTCAGTCCCTAGGCTGAGAAGATACCCTGAAGGAAGGCGTGGCAACTCACTCCAGTATTCTTGCCTGGAGAAATCCATGGACAGAGGGTCCTGGTGGGCTACAGTCCCTGGGGTCACAAAGAGCCCAACATGGCTGAGCAAGTTGGCACTCACGCACAAGGACTTTATGCTACATTTTACACTTTTCAGCTGTGAAATCTTCTGCCTCTCAGGCTCAGAGCTATTTATCAGGGTTAGTGGCAGGGCTGATGAGATACCTGCTTTACTTATACCTTCTTGGTAAACCTCTCCAGGCTTACACCAGAGTCCTTGGTGTTTGCCCTAAAAGGGTGAAGTTGATTTTCTCTTTGCCCTCTATTCTGTTTCTTGCAAGTCTCCAGAGGAGCAAGTACAAGCCCCATGTTTCTGAGTCAGATAGGAGAGTAGTCCAGGAACGAATACTAATTCCTCATTATTATTCTGCCACCTATACCTTACTCACTAGATTTTGCTAGTCAGTAAGCAGCACTGTTAAATGTTCAAATAATTACTTTTTACTCATGAACACAGATCAACAAAGGATTTTTTTTTCAAAAGGAAAAGGATCCTTAGTAGTTCGGGGTGCAGTCACTGAGGTCATTTTAACTATTCTGCCATCGTGGCAGGCATAGGATCGAGGTCCCCAGGGCACACTGAAGTAGGACGCATGTGCACAGTGCTGGCTGCGGCCACCCTGGTGGAGCTGTAGGGCTTGTTGCTTTAATAAGCCCCGCCACCACGAAGTCATTCAGCCATCCAACCCAATCTGGTCTCCCTCCAAGTCTTTCTTATCCTCCTCACCTTGCAATTGCTCTCTGCCGAGCTCAGCTACTTCCCAAGCCTTTTTCAAAGGCCCTCTTATGTGTGCACCCCCTAGTTTTTCACACTGAGGACTACTTCAAAGGCTGGCAGCCCTGGGAAGGGAGGTCTGACAATAAAAGAAATCCCAACTGGAGAAAGGTTTGCCTTGGCAGCGGCCTGATTGTTCTGTAGGTGGGGAGGCGCCTGCTCCAACCTCTGCAGCTCACTTGCCCTCACAGCTCATTACAGATGTTTTCTTTTGGTCTGGTTCCCTTCTGGGCCTCTGAGCCCCCACTTCTAGCAGGCTTATGTAAATTTTTGTGAGGCCTCAGCTGCTCCTGCCTCCATTGATCCCTTTATCTGCTGCCAACAGGAGACTTTCTTAATCTTGCTCTGAGCCACACTCAGGAGGGGAGAGGCTCAAACACTCCAAAGGTGGGGCCCATTGCTATTTGGTTCTGCAGCTTATTCCAAGGCCATAAGGCTTAGAAGGAATGCATTGAACAACTCTTCTACCAGAAAGCCTGCTCCATCATGTGTTTCCTCCAAGAACCCCTTGTGGGCCTCCATAGAAATCCTGAACTTCAGCAGGAATTATTATTTCTTTGTGCAGGGCTTGCAATATATATATTTTTAAATCACCCTGCAAACCAAGCTAATCACTGACTGAATTCACCTTAGTAGTAGTCGTGCACTGTTAGTTACTCAGTCTTATCTGACTCTCTGCAACCCCGTGGACTGTAACCCACCAGGCTCCTCTGTCCATGGGATTCTCCAGGCAAGAATACTGGAGTGGGTTGCCATTCCCTTCTCCAGGGGATTTTTCCTGAACCAGGGATCAAACCCAAGTCTCCTGCATTGCAGGCAGATTCCTTATGGTCTGAATCACCAGGGAAGTTCCCTTACTGATATCCAATTGAGGACCCCCGGCTGCCTTGCTTAAACTAGGAATTCTTGACTCAGCGGAAATAATTTTGACCTTCTCTTGCAGTGCTGCTTTATTTCAAATGCTTTTGAAAAGGTCTAAACCCTAAAGGCTAGAAAACAGTCCACACAGCTCCAAGGATATGTGCATGGACACGTATGATACCCTGGGGGTCTCTGTCCTTCAGGCAAACTCTGGCATCTGGCCAAGGTAAGTATTGAGTCCTTCTCTTGATGAAACCATAAGGGATTTGATTTAGGTCATACCTGAATGGTCTAGTGGTTTTCCCTACTTTCTTCAAGTTAAGTCTGAATTTGGCAATAAGGACCTCATGATCTGAGCCACAGTCAGCTCCTGGTCTTGTTTTTGCTGACTATATAGAGCTTCTCCATCTTTGGCTGCAATGAATATAATCATCCTGATTTCAGTGTTGACCATCTGGTGATGTCCATGTGTAGAGTCTTCTCTTGTGTTGTTGGAAGAGGGTGTTTGCTATGATCAGTGTGTTCTCTTGGCAAAACTCTATTAACCTTTGCCCTACTTCATTCTGTACTCCAAGGCCAAATTTGCCTGTTACTCCAGGTGTTTCTTGACTTACTACTTTTGCATTCTAGTCACCTATAATGAAAAGGATATCTTTTTGGGTGTTAGTTCTAAAAGGTCTTGTAGGTCTTCATAGAACCGTTCAACTTCAGCTTCTTCAGTGTTACTGGTTGGGGCATAGGCTTGGATTACCGTGATACTGAATGGTTTGCTTTGAAAATGAACAGAGATCGTTCTGTCGTTTTTGAGATTGCATCCAAGTACTGCATTTCGGACTCTTTTGTTGACCATGATGGCTGCTCCATCTCTCCTAAGGGATTCCTGCCCACAGTAGTAGATATAATGGTCATCTGAGTTAAATTCACCCATTCCAGTCCATTTTAGTTCACTGATTCCTAGAATGTCAACGTTCACTCTTGCCATCTCCTGTTTGACCACTTCCAATTTTCCTTGATTCATGTACCTGACATTCCAGGTTCCTATGAAATATTGCCCTTTACAGCACGGGACCTTGCTTCTATGACCAGTCACATCCACAGCTGGGTACTGTTTTTGCTTTGACTCCATCCCTTCATTCTTTCTGGAGTTATTTCTCCACTGATCTTTAGTAGCATATTGGGCACTTACCGACCTGGGGAGTTCCTCTTTCAGTATCCTATCATTTTACCTTTTCATGGGGTTCTCAAGGCAAGAATACTGAAGTGGTTTGCCATTCCCTTCTCCACATTCCCTGAACCACATTCCCTGGACCACATTCTGTCATACCTCTCCACCATGACCCAGTGTCTTGGGTGGCCCCACATCGCATGGCTTAGTTCCATTGAGTTAGACAAGCCTGTGGTCCATGTGATCAGACTGGCTAGTTTTCTGTGATTATGGTTTCAGTATGTCTGCACTCTGATGCCCTCTCACAACACCTACCATCTTACTTGGGTTTCTCTTACCTTGGACGAGGGGTATCTCCTCACAGCCATCCCTCCTGACCTCATGATCAAATCCCTTATGATTATACAGTGGAAGTGAGAAATAGATTTAAGGGACTAGACCTGATAGAGTGCCTGATGAACTATGGACAGAGGTTTGTGACATTGTACAGGAGACAGGGATCAAGACCATCTTCATGGAAAAGAAATGCAAAAAAGCAAAATGGCTGTCTGAGGAGGACTTATAAATAGCTGTGAAAAGAAGAGAAGCGAAAAGCAAAGGAGAAAAGGAAAGATATAAGCATCTGAATGCAGAGTTCCAAAGAATAGCAAGGAGAGATAAGAAAGCCTTCCTCAGCAATAAGTGCAAAGAAAATAGAGGAAAACAACAGAATAGGAAAGACTAGAGATCTCTTTAAGAAAATTAGATATACCAAGGGAACATTTCATGCAAAGATGGGCTCGATAAAGGACAGAAATGGCATGGACCTAACAGAAGCTGAAGATATTAAGAAGAGGTGGCAAGAATACACAGAAGAACTGTACAAAAAGATCTTCATGACCCAGATAATCATGATGGTGAGATCACTCACCTAGAGCCAGACATCTTGGAATGTGAAGTCAAGTGGGCCTTGGAAAGCATCACTACGAATAAAGCTAGTGGAGGTGATGGAATTCCAATTGAGCTGTTTCAAATCCTGAAAGATGATGGTATGAAAGTGCTGCTTGCTTTTTCTCGTGGAAAAGGCAAGAGAGTGCCAGAAAAACATTTACTTCTGCTTTATTGAGTATGCCAAAGCCTTTGACTGTGTGTATAACAAGAAACTGTGGAAAATTCTGAAAGAGATGGGAATACCAGACCACCTGACCTGCCTCTTGAGAAACCTATACGCAAGTCAAGAAGCAACAGTTAGAACTTGACATGGGACAACAGACTGGTTCCAGATAGGAAAAGGAGTCCGTCAAGGCTGTATATTGTCACCTTGCTTATTTAACTTCTATGCAGAGTACAACATGAGAAACACTGGGCTGGAAGAAGCACAAGCTGGAATCAAGAGTGCTGGGAAAAATATCAATAACCTCAGATATGCAGATGACACCACCCTTATGGCAGAAAGTGAAGAGGAGCTAAAAAGCCTCTTGATGAAAGTGAAAGAGGTGAGTGAAAAAGCTGGCTTAAAGCTCAACATTCATAAAATGAAGATCATGGCATCTGGTCCCATCACTTCATGGGAAATAGATGGGGAAACAGTGGAAACAGTGTCAGACTTTATTTTGGGGGGCTCCAAAATCACTGCAGATGGTGATTGCAACCATGAAATTAAAAGACGCTTACTCCTTGGAAGGAAAGCTGTGACCAACCTAGATAGCATATTAAAAAGCAGAGATACTACTTTGCCAACAAAGGTCCGTTTAGTCAAGGCTATGGTTTTTCCAGTGGTGGTATATGGATGTGAGAGTTGGACTGTGAAGAAGGCTGAATGCCGAAGAATTGATGCTTTTGAACTGTGGTGTTGGAGAAGACTCTTGAGAGTCCTTTGGACTGCAAAGACATCCACTAGTCCATTCTAAAGGAGATCAGTCCTGGGTGTTCATTGGAAGGACTGATGCTGAAGCTGAAGCTCCAATACTTTGGCCACCTCATGAGAAGAGTTGACTCATTTGAAAAGACCCTGATGCTGGGAGGGATTGGGGGCAGGTGGAGAAGGGGACGACAGAGGATGAGATGGCTCGATGGTATCACCGACTCGATGGACATGAGTTTGAGTGAACTCCAGGAGTTGGTGATGGACAGGGAGGCCTGGCGTGTTGCGATTCATGGGTTCCGCAAAAAGTCGGACACGACTGAGCATCTGAACTGAACTGAACCTGATGAAATGGGGCCCACCCACACAAACTCATTTCCCTGAATATTGTGCCACAAACTGCTGACAGGTGGCATTTTGTTGTCATTACCATGAAGTGGGTTCACCAGCAAGGGACATAAGAATGCAGGCACCCTTTGTTCTTCGTGGTTCTGTCCAGGGGCTGCTTCCCCTCCCAGAGGGCTCCCTCCGTAACCTTCAAGGGCTGTTCCCATCCCCAGCTGCTGCCCTCACACCATGAAAGTTCAGAGCAGCTGGACAAACACCATGTGCCCCAGTTAAAATAATAAAGACCTTTCCTGGGGCCTCAGGCTTTTTGGTGATAAGAGATTGTTTCCTAAAAGAAAACAATCCCTCAGAGCCCAAACCACCTGCTGAAAAACACTTTCTGCCTGATGCAATTTGAGGACAAAACCTGGAAGAGAGCATTCTGTAAATTGCTTTGAATTGGTTAGGAAGTAAGTTATCCTTGTATCCTTTTCTGTTTGCCCTGAGCTAACTCAAAAAGTAATTGAGCAGAGGTGGCCAATGGGAAGCTCTGCCCATGCAGATTACACCATAATATGGGCCAGTAGGAAAATTTCCAAGAGATCCAATGTGTGTATTAAAACAAAACACCACTGGAAATACAATGAGAGGGTGAAAATTATTCACCAAACTTCTCAGAGAAAGCAAGCTCTGGTTCAAAGACATAAAGTTCCCCGTGGGGGAATTAGAACCTCTAAGAGGCATCCTTATAAACAGAAACAAGAATAGTTGGCCAACTAACCATTTTCTAAGGAAGAAAAGTGCAATTAATGACTAAAATTTAGTTTTCCTTAGTGAAGCAAGGCCAGAGCAGAACTTCTGGGTTAACGGAGGAGACGCTGAGTCTTGCCTCATGTCCTACATCTCTGCCCAAACTCTTGGCATCTCCCTCAACTAGTGACCTCAGGAGTCTAGAGTAGTTTTGAAATATTAGTTGAAGGAGTGCCAAAGCATTAGCTTGCCAAAAAACATAGCCACACGTTTAGCTAAGACCCTGGACCTGAGGACTTGCCCGTCTTGGAGCTCTGACCAGCTCAAACTGCGGAGATAGCACTGTTCATCAGGACAGTTCTTTAAATGATTCGTATGTCCTTCCAGATTTACCTCTTGAGGAGTAAGTGGGAGATCTCAAGGCAAATCTATATGTTAAGGATAAAAGAACGAGCAGGACACCTGTGTAGTCATTCAGCCAATTTTCACTAGGCAACAGCTGTAAAGTTATTAAATTCCCTAGTATTCTTACCCCAGGCATCGTCTCATATCAGCCAAGATCCACCTGAAATGAGTTGACTCCACATAGAGAGTCTCTGGGCCCCATACTTAAAGTTCCCCTCCCCACCCACCAGGGCCAGTAGGAATTAGGGAAGGCATCCATAGCTATGGATGAAGAGATGCGGTGGAGGAAAATGGGCCTAGGGAACAAAATCATCTCTCAAAGATGCTGACGAGACATCTGGGCTGTAGATCCCTCTGTTGAAAGCCCAAATGTGACTAACCTCCCTTGTGCCTAGTTATTTGCTTAAGGTCCTTTGACCTACAATATAGCCCCCAAAGCTACTGAATCTGTCTTTACAACAAATTCGCATTGAGATTCTGTCCCATGTTACTCTGTCCCATTCCTACACCCAAGTACCCAGCTCTGCAGCTGGAATTCTTTGTGTATCCATCCTCTCTGTTAACATGGGTCTGTCATTTGTTTGCTCTCGCCCCCAGGAAAGGATAAACTCCTTCCTGAAAGCTCAGGCTCAGAGCAGAGCTCTATGCAAAATGACAGCAAGTGCTGGAAACTTACCTTCAACCACCAACACGGCCTGACAAAGTTTATTTACCCCCAACATGGCCTGGCAATCCCCTGCCTCCCCACAGCCAAGCTGTGGACCCTCTGTGGTGAGGGATCCTCATGGGCTTTGCTCAGATTTTTCACTAAGATGAAATGCCAACTCAGTGTATTATAGTTTGTCTTTGTTTTGACAGAATAAAAGACACTTTGCCAAAATTAAAATGGAAAATTTCGAGTCAATCTTAAATATTTTTTTTTAATGAGGGTATGTAACATGTTCATAGGTTTATGTGTGTGAGTGTGAGGGCAGGCTCTCTGAGTATCAGTTAGTGTCAGTGGCTGCTCAGATGTTCTTGCACACCAGATAAGGTGAAGGTGAGGTGAAGTCACTCAGTCGTGTTCGACTTTGCGACCCCACAGACTGTAGCCTACCAGGCTCTTCCATCCATGGGATTTTCCAAGCAAGAGTACTGGAGTGGGTTGCCATTTCTTTCTCCAGAGGATCTTTCCAACCCAGGGATCGAACCCAGGTCTCCTGCATTGTAGGCAGATGCTTTACCGTCTGAGCCACCAGGGAAGTCTCTCTAGATAAATATAAGAGAAAGTATATTGATTTGGTCTGCATATTGGGTTGGGATTGTTCAACTTGGAGAAATGAAGCCTGAGGGACAATAGCCTGAAGAAAGTCATTATTTAAGTATTAAGTTTACAAAATAGGTTAAACAGCTTCAAAATGGCTTAAAGACTTAAGTATAAAACGTGACACGTAAAACTCCTGGAAGAGAACATAGGCTTTTGCCTATTCTCCAACATAAATCTTAGCAATATTTTCTTAGATCATTCTCCCAAGGAAAAAGAAATAAAAGCAAAATTAAACAGATGGGACCTAAACAAATTAGTAAGCCTTTGCACAGCAAAGGAAACCATAAACAAAACAAAAAGACAACTTACAGACTGGTGGAAAATTTTGCAAATGATGTGATGGACAAGGGCTCTTTTTCCAAAATATACAAACAGCTCATACAACTCAATATATTAAAAAAAACAACTCAGTCAAAAAATGGGCAAAAGACCTAAATAGACATTTCTCCAAAGAGACATACAGATAGCCAACAAGCTCATGGAAAGATGCTCAGCATCGCTAACTATTAAAGAAATGCAAATAAAAACTACTGTGAGGTATCACCTCACACCAGTCAGAATGGCTATCATCAAAAAATCTTCAAATAATAAATGCTGGAGAGGGTGCAAAGAAAAGAGAACCCTCCCACACTGTTGGTGGTAATGTATATTGGTATAGCCACAGTGGAGAACAGTATGGAGGTTCCTTAGAAAAACTAAAAATAGAGTTACCACACGATCCAGCAATCCCACTTCTGGCATATACTCATAAAAGGCAAAAATCTAATTTGAAAAGATACATGCATCCAAATGTTCATTGTAGCACCTTTTACAATAGACGAGATATGGAAGCAACCTAAATGTCAGATGAATGGATAAAGAAGATCTGGTACATGTGGAATTGCTCAGCCATTAAAAACAATGAAACACTGCCATGTGCAGCAACATGGATAAACCTAGAAATTATAGTACTAAGTCATAAAGACAAATATCATATAACAGCACTTATACATGGAATCTAAAAATTAATACAAGTTAACTTATTCACAAAATAGAAACGGACTCACAGACATAGAAAACAAACTTATGGTTACCAAAGGGGAAAGAGGGGGCAGAATGGATAAATTAAGAGTATGGGATTAACAGATACACACTACTATGCAAAAAATAATAAACAACAAGGATTTATTATATAACACAGGGAACTATACTCAATACATTGCTTTTTAAGTGAGATACAGCTTAAACTGCTGCATGAGGGATTTCTGTATTAATGAAAATCTGTATTAAATGTGAAAATCTATTAAATGTGAAAATGGATTATACCAAGGGACAATATGGAATCTTCTCTAAGTGTTAGAGAAGTGACACTTTTTTTTTGATACTTTATTTATTTAGTGACACTTTATTTAAGTATCACTAAAATAAAATTTGTCAGTTATGGATAGTTTAGCACTGGACCTAATGGAAGGAATAAGGGACATCTTTTCTATTTTTATTTGAATTAAAAATCCCAACAGTGGATCTCTAGCTTTAATATAATTACCTATAACCAATTACAAATTGATTGTACTAGAAGAGATTTCTTAATAATACATTATGAGGAGCACTTGTGTGGACTAGTAAGAAAAAAATTTTTAATGTATATATAATTTATGTGTACTCATTAAATTGAGGCCACATTTTTAAAAACAACCACATCAAAGAAAATTTGGGAGAAAGCTATATCTCAGCATCTTTTAGACTTGAGAATAACAATCTACACTTTATTAATTTTCAAATTTTTTTCACTTACATTTTAAAGTTTCATCCCTTCATTTCTAGTCTGTAGTCATGCTTCATAGGAACAGTCATGACTATGGTAACAGCCCTTGCCATGTGCTAAAGGGCTTATCTGCCCTGCCTTGCTTCTTCATTAAAAACAAACCTGGGGGACATCACTAATTATTAGAGAAATGTGAATAAAAGTTACAATGAAGTAACACTTCACACTGGCCAGAATGGCCATCATCAAATAATCTACAAACAACAAATGCTAGAGAGAATGTGGAGTAAAGGAAACCTTCCTACAATATTGGTGGGAACATAAACTGGTACGGCCACTATGGATAACAGTATGGAGGTTCCTTAAAAACTAAAAATAGAACTACCATATGATCCAGCAATCCCACTTGTGGGCATATATCCAGAGAAAAATCATACTTCAAAAAGATACATACACCTCAATGTCCATTGCAACATTATTTAGAAAAGGCAGGACGTAGAAGTGACCTAAACGTCCATCAACAGAGGAATGAAGAAAGAAGATGCAGTACACATATACAAGGAATATCAGTCATAAAAAAAAAACAAAATAATGCCATTTGCAGCAACATGAATGGACCTAGAGACTGTCATACTGAATGAAGTCAGAAAGAGAAAGACAAATATCTTACATGTAGCATCTTAAAACACACACACACACACACACACACACACACACAGATGAACTCAAATAGTCACAGGTGTAGAAAATAAGCATCTTTATTTTTATGGGTACAGGGGGTAAGGGGTGTGAAAGATAAATTGGAAGATTGGGATTGACATATACATACTACCATATATAAAATAGATAACTAATAAAGGCCTACTGCATAGCATAGGAAATTCCACTCAATACTGCATCGTGGCCTATATGGGGAAAAAAATCTGAAAAAGAGTGAAGATATATACAAATATTGATATAACAGATTCACTTATACACCTAAAACTAATACAATGATGTAAATCAACTATACCCCAATAAAAATCTAAAAGTAAAAAACTGAGGGAAGTTCCTGGTTGCCTAGTGGTTATGATTCTGGGCTTTCACTGCCGAGGGCCCAGATTCAATCCCTGGTTGGGGAACTAAGATCCTGTAAGCCATACAGAGCAGCCAAAAAAATTAAATTAAAAAAAAAAAAAGAAAAAGAAACAGTATAAAACCTGAGGATTCATTAGTATTTAATATATGCTAAAAGTAGATTGTTCAATAAATGATCATGAGAAAATAGGTTAACTCTTTGGGGAAAAAATGATATTAGATCTTTACTTTGGAGTATGCTGCTGCTGCTGCTAAGTCACTTCAGTTGTGTCTGACTCTGTGCGACCCCAGAGACAGCAGCCCACCAGGCTCCTCCATCTCTGGGATTTTCCAGGCAAGAGTACTGGAGTGGGGTGCCATTGCCTTCTCTGACTTTGAAGTATAATCCAAACTAAATTCCAAATAAATTAAGTGTCCTAGATAAAAACAAAAGAACTGGCTAATCAGTCTTTGGAGGGAGAAATCTATTATAAACAAAATGACAAAGGTGGAAACTATTAAAAAGTAACAAAGATTCACAATCTAAATGTTAAAAACTCCTGTTGATTAAATATACACACATGTAAAATGAAAGATAAATGATATTTTAGGGGAAAATCTTTGTAGCATATGTGAAAAGTGATTATCATTTATATATAAAACTGGCCTTTCAGGTAAATGAGGAGGAACTCATCAATTAGAGAAATAGAGAACATAAAGGAAAAATTCCCAGAAAAAAAGGCAAAGACTAAATATAAATATGAAAAAATGTTATTTTCATATAAATAATTTGATGAGATATCATTTTCAAACCCAATACACTGACTAGCATTAAAAAGAGTAACATGACAGTGGCCAGGGTAAGGCTGGTGAGTGATGAGTGGTAGTTGCTCAGTCATGCCTGACTCTTTGCAACCCCATGGACTGGAGCCTGCCAGGCTCCTCTGTCCATGGAATTCTCCAGGCAAGATTACTGGAGTGGGTTGCCATTTCCTTCTCCAGAGGCGCTTTCTGACCCAGGGATCCTGCATTGCAGAAGAGTCTTTACCATCTGAGCCACCAGGGAAGCCTACCCTTAAGAGACATTTCTAAGTATAAAGACAAGTCAACTTAAAAGTCTCAGTAGATACACGCTTGACTTTATCTTATAATCTATAGACAATACATTAGAATATGTAATGAATCCATACACCTTTTCCAAAGGAATACCCAAGATAGAAGTAGCAATAAAGTTATAAATGACAGTCATCAATCAGATGCAATAATTTAGATGAAGCTTTTCTCTCTTGAAGAAATGGGTACTGGGAAAGTGGTCAGGAAGGAAATACAATGTGCTTTTAACTTTGTATGAAAAATAATGTTCAGTTCCACACTGTTGAACATAGTTCTGTTTTTGCCAAATAAATCCTCTACTTCAAATTCCTGCCCAAATGCTTTATTAACACTCTGCTTCTGGCCTTTGTTGTGGAATCTGTTACTTTGGTTGCCACCTCCTGATCGCTGTCCCCTGAAGCTTCTACTTCTTTCCTGCTGTCCTCTGACACCTCAGTTGCCCTCGTGCTGTCTCCTGAAGCCTTGATTGCCTTTCTGCTGTCCTCAGAAGTTGTGATATCCTTCCCACGGACCTGCTAGCTCTGGTTGTTCCGTGGCCACAGAAAACTCCTAGCGCTGTGAATCATGCCACTTTTCCTGTACTTCTGTTACTGATGCCGTAGGGATATCAGAGCAAACACCCTGCTTTCCTTTAAGACCATTCCCTTCACTTTGGAATCAATATCCTCACCCAGCTGCTCTTTAAGTTCTTTCCGGACATAACTAATGTTTGGCATTTCAATTGAGCACCACAAGATCATGGTCACAAAGCCTGCTTCTGAGTTGATCAAGGAGTGCTGGTCTACCGACGTGGCAGTGGAAATGTGGGCCAGGGCTGCTGCAGGGCTTCCACAGCTCCTTTCTCCTCAATCAGTTTCTCAGCTGACTGCTTGAAGTGACCGATCACAGTGAGAGCCACAGAGTCCAAGAGCCTGATGGCATCTTTGCTGGAAGCTTTTATCATCTCTGTTGCAGAAGGAACACCTAGTCATTTAAATTTAATTCCCGGTTTTTGCTCCACTTGGGCTAACTGGTATTCTTCTTTGTGCTGGTAAAAGCAGATGCAAACCCTAGTCCTCCCAACTCTACCTGTTCGCCCAGAACGATGAATGTAGGATTCAGCATCCTTTGGTGGAGAACTTTGAACAACCAGATCAACCTCAGGGATGTCTACCCCATGTGCAGCAACATTGGCTGCAACCAAAACTCCAAAATCACCATTTCTAAAACCTTTCAGGGAGATTTCCCTTTGCTTCTATGGAATGTCTCTGTGTAATGACTGGGCATCCTGTCTTACAACCACATTCTGTGACAACTCCTGGGCTTCTTCCATTTCACAAAATATGATAGTGTGTCCTTGAAGACCACTGTACACTCAGATCACATCTCCAAAAACTGCCGCCCTCTGAGTCCAGAGGTGCTTGATAGCCAAATGCTCTACAGTTATTGCCGTTTTCTGCATCTTTTTACCAATCAGGTCCACTTGTTCATATGTACATTTCATGTATTTCTTAGCAACATTATACACCCAGTAGGGGCAAGTTGCAGAAAAAAGCCAAGTTTGGGGATTGTCTTCTGAATCTGTCTTGTATGCCACACATAAAATCTCTTCCACTTGATCAGCAAAGCCCATATCCAACATCTGGTCATCTTCATCCAGGACAACATGCTTAAGTTTGGTGAGATCCAGCTTGCCATTCTGCAGATGGTCGTTGATACGACCTGGCGTCCCAACCAGGATATCAACCCCATTCTGCGTGCCTTCACTTTGTCCTCCACAGGGAGTTTCACCATAAAAACAAGCCAGTGCCAGCTTGTTTGTGATGTCACTGAAGTCTCTACTTATCCTTTGTGGGTGCAAGAACCAGTACTGCAGGGGAACAGCCCCTCTTCTGGTCTTGCAGTTCTCCAAGAGGTTTCTCAACCAAAGGGATAGCAAAGGAGAATGTCTTTTCAGTTCCTGTCCATGCCTGTGCAATCAAGTCCTTCCCACTATAGACATAGTGAAACGTCTTTGCTTGCATAGGAAACAGGAAGGTCAACCCACAGGCTCTGAGAACTGTAGTAGATTTTTTCAGAGATGGGAAAATTAGAGAAAGCTCTTTCTTTTTGCTCCACAGTCATTTCCTGCTCTAACTCACTGTTTTCTTAACTGGCAGCTTCCTTGGAGTTGGAGTCAGGTCCAGAATTGGGGAATCCATTCCTGAAGTTGGAGCTTTTCTCTCGAATTTTGCCATTTATTTCTTATGAACCAACAAACTTAATATACACTTATTTCACCCAGCAATTTCACTTCTGGGTATTCAAAGGAAGAAAATAATATTTCTACAAAGGTAATTATCACATCATAGTTTAAAACTGTGAAAAATTAGAAATAATCTAAATACCTGAAAGGAGGGAATTGGTTATATCAATTATTGGGCATTATCTACATTATCTGCTATAATGTATCTGCATAATGCATTATCTGCATTATTGTCTGCACTATCTATAGATTAAGACACTTTCATTAACAATCATTCTGCAGATGAATACTTGCTGACATGAAAAAATATTCAACCTACCTCTAAAGCTAAAATTATATGTGAGGTATGACAGTATTGGGCTTCTCAAAGGAAATCAACCCTGGATATTTATTTGAAGGACTGATGGTGGAGCTGAAGCTTTGGCACCTGATGCTAAGAACTGACTCATTGGAAAAGATGCTAAGGCTGAGAAAGACTGAGGGCAGGAGGAGAAAGGGATGACAAAAGATGAGATGGTTAGGTGGCCTAACTCAATTGATACTAGTTTGAGCAAAGCTCAGGGAGACAGTGAAGGACAGGGAAGCCTGGAGTGCTGCAGTCCATGGGGTTGCAAAGAGTTGGACTTGACTGAGTGACTGAACAGCCAAGGTGGCTCAGTGGGTAAAGAACCTGCCGGCCATGCAGGAAACACAGGAGATGTGGGTTGTGATCCCTGGGTCAGGAAGATCCCCTGGAGGAAGGCACGGTAACCTCCTCTGGTATTCTTGGCCTGGAGAATCTCGGAGGCAGAGGTGCTGGAGGGCTGCAGTCACAGAGTTGCTCAGAGTCAGACACAACTGAAGCGACTGAACATCATGTAGCTCATGCCAGTATTAGCTGCATCCTTCTGTATGTTTTGAAACATGCACAACAAAAAGTTCTCTCTGAGAGTAAAAATATGGTTTTCTTTTTCCTTCTTTTGCTATTATTTTCTGAAATTCTATCTACACTGGGCATGGAACACATACCAGAAAGAAAAGATCATTTTTAATAATAATTTAAAAAGAACAGGGACTTCTATGATGGTCCAGTGGTTAAAATGCCATGTTTCTACTGCAGGGGGCACAGGTTTGATCCCTGGTCAGGGAATTAAGATTCCCACATACAGTGCAGCCAAAAAAAAAAAAAGAAGAAGAAGAAGAAGATGAAAGAAATTTTTTTCTTGAACTGAATAAAAATGAAAATACATCAACTTTAAAAAAAATTATAGAAAAAAAAAGTAACCCAAATCCAGGACTATGAACCAACAGTCAGAAGTGCACTAGTGCCCCCATAATTATTTTGTACTGTAAACTGTAAACAGCTTTGAAATCAAAGTTCAGTCCTTGAGCTGACTACAGCGCCCTGCTCTGGCCTCTGAGCTTTGTTACCTGTGGCCCCTTTCAAGGAGGGTGTGGGTGGGCAACTCTCCCATGTGCCAGGCACCAAGTGCTGGGCTAGAAGGAGAGCGTAGGTCTTCAGCAATCAAGGGAAGGAGGTGCCTGAAGACACACACAGTAATGATAGATGGCACTACCTTCAGTTTTTATATGTTAGAAGTTGCATGTGTGAATTGTATGCCTGCTGTGCTATTTATAGGTGTTCTAATCAGAACCTCCCATATTGCAGCAACTGAGGAATCACAAAGTTAATTAATAGAAGTTGCACAGCCGGCTACAAGAAAGATGCCAAAGGAGAAACCAAATCAACAAAGAAGTGTGTATTCCTTGTAAGGAAACTGTGCTCCTCAAATTCAAGATATATACCAACTTAGAGGAGATGTCTAAGGCAAGAAAGCAGGAAAACATTCCATTCTTTCTCTCCCCTTTGGAAGTGTGTTTCGGGCTTTCCTAATAGATATTATTTTTCGGGAGTAACTTCATCTGATAGACAATGAACATATTCCTCTTTGTTGGTTAGGGTCAGGAGGTTGTAACTTCTTATTGTATCATCTTGGTGGAAAGGACTCTCTGAAGCCACTTGCCACCATATGCTGCTGTAAGACCTTGAGTTGTGGGGCACAGGAGAACAATGGACAAAGAATAAACACAGGATGTGTTCTTCACTCTGCATTGTTTAGTGTTCAAAGAACACACTAAGTAATGGCTGCTGGTGCCACAGTGACAGGCATTCACACGTGTGCTGTGCCCTATTTTCAGGTCTGTGAGAAACAGGCAACCAAAGGAAGTCTAGACCTGGGTACCTTCTCTTTGCTCAGTTTTAAGGAGAGCTGAAACTGAGTCCTGCGAAGTGTGGTATGAAACTCTTGAAATCAAGGTTAAAACTTTCCAGCATGCACGGTGAAAAAAATTATAATCACAATAACAACTTCAATGTGTTGAACGCAGCAGCATACTTTTTATTTTTATTTTTTTAATTTTATTTTTACTTTATTCTACGTTACAATACTGTATTGGTTTTGCCATACATTGACATGAATCAGCCACAGGTGTACATGAGCTCCCAATCCCAAAGCCCCCTCCCACCTCCCACCCCATATCATCTCTCTGGATCATCCCCGTGCACCAGCCCCAACCATCCTGTATCCTGTATCAAACATAGACTGGCGCTTCGTTTCTTACATGATAGTATACATGTTTCAATGCCATTCTCCCAAATCATCCCACCCTCTCCCTCTCCCTCAGAGGGCAAAAAAAAAAAAAAAAAAAGATCAGAGGTTTGGGATTAGACTTAGTTCAAATCCTTGTTTGTTTCTTATTAGAGGTGTAGCCTTCACCTCAGTGAATTTCAAGCTCTTTGCTATAAAATTGGAATAAAATCATGTATCAAAAAATTCATAAGGTGCATAGAGCTTTATGCTGTATTTTCAAAAACACTCTCTCATTTGATCTTTGCAATTATCCCCAAAAGATGTTATTAACTCTAATTTATAGTTGAGAAACCTGAGGCTCAGAAACTGAAATGTTAGCAGCTTGTACAACTCAATAACAACACAACCAAAAACTCAACAAAAAAATGGGCAGAAGACCTAAGTAGATATATCTCCAAAGAATACATACAGGTGGCAAACAGACCCATGAAAAGATGCTCAACATCACTGATTATTAGAGAAACACAAATCAAAACTACAGTGAGATACCACCTCACACCAGTCAGAATGGTCATCATCAAAATGTCTGCAAATAACAAATACTAGAGAGAGTGTGAAGTAAAGCAAATCCTCCTACATTGTTGGTAAGAATATAAATTGGCACAGCCACTATGGCGAACAGTATGGAGGTTCCTTAAAAAAATAAAAAATAAAAGAGAACTACCATATGATCCAACAAATGGAAGGGAAAAAAGTAGAAGTAGTGACAGATTTTATTTTCTTGGGGTCTAAAATCATTGCAGACAGTGACCACAGCCATGAAATTAAAGACGCTTGCTCCTTGGAAGTAAAGCTATGACAAACTTAGACAGGGTATTAGAAAGCAGAGACATCACTTTACCGACAAAGGTCTGCATAGTCAAAGCTGTCATTTTTTCCAGCAGCTATGTACAGATGTGAGAGTTGGACCATAATGAAAGTTGAGCATTGAAAAATTAATGCTTCTGAACTGTGGTGCTGGAGAAGACTCTTGAGAATCCCTTGGACTGCAAGGAGATCAAACCAGTAAATCCTAAAGGAAATCAGTCCAGATTTCTGGAAATATTCATTGGAAGGACTGGTGCTGAAGCTGAAGTTCCAATACATTGTCCACCTGATGTGAAGAGCTGACTCTTTGGAAAAGACCCCGGTGCTGGGAAAGACTGGGGGCAGGAGGAGAAGTGGGCAACAGAGGATGAGATGGTTGAATGGCATCATTGATTCAATGGGTGAGAGTTTGAGCAAACTCTGGGAGATAGTGAAGGACAGGAAAGCCTGGTGTGCTGCAGTCCATGGGGTCACAAAGAGTAGGACACGACTGAGCGACTGAACAACAACGTGATCTAGCAATCCCACTCCTAGGCACATATCTTGAGAAAACTATACTTCAAAAAGATACATGCACCCCTGTGTTCATAGCAGCACTATTTACAATAGCCAAGACATGGAAACAACTTAAATGTCTATCTGTAGAGGAATGGATAAAGAAGATGTGGTGGTGCATATACACAATGGAATACTGCTCAACCATAAGAAGAGTGAATGAAATAATGCCACGCGCAGCAACATGTATGGATGTAGAGATTATCACACTAAGTAAGAAAGAGACAAATATAGATCACTTATATATGTAATCTAAAATACGACACAAATGAACTCATCTACAAAACCAGAAACAGACTCTCAGACAGAGAACAGACTTGTGGTTGCCAAGGAGGTAGGGGGTGGAGGAGGGACGGAGTGGAAGTTTGAGATTAGTGGATGCAAACTAGTATATATAGAATGAATAAACAACAGGTTCCTACTGTATAGTACAGGTACCAATATTCAATATCTTATAATAGACCATAATGGAAAAGAATATATACTATATATGCATTATATAAACAACTGAATCACCTTGCTGTACAGCAGAAATTAATACAACACTGTAAATCAACTATACTTCAACAAAATAAAAAAATTTTTTAAGGGAAATTGAAATGTCTTGTTTTAAATCACACAGGGTAAGGCCATGTATCTTCTGACTCATTGTCCTATGCTCTTTCCACAAAACACACAAAATATATTCTAACCAACTAAGCAATAAGGAAAATGAGTTGAAAGAAAGAGGAGCTAGCTGGCTCTAGATAGGGCTTCTCTCTGCTTAACCCCAGAAGCCAGTGAGCTGGGGCTCAGCTGAGAAAGCAGCACATGACTATGAAGGTGTCCCTCTGCTTACAGAAGTGAACTCAAATCTAAATTGGCCTTGTCAATTAGGAATTTGATTCTACCTACAGGAAGAGGATTTTACACATTAGCACTCCTAAAATTGTATGAGTAGAAGATGGTCTCGATTAACTTGTATTGCAAAAACTGATTATAACGTTAAGACCAAGGTTTCAGCCTAAGCTGCCATAAAAGCTCAACAAAATAAGAGCTAATTCCACAAAGCTAACTTTGCCTTTTGCACTCATGGGTAGTTTCATGATTCTAGTCTGGATCATTAGCTCACTTTATTACCTGTGGGGTCTTTCAGTCTCCATTGGGTCCTCTCTTTGCCAAATTCTGCCTGGTCCTATAATTCAGGAGCTTTGAGAAACATGAAATTTATGGTCTGGGATTTTTCTAGTTGTATAATGCAATGCTCTTAACTTCATTAAAAAAAAACAAAACCTGATTCAAAATGTGAGATCACATTAATGATGAATTCTTCATAGGGTCAAAAGTCCATACCTTTGGTCTAAAACGTCCGTTCTAGATACAGTTCTCTTGATAGCATAATTAAAACCTTACACTCTAAAGTAAGAGAGAACTGGGCTCTAAACTCAGTTCTAGCTGTGGGATCTCAGATGAATTATTTACATATCTTCAGTTTCCTGATCTGTAAAATGCTGACAAAGATTGTATTTACCTCATAGAATCATTAGGAGGCATTTGAATGAAATAATGTTTGCAATATGCTTAGTAACTCCTGGAAAACAGTCATCATTCAAGAACCTTACTGCTATCATTATTCATCAAGCATTTATTCCCTGGTGTCTCAGTGGTTAAAAAAAAAAAAAATCTGCCTGCCAAGGCAAGAGATGTGGTTTCAAACCCAGGGTCAGAAAGATGCCCCAGAGAACAACCCACTCCAGTATTCTTGCCTGGGAAATCCCATGGACAGAGGAGCCTGGAGGGCTATGGTCCATGGGGTGTCAAGGAGTTGGACATGACTTGGCTACTAAACAATATCTGCCAAATACTGCAGCAGCAGAAGGTGGCTCTACCCAGGAGGCCAAGGTGACCAGTGCCTGGTGCACAGCAATTGCTGAAGCAGCTAGCTTCTGACAGCAGTAAAACAAGTCAAGGCGGGGCACTACAGAAGACTCCAACTCTGAGAAAGAGGCCACCCAGAAAAGTCACCTGATCAGGGGCAATATCCTTAAATTATAAAAAGGATCAACAATTGAATTTCAAAAGGCAACAAACCAAAAGAAAATTCACAGGAAGAAATACAAATACTGAGAAAAAGAATACATAAAGATGATTTGAAAACAAGATTCCTATGCTTTATACTTTCTGTAGATATATATTACTACAATAATTACTATTTTTGTGTTACAAAAATCTCCATAGAACTAAGGTTTAAAATGTCTAGAAATGAAGCATGCAGTCTCCTCCTCTGCATTTCCCCAGTTACAAGCACATGTTGGAATTTTGTCATGATTTGGCTGCAAAGAAGAGGCCTATTGTGGTCATCTCAAAGAGTAAGGCTTGGCAGAGCATTCTGTAGGTAAAGAGAACACTAAATCATCATTGTTAAACGAGGAAGAGAAAGAAAAGAAGGTTTGAATTTCAAGAACGGGATTATAAATTAAATCAGACCAGAACAGGTTTGAGGCCATGTTTCTTTCACATCTCTCGGTCCTCTTTGTCTTCCAATAGTTCATTCTTTTATGATGGGCTCCCTTTCCTAGGAAGTTACCTGATTCAGAATCCTGGACATTTGTCTTTCCCTTTTATTTTTAGGTCAAATCACCAAGTCCTGGGTCCTGTCTCTTAAATAAATCTGTAACTTAGTTTCCTCCTTTTCAAAGCCACCACAACTACCTTCACTGAGGTCCATGGATTCTAGGGATAACTTCCTGTTCAGTCTCTAAGCATCTGAGTCAAAACATACTGGATTTTTATTACCAAAAGATATCACTGACATGTATTTCATGATTCCCTGACTTATACTTTATGCTTTCATCATATTTATGCTACTTAACATTATTTTTTCATGAGTTCTTTTTAAAGACGACTATCATAATCAAGGGAAAATGATGTTTTAAATCTGATAAATCAAAGTTAATCTGTAAAAGGATATCAAAGTCATCAAACCAGGAATGAGTTTGATGTTATTAAATATACTGTATCTCTATTATAAGAGTACTGAAAGAATTGACAAAAATTTAATTGAGGATTTTCTGTACAGTTTGGAGTAAAAACTAAAGAAAGGATCACGTAGCCTCTCCCCCACAAGTAGGTGGACCATATTTCCTGAGTGGTTGAGGACAATTCTATTTCATGACTGTTGCCCTAGAATAATCATTATTTATCCAGCTTGGGGAATAAATTTTATCATCACTATATCCAGAATGGATATATCACATAGTATGTTTTCCCCTTTTTCCTTGTAAAAGGATTCCCTTACATGGGAAGTACCCATTATAATATGGGATTCCAGGAAGGCTGAACCCCACATGGCAACTCTCCCAACCTTTATTCTCTATAAGTAGACACATACCTCCAGCATGGCCAGTCAGAATGACCCCTATCTTGGACCACAGTTTAGGAATAAGCATATAAACAAAACTATCCAGCAGAGTCCTTTCTGAAACAGTTTTACAGGCACTTTCTGGGACAATTCTGTTTTATCTGGGTTTGTTCAAGTGGATATTAGCATTGGGGTTCCAGGGACTTCTTAGCCTGCCAGGTAGAGAAAGATTGCCTCAAAGTGAGAACGCCACAATGACATCACTGACTGTGCCTCAAGTCAGCCGCTTACCAGTCTCCCCAGTTCAATAAGACATGACATTTTGGGGCTTCCTTGGTGGTCTAGCGGTTAAGAATTCACCTGCCAATACAGGGGACACAGGTTCAATTCCTGGTCCAGGGAGCTCTCACCTACCCTGGGGCAATTAAGCCCGTGCACTGCTGAGCCAGGGCTCTAGAGCCCCTGAGCTGAAACTACTGAGCACACGCGCCACAACTACTGAAGTCCAAGTGCCCAGAGGCTGTGCTCTGCTCCAAGAGAAGCCACCACAATGAGAAGTCTGGGAACCACAACAAAGAGTAGTCCCCACTCACCACAACTAGAGAAACCCCACAGGCAGCAGTGAAGACCCAGCACAGCCAAAAACTAATAAATAAATCAGTCTTTAAAAAGAGATGTGGCTTTTTAATAATCAGTTTAAATGGTTCTAATTAATAGAACTATTAATTAACTCAGCTCTCCTTCCAGTGTATAACATGAACCCTCCAATGAAATTGAACAGCATATGGAATCCTATAAAGGCAGAGATTTCCATTCTTGAGATTTCTCTAATGGAAAAGAGAACACATATTAGTTAAAGCACTTAATAATACTTATTAACTAAATGTAAATCATTGTTGTAGTTATACCCACAAGGGAGTAACCAGCAAATTTGAGGTGCAACTCTTGCAAACTACAAGGGAAGTCCCAGAGGAAGAGCAGTATGTTCGTTGCATCTTAATCACTCTTTCTGAAATAAGAGCCAGCTGGAAGCGCATGACTCTGGCTACATGTGGCTTATCTGCCAGATGCTATCTAATTTGCACCCTCTTTCTGACCCCACCCCTCAGTCTCCACAGATTCAGGAGCTGGCATGAAAAGAGGTTCTAAAAGAGGTGAGACGGCTATTTTTGCACATCACTTGGTAAATTTTAAGAGCTGGAAATGTAATTAATTTTAGGCTACCTCAAAATATCCCCGAGTCAAAACATCTGCATCAAAGAAGCAACTTCAAAGTGCCAGGTATCAACTGCCTCTTTCCACTGGGTCTTGCCCCCTTAATTTAGCTTCCATCCAGACTCTCGAGGGAGTTTTATAAGATGAAGACCTGATCTAATCATGACCTTATTTAAAGTCCCTCTGGCTCCTGTTTTCCTTTCTCCCAACCCATCCCCACATGGGTTCCCAGCTCCAGTTACGTCAAACTATACGCAGGTCCCGGAATCCCCACGTGACTCATGACCCCATACCTCTACAAACCCTCCCTTGCCTGATGAACTCTTCATCTTGGGTCATCTCCTCTGAGAAAGACTCCTGGGTCTCTCCAGACAGGGCTAGTTAAGTGCTTCCTGCTCTGGGCTCCCTCAGCATCTTCTGCTGATTCTCTAATATCACACTTACACTCCTTCAGGGGTCTTACTTGTCTCCTATTTGTCTCTCCTGCTAGGCTGTGGATTCTTCAAGGGCAGAGGATATGTCTTCTTTATCTTTGTCGCCTTTGAACTTGGCATAGTACATCGCATGGCCGTTGTTCAATAAATGTTTGTTGAATGACTGAATTAATTAATGCATGTATCAATGAATAAATGGGTAATAAATTGAGTATAAGAAGCCAACCATAACAGGATGATTACACTGGATGTCTCTCGCGGCTGCACAATTTTTGATTTGTTCATGTGAAATTTGAAGTTGTTAGTTTCCTGCCTGCCCCACAGGGGGAAAGAACATTTGTGCTGATATTTAGGGTTTGAGAATAAAGTTCTGTTCATCATCCGTTAGTTGTACTTCAAGGGCAAATGAACTATCATGTACTTCAAGGGCATGATAGTTCATTTGCCAGAAGTTTAAGGACTCCACTTGATTTAGAAGTTTCCTGGATATTAAATTAGATAATACATGTAAAGGACAGTGTATGGCACAAGCAGGCATTAAAAGTACTAATGTAATACTACTGTTATTGTCATCACCAGCATCAGGAATAGCAGCAGGCTTAAAGAATCGAGCTGTTGCGTATAGCGGCAGAGCCCAGAGGTCAGAAAGCACAGGGTGTGGAATCAACTGCCTGGGTTTATATCCTGCTTCCACCACCTACTTGACACCTGGCCTTTAAAAAGTAATCACTGAAGGATAAGGGGAGGGGACAGTTAGGGCGTTTGGCATGGATATGTACACATGGCTATGTTTAAGACAGTAACATGGAAACATGCATTACCATATGTAAAATAGATAGCCAATGGGAATTTATTGTATGACTCACGGAGGTCAAACCAGGGCTCCATACCAACCATGAGGGGTGGGAGGGAGGTTCAAGTGGGAGGGGACTTGGGTAAACCTATGACTGCTTCATGTGGATGTTTAGTAGAAGCCAATGCAATACTATAAAGCAATTATTCTTCAATTAAAAATAAATACATAAATAAATAAAACGGATAACCAGCAAGGACCTACCCTATAGCACATGGAACTCTGCTCAATGTTATGCTGCAGTCTGGAGGGGAGGGAGTTTTGGGGGAAATGGATCTATGTATAAATATGGCTCAAGCCTCTCCTGCTCACTGAAACTATCACGACATTGTTAATGGGCTATTCAGTTCAGTTTCGTCACTCAGTCGCGTCCGACTCTTTGCGACCCCATGAATCGCAGCACGCCAGGCCTCCCTGTCCATCACCAACTCCCGGAGTTCACTCAGACTCACGTCCATCGAGTCCGTGATGCCATCCAGCCATCTCATCCTCTGTTGTCCCCTTCTACTCCTGCCCCCAGCCCCTCCCAGCATCAGAGTCTTTTCCAATGAGTCAACTCTTCGCATGAGGTGGCCAAAGTACTGGAGTTTCAGCTTTAGCATCATTCCTTCCAAAGAAATCCCAGGACTGATTTCCTTCAGAATGGACTGGTTGGATCTCCTTGCAGTCCAAGGAACTCTCAAGAGTCTTCTCCAGCATCACAGTTCAAAAGCATCAACTCTTCAGTGCTCAGCTTTCTTCACATTCCAACTCTTGCATACATACATGACCACAGGAAAAACCATAGCCTTGACTAGACGGACTTTTGTTGGCAAAATGATGTCTCTGCTTTTGAATATGCTATCTAGGTTGGTCATAACTTTTCTTTCAAGGAGTAAGCGTCTTTTAATTTCATGGCTGGAGTCACCATCTGCAGTGATTTTGGAGTCCCCCAAAATAAAGTCTGACACTGTTTCCACTGTTCCCCATCTATTTCCCATGTAGTGATGAGACCAGACACCAATACACAGTTAATAGTTTGAAAAAATAACAGTAATCAAATGTCTGTTCTGAGCCAAGGGGGCAGGGAGAAAGGATGGGCTGGGAGTTTGGGATTAGCAGATGCAAACTATTATATATAAAATTGATAAACAACAAGGTCCTACTGAACAGCACAGAGAACTATATTCAAAATCCTATGCTAAACAGGGAATGGAAAAAAATATGAAAATGGAAATACATATATAACTGACTCACTTTGCTGTACAACAGAAATTAACCCAACTTTGTAAATCAACTATTCTTCAATAAAATAAATTTTTAAAAAATACAAAAATTAAGTTAAAGGTATTTTAATGATTTCTGAGTCTGAGTTGCCTAATCTATAAATGAAGATGTATGTATTTAACAAGCATTGATAGATTGATTTTTCTGTGCCAGGAAATTTTCTAGGTACCTGGGATCCACAACAAATCAAATGAATACCTCTGATCACATGACATTTACGCTCTCAAAATAAAATCTATCAGAATAAAGGAAATGTATCATAAATTAAATTTTTATGGTGATAAGTGCCATGACTGAAACAAAAGCCAGGATGTGGATGGGGAGTGGGACAGGATTGCATTTTAAACAGAGTAGCCACAAAAGGGGACATTTGTGTAAATCTGAAAGTGGAAAGAGAGCGAGAACAGGGCTAAGGTGGGAGTGTGGGCGCAGCAAGGAGGCGAGCATGACCAAGTCAGGGGTCGGGGCGTAAAGTACTAGCATGAAGTCAGACATCAGGGATGGACCTCTGAGGCCTGTTGGAAGAACGGTGACTTTTCTCTGAATGGAATTCCATCGGAAGGTTTTGAGCAAAGATTTGACTTGACTTCTAGGGTTACATGGACAATTGTTCTGAAAACGAGAAGGGTGGAAGCTAGGAGGCTATGATAATAATTCAGAGTAGATGGTAAAGGGGAACTTCATGGACTGTAATTGTGATATTTTCCTTCCATCTCACAGAAAATGGTTACAATTACTTACTATATCAGAACTGCAGCTTCTGGGAAATTATTGTGCTCCAGTATACAAACTTGTGATGCCTATGATGGGAGTGGCAAGTCTTTACTTGTGCGGTATGCAATCTGCAGAAACACGTGTGTTGGGGAAGAGAGAAAGAATATTAAAGATGACTGCAAGTTTTTGGTTTGGGCAATGGGAAGGATAATATTTCCACGAATTAAGAAGAGTAAGTGGTAACTCAGTGGTAAAGAATCTTCCTGTCGATGCAGGAGACATGGGTTCAATCCCTGGGTCAGGAAGGTCCCCTGGAGAAGGAAATGGCAGCCCCTCCAGTATTCTTGCCTGGGAAATCCCATGGACAGAGGAGCCTGGTTGGGCTACAGTCCATGAGATCACAAAAGAGCCGGGCATGACTCAGGGACTAAACAACAACGAGGAAAATTTGTGGTGGCGGAGGCAGGAGATTCATTTTGAGTGTGTTGAATTTTAGAAGTGTGGGGCTGAGGATAAAAATGAAACTTGTCTCTCAGGATTATTGTGAAGATTAGTTGGTATGTGTAAGTGTCAAAAGCCATCAGTAGTTTTTCAGTAAGTGCTAAATCTTGGACTTCCCTGGTGGCCCAGTAGTTTAAAATCCACTTGCCAATGTGGAGGACACGGGTTTGATCCCCGGTATTCCATATGCCACTACAACTACTAAGCCCACGCACCCAGAGCCTGTGCTCCAAAGACCAGCCAGCAGACAGAGAAGCCTGTGCACTGCAGTGAGGAGAAGCCCCCACTCATCACATCTAGCGTAAACCCACGCCCAGCAACAAAGATTCAGTGCAGCCAAAAATGAATGAATTAATATAAATAAATAAATGCCGGATTCTATCACTGTCAGGTAACTTGAATTTTTGATGTACACATTTAAATTTAGACTGTAAAAAAATACAAATAAATTTAAACTGTACATACACACATATATATATACAGACAATATAAGATCATAGGTGCATATATGTAGTCATAGGATCATATTCTAAGTGGTTAGCATTCCAGGCTCACTATTCCAAAACATAATTTTAAAACTATAATCCAGACTGATCTTCTATCATCAAATTAAAAATAATAAAGTTGTTATTTTATACACACACATCTGTCTGCCTTCTATCTATCCATCTTTGATAAAACATGTGAATGTGTATGTTTGAAGCAGGAGTGGCATTTGCTTTGCAAAGTCCTCTCTCCTCTTCCACTGCTGCACATATGGGTTCTTTGTCCTGACCGAGTAATAATATACAAACAAGCAAGAAACCACTGAAGAACAAAATTGATTATCCTTCAGAATTCCTTTTCTGTCTCTCATCAGACCTGACAAAACAGAAATGCTTAAATCTAGGTTGTAAAATGAAATTACATTTTGGTTTTTATTACCTGTGATACCACTGAAGCAGAATATTTTGATGTGACTGTTTAAAAATTCCCCTGTCAGCATGTAACAAAACATTTGTTACAATCAACTTTGGCAGGTTTCTCTCCCACTGACTCTTATTCTCTGGACCAGGCTAAGCTACACTAAGAAGACAGTTTTTGGTAAAATTAAGTATTTTGAAAAATACTCTCTTTTGAAAAAGCAACAACAGCAAAACTCTGTAGAATTCAGTGGTGGCAATTTGGGGAGAGAAAGAAGTCAGAGATGCTAAATGATCTAACCCAAAGACATCTTAGTACCAAATTTGTGCTGGACACGGCTTAGGATTTACGCAGAGCACGTGCTTAGTAGGCATTGTCATCCCTCTCTAAGCTTCCACCAGGTTTTCTGTTTTGTACATTAGTACCTTTTAAAGTTACTGAATAGTTACTATTTTAATGTATATTTACATATGCATATAGAAATATCCAGTTGGGGGATACTTTTGTTTTGTATAAACATGTCATGTATTTTTCTCAACTTATTTAAAATTTTTATAATAATATGTTCATATATGAGAATAAATGCTTATACATATAAATAGTATAAAAATAAAGGAATGAATACTTAGGGTGCTTAACTTAGTAAAGTTAAAACAAAAGCCTTCAATGTGCCCAGGTCACGCCTTTATGGTCAAACTGCCTCTCTCCTCTGAAAGGTAAGTATGGTCCTACTCTCCTAAAATTGGCACTATTTGTTCCCTTACTTACCTTTAGTTTTATATGTATGTATGTATCTATTCATTATTTATAGATGATAAAGTTTGAAAGTTTTTGACCTTTATATATAGGTAATTTTGCTGTTGTTATATTTCTGGGACATGCTTTTTCCATCAATGTCACTTTTATAAGCTAAATCCACATTGAAATTTGTAGCCATTGTTCAGTCATCTTTCTACTGTATAGTATTTCATTGTGTTAATGGATACAAAAATATTTTTCTTTTTCTCCATTCACTGGACTGGACATTCTGGTGATGTGCAATCTTTTATAAACAGTGCTGCTATGAATATTTTTCTCTCCCAGTGCCCACGTCCAGAAGTTTCTTGGACATATACCGAGGGTGGACATATATCAAGAATATATACCACTGGTAGAATGAACATGTAATATTTGTCAAGTGTTCTCATAGGTGTGCAAAAGTGTCAAGCTCTGATAATGTCAAGATGTGAAGCAAGCACAACTCTTTCAGTCCTGGCAAGAGTATAAGATGGCACGTTTGCCTGCTAGTTGGTTTCCAGTGTGTTTGACTCTGTGACCCCATGGACTGTTGTCTGCCAGGCTCCTCCGTCCACGGGATTCTCCAGGCAAGCATACTGGGTGGGTTGCCATGCCCTTTTCCAGGGGATCTTCCTGTTCCAGGGATCAAACCTATATGCATTGGTGGGCGGGTTCTTTACCACTAGCACCACCGGTTTAAGTGATATAAGATGGCATAACTATTCTGAATGGCCGAGGTTTGGTGGAAACGAACACTCTGATTCATAAATCTCATGCAAATAGTATTTTACTGCCACAAACTGAAAGGACTACTGTAATAAGACATCTCAAAGTACGTGAAGCTAGGGCTGTGCAGTGAGCATTCTGTTAGAACACTTCTACTCCCTTAAATTTAGGCTGAAGGCAATGGCCATTGCTTGTCTATGGTAAGGTCTCTGAGGATGTGAGAGCTTCTTAATTAAGAAAACTTCTTTTAGCAAGCTAAGTCACCTAGATCTAGCATCCAGGTTCCAGGTCCTACTTCTCACTACACTCTCAGTATCTTCTTGTCACTCACCTACATAATTGCAGTACTATTTCTGACAGTGATCAGACCATGAAGAAGCAAAATCAGTTCCAAGCCTAGGAAGGATGGTGGGAAAAATATACCATCAGATTTACTGTAGATAACAAATTCCCTTCAAAAGTGACTATCAGACTTCCCATCTGCCACTGCAAAGGACATGGGTTCAGTCCTTGGTCCAGGAAGATCCCACGTGCCGTGGAACAACTAAGCCCTCTCAACACGACTACTGATACCCACACGCCTAGAGCCCATGCTCCACAACAAAAAACGTCACCACAGTGAGAAGCCTGGGAACTGTAACTAGAGAGAAGCCTGCATACAGCAACCAAGACCCAGCAGGGCCAAAAATAAAATGCATTTAAAACATAGTGGTTACATGTTTTACTATTATCACAGACTTAGTATATAGAACATATGTTGCAGACATCTTCTCCAAGACTGTGGCTTGTCTCTTCACTTCCTTTCTAGTATGTTTCACAAATTCAAAATAAAAGATTAATTGTGGTTTTCAACAAAAGTGCTGTTATAGTCTGAACAGCCAATTCATTCTTAAAACTTGTACTATGCTTTATCAGATAAGTCAGCTAACATTTAACACTACTATTCATTTTATTATTTCTCTCTATTGATTTAAAAAAATGGACCACAGACTTAAATTTCAGGACATCTAAAATATAAAATAATGATAAAATAGCCCTGAATAGCCAAGAAAGTCTTGAGAAAAAAGAACATAGCTACAGGAATCATTTTCCCCTGAGTTCAGACTATACTACAAATCTACAGTAATCAAGACAGTATGGTAACTGGCACAAAAACAGACATATGGATTAACGGAATAGGACAGAATGCCCAGATATAAACCCATGCACTTATGGTCAATTAATCTATGACAAAGTTGGCAAGAATTCAACAGAGAAAAGACAGTCTCTTCAATAAATGGTGCTGGGAAAACTGGACAGCTACATATAAAAGAATGAAATTAGTCTATTCTATAACATCATATACAAAAATAAACTCAAAACAGATTAAAGACCTAAATGTAAGACTATGAAGCTTCCATAAGAAAACATAGGCAAAACACTACTTGACATAAATTGTAGCAATATTTTTGGCTCTGTCTTCTAGAACAAAGGAAATAAAATAAAAAATAAACAAATGGGATCGAATTAAACTTAAGAGACTTTGTATAGCAAGGGAAACCATAAATAAGACAAAAAGACAACTTACTGAATTGGAGAAAATATTTGCAAATAAGGTGACTGATCAGGGATAGCTAACATATATAAATAGCTCATAAACCTCAACATCAAAAAAAAAAGAAAAAGAAAAAAAAGACCCAATTCAAAAATGAGCAGGAGACCAAAAAGACATTTCTCCAAGAAGAAATGCAAATCAAAATCACAATGAGATATTACCTCACACCTGCCAGAATGGCTGTCATCAAAAAGAACACAAATCACAGCTGTTGGTAAGGATGTGGAGAAAGGGAACCCTCATACACTTGGTGGGAACATAAATTGGTACAATCACTGTGGAAAACAGTATGGAGTTTCCTCAAAAAAATAAAAATAAAAATAGGACTACCATATGACTGAGCAATTCCATTCCTAGGTATATATCTGAATAAACAAAAACACTAATTCAAAAAGATATATGTAATATGGAGTTTAGAAAGATGGCAACGATAACCCTGTATGCGAGACAGCAAAAGAGACACAGATGAATACAACAGTCTTTTGGACTCTGTGGGAGAGGATGAGGGTGGGATGATTTGGAAGAATGGCCTTGAAACATTTACAATATCATATGTGAAATGAATCGCCAGTCCAGGTTCGATGCATGATACAGGATGCTCGGGGATGTGGCACTGGGATGACCCAGAGGGATGGGATGGGGAGGGAGGTGGCGGGGGGGGTGGGGGTGGAGTGGGGTCAGGATGGGGAACATGTGCACACCCGTGGCAGATTCAGGTTGATGTATGGCAAAACCAATACAATATTGTAAAGAAATTAGCCTCCAATTAAAATAAATAAATTTATATTAAAAAATAAGATGTATGTAGCCACAGGGTTCATAGCAGCATTATTTATAAGTGCCAAGATACAGAAGCAACCTAAGTGTCCATCAGCAGATGAATGGATAAAGAAGATATGATATATGTATACACAATGGAATGTTGCTCAGACATAAAAGTATGGAATTTTGCCCTTAGCAACAACATGAATGGACTTGGGGAGTATTATGCTTAGTGAAATATGTTAAACAGAGAAAGACAAATACTGTATGATATCACTTACGTGTGGAATCTAAAAAGCATAGCAAACCAGTCAACGTAACAGAAAAGGAACAGACTCACAGATATGAAGAACAAACTTGATCTTTCCTTTCCCATTGGGGAGAGGAAAGCAGGAAGGAGCAATACAGGGGTAGGAGACTATGAGATACGAACTATGCTGTACAGAATAAGCTATAAGAATATATTGTACAACATGGAAATACAGCCAATAATTTATAATAACTATAAGTGGGATATGACCTTTAAAAATTATGAATTACTATATATACCTGTAACACATATAATGGTTGGATGGCATCACTGACTCAATGGACATGAGTTTGAAAGCTCTGGGAGTTGGTGGTGGACAGGGAAGCCTGGCGTGCTGCAGTCCATGGTGTTCACAGAGTTGGACATGACTGAGCAACTGAACTGAACTTACATAATATTGTATATCAACTATAATTCAATTTAAAATTATAAAATATATCATAAATATAAGAACTTACAAAAATACCATAATTGTAAGTGGTATTCAGAAATTCAGTACAAATATGAATATTTATATGTTCTGCTTCAAGGTTATATGTAAATCAGATAATTTCCTACATGAAGCCTTAAAACAAAATGCAAAAAGAAATATATCATGATAAAAACATTAAACTGAAATTTACTGGCCTTATTATCTATTTATCCCTATTCCTTGATATGCTGCTGCTGCTAAGTCGCTTCAGTAGTGTCTGATTCTGTGCAATCCCACAGACGGCAGCCCACCAGGCTCTGTGTTTTGAAATTTTGTCAAATAGTTGTATGAAGCCAGAGAACTTCCATATAATTTTCAAATAAAGAGGAGAAACCTCTATAGTAGACTAAAAAGATATTCTAGCACAAGCCCTAAGTAATGCATTTTAGAAGAAAACTGATATATTTTGTCACTAAAAGCATACACCAATGTTACTAAGACGTCAGTCACAGCTTTATTCCTTATTGTAAAATTAGATCAGGCCAAGACAGTAAAGAAACTGCCTTCAATGCAGGTTTGACCCCTCGATCTGGAAGATCCCCTGAAGAAGGAAATGGCAACCCATTGTAGTATTTTTGCCTGGAGGATCCCATGGACAGAAGAGCCTGGAGGGCTAAAGTCCATGAGGTCACAAAGAGTTGTACACGACTGAGCAACTAATACTTTCATACTATTGCTAAGAAGTCTATAAAACTTCTGATAAAAATATAGTTCTTGAGAGGAAACAGAATGAGTTATCAGATAAAATTCCTTTATCAAAGGGAACCAGTTGAAGTCACATGGAAGTACTGTCACATGTTCATAGTGTGAGTGTGTGTGCATGTGTGTGAGTGTGTGTGTGAGTTCTTTTCAGTAGGTTGGAACCTCTGATATGCTGAATACAAATCTGCACTTGGTATACATGCTGTCTGTCCATGAGGGAGAAGGATTTGGTGGTATCTGTCCCACTTATTACTGAAATCCATGCTACTATAGAGATTTTTCATTAATTGAAAATTTCTATGTGAAAAGTGATATGGAGTGGGGCCAGTGTTGACAGGTGGGGACATCCAGGAAGGGGTTAACAGAATTTGCTCCTGATTGCCTGACCCCACATTGCTGTACACATTCACTGGCATTCAATGCTAAGTGACTCTTGACCTTCAATGCTAAGTGGCTCTTGACCTTGATTTTGAGTTGAAGGAAATAATGACGAGTAAAAATGAGATGAAATTATATCCACTAATGGTAAAACTGTTTAGCATGCTGTGAGGGGAAAAATTAAGCAGTGACACACACACAAAAATCCACTTCTCCCCACTTTCATAGGAAAAAATACTCATAAGACCATAAACAGAAACATAATTTTACTGGAAAGTATTCATATGAGACCACATTAGAGACGTTTCTATATTTGTAACAGGGTTAATGCCAGGAAGGGCTAAGGAGACCATCTAATGTATTATCTGGATCAGGGACACCTTTGAGAATGAAAGGAGGCCCTTTTAACAGTTCTATCAATGTTAAGATAATAGACTTAAACTGAAACCATCTCAGAGATACATGTCATCTTAGTAAAGACTATTTCTAGGACTTCCTCGATGGTACAGTGAATAAGAATTCACCTGCCAAAGGAGGGGCACAGGTTCAATCCCTGGCCTGGGAAGATCCCACATGCCCTGGAGCAGCTAATCCTGAGCTCCAAAACTGCTGAGCTCACAAACCACAACTGCTGAGCCTGCGCGCCTAGAGCCTGTACCCTGCAACTCGAGAAGCCACCCCAGCGAGAAGATTGTACCCTGCAGTGAAGGGTAGCTCCCATTCACCACAACTAGAGAAAGCCTGTGCACAGCAATAAAGACACAGCACAGCCAAAAAGAATAATTTTTAGAAGAGACAATTTCTATGATTTCAGATAATTTGCTTGAATATTACATGTATAGTATCATTAACAAAGTAAATAGTTACCATTCGGGGTGAAATACAATGTTAATGTTGAGAATAAGCTATTGAGACTTCCTTGGAAGATTGAAATATGACATAAATCATTTGATTGCTGAGTGTTTCAGTCTTTTCCAATCCTGGATGATTTTCTCATGCCTTAGAGAAATAAATTGATTCTACATATTGAGCATATTTTACAATTTTAATAAAATGCTTTTTAAAAACCCAGAAGAAGTACTTTCAAAAGCTGAACTCACCCAGATTGGACTTAATAATCTATCCATCACTCTCTTTCTAGGTGAAACATCCACCCTAGAGTTTCTAGTTTGTTGCTATGGAGTGGAGAAAGTACTTGGTAAGAAATCTCACCATGGGATAAATTGAGACAGTAGCATTGAAACATATATTTTATCATAAATATAATAGATAGCCAATGAGAATTGCTGTAATGATACAAGGAGCTCAACCTGGTCCTCTGTGACAAGGGGTGGGATGGGGTGGGAGGAGGCAGGGAGGTTCAAGAGGAGGGGACATGTGTGTACCTATGGCTGATTCATGTTGATATATGGCAGAAATGAACACAATGTTGCAATGCAATTATCCTCCAATTAAAAATACGCATTTTTTAAAAAACAATATGAAAAAGTGAAGATTTTGAAGAGGGAAGACATGTTTATTTTTAAAAAATCTCACCATAATTTCCCCACAAGCATTTGAAAGATTCACCAAACACCTGCTGCCTATCTCCCAAACTTTTCACTGTGAGAATATTGTTATTTAATAGAACAAAGAGAACTCTAAATTGGATATGGAATCTCACCAATGGTTCACAGTGTCTGCAGATCCCTTAGTGAAAGATAGTAAACAAGTATCATCTTTCTTACTGATATGAAACTGGTAGATAATGCTAACAATAGTAAGCTAACATACTATGCTTTTCTTTCATTTTTTTATTATGATTAATCTTTTGAGAATGTTTACATTTGCTGGTGATCTGCATGACTCATACACAAAGTAAATGGTCTGCAAATGTCAAAAGTTTTCGAAACCTTTAAAAATGATAGTTCCATGTCAGAACTGAGGCTTGTAGGTCTGAGCCTTAACCAAGATTGCAAAGCCTCGACAGGGTAGATATGTTTATGGTCTACATTGCTCCTTTATCCTGCAAGAATTAACTCAAGTTTCATATTTTACAAACATTTGAGTCCTATTTGTGTGTCAAAGTCATAACAATGTACAAAAACCAGCTCTTGTTCTCAAAAAACTTCAGAGAATCTGTGAAACCTCAGAGGTTTAAGCACTACATTAGAGAAAATTTAAGAATCTCTAAAATAGTACAAGAGTACCAACCAAGACTTGGGGGAGTCAAATCAGACAACTGAAAGCTGAAAGCTGAAGGAGTGGTGAAGGAGAGCATTCCTAGCATGGGCAACATGATTTGAATAAACCCAGGAGGTGAGAAAAAGCATACCATCCCCCAAACTGCGGCTCACTCAGTAGGGCAGAGCACCTGGAGGGAAGAGACACTACGATTAACACGGTTTATGTGAGCTACATTACAGATCTCCATCCTGGGCACCACAGGCAGCCAGTGAAGAATGTGAGCAGAAGAGCGACGTGACTAGAAGCGCACTTTAGAAATATTCCTTAGAATGGAAAATGAATTGGAGGGAGGCAAAAGAGGCAGGGAGACTTGGCAGGGGGCTATAACGGCAATGGGATGATTTAAGAGCAATGATAGCAGTAATTATGGGAATGCAAAGGAAGGGGAAAATAGAGGCTGAAAGTGAATTTTGACATTTAATTTTGGTCTTGAAAGATGAGTAAGAGTTTCCCAGGCAGGCAAGTAGGGAAGGGCACTCTGGGCACAGCAAAGACGAAGGAAACAAAAGAAAAAGGCATATTCCTGGGCACTCATATAGCAAAGAGATGAGATATGGAGAGAAAGATGGCTTGGGAACAGGGTGGGATGCCACTTGGTTTTTGTAGATGGGGAGTGACATGCCCAGATCGATATTTTAGAAAAACAAAGATAGGGTATAAGAAAAATTTAGAGTATGGGGAGGCGCCACCCTACCAAGCCCGTTTACAACAGCACATCTGATCGCCCCACCTCTGGGCCTCCATAGGAATTCCTTCAAGCAGAGGAGATTTGACCAGAAGAAGGACACACTGAGATTTCCACAATGACATGCTTTCAACAGATCCTTGCAGGAATCAGGCTAGTTTTAGGCATTTTGAGTTGCATGGCACCAGCTGACATCCTCTAAACAATCAGAGCCCCTTCTGGAGTGGAGGAAACTCATGGAAAGTTTTAGCTACATCTCTTCAAGTGCTCCTTTTTCTTCTTTCCTCACTGACTAATATAAACCAATCATCTGTTCTGCAGCCTGCTCTGTGGAGGTAAACAAAGTACCAGGGAGAAGGTAAAATACACTGACAGTTTCCCAGCCTGGAGTGTTTGATTGACTGATTACAGGAGGGGAAATGTCACTCCTGGCTGTTCAAAAGGAGCCCTGTGAACACCTGTTCTTTGTAGAAGATATGGGGAAAACAGTCATCCTATTAATGTAGGGCCAATGTCCTCACAAGGAATGGGATACAAATGTCACAAAGGGCCATTGTGAGCAAAGCTGCCTTTAATTTGGTGGCTTAGCTAATTTGCAGCATCCTAGGAGGAAGTAAACTTCACTCCCACACAAGTATCTGAAACTTCAGGAGCGGCTGTGAGCTCCTGACCCAGGCTTGGGTTTATGATTGAGTACAGAGAAAAGGTGCCACAGAAGATGGTCCCTGGTCTCTCACAGCACAGCAGGGACTTCAGCAAAGAAAGCTACTGTCAAATTTTATTTCTATGACTCATCTCTCTCATTTTAATTTTCTGGAATTGGGATGCAGCTCACTGCTGACATGTAATACTTAATGCAGTATTATTTCTTTTCTTATAAGATGTTCTTTAGTAGATATGTGTCAGCTGATGTGCTGGGAAAGGCATGGACTACTCCCCTCAGGGGGTGGCGAGCATGTGGTTCAACCAGTGACCTCTGCCACAAGAGGCTGTTTTCTTATGAAATCTTCCTCCTGCAGAATGGTGCCCACAGAGCTGGGTATCCTGGGAAGTCTGACCTCTGGGTGGACAGGAGAAGTGCCTTAAGTGGCATAATTGTGGAGTCCCTTCAGCAGGGGACCTCTCATGCATCCTGTTCAGTTCTCATGCATCCTGAAATTCCTGCATTATAAAGTCATTCCTTTAGGTCTTAAAAAGTCATCTTGTTATTGAGAATTTTCTATTGCATTATTTTCAGATTGAACAGCAGTGAACTCTTTTCCAGTAAAATCTCATTGGCAATAATAGTATATAGATATTTCAATGATAGTTGCTTATTGGGAAAAAAATCTTTGCACAATTTCTGAATCACCTCCATAGAACACTTGTTTAAAAATTACTACTCAAATCCACTGAGATATACGGGAAAAAATTATGAGGGAAGAATCTGGCCCAACAACCTCATTTCACCCGAGAGGCAACCGAAGTTCTGAGAGATGAAGAGGCTCGGCTGCAGATAGTATTTGTGCAGGTGCTGACCGTGTGGGTCAGAACCTCTGCCAGCTGACTCCTGGTCTGTAGTTCTCGGAGGACAGTAGGTGCCACTGACAAGAGAGGGCAGGCAGAGGTCCATGTGCCTGGGCCACCATGTTGCCTGGCTCTGGCCCTGTGCCCTCAGAAGAGATGCCCACCACCACGCCGCTGCAGCTCCTGTAGCCTGGTCCTCCTTCCTCTCCCTCTCCTCTCTGTGCCAGCTGCTGCCATGAGGGTGGCCATCTCCACACAGAGGCCCGCAACCTCACGTCAACAGACCAAGCAGCCTCCCATGAGGCGAAGGTGTACGGCCGAAGGCCACGGAAGACAGACTCTTTCCCTGCTCTTCTCTCACCCTGAGTCCTGGGACTGTCTTCACAGAAACACCCGATGGGCTCCTTGGATCATCCATCTGTTCTTCTCAAGAACCTGCTCTCGGGCATTTTGGAAACGGAAGCCTAGTTGGGATCCATGCCACTCCAACTCTGTGAGGTGCATATATTTCCTGAGGTGTCAGTGGCCTCAATTATAAAATGGGAGAATAATAGTCCTGGGCTTATGGTGGTGTGGGGAAGATTCAGTGGGATAGTACTGGTGGAATACTTAGCATGTAGTGAGAACTCAGTCTTACAGTCACCTCTTCTTAATAATACTAGTTGTTATGTAATTCAGTCTGTTGAGTAGCTCTTTGTGCATGAGGCATATGCCTACTAATACCAAAAATATTTTTGAAAAGCTACATCTTTTACACTAGGTTGGAGTGTAGAGGGTAACCTGGAACAAACCACTTGTCATCAAACTAAGGAAGATTCAGCTAAAATCATTTCCTACAGATGCTTTGCTTTAATCCCTGCTGTTAGAGTCAGCCTAATTCCTGGACACTGTGATGCTAAAACACCGATTCTGTTCCATAAATAAACCTCCCGGCAAAGGCCTAGATCAGCAGTGGTCCTTCAGTCACAGACTCTATAATGAAAACGTGTGTTCTCTTCATCATTTTAAGATATTAGTGGTCTTTTGTTATTGTCCCAGATTCTACCATCCTTCCTGTTTTTCTCCTATACTCTGTTTATCTTGTTTCCTGCCTTCCAAACGTGATAGGACTTCTTTGCCATTCGGAGGGGTGGGAAAAAAAAAAAACAACAAAGAAACAAGAGATAAACTTTTCTGCCTTGCTGCAGACAGGTGAGAGGCTTTCTGAAAGCCCTGCTGGTTGGAGGAAAGCTGTAAAATGACTTAAATATTCCTACTACTTCTAACGAGAAGAAGTGTGAGACACAGGTAACCAGGGATACCTAAGTAGGTTTGGCAGAAAATACTTCAACCGGACAAGGAAAATAAGTTCATAAAAATAACAAACAACACTTTGTAACTAAGTAAACTGAGCTGTAGATAAAGTGTAACGGCAAGAGAAGACTCGACAGTGGACGAGGAGTACTGCAGGCTTCTTCTGAAGATGCTTGGGATCTGTGATTGACTTTCAAAAGCAGCAAGTGAAATTGTGATTTATAACAAGAAATATATATTTGATCTTCATCCCACTCCTGGCACAGAGCTTCTAAAATCTTGGGATTTCCCGTGATGAGAAGAGATAAAGATATTATTGATAAACCCCTTTCAGCCACAACTTGTGTCTATGTTAATATGGTGACTTTGCAAAGTCCTTAATGATGGGGTTGGTTGCCAGGGGAACCAACCCTGTGACTGCATACCCTTCAGTCACGTCTGACTCTTTGTGATTGGTGTCTGAAGTTGGGGAGCAGTCTTGTGAGACTGAGCCTTAACCTGTGGGATCCAATAGTGCTCCCAGGGTAGATAGTGCCAAACTGAGTTAAAGTTGTATGACACCCAGTTGCTTAGTGTGGGAAACCCCGTACACATACACACACATGTTTGGTGGCAAGAATAACTGAGTATGTGAGTAGAAGAGAAAAGAGTTCTCCTTTTACACAGTGTCTTTGGGGCTCGAGGTTATTTTGCACTTAGAATTATAGACAGGAAAAGCTAAACATGAGAATGTAAGAAACGCCGAGGGAAGAAAGAGCCACCTCTAAGGACCGTTGAAGAAGGCCTTTATTGGGCGGTGGATCTCGGGCAGAACTCCCGGGGCGAGGGAGGAAGGGAAGGGAGTCTGCGAGGTATGGGGGTGGGGAGGGGGTTTTATAGCCAGGGCTGGCGCTCAAGCCAGGTTCTCCCATATAAGGCAGAAAGCGCGGGCTACAGCGGCGGTGGGTGTCCAAGGGCTCCGATCGGCACCTGGTTGGGCCAGGTTACAGGGGGTCGGCCCCCGGAAGCCTGGTCCACTTCCGGTTCCTGCTGGGCATTGGCCAACTGCCGGCGCTGGCCCTATGTCCTTTTTCGGTCGTATGTCGGTTAGCCCGACCTTTCAGAGAGTGCTTTGAAAGCATGGTTTACAATCACCTCTGTCGTATATCTAACTTTCACATATTCATAAACCTGTTGACGGCTCTCTATTATGTTCCACTGGTCTGTTTACATTGTCATCAATATCACCCTGTTTGAAACTAATTCAAAAAGAAACACGCACCCCTATGTTCATGCTGCTGCTAAGTTGCTTCAGTCGTGTCCGACTCTGTGTGACCCCATAGATGGCAGCCCACCAGCCTCCCCCGTCCCTGGGATTCTCCAGGCAAGAACACAGTTGACATTTCCATAGTCAAGACACAGAAGCAACCTAAATGTCCAGCTACAGAGGATGGACAAAGATGATGTGATACATATTAATATATACAATAGAATACTACCCAGCCATAAAATAGAATGAAATAATGCCATTTGAGCAACATGGATGGACCTAGAGATTAGCATGCTGAGTGAAGTAAGAGAAGGATAAATGTCACATGGTGTCACATATATGGAATCTAAAATATTACACAAATGAATTTATCTGTGAAACAAAAACAGACTGACAGCCATAGAGAACAGACTTGCCATTGTCAAGGGGAATAGGGTCAGGGACGGATGGATTAGGAGTTTGGGATTAGCAGATGCAAGCTACTATATATAGGATGAATAAACCAGGTTCTACTGTATAATATAGGGAACTATTTTCAATATCCTGTGATAAACCATAATGGAAAAGTTATATATATATATGAATAACAAAATCACTTTGCTGTACACCTAAAACTAACATTGTAAATCAACTATATTCAAAAAAATAACTTTTCCTAAAAAGAAGGTAAAGAAAAAAATACCACTTTGTTTACTTTACTATAGATTTTTTTATAAAGTATATAGTAAAGTGAGCCCCTGAACTCTTATTTTTGCCAAAATTTTTATTGGTTCATCTTGGTCCTAGGTGTTTTCATATACATTTTAGAATTAAACTTTCAATAAAAGGGGGACTTCACTGAGTTTTTATTGGAATTACATTGATTTATTCTACAAATTTGGGGGACATTTAGCAGTTTTAAGGTATGGAGCATTCCCATTTGAAAATGTGGTGCATGTTTCTCCTTAGATTGGCTTTAATTTTGACAGCTTTTTATAATTGTCTCCAAAGCAGTCTTGCACATCTTTTGAAAGATTTATTCTATAAGTATGGTGGTATTTGTATTGCTACTTAAAATATTATCTTTCTTAATTCCATTTTTTACATTTGTTGCTAGTGTGTAGGAACACAACTGATTTTTTATGCACTCATATCCAGCAATCTTGCCAGATTCATTGGTCAGTTTTAATTAGACTGTAGGTTCCCTTGGATATTCTACAGACCATCATATAAATCTGAACAATGGCAACTCTGCTTCTTCCCTGGCAACTTATATATCTTTTGTTTGTTTACTCATTTTTTTTTAACTTATGTACTCATTGGATCTCTAGTATATTATAAAATAGATATAGTAATAATGGGTATTTTCAGTTCAGTTCAGTTCATCCACTCAGTCATGTCCAACACTTTGCAACCCCATGAACTGCAGCACATCAGGCCTCCCTGTCCATCATCAATTCCGGAGTCCACCCAAACCCATGTCCATTGAGTCAGTGATGCCATCCGACCATCTCATCCTCAGTCATCCCCTTCTCCTCCTGCCCTCAACCTTTCCCAGCATCAGGATCTTTTCAAATGAGTCAACTCTTTGCATGAGGCAGCCAAAGTATTGAAATTTCAGCTTCAGCATCAGTCCTTCCAATGAACACCCAGGGCTGATCTCCTTCAGAATGGACTGGGTGGATCTCCCTCACAGTCCAAGGGACTCTTCTCCAGGACCACAGTCCACAAGCATCAATTCCTCTGTACTCAGCTTTCTTTATAGTCCAACTCTCACATCCATACATGACCACTGGAAAACCATAGCCTTGACTAGACGGACCTTTGTTGACAAAGTAATGTCTCTGCTTTTGAATATGCTGTCTAGGTTGGTCATAACTTTCCTTCCAAGGAGTAAGCGTCTTTTAATTTCATGGCTGCAATCACCATCTGCAGTGATTTTGGAGCCCAGAAAAATATAGTCAGCCACTGTTTTCACTGTTTCCCCATCTATTTGCCATGAAGTGATGGAACCAGATGCCATGATCTTAGTTTTCTGAATGTTGGGCTTTAAGCCAACTTTTTCACTCTCCTCTTTACTTTCATCAAGAGGCTCTTTAGTTCTTCTTCACTTTCTGCCATAAGAGTGGTGTCATCTTTTTTACCTTTCCTGATTTGTAAAAAAATGCTTTCCACTGTTCATGGTTACATGTGATGTTATTGATGAGTTTTGGTAGATGATTTTGATTTTCAGATGACCATGTGGTTTTTCCTTTATAAAATGCTAATGTGGAAAATTAGAGCAATGGATATTTATCAAAATGCACAAACATTGAAAGAGTCAACTTGCTCAATAACATACCATTTGTAGGTCTGCTAGCAAGGCATGACAATTCCAGGTATTCTACATCTCCATCCATACTTGGTATTATTATCAATATATTTCATTTTAGTCATTTTAGTGGATACGAAGTAGTATCTCATCATTTATAAACTTATGAGCTCTGTAGTTCCTGCTGGAAGTAAAACTAACAAAAGCAACTGGTGTAGGGTGAGCCACACCAAGATGTTTGTAAACTGGTAGATAAATCAACTTGCATAACAGTAGCTCAATCCAGTCAGCATCATAACACAGATTCCAAAACTACCATGAAGGACTGTTCCAAGAGCTTTGTGAATCCAGTATCTGTAAACTGTATCATAATAATTTGTGAGTCAATTGTTAATAAACTAAATTAATAAAATTATAACTTATGTGGGTTCTAGGGGGTGGTTTCCTTTAAAAAGAGTTTCCTGTGGTAGCTAAGACACCAGCAGGGCTCTGAGAGCTACCCTATGCAATCTTGGATAAACTCTAAAATCTGAGCCTCAGTCTTCATACTTGTGACATGGGACATTAGTAGGATCCACAGAATAGGATCATTTTGAGAATAAAATAAAATAATTCATGTCAAGTTTATTCCAGTGCCTAGCTTGGAGCATATGCTTATTAAATGTTCAGTTGTGGCTACTTATCAAAAAGTTTAGATATTGGTTTCTTCTCTAGTAGGGGAGAAGTAAAGGAGTCATGCAAGCCCCTGGCAGATACATAGTAAAAACTGAACAAAATGGAAAACAAAATTTTATATGTCTGAAAGTATTCCAAAGTGGACCAAAATCAGAGGAGAGTTTAGGCTTGAGAAACTGCAAGAAGAAAGGGTAGAAACTGCACAGACTGCTTCTTGACCCAAGAAGCTGCCAAAAATCATAGCCAAGGTCAAGGAAAAACAATAAAGTTAAAGAAAGCTGTTACATAATGGATGGCCCTGAACCCTGTCTAAAGTAACAGTGTTATAAGTGGTGTCTTTAGTTGTATAGAAAAGGGGAGAGGAAAAGAATTATTCACCCAGAATCACCCAAAGACTCTATACATGGGAGACATTTATAAAGAAATTAGTGGAAGGATTGCATGGTTGGGCAGTGACCATTCATTCATTCATGTGTTACTCCTCTCCATGTTTGTTTAATCAAGAAATTTTTACCAAGCATCTACAATTTCATTACTAAATGTTAGCACTATAAAGATAATAGTGGAATTTCTGGATTTCCACTATTTATTCTCTAAGACACAGGCTTGACCAAATTCAGAGATGATTTTAAGGCTCTGCCTCAAAATCTTGTACCCTGTCATAGCTTCCACCCACGTCAAACCAACACCTGCAGCAGAGAGAACGCAGCAACTCCTGCATTCACCTTGAATTTATATCCACGTGCATAGACCTGGCTTCCCTGGTAGCTCATCAATAAAGAATCTGTCTGCCAGTGCAGAAGATGCAGTTTAATCCCTGGGTTGGGAAGATCCCCTGAGGAGGAAATGGCAACTCACTCCAGTATTCTTGCCTGGAAAATTCCATGAACAGAGGAGCCTGGTGCACTCAGTTTATGGGGTTGCAAGAATCGGACACAACTGAGCACGCATACACCTCTGCCTCCACAGGCCTAACAGAGAGGGGGCTACGTCCATGATGACCAACCTGGCTGTATGTTAGATCCACCTAGGAGCTCTAAAAACTCTAAGGCCCCCACTGTTTCCAGATCAACCACATGCAAACCTTTGAGTGTAGGACCCTGACATCAAAACCTGTAAATCTTCCTAGATGATTTGGGGTACAACCAGAATGGAGAATGAACATTAGGCTGGCTTAGTTGCATCAGAACGAATGGAAACGGCTGGATGGTCTTCCAGGGAGTAGGAAGGTGGGAACTGGTATTGCTACTGATAATGAAGGGGCTCCCTGGTCACTTAGCTGGTAAAGCATCTGCCTGCAGTGCAGGAGACCTGGGTTTGATCCCTGGGTCAGAAAGAGCCTCTGGAGAAGGGAGTGGCTACCCACTCCAGTGTTCTTGACTGGAGAATTCCATGAGCAGAGGAGCCTGGTGCGCTGCAGTCCATGGGGTCACAAAAAGTCAGACATGACTGAGTGATTGACAGTGAGTCAGAGTAGGCTAGGCGCAGGAGGAGGGCATTATGGTCCTCCCCCATGGGGGAGTCTGTGCCTATCAGGAAGTGTTGTGGGCTGAGTCGTATCCCCTCAAATTCATATGCTGAAGTCCTAACCCCCACACCTCAGAATGTGGCTGTACTGGGAGACAATGTCCTTACAGAGGAGATAAGAGGGAGGCGATAGGCAATATGACCCTTGGGCTTACGAGAGGAGGAGATTAGGGCACAGGCACGCAGAGAGGGAAGAGCATCTGGACACACCGTGGGAAGGCGGCCATCTGTAAGCCCAGGAAAGAGGGAAAACCAACCCTACTGACACCTTGATCTCAGACTTCTAGACTCTAAAACTGTGTGAAAGTACATATCCGTTGCTTAAGCCGCCCAGTTATGGCAGCCCTAGCGAACCAAGACCGGAAGCAGAGGTTCCATGTGACGATGCGGCTGTCTTGTCACGGCCACTAAAACATAGTCATGGGGACTTTTCTGGTGGTGCAGTGGTTAAGACTCCACCTGCCAGTGCAGGGGACATGGGTTGGATCCCTAGTCCAGAAGGTTCCACCTGCTGCAGGGCAAGTATGCCTGTGTGCCACAACCAGCGAGCACCCGTGCTCCAGAGCACACGCTGCACAACGAGAGAGGCCACCGCAGTGAGAAGCCCACGCACTACTGCCAGAGAGTAGCCCTGCTCTCCACACTAGAGGAAGCCTGCACCCAGCAACAAAGACCTGGCGCAGCTAAAAATAAAATAAAATTAAGTTTTAAAAAATATAGTCATAATGAAAACAAAAAAATCTAACAGTGGAAAATGGTATGGAATGAAAATTTTAATTTCTCTTGTCTTCTCTGAACTCTCTGTAATAATTCCCCTGAGGTAAGTACTATTAACCGTTTTATATTAAAAAAATATCCTGTGAAAGCATCCAGATGTATTTCTTGACTACACACTGAGCACTGATGCCTTCTACGTGGCAGACCTTGGGCAGCTGCCACACAGAGGAAGACACTATGCTATTCTGAACCCCAGTGCTGGCCACGTGATGGTGCCTGGCTTCCCTCTCTGGGGTCACGGCCCCCAGCAGGAAGGAGGAGCATACTGGGACGCCCACACTGGGGGCCTGATGGGAGTGAACACAGTTGTTATTTGGAGGAAGCCAAAGCAATCACCATCAAAGGGCAAGAATCAACAGGAATTAAAATTTGTGCTTAGTCATGGAGGAAAGACACTTAGCCAGCCACTGATCTAGGACGAGGACCAGGCCATGGATGAGGTCAAGGTGGGAAGTGAGGAGGTGCAAGGGTCCCCAGCAGGAGCTGCAGGAGAGAGGGTTCTGCAGCTCTAGGCTGTGAACAGGGTGGGATTCAGGGTGGGATGGAGTGGCCCTGGCAAGCCAACAGGCTTCGGGTCTCGGGGGCGTTCTCAGGGGACAAATACACCCACATGGGGGAGTCTAGCCAACATCATCCTGAACAATTACAGCCACAGGAGGTCACAACCCAGATCCCATGGAACACAGAGAAGGAGTTAGGGAAGGAAGTCAGGAAGGTGATGTGGAGAAATGAGGCTGAACTCGGTCTTGAAGAAGAGACATTGACCAGATGAAGGTGTGGAAGGACATTATAGGAAGGGGAAGCATAATCAAAGCCAGGATGGCCTGAGGGAAGAGGGTATGTCTACAGGATAAGAATATACGGTACAGTAGACGTGTATTGTTATCGGTGTAGAGGGTCTGGAAAGGTACCTAGAGCCAGGCTGGACAGCACCCATCAGATGCAAGTGTGGGCCGTGTCCTAAGGAACTGTGATTGGAGGAGAGCGGTGCTGAATCTGGGCTGCAGACGCTGATCTACCTGATCCTCTAGGGGCAGTGAGGCGACAGGCTTGCATCTGGGGAGAGCACGCCAGCGGTGGGCAAACACATTTATCCTCAGCCTCCCTCTCACCTTCTCCACAGTTGCAGCAGCTTTCCTGAGCTCTCTCCTCTCTTCCACTTCTACAGCTCTTTTTCCCCAAGTAGGTGACAAGGTGGACCTGCCCCACTGCTCCAGGCCCTGGAAGAATGCCCAGCACAGACTGCCCACCGTGGGTCACCATGAAGCCTGAAAGACACGGAGTAGCTGCAGCCCGGCTATAGCTGTGAGCCCCTCTGAGTGGAAGGAAGCACACGGGCAGAAGTCTCCCCCTGCCTCACCTTAACAATTGCAGTCACACACTGAGCACTGAAGAGTCTGACAGGACAAAAACATGTGGGCAGGTCTCTGGGGTGTTCTTTAGGCTGCAAGCAAGGCCCTTCTCTCTCTCCAGGATTCTGTGAAAGCCGTTTCACTTAACTTTCCCAGCATGTAAGACACACCCTCTCCAGGGTTATCTCTGGTCAAGGATCAAACAGTTGCTACCCACTGTCTCTGCGGAATGAAATGCTTCTATTGAATCAAAACTGACACAGCGACACAAACCAGATAGGCGTGAGACTGGGCCACGGGAGGCCTGGTTATCTGGAACATTGTTCCTTACCCAAGAGAGACGCATTTATCTGAGTACTGTGACCATGTACTTTGAGATAAAATTTCCTAGGGAACCCTTCATATCAGCAGCGACTCTTCATCTTCGAACTTAAGAAAAAAAAAAGTATGTATTTCTTTACCTTATTTGGCCAAGAGGAAGTGTGTAGTGTGTGTGGGGGTGGGGGTTTGAAAGCGCTTCTCCAGCTTGTGTCCTGGTCCCCAACCTGAGCACTGGAAAAAGAGCCATGAGATGTATTGGTGGAAACCACCTCTTGAGGGCCCTGAAAGGCCATCTCCCTGTCCCCTCCTCCCAAAAAGGACTTCCTCAGCGTGTTTAGCACACAGCACAGTAAGTATGATAGTTCTATGTGCCAACTTGGCTAGGCCGCAGTACCCAGATATTTGGTCAAATAAAATACTAGTCTAGATGTCACTATGAAGATGTTTTTTAGATTAGATTAATGATTACCTTTTGAACTGTGGTGCTGGAGAAGACTCTTGAGAGTCCCTTGGACTGCAAGGAGATCCAACCAGTCCATTCTGAAGGAGATCAGCCCTGGGATTTCTTTGGAAGGAATGATGCTGAAGCTGAAACTCCAGTACTTTGGCCACCTCATGCGAAGAGCTGACTCATTGGAAAAGACTTTGATGCTGGGAGGGATTGGGGGCAAGAGGAAAAGGGGGCGACCAAGGATGAGATGGCTAGATGGCATCACGGACTCGATGGACGTGAGTCTGAGTAAACTCCGAGAGTTGGTGATAGACAGGGAGGCCTGGCGTGCTGTGATTCATGGGGTCACAAAGAGTCGGACACGACTGAGTGACTGAACTGAACTGAATGATTACCATTTAAATCAGTAGAATTCGAGAAAGCAGATTACTCTCCTGAATGTAGGTGGGCCTCATCCAATTAGTTGAAAGCCATAAGAGAAAATGACTGAGGTTCCCAAGAATTCTAGCAAAGGAATTCTGACTGGAGCTGTGACATCAGCTCTTTCCTGGGCCTCTAGCCCACCAGCCTGCCCTGCAGGTTTTGGACTCCACAACTTTGTGTGCTAACTCCAGAATTTCTGAAACAGATATATGAAAAATGTATATGCACGTATAGGTATGCATGTATGGGTATTAATGTGTGTGTATATGTATGCATAGTGCATATACATGCTTGCATTTCCCAGTTCTCCCTAATGAAAGTATCAAAAGGGAATACACTCCAGCAGCAACAATGAGCACACTTAGGGCCTGGATAGTGGTGTCTCATACTCCTCATGAAAACTGACTAGGACTACTCAGAAAAATGGCTGATTTGAAGATCAGGGTAGAGTCAGTACAAGATGAGCCTGGAACATGTTAAGCCAGAAAGAAAGAAAGGAAGTGTGCACAAAAGATAATGGAACATGTTACAAGGTCTTGGGAAGCAGTTCAGAGTCTTCGCAATGGTACAACTGGAGCACCAGCACATTAAGTACAATAATAAACTCTTGGAAAATGGGATTGAAAAATCAATCCATATCACTGATTTTAAAAGACATATGCATAAATAGAGGAGAAGGTTACTCTGCCTACAGTTGAATGCTGAGGGGCCAAACAGCCAACGTGCAGGGAGAGCTGGAGAGGGAACATTATCACTGTACAGCCACGGAGTGGAGAGTAGATCAGCAAGAAGCATCCGTGGATTTTCAATCCAGAGGGAGGTTTTGATGAGGAGCACACTTGTATGTGTTAAAGTGTCTCCTCATGAGCTGCTTATGAATTCAAGGGAGAAAATAAAACCTAATAATTATGTAGCAGAGATCAGAATTACCTCCACCAGTGAATAGTGTGTGTCTTCTAACACATTAGCCCATGAAGGACACAAGTCCACCAGCGCAGCATTATGGCCAGCAATGCGTAACCCCAGTAAAATCACCAAGAAGCATCAGGCAAACACAACATGATGACTGCTCTATTTTTAAAAAGAATGGTGCAAGGATGGGAGGGGGCACTCTGCTTCTCAAATGTCAATGTCATAAAAGACGACAAAAGGCTATGATAGTGTTTCAGACTAAAGGAGACCAAAAGATCATGACAACTAAATGCAGTACCCAACCCTGCACTGAATCCTGTGGAGGAGAATGAAGTGCTGGAAAGAACATTATTAGATTGACTGACAAAATCAGGATACAGCTGCCAGATTAGATGAAAGATTACATCAATGTAAGTTTATGAAGTTGATACTGTACCATGGTTATGTAAGAAAATATTCTATTCTTAGGTAATACACACTGATATATTTAAAGGGAAAACACCATATGTAATTTACCTTCAACTGGCTCAGAAAAAAGAGTTCTATATTTACACATGTATGTATGTGTCTGTACATACACATAGATGGATGAATGGGTGGTGCATGGATGGATGGATGGGTGACTGGGTGGATGGATGTGTGTATGGATGGATGGATGGGTGGATGAACGGATAAAAGAGGCAAGGAGGGGGAGAGAGAAAGAACAAAGTTCTTGGGGGAAAGAGAACTCTATGGGGAAGAGAGACATTTGTTCCCTGAGTCTGTAGCAGCGTGTGTTCTCAGGCCATGCCCACAGTAAGGCTGGATGAACTAATCTTTTGACCTGAAGAAATAACCAAAAACATATGAGTTGAACTTGGGGCACTGGTTAGAATCAGATCATTCAGACCAAGTGAGCACATCTAAGGCACTGGCCCCCTCTCAGTGAACATGTACTATGGTGTGTTATAGACAACCCTAACTTAATCACGGTACCAGTCAGCTTTCTAGCAGGAACAGATGGTAGACTGACACTAGATCCCTGAGGACAGTGTAATAAAGACTATTTACAGAAGTGAAGGGCAGAGTCAGAGGAACGAGTGAGGGAAGAGGCAGCTCCTCATGAAAAGCAGCAGTGAGGAGCCGGTGCTATCAGAAAGCAAAACAGAAGGGAGGGAGCAGTTACGCAGAGAAGAGCCATCTCAGAGGAGCCCTATGCTCTGGAAAAGGGATACACCCGACTCTGCAGCCAGCCCTTCGCAATCTAGAAGGGAGGGACCATAGAGGACAGACACCTTGATTGCACTTTCCTTACAACCTCTGGTCTCCCTCCAGGGTCTCCAATTGGCTGAATCCTCCTGGTAGCTGGTGGGCAAGGGAGCCTATTGATACGGTCTACAGAGGTCAGTTTCCTAGGGGAAAGGATGAGGGAGAGGAGGGTAGAGAGCAAATCTACCAGGGGAGATGGACTTAGCAATGATCTGGGGCTACAATGAATGTTTAACTTTGCAGGAACACAGAAAGCTGACATTCAACATCACCAAACAAAAGAGTTCTGATTGTATGTCGAGGATTCTTGGAAATGGAATGGTCAAAGAGTTCGAAACGAAAGTTAAAAAAAAAAAAAAGGTGCTGTTTTCCTGAATATAGGAAATAAGACTTTAAAAATCCCTATTTTTCCTAAAGTAATTTTCCAAATTGTCAACCACAGCCAGTAGGAAGTAAACATAGGAGAATTCATTAACAAGAGAGCAGCAAAATTGAACATGGATGGAGAAATTCTCCCATTCATTTTCCCTGGAAGTAGAATACCTGTCAGATTTGACAAAAAGGTGGTAAGTTTCTGCAGTGCTCCACTGAAGTGTGGCCCCGGGTCTAGCGTGTATTCAGTGGGCTCTCTGCAGAGGGCAGGGCACAAGGCAGGATGTAGACTGCACAGCTTGTTCACAGAGGAAATTCAGGGGGCAAGATAAAGCTACTGACTCAAAGATGAATCACAAAATGACAAGTTGGGAGGTCTGGAGGAAGAGCAGGGGCGTGGTGTATGACAATGCGTGGCCAGTGTTTCAGGACCCAGGCTGTAAGAGGCCAGTGCTGAGTGTCATTCGCTGTTTGTTTTGGAGGCAGGATTCACTATGGAGAAGAGGACAGACCTCACAGCTAAGACCAAGACTGACCCTTCCCAGCCTTGATTTCCCGACACGAAACTGTACTAGGTCCTGCCTTTTCTGCCCCACCTCCCACCACTCCCTAACCACACTCCAGTCACCACACTGTCTCTGAACACATCCTGCAGTTTAACATCACTGTGTCTTTGAGAACTGCGATAGACTTCAAGTTAAGCTGCTGTAACAAAGAAAGAATAAAATAGATAGCCTTAAATTAAAATTTTTCTCCTGAAGCAGTCCAGGGGCAAGTGGCACAGAGCTGGCAGGGCAGTGCTGCTCCCATCCTGGGATCCAGGTTCCTCACATCCTGTAACATCCTCTTACTTCCCCATCTCCTGGAGTATTACCATCATCCACAGAGGTGAAGTGGGCTTACCTTCATGTCTGGCAAAGAGAGAGCATGGGGGAGTGGCTTTGTCTCTAAAGAGATGGCTCAGAAGTGGCTCACATAACTTTTGTTCATGTGCTATTGGCCTGAACCTAGTTGTATGGTCATTTCTGGCTGCAAGGGAGTCTGGGAAGTATAGCCTCTACTGGTGGCTCTGTGATCTACACAAGAACATGGTGTTCTTTCATGAAGGGGTAACTGACTGCAGCTGCCAGAACCTAAGCAACAGGCCAAAGAGGCCCCACTGGCCTGCAACGGGGTACAACTGGAGCACTAAATTATTAAGTGCAATAATAAACTATTTTAAGATGAGAATGCACATTAATCCTTTTCTATCCACATCAGTGATTTGAAAAGGTACGAAAACAAATAGGGGAGAAGGCAAGGTTCTTGTTTATGATAACCATCTGCCACCAGTCTGCCATTTTCTCAGCTCAGAACGGACTTTGCTCACCTTGATCACATCCCTGAATTTCCCTTTCTGCCCTTCTGTGACTTAGTTAAAAATAAACTTCCCCTATTCTCCAACCCCAACATTTTTTAACTCCCCTTCATTATAATTATCTGTGTATGAGCTGAAGAAATTAGAGGCAAATTACCAAGATCACTCCCGTGAGGAGAACAATCTTTATAAAGTCTATAAAACTCAGTTGTTGCAGTCTTCATTTGGTCACCCTTCAGAACCGTACTGCTGTTGCAGAAAAATATTGTTTCCAACCTTGATCATACTTTTTCATATCCTTTCAGAGTCAAAGATCTTCCGTGACCCAGAAATGGTCTCTCAGGCTACTGACTCTACTATTCCTCTTAGTTGCTGTCCCTTGTAGCAAGTTTTTGTCCCATTCTCCATGGTTCTACAACAGGACCCACTCAACTTTAGAGACCAGACATCACTGTAATCACAAATGCTCTCATCTGTATCACAATAAAACGTATATTCTGACCAGAATCTAACAGCTCATTTGTGAAATTTGTGGTGCAGAGAGTTCAGGTCCTTTGATGAAAGATCATTGAAGTAAGCCCTGACTGAGTGTTAGCTGAATGAACAATTTATTCATTGAACAAATAAACAAATAAAGTTGGTCAATATTTAATCCAAAAGCTAGTTATAAAAATCTCTAATTTGAAAAGATGAAAGTACCCCAGTATTCACAGTAGCATTATTTACAGTAGCCAAGATATGGAAGCAACCTAAATGTCCATTAGCAGAGGAATAGATTAAAAAAAAGATGTGGTACATGTATACAATAGAATATTGCTGCTGCTGCTGTTGCTGCTAAGTCGCGTCAGTCGTGTCCGACTCTGTGCAACCCCAGAGACGACAGCCCACCAGGCTCCCCCGTCCCTGGGATTCTCCAGGCAAGAACACTGGAGTGGGTTGCCATTTCCTTCTTCAATGCGTGAAAGTGAAAGATGAAAGTGAAGTTGCTCAGTCGTGTCCGACTCTTAGCGACCCCATGGACTGCAGCCTACCAGGCTCCTCTGTCCATGGTATTTTCCAGGCAAGAGCACTGGAGTGTGAGATGAGTGCAATTGTACAGCAGTTTGAGCATTCTTTGGCATTGCCTTTCCATGGGACTTTCCAGGCAAGAGTACTGGAGTGGGTTGCCATTGCCTTCTCCAAATGGAATATTACTCAGCGATAAAAACAATGAAATAATTCTATTTGCTGCAACATGGGTAGACCTGGAGATTATACTATATGAAGTAAGTCAGACAGAGAAAGACAAATCAAATATCATATGCTATCACTTACATGTGGAATCTAAACAAAATCATACAAATGAACTTATTTACAAAACAGAAACAGACTCACAGACATAGAAAACAGATTTATGGCTACCAAAAGGGAAAAGTTGAGGAGGGAGGCAGATAAACTAGGAATTTGGGATTAACAGGTACACACAGCTATTTATAAAATAGACAAACAACAAGGCCTACTTTACAGCACAATGGAACTATATTCAATATCTCATAATAATCTATAATGGAAAAGAATCTGAAAAGAATGTATATATATTCTTTTGCTGTACACTTGAAACTAACACAACATTATAAATCAACTGTACTTCAATTTTTAAAAAATCTAGTTACAAACAGTCTGGTTCTTTCAGTTGTTTTATCATCAAATGCCATTTGCAGGTTACCTGTCTGCTCACAAGATTTCCATTGATCAAAGCACACTGTCATACTGCCTAAATCCAGTCTTGATGAAGGGGTAGTGCTGGGTTTCATTCTTTTTAGACATCTTGGAAATTAAAAGGAATAAATCCTATTGGACTGTTGGTGTGGCGGGTAGTCTTGGGGAATCCACTTTTGCAGGTTCTCAGGATAGTCCTGCTGTGGTTCTCCCCTAATGCTTCTGAAATGATCTTTATTTAAGGTTGAGAACTGACAGTGAACACAAAGGTCTTCTGTCACTTTAGAACCCACCCAGGGCTCCTAAGTGTGGTGGGAGGCCCTGAGTGCCTACAGGAGCACAGGCTGACAGCTCTCCCCAAAACAGGCTTGCTTGGGCCTGAAGGTTTAGGAGGACAAGATAAATAAGAGTAATGGCGTGACATCAAGGACGTCTATTTGAAGGCAAAACAACCCACCAGCTACACCTTGAGATCAATAGACAGTCAGCCCTGTCTACATTAATATCCACATGACTCCATAAAGATCATTGGTTCCAGTAATGATGTCACTCAGGCACTGTAAGAGCCCAGATCATCCTAGATCCTGCCATGTTCAGATTCACACGCTTCCCAAACACTGGAATACAGGCTTCCATTGTTATAAGCAGAGTCTAAACAAAAATTTCACTTTTACTCTACCCCCTGAGTTTCCTGTGTTCATCCTGTTAATGAAACCTGTTTCTTCCTAAAACAAAATAGGGTCTGAAACCTGCCAACCTTCTAAACCCCTAATCTAGAGAAATGCCAAGCTACTTGGCGCGGTCACATTATCAAATCAGATGTTTGGTGTGTTTTTTCCTAAGAATGGTATGAAACATCCTAACACATGAGTTTAAATTTTTAAAGATCACCCTAAAAACTAATCATAACCTTTGAATAACTACAAAAGTATCAACTGAATTATAATTTATGTCACACTTTTATTAGGGGGAGAAAATACCTTTGCAGGTTGATCCTGGGGAGATTTTCACATGAATAGAGATACAGTATAAAGTAAAAGAAAAGGTGGGGGAGGATGGATATATGCATATGTATGGCTGAGTCCCTTCCCTGTTCACCTGAAACTGTCACAACATTGTTAATTGGCTATACCTCAATACAAAATAAGGGCTTCCCTCACAGCTCAGTTTTTAAAGAATCTGCCTACAATGCAGGAGATCCCAGTTCTATTCCTGGGTCAGAAAGATCGCTTGGAGAAAGGATAAGCTACCCACTCTGTTAGGGGAAGCACACTGATTGACACCGTCCACCCTGGCCAGGCACCATAGTAACTATTTGCATGAGTTGTTTTATGACAGGAGATCCTGATAAGGAATACAGAACTAATAAGCCACCACCAACCGGAAGAGTCCAGGAAAGGTCGAAAGGAGACACCACGTGTCCGCCCACTTCCCAGAATCCCTCTCACTAGCATCCATCTTGGCTGAGCGATGCGTGCGCCACCAGGAAAGATTCTGAATTAGAATGATTGGCCAAAGACCACCCGGAAACTAATCCCATCACCATAAAACCCGACATTGTGAGACACGTGGCAGAGCAGTTCTTCTGGGTTCCCTTACCCTACTGCTCTCCACCTGGGTGCCCTTTCCCAATAAAATCTCTTGCTTTGTCAGCACATGTGTCTCCTCAGACAATTCATTTTTGAGTGTTAGACAGAGCCCAGTTTCGGGCCCTGGAATGGGTCTGCCTTCCTACAACAACTCTAGTATTCTTGGGCTTCCCTAGTGGCTCAGCTGGTAAAGAATCCACCTGCAATATGGGAGACCTGGGTTCGATCCCTGGGTTCGGAAGATCCCCTGGAGAAGGGAAAGGCTACCCACTCCAGTATTCTGGCTTGGAGAATTCCATGGACTATATGTTGTCCATGGGTTTGCAAAGAGTCAGACATGACTGAGCAACTTTCACTACAAAATTTTAAAAATTTTAAATAATAAAGTGAAAGAAAAGGTTGTTGAAAGGAAGTCCCAACACTCTCATATCAGCAGACCTCAAAGATAGCGCAGCTTCAATTCCAAACCAACACCATAAACTGTATCACAATAAAGTGAGTCACACAAATTTTTGGTTTCCCAGTGCATATAAAAGTTGTGTTTACACTACATTGCAGTCTATTAAGTTTGCAATAGCATACATCTAAAAATATATATATTCTTTAATTTAAAAATGTTATTGCTAAAAAAAATGCCAATCATTTGAACATTTAGTGAGTAGTAGTAGTAACAAAGATCACTGGTCACAGATCATCTTAATAAATATAATAATAATAAAAAAGTTTGAAACATTGCCAAAATGTGATATAGAGGCACAAAGTGAGCAAATGCTATAGGAAAAATGATACCAATATACTTAGTCAGTGCAGGGTGCCACAAACCTTCAATCTGTAAAAACAAAAACAAAAAAACCACAGTATCTGTGAAGCAATGATAAAACAAAGCATAATGAAACAAGGTCTACCTGTAATGAGATTTCCAAACAGATAAAACATTATGTGCTATTACAGGATATTGTAGCTGATGTCTGACTTATGGCCCAAATGGGATTCAAACACATCTACACATAACTGTTGAGTAGTAGGCAGCCCTTGGTGCTAATACTTTACATAAGAAGAGCTGTTTATGGCTGAAGGAGTAAACACAGGCTGAGGCACTTTGCCTAGGGGTGCATGATGTCTGTGCCCCAAATAGCTGGTGAGATATGAGAAATGCAGAACGCTATTTCAGTATTTACTGAAATGGACATACTACAAGGAGAAGGCAAAGTGGATATGAAACATTCTGGGCCGGGAGCTGCACCTGAGTTCTAACCTATCTTGGCCTCAGTGTCACTACTCCAGAACTCCTTTCCCTCACATGCTATGTATTTGGTTTGGGCTAGATGATGTCTGTGGACTTTCCAGTTACAGACTGGAACTAGAGTGCTCGGACTCTAAGGAGAACCATGACCAAAAATAATATTAAATAACATGGTAGTCAGTGAAAGAATAGCAGTCAGAAAGGCATGGAAAAGAAGTGGCCAGTAGGTCTCCTTTATCAAATGGAAGAAGGATCTGAAATCTATTTCCTTGGACCCAGACAGAGGGCAGCAACTGCAGAATCATGGATTTCTGTGGCGTCTGCACTGAAGTGAAGTTGCTCAGTCGTGTCCGACTCTTTGCGACCTCGTGGACTGTAGCCCACCAGGCTCCTCCAGCCATGGGATTCTCCAGGCAAGAATACTGGAGTGGGTTGCCATTTCCTTCTCCAGGGGATCTTCCCAACCGAGGGATCGAACCCAGGTCTCCCGCATTGGAGGCAGACGCTTTAACCTCTGAGCCACCAGGAAACCTTAATTCTCATTCCCATGGAAATGAGGGAACAAGGTTGCTTCCTAGCACACTGGTGGCTTTAAATTCCCATCTCTTCTGAGACTTTCTTTCTGTTTCTGTTGTACTGAACCCTGCTTTGGTAGCATGAAAATGGAAAGACAAGTAGCACCTGAAAGAAAAAGAAACTGTCCCCTCCTACTCTTCCAGTACATTCTATTCGAAAGATGGGCAATGGGAAAAGATGAAACCAAATAAAATGATACTGAAAATTCTGAACATTTTTTTTCATACTCCATGTAAGTTCATGAACCTATTATAATTGGCTACCAAATCCTTAACATTTTTATCTCCCTTCAGTCTCTGCTGCTGCTGCTAAGTTGCTTCAGTCATGTCCGACTCTCTGTGACTCCATGGATGGCAGCCCACCAGGCTCCCCTATCTCTGGGATTCTCCAGGCAAGAACACTGGAGTGGGTTGCCATTTCCTTCTCCAATGCATGAAAGTGCAAAGTGAAAGTGAAGTTGCTCAGTCGTGTCCGATTCCTAGCAACCCCATGGACTGCAGCCTACCAGGCTCCTCCATCCATGGGGTTTTCCAGGCAAGAGTACTGGAGTGGGGTGCCATTGCCTTTTTCACCTTCAGTCTCTACTCACTCCCTATATTTTAGTATCATTTTTAGTAATTTGAATAAAATGCCTAAGTTTTCCTGGGGCTCATAATACAAAGGAGTGATAGAATTCACTCTTAGCCCATCTAAGACATTTTGTGAAATAGGAGGGGGAAAGCCCCATTTCCCTCATGGCTGGACAAGGACATGTGAGCTGGAATTTCAGCACCACCAGCCCTCAGTGGACACCTTTGTACAATGAAACTTTACAAACAGCCACAGTGGCTCTGATATGAGTGGATACAGAATAATTAGGAAAGGCTTCCAGCATCCCAAGCTCTGTTTCATGAATATGGACTGTCCTCACACCCAAAGGAAAGAAAATAACTTCTGCATTAGTTTCCAGAAAGAGCTTCAAAAAAATCTCAAGCCTGGTGTATTTTTAGAAGTTCACCTACAGCTTGATTTTAAACTTTGCTTTGTCTTTCTATTTCAAATAATCTTACAAGAATCTTTAAACTTCATCTTTTTAGGAGAAATTGTGGAGGCAGGTGTTCAAATGAAAGAGAAAATCTAAAAGTTTGTACTTGTAAATTAGTATTGAATTTAAATAGTCCAAAGAATATTTTACTGAGCAATGACTTGCAGGAATGACCTTTAAAGAAGTCTTTTTCTCCCTTTTACTATTGAACACACTCATGTATACATGCATACACACATGATTTATGTGTGCTAGTACAAATAGTAACTTAAAATTTGGCAGTACGATTAAAAAAATTTTTTTTTGCATTACCACAAATCTTGTGTGTTCTTGGTTCCCTGACTAGGGATCAAACCTGTGCCCCTGCAGTGGAAGCACAGAGCCTCAATCACTGGATCACTAGGGAACTCCCAATTTTTCTTTTAATAAATCATCAATTGCCAAACTGGAAATTAACAGCTCCAACCATTTAAAATTATTAATTTTTTTAAAGAGTGTAGAAATTTTCATTTTTAAACTAAGGGAAGATGATATTGTTTGTTTCTTAAAGGAACAAAAACTATAAATCATTATTCTAATTTGTACCCTCAAAATTCATGAGTTTTTCCATTATAAAATTGTTTATAGACACTAGTGTTATATTTCAAAGATAGATACACAAAAAAGTAAAGCAAAACAAAACAAACTTTAAGATTCACAATCCACTCACCTAGAAATAAACAATGCTAAGATTTTTGTTTTCCTTCTGCTCTGTCTTTTCTGCATGAAGAAGCATACCCAGATAATGTAAAAGTTATTTTTTAATAAATAAATTTCTTTCATTTAACCAATTATTAAGGTTTTTCAAATACCTTATTTTAGATATCTAACATAATTATATAAAACATGTGGTAGCCAGCCTCCAAGATGACCCCAGTGGTTACGGCCTCCTGGTGTTCATGACCCTATGCAGTACTTTTTCACATTGAACAGAGGTGACCTGTGTAACCAATAAGATACTTCAGAAAAACAGTTTGATTTCCAAGACTATGTCATAAAAGATGTTGCCGTTTTCAAATGTTTTTTGGTTTGACTCAGTATAGTAGAAGCCAGGGGACATGTAATGAGGACTCCAGCATCCCCTTCAGAGGTGCAGGCGGTGCGGAACTGAGCTCTCCTGCCAATAACCAGCCCCAGTGTGCTAGGTGTTAGCATTTGAGCTTGTCACCATGGAAGTAGGTCCTCCCACTTAGTCACGATCTTGGATGACTGCAGCCCTGGATGACTCCTTGATCGTAACCATGTGAGAGACTGAGACAGAATCACCAAGCCAATCTGCTCCTGGGTTCCAGATCCACAGAAACTGTGGGAGTTAATACATATTATTTTGGAATAATGTTGCATATAAATAATTGTGACTTTGGTAGCAGATGTGGGCACTATCATAACAAAACAGCTAAAATGTGGGGGTGCCTTTATGACAGGGAAGACTCAGAAGTAAAAGCCTAAGGTACATTGAAAAACTTAGCAGAAGCCTGATGACCTTCAAGGATGCCATTGGTAAGGACTCAGGAAAATCTGGAAAATATTACTGGGAACTAAAAGATAAGAGATTCTTGTTAGATAGGACAGAAAATTTAGCAGCCGTCATATGCAAACCTATGGGGGTGGGGGGAGGAATATATCTAATGGGCTAAGTGATCTAGCTAAGATTTCCAGGCAGTGTTGAAAGTACTGCTTGGTTTCTTATAGCAAAATGTAAGAGGAGAGATAAGCTGAAGGAAGAATTATTCAATAAAAGGAGTCAAGACTTTCTGCTTCTGAAACTTTCCAGATGACAGAAAATGCTAAAATTGTAAAATAGCTTCCAGGCAAAGATCAAATCTAGGGCTCTTCCAAGAAAACATGGTCTAAAGATGAAATTGAGGTTGTGACTGTAAAAATCTCATTTAGTGATTAAGGAAAACCTAAGGTAGTACTTCAGAGAACTGTAGGGCTTCTGAAAGTTTACAGACATTGTCCCTCTGCAGTTTCAACAGTCCAAAGAAAAGGTAGAAAAGGGCTTATCTTGAAGAGATTTATGGTGTGGCTTTTAACTAATGGAATAAACCTCACTTAACTGCCCTGTTGCAGGTAACCTACAGAGTTGGGTTTTTTTTTTTTTTTTTAATTAATATTGGCAGAAACATTATCAGGGTGGCCTGCATGGACAGAAATCATACAACGTGAAAAGAGACCTTCAGATAGTCAAACTTTGAGAGGCAGGAAGTAGGGTAAGACTATCTCTAAGCTGCAAATCATGGGTTACCTTTAATGGATCAGGAAGGACGAATCAGAGGGCAGAACTAAGAGCTCAGAGGGCAGAACCAGGATCTATAGAGAATCATTCCCAGGAAAGAGTGGACCCAAGTCCTATTTAAGGAAATTTTCCATATTTACTTAGCTGGATATTAGGATTTCTATGAAGCAGTGACTTCTGTGTGCCTCCTGTTCTCATTTTGAATGAGAGCATCTGTAATATTATTTAAAGGCTATCCCACTAGTATATATCAGGTAACTTGACTCTGTAATCCACATGTCTTCACATTGAGAGGAACTGTACTTGAACTGTACTTGGAATGCTGGCTTAAGTGGCAACCCATTCCAGTTCTCTTGCCAGGAAAATCCCATGGGCGGAGGAGCCTGGTGGGTTGCAGTCCATGGGGTCGCAAAGAGTTGAACACGACTGAGTAACTTCACTTTCACTTTTCACTCTCATGCACTGGAGAAGGAAATGGAAACACTCCAGTGTTCTTGCCTGGAGAATCCCAGGGATGGGGAGCCTGGTGGGCTGCCGTCTATGGGGTCACACAGAGTCGAACACAACTGAAGCAACTTAGAAGCAGCAGCAGCAGCAGTTGAGAGTTATATTTTATTTGGTGGGAATTTTTAGGACTTCAAGCCCAGGAGAGAGCAGGTCAAGTAACCCTGAAAGAACAGTTCTGAGGAGGCTGGGGGGAGGAGAAAGGTAAACTTGTAATAAGGGGCAAGCAGTCTGAACATCAAAAGATTATTGTTAATTAAGGAAGCCAGATACCTCAAGTTAAGGAATTTAGCACTTTTCTATGTATGGGAAGATGCAAGACTCATTCCTTTCATATGCATCTCAGCTATCTGGGGCCAGTGCTCACCGTGGGGGAGTGGTTGACACTGCCGGAGAACAGGTATTATTCCTGGGCTCAGAAATTCACATTTGGAGGGCTGGAATCCCTGACGGCTGTGACATCCTTGTTTACTGGTATGATAGGAAATACTCCATTTCATAGGAACTATATACTGAAGAAACTATTCTTGAAGAGCTTCATCTGCCCTTAGCACCTGACTTAGCTGGTGAGGCTCTAAGACTTGGAACTGATGCTGAAACAGGAAGGAACTTTTGAGGACCTTGTCAAAGGCTGATTGTATTTTGCATGTGTGAGGGTGAGAATCATTGGAGGCCAGGGCTCAGACTAGTGACCAGCCTTTTCAATGACCTCCAGTAATCCTGCCTCCTGGTTTCCTGTCCCTGTTGAGGTCCCTACCACCATGAATAGGACTGATCTGTGCAACACATAGAATATTAGAAAACAAGCAGAGCATGACTTCAAAAAAGAAGCTGTTTCAACTTTGCTCTCTCTTGGATCACTTGCTGCAGAGAAGAGCTCTAGACCTCTGGAGAGGTCCCTGAGGTGAGGAATCAAGACCTCCAGCCAACAACCAGCACTACCTCTTCAAGCATGCTTGGGAGCCACCTGCAAAGCAGAACCTACAGCTCCGGTCACGCTTGCGGATGACCACAGGCCTGGCCAACAACTTGACTAAAATCTCACGATATATCCTGGGGCAGAGCCATCCAGCCAAGATGTCCCTGGGTTCATTACCCACGGAAACTGTGTGAGATAATGAATATTATTTTAAGCCACTAAGTTTTGGGGTAATTTTTATGTGCTAATAAATAATTCAGCCCTATTTCATCATATGAATATACTATAATTCAGTGTTAATTTAGATATAATTTAATTTTAGATTTCTTCTGATTTTTTACCATTATAAATACTACTATAATGAACCCGATAAATAATACTACTATGAAGAACTGGATAAATAATAATAAATTGTCTGAATCTCTAATGTGAATAGATTCTTAAAAGAGAGATGACTAGATGTGAGCAGTTTATGTTGATAGCTGCATTATATAAAAGCATGCATTTTACTGTAGCCTCAGTTATGCTTTTCAAAACCACATGACAAGAATATCCATTATCAATATTCTCATGTAACACTACATTGGAATAGACACACTTAGGAAAGAAAATGAAATTAAAAGCATAAATGTTAGAAAGGAAAAACTTAAACCTCCATTATTTTTATTTGATATGATGAATATCTGAAAAACACAAGAGGAACTACTGAAATGCTACTGTAAATGATATGAGACCCCAATAAGTTAACAAGAAACTAAAGAATTCATTGCTACCCTGGATGCATTTAAGACACTTTGGACAGAGGTCTGACCAAGTGCGATTATGGGCACCAGTAGGAGGAAAAATTGAGCTGCCTCTTGACTGTATCCTACTGAATTCATGTCACCCAACAAACAAGTTCAGTTCAGTTGCTCAGTCATGTCGGACTCTTTGCGACCCCGTGAACCACAGCACGCCAGGCCTCCCTGTCCGTCACCAACTCCCCGGAGTTCACTCAGACTCAACGTCCATTGAGTCAGTGATGCCATCCAGGCATCTCATCCTCTGTTGTCCCCTTCTCCTCCTGCCCCCAATCCCTCCCAACATCAGAGTCTTTTCCAATGAGTCAACTCTTCGCATAAGGTGGCCAAAGTACTCGAGTTTCAGCTTTAGCATCATTCCCTCCAAAGAAATCCCAGGGCTGACCTCCTTCCAGAATGGACTGGTTGGATCTCCTTGCAGTCCAAGTTACACAAATACAGACAATAACGTCAACTGTATAACACTTGAATATTACATGTACACCTCTCAAATTTTGTTGCTGATTTTGAAACTACAACTCACAAGAAGGAAACAAGGAGACTGAAGCAGTTTGTCAGCCTGAACTGCCTCATTCCTTTCCTCAGTCCTGTAGCTTCACCTGCTCCTTCAGCTAATCTTCTCTGCGACTGACAAGCCAGGTACTCAGTGTTTAGCACTGCGCTTCCTGAGCCCCTGCTGAGTCACTCTCCAACTCCTGGCAAGCTCTTCCTTGTGAGAGCTTCTGCTAAGCTCCAATCCTGAAGCGTATGTTCAAGCCCCAAAACTGAATCAGGCTGACACTGCTACCCAATTCCCCATGGTTCCAGGGCCCAGGAACAGGGCTATCTGGAGGCTATATCACAGACTAGTGGTACCATGAACTTGAGGTCCACACTTCTTTACCAAATCAGCTAGCAAGAGGCAAAATTCATCAGGACTTGTAGGCCTTTGCTCACTCTACGGCACATTCCCTGAAGAAAACAGCAATGCTTGTCCATTTTGGATAAAAATGAGAAAGGGGAAAGGAGGGACAAAGGGTCCAACACGCGAATGGCAAATCTTTGGAGGTGAGGACCGAATGTGATCTCACTTGGCACTCTGGGCTCCACTGCCAGGCTCAGAGCCCAGACAGGAATGTTCTCTATACATGTGACCTTCCTGCCAAGTCTGACAAGTATTCCTAAGGCTAAAATGTTCATTAGGGAGGTTCATTCCTGCAGCCTCTCTGACCTCAGAGAATTGAGTGCACCAGCACGATGAGGAGCCTCCTGATCCCTCCTCCCTACCTCACCCCCACCCCGGCTTCCCCCACCCCACAAAGGCACAGGGCACAAGCAAAGAGGAGGGGTCTGCAAGTGGCTTTTCAGCATACACAGAGAGAAGTCACTCTCCACAGGCCAGGAGACATGTTGGCAGAAGCCCAGATGAGCTTTTTGCAGTAATGTGCTCTTTCTAAAGTGAACCACAGAGCTCATACCCTCCAGTGTCAGCAAGTAAAGGTGGGGCTTCTGAGCCCCTCTTATCCTTAGCTTGGAGAACTTAATGGCTGAAGCACAGGCCACGTTCATTCATATGGAAACTATGACCTAGGCCTACAGAGAACAGAGCAACTGATTTTTAAATGCTTTGTTGTTGGTTAGTCACTAAGTCCTGTCTGACTCTTTGTGACCCCATGAACTGCAGCATGCCAGGCTTCCCTATCCTTCACTGTTTCCCAGAGTTTGTTCAGACTCATGTTCATTGAGTTGATGATGCCATCCAAGTATCTGATCCTCTGTCGCCCCCTTCTCCTCCTGCCCTCAATCTTTCCCAGCAAGAGTCTTTTCCAGTGAGTCAGCTCTTTGTATCAGGTGGCCAAAGTACTGGAGATTTAGCATCAGTCCTTCCAATGAATATTCATGGTTGGTTTCCTTTGGGATTGACTGGTTTGATCTTGCTATCCAAGGGACTCTCAACAGTCTTCTCTAACACCACAATTTGAAAGCATCAGTTCTTAAGCACTCAGCTTTCTTTATGGTCCAACTCTCACATCCATACATGACTACTGGAAGAACCACAGCTTGGCTAGATGGATCTTTGTTGGTGAAGTAATATCTCTGCTTTTTAATATGCTGTCTAGGTTTTAAATGCTTAGGAATACAGAAAATATGTGAAAGTCCTCCTCAGCATTCACTGTCTATGGTGCTATCAAAATATCACATCCTTGGGTCTCCAGAGTTTGATTTTCCATCAGGTTTCATAACACCTTCCAGGCTCCCCATTTACCTCATGATATATTAAGGAATTCACAAAACAGATTTACAATTAATTTTATTTCAAATGAATGTACAGCAGATCACATTTGGTGAGTCAGAGAGAGGAAATTTGAAATAAAAATAGAATGTGGTGAACTAAAAACATTGAAACCCATGGCTCTCCAGACAAAACTGGCATTTAAACGGATACAGAGAAGAGTGCGTCACTGTCCTTTCTGAAGGTCATAGATGTTTGTAATTCTTCATTTGGGGTTTTAACCTTGACTCATATTAAATTTCAAAGCACAGGTTCAGTCCACGATGCATTTTGATTCAGCCTCTCCTGTGTGCTTGGCCACCGAGCTAGGCACCAGTGATACACAGGAGAGCAATACACATCTGCCCAGAGGAAAAGTCGAGAAGATGACATTCTTGCTATTTTGTGAACAAAAGAAATAATGCTCTGTGTCAGTACAGCAAACATTCTGGAGAGCTGACTATAAGATTCTGTGTGAGGACCCAAGAACCACCCCCCAGCCACCCAGATAATGCCAAGCGGCAAGTGGCTTTTTAAAGCCACACTACATATTGACTTTGTAACACAGAATGAGCATCTGGGCAGATTTACTTACTTAATTATGTTTTGCCTGTGATAATATTAAAATTAGCCTGTATTCCCTGATCATCTTCAGAGGAACAAGTGTTTTAGAAGCATACTGGGCCACAAGATATAAAGGGACTGAGATGCTCAAGCCAGGAAATAGGTCTTCTTTGTCCTACTCTTGATTCCTTCCTCTCCATGCCTTTTCTTCTCTCTTCCTTCTTTTTTTCCCCCAGATAACTTATATGTGACGCCTTCGGAATATGAAAACGTTTATTGTAATCTTCATAAGTCAAAGAAGGAAAAACTGATTTACTGAGCACCTACTAAGGGTTAAATAAGCACTAAATGTGTTTCATTAGTTATCTCTTTTAATCCTTCCTAGAGTGCTGTGAAGAAGGAATTGTTATCATCAGTTTAGAAATGAGGAAACTGAAGCACAAAAATGTTTACATAACTGATAAAAGATTGAAGCAGAATTTGAATATAGTCCATCAATGTTAAAATAAATTTCATGGGACTTCCCTGGTGGTCCAGCAGTTGAGTGTTCAACTTGCGGTGCAGGGGTTGCCAGTTTGATCCTTGATCAGGGAGCTCAGATCCCATATGCCTCGTGGCCAAAAAAACCAAAACCAAAATATTGTATTTGTTGTAATAAATACAATAAGTACTTCTAAAATGGTCCACATCAAAAAAATCTTTAAAAAAAAGAACTCTTTCTTCCCACTATCCAGTTCACTCTAACCTTTAATATCCCATTTACCAATAGCTCAGTAGAGAAACAGGCAAAAGAGAGGACCAACAGTTTGCAGAAAAGGTTCTTAAGCATTTTTTAGATGTTCGATTCTACTCATAACAAGAGAAATGCAAATTAAAGGGTTACCCATCAAAATAGCAAAGCTGAAGAACACCTGGTATGGCACTGAGCTGGTGTGGGTGGGGAAGCAGGCCTGTTCACACATGGCTGGTGAAGGGAAAGACTGATGTGAGTGCTCTGGAGTGCACTTGGTCATTCCCATCAATGTTCTTCCTCTGTGACTTTATCCTTCAGGTATACTTGCACTTTCGAGAAATGAGATTATTCACAAGATTATTCACTGCAACACTCTCTGCGACAGCAACAGACTGAAACAACCTGATGATCATTAATGGAAGATGAAAATTTTGCTCATCCATGCAAAGAATTACACATAACCATTAAAAATGAGGATCATTGTGGATAAAATTTTCTAAGTGAAAGAAAGATGCAGAAGGGCAAGTGCTGTTTTGTGCTTCAGTTTGTGTGGAGGAGGAAATATATACAAGTTTTTGTATAAAACTAGGCTATTAGGAAATTAGTAGCACGGCGGCCTCCAGACAGGCATGAGGACATAGGAGGACAGAGGAATGATTGCTATACACCCTTTGAGGCATTTGAATTTTGAACCATGTTAATACAAAATCTATTTTTAAGTAAAATTTACTTTTTAAAGCATTAAGTAAAAGGCTTCCTTGGCGGCTCAAACAGTAAAGAATCTGCCTGCAATGCAAGAGACCTGGGTTTGATCTCTGGGTTGGGAAGATCCCCTGGAAAAGGGCATGGCAACCCACTCCAGTATTCTTGTCTGGAGAATTCCACAGACAGAGGATTCTGGCAGGCTACAATCCATGGGGTCACAAAGAGTCGGACACGAGTGAGTGACTAACACACATTAAGTAAAAGTTGAAAAGCACACCAATTAATTGTCTTTCATATTTAACTATTGAATAATAGAAGGAAAGCAATACTTTACTGGAGTTACAGCTGAAAGTTGTACAAACTGATTCAAAATCACCACCAACTCGCTTTCTCTTTGGTCATTTAGTCTTTGGAATTACTCCTTCCTTAAATTGCTGTTTAAGGCTATGACTTAAACCCTTTAGTTTTCTTCCTTCTAACAATAATATTAAAACAATGATGAGAACAATTTATGGAAGGACCACTATTTATAAAACTCTTGCATGTAGAGCTGTGGTTATACTGTCTAATCTTCCTGATAATTATATACAGTGTGACTATCAAGTTCACTTTAAAAAATGGGCTATAGTCAATTCACAATATTACATTAGTTTCAGGTGTGCAACCCCATTTTAAAGGTGAGAAAATAGAGATTAAGACAAATTAGTATTCTCTATTTTAATTGATTTCTAGATACAATGGAGCAGCTGTTTTCTAATGTTATGGCTTGGAGAAGAAAGAGAAAAAAAAAAAGAAAAGGCCTCTGAAAGTCTACCAGGCCTAGAAAATGAAGATGCTGACACAATTTATTCCACAGAGATTATACTATTTACTCCATAGAGATGCTTCTCACATTCAGGTGCTACTCAGAAAAAAAATAATCCATGGGCTATATAAAAGATTCTATCATTTTAAAGGAAGAAAAATTCGTAAAAACAATAGCAGCCACAGGCTCCTCTCCCATTCCTATCAATTTCTCAGCTGCAATGTGTATAAAGCAAAGGCTCCTCCCTGACACAGGAGAGCCCCTTTTTCCCTCACTGTACAATGATAAAAATCATACAGTCTCTCTCTTTACCAGCCCTTGCACTATCCTCCAGCATCTCCTCACAAGTTAGGACAGAGTCCAGGATAAAAACCTGACATACTAAAAGCTGTATCAGAAACTCTTCACTAAAATGTTTTATTATTGAAGTAAAGACAATAAGAGAAACCATTCAGCCTTCGGCTTTATCCCCCATTACTGTGCAGGAGGCTTGAAATGAAGTTATGGTGCTTACAACAAATGCCCACAAGACTGACCTTTTGATTCCCTGGTGCCCCAGCTGACATCTCCATCAGCCCGTGTTTTCCGCCTCCTCTCTCTTAGCCATAAAGGTGTTACACCTCACTAAGGAGCTCCCAAGAGAAGGGGTACTGTTTCTCATTCTGAAACAAAGGAGATTGAAAGAGATTGAAAACAGTTTCCCCATAAATTTACCATTCAGATTCTGGATTTTCAACACCCTAGCAGGACAGCATCCAAATTCAGACATCTTGAGATAAAATCTCCTTGCTGGTCTTGGTGGACTGGAGTGACTAAGCTGCTAGTCCAAGGACAGAAGATGGCCTGTGGGCACAGGGTAAGGACATCATGGAAATCATTTTATTCCTCCTTTGTCTTTTTGTGGATATGAACTTTATTACTTCCACATGATTCAATCCAGACGGACACATTATATTTGTCACCTGTTTATGGCAAGGCATTGTCCTAGGCACTGAGGACACTGTCCTAGGCAAATACAAAAACCAAGTCCTGCACTCTGGGAGTTTAATATTCTATTGGAGGATACAAGAGATATACAAGTCAAGTCAGTTGCATATGATGCAGAAAATGGTGGCTCGGATGTTAAAGAATCTGCCTGCAATGCAGGTGACACAGGTCCGATCCCTGGGTCAGGAAGAGCCCTGGAGAAGAGAACGGCCACCTACTCCAGTACTCTTGCCTGGAGAATCCCATGGACAGAAGAGCCTGGCGGGCTACAGTCCATGGGGCTGCAAAGAGTCGGACATGACCGAGCGACTTACACACACCAGGGAGTGGAAACCAAGGGTGGTTTCCATTAGGGTGGCAAGGGGTGGCACCTGAGGAGTGGCCACTTCCAAAGAGATCTGACTGGAGCCTGTGGTTCCTCCAGGAGGTGGGTCCTATACAGAGAGAACAGCAAGGTCAAGGCTCTGAGATGGAGCAGGTTTGACAGAAATAATGGAGGCCTGTCCCAGAAAGGAAGAAAGCACTGGGGAGAGTGGAAGAAAAGGGGGTCAGAAAAATTGCAGAGATTCCTAAAGGATTTTGTGGGTCATGATAAGGACTTTGGATCCTGGGAAGCCATTGACAGATTTTGAGCAGGTGGCTGACATGATATGTAAAATGATTTACATTTTAAAGTGACATCTTTTGTGGTCAAAATACAAAAATGCCTTTTGTATGTATAGATTTTAAAACTGCATGTATAGCCTTTATTATCAAACATACCCTTAAAGATAATATTTTATGTGACAAAATATTGCATTCATTCTAGACTTGGGTATTGCGGTGTTCTTGGTTTTTAACTTAACTCTTTTCACAGACATGTTGAGAGCTAAAATAAATAATTTCTATATTCCTTTTCAAGTATTACTGGATAAGGGATTTTAAAAAAACTAAAGCTGTTTTTGTTTGTAATATAAAAGACATAATTGATCTTTCCAGGGTCAGAGATGATTAATGCTTTTGCTATATACATTTATGCATCATTTTTTAAACTACTTAAAATATAAACATTCCTTTAAACAGTTCTGTCTCACTTCTGTGCTTTGGCACCTGTTTTTATTTCTTGCCTAGAACATTTTCTCACCCTCTTACCTCTTTAAGTAACACCTAGTCTACCTTTCGGTGTTCAGCACAGGCATGAGCTCTTTCAGGAAGTTTTCTGCTATCCTCACGGCCTTCATTAGGGTGTCTCCTTCAAGCTCTGAAAGCAGTCAGCACAGTCTAGCAGTACTACGGGGCTTCCAGGTGGCACTAGTGGTAAAGAATCCGCCTCCTACTGCAGGAGGCTGAAGAGGCATGGTTTTGATCCCTGGGTCAGAAAGATCCCCTCGAGGAGGGCATGGCAACCCACTCCAGGATTCTTGCCTGGAGAATCCCCATAGTCAGAGGAGCCTGGAGGGCTACAGTCCATGGGGTCGCAAAGAGCCGGACACAAATGAAATGACTTAGCACAGCACATGTTTATAAGCAACTATGCTCCTGGAGAATCCCAGGGACGGGGAGAGCCTGGTGGGCTGCCATCTATGGGGTCGCACAGAGTCGGACACGACTGAAGCAACTTAGTAGCAGCAGCAGCAGCATGCTTTCACAACATACCTTGTGTATGTGAAAAGATAAAATATTTAATTCTCACTGTTCACTTCTAACTGACAAAGGAAAAGAGTGAAAACTACAGGAACTGTGGTGGAACCTTACTTGCTATTCTAGACCCGGTTGTACCCACCTTTGGTTGGTCCCATAGCTACTCATGAGACCTTCTCAACTGAGTACCAGCGACCTTCTGAAGTCACTTCCCATATCCCCTGCTAGATATTGATACTAGATACTGAATGTTTTTATCAAATAGTAAGTGCTGACATTTTAAATGACAATTAGTATGACCAGATGGATTCTGATTTTGCTTTTAATTCTTGGATTGTGTTTAAACAATTGAAAAGTATGTTCCTGATTTTGAGATACTAAGTGATATTGCACAGTTTTCACTTTACTGAGTGTTTACAACTGTCCCACGAAGTTTGTAAGTGTACCTTTGTATAGCTTCATATGCCAAAATTAAAACACACATGAAAAAAGACAATCTTTGGAATCAATAATTATCTCAAAATATCAAGTTTTTAAAATGCAATCTCTGGCTGTCAGGTGAAGAGGAAACCATAGGGGATGTGGTAGGCAGACTCTAGATGACCCCAAATGACCCCCACCTTCCGTGTCCCTGCCCTTCTATAATGCCTCCCCTTGAAGATGGGGAAGAAGGCGGCACTTACGGACTCGCATGTAATGACTAGGATGTGACAGAAGTAGTGGGATGACCCTTCCGAGATTAGGCAGCAAAAGACTGGCTTCCACCCAGAGCATTCTCTCTTGCTTGCCCTTGCCCTCTCCCTCTCGCAGATCACTCACTCTGGGGAAGCCATACTGCAAGTCACCTTATGGAGGTGTCCACACAAGGTGACCAGGAGCAGTGGCCCACAGTCCAAAGCCCATGGGATCTGAAGCCTGCGACAGCCACGTGAGTGATCTTGGAAGCAGATCCTTCTGCCCAGTCCTGTCTTGAGGTAACTGCAGCCTTGACCCACAGGTGGGCTGCAGCTTAACGAGAAGCACTGAGCTGGAGGCAGCCAGCTCAGTGGCTCTCCTGTTTCCTGACTCACAGAAACTGTGTAACACTGTATGTTTATTGTTTTTGCTATTATATTTTGGGATAACTTGTTACACAACAGTAGATAACTCATACAGGAGAGTAAGAGTAGAAGCAGAAAGATGTAGCCCAATATTCATTACAGCACTATTTACAATAGCCAAGACACAGAAACAACCTAAGTGGCCAATGACAGATGAATGGCTAAAGATGTGGTACAAATATACAGTGGAATACTACTCGGTCATAAAAAAGAATGAAATTGGGTCATTTGTAGAGATGTGGATAGAGCTAGAGTCCATTATGTGAGTTAAGTAAGTCAGAAAGAGACAAACAAGGATCATATATTAACACGTGTGTGTGAAATCTAGAAAATGGTACAGATGAGCAGAGCTCCAGAGCAGGAACAGCAACGCAGATGTAGGGAATGGACTTGCAGACACAGAGCAGGAAGAGAAGGGTGGGATGAACTGGGAGATTAGGACTGACATCTATACACTACCACATGTAACATAGATAGCTAGTGGGAATCTGCTGTATAGCACATGGGGCTCAGCTCAGCGCTCCACGATGACCTAGAGGGGTGGGATGAGGAGTGCAAGGGAAGCTCAAGAGGGAGGTGATATATATATACTTATAGCTGATTGAGGAGCTACAGTCCATGGGGTCACAAAGAGTCAGACACGGCAGAACATGCACACACTCCTACTTCCAGATAGCCGATTCACGTTACTGCGCAGCGGAAACTAAAACAACATTGTGAACAATTTCGCTCCAATAAATAAATAAAAATTCTAAAAGACCACTTAAAGGCCATTGCTGTAGTGGAGACAATTTAGAATAGGGTAGCAATGGCAGAAGTGGTGAGAAGTAGGCCTGGGCAGCACAAAGGAGATAAGAGCAACAGCATGCTCTCTGAAACCTAGAGAAGGAAAGTAAAAAAAAAAAAAAAAAAAAAAAACTATGGCCCCAATTTCCACTCAGTGGAGAATAACCAGCAAGTCCCACAGTGGAGTGACATGTTGGCAGCAATGGAGAGAATAGTCTGCAAGGATTTGGGCTCCACTGGGAAGGTGGGGGATAAGAAGTCTGAGGACATGGCCTGACCTGAGCCTCGTCTAGCAGCCTGTGGCAGGGCTGAGAAACTGATCCTAGGGGTTGGGAAAGGGACAGGACAGGCTCTGGCATCAGCCTGAATTTACAAAGCAGAAGACAAGGGCAACAAGTGCTGAGCTCCTCTGTGTGGCTGAAGTAATCAGAGAAGCTCACCTGAATAAATATGCCAGTCCAAGTCCTATGATTACAAGTTATGAAAAAGGTATAATCTTAAGTGCTCCTCTATCAGAGCAGACCACCAGGCGCTGCCCCGACCCAGACACAGAGCAGGCTGCTGCCAGCCATGCAGCCATGGACCCTGGGAGCAGTTAGCCTAGTGGTTAAAACCAAGGGTTTTGATGTCAGGAAGGCTGGGTTGGAATTCCAGCTCCTCTCTTGCTGTGTGACCTCAGCAAACTTATATAAATTCCTACAAGCTTCTACCTTCTAGACGGCAAAGAAGGATACTAAAGGCACATACTCCTAGTATGACTAGAAGGACTGGATAAGGATTTTCCTCGCCACAGTGCCCGGCACAGAGTATGTTCTCAGTAAAGGAGCCCTTGAGCTGCTGATGTGAGCTGTCGCCTGCCGCTGCTGTTCTAAGTTTCTGGAGGAACACACAGAGTGACTGAAGGGGAAGGCAGCACGCTCCATCTTAAAGCAAAGCTGCACAGCTGTGTCTGAGTTTGAAAACAGTAAGGTACACACATTCCTGTGCAGCTATTCTTCTGGGCAAAGCTGTGATCAAAAGCCCACTTTACCCCATCCGTGAACACAGCTGCTGGTTCCATTTGCCCTCTTCTCACTCTTGGTAAGCGAGCTTTTTAAAACACCTTAAAGGTACGTCCTGCTGCTGAGATGAAGAAGGTTCCAAAGGAGACCTGGCAGATTCACAAAGGAGAGAGTCCACAGAGTGTCACTCCTTTCAAGCCCCCTATGCACATTGTCACCCTCACCTGCTTCTGACATTCAGTGGCTCCTTTTTAAGCAGGTCGGGAGGGTCGTTAGAGGATCAAAGGCCCACACTCGAGGAACAGGTTAAGCTCAGGGTCTGTGTGTCATGTCATAGCTACAAGGGACACTCCTGCCTGGGTGGCACACCCCACACCTGGTCATTCAGGGCTCCATCACTAAGAGCTAACATGACCTTGAAGGCAAGTCACATGCAGCAGCTTTTACATTCAAACACAAAAAGCATCATAAGCTAAGCCCACGAATACAAACTCTGCTGGAAATAGTGGTCACTGTCATGAATGATAATGCTAAGACCACCAAGAATACAGTGTTACCAACAAACCCACCAAAGATATGCAAGTATACATAAAGGACATCAAACATTATAATAAAAAACTGAATGCTGATGTTTATAACAAGAAAGGAAACTGAAGAGAACAAAACATGTGTTTTGTGGATACATCTAATCTGAAAGTTCACTGTTTAGTTCAAGGCATCCACCTGAATCCAACAAAATGTCATCAGCTTGGCTTTCTGTTCTAAAATGAAAGCCTTCAGAAATCTCACTGTACTTATAAATCTAAATGCTTTGCATTTAGGTCTATAATTAAGCCACAACCTCCTGCTAACATCCACAAGCAATTCATATTTAGCAATAGACTTATCAAATGTTATACAATTTGCAAATTTTCTTATGTTCTTCCGCACCATGGATCTTGGCCAGCATTCTGTCATTTCTAATCTACAGCATCTGATTGACAGTTAAACCCAACAAGAGCTAATGTTTGTGACAGGGAAAAATAATCAGCACATCCATTCATTAGCATCCTGCTCACACATTCATTGTCAATTACAAATATTTGCTTGGGCTAAACTCTGCCACCATCATCGGAGCCATTACCGCCTGTAACAGTGTGATATATTTGAAGAGTCAAGCTGCTGGCAATTCACAGCTGGGACTCAATAATCAAAACGTTCATCAACTAACACTTGGGTCCCAGCAGAGTATCTGGCTGGAGATAACAAATGATTATCCTAGACAATGGAACTACAAGTCTAACTGACAATCATCTAACTCATGATTCATGTGTTTCCCAGGTATATTTCTGGGCTGTATCCGTTAGGTTTTATTGAACGCCCTCTGACTTGCTATTTGAGAACATTTTTAGGGGACATTCAAGTGCACACTTGGACCTGCACATTGGGAGATAATGCAGGATTCTAGGGGAACTCCAGATCTTACAATATGTGAAGGGAAGCTGTTGGGGCCCCCACCCAGATACCCTTTAAGGGTGACTGCACCAGCCCTCAGCTGCTGCGAGTGGAGGTTGAGTGGGGATGGCTAATGACCCACAGCTGTGCCCTTCTGCACTCTGTCCTCTGCCACACCCAAACCATTTTGACCTGGAAGCTGTACCCTCCCCACTTTTTTTTTTAAATGAAATCCTGAATTTATTTCACTTTCAGATCTTGCAAAGGTTGGGTAGTAAGATTTATACAAACCTTGGCAATATTTTTTACTTAGATACAGCAATTTAACATATATTTTTCTGTAATTGGACAATGGCGCCAGAAGCCAGGCTCATGTATATAGAGCTATATTTGTTTGCACGTATCCTTCAAAGTAAAATCTCAAACACATTTAACAGTATACACTTCTAGTGCTGCCGATAAAACATATAGGCCAAACCTGCCTACCAGGTGGATTTGAAATTTGAATTTACTTTTATATGCACTCATAAATTACTATTTCAGTGCAACCAGGTGATACTTCATTTCCAATAATGTATAATGTTTGATTTGGCCAAATATGTGTTTTACTGTCAATCTCATTGTACCATATTACATATTTTCCCCTTGCCAAGAACTTACCTACATGGAGAGGAAAGAGTACGTCTCTGCTGTTGGGGGACAGCCAGCTTTGGGGTGTAATTCCTCCTCTAGAGCTTGCCCTCTTCTCCCACAGAGACCACATTCCTGCTTAGTTTTCCTCCTTTCACCTGTCCTGGTTCTTTCACTCATCTTCTCCAGAAAGGACTTGAAAAATTACTGGAAAAGGAGCAGCCATCTCAGAGTCTGCTCCTAGGAAACCTGACAGAACTTCTCTTTGCCCAGGGTGGGACTGCACTTCTTCCAGGCCATTCAAGCCCTAAGCCCCACCCTGGAACAAGGCGCTATTTCCCAAATATTGGAAACAGCTGAGGCTTCCCGCTTGTGATCAACACGTCTTCCCCACAGACTGGGTAATACATCCCAAGGACTGTGTCCCATCCCTTCCTGGCTCAGTTCTGGCAGAATTCCTCATTGCAGCCCAGATCAAAAAAATCCTTCTCAACCTTTCCTAGAAATAAGTTAGAAAAAGACTCAAAGCCCAACAGAAAAAACAGTCATATGGACATGAGTTTGAGCAAACTCTGGGAGACAGTGAAGGACAGGGAAACCTGTCATGCTGCAATCCATGGGGGTCACAAAGAGTCAGACATGACTGAGCGACTGAACAACAACAAATGAATAAAAACACACCCACTGAAATGAAAGTGTGTGTGTGCTAGTCACTGAGTCGTGTCTGACTCTTCTGCAACCCCATGGACTATAACCCACCAGGCTCCTCTGTCCATGGGATTCTCCAGGCAAGAATACTGGAGTGGGTTGCCATTGCCTTCTCCAGGGGATCTTCCCCACCCAGGGAATGAACTCCGGTCTCCTGCACTGCATGCGGATTCTTTACCATCTGAGCCACCAGGGAAGCCCTGGAATGGAAGTAGAGGCATAAAACATAAGAGACTCTCATCCTTACTCATAATAAGTGAAATCTGAGTTCAAACTACACTGAGATACTATTTTTCAAATATTAAATGGGGAAACCTTGAAATATAATTTTTTATGGTACCTATACATCCAGTCCAATCCAGTGATAGTGGGTTCTTTCTTCCCCTATTATGAACAAATTGTTAGTGCAAGAAACACTCCTCTGGAACTCCCCTGCTGGGAAATGAATCTGACAAAGCTCCACAGACCCCTTTAGGGCTGTGGGTGAGAGGAGAGTGCAAACCTAGACTATGAACCTGAACATCAGCCTCCTCAGGAATGTTACATATTATGTTCCTTCTCCAGATCTTGAAGAACATGCTGCTTTTCTTAGGTCCTCTCTTTATCCTTCCCAGGCAAGAGTCTTTATTGCCAGGTTTATCTATTTCTCACTTTCACCTGAAATCATTTTTTCTTCAAGACCACAAAATATCTTGATCACATAAGGACTATACCTTTCAGTTTGTTATCTTTTTCTCACCCATCTTAATGCAAAACGGGGTCAAATGGAGAAGGCATTTTCCTGTATTATATTGTGCCTGCTAGTTAAGGGTACAGATCCACAGATCCATGTGGTTTATTGCATTATATTTTTCAAATATTCACTTCCCTCTCTCTGTAGAAGGTTTGTACCTCTTTGCCCCAATAATGCCAAGTCTGGTCTTATAACTTGCATTGGTCAGTGAAATGTGAGCAGAAATGACAAAGGCCACTTCCAATCAGAAACTTCAAGACCCATCATGTGGTTCCAATCATCTTGCTATTTCCTCTACTGCAAGACCACATCCAGATTAGCACATCTCAGGAATGGTTTGCTCCTTTAGCCTCATCCTAGAATAAAGACAAAATAGAACAGAGACACGAAGGATACAACATGTGAGTGAGAAATAGACCTTTGTGGTCTTAAGCCTCTGAGACATAGGAGCCGCTTGGTATTGGAGTATAACCTAGTCCAGCTGACTGCTAAATGTATAAGCTCTGATGTATTTTATTAATATTATTGTTTGTATCCCAAACAGCACCTAGCATAATCCCTTGCCCATGATGCACTTTTAACAAAATTGGCTACTATTTCTCACTTCCTCTTTCATTTCTCTTCCCTTTTATTCCCATTTATTATTTTTTACTGGAGTATAATTGCTTTACAATGTTGTGCTAGTTTCTGCTATACAACAAAATGAATCAGCTATATGTATACACATACCCCCTCCCTCTTGGACCTCCTCCCATGCCCTCAGCCCACCCCTCTAGGTCACCGCAGAACACCGAGCTGAGCTCCCTAAGCAAAATAGCAGCTTCCCACCATCTATCTACCTTCCCTTTCTTTTCTGAACAGTTCAGTTCAAAACCATTAAAAGGAACCAAGAAAGGTAGGCATTTGACAAAGGTGTAAAGAGGAGTTGCTATAGCCCAAAGCAGGGTGTGAGAGCGTGGACAGGATGAGGAGACTTCATCAAATAAGTATTCACATTAGGGATAGTAAACGTCACTCAGTCGTGTCTGACTCTTCATGGCCTGCCAGGCTCCTCCGTCCAAAGGGATTTTCCAGGCAAGAATACTGGAGTGGCTTGCCATTTCCTTCTCCAGGAGATCTTCCCACCCAGGGATCGAACCTAGGTTTCCCACGTTGCAGGCAGATGCTTTTACCATCTGAGCCACTGGGGAAGTCACATTAAGGATAATGGGAGTCAAGTTTCTCACTCTCAGAGAAGGGAGATACAAACATGGAAAGGGAGAAAATTAGAATAAATCCTGTTTTGTTGGGTTGGAATTGGAGATATTAATGTGAACACATGGTCTTCAATATATATAGATAGATAAATAAACATAATTGTAAACATATGTTTATATATAAATTTCCTAATTCTCTTCCCTGAAAGGGCTTGGGTGTAGCAATTGCCCAATGGAAATGACCACACCCAGCACACAGGTCTTAGCTTCCAAATAGTATTCTCTACTAAAGGAATCCGGGATCCTTGGGGAAAGGGTCTCACATTCTTGAAGAGGTCAATGTCCTTATTAATAATTAAGGATTGTACTCTCCTTTCATCCACAGCTTGGAAATTATTTTACATGACTTTATTAAATTTATTTCCCAATAGTAGGACACCACAATAGTAGGGGTTACACGTGACTCACAATTCAGCTGTAGGAGGGTGTATTAGACGGGGTTATCCAGAGAAACAGAAGGAACATCATGTGTGTATACATAGAGATTTATTTTAAGAAATCAGCTCACATGATTTGGAGGCCTGGCAAGTCCAAGATCTGCAGGGTAGGCTGGCAGACTGGAGACTGAGGGAGGAATTGCAATTTGAGTCTAAAAGCAGTCTACAGGCAGAATGCCTTCTTGCTTGGGAACGTCAGTCTTTTCCTATTAAGGCCTTCCTCTGATTAGATGAGAGTCACTTATGCTGTGGAAGGTAATCTGTGGAAGGTTATTAAAGATTTACATTTTTAAAATACTTTTCTTAATTTTTTAATTAAAGTATACAAACATATATATGTTACAAGTTATATCTGAGGTTGTTGATCTTTCTCCCAACAATCTTGACTCCAGCTTGTGATTCATCCAGCCCAGCATTTCCTATGATGTTCTCTGCACATAAGTTAAGTAAGCAAGGTGACAATATACAGCCTTGACGTACTCCTTTCCCAATTTGGAACCAGTCCGTTGTTCCAAGTCCGGTTATAACTAATGCTTCTTGACCTGCATACAGGTTTCTCAGGAGATAGGTAAGGTGGTCTGATATTCCCATCTCTTTCAGAATTTTCTATGTAGATGATACCACTCTAATGGTAGAAAGTGAAGAGGAACTAAAGAGCCTCTTGATGAGGGTAAAAGAGAAGAGTGAAAAAAGCTGGCTTGAAACTCAACATTTCCATTTATACTCATTATAAAATATTTGCTGTGTTCCTGTGTTGCACAATATATCCTTGGAGCTTATTTTATACTTAATAGTTTATACCTTTTAAACCTCTACCCGTATATTGCCTCTCCCCACTGGCAACTACCAGTTTATTCTCTAAATCTATGAGTCTGCTTCTTTTTTGTTATATTTACTGGTTTGCTGTATTTTTTAGATTCCACATATAAATGATATCATACAGCATTTGTCTTTCTCTGTCTTATACCACTTAACATAATGCCCTCCAAGTCCATTCGTGTTGTTGCAAATAGCAAAATTTCATTCTTTTCTGTGGCTGAGTAGTATTACACTGTGTGTGTGTGTGTGTGTGTGTGTGTGTGTAGTATTACATTGTGTGTGTGTGTATACATCACATAAAGATTAAAATATTAATTTCACTTAAAAAAAAAAAGCCTTCACAGAAGCTTCTAGAATAATGTTTAACCAAGTATCTGAATACTATGACCTAGCCAAGCTGACATACGAAATTAACCTTCACAAAGGGAAAAGAGAATCCACTGTCATTGGGTTGTACACAGGTATAGAATAAGAGCTCACCTCTTTGGATATAAGATCATTCACTTTGGTCTCATGTCATTCAGTATTCTGTATATTTTACCTCACTTTTTTTTTTACCTGGTTTTCACTTTTAGGAGAAAAAAACAGCCTCTAATTTTGGATGAAAAGATGAGATTCAAAGTTGGATGCAAAAACATCATCCAACTTTGGATCTCATTTTGCCACATAGCTAAAGCATTTTGTAACTAACTCATTAGCATAACAACATGTGAGAAAGTTTCTTACTGGGTATTCATGGAGTAAGAAAATCTAGGCCCATCTACTTTACAGACCTGAATCCAGAAAGGCTACTCTCAGGATTAGCTCTTAAGATTGCCAGAGAGGAGACCTAAGACATGATGTTTTCACCTAAAAGTTTTTGATTGATTTTACTTAGAGCAGTCTAATCCATTCACTATAGAAAAGATCAGAGTTCAGCTATAGCAGAAATCAGCCACAAATTACTCATTCTGTTTCAGAAGATGATATTTCTTCTGCCAGGGACAGAAATGACACTCACCTTGGATCATGTGACCACAAGCAGGAAAACATCCTCGATGGAGCTAAGAAATATCTTTGCCTCCTTGGCTTCTAGCTCTTTGGTTTCTTGGGACTATCACCTGGGATGTGTATCTCAAGCATGAGAATGAGGGGATAGTGAACTCAGCCAGGTAACAGCCATAATAATGATGAAGTAAGTATCTATTTTATACCAGATGCTGTCCTGGATACCACAGAGACAAGATGGCAAAACATGGCTCCTTACCCTCAGTCTAGTGGGAGCAACAGTCGAGTCACTGTGATATCTGAAGGGGAAAGCTTCATGCAAGGAGCTGACAGACACAAGGAGAGAGTGACTAACTGTTCCCAAGGTTCTTGGATGATTTCCACAGATGAGGTGACCTTTGACTGGTACCCTGTAAGATGCTTAAGAGTCCAGCGGAAAAGATAACAGGAAATAGAGGATTCCAGAAACTGGGTGTTAATTTTTTGTTTACTTTCTTATCAGTTTTATTATAGATTATTAAACTACTGAGTATTAATATAGAAAATATGGAATGTACTGGAAATTATAAAGAAGTTAAAAAAACCCTAATGACCCATAATACAGCAGTAATAATTACTCTGCCATAATCATTTATTTTCTTTTCCTATGTATTTAATATAAAATTGTGTTTCTTCCAGAATTATAACTTTGTATGTTGTTTATTCTCAAAACATGTTCCATCATTTAAAAACTTGGTAAACTAATATTTGATAGATTCTTAAAAATCGTACCTAGCAGATTTATCATAATACTTGTAAGCATTAGTCTATTGTGCATTTCTGTGCTCCAGGTTTTCATTCATATAAGGTGTGTCTTTGTGTGTAAACTTTCATCATATTTTAGAGGTGGAAATCCAAGGATAAAGTATTTGAACATTATTAATGCTCTTGATAACTAGCCATATTGCTTTCTAGATAATTTGCAACAAATCATCACTAGCAAAGCATGAAAGTGCCTTTCTTTCTAACCTAACATATTGCATAGAATTTTGTCAAATGGAGTTTAACATGCATTCAGTAAAGTGTACTAAACTCAAATGTATAGCTATAATTTTTAAAATATTTGATAATGTAATAGGAAATAATTTGGCAGTTCCTCAAAAGAGTTAAACATGGAGCTACTGTATGACCTAGCAATATATACCTAGTATGTATCCAGGAGAACTGAAAATGTCTGTCCACAAAAAAATTGTACACAGGAGTTCATAGAAGCATTATTCATAATAGCTGAACCATGGAAACAATCCAAATATCCATCAACTGATGAATGGATAAACTAAATGTAGTATATCCATATAATGGAGTATTATTCAGCTAAAAAGAGAACGAAGTATTGATACATGGAAACTCTAGTACTCTGGCCACCTCATGCGAAGAGATGACTCATTGGAAAAGACTCTGATGCTGGGAGGGATTGGGGGCAGGAGGAGAAGGGGACGACAGAGGATGAGATGGCTGGATGGCATCACGGACTCGATGAACGTGAGTCTGAGTGAACTCCGGGAGTTGGTGATGGACAGGGAGGCCTGGCGTGCTGCGATTCATGGGGTTGCAAAGAGTCAGACATGACTGAGCAACTGAACTAAACTGAACTGAATACGTGGATGAACCTTGAAAACATGGTAAGTGAAAGGAATCATACACAAAAATCTACATATTATGTGATTCCATGTCTACAAAATGTCCAGAATAGACATATCCATAGAGAAAGGAAGTAAAATGGTGATTTCCAGAGGCTAGGAAGGGTGGGAAATGGGGAATGACAGGTAGTGGGTACAGTTTCTTTTGAGAAAGATGAAAATTTCCTGGAATTTTATGTAATACAACTTTATGAATATACTAAAACCTACTTAGTTGTATTCTTTAAATTAATAAAATATGAAAAATAAGATTCAAGCCATACTATGAACTGTCTTCACCATTTTTCTCCAAAGAAAGGAGGAAGACATGTCATGTGACACATATGCTATTTATAGAGAAACGAAGGCACCAAGTGGAGAGCCAAAGTGCCAGCATCTTGATCGGCAATTGTTGGGCACCTGCTTTAGGTAGGGCCAGTGCAAGTCATGTCCCTACAGAAGGTAATGTGGGAAACGGCAAAGATCCTCTCCCTTCACTCAGTGTGAGTTCCAAGATAAACACAGGTCATACCTATTAATCAGTTCAACTCAGTTCAATCGCTCAGTCATGTCTCTCTTTGTGACTCCATGGACTGCAGCACGCCAGGCTTCCCTGTCTATCCTCAACTTCCAGTACTTGCTCAAATTCATGTCCATTGAGTTGGTGATGCCATCCAACCATCTCATCCTCTGTTGTCCCCTTCTCCTTCTGCCTTCAATCCTTCCCAGTATCAGGGTCTTTTCAAATGAATCAGTTCTTCACATCAGGTGGCCAAAGTATTGGAGCTTCAGCTTCAGCATCAGTCCCTCCAATAAATATTCAGCACTGATTTCCTTTAGGTTTGATCTTAACCATTCCTTTGACTGATTTGATCTCCTTGCAGTCCAAGGGACTCTCAAGTGTCTTCTCCAACACCACAGTTCAAAAGCATCAGTTCTTCAGTGCTCAGCTTTCTTTACGGTCCAACTCTCACATCCATACATGACTACTGGAAAAACCAGAGCTTTGACTAGATGGACCTTTGTTGGCAAAGTAATGTCTCTGCTTTTTAATATGCTGTCTAGGCTGATAATAGCTTTTCCTCCAAGGAGCAAGCGTCTTTTTATATAAAATAACTAATGGAAGATGGTTTAGCTTTGACCATTGATTTAGAAAACTACTGGCTTGTTTTTGTCGTTTAGTCACAAGTCATATCCAACTGTTTTGTGACCCCATGGAATGGGGTCAGGCTCCTCTGTCAAGGGAATTTTCCAGGCAAGGATACTGGAGTGGGTTGCCATTTCCTTCTCCAGGGGTTCTTCCCAGCCCAGGGATCAAATCCATGTCTCCTGCATTGGAAGGCAAGTTCTTTACCACCGAGCCACCAGGCTTGTTACAGTTGCAGAATGGGCTGTTAATATAGCTGAAAACAGTAGATCACCATTTCCATAGCTACACAGAGTATTTCCCATTTCCATGGCAAATGGAACAGAATACCAGATGTGAGGTTTGAGCAACAAAGACCCACAACAAATAGTGCATTTAATGTTGTTTTTTTTTTTTTTTTTTGTAGTAAGTACAAAGAACCAATGTTTTAGAGTGTTTTTTTCATTGATGAGAGAAAGGAGATTACCCGATTTCCCAATTCTCTGGAAAATGATATGATTAGAAAAGAGGATCAGAACATAAAAGCTCTGTAAGAAAGTAATGAACAAAATGCACATGGTGTCAGCAATGAAGATCCTCTCACAGCGCAGTGAGGGACTCTGATATGTTTGCCTGCATTCACAGGTGCTGAAGGAAAGAGGGCCCCACCTGGAACAACCGTTTCTTTGGCAGGAGGAAATGATATGAAATCCAGGTCAGGGAAGCTTCAAGGCAGGAGTAGTGGTGGTAAAATGTGACCATAATTCAGCCGAGGAGGAAACTCTATGATGTAGCTGTGGCAATGGCCATGACTGTGCATGAGAATGTGCGAAAAGGACCCAGTCGTCCCTGACCTGGGAAATGAAAGTACTGCTGGTTAAATGGACCAGGTTGATGGTTGCCATGGAAGCCGTAAAACTCTTGCTTTCTCAGAATAGAGATGGGAAGAAACAGGCCCGGCAGCCTATGGGGGAAAGCAGAGCCCAGATGGCCCGTGTCAGGTTCATCTTCTCTTCTACCCTGTGCATAATAATCTCTGGATTCCTTCCCACTTGGCCTCCGTGAAGAGGTAGGGTGAGAAACAGGGACATAGGAAAAGGTCTTTTTTGTTCTTTGCCTCATTAACAAAATGCTAGATGTTAACCAGAACCCTGTTATGCCAAGAACTCTGAATGAGGCTCTTCCCATATTCCAAAAAGTGAAGAGTAGTTGCCACTAAGTAGAAATATAAATGACTACAGGTTTAACAGGTGATTGTGATGAATATCTGAAGTTGAGGCTTGATAGGTATCCATTCTGGAGAAGGCAATGGCACCCCCACTCCAGTATTCTTGCCTGGAAAATCCCATGGATGGAGGAGCCTGGTAGGCTGCAGTCCATGGGATCGCTAGGAGTTGTACACGACTGAGCAACTTCACTTTCAATCTTCACTGTCATGCATTGGAGAAGGAAATGGCAACCCACTCCAGTGTTCTTGCCTGGAGAATCCCAGGAACGGGGGAGCCTGGTGGGCTGCCGTCTATGGGGTCGTACACAGTCGGACACGAATGAGGCGACTTAGCAGGAGCAGCAGGTATCCATTCCTCCTTCAACTGGTAGATTTTCCTTCGAAATATCACCACTTCCTTACTCTTGATCCATCTGGTTCCTGTGGAACCTGCCCACAAAATACATGAATAGGCATATGACTCAAGCATGACCAACGAGAGCACTGCCTTAGTCCAGGATGTCCAAGCTACATAGTGAGAGTTACAGAACTCTGATGAAGCTGAAGCAGTAAACTTGGAGCTGCCAGAAGATATCTTGTCTAACTGAATGGAGAAAGCTTATCTGCAATGAAAAGATGTGAGGCCAACTACAGGACAGCAGAGCAAGAATAAGCCTTGATAGCATCATTTCATCCTTGATCTAGCTGTACCTGAAGATGAAGTTACCTGTACATCTCACAAATACATGAGGCTAGAGATTATCAATTAGCTAATCTATTATATAGCTAAGGTTATTTTTCTATTTTAATGAAAAGAGCTTATCAATACAGTGGGTATATTGGATCACAATTTTTGCTAAAATTTCTGACAGGTGGTTTAGTATAGGCACCACCAGCATACAAAATGGACCTTGTCAAAGCCTGTTGAATGACCACCAACTGACCAACTAGAGAAGGCATCTGAAATCTAAAGAAAGGACAAAGAAATCAAACTCTAGAATTAAGAAAAAAGAAGGCTTTTAATTATGTGTTTTCTCTGATCAAATGACAGGGATTATCATAGTAATGATGGCAAATAAAGTCTGAATCAATTGTTACATTAATAACATTAATAGAAACTGCTATTATCATAAAAATACTTTAGAACCAATTTTATGTGCTAACACTCTGCAATTTGTTTCAATCTCACTTAAATCTCACCCTCGTAGGGGAATTATTATTATTTCCATTTTACAGATGAACAAACTGAGATTAGGATCATTTATAAATGTGGCCAAGGTACCCTCCAGTGGATTCTGACTGTCTGACAGAATACTTCTCTGGGTGTTATCTTATAAAACAAGACCTAACCTTGTCTTTGCTGCTGCTAAGTCACTTCAGTCGTGTCCAACTTTGTGCAACCCCATAGACGGCAGCCCACCATGTTCCCCCATCCCTGCGATTCTCCAGGCAAGAACACTGGAGCGGGTTGCCATTTCCTTCTCCAAAATCTTGTCTTTAGGGAGCTACAATTCAGTTAGCACGAGCAAGATGATGTCATATGTGGTTAAGCACCAGATTAATGCTACAAATCATAAATGTTACAAGATCTCAGTGGAGAAAAAGATTGCCATAGTCTGGAATGATCAGAAATCATGGAAGACATGAGTTTGGGACAAGACCCCAAAGGAGGAGGGGGAAAGGAAGCCGATTCCTGAAAGGAGGGAATGGCACAAAGTTGGCGGGAGAAAAAGCAGCTTGTCCTTGCCAAAGTAGATGACATTTGCTAGGGTAACAAGGGAGGTTGAGCAGAGATCAATCAGGTAAGTCCTTAGATTCCAGGTTAAAAAATCTGAACTCTAGCTTGAAAGAACAAAAAACCTTGAGCTCAAGAGACCAGATCAAGGTATTACTATACTAATGACAAGACATTTTGCAGATAATTTCTACTTAGGAAGCTGTTTAAAACTGAAGTTTAGAGCAATCAGAGAAATAAGTATAGAAGTTAAAAACGCAAGCAGCATTTTGGGACCATGGGTATCCTGCACTGAAGCTAGGAGCCCCCCACCCCCACCCAAACAAGGGAACAGTTGGTGAAAGCTGTATCAGTGACTCAAAATCAAATCAAGTACTTGTCTAATTTGCTTTCCCTGTGTTTCTTTTTCCCTTCTTTCCCACTCTCTTCTGTCTCTGCATTTTCTCGTCGTTGGCCATGACTCCCTCCCACCATGCTGTCTTTCTTAATAACACCCTCTCTTTTCCACACTGAGAAACAGTGAGACCTCTCTGTCTCCTCCTCACTGTCCATTTCAACCCCCTTTTATCTAGATTCTTCATCTTCCTGTCTCTCAAAATGTTGATGTTTTATATCTTTCATGCTCTCCGTGTGTGTGTGTATGTGTGTTTGTGTATATATGTTTGTGAAGAAAGAAAGTATGGGCTAGTTCACACGATTCTTTGATTAGCTGAGGTCAATGAAAACTACAAATGTCCTTTAAATATTAGTTCTTCCCTCCCTAAAATAAAGCAGAAGTGCTTTCATATATAGAAAACAAATTTATGACGGCGGGGGGTGGGGTGGGGGGGAATGGTGTGTGTGTGTGTGTGTGTGCTCAGTCATGTCTGACTCTTTGAGACTCTATGGATTATAGCCCATCAGGCTCCTCTATCCAGGGAATTTTCCAAGGAAGAATACTGGAGCAGGTTGCCGTTTCCTTCTCCAGGGGATCTTCCTGACCCAGGGATCAAACCTGAGATTTTGAGTCCTCTGCAATGGCAGGTGGATTCTTTACCAGTGTGCCACCTAGGAAGCCCAGGGGGAAATGGAGAGGGATAAACTAGAAGATTGGGATTGACATATATACACTGAAAATGAAAAGAAAGTGAAAGTGAAGTCACTCAGTCATGTCCAACTCTTTGGGACCCCATGGACTATAGCCCACCAGGCTCCTCCATCCATGGGATTCTCCCAAGCAAGAGTACTAGGTTGCCATTTCCTTCTCCAGGGAATCTTCCCGACCCAGAGATCGAACGCAGGTCTCTGGCATTGTAGGTAGACGCTTTACCATCTGAGCCACCAGGGAAGTTATATATACATACTACATGTAAAATAGATAACTAATAAGGACATACTGTAGAGCACAGGGAACTCTACTCAATACTCTATAATGACCTATCAGTTCAGTCGCTCAGTCATGTCCGACTGTTTGCGACCCCATGAATCGCAGCGCCAGGCCTCCCTATTCATTACCATCTCTCGGAGTTCACTCAGACTCACATCCATGGAGTCCGTGATGCCATCCAGCCATCTCATCCTCTGTCGTCCCCCTTCTCCTCCTGCCCCCAATCCCTCCCAGCATCAGAGTCTTTTCCAATGAGTCAACTCTTTGCATGAGGCGGCCAAAGTACTGGAGGGAATATAATCTAAAAAGAGTGGACAGAGCCTTCCCTAATGGTCCAGTGGTTAAGACTCCACGCTTCCACTACAGGGGTCACTGATTCAATTCCTGACTGGGGAACTAAGATCTCATATGCCCTGTGGAACAGCCAAAAAATAAATAAAAATAAAAGAGTGGAGATATATATATATAAACTGATTCACTTTCTGTACAGCAGAAACTAATACAATACTGTAAACAACTATACTCCTACAAAATTTTAAATTTTAAAAATAAAGAAATAAAGCAGAAGTGCTTTGGGTGAATGAGGAAAGAAGTGTAAGGAGTTACTGAAGTATTCATCACCAGAAAAGGAAAATCCCCTTTGTCTATATTATTAGTTCAAGGCAGAGTTATTGCCTATAAATGGGGGTTAATTAGTTTATATTTCCTATGACTAAATTGATTTTTAAAGGGTGGAAGATTTTTTTTTCCCCAAGGAGAAGATTCATTGATTAATGTCTGATTAAAAACCAAATCAAACAAAAAAGACAAGAAAGACCAACAAACAAATGTACTATATGCCTGCATGCTCAGTCGCATCTAACTCTTTGCAACCCCATGGACTGTAGCCTGCCAGGCCTCTCTGTCAGTGGAATTTCCCAGGCAAGAATACTGGAGTGAGGGTTGCCATTTTCTACTTCAGGGATATTCCCAACCCAGCGATCGGACCCGAGTCTCCTGTGTCTCCTGTATTGGCAGGTAGATTCTTTACTACTGTGTCACCTGGGAAACCCCATTTTATACGCATGCTCACTTTCAAAAAGAAAAGTGCTTATGCTTTTCAAAAGGCAGCAAACAACATGACCTTGAACTCACAGTGTTATGTGTGCCTGTGAAGCTTTCCTGCTCCACGTGTGTGCTCAGTAACCACAGCGATCCCAGGCCCTCCATGGGGAAAGTGCCCCCAGGTTCCTGAGGACACTGCAGCATATTTGATAAGCATTCCTGCTCTTTCAAATGTGGTCAGCATTGTCATTTTTCCCTTAACTTGAAGGTTATACTGTTTATGAGTAGGCTCTGGGAGTTGGTGATGGACAGGGAAGCCTGGCATGCTGCAGTCCATGGGGTTGCAAAGAGTCAGACAGGACTGAGTGTGTGAACTGAATTGAACTGAACTGAAGGGTATACTGTTTAGAAGAAAGAGACTAGATTCAGGAGGAAAAAATAGAAATGACCAAAGCTGCAAAAGTAGGACAGGAATACTTCTGAGCCAAGCAGAGACATAGACCAGGAATTACAAACTCTCTGTGAGGGGAGGGACTCAGCTTTAAAATACCACCAAAATAAAATACCCTGTGTTTCCAAGCATATTCATGTAAGTGCTAACTTTCTTCTTATAACCTCAATAACCTCAGAAACAAATGTATAGAAAGTCTGTTTAAGAGATTCCTGGTGGTTCAGATGGTAAAGAATCTGCCTGCAATGTAGGAAACCCGTGTGTGATTCCTGGGTTGGGAAGATCCTCTGAAGCAGGGAATGACAACCCACTCCAGTGTTCTTGCCTGGAGAATTCCATGGACAGAGGAGCTTGGAGGGCCACAGAGTCGCAAAGAGTCGGACACAACTGAGCAACTAACACACACACAGATAGATTTGATCTAATGCTCTGATGAATCTAATTCTCTGATGAATCTGGTATGAATTTCTGGAGAGCCTGCTGTGTGCCAGGGCCTGTGCTAAGTGCTCATCCACCTCATCTCTCATCTCCACAAGAGCCGCGGGAGGCAGGAAGCATGGCTGCTGCCTTATGCATGAGAAGGCTGAGATTTAAAGGGACTGAATAATCTGTCCATGATTACACTAGTATGTAGCTCAGATTCAGACCCAGGCCAGACTTCATCTTACATGCTCTTTCTGCTCTGTTTCACTGATTAGGGATTCAGATTTGAGTCCATCTAAACAAGGTGACATGTGTGATCAATAGTAGAAAGAGTCCTGGACTGACTTTTAAGTTCTGACATGGGTTCTGTCTCGTCTTAAGCCTAGAAGGATGCTTTCCTACTATCCACTCAGTATTGTCAAGGCTGAAACAGTCAAAATGATTTTGTCTAAATCTACACAATAAATGCATGGAATGGCACCTTAAATAATTTTTTCAGTTCATGTGCTTTTTCCCCAGATTGAAAAAATAGGGACAGGGGTGGCGGGGGGGGCAGGGGGCGCTGTGCTGGATCTTACTTTCAGTATTCAGGACTTTTAGTTGCAGCATGACCAGGGCACCGGGGATCGAACTCAGGCACCTACTTTGGGAGCATGGTGTCTTAGCCACTGGCCCCCAGAGAAGTCCCCTCCCTGACTGAATTTGATGAATTAAGTTCTTCCCACCACTCAGGGCTTTGGCAGTGAAGTGCTTCACCCTGGAATGTTCGTCACCTGACCGTACATGCTGTTTACACCTGAAAACTTCTCCTCCTGTCTGTGTCATGAATGTCTTCAGAGGCTTCTCCTGATCACTCTCCCTAAAACTGGTGCCTTCTGACTCTACTGGAGCTCACTTCTTGTTGACTTCATATATCTTAAACTATCAATTATTTTGTATGTACTTGTGTATTGCTTGTGTTCCCCTGTAGGATATAAGTGAACACTGTCCTGTTCACTATTGTATCCTTCTTGGGCTGGCATAGCACATAGCGGGGTGATTAATCAGTATCTGCCGAATATAAGAATGCTCCCTTGGAGGTATTTTTCTAACATAAAAGCAAATCAATAAAAACCCCAATGGGCAGAAAAATATACTGCTAAGCATGGAAAGATTCTCAAAACTTACAATTATAAATTTATTTATTTTTTTACAATTAAATTTAAAAAGCAATTTATTGTATAATCTCATTTATATATTTGTATACTAAAAATATATGAAACAAACTAGAAAGTGGATGGCTCTTAAAAAATGTGGGATTATCAATGTTCTGTATAATTTTTTGTTTGTCTAATTTTCCTGTAATGAGCATGTATATTATTTTTGTACTAGGAAAACAATAAAATAAATTTGGGAAATGGGAGTAAGATTAACTAAGAATAACTCTTAATAAACACAGTTTATAATGAAAGAAAATAATGGCTGCACAAAAAAGGGTATTTGGGGATTTTTTTAGCCTAACCCCTTTTATTTGATATTCACAACTGATATTTTCTCAAAATCTTGTACAGTGTAAAGAAAAGTATAGCTCCAATCCCTCGTGGTGATGCAGTTTCCTCACCTAAACTTCTCTTGGTAGAAAAGATGGAACCATTCATCACAAATGCCTTTGTCATACCATGTTGTCGAAATTTTAAAATAATGGTCAGTGGAGACAATAGACCCCCAGAGGGCAGATGCTCACAGCAAATCCCAGTTTCTCTGAACCTCAGTTTCCTCAACCATGATACAGAATAACTGGACTGGAACATTTGTAAGGTGCCATCAGTTCCTATGATTTTATCATCTTGTTAACCATAGAATAGGTTTATAATCTTAAAAAGTTATATCGATAGATATAGACAAATAGAGACTTCTGGTTATTGAGGAACTCCCTGGTGGCTCAGTGGTAAAGAATCCGCTTGCAATGCAGGAGACTCAGGTTTGATCCCTGGTCTGGGAAGATCCCCTGTAGCAGGAAACAGCAACCCATTCCAGTATTCTTGCCTGGGAAATCCCATGGACAGAGGAGCCATGGGGTTGCAAAGAGTGGGACATAACTTAGCGACTAAACCACCATCTGGTTATTGGATCTTGTACACATGTACAAGTAGATTACACTGTATTTAATAATGCTAATAGTGTTAAACCCACAGCATTTCCATAAAAGGCAATTCAAATGCTGAAAATAACCCATTCTTATTCAACAAAAAGAAAAAAACTACCATTGGACAGTTTTAAGTATACTCTCTTAACCAGAAACAGTTTTAAAAGACTACTTAGGAGAGATTTATTTCATATAGGTTTAGAGAATTGGCTTATAAGTTGCAGAACTCAAGACTATGAATTGGTAGTTCAAGTACAGTTATCAACAGGTACAAGCCGAGTTCTCCCAAAATTTCTAGGAGGAAGGAGTAGGTAGGCACCAGTAATTTCTCTTATAGGAGATGGTTTCTGGCATATTACAGATGCCCAAAACTTTTCATTGAATTCATAAAGGAAAAAACACAATATACTGAATACAAAAGACCTCAAACCCACAGAACACTCATACACAATCACACATTAAAAGGAACAATTCAAAATTTAGAGACTAGTCCCCTCACCACATTCATAGTCCCTCCTCAGCCTTTCACCAGAATATTCTTGCTGAGGATAGTTATTCTACTCATAGGTATGAAATATGAAATTGAAATTGAAATTGGCATATGAAATTGGCAATGTCGGTTCACAGTGTGCTATGAAGTCAGAAGTTTGATCTCAGAGCTGACAACCCCAGTTTATCCCAGTTTAAATCTTGGCTCTAAGCAGCGGCCTTTAAGCAAATCGCTTAAAAATCAGTTTCTTCATATGTGTTACTCAATTGCTGATTATTTGAAGATTTATTTCTCATTTCTAAAAATAACATACTTATTGAGATGAAATGCACACAGCATACTGGTGGTTCATCTGTTGAAAGTGCACAATTCAGGGGTTCTGGTATAGTCACAGAGTTCATCTAGAATTTTAAAATATTTTTATCAACTTAAATTCCATGCCCATTAACAGTCACCCAACATGTCCCCTCACCCTCCCTCCTGCAGCCTTAGGAAATCACCTACATATTTACTTCCTACCCACCAATCTGTAGATTTGTCTACCCTAGACACTTCATATAAATGGAATCACATGATATAAGGTGGTTTGTGAATGATTTCTTTCACTTAGCATAACATCTTCAAGGTAAATCTGCTTTGAAGCATGTAGATTCTTTACAATCTGAGCCACCAGGGAAGCCCAACATGTATCAAAATTTGATTCCTTTTATTGCCAAATGATATTTCAATTTACAGATATAACACATTCTATTTATCTATTTTTCCATTAATGGATATTTACAGATCTATACAGTCAGCAAAAACAAGACCTGGAATTGACTGTGGCTTGGATCATGAACCACTTATCGCCAAATTCAGATTTAAATTGAAGAAAGTAGGGAAAATCACTAGACCATTCAAGTATGACCTAAATCAAATCCCTTATGATTATACAGTGCAAGTGAGAAATAGATTTAAGGGACTAGATCTGATAGATAGAGTGCCTGATGAACTATGGATGGAGGTTCATGACATTGTACAAGAGACAGGGAGCAAGACCATCCCTAAGACAAAGAAATACAAAAAAGCAAAATGGCTGTCTGAGGAGGCCTTACAAATATCTGTGAAAAGAAGAGAAGTCAAAAGCAAAGGAGAAAAGGAAAGATATACCCAATTGAATGCAGAGTTCCAAAGAATAGCAAGGAGAGATAAGAAAGCCTTCCTCAGTGACCAGTGCAAAGAAATAGAGGGAAAGAACAGAATGGGAAAGACTAGAGATCTCTTCAAGAAAATTAGAGATACCAAGGGAACATTTCATTCAAAGATAGGCTCAATAAAGGACAGAAAAGGGATGGACCTAACAGAAGCAGAAGATATTAAAAAGAGGTGGCAACAATACACAGAAGAACTATGCAAAAAGTTCTTCACAACCCAGATAATCTCAATGGTGTGATCACTCACCTAGAGCCAGACATCCTGGAATGCGAGGTCAAGTGGGCCTTAGAAGGCATCACTAAAACAAAGCTAGTGGAGGTGATGGAATTCCAGTGGAGCTGTTTCAAATCCTGAAAGATGAGGCTGTGAAAGTGCTGCACTCAATATGCCAGCAAATTTGGAAAACTCAGCAGTGGCCACAGGACTGGAAAAGGTCAGTTTTCATTCCAATTCCAAAGAAAGGCAATGCCAAATAATGCTCACACTATTACACATTGCACTCATCTCACATGCTAGTAAAGTAATGCTCAAAATTCTCCAAGCCAGGCTTCAGCAATACATGAACTGTGAACTTCCAGATGTTCAAGCTGGATTTAGAAAAGGCAGAGGAACCAGAGATTAAATTGCCAACATCTGCTGGATCATTGAAAAAGCAAGAGAGTTCCAGAAAAACATCTATTTCTGCTTTATTGACTATGCCAAAGCCTTTGACTGTGTGGATCCCAATAAACTGTGGAAAATTCTGAAAGAGATGGGACTACCAGACCATCTGACCTGCCTCTTGAGAAATCTGTAGGCAGGTCAGGAAGCAACAGTTAGAACTGGACATGGAACAACAGACTGGCTCCAAATAGGAAAAGGAGTACGTCAAGGCTGTATATTGTCACCCTGCTTATTTAACTTCTATGCAGAGTACATCATGCAAAATGCTGGGCTGGATGAAGCACAAGCTGAAATCAAGATTGCCGGGAGAAATATCAATCACCTCAGATATGCAGATGACAGCACCCTGATGGCAGAAAGTGAAGAGGAACTAAAGAGCTTCTTGGTGAAAGTGAAAGAGGAGAGTGAAAAAGTTGGCTTTGAGCTCAACATTCAGAAAACGAAGATCACAGCATCCGGTCCCATCACTTCATGGGAAATAGATGGGGAAACAGTGGAAACAGTGACAGATTTTTTTTGGGGGGGGCTGCAAAATTGCTGCAGATGGTGATTGCAGCCATGAAATTTAAAGACGCTTACTCCTTGGAAAGAAAGTTATGACCACCCTAGACAGCATATTAAAAGCGGAGACATTACTTTGTCAACAAAGGTCCGTCTAGTCAAGGCTATGGTTTTTCCAGTGGTCATGTATGGATGTGAGAGTTGGACTGTGAAGAAAGCTGAGCACTGAAGTATTGATGCTTTTGAACTGTGGTGTTGGAGAAGACTCTTGAGAGTCCCTTGGACTGCAAGGAGATCCAACCAGTCCATCCTAAAGGAGATCAGTCCTGGGTGTTCACTGGAAGGTCTGATGTTGAAGCTGCAACTCCAATACTTTGGCCACCTGATGCAAAGAGCTGACTCATTTGAAAAGACCCTGATGCTGGGAAAGATTGAGGGGAAGGAAGAGAAGGGGACGACAGAGGATGAGATGGTTGGATGGCATCACCGACTCAATGGACATGAGTTTGGGTAAACTCCAGGAGTTGATGATGGACTGGGAGGCCTGGCATGCTACAGTGCATGGGGTTGCAAAGAACTGGACACGACTGAGTGACTGAACTGAACTGAACAGGTATTTTAAAAATAGTTTTGAATACTTAGAGTGATATTTATTTAGGTGGACCTTGCTTTTTTTCCCTTCAGCTACCTTATCCATAGCAGTGTGCTATGTTCATTTGGTTCTCCTAAGATAAGCCATAACAAAATTCTTCATTAAAGAGGGTGGAGTTAGTACCACCAGTAAAGTGTTCTTTACATGTCATCACTGTTGTTTGCTCTGCAAATCACATGACTGCAGGATCCCACCACTTTTTCCCCCAGACCTCATTCATGGTTATATCTAGACATTTTCATTCCCAACAACTTCAAATTATCTTCAGATCTTTTATTTCATTTCATTTCCATAACAACATTACTCCAACAATTCTTTGCCTTCCCCAGAATATCCACTCCCTCCACTTCACTACCTGGTGATGGTCCAGTCACCCCTTGACATCTGCATTTCCTTCTTATCCAGCTCAGATGCCATGGTTCATCATCATCATCATCACCAATCTCTCGCATAACACCTCCACTCCCACCCCTTCTGCCTTTTGCTGTGCTTCTCTGGCAAAGTTATTAATACAACCCTGATCTAATGCTCTGCCTACTCTGTTCCAAAATCTGAGCACTTGAACATGCCTAGAAAGAAATCACATGGCATGCTGAGAGGCATTTAAACTGGTGATCACAAGCCTCAAGAGGGCCCCCAGTATACCTGGGAAACCAAATTTCACTTCCCTTGTCTATTTACTCTCCAGATTTCCTCCACAACTGTTTCACACTTTCCTCTCTCTTCTTAAATTTCTCACCCCTTGACCTTTCTCACTCTCTCTGATGAACTTGCTTCGTATTCTACTGAGAAAACAGCTGCAATAATAAAATAACTTTCTCAAGATCCTTCCAACAACTCTGCCAACTTACCTTCACCTAGAGGCATGCATTCTGCCTTCTTTTTGATTTCAGTGGATGAACCAATTTTGTTAATGTGTGGGACTATCTAACCCTTATGAAAGTTTTGAAAAGAGATTTAGACAGTGGTGGAGAGTTTAGAGTTTCAGTAGGAGAAAGTACATTAGAAAACTAATTCTAGGGTCAAATTCTCCACTTGTAGACTAGAGACCAATTCCTTTTGCATTCTGCAAAAACTTGGACAGCAAAGGAAAGATAATCATAGTTTAACACCTGTTTCATCTACATATAAATTTTACATAGACATATGTAAACTCTGAATATTTATATTCATAAACTCTGAATATTGATCTAATCAAAATAATGGAGTTATATATTATCTATTCACTTCCCACCAGGGAAGATGAGAATTTAGCTTTCATTTCTTCCCCACATCCTCGAAAACTTAAGAAACACCCATCTCTCCTTAGCATTTCTTTCTCACTGCCAGGTCTCTATCACTGAAACTGCAAGAGACGATATGACCAGTGGCCTCTATATTACTGTATTAGTGACCAGTTCTAAGTCCTCCTCTTACTCACACTGGCAGCAGCATTTGCACAGTTGATTCTTTCCATACTTCTTGAAACACTTTTTTTACTTCCCTTTTAGGACATCACACTTTCTTGGCTTCCCTTGTACCTGGTGGGAGATGACAGACCCAGCAGTCAGTTAAACTCAAGGTACTTGTGACAGTTTGGGAAACACAACAGAGCATTTTTGAGGCTTTCATGAGAAAAGTGCCAGAGATGATTCTGAAAGAAAAAGATCACTAAGGTCCTTCCCTCCTCCATACCACTGGGCTCTAAGGTGTTCCTTTAGAGGCTGGGTTGCTGTTTTCTCTCCATTGCAACAAAATCTTTGTGTCCCAGTCCAGTAGCTATAACTTCATCTTCTTTCCAGTCATACTCTACTTGTACTCAGATATTTTGTCTGGAAAGATCAGGTGCAAGATGGACAAGGCCATCTTAAAATAAAATTTACAGAGACTTCCCTGGGGGCACAGTAGATAAGCTAATGCAGGGGACATGGGTTCGATCCCTGGTCCAGGAAGATTCCACATGCCAAGGAGCAGTTAAGCCCATGTGCCATAACTGCTGAAGCCCATGGGCCTAGTATCTTGAGTTTAATTGACTGCTGGGTCTGTTGCTCCACAACAAGGGAAACCACCACAATGAGAAACCTGCACACCCACCTCAGTGAAGAGTAGCCCCCACTTCCTGCAACTAGAAAAAACCCACCCAAAGCAACAAAGATGCAGCACAGCCAAAACAACATTAAATTAAGATAAATTTTTAAAAGTAAAATTTACAAAGACTCATATGTCCTCCACTCTGGTCTGCACAGGGACCTGATAAATAGTGTGCTCAACTAGGTGGCCATTATCCTACAATTTAAGACCTTTCAGTCCAAAGAGATCCCGAGTACCTGAACCAGATTAAGTTTATCCTCTGTGCCCCATTTTGGGCAGGGCTGCCACTTAGAGGGTGTACCACTCAGGCTGGCCCAGGATTGCTGTTAGGGGAAAGAAAGAGTGCATCATGGCTGGAAATGGTCAGGATAGAGTCCAGATAAATCTATATAACCCTCCATCCCTGATCTCCACCCAGGAGCACACTGATAGGAAACGATCCTTTTCTGGGGACAGCTACATTCAGTGACCCAATTGCCTTATTAAGGTGTGTGGAGCAGAAAGGTAAAGGAGGTAGAGTCAGAAATATTTTTGAGCAGAAGTTTTTGGGGGTCATTCCAACACTCAACAATACCAGACAACTGTAGACAGTAGGGAACATGAATGGTCCATTGGATTTCTTGAAAGTTAGCCTATTGTTGAATGGCTTTTGTGATGAAAAGTGTACTATTCTCAGACTGAATTGGTCCAGAAGGCCAAATATGTAATACAAATTCCTTTCAAAAGTCACAATACTGGACAGTCAATGAAATTTTCCTCTGCTACAGAGAATGGCACCATCTCTATTTTCCAAGCTGTTCATTGCAACTTGAAAAGAAGAGTATCCAGACAGAGGCAGGAAGTGCATCTGCTCGCAAGATGTGCAGAAACACATGTATGCATATATGAACTAATTAGAGGATATAGGTGGAATAATGATTGAAATTAATATCACCAAAATAAGAAACAATGAACATAAATGAGCCTGTGAATATGAAACCCTGAGAATACAGTAGAATTTGTGTTATTTTCAGCTGAAAGTTCATATCCTAACTGGAACCTTGAGGAAACATCAGACAAACCCAAAGTATAAGTCAGCTGACCTGTATTCTTCAAACACATCATCCTCGTGAAAGACCAAGACTGAGGAACTGGCCACTGGAAGGAAGGCGGAGAGTCAGGACAAGTGATGCGATTCATGATCCTGGACTAGGTGGATCCTGTCTCAGGAAAGAAAGAAGTTGCTACAAATGACAATATTGGGGCAATTGACAAGTTGGAATATGGGCTTCAGATTAAATAATAATATTGCTGTTGTTGTTGTTTAGTTGCTGAGTTGTGTCAGACTCTTTTGTGACCCATAGACTGTAGCCTGCCAGGCTCCTGTGTCCATGGGATTCTCCAGGCAAGAATACTGGAGTGGGTTGCCATTCCCTTCTCCAGGGGATCTTCCCAACTCAGGGATCAACACACCTCCCCTGCTTGGCAGTTGGATTCTTTACCACTGAACCACCTGGGAAGCTCTAGCACGTTATTACCTTGAACAAAATTAAAGAAGTAAGGGACAAGATAATCACAATGTATCCCCAAAAACTTCAGGGAAAAAATTTACATCAAGAAAAACAATAATAAAATAAATGTGGCAAAACATTGAATATTGGTGAAACTGGTAAGGGAATATGAGAACTATTTGTATTATTTTCCAACTTCCCTATAAGTTTGAATTTTTTTAAATAAACAGCAAAAAAATTTTTAAAGATTTAAAATAACAAATATTTAGTAATAAATATAAGAAATGTTCACAATCTCCATAAATAAAACTTCACCAAGGGATATAAGAAGAGTCTTAAATAACTAAAAGAATATCATAGGGAGAAGTATTTCATTAAGATGTTCTCCTGGGCTTCCCTGGTGGCTCGGTGGTAAAAATCCGCCTGCCAGTTCAGGAGCTGGGTTCGATCTTGTGTCCAATCCATGATCTTGGAAGATCCCACATGTCTTGGGGCAACTAAGCCTGTGTGCCACAGCTACTGAAGCCTGTGTGCCCTAGAGCCCATGCTCCACAACAAGAGAGGCCAGTGCAATGAGAAGCCTGTGCACAGCAACTGGACAATAGCCCCCTGACTGGTAGCCCCATTCACTGAAACTAGAGAAAACCCCACACAGTGATGCCAAAAGTAAATAAAAATTTAAAAAGATGTTCCCCTCAAGTAAGTGCAAAATTCAATGCAATCTCAAAATACAAACAGGAAAAACAGTAGAAATCTGTTTTTAAATACCATATTCATGACCCAGATAATCACGATGGTGTAATCACTCACCTAGAGTCAGACATCCTGGAATGTGAAGTCAAGTGGGCCTTAGAAAGCATCACTAAAACAAAGCTAGTGGAGGTGATGGAATTCCAGTGGAGCTATTTCAAATCCTGAAAGATGAGGCTGTGAAAGTGCTGCACTCAATATGGCAGCAAATTTGGAAAACTGAGCAGTGGCCACAGGACTGGAAAAGTCAGTTTTCATTCCAATCCCAAAGAAAGGCAATGCCAAAGAATGCTCAAACTACCACACAATTGCACTCATCTCACACGCTAGTAAAGTAATGCTCAAAATTCTCCAAGCCAGGCTTCAGCAATACATGAACTGTGAACTTCCAGATGTTCAAGCTGGTTTTAGAAAAGGCAGAGGAACCAGAGATCAAATTGCCAACATCTGCTGGGTCATCGAGAAAGCAAGAGAGTTCCAGAAAAACATCTATTTCTGCTTTATTGACTATCCAAAGCCTTTGACTGTGTGGATCCCAATAAACTGTGGAAAATTCTGAAAGAGATGGGGATACCTCCTGACCTGCCTCTTGGAGAAACCTATATGCAGGTCAGGAAGCAACAGTTAGAACTGGACATGGAACAACAGACTGGTTCCAAATAGGAAAAGGAGTATGTCAAGGCTGTATATTGTCCCCCTGCTTATTTAACTTGTATGCAGAGTACATCATGAGAAACGCTGGGCTGGAAGAAGCACAAGCTGGAATCAAGATTGCAGGGATCAATATCAATAACCTCAGATATGCAGATGACACTACCCTTATGGCAGAAAGTGAAGAGGAACTAAAAAAAAGCCTCTTGATGAAAGTGAAAGAGGAGGGCAAAAAAGTTGTCTTAAAGCTCAACATTCAGAAAACAAAGATCACGGCATCTGGTCCCATCACTTCATGGGAAATAGATGGGGAAACAGTGGAAACTGTCAGACTTTATTTTGGGGGGCTCCAAAATTGCTGCAGATGGTGATTGCAGCCATGAAATTTAAAGACGCTTACTCCTTGGAAAGAAAGTTATGACCACCCTAGACAGCATATTAAAAAGCAGAGACATTACTTTGCCAACAAAGGTCCATCTAGTCAAGGCTATGGTTTTTCCTATGGTCGTGTATGGATGTGAGAGTTGGACTGTGAAGAAGGCTGAGCACCGAAGAATTGATGCTTTTGAACTGTGGTGTTGGAGAAGACTCTTGAGAGTCCCTTGGACTGCAAGGAGATCCAACCAGTACATCCTAAAGGAGATCAGCCCTGGGTGTTCATTGGAAGGACTAATGCTAAAGCTGAAACATTCCAATATTTTGGCCACCTGATGTGAAGAGTTGACTCATTGGAAAGGCCCTGATTCTGGGAGGGATTGGGGGCAGGAGGAGAAGGGGACGACAGAGGATGAGATGGCTGGATGGCATCACTGACTCTATGGAAATGAGTTTGAGTAGACTCCGGGAGTTGGTGATGGACAGGGAGGCCTGGCATGCTGTGATTCATGGGGTCGCAAAGAGTCGGACACAACTGAGTGACTGAACTGAACTGAACTGGATATTAAATTTTTTTAGAAAGCCACAGTTGAGTAATGTTTTGTGACCAGGTAGACTACTCAAGAGACTAATTTCAAAGACCTGAAATACGTCAAATGCACATGCAGATTTTTGACCTAGCAATACTAATTGTAGAATTTTGTCAACTAGGTAATATTTTGTCAACTAGGCAATATCAACTTGCTTGATGGGAAGCAAGATGACATATGTATAAGGTCATTCACTATATAGCATATAAATAATATCAAAAGATTAAGATTAGCCTAAATATTCATTAATAGGGGACTGATTAAGTCAATTATGATTCTTCCACACAATGGAATTCTATGCATTCATAGAGAAAAATGAGAATATTCTTTACATACTGATAATAAATAATCTCCTAGATACAAACAGTGTGCTTAGCATACCACCACTTATTTTTCAAACAAAGCGAGAAAGAATTTACTCGTGTCTATATCTCTAGATATAGTCTATATGTTGTGGCTGATAGGAAACAAAAAGTGGCAAAGGAATCCAAAACACTATCTTCATTATTGTCAAAGCTAATATCAGAGAACGAAACTCAGAAACATGTCAACTAGGGTTACTCGATACTGAAACCAGAAGCAAGCAGTCTCACCCACTTAAGCTGGGCCCTCATAAGCCTCTCTGAGCTTGTGTGGTAAGAGCCACCCTGTACATTTTCCAAGATGGAGTTGAGGAGTAAAAAGTCTTTGCTGGAGTCATCTTGGCTTTCGTTCCTTTGAAGGCAAGGACTGAACTCTACATACCAATTTTTTCTAAAACTCATCAATCATGTAGTCCACTCCATTCTTAGGAAGGAGCACAAGAGAGAGTCAAAGGACAGGAGAGTTAGAAATAAACCCTCTTCATGTAAATCTCGTGGGTGAACAAGAAACCTTCTTCCCCATTCCCTACCACAGCAGGGTAGACCAGAAACTACTAACTAGGAACAGGTACTAGTTCAGTGGTAAAGAATCCACTTGCAGGAGACGTGGGTTTGATCCCTGGGTTGGGAAGATGCCCTGGGAAACGGAAAGGTAACCCACTCCAATATTCTTGCCTGGGAAATCCCATAGACAGAGGAGCCTGGCAAGCTAAAGCCCACGGGGTCACAAGAGTCGGGCATGACTTAGTGACTAAACAACATCAACAAAACTAAGTGGCTAAGAGACATGGATTGAAGGAAACCAAGTACTTTTGTATTTTCAGATTTTAAACCATAGGATTTATATTCCCTATTCAAATAAAAATAAAAGTAAATAAAAGCATCTCTATTTATTCTGGGCAGATAATTGAGAGCTGCATAGAAGGTGATAGAAGAAACAAGACTGAATTCATTATCTGCTTCACAACTGATGAAAGGAATGGAATTTAACTTATAGATAGAAAAATTTTCTCCAAAGCAAGTGACACACCCAGAAAGTACAATCTCTCCAACCATGTTCTTGGTTCTTTTGCATGAAATAGATTGATTGCCCATCAGGAGACGGTAGGGTTCAAGAGGACAGGGGCAGACTTGATCTGTGAAGAACTGTTGATATGGAAAGAGATGCAATGCCATCAATAAACACCTTCCCAGCATCTGAGGCTCATACAGGATGGGCACATAGCCCTGAGGACACTCTGGGTGGAAAGCTTATGCTGACCAGTATTTCTGATGCTAAAGAATGTCTTTTCCATTGTCCCAGGGGCACGTCTCCTCCCCTGATGAGGTGGGGCTGGTCACATATAATGGTGTCTGCCAGTGCAAACACAAACAGGCTTGTGCTGATCCCCAGCTTGTGCCTCTTCAAAATGACCTCATCTTTGCCTCTTGGACACAGACCCAATGGAGAAATGGAAACACAGCTCAGTAGCTTTCACCTTGACTCTGCTATCTGGGACCAGGGAGGTCAAGGTTTTAGTATGACTCTTAATGCTAAAACTATACATTAGGCTTGTTTATGTTTTGTTAGTTTTCATACCCTTTTCTACTCATGTTTCCATGTTTTCAACAGGCACTGAATTGTCAAACCAGGCATATTTTTAAAACACGTATTATAAATAGGTCATGAGACATAGCCAAGGAAAATGTCACCAACTCTCAGTGGCACTGAAAATAATATTTCAGAGAATAATTGACTCAAAGTGCTTCCTTGCTGAGCAGGCAAAGGCCGAGGCAATGGTGAGAGGCATTTAACATATCAGATTCAGAAAGGACATTTAGGACACCCATTCTGCCCTGCCTTCCCACCTCTTCTCTCAAACCCTGCAGCATAGAAGCAGCTGCTGAACCACTGCCTCAGCCATGCACATAGATTTACCAGGACCTCAGGAGAATGCTATGGACAGAGGAGCCTGGTGGGCTATAGACTATGGAGTCACAAAGAGTCGGACATGACTGAGTAACTAAACAGCAGGCCCCCAGGCTTCCTGCCGCTCACAGCTGTCAGAAACTGTGATTGATCCCTGGACCAAAGGAGTCTGTGATAAAGTTGTTCCTTGTCCATACAAAACTGAGGAAAAAGGGTCCAATGCAGCTAACTTCTTAGGAAACTAAAATTGAAATAACTCTTTCATTCTGATGTTATGATTTTCTAAATTTGTGATATTAAAATGGCCTTTTTTCATCTTATGGAGATAGTAGATGCTGGTGCCCTTTTTCTTTGTTTGTTTTTAGGGGGCCTCTTGCTAGTGACTTTTAAACTTCCATGGGGGAAATATATTATTCAGGATCTTCTAAACTTGCCTGATTATACAACTCCTTCATTGAAAAGCACTTAATAGAAACTATTCCTCCTTTTTTTCTACTACTATTTTTTTTACTATTTTTTTCTATTAATTATTTTTGCTGGTTGCTTTTATTTTGCCCCATTTGCAAAATTAAAAGTTGGGAAACTTCCCTGCCCAATTTTAGAAATATGTATCTTACTGACCTGTGAAATACAACAACCTGAAAAACATTGTTCTAAAATGTCTGCCAAAGAGGCTCCACAGAAAGTTGAATCCAGTGTCAATAAAATGTGTTCAAAACAGATATCATTATAGTTGAAAACATACTTCAAATGAATATAAAAAATAACAGTGGAGCAGCTAAGCAGGTGTAAAAATAATCCTTTTAAATTGTAAATGATGTGCAAACATGTCACTCCTCAAAAAATTAGGCAGGACGAGTTAATGAAAAGTCTATTTGCTATTTAAAAGTCTATTTGTTATTATTTTGTAATAGTTTCAGGTGAAGAGCTAAGGGACTCAGCCATACACATACATGTATCCATTCTCTCTCAAAGCCCCTCTCCCATCCAGGCTGTCACATGACATTGAGCAATCAACACTGTTAATTGGCTATACCCAATACAAAATAAAAGGTTCAAAAGACAAAAAAATTTTTTAAGAAATAGAAAAATAGTCTATTGTTAAAGATTTCTAGCTTCATAAATCTTTTTTTTTTTGCTTGAACAGTTTTAACAATCTTTTAAAAAAACTAAACAATTTACTTTATTTTAACAACTTCAGTAAAGTCAGAGCAAAACATTAATTTAAGGTCTAAAATTTTTCATTCCTATGGTCAGAAAAATTATATTTTATCCATAAGTGGTAATAATGTCAGTAACAGCATAAGTCTCTACATATTCCTTCTGACATGTTTCAGTATTCGAGTCTACAATATAAAAAGCTTTAAGTCTATTTACCTGCATCCCTTACTCCCTGGACAAATTTCTGAGACAGTAGACCTTAAATCCAACACCGAGATGTGAATGTGGTCCCTAAAGGATTAGAACAATGGCTTGGGTATCATTATAGAATCACAGTATTGTACAAAAATTCAGAAATTTCTTGGTTCAGCATTTCTCAACAGTGTTTCTATTAAGTGCTTTCAATACAAGAGTTGTATAGTCAGGCAAGTTTAGAAAATCCTGAATAATTTATTTCCCCCTTGGAAATTCACAGTACACATTGGCACATTAAAGGTTCTAAGGAGTTCTGCACTAAAAACAAAAAAATCCCTTCCGGCTGGCTTAATACAGTTTTCCCAGACTTTCTTTAGCATTGACTATTCATGAATAAAACACACTCTGAGAAACAATTATCTAATTCAAGCTATTAATATTTTATTGGTTGAAAAATTACCAGAGAAATTTTACCAGAGAAAAGTTGAGACTTGGTCAAGATTGCCCAAGAAAACCTTAGCAATCAGGACTAGAAACCCTGATTCCCTGGATCTAACACAGTGCACTTTCTATTATGACACGCTGCCTTTGTTCTACCTCATAAAAACTTTGGAAATTATTATGGAAATCTTGTTATGAAAATGAAACAGAAAACTTAAGTGGATACAAAGTGCATTCCTACCAATTTCCATTCCTTTCCAGTTGATGTTATCAGAACATTTTTTAAAACTTGGAAGTGTGTGCATAGATAAGGAAGAAGGGAGGCTTATAATTGGTGGATGGTGTAGGGAAATTACTTTTTCCTCAGGCTACTGTTATTCAGATTATGTTTTAATGTATGAAAAGTGAAGACAAAGATGTTAGCTTCTAAGTAAAACACTGAAGCCCTGTGTATCTAAGGATCAACATGTAATGGACTGAGAAAGTATGAACTTGGGTACTCTGTGTCATAGGCTATTCTGGACATTTACCTAACAAGAGATCCTTAGAATACAGAATAACACACTATACAGTGTAAGCACTCCACATGCTTATTTAGTAATCCCTAATAGCCTTTTCATTTAGAAATTTCTAAACTTTGATAAACCTCAATTTTAAAAAATACTTTTAAAATGTTTGAATAATTGTTATATAGCATTAGCATCACCTATCAGACTAGAATTAGTCACACAGTTCCTATTACTTTGGAATATTATGAGATGGTTAATTATAATACATCTGAGTAGTTTTCAGTAGTCTCTTGAAAAAGGACTCAGTAATACATTTTGTACCAGTGGATTAAGAAAAGAAAAATAAACATACTTCAAATTCGATAGTTCTTTTCTCAGTGTTTAAAGAGATAGGGCTTCCCCAGTGGTTCAGCAATAAAGAATCTGCCTGCAATGCAGGAGACACAGGAGATGCAGGTTCGATCCCTGGGCTTGGAAGATTCCCTGGGGAAAGAAATGGCAACCCACTTGAGTACTTTTGCTTGGGAAATCTCATGGACACAGGAATCTGGCAGGCTATAGTCCATAGGGTTGCAGAACCAGACACAACTGAGCAACTGAGCACACACTAGTACTACACAGTCATTAACAAAGCTTTGCCATTCCCTCCTGGCCTCAAGAGTTTCTATTGAAAGATCTGCAGTTATTCTTATGAGAATCCCCCTTGTGTGTTATTTGTTGTTTTTCCCTTGCTGCTTTTAATATTTGTTCTTTGTGTTTGATCTTTGTTAATTTGATTAATATATGTCTTGGGGTGTTTTGCCTTGGGTTTATCCTGTTTGGAACTCTCTGGGTTTCTTGGACTTGGGTGATTATTTCCTTCCCCATTTTAGGGAAATTTTCAACCATTACCTCCTCAAGTATTTTCTCATGGTCCTTCTTTTTGTCTTCTTCTTCTGGAACTCCTATAATTCGAATGTTGGAGCGTTTCATATTGTCCTGGAGGTCTCTGACATTGTCCTCATTTATTTTAATTTGTTTTTCTTTTTCCTCTCTGATGCATTTATTTCTACCATTCTATCTTCTATTTCACTAATCCTATCTTCTGCCTCCAATATTCTACTATTTGTAGCCTCCAGAGTGTTTCTGATCTCATTTATTGCATTATTCATTATATATTGACTCTTTTTTATTTCTTCTAGGTCTTTGTTAAACCTTTCTTGCATCTTCTCAATCCTTGTCTCCAGGCTATTTATCTGTAATTCCATTTTGATTTCAAGATTTTGGATCATTTTCACTGTCAATATTCGGAATTCTTTCTCAGGTAGATTCCCTATCCCTTCCTCTTTTGTTTGATTTGGTGGGCATTTCTCCTGTTCCTTTACCTGCTGGATATTCCTCTGTCTCTTTATCTTGGTTATATTGCTGTGTTTGGGGTGGCCTTTCTATATTCTGGGAATTTGTGGAGTTCTCTTTATTATGGAGTTTCCTGAACTGCCTTATGACCCAGCAATCCCACTGCTGGGTATGCACATCAAGGAAACCAGAATTGAAAGAGACACATGTACCCCAATGTTCACTGCAACACTGTTTATAATAGCCAGGACATGGAAGCAACCTAGATGTCCATCAGCAGATGAATGGATAAGAAAGCTGTGGTACATATACACAATGGAGTATTACTCAGCCATTAAAAAGAATACATTTGAATCCGTTCTAATGAGATGGATGACACTGGAGCCGATTATACAGAGTGAAGTAAGCCAGAAAGAAAAACACCAATACAGTATACTGACACATATATATATATGGAATTTAGAAAGATGGTAATGATGACCTTGTATGCGAGACAGCAAAAGAGACACGGATGTATAGAACGGACTTTTGGCCTCTGAGGGAGAGGGAGAGGGTGGGATGATTTGGGAGAATGGCATTGAAACATGTATACTATCATGTAAGAAATGAAGCGCCAGTCTATGTTCAATGCAGGATACAGGATGCTTGGGGCTGGTGCACGGGGATGATCCAGAGAGATGATATGGGGTGGGAGGTGGGAGGAGGGTTCAGGATTGGGAGCTCGTATATACCCGTGGCAGATTCATGTCAATGTATGGCAAAATCAATACAGTATTGTAAAGTAAAATAAGTAAAAATGAAATTAAAAAAAAAAAAAAAGCTTTGTAAGGGACAGGATAGATGCAGGGGATTAAGAGGTACAAACTATCATGTGTAAAATAAGCTACAAGGAACACGAGGAACTATATTCAATATCTTGTAATAACCTAAATGGAAAATAATCTGAAAAAGAATATATTTATATAATTACATAAACATATAAAACTGAATCACTTGCTGTATGCTGGAAACATTGTAAATCAACTCTACTTCAATAAAAAAATAAGGTATAAGGATATGTTATACAACACAGGGAATATAGCCAATATTATATAAAAACATAAATGAACTATATAACCTTTAAAAATTATGAATCACCACATTGTACACCTGTAACTTAGACAATACAGTACATCAACTATATTTCAAAAAAAATACTCAAAATAGAAAGAAAGAGAAAGCTTTGTAAATGTTTTTTGTGAAATACATCTCCAAATTATCCCACATAAAAATCTTTTAATGGTTAGAGAATAGAACTTCAGAATAGTCTTCATATAATTTATATAATTAATGACAGAAGTGGTTAGTGACTCTTTATTCCAAAAATATGTAATTTAATATTTGTAACTTACAATCCATCTTTTTTCTTTTAATGCTTTCTCTTTGTAAGAACAACCTTTTCCCAACTGTGACTACATTTAAATATCAGAGGCAGACCATGTTAAAATTTCTTTGTAGCCTCATGTTACTTCTCTGTTTATTGCGCATTCATGCATTCCACCTTCAGAATCCCATCCTTGTCCCGTCAAACTTCTGTTGCAGGCACAATTCTAATGGTCTCTGTGGTCTCTACCCTTTAACGTTTTCCCCATGATTATACAAGCTACATAGCAAAAGGATTTGGCAGGTGCAATAAGTGTATTAGTCACTTGACCTTAAGATAGAGAGAGGATATAAGTGGGCTTAACCTAATCACATGGAGAAGGCAATGGCACCCCTGGAAAATCCCATGGATGGAGGAGCCTGGAAGGCTGCAGTCCATGGGGTTGTTGAGGATTGGAGATGACTGAGCGACTTCACTTTCACTTTTCACTTTCATGCATTGGGGAAGGAAATGGCAAGCCACTCCAGTGTTCTTGCTTGGAGAATCCCAGGGATGGCGGAGCCTGGTGGGCTGCCGTCTATGAGGTCGTACAGAGTTGGACACGACTGAAGTGACTTAGCAGCAGCAGCAGCAGCAACCTAATCACACGAGCCATATAAAAGCATAGAATTTTCTTCAGCTGGTAATATAAATGGGAGTCAGAGAGATTCCAAATATGTGAAGGATTGAACATGAGTTTCCTGCCTTTGAAAATGGAGTGGACCATGTGGTAAGGAACACGAACAGTCTCTGGAAGCTGAGAGCAGCCCCCAGCTGACAGCCAGCAAGAAAATGGGAATCAGTTCTATAACCGCAAGGAGCAGAATGCTGCCAGCAACCTGAAAAGGCTGAAAGAGGATTCTTCTCCAGAACCTCTAAGATAAAGCCCAACCCAGCTTATACATGAATTCTTTTATAATATGTTAAGGAAATCTCTACCAATCTCTTATGCTGTTAGCATATTTTTTTAACCAATAATAGATGTCAAATTTTATAAAAATGCCTATATATATCTGCAGAGGTACTCCTATGATTTCTCTCCTTTATTAATCTGTTAGTTATTATTTTTGTTTTTGTAACTTTCCTTGCATTCCTGGTATGAATCCAGTAAGGGCATAGATTATTATTGCTTTATCGTGTTGTGCTTAGTCACTCAGTCATGTCTGATTCTTTGTGACCTCCCATGGGGTGTAGCCTGCCAGGCTCCTTTGTCCATGGGGATTCTCCAGGCAAGAATACTGGAGTGGGTTGCCATGCCCTCCTCTAGTGGATGTTCCCAACCCAGGGATCAAACCCACATTTCAGGAGGGTTCTTTACCATCTGAGCCTCCAGGGAAGCCCACATTATTGTGGTACGGTTTCTAGTTGTCCTATAAGAGACAACTTGGGTGATCTTAAGGAGAAGAGAAGGCTGAAATCACTTCAGTCTCCTATAGGAAAACTCTAAAGGCACAGACAAGTTGCTGAGGTTATTTTATCATCTTTTTGTGTTTTTCTACTGTTCAGTTCAGTGGCTCAGTCATGTCCGACTCTTTGCGACCCCATGGACTGCAGCCTACCAGGCTCCTCTGTCCATGGGATTTTCTAGGCAAGAGTACTGGAGTGGGTTGCCATTGGAAAACTCTAAAGGCACAGACAAGTTGCTGAGGTTGTTTTACCATCTTTTTGTGTTTTTCTTCTGTTCAGTTCAGTCGCTCAGTCATGTCCGACTCTCTGTGACCCCATGGACTGTAGCATGCCAGGCTCCTCTGTCTGTCACCATTTCTCAGAGCTTACTCAAACTCGTGTCCATTAAGTCAGTGATGCCATGCAATCATCTCACCCTTTGTCATCCCCTTCTCCTCCTGCCTTCAATCTTTCCCAGCATCAGGGTCTTTTCAGATGCATCAGTTCTTCACATCAGGTGCCCAAAGTATTGGAGTTTCAGCTTCAGCATCAGTCCTTTCATTGAATATTCAGGACTGATTTCCTTTACAATGGACTGTTGGATCTCCTTGCAGTCCAAGGGACTCTCAAGAGTCTTCTCCAACACCACAGTCAAAAGCATCAATTCTTCAGTGCTCAGCTTTCTTTATAGTCCAACTATCACATCCATACATGATTACTGGAAAAACCAGAGCTTTGACTAGACGGACCTTTGTTGGCAAAGTAATGGCTCTGTTTTTTAATATGCTATCTAGGTTGGTCAAAACTTTTCTTTCAAGGAGCAAGTATCTTTTAATTTCATGGCTACAGTCACCATCTGCAGTGATTTTGGAGCCCCCCAAATAAAGTCTCTCACTGTTTCCACTGTTTCCTCGTCTATTTCCTCTGAAGAGATGGGACCAGATGCCGTGATCTTTGTTTTCTGAATGTTGAGATTTAAGCCAACTTTTTCACTCTCCTCATTCATTTTCATCAAGAGGATTTTTACTTCCTCTTCACTTTCTGCTATAAGGCTAGTGTCATCTGCATTTCTGAGGTGATTGATATTTTTTCCTGCAATCTTGATTCCAGCTTGTGCTTCTTCCAGTCTAACGTTTCTCATGATGTACTCTGCATATAAGTTAAATCAGAAGGGTGACAATATACAGCCTTGACGTACTCCTTTTCCTATTTGGAACCAGTCTGTTTTTCCATGTCCAGTTCTAACTGTTGCTTCCTGACCTGCATACAGGTTTCTCAAGAGGCAGGTCAGGTGGTCTGGGATTCCCATCTCTTTCAGAATGTTCCACAGTTTGTTGTGGTCCACACACTCAAAGGCTTTGGCATAGTCAATAAAGCAGATGTTTTTCTAGAACTCTCTTCCTTTTTCCATGATCCAGTGGATGTTGGCAATTTGATCTCTGGTTCCTCTGCCTTTTCTACTTCTCTAAATCCAGCTTGAACATTTGGAAGTTTATGGTTCATGTACTGTTGAAGACTTGTTTGGAGAATTTTGAGCATTAATTTACTAGCGTGTGAAATGAGTGCAATTGTGTGGTACTGGAGCATTCTTTGGCATTGCCTTTCTTTGGGATTGGAATGAAAACTGACCTTTCCCAGTCCTGTGGCCACTGCTGAGTTTTCCAAATTTGCTGGGATATTGAGTGCAGTACTTTCACAGCATCATCTTTCAGGATTTGAAACAGCTCCACTGGAATTCCATCACCTTCACTAGCTTTGTTCATAGTGATGCTTCCAAAGGCCCTCTTGACTTCACATTCCAGGATGTCTGGCTCTAGGTGAGTGATCACACCATTGTGATTTTCTGGGTCCTGAAGATCTTTTTTGTATAGTTCTTCTGTATATTGTTGCCACCTCTTCTTAATATCTTCTGCTTCTGTTAGGTCCATCCCTTTTCTGTCCTTTATTGAGCCTATCTTTGCATGAAATGTTCCCTTGGTATCTCTAATTTTCTTGAAGAGATCTCTAGTCTTTCCCATTGTTTTGTTTTCCTCTATTTCTTTGCATTGATTACTGAGGAAGTATTTCTTATCTCTCCTTGCTATTCTTTGGAACTCTGCATTCAATTGGATATATCTTTCCTTTTCTCCTTTACCTTTCACTTTCCTTCTATTCACAGCTCTTTGTAAGACTTCCTCAGACAACGATTTGGCCGTTTTGCACTTCTTTTCCTTGGGGATGGTCTTCATCCCTGCCTCCTGTACCATGTCACAAACCTCCATCCATAGTTCTTCAGGCATTCTGTCTATCAGATCTAATCCCTTAAATCTATTTGTCACTTACACTGTATAATCGTAAAGGATTTGATTTGCACTCATCAAACACGCTAGTAAAGTAATGTTCAAAATTCTCCAAGCCAGGCTTCAGCAATACATGAACGGTGAACTCCCTGATGTTCAAGCTGGTTTTAGAAAAGGCAGAGGAACCAGAGATCAAATTGCCAACATCTGCTGGATCATCGAAAAAGCAAGAGAGTTCCAGAAAAACATCTATTTCTGCTTTATTGACTATCCAAAGCCTTTGAGTGTGTGGATAACAATAAACTGTGGAACATTCTGAAAGAGATGGGAATACCAGACCACCTAGCCTGCCTCTTAAGAAATCTGTATGCAGGTCAGGAAGCAACAGTTAGAACTGGACATGGAACAACAGACTGGTTCCAAATAGGAAAAGGAGTACATCAAGGCTGTATATTGTCACCCTGCTTATTTAACTTCTATGCAGAGTACATCCTGAGAAACATTGGACTGGAAGAAACACAAGCTGGAACAAGATTGCCAGGAGAAATAGCAATAACCTCAGATATGCAGATGACACCACCCTTATGGTAGAAAGTAATGAGGAGCTAAAAGCCTCTTGATGAAAGTGAAAATGGAGAGTGAATAAGTTGACTTAAAGCTCAACATTCAGAAAACGAAGATCATGGCATCGGGTCCCATCTCTTCATGGGAAATAGATGGGGAACAGTGGAAACAGTGTGAGACTTTATTTTCTGGGGCTCCAAGATCACTGCAGATGGTGACTGCAGCCATGAAATTAAAAGACGCTTACTCCTTGGAAGAAAAGTTATGACCAACCTAGACAGTATATTCAAAAGCAGAGACATTACTTTGCCAACAAAGTTCCGTCTAGTCGAGGCTATGGTTTTTCCTGTGGTCATGTATGGATGTGAGAGTTGGACTGTGAAGAAAGCTGAGCGCTGAAGAATTGATGCTTTTGAACTGTGGTGTTCGAGAAGACTCTTGAGAGTCCCTTGGACTGCAAGGAGATCCAACCAGTCTATTCTGAAGGAGATCAACCCTGGGATTTCTTTGGAAGGAATGATGCTAAAGCTGAAACCCGAGTACTTTGGCCATCTCACGAGAAGAGTTGACTCATTGGAAAAGACTTTGATGCTGGGAGGGGTTGAGGGCAGGAGAAGGGAACGACTGAGGATGAGATGGCTGGATGGCATCAATGGACGTGAGTCTGAGTGAACTCTGGGAGATGGTGATGGACAGGGAGGACTGGTGTGCTGCGTTTCATGGGGTCGCAAAGAGTTGGACATGACTGAGCGACTGAACTGAACTCCATTTCTTCTAAGGGATTCTTGCCCATAGTAGTAGATATAATGGCCATTTGAGTTAAATTCACCTATTCCTGTCCATTTTAGTTCGCTGATTCCTAAAATGTTGATATTCACTCTTGCCATCTCCTGTTTGACCACTTCCAATTTGCCTTGATTCATGGACCTAATATTCCAGGTTCCTATGCAACATTGCTCTTTATAGCATCGGACTTTACTTCCATCACCAGTCACATCCACAACTGGGTGTTGTTTTTGCTTTGGCTTCATTTCTTCATTCTTTCTGGAGTTATTTCTCCACTGATCTCCAGTAGCATATTGGGCACCTACTGACCTGGGGAGTTCATCTTTCAGTGTCCTATCTTTTTGCCTTTTCATACTGTTCATGGGTTTCTCAAGACAAGAATACTGAAATGGTTTGCCTTTCTCTTCTCCAGTGGACCATGTTTTGTTAGAATTCTCCGCCATGACCCGTCCATCTTGGGTGGCCCTACATGGCATGGTTCATTGTTTCACTGAGTTAGACAAGGCTGTGGTCTATGTGATCAGATTGGTTAGTTTCCTGTAATTGTGACTTTCAGTCTGTCTGTTCTCTGATGGAGAAGGATAAGAGGCTTATGGAACTTTCCTGATGGGAGAGACTGACTGAGGGGGAAACTGGGTCTTGTTCCGATGGGAGGATAGCCATAAGATATCACAAAAAGTAAGAGCGTGGATTTCTAAGCCTAAGTCATGAGAGATGTTGTAGTTGCAGCTCAGTGGAGAGGCTTACGTGGTGAAGAATTACTGTGTTGGCAGGAAATTCTCCTGCCAACAGGCGTAGGAATGAATTATCTTGGCAATGGATCCTTCAACCTCAGTGAAATGTCAGATGACCACAACTACAGCCAATATTTTGCCTGCAACCTCATAAGACATCTCAAGCTAAACCACCAATTAAGCCACTCCTTTACTCCTAACCCATAGAAACAATGCAATAATAAATGTTTGTTTTTACCTTAATAAATTTTGGAGTCATTTTTTTTTTTTTACTAAGTAGATAACTAATACCAAGTTTCATATACTTTGCTCCCAAGGCAATTGCTGAGAGGCACCTCTCCTAAACATTTCTCTCCCCATCATGGATCTTTTTCACTGCATGCTCAGTTTCTGCAGTAGTGTCTGACTTTTGTGACCCTATGGACTATAGCCTGCCAGGCTCTTCTGTCCATGGAATTCTTCATGCCAGAATACTGGAGTGGGTAGCCTTTCCCTTCTCCAGGAGATCTTCCCAACCCAGGGATTGGAGCCAGGTCTCCTGCACTGCAGGTGGATTCTTTACTACTGAGGGAAGCCTCAGTAGTAGCCTTTACTACCAGGGAAGCCTCATCTTTTTCCATTACTTTAACCATAAGATCATTGCCTCTTACCCAGACTCTGAAAGTTTTCATTCCTCTTCCTGAATGATGGTCTGCCCTCACCACTTGCCTAATGACTATTTTCCCAAATAATACCCATCCAGTGGGAGAAGGCAATGGCATCCCACTCCAGTACTTTTGCCTGGAAAATCCCATGGACAGAGGAGCCTGGAAGGAGGAGCCTGCAGTCCATGGGGTTGCTGAGGGTCTGACACGACTGAGCGACTTCACTTTCACTTTTTACTTTCATGCATTGGAGAAGGAAATGGCAACCCACTCCAGTGTTCTTGCCTGGGACCTGGTAGGCTTCCGTCTATGGGGTCGCACAGAGTTGGACACGACTGAGGTGACTTAGCAGCAGCAGCAGCAGTGGGAATAGCCCTGGCTCAGGAGAAAATCATCCAGAAACCTAAATTTTAGAATACTTATCATACTCCCCATGTGTTGCTGTGCTTAGTCACTCAGACTCTTTGCGATCCCATGGAGTGTAGCCTGCCAGGCTCCTCTGTCCATGGGGATTCTCCAGGCAAGAATATTCAAGTGGGTTGCCATGCCCTCCTCCAGGGGATCTTCCCAACCTAGGGATTGAACCCAGGTCTCCCACATTGCAGGTGGATTCTTTACCATCTGAGCCACTAGAAGTGGTCTCTTTTTTCCTTTCTATCAAGATATAAGTATAATGTGAATAAATTGTTAAAGAACAAATGTGCCGTTATCCTTGGTTCTGACATATAATTATACTTTAAAACATTTATCCCAATGTTCTGAATAACCTAGAGTTTTAAAAATATAGGTCCTAGGCCACACCCTAATGGTTCTGATTCAGTTCGTCTGAAGTGAGACCAAGATCAGTGGGGTTTTTTTCAATTGCTATTCTAGAGCTCCAATACTTTGGCCACCTGATGCAAAGCGTCAACTCATTGGAAAAGACTGATGGGAAAAGACTCTCATTGGGAAAGACTGAAGGCAGGAGGAAAAGGGGATGTCAGAGAATGGGATGGTTGGATGGCATCACTGACTGGACGGACGTGAGTTTGAGCAAGCTCCGGAAGATGATGAAGGACAGGAAGCGTGGTATGCTGCAGTCCATGGGGTCACAAAGAATCAGACACAACTGAGCAACTGAACAACAACATGATCATCCACTGTTCATTTGTTTTTGTTTTTTAAACCATATGATTTCCTTATGTTTATCTTGTCTCCTCCCTATGAAATATAAGCTATATGAAGTAATATATCTTTGTCCATTTTGTTCACTGATATATCCCCAGCAACTGCTACTATGCCTGGTACACAGTAGGTGATCAATAAATGTTGAATAAGTAAACAACAATTTTAGAAGTTGCTGAGCACTATGGAAAGAAATAGATCTGGAAATACAACACAGAGTACTGAATGTACAGGATCGAGGATGGAAGCAGAGAGATAAGTCAGAATGTAAACTGAGCCTTACTATTTATTTTTGTCACACCATGTGGCATGTGGGATCCCAGTTCCTTGATTACAGATCAAACCCATGCCCTCTGCAATGTAACTGTGGAGTCCTAATCATTAGACTGCCAGGGAAGTCCAGGCTGAGTCTTACTGAAGTGACTTCAGGAAAAATTTGAAGAAAGAAATTGGGTACAATGGGTAAACATAACCTTTCTGAGCTTTGCTGAAAAGGGGAACAGAGAATGATTCAAGCAAGTTTTATGTTTTAAGTTGGTAGACATGGTAGTGTTGTAATTATGTTGCTGTTGTTCACTCCCTCAGTCGTGTCTGACTCTTTGAGACCCCATGGACTGCAGCATGCCAGGCTTCCCTGTCCTTTACCCTCTCCCAGAACTTGCCCAAACTCATGTCCAGTGAGTCAGTGATGCCATCCAGCAATATTGTTCTCTGTTGTCCCCTTCTCCTCCTGCCTTCAATCTTTCCCAGCATCCAGGTCTTTTCTAATGAGTTGGCTCTTTACATCAGGTGGACAAGTATTGGAACTTCAGCTTCAGCATCAGTCCTTCCAATGAATATTCAGGACTGACTTCCTTTAGGGATTGACTGGTTTGACCTTGCAGTCCAAATGACTCTCAGGAGTCTTGTCCAACACCACAGTTGAAAGGCATCAGTTCTTCAGTACTCAGTCTTCTTTATGGCCCAGCTCTCACATCCATACATGACTACTGGAAAAATCATAGCTTTGACTAGACAGACCTTTGCTGACAAAGGTTGTATTTATATGCTAATATAAACGACCCAATAGAAGAGAAAAAATACATTGGTGGCTCCAAAACCTGGGATTCTAAACTCTAGGAGAGAGAAGCAACCAGTGAAAGAGAAGGAGCAGAAGAGCAAGAAAAATATGTGACTGTTAAAAAAACAATATGTAGACATGTAGTCTCTGGCTTCAAATTGTAGCTATAAAAAACAAACAAACAAACAAACAAAAAAAAAAAAAGCAAAAAAACAAAACCAAAAACATTTCTTTCTGAATACCTGAGAGTAAGGTGGCATATTTCCATCCCCTTCCACAAAACAATTATGTCAGGCGAGAATAGTTGTCCACCAAGGTGCGAGACAGTTTGTCAACTTTAATCTCCATAGTTGTGCTGGGGCTGGGGGATGCTATGCCCTCCCTAGTTCACATTACTACCATTTCCTCCTTCTGTTCTTGATTTTATTCTCCAGTTAACTGGATGTGCTTTATCTTAACATTTAAATCCTACCTCTCCATCCTTCTGCAGCATATTCACTCATCAAGGCACACACTGCCTGCTGTCTTTAACTTTATTTGCGTATCTCATAGCAGAGTTAAATGGGTGAGGTACTAACTCAAACATCTTTCTTTTGGACAAAGATGCAGATCCAGATCAGGGTTTCTTAATCTCTGGAGGCTGACATTTTTTGGCTGGGTAATCTTTGTTGTCTGGTGCAGTTGTTCTTACATTCTTGGCCAGGACCCACTAGAAGTCAGAAGCACCTTCCTCTCCCTCCCACTTCCTGCTCCAATCATGACCAAAACAATGTCTCTAGACATTGTCAGACATCCTCCAGGAGGTAAAAATCACTCCTTAGTTGAGAAACACTGGTATAAATGTAAAGATTCTCAATACATTATTTAATAAATCCTTTTGTGGTATCAATGGTAATACATGGGATAAAGTTGGGAACTTGTTAGCTGTATCTTTCTTCTGTGCTTTTGTCATAGGTAATTATTCTTAACCCTTCTTTTCTTACCACTAGTCTCAAAATGAACATCAAGGATCTGGCATAAAGTGATAACTTCACCCTCACTGTAAAACCTGGTACATTTCTATACATCATAGGAATAGGGAGAAGGAAGGATTGAGAACAGATGTATTAAGGAAACTTAAAATACTAGTGGTGAGATTTTGCCATCTAAAGTTTTTAAAAATATTTGCTCAAGCACCATATAGGGATTTTTTCTATCAATTGATTGCTGATAACCTAAATTGGGTCTTATCCACATTGGGTGCAAAAATATGTACTACTTTAAGGTATCCAAAAAAAAAAAATCAGAACCAGAAGAGCCCAATTAAACTTGAAAAGAACATATTTGAATTCAAGAACGAGAACAAAGTTACAGTAGTTAAGATAGTGTGGGACTGGCACAAGATATACAAACAGACCAATGGAACAGAATAGTCAGAAAAAGACCTAGGTTAATTAGGGCAGATCTATGAGGAAATGGTTTTTCCAGTGGTCATGTATGGATGTGAGAACTGGACTGTGAAGAAAGCTGAGCACCGAAGGATTGATGCTTTTGACCTGTGGTGTTGGAGAAGACTCTTGAGAGTCCCTTGGACTGCAAGGAGATCCAACTAATCCGTTCTGAAGATTAGTCCTGGGTGTTCATTGGAAGGACTGATACTGAAGCTGAAACTCCAGTACTTTGGCCACCTCATGTGAAAAGTTGACTCATTGGAAAAGATTCTGATGCTGGGAGGGATTGGGGGCAAGAGGAGAAGGGGACGACAGAGGATGAGATGCCTGGATGGCATGACTGACTCGATGGACATGAGTTTGAGTGAACTCCGGGAGTTGGTGATGGACAGGGAGGCCTGGCGTGATGCAATTCATGGGGTTGCAAAGTCGGACACGACCGAGCGGCTGAGCTGAGCTGATGAGGAAATGAATGGTTTCTCAGTAAGGGGTACTGGAACATTTTACAGACCAAAACATAAATTGGTCCCTACCAAACATGACATATAAAATTTAATTTGAGATACATCACAATTGTAAATCTGTAAAACAATAAAGCCTTTAGACTAAAATAAGAAAGTTTCCTCATGACAGTCTTAAGTAGAAAACAAAAAACACTAACCATAAAAGGCTGACTTCATTAAAATTAAGAACTATACTCATCAAAAGACAAAATTAAGCAAGGAAAAAAAGGCAAATCACAGACACAGAGATCTTCATGACATAAATTCCACATATCTAAATCAGTAAGAAAATGACCATAACTCAAATTTTTTTAAAAATAGGTAAAAGTCCTGAAGAGGTCTGTCACAAAAGAGGCCATTCAAAAGGCCAACAAGCATATGAAATGGTGTTTAATTATTTGTCACAGAAATAATAGAGTATAATGAGATTACAGAGTGACTAAAATTTAAGGGACTATTACTGTCAAATATTATAAGGATAAGAGGCAATAGTTGGAACTCTCATATATTACTAATGGGAAGATAAATTATTTCAAACACTTCAGAAAATAGTTAAGAAATAGAAAAATTAATGATACTATGTAGTCAAATGAAACATACACCTACCCCTCAAAGTAGCAATTCTACCCTTAGATACATACCCACAAAAAATGAGTGCACTTTTCTATCAGAATATATTTTTAAGAATGTTCACAGCAGCATTATTCAAAATAGTCAGAAGCCACCCATATGTCCATCAATAGAAGAATGAATCAAATATGGTAGAGTCTCACATAGAATACTACATAATAATTTAATTAAAAACCCAAAACCTATTGACATTTGCAACAAAATGAATGAAGACTACAGACATTGTATTAAGTGAAAGTAGTCACAACAGTACATACTGATGACACATTTATATGAAGTTTAAGATTAGGCAAAGCAAATAACAATAGAAGTCAGAATATTGATTACCTTTTGAGGATGTGTTGAGTAGAAACGGGCATGATACTTCTGGAGAGATGAAGTATTCCATAAATTTATATGGGTCCTATGGAACATACAGATAATTCTTTTGAGTTTTGCTGCCAAGCAGATAATCAAGGCAGTATGTAGCAGAGAAGGTGGGGTTAGAAATTTCTTAAAGGACTGGGGAAATAACATATATATATATATATATATATATATATATATATTTTATATATGCTGATAGGAATAACTCGGAGAAGGCAATGGCACCCCATTCCAGTACTCTTGCCTGGAAAATCCGATGGACAGAGGAGCCTGGTAGGCTGCAGTCCATGAGGTTGCTAAGAGTTGGACACAACTGAGTGACTTCACTTTCACTTTTCACTTTCATGCATTGGGGAAGGAAATGGCAACCCACTCCAGTGTTCTTGCCTGGAGAATCCCACGGATGGGAGCCTGGTGGGCTGCCGTCTATACGGTCGCACAGAGTTGAACACGACTGAAGTGACTGAGCAGCAGCAGAAATAACTCAGCAGCGAGGGCCAATGATACAGAGAAAATGCTGGGGGTAATGTCCTGTGCAAGGTGGGATAAGATGTGATGAGAGCCAAAGAAGTTCTTTTCTGATTGTTTCCATCTTTTCAGAGAATTAGGGAGTGAAACTGGCAGAGTGAGGCTAGAGGAAGTGATTTGGAAGTAGGGGAAAAGAGAAGTGTGAAATAATCAGAAGGGTAGTACAGTAAATGGACCAAGGAGCTGTATGTACTTCAACCATGAGGTATCACTGAGGCCCATTTAAAGTTAGGGTAATGCATTCAGTTAGTGTGGTGTGTTCTCCACTTAGGCAGGCACCTAAGGAGTAGAGCACTAAATTAACCAGCTTTACAGTTTTCCCACAGAATGTCAGTTTTATGAATGAGATGATATATACCTGGGAATCTTATTTTACCAGTTGGAGTATCACTAGTTTTATGTTCTTTCCATGGGCAAAACTAGGAAATAATTCTTAAATATTTTTAAATGACATCATAATAATATTTATCATCATATTTGATATTATAGGGACTTTCTGGACTTTGGGGTTTATCTTTGTGTATCTTTTCTCTGGCAGTGAAAATCTCGGGCCTATTATTATCAGCAATAAAATTACCTAGTAAAATTTCAAAATTTATTTGCGGTTCTTTTTGTCCTTAGAATATATCCTTTTTGATGTTGTTGTTTAGTCACTTAGTCATGTCAGACTCTTTTGCGACCCCATGGACTGTAGCTCAACACATTCCTTTGTCCATGGGATTCCCCAGGGATTCCCAAACACTGGTCTGGAATACCATTTCCTTTTTCAGGGATATGTTCCATTAAGCATGTACAAATAGAGTATTAGATTCAACATTCACTTGGAATACTTATTTTTCTCTGTGTAGATTGTACCAAAATAAAAATAGGCCTTTTGATTACTGAAGTTAAATTTGGATATTTGCATTTTATATTTCTTCTAAATGTAATGTTTACTATATGACACATTCATAAGAGAAAATAAAAACTATGTTAAAAGTTACTCATATATACATATGTATAACTGAACCACTTTGCTGTACACCTGAAACTAATATATTGCAAATTAACTATACTTTAACTTTTTAATGGTTTTTTAAAAAGGGGAAAAAAATTTATACTCAGAGAAGTCTTCCTTCTGTCCTTCTCCTGTTCCTATGCCCCTTTCATCCATTATAGGTAACAATTTTTTCACTCTGTAAAGAATTAAACATTTATCCTGCCTTTGGGGAAGAACTATAACATATTTTGTTGATGAGGGAAAATTCTTTACAGAAGAATGTCAGCTAATAAATGTAGAAGGAATTGTTTAACTGGAAAATCTTTCTGTAATTCTTAGTGAAATAATTAATTCAGACAAGATGTTAAAACCATTGGGTAAAAGGTTGTTGAAGATGATATTGGCACAGAATCAAGTTATCACCCCACAGACTACTTACTTATTGAAAAGGAAAAATGTATCTTACAACTGATTGAGCTGGCATTATCATCTTAGTCAAGTGACAAACTTGACATTATGTGCTCACTGATGGGATGCAATATTAAATACACAACATTAACCATGAAGCATTCTTGCCAAAACACAAAAAGTTTAATGTGTTTCTAGCCAAACCTTTGGGCTAACCCTCCAGTTAATAGGAATGTGGGAGTTAAAGGATTAAGTTAAACAATCAGACCAATCCAGAATATGTGACACATCCTAGAAGACAACTGATCTGGTTTCGTGTAATGGCAATCTCAAGGAGGAAGATTGACAAAGGTGTTCTAGGTTAAGGGACTAAATATGAATAGATTTTGAAATAACAATGATTCACAAAGATTAAGGCATTCACATCAGGTACATAAAGTTCAACACTTTGCAATATTTTTTTTCTTTTTTTTTTTTAATTTTATTTTATTTTATTTTATTTTATTTTTAATTAAATTTATTTATTTTAAAATTACAATACTGTATTTGTTTTGCCATACATTGACACGAATCAGCCATAGGTGAACACAACTCCCAATGCCAAATCCCCCCACCCCCACCCCCACCTCACTGAACCATCCTGTGCATCAGCCCCATGCATCCTGCATCCTACACTGAACATAGATTAGCGCGCTCTACGGGAAAATATACATGTTTCATTGCCATCTCCCATACCACCCACCCTTCCCTCTCCCTCAGAGTCCAAAAGTCCACTCTATACCTCTGTGTCTCTTGTTGTCTCACATGTAGGGTCATCATTACTGTCTTCTAAATTCCATATATATGTGTCAGTATACTGTATTGGTGTTTTCTTCTGGCTTACTTCACTCTGTATAATCGGTTCCAACTTCATCCATCTCATTAGAACTGAGTCAAATTATTCTTTAAGGGCTGAGTAGTATTCCATAGTGTATATGAACCACAGCTTTCTTATCCATTCATCTGCTGATGGACATCTAGGTTGCTTCCATGTCCTGGCTATTATAAACAGCGCTGCAATGAACATTGGGGTACATGTGTCTCTTACACTTCTGGCCAGGGTAGCCCAGCAGTGGGAGCTGGGTCATAAGGCAGTCTAGCAATTAAGGAATCTCCACACTGTTTCCATAATGGCTGTACTAGTTGCATTCCCACCAGCAGTGTAAGAGGGTTCCCCTTCACATCCCTCCAGCAAGCTGTAGACGGATCGCAGCCATCTGACTGGTGTGAAATGGTACCTCATTGTGGTCTTGATTTGCATTCTCTGATAATGAGTGATGTTGAACATCCATGTGTTTGTTAGCCATCCGATGCCTTTGGAGAAATGCCATTAGTCTTTGGCCCATTTTTATTGGATCATTATTTTCTGGAGTTGAGCTGCATAAGTTGCTTATATATCTTTGAGATTAGTTGTTTGTCAGTTGTTTCATGCTATTGTTTTCTCCCATCAGAAGGCTGTCTTTCACCTGCTTATAGTTTCCTTGTTGTGCAGAAGCTTTAATTTTAATTAGATCCCATTTGTTTATCTTTGCTTTTATTTCCAGTATACTGGGAGTTGGATCATAGAGGATCCTGCTGTGAATGTCGGAGAGTGTTTTGCCTATGTTCTCCTCTAGGAGTTTTATAGTTTCTGGTCTACATTAGATCTTTAATCCATTTGAGTTTATTTTGTGTATGGTGTTAGAGAGGGGTCTAGTCATCTTACAAGTGGTGACCAGTTCCCAGCACCACCTGTTAAAGAGACTACTCACTCCATGTATATCTGCCTCCTTGTCGAAGATAAGGTGCCAAGGTATGTGGGTTAACCAGGGCCATTTTGTTCCATTGATCTATATTCTGTCTTTGTGCCAGACCATACCGTCTAATGACTGTGGCTTTGTAGTAGAGCCTGAAGTCAGGACCAGTCCATTCCCACAGATGCGGCTACCGAGGTATCCATACAAATCGAGTATTTGATCAGTCTGAGAAAAATACTGCTGGTAGCTTGATGGGAATTGCATTGAACTGTAGAGCTGGGAGAACCACACAAGACCCAAGCCAGAGCAGGAATCCTCCACAAGGCCCGATTCACAGATAAAGGCAGCGGAGGAAACCAAGAACCGGCAAGGGAAGGAAGCCAACCCACCCAAAGGAAGGAAGCAAGGGACGAGGGAAACCGCAACACAACACGAAGCCAGTAGTTTTCTGGGAGCAGGACAGAGAGGACAGCACGCAAACAGGAGAGACCCCAAGGACCGACCGCCGAGCGGGCCAAAACCCAGACGAGGAAGAGAGGGGAAAGGGACACCCGCGCCGACAGGGGAAAGGTCAACGCCAGAGGAAAGGAGCGTGGGTTGCAAAAGCATAGGAGGAGTCCCCAGCCGCTCTGGAGGTTTTTATCATAAATGGAGGAAGGTCAAAGGCTTCTGTCTTTGGTATAAGTAGTTGTAGAAATGAGTAACGTGTGAAGTGTGTAACTGATTTTTACATTAGCAACAAGATGGACATTGAACATTAGAATTGCAAGGAGTTTTATTTATAAAACTATTTAATTACGTTTCATTAACGTTTCCAAAAATTATTTAAATTTTTATTTAAAATTGAGACAATAATTATATTCATATCTGCCTAATTTTAATATTTTGAATATTTTAAGACTTTTTAAAAATATAAAAATAATTTTAATATTTAATTTCATTTTGATGAAATGTTTAAATATCATATACCTAGAATACATTTTTTATACTTCACTGCCAATAGATATTGTGAGCAAATTCTTATAAGAATATAATCAGCGATTTCATTAGATTTAAAGCAAGAAAAATGGGAAAATTTTTTTAGATTTGGAAAGATAAGAAAAAACAATGAATGAATATATACATGTGTAGAGAATAGAATCAAAATAAGCAGTGTTCCTAAAGGAGAATCCTGAAACAGAATCATTATTCAAAGGCATGTCTTTATTACTCTCCTAAACACTGCTGTTAAACACTCAGGTATGTGCAATAATGAAATTCAGTCATCTTTGATATTTTACACTTTGTCATATAAAAATCATAGCACTGCACATCTTTTTCTATTTTATTATAATAAAACTTTATTTGCCAAGGTAAGAGGATATTTTAAGTTTGTTATGATTCAAACATTTAAAATATTTAGACATATGGATCTCCATTCAAACTCTTGCCTTGGGTCCTATAAATATCAGTGGTGTGCCTGACTGTAATTTCAAATACCAAGAATAATTAAGCAGTATCTATAAAATGTTCAGAGAAAACTGCAATTCTAGAATCATTAGCCATTTATATATATTCAAGTTTCCTTTAACATGTAAAAAGAAACCAAAAGATCATTTCAGATATGCAAAGACTGAGAAAATATATCATGAATCCTTTTTCGAAAAGGTACATAAAGAGATGTCTAACAGGTAACCCAAAAGACTGGGACATTTCTGGGAAGATGGCAGTGTTAATGTATTTCCTACTGCTCAACTCTTTGAACTGTAGCCCAAATACCAAGTACTTCTCCCAAGTGGGCAGGTTGCGTGCATAAGTTAGATCTCAAACTTCCTTAGATCTCTTCTGAAGACAGTGAAGTCTGGACTTGCCCTTTCAGGCCTGACAAAACCTGGGAGTCTTGTAGAAAGAGAAAGAGTCTTGGGGTACATGACCTGATACATGACCAGGTCTCAGTCCTTTCACATGTTTGGCTTTTAGGGATAAATGGGGAAATAACTCACTGACTGAATCCTTCCTGCCCCCAGAATCTGAGGATTCAGGCAAGCAGAGAGTTCTGAGTAGGGGATAAACAACCTTCTGGCTTGAGTGCCAGGAGACTGCAAGACAGAAAACCTGGTGCCTCTCAGAACTAGTAGAGTTGCAGGTACATCAGGAGCAGGACTTGAACCCCGAGCAAGGATGGGGAAGCCTACAGAGGCAAAAGGAACTAACAAGGCCCCTAATTAAGCAGCCAGAGTGAGGAAGAACAGAGCTACTAGAGGGCAAAGAAGTGACCTGAAACACACAAAATGAAAGCGCTTAAGAAAATCTGATTGCAGACCACAAACCATGAATTTAAATTTAAAAAATTTTTAATTAGAGAAAGGTCACTGTTTAGACCTCGATTAATTAAAGGTCAGGTCAGAGGCCTATCTCAAAACATTAGCAAGCATGCAAAAATGGGACTCCAGAGAAAAGATGACAACTGAGCTGGACAGATCCAAAGGCATCTCATAAAACAATCATGGAGTACCAGGAGAAATTAAGGAAATATAGATGAAGGAAAGGCAATGGGGAACAAATTCATGGGGAATTCCTTGGCAGTTAAGTGGTTAGCATACCACACTCTCACTGCCAAGGGCCCAGCTAGGTTCAGTCCCTTGTAGGAGATCTAAGATCCCACAAGCCACAAGGTAAGGCCAAAAAAACCAAAAAGATCATAAAAGAAAATGTAAACTTGTAGATTAAAGGGGTCAGGAGTCCCAGTTAAGGCTGTTTTGAGAAAATCCACACACCTAGATTAGCTTCATAAAACTTGATTATTTCAAGGATAATATCATACAAGCTTCTAGGATAACAGGAAAAAAGACTGCGAGAAAGAAAGAATCATCTTCCCATCCCACCCCTTGAAAAAGACCAGTGTTAGATTTTCCTTTTTAACAATACAAAATAAAATTAGTTTAGCTTCTTTCGTAGTTAAATTTTAGTCTTTTCTTGAGTGTTTTGCCAAGATGGTGTAGATGACTGGTAGAGTTTCTGAATATTTCCCTATCTGGGATTTTTTTTTTCCACTAAAATAATGAAGGATGACAGACACTTGTATAATACATAGTGTGCCAGACATTGTTCTACATAAAAGTATTAATTCTTTTAATGCTTACAACAACTCCATGAGGTAGATACTATTATAATCCTTATTTTATAGATGAAGAAAGAAAGCAGAGAAGTTTGTCCAAAGTCACAAGCTGGTAAGTGGTGAAACCTTTTCTCTCTACTCACATCAGCCAATGTACGATATAATATTAAAACTTCTAAGCAGGGACTTGCCCGGTGGTCTAGTGGTTAAGACTCTGCGCTTCCACTGAAGAGGGCACAGATTCAATCCCTAGTCAGAGAACTAAGATCCTGCATGCTGCAAGATGTGGCTGAAAAATTTAAAAATAAATTAAAAAAATTTTTTTAAGTCATAAGCAAAAGAAAAAGACACATTATAGAAAAAGCAACTAGTACAATGATCATAAATCTGTAAGCTCCAACAACACAAATAGTTGGTCTTGAAAAAAGTTTACAATTTGTGGATGAGAAAATATAGTACTTATAAAAGTATTTATAATGCAAAACAAGTAATTTCATTGAAAATAACAGTAAAAAGCAACTTGACAGGAAAGTGAATTATGAATATAAATACGCAGAAGAGTAAATGTTAATAGGCAGACGAGTCAATCCAAAGACACCTAAGAAAATATTTTCAAAACACTAATATACAGAGAAATAAAACAATGATGCTTTACATCTATCAAACTGTCAAGAATTATGAGCCTCAGTTAACACCTTACTCAAGGTCTTCCTATGGCTGGCTGGCTCGTGCTCAGTTGTGTTTGACTCTTTGCGACTCTATGGGCCTGTAATTCACTAGGCTCCTCTGTCCATGAGATTTTCCAGGCAAGAATATTGGAGTGGGTTGCCATTTCCTCCTGCAGGTGGATTATGTACCACTGAGCTATCAAAGAAGCCCCTATGACTGACCAGGCCTAACTTGGTCTAGACTGCCCCTCTGACCTCTCTTCTTTGCTTTCTTCTCTATCACTCAGCCACTGTCCAGCTTCAAATGCATCTTCAAATGTAAAAAAACATCGCTCCTTCTGCCTAAACACTCACTCCTTAAGATATTATCATGGCTTTCTCCACTTACATCAGGTCTTTGCTCCAAAGTCAACTGCTCAGAAATGTGCCCTTATCACTTAATACAGAATCCTCCTCCCACAAAGCTTCCTCTGCTTTTCTTACTCTATTCTTCCTTACATTTATCAGTTACCTAGTGTAACTGATTGATTGTCTTATTGCATTTGTACAATATTTATAGAATTGTTTATTAATCATTGTAATGTACTTGCTTATGGCTTCTCTTTCTCAGTAGACTCTAGACTCCAGGAAAGCAGAAACTTTTTTTTCAATCTAGTGTCTAGAATAATGCCAGACAGATGGCAGAAATACTCAAAATTTGTTGGTGGAATGAACAAGCACACAATGAGCAAACAACCATGAGTAAAGGTGCTAAGAAAATGGAACTCTTCTAAAGGACATATGGATTTATACATTTTAAAATTTATATAAAATTATGCACATGTATGACAATATCTCCTTTAACCTTTAATGAGTCAGCATCCATATAAAGTTTCAAAACATATACATAAGAAGGATGTGTGTAGTGATACTATTTGTAGAGGAGAAAAACTGGAGACAAGAAAAAAATGCTCACCAATAAGGATATGGTTGGATAAAACATGGTACATAAGGCAGCAGAGACCATGCTATGCTGAGTCGCTTCAGTCGTGTCCAACTCTGTGCGACCCCACAGATGGCAGCCCACCAGGCTCCCCTGTCCCTGGGATTCTCCAGGCAAGAACCATGTAAGCTTTAAAATAACTGAAATTAAATCTGAGCCTATTGACAGGAGGATTTGTATTAAATAGTAATCAAGAAAAAAAGCAATATTCAGATAAATGTGTACAATGTGAGCTCATTTTACAAACCGATGAAACCTCTTTATATTTGTGTGCATAAATAGGCATGATGAAGGCTGAGGTAATAGATTTTAAATAATGGTTATGTGTGGTTTGAGTTTGGTAAGGAAAAGAATTCTTTTGAAAAAATGTCCACACCAAAATAAAGACAAGACAGTTGGCTGTCCATCCAACAGCCCTCCCTTTCATTCTTTCTTGCTATCTTTCTATCTCTCAATAGAGAAGCAGAAAATGCCAAAAGCACTCTTTCTCAGCCTCTCTTGAGGTTGAGGAATGGCCATGTACTCTGATCAATGTGAAGTAAAAATCTGCTCGGGTTTCCTAGGAAAGATTTCTTTTCTCCTTGAAAAGAGGGATATGAGGAGAAGCTTATTTCCTGCTGTTGAACATAGTTATCTGAGGAAGTTATGGCTGGAGCTGTGAGAGCCATCTTGTGACTATGAAAGGAAAGCCAAGAAAATCAAAAGTCAATACAAAGTCTTGACTTTGATAAACTGCTCTAAATCCTATAACCACCAACCTCTAGCCTTCATACTATATTTAATTAATAAACCTCTATAGTCTTACTTTTAGCAAAATATTTGAGTCAATTGTAGCCCCGTATCTTAACTAGCTCTGTGTTTATGTGGGTATTTATGAATACATGAAAATTTGACCATCAAACATTAACAGTAGTTCTCATATAAATTGTTTAAATTGTTTGAATCTTTAATAAGCAATTATTTTATAGTCAGATCAAAATAATAAAGCTGATTTCACTATTTTTAAAAGTGATGACTTCAGGGCCAGAGATAAACATTAAATATTGTAAATGTGATTATGTAACCGTATAAATTATTAAAATTATTACTCATTGAGAAAATGCAGTGTAAATATAATCTAACTAGCCTCTTAAAAAACTGAAAATTGTAAAACTTTCAGTTCAGTTCAGTTCAGTCACTCAGTTGTCTCTTTGCGACCCCATGAATCACAGCATGCCAGGCCTCCCTGTCCATCACCAACTCCCAGAGTTCACTCAAACTCACGTCCATCGAGTCCATGATGCCATCCAGCCATCTTATCCTCAGTCGTCCCCTTCTCCTCCTGCCCCCAATCCCTCCCAGCATCAGAGTCTTTTCCAATGAGTCAACTCTTTGCATGAGGTGGCCAAAGTACTGGAGTTTCAGCTTCAGCATCATTCCTTCCAAAGAAATCCCAGGGTTGATCTCCTTCAGAATGGACTGGTTGGATCTCCTTGCAGTCCAAGGGACTCTCAAGAGTCTTCTCCAACACCACAGTTCAAAAGCATCACTTCTTTGGCGCTCAGCTTTCTTCACAGTCCAACTCTCACATCCATACATGACCACAGGAAAAACCATAGCCTTGACTAGATGGACCTTCGTTGGAAAGTAATGTCTCTGCTTTTGAATATGCTATCTAGGTTGGTCATAACTTTTCTTCCAAGGAGTAAGCGTCTTTTAATTTAATGGCTGCAGTCATCATCTGCAGTGATTTTGGAGCCCCCAAAATAAAGTCTGACACTTTTTCCCCATCTATTTCCCATGAAGTGATGGGACCAGATGCCATGATCTTTGTTTTCTGAATGTTGAGCTTTAAGCCAACTTTTTCACTCTCCTCTTTTACTTTCATCAAGAGGCTTTTTAGTTCCTCTTCACTTTCTGCCATAAGGGTTATCTTAAATAAGAAGGGCTAAAAATCTTACATATCATGGAATAGTTAACATTTGCAAAGAACACAAGAATGCTTTGAAAACTTAAAATATCCACTGCAAGAAGCAAAAATAAAATATACATTTTATAAAGACAAAAGCAAAGAAAATAGTTTAAAATAAACACTGAAAAAGAAGTAGCAATCAAATTCTGGGGAGAATTTTTATTTTTATTTTTTGGCTGTAACAAAAAAATCTTGAGTCTGCACTATAAAGCTCTTACAATAAGAAGCCAACTAATGAATACAGAGATGATGGAAGTAGAAAAATCACCACTTGCCAATTGTAACTGAAAATGAGATCATCAGTGGGCATCAAAACTTTGAGGATATTTATGGGAAAAACAGGAAGTTCTGCTACAAGAGATTTAACTACTACAAAGGAAAAATCACAGGTTTATAATGGAGATATTCACAGACATCAGCTTAGTCAAGCAGTCAAAGTTATCACCACCAGCAATCGAAAAACTGATATCGTGTGCTCCCTGGTTAAGATGCCCTGAGAAACGTATTTATTCTATACTTGCCCTAAGGTCATAGCTTGATTCTAATCATGAGCAAACATTCAAACCTAGAAAGAGATATTATACAAGATCCTGGCACATACTTTTCAAAAATGTTATCTCCTTAAACACAGAGGACTGAGGACTTGTTTCAAATAAAGAGACTAAAGGAATATTGATAGCTGAATGCAAGGTATAAATGGAGGCTTTCATTTGGTATCAAGGAAACTGTCCAGTAAAATAATGATGGCTAAATTTGAATAAAATTTATAGATTATATTACTATAATAACCCTTATTTCCTGATTTGATCATTGCATTATGGCTATGTAAGAAAATGTTGTTTTTAGAAAATATACACCACAAATTTAAGGAAACACACTGATGTGTTTAGGACAGAGTGGGACATCAGCTTAGTCTCAAGTGGTTTAGAAACATATTTTAAATAAGTGGCAGGAATTCCCTAGCAGTGACTCTGTGCTTCCAATGCATGGGGTACGGGTTCCATCCCTGACTGGGGAACTAAGATCCCGCATGCACCGTGGCATGGTGAAAAAATCAAAATAAGATAAAATGGGTAAAATGTTAACATCTGATGAATCTGGGTGAAGGGTATATGGAAATTCTCTATATTATTCTTGCAAATTTTCTGTAACTTTGAAATTATGTCGAAATTAAGTTTTAAAATGCTTATCTGTAGTTCATACACAGATAACTTTTATTGGTCTGAAATCAAATCTATTCATTTAAGAGTCAAACCTAAAGCCAAGTGGACCTCAGGGAGTAGAGAGAAGCAACAGTTCTAGAAGCAAAATGTTCTGGGCAAGTAACATCAACGATGTCTACTGCAATGGAAAAACAGTCATTTCCCTGTACAATAAAGCACAATGAAAACTTGTCATCTTTTAGCATCAAGTAACATTGCATTGAACTGTACAAAGCAAAAACCGTTAGAAATACATGTAGAAAATGAACATATCTACAAATCTATTATTAGAGCAAAAGCATCATTAGGGGAAGAGATTTTTGTTCTATTAGTATAAACTAGTCTGGCACATAGCAATCATTTAGTAAGGTATTTTCACACATTTACATTATATAAACTCACGGATTATGATCATCATCAGGGTGGAATCATGTCTATTCTGTTCTCATGTCTATTCAACAGCAATGGCTGGCACGTTATAGGTGCTCAATCAATATTTGTTGAACAACTAAATACTGAATCTGCACTTTCATACTTGTGGGACATGGAGTAGTAAGAAATATCTTTAATAGATTAGAATTATGGTATGATAAACTAACACACATATTTCCTCCACCTTCTAATTTTTAAGAAGCTGATACTACACTTGGGTAAGACTAATACAGGCTCTTTGGCGATACAAATTAAGTATCCATGTTGTTGCAAATGATTGGTTTACCAGTCATGAACCACGTGTCTTAAATAGCTGTCTTGAAAATCCACATTCCAGAGTACCTATCAGCACAAAACCAGCATTATTACTTTGGAGAATGTCTAAACTATTTAACTGATTAAGAGTTAACAATGCCAAGTGGCAAGATAACTCATTCAGCTATCTAGGAATGTATTTTGTACTTAAGACTCTAATTAAAAATTAAATTAACCAAGTGTAAACCATCAATGGAGGATTTAGAGGAACTTTTTTAAAATGCCAACTGATATAAACTGCTTTATAAATTTAATAGGTTCACATTACTAAGGATACTTTTCATGGTATTTTTTCAAACTACAGATTGTGAATATCTGAAAAGGACCGAGACCTAAATTTTAAAATAGACTAGCATAGAAAAATCTCAAGATGCCTTCATTCCCTATGGTAGAATACAGCTGAGTGAAACTTTTGGTATATACATATATAAACAAAGCCACAACATAAAATGTTATTGTAGGCTACAGTAAGAAATATACTGACAAATGCTGTTTGATGCTTTAGAACAATCTCTCAGTAGAGCTAGATCCATCTGCAGATTTGATAACATTCCACTCAGGCACATCTTTATCAAGTTCAACCTTCACAAGAAAAATACGAAACTCTGCTTCTGAAGTATATTTCTTGTTGCTGTTGTCCTACTTTTTGAGAGCTCATGGACTGCAGCATGCCAGGCTCCCCTATCCTCCATTGTTTTCTGGAGTTTGCTCAAATTCATGTCCACTCAGTCAGTGATGCTATCTAACCATCTCATCTTCTGCTGCCCTCTTCTTTTGCCTTCAATCTTACCCAGTATTGGAGTATTTTCCAATGAACAAGCTCTTTGTTGGCAAAGTAATGTCTTTGTTTTTTAATATGCTACCTAGTTTTGTCATAGCTTTCCTTCTTTCATCCTAATCAAGAGACATTTTAGCTCCTCTTCACTGTCATTAGAGTGGTACCATCTGCATTATCTATAAGAGGCTGTTGATATTTCTCCCGGCTATCTTTATTCCAGCTTGTGATTCATCTAGCCTGGCATTTCGAACGACATAGTCTGCATATATATTAAACAAGCAGGGTGATGGTATTCAGTCTTGTTACACTCCTTCCCCCATTTTGAACCAGTCAGTAGTTCCAAGTCCAATTCTAGTTGCTTCTTGAACCACACGCAGGTTTCTTAGGAGACAGGTAAGGCAGTCTGGTATTCCTATCTCTAACAATTTTCCGGTTTGTTGTGATGTACACAAAGATTTTAGTGTAGTCAGTGAAGCAGCACATGTTTTCTGGAATTCCTTTGCTTTCTCTATGATTCAGTGAAGGTTAGGAATTTGATCTCTGGTTCCTCTCTTTTCTAAACTCAACTTGGGTATCTGGAAGTTCTTGGTTCATATTACTATTGAAGCCTAACTTGAAGGATCTTGAGCATAACCTTCCTATCATGTGAAATGAGCACAACTGTATGGTAGTTTGAACATTCTTTGGCATTGTCCTTTTGGGGACTGGAATGGAAATTGAACTTTTCCAGTTCTGTGGCCACACTGCTGAGTTTTTCAAATTAGCTGACATATTGAGTACAGCACTTTAGTTCTTCAGATACCTACTCGAAAGTAAAACTCACTGCTATTTGAAACGTATTAGAGCAATGACGGAATGCCCAATATCTAAGCTATTGTTTTGAACACTGTAGATATAGATTATGTCACACAGTATGGTCCCTGGGTCACATTAATCATCACAAGATTCACTTAGGAGTTTCTTAGAAATGTAGAACTAAGGCCTGATTCCAGCAATAATCTTTCAGATTGACCATCTGATTCATGTGCACAGTGAAATTTGAAAAGGATTGGTTTTCAAGGGACACAGTACCACTGACTACCATAACCAGTAGAAATTTATGGGACACTTGGATTGTAACAATTATAGGTGAGGTACATCTGGAATTATTAGGGATGAGCAATACACAGATGTACACACCTAAGAGCTGGTATCCCAAATGACATTCAAACACCCTGCCAGTCATTCATATAAAAGATTTTTAAGTCTACTTCTAATACTGAAATTTGAATCTAACTGTATTACCTAACATGTAACACCAAATAATCTGCACAATTTTAATATACTGAATTTTCCAGAAATATCTTCTATAAGATGAAAAAAGGCATACTTTTGTCTAGAATTTAACTAAGCATTGTTTACCCTTTCAGAGTAATTTGCTAACTTGCATTTAGAGTTACAGTCACAGATACTGGGTATGTGTTCAAATATCGGATTACTTTCCTTAAATAATTACATTTGAGTTAAAATTATTTTCCTAAAAACTTCCCTCTAATTTCCCCTCTTATTCTATTATTAGCTCTATTATTCTAGATAGGGAATTTTTTTCTTAAATAAGTGGTAAGCAAGTTATATTACCTAGGAATTTCACTTGAGGATAATGAGTATGCAATATATAACTGGTTTAAGAATTTATGCAGCCCCTACAATTCCTCTAGTTCAGGGGTCCTTGATATGAGCACAAGGGCATTCAACCCAAGGAAACCATACAGTGGCTTCACAACAGCAGAAATTCTAAATACAACTTCATACATACATATAGCCACCCTGAGGGGTTAACATATAACTTTGTTCCACCCAAAACTGTTAGATTAAAAGATTCTAAAGAACTACTGTGTTAGATTACTCACACTCTGAAACTATATACAATGGGCTGGATTATAAACTTGGATCTCAAAATGTGGTCAAGCCCCCACACCCAATTTCATTTATTGAACTGCAATTTGCATCATTTTATCAGCCTACACTGGCTATTAAAAAACAATCCCATAAAAGCTAGAATTACTATAGAGTGTCAGTCACTGCATGACATACACTGCAGGAGTTTTTTTAAGGAAGACCTACAGAAAGCTAAGACTCATGACAGATTTGCTCTGCACCAAGCTCTGAACTCTTCAACTCCTCTTCCAATAACACAAGAGAAGAGTCTACACAAGGGCATCACCAGATGGTCAACACCGAAATCAGATTGATTATATTCTTTGCAGCCAAAGATGGAGCTCTATACAGTCAACAAAAACAAGGCCGGGAGCTGACTGTGGCTCAGATCATGAACTCTTTATTCCCAAATAGACTTAAATTGAAGAAAGTAGGGAAAACCACTAGACCATTCAGTTCAGTTCAGTTCAGTCAGTCGTGTCTGACTCTTTGCGACCCCATGAATCGCAGCATGCCAGGCCTCCCTGTCCATCACCACCTCCCGGAGTTCACTCAGACTCACGTCCATCGAGTCAGTGATGCCATCCAGCCATCTCATCCTCTGTCGTCCCCTTCTCCTCCCGCCCCCCAAATCCCTCCCAGCATCAGTCTTTTCCAATGAGTCAACTCTTTGCATGAGATGGCCAAAGTACTGGAGTCTTAGCTTTAGCATCATTCAAATCCCTTATGATTATACAGTGGAAGTGAGAAATAGATTTAAGGGACTAGATCTGATAGAGTGCCTAGTGAATTATGGACGGAGGTTTGCAACACTGTACAGGAAGACAGGGATCAAGACCATCCCCATGGAAAAGAAATGCAAAGAAGCAAACTGGCTGTCTGAGGAGGCCTTACAAATAGCTGTGAAGAAAGGTGAAAAGCAAAGGAGAAAAGCAAAGATAAGCATCTGAATGCAGAGTTCGAAAGAATAGCAAGAGATAGTTTAGAAGACAGTAATGATGACCCTGTATGTGAGACAACAAAGAGACACAGAGGTATAGAGTGGACTTTTGGACTCTGAGGGAAAGGGTGGGATGGTTTGGGAGAATGGCAATGAAACATGTATATTTTCCTGTAAGAAATGAAGCACCAATCTATGTTCAATGTAGGATGCAGGATGCATGGGGCTGATGCACAGGATGATTCAAGTAGAGGATGTGGGGTGGGAGGTGGGAGGGGGCTTCGGCATTGGGAGATTGTGTTCACCTATGGCTGATTCATGTCAATGTATGGCAAAACAAATACAGTATTGTAATTTAAAAATAAATAAATAAATTTTTTAAAAAAGAAGAAAAAAAAAGCAAGCCTCCCTCAGCAATCAATGCAAAGAAATAGAGGCAAACAACAGAATGAGAAAGACTAGAGATCTCTTCAAGAAAATTAGAGCTACCAAAGGAACATTTCCTACAAAGAGGGGCTCGATAAAGGACAGAAATGGTCTGGACCTAACAGAAGCAGAAGATATTAAGAGGTGGCAAGAATACACACAATTGTACAAAAAGATCTTCACGACCCAGATAATCATGATGGTGTGATCACTCACCTAGAGCCAGACATCCTGGAATGTGAAGTCAAGTGGGACATAGAAAGCATCACTACAAAGCTAGTAGAGGTGAGGGAATTCCAGTTGCGCTATTTCAAATCCTGAAAGATGATGCTGTGAAAGTGCTGCACTCAATATGCCAGCAAATTTGGAAAACTCAGCAGTGGCCACAGGACTGGAAAATGTCCATTTTATTTCCAATTCCAAAGAAAGGCAGTGCCAAAGAATGCTCAAACTACTGCACAATTGCACTCATCTCACATGCTACTAAATTCTCCAAGCCAGGCTTCAGCAATACGTGAACCGTGAACTTCCAGATGTTCAAGCTGGTTTTAGAAAAGGCAGAGAAACCAGAGATCAAATTGCCAACATCCACTGGATCATGGAAAAAGCGAGAGTTCCAGAAAAACATCTACTTCTGCTTTATGGACTGTCCAAGCCTTTGACTGTGTGGATCACAATAAACTGTGTAAAATTCTGAAAGAGATGGGAATACCTCCTGACCTGTCTCTTGAGAAACCTATATGCAAGTCAGGAAGCAACAGTCAGAATTGGACATGGAAAAGACTGGTTCCAAATAGGAAAAGGAGTACATGAAGGCTGTATACTGTCACTCTCCTTATTTAACTTCTATGCAGAGTACATCATGAGAAACGCTGGGCTGGAAGAAGCACAAGCTGGAATCAAGATTGCTGGGAGAAATATCAATAACCTCAGGTATGCAGATGACACCACCCTTATGGCAGAAAATGAAGAGGAACTAAAAGCCCTCTTGATGAAAGTGAAAGAGGAGAGTGAAAAAGTTGACTTAAAGCTCAACACTCAGAAAATGAAGATCATGGCATCTGGTCCCATCACTTCATGGGAAATAGATGGGGAAATAGTGGAAACATTGTCAGACTTTATTTTTGGCTCCAGAATCACTGCAGATGGTGACTGCAGCCATGAAACTAAAAGATGCTTGCTCCTTGGAAGAAAAGTTATGACCAACCTAGACAGCATGTTGAAAAGCAGAGACATTGCCAACTAAGGTCCATCTAAGTCAAGGCTATGGTTTTTCTAGTGGTCATGTATGGATGTGAGAGTTGGACTGTGGAGAAAGCTGAGCGCCAAAAAATGGATGCTTTTGAACTGTGGTGTTGGAGAAGACTCTTCAGAGTCCCTTGGACTGCAAGGAGATCCAACCAGTCTATTCTGAGGGAGATCAGCCCCTGGATTTCTTTGGAAGGAATGATGCTAAAGTTGAAACTCCAGTACTTTTGCCACCTCATGAGAATTGACTCATTGGAAAAGACTCTGATGCTGGGAGGGATCGGGGGGCAGGAGAAAGGGATGACAGAGGATGAGATGGCTGGATGGCATCACTGACTTGATGGACGCTGAGTCTGAGTGAACTCCAGGAGTTGGTGATGGACAGGGAGACCTGGCGTGCTGCGATTCCTGGGGTCACAGAGTCAGACACGACTGAGCAAGTGAACCGAACTGAAGCACTGACGTATATACAACCAATCTTGTCTCATGACTGCCCTCTGACATAGGTATCACTCCTCGTTTCAGAGATGACAAAAACTGGCTTAGAAATCTCAACTAACTTGACTAGGTTCATATATCAAATAGACTGCAGAACTAGAATGTGAAGTGAGGATATCGGACACCAAAGCATGTGTGTACTTTTCCAGAACAGGTTGCTACAGTCTTCACCTTTACTGTGGAGCATCTACTGACTCCTGTTTTTGACCATCTAGCCAGCTGGATACTTAACACAAAAATTGTGTCCCACAAAAGGCAACTGCCCAAGCATGACAGCATCATTGAAGGACTTGCTTCCCCATTTTATTTGATTAGAATGGGCTTTATGGAATGCATTTTGCATGCTAACCTCACTTCTGGCTTAATTTTTCTCACATTCTATTCTCATTTTTTTCACTTCCTATAATAAAGCAAGAAAAGCATACCACATGCTGCTTTAGGTAACACACAAAGAATGTATTATTAAGACAGACCTAATAGATTGAGTACACGCTTTGCTAAAGGATGAAGAAACTACTGTGCAATCACTTTTATAGTTAAAGTCCCAATTATCATCATTCTAGAATAAGTACATAAGGTCCAGTATTTCCCAGTTACAGACCTCTGGTTACCTTGGCTGCTTTTCACAAAGTAATCTTAACATACAGATAAACAATGAGCATTTGAGGACATGGAAAAGGTAAAACAGGGCTCAGTGACATATCTTTAAGCTAAGAGCTCAGACAATACCACAGACAATCAAGAGAAACTGCAATGGACTCAAGGACAAGCAGAGAGGAAAAACTAGATATTGAGGCAAATCACACTTTGTTGACTGGATTAATGAAGTCATCAGGTGGGAATGGGGTTAGGAGCCTGCTAGAAGTGAAAAGGAAATCGAAACAGGTTAAGAAATTTAGATTTACTGACACTGTCACCAAAAAACATTTAGATAAGGATCAGCAAACTTCTACAAAGGTCCCGATAGTATTATCTTATACTTTGCATGCCCGTCTTAGTAACAACTAGTCAACTGTCATTACAGAACACACATCAAAGGGGGGAAACAGATGTGAACAAATGGGCAAGTCCACGTTTTAACTTTACAGCAATTACAAAACAGAACATGTGCCAAATATGACCTATGAGGTGTAGTTTGCTGCCCTGACAAGAGGTTCAGTAGGCACGAAGAAACATGGATCTGAAACACAAGAGGAAGGTCGTGGCTAAGGACAGAGATTTGGAAGCTACTGTCACAAAGTGACAGTATGCATGACCTAAGAATAGTAAAGATGGAAGATATGAACATTTAAAGACAGAATTCTTATAAAATAGCAACACTTGAAAAAAGTATGGAGAAGGTAAATAATAATTTTCTGAAAGGAGAAAAAATGTGTGAAATGGGAACTTATGAAAAACAAACATTCTTAAAATCAAAACAAGTGCCAAAAGAAACTTTTTCTAACAATATAAAGATGAATCTGGGAAATGTTTTCAATTAAAAACACTGTGAAGTTAAATTCAGTCTGAGGCCTGAAAACAAAACTCGGTCCTGTTATCAGTGCTGATTCAAGCTTTTCAAATGTTTATAGGCCTAAAGCAGAATTAACAACTTAATGCTTATCCTCTGGAAGAAGTTCAATCTAGAGAACTATTTTACTTGTATTTTAAAACAATACTGGCTCATTAGAAGAAAATACAACAGTATCAATCATAAAAATATCATGAGGACCAAAATTGAAAAACTTGCTAAGCAGCATTCTGTAGAACACAACTACAACACTGAAGATGATCCTTTTATGTACATTAGAACAGTCTGGGTTTGGAATGCATAGAGACTAAGGGCCATTTGGTGAGTGCTAAAGAAAAGGGATTCCCAAGTCACTTAGTGGTAGAGAATCTACCTGGCCAGGAGACGCAGGTTTGATCCTTTGTTTTGGAAGACCTCTGGAGTAGGAAATGGGAACCCACTCCAGTATTCTTGTCTGGGAAATCCCACAGACACAGGAGCCTGGCTGGCTTCAGCCCAGACTTGCAAAGGGTTGGACACGACTTAACAACTAAACAACAAAAAAGAAACTGCTTTTTTGCACGTATCAAAAAAATATTATACTATGCAAAGATAAGACTACAATTTACACTGGGAAACTGTAAAGGCAAAAATTACAAGCAAGCAAGGAAGCCAGTCCTCCAGTAAGGCATACATTCATATAATCACTAGAATATAAAAGTTTTGTATGTGTTATGACATGTAAAACTGAACTTTCCAAGATTATTAAATGAGAAAGTAATGCTGAATGATCTGGGTCCAAGAAAAAGGCACACGTACCTGGTGTATGCACAGAAAATTCTTAGACATATATAAGAAATTTGAGTGGTACCTTGAACAAGAAAAGTAGGATTGAAGAAGGTAAGAAATTGTCACCTTCTGTAGAAAGATTACCTTTCTGTAGTCAAAATAGGTATGTGTTATGTCTGGTCAAACACTGAAAAAAAAACCAGGCTGAACAGAGAACTGCTATCTACAAAACCATATCAAAGCAGACATCATCACATTGAAAATGCTTCAACAAATTCAAAAGTATGCTAAAACGAAGCTTTTTAAAAAGCACAATCTCATAACTGAAAAAGAGCCACATCCACAAAACTACTTGGACAGCCATACAGATTTCAGCAAGTCTTGCAAAAGCTGTAATTTACACGAGGGTTTGGTCGAGTCCTCCTATGTAGTGTGATCTATTTAGACTCTCTGTAAGTTAGTGTTGAAAGGGTGTTTTATATTTACCTCTAGACTACTAATCCCTAGTAACAGAAACTCTAGTTCTATTACAATAATACAAGCTAATTGCAGAAACCATGTAAAGATAGAATTATTTTTAACAGATACCTGGTTTTAAAAGTTTAGAGCAGGGACCAGTCTATTTTGTTTTCTTCTGTACATCCAGCATCTACAGCACAGTAAACTGAGGTACTCAAAATGCATTTTTGGAGAAAAAGTAGGGACATTAACTTCTGGGCAAAACTATTAAGAATTTATAAGCTCAGAAGTAAAAGAAAAGGAGGCAAGATTAAAAACATGGAATCTGCTTCCTGTGAATTGCGAAAGGCATAGCACATTTCATCTCACATCCAGTTTCAGTTTTTTTTTTTTTTTGCTTCTGGCAGTAAAATAATCACATGAATATTAAAACATGAAAATATCCAAGGTGTTAGGATGACTACCTCATGTCTACTTTGAAATTTATAGTAAGCAAGATACAAAAAAGTATTACTGAAAGATGCTACAGACTGGGGCTGAAACTTCCACACTAAGTCAATTAGTTGTGAGACGAAAAGTAGAGGTAACAAGCTGGTTGTTTTTAGCAACTGACGGGCAAATGAGCTGATCCTGGCTACTGAAGAAGACAACCTAAGAGTGGTCTCTCTCCAACTGTATGAGATAAAGGAGCAGGTTTAAACCCCAAAATGCACACTCACAAATATATATATATATATCACATATATATATATATGTATATATCACATACTTCTTCCCGAGTGGTGCTAGAGGTGAAGAACCCACTTGCCAATGCAGGAGACATGAGACATGGGCATGATCCGTGGGTTGGAAGACCCCCTGGAGGAGGGCATGGCAACCCATTTCCAGTATTCTTGCTTGGAGACTTCCATGGACAGAGGAGCCTGGTAGGCTACAGTCAGATACAACTGAAGCAACTTCCACACACACAATGTCACAGCAGTATCTGATTTCTGTAGACGTTTCTAGATTCTCAATTTCTATACTGGTCTACAGAGACACCTGCTAGCACTACTTAGGGTTTTGTTTCTTAACGTCAATTGGATCTGAAACCTCGCATTTATCCGGGTCTAACTCTTGAGTGAGAAAATTCAGCTCTTTTCCCCTTCTACTCAGTAAATGAAGACAATCCAATCCAACAATTAGATAAAAAGTAGCACAGAGACTTGTCATTAACTTGTTTTAATTTTAAAATGTAAAACATCACATTATCACACTGCCTTAGTAAATTAAAATTATCCTTTTGAATGCAAACTTCAGCATTTAAGAATCTCAACTTGAAAACTTCACTTTATTTTGCCATTTATCTTAGAAGATAACAGGACATAGATACTTAAAACTGGATATGAAAATATTCACTTGATCTATGTACCTCTAAACTCCTGTACCTTTGTTTCCATGTTCTCAGGAAAAAAGCCAAATGATTAGTTGAGTGTGAACAGAGTACCCTCAGGGAATTTCCTATCTCTTATATGTTTCATTATCAAAGGAAGTAAAATTTAAAATGTTCTCACCTATATACACTGACTACAATCTGGTACAATTTACTGTAGCCCATAAGGTAGGCTCCATACCTCTGAGACTGTATCATGTGCTTTACAGAATTTCTGGAACAAAATTTCTAGGACTCAAATCAATACTAAGTGACTTAAATCCTCACTGTTTTTCTGTTTCTTCATCTGTAAAAAGGGGATAAGAGCACCTACATCAAAGGATTATTGTGCAGGTTAAAGTGCATGTGAAGTGCTTAGAACACTGCCTGGCATATTGTAAGTACTAAGTAAGGATTTTAACTTTTGATTCTTTCATAGTATAACTCAAATCCTTCTGAAGAACTAGAATTTTAACAATTGGTTAAATGAAATATGGTATATCTTTATGATGAAAGACTAATTATCCATTAAAGATCATTTTATTAATCTATTATGAAAATATATTTAAGCTATAATATCCTGTTGAACAGAAAGGAAAAAGTAAATTAGAAAATCATGTACAATCTAATCTTATATTTAGAAAAGATGCTAATAGTTATAAAATTTGCAAGTTATTGTGATATTTAAGTGATATTTGCCGAAAGACACTCAGAATCATTCCACACACACTGGAAAAAAGACTTAAAACCAATTGTGACTCTCAGCTGATAATGAGGAGGATAATAAAATGCCATAAATTAGGATTCTTAATAATTTAGAACTGTGTACATTTAATGCATTATTTCTTCTCGACTCTCAAAGGCTCATACTTCTTAAAATGGACTGCATGCTAGAATTAATAAAGCACTGATTTTTGATACATTCCTCCAATGCCACCCACTGCCAACATACTACTACTACCACTGTTACTTTTAAGCAAGCTCTTGAAGTGCTCACAAACTACATATACCAAAAGACAATAAGTCACCTTAACCAATCACCCAAATTTAAATAAGATATTAGGTACATATATTGAGATTATAAATATAAAAGACAAAGTATTTATAGAATACTGAACAAGGGGTGTTTGTGGTATTGAGAGTACTCAGATGGTAGCTTGTGGTACCCTTTAAACTGTTTTAAATTCTTCAATAAAATCAGTATTATCAATTTCACGTTTATTTTACATAGGATTTTTGTCAAACTTACCAGTTTTAAATGATTAATTCATAATCACCATCTAGAGACAAAATTTCCTCAACTAATGGTTATTCTATCTACAGTTCAGCTCACTCTTCTGTCTACAATAGTTATATTTAATTTTATCGAATCTGAAATATACAATTATGCACTACAGACAAGCTGTTTTCAAATTCCCTTAAAGACTAGATCAAGTTTTCAATTTTACATAAAGCCATACACCAATTTATCATTAAAAATATGAGTCTTCATAACCTGTTTATTCCAATTCTCTTTAGACAGAAACACTAACAAAATTCTTAATGCATACACCTCCATCACCTACAAGTCTTTCCCTATGTTATTATTTTGACACTTAAAGAAGAACATCTCAATTTAACAACCAAGTTTTATAACTACTATCCCTACCAATCAAATGGTGATGCATCAAGGTTGTAATTTTCATGAGTTTTAACATATTAAGAGTACATTATTTACCTAAGCCTAAAGGACTGTGCCTTATTAAAAAAAAAAAAGTCACATCAATTTAATTTCATATATACGATGCTACCTATTCAATTTATTAAAAATTAAGATAAACAAAATAACCAAACTAATGCTCCAAACTTATGCTGTTCATGTGGAAGACACTATAAGAGAAGACACAATAGAGACTGCCTTGCAATAAGAAATACAAATTCCTTCTACAGAGATGGAGAAATAAAAGGACAATTCTAGTTGTCTAAAAGACAATTCACTGTACACTTTTTATTTACAGTTTTGTACACTGTCTTAATGTGAATGGGACCGCTTTTCTACTTGAGCCAATTTTTTAACCAAAGCAAAATAACCTAAGTAATACACAGTGTTAAAATACAGCATAAAGATACAAAAACAGACATACTAATTCTAATTAGGAATGTAATTACGATGTTACATTTTTATAATCCACAATTAAGTTTAGGAAATCACACAAACATAGATCACTGATTTGAATGAAATGGATAAATTTGTAGCAAAGCATTGTAGTTTTAAGTTACAAAAAAAAATTACCAAAGAATGCACAAAATTAATGTTTATTCCACCTTTGTGTCATATTCCTGGATCCTTCACCAATGTTACATGAGAAAGAAAAACTAAAGCAAAACAAATGAAAAACTGAAATCAGAATCACTAATGTTATCAAGTAGGGAAACAAATAAATTAAAATCTAGCAGCCATCAGCAAGACTACAGCACAGATAATGCTGTAAAAAGAAACAAAGAAAATTGCCAGAAAACTGTATGCATCATACTCTTTCAAACCAGCAAAATATGCTCCTGCATACAATGGAACGTAAACAAAATCATTCTCTTGTAAGGTATAGAAATGCAACTTCTTTTTTTTAATATTGTAGATGGGTCAAATGTGTTTGTAATGGTTATTTCTATTAAGCTATTACAGAGTGGGCCAGGAACATATTTATGGATTCTGGGGATGATGTGTACTGTAATTCTTTGATTGAGATAATGGACACTCTAGCCAAAAAAAAAAAAAGAAAGAATGAACACAGAAGTATAAGACAAAGGCGAATGAGACTTCTCTTATATCTTAGCAACATTTAGATGGAAATCAAATTTAAATGCAGTCCACTCTGCTTTTGAAGAGGCTTTGGTTCAGCTCCCAAATCTCGATTGCTTGACGCAGTCTCCTATGAGAATACTCAGAAGGTGTCTTCTTAAACAACAAACCTATTTTTAGTGGTGGAGCCGCTCTTAGTAGCTGTGTCTGCATGGGACTGATAACCAATCACTATCTTTGGAGGAAGTCCTAACCTTTCCTTGTATACCCTCCTATAGGAAGAAAAAGAAAAGTAGCCATTAATTTTTATTCAAACATACACCCCAAACCCAGCATCACTCTTTATTAAAAAACAAACAAAAAAACTAGACAGTGAAATAAGAAACCGCACATTTTCCTTTTAACAAAATATACTTTTCCTTTTCACTACAATCTTGGTTAATCACTTAACCAATATTTGAGAATCTACTATGTACCAGGTACTGTGGTAATTGTCAATAAATAATAAAGAAAGCAGGGACAGTCCCTGGGGTTATGGTATTTATAGTTTAGAGTATTTGATTATTTACAAACAAATAATCTCAAATACATATGGTGGAGCTGTATCACATGCAAAAATAATTTGTATAAAATCAATTACATGCACATATTTTAATTATTTGATCTAAAATGCTTCAATTATATTTTACATATAAATTTTAGTAAATATTTTATGTTACTGCAATTACATTTACCTTATCTATTACTGGCAAGAAAGCACATTAAAAAATTAAACACTTTGAAGGCAATTTGTAATATTTTCAAATCATTGTGATTCTATTTTAAGGACAAATATAATGAGTATCAAGGAAGGTAAGTACAGGGGCTGCAATATCATTAACAAGAAGGATCTAATCTGGAAATCAAAGAAATCTCTCCTTTAAAATTTATGAGGTCAAAGTATAATGCTAAGAGAATTAAGCACATCTGAAGGCTGAGGAATAAAAATAAAGCTCTGTGGCTACAGCTAGCAAGAAGTAAATATGAGAGATAAGGATGACAAGGTAAAACAGGGCACAGATCACCATATAATCTGAGAACATCATAGGTCAGGCTAGAAATCTGGTATCTGAGAAGAGCAAAATTTTAAAATAAGCACCAAATGAAACAAAAATATATATATATTTTTTTTCATGGAGCTGAATCCTCCAGTATACTAGGAAAATTTATTCATACTGTACCCTCCAGAAGATTTCAGTACCTTCTCTAGAATAAGGTATTTAAAAATAATTTTGTGACAACTAAAATTACAATTAATATCAAGTTGACATTAAGATACAATGTACCTTCAATTATATTTAATCACTAAAAATGCCAGAAAGCAAGAGCACTGAGCCATGTAGCTTAAACGGGCAGAAAAATATCCTTCCTTGCAAAACTGAAGTCAAATGTTTAAATAAAGATTTCAAAAATTGTTAACACTGACACAATTAAAAATCTTTCCAAGGAAAGAAATTCATATCTAATTTCTTTAATGCATTTTCAAAGAAATATGAGAGCCTCACAATCAATAAAATTCAATGCTGACAAAAAGATCAGGAATATGATGACAATCAATTATCAATTTTCTCTTACAGAAACCCTTTGGAAAATGAAATCTGGAACATCCCTACACCTTTTAATACAGAAAGGAATTATGTTAATAAAATTCATACTGTTGGAAAAATCAACATACAAAGGGGCAAATCAAACATTATGACCTGTACACTTAATTTCAATATAAAATTTAAAGTTCAATTTTACTAACTTAAATTTAGTAAAAATTAACACTGACATTTGAGGTGGAAAAATGATCAACAATTTTTGCAAATAGTAACATCTGCCAATAAGTTTCACTTATATCTCAATGGAAATTTCATGTAAGTGTACAAATATGTGGCAAAATACACATATACCATTTGCCAATATTCACCAATGTATTGAGTATTATACATAACCACTGTGGTTTTTAAAGTATATTAAGCAAAAGACACATTCTCATTTGATAAATAAAATGTGACGTGCTAAAACAGTGTTCCAGTGATTCTATACTCCATTCATAGGAAAAAGAAATTTTACAGAAATGAAAAAGGATGAACCAGACATAGAATACCAATACAGCAGTTCAAGGTTATAAAAGTGTTCATGAAAACAAGAAAAATAATGATCTACATAAACATATTTTTAAAAAGTAGTTCTGCTTTTAGTTATCCATTTTAGAAGTACACAAACAGCAAAACTTACCCTATATGTGTAACAGCTTCTCTGTTTTCACATTCAGTAGTCCATATTGCTATTTTATCACCTTTAGCTCTAACATTAACAACAGCTCCACATACATCATCACTGTAGTCATCAAAAGATTCTCCAATAAGGCACAGCAGCTTAAAAGAAAAAACTCAATTTCAAATTACATTCAACAGATTATAAACAGCTTCTTTAAGTTGCAAAATGTCTCATATATTTATATACAAAGCTAAGAAAGTTTTTAAAATGAAGAGTTTTATATATATATAGTTTTTTGTCCTCTTGCCTTAAAAAAATTGATAATTTGATTCTTTAATACCAAAAACATTAACAGTTTCGCTAACTTTTTCAGTAAACTGGGTAACTAATGTCAGGGCACAAAAAGGTGAATTATTTTATTAATATTCATATACTCTGCTGCTGCTACACTTGTCAGTAAACAAGTTTTAATGGAATAAATGAAAAAGCTGCTCATGGATGAAATGCCTCTTGTTCCTGTTACTTTTCATGAACTTTCCCTAATTAAAAAAAAAAAATACAGTAAATGCATAACATAAAATTTACCATTTTAACCATTTTTAAAGGTTTAGTGACATTAAGTATATTCACACTGTACCACCATCCATCTCCACAACTTTTGTCATCTTGCAAAACTGAAATGACTTAATAAAGAGTTCTAAAATGGTATTTACTGATAATCTCTCCCAAAAGAAAATTTTTTCCTCAATAAAAGCCATTTACTTAAATATTTATTATTGCTCAATTTAGTAAGTGCTAACCAGGAACTTCCCTGGTGGTCCAATGGTTAAGACTCCATGCTTCCAACAGCAGGGGGCTCAGGTTGGATCCCTGGTCAGGGAACTAAGATTGTGCATGCCATGTGGCATGCTTAATATGGTAACTACAGACCAGACCAGTGTTCAGGATACAAAAAGACTATAATCCCTGATCTTAAAAGCCTGGGTTTTAAAACCTTTCACTACAGAAAACGTCTATTATGTCAATTTAATAAATGTCGTATGAAGCCAAAAGTTCCAAATTATATCATGACATATAAGCTAAATGATTATCAAGCTACATTTCACTATTTCCTTCAGAGATCTAAAAAGTTGAGTACACAAAGCAATACTCTAAGGACTGTAAAAGCTTGTATCATACAAAATGTGAAAAGTTACCACAATTTTGAACTTAATGAAATGACTAGGATGACCTTATTGTGGAAAGTCAGTCAACTGCCAATCACTTTCTGGATTTGTAATATGTAGCAGGGCATTTTACTGTACTAGTATGTAAAAACTATACAAGATTCATTTACACGGTAGAACAAAATTAAGTGCTGGTCTAGATTTCTATAGTGGGCATCCTTATCTTCTCTTTGAGTAACCAATGAAAAAGGAACAAAGTTTTCTATCACTTTAATGGCAGAAAGTGAAGAGGAAGAGCCTCTTGATGAAGGTAAAAGAGGACAGTGAAAAAGCTGGCTTAACATTCAAAAAAAACGAAAATAATGGCATCTGGTCCTATCACTTCATGGCAAACAGATGGGGAAAATGTGGGAAACAAGAGTCAGATTTTATTTTCTAGGGCTCCATAATCACTGTGGACGGTCACTGCAGCCACAAAATTAAAAGACACTTGCTCCTGGGAAGAACAGCTATGACAAACCTAAGCAGCATATTAAAAAGCAGAGACATCACTTTGCTGACAAAGGTCCATATAATCAAAGCTATAGTTTTTCCAGTGGTCAGGTATGGATGTTAGAGGTGGACTATAAAGAAGGATAAGCACCGAAGAATTGATGCTTTCCAACTGCGGTGCTGGAGAAGACTCTTGAGGTGCTGCAGAAGATTCTTGAGAGAGTCCCATGGACAGCAAGGAGATCACAGCAATCAATCATAAAGGAAATCAACCCTGAATATTCATTGAAAGGACTGCTCCTGGGGCTCCAATACTTTGGATATATGATGCAAAAAGCTGACTCATATAAGACCCTGATGATGGGGAAAATTAAGGGCAAGAGGAGAAGAGGGCAACAGAGGATGAAATGGTTGGATGGTGTCACTGACTCTATGGACATGAGTTTGAACAAACTATGGGAGATAGTAAAGGACAGGGAAGCCTGGAGTGCTGCAGTTCACAAGGTCGCAGAGTCAGAAACAACTTAGCAACTGAATAACAACAACAACTTGGAAGAAAAGTTACGACCAACCTAGACAGCATATTCAAAAGCAGAGACATTACTTTGCCGACTAAGGTCCATCTAGTCAAGGATATAGTTTTTCCTGTGGTCATGTATGGATGTGAGAGTTGGACTGTGAAGAAGGCTGAGCGCCCAAGAATTGATGCTTTTGAACTGTGGTGTTGGAGAATACTCTTGAGAGTCCCTTGGACTGCAAGGAGATCCAACCAGTCCATTCTGAAGGAGATCAACCCTGGGATTTCTTTGGAAGGAATGATGCTGAAGCTGAAACTCCAGTACTTTGGCCACCTCAGGTGAAGAGTTGACTCATTGGAAGAGTCTGATGCTGGGAGAGATTGGGGGCAGGAGGAGAAGGGGACGACCTAGGATGAGATGGCTGGATGGCATCACTGACTCGATGGACATGAGTCTGAGTGAACTCTGGGAGTTGGTAATGGACAGGGAGGCCTGGCGTGCTGCGATACATGGGGTCGCAAAGAGTCGGACACGACTGAGACTGAACTGAACTGAACAACTACAACGAAGTTTTAGTATTCAAAAACAGCTTTATAATTCTAAAACCTTACTGTCTCTAGCCAAAAACGATCGAGGTCACTTCGTCTCTGCTGTTTGTTCAGTGTAATTAGCCATCGTCCTCCTCGTTTGTTTTCTCATCTTCCCACATAGGCTCAATACCATCCTACAAGGTTAGGGGTACAACAATATGAGACAATATTGTTAGTTTAACAAGATAATGACTAAAAACAGTAAGCAACAACTATGTTAATTGTTTACTTTACACTCATAAAACTGTTATTGAGGTAGTGGGAAAGTACACAAAACTTAAAACTAGAGAGGCATGGGATTGCAAAAACAGAGCCTTGACTAGGGCACTTACTAGCTATCAAATCTGGGGTTTGACTTAATTTGGAGGTTCTAAAGTAACACAGTTTGGAGGTTCTGAGTAACATACACCTTTAAGAAGCCACACACATTTCTACATCTAAAAAATACATATGAAAGTTACACCACTTCAGAGAGCTAATGACTTTCCCACCCACTAAGAGCTGACAAAACTCATATATAAGTATCTCAAGGATGCACATACTCCTGACAAACTGCTCTTTGGTCTACTCAAGTATATAAAGAAGAAACAGGAGTGGATAATCAAAGCTCTCCTCAAAATCAACCACAGTATGTGCCCATACAGCCAAATTCTCACTTAATTTCAATTATTTATACTAAAAGAAGCCAAAATATACTTATGCTAAAATATAGTAAAGCTAATATAATTATTCTCCAAGCATCACAACATTAACTATTTCTAAGTTCATAGTAAGATTTTAATGAATACCTGAATGGTCCAGTCTTATAATAAATATATGAAGTCATCAATTAAGCATACCTTAAAAAGTGAGTAGTCACAGCCAGGCATTAAATTACTAGACAACTGGATATGGTTGTACAGACTAGGTAAAAGAAAAGAACAATTATAAACATAGAAAATGTAGTGCAGCATTTAGGAGTTTATATGTACATTCAGAGAATATGATAAAAATAAATAAGATAAAAACTCATTTACTTTTTTCCCTCTATGGAGTCAATTTCTGACACAGACCAAACAGATCTTAATAACAGTCAGCTTTAAGAATCAACATCTGATGATTTTTAGAAAATATCTTCAGTGATTTTATCCTGACAATTTTGGTGTATTAGTTAACTTAATATATACACATTATTACAAGAAACTGAGAAGAGAGGTACCAGATAGCTTTAAGTAAATGAAAGAATCCATGAGGCTAATAAGCCATTTTAAACATACAAAAAGACAAATCTAGAGAAAGTAAGACAAAACTCCCTGATCATCAGGATTGCATGACTAAACTAAGTCAACATTACTATTATCTGTGAAAGTACCCAAGAGTGGAAAAGATCAACAGTCCCCAAACCTACCACACACCATTACTTGTTTAAGTCAGCAAGCATAATAATCTTTGGGGGAGCTTTTAAAGACAGAAAGTTCCACATCCTACTTCTCAGAATTTTAATTCTTTAAATATAGGCTGGAACCACAGAATGTGTATTTCTAAACTATTTCTCAAATAGCAATGTAACAGATTAACATTTGGGATGAATTAGGTATTCCACTAGCCTGAAGGTAGAATGCTAGATTGGATCATTTGATCTTGAAGTCTACCATAGCAAATTTGTTATAAAACTGGCAATAGAGTAAGAATGCTTTGCCTTTCTCCAGTATTTTATACAGAAGTGATGATCTTATATGACTAGCAATAATACCACACGGATGGTTATTTCCCTTAGTAAGATTTTCTTACTGCTATTTTAGCCCAGTCTGTGAGTATTTCAAGTAGAGTTTTAAGGAAGAGTCAAGGATTCTTTGGATGACATCCCACAGTTTAACAACAAATCCAATTTGAATGAGAGAGCATTAAGACAGCATACAGCTTGCTGGGTTAGTCTATTTAATAGTAACTCTTTCCAAACTAGATTATCACTGACAAGATTCCACTAGGCAAGAAGAGAAACATGGATACTAACAGTAACTACAGAATTAGAACCAACATTTCTATACAATGAATATCTAGTGTGGAAGGGACATTCTTCAATGGCATTCAAAGTAGAAAAGACCAACGCTTCTTTCTGCTGTCTTCTTTCTCCTTAGTCATGCTCTAAGGTCTCTTACTAAGTTTACAATTAGAATCTGTTAATGGTACACTTAAATAGGATCCTAATGTTACAGACAAGACTAGATTAAAAAAAAACAAACCTCAACAACTGTTTCATTAAATTTGTCCCCCAAAAGGGAGAAACTAAGTGACAAAGATAGAAAGCTTAACAGTTTATCTTTCAATTATGGCATAAAAATCCCCTTAGCAATAATACTGCTTACAACATACCTAAAACCTATGGCATCATGTTCTAATTAGAGGTCACTTAGATATATAATTATGTAAAACTGGTGACAGCCAAACAAACTTAGATAAATGCAAATCTTATTCAGTGGGAAAATGGCTCAGAACTCTTGCTCTCCCCTCCTCCACAGGATACTGGAGACGATTATGCTTCAGAAAACTCTTGAATAAATACAATTAGAGAAGAAAAACACTCAATGTTTTGATGAAGGGCAAAACAGAACCATAATTTAACCAGGCCTATGAATTACTGGGAGTTTCAAATGTAGTTCATTTTTAAAAAATGTTTTCACTAAATTAAATTTTTTTTTGAAAAAAGCCCGTAAGTTCAATTAAAAGTGACCAAATTGATCTCAACATAGTTTTCTTTAATTATTCTATGCTTTGTTTTTTTCAGTGATTCAAATGCATACTAACTGCCTAATATGCTGGAAGGATACACATGTATAAAATTTTAAATCATAATCTATTAATTTATAATTTTCTAACCACAATCTATCTGTGATACACTCAAGTATTAACATTAAAACACAGGAATCACATCACTGATATGATCCAAAATACAACTACTGAACAAATTAGAATACTTAGATAACTGCTAGATAATTTACAGCTCTTAAACATGTTTTTAATAAGAGGTATCTTTCATGTTCTCCAACAGTTTCTCCCTATATATTTTTCAAGCAAATAAGACATAACTAAATAAAGAATCAATATTCTAAAACTTCTTGCAAAGAACTTTATAGCTCTAAATATATTGCTAAATCTGAAACAAAATCTCAACAATATTTCAAGTATTCTTAAGTTGACCACAAAGTGTAATAAAATTATCTATCATCACAGATACTCTCCTTCTTTGACAAACCCTGATTTATGAGTTCAGCCTTTGACATCTCAGAATCTTTATCACAGGAAATCCAGTTTATACTAAAAAGAATCTGCAGAAATGCTAACAAAAGCATTCTTTTCCTAAGAAAGCTCTGGAATAAAAATAGAGCAAATTTGCCTAGGTAACCAAGAAAGGGGATAAGGTCTTAAAAGTTGTCAGAAGTTCCAGTGACAATAAAGGATTCTCAATGAATGATATCTTAGGACAAGGAATAGAGAATAGGCAGAGCTAAATGATGACAAGATGGAAGCTTTCTAAAACTGGTGAGAAATAATCACCAATTCTAACAGTTGTGAGACGATGAACAAGCAAAAAATAAATATCAACTGTTCACCTTACCCTTCTTTTTGTGAATACAACTTAAAATAAAAAAGTACACAATAAAACAAACATCCTAAAATGGTTACTTACGCCCAAAAGTCTTCAACAGTATCAAACTTAGAGATCAATCGAAGGTTTGCTTGCCAAGTTTTGCTTTTATCATTTTTAAAAAACCAGAGTGCCCATCTAAAAACAGAAAGTCAGTGTCAACAGAAGTTTAACATCCATGTTCAAAGCAGCAGTGAGTTTCACTTATTAATAAAAATGTTGTCTGAAGACAGTTTTCCAAGTAGACATCTATTTTATAACTTCATGATTAATGCTAGATAATCTCAGACATAAAAATGAGATGCATTTCAACACCTACTTGGTAATTTGTATTTGCCAACCCCTGGTCAAGGAAAAAAATATTTTGAAAAAGCAAAGGCAGAAAAACTACAGTATCAAGTACTGTACCCTGGATTTCTAAAACTAATTCAGTCTTTCCTGAAAAAATAAAAAACAGAACTACCATTTGATCCAGCAATTCCACTTCTGGATATTATCTGAAAAAGTGAAAATACTAACTTGAAAAAGATATATGAATCCCCATGATTAGTACAGCTTTACAAGAGCTTAAGATACAGAAGCAACTTAAATGCTCATCAAGGAGTGAAAAAGAAAACATGTATGTATGTATGAATGTGTATATTCAATGGATTATTCAGTCATGAAAGAGAAGGAAATTTTGATATTTCCAACATGGATGGACCATAGGACTTTGTAACAAGTTAAATAAATCACACACTGGACAGGAAAAACAAATACTATATGATTTTGCTTGTACGTGGAATCAAAAAACAAACTTTAGGAGAAAAACCCACCTCAAGCTCACAGATACTGAGAAGACTGGTGGTTGCCAGAGGCAAAGGGGTGGGGAAATGCATGAAGGGGGTCAAGCGGAACAAAATTCCAGTTATAAAATAAATCATGGGGATGCAACGTACAACATAGGAAATATAGTTCGTAATACTGCACTGCAAATTTGAAAGTTGTGAAGAGACTAAATCTTAAAAGTTCTCATTATAAGAAAATAAATTATAAATATGTATTGTGATAGATATTGATTATGATCATTCCACAATACATACAAATACTGAATCACTGTGTTGTACATTTGAAATTGTTACATCTCAACTGAAAATAATAAAATTCCATTCCATCTTTAAAAAAAAATTGCAGCCATTAAAGGTTTATTCTAGAAAATGACTGGATGACTAAGCAAAAATATCTGTACAATAATGTTCTTAAATTTGGAAAACTGGAAACATCATAAGTGCCTATCAACAGTTCTTAGAATGTGGTTTACAAGTCCCCTTAGGCATCTTAAGACCCTTTTAGGAGCACTGATGAGTAAAAACTATTTCATAAAAATCCTAAGATATTTTATTTTTCACTGTGTTGACATTTTCACTGATGATGCGAAAACAACAGAAAACCTAGCAGTGATGTACATAACAAGAATCATACAGTGGCACCCATGTCTACATTTGTCACTGTTCCTGAATTATCATCAACTCTCAGAAGAATAACTGTCAGTTTCTGTTAAGAATGCCACTGATGAAGCAGTAATAAAATACTTGTTTTATTAAATTTCAATCTGTGCACATGTTTTTTCTGCACAAAAATACTTCTGCATACCAAAGACAAAGCTTAGGCATTGAGTTGTAAGGAGAACTAGTTACTTTTTCAAAGAACACCACTTTTACTTGGAAGAATAGGCTGATCAATCATGGTTACTTCTTGAAAAATGAACAGAGTGAGCGTGTTGCTAAAATTTAAGCTTTCAGAAGAAAAATCAGAACATTGGAAAGCCTGCAGGTATCACTGAGCATGACAATTTAACAAAACTTGGGTATATTTCTGAGGCATTTAGTAATGATAATGTTATTGTTTTGATATCATAATGAAAAATGCCAATATTTAGGTCTACAAACTCACTGAACCAGTATTTTCTAAATGACCAGTGGTATACATGAGAGAAGAAGGATATATATATATTTCAAATACAAGACAGATTGATGGGTTTTAAAGTAACAGAGTAGAAAAACGTTCTTGGATGTGGTTTCAGATTCTACACTGCAACTAACCTGCAAGAAATCTAGTATCAAAGGAAGGAGATATTCATAATTATAAAGGCCATTAAAATTTCTCCTTTTCCAACCATGTATATTTGAGGTCATATTTTATCCTTAAACTTCCCCTGAAACAACGTCTCTCCAAAGACTTGAAAATGCAGAACCAGCTATGAAAACCTAGCTGATTTCTATTAAGCCAGGCACTTAAAAATATTTACAAAAATGCTGTTCTTCCCACTATGTATTTTTATTTTGAAAAATTTTTTTCCATAAAATCATTCACATTAACATGCAATGGGTTAAGTACATATGTAATATTATATTTTTTGAGATTTATTTTCTAATATAGCAAATGAAAATAGATGAAAATCTACATAACCTGTAAAACACTGTGGGATCCTCAATAATTTTTAAGAATGTAAAGGGGTCATGAGTCCAAAGAAGTCAGATTTAAATAATTACAATAAATAATTTTAAAATTATAATAAACATAATATATACATGCAAGAAGACTTCTAGGCTGCTATTAAATGTGTTAATTGTGTGGGTTAAAAATAAAAGGATAAGTGTGTGAGTAAAATTCTCTTAAGACTGACATGAAACCCAGAAACCATGGAGGAAAGTTGGTATTTGATTATATGAAAATAAAAGACCTTTAAAATAACACAACTCTTTAGACAATGTTAAAAGACAAATGATTTGAAAGTGTATTTCAACCTAATCCCCCTTGGATGGATTAGCATCCCTAATGTACAATGCTTGGAAATAAAGTTGAAAAGATAACCAAAAAGAAAATAACAGACAATAAGAACTGAACAGACTTTTCACAGGTTAAAACACAAATAAGCAATTGTCTTGAACAAAACTGTTTGAAACTTCAATAGGAGAAATGCACATTTAAAACAATAAGACATTGTTTTCGCAAATTAGGCTAGAACCAATCTGACAAGCAATTAAATTTAAAAGACTGATGGTACCAGTTGGCAAGGATGTAGAAATCAGTAAGTCTAAGCAGATAAAGGAGGATAATTTGGCAGTGTCTACAAAAGGTAGATAATGGGCAGTCTTAAACCTAAGAACTCGGAAATTTTACCATATAGATATACCACTATATTCACACAAGTGCAAAAAAAAAAGGATGTATACATTAGCACTGTTTGTAAATTAAAAAATCTGCATACTCATTAATGTAAGCTTGATAAAATATGACTATATATTCATTTAAAACAAGGCTGTGGCTTCTCTTCTGGGGCCATCGCTGAGGCGCTAGCGGCCAAAATGAAGTTCAATCCCTTTGTGACTTCTGACCGAAGCAAGAATCGAAAAGGCATTTCAATGCGCCTTCCCACATTCGCAGGAAAATTATGTCTTCTCCTCTTTCTAAAGAGCTAAGACAGAAGTACAACGTTCGATCCATGCCCATCCGAAAGGATGATGAAGTTCAGGATGTACGAGGGCACTACAAAGGGCAGCAAATTGGCAAAGTAGTCCAGGTTTATAGGAAGAAATACGTCATCTACATTGAACGAGTGCAGTGAGGTGGTTATCACCAGACTAAAACTGGACAAAGACCGCAAAAGATCCTCAAACGTAAAGCCAAATCTCGCCAAGTAAGAAAGGAAAAGGGCAAATATAAGGAAGAAACAATTGAGAAGATGCAAGAATAAAGTCATCTTGTCTACAGCTTTCATTAAAAACTGTTAAAATGAAAAAAAAATAAATAAAACAAGGCTGTGGATTAAAATAAAGACTTAAACAAAAAACTCAATAGTATGGCTATCTGTATAGATTAAAAAAGTATATATATGTACATTGAAAGGTTTTGGAAAAACACAAACCAAATTTTTAACACAGACTATTTTGGGGAGTGGAGCAAAACAAAATGAGGAAGAACGCATCAGAGAAAAACAGAGAACTTAAAATTTTGTATACTTTGTGCCTCAATGATTTAATCATTCTTATAATACTATAGGGTTTTTAAAAAGAAAACATAATTCCTTACAAAATTATTTACAAAAAGTAAATAATGAAGCAATTACCAAAATCAGAACCAAAAATGTCTTAGAACAGTTTTCAATGTGATATTATTTTACACAAGAAATAAGAAATTACAGAGAAATTAAAATCCTCACAGACTTCATTTTAGTTTGTTCACTGATAAGGGCACCTTTCAGGAATCTCAGATTTCATCTTAAGCTATGACGGATATATGCCTTGATCTCCCACAATAACAGCAACATGAAGAACTGTGTTCACAGACAGAAGACAGTGAGTTTTTATACGATACCACTGAAAAGATGGAGGGAAAATACTTTAAAGGTTTTAGTACTGCTGCTAGGATGAACTGTATAAAACTGGCACTTATCAATTGTACAACTTAGTATTACTTTGGCACAATCTTTCCTGAGGAAGAATTTTTCCTTTTATCAACTGTTTGACCTTCGGTATTTCACACACTGGCTGACAATCCACAGTACCTACAGAACTGATTTGTTCCTCCCTGGAGGGTATGCTGAATCACCCACCTTCTATGAAAAAAACTACTAAAGCATATTTGGACTATTACTTTAGGAGGTTTACAATGATTAAAAAAAAAAAAAGTACATAATGGAACAACACATTTTTCAGATAAATTAAACCTAATTATAGGCTTGTAGGGTCTGGGAGAGGGGGAATGAAAGGAATTAAAGATCCTCGAAAGTTAATTTATACAATTTACTTTCCTCCAGATCCTTACAATGTTTCTGAGTGTTCCCACCATCAGCTCTCAGTGAATTAACGTTAAGTTTTTTCAGATAAGCCAGAAAGATAATTAAGTAAAAGAACAAACATACTGGGGAAGTGGTAAGGTGGAGATAGGAAAAACCATATACTGAAGTATTAAACTACTACATTACAACTATGAAAATTTAACTCATCCTAAACTCTTTTTTCCTCTTCTAAACTTCTCTTAAAATACAAACCAACCAATATCCAGACTCCACATAACCTAGGCTCTTTCTCTTTCACAGACCATCTGAAACTTTCTCCTTCTAACTGTCTATTCCTGCTCTATACATTTGTTTATTTCTATTCACTCTTCAAACTACACCAATCTTTTTCTACCATCTACTCTACTAAACTTTCTCCAGTGTTAGCAAAGACTTATTGTTCAATCCAATGAATATTTGACCTTTTTGGGGCATATATGCTGTACCTTGTCCTTAAACCATTTTCTTGGTTTCCATGACCAACACTCTGCCCTAGTTTATGCAGTATATATGTCTATACAATTCCACAGGCATTCTTAAAAAATTTTACTGAAGTACAGTTGATTTACAATGCTATGGTAATTTATGCTGTACAGCAAAGTGACTTAGCTATACATATGTATACATATTTTCATATTCTTCTCCATTATGGTTTATCAAAGGATATTAACTATATAATTCTCTGGGCTATACAATAGGACCTTGTTGTTTGTCCACTCTCTATATATAATAATTTGCATCTATTAACTCCAAGCTACCAGTCCATCCCTGCCCAACCCCCGGTCTCTTTGCACCATGTCTGTTATCTTCATAGCCAATCTTACCCCTCAAAATCCCCATGTGCTAATATTCCAAGCCTCTGTTGTGAGTCAAATTCACTTAAGAGAACTCATTTACTACTATGGTTTCAACTACCATTCAAAGTTCTACTTTCTGGGCTTAAGATTCACACATAAAACTGCTTGCCAGATGTGGGTCATCCAAGTGAAAATGGAATCCTCAACCTAACATACCTAAAACCAGTCTTATCTAACCTTCCCCTCCAAACCTGTCCCATTCACCATTTACTTTGTTGCCCAAGTCAAAAAATCTATGTGTCAGAAAGCTTACCTGTTCTGTAAAGGGTGTTTAATATAGTGTTCTGGGTTAGCAACCTCCTGATTGGATTCTGTTTTCTCTTCTTCTGTAGGCGGGGGATTTGGAGTAGGGGTGGTTTCCTAGTGGAAAACAATTAAATATTATAAACTTAACATGAAGAAATAACATGAAGAAATTTATTTGTACATTTTTATTGAAATATGGTTAATTCACAATGTTGTGAAAACTTAATCTCTATGACAGCGATAGTCTAAATAAATCTGAACCAATACTGTCCATAACATTTTTTAAAGAATGAATTATAGGAGAAGCATTTGATAAAGTATACCACTAGCCAAACTCTAAGAAAAGCACCAGACTCTTCTAGCATCTCTTCATTAAGAGCAAAATGTTTCTCAAATTTAAAATATATATTGTTATCTTCCACTTACACATTTAACATAAGATTGTTAGACACCATGCAAAATAGGAGAATGAAGTATCTTTCTTTTAATATCCCATTAAAGTGCTGTGCATGGCAGGGTGGTTAGTGGGGATGGCCAGTTCAATTAAAGTTTGGAGACCATAATTAACTATATTACATGACACACAAAAATCTTTATAAAATGAGTAAGGCAATACTACACAGATCCTTGCCTTCATGTCACACTGTTATGATATATGGTAACTTAAAGTTGAGCAACTTCTGTCATTTTCCAACGACCCTAAGGAAAAAGCTGGACACCAGCGTGAACTGAAATCTTCTAAATAGGGAAAGGTGTACATCAAGGCAGTTTGTTGCCACCTTGCTTATTTAACTTATATGCAGAGTACATCATGAGAAACGCCGGGCTGAATAAAGCACAGCTGGAATCAAGATTGCTGGGAGAAATATCAGTAACCTCAGATATGCAGATGACACCACCTTTACGGCAGAAAGTGAAGAATTAAACAGCCTCTTGATGAAAGTGAAAGAGGAGAGTTTAAAATTTGGCTTAGAACTCAACATTCAGAAAAATAAGGTCATGGCATCTAGTCCCATCACTTCATGGTAAACAGATGTGGAAACAGTGAGAGACTTTATTTTGGGGGCTCCAAAATCACTGCAGATGGTGACTGCAGCCATGAAATTAAAAGATGCTTGCTCCTTGAAAGAAAAGTTATGACCAACCTAGACAGCACATTAAAAAGCAAAGACATTCCTTTGCGAACAAAGGTCCATCTAGTCAAGGCTATGGTTTTTCCAGTGGTCATGTATGGATGTGAGAGTTGGACTATAAAGAAAGCTGAGAGCCAAAGAATTGATGCTTTTGAACTGCTGGAGAAGACTTGACAGTCCCTTGGACTGCAAGGAGATCCAAGCAGTCAATCCTAAAGGAGATCAGTCCTGAATATTCATTGGAAGGACTGATGCTGAGGCTGAAATCCAATACTTTGGCCACCTGATGTGGAGAACTGATTCATTTGAAAAGACCGTGATGCTGGGAAAGATTGAAGGCGGGAGGAGAAGGGGACGACAAAGGATGAGATGGTTGGACGGCATCATCGACTCAGTGGACATGACTTTGAGTAGACTCTGGGAGTTGATGATGGACAGAGAGGCCTGGCGTGCTGCAGTCCATGGAGTCGCAAAGAGTCGGACACAACTGAGCAACTGAACTAAACTGAAACATAGTTATCATCATCATTTAAAAATGTCATGGAAAAATGGAGCCTGAGAATAATGCATATCCCCCACATTAATCTATGAAACTGTTCTCCCTACTGTAAACTGGCACCAACAAAAGATAGCTAAAACAAGCTGATACAAAGAGGAGGGCACTGCAACAAGTGTCTGGATATCAGATTTAAACTGAACCCGAAAAACAATAAAGATACATATTCACATTAATATTTTATAAATCAGAGATGTATGATTTAAAGACAGATGATACATATTTTACAAAATAAAATTAATTTTTCCAATCAAAAAGACAGCTCCAAGAACTACTTTTACTAGTCTATGAAGTCACTCACAGCAAGGGCTTTATCTTGATTCTGCTCACAACTGTAATGCCAATGTTGACAATGCTACACCCAACAGAAACTTACTGGCTTGATTCCTTAAATTTTAAATGTTTACACGGAGGAGTTAAGACCCTAATATTACATATAGTAGCCAATGCCTTAATATCACCATTTTTACCAGCGTTTTCTCATCACAATACATTTAAATCTTCAAATAGATGATCATTACCAGATGCCATTCTTCACTAGCTCAAAATTAATGATGGCCTCCAAACACGGGCAGTCTGAGTGAATAGGGAAAATAGGAAACAATTAGGGACTGATAAGGCAGGTGGATTTCAGGAACAGTGTACCAGAGAAAAGGGAGCTGCAGGAGTGAGACTCAAAATCTATGTATAAATCTCTCAAATCCTTGGCTGTGACTCCTAAACTGAGATGTTCAGAGTGCAACTCTGGGTGGCCTAGACAAGAACAGCTGAGCCAAGACTTCAGAGGCTGAACAGCATTTGGAAGACTAAGCTCAGATCCAGCCAGAGTGGATGGTTGAAAATCCTCAGTTTTCAGAAGAAATCCATATGCCTAGAAAATTAAGTAATCCCTGACAGGATCAAGGTAATCTGATAAATTAACTGCCCCACAAGGACTGAAATCTCTATTCTTCACAGGAAAAATCTGAGCCTCTATGAATATTATCAACAACACACAGCAAACAATGAAACTGCAAAAAAAAAAAAACTTCTACAGCAACTGATGATCAAGAGATTAAACTGTCTATAGAAAGAGACCTAGATAACATACACATGATCCAGATAACAGGGCTAGCAGACAGTCTTGACTTTGTTTAGTTGTTGCATCCAACTCTCTTGTGACCCCATGGACTGCAGCCCACTAGGCTCCTCTGTCCACAAGATTCCCCAAGCAAGAATACTAGACTGGGTTGCCATTCCCTGGTTGAGGAACTGTGATCCCACATGCATGCACCATGGCAAAAAATTTTAAGTACATTCTTTTCTCCTATTCTGCTCTTTTCACCATTAGGAGAATGATGGAAGACTTAGATGTATCAAGTCTCTAGATATTTAAGAACAAAAACCAAATACACTCACTTCCTTAAAAGTGTTCCTTTAAATTGAAAGTTCTATTTTAATTGAAATTTTAGTCTTTATATTAAGAATATTCAACTTTGGAGTTTTCCTATAACTGAAATAAAAATAGCTACTAATCTTTAAATAAATGTGTGTAGGTATGAATAAGTATACTATTTTAAAATCTTTCATCTTTGCTTTCAGTATTACACAAACAAGCTAGGTTTTAAGACAAATATTCTAAAACGCTTTGAGAAAAATGTTTATTAACCACAGACAATCTTTTCAGTATCTGACATGTTTTTTAATATAAGCCTTTTTTCCCTCCTTGGCCACACTGACCAGGGATGGAAGCTGTGCCCCTTGCAATGGAAGTACAGAGTCCTAACCACTGGACCACCAGGGAATTCCTGTCTTTTTAGCCTTTTACGCTACTATCTAGAGTCTGATAGGTGTTCAAATTTTTAAGCTTATTTGAATTTCTGAAATCCTAATAAAATGATTAACAGCCAATTGTTTCTGTGACACAATAAAAATTACTCAAATATTCTACAATAATATGGCACAGACCAAATCTAGTAAGAAATCATTTTCATGATGGAAATGACTTATGAAAACATTAATATTATAAGGACGTATTTTCTCAGTACAAATTTTCTCAGGTCATGTTGTGCTATGGCCATCTACTTATCACAACAATTCAAAGCTTAAAAGCTTACAATCAACCTTTCACCCTGAAAGCTTCTTGATTCTACAACTATGTTGTAAATTATTGCAAAGGAAAATATTTTTGTTTGAGACTGCTGAGACATGCTCCATCATAAAATCATTTTTTGTTCATTCTTTCAACTTACTGTTTTATTTTTGCTTAAAATCTCCTAACTTTGATATAAATAACCAGGATGCATTTTTTCAACTTAGATAACGCAAAAAAACCCACACCAAAGTATAGCCATGTTCGATGTTACTTTAATCTTTATGATTAATTCCATGGCCGTGGTCTGTTCTATGGGGAAGCTCCAATATCTTTTTTTTTTTTTTGGCTAGACCACGTCTTAGCTGCAGCATGTGAGATCTAGTTGCTTGACCAAGCGTCAAACTTAGACCCCCAGAACTGGGAATGCAGAATCTTAGCCACTGGACCACCAGGGAAGTCCCTCCCATACCTTTTAAATCCGTGGTAGTACATATAATGAGAAGTAATGTCCAGAATCATGGCCATGCTGTATTATTAAATTCTTTGATCAAAAATTAGTTTACAATTATAGTTGTTGTTCAGTTGCTAAGTCATATCTGACTCCTTGTGACCCCATGGACTATGCAGCACACCAGGCTCCTCTGTCCTCCACTATCTCCCATAGTTTGCTCAAATTCTTGTCCATTGAGTCAGTGAGGCTAACCATCTCATCCTCTGCCACCCTTTTCTCCTTTTGCCTTCAATCTTAGACATATGCCAAATTAATTACAGACATACAACAAAAAGGAATAAAGTAACATTATTTCAAAAGAACCCTGAAAGGGGGAATTTCCTGGCAGTCCAGTGGTTAGGACTCAGTGCTTTCATTGTCACGGCCCAGGTTCAATCCTTAGTCCAAGAGACTGGACAGCCAAGGCATTTCCTACATCCAATTTAAAAATAAAATTCTCTATTGCAATGTCCTGCAACATTCCTCCAGCTTGGTGACCACCCAGCTTGGTGGTCACCCCACAGAAGGAAATTTCACTGAAAATTACATTTTAAATATCCAGAAACTATCCAGACAAACCAGGAAAGGCTAATTTTAAAGGTCATGGCTACTCTCAAAGTAATAAAATACAATTTCAGCCTAAAAGACAATGTGCAAGTGAAAAACCACTGAATAACACATTTCAGGTGGGTAGAAAGGTGAATAAAGCCGTGATATGGCGGAGTGTTTTCTCTAGAGATAGTAAGGAAGCAGGGAGTCTAAAGTAAGTGTTCATGAAACCAAAGACAGAGTTAGAACAGTAGACTGGAGCAAGACTGTAAAACGCCTCAGGCTGAAACTGTATCTTTCCACATGGAAGCAGTGAAAGCCAGTAATTGATAGGTCAAATTTATTAAATACAACTACCAAGTAAGGGAATAGAAGAGACAACCATTTAAGAACAAGTTATTAAACCTGGTTTTGGATTTGCTAAGTTTATGATCTTCAAATAAAAATATTTGAAGAAGAGGGCTTCTCTGGTGGTCCAGTGGTTGGGAATCCACCTGCCAATGCAGGAGACTCAGATTCAATCTTTGGCCCAGAAAGATCCTACATGCCACAGGGTAGCTAGTCCCAAGCACCATAACTACAAACACCGTGCTCTAGAGCCCACGAGTCACAACTACTGAAGCCCTCACACCCTTGAGCCTTGTATCAAGAGAAGCCACCGCAATGAGACGCCTGTGCACTGCTCGCCACAACTAGAGAAAGCCTGCACACAGCGACAAAGACCCAGCACAGCCAAAAACAAATAAGGAATTAAAAAAAAAAAATACGGAGATGCAAAGAACTTTCAATTAACAGATACAAACTACTATATATAAAATAAACAAGGTCCTACTATACAGCCAATGAAACTATATTTAATATCTGGCAATAACCTATAGTGGAATGCAGAGAAGTATATATAAACATACATACATATATTAATATATAACATTATGTGTATATACATACATATATTAATAAACTGAATCACTAGGCTGTACACCAGAAACATGATGTTGTAAATTAACTATACTTCAATTTTTAAAAATTTAATGTACAGTATTACAAATTTATCATTTGACTCAATGGACATGAGTTGAGCAAACTCCAGGAGTTGATGGACAGGGAAGCCTGCTGGTACTGCAGTCCATAGGGTCACAGAGTTGGACACCACTTTTAGTGACTGAACAACAACTCAGTTTATTAACCCAGTACTTCAGTAAACTAAAAGCACTACATATTAAAGATATGAAATAATGAACAGAAGGGTAAGCAAAGACCAGAAAAGGACAGCAGTGCTTTATGATTTTTCAAGTGGTAACATCAATCCTCACACTTGTACCAAACTATGAGTTTTTACATGATAGGTAACATTTACTAAGCAGTTACTAACAAGCAATAAGCTACATTTATATACATTATCTCAATATAGGGAAGCCCTATAAGGGCCTATAGGAAGCAATATAGGGCTACTAGTCTCTGTTCTTCAAACTTAAGCTGTGGACACTAATATGTACTCTCTCTCTCTATATATATATAGCACAAATAGGGATACTATGTCTCTAAGTTTTACCTGTTTGTTGTTTCAGCATAATTATTACTACTAGAGCCCTTGTTCACTCTCCCAAGTGTCCAGAATGGTCACCAAGACACTCGTTCAGGCGGTATAACCCTACAGTATATATTAGTACCATGCTTTATACCATAGCCTCAGGTTCCACACCTTCACTCTCTTCCAAGTGCATGCCACAAAAAAAGACAGGAATAGTACACTTCACTCTTCCAACACACACTCACACTCCACTAGGAAAAACTATGTAAATGTCAATGATTAATTATTGGGATTTTATATTATGCAAGATAGTATACTAAATACCTATATGATCAAAATACCTTAGAGCTACAGGTAAACATAAATAAAAGCTTTTATGGATACAAATAATTAACTCTAAGAATATTATTTGATATAAGTACCATGTAAATCGGAGAAGGCAATGGCACCCCCACTCCAGTACTCTTGCCTGGGAAATCCCATGGACAGAGGAGCCTCGTAGGCTGCAGTCCATGGGGTCGCTAAGAGTTGGACACGACTGAGTGACTTCACTTTCACTTTTCATGCATTGAAGGAAATGGCAACCCACTCCAATGTTCTTGCTTGGAGAATCCCAGGGACAGGAGAGCCTGATGGGCTGCCATCTATGGAGTCGCACAGAGTCGGACACGACTGACGCGACTTAGCAGCAGTAGCAGCAGCAACGTATGTAAATAGACTTCATGATTCTTTTACTCTTCCTTTTATTACCCAAACATTCAGTTCTCGGGTCTCTTTTTGCAAAGATGCATTTCCCACAGACCCTCCCATATGTAAGTTAGTATAATTAACTAGTACACAAAAACAAATAGCCTCACCTGCTTTATAAGGAATGAAAAATCCGGTATAAACAGTAAAAACTGTTTATAATTAAATAATTAATAAATAATAATTAATAATAAAAATTAATAAATAATTAAACCAACTACTTTTGGGTGTTAGTTTTCAACTACATTATCCATAGTAAAGGAATACCCGCTAACTTGGCATCACTGATCAGTAAAAGTATAGCTATGGATTTTGCAAGTATTCCCTGTCTGTATCAAAGGATCAAATTGGTGATACCTTTCTGCCACAAACTAAAAAACTAGAAAAGATAAACAATAAATGTTGATTTAGCAAAATACAAATCATCTATGGTTTAAAACACTGCTCAACTCAAACAGATAATTTTTTTCATGTAAAGGACTGTGAGATCCTATATATTACCTCTGATTCCAAACAGTACTTTTTAATGTTCTTTTAAACTAATTTAATATGACACCTAAACAATGAAAAAAATTGAAAATTGAGGGATAGAGGGAAGAGCTGTGACCATTTGCACAAACTGTATTGTGTCCCAAAATTACTGTAAAATTTAATAACTGTTGAATTTAAGTTATAATATCTAAAACTGAAGACTAGCACTAGATTTTTGAGTTCAATTTGCTGTGCTATAACTAAAAATAAGTATTTTTGGATAGTCAGCAAGCTACATCTAATGACATTTCACTTATATAAAATAATTCCTATAGGCCATACTTGAATTTCTGATCTTCTAGAACCTAATTTTTAAAACTAGAAAGACTTGTAGGCATTTAAAATAAACTAATTCTTAAAGTATCATTAATATTTGTCAACCAAATTATTCTGCACATCTTGGACAAGTCTACCAATTCAGAAAGTGTGGTAGAGACTAAAGAAATAACAAACATGTATGACCTAGAATAAGGTTAATAATAAAATTTAAATGTTAATGTTACTTAAACCAAAGGCAACCAGAAGACTCATATATTCTTTTTAGTTTTTATTGGAATATAAAACATTGTTGTGTTAATTTCTGCTATATAGCAAAGTGAATCAACTATAGTTGCATTGTTCAATCACTAAGTCATGTCTGATTTTTTGCAACCCCATGAACCGCAGCATGCCAGGCTTCCTTGTCCTTCACGATCTCCTTGAGTTTGTTCAAACTCATGTCCATTGAGTCAGTGATGCCATCTAACTATCTCATCCTTTGTCTCACTCTTCTTCTTTTGCCTTCAATCTTTCATAGCATCAGGATCTTTTCCAAATGAGTCAGTTCTTTACATCAGGTAGCCGAAATACTGAAGCTTCAGCTTCAGTCCTTTCAATAAATATTCAGGGTTCATTTCTTTTACGATTGACTGGTTTGAACTCCTTGCAGTCCAAAGGACTCTCAGGAGTCTTCTCCAGCACAATTCAAAAGCATCAATTCTTCAGCACTCAGCCTTCAGGGCTTCCCTGGAGGTCAGCTGGTGAAGAACCTGCCTGCAATGCAGGAAACCTGGGTTTGATCCCTGGGTTGGGAAGTTCTCCTGGAGAAGGAAACAGCTACCCACTCCAGTATTCTGGCATGGAGAATTCCCTGTCAAAAAGAGTTGGATGTGACTGAGAGACTTTCACTTTCAGCCTTCACTATGATCCAAGTCTCATATCCATACATGACTACTGGGAAAACCATGGCTTTGACTATACGAACCCAAAAGCAAAGTGGTGTCTTTGCTTTTTAATACGCTCTCTAGGTTTGTTATAGCTTTCCTTCCAAACAGCAAGCATTTTTAAATTTTATGGCTGCAGTCACCATCCACAGTGATTTTGGAGCCCAAGAAAATAAAATCTGTCTTAAAGAAGGGATATATGTATATGTATAAGCAGAATCAGTTATACATATACATATATATCCTCTCTCTTTGGATTTCCCAATCAAGTTGTCAAAGAGCAATGAATTTCCTGTGCTATCCAGTAGGTTCTCACTAGTTATCTAGTTTATGCATAGTAGTGTATATGTCAATACCAATATTCCAATTCAAAACTAACTTAAAAATAGCTATGGAGAAATTTATGTAAGTTGAACACTATCTAAAAGTAAAAATTAGTGCTTCAAACAAATCAGTAATATTAAAATGTTAGGACATGCACCTACACTGCACAAAATTATACTGGTTCCAGTAATGTAATAATTTATATTTCATTCATTCTTTAAAGTTTTTAAATTATAATTTGAAAGGCAAACAGTATAAAGAATTTAACTGCTGCTTCTTTTAAACTTTATTCCTGGACATCCCTGGGGATCCACCTGCCAAGAGAATAGACACAGGTTCTATCTCTAGTCTAGGGAGAGTTCACATCTCATGGGGCAACTAAGCCCATGTGCCACAACTACTGAGAGCCCACGCTCTAGAGACCATGAGCTACAACTACTGAGCCTGAGTATGCACACCCTAGAGTTAAGAGTAGAAAAGAGCCCTCCCAAGTTGCAACTAGAGGAAGCCCGCACACAGCAATGAAGATCCAGCAGAGCAAAAAATAAATAAAAAGATTTTTAAAAAGCTTATTTCTTTTAATTTGAAAAGCATTACTCATGTAACAATACTGATTAAATGTTATTTAAATAATCAATTTTAACATGTCATAGTTAAACAAGCAGTTGAATTCTTTTTAAATTCCATGCGTTAATTTTAAGTTCTATAATGCTAAATATCAAGGGGATATAGCTTTGTGTAAACTCCAGGAGCTGGTGATGGACAGGGAGGCCTGGAGTACTGCACTAAGTCCATGGAGTCGCAAAGAGTCGGACACGAGAGAGCAACTGAACTGAATGCTAAATGTTAAAATTTTAAATGTCAATGTTAAAATTTCTTACTAAAACTATGGTTTTAATAAGAATATTAGATTTATCCTTTTATTCTGAGTGTATGAATCATCTTTCCAAAGAAGTCAACCTGTATTTCTTTAAAAATTAAAAACTAGGTACTGCAGTCACTGTTTCAAATGTCCCCAGGTTAGACAGTTTGGTTATATCCTTTCACTTAATGAATCACCAAACTTCCAAATATAAAAACATCTATAATCTTGAACCCAGTTATACTTTTAATTCTGTATTTATTCAAAGGAACTCTCAGGATAATAGGAGCTTTATATATATTAGTAAGCAAAAGTAGAGCCAAAAGATACAGCCAAAGGTAATAGATAAATCACAGTGTTTATGATATATGAACTAGTTTGGAAAAATCACTTTAAAATGCTAACATAAATGCAGAAAAAGATTTCAGGACTGAATAAACAGAATTTTACTTTAAAGGGGCTGGGAGCCACTGTTTAAATTTAACAAGTCCCAAATACATTGTGATACCTCAAGACAACAGAATATTATTCTACAATAAGAAAATAAGATACCAAGCAGTGAAAAGACATGAAAGAATCTTAAATGCATATTACTAAGTGAAAGGATCCTTAAAGGGTACATACTGTTTAACAACTATATGATAACAACTATATTTCTGGGAAAGACAAAGGATAGTAAAAGATTTGTAGCTGGTAAGGGTCGTGGAGGAGGGAGGGATAAACAGAAGACTTTTAAGCAGTGAAACAATCTGTACGAAACTATAATGGTAAATGGGTTATGTCAAGTGTCCAAACCTACACAATGTGCAACAATAAGAGTGAATCCTGATGTCAACTACAGTCTTCAGGTACTAATGATGTGTCAATGCAGGTTCATTCAATGTTAACAAACGGCGTCGAATGCTGATTGCAGGGGAGACTGTGCATGTTGGGGCAGGAGATATGTCAGAACCCTTTGGACATTCCTTTCAATTTTGTAGTGAACTTAAAATTGCTCTAAAAAAAGTCAAAGGAATAGGAGAGCCATGGTGGGGAGAGGGAGAGAGCCCACCAACAAGTAAACCAGAGAACATATTGTTAGGATTACAGATGATTTTTTTTCTTCATACATATCTAATTGTTCCAAATTTATTATGACAAAATTAATACTGACGCCCAAATACATATAGTGTCTACTTCTGGACTGCTCAGTCTGCTCCAGAGATGTCAGTTCCCCATTTGCACCAACATCACATTTTTAAAAGCACCTTTGTTGAATGTTTTTTTTTCCTTGCAGGGGACATTCTTCCTTCCCCTTTTCTCCTCCTTTTCAAAAATTTACTGCCATTTTCATTTGTTTATTCTTTCAAATAAACTTACGAACTTTTTCTTTAAGTGGCCAGAAAGTAAATATTTTAGGCTGGGAATTTGATCACTTATTGTTTTGTTTTACAATCTTGTGAAATAAAAACCATTCTTAGTTAGCAGGCCACACAAAAAAGCAGCCCTAAGGCGAGCTTGTGAACCCCAGCATCAACTGTAGCTTCCACTGCACTAGCAAACATTTTCATTCAGTTTATATGGAATGTACACATTAACTTTAGGAAAAGATAACATCTTTCCAACAGTATCTCTTTGAAAAGCAAATTATGATTCTTCACTTATTGAAGTCCTCTACTGTATTTCTCACTTTATTTATGAATCCTGCAAACTGTTAGGATTTATAATTTCTAGGCACATAAAGACTCCGGTATTTGAGCATATGATTGTTGCAAAGAACTTCCTAGGTTTGTTATTATTCCTGGCATTTTTGGCCTAGTTATATAGAAAAATTGTTAACATTATATTCTATAATCAGAATGTAACAAGTCACTTTTTAAATGTCATAGTAAGTATTAGTTATTTCTTTTCTATTCAGTAATCCAGTAAGGGAGAGCTGGGTTAAGCACTCAAGAGTGGCACATGATAGGCTTAAATGTTTGAATAAATAAATGATTCTAATTTTGTTCCCAGTCAAAACTGCACTAAAACTACAGTGAATTTAAAAAAAAAAAAAAAAAGGTCCACAATCATGGGGAGAGCAGCAGGGGGAAAAAGAAAGTGGAATGTAGATGGACAAGTGGTAACTATCAATATACACCTAAAGTCTCCTGGTAGCACCTTTATAAGTTAGAGTGAAGGGAGTAAATTAAAAGAATTTGGTGAGGGCTTCCCTGGTGGTCCAATGGTTAAAAATCTGCCTTGCAACGAATGAACACCAGTTCAATCCCTGGTCCGGGGAGATCCCACATGCCACGTAGCAACAGTGTACCCCAACTACTGAAGCCTGTGGGCCTAGAACCTGTGCTCCACAAGAGAAGTCATCTCAATGGGTAGCCTGCACCCCACAACAAAGAGCAGCCCTCACATATCACAACTAGAGAAAGCCCATGTGCAGCAACAAAGACCCAGCATAGCCAAAAATAAATCAATAAAAAGAATCCAGTGAAAGCTGTTTCGGAAATAACTAGGTCTCCTCATCCCCAGCCCCACCCAACCACTCCAAGTCCCTAGGATTGTTGCCATGAGTTTAAGAATAAAAAGAAAAAAAGCAACTTGGAGAAAATAGCCAGGGATAGATCGGTCATACCTTTAAAAATATGTACCTATATATGTCCTCCAAAAGTTACGATTGTGCACGCATACAATTATTCCATTAAGCTAAAAATAAGCATTCGGAAGATCAGAGAGAGAGAGAACATCTGGAAATTTAAATTATGAGACAGAAAAGGCTGGAAGTGGTAAAGAACCTGCCTGCCAATGCAGGAGACACAAAAGATGCAGTTTCAATTGCTAGATTGGGAAGATCCCTTGGAGGAGAGGCATGGCAACCCACTATCACCATGCTGGATAAAGGGTACAATAAAAATTATATTTCAGTTTCCCCATTTAATGATAGAAAAATGGTATCTCAGTGTAGTTTTTAATTCCGATTTCAGTTATATTATGAGTAAGGATGAGAGTCTCTTATGTTTTATGCCTCTGCTTCCATTTCAGGGCTTCCCTGGTGGCTCAGATGGTAAAGAATGCAATGCAGGAGACAGGGGTTTGATTCCTGGGTCGGGAAGATCCCCTGGAGAAGGAAATGGCAACCCACTCCAGTATTCTTGCCTGGAGAAGTCCATAGACAGAGGAGCCTGGTTGGCTCCAGTTCACGCAGTTGCAAAGAGTTGGACATGACTGAGCGACTAAGCACACACAGAAAACAAAACAAAAAGAGATGGGAAATGAGAGCAAAATTTAGATTTAATTTAGAAAGCACACAAGAGTCTGCAGACATGAACGACTCAGTGACTCCAATATATAATTTACTCTTTCAAAGAGAAAAAGGGCATAGGAAAATCACCAATAGATCTCTCAGAAGAGATGGATATGAGTTGCTATATTTAAAAAGTTCAATGAGTACCCAGCACAACAGATAATATTCATACTAAAGTATGTCACTGTGAAATGGGGACAAGGAAACTCGACAAATTTTTGGTGAACAGAAAGGGAACTGGTCACGTTAAAAAAAAAAAGTCATCAGAATAATTCCTGAATTAACAATTATAAGAGAAAATGACCATGGGACTTAAAAATTCTAAAGAAAAGACTGCTGCTGCTAAGTCACTTCAGTCGTGTCCGACTCTGTGTGACCCACAGACGGCAGCCCACGAGGCTCCCCCGTCCCTGAGATTCTCCAGGCAAGAACACTGGAGTGGGTTGCCATTTCCTTCTCCAGTGCATGAAAGTGAAGAGTGAAAGTGAAGTTGCTCAGTTATGTTCGACTCTTAGCGACCCCATGGTCTGCAGGCCACCAGGCTCCTCCATCCATGGGATTTTCCAGGCAAGAGTACTGGAGTGGGGGTGCCACTGCCTTCTAAAGAAAAGACTACACCCAGCCAAACTACATGTTCAATATGCATGGTTTCAAAAATCTTTCTCATGCACCTTTTCTCAAAAATTTTCTGGAAGATGTGATCCACCATAGTGAAACAAGTAACCGTAATCCGAGGAAGAAAAGAGATTCGGCAAACAGGGGTACAACACAGAAGTCATGAGAACAAATCAGGAACATAGTCAAAAGGGATCCAAGCAAGACAGGTGTGCACCAGATATAGAGAAAAACAGTCTAGACTGGAGCACTGTGATTCAGGCTACATTCATTTTGCATCTGTTATGACCAAAGGGCTTACTTACTATGTTACCTTCTATTAAAAAACAGATTGACGTGTCTGGCCTGGGTGTTTATATACACTTAACTTAAAACATAGGCTAACAAAGCTCCTTTTCCCCTTCTTTTGTGCCCTACTCCCTGGAACAGCTAAGAATTTGACACCAAAGTTAACCTCTTAAATACAGAACAACTCATTCCAAGAGACCTCTTTCTTAACTGAAGGTTCTCTGCCTGGCCCATTTCACTGCCCCACCAGGTAACTATAGAGTCCTGTGTTTCCCAGAACATAATCTTACCCATTGGTGTTCCCAAGAGGAACTCTAGTAGAAATTTCAGAAGTTGAAACCAAGCTATAACCCAGAAGGTGTATTCAACTACAGGAGCAATACTGTGCTTTCCTTATACATCATCTAAGTTTTTAGTTTTACAAAATTAAAACAGCTGAAAGTTACACAGACTAGATATTAAACTCTAAAGATAATTAGACTGTTCAAAAAAATCAAGGAAATGATTAACATGAAAGTCAGGATAGTGAGTAGGTGAGGAGGTAAAGAAATGAAAATGTGACCATGGAGTAGGAAAGCTGAAGCACTGATGTCGTCTTATATGATGGGTCTTCATTTTATTACTCTAAAACTTACAGACATGTGTATATTTTTCTACATATAAATATCTCAGAAAGGAGTTCTATCAAGAAAAAAATTGTACCCTGATAGCCAACTACAGTAATAGAAATGCTTTATTTTATCAGTAGTTTTCAAATTTTCAATTTGTTGCCAAAACATTCACCCTACAGGTATACCACCTCATGCACAGAATAACACAGATAAGAGTTATTCATCACAGCACTTAACTAGCAAATGGTTGAATTCCAAAGTAAGTTACATGGCTAAACTGGGGATAGAATTAGGGTGGGAGGTAAGGGATGTGTGTGTATGACAGGAGGTGAGCTGTAGACTACTTAGAAGTATGACTACATGGATACAGGGAGGTATGATTCTTTAGAGGGCATAACTCTAACAATCTTCCACACCTTTGAATTTTCTATTGTCTTTCTCAAATAATCACAGTAGTTACCCTGGTGGCTCAGATGCTAAAGTGTCTGCCTACAATTCGGGAGACCCAGGTTCAATCCCTGGGTTGGCAAGATCCTCTAGAGAAGGAGATGGCAACCCACTCCAGGACTCTTGCCTGAAAATCCCATGGACAGAGAAGCGTGGTAGGCTACAGTCCATGTGGTCGCAAAGGGTCGGACATGACTGAGCAACTTCACTTCCCTGACCTTTCTGACTGTTCAATTTATCACCTAGTCCTCAGTTTATTTGGTATGGATAACATGGCCAAACCAATAAACACAAATGGTACTATAATTCATCCCCAAATTAACAATCACATTCTCTCTTATAATCAACTCAGGATTATACACTTTGACATACTTATATGCCTTAGTTGGACTCAAAGAAGTGTTCATCAATACAGAAATACCATCAGAAAAAAAAAATGAAAACTTGATTGTTGATATGAAATGCTCTAAAAGACATAATAAGTTAAAAACACAAGAGGCCAGAACAGTGTATGGAGTTGGCTACCACTTATTTTTTGTAAAGGATATACAGTTGACCCTTCAACAATGTAGGGGTATTGACCTATACAGTCAAAAATCCACATACAACTTTACAGTCAGCCCTTCTCAGCCAAAACCTGGCATTTGCGGACTCAACTGCAGATCATGTAGTATCATAGAAAGCATTTAGTGAAACTAAAAAATCCACACATAAGTCAAGCCCCACATTTCCAATCCAGATTGTTCAAGCAAGGGTCAATATCACATTTGCTTGTGTATATATATAATATAGTATGTGTGTGTGTGTGTGTGTGTGTGTGTGTGTATCCTTCAGTATCTGGCAGATTGGTTCCAGGACCCTCTAAGATACCAAAATCTACAGATGTCCAAGTCCCTTAAATAAAATGGCAAAGCACAGAGAGCCCTCCAAAATTTGATCAGTTGATTGAATCTTTGGATGGAAATCTGGGGTGAGGGGTGGGAGGGACATTGAATATACAAATCTCCATAGAAAGATATGAACTGACCTTGCTGGTTGCCTCTAGAAGTGATCCATCTGGATGGGAACATCCTGAACAAACCTCATTGTATACTCTTTTGTACAAAAATTGATTTGTGGACAATGTAAACAACTGGCTATTCACACACATTTTCTTAAACAGCAAAACAAGGTCATATGACAATTTTGTCAAAACCAAATAATTATCTTTGCAAATTGAATATAGAAGAAAAATTAGAAAGATGTCTTCCTAGAATAAAATTAAACAATAACTTGCCCAACAAAACTGACATTTGTTGTATCATTATTCTTTACAAAGTTGTAATACAATATGTTTGTATAAACCAGGATATATCTAGATTCCAGAGCCACTGTCCAATTCAGTATCCATTTACTACACATGGAATTAAATTACAAGTAATTAAAAATTACATTTAAAGTTTAAAAATCATTTCTTTGTTGGATTAGTTTGATTTCAAGGGCTCAACAGTGCAGCTAGTGGCTACTGTATTGGAAGCACAAATATAGAACCTTTGATCATCACAGAAAGTTCTCCTGGACAGCATTTTTTTGAAGAATCTTCAAAAAGCCAGTTAACATCTGAATGCTTTGGAGAGAACTAGGTGGTTGGAAAGAACAGGAGATAGGTTTTTCACACCAGTAAGACAGGGCTTGACCTGTGCCAGGCACATCCTTAATGTTCCATGTTAATGCTTTTAATCCTTACTGTACTTCAATTATTTTCCTTTGTTATCCTAAGTATTAATATTTTATTTAATGCATTTAAAAACAATATTCTGATAATGAGGTCACAGGCTCCAGCAGACTGCTAAAAGGATTCATCACCTTTAAGGAAAAAGTAATTAAACAAGCTAAAATAACATTAACTATAAATCAAGATCCAAGGGTGATTTTACTAATACTGTTTGAGAATACAAGTTGTACAAGTTCAAAACAAAAAAATAAACTGTATTACTCATAATCCCATCATGCCACCACCCATACATCCTTTCAGATTTGATTTTATGTTTATTTGTTTGTGACCTATGAATCAGTTCTATCCTTAAGGTAAGAGTTTTTCCTGAAGGTAAAGAGTTGGACTTCTGAGTGTTGGTTGAATTTTAGTTTCTTTTTTCTAAGTGTAGTAACGAAGCCTGTAGACAGAACCTGGATTGAATTCCAGCACTCTCACTTAGGAACTATGTGACCCTGGCAGAAATTTTTTTAGTTACTTGAAATGTGAATGTCTCACCAATAAAAAGTATTTATCCACAACATTAAAATTTTTAAAAACTACAAGAAAAAGATGTGTACTTTCTCTCTACTGAAGTATTTCTTGCCTTAGTTAATACTTTAAGTTATCAGACTTTGTGGTTACATAAACTGTTATCCTAAGATGACCCATGGAAAACCCCATTAGAATTTTTATAACAATTTTTTAGTTCACATAAATATTAAATTCTTACTGACTGTAATAAGCACAGCATTTTACAGTAACAAGTTTAAAATATGTAACTAAAGAAATTTTAGATTTATAGATTACTGCAAAGAATTTGCTGCCAAGATTACTCAGAGAAATCTTAAGCCATATTACTACCACCCTCCCCCAAATAATTCAACTTTTAAGATGAGTAACATAACTGAACCTTTTTCAAAACAACTGCTTAACTCTTTGTCAGACCTTTCACCAAAATTACTAAAAGTACAAGGTAGCTGAGAACAGATTTCATATTTGCAAATTTAAAAGAAAATTTATTATACTGTTTCAAATAGCAAAATAGTTCACCTGTCAAATCATTTGTATTGACAAGGTCCAGAAATCAAATCAGAAGGGGGAGAAGGGAAGAGATCATTCACTTTCTTTAGAAATCAACCCTCAAAGTCCTAGACCATTTACTGAAGAATGAACAGTCTAACTAACTTGTTAAGTCCTCAGACTTTGGACACGTTGCTATTTCCTTAAGATTCTATACTTTGGATATCAGCAAACACTGTAGTACAACAGAAACTAAAAACAAACATCCGCATATTTTCTTTGAGAGCTGTAGCAAAATATCTATTAAGTTTATCAAATTAAGCATTCCAAGTCACACAAGGAACACGCATTACATGCCTGTTGGAAAGACAGTGTCATGTTTAACACATTCTGGAACTTGGCTGCTTTAGTTTGAACTCCACCCCACCATTTATTAGTTGTGCGATCCTGGGGAAGTTAGTCACACAAAGTTACTTCATCTCTCTGTGCCTTGGTTTCCTTATCTGTGAAATAATACCCACCTCATAAGGCTGCTAAAAAATTAAATGAATATATGTAAAGCACTTAGTGAGATGCCTGACATACAGTAAGTGCCGTGTTAACTATTATTAAGCTATAAAGATTGCTTAAGTTAAAGTTCACTATTACAGACTCTTATTTAAAAGAACATTTCTATTAAGTCAGTTGCTTAGAACTTTAAATCTGTAGCCCTGGAAATGCAAAGCTGGTTAGATCTGTTATAATTCCACAGACTCTTAGTGAACACAGTGAGCAAAAACTACAGCTTCCCACTGTTTCTACGAAAGATGTATCAAAAGCTACAACTGGAGGAAAAAAAAATCTTATTTTTCTGATTACATTATCAGGTTCTAGAAGTAAGAGACTAGAAATGACTACATAGTACTTAAGAGACAAAAGTCATCTTTTTTCTCTGGACACATATAGGAACTTTTAAAGAGAACATTGTTGATTTTTACTGTAAAGAGAAGATACTGAATGGGTAATAAGTTTTGTATTTTTGAATAATGGCAAAGAAAAGAAAAATAAAGTCAGCTATGGGAATCTCCTAGCAAAGAGAGGAAAAGGTACCCATGCATGAATACACCTGCATGCAGCACATCAATGGGATATTATTAACTTTATCTAGTTCTTCGTAACTGACAAATTGTCATCTCTGAGTATTGTATTTGAAAATCAAAATCACTGTATCTTATTCCCATTTTTCAGCTAGCCTTAGAAATTTCAAGGTCACACAGATATTAAAATAAGACTGTAATTCAGGCTCATTTCCACTTCTCAAAAAATTCTCTATGACAAAGATGGAGCAACTCCAAAACAATAAGAAAATTTCTAATAGAAGCAGAGAAGGAAAGGAAGAAATTACCATTGCTATAACTACTACTTCGCAGGTTCCTTGTTACATCCAGGACTGTAGGTACTTCTATATTCTTAATCTTATATAAATTAAATAGAATATTTAACAAACATTTTTTTTGTGTAGAGTTTTCTATCCAAACTGGATTATGGCTACATAATTAATTAAACATCTTATTCTCTGCAACTTTGGAGTGCAAACTGTCTGTTTCTAAGCTGGACTTCTCTAAGTCAAATAATTAAGCATAATATTAATTCAGAGTAAAAAACAAAGTAAAATGTAAAATATAAACACTAGAACCAAGTTTCTTTGGCTGATTGAATGAACTCTGATAACACTACGTTTTCTTAAAACAGAAACATGTATATTAATATGCAAGATCTCCTTGTCAATAGTCTTTGTTTAGCAAAAAACATCACATTATATAACATATTTGTCACATGAATTTAAGATTTACTTTTTATAAAACTCTTTGCAAAACATGTTTCTAAGGGATAAAAAGGAAACATTAGATTAGCTGACTGTCCAAGTGGATTCCACCTATGAAACTAAGGTATAGTTTAAAAAATTGAAAATACAATGTAAAAGCAAGTAAAATTATATACCTTCAGTTTAACTAAAGAAATAAAAACATCTTATCTTTAAAAGAATTACAAGTCAAAAAACAACCCAATAATGAAGAAAACAGAATGAAGATAAAAGCTACCAAAACAATGTCCCACTGGAGGCAAGATGGCCTGCCATTTTTATCAACTGATATTAAATCTAACTTTGATATAGTCACAAGCTCTAATTCTGACCTGCCACAATTCAAATGCCAACAGAGTAACAGGAGAGTTTTGTTCAAAGTTTTCCCACAGTACCTGTTAAGATAAATGGTTCCTTTAACTTGCCTATCAACCTTCTTAACAAATTTATTATCATTCAGTATCCTTTGTGTGTCCCTGTGTTCTGTCGTGCTTTTGAACTGTGTTGTTGGAGAAGACTCTTGAGAGTCCCTTGGACTGCAAGGAGATCCAACCAGTCTATTCTGAAGGAGATCAGCCCTGGGATTTCTTTGGAAGGAAGGATGCTAAAGCTGAAACTTCAGTACTTTGGCCACCTCATGAGAAGAGCTGACTCACTGGAAAAGACTCTGATGCTGGGAGAGATTGGGGGCAGGAGAAGGGGACGACAGAGGATGAGATGGCTGGATGGCATCACTGACTTGATGGACGTGAGTCTGAGTGAACTCCAGGAGTTGGTTATGGACAAGGAGGCCTGGCGTGCTGTGATTCATGGGGTCGCAAAAAGTCGGACACGACTGAGCGACTGAACTGAACTGTGTTCTGTCGTGGGTGTTTTTTTTTTTTTTAAAGTATAGTTGATTTACAAAGTTGTGCTAATCTGAGGTATACTGGCAAGGTTTTAAATATATACACACACAAAGTTATACATTTACCTTCTTTTTCATTATAGTTATTACAAGGCACTGGATATAGTTCCCTACATTATAAAGCAGGTCCCTGTGCTCTATTTTATATATCATGGTGTGTTTCTGTTAATCCCAAACTCCTAATTTATCCCTTCCTCCTCCCTTTTCCCCTTTGGTGACCATAAATTTATTTTCTATGTCTGCAAGTCCATTCCTGTTTTCAAAGCAAGTTCATTTTTATCATGCTTTTTAGATTCATTAAGACATATCTTAATTTAACTTATCTCACACGCACACGCTTAATAATATCAAATTGACAATGACTGATATTTTATATAACTTTCAGAGACAAAAATTCCCCGAATGCCAGCCAAGGTGGGACAAGCAGGAAAAACCTATGAGTCTTTAGGTGCTTATGATTATGCCCAGCAAAAAGGAATAAGGAAACTCACAAGCTAACTGAAATAGCAATGAATAAACACATTTTTTGTAGGCTTTTACAGGGATACTTCAATTGCAACAAATACTATTCAGTTGCTTAAAAAAAAAAATCGCACTATTTAAAATTGCCCAAAAGAATTCTAAACGACTATTCTGTGGACAAGGGTACATTAAAAATACTAAAAAAATAAAAATAAAAATAAAATCCCATTTTTACACTAAAAATGAACTTTTGAAGTATTTTACAAGCATCCTCAAACTACTATAGTTTCAATCTGGCTCTCAACTTTCACAAATCGGATTTTTAGGTTCCCTACTCCCCAAATTTAAATGCAGTATTCAAATCTCCCAACTAGAAGCAATCTCAGCAACTAGAAGGAATACCTATACTGTATCACTGACCAGGATCATCAGACATTAAGCTTCTAAAAGTTTACACTCAACAAGGTATAGAATTCCATTTTGTATAATTTGTATCTTCAAGAGCACCTGGTACAAACTCCTAAACATATCAGGGGCTATAAATATTTAGTGACTGAAAACACTCCTTCAACATTTTGTAGTTTTGCTCCCTGCTGTTGAAACAAAATAGCATAGCTTTGCAAAACCCAAAGGACCTAAATAAATATTACTGAAACTTCAGAGAACACATTATTATTTTGTTTAGAGGGTTTAGCCTTGCCCTTATTACCAGCTGTAAGCTTTAACTGATGCTAGTACAGAGGGCAAAAGAGTTTATCAGTTGTAAATAATACCATAACCCATTAAAGGGTTTTAAGTTAAAGGTTTTACATATTTATCGTTTAACTATTTAATATCAATGTTCTAAAAATCAGTTAATTGTATCAGCAACTTAAGAGTTTTGTAGTCTATCTAATTTCCAGGAAAATAAACACATACTGGTAACAATAAAAGAAGAAATAACCAAGCTTTCTGCCTTGAACTCTGGCAGGAAGCTAAGGATAGTTTACATCAATGTAATGAAAAATAAGCATTTTTGTATTCTACAGACCTTTCTATACCTCGTTTTCAGTAGTTATAGAAGTCTTTAAAGAGTCAAAGCAAATTGGAAAGCCATTATCAAAATCACAAACTACCATTAAAGATATACGAAAACATCTTGCAACGGAAGTCTGGAATTAGTTCCAGATATCAAAGGTTTTCTGGTGAATGTATTACGCCTCTAAATTATCACTTATATGCGACATTCCTAAAACGGCAACATAAGCCTAGAAGTTTCAGTGAGCCAGTGCAGGCAAAAATCAAACTATGACAAAGATACTCTCTCCTTTGAGCGGTAACTTTGTGCTCTGGGATCAACTTGCTTCAGAAAAGTTTAAGACGGTACCTAAATTGGGAGGGAAGCCAGTAGAACGGATAAAGAGAAAAATTAACTCGAAAAGTTTTAAGTTTCTATTTCCAATAAACTGCCTTGTGAAATCTTCCAGACGATAAAGACTCGGAAGAACAGACGGATCTAGACCCAGTCGCATTCTCTGAGGCGTGCGCACAGCGCGGAAGGATGAATGAATGGAATACAGGCGCGTGTGAAATGCAGCAGGTCCGGGCGGCAACCAGACCGGCAGCAGCTCTCCGTAGGCCTCGCTCCTCCCCTCCCCTCCTCCATGACAGCCCGGTCTCGAGCACGGAGGGGCGAGGACAATGTGGTCCCCCTTCTAACCACCCCCCCCCACTTTCATCCACCTCTCAGAGGTTTACCGCGCAGCACGGGGTTCGCCTCCCTAACTCCAAACCTTTCTCGCCTCCCCTGCCGCCAACCCCGGCAACTCTCCGACGCGCTGGAGTAACATGCGCTCGCCCCTCTCGGCTCCCCTCGGCGAGGTCGAAGCTTCTCCGCGCGTGCCGCGGCACCACTCCGCCCAACCCACCCTCTGGCAACGCGAGCCCACCGGCCTCCCGGCCCACCGGTCTAATGAACCCCGGCACGCGCGCCGCACCCGAGTCCCTGGGCTAGAGAGAGGCTCGGGAGGGAGAGAGGAAAGGCTGCCCCGGGGCGCCCTCCTCCATCTCATTCCAGGCCGGCTCGCCGCCCACCCTCCCTGCGGATCCCGACGCCTGCTCGGAGCCGGCTCCACGCCCTCCTATCCCGAAAACACAATTCCCACAACCCTAGCCCAGGGCCCCGAACACCGTCCATCCTCATGGCCCCCTCAAGGCTCCGCCGGAGGCCTCGCGCCGCCCCCTCCCCCCACCTCTCCCCGAGCTCTCGGGCCCCCACCAGAACGTGTGCTCCACACGCCGTAGCGGCCAACCTCCGGGGCGCCCCCAGTTGTCCGCGGGGGAAGTCAGGCCCATAAAGAGGGGGAGGGGGTGGCAAGGGGTAGCATGCGCGCCGGGAACGCCGTCCCGCGGGGTCCCCCAGTCCGAAGGGAGACAGAGCGCGGGGACCGGTGGGGGTGGGGGCCAGGAAATACTCACCGGTTCCACAGTCGCCATCTTAGATCGATCTGATCGCACAACCGCTCCTGAAGGGGGGGTGAGAGGAAAAAGGAGATTCAAACCGGATTGGCCGGCTACTGTTCACGTGACGGACGTGTCCGTTTGGCCCTGGAGGCGCCTGCGCAAAACTGCGGCTGCGTGTTTAACGAAAGGCTTCTGGGAAGTGAAGTCTCTCACGCTCCCTCCTTTTTTTTTCTTTTAGGCAAAGAAGTTAAAAAGAAAAAAAAAGAACTGGTCACGTGGTCGATGGGTACGATTCGCGGTTCTCGGCGCGGCGGACACTTGGTTCTGCAGGGAGGTTTTCAGTCCTCTGCTCTTCCGCCTGGATAGATGCTGTCGCACTTACTACCAGGCATGCCTACTGTGCCGTTTGTCGCCTTGTCCTCCCATCTTCCCCGGAAGGTTGGACCGAAGGCTCAGCACGCGCAATAAGGCTTCATTTGCTTAGTTGAGGTCCTAGGACGAGTTGCCTGTGTGTTTATTTAATTTTCTTTTGACTTCTCACCATTTTCTCTTAGTTTTAAAAAGAGTTGGTGGTGGAGAATAGTTGTTTGAGCAGTCAACCCTCCCCGGTCCCTTGGCTCCGCTAACACTGGCGGTCACTCATTGCCATCACTGCGAAAGGGGGTGGCGGAACCGCCCACAGTACCCACTTGCCACAGGTTGAGGGCGGGGGAATGCACCCGACAGCTTTTCCTGTTCCAACTCCTGAAACTAAGACTTCAGGGTTAAATCTTGAGTGGAAGTAAAAATGATTTGCAAGTTATGTGCTCTGGCTTCCACTGTTCTGCTTTAACGTGAACGGAAACAGCCCAAGTCCAGGTGCCAGCCAGGGAAGCCACTCCGGCCCCCGCTGACTAAGCCCTGGACTGACCGTCAGGAGTCGTTAGGCCAGGTCAGCTATGACTCTTGACGTTGACTCATTCTCGTTAGGCAAGTGACTTAGCCAGTGCCTCAGCTTTTTCATTTATGAACCACAGATAATAATACACTTACCTCACAAGGGTTTGCTGTGCTAGTGATTGTAACCAGTTTTGAAGATGCATCGGACTCTATAAATGCTTCACTATAGGCAACCTCGTGTCTTCCTAAGGATCAGCGGCTTCCCAATTTTTTTTTTTTTAAAAACAATTAATTTTTTTCTTTTGTGTATTTTGTTTCATTATCATATACACCAATGCAATTTTAAACTTTCAAGACAAGCACTCTCCCCCCCTTTTTAAACTGTAGCTACCCTCGACAGAGACTTTAATGTTCAGGAAAATATTGTTATATTCACAATAATCACTGGCAATTAGAAATTCATCCCCACTATGGCATCCTACATTTCCTTTCCATGTAAGATACTGTGCTGTCATTTCTCAAGACAGTGTTACTCTGCACGGTTATAAATAGAGGTAAAGATATCTAGTTGAGTGCTACTCTAAGGTTTAATGATACTTTCCATGCTTTTCAAGAATGTTAACACCAGAAAAATAAGTATAAGCAGGTTGCCCGTGTCTGCCTGCTTATAGTGTTGCTGATGTTCTTAACTGTGTCATACCTATTATTGAGTACATAATGGTTGTTTGACTAACACATAACTGAGGCTATAATAAGAACTCAAAAACCATGGCCTGTTCATATGCTTTGGTTTACCTGGATGTCAGAGACAATTAATGAAAGCTTCTGACCAGTCAGTTTAGCTTTAGTAGGTTTAAAGTAGAATTCTGAAAAAATAAATGGATAATATGGATTTCTATTTACAGAGACTATCTACTTTTAGCCTATGCAAAGTAATTACAGTCGATCTCAGTCTTACTTTCTGTTGTTTAAAATTTGTATCCTGTTACCCGCTCTGACTATATAGTATAGATGTATTATTTTCCCAGTGCTACTAGATAACAGAACAAAAGAGATTTAAAACTTAAAGAGATTTTAGTCCCCATGTGGGACTGAAAAACCAGTGATGTTTTTAAAACTTGTTTTTAATGATAGCTTCCATTTTATTAGCTTTTCTCTTGATAAAACACACCTCACTTTTGTCAATCATCTTAGTGCTTCTACAATATATGTCTATATATTCCTATTCTTTGCAGCTAATTTCTATTTTGTATGAGCTTTGTTGTATGTGTTTTATGGCACATTCATATGTCTTTGCCTAATATTACTATCAGATTTTGCCATGTCAAAGACTTGATGATTAGGTTTTTAATCTATGTATCTATATGGTTGTTTTACCAACCTGAAATATTTATCTTTTAATCCATAGAAAAGTACATTTTTGTGCTTGTACTTAAAGAATAACAACAGGATATTTATTATGGGATATGGTATTAAAATACTTTTATACTTATTGGAGTTATATAACTAATATATAACTAATGACCCAGCACAGTATCATGGTGAAGTGAAACTATTATTTTAAAAGCCTGGAATAATTGGTTATCATTTAAAATCTGTAATTAGTCTTTGCATAGTATATTCCTGAATATACAGGATACATTACTAGTCTTTATAGATTTAACTCTTGGTAAAAAGACTAAATAATTTAATAAAATACATCATAATAAAAACATCACATCATTTTTATCATGTATTTTGTCATTGAAATTTTATTTAGATTTTCTAGATAACCAAAGTCATTGTTTTACTGGGCACTGTTTAACTCTGGTTCAAACTAATCACATTTGCCATGATCAATCCCTCAAAAATATTACTGCTACATGGTCTAGAAATTTTTTTAAACAGGCCTTGGAATTTTAGACAGTCTATTTAAATTAGATCCCTTTCTTAGACTCTGATTTGTACAAAGCAATCAGTTATCTTGAAATGAGTAGGTTTTGAGACTTAAGATATGAAATTCCATAGTAAAGTAAATGATTCTTAATATTTTAATGTTGGCTATTAATTTTAGATACAATCTAAATCAACCTCTAGTTAACACTTTTTTAAAAACCATTTCACTTTTTTTTCCACTTTTTCACTCTCAAACTTGATTATACTTTACAGTTTATTTTTTAAATTACTATTGTCACTTTCTACAATGATGTTACTTTAGGAAGGACCTAAAATGATGGCTTCTAACATGATGAATAATCTTTTAAATTACAATCAGATTAGTATTTGTGAGCATGAACTCCAATGTCAAATTTTCTTGGTTCATAATCCTCATTCTACCTTTTACTATGTGACCATATGGAGATACCTGTCTCTTTCTGCCTCATTTTTTGTCATGAGTTAGATGGGGCAATAATAGTACTTACCTAGCATGATCAGTGTGAGAAATAAATTAAACCATTAACATGCTTAGAATAGTTCTTAGAACATAGTAAGCACTCTATGTTAACTATAATTACCATGATAAAATATCACATGAATATAAATTTCTTATTTCTACTTTTTGTATAGTATAATATGCTTAAAAATTCTTTTATACAGAGAACCAACCCCCACTCACTGTCTTTAAGCATAATTAAACATTATCACCTCCATCTTATAGATAGACTCAGTAAAGTTAGAGGACACAGGCAAGTCCACCCAGGCAATGGTGAGCTGGAATCCAAACCCAGTTCTCGACTCTTAAGATATTCTTTCCTCCATAGCAAAGCTGCTTTCCTCCAACAGGGTCTTCCAAAATGCCTAGGTCTCTTTGAAGAACTTTTAGCACTAAGTTCAATTACAAAACCTGACAATTCAAGAAGTACTATGTTAGTAATGGGAAATGTGTAATATTTGAAGGATATTGAAAGGACATGGGGACGCCCAGGCACTTCCTTTCTGGCCTGTAAAATCTGTTTGCCATCCTAAGTCATGGGTATATAAATAGTTCACTACCCATATAAAGAAGTGTGACTAAGAACCGAAAGGGTGCAGCTAACAAGCAGCATAATAAACACTCATTCACCTAATGATAGAGACAGTCACTTAGCTTCTTCCCTTGTTGCATTCAGATCTCTGTTCCAGTGCTATCCCCTGAAGGAAGCGTTCCTTGACCACCCTATCTAAATTATCATGGTCATTACTATTTATCCCCTTGCACTGCTTAATCAGACCACTTTGTAACCCTTGCTTTAAACCCAATATTGTATTAATATTATTTAATTGTCGGTTGTCTCCACTAGCAAAATATTAGCTCCTTGATGATTTGTAGGTAGATTGCTAACCAATATTTGGGAAAAACCTAAGTCTGATTTTTAAAACTTCACCAGAGTCTGGCCTCCAGGACTAATAATGCAAAAGAAAAAATTTCTATGTCCAGGCATCATGTTAAGCAGTTTACATGTATTGATGACACATCATTTTATTTTCAAAAGAACTTTCTGAGATAAGGAAACTGAGGTTAAATAACTTTCCCAGAAACACAGTTCTGCCTTCAGGGCTTTTAACAATATATGATATTGACTAGATTGTAATTGGACTGCCTAATAAGAAAGTCAGTCATTGGAAACAATAACAAATAACCTACAAAGAGTATGTGAAAAATTCATGTTTACTACCAACAATTACTATAAATACATTTAATGTACATTTTTAAATTGAAATTAGAAAAACATTAAATGTATGGAATGCAATCAGTAGTCTATAGAAATAACCCACATGATTGTAAACACCCTAAATTCAGAAATTTGGGTGGAACTTCAGAAAGGATTTTCTGAAAATCCACGACTGCATTTTCATTGCTACATACCTGAGTTAAGTGCTTACACTGAACTTGTCTAGAGAAAGAAATGTATTAATGGGTGGAAGGTGATCTGCTTGCCATGTGTAGCAGAGGAATCCAAGATAACAAAATTTGATGATCTAGCATTGTTCTGGGGACAGAGTAGCTGTTGTTCAGTCGCTAAATCCTGTCTGACTCTTTGCTACCCTGTGAACTACAGCATGTCAGGCTTCTCAGTCCATCACTATCTGAGTTTCCTCAAACTCATGTCCATTGAGTCAGTGATGCCATCCAACCATCTCACCCTCTGTTGCCCCCTGCTCCTCTTGCCCTTAATTTTTCCCAGCATCAGGGTCTTTTCCAATGAGTCAGTTTTTCGCATCAGGTGGCCAAAGTATTGGAGTTTCAGCTTCAGCATCAGTCCTTCCAATGAATATTCAGGGTTGAGGGGACAGAGTACCCTGGCACAAAAATATGAATGTTGGTCCACTGGCCCCCAGTGGGAATGGTTTCTTGGGGACACCATAGCTATACAATTGCCTTGTTTTGATTCCAGGTTTACCAAGCAATCATATGATGAACATATCTTCTGGTATTAATTTATATATGTAGGGTTGATATGGATACATGAATGTCTAGGCCACAATAGTTACATTGCTCAGAGTCCATTTTTTAAACGGCATTAAGTTTTTAGCTTGTTTTACTTATGCTCTAGTAGCTTGACTAAAACAAAACTACCCCTGTGGACTGGATTTTCTATGTGTCCTCAGACTGTGATGATTCTCTGTTGACGTGCCAATCCACAGGAACTGTCTAGATGGCTACCCTCCCTAGGGCTTGTCAAGTGTTCTTCTCCAACAGCATCTTTGGAGACTTGTGAATTATAAATTTTTAAATTCATCTGCCTCTAAATTCTTAAAAACGGGGATGTACTAAAATTCTCAGATATTACCCTATATGTTTCAAGTAGCTACCAGAAAACTGTGATTACTGTTTTGTAAAAATAAATAAATAAATCATAATTATACTCCCAGAAAGCCATTTTTATCTTTTTTAAAAAAATGAGAGATCACTATTGAAGACTTGGTATTTGGGGAAATCATTTGTCAGGTCTGTGGATGCATTTAGTACAAATGTGACAGCATTCACAGCTCTGAAATGGAAAGTTGGGAAACAAAGGCCCATACTTTCTCATATCAATGCCTGAGATTATCAGGTTTTAAGAAAGGGAAAAGGATTTGACCCTGATATACATATTAGCAGACTGGATGTTGGTGTTGTTGCTCTTGAGTCACTAAGACATGTCCGACTCTTTCTGATTCCATGGCATACAAGGCCTCCTGTCCCTGACTATCTCCTGGAGTTTTCCCAAATTCATGTCCATTGAGTTGGTAGTGCTATCCAATCATCCTCTGCCACTCTCTTCTCCTTTTGCCTTCAGTCTTTCCCAGGATCAGGGTCTTTTCCACTGGATGTACTTAGTTTACAAAAAATGACTTCTGGGAAATGAAAAAAAAAAATGCTAGGCAGATTTATGAAACCTGTTAGTTTAACTGTGAGGCAATTTATGGAGATGGAAACTTAAAAAACAATTTGACCTTGCTTAAAAATTTTTCCATATATGTTTATATGTTTCTCCCTCCTGAAAGGTAAGAAAATAGGTTCATGTGATAGTAATAGTCAAATGGGATACCTATTTCATTTTTCAATAAAATAAGATGGCAAGTAAACATGATCTTACTCCTTTATTAGAGCTTAATTTTTACATTTTGAAAGATATTTTAGAAATATATAGGAAAATGTCAGCAGTCATTGTTGAAACTGAAAAACTAAAGGGGAACTATTGTTTTGTTAAAAAAAAAGATTAGCTAAATGTAATTAATACTTGAAGAGCAAATCAATCAATAGTACTTGACTGAAAATATTTGAGTGAAAACATTTAAATGTAACTCAATAACATTTTTGTCTTAAAAGAAATGTTATATGTCAACTGTACCACACTACAACTGAACTATATCATTATTTTGGGAGATCAAATCACATATCTGATAGAAGACATTGTTGTTGCTCAGTTGCTAAATCATGTCCGACTCTTTGCAATGAGCCCATGGACTCCTAGGCTTCCCTGTCCTTCACTGTCTCCTAGAGTTTGCTCAAACTCATGTCCATTGAGTCGGGTGATGCCATCCAACCATCTCATCCTATGTCCTCCCTTTCTCCTCCTGCCTTCCATTTTTCCCAGCATCAGGGTCTTTTAAATGAGTTGGCTCTTTAGACCAGGTGGCCAAAGTATTGGAGCTTCAGCTTCAGTCCTTCCAATGAATATTCAAGGTTGATTTCCTGTAATATTGACTGATTTGATCTCCTTGCCATCCAAAGGACTCTCAAGAGTCTTTTCCAACACCACAGTTCAAAAGCATTAATTCTCTGGTGCTCTGCCTTCTTTATAGTCCAGTTCTCACATTCACACATGACTACTGGAAAAACCACAGCTTTGACTTATGTAGATCTTTGTGGGCAAAGGGATGTCTCTGCGTTTTAATATGCTGTCTAGGTTTTTCATAGCTTTTCCTTCAAGGAACAAGCATCTTTTAATGTCAGGGCTGCAGTCTCCATCTGCAGTGATTGTGGAGCCCAATAAAATAAAGTCTATCACTGTTTCCATCATATCCCCATCGATTTGTCATGAAGTGACAGCACTTGATGCCATGATCTCAGTTTTTGAATGGTGAATTTGAAGTCAGCTTTTTCACTCTCCTCTTTCACCTTCATCAAGAGGCTCTTTAGTTCCTCCTCACCTTCTGCCATTAGGGTGGTGTCATCTGCATATCCAAGGTTATTGATATTTCTCACAGCAATCTTGATTCCAGCTTGAGCTTCATCCAGCCAAGCATATGTACTCCTTTCCCAATTTGGAACCAGTCCATTGTTCCATGTCCAGTTCTAACTGCTGCTTCTTGACCTGCATACAGATTTCTCAGGAGGCAGGTAAGGTAGTCTGGTATTCCCATCTCTTTAAGAATTTCCCATAGTTTGTTGTGATCTACACAGTCAAAGGCTTTAGCATAGTCAATGAAACAGTAGTAGATGTTTTTCTGAAATTCCCTTGCTTTTTCTATGATCCAATAGACGATGGCAATTTGATCTCTGGCTCCTCTGCCTTTCTAAATCCAAATTGCACATCTGGAAGTTCTTTGTTCACGTACTGTTGAAGCCTAGCTTGAGGGATTTTGAGCATTACCTTGCTAGCATGTGAAATGAGTGCAATTGTGCAGTAGTTTGAACATTCTTTGGCATTGCCCTTCTTTGGGATTGGAATGAAAACACTTTTTCCAGTCCTGTGGTCACTGCTGAGTTTTTCAAATTGCTGGCATTTTGAGCGCAGCACTTCAAAAGCACCATCTTTTAGGATCTGAAATAGCTCAGCTGGAATTCCATCACCTCCACTAGCTTTGTTCCTAGTTATGCTTCCTAAGGCCCACTTGACCTCGCATTCCAGGATGTCTGCTCTAGGTGAGTGATCACACCATCATGGTTATCTGGGTCATTAAGACTTCTTTCTAAATGGTTCTTCTGTGTATTCTTGCCACCTTTTCTTAGTATTTTCTGCTTCTGTTAGGTTGATACCATTTCTGTACTTTATTGTGCCCATCTTTGCATGAAATGTTCCATTGGTATCTCTAATTTTCTTGAAAAGTTCTCTACTGCTGCTGCTAAGTCATGTCAGTCGTGTCTGACTCTGTGCAACCCCATAGATGGCAGCCCACCAGGCTCCGCCGTCCCTGGGATTCTCCAGGCAAGAACACTGGAGTGGGCTGCCATTTCCTTCTCCGTAAAAAGTTCTCTAGTCTTTCCCATTCTATTGTTTTCTTCTATGTCTTTGCATTGTTCACTTAGGGAAGTCTTTCTTATCTTTCCTTGTTATTCTTTGGAACTCTGCATTCAAATGGGTATATCTTATCTTTCCTTTTCTCCTTTGCCTTTAGTGTCTCTTCTTTTCTCAGCTATTTGTAAGGCCTCCTCAGACAGCCATCTTGCCTTCTTGCATTTCTTTTCTTGAATGGTTTTGATTACCACCTCCTGTACAATGCTATGAACCTCTGTCCATAGTTCTTCAGGCACTCTATCAGCTCGAATCCCTTGAATCTATTTGTCACCTCCACTGCATAACTGTAAGGGGTTTTACTTAGGTCATACCCAAATGGCCTAGGGGATTTTCCTACTTTCTTCAATTTAAGTCTGAATTTTGTATAACGAGTTCATGATCTGAGCCAGTCAGCTCCCAGTCTTGTTTTTGCTGACTGTATATAGTGTCTCCATTTTCGGCTGCAAAGAATATAATCGATATGATTTCGGTATTGACCATCTGGTGTTGTCCATGTGCAGAGTCATCTCTTGTGTTATTGGATGAGAGTGTTTGCTATGACCAGTGCGTTCTCTTGGCACAACTCTGTTAGCCTTTGCCCTGCTTCATTTTGTACCCAAGGCCGAGCTTGCCTGTTACTTGAGATACCTCTTGACTTCTACTTTGGCATTTCAGTCCCTATAATGAACGTGACATCTTTTTTTTTTTTTTTTGGTGTTAGTTCTAGAAGGTCTTGTAGGTCTACGTCTGGTGCTTAGCTTCATTAAAAAAAAAAAAAAAATCACACCTACTTCCAGAGGGGAATGTTTCTACTTGCTTTTTAATTTGAAGCTGGGATGGGACAACAGTTTAAATTGGCTTGAATCTATAAATTAAACTTTTGTCCTTCAAAATGTTTAAGGAAGGAATTCTCTGGCTTTCCAGTGGTTAGGACTCTTGCTTCCACTGCCAAAGGCCCAGGTTTGATTTCTGGTTGAGGAACTAAGGGCCTTGAAGACACATGGCCAAGAAAAAAAAAATTAAGGAATCTTGGAGTAAAACTGGAATTTAAAAGTTATTTTATTACTTCCCCGGCAGTCCAGTGGTTAAGCCTTCCCCTTCCAATGCAGGAGGGTGTGGGTTCCATCCCTGGGCAGGGTAGCTAAGATCCCAGTTGTCTCTGAGCCAAAACATAAAACAGAAGCAATATTATAACAAATTCAATAAAGACTTTAAAAATGGTCCACACTAAAAACTCTTTAAACAATTATTTTATTTATATTGTTTTACTTTATACTGTTCTTTAGCTTGGTGATTATTTTTTTTTTTACCCCTTGATAACTTTTAAAAATGCATTTAATCTTACAACAGTTTCATTTTAAATACAATATAACAAACATGATAGAATTGGTGTTCTTGAATTGTGGTGCTGGAAAAAGACTACTGAGAGTCCCTTGGACTGCAAGGAGGTCAAACCAGTCAATCCTAAAGGAAATCAACCCTGAGTATTCACTGAAGGACTGATGCTGAAGCTAAAGCTCCAATACTTTGGCCATCTGATGGAAAGAGCCAACTCACTGGAAAAGACTCTGATGCTAGGTAAGACTGAGGGCAGGAGGAGAATGGGGTGATAGAGGATGAGACGAGTGGCTGGCATACCGACTCAATGGACATGAGTTTCAGCAAACTCCGGGAGATAGTGAAGGACAGGAAAACTTGCCCTTCTGCAGTCCATGAGGTTGCAAAGAGTGGGACACAATTTAGTGACTGTACAACAACAGCAACAAACAGCATTAGTATAATCCCATGAGGTGTTTTGTTTGTTTTTTGGCCACGCTGTACAGCTTATGAGATCTTCCCGGACCAGGGAATGAACTTGGGCCCTGGCAGTGAAAGCACAGAGTCCTAACCACTAGACAACCAAGGAATTCCCCCAATGAGGTTTTGAATGTCTGAAAATTCTGCAAACATCATATTGACCCACTGTATCAATGACATCATTCTAATCAAACTGGTTAAGCACGAAAGGGCTACAACATTGGAGACCTTGGCAGGACATATGTGCAATGAAAGAGTGGAGAATAAAATGTACTAAGATTCAGGAGCCTGCTATGAAAACACAGTTTTTTAAAAATACATACATTTATTTAGGCTGCGCTGGGTCTTAGGTTGTGGCACATGGGATCTAGTTCCTGACCAGGGGTCAAATCCAGACTCCACCCCTAACCCCTCCCCTCATTGTGAGCACAGAGTCTCAGCCACTGGACCACCAGGTAAGTCCCTGAAAATACAAATTTTTAAAAACTTATTTATATTTTAATTGAAGGATAATTGCTTTACAGAATTTTGTTGTTTTCTATCAAACATGAAAATACAATTTTTAAGAATCTATTAGTCAAGGGCATGTCAGGATATGCCTTCCAAACTAAAGGATCAATTATGGTATCTCACATTCCCCCACAGTGAAAAAGGAAGCTCAACATAAATATGTCTCTTCAGGCTTTAAAGGCAGCATATTCTACATGGGGGTTCAAGTGATAAGAAAGGCTGCTAGCTTTGAGTAGGGCCCAGAGGAGAAAGGACTTTGAAATAGTATCAGACTATGGTGCAATCAGGCCTTGGGCTACACTGCCTGGAAGATATATGATGTTAGATGTGTCAATGGTGGTGAAAATATGTGGACTTTTTCAGACCCCAGTGGAATAATCACAATGCAGGCCTCTAGGGTTCTAGAGCAAGGCCACAACATTTGCAGCAGAAAATTTTCCTCTTGAAAAAAAATTCTATCCTGTTATTAGACCCTGGTAGAAGAAAGGGGTCTATTTTGTTTGTTATTGTTTTTAGGCTGCACCATCCGGTATGAGGGATCTTAGTTTCTCGACCAGGGATCAAACCTGTGCCCCTGCACTGGGAGTGCAGAGTGTACTGGACAACAGGAATTCCCAAAAGGGGCTTACTCATGGTTACTGGACATATGGTAACCATATGGTTGTAGCTACCCTGGTGAGGTGGGTTCTGTGAGACCTATTTCACCAAGTCAAAGCTTAGGCAGGCTAGCAATGATTCATTACAAGATGAAAGTGGTACATCTAGGATTTGGCATGAATAGGACTAATGTGCACAAGCAGGTTGCACCAGCATCTTTCCTTCCATTTTCACTATGGCTATATGGGAAATTTCTCAGGGAGAGCTTATGGAGGAGAAAGATTCAAGCTTGAACCATGGCTGGGTTAACTCAATATGTGGATGCAAGCTGAAAAGAGAAGATCCACTACAGCCCTACATAAGTGTGGCCTCATAAAAAAAAAAAAGGTGTTGAGTGAATTTCCTCCCCAAGGGTACACTGTGTCCTGGCTGCTTTACTTTGTGTGGAAAGATAAGTGGCCCATGGTTAGAACATATATAAACTCATGTCAATGGTGAATGGCTTGGCCAACTGGGCAGGGATGTGAAGGAAGATTACAAAATTAGAATAGAGTAGGTCTAGGGTAGAATGGATAAACAGATGAGAGTATACACAAAATATGAGGATCTTTGTATCCTATGTTAATCTCCACCAGACAGCATCCATCATGGAAGAAACGTAAGCAACTAAGAAACAAAATGACTTGGCCACTTGATGGTAGTCAGCCTCTGTCATCAGCCACTTCAGTGCTTGACCAGTGGGTGCTTGAACAGAATATGCATGGTGGCTGCACATGGACCCAAAAGATGAATTTCACTTACCAAGACTGATCCATCTACTATCACCGGCAAAATCCAACTTATTAGACAAAGAGAGGAATCATCATTCTTTCAGAAATAACTGACCCTGATGACCAACCCGGAAGGGAGGATATGCTTGGTGCCAAGAAAATCCACTTGGGTACCTCTTGATACTTCCTGTTCAATTGTGATGGCAAATGGACAAGTATACAAATTATTATGTACCAAAAGAAGACGTGGTTCCCTGGGAACCAGACCTGTAGTATAAGGACCTGAGCCAAACCATGAGGCAAACTGCCAAGACCAGCAAAGGTATTCTCAGAGAATGACAAGAATCTTAAGCGGATAGTGGAGGAGAGGCAAAATGAACTCAGTCACAGCCCTGACATCAGGGCTGTAATTCTTTCCACTCAACTTCCACTTCTAAATTTCCCCTAAAAAATAGGTCTACTGGATCTGGGAGGAGGTGTTCCAGAACGTATGTGAAGAAGTGGATCTAAGCAGCACAAGGGTTAAAATGCTGTCAACATAATGGTGAGCCACCAAGGTTCAACTTAATGAATGGCTTGTTGCTGCAAGCTCTGTGTCAGAGTCTGCTTCCCAGGGAACCCAACCAGTACCAATCAATATACATAGATGACAGTTTAAATTTTTGAATAATTATAGTTTGAAACACAGGTGTAGAAGAACACCTATATTTAGCATATTTTAAAAAAAACTTAAAAGAATATGTACTAGCATTTGAATTGATTTGGAGAAGTTTATAATTTGTTATAATTTATGAATGAATTAGAAAAGATATAACGGCATAATTTGTCATAAAACTCTGAGTACATATATTAAGCTGAATATGTAAATGAAGATGAAATGTATTAACTTGCAAAATGACACATCTGGCAACTTAAGCTGTGATTTACATATTTTTTAGAAATTGCTTGTAAATAATCCATGTCATGACCTGAAGGATTACTACTGCCATTAAGGATGATACAGTTTGAGAATGTGGTTGAATGTTATCATACTTAGATAGATACCTTACTCACATCTATATTTAGAAATGCTAAAATCCTGAAATGTTATTTCTAATATCCCTGCTATTTTTGCTTGGTAAAAATTCAGCATTTAAACAAACTGATCTTACAGTCTCCAATCCCCAACACCAAATTCTGGACCCTGGAAGGCAAGACCTCCCCACTAAGCGACATTATGTGATTATTAGTCAGGGTTCTCCAGAGAAATAGAATCAATAGGAGATACAAACAGGAATATATACACATACTCAGTCACTTCAGTCATGTCTGACTCTGTGATTCTATGGACTATAGCCGACCAGGCTCCTCTGTCCATGGGAGTTCTCCAGGCAAGAATATTGGAGTGGGATTTTTTATATATATATATATATATATATATATATAAAATAGGAATCAGCTCACACAATTATGTAGGCTAAGAAGATCCACAATCTGTGGTCTGCAAGCTGAAAAATTAGGAAAGCTACTGGTGTAATTCACTCTTACTCTGAAGGCCTAAGAACCAGAGCGGAAAATGTTGTGTTCCAGTCCACGTCCAAAGGTCCAAGAACTGAGAAGTTGGTGTTAAGTCTGGGTCCTAGTGCAAAGGCTGGAGAAGATGGATGTCTCAAAGCAAATAAAGAGCAAATTCACCCCTCCTCCACTTTTTGTTCTATTCAGCCCCTGAGCAGATTGGATGATGCCCACCTCACATAAATGGGTATACCATCCAAACACTAATCTCTTCCAGAAACACCCTCATAGACATTTCCAGAAATAATGTTTTACCAGCTATCTAGGAGTTCTGTAGCCTAGTCAAGGGGCACATGAATTTTTTTTTTTTTGAAGTATAGTTGATTTACAGTGTTGTGCCAATCTCTGTTGTACAGCAAAGTGACTCAGTTATACACATATATACATTTTAAAAATATTCTTTTCCATTATGGTTTATCCCAGGAGACTGAATATAGTTCCCCTCTATTTACAGTACAGTAGAAATTTGTTGTTACATTTATCCATTCTAAATGTAACAGTTTGCCTTTATACCAACTCCAAACTCCCAGTCCATCTTTCTCCTTACTCCCTCATCACTCTGGCAATCACAAGTCTGATCTGTATGTCTGTGAGTATATGTCTATCTAATAAATGGGTTCATTTGTGCCATACTTTAGATTCTCTATATAAGTGATACCACATGGTATTTGCTCTTCTCTTTATGACTTCCCTGGTGGCTTAGACAGTAAAGAATCTGCCTGTAATGCAGGAGACCCAGGTTTGATCCCTGAGTCAGGAAGATCCCTAGAGAAGGGCATGGCATCTGACTCCAGTATTCTTGTCTGGAGAATCCCATAGAAAGTGGATCCTGATGGGCTACATGGGGTTGCAAAGAGTAGGACACAACTGAGCAACTAACACTTATGACCTCACAGAGTATGATAATCTCTAGTCGCATCCATGTTGCTGCAAATGGCATTATTTCATTCTTTTTATGGCTGAGTAGTATTCCATTGTATGTATGTCCACATCTTCTTTATCCATTAATCTGTCAATGGACATTTAGGCTGTCTTCATGTTCTGGCTGTTGTGAACAGTGCTGCTATGAACATATGGGTGCATGTGTCTCTTTGAATTAGAGTTTTGTTCAAGTATATGCCTCAGAGTGGGATTGCTGGATCATATATTCTATTTTAGTTTTCTTTTTCCTCCCTTCCTTTCCTTCTTGCCACAATCTTTGGCTTGTAGGATCTTAGTTCCCCAATTGGGATCTAACCCATGCTCTTGGCAGTGAAAGCCTGGAATCCTAACCACTGGACCACCAGGGAATTCTTTATTTTTAGTTTTCTAAGGAACCTCCATACTGTTTTCTGTTGTGGCTGCACAAATTCACATTCCCACCAACAGTACAGGAGAGTTCCCATTTCTCCACACTCTTTGCAGCATTTGTTATTTATATACTTTTTGATGATGGCCATTCTGACTGGCATGAGGTGGTACCTCATTATAGTTTTGATTTGCATTTCTCTAATGATTAGTGATGTTGACCATCTTTTCATGTGCCTACTGGCCATCTGCATGTCTTCTTTGGAGAACTGTCTTTTAAGGTCTTCAGCTTATTTTTTGCTTGAGTTGGTTGGTTTTTTGTTGAGTTATATGAGCTGTTTTTATATTTTGAAGACTAAGCCCTTGTAAGTCACATAATCTGCAAATATTTTCTCCCATTCCATAGGTTGTCTTTCAGTTTTAAAATGGTATCCTTTGCTGTGTGAAAGCTTGCAAGTTTTAAGTCAGGTGCCCACATCTGACCAATCAACAAAGTTCAGCAGTGCTGGGGTATTCTAACTTGGGTTATAAAGTCACTCTTGGGCCAGTCAACCCTGCCTAAAGGAAGGGGTAGGATGTATAGCAATGTGATGACTGTGTGAGCCAGAGAGTTGGAGGAGTGGGAAGAATAGGTTACAGAAAAGAGGAAGGAGTGATGTGCTACCAAGAAGAGAGTGTTTAGTATAGAAGAAATCAAGTCAAGAGCTTAATATCATACAAAGATGAATAATTATCCAGGTTGACCAAAACAGACTTATAAAATGTATAATCTCTAAAAAAGAGTAAAAACTAAAGCATATTTTGAATGAAAGATAATTTGAAAATATCTAGAGGGATATATATCACTATATTAACAGTGGTTATTTCTGGAGAATGTGCAAGGGGAAGGGATCAAGGTTGTGGGGGGACTTTCTAACTTAAACGGTGTTTGAAATTTTTTTAAATGTGACTACATTTGTAGTGTACCAAAACTTTTGAATACAGAGAAAAGAGAGAAGACCTAAGATTCCTTAAAAGTCCTTTAAGCAACAGAAATAGGAAAATGATAAATACTCAGAAACTAAAAGAGGTGCCATCTGTGATAAAAAACAAACAAACAAAAAAACACAGAATCTATAGACTGTAAGAGAAACTGATTCCGTAGATTTGAAATGAAGAAAGAATAGATGTTTACTCTCTGGGAGAAGAACATCTGCAAGAGAAATGAAATCCACAGTTGATAAGACACTGATGTCCTAAGTTGTTCAGTTGTGTCCAACTCTTTGCTACTTTACAGACTGTAGCCCACCAGGCTCCTCTGTCCATGAGATCCTCCAGGCAAGGGTACTGGAGTGGGTTGCCATGCCCTCCTCCAGGGGATCTTCCTGACTCAGGGATCAAACACAGGTCTCTTATGTCCTGCATTGGCAGGTCGGTTCTTCACCACCTGGGAAGAGCAAGCTACTGATAGAAGGTCACTAAGTGATCTGGGTTCTAGATAGGTAAGAAAGAAAAATAATTAATTAGAGGAATCTGAGGCAAGAAAAAGTTGGTAAGGACTAGTTCAAATATTTCTAAGACCTAGATTATTGAGGTAGAACTGCAACCAATAATTTAAAACATAACAAAATGGGGTAGGGGGTACATGTAGGTGTTTCAAAGATCTAAAAGCAAGGAATGTTATAAAATGATGAGTTTGCTCATCAATGATGAGAGAATGGAATGAGGAAGAACAGCATGTTGCCTGATTAGGTAGACCTTTTTTTTTTTTCAAAAAAAAAAAAAAAAATTGGCCAGCTGTTACTCTGTGTGAACACAGAATTTCCCTTTAGAGCATATCTTTTTCTGAGAGGAACTGCTGGAGTGACTGCTCTCAGTTATGTAAATGTAAGAATATAGGCACTCCTTACCCTTTATTTTGTGGCTTGATAAAGCCTGCCCTTCCTAATGCCTCTTCATATGCAAATTTTCATAGAAAGCAAAAGGAGTCTCCTGGGTAGAAAGGAACCAAGACCTTGACCTCTCCTGTTTTGCTATTCCAATTTATTACCATCTATTTAATGGATTGAGCCTGTTTCAACTGAAGCCCTGGCAGTGAAGGACACCAGAAATTAGCCATGAAGAAAAGGGGCATCTAGGGATAGGAACCGAGCCCTACATGGCATGGCGTGTGGCTCCCCAGGAATCTCTCCTCCTTACCCCTTTACCTTTCACTTGTTTTGGAGGATGTGTTCCCAAATATAAGTTAAAATGCTATAGCTTTGGGGCCTACACAGAAGGTATTTGGTCTCCATTTGGACCAGCAAGATTATCATTGCTATGTTAGTAGACAAAATAAATCCCTGAACTACAACTGTTAGTGAATTGGGCCACTTCTCTAATTCTTCTTCAGTAGCTAAACAGTTTGGAATTAGGACTTGCCCCCTTGGCGAGTTTGGGATTAACCTAGACACTAGAGGGTTCAGTGGGTAAGGGATCTGACTGCAGTGCAGGAGACACGGGAGACACGGGGTTTGATTCCTGGGTTGGGAAGATCCCTTGGTGAAGGAAATGCAACCCATTCCAGTTTTTCTTGACTGAAAAATCCCATGGACAGAGAAGCCTGGTGGGCTACAGCGCATGGGGTCACAAAGATTTGGACATGACTGAAAAATAGAACAGATAACCAGCAAGGACCTACTATATAGTATAGGGAACTATACTCAATGCTTTGTAATAAACTACAAGGGAAAAGAATCTGAAAAACAATACATATATGAAACTGAATCACTATGATGTACACATGAAACTAAGACAACATTGTAAGTCAACTATACATCAGTAGAAAAATAAATAGAAAAATTCTGAAAAAATAAAAAAGAACAGGTCTCCTTGGACTCAGTAAGTTTCAAAGTATTTTTAATAAGTCAGAGGAAAATGCCCAAACAAAGCCTATTTCCCCAATACTGAGTAGAAATTACCAAAATCAATCAAGATGGCTTAGGTATAATTAGAGAGGCACAACTGGATTGTGATTTTGACCAAGAAACTTAGAACCAAGTAGTTGCAATAGATCCTGCCTGAACAATAACTGCTGTGATTCAACAAAGGAGTGGGAGTTGGTAGTGGCCTCTCAGTCATCAGTAAAAGCGAAGTCCAGAAAGATAAATTTGACTGGGTATTGTTTGCAAATTCAGGGCCCAGGAACACAATAGGGTAGCTGACTTGCCAGCCAAGAACCACCCTGTATCAGGCTTACAAAATTGTTGACACATAGTATTGAATAGTATATAACACTCAAAAACAGCCCTATAAAATTAATCCTGATAATTGCTTTCCAGAGGAATGCTGACAAAGGCAAGCTGAGCCTAAAACAGCACTTAATCTCCCTTGTACCTCACCACATGTTTCTTTTCCTGAATTTTCTATTCTGGTTAATAGGAAAATCACTTTCCAGTTAGTCTTTTCTATAAATCTTAACATCCCACCAATGACAGTCTCTCTCCCATTTTCTACATATAGAAAACCATCAGGTATTCCCAATTCCTTAAAACAAAATTTCTTTTCTTTATTTTTGGCTACATTGGGTCTTCATTGCTGCTCTGACTTTTCGTCAATTGTGGTGGAGCAGGAGCTACTCTCTAGTTGCAGACTGTGGGCTTCTCATTGCAATGCCTTCTCTTGCTGTGGAGCAGACACAGACATACAGCCATATATGTGTATATACATGTATAGAAGATATACTGTTGGAAGGTATCTGCACTCCTATGTGTGTATATAAAGTTAGATGCAAGAAATATACATATATGCACACACATAAGGATACACACACACACACACAAATAGAGGTGCGGGGGGTGCAGATATCTTCCGACAGTATATCCTACACACACACACACACACACACACACACACACACACACACACACACATGTTGTTTTTCAGTCACAAAGTGGTGTCCAACTCTTTGTGATCCCGTGGACTGAAGTACACCAGGCTCTTCTGTCCCTCTTCTGTATATAGTGGAATACTATTTAGTCACACAAAAAAGAAAAAGAAGGAAATCCTGTCATTTACAACCACATATATGGGTCTATCTCTGTTGGAAGATATTTACACAGATAAGGGGGTGCAGATATCTCCCAAAAGACATGGTGATTTCTTTTCCTTTGGACATATATTCAAAACTGGAATTGCTGGACCTATTTTTAATTTTTTGAGGTGACTTCATACTGTTTTCCACAGTGACTGCATCAATCTACATTCCCACCAACAGTGCACAAGGATTGGGGTCAGGTAATTTTTGGTCACAGTGGACTGTTCGAGTGTGTTCTAGGATGCTTAGCAGTGTCGTTTGCTTCTACCCTAAAGATGTGAGTAGCACTCTTTCTCCAGGTGTGACTATAATATCTCCAGATACTGCTGAATGCCCCAGGAAGGCAAAATTACCCTGGGTTGAGAAACAGGGCTGGTGCGTGTGCGCTCAGTCATGTCCAACTCTGTGTGACACCATGGACTATAGCTCACCAGACTCCTCTGTCCACAGAACGTTTCAAGCAAGAATACTGGAATGGGTTGCCATTTCTAACTCCTGGGGATCTTCCCAACCTAGAGATCAAACCCTTGTCTCCTGCGTCTCCTGCACTGGCAGGTGGATTCTTCACTGCTGAGCCACCTGGGAAGCCTGAGAACTACTGGTCTAAGCTATTCATTTTCCAGTGTTAGGTTTCAGACTGGGAAGGTTTTAAAACTTGGTCAATGTAACATTAAGGCTTGTCCACTAGAGGGCTTCTAGGAAGATTTCCTCCTCCTAGGAAAGTGGAGACAGAGAAGGCAATGGCACCCCACTCCAGTACTCTTGCCTGGAAAATCCCATGGACAGAGGAGCCTGGTGGGCTGCAGTCCATGGGGTCACGAAGAGTCAGACAGGACTGAGCGACTTCACTTTCACTTTTCACTTTCATGCATTGGAGAAGGAAATGGCAACCCACTCCAGTGTTCTTGCCTGGAGAGTCCCAGGGACGGGGGAGCCTGGTGGGCTGCCATCTATGGGGTTGCACAGAGTCGGACACGACTGAAGCGACTCAGTAGCAGCAGGAAAGTGGTGGCTCAGATGGTAAAGGCTCTGCCTGCAATGCAGGAGACCTGGGTTTGATCCCTGGGTTGGGAAGATCCCCTGGAGGAGGACATAGCAACCCACTCCACTGTTCTTGCCTGGATAATCCCATGGACAAAGGAGCCTGGTGGGCTACAGTTCATGGGGTCACAAAGAGTTGGACACAACTGAGCAACTAAGCACAACACAGCACAGGAAAGTGAACCCCAAAGAGACATTCTTGCTGGAAGTTGTGTCTTCATGTAAATACTTAAATGGTTACAGCTATCTCGTGACCACAAGGGAACAAGTTTTAGGATAAAGCCAATTTGGAGGGAGAAATGTAGGAATGTAGAGAACTGGAAGAAATGTGCACCCTTTAGTCTTGAGCGGATGATTTCCCTGCATGTACCTACAGCCATCTTTAAAAAAAATTTTATTTTAATTGGAGGATAATTACAATATTGTGATGGTTTTTGCCACACATCAACATGAATCAGCCATGGATATACATGTGTCCCCCCTTTCCTGAACCCCTCTTCCCCTCCCCACCCTACTCCTCCAAGTTGTCCCCAGAGTACCGGCTTTGGGTATCCTGCTTCATGCATCAAATTTGCTGTGGTCATCTGTTTTACATATGGTAATATATGTTTCAATGTTATTCTCTCAAATCATCTCACCCTCACCTTCTCCCAGAGTCCAAAAGTCTGTTCTTTACATCTGTGTCTCTTTTGCTGCCCGGCATGTAGGATTGTCACTTCCATGTTTCAGAATCCCATATATATGCATTAATATACAGTATTTGTGTTTCTGTTTCTAACTTACTTCAGTCTGTATAATAGGCTCCAGTTTCACCCACCTCATTAGAATTGACTCAAATGAATCCCTTTTAGAGCTGAGTAATATTCCATTGTGTATATGTATCATAACTTCCTTACCCATTCATCTGCTGATGGACATCTAGTTTGCTTCCATGTGCTAGCTATTGTAAATAGTGCTGCAATGAACACTGGGGTACATGTGTCTCTTTCAATTCCACCTACCACAATCTTATCTCTGGGCTGTCAGTTATTTTTGAGTATATTTAGGTATGTGTATATATTTTGAATATTTCTAATAAACAGCAGTATATATATAATATACCAATTTACTCTCACTTGGGTTTGTGTATTTTTTCACATACTATTTGTAGGAGATGCCTCCATATAAATACACTGTTTATAGAACAGTTTCATTCTTTCCATTGACTGAAAATTATTCCATCTTATAGATAAAATAAAACTTATTTAACCTGTATCTTAGAGGCTTTTGCTTGTTTATTTGAAAAACATTTTTCTAATGTAAAGAATGGTTCAATAAACTTCCTCATATATAAGACATTTCACATGAAAGTATGCATATGGGAGAGATTACAGAAAGTTCCAGAAGACAAAACTTAATTTGCCCCATGCCTGAATGCCTGTAACTATTTACATAGCATTTACATTGTATTAAATACTTTAAGTGATCTAGAGATATTTAAAGTATACAAGAGGAGGGCTTCCCTGATGACTCAGTGGTAGAGTCCACTTGCTCACGCAGGAGACATGGGTTGCATCCCTGACTGCGGAAGATCCCACATGCTGTGGAACAACTGAGCCTGTGACCCACAGCTACTGAGCCTGTGCTCTACAGCCCGTGAGCGCCAGATACTGGAGCCCATGTGCTGCAGCTGCAAGATGGAGCGCCTCGAGCCTGTGCTCTGCAGCAAGGGAAGCCGCTTCAGTGAGAAGCCTGCTCAGTGCAACTAGAGAGCAGCCGCTGCTCACGGAAACTAGAGGAAAAGCCTTAGCAGCAATGAAGACCTGACACAGCAAAATAGAATTATATAAAAGAGGGTATGCACAGACATAGAATATGCAAAATCTATGCCTTCTATATAAAGAACTTGAACATAATTAGATTTTGGTATGTGTGAGGGGTCCTGGAATCAACTCCCTGTGGATATTGAGGGATGACTACTTTAATTTTTGTGTGTGTGCTTTAATTTTTAATGTGGAAAATTCCAAATACACGCAAAAGTAGTAAGAATAATAACAAATCTCATTTGCCTATAACCTAGCTTCAACTGTTACCAATTTATGGCTTTCAAAATTCTTGGTATGAACCTTTCCCTGGTTTCCACACAAATGAGAATACTGTTCTAGCAAGGGAGAAAACTATTAGGAAAGGGAGGATCCATGGGTCTGTGCCTATCTTTTTAGATTTTCTGAAAGTCTTAAACCCAAAACTTGTGCTATTCTGATTTAACTGCTATTTCCTGCAACAATAACAGCCTTATCAGGCTGTCACAGCTGTCCCATTTTTTTTTTTTTTGTTTTCACTCTAATTACTCTACTTTGGGCCATCATAACTTTTTTCCCTAAATTATTACAATGGCAGCCCAATTGGTCTTCCCATATTCAAACATCTATTTTCAGTCCCCCTTCATATTGTTCAAAGATCATTTTTATATCATAAGCCTAATTATGACAGTCTGTTTAGAAGCCCAAGAATTGCCCTCATTTGCCTACAGCATAAAATTCAAACTGTCTTTTTTTCCACAAGAATCTGAAGTGGACCTTTTTAGCCTTACCTAAGAATATGTCAGGCAATACACTATACTACAGAACAATATATACAATATACTATACTACAGAACAATACACTATACTTCTTCCACCCTAAGATACCACTGATTATGACACATCATTGATGTATTACAGCTTTGGAGTATGAGTCCAGGTGGCAGGTGGCCCCTACACATCATGGATAAGATATAATGATTTCACAATTATCACAGATATCATATCAGGGCAACAGCAAAAACTGGGTGGCATATACTTTTATTCAACATAGTTTTGAAAGTCCCAGACATATTAATCACAGAAGAAAAAGAACTGAAATGAATCTAAATTGGAAAGGAAAAATTAAAACTGTTGCTGTTTACAGATGACATGATACTCAGTTCAGTTCAGTCGCTCAGTCCTGTCCGACTCTTTGCGACCCCATGAATTGCAGCACACCAGGCCTCCCTGTCCATTACCAATTCCTGGAGTTCACCCAAACTCATGTGCCATCGAGTTGGTGGTGCCATCCAACCATCTCATCCTCTGTCGTCCCCTTCTCCTCCTGCCCCGATCCCTCCCGGCATCAGGGTCTTTTCTAATGAGTCAGCTCTTCGCATGAGGTGGCCAAAGTACTGGAGTTTCAGCTTTAGCATCATTCCTTCCAAAGAAATCCCAGGCCTGATCTCCTTCAGAATGGACTGGTTGGATCTCCTTGCAGTCCAAGGGACTCTCAAGAGTCTTCTCCAACACCACAGTTCAAAAGCATCAACTCTTCGGCACTCAGCTTTCTTCACAGTCCAACTCTCACATCCATACATGACCACTGGAAAACCACAGCCTTGACTAGACGGATCTTTGTTGGCAAAGTAGTGTCTCTGCTTTTGAATATGCTATTTAGGTTGGTCATAACTTTCCTTCCAAGGAGTAAGTGTTTTTAATTTCATGGCTGCAATCACCATCTGCAGTGATTTTCGGGCCCCAAAAAGTAAAGTCTGACACTGTTTCTACTGTTTCCTCATCTATTTCCCATGAAGTGATGGGACCAGATGCCATGATCTTCGTTTTCTGAATGTTGAGCTTTAAGCCAACTTTTTCACTCTCCTCTTTCACTTTCATCAAGAGGCTTTTAGTTCCTCTTCACTTTCTGCCATATATTTCTCCCGGCAACCTTGACTCTAGCTTGTGCTTCTTCCAGCCCAGCATTTCTCATTTCTCCTGGCAGCCTTGATTCAAGCTTGTGTTTCTTCCAGCCCAGCATTTCTCATGATGTACTCTGCACAGAAGTTAAATAAGCAGGGTGACAATATACAGCCTTGACGTACTTCTTTTCCTATTTGGAACCAGTCTATTGTTCCATGTCCAGTTCTAACTGTTGCTTCCTGACCTGCATATAGGTTTCTCAAGAGGCATGATACTACACAATAGAAAATTCTAAAGCTGTTATCAGAAAACTAGTAGAGTTCATCAATGAATTCAGTAAAGTGGTAGGACACAAAATTAATATACAGAAATTTGTTGCATTTCCATATACTAATAACAAACTATCAGAAAAAGAAATTAATGAAATAGTTCCCTTTATCATCACATCAAAAAGAATAAAATACCTAGAAATAAATCTACCTAAGTAGGGAAAAGACCTGTACTCAGAAAAATATAAGATACTGACGAAAGCAACTGAAGACACAAATAGATGGAAAGATCTACACATTTCTCGGTTGGAAGAATCAATAGTGCTAAAATAACTATACTACCCAAGTCAATCTACAGATTCAATTTAATCCTTATCAAAATACCAATGATATTTTCCAAAGAACTAGAAAAATAATTTTAAAATTTGCATGGAAACACAAAAGACCTCAGATGGCCAAAACAATCTTGGAGGAAGAAGAACAGAGCTTGAAGAATCATGCACCTTGATGTCAGATTATATTACAAAGCTACAGTAATCAAAGCAGTATGATTTATGATACTGGCAGAAAAACAGATAAACAAATCAGTGGAAAAGGATAGAGGGCAGAGTATTAAGCTGGATTCTAAATAAGAGCTGTGTCTTCAGTAGAGGGAAGCAAGCCATGGAGACATGGCAGGGAGGGGGTCAGGGAACAGACAGTCCTACTTCAGTCTTCCCTCACTGTCTTATTTTCAAATTAGCTGAACCCATCTGGAAGCCAGACGAAAAGCAAGTCTATCAGTGCAGGTAAACTTCCCCAGGCATAAGGACTTTTCTCAAGAGCATGAATATTTAAAGTGGAGCACAGTGAAGAGGGGACCCAAAGGAGCAAATACAAGTTATCTGATACACCTTCCATCCCATCTACTTTAACTCTTAAATCACAGATATCTCCATACATCTGTAGATTTGCACATTTAGCTGTCTTCTAGTCTTCAAGTCCAGATTAATTTTGTTTTCGATGAAGCCTTCTTTAGTCAATTTGTTTTCCTATATGTGTTCATAAAATTCCCTTTAAAAGGTTTAATTTTTATACCTTAAGCTTGGTCCATATATTTATCTTCTCTGATATAAACATTTTGATGGTAAGGGAAAGTTTTTAATCATTTTGTCTTATGGCTTCCACTGAAAATGCACAAACCCACCCATCACACTATCTTCTACCTAGAATCAAATATGTCAGAGCTAGAACAAAAAAACTCCTAGAAACAACTCATCCATCTACTTTATTTTATCAGTAAAGAAACTGGATCTCAAATCAGTGTTGGAAAGAGTACAATAAAAGCTAGTTGAAGTGAAAGTAAAGATTCAGCCAAAAGTCAATGATGCCTTCAAGAGCACTGTCAAAACAGGTGTCTTTCCGGTGGTGATGACCTCCTCATGAGAACATGCCTCTTGCAAAGGATCTTCTTCATCCCTCTCCAGAAGAGGGAAAGAGGAAACACAAGGAGCCTGGTGCAGAACCCCAATTTCTATTTCATGGATGTAAAATGCCCAGGATGCAATAAAATCACCACTGTCTTTAGCCATGCACAAACAGTAGTTTTGTGTGTTGGCTGCTCTACCATCCTCTGTCAGCCTACAGGAGGAAAAGCAAGGCTTACAGAAGGATGCTCCTTCAGATGGAAGCAGCACTAAAAGCACCCTGTATCAAGATGAATGGGAAACCATCCCAATAAATGCATTTTGGATACAAAATAAAACAAACAAATGGGAAAAAAACTACCTTTTTGTGGAAAATCTATGGTACTTGTCAGCTGGAAAACAGTTGATAAACTGGGTTTTACCTCAAGTCTCTCTGCTTTTCTAAGAAGAATGAATTAAGTTCATGTATATAGAGTCTTAGCAGAGAACCAGCCCATGGTAAACAAAGTGGGCATTTGCTCTAGGGAAATGATTGTGAAGTAACTTTCAAGAAATTTCAAAGTAAGATGTTCCTCTGATATTTTAGCCTTAAAATTTTAAACAAATAGGAAATTCCCTGGTGAGTCCTAGTGGTAGGACTTGGTACTTTCATTGACATGGCCCAGATTCGATCCCTAGAAGAGGAACTAAGATCCTGCAAGATGTGCAGCGTGACCAAAGGGGGTAAAATTAGACACAATAAATTGTGGGACATTTCATACAAGGTAACAATATATATCTGCTAAAATGATGGCTAAAATGATGACCACTGGCTCTGGGAGTCGGTGATGGATAGAGAAGCCTGTTGTGCTGCAGTCCATGGGGTCACAGAGTCAGACACGACTAAGTGACAGAACTGAACTGAAAATGATGACAAACATTTATAGTTATTGACATGGAATAATGTCTATAGTATGTTGTAGAGTAAAAAAGTAGGTTATAAAAAGGCATGTATAATATACTTTTTCATTTTAATTGAGGGTGATCTGGAAGGATGTTTACCAAAATGTCAACAACAGCTTTAACTGGTTAGTGGTTCCTCTGATCAATTCTTTAAGCTGTTCCGGAGTATTTAATTGCTTTGTAACCTTGCTTGTATTATTTTTAAAATCAGAAAATAAATGTTATTTTTCATACCAAAAGCAAAAACCAATAATAGGTAAAGTCACCTTAAATAGAGTGGCTTCCAGATCAAGCTAAGTGGACAACGTGTGTGTTAGTTACTCAGTTGTGTCCAACTCTTTGCGACCCCACAGACTGTAGCTCACCAGGTTCCTCTGTCCATGGGATGATCCAGGCAGGAACACTGGAGTGGGTTGCCATTCCCTTCTCCAGGCGATCTTCCCAACCTAGGAACTGAACCCAGGTCTCCTGCATTGCAGGCAGATTCTTTACCACTGAGTCACTAGGAAAGCCTTTAACATATCTAAAGAAAGAATGTGTCAGAGAGCAGAAGTCTGATCAGTTATAGAAGTGCTGAATGAGAAGAATCAGAGAAACAAATTCAGGCAGTACCCATCCAAGCTCTGTCCAAGAGAGGGAGAATCATGGCCAGTGGAGAGGCTTTACTGACAAGACAATTCCTGTTGGGTAGATGGGTATCTCAAGCACTCTCAGCCAATGACCTTAAATTATAACAAAAGAGAGAAAAAACAAATACCTGTATTAGAAATGAGAAAGGGAATGTAACCAAAAATCTGGAAGAGATTTTTTAAAAATTACATGAACATGTTATATACAACTTGCCAAAAAAATCAAAGAATTTAGCTAAGAAGAGCCATAGGTAAACACAATAACAGCAACAGAAGAACTTGAGAAGATGGGCAAAGTACTGTGCATGAGTACGTGCTCAGTCATGTCTCTTTGCGACCCATGGACTGCAAACTGCTAGGTTCCTCTATTGAAGTGATTTTCCAGGCAAGAATATTGGAGTGGGTTGCCATTTCTTACTCCAGGGGATCTTCTTGACCCATCGATTGAATTCGTGTCTCTTGCATTGACCCAACTATGTGGGTAGTTGCCAGCTGAGCAAGTGCCTGCTTTTTCAGGCACGATGCTCAGGGAGGAGGAGAAAAACATATACATAAGATGAGCTGGAGATGGGACTGTGTTAGTCTGAGTCTTAACTTGCATATCATGGTGAACCCCATCTGTGGAACAAATCAGAGGTGGGTCTCAAGGATGTGACTGATCATAGGTATCTGTAAACACTGGTCATATATGAAATGGAAGAAATCATCCCTTAGGTAAGAAATTCCTCAAAGATTGAGCTGAAATCTTTTAAGGTCATGTTCACATGGTGACCAGACCTGTGGTATGTCTACTGGCAATATTTGTTTTGGTTTTCTTTAGTCCTCTTGTGATTTGGGACCTCTCGCCTCTGCTTCTGATTTGCCGTAAGTATTATCTCTTGCACCAGGATTTCCCTCTAAACCTCTGAATTCTCTTACTTCATGGACGCATCTCCTGGGTATCTTCTTTCTCTTTGGCAACCATGACATTTTATAACCTGAAAAATTATTTTATTTTTATTTTTAACCATGCAGTGTGGCATGTGGGATCTTAGTTTCCTGACCAGGGATTGAACCTGTGCCCATTACACTGGAAGCATGGAGTCTTAACCACTGGACCACAGTGCAAATCCCCACAAAGTTCTTAAGGTTTAGTAGTCACTTTATCTAAAATTAGTTATAGTTTTGAAATTTCAAAATTCTTTAGTTTCTTTTTACTTAAAATGGAGTATTCATATGTAAGTTCGGGGAATAATGATGGAAATAATTTATGCTTTATCATGTGTCACACATTGTTCCAAGGACTTACACATGAAATTGCATCTAATCCTCATCACAATCTCTGAGATGGGCACCATTATTATTCCCATTTTCAAATGAGGAAACTGAGGCAGAGATTTTAAGTGCATTTCCAGGTTCACTGTGGTAACAGATGCAGAGTCAGAACCAGAATCCAAACTATTTGGCTCTGGTGTGGGTCCTAGTCGCTTTGACATGCTGCTGCAAGAAGGCAGCCCAGAATATTTGAGGGAAATAGTCCTTTTATACATGACAGTCATTCATTTGCTTCTTCATTTATCATACTATTTGGAGTGCATACTACGGAAAAAAAGAAAATGGTCTTCTGGGAATGGTATAGACGTTAAAAACCAAACAAATAATCAACCACTGGGACTTCCCTGGTGGTTTAGAGGTTAAGACTCCACATTCCCAATGCAGGGGACGCAGGTTTAATTCCTGATCAAGGAACTAGATCCTGCATGCTGCCACTAAAACCCAGCACAGCCAAAGGAAACCCCAAATAAACAGACCCAACAAGTGCTATAGAAACAGAAAAATGTTTAAAACTCAGGATGAAATAGTTTAATCAATTAAATTAGTGATTTATTATAGTCAGATTTGTGATTAACTTTTGAGTTTATGGTAAACTGTTCTTGAATCTGTAATGAATGCTTTTGACATTTCTCAACAAAACTAGCTCAAAATTACATTTTATTTTATTTTGTTTAATTTACATAAAAATTTGCTCTAAGTAAAGCTAAAATAGGTTAGCAAGATAAATTCAAGTCTTTATTTTCTTTGTTCTTCAGTCCCATGAATTACTGACAGCTTTCTTAATGATTCTGAGATTCTGGATTTCAATGATTATTATTTATGCAATAATTTCTGCAAAGTTGCTGAAAGCTGGCAAGTCTATAATTAATTACATATATTAGCCTAAGCAGTTGGCTCTGACATGAAGTGGGGTTTGTTTTTCTCATCTCTACAGTATTTTCTGTCACTGTGTTAGCACTTGCTAACGTCTATAGAGCTGCTTTGGTTTTCTTTTAGAGGTGGAAAGAGCATACTTATTTATGCACAATTACTTGAGATTTCATTTTAATCTGGCAGATAGAATTGGGGGAGAAAGTTGTAATTAGGTGAATTTCAGGCAATAGCAGGAGTGTCTGGCAAACTGGTAAAGTGGGCCCACACGGAACCATTTGGGTGAAAGAGGAGAGTGAAAAAGTTGGCTTAAAGCTCAACATTCAGAAAATGAAGATCATGGCATCCAGTCTCATCACTCCATGGGAAATAGATGTGGAAACAGTCTCAGACTTTATTTTTGGGGCTCCAAAATCACTGCAGATGGTGACTGCAGCCATGAAATTAAAAGATGCTTACTCCTTGGAAGAAAAGTTATGACCAATCTAGACAGCATATTCAAAAGCAGAGACACTACTTTGCCAAACAAAGGTCCGTCTAGTCAAGGCTATGGTTTTTCCTGTGGTTATGTATGGATGTGAGAGTCGGACTGTGAAGAAGGCTGAGCCCTGAAGAACTGATGCTTTTGAACTGTGGTGCTGGAGAAGACTCTTGAGAGTCCCTTGGACTGCAAGGAGATCCAGCCAGTCCATTCTGAAGGAGATCAGCCCTGGGATTTCTTTGGAAGGAATGATGCTAAAGCTGAAACTCCAGTACTTTGGCCACCTCATGAAAAGAGCTGACTCACTGGAAAAGACTTTGATGCTGGAAGGATTGGGGGCAGGAACAGAAGGGGACTACAGAGGATGAGATGGCTAGATGGCATCACTGACTCGATGGACGTGAATCTGAGTGAACTCTGGGAGTTGGTGATGGACAGCGAGGCCTGGCATGCTGCGATTCATGGGGTTGTAGAGTCAGACACAACTGAGCGACTGAAATTAACTGAATTGAAAGTTGCTTTTTGGGAGAAATCATATTGAAGAAAGTCAAGTCAGAAACAATGGACTTGAGTTTTAATAGAATAGTGATCTTGGCAGCCTAGTGGCTATCATTAAGCACATTCTCATTTACAAGTCTCCTGAGTGGGTGTCTGGGACCTGGGGAGAAGGGTCCTAAGTAAAAATTGAAAGTGCTGGTTCACTAAAATCTGTTGAGACCTGGACACTGCTGGTTTGGATTCTCCCAATGAGAAGAGGAAGAAGGCAATGGCATCCCACTCCAGTACTCTTGCCTGGAAACTCCCATGGATGGAGGAGCCTGGTAGGCTGCAGTCCATCGGGTCGCTGAGTCAAACACGACTGAGCGACTTCACTTTCACTTTTCACTTTCATGCATTGGAGAAGGAAATGGCAACCCACTCCAGTGTTCTTGCCTGGAGAATCCCAGGGATGGCGGAGCCCAGTGGGCTGCTGTCTGTGAGGCTGCACAGAGTCAGACATGACTGAAGTGACTTAGCAGCAGCAGCAATGAGAAGAGACAGGGGAGAAGCATTTTTCTTTAGTGTCTTTGGGTGGTACTTGGTCAGAGACATTGCCAGGCAGAGCAAAAACTGCCACACATGCTGGAGTAAAGCAGAAGCTGAGATGCCTGTGGAACCATTGCAGTGTCTGCAGGGAACCTGGTACCTATAGTGTTCATCACGTGATTCAGAGGCATTCTTGAACACCAGGGAAACCCTGCAGAAATTACCATGCAGGGCCAAATCCTGCCAGGGAAACATGTTTTTGGTGGAAGGTTCCTGTTTTTGCTCCAGGTTCCAGCAAGTGGTGGTACCTGGTGGGGTGGGTTTGTGAGCCTATGTGAGATACCTAGTGAAGATGCCTAAAACACTTCAAGAGACTGAGACTTCAAATGGAGACTGAAGTCCTACATTATGTAGGTGATGACGTCAGTTGATCACTAGATGGTTATTTCTCTTAACATGACTTTATTTGCATCTGCAAGCTAGTGGCATCTGGACAAATGAATATAATAAAATAGTGATGAGATAACAAGTCATCTTCCCTGGTGGCTCAGAGGTTAAAGCGTCTGTCTGCAATGTGGGAGACCTGGGTTCGATCCCTGGGTCCGGAAGATCCCCTGGAGAAGGAAATGGCAACCCATTTCAGTATTCTTTCCTGGAAAATCCCATGGACAGAGGAGCCTGTTGGGCTATGGTCCATGGGGTTGCAAAGAGTAGGACACAACTGAGCGACTTAATTTTAACTTAATAAGTCATCATCAGAACTTTTGGGGACCTTTTCAGGGGGCCACTTGGAAACTTGTGTTATAATAATGTTTAGAGACAAAGAGAAAGTGTAAGGGCTTCCCTGATGGCTCAGCTGGTAAAGAATCCACCTTCAATGCGGGAGACCCAGGTTTGATCCCTGGGTTGGGAAGATTCCCTGGAGAAGGGAATGGCTACCTGCTCCAGTATTCTGGAGAATTTCATGGACTGTATAGTCCATGGGGTCACAAAGAGTAGGACACAATTGAGCGACTTTCACTTCCACTAGAAAGTATAATCTCATTTTGTAGTCACAGGCTACCATGTTGCTTAAGGTCTTACTTAAGACTTGATAACCCAGACTATGGCAAATGTACAAATCTGGACTCTGGTCACTGTACCAAAAAGGTCATGGAACCAAACAATGTCTGAATGGGTCAGGGTGGAGTTTTATTCTCAAAAGTGAAAGGAAAGTGAAGTCTCTCAGTTGTGTCCGACTCTTTGTGACTCCATGGACTATAGCCTATCAGGCTCCTCTGTCTGTGGGATTTTCCAGGCAAGCGTACTGGAGTGGGTTGTCATTTCCTTCTCCAGGGAATCTTCCTGAACTGGGGATTAAACCTGGGTCTCCCACATTGCAGGCAGACACTTTACCATCTGAGCCAGCAGGGAAGCCTCAAAGGGGAAGGATATATTTCTATTTTGAGAGCAATATTTGTTTTATTTACCCTATCTTTAATTAATGGTAATATTGAACAAGCTAAGCTTTAGGATACCCTGTTTGCCCACAGCCCCTTCTAAGAGGTTTTTCCCTGTTACCCTCTTCTCGAGTTTTACTTCTGCATGCAATTCTCTTGTATGAAAGGACCCTGACACCTTATTCATTGTCACAAATAAAGGCAGTTATCAGATCCAAGAAAAGTCAATAACGCATTTAGTCAATAACCTATGAGTTGAGGCCCTTTTTGGAGTTTCCACGTGGGAGAACTGGTTTCCACATGGGTTCTCAGGCCACCATGCTGGGCCCCTAGCTCCTCGAGGACAGATGCTCTTTGTTCGGGACCTTGCCCTATATATCTCTTCATCTGGCTGTTGATTTATATCCTTTAATATCATTTTAAAACAAATCAGTAGTCTAGTGAGAAAAAAATGAACCTATAAGTTGATCTATCAGGAAAACTCAATTGGGAATAATTGCAGTTAATTAGTCTGATGAATATTATCTTTCTTTGGGAGGTGTTCAAATGGTAGCAAAAGCAAAAGCTGAAAGACAAAGATTGAAAAAAGGTAACTAGTACAAGCCTATAAGTAGGAGAAGTCAAGAATAAGGAGAAACTAAAATAAACAGATGCCATTTTGATGAAAGAAAGATGGTCAGTTTACTGGTGGGACCTAGAGCAGGACAATCAGAAACAGATAGTAACTGAGTCTCTGCTATGGTTGAGCATACAACAGAGGTCAATGGAAGCTCAGAGTCACTAGAACTGCTGGACATCAGGACAGACCTTCCAGTTCTGAGTCCTGACGAGTATGTCGCCATTGGTAAACCCCAGCTATCCTCCACACTGCTACAATAATTTTTTTAAAAATCAATATGGATTTGAATAGGTAGGAAAGTGTAGTTTTTACAAGGTATACCAAATAAAGTTAATAAAATGAGAGTGACAACCTGAAATCAGAATTTAAGGGAATAAAACAACAACCCCAAACTAGTAAATATCCTCATTTCAAAGGTCTATAACTGTAAATATCCTCATTCCAAGGGTCTGTAATTGTACTGAGCATAAAATTTGAACCTGAGCTTCCAGGTATCTACAGCAAAAAAAAGAAAAAAAAAAAAAAAGAACAAAAAGTATTTTGGAATTTTTTTTTTTTGGCTGTGCTGAGTGGCTTGAAGCATCTTAGTTCCCACAAGTGGAAGCATGGAGTTAGCATAGAGTCCTAACCACTGGACTGCTAGTGAAATCCTCAAAATATCTAACTTTTTTCTCTTTATTTTCCCCTTTCCTTTCTCTCATATATGTAGGTGGGAAGGTCTTTGCTTTTTTCATTAAGATGAAGTATGTGTAGTAAGGATGGGCATGGAAGTCAGCCGGAAAACTTTCTGGTTTGTACTTCAACAGTTTAAACCTCAGCAGAAGAGAGAAAGTACAGGTAGGGACAAAATGACTTGGAGAAAGTTGAAGTAAAAGAGCTTCTCTCTGTTAATAATAATGTTCTTTAAGTTCCATGAGGGCCAGAGCCGTGGGTTTGGACATGGGAACCTGGACCATACTTTTGGGTAGTATTGCAAGGGAGGGAGCAAGACAGACTCTAGGAAGGCACAATCACATGGTGCTTGAGACCCCAGGGTGCATGGAGTTCACAGCCTTGGTAAAAATATCCATGCATTGAACCTGGTACGAAAGCAGCTCAGAGCTGCTAGACTTGAGGGGATGCTGTGGACAGAGCATGATCAGGGCTGTGAAGAGATGACCAACAACCCGTGGGCTGTATTCCACCTGCTGGATGCTGCGGCACTACATAAGATTCCAGAACTGTGAACCATCCTGGGTATGTTGGGGTCAAGCTCCAAGTATGAACAAGGTTAAATTTCAACACATCGAAGGGAGGGTGCTGGTGGTGCTCAGAAGTCCCTTGTAGAACATTTCTTTTATACCTGTATCTGTGAATTGAAATAACAGCCACTATGGGCTGGAAGAAGCACAAGCTGGAATCAAGATTGCAGGGAGAAATATCAATCACCTCAGATATGCAGATGACACCACCCTTATGGCAGAAAGTGAAGAGGAACTAAAAAGCCTCTTGGTGAAAGTGAAAGAGGAGAGTGAAAAAGTTGGCTTAAAGGTCAACATTCAGAAAACAAAGATCATGGCATCTGGTCCCATCACTTCATGGCAAATAGATGGGGAAACAGTGTCAGACTTTATTTTGGGGGCTCTAAAATCAGTGCAGATGGTTCTACAGCCATGAAATTAAAAGACGCTTACTCCTTGGAAGGAAAGTTATGATCAACCTAGATAGCATATTGAAAAGCAGAGACATTACTTTGCCAACAAAGTATGGATGTGAGAGCTGGACTGTGAAGAAAGCTGAGCACTGAAGAATTGATGCTTTTGAACTGTGGTGTTGGAGAAGCCTCTTGAGAGTCCCCTGGACTGCAAGGAGATCCAACCAGTCCATTCTGAAGGAGATCAGCCCTGGGATTTCTTTGGAAGTAATGATGCTAAAGCTGAAACTCCAGTACTTTGGCCACCTCATGTGAAGAGCTGACTCATTGGAAAAGACCCTGATGCTGGGAGGGACTGGGGGCATGAGGGAAAGGGGACGACAGATGGCTGGATGGCATCACCAACTTGATGGACGTGAGTTTGAGTGGACTCCAGGAATTGGTGATGGACAGGGAGGCCTGGCGTGCTGCAATTCATGGGGTCGCAAAGTCAGACACGACTGAGTGACTGAACTGAACTGATATTCATATTATCAGAAGAAAGTACCAAGATCACTTATAAGTTTCAAGTTAATCACAGTGGCTATGATGATAGGCTCTTTCAAATCGCAAGCCAAAATGACAAGGTAGGAAATCTTAAGTAATGGGGCTTTAAAGTAAGGAAGACAAGTATCTGTTTTACAGTCAGACCCTCCCTCCCACTGGAATGAAGCAGGAAGGTCATCTGGGATGTTAGCCATTTGTGTCATGGTGTTCTCATGATGCCATGGGTCCCTACTGCAGTCCTGCACCATTCTGGTGACTCAGCTACTTTTGCAGCCCCCTATTCCTGCTATTCCATTCTCCCCATTGTCTTTCTTAGCTTTTCCCATTCATAGTGTCTGACAACTCTTGGCATTTATTGTCTCCTGGCTTCTGATCATTGTCTTTCTCTGGGTGTTTGTTTGGTTTTTTTCATTTTTTGAATTCTACCCCTGTAATAAACTGCTGACTTACTCTGTGTGTTAAACACTCAGCTGTTACATGAGAGAGTACTGGTCCATTCATTCAGTCATGGCCACTCTTGTTGGGCAAAGTTCTCCCACTTGGGTTATCTCTACTGTACTGAGGGCTATGGGTTCTTGAAACTTTTACAGCCTATTTCACAAGGAGTGTGGTGGGGACATACTCATGAGAATAATGATAATAGCTAACATTTACTGAGTTTTGACTGTGGGCTAGGCAATATTTCAATTGCTTTACAGCAGTCTGTTCAAACCTCTGAATAAAATTCCTATTTTATAAATGAGAAAGCTGAGGTAATTAGAGGTGAGCAGTATTTCCAAGCACACAGCCGATAACAGCCGAGAGAGGGTTCTAGCTGGGCAGTTTGGCTTTTAGTCACTTAATTTTCAGCGCAACTGTATTTAAAGAAACCTATGCTGGAGTTGCTGTACATAGCAGAGGGGGCCAGTTGACCACCAAAGATTCAAGTTCTGTGTTCAGAGTGGAGAGCTATTACTGGAAAGCAGCTGTCCAGCCAAGGACTATGTTTTCTAGTCTCCCTGAATCTAAGGACTGGTTCTAGCCAACATGAACAGAAGTGATGTTCTTTTGCATTTGGGTCAAGGAGGTAAACATCTGGAGTGCCTTCTACATGTTCTATTTCCCTTCCAGCATACCTTGGAACTTACCTATTTAAGATGGTAGTGCTATAAGATGGAAAGAGCCTAGTTCTCTGAGCAACCACTTGGAGAAAAATTGCCTAGGAGAGCTACATGGTCAGGAATATTGACTAGACTTTATAGAAAGTAGAAATAAACTTTTAAGTGCTGAGATGTGGGGTTTATTTATTACAGCAGTGAGCCTGCTCTGACAAATGCATCATGTAAACACCCACTTCTAGAATAAAACTTGCAAATTTGTTGATACATATGTGGTTGAGACGTTCTAGCCAAACAAATGTCTTGGGAACTGATATTAAGTGAGATGATGTAAACAATTTTGACAAAGGCTCTGGGAAGAAAGGGCTTCCCTGATAGCTCAGTTGGTAAAGAATCCACCTGCAGTGCAGGAGACCCCAGTTTAAGTCCTGGGTCGGGATGATTCCCTGGAGAAGGGATAGACTACCTACTCCAGTATTCTTGGGCTTCCCCTTGTTGCTCAGCTGGTAAAGACTCCACTTGCAATGCAGGAGACCTGGGTTCAATCCCTGCGTTGGGAAAATCCCCCTGGAGAAGGGAAAGGCTACCCACTCCAGTATTCTGGCCTAGAGAATTCCATGGACTGTATAGTCCATGGGGTTGCAAAGAGTCCCAAGGGGAAAGCGGTAGAGATAAATTGGGAGATTGGGATTGATATATACATACATACTGTTGCTGCTGCTGCTAAGTTGCTGCAGTCGTGTCTGACTCTGTGCGACCCCATAGATGGCAGCCCACCAGGCTCTGCCGTCCCTGGGATTCTCCAGTCAAGAACACTGGAGTGGGTTGCCATTTCCTTTTCCAATGCATGAACGTGTGAAGTGAAAGTGAAGTCACTGAGTCATGTCCAACTCTCAGCGACCCCATGGAGGTAACTAATAAGGACCTACTATATAGCACAGGGAATTCTACTCAATACTCTGTAATGACCTATATGGGAATAGAATCTAAAAAGAGTAGATATATGTATAGGTATGACTGATTCATTTTGCTTCACTTACTTCAGTAAGTTCACGTGCTGCAACTAAGACCAGGCACAGTCAAATAAATAAATAGATATTTTAAAAACTATACTCCAATAAAAGTTAACTTAAAAACCCCTAACAGGAGCACAAGGAACTCTGCTCAATGTTACCTGGCAGCCTTGATGGGAGAGTAGTTTGGGGGAGAATGGATACATGTATGTGTATGGCTGAATCCCTTTATTGGAATTATCCCACTGGAAACTATCAAAACATCAATCAGCTATTGTTATTTAGTTGCTTAGTTGTGTCTGACTTTCTTGCAACTCCAGGAACTGCAGCCTGCCAGGATCCTCTGTCTGTGAGATTTCCCAGGCAAGAATACTGGCGTGGGTTGCCATTTCCTTCTCTAGGGAATCTTCCTGACCCAGGGATTGAGCCCATATCTCTTGCACTAGCAGGTGGATTCTTTCCCACTGAGTCACGTGGGAAGCCCTCATCAGCTATACTCCAATATAAAACAAAAAGATTCTAAAAAATTAATTTAAAAACGCATTAACAAGGACTTCTCTGGTGGCTCAGTGGTGGAGAATCCACCTGCCACCGTGGGAGCTGTGGGTCCTATCCCTGGTCCCGGAGGATCCCACATGCATTGGAACAAATAAGCCCTGCGCCACGTTATTGAGCCTGTGCTCTAGAGCCCAGGAAGCGCAACCTACTGAGCCCACACACTGCAGCTACTGAAGCCCGAGTGGCCTAGAGCCCATGCTCCACAAGAGATGTAACTGTAGCCCAGCTACACAGTAGCTCCCGCTTGCCACAAATGGAGAGAAGCCATGTACCAATGAAGACCCAGCATAGCCAAAAATAAATAAATTATATATATATATATAAACCAATAACAGCACTAACTGACTTCTATTCTGAATGTGTGACAATATGTGCAAATTTTGTTGTAAGCTCGGGCATCTTCTCCTGGATCTTCTAGGATCTTCTGTGAATAATCAAGATCCTATATTGGGAAATACTGTGAACTACTTCCACATTTCGTGGATCTATATTCTGAGAGATCCAGGATAGCATATTTCCCAATATTATGGACTGAACTGTGTCCCCCTCAAATTCATTTATTGAAATTTGAACCCCTAGCACCTCAGAATGTGACTGTATTTGGAAACAGGGCCCTTAAAGAGGTAATTAAAATAAAATGGGCTTCCCAGGTAGTGCTAGTGGTAAAGAACCTGCCTGCTAATGCAGGAGCCGTAAGAGACCCAGGATCAATCCCTGGGTCTGGAAGATCCCTTGAGGAGGGCCTGGCAAATCACTCCAGTATCCCTGCCTGGAGAATCCCATGGACAGAGGAGTCTGGTGGGCTACAGTCCACAGGGTCACAAAGAGTCGGGCATGAATGAAGCAACATAGCAGGCAATAAAATGAGACCATGTTGCATGGGCCCTAATCCAGTATGACATGGTATCTTTATGAGAGATCAGGACACAGACAACACAGGCCATGGGACAGTCATGTGTGGATACAGCAAGAATCTGGACATCTACAAGCCAGGGAGAGCGGATGCAGAAGAAACCAAATATGTCAACAACTTAATCGTGGGCTTCTAGTCTTCAAAACCGTGAGAAAATAAACTGTTTTTAAGCCACCGAGTTCATGGTATTTTGTTATCTCAGTAAGCAAATAAAGCAAATAAATACATCCCCAAAGGCTCTATGACCTCAGAATCAGCATTCTGCCTCTCCAAATCTCCTAAGTCATGGCAAGTGTAATCTTTTACAGCGTGGGCAGGATTCTTTATACATGAGTCAATCTCTAAATTTGTACAGCAAACATTTCTACTTTACTAATTCCACAGGCAAGAGTTCTTTTCTTGCATCCTATGAAACTCTTGTATACTAGAAGCTGATCTTTTATTTTCTGAGTTGAGACAAACAATCCAACTCATCAAATAAGTAAGAATATCCCCACTAAGCTGTTGATTGCATTTCAATCTTTGAATATAACTAAAAGTGTTAGAAACATCCTTGCGACAATCTCATGAGTTCATCAAAGGCTTTCATTATAAGTGAAACAGAAGAGAGAGATCTTATGGCAAATAGTTTCTTTCAATATTTGAGACTCTCAGGAATATAACATGACTTTGTAGGTGATCTCTATTTTTAGAAGCCTTAAAAGTGCAGGTTCACTAATATAATACTTTTCAGAGAACCCTCCAAAAGTATCTTACAGTTCAGTTCAGTCGCTTGGTCATGTCCGACTCTTTGTGACCCCATGGACTGCAGCACACCAGGCTTCCCTGTCCATCACCAACGCCCTGAGCTTACTCAAACGCATGTCCATTGAGTCATGATGCCATCCAACCATCTTATCCTCTGTCAGCCCCTTCTCTTCCTGCCTTCAATCTTTCTTAGCATGAGGGTCTTTTCTAATGAATCAGATTTTTGCATCTTATGGTCATGCCTTAATTCAGTTTTTATACATTATAGAATCAAGTACTTATATATCATATCAATGCTTTAAATAAGAGATGACATGAGACATTGAAAACATATCCTCTTCATCTCTGTAAAATATATCAGAATACATAGATAAAACAGTTATGATTAAAAATTACTTGAGATACCTTCAGTTCAATTCAGTTCAGTCACTCAGTTATGTCCAACTCTTTGCGACCCCATGAATCGCAGCATGCCAGACCTCCCTGTCCATCACCAACTCCCAGAGTTCGCTCAGACTCATGTTCATTGAGTCAGTGATGCCATCCAGTGATCTCATCCTCTGTCGTTTCCTTCTCCTTCTGCCCCCAATCCTTCCCAGCATCAGAGTCTTTTCCAATGAGTCAACTCTTCACATGAGGTGGTCAAAGTACTGGAGTTTCAGCTTTAGCATCATTCCTTTCAAAGAAATCCCAGGCCTGATCTCCTTCAGAATGGACTGGTTGGCTCTCCTTGCAGTCCAAGGGACTCTCAAGAGTCTTCTCCAACACCACAGTTCAAAAGCATCAATTCTTCGGTGCTTAGCTTTCTTCACAGTCCGACTCTCACATCCATACATGACCACTGGAAAAACCATAGCCTTGACTAGACAGACCTTTGTTTGGCAAAGTAATGTCTCTGCTTTTCAACATGCTATCTAGGTTGGTCATAACTTTTCTTCCAAGGAGTAAGCGTCTTTCAATTTCATGGCTGCAGTCACCATCTGCAGTGATTCTGGAGCCCCTCAAAATAAAGTCTGACACTGTTTCCGCTGTTCCCCATCTATTTCCCAAGAAGTGATGGGACCAGATGCCATGATCTTTGTTTTCTGAATGTTGAGCTTTAAGTCAACTTTTTCACTCTCTTCTTTCACTTTCATCAAGAGGCTTTTAGTTCCTCTTCACTTTCTGCCATAAGGGTGGTCATCTGCATATTTGAGGTTATTGATATTTCTCCCTGCAATCTTGATTCCAGCTTGTGCTTCTTTCAGCCCAGCGTTTCTCATGATGTACTCTGCACAGAAGTTAAATAAGCAGCGTGACAATATACAGCCTTGACCTACTCCTTTTCCTATTTGGAACCAGTCTGTTGTTCCATGTCCAGTTCTAACTGTTGCTTTCTGACCTGCATACAAATTTCTCAAGAGGCAGGTCAGGTGGTTTAGTATTCCCATTTCTTGAAGAATTTTCCACAGTTTATTGTGATCCACACAGTCAAAGGCTTTGGCATAGTCAGTAAAGCAGAAATAGATGTTTTTCTGGAATTCTCTTGCTTTTTCCATGATCCAGTGGATGTTGGCAATTTGATCTCTGGTTTCTCTGCCTTTTCGAAAACCAGCTTGAACGTCTGTAAGTTCACAGTTCACATACTGCTGAAGCCTGGCTTAGAGAATTTTGACCATTACTTTACCAGCATGTGAGATGAGTGCAACTGTGTGGTAGTTTGAGCATTCCTTGTCATTGCCTTTCTTTGGGATTGGAATGAAAACTGACCTTTTCTAGTTCTGTGGCCACTGCTGAGTTTTCCAAATTTGCTGGGATATTGAGTATAGCACTTTCACAGCATCATCTTTCAGGATTTGAAACAGCTCCACTGGAATTCCATCACCTCCACTAGCTTTGTTCATACTGATGCTTTCTAAGGCCCACTTGACTTCACATTCCAGGATGTCTGGCTCACATCATCATGATTATCTTGGTGGTGAAGCTCTTTTTGTACAGTTCTTCTGTGTACTCTTGCCACTTCTTCTTAATATCTCTGCTTCTGTTAGGTCCAGACCATTTCTGTCCTTTATCGAGCCCATTTTTGCATGAAATGTTCCCTTGGTATCTCTAATTTTCTTGAAGAGATCTCTAGTCTTTCCCATTCTGTTCTTTTCCTCTATTTCTTTGCATTGATCACTGATGAAGGCTTTTTATCTCTTCTTGCTATCCTTTGGAACTCTGCATTCAGATGCTATATCTTTCCTTTTCTCCTTTGCTTTTCGCTTCTCTTCATTTCACAGCTATTTGTAAGGCCTCCCCAGATAGCCATTTTGCTTTTTGCATTTCTTTTCCATGGGGATGGTCTTGATCCCTGTCTCCTATACAATGTCAAGAACCTCACTGCATAGTTCATCAGGCACTCTATCTATCAGATCTAGTCCCTTAAATCTATTTCTCACTTACACTGTATAATCATAAGGGATTTGATTTAGGTCATACCTGAATGGTCTAGTGGTTTTCCCTACTTTCTTCAGTTCAAGTCTGAATTTGGTAATAAGGAGTTCATGATCTGAGCCACAGTCAGCTCCTGGTCTTGTTTTTGTTGACTGTATAGAGCTTCTCCATCTTTGGCTGCAAAGACTATCAATCAATCTGATTTCAGTGTTGACCACCTGGTGATGTCCACATGTAGAGTCTTCTCTTGTGTTGTTGGAAGAGGGTGTTTACTATTTGAGAACTAATATTCTTGCTGTAAAAACTGTTATTGAAAAAATATCTGCCAAAATATACGAAGTATTTGAGAAGACATATGGCTTAACTGTAAGATAAGAAATGAGTGAGCTGCATTATTCAGTTGTATTGTTCATTTCGATGCTGATGACACTGGGAAAAGCAAAGTAAACAGATTATGCAATCCAGGTTGCATATTGACACTTCTTAAATTATCAGGAGACAAGTATTACAGTATCACACAGTTACACTGATTATTCTCGTAAGAGCTGCTGAACTCACAGCTAGATGAAGTAGGCTTCTCACAAAGACATTCTGACCTTGGTAACCCATCTGACCTCTCCTTTGAGGTTTCTCTGCTAGCACCTGTAGAATCTCACCTCTTTCACTGCTTTCAGACATGCCCAGAACAGAGCTGAAATGGGAGTCCTGCCATAAATCAAGATCTATGAATGGATACTAAAAATTTCCTAATTTATATGCTACATGGTGTGTGTTCCTTTGAGAGTCATAAAGCTATGCAAACAGAGTAACTTGGAAAGCACTGATAGGAAAGGACCTTTTGCTAAGAAAGGAAGCAACAGAAATCTGTAAGCTCATATCATGTGAATGAGTGTCCCACTGAGCACTGCAAAATAGCAGCTGTAGAGGGCTCTCCAAAAAGCTTGGGTGAGCTATCAGAGAAGAAGCTGATATAAATCTGTAAAACAAATAGATGCTTGTCTTTCATTTCCAAACTGGTTTGCTGTAGTAGTTGTCTTTTCAGCCATCTACTGGAAGGCAGAATAAACCATTCTGTGTAATTTGAGCCCAAATGGAAAGATATTAATGATTATACTTTGCTTCTTTTCTGGGCTTCTCTCTCTTGCTAAGAGGGTTGCTGTGAACATAAACAGAATACAAGAGGCTCTTTTTCTTGCCTATAAATGTTATGTTCCTTGGTAATGAACTTTCCATCTTTTAGATCCTGCTAGCACTTTCATGCATTGGAGAAGGAAATGGCAACCCACTCCAGTGTTCTCGCCTGGAGAATCCCAGGGATGGGGGAGCCTGGTGGGCTGCCGTCTATGGGGTCGCACAGAGTCGGACACGACTGAAGCAACTTAGCAGCAGCAGCAGCAGCAGCAGCAGCAGCCTGTAGATGGTGCATTATTTTCACAGTTCATATGAGAAATTAAGTTCAAAATCTGCAATGTGGCGTTTGTGTTAATGTATATTTCAAATGTTCCACACTTATGGATAGTTGTCTAATTCTATTTTCTTAAACACTTTTTAGTTTGTATTGGGGTATAGACAATTAACAATGTGATAGTCGTCTATTCTAATTACTCAAAGATTTCACTTCTTTTAAATTTATCTCAAGCACTCAAAACAGGAAACCAGAATAATACTTATTTTACACCACATTCCTAAATCCACTTAAAAAAATAATTTCTGATTCAACTTGTATCAATCAATCTGAGAAGAGTCTTGCAACACACTGTAGAATATGTCAGCAGAGATAAACTCAAGCAAGTCTTCAGTATCTCTTGCTGCCTCAAAGGGTTAGCAGATGAAGCCATTTGCCATTTTAATTTGTTAAACAGTATTGAGGGAGATCAGATTGTAACGTGGAACACGTATTTCAAATTAAACTCTGTAGTGCTTGGTTGATATTTATCTAAGGCACTGCATTTTAAAGTTGTAGTAGCACAGAAATTAAATCAATTAATGTTGAGGCTGAATTGTAAGTGAAACATGTTTTCTATGAAATGTAGAGAATATGATCTAGGGGTTTGTTAGGTTTGTGTGTCCAGAATTCTTTCTCAAACACTATTTTTAAGAAATGCACATTGAAAACTCTCCATCTTTATAACTGAACTTAAAACCAGGACTTGTAATGAATTAAAAGAAATATGATATTTTGAACAAATAATGTGGGCTTCATATTATATTATAAATAGCATAGTGTGTAAATTTAAGAAATAATGTTTCTTCTTTTAAAAATGGTGTTTTCCCTATATTCACTATTTTAAGAAAGTACACATTCATTAGGCATAATGGAAAATATAGAAAAGTATGTATATATTAAAAAACCAAACATTTGTCACCATTCCACCATCTTAAGGTAAGTATTGTTCTTATCCATATTTGGATAAGTTACTTCCATATAGAAACATACTTTTATATGCTTCTGTTTTGAGTTGTGTTTCTAGAAAACTTTTAAAAATTGTGTCCTTTTCAGTTAACATAATGTAATAGCATTTTTCTATGTTAATACATATCTTGACAAACAATTTTAAAGGGCTATACAATTTTCTATTAGTGTAGGCTCTAACATTTATTTATCTATTATCAAATCATTAGGTATTTAGGTTAATCTGAACTTTATCATTAAGTATGCTACTGTTAATATCCTTCTGAATAGAAATCATTCTTTAAAAAAAAAAAAGATTTATTTGGCTGAACCAGGTCTTAGTTGCTGCACATGTGCTCTTTAGTTGCAGCATGTGGGGTCTAGTTCCCTGACCAGGGACTGAATCCCAGGGCCCCTGCATTTGGAGTGTGGAGTCTTAGGCACTGGACTACCAGGGAGGTCCCTAGAAAATATTCTGAATTTTGAATTTTAGATTATTTATTTAGGCTTTCTTCTCAGAAGAGAAATCGGATTTAGAGATCTCTTATAAAAAGGCCACCACCATCAGAAATCTATGAGAATGCTGTTTCATGACACTTTTACCAACACTGAATAGTACTGTACATATGACTTCCTGTTAAGCATGGCAGAACAATCATTTATTTTTTCTTCTACTCAAGGCTTCCTGAAAGGGGCAGTAAAAGAATAAAATATATATTAAAACCCACAAGGTCAAAAAAAATGGGAATGAAAACATGAGATTTGGACAAGAGGAAGTTGTGAGTCCAGGAGCTGACTGGGAGAATAAAGTGAAAATATGCACACTCATTCCTGGGGGTTGAGGCGGTCAGATAAACATACCTCCTTGGCAGGAGACAGGAGAACTGTTTTCTTGAATGATTTAAGATCAGGAGAAAAAACCACCAAATAATTACATTTGGAGTTCCCAGCATTCAGACAGAAAGTTGGAGAAGAGAATGAATAGAAAATATTTTAAAAAATATTAAAAATTCTTAATGAAAATATTAAGAATCGTATGGGATACTGATAAGAAACAATATATATGTAACTGAAATTTACTTTTAACATATGTGAAATGAGAAATATTGACTAAGAATTATCAAAATCCGACAAGAGATATCAAGCCATTGAGCCAATGAACTCTAGACTTAGCAGGTTAAATATAAAGAAAATCACCTCTGGGACAAATCTTAGTATTTATAGGGGAAAAAAATCACTTTCCAAAGAACAACAATAAGACTATCCCCACTAGTTTCAGGGCATTTTCATCAATTAAAAAGAAGCCCTCAGTTATTCCCCAGTCTCTTTTTTCCTTGTCCCTAGGAAACTACTAATTTAATTTCTATTTCTATGGTTTTGCCTATTTTGGACATTTCATATAAGTGAAATTATGCAATATGTGGCTTTTTGTGTTTGACTTCACTTAGCATAATACTTTTGAGGTTTACCCATGTTGTGACATATACTTCATTCTTTTTATGGTTGAATACTATTCCATTATACAGATAATACATTAAAAATTCATTAAGCAGTAGATGGACATTTGTGTGGTTTTCAACTTTTTGGAAAATAAATGCATGGGTTTATTTCTGGACTCTCAATTCTGTTTCACTTCTTTATATGTCTGTCTATAAACCATTACCACACAGTTCTTTATTGTTCTTGAGAACAGTTAGCTATCCTTGATATGTGATTCTTACTGGAACCTTCAGGGTTACAAACTCTGTGTTGTCAGTTGTTTACTGACCTAACCTGAGATTCTATAATAATGCTTGTGATATGGTAGGTGCTCAATAAATACATGATAAAGTTGAATTTGGATTTAGTCTTCTGTTTGAAATAATTCTAAACATAATTTTAGAAAGTCTTTCAGAGGTTTTCTAAATATCCAGTTTTCTTTCTTTCAGTTTTTCTTTGGCTAATTTTATTACTTTTGTTCTTTCTTTATATAAATTTTGTGCATTTGTTTGCGGCTGTGCTGGATCTTCACCGCTGTCTCGGCTTTCCTCTAGTTGCGCTGAGCGGTGGCTTGCTCTTCACTGCAGTGCATGGGCTTCTCATTACAGTGGCTTCTGCTGCTGCGGAGCGCAGGCTCTAGGGCACACGGGCTTTCGTCGTCATGCTGCCTGGGCTCAGCAGCTGTGGCTCCTGGGCTATGGCGCTCAGGCTCAGTAGCTGTGGTGGTGGGGTCAGTTGCTCTGCAGCATGTGGGATCTTCCCAGACCAGGGACTGAACCTGTATCTTCTGCTTTGACAAGTGGATTCTTTACCGCTGATTCAACAGGGAAGCCCTACATTTGTTCTTAATTCACCATTTTTCAATTTATTTTTTCCCAAACTTCTACCTAATTTTCCTAAGATTATTTATTCAATCATTCCTCGCCTTTATATTGATTTGTACACAGGATTGCAAAGAGTTGGACATGACTGAAGTGACTTAGCACATATACATCATACATCACATGTGAGTAAATCCTCTTATATAGGAGGGGCTTCCCTCATAGTTCAGTTGGTAAAGAATCCACCTGCAATGTGGGAGACCCTGGTTAGATTCCTGGGTTGGTAAGATCCCCTGGAGAAGGGACAGGCTGCCCACTCCATTATTCTTGGGTTTCCCTTGTCGCTCAACTGGGGAAAGAATCTGCCTGCAATGTGGGAGACCTGGGTTTGATCCTGGTGTTGGGAAGATCCCTTGGAGAAGGGAAAGGCTACCCACTCCAGTACTGTGGCCTGGAAAATTCGAGGGACTGTATAGTCCATGGGGTTGCAAAGAGTCAGATACAACTGAGCAACTTTCACTTCACTTTTTCCTGGAGAAAGAAATGGCAACTCACTCCAGGATTCTTGTCTACAGAATCCCATGGACAGAGGAGCCTGGCAGGCTACAGTCAATGGGGTCGCAACAGTGGGACACAACTTAGTGACTAAACCATTAACATAGAAGGGAGGCAAGATGAAACTAACTATAAAGGAGATTCAGAATTTGAATTCAGATATTTTTATTTTTGGACTCTATCATTCTGCTTTCTAGACAACTTTGTCCTATGGGATATATTATACATGGTAAAAATTAGACTTCTCTTTTAATTATTACTTCCCTTCCATAATTTTATAACTATCTTTCATTGTTATTAAAAATAAATAAAATTAAAAATCATTTCAACAATTAACAAAACAATAATAATATATATCACTGATTTTAACTGTTAATTATAAGTAACCTATATGTTAACTTGGTGAATCAGAAAAAATGTTTGTACACCTGTAACTAGCACGACACTGTAAGAAGTCAACAATACTAGTCTTTATATTTATTTAACTCTTCCAATAAGGTTTTCTAAATTTCTTGTTCTTGATTTAATACGTTTCATGATAAGCTACTTGTTGGTATTTTTTAAAACTGGTTTTATAAAAGAAATTTGTTATATTTTCTAGTTTGTTATCTCTAGTAGATGTTATGTATCAAATGAGAAAATTCTTCTCTTAGAAGTATTTACAAGTATTTATCAAATAATATTTACTGTGCCTATTTAAAATATAGCTTTAAGTATATGTCTTATTTAAGATATTTTAAGAGCCTCTGTATTTATGCATACACTAAGTGTGGGAATTTTCCCCCATCAAGATTCCACATATATGTAGGCAAATTAAGACCAACAGAACTTTTGTTATTCATACTAGCAATTTATCAAAGCATTTATTAAAATGCATTGAGTGCCTTATAATTTAATAAGAAGGAAAAGATGTCATTGCTTAGAATCTTAAACAGCCTGTTAAAATCTGGTTATTTAAAAATTGAAAAAGAATATTGCAGAAAAGCTATCTATGGCAACACAGTAAAGGAAATACTGTCTTCTAGAGAGGTTTTCAGCAAAACATGCTAATTCTATTTCATTTCATGAATAAAAATCATTATTGGAGATGTAATTTACAATATCTATTGTCTGATGAACACATACATATTGTACAGAAGGACGCAGGGATATGTTTTGTGTCATTCACGGCTGAAATGTGTATTTCTGTAATCCTGTTCTATTAGTTTGCTGCTCTATGTACACAGGGAGAAGGCGATGGCACCCCACTCCAGTACTCTTGCCTGGAAAATTCCATGGATGGAGGAGCCTGGTAGGCTGCAGTCCATGGGGTTGCGAAGAGTTGGACATGACTGAGAGACTCACTTTAACTTTTCACTTTCATGCATTGGAGAAGGAAATGGCAACCCACTCCAGTGTTCTTGCCTGGAAAATCCCAGGGACAGGGGAGCCTGGTGGGCTGCCGTCTATGGGGTTGCACAGAGTTGGACATGACTGAAGTCACTCAGCAACAGCAGCAGCTATGTACACAGACACATAAACCTAAACAGAGTGTATACAATGTTAATATTAATTGTAAAAACCACTTCCTAGTAGAATTAAAATATGTACATGTTAAAATTAAAGCATTTTAATTAAGTTCAAGCTAACTGACCACCTCATGCGAAGAGTTGACTTATTGGAAAAGACACTAATGCTGGGAGGGATTGGGGGCAGGAGGAGAAGGGGATGACAGAGGATGAGATGGCTGGATGGCATCACAGACTCGACGGACATGAGTCTGAATGAACTCCGGGAGTTGGTGATGGACAGGGAGGCCTGGCGTGGTGTGATTCATAGGGTCGCAAAGAGTCGGACACGACTGAATGACTGAATTGAACTCCTCAAAACAGGTAAGGCAATTTTTCCAGTACTGTAGGTCAAGCACTGGCCCTGATTATAACTAAAAAAAAAAAAAAAAGTTTATCATACTATGCATTAGAAAAGTTAACTAGCAAAGCTATAGTAATAAAAAAGTGTGGCACAGGGACAAAAACAGACACATAGAGCAACAGAACAGGACAGAAAGCCCATTTAGAAACCCCATAAACTCACGGATAACCTACAGCAAAGGGGATAAGAATATAAAAACCCAGTTTCTTCAATATGTGGTGCTAGGAAAACTGGACAACTACATGGAAAAGAATGAGATTAGAACATTCTCTAACATCATATACAAAAATAAAGTTACAATGGATTAAAGGCCTAAATGTAAGACGGGATATTAGAAAACTCCCAGAGAAAAACATAGGTAGAACACTCTTTGACATAAATTGCAGCAATATTTCTTTTGATCTGTCTCCTAGAGTAATGGAAATAAAAGCAAAAAGACACAAATGAGAGCTAATTAAATGTAAAAGCTTTTGCACAGCACAAGAAACCATAAATAAAGCAAAAGACAACTTATGTGCTGGGAGAAATTATTTGCAAACAATGAAAATGACAAAGGAGTGATTTCCAAAATATATAAACAGCTCATAGAGCTCAGTTTCAAAAACAAACAAATAAACAAATAACCCAATCAAAAAATGGGCAGAATACCTATAGATATTTTTCCAAAGAGGAAATTCAGATGGCCAACAATCACATGAAAAGATGTTCAACATCTGTAAAAATTAGGGAAATGGAAGTCAAAATCATAATGAGGGGCTTCCCTGGTGGTTAAGTGGTTAAGAATTTGCCTGCCAACGCAGGGAACACTGGTTTGATCCCTAGCCTGGGAAGATTCCATATTCCGCAGAGCAACTAAACCTGTGAGTCACAACTACTAAGGCTGAGCTCTAGAGCCCATGCTCCCCAACAAGAGAATCCACCACAATAAGAAGCCCATGGATCATAACGAAGAGTAGCCCCCATCCACCACAACTAGAGAAAGCCTGCATGCAGCAATGAAGACACAGTACAGTTGAAAATAAATAAATAAAAAAATTAAAAATACCCCACAATGCAATATCACATCACATCTGTCAGAATGGCCATCCATCATCAAAAAATCTACAAATAACATGCTGGAGAGGGTGTGGACAAAAGGGAACGCTTCTATATAATTAATGGGATTGTAAATTGGTACAGCCACTAGGGGAGAAAGTATGAAGGTTTCTTTAAAAAACTATAAGCAGAGTTACCATATGAACCAGCAGTCCCATTACTGGCATAGATCAAAAAAGGATGAAAACTCTAATTTGAAAAGATATATGCACCTTAGTGTTCAATAGTGGCACTATTTACAATTGCTAAGACATGGAAGCAACCTATAAATGTCCATCTACAGATGAATGGATAAAGAAGATATGGCAAACACCACCCCCTGATTATAACTAAATGGAATACTACACATCTATAAAAATAATGAAATAATACCATTTGCTGCAACATGAATGGACCTAGAGATTGTCATACTAAGTGAAGTCAGTCAGAGAAAGACAAACAAATGATATCACTTGTATGTGGGATCTAAAAAAGTGGTACAAATGAACTTACCAAACAGAAACAGACTCATAGACACAGAAACCAAACTTATGGTTATGAAAGTGGTGGGGAGAGAGGTAAACTAGAACCCAAACTTACGGTTATGAAAGTCGGGGGAGAGAGGTAAACTAGAAGCTTGGGATATATACTACTACCTGTAAAATAGATTTTAAAAAGGACCTACTGTATAGCACATGGAACTATATTCAATACCTTGTAATAACTTATAATGAAAAAGAATATATGTATATTTGAATCACTTTGCTGCATACCCGAATTAATACAACATTATAAATTACCTATTGTTTTTTGTTGTTTAGTCACTAAGCCATGTCCAACTCTTCTACAACTCCTGAGTAAACTAGCCTCCTCTGTCCATGGGATTTCCCAGTCAAGTACACTGGAGTGGGTTGCCATTTCCTTCTCCAGGGAATCTTCCCGACCCAGGGATCGAACCCTCATCTCCTGCATCAGCAGGTGAATTCTTCACCACTGAGCAACCAGGGAAGCCCCCAAATCAACTATACTTCAAGTTAAAAAAAAAAAAAGTCACTACTGAGAGGCTGATAAACAAAAGTGCATGCTAGGTTGTATATGTGTATACATATATATATATGTATACTTCCATTTCTTCATGTATTTATTCTACAGATATTGTGAAAGTCATAGTAATGACTGGTAGGATGCTGATCAAACTCATTTTCTCTTATATTGAGGCTACAGATAAACTATGTTTTCTAGCATCCCTTGTATGTGCCTGGGGACTGACTTCTGGACAGTGGAATGCGCTAGAGTTAACTACACCACTCCAGCGGTGACCTGTGAAATCTCATGCATAGGAGAGTTCTCATGCATAGGAGAATAGGCAGCCTATTCTCAGGCAAGGATTCCAAGGGCCCAGGATGTGGTATACATAAAAGACTGATCTGGTATCTGAGATCAGATTGACTGAGAAAGCAGGGCTTCCCGACTGATTTATAACTGACTCTGACATACAGATATAAACTCTTGATTTTCTTAAGTCACTAAGTGTTTTGGGATTGTCTATTACAGCAGTCAGCCTTCCCTGACTAACACTAATGCCACGCCTATACTGTGCCAGCCCCTATTCTGGGTACTAGGGACATAACAGCAAAAAAACCAGAGAGACAAAGTTCCTGCTCTCACAGGATATGTCATATAGAAAAGGCAGGCAAGCATAAGCAGTGATCATTTACGTTCATATGGCACTTTATGGTTTACAAAATGATTTCATAGGTACAAATTCATTTGATTTTCTTAACAACATTCTACAGATGAGGAGAAAAAAAGCTGAAAGATCTGAAGTGCGGTGCACAAGACAAAGGGTTTGGAACTAGCCACGTGGATCAGTTTTTCTGACTCCCAAGCCATTGTTTACACCATGATGCTTCTCAGCTATAAAAACATGACAGAGCAGGGAAAGTGTTAGTCCTTGTCATAAACTTCTGTTACTCAATTTCAATTAAAAGATATATTATGGAGAAGTGTAAGAGTCTTTGTGGCAGCACTGCAGGAGAGGTAGTGGAGAGACATGACTGGGGAGGGGTACACTGAGGACCTCAGCTGTACTGGCCAGTATTTCATTTCTTAAGAGGCTTGGTGGTTGCTGTTGTCTAGTTGCTAAGTCATGTCTGACTGTTTTGCAGTTCCTTCTCATTCTGCCCCTCTACCCTTTGAGGTCGAGTTGTATGGTCCACTGTAGATGACAGGCTCCTTATCCTTGTAGTTTTAGAGGACTGAAGGGAAGAAAGAGAATGAGGCCCTAGATTACTGACTTTGGGGTGGCTTTGGGCTGGCTACGTCTCTTCACCAAAAGTTGTAACTCCTGCTATGAGGCCTTCTCCTCCCAGCTCACTCTGGCTTTGGGCGTTTGCATTTATTGCGTCGAGTACTGGAAAGATCCAGTAAGTCACCATGCATGAATCTGCTGAATCCTGAACATCAGTTTCCATACTGTGGGCCCATGAAGGGGAGCAGACAGAAACAAAAAACTAAATTTTGGTGAATGTTAATAAACTTCTCAGTTTGGGCTACAAATATTTCTTTGGCAGACACAAAACATTCTTTAGCATCCATCAATAAAAACGCTACTCTGGAAAGAGAAAACTAAATTGATCCATTTTCCACTGCATCTGAATACCAAACCTTCTGGCTTTGATTTTCCAGGACAGTTGGGACTTACTGCCCTGCCCTCTTACTCCTTCAGATTGAGAAATGTAAATATTTTCCCATCGTTAACTCTCAGTTATTGTACCATTTCTTTTGGTTTTCCAAGGCCCTGTCCAATCCTTAGTATATAGTCCTTTTTTGTTGTTGTTGTTGCCATAGTGTGAGACTTGTAGAACTTCCCTGAACAGGGATAGAACCTGTGCCCCTGGCAGTGGAAGCATGGAGACCTAACCACTGCACCACCAGGAAGTCCCTAGTCCTTTTGTCAAATTCTTTACTTTTCTCAAATCACCCAGCTTGAGAGTATCATCAGCTTCTTTTAGGGTTCTGATAAAACCAGTGTTCTCCCTTCCACTCCGACTCTCTTTCAATCACCACACACACAAACCTTTTTTCTCTTTTGAACATTTGAGATAATTCATAGTTACATTACATAAAACTTAAGGAGAAAAAATATTGACTGAGCACTTATTATACATCAAGAATTGTGATAAGGTTAAGGGTTGGGAATAGAAAAAAATAAGATATAAACCCTCCTGTCACAAGGAAGTTACAGACTAGTAGGAGACACAGGTGAAAGATTAAAGGTAATGTATACAGTGGTTAAGAACATGGGATTTGTAGTCAGACAGACCTGAACACAAGCCCAGGCTCAGCCAATTCGGGCAAAAAATGGGATTAGTACTAGGACTTGGGCTTTCAAATCCCAAAGAAGGGCAATGCCAAAGAATGTTCAAATTACTACACAGTTGAGCTCATTTCACCTGCTAGAAAGGTAATGCTCAAAATCCTTCAAGCTAGGCTTCAACAGTACATGAACTAAGACTTTCCAGACGTACAAACTGGATTTAGAAAAGGCAAAGGAACCAGAGATCAAATTACCAACATTCATTGGATCATAGAAAAAGCAAGGGAATTCCAGAAAAACATCTACTTCTGCTTCATTGACTAAGCAAAAGCCTTTCCCTGTGTGGATCACAACAAACTGTGGGAAATTCTTAAACAGATAGGAATACCAGGCCTGCCTCCTGAGAAACCTGCATGCAGGTCAAGAAGAAACAGTTAGAACCAGACATGGAACAACAGACTGATTCAAAACTGTGAAAGGAGTATGTCAAGGCTGTATATTGTCACCCTGCTGATTTAACTTATATGTAGAGGGATCATGCGAAATGCCGAGCTGGATGAAGCACAAGCTAGAGTCAAGATTGGTAGGAGAAACATTAATCAGATATCCAGATGACACCATCCCAATGGCAGAAAGTGAAGAGGGACTGAAGAGCCTCTTAATGAAGGAGAAAGAGGAGAATGAAACAGCTGGCTTAAAACTCAACATTCCAAAAACTAATTATCATGGCATCCGGTCCCATCACTTCATGCCATATAGATAGGGAGAAAATGGAAACCATGCCAGACTTTATTTTCTTGGGCTCCAAAATTATTGCAGATGGAGACTGCAGCCATGAAATTAAAAGACACTTGCTCCTTGGAAGAAAAGCAACGACAAACTTAGTGTATTAAAAAGCAGAGACATCACTTTGTCGACAAAGGTCTGTATAGTCAAAGCTATGGTTTTTCCAGTAGTCATGTAAGAGCTGGACCATAAAGAAGGCTGAGTGCCGAATAATTGAGCTTTTGAACTGTGGTGCTGGAGAAGACTCTTGAGAGTCCCTTGGACTGCAAGATCAAACCAGTTAATCCTAAAGGAAATCAGCTCTGACTATTTTTAGGACTGATGCTGAAGCTAAAGCTCCAATATTTTGGCCACCTGATGTGGAGAGCCAACTCATTGGAAAAGACCCTGATGCTGAGAAAGATTGAGGGCAAGAGGAGAAGGGGGTGACAGAGAATAAAATGGTTGGATGGCACACCAACACAATGGACATGAGTTTGAGCAAACTCTGGGAGATAGTGAAGGACAGAGAAGCCTGGTGTGCTACAGTCCATGGGGTGGCAGAGTGGGGCATGACCGAGCAACTGAACAACAACTAGGATCTACCTCACAGAGTCCTTGTGAGGATTAAAAGTAACTGCATTAGCATCTTACTTATACTTACGTAGCGGTACGTACTTTACGCACATGACCATATCTTATCATATGATAAGTTCTTAATAAATGTTAAAATTACTGTTCATTGCAATAGTAACACCTTGCAGCTGGTTTAGAGGCAGCACAATGGAAGGCACTGACGGAGGAGAGCTGCATGTGTTAGTTGCTCAGCCGTGTCCTACTTTTTGCTACCCCATCGACTCTAGCCCGCCAGGTTCCTCTGTCCATGGGATTCCCTAGGCAAGAATACTAGGGGGACTGCCATTCCCTTCTCCAGGGGATCTTCCCGATCCAGGAATCAAACCTGGGTCTCCTGTATTACAGGCAGATTCTTTACCATCTGAGCCACCAGGAAAGCCCATAAAATACTGGAGTGGGTTGCCATGCTCTCCTCGTGGGAATCTTCCAGAGCCAGGGATTGAACCTGTGCCTCTTACATCTACCTGCATTGGCAGGCAGGTTGTTTACCACTAGCGCCACCTGGGAAGCCCCAGAGTTGCATGAAGTGAAAGTGAAACTGTCACTTGCTCAGTCGTGTCCAACTCTTTTGAGACTCCATGGACTGCAGCCTTCCAGGCTTCTCAGTCCCTGGGATTCTCCAGGCAAGAATACTGGAATGGGTAGCCATTCCCTTCTCTAGGAGATCTTACCAACCCAGGGATCTAACCTGGGTCTCCTGCATTGCAGGCAGATTCTTTACCGTCTGAGCCACAGGGAAGTCAGAGTTGTATGGATCAGCACAAATTTAATGGGTGAAGTGATACCTGAGTTGGATCTTGAAGAAACAGTAATTTCACCAAGAGATCAAATAGAACAATTTCCATTATAGCAAAAACATATTTTTTTCTTTTGGTCCAAGATTCAATCCAGTTTCAAGTATTGTATTTAATTGCTATGTTTCTTCAGATCTGGAATAGTTCCTCAAATCTTTCCCTGTTGGGACACTGGCATTTTGAAGAGTACAGGTTAATTATATTATAGACTGTCTTCTGTTTGGATTTGTCTGATGTTTCTTCATGATTAGAGTTGATTATGCATTTTTGGCAGGAATACCACAAAAGATATAGTACGTTCTTGGTGCTTCATATTAGGAGATGCACAAAGGTGATTTGTCCTATTACTGGTGATTTTCACTTTGATAACATAGTTAGGAAAGCATCTGCAAGGTTTCTCAGCTATTTTGCCTTTTTAAATGATATATATTTTGTAGGGAGTTACACTGAGGTTATGTAACTATTCTGTTCCTTAACAAATTTTCTCCCAATCAATTTAGCACTTACCTGAGTAAAGTATTACTATGCGTGCACCTGTGCTAAGTCAATTTAGTCGTGTCCAACTCTTTGTGATGCTATGGACTGTAGCCCACCAGGCTCCTCTGTCCATGGGATTCTCCAGGCAAGAATACTGGAGTGGGTTGCCGTGCTCTTCTCCAGGGGATCTTTCTGACCCAGAGATTGAACCAGTGTCTCCTGCTTGTCGGCAGCCCAAGTAGTACTATGAAAGTGAAAATCCCTTAGTTATGTTGGACTCTTTGGATCCCACGGTCTATACAGTCCATGGAATTCTCCAGGCCAGAATACTGGAGGGGGAGCCTTTCCCTTCTCCAAGGGATCTTCTCAACCCAGGGGTCAAATCCAGGTCTCCTTCATTACAGGCAGATTCTTTACCAGCTGAGCCACAAGAGAAGCCCAAGTATTACTATAATGGTCAACAAAAGGTAATTTTTTAACAACTTAATTTCTTCCACATTTATTATCTGATATTCTGTTATAAAGAAGTGCTTATTTTGTTTCTCATTTGTGTGTTTATTTGTGTGTTTTTATCAGTATGGGTTCACGGATGGCCTTTTTTAAAAATGGCTTATAACTATCATTATTTATTCTAATGCTCAGATTATCTCCAGTTTGGCCAGTGGGAGCTCCTTCAAACTGGCTCCAATGTCCTTTTTATACACTCCATCACCTTTGTGCTTTACTTTATATTTTGGTACAATAAGACTTTACAGACTTACCTTGTACTTCCCCTGCTCCTGTAATGGGCCAATTCTCCAAGAAGCTCTGATTCCTTTCAGTGGAGAATGGTTTTTAGAAACCAAGATCTGGAAATTAGACGTGTTCATTGCTACTAGGTTCTCTTAGTGGGCGAAGTGTTACCCAAACATATACACATACAACTGTATTATCTATCTAAAGTTTGAGTTCACACTGATACTTCTATTTCCAGTATAATCCTACACAATTCTTTCTAGCCTTGAGCCTTTCCATATTTAAAACTTTCTGCTTAGACAGTGAAAATTTGGCTTTCAATATCCTTAGCTACTTATTTTCTCATTTTCCTTTTATGTACCAAGCTCCTGATCCTTGATTATCTCCTTTGCTTTGGCCTGGTGTTCCCACAGATCCCCTTAGCTCTGACTGTTTCACTGGCCCCAATTCTGCGAGCTCTGGTTACCTCTCTTGGATCTTGGCTCCAGCTCCACAGGCCCCATATTAGCAAAGGATGTTAAGCATGGGAAAGGAATGATCAGATTTGTCTTTTAGAACAATCAGTTTGATGGCAGGGATTAGATTCAATGGAATTAGAAGTCGTTAAGAGGCTACTGTAAAGCTTAGGCTTAAAATGGCCTAAACTAAAAATGCAGTCAAAGAATAGAGAGAATACAGAAAACAAATATTTAGAAGATAACACCTATAGGCTTGAGGAATTAATTTGATGTTGGAGCATGGGGAAGAACAGAGACACTAATTTTGTTTTTGGCTGCGCCACATAGCTTGCAACATCTCAGTTCCCTGACCAGGGCCTGAACTCAGGCCGTGGCAGTCAGAGTGTGGAATCCTAACCACTGGACCACCAGGAAAGTCCTGAGAGAGCCTAACTTTTAACTTGGGAGATAACAGTAGAAAGGATGTCACTAAACAAAATAGTGAATTCATGAAGAAAAGTAGATTTAAAGAGGGTGACAAAAGTGCCCAGTAGAGGACAACTGTTTCCTTTTGGTCATATCGAATATAAACTGTCTGTGGACACTTGAAGCAGAGTAGCTAGTTGGAGATAGCTTTGGGCATGTGCTTAGACATTACCTGAAAAATGCTTTTCTGTGTGTAAAAGTTCAGAGAAACAAGTGCCTCTAGGGCCAAAGGACTCTGAGAAACACCAAATTCTTATCTGAGACTCTGAAGTGCATTCTTTTGGCTGTAAGTGGGCTACCTGAACTTTGCCCACAGCAATTAAAACAGAAATTGATGTCCAATAGGGATTTTGAATTAAAAATAAGGAAGAAAAGAATAAAGTAGGGACTATGTCTGGCATAATTTCATAAAAATTTTTGTTACTTTTTCACAATTAAACAGAAGCAAAAAATCAACTGTCTTAAGAACAGCCAGAATGGTGGTCAAGGAAGTTGATGCCACGCAATAGCTTGTCTTGTGGGGGTGAAGGGGACCAAAGAGAAACTTATAGCAGGCTAACTAATACTGATGATAACTATGACTTACCTGTCTCTTAAGCACTTTAAAAAGTCGATCCAAATTAATTATGACAGAACTCTATAAAGTAGGTACTCTAATTTGTATTTTTCTGATATGGAAATATGACTAAGGAAAGGGGTTTACAGGCAGAGGTTTCAACTCAAGTTGAATTTAGAAAAGGCAGAGGCCCCAGCGATCAAACAGCCAATATCTGTTGGATCATTGGAAAAGCAAGAGAATTCCAGAAAAAACATCCACTTCTGCTTTGTTGACTACGCCAAAGCCTTTGACTGCGTGGATCACAACAAACTGTGGAAAATTCTTAAAGACATGGAAATACCAGACCACCTTACCCGCCTCCAGAGAAATCTCTATGTAGGGCAAGAAGCAACTGCTAGAAGTAGACATGGAACAACAGACTGGTTCCAAATCAGGAAAGGAGTACGTCAAGGCTATATATTGTCACCCTGCTTATTTAACTTATATGCAAAGTATATCATGCGAAACGCTGGGCTGGATGAAGCACAAGCTGGAATCAAAATTGCTGGGAGAAATATCAATAACTTCAGATAAGCAGATGACACTACCCTTATGGCAGAAAGTGAAGAAGAACTAAAGAGCCTCTTGACGAAAGTGAAAGAGGAGAGTTTAAAAGTTGGCTTAAAACTCAACATTTGGAAAACGAAGATCATGGCATCTGGTCCCATCACTTCATAGCAAACAGATGGGGAAACAATGGAAACAGGGAGAGACTTTATTTTGGGGGCACCAAAATCACTGCAGATGGTGACTGCAGCCATGAAATTAAAAGACACTTGGTCCTTGGATGAAAAGTTATGACCAACCTAGACAGCATATTAAAAAGCAGAGACGTTACTTTGCCACAATGGCCCATCTATTCAAAGCCCTGGTTTTTCCAGTAATCATGTATGGATGTGAGAATTGGGCTATAAAGAAAGCTGAGCATCGAAGAATTGATGCTTTGGAACTGTGGTGTTGAAGAAGACTCTTGAGGGTCCCTTGGACTGCAAGGAGATCCAAAAGGAAATCAGTCCTGAATATTCAATGGAAGGACTTCTGCTGAAGCTAAAACTCCAATACTTTGGCCACCTGATGTGAAGAACCGACTCATTTGAAAAGACCGTGATATTGAGAAAAATTGAAGGTGGGAGGAGAAGGGGACGACGGAGGATGAGATGGTTGGATGGCATCACAGACTCTATGGACGTGAGTTTGAGAAAGCTCCGGGAATTGGTGACGGACAGGAAAGCCTGGCATGCTGCACTCCATGGGGTTGCAAAGAGTTGGACATCACTGAGCGACTGAACTGAACAGTGCCTATCTTAATGCAACATCTGTGCTCTTAGTTGGCCTACAGTATGGCTATAGCAAAGATCAAGGAAACAGCAGCCTCCAGAGGAGATGGCCAACAGGAGTTTCCAGTCTCCCTGTGCCTGAGAAGAACCCTGAGGGTCTTTTTAACTGGAATTTTCAGAAATTCCTGTTCCTCTATCTGATTAGCTCAATCTTGCACACAACCCATCAGAAGTCAGCAAACTGGAATTCCTCCAGAGTAGATGGACAAAGATGACAAGGGATATAAACATACAATAAAATACTAGGGAATATGGTAAGAACTTACAAACTATAAAACACGATAGTACAAATATACAAAGAGTGATTGTATAGAAAGGGAATGGGACTTCCAGTTTTCTGTAAATCTAAGAATAATCCATGGCATAGTGCTATGTGAAAACGCAGAACAAAATATTCCATCAATAGCAGCAAATATATAAACATTTAATATGCATGTGAAAAAGGTATTGAAGGTAACTAGGACAGATGAAACACTGGTGAGTTTAGGTGATGGTACCATGGCCAATTTGTGTCTTGACTTTTTTAAGCATTGTTCTTGAAGAAACAAATTTTAACAAATAAAAGCAAACACATAAAAATAGAAATAAAAAAGGCATATTCAGAGAAAAATGTTCAGCCTTACTATATTCTGTTAACAAATAGATTTATCTATTTATCCCAATGAAAAACATTAAAAATAGACAATATCTAGCACTAGTAAGGTCTCAGGAAATAAGATCTCTAACATAGTTCTGACTAGAGTGTAAATTTTATACACTTTCTGAGGAAAAAACTAGCAAACTATATAAAAAGAATAAACAGCAGTGACAATCCTCTGATGCACCAATTCTATTTTAAAGAATATATCCTAAATAAATAAGGATTTATGTGAAGTTATAACTAAAAAGATACTCACAGAAGCATTGTTTATAATCTGTAACAATTAAAAATAATCTAAATGTCTATTATTAGTGAATTTGGCTCAGTAAATTATATAACAGAATATTATACAGACATCAAAATTATGTGGAAAAAGTACATATACATATTTATAAAATATACATATATATGCATGATGTGAAAGTCACTCAATCATGTCTGACTCTCTGCAATCCCATGGACTGTAGAGCCCATGGAATTCTCCAGGCCAGAATACTGGAGTGGGTAGTCTTTCTCTTTTCCAGGGGATCTTCCCAACCCAGGGATCCAACCCAAGTCTCCCACATTGCAGGCTGATTCTTTACCAGCTGAGCCATAAGGGAAGCTCAATATGCATTATATATATATATTTTTACTGCACCACACAGCATACGGGATCTTAGCTCATCAAGTAGAGATCAAACTTGTGCCCCCTGCAGTTGAAGTGCAGAGTCCTAACCACTGTACCACAAAGGAACTTCCTGGAAAAAGTATATTTGATGGCAATATAGTTCACAACTTGAACAAAACAGGTAACTAAATACTCTGCATAGTATGATCCAGTTTTTGTTTAAAAATATTCTATATATATGTGTATATGTGCATATTGTTTTTACTGTTGTTTAGTGGAGAAGGCAATGGTACCCCACTCCAGTACTCTTGCCTGGAAAATCCCATGGGTGGAGCCTGGTGGGCTGCAGTCCATGAGGTCGCTATGAGTCGGACACGACTGAGTGACTTCTTTCACTTTTCACTTTCATGCGTTGGAGAAGGAAATGGCAACCCACTCCAGTGTTCTTGCCTGGAGAATCCCAGGGACGGGGGAGCCTGATGGGCTGCCGTCTGTGGGGTCGCACAGAGTCAGACACGACTGAAGTGACTTAGCAGCAGCAGCAGTCACTAAGTCATGTCTGCCTCTTTTGACCCCATGGACTATAGCCCACTGGGCTCCTCTATTCATGGGATTTCCCAGGCAAGAGTACTGGAGTGGGTTGCCATTTCCTTCTCCAGTGGATCTTTCCGACCCAGGGATTGAACCCATATCTACTATACTGGCAGGTGGATTCTTTACCTCTGAGCCACCAAGAAAGCCTATATGTGCATATAACATGTACATCTATGTATATAGATATATTTGGTGCTTGATTTCTTTTTATGTATATATTTTACAATTTATTATTTGATTTTATTATTTATATGTACTTATATAACAAAACTATTAAAAATAAGTATGTGCTTTTCTCATCTATCAAATTTGGAAAGATTAAAAAAATATTTATTAGGTAACACAAAGTTCTCAGCACTTAGTTTGCAAGGGAGCAGGATCCTATGGGGCCTTCCATGTGGTCTTTCCCTACCCAGATAATACTATTTAATGCACACTGCCTGAATTGTTTTATAGATGTGAAAACCCTTCACAGAATGGAAGATGTTACTTGATAAACCTGAGGACAGAGCCCCAGGCCTTCTGTCACCTAGGGCTGCAGTTTACCCGAGATACCTCACTTTCAGTCAAACAGAAAATTGTAAACCAGCTGATTGCACACCTTGCAACTGCCTCCATCCTTCACCAGGCTTTAAAAAAATGTGTTGCCAAAACCCTTCAGGGAGCCAGGGTTAGGGGCGTGGAGTAGAGGTGGGGGTGGTTTGGGGGTGTTGCGGTTTAGAGCAAGGAGTCATCCATCTCCTTACACAGTCCTACAATAAACCTTTCTCTGCTCCAAACTCCAATGTTTGGGTTTCTTTGCTCTCAGCTGTGCAGTTGGGCACATGAACTTGCACTACCAAGTTGATGATCAGTAAATACTAGTCCCTCCTCTCTTGTGACAGAACCATACTCAAGTACCAATCAGAAAATGGCAGACCTGGGACATAGCAGAAGAGACTTATGTTTGCATTAGATGACCTCTAAGTGAAAGTAAAGTCGCTCAGTCGTGTCCAACTCTTTGCAACCCCATAGACTGTAGCCTACCAGGCTCCTCTGTCCATGGGATTCTCCAGGCAGTAGTACTGGAGTGAACTGCCATTTCCTTCTCCAGGGGATCTTCCCAACCCAGGGCTCGAACCGGGGCCTCCCACATTGTAGACAGACGCTTTACGGTCTGAGCCACCAGGGAGTCCTAACAGATGACCTCTAAAGCTTCTTTCGATTGTGACAATACATGATCAACACAGTCTTCCCCTATTTACCTCTTAAATATACAATCAACTGGTATAATACAAAAAACTGTATTGAATATTCAGGAATTGTGTTACTATCACTAGCACGTACTTTGCTACTGGAGGGGGAGTAGTGTGAAAAATAAGAGGGCACGAGGGAAAGCTGACACAAAACCCAGCACACTTCTTCATTAACAGATTCCGGGCTTCCTTTCTTTGTGAATGAGCGGCGGTCCTTAGGCCTCAAAGCAGACAATATCCGCGAGAACCAGAACTTAAAAATGGAGTTACTTTCCTTTTCCAAGGAGCTGCCGGGTGGACCAACACAGAAGAGTGGAGCGTCTTTTCCAACGGCCTGAGAGTATGGCAGACGTTCAAGACCCTGGACTCCAGTCAGTAGGCGACAACTGGGGATTTCTCGTTAGGCACCGAGCGGGCCTTTCCTAGTCGGCCGAGCATGGCCTCCTCCTCCGGGCTTGCGGCAGGTAGAAGCGCGACCGCGCGGAGAGGCCAAGGGCTGGCCAGGTACCCTTGCAGCTACCACGTGCCCACCGGCGGCCGAGAGGCCGGGGGCCTCGGGTGAGGGGGCGGGGCGAAGGCCACGGGGCGGGGCCAGCTGCACGCGCGGGGCGGGGGCGGGGCGCGCAGCGCGTTCTGGGCAGGCCCCGCGGTCCTCCTCCTCCAGCGCCGAGGCCCGGCGTCCGAGCTCCTCCCCCGGCTCGGCCTCTCTCCCCTCCCCGGCCCTCCCTCTGACCAACCGTTCCTCCCTCCCTCCTCCCCTTCTTCCTCGGCGAGGCGCTCCTCCAGTAGCCAGGCAGCATGGCGGCGGTGGAGACGCGTGTGTGCGAGACGGCCGGTTGCAGCAGCGAAGCCAAGCTCCAGTGCCCCACCTGCATCAAGCTGGGCATCCAGGGCTCGTACTTCTGCTCGCAGGTAGACTCCCGCTTCCCCCGCGGCCCCGCCGCCGCCTCCCTCCCCTCTCCTCTTTGCCCTCGCGGCCGGTCGGGACACGCTCCTCCTCTTCCCCGGGCGGGCTCGCCGGCCGCTCTTCCTCCTCCGCCTAGTCTGCCGCGCCGCCGCCCCCCTCTCGCCTCCCGGGGATCTGGGGCCCCTCCGGACCCCGGCCGCTTGGGGGCGCCCGCGGGGGTGGGGGCGCGGGCGCGCTGCCTTGTGGGCTAGGGGCGGAAGCGGACTTGCCCCGGGTCTCCCGACCGCCCTAGGGCGCCGCGTTTAGGAGCCCGTTCCCAACGCGCATCTTCTGACCGGGCGGGGGCTGCCAGGTGTGCGGGCTACGCGGGACAGGTGGGATCGCCGGGGACGGGGCCAGCCCTGGCTGTGCGAGTCGCCACAGCTGCAGCTCCTGGCGGGGCTCTGGTCTTAGTCGGTGAGCGCTGTAGTCACTCTGGTCCTACGGGATTGGGGGTCGGAAGAGACCCGCTGGGCTTGGAGAAGGGTTACCTGGACGGTGGGGGCGCCGAGAGGGGCAGTGCTAGCTCCAGCCCCACCCACCTCTGTCCCTAGGTTTTACTACCGCACATTGACACTTAAGCAACTTTGGAGTTGCGGATGGAGAGGGAGCTGCGTAATTCATTCTTTTCCTTTGGCACTCAGAATTATTGATTTACAACACCGTAAGGTAACAGTATGAGTCACCTCAGATTAACTGAACTTCCCACTGAGCGAAAAAGACAGTTCCATTAAGGATTATGCTAAAGCCGTATTTTAACAAGTTTTGTTCAGTGGAGCAAAGCCAGCATTGAATGATGTCCGGACTGAAACGTGTGCTGGTGTTTGTTTGCTGAAGAGCCCTAGTGTTCCGGCTGCATTTAGACGCTCAGAGTTTTGGCCTGGCTGCATTTGTACGGCTTTTAGTTACAGTCCAGTTTTGTTGAAGAGACGCACGAACTATTCAGGTACGAAATTGGTAGTGTCCTGAGGGGAGGAGAGCATGCACAGAGTCTAAAGGCACCGACAGGGCCCTGTCCTTGCCCTGTGAGATCTTGAACTAGTCAAGTTTCTCTTTCTGAGCTCCAGTCCCACCACTGTACAGACGGGAAGATGAAGTTTTTACTAATGTATTTCCCAAGGTTGTTCTGAGACCCAAATTATCCAATGAATGTGAAATCTTAATAAAACAAAGGCAGTATTTTTAAGGCTGGCAGTAGAACATAGCACATATATATGTGTGTGTGTGTGTATATACACACACACAAATGAATAGAAAGAAAACATACATGAGCAATAAACACAAATATAACTTTCAAATATAAAATGTGTAAACATAAAGCTGTATGTGAAATGAAGATGTAAATAAAATCCCAGAGATCCAGCACTTGTAAGATAAGCCATTGTAAAAGATCCTAGCAATGTTGTATAGGTCTTGTTTTCAGATAGGATATGATCCTTGACCTTGTTAGTATCATTTGGAAAAAGTTACACTTGGAGAAGTGTTGCTCTTTCTAAAAATAGCACTGGGCCTTCTCAACATGCTGAACCTAGTCTGAGTCCTTTTGTTTCTTTAAAATAATTTTCAAATTCTGTGATTTGTTGAGGCCTGTGTGGGACTTGGACTTAAAAATCCAGTAGTTTGTTTTTGAAAATCATGTACTCTGAGTAGAATAATGTGGTGTTTTACGTTTTGTTTAAATTTAATTGTCATTTTGTAATGTTAAATGAAATAATATGTACAGATACTTGTTGAAATTCTGAAAAGATGCTGTGAAACTATAGTCATCAAGGATAGGCGGTACTCTGTTAGGCATGTATTATTTAGTAGAAAGAACATTGGCTCATTGGGGTTTTTTGGGAACATGCCAACACATTTGTGAAAACACGCAGGGTATATTTAGTACAGTAGGTATTTCATGTTAGATTCTGCAGGTGTATTTCTTGTTCCATTGTTATGCCTGTAGTCAGTATATCCTGACTGATGCTTAAAGCTCTCTCTCCATTCCTGTTGCTTCCTCCTTTAGTCAGGTTTTAAAATTTCTCATCAGTTTCTCTTAGTTCATTTCTCTACTGTAGTTTACCACCTTGCAAGTAAATACACACACACACACACACACACACACAACACACAAATCAAAGGAACAAAACCTTTCTTGCAAAAGTTATTTTTCCCCTAGCATAGCGGTCTGACAGGGAGGCCTGGCGTGCTGCGATTCATGGGATTGCAAAGAATCGGACTCGACTGAGCGACTGAACTGAACTGATAGTGGTCTGACTGTGCTTCTCTCCCACCTATAATGAATAGAATTGCCATTGCTTGCAGGATGCTAGCCTCGTAGTCAGGGCATCTCTTCTGAGTCCAGCTTCTCTTGCTTTAACCAGAATCTGTATTTATACTTGTTCCTTTACACAGAATATCACTGTCTTCTAAAATCACCGATGTTCTTTCAGTCCCAGCTTGAGACCTTGTTCAATCACTAAGCCAGTTTCCACATTTATGATGAAACTGGGGCTTCTCCTTGCCACTTCTCTGATCATCTTCACTAGCAGTGGTCGGTCTTTTCTCTTCTCCTTGCTTCTGTGGTCCCCAGGCTGATTGTCTGACCAGCTTGTCTTCGGGAATAAACTGTGAACAAAACTACAAGAGAACAGAAATAAGCCTTTTCCGGTTATCTGGTCACACCACCTTATTTCCTTTATAACGTTTTATACAGTTTGATCATTTGATTTTTGTTTATCTGTCTTTCAGTCAGAAGGTGACCATCATGAATAAACTCACTGCCCTCTCCTCATTTCTCAACACAATGCTCTGCATGTAATAGGTGGTCAATAAATGCTTGAGTCAAAAGGCAGAATAAAGAGGTACATTCATGCATGCGCAGTTGTGTCCGATTCTGGGACCCTATAGAGGAGCAACCCTCAGGCTCCTCTGTCCCTGGAATTTTCCAGGCAAGAATACTGGAGTAGGTTGCCATTTCCTCCTCCAGGGGATCTTCCCAACCCAGGGATGGAACCCTCATCTCATGTATTGGCAGGTAGATGCTTTACCGCTGAACCACCGGGGAAGCCAGAATAAAGAGGTAAACTGCCACAACTGAATCACAGTTCTGTTACTTACTAGCTGTGTGCTTTAGGCAGGTAACCTTTGTTTTTTGTTATAACCTTTTGTTTTTTTACATTAATTATATTATTTTTGTTTGCTGAGTCTTTGTTGCTGCGCAGCAGCTTTCTGTAGTTAGGGCAAGTGGGCATCTCATTGCAGAGGCTTCTCTAGTTGCAGAGCACTGGGTTTAGGGCACCCAGGCTTTGGTAGGTGCAGCACGCAGGCTCAGTGGTTGCGGCTCCCAGGCTCTAGAGCACAGACTCAGTAGTTGTGCCCTGGGCTTAGCTGCTCTGTGGCTTTTGGGATCTTTCTGGACCAGGGATCGAACCCATTTCTTGTGCATTGGCAGGTGGATTCTCATCCACTGTACCACCAGGGAGGTCCTGTTACAGCGTTTTAAAATGGGGCTTTGAATAGTACCAACCTCAGGGGTTGTATGTATTAATAAAACACTTAGTGTGGCAATACATTTAATCAATGTTAGCTCTTTTTATCGTTATGCTGTATTTATGCTTAAGAAGATAGAAATGTTTTTACTTAAGATGTTTAATTTTAAGACATATTTTGGTCTTTTAATGAGTAAAACCTATTTCACTTGAAATTGAGCTTTACAGGAGTTTGTGATGTTTCATGGTATTTCTTTATAGCTGTATCCGTCTTATTCAGTAGTAGTTGACTAGTCTTAATAGTAGCTTAGTAGTTTACTCATAGTTGCAAAGAGTTTGTAAGAGTTTTTGAGGATGGAGACTGTGCTGTACCCATTTTTGTATTTCTCATAAGTACCTTGTACACAGTAAGCACTCAGTTCATTAAATGAAAGAAAAAAGGTCGTTAGGCCTGAGAAGGAAAGGCAAAGAGCAGTCAGGACCTTAGTGAACACCCCAGGGCAGATACTATCTTGACTGTAGTTTAAAGGATCTGCGGAGAAGGACCTGAGTGATTTGCAGCCCTCCCTAAGGCATAGCACTTACAGGGAAGAAGTCTGGGTTTGGAGACTTACCTGGGTTTTTTGCGACTGTGTCCTTGAGTAGGTTGTGTCTTGTTTTATAAGAGAGGGCTAATGATGTACCCTCCCTAGAGTTGAGGTGACGTGAGTGAGAGCGTGCACAGCGCCTCAACACTGTGTTCAGTAAGTAGTGTTGTTGCACATGCCCTGTGTCTACTACTATTGCAGCTAGCCATAAGGAAGGTTTAAAATGTTTGAGGAGGAGCCTTATTTATTATGAACATTTTGAACAAATTCTTGCAATAGGTTCTTCCAAAGAAGTAGTGGCCATGTAAAGTGACTGCCTGGGTCTTCAGTAAGAAAATGCGTGAGTGGGCATCTCGTATGTTGGAGTCGAAAAGTGAGGAAGGATGTGCACTTCCAGTATGTAGGTCTTTGAAATGTACCCCTGTCCTCTAAAACACTTTCTCCTTTGATAACAAAGTTCCTGACATTTCTAGAGATTTTCTTAAAATTCCTTACATTACCTCACACTATTTCTAGATGTTGCAGTAAGATAGCAATATCTAGTTGTAATTTTTTTTCTTAAAAATAACTTTTATTGTAAAAAATTAGAAAATACAGGTGAAAGGTTGCTTGGTGGTAATTTCTGTAAGTCTTTTGATGGGTAGTCTTACAAACATTTATGTATTCCTACATATACTCATGTGCATATACTTGTATGCATTTTTATCAAAATGGCTCGGCCATATACATAATCTTAGGAAATTTGCTCTCTTTCATGTCTTAAGTAATATATTTGGAATGTGTAATGGCTCCATTTACATTATCCTTTGTAATGGCTGAATAATATTTAATGTGATAGATGTACTGTCCTGTATTTACTCACGTATGGTTGAATTTACTTTCTTATTAATTTTTTAGCTGCTGTTTAACTGTTTTTCAGTAAACGTTCTTGTGAAATTTTAAGTCATTTTGATTACTTGAGTATAGAGTAATGGCGGGGCTGGTATATAAACCAAGGATTGAACCCATTTTGAGGTGCTGGTAGTTCTCACAGTGTAGTTAATGGATTATTACTAGTTTGAGAACCTCCTGGTGGTGGATAGAGATCTCCTTTTACTGACATGCTTGTATGATAAATGCTTATGTTGGAGTTTTGGCATGAATTATATTTTTATTGTAGAACTTGTAAAAAGCAAACATCATTTGGTTGGTAGATAATCAAAAGTTTAACCAATCTTTAACTCCAAGTTGCTGTTTTAGAGATTGAAGGGCTATTGGAAGTAGATATGAGCTTATACTGTTCATATAGTTTGTGACAGAAGTGTTAGTCACTTATTTTTTTTTCTTCCTTTTTTTTGATGAGTCTTTTTCAGGTTTGGCATACTTGCACAATTTTTAGTTTGGTCTTAGTTAATTTGGTGGGGATGACAGACACGTAAGCCCGTGGCTAAACACATACCCAGCTCTAGATAGGAGGGAGAAGCAGTAACGTGGTGGCTTTTCCTGTATAAATGAGGAGTTATCTCTGGTATTAATAAGAAATCCATTTAGTAGATGTAACATGGGCAGGAATATGCTATAGAGCAACTGTTGAGGTTCTCTCCATGTTAAAGTTCTAATGAAACAAAATATAGATAGAACCATCCTCTCTGTTGGATCCTGAACCTTTCTCGACTCAGTTTTAACATGAAGCATGTGCGTATTCATGCTTTGTCAGCTCAACAATTATAAATCTTTTTTTTTCTTTTGATTGGTATCAGCCTTGGGTGTGACTTTGAATAAAGAACAGTTTAACACACCCTGTAAGCTAGGTCTGCCTTTCTCAGTGTGTGTATTTAGCTGCAGTAGTTGAACATGGGACAGGGACCTCCGAAACTTCCTCTCAGCTGTTCATTGCCCATGATTTTTCTTTTTGTGCACTGTTCATGGCAGCTAAGGTATGGAAACAACATGGATAGATAAATGGGTAGATAAAATGTGGCATAAACGTGTAATGGAATACTAGGCAGTTTTAACAAAGAAGGGAATTTTGCAGTGTGCCACAACATGAATGAATCTGGAGGACTTTGTGCTGAGAGAAATTAGCCAATCCTCAAAAGTGATTCCACTTAACAGGAGGTACGTGAAATTGTTGAATTCATAGGCTCAAAGAGTGGAATGGGTGAAGGGGGAAATGGGGAGTTAGTAATCAACAGACATTTAAGTTCAGTCCTGCAGATGGGTAAGCTCTAGAGATCTGTTCTTTACCATTGTACCTATATTGACACTTAAAATTATTAAGAGGATAGGTCTCACGTTAAGGTGTTCTGACTATTTTTTTTTTTTAAGTTCTGTTTTTTTTTTTTTTTTCAGTAACCTGTCTGTTTTATAGCCAGGTTCACTGGGGACTGCTTCCTGATACACTAGAGCTCTGTGGTGTCTGTTGGAAGGCATTCCTAAAATCCCTGTCATGGGGTCTGCTATTGTGGCCTTTCTAGGTCATAGGCTCAGGCCTCTAAAGAGTAGGTGGGATATAAGTGAGATTTTGTGACTTTGGCAATTTTCTTATCACAGAGTGGCAGGCAACAGAGATGTCTCCATCTCTGTTGAGAACTTGTATTAATTGGTCCTGCCTTGATAAAAGGTGCAAAAGGGCAGCCCTTTGCATCAGATTATGAAGGTTGCCCTGCCTTATCAATCAAGCCACGAGCTCAAATCATTCAGTAAAATAGCTAAATTGTAAGTGCCATTAGGTTTTAGATGTGACATAATTTTTTTTCCCCCTCTCTGACTGGGCATTTATTTTCTTACTGATTATTCATTCACTAACTGGTACTAGTGATGGGCTTAACTATTTGAATACTGATAACCTTGCATAGTTCACTACTAAAATGTAGAGGAAAATATAAATGGAGGTATTATGTGATTTAGTACTGCTTTTGAATTGAGGTTTTTAAGCACCTTAAAGTCAGGATCTGTACTTTTTAAAAAAAAAAACTCATTTGTTTTTATTAGACGTTGAATAGATTGAAAAACTAACAGTTAAGTCAACCATAGTATCTAAAGAAACATGGTATAGTAAATGCCTCTGTATTTAACCACCTGAATTATTAAAAAGAATATATTAATGAAGCAAGTGAAACCAGAAAGCACCTATGTGTCCCTCACCCTAGAGGGACTCCCTGTTCTCAGCTGCCTTTATCATCCATTTGCTTTTCCATGTATTTCATTCCTTAGATAATGCATTGTTTCATTTCGATGTTTTTGAAGGTTTTATAAATCACTGCACGTATTCTTCTGCAGCTTGCTTTCTTTATATTCTGTTCTTGAGAATCACCCTTGTTGCGTGTCACTCGAGTTCTTTCATTTTCATTGCTGTATAGTATTTGTGAATTAATGTATCAGTTAATTCATCCCTTTGTTGATGGGAATTTAGGTTCTAGGTTTTTACTATTATAAACAGTACTGCTGTAAACATTCTTGTACCTGGCTCCTGATGCCTGTGTGCAAGTTTCTCTTGGGTATACCACCAGGAGAAAAGTTCTTGGGTCATGGGATATGTATGTGTTCAGCTCTGTTTTGACTGAGCCAGATTTTTTTCCAGTGTGAATGTGATTTTTCTCCCATCAGGAGAAACGTTGTATTGTTTCATATCCTAGGTAGGACTTGACCTTAATAGACATTTTTGTTTTTGCCTGTTGTGTTACTTATGAATAACAATGTTTGTTGGGCTATTTTTACATCTGCAAACCTGCTAAAACTTACTGTTTTCAAGAGGCTTATGGTAACTTGTATGGACAGTTCAGTTCAGTCGTTCAGTCGTGTCTGACTCTTTGCGACCCCATGAATTGCAGCACACCAGGCCTCCCTGTCTATCACCAACTCCCAGAGTTCACCCAAACTCATGTCCGTCGAGTCAGTGATGCCATCCAGCCATCTCATCCTCTGTCGTCCCCTTCTCCTTCTTTCAGTCTTTCCCAGCATCAGGGTCTTTTCCAATGAGTCAACTCTTCGCATGAGGTGGCCAAAGTATCAGAGTTTCAGCTTTAGCATCATTCCTTCCAAAGAACACCCAGGACTGATCTCCTTTAGAATGGACTGGTTGGATCTCCTTGCAGTCCAAGGGACTCTCAGGAGTCTTCTCCAACACCACTGTTTAAAAGCATCAATTCTTCAGCGCTCAGCTTTCTTCACAGTCCAACTCTCACATCCATACATGACCACTGGAAAAACCATAGCCTTGACTAGACGGACCTCAGTTGGCAAAGTAATATCTCTGCTTTTGAATATGCTATCTAGGTTGGTCATAACTTTTCTTGCAAGGACTAAGCGTCTTCTAATTTCATGGCTGCAATCACTATCTGCAGTGATTTTGGAGCCCAGAAAAATAAAGTCTGACACTGTTTCCACTGTTTCCCCATCTATTTGCCATGAAGTGATGGGACCAGATGCCGTGATCTTCGTTTTCTGAATGTTGAGCTTTAAATGAAACTTTTCACTCTCCTCTTTTACTTTCATCAAGAGGCTTTTTAGTTCCTCTTCATTTTCTGTCATAAGGGTGGTGTCATCTGCGTATCTGGGGTTATTGGTATTTCTCCCAGCAGTCTTCATTCCAGCTTGTGTTTCTTCCAGCCCACCATTTCTCATGATGTACTCTGCATAGAAGTTAAATAAACAGGGTGACAATATACAGCCTTGATGTACTCCTTTTCCTATTTGGAACCAGTCTGTTGTTCCATGTCCAGGTCTAGCTGTTGCTTCCTGACCTGCATACAGGTTTCTCAAGAGGCAGGTCAGGTGGCCTCGTATTCCATCTCTTTCAGAATTTTCCACAGTTTATTGGGATCCATGCAGTCAAAGGCTTTGCAATAGTCAATAAAGCAGAAATAGATGTTTTTCTGGAACTCCCTTGCTTTTTCCATGATCCAGCAGATGTTGGCAATTTGATCTCTGCTTCCTCTGCCTTTTTGAAAATCAGCTTGAACATCTGGAAGTTCACGATTCACATATTGCTGAAGCCTGGCTTGGAGAATTTTGAGCATTACTTTACTAGCGTGTGAGGTGAGTGCAACTGTGCGGTAGTGTGAGCATTCTTTGGCATTGCCTTTCTTTGAGATTGGAATGAAAATGGACCTTTTCCAGTCCTGTGGCCACTGCTGAGGTTTCCAAATTTGCTGGCATATTGAGAGCAGCACTTTCACAGCATCATTTTTCAGGATTTGAAATAGCTCAACTGGAATTCCATCATGTCTACTAGCTTTGTTCATAGTGATGCTTTCTAAGGCCCACTTGACTTCACATTCCAGGATGTCTGGCTTTAGGTGAGTGATCACACCATCGTGATTATCTTGGTCATGAAGATCTTTTTGTACAGTTCTTCTGTATATTCTTGCCACCTCTTCTTAATATCTTCTGCTTCTGTTAGGTCCATACCATTTCTGTCCTTTATCGAGCCCATCTTTTCATGAAATGTTCCCTTGGTATTTCTGATTTTCTTGAAGAGATCTCTAGTCCTACCCCTTCTATTGTTTTCCTCTAAAAAAAAGAGTTAAATGACCTGGAGATGCTAAGTGATAGTTATAGACAAGGAATTTTTTTCTTTTAATTATTTTATAACTTGATTGAGTCTCCTTAGCTTTTTATTGTGATTATTTTCAAACATAGAAAAGTTTAAAGAAAAGTCTTACAACTAATTGCAGTATACCATCATCTACATTACAGAAGGAAATGGCAACCTACTTCAGTGTTCTTGCCTGGAGAATCCCAGGGTCAGAGGAGCCTGTTGGGTGCCATCTGTGGTGTCACACAGAGTCAGACACGACTGACGTGACTTAGCAGCAACTTAGCAGTCACCTACATACTTTGCTCTAATTGCTTTATTTATGAGTTCTTATGTGTATTGCATTTTTATATGTATTAGTTGAAAATTTTTGAGTCACAGACAACGTGACACGTTACCCATTCATTACATGGTTACGTGTAATCATCTTCAGCATGTATCTTCTAATGACAGGGATATTCTTTCTTACTTATTAATACAGTACCATGATTACGTGTAAGAATATTGCCAATAATTCCCTAATATCTTCTAATAGTCGATCCTATTTGAATTTATCAATTATCTCCTAAACATCTTCAGTAGTTGTGTTTTTGGTTAATTTTTGGAACCAAGATCCTTTCAGAGCTCACAAGTAGCATGTGATTGTTACATTTCTTAGTCTTGGTATAGAACAGTCCTTTCATCTTTATTTTCATGATGCTGGCTTTTTGAAGAGACTAGTCAGTTAAGTTGTCTTGCAGAGTGCACATGTTCTTGGTTAGCTGATTATTTCCTTGTAGTGTCTTTAAGTTGTTCTTTTATCCCCCGTCTGTTCTGTCAGGATTCACTTGACAGGACTCGTGAGTGATGCTGAATACTTTATATTCTATCACATCAGGAGGCACTCCTAAATGTGATCACTTGGTTAGGAGGTGCCGCCCGCTCACTGTGCCTTTCTCAATTTGTAATTCATTACCTACCGTAGCGCCTTTGAAGGACAGTGGGTTCTGTGTCCTTTTGACCTTCCTCCAGTAGTCTCTGATTGTTCCCTAGCTCTCTGGCCCAAGACAAACAAGGTTTACCTTGTAGCTTCCCTGTCCCAGATGTGGAGTCCAGCCTGCCTCCAAGGAGCCCTTGTTTTTGGTAGGAAGGTCTTTAGAAATCTAGTTCTGCCTGCTCAGTACGCTCCATACTGAGCCACTGGCTGGAGTCCCTGCCTCGAGAAGAAAGGTACTGACATCTTCAAGGAAGTTTGCTGATGGCTCTGGAGGCCACAAACACAACTGCTACCGGGCAGTCTTTCAAAGCAGCATAGTAAGTGAGAAGGTGCAAATAGTACAGTTAAGGTCCTAGACGGCCTGAAGGAGGGGTTAAGGAATGGATGTGGGTACACTGAAGAAAATAAACAAAAAGGTGAGTAAAAAGGTGTCTGTTAGTGAGGAGGAGAGGACATTCTCTCCAGGGCCAGGATGTTTATGGAAGTAGGAGCAAGCTGAGGCATGTGTGTTACAGCAGGTAACCACAGCCGTGCAATGGTGAAGAGTCCGAGTACAGAAATATAAGGAAATAAATGTTAGCAGGGCCAGAGACTTTGTGTTCCACTAAGTATATTTTTTTAAAATATAAATACCTCCATTTGTTTTTTTGTTATAAAAAGCAGTGCATGATCTTTGCATAAATTTAAAACAGAAGTGTTTAAGGTGAAAGCTGTGTCATGATTGTATCCTAAGAGTTTGTTACAGTTTGGTTTATTATCTTTTCAGACTTTTATGTATTTATTACATAGAGGTTAAGAGTATGGAAACTGTCTCAAGAGAGCCTGCATTTAAAACCAGGCTTTGCCATTAATTAGCTGTGTAGGTTTTTTTTTAACGTGTTAATTTTTCTGTGCTTCAGTTTTCTCATCTGTTAAATAGAAAATAATAGAATCTACCCTGTAGAGTTGTGAGGATTAACGGTTGGTGTATATAGTACTGCCTAAATCAGTGCTTGGCATATGGTCAGCATTCATGTGTTGTTGTTTTTATGTTTTTGAAACAAAACCAGAATCATTGTTCTGTATGACATACAGCTTTGTAACTTAACTTATTTAAAAATGACTTTCTTTTTATACAGGTAAAGAACACATAGAGACATTACCATCCTAACCATTTTTATGGGTACTTTTCAGTGGTATTTATTATATTTGCATTGTTGCAGAACATATCTCAAGAACTTCTTTAATCTTGCAGAACTGAAACGGCTCATTAAACAGCTCTCTTTTGCTTGCTCAACCCAGCCCTGATAACCACCGTTCTGCTTAACTTGTGGAGAACAACATGAGTATTTTAAAAGAAACATTTTCCAGGTGATTCAAGGACCTATTCAGCACTGAAGACTGTACTTCTCCATATCAGCTCCTAAAACTTGGTAGATATCTCTTGGTGTTAAAGAAAAAGTGGGGTAAAAACTTTACCATTCTAGTTTCAGTAGGTACTCTGTAGCCAGGGCTTTGGTGCAGTGAAATAGGTGGAAAGCAGGGTAGTGAGACAAAGCGCTGTCAGAGTGCTGAATAAATGCATGTGCCCTGTTGTTAGGCATGGGCTGGGATGGGTGTGGTGTGGACGCTTTATGAAGGCAGCATTTGTAACACTGAAGGGATAGGTTAAAACTTGTGAGGACAAGATGTGAGTGTCAGGAACAGATAAACGAGGTCGTGCAAGGGGAAGGACATTGTGGTATTCTCTGGGGGAACTCTCACCCTAGTTTAGTTAGGTTGTTGGTACGTTTTTCAGAGATAAGGAAGGAAAGGTTGCTCAGGTAAGAGTCAGAGGTTGGTTCTTCATGGTGTGGAGAATAAGTCACTCAAGTGTTTTGAGTGGTCCTAGTCAGGTAAAGAAATGGGAGAAGAATGAGATTGTGGTCTAAGGAAGGAACACTGTTCAGTCTTCAAGAGTTACTAGGACGTTCAGAATGTACTTGATGCTGTCAGGTTTTGAAGACTGTGCCCTCGTTACTTCATGGCCTCAGCCAGTAAGAGGATGGCAGCTGTCTTGAGGTATTTATTATGAATACTTTGGTTCCTTCATTTCCTCAAATATTCATATATGTTGAAATACAAGTCTTTAGTTAGGTAAGCTGTTTTGTGAGACAGTTCCTAGTTTATTTAATGAGAATAATCCTATTAGTCTTCTTATTTAAAAGGTGGGATTTGATGTAGGTCTCACAAACCAAGTACAAAACACTCTGAAATCCTCTGAGGAAAATACAGGGCTATTTATTTGAATAGCTGCTTTTCAGTGAACATGATGAATTTCAGCATGTTTATTAATAGTTGATGATGATAGCAACATTGAAATTTTAATTGGGAGAGAAATTGACATGGTTTGGCATTGATCCAGTGTACTGTAAGCTTCTTTAGAACAGCAGGTAGTCTGAAAAAATGTAAAACATGTTGTGCTTTTTAGGAGTAAGTTGATAATCTTGTTAGGTTTTTTTTTTCCTCCTGAAATAGAATCAAGGAGGGTTATTTCTAAATCTTGGCAGTTTTTCCATAGCTATGACTTTTTAGAGTAGATAGGAAAAGAAAATAGTTTACCATGAATACTTAAGGTGGGAACCAAAACTTAACTGTTGTTCTTTGCACATCATCTTGGGCTTTTACTTTCCTCAGTATGAAGTGACAGTCAAGGAGAATTATTTTGAAATATGGTTCCTTTAAAAACTTACATTGTTTTTAGTTTGTTCACAGTTTACTAGAGAATCAGATTAAGAGAGATCACCATGAAATAGATTATTAATTGAATTGTAGAGGCAGTAAATGCTAAAGGGTTTAGAGGATGTGTCATTTCTCACTGGGGGACAGGAAGAGTTTTACAGAAAAGATTGTATTTAAAATCATTTGTTGTTATCTTCTGAACTCTTGAAGGAAAGTATGGTTTGAATGGAGGGGAGGAGGGCATCTGATTATTGAAGCTTAATTGCTTTGAAAGATAAGATATGTATGAAATTGGGCATAGGTCAGAGTGGTACCACCTCCCTGCTCCTGTCCTAGTCAGAGCCCCTCTTTTTCTGTTTAAATACTAAAGAGTTCTAGATTTCTTTTTACAAGAGTTCTGTGATCAGTAGGGGTAAAAGAAAAACTTGGCATCTACTCTGATACACTCCAGATGGCATGCATTTGCAGTTAGAATAAAAATTATTTGTTTATTTAAAATTCAAGAAGATTTGGTGATTGAATTTTTGGATGTTGTCATGTTGTAAATAACATTACCTTCTGAGTGGAGAAACTTGGAACAGTCAACAAATAACAGTGAATGTGTAGATGTGCCCACTGTAAGAGGTGAGTCACAGAGAACGACAGCGTTAGGAAGGATGTGAAATTGATGTGAAAAGAAAGAATAATGTGATTCTCTTTGCTATTGCCTGCCTGAGAAGCCTTGTTCACCGTAAGGTGACATCCCCCAGGAAGAGGATGAAAGAGGCGAGCTGTGTATTTTGGCCACTGGGGGATACCCAGTTGTGGAGCAAAGAGTAGGCTGTCCAGTTGGTCACACTGTGAGCAGAAAGTATAAACACATTGCCTTAATGCTGTATTAATTGGTTTAAATCTACTTTAAGCAACAAGATGCCTTAACTCAGAAAACAGTTTGTCTTTTAGGTAGACTCTTCCTGCAGCTGGAAAATGGCATTCAACTTAAAATACTGGCTGTAGAAAAGGAACCTAAATATATGTGCACTGGACAGTTTAGAGATTATGCCAGATATTATGTATTCAATATGGCTTTGATTCTTGAAAACATGCATATGGCTTAGAAACAAATATTCTAATTCCAGGTATCTCTTAACCTAGGGTTAGTTTTTCCATTTTTATTTTTCCAGTTTTACTAATAAATAATTGACAGAACATTGAGTAAGTTTAAGGTATTGTTGTATAGTCACTAAGTCATGTCACTAAGCCATGTATAGTCCATGACATGGACTATAACCCGCCAGGCTCCTCTGTCCATGGGATTCTTACTGTGTGGGTTGCCATATCCTTCTCTAGGGGATCTTCCCAACCTAGGGATTGAACCCAGGTCCTCTGCATTGGCAGGCAGATTCTTTTCACTACGGAGCCACTGGGGGAGCCCATTAAGGTATACAGCATAATAATTATATATTGTATGCTATGTAAAACAGTTACCACAGTAAGTTCAGTTATTATTCATCACCTCACAATTCAGTTTTTTTCCCTTGTGATGAGAACTTTTTAAACAGCTTTCAGATATACAATATTGTTAACTACACTCATCATGTTGTACGTTATATCCCCAGAATTTGGTTTTCTTTCCACCACTTTAAACTGATTATTTTGGCATTCAATTCCATATCTCTGAAACACACGGTTATATTCCTCTGTCTTGATCATTTGGTTTTAGGCCTTGTCACTAGGTTTCCTGCGATGGAAGAAGAGAGTTTGGCAGTTATGCTCCTCACCTGCCATGTGGCTCTCTTCTGACTTGTAAAGTGGTTTTGAGTCATGTAGTCTTCTCCAGGGGATCTTCCCGACCCAGGATCAAACCCGGGTCTCCTGCATTTCAGGCAGAGCTTTAACCTCTGAGCCACCAGGGAAGCTCATGTAGTCTACTTGCCACTTGATAGTTGTGTGACCTTGGGCAGGTCATTTAGTGTGGCTCAACTTTTCTTATCAGTAAGATGAGTACTGTATAAATAGTATCTACTTCATAGGATTGTTAGGACTTAACATATGTAAAGTAGTTGGAATAGTGACTAGCACATATAGGCTCTACATAAGTATTATGAATTATTAATATGGTATAATTACTTTTCCTTCCTTGTACAACTCCATTCACTTAGCTTTCTATGTCGTAAGTCCCCCTACATATGAACCTTGAAAGTTGCAAACTTTCAAAGATGGGAATGTGTGTTTACACGTCCAGTTGTGTTTAAATTCATGTGTCTGGTGTACATTGTCACATGCATCCTCTACAGGAGGCTGTGCTTTTGTTTGCTTTACTGTAAAGTACTGTTGCCATGCAACATGAGCAGATTACTAATGAAGACCTGGGGGAATCGGCCCAGAGAAAAGGACCAAGAGAGACAAGAGGAAGAAGTAACTGAAGAAACAAAGAGATTCGCAACATGGGAAATGGCAAGGGGTTTTCTTTATTTGAGGAGGCGCTGTTAGTTTTTGAGACATAGAAGCCAAACGAAGAACGGTACATGAAGGTTGCAGAATGCCGTCCAGTGCTCCGGATTATCTGTGATCAGAAAAAAAAAAAGAGCTGCTGCCTAGACATCGCTGGATTGTAGTTTTAAGAGAGTAGATAAAACTGAAAACATCAAGGAGCCAGAACCTGTGCCATCCATGTCAAGCATGAGTGAAAGTGCAGCTTCCCTCCGTGCTATGCTGGCGACCCTTCCGCTCTGCCTTCTCCCACCGCCTCTCCCTCCTCCAGTCAGTAACTCTTGTTGCCCGTTTACTCAGTGCCTGCCCCGGTGTGCCAGCTGTTGTACTGTACTACTGTACTTTTCAAGGTACTGTGCTATAAGATTAGAAATGATTTTTTTAAATTTTTTGTGTTTTTTATGTATTATTTGTGTGAAAAGTATTATAATCCTGTTACAGTACGGTACTACATAGCCGATTGTGTTAGTTGGGTGCTTGGGCTAACTAATGGACTCATAAACATGCTCTTGGAATGGAACTTGTTTGTATATAGGGGACTTGCTGTAATTGTAGACATTTTGTAGGTAATCTTTATCAAGCTGAGGAAATTCTCTTCTACTTTACTGAGAGTTTTTATTATGAGTGGTGGTTGATTTTTGTATCCAACTATATTGTGGATTTTTGTTTCATCTCGCACTTAATGTTTGCTTCTGCTTTATGTATTTTGAAGCTCTGTTGATATATCCAATTTAAACTGTTATATCATTTTAGTTATTTGACCTTAATTTTCCTCTTTATCCTTAGTAATTTTCTTTGTTATTATCATACTGGTCCTGAGGCTCTGTTTTTTATTTATTTACTTTTAAAATCTTTTCTGTGTTCAAATGGGATTGTTTCTTTGGTCTTTGAAGTTCACTGTATTTTTCCTCTGTCATCTCCATTATGCTACTGGATGCTGCTGTGCTTAGTCAGTCAGTCGGGTCTGACTCTTTCTTTGTAACCCCTTGGGCTGAAGCCCGCCAGGCTCCTCTATCCATGGAATTCTTCAGGCAAAAATACTGGAGTGGGTAGCCTTTCCCTCCTCAAGGGTATCTTCCCAACCTAGGGACGGAACCCAGGTCTCCTGCATTGCAGGCAGATTCTTCATCAGCTGAGCCACCAGGGAAGCCCATGCTGCTGAATATATCCAGTTAATTTTTTATTTTAGCTATTGTATTTTTTGGTTTTAAAATTTTCATTTGGTTTTTCTGTATATCTTTGTGAATATTTTCTTTTTTCCCATTGATAAGAGTGTTTCTGGTTGATTGTTGAAGCGTTTTAATAATAGCTGCTTTAAATTCTGTCAGTTAATGCCAGTTGGTGTCAGCTTAGCACTTGTGTCTGTTGACTCACTTCCCTTATAAATTGAGATTGTCTTGGTTCTTTATATGCTGGATAATTTTAGATTGTATCCTGTGGAAAGTTTTGCATATTATGAAATCTTGAGTCTTGTTTAAATCTTGTGGAGAATGTTGATATTTTAAGTTTTAGCTGGCTACTAACTAATCTGGTTAGATTCAGCCTGCAAGTCCTAACCTGCCTTCTTTGGTTCCAGTGTCAGTTCAGTTTTCAGAGCCTTTGCAGCACCATTTACGTCTGTCCCTGAGACCTGAATGATGGTCTCTGTTAGTTCTGTTCTCACACACATCAGTAGTTTGTATTATGAACGTGATGAGGTCACTTTAGGGAGCTCCTTCCTTGGGAATTTTCATTTTTGGTCCTCTGGCCTGAAAGCTGGGGTTGTAGGGACCTACCTTTGCTGTCCGTCTCGACTGTGCCTTTGGGCCGAATGACAGGAGGACACAGAAGAAAATAAAGGGTTTGGCCCCATCCTGTCTGGACTGCAGCTTTACTGATTAGACAAGAGATGCCTCCTGCTCAGCACTTTGGCTCCTACATGCTCGTGTTGTGGGTTGCCCCAGGATCACTTGGGGTTTAGGGTGTGAGAGGACAAGGACGTGAAGAGGAGGTGGGCTGTACTCTGAGCACTAGGGGTTCCCTTTTCTGTTCCTTGAGCCAGAATTGGAGGGCTTGTGGACCACTCTGTGTGCCCTGGTGGTCGCCTCCATGTTGCTTCTGGTGATTTTGGTGGGGGACGGTGGCAAACTCATCGCCAGCTCAGCGGCTCCTCAGTTAGCCGTGCCGCACGTTCTGTCTGGGCTCTGGAGCTCCACGAAGTCCGTGAGTCTGACTTTTGTCTCCTTTGCAGCGTGGCTCCTGCTGTCTCTGCTCAGTGCTCTTCTGTGGCCATGCGCCTGGCTGGCGGGATCTTAGACCCCTGGCCAGGAATGGAACCTGACCCACGGCCGTGAAAGCACTGAGTCCCAACCACTGGACCACCAGGGAGTTCCCAAGCTCAGTGTTTTTTAAATTAAAAAGAAAACCCCAAACCTGCCTTCCTATTTGCCTTTGTGTCTGCACAGCCTGTAACTCTGCCGAAGGTTGAGTCACAGGTTGTGCTCACACCCCTTGATCTGGCAGGCTGTTTGTTGTTCTTGGTGTTCTTCGCTCTTTTGGCTGGAAAGTCTGTTCAAACTTGAGGTTGTTCCCACTCTTGGATACCCTTCTGTGATGCGCAGGTTCCCTGAACAATGATGCTGGGCCGTGCCTAGTTGCTCAGTTGTTTCCGACTCTGTGACCCTGTGGACTGTAGCCCGCCAGCCTCCTCCTGGGATTCTCCATGCAAGAAGACTGGAGTGGGTTGCCATGCCCTCCCTCCAGGGCATCTTCCCAACCCAGGGTCAAATCCAGGTCTCCCCGCACTGTGGGCAGATTCTTTACCAACTGAGCCACGAGGGAAGCCGGAACAGTGATGCTCATTAGCTACAAAGCCCACGGTCATCACTAGCTGCCGCATGGCCATAAGTTTTCATCAGCTAAGAATTCAGGGCAGTGTTGATGAACACAGTGAAGGTATGTAGGTGTACCGTCTTTTCAAATTCCAAATTTAAATTGCTTTTAAAAGTAATAAAATGGATAATAATTAGAATTGAGCACTTGTTATTGACCACACATTTTTACAGTTTTCCCTACGATATAGTTGAGGAAAGTGGGACTTAGAGATATTAAGATTTTTTTTTCCTCTGTGTTGCACAGCTTATAAGTGATCAAGCCAGGGTACAGTTCTGACCTCAAAGTGCATGAATTCGCCATTGCCTGAAACTTAGTTTAGAAAATCATGTGATTTAAGTTGTTCCTACTTTTAAGCCCTTTATGAAGTATGTATTATCCTTAGTAATAAGTAGGCAGTGGATTTTTGTAACATTTTAAATGCTACTTTTACCTCTCCTCTCTGATGTTCTTTCCCCCTCCCTTTCTTGATTTAAATTGGTATGTAAACTTCTGTGTTCTCTAAATTGAATCAGTTGGGATAGAGATGTTATTTTATTTAAGGAAATATGCGTCAGCTTCTATGAGGGTAAAAAAGATGCTGGGTGAGGCAAAAGTATTTTGTTCACATAACCTATTTAGAAAAGCTTTATAAATAGGTTGTATCAGGTTGCCAATTATATAAAGGAAGATCTTATTTTGTAATTTTGATATGCATAAATTTAGTTACACAGATTAAAACCAGTCTCCCAACCACATGGGTAATGACATGAAGTAAATGAGACTTTACCGCTAGCTATTCATTCCACCTGACCTGCCTCTTGAGAAATCTGTATGCAGGTCAGGAAGCAACAGTTAGAACTGGTCCCATATGGAACAACAGACTGGTTTCAAATAGGAAAAGGAGTACATCAAGGCTTTATATTGTCACCCTGCTTATTTAACTTCTATGCAGAGTACATCATGAGAAAGGCCGGACTGGAAGAAACACAAGCTGGAATCAAGATTGCTCGGAGAAATATCAATCACCTCAGATATGCAGATGACACTACCCTTATGGCAGAAAGTGAAGAGGAACTAAAAAACCTCTTGATGAAAGTGAAAATGGAGAGTGAAAAAGTTGGCTTAAAGCTCAACATTCAGAAAATGATGATCTGGCATCCAGTCCCATCACTCCATGGGAAATAGATGGGTAAACAGTGGAAACAGTGTCAGACTTTATTTTTGGGGGCTCCAAAATCACTGCAGATGGTGATTGCAGCCATGAAATTAAAAGATGTTTACTCCTTGGAAGAAAATTTATGACCAACCTAGATAGCATATTCAAAAGCAGAGACATTACTTTGCTGATGAAGGTCCGTCTAGTCAAGGATATGGTTTTTCCTGTGGTCATGTATGGATGTGAGAGTTGGACTGTTAAGAAGGCTGAGCGCCGAAGAATTGATGCTTTTCAACTATGGTGTTGGAGAAGACTCTTGAGAGTCCCTTGGACTGCAGGGGAGATCCAACCAATCCATTCTGAAGGAGATCAGCCCTGGGATTTCTTTGGAAGGATTGATGCTGAAGCTGAAACCGCAGTACTTTGGCCACTTCACATGAAGAGTTGACTCATTGGAAAAGACCCTGATGCTGGGAGGGATTGGGGGCAGAAGGAGAAGGGGACGACAGAGGATGAGATGGCTGGATGGCATACTGACTCGATGCACGTGAGTCTGAGTGAACTCCCAGAGTTGGTGATGGACTTGGAGGCCTGGCGTGCTGCGATTCATGGGGTCGCAAAGAGTTGGACGCGGCTGAGCAACTGAACTGAACTGAACTGATTCATTCCTCAGATGACCTCGGAAATCACAGCCCTGCATTTTGATTAGTGAGTGACCAGCCCCTCTACTTTTTTCAAGCCTGTCAGTGATTGGTCCCTGGGCATCTGTCACTTGGTTCTCTTGTAGACAGCAAAGCCTGAACTTATATGACACTTTACAAAAATGAATCATTGAAAGAAGGAATTGGCTAAGAAGAAAATGCAACAAAGAAACGCTAGGTGTTTGTTAGTGCTGGATGTGAAACCTAAGTGGAACATAAATGGAATTGTAGAAAAAATAGCTGGCTGTGGGCATGTTGACAATGAATGCCCACCAATGAATGCCCACCATTCTAGAGACTCTAAACATACAGTCAGAGGAACTCAGAAACAGGCTGGTTATTATAAATGAGGAAAATGGTTGTGATGAAAGAATCAATAATGTCTTTGGTGAAGGAACATTATTAAGAACTTTATATTAAAGGAACTTGCAGAGGTATTGAAAGTGCAAAGGATAAAATTTGGAGGCTACTGCAAACCTAGAAAGTATACCAAGCATGAAAAGATGCCCACTCCATCTGCTGAGTTACTCAGTGAGAAGAAGGCACACAGACCCAGATTAGTCCTGATCAGTTTTCTTTTCAACATCTTATTTATTTTTAATTGAAAGATAATGTTTTACAGTATTGTGTTGGTTTCTGCCATACATCTGATAAGTTTTTGAATAAAAAGTAAAATACTCTAATTATCAACATACCTGTTTTAAATTACAGTTTACTAAACAAAATTTTCAGTTTCTTGTATATTTATAACCTAGAGTAAGAGAGTTTTTAATATTTTGGCAAAAGTTTTAAAGATCATGGAACAATTTAAAATTTTCCTGTTGATTCTGAAGATTGCTTTTTACGGTTACAGATTGTACAATGGTTTTTAATGGTTCTACACTACTGTGCATAGCAAGGATTGCCTGTATTAAAAGCCAGTGTTTTGGAGTTTTTCAGAACCATTCTGTGTACTAACAGTAGTTTTAATTTTGGTTTTGTTGATGGCGATCAGGGATGCATAACCAAGTTGTCATCAGGCTGTTCCTTTGTTTAAAATTCTTTAATGGCTTTCGTTATCATTAGAATGGAGCAGACTCTTAGCGTGATCTGACCCCTGCCTCTGTCTTTAGTTCTTGTGTGCTGCGTCTTCTCATAGCACTGTGTATTTTCCTTTTTAGCCTTTAGGACTTAAGAAAGTGAAAGTGTTAGTCGCTCAGTTGTGTCTGACTCTCTGTGACCCCATGGACTGTAGCCCACCAGGCTCCTCTGTCCACAGAAGCGTCCGGACAAGACTGGAGTGGGTTGCCATTTCCTCCTCCAGGAGATCCGGACCCGGGGGATCGAACCTGGGTTTCCTGTGTTGCAGAAAGATTCTGTACCATCTGTGCCACCAAGGAAGCCCAGAGGCTTCCTTAGGATTAAACTATGGATTTAATTGTGTAATTAGCCTTGTAGTATTTGTCTCCAATGGACCTATATTTTTTACTACCGAATGCCCAGCACTTGTGTACATATAAACATATGCATACATGTCCATTTATTCATATCAATATACAGTGCATGTTACACCCGCAGGGCACTCTGTACATTATATGTGCATAGATATATTTTTTCCTGTGGAGAAGAATGGTTTCTTTCCCAAGATTCTCAAAGGATTCAGTGGTCTGAAAAAGTAAAGTATTGCAATATAGGAATTGATACAGTGAAATGAATACTCAGCCTAGATGGTATCATTAAACATTAAAGATGTTCACTTTCCAGTCTCAAACTGCATTTGAATATTTGGACATATAAGATATTATATATAGCCCTGAACAAGCATTTAAAATTACTGCATTATCTGTAGAACATAAAATTCATTTTAAAAATGGTTATCTGTGTTGAGATATACTAACATAGTAGTGATATATGATGAACTGGGAATCAGACTACTATAAATCATGGAGGAATCTGCAAATTTTTTCTTTTTTTTTCCCCCTCTCAGTGTGTGATTGCTCCACTGGTTCAGGGTTCTTTTCAAATACTTCAAAAATAATTTGATAACATAAAATTGAAATATAACTATGACTAAATGTTTCCAATTAAAGAAGGTGACACAGATTTTCATGTTTGTTCTTTTTAGGAATGTTTTAAAGGAAGTTGGGCAACTCACAAGTTACTGCATAAGAAAGCAAGTAAGTAAAGTTACGCATCTCTATACTATTTTTCATAGAAGTGACTTCTTGCAGAAAACAAGAATTCTTCCAGCTCTGTAAGTGTGTATTTGAATGTTCTGACAGTACATAATCCTAGAGGCTAGAATGAGGACAATTTTGTGCTTTGCGGTATTCAATCCTGTAAGTAACATGTGACTGAGTAATACCTTTGTTAATCTTGTATTGCATATGTACCATGAAAACATGCGATGGTTGCTATGATAGTTGGATTGGCTTGAGCAGTACCAGAGAATGTCCTTATCTTGGTGTCTGGCGCCCTCTCTCTCCTGTGCTTAAAAAGCATTCGGGTGTTGCAGGCAGGGGCGCAGGAGCTCCATTTAATTAATCAGATTGCTTTTGTTTTGCCTAGTGTCAATTTCAATAGCTTTGTCTAACTCAGAATTGTATCACTTTGTTTTTTTGGTGTTTTAATGTTATTACTTGTAGCCTGATGTTTAACTTCTTTTTTGAAGTTCCTTTGTGAAACACCACAAATCGAAACTATTGGCTACTTTTCTAGCTATTGCTGTCAGCCACACTGATCTATCACTGATTCAAGTCATCTTTCCTGCTTTGGCAACTCATCCTATAAATTTAAGCCTTTAGGGTGGCTAGCTCAAGACAACTCATCACAATTACTTGAAAATTGACAATGGCTTTTTGTTCTTATAGCATTACCATCCTCATGATGAAGGACTGGCAGACGGTACATGGTTCTTGGTATAAGGTTTCTTTTTCACCTTAACTAATTTTGATATTTTTAGTTCATCTACTTTATATTTTTAAGGAATTTGCTGATTTGGTAAAGTTTGGTAGATTGTTTTATATTTATATACCTTCAAAATCTCATTGAGATCAATTTAACCACCATTTGAAGGAAAAGGAAATAAAAATTTAAAAAGACATTCTGTGGTTATATAAAGTGAAGTCTGCATTTAGTGGAAGTGCTAAGGCTATTGTGGGAGGAAGTATGGTCAAGATGAGGAAAAGTGATAGTGAGTAAATGAGTTTAAAAAACATGAATGACAGGATTTGTTACCTCAAAGGATAGAGATAGGTTTAAATATGCCACTTTATTTTATTTACTCATACTTTAAATACTGTGCATCAGATGTGTTAGGTAATTTTAGAGCTCTTTGAGCCAATTATTAACATTTTATTACCCAGGAACTTCTGGAGGAAGGCATGGCAACCCACTCCAGTATTCTTGCCTTAAGAATCCTATGGACAGAGAAGCCTGGCGGGCTACAGTCCATGGGGGTCACAGAGTCAGACACGAGTGAGCAACTTAGCGTGCACGCAGGCACCCAGTAACATAAAGCATAGGCAACTGAAGGATTGAGGTGAAAGAGTATGCTACTAAAAGAACTTGAAATGAGTCTGTTCTTCAGGTGTTTGCCAGCTCATTGAAGTGTGCTTGTTTCTTCAGTATTGGGTTTCTGAAGATAGAACTGTTTTATTATGACTTATGGTATCATGCTAAGTCGCTTCAGTCGTGTCCGACTCTGTGCAACCCCATAGATGGAAGCCCACCAGGCTCCCCCGTCACTGGGATTCTCCAGGCAAGAACACTGGAGTGGGCTGCCATTTCCTTCTCCAATGCATGAAAGTGAAAAATGAAAGTGAAGTCTCTCAGTCATGTCCAACTACCAGCAACCCCATGGACTGCAGCCCACCAGGCTCCTCCGTCCATAGGGTTCTGCAGGCAAGAGTGCTGGAGTGGGGTGCCATTGCCTTCTCCAATGACTTATACTACAAGACAGTTAAACAGCTGATGTTCCCTAAATAATTTTTACTGTATTGGACTGAAACTACTTGTATTTTATATATATCTCTGGATTTAGTATGATGCCATGTTTCAGACTGTGCCCTCTTGGATCTGATGGGATTAGGTTCACTGGGTGAGCCTAATATTCTTAATCCTTTTGGGTGGTGTTGGGTAGAGTTAGCTCTCAGCTGGCCAGTCCTGTGTTTTCACACCCTAATAACCATAATGGGTGACAGTCTTAGAGGAGGGGATGGTGTGGGGAAAGATGATCTCCAGAGCTAAGAAGAGTATTGAGAAAAGGAATAGGGGAAAAAGAAATAAGAGATAGGGTTGGGCTGGGAAGCAACCAGGGCGGCTTAAAAGGTAGCTCCTTAGTCCAAGAAATTATAGTGAGATAACGTAGCAAATAGTTATGTGTACTAATCTCTAATTAAAGATGACTGATTCATATTTATGTTCATGTGGTGTATTGGTCTGTAATTTGCTTTTGTATCTTTGACTGGATCTGGCATTAGAGTAATCCTGGACTCATAAAATGGGAAATGTTTCCTCCCCCTTCTTTTTCTGGAAGAGGTTGTGTAGTATTGATATTATTTCTTCTGAAAATGTTTGCTAGAGTTCGCTAATGAAATAGTTTGCACTTGCAGGAGTTTTCTTGGTTGCAGAAGTTAATGAGGCCTTAGGAAAGTTCCAAGTGTGAATTAAAGAGCAACATTTATTTTTCATGTGTCCTAGGGAAGAAGACCACTTGGCTGTAGCATCTTGAAAAGCCTATAATGCTGATGCTTGGGTGCATTTTTCCTATGCATACCTACTGCCAGAGTTTACGTAGTATTAGCATTTGCCTTTGGTCTGATCTGTGTAAGTTGTAGCACTTCACATCTCAATACTGTATTAGTGTACACTTTCACTTCACCACTAACACACTCAGTTTCTTTGTTGCTGATTTTCCTAAAGTAAAAGGTGTATGTGTTTGACAAGTGTCTTTTGGATAGCCAAAAATGTGATATAAAAACTCACTTAAAAAAGAGAGTCTCTATGGGAATTCTCTGGCAGTCCAGCCGGACACAGTGCTTTTGCTGCCGTGGCTGAGGTTCAGTCCCTGGCTGGGGAACTAAGATCCCCACAAGCCACGTGGCGTAGCCAGAACAAACCAACCACCTCTAAATAACACTTTTTCTTCTATTCTTCTGCCCTTCCAAGCTAGTGTGCTTGAGTTTTGGATAGTACAGGGAAGAGGTTAGGTAATATTTCCGAACTGGTTGCAGCAAGCTTTTTGAGCATGGATTACTCTAAGCCTCACCGCCAAACTACCGAAATCATGGGTTTGTTGTGAGGGTTAAATGGGTAGTAATTAGTGAGTGCTCAGCAGCCATTTATCGGGAGAACTGAGTCAGGATTGTGGTCAGAAAATTCTGTCCCAGGCAGAGCTTAGATATGTGCAGTTTTTTGTGAAAGCTGACTGGAGGAGGCCACATGTTTTAGAGAAGAAGAATGAGATGTGTAATACTTGAGATCTGAAATTGTACGTATCGGGTACTCTCTGACACCACCTGCAGCTTACCTGGCCCTGTTGCATGGTGATGTTTGAAAGATAACTTACAGGTGTTTTTTTCTGCTGGCCTGTGCTTTCACGGTCTTTGTGAAAAGAACAGTTAGTGTGCAATTTTGTAACCAACCCCCAGTCCAATTTCTGTTTATTGGATTTCTGTTATGTGTTTAGGACTTACGGGCTTAGATCAAATTTATCCTCAAATAGTTTAATTTATTTTGGAAGAATGACTTTCCCTAAGTAAATTATACCTAGAGATTAGAAAAGAACTTGCTATATTTCATTCTTGTCTAGCTAGCTTTTGGGTTATAATGCTTGTTTGAGGTCTGCTTTGAATTCTCTGAAAATTGATTGTGGACAGTTCAGAATCCAGATCAGTAGGAAGCTTTGAAAGGTTTTACATCCTTCCTTTTCCCTGCACTCTCCCTTGGAGTATGTTAAAGCAAAAAGCCTGCATCTTCATTGCTATTCTGTGCTATATTTCTGGTGAAAATTATTCTTGAGTTTCATAATTCAGACAGAAGCACTTGGTGCTATCACAGCCAAAGCAGGTTATCAGACCTGCATTAATATATATATTTTTAAAATTATTTTCTACAATGTTTGGGGACTTCCCTGGTGGCTCAGACAGTAAAGTGTCTGTCTGCAGTGCAGGAGACCCAGGTTCAATCCCTGGGTCAGGAAGATCCTCTGGAGAAGGAAATGGCAACCCACTGCAGTACTCTTGTCTGGAAAATTCCATGGATGGAGGAGTCTGGTGGACTACGGTCCATGGGGTCGCAAAGAGTCAGATGCAACTGAACGACTTCACTTTCACTTCACTGTAATGTTTAACCCCAGTGGCAATGAATAGAGTCCATTTTTGTCCTGGAATGGAAAACAGCTTTCCTATTGACATTGGCATTCACAGAGGCTTTCTTGAACTTTATAGGGGAGAAAAATACCTAAAATTCAGTAGCATAGTAGAGCTTTTCTTTCTCTTTTCCCTACTTATTCTTTTCTATTCTTTTACTTCATATGTACTATTATAAATGTATTTTCTTCCAAAATAATGTGAATGGATTGGTTGTATTTTTGCATTTTTGTCAATTGCACGTCAAGGGTCTTTCACTCCTAAGTTGACCACGTGCTTTGTGGAGAGAATACTAGTAAGCAGCATTTCCACATTTCTCTGCCCATGTGAACCAAACTTCCCCGTTCCCTCATCTGAAAATGAGAAAATGAGACTAGATTATCTTTCTCTGTTGTTGTTGATAACTTTAGTCACCATGCTGTACATTATATCCCCAGGACTTATTTATCACATGACTGGATTTTTGTACCTTTTGACCACCTTCACTCATTTCACCATTCCTTTTTGGCTTAAAATATCTATTCTCCCATTTTGTATTTTAAATAGATCACTTAAAGGGGAGTTTTTTTTCCCTAAAATTATTTGAATCCTGGCTTTTAAAACCTGTGATAGCATCACAGTAATCAGGAAAAGATCGGTATGCATTGAGAAGTATATAGGCTCTTACTTGGTGTGGGAGGGATTTGAATTCCTGCTGTTTAAAGTCTTGGGTTAGTAGTTCTGTTTTAGTTTGTAGATAGAGCAGTGTGCTCAGATACCACTGAGGGTATGTTCTATGTGGAAAAGATTTTAGGTGCATTTCAGTTAATGCAGCATTCTATATTATTAACTAACCTGGTAGTGGGGTCTTTGGTTCTTATGTTTCTAATGAATTTTCAGTAACTTTGGATTGACTATTCCCTCCCCTTATCTTTGCCTTTTCCTACTCCCTTCTATTACCTACTTCCTTCTGTTACCTCCTTCCTGAAAAAAAGCAGATGATACTCATAAAGTTTTCAAAGCAACTTAAAATGTTTACTTGACAGTCTGTCATCAGCTGAGTGAGAAGTTTTTTTATTTTTTAAAATTTAAATTTGCTTAGGGATTATTTAGAATCTGTTCTTTTAGTAAAACCATGGAACCCATTCATAATATCTGCCCTCAGCGAGAAGTTTTGACTAGGCTCACATTTTATATTTCAAAAAACAGGCTTCCTATAAATTGACATTGTAGAGAGAAGGCAGTTAGCATTTATTTGAGAAAAGGAGTTTGACCACATGCTGTTCCTATTCAACATTGTGTAAAAACTGCTGATATGTTTAGTTTGGGCTTTTTCTCCCAAGACACTTAGATCTTTCAGGAGTCAGAGGGTTGTGGATAGAGCAAGAACATAGTATTTTGGGGATTCAGGTTAAGGTGGAAGTTTGCTTGATTTTGTGCCTGGGCTCTTTGGCTTGGCTTTCAGGTAGGTGATTGTTAAAAGTATGCTGCTGCTTAGTAGCTTGAGTGCTGAGGCATTTCTTTCTCTCATTCATTCATCCATCTCCCAGAGGATGAAAAGGCCAAGCGAGAAGTGTCTTCCTGGACTGTAGAAGGTGATATCAACACTGATCCATGGGCAGGTTATCGATATACTGGAAAACTCAGACCCCATTATCCACTGGTGAGTAAATAAGGTAATAAAAATTTAATATTTTTTAAACTAGTCTTCATAATTTTCAGTTTCCTAAAAATGGTTCTTATAATTTGTATTCCGATTATGAATCATGTGATCAGGATTAAGGATTAAGGTTACATTCTAGCTTTTTAGCTTTCATGGTATGTTGTTTATAAGTTAGTAGGGATAATTGCCAGTCATGGATGAAGCAGAAGAAATTTTAGATTAAGGATCAATACTTCCTTAATTTTTTTAAAAAAATGAGGTAGAATAGATATTTTTAGGCCAGCATAATGGGAGTATGTATTACTACTTTTCTAAAATTTTTTTACTGTGATATAGTTCTACTTTAATTTAGATAAGACTTTTCTGCCCCTCTTGCTCCTTCCTGTGTTTTTGGCAGACTGACTTCAGAGTCTTAACCTCAGAATTTATTTAAGTTGAAATTTGTCATTCTGAAATATTTAAATTCTTTTTATTGTTGCCTTTTTATTAAAGAAGTACATCTTTAATTTTTAAAATTTGGAAAAATATAAGAAAGTCTTTTTAATTGTAGTTTCCGGAGATAATAACCAGGAACATAACGGTGTACATTTACTTCGAGACAACATTTTGTCATTGCTTTGGTTCACCGATTTGTTTGGAACAACACAGGCGCCTTCCTTGTCTGTGTGTAATCGTAGATCTTCAGTGCCCTCTGGCACTCTCTGTTGCTTACATATTCTGGGAAGGGACATGACAGTAGCACCAGGAAAGTAAAGCTCAGTCCTCACAAAAAACCCTCACAAAATAGATACGTTGTGATATTTAAGATGTCCCGTAAAACTTTTTTTTTTTCTTCATTTAAATGAGATGAATGAACTTTTTTTGGGTATTTATTCCCCCACTTTTATTTGTATTGTTAGTAGATTTTAATAATGAAAGTTACTTTCACATTTGAATCCGATCCAGCTAACCTCTTTGTTGTTTTCAGATGCCAACAAGGCCAGTGCCAAGTTATATTCAAAGACCAGATTATGCTGATCACCCTTTAGGTAAATTCTGCTGTGCTGTTTCTTCATATTTTCAGTTTATGAGCTTGATGACTGCTACAAAAAAAAGAGTCCTTTTTTAGTAGGAAATTTTCATTGCTGCATTTCTGATTTTTTTTTCAAGATAAACTAGAATATTTGAATTAAAATTCTTTCCTCACACTAGAAATCTAATCAATTCTGAAGACATTGTTTATGTAGCTGTTAAAGGCTACATCCAACATAATACTGTACTTTGTGTTGTTATATCAAAGTCTAGCTTTTAAAAAAAGTTATTTTAACATGTTCTCCTGCATTAATTAAATAATACCTGTTTAGGTAAAAGCAGATGGTGGAGGCTCTGAGTGCATGCCCAACTAAAGATTCTGTGCTGTAGCAGTAATAGAAATGGTAGTGATGGGATGATGATAATAGTAAGAGTGATGCTGGTGATTCTATCATTGATACTTATATTTTCATAGCTGTGTGTCAAGCATTGTGTCAACTTCTTTACGTATATTATTCTGTTTTATACTTTGAGCACTCCTGTGGTGGGTTTTATTGTCTTCTCCATTTTATAGTTAATTATAGTGAGACATAGAAGACAGGTAATTTGCAGCATGGTGGTGGTTTAGTCGAGAAGTCGTGTCCATCTCTTACAACCCCATGGACTGTAGCCTACCAGGCTCCTCTGTCCTTGGAACTTCCCCAGGTGAGAATACTGGAATGGGTTGCCATTTCCTGCTCCAGGGGGTCTTCCCTCCCCAGGGATTGAACATTAGTCTCCTGCATTGTAGGCAGACTCTTAACACTGAGCCACCAGGGATGCCCAGTTTGCAGCATAGGTTCTGTGAAATTACTGAATTTGCATGTCAAGAATGGTTGAATATCAGCATTTTCATGTGGTTTAATCTACTAGACTAAGCTACTGTTGCTTTTCTTCTCTAAGAAAAAAAGGAACTGTATTAGGTTCTTATGAATCTAATTTGAAAATGTAATTACACTCCATTGTTTCAGATAAATTGAAGGGGAAGAGTCTGAATGATAGAATACTGTTGAGGATGTATAGTCTTATTACAGTGTATTTCCTATTCTAGAGTATAGTTTTACATTGTATCTTTAAAAAGTATACAGATAAGGACTTCTCTGGCGGTCCAGTGGCTAAGACTGTGCCCCCAGTGTAGAGTGACAGGGTTCACTCCCTGGTCAGGGAACTAGATCCCACATGCTGCAACTGAAGGGCCTGTGTTCCCCCCACCCCCCAAAATACAGCAGCAGAAAAGGACATAGATAAGGCAAATTCTGGTGGGATAAAATGTTATGAAGGGAAAAGGAGTACGTTTCCCCAGAAATAATCACTGTTAATGATTTCTTGCAGAACTTTTCAGCAGTCTTTATTGTGCATACACGTTAGCACCCTCTCCATCCAATTATACAAAAAACGAACAAGCATATTACACCTTTCACCTTGTGTTACTGTATTTTATGTTGTAAATATTCCATATAAGTGCACATAAAACCATTTGTTTTTAATGAGTGAAGTATTCCACTGTGTGTACGTGTTATAATTTATTAAACCAGACTCCTATTAATTTATTTCTAGGTTTTTTTTCCAGTTTATTTCTAGATTATTTCCAGGTTCTACTTCTGCCAATTTGACCACAGGAACTGTTCTTGTGCACCCTGTTCATGTGCATCTTGGTGCATGTGTCGAGAGTATTTCTATAAACGAATTGTCTAAAATAAAACAGCTAGATCATAGGATACATGCATTTAAAAAATTTTGAGAGATAATTACAAATCTCAGCGATTTTTCAGTTAAAAACATGTGAGACTCTATTTTCTTCTATCTTCCTCAGCTTAGTATGTTACCAAGTTTTATGATCTGTGCTGATCTGAAAGATGAAAAATGATACTTTGCATTTATTTTAATTTTTGTTTTTAAGTTATGAGTAAGGTTGAGCATCTCTTTTATTATTATTTATTTATTTTATTTATTTATTGGGCTGTGTCAGGTCTTAGTTGCAGCATGTGGAATCTATTTTCCTGACCAGGAATTGAACCTCGGCCCCCTGTATTAGGAACTCAAAGTTTTAGCCACTGGACCAGCAGGGAGGTCCCCATCTCTTTACTTTTAAAAATCATTTGTATTTTTCCTTTTGAGCTGTCTATTCGTATCCTTCCCGCCCCCCCCAGATTACTTAGTTTTTTACATACTGACTTATAAACGTTCTTTCTATACTGAGGAAAATAATCTCTTGATGTACTATAAAATGTTTTCTCCCAAGCAGATAGTTACATTTTTGTCTTTGTTTATAACATGACATTTATGACAAACTTTCAACATTATTTTGTAGTAAAATTTGTCTGTTTTCTTTTAAGGTATTTATGGCTTTATAACCTAGAAAGACCTTTTTGGTTCAGAGAAAATAAAAATATTTTCCTATGATTTATTCTACTATTTCTGTGATTTTACTCTTTTTGTGTGTGTGATAAAATTTTGGGCCCATGTGAAACTTATTAGGAGTGAAGTAGGGCTGCAACTTAATTTTTTCCCAGAAGAATATATGGTTGTCATGTCACTGGTTGTTTTTAAAAATCAGTCTTTTTCTTACTGATTTAAAATGTAACCTATATCACTATTATATTTTCATATATCTTTGTGTCTATTTTTGGATTCTGTTCTGTTTCATTAACCCATTTGTTTAATCATATGCCATCACCAAACTCTTAATTATTATAGCTATACAGTGTTTTACCCGCTCCAGTGTTCTTGCCTGGAGAATCTCAGGGACGGCGGAGCCTGTGGGCTGCCGTCTATGAGGTCGTACATAGTTGGACACGACTGAAGCGGTTTAGCAGCAGCGGCATAGAGTGTTTTAATATTTGGTAGGCCTTGTTGCCCATATTTCCTCTTCTTCAGAATTTTCCTGACTATTCTTATATGTTTGTTTTCCATGTGAAATTTAGGATCAGCTTGTCTGGGTTCTAAAAATGTCCTATTACCATTTTTTATGGGGATGGTATTAAATTTATAGACTAACTTTGGAAGAATACAATATTGAGTAAAGTAAACATACCCGTTCTTCCTATTCAAGAACAGGGTATGTTTTTCTATTTTATTTAAGTCTCCTTTATGTCTTTCAATAGTATTTTAAAATTTTCATTAGGTCTTTTAACATTAAGTTATTCCTGGATATTTTATCTTTTTAAGTTATTTTTGTGAATATAGTATCTTCTGTATTTTTTGATTTGTTGTTTTCATAGCTCAGTTGGTAAAGAATCTGCCTGCAATGCAGGAGACCCTGGTTCGATTCCTGGGTTGGGAAGATCCCCTGGAGAAGGGATAGGCTACCCAGCCCAGTATTCTTGGGCTTCCCTTGTGGCTCAGCTGATAAAGAATCTGCCTGCGGTGGAGGATACCTGGGTTTGATCCCTGAGTTGGGAAGATCTCCTGGAGAAGGGAATGGCTACCCACTCCAGTATTCTGGCCTGGAGAATTCCATGGACTGTATGTATAGTGCATGGGATTGCAAAGAGTTAGACACGACTGAGCAACTTTTACTTTCACTTTGTGTATGGCAGAGGTATTGATTTTTATATATTATAATCTGCCAACTTGCTGAATTCTTATTTCTAGTTATTTTCCAGGTATTCCCTTGTTCTAGGGATGTATAATCATATCTGAAATTAATAAAGATTTTGTCCTTTTCTTTCTAAGTTTATATGTCTTATTTCTTTCTCTAGTTAAACACATCTTCAGTATTGTCAGAACAGTGCTAACAGTACTGGTGTGATAGTGGGCATTCCATGATGTTGGTTCTTGGCTTGAGATTTGTATTTATCATGTAAAGGTGGTAGCTCTTTATCAGAGCTATCTTTGTAGATGATCATTTATTTTCCATTCTTTAATCTATGACTATGACAAGTTATATTGATAGTTAATATTGAATTATATCTGTCTTTCCAATATAAATTTCACTCAATTCATGGTGTACTATGTGTTTTTTGGTTTTTATTTGGGATTTTTATATCAGCATTTATAAAGAGTAGTTTATGGTTATAGTCTTTTTGTCAGATTTTGAAATTGTTATTATACTAGCTTTAATGCTTTTCAGTATCTGAATAAATTAAGCTGATTTTATTAGTGAAAATTCTTAGGGCAATATTTTTCAAACTTTTTTGATTGTGAACCAGAGTGAGAACTATATTTTATAACATAATCTGTATATATGTGTGTGTATAAATTAATAGCCAAACATTTCACAACAGCCTGTATATAGTCTATTTTCTATTCAGTTTATTTACTTAAAAAAAATGTTAAGTCATAGCCCTCAGCCACTAAATGATCACAAGTTGCAGTTTGAAAAACACTGACTTAGGTTCCAGTTTTAAAAAATAAATGAGTGTAATTAATTCATCAGCTGTTGATATATGCTTATTACATAGGAGATGATCATGAAAACAGGTATAAAGTAATTATATGGTGCTATTCAAATGTAAATCATTTATTGACCTTATTAACACACTGCCTGTCAGATAATAAATAGACCATCCTGACTGATTTCTAATAAATCTGACAATTTGTTCTTTAGAATTCTTCCTTCAGTTTGTTTAGGAAATTTCATGTTGAAAGTATTTTTCAGAAACCCTGACCTGGACCCTCCCATATTATGAGATATCATTGTGTGAAATAGACTTGACTATTATTTTATCATTGGGGATAATTATGCTTTTATATACTGCATGTTTTTGTTCATTTTGGTTTTACTTAGTGATTTTCTTTTCCAGGAATGTCCGAATCTGAGCAAGCTCTTAAAGGTACTTCTCAAATTAAGTTACTCTCATCTGAAGATATAGAAGGGATGCGGCTCGTTTGTAGGGTAAGAGTTTTCCCCTCCTCCTAGGATAGCACTTGTTTAAGCAGTTACAACAAATGAAGTCAATGATTTGCGCTTGTACAAAGATGGCAAATGTTACACAGTAAGACTGACTGGCTATTTTATTATTATTTTTGGAAAAAAAATTTTTATTAAGGTATAGTTGATTTACAATGTTGTATTAATTTCTGCTGTACATCTAAGTGATTCAATTTTGTATACATTCTTTTTATATTCTTTTCCATTATGTTTGTTCCAGAATATTGAATATAGTTTCCTGTACTATGCAGTAGGACCCTGTTCTTCATCCATTCTTTATGTAATAGTTATTTGCTATGGTTCTTTGATGAAAATCATTTATCTATTCTTTTATTTCCCTCCCTTTACTTCTCCATTGTAGAACTGTGAGAAGCCTCAAACTTCATCACTTGATTATTGTTTAGATTACTTAAGATGTACATTTTCACATAGAAATCAGTCAAGTATACTGATAAAGCTATTTGCTAGCTAGCCCAATTTTATTTATATGTTTACATAGACATACATACACATTTATTAATGTGTATTAAAAATATGTTAGAAATACATGTAAATAGTTATAAAAATTCAGGATTATAATATTCAAGGTGAGATTCATTTTGTCAGTATCCTGAAAATCTAAGTTAGTACAGAGGGTACAGATTTCTAATGCTACTTCATTTCTTCTCTAATGTATGAAGTGTTTCTCTTTTACAGCTTGCTAGAGAAGTATTGGACATTGCCGCTGGTATGATTAAACCAGGTGTAACTACTGAAGAAATAGATCATGCTGTACACTTAGTAAGAATTTTACTTTCATGCTTTCAGAAATTTTTTTATACTGTTAGATGTCTTAGACATAAATAAAGTAAACCTAAGTTCTGAATATCTACACTTGGCTAAAAATTAATTGAAAGCAAATTTTTCACTTTGTTTCAAATATAAAAAGTATTCAACAGACATTATTCCATCTGTAAGTATGCAATATTGGGGTTTGAGGTAAGCCCGAAGTACCTTGTTTCTGAAACCTCATATTTCATAACATTTTAGTTTAGATTTTATAAGATGATTAATTTTATTAGTGCTTTACGTAAATCATGCTACTGCGTGTGTCAAATATTCTGAAGTCAAAAAGAATATAATTTCTGAAACTAGTGGTAAAAAGTGTTCCCTTTTTTAATCTATTTATAATAACAAGGCTACAAAGAGACCAGATACATGTTTGTAGTAAATATAGTATCAGTTTAGTGTAGTCGCTCAGTCGTGTCCAGCTCTTTGCCACCCCATGAATTGCAGCACGCCAGGCCTCCCTGTCCATCACCAACTCCCAGGGTTCACTCAAAACTCATGTCTATCGAGTCGGCGATGCCATCTATCCATCTCATCCTCTGTCGTCCCCTTCTCCTCCTGCCCCCAATCCCTCCCAGCATCAGAGTCTTTTCCAGCTCTGCATGAGGTGGCCAAAGTAGTGGAGTTTCAGCTTTAGCATCAGTTCTTCCAACGAACACCCAGGACTGATCTCCTTTTGATGGACTGGTTGGATCTCTTTGCAGTCCAAGGGACTCTCAAGAGTCTTCTCCAACAACACAGTTCAAAAGCATCAATTCTTCGGCACTCAGTTTTCTTCACAGGCCAACTCTCACATCCATACCACTGGAAATATAGTATAGGGATATTAAAAAGCTTTTTTAATGTAGTTTTTTGACTGTGCTGGGTCTTTGGTGCTGAGCTCAGGCCTTCTTTAGTTCTGGCGAGCAGGAGGCTACTCTGTGCAGTGCGCGGGCTTCCTGCTGCGGAGGCTTCTCTTGTGGAGCTCAGACTCGAGGCATGCGGGCTCAGTAGTTGTTGGCACATGGGTTCAGTTGTCTCATGGCATGTGGGATCCTCCTGGACCAGTGATCAAACTGGTCCCATACATTGGCAGGTAGATTCCTAACCGCTAAACCACCGGGGAAGTCCAAGTATACTTTTAAAAGGAAGATTGCTTATCCACCAAGGAGAGATCTTAAAAACTCTGTAGTAGATGAGTGCATACATGATATGGTTAGGTTGTTCATAACGGAAGAGCAGTAACTAGTTACTAAATTACGTGGAAGGCTAATTAAACCTGCTCTCATAATCAAACAAATGCAAGTCATAAAACCTTCTAAATTAGGAAGTATTTTAAAGATATTTATGTACATTTCCTCTGTGAAGATGGTGAAACTGGTACTCTTTTTCATGGTGATGGTATTTAAATTGGGATATCGTTTTGGAAAGATATTTGACAGTGTGTCTTGAGCTATAAAAATGTCTATAATATTTTTAAATTTGAAATTATAAATCCCAATTGGGAGTATTCAATATATTATAAAATCCATGAACAACATGGATTTGAGCTGCATGGGTCTTCTTATGTGAATTTTTTTTTCAGTAAATATATATATATATGTACTGTAAATATATTTTCTCTTATGATTTTTAAAATAATATTTTCTCTGGCTTACTTTATTATAAGAATGCAGTATGTAATGCATATAACATACAAAGTATGTGTTAATTTCTGTTTTTGGTAAGATCAGCCATAGTGTATTAGTGAAATTTGGGGGGCAGTCAAGTTTTATGTGGATTTTGGACTAGGCGGGGAGGGAATCATGGTGCCCACTCACTGCCCCCATCCCCCCACCCACCGTGGTCCAGGGTTGTATACGGTTATGCACCAGTAGCAGTCTGAATGCTTCCTATAGGCCAGGCACACTTATGTGGCTCTTTTTTTCACCAACTCATCTCCTCTCCCAGCAACTCTGAGGTTGGCAGTACTCTCATCTCTGTTTTATAGATTAGGAAACTGAGGCAGTGAGAGGTTAAGTTGCCCAGGGCTATTCAACTTAAAAGTAATGGAGCTGACATTTTCTGTCATTGCAGTCTGCTTCTGTGTGTTCTTAACTACTGTGTGTACTGCTGTGAGAACTATAGAAGCAGATTGCTGAAGGAAAGATGATAGGCATGTAGTTACTGGTTATAATATTTGTAGTTGAGAAAACTAAATTTTCAGTAATAGTAGAATTACCAATAAAATTATAGTACATTTCACAAACTGTATTTTAGGCAGCTGTTTAAAAATTACTAGTCTGAAGACTGCAGCAATATGGAAAGAGAAATCATGTGTACTGTGACTACCACTGTATAAAAACATCCAACTAACATAAGACTCGTTTATGGAGAACTAGATCATTTTCTTAGTGATTGCTTTGTTGTTCCCACATGAATGTTCGTATGAATGTTCTATATGAATGTCTCTGGAAGTAATTTGAAAGTGAAAGCATTAGTTGCTCTGTCATGTCTGACTCTTTGAGACCCCATGGACTGTAGTACACCAGGAATTCCAGTACACATGGAATTCCCTATCCATGGAATTTTCCAGGCAAGAATCCTGGAGTGGGTAGCCATTCCCCTCTCCATGGGATCTTCCTGAATCAGGAATAGGCAGATTGCCAAGTTCTTACTGGTATTCATTTTTTTGGTCATAGGGATAGAGGCATTTATATAAGCAATTAAAATTAACTGTGCACATTAATATTTAATATATTTTTCATAAGGAGTTGGTAATTCTAAAATCTTCATATAGTGACATTTGTATATGTTTGTAAATATTTTAATGTGTGGATTTGCTTTCTTTTGCAATTATCAGTAAACTGGTTTGCTGACTGTTAGAAACCCTGCTGTTTGACATTAAAGGTAGTATCTATTATTATTTCTAAAATAAAATATTAAATGGGTTTTTCATTAGGAACATCTGTACAACAAGTTTTTCCACATTTTTCAGATTTAAAAATCTGATTAATTGCATGCATACTAGCTTTTTCTTTTGCACATTCCAAACTACTCTATTTTTAATTTATTATAGGCATGCATTGCAAGAAATTGCTATCCTTCACCCCTGAATTATTATAATTTCCCGAAGTCTTGTTGTACTTCAGTGAATGAAGTGATTTGCCATGGAATTCCAGACAGACGGCCCTTGCAAGAAGGTGATATTGTTAATGGTAAGAAATGTTGCTGTGAGCTAAGAAACAAGGTTTTGGGAGTCTGATAGTGACTTGCATCTTTGTCACTTGTCTTTAACTTATTTTTTTCATATTTAAAACTTAAATTTAAAATCTCTGGAAACCTATTTTGTGGTTTTCAGTTAACTGCTTTCAAGATACTTCTAGTATAATGTGTTTGTTACAAGTTCTTTAGTGCAGAACTTTAATATGTGACTGGTAAATGGAGGATGTCAATGAAATGTGGAACTAATAATTGATTCAAGTGGGATTGTTTTCTTACTCTTTTTAGTCCACTATTACAGGTAAAGAGAATATGTAATATGTGAAGAGAATAGTAATATGTGAAGACCTTAAGAAAAAAGGCTCAAAGTTCTGCAGAGGTACTGTCCTTGATGTTAACTTTCGAAAGTGGCTTTAGGGGCCACTGTGTTCAGCTGTTTTGGGAAACTGCGAGTGCAGAGAAAGAAGCTGCCAAGACGGGTCCCTCTGTAACTAAAAATAAATTGATGAGTTAGGCTCCCCTCGATGATATTTTTAATACTGATGAACTTGGTTTCTTTAATAATCAGATAACTTTAAGAATCTACATATTAAACAAGGAAGCATGAGCGCAAGTGTTAAAGGCTTTAGAGAGTGGACCAGCTGTGATGCTGGCTATGAATGGTAGTGGAGACTTGACTGACACTGTTTTTATATGAATTGTTTTTGCTGCAGTTGGAGTATCAGTTTATAAAACTCCCTAGATTTTGAGAGGTCTGCCTGATTCTAATTTACATATAAGCTCTATTTTTTTTTTTGCATGCATATTATATGAGGTTTTTCAGGAATGTGTGTGTTGCGCTAGAGCCAGTACACCTATACTGTGATATTATAACTTGATTGAAGATTTATGGATGAAAAATACTAATTCAATGTGCTCTCGAGGATACATTTAGCTTAGTATAGCTTAGTGGTATGGTAGTAATCTGTATTTTTAAACATGAAGACAAAGAGAAGTATGAATAGTCACAAATAAGTGAAAAGCAAGTGAGTTTTTGAAAAATAATTGTAAAACGGTGTAAATGTTTCTGTTTATTGATTGACTAGGATGAGGAAAAACTTGTTAAAGATAATGAGAGAAAGCAGTACTTTCTGTTTGATGTCACAGTGTGGCAGAGTCCTTTGTTTAATGTTCTCAACTTGGGTTATTGATCTTGCTGGAATATATCCTGGGGGATACATTATTCTTTTGCCATAAACGATCTAATCGCTGCTCTAAGAGCATTGAAGCCCACAGTCTGGCTTGTGCTATGTGACCATGGACCTGTCCTCTACAGTGAGTTTAGGTGCATTATAGACAAGAAATTATCTATTGGGTGTTATTTATTCATTGGTGTTGCTTAGAAGTTATCTTTTTCATGAAACTGCTTGATCCTGTCAGGTCGGCAAAATTTGAATTTTGAGATAAAAACGAATGTGGTCTTTCTATTTGCATATTCTTTTGCAGTGGACATCACTCTTTATCGGAATGGTTATCATGGGGACCTGAATGAGACATTTTTTGTTGGCGACGTGGATGAGGGAGCTCGGAAACTGGTTCAGACCACGTATGAGTGCCTGATGCAAGCCATTGACGCAGGTGAGGCTCAGGGCTGGGCACCCACAGAAGCTGCTGAGTAATGCGGGCCTCGAGTGGCCTGCCATTGCACCATGCATGCCTTGTCCCTTCCAGCTGTGCTTCTGCCCTACCTGAGTTAGCTTCGGGTTTGGCAGCAGTAGGTTTAAAGATGACTTGAGAATCCCTTGATGAAGATGGACTGGATTATTGCTTATTCCTTTGTCTCTTCAATGATTTATCTTCCTTTTCAATTGCTGATAAATGGGGAAGAATGTGTAGATAGTTCTGGACTGTAACTTTTCTTCTACTTTTTAATTCTTTCATAAGTATTCTGTTCTCTTATTATTAAAAAACTATAAGACTGCATCAGATTATGAGAGGAAAACATGAGTGATTTTCCTTTATACTTGCCTTTCCTTTTTTTTAAATCTCTCTTTTCTAGAGATGTCCATTCTTAACATTTAGTTTTTTTTTCTCCATAGTACATTATTACACATAACTGTATGTATGTGTTTAGTTAGATTAAATGGAATCATAATATTTGTAGTATTCTGTAATTTAGTACTTTTTCAACTAATAATATCTTAGAGATCTTTCCATATTAGAATATGTACATACCTGCATGCATAGATCTACCCATCCTTCTCATTGCTTTATATTTTATTCCACAGTACAAAAATGTCTACAACTATTCCCCTACTGGATTTTAGTGTTTTCCAGATGTCTTGCTATTATAGTGAATAATGTCTTTGGTGAGGTGTATTTCTGTGGGATTTTTCTCAGACTGTCTCTGTCTTTGTTCATACAAACAGTTCATCCATGGTTTTTAAAAATTTATGCAGTATCTTGTGAGGAAAGAGAAAGAAAGGCTTGTTGCAAATGTAAACAGACTATTAGAAGGACAGTTTGAGGGCCAACCAGTCTTCAGGTGGAACCCACAGCATTTCAGCATTATTGGTCAGTGTATTACCCAGCCCTGCCCCCACCATTAAATAGCTCTGATGTATCATCTACACCGTATACATCACTGTATACAGGACAGCGTTCTTAGGCAAATAGAGGAGATGGTGTAATTTTTACTAATTTAATAAAAATAGAGGAATGAAAAATGAAAGCATGTGATTATTTTTATATATCAGCATGTGAGATTTTCCTTTCCTTTTAATTCACTGTTGATTATACTTGAAAACTTACATTCACAGTGGTACTGTGAGATGAGAACCTTAATATTTACTATCTTTTTTGGGAAGCTTTAGGTTTAAATAATTTTTAGAGTTCTGTGTTCAATATTTATATCCCTTTTGCTTCTCTATGAGTTGATTGAAATAACCAGATAGCTGGAATGTTGTTTTACAAAGTCATAGGAATGAAACTTGCTAAGGAACTAAAATCTTTAGAACAGTAGACAACCAAGAGTAGAAGGTGCCTAATCTCTGGAAAGTGCTACCAACTCCTATGTATGGATCATTCCTGCCTGTTGTTTTTCTGATAATTTGCCCACTCTGGTTCAGAGCTGGACCAGCTGTGAAATTAGCTTTCCAGAATAGGGCTCCTCAGCCTGCACGTTTGTGGCATTTTTGAGTCTGATGATACTCTGTCGTGGGGTCCTATCCTGTGTACCATAGGATGCTTAGTAGCATGCCTGGTCTCTATTCATTGGAGGCCGGTTGCACCACCTCTCCAGGTTGTGACAACCAAAAATAAGTCTCCAGATTCTATGAAGTGTTCCCCTGGGACCAGAATTGCCTCTGGCTTGAGAATTAGGGAGAAGTCTCCATTCTCACACTGCATCATTATTGTTGAACAGGTAATTCCTTTATTATATGTGCAGCATGGGTTAAAATTTTGCTTTCCTCCCTGCTGACTGGGGCTGGTGAGAAGGCTTGGGTGGGAATGTAAGAAAATCATTATGCAAGTCAGCATGTTCCTCAGAAATCATTAATCTCCCCTGCCCCACCTCTCAATAAAAAAACAACCAAGCTGGTGCAAGAGCAAGTAAATGTTATGAAAATGATTCCTTAAGTCATTTGCTCAGAAATGTGATTGGCTGGAGAGGATATGATGTGTCTGAACCCAGGTTGGAACCTCTTTCTCAGCCAGCAGAGAAAGAGACTGTAGGGAAGGGGGACCCCCAGTACCGTGGCTGGACCCCCACGAATCCAGCAGAACCCAAATCCTGGGATCTCAGTGCTAGGAGAGCCATAGCAGCAGTAAGAAGCACTTCCTCTGGTTTTTATTTAAACAGTGGTGAAAGTCATAAAAAGTAAACAAGGCAGGAAGTATATAGTGAGAAGTACCTTTCTACATCCTACTCCCAAGATTTTCTTGAGAGGCAAATGAACAATTTGAGAACCACTTATATGGGGATAAAGATGCCCAGGGGAAGCAATTCTTTGAAAAGTCAACCAGACTGAAACTAAAGACAAGTCAGTTTCCTTTATGAGTGTTCCTTTTTCTCCTGATGCTCTCTTTATTCTCTTATCTCTCCTGCTCGCTTTAATGGAAAGCCCACTGACCTTAGAGAAGGTGAGGAAGAGAAGTGTGTTTTCCAATCTCTTTGTTTGTTCAGAGAGCAAGTGGTGCCACTCCCAGCCCCTGACTGCTGCACAGACCGTCCTCTTCTGCAGCAAAGGAGGAACCAGGTGCTGCTGGCTTGACTCTCAGCTTCATTGTTTCCCGGCAGTCTAACCTCTCTGAGCTTTGGTTTCCTCATCTTGAAAGTCTTACGTGTAAGCGTGTAAAACCTTCAGAATGGTTCCTGGCATAGATAGTGATTGCTTAGTAATTATCAGTTATTCTTTCTCTTTGCCACGAGTCTTCTCTTTTCCTTTCAGTAAAGCCTGGTGTTCGATACAGAGAACTGGGAAACATTATCCAGAAGCACGCACAAGCAAATGGATTTTCAGTTGTTCGAAGTTACTGTGGGCATGGAATCCACAAGCTTTTTCATACAGCCCCCAATGTACCCCACTACGCCAGTAAGTACTGTCCAAAGAGTTTGTATTGGCTGACTGTTTATTTAGCAGATATTTATTTCCCAAACATTTAGCAGGACCCATTGTTTTGTATTTATTAAAATAATCTACTAGCTGTTATAAATAGCTCCCCCAAATGTGCATACTCTGCACCTATCTTGCTCGCAGTAGTCCAGAGCCTGTGTGTTTGGTCACTTGGGGGGGTGGGTGGGACAGTTATTCTTTGATGCAGACGCTTGTCACTTTCAACACATAGCTTTCAGGGTCACTTTGGGGTTCCTTTTCTGATCTTAAAGACATTGGGGAGGAGGGGAGAAGCATGGAGGGGTATGCTTGGGAGGTTTTAGTGGGCCAACAAGGACTTGGCACAGATCACTCACCTTTACTTTTCATTGGCAGGAATTCAGTCATATGGCTACAGTAACTGCAAGGCAGGTAGGGAAATGTGGTCTAGCTGAGTGCTCTGGAAGAAAAGGAAAACAGTAATTTTGGTGAAGAGCCAACACTCCCTGCCACATATAGTCTGACTCTTTAGATGAAACTGATTCCGCTAAGTTTGATTTGAGTTCTTAATACATGTCAGATACTTTGTTCTTTGCTGGTATAAATAGAGGAGAATAGACAAAGTATCCTTTCCTCAGATTGAGTGCTGTCTGATAGATTAACAAGGAAGTGATGGATGATTAGTCTTACAGAACCTTTTCTCTTGAAGAGATAAGACACACGGGAGTAAGTTTGTGATTTAGTGCTGGAAATGAAAGCTATCCACATTAGGTAGCATAAGGAATTTAATAAATATAGAGGAGCCACTGCTATGTAGAGACTTTCATGTACCTTCTTGGGCTTAGGTTTGCTCATACATACAGTATCAGGGAATGATACCTACTCTAGAACTGTTCCTGGAATTAAGTGAAATCTTGCTTGGAAAGCACTTAGAGTGAACTTTTAGAATGAAGATGATGGTGATCATTTATGTTATCTCGTTTGTGCATCAAGACTCTGTGAATAATTTCTTAGCTCTATTTTTAAAAAGCAGAGTCTGTGCTTAAGGAACTGATTTACTTAAGTCCACACAAACTAGTGAATAAATGTCAGGGGTAGGATTGGTACCTGGGTTCTGTCTGCCTTTTTAGAGTCAGTCTTTCCCTTGATGCCTAGTAAGGATGTAAGCAGTTTGGCGCTGAGTCTTGTGGGAGAAGTAAAGAATGAGATTTTGGTTTGCTGGAGAAGATGAAAAGAGCATTCCATATGGTGCTGCTGCTGCTGCTGCTAAGTCGCTTCAGTCATGTCCAACTCTGCAACCTCATAGACGGCAGCCCACCAGGCTCCGCGGTCCCTGGGATTCTCCAGGCAAGAACACTAGAGTGGGTTGCCGTTTCCTTCTCCAATGCATGAAAGTGAAAAGTGAAAGTGAAGTCGTTCAGTCGTGTCCGACTCTTAGCGACCCCATGGACTGCAGCCCACCAGGCTCTTCCGTCCATGAGATTTTCCAGGCAGGGGTGGGGAAACATGAATAGGTGCTTCAGGTTGACAGACTGAACAGAGACACGATAAGCTTAGGCTAAGAGTTACATGTGAGCTAGAAAATGGGCAGTGCCAGATGGAAGATATCTGATTTCATTTTTAAGGAATTGCAGAAGATTTTTTAGCAGGAGAATGGCAAGGTGAAATTGTTATTTTGAGAAGATAAATTTACCAGGGGTGTCTGGGATGTATTGCAGGTGTGAGCCAGCCAGGCTTGTCAGCCTAATGAGCAGTTTCCGTAAATCCAGGTGTGAGGTGGTAAAATCCAAGATATCGGTAGTTGTGATGAAAAGGGGAAATGAGTGAAAAACCTCTCAACATTAGAAGCTAGAGAAGTCACTTAAGCACAGCATTTGACATAAATCAATAAGCATTTATTAGCAGACCACAGGGTCCTTTTATTTCAGCTGGAACTGTGCGCAAAGTAAAAGCTAGCAATAGATAATAAGCAGCCGACTTTGTTCCTTCCTGCTCAGCCCTTGGTCACCTATTGTGCATTCCCTTTAACAGAGTGGCAGTGGCTATTCTGATGACAGTGCTGTGTGCCATACTTGTGCTTGCGTGTGGAAAAAGTGTGGGCAAGGGAGAGAATGAGAAAAGCACTCTTACTTGCAGAGGTAACACTCAGATTTAGGGATGGACTGTATGAAGAGAGGCTTTGCTTACTAATGTTAATTTTTATTGGGTTATAGTAGGTTTATGGTGCTGTGCTAGTTGCCAGTGTACAGCAAAGGGACTCAACCAAGTTGTGTCTGATGCTCTTGCAAGTCCATGGACTGTAGCCTGCCAGGCTCCTCTGTCCATGAGTTTTTCTAGGCGAGAATACTGGAGTGGGTTGCCATCTCCTTCTCCAGGGGATCTTCCTGACCCAGGGATCAAACTGGCATCTCCTGCTTGGCAGGCGGATTCTTTACCATTGAGCCCCCAAGAAAACAGTAAAGTGAATCAGTTATGCATGTACATATATTCACTCATTTTTAAGATTCTTTTCCCATGTAGGTCATTACAGAGCGTTGAGTAGAGTTCCCTGTGCTGTGCAGTAGACTCTTACTAGTTGTCTGTTTTATGTGTAGTAGTGGGTATATGTCATGAAGAGAGATTTTTTTGAAGGAAATAAAATATATGGAAGAAGGAGATACAGGTCAGTGATGATAGTGTCAGCACAGTATGGCCCCACCGATATACAGGATGTGCCTCTTGAGTTTCATGTTAAGCTGCTTAATTAGAAATAAACAATTCTGAAAAAGAAACAAGGACCCATGTATACTTCATTTTATCCACTTTGCTGTATTTATGGAAAGTCAAGTGTTAATTGGGTTAAAATAAAATATGTTGTGGTCTCTTCAGGGAAGCATTAAAGGAAGCTACTGGAGTCTTTGTACAGCAGAGGCTTTTGAATGTAAATGGTCCCTTCTTTAACTTGTAACTCTGTATTCCTAAGCAACTGAGTATGAAACCAGGAAATTGTGTAACTTCCCTCCACATCCTGTATAAAAGAGGTCTTTGTTAAGATGAGCGCTTATGTGCTTCCTTACCATTATGGTTTGGAGGTAAAGGTGATAATGCCCTACCTTGCGAGTATAGATCAGGGTCATGCTGTGAGGCAGACAGCAGAGCAGTTGCACGTTTTTTGGGAAAGTACTCAGCATTATTATCTGCTCTGGTGTAGATACTCGGAGGGTGTGTTTTTGTTGAGTGAGCTGTGTTGAGAAGCTGAAACCATGAGCCAAAGTGAGCTGGGAATTGTAACTTCTTGAACAGCGAATCAGTGGCAGGAACAGGAGTGGAACTTGGATTCTCTCCATCAGCACTGTCCAGTGAAGTTACATATGAGGCACACATGTAATACTAAGGACTTCTCTGGTAGCTCAGACAGGAAAGCATCTGCCTACAGTGCGGATGGAGGAGCCTGGTAGCCTACAGTCCATGGGGTCGCAAAGAGTCGGACACAACTGAGCAACTTCATTTTCTTTTTCACTTTCATGCAATACTAAAACTTCTGGTTGTCATATTCAAAAGTAAGAAACAGATAGTTAATCTTACATTTTATTTAATCTATTACATTAAAATATTAGCATTTCACCATTTAATCAGTGTAAAACTATCATTGAGAGATAGTACATGCTTTTTTTGTCTTTGAAATCGGCATATGTTTTACATGTACATTCTGACTTGGCGCTTTCCAAGTGTTTAGCCTCATGCACCGAGGTCCTGCGTGCCAGTACAGTTCTCGATTCCTTCATCCATTTTTATTTCTGTGATAACTGCACTGACTCTTTTGATATCCCCAAGGGCATATGACCAAATCTATATATGTAGTAAATTGCATGTCATTTGGAGGGAAAGTTCATGAAATTAGAGATAAAAAGTCAAAATTATTTTTGCCCCTCAGATTTTTATAATAATTTGGAAACTCCTGATTTGGAATCTGTAGATTGTTTATTTTGGAAATACCTAAGATAGTGGAAAGCAGCATGATTGCTGTTCACAGGGAAGGACGTGTAGGAATGTAAACGTGAGGGTGGAGTTAGAACAAACCTAGGCAGAGCTGTTAAACAGAATCAGCCTGTTGAATAGACCCAGTGGACACCTGGGCCACCATCTGGAAGCAGAGCAATCTTATCACGAAAGCGTGAAAACCGATGCTCTCGCCACCTGGTGGTCAGGCAGAGAAAGTGCAGCCACCCGTTTACTGATCTTGATTTTTATTCTGAAAGTTAAGCTGTTCTCCATCTTTGAGATTGTCTAAAAAGACCTATACCTCTTTCAAATTTTTGGCCTTTTGGGAAGATGGCAAATCTGGACACCAACAGTTGAGTTTCTCATGATGATCCTGAAAAATATGTATTGGCAAATTTGGACAAAATAGGAGGGAGAAATGGAAATTTTGTTTCCCGTAAAAAGGGAATAATCCTGCTAGCATTGAAAAAAAGAGTAGCTTAGTGTGCAGGGGCTTTTTTTTCCCTTCCCAAGATAAGACAGTTTACAAAACTTTCTAAAAATGGTACAGTTGTTTTTAGTGGGCTGTGCCCCTACCTCCACCCCGACATCCACACCCACTCCTGTCCCAGCTAGGAGATTCGCAACTTCTGGCATAGTCTGAAATATCTTGTTCTCCTTTATACTGTCACACTTGGATAAGTATGGAACTTTGTTGGTTACATAATTGCTATTTTAACCCTGCTATAACATAAATGGAGGTATTTTTGCTTTCATAGAAGGGCTAACGACATCTGAAATCCAGTCTAGGGCATCTCTGTATTTTTCTAGAGAAAACAAGCAAAATGAAGTATGCCTAGGACAATATCTGTCCCATAGTAGGTGGTTTTTAGAGCACCCCTGTTTGCTGAATGATCTACTTTAAGAAAGGGCAGTCAGGAGAGGAGAAATTCATTAATATAAGAATCACTCATGGGAATGTAAATTGTGTACTTTTTCCAGGGAAGTGTTTAACCATATGCTGTAGGTTTTTTGCTGTGTTCTGAGTTTTTTTTTCTTTAATTTCAGAAAATAAAGCAGTTGGAGTGATGAAAGCTGGTCATGTATTTACAATTGAGCCAATGATTTGTGAAGGTGAGGAAAAAGGGATGCCGTAACATTCTATAACTGAATTTTTATTTACGTTTGGTTACTCATGATCAGATTAGTAGTCTGCTCGATTTTGCTTCATTTCTACTCTCTGTTCCCTCTTGAACTCGATTCAGTATCATGTAGAAAACCAAAAATTGTAATGGTTGGCAAGAACGCGGTACTTTCTCCATAGTAATTCATCTGCTGGGAGTAGATGCTGAAGTACTTGAATCCTGGTCCCTTTCATATAGCTTCTATCAAAGGGTGTATTGTAATAATTAGTTGCCTCCATCAATCAAGGCAGTGTGGAAATTGTTGTGTGTCCTGGTGTGTGTGAGAAAGAGGGGCGAAAAGGAAATTAGAGCCATTTTTTTGGAGGCAGACACAGTTGTTTAATTCTCCACAGCCTATGAGGTAGAGGTGCTGTCCCCATTATCCATGAGAACAAGCTGATTTTTGAAGAGGTTAAGTGTTCCATAACTTGCCCAGAGTCACTTAGCTAGCTATGTAGCAGAATCCGTGGGCCGCTAAAGTCACGCGCTGTCCTGCCTCTTCAGGGCCTGCACTTTGATCGTCAGGCACTGTCATCAGGCAGCTGCTGTGGAGAAGGCCCAGCCCAGACACGCTTCGCACTGGCAGGTTTACGTCCCTGCCGTTGTCGGTCGCTGTGACAGGCGCGTGACAGCCGTGATCGGTCGCTGTGACAGGCGCGTGACAGCCGTGATCGGTGTCGCGACTCGAGCCCTCCCTGAGGCTGTCGGAGTAATAACCGGGGCCTCCTTCACCAGTTCTCTGTTGGGATTAGGGGATGCAGAGTGATACAGCAGTCGTAGGGCTCTTGCGCCCCGTCCCCTGTGTTAATGGGGTCCCCTCAGGATCCTTCCAGTCTTTTTATAACCTAATGTTGAGAGTGATACCCCATCACTTCTACCAGATTTTCTTCCTTAGAAGTGAGTCACTAAACCCAGTCCACACTGAAGGGAAGCACTGGAGGTTGTTTTAGAGGCTACCTTCTTAACCTGATCCTTTGTTCCCTTTTCTGTAAGGTGGAAGTTACAACCTTTATCTTTTATCTGAATGCCCAGGACTGTGGTAAGAATTAAGTGACATGATTTGTATTAACACAAAGTACCTTTAAAGGGCTCTACAAATGTAGGATACTGTTTTTGTCACTCCCCAGAAGAACAATGACCCTGTGCAGTTGCAAGATAAGTAAGTGTGATGGCAGAGAAAGGCAAGGACAAGAGAAAGTGTATTTTGGTTATGCACCTATTTTCATTAACAGGCACTTGACTTGCCTGGTGGCTCAGACGGTAAATCGTCTGCCTACAATTTGGGAGACCCAGGTTCAGTTCCTGGGTCAGGAAGGTCTCCTGGAGAAGGAAATGGCAACCCACTCCAGTATTCTTGCCTGGAAAATCCCATGGATGGAAGAGCCTGGTAGGCTACAGTCCATGGGGTCACAAAGAGTCGGACATGACTGAGTGACTTCACTTCTTCACTTCCAAGTGGTGTTTCCTGCAGTAAGCAAATAACATTATGTTGAGCTGGTTCAGATAATCATCAAATTATGCCAGATATACTTCAGTGTAACTAAGCTAGGCTAAATCCCAGCTCCATAGTGGAAAGTATCTAATTCGAAGAGGAATTTCCTCAGAACAGTAGTCAAATATATTTGACTTGACATTTAGTAAAGAATCTGTTTCAGTAGATAACAATAAAATTAAAGAAGTATTAATGTCTTAAATCCATTTGTGAAAAGGTCATTCATTACATTGAAAACTTATCTATTCACACATTGTTAGATGGTTGACAAAGCATGAGTTAACTTTCTTTAAGCTGCCTCATATTTTCTTCTTAGACTGGGATTTAATGTTGCAGAAGTAGGTTACCTCACTACTTTATACTCTGGGATTTGTCTGAGGCAGTAAGATCTAATGTTTGGTAAAGAGTATTCAAAATAAAGAATATTACTGTTATTTTCTAACATCTAATTTGGAGACAGGAACATCTCTGTACACTTTTTGGTGGTGTCTGGAATTGTAGAACCTTGTAATTCTGCTGCTGTCTTCCCTGCCCCACATTTCACGCCCATTTTCTCTCTCATTTTCCTTCATTGTCTCCCAGCTTCTTCTACTGTCATTTCCTTTCTAACCCAGTCTGCCTCATCATAATTTTAAAATTCTCTTTCCAAACTCCTGTTTCTTTCCCTTTGCCCTCTTTCTGGTTACAGGGCGTGGCATACAAAAATTTCATAGTATAATCTGTTCTCACCATCTTTGCGCCTGCCATTTAAAAGTTACACAGGAATTAAATGTTATAATAAAAGTATAAAAATTTACCGTATTTCCTTCACTATATACACTGGCTATGGTTTAGTCAGATGCTTAAGTTATATCAGGAGAGAGCTAAATTCTTTAATGTACTCCTGGGATGAGTGGTAATCAGTACATTTACAGAAAGGAAGCTGAGTGCCTTTATTTTTGGAAAGAGCATCTTCATTCAGTAGTTGAGAAGTATACAAAACGTGAAGTAAAATTTAAACATTTTTATTGCTTCATTGAACCAAAGACCACAATGAAGTTGGAAAGGTTTTAGCTTAAACAGATGACGTGTACACAGGAATCTTAATAATGAATTGTAAAATTAGTTTTCTGAGCTACCCAAGGATTGAGGGGCACGGCCAAGTACACTTCCTAGGGTGTACTTAGAAAACGGACCGAGTGGTAGAATTGAGAGATGCTCTTTGTTCATTTAAGGTGGATGGCAGGATGAAACCTGGCCGGATGGCTGGACGGCGGTGACGAGAGATGGGAAGCGGTCTGCCCAGTTTGAGCACACTCTGCTGGTCACGGACACTGGCTGTGAGATCCTGACCCGGCGGCTTGATAGCACGCAGCCTCACTTCATGTCCCAATTTTAATTTCCCCCAAGACGACATATCTCAGTTATACTTTCTGGTTGTACTCCGCATTTTATTGAGAGTACAGAATGGAAGAGGAAATTTTTTATTACTTGTATTGTTTTGACTGTCTATAAGGAAGGACTACAACGTCTGACATGTGTCCTGAAGAACTTGTCTTGGGTCTGAAAAGGTCAAGAAGAAGAAAGGAAGCATTTCACAACTCCCCTCTGCCCACCCCTGCCCCCCACACAAATCTCTGCACCCCTGTCTTTCTTCCTTGCCCTTTGAGCACTTTTACTTAAACCTGCTTCTAGTTGCTTCTGTCACTGCCACCGCTGGGCCAGCACCACCAGCTGCTTTCCAGGTGAGTGCTGGAGAAGAGAATCCTTGAGACTTCTGCGACATACGTTGCTCCCAATTTTTTTTATATATTATTATGTATGTGTGGAAGTATATACGTATACATTTTAAATTCCATGTATGTAATTACTGAATACTATGTGACCTGGGATTTATACTGATTCTGCCCTGATGGGGTTCTGTGCTGTCATAATGGACCCATCGTTTGCAGTGATTTCATTCCCAGCTCGAAATTGGCTTCCCTCCTTCCCCTGCTAATGATTTATGCTTATAATTGTGTATAAGAAAGCACTCGGTCAGTGAGACCCTCCAGTGTGGGCTCTGTGTGAGTGAATGTATGTGGTAAAATCCACTTTGGACAAAGGTTATCAGGTTTTTAAAAGTTGAGTTTATGGCAGAAACAGCAGTGCTCCAAGCAGAAGCTGGCTGTTGCAGAGAATGATGTTTTTGTAATGCATTGCTATTTCAGACCTCTGTTTGGTCATAATGGGAGGAAAAATGCTCCCTTCCCCTCTCTGTCCTACTTCAAGGGCATACCTTGGAGAGATACTCAGAGAAAGCTGGAGGTTGCACTGTGGAAGTTGGAGAAGAGACAGTTCTGAAGCCTCTCCAGCAGGGAGCAGAGTCTGGAAGTGCTAACGTCTGGTAGAGCTGGTGGTGGGGCGGAAGGTTGTCTTTGGAGGTTGGACAGTTCCCTAGGAGTAGGGATGCGCTGTCCTGGGTGTGCTGAAATCACACTTCTCCTTTACACAGTTGGGAACCTCATTAGAAATGACCTCCGCTGCCCAACATCTGTGCTCCTTTCAGTTGTTCAGTCCCAAATGGGAGAGTATCCAGTGAAGACAGATCAAAGTCATTGTCATTGGAGAATACTTGATTACCGGGTATCTGGAAACTGTATGTGAAGATAATTGGATTCCACTGACCTGTCACACTTGTAAGAGAACATCTTTCCCAGAGTGCCTCAGACTTTATTGCTTTAAAGGAATCATGATAATGTTTTCATTACTTTTTATTATTTTGATGATTTAGTAATGTGGCTGAATCTGGTATAGACTCTTGGGGGTATGTGTGTGAAGTTTTTATCAAACTGTAATATTTGTGAATGGAATGCCTTGCATATAAATGTTAATATAATGTGTAAAGGGAGATTAAAAAGTTTGAATGATTATTCTGCCATGTAGTCGTAACTTTGCTGCATTTTGTTTGAGATTTTAGAAGTGGTGGGAATGGAGTGGCTGATTTCACCATCTAAAATAAACTCATGACGATTTGAGTAAAAATACTTGTTAATGTTGAATGACTGTATAAAAATTCCAGTCCTGTGTTTAGTTCAGCAGTCTACCAGTAATATTTGAGATGTAACCATGTTTCTGAGAGTCGTTTAAGACAAAGATTGCCACACAGGTAGTGCAGCATTTTATGTACTGATCATGGAATTAGCGGTGTGGGCTTATTCATTGTCTACTTATAGAAAACAAGCTCAAGGAAAAAAATCTTGGTGGGATGGTTTTTTGTTGTTAAAACACCACACTGGTGATGATGCTTTTCTCGGTTTGGGAGATGTAAAAACAGCATGGGACTCTAGTCTAATTGTATATGTGTAATTACAAATGTTTATTAGGTTTAGATGAGAAAACATCTTAGGGTAGTTTTATCATTATGCCAACTTCTCAAAAATATCAGTGTGTTAACTTTTTATTTTTGTATTAACTTTTAAAATATTTTTTTCCCCCCTGCCAGTTGTTCAGCCCCCTTTTAATTATAATTTAGAAGGGAAACATGTTTGTATTTTATCTTCAGTTTATGGCTTTTGGTGACAAAATGTGTAAAGGTGAATTAGAACCCATTCACCAACACTCTTATGTTACTTGTCACCCTCATGTCTAAATTGATAGGAAGATGTTTAGGAATTTGCCATCTTAGCTTGACTTCTCAGTGTGTCCTGTCAACGCTCTGGCTTTTCACTGAGTCTGATTAAATTCGAGAGATGGATGTTCCACTTTGTTGAAGCCCCCGAATTGTGTCTGTAAGCTATTTCTGCCCCCTTCCCCACCCCGTTTTTTTTAACTTCCAGCTCTTTATTTTGAAGATTTTTTGAATTTACAAGAAGTTGATAGTGCAGTGAAATACCCACATACCCTTTCCTGTATTCAGCAGTTGTTACTGTGCCTCGTCTCTCGATATAATAAGCATCTTTGTTTTGAGAGGAATGGCATCGTACTTTATCTGCTACTGTTGCAGCATCTCTTTTTAAAACATAAGGACATTTCCTACACGATCATTGGACAGTCGTCACACCCAAGGAACTGAATATTCAGAGTTGTCTAATGTGTAGTACACATTCACACCTGAGTCAGCTTTCTCCAGAGTGTTCTTTTTCAAAATGCAGAGTCCAAACCCATGGCATTCAGTTGCCATCTGTAGGTTTTTTTTTTTTAAACTGTAGAACCACCCTTTTCCTCCATTTTTGATCTCTTATGAAACTGACACTTGAAAAAGAAGGCTCCCCCTCACTCTGCCCACTTCTTTTTGAGTATCAGCATTATTGATTGTTTCTAAAAGTGTTGGTCACTCTAAATGTTCCATGTCTGGCCAGTGGAAGCACCTTTAAGTGTATGTATGGGTCATTTTTGCTATGCCTATCAGTCTTGGGGCATGCTCTTGCTTTTTGCCGTATGTTCTCAGTTTGTCATATACTTTTCCCGCCCCAGACTGGGAACTGGCTACTTCTCCAAGGAGCCCTGGTTTCTCTTCATGAGGAAATGGTATTTGGAAATCAAAATCTGGGTACTGCTGGGGTGTTAATTGCTCCTTGGCCCTTGCAGGGAACAGAGCCAGGAACTGCATTTTTATAAATTCGTGTTGATGTATGGCAAAAACCATCACAATATTGTAAAGTAATTATCCTCCAATTAAAAAATTAATTAAAAAATAAGTCATGAATTCATTCTGATACTTTGATTTCATATTTAACACTAGTCTTCCTCATCCTTCCCTGTTTCATGTTTGTATTTTCCTTCTCCCACGGTGAGAATTTTGGTTCTGAACAACACTAATATGTACTTATTTGCTTGATTCTACATGACATGTAAAATAATTTCAGAATTACAACACCAAAATCATTACCAACAATAAACCTAAGTGCCAAATTTGTGGTGGCTCCTATTCTTGGAACATATTTCACTAGGAGGGTACTGGTTTAAAAGGTAATTGAAGTAATTCGTTTTGATTCTGCTGTATTCTAAATTTCATAAATCATGTGTGTGCTGCTTGTTGCTAAGTTGTGTCTAACTCTTTTGCAACCCCATGGACTGAAGCTCGCCAAGCTCCTCAGGCTCCTCTGCCCATGGGCTTTCCCAGGCAAGATATTGGAGTGGGTAGCCATTTCCTTCTCTAGGGATCTTCCTGACCCAGGGATTGAACCTGCATCTCCTGCTTGGCAGGCAGATCTTTACCACTGAGCCCCCTGGGAAGCCCATAAACCCATGAGCTATTTTTTAATAATAAATGCAGTGACCTTGAGGGCTAAAGCATGCTTTAGAGATGGTGGAGATATTTTAGTGGTCTCAGAGTTGGAAACATTGGAATTGATTGAGATAGTGTGATACTATGAGTTTGTCTACATCTGATGGTGTGTGTTCTAGCTACCAGAGGAGCAAATTATACCACTTGTAATGTGGATGTATAGCCCATTTTCTAATAGACTGGGAGAAAACATCTGGATATGGTTTAAGGATATGGTTTTACAATATAGGCTGCATTATGCTGATATTCTAGAAGTTAACATGTTTTGCTTTATTTAGAAAAATGAACATCTAAAGAAAGGCAGCGCAGGCTCCATGCATTGAAATTCTGTGGCCCCACTTAGTCTCAGCTCAGAAGGGTAGGCAGCCTTCTCCTTACCTCTTTTTCCTTTTGGTGCCAAGTATTAAAAAAAAAAAAAGGGCTTGCATTTGGTTATTTTACAAAGGAAAGGCAGGAGTAAGGTGGCCTTGGCGACCTGTTACCTACTGCTTTTCATTCTGGGGACTTAAGTTAGCAACAGCACAGCTGTCTGTATATAGTAATTCTGTTATTATATTAATATATGTGTCAATATTGCCCAAAAATGTTCCAAAAATCAGTTTATGTGGAGCACTCAAGAAGGGCTTTCTGGAAAGATTTTCCATTACCACTTATGTTAAGAGTTCAAAGTAAAGTTTTAAATAATCTCTCTTGTGCATGTCCAGCCTTTTTACTGTTGCAGAGCTTTTATAATTGTTTCTGACTCCTGGGTGCTTGGCCCTTTTACTAGTACTCCAGCCTCCTCATCTCACTTCCAACAACAAACACATGGCAGTGTTTACTCCCACACACTTGCAGGCATATTTGCATCATGGTGTCAGAAAATCACAAGATCAACAAGCAGGACACCAGGGCTGAGTTCTCTAATTTTTAAACTAGTTGCATGGCTTGGACAAATTTCCATCTCTTTAAGGAGGTATCCTATTTGTGCAGTGACACAGAGCTTAGCAACTGTTTTATTCTATATATAACATGACTAAATCAAATTCACTTTATTTCAGTACTTGGGTCAGAGGTCAACAGAAAATTTAGACTAGAATTTTTTTCAAACTTTACTAGTACATCTGAGCCCTGGGTGGTTCTGAGGAAACAAAATAGACAAGGATAAGAACTGTTAGTATTAAGATGTAGATTTGCAAGAAAAAAAAAAAAGGCAACAGGTATTTGAAAGCAAATTTCCACTCTTCCATCTAGATCTGAAAATCCCATGGACAGAGGAGCCTGGTAGGCTGCAGTCCATGGGGTCGCTAAGAGTCGGACATGACTGAGCAACTTCACTTTCACTTTTCACTTTCATGCATTGGAGAAGGAAATGGCAACCCACTCCAGTGTTCTTGCCTGGAGAATCCCAGGGACCGCGGAGTCTGGTGGGCTGCCATCTATAGGGTCTCACAGAGTCGGACATGACTGAAGTGACTTAGCAGCAGCAGCAGAGTCAGGGTAGTTTTGTGGTGAACTCTCCTGAAGGGAGCATGTGCCTATTAGCTCATCTCAGTGAAATCTGTTACCATGTCCAGCTTGATAAAATCTGTGTGCTTTAAAGCCCATCACCCCTCCCCCATGCCCGTCCCCAAGTAAAAGCCCATCCCATCCGCTTTGTTCTTATAAAGTTCCACCAGAAGAAATCTGTATAATAGAGGACTTTGTATGTACTGGTTCACTGTGCCAGTTCACTTCATAAATTGTTTCTTTAAAGATATGATTTTCTTGTTATAGTTCTATGCACTTATTATCTGAGTAACTGTTTAAATATACTTAAATGTTTTCCAAATATGGTTTGTGGTGTATTTTTTCTAAAGGGTATTTGCTGACAAAGAATCTGATCTTGCATGTTAACTGAAACAAAATTGGCTGAGGAGGTCGTTTTTCCTGGGTCACACAGTATCTCTAGGGCCAAAGAACTGTTAGTTACTCGAAGGCTTTGATCATCAGCCTACTTGGGAGACTGGCAGCCAAGCAGATGTTGTGAAGCATTCTGCAGGTGTAAAATATGTTCCCTTTTCCCCAGGTCAGCAAAACGTTTGAGAATCACCAGCTACATTTGCTTTGAAATGAGAGAAATGGAAGTAGCATTATGTATGTATAGCCATTTTTAAGTTGTACACACATTAACTGGCTCCACTGTAACAAAGTTTGGATATAATGCAACTTTGTCCCCTCACCTCAAAAACCTCATCATTCCACACTTTCTACTTTATTAGTTCCCTGTCCACGTAATAAAGAACTTGTTCCAAGTCAGACATGCCTATATATTTTATGCCCTATGTTTTACAGTGAACATCACTAGGTGGGTTAAATAGAAAGCAAAATAGCCCAACATGCTGAAAATGGAAAAGCTGGCAAGATTTGAAAAATGGCAAGTGTATGAACATTTTCAGTGAGAACCAAAAAGCTGTTAAAAGTTGGTAGTATTGTAAAATTTTAGATCCTTAAAAATTGTTTTTCACTACCTTTAAGTAAAATATACAGTGGCGAGATTAGCCATTTGTGTTAAACTTATATACCATTTATCCAGTAAAGCAGTTTAAACTTCAAAAAATTCCCAATAATACTTCTAAGGTGGCAGAATTCTAATTTTGAGCAGCCAGGACAGATCTGCTTACATGCACATAGTTAATGTTTTTAGCCCTGTGTTGTCTATGTTCTTCCAAAAACTATTTGGTTCCACAATATACATAACAGCCTAGATGCTGTCCAAGAGGATGTAATGAAAGGATCTTAACAAGAAATACTTTAAACCCATGATCCAAGAATCTTCAAAGAGGCAACTGTGCTTTCATCCAGGAAAGGCTCATACCTGTTAAACTGAATTAGCTGGCTCAAGACTATGTACACGTCACTGTGACAGAAGTGAAAAGTAAACTTTCTGATTGACCAGCTGCCAGAATTGGGGTTACATTGTTTTACTACCTTAAAATTGCTTTACTTTCTCATATTGGTGAACATAAAATGTTTGCCATTCTCGTTCATGTATAACTATACATGAATGAGTGGAACAATCTTTTAAAAGAACTATTAGATCTTCTCCATTATTACCCTCATATGTTCTATGTTACTACAGTTGCTTAAGGCAGTAGAATATACTTTGCTCCTGGAAGGCTGAGCTAAAACACACCAGATTAAAGTACATTTCTTATAGCTGGGGTAGAAGCTAGTTTTAATTTCCTCCTCTTCCAGTTTACACAGGACAATAGGTTGGAGCCCTTTGGACCCCTACTGAGTCTCTAGCCCTCTAGATAAAATGAGAGAAGCTAGATTATACTGCCTTGTCCTTCAAATGCACCAAAGATCCAAAAGAAGTCCTGACCATAACTGCCATTTTCTGTTTTCATTTTGGGAGCAATTAAGCCACATCAATCAGAAGAATTAAAACAAGAAAAAGCACGTGCTTTCAATTCAACCAAAGATATATATATATATCAGTGTCCTGATACAAAAACAGTCTTAAGATATAATGTGGAAAAAGTAAAAGGCACAGAATAGTGTTAGTATTCATTTCTATAAATTAAGATATATGTATACATGTTATTTCATTCATAGAAACTTCTGGGAAGATATATAAACTTACCGGCGGTCACCAGTTTTGGGGGAGAGGGAAGTTTAATTTTTCTTTCTCATATAATTTTCTCTACTATTTGAATGTTCTAACTCTTGCATGTATTGCTCTCATGTATTTATTTTTGTGTTAATGGATTACCGGGATTTAAGACTGCACCATTTTTGCTTGCTGCTTTATTCTGCTCAGGGTAAAGAAGCCTAAATGCTACTTAACAGCACCAGGAGAACGCTGATAGGTTTGACCATACTAAAATAAAAATTTAAAAATAATAAAATATATTTAAAATATAAAACTTATGAAGGATTGGCATCTAGAATAAAGAAGTTGTAAAAATTAATCAGAAGAGAAGAATTGATTTAATAGAAAAATGGGCAAAGGATGTAAAGAGATACCTTACAAAAAAGGAAATAGACGGGCTGTCACCTGAGATGGCCCACACCTTGTCTGTGGATGTGCTACTCTTTAGATAAAGCCATTTCTTATCTATCACTTTGTCTCTCCGTGTGTTCTTTCTGCAAAAAGACATCAAGAACCTGAACTTCACCTGAAACTCTTACAACATTGTTAACCGGCTATACCACCATACAAAAATTTAAAAAATGTTTAATCAATTAAAAGAGAACCTGAGCTACATTAAGTCCTGAGACTAGGTGGGTGTGTGATCTCACCTAAATGACTGTGGAGTCAAGTCCCAGTCAGAATTGCACGATTTCAGATATTTTGTACAGCACAGGGAAATATAGCCATTGTCTTGTAATAACTTTTAGTGGAATATGATCTAAGTTAGAGAAAGACAAATATCTTCTCATGCTTGATGTCTTTACTTCCTTCCAACCCCCTCCTCTCCTGGATTTTCCTGTGTGCCTTCTACAGAAATGGATCCATCCTCTACCTGGGTTTCATCAGTCTGGCACCTCCACTGTATATTCCCAAGCCCAGCAGGCAAGGAACAGAGAATCTTCAGGTTAGAGGGGAGGGGAGAAGAATGTTGTCAATACACTTAGATTTCTTTTTCATTTTGACCACTTAATCATTGTCTTTTCTGAGAGTAGATGAATAAAGGTACTGAAACCATTCACCTCAAATTGGGACTTGAACCCATGTGCTGGGACTCAAACCCAACCAAAACCCTGCTTGGGACTTGAACCCAACCAAAACCTTGCTTAGGACTTGAACCTACATGGCTGGAACTCAAACCCAGTAAAAACTCACAGTACCTGGTTTCAGAACCTAATGAAGCTCAGAAGAAAAAAAAATTACAGATGACTGAAAGAATGAGACTTCAGTAATTAAGGCAAGTGCAAATTAAAGTCATTTCATACCCATGTGATTTGTAAAAATTGACAACCACTTTGAAGAGCACAATTGCGCTCATCTCACACGCTAGTAAAGTAATGCTCAAAATTCTCCAAGTCAGGCTTCAGCAATATGTGAACCGTGAACTTCCAGATGTTCAAGCTGGTTTTAGATAAGGCAGAGGAACCAGAGATCAAACTGCCAACATCTGCTGCATCATGGAAAAAGCAAGAGTTCCAGAAAAACATCTATTTCTGCTTTATTGACTATGCCAAAGCCTTTGACTGTGTGGATCCCAATAAACTGTGGAAAATTCTGAGAAATGGAAATACCAGACCACCTGACCTGCCTCTTGAGAAATCTGTATGCAGGTCAGGAAGCAACAGTTAGAACTGGACATGGAACAACAGACTGGTTCCAAATAGGAAAAGGAGTAGGTCAAGGCTGTATATTGTCACCCTGCTTATTTAACTTCTATGCAGAGTACATCATGAGAAACGCTGGGCTGGAAGAAGCACAAGCTGGAATTAAGATTGCTCGGAGAAATATCAATAACCTCAGATATGCAGATGACACCACCCTTACGGCAGAAAGTGAAGAGGAACTAAAAAGCCTCTTGATGAAAGTGGAAGAGTAGAGTGAAAATGTTGGCTTAAAGCTCAACATTCATAAAATGAAGATCATGGCATCTGGTCCCATCACTTCATGGGAAATAGATGGGGAAACAGTGTCAGACTTTATTTTTGGGGGCTCCAAAATCACTGTAGATGGTGATTGCAGCCATGAAATTAAAAGATGATTACTCCTTGGAAGGGAAGTTATGACCAACCTAGATAGCATATTCAAACCAGAGACATTACTTTGCCAACAAAGGTCCATCTAGTCAAGGCTATGGTTTTTCCAGTGGTCATGTGTGGATGTGAGTTGGACTGTAAAGAAAGCTGAGCACCAAAGAATTGAAGCTTTAGAACTGTGGTGTTGGAGAAGACTCTTGAGAGTCCATTGGACTGCAAGGAGATCAACCAGTCCATCCTAAAGGAGATCAGCCCTGGGATTTCTTTGGAGGGAATGATGCTGAAGCTGAACTGCAGTACTTTGGCCACCTCATGCGAAGAGCTGACTCATTGGAAAAGACTCTGATGCTGGGAGGGATTGGGGGCAGGAGGAGAAGGGGACGACAGAGGATGGGATGGCTGGATGGCATCACCAACTCAATGGACATGAATTTGAGTGGACTCCGGGAGTTGGTGATGGACAGGGATGCCTGGCATGCTGTGATTCATGGGGTCGCAAAGAGTCGACTGAGTAACTGAACTGAACTGAACTTGAGCAATTTGACAATTTCTAGTAAGGTTTAAAATGTTTTCCTGTGACACACATCCATATGACATTGAGCATGATGTGCATGGATGTTCCCCAGTGTTTTTAACAATACAGAAACAATTTGGGAAACTATATGCCACAGTTGGAGACAGATAAATGATGGTAGTTCATATAGGTGAATACTACTGCATAGTAGTCAATGAATGGGAGCATCATATACAATAGGAATTAATCACACAGTAATGAGTGAAAAAGCTGCAGAGTAAGATAGCATCCGGTTTAACACATGTATGACAACACTGAAGACTGGCGGGTTTACAGATATGTACAGTAAAAGTATGGCAACCTGGATGAGAGTGATAAACATGATTCTGGATGCTGACTATACCTCAGCAGGGGAAAGGCAATGTGGTCTGGAAGAGTAAAATGTTAAGATTTGACAAAATAAGTGCTTCAGTTTGGATATTCAGTAAATAAATGTTTTCCATATACTTGAAATAAGTTCACAGAGTGATCAACACCACAAAACTACCTACTTAAAAGGTAGTTTCAGTGATGAATCCTGGTGCTCTGTATGGGCCAGATGCCATACCAGGAATTAGGGGATCTAAGTTTGAACAGTGCACGGTACCTGCCCTCAAGAAGACAGTCTTCAGTGTCCCTGGTGGTCCAGTGGTTAAGAATCCACCTGCCAATGCAGGGGATATGGGCTCTGTCCCTGGTCGGGGAAGATTCCACATGCCTTGGGGCAACTAAGCCCGCACACTCTATAGAGCCTATGTGTTGCAACTCCTGAGCACCCTAGAGCCTGTGCTCTGCAACAAGAGAAGCCACCACAATGAGAAGCCCATGCACCACAACTAGAGAGAGCTGGTGCAGTAACGAAGACCCAGTGCAGCAAAAAAAAAAAAAAAGATAATCTCGCCGAAGCAGATTTCAGTCGGCTGGAAAAATCTCTTCTTTAATAATGGGTCTGAGATCCTTAAAAGTTACAAGAATGTTACCAGTGACAGGGAAGACAACAGCATACACTCACCACTGCCTTGCCTTCTCCGTCTTTCCTTTAAAGAATGAAGATAACAGGGAGAGAAATCATGAGAATGAATTCAGCATAAAACAGCTGACAACTCCCACACATATACAGGCATTCCTTTTATTATGTTAGAAATATTCTTTAATGAGCTAGCAATTATTTATGTGAAGAAGAGACCAGAAAACAGATTTATGACAGTATTAGCCTTATCCTTGATTAGACATGTAGGAATTTACATACAAAACATTATTGCTTAGAGTAGGTTAGTAAAGATCTAAGAAGCTGTGAACTTGAAAGAGCTCCTTTCTGCTTTTTGGCTGCTCCAATCAGACCCCAAGACTTAGTTACAAGGATGGAAGAATTCTCCTCTTTTGAACTTAAAGCTTTACAACAGTTCGGATGCTGTAAGAGAAGAAAACAATAAACAAAAGTTCAGAGTCATTTAACACCACTTTTTTTTTAATACTTCCTCCGTAAGCCCCAAATCATTACCACAGTCTATATTACACAGCTAAAGAGAAAGCTTACCTCTTTCCAGCATGCATCAGCTCAAAGGCTTCATTAATTTGGTCAAAAGGCAGACTGTGAGTCACAAACTCATCAACTTTTATCTTTTTGGACATATATTCAGACACCAACTTTGGGACACTTTCTACACTCTTCCATCCTAAAGGAAATCATACATTTATTCATTACTTTTCCCAACAAATCTCTATAGTATGCTTATTAGACATCTAAGAGAATGAATTTTTTCATGAATTAAAGAGGAATGAAAAACTTCAAAATCAAACTAGAGAGGAGGAAGAATTTAATACACATCTTTAGTTAAGAAAAAAGCAGATGCCTTTTGAGCACTTTTCTTTTTTCTGTGTTAAGATTTACTAATATCTCATTAAACCTTTAAATGTACAAATAAGCCTTCTCCCTTTTAAAACTAGGGTTTCTTTGGACTGTATTTCAAGCTTCTTTTGTGTGTGTGCTAAGTCGCTTCAGTTGTGTCCAACTCTGCGAACCATGAACTGCTGCCCACCAGCCTCCTCTGTTCATGGGGTTCTCCAGGCAAGAATACTGGAGTGGGTTGCCATTTCCTTCTCCAGGGGATCTTTCTGACCCTTTTCCAAATCTCCCTCCTTACATCCTCAACAGATTACCTTTTTATTCCAAACTGGTGCCTTTTTCCCCCTCTCATCTCTGGGTAACAGACAACTACAACTACTGCTATTCCCTACACCCAAACTTCTATTTACATTGTGAGTCATGTGTTAGCAACACCCATGGGGCCCCAAGCTCCAGCTTATTTCCCAACAAGCATGTGTTTCGGTGAGGCTTCAGTTAGAAGTGACTTCTAAGCCCCCTGGCTCAGTCTCCCAGACATTTTTAGAACATTCTCAAATATAGCTCTGGAACCTCAGCTGAGGCCTCTGAGCTGCATGTGTGGCTCTACAAGTCTGTTCTAATACACTCAAGTGGGTCATACTAGTTTCTAGGGCTTTGAAAAGAGGTTTAGTTAGCTTGACATTTTCCTTGACAAATTGTGTAGTATAAAGAAGGAAAACTTAGGCCAAACCCCTCATTTTTCATACTTTCCCAATTTCCTGGCCTTGAGAAAAAAATGTGGCACGATATGAGGCAGGGAATGAGACACTTTGTTAGATGCAGGTCATTTCATTTGAAACTCATGGTATGTAATACTTTTTCCTTAGGAGAATTGTAAGGATATAAATATGTTTTTAAAAATATATTAAAAACTTAAGATTTCCTTCATTCATAATAGTTGGGATATATAAACATGTTTTGATGTCCTTTCTCTTCCCTATCTGAGCAACCCTAAGAAACAGAAACTGTTTCTTAGCATTCTCCTGGTAGTTGGCAACCCCAGGTAACCACATACTTTTAGGATCACTCAAGGGAAAAATGATCAGTCTGGCAGCTTTTCCATTTTGTTATACGGCTCTGTCTAACTTAAAGTTTTACTCAGACTGGTTACTGCTGAAATCAGTACTGTTTAGAGAGAACCATGATCACATCCAGGGATCACTGCACTCTTTGGGAAAATTTGTAAAAAAAAAAAAACAACACACCAATAACCTATGTAAGTCTACCAGATGACACAAGGTGGCTGGCCTGGTTTATCCTGTATCCAGCTTCAGACCTAGTCCCAGCTATTTCATTAATGAAATATTAGTATTTTTTTCAGTGTATAAAAGTTCCCTTGTGTTTCAGAAGAAGCTGAGCACCTCCCCAGTCCCCAGGGTTAGTACTCATTAGGATTACAATTCTGCTAAAGGAAATAATAGAAGAAAATGTCCTCAGCCATCAATTACCTCCAAAGGCAGTGCCTTTCCACGTGCGGCCCGTGACTAGCTGGAACGGACGAGTGGCGATTTCTTCACCAGAGGCAGCTACTCCCACTACCACGCTGGTGCCCCAGCCTTTGTGGCAGGCCTCCAGCGCTGCTCTCTGCAGGCGAACCACAGAAGTCAATGCATTTCGCTAAGAATATCTACGTCCCCAGAAACTTCTGTGGGACAGGGTAGTGGTACAGAGAGCTTTTTTAGAAAAATGGCGACAAAATGATCAAAGTATTTATTAAGTTGTTTAATTTTATTGAACAATTTTAATAGGTATTTTTAAAAGAATTTGCTAACTTGGCTAAATATTAACACAAATTGAAAGAATTTAAAGCTTTTATTTGTTGTCTACTTTAAAAAGTAAGGCTTAGCACGAAATTCTAAAGACCCTAATAAAGGCAGCAGCAAAGAAGTAACAGTAATACTTCTGCTGAGTATCTACTCTGTCAAGTACATACCTGCAATACCTATACTTGATTACTATCTGCATTTTATACTTGGGGAAACAGATTTAGAGACGTTTAGTTGCTCAAGGTTACTGAGTTACTAAGTGGATATGTATCTAATTCCAAAGCCCATGTCCTCTATAACTGCATCATTTTGCCTTTTCATTTAATGAAATGCACTTTAAGATTTAGCATAGACTGAAAGGCAAAGCAACATTTTCCTTCATCTTTCCCTTGTATAATTCAGTTATTTTTCCCTTCTTTGAGCAACCATTCTTATCCGAGAATTTAAGACTTTTCCTTTGCAAAACAAAACAAGTTTTTATCTTAATAAAATTACATTTTAAAATGCAGTTACACACACACACAAACACATGGAATGAAACCAGGCGTACTCACCATGATTTTCACATTACCAATACACTCAAAGGAATAGTCGACTCCCCCATCAGTCATCTCAATGAGCACTTCCTGAATCGGTTTACTGAAGTCCTGGGGGTTAATACACTCAGAAGCCCCAAACTCCTTGGCTCTTGCGAATTTATCTTTGTTGATGTCCACACCAATGATCCGGGTTGCACCAGCCACCTTACAGCCCATGATAACTGCCAATCCAACTCCTCCCAGGCCAAAGACAGCACAAGTAGAGCCAGGCTCCACCTAACATTAAAAGAAAGCCTATAAGGTACTCATTCTGTAAGAGTCAGCGAAATCATTAGGTTTCTTACAGGGTGGGCCAAGTTCACTATTTCAGCAAAGCTTTGCTGTATGAAGTTAGAAGATGGAAGCTAAAACCCAGGCTAACACTTACCTTGGCAGCATTCAAAGCAGCACCATAGCCAGTTGAAATGCCACAACCCAGAAGGCAAACTTTATCCAAAGGTGCTAAAGGATCAATTTTAGCAACAGAAATGTCAGCCACAACTGTGTATTCAGAAAATGTGCTGGTTCCCATGTAATGTAAAATTGTCTTTCCTTTACAAGTAAATCTGCTAGTGCCATCTGGCATTAATCCTTTTCCTTGAGTGACTCTAAAGAAAAAGAAATCAATTTTTTAAAATGATGACCAGTGAATAGTTAGAAGACTGTGCTAAGACCAAAGCTCTAATTTCTAACGTATTCATTAATCAATTTAGCACCTTTCACCAATGCCTGATTAGGAAAACTTTTAAAAGAATTATAATTTTATGAATCTTTTCCAACATTCAATATCCTTCTAGATTACCTGTTAAGGGTAGTGAAATAATTTTAACAGGTACAACTTATGGATCATATGAAATGATTTTAAAATTCCATCATGTGACCCTATATGCGAGATAGCAAAAGACACACAGATGTAAAAAACAGTGGTTTGGACTCTGTGAAAGAAGGTGAGGGTGGGATGATTTGAGAGGGTAGCGTTGAAATGTGTATATGATCATATGTGAAGGGGATTGTCAGTCCAGATTCCATGCATGAGACACCGTGCTCAGGGCTGGTGCACTGGGATGACCCTGGGGGATGGGATGGGGAGGGAGGGTGGGAGAGAGGTTCTGAAAGGTGAACACATGTGCGCCCATGTCTGATTCATGTTGATGTATAATCCACTCCAGCACTCTTGCCTGGAAAATCCCATGGATGGAGGAGCCTGATAGGCTACAGTCCATGGGGTCGCAAAGAGTCGGACACGACTGAGCAACTTCACTTCACTTCATGGCAAGAACCACTACAATACTGTAAAGTAATTAACTTCCAATTAAAATAAATTAATTTTAAAAGAAAAAAAATTCCATCATGAAACTGTGAGCAAATATAACTTCAAAAAGCATTAAGCCAAAACAGCATCCACACAGCAGAGATTACAAGCAACTAAATAGATAGGGAAACAGTAGAAATAGTGGCTGACTTTATTTTTCTGGGCTCCAAAATTACTGCAGCCATGAAATTAAAAGATGCCTACTCCTTGGAAGGAAAGTTATGACCAACCAGGACAGCATATTAAAAAGCAGAGATATTACTTTGCCAACAAAGGTCCGTCTAGTCAAGGTTATGGTTTTTCCAGTGGTCACGTATGGATGTGCGAGTTGGACTATAAAGAAAGCTGAGCACAGAAGAATTGATGCTTTTGAACTGCAGTCTTAGAGAAGAGTCTTGAAGGTCCCTTGGACTGCAAGGAGATCCAACCAGTGCATCCTAAAGGAGATCAGTCCTGGGTGTTCATTGGAAGGACTGATGTTGAAGCTGAAACTCCAATACTTTGGCCACCTGATGCGAAGAGCTGAATCACTGGAAAAGACCCTGAGCTGGGAAAGATTGAGGGCAGGAAGAAAAGGGAATAACGGAGGATAAGATGGTTGGATTGCATCACCGACACAATGGACACGGGTTTGGGTGGACTCAGGGAGTTGGTGATGGACAGGGAGGCCTGGCGTGCTGCGGTTCATGGGGTCACAAAGAATCAGACACAACTGAGTGACTGAACTGAACTGATCCAGATCAGCAGATAAAAGGAGATGTCCAAACTGGTTAATTCAAATTTCTTAGGAGGCCTATTTCAAAAGTGTAATAGTCCCCATGGATTCAAGTTATCTTCTCTCGCAATGGCTTCAAAATTATTTTTGATATTCTAAATGGTTGATGTAACATCTTGCTTAGGAATATGGGCCTAAAGACAGACACAGTCAATCAGCTCAGTTGGTCAGTTATGTCCAACTCTTTGAGACCCCATGGACTGCAACATGCCAGGCCTCCCTGGCCATCGACAACTCCAGATTACTCAAACTCATGTCCATTGAGTCAGTGATGCCATCCAACCATCTCCTCCTCTGTTGTCCCCTTCTCCTTCTGCTTTCAATCTTTCCCAGCATCAGAATCTTTTAAAATGAGTCAGTCCTTCCCATCAGGTGGCCAAAATATTGGAGTTTCACCTTCAGCATTAGTCCTTTCAATGAATATTCAGGACTGATTTCCTTTAGGATGGACTGGTTGGATCTTTCTGCAGTAAAAGGGACTCTCAAGAATCTTCTCCAACACCACAGATCAAATGCATCAATTCTTTAGTGCTCACCTTTCTTTATAGCCCAACTCTCACATCCATACATTATTACTGGAAAAACCAAAGCCTTGACCAGATAGACCTTTCTTGGCAAAGAAATGTCTCTGCTTCTAAATATGTTGTCTAGGTTGGTCATAACTTACCTTCCAAGGAACAAGTGTCTTATTTTCATGGCTGCAGTCACCATCTGCAGTGATTTTGGAGCCCCCCAAAATAGTCTCTCACTGTTTCTCCATCTTGCCATGAAGTGATGGGACCCAATGTCATGATCTTAGTTTTCTGAATGTTGAGTTTTAAGCCAACTTTTTCACTCTCCTCTTTTACTTTCATCAAGAGGCTCTTTAGTTCCTCTTCACTTTCTGCCATAAGGGTGGTGTCATCTGCATATCTCAGGTTATTGATATTTCTCCTGGCAATCTTGATTCCAGCTGTGCTTCCTCCAGCCCAGCATTTCTCATGATGTACTCTGCATATAAGTTAAAGCAGGGTGACAATATACAGCCTTGGAGTACTCCTTTTCCTATTTGGAACCAGTCTGTTGTTCCATGTCCAGTTCTAACTGTTGTATCCTGACCTGCATACAGGTTTCTCAAGAGGCAGGTCAGGTGGTCTGGCATTCCCATCTCTTTCAGAATTTTCCACAGTTTGTTGTGGTCCACACACTCAAAGGCTTTGGCAAAGTCAATAAAGCACAAATAGATGTTTTTCTGGAACTCTCTTGCTTTTTGATGATCTAGCGGATGCTGGTAATTTGATCTCTGGTTCCTCTGCCTTTTTGAAAACCAGCTTGAACATCTGGAAGTTCATTGTTCACAGACTGTTGAAGCCTGGCTTGGAGAATTTTGAGCACTACTTTACTAGCATGTGAGATGAGTGCAATTGTGCGGTCATTTGAGCATTCTTTGGCATTGCCTTTCTTTGGGATTGGAATGAAAACTCACCTTTTCTAGTCCTGTGGCCACTGCTGAGTCTTCCATATTTGCTGGCATATTCAGCATAGCACTTTCACAGCATCATCTTTCAGGATTTGAAACAGCTCAACTGGAATTCCATCATCTCCACTAGCTTTGTTCGTAGTGATGCTTCCTAAGGCCTACTTGACTCTGCATTCCAGGATGCCTGGCTCCAGGTGAGTGATCACACCACCACGATTATCTGAGTTGTAATGATCTGTTTTGTATAGTTCTTCTGTGTAATCTTGCCAATTCTTCTTAGTATCTTCTGCTTCTGTTAGGTCCTTAGCATTTCTGTCCTTTACTGAGCCCATCTTTGCATAAAATGTTTCCTTGGTGTCTCTAATTTTCTTGAAGGGATCTCTAGTCTTTCCCATTCTATTGTTTTCCTGTATTTCTTTGCACTAATCACTGAGAAAGGCTTTCTTATCTCTCCTTGCTATTTCTTTGAACTCTGCATTCGAATGGGTATATATTTCCTTTTCTTCTTTGCCTTTCACTTCTCTTTTCAGTTCAGTTCAGTCACTCAGTCGTGTCTGATTCTTTGCGACCCCATGATTCGAGCACGCCAGGCCTCCCTGTCCATCACCAACTCCCAGAGGTCACTCAGACTCAAATCCATTGAGTCAGTGATGCCATCTAGCCATCTCATCCTCTGTCGTCCCCTTCTCCTCCTGCCCCCAATGCCTCCCAGCATCAGAATCTTTTCAGTGAGTCAACTCTTCACATGAGGTGGCCAAAGTACTGGAGTTTCAGCTTTAGCATCATTCCTTCCAAAGAAATCCCAGAGCTGATCTTCCAGAATGGACTGGCTGGATCTCCTTGCAGTCCAAGGGACTCACAAGAGTCTTTTCCAACACCATAGTTCAAAAGCATCAATGCTTTGGCGCTCAGCCTTCTTCACAGTCCAACTCTCACATCCATACATGACCGCTGGAAAAACCATAGCCTTGACTAGACAGACCTCTGTTGGCACAGTTCAAAAGCATCAATTCTTTGGCGCTCAGCTTTCTTCACAGTCCAACTCTCACATCCATACATGACCACAGGAAAAACCATAGCCTTGACTAGACAGACCTTAGTCAGCAAAGTAATGTCTCCTCTTTTCAATATGCTATCTAGGTTGGTCATAACTTTTCTTCCAAGGAGAAAGCATCTTTTAATTTCCAGGCTGCAGTCACCATCTGCAGTGATTTTGGAGCCCCCAGAATAAAGTCAGCCGCTGTTTCCACTGTTGCCCCATCTATTTCCCATGAAGTGATGGGACCAGATGCCATGATCTTCGTTTCTGAATGCTGAGCTTTAAGCCAACTTTTTCACTCTCCACTTTAACTTACATCAAGAGGCTTTTTAGTTCCTCTTCACTTTCTGCCATAAGGGTGGTGTCTTCTGCATATCTGAGGTTATTGATATTTCTCCCAGCAATCTTGATTCCAGCTTGTGCTTCTTCCAGCCCAGCATTTCTCATGATGTACTCTGCATATAAGTTAAATATACAGGGTGACAATATACAGCCTTGGCATACTCCTTTTCCTATTTGGAACCAGTCTGTTGTTCCATGTCCAGTTCTATCTATTGCTTCCTGACCTGCACATATAAGTTTCTCAAGAGGCAGGTCAGGTGGTCTGGCATTCCCATCTCTTTCAGAATTTTCCACAGTTTATTGTGATCCACACAGTCAAAGGCTTTGGCATAGTCAATAAAGCAGAAATAGATGTTTTTCTGGAACTCTCTTGCTTTTTGATGATCCAGCGCATGTTGGCAATTTGATCTCTGGTTCCTCTGCCTTTTCTAAAACCAGCTTGAACATCTGGAAGTTCACAGTTCATGTATTGCTGAAGCCTGGCTTGGAGAATTTTGAGCATTACTTTACCAGGATGTGAGATGAGTGCAATTGCGCGGTCGTTTGAGCATTCTTTGGCATTGCCTTTCTTTGGGATGGGAATGAAAACTGACCTTTTCCAGTCCTGTGGCCACCGCTGAGTTTTCCAAATTTGCTGGCATATTGAGTGCAGCACGTTCACAGCATCATCTTTCAGAATGAAATAGCTCCACTGGAATTCCATCACCTCCACTAGCTTTGTTCGTAGTGATGCTTTCTAAGGCCCACTTGACTTCAAATTCCAGGATGTCTGGTTCTAGGTGAGTGATCACACCATCGTTATTATCTTGGTGGTGAAGATCTTTTTGTACAGTTCTTGTGTGTATTCCTGCTACCTCTTCTTAATATTTTCTGATTCTGTTAGGTCCTTACCATTTCTGTCCTTTATCAAGCCCATCTTTGCATGAAATGTTCCCTAGATATCTCTAATTTTCTTAAAGAAATCTCTATAGTCTTTTCCATTCTGTTCTTTTCTTTTCTTTCTTTTCATTGATCACTGAGGAAGGCTTTCTTATCTGTTCTTGGTATTCTTTGGAATTCTGCATTCAGATGCTTATATCTTTCCTTTTTTCCTTTGCTTTTGTTTCTCTTCTTTTCACAGTTACTTGTAAGGCCTCCTGAGACAGCCATTTTGCTCTCTTGCATTTCTTTTCCATGCGGATGGTCTTGATCTCTGTCTCCTGTACAATGTCACGAACCTCCATCCATAGTTCAACAGGCTCTCTATCAGATCTAGTCCCTTAAATCTATTTCCCACTTCTACTGTATAATCATAAGGGATTTGAATTAGGTCATACCTGAATGGTCTAGTGGTTTTCCCTACTTTCTTCAATTTTAGTCTGAATTTGGCAATAAGGAGTACATGATCTGAGCCACAGTCAGCTCCTGGTCTTGCTTTTGTTGACTGTATAGAGCTTCTCCATCTTTGGCTGTAAAGAATATAATCAATCTGATTTTGGTGTTGACCATCTGGTGATGTCTATGTGTAGACGTGGGTCATGGTGGAGAGGTCTGACAGCATGCGGTCCACTGGAAAAGGGAATGGCAAACCACTTCAGTAGTCTTGCCTTGAGGACCCCATGAACAGTATGAAAAGGCAAAATGATAGTATACTGAAAGAGGAACTCCCCAGGTCAGTAGGTGCCCAACACGCTACTGGAGATCAGTGGAGAAATAACTCCAGAAAGAATGAAGGGATGCAGCCAAAGCAAAAACAATACCCAGCTGTGGATGTGACTTGATGATAGAAGCAAGGTCTGATACTGTAAAGAGCAATATTGCATAGGAACCTGGAATGTTAGGTCCATGAATTAAGGCATATTGGAAGTGGTCAAACAGGAGATGGCAAGAGTGAAATTCGACATTCTAGGAATCAGCGAACTAAAATGGACTGGAATGGGTGAATTTAACTCAGATGACCATCATATCTACTACTGCGGGCAGGAATCCCTTAGAAGAAATGTCGTAGCCATCATGGTCAACGAAAGAGTCCAAAATGCAGTACCTGGATGCAGTCTCAAAAATGACAGAATGATCTATCTCTGTTCGTTTCCAAGGCAAACCATTTAATATCACAGTAATCCAAGTCTATGCCCCAACCAGTAACACTGAAGAAGCTGAAGTTGAATGGTTCTATGAAGACCTACAAGACCTTTAAAACTAACACCCAAAAAAGATGTCCTTTTCATTATAGGGACTGGAATGCAAAAGTAGGAAGTCAAGAAACACCTAGAGTAACAGGCAAATTTGGCCTTGGTATACAGAATGATGCAGGCAAAGGCCAATAGAGTTTTGCCAAGAAAATGCACTGGTCATAGCAAACATGCTCACTTCTCTTTTATTCATAGCTATTTGTAAGGCCTTCTCAGACAACATTTTGCCTTTTTGCATTTCTTGTCCTTGGGGATGGTCTTGATCCGTGTCTCCTGTACAGCGTCATAAACCTCCATCTATAGTTCTTCAGGCACCCTATCAGATCTAGTCCCTTAAATCTATTTCTCACTTCCCCTGTATAATCGTAAGGGATTTTATTTAGGTCATATCTGAATGGTCTAGTGGCTTTCCATACTTTCCTCAATTTAAGTCTGAATTTGGCAATAAGGAGTTCATGGTCTGTGCCACAGTCAGCTCTCGGTCTTGTTTTTGCTGACTATTTCATTCTGTACTCCAAGGCCAAATTTGCTTGTTAATCCAGGTATTTCTTGACTCTCTACTTTTGCATTCCAGTCCTCTATAATGAAAAGGACATCTTTTTCTGGTGTTAGTTCGAGAGGGTCACACACACTTGTGTTCAAATCCCATGTGGCCCTTGTCAAGTGAGTTAACTTCTGTGCCTTCATTCTATCATTAGAAAATCAGAGAAACCATCTTTCTTAGAGATTGCTAAAAAAATCAAATGAGGTTATGTAAGCATTAGCATTGTGCTTGGCACAGAGTACTTAATAAATAGGTTACTTTTAAGAAAAATAAACACTAGAACTTGATGTACACTCTTGTATAAGCCTTTGGAATATATATGAATAAATAAAATATATACAGATGAAGAAAAAGTCAACTGCCTGTGGATTCAAGAATATTTCCTTTGAGAGAAACGTAAATATGACCAGAAACAAACAAGTTACAAAGCTCTACCTCAATAACCTTCATATCTTTATGAGAGCAAGTTAAATTTGCTTAGCTCTCAATGTCAGAAACTGCTCTGCTCTCAGAAGAGGCTCATGAACAAAAGGTGATATGGGATATATTTTAAGCTTTGAAAGAACTTGTCCTTCTAAAAGCTTACATACAGCCACAAAAAAGCCTACAACCATTATTCTACTTGGTATGTCAGAAGTCTTTCAGATACTGTTTGGAATTCCCTTTCAAAATAACTAGTTTTATTTTTTTGTTCTAGTTTTGTAACTGTGTTTATGAGATAAAATAAATGCAATTTTGTCTTCCAAAAAAGGAACTAATTTTGTCAATGGCTTTAGAAAACAATGCAAAAACTAACAGCTCTCCCAAATATTGCTGGGTGGGAGTATATCCCATGACTCAGCAACTTCAATCCTAGGGAAATACCCAAGAGAAAGTTGCACAAATGTCCATCAAGATATCCATCAAGAGTCACACATGGATGCTCCGAGTGGCACTAACCACAGCAGGGTCAAAATGGGGAGCAATGTAAATGTCCATGTACAGGAGAAAGGGTAAACAGAGATGTTTGGAATGAAACAAAAGAGAATCAGAGGCATATAGCAGCGTGGCCACCTCAACAGACATTATCAATGATAGAAACCAGGCAAAAGAGCACATTCTGCATAATTCTGTTTATATGAAGTGTTACAGTGAAAAAAACAATAGTGGTTACCTTTGAGGGAGGTAGGTATTGATCTGTAAGGGACATGAAGAACTTTGTGGGCAGCTGGAAGGGTTTTCTATCTTGATCTGAGTGAAGGTTAAAACTATTAGGTGTCTTTAGGCACAAAAATTTACTGAGCTGTACACTTAGTATTTGTACACTTTAATTACTTCATTATATGTATGTTCTACTTCAGTGACAAAAAAGAGGCAAAAGGGGAAAATAGACATAAGATCTTAAATGCCTCAAAGAAGTTCTTTTAAGTGTGTTACCTTGCTACAATAAAATAACCACCTTTTCTTTGTCAAAGGGTTATGTTATCTCTTGAGTCTTCCCAAAACCTTATAGCTAAGTTTTATTACTTCGGTTTCATGGACAATAAAATGGTCATAAAAATTCCTTCATTCCATTTCATAACCATGTCCCTCCTTACTACCTATTTTGGCAAATTTAGCCTAGTATTATGGAAAGAGAATGGGTTCAGAAAATTGCATTCTCTCTCCCAACAGCTGATGATGCTGAGCACACCACTTAATTTCCAAGTCTAAATTTTCTCATCTATGAAAATACAGTGATACTAGTGATAATGACAAGTTGCCATAAAGACAATGAAATAATGCACGTAGAATGCTCTGTATAAAGTGCCACATAATTACTTACCATGATTAATATTACCTCTTGTTTTAAGAATAAAATAAAAGATACTAACCGTATCTTCTGGCAAAGGTTTGTTTTAGGATTCAGACAAAATTTGCATTCTCCACACTGGGGGATGTAAAGTGGGATGACAGTATCACCTAGAAAACAAACGTAAGGACACTATCCTGAATTGGTAGCACCTGATTCTAAACAAATACTTCAGCCCCTACAAATTCCCAGTTTTGTCAACTCACACAGCTTTGCAGGTTAACAACTTTAAGGCCTAGACTTTACCTACATAACATCAGACACTGCCTGACTATGCAAAAAAAAAAAAAAAAAAAAACAAGCTTCAAATTTTTATCTAAATGAAACTTTCAAAACAGTAAGTGGAGAACAGGAAATCATGTGCTTCAATATGCTGACTTGATGCATCTTCAAAAATTCTTGCTTAATTGGGCAAAAACCATGTCAGATAAGTAGGAGTCTCATAATCAGAAAGGAAGCAGCTCTCAAATATTTGTGTTTTCCAGATGAGGAATAAAATCAATCTTGACAACTTACTTAGGCGGTAACTTAGTCACAAATAAACAATGTATAGTTTATCAGAAATATAATTTTGTATAAAAATAAGCCAAAATTATAAAATAAGTGGTTCAAATACCCTCCTTACCTGCCTTCAGCTTAGTAACTCCTTCACCAACACTCTCCACAATTCCAGCACCTTCATGTCCCAAGATCACTGGATAATTCCCTTCAGGATCAGCCCCACTCAGTGTATAGGCGTCAGTGTGGCAAACTGCAGTGGCAATAATCTAACAGGATATTATATAGCGTCTGAGTGTATGCACATGCAATTCAGAGTGACACATAGGTCAAAGGAGAGACATTTTTACTTAACAGCATATTTTACTGATTAGAAGATACACTTCTTTCATATTTTAACCTCTCTAAAATCAGCACGTGCTCATCACCGAAGGCATCTTAACAACTGGAATTGGCAGCATTTTCTTAGTGGTACATAAAAGTCATGGTACATTTATAGGCAATGAAACATAGTGTATCTATTCTCCTTTCCAATACATGTTAGCTGCTGCTGCTATGTCACTTAAGTCGTGTCCGACTCTGTGTGACCCCATAGATGGCAGCCCACCAGGCTCCCCCATCCCTGGGATTCTCCAGGCAAGAACACTGGAGTGGGTTGCCATTTCCTCCTCCAATACATGAAAGTGAAAAGTGAAAGGGAAGTTACACAGTCGTGTAGACTCTTTGCGACCCCACAGACTGCAGCAGACCAGGTTCCTCCATCCATGGGATTTTCCAGGCAAGAGTACTGGAGTGGGGTGCCATTGCCTTCTCCCACACATTTTAGCAGGAGAAGGTAAACCAGGGCATGTTATGGGCACGGTGCTTTATGCAGGTGTGGAGAGGAACACCACCTGTGTGCAAAAGCAGATACAGCCCATCTCACTGCTGGCCTCCTCCTGACTGTTGGGAAATGAGATTTCTAAAAGACATATGCCAGCTTGCCTGGTCTGTGGCAAAACTCAAGAGCTTTTATTGGAACCAACTCCCTCTTCAGCAGCCACACAGAATTTCTGCTTAAATAAGCCCTTTATCCCAATTTTTCTGGCTTTCAAGTATCTCTCTTCTTTTCAAACTGCCAAAAGCACAGAAAGGAAAAGTCTTGCGGGTGTCCCTTTTTCTGCTTCTCACATTTAAACCTGATTACAATGTAACATTCTTAGCTATTTGTTAGCAGTTTCCCAGGGAAGACTGGTAGCCCTGTACAGCTCATATTAGCACATGCAGGATCAACTTTTTCTTTAGCTGCAAAATCACAATCAGGTTGATTTCTGTAAGAGTTCAGATTCCTGAGCCTGGGTTAAAAGAATCTGAAAAAGTTATTTGGCCCTGGCTTCTCGACTTGTTAAATGTGATCCCCCGGAAGCATGAGAACTGGAGGTGGGATGGGGGAAGTATACTCTAATTCACAGCAAAAAAAATGTTTATTTTTTTCTAGAAGGTTCATTTTACTCAATGGTCATTAGTTTAAAGCACTGATTTTACATCACAAGTACAGAGCAGAATGCCAGAGTATCCAGCTGGCTGCCTTGTGCATGCCTCTCTCCAGGGGTAACTTCACTTTCTCTGCCACGGCAGAGATTAAGAGGTGCTGGAATAATGAATCCCCTGAACCTTGGACTTGTCTGCAAAGGTCAGTACATTTTAAAGCTCTCTAAGCAAGCCTGCTTCACTTGCTTGTTGATCCAGTCAGTTAGGAACCTGTTCCCAAATCTTATTTGAAGTTTCTTCCAATAATCTAAAAAATCTTAAGAATACATCTTAAGTTATAGGATCAGCAGAAAGGGGAACATCCTATAAAGTCACCCTAAACCCAGGCTACAGAAGATCAACTGCATTCATCCACTGATCCTTGGAGAAGGCTGTTCAGTGCAACACCAAAGCTAAAAAGAGGAGAGGAGCACTGCAAAACTGAGAGAGACGGACTGAGACCTGGGATTCCAAGGCTGGATGTCTCTCAGTCCCTTCTCCTTGACACTGTCCTTGGGGATTTCTCCTCTGTAGACCTCAGAGGACTCATCTATCTAGAGACCTAATTGTAGGCCTTCTCTTCCAGTGCTTTAGATGTTTCATTACCTTAATTCGAACTTCATGAGCCTTTGGGGTGCCACCTCTACCTCCTCTATAGAAAGAGGCTTCCCAGCCTCCCAGGCAACTGCAGCCTTGCACTTGATGACCTGCAATGGGGGAAAACAGAGCAAGATGCTTATCCTCCTGAACTATCACAACTACTTAGTTAATTTAGATGATGATGAATGCTAATCTTAGAGAGTATATCACCAATTCACAATGACACAACTCCAAGTGATATTGAGAATCTCCTGGCATGTGTTTATATAAGTAGTACTCATTAAAAAATTTTCATTGAGATGATCACATGTGGAAGTTTCATTCAGGAATTCCCTGGCAGTCAGTGGTTCGGACTCAGCACTTTCACTGCTGGGGCCTGGGTCCCCTGTTGGGGAGCGAGGGAAAACTCAGATCCCTGCAAGCTGCATGACCAAAAAAAAGTTTCATTCATCAAATATTTAATGACCCTCTACAACGCATAAGCAGGAGAAGGTTAAGAATACAGGTTCCAAGAGAATCTGATTCAGTAGTCTGGTATAGGGCCCAAGGGCTCTGAATGCTTAAGATGTGCCCTATGAAAAGGCTGGTGTAAGTAACACTGGCTTACTGTAAAACTGCACAGTGGGAAGTGGTATAAGGAAGAGAATCAGAATGGGGAATCTAAAAAAAAAAACCACACCTATCCCTTTCAATTGTGCTATGCAATACAGTAGCCACCTGTAGCTTTTGAGCACTTGAAAAATGGCCTGTTTCAACTGAGATAAGCTGTACCTGTAAAATAATCCCAGGTTTTGAAGACTCACTATTAAAAAATGCTGAGTATATGTTAAGATGGTATTTTGAATATATTGGGTTAAATTTTAATCCAACTTGATACCATTTTAATGTGGCTAATAGGAAAGTTAAAATTATATACATGACTCATACTGTATTTCTATAGTATAGTGCACTTTAAGAGATTCCAGTTGGTATACTTCTTCTTTACTAGAGAATCAAGTGTAATGAGGAAGGTTTTGATTGGTTCACAGAATGATTATGAAACATGTTTATGGAATAAAGGTCGTGCTGAGTTTATAGTAAACTTGAAAGCCAATAATTACAAAATGTGTGATTTAAAGGGAGAGGCACAAAGTTCTACAGAATGCAAAATGTGGAGAAAGAGTGTGTAACTCTGGTTGGTGGGTTTGGGGAAGTGTCACTTTTAACTGGGATGAAAGATGAGGAACAGTTACAGAAAGATAAAATATCTACATATAGAATGATTGTGAGCTGTGGATATGAAAATGAAGCCCCCAGCACAGTCCTTAACAACGTGCTGCTTTGCAGAAATAAGTCAGTAGCCATGAGTAGCAAGAGAACAAAGATGGAGGAAAAGAAGAGCTGACCTAGGCAGAGGGATGAGTGGCTTGCATAAACTTATGAGGCTGGAAATAATCACTTTTACAATTAAAATATAGATATTAAATGCTGATAAAAAATTTATACACTGCATTAGAAACTTTTTTCACCTCAATGTACCATAAATCCCAAACTCCAAAGGTAAAATTCAAAATACTAACAATGAAATCACATATTCTAGAGATCTAAAGCAACAAGAATAAATGATTCATTCACAATCTAAGTTTTAAATCCCTCCTCCCCCCTTTTTAAAGCATATCTGAAAGTTTAACGTTTTCCTTTCAATAACAATTCTAAACAAAGCCTCACTCTAAATCCGCAGGCAACTGCCCTGCTTCAACATCTGAACTATCACAGGAAAAACAGCTGCCACCTTGTTAAATCTTAAAGGTCGTTTAGACTTTATCATTTCTATTCAAGTTCAAATCTTTCAAAAAATTTCTTAACTTTGTAAAGCATTAAAACAAACAGCGACGTTAGATTAATCCTGTTAACTCGCGCATTTCTGCCTTTACTGGCTAATGTGTATTTCAGGAACTTTTAATAGTCTGTTGCACAGGGTGCAACCCCGGCTCACTATCCTTAGTGTGACCACTAATCGTGACTAACCTGTAACTCTCAAGTTTTTTTTTTTTTAATCTAAAATGGGGTACTATCTTGCATAGGTGTTACAGAAAGGATTAAAGTAGGGTGTGTATAAAGCTCTGGTGCCCAGGTGCTCCAAAACTTTACGAAGCCTTCCAAAAGCACAGTCCTTGGAGGCAGAAAAATAGCTCAATTATGAACTACTATGGTGAAACACAACCTAGGGGTTAGGAGCACGGGCTCTAGCTGCAGCTTTGCTAACTGAAAGTATGATCCACAGCAAGTGATGTAACTTTATGTACGCAAAGCGTGGGGACTCTTAAACTACCTCCAAAATACCAGGATACCGATCCCACCCCACCCCCACTCTCCGGTTCTCCCCACCCCCATCCCGCTTCGGCCGCCCCAAAGCAGCAGAACCCGGCCAAGAAAAGAGCCGAATCAAAGCTTCCTCTCTTCCTCCCTGCTGAGCTGCTAGCTCCCCATGGCCGCGTTTCAGCTCCACCAGCCAGCGTCAGGCTCCGGGCCAAGCCCCACGCGCCCCCCACTCCTCTCAAGCCAGCGGCCAGGTTCAGCTCCATGCTTTCCCTCCCTCTCTCCCTTTCTTGGACTCAGCCAGTGTAACAGCTGATTATACCTGGTTCGCCATTTCCTCAGACCGCAGCGAGCGTGAAGCAGATAACTGAGCACAGCCGCGCAGGGTCGGGGATGTGGGCGGGGCATGCGTCCGCCAGCGGAGGCGGGGGTTGCGGGGGCTGGAACGTGGCGGGTGGGGCCTGAGCCCCTGCTGGGCCGGAGCGCTAGTTGATACCAGGTGGTCTCGCGAGAAGTTGGAGTTCAGGCTGGGAAGCAGCGGCGGCGGCCGCTCAGTGAGAGCGACGCAACAGTCTGTGAAGTATCCGTCGGATGCGGGTTTCCCCGTGTAACTGTAGCCCAGGCAGCGTAGATGAAGCTTATAAAGGAGATATGTGGAGGGCGAGGAACCAGGACTTTCACGGGAAGCACGTGAGAAACCGTAAGAGGACTGCACCTTCTACACGCCTTGTGGGCACGTCTTGAGGGCTCAGGATGAGTGAGATACAGCTCTGCAGGAGAGTCTCCATCAGCTGAGCTTTGAGAAGGAGGATAAAGGGCACCCCCAAAGCGGGGGCTTATTGGGAAAAGTGCCAGTATCAACTTAAAAAAATAAAAAAGCACAAAGGAAGACCTGTGAGTTGAGTTTCTTTAGTGTCTTACTAAGGACTGTGGCCTGGAGACAGCCTCTCAGATATCCTGAGGAACTATTCTGAAAAGGTGGGGGAAGGCTAGAGTACGTGTGATTTTGGGGTGCGAGGTTGTAATCAAGCATACATCTTCTGGAGGATTATTGCTAGACCTGAGGAACAGATATCTAAATGATTTTTGTTTTTTTTTCTAAATATAGGATGTGAGAAATCTAGGTTCTAAAAATGTTTCTCTTGAAATATATCTATCTAAGGGCCTATTTTGCCAGAGCACAGAGTACCTCTTTCTTGATCTTTTCCCAGAATTCTTCTCAGTGTGTACTGCAGGTCAGTGATTGCTGTGGCTAATTAACTCAGGCCTTGTAGAACTGGATGGTGGGCAACATTCTTCAGTTTAAGCCAGGCTCCTATTCCATCTGCTGCTGAAGGGTAAGTAGGATTTATGGTGGTGGTTCACAGGACATGGGGAGAGCACTATGCAAGGAGGAGAACGGGGCAGTGAAAAATCTCGGGGACATGGATGCAGTTGATGTGGTTTTTAGAGTGGAGCAGAGTGTAGAGAGAGAGGATGGATTATTTGCTAGTTTACTCTTAAACTCTGTGAAGGATGCTGGATTTTATTAAAATGCCTTTATTGGACAGACCACTCTCTTCTCGCTGCTCTTTTTTTTTTTTTTAATAGCATTTTAATGGCTCCTTCTTAGTATATACCTTAAGGGTTGGTGCTCTCACAAGTATGTCCAAAATGTTTCACGTCACCCATTTATCTTTACTGTGGCTTTAACTTTTATTTATATAGAGACAACTTCTAGATTGTGAATTAGGATGGCTTCTGGTAAACTCAAGACTTGAGAAGTTCCTCAAGTCAATGTTAAATACTAAATCACAGATTAAAGAAGCTCAGGGAACACCAGGGAGCCTCATGCCAAAACACAAAGCAAAACCAACCAAACAAAAATACACTTAGGCATAATATATCCAAACTACAGAAAATCAAAGGAAAAAAATCTTGAAAGAAGCAAGAAGGAAGAAAACATCTTATGAAAAGGAGGAGGAAAGGTAAAAATTACATCCAGTTTCCCCTCAGAAATCATCTAAGCAAAAATATAGTGGTATGAAATATATGTGTTGAGGGAGAAAAAAAACCTTCCAGTCTAGAATTCTGTGTTCTGTAACTTTATCCTTTAGAAGTGAATGAGAGATAAAGACTTTCTTAGATAAACATTGACGAAATTTGTTGCCAGAAGACATGCCTTGGAAGAAATGTTAAAAAAATTCTTCAGAGAGAAGGAAAATGAGTCAGGTCAGAAACTCATCCAAATAAAAGAAGGGCAATAGGGAATGAATAAGTGATAGTAAAATAAAAACTTTTATTTTTCTTTATTGATTGCAGAGAATGTAGCAGATAGCAGTTTTATTCAAAATAAAAATATTCAAAACAGTATTATTCAAAAATAATAATAGAAAAACTACTTCATGATTATAAAGTATGTATAATTGAAATGGATGACAGCAATGACAAGGGATTAGAGAGAGGAGTTAGGATTATATTGATTTTTGTAAGGTGTTAGTACTGCCAGTGAAGCAGTATAGTGCTATTTGAAAGTGAACTTGGATTGGTTGTAATAAATATATATTGCAAATTCTAGGGCCAAACAGTATAATTTTTTTAAAAGTACAATTGATATACTAAGAAAGAAGGAAAATGGAATCAAGTATTGGGTTGACACCAAAAGGAAGAAAAGACAAAAATGGTAACAAGAGGGCAACCAATGTTAATGGAAAATGGTAACAAATAACAATAGATAGTAATCTGACTGTATCAGTAATCATTTAAAATGTCAAGGGTCTAAGTGCACCAACAAAAGAAATTGTCAGTGTGAATCTAAAAACAAGTATGAAATATATGTTTTATTTTTAAAAATCTGCTTTAGTTTTTAAATTAAAAAAATTTCTTTAGGCCATGCTGCACAAAGTGTGTGATCTTAGTTTCGTGAACAAAAATTGAATCTAGGACCTCAGCAGTGAAAGCATGGAGTCTTAACCATTGGACTGCCAGAGAATTACCCCCAAAACCCACTTTAAATAGAGAGGTACATATAAATTAAAAGTAAAAGAATGGAGAAAGATAAGCTAACACTACTTGAAATAAAGTTCAGTTCAGTTCAGTTCAGTTGCTCAGTTGTGTCTGACTCTTCGCAACCCTGTGAACTGCAGCACGCCAGGCCTCCCTATCCATCACCATCTCCCAGAGTTTACTCAGACTCACGTTCATTGAGTCAGTGATGCCATCCAGCCATCTCATCCTCTGTTGCCCCCCTTCTCCTCCTGCCCCCAATCCTTCCCAGCATCAGAGTCTTTTCCAATGAGTCAACTCTTCACATCAGGTGGCCAAAGTACTGGAGTTTCAGCTTTCGCATCATTCCTTCCAAAGAAATCCCAGGACTGATCTCCTTCAGAATGGACTGGTTGGATCTCCTTGCAGTCCAAGGGACTCTCAGGAGTCTTCTCCAACACCACAGTTGAAAAGCATCAATTCTTCGGTGCTCAGCCTTCTTCACAGTCCAACCCTCCCATCCATACATGACCACAGGAAAAACCATAGCCTTGACTAGGCGGACCTTCATCAGCAAAGTAATATTTCTGCTTTTGAATATACTATCTCGGTTGGTCATAACTTTTCTTCCAAGGACTAAGCGTCTTTTAATTTCATGGCTGCAGTCATCATCTGCAGTGATTTTGGAGCCCCCAAAATAAAGTCTAACATGTTTCCACTGTTTCTCCATCTATTTCCCATGAAGTGATGGGACCGGATGCCATGATCTTTGTTTTCTGAATGTTCAGCTTTAAACCAACTTTTTCGCTTTCCTCTTTCACTTTCATCAAGAGGCTCTTTAGTTCTTCTTCACTTTCTGCCATAAGGGTGGTATCATCTGCATATCTGACTGAGGTTATTGATATTTCTCCTGGCAATCTTGATTCCAGCTTGTGTTTCTTCTAGTCCAGCATTTCTCATGATGTACTCTGCATATAAGTTAAATAAACAGGGTGAGTATACAGCCTTGATGTACTCCTTTTCCTATTCGGAATCAGTCTGTTGTTCCATGTCCAGTTAGGATAGCTATATTAATTTCAGATGGCAGATTCAAAGGAGTAAGTATGAGGCAGAGGTGTTGCATGATCAAGAGGTCAGTTATTCCAGAAGGCATAACAATCCTTAATGTGTATGTGTCAACAACAGAGCTTCATACTACATGAGGCAAAAACTGATAGAACTTTAAGGAGAAATACATAAATCCACTAGTACAGTTGGAGGCTTCAACACCCCCTCAATGGGTAGACCCAGAAATGGATAGACCCAGCATGCAGATAATCAGTAAGGACATGGTTGAACTCAACAGCACCATCAATCACCTGGACATAATTGACATAAGTGAACTATTTCATTCAACAACAGCAGACTACATTTTCTTCTCACTATCACATGGAAGATTCACTGAGATAAATTACCTTCTGGGCCATAAAACACATCTTAATAAGTTTAAAAGAATAAAAATCTTGCAAAGTATATTCTTTGACTGCAATGGAATTAAAGACAGCTAGAAAATCTACAAATACATGAGATTAAACCATACACTTCTAAATAATACATGGGTCAAAGAACTCTGAAGAGGAATTAAAAATATTTTAAACAATGAAAATGAAAACACAACAAAATGTGTGGAATGTAATGAAAGCAGTGCTTATGGGAAAATTTATGACATTGAATGCAGGTATTGGAAAAGAAAAAGATCTAAAATTAATCATTTAACCTATCTTAGGAAAGTAAAAAGATCACTTTAAATTCAAAGTAAGCAGAAGAAATAGTAAAATTTAGAGTAGAGGGGAGTTCCCTGGCAGTCCAGTGGTTACAACTCAGTACTTTTCACTGCCGTGATTCCAGGTTCAATCCCTGGTTAGAGAACTAAGATCCCACAAGCTGCATAGCAAAGTCAAACCATTAAATTTATAAAAAGAATGAAAGAGAGGCACACAAATTACCAATTTCAGAAACAAAAAAGGGACATCATGATAAATCTCTATGGACATCCAAAAGATAATACTATGAATAACTCTATGCCCACAAATTTTATAACCTAGATTAAATGGGCAATTCCTTGAAAGGCAATCTGTCAAAAACTCACACAAGAAGAAATAGAACATTTGGATAGGCCTATATCTTAAAGAAATCAAATCAATAATTAATAACCTTCCCAAACAGCACCAGGCAGAGGGGTTCACTGGTGAATTCTACCAACTGTTTAACAAAGAAAGTATACCAATTGTCTATAGTCTTTTCCAGAGAGACACACAGAGGAAGGTAGATACTTACTAATTCATTCTGTGAAGCCAACATTACTTTAATACACAAACCAGACATAGTCATTACAAGAAAAGAAAGCTGGAGACCAATATCTCTCATGAACCTACATGTAAAACTCCTTAGCAAAATATTATCATATTGAATCCAGTAATTAAAAAAATTAAATGGCACAGCCAAGTGGGATTTATCTCAGGTACACAGCTTTGTTAAACATTTGAAAATCAACTAATGTAGTTCATTTCATTAACAGTTCAGTTCAGCCACTCAGTCGTGTCCGACTCTTTGAAACCCCATGAACTGCAGCACGCCAGGCCTCCCTGTCCATCACCAACTCCTGGAGTTCACCCAAACTCATGTCCATTGAGTCGGTAATGCCATCCAACCATCTCATCCTCTGTCATCCCCTTTTCCTGCCCTTAATCTTTCCCAGCATCAGGATCTTCTCAAATGAGTCAGCTCTTTGCATCAGGTGGCCAAAGTATTGGAGTTTCAGCTTCAACATCAGTCCTTCCAATGAACACCCAAGACTGATCTCCTTTTGGATGGACTCATTGGATCTCCTTGCAGCCCAAGGGACTCTCAAGAGTATTCTCCAATGCCACAGTTCAAAAGCATCAATTCTTCGGCACTCAGCTTTCTTTATAGTCCAACTCTCACATTCATACATGCCTACTGGAAAAACTATAGCCTTGACTAGATGGACCTTTGTTGACTAATGCCTCCACTTTTTAATATGCTGTCTAAGTTGGTCATAACTTTCCTTCCAAAGAGTAAGCGTCTTTTAATTTCATGGCTGCAATCACCATCTGTAGTGATTTTGGAGCCCCCTAAAATAAAGTCAGCCACTCTTTCCACTGTTTCCCCATCTGTTTGCCATGAAGTGATAGGACCGTGATCTTAGTTTTCTGAATGTCGAGCTTTAAGCCAGCTTTTTCACTCTCCTCTTTCACTTTCATCAAGAGGCTTTTTCGATCCTCTTCACTTTCTGCCATAAGGGTGATGTCATCTGCATATCTGAGGTTATTGATATTTCTCCTGGCAATCTTGATTCCAGCTTGTGCTTCTTCCAGCCCAGTGTTTCTCATGATGCACTCTGCATATAAGTTAAATGAGCAGGGTGACAATATACAGCCTTGACGTACTCCTTTTCCTGTTTGGAACCAGTCTGTTGTTCCATGTCCCAGCTCTAACTGTTGCTTCCTGACCTGCATACAGGTTTCTCAAGAGGCAGGTCAGGTGGTCTGGTATTCCCATCTCTTTCAGAATTTTAGTTTATTGTGATCCACAGTCATTAACAGGCTAAAGAAGAAAACTCCCGTGATCATATTAATAGATGTAGAAAAAGCATTTGACAAAATCCAACAGCCATTCATGATGACAACTCTAGGAGTAGAGGGGAACATTCCCAATTTGATAAAGAATATCTACCACAAATCTGCAGCTAACAACATACTTATTGATGAGAAAATAGAAGCTTTCCTACTAAAATCAGGCACTAAGCAAGGATATCCTCTCTGACCACTCCTTCTCAATATTACACTGGAAATCCTAGTTAATGCAGTAAGACAAGACAATAAAAGATATAGTGATAGGCAAGGAAGAAATAAAGTTGTCTTTGTTCACAGATGATATGACTGTATAGAAAATCTGTTGTTGTTTTTCAGTCACTAAGTTGTATCTGACTCTTTGTGACCTAATTTGTAAGAATTCTCAAAAAACTCATGGAACTAATTAATGACTATAGCAAAGTTGAAGGATATAGGTGGTATGCAAGAGTCCATTGCCTTCCTATCTACCGGACTTTCCTATATACCAGCAATGAACAAGTGGAATTGAAATTGAAAACAACACAATTTACATTAGTGTGGGGAAAATAAAATACTTGAGTTTAAGTTTAGTAAGGTATGTATAAGATCTGTGAAGAAAAAGTGCAAAAATGGAAGAAAGATGCAAGAATGAAATAAATGGAGTGATATTCTGTGATCACAGATAGGAAGACTTGATACTGTCAAGATGCCATTTCTCCCTCTCTTGATTTATAGATTCAACACAATTCCAATAAAAGTCTCAGCAAGTTATTATTTTTAATTAATTTTAATTGGAGGCTAATTACTTTTCAATATTGTGGTGGTTTTTGCCATACATTGACATGAATCAACCATGGGTATATATGTGTCCCCCCTGTCCCAACCCCCGCCCCCCACGTCCCTCCCCATCCCATCCCTCTGGATGGTCCCAGTGCAACAGCTTTGAGTGCCCTGTTTCATGCATCGAACTTGGACTGGTCATCTCTTTCACATATGATAATATACATGTTTCAGTGCTATTCTGTCAAATCACTCCACCCTCGCCTTCTCCCCAGAGTCCAAAAGTTTGTTCTTTACATCTGTGTCTCTTTTTCTGCCTTGCATATAGGGTCATTGTTACCATATTTCTAAATTCCATATATGTGTGTTAATATACTGTTTTGGTGTTTTTCTTTCTGACTTCACTCTGTATAATAGGCTCCAGTTTCATCCATCTCATTAGAACTGACTCAAATGCATTCTTTTTATAGCTGAATAGTAGTATTTCATTGTATGTATGTACCACAACTTTTTATCCCTTTGTCTGCCAATGGACATCTAGGTTGCTTTCATGTTGTAGCTATTGTAAACAGTGCTGCAATGAACATTTAGGTACACCTATCTCTCTCAGTCTGGTTTCCTCAGGGTGTATGCCCAGCAGTGGGATTGCTGGGTCTTATGGCAGTTCTGTTTCAGTTTTTTAAGGAATCTCCACACTGTTCTCCATAGTGGCTGTACTAGTTTGCATTCCCACCAACAGTGTAAGAGGGTTCCCTTTGCTCCACACTCTCTCCAGCTTTTATTGTTTGTAGACTTTTTGATGGCAGCCATTCTGAACCAGCATACCTTGTTGTGGTTTTTATTTGCATTTCTCTGATAATAACTGATGCTGAGCACCTTTTTATGTGTGTGTATGTCTTCTTTGGAGAACTGTCTGTTTAGTTCTTTGGCCCATTTTTTGATTGGATCATTTATTTTTCTGGTATTGAGCTGCATGAGCTGCTTGTATATTTTGGAGATTAATTCTTTGTCAGTTGTTTCATTTGCTATTATTTTCTCCCATTCTAAAGGCTGTCTTTTCACCTTTGCTTATAGTTTCCATCATTGTGCCAAATCTTTTAAGTTTAATTAGGTCCCATTTGTTTATTTTTGCTTTTATTTCCATTACTCTAGGAGGTGGATCATAGAGGATCTTGCTGTGAGTTATGTTAGAGAGTGTTTTGCCTATGTTTTCCTCTAGGAATTGTATAGCTTCTGGTCTTACATTTAGAAATTTAATCCATTTTGAGTTTTTTTGTGCGTGTATGGTGTTAGAAAGTGTCAGCAGTTATTTCTGTGCTGTTGACAAACTGACTCTAAAGTTTATATGAAGAGGCAAAAGACCCAGAATAGTCAACTCAATATTGAAGGAAAAGAGGAAAGTTGGAGGACTGACACTACCCAACCTCAAGACCTACTATAAAGCGATAATAAGACAGTGTGGTTATTGGGAAAAGCATAGGCAAATAGATCTGTGGAACAGAATAGAGAGCCCAGACACAGACCCACATAAATACAGTCAATGATCTTTGACAACATATCTAAGAAAATGCAATGGAGAAAATGTAGTCTTTTTGGTAAAATGTAGTCTTTTGGTAAAAAAAAAAAAAGGTAACTGGAACAACTGGCCATTCACATGCCAAAAAAAAAAAAAGAGAAGAAAGAAACTAGACGCAAACTTCACAAAAATTAAAACCCGTAATGAATCATAGACCTGAATGTAAAATGCAAAACTATAAAAGCCCTAGAAGATAACATAGGAGAAAATATAGATGACCTTGGTCATTATTGTGATGACTTTTAAAATACCAAAGGCATGATCCATAAAAAGAACAATTAATAAGCTGGACATCACTAATATAAAAATTCTGCTCTCTGAAGTACATTGTCAAGAGAATAGGACAAGCTACAGACAGAGATAATATTGCCAAGGCTGATAAAGGACCATTTCCCAAAATATACAAAGAACTCTTAATAAGAAAACTAAAAACTCAATTAAAAATGGGCAAAGATCTGAACAAATTGTTCATTGAAGTCACACCATGTTGCAACTAAGCATATAAAAAGGTATTCAACATCATATGTCATTTGGGAATTGCAAATTAAAACAATAAGATACTATTACTCACTTATTAGAATGACCAAAATCCAAAATCACCGAATGCAACAGGAATTCTCATTCATTGCTGGTAGGAATGTGTAATGGTACAGCCACTTTGGAAGACAGTTTGTTGATTTCCTATAAAACTAAACATTTTCTTACTATACTATCCAGCAATCCTGTTCCTTGATATTTACCCAAACGTTGAAAACTAATGTCCACAAAGCTTTATAGCAGCTTTACTCGTAATTGCTAAAACTTGGAAGCAGCCAAAATGTTCTTCATCAAGTGAATGGATAAATTGTGGCTCATCTAGACAATGCAGTATTCAGTTCAATTCAGTTGCTCAGTCATGTCCATCTCTTTGCAACCCCATGGACTGCAGCGCGCCAGGCCTCCCCTGTCCATCACCAACTCCCAGAGTTTACTCAAACTCATGTCCATTGACTTGGTGATGCCATCCAACCATCCCATCCTCTGTTGTCCCCTTCTCCTCCTGCCTTCAATCATTCCCAGCATCAGGGTCTTTTCCAATGAGTCAGTTCTTCACATCAAGTGGCCAAACTATTGGAGTTTCAGCTTCAGCATCAGCCCTTCCAATGAATATTCACGAATTATTTTCTTTAGGATGGACTGGTTGGATCTCCTTGGAGTCCAAAGGACTCTCAAGAGTCTTCTCCAACAACACAGTTCAAAAGCATCAATTCTTTGGCACTCACCTTTCTTCATAGTCCAACTCTCACATCCATACATGACGACTGGAAAAACCAAAACCTTGACTAGTGGACCTTTGCCAGCAAAGTAATGTCTCTGCTTTGCTGTCTATGCTGTCTAGATTGGTCATAACTTTTCTTTCAAGGAGTAAGCGTCTTTTAATTTCATGGCTGCAATCACCATCTGTAGTGATTTTGGAGCCCCCAAAATAAAGTCTGACACTGTTTCCACTGTTTCCTATCTATTTCCCAAGAAGTGATGGGACCAGATGCCATGATCTTCGTTTTCTGAATGTTGAGCTTTAAGCCAACTTTTTTCACTCTCCTCTTTCACTTTCATGAAGAGGCTCTTTAGTTCGTCTTCACTTTATGCCATCAGAGTGGTGTCATCTGCATATCTGAGGTTATTGATATTTCTCCTGGCAATCTTGATTCCAGCTTGTGTTTCTTCCAGCCCAGCATTTCTCATGATGTACTCTGCATATAAGTTAAATAAGCAGGGTGACAATATACAGCCTTGACCTACTCCTTTTCCTATTTGGAACCAGTCTGTTGTTCCATGTCCAGTTCTAACTGTTGCTTCCTGACCTGCATACAGATTCTCAAGAGGCAGGTCAGGTGGTCTGGTATTCCCATCTCTTTCAGAATTTTCCAAAGATTACTGTGATCCACACAGTCAAAGGCTCTGGCATAGTCAATAAAGCAGAAATAGATGTTTTTGGAACTCTCTTGCTTTTTCCATGATCCAGTGGATATTGGCAATTTGATCTTTGGTTCCTCTGCCTTTTCTAAAACCAGCTTGAACATCAGGAAGTTCATGGTTCACATATTGCTGAAGCCTGGCTTGGAGAATTTTGAGCATTACTTTACTAGCATGTGAGATGAGTGCAATTGTGTGGTAGATTGAGCATTCTTTGGCATTGCCTTTCTTTGGGATTGGAATGAAAAATGACCTTTTGCAGTCCTGTGGCCACTGCTGAGTTTTCCAAATTTGCTGGTGTATTGAGTGCAGCACTTTCACAGCATCATCTTTCAGGATTTGAAACAGCTCTACTGGAATTCCATCACCTCCACTAGCTTTGTTCGTAGTGATGCTTTCTAAGGCCCACTTGACTTCACATTCCAAGATGTCTGGCTCTAGATGTGTGATCACATCAGAAAGTTTAAAAGAAATAAGGTAAACCACGACTTAAAGACTTTTTTTTTTTTACTCTATTCTTTTCTCCATTTTCTTTTTTAATGTTTATTGGTTATTTTATTTTATTTTTTAAGTTTATTTATTTTAATTGGAGGTTAATTACTTTATAGTATTGTATTGGTTTTGCCATACATCAACATGAATCTGCCACAGGTATACACCTGTTCCCCATGATGAACCCCTCTCCCTCCTCCCTCCCCGTACCATCCCCCTGGGTCGTCCCAGTGCTCCAGCCCCAAGTATCCAGTATCATGCATTGAACCTGGACTGGCGATTCGTTTCATATATGATATTATACATGTTTCAATGCCATTCTCCCAAATCATCCCACTCTCTCCCTCTTTCTCTCCCACAGAGTTCAAAAGACTGTTCTATACATCTGTGTCTCTTTTGCTGTCTTGCATACAGGGTTATATCCTTTTAATAAATTCTTTATCATTATAAATTAATCAGAATTGATTTCAATGACTTGCAATGAAATCAGTCAATTTGTATCAGGAGTTTGCAAGAAAAGAGACCATCAGGGAAGTGGGTCAATCTGGCGATGAAAAATCTGACCTAATGGGGCTGAAAGCAAATGAAAACCCAGTTGAGTCTAAGGAGTAGATTAAGTATGCAAAGGTGGAGCAGTTAATAACTCTGATTTCTTGGAAGGAAGTATTGAAGGCAAAGCCTTGGGGATCACAAGAAAGTATTAAAATACATGATCATTCAAAGCCTGTGGGCATAGATGATTTCTTCTGAAAGTGCTGGACAGTTTAATGAAACAGAATGGTAAATTCTGCTACTTAGTGATGTTGAGTATCTAGTTCAACTGCTCTGACATTCTCCTGTTTCTCCTCATGGTTGTGAGAGGGCTACTGCAGCTCCAGACTGTTGTGCCCTAACATAGTATCCAAAGGTAGGAAAGAAAGAAGTACAGTTGATTTGCAATGCTGTGTTAGTTTCTGGTATATAGCAAAGTGATTCAATTACTATCTATATATGTGTATATACATATATATATACATATATATATATATATATATATATATATATATATATATATATATATATATAGTTGCTGTTTTTTAATTGCTCAGTAGTATCCAACTCTTTGCGACCCCACGGACTGCAGCACACCAGGCTTCCCTGTCCTTCACCATCTCCTGGAGCTTGCTCAAACTCATGTCCATTGAGTCAGTGATGCCATCCATCCATCTCATCCTCTGTCGTCTCCCTTCTCTCCTGCCCTCAATCTTTTCCAGCATCAGGGTCTTTTCCAATGAGTCAGCTCTTCACATCAGATGGCCAAAGTATTGGAGCTTAAGCTTCAGCATCAGTCCTTCCAATGAATATTCAGAACCAATTTCCCTTTAGGATGGACTGGCTTGATCTTCTTGCAGCCCAAGGGACTCTCAAGAGTCTTCTCCAACACCACGGTTCAAAAGCATCAGTTCTTCAGTGCTTAGCCTTCTTTATTGTCCAACTCTCACATCCATATATGACTACTGGAAAAACTCGTAGCTTTAAATATACAGAACTTTGTCAGCAAAGTAATGTCTATGTTTTAATACTCTATCTAGTTTTGTCATAGCTTTTCTTCCAAGGAGCAAGCGTCTTTTAATTTCATGGCTTCAGCCACCATCTGCATTGAGTTTGGGGCCCAAGAAAAAAAAAAATCCTTCACTGTTTCCATTGTTTCCCCTTCTGTTTTCCATAAAGTGATGGGACTGGATGCCATGATCTTCATTTTTTGAATGTTGAGCTTTAAGCCAGCTTTTTCACTCTTCTCTTTCATGTTCAACAAGCTCTTCAGTTCCTCTTTGGTTTTCTGCCATTAAATTGGTGTCTTCTGCATATTTGAGGTTTTTGATATTTCTCCTTGAAATCTTGATTCCAGCTTGTGCTTCATCCAGCCCAGTGTTTCTCATGATGTACTCTGCATATAATTTAAATAAGCAGGGGTGATAATATACAGTCTTAATATACTCCTTCCCCAATTTGGAACCAGTCCATTGTTCCATGTCCAGTTCTAACCATTGCTTCTTGACCTGCACACAGGTTTCTCAGGAGGCAGGTAAGGGGATCTGGCATTCCCATCTCTTTTAAGAATTTTCCACAGTTTGTTGTGATCCACACAGTCAAAGGCTCTAGCGTAGTCAGTGAAACGAAGTAGGTGTTTTTCTCTTGCTTTTTCTATGATCCAATAGATTCTCTTGCTTTTTCTATGATCCAACAGAAGTGGGCAGTTTGGTCTTTGGTTCCTCTGTCTTTCTAAACCCATCTTGGATATTGGTGAGTTCTCTGTTCATGTACTGTTGAAGCCTAGCTTGGAGAATTTTGAGCATTACTTTGCTAACATGTGAAATAAGTGCAATTTTGCAGTAGTTGGAACATTCTTTGGCATTGCCTTTCTTTGGGATGTGTGCTTGTGAGTGCTTGTGTGCACACACTAAGTCACCTCAGTCTTGTCCAACTCTTTGCAACCCTATGGACTGTAGCCATCCAGTCTCCTCTGACCATGGGGATTCTCCAGGCAGGAATACAAGAGTGGATTGCTGTGCCTTCCTCCAGGGGATCTTCCCGACCCAGGAACTGAGCCCACGTCTCCTATATTTGCAGGCAGGTTCTTTACCACTAGCACCACCTTGGAAGCCCCATATATTTTATATACCAATATACCAATATATTTGCACCAATATATACATATTCTTTTTCATTTTCTATTATGGTTTGTTTCAGGATATTTAATATAACTCCCTGTGCTATATAGTAAGACCTTATTATCTATTTTATTTATACAAAATTTTCTTTTATTGTTGTGTTAGTTTCAGGTATATAGCAAAGTGATTCAGTTATGCAAGTATCTATTTCTTTTCCAATTTTGGTTATTATAGAACATTGAGTAGAGTTCCCTGTGCTACACAGTAGGACCTTGTTATTTATCTTTGTTATATATAGTAGTGTGTATCTGCTAGTTCCAAACTCCTATTTTATCTCTCTCTTACCTTCTTTCCTCTTTGGTAGCCATAAGTTTGTTTTCTATGTCTGAATGTATGTTTATAAATAAGTTCATTTGTGCCATATTTTAGATTTCATATATAAGTGATATCAGACAGTATGTGTTTTTTCTGACTTTCTTCATTTAGTATGATAATTTCTAGTTGCATTCATGTTGCTACAGAGACATACTTTCATTCTTTGTGGGGTTTTTTTGGCTGAGTAATATTCCATTGTGTATGTATACTGCATTTAGGTTGTTTTTCTGTCTTGGCTATTATGAATATTGCTGCTGTTAACCTAAGCATGCCTGTATTGTTTTGAATTAATAGTTTTGTCAGAATATATGCCCAGGAGTGGGATTGCTAGATCATATGGTAATTCTGATTTTCCTCTTCATGGATCACTGCCTTGTCATGGCAAAGGGGCTTGCATAACTCAATGAAGCTATGAGCCATGCTGTGCAGGGCCACCCAAGACAGACGGGTCATAGTGAGGAATTCTGACAAAACATGGTCCACTGGAGAAGGAAACGGCAACCCACTCCAGTATTCTTGCCTAGAGAACCCCATAGTGAAAGTGAAAGTGAAGTCGCTCACTCGTGATCCAACTCTGCGACCCCATGGACTGTGGCCTACCAGGCTCCTCCCTCCATGGGATTCTCCAGGCAAGAGTACTAGAGTGGGTTGCCATTTCCTTCTCCAAGGGATCTTCCCGACCCAGGGATCGAACCTAGGTCTCCTGCATTCCAGGCAGCTGCTTTAACCTCTGAGCCACCAGGGAAGCTCCAGAGAACCCTATGGACAGTATGAAAAAAACAAAGAATATGATCCTGGAAGATGAGCCTCTCGGGTCAGAAGGCATTTGGTATGCTACTGGGGGAAGAGTAGAGGGCAGTTACTAGTAGCTTCAGAAAGAATGAAATGATTGGGCCAAAGCAGAAACAGAGCTCAGCTGTGTATGTGTCTGGTGGTGAAAGTAAAGTCCAATGCTGTAAAGAACATTGCATAGGAACCTGGAATATTAGGTCCACGAATCAAGGCAAATTAGAAGTGGTCAAGCAGGAGATGGCAAGATTGAACATCAACATCTTAGGAATCAGTGAACTAAAATGGACAAGAATGGATGAGTTTAATTTGGATGACAATTATATCTACTACTGTGGGTAAGGATCCCTTAGAAGAAATGGGGTATTCCTCATAATCAACTTAAGAATCTGAAATGCAGTATTTGGGTGCAGTGTCAACAATGACAGAATGATGTTTGTTCGTTTGCAGGGCCAACCATTTGAAAGCACAGTACAATTTTTAGTTTTCTGAGGAACTCCCCATACTGTTTTCCCCAGTGGCTGCACTAGCTTAGATTCCCACCAACAGTATAGGAGAGTTCTTTTTATCCACACACACACTCTCTAGCATCTGTTATTTGTAGATTTAAAAAAATAATTTATTTTAATTGGAGGCTGATTACTTTATTGTAGTGGTTTTTGCCATGTATTAACATGAATCAGACTTTATTTTTGGGCTCCAAAATCACTGCAGATGGTGACTGCAGCCATGAAATCAAAAGACGTTTACTCCTTGGAAGAAAAGTTATGACCAATCTAGATAGTATATTCAAAAGCAGAGACATTCCTTTGCCGACTAAGGTCCGTCTAGTCAAGGCTATGGTTTTTCCTGTGGTCATGTATGGATGTGAGAGTTGGATTGTGAAGAAGGCTGAGTGCTGAAGAATTGATGCTTTTGAACTGTGGTGTTGAAGAAGACTCTTGAGAGTCCCTTAGACTGCAAGATCCAACCAGTCCATTCTGAAGGAGATCAACCCTGGAATTTCTTTGGAAGGAATGATGCTAAAGCTGAAACTCCAGTACTCTGGCCACCTCAGATGTGAAGAGTTGACTCACTGAAAAAGAGTCTGATGCTAGGAGGGATTGGGGGCAGGAGGAGAAGGGGACGAAAGAGAATGAGATGGCTGGATGGCCTCACGGACTCGATGAACATGAGTCTGAGTGAACTCTGGGAGTTGGTGATGGATAGGGAGGCCTGGCTTGCTGTAATTCATGGGGTCGCAAAGAGTCAGACATGACTGAGCAACTAAACTGAACTGAACATAAATCAGCCATGGGTGTATATGTGTCCCCCATCCTGAACTCCCCTTCCCCCCTCCCTCCCCATCCCATCCCTCTGGGTTGTCCCAGTGCACCGGCTTTCAGTGCCCGGTTTCATGCATGAAACTTGGACTGGTCATCTATTTCACATATGGTAATGTACATGTTTTAATGCTATTCTCTCAAATCATCCCATCCTTGCCTTCTTCCTCAGAGTCCAAAAGTCTGTTCTTTATATCTGTGTCTCTTTTGCTATCTAGCATATAGGGTCATCATTACCATCTTTCTAAAATCCATATATGTGCATTAATATATTGTACTGTTTTTAATGATCTGATAGATTAGAGTGCCTAATGAACTATGGAATGAGGTTTGTGACAGTGTATAGGAGACAGGGATCAAGACCATCCCCATGGAAAAGAAATGCAAAAAGCATAATGGCTGTCTAGGGAGGCCTTACAAATAGCTGTGAAATGAAGAGAGGCGAAAAGCCAAGGAGAAAAGGAAAGGTATAAGCGTCTGAATGCAGAATTCCAAAGAATAGCGAGAAGAGATAAGAAAGCCTTCTTCAGAGATCAGTGCAAAGGAATAGAGGAAAACAATAGAATGGGAAAGACTAGAGATATCTTCAAGAAAATTAGAGATACCAAGGGAACATTTCATGCAAAGATGGGCTTGATAAAGGACAGAAATGGTATGGACCTAACAGAAGCAGAAGATATGAAGAAGAAGTGGCAAGAATACACAGAAGAACTGTACAAAAATGAGCTTCATAACCCAGATAATCATGATGGTGTGATCACTCATCTAGAGCCAGACATCTTGGAATATGAAGTCAAGTGGGCCTTAGGAAGCATCACTATGAACAAAGCTAGTAGAGGTGATGGAATTCCAGTTGAGCTATTTCAAATCCTGGAAGATGATGCTGTGAAAGTGCTGCACTCAATATGCCATCAAATTTGGAAAACTCAGCAGTGGCCACAGGGATGGAAAAGGTCAGTTTTCACCCAAAGAAAGGCAATGCCAAAGAATGCTCAAACTACCACACAATTGCACTCATCTCACATGCTAGTAAAGTAATGCTCAAAATTCTCCAAGCCAGGCTTCAGCAATATGTGAACCGTGAACTTCCTGATGTTCAAGCTGGTTTTAGAAAAGGCAGAGGAACCAAAGATCAAATTGCCAATATCCACTGGATCATGGAAAAAGCAAGAGAGTTCCAAAAAACCATCTATTTCTGCTTTATTGACCATGCCAGAGCCTTTGACTGTGTGGATCACAGAAAACTTTGGAAAATTCTGAAAGAGATGGGAATACCAGACCACCTGACCTGCCTCTTGAGAAATCTGTATGCAGGTCAGGAAGCAACAGTTAGAACTGGACATGGAACAACAGACTGGTTCCAAATAGGAAAAGGAGTAGGTCAAGGCTGTATATTGTCACCCTGCTTATTTAACTTATATGCAGAGTACATCATGAGAAATGCTGGGCTGGAAGAAACACAAGCTGGAATCAAGATTGCCGGGAGAAATGTCAGTAACCTCAGATATACAGATGATACCACCCGTATGACAGAAAGTGAAGAAGAACGAAAAATCCTCTTCATGAAAGTGAAAGAGGAGAGTGAAAAAGTTGGCTTAAAGCTCAACATTCAGAAAACTAAGATCATGGCATCTGATCCCATCACTTCATGGCAAATAGATGGGGAAACAGTGGAAACAGTGCCAGACTTTATTCTTTTGGGCTCCAAAATCACTGCAGATGGTGACTGCACCCATGAAATTAAAAAGACGCTTACTCCTTGGAAGAAAAGTTATGATCAACCTAGATAGCATATTCAAAAGCAGAGACATTCCTTTGCCGACGAAGGTCCGTCTAGTCAAGGCTGTGGTTTTTCCAGTGATCATGTACGGATGTGAGAGTTGGACTGTGAAGGAGGCTGAGCGCCGAAGAATTGATGCTTTTGAAGTGTGGTGTTGGAAAAGACTGTTGGGAGTCCCTTGGACTGCAAGGAGATCCAACCAGTCCATTCTGAAGGCAATCAGGTCTGGGATTTCTTTGGAAGGAATGATGCTAAAGCTGAAACTCTAGTACTTTGGCAACCTCATGCATAGAGTTGACTCACTGGAAAAGACTCTGATGCTGGGAGGGATTGCGGGCAGGAGGAGAAGGGGACGAAAGAGGATGAGATGGCTGAATGGCATCACGGACTCGATGGACGTGAGTCTGAGTGAACTCCCGGAGATGGTGATGAACAGGGAGGCCTGGCATGCTGCCGTTTATGGGGTCGCAGAGAGTCGGACATGACTGAGCGACTGAACTGAACTTAACTGATTCTGAATGGTGTGAGGTGGTACCTCTTTGCTGTTTTGATTTGCATTTCTCTAATAATTATCAGTGTTGAGCATCTTTTCATGTGCCTACTGAACATCTGTGTTTTTTTCTTTGGAGCAATGTCCATTTAGGTCATGAAGACTTTTATTTTTAAGGTAAGGTTCTGAAATTTTATTATAGTATAAGTAGGCCTATAAAAAGAATTTTATTGATGGAAATGGAGAGAGGATAAAATTTTTATTTAATAACAGTAAAATAAAGAGGCTGTTTTCATTCTATTTTATTTTACTTTTTGGCCATATTATGTGGCCTGCAGAATCTTAATTCTCTGACCAGGGATAGAACTTGCATTGCCCTGCAGTGGATACATGGAGTCTTAACTACTAGGCCACCAAGAAAGTCTCTCCTTTTTATTTTTAAATGCCTAATATACTTACAAATTCTTTCTAACAAGACCTTGAAACTTCAGAGAAGAAAAATGGTCTATCCTTGGGTTTAAGTAATAGAATAAGTGCATTCTGGTTTAATAGCATTCCAGAGAGGAAATATTTAGGGCTTTTACACAGTTCAATATTTGTCAACAATGGAGATGATTGACTAAAGCATATACAAATATAACCTGCATTTAAGGGTATATTATTCAGAATAGGTGTTTCTCAGACTGCATATGGAATATCGAGTTTAAGAATACTCAACAATATGTAACTAGAAATAAAGAGGACATGGTGGTAAGGGAGAAAGAAGTGTGTTAGGTGGCTTCAGCTAGCAGAGGGCCTGAAGTTTGTGATGCTAAATAGGAAAAGAAGTACGTCAAGGCTGTATATTGTCATCCTGCTTATTTAACTTACATGCAGAGTACATCAAGAGAAACACTGCACTGGAAGCACACGCTGGAATCAAGATTGCCGGGAGAGATATCAATCACCTCAGTTATGCAGATGACACCCTCCTTATGGCAGAAAGTGAAGAGGAACTAAAAAGCCTCTTGATGAAAGTGAAAGAGGAGAGTGAAAAAGTTGACTTAAAGCTCAACATTCAGAAAACGAAGATCATGGCATCTGGTCCCATCACTTCACGGGAAATTGATGGGGAACAGTAGTAACAGTGTCAGACTTTGTATTTTGGGCTCCAAAATCACTGTAGATGGTGATTGTAGCCATGAAATTAAAGATGCTTACTCCTTGGAAGGAAAGTTATGACCAACCTAGATAGCATATTCAAAAGCAGAGACATTCCTTTGCCGATGAAGGTCCGTCTAGTCAAGGCTGTGGTTTTTCCAGTGATCATGTACGGATGTGAGAGTTGGACTGTGAAGGAGGCTGAGCGCCGAAGAATTGATGCTTTTGAAGTGTGGTGTTGGAAAAGACTGTTGGGAGTCCCTTGGACTGCAAGGAGATCCAACCAGTGCATCCTAAAGGAGATCAGTCCTGGGTGTTCATTGGAGGGACTGATGCTGAAGCTGAAACTCCAATACTTTGGCCACCTCATGCAAAGAGTTTGCTCATTGGAAAAGACCCTCATGCTGGGAGAGATTGGGGGCAGAAGGAAAAGGGAACAACAGAGGATGAGATGGCTGGATGGCATCGCTGACTTGATGCACATTAGTTTGAGTGAACTCCAGGAGATGGAGATGGGATAGGGATGCCTGGCGTGCTGCGATTCATGGGGTCACAAAGAGTCGGACAGAACTGAGTGACTGAACTGAACTAACTGAGAGAAGAGAACTAGGGAGGCAAACTTTAGTTTTAGCTATAAAGAAAAATTGGACCTCTTTGCAAAGCACCTAAAAATAAAAAATGGCCTTGCCCTCAAAAAGCTGTGGTCCAGTGATAATTTTGAAGAATCAGATTAAATGATGCACATGAAAGTACTTTTAAAAATGTCAACTATGATATATGTGAAAGTTGCTCTTGTCTCCCTGAATTCTTTTCTCAAAGGAAGTGTTGAAAGTGTTAGTTGCTCAGTAGTGTCCAACTCTCTTGACACCATGGACTGTAGCCTGCCAGGCTCCTCTGTCCACAGAATTCTCCAGGCAAGTATACTGGAGTGGGTTGCCATTTCCTACTCTGAGGACTCTTCCCAACCCAGGGATTGAACCCCTTCTCCCACATTGCAGGCAGATTCTTTACCATCTAAGCGACCAGGGAAGCCCGTTTTCTCAAAGGAAATAGATGGGAAAATATTAAAGAAACAAACACCAGAGGGCATTGTGGGAGCGTTTAGAAAACAATGACAGTCCAAGACGTTTGAAGACAGTTAATACATCTTAAAAATCATTTTTTTTTCCTTCTAAGGAGAAGTGATGGTATTGCTTTTATCCAGGTATTATTCACCGTGTTAACTGGCATTCTTAAAGATTTCTAATAATTGCAGGTCACAATATCCTTAAAAAACACACCTGTGTGTCTTACTATGTTAGAGAATACAAACCTTTACCTGGTGGATTTTTCATTTCATATTTTTAATTTGGAGGGGTCAAATTCCATATCAGTTTTGTTTCAGTGGCTTTGTGCCCTAGACATACTATAACTTTCTTAAATACTAGTATTTCAAAAAGTAACATTTTAGGGAATTTTCTGGTGGTTGGTCCAATGATTAGGACTTGGAACTCCCACTGCTGGTTAGATCCCACAAGCCAAGAGGCACAGCCAAAAAAATTGGTAACATTATGGAGAGGGATGAATTGAGAGTTTGGGGCTAGCAGATGCAAACTATTATATGTAGAATAGATAAGCAACAAGGTCCTACTGGATGGCACAGGGAAATATATTCAATATCCTATAATAAACCATAATGAAAAAGCAAACATTTAAAAGTAACATTTAAAAAAGTAACCAATGACTATTAGAGCCCTCAAGAAAACCATACAGTTGTCAGTAGTTTGCTAGATTATTTTTATGTCTCTAAACTGCAGGTTTTAAATGAAAGTTTTCTGCATATTAGCAAATGAATTATTGCTGCATGATTTTTATTGTTTCTGGAGTATTCTATAAAAACTCATTATTTCTTACCTTAAGAGAGAGCTATTTGGGTAACTTCGACATTAGATGTACATTTTGGAGAATTATACTATTTAAATCACTAGTAATTTCGATCGAAGAAGGCAATGGCACCCCACTCTAGTACTCCTGCCTGGAAAATCCCATGGATGGAGGAGCCTGGTAGGCTGCAGTCCATGGGGCCCTGAGGGTCAGACACGACTGAGCGACTTCACTTTCACTTTTCACTTTCATGCATTGGAGAAGGAAATGGCAACCCACTCCAGTGTTCTTGCCTGGAGAATCCCAGGGATGGGGGAGCCTGGTGGGCTGCCGTCTATGGGGTCACACAGTGTTGGATACGACTGAAGTGACTTAGCAGCAGTAATTTATTGGGGACCTGGATGAGAAAAAAGGCCTTTGCTGCTAAAGGAATGATAATGGTTAAGCCTTAAGCTCCATATATAACACCCTGAGTTTTCACTGATTTCATACATATTCCCAGCATCTTTGTTAGGAATAATGGGACTTTTTTATTTTTCAAATCAAAGAAGCGGATATGGAAAAATAGAAGATGGTGAGCATGAGTGTTTGGAGAAAGAGAGGGAAACTACTGCTTCACAGCTTAGTTAATTGTTATTAACCTAGTTATTAATTTTACTAATTAACTTTATTAATAGTTTTAATTAATATTACTAATTAAAATAATATTCCTAATGGCTATTTTAAGTTATTAGGGTTAGATTTGCATTTCTCTATATAGGAAAAAAGAGGGGTATAGAAATATTTTGGAAAATTTCATTCAAAAGGTCTAATACAAACTATTTGGAGACTTGTTGAAGGAGGAAACAGACAGAACAGGCTCCATCTTGAAAGCAGGACTCCATCTTGGGCTGGACTGTGGACTTTGAGCTATATGCCCAGTATCTATGGAAACGACATACCAACTGGAAAGCCAGACCCCCACCCCCTCCATGGAAGAGCCCCAGGGCTCAACCTAGACTCTCCATCGCCTAAAAGAATACCCTAATTATCTGTGTAACCTAATGGAATCATAAATTCTATTATGCTTATTGGGGTGTGACCACAGGCCTATTGATAATTGTCCACTGTTACCTACCTAGGCTTAAGGCAAATGAATCACAGGTAAACTTTGACTGTATCTTTCTTTTCATTTGTTCAGACTAGTTTCAGAGAATTTGGGGAGGCAGGTTTGGGTGCGTACACTTAGGGTATATAGTGAAGTGAAGTCGCTCAGTCGTGTCCAGCTCTTTGTGACCCCATGGACTGTAGCCTACCAGGCTCCTCTGTCCATGGGATTTTCCAGGCAATAGTACTGGAGTGGATTGCCATTATATGTAAGGTTTTCACAAAAACTGGTCGGGGTCCTTGGCTAAGAGGAGACTCTGCCTTGAGCCTGCTGGTGTAATAAACTGCATTCTGCTATCTGCATTGTCCTTCTGAGTGAGTTTGTTTCCTGGAACGTGTGGCTACAACATTGTGAGGATAAATTTTGGTATCAGACAACATGTATCCATTTAGCATTTCTAATAGAAGGTGGATTCAAGGATTGTTCTACCTTTAAGGAGTTTACCAACCTAGACTTGAAAATAACAATGGAAGAAGCTGCATGAGGTAAGATTTCACTAAAGACACTAAGAGCCAAAGGAGATCAGGGAATAAATACAGCTTTGTGGCTGCCAAGATCTGAGAGGAGGTGGGTCTCAAGCTAGACCTAGGAAGGAATGAGGAAGCCAAGGAGAGGAGGGCAGGGCATGAGGAGAAAGAAGAGAACTAACGTAGGGAATAGCATGAGAAAGGGCAACCACACATGGGGTGTGTCCTATCCCCCACAATGCTAACAAAGGGGGCCTTTACCGATGGATCAACTGGCTGCTATTTCTAATGAAAGAGAATTTAAATAAACAGAAATATAAGTTTCTACTTTGAGATATTACTACCTTCCTCAGCCAAAACTTCAGAGAAGTTTATCTTCTCTCAGAGTTCAGTGTGTTGTAAACATTTAAAACAAACAAACAAAACTCCAAACTGGTAGATTTCAGAAATTATGCTAAACTGAGAAATAGTCTTTGTTACTCTGATCTGAATTATTACCTATCTTAAACTGTCCATTGTAAAATCTGTTAGTATAATAGTTTGAAAACTATCATTTTGCTTTTCATATAAATCTTATTGTCTATCATGTCTTGCAACTATTAATAGCTTTATTTACATTTATAATAAGTACATTGTTCTTTGTCATTTCTAGTTGAATATAGAAAATAGATTAATGAGTTATTAATAGATTATTTAGTACAACTTTAGTAAATAGATGTTCACACTGTACATTGTGATAATTCTGAAATAAAAAGGGGACTTATTTAATAAAAACAGAAATTAGAGTATAAATATATTTTCTTAAAAAAATATATATGTATACACATTTATAAGTTTCTGATATCCTGCTACTTGTGATTATAGTTCGCAGTGGTGAAGTGGAGCTAAGAGAAATTAACAGGTATTAAAATTATTTAGCAGCTAATTAAGGAAGAGTAGCTTGTTACTTATTGTAAATTGTGTTACATATATGATGTGTGTTTTAAAGATATATGTATCTTATTACAGTCTACATATCAATAATGATTTTTTTCTGGTAAAAAGATTTTTATTATGGAAAAATTAAAACGTATACAACAGTAGAGAGAGCAGTATAATGAAACCCCATATATCTATCACCCCACCTAAAAATTATAAACATATAGACAATCTAGTTTAATTTACGACCCCTTCATTCCCCACTTCCAGCTCTCAGAACTAGTTTTAAACAATGTCTAAACATCATATGACGCTCTTCATAAACATATCAACTATCAAGGTTATTTAACATAGAAAATATTGATGTATTTTATATATACAAATGCTATAATATTTATACCTATTTAATATTGGGTGCTAACTGTAAATATCTGTTTAAACTCATGGCTATCATTATTCATCATATCAGGTAATGGATTAACCAGACAGGTTCAGATTTAGTCAGTTAGTATTCCAAATTGTTCCTGGTGTTGTCAAAAGAGCAGGACTGTCCGAATGCTGTTAATAATAATAAAACAACAATCAGTATAATTTTCATGGTAAATTTCACCAAAATCCACAAATAATTTTTTTTGTTTCAAGATTGGGTTTAATATTTCTGTATAGATACCTACTTCGCTAAGCCTAATTTCTTTTATCTTGCCACCCACTTCCATTTATGACATTACTAATATTTCATATGGTGTTAGTAACCTGGGGAAAAATTGGACCCCTCACTTGACTGGGCAAAGTTCTTGTTGCCCACTGGTGTTATAGAGAAGTAGAGCACTCCACTACAGTGGAGACTGTAGGGTGATTTTTGTCTTGGGGTAACTGTTCTTGGCTCTCCTGTAGCTTAGAGGAAATTGGGCATCAAAAAATTTAGTGGTTGATGTGTTGGAATGCTGCTTTCAGAGAATTCAAAGATGTCTACTCCTTCAATATATACAGTCTTCTCCTGGACCTTACTGATGGAGCTGTGAAATCCTGGCATCAGCAGGTTGCCAGCATACATACTGTTTTCACCCAGGACCTGGAGCTACACCTTCCGATGGAAGGAGAACTTCTGTGGCCTTTCTGCACCATAAGTCAGGGTCACTGCACCTTAAGAGGCCAACTGGGTGCTGTGTTCCCTCCACTACCTTGCCTCTATGCAGTTAGTATGGCGGGAGGGTCTAGCCTCAACTGTACTTCCTGCTCCTGTATGGCATCAGCATCCCTGGATGTATCAGCATCCCTGGAGAGGCTCATCCTCTGCCTTCTCTTTTGCCACCTTTCTAGCTGTGTGGGCAGCCAACTGGTTTTCTTGGTGAGCCAGGGGGAAGCTGGAGACCTCATTCAGGTGGTCTACCCCTCAGCCTCCATTCTCCACTGGTGATCAGGCCTACATGGTATAGTGTGGGAGTCTTGCCCAGGTATTGGGAAAGTAGTGCAGCATTTTCCATTTGGCTGCTACTTAGTAGTCCTTGTGGATATAGGCCATGACTGAGAAAAAGAGTGCTGGAGGAGCTATGAATGCCAGTAAGGCTCTAAAGCGAAAGTGAAAGTTGCTCAGTCATGTCTGACTCTTTGCAGCCCCATGGACTATAGCCTGCCAGGCTCTTCTGTCCATGGAATTTTCCAGGCCACAATACCGGAGTGGATAGCTGTTCTCTTCTCCAGGGGATCTTCCCAACCCAGGGATCAAACCCAGGTCTCCACATTGCAGGCAGATTCTTTACCATCTGAGTCACTAGAGAAGCCCAGTAAAGCCCTAGATCCTAATCCAACTCCTAATGTGATGAATACTACTTACAGGGTCATTGAGATTGTACAAGATATTGTGGGGCTTCCACACTAAATTACTCTGTGTAGAATAATGCTTATTTTTCCTATTTTTTTCTCTAGAAAATCTTCACTTTGCAATAGCTAGGAAGTAAAGCAACTTTATATCTATATGGATTAGTTTCAGGTTAGCTCCTAACCACTGTTAGGATCCCAGAAAAAGACTGAGTGAAGTCAAGATATTAGGAAAAGTGTGGACAGGGAGAGACCCTGTACAAAGGAAGGAAGGAGAGCCCAGAAAGAGCAGCGAGTGGGAAGGGACTCATGAGAAGGAACAGAATGCAGATAGTCATAAATTGAACTCAAGGATCCCTGGGGGTGGCTCAGACAGAGCCCACACTTTCCACCCCTGTGCTTTTGTCATTGACTGGACTTCTGCTCATGGATTTCTTTTGCAGAAGGAGCTCTGCAGCTTTAAAATAGAGGTCTAAAAGCAAGGGCTATGACAGATAGTTATGGTCATTGTCAGTGCCACAGATAATTAGAAACATTTGGAAAAAGAACTACCTCTACCTAACTCTTAAAACACAACCATGTGTGCAATGTTGCAACTCCATTGTAGGCATGATTTTCTGGCAGAATCTACTGCCTCCTGGAAGAGCAGAGGCCTTTGCCCACTTGTAGAACTTGTCTGACCTTGATGTCTCTCTCATTGGGCTTGCCATTACTGTTGATACAGAAGATGTCTTATGTGGCCAATTCAGTATAGCTCAGGGGTGTCCAGGTCTCTGCCTTTGACGTAGTTTGATGTATTTCTTGTAGTATTCTGGATTCAAATCTTTATCCATAGGCACCTTCTGTGAGTGTATTATAGGACTTGACAGCTGCATGTCCAACGTGAAGGCCTCAGGGCAGAGGTATATACACTTTCATCCACTTGATATTGAATGACATGCTTGGTAACTGAACTGTAGGGAACTCGGCCATCCAGGTGCTCAAGCTGCTCTGTGATCTTGGGAATTTCTTGTTGCCTCATTTCAGTCAGATAAGCACAGCTTGTGTAGACTTTTACTTTTCCTCCATCAGCTGAGTTTTGGAGGGAACTCAAATCTCTCATAGTCTTGATCATACCACTGCTTGTAGACACAGGTCTCCCTATCATCCTCTGCCATCAGGTCATCAGAATCCATGCCCCCTCCAAGGCCTAGTTTTCTGACAGAACTTTCTAGACCTTTACTTTGCTGTGAATGTGTGAAAAGCTACATGTCCTCACATTTGCCTCCTAGGAACAGCTCCAAGAGGTCTGATGTGATATCATCCAGGTACTGTCTGCATTGAATGTACTTCAGAGGGTGGGTCTTGGAGGACACCACTGTTTGAGCTGTTTTTTCTTTTTCTCCGTTGGGTCTTTGGATGTAGTTTTGCATCTCTTCTCTCTGCTGGCACTTTAATCTTGGACTTCCAGTTTCCAGAATTTTTCATCCTTATCTTTGTAATGAGAAACTTGTGATTTTACTCTTTCAGGTTATTTTTCTTCAGGTCTCTGGCAGCTAGAATCTTTGGTCTGTCTTTTGTGTTTCTTTCCATCTTTCTCATCTCCTTTATCCATTTCAGCCTGAACTTCTGGTTCTGTGTGGCTCCTCCTTAGATTTCTGTTTAGATATTGGTTCTTTGCTTGACTTCTAAATCTCTTCATCTCTTTGTTCTTCCATTTCCAAGTGTGTTCATGGGTTTTTCTCTTTCTGGTTCTTCTGCAGCGAGTGGTCTAGCAACTGGTTCTCTGGATGTGACTTTATGTCTTTTTTCCTCTTGGTTCTTTTCTTCTTCATTGACAAAATTGTCCAATTTTGGCCTTTCAATTTCTTCCTGTAGGTCTCCTTGTGAAATGAGATGTGATGGTGGTCTGCCTGCTAGTTTGCCTTATAATCCTGGGTGGGCCTAAACCTTGTTTCTCATCAGACTTGCTTTTTCTCAGTATACAAAGTTTAGAAACAAGTTTGGGGGACTCGTTTTCCTCTCCTGTTCTCATTCTGCAGTCTTTACCACTTGTTTTCTAGACATCCATTCACTTCTCAACTGAAAGCCTGAGCTCTGTTCTCCAAGGACAGATCTTTATATAAAAAGGCTTTGATTTTACCCAAGTAGTCCTCCACTGATAATTCTTCTTTATGTAATTTACATAGTCACATAACTGCTTCTTTATTTCTGTTTGCAGAAATTCATGCAAGAGATCAAGTTTCTTCTTCACACATTCCTTTTCTGTTAAGCTATCTGAAAGCACAGGAGTCTGCTCTCAAACTGCAAAGAAAATCATCTTCACCTCACTCAGCAGGGATGATTTCCTTTCTTTTTATTGACATTTCTTTTGATATGTTGCAGTGAACACATTTGCAAATTAGGAAGTTCATGTAGTAGAGATATTTTCTCAGGTTTCTTCCCCAGGAAATATCCTGGGTCTTCACACTGTGGACCTATTTTCTTCTTGTGCAACATTTATTCTCTGCTTCAGATTCCTGTCATTTAACTGTATGGTTTTCCCCTGCCTCTTTTGTGATATATTTTCTTTTGTTGCCTTTTGCATTTTCTCTATTCAGTATTGTTCCTAGTGTTTTGTCCTTTGCTCCCGTTGACCAATGCTGTGGTTATTTTAACCAAAATCATTGATCCTAATCTTGCTCCCCAGTTACTAGGGATCCCATAATTGGGACACTTTTATGAATCAGTTCTTAGGGTCTATGCCAGGAGAGCCCAATATAGTTGAAATTGTAGACTTGAATTACTTACAGGATACCCAAAAAAACCTAGAAAATGAGAGAGTTGGGACATCCTTGAAGTATTGGACATCTGCCCCCACTGCTCACATTTTCATGGTTTTCATTGAATCTGATAATGAAGGGCCTGGAGTGGGCCTTCTATGTCAATTGCAGACCACAGTGATTCCAGAACCAGGGCAATAATGTACCAAAGGAAACTGACATAATCTAGAAATCACTCTCTCTCCAGAGTAGCCCCCACTGAGTTAAAAATTGTTTACAAAGGGGAAAATGTGTGTCAGTTTATACCATCACTCTATTTTGGAACAGTGTATGGGAATCAACTCTGAATATTCATTGGAAGGACTGATGCTGAAGCTGAAGCTCCAGTACTTTGGCCACCTGATGTGAAGAGCTGACTCATTGGAAAAGACCCTGATGCTGGGAAAGATTGAGGGCAGGAAGAGAAGTGGGCGACAGAGGATGAGATGGTTAGATGGCGTCCCTGACTCAGTGTACATAACTGAGCAAAGAGAGAGTGAATTAGTGAAAGAGAGAGAAGATAGTGAGAGACAGTGAAAGACTGTCTGGGAGATAGTGAAAGACAAGGGAAGCCTAGTGCGACTCCATGGAGTCGCAAAGAATCAGACATGACTTAGTACACTCCATGTATATTATGGAGATAGAGTAGGAAGCTTTTCTTTTTCCAAATGGCCACTATTCAATCTTTTAAGGGTTTTGAATACTTCTGATAATGTGGAAGTGTCAGAAAGAAAAACTCGTTAGTTTTCAACATCAAATGAAAATAGAATCATTGTAAAGATTTTTCAGACTGCTCACTCATCTGGTAATTTACCTTTTTCCTTGGTACATTAGGTCAAATGCCTCATTGACTTTGTCAAAAGGTAGGGTATGGGAGACCAATGCATCCAAATCCAATTTCTTATTCTTGTAGTCAGCAGCCAGCTTTGGAACAGAAGTGACACCTTTCCAACCTGTAATTGCCCAAAATGTCAAATAAACACATGGGTCTTTACATGAAGGGATATTTTAACCAGTGTTTGTCAAATGATGAAATTTTTAGGTCAAATATAGGTTGTTTCAAATAGATTATCCTTCTGCCATCTTTAATTTTTGTGTGTGTGTGTATTTTTAATCTATTAAATTTTTTCTTCAAGAGAAAAATTCAAGATTATTTTCTATTTCTAGATAAGGAATTATCTCAGTTTGATCCAAGTCTACCTTTTGTTCCCTTATGTTGGTCTATTTTAATGTAAATTGAATTTCAATTTGCAAATTACAGTTATCCTTCTATAAAAATTCTGTTTACTTTCAAGTAACCATAAATAGCTTTCATGTAGTCTTCAGATATATTCTAGGCACTCAATATTTTTAAAAAATAATTTTTCTCTCCTTTCAGTAACCTTCATTATGATAATTTGAGTACTACTATGAAGAAAAAGAAAACAAAAACTGACCACCAAAGCTTGTTCCAGTTAGAGTACGGCCCATTAATAGCTCCACTGCAGAAACATTCAATCCATTGTCACCAACGTTTACTCCAATGATAGTACATACTCCCCAGCCTACTGTTACACTGTCCAGGGCTGCTCTCTGGAAGGTCAAACAAAAAAGATTAGCTGAGTAGGTAGAAAAGTAGAACATGAACTACAATGTGGGTATGTTCAGTGCTTCAGGGAAAATTTACACAGCTCTGCATTATGACCTTATGGTGATAATATAGATTGAGACTTGCACTTATGTTCTGTTTCAGATAGCACATCCAATAAAATTCTGAACATCATCAGAAATGATATTTAAACAAAACAAAATATATTTTACTCTGTTTAATACCAGTTATGCTGAACCTGTAGTGTATTTCATTGTATGTCAAGAAAAATACACATATATGAAGTTAAAGAAAGATCTATAGACGATATTGTAAACTCGAATCAACAAGTTTTTGACTATTAACAATGGAACATGCAAAGATATTTGCAATCCCAGAGGCTTAGGATCCAAATTAAGTCATGAAGAGAGAGTGAATAAGTAAATATGAGGCATATACTGTAACTTAATAGATCTCAGTGTAGGATAAATTAAAAGAAATGCTATTGAAAACAGAAGACAAAACAGTTAAACAGAAAATGACAGTGGCTGCTGCTCATCAAACATTTCATTTGCTTCCCTATAGTTTTGAGCTCTCTAGCGGTTACATAGAGTCACATGACTAGTTCTGGGCTACCGGCCAGAGTGATGTGTGCCATTTCCTGGCCAAAATGGAAAAGCCAGTGGGCAACCTGCCAGCTATCTCTTCAGCTCTAACAACGGAGAGAACCTCGTGTTAAGATTGTAAAGCCATAAATTGGAACTTCCTTCACTGCTAAGACACCACATGGAAAACAGGGACCCAGAGGATTTGCACTGATCTTTGCATGATAGAAGAAAAATATTGTTATCTTAACCCACTGCAGGTTTGGAGTTAATATGAAATGCCAAGATTGAAAACATAAATAAGTTTAAGAAAAATAGAAACTTGTGGATGGCCATTCCACACAGAAGCCCTGTGGTATAGTCGAACATTTAAAAATCTTTTGAGACTGATGTTATAGAAGAAAAGTATAACTTACCCCATATCCTTTGCCATGCGTGCTCAGTCACTTCAGTCGTGTCTGACTCTCTGCGACCCCATGGACCATGGCCCGCCAGGCTCCTCTGTCCATGGGATTCTCCAGGGAAGAATACTGGAGTGGGTTGCCATTTCCTTCTCCAGTGATAAAATATGAAGTGAGTGAAGTGAGTAAAGTGAAGTCACTCAGTCGTGTCCGACTCTTTGCGACCCCATGGATTGTAGCCTACCAGGCTCCTCCGTCCATGGGATTTTCCAGGCAAGAGTACTGGAGTGGATTGCCATTTTCTTCTCCTTTGACATAGTACGTAGTCAACTTGATTCTCATTTGTCAACGTAACTTTTACTTCTACAGAAGTTCCACTAGAAATACTGTTCCTTTTCATCACTGATCACTATATGAAAGAAGCAGTCTGAAGTATGGTATATTCTCTCCCTCTTCTCTCGCTGTCTCTGTCTGTCTTACTAGGGATGGAAAATGACCTAGAACTTTTAGAATGCGTTTTGAAATCTTTATTTGAAAACAAAAATCTTTATTGGAATATGTGTTTATTTATAGTTTGAAAATTTCTAACATTTCTAAATAGCAACTCTTTTACTTTCTACACTTCTTGTATGGCAGCAGCATTTTTGTTTAATGCATATTGTACAAAAGAACCCACAAAGAGAGGAAGACAACACAGGCACTGCTTGCTTGTTACCTTAAGGGAGCTGCTTAGATTATTCCCATTTTGGGTTTGGCTGTGCCATGTGGCTTAGGGATCTTAGTTTGCTGGCCAGGGATTAAACCTGTGCCCTCTGCAGTGAAAGTGTGGAGTCTTAACCACTGGACTGCCAAGGAACCCTCCTCTTTATTTAAAATTTAATGTCTTTCCTATTGCCCTTTTCTCCATTTCTGAGCTTTTCTCCAAGCAGGGAATTGACCCCCATAAATATGACTTAGTAAAATGGGTATTATATGCAAATACAGGGTTTTATTTAGTAGCCTCTGATAACTTTTGATGAGAATTATTTTTAATTCTCAAAATCTTATAAAATTTCCATTACTGTAAATTTCTAATTGTTTTGTTGGGTTTCTTAGGCTGCTTTAGAGCATTAGAAATCATCAGAATGAAGTTCATACCCATTACTGGAATCTTCCACAACCTAGAAATTTAGCTTTCCTTTCCCTTGGTGGAAGGGTAGGCAGCTCATTTTTGTGGTTAAATAAACCCATCTCTTTTTATTTGGATTCTCTAGTGTGATTCTATTCCATAATTTAAAATACATTCCTTGGTGTAATAAATAAGATAATAATGGAACCTGAAAGATTTAGATCAGTGGTTCTCAGCTTGAGAAACTTGTAAAAAATGTTAGTACCTTGGTCCCCAGTGCATGAGAATATCCTAGGTATGGGTCTATTTGTTGACACTGAAAAACAACTCCCTGACACTTCTAAAGTATAGCCAGTTTTGAGAATCTCTGTACTATAAAAATAAGGTTAAATGGGCTGAATCAGTTTTTGTGAAACATGTGAGCTGTGGGAAGTGGAGGAATGGATGTGGCACATTGCAGTCCTCAGGATCCAAGGACAATTTAAAAGTAAGGACTGAAGGTTTGGATGCAGAGGAGCAGTGCAGGACGAGGAGCGCCCCCCTGCATGAATTTCAGTAATAGCATTGATTGAGTTCTTCCCAGGTGGTGCAGCGGTAAAGAATCTGTCTGCCAATGCAGAAGACATGGGTCGGGAAGATCTCCTAGATGAGGAAATTGCAACCCACTCCAGTATTCTTGCCTAGGAAATCCCATGGACAGAGGAGCATGGTGGGCTACAGTCTGTGGGGTCACAAAGAGTCAGACAGGACTGAGCAACTGAGCACACATGCACATGAGCTTATTACTGGCCAGATCCTCTCTTAAGCAGTCACACCATTTGCAGTGAAACCATTCTGAGAGGCAAGACCCAGGAAGGGCAGCCTATTGCTCTCAGCAGCTCTTCCCAATTTCCATTCTCTCCTGGGGAAGACATATCAGGTGAGAACTGAGGAGAAGAATTAGCGAAGCCTGCTCCTGGGAGACTGAAGTACAGAACTGGATTCTTTATAGCCTCCCAGTGCCCAGTTGTGTCTGCCTTTTTGCTACCCCTGGTGTTCGGATGGCAAAAATCTGCCTGCAGTGTGGAGACCCAAGTTTAATCCCTGGGTTGGGAAGATCCCCTGGAGAAGGGAAAGGTAACCCACTACAGTACTCTTGCCTGGGAAATTCCATGGACAGAGGAGCCTAGTGGGCAACAGTCCATGGTGTCATAAAGAGTCAAACACGACGGAGTGACTAAGATACACACACACTTTACAATCCTTTTGACTGTAGCCCACCAGGCTCCTCTCTCCATGGAATTTCCCAGGCAAGAATACTGGAGTGGGTTGCCATTTCCTTCTCCGGGGATTAAATCCTTGCCTCTCTTTGACTGTGTGGATCACAATAAACTTTGGAAAATTCTGAAAGAGATGGGAATACCAGACCACCTGACCTGCCTCTTGAGAAATCTGTATGCAGGTCAGGAAGCAACAGTTACAACTGGACATGGAACAATGGACTGGTTCCAAATAGGAAAGGGAGTGCGTCAAGGCTGTATATTGTCACCCTGCTTATTTAACTTCTATGCAGAGTATATCATGAGAAACACTGGGCTGGAAGAAACACAAGCTGGAATCAAGATTGCTGGGAAAAATATCAATAACCTCAGATATGCAGATGACACCACCCTTATGGCAGAAAGTGAAGAGGAGCTAAAGGGCCTCTTGATGAAGGTGAAAGAGGAGAGTGAAAAAGCTGGCTTAAAGCTCAACATTTAGAAAACGAAGATCATGGCATCCGGTCCCATCACTTCATGGGAAATAGATGGGGAAACAGTGGAAACAGTGTCAGACTATTTTTCGGGCTCCAAAATCACTGCAGATGTTGACTGCACCCATGAAATTAAAAGCCGCTTACTCCTTGGAAGAAAAGTCATGACCAACCTAGATAGCATATTCAAAAGCAGAGACATTACTTTGCCGACTAAGGTCCGTCTAGTCAAGGCTATGGTTTTTCCTGTGGTCATGTATGGATGTGAGAGTTGGACTGTGAAGAAGGCTGAGCGCCCAAGAATTGATGCTTTTGAACTGTGTTGTTGGAGAGGACTCTTGAGGGTCCCTTGGACTGCAAGGAGATCCAGCCAGTCCATTCTGAAGGAGATCAACCTTGGGATTTCTTTGGAAGGAATGATGCTAAAGCTGAAACTGCAGTACTTTGGCCACCTCATGTGAAGAGTTGACTCACTGGAAAAGAGTCTGATGCTGGGAGGGATTGGGGGCAGGAGGAGAAGGGGACGACCGAGGATGAGATGGCTGGATGGCCTCACGGACTCGATGGACGTGAGTCTGAGTGAACTGCAGGAGTTGGTGATGAACAGGGAGGTCTGGCGTGCTGGGATTCATGGGGTCACAAAGAGTCAGACACGACTGAGCGACTGAACTGAACTGAACTGAACTGAACTGTGTCTCCTGCATTGGTAGGCGGGTTCTTTACCACTAGGGCTACCTGGAAAGCCTCTCCTTAGAGGAGTTTTAGGAGCCAGGCTGCGTGAAGGTGTAAATAAAAAGGAATAGTGTCATAACTATTAATACTTCACAGTTCTCACTAATGAAAGAAAAGTTCTCACTAATTTCTCCATAGGCAGAAAATTTAGTTGATGATTTCTCTAGTCATCTTGTTAAAAAATCAAAACAAACTCTTCCTAATGGTGTCTTTGAGCAGATATGCATTAGGCGAGTATTTGCTGGAGACTAAGGCTGCACACTCTGGAGGCTAACTAATCCCTGTGCTGCCTGTTGGCTCTTTATCCCATCTTTTGGAGCAGAACAGACAGGACTAGAGGTGTGGATCTGCAATCATGCAGTTGCTCAGGACCCTGCACTTAGAAGGGCCCTCCTTCCCCTGTCCTGAGAGGAGAAGAAATCTGAATGAATCAAAATTGTAGTGTTTAGGAAAAAAGAATTTAGATTTAATTTTGCAGCTTGTTGATTTTTTAATTGAAAGTTTTACACATAATTTGGACCTAATTCTGTAGACCGTTTATTTAGATCTGATGGACAGAACTAGCTTGTTTGCAGGTTGCTAACCTCTCCTGCCTGTACTTTAATATGAGAGTGGATACCTTTGGCTGTTAAGAGGGACATCAGTCACCCTCTCTATTCCCTCTTCTTAGACTGCCTTTTCTTTTTCCCTCACTTCTCATAGGCACAATTCTTAAAGTTTTAATTTGTAAGTTTTCTCTTAATGTTTTTGCTGAATTTCATGTGAAAGAATAAACAAATGTTAATAACACATTAATATTAAGTAGTAATTAGCAATATAACAAAAATTAATCATGTTATGTAATATATAATGGTATCTAATATATTAATAAGTATTATTTATATAAACTTAACATATATACATAAATATGAATATTAAATATAAACATATTAATATATTTTCAATGTTAATTATGTCAATAAGCAATATTTATTATATCTTATTATAAAAATACATACCATGATTTTAGCTCCTCCTACACACTCAAAGGCAAAGTCCACACCTCCACTGGTCATTTCAACGATGACCTCTTGAATGGGTTTGTCTAGGTCTTTAGGATTGAGGCAGTCAGTGGCTCCAAGGGCTTTGGCCTTTGTAAACTTATCACTATTGATGTCAATAACTATGATTCTGGAAGCTCCTGATGCTTTACAACCCATTACAGCAGAGAGACCTGACACCTCCTAGGCCAAAGACGGCACAGGTAGAACCAGGTGTGACCTGCAGGCAAGAACATTATAAATTAACTTCAAGCAGCTGGTCCCATTTTTTGAAAAAAAGGGACAGAGTGAAGTAGGAGCAGAAAAAGGGACAGAATTAAGTGGGGGCAGAAACAGATATATTAAAGCCTGTCTGTTGTAAAGCTAAATGATATAGCTAAATGGGGGAAATTTGCCAATGTGAAAATGTATCACTGGCTAAATGTGAAGAAACATTTGAAGGCTATTAGAATTAGAATTATCAACTCATAATTCTACACACCCAAGTAAAAATTGTTCTCTTGTCTTCCTTTTCCTTTAGTGTTATGAGAACAAAAACTGAAGCCCACACATTTTAAAGGGCTTATTGGTTTCTTTTAAAATAGATCTTCCCTGGTGGCTCAGATAGTAAAGCATCTGCCTACAATGCAGGAGACCTGGGTTCAATCCCTGGGTCAGGAATATCTCCTGGAGAAGGAAATGGCAACCTACTCCAGTATTCTTGCTTGGAAAATCCTATGGATGGAGGAGCCTGGTAGGCTACAGCCCATGGGGTTGCAGAGAGTTGGACATGACTGAGCAACTTCACTTTAAATAAATCACAAGCCCCAGTGTTCACTGCAGCAGTATTTACATATGGATATATGTATATGTATAACTGAATCATTTGTTGTACACCTGAAACTAACACAACATTGTAAATCAACTATATTGCATTATAAAATAAAAAATTAAATTTAAATAAGATATAGATCAAAACAGTCACAAGTAATTTGACATCTGTATTTCTAATAGGTCTTTTTTTTGTTTTTTTAGTATTAATGTTGTGATTGGTTTTGAATGGCCAATAATATGCTTCTAAATGTGAATTAATGTTATCATCCCAAATCATCACTTCATTCAAATGGAACAAAGAAGGTATGTCTTTGCACGGTATTGAAGGATTTTTATTATCTTGGTCCCATACCTTTCAACTTCTCCATAATAATCTCAGTACTACAACTACAGCCAAATGTTGCAGTTTTCTTTACCCATGTCTTAGTTCATGCTATTCCCTCAGCTTGATGTGCTTTTGACCTTATTTCCTTTAGTTAAAATATAACCTGTATGTCTAGACCTAACTTAAATCACACTCTACCCTTGAAATGTTTCTTGATTCTACAATTAGAAATTAGTACCCATCTTTTTGCTTTTTCTATATCATTAAATTCAAAATTAGTTTTGAGTGATTTTGTGCGTGTGCACGTGGCCTAAAGTCTTTGAGGGCATATAATCTTTCATATTGATATCAAGGAGTCTTCTGTATGTTTTGTCTTTAGTAAATGTTTGTTACATTGAATTCAACAGAAGCATAATATGTGAGATGACAAGGAAAGCTGCTGTAACTGGAATATGCTATTTTGTAGAGTGGTATAGTGGGAAAAATACTATACAGAGATATGATCAATTAATATTTTCCAGTGGTGATAAGAAACTGTTAGAATTAAAAGCATAAACCCAAGAGAAAGTGAAAATGTGTCCAGGAAAAGTCCGTGATATATTCTAATTTGACAACAAAACCATTAAGGAAAGAGAGACTATTCTACTTTAGTTTATGTGTCATACTCCAGAGAAGGCAATGGCACCCCATTCCAGTACGCTTGCCTGCAAAATCCCATGGATGGAGGAGCCTGGTAGGCTGCAGTCCATGGGGTCGCTGAGAGTTGGACATGACTGAGTGACTTCACTTTCACTTTTCACTTTCATGCATTGGAGAAGGAAATGGCAACCCACTCCAGTGTTCTTGCCTTGAGGATCTCAGGAATGGGGGAGCCTGGTGGGCTGCTATCTATGGGGTCACACAAAGCCAGACATGACTGAAGTGACTTAGCAGCAGCAGCAGCAGCAGACATGAATACACTGGCTTTTGCCACTCAGGAAAAAAGAATATATATATATATTTCAAATATTCAGAATACTGTTCTATACATACTATGTAATCTTTGCTATGAAACTGTGGTATGAGTTTAGTATATTTCCAAATGTATTTCTCCAGAGACTGTTATAAATTTTGCCAGTAAGTCTAATTGGAAGTAGACATGGATTTTTCTCATTGAAGCAATGTTGTACACAGTTGCTGTGCATAGCTTACTACAGAGCATAAACTGAATACACTGTACCAATTGTGTTATACAACTGGACACTTCAGTTGTATAGGGTAGGGGGTCATTAAAAGTATTGTTTGTTTTTTTGTTTGTGTTAGTCGCTTAGTCATGTCCGACTCTATACAACCCCATCGACTGTCACCCACCAGACTTCTCTATCCATGGGATTCTCCAGGCAAGAATACTGGAATGGATTGCCATGCCCTCCTCCCAGAGATCTTCCCGACCCAGGGATTGAAGCCCAGTCTCCTGCATTGCAGGTGAACTCTTACCATCTGAGCCACAAGGGGTGGTTATAAGGTATTAGTCAGTCAGTCCAGTCTCTCAGTCGTGCCTGACTCTGCGACCCCATGAATCGCAGCACGCCAGGCCTCCATGTCCATCACCAACTACTGGAGTTCTCTCAGACTCACGTCCATCGAGTCAGTGATACCATTCAGCCATCTCATCCTCTGTCGTCCCCTTTCTCCCCCTACCCCCAATCCCTCCCAGCATCAGACTCTTTTCCAGTGAGTCAACTCTTCACATGAGGTGGCCAAAGTACTGCAGTTTCAGCTTTAGCATCATTCCTTCCAAAGAAATCCCAGGGTCGATCTTCAGAATGGACTGGATGGATCTCCTTCTTGTCCAAGGGACTCTCAAGAGTCTTCTCCAACACCACACTTCAAAAGCATCAATTTTTCGGCACTCAGCCTCCTTCACAGTCCAACTCTCATATCCATACATGACCACAGGAAAAACCATAACCTTGACTAGACGGCCCTTTGTTGGCAAAGTAAAGTCTCTGCTTTTCAATATGCTATCTAGGTTGGTCATGACTTTTCTTCCAAGGAGTAAGCGGCTTTTAATTTCATGGGTGCAGTCACCATCTGCAGTGATTTTGGAGTCCCCCAAAATAAAGTCTGACACTGTTTCCACTGTTTCCCCATCTATTTCCCATGAAGTGATGGGACCGGATGCCGTGATCTTCATTTTCTGAACGATGAGCTTTAAGCCAACTTTTTCACTCTCCTCTTTCACTTTCATCAAGAGGCTTTTAGTTCCTCTTCACTTTCTGCCATAAGGGTGGTATCATCTGCATATCTGAGGTTACTGATATTTCTCCCAGCAATCTTGATTCCAGCTTGTGCTTCTTTCAGTCCAGTGTTTCTCATGATGTTCTGTGCATATAAGTTAAATAAACAGGGTGACAATATACAGCCTTGACCTACTCCTTTTCCTATTTGGAACCAGTCTGTTGTTCCATGTCCAGTTCTAACTGTTGCTTCCTGACCTGCATACAGGTTTCTGAAGAGGCACCTTCCCTGACCGGTGGTCTGGGATTCCCATGTCTTGAAGAATTTTCCACAGTTTATTGTGATCCACACAGTCAAAGGCTTTGGCATAGTCAATAAAGCAGAAATAGATGTTTTTCTGGAACTCTCTTGCTTTTTCCATGATCCAGCCGATGTTGGCAATTTGATCTTATAACCCCAATTAAAAATATAGCTTTAAATAGTTGTTGATTATCTACAGACAACACTCTTAGGACATTTTTATGCTTTCAAAGATCTCTATGAAATGTAATCAATTTGGCAATAAAGAATTCAAACAGATTGAAAAGAACAAGTTCTGGTGATGCTGGGGGAATGGTCCTTAATAATTAATCAGAGTTATTGCATCACTTTTCTTCTTAGAGGTAAATTAAAAATTACTAAAGCTCTTGCCTTTCGTCTAGATTACTGACAATTCACTTCTTTTTACTTGCTCCTATCAAATTTATTTCTCTTTTGAGTATCTCATGAGGTGGATTAGCTGTTCTTCAGCATCAGGAAGAACAGATTCTGGGAATTTAGGTAAGCTTTGACTAGATTTAAAAGAAAATTAAGGCTAAATCTCAAGGGTTAATATCCCTGAAGAAAGACTACAGTGGTAGAAGGTGATAGTCAACATGGATGGAGTCCAGCAAAGGGCAGGGTGAAAAGGCAGCTGTGGTGGTGGTGGTGCTGGTGACTGTAGCAAAGAACAGTGATTCTTTCCTGTGTCTCCAGTGTTATCTAGAGGAAAATATGCCTTGACTGCCAGGGTCACATCAGCTCTTAACTCCTCCCAACTAACAATGCCCTTCCTGTAGGAGCCTCAGATTATAGTTTGACTTCCCATATAGTCTTAAATTTTTGCTAATGCATAAACAAATGAATGAATTTTTAGAAAGAGATAATATACCAAGAGCCAAGAATAGCATCCCTATCTGCTTGACTGATATAATTCTCAACAAAAAGTTGTATCTTGATATTTTGGCTACTAGATCAGCCTTTTATTTTGGTTAGGCCGACTTCATTTTCTTGACACTGAACAACTCTGTATAATCTTATAAAAAGAACAGTTGGATTGCAAAGCTGAGGACCAAGCCTCACTGAGATATTTTAGGGATTGCATATGAACCTGGCTTTATTCATTCACTTGCTGAAAACTTTCCAAGCTCATACTATGTGCCAGGCACAAGGCTAGGCTCTGGAGCCATCACAATGAACAAGAGAGAATTCTTGTCCTTATGGAGCAAATCATCTAATAAGAAGGAGAAATAAGTGGGAAACATCTCCATAGTGTGATAAGAAGGAAGAAAGGGATAAATACAGATACTTTAGGGGAAACTGAGGGATGCCCAGTGCATGCCTGGGAGGATGGAGTAGGTTTCCAATGGGAAGTGACAAATAAATGGAGTCAGACAGAAGAAGTGGGGGAGCTTTCCAGGCAGTGCTGGTGGGAGCCAGATTTTAAAACTCTAGAGGCCACATTTAGAACCCAGAGCCTGGGGTCAGGCCCAGGGGAACAGAGAGCCATGAAAGGAAATAGAAAGAATGACTAGCATAATGAAGGAAAAGGGTAATAATTAAAGGGGAATGAAATCTCCAGATTTTGTTGTTTAGGAAGACCACTCTGGTTGCATTTTACAGTTTAGAGTTAAGGGATAAAGATTGATGTCAAGGAGGTTCAAATAAGGAGGTCACCAGTATTCTTGCCTGGGAAATCACACAGACAGAGGAGCCTTGTGGGCTACAATCCATGGGGTTGCAAAGAGTTGGACACAACTTAGCAACTGAGTGTGCAAAATCCTGCAGAAGTGGTAGAGTGGGGTTTGAACCTACATGTGCCTGACTCTGGCAGCTCTGTGCTTTCTCTCAGCCTCCTGAAGCTCAGAATCAGGCCCTTGAAACAGGCAGAGAGCAAGCGCTAGTGGATGGATGGAGAAAGGGAGAGAGGGTAACTAAGGACAGAAAGACAAGAAAGATGGATAGTGTGCTCAGATCTGCCCATGGGGGTGCACTTGGAGGCAAGGGAGTGGGTTTGCCTATCCGGGGTGCTGCATGGGGACAGTGAGGGCAGCCTGGGGACCAGCTTTTCAGGTGGCACCAGAGGGAGGAGGAAGTGGGAGTGGATGGAAGGGGAGTCTTTGCTTGCAGGCAGGCAGTACAAATTAAAAAAAAAAAAAAAAAAAAAGAGGTCGTTTGAAGCATCCAAATGATAGTGACATCTCTCTAGTCTGTCAGTTGAAGAGCTTTGTAAAAGCTCCTAAATTCTAACATGGAATTTCAGGGACGCATCTTGCCACCATCAGGACTGCCATCTGAGATCCTCCCTTGAAGCTACATAGGGGCAAAGTGAGACATAGAGATGAATTACTATATGTGAGAGAGAGGAAATGGCAACCCACTCCAATGTTCTTGCCCGGAGAATCCCATGGACAGAGGAGCCTAGCTACAGTTCACGGGGTTGGACTCAACTGAGCGACTTCACTTTCTTTCACTTTTACTTTCTAATCTGCCCCATCAGGGAGAAACTAGGTGGCTATATGGGTGTAGTTTCTGTTGTCTCTTGACCGGATCTGCTGTCCCAGGACAAGGGACATATTTAGGGGACATGTTTAAGCAGACTCTACTTAAATCAAGGATAGTCAATAAACTGCTAAGCTGCTGCTAAGTCGCTTCAGTCGTGTTCGACTCTGTTCGACCCCGTGGACTGCAGCCTACCAGGCGGAAATGAACATGAACTGGGTGCCAGCTATATGCTAGCCTCTGGGCCAGATGCCTTGCATATGTAATATGATTTAATTATCCCCACAACTATTTGTGATAGATATTACAGTAGAGAGAGAGGAGTGGAAAGGTTAAATATCTTGCCTGGAGTCACAAAGGTAATAAATGAAAGAGCCAGTTTTTGAAGATAAATCTGGCTGCTTTATCATGCTGCCTCCCAGTAGCATCTATCTTACACAGCCTGGTGATTAACCATTTTACCTTGGCATTGTTGATGGCAGCTCCATAGCCAGTTGAAAATGCACATCCAAGCAGACAAACTCTCTCTAAATTGGCATCGTACTCTAGTTTGGCAAGGTTGACATCTGAGACCACAGTGTATTGACTGAAGGTGCTGGTCCCCATGAAATGGTAAATTGGTTTTCCTTGCAGGTAAACCTACTAGTTCCATCTTCCATTAATTTTTGATCACCTATAGGATTTTTAAAATTCCTAGGGAAAAAAAAGATACAAAAAGGGGAAGTTGATGGACAACTGATTACTTTCCTGAAAAAGTACCTACCTGCTTCCTGATGCAAGCACCTACCCTCCCCACTTTGGACTATTTTCAAGTAAATCTCAGACATCACTGTTTCATCTGTAAATATTTCAGTATGTGTCTCTAAAAGATGCTTTTAATTCTACAGATTTCATTTGGGTGGTATGTCTCTTATGTCTCTTGATTTATAGGTTCTCACCCTACCCCTTGTTTGTCCCCCTGCAGTTTTTTTGTTGAATAGTTATTTGTCCTACAGAATTTTCTTCAATCTAGATTTTTCTGATTATGTTCCTGTAATCTGGTTTAACATATTTTCCATTGCAGTATTTCCCCTAAACTAGTATTTTTTTATTTAAATGCTTGATCTGATTCAAATTTTATGTTTTTGTAGGAATTTTGCTAAAATAGTATAGTGTATTTTCACCTAGAGGCATGTAATAGCTTATCTCTTTGTGATGCTGGAAAGAACTGATGGTCATTGTCAAAATCTGTTATTTCATTAGAGGTTTACAAAAGGGTCTATTCATTTTTTTCATATCTGCAACAACCCTGTGAAGTGGGTATTATTATTGCCTCCTTTTTATAGATGAGCAAATTGAGGCACAGTATGGGCAGAAGAGCCTGGAGGGCTATGGTCCATTGAGTCGCAAAGAGTCCAACATGGCTGTAGCCACTGAGCACGCATGCATGCATAGATATGAGTAGTAAAATTTTAACTTCTGAAATAACTGGTTTCAATTAGTATTAAAGATAAATATTTCGTTTCTATAGTCTAAGTAAAAATAAGGCAATTAAGATTTTTGACTCCGGATCCAGACTGCTTAGGTTCAAAATCTAGCTCCAAGAGGAAGGGAAAAGATGGCAGAGAAATAGGATGGGGAGAACACTTTCTCCCTAACTACTTCATCAAAAGAACATTTCAACGCTGAGTAAATTCCACAAAACAACTTCTGACTGCTGGCAGAGGACATCGGGCATCCAGCAAAGCAGATCATTGGCTTCAAAACCAGGTAGGAATTAAAATATACAACGAAGATAGAGACAAAGGAGGAGGGAGGGAGCCCCATCCCGGGAAGGGAATCCTGTCCCGGGAAGGGACTCCTGTCCCAGGAAGAGACCCTTAAAAAGAGAGATTTCCTAAAATTGGGAAACATTCTCACAGCTGTGTATGGAGCGAGCCCTGGAAGCACAGAGGGCAACATAACAGGAAGGAAGAATAAATAAATAAATAATTAAAACCAACAGTATAACCCCCAGCGGATAAGCAGCGCAAACGCCTGCGTCCGATAGCAGTGGGGGTTGGGCAGGGAGGATCGCGCCAGCGACAGTGCTTTCTAAGAATTGGGCCACGGGAGATGTAGGCTGCAGGGCTTTTCTCGAGAATCGGGGCATAACAGGGCCAGAATCGGGTTCGCGCGTGGCTAGAAAGAACTATCTTGGTCTAGCAAACCAGACTGTGGGATAGCTAACACGCGAAATGCTCGAACATAAGACACCAACAGGCCCACGCACAGAACAAAGGACGGATCGGCAATAGCCGGCTGCAGACCATCCCCTTCCAGCGACAGGCAGCCAGAGCCTTAAGTGCTGGAAGGGGGCAATCGCAGCTCAAGAGAGACATTACCTACCAAACTGCAAGCAGCTTTCTTTGCTATTGAGACTGCTGGGGGCTCTGAACAGTCATCATCTGCCTGAGAAAGAGCCCCGGCGGAGCTCCCAGAAAATTGAGCGACCCGGAAGCCCAGAAGTCGCAATAGCACGCACCAAACTCCCTAGCCACTCGGACCTGAGAAGGGAACAAAGCCCCTGTTCAACCAAATCCAAATCTCGGAGAGCTTCCTTACCGCCAATCCTGAGCACCAAACCTGAGCGGCATAGACCGGGAAAGTGCATGAAGCATAGGGCAGGCCCCACAAGGTTAACCCAAGAAGCGAGAAGGGGCAAGCCCAGTGTAGAGTCCACCACCACCCTCCCTGTGTCAAGATGGAAATTAGACACGGAAGGGACCAGCAAACAGAGGAAGTCAAACAGAGGGAACTGCCTTAGTAGCGACCCCACAGAGTCCACAACAACACAGAAAGCGCCAGATATACTGTTATGACTTTTATGATCAGTTTTTTTGGGGGAGGCGGGGGGGGATGATGTGGAAGCATGATTTTTTTTTAAGAATTTTTTTCTTTAAAAATATTTTTCTTTTTAAATTTGATTTCTCTTCTTTTCTTTTTCATTTTTTTCTAAACTTGCTTAAATTTTTTAAGTCTTCTATATTTCTATTTTATTATTTTTATAACCTATTATTACTTTTCAAAAAAAAAAACCCTATCTTTAAAGCAAATGCCGTATATAGTCCTATTGGTGGTGGAAGTTGTCTCTTAATAATTCTGGAGTCTTTTATTTTATTTTATTTTATTTTTCTCTCAATTTTTTTAAAATTTTTCTCTCCTTCTTCTTATGTTTAATATTTTATCTTTGAAAATCCAATCTCTACTCCAGATTTATAATCTCAACATTTTGGTATTTGTTGCCAATTTTGTACTTTTAAAAACCTACTCTTCAGTACCCAATTTTACATGAGTGCGAGACTACTGGCTTGACCACTCTCTCCCCCTTTGGAATCTCTCTTTTCTCCACCAGGTGGCTTCTGTCTCATCCCTCCCCCTCCTCTTCTCTACCCAACTCTATGAATCTCTGTGTGCTCCCGAAGGTGGAGAATCCTCAGGGAACTGGTCACTGGCCGCATCTGTATCCCTCCTTTGCATCTCCCTCTTTTATCCTCCTATCCACCTCTATCTACTTCCTCCCTCTCCTCTTCCATGTATAACTCTGTGACCACCTCTGAGAGGTCCAGACTTTGGAGCGCACACAAGAAAGTGGTTACGGGCTAGCTTGCTTTTTCCTCTTTTGATTCCATCTCATCCCATTCCACTCACCTTTAACTACCCCCTCCCTCTTCTCTCCTCCAAGTAATTCAGCGATCCTCTAGGGACGACCCTCAAAGTGGAGAAACTGATCATCATTAACCCAGATGTTTTAACATTAGTGCTGAATAGATGGAGAAATCATGAGGCTATTGTAAAAATAAATCTGAAAACTAGAATCAGGAGGCGTAAGTCCAAATCCTGAGATCATCAAAGAATTCCTGAATACAGGGAACATTATCCAATAAGAGCTCATCAAACACCTTCATACCTATACTGAAACTGAGCAATGCCCAAGGGCCAACAAGTTCCAGAGCAAGACATACCACGCAAATTCTCCAGCAACACAAGAACAAGCCCCTGAGCTGAAATACACAGGCAGCTCAAAATACTTCAAAACCATTGATGTCCCATAACCCATTACTTGACACTTCACAGCACTCCAGAGAGAGGAAATCCAACTCCACCCACCAGAACTTCAACACAAGCCTCTCTAATCAAGAAAGTTTGACAAGCCACTGATATAACCCCAAACACAGAGAGGAAGCTCTATAATAAAGAGAATTCCACAAATTCCCAGAATATAGAAAAGCCACCCCAAATGCAGCAATATAACCAGGATGAAGCGACAGAGGAATACCCAGCAGGTAAAGGAACAGGAGACATGCCCACCAAACCAAACAAAAGAGGAAGAGATAGGGAATCTACCTGAGAAAGAATTCCGAATACTGATAGTGAAAATGATCCAAAATCTTGAAATCAAAATGGAATCACAGATAAATAGCCTGGGGTCAAGGATTGAGAAGATGCAAGAAAGGTTTAACAAGGACCTAGAAGAAATAAAAAGAGTCAACATATAATGAATAATGCAATAAATGAGATCAGAAACACTCTGGAGGCTACAAATAGTAGAATATCGGAGGCAGAAGATAGGATTAGTGAAATAGAAGATAGAATGGTAGAAATAAATGAATCAGCGAGGGAAAAAGAAAGGCGAATTAAAAGAAATGAGGACAACCTCAGAGACCTCCAAGACAATATGAAACGCTCCAACATTCGAATTATAGGAGTCCCAGAAGAAGAAGACAAAAAGAAAGACCATGAGAAAATACTTGAGGAGATAATAGTTGAAAACTTCCCTAAAATGGGGAAGGAAATAATCACCCAAGTCCAAGAAACCCAGAGAGTGCCAAACAGGATAAACCCAAGGCGGAACACCCCAAGACATGTACTAATCAAACTAACAAAGATCAAACACAAATATTAAAAGCAGCAAGGGAAAAACAACAAATAACACATAAGGGGATCCCCATAAGAATAACTGCAGATCTTTCAATAGAAACTCTTCAGGCTAGGAGGGAATGGCAAGACATACTTAAAGTGATGAAAGATAATAACCTTCAGCCAAGACTACTGTACCCAGCAAGGATCTCATTCAAATATGAAGGAGAAATCAAAAGCTTTACAGACAAGCAAAAGCTGAGAGAATTCAGCACCACCAAACCAGCTCTCCAACAAATACTAAAGGATAGACTTTAGACAGGAAACACAAAAAGGACGTATAAACCTGAACCCAAAACAATAAAATAAATGGCAACAGGTGCATACTTATCAATAATTACCTTAAATGTAAATGGGTTGAATGCCCCAACCAAAAGGCAAAGACTGGCTGAATGGCTACAAAAACAAGATCCCTATATATGCTGCTTACAAGAGACCCACCTCAAAACAACGGACACATACAGACTGAAAGTGAAGGGCTGGAAAAAGATATTCCATGCAAATAAAGACCAAAAAAAGCAGGAGTTGCAATACTCATATCCGATAAAATAGACTTTAAAACAAAGGCTGTGAAAAGGGACAAAGAAGGCCACTACATAATGATTAAAGGATCAATCCAAGAAGAAGATATAACAATTATAAATATATATGCACCCAACATAGGAGCACTGCAATATGTAAGACAATTGCTAACAAGCATGAAAGGGGAAATTAATAATAACACAATAATAGTGGGAGACTTTAATACCCCACTCACACCTATGGACAGATCAACTAAACAGAAAATTAACAAAGAAACGCAAACTTTAAATGATACAATAGACCAGTTAGACCTAATTGATATCTATAGGATAATTCACCCCCAAAACAATGAATTTCACCTTTTACTCAAGTGCACATGGAACCTTTTCCAGGATAGATCACATCCTGGGTCATAAATCTAACCTTGATAAATTCAAAAATCGAAATTACTCCAAGCATCTTCTCTGACCATAATGCACTAAGGTTAGATCTCAATTACAGGAGAAAAGCTATTAAAAATTCCAACATTTGGAGGCTGAACAACACCCTTCTGAATAACCAACAAATCACAGAAGAAATCAAAAAGAAATCAAATTATGCATCGAAATGAATGAAAATGAAAACACAACTACATAGAACCTATGGGACACTATAAAAGCAGTGCTAAGAGGAAAGTTCATAGCAATACAGGCATACCTCAAGAAACAGGGAAAAAAGCCAAATAAGTAACCTAACTCTACACCTAAAGCAACTAGAAAAGGAAGAAATATAGAACCCCAGAGTTAGTAGAAGGAAAGAAATCCTAAAAATTAGGGCAGAAATAAATGCAAAAGAAACAAAAGAGACCATAGCAAAAATCAACAAAGCAAAAAGCTGGTTCTTTGAAAGGATAAATAAAATTGACAAACCATTAGCCAGACTGATCAAGAAACAAAGAGAAAAAAATCAAATCAATAAAATTAGAAATGAAAATGGAGCGATCACGACAGACAACACAGAAATACAAAGAATCATAAGAGACTACTATCAGCAATTATATGCCAATAAAATGGACAACTTGGAAGAAATGGACAAATTCTTAGAAAAGTACAACTTTCCAAAACTGAACCAGGAAGAAATAGAAAATCTTAACAGACCCATCACAAGCACGGAAATTGAAACTGTAATCAGAAATCTTCCAGCAAACAAAAGCCCAGGTCCAGACGGCTTCACAGCTGAATTCTACCAAAAATTTCGAGAAGAGCTAACACCTATCTTACTGAAACTATTCCAGAAAACTGCAGAGGAAGGTAAACTTCCAAACTCATTCTATGAGGCCACCATCACCCTAATACCAAAACCTGACAAAGACACCACAAAAAAAGAAAACTACAGGCCAATATCACTGATGAACATAGATGCAAAAATCCTTAACAAAATTCTAGCAATCAGAATCCAGCAACACATTAAAAAGATCATACACCATGACCAAGTGGGCTTTATCCCAGGGATGCAAGGATTCTTCAATATCCGCAAATCAATCAATGTAATTCATCACATTAACAAACTGAGAAATAAAAATCATATGATTATCTCAATAGATGCAGAAAAAGCCTTTGACAAAATTCAACATCCATTTATGATAAAAACGCTCCAGAAAGCAGGAATAGAAGGAACGTACCTCAACATAATAAAAGCTATATATGACAAACCCACAGCTAACATTATCCTCAATGGTGAAAACTGAAACCATTTCCCCTAAAGTCAGGAACAAGACAAGGGTGTCCACTTTCACCACTACTCTTCAACATCGTACTGGAAGTTTTGGCCACAGCAATCAGAGCAGAAAATGAAATAAAAGGAATCCAAATTGGAAAAGAAGAAGTAAAACTCTCACTGTTTGCAGATGACATGATCCTCTACATAGAAAATCCTAAAGACTCGACCGGGAAAACTACTATAGCTAATCAAGGAATGTAGTAAAGTTGCAGGATATAAAATCAACACTCAGAAATCCCTCGCATTCCTATACACTAATAATGAGAAAGTAGAAAAAGAAGTCAAGGAAACAACCCCATTCACCATTGCAACGAAAAGAATAAAATACTTAGGGATATACCTACCTAAAGAAACTAAAGACCTATAGATCTAAAACTATAAAACACTGATGAAAGAAATCAAAGAGGACACTAATAGATGGAGAAATATACCATGCTCATGGGTTGGAAGAGTCAATATAGTGAAAATGAGTATACTACCCAAAGCAATCTACAGATTCAATGCAATCCCTGTCAAGCTACCAGCAGTATTTTTCACAGAACTAGATCAAGTAATCTCAAGATTTGTATGGAAATACAAAAAACCTCGAATAGCCAAAGCAATCTTGAGAAAGAAGAATGGAACTGGAGAAATCAACTTGCCTGACTTCAGGCTCTACTACAAAGCCACAGTCATCAAGACAGTATGGTACTGGCACAAAGACAGAAATATAGATCAATGGAACAAAATAGAAAGCCCTGAGATAAATCCACACACCTATGGACACCTTATCTTCGACAATGGAGGCAAGAATATACAATGGAGCAAAGACAGTCTTTAACAGGTGGTGCTGGGAAAACTGGTCAACCACTTGTAAAAGAATGAAACTAGACCTCTGTCTAACACCATACACAAAAATAAACTCAAAATGGATTAAAGATCTAAATGTAAGACCAGAAACTATAAAACTCCTAGAGGAAAACATAGGCAAAACACTCTCTGACATAAATCACAGCAGGATCCTCTATGATCCACCTCCCAGTATACTGGAAATAAAAGCAAAAATAAACAAATGGGATCTAATTAAAATTAAAAGCTTCTGCACAACAAAGGAAACTATAAGCAAGGTGAAAAGACAGCCTTCTGAATGGGAGAAAACAATAGCAAATGAAACAACTGACAAACAACTAATCTCAAAGATATATAAGCAACTTATGCAGCTCAACTCCAGAAAAATAAATGAACCAATCAAAAAATGGGCCAAAGAACTAAATAGGCATTTCTCCAAAGAAGACGTACGGATGGCTAACAAACACATGAAAAGAGGCTCAACATCACTTATTATCAGAGAAATGCAAATTAAGACCACAATGTGGTACCATTTCACACCAGTCAGAATGGCTGTGATCCAAAAGTCTACAAGCAATAAATGCTGGAGAGGATGTGGAGAAAAGGGAACCCTCTTACACTGTTGGTGGGAATGCAAACTAGTACAGCCACTATGGAAAACAGTGTGGAGATTCCTTAAAAAATTGCAAATAGAACTGCCTTATGACCCAGCAATCCCACTGCTGGGCATACACACCGAGGAAACCAGAATTGAAAGAGACACATGTACCCCAATGTTCATTGCAGCACTGTTTATAATAGCCAGGACATGGAAGCAACCTAGATGTCCATCAGCAGATGAATGGGTAAGAAAGCTGTGGTACATATACACAATGGAGTACTACTCAGCCCTTTAAAAGAATAAATTCGACTCAGTTCTAATGAGATGGATGAAATTGGACACGATTATACAGAGTGAAGTAAGCCAGAAAGAAAAACATCAATGCAGTATACTGACACATATATATGGAATTTAGAAGGATAGTAATGATGACCGTCTATGTGAGACAACAAAAGAGACTTAGAGGTATAGAACAGACTTTTGGACCCTGAGGGAGAGGGAGGGGGGGGGATGATTTTGGAGAATGGCATTGAAACATGTATACTATCTTGTAAGAACAAAGCGTCAGTCTATGTTCAATACAGGAGGCAGGATGCATGGGGCTGGTGCACGGGATGATTCAGGGAGATGATATGGGGTAGGAGGTGGGAGTGGGCTTTGGCATTGGGAGATCGTGGACACCTGTGTCTGATTCATGTCAATGTATGGCAAAACAAATACAGTATTGTAATGAAGAATAAAGTATTAAAAAAAAAATCTAGCTCCAATTCGTGTGGCCTTGGAATAGGTTACTGTGACGCTTTGCATTTCTCTCTCATCCTCTGTAGAAGTGAGAGGGTAACAGGCAGGTAAGGAACTGAAAATCAGTCTGGGATGCCGTCAGGTATACCCCTGATGCATCTTCACCCCGCCTCAGTGGTAGAACCGGGAGATATGAGTATGGTGCCTGCGTCAGTAAGGGACAGACTAAGTCAGACCAGGAAGGAAAGCTTCGGTGGAAAGTCTGTCTACATCCCCATCTAGAGCAGGGAGGGACGCCTCCAGTAGAAAAATGGCGCTGGTCACTTTTTTTTCTCTCTTACAGATGGGAGCTAACAATTCCAGCCTCACTCCTTTGAACTGTATCCTGAAAAACTGGGATAGATTTGATCCTTAGAGGGTAAAGAGGGTATGCCTGATCTTCCTATGTGATACTGCATGGCCATGGTATCCATTGGAGGAAGGCAAACGGTGGCCAGTTGGAGGGTCTCTTAATTATAATACTGTTTTACAATTAGACCAGTTCTGTAGAAAACAAGGGAAATGGATAGAAGTAGCATATGTGTTGACCATTTTTTCTGCAAGACATGCCAGACTTATGTCCTAAGGGTATGGATTGGATATGAAACCTTCAGCTCCCGCCTGTATTCCTACTTTGCGCCCGTACCCGGGGCTCCAAACTGAAAGTCAGCCCCCCTCCGCCCCCACACACCCAGAAGGGTTGCCTCAGTAAAAACGCAAACTGAGATTCAAACTGCCCAAGTAGAGGTCCAAACAAACCCTGTCTCATTATAACCTCACATTATGCTGGTTTCAAAGAAACTCAGACAGTTGAAGTAAGAGAAGCTCAGACAGCTGTAAGGTGAGTGCAGAGAAAAAGAGAGTGAGCTGGGCAGTCAGGCAAGAAAAATGAAATTTATTAGAGGGAAAAGAGAGTGACTGGCTCTTAAGGAGAACCAGTGTTCTCCGTTTCTGACGGAGTCCTTCTAATACCCCACCAATGAAAAATTCTGTGAAGAGATGGTCACATAGCCAGAGGTCTGGAATCTGGTGGTCTTGCAGCTTTGAGAAGATAAGTGCCAATGAGATAACAGGGTGCTATTTGGGCAATTTGGTCAGTCTCACAGATCACTGTGATTTTATTCTCCATTTGCAAGGTCGACATAATGAGTCATCTTATCAGTGAGACCCCATGTGGCCGTATCATTCCAGCCTTTTTGATTTAGGATAAGGGCCAAAGGTCAATCTTCTGTAACTGCTTCCTGCAGGACAGGGGCATCATGGGGGTAAGATAAGACATTGTGGGGGTAAGATAAGAAAAGGCTGGAATTTGGGTCAAGGGGATTTGTATGGGGTTGAAGTTTTTGATAATCTGAGTGAGTTAGAAATAGCTCGTGGATAGTTCAGTTGGTGAAGGCTAGTAAGCGGTCCTGCCACTGTAAGAGTTACCCTGGGCTTCGTAGAGGTAATGAGAGTTGGGGCCCAGGGCCCTGGGCACCTTCAGTCTTCAGTGGCAAGCCTGTGGAAGCTGGGCAGAGCTGGGCTGGACTCCTGCTCGGAACCAGGAGAGGAATGTCCGGATCCCTGGAGGTGGACTTGGGCAGTTGACCTTCCCATTATGCCACAGCTGGGACATGGACCTGGAGAGGGGGTCCAGTGGCCTTCTTTGCCGCATTTGAAGCAGGGTCCAGGTAGCTTCCTTTCTTTGTTGGTTGATGGCGGCTTGGAGCCACGTAGGGCAAGGGCTAAAAGGTGGCATTTGGCCTGATCTCTTTGGGCCTTCTCTAGCTTTGCCTATTCTTCCCGGTTGAAAATCTTAAAGGCTAAATTTAAAAGGTCTCATTGAGGGGTTTGAGGGCATTCTGCCTTTTTAGTTTCTTTTGGATATCTGGGGACGACTGGGAGATAAAATGGGTATTAAGGACAATGGTGGCCTCTGCTGAAGTGGGGTCTAATTTTGTATATTTTTGTAGTGGTTCTATTAACCTGGCTAGAAATTATGCTCGGTTTTCTCTAGCCCTTGAGTTATTTCCCAGAGCTTATCAAAGTTGACAGCTTTATGCCCTGCCCCCTTTTTTTTTTTTAAATGCCCTGCCTTTTGAAGGCCCACAATGAGACAAGCAACCATGTGATTAAGGCTGCTCATCCAATGTCTCCCTGCCTGATAATCCCAGTTGGGATCTTCTCGGGGGACAGCTGTTGCCCCTACGGGATTGTCCTATGTATCTCATCAGCATGCACCTGAAAGGCTTGCCATTCTTTCTCTTCTGGGAGAAGAGCGGAGGAAAGTATGATGTAAATATCATGCCAGGTTAAGTCATAAGACTGGGTAAGACACTTGAATTCTTTTAGATAATATTCAGATGTGAGGAGAAGGAGCCAAGATGCTTTCAATCTGAGACAGATCGTGAGGTAGAATGGGACATGAACCCTAACAATGCCTTCTGCTCCAGCTACTTCCCCTGAAGGGAGGAGTGGAGCAAGGGAAGGAGCGGGGTCCTGCGGTGAAGTTTCCTGTTTTAAAGTTGTTCAGGACTGGCTATGGGGAGGGGATCTAGGGAGGTCTGGGTAAAGCCTTGGGATCCTCAGGGTAGAGGGTGGGGCTGAGAACTCAGAGCTTATTACAGGCAAAGCCTGGGGAGGGGAGTTGGGAACTGCCTTCAGAAAGAGGGAGGGAGGAGGGGATGTAAGGTGGAGGCTGTGGAACTGGATCTGGAGCGACTGCAAGGGGATTGGAGGTGATGGGGGTAATCTGTGGTCGGAAAGGTCGAAGGAAGAAGAAGAAAAGTCTGAACAGGAATTGAGAGACATTGTATTAGGAGGATGTGGCCCAGAGAAGGCTAAAAGTATTTGAGAAGTAGAACAAGATTCACAGAGAAAGGGTTGAGAGCAGAGAGTGAAGAAAGCCTGAACATAAGGGATTTCTAACCTCTTGCCATTGTGGCAGCAGATGTTATCAAGGTCCCATCAGTTCCATCGCTCAGTCATGTCCAACTCTTGCCTCCCTGTCCATCACCAACTCCTGGAGTTCACTCAGACTCACATCCATCGAGTCAGTGATGCCACCCAGCCATCTCATCCTGTCGTCCCCTTCTCCTACTGCTCCCAATCCCTCCCAGCATCAGAGTTCCAATGAGTCAACTCTTCACATGAGGTGGCCAAAGTACTGGAGTTTCAGCTTTAGCATCATTCCTTCCAGAGAAATCCCAGGGTTGAGCTCCTTCAGAATGGACTGGTTGGATCTCCTTGCAGTCCAAGGGACTCTCAGGAGTCTTCTCCAACCGCACACTTCAAAAGCATCAATTCTTCGGTGCTCAGCCTCCTTCACAGTCCAACTCTCACATCCATACGTGACCACAGGAAAAACAATAGCCTTGACTAGACAGACATTAGTCGGCAAAGTAATGTCTCTGCTTTTGAATATGCTATCTAGGTTTTCAAAACTTTTCTTCCAAGGAGTAAGCGTCTTTTAATTTCATGGCTGCAGTCACCATCTGCACTGATTTTGGAGCCCAAAAGAATAAAGTCTGACACTGTTTCCACTGTTTCTCCATCTATTTCCCATGAAGTGAAGGAACCAGATGCCATGATCTTCGTTTTCTGAATGTTGAGCTTTAAGCCAACTTTTTCACTCTCCTCTTTCACTTTCATCAAGAGGATTTTTAGTTCTTCTTCACTTTCTGCCACAAGGGTGGTATCATCTGTAACTCTGAGGTCATTGATATTTCTCCCGGCAATCTTGATTCCAGCTTGTGTTTCTTCCAGTCCAGCGTTCTCATGATGTACTCTGAATAGAAGTTAAATAAACAGGGTGACAATATACAGCCTTGATGTACTCCTTTTCCTATTTGAAACCAGGCTGTTGTTCCATGTCCAGTTCTAACTGTTGCTTCCTGACCTGCATACAGATTTCTCAAGAAGCAGGTCAGGTGGTCTGGTATTCCCATCTCTTTCAGAATTTTCCACAGTTTATTGTGATCCACACAGCCAAAGGCTTTGGCATAGTCAAGAAAGAAGAAATCAGATGTTTTTCTGGAACTCTCTTGGTTTTTCCATGGTCCAGCAGATTTTGGCAATTTGATCTCTGGTTCCTCTGTCCTTTCTAAAACCAGCTTGAACATCAGGAAGTTCACGGTTCATGTATTGCTGAAGCCTGGGTTGGAGAATTTTGAGCATTACTTTACTAGCATGTGAGATGAGTGCAATTGTGTGGTAGTTTGAGGATTCTTTGGCATTGCCTTTCTTTGGGATGGGAATGAAAACTGACCTTTTCCATTCCTGTGACCACTGCTGAGTTTTCCAAATTTGCTGGCATATTGAATGCAGTGCTTTCACAGCATCATCTTTCAGGATTTGAAATAGCTCAAATGGAATTTCATCACCTCCACTAGCTTTGTTCGTAGTGATGCTTTCTAAGGCCCACTTGACTTCACCTTCCAGGATGTCTGGCTCTAGATGATTGATCACACTATCGTGATTATCTGGGTCGTGATTATCAGGGTCCCGTAGAGTGTTATAATTGAGAATTCTGTTTTCTGGCCATTGGAGCCTGTTATCAAGTCTGTATTGTGCCAGCCAGTGTTAGAATAGTAAATAAGCCTTTTTGGTCTTATCTTCCCTTGGAAGCCCAAGGCTTTTAGGTTTTGGAGAAGGCATCTTAGAGGAGTAGATTTTGAGGGCTAGGATTGAGAATTTCCCATTGTGGCTGAATAGGGAGGTTAGACAAGGGCAAGAATGAGGAGAACGGTCTTAGAGAAAAGGCCTCTCCATTCTCAGGACTTTCTCAGGGAGTAATAATAGTCTGCTTTGTAATGGGAGTCCCCTATTTCAAAATCAGATGGGGCACGAGGCTGAGGTCCTGAGGGCCATAGGGGATCCTCCTGCCTAGCGCTAGGACTAGGAAAAGAGGCAAGAGAGAGGATCCGAGGGAATGGGATTTCACTCACTCTTGTAACCAATGGATGAAATGTGGGCTAGTGTATGGATGTCACTCCAGCAAGGCAAGTGGAGAGTCCCATCCTAGAGCTCATCTCAGTTTCTTGGCAAGGTCCAAGGGAGGCGACCACTGGAGGTGGGCTCATAAGAGGAGCCCACCCAGTTGCGGTGGATCTTCCCTCCCAGATTTTCTGACAATGAGACCCCATGTGTGATAGGGCCCACACGGGGTCTCATTGATAAGATGGCTTCTTATGTCAACCTCACAAACAAAGAATAAATCACAGTAATCTGTGAGACTGACCAAATTGCCCAAATGGTATTTGGTTATCTCACTGGCACCTAGCTTCTCAAAGCTGCAAGACCACCACATTCCAGACGTCTGGCTATGTGACCATCCCTTCAGAGAACTTTTCATTGGTGGGGTATAAGAAGGACTCCATCAGAAAGGGAGAACACTGGTTCTCCTTAAAAGTCAGTCACCCTCTCTTTTCCCTCTAATAAATTTCCTTTTCTTGCCTGACTGCCTGGCTTGCTCTCTTTTTCTCTGTACTCACCTTACAATGTGGGACCTACTGTTGCTGCTAAGTCACTTCAGTCGTGTTTGACTCTGTGCAACCCCATAGACAGCAGCCCACCAGGCTTCCCTGTCCCTGGGATTCTTCAGGCAAGAACACTGGAGTGGGTTGCCATTTCCTTCTCCAATACAATGTGGGCCCTATCAACAGCAAAAGCTAAGGGTAACATACAGGATGAGATGGAAGACAGGAGACAAAGAGATAAAGAAAAGTAGGTTTCTCGAATCTATCCCTGGGATCATATGCGCAGAGCAGCCAGAGGGACTGAGGAATAGCCACACAAGCTGTTGCGTCTTCATGAAGCACCCGCTGGGAGAAATAATCGGTCTATGAGAGTTAATAAGCCCTTTTCTTATCAAGAAATACAAAGAATCAAGGAGGATCTAGGAGACTGTTTAGAGCACCCAGAAAAATATATTACTATTAAGGGTGTTACTCTCAAGGCAAGAATACTGAAGTGGTTTGCCATTCCCTCCTCCAGAGGAGAGTGAAAAAGTTGGCTTAAAGCTCAACATTCAGAAAACAAAGATCATGGCATCCGGTCCCATCACTCCATGGCAAATAGATGAGGAAACAGTGGAAACAGTGTCACACTTTATTTTTGGGCTCCAAAATCACTGCAGATGGTGGTTGCAGCCATGAAATTAAAATCGCTTACTCCTTGGAGGAAAAGTTATGACCAACCTAGATAGCATATTCAAAAGCAGAGACATTACTTTGCCGACAAAGGTCCGTCTAGTCAAGGCTATGGTTTTTCCAGTAGTCATGTATGGATGTGAGAGTTGGACTGTGAAGAAGGCTGAGTGCTGAAGAACTGATGCTTTTGAAGTGTGATGTTGGAGAAGACTCTTGAGAGTCCCTTGGACTGCAAGGAGATCCAACCAGTCCATTCTGAAGGCGATCAGCCCTGGGATTTCTTTGAAGGAAGGACGCTAAAGCTGAAACTCCAGTACTTTGGCCACCTCATGTGAAGAGTTGACTCATTGGAAAAGCGTCTGATGCTGGGAGGGATTGGGGGCAGTAGGAGAAGGGGACGACAGAGGATGAGATGGCTGGATGGTATCGTGGACTCGATGGACGTGAGTCTGAGTGAACTCCAGGAGTTGGTGATGGACAGGGAGGCCTGGCGTGCTGTGATTCATAGGTTTGCAAAGAGTCAGACACGACTGAGCGACTAACTGAACTCTGCTTTTTGACCTTACTTGGAAGAGTGTGATGTATGTCTTGGAACAAACACTAACTCCTGCCTCAAAAACTCGAGTTTTGGGGGAAAGCAGTTGCTTATGGAGATGAATGGCTTGGTAACGAATCAGTAGGGAAGATGGAAGACAAGATAGCCACCCTCCCCACTGAGAATCAGGCGGTCCCAACTATAGAATGAGATTGAAACTGTAACACAGCTAAAGAAAGATGGGATCAGAGTCATTTTGTCAGATGTGTTTTTGAAGGACTCAGGCAAACATGTGACTTTAAAATAAGTCTTTAAACTATGCCAAACTGGCGAAAAGAAAACAGAATGGGAAGAGAAGGAAGCTTCTGGTGAATTCCTAGATAGACTGATCCCAAAATGAAGAGGGAAGAGTGATCTTAAAAGATAGATTTTTCACTCAATCAGCTCCAGATATCTGCTAAGCTATTAAAACAGGTATATGGGCCAAATCAGTCTTTCGATAACCTGTTGCAACAGGCCTAGACAGTCTATTACGGCAGGGAATATGAGGAAAAGAAAGGCAGAGAATGACAAAAGAACAGGCGGAAGCCCTTTTAATGGCAGTCCAAAACATTCTTTAACAGCCTGAGAAAAATTCCCAAAGGGACCCAGGTGACAAGGAATAGGCTTGCTATTACTGTGGAAAGGAGGGGCACCTCAAATAGGATTGCCCTCTAAGTTGCCTGGCTCCATGTATGATCTGCAAGGGACCACACTAGAGGAGAGACTGCCCACAGAGGCATAGATTTCAGGGGTCAGACTCTCAGGACAATCAAGATTGAAGGTGCCCGGGGTCCCCACACAAGCTCCCATCCTAATTACATCTGAGGAACTCTGAGTATTAATAACTGTGAGGGTTCCAATCCGTTGATATCCTTTTGGACACTGGGGCAACTTACTCTGTGCTTCCTGAAGCCCCTGGCCCACTTTCTCCCAGATCTGCTTATAATGGGACTGTCTGGATGAGCCCAATGTTATTATTTCAGTATGCATTTGGGATTCTGCTATTTTCATATGAGTTTCTGATCATACCAGAGTCTCCCTCAACCATTTTGTGGAGGGATATAATGAGTAAGGTCCATGCCTCTGTTTTTGTGAATATGGAGCCCTCCCTTTCTCTCCCTTTAATTGAACAAAATGTAAATGCGAGAGTGTTGGCTGATGGAGTCTGTGGGTCGAGCACAAAACGCTGTTCCTGTAGTTGTCAAGCTCAAATACCCACACTTATTTTCACATAAAAAGCTGTATCCACTGAAACCTGAGGTTAAGGGAGGGTTAAAACTCATTATTGAGAATTTAAAAGAGCTGGGGCTATTAATTCCCTGTAACAATCCATGCAACATTCCTATTGTGGGTATAAAGAAGTCAAATGATAAACGGAGACTAGTTCAAGATTTACAAATAATAAATGAGGCTGTAGTTCCTTTACACTCCATGGTGCCTAATCTTTATACTCTGCTGTCTGAAATTCCTGAATGAGTCAAATATTTTTCAGTCATTGATTTGAAGTTTGCTTTCTGAGTTAAACCTATATTAAATCATCCTCTATCTATGACTTTAAGACAATTGAGAGGATTTTTGGAATCATAGGGTACTGCTGCATTTGGATTCCCAGTTATGGGGAACTTGCCCGGCCTTTGTATAAGCTTATAACTGAAACTCAACAAGCCCAAACTGACAAACTGCTTTGTTCTCCAGATACTCAAAGGCTTTTAAGGCTCTTCAGACTGCTCTCCTGCAAGCTCTAGCTTTGAGCTTGCCCACAAGGTCAGAAATTAATTTGTTTGTCACTGAAATAAAAGGTATGGCCTTGGGATTTTTGACACAACCCCGAAGGCTTCAGCAGCAGCCTATATGAGTGTATTTTTAAACTCTAAGGTTAATATTTGGATGACAGACAGTTGGGTTCTTAAATATCAGTCATTGTTGTTAGAAGGACAAATAACTAACCTTAAAGTTTGTGGAAACTTAAATCCTGCCACTTTCCTTCCTGAAAAGGAAAATGAGACACCGGATCATGATTGTTCCCAATTTCTAACTTTATGCACCTTGGGAAGATCTGATGGATACCCCATTAGACAATCCTGACATGGAAATATTTACAGATGGCAGTTCTTTTGTTCGGGATGGGAAGCATAAAGCAGGTTATGCCATGGTAATGGCTGAGCAGGTTTTAGAAGCAAAATCTCTCCCAGGGAACGAGTGCTCAGCTAGTGGAGATCGTGGTTCTGGCTCTTGAGTTAAGCAAAGGGCAGAGAGTAAATATCTACACTGATTCTAAGAATGCTTATTTGACTTTACATGTTCATGCTGCAAATTGGAAAGAAAGACAATTTAAAATAGCAACAGGAGAACCTATTAAGCACAGTTCAGAGAGATTGAGAGACTTTTAACTGCTATATGTTGTCCTAAAGAAGTAGCTGTTATGCATTGCAAACAGCACAGCAGGGACAGGAGTAAAGGAGCCAAGGGTAATCAGCTGGCTGTCAAGTCAGAAAGGTGGCACTGAAGGAAACCCCTTCACTACAGAGGCCTTTGATCTGGACAGGTCCTGTGGATAAGGAAAACCACAATATACTGAGGAAGAATTAGAAAGATATGAGAAAAGAGGAGCAAAGTTACTGATAAAGGATGGTTACAGTCCGAGGATGGACGATCAGTAATTCCTGAAAATGCTCAATGGAAAAGTTTTCCTAAAGCCTTGGAATTAACTAATTATGTAACTCAGCTCTCAGCTTTTCAACAGGCATTAAAGGAACTCTGGGAGGTAACACCTGACCCAGCCTCTGAGTCAAAAAAGCTTCTGTTTGAGCCAAGAACAGAGGTCCTGACAAAAGCTTTGGGATCTGGGGGCCAGTCCCTCAAGCCCCTCTGGGAAGGCCCTTACCAGGTTATTCTTTCTTCTCCCACAGCTGTCAAAGTGCCAGGAACTGATTCGTGGGTGCACCACACTTGAGTTAAGAAGTGGCACCCTGACCAGAACTAAGTGATGTCATTTTATGCCTTTACTTTCTATGCTCTTAATTTGTACTTTTCAGATGGGCCTGATAACCTATGTGAGCTTGCTTCTGCTGACTCCAAAATTCCTGAGTCTGCTGTTTGATCCTCAAGATAATGCCTTCCTATCCTGGGCTCACTCCCACACTGCATTCCACAATCTATGTAACTACTGGGTCTGTGGAGTGCTCCCCTCTCCATCAGTGGATGGCTTCCTATGGTGGGAGTCTTTCCACTTCAGGGAAAGGACTTTCTCCAAATCTGTAACTACCTTCGATAACAACAATCATATGTGATACCTCATTAATCTGATGACATCTAACAATCCTAAAATCGACAGGTGCAACACTTTGTCCCTTAACTATGGACATAATGTGACTTTTTGCTTATTGTTCTGTTTTTGCTGTTTGCTCCCTGCATCTGTAACTGTGTAGCTGGATTTCTTTCTAGTTGCATGGAGGTTTTTAAGTTACAAATGGTTGCTCAAACTCCTGTTGACTGTGGCAGCTTCCTCCAACTACTACTTGGGGCCCCAGGATCAGAGACTCTTAATATGAAGGTTAGGAGAATAGATTGCCTCACCAATTTAGAGAGAATGCCCCTTACCAGCTTGGAAGCAGTTACAGAACTACTCCCTTTCCCTAGGCAACATAATTCTCCTAAAAGAAAAGGTGAGAATGAGAGGGTAAAAGGCAGGAAGGCTAGGGGTCTCCATCAGAGGAAATGGGCTGCAAGTGTCAGACATTTTTTCTCTCTCTCTTAAGCGGCAGAAGGAAACAACTACAAGTGTCAGATTTTTTCCCCTTTCTCTATACAAACTTAAAAGGAGGTTTCTCTTAAAATTATGTGTTGCCATGACAACACCCGACTCCACCTGAACTTAACTTTTCTCAAACCTTGTGCAAACCAATGCATGTTTCTTATGAAAATGTTCTCTTAAGCTACGTTAATGAACTATGTATTTAGCCTAGCCTAGAGTCTGTCTTCAAGTAGGTTCCACCTAAGACTCAGAACCCAATATGTTTTACTCATACAATTGTTCACCTAATCTATGTTAATGAAACCATATATTTGCTTGGAAACCTGCCTTTCTTCAAGATTCATGGCAATCGTTTCATGGCCAGGGTTGACTCACCTTGTGCCAATGTTATCTCAAAATGCATGTTGTGGGTGAGAGGCCTGGTACCACTCTGAGTTTTGAGACATTTCCTTTCTCTAATTAGCAGCCTGCTAGAAACTATTTAATATCCCGCTAAAGACCAGCGGGGGGTTGGGGGAGGCACTCTGTCTGCCCTCTTCTGATATCTATATCAGAAGCTTTCTCTCTTTATACTTTAATAAAACTTTATTACACAAAAGCTCTGAGTAATCAAGCCTTGTCACTGGCCCCAGATTGAATTCCTCTCCTCTGGAGGCCAAGAATCGCAGTCTTTCATGGCTCAGCAACAACCTTGAGTAGCTATTATTCTCAATTTGGCACTTATTATTTTCTTTTCTATAGTCACATAAACCATGCAGTATACGGTATTGTTATTGTATATGACTAAATATATGTCACAAACTTGCTTCTTTCCCTTACCATTATATGTGTGAGATTATTCTGGGTTGAAACATTTAGAGCAAGTTTAGTCATTCTCACTTTTATATGGTAATTCCATTGTGTTACTACACAATGATTGTTAATATGTTCTCCTATTGATAGGCATTTGCCCTGTTTTCAATTTCTTATTATTATAATGTGGCAGTGATCATACTAGTACATGTCCATTTGTGTGATTTTGCAATGGCTTCTCATACACACCAACAATTGGTGGGTACAGAATATGAACATTTTCATCTCCATTTAGGTATGCCAATGTACTGCTCAAGATATTTGTACCAGCTATCTTACTAATAGCTTATAGAGCTTACTTGAGTTTTCCACAAAAATTTGTGCGTGGACTCAGACAGAACTTGCATTTTCCACATTGAGGTGCGTAGAGTGGAATTACTTTGTCACCTAGAAAAAAAAGGCCATGTGTTGGATGATGCATACTTGTTACTTATAAATAGTTTTCACCAGGCGAATTTGTGGAAAACACTATTCTTTATCGTATATATCTTATATTTGGTAGGAAGTATAGTTAGCTACAATACTTTGTTAACCTGCAAGATTGCTGCTGCTCCCAAGTACTGCATATGTTGTCTTTTTTTTTTTTTCTCTTTTTTTCTGGGCTGGATAGTCAAGCAACACATCTGTATTGATACCATCAGGTGCAGAATCCTGTCTGACACTCTGTTGTCCTTGCAACACTCTGCATCATGACTATTATTTACTATATCATGCCTATTATTTATTACATTTGTAAACACCTTAATTATAGGAGATGTGGGCAATAGGCTTGTTATGGAGAGTAAATTATATATCATCTCCATGTTTCACCATAGTTTACTCAAATTCTACATTTTTCTACTTTTTATTCAATTTGAATTTAACAAAGACTTCTAGCCTCTGATGACTAAAGTCCAATAATGATAATTAACATTTGTTCAACCTTTAGTATGTGTCAGTCACCATTCTAACTGCTTGCATAAATTATCTCTTTAACTCTCAGAACAACTCTTTGAGATGGGCACTATTATTATCCCCATTTTAGAAAATGGAAATCTAAATTGAGTCACAGAAAAGTGACTTAGCTGCCTAAGGTTACACAGCCAGTAAGGGGGCAGAGCTGTGCCTTAATTGGCTGGACTTCTTTGTAGATTCCAAATTTTGAAGAGCAATTTGCTTCTATAATCTTGTTTGGAATAGAAATGTGATGAGACATTAAAACCCTCGGCGTGTCACAGCTCTTGGGTCTTGGACAGACCGTGTTATAGCTCTTAGACAGATCAGTGTTACAGCTTCGTGTTACAGCTCTATTTTATTTAGAAAATAGCAGGAAAATCCATTCTCTAGGCATGAGGGCATGCCGACCCAAAGATGCGAAGAGAAGAGTACCTCGGAGCACTGGAGAGAGACCCCCGGCCCTTTGGCTCCTCTTTTATATGTCTTTCCCCCTCCCCTGGGCCTGCCCTATGTAAACTGGGCTAGCCAGGAGTGCCATTTTTTCCACCTGAGGTCCTCACTGTGGTGGTCCTCGGACCTTCCTTTCTTCTATTTACATGGGCTTGTCCCTTCCTTGTCTTTTAGCCACCACCATTCTGGACTCCTGTTTCCTATTCTAACTACCTAACAGAAAGATACTGATATATCTCTCAATTTGGAGCATCTTCATTAAAGGAGGAAAGAAGGATATGGTTCATCCTAGATAAATGACAATTGCATAGCTCATATTCCAGTATTTGGTGGATCTATTACAACATGTAGAGTAAATAATTTTGGCTATTGGCATGCTTTCTATATATTTATCTTACAAGTCCCCAAGAAAACATTTCAGGTAACGTTGACATATGCATAATATTTCCCACTTAAGCTACCTGAGGGTCTTCATTCTTTATATATTAAAATAGTTCTGTTTTATTTAGAGGAGGTTAATGTAAATTATTATCTGTGCCCCCATGGAGGCTTCAGTGTAAGCTCAATTTGTAGCTTTGCTTTGTAGGACAACTTTTCAGTGCTGGATGTAAATAAAGTGACTGTTCCAGATTTCATTAGACAGTCCTGACTGCAGATATTCTGCCTCATTGCTAGATTGTGATAGATTGTGTGTCTTAGTTGTGCTTTATAAAAGATGGTCCCATTATGTAAGTAGAGATTGATTATAGCATGCAAAGGCAAGAGTGTAGCAGAAATTATCCCTGAAATACCCTGATGTTTCTGTTTAGTTGGAATCAGAAATTAAAATACCTGGTTTGAAGTTGGTCACTCCTGGCCCAACACTTTCCACAATTCCTGCAGCCTCATGGCCAAGAATCACTGGGAAAAACCCCCCTCAAATTGAGGATGGAGGATATGGGCATCAGAATGGCAGAGGGCGGTGGCAATTATCTGCAAAGCAATCACAGACTTGAGTCCTGTTTCTGTAATTATATAATTAGGGTTGTTAGGATAATTTTAGGCCAATGACACCTTGAAACTTAACAATACTCATTGAGGTCAATAAAATAACTGCATTTTGAAAAATAAAAGGAACAGTTAAAATATATTAGGATATATTCTTTCTTCTTAATGCATCTTTGTTTTCTTCCTTTTGCTGTCCCTGAAAAATGACACAGAGAATTGGCAGTCACTGTCTCCAGGAGAGGAGAAATTAAAGGTAATAAAAGTCTATTAGAGGGAATGCAGGGAACACAGGCTTCCAGGGCTTGTTCAGATTTTATTGACACTAAATGAAATACAATTGAGGTAATAAACTTTTATAGTTAAAAGAGCTATATCAAATAAAGGATTATCTTAATTAATTAAAAAGTATCCCTGCATTATTCTTTAAGATTCTGTTCATGATGATATCTCATTCATTCTCAGACAAAAACTCTTACTGGGTGATCCCGAGGGAAAATATAAGCCGGGTCAACTGTAGAGAAAATAGAGAAATTGACCCACCTTGTCACCTATGATGCCTCTCTGCTCAATACCATCTCTTCTCCCTGCCCTCTCACTTCTGTTCCCTCCTGTGAGCACCCAAGACCCTTAGCACTTCAGATCTTTTCTTATTTTGAACCAAACCCTCAATCTTCCTTTTAAAACATCTGTCAATAACTGCCATTGAAAAACAAAAGGAAAACCTACCTAATTCTAATCTAATGTAAATTCCTGTGTCTGATTCTTATAATTTATCCTTCCTAGGAATAAATACCTGTTTTTGATGTGAACATAAAAACGTAATCCCCCACAGTGGGAAACCCCTGAGACTCTGTTAAACCACAGGTCTGACCTGACCAAAGCCAAGTCAGCATTTGGTGTCTTGTTTGTGCTGCCCTGGGAAAGTCCATACTTACCTGGATTCGAACCTCATGATCCTTGGGGGAGCTACCTCAACCTCTTCAATGCTGAGGGGCTTGTTTGCTTCCCAGGCGATCGCTGCTTTGCATTTAATACTCTGAGAAAGAGGGAGAAAGGAGGAAAGCGGGGAGGGGGAAAGAACAGAAGGGAGGAAGAAAGATAGAAAGAAAAATATCATGGAAAAAAGTAAAAGAACATGTTGATACCATTATGTCATGAAAGAGAGTTTTGGGGTTTGTGGCTGGATGTTATACATCCAGGAGACATCCAGTAAGACAAGGGACCTTACTTGACAATAGGAAGTCAAAGTCTACGTTATAGTCATTGCACTTTTAATTTTTGAAAAGAACAGGTGTATTAAAATTTACCTTAATGTAAGGCCTTGATTTGTTTCCCTCTCCAGAACAGAGGTTAAATTTATAGGAGAGAGTAGATGACCAATATGTATTTTATGATTGAGCGACTGATTTATCAGCTCTGCATTACCTGAATCCCTATTACTAGAGTGAATGTGTTTTACAACTTTGCTACTCAAGATGTGAACCTCCTTGACATCAGCACCATCACCTAGGAATTTGCTAGAGTTATAAGCCCTGTCCAAAATCCACTGAATCAAAACCTGCTTTTGAACAAGATCCCCATGTGATTCATAGGCACAAAAAAGTTTAAGAAATGAGGCTTACATAATTATTAAATTTATCAGTGGAATGTACGTTAAAGATTTGTCCCTTTGAAATCTGGATACAAATATATGAAAAGAAATTAAGCATTAAAGATTCCATAATCTATAATTTTAGCCCCTTAAAATTTTATTTTTAATTTTAAATACAGGTAATATTGAAGGAAAGTAGAAAGAAATAAACGTATATTTCATTCTAATGCTACTATGTTTACTTTTGGTATGATATTCCTAGTCTTTGTTCACATGAACACATTTTTTGATGCTTGTTATGCAATTTGAACTGTATTCTAAATATCATTAGTCTTATTATAAGTGAAACATAGAAATGCAAAAAAAAAAAAACCCATCTGTAATTTTGTCTTCTACTTTATGATTTTGAGGTAGATCCTTTGAGCTTTTTCACTTGGGATGAAATTGTATGTAATATTTTAAATCTTTTTTCTACTTATTAATATACAATGAATATTTTCCATATTCTTTTCTAAAATTTTAACAAATACAAATTTTGTGATTATGGCACAGGTACTGAAATCTCTCTTTTTTGGCCACTATAAATAGTATTTGATTGAACACCCTTGTAGTAAGCATTTTGGCAAATTCAGTTATTTTCTACAGTAATTCCTAGCATGGAGATCACTCATATCCTTTTGATGATCTTTATTTTTTTCTTCAGATTTGTTAAAATATGATTGATATACAGCCCTGTGTAAGTTCAAGGGGTATATAGGATAATGATCTGACATACATATATGATGAAATGATTACTACAGTGGGATTAGTGAACATCCATCATCTCATATAGACATAAAATTAAAGAAAAACAATTATACAGAGTGAAGTAAGCCAGAAAGAAAAACACCAATACAGTATACTGACACATATATATGGAATTTAGAAGACAGTAATGATGACCCTGTATGTGAGACAACCAAGAGACACAGAGGTATAGAGTAGACTTTTGGACTTTGAGGGAGAGGGAAAGGGTGGGATGGTTTGGGAGAATGGCAATGAAACGTATATTTTCGTGTAAGAAACGAAGCGCCAATCTATGTTCAATGTAGGATGCAGGATGCATGGGGCTGATGCACAGGATGATTCAAGTAGAGGATGTGGGGTGGGAGGTGGGAGGGGCTTCGGCATTGGGAGATTGTGTTCACCTATGGCTGATTCGTGTCAATGTATGGCAAAACAAATACAGTATTGTAATTTAAAATAAATAAATAAATTAATTAAAAAATTAAAAAAAAAAAAAAAAACAATTTTTCCTGTGATAACTTAGGATTTACCTTAACAACTTTTAAGTATAACATATAGCAGTGTTGGTTATATTTACCATATTGTACATTATATCTCTACTACTTATTTGTCTTTTACATGGAGGTTTGGAAGTTTGTGCCTTTTGACTAACTTCAAGCAATTCTTCCTCTCCATCTCCCCCCCTCCCCCCGCAACCCCTGCACCCCTCACCCCCACCCTGCTTCTGATAACCACAAACCCGACCTCTTTTTCTATTTGGTTTTGAAGTATAATTGGTCTCTGCTTTTTAAATATTCTGTCTACATTCGTCATAACTTTTCTTCCAAGGAGCAAGCATCTTTTAATTTCTTGGCTACAGTCACCATCTGCAGTAATTTTGGAGCCTAAGAAAATAAACTCTCTCACTGTTTCCATTGTTTCCCCATCTATTTGCCATGAAATGATGGGATCAGATGCCATGATCTTAGTTTTCTGAACATTGAGTTTTAAAATCATTGGAAGGAATGATGCTGAAGCTGAAACTCCAATACACATCAGTTCTCCACCTGATGTGCAGAACTGACTCATTGGAAAAGACCCTGATGCTGGAAAAGATTGAAGGTGGGAAGAGAAGGGGATGACAGAGGTTGAGATGGTTGGATGGCATCACTGACTCAATGGACATGAGTTTGAGTAAGCTCTGGGAGTTGGTGATGGACAGGGAAGCCTGGTGTGCTGCAGTCCACGGGGTCACAAATAGTTGGACTCGACTGAGTGACAGAACTGAACTGAACATTCATTTTGTGTGTGTGTGTGTGTGTGTGTGTATACCACATCTTCTTTACCCATACATCTCTTGATGGCAACTTAGCTTCTTTTTCTGGCTGGCCATGTGGCATGCAGAATCTTAGTTTCTTGACCAGGAATCAAGCCAGTGCCCCTGCAGTGAAAGTTCAGAGTCCTAACCACTGGACCTCCAGGGAATTCCCTGGGACTTAGCTTTTGATCAGCTTTAAATTGCTGCTTGCTGAGAGCAAAACCCAAGGAAACTTCTTTTAGCAGATGTACAAAGAGACATGCACACACACAAAATCCCAAAAGAATTGATCAAAGAAATGGTATATTTGCTTACTTTTCCCTTGGTGCCCATTTTCTTTGGGAAATTTGCCTTGGAAGTTTCTCTCTGATTTAAGAGGCTCTTCTACTTCTATCCAGGGTGCTCCATGTCCTGTAATGAATTGACTTTGAATAAATACCATTTCGGCTCTTGTGTTCTCCAATCATGTTCTCTTCTTTTTGTTTGCTGTAATCTGAAACTTTGCCCGTCTCTTCACCTCATCATTTGTGCTATCTTGTTTCAGCTGCAAACCCTCATTTCTTCCAAATGTTATTGGGAGATTTTTGTTTACTTATTTTTTTCTTCCTTTATTGCAAAATATAAGATAACATAGAAAAGGTCATTAAACTTATTGGTTAAGTCAACAGTTAATTATAAAGGTCATTTAAACTATTAGATAAGTTATCAAATAATTATAAAATTAACAAACATCTCCAGTGCCTCAGAATCCCTTCTATATTCATCCTTCTCTTTCACAATGCTAGTAATAATTTCCTTGCATTTCTTTTATGATTTATGCTTCTCTATACAATATAGTTTAGTTTACAGATTAGAAGTTATAGGATAGAGTCACAGGGCATGTGTTCTTTCATGGCTTTTTCCCCTCTCAACTATTTTTGTGAGATTTAGCCACATTGCCTGTAGCTATACTTTATTTTAATTATTGTAGAATATTCCATTATATGAATTGACCACAACTTTTTTCATCGATTTTCTGTTTTATAGTGAATCAGCATTGCTTAAAAATTCCTTTCATGTATTCTTGCTGTGTTTGTGCTTGAGTTTCCTAAGGGAAAGTTCAGGGCTTTTATGCAACCAACGTACCCTATTAAGGCAAAGCCAACTGTTAAAACATTGAAATACATTTCATCCTGTTGGTAAAAAGCCATAGTATTCTACTATCTTCTCCAGAGAGATAGTAGAACTATCTTTATATTAGTTAAATATCTTTATATTAGTTAAAACTTTAATTAATATTTTATTATTGACTAAGTTTTTCTATTACAATGTTTAGAAGTATGATTTATACTCTTCATTTCTACTTTCTCACTACTCATGTTTTCATTTCTCTACTTTCTGGTTTCTGTTTCTATATTTTAATTGAAAAGTCTTTGGAAAATTGTCAGTGGCCTCATTTTTTAAAAAGTGACCTTAAAAATTTTCTTTCTAGTGTTTGATTTTTCTAGCATTTCTTATTTTATTTTTATAACTTCTTTCTCTTTAATCCAAACTTTTGCCAGGAGTTTCTGTTAGCACCTAGATGTTTCTGTTTTTAGATGTTTCTGTTTTAATAATGTTAACAAAATAATTTCATCTTTCTTGACTCCAGGCTCCTTTCTCTAGCTTGCCTGTTTTGGCACTAGCATCTCCATTCTTCTGAAACCCCGCTTGACCTTGCTTTCTGCATTGTTTACAAGCTTTGTGTATTCTACCTCTCGTGTGCCTTTCATTTCCTTCTTGATGTTTTTATTATTACAAGTAGATAAGAGAGATAAGAGTAATCTTACTTATTGCTTATGTCATCACAATAGCCTTTTGTAAAAACTGATTTTCCTATGCAGAGCTCCCTCTACCAGTCTGTTTCAAAATGTTGTTAGTTGAGTATTCTGTCTCTCTCTCTCTCTTTTTTTTATTTTGGCTGTATACATAGGATTCTTTATTCTCCACAGAGTGATACATGCTAAGGTGGATTGGGCTTGGGCCGACATCCCCACATGTACAGAACTGAATAAAGTGGGTTTCTGAGAAGAAGTCTGATTTGCCTTGATGTGGGGGGTAGCTGGGGAGAATGGAGATCAATGTGACCACCAGGATGTGTTCAGTCCTGTGCTGGTTCTGGCTTGAAATGTAGGGAATTATGGCAGCTCTCTGGGTGGTCACTTCCAGGCAGGGGTGGCCTGCCAGGCTTGGAGGGCCTTCTGTACCACATCTTCCCACTGGGCATCTGATATCTCATAAGCCCAGGCAGGAACCCCTGGCGCAGGCAGGCTTATGCCAATCATCATTCTTTCCACCAGCTCTACACATTCTGGGTCCATGGGAATAGAGCTGTGGTTGTTCAGTTCTATAGCTCCCTGCTCATCTTCATCCTCACTTTCTAGTGGTGGGTCTGGCAAATGAAACCCCAGGGCCTGGGACTGATCTTGACTATCAGCAACTACATCTTCTCCATCCCCCACTGGTGCCAGTTCCACTTCCTCTTGTTCAGGATCTTGGTTCAGAGGCTGGTAGGAGCAGCCAGCTGGTCCTGCCCCTGTTTCCTCTTGTTCTTCCTCTGGTTCCTCACTGCTCCAATCCTCAGTGCCTTCTGTGGGGCCCTGATGTGGCCCCAGTTCCTCAGTCTGATTGGAGAAGATACATTCAGGACTCACAGTGTCTCCCCCTAGAACTACTGCTGCCATTGGGGAGGGGCCACTCAGAGCCCATGACCCAACCCTAGATGAGTATTTTCAACAATTTTTATTATATCATTCTCTTGGTCTAAACCCATCAAGAACTCTCTAATTCCTACTGAATTTTCATTCTGCCATTCAAGACTATTTATCTACAACCCAGTCTGTGTTTTAAAACTTATCTTCCAGCTTTCCTCCAATGTACTATGTGCCTGCCTTCCTGCCTCCATGATTTTATCTAAATTGGTTCCCCTGATTAGAACCAACCTACTGCTGCCAGTTTTGCCTACTAAACTAACATATTCTTTTTTTTTTTTTTTTTTTAAGATTTATTTATTTTTGCTTGTACTGGGTCCTACTTGCTGTGTGCCAGCTTTCTCTAGTTGTGGTGGAGTGGAGGAGATACTCTTTAGTTGCAGTTGCGTGCTTCTCATTGTGGTGACTTCTCTTGTGAAGCATGTGCTCTAGGGTGCCTGAGCTCAGTAGCCCCGCAGCTTGTGGGGCAAGAGGGGCATGGTCCCTTTCCAGACCAGGGATCGTTGAACCAGTGTCCCCTGCATTGGTAGGTGGATTCTTAACCTCTGGCCCACCAGGGAAGCGCTGAACTTATTCAGGACCTTAAGAATATATTCCTAAGGTTCCTCTTCTGATACCTATCTTGCCATTTCTAGCTCTTCTATTCAGGATGATCTTTTTCCTCTTTGAATCCCTACAGCATTCATTGTGTTTCCATCCCCTGATTGCTCACACATAGATAGCTACATGAAGCAAAACTACTCCATCTCCAGCCTCCAGTATCCTTAACTATAATGATTGTATTTACTTAAATTTTACACACTTCAGAGAGTACTTCAGAGTCCTGAAACATACTAGGTACTTAATAAGTGCTGGGCAAATTGAGTATTTACCTTGGAAACCCAATATGCTTTAACATATTTTCTGAATGTTAAGTATTTACCTTCTTTCTACCTGTCTTTTTGTGCTGCACTTTGATGAACATCTTTGAACATAGGGACTGTCTTTTATATTCTTTCATAAAGAATCTGCTAAGAAGTGTTTTGAGTGGAAACTGGATAAGAGATTTTGAAATGGTAGAACCCTGGGATTTTGAATGTGAAGGTGTCTTCCAATTCTAAAATTAATATTGTAGATTCTTGCCATGAGGATGGCTTTACGTTTTCTAACAGTTGATTTTCAGACTTGTAGTTGTTCTCAAAATTTACAATGTTATATATGCTTAAACTATATTTTTTCACCCATTGAATTAGTATATACATTATTTTGATAGTAATTCATTAATCTCAGTATAAATACCCAAACAACATATTTGGGATCCATTACAGTTCAATTGAATTTGTTGTGTTTCTGCACAAACTAGCTCTTGCTTTTTAATGCACGTTTCCTCTATTTCTTATATCTAATTATGCATTTTTGATTTTAGCTTTTTACAAGTTAAAATCTCTGATATCAGTTCAGATCAGTTCCTTGTCATGTCTGACTCTTTGCAACCCCATGGACCGCAGCACACCAGGCCTCCCTGTCCATCACCAACTCCCGGAGTTTACTCAAACTCATGTCCATTGAGTTGGTGATGCCATCCAACCATCACAACCTCTGTGATGCCCTCTCCTCCCACCTTCAATCTTTCCCAGCATCAGGGTCTTTTCAAATGAGTCAGCTCTTTACATGAGGTGGCCAAAGTATTGGAGTTTCAGCTTCAGCATCAGTCCTACCAGTGGACATCCAAGACTGATCTTCTTTAAGATGGACTGGTTGGATCTCCTTGCAGCCCAAGGGACTCTCAAGAGTCTTCTCCAACACCACAGTTCAAAAGCATCAATTTTTCGGCACTCAGCTTTCTTTATAGTCCAACTCTCTCACATCCTATATGACTCCTGGAAAAACCATAGCCTTGACTAGATGGACCTTTGTTGGCAACATAATGTCTCTGTTTTTTAATATGCTGTCTAGAGTGGTCATAACTTTCCTTCCAAGGAGTAAAGCGTCTTTTAATTTCATGGCTGCAATCACCATCTGCAGTGATTTTGGAGCCCCAGAAATAAAGTCAGCCACTATTTCTGCTGTTTCCCCCTCTATTTCCCATGAAGTGATGGGAACAGATGCCGTGATCTTCATTTTCTGAATGTTGAGCTTTAAGCCCACTTTTTTACTCTCCTCTTTCACTTTCATCAAGTGTCTCTTTAGTTTCTCTTCACTTTCTGCCATAAGGGTGGTGTCATCTGCATATCTGAGGTTATTGATATTTCTCTGGCAATCTTGTTTCCAGCTTGTGCTTCCTCCAGCCCAGCGTTTCTCATGATGTACTCTGCATAGAAGTTAAATAAGCAGGGTGACAATATACAGCTTTGACGTACTCCTTTTCCTATTTGGAGCTAGTCTGTTGTTCCATGTCCAATTCTAACTGTTGCTTCCTGACCTGCATACAGGTTTCTCAAGAGGCAGATCAGGTGGTCTGGTATTCCCATCTCTTTCAGAATTTTCCAGTTTTTGGTGATCCACAAAGTCAAAGGCTTTGGCATTGTTAATAAAACAGAAATAGATGTTTTTCTGTAACTCTCTTGCTTTTTAACAATCTAGCAGATGTTGGCAATTTGATCTCTGGTTCCTCTGTCTTTTCTAAAAGCAGCTTGAACATCTGGAAGTTCATGGTTCACATATTGCTGAAGCCTGGCTTGGAGAATTTTGAGCATTACTTTACTAGCATGTGAGATGAGTGCAACTGTGCAGTAGTTTGAGGATTCTTTGGCATTGCCTTTCTTTGAGACTGGAATGAAACTGATGTTTTCCATTCCTGTGGCCGCTGCTGAGGTTTCCAAATTTGCTGGCATATTGAGTGTAGCACTTTCACAGCATCATATTTTTGGATTTGAAATAGCTCAACTGGAATTCCATCACCTCCACTAGCTTTGTTCGTAATGATGCTTCCTAAGACCCACTTGACTTCACGTTCCAGCGTCTGGCTCTAAGTGAGTGATCACACCATCATGATTATCTGGGTCTTGAAGATCTTTTTGTATAGTTCTTTTGTGTATTCTGGGCTTCCCTTGTGGCTCAGCTGGTAAATAATCCACTTGCAATGTGGGAGACCTGGGTTTGATTCCTAGGTTGGGAAGATCCCCTGAAGAAGGGAAAGGCCACCCACTCCAGTATTCTGGCCTGGAGAATTCCATGGACTGTATAGTGAATGGGATCACAAAGAGTTAGACAAGACTGAGCAACTTTCAATTTCACTTTCTGTGTATTCTTGCCCCTCTTCTTAATATCTTCTGTTTGTTAGGTCCATGCGATTTCTGTCCTTTATTGAGCCCGTCTTTGCATGAAATGTTTACTTTGTATCTCTAATTTTCCTGAGGAGGTCTCTAGTCTTTCCCATTCTATCATTTTCCTCTATTTCTTTTCATTGATCACTGAAGAAGGCTTTCTTATCTCTCCTTGCTATTCTTTGGAACTCTGCATTGAAATAGATAACGAAAGAGAACTATAATATAGCATAGGGAACTCTACTAAATGCTCTGTGGTGACCTAAATGGGAAGAAAATTCAAAAAGAGTGTATATATGTGTGAGTGTGTGTGTATGTGTGTGTGTGTGTATGATTCACTTTGCTGTACAGCAGAAACTAACATTGTGAAACAACTATACTTCAGTAAAAATTAATAAAAAATTTGCTTCTAATTCAACAACTAATTTTTTCAGAAATCACCAATATCATGCACTGTAACAGAATGTGCATGACAGATGGGATATAAGCTTGCCTTCCATTATTAAACTGACTGTGTAGTTGAAAATGTCTGTAAAAAAAATAAAATTATGCTTCTATATCTCAGTAGAGTTCAAATTATGAAATTCATTTTGTGCTTCATGGCAGCTGCCTGTTAACATTAATTTCAAAAATTATTGGCTGTGCTTAATATAAAGTCCTGACTTTTAATAAAGAAAGCCTAAACATTTAAAAAAGTGTAGACTGTAATTTCTTAACATTTCCCTCATTTGCCCTTCTAGTCACATGACTACCATTGTAGTCTATTTCTTCAGTATTTCTTTTTGTTTTTAAAAAATGAGATGAATTCATTTAGCGTAAAATTCACCATTTTGACTATTTTAAAGTATGCAGTTTAGTGATTGTTAAATATATTTACAATATTATGCAGCCATTGTGATTACTAATTCCAGAATATTTTCATCACTCCAAAAAAAAAACCCGCATACTTAGTAGTTTATTTATCTCCTTGCCTATCCTTATGGCAACCAGTAATCCACTTTCTGTCTTTGTAAATTTGCCTGTCCTGGAAACTTTATTTAAATGGAAACTTACAGTGTATGGTCTTTTGCATTTTCACTTATCATAATGTTTTCAAGTTTGTAACATGCATATTGCATGTTACAATTCATATTGTAACATGCATCAGTATGTTCTTCTTTTTATTGCCTAGTAATATTATATTGTATGAATATACCACTATTTATTTCTATTTTTCAGTTGATAAGTATATTTTTTCACTTATTGGCTGTTATAAATAAATATTCTGCTGAAATATTCATGTGCAAGTTTTTTTCATGTAGAAAACATACCTTTTCAATTCTTTTGAGTATATAGCTAGGAATGAAATTGCTAAGTTAACTCTGTGTGTAACTTTTGAGCAACTGTCAAAGTTTTTGTCATGGTTGTGCCATTTAACTTTTCCACTAACAATGTATGAGGCTTCCAGTTTGCCTACTCTACATCAACACTTGCTATTTCTCTTTTTTTTCTTTCATTGTAGCCATCCTACTACTACTACTAAGTCGCTTCAGTCATGTCCGACTCTGTGCAACCCCATAGACGGCAGCCACCAGGCTCCCCTGTCCCTGGGATTCTCCAGGCAAGAACACTGGAGTGGGTTGCCATTTCTTTCCCCAATGAGTGAAAGTGAAGTCACTCAGTGGTGTCCAACTGTTCACGACCCCATGGACTGCAACCTACCAGGCTCGTCCACCCATGGGATTTTCCAGGCAAGAGTACTGGACTGGGGTGCCATTGCCTCCTCCTCAGTTCAGTTCAGTTCAGTTCTGTTGCTCAGTCGTGTCCGACTCTTTGCGACCCCATGAATTGCAGCACGCCAGGCCTCCCTGTCCATCACCAACTCCTGGAGTTAACTCAGACTCATGTCCATTGAGTCAGTGATGCCATCCAGCCATTTCATCCTCTGTCGTCCCCTTCTCCTCCTGCCCCCAATCCCTCCCAGCATCAAGTCTTTTCCAGTGAGTCAACTCTTCACATCAGGTGGCCAAAGTATTGGTGTTTCAGCTTTAGCATCTTTCCTTCCAAAGAAATCCCAGGGTTGATCTCCTTCAGAATGGACTGGTTGGATCTCCTTGCAGTCCAAGGGACTCTCAAGAGTCTTCTCCAACACCACAGTTCAAAAGCATCAATTCTTTGGCGCTCAGCCTTCTTCACAGTCCAACTCTCACATCCATACATGACCACAGGAAAAACCATAGCCTTGACTAGACAGAACTTAGTCGGCAAAGTAATGTCTCTGCTTTTGAATATGCTATCTAGGTTGGTCATAATTTTCTTCCAAGGAGTAAGGGTCTTTTAATTTCATGGCTGCAATCACTATCTGCACTTGTCTATTTCCCATGGAGTGATGGGACCAGATGCCATGATCTTTGTTTTCTGAATGTCAAGCTTTAAGGCCACTTTTTCACTCTCCTCTTTCAGTTTCATCAAGAGGCTTTTAGTTCCTCTTCACTTTCTGCCATAAGAGTGGTATCATCTGCATATCTGAAGTGATTGATATTTCTCCTGCATATCTGAAGTGATTGATATTTCTCCCGGCAATCTTGATTCCAGCTTGTGTTTCTCCTAGTCCAGTGTTTCTCATGATGTACTCTGCATAGAAGTTAAATAAGCAGGGTGACAATATGCAGCCTTGATGTACTCCTTTTCCTATTTGGAACCAGTATGTTTTTCCATGTCCAGTTCTAACTGTTTCTTCCTGGCCTGCATACAGATTTCTCAAGAGGCAGGTCAGGTGGTCTGGTATTCCCATCACTTGAAGAATTTTCCACAGTTTATTGTGATCCACACAGTCAAAGGCTTTGGCATATTCAATAAAGCAGAAGCAGATGTTTTTCTGAACCTCTCTTGCTTTGTCTGTGATCCAGCGAATGTTGGCAACTTGATCTCTGGTTCCTCTGCCTTTTCTAAGACCAGCTTGAGCATCAGGAAATTCATGGTTCACGTATTGCTGAAGCCTGGCTTGGAGAATTTTGAGCGTTACTTTACTAGCTTGTGAGATGAGTGCAATTCGAGCATTCTTTGGCATTGTCTTTCTTTGGGATTGGAATGAAAACTGACCTTTTGCAGTCCTGTAGCCACTGCTGAGTTTTCCAAATTTGCTGGCATATTGAGTGCAGCACTTTTACAGCATCATTTTTCGGGATTTGAAATAGCTCAACTGGAATTCCATCACCTCCACTAGCTTTGTTCATAGTGATGCTTTCTAAGGCCCACTTGACTTCACATTCCAGGATGTCTGGCTCTAGATGAGTGATCATACCATTGTGATTATCTGGGTCGTGAAAATCCTTTTTTGTGGGGCCCTAAATGGGAAACCTTAAAAACAAAGGGGCTAGCTTTATGGTCGAAAACCTAAGATGGCGCCTGGCGGAAGAGATGGGGGCAGGGTCTATGTTGTCTGTCAAAGTTTTTAATTGGCTCTCTTGATTTCTGTGCACATAGACAGTGTGTGATCTCTATAGACTCCTGTTATAATGAAGGTGACAATTTGACCTTTAATGTGATTGGTGCAACTATGGAAAGTCCCTCCTAAAACCCTCCTGTTTGTCTATATAAGTTGGGAGTTTGCAACAATAAACTGGAACTGCTTTGACGGAACCCCTCTCGCGTCTGATTGTCTCTCGCTCGCTGAGGGGCTGGGTTGGCGGACAGCAGGCTCACCTCTCCTAGGGAACCCCTCGGCTTTGCTGAGGGAAGTTCCACTGCCTCCACTCTTTCTGCGGAGCACCCTCCGCACTTTTGTATAGTTCTTCTGTGTATTCTTGCCATCTCTTCTTAATATCTTCTGCTTCTGTTAGGTCCATACTTTTTCTGTCCTTTATTGAGCCCATCTTTGCATGAAATGTTCCCTTGGTATCTCTAATTTTCTTGAAGAGACCTCTAGTCTTTCCCATTCTGTTGCCTTCTCCTAGCAGGTGTGATATAGTATTCCTCACTGTTTCTTCTTGGTTAAGTGGTATTTCTCTCAACTTCTTCATTGACCTCCTGGTCTCTTACTTCTTCAGAATAGATTTTCAAAGGGACATTAAAATCATTTAATTTCCTATTCAAAAATCTTAATGGTTGCATAATAGAGCTATCAAAGTAGATATGAATTTGCCATCCTGTATCTCAAGGGTTTTTAATCTACAAATATGTATGGAGCTACACTTTGGTCACTAATTCATTAGTTTTCAACAAAGCTGAAAAATTCAGTTGTCACCTGACTATCTCTTAATACTGTCCTTTTACCTGACTTTGTTAATTTTGTTTCTTGTACCTCCACTTCTGTAGGTGAAATTACTACTTTTCCTTCAAGCCTTATCTCAGAAATCATCTTCCACATGAAGCCTCTTCTGATCCTTCCATTCTTTACCTTCTTTTGGACATCCAGAGTAATTGGTATGTGTTTTACATCATCTATCTTATTTTGCCTTATAATCTGAAACACATAGTTCTTTCCTTGACCTTCCTTCTGAGTACAAATACTTACTCATCTTGTGTCCCTGCAGTGCCTTACACATATAAAATATTGAATAATGATCAACTAATTTGAAATTGTTCAATGGTTTAACAGATATTAGATGAACTTTTTGAGGCACAGAGTGCTGTGTGGTACTGAAATGGAGCAGGACCTTATGCTCCTTCTCCCTCATGTCCTCTGCCAGCCTTTTGTCTGTGGAAAAACTTTAGCCAAAGGATAAATTTAATAAGAAGTGAGAAAAAGCAGAATAAAGAAAAATAATCTGAGAAGACTAATCATGAAAATTTTGCAACTTGTTTTATGTTCTTGGATATGTTTCAGTGTCTCTTGGTTTATAGTCTATGGGAACTTGGATAGAATTTGTACCTGGCTGTTGTGTGAAAATTGTATAAATCTTAAATTATGTTGTATTGGTTCATGGTGCTTTTCAGGTATACACTATCCTTCTACTTTTCTGTGTATTCATTCTATTAATTTTTGAGAGTTTGATACTGAAATGCCAACCAAAAATCTTAATTTGAAAAAAGGGGGAGTGGGGAACAAGATGGCAGATGAGTAGATGGACATGGAGTACATCTCTCTCCACAGATACATCAAGAATACACCTTCAGACACACAACTGCATGCAAGACAACAGCTGAGAGTGGACAGGAGTACCTGACCAGTGGAAAAGAATATATAGAACCATTAAAAACTCAGTAGGATGAAGGAACTAGGGGAAAAACAGGAGTGTTAGTAGGACTGGATCTGCCCTCAGCGGGTGGGAGAACTGAGGTAGGGGTTCAGTCCCCACACTGGGGCGATTGTCTGAGTCAGAGAAGAAACTTTTAAGGCTGAGAGTGAAACAGCTGACCTGTGGCAGCCTAAATGGGATGAGAATCAGACAGTCCTTGCCACAGCCATATATACCCTGGACAGGAACCCTGGTTCCCTGGAATGTGCAGTGGCTGGGAGTTGGAGTTAGGGATTGTGGAGCAATCCCAGAGTGAGGACTGATGTTGACTGCAGAGAGACAGATTGAGGGGATGTGAAGGGAGGAGATTGTGGTGGGAAATGCTAGTGGAGGAAAGCTAGGCAGCCATGGAAGCAAGGCAGTACTGCTAAGTCACACGCAGAGGGTGGAGCCATCACCATAGCCTCTCTCTCCCCACACGTTAGCATCGGCAGGTGAACAATAGAGAGGCTGGCCCATCAAACACGTGATGCACTGAACTACAGAGTAAGACCCCACCCAGGATGCCCCTTTAAGTGTCTGATGCACTGACCAACAGAGGAGGACCCCAGGCAAGGGAGCCCTCTAAGTACCTGAATGGGCAGAGCTACGGAGGAAGACTGGCCAAAGAGGCCTTCTGTTTGTCAGCTATAAGAGGCTCGAAAAAAAGACCCTAATAGGGCTATAACTCCTGCACCTGAGGTGGTCCGTGTCCCTGCACACTAGGTGCCACCACGGTTCCTGCAAGCTAAGCAGCTGTGCCACCCTCACGCTCAATTCTTACTGGAGCAGAGCTGCCACAGGCAAAGAAAGTCTTGCATCTATGTGTGCAGGGTCACTCCACTCGTGTTGGACTCTTTGTGACTGTGTAGACTGTGTGGCCTGGCAGGCTTCTCTATCAGGGAGAGAGTGTCTTCAGGTAAGAATGCTAGAGCATATTGGCCAATACTTGTTGCCATATCCTTCTACAGCCCTATATTTCCTGTTGCTCTAGCTGTCAACTCCCCTGAGTACCTGGTGCTGTCAGAACCCCTGCGACCCCAGCAGCTGCACCACCTCCACGCCTGGCCCTCACAGGGGCAAACCCAAGTCCTCCAGGGCAGCCTCAGGAGCAAACCCCAGTGGATGACCCACATGTATAGGTGGAAATAAAACCACAGTTGAAAACCAGGGGCAGAGTGGCTAAGGAAGACCCAAAACCTTCCCACCAGCTGTATAAGCTGCAGATTAAATCCACAAGATCAACTATGCAGACTCTGTGTCTATGGAATATATAAAAGGTCATTGAGAACTCCCACAAAAAAAAAAAAAGAAAGAAAGAAAGAAAGAAAGAAAGAAAGAACGCACTAGTTCTGATAGCCGTGGACACTGCTGGAGGCAAAAATACACAGGAGTAGGACCAGATTAGAATCTGAGCTGCCCCCACAGCAGGTCCAGAGATCAGCACAGTGTTGAAGGGCAACCTACAGAGGTAAGATTGTCCTGTGACTCCCAGCGAGGGAAAGGACTCTGATAGCAGTGACTCAAGAAAAACACTTATTATTCTTATGTTTTGACTTGTTCTGCAGATTCGTTTGGATTTTTTTTCTTTTTTCTTTTCCCTGTTTTCCCTCCCCTCTATTGTAGTTGTCGATTTTATTGGCTCTATGGAATCCAATTAAGCTTTTGAGCTTTTTTTTTTCCCCCTCAGTCACATTTTTTAATGTTGTTATAAACCTCTGCCTCTATGTTGGGCTTTTGCAGTTCTATGGAGTTTTTCTCTTTTTAAATTGTAATTTAAAAAAATCTATTATTATTTTTTCTACATTTATTCCTTTGTTTGCTTTTCCTACTGTTCTTTTCCCTTGCAGTTAATCTTTAATGTATATAAATATTCTTTATCCACCTCTATTTAACTTTTCATATCTATTCTTTCCTTCTTTTCTTTCTCTCCTTTCCTCTTAACATATTTGTTAGTTTTATTTTCATTGCTTTATTCCCCAATTGACACCTTGTTTAATTTTGTTTTCTAGTTTATGCTTTAGTTAGTTTTGTTCTAGTAGATATAATTTTTGGTTTCCTTCTGGGTCATTCTATTGTACTTTATTTTTGTTGGACTGTTTTCATTTTGCTTATAGGTGTGTATATATATGTGTATATTCACTCACACTTTTTGTTATTATAAACCTCTGCCTCTACATTTGGCTTTTGCAATTCTGTGACATTTTCTTCTTTTCCCTTTTATCTTTCTTCTTCCATTTTTTTTTTTTCTCTTTTTTATAATTTTAATTTTTAATTCTTTTAAACCTGCTATATTTTTCTACATTTATTCCTTTGTTTGCCTCTCCTACTGCTCTTTTCCCCTTGTAGTTAATCTTCATCTACCTCTGTTTAACTTTGCTTATCTATTCTTTCTTTCTTTCCTTCCTTTCCTCTCAACATATTTGTTAGTTGTGTTTTCCTTGCTTTACTCCCCCCTTGGCACCTTGCTTTAGTTTTGTTTTCTAGTTTGTACTTTAGTTAGTTTTGTCTTAACTGGTGAATATAATTTTTGATTTACTTGTTTGTAGGGTCAGTCTACTGTAATTCATTTTGTTGGATTGTTTTTACTTTGCTCATGGGTGTATATGTATATATGTATATTCCATTACTTTATTTATTATTATTTTGTAACTGCCATTTGTCTGGGGTTCATCTTTGGTTTCTCATTTTTGGATATTTGGTTTAATCTTACTTAGTGCCATAACAAACCACTTGTGGAATCTTTGTTCCTGACCAGAGATCAAGCCCTGAATCTTTGGAGTGGGAGCACTGACTCAAAGACCCTAGACTACCAGAGAACTAACCCTGCTACTGCTGCTGCTGCTGCAGAGAACTAACCCTAGGGTGTATCAAATAGTGAGAACTCACACAAAGAAAACCTCTTGAATACAAGACCCAATATCACCCAACCACCAGTAGCACCTTGTGTAGGAAGTCTCATCTACACAACAAACAAAACAAAAATACAAACCTAATCATCAGTGGACAGGAGTACCACCTCACTCAGCCTTGCCCATCAGAGGCCAAACAAACAAACAAAAACTCAGCACAAATCTCACCCTATATGAAGCTTACACAAACCACTGGACCAACCTTAGGAGGGCAGAAGCCAAAAGGAAGAAAGTATTCAACCTTCTTCAAGGAAAGAATTCAACTTTCCTTGAAGCCTGTTAAAAGGAGACCTCAAACACAATAAGTTAAAAAAAAATAATGAAAAGGCAGAGAAATACTACACAAATGAAGGAATAAACTAGAAGCACAGAAGTCCAAGTAAATGAAAAGAAAATAGGCAAACTACCTAAAAAAGAATTCAGAATAATGATAGTAAAGATGATAAAAAACCTGGAAGAACAAATGGAGAAAATGCAAGAATCAATGAACAAAGACCTAGAAGAATTAAAGAATAAACATACAGAGACAAACAACACAAAATTACTGAAATAAAAAATACTCTAGAAGGAGCCAATAGCAGAATATCTGGAGCATAAGAATGAATCAGTGAGCTGGAAGATAAAATGGTGGAAATAACTTCTGAAGATCAGAATAAAGTAAAAAAGAATGAAAAGAATGGAGGATAGTCTCAGAGACCTCTGAGACAATATAAAACACACCAACATTCTATAAGAAGAGAAAATGAAAGGGTATAAGAAAATTTTTGAAGAAGTTATAGTTGAAAATTTCTCCAAGATGGAAAAAGAAATAGTCAATCAAGTCCAAGAGTCCCATACAGGATAAATCCAAGGAGAAACATGCCAAGACACACAGCAATCAAACTAACAAAGACTAAACATAATGAAAATATTAAATGCAGGGAGAAGCAACAAGTAACATACAAGGAAATCCCATATGCTTAACAGCTGATCTTTGATCAGAAACTCTACAGGCCAGAAGGAAATGGCAGGGTATACTTAAAGTGCTGAAAGGGAAAAATCTACAACCAAGATTACCATACCTGGCATGGATCTCATTCAAAATTGATGGAGAAATCAAAAGCTTTTCAGACAAGCAAAAGTTAAAAGAATTCAGTACCACAAAACCAGCTTTACAACAAAAGTTAAAGGGACGTATATAGTCAAGAAATACAAGAGGAGAAAAAAGATCTACAGAATCAACCCCAAACAATTAAGAAAATGGCAATAAGAACATATATATCAATAATTACTTTAAATGTAAATGGATTAAATGCTCCAACCAAAAGACACAAACTGGCTGAATGGATACAAAAACAAGACCCATATACATGCTGTCTACAAGAAACCCACTTCAGACCTGAAGAGGCATATAGACTGAAAGTGAGAGGGTGGAAAAATATATTCCATGCAAATGGGAAGCAAAAGAAAGCAGGAGTAGCAATCTTCATATCAGACAAAATAGGCCTTAAAGTAAAGAAGATTACAAGAGGTAAGGAAGGACACTACATAATGATCAAGGGATCAGTCCAAGAGGAAGACATAACAATTGTAAATATCTATGCATCCAACATAGGAGCACCTCAATACATAAGACAAACACTAACAGACATAAAAGAAGTTGACAGTAACACAATAGTAGTAGGAGATTTTAACACCTCACTCACACCAATGGACAGATCATCAAAACAGAAATTAATAAGGAAACACAAGTCTGAAATGATACATTAGATGAGATGGATCTCACTGATATCTTCAGGGCATTCTATCCAAATGCAGAGGAATACACCTTCTTCTCAAGTGTACATGGAATATTTTCCAGATAGACCACATCTTTGGTCACAAATCAAACCTCAGTAAATTTAAGAAAATTGAAATCAAATCAAGCCTCTCCTTTGACCACAATGCTATGAGACTAGATATCAATTACAAGAAGAAAACTAAGAAACACAAACATGGAGATTAAACAACACGTTTCTAAATAACCAACAGGTTACTGAAGATATCAAAAGGGAAGTCAAAAAATTTCTAGAAACAAATGACAATGAAAACACGACAACTCAAAATCTATGGGATGCAGCAAAAGCATTTCTAAGAGGGAAGATTATAGCAATACAATCCTACCTCAAGAAATAAGAAAACCATCGAATAGACAACCTAGCTTTACACTGAAAACAACTGAAAAAGAACTGAAAAACCCCAAAATTAGTATAAGGAAAGAAATCATGAAGATCTGAGCAGAAATAAATGCAAAAGAAATGAAAGAAACAATAGTAAAGATGAGTCAAACTAAAACCTGGTTCTTTGAGAAGATAAAAAAACTGACAAACCTTTAGTCAGACTCATCAAGGAAAAAAGAGAGAAGAATCAAATCAACAATATTAGAAATGAAAAAGGAGAGGTGACAGCAGACAATGGAGAAATACAAAGGATTAGAAGAGACTATAATGAAAAACTATATGGCAATAAAATAGATAACCTGGAAGAAATGGGAAGATTCTTAGAAAAGTTCAATCTTCCAAGACTGAACCAGGAAGAAATAGAAATTATGAACAACCCAATAACAAGCACTGAAATTGAAGTTGTGATAAAAATTTTTCCAAAAAGCAAAAGCCCAGGACCAGATGGCTTCATAGGAGAATTCTATCATTTAGAAAGACTTTGATGCTGGGAGGGATTGGTGCAGGAGGAGAAGGGGATGACTGAGAATGAGATGGCTGGATGGCATCACGGACTCGATGGATGTGAGTCTGAGTGAACTCTGGGAGATGGTGATGAACAGGGAGGCCTGGCGTGCTGCAATTCATGGGGTCGCAAAGAGTCGGACACAACTGAGCGACTGAACTGAACTGAACTGAATGCCTATCCTTCTAAAACTCTTTCAAAAAATTGCAGAGGAAGGAATACTTCCAAACTCATTCCACAAGGCCACCATAACCCTGGTATCAAAACTAGACAAAAGCAACACACAGAAAGAAAACTACAGGCCAATATCACTGATGAACATAGATGCAAAAATTCTCAACAAAATTTAGGAAACATAATTCAGCAACACATCAAAAGCTCATACACCATGATCAAGTTGGGTTTATTCCAGGGATGCAAGGATTCTTCAGTATACACAAACCCATCAATGTGATACAACATATTAACAAATTGAAAGATAAAAATCATATGATACTCTCAATAGATGCAGAAAAAGCCTTTGACAAAATTCAGTACCCATTTATGATAAAAACTCTTCAAAAATGGGCAAGAAGGAACCTACCTTTACATAGTGAAGGCCATATATGATAGCCTATGGCAAACATTATTCTCCACAGTGAAAAACTGAAAGCATTCCCCCTAAAATCAGGAACAAGACAAGGGAGTCCACTTTCACCGCTCTTATTCAAAATAGTGCTGGAAGTCCTAGCTATAGCATTCAGAAAAGAAAAAGAAATAAAAGGAATCCAGATCGGAAAAGAAGAAGTAAAGCTCTCACTGTTTGCAGATGACATGATACCTTACATAGAAAACCCTAAAGATAGTATCAGAAAATTACCAGAGCTCATCAGTGAATTTGCCTTAAGGGTGGTATCATCTGCATATCTGAGGTTATTAATATTCTCCCAGCAATCTTGATTCCAACTTGTGTTTCTTCCAGTCCAGCGTTTCTCATGATGTACTCTGCATATAAGTTAAATAAACAGGGTGACAGTATACAGCCTTGACGTACTCCTTTTCCTATTTGGAACCAGTCTGTTGTTCCATGTCCAGTTCTAACTGTTGCTTCCTGACCTGCATACAGATTTCTCAAGAGGCAGGTCAGATGATCTGGTATTCCCATCTCTTTCAGAATTTTCCACAGTTTATTGTGATTCACACAGTCAAAGGCTTTGGCATAGTCAATAAAGCAGAAGTAGATGTTTTTCTGGAACTCTCTTGCCTTTTCCATGATCCAGCGGATGTTGGCAATTTGATCTCTGCTTCCTCTGTCTTTTCTAAAACCAGCTTGAACATCAGGAGTTCATGGTTCACATATTGCTGAAGCCTGATACCACCCTTATGGCAGAAAGTGAAGAAAAACTAAAGAGCCTCTTGATGAAAGTGAAAGAGGAAAGCGAAAATGTTGGCTTAAAGCTCAACATTCAGAAAACAAAGATCATGGCATCTGGTCCCATCACTTCATGGGAAATAGATGGGGAAAAACTGGAAACAGTGTCAGACTTTATTTTGGGGGCTCCAAAATCACTGCAGATGGAGACTGCAGCCATGAAATTAAAAGACGCTTAGTCCTTGGAAGAAAAGTTATGACCAACCTAGATAGTATATTCAAAAGCAGAGACATTAATTGCTGACTAAGGTCCATCTAGTCAAGGCTATGGTTTTTCCTGTGGTCATGTATGGATGTGAGAGTTAGACTGTGAAGAAGGCTGAGGGCTGAAGAATTGATGCTTTTGAACTGTGATGTTGGAGAAGACTCTTGAGAGTCCCTTGGACTACAAGGAGATCCAGCGAGTCCATTCTCAAGGAGATCAACCCTGGGATTTCTTTGGAAGGAATGATGCTAAAGCTGAAACTCCAATACTTTGGCTACCTCATGCGAAGAACTGACTCATTGGAAAAGACTCTGGGAGGGATTGGGGGCAGGAGGAGGAGGGGACGACAGAGGATGAGCTGGCTGGATGGCATCACGGACTCGATGAACGTGAGTCTGGGTGAACTCTGGGAGTTGATGATGGACAGGGAGGCCTGGCGTGCTGCGATTCATGGGGTCGTGAAGAGTCGGACACGACTGAGCGACTGAACTGAACTGAACTGAATCAGTGAATTTAACAAAGTTGCAGGATAAAAAAATCAATACCCAAAAATCACTTGCATTTCTATACACTAAAAATGAAAAATCAGAAAGAGAATGTAAGGAATCAATCCTCTTCATCATTGCAACAAAAGAATTAAATATCTAGGAATAAACTTACCTAAGGAGACAAATGAACTGTATTTGGAAAATTATGAGACACTAATGAAAGAAATCAAAGGTGACATAAACAGATGGAGAGATATTCCATGTTCCTTGGTAGGAAGAATATTGTGAAAATGGCTATACTACCAAGCACAGTCTACATATTCAATATGTCCCTATCAAATTACCAATTTTTCACAGAACTAGAACAAAAAAATTCATATGGAAACACAAAGACCCTGAATAGCCAAAGCAGTCTTGAGAAAGAAGAATGGAGGTGGAGGAATCAACCTTCCTGGCTTCAATTATACTGCAAAGCTACAGTCATCAAGACAGTATGGTACTGGCACAAAAACAGAAATACAGACCAGTGGAACAAGCCCAGAAATAACCCCATGCACCTATGGGTACCTTATTTTTGACAAAGGAGGCAGGAATATACAATGGGGCAAAGACAGCCTCTTCAATAACTGGTTCTGGGAAAACTGGACAGCTACATGTTCAAGAATAAAATTAGAACACTTCCTAACACCATACACAGAGATAAACTCAAAATGGAATAAAGACATACTTGTAAGACCAGAAACGAAAACATAGGCGGAACACTCAGTGACATCAATCAAAGCAAAATCCTCTATGACCTGCCTCCTCAGTTCAGTTCAGTAGTGTCCGACTCTTTGCCACCCCATGAATCCAGCACTCCAGGCCTCCCTGTCCATCACCAACTCCCGGAGTTCACTCAGACTCATGTCCATTGAGTCAGTGATGCCATCTCATTCTCTGTCGTCAGACAGGACTAAGCGACTGAACTGAACTGATGAAACCTACAGAAATATGTATCCATAAATATACTAGCTTTAAACCTGGCTTGAAGGGGGAGGAATCATGCTGATGAATTGGAAAAGTGGTGGGTGAAATAAGACAAATTCCTGGAAGTTAACTTGAAACTATAAACGACAGTATTATTTGGGAGAGCTGGAGCACAGTAGTAAAAGGTGTAGTTTGTTCAGTAAACCTAGTAACTAAAGTTTCAGGTTTGACAAACATCTTGTTTGTTGGTTTTAACTTTTTTCGCATGTGTTCCTAACATCATCTGTTAAGTGGCTTAGAAGTTCAATTTATGCCAGTGAGAAGATACTAACGTAGTAATAACCAAATGACAGTGTGGGGCCCTAAATGGGAAACCTTAAAAACAAAGGGGCTAGCTTTGCGGTCCCAAACCTAAGATGGCGCCTGGCAGAAGAGATGGGGGCAGGGTCTATGTTGTCTGTCAAAGTTTTTAATTGGCTCTCTTGATTTCTGTGCACATAGACAGTGTGTGATCTCTATAGACTCCTGTTATAATGAAGGTGACAATTTGACCTTTAACGTGATTGGTGCAACTATGGAAAGTCCCTCCTAAAACCCTCCTGTTTGTCTATATAAGTTGGGAGTTTGCAACAATAAACCGGAACTGCTTCGACGGAACCCCTGTCGCGTCTGATTGTCTCTCGCTCCTCGAGGGGCTGGGTTGGCGGACAGCAGGCTCACCTCTCCTCGGGAACCCCTCAGCTTTGCTGAAGGAAATTCCACTGCCTCCACTCTTTCTGCGGAGCGCCTCCCACATGACAGAGCATTTGCTGGTGGTAAAAGCAGTTTTGAGTGAAATGGTGATTTTTTAATTTTGCAGTAAATCTGGCTAGCAAGATGCAGGTATGTGGCTGTTTGTCTCTGATTCTTTTCCCAAAAGGAGATTGGGACACAGCTCAGCAGGAGTGGCGACACGATCCCAGCCCTAGACCACTATTGCTCTGCACTGCTGCAGATTTTCTCATAATCTTACAGTCGAGGCTGTTTAATAAAAAGAAAGGTATTTCTAATCTGAGATGGTTTGGGCTAAGACAGAACAGTTACTCTTGGAGGTATTTTTAAAATGCATATTAACTGTTGCATTTTTTCTTTTTTTCTTATTTATTTATTTTTTTTAACAATGCTTCTATTCTTTTATTTATTTATTTTTTAAATTACAATACTGTATTTGTTTTGCCATACATTGACACGAATCAGCCATAGGTGAACACAATCTCCCAATGCCGAAGCCCCCTCCCACCTCCCACTGCACATCCTCTACTTGAATCATCCTGTGCATCAGCCCCATGCATCCTGCATCCTACATTGAACATAGATTGGCGCTTCGATTCTTACAGGAAAATATACATGTTTCATTGCCATTCTCCCAAACCATCCCACCCTTTCCCTCTCTCCTCAGAGTCCAAAAGTCCACTCTATACCTCTGTGTCTCTTTGTTGTCTCACATAGAGGGTCATCATTACTGTCTTCTAAATTCCATATATATGTGTCAGTATACTGTATTGGTGTTTTTCTTTCTGGCTTACTTCACTCTGTATAATCGGTTCCAATTTCATCCATCTCATTAGAACTGAGTCAAATTTATTCTTTTTAAGGGCTGAGTAGTATTCCATAGTGTATATGTACCACAGCTTTCTTATCCATTCATCTGCTGATGGACATCTAGGTTGCTTCCATGTCCTGGCTGTTATAAACAGCGCTGCAATGAACATTGGGGTACATGTGTCTCTTTCACTTCTGGTTTCCTCAGTGTGTATGCCCAGCAGTGGGATTGCTGGGTCATAAGGCAGTTCTATTTGCAATTTTTTAAGGAATCTCCACACTGTTTTCCATAATGGCTGTACTAGTTTGCATTCCCACCAGCAGTGTAAGAGGGTTCCCTTTCCTCCACATCCTCTCCAGCATTTATTGCTTGTAGACTTTTGGATCACAGCCATTCTGACTGGTGTGAAATGGTACCTCATTGTGGTCTTGATTTGCATTTCTCTGATAATGAGTGATGTTGAACATCTTTTCATGTGTTTGTTAGCCATCCGTATGTCTTCTTTGGAGAAATGCCTATTTAGGTCTTTGGCCCATTTTTTGATTGGATCATTTATTTTTCTGGAGTTGAGCTGCATAAGTTGCTTATATGTCTTTGAGATTAGTTGTTTGTCAGTTGTTTCATTTGCTATTGTTTTCTCCCATTCAGAAGGCTGTCTTTTCACCTTGCTTGTAGTTTCCTTTGTTGTGCAGAAGCTTTTAATTTTAATTAGATCCCATTTGTTTATCTTTGCTTTTATTTCCAGTATACTGGGAGTTGGATCATAGAGAATCCTGCTGTGATTTATGTCGGAGAGTGTTTTGCCTATGTTCTCCTCTAGGAGTTTTATAGTTTCTGGTCTTACATTTAGATCTTTAATCCATTTTGAGTTTATTTTTGTGTATGGTGTTAGAAAGGGGTCTAGTTTCATTCTTTTACAAGTGGTTGACCAGTTTTCCCAGCACTACCTGTTAAAGAGACTGTCTTTACTCCATTGTATATTCTTGCCTCCTTTGTCGAAGATAAGGTGTCCATAGGTGTGTGGGTTAATCTCAGGGCTTTCTATTTTGTTCCATTGATCTATATTTCTGTCTTTGTGCCAGTACCATACTGTCTTAATGACTGTGGCTTTGTAGTAGAGCCTGAAGTCAGGCAAGTTGATTCCTCCAGTTCCATTCTTCTTTCTCAAGATTGCTTTGGCTATTCGAGGCTTTTTGTATTTCCATACAAATCTTGAAATTATTTGATCTAGTTCTGTGAAAAATACTCCTGGTAGCTTGATGGGAATTGCATTGAATCTGTAGATTGCTTTGAGTAGTATACTCATTTTCACTATATTGATTCTTCCGACCCATGAGCATGGTATATTTCTCCATCTATTAGTGTCCTCTTTGATTTCTTTCATCAGTGTTTTATAGTTTTCGATATATAGGTCTTTAGTTTCTTTAGGTAGGAATATTCCTAAGTATTTTATTCTTTTCGTTGCAATGGTGAATGGAATTGTTTCCTTAACTTTTTTTCTACTTTCTCATTGTTAGTGTATAGGAATGCAAGGGATTTCTGAGTGTTGATTTTATATCCTGCAACTTTACTATATTCATTGATTAGCTCTAGTAGTTTTCTGGTCGAGTCTTTAGGATTTTCTATGTAGAGGATCATGTCATCTGCAAACAGTGAGAGTTTTACTTCTTCTTTTCCAATTTGGATTCCTTGTATTTCTTTTTCTGCTCTGACTGCTGTGGCCAAAACTTCCAGTACGATGTTGAAGAGTAGTGGTGAAAGTGGACACCCTTGTCTTGTTCCTGACTTTAGGGGAAATGGTTTCAATTTTTCGCCATTGAGGATAATGTTAGCTGTGGGTTTGTCATATATAGCTTTTATTACGTTGAGGTATGTTCCTTCTCTTCCTGCTTTCTGGAGAGTTTTTATCATAAATGGATGCTGAATTTTGTCAAAGGCTTTTTCTGCATCTATTGAGATAATCATATGATTTTTATTTCTCAGTTTGTTAATGTGATGAATTACATTGATTGACTTGCAGATATTGAAGAATCCTTGCATCCCTGGGATAAAGCCCACTTGGTCATGGTGTATGATCTTTTTAATGTGTTGCTGGATTCTGATTGCTAGGATTTTGTTGAGGATTTTTGCGTCTATGTTCATCAGTGATATTGGCCTGTAGCTTTCTTTTTTTGTCGTGTCTTTGTCAGGTTTTGGTATTAGGGTGATGGTGGCCTCATAGAATGAGTTTGGAAGTTTACCTTCCTCTGCAATTTTCTGGAATAGCTTCAGTAAGATAGGTGTTAGCTCTTCTTGGAATTTTTGGTAGAATTCAGCTGTGAAGCCGTCTGGACCTGGGCTTTTGTTTGCTGGAAGATTTCTGATTACAGTTTCAATTTCCATGCTTGTGATGGGTCTGTTAAGATTTTTCTATTTCTTCCTGGTTCAGTTTTGGAAAATTGTACTTTTCTAAGAATTTGTCCATTTCTTCCAAGTTGTCCATTTTATTGGCATATAATTGCTGATAGTAGTCTCTTATGCTTCTTTGTATTTCTGAGTTGTCTGTCGTGATCTCTCCATTTTCATTTCTAATTTTGTTGATTTGATTTTTTTCTCTTTGTTTCTTGATGAGTCTGGCTAATGGTTTGTCAGTTTTATTTATCCTTTCAAAGAACCAGCTTTTTGCTTTGTTGATTTTTGCTATGGTCTCTTTTGTTTCTTTTGCATTTATTTCTGCCCTAATTTTTAGGATTTCTTTCCTTCTACTAACTCTGGGGTTCTATATTTCTTCCTTTTCTAGTTGCTTTAGTTGTAGAGTTAGGTTATTTATTTGATTTTTTCTTGTTTCTTGAGGTATGCCTGTATTGCTATGAACTTTCCTCTTAGGACTGCTTTTAAAGTGTCCCAAAGGTTCTGTGTTGTTGTGTTTTCATTTTCATTCATTTCGATGCATATTTTGATTTCTTCTGTGATTTGTTGATTATTCAGTAGGGTGTTGTTCAGCCTCCAAATGTTGGAATTTTTAATAGTTTTTCTCCTATAATTGAGATCTAACCTTAGTGCATTATGGTCAGAGAAGATGCTTGGAATAATTTCGATTTTTTTGAATTTATCAAGGTTAGATTTATGACCCAGGATGTGATCTATCCTGGAAAAGGTTCCATGTGCACTTGAGTAAAAGGTGAAATTCATTGTTTTGGGGTGAAATGTCCTATAGATATCAATTAGGTCTAACCAGTCAATTGTATCGTTTAACGTTTGCGTTTCTTTGTTAATTTTCTGTTTAGTTGATCTGTCCATAGGTGTGAGTGGGGTATTAAAGTCTCCCACTATTATTGTGTTATTATTAATTTCCCCTTTCATGCTTGTTAGCAATAGTCTTACATATTGCGGTGCTCCTATGTTGGGTGCATATATATTTATAATTGTTATATCTTCTTCTTGGATTGATCCTTTAATCATTATGTAGTGGCCTTCTTTGTCCCTTTTCACAGCCTTTGTTTTAAAGTCTATTTTATCAGATATGAGTATTGCTACTCCTGCTTTCTTTTGGTCTTTATTTGCATGGAATATCTTTTTCCAGCCCTTCACTTTCAGTCTGTATGTGTCCGTTGTTTTGAGGTGGGTCTCTTGTAAGCAGCATATATAGGGATCTTGTTTTTGTATCCATTCAGCCAGTCTTTGCCTTTTGTTTGGGGCATTCAACCCATTTACATTTAAGGTAATTATTGATAAGTATGCACCTGTTGCCATTTACTTTATTGTTTTGGGTTCGGGTTTATACGTCCTTTTTGTGTTTCCTGTCTAAAGTCTATCCTTTAGTATTTGTTGGAGAGCTGGTTTGGTGGTGCTGAATTCTCTCAGCTTTTGCTTGTCTGTAAAGCTTTTGATTTCTCCTTCATATTTGAATGAGATCCTTGCTGGGTACAGTAGTCTTGGCTGAAGGTTATTATCTTTCATCACTTTAAGTATGTCTTGCCATTCCCTCCTAGCCTGAAGAGTTTCTATTGAAAGATCTGCAGTTATTCTTATGGGGATCCCCTTGTGTGTTATTTGTTGTTTTTCCCTTGCTGCTTTTAGTAATTGTTCTTTGTGTTTGGTCTTTGCTAGTTTGATTAAAATATGTCTTGGGGTGTTCCGCCTTGGGTTTATCCTGTTTGGCACTCTCTGGGTTTCTTGGACTTGGGTGATTATTTCCTTCCCCATTTTAGGGAAGTTTTCGACTATTATCTCCTCAAGTATTTTCTCATGGTCTTTCTTTTTGTCTTCTTCTTCTGGGACTCCTATAATTCGAATGTTGGAGCGTTTCATATTGTCTTGGAGGTCTCTGAGGTTGTCCTCATTTCTTTTAATTCGCCTTTCTTTTTCCCTTGCTGATTCATTTATTTCTACCATTCTATCTTCTATTTCACTAATCCTATCTTCTGCTTCCGATATTCTACTATTTTTAGCCTCCAGAGTGTTTCTGATCTCATTTATTGCATTATTCATTATATGTTGACTCTTTTATTTCTTCTAGGTCCTTGTTAAACCTTTCTTGCATCTTCTCAATCCTTGACCCCAGGCTATTTATCTGTGATTCCATTTTGATTTTAAGATTTTGGATCATTTTCACTATCAGTATTCGGAATTCTTCCTCAGGTAGATTCCCTATCTTTTCCTCTTTTGTTTGGTTTGGTGGGCATGTCTCCTGTTCCTTTACCTGCTGGGTATTCCTCTGTCTCTTCATCCTGGTTATATTGCTGCGTTTGGGGTGGCTTTTCTATATTCTGGGAATTTGTGGAGTTCTCTTTATTTCAGAGTTTCCTCTCTGTGTTTGGGGTTATATCAGTGGCTTGTCAAAGTTTCTTGATCAGGGAGGCTTGTGTTGGAGTTCTGGTGGGTGGAGCTGGATTTCCTCTCTCTGCAGTGCTGTGACGTGTGAAGTAATGGGTTATGCGACGTCAGTGGTTTTGGAGTATTTTGAGTTGCCTGTGTATTGAAGCTCAGGGGCTTGTTCTTGTGTTGCTGGAGAATTTGCGTGGTATGTCTTGCTCTGGAGCTTGTTGGCCCTTGGGCAGTGCTCAATTTTAGTATAGGTATGAAGGCGTTTGATGAGCTCTAATTGGTTAATGTTCCCTGTATTCAGGAATTCTTTGATGATCTCAGGATTTCGAATTACTCCTCCCGATTCTGGTTTTCAGATTTATTTTTAGAATAGCCTCATGATTTCTCCATCTACTCAGCACTAATGTTAAAACATCTAGGTTAATGATGATAGGTTTCTGCACCTTGAGGGTCGTCCCTAGAGGATCGGTGAGTTACTTGGAGGAGAGAAGAGGGAGGGAGTAGTTAGAGGTGAGTGGAATGGGATGAGGTGGAATCATAAGAGGTAAAAGCAAGTTAGCCCGTAACCACTTTCTTGTGTGCGCTCCGAAGTCTGGACCGCTCAGAGGTGGTCACAGAGTTATACATGGAAGAGGAGAGGAAGTAGATAGAGGTGGACAGGAGGATAAAGAGGGAGATGGGAAGGAGGGATACAGATCCGGTCAGTGACCAGTTCCCTTAGAGTTCTCCTTCTGGTACGCACAGAGGTTCATAGGGTTGGATAGAGAGGGGAGGGGGAGGGAGGAGACAAAAGCCACCTGGTGGCGAAAAGGGAGATTCCAGAGGTGGAGAGAGTGGTCAAGCCAGTAGTCTTGCACTCATGTAAAACTGGGTACTGAGGATTAGGTTTTTAAAAGTACAAAATTGGCAACAAATACCAAAATGCCAAGATTAAAAATCTGGAGTATAGATTGGATTTTCAAAGATAGATTATTGAAGAGAAGATGAAGTAGAGAGAAATTAAAAAAAAATAGAGAAAAAGAAAAAGAAAAAAAAAGTAAAATATAATAAAAGACTCCAGAATTATTAAAAGACAACTTCCTTCACCAATAAGACTATATACAGCGTTTGCTTAAATGATAGGTTTTTTTTTTTTAAAGTAATATTAGGTTCTAAAAATAATAACTAGAAATATAGAAGACTTAAAAATTTAAGGAAGTTTAGGGAAAAAAGGATGAAAAGAAAAGGATAAACAAATTTAAAAAGAAAAAAAATAATTTTTAAAGAAAGAAAACAAAATTCTTAAAAAGAAAAAAAAATCACACTTCCACATCATCCCCCCCACAAAAAAAATTTTTTTTTATCATAAAAGTAGAAACGGCGTATCTGGCGCTTTCTCTGTCGTTGAGGACTGTGTGGGGTCACTACCAAGACAGTTCCCTCTGTTTGACTTCCTCTGTTTGCTGGTCTCTTCCGTGTCTGATTTCTGTCTTGCCACAGGGAGGGTGGTGATGAGTTCTGCACTGGGCTTGCCCCTTCCCAATCCGCTGGATAACCGTGTGGGGCCTGCACTATGTTTCATGCAATTCCCGGTTTAAGCCGCTCAGGACTGGCGCTCAGGAAGTCCCCTCTGGGTGCCGGGTTTGGTTCCAAGTCCGAGTGGCTAGGGAGTTTGGCGCGGACTGTTGCTGCAGAAGTCTCAATAAAGAAGCTTGCTTGCAATTTGGTAGGTAATGTATCTCTTGAGCTGCGACTGCCCTCTTCCAGCGCTTAAGGCTCTGGCTGCCTGTCGCCGGTGGGGGATGGTCTGCAGCCGGCTATTTCCGATCCATCCTTTGTTCTGTGCGCGGGCCTGTCAGTGCCTTATGTTCGAGCGTTTTGCGTGTTAGTTACCCCCAGTCTGGTTTGTTGGTCCGGGATAAATCGTTCTATCCACGCGCGGACCCTATTCTGGCCCTGTTACGCCCCGATTCTCGAGAAAAGCCCTGCAGTCTACGTCTCCCATGGCCCAGTTCTTAGAAAGCACTGTCGCAGGCGCGCTCCTCCCTGCCCGGCCCCCACTGCTGTCAGACTCAGGCGTTTGCGCTGCTTGTCCGCTGGGGGTTATACTGTTGAATTCGTAATCTGTTGGTTTTAATTATTTATTTATTCTTCCTTCCTGTTATGTTGCCCTCTGTGCTTCCAGGGCTCACCCCATGCACAGCTGTGAGAAAGTTCCCCAATTTTAGGGAACTTCTCTCTTTAAGAGTCTCTTCCTGGGACGGGATTCCCTTCCCATGCCGGGGTTCCCTCCCTACCTCCTTTGTCTATAACTTCGTTCTTTAAAATAAAATAAAATATTTCCTACCTGGCTTTGAAGCCAATGATCTACTTTGCTGGATGCCTGATGTCCTCTGCCAGCAGTCAGAAGTTATTTTGTGGAATTTGCTCAGTGTTGAAATGTTCTTTTGATGAGGTAGAGAGGGAGAGAGTGTTCTCCCCATCCTATTCCTCCGCCATCTTTTTCCTCTCTGCATTTTTTTCTTGATTGAGAGGAGGGATGGTAGTGGGATGGAATAAATGGAAGTCAGTAAAAATTACAGAGAAAATTAGCTATTTATGTATTTTTGGAGATCATTACCCTTACACTTTAAATAAGTTTATGTGGTTCATCTTTTTAAAGTATAGTTTTGAATACAGATTAATATACTCACATTGCATGAAGTAAACATCTGGCCCATGATTATCCTACTAATTTTTAAAGTGCTAATTAAAAAAAAGGGTGTTTTTTCATCTAAGGATAAGGTCGTTCTGAGAAAAGAGGCATAAAATTAAACTCATAGGTGGGGCTCCTCTGGTAGTCCAGTGGTTAAGTCTCTGTACTCCCAATACAGGGGCACAGTCAGGGAACTAATATCCCAAATGCTGCAGATTGCACGCAAGAAAACCCACAAAGTCCTCATAGGTGACTGCACACTGTGATGCCAGTTACTCCTAATTTATAATCAGATATATACAGGGCCTGTCAGAAATGCATTGCTGATCTCTGCAAAGGCCATATCCTTGCTGATCAGTACATACATTTATGAAACTCAAATTAGAATTCAGAGTTCAGACAAGTCAGTTGCTTTAGGGAAATCAAAAGAAAGTTGGGTTATTTTGTTTAGAGTAAGGAGGCTTAAATTATTCAAGATATTTTGTGCAAAAAAATGATAGAAATCTCTGATTCAAGCTGGCTTCCTAAGATTATTATGACTTTAATTAGATTTCCAGGGGCAGGACTGGCTCTGGAGTTGGTTGATTTAGTGGTTTGGTGATGTCAGTAAGAACCCCGATTTTATTTTTTTCTCTGCTTTACTGTCACTGTGGAATTCATCAAAGGCTCTCTTTCCTTTTGATTACAGTCCTTGATTGGTACTACATGCTTCCTTGTTTGTGTGAAATTGAAAGATGGGGAAAGGGAAGACAGAAGGAGAGAGAAGAAACTAGTTTGAATTTGATGACTAGATTTGCAGTTCCAGAAAAGGAAAAAAAAACATCAAGGACTTCCCTGGAGATCCAGTGGTTGAGACTTCACCTTCCTGTGCAGGGGTGAAGGTTTGATCCCTGGCCAAGGAGCCTAGATCCCATGTGCTTCAGGGCCAAACAAATAAAAATATAAAACAGAAGCAATATTATAACAAATTCAATAAAAACTTTAAAAATGGTCCACATTAAAAATAATCTTAAACACAAAAAAGGAAAAAAGTTATATCACCCAGGATGAGGGGTTCTGGAAAACAAAGAAATAAAGCCAGGTATAACCCAGTTAAATTCATGGGAGACTGTAAACTAATTCAGTTCCGTTCAGTTCAGTTCAGTTGCTTAGTCGTGTCCAACTCCTTGCGACCCCATGAATTGCAGCACGCCAGGTCTCCCTGTTCATCACCATCTTCCGGAGTACACTCAGACTCATGTCCATCGAGTCAGTGATGCCATCCAGCCATCTCATCCTCTGTCGTCCCCTTTTCCTCCTGCCCTCAATCCCTCCCAGCATCAGACTCTTTTCCAGTGAGTCAACCCTTCACATGAGGTGGCCAAAGTACTGGAGTTTCAGCTTCAGCATCATTCCTTCCAAAGAAATCCCAGGGTTGATCTCCTTCATAATGGACTGGTTGGATCTCCTTGCAGTCCACGGAACTCTCAAGAGTCTTCTCCAACACCACACTTCAAAAGCATCAATTCTTCAGCCCTCAGCCTTCTTCACAGTCTAACTCTCACATCCATACATGACCACAGGAAAAACCATAGCCTTGACTAGACAGACCTTAGTTGGCAAAGTAATGTCTCTGCTTTTCAACATGCTATCTAGGTTGGTCATAACTTTTCTTCCAAGGACTAAGCGTCTTTTAATTTCATGACTGCTGTCACCATCTGCAGTGATTTTGGAGGCCCCCAAGTAAAGTCTGACACTGTTTCCACTCTTTCCCCATCTATTTCCCATGAAGTAATGGGACCGGATGCCATCATCTTTGTTTTCTGAATGTTGAGCTTTAAGCCAACTTTTTTCGCTTTCCTCTTTCACTTTCGTCAAGAGGCTTTTTAGTTCTTCTTCACTTTCTGCCATAAGGGTGGTGTCATCTGCATATCTGAGATGATTAATATTTCTCCCGGCAATCTTGATTCCAGCTTGTGTTTCTTCCAGCCCAGCATTTATCATGATGTACTCTGCATATAAGTTAAATAAGCAGGGTGACAATATACAGCCTTGACATACTCCTTTCCCTATTTGGAACCAGTCTGTTGTTCCATATCCAGTTCTAACTGTTGCTTCCTGACCCAACTCAAATCACATGCTCATCTCTAGGCAAATAATAATTGCAAGGGAATATATCTAAAAGTGCTGTTTGGCTTAATTTCATCATCTGGGAGAAGAATAATATTGGGGAATCAAACAGAATCGCAATAAATCTGGAAAAATGCTCTTTACTCTTTACTCTAGATATACGTTTACTTAAAGAAAATTAATGGTTCAAAGTCAAAACAATATCTCCCAGGAAGAAACATGGAAAAATGTTGACACCTACTTTTATGATTTCCCTGTTCCATTTGTGTGTGTTTCATGCATGTATCAGTCATCACATGCTTCTCTCTGTCAGCTAATAGGTTAAGTGTGCTATGTCAGTTTCATTGGTTCAACTCTTATGAGTTAAATTTTCTCCGTTCCAGGATTTTAGATCAAATTGTTAAATTGCTAATGTTTGTGTTGAAGGATTACAAAGAGGATTTCGTGAGGAAGTATTAATGGATCAGTATAAATATATTATGGCTAATGAGAAAAAAGATGTTCCATTTCGGTGAATATTACTCTACACAAATAAAGGACTGCTTGAAATGTATTATTTTGTATTGCAAAGGTTATAGAATTACTTGGGGTTGTTTGGTTGCAGCATCTCATTTGACCTGGCTTTTGGCCAGAGATTTATTTATAAATAAGTGAGATGTATCATGGAATCCCAAAGCAGAGTCAAATCAGCCTCAGGCAGGAACTGAAACTAGGCAGTAGACCTCCATGGGAACGTCTCCATTTCTCTTGTTTCTGTGCATCTTCATTCCTCTTGCTGCAGATGGGCCTTCTTTTGATCTCTGTTCATTTGGTTGAAATTATGATTACTATTTCCCCAGGTCTCATATTCCTAAGCCAGACTCTTAGGTAGAGGCTGAATCAACACACTTTATTTGGTCTAGATTCTAAATTTCCAGGGAGTTTAATGACCATACCTGGTCCCATCAACAAAGATGACTCCTAGCTTCTCATAAATTTAAGGAAGAGGCAGAATCTATCAAGAGATGAGCTAGATAAATTACCTTATAAGTGTTTAATCTTTTATGTTCATCTGTGGTAAATTGCTCAGGAAATTGTAATTCCTATAGTTACATGTGGATAGGATCTCCCTATCCATCACAAAATCAATGACTTTTTCTATGCAGGGGTAAAGTACTAAGAATCAGGAGACCTTGGATCAAGAGCAGACTCAGCCATTTAATCTTGAGAGTGAATGGTCATCCATGTGCCTAGATTTCATCATCTTAAAAGTGAAAGACTTGAACTAGATCTTGTCTTTTATAAATCCCTTCCAGTTCTAAAGTCGTGAAACTTAAGAAACTATGTTGGAAGAAGCAATGTTTCACTTGATAGGACCAACAAAGTGAAATCCCAAATTCTTGGGTTGATACTATTGAAGTCCTTACTTTCTGATCTTTTGTTATTTCAACCATTTGAAGCTGCAAAGAACATTTACATATTCTAATATAGTTAACTGTGAAGAAAGCTGAGGGCTGAAGAATTGATGCCTTTGAACTGTGGTGTTGGAGAAGAATCTTGAGAGTCCCTTGGACTGCAGGGAGATCCAACCAGTCTATCCTAAAGGAGACCAATGCTGGGTATTCATTGGAAGGACTGATACTAAAGCTGAAACTCCAATACTTTGGCCACCTCATGCAAAGAGTTGACTCATTGGAAAAGACTGATGCTGGGAGGGATTGGGGGCAGGAGGAGAAGGGTATGACAGAGAATGAGATGACTGGATGGCATCACCAACTCGATGGACATGAGTTTGAGTGAACACCGGGAGTTGGTGATGGACAAGGAGGCCTGGTGTGCTACAATTCATGGGGTTGCAAACAGTTGGACACGACTGAGTGACTGAACTGAACTGAATATAGTTAATGTATCCAATTACGGAGGTTTTTCATTTTAATTTTTCTGCTCTTGGCAGAAATATTTTTATATTTATATTTCATTCCTTTTATAATTTTATTTTGAAATCTCAGAATGTATACCACTAGTGTCCCTAATTAGAAATCTTATTTTTATCTTCCTTGTGTTTTCTTCATTGTTGTCTATTATGGAGTTAGTTTCATTTGTGTCTTAGCTGTAGCATATAAATTGATTTCTTAGGACTGGTTTCTGAACCCCAAGCCTGCATGGAGCTCATAAACCAGTCCTAAGAAATCAATTTAGAAATCTCAGAATGGGGATTGCATCTAACAGGGACCACCTATGCAAGATCTGAGTTAATCAGTAAGTGTTTTAGTGTTAGTGTTAGTTCCTCAGTCATGGCCGACTCTTTGCGACCCCATGAACTGCAGCCCACCAGGCTCCACTGTCCAGGAGATTTTCCAGACAAGGATACTGGAGTGGGTTGCCGTAAGGGTCACTATAATGCAGAAATTTCAAGATGGCAGAGGAATAGGACGGGGAGACCACTTTCTACCCCACAAATCCATCAAAAGAACATTTGAATGCTGAGCAAATTCCACAAAACAACTTCTGAATGCTGTCAGAGGACATCAGGCACCCAGAAAGGAAGCCTATTGTCTTTGAAAAGAGGTAGGACAAAATAGATAAAAAAGAGAGACAAAGAGATAGGGATGGAGATCCATCCCAGGAAGGAGTCTTAAAAAGAGAGAAGTTTCCAAATACCAGGAAACACTCTCTCCAGTGGGTCTGTGGTTAGCCTTGGAATCTCAGAGGGCAAAATAACCGGGAGGAAAAATAAATAATTAATTAAAACCCACAGATTATGTGCCTAACACTAACTCCCAGTGGAGCAGCAGCCCAGACGCTTGCATCCTCCACTAGGAAGCGGGGGGCCAGACAGGGAGGTGTGGGCTGCACTGCTTAGGGTAAGGACCCAGCCTGAATGCCCCGAGGGCAATCTGAGGGAACTAGCTTGAGACAGCAACCCAGACTGTGGGATAGCTAACCCAGGAAAAGCCCTAACCTAAGACACTGCCAGGCCCACTCACAAAACAAAGGACTGAACAGAGGTAGCCAGCTGCAGACTGGCCTATCCCCCTCCAGAGACAGGCAGGTGAGGGCAACCAGAGCCACAAGGGGGCAATTGTCGCCCCAGATTAGCATCCTATGCCAAACTGCAAGCTGACTTCACGACTAACCAAGACCTCTTGGGATTCTGGACAGTTGACATTCGCCAGGAGGGTCACAACCAGAGATCAGCTCCCCAGAAGAGACACACGGCACACCTGAGAAGGTGCACCCTTTGTACACCCAGAAAACTGAGCAGCTGGGACGGGGGAGGCAATAAGTTGCAGCCTTCAACTGGGAGCGACTGTACTCACTAAGCACCTGGTCACCTGAGCTGCTCGGACCTGGGATGGGCACATAACACAGGCCCAACCAAGTCTACACCTTTGTGGAGTACCCGAGAACCTGAACCTGAGCAGCTTAGATATGGGGAGTGCATGTAACCCAGGGCCCACATCAGACAGTTCCTGGCAGAGCAACCTAGAGCCTGAGCAGTGTAGACTGGGAAAGTACACATGCTGTGAGCGGGGGCAAACCCAGTGTGACTGAATCACTGTGAGCACACACCAGTGATGTTTGTTTGCAGTGTTCCTCCCTCCCCACAGCACGACTGAACAAGTGAGCCTAAAAAAGTGACCACCATCGCCCCTCTTGTGTCAGGGTAGAAATTAGACACTGAAGAGACCAGCAAACAAGCTAAAATAAACAGAGGGAACTGCTTTGAACGTGACAGGAGCAATAGATTAAAACCCTGTAGTTAGTACCAACTACATAGGAAGGGGCCTATAGACCTTGAGAAGTACAAGCCAGACCAAGGAACTATCTGAAAATGAACTGACCCCACACTGTCTCCAACATCTCCAGAGAAAGTCCTAGATATATTTTTACTATTATCATTTTTAAATTAAAAAAAAAAAAAAAATTTTAAGTCCCCTATTACTCCTCTAATTTTCATTTTTATCACCTACTATTACCTTGCAAAAAGACCCTATTTTTAAAGCAAACTTCATAGATATATATTTTATAATTTTTGTAACTTTTTTTTAATATTGTATTTTTGAGAATCTAACCTTTACTCTAGATTTTTAATCTTTGCTTTTTGGTATTTGTTATCAACTTTATACCTTTAAGAACCCAATCTTCAGTACCCATTTTTACTTGAGAATGAGATCACTGGCCTGATGGCCCTCTCCCTCTTTTGACTCTCCTTTTTCTCCATCAGGTTGCTTCTATCCGCCCCCCATCCCCCCTTTTCTTCTCTGCCCAACTCTGTGAATATCTTTGTGTGTTCCAGGCTATGGAGAACACTTAGGGTAATGATTACTGGCTGGATCTGTCTCTCTCCTTTTGATTCCCCCTTTATCCTCCTGGCCACCTCTGTCTCCTTCCTCCCTCTTCTCTGTGTAACTCTGTGAACATCTCTGAGGGATCCAGACTGTGGAGAACACATAGGGAGGTGATTACTGGCTAGCTTGCTCTCTCCCCTTTTGACTCGCCCTCTTCTCCTGGTCACCTCTATCTCCCTCGTCCCTCTTCTCTTCTCCATGTAATTCTGTGTACTTCTCTGGGTGTCCCTCACTGTGGAGAAACTTTTCATCATTAACCTAGATGTTTTATCATCGGTGCTGTATAGATGGAGAAGTCTTGAAGCTACCATAAGAATAAGACTGAAAACCAGAGGCAGGAGGCTTAAGTCCAAATTCTGAGAACACCAGAGAACTCCTGACTCCAGGGAACGTTAATCGATAGGAGCTCATCAAAAACCTCCATACCTACACTGAAACAAAGCATGAAAGTGGAAATTAACAATAACACAGTAATAGTGGGAGACTTTAATACCCCACTCACACCTATGGATAGATCAACTAAACAGAAAATTAACAAGGAAACACAAACTTTAAAGGACACAATAGACCAGTTAGACCTAATTGATATCTATAGGACATTTCACCCCCAAAACAGTGAATTTCACCTTTTTCTCAAGTGCACATGGAACCTTCTCCAGGATAGATTACATCCTGGGCCATAAATCTAGCCATGGTAAATTCAAAAAAATTGAAATCATTCCAAGCATCTTTTTTGACTACAGTGCAGTAAAACTAGATATCAATTATAGGAGAAAAACTGTTAAAAATTCCAGCATATGGAGGCTGAACAACAGACTGCTGAATAACCAACAAATCACAGAAGAAATCAAAGAAGAAATTAAAATATGCATAAAAATGAATGAAAATGAAAACACAACAACTCAAAACTTATGGGACACTGTAAAAGCAGTGCTAAGGGGAGGGTTCATAGCAATACAAGCTTATCTCAAGAAATAAGAAAAAAGTCAAATAAATAACCTAACCCTACACCTAAAGCAACTAGAAAAGGAAGAAATGAAGAACCCCAGGGTTAGTAGAAGGAAAGAAATCTTTAAAATTAGGGCAGAAATAAATGCAAAGGAAACAAAAGAGACCATAGCAAAAATCAACAAAGCCAAAATCTGGTTCTTTGAAAGGATAAATAAAATTGACAAACCATTAGCCAGACTCATCAAGAAACAAAGGGAGAAAAATCAAATCAACAAAATTAGAAATGAAAATGGATAGATCACAACAGACAACACAGAAATACAAAGGATCATAAGAGACTATTATCAGCAACTATATGCAAATAAAATGGACAACTTGGAAGAAATGGACAAATTCTTAGAGAAGTACAACTTTCCAAAACTGAGCCAGGGAGAAATAGAAAAATCTTAACAGACCCATCACAAGCATGGAAATTGAAACTAATCAGAAATCTTCCAGCAAACAAAAGCCCAGGTCCAGACGGCTTCACAGCTGAATTCTACCAAAAATTTAGAGAAGAGCTAACACCTATCCTACTCAAACTCTTCCAGAAAATTGCAGAGGAAGGTAAACTTCCAAACTCATTCTCTGAGGCCACTATCCTAATACCAAAAGATGACAAAGATGCCACACACACACACACACACACACACACACACACACAAAAGAAAAGAAAAGAAAGAAAACTACAGGCCAATACCACTGATGAACATAGATGCAAAAATCCTTAACAAAATTCTAGCAATCAGAATCCAACAAAACAATAAAAAGATCATACACCATGACCAAGTGGGCTTTATCCCAGGGATGCAAGGATTCTTCAATATCTGCAAATCAATCAATGTAATACACCACATTAACAAATTGAAAGATAAAAACCATATTTTTATCTCAATAGATGCAGAGAAAGCCTTTAAGAAAATTCAACATCCATTTATGATAAAACCCTCCAGAAAGCAGGAATAGAAGGAACATACCTCAACACAATAAAAGCTATATATGACAAACCTACAACAAACATTATCTTTAATGGTGAAAAATTGAAAGCATCTCCCCTAAAGTCAGGAGCAAGACAAGGGTGCCCACTCTCACCACTACTATTCAACATAGTTTTGGAAGTTCTGACCACAGCAATCAGAGCAGAAAAAGAAATAAAAGGAATCCAGATTGGAAAGGAAGAAGTACTCTGTTTGCATATGACATGATCCTCTTCATAGAAAACCCTAAAGACACCATCAGAAAATTACTAGAGCTAATCAATGAATATAGTAAAGTTGCAGGATATAAATCAAAACACAGAAATCCCTTGCATTCCTATACACTAACCATGAGAAAACAGAAAGAGAAAGTAAGGAAACAATTCCATTCACCATTGCAACGAAAAGAATAAAATACTTGGGACTGTATCTACCTAAAGAAACTAATGACCTACATATAGAAAACTATAAAACACTGATGAAAGAAATCAAAGAGGACACTAATAGATGGAGAAATACACTATGTTCATGGATCGGAAGAATCAATATAGTGAAAATGAGTATACTACCCAAAGCAATCTATAGATTCAACACAATACCTATCAAGCTACCAGCAGTATTTTTCACAGAACTAGAACAAATAATTTCACAATTTGTATGGAAATACAAAAAACCTCGAATAGCCAAAGCAATCTTGAGAAAGAAGAATGGAACTGGAGGAATCAACCTGTCTGACTTCAAGCTCTACTACAAAGCCACAGTCATCAAGACAGTATGGTGCTGGCACAAAGACAGAAATATAGATCATTGGAACAAAATAGAAAGCCCAGAGATAAATCCATGCACTATAGACACCTTATCTTTGACAAAGGAGGCAAGAATATACAATAGATTAAAGACAATCTCTCTAACAAGTGGTGCTGGGAAAACTGGTCAACCACTTGTAAAAGAATGAAACTAGAACACTTTCTAACATCATGCACAAAAATAAACTCAAAATGGATTAAAGATCTAAATGTAAGTCCAGAATCTATAAAACTCGTAGAAGAAAACACAGGCAAAACACTCTCCAACATAAAACACAGCAGGATCCTCTATGGCCCACCTCCTAGAATATTGGAAATAAAAGCAAAAATAAACAAATGGGACCTAATTAAAATTAAAAGCTTCTGCACAACAAAGGAAACCATAAGCAAGGTGAAAAGACAGCCTTTAGAATGGGAGAAAATAATAGCAAAAGAAGCAACTGACAGAATTAATCTCAAAAATATACAAGCAACTTCTGCAGCTCAATTCCAGAAAAATAAATGACCTAATCAAAAAGTGGGCCAAATAAATAAACAGATATTCCTTCAAAGAAGACATACAGATGGCTAACAAATACATGAAAAGATGCTCAACATCACTCATTATCAGAGAAATGCAAATCAAAACCACAATGAGGTACTATTTCATGCCAGTAAGAATGACTGGTATCCAAAAGTCTACAAGCAATAAGTGCTGGAGTGGGTGTGGAGAAAAGGGAACCATTTTACACTGTTGGTGGGGATGCAAACTAGTACAGCCATTATGGAGAACACACACTGAGGAAACCAGAACTGAAAGAGACATGTGTACCCCAGTGTTCATTGCAGCACTGATTATAATAGTCAGGACATGGAAACAACCAAGATGTCCATCAGCAGACAAATGGATAAGAAAGCTGTGGTACATATACACAATGGAGTATTACTCAGCCATTAAAAAGAATACATTTGAATCAATTCTAATGAGGTGGATGAAACTGGAGCCTATTACGCAGAGTGAAGTAAGCCAGAAAGAAAAACACCAATACAGTATACTAATGCATATATATATGGAATTTAGAAAGATGGTAATGATAACCTTGTATGCGAGACAGCAAAAGAGACAGATGTATAGAACAGTCTTTTGGACTCTGTGGGAGAGGGTGTGGGCAGAATAATATGGGAGAATGGAACTGAAACATGTAAATTATCATATGTGAAATGAATCGCCAGTCCAGGTTCAATGCATGATACAGGGTGCTCTGGTTGGTGCACTGGGATGACCCAGAGGGATGGGATGGGGAGGGATGTAGGAGGTGGGTTCAGGATGGGAAACACATGTATACCCATGGTGGATTCATGTCAATGTATAGCAAAACCAATAAGATATTGTAAAGTAAAAATAAATAGATAAATAAAACAGAAATTTCATACCTAATCTACTTTTTAGAGATTATTATAGAACACTCAGTGGTTCCAAAGAACACTATGATTACATGGTAATTACTACTTTAGCAATATTCTCTCAATTTTGAGACTTGCTTCAAAGCTTGAAAACACATACAACACATTGTGGCATGTGCTCTGTAGCTCAGTCATGTCCAGCTCTTCGTGACTTCATGGACTGTAGCCTGCCAGAGTCCTCTGTCTGTGGGATTCTCCAGGAAAGAATACTGGAGTGGATCGCCATTGCCTTCTCTGGGATCTTCCTGACCAGGGATCGAACTTGCTTCTCTTGTGTCTCCTGTGTTGGCAAGTGGATTCTTTACTACTGTGTTACCTGAGAAGCCCAACTTATACATACATAAATATTAATATTAAATAATAGAGTCACAAAATTTCTGGTAATGCCATTGATTCTTTTCTTTTAAACCTCTTTATTAAAAAAATTTTTTTTAAGGTAACAGAAAGTACCAAGGCCATAAAGGCTTCCCAGGTGACACTAGTGGTAAAGAACATGCGTGCCAATGCAGGAGACAGAAGAGACACACGTTTGACCTCTAGGTCTGGAAGATCCTCTGGAAGAGTGCTTGGCAACTGACTCCAGTATTCTTGCCTGGAGAATCCCCATGGACAGAGGAGCGTGGTGGTCGACAGTCCATGGTGTCACAAAGAGTCGGACATGACTGAAATGACTTAGAATGCACGCACCAAGGCCATCACACTCAAGGAAAGATAGAGGACTTAAAAGACTAAAGAGACATAATAACTACATGCAGCTTGTGATTCCGAAATGGATCTGTCAGGGTAGTGTGTAATTTCCTCAGTTCTGTCTCATCACAGCAAAACTTTGAAGTGATGGATGTTAAAGCCCTCGGACAGACCGTGTCTCAGGTCTCAGACAGATCACTGTTACAGCTTGTGTTATGGCTCAGTTTTATGTAGAAAATAAAGGAAAATCCATCCTCAAGTTGTGAGGGCATGCTGACCCAAAAGACTTGATAAGGAGAGCGAGAGAGAGAGGGAGAGAGAGAGCGAGCAAGTGAGAGAGAGGGAGAGAGAGAGGGAGCAAGTGAGAGAGAGAGAGAGAGAGAGAGCACACATGCTCGTGAGAGAGACCCCCAGCCCTTTGGCTCCTCTTTTTTATTTTTTTCCCTCCCCTTGGGCCTGCACTATGTAAATTGGGCTAGCCAGGAATGTTGTTTGTTGTTACCTGAGGTCCTCACTATGGTCCTTGGACCTTCTTTTGTTCTATTTTTGTGGGCTTTTCCCTTCCTTGTCTTTAAGCCACCACCATTCAGGACTCCCTTTTCCTATTCTAACTACCCAACATATCCTTTTGCTCTGAGGACATTACTGGGATAGTTAAGAAATTCAAATGGGGTCTGAGGATTTAAATGGTCATAGAATATCAGTACTAATTTTCTGATTTTGATATTCTTACTATAAGAAGATCTTTGTACAAAATATGCATTAAAGTATTTGGGGGTTGTGAGATATTGTCAGCTTATTCTCTAATAGTTCAAAAGACATATTCTTTGTTCTGCACCTGCTACTTTTTTTCTAAGTTAGAATTGTTTCAAAATTGAAAAAAAAATTTAAGTATAAAGAAGTCCATATTCTAGTTTTAACCATTTGCCAATAATGCCCTTTATGACATGTTTTCCCCTATGAGTGCGTATTCCAGTCCAGGGTCATATATTGAATTTAGTTGTCATCTCATTTGTCTCCTCTAATTGTGAACAATTTCTTAGGCTTTATTTATCTTTCATGACAGTAACTTTTTGAAGAACAATGTGACATTAATTCGTGTTTTATGTTCTCTTTAAATATTGAATTTAAGCCCAACAAACTATATTCATTTATGTTTTTAAAAACTAAGACTATTTTGATGATTCAGTGAAAACGCACAAGTCATTTTCTTGGGCTGCCTTTACTTTCTAATAACCTTCAGTTGCAGTTGTCTTCTATTAAAGAAAAAATTATTCATGACACTAAAGGTGGTAAGGAACACTATTCAAGAGGGAGTACTGCAATGAACCAACCTAGACAGCATATTAAAAAGCAGAGACATTACTTTGTCAACAAAGGTCCGCCTAGTCAAGGCTATGGTGTTTCCAGTGGTCATGTATGGATGTGAGAGTTGGACTATAAAGAAAACTGAGTGCCAAGGAATTGATGCTTTTGAACTGTGGTGTTGGAGAAAACTCTTGAGAGTCCCTTGGACTGCAAGGAGATCCAACCAGTCCATCCTAAAGGAGATCAGTTCTGAATATTCATTGGAAGGACTGATGCTGAAGCTGAAACTCCAATACTTTGGTCACATGATGCTAACAGCTGACTCATTTGAAAAACCCTGATGCTGGGAAAGATTGAGGGCAGGAGGAGAAGGGCACGACAGAGGATAAGATGTTTGGATGGCATCACTGACTCAATGGACATGGGTTTGGGTGGACTCCGGGAGCTGGTGATGGACAGGGAGGCCTGGAGTGCTGCCATTCATGGGGTCGCAAAGAGTCGGACATGACTAAGTGACTGAACTGAACTGAACCAAAGTGAACTGTAAGGAAGGTTTTACAGTATGGGAGAGATATTTGGCTCGACTGTGAATGCAATGAGGACATGTGGAGATTTATACTAAGGAGCAAGTTGGAAGTCAGTGGAAGTTTGCCAAGAGGAATCATTCAGAATAGGGTTATTTTTGCTACACCAATTCAAAGATTCTTGCTGAAGACATACTAGGATGGTAAGAAATAAAGGGTGAAGGTTGAGGACTTGGATTTGATATTGAGAATGGAGAAGTTTTGCTAAACTCACCCAACAGGATTGTTGAGTAATACTGATTAATGATCCAGCAGGACTAAGCAGGCTAAGGACAGAATCCAAGGTCAAGGCCTAGTCAGAAGAGAGCTCAGAACAGCCTGGCTCAAGTTCAGTCAAGGAGACCATCTTTATGACTCCTTGGTAAGGAAGCATAACTTTTGCTTCTGATGCAATTTCTTTAGATGTATTTATATACATCCACTTAGGCAAAAAAAAAAAAAAAAAGGTATATATATATATATATATATATACACACATATATTTATAACAGGAAGAAAAGTGTTATTTTGATGTTATAGATGGTGTTTTAAAGTTCATTTTATTTGCTGTAAGTACTGCTACCCCAGTTTTCTTATTGTTTCTATTTACATAAATATCTTTTTCCATCTCCTCACTTAAAGTCTTTATGTGTCTTTTGCTCAGGAGTTTCTTTTAAGTAGCATATAGCTGGGTCTTCTTTTTTTATCCAATCAGCCACCCTATGTGTTTTGATTGTTGCTTGTTTTCTGATGTTTTTATAGTTCTTCATTTCTTCCTTTGTAGGTTGCTGATTTTCTTTAGTAATGTTAGTAAGAACCCTGATATGCTTGTGTTCCTTTCTCTCTACTTTTTGTGTATCTGCTTTAGGTTTTGATTTGTGGTTCCCCTTTTTTTTTTTTTTTTTAACCTATAACTTTATCTACTTGTTCTAATCTGGTAGTCATTTAAGTTCAAGTATATTCTAAAAGATCTGCATTTTTTTTACTTCTCTCCCCCAAGTTTTGTGTTTTTGATGTCATATTCATGTCTTCATGTTTATCCTTTCACTGTTTCTTATAGTTACAGTAGATTTTATTGTTTTTTTTGTCATTTAATCTTTTTAGTTTATTTAAATAGTTGATCTCTAGCCTTTACTATATATTTGCCTTTACTATTGGTATTTTTCCCTTTCCTAGAGATTCTTACTGCTTGCTGTAGCTTTTTCTTTTCCACTTAGAGAAGATCTTTTAACATTTCTTTTAGGATAGGTTTAGTATTGATGAACTCTTAGTTTTTGCTTATCTGAAAAGTTCTTCATACAAATGATAATCTTGCTTGGTAGAGCATCATATGCTATATGTTTTTTCCCTTTAGCACTTTCAACATATCATGCTGCTGCTGCTGCTGCTAAGTCACTTCAGTTGTGGCTGACTATGTGCAACCCCATAGAGGGCAGCCCACCAGGCTCCCCAGTCCCTGGGATTCTCCAGGCAAGAACATTGGAGTGGGTTGCCATTTCCTTCTCCAATGCATGAAAGGGAAAAGGGGAAGTGAAGTTGCTCAGTTGTGTCCGACTCTTAGTGACCCCATGGACTGCATCCTACTAGACTCCTCTAACCCTGGGATTTTCCAGGCAAGAGTACTGGAGTGGGTTGCCAGTGCCTTCTCCGTCAACATATTATGCAACACTTTAAATATATCATTCCATTTCCTTCTGTCCTACACAGTTTCTGCAGAGAAATCAGTTCAGTTCAGTTGCTGTTATGTCCAGCTCTTTGCCACCACAGGAACTGCAGCACACCAGGCTTCCCTGTCCATCACCAACTTCCAGAGTTTACGCAAACTCATGTTCATTGAGTCAGTGATCCCATCCAACCATCTCACCCTCTGTCATACCCTTCTCCTCCTGCCTTCAGTCTTTCCCAGCATCAGGGTCTTTTGCAAGGAGGCAGTTTTTTTGCATCAGGTGGCCAAAGTATTGGAGTTTCAGCTTTAACATCAGTCCTTCCAATGAATATTCAGGACTGATTTCCTTTAGGATGGACTGGTTTGATCTCCTTGCAGTCCATGGACTTTCAAGAGTCTTCTCCAACACCACAGTTCAAAAGCATCAATTCTTTGGTGCTCAGCTTTCTTCACAGTCCAGTTCTCACATCCATACATGACCACTGGAAACACCATAGCCTTGACTAGACGGACCTTTGTTGATAAAGTAATGTCTCTGCTTTTTAATATGCTATCTAGGTTGGTCATAACTTTTCTTCCAAGGAGCAAGCATCTTTTAATTTCATGGCTGCCACTACTATCTGCAGTGATTTTGGAGCCCCCTAAAATAAAGTCTGTCACTGTTTCTACTGTTTTCCCATCTATTTCCCATGAGATGATAGGACTGGATGCCGTGATCTTCATTTTCTGAATGTTGAGCTTTAAGCCAGCTTTTTCACTTTCCTCTTTCACCTTCATCAAGAAGCTCTTTAGTTCCTCTTTGTTTTCTGCCATAAGGGTGGTGTCATCTGCATATCTGAGGTTATTGATATTTCTCCTGGCAATCTTGATTCTGGCTTGTGCTTCATTCTGCCAGACATTTTGCATGGTGTACTCTGCATATGTTAGATAAACAGGGTGACAGTATACTGCCTTGACTTACTCCTTTCCCAATTTGAAAACAGTCTGTTGTTCCATGTCTAGTTCTATTTGTTGCTACTTGGCCTGCATATAGATTTCTCAGAAGACAGGTCAGGTGGTCTGGTATTCCCATCTTTTTTCCCACAGTTTGCATAGTTTGTTGTGATCCACATAGTCAAAGGCTTTAACATAGTCAATAAAGCAGAAGTAGATATTTTTCTGGAATTCTCTTGCTTTTTCGATGATCTAGCAGATGTTAACAATTTGGTCTCTGATTCCTCTGCCTTTTCTAAATCCAACTCGAACATCTAGAAGTTCTTTGTTCACATACTATTGAAGCCTTGCTTGAAGAACTTTGAGCATTACTTTGCTAGCATGTGAGATGAGTGCAATGTTGGGGTAGTTTTAACGTTCTTTTGCATTGCCTTTCTTTGAGATTGGAATGAAAACTGACCTTTTCCAGCCCTGTGGCCACTTCTGAGTTTTCAAAATTTGATAGCATATTGAGTACAGCTTTAATAGCATCATCTTTTAGGACTTGAAATAGCTTACCTCCACTAGCTTAGTTCTTAGTGATGCTTCCTTAGGCCCATTTGACTTCTGACACCTGGATGTCTGGCTCTAGGTGAGTGATCACACCCTCACGATTATCTGAGTCATTAACATCTTTTTGTATAGGTCTTCTATGTATTCTTGCCACCTTTTCTTAATATCTTTGGCTTCTGTTAGGTCCATGCCATTTCTGTCCTTTATTGTGCCCATTTTTGCATGAAATCTTCCCTTGGTATGTCTAATTTTCTTGAAGAGATCTCTAGTCTTTCCTATTCTATTGTTTTCCTGTATTTCTTTGCACTAATCGCTGAGGAAGGCTGTCTTATCTCTTCTTGCCATTCTTTGGAATTCTGCATTCAGATAGGTATATCTTTCCTTTTCTCCTTTGCCTATAGCTTCTCTTCTTTTCTCAGTTATTTGTAAGTCCTCCTCAGACAACCGTTTTGCCTTTTTGCATTTGTTTTTTCTTGGGGATAGTTTTGAGCACTGCCTCCTGTACAATGTCACAAATTTCTGTCCACAGCTCTTCAGGCACTCTATTAGCTCTAGTTCATTGAATCTATTTCTCACTTCCACTGTATAATCAAAAGGTATTTGATTTATGTCATACCTGAATGGTCTAGTGGTTTTCCCTACTTTCTTCAATTTAAGTTTGATTTTTGCAATAAGGAGTTCATGATCTGAGCCACAGTCAACTCCCGGTCTTGTTTTTTGCTGACTGTATAGAGTTCTCCATCTTTGGGTGCAAATAATGTAATCAATTTGATTTCGGTATTGACCATCTGGTGATGTCCATGTGTAGAGTCGTCTCTTGTGTTGTTGGAAGTGGGTGTTTGCTGTTACCAGTGTGCTCTCTTGGTTAAACTGTGTTAGTCCTTGCCCTGCTTCGTTTTGTACTCCAAGGCCAAATTTGCCTGTTACTCCAGGTATCTCTTGACTTCCTACTTTTACCTTCTGGTTCCCTATGATGAAAAGCACAACTTTTTCTGGTATTAGTTCTAGAAGGTCTTGTAGGTCATTATAGAACCATTCAACTTCAGCTTCTTCAGCATTACTGGTTGGGTCATAGACTTGGATTACTGTGATACTAAATGGTTTGCCTTGGAAATGAACAGAGATCATTCTGTCATTTTTGAGATTGCACCCAAGTACTGCATTTTGGACTTTTGTTGACCATGATGGCTACTCCATTTCTTCTAAGGGATTCTTGCCCACAGTAGTAGATATAATTGTCATCGGAATAAATTTGCCCATTCCAGTACATTTTAGTTCACTGATTCCTAAAATCTTGATGTTCACTCTTGCCATCTCCTATTTGACCACTTCCGATTTGCTTTGATGGTTGGATGGCATCACTGACTCGATGGACGTGAGTCTGAGTGAACTCCAGGAGTTGGTGATGGACAGGGAGGCCTGGCATGCTGTGATTCATGGGGTTGCAAAGAGTCGGACACGACTGAGTGACTGAACTGAACTGAACCGAATTTGCTTTGATTTGTGGACTTAACATTCCATGTTTCTATGCCATATTGTTCTTTAAAGCATCAGGCTTTGCTTTTTATCACCTATTGCATCCACAACTTGGCACTGTTTTTGCTTTGGCTCCATCTCTTCATTCTTTCTGGAGTTATTTCTCCACTGATCTCCAGTAACATGTTGGGCACTTACTGATATGGGGAGTTCATCTTTCAGTGTCCTATCTTTTTGCCTTTTCATACTGTTCATGGGGTTCTCAATGCAAGAAAACTGAAGTGGCTTGCCATTCCCTTTTCCAGTGGACCATGTTTTGTCAGAACTCTCCACCATGACCTGTCCATCTTGAGTGGCCCTACATGGCATGGCTCATAGTTTCATTGAGTTAGACAAGGCTGAGGTCCATGTGATTAGTTTGATTAGTTTTCTGTGATTGTGGTTTTCATTCTTTCTGCCTTCTGATGAATAAGGATAAGAGGCTGATGAAAACTTCTTGATGGAATAGACTGAGTGTGGGGGAAACTGGGTCTTGTCTGATGGGCAGCACCAAGCTCAATAAATCTTTAATCCAATATTCTCTTGATGGATGGGGCTTTGTCCTCTAGAGCCCTGTAGTTTGGCCAAGGCCAAACCTCCACCAGAGACTCCTGGACACTTACAGGCAAGTCTGACTCAGTCTCTTGTGGGGTCATTGCTCCTTTCTCCAGGCTCCTGGTGCACACAAGGTTTTGTCTGTGCCCTCAAAGAGTGTTTCCCCAGTCCTGTGGATGTTCTGTAATCAAATCCCACTGGCCTCCAAAGTCAAATTTGATGGGGTTTCTCAGTTCCTTTGCTGGATCCCCACGTTGGGAAATATGTTGTGAGGCCTAGAACTTTCTTAACAGTGTGAGAATTTCTTTGGTATAATTGTTCTGCAGTTTGTGTGTTGTCTACTTGACAGCTCTATGGTGGGGCTAAGGGCAGCCTCCTCCAAGAGGGCTTATGCCACACTCTTTGTGACCCAGGTCTGCTACAGCCAGAGCCCCTGGCCCCGTGGCAGGCCACTGCTGACCTGTGCCTCCACAGGAGTCACTGAAACACTCAAAGGCAGGTCTGGTTCAGTCTCTGTGTGGCCTCTGGGTCCTGGTGCACACAAGGTTTTGTTTACTCCCTCCCAACATCTCTCGCGGGTATGAGATTTGATTCTAAACACGATTTTTTTCCTCCTACCATCTTGTTGGGGCTTCTTCTTTGCCCTTGGATGTGGGGTATCCTTTTTTTTTTTTTTTTTTTGGTGGGATCCAACATTCTCCTGTTGATGTTCAGCAATGAGTTGTAATTTTGGGGTTCTTGCAGGAGAAGATGAGTGCATGTCTTTCTACTCCACCATCTTGTATTAAGTCCTTCTGCTCTGCCATCTATATTACTGCAGTCGCTTCCACCAGTCTTCCTACTTGTCCTGTTACTCTTCTATAGAGTGTTACAACTTGCTTCGGATCCTATCATTCCTCAACTGATAACCTTATGGGGATTCTCTTGTATATGATTCTTTTTCTCAAGCCCTGAGGGTTGGGTCTGAGCTGGTTCCAATCCCTCTAAGTGTGTGCTCTCCATCTTACCAGGAACTAACTGCTCTCTCCACCCAGAGGGAAGTGGTGCTTGAGCAAGAGAAGCTGGTGTAGGTTTTCAGCCTGAGACATGGGCTGTGGCAGTCCTGGTCCCAGTCAGAGCTCTGGATCTGTTGACTCCATGGGCATTAGCAATGGCCACCCTCACCCTGCTAAGATGCCATGTAGGGTCTGAGTAGGCTCCATCCTACACAACTGCTCACTCACCCTGGCTGCACCTTCCCTTGCCCTAGTGTGGAGCTGTGCCATGGAAAAAGAGGGCCAGGGCAGGACCTTGGTTCAGGCTAGGGTACAGCTGGGGCATAGGCTGGGACATACATTCAGGCAGTTGTGGGAAACTGCTCAGAGTCCCATACAATTTCAGTTTGCTTCCTCCACCTTGTTTTGGGAGAGAGCAAGGTGTGTGCACACATTCTTTGTGAGTGGAGTCTAGGTTTCTCACAGACCTGCTGTCAGTCCCACTGGTTTTCAAACCAGCTAAGTGGACTTGCCCTCCCAGTGTTGAGCCCCAGGGCTGAGGTGCTCAATATGTAGTTCTAACTGCTCACTCCACAGGGAGGATATCTGAGCCCATGTGATCCCCCTCCTCTCTGTGTCCCCTTCTAGGGGCACAGGTCCCAACCTGATCACTTCCCTTCCCTTCTTACTGCTTTAGAATAGATATGATAATCCTATTTCATTGGGTGGTTTGAAGAATTCCTTGATATAATGAATATATATAGTGCTGAGCACACAGTGCTGTGCTTAGTCACTCAGCTGTGTCTGACTCTTTGCAACCCCATGGACTGTAGCCCACCAGGCTCCTCTGTCAATGGGATTTCCCAAGCAAGAATACTGGAGTGGATTGCTATTTTCTGATCTGGGGGATCTTCCTAACCCAAGAATCAAACCTGTGTCTCCTGAATTGGCAGGTGAATTCTTTACCACTGAACCACCAGGGAAGCCCTAATTTGAGAAGTAGTAGCAGACAGTTTTGGACTAGTAGCTTTGGGGTTCCAGATCTGGGATAGGACTGGGTCCTTGGCTAACTCCAGTGGAAGTTCTTTGATTTCTAGAAAAGAGACTTTGAAATGTCCATGCTGATAAATCATTAGCCAAAAGTCCTTTAATCTCACAGTCTCTACCTTGGGAGGGGTAAAGAGAAGGCTTATTTTCACTGAGAGATTGATTTCTATAATAGGAGTTTGTCCTGTTACAGTTCTTGTTTGCAACTTAAATTATTAACCAAGATAAAACTGCTGTTTGGTTTTATTTAGTGAGGAAACAAACTAAACCTCACTGAGTTCCTAGTTAGAAATAAAGCACCTTTATGCAATTATTGATTTAATCCTTATTACAGACTGTGAGGTTGATATTATGTTTCTTATTAACAGATAAAACAGCATAGCCACCTTATTTGATGCCAGTCAGCTGTTGTTAGAGGAGTGGGAATTTGATTTGAAGTGTTTGCTTACAAAGTTCATGTTTTTTCCAATTAAGCTGTGGTCTAGAAAGTTGTATAATTTGAACTTTGTAATTTCCTTAGTCCTGAAATTACCTGTATTGTATTCTGACTTCTAAGATCTTGCTCATCTTACTTTTACTGTTCAGTTCAGTTCAGTCACTCAGTCGTGTCTGACACTTTGCAACCCCATGAATCGCAGCACGCCAGGCCTCCCTGTCCATCACCAACTCCTGGAGTTCACTCAAACTCATGTCCATCGAGTCCGTGATGCCATCCAGCCATCTCATCCTCTGTCGTCCCCTTCTCCTCCTGCCCCAATCCCTGCCAGCATCAGACTCTTTTCCAATGAGTCAACTCTTCGCATGAAGTGGCCAAAGTGCTGGAGTTTCAGCTTTAGCATCATTCCTTCCAAAGAAATCCCAGGCCTGATCTCCTTCAGAATGGACTGGTTGGATCTCCTTGCAGTCCAAGGGACTCTCAAGAGTCTTCTCCAACACCACACTTCAAAAGCATCAATTCTTCATCACTCAGCCTTCTTCACAGTCCAACTCTCACATCCATACATGACTACTGGAAAAACCATAGCCTTGACTAGATGTAACTTAGTTGGCAAAGTAATGTCCCTGCTTTTGAATATGCTATCTAGGTTGGTTGTAACTTTTCTTCCAAGGAGTAAGCGTCTTTTAATTTCATGGCTGTAGTCACCATCTGCAGTGATTTTGGAGCCCAAAAACTAAAGTCTGACACTTTTTCCACTGTTTTTCCATCTATTTCCCATGGAGTGAAGGGACTGGATGCCATGATCTTCCTTTTCTGAATGCTGAGGTTTAAGCCAACTTTTTGACTCTCCTCTTTTACTTTTATCAAGAAGCTTTTTCGTTCCTCTTCACTTTATGCCATAAGGGTGGTATCATCTGTATCTCTGAGGTTATTGATACTTCTCCCAGCAATCTTGATTCCAGCTTGTGTTTCTTCTAGTCCAGCGTTTCTCATGATGTACTCTGCATAGAAGTTAAATAAGCAGGGTGTTAATATACAGCCTTCATGCACTCCTTTTCCTATTTGTAACCAGTCTGTTGTTCCATGTCCAGTTCTATCTGTTGCTTCCTGACCTGCATACAGATTTCTCAAGAAGCAGGTCAGGTGGTCTGGTATTCCCATCTCTTAAAGAATTTTCCATAGTTTATTGTGATCCACACAGTCAAAGGCTTTGGCATAGTCAATAAAGCAGAAATAGATGTTTTTCTGGAACTCTCTTCCTTTTTCCATGATCCAGCAGATGTTGGCAATTTGATCTCTGGTTACTCGGCCTTTTCTAATACCAGCTTGAACATTTGGAAGTTCATAGTTCACGTATTGCTGAAGCCTGGCTTGGAGAATTTTGAGCATTACTTTACCAGGATGTGAGATGAGTGCAACTATGCTGTAGTTTGGGCATTCTTTGGCATTGCTCTTCTTTGGGATGGGAATGAAAACTGACTTTTTCCAGTTCTGTGGCCACTGCTGAGTTTTCCAAATTTGCTGGCATATTGAGTGCAGCACTTTAACAGCATCATCTTTCAGGATTTGAAACAGCTCAACTGGAATTCCATCACTTCCACTAGCTTTGTTCATAGTGATGCTTTCCAAAGCCCACTTGACTTCACATTCCAGGATGTCTGGCTCTAGATGAGTGATCACACCATCTTGATTATCCGGATCGTGAAGATCCTTTTTGTACAGTTCTTCTGTGTATTCTTGCCATCTCATCTCAATATCTTCTGCTTCTGTTAGGTCCAGACCATTTCTGTCCTTTATCGAGCCCATCTTTGCATGAAATGTTCTCTTGGTATCTCTAATTTTCTTGAAGAGATCTCTAGTCTTTCCCATTCTGTTCTTTTCCTCTATTTCTTTGCACTGATCACTGAAGAAGGCTTTCTTATCTCTTCTTGCTCTTCTCTGGAACTCTGCATTCAGATGCTTATATCTTTCCTTTTCTCCTTTGCTTTTGCCTCTCTTCTTTTCACAGCTATTTGTAAAGCCTCTGTAGACAGCCATTTTGCCTTTTTGTATTTCTTTTCCATGGGGATGGTCTTGATCCCTGTCTCCTGTACAGTGTCATGAACCTCATTCCATAGTTCATCAGGCACTCAGATCTAGGCCCTTAAATCTATTTTTCACTTCCACTGTATAATCATAAGGAATTTGATGTAGGTCATACCTGAATGGTCTAGTGCTTTTCCCTACTTTCTTCAGTTTCAGTCTGAATTTGGTAATAAGGAGTTCATGATCTGAGCCACAGTCAGCTCCTGGTCTTGTTTTTGTTGACTGTATAGAGCTTCTCCATCTTTGGCTGCAAAGAATATAATCAGTCTGATTTCAGTGTTGACCATCTGGTGATGTCCATGGGTAGAGTCTTCTCTTGTGTTGTTGGAAGAGGGTGTTTGCTTTGACCAGTGCATTTTCTTGGCAAAACCCTATTAGTCTTTGCCCTGCTTCATTCTGCATTCCAAGGCCAAATTTGCCTGTTACTCCCGGTGATTCTTGACTTCCTACTTTTGCATTTCAGTACTCTATAATGAAAAGGACATCTTTTTTGGGTGTTAGTTCTAAAAGGTCTTGTAGGTCTTCATAGAACCGTTCAACTTCAACTTCTTCAGCGTTACTGGTTGGGGCATAGACTTGGATTACTGTGCTATTGAATGGTTTGCCTTGGAGACAAACAGAGATCATTCTGTCATTTTTGAGATTGTATCCAAATACTGCATTCCAGACTCTTTTGTGGACCATGATGGCTACTACTTTTACTGTAAAATTTTTAAATAAATTTAAATTAAATTTGCATTTACTTTTATTTTTGTTGTTAATAAAATTGTAATGAATTGTTTCTGTAAGTCCTAGTTAGAAAAGAAGGTTATTTTTTTCTTCATCTTTAGATGCGTGTCTGTAAAATGATAATTCATATTAAGGTTGTTGTTTTAGCATTAGAATGTCAGACAAATATAACTTATTTTTCAGATTTTAGCATCAACCTTACTTATTCAAGGCAGGCCTCCTCAAATCTCTCAAACCAGGTCAGGGCCCCTGTGTTACTCTCTCAAAGCCCCCTCACACTTTTTATTCATAGCACTTCTGGCTTTCACTTTCAAATATCTTGTTATTTAGTTGTGTCTCTAGGGTGAATAGTACACAGGATTTAAATGGATTTATAGTTATTCTTTATCATTGGCTTACAATGCAAAATCTAGGTACATCGCAGGCTATAGTAGGGGATCTTTCTCAGGATGAGCATGAGCTGCTCTGAAGCAGAGTCAACATAATATGTTTTTCCTCAGGAGAAAACACAGGTGGGGAGACTGCAGAAAAAGATACTGAGTCATTATTATTATTATTTTGGCTCTGCTGGCTCTTTGCTGCTGGGCCGGCTTTTCTCTAGTTGTAGCAAGCGGGGCTGCTCTTCATTGCAGTGCATGGGCTTCTCGTTGCAGTGGCTTCTCCTGATGTGGAGCAAGGGCTCTAGAGCACACGGGCTTTAGTAGTTGCGGCACACGGGCTCAGTAGCTGCAGTACCTCGCCTCCAGAGCACAGGCTCAACAGTTGTGCAGGGGCTGAGATGCTCCGTGGCAGGTGGGATCTTCCTGGTACTTGAATCAAACCTGTGTCCCCTGCACTGGCAGGTGAATTCTATGCCACTGAGCTACCAGGGAAGCCCATTATTGAGTTATTAAGCATCACACATGTTTTATTGAATATTATTGAAAACCAAAATGAGAAACTACAGTTCAAATGTTTTCACATCCTCCTAATGTTAGAAGCAAAGCATGCCTATCAAACAAATAATGAAAACCTAAAAATCAGAGAACAGATCCCAAAAGAGAGTAAAAACAGTGCAAATACAAACCTTTTATCCAGGTCTATTAAACACACATCGCTGTATTAGTACTTACAGGTTCCCTCAGTATTTAAAACTTGAATTTCATCTAAAATAGGTCCATCTTTTCATTCTGATTCATACCAGCCAATTATCTTCTTTTTCTGATGTTTGTCACAGTTTGTAATTTTCTATTTATTTATGTGTTTACATGTTTAATGTCTGTCTTTCCTATAGTCTCATGACTACAAACTCTATAAAGACAAGGCTATATCTCTTTTGTTCAAATCATGCATGTGGTGGCTGCCAGTCATGCCTGGCAGACAGTTGTTACACACACGATTTGTTTATTGAACGGTGAATAACTAAGATCAGCAATTTTTGCATAGAGGGCTGATGCTGCCAGCGCAGCAGGTACGGATCGAAAGTGGTCGACACACAGCTTGGGAAAAAGAAACTAGAGACAGAATTAAAATTTTAGAGATGGGACTGGGGGACTCAAGACCTCTTGGATCAAGAGCCCCGTTCCTCAGCCACATCACTTTTATTTAGTGTCTTGGTAAGCAGAAAGTATCTGTTTTGCTGCAATAAAATCAGACTCCTGTGTCCTTGGTCACATCTCTCATTTTATTGATCACTTTGAACTACCTTTGCTATTTTCTTGTACAAGGGGTATCCCCCAGTTGGAGGCCATACCCCCACATATGCCTTGAGAAAACATCTTTGTGGTGAACAAGCAGCGTTCTGAACTTGTGCTGACCCAGCGTTCCAAGGTCCACACTAAGTTTTTCCTTAGCTTAGCAGGGCATGACAACCCCAACTAATAACCTGATATACTTTCGTTTAGAGTATACTGCGTTGCTGTATTTTGCTTTTATTCTTTACCCATGATGGTCTTCTCATGGCTTAACCAAAGCAACAGGCAGCTGATTATTAACCCTGTCCTGGGCCATCTTTAAATAAGAAGGTGTCACATTTGACATTTCTATGAAATTAATGTTGTTAAAAAGATAACTTGTTAAAAATTATTTCTTGTTAAATTAATCTTGGTTATTATGCATTTTGCAGAGTCATGGGAAATTGTGGGTATAAATGTAATTTGTGAGATTGCGAGAAACTTCCAAAGGCTCGGTCCATGCATTAAGAGAGGTTATTGAAGGAATGTCTATTGGATTGCTGATGACAACTGCTACTGAAAACATCATATTCACTGAGGGGTGCTTTGGTTCAGGGGATTTGAATTCTGTCTGGAAAACACCGTGGAGGTTCCTCAAGACTTGTTCTGTTGCTGAGTCATATCTGACTCCTTGTGAACTCATAAACTACAGCATGTTTCCCTGTCCTTCACTATCTCCCTGAGTTTGCTCAAACTCATGTTCATTCAGTCACTCATGCCATCCAACCATCTCATCCTCTGTTGCCCCCTTCTCCTCTTGTCCTCCTCTTTCCCAACATCAGAGTCTTTTCCAAAGAGTCAGCTGTTCCCATCAGGTGGCCAAAGTACTGGAGCTTCAGCTTCAGGATTAGTCCTTCCAGTAAACACTCAGGGTTGATGTCCTTTAGGACTGACCCATTCGATTTCCTTTCTGTTCAAGGGACTCTCAAGATCTTCTCCAGCACCACAGTTCAAAAGCATTAATTCTTTGGCAGTCAGCCTTCTTTATGGCCCAACTCTTACATCTGTACATGACTGTTGGAATTAGTTAAGAGCATGTTGTTATAGAGTTTTAAAGACCTACATTTTAAATTACTTGTCTTAAAAAATTACAAAATCACACATGCTTTTTGTAGACTTAAGTTGGGGTTGTTTTAATCCATCTTTCACCAGTAATTTGCTATGTATGATTTCTCTTTTAACAATGACCAGAAGGCCTTTACATTCTTTGAATCTTCTTTTTCTGATATATATATTGTCTCTTGGTTTATATTTGCTACTCTAGCCATCAAAATATGAAAAAATATCTAAGATACTGGAAGAGCACATTTTACAGAAACAAATATTGCTGTTTTTTTAGGTCACCAGGTTGCTCATGGCAAACTATGGCTGAACACTTGAAAATGCCACTTGGGATAATACTACAAAGTATTGTAATCAAAGCAGCATGGTATTGGCACAAAAACAGACATATGGTGATCAGTGGAACAGGACACGGAGCCCAGACACCTATAGCCAGCCAATCTACAATGAAGGAGACAAGAATATACAATGGAGAAAAGGCAGTCTTCAGCAAAAGGTGTTGGAAAAGCTGCACAGCTACATATAAATCAGTGAAATTAGAACATTCCCTCACCCATATATAAAAATAAGTTCAAAATGTTTTAAACACCTAAGTATAAGAATGGCATCCTAAAACTCCTAGAAGAGAAAATAGGCAAAACATTCTCTGACATAAATTGTAGCAATGTTTTCCTAGGTTAGTCTTCCAAGGCACAAGAAATAAAAGCAAAAGCAAATAACCCAGCCACTCTGTATCTTTTGATTAGTGAATTCAGTCATTTTACATTTAGGGTGATTAGTGATAAATGGGGACTTGGTACTGCCATTTTATCTTTTGTTTTCTAGTTGTTTTATATCTCTATATCCTTGTGTTTCTGTCTGATATTTTAGTTTGGTGCTCTCCTATGATATTTTTCTTGGTTTCCTCTTTTTTTTAATGTTTCATGTCTCTGTTCTAGATTTACATTTTGTAGTTACCATGAGGTTTGTACAAAACATCTCACAGATAAAACAGTCCTTTTCCTGCTGATAACATCTTATCTTCACTTGTCTATATAGGCTCCATCCTTTCCTACTTTCCCTTTTATGTTTCAGTTCAGTCAGTTCAGTCATTTCAGTCGCTCAGTTGTGTCTGACTCTTTGCAACCCCATGAATCGTAGCACGCCAGGCCTTCCTGTCCATCACCAACTCCTGGAGTTCACTCAGACTCACTTCCATCGAGTCAGTGATGCCATTCAGCCATCTCATCCTCTGTCGTCCCTTTCTCCTCCTGCCCTCAATCCCTCCCAGCATCAAAGTCTTCTCCAATGAGTCAGCTCTTCACATGAGGTGGCCAAAGTACTGGAGTTTCAGCTTTAGCATCATTCCTTTCAAAGAAATCCAGGGGCTGATCTCCTCAGAATGGACTGGTTGGATCTCCTTGCAGTCTAAGGGACTCTCAAGAGTCTTCTCCAACACCACAGTTCAAAAGCATCAATTTTTTGGCGCTCAGCCTTCTTCACAGTCCAACTCTCACATCCATACATGACCACAGGAAAAACCATAGCCTTGACTAGACAGACCTTAGTTGCCAAAGTAATGTCTCTGCTTTTGAATATGTCGTCTAGGTTGGTCATAACTTTTCTTCCAAGGAGTAAGCGTCTTTTAATTTCATGGATGCAGTTATTAGGTTGTCTCAAATTATCCCTTTTTATGGTGTGAGGTGGTTACCAGAATGAAGTAGTTATATTTATTTATATACTGCTTCCCACCCCACCCCCCCACCCCACTTTAACATTTATGCTGTAATTGTTTAACAATTATTCTGATATAGAGTTGCAATTTTTGGATTCTTTTTGTCTATTTAGCTAGCACCTTACACAAAGTTTGCTATACTTGCCTTTTCATTTCAGGTACAGGAGCTCCTTTCAACATTTCTTATAAGGCAGGTTTAGTGGTAATGAAATCCCTCAGCTTTTGTTTATCTGAGAAAGTCCTTATTTCTCTTTCATATGTTAAAGATGACTTTGCTGAATAGAGTGTTCTTGGCTGATGTATTTTTATCTTTCAGTATTTTGAGTGTGTCATTCTACTCTCTGCTGGCCTGTAGAGTTGCTGTGGAGACATCTGTTGTAGCCTAATGAGGTTCCTTTATAAGTCACTGTCCTTTTCTCCTTGACTGCCTTTAAAATTCTTTCCTGTCATTAAATTTTGACAGCTTTAATATATGGTGTTTTGGAGAATTTCTTTTTGCATCAGGGTAATTCGGTGTTCTCTTAACTTCGTGGATTTCGTTACCTAGTTCCTTCCTCAGGTTTGGGGAATTCTCAGCTACTGTTTCTTTATATAAGCTCTCTGCTCCCATCTCCCTCTCTTTTCCTCCTTGGATGCCCATTATTATTATATTGCCCTTCCTAATGGAGCCAGATAGCTCTCATATTATTTTTTCATTTTAAAAGGATGTTAGTTCCCACTGCTCTTTTACCTGTGTCCTTTCTAGGTTTCTATCTTCACGGTCACTGATTCTCTCTTACTTATGGTCTTCTTTACTTTTGGTGCTTTCTAATGCAGTCCTCATCACATTTATTGAGTTATTTGGTGCCAGAATTTATTTGATTCTTTATTTGAGAGCTCTAATCTCTTTGGAAAAGAATTCCTTCTGTTTATTAATTTTATTCCTGAGATCACCGAAATTCCTTTCTGAGTTTTCTTATAGCTTATTGAGTTTTTTCATGACAGCTATTTTGAAATTTCTATCAGTTAGATCACAGTACTCTCTGACTTTGATTTTTGGAGAATTATTAATTTCTTTTTGTGATTTCATGTTATCGTGGTTTTTCATGGTGCTTGATGGGTTGTCTCTCTGCTGGTGCATTTGAAGTAGCAAACATCTTTAAGCTTTTTATTTTTTTTAACTTGAATCTAATAATTTGATAAATTGTAATTAAAGGCTTTTTTCCCAACAAAACAGATTTATGTTTATGAACTATAACTCTATGGGTGGCAATATAGTTCAAGTGTTTTATTTTTCTTACATAAGCTGCCTCTGGCTGTATTTGAGATGTTCCCACTCTGCACTGTCCCTGCCAGAGGTGTTGCCCAGTACCCTTGTTGATACTGCTTATGCCTTTGGGGTTGATGGTGCCTTATTGATCCTGGGGTTGCTGCTGTCATTGGCATCGTTGCCTGGGGCAGTGGATTGGTTGGTCCTCCACCACATCTGGGATCACCTGAGTTGCCACCACAGGGAGAGAAGGAGGTGGCAGAAAGAGCTAAGGTTGTAGGTCCCCCTGCTGCATCTGTGCTTTTGGCGTTCACAGGAGCTGCCATTGTGCATGCCAGTGAGCTGGAGTCACGGGTGCTTTCAGGGACAGAGCGGCAGGCCCCTCTGCTGCATAGCCCAGAGACTGGAGTCGCGTGTGTCACCTCTCCTATGGTTACCAGGCTCTCTGCGGCTACAGGGTCAGCCATCGCAGCTGGGGAGCTCGGGTCGCAGGGACTGCCTCTGTAGTTTCTTCAGTTCTGCCTCCTCTCTGTGTTCCTGTCTACTGACTTTTAGACGTACAGATGTGGACATCTCTGACATCCTCGTGTGTTGGGCAGAGGGACTTTTGTTGAGTTATGGATGTTTTACTGGTTGGAAACTGAGGGGGAGAGACAAAGGGAGTGTTTCATGCTCACGTGATGCCTACATCACTCCTCTCTAGACCTGTTGGCTTCTTCCAAAGCATTTATGGTGTCTTCATCTCATTTATTGTAAGGCATTATTTTCCCTCCAAGCTTTGAGGAGCCATCTCACTAGCACAGAACTGACTCCAGATGTCCTTCTCAGGAATTAAATCATGAGGTAGAAGAGACTGCTCCTATTCCAACAATCTCTCCCTTATAGTCTCTGGTTTAGAATGTCTATGATTGATTTCAACATGTTTTTCTAATTCTTGCTAATACATGTGAGCCAGATTTTGTAGTTTTTTAAAAATAAATAAACTATTTCCCTAGTCACACTGAGATTTGAATGCATTTATTGGCCTAGAAATCATGAGGAGAAGTGAAGGTATACCTTTAAGGAGGCAAGTATCATTTTATGAGGCATTCACCTTAATAAGGCTCCTTGTGTTCTCCAGGCGAGGAGAGCCTACTACCTGTGGCAAGGGGGAGTGGCACACTTCTTTAGGCCTATAGCATTTAGGAGAATCTGCAGTTAAAAGTTAAGATAGTCCAGCTCAGTTTTAAGATGGCCTGGTTTTCACCCTTTCCTATCATTGCCCTGGTTTTAGTGACAGATTTATAGATGAAAACTTCTCTGCAGTTTTGCTAATATCATAATTAAATGATTGGCCTGATTTTTCAGCCCAATTTGTCCTCTGGTGGTAGGAGATAAGACATTTAAATGCTGCTATAGAAGTCCTGTGATTGTTAGTCATACTCTTGGTTGATTGTTGTCTGACTCAAGCCTATCATTTATTCCCTTCAGTGTATTGATGACACTTAACAATAACTAACTCCACAGTCCTCATAATTACCACTACCATCTCATTTCTCAAGCGCTAATAATACTGCACAAGGCAGCACATATTCTGTAATCTGTATCCCATCCAAATTAATCACAGGAGACTCACAGTAATTTTATCCCAAGAGCATGCCAAGAGAGACTATCTCACTCACTACCAGTATATTAGTTATCTTTTGCATAGCGCTTTAAAACAAGCATTTGTGTCTATTAGCTAGGAATCAGGGAACAGCTGAGATGAGTGGTTTGGTTCAGGGTTTCTCACAAAGCTGTAACTGAGGTATTGGCCAGGGCTGGTCATCTCAAAGCTTGGCTCAGGAAGAATGTTCTTCCAGTTTCACTTACATAGTGGTTTACAGGCCTCCTAAGATCCACTTCTGAGCTTAAGCCCTCTCCTCAGGCTGCCTCTTAATGTACTAGCTGGCTTCTCCCAGAACAAGCAATGGAAGAGAGACACTCCCCAGATGGAATAGAACTCATTGCAGAAATGATATCTCATCATTCCTGCTGTGAAAATTGAGTCATTAAGTCCAACCCACATTTAAGGAGAGAGGATTACACAAAGGCTTGAATACCAGAAGGTGGGGATCATTGGGGCCCATCTTACAATGGAGTCCAGCTCACAATTGTACTTGTATGACTGATTTTTTTTTTCCCTTAGCATAATCTCTTCAAGTTTCATCCATGTTATCACCCATGTATCAGAGAGTTTCCTTCCTTTTAGGGGTGAATATAATTCCACTATGTGTACATGCACAATTTTTTTTTTTAATCCATCATCTGTTGATGGACACTTGGGTTGCTTCCACTTTTTGGCTATTATGCTGCTATGCATATGGGTGTAAGAGTGTGTTTTTAAAGCTGACTATCAAAGTGGACAATTGGAGTTTGATCTTATAGGGATACTCTGTGGACTGTGTATTTTCTAGCAATTTTTGTCAGTCATTGGCTGAGGGCTTCTTGGGAGGTACAGATTTCCTGGGACTTGTGGCTTACTGAATGTACAATAAGCTCATGAATGGTGAGTTTTGTTTCTTTGGTGTGAAATGAGGCAGAACTTGATGTGGAAGAAACACAGTGTGCAAGGAAACATGGACTCAGACATAGAGAAAACCTGAAATGGGAGTATCCTGGGTGATTTTTGTTTATTTGAAGGGTCTGGGACTGGGTGATTCAAATCAACCTTAATCTAGCTCTGAAAGGGAGGATGTTCCTGGGTGACACTTGGTCACGTAAGATCAATGGTGATGAAGTGGTGACAGTGGAAGCTGGATATGAGCCCATTGCTAAATGAATCAGAGGCAAGCAGATAGAAACAGCGTTGTGTGGATAATTCTTCTAAACCGTGAAATTATGCAAATGGTATTTAGTTGGTGAGCATCATACTTAAAGTAACAAGACACAGCGGACGCTAAAAAGAAAGGAAAGGAAAAAAAGTTGAAATGTTTCTAAAGCAACATTTGTGATTTGAATTTCAGATTTTCACTTTGTACACCAACGAATAAACTGGATTCCCTTTCCTGAAGTTTAGATGAAAATAGGCAGATTAAATCAGTTATGAGATTTTTCAAAATGATGTGACACCCCAAGAGTAAGTAGGCTTATACTGTCTTGGGGAATATTAATGCCCAGTTTATGGCTAGTGTTTGGTTTGTGGGCCAAAGATAGGTGCTAGAATTTAGAATTCTAGAGATAATTTCTCCTTTGAAATAGAATGACAAAAATAATAATTTTATTTTTATAAAATATGAACTTAAATTTGGGCTAGAATTTTATGAGCTAACTTCAGTAAGTTAATGTACATTTAAAGCAATACCAAATTGGAAATAAAACTCTAGTGGTAAGGGTAGGTGATCATTAAGTATTTTAAGAATTATGTATTATAAGGTGGTAATAAAACAAAATGCATAAGGGAAGGAGATTTTTGCAAATTCCTGAAACTTCCTTCAGTTGACTGTATGTGGCTTCTCCAGCCATGACTTCCCTCCATTGCCTCCCCCACCTCCACACACCATTTCTCTTGGCCCCAAATACTCAGACATAAAAATTGTGTAAGTCACTTGCCATTTTCCAGTTTTCATTAATTCAACTGCTTCATTGATTTTGTCAAGATTCAGAGTATGGGTAATTAGTGCATCTAGGTTAATCTTCTTTGCCATATAATCAGAAACCAGTTTAGAGGCACCATCTCTGCCTTTCCAGCCTGGAAATACACAGATTAACAATAGATTTAATACAAGAGAGCCAGTATACAAGAAAGGCCCTACAATTTGTTGCTGGAGGTGCTGGCTTTGAGGAAATACAAGGATTTCCTGCTAACTTGTCTGGACCATCAGGAGAATGAATACCTGTCCCAGCCATATACTTTGTGTGGAAGGCTATTATCCTGGAGGAGACCTCTGGGCCTGCAGAGGAGTATTTGTTTATAGCAACTAGAACATGGACCTCTTCTTAGAGATTGTGTGTGTGTGTGTGTGTGTGTGTATGTGTGTTGATCTGCAGCTTCAGGAAAGAGCCAAATATTTTAAGGGAAGAGAAGAACTTTCACCATGGCAGTGCTCAGTGACAGGGCTTTTGAAAAATGAATGTTTATAAACGAGATAAGAATAAAATGTGCCTTTAGGAAGTAAAATAGTACAGGAAAAGACGAGGTCAGTTAAGATAATATAAAACTTAGCATTGTATTTTCTCTGTTCTTGTGATTCTCAAGAAACATTGTCTTCATGTTTAGCTCTGTGCTGAGCGACATGCCCAGTGAGTCACCACAAAGAATTTGGTGGTCTGCTCATTTCTGCAAAGGGTGAGTGTGTGATTTTGCAAGGAGGCAACAGTGTCCTAGGCAGCTGGTTCTGTGACAGGGTCTTGGCAGTTACTTGCTTTTCTTGGTTCCAGCCCCAGCCAGTTTCTCCAGCCTTTCCAAAACTATTCTCAACACAATTTAAAACACTTCCAATACACTTATTTTCTGTTTAAGTTGGTTTTAATTATGTGTAATCAAGAATTCTAAATGATGCTCTGTGTTATGACACGAAGCATGGTGTGTTTTTCCATTTGTTTTTATCATTTAAAAAGTTGAAGTGTAATTAATATGTAACATATTTGTTTTATATGTATAATATAATGATTTGATATATGTATATATTATGAAATGATTACTATTAAACTAAGTTTAGTTAACATCCATCACCACACATAGTTACCGTTTTTTCTTGTGATAACAACTTTTGATGTCTTTTCTACCTGTTGATTGGTCATCTGATAAAGCATTTTCATATCTATGTAAAGAACACTTTCACTTGTTTTTTGTTTCTTCTTTTAACCAAAAACAACAACAACAACAACAACAAAAAGTTGGGTCCAGGAACACAGAACTAGGTTAGATAGTGTTTCTGAGGCCACTAATTTTAGGGGGAAATTTTTTTCACTGTGTCCTGTCGTTAGAGGCTACCCTTTAACTGAAAACCTTTGAAACCGATGGATTATACTATCTGTAGAAGGAATTAACTTACATTCATGACCATTATATGAATGTATAGGTGTCGAGCAAAATAGTTTCCTTGTGAGTTTTATTTGAAATATTAGTGAGCCCATTTAACAAGAGTTAATTGAGTATGTGTATTTAGAATCAACGATTATTGTCTCTGAGGGACATATTGTCTCTAGAGGGAAATAGCAATGGATATGTTTAATTATCCGAAATGGGGGAACTGATAATTAAACTGATTTATTACTTGTTTTGGCTGGCCATGCCATTTATCTACTCTATGCCCATGAATTTGATAAGATTCCTGGTATCTACAGTACACTGCCATAAGTAGTTGGGAGAAGACAAATGGGTCGCCAGTCCCCAAAATTCAGGCAGCTCCTGGTTCTCATCTCTTTTGCCCAAGAATTCAAATTTCCCCCAAATCTCTGGATAAGTATATTTCTCTTAAGTATCGGGTTGCTTGCTTATGAGCCTAGAATCCCACACAGATTTAGTTTAGTTTGTTTTCTACTTCCTCAGTAAGAAAACGCTTTTAAAGTCTTTAAAATATATAAGTTGTAAGACAGGTTTTAAAAATGGAAAACCACAAGGGGTTGTATGAAAATTTTTTTCCCTCTGGAAAAAATATTCTCTTTCGGTTTTATCGGTCATTTCTTTTTCAATCATGAGTTCATTATGTTTAATGTCTTTGAGTTGTACAATGCCAACTTGACTGTTTTGGGTAAGATTTAACATTAGTTGAAACATTTACTAATAATTCAGTATATTCTCCAGAGGATTCCAATTGGCCATCATATAACTGAATTGAATATTTATTGATCACAGTATTGTCAGTGTTGTCTTTCCTTTTTGATTTAGAATTTGCATTAAACTTTGGACACTAATCAGTTAAAAACAAACCTCTTCCTTTGCATGAGAAAAAAAATTACTAAGAAGCAACATCAATATTCATCCCCTTATCTTAGATATTTGTGTGTTGAAACAACTATAATGTAAAGCTCTCATTCAAGCATTCATTACACATTTCTCTACTTCCCTCCTCTACACTCCCACACATTTCCATTCTTCCCTGAATCATTCATACCTCCATAAACAGATCCCTTTAAAGAACGTCCTGAGAAGAACAAGTGGCCACTGATGTTGAGTTGGACACCAATGATTAGCCCAATAATCACGCAGACCCCATGGCTCTCACAGCAGGAGGCCAGGGCAGCCGCCTGTTGTAAAGCAATGTAAAACAATGAGGGGGTTAAGAGGTGTACTTGAGAGTTGGACCTAAGTCTGAATCTCAGCTTGACTGTTCTCAATGGTCTGTTACATGCTTTTCTGATTGATGCTCCTTGTCCTCATTTGAAATAACATTTATTTTTTAAGAATGCGCTGAAACATAAATAGGACATTGTGTGCTACAGAGTATAGTATCTGGTACAATAGATGAAAATCAAAAAATGAAAATAAAGGCACCCATGGTATAGTAATAATAATAATGACAGTAGTAATTTTTATACTGACACGGGCGGTTAGTCAGAGCCGACATATTCACAGGGCTTCCCAGGTAGCCCTAGTCATAAAGAACCCTTCTGCCAGTGCAGGAGATGTTAGAGATGCGAGTTCAATCCCTGCGGTGGGAAGATCCTCTGGAGAAGGGAATGGCAACCCACCCCAGTATTTTTGCCTGGAGAAAACCATGCAGATAGGAGCCTGGTGGGCTATAGTCTGTGGGATTGCAAAGAGTCAGACATGACTGAAGTGACTTAGCATATTCTTTTAGATACTGAAAAATATAGTTGGCTATTTGTATAGCATCATATATTAGCAAAGTTATAAATAAGCATGTTCCCATTATTTATTTTCAAACACTATTTTTCGGAGCAAGACTATCTGCAGGAAAGCCTGTGACTACAGGCGAGGGGATTTATCTGTAGTGAGGAATGGAAACATTTTGTAAGCTGAGGAAAGGGTCTCAGTTGGAGGAGGCAGATCTTGGGTTTTTTTTTTTAATACTTTATTCTACATTACAATACTGTATTTGTTTTGCCATACATTGACATGAATCAGCCACAGGTGTCCACGATCTCCCAATGCTGAAGCCCCCTCCCACCTCCCACCCCACATCCTCTCTCTGAATCATCCCGTGCACCAGCCCCATGCATCCTGCATCCTGTATTGAACATAGACTGGCGCTTCATTCTTACAAGATAGTATACATGTTTCAACGCCGTTCTCCCAAATCATCCCACCCTCTCCCTCTCCCTCAGAGTCCAAAAGTCCTTTCTATACCTCTGAGTCTCTTTTGTTGTCTCACATAGAGGGTCATCATTACTATCCTTCTAAATTCCATATATATGTGTCAGTATACTGTATTGGTGTTTTTCTTTCTGGCTTACTTCACTCTGTATAATCGGCTCCAATTTCATCCATCTTGGGTTTTCACGGGGCTGATTAGAAGATGGAGACATGCAACCCAATAGTATGCTATTTCTACAGTCCCAAAGAAAGAGAGGCTCAAATTGTGAAATAATGTCCTATCCATTTATATTCTTACATAAACCATATTTGGCCAGAAAAATTACTGTTTTTTTCCCTTCATTCTTGAACTCTTTTAATTGAGGTTGGTAAATAATGTTTCCTGGACAATTATCTCAGATCCAACATGATAGACTTTGCTAAAGGTGTAGAGCTTTGCAGGGTCATTAATTATTCTTATCACACTTAAATCTTCTGGCTTGGAAGTTATAGTCACTAAGCTGCTCCTTATTATGAAGAAATTCAGTAAGAATTCCTTACAAAGCTTTTTTTCCTGTCTATTGTAGCTGTCTGCTTATTTGAAGGAATAGTATTGATATAATGGAACAGAGGGAGAAGAAAACTCAGTATGGGGGTTCAGTGTTTGGGATAGTGAATAGATTTATAAGAGTAGACAGAAGGTACCAGGTGGGATGTCATGGGTACAAAGAGAATTAAATAGAGATTGTGGAGGGAGAGAGATGATATGGGGTGGGAGGTGGGAGGGGGCTTCGGCATTGGGAGATCGTGTACACTTGTGGCTGATTCATGTCAATGTATGGCAAAACCAATACAGTATTGTAACATAAACTAAAGTAAAAAAAAAAAAAAAAAAAAAAAAGCTAAAATAAAGACTGGGGGCTTCCCTGGTGGTTCAAACAATAAGAATCTGCCTTCCAATGCAGGGGACACAGATTCAGTACCTGGTCAGGGAAGATCCCACATGCTGTGGCATGACTAAGCCCGTGTGCCACAACGTCTGAGCCCGTGCACTGCAACTACTGAAGCCCAGGCACCTAGACCCTCTGCTTCACAAGAGAAAATCCATGGAAATAAGAAGCCCATGCACCACAATAAAGAGTTGCCTTCACTCACCACAACTAGAGGGAGCCCTATGTACAGCAACGAAGACCTACCACAGCCAATAAATGCATAAATCTTAAAAAAAATGACTGATAGAAATATTGGTAATTTTCACAACTGAAAATCACATACCACGGTCTCTGGATGTCCAATGACCTCAAAGCTAAAGTCCACACCATCACCTGTCAGGTCAAATAAAACTTCTTGGATGGGTTTCTCATAGTCCTGTGGGTTGATGCACTCAGTGGCACCCACTTCCTTTGCCTTCTCAAATTTGTCTTTGTTGATGTCCACTGCAATGATCCTGGCTGCTCCAGCTGCTTTGCAGCCCATGATGACAGACAGGCCAACTCCTCCCAGGCCAAACACGGCACAAGTGGAGCCTGGGGTCACCTGCATACCCAAAGGCAGAAAAAAAAAGAGCAAAGGGAACGTATACTGTGACTTAATTGGATAGACAAGATCGGAATGTACTTTTTTATGAGACATAAACAAAGGCCATCTTCAGAAAAACATGTGACTAGAGAATTTTAGCTTCTCAACATATTTCTAGATACGGGATACTTTTTGACAGAGGAACAAAAACTAACCTGTAAAAAGAGTTTTAAGTCTCAGGAATTAGGGTAAGTACAAGTTTAATGAACTTTCATTGACTCTTTAGACTTATTTAATAGAGTATTTAATTTCATATATTTTTGAGTTTTCCACCTTCTTGCAACATTTCCCTTCTCTTTTCTTTTGGTTATCTGTAAACTTTGCTTCACTTATAATGTCAGTGCCTTACAAAGGTAAAGACTTATTTTTTATTGGGTCTAAAATGAGACTAATTTAAATTGAACCCTATACTAAGTCTCTGGATAGTATGGGGACTAATGGAGATTGAAAAAATAAAGAACTAAAATTTACTTGCTGCTTCAGCCTGGATGGGAGAGGTGTTTGAGGGAGAATGGATACATGACTGAGTATGGCTGAGTGCCTTTGCTCTTCACCTAAAACTATCATAACATTGTTAATCGGCTATACGCCAATACAAATTAAGAAATGCAAAAGAAAAAAATTTTTAAAAAGGAAATTTATTAACCACTTAAAGAAAGAAGCTAGGCAGGTTTGGGTGATATCCCAGAAACTGTCATTTAACAGTAACCCACTCTAGAGTTCTACAGTGGCCTAGTGGTTAGGATTCCAGGCTTTCACTGCTGTGGCTTGTATTCAGTCCCTTGTTGGGAAACTGAGATCCTGCAAGTCAATGTGGTACCACCAAAAAGGAAAAAAAAAAATCAAACAAAGCAGTAACCCACTCAACCAGAGTGGGATTACCTGACTAGTCTGTTTTACATGCCAACGTCTTCTCCATCAATTGGTCTTTTTACTTCCCTTTTGTTTTTATAGGAACTTATCACCATCTGTTAAATAACAGAATAGAAGCTCAATGGGCACTTTTAGCTGTTGAATCATAGCATCTGGAACAGTGAATGGCCCCATAAATGTATGTTGAAAGAAAAAAAGAATTAACTGGAATGTGGAAGGATACATAGTCATGTTAAGCTGTAGTATGTTCAACTCCCGGGAATTCCTGATGTCTCCACTTGTGAATGGCATCTAGACTTAATTTGCCACATACTACTGACCAAGAAGGAATGGGAAATATGTGCAAGGGAGTATAGGTGACTAGACAATAATACAGAACTTGAGGATGTTTTGTGGCAGGTTTGAGAGTCTCTCTCAGGCTATATGATCAGACATGGCCCAGATATATAAGGCCTTCCAATTCCATAAGTCAACAATTACATTCATAATGGATATAAATGCTCCTCACCTTGGCAGTATTGACTGCACCACCATACCCAGTAGAAAAACCACAGCTAACTAAGAATACTTTCTCCAGAGGTGCAGCTGCATCGATCTTGGCGACTGAAATTTCATTCATTACTGTGTATTCAGAGAAGGTGCTTGTATTCCCAAAGTGGTATACTGGTCTTCCCTTGCAGGTAAATCTACTGGTACCATCAGACATCAGGTAGGTTTCTCCCTGTCTTTTATAGACAAAAGCAAACAAAAAACATTTATTTGGAATTAGAAAGTTTAGATTCCTTTTAAGGAAATTGAATTAATTTTTCAAAAAATGTTTGTAAAACTTACTTGAATTTTATACAAAAATTGTCTGCAGAATTAAGGCAAGAGGTGCATTCTCCACATTGTGGTAGAAAGAGTGCGATCACTTTGTCTCCTAAGAGAGCAAAATTGTTTATGAAGGCATTATATTTAAAGTAAACAGATAGCTGTATCTCAGGAACTCAGCAACAAGGCGCTCAAGAAAATATAACCAAGAATCAGTGCCATATTTAATTGTGTTTGCTACTGTGGAGAATACTTACCAAAAAGGGGATATCTTTGGCATGTGTGTCTAGCCCTGGGCTCAGTGTCTGACTCCCAGGGGCTGGCTTCAGATTTGCCTCCTTTCTGTCATGTAGCCACTCAGCCAAGTCTTTTCTCACATTTCCTATAAAACTTCTGCTGTCAGGAACTGGATTTAAAACTGCATGGATACCACAAACTCACAGAATAAGCTTCTGGATCAGGGAGAGAGGATTGTCTCCATGCTATCTTCTGTGTTTTACATCAATCCTTTCTCCAGAGGTAGGCATTTTTTTCTACTAATGTTCAAAGTATAAGAGGAGTATTAGAATAACCTGCCTGTGATGGACTTACTGACTGCCCCATTGTCTATCCTTGTAAACCAGAGCAATTTACTTCATATTTTCTGTAAAAATAATTTGTAGAATTTCATTTATTTTCATTTTTTTAAAAAAATAATACATACTCATGGTAAAATTTAAACAGTACAAGTGAAAATTGACATCCAAGTCTCTAGTCTTCCTTATCCCACCCTAAAGACAATTACTTTTATCCATATCCAAGGTATTTTTTTTCGGGCTTCCCTGGTGGCTCAGAGGTTAAAGCGTCTGCCTCCAATGCGGGAGACCTGGGTTCGATCCCTGGGTCGGGAAGATCCCCAGGAGAAGGAAATGGCAACCCACTCCAGTGTTCTTGCCTGGAGAATCCCATGGATAGAGGATCCTGGTAGGCTACAGTCCACAGGGTCGAAAAGAGTCAGACACGACTGAGCAAATTCACCTTCACCTTCACCCTAAGGTATTTTTCAGAGACATAATCCCTTTAGAAAGACAAAAACTAGTATACTATGTATCCTATCATAGGCCTTGCTTTTTTATTTAAAGGTTGATCTTGGAGATTTCTTATCTTATAACGATACAGCATTCTATCATTTATTTAATATTTATTGGAAAATCCCATGGACGGAGGAGCCTGGTGGGCCGCAGTCCATGGGGTCACTAAGAGTCGGACACGACTGAGCGACTTCACTTTCACTTTTCACTTTCACGCACTGGAGAAGGGAATGGCAGCCCACTCCAGTGTTCTTGGCTGGAGAATCCCAGGGACGGGGGAGCCTCATGGGCTGCCGTCTATGGAGTCGCACAGAGTCAGAGACGACTGAAGCGACTTAACAGCAGTAGCAGCAGCTGTTATATAAATATATCATAATTTATATTTAAGCAGCACCCTGTATACTGACAGACATTTAGGTTGTTTTCTATTTTTATTATTTCTTCCTCTCTGACATGAAAAAGAACATTGCAATAAGTATTTTGAGCACACATGGTCTGTGGTAGGCAGAATTTCTAAAATGGCTCACCAAAGATGTCCTATCCTAATTCCCAGAAATTAAATATGTCAAGTTATCATGCCTGTGAATGTTACATGGAAAGAAGAGAGGCTTTGCAGGTATAATTAAAATTACTAAGCAGTTGACATTAAAGTAGGAGATTATCCTGGGTTATTTAGGTGGACCAAAGATCCATGAAAGGAGACAAGAAGAAAGCAGAAGAGGAAGAAAAAGTGATTCAGAGCATGAGAAGGACTTGATGTGCCATTGCTGCTTTGAGGCTAGAAGTGGGTAAAGGGGCTCCATGAGAAGGAATGTGAGTAGCTTCAATGAGCTGTCTGTAGCCCCAGCTGACAGCCTATCAACAGAGGTTGAGCACCTTAGTCTTACAACCTTCAAGGCTGTCAGCCCTAAATATGACACTTCAAGTCTTTGGTAATTTTTTAGATAAACAGTTTTTCTGTTGTCTTTAAAATTTTAATTTATTTAGGGTTTGAGTTTGGGCATCTTCTCACATGCTTAAAAAGCATTTGTGTGTATATGTGTATATATCTATTTCTCTGTATATGTTTCCCTCCAAACTAGATGCATATTTCCTTTGCCAATTTTCATAAGTTAGTGTGAAAGAATTCTTTATAAATTAAAGAAATTTGCCCACTGTCATATTGGCTTGTTGATTTGGGTGAAGGGTATTTTTTAACACAGAATTTTAAAGAACTTAATTTTCAAATTTATCGATATGTTATTTTACATCTGAATTTTTTGTGTTGGTTAAAATTTCCTTCCCTTCTCTGAGGTATTACAAAATGTTCTATTACAATAATTTATAATACTCTATGGTTTCACTTTTCACATTTAATTCTTGGATTCATATAGCATCTTTCTTTCTATAAAAATGTAATAGCAACTCAAGTTACTTTTATTCTCCAGAAAACTATCCAGTTGTTTCAATATTATATACTGAAACCCATGTTTCCCCTTCAAATTTTAAAGGCAGACTTAATCCTATATTAAATTCCTACATGAATTTGATCCAGTTCTGAACTTCTTCCCTATTTAGTTCACTAATGTGTTCAACTGTTTATCATGGTTGAACTATTTATCAAATTTATCATATGCTTCATTTAAACAATTGTTCAACCATTTTTCTCAGTTGATTTTTTTGAGGAAATTTTTGTCACATTTGCACTCTTTCAAGTTCAATCTCAGTACATTCTATTTTTTATTTTTATTAATATCAAAATATAAGTATAAAGAATACATTTAGTATTTTTCTGTAATTTATACTTAACCCTCCTTTTCTAAGAAACGGGCAATATTTTACCTTTTATTTCACTTACGCTTAACATAATTTAAGGGATGCTTTTATTCCTGAGGTGGGTTCTAAGTTGCTGCTATTTCCTAATTCCAGGTGCCAGCTCATACCTGCTCTCACTGTGCTCACTCCTTCTCCCACACTCTCGACTACTCCAGCTCCTTCATGGCCCATAATGATAGGATAGTGTTGGTGCTGAAGATTTTTATCCTTCAGCATTTTCATCTCGGTCCCACAGAGCGCAGTGGCCACCATCTGTATGGAAGGCAAAGAGTAATGTAGTTTTCTCTGTCTCAGAGATGTTCTAGAATTGTTAATGTTGTAAAGTGCTTTGGTAGTTTGATATGCTGCATTAATATTAATGCATTAATTTCTTGGTTTTAATTCTGGACAAGGGCCAGTAATGTGTTTCAATCAATGTAATGTTTTTCACTAGCTAATTTTGGAATCAAATGATTTTAAAACTTACTGGAGAGGGTAGGATAGGCTCAGAAGAGACCGTTGTAAAATCACATGTGGCATCAAAGGTCTCACTTTGTGCTTCACTGTAGCTTGTGGGTGGGAGTGTGGAGGAGCAAGACCAATGATAGAAATGAAGGAATTGGAATACAGGAAGGAGAGGGATAATGCCTCCTATTATAATTGAGGCTTTAATTTATTTCACATGAGGGCTTTACAGTTATGTTATTGGTGTAAGTTGTAATTACACCTTTTGTTGTAAATCAGCCAGATAGTTTAAAGTGGAGGCAGTCAGAGCAGTGGTTACTGAAGAGTTCAGAGGTGAAATTTTGGCTCTGCACCCTTGTTTAACTGTGTGATCAGGGGATAATTTGTCCTTCTGAGTCTCAGTTTCTTCATCTCTAAAATGGGTATGGGGTTGGAATGCATGTACATGAGCATACACACACACATACACGCGCATATATTCACACATGGCTAAGTCAAGAATTGAAATCTATTGAAATTTGACCATGTAAAAGGGGGATAATTTGAAGGGTATCATAACATTGCTTGTAACTTGGACTGTAAGCAGTGCAGTTAGAATAAATGGATCTAGAAATCCATCAAGCAGCTTTTGTCTTCATCTGTCTACTTTGACTCAGTGTATGTATAGCTGCATTTTCCTATCATTCTCTGAAGACAGGCTTTCTCTTATTCATATGATCACATGGTTAAAAATGACTGCCAGCCCTGAGCCCCTCCAGCCTCTCTAGTTCCCTCCATCCCCTGTCTTGCTCAGACTCTTTGAATCTTGTTCAAATTCTTGAGTGAGAGATTCAGATTGGTAGCTTATCAGATAATGGCTGGATGTCCTTGAGTTGGTGTCCACATCTCTCTGTATGAGTTGCGATCCTGTGCGTGGAGAGTGAATAGAGATGGCCAAATGACCTTCTGTGCACTCCATGGATCATATAAGCCAGAGATGACTTTTTGAAAAGAGGGCATGGATTGCACAGGCAAGGTAACTTAGAAAATGATGATCTCTCTGTGATCCATTAATAAATAATATTTATTCATCATTACTAACATTAAATAGTGAAAATTCAAAAGAAACTGAACTAGAAGTCAGGTGAGCTACCTTCTGGGCTGGTAGTCTCTTATTAGAATCACCTAGGGGAGATTCAGACATGACTGAAGCGAGTTAGCAGCAGCAGCAGCAGGGGAGATTTAAAAACTCTAATGATCAGCCTGTGTGCATGCTAAGCTGCTTCAGTCGTGTCTGACTCTTTGTAACCCTATGCACTGTAGCCTGCCAAACTCCTCTGTCCAGGGGATTCTCCAGGCAAGAATACTGAGTGGATTGCCATGCCCTCTTCCAGGGAATCTTCCCAACCCAGGGATCAAACCCAGGTTTCTTGCTTGGCAGGAGTGTTTTTTACCACTAGTGCCCCTTGGGAAGCCCAATCAGACTGCACTCCACACCAGATAAATCACAAATTCAAAATCTCTAAGGGTGGGATTCAATTTTCAGCATTTTCCAAAGCTCCCAAGTGATTCCAGACATATAAGCAAGGTTGAGAAAAGCAGTTGAAGTCTCTATTCTTATTTAACCGCTATAGAACAGTTCTATATATTATTGATTTCAATTTTATTTTTAAAATAACAGGTATCTGTAAGCCTCTTCCAGCTCTAACCTGAATTCCAAAGACTGAGTCTTGATTTATCTATAATCAAACACAATTTCATAAAACATACAGTCAATCCTTCTTATCCATGGGTTTTTTATCCATGGACTCAACCAATAAGGGATTGAAATTATTTTTTAAAAATCCAGAAAGTTGCCCAAATAAAACTTGAATTTGCTGCATGCTGGCAACTACTTACATATCATTTACATTGTATTTACAACAATTTGTATAGCATTTTTAGCATTTATCTTGTATTAGATATTTTTAAGTAACCTAGGCGCTAGTGGTAAAGAACCCTTCTGCCAATGCAGGAGATGTAAGAGACGTGGGTTTGACCCCTGGGTCAGGAAGATCCCCTGGAGGAGGGAACAACCACCCATTCCAGTATTCTTACACGGAGAATTCTATGGACAGAGGAGACTGGTTGACTACAGTCCATAGGGTCACAAAGAGTCAGACACAACTGAAGTGACTTAGCAGAGGTGATTTAAAATATACAGGAGAATGTGTGTAAGTTATATGCAAATACCACACCATTTTATATAAGGAACTTGAGCCTCCTAGGATTTTGGTATGGAGTAGGGGAGGCTTGGTACCAATCCCCTGCAGATATAGGGGGAGGGCTGTTTCAAGGTAACTTAAATATCATGAAGAATATCATAAAGAAAATTGAAAGTACAGATTAAAGTATGGTTTGTGGGTAGAAACTTCTTTTAATTAGTAGCAGTTAAAAATAAGTGTCCATTGGGTACGTAACCTATGCTATACCTTCCTAACTGTTTCTCTGGACTTGAAGACTAATGGAAATGTATAATAAAAAAGAAATAGGAGAGCATATAGTTTTCTTTCTGAATTGAACATTGTGAAAAGAATGTATAATCTACAGTGAACAGCTCTGAGTTTTGATGAGGAAATATTGTGAATTTTTGTTTTTTTACCTTTATGCGAACTTCTTTTGCCTTTGGTGGAGCCACTTCTACCTCCTCAATGGAAAATGATCCACCAGGCTTCCAGAGTATGGCTGCTCTGCACTTGATAACCTGGGAAGAAGAATATGGAGGCAGAAAGGGAAACTCCTTAGGCTTGGGAGTTAGAGAATTCCTATATTAATGATTATTAGAAGGTTGAATCCAATTCTTTCACACTCAAGCCTAGATTTAAAAAAAAAAAATGGAAGAAATCATTGCTTAAATATACTCAGAATGTAGCCTCTTGACCTCAACTCTTCCTGTACTATCAGTCTCTGTATTCAAATCAGTCTTGCAGTTCTAACTGTATTTACATACTGCTACACAACCAAGAGGATAGATGTCATACTTTCGGTCTTATGATGAATGAAGTTGTTCAGTTTCAGGGTAGAAATGACATTGCAGTGTGAGAGTTATTTGTGATGCTAGGTATGGGAGAGAATCAGTTTTGGGGTGCAGGCAGGAATGGAGACCATCTAGTTATGGCAGTTCATCAAATGGTGTTCACTGGCAGACTGAGATTGAAGAGGTTGTTGTTGGTAAGGTAGTCCTTCAAGGGTTCTGATTTCAGCCCATCATTGTTCTCACTATAAATTATTACCCTCGTGATTTCACCTAGTTTATATAGAATCAATTATTACTTTTATATAGATGATCTTTGTAACAGACTTGTTACTAAGCTTTAGATTCTGTTCATTGGCTATTTGATTGTACTGTGCTTAGTTGCTCAGTCATGTATCATGTATAATTCTTTGCGACCCTTTGGACGGTCCTACAGGCATCTCAAATTCAACATGATAAAGCATGAAGACACTGTTATTTCTTTCCTCCACGACCCCCCTTCCCTTGACCAGTGGTGGATACAGCACACAATTTGTTCTTTCCTCTGCTTTCTCTGTTTCAATGAGTTGCCATGTAATCTATTCAATAATACAAGAAATAAACCTAGAAAGAGCCTTGGTTTGTCTTTTTCCCTCAACAATCTAAAAATTTCTGTAATCTGACCCCTCCTCTCCATTTCTGCTGCTACTGTGTGGTCCAGTCCTCACTGTCTTTCACCTGGCTTGGTTCATCACCTTGAAGTCCATCTTTTATAGCATTGCTGTGCTTAGCCGCTCAGTTCTATCTGACTCTTTGTGACCCCATGGACTGTAGCCCACCAGGCTCCTCTGTCCATGGGGATTCTCCAGGCAAGAATACTGGAGTGGGTTGCCATGCCCTACTCCAAGGATCTTCCTAACCCAGACCGGAATTGAACCCAGGTCTCCCAATTGCAGGCAGATTCTTTACTGTCTGAGCCACAGGGAGGGAAGCCCTGAATTATAATCCTTATCATGCTAATTCTCTACCTAAAAATGATACTGTCACCAGTTGTTTGTCAGGATCTGTTGACATGATCTACAAAGCTTTCCATGATCTTCCTGTCAGTCTTCCAACCTTATTTCTAGTCATTTCCTGCCCTCAGGAACAACAGAAAAATTCTGGATAATTTTCTTCTGTTTTTCCTCATGTTTCGTCTACCTGCACAACTGTCTCCTCCTTTACCTGGTGAATTCTTAACATCTGTAAGTTTTCTCTTATATGTCACTTTCTCTGGGAAGCCAGGCAAGCTTAGGGGCCATGCCCTTCTCTTTTTCACTACCCTTGGACTCTCTTTCATAATTACTGTGTCTTTCTATGAGATCCTTTAAGGAGAGGATATATCTTTAACCTTGGAAAGTTTGATATACGGCTTGATATATTGCCTATTAAAGAACTGGATTAAAAAAACTGAAGAAAGGCAAGGCACATAAAAGGAATAAAAGAAAAGGGGAAGGAGAAGGAGACATATTAAGATTAAGATTGTCTTCCACCTTTAGGAGTATAGAGAGTAGTTGAGTAATGCTGCTAAGTCGCTTCAGTCGTGTCCGACTCTGTGCGACCCCACAGATGGCAGCCCACCAGGCTCTGCTGTCCCTGGGATTCTCCAGGCAAGAACACTGGAGTGGGTTGCCATGTCCTTCTCCAGGTGTTGGTAAATAGACAAGCACACAGGTTGACACATTTATGCTATGACATAAAAAAGAATACTATACTTACTTTCCCTGTAGTACTCATGCTGATTTTCTCTGTGTTCTTCTGGCCACAGATGAATATACTGAGAAAAGGAGATTCTGGTTACAACTTTCAAAGTCCAAGGGATTAGAGGTCACTGTTTGATCAAGAGGCTGAGTCCTGACCTTTGTGTATTAATCAGGTAATTAATACACCTCATAACTGGAAACAGATTTTCCTGATCCTTGATGGAAGTTCCTAATTATAATATGAAAAAGATTTAGTTCAGTGCAAAAGCACAAAAGGTGAAATTGTGCAAAGTTTTTCTTCTCTTAGTCATGAGGCTCCCCTCTTAGTATCCATTCTGTTGAATTTTAAATTTGGTCTTCTAAATGTCCAAGTTTAAAATTTCTATTAACATGTATAAAATTGTGTCTGTGTTGTTTTTCCAATGCAGATATGGTATCTATGAGTTTAAATTTGAGTAATCCATTGTTTTTCCAAGCATGTGTCCCATTATTGAGGAATTAGGATGTTACTAGCTAGTTTTATCTAGGAGTTTAGCATAAGCTCCTCACCTCTTGGTATGCTGAGCTGGTTACTCAGAGAAATTGAAACCAATTTGGGTAAGAGGCCTAACAATCAGGATTTGAATTTGAACAAATCTCTGTATGTGGATTAAGAGACCTGACCAGGACCCTGATGAACATGAGGAAAAGGAAATACATTCCCAATGAAAGGTAAACCAGTAGGCAGGTTTTAGCTAGAAAGGAAGAAACTAAGATAAAATGAGTACATGATCTTCTTCCTTAGCCTGTGAGATTACAGTGGATTATATTGATTGATTTTCAAATACTGAACCAGCTTTACATATCCAGAACAAATTCTACTTGGTGTATTAGTTTTCTTTCTTTGCACTGTCTTTGTCTGATTTTGGTTTCATAGTAATAATAATATCATAAAACTATTTCCTCCTTTTCTATTTTCTGGGAGAGATTGTATAGAATTGATATTAATTCCTTAAATGTTTGGTTGAATTCTTTAATGAGACCATCTGGGTCTAGAGATTTCTATTTTGGGGTATTTAAAATTGTGAATTTAATTACTTTTGTATTTGTTGGTTGGTTGGTTTGGTTTAGTCTCTAAGTTGTGCCTGACTCTTGCAACCCCATGGATTCTAGCCCACCAGCCTCCTCTGTCCAGAGGATTTTCCAGGCAAGAATATGTAAATGATCTGTTTTGTATTTTAGTCTGCAGTCTTTGAGCAATTACTCCATTTCATCTAATTTGTCAAATTTATGTGTATAGAATTGCTAATGAAGTGTGAAAGTGAAAGTTACTCAGTCATGTCTGACTCTTTGAGACCCCATGGACTATATATTCCATGGAATTCTCCAGGCCAGGTTACTGAGGTAGGTAGCTTTTCCCTTCTTCAGGGGATCCTCCCAACCCAAGGATGGAACCCATGTCTCCCTCATTGCAGGTGTATTCTTTACCAGCTGAGCCACAGAACTGTTTGTATTCCCTTATGATTCTTTTGATGTTTGCAGTGTCTGTAGTAATATACTCTGTTTGATTCTTTATTATTGATAATTTGTGTCCTTTTTCTTTTTTTTTTTGGTCAGAAGCCAGTCTTATATTTCAGGCATTCATTTGATGCTGGGGTAATGATGATGAATATGATATTCAGAGTCCACAGTACCATAGTGTGAACAAAAAATCAGACAATTACAATACAGTGTTTGACATGGTATAATGGAGGGAGTTGAGGATGCAATAGAAACAGAGAGGAAGTATATGTAATCTATATTTCTAGGGGCCCAAGACTAATAGAGTTTTGCCAAGAGAATGCACTGGTCATAGTAAGCACCCTCTTCCAACAACAGGAGAGAAGACTCTACACATGGACATCACCAGATGGTCAACACTGAAATCAGATTGATTATATTCTTTGCAGACAAAGATGGAGAAGCTCGGTACAGTCAGCAAAAACAAGACCAAGAGCTGACTGTGGCTCACATCATGAACACTTTATTGCCAAATTCAGACTTAAATTGAAGAAAGTAGGGAAAACCGCTAGACCATTCAGGTATGACCTAAATCAAGTCCCTTATGATTCTACAGTGGAAGTGAGAAATAGATTTAAGGTACTAAATCTGATAGACAGAGTGCCTGAAGAACTATGGATGGAGTTTTATGACACTGTATAGGAGACAGGGATAAAGACCATCCCTATGGAACAGAAATTCAAAAAAGCAAAATGGCTGTCTGAGGAGCCCTTACAAATAGCTGTGAAAAGAAGAGAAGTGAAAAGCAAAGGAGAAAAGGAAAGATATTCCCATTTGAATGCAGAGTTTGAAAGAATAGCAAGGAGAGATAAGAAAGACTTCCTCAGCCATCAATGCACAGAAAGAGAGGAAAACAACAGAATGGGAAACACTAGAGTTCTCTTCAAGAAAATTAGAGATACTAAGGGAACATTTCATGCAAAGATGGGCTCGATAAAGGACAGAAATGGTATGGACCTAACAGAAGCAGAAGATATTAAGAAGAAGTGGCAAGCATACACAGAAGAACTGTACAAAAAATATCTTCATGACCAGATAATCACAATGATGAGATCACTCACCTAGAGCCTGACATCCTGGAATGTGAAGTCAAGTGGGACTTAGGAAGCATCAGTAAGAACAAGTCTAGTGGAGGTGATGGTATTCTAGTTGAGCTATTTCAAATCCTAAAAGATGATGCTGTGAAAGTGCTGCACTTAATATGCCAGCAAATTTGGAAATCTCAGCAGTGGCCACAGGACTGGGAAAGGTCAGTTTTCATTCCCATCCCAAAGAAAGGCAATGCCAAAGAATGCTCAAACTACCGCACAATTGCACTCATCTCACATGCTAGTAAAGTAATGCTCAAAATTCTCCAACCCAGGCTTCAGCAATACGTGAACCATGAACTTCCAGATGTTCAAGCTGGATTTAGAAACGGCAGAAGAACCCGAGATCAAATTGGCAACATCCATTGGATCACCGAAAAAGCAAGAGAGTTCCAGAAAAATATCTTTTTCTGCTTTATTGACTATGACAAAGCCTTTGACTTCGTGGATCCCAATAAATAGGGAAAATTCTTTGAGATCGGAATACCAAACCACCTGACCTGTTCTTGAGAAACCTAAATGTAGGTCAGGAAGCAACACTTAGAACTGGACATAGAACAACAGACTGTTTTCAAATAGGAAAAGGAGTACGTCAAGGCTGTATATTGTCACCTTGCTTACTTAACTTCTATGCAGAGTACATCATGAGAAACGCTGGACTGGAAGAAGCACAAGTTGGAATCAAGATTGCAGGGAGAAATATCAATCACCTCAGATATGCAGATGACACCACCCTTATGGCAGAAAGTGAAGAGATGCTAAAAAGCCTCTTGATGAAAGTGAAAGAGGAGAGTGAAAAGGTTGGCCTAAAGCTCACCTTTCAGAAAACGAAGATTATGGCATCTGGTCGCATCACTTCATGGCAAATAGATGGGGAAACAGTGGAAACAGTGTCAGACTCTATTTTGGGGAGCTCCAAAATCACTGCAGATGGTGACTGCAGCCATGAAATCAAAAGACGCTTGCTCCTTGGAAAGAAAGTTATGATCAACCTAGATAGCATATTGAAAAGCAGAGACATTACTTTGCCAAAAAGGTTTGTCTAGTCAAGGCTATGGTTTTTCCAGTAGTCATGTATGGATGTGAGAGCTTGACTGTGAAGTAGCTGAGTGCTGAAGAATTGATGCTTTTGAACTGTGGTATTGGAGAAGACTCTTGAGTGTCCCTTGGACTGCAAGGAGATCCAACTAGTCCATTCTAAAGGAGATCAGTCCTGGGTATTCATTAGGAAGCCTGATGCTGAAGCTGAAACTTCAGTACTTTGGCCACCTCATGAGAAGAATTGATTCACTGGAAAAGACTCTGATGCTGGGAGGGACTGGGGGCAGGAGGAGAAGGGGACAACAGCGGATGAGATTGCTGGATGGCATCACCGAGTCTATGGACATGAGTTTGTGTGAACTCTAGGAGCTGATGTTGGACAGCAAGGCCTGATGTGCTGCGATTCATGGGGTTGCAGACTTGGAAACAGCTCAGTGACTGAACTGAACTGAACTGAAAGGTCTTGCTATAATGAGATTTGGACAATGGCTGGGAGTTAGGAACATAGAATTTGGTGGAGATGGGGTTTAGGTATGGCTGAGTGTGAAGGCTCACAGACAAGGACTCTGATATCTTTTGAAGAACAGGAACTTGGGGAAGACTGAAAAAAGTTCAATGTAATTGAGGCAAAAGGAATGAAATGAAAGATGTGAGGTTAACATGAAAGATTCATGTAGAGAAAGGAGTGGTGAGAATGCCAAATTTACTCAGCTGGTAATTGGCTATGGGATTCTGGTAAGTCTCTACACTGAGCTTCCCTTGTCCTTGATTTTCTTCCCCAATGAATAAAGGTGACAGCCAAATAATCTCAGAAATTACCTCTGCCCATACCCGAACAAAGCTAAGTTCAATAGGTCCCTTTGCAGAAAGGTTCTACAAATGGCTTCTGATAGTGAGATTGGGAAAGGTTAATAATATTCTAGTCCAGGAATCTGTATAACAACCAGAGCTTGGTCTGTATTTGATTTTTCTCCTGAAGGTTCATCTCAGTTTCTTTGAAGTCTGTTTTGTTCTATTATCACATGCACTGTTAATACTACAAAGAGTAATGTTATTTATTTTAATGTTTGGTGCCAAAGTCTGATGTTGCTAAATCATAGATAATTATTAAGCCAATTTCAAAAAAGAAAGTGTAAAGAAAAGTAACATTTCCTCATACTCCTATTAAGTAATGTAAATTGGTTGAGGACTTTGTGAATAAGTTGGGGAAAAACTACCATTTTTCTATGGTCAAATTCTGAAGTAGGGTTTCAAGGTAGGTAAGATGACTATATTAAATTTATACCTATGGCTTCTTTATAGCTACTATCTGTTTGTCATATTTAATGTGAAGAACAGAAATGGCAACTTTTCTGACCTTTTATGTGCTTGCTTGTAAACTCTGCAAATGTGGCCACTTCAGCAGTAATAGCATGTTCTCCATCAAATTAGCATCAATGCCTATTTCATCTTGGTTCGTTTCCAAGGCAAAGCTTTCAATATCACAGTAATCCAAACCTATGCCCCAACCACTAATGCCGAAGAAGCTGAAGCAGAACAGTTCTCTGAAGGCCTACAAGACCTTCTAGAACTAACACCAAAAATATATGCCCTTTTCATCACAGGGGTTTGGAATGCAAATGTAGGAAGTCCAGAGATAACCTGGATAACAGACAAGTTTGATCTTGGAGTACAAAATGAAGCAGGGCACAGGCTAACAGAGTTATGCCAGGAGGACACACTGATCATAGCAAACACCCTCTTCCAACAATAGAAGAGATGACTCTACACATGGACATCCCAGATGGTCAGTACTGAAATCAGACTGACTGTATTCTTTTTGCAGCTAAAGGTGGAGAAACTCTATACAGTCAGCAAAAGTAAGACCAGGAGCTGACCGTGGCTCAGATCATGAACTCATTTTTGCAAAATTCAGGCTTAAACTGAAGAAAGTAGGGGAAACTCCTAAATTCAGTATGACCTAAATAAAATCCCTTATAATTATACAGTAAAAGTGACAAATAGATTCAAGGGGTTGGATCTGTTAGACAGACTGCCTGCAGAACTGTGGATGGAGGTTCATAACATTGTACAGGAGGCAGGGGCCAAAATCACCCCAAAGAAAAAGAAATGCAAGAAGGCAAGATGGTTGTCTGAGGAGGCCTTACAAATAGCTGAAAAAGAGAAGTGAAAGGGAAAAGAGAAAAAGAAAGATATATCCATCTGAATGCAGAGTTCCAAAGAATAGCAAGGAGAGATAAGAAAGTTTTCTTAAGTGAACAGATCAAACAAAATGAGAAAAAAAAAAAAAAAACAACAGAGTGGGAATGACTAGAGATCTCTTCAAGAAAATTAAATATATCAAGGGAACATTTCATGCAAAGATGGGTGCAAGGGTCCAGCCCCGGTGGATCCAGGAAATTTGAAGCAGGGATGGAGTCAGCCTCGAGACAAGAGTTTAGTGGGAGGGTGCCCCGCCTTGGGCTCCCTCTCGCATGGATCTTAGAAGCCAGGGCAAGTAAGTAGATTTGGCGAGCCTCCGTGTTCCAGGTGGGAATTCAGCCAGAAAAGGGGAGAAAAGAACAACATGGGGGAGCCCAGCATCGGTGCAAGACTCAAGGCTTTATTTTCAAAATCAGCTTATATACCCCAAGTTGTACACAAAGAAATAATGGAATATGCAAAGTTATGCAGAGGCAGCATTCCTGACCATCATTGAGACCTGGCTTTCTTTTTGCATACCTTCCCGTATACAAAAAGTCTCAGGTGGTTTACATTATCTTCTGGCCAAGAGGCCTGTTAACATTCTTATGGCTCTCTTCCTAGATAAATGTCTATCAACCAGAAAACTCTTTTTCCCTAGAAGTTTTTTTTTCTTTACTCTGCATCACCCTCAAAGTACTAAATAAAGTTACATTCCTGTAGAACAAAGGTGCAGTGGGTTATAACACAGAAAGTACTTAACTCAAAGATCTAATATTGCTAATACCAGGTCTATTACCTGTTTTTTCTATATACCAATTATATCTACAAATAAAAGATATGAAAATTTGGCAGCAAGTATTGGCTCAACAAATGAAACTTTTAATCAGTCTTATTCTAATGATTTTGTCTCCTTGGAAGCCTCTACATTCCGAGGATGTTTTAAGCTTCCTGTGCCTCTCATGGTCGGGAGGCCGCAAACATTCACATGGGCAGCAGGCAGGCTAGAAAGCCATCAGAGGGGTTTTGGATTGAAACACTCTTATGCCCAGAAGATTTATTATCTAAAAGCTCTAAATTAACCTTTTCCAGAAAAAAGGTGGTGGGGGGACAGCCCCCTATTAACGTCAGAAGAGTAGGTGGAAAGCATAACACAGTAAAGCAGGCAGACTCTGGTTTGGGGGGCTGGATGCTCAGGAAATTCCAGGGGGAACCCCTGAAGCCTGATTACACCCTTGCACTTTGTCCGGCTTCCTTCCTCATGACCTTTTCCACGGGCAGGATTCCTCACACTGGCTCCCGGCAGATGGGCACAATAAAGGACAGAAATGGCAAGGACCTAATAGAGGCAGAAAGGATAAAGAAAAAGTGACATGAATACACAGAAGAACTATACAAAAAGGTCTTAATGACCCAATAACCATGATGGTGTGATCACTCACCTAGAGCCAGACATTCTGGAATATGAAATCAAGTGGGCCTGAGGAAAGCTTACTACAAGCAAAGCTAGTGGAGGTGACAAAATACCATTTGAACTATTTCAAATCCTAAAAGATAATGCTGTGAAAGTGCTGCACTCAATATGCCAGCAAATTTGGAAAACTTGGCAGTGGCTGCAGGACTGGAAAAGGTCAGTTTTCATTCCAATCCCAAAGAAAAGCAATGCCAAAGAATATTCAAATGACCGCACAATTGTACTCATTTCATATGCTAGGAAGATAATTCTCAAAATCCTTCAAGTTAGGCTTCAGCAGTACATGATCCAAAACCTTCCAGACATACAAGCTTGATTTAGAGAAGGCAGATGAACCAGAAATCAAATTGCCAACATCTGTTGGATCATTAAAAAAATAAGAGAATTTCAGAAAAACATCAACTTCCGCTTCATTGTCTGCTCTAAACCCTTTGACTGTGTGGATCACAACAGGCTGTGGAAAATTCTTCAAGAGATGGGACTACCAGACCACTTTACCTGTCTCCTGAGGAACCCAGATGCAGGTCAAGAAGCAACAGTTAGAACTGGACGTGGAACAACCGAATGGTTCCAAATTGGGAAAGGAATTCATCAAGGCTGTATATTGTTATCCTGCTTATTTATCTTATATGCGGAGTAGATCATGCAAAATGCCAGGCTGGATGAATCACAAGCTGGAACCAAGATGCCAGGAGAAATATGAACAACTTCAGATATGCAGATGATACCACCCTAATGGCAGAAAGTGAAGAGGAACTAAAGACTTCTTGAAGGTGAAAGAGGAGAGTGAAAAAGCTGGCTTAAAACTGAACATTCAAAAAAAGAAGATCATGGCAGCTGGTCCTATCTCTTCATGGCAAATCGATGGGGAAAAAATGGAAACAGTGGTAAATTTTATTTTCTCAGTCTCCAAAATCACTGTGGATGGTGACTGCAGCCACAAAACTAAAGGACACTTGATCCTTGAAAGAGAAGCTATGACCAACCTCAGTTCAGTTCAGTTCTAATGCTCAGTCATGTCTGACTGTGTGTGATCCCATGGACTGCAGCTTGCCAGGCTTCCCTGTCCATCACCAAATCCCAGGTCTTGCTCAAGCTCATGTCCATTGAGTTGGTGATGCAATCCAGTCTTTCCCAGCATCAGGGTCTTTCCCAGTGAGTCAGTTCTTTACATCAGGGGGCCAAAGTATTGTAGCTTTAGCTTCAGCATCAGTCATTCCAATGGATATTCAGGACTGATTCCTTTAGGACTGTCTGGTTTAATCTCCTCAAAGACCAAGGGACTTTCAAGAGTCTTCTCCAACACCACAATTCAAAAGCATCAGTTCTTCAGCACTCAGCTTTTCTTATGGCCCAACCCTCACATCCATACTTGACTACTGGAAAAACCATAGCTTTGACTAGATGGGCTTTTGTCAGGAAAGTAATATCTCTGCTTCTTAATGTGCTGTCTAGGCTTGTCATAGCTTGTCTTCCAAAGAATAAGCATCTTTTACTTTTATGGCTGTTGTCACCATCTGCAGTGATTTTGGAGCTCAAGAAAATAAAATTTGCCACTGTTTTCGTTTTCCCCCAACTATTTGCCATGAAATGATGGGACCAGATACCATGATCTTCATTTCATGAATGTTGATTTTTAAGACAGGTTTTTACTCTCCTCTTTCACCTTCACAAAATATCTTTAGTTCTTCTTCACTTTCTGCCATAAGGGTGGTGTCACCTGCATATCTGAGGTTTTTGATATTTCTCCCAGCAATCTTGATTCCAGCTTGTGTTTCATTCAGCCCAGCATTTCTCAAGATGTACTCTGCATATAAGTTAAATAAGCAGGGTGACAATATACGGACTTGACGTACTCCTTTTCCGATTTGGAACCAGTCTGTTGTTCCATGTCCAGTTCTAAGTGTTACTTCTTGACCTGCATGCATATTTCTCAGGAGGCAGGTCAGGTTGTCTGGTATTCTTGTCTCTTGAAGAATTTTTCACAGTTTGTTGTGATTCACACAGTTAAAGGCTTTAGCATAGTCAATGAAGCAGACATAGATATTTTTCTCGAATTCTTTTGCTTTTTGATGATCCGATGGATTTTGGCAATTTGGTCTCTTGTTCCTCCGCCTTTTCTAAATCGAACTTGAACATCTGGTAGTTCTTGGTTCATATACTGTTGAAGCCCAGCTTAGAGAATTTTCAGTATTATTTTGCTAATGTGTGAGATGAGTGTAATTGTGGGGTAGTCTGAACATTCTTTGACATTGCTTTTCTTTGGGATTGGAATGAAAACTGACCATTTCCAGTCCTGTGGCCACTGCTGACTTTTCTAAATTGCTGGCATATTGAGTGCAGCACCTTCAAGCATTATCTTTTAGAATTTGAAATAGCTCAAATGGAATTCCATCACCTCCACTAGCTTTGTTCATAGTGATGCTTCCTAAGGCCTACTTAACTTCACTCTCCATGATGTCTGGCTATAGGTGAGTGATCATACCATCATGATTATCTGGGTCATTAAGATCTTTTTTGTTAGTTCTTCTGTGTATTCTTGCCATCTCTTCTTAATATTTTCTATTTCTGTTTGGTCCTTGCCATTTGTATCTTTTATTGTGCCCATCTTTGCACGAAATGTTCTCCTGATATCTCTAATTATCTTGAAGAAATCTTTAGTCTTTCCCATTTCACATTTAATACGATGACAAACCTCGATACCATATTAGGTTTAAAACTTACATTCTTCTCCATTTGAAGCATGAGGCTAATGCAGTGTTTCATACAATGATGTATGCAAGAAAATATAAACTGAAAGTTAAATAACACAGATTTTCAAGCATTTTAAATTTAGTGTTCTCAAAAAATTTAAAGACCAATGTCACCATATTGTAAGTGAAAATGAAAAGGTGAATCTTATTTCTTATTCTTATTGTTGTTGCTGTTCAGTCGCTAAGTTATGTCCGACTTTTGTGACCCCAAGGACTGCAGCATGCCAGGCTTAAAACATCATATGAAAAAGCAGAGACATCACTTTGCTGATGAAGGTCCATGTTGTCAAAGCTATGGTTTTCCCAGTAGACATGAACAGATGTGAGCTTTGTACCATAAAGAATGCTGAGTACTAATGAATTGATGCTTTCAAACTGTTGTGCTGGAGAAGACTCTTGAGAGTCCCTTGGACAGCAAGGAGATCAAACTAGTTAATCTTAAAGGATATCAACCCTGAATATTCATTGGAAAGACATATGAAGCTGAAGCTCCAATTTTTGCCACCAGATGCTGACTTATTGAAAAGATCCTTACACTGGGAAAGACTGAGGGCAGAAGGAGAAGGGGACAACAGAGGAGTTGATCATTGGATAACATCACTGACTCAGTTGACAAGAGTCTGAGCAAACTCAGGAAGATAGTGACAGACAGGGAAGCCTGGCATGCTGCAGTCTTTGGGGTAGCAAAAGTCAGACACAACTTAGTGACTGAAAAGCAATAGCAAGCAAATAGAACTGCCTTGTGACCCAGCAATCCCCCTGCTGGGCATACACACCGAGGAAACCAGAATTGAAAGAGACACATGTACCCCAATGTTCATTGCAGCACTGTTTATGATAGCCAGGACATGGAAACAACCTAGATGTCCATCAGCAGATGAATGGATAAGAAAGCAGTGGTACATATACACAATGGAGTATTACTCAGCCCTTAAAAAGAATAAATTTGACTCAGTTCTAGTGAGATGGATGAAACTGGAGCCAATTATACAGAGTGAAGTAAGCCAGAAAGAAAAACACCAATACAGTATACTGACACATATATATGGAATTTAGAAAGATAGTAATGATGACCCTGTATGTGAGACAACAAAAGAGACACAGATGTATAGAATGGACTTTTGGCCTCTGAGGGAGAGGGAGAGGGTGGGATGATTTGGGAGAATGGCATTGAAACATGTATACTATCATGTAAGAAATGAAGTGCCAGTCTATGTTCAATACAGGATACAGGATGCTTGGGGCTGGTGCACAGGATGATCCAGGGAGATGATATGGGATGGGAGGTGGGAGGGGGCTTCAGCATTGGGAGATCGTGTACACCTGTGGCTGATTCATGTCAATGTATGGCAAAACAAATACAGTATTGTAATGTAGAATAAAGTATTGGAAAAAAAGAAAAGAAAAGCAATAGCAAGAAATTAGATTCAACTTTTGCATTTTCACACACAATATGGTGACGTTGATCTTTAAATTTTTAGAGAACACTACATTTAAAATGCTTGAAAATCTATGTGTTATTTAATTTTCAGATTATATTTTCTTGATGCACCACTGTATGTAACATTGCATTAGCCTCATGCTTCAAATGGAGAAGAATGTAAGTTTTACATTCTCCCCATGCTTATCTTTTCTTATCAACATGAAGCTTCAGTCCACCATTAATAATGTAGGAACTATTGTTTTTCTAGGCTAATGATGGGGGAATTTTGGTACCCTCTTATTACTAATGACCAATAGGATACATTTATTTGAATATTGCCTGTGGATAGGAGTGAGCTATTCAGCTAAATAATTTTAAAAGAGACCTATTTAAGGGTCAGTTTCAGAGTTCTATAAAAATTTTTTGGGTCATGTTGTTTCAGAACCCATAACCCTAGTCCCATCTGCTCTGCACTCAATGTACAGAGATGCACGGATGGACTCATAGAGCTAGAAAGTGGCTTCAAAGTCAAACACTCTAACACTGTTTTTCAGATGCTTTGTAACTGACTGATTTTGTCAATCTACCAAGCACACATTAATAATTTCAACCAAACTTATTGTTAGTTTATATTAATCACTACTAGGTGATATTGCATAGTAATATCATATAGTAAGACTCAGGAAAGGGAATACAGCATCCTAAGAAAACCCAGTTCTCTTTAAATGTAAACATTCTTGCACTCTTGTTTACACAGAAAATATTTTACAGTCAAGACCTTGAACTCACTCATTATACAAACACAATCTGCCTCTTGCAAAATTTTTTTTCCTGCTTACTATCTGGAAGTTTTTTTCTTTCTTTATAGGTTCTTGTGCACAGTTCCAATTTCTACAAAGTCTTTTACCCTGTTGTTCATGTTGTAGTTATATAGTCTCCCAAGGCCCAACTTGGGAGTAACCTGCTCTCAGAGGGCTTCCCCAGTCTTCCAGTCAGAAATGAGGTCTCTATGCCTTGAATCTATAGTCTTTTGGACTGTCTGAGCAGATGTCACATCCAGCCCTCTATTGTAGTTCTTTTGTATGAGTATCTTATAACACTGAACAATCAGTGACTTGAAGGCAGTGGTTACTTTTATCTCTTTTTCCAGTAGGTTTACCACAGTGTTGTTATTAAATGTTTAGTAAATGTATGCTGAAGAGAAATACTTCTGAAGTATCAAATCATAAACTATTGATTAAAAATAAACCCATAAAAGCAGCACAAATTGTACTTTGTAAATAAATAACTCTCTGGAGGAATTTAGATCATTTCAAAATTGTGTTAGTGATAAGTAGGTTGCTGATTAAGTTGTACTGTATTTAACTTATATCAGTACTCAAATCACAAAGAAAATTTTACTATAACATAATTTTGTAGCATTTATTCTTTCATTGGTCTTTCCTTTTCATTTTCTCATTTGATCTTCACACCTGACTCTCAAGGGAAGAGGCATCCTCCTCATTTTATAGATGACGACAGTGGTGCAGGGCAAAGGCACGTAGGGTCACACGGGCTTCCCTGGTGGCTCAGGTGGTGAAGAGTCTGTCTGCAGTGCAAGAGACTGGGGTTCAATCCCTGGGTTGGGAAGATCCTCTGGAGAAAGAATGGCAACCCACTCCAGTATTCTTGCCTGGAGAATTCCATGGACAGAGAAGCCTGGCAGACTCCAGTCCATGGGTCACACAGAGTTGGACATGACCGACTAACCCTTGACTTTGACTTCAGGGTCACACAATGACTGCTTAAAGGGTTCTTCACAACCGATTTAAAGCTCTTGTATCTACAAGGTTTCCTACAACCACTCCCTTTTATACTTGATCTGAGACTTCTCATTTTTCATAAAATTTTGGATGTAAGAGTCATATGTATAAGATATCATGCAGAGACACATTACACAAACATACACACATACACACAAACACCAATTTTCATCTGGGAACAATTCAAATGCCTTATTCATTTCTTGCAAAAGGCAAGATATAGGTTATAAGTAGATCTATGTTATTTTATTCTATTTTTATTTTTTTGGAAAGTAGTCAGTTACCAGTTTTGGAGAAGGAAATGGCAACCTACTCCAGTATTCTTGCCTGGAGGATCACATGGGTGGAGGAGCCGGTGGGCTACAGTCCATGGGGTCGCTAAGAGTCGGACACAACTGAGCGACTTCACTTTCACTTTTCACTTTCATGCATTGGAGAAGGAAATGGCAACCCACTCAAGTATTCTTGCCTAGAGAATCCCAGCGACAGGGGAGCCTGGCAGGCAGCTGTCTATGGAGTCGCACAGAGTTGTACACAACTGAAGCGACTTAGCAGCAGCAGCAGTTACCAGTTTAGAAATAGAATCTCTGGTTTTAATTTCTGTAGAAGGAAACGTCAATAATAAAATGGCTTCCAAAAAAAAAAAAAAAAGAACAAGCAAATCTAATCAAAGAATCAAATGACCTGTTTATGTATAAAATTGTAAAAAGCATTCATGGGGATAGCAAATCATTTACTTTTCGACTCTTTTCCTCCTCATTAAAAGCTATTGAGGTCCTTTAATGGACCAGAACCTGGTGGTCCAGAGTCGACGATGAGAAAGTGAAAGAAGGAGAGAGGCTAATATTTCCTGGGTTACGCAGCCAGCTTCCGTGTTCCAGGAAATCAGCCAGAAATAGAGAGAGAGAGAGAGAGAGAGATAGAAAGAAAGAAAGACAGGGGTAACCAAGCTCTGATGGAACAAAGGGGGTTTTAATCAACATGGTGTGGGCATATATACTGTTGTTATTCTCAGCAAAAATAAAGATTAAAATTCCAGACTTACAAAACATAGGTGATCCATATTAAATAGAGAGAGTGTTGTAAAAATCCCTTTTACCCTAAGGTTCACAAGAAGGAAGAGGGTACTTGTCACCGTATTGAAAAACTAATGAAGGAATTGCCTGGATCCCTCAGCCCTGGGAGAGGCTTTCCTCTCCTCTTAATTCCTGAATATTCAGAAAGTAATAAGGAACAGAGGATTCCTGACAGATTTCAAAACAGCACAGAGGAAGCCTCCTGTTAAATGCTTCCTGACAATTCCCCTATTTTATTATATTTGTAAAACGAAATTTGATTTGTTTCCAGTTGTAGGCACTATGATTAAAATGAATCAAGAGTAACACAAAACTGAGGTAATCTGCACGCAAGTCCAACCATGGGACCTTCTTCCCAGGGTCACTGGAGATTTACTGGTTGTAATGCACCCAGAGGTTTTATAGATGTATTAACTTTTCTAAGGTCTGTTAGGAGATGCCATTTGCTAGATTTCTTTTTTATAAAAAAATAGGAGAATTCCAAGAATAAGATTCCTCAACATGCTTAAATCCTAGCTGTGTATCTATAAGTTCCTTAGTCACCTGTAATTTCTTTTATTTGTCATAAACCTTTTTTTATATTTTTGTATTCATCATTTTATTTGCCATATCTTATTTTTTTATCAAAAGCATATATCTTACTTTTTTTTAGCAACTATGAAGTGTCTTGTATATTACATTTTATAGATTGGTGAATATATTTATTATATCCTATTATAATATGTTTATTATATATATTTATATCTATACATGCAAATATATCATACATTATATAATATATTTATTAATAGTTTAAAATCTCTTTAGTTTTTCTGTAAGAAAAACTTTTTGTAAGAGAAAGTTAATGTTCAGTGTTTAATGTTTTAAAATCTTATTTTATTGGGAAATGACCTAGTTATTTAATAAACCTTTATGATTTAGTTTAGTGTAACTCTAGAAATTTAAGTTATCCCATTCCTGAGAGATTATTTTAGATTATAATAATAGATTATAATAATAGTTATTCTATTAAAAATATAATTATTCTTAATAGAATTTATCTAAAAGTTTTCATTTATATATTTTTATATATATATATATAAAGAGTTACCTTTTTGTTGGCAAAAGGTTTACCTTAAACCTAGGCATAATAAAAGTACTATATAATGTTGATGACTTAAGTAGATCAGCAAACAATTATATTTAAATTATATTTATATTTAAATAAACATATTTAATATTGAATATGTTTTAGTTCACATGAATTTGAATTTAAATAGGGCTCATTAACTTCATATTATCTAAAAACAAAGCTGGTGTATCAGTGGCAGCACTGCCAGATGTTGAGGGTTTCAGGGGAAAGATGGAATTTGTCCCTGGATTTTGTTGAAGGGGATGGGGGTGGTTCCCTGCTTGGAGTTTTCCAGAATAGGTTTTCTTTCCATGTCAAATTTAGATTTACAGTGTTTGGCCCAGTGCATTCTTCTAAGTCAGCAGTAGCCAGGGCAGATTTTTGGAGGTTTATTTATTTTTTTTAAAATTAGCTTTCTTAGGGCTTTTAAATGGTTTTTAAACCCTTTTAAATGGTTCTTATTTCCACATGTAAATTTCCACATTTCCCTTTCTTAAGGCAGCAACCATTGTTCCAGCTAGCATTTACATCTTTTGAGTTTCTGATCTTAGATTGCAACTGCTGCTGCTGCTAAGTCGCTTCAGTCGTGTCTGACTCTGTGCGACCCCATAGATGGCAGCCCACTGCGCTCCGCCATCCCTGGGATTCTCTAGGCAAGAGTACTGGAGTGGGTTGCCATTGCCTTCTCTGGTAGATTGTAACAAGCATTCAAATAACCAATAAGAGTCCCTGTCTCACAAATTGGAGCTATAGCCTTTTGACTTTCCTGATTTGCATTTCCATAAGCAAGTAATTTCTCTAGTTGCCTTTTATCTTTTTCTCTGATTACAGTATGGGAAATAGCAGTTTCTAATCTAGCTAAAACATCAGCATAAATTTCATTCAGTTCAGTCACTCAGTCGTATCCGACTCTTTGTGACCCCATGAATCGCAGCACACCAGGCCTCCCTGTCCATCATCAACTCCTGGAGTTCACTCAAACTCACGTCCATCCAGTCGGTAATTTCATTAGGTCCTAGTAAAGGAGAGACTTTTAGATTCACACCTGTTGGCACAGGAGGAGCATTTGGAGCAGCCAGGACAGAGCTTGTAGGAAAATTTTTCCAGAAATCTATCGGAATATTTTTTTTCCCTGTCTGGTGGCTCATTCAACATTCTCTTTGACCTGGTGCCAAATTTCTAAATTAAAACTGTCTTTATCAAGGCACCAGGGATTATGTTAAACGATTGTTTGAAGGCAAGCCTCTACTCATTGGTGCGAAACCGAAAGTCCCTAAACTTTAAGTAAAGTAAAAAGTGAGGGGGCTTTCCAGCCGATTGACCCATGTCTTAGTACTTACCGGCCTCAATAGGCCCTGGGGTCACTCCATCCAAATCCGCCACATGTACCCAGCTCCTGTTCTGGTCGACACTTATTGAGGTCCTTTAATGGACCAGAGCCTGGTGGTCCGGAGTCGACAATGAGAAAGTGAAAGAAGGAGAGAGGATAATATTTCCTGGGTTATGCAGCCAGTTTTCAAATTCCAGGAAATTAGCCAGAAATAGAGATAGAGAAAGAAAGAAAGATGTGGGGACCCAAGCTCTAATGGAGCAAAGGTGTTTTAATCAACATGGTGTGGGCATATATACTATAGTTATTCTCGGCAAACATAAAGATTAAAATTCCAGGCTTACAAAACATAGGCGCTCCATATTAAAGAGCAAGAGAGTTGTAAACAATCACTTTTACCCTGTGGTTCACAAGAAGGAAGCAGGTACTTGTCACCGTATTGAAAAACTAATGAAGGTAATGCCTGGATCCCTCAGCCCTGGGAGAGGCTTGCCTCTCCTCTTAATTCCTGAATATTCAGAAATTAATAAGGAACAGAAGATTTCCGACAAATCCAAAACAGCACACAGGAAACCTCCTGTTAAATGCTTCCTGAAAAAAGCAAGGTAATTTAATTCATCGTGGAATGCAGTTACACTCATAGTAGCTAGACTACCAATATGGTAGACGAGCCCTACATGGACCATAGGGGGCTGCTGGAGGGATTCAGCACAGCCATGATCACAGACCATTGGCCTGCAGCTCTCCTTTGTGCCTAGGGCACCCGTAATTTCCTGTAGCAGCTTACCCTCCAGCTAGTATGATTTGAGCTACCACATACCCACTCCCTCCCTCTGAGGCTCTAGATATGTCTCCTGCACAAATCTAATGTCTCAACCTCAAAAATAATTTCTGCACTTTAGTTATATTTTGAGAGAAATGTAGTCAAGTAGTTGCAAAATATGCTAGTGGCACCCTGCCTAGACCCCATTTACTATGTGATCACTGTGAGTAGGGCAAAACAGGCATTATTTTCCTCACTTTTATAACTTTGAGAGGACTGAGGTATCAAGAAGCTAAGTATTTTTCACTGATTGTATTTATTATGTTTTTCACTTTTTAATACTTTATGCTTTGATATCTTGAGACCTTGCACACCCAGGGAGAGACTGCCTCTCCCAGGATTACTTAATTTCTAGAGATAGCAGACAGCTTGCTTAGGTATCTCTTTGATATGCAAGCCAACCAATCTCAGATTCATATCCACCAACCGCCTCCTTTTATTGTTGCCAACTGTCTGGGATGTTATCCTCCTGCCCTAAATCACTCCAAGGCCAGTTACCAGATAACTGGGGACCACCCCTATGGCTCAGAATCCACTGATGCTCACTTAGGGATCAGTTCAGTTCAGTCGCTCAGTCATGTCCTGCTCTGAGACCCCATGAATCGCAGCATGCCAGGCCTCCCTGTCCATCACCAACTCCTGGAGTTCACTCAGACTCACGTCCATCGAGTCAATGATGCCATCCAGCCATCTCATCCTCTGTCGTCCCCTTCTCCTCCTGCCCCCAATCCCTCCCAGCATCTGACTCTTTCTCAATGAGTCAACTTTTTGTATGAGGTGGCCAAAGTACCAGAGTTTCAGCTTTAGCATCATTCCTTCCAAAGAAATCCCAGGGCTGATCTCCTTCAGAATGGACTCGCTGGATCTCCTTGCAGTCCAAGGGACTCTCAAGAGTCTTCTCCAACACCACAGTTCAAAAGCATCAATTCTTTGGTGGCTCAGCCTTCCTCACAGTCCAACTTTCACATCCATACATGACCACAGGAAAAACCATAGCCTTGACTAAACGGACCTTAGTCGGCAAAGTAATGTCTCTGCTTTTGAATATGCTATCTAGGTTGGTCATAACTTTTCTTCCAAGGAGTAAGTGTCTTTAAATTTCATGGCTGCAATCACCATCTGCAGTGATTTTGGCTTGCTTACTCCTTTTCCTGAAATCCACAATAAAAGCTCTGGCCCATGCTTTTTCCTATCTCTTTGTGTCTTCTTGAGTGACCCTGCGTAGCATGGCATGCTCCCTCCTTTGGGGGAACTGTGAGTAATAACTTCTTTTAAGGCAGTTGTCTGGATGTCTGTCATCGTCCATATCTGACTAAGTCAAATCCTGGGTATATTTTAAGACACTAATGCATATCTAGAAATTTGCAGAGCTGAACCTAGAACCCAGGTCTTTATATTCCTAGCAAGGTTTTGTTTCTACAACATTAGGTTCTTTATAAGTGTCATGTAAAATTGTATTTAAGGCTTTTTGAAAAGTTAGGATATGGTGACAGGCATTATTTTAGGAAAAAGGTTGTGTTCTCTTTATAAAGGATAACTAACACTCTTTATCAAATCCTTGACCTCAAATATTTTGTTGCCTAACAGGACAAGTTTCACTAAAATATCTGAGTATTATGTAATTGTTAGGCAAGATTTTGTGACTTAGAAACTTGTTATCATGTAACTGAATGATAGGAAAAGCCCATCACAGATTTTTTTCCATCCAGAACAAGAATCTTCTTAAGGGTGATTTTCCTCAGTGTGCTTGCAGGACGTAGTGAGGGGGAAGAAAACGTGGCAGATATAGGAGAAGTGTTAGAAAATATGAGTAGATTCCTTCAATGAAGCCAAGGACTAGCACTGAGAGAAAATATCAGTGTTGACTGTGCTTAGTCATTCCAAGTGCCAGCCTAATCACTTTTGAAACAGTTTAATTTTTTAAACTGTGTTTTTATTCAAATTGGAAATTCAGACATCTAGAGTCCCTGGAAAAAGAAACTTTCAGAATGGGAGGTTGGTTGATGGTAAAGTTTTCTCTAGTATTTTGCATTGAAATACTAATACAGTCTTATTGACATCTAATCAACTCATGCAAAACCACACCAATGAACAAATAAAAGAGCTCCCAGATATCTTAAAAGGGCAAAAAAATCCTTCCGTTATCTTTTGCAGCATTTATTTCTGGTATAGTGACAGGTGCCTTCCTCCTCCTCTTTTGTTAGGGCCATTAAGCTACTTTTATTGTTGTCATTGTTGTTTCTGCTACAACTAAACATTAATTTTAGTGTTTTAATGACTAATATGTGTCAGCACTTGTTTGCTAAGTGTTCTACCTGCATTTTCTCATTTAGTTTTCACTACACTGGGTAATAAAGGATGTATTGTTCACCCTATTTTTTCAGATGATGGGACTGGCAATTAAGGACTTTAAGTTACTTGCTAAGGTCACTAATGTCTAGTAAGTGATCTGAAAGCAAAGCTCATGTGTTTAAGTTCTAAACCATAGTTTCCCCAAGCATCCTAGCAAAATCCAGAGAACAGAATAATCTCAACTATGCCCCTGGCTACATGTGGCTATTTAAATTGAAATTAATTGAAATTAAATATAATTAAAAAGTAAGTTTTCTGGTTGCAGTAGCATACTTCACATGTTCAGTGGCTACATACGGCTTGTGGCTAATGAGTTGGACAATAAACCAAAGAAAAATTTCATCATTGAAGAAAATTTTCTTGGACACAGCTAGTCTGGAATCATACTGGGTGTGAGGGCTGGTGAGACTGGGAATGGGAGATGTTGTCTGGAGAAGTCTCCTTTGTTCTTAAATGGCAAATTAGAGTGACAGTTAAGGTGAGAGATTTAGAGTCAATACAGTGAGATTTTCTTGTGGTTTTACCCTTTGCTGAAGAATGGCCCAGTGATATAAGATGACTTCTCAATTATGAAATGTTTGGATGCCATTGAGTGCACTGAACTGTGACTATTCTATATCATTGATAATGTCAGGATATTAATCTATTTTAGTTCCTATGAGACAGGTAAGAGATACCTTTGGGGAAGGTAAAGGTATGCTCTTTGATTTTAACACATTATCTTTTATTTTCTTTTATAGAGGAATATTTTTCCTCTATGAAACTTTTTCATACCTCCATTTCTTGCAAACAATTCAAGGTATCCAGATTTCTGGAAAAGACAATGTGACGTCAAAGACCTACCTCCTATGACATCATATCTTATGGTTTCCCAGAGATAATCAGCCTTGGGTCAAAGGAAGGCTGTGCATTTGACAGATCATGTGTACTCCATAGCTCAGAGGGTGTGACTACAGAGCAATGACCTAATTTCAGAGACAGACTGATTAGCATCTCAGTGACCCCAAATCACACCTCTTCTGACTTAGTCTAAAATATATTTTCTAGGTAGCTATATGAGAGACCTAATATAGATTAGAGCATATGGTACATCCCTGTAAGACATTAGGCAATTAATTAAAATTAAGTTTTTCAGTCTTTAAAATGAGGATGTTAGTACTGAATTTGTAAAATGACATTAAGATTATATGGGATAAATTATGTAGATATTTCAGCATAGTACAAGGTGCATAAGTTCAGTTTACAGAGTCTAAATTTCTGCATTAGAAGTTTTAATATTAAGAGTTTATTTAGAATACAGAAAATTATAATTTATCATGTGAAGAATGCAGAGTTCCAAAGAATAGCAAGGAGATAAAATAAAGTCTTCCTCAGTGATCAATGTAAAGAAATAGAGGAAAACAATAACATGGGAAAGACCAGAGATCTCTTCAAGAAAATCAGAGATACCAAGCAAACATTTCATTCAAAGATAGGCACAATAAAGGACAGAAATGGTATGGACCTAACAGAAGCAGAAGATGTTAAGAAGAGGTGGCAAGAGTACACAGAAGAACTATACAAAAAGATCTTCATGACCCAGATAATCACGATGGTGTGATCACTCACCTAGAGCCAGACATCCTGGAATGTGAAGTCAAGTGGGCCTTAGGAACCATCACTACGAACAAAGCTAGCGGAGGTGATGGAATTCCAGTAGAGATATTTCAAAACCTGAAAGATGATGCTGTGAAAGTGCTGCACTCAATATGCCAGCAAATTTGGAAAACTTGGCAGTGGCAACAGGACTGAAAAAGATCAGCTTTCATTCCAATCCCAAAGAAAGGCAATGCCAAAGAATGCTCAAAGTACTGCACAATTGCACTCATCTCACATGCTAGTAAAGTAACGCTCAAAATTCTCCAAGCCAGGCCTCAACAGTACGTGAACCATGAACTTTCAGATGTTTAAGCTGGATTTAGAAAAGACAGAGGAACCAGAGATCAAACTGTCAACATCTGTTGGATCATTGAAAGAGCAAGAGAGCTCCAGAAAAGCATCTATTTCTGCTTTACTGACTATGCCAAAGCCTTTGACTGTGTGGATCACTACAAACTGTGGAAAATTCTTCAAGAGATAGGAATAGCAGATCACCTAACCTGCCTCCTGAGAAATCTGTATGCAGGTCAAGAAACAACAGTTAGCACTGGACATGGAACAAAGACTGGTTCCAAATCGGGAATGGAGTACGTCAGGCTGTATATTGTTTCCCTGCTTATTTAACTTATATGCAGAGTACATCATGAGAAATGCTGGACTGGATGAAGCACAAGCTGGAATCAAGATTGCCAGGAAAAAATATCAATAACCTCAGATATGCAGATGACACCACCCTTATGGCAGAAAGTGAAGAAGAACTAATGAGCCTCTTGAAAGTGAAAGAGGAGAGTGAAAAAGTTGGCTTAAAGCTCAACATTCGGAAAACTAAGATCATGGCATCTGGTCCCATCACTTCATGGCAAATAGATGAGGAAACAATGGAAACAGTGACAGAGTTAGTTATAGGTGGCTTCAAAATAACTGCAGATGGTGATTGCAGCTATGAAATTAAAAGTCGCTTACTCCTTGGAAGAAAACTTATGACCAACCTAGACAGGTGATTAAAAAGCAGAGACATTACTTTGCCAACAGAGGTCCATCTAATCAAAGCAATGGTTTTTCCAGTGGTCATGTATGGATGTGAGAGTTGGACTATAAAGAAAGATGAGCACCGAAGAATTGATGCGTTTGAACTGTGGTGTTGGAGAAGACTATTTAGAGTCCCTTGGACTGCAAAGAGATCCAACCAGTCCATCCTAAAGGAAATCAGTCCTGAATATTCATTGGAGGAACTGATGCTGAAGCTGAAACTCCAACACTTTGGCCACCTGATGTGAAGAGCTGACTCATTTGAAAAGCTCTGATGCTGGGAAAGATTGAGGGAAAGTAAATGAGGGGTTTAGAAGGAAAAGAGGTATAAATAAAAATAAACTTCTACAATGTATGTAGTGCTTTATGGTTTAGAATTTGGGATACATAATTTCATTTTATTCTTACCCCAACCTCCAAACTAATTGTTCATATTGTCTCTTTATTAATAAGGACTCTGAATTTCACGAAGACTAATTTTAGCTCAAATGAAATGTCTGATTTAAAATTCCATGATTTGGCTCTTGTGTCATGCTCAGTCATGTCTGACTCTTTTGCAACTCCATGGACTGCCCCGCCAGGCTCCTCTATCCATGGGATTTTCCAGGCAAAAATACTGTAGTGAGTTGTCATACCCTCCTCCAGGGGATCTTCTCAACCCAGGGATTGAACCCAGTTCTCTTGCATTGCAGGCGATTTTTACCATCTGAGCCACTATGGAAGTTCCCTCAGCAATTCTAGGGAAATATGTCCTTTTTGTTGATTTATCCACATTGACAGACAACCTCGAATTAAATAGCTGACTGTATGATGGATTTTATGAGGCCTTCAAACATGGAGAGAAGAAAAATCAAAGTCCTATTCTCTGGAAACCATACACATACTACTTACACTGAATAAAGGGCAATAGAAATGACCCAGTGAGCATTCTTCTCTGTTCTGCAAGATTATTTACAGTCTACCTCAAACATCGGCTCCTCTACCAAGCTTCCTGAGCCCTCCACTCAGAATGCCATCTCCTTGTCTGCTTCCAAAGCACTAGTTTATACCCATGATGCAGCAGTTCCCAGCCAGGCTGATACATACACGACTTGATTGTCTGCCTGTCTTCCCTCCCATAGATTATAAGCTTGTTTTATCACTGTAGCTAATGTTTGTTGAGGGTTGTCCTACCTGTCAGCCTCCCTGATAAGTGCTTTAAAAGGATTACCTCTTTTGTTCACCCATTTTTTGTAGATTAAAAATGAACAAAGATAGTTAATACTTCCAAGTTCACATAGATAGTAAGGATAGGATCTTCCCAAATCTATATCCAGGTTATAACCACTGCCCCATACTGCCTCCTGGCACAGGTAGAGGCCAACTCTTATCCATGATTGTCACTCTGCTGATCCCACCTGAGTGCTTGGAATGAGGAGGTGCTCAGTCAGTGCTGATTGATATTGAGTGGAGGAAAAATGCCAGGGATGGTGGGACCTCCCTGGTGGTTCAATGGTTAAGAGTTCAATGGTTAAGAATGTAGGGAACATGGGTTCAATCTCTGGTCTAAGATCCCACATGCTCAAGAGCAACTACAAAGCCCAGATACCACAACTAGAGAGTGCATGCTGCAACAAAAGATCTCACATGACACAGTGAAGATCCCCGGTGCCACAACTAAGACCCAATGCAGCCTAATTAATTAATTAATATTTTTAAAAATGAAAGAAATACTGGGGAAGGTGAGTATCTTTGCTGACTGATTGGTGTCTGACTGCTGTGCTGAGGAGGAGAGTGCTGGAAAAAAAGCCAGTCTCTACAGATATGTTTTGACAGATAGCAGCTCTGCAAAATGAAATAGAGATTGATATGAAAGAAAGATTAATAATGATGGAATTGAATAGAAATCAACTTAATTCAATACTGATGTTCAAGACTAAAAATAAGCAAATTTAATCTCTAAAAATAACCATCATTAAACTGCCCTTGATAGAGATTCAAACCTAGTTCTCCTATACAGAAGAGGAAGAGGAGAAAGAAAAAGGGAAGAAGAAGAAGAAAAGTTTTTCTCTACAGTTTTGATTTCTGAATTTCTTGACTCAAATCTAATCCAGAGAGTAGTCTCCACCCATAAAACAGACAAAAAAAAAAAAAGGGTGTATGTGCTAAGTTCCGAATGAATTACACAAACAAAACTCCTTTTTAGTCATGTGGATAGAGAGGGAAACAAGGATGAAGTACAAATGGTGACTTTCCTGGTGGTCCGGTAGTTAAGAATCCTCCTGCCAACGCATGGAACACGGGTTCAGTTCCTGGTACTGGGAGATTCCACATGGTGGGGGCAACTAAGTTTGTGCACACAAGTACTGAAGCCCACACACTCTAGAGTCCATGCTCTGAAATAAGAGAAACGACAGCAATGAGAAGCCTGAGCACTGCAACCAGAGAGTAGTTCCCACTCGCCACAACTAAAGAAATCGTGGAAGAAATACACTTACGAATGAAACACAATAAAGCCTCTAAAAGCTATGCTTTAGAAGAACAGTTAAAAATGGGAAATTGTCAAAATGTAATTTTAGACTTTTAAGATGCAAAACACAATATGTGTGTGTGTGTGTGTGTGTGTGTGTGTGTGTGTCTATATATGGGCTTCCCTGATGATTCAGACAGTAAAGAAGTCACCTGCAGTGCAGGAGACCTGGGATTGATCACTGGGTCATGAAGATCCCCTGGAGAAGGGAATGGCAACCTACGCCAGTATTCTTGCCTGGACAGAAGAGCCTGGAGGGCTACAGTATATGGCATCACAAGGAGTTGGACACGACTGAGTGATTAACACTTTCACTTTCACACATACATACATACATACACATACATACATACATATATATATATATATATATATATATGGAGAGAGAGAGAGAGAGAGAGTCAATTATAGGACTACCCAGGTGGTACAGAGGTAGAAGCTACCTGCCAATGCAGGAGATGTCTGAGACTTGGTTCAATCCCTGGGTCAGGAAGATCCCTCGGAGCAGGGCATGGCAACCCACTCCAGTGTTCTTGCCTGGAGAATTTCATGGACAGAGGAGACTGGCAGGCTATAATCCATGGGGTAGCAAAGAGTCAGACAGGACTGAAGCAATGTAGCACACAGTCAACTATATACATACGATAGTCAACTTTGAAAAAATACAATTTATTTATGTGTAGAAAAAGTTCCAAACCATTTATAGTGATCAATAAGTGATGAGATTATAAGGATGTTATTTTTTCCTTTATGCTTCCTATATTTTATAAATATTCTAAATTGAACATATATCACTTATAATAAGAAAAAGTATTACTTTAATAAAGAAAAATAATAAGCATCTTGTTTAAAAGTCATTTACATACAGAACAATCCCAAGGAAAACATTTCATTTTTAATCTCCTTAAGTTGGAGGGCAGACCATAGCTGAGATTCAGGTCTAAGACTTAGTACTGCGAGGTACTGGAGCTCCAGAGAAGGGTGAATTCTCAAGCTTAGCAAGGCTGCTCTGCCAAGTCAGGAACCTTGATGGGAACACTTAATGGCCAAGAAGAGAAGGATGAAACATTAAAAAAAAAAAAAAAGTCAGAAAAGAGACAGTCAAATACGATAGGAAAAAACCAGGAGAGTGTTGAGGCAAGAATTCAAAGGAAGAGTTTCAAGGAGTGATCAGTTGCACTGAACTGTCAGGATGACTGCTGAAAATGTTCCTTGGCTTTATTAAAATGGACAGCACTGATAAGATTAAATAATGGCTCTTTCCGGGGAGTGTTAGAGATATAAAACACAAAGCCACGTCTGAAGGACTGAGAGGAAGGTGAGGAAAAGGAGACAATATGACCCTGGTATATTGCTGGCTATAAAGTAACTGCCTGACACCACTATAGAAACTCCCTAAAGATGCAAAGTCCAGATTACAGAGTCAAGTTATACATGGGCATCCTTTTATAAATCAAATTCAAGTTATTCAAATTTAAAAGTCAATCTACTATTTAGTCAGGTTGAGAAGTTCCAATTACTTCATTACAATTGTTCTTTCTCATGGCCAGTCAACAGAAGCCCAGATTAGTAGTACTTGGCATGGAATTCTTCACCCTCCTTTCAGACAGCCACATACACATCCATCTTGATTACCTGTGGCAGCTGGAAAGAGATTCGGGGCAATGAAAGCTTGTTTCTGCTTTCCTTTTCAGTGGTAGAGTGTGTTAAAAAGCTGACAAACCACATCGAGAGAAGACATCGATAACATCACGCTTCACAAGTGGAGACAGGCACTGAGGAAGGAGAATAGGATGAGTGCAGATGGAGACACATAACTAGCAACAGGCCTAAAGGGGAGTCCCTTCTGATAACATCCACTTTAAATCATTTAATCAATACTTATGTATCAGGCACCATTCCAGATACTTGGAGTAGAGAAAAATAGCAAGAGATTCAAAGCCTCTGTTCTTCTAGGAACTGTAGGGATATAGACATTAAACACTAACAAATTAGGGAAATACATCAGAGACAGAGCTGGCAGAGCTTTTAGTAGATTGGGTACAAAGAGGGAAAGGTTTTTGCCTGAAGAAACTGGGTGACTTTTCAGGATGTTGTAAGCTTTCTCACGAGAGACATGGGGATGGAGGAAAATGGGCAGGGATGGGGGCGGGGGCGGGTGATGGTCAGATGGTTGGTACGAGTATTGCAAGAGGGACAGTTATCTCAGGAAACTGGGCAACAGGTTGGTTAGGGAAAACTGGATTGCCAAGCAAAGCTGACATCTCATTTGTCTTGGTGATCATACTTCACAGTGGAACCAACCTGCCCTGTGATTTTTCCTTGTTGATCTTCCCTGTTCACCCTCAGCTGCTCGGGAATGTCAGCATGGCTGTGATCATAGCTACTGAATTCTTTTCCAGCCTACAACTCTGGCCAGTTTTCCCTGGTCTAGGAGTGAACACCCAACTCAAGCTAAGCAAAAGAACCGTTCTTTCATTTTTGGACTTCAGAGAGAAATCTGAACTCTCTCATTGCAGTTGTTAGATTTCATAATCATGTGTGGCTTTTCGTGGCACATTCCCCAAAAGCAAGGCCATGCTGAGAAAATGAAATAATATCCTGGGAGACACCGTAATAATAATGGAAAACACAGAAAGGCAGCGCTATGTGCCCACCACAGTTCCAAGCATTTGTCACATATTGACTCTCTTAATGTTTAAAGCAAACCTATGAAGTAGGAACTCTATGATCATTTTCATTTTATTTATGGGGAAACTGAAGGACAGAGAAGTTGGATTTCTTACTGACATGAGGCATGCAAGACATGGAACTAAGACTGGAATGTCAGTCTGTTAGTGTTGGTATCCATGCTTTTAACCACTGCACTGTACTGCCTCATGTAACAGATGGAAAACCCTACTGAAGTTGAATTGATCTGAGTTTCCACTCCCAGTTGCAGTCCTACCCTTGACCTTGTTTGGCTGTTTGCTTAGGGCTCAGAATATACACCCAGTAAAGGTCTAGATTTAGGCAACAGGGTAGGAAACAAATGACTATTGTTTTGGTCTTTAGCAAGATCCTATGGGAGAGACAAGCCCAAGCTGGACCTTCTGATCCTCCATGCCTGACTTCATTTCAAGTCAGTCAGCCCAAGCATTGCTGAATAGGAATAATGTATACATTCTAAGAGTAGATGCATGGGTGCAGAAAGCTTAGAGATCAGGGTATTATTTAAAAAGAGAGAAATGAACAAGGCTAAGTCCCTTCAATCCCATTCAGACAACTCCACTCTCATACCTTCTTGCCTATATGAGTGATAGCTCCCTAAATAAAGCACAGGCACTTGGAATGCCTCCTAAGAGCATTCTTCTGAGCTTGTAAGCCAACCCTCTCTGCCCAGCCCAGTTTCTCACCCAAGTCTTGAGATTCAAGCTTCAATAATTACTAGGGAGAACAAGAGAGAAGCTGTATTAGGGCAAGACCCTGAGAAAATTAAATAGCAGTTATGAAACCCTTACGAAAAAAACCAAAAAGTTATGAACACGTGATTAGGGGGTTAAGAGAGTCCTTTTGCTAGAAACTCTCCAAGCCTAGAGACATGCAATTATTGAATCTAGTTTCAAACTATTCTCTCACACCTACTGATACCTAAATTACTCACACCTTATGGCGTCTGCGAACTATAAAGGTCTTCAACAAAGAAGTTATTTCATTGACTTCCTCAAGGGAAGCTTTGAAGGATAGTGAATAATCATGTCTAAGGGATGTGAATCAGGGGCTGCCAGAATGACCAGGCAAGAACTCACATTCTTACTCTGCAAGTTTAATAAACAGTGCCCTCGGTGTTTTCTGATCTAATATTTGCCTTAATATCTATCTCTAGCAGAAGCCAACTATCAAGCCAAATATCATCCATATTAACAGGAGCTGAAGCTTCACCATCATCAGCAGCATTACTCCAAGTCCACATTACACAGTTGGACTTTACCTTGATTGAGCTTAACCCCCTATCATTGGCTCAGTTGTGTCCAACTCTGTGCGACCCCACCAGGCTCCTCTGTCCATGGAATTCTCTAGGCAAGAATACTGGAGTGGGGTACCATGCCCTCCTCCAGGGAATCTTCCCAACCCAGGTAGCGAACCCAGGTCTCCTGCATTGCACGTGGACTCTTTACCATCTGAGCCACCAGGGAAGCCCCAAAGAGCCTGTTGCCTCCCACAAGGGAACTTCAGTCTCCCAAGTGACAGGCAGGGATACTCACCAGGATAGAAACAAGGATGGCAAGTCTCATCTGAATCTCATCTCTCATTCATGATGACCTCACATTGTCCTCTTTTTTTTGTCATCTATTTGTCTTTGTCATGTCTTTGTCATCACTTATCTCTCAGCTTTTAAACAGTATTTTATATCATTACTTGTGGTTTTCCATCTCTTAGACTCTTGGAGACCCAGTGTCATACTGGTATCACCTGCATCTAGCAATTCCTAGCATTAATTGATACTCCAGAAATTCTTATGAACTAATTATTAGCTGACCTTTCTCTTAGTTCATTCAATTTTTTATAAACACTTCATTGCCTTTTCACCTATTGCTTCTCTTCAAACTGCTTCTCCCCAATAGAGCATCCTTGTTGTTGACAGCCTCCTGAATCATTCTTTCATATTCCTTGCTGTCCTTCACTTTCACATATTTGCCAAGCATCCACCCCTCTGGTTTCCCCATGTTATTGTGTCATTCAGTCCAGTTCAGTTCAGTTTCTCAGTTGTGTCCGACTCTCTGTGGCCCCATGAATCACAGCATGCCAGGCCTCTCTGTCCATCACCAACTCCCGGATTCACTCAGATTCACGTCCATCGAGTCCGTGATGCCATCCAGCTATCTCATCCTCTGTCGACCCCTTCTCCTCCTGCCACCAATCCCTCCCAGCATCAGAGTCTTTTCCAATGAGTCAACTCTTCACATGAGGTGGCCAAAGTACTGGAATTTCAGCTCTAGCATCATTCCTTCCAAAGAAATCCCAGGGCTGATCTCCTTCAGAATGGACTGGTTGGATCTCCTTGCAGTCCAAGGGACTCTCAAGAGTCCTCTCCAACCCCACAGTTCAAAAGCATCAATTCTTTGGCACTCACCCTTCTTCACAGTCCAACTCTCACATCCATACATGACCACAGGAAAAACCATAGCCTTGACTAGACGGACCTTAGTTGACAAAATAATGTCTCTGCTTTTGAATATGCTATCTAGGTTGGTCACAACTTTCCTTCCAAGGAGTAAGTGTCTTTTAATTTCATGGCTGCAATCACCATCTGCAGTGATTTTGGAGCCCCCCAAAATAAAGTCTGACACTGTTTCCCCATCTATTTGCCATGAAGTGATGGGACCGAATTCCATGATCTTTGTTTTCTGAATGTTGAGCTTTAAGCCAACTTTTTCACTCTCCACTTTCACTTTCATCAAGAGGCTTTTAGTTCTTTTTCACTTTCTGCCATAAGGGTGGTGTCATCTGCATATCGGAGGTTATTGATATATCTCCCGGCAATCTTGATTCCAGCTTGTGTTTCTCCCAGTCCAGCATTTCTCATGAGGTACTCTGCATATATATTAAATGAGCAGGGTGACAATATACAGCCTTGACGTATTCCTTTTCCTATTTGGAACCAGTCTGTTATTCCATGTCCAGTTCTAACTGTTGCTTCCTGACCTGCATACAGATTTCTCAAGAGGCAGGTCAGGTGCTCTGGTGTTCCCATCTCTTTCAGAATTGTCCACAGTTTATTGTGATCCACACAGTCAAAGGCTTTAGCATAGTCAATAACGCTGAAATAGATGCTTTTCTGGAACTCTCTTGCTTTTTCCACGATCCAGAGGATGTTGGCAATTTGATCTCTGGTTCCTTTGCCTTTTCTAAAACCAGCTTGAACATCAGGAAGTTCATGGTTCACGTATTGCTGAAGCTTGGCTTGGAGAATTTTGAGCATTACTTTACTAGCATGTGAGATGAGTGCAATTGTGCGGTGGTTTGAGGATTCTTTGGCATTACCTTCTTTGGGATGGGAATGAAAACTGACTTTTCCAGTCCTGTGGCCACTGCTGAGTTTTCCAAATTTGATGGCATATAGAGTGCACCACTTTCACAGCATCATCTTTCAGGATTTGAAATATCTCTACTGGAATTCCATCACCTCCACTAGCTTTGTTCGTAGTGATGCTTTCTAAGGCCCACTTGACTTCACAATCCAGATCTCACAATCCACAATCTCACACCTGTCAGAATGACTACTATCAAAAAGACAACAAATATGTGTTGATGGATGTTCCTCAAAAAATCAAAAATAGAACTTCTATGTGATCCAGCAATTTCACTTCTGGTTATTTACAAAAAGAAAACAACTAATTCAAAAAGATACATGAACATCAAGACTTATTGTAGCATTATTTGTAATAGCCAAGGTATGGAAGCAACTTAAGTGCCCACTGATTGACAAATGGATAAAGATGTGGTGTGTATATATAATATACATATGTGTGTGTGTGTGTGTGTGTGTGTGTGTGTGTGTGTATATATATATATATATATATATATATATACCTGGGGTCTCTGGTGGCTCAGAGGTTAAAGCGTCTGCCTGGAATGAGGGAGACCTGGGTTTGATCACTGGGTTGGGAAGATCCCCTGGAGAAGGAAATGGCAACCCACTCCAGTACTCTTGCCTGGAGAATCCCATGGAGGGAGGAGTCTGGTAGGCTACAGTCCATGGGGTTGCAAAGAGTCAGACATGACTGATCAACAAATGGATAAAGATGTGGTGTGTATATATACTATACATATGCCCTGTGTGTGTGTGTGTGTGTGTATATAATGTGTGTGTGTGTGTGTATACACACATACATATACCCAGGGGAATATTCAGTTCAGTTCAGTTCAGTCGCGCAGTCGTGTCCGACACTGTGCGACCTCATGAATTCAGCATGCCAGGCCTCCCTGTTCATTACCATCTCTTGGAGTTTACTCAGACTCATGACCATCGAGTCCGTGATGCCATCCAGCCATCTCATCCTTGGTCGTCCCCTTCTCCTCCTGCCACCAATCCCTCCCAGCATCAGACTCTTTTCCAATGAGTCAACTCTTCGCATGAGGTGGCCAAAGTATTGGAGTTTCAGCTTTAGCATCATTCCTTCCAAAGAAATCCCAGGGTTGATCTCCTTCAGAATGGACTGGTTGGATCTCCTTGCAGTCCAAGGGACTCTCAAGAGTCTTCTCCAACACCACATTTGAAGTCTTGTCACATGTAATAACATGGATAAATTTAGAGGGTGTGATGCTAAATGCTGTTGTCCCAGGTGGTGTAGTGGTAAAAAATGTACCTGCTAATTTAAGAGGTACAAGAACACAGATTTGATCCTTGGGTCGGGAAGATCCCCTGGAGAAGGAAATGGCAACCCACTCCAGTACTCTTGCCTGGAGAATCCCATGGAGGGAGGAGTCTGGTAGGCTACAGTCCATGGGGTCGCAAAGAGTCAGACATGACTGATCGACAAATGGATAAAGATGTGGTGTGTATATATACTATACATATGTGTGTGTATGTGTGTGTATATATATACATACATACACACATATATATACATACATACACATATATATACACACATACATACACATATATATATACACATATACATACACCTCTTCCAACAACACAAGAGAAGACTCTGCACATGGACATCATCAGATGGTCAACACCGAAATCAGATTAATTATACTTGTTGCAGCCAAAGATGGAGAAGCTCTATACAGTCAACAAAAACAAGACCAAGAGCTGACTGTAGCTCACATCATGAACTACTTATTGCCAAATTCAGACTTAAATTGAAGAAAGTAGGGAAAACCGCTAGACCATTCAGACCATTCAGGTATAACCTAAATCAAATCCCTTATGATTATACAGTGGAAGTGAGAAACAGATTTAAGGGCCTAGATCTCATAGAGAGAGTGCCTGATGAACTATGGAATGAGGTTCATGACATTGTACAGGGGACAGGGATCAAGACCATCCCCATGGAAAAGAAATGCAAAAAGCAAAATGGCTGTCTGGGGAGGCCTTACAAATAGCTGTGATAAGAGAGAGGTGAAAAGCAAAAGGAGAAAAAGAAAGATATAAGCATCTGAATTCAGAGTTCCAAAGAATAGCAAGAAGAGATAAGAAAGCCTTCTTCAGCAATCAACGCAAAGAAATAGAGGAAAACAACAGAATAGGAAAGACTAGAGATCTCTTCAAGAAAATTAGAGATACCAAAGGAACATTTCAGGCAAAGATGGGCTCGATAAAGGACAGAAATGGTCTGGACCTAACAGAAGCAGAAGATATTAAGAAGAGGTGGCAAGAATACACAGAAGAACTGTACAAAAAGATCTTCATAACCCAGATAATCACGATGGTGTGATCACTCACACCATCTCATTGTGGTTTTAATCGTGTGTCTGTTGGCCATTTGTATATGCTTCCTCTGGGAAAATGTCTGTTCAGGTTCTCTGTCCATTTTTTAAATCAGGTTGCTTGTTTTCCTGATGTTAAGTTCATTGTTGTATAAGCTCATGGTTTATATTGCGTGTGTGTGTGTTATTATATTTTCATGTCTCTTTTCAAACCCTTTGACGACAGCCCTCCAGGCTCCTCTGTCCATGGAATTCTCCAGGCAAGAATACTGGAGTGGATAGCCATTCTCTTCTTCAGGGGATCTTCTCAGTCCAGGGGTGGAACTTGGGTCTCCTGCATTGCAAGCAGATTCTTTACCATCTGAGCCATCAAAGAATCCCAAATGTTGTATACAAGCCCCTGATCAGATAGTGAAGTCACTCAGTCATGACTCTGTGACCCCATGGACTGTAGCCCAGCAGCCTCCTCTGTCCATGAGATTTTCCAGGCAAGAGTACTGGAGTGGGTTGCCACTTCCTTCTCCAGGGGATTACATATTCCTGACCCAGGGATCAAACCCAGGTCTCCCACACTGTAGGCAGGTGCTTTATCATCTCAGCCACCAAGGAAGTCCCTTATCAGATATATTGCTTGCAAATATCTTCTCCCATTCAGTAGGCATGCCTTTTCATTTTGTTTATATAGTTTCCTTGGCTGTGCTTGAGTCTTTTAGTCCAATGTAGTCTCACTGGTTTGTTTTTTGAGGGACAGCTCTCTCTCTGTATGTATGTGTATATATATATATATATATATATATATATATATATATATATAGTGTCCCTCACATACTTAGCATAGTGCCTGTTCAGGTTTGGAATGCATTGAATGTTTGATGAATGAATGTTCTGATCAAGTAGAATATATTGATAGAACTTTGTTGACAGGATGATAGTGATATTTCAAAGAATCAAAAAAGTAAACACTCTTCCCCAGGCATATCACAAAGGACCTTGACACAGCCATTCTTAGCACATCTGAAATGGTCAGAATAAATAAGAGCAATCACACATGTGAAGAGTCCATGTGTGAGCTTCATGTGAAGGGCATGCGGTCAGGACATTCACAAAGCTATCATCAGGGTATTCATTTTGCAAACAATGATTGAGGACCTGCCATGCATCTGACACTAGGCCTACTAGGAGGGACAAAAGCAAAAAGACATGGCCTTCTCCACAACTCCAAGAAGATAATGCCAATCATTAGGGAGCTAACTCCTCTTTAACTGAACAAATCCTGGGGAAAGTTTTGTGGAAAATGATGACTATTTGAGAGAAAGGAAAAGGCAGCAGAATTTGAGCTTCTCCTGATTTTGAGATCAAGTATCTTTGGAATGTTTTTGGGCCCAGTGAAGTTAAGATGTTCCTTATCTAAACTTACAAGAGACTTTTAAAATAACTCTTTATTTGGCTGCACCGGGTCTTGGTTGTGGTATGCAGGATCTTTAGTTTTGGCGTGGGGGATCTAGTTCCCTGACCAGGGATCAAATCTGACCACGACTCTGCATTGAAAGTGTGGAGTCTTAGCCACTGGACTACCAGGGAAGTTTCATAAACTCAAAGAGATTTTTAATGCTATCTGAGCTCTGCAAGAGGCCAAAGGGGATTATAAATACACGTAAGAACCGTGCACATGTTTAGGGGCGAGGTTATAGACATTTGACAAGGCTTTGTACAGTTTTATATGTCTGTGATGACTGTGTTCATGAATTCTCTTCACCTTCCCAGCCTGTAACCCTAGGTCCCAGGCGGGTTAATTATTGGACCCACACATAATCAGTATGCGCTCTAAAACTGTGCAACCGATAAACCACCCTCTGTAGTAAGCGCTCCAGAAGCAGCCTCTCTCTGCAGAAAGAAAGCTATTCCTTTTATTCTCAGAACTGAGAATATCTTGAATCACAACCCCCTAAAGAAAATATGTCAGAGACCTGCTGTGGGTCCATGTGCCATCGTGGGGCAGGTAGGCTCAATAGGAAGGTCTCTGCTGTTATCCAGCTTCAGGCAGGTAACGACCTCTGCGGACTTAAATCTCTCAAAGGAAAACCAAAAGGTTAGAGTAGATGACATCTCTAAGGGTCCTTCCCAGTTTTATTAGTTTATTTCCAGAGTAAAAGCAGACCTACAATTATCTATCCAGCAAAGAATATCCCCATATTTCCATCATTTGCCCAAAATAATAATGGGATTTCTGAAACCAGGTTATAGGATTTTTCTTCCAAAATAGCCATGGGATATGTTATACTTGTCATAATCTGTCCACAGCAAGTTATCAAATCATTAAATAAAGTTTTTAACACCACACTGTTGTGTTTCAATAACATTTTAAACTAATGATTTTTTTCCCTATATATAGGAGATAAAGTCCTCACACTTCCTGTTCCACAGTGTAGAGAATGCAGTGCCTGCTTGAATCCCAAGGGAAACTTCTGTGAGAAGCAAGAGTTAGTAGATTTGCCCATCTTTTGTTTATCTTGTCACTTTTTATTAATTCGTTTATATTGTGCAAGCACTGACCTGGAGCTAAAGGTGTTCATTTCTCTCTTTACAACTCTGTGTGTCTGGGTTGATGCTGTGCCTGTCTGTGTCACTGCTGAACAGCATTCTACCCACTTCTGGATTAATGCTGGATGGCACCACCAGGTTTACCTGCAAAGGAGAAAAGATCTATCATTCTTTCCGCACAAGTACATTCACCGAATATACTGTTGTGCCTGAGATTTCAGTGGTAAAAATTGCTGCTGCTGCTCCCATGGATAAGATTTGTGTCATAAGCTGTGAGGTGCCTACAGGATATGGGGCTGCTGTTCACTCGGCCAAGGTGAGGAAAATAGCTGTGTGTTAGTATGTTATAGTGACCTGCCAAGGAAACATGAAAACAAGACCAAGCAGTCCAAATGTTTCAGCTGGGGTCAATAGTTCCAAAAGCCTCAATGGTTGTTTTTGTTTGTTTTCTTAATTATAGAAGTATCCAGATTTGATTCCTAACACAAACATGACTTGTGAATTTGTAAGTCATTCCTGGTTCTACCTGTGTGGTCTTTGGACTTGGAAGAATTGGCTCAGCTATTGTCATGGGCTGTAAAGCGTCTGGTGCTTCTAGAATCATTGGAGTTGATATCAATGAGGAAAAATTTCCTCGGGCAAGAGCATTAGGGGTCACAGATTGTCTCAACCCTTTGAATCTCAAGAAGCCCGTCCAGGAGGTGGTCAAGGAAATGACAGGCACCGGTGTTGATTTTGCCTTTGAGGCCATCGGACTCACAGAAACCATGGTGTGTGGGTTTGGGTCACAGTGAGTAGAAGTAGACCAGCACAATTAAGTGAATATTGTAATAAAGTGAGTTAAGTAATTTTTGGTTTTCCACCACATATAAAAATTATGTTTATACTATACTGTAGTCTATTAGTATGCAATAGCATTTTGTCTAAGAAAAACAATGTACACATCTTAATTTTAAAATACGTTATTGCTAAAATATGCTAATCATCTGAGCCTTCAGTGAGAATCATTATCTTTTTTTTTTTTTAAGCTCAGTTTTATTTATTTATTGTTTTACTTTACAATATATCTTTTTGTAACAGTAACAAAGATCACTGATTACATATCACAATAAGAAATATAATAATAGTGAAAATGTTTGAGATACTGTGAGAATTACCAAATGTGACACAGACAAAAAGGAAGCAAATGCTGTTGGAAAAAAAATGTGCTGATAGACTTACTCAACACGGGGTTGCCACAAACCTTCAATCCGTAAAAATGCAATATCTGAAAAATGCAAAGCACAGTAAAATGAATTGTGTCTATAGATGCTTGCTTAGTGGGTGGGGACACACTAAGTATAAAACTCCCCTGAACAGACCTAAAAATGGAATGTATAGTCACTCGAAAATATCCATCTTAAAAATCAAAGCAATATATACTTTAAAGATATGACACTACAATATATGAAGTTTAAACAAGCACTATATCCTTTCCTGTAGTCCTAGCTCTTTATCCACGAACATGTTTTTTATATTTAAGTATCAACATTATGTAATTCACATATGATATTCATGTGTGTTCTGTATCAGAACCACTCATTATTTGAAAAATGAGCCTATGCACCAGTATGTTAAGTTCAGGGAGAATAAAGTAGACCCTAGACTCGGAACTGACAGGATAGAGGAAAGAATTAGGCATTTGATTCACTTCAGCATGTATCTAATGCACGTGGTTAAAGGGTGAAGGAAGTGGATACAGTGATGTAACAGGAACTAGACAGAGGCAAAATGCAGGCAGGGGAGAGAGAGAAGGTTAAGAACCAGAAAAGGAAGCAAAATAGATTGACGTGAGGTATACCCTACACCCTTAAAACCCGTTTTTTAAAATGAAGCTTCACACACACGTATGTATATCTATTTGTTTTTATTAAATATAAATGAACTGAACAGAGTTATACAAGTGAGAAGGTCATGCAAAAGAATAGTAGTATGTGTGGTCTTTGAGGTGGCGGATAATTTTATTAAATAAACACACAGTACTTACTCTGTGCCAGATAACGTTCTCAATGTTTTAATCACTTAAGCCTTGTAACAAATCTATGACATAGGTGGTATTATTCTTCTTTTTACAAATAAACAGACATAGGGAGGTTAAGTAACTTGCCTAAAGTCACACTGCGGCAGGGTCTGGGCTCTTTACCACTAAACTCTGCTGCTGCTGCTGCTGCTAAGTCGCTTCAGTCGTGTCCGACTCTGTGCGACCCCACAGACGGCAGCCCAGCAGGCTCCGCCGCCCCTGGGATTCTCCAGGCAAGAACACTGGAGCAGGTTGCCATTTCTGGTTCTCTAATGAGATTCTATCACTGGCAACGTTGAAGCTGAGCTCAAAGTAAGTAGCATCTGCCCAGGAAGAGGTCTGAAATCTAGGGACTCCACAATTCCTTCCAACACTGCAGATAGTTGTTACTTATGTATGGGCATCTACTTATGGTCATTTTTCTCATTATCAGGTTGCTGCTTGGGACTCCTGCCACCTGAGCCATGGTGTCTGTATAATCACTGGAGTGTCTCTGCGAGGTTCAAAGTTTTCCCTTTCTGCTCAGTTTCCACTGGACGGACACTGCAGGGTTCGTGTTTAGGAGGTAAGTCAGTTGTTTTTGCTTTCACAAAATATCTTTCAACTTTGTAGAAACATGTAATTAAAAAATGTTCTCCTTGGGGAAACAAACCTATAATGGTATAAGTTTTCAAAGATTTCTCCTCCAATGAATTGGTATATTTTGCAGATTAGTTAATTTAATTAGTTTTTTTTTTTTTTTTTTTTTACATTTAAATAAAAATTTTTAAATAGTTTCTGGGTTTTCCTACAAAATAGTTTCTGGGTTTCCCCAGTGTTTGGAATAATCCAGCTAAGTTCACTTCTGCACTGGTGGACTCAAAGTTTGTTGTGCTATTTTAACAGCAAGGCTTTCTGGATAATTACAGGCACCAACTTGGTATTTGGCACTGATATTTGTCTTCCCATAGGAGCCCTTATTTCTGAGCAGTACTGACCAATAGCTTTACTAAATTAATATTCCCATCTCCATCCATTGCTCTGATCAAAAGTTCCCATGCCATCTCATTGTGTGTGAATAGAGAGATGAAATAGTTGTATAATGTTAAACCCAGGAGGTGGGCTGGAGACTATTTTTAATTAGTTTTTAACCCAATAATGTGTGAATATTGACCCAATTTTTTCCCAAAGATGTTCTAGGTAACAGAACTGTCTGTAGCCACCACACTTAGCAATAAAAGCCAGCAACTTCTGATGTACAAATGAACTCATCAATGGCAAATTTTCAGAATACTTTACCCATCTCCACAACTTACTTATTTTTCTTTTGGTTAATTTGATATTTCTCAAATCTTATTACAATAGCCTTTTATTTTGCAGATTATAAAGCCAGAGACTGTTTTCCCCAACTAGTGACTGCTTATCTACAAAATAAAATTAATATAGATCCATTAATAACCCATCAGTTGCCTTTTGACCAACTCCACAAAGCTTTCGAGTTGTACCATGCTGGAAAAACGTGAGTGTTTTCTCTGATGAACTTCTGTACCCTGAACTCACAGAAAAAATGACTTTTCAAACATTCCTAAGTGGTTTTGTGGAAAAAGAAAAAAAAAGATGGCTACTTGAAGACCTTCTTTCATATACTCTATCCTATTTCCTGTTGTCTCAAGGATAAGGAAAGGCTTTATCTGCAAGTTTCTCTTTGGGAAAGACCTGTATTAATTTATCTCAAAGAAATGTTTGAGGAGTCGGTATAACACTGAGCACCAGTCTATTCCACATTGGTCAATTATGCATTATTTTTCTAGTTAGAGAAATGATCTAGAATAAATGAGTTGACATTAATGCCATCATAAAATCTTACAAGGATCTTCGAGGCAAAGGTTCAGACTCTACCCAAGACACAAAGCCTTTCTACATCATTTCTTGACAAATGTCAGTCTGCTCCAGCTAGCATACCTTTTGGGATGAAGGGTTTACTCAGTGTGTTCATTTCTGTACTCAATGCATATTGAGTGATGGTACACTCTTTGCCGAGACTGTCCTGAGTGCTGAAGACAGTGGAGAGCAAGTAACAAGGAGTAAATGAGGAGTTACTTCTCTGATGAATTCTTTGACTTTTTAATTCTGGTTCTTAAAAACTGTTGACGACCGGATGAAACACCAACACTGCAGAGTAGTTTGAACCTTTTTTTTTTTTTTGTCGCTTCTAGCAGCTGCTTTATTTCATATATTTTGTACAACAATCAGCGGGGCAAGTTGTCAAACATTATGATTTAGTGACTATACAGTGCGCAGGCGTGGGGCGAGATAACCTTTTCCTTAACTTGTTTACTGCAGCTAAGACTTTTTAAAGGACTTCCTTATCAACTTAGAGTCTGTCCAAGGACTGTTCCTTTTGAGGAAGCAGGTAAACATTTTTGTATGCAAGCAATGTTTACTATTCCTTGGGGCCAAACAAAGAACTCTTGTCTGAACATCTCCTTTGCAAGAATGTTCGGCCCTGACCGGGAGCCTTGTTTGCAAGTGACTTTTCAGCCTCCCTTATACTTTGTTCCCTACAAAAACATCTCTCATTCCTATTCTCTCCCCACTTCTCTACCTATATCCTTTGCTTGTTTTGTGATTTCTTTTTATTTTAAGATAGGTGTTTAAATTTTAGCCTGCTATATACCTTGTTGGTTTAGACCTAGCATGTCAGCCCATTTAAATCAAGAATGAAGAGTCAAGAAAACTCATCTAAAAGTTTAGAAACAAATAATAGAGGAGGGGAATGGATATAGCAGGTAACAGACACACTACAAACAGGAAGGAACTAAGGAACCCATTTACTCTTCCCTAACTAGACATGGTATTAGATTCTAGGATTGATGGAAGCTGATCGCAAGCTGTAGCAGAGAGTTTGGATGTCTTTGTGATTATGTAGCCAGAAGGAATGGTGCTCAAAGCAGGGGTCTTCCTGTTATAGCTGATTTGGGGTCCTGTTGTCACTCCATCCTATATTTTTATAGGTAAACTAGATGAAGGTGGAGTAGGGTGGGGATAGGCAACTCAGTTTTTCAATAGAGTGTGTAATTGCTTTGCTGATATCACTGTTTCTCAAGGAATTCAACTGCTTTATTATTACACTTCTGTGTTTCAGGATCCGCTGTGTTCTGCTATTCTGAGATCCCAAATAATGAAAGGTGCAAGGATATCCTTGGGGAGTTTATTTCTTTCCTGTTTCACTTCCCTGATTGTTCCAGTGCAGTGAAAAGAGCAGCAAAAATATTGAAATGCAGTGTGATTATAAAAATGAAAAAAAAGTGCACCTTGAATTTAATTATAATAAAATAGCCTCTTAGAGAATAGATGTTATATAATTCATTTTGGACATTAAAAAAAGTAATGGTGGGAAAAAAAAGGGATGATGGGATTTGATTGATAACATTTGTGATATGTCCATCAACCCAACTAATCTCTGTCATCGGTCCATAAAAGTTGTCCCTGAGTTATCCCTTATTCTTATTCTCAATATACAGATTTCTCTATATCTTTCATACCACTTCAGGGTTTACATGATGATTTTGCTGTTTCTACAACACATGGGGTCTCATAAATTCTTGAAAGGCTCTCTCAGGACACAGTAAGCCATTTTCTATCCTGGCGTCTTTGTACCATCCTTTGTCTACAATGCCCATGACATGCTGAGGCACAGTTCCCATCTGTGCTTTCAAACATAGAAGCATATCTGGGAAATCTTGCCACCTGCACCCCCGGAGGAAACATGTGTAGGATCTTTAAGAGAAACTCACCTTCTACCTCATAACTTCCTTTTCAAGTCTTTTTCTCTTCACTAAACAAGTATAATTATTTCCTTACTAAGGCTGGGAGATTGGGAGAAGGATAAAAACAGCTCCTTTTATCTAGTTTTGTCCTTATGCTTTACATCTGTTCTTGAGTCATTTACATTCTCCTTAAACTTTTGCTGTTGAAACAAAGAAATCACAAGGAAAATTTCTTTTATAATCTTGTTTTGTTTGTAATATTCCTTCCTGAGATTTGAGCTCAAAATGTCCAGCTGACTTAATGAGGGAAGGTCCAAGAATTTTTAAAAAACACACGAAAATTTTTCTTAAGTGAATACTTTAAATACAATCCTGCCAGTCTATCTCTGTCACCTTAACAAGTCCTTCCCTCTCTGAGTATCAACTGCCACATTGTCAAGTGGGAGAATAAGAGTAATGTTATAAGATGATTTTTAAGACTGGAGATCACTTGTATAAATAAAATAAAATTAAAACATATAAAATTGTAAATAATAGAATAATTAAGATCTAAGGAAAGGGAAAAGATAAAGCAAAGAAATTAAGAAATTTTAAACTTAAGAACTTAAGAATAAAAATTATAAATTCAAACATTCTAAAGAATAGAAAGACAAGGTGAGGTGAAACTGAGTTTCAAAAGAATAAAATAACTATTTTGTTACATAGAAAAATGCTATCAATGTGACCTAAAATCACGAAAAAAAATTAGTAACAATGTATTCTTAACAAAACACAACTGGAAAAATAAAAGAACTGATACCAGAGTTGTATCAGAAGCTTGGGGTTGGAAATATCCAGCTACCAAGAACTGTCCCCCAAGCTGGAAGACTTCTACACTTGAACAGAAACTTGGAAAGAAAAACAAAAACAAAAACCCATGAAACACACAGCAGGGCCAGGAGAAAGACGCATTTAGATGGAAGGCTTTTCCTGAACCTCACTGACCCCAGACACGATTAGAGAGACATAAGTTGATTCTATTGCATCAAAATTGTTGCCTTCTCTTTTTTTTGTTGTTGTTGGGATGATGGTGCAACATGCAGGATCTTAGTTCCCTATCCAAGGATGGAACCCCTGTCCTCTGCATTGGGAGCATGGGGGCTTAACCACCTGACCACTGGGGAAGTCCTTGTTGCCTCTTATCAGTCTTTTCCTCTGTGACTGATCTTTGAACAATTCTATAAAAAGAGTCCTAGTTAGGCATATTTCTATAGCTTTCATAATATCTCTTTGCAACCTCATAGCCCTTAGGGTGTTTCCTTCTATTTCTGACACTGTCTTCAAAATGTTTCCAGTTATTTATTTGTGAAAACATTATTTCACACACTCACTTTTTTTTTTTTCTTTTGTGGCCAGTTGTCTCATGTTCTATCCCCCAGGACAGTTGAGTAGGTTTTATGTTTTGTTTGGTTTTGAAATAAAATGGACAAAGAATTATTAATTTCATGGCATCTTTCTCGTATTTCAAGAAGTCAGAGTGCTAGAGGGGTCATTATTCCTCTTGTGAGATCACAATAGCACTATAACACTTTATTAAGAGTATCTCCTGGTTTACTGTTTCAGGCATATCATATCTTTATCCCCTGTATCTGGTACAAAGTAAGTGCTCAATGAATTTTTTTGAAAGAATAAATCACAAAAACTCGATGAAAAGTTAAGTTTTGTTCAATGCTTTAGGCTAAAACAATGATTATTTTCAGAAGTAAGGATAGCAGAGAAGCAGGAAAAAAGGAGAATAATTCTCTGAGAATCTCCAATTCAGAAAGCATAAGAATAATGAAGATGTAGGAAGAAGAGATGATAGAACAAAGCTAAAATGGATGAGAATTTGTGTCCACTGTTATGTTTAAAGGTAAAGATTAACAGCTGCCTGTCTGATGATTTCAATTTTTATCCACTATATACAATGGATGCTGGAAGTTCAAAGAGTTATATAAACTTCCTAAATAAGCCACCAAAGTATAATGGAGTACTTACTAAATACCAGCCACTGTGCTAAGTACTTCACAATCATCATATAATCTTCACCTTAGCCCTATGTGTTCGGGAATATTATCTCCACTTCACGGATGAAATAACTAAGATACAGAGAGACTGATTAATTCGCTCACTATGAAATAGCTATGTGGCAAAACAAAGACTGAAATATGAGCAATATAAAGGCTGTGCTCTAAATCATTTTTGTTTATTACCATTTAGCAAGGAGTTCATAAACAATAGGGATACTTAATATTTATTATTGTGAAAGTAAAAGTGTTTGTCACTCAGTCGTGTCCAACTCTTTGTGACCCCATGGACTGTAGCCCACCAGGTCCTCTGTCCATGGGATTTTTCAGGCAAGAATACTGGAGTAGGTTGCCATTCCCTTCTCCAGGAGATCTTCCTGACCCAAGAATTGAACCTGGGTGTTCTGCATTGCAAGCAGATTCATTACCATCTGAGCCTCCAGGGAAGCTCAATCATTTATTATTATTATTCTTGTATTTGTGGTATAAATAAATTGCTATGAGAAAAGCACAATGCATATGATCTTGTGACACAAAAGCTCTAAAAACTGAGTAGAGAGTGAAAAGATAGACTGCATTCATTTCAGACTGTGAAGGAAATGGGACAGTAGGGAATGGAAGGAACAGGCAGTCAGGGATTCTATTCATGCCATGAGTTTAAAAAAGGAAAGAACTGAGGCTTGATGTTTCAGCAGCTCTGCTTTTAAAATGCAACCTAAGTACATATGGATATGGACATAGATACAGATATGGATATGGATATGGGACTCCTGGCTGCCCAGGTGTTCTTCCCAGGCTCACAGGACACAAAACCATAGGCTAGACCCAGCTAGCTAACTTTCATTTCTTACTTCTCACAATTGACATCATAGAGATTGAATAGAGGTGGGAGGAAAACAGCACACATGACTTTAATCAGATTTGCCTGCTTTCTCCTTGTCAATATATTCCATGACTGTAATAAACCTGTGAAGTACTGTTAATTCTTGGTGTTTTCAGCTGCACCGTAAACTGGCTGTCTAATATCTCTACATGTGTGCTCAGTCATGTCCAACTCTTTGCAACTCCATGGACTGTAACCCACCAGGTTCCTCTGTCCATGGGATTTCCCAGGTAAGAATCCTGGAGTGGGCTGCCACTTTCTTCTCTAGGGATCTTTCCAATGCGAGGATCAAATCCATGTCATCTGAGTTTTCTGCACTGGCAGGCAGATTTTTACCACTAGCACCTTTGGGAAGCCCCCAGCTAGCTAATATCTAACAAAACTATTTTTCATTCCTCTAATCTGGGTTGTAAGGAGATGAAGATCTTTTACCTTTCACTTTACTTTTGATGTACTAATATGAATTTTTAGTATAAACATGCATAACTGAAATATGCAGAAGTGATGTAAAAACAAGTGTTGAATACATGGATTTTCAAAATATATATGGCCTTGAATTCTAAATCCTAAAAGATGATGCTGTGAAAGTGCTGCACTGACTATGCCAGCAAATTTGGAAAACTCAACAGTGGCCACAGGACTGGAAAAGTCAGTTTTCATTCCAATCCCAAAGAAAGGCAATGCCAAAGAATGCTCACACTACCTCACAATTGCACTTATTTCACATACTAGCAAAGTAAAGCTCAAAATTCTCCAAGCCAGGCTTCAGCAGTATATGAACCATGAACTTACAGATGTTCAAGCTGGATTTAAAAAGGGCAGAGGAACCAGAGATCAAATTGCCAACATCCATTGGATCATAGAAAAAGCAAGAGAGTTCCAGAAAAACATCTACTTCTGCTTTATTGACTATGCCAAAGCCTTTGACTGGATCACAACAAACTGTGGGAAAGTCTTCAAGAGATGGGAATACCAGACCACCTTACCTGTCTCCTGAGAAATCTGTATGCAGGTCAAGAAGCAACAGTTAGAACTGGACATGGAACAACTGACTGGTTCCAAATTGGGAAAGGAGTATGTCAAGGCTGTATACTGTCATCCTGTTTATGTAAGTTCTATGTACATCATTCAAAATGCCAGGCTAAATGAAACACAAGTTGGAATCAAGATTGCCAGGAGAAATATCAATAACCTTAGATATGCAGATGACACCACCCTTATGGCAGAAAGCAAAGAAGAAATAAAGAGCCTCTTGATGAAAGTGAAAGAAGAGCGTGAAAAAGTTGGCTTAAAACTCAATGTTCAGAAAACTAAGATCATGGCATCCGGTTCCTTCACTTCATGGCAAATAGATGGGGAAACAATGGAAATAGTGACAGATTTTGTTTTGAGGGGGCTTCAAAATCAATGCAGATGGTGACTGCAGCCATGAAATTAAAATACGCTTGCTTCTTGGAAGAAAAGCTATGACCAACCTAGACAGCATTTTAAAAAGCAGAGACATTACTTTGCCAACAAAGGTCTGTCTAGTCAAGGCTATGGTTTTTCCAGTGGTCATGTATTAATGTGAAAGTTGGACTGTGAAGAAAGCTGAGTGCCAAAGAATTGATGCCTTTGAACTGTGGTATTGGAGGAGATTCTTGAGAGTCCCTTGGACTGCAAGGAGATCCAGCCAGTCCATCCTAAAGGAAATCAGTCCTGAATATTCACTGGAAGAACTGATGCTGAAGCTGAAACTCCAATACTTTGGTCACCTGATGTGAAGAACTGACTCACTGGAAAAGACCCTGGTGCTGGGGAAGATTGGAGGCAGAAGGAGAAGAGGACGACAGAGGATGAGATGGTTGGATGGCATCAATGACTCTATGGACATCAGTTTGAGTAAACTCCGGGAGTTGGTGATAGACCAGGAAGTCTGGAATGCTGCAGTCCATGGGGTGGCAAAGAGTTGGACATGATTGAGCAACTGAACTGAACTGGCCTTGAGTCACAACTAAATAATATCTTTAGGGTATGAGACTCTGCTAAATATAACATTGACTTCTGAAAGTTTCAGACATAAAACAAAAGAAAATCGAATAGTCAATGGAGTCTTGTTAAAAAATAAAAATTGTGAAATATTCTAAATGGAAGGGACCTGAACATGCATTGATTTCATTAACCTGTGGAGCTCATATACCCAACAAAGCATAGCATTAAATGATACAAGTAACTAAAGCCAGTGTTCAAATATTATGCTAATATTGGCTCAAGTCCCCAGTTTTAAAAACCTGGGGATATGCCTGTAATGAATAGGAAACTTGCTTATCTTGTTTACCTTTTAAATATGAATGACTATCTCAGAATCTTGCTCACAGTAAGAGGATCAACTGTTATTTACAATAATGAATTAATGAATCCATGGATGTGAGGAGGCCACTTTTTCTGAAGTTGAGGGACAATATCTGAATTCTGGTCAGAGTTATCTAGAATTCTAATAATGGAATTCTTTAAGATTTCACATGTTAGAAATTTTGATGAAATTTTTGAATTTGGGTTGCATGTGTACAACATAGATCTATTGCTTCTTAGCTTCTAAAATGTGCCCAAACTAATCATATCCGCATTATTAGTCATCCTATAAAACACATAAATATTCATATCTTAGTGCCTTCCCAAAGTTGAGAAAGCATGAACCCCATTTATTCACTGGGGCAGAGCCACTGATTATTCTTTGTGTATATTCTCCCTTTGATAATAAAAATATTGAAATTTAATGCTTTTAATTTTAATAATAAAAACCTTCAATAATAACATTGAAATTTAGCTTTTTAAAGTAATGATCACTTTCATCAGTCTCACTAACAAATTGGTATTGGTAACGTGACCTAATTTTGCTCAATGGGGTTTCAGCCAAAATGATGAATGAAGGGCGGGTACAGCACTTTCTATTGTATCTCCTCCAACTAGCTGAGATAGGATCATGATAAAGGCCATCCTAGCCAAGACAGAAGCTGCACACGCAGAGACAGGGCAGCGAACTAGGAGTCTGGGCCCCTGTCACTTTCTATTGTATCTCCTTCCAACTAGCTGAGATAGGATCATGATAAAGGCCATCTTAGCCACAAGACAGAAGCTGCACACTGCAGATGACAGGGCAGCATGATAGTAAGGAGTCTGGGTCCCTGACTGTTGTGGAACTGCCGTGACAGCTGCAGGCAGCCCACTGGACGCACATGGCAATGAATAAGCTTCCATCTCAGTTAAGCCACTTTAACTTGGGTATTTATGTTTGAGCAGCCAAATAAGATCCTATCTAATCCACTGGCACCCCACTCCAGTACTCTAGCCTGGAAAATCCCATAGATTGAGGAGCCTGGTAGGCTACAGTCCACTGGGGTCGCAAAGAGCTGGACACGACTGAGCGACTTCACTTCACTTCACTTCACTTAATCCACTGGCAGAAGGTCAGTCATAGTCTGAACAGATCCAACTATCAAGATATTGAAAATTATTAAAAAGCAAAGCACCCCAGATAAGTGAAATGAGAGAATATACGACTTTTAGCATAATACCCAACACATAATAGCTGAACCATTACCATGTTTTCAATTATTAAAACAGAACACAAATTTTCATAGAAAAAAGTGGTTTTTAAACACAAAATCAATACTAGTAACTCAGATATTTCCCAAATCTATCTTTTATTCGGTTTTATTATCTACCATATGCCTAATAAATATGGGTACTACATTGTTCTTGAACTGGAGACATGGTGATCAACAAGGAAAATAAGATCCCAAGTTTTATTTTCCAGGTATATGAGGAGTGACATAATGAACAAGTGAATAAATAAATGAACAGATTATGAAGGGAGTTATAAAGAAAATAAAAGAGGGTGATGTACCAGAGATATCTGAGAAAAATATTCTTGATTGAGTGATCAGTGTATGTGTGGGAAGAATGAATATGAACACATTCAGGATTCTGGGCCTAATAACTGAAAATCTTATACCAAAAAACCACATAGAAGCATAGAATTTTTAGAGCTGGAAGTTAAAGGAAATATTACAGTCCAGTGTCCTCATTTCATAGACAAGAAAACTGAGGTCTGGAAAGTTAAGAACCCTCTCCAACTGGAAAATTGAACTCAAAGTGAATCTGTACAGCACAGTTCAGCCCAGTTCAGAAATATATTCTCTTCATTAAAATTGAAGCATTTATAATGGTTACAAAAGGAGAAAGATTGGGGAGGGGATAAATTAGGAGTTTAGAAGTAACATGCACACACTATTATACAAATAGATAATTCACAAGGACCTAGTGCACAGCACAGAGAACTCTACTCAATATTCTGTAATAACCTATATGGGAAAAGAATCTGAAAATGAATGGACATATGTGCATGTGTAACTGAATCACTTTGCTGTACACCTGAAAGTAACACAACATTGTTAATCAACTATACTTCACTATAAAATAAAAATAAGGTGAAAAGAAAAATAGAATTACACTATAGATGAAAAATAAAATTTTCAAATATTAAAAAAAAAAAATCTAATCATTTGTAGAACTGCTTCCTAAAAAGGATTTACTTTTGTCAGTTTCCTTTTGGTGGTTTTGAAGTACTTAGCACAAAACAGGCACAGAAAACGTGAGATGAACCACAGTGGACTACCTACAATAAATGACTTGATATGGCTGCTTAACTGTCAATCAGAGAGACATGCTATGAATCCAAGGATGGAGAAGGGGTAAGGATAAAGCAGTTATTTGTAATATATATCCAGGCACACTGGTAAATGGAGTTGTGGCAGGCAGAATTCCTAAACATCTTCCATACCTCACCAAGATTTCCTGTGAATTAGATGACTATTATCTCCATGATTATGTTACACGAATAACTAGGGGCTTCCCTAGTGGCTTAGATGGTAAAGCGTCTGTCTGCAATGCAGGAGACATGGGTTCTATCCCTGGGTCGGGGAGATGCCCTGGAGAAGGAAATGGCAACCCACTCCAGTATTCTTGCCTGGAAAATTCCATGGACAAAGGAACCTGGTGGGCTACACAGTCCATGGGGTGGCAAAGAGTAGGACATGACTGAGCAACTTCACTTTCTTTCTTTATGTTACATGGCTACAGGAGACTGTCTAAATTGGCTTGATCTAATTACAAGAGCACTTAAAAACAGAGGGCCAACTCTGAGAGATTTGAAACGTAAGGATACACTGCACTGATGCTGGCTTGAAGATGGAGGTGCCATGTGAAGGGCTGTAGCTAACCTCTAAGAGCCAAGAGTGACGCCTGGGTGGCAACCATCAAGGAAATGAAGGCTTTAGTCCTACAATTACAGGGGGAAGAATTCTGCCAATAAACAGAATGAGCTTAGAAGAAGATTCCTCCCCAGAGTCTCCAGATTAAGAGCCCAGCCCAGCCAATCACCTTGATGCTGGCCTCCTGCGGACCCAGTTGAGCCTGCCTAGACTTCTGACCCACATTGCTGTCAACTCATAACTGGGTGTTGTTTCAAGCCACTGCATCTGTGAGGTTTTCTCTTTATTTTGTTACACACACTCACACAAAGATGCAGCTGTCAACATAATTGTTCGTATTTAAACCACAATAAGGACATAAAGAGGAGGGTGTTACTAGCCCCCTTTTTCAAATGAGAAAAATAAACACAGAGATGTTAGGTGACTTGCCCAAGGTCACACATAGTTTGACTCTTTTTGCAAAGAACACGTGTCGTGTTGAGTATGTAGGTACTTAGCCCTCAGAACAACTTGACAGTATTTTAAACTAGAAAACCAGTTATTCTAACTAATTGTTCTAATTCATAGATTGGTAAAAGTTAGACGTTTTACAAACTCTATGTGTTTTATTTGGCTCAGTGGTAAAGCATTTGCCTGCCATTTCAGGAGACGTGGATTTCATCCCTGGGTCAGGAAAATTCCCCTGAGGAAAGAAATGGCAACTCACTCCAGTTTTCTTGCCTGGGAAATTACAAGGACAGAGAAGACTGGCAGGCTACAGGCCATGGGGGTCACAAAAGACACTACTGAGCAACTAAACAACAACAAAATGTGTCTCATTTGGATGTCTAGAAGCCTATATTTGTGTTCTTTTTTATCACTTCCTTTTAAGTATTAAAGTAAAAAAAATCCAGTATTATTAAAAGTCAACAAGTTTATGGTAATTAGAAGATAACAAAGTCTGTGACTAACCAGGGTAGTATATTCTAATTTTGAATATTTTGCATTATGTTTATCATATGGATTAAAAAATATATTTTGAAATTAGTTTGACTTGCTTCATTTAAGTATTTAAACACAAATGGTAACTTTAATACTATGAAGCAAGAAGAGAATGGCATGAAAAAGAAACAAAGAAGAGTTCTTGGAAAGTATAAATGATTTCTAAAAATTTTTTAAATAAAAACAATGTAAAGCTTTAAGAAGAAAACCTGTCAAAAAAAAAAAAAAGAGAGAGAAGACAAAAACACCCCACAGAAATGATAACAGGAAAAAAAGCTAGGAGTAGAAAAACATAATATCAAACATACAACTACTTGAAATTTAAACAAAGAAGAAGCAAAAGGAAATTATGAAAGAAACAGAAAATTTTCAAGATCTGAAAATATAGAATACTTCTCTTTGCACACTAAAAACAGCCCTCATCAAGTACCAAAAACAATTAATGAAAAAATACTCACAAATGAATTATTATGACATTTCAAAGCAGAAAGAACATCAAAGCAGAAAGATTTTCTTAAAAACCTTTCAGAAAAAAGCACATCATGACAATAAATTAATGAGTAAATAAATAAAAATTTAAAATAGAATGACATCATACCTCTTATCAGCTTCATTAGTGATATGAAAATATTAACAATGACTTAAAAATTATAATGGAAACTATTCTGAATCTATTTTCTAAACCCAGCTATATCAAGACTGGAGAGAATATAGAAGTCTGGGAGAGGTCTAGAGCTCCAGAAAGTGGATTCTGCGCTAAAGAACCTACTACTGAGGGTTCAGGCACTACAGATATCCACCGCACATACCTAGTGTTTAACTTCTGTTTTTTTCTTTTGAAGTTAAATTTAGAAATTATCGGGGAAGCCTGGCATGCTACAGTCTATGGGGTCACAAAGAGTCAGACATGAGTTACCAACTGAACAGCAACAACCACAGAAATTATCAAATTTTACTTCACTACTTGTCATATTAGCAGATATTAATTAGAGTGCAAGTGTTGCAGATGTTTGAAGTTTGAGCCAACCTGGGATATACTTGCCATTCAAATTGGCAAAAGCGCCAGTTGGTCTTTATTTTTTAATCAATCTTCATTGGAGTACAGTTTTTACAACATTGTGCTAGCTTCTACTATACAGAAAAGTTAATCAGGTATCAATTCAGTTCAGTTCAGTTGCTCAGTTGTGTCCGACTCTTTGTGACCCCATGAATCTCAGCACGTCAGGCCTCCCTGTCCATCACCAACTCCCAGAGTTCACTCAGACTCACGTCCATCGAGTCCGTGATGCCATCCAGCCATCTCATCCTCGGTGGTCCCCTTCTCCTCCTGCCCCCAATCCCTCCCAGCATCAGAGTCTTTTCCAATGAGTCAACTCTTTGCATGAGGGGGCCAAAGTACTGAAGTTTCAGTTTTAGCATCATTCCTTCCAAAGAAATCCCAGGGTTGATCTCCTTCAGAATGGACTGGTTGGATCTCCTTGCAGTCCAAAGGACTCTCAAAAGTCTTCTCCAACACCACAGTTCAAAAGCATCAATTCTTTGGTTTTCAGCCTTCTTCACAGTCCAACTCTCACATCCATACATGACTACTGGAAAAACCATAGCCTTGACTAGACGGACCTTAGTCGGCAAAGTAATATCTCTGCTTTTGAATATGCTATCTAGGTTGGTCATAACTTTTCTCCCAAGGAGTAAGTGTCTTTTAATTTCATGGCTGCAGTCACCATCTGCAGTGACTTTGGAGCCCAAAAATACATACACATATATACACTCTTTTAGATTGAATCAGATATACACATATGTATACCTACTGTTTTAGATTCTTTTCCCATATAAGTCATCACTGAGTGTTGAGTAGTTCCCTCTGCTACACAGTAGGTTCTTGTCATCTATTTTATATACAGTGAAAGTGAAGTTGCTCAGTTGTGTCCAACTCTTTGCAACCCCATGGACTGTAGCCTACCAGGCTCTCAGTCCATGGAATTTTCCAGGCAAGAGTATTCGAGTGGGTTGCCATTTCCTTCTCCAGGGGATCTTCCTGACCCAGGGTTCGACCCCGAGTCTCCTGCACTGCAGGCAGATGCTTTACCCTCTGAGCCACCAGGGAAGCCCCTATGTATAGTAGTGTGTCAATTTATCCCCCCTCTCCCTTTCCCTCCTTGGTAACCAACCATAAGTTTGTTCACTACACCTGTGACTCTTTTTCTGTTGGAAATAAACTCATTTGCACCATTCTTTTAGATTCTCCATATAAGGGATATCATACAATATCTGTCTTTGCCTGACTCACTTCACTCAGCATGATGATCTCAGGGTCCATCCGTGTCGCTGCAAATGCCATTATTTCATTCTTTTTATGGCTGGGTAACTATCCATTGTCCGTATGTGCGGCATCGTCTTTATCCATTCATCTGTCAGTGGACATCTGAAGTAACATACCCCCTCCATATCTGATGAGTCGGATATACATACATGTATACCCACTTTTAGATTCTTTTCATGCTAGTCTGATTTCTGGCATGAGCCAGGCTCCTGAGACTCTGTTGAAGGAGTTCCAGTGGAGCTCTGAGAGACAGCTCAGCTATTTCTGCCAGGTTGCTAAGTAGGTAGAACACTTCTGGAGCAGCTCCAGGAAGGAAAAACAACTGAGCTAAGAATGAAATGAATACACAGGAAAGGCAATACAAGAGATGCAGAGAGGCTGCATCCTCATCACATTGCTTTCACTCACCATTCTACATACTGGGCCTAGCCCATGCCTGGTACAGCAGGCTACAGGAAAGGTCTGACTGAATTACTGACAATTAAATCTATTTACACACACTATAGTTACTGATATACCTGATTTTATTTCTTCCTTATTTTTATGCTTTCTTTCTATGTTGTGTTCTCTATGCTATTCCCTTTCTTCTTTTGAGTACCTCACACCATTTCTTTTTATCTACTAATTTAGAAGTTATACTAAACATTTTAATATAAGTACTTTCAACTATCTTTACTATTCTCTGAAAAAGAGAGGGGACTTATAACAGTAACTCGAATCATCCTACTTCCCCATCTCCAATCCGTATGATTAGGAAGTCTTTTCTCTACAAAAAAATATAATAAACTTCTAAGTCCCTAGAAGCATGTACTATCTACAGAAGAGCTTCATTCAGTGTTTATAGTAGCTTCCATGTATCTGATGCTTTGACGTTTCAGACAGTATGCTAAGTGCTTTATAGGCCCCTGCAGTTATCCTGACAAAAGCCTTATGATATAAGTTTTCCTTATTCTACATGTGAACAAACAGAAGCTCTGGAAAATTAAATACTGTGCAAGGTCAGCAATTAGTTAACAGCAGAAATGGGTTGCAAACACAGGTCTTTCCACTTCCCAAGTCTGTGCTTCTAGCACTAGACTAGATTACCAACAGAAAAACATCACTACAGCATATATTCATTTATTCAGCATATCAATTTAGCACCTTTTATGTGCTAAATACCCTCTCCAGTATTCTTGTCTGGAAAATCCCATGGACAGAGAAGCCTGGTGTGCAACAGTCCATAGGGTCACAAAGAGATGGACATGACTGAGAAACTGAGCATGCATGCACATGTGCTCACATAGGTGTTTTACGTGTGTGTGTGTGTGTGTGTGTGTGTGTGTGTGTGTGTGTACACACACTCAAATAGATATAGAGGATACAGCAAACAAAACATAATTGGTGCCTATCCCATGCCTTGGATATTAGGGTCACTCTTGGGTATAGTTTTCCATGATCTTCAAGAAGAAAATTTACATAAAGATCAACTTTTTAATAATTACAAATTTTATTTCTACTGAAATCTATTTGCCAAGATTAACTTTAAAATAGCAGAGATGGCTGTGTGCTCATGTGCCACTATAATTTTAAAAGCTAATGGATGGATTCACTATATGGAACTGCAGTATTTAAATAATTTTATTAATCTTATGAATCAATTCAAACTTATAATCACCTTTCATTTCCTCTTCTTGCTCAACTAACAATATTCTCATGTTTCCTCTTTTATGGTACAGAGAGTATACCTTCTTTTTAGGTATGTTACTGTATGCTTACATGTTATTGCAGAAAAACAAATTCCTTTTGGTAGATGGATTGGATGGAAGTAGTTGATTTATTTTCAGACCTAAAGGTCCCCAAACAAATTAAAGCAAAAGAGGATTTCATTTGGACTTCACTGGAGGTCCAGTGGTTAAGACTCTGTGCTTCCAATGCAGGGAGCATGGGTTCAGTCCTTGGTCAGGGAAAGATCCCACATGTTTTGCAGTGTGGCCAAAATATATCAACAAATTTTTTAATTAAAAAATAATTTTTTAAAAGGGATTTTATTGAGACACACTATAATAAAATGTCAAAAATCAAAGAATTTTGAATTTCAAAAAAAGCAAGAGAAAAAGAATTCATCTCATATGTGAAATCTTTATAAGGCTATCAACAGAAACCGTGCAGGTCAAAAGAGAATAGAGTGGCATATTCATAGTGCTCAAGTTTTTAAAAGTTGGCCAACCAAGAATACTTTGCCTAGAAAAACTGTCCTTCTGAAATGAAGAAGAAATAAAGAGATAAAGACATAAATGATCTGAGGGAGTTTAATCATCACTAGACCAGGTTTACAAGAAAAACTAAAGTTCTTCAAACTGAAATGAAATGATGCTAATTAATAACATAAAAACTTTTGAAAATATAAAATAAATTCATAAAGGTAAGTATATAGTCAAATTCAGAATACTTTAATACCATAGAAGTGGTGTGTAAATCACTTTAATATAAAGATTAAAAGAAAAAAGTAGTAAAAATGAATCTAGCTACAATATTTTATTAATGAATGTGCAATATAAAAGAGAGATTGGAAACAAAATGTGGCAGTAGGGGAAAAAAAGAGGTAGAAATAATTGTCTTTTATTAAAAACAAAATGTATTTTATGTAACATTCATGGTAACCACAAAGCAAAAACTTATAATAAGTACACAAAAGAAAACATAATCAAAGCATATAACTGCACAAAGCTATCAAATCTGAAAGGAAGACAAGAGAGGAAGGAACTAGGAATTACAAAACAGACAGAAAACAATAAGATGACTATAGTAAATCCTCACGCATCAATAATTAAATATAAATGGATTATATTCTCCAACAAAAAGATATAGACTTGACAATGGATTAAAAATATATATATACAAGACCCAACTATATGCTCTCTACAAGAGACTCACTTTAGCTCCAAGGATACACAGAGGCTGAAAGTACAGGTGTGGGAAAAGATATTCCATGAAAATAGAAAGCAAAAGAGAAGAAAAGTAGCTATATTTGCTTATATTAGACAAAATAGACTTTAAGTCAAAAATCTGACAGGAAAAAAAGATCATTAAATAATCATGAAGGGGTCAATTCATCAAGAGGATATCAGTTCAGTTCAGTTCAGTCACTCAGTCCTGTCCGACTCTTTGCGATCCCATCAATTGCAGCACGCCAGGCCCCCTTGGCTCCTCAGGATCACTGCCCCCTGGCCTTGGGCGCAAGATGGCTTCTCCTGGCCACCCCTGACCTCCCACACGAGGTATCCCTTCCCGGCAGCCCCTGACCTCGAACGCAGGGTAGCTCCTCTCGGCCGTTCTTGCGCTTTCACAGCTGGGCACTCTAGGTCACTGTCACTGACCTCGGACATGGGGTAGCTCCTCTCGGGCGCGCTTTAGTGCGTCAGCCGGCTCTCGCAGCCACCCGCGCTTAGTGCGCCGGCAGGCTATTTCTGCTTTATTGACTATGCCAAAGCCTTTGACTGTGTGGACCACAATAAACTGTGGAAAATTCTGAAAGAGATGGGGATACCAGACCACCTGACCTACCTCTTGAGAAATCTGTATGCAGGTCAGGAAGCAACAGTTAGAACTGGACATGGAACAACAGACTGGTTCCAAATAGGAAAAGGAGTACGTCAAGGCTGTATATTGTCACCCTGCTTATTTAACTTATATGCTGAGTACATCATGAGAAACGCTGGGCTGAAAGAAACACAAGCTGGAATCAAGATTGCCAGGAAAAATATCAATAACCTCAGATATGCAGATGAAACCACGCTTATGGCAGAAAGTGAAGAGGAGATAAAGGGCCTCTTGATGAAGGTGAAAGAAGAAAGTGAGAAAGTTGGCTTAAAGCTCAACATTCAGAAAATGAAGATCACGGTCCCATCATTTCATGAAAAACAGATGGGGAAAGAGTGGAAACAGTGGCTGACTTTATTTTGGGGGGCTCCAAAATCACTGTAGATGGTGACTGCAGCCATGAAATTAAAAGATGCTTTCTCCTTGGAAGAAAAGTTATGACCAACCTAGATAGCATATTCAAAAGCGGAGACATTACTTTGCTGACTAAGGTCCATCTAGTCAAGGCTATGGTTTTTCCAGTCGTCATGTATGGATGTGAGAGTTGGACTGTGAAGAAGGCTGAGCGCCGAAGAATCGATGCTTTTGAACTGTGGTGTTGGAGAAGACTCTTGAGAGTCCCTTGGACTCCAAGGAGATCCAACCAGTCCATACTGAGGGAGATCAGCCCTGGGATTTCTTTGGAAGGAATGATGCTAAACCTGAAACTTCAGTACTTTGGCCACCTCATGCGAAGAGTTGACTCACTGGAAAAGAGTCTGATGCTGGGAGGGATTGGGGGCAGGAGGAGAAGGAGACGACCAAGGATGAGATGGCTGGATGGCATCACTAACTCAATGGACATGAGTCTGAGTGAACTCTGAGAGATGGTGATGAACAGGGAGGCTTGGCGTGCTGCGATGCATGGGGTCGCAAAAAGTCAGACACGACTGAGCGACTGTACTGAACTGACCTGAACTGACTAGGGAATGAATAAGTGACAGTAAAATAAAAATTTTTATTTTTCCTTATTGATTTAGCAGAGAATGTAGCAGATAATAGTTTTATTCAAAATAAAAATATTCAAAACAGTATTATTCAAAAATAATAATAGAAAACTACTTCATGATTATGAAGTATGTATAATTGAAATGGATGACACAAGGGATTAGAGAGAGGAATTAGGATTATATTGATTTTGTAAGGTGTTAGTACTCCCAGTGAAGCAGTATAGTGCTATTTGAAAGTGAACTTGGATTGGTTGTAATAAATACATTTTGCAAGTTCTAGGGCAAACACTATAATTTTTTTTAAAAGTGCAATTGATATACTAAGAAAGAAGGGAAAATGGAATCAAGTATTGGGTTGACACCAAAAAGGAGGAAAAGACAAAAATGGTAACAAAGAAGGGCAACCAATGTTAATGGAAAACAATAACAAATACAATAGATAGTAATCAGACTGTATCAATAATCATTTAAAATGTCAATGGTCTAAATGCACCAACTAAAAGAAACTGTCAGTGTGAATCTAAAAACAAGTATAAAATATATGTTTTACTTTTTAAAATCTGCTTTAGTTTTTTAAATTAAAAATTTTTCTTTAGGCCATGCTGCACAAAGTGTGGGATCTTAGTTCCCTGAACAAGAATTGAACCTAGGCCCTCAGCAGTGAAAGCATGGAGTCTTGACCATTGGACTGCCAGATAATTCCCCCAAAACCCACTTTAAATAGAGAGATACATATAAATTAAAAGAATGGAGAAAGATAAGATAACACTACTTGAAATAAAGTTAGGATAGCTATATTAATTTCACATGGCAGATTCAAAGGAGTAAGTATGAGGTATAAAGAGAGATGTTGCATGATCAAGAGGTCAGTTATTCCAGAAGGCATAACAATCCTTAATGTGTATGTGTCAACAACAGAGCTTCATAGTACATGAGGCAAAAACTGGTAGAACCTCAAGGAGAGATACATAAATCTACTAGTACAGTTGGAGGCTTCAACACCCCCTCAGTGGGTAGACCCAGAAATGGATAGACTCAGCATGCAGATAATCAGTAAGGACATGGTTGAACTCAACAGCACCATCAATCACCTGGACATAATTGACATCAGTGAACTATTTCATTCAACAACAGCAGACTACATTTTCTTCTCACTATCACATGGAACATTCACTGAGATAAACTACCTTCTGGGCCATAAAACACATCTTAATAAGTTTAAAAGAATAAAAATCTTACAAAGTATATTCTTTGACCACAGTGGCATTAAAGACAGCTAAAAATCTACAAATACATGAGATTAAACCATACACTTCTAAATAATACATTGGTCAAAGAAGAACTCTGAGGAAGAATTTAAAAATATTTTAAACTTAATGAAAATGAAAACATAACTTAAAATTTGTGGAATGTAATGAAAGCAGTGCTTATGGGAAAATTTATGACATTGAATGCAGGTACTGGAAAGGGAAAAAGATCTGAAGTTAATCATTTAACCTATCTTAGGAAAGTAAAAATATCACTTTAAATTCAAAGTAAGCAGAAGAAAAAAACAGTAAAATTACAGTAGAGGGGAGTTCCCTGGCAGTCCAGTGGTTACAACTCAGTACTTTTCACTGCCATGATTCCAGGTTCAATCCCTGGTTACAGAACTAAGATCCTGCAAGCTGCATGGCGCAGTCAAAACATTAAATTTATAAAAAGAATGAAAGGAGGCACACAAATTACCAATTTCAGAAACAAAAAGGGACATCATGATAAATCTCTATGGACATCCAAAAGATAATAAATAATACTATGAATAACTCTATGCCCACAAATTTTATAACCTAGATTAAATGGGCAATTCCTTGAAAGGCAATCTGTCCAAAACTCACACAAGAAGAAATAGAACATTTGGATAGGCCTATATCTTAAAGAAATTAAATCAATAATTAATAACCTTCTCAAACAGCACCAGGCTCAGAGGGGTTCACTGGTGAATTCTACCAACTATTTAAGGGCAGGAGAAGGGGATAACAGAGGATGAGATGGTTGGATGGCATTACCGACTCAATGGACATGAGTTTGGCTGAATTCAGGGAGTTGGTGATAGACAGGGAGGCCTGGCGGGCTGCAGTTCATGGGGTTGCAAAGAGTCGGACACAGCTGAGTGGCTGAACTGAACTGTTAATGAAATGAATTACATTAGTTGATTTTAGGTAGGTAGCTAGGGGTCGCAAAGAGTTAGACACGACTGAGCGACTTCACCTACCTACCTACCTACCTATATCTTAAAGAAATTAAATCAATAATTTATAACCTTACCAAACAGCACCAGGCTCAGAGGGGTTCACTGGTGAATTCTACCAACTATTTAACAAAGAAAGTATACCAATTGTCTATAGTCTTTTCCAGAGAGAGACACACACAGAGGAAGATAGATACTTACTAATTCATTCTGTGAAGCCGACATTACTTTAATACCCAAACCAGACATAGCCATTACAAGAAAAGAAAGCCAGAGACCAATATCTCTCATGAACCCCCTGCAAAACTCCTTAGCAACATATTATCATATTGAATCCAGCAATTAATTTAAAAAACTTAGATGGCACGCACAACCAAGTGGGATTTATCTCAGGTACGCAGCTTTGTTAAACATTTGAAAATCAACTAATGTAATTCATTTCATTAACAGTTCAGCCACTCAGTCGTGTCTGACTCTTTGCGACCCCATGAACTGCAGCACACCAGACCTCCCTTTCTATCACCAACTCCCTGAGTTCACCCAAACTCATGTCCATTGAGTCGGTAATGCCATCCAACCATCTCATCCTCTGTTATCCCCTTCTCCTGCCCTTAATCTTTCCCAGCATCAGGGTCTTTTCAAATAAGTCAGCTCTTTGCATCAGGTGGCCAAAGTACTGGAGTTTCAGCTTCAACATCAGACCTTCCAGTGTACACCCAGGACTGATTTCCTTTAGGATGGACTGGCTGGATCTCCTTGCAGTCCAAGGGACTCTCAAGAGTCTTCTCCAACACCACAGTTCAAAAGCATCAGTTCTTCGGCACTCAGCTTTCTTTATAGTCCAACTCTCACATTCATACATGCCTACTGGAAAAACTATAGCCTTGACTAGATGGACCTTTGTTGACAAAGTAATGTCTCTGCTTTTTAATATGCTGTCTAGGTTGGTCATAACTTTCCTTCCAAGGAGTAAGCGTCTTTTAATTTCATGGCTGCAATCACCATCTGCAGTGATTTTGGAGTCCCCCAAAATAAAGTCAGCCACTGTTTCCACTCTTTCCCCATCTGTTTTTCATGAAATGATGGGACCGTGATCTTCACTTTCTGAATGTTGAGCTTTAAGCCAACTTTTTCACTCTCCACTTTCACTTTCATCAAGAGGCTTTTTCGATCCTCTTCACTTTCTGCCATAAGGGTGGTGTCATCTGCATATCTGAGGTGATTGATAGTTCTCCCCGGCAATCTTGATTCCAGCTTGTGTTTCTTCCAGCCCAGCGTTTCTCATGATGCACTCTGCATATAAGTTAAATGAGCAGGGTAACAATATACAGCCTTGACGTACTCTCTTTTCCTATTTGGAACCAGTCTGTTGTTCCATGTCCCGGCTCTAACTGTTGCTTCCTGACCTGCATACAGGTTTTTCAAGAGGCAGGTCAGGTGGTCTGGTATTCCCATCTCTCTCAGAATTTTAGTTTATTGTGTTCCAAAGTCATTAACAGGCTAAAGAAGAAAACTCCTGTGATCATATTAATAGATGCAGGAAAAGCATTTGACAAAATCCAACAGCCATTCATGATGACAACTCTAGGAGTAGAGGGGAACATTCCCAATTTGATAAAGAATATCTACCACAAATCTGCAGCTAACAACATACTTATTGATGAGAAAGTAGAAGCTTTCCTACTAAAATCAGGCACCAGGCAAGGATATCCTCTCTGACCACTCCTTCTCAATATTACACTGGAAATCCTAGTTAATGCAGTAAGACAAGACAATAAAAGGTATAGTGATAGGCAAGGAAGAAATAAAGTTGTCCTTGTTCACAGATGATATGACTGTATAGAAAATCTGTTGTTGTTTTTCAGTCACTAAGTTGTATCTGACTCTTTGTGACCTAATTTGTAAGAATTCTCAAAAACTCGTGGAACTAATTAATGACTATAGCAAAGTTGAAGGATATAGGTGGTACGCAAGAGTCCATTGCCTTCCTATATACCGGACTTTCCTATATACCAGCAAAGAACAAGTGGAATTGGAAATTGAAAACAACACAATTTACATTAGTGTGGGGAAAATAAAATACTTGGGTTTAAGTTTAGTAAGGTATGTATAAGATCTGTGAAGAAAAATGGCAAAAATCTGAAGAAAGAAGCAAGAATGAAATAAATGGAGAGATATTCCGTGATCACAGATAGGAAGACTTGATACTGTCAAGATGCCATTTCTCCCTCTCTTGATTTATAGATTCAACACAATTCCAGTAAAAATCTCAGCAAGTTATTTTTTTTTAATTAATTTTAATTGGAGGCTAATTACTTTTCAATATTGTGGTGGTTTTTGCCATACATTGACATGAATCAACCATGGGTATATATGTGTCCCCCTGTCCCCAACCCCCGCCCCCCACGTCCCTCCCCATCCCATCCCTCTGGATTGTCCCAGTGCAACAGCTTTGAGTGCCCTGTTTCATGCATCGAACTTGGACTGGTCATCTCTTTCACATATGATAATATACATGTTTCAGTGCTATTCTCTCAAATCATTCCACCCTCGCCTTCTCCCTCAGAGTCCAAAAGTTTGTTCTTTACATCTGTGTCTCTTTTCCTGCCTTGCATATAGGGTCATTGTTACCATATTTCTAAATTCCATATATGTGTGTTAATATACTGTTTTGGTGTTTTTCTTTCTGACTTCACTCTGTATAATAGGCTCCAGTTTCATCCATCTCATTAGAACTGACTCAAATGCATTCTTTTTATAGCTGAATAATAATATTTCATTGTATGTATGCACCACAACTTTCTTATCCATTTGTCTGCCAATGGACATCTAGGTTGCTTCCATGTTGTAGCTATTGTAAACAGTGCTGCAATGAACATTTAGGTACACCTATCTCTCTCAGTCTGGTTTCCTCAGGGTGTATGCCCAGCAGTGGGATTGCTGGGTCTTATGACAGTTCTATTTCCAGTTTTTCAAGGAATCTCCACACTGTTTCCCATAGTGGCTGTACTAGTTTGCATTCCCACCAACAGTGTAAGAGGGTTCCCTTTGCTCCACACCCTCTCCAGCTTTTATTGTTTGTAGACTTTTTGATGGCAGCCATTCTGAACCGGCATACCTTGTTGTGGTTTTTATTTGCATTTCTCTGATAATAAGTGATGCTGAGCATCTTTTCATGTGTTTGTATGTCTTCTTTGGAGAACTGTCTGTTTAGTTCTTTGGCCGATTTTTTTGATTGGATCATTTATTTTTCTGGTATTGAGCTGCATGAGTTACTTGTATATTTTGGAGATTAATTCTTTGTCAGTTGTTTCATTTGCTATTATTTTCTCCCATTCTAAAGGCTTTCTTTTCACCTTGCTTATAGTTTCCATCATTGTGCCAAATCTTTTAAGTTTAATTAGGTCCCATTTGTTTATTTTTGCTTTACCATTACTCTAGGAGGTGGATTACAGAGGATCTTGCTGTGAGTTATGTCAGAGTGTTTTGCCTGTGTTTTCCTCTAGGAATTGTATAGTTTCTGGTCTTACATTTAGAAATTTAATCCATTTTTGAGTTTGTGTGTGTGTGTGTGTGTGTGTGTGTGTGGTGTTAGAAAGTGTCAGCAATTATTTTTGTGGTGTTGACAAACTGACTCTAAAGTTTATATGAAGAGGCAAAAGACCCAGAATAGTCAACTCAATATTGAAGGAAAAGAGGAAAGTTGGAGGACTGACACTACCCAGCCTCAAGACCTACTATAAATCAATAATAAGACAGTGTGGTTATTGGGAAAAGAATAGACAAATAGATCAGTAAAACAGAATAGAGAGACCCCAGACACAGACCCACATAAATACAGTCAATGATCTTTGACAACATATCTAAGAATATGGAATGGAGAAAATGTAGTCTTTTTGGTAAAATGTAGTCTTTTGGTAAAAAAAAAAGGTAACTTGAACAACTTGCCATTCACATGCCAAAAAAAAAAAAAAAGGAAAGAAAGAAAGAAAGAAACTAGATGCAAACTTCACAAAAATTAAAACCTGTAATGGATCATAGAACTGAATATAAAATGCAAAACTATAAAAGCCCTAGAAGATACCATAGGAGAAAATCTAGATGACCTTGGTTATTGTGATGACTTTCAAAATACCAAAGGCATAATCCATAAAAAGAACAATAAGCTGGACATCACTAATATAAAAAAATTCTGCTCTCTGAAGTACACTGTCAAGAGAATAGGACAAGCTACAGACAGAGATAATATTGCCAAGGCTGATAAAGGACCATTTCCCAAAATATACAAAGAACTCTTAATAAGAAAACTAAAAACTCAATTAAAAAATGGGCAAAGATCTGAACAAATTGTTTATTAAAGTCACACCATATTGCAACTAAGCATATAAAAAGGTATTCAACATCATATGTCACTTGGGAATTGCAAATTAAAACAATAAGATACTACTACTCACTTATTAGAATGACCAAAATCCAAAATCACCGAATGCAACAGGAATTCTCATTCATTGTTGGTAGGAATGTGTAATGGTATAGCCACTTTGGAAGACAGTTTGTTGATTTCCTATAAAACTGAACATTTTCTTACTATACTATCCAGCAATCCCATTCCTTGATACTTACCCAAATGTTGAAAACTAATGCCCACAAAGATTTATAGCAGCTTTACTCATAGTTGCCAAAACTTGGAAGCAACCAAGATATTCTTCAGCAAGTGAATGGATAAATTGTGGCTCATCTAGACAATGCAGTATTCAGTTCAGTTCAGTTGCTCAGTCATGTCCAGCTCTTTGCAACCCCATGGACTGCAGCACACCAGGCCTCCCTGTCCATCACCAACTCCCAGAGTTTACTCAAGCTCATGTCCATTGACTTGGTGATGCCATCCAACCATCCCATCCTCTGTTGTCCCCTTCTCCTCCTGCCTTCAATCATTCCCAGCATCAGGGTCTTTTCCAATGAGTCAGTTCTTTACAACAGGGGGCCAAAGTATTGGAGCTTTAGCTTCAGCATCAGTCCTTCCAATGGATATTCAGGACTGATATCCTTTAGGATTGTCTGGTTTAATCTCCTCGAAGACCAAGAGACTCTCAAGAGTCTTCTCCAACACCACAGTTCAAAAGCATCAATTCTCTGTCACTCACCTTTCTTCATAGTCCTACTCTCACATCCATACATGACTACTTGAAAAACCATAGCCTTGACTAGTGGACCTTTGCCAGCAAAGTAATGTCTCTGCTTTGCTGTCTATGCTGTCTAGGTTGGTCGTAACTTTTCTTCCAAGGGGTAAGTGTCTTTTAATTTCATGGCTGCAGTCACCATCTGCAGTGATTTTGGAGCCCCCAAAATAAAGTCTGTCACTGTTTCCACTGTTTCCCTATCTATTTCTCAAGAAGTGATGGGACCAGATGCCATGATCTTAGTTTTCTGAATGTTGAGTTTTAAGCCAACTTACTCACTCTCCTCTTTCACTTTCATGAAGAGGCTCTTTAGCTCTTCTTCACTTTCTGCCGTAGGGTGGTGTCATCTGCATATCTGAGGTTATTGATATTTCTCATGGCAATCTTGTTTCTAGCTTGTGCTTCTTCCAGCCCAGCATTTCTCATGATGAACTCTGCACATAAGTTAAGTAAGCAAGGTGTCAATGTACAGCCTTGACGTACTCCTTTTCCTATTTGGAACCAGTCTGTTGTTCCACGTCCAGTTCTTTTTTTTTTTTTTAAATAACATTTTAATAGGTAGTTTTTTTTTAATATATTTTTTTACTTTATTTTACTTTACAATACTATATTGGTTTTGCCATACATCAGCATGAATCTGCCATGAGTGTACATAAGTTCCCACTCCTGAACCCCCTCCCACCTCCCTCTTCATACCATCCCTCTGGGTCATCCCAGTGCACCAGCCCCAAGCATCCTGTATCCTGCATCGAACCTAGACTGGCGATTGGTTTCTTACATGATATTATACATGTTTCAATGCCATTCTCCCAAATCATCCCACCCTCTTCCTCTCCCACAGAGTCCAAAAGTCTGTTCTATACATCTATGTCTCTTTTGTTGTCTCGCATACAGGGTTATCATTACCAACTTTCTAAATTCCATTTATATGTGTTAGTATACTGTATTGGTGTCTTTCTTTCTGGCTTACTTCACTCTGTATAATCAGCTCCAGTTTCATCCACCTCATTAGAACTGATTCAAGTGTATTCTTTTTGATGGGTGAGTAATACTCCATTGTGTGTATGTACCACAGCTTTCTTATCCATTCATCTGCTGATGGACATCTAGGTTGCTTCCATGTCCTGGCTATTATAAACAGTGCTGCAATGAATATTGGGGTATATGTGTCTCTTTCAATTCTAGTTTCCTCAGTGTGTATGCCCAGCAATGGGATTGCTGGGTCATAAGGCAGGTCTAGTTCTAGTTTTTAAGGGATCTAACACTGTTCTCCATAGTGGCTGTACTAGCTTGAATTCCAACCAACAGTGTAAGAGGGTCCCCTTTTCTCCACAGCCTCTCCAGCATTTATTGCTTGTAGACTTTTGGATGACAGCCATTCTGACTGGTGTGAAATGGTACCTCTTTGTGGTCTTGATTTGCATACTAATAAAAATGAGTGATGTTGAGCATCTTTTCATATATTTGTTAGCCATTTGTATGTCTTCTTTGGAGAAATGTCTATTTAGTTCATTGACCCATTTTTTGATTGGGTCGTTTATTTTTCTGGAATTGAGCTGCAGGAGTTGCTTGTATATTTTTGAGGTTAGTTGTTTGTCAGTTGCTTCATTTGCTATTATTTTCTCCCATTCCAAAGACTGTCTTTTCACCTTGCTTATAGTTTCCTTTGTTGTGCAGAAGCTTTTAATTTTAATTAGGTCTCATTTGCTTATTTTTGCTTTTATTTCCAATATTCTGGGAGGTGGGTCATAGAGGATCCTGCTGTGATGTATATTGGAGAGTGTTTTGCCTATCTTCTCCTCTAGGAGTTTTATAGTTTCTGGTCTTACATTTAGATCTTTAATCCATTTTGAGTTTATTTTTGTGTATGGTGTTAGAAAGAGGTCTAGTTTCATTCTTTTACAAGTGATTGACCAGTTTTCCCAGCACCACTTGTTAAAGACACTGTCTTTAATCCACTGTATATTCTTGCCTCCTTTGTTGAAGATAAGGTGTCCATAGGTGTGTGGATTTATCTCTGGGCTTTCTATTTTGTTCTATTGATCCATAGTTCTGTCTTTGTGCCAGTACCATACTGTCTTAATGACTGGCTTTGTAGTAGAGCCTGAAGTCAGGCAGGCTGATTCCTCCAGTTCCATTCTTCTTTCTCAAGATTGCTTTTGCTATTCGAAGTTTTTTGTATTTCCATACAAATTGTGAAATCGTTTGTTCTAGTTCTGTGAAAAATACTGCTGGTTTCTTGATAGGGATTGCATTGAATCTGTAGATTGCTTTGGGTAGTATGTTCATTTTCACTATATTGATTCTTCTGATCCATGAACATGGCATATTTCTCCATCTTAGTATCCTCTTTGATTTCTTTCACCAGGGTTTTATAATTTTCTCTATATAGGTCTTTAGTTTCTTTAGGTAGATATATTCCTAAGTATTTTATTCTTTTCATTGCAATGGTGAATGGAATTGTTTCCTTAATTTCTTTTTCTACTTTCTCATTATTAGTGTATAGGAATGCAAGGGATTTCTGTGTGTTGATTTTATATGCTGCAACTTTACTATATTCATTGATTAGCTCTAGTAATTTTCTGGTGGAGTCTTTAGGGTTTTCTATGTAGAGGATCATGTTATCTGCAAACAGTGAGAGTTTTATGTCCTCTTTTCCAATTTGGCTTCCTTTTATTTCCTTTTCTGCTCTGATTGCTGTGGCCAAAACTTCCAGAACAATGTTGAATAGTAGTGGTGAAAGTGGGCACCCTTGTCTTGTTCCTGACTTCAGGGGAAATGCTTTCAGTTTTTTCACCATTGAGGATAATGTTTACTGTGGGTTTGTCATATGTAGCTTTTATTATGTTGAGGTACGTTCCTTCTATTCCTGCTTTCTGGAGAATTTTTATCATAAATGGATGTTGAATTTTGTCGAAGGCTTTCTCTGCATTTTTTGAGATAATCATACGGCTTTTATTTTTCAATTTGGTAATGTGGTGATATACATTGATTGATTTGTGGATACTGAAGAATTCTTGCATCCCTGGGATAAACCCACTCGGTCATGGTGTATGATCTTTTTAATGTGTTGTTGTATTCTGATTGCTAGAATTTTGTTAAGGATTTTTGCATCTATGTTCATCGGTGATATTGGCCTGTAGTTTTTTTGTGTGTGTGGCATCTTTGTCAGGTTTTGGTATTAGGGTCATGGTGGCCTCATAGAATGAGTTTGGAAGTTTACCTTCCTCTGCAATTTTCTGGAAGAGTTTGAGTAGGATTGGTGTTAACTATTCTCTAAATTTTTGTTAGAACTCAGCTGTGAAGCCGTCTGGACCTGGGCTTTTGTTTGCTGGAAGATTTCTGATTGCAGTTTCAATTTCCATGCTTGTGTTGGGTCTGTTAAGATTTTCTATTTCTTCCTGGTTCAGTTTTGGGAAGTTTTACTTTTCTAATAATGTCCATTTCTTCCAAGTTGCCCATTTTATTGGCATATAATTGCTGATAGTAGTCTCTTATGATCCTTTGTATTTCTGTGTTGTCTGTTGTGATCTCTCCATTTTCATTTCTAATTTTATTGATTTGGTTTTTATAACTTTGTTTCTTGATGAATCTGGCTAATGGTTTGACAATTTTGTTTATCCTTTCAAAGAACCAGCTTTTGGCTTTGTTGATTTTTGATATGGTCTTTTTGTTTCTTTTGCATTTATTTCTGCCCTAATTTTAAAGATTTCTTTCCTTCTACTCACCCTGGGGTTCTTCATTTCTTCCTTTTCTAGTTGCTTTAGGTGTAGAGTTAGGTTATTTATTCGATTTTTTTCTTGTTTCTTGAGGTATGCCTGTATTACTATGAAATTTCCCTTAGCACTGCTTTTATAGTGTCCCACAGGTTTGGGGCTGTTGTGTTTTCATTTTTATTCATTTCTATGCATATTTTGATTTTTTAAAATTTCTTCTGTGATTTGTTAGTTATTCAGAAGCGTGTTGTTCAGCCTCCATATGTTGGAATTTTTAATAGTTTTTCTCGTATAATTGAGATCTAATCTTACTGCATTGTAGTCAGAAAAGATACCTGGAATGATTTCAGTTTTTTTTTAATTTACCAAGGCTAGATTTATGGCCCAGGATGTGATCTATCCTGGAGAAGGTTCCGTGAGCACTTGAGAAAAAGGTGAAATTTATTGTTTTGGGGTGGAATCTTCTGTAGATATCAATTAAGTCTAACTGGTCTATTGTATCATTTAAAGTTTGTGTTTGTCTTTTAAATTTCTGTTTAGTTGATCTCTCCATAGGTGTGAGTGGGGTATTAAAGTCTCCCACTATTATTGTGTTATTGTTAATTTCCCCTTTCATACTTGTTAATATTTGTCTTACATACTGAGGTGCTCCTATGTTTGGTTCATATATATTTATAATTGTTATATCTTCTTCTTGGATTGACCTGTAATCATTATGTAGTGTCCTTCTTTGTCTTTTTCACAGCCTTAGTTTTGAAGTCTATTTTACCTGATGTGAATATTGCTACTCCTGCTTTCTTTGGTCTCTATTTGCATGGAATATCTTTTTCCAGCACTTCACTTTCAGTCTGTATGTATTCCTTGTCTTGAGATGGGTCTCTTGTAGACAACATATATAGGAGTCTTGTTTTTGTATCCATTCATCCAGTCTTTCTGGGGGGTACCTTTACATTTAAGGTAATTATTGATAAGTATGGTCCCATTGCCATTTACTTTATTGTTTTGGGTTTGGGTTTATACACCTTTTTGTGTTTCCTGTCTAAAGTCTATCCTTTAGCATTTGTTGGAGAGCTGGTTTGTTGGTGCTGAATTCTCTCAGCTTTTGCTTGTCTGTAAAGCTTCTGATTTTTCCTTCATATTTGAATGAGATCCTTGCTGGGTACAGTAATCTGGGCTGTAAGTTATTTTCTTTCATCACTTTAAGTATGTCTTGCCATTCCCTCCTGGCCTGAAGAGTTTCTATTGAAAGATCAGCTGTTATCCTTATTGGAATCCCCTTGTGTGTTATTTGTTGTTTTTCCCTTGCTGCTTTTAATATTTGTTCTTTGTATTTGATCTTTGTTAATTTGATTAATATATGTCTTGGGGTGTTTCACCTTGGATTGATCCTGTTTGGGACTCTCTAGGTTTTTGGACTTGGGTGATTATTTCCTTCCCCATTTTAGGGAAGTTTTCAACTATTATCTCCTCAAGTATTTTCTCATGGTCTTTCTTTTTGTTTTCTTCTTCTGGGACTCCTATATACGAATGTTGGAGCATTTCATATTGTCCTGGAGGTCTCTGAGATTGTCCTCATTTCTTTTAATTTGTTTTTCTTTTTTCCTCTCTGATTCATTTATTTCTACCATTCTATCTTCTATTTCACTAATCCTATCTTCTGCCTCTGTTATTCTATTTGTTGCCTCCAGAGTTTTTCTGATCTCATTTATTACATTATTCATTATATATTGACTCTTTTTAAATTTCTTCTAGGTCCTTGTTAAACCTTTCTCTCATTCTCTCCTTCCTTGTCTCCAGGCTATTTATCTGTGATTCTACTTTGATTTCAAGATTTTGGATCATTTTCACTATCATTATTTGGAATTCTTTGCCTGGTAGTTTCCCTATCTCTTCCTCTTTTGTTTGGTCTGGTGGGCATTTATCCTGTTTCTTTACCTGCTGAGTATTCATCTATCTCTTCATCCTGTTTATATTGCTGTGTTTGGGTGGCCTTTCTGTATTCTGGCAGTTTGTGGAGTTCTCTTTATTGTGGAATTTCCTCACTGTGGGTGAGGTTGTATCAGTGGCTTGTCAAGGTTTCTTGGTTGTGGAAGCTTGTGTCTGTGTTCTGGTGGGTGGAGCTGGGTTTCTTCTCTCTGGAGTACAATGATGTGTCCAGTAATGAGTTATGAGATGTCAGTGGTTTTGGAGTAACTTTGAGTTGCCTGTATATTGAAGGTCAGGGCTGTATTCCTGTGTTGCTAGAGAATTTGTGTGGTATGTCTTGCTATGGAACTTGTTGGCCCTTGGGTGATGCTTGGTTTCAGTGTAGATATGGAGTCATTTGATGAGCTCCTATCAATTAATGTTCTCTGTAGTCAGGAGTTCTCTGATGTTCTCAGGATTTGGACTTAAGCCCCCTGCTTCTGGTTTTCAGTTTCATTTTTACAGTTGTCTCAAGACTTCTCCTTCTATACCACACTGTTGATACAACATCAAAGTCAAAGATGAAAAGTTTCTCCACATTGAGGGACACTCAGAGAGGTTCACAGAGTTACGTGGAGAAGAGAAGAGGGAGGGGGAGCTGGAGGTGACCTGAATGAGATGAGGTGGAATCAAAATAGGAGACAGCGTGCTAGCCAGTAATCACTTCCTTATGAGTGCTCCACAGTCGGGACTGCTCAGAGATGTTCACGGAATTATACAGAGAGGAGGAGAGGGATGAATGAGACAGAGGTGGTCAGGAGTATAAAAGAGGGGAATGAAAAGGAGAAAGACAGATTCAGCCAGTAGTCAGTTCCCTAAGAGTTCTCCACCGTCTGGAACACAGAGATTCAGAGAGTTGGGTAGAGAAGAGAAGGGGGAAGGGAGGAGACAGGGACGATCTAGTGGAGAAAAAGGAGAGTCCAAAGGAGAAGAGAGCAGTCAGGACAGTAATCTCGCTCTCAAGGAAAAATGGGTACTGAAGATTGGGTTTTGAAGGTGCAAAATTGATAACAAATACCAAAAAGGAAAGATTAAAAATCTACAGTAGAGGTTTTATTTTCAAAAATACAATATTAAAAAATAGAAGAAGAAGAAAAAAACTAAGTCACAAGAGTTATTTTAAAAATAAAAAAAAATATGAAGTTTGCTTTAAAAAATAGGGCCTTTTTTGGGGGAAGTAATAGTAGGTTATAAAAGTGAAAACTAAAGGAGAAATAGAGGACCGAAAAATTAAAAAGTGTTAAAAAAGGAGAAAAAGAAAAGAAGAAAAACAAACATTAAAAAAAAAAGAATGATCGTAAAAATGGTAAAGATATATCTAGCACTTTCTCTGGTGTCGTTGTGGGCAGTGTAGGGTCAGTTCATTTTCAGATAGTTCCTTGGTCCAGCTTATATTTCTGAAGATCTATAGGCCCCTTCCTATGTAGTGGGTACTAACGACAGGGTTTTAATGTATTGCACCTGTCACTTCCAAGGTGGTTCACTCTGTTTTAGCTTCTATTTGCTGGGCTCTTCAGTGTCCGATTTCTTCCCTGACACAAGAGGGTTGGTGATGAACAGTTTTTTTAGTCTCACTTGTTCAGTCATGCTGTGGGGAGGGAGGGATGTGGCAAACAAATAACACTGGTGTGTCCTCGCAGTGTCTCAGCCACGCTGGGCCTGCCCCCGCTCATGGTGCACACAGCTCAGGCTCTAGGTTGCTCCACTGGGAACCGTCTGAGGCCAGCCCTGGGCTGCATGCACCTCCCAGACCTAAGCTGCTCAGGCTCAGGCACTCAGGTTGTCCTCAGAGGTGCAGACTGGTTGGGAATGCATTTTGTGCCCTTCCTAGGTCCAAGTAGCTCAGGTGTTTGGCGAGCACAGTTGCTGTGACTTATCGCCTCCCCCGTCCCTGCTGCTCAGTTTTCTGGGTGTACTGCTGGCTCCCCTTCTCAGGCGGATGGTGACTGTCCAGAACCCCAAGAAGTCTTAGTTAGCAAAGAAGCCTGTTTGCAGTTTGGTAGTTAATGTCTCTCTGGGGCTACTATTGCCCCCTTTCAGCCCTTCCAGCTCTGGCTGCCTGTCACCGGGAGGGGGATGGTCTGCAGCGGGCTAATTCTGTTCCTTCCATCCTTTGTTCTGTGCATGGTCCTGGTGGTGTCTTATGTTAGAGCTTTTTGCGTGGTAGCTATTTCACAGCCTGGTTTGCTAGCCCAAGTTAGCTTGCTCTGGTTACAGTTGGGGCATTTGGGGCATTCAGGCCCAATCCCTGTAAAGCAACTCAGCCCGTGCCTCCCTGCCTGATAGTGGCAGATGCAGGCATCTGCAAGGCTTCTCCACTGGGGAGTTATCATTGGGCTCTGTAATCTGTTGGTTTTAATGATTTATTTTTCCTCCCTGTTATGTTGCCCTCTGTGCTTCCAAGGCTTGCCACAGACTCAGCAGTGAGAGTGTTTCCTGGTGTTTGGAAACTCTCTTTTTAAGACTCCCTTCCCAGGACTAAGCTCCCTCCCTACCTCTTTTGTCTTCTTTTTTTTTTCTTTTATATTTTTTCCTACCTGTTTATGAAGACTATGGGCTGCTTTTCTGGATGCCTGATGTCCTCTGCCAGCATTCAGAAGTTGTTTTGTGGAATTTACTCAGCGTTGAAATGTTCTTTTGATGAATTTGTGGGGGAGAAAGTGGTCTCCCTGTCCTATTCCTCTGTCATCTTCCCATGTCCAATTCTAACTGTTGCTTCCTGATCTGCATATAGGTTTCTCAAGAGGCAGGTCAGGTGGTCTGGTATTCCCATCTCTTTCAGAATTTTCCAGTTTGTGGTGATCCACAAAGTCAAAGGCTTTGGCATTGTTAATAAAACAGAAATAAATGTTTTTCTGGAACTCTCTTGCTTTTTAATGATCCAATGGATGTTGGCAATTTGATCTCTGGTTCCTCTGTCTTTTCTAAATCCAGGTTGAACCTCTGGAAGTTCACGGTTCTCATATTGTTGAAGCCTGGATTGGAGAATTTTGAGCATTACTTTACTAGTGTGTGAGATCAGTGCAATTGTGTGGTAGTTTGAGTATTCTTTGGCATTGCCTTTCTTTGGGATGGGTATGAAAACTGATCTTTTCAGTCCTGTAGCCTCTGCTGAGTTTTCCAAATTTGCTGGCATATTGAGGATAGCATTTTCACAGCATCATTTTTTAGGATTTGAAATAGCTCAACTGGAATTCCATCACCTCCTGTAGCTTTGTTTATAGTGATTGAGCCCAGGTCTCCTGCACTGCAGGCAGATTCTTTACCGACTCAGTTACAAGGGAAGCCAACTATGGCTGAGGTAATGAAGATAATGGTGACCTCCTTCAAAAGGTCCCATGCATGTATACTATACTATACTATACGATAAGATAAGATACGATACGATACGATACTATACTCAGTGCCCCCAACCCTGCAGCAGGCCACCACCAACCCATGCCTCTGCTGGAGACACCTAGATACTCACAGGCAAGTCTGGGTCAGTTTCTTGTGGGGTCACTGCTCCTTTATCCTGGGTCTTGGCGCATACAAGTTTCTGTTTGTGCCCTCCTGTGCTCTCCACAGGACTATTTCCCAGTCCTGTGTAAGTTCAGATAGCGCTATAGTGGGGTTAATTATGACCTCCTCCAAGAGGGCTTATGCCATACCCAAGTCTGCTGCACCCAGAGCCCCTGTCCCTGTGGCAGTCCACTGCTGACCCGTACCTCTACAGCAGACACTCAAACATAGTTCTGTCTCAGTCTCTGTGGGGTTCCTGGGTTCTGCTGTGCACAGGTTTGTTTGAGCCCTCTGAGTGTCTCTGGCAGGAATGGAGTTTGATTTTAAACGTGAATTTGCCCCTCCTACTGTCTTGCTGGGGCTTCTCTTTTACCCTTGTATGTGGGGTATCACTCATGGCCACTCCAGTGCATGCAGCCACCAGACAATGCAGTATTACTGAACATTAATAAAGAAACCCTGAAAAGTCATGAAAGAATCTTAGATGTGTATTATTAAGTGAAAGAAGACAATTTGAAAAGCCTACATGGTTACCTACTGTATATGATATTCTGGCTAGTGGGGAGAGAGGAATGAACAGAGAGTTTTTGAGGCAATGAAACTATTGTGTATGATACTACACAGTGGGTATGTATCATACTTTTGTCAGAACCCATAGAGTGTGCAACACCAGAGTGAACCTTAGCATGGAAGTATAGACTTTGGGTGATAATGATATGTCAGTGTAGTTCATGTGGCAAAATACCAGTGTGGTGGGGAATATTGATAGTGGGAGAGGTATGTGGGAATGCTGTACTTTCTGCTCAGTTTTGCTGTGAACCCAAAACCTAAAAAAAAAAGTATATGAAAAATAATAAGTCATAAGTAGATGTGTAAGTCACATCTACTTTCTATGAGAAGGAAAAATTGATACAGGTGAAATCGGAGGCCCTCAGCCTCATTAGAGAATTTTCTAGTGTGGACTAAATTAGAAATAGCCTGACCAGGTAGGAGATAACAGGTGATATTTTCCAAATACAGATAACAAAATGGGTATAGCAGAAAAATATAGAAGTATTTGGAAACTTCCCCCTCCTGGTGGCCTATGGAAGCAGACTTTTTGTTAAATTCTTGACCTACTATGCTCTCCAGTTCATTTAGTAGAAGAGAGGAAACAGTGAGTGACACTACTAACTTGTACTTAATTCTGACTCTTAAGAAAATAATTCAGCGTATTTTGCAAGGAAAGGCTTATTAGATGAAAATGACCTGTCATTCTAGACTGTGACATTCAAGTACATGTTCACTAGACATAGTCAAATAGAATTCAAAAAGTTGAAGCATGTTTCATAGAGCTTATAAGAAAGAAAAGTACTGAATGCATTGAAGGAAGAGTTCATGAAGCCATAAATGTCTGCTCCATCTTGAGGGGAACTTATTTTGTTTTTCCAGCTTCAGTTGCCATTGCTTGGGTACATATTCCATCACAGGGGTAGAGACAGCCCTTACTATAGCCCCTGTGAACTGGAACAGGAAACTATCTGAACTGAAGGAAGCCACAGATGGGTTAAACATGAGGGAGACAGACATGGTTGGTAGTAAGTCTTTTAAATACTGTGGTCCAAAAGCTACCTACCAAACCCTTTCTATTGGGAAAACATACACACGCATAGCATACAGAGAAGGTAGGCATCTATTAATAGTTTGGAAATCTGAAAATTGTGCAGTTTTTCCTGTTGCTTCTAAAGAAAAACACGTATAACAGATTTGGGAGGTCAGACACTTCTTAGGGTGGCTCTGTGATCCCAGAGAAGTACATTTTCTTCATATGTTTTGTAGGTAATATATTGTAAGTTATCCATTATTGTAAGAAGCATGGCTAGAACTGACTAGAACTATAGAGACTATGGAATACTTCACAGGCTGAAGAAGTACAGGCATGCCTCATTTTATTGTGCTTCACTTTATTGCACTATACAGATATGATATTTTAAAAATTGAAGGTCTGTGGCAACCTTGTCTTGTCAGATGATAGTTATCACTTTTAAATGACAAAGTTAGCTATGTACATTTTTTAGCCATAATGCTATTGCAAACTTAATGGCTGCAGTATAGTGTAAAAATAACTTTTGTATGCTCTGGGAAACAAAAGTTCATGTGACTGACTTTATTACTATATTCATTTTATACTGGTGGTCTGGAACCAAACCTGCAATATCTCTGAGCTTTGCTTGTACAAGGGATAGTTTCATGATTAAATATAACATGAAATTAAAATGAAACTTCTTCAGAATGTCTCGGTTTTGGCTAAGAACTTCCAAGGTTAGGCAATATAGGTGTCAAAATTACTCCCATATCTTAAGGCGGGGTGTTGGAGTAGATTTGTACGACATGCTAAGAGACAGAACATTTCTTCCATCGGCATTAGCTCATTCATTGTCTCTCATCCATGTAAGGGAGAGCAAAGAATTCATGGGGAAGGGCAAAACTGGTTTGATAGGAGAATTTCTTTGGAGTTGTCAGTGTGCTGTATATGCCTTTCCTACTTCCAGGTAAGAATGATGGAAACACTTAGCCCTCATCTGAAGTCAAGAGAAGAACAACAGTCAAAAACCTTTAAATATTTTCTCTGGAACTTGGAAGACTCAATGTCTGTTATCTGAAATTAAAAAAAAGAATTGTGGCTAGAGGCTGGCTAGAACAGCCAGACTGGTGGCAGAATGAAATAGAGCAGTTTAATGGCAAGAGGGATGCTAATGTGTTTCCATGGACCAAAGGTGGAAACTGCAAAGGGATACAGTTAATAATCCCTTGAAGTTTGTTGATCCTTTGAAGAGTTTTACCAAACTCTTAAAAGGAGTTTAACCAAAGAGATCCACCTGGAGAAGTAAGATGACCCTGGTGGAAGCCAAGGGCTGTCTTAATTGGTCAGTTGTAGAAAAATAATTCCTTTAAAGGAACTGCAGATAGGACATCCCTATTAGATCAGAGGATTCTTTGTGAAATCTATAGAAATTCCCCAGTCAAGAAGGAACTCAGATTCTAAAGGATGCTATACCCAGAGGATACCAGTGTTAGACATCAATTGCAACAGTTCTGGTTGTATCAAATGTAGTATTTTCTTCCAAATGTCTCTTTTCTAGGCTGGACAGTTGAAGGGACTTGAAACAGTAGCTAGTATGCAATGAGAAGAGATGGAAGATGGAAGGGAGAAGAAGGAAGCCCCTCGTTCCTTCCCTATTGCAGATCTAAATTCCTCTGGTAATAATGGCAGTCAAGCCAGTGGTGATGGCCTCTGTCTAGGGTTGGGTTTGATGGTTTAGGCTGCAGCACCTTGAACCTGAGACAAGGAAAATGCTGACCAGATCAGTTCTGCTGCATGGATTTGGACATAATTTCAAACCATAAATCTCTGAAAGTGTTTTCTAGATATTATTAGTTCTTGATATTAATAGTTTTCTGACCTAATATCCTTTTTTAAGTCAAAGTATTTTTTATTTTTACTAAAAGAAAGTTTAAAAGAAATAAGGTAAACCACAACTTGAAGACTTTTACTCTATTCTTTTCTCCATTTTCTTTTTTGTTTGTTTGTTTATTTGTTATTTTTTTAAATTTATTTATTTTAATTGGAGGTTAATTACTTTACAATATTGCATTAGTTTTGCCATACATCAACATGAATCTGCCACAGGTATACATGTGTTCCCAAGGGAACCCCCTCTCTGTACCATCCCTCTGGGTCGTCCCAGTGCACCAGCCCCAAGCATCCAGTATCATGCATCAAACCTGGACTGGCAATTCCTTTCATATATGATATTACACATGTTTCAATGCCATTCTCCCAAATCATTCCACCCTCTCCCTCTCCCACAGAGTCCAAAAAGACTGTTGTATACATCTGTATCTCTTTTGCTGTCTTGCATACAGGGTTATATCCTTTTAATAAATTCTTTATCATTATAAATTAATCAGGATTGATTTCTATGACTTGCAATGATATCAGTTAGTTTGTATCAGGAGTTTGCAAGAAAAGAGATCATCAGGGAAGTGGATCAATCTGGGGATGAAAAATCTCTGACCTAATGGGGCTGAAAGCAAATGAAAACCCAGTTGATTCTAAGGAGTAGATTAAGTGCAAGAGTGGAACAGTTAATAAAAAGTTAACTTTGATTTTTTGGAAGGAAGTATTGAAGGCAAAGCCTTGAGGATCACAAAGTTTTTGCTATTGAAGAGTATTAAAATAGATGATCATTTAAAACCTGTGGGCATAGATGATTTCTTCTGAAAGTGCTGGACAGTTTAATGAAACAGAATTATAAATTCTGCTACTTAGTGATGTTGAGTATCTAGTTCAACTTCTCTGACATTCTCCTCTTTCTCATCATGGTTCTGAGATGGCTACTGCAGCTCCAGACTGTTGTGCCCTAACGTAGAATCCAAAGGTAGGAGCGAAAGGATATTTTCTTTTTTCCCAATTGAAGTACAGTTGATTTGCAATGCTGTGTTAGTTTCTGGTATATAGCAAAGTGATTCAATTACTATCTATATATGTATATGTGTATATGTGTGTATATATATATATAGTTGCTTTTTAAAAATTGCTCAGTAGTATCCAACTCTTTGCGACCCCATGGACTGCAGCACATCAGGCTTCCCTGTCCTTCACCATCTCCTGGAGCTTGCTCAAACTCATGTCCATTGAGTCAGTGATGCCATCCATCCATCTCATTCTCTGTCATCCCCTTCTCTCCTGCCCTCAATCTTTTCCAGCATCAGGGTCTTTTCCAGTGAGGCAGCTCTTCACATCAGGTGGGCAAAGTATTGGAGCTTAAGCTTCAGCATCAGTCCTTCCAATGAATATTCAGGACTGATTTCCTTTAGGATGGACTGGTTTGATCTCCTTGCAGCCCAAGGGACTCTCAAGAGTCTTCTCCAACACCACGGTTCAAAAGCAGCAGTTCTTCAGTGCTCAGCCTTCTTTATTGTCCAACTCTTACATCCATACATGACTACTGGAAAAATTCATAGCTTTAACTATACAGACCTTTGTCAGCAAAGTAACCTCTACTTTTAATACTCTATCTAGTTTTGTCATAGCTTTTCTTCCAAGGAGCAAGCGTCTTTTAATTTCATGGCTGCAGCCACCATCTGCATTAAGTTTGGGGCCCAAGAAAAAAAAATCTGTCACTGTTTCCATTGTTTCCCCTTCTATTTTCCATAACGTGATGGGACTGGATGCCATGATCTTCATTTTTTGAATGTTGAGTTTTAAGCCAGCTTTTTCACTCTCTTCTTTCACCTTCATCAAGAGGCTCTTCAGTTCCTCTTTGGTTTTCTGCCATTAAATTGGTGTCTTCTGCATATCTGAGGTTATTGATATTTCTCTTTGCAATCTTGATTCCAGCTTATGTTTCATCCAGCCAAGTGTTTCTCATGATGTACTCTGCATATAATTTAAATAAGCAGGATGACAATATACAGTCTTAATGTACTCCTTCCCCAATTTGGAACCAGTCCATTGTTCCATGTCCAATTCTAACTATTGCTTCTTGACCTGCATACAGGTTTCTCAGGAGGCAAGTAAGGGGATCTAGTATTCCCATCTCTTTAAGAATTTTCCACAGTTTGTTGTGATCCACACAGTCAAAGGCTTTAGCATAGTCAGTGAAACAGAAGTAGGTGTTTTTCTCTTGCCTTTTCTGTGATCCAATAGATTCTCTTGCTTTCTCTATGATCCAACAGAAGTTGGCAATTTGGTCTTTGGTTCCTCTGTCTTTCTAAACCCATCTTGAACATTGATGAGTTCTCTGTTTATGTACTGTTGAAGCCTAGCTTGGAGAATTTTGAGCATTACTTTGCTAACATGTGAAATAAGTGCAATTTTGCAGTAGTTGGAACATTCTTTGGCATTGCCTTTCTTTGGGATATGTGTGTATGTGTGTGTGTGCGTGTGTGCACACACTAAGTCACCTCAGTCTTGTCCAACTCTTTGCAACCCTATGGACTGTAGCCATCCAGTCTTCTCTGTCCATGGGGATTCTCCAGGCAGGAATACAAGAGTGGATTGCCATGGCTTCCCTCCATGGGATCTTCCCTACCCAGGAACTGAGCCCACATCTCCTACATTTGCAGGCAGGTTCTTTACCACTAGCACCACCTTGGAAGCCTCATATATTTTATATACCAATATAAATGGTTTGTTTCAGGATATTGAATATAACTCCCTGTGCTATACAGTAAGACCTTATTATCTATTTTATTTATTTATACAAAATTTTCTTTTATATTGGAGTATGGTTGATTAACATTGTTGTGTTAGTTTCAGGTGTATAGCAAAGTGATTCAGTTATGCAAGTATCTATTTCAAATTCTTTTCCAATTTTGGTTATTATAGAACATTGAGTAGAGTTCCCTGTGCTACACAGTAGGACCTTGTTACTTATCTTTGTTATATATAGTAGTGTGTATCTGCTAGTTCCAAACTCCTACTTTATCTCTCTCCTACCCTCTATCCCCTTTAGTAGCCATAAGTTTGTTTTCTATGTCTGAATGTATGTTTCATAAATAAGTTCATTTGTGCCATATTTTAGATTTCATATATAAGTGATATCAGATGGTATGTCTTTTTCTGACTTACTTCATTTAGTATGATAATTTCTAGTTGCATTCATGTTGCTGCAGAGACATACTTTAATTCTTTTTTGGGGGCTGAGTAATATTCCATTGTGTATGTATACTGCATTTAGGTTGTTTTTCTGTCTTGGCTATTATGAATATTGCTGCTGTTAACCTAAGCGTGCCTGTATTGTTTTGAATTAATAGTTTTGTCAGGATATATGCCCAGGAGTGGGATTGCTAGATCATATGGTAATTCTGATATTCCTTTTCATGGATCACTGCCTTGTCATGGCAAAGGGGCTTGCATAACTCAATGAAGCTATGAGCCATGCTGTGCAGGGCCACCCAAGACAGATGGGTCATAGTGAGGAGTTCTGACAAAACATGGTCCACTGGAGAAGGAAATGGCAACCCACTCCAGTATTCTTGCCTAGAGAACCCCATAGTGAAAGTGAAAGTGAAGTCGCTCACTCGTATCCCACTCTGCGACCCCATGGACTGTGGCCTACCAGGCTCCTCCCTCCATGGGATTCTCCAGGCAAGAGTACTGGAGTGGGTTGTCATTTCCTTCTCCAGGGGATCTTCCTGACTCAGGGATCGAACCTGGGTCTCCTGCATTCCAGGCAGATGCTTTAACCTCTGAGCCACCAGGGAAGCTCCAGAGAACCCCATGGATAGTATGAAAAACAAAGAATATGATCCTGGAAGATGAGCCTCTCGGGTCAGAAGGCATTTGGTATGCTACTGGGGAAGAGTAGAAGGCAGTTACTAGTAGCTTCAGAAAGAATGAAATGATTGGGCCAAAGCAGAAACAGAGCTCAGTTGTGTATGCGTCTGGTTCCTATAGAAGCAAGATCCGATGTTGTAAAGAACAATATTTCATAGGAACCTGGAATGTCAGGTCCATGATTCAAGACAAATTGGAAGCGGTCAAACAAGAGCTGGCAAGGGTGAATGTTGACATTCTACGAATCAGCAAACTAAAGTGGACTGGAATGGGTGAATTTAACTCAGATGACCATTATATCTACTACTGTGGGAAGGAATCCCTCAGAAGAAATGGAGTAGCCATCAGGTCAACAAAAGAGTCCAAAATGCAGTACTTGGATGCAATCTCAAAAACGACAGAATGATCTCTGTTCATCCCCAAGGCAAACCATTCAATATCACAGTTATCCAATTCTATGCCCCAACCAGTAATGCTGAAGAAACTGAAGTTGAATGGCTTTATGAAGACCTACAAGACCTTTTAGAACTAACACTCCAAAAAGATGTCCTTTTCATTATAGGGAACTGGAAAGCTAAAGTAGGAAGTCAAGAAACACCTGGAGTAACAGGAAAATTTGGCCTTGGAATGTGGAATGAAGCAGGGCAAAGACTAACAGAGTTTTGCCAAGAAAATGCACTGGTCATAGCAATCACTCTCTTCCAACAACACAAGAGAAGACTAAACATGGACATCACCTGATGGGCAACACCGAAATCAGAATGATTCTATTCTTTGCAGCCAAAGATGGAGAAGCTCTTTACAGTCAACAAAAACAAGACTGAGAGCTGACTGTGGCACAGATCATGACTCCTTTTTACCAAATTCAGAATGAAATTGAAGAAAGTAGGGAAAACCGCTAGATCATTCAGGTATGACCTATATCAAATCCCTTATGATTATACAGTAGAAGTGAGAAATAGATTTCAGGGCCTAGATCTGATAGATAGAGTGCCTGATGAACTATGGAATGAGGTTCGTGCCATTGTATAGGAGACAGGGATCAAGACCATCCCCATGGAAAAGAAATGCAAAAAAGCAAAATGGCTGTTTGGGGAGGCCTTACAAATAGCTGTGAAAAGAAGAGACATGAAAAGCAAAGGAGAAATGGAAAGATAAGCATCTGAATGCAGAGTTCCAGAGAATAGCAAGAGATAAGAAAGCCTTCTTCAGCGATCAATGCAAAGAAATAGAGGAAAACAACAGAATGGGAAAGAGTAGAGATCTCTTCAAGAAAGTTAGAGATATCAAGGGAACATTTCATGCAAAGATGGGCTCGATAAAGGACAGAAATGGTCTGGACCTAACAGAAGCAGAAGATATTAAGAAGAGGTGGCAAGAATACACAGAAGAACCGTACAAAAAGGATCTTCATGACCCAGATAATTATGATGATGTGATCACTAATCTAGAGCCAGACATCTTGGAATGTGAAGTCAAGTGGGCCTTAGAAAGTATCACTATGAACAAAGCTAGTGGAGGTGATGGAATTCCAGTGGAGCTATTTCAAATCCTGAAAGATGATGCTGTGAAAGTGCTACACTCAATATACCAGAAAATTTGGAAAACTCAGCAGTGGCCACAGGACTGGAAAAGGTCAGTTTTCATTCCAATCCCAAAGAAAGGCAATGCCAAAGAATGCTCAAACTACCACACAATTGTACTCATCTCACAGGCTAGTAAAGTAATGCTCAAAATTCTCCAAGCCAGGCTTCAGCAATACGTGAACCGTGAATTTCCTGATGTTCAAGCTGGTTTTAGAAAAAGCAGAGAAACCAGAGATCAAATTGCCAGAATCTGCTGGATCATGGAAAAGCAAGAGAGTTCCAGAAAAACATCTGCTTTATTGACTATGCCAAAGCCTTTGACTGTGTGGATCACAATAAACAGTGGAAAATTCTGAAAGAGATGGGAATACCAGACCAGTTAACCTGCCTCTTGAAAAACCTGTATGCAGTTCAGGAAGCAACAGTTAGAACTGGACATGGAACAACAGACTGGTTCCAAATAGGAAAGGAGTATGTCAAGGCTGTATACTGTCACCCTGTTTATTCAACTTATATGCAGAGTACATCATGAGGAACACTGGACTGGAAGAAACACTAGCTGGAATCAAGATTTCTGGGGAAAAGTATCAGTAACCTCAGATATGCAGATGACACCACCCTTATGGTAGAAAGTGAAGAAGAACTAAAGAGCCTCTTGATGAAAGTGAAAGAGGAGAGTGAAAATGTTGGCTTAAAGCTCAACATTCAGAAAACGAAGATCATGGCATCCGGTCCCATCACTTTATGGCAAATAGATGGGAAAACAGTGGAAACAGTGTCAGACTTTATTTTTGGGCTTCAAAAGCACTGCAGATGGTGACTGCAGCCATGTAATTAAAAGACGCTTACTCCTTGGAAGGAAAGTTATGACCAACCTAGATAGCATATTCAAAAGCAAAGATATTACTTTGCCGACTAAGGTCTGTCTAGTCAAGGCTATGGTTTTTCCTGTGGTCATGTATGAATATGACAGTTGGACTGTGAAGAAGGCTGAACACCAAAGAATTGATGCTTTGAAGTGTGGTGTTGGAGAAGACTCTTGAGAGTCCCTTGGACTGCAAGGAGATCTAACCAGTCCATTCTGAAGGAGATCAGCCCTGTGATTTCTTTAAAAGAAATGATGCTAAAGCTGAAACTCCAGTACTTTGGCCACCTCATGCGCAGAGGTGACTCATTGGAAAAGACTCTCATGCTGGGAGGGATTGGGGGTAGGAGAAGGGGACGACCGAGGATGAGATGGCTGGATGGCATCATGAACTCGATGAATGTGAGTCTGAGTGAACTCCAGGAGTTGGTGATGGACAGGGAGGCCTGGCGTGCTGCAATTCATGGGGTCGTGAAGAGTTGGACATGACTGAGCAATTGAACTGAACTGAAGCAATGTTGCTCTTTACAGCATCAGACCTTGTTTCTATCACCAGTCACATCCACAGCTGCGTTTTGTTTTTTGCTTTGGCTCTATCCCTTCATTCTTTCTGGAGTTATTTGTCCACTGATCTCCAGTAGCGTATTAGGCACCTAATGACCTGGGGAGTTCCTCTTCCAGTATCCTATCATTTTGCCTTTTCATACTGCGCATGGGGTTCTCAAGGCAAGAATACTGAAGTGGTTTGCCATTCCCTTCTCCAGTGGACCACATTTTGTCAGACCTCTCCACCATGACCCGCCCATCTTGGGTTGCCCCTTGGGCATGGCTTAGTTTCATTGAGTTAGATAAGGCTGTGGTCCTAGTGTGATTAGATTGACTAGTTTTCTGTGAGTATGGTTTTAGTGTGTCTGTGCTCTGATGCCCTCTTGCAGCATCTACCACTAAGTGCAGGTGGCTGAGACAACCGGCACACTAAGTGTGGCAGAGAGGAGCTACCCTATGTCTGAGATCAGGGGCAGTGGCTGAGAGTGCCAGTCTGTGAAGGTGCAGGAACAGCCAAGAGGAGCCATCCCATGTCCAAGGCCAGGGTCGACCACTGGGAGGAGCCACTCCTCCCCCGATGCCAGGGTAGGTGGCCGGGAGGAGCCATACCACGTCCAAGGATGGTGGCTGCACTGGTGCAGGAGGGCCTAGAGGAGCTGTCCCACATTGAAAGTCAGGCAGAGCGGCGGTGAGGAGATACCCTTCATCCAAGATAAGGAGCAGTGGCTGCGCTTGCTGGAGCAGCCGTGAAGAGATACCCCACGCCCAAGGTAAGAGAAACCCAAGTAAGATGAACAAGAATGGGTGAGTTTAATCTGGATGACAATTATATCTACTACTGTGGGCAAGGATCCCTTAGAAGAAATGGGGTATCCCTCATAATCAACAAAAGAGTCTGAAATGCAGTATTTGGGTGCGGTGTCAATAATGACAAAATGATGTTTGTTCACTTCCAGGATAAACCATTCACAATCACAGTACAATTTTTAGTTTTCTGTGGAACTCCTGTACTGTTTTCCCCAGTGGGTGCACCAGCTTAGATTACCACCAACAGTGTAGGAGAGTTCTTTTTATCTACACACACACTCTCAAGCATCTGTTATTTATAGACTTAAATAAAATAATTAATTTATTTTCATTGGAGGCTGATTACTTTACAGTATTGCAGTAGTTTTTGCCATACATTAACACGAATCAGCCATGGTGTACATGTGTCCCCCATCCTGAACCCCCTCCACCCTCCCTCTCCATCCCATCCCCACTCTGGGTTGTCCCAGTGCACTGGCTTTTTTCATGCATCAAACTTGGACTGGTCATCTATTTCACATATGGTAATGTACATGTTTTAATGCTATTCTCTCAAATCATCCCACTCTTGCCTTCTCTCTCAGAGTCCAAAAGTCTGTTCTTTATATCTGTGTCTCTTTTGCTGTCTAGCATATAGGGGCATCATTACCATCTTTCTAAATTCTATATATGTGCATTAATATACTGTACTGTTTTATGATGATAGCCATTCTGAATGGTGTGAGGTTGTACCTCTTTGTAGTTTTTGATTTGCATTTTTCTAATAATTAGCAGTGTTGAGCATCTTTTCATGTGCCTATTGACCATCTGTATTTTTTTCTTTTGAGAAATGTCCATCTGGTCATGAAGACTTTTATTTTTAAGGTCAGGTTCTAAAATTTTATTATAGTATAAGTAGGCCTATAAAAAGAATTTTATTGATGGAAATGGAGAAAGGGATAAAAATGTTATTTAATAACAGTAAAATGAAGAGGCTATTGTTTTCCTTCTTCTATTTTTATTTTACTTTTTGGCCATATTGTGTGGCCTGCAGGATCTTAATTCCCTGACCAGGGATAGAACTTGCATCACTCTGCAGTGGATACATGGAGTCTTAACTACTGGACCACCAAGAAAGTCTCTCCTTTTTAAATTAAATGCCTAATATACTTACAAATTCTTTCTAAAAAGACCTTGAAACTTCAGAGAAGAAAAATGGTTTATCCTTGGGTTTAAGTAATAGAATAAGTGCATTCTGGTTTAATAGCATTCCAGAGAGGAAATATTTAGGGCTTTTATACACAGTTTAGTATTTGTCAACAATGGAGATTATTTACTAAAGAATATACAAATTAACCTGCATTTAATGGTATATTATTCAGAATAGATGTTTCTCAGACTGCATATGGAATATTGAGTTTAAGAATACTTAACAATATAGTAATTAGGAATAAAGAGGACATGGTGGTAAGGGAGAAAGAAGTGTGTTAGGCAGCTTCAGCTAGCAGAGGGACTGAATTTTGTGATGCTAAATAGGAAAAGAAGTACGTCAAGGCTGTATATTGTCATCCTACTTATTTAATTTACATGCAGAATACATCATGAGAAATGCTGGGCTGGAAGAGGCATAAGCTGGAATCAAGATTGCCAGGAGAAATATCAATCACCTCAGATATGCAGATGACACCACCCTTATGGCAGAAAGTGAAGAGGAACTAAAAAGCCTCTTGATGAAAGTGAAAGAGGAGAGTGAAAAAGTTGGCTTAAAGCTCAACATTCAGAAAACGAAGATCATGGCATCTGGTCCCATCACTTCATGGGAAATAGATGGGGAACAGTGGAAACAGTGTCAGACTTTATATTTTGGGCTCCAAAATCACTGTAGACGGTGATTGCAGTCATGAAATTAAAGACACGTACTCCTTGGAAGAAAAGTTATGACCAATCTAGACAGCATATTCAAAAGCAGAGGCATTACTTTGCTGACTAAGGTCCATCTAGTCAAGGCTATGGTGTTTCCAGTGGTCATGTATGGATGTTAGAGTTGGACTGTGAAGAAAGCTGAGCTCTGAAGAACTGATGCTTTTGAAGTGTGGTGTTGGAGAAGACTCTTGAGAGTCCCTCGGACTCCAAGGAGATCCAACCAGTCCATTCTAAAGGAGATCAGTCCTAGGTGTTCATTGGAAGGACTGATGCTGAAGCTGAAATTCCAACACTTTGGCCACCTCATGCGAAGAGTTGACTCGCTGGAAAAAGACCCTGATGCTGGGAGAGATTGGGGGCAGGAGGAAAAGGGGATGACAGAGGATGAGATGGCTGGATGGCATCACCGACTTAATGGGCATGAGTCTGAGTGAACTCTGGGAGTTGGTGATGGACAGGGAGGCCTGGCGTGCTGCAATTCATGCAGTCGCAGAGTCAGACAAAACTGAGAGACTGAACTGAACTGAGAAAACAGAAATAGGGAGGCAAACTTTAGTTTTAGCTATAAAGAAAAGTTTGACCTCTTTGCAATGCACCTAAAGAATACTAAAAATGGCCTTGCCCTCAAAAAGCTGTGGTCCAGTGATAATTTTGAAGAATCAGATTAAATAATGCACATGAAAGCACGTTTAAACATGTCAGCCATGATATATGTGAAAGTTGCTGTTGTCTCCCTCAAGTCTGTTTCTCAAAGGAAGTGTGTGAAAGTGTTAGTTGCTCAGTAGTTGCTCAGTAGTGTCCAACTCTGTGACCCCATGGACTGTGGCCTGCCAGGCTCCTCTGCCCACACAATTCTCCAGGCAAGTATACTGGAGTGGGTTGCCATTTCCTACTCCAGGGAATGTTCCCAACCCAGGGATGGAACCCCATTCTCCCACATTGCAGGCAGATTCTTTACCATCTAAGCCACCAGGGAAGCCCATTTTCTCAAAGAAAATAGATGGAAAAATATTAAAGAAACAAACACCAGAGGGCATTGTGGTAGCATTTGGAAAACAATGACAGTCCAAGACGTTTGAAGACAGTTAATACATCTTAAAAATCATTTTTTTCCTTCTAAGGAGAAGTGATGGTATTGCTTTTATTCAGGTATTATTCACCGTGTTAACTGGCATTCTTAAAGATTTCTAATAATTGCAGGTCACAATATCCTTAAAAACACACCTGTGTATTTTACTATGTTCTGGAGAAGGAAATGGCAACCCACTCCAGTATTCTTGCCTGGAGAATCCTATGGACGGAGGAGCCAGGTGGGCTACAGTCCACGGGGTCGCAAACAGTCGGATACGTAGAGAATACAAACCTTTATTTGGTGGATTTTTCATTTCATATTTTTATTTTGGAAGGATCAAATTCCATTTCAGTTTTGTTTCTGGTGGCTTTGTTCCCTAGAAATGCTATAACTTGTATTGCCCTAGTATTTCAAAAGGTAACATTTTAGGGAATTTTGTGGTGGTTGGTCCAATGATTAGGACTTGGAGCTCCCACTGCTGGTTAGATCCCAGAAGCCAAGAGGCACAGCCAAAAAAACCAAAAACAAAAACACCAAGAACGGTAACATTTTGGAGAGGGAGTTTGGGGCTAGCATATGCAAACTATTATATGTAGAATGGATAAACAACAAGGTCCTACTGGATGGCACAGGGAAATATATTCAGTGTCCTATAATAAACCACAATGAAAAAGCAAACAATTTTAAAGTAACATTTAAAAAGTAACAGATGACTATTAGAGCCCTCAAGAAAACCATACAGTTGTCAGTAGTTTGCAGATTATTTTTATGTCTCTAAAGTGCAGGTTTTAAATGGAAGTTTCTGCATATTAGCAAATGAATTATTGTTGCATGATTTTTATTGTTTCTGGAGTATTCTATAAAAACTCAGCATTATGTCTTACTTTAAGAGAGAGCTATTTGGGTAACTTTGACATTAGATGTACAGTTTGGAGAATTATACTATTTAAATTCACTAATAATTTCACCTGGGGACCTGGATGAGAAAAAAGGCCTTTGCTGCTAAAGGAATGATAATGGTTAAACCTTAAACCCCATATATATCACCCTGAGTTTTCACTGATTTCATAAATATTCCCAGCATCTTTGTTAAGAATGAGACATCTTTTTCAAATCAAAGAAGCAGATATGGAAAAATAGAAGATGGGTAGAGGCAGGGATGGTGAGCATGAGTGTTTGGAGAAAGAGAGGGAAACTACTGCTTCACAGCTTAGTTAATTGTTATTAACCTAGTTATTAATTTTACTAATTAACTTTATTAGTTAATAGTTTTAATTAATTAATATTACTGATTAAAAATAATATTCCTAATGGCTATTCTAAGTTATTAGGGTTAGATTTGCATTTCTCTATATAGGAAAAAAAAGAGGGGTATAGAAATGTTTTGGAAAATTTTCATTCAAAAGGTCTAATACAAACTATTTGGAGACTTGTTGAAGGAGGAAACAGACAGAACAGGCTCCATCTTGAAAGCAGGACTCCATCTTGGGCTGGACTGTGGACTTAGAGCTATATGCCCAGTATCTATGGAGACGACATACCAACTGGAAAACCAGCCCCCACCCCCTCCATGGAAGAGCCCTAGGGCTCGTACCTAGACTCTCCATCACCTAAAAGAATACCCTAATTATCTGTGTAACCTAATGGAATCATAAATTCTATTATGCTTACTGGGGTGTGACCACAGGCCTATTGATAATTGTCCACTGTTACCTACCTAGGCTTAAGGCATATGAATCACAGGTTAACTTTGATTGCATTTTTCTTTTCATTTGTCCAGACTAGTTTCAGGGAATTTAAGGAGGCAAGTTTGGGTGCGTACACTTAGGGTATATAGTGAAGTGAAGTTGCTCAGTCAAGTCCAGCTCTTTGCGACCCCATGGACTGTAGCCTACCGAGCTCCTCTGTATATGGGATTTTCCAGGCAATAGTACTGGAGTGGATTGCCATTATATGTAAGGTTTTCACAAAAACTGGTTGGGGTCCTTGGCTGCCGGGGTCCTTGGCTGCCGGGGTCCAGCCCCGGTGGATCCAGGGTAATTCGAAGGTGGGGGCAGAGTAGGCATCCTAGAAAAACTATCTAATTACAGATAGAGAGGGACTAGGAATTTAGCAGAGAAAAAGAGGCCAAATAACTTGGTTAACACAGGGTACCAATCACCACCTACGTAGGCCGCAGGTGTCTTCCCCGTTCTCCCGAAGGAGAGGAGGCACTGAGGCCCCCCGGTCCGATCTTAGAAGCCCAGGCAAAATTAGTAAGCTTGGTGGGTCCTATGCACCAGATGGGAATTTGACCAGAAAATAGTAAGAGAGAGAGAAAGGGGCTGAATAACTTGGTTTACATGGGGTACCAATAAAATTCCGGACAAGGAATTTGCACCATCTGCATGGAGGGCACCCACGCTCCAGATGGGAATTCAGCCAGAAAATCAGGGAGCAGAAAGGAACGACATGAGGAAATCAGTCTTTCCGGAACTGATCCGATTTCTTTATTTTTCAGGTTTGTTTATATACCTTTGTTACACTTAGGGATGAATACAGAGTCACACGGGGGTCAGCAGACCTGACCCTTGTCACAATCAGGTGTTTCATATAAAATTATACAAAGGTCTTATGAGTTTTTACATCATCTTCTGACCATGAGGTCTGCTGACATTTTATGGGCCTTTCTGATACCGGTCAGTTAACAAGAAAGCTTATTTTTCCAGGAGTGATTTTTTTCAGGCACCACCCTCCAAATAAAGTTGCATTCCTATAGGGTGAGGGTGTAGTGAGTTATAATCAAGAAAGGAATTTACTTAACCTAAGGTTTAACATGATTAGTCTTAAAGGTTAATACTTATTTCTCTTATATGCTTAGAGGTTAATACTTATTTCTCCTATATGCTAGTTATATTCATTATAAGGGCAGGGAATATGGAGATTTAGCAGAAAACATCAGCCCAACAAATGAAAATCTTTCACCAATGTTCTCTTTGAATGAATGAAGTCGCTCAGTCATGTCTGACTCTTTGTGACCCCACGGACTGTAACCTATCAGGCTCCTCTGTCCATGGGATTTTCCAGGCAAGAGTGCTGGAGTGGATTGCCATTTCCTTCTCCAGGGGATCTTCCCGACCCAGGAATCGAACCTGGGTCTCCCCGCATTGTAGGCAGACGCTTTACCGTCTGAGCCACCAGGGATACAATCTATTTAGTCTTAAGATAGTGATAAGGTTACATTTTTGCATAGCAAGGACACAGTGATTTACAACAAAGTACAGTAGTCTATAACAAAAGAATATTCATTAACTCAAAAGTCTAGTATTGCTAACATCAAAAACTATTATATTTCCTTTTCTATATTCCAAATACATTGATTAATATATTCCCAGGTGCCTAAGGATATGAAGGCCTGGCGGCAATCAAATGAGAAAAGCCCTATGCTAATACTCCAAACTCTCTGTGCTGTTTATGGTTGAGAGGTTGTCACACAAGCTAGTCTGTCAGCAGAGCAGCTTGACCTGAGCCACCCTTATCACAAAAGGCAGGGAATTAGCACTAATTATTGGCATGACAAATGAAAAACCCTTTCACCAATATAATTCCTAATCAACCCACTAATACTATACTAATAATCTTCTAACTTCTCAAAAGAGTCTGTATTCAGAAAGTTTTAAAGCATCCCATGCCTCTCACAGCTGGGAGGCTGTAAAGAATCACATTCGGCCAGAGGAACCGATCAGGCAGGCTAGAGAACCTTCAGAGTTTGTAAGTTGAAACATTCTTGTCATGCCCAGGAATTTTTATTAACTGGGGCTGCAAGTTAACTCCTTCTCCGAGAGAAATGGTTATGGGGGAGAGTTCCCCATAAAGTACTCTGGTTTTGGGGTAGATGCTCGGGAACAGGGGATTTCCTGAGGCTTGATCACGCCTTGCGTATGCCAAGCTTCTTTTTCCTTATGACCTTTGCCATGGGCAGAGTTCCTCACACTGGCCCCCCAACACTTGGCTAAGAGGAGACTCTGCCTTGGACCTGCCGGTGTAATAAACTGCACTCTGCTATCTGCATTGTCCTTCTGAGGGAGTTTGTTTCCTAGAACGCATGGCTACAACATTGTGAGGATAAATTTTGGTATCAGACAACATGTATCCATTTAGCATTTCTAATAGAAGGTGGATTCAAGGATTGTTCTACCTTTAAGGAGTTTACCAACCTAGACTTGAAAATAACAATGGAAGAAGCTGCATGAGGTAAGATTTCACTAAAGACACTAAGAGCCAAAGGAGATCAGGGAATAAATACAGCTTTGTGGCTGCCAAGATCTGAGAGGAGGTGGGTCTCAAGCTAGACCTAGGAAGGAATGAGGAAGCCAAGGAGAGGAGGGCAGGGCATGAGGAGAAAGAAGAGAACTAACGTAGGGAATAGCATGAGAAAGGGCAACCACACATGGGGTGTGTCCTATCCCCCACAATGCCAACAAAGGGAACCTTTACTGATGGATCAACTGGCTGCTATTTCTAATGAAAGAGAATTTAAATAAACAGAAATATAAGTTTCTACTTTGAGATATTACTACCTTTCCTCAGCCAAAACTTCAGAGAAGTTTATCTTCTCTCAGAGTTCAGTGTGTTGTAAACATTAAAAACAAACAAACAAACAAAACCCCAAACTGGTAGATTTCAGAAATTATGCTAAACTGAGAAATAGTCTTTGTTACTCTGATCTGAATTATTATCTATCTTAAGCTGTCCATTGTAAATCTGTTAGTATAATAGTTTGAAAACACTCATTTTGCTTTTCATATAAATCTTATTGTCTATTATGCCTTGCAACTATTAATGGCTTTATTTACATTTATAATAAGTACATTGTTCTTTGTCATTTCTAGTTGAATATAGAAAACAGATTAATATGAATTATTAATAGATTATTTAGTACAAATTCAGTAAATAGATGTTCACATTGTACATTGTGATCATTCTGAAATTAAAAGGGGACTTATTTAATAAAAACAGAAATTAGAGAGTATAAATATATTTTCTTTAACAATATATATATACATTCATTTATATAGTTTCTGATATCCCACTACTTGTGATTATAGTTCACAGTGGTGAAGTAGAGCTAAGAGAAATTAACAGGTATTAAAATTATTTAGCAGCTAATTAAGGAAGAGTAGCTTGTTACTTATTGTAAATTGTGTTACATATATGATGTGTGTTTTAAAGATATATGTATCTTATTACAGTCTACATATCAATAATGATTTTTTTCTGGTAAAAAGATTTTTATTATGGAAAAATTAAAACGTATACAACAGTAGAGAGAGCAGTATAATGAAACCCCATATATCTATCACCCCACCTAAAAATTATAAACATATAGACAATCTAGTTTAATTTATGACTGCTATGAAGCAGCAGTCATAAATTCCAGCTCTCAGAACTAGTTTTAAACAATGTCCAAACATCATATGACACTCTTCATAAACATATCAACTATCAAGGTTATTTAACATCGGAAATATTGATGTATTTTATAGATACAAATGCTATAATCTTTATACCTATTTAATATTGGGTGCTAACTGTAAATATCTGTTTAACTCATGGCTATCATTATTCATCATATCAGGTAATGGATTAACCAGACAGGTTCAGATTTAGTCAGTTAGTATTCCAAATTGTTCCTGGTGTTGTCAAAAGAGCAGGACTGTCCGAATGCTGTTAATAATTATAAAACAACAATCAGTATAATTTTCATGGTAAATTTCACCAAAATCCACAAATAATTTTGTTTGTTTCAAGATTGGGTTTAATATTTCTGTATAGATACCTACTTCGCTAAGCCTAATTTCTTTTATCTTGCCACCCACTTCCATTCATGACATTACTAATATTTCATATAGTGTTAGTAACCTGGGGAAAAATTGGAGACCCTCACTTGACTGGGCAAAGTTCTTGTTGCCCACTGGTGTTATAGAGAAGTAGAGCACTCCACTACAGTGGAGACTGTAGGGTGATTTTTGTTTTGGGGTAACAGTTCTTGGCTCTCCTGTAGCTTAGAGGAAATTGGGCATCAAAAATTTAGTGGTTGATGTGTTGGAATGCTGCTTTCAGAGGTTTCAAAGATGTCTACTCCTTCAGTATATACAGTCTTCTCCTGGACCTTACTGATGGAGCTGTGAAATCCTGGCATCAGCAGGTTGCCAGCATACATACTGTTTTCACCCAGGACCTGGAGCTACACCTTCCGATGGAAGGAGAACTTCTGTGGCCTTTCTGCACCATAAGTCAGGGTCACTGCACCTTAAGAGGCCAACTGGGTGCTGTGTTCCCTCCACTACCTTGCTGCTATGCAGTTAGTATGGCGGGAGGGTCTAGCCCTCAACTGTACTTCCTGTTCCTGTATGGCATCAGCATCCCTGGATGTATCAGCATCCCTGGAGAGGCTCATCCTCTGCCTTCTCTTTTGCCACCTTTCTAGCTGTGTGGGCAGTCAACTGGTTTTCTTGGTGAGCCAGGGGGAAGCCGGAGACCTCATTCAGATGGTCTACCCTCAGCCTCCATTCTCCACTGGTGATCAGGCCTACATGGTATAGTGCGGGAGTCTTGCCCAGGTATTGGGAAAGTAGTGCAACATTTTCCATTTGGCTGCTGCTTAGCAGTCCTTGTGGATATAGGCCATGACTGAGAAAAAGAGTGCTGGAGGAGCTATGAATGCCAGTAAGGCTCTAAAGCGAAAGTGAAAGTTGCTCAGTCATGTCTGACTCTTTGCAACCCCATGGACTATAGCCTGCCAGGCTCCTCTGTCCATGGAATTTTCCAGGCCACAATACCGGAGTGGATAGCTGTTCTCTTCTCCAGGGGATCTTCCCAACCCAGGGATCAAACCCAGGTCTCCCACATTGCAGGCAGATTCTTTACCATCTGAGTCACTAGAGAAGCCCAGTAAAGCCCTAAATCCTAATCCAACTCCTAATGTGATGAATACTACTTACAGGGTCATTGAGATTGTACAAGATATTATGGGGCTTCCACACTAAATTACTCTGTGTAGCTGTAAGAATAATGCTTATTTTTACTATTTTTTTCTCTAGAAAATCTTCACTTTGCAATAGCTAGGAAGTAAAGCAACTTTATATCTGTATGGATTAGTTTCAGGTTAGCTCCTAACCACTGTTAGGATCCCAGAAAAAGACTGAGTGAAGTCAAGATATTAGGAAAAGTGTGGACAGGGAGAGACCCTGTAAAAAGGAAGGAGGGAAGGGGAGCCCAGAAAGAGCAGCGAGTGGGAAGGGACTCATGAGAAGGAGCAGAATGCAGATAGACATAAACCGAACTCAAGGATCCCTGGGGGTGGCTCAGACAGAGCCCACACTTTCCACCTCTGTGCTTTTGTCATTGACTGGACTTCTGCTCATGGATTTCTTTTGCAGAAGGAGCTCTGCAGCTTTAAAATAGAGGTCTAAAAGCAAGGGCTATGACAGATAGTTATGGTCGTTGTCAGTGCCACAGATAATTAGAAACATTTGGAAAAAGAACTACCTCTACCTTACTCTTAAAACACAACCATGTGTGCAATGTTGCAACTCCATTGTAGGCATGATTTTCTGGCAGAATCTACTGCCTCCTGGAAGAGCAGAGGCCTTTGCCCACTTGTAGAACTTGTCTGACCTTGATGTCTCTCTCATTGGGCTTGCCATTACTGTTGATACAGAAGATGTCTTATGTGGCCAATTCAGTATAGCTCAGGGGTGTCCAGGTCTCTGCCTTTGACGTAGTTTGATGTATTTCTTGTAGTATTCTGGATTCAGATCTTTATCCATAGGCTCCTTCTGTGAGTGTATTATAGGACTGGACAGCTGCATGTCCAATGTGAAGGCCTTGTGGTAGAGGTATGTACACTTTCACCCACTTGATATTGAATGACATGCTAAACTGTAGAGAACTTGGCCAACCAGGTGCTCAAGCTGCTCTGTGATCTTGGGAATTTCTTGTTGCCTCATTTCAGTCAGATAGGCACAGCTTGTGTAGACTTTTTACTTTTCCTCCATCAGCTGAGTTTTTGGAGGGAACTCAAATCTCTCATAGTCTTGATCATACCACTGCTTGTAGACATAGGTCTCCCTATCATCCTCTGCCATCAGGCCATCAGAATCCATGCCCCCTCCAAGGCCTCGTTTTCTGACAGAACTTTCTAGACCTTTACTTTGCTGTGAATGTGGAAAAGCTACATGTCCTCACATTTGCCTGCTAGGAACATCTCCAAGAGCTCTGATGTGATATCATCCAGGTACTGTCTGCATTGAATGTACTTCAGAGGGTGGGTCTTGGAGGACACCATTGTTTTAGTTTGAGCTGTTTTTCTTTTTTAAGTTGGGTCTTGGGATGTAGTTTTGCATCTCTTCTCCTCTCTGCTGGCACTTTATCTTGGCACTTTATCTTCCAGTTTCCAGAATTTTTCATCCTTATCTTTGTAATGAGAAACTTGTGATTTTACTCTTTCAGGTTATTTTTCTTCAGGTCTCTGGCAGCTAGAGTCTTTGGTCTGTCTTTTGTGTTTCTTTCCATCTTTCTCATCTCCTTTATCCATTTCAGCCTGAACTTCTGGTTCTGTGTGGCTCCTCCTTAGATTTCTGTTTAGATATTGGTTCTTTGCTTGACTTCTAAATCTCTTCATCTCTTTGTTCTTCCATTTCCAAGTGTGTTTATGGGTTTTACTCTTTCTGGTTCTTCTACAGCGAGTGGTCTAGCCTGTTCTCTGGATGTGACTTTATGTCTTTTTTCCTCTTGGTTCTTTTCTTCTTCATTGACAAATTGTCCAATTTTGGTCTTTCAATTTCTTCCTTTAGGTCTCCTTGTGAAATGAGATGTGATGGTGGTCTGCCTGCTAGTTTGCCTTATAATCCTGGGTGGGCCTAAACCTTGTTTCTCATCAGACTTGCTTTTTCTCAGTATACAAAGTTTAGAAACAAGTTTGGGGGACTCGTTTTCCTCTCCTGTTCTCATTCTGCAGTCTTTACCACTTGTTTTCTAGACATCCATTCACTTCCCAACTGAAAGCCTGAGCTCTATTCTCCAAGGACAGATCTTTATATAAAAAGGCTTTGATTTTACCCAAGTAGCCCTCCACCGATAATTCTTCTTTATGTAATTTACATAGTCACATAACTGCTTCTTTATTTCTGTTTGCAGAAATTCATGCAAGAGATCAAGTTTCTTCTTCACACATTCTTTTTCTGTTAAGCTATCTGAAAGCACAGGGAGTCTGCTCTCAAACTGCAAAGAAAATCATCTTCACCTCACTCAGCAGGGATGATTTCCTTTCTTTTATTGACATTTCTTTTGATATGTTGCAGTGAACACATTTGCAAATTACGAAGTTCATGTAGTAGAGATATTTTCTCAGGTTTCTTCCCCAGGAAATATCCTGGGTCTTCACACTGTGGACCTATTTTCTTCTTGTGCAACATTTATTCTCTGCTTCAGATTCCTGTCATTTAACTGTATGGTTTTCCCCTGCCTCTTTTGTGATATATTTTCTTTTTGTTGCCTTTTTGCATTTTCTCTATTCAGTATTGTTCCTGGTGTTTTGTCCTTTGCTCCCGTTGACCAATGCTGTGGTTATTTTAACCAAAATCATTGATCCTAATCTTGCTCCCCAGTTACTAGGGATCCCATAATTGGGACACTTTTATGAATCAGTTCTTAGGGTCTGTGCCAGGAGAGCACAATATAGCTGAAATTATAGACTTGAATTACTTACAGGATACCCATGACAAACCTAGAAAATGAGAGAGTTGGAACATCCTTGAACTATTGGGCATCTGCCCCCACTGCTCACATTTTCATGGTTTTCATTTGAATCTGATAATGAAGGGCCTGGAGTGGGTCTTCTATGTCAATTGCAGACCACAGTGATTCCAGAGCCAGGGCAATAATGTACCAAAGAAACTTGACATTATAATCTAGAAATCACTCTCTCCAGAGTAGCCCCAACTGAGTTAAAAATTGTTTACAAAGGGGAAAATGTGTGTCAGTTTATACCATCACTCTATTTTGGAACAGTGTATGGGAATCAACTCTGAATATTCATTGGAAGGACTGATGCTGAAGCTGAAGCTCCAATACTTTGGCCACATGATGTGAAGAGCTGATTCATTGGAAAAGACCCTGATGCTGGGAAAGATTGAGGGCAGGAAGAGAAGTGGGTGACAGAGGATGAGATGGTTAGATGGTGTCCCTGACTCCAGTGGACATAACTGAGCAAAGAGAGAGTGATTAGTGAAAGAGAGAGAAGATAGTGAGAGACAGTGAAAGACTGTCTGGGAGATAGTGAAAGACAAGGGAAGCCTAGTGCGGTGCAGTCCATGAAGTTGCAAAGAGTCAGACATGACTTAATACACTCCATGTATATTATGGAGATAGAGTAGGAAGCTTTTCTTTTTCCAAATGGCCACTATTTAATCTTTTAAGGGTTTTGAATACTTTTGATAATGTGGAAGTATCAGAAAAGAAAACTCGTTAGTTTTCAACATCAAATGAAAATAGAATCATTGTAAAGATTTTTCAGACTGCTCATTCATCTGGTAATTTACCTTTTTCCTTGGTACATTAGGTCAAATGCCTCATTGACTTTGTCAAAAGGTAGGGTATGGGAGACCAATGCATCCAAATCCAATTTCTTATTCTTGTAGTCAGCAGCCAGCTTTGGAACAGAAGTGACACCTTTCCAACCTGTAATTGCCCAAAATGTCAAATAAACACGTGGGTCTTGACATGAAGGGATAGTTTAACCAGTGTTTATCAAATGAACGAAATTTTTAGGTCAGATACAGGTTGTTTCAAATAGATTATCCTCCTGCCATCTTTAATTTTGTGTGTGTGTGTATTTTTAATCTATTAAATTTTTTCTTCAACAGAAAAATTCAAGATTATTTTCTATTTCTAGATAAGGAATTATCTCAGTTTGATCCAAGTCTACCTTTTGTTCCCTTATGTTGGTCTATTTTAATGTAAATTAAATTTCAATTTGCAACTTACAGTTATCCTTCTATAAAAATTCTTTTACTTTCAAGTAACCAATAGAATAAATATCTTTCATGTAGTCTTCTGATATGTTATAGGCACTCAATATTTTTAAAAATAATTTTTCTTTCCTTTCAGTAACCTTCATTATGATAATTTGAGTACTACTATGAAGAAAAAAGAAAACAAAAACTGACCACCAAAGCTTGTTCCAGTTAGAGTACGGCCCATTAATAGCTCCATTGCAGAAACATTCAATCCACTGTCATTAACATTTACTCCAATGATAGTGCATACTCCCCAGCCTACTGTTACACTGTCCAGGGCTGCTCTCTGGAAGGTCAAACAAAAAAGATTAGCTGAGTAGGTAGAAAAGTAGAACATGAACTGCAATGTGGGTGTGTTCAATGCTTCAGGGAAAATTTACATAACTCTGCATTATGACCTTATGGACATAATATAGATTGAGACTTGAGGCACTTATGTTCTGTTTCAGATAGCACATCCAATAAAATTCTGAACATCATCAAAAATGATATTTAAATGAAACAAAACATATTTTACTCTGTTTAATACCACAGTAATGCTGAACCTATAGTGTACTTCATTATATGTCAAGAAAAATACACATACATGAAGCTGAGGAAAGATCTATAGATGACCTTGTAAACTTGAATCAACAAGTTTTTGACCATCTACAATGGAATGTGCAAAGATATTTGCAATTCCAGAGACTTAGGATCCAAATTAAGTCATGAAGAGAGAGTGGATAAGTAAATATGAGGCATATACTATAAACTTGATAGATCTCAATGTAGAATAAATTAAATGGTATTGAAAGCAGAAGACAAAACAGTTAAACAGAAAATGACAGTGGCTGCTGCTCATCAAACATTTCATCTGCTTCCTTATAGTTTTGAGCTCTCTTGCGGTTACATAGAATCACATGACTAGTTCTGAGCTAGAGACCAGAGTGATGTGTGCCATTTCCTGGCCAAAATGGAAAAGCCAGTGGGCAACCTGCTAGCTATCCCTTTGGCTCTAACAACTGAGAGAACCTCGTGTTAAGACTGTAAAGCCATAAATTAGAACTTCCTTCATTGCTAAGTCACCACATGGAAAACAGGGACCCAGAGGATTTGCACTGATCTTTGCATGATAGAAGAAAAATATTGTTATCTTAACCCACTGCAGGTTTGGAGTTAATATGAAATGTCAAGATTGAAAATATAAATAAGTTTAAGAAAAATAGACACTTGTGGATGGCCATTCCACATAGAAGCCCTGTGGTATATTCGAACATTTAAAAATTGTTTGACTAATGTTATAGAAGAAAAGTATAAGATGCTTTTGAACTGTGGTGTTGGAGAAGACTCTTGAGAGTCCCTTGGACTGCAAGGAGATCCAACCAGTCCATTCTCAAGGAGATCAGCCCTGGATTTCTTTGGAAGGACTGATGCCAAAGCTGAAACTCCAGTACTTTGGCCATCTCATGCAAACAGTTGACTCATTGGAAGACTCTGATGCTGGGAGGGATTGAAGGCAGGAGGAAAAGGGGACAACAGAGGATGAGATGGCTGGATGGCATCACTGACACGATGGACATGAGTTTGAGTGAACTCCGGGAGTTGGTGATGCACAGGGAGGCCTGGTGTGCTGCGATTCATGGGGTCGCAAAGAGTTAGACACGACTGAGTGACTGAACTGAACTGAACCCCATATCCTTTGCCATGCATGCTCAGTCACTTCAGTCATGTCTGACTCTCTGTGACCCCATGGACCATGGCCTGGCAGGCTCCTCTGTCCATGGGATTTTCCAGGCAAGAGTACTGGAGTGGGTTGCCATTTTTTTCTCCTTTGCCATAGTACGTAGTCAACTTGATTCTCACTTGTCAACGTGACTTTTACTTCTACAGAAATTCCACTAGAAATACTGTTCCTTTTCATCACTGATCACTAAATGAAAGAAGCAGTCTGAAGTACAGTATACTCTCTCCCTCTTCTCTCGCTGTCTCTGTCTGTCTTACTAGGGATAGAAAATGACCTAGAACTTTTAGAATGTGTTTTGAAATCTTTATTTGAATATGTGTTTATTTATAGTTTTTAAATTTCAGACATTTCTAAATAGCAACTCTTTTACTTTCTATGCTTCTTGTATGGCAGAAGCATTTTTGTTTAATTCATATTGTACAGAAGAACCCAGAAAGAGAGGAAAACAACACAGGCATTGCTTGTTACCTTAAGGGAGCTGCTTAGATTATTCCTATTTGGGGTTTGGCTGTGCCATGTCGCTTAGGGATCTTAGTTCACTGGCCAGGGATTAAACCTGTGCCCTCTGCAGTGACAGTGTGGAGTCTTAACCACTGGACTGCCAAGGAACCCTCCTCTTTATTTAAAATTTAATGTCTTTCCTATTGCCCTTTTCTCCATTTCTGAGCTTTTCTCCAGCAGGAATTGACCCTGCTTGGGTCAATAAATATGACTTAGTTAAATGGGTATTATATGCAAATACAGCATTTTATTTAGTAGCCTCTGATAACTTGATGATAATTATTTTTAATTCTCAAAATCTTATAAAATTTCCATTACTGTAAACTTCTAATTGTTTTGTTGGGTTTCTTAGGCTGCTTTAGAGCATTAGAAATCATCAGAATCAAGTTCATACCCATTACTGGAATGTCTTCCACAACCTAGAAATTTATCTTTCCTTTCCCTTGGTGGAAGGGTAGGCAGCTCACTTTTTGTGGTTAAATAAACCCATATCTTTTTATTTGGATTCTCTAGTGTGATTCTGTTCCATGATTTAAAATACATTCCTTGGTGTAATAAATAAGATAATAATGGAACCTGAAAGATTTAGATCAGTGGTTCTCAGCTTGAGAAACTTGTAAAAATATTAGTGCCTTGGTCCCCAGTGCATGAGAATATCCTAGGTATGGGTCTATTTGTTGACACTGAAAAACAACTTCCCAGATACTTCTAAAGTATAGCCAGTTTTGAGAATCTCTGTACTAGAAAAATAAGGTTAAATGGGCTCAATTTCAGTTTTTGTGAAACATGTGAGCTGTGGGAAGTGGAGGAATGGATGTGGCACATTGCAGTCCTCAGGATCCAAGGACAATTTAAAAGTAAGGACTGAAGCTTTGGATGCAGAGGAGCAGTGCAGGACGAGGAGCCCTCCCTGCATGAATTTCAGTAATAGCATTGATTGAGTTCTTCCTAGGTGGTGCAGTGGTAAAGAATCTGTCTGCCAGTGCAGAAGACACGGGTCAGGAAGATCTCCTAGATGAGGAAATTGCAACCCACTCCAGTATTCTTGCCTAGATAATCCCATGGACAGAGGAGCATGGTGGGCTACAGTCTGTGAGGTCACAAAGAGTCAGACAGGACTGAGCAACTGAGCACATACATGCATATGCTTATTACTGGCCAGATCCTCTCTTAAGTTTCACTGCAAATCTATTTGCAGTGAAACTATCCTGAGAGGAAAGACCCAGAAAGGGCAGCCTATTGCTCTCAGCAGCTCTTCCCAATTTCCATTCTCTCCTGGGGAAGACATATCAGGTGAGAACTGAGGTGAAGAATTAGCAAAGCCTGCTCCTGGGAGACTAAAGTACAGAACTGGATTCTTTATAGCCTCCCAGTGCCCAGTTGTGTCCACCTCTTTGCGACCCCTGGTGTTCAGATGGTAAAGAATCTGCCTGCAGTGTGGAGACCCAGGTTCAATCCCTGGGTTGGGGAAGATTCCCCTGGAGAAGGGAAAGGTAACCCACTCCAGTATTCTTGCCTGGGAAATTCCATAGACAGAGGATCCTGGTGGGCTACAGTCCATGGGGTCACAGAGTCAAACACGACTGAGTGACTAACATATACACACCCTTTTGACTGTAGCCCACCAGGCTCTTCTGTCCGTGGGATTTCCCAGGCAAGAATACTGGAGTGGGTTGCCATTTCCTTCTCCGGGGATTAAACCCTCACCTCTTGTGTCTCCTGCATTGGTAGGTGGGTTCTTTACCACTAGTGCCACCTGGAAAACCTCTCCTTAGAGGAGAGTTTTAGGAGCCAGGCTGAGTGAAGGTGTAAATAAAAAGGAATAGAGTCATAACTATTAATGTTCACAGTTCTCACTAATTTCTCCATAGGCAGAAAATTTACTTGATGATTTCTCTAGTCATCTCGTTAAAAAAAAAAACAAACAAAACAACTCTTCCTAATGGTGTCTTTGAGCAAATATGCATTAGGCGAGTATTTGCTGGAGACTAAGGCTGCACACTCTGGAGGCTAACTAATCCCTGTGCTGCCTGTTGGCTCTTTATCCCATCTTTTGGAGCAGAACAGACAGGACTAGAGGTGTGGATTTGCAATCATGCAGTTGCTCAGGACCCTGCACTTAGAAGGGCCCTCCTTTCCTGTCCTGAGAGGAGAAGAAATCTGAATGAATCAAAGTTGTAGTGTTTAGGAAAAAAGGATTTAGATTTAATTTTGCAGCTTGTTGATTTTTTAATTGGAAATTTTACACATAATTTGGACCTAATTCTGCTGCTGCTGCTGCTAAGTCACTTCAGTCGTGTCCGACTCTTGGCGACCCCATAGACGGAAGCCCACTAGGCTCCCCCGTTCCTCGGATTCTCCAGGCAAGATTCTGCAGCCCGTTTATTTAGATCTGATGGACAGAACTGGCTTGTTTGCAGGTTGCTAACCTCTCCTGGCTGTACTTTAATGTGAGAGTGGATACCTTTGGCTGTTAGGAGGGACACCAGTCACCCTCTCTATTCTCTCTTCTAGGACTGCCTTTTCTTTTTCCCTTACTTCTCATAGGCACAATTCTTTTATAAAATTTTAATTTCTAAGTTTTCTCTTAATGTTTTTGCTGAATTTCATGTGAAAGAATAAACAAATGTTAATAACACATTAATGTTAAGTAGTAATTAGCAATATAACAAATAAAAATTAATTTTATGTTATGTAACATATAATGGCATCTAATATATTAATAAGTATTGCTTATATAAACTTAACTTATACATACATAAATATTAATATTAAATATAAACATATTAATATATTTCTGTGTTAATTATGTCAATAAGCAATGTTTATTATATCCTATAATAAAAATACATACCATGATTTTAGCTCCTCCTGCACACTCAAAGGCAAAGTCCACACCTCCATTGGTCATTTCAACGATGACCTCTTGAATGGGTTTGTCTAGGTCTTTAGGATTGAGGCAGTCAGTGGCTCCAAGGGCTTTGGCCTTTGTAAACTTCTCACTATTGATGTCAATAGCTATGATTCGGGAAGCTCCTGATGCTTTACAACCCATTACAACAGAGAGACCGACACCTCCTAGGCCAAAGACGGCACAGGTAGAACCAGGTGTGACCTGCAGGCAAGAACATTATAAATTAACTTTTCAAGCAGCTGGTCCCATTTTTGAAAAAAGAGACAGAGTAAAGTGGGAGCAAAAATGGGACAGAGTTAAGTGGGGGCAGGAACAGATATATTAAAACCTGTCTGTTGTAAAGCTAAATGATATAGCTAAATAGGGGAAATTTGCCAATGTGAAAATGTATGAATCACTGGCTAAGTTTGAAGAAACATTTGAAGGCTATTAGAATTAGCATTATCAGCTCATAATTCTACAAACCCAAGTAAAAATCATTCTCTTATCTTCCTTTTCCCTTTAGTGTTATGAGAACAAAAACTGAAGCCCACACATTTTAAAGGGCTTATTGGTTTCTTTTTAAAATAGATCTTCCCTAGTGGCTCAGACGGTAAAGCATCTGCCTACAATGCAGGAGACCTGGGTTCAATCCCTGGGTCGGGGAATATCTCCTGGAGAAGGAAATGACAACCCACTTCTGTACTCTTGCCTGGAAAATCCCATGGACGGAGGAGCCTGGTAGGCTACAGTCCATGGGGTCGCAAAGAGCTGGACACGACTGAGCAACTTCACTTTAAAAGATCACAAGCTCCAATGTTCATTGCAGCACTATTTACATATGGATATATGTATATGTATAACCAAATCATTTCACTGTACACCTGAAACTAACACAACATTGTAAATCAACTATATTGCATTATAAAATAAAAAGTTAAATTTAAATAAGATATAGATCCAAAAAGGTCACAAGTAATTTGACATCTGTACTTCTAATAGGTCTTTTTTGTTTTTTTTTGGCATTAATGTTGTGATTGGTTTTGAATGACCAATAACATGCCTCTAAATGTAAATTAACATGATCATCCCAAATCATCACTTCATTCAAATGGAACAAAGAAGGTATGTCTTTGCATGGTATTGAAGAATTTTTATTATCTCGGTCTGATACTTTTCAACTTCTTCTCCATAATAATCCCAGTACTACAACTACAGCCAAATGTTGCAGTTTTCTTTCCACATGCCTTAGTTCATGTTGTTCCCTCAGCTTGGTGTGCTTTTCACCTTATTTCCTTTAGTTAAAATATAACCTGTATATCTAGACCTAACTTAAATCACACTCTACCCTTGAAATGTTTCTTGATTCTACAATTAGTACCCATCTTTTTGCTTTTTCTATATCATTTAATTCAAAATTAGTTTTGAATGATTTTCTGTGTGTGCACGTGGACTAAAGTCTTTGAGGGCATACAATCTTTCATATTGATATCAAGGAGTCTTCTGTATGTTTTGTTTTTAGTAAATGTTTGTTACATTGGATTCAACAGAAACATAATATGTGAGATGACAAGGAAAGCTGCTGTAACTGGAATATGCTATTTTGTAGAGTGGTATAGTGGGAAAAATACTATACAGAGATATGTTCAATTAACATTTTCCAGTGGTGATAAGAAACTATTAGAATTAAAAGCATAAACCCAAGAGAAAGAGAAAATGTGTCCAGGAAAAGTCCTTGATATATTCTAATTTGAAAACAAAACCATTAAGGAAAGGGAGACTATTTTACTTTAGTTTATGTGTCATACTCTGGAGAAGGCAATGGCACCCCATTCCAGTACTCTTGCCTGCAAAATCCCATGGATGGAAGAGCCTGGTAGGCTGCAGTCCATAGGTCGCAAAGAGTTGGACACGACTGAAAGTCTTCACTTTCACTTTTCACTTTCATGCATTGGAGAAGGAAATGGCAACCCACTCCAGTGTTCTTGACTTGAGAATCCCAGGGACAGGGGATCCTGGTGGGCTGCCATCTATGGGGTCGCACAGAGTCAGACACGACTCAAGTAACTTAGCAGCAGCAGCAGCAGCAGCAGCAGACATGCATACACTGGCTTTTGCCACTCAGGGGAAAAGAACATATATATTTTGCAAATATTCAAAATACTGTTCTATGTGATCTTTACTATGAAACTGTGGTATGAGGTTAGTATATTTCCAAATGTATTTTCCAGAGACTGTTATAAATTTCACCAGTAAGTCTAATTGGAAGTAGACATGCATTTTTCTCATTGAGCAATGTTGTACACAGTTGCTGTGCATAGCTTACAACAGAGCATAAACTGAATATACTGTACCAATTGTGTTATACAACTGGACACTTGTGTGTAAAAATGTCTTTAATTGCAGTTTGGGGTAGGGGGTCATTAAAAGTATTGTTTGGTTTTTTGTTTGTGTTAGTCGCTTAATCATGTCCGACTCTATACAACCCTATCGACTGTCGTCCACCAGTCTTCTCTATCCATGGGATTCTCCAGGCAAGAATACTGGAGTGGATTGCCATGCCCTCCTCCCAGGGATCTTCCCGACCCAGGGATTGAAGCCCAGTCTCTGGCACTGCAGATGAACTCTTCACCATCTGAGCCACAAGGGAAGGTTATAAGGTATAACCCCAGTTAAAAATAGAGCTTTAAATAGTTGTTGGTTATCTATCTATCTACAGACAACACGCTTAAGACATTTTTATGCTTTCAAAGATCTCTATGAAATGTAATTAATTTGGCAATAAAGGATGCAAACAGATTGAAAAGAACAAGTTCTGGTGATGCTGGGGGAATGGTCCTTAATAATTAATCAGAGTTATTGCATCACTTTTCTTCTCAGAGGTAATTAAAATTTATTAAAGCCTCTTGCCTTTTGTCTAGATTACTGACAATTCACTTCTTTTTACTTGCTCCTATCAAATTTGTTTCTCTTTTTGAGTATCTCATGAGGTGGATTAGCTGTTCTTCAGCATCAGGAAGAACAGATTCTGGGAATTTAGGTAAGCTTTGACTAGGTTTAAAAGAAAATTAGGGTTGAATCTCAAGGGTTAATATCCCTGAAGAAAGACTACAGTGGTAGAAGGTGATAGTCAGCATGGATGGAGTCCAGCAAAGGGCAGGGTGAAAAGGCAGCTGTGGTGGTGGTGGTGGTGCTGGTGATTGTAGCAAAGAACAGTGACTCTTTCCTGTGTCTCCAGTGTTATCTAGAAGAAAATATGCCTTGACTGCCAGGGTCACATCAGCTCTTAACTCCTCCCAACTAACCATGCCCTTCCTGTAGGAGCCTCAGATTATAGTTTGACTTTCTATATAGTCTTAAATTTTTGCTAATGAATAAATGAATGAATGAATTTTTAGAAAGAGATAATATACCGAGAGCCAAGAATAGCATCCCTATCTGCTTGACTGATACAATTCTCAACAAAAAGTTGTATCTTCATCTTTTGGCTACTAGATCAGCCTTTTATTTTCGTTAGGCTGACTTCACTTTCTTGACACTGAACAACTCTATGTAATCTTATAAAAAAGAACAGTTGGATTGCAAAGCTGAGGACCAAGCCTCACCGAGATGTTTTAGGGATTGCATATGAACCCAGCTTTATTCATTCACTTGCTGAAAACTTTCCAAGCTCATACTGTGTGCCAGGCACAAGGCTAGGCTCTGGAGCCATCACAATGAACAAGCGAGAATTCTTGTCCTTATGGAGCAAATCATCTAATAAGACGGAGAAATAAGTGGGAAATATCTCCATAGTGTGATAAGAAGGAAGAAAGGGATAAATACAGATACTTTAGGGGAAACTGTGAGGGATGCCCAGTGCATGCCTGGGAGGATGGAGTAGCTTTCCAATGGGAAGTGACAAATAAATGGAGCCAGACAGAAGAAGTGGGGGAGCTTTCCAGGCAATGTTGGTGGGAACCAGGTGTGAAAAATCTAGAGGCCACATTTAGAACCCAGAGCCTGGGGGTCAGGCCCAGGGGAACAGCGAGCCATGAAAGGAAATAGAAAGAATGACTAGCATAATGAAGGAAAAGGGTAATAATTAAAGGGGAATGAAATCTCCAGATTTTGTTGTTTAGGAAGACCATTCTGGTTGCATTTTGCAGTTTAGAGTTAAGGGATAAAGATTGATGTCAAGGGAGGTTCAAATAAGGAGGTCACCAGTATTCTTACCTGGGAAATCGCACGGACAGAGAAGCCTTGTGGGCTACAATCCATGGGGTTGGAAATTTAGCAACTGAGCATGCAAAATCCTGCAGAAGTGGTAGAGTGGGGTTTGAACCTACATGTGTCTGACTCTGGCAGCTCTGTGCTTTCTCTCAGCCTCCTGAAGCTCAGAATGAGGCTCTTGAAATAGGCAGAGAGTGAGTGCTAGTGGACGGATGGAGAGAGGGAGAAAGGGTAACTAAGGACAGGAAGACAAGAAAGATGGATAGTGTGCTCAGATCTGCCCATGGGGGTGCACTTGGAGGCAAGGGGGTGGGTTTGCCTATCCGGGGTGCTGCATGGGGACAGCGAGGGCAGCCTGGGGACCAGCTTCTCAGGTGGCACCAGAGGGAGGAGGAAGTGGGAGTGGATGGAAGGGGGAGTCTTTGCTTGCAGGCAGGCAGTACAAATTTTAAAAAAAAGAAAGAAAGAAAAAAAGGAGGTCGTTTGAAGCATCCAAGTGATAGTGACATCTCTCTAGTCTGTCAGTTAAAGAGCTTTGTAAAAGCTTCTAAATTCTAACATGGAATTTCAGGGACGCATCTTACCATCATCAAGGCTGCCATCTGAGACCCCCTCTTGAAGCCACAAAGGGGTAAAATGAGACATAGAGATGAATTACTACATTTGAGAGAGAGGAAATGGCAACCCAGTCCAGTGTTCTTGTCTGGAGAATCCCATGGACAGAGGAGCCTGGCTACAGTTCACGAGGTCGGACTGGACTGAGCGACTTCACTTTCTTTCACTTTCACTTTCTAATCTGCCCCAATCAGGGAGAAACTAGGTGGCTATATGGGTGTAGTTTCTGTTGTCTCTTGACCGGATCTGCTGTCCCAGGACAAGGGACATATTTAGGGGACATGTTTAAGCAGACTCTACTTAAATCAGGGATAGTCAATAATCTGCTAAGCTGCTGCTGAGTCGCTTCAGTTGTGTCCGACTCTGTGCGACCCCGTGGACTGCAGCCTACCAGGCGGAAATGGACATGAACTGGGTGCCAGCTATATGCTAGCCTCTGGGCCAGATGCCTTGCATATGTAATATGATTTAATTATCCCCACAACTACTTGATAGATATTACAGTAGAGAGAGAGGAGTGGAAAGGTTAAATATCTTGCCTGGAGTCACAAAGGTAATAAATGAAAGAGCCAGTTTTTGAAGATAAATCTGGCTGCTTTATCATGCTGCCTCCCAGTAGCATCTATCTTACACAGCCTGGTGATTAACCATTTTACCTTGGCATTGTTGATGGCAGCTCCATAGCCAGTTGAAAATCCACATCCAAGCAGACAAACTCTCTCTAAATTGGCATCATCCTCTAGTTTGGCAAGGTTGACATCTGCGACCACAGTGTATTGACTGAAGGTGCTGGTCCCCATGAAATGGTAAACTGGTTTTCCTTTGCAGGTAAACCTACTAGTTCCATCTTCCATTAATTTTTGATCACTCAAAGGGTTTTTAAAATTCCTAGGGGAAAAAAAAGATACAAAAAGGGAAAGTTGATGGACAACTGATTACTTTCCTGAAAAAAAAAAGTACCTGAAAAAGTACTCCTGATGCAAGCACCTACCCTCCCCACTTTGGACTATTTTCAAGTAAATCTCAGACATCACTGTTTCATCTGTAAATATTTCAGTATGTGTCTCTAAAAGATGCTTTTAATTCTACAGATTTCATTTGGTAGGTATGTCTCTTATTTCTTTTGATTTATAGGTTCTCACCCTACCTCTTGTTTGTTTCCTGCAGTTTTTTCGTTGAATAGTTATTCGTCCTACAGAATTTTCTTCAATCTAGATTTTTCTGATTATGTTCCTGTAATCTGGTTTAACATATTTCTCCATTGCTGTATTTCCCCTAAACTAGTATTTTTGATTTAAATGCTTGATCTGATTCAAATTTTATGTTTTTGTAGGAATTTTGCTAAAATAGTATAGTGTATTTTCACCTGGAGGCATGTAATAGCTTATCTCTTAGTGATGCTGGAAAGAACTGATGGTCATTGTCAAAATCTGTTATTTCATTAGAGGTTTGAAAAAAGGGTCTAATCATTTTTGGAATATCTGCAACAACCCTGTGAAGTGGGTATTATTATTGCCTCCTTTTTATAGATGAGTAAGTTGGGGCACAGTATGGGCAGAAGAGCCTGGAGGGCTATTGTCCATTGAGTTGCAAAGAGTCCAACATGGCTGTAGCCACTGAGCACGCATGCATGCATAGATATGAGTAGTAAAATTTTAGCTTCTGAAATAACTAGTTTCAATTAGCATTAATGATAATATTTCGTTTCTATAGTCTAAATAAAAAATAAGGCAATTAAGATTTTTGTCTCCAGATCTAGACTGCCTAGGTTCAAAATCTAGCTCCAATTCATGTGGCCTTGGAATAAATTACTGTGACGCATTGCATTTCTCTCTCATCCTCTGTAGGAGTGCCTGTAACAGGCAGGTAAGGAACTGAAAATCAGTCTGGGATGCCATCAGGTATACCCCTGATGCATCTCCACCCCGCCTCAGTGGTAGAACCGGGAGATATGAGTATGGTGCCTGCGCCAGTAAGGGACAGACTAAGTCAGACCAGGGAAGGAAAGCTTCGGTGGAAAGTCTGTCTACATCCCCATCTAGAGCAGGGAGGGACGCCTCCAGTAGAAAAATGGCGCTGGTCACTTTTTTTTCTCTCTTACAGATGGGAGCTAACAATTCCAGCCTCACTCCTTTGAACTGTATCCTGAAAAACTGGGATAGATTTGATCCTTAGAGGGTAAAGAGGGTATGCCTGATCTTCCTATGTGATACTGCATGGCCATGGTATCCATTGGAGGAAGGCAAACAGTGGCCAGTTGGAGGGTCTCTTAATTATAATACTGTTTTACAATTAGACCAGTTCTGTAGAAAACAAGGGAAATGGGTAGAAGTAGCATATGTGTTGACATTTTTCTCTGCAAGATATGCCAGACTTATGTCCTAAGGGTATGGATTGGATATGAAACCTTCAGCTCCCACCTGTATTCCTACTTTGCGCCCATACCTGGGGCTCCAAACTGAAAGTCAGCACACACCCCCCCCCGCCACCGCCACACACACCCCCAGAAGGGTTGCCTCAGTAAAAATGCAAACTGAGATTCAAACTGCCCAAGTAGAGGTCCAAACAACCCTTGTCTCATTATGACCTCACACTATGCTGGTTTCAAAGAAATTCAGACAGTTGAAGTAAGAGAAGCTCAGACAGCTGTAAGGTGAGTGCAGAGAAAAAGAGAGTGAGCTGGGTAGTCAGGCAAGAAAAAGGAAATTTATTAGAGGGAAAGAGAGTGACTGGCTCTTAAGGAGAACCAGTGTTTTCCGTTTCTGACGGAGTCTTTCTAATACCCCACTAATGAAAAATTCTGTGAAGAGATGGTCACATAGCCAGAGGTCTGGAATCTGGTGGTCTTGCAGCTTTGAGAAGATAAGTGCCAATGAGATAACAGGGTGCTATTTGGGCAATTTGGTCAGTCTCACAGATCACTGTGATTTTATTCTCCATTTGCAAGGTCGACATAATGAGTCATCTTATCAGTGAGACCCCATGTGGGCTGTACCATTCCAGCCTTTTGATTTAGGATAAGGGCCAAAGGTCAATCTTCTGTAACTGCTTCCTGCAGGACAGGGGCATCATGGGGGTAAGATAAGACATTGTGGGGGTAAGATAAGAAAAGGCTGGAATTTGGGTCAAGGGGATTTGTGTGGGGTCGAAGTTTTTGATAATCTGAGTGAGTTAGAAGTAGCTCGTGGAGAGGTCAGTTGGTGAAGGCTTGTAAGCGGTCCTGCCACTGTAAGAGTTACCCTAGGCTCCGTAGAGGTAATGAGAGTCGGGCTCTGGGGCCCTGGGCACCTTCAGTCTTCAGTGGCAAGTCTGTGGAAGCTGGGCAGAGCTGGGCTGGACTCCTGCTCAGAACCAGGAGGGGAATGTCTGGATCCCTGGAGGTGGATTTGGGCAGTTGATATTCCAATGTCTCATTATGCCACAGCTGGGACATGGACCTGCAGGGGGCCTTGGCTTTAGGCATGAGCAGGTCCAGTGGCCTTCTTTGCCACATTTGAAGCAGGGTCCAGGTGGCTTCCTTTCTTTGCTGGTTGATGGCAGCTTGGAGCCACATAGGGCAAGGGGGTTAAAAGGTGACAATTGACCTGATCTCTTTGGGCCTTCTCTAGCTTTGCCTATTCTTCCCGGTTATTGAAATTTTAAAGGCTAAATTTAAAAGGTTTCATTGAGGGGTTTGAGGGCCTTCTGCTTTTTGGGTATCTGGGGACGACTGGGAGATAAAATGGGTATTAAGGACAATGGTGCCCTCTGCTGAAAGTGAAAGTGAAGTCGCTCAGTTGTGTATGACTCTTTGTGACCCGTGGACTGTAGCCCACCAAGCTCCTCGGTCCATGGGATTCTCCAGGCAAGAATACTGGAGTGGGTTGCCATTTCCTTCTCTAAGGGATCTTCCTGACCCAGGGGTTGAACCCAGGTCTCCCACATTGCAGGCAGACGCTTTAACCTCTGCACCACCAGGGAAGCCCTGAAATGCAAGAATACAAGTACTAACATCAAAGATTTCAAGGGAGGAAAGGAAGCCAGGTTGAAAGAAGAAAGGGGAGGAGGTGGGAGAGGGGGGACGAAAAGGATGGCCTTACAGATATCTCTTGCCACCTACAGATGCCCAGGCATTATGGGACTTTTCCCTGGGCCTCCAGAGAAGGGAGGACTGGAACTTGGCCCTACCAGAAATCAGACCAGACCAGAACCAGAATTTGAGTTCTCTGTCAAGAGGAGGTGATCAGTCTCCAATCCTCAGCTCAGGCTGAGGGCCCTTGACCAGATTCCTGCCTTCAGGACCAGAGGACTAGGAAAACAGGGAAGGATAGGAATGGTTAAGGAGAGGAAAAAGAGAGGGAAGAGGAGAGAGGTCAATAAAGTCTTTTGTTCCTTACTGGTCGGGGCACTCTGGCCAGTTGTCCACGTCAGGAGGAGACTGGACAAAAGGGTTCCAGTTGCGGCCACTGGGTCTGGTCCATTGGCAGGCAAGCTGGCCCTGAGTACCCTGAGTGGTCAGGGTGTCAGTCTCAGCGAAGAAGAATCTCACTAGAGTTGCCATTTGTTGCAGGAAGGCAGACCCCTTCCAGGGCCCGAAACTGGGCTCTTGTCTAACACTTGGAAATGAATTGTCTGAGGAGACCCATGTGCTAACAAAGCAAGAGATTTTATTGGGAAAGGGCACCTGGGTGGAGAGCAGTAAGATAAGGAAACCCAGGAGAACCACTCTGCCACATGGCTCCCAATGTCAGATTTTACAATCTGAACCACCAGGGAAGCCCTCTGCTGAACTGGGATCTAATTTTGTATATTTTTGTAGTGCTTCTGTTAACCTGGCTAGAAATTGTGCTGGGTTTTCATCTAGCCCCTTGAGTTATTTCCTGGAGCTTATCAAAGTTGATGGCTTTATGCCCTGCCTTTTGAAGGCCCACAATGAGACAAGCAACCACGTGATTATGGGTTGCTAGTCCAGGTCTCCCTGCCTGATAATCCCAGTTTGGATCCTCTCAGAGGACAGCTGTTGCCCCTATGGGCTTAGTGTCTGTCCTATGTATCTCATCAGTATGTGTCTGAAAGGCTTGCCACACTCATTCCTTCTCTTCTGGGAGAAGAGTGGAGGAAAGGATGATGTAAATATCATGCCAGGTTAAGTCATAAGACTGGGTAAGACACTTGAATTCTTTTAGATAATATCCAGATGTGAGGAGAAGGAGCCAAGATGCTTTCAATCTGAGACAAACCGTGAGGGAGAATGGGACATGAACCCTAACAATGCCTTCTGCTCCAGCTACTTCCCCTGAAGGAAGGGGGTGGAGCAGGGGAAGGAGTAGGGTCCTGCCGTGAAGTTTCCTGTTTTAAAGTTGTTCAGGACTGGTTATGGGGAGGTGATCTAGGGAGGTCTGGGTAAAGCGTAGGATAGAGGGTAGGGCTGAGATCTCAGAGCTTATTACAGCCAAAGGCTGGGGAGGGAAGTTGGGAGCTGCCTTCAAAAAGATTGGGCTTCCCTGGTGGCTCAGAGGTTAAAGCGTCTGCCTCCAATGTGGGAGACCTGGGTTCAATCCCTGGGTTGGGAAGACCCCCTGGAGAAGGAAATGGCAACCCACTCCAGTATTCTTGCCTGTAAAATCCCATGGACAGAGGAGCCTGGTGAGCTACAGTCCACGGGGTCGCAAAGAGTCGGATACGACTGAGTAACTTCACCTTCACCTTCAGAAAGATGGAGGGAGGAGGGGATGTAAGGTGGAGGCTGTGGAACTGGATCTGGAGCGGCTGCAAGGGGATTGGGAGCGATAGGGGGTAGGCTGTGGTCAGAACGGTCGAAGGAAGAAGAAATGTCTGAACATGAATTGGGGAGACATTGTATTTGGAGGATATGGCCCAGAGTAGGCTATGAGTATTTGAGAAGTAGAACAGGATTCACAGAGAGAGAGTTGAGAGCGGAGAGTGAAGAAAGCCTGAACATAAGGGATTTCTAACCACTTGCCATTGCGGCAGCAGATGTTTATCAAGGTCCCATAGAGTATTATAATTGAAAGTGAAAGTGAAGTCGCTCAATCGTGTCTGACTTTTGCAACTCCATGGACTGCAGCCTACGAGGTTCCCTCCATCCATGGATTTTCTAGTCAAGAGTCCTGGAGTGGGTTGCCATTTCTTTCTCCAGGGGATCTTCCCAATGCAGGGATCGAGCCCAGGTCTCCCACACTGCAGGCAGATGCTTTACCATCTGAGCCACCAGGCAACTCTCAATTATAATTGAGAGTTTTGTTTTCAGGCCATTGTGGTCCGCTGGAGAAGGGAATGGCAAACCACTTCAGTATTCTTGCCTTGAGAACCCTTGAACAGTATGAAAAGGCAAAATAATAGGATACTGAAAGAGGTACTCCCTGGTCAGTAGGTGCCCAGTATGCTACTGGAGGTCAGTGGAGAAATAACTCCAGAAAGAAGGAAGGGATGGAGCCAAAGTAAAAACAATACCCAGCTGTGGATGTGACTGGTCATAGAAGCAAGGTCCAATTCTGTAAAGAGCAATATTGCATAGGAACCTGGAATGTCAGGTCCATGAATCAAGGCAAATTGGAAGTGGTCAAACAGGAAATGGCAAGAGTGAACGTCGACATTCTAGGAATCAGTGATCTAAAATGGACTGGAATGGGTGAATTGAACTCAGACGACCATTATATCTACTACTGAGGGCAGGAATACCTCAGAAGAAATGGAGAAGCCATCATGGTCAACAGAAGAGTCTGAAATGCAGTACTTGGATGCAATTTCAAAAAGGACAGAATGATCTCTGTTTGTCTCCAAGGCAAACCATCCAATATCACAGGAATCCAAGTCTATGCCCCAACCAGTAACGCTGAAGAAGCTGAAGTTGAATGATTCTATGAAGACCTACAAGACTTTTTAGAACTAACACCCAAAAAAGATGTCCTTTTCATTATAGAGAACTGGAATGCAAATGCAGGAAGTCAAGAAACACCTGGAATAACAGGTAAATTTGGCCTTGGAATGTGGAATGAAGCAGGGCAAAGACTAACAGAGTTTTGTCAAGAAAATGCACTGGTCATAGCAAACACCTCTTCCAACAACACAAGAGAAGACTCTACACAAGGACATCACCAGATGGTCAACACCAAAATCAGATTGATTATATTCTTTGCTGCCAAAGGTGGAGAAACTCTATACAGTCAGCAAAAACAAGACTGGGAGCTGACTGTGGCTCAGATCATAAAACCTTATTACCAAATTCAGACTTAAATTGAAGAAAGTAGGGAAAACCGCTAGACCATTCAGGTATGACCTAAATCAAATCCCTTATGATTATACAGTGGAAGTGAGAGATAGATTTAAGGGCCTAGATCTGATAAGATAGAGTGCCTGAAGAACTATAGAATGAGGTTTGTGACATTGTATAGGAGACAGGAAACAAGACCATCCCCATGGAAAACAAATGCAAAAAGCAAAATGGCTGTTTGGGGAGGCCTTACAAATAGCTGTGAAAAGAAGAGAAGTGAAAAGCCAAGGAGGAAAGGAAAGATATAAGCATCTGAATGCAGAGTTCCAAAGAACAGCAAGAAGAGATAAGAAAGCCTTCTTCAGTGATCAATGCAAAGAAATAGAGGAAAACAACAGAATGGGAAAACTAGAGATCTCTTCAAGAAAATTAGAGATACCAAGAAAACATTTCATGCAAAGATGGGCTTGATAAAGGACAGAAATGGTCTGGACCTAACAGAAGCAGAAGATATTAAGAAGAGGTGACAAGAATACACAGAAGAACTGTACGAAAAGGATCTTCATGATCCAGATAATCATGATGGTATGATCACTCATCTAGAGCCAGACATCCTGGAATGTGAAGTCAAGTGGGCCTTAGAAAGCATCACTATGAACAAAGCTAGTGGAGGTGATGGAATTCCAGTGGAGCCATTTCAAATCCTGAAAGATGATGCTGTGAAAGTGCTGCACTCAATATGCCAGCAAATTTGAAAAACTCAGCAGTGGCCACAGCACCAGAAAAGTCAGTTTTCTTTCCCATCCCAAAGAAAGGCAATGCCAAAGAATGCTCAGACTACCACACAATTGCACTCATCTCACTTGCTAGTAAAGTAATGCTCAAAATTCTCCAAGCCAGGCTTCAGCAATACATGAACTGTGAACCTCCTGAGGTTCAAGCTGGTTTTAGAAAAGGCAGAGGAACCAGAGATCAAATTGCCAACATCTGCTGGATCATCGAAAAAGCAAGAGAGTTCCAGAAAAACATCTATTTCTGCTTTCTTGACTATGCCAAAGCCTTTGACTGTGTGGGTCACAATCAACTGTGGAAAAATCTTCAAGAGATGGGAATACCAGACCACCTGACCTGCCTCTTGAGAAATATGTATGCAGGCCAGGAAGCAAAACCATTAGAACTGGACATGGAACAACAGGCTGGTTCCAAATAGGAAAAGGAGTACGTCAAGGCTATATACTGTCACCCTGTTTATTTAACTTATATGCAGAGTACATCATGAGAAATGCTGGACTGGAAGAAACACTAGATGGAATCAAGATTGCTGGGAGAAATATCAATAACCTCAGATATGCAGATGACACCACCCTTATGGCAGAAAGTGAAGAGGAACTAAAAAGCCTCTTGATGAAAGTGAAAGAGGAGAGTGAAAAAGTTGGCTTAAAGCTCAACATTCAGAAAACTAAGATCATGGCATCTGGTCCTATCCCTTCATGGCAAATACATGGAGAAACAGTGGAAACAGTGTCAGATGTTATTTTTTGGGCTCCAAAGTCAGTGCAGATGGTGATTGCAGCTAAGAAATTAAAAGACGCTTACTCCTTGGAAGAAAAGTTATGACCAACCTAGACAGGTGATTAAAAAGCAGAGACCTTACTTTGCTGACTAAGGTCCATCTAGTCAAGGCTATGATATTTTTAGTAATCACGTATGGATGTGAGAGTTGGACTGTGAAGAAGGCTGAGCACTGAAGAATTGATGCTTTTGAAGTGTGGTGTTGGAGAAGACTCTTGAGAGTCCCTTGGACTGCAAGGAGATCCAACCAGTCCATTCTAAAGGAGATCAGGCCTGGGATTTCTTTGGAAGGAATGATGCTAAAGCTGAAACTCCAGCACTTTGGCCACCTCATGCGAAGAGTTGACTCATTGGAAAGAGTCTGATGCTGGGAGAGATTGGGGGCAGGAGGAGAAGGGGACGACAGAGGATGAGATGGCTGGATGGCATTATTGACTCAATGGACGCGAGTCTGAGTGAACTTTGGGAGTTGATGATGGACAGGGAAGCCTGATGTGCTGCGATTCATGGGGTCACAAAGAGTCAGACACGACTGAGTGACTGAACTGAACTGAACTGGGGCCTGTTATCAAGTCTGTATTGTGCCAGCCAATGTTGGGAAAGTAAATAAATAAGCCTTTTGGTTATCTCCCCTTGGAAGCCCAAGGCTTTTAGGTTTTGGAGAAGGCATCTTAGAGGAGTAGATTTTGAGGGATGGGATTGAGAATTTCCCATTGTGGCTGAATAGGGAGGTTAGACAAGGGCAAGAGCGAGGAGAAAGGTCTGAGAGAAAAGGCCTCCCCAATCTCAGGACTTTCTCAGAGAGTAATAAGTCTGCTTTGAAATGGGAGTCCCCTATTTCAAAGTCAGACAGGGAGCAGGCCAAGGGCCCAAGGGCCATGGGGATCCTCCCACCTAACGCTAGGATTTGGAAGAGAGGCAAGAGAGAGAGGATCCGAGGGAATGGGATTTCACTCATCCTTGTAAGCAATGGATGAAATGTGACCTGGTGTGGGGATGTCAGTCCAGCAAGGCAAGTGGAGAGTCCCATCCCAGAGCTCATCTCAGTTTCTTGGTAAGGTCCAAGAGAGAGGACCACTGGAGAGAGGAGGAGGTTGTCTCCTCAGGAGAGGAGCCCACCTAGTTGCGGTGGGTCTTCCCTCCCGGGTTTTCTGACAATAAGACCCTATGTGTGTTAGGGCCCAAGTAGGGTCTCATTGATAAGATGGCTTCTTATGTCGACCTCGCAAACAAAGAATAAATCACAGTGATCTGTGAGACTGACCAAATTGCCCAAATGGCATTCAGTTATCTCACTGGCACCTAACTTCTCAAAGCTGCGAAACCACCAGATTCCAGATGTCTGGCTATGTGACCATCTCTTCAGAGAATTTTTCATTGGTGAGGTATAGAAAGAGTACGTCAGAAAGGGAGAATGCTGGTTCTCCTTAAGAATCAGTCACCCTCTCTTTTCCCTCTAATAAATTTCTTTTCTTGCCTGACTGCCCGGCTCGCTCTCTTTTTCTCTGCACTCACCTTACAATGTGGGCCCTGCTGCTGCTGCTAAGTCACTTCAGTCGTGTTCGACTCTGTGCGACCCCACAGAGGGCAGCTCACCAGGCTCCCCATCCCTGGGATTCTCCAGAGAGAACACTGGAGTGGGTGCCATTTCCTTCTCCAATACAATGTGGGCCCTGTCAACAGCAAAAGCTAAGTATGACATACTGGATGAGATGGAAGACAGGAGACAAAGAGTTAAAGAAAAGTAGGTTTCTTCAATCTATCCCTGGGATCATACGTGCAGAGCAGCCAGAGGGGCTGAGGAACAGCCACACAAGCTGTTGCGTCTTCATGAAGCACCCACTGGGAGAAATAATCAGTCTATGAGAGTTAATAAGCCCTTTTCTTATCAAGAAATACAAAGAATCAAGGAGGATCTAGGAGACTATTTAGAGCACCCAGAAAAATATATTAGCACTTTTAAGGGTATTGCTCTGCTTTATGATCTTACTTGGAAGAGTGTGATATATGTCTTGGGACAAACACTAACTCCTGCCTCAAAAACTCGAGTTTTGGGGAAAGCGGTTGCTTATGGAGATGAATGGCTTGGTAACGAATCAGTTGGGAAGATGGAGGACAAGATAGCCACCTTCCCCACTGAGAATCAGGTATTTCCCACTGTAGAATGAGATTGGGACTGTAACACAGATAAAGGAAGTTGGGATCAGACTCATTTTGTCAGATGTGTTTTTGAAGTGAGAGGAAGGGTGGATAAAAATAAAGGTTAAAGTTTCACTAGAGCCTTAAGAAAACAGGCTCCTTGTTAATCTTAAGACAGACCTTTATCTCAAGAAGTGTAAGGGGCTCATATCTCAGGAATACAGCCTCCAGAAGGCTTTCTGGGGGATGTTTACCCCCAAAGAAAAAAAGAAAACCATCCCAGGAAATTAGTTTCCAGAAGATCAAGTTAGCAGTAAAATTGCAGCTCAGACAGATTTGTCGACCTGATAACAAATGAACCTATCCCTAAAAATGCCGAGACTTGAGCACCAATCAGATCATTCCACCCTAGCTGTACCTGTTTGTGGTTTTTGTGCTTAAAAACTGCTTTGTAACGAATGTTCGGGGTTCGTTCTTCCCTGGTGGTGATCGAACCCCAGCGCGCAGGCCTAATAAATCCTCTTGCTGTTTGCATCGAGTCCGAGCCTTGGAGATTCTTTGGGCGATGGACCCCTGCAAGGAGGCCGAGAGGCCTAACAGAAGGACTCAGGCAAACACGTGACTTTAAAATAAGTTTTTAAACTATGCCAAACTGCCAAACAAAAAACAGAACAGGAAGAGAAGGAAGCTCCTGGTGAATTCCTAGATAGACTGAGGGAAGCCCTTTGCAGATTCACTGAGACTGATCCCAAAAATGAAGAGGGAAGAGTGATCTTAAAAGATAGATTTTTCACTCAATCGGCACCAGATATCTGCTGTAAACTATTAAAACAGGCATATCGGCCAAATCAGTCTTTAGATAACCTATTGCAACAGGCTCAGTCTATTATGGCAGGGGATATGAGAAAAAGAAAGGCAGAGAATGACAAAAGAACAGGCGGAAGCCCTTTTAATAGTGGTCTGAACCATTCTTAAACAGCCCGAGAAAAATTCCCAGAGGGACCCAGGTGAAAAGGGATAGGCTTGCTATTATTGTGGAAAGGAGAGGCACCTCAAATAGGATTGGCCTCAGGCATCTAAGTCGCCTGGCTCCATGTCTGATCTGCAAGGGACCACACTGGAGGAGAGACTTCCCAGAGAAGTAGTTTTCAGGGGTCAGACTCTCAAGACAGTCAGGAGAAGGTGCCTGGGAGTCCCCACATAAGCTCCTGTCCTAATTCCATCTGAGGAACTCTGAGTATTAATAATTGTGAGGGTGCCAATCCATCGATATCCTTTTGGACACTGGGGCAACTAATTCTGTGCTTACTGAAGCCCCTGGCCCACTTTCTCCCAGGTCTGCTTCCATAATGGAACTGTCTGGACGAGCCAAATGTTATTATTTCAGTATGCATCTGAGACTCTGCTATTTTCACACGAGTTTCTGATGGTGCCAGAGCCTCCCTCACCCATTTTGGGGAGGGATATAATGAGTATGGTCCATGCCTCTGTTTTTGTGACTACGGAGCCCTCCCTTTCTCTCCCTTTAATTGAACAAAATGTAAATCCGAGAGTGTTGGCTGATGGAAAGTCTGCGAGTCGAGCACAATACGCTATTCATGTAGTTGTCAAGCTCAAATATCCACACCTATTTTCACATAAAAAGCAGTATCCACTGAAACCTGAGGTTAGTTCAGTTCAGTTGGGAGGGTTAAAACCCATTATTGAGAATTTAAAGGACCTAGGGCTATTAATTCCCTGTAACAATCCATGCAACACTCCTATTGTGGGTATAAAGAAGTCAAATGATAAATGAAGACTAGTTCAAGATTTACAAACAATAAATGAGGCTGTAGTTCCTTTACACTCCATGGTACCTAATCCTTATACTCTATTGTCTGAAATTCCTGAACGAGTCAAATATTTTTCAGTCATTGATTTGAAGTTTGCTTTCTGAGTTAAACCTATATTAAATCATCCTCTACCTATGACTTTAAGACAATTGAGAGGATTTTTGGAATCATAAGGTACTGCTGCATTTGGATTCCCAGTTATGGGGAACTTGCCTGGCCTTTGTATAAGCTTATAACTGAAACTCAACAAGCCCAAACTGACAAACTGCTTTGTTCTCCAGATACTCAAAGGCTTTTAAGGCTCTTCCGATTGCTCTCCTGCAAGCTCCAGCTTTGAGCCTTGCCCACAGGGTCAGAAAATAATTTGTTTGTCACTGAAATAAAAGGTATGGCCTTGGGATTTTTGACACAACCCGGAGGCCTCACCAGCAGCCTATAGGAGTGTATTCTTAAACTCTGAGGTTAATATTTGGATGACAGACAGTTGGGTTCTTAAATATCAGTCATTGTTGTTAGAAGGACCAATAACTAACTTTAAAGTTTGTGGAAACTTAAATCCTGCCACTTTCCTTCCTGAAAAGGAAAATGAGACACCTGATTATGATTGTTCCCAATTTCTAACTTTATGCACCTTGGGAAGATCTGATGGATACCCCATTAGACAGTCCTGGCATGGAAATATTTACAGATGGCAGTTCTTTTGTTCGGGTTGGGAAGTGTAAAGCCAGTTATGCCATGGTAATGGCTGAACAGATTTTAGAAGCAAAATCTCTCCCAGGGAACGAGTGCTCAGCTAGTGGAGATCGTGGTTCTGGCTCTTGGAGTTAAGCAAAAGGCAGAGAGTAAATATCTACACTGATTCTAAGTAGGCTTATTTGACTTTACATGTTCATGCTGCAAATTGGAAAGAAAGATAATTTAAAATAGCAACAGGAGAATCTATTAAGCACATTTCAGAGAGATTGAGAGACTTTTAACTGCTATATATTGTCCTAAAGACAGAGAAGGCAATGGCAACCCACTCCAGTACTCTTGCCTGGAAAATCCCATGGATGGAGGGGCCTGGTAGACTGCAGTCCATGGGGTCACGAAGAGTCGGACACGAATGAGCGACTTCACTTTCAGTTTTCACTTTCACGCATTGGAGAAGGAAATGGCCACCCACTCCAATATTCTTGCCTGGAGAATCCCAGGGACGACGGAGCCTGGTGGGCTGCCAGCTATGGGGTCGCACAGAGTCGGACACGACTGAAGCGACTTAGCAGCAGCAGCAGCATTGTCCTAAAGAAGTAGCTGTTATGCGTTGCAAAGGGCACAGCAGGGACAGGAGTAAAGGAGCCAAGGGTAATCAGCTGGCTGTCAAGTCAGAAAGGTGGCACTGAAGGAAACCCCTTCACTACAGAGGCCTTTGATCTGGACAGGTCCTGTGGATAAGGAAAACCACAATATACTGAGGAAGAATTAGAAAGATATGAGAAAAGAGGAGCAAAGTTACTGATAAAGGATGGTTACAGTCCGAGGATGGACGATCAGTAATTCCTGAAAATGCTCAATGGAAAAGTTTTCCTAAAGCCTTGGAATTAACTAATTATGTAACTCAGGTCTCAGCTTTTCAACAGGCGTTAAAGGAACTCTGGGAGGTAACACCTGACCCAGCCTCTGAGTCAAAAAAGCTTCTGTTTGAGCCAAGAACAGAGGTCCTGACAAAAGCTTTGGGATCTGGGGGCCAGCCCCTCAAGCCCCTCTGGGAAGGCCCTTACCAGGTTATTCTTTCTTCTCCCACAGCTGTCAAAGTGCCAGGAATTGATTCGTGGGTGCACCACACTTGAGTTAAGAAGTGGCACCCTGACCAGAACTAAGCGATGTCATTTTATGCCTTTACTTTCTATGCTCTTACTTTGTACTTTTCAGATGGGCCTGATAACCTATGTGAGCCTGCTTCTGCTGACTCCAAAATTCCTGAGTCTGCTGTTTGATCCTCAAGATAATGCCTTCCTGTCCTGGGCTCACTCCCACACTGCATTCCACAATCTATGTAACTACTGGGTCTGTGGAGTGCTCCCCTCTCCATCAGTGGATGGCTTCCCATAGTGGGAGTCTTTCCACTTCAGGGAAAGGACTTTCTCCAAATCTGTGACTACTTTCAATAACAACAAACATGTGATGTCTCATTAATCTGATGACATCTAACAATCCTAAAATAGACAGGTGCAACACTTTGTCCCTTAACTATGGACATAATGTGACTTTTGCTTATTGTTCTGTTTTTGCTGTTTGCTCCCTGCATCTGTAACTGTGTAGCTGATTTCTTTCTAGTTGCATGGAGGTTTTTAAGTTAGAAATGGTTGCTCAAATTCCTGTTGACTGTGGCAGCTTCCTCCAACTACTACTTGGGGCCCATGGTTTAGAGACCCTCAAATATGAGGGTTAGGAGAAATTATTGCCTCACCAATTTAGGGCCAACGCCCCCTTACCAACTTGGAAGCAGTTACGGAATGAGAATGACTCCCTTTTCCCTAGGCAGCATAATTCTCCTAAAAGAAAAAGCGAGAATGAGAGAGTAAAAGGCAGGAAGGCTAGGTGTCTCCAAATGGAGGAAACGGGTTACAAGTGTCAGATTTTTATCTCTCTCTTAAGCAGCAGAAGGAAATAACTACAAGTGTCAGATTTTTTTCCACTTTCTCTATACAAATTTAAAATGAGGTTTCTCTTAAAATTCTGTGTTGCCATGACAATACTTGGCTCCACCTGAACAACTTTTCTCAAACCTTGAGCAAACCAATGCATTTTTCTTGTGGAAATGTTTCTCTTAAGCTATGTTAATGAACTACACATTTACCCTAGAGTCTGTCTTCAAGTAGGTTCCACCTAAGACTCAGAACCCAATATCTTTTACTCATACATTTGTTCTCCTAATCTATGTCAATAGTGTGTGTGTGTGTGTTAGTCACTCAGTCGTGCCCGACTCTTTGCGACCCCATGGACTGCAGCCCACCAGGTTCCTCTGTCCATGAGAGTTCCCAGGCAAGGATACTGGAGTGGGTTGCCATTTCCTTCTCTAGGGAATCTTCCCAACCCAGGGATCGAACCCAGGTCTCCTGCACTGCAGGCAAATTCTTTACCGACTGAGCTACAAGGGAAGCCCAATGTTAATGAAACCATATTTTTGCTTGAAAACCTGCCTTTCTTCAAGATTCACAGCAATCGTTTTATGGCCAGGGATGTCTCACACTGTGCCAATGTTATCTCAAAATGCATGCTGTGGGTGAGGGGCCTGGTACCTCTCTGAGTTTTGAGACATTTCCTTTCTCTAATTAGCAGCCTGCTAGAAACTAAATAATATCCCACTAAAGACTAGTAGGGGGTAGGGGTGAGGCACTCTGTCTGCCCTCTTCTGATATCTATGTCAGAAGCTTTCTCTCTTTTATACTTTAATAAAACTTTATTACACAAAAGCTCTGAGTGATCAAGCCTTGTCACTGGCCCCAGACTGAATTCCTCTCCTCTGGAGGCCAAGAATCGCAGTCTTTCATGGCTCAGCAACAACCTGGAATAGCTATTATTCTCAATTTGGCAAGTATCATTTTATTTACTATAGTCACATAAACCATAAACAATACGGTATATGGTAGTTATTGTATATGACTAAATGTATGTCACAAACTTGCTTCTTTCCCTTACCATTATATGTGTGAGATTATTCTGGGTTGAAACATTTAGAGCAAGTTTAGCCATTCTCACTTTTATATGGTAATTCCATTGTGTTACTACACAATGATTGTTAATATGTTCTCCTATTGATAGACATTTGCCCTGTTTTCAGTTTCTAGATATTATAATGTGGTAGTGATCATAATAGTGCATGTCCATTTGTGTGATTTTGCAATGGTTTCTTATACACACCAACAATTGGTGGGTACAGAATATGAACATTTTCAACTCCATTTAGGTATGCCAATGTACTGCTCAAGATATTTGTACCAGCTATCTTACTAATAGCTTATAGAGCTTACTTGATTTTTCCACAAAAATTTGTGCGTGGACTCAGACAGAACTTGCATTTTCCACATTGAGGTGTGCAGAGTGGAATTACTTTGTCACCTAGAAAAAAAGGCCATGTGTTGGTTGATGCATAGTTGTTACTTATAAATAGTTTTCACCGGGCTAATTGGTGGAAAACACTATTCTTTATCGTATATAAGTATAGGTAGCTATAATACTTTGTTAACCTACAAGATTGCTGATTCTCCCAATTACTGAATATGTTATCTTTTTTTCTTCTTTTTTTCTTTGCTGGACAGTCAAGCAACACATCTGTATTGATACCATCAGGTGCAGAATCCTGTCTGACACTCTGTTGTCCTTGCAACACTCTGCATCATGACTATTATTTACTATATCATGCCTATTATTTATTACATTTGTAAACACCTTAATTATAGGAGATGTGGGCAATAGGCTTGTTATGGAGAGTAAATTATATATCATCTCCATGTTTCACCATAGTTTACTCAAATTCTACATTTTCTACTTTTTATTCAATTTGAATTTAACAAAGACTTCTAGCCTCTGATGACTAAAGTCCAATAATGATAATTAACATTTGTTCAACCTTTAGTATGTGTCAGTTACCATTCTAACTGCTTGCATATATTATCTCTTTAAGTCTCAGAACAGCTCTTTGAGATGGGTATTTTAGAAAATGGAAATCTAAATTGAGTCACAGAAAAGTGTCTTGGCTGCTTAAGGTTACACAGCCAGTAAGTGGCAGAGCTGTGCCTTAATTGGCTGGACTTCTTTGTAGATTCCAAATTTTGAAGAGCAATTTGCTTCTGTAATCTTGTTTGGAATAGAAATGTGACGAGTCATTAAAGCCCTTGGCGCATCACAGGTCTCAGGTCTTGGACAGACCGTGTTATAGCTCTTAGACAAATCAGTGTTATATCTCAGTGTTATAGCTCTATTTTATTTAGAAAATAGCAGGAAAATCCATCCTCAAAGCATGAGGGCATGCTGACCCAAAGACATGGAAGAGAAGAGTGCCCCAGTAAGTGGGAGAGAGAGAGACTCCTGGCCCTTTGGCTCCTCTTTTTATATGTCTTTTCCTTTCCTCTGGGCCTGCCCTATGTAAATTGGGCTAGCCAGGAGTGCTGTTTGTTCTACCTGAGGTCTTCACTGCAGTCCTCGGACATTCTTTTGTTCTATTTTTGCGGGCCTGGCCCTTCCTTGTCTTTTAGCCACCGCCATTCTGGACTCCTGTTTAAAATGGACTGGAATGGGTGAATTTAACTCAGATGACCATCATATCTACTACTGTGGGCAAGAATCCCTCAGAAGAAATGGAGTAGCCATCATGGTCAACAGAAGAGTCTGAAATGCAGTACTTGGATGCAGTCTCAAAAATGACAGAATGATCTCTGTTCATCCCCAAGGCAAACCATTCAATATCACAGGAATCCAAGTCTATGTCCCAACCAGTAATGCTGAAGAAGCTGAAGTTGAATTGTTCTATGAAGACCACAAGACCTTTTAGAACTAACACCCCAAAAAAGATGTCCTTTTAATTATAAGGGACTGAAATCCAAAAGTAGGAAGTCAAGAAACACCTGGGGTAACAGGCAAATTTGGCTTTGGAATACAGAATGAAGCAGGGCAAAGACTAATAGAGTTTTGCTAAGAAAATGCACTGGTCATAGCAAACACTCTCTTCCAACAACACAAGAGAAGACTCTATACAAGGACATCACCAGATGGTCAACACCGAAATCAGATTGATTATATTCTTTGCTGCCAAAGGTGGAGAAACTCTATACAGTCAGCAAAAACAACACTGGGGAGCTGACTGTGGCTCAGATCATGAACACCTTATTACCAAATTCAGACTGAAGTTGAAGAAAGTAGGGAAAACCACTAGACCATTCAGGTATGACCTAAATCAATTCCCTTATGATTATACAGTAGAAGTGAGAAAAGATTTAAGGGCCTAGATCTGATAGATAGAGTGCCTGATGAACTAAGGAATGAGGTTCATGACATTGTACAGAAGACAGGAAACAAGACCATCCTCATGGAAAAGAAATGCAAAACAGCAAAATGACTGTCTGGGGAGGCCTTACAAATAGCTGTGAAAAGAAGAGAAGTGAAAAGCAAAGGAGAAAATAAAAGATATAAGCATCTGAATTCAGAGTTCCAAAGAAGAGCAAGAAGAGATAAGAAAGCCTTCTTCAGCAATCAATGCAAAGAAATAGAGGAAAACAGCAGAATGGGAAAGACGAGAGATCTCTTCAAGAAAATTAGAGATACCAAGGGAACATTTTATGCAAAGATGGGCTTGAAAAGGACAGAAATGGTCTGGACCTAACAGAAGCAGAAGATATTAAGAAGAGGTGGCAAGAATACACAGAAGAACTGTACGAAAAGGATCTTCATGACCCAGATAGTCACGATGGTATGATCACTCATCTAGAGCCAGACATCCTGGAATGTGAAGTCAAGTGGGCCTTAGAAAGCATCACTATGAACAAAGCTAGTGGAGGTGATGGAATTCCAGTGGAGCCATTTCAAATCCTGAAAGATGATGCTGTGAAAGTGCTGCACTCAATATGCCAGCAAATTTGAAAAACTCAGCAGTGGCCACAGCACCAGAAAAGTCAGTTTTCTTTCCCATCCCAAAGAAAGGCAATGCCAAAGAATGCTCAGACTACCACACAACTGCACTCATCTCACAGGCTAGTAAGTAATGCTCAAAATTCTCCAAGCCAGGCTTCAGCAATACGTGAACTGTGAACTTCCTGATGTTCAAGCTGGTTTTAGAAAAGGCAGAGGAACCAGAGATCAAATTGCCAACATCCACTGATCATGGAAAAAGCAAGGGAGTTCCAGAAAAAAAAAATCAATTTCTGCTTTCTTGACTATGCCAAAGCCTTCGACTGTGTGGATCACAATCAACTGTGGAGAATTGTGCAAGAGATGGGAATACCAGACCACCTGACCTGCCTCTTGAGAAATCTGTATGCAGGTCAGGAAGCAACAGTTAGAACTGGACATGGAACAACAGACTGGTTCCAAATAGGAAATGTAGTGTCTCAAGGCTGTATGTTGTCACCCTGCTGATTTAACTTTATGCAGAGTACATCATGAGAAACGCTGGACTGGAAGAAACACAAGATGGAATCAAGATTGCCGGGAGACATATCAATAACCTCAGATATGCAGATGACACCACACTTATGGCAGAAAGTGAAGAGGAACTAAAAATCCTCTTGATGAAAGTGAAAGAGGAAAGCAAAAAAGTTGGCTTAAAGCTCAACATTCAGAAAATGAAGATCATGGCATCCAGTCCCATCTCTTCATGGGAAATAGATGGGGAAATAGTGGAAACAGTGTCAGACTTTATTTTTTTGGGCTCCAAAATCACTGCAGATGGTGATGCCAGCCATGAAATTAAAAGATGCTTACTCCTTGGAAGAAAAGTTATGACCAACCTAGATAGCATATTCAAAAGCAGAGACATTACTTTGCTGACTAAGGTCCGTCTAGTCAAGGCTATGTGTTTTCCTATGGTCATGTATGGATATGAGAGTTGGACTGTGAAGAAGGCTGAGTGCTGAAGAATTGATGCTTTTGAACTGTGTTGTTGGAGAAGACTCTTGAGAGTCCCTTGGACTGCAAGGAGATCCAACCAGTCCATTCTGAAGGAGATCAGGCCTGGGATTTCTTTGGAAGGAATGATGCTAAAGCTGAAACTCCAGCACTTTGGCCACCTCATGTGAAGAGTTGACTCATTGGAAAAGAGTCTGATGCTGGGAGAGATTGGGGGCAGGAGGAGAAGGGGACGACAGAGGATGAGATGGCTGGATGGCATCACGGACTCAATGGACGTGAGTCTGAGTGAACTCCAGGAGTTGGTGATTAACATGGAATTGTGTGTTGCAATTCATGGGGTCGTAAAGAGTCGGACACGACTGAGTGACTGAACCGAACTGAACAGGAAGATACTAATATACCTCTCAATTTGGAGCATCTTCATTAAAGGAGGAAAGAAGGGTATGGTTCATCCTAGATAAGTGACTATCGCATGGCTCATATTCCAGTATTTGGTGGATCTATTACAACATGTAAAGTAAATAATTTCAGCTATTGGAATGCTTTATACATATTTATCTTACAAGTTCCCAAGAAAACATTTTGGCTAACGTTGACATATGCATATATTTCCCACTTAAGCTACCTAAGGGTCTTCATTCTTTATATATTAAAATAGTTCTGTTTTATTTAGAGGAGGTTAATGTAAATTGTCATCTGTGCCCCCATGGAGGCTTCAGTGTAAGCTGACTTTCTAGCTTGCTTCTTAGGACAACTTCTCAGTGCTGGATATAAATAAAGTGACTGTGTTTTCCAGATTTCATTAAACAGTTCTGAATGCAGATATTCTGCCTCATTGCTAGATTGTGGTAGATTGTGTGTCTTAGTTTTGCTTTGGAAAAGATGGTCCCCTTATGTAAGTAGAGATCGATTATAGCATGCAAAGGCAAGTCTGTAGCAGAAATTATCCGTGAAATACCCTGATGTTTCCATTTAGTTGGAATCAGAAATTAAAATACCTGGTTTGAAGTTAGTCACTCCTGGTCCAACACTTTCCACAATTCCTGCACCCTCATGGCCAAGGATCACTGGGAAAAACCCCCTCAAATTGAGGATGGAGGATATGGGCATCAGAATGGCAGAGGGCGGTGGCAATTATCTGCAAAGCAATCACAGACTTGGGTCCTGTTTCTGTAATTATATCATTAGGGTTGTTAGGATGATTTTAAGCCAATGACACCTTGAAACTTAACAACACTCATTGAGGTCAATAAACTGCATTTTGAAAAATAAAAGGAACAGTTAAAAATATATTAGGATATATTCTTTCCTCTTATTGCATCTTTGTTTTCTTCCTTTGCTGTCCCTGAAAAATGACACAGAGAATTGGCAGTCACTGTCTCCAGGAGAGGAGAAATTAAAGGTAATAAATGTCTATTAGAGAGAGTGCAGGGAACACAGGCTTCCAGGGCTTGTTCAGATTTTATTGACACTAAATGAAATACAATTGAGGTAATAAACTTTTATAGTTAAAAGAGCTATATCAAATAAAGGATTTTCTTAATTAATTAGAAAGTATCCCTGTATTATTCTTCATGATGATATCTCATTCATTCTCAGGCAAAAACTCTTATTGTGGTGATCCTGAGGAAAAATATAAGCCAGGTCAACTGTAGGAAAATAGAGAAATTGACCCACCTTGTCACTTGTGATCCCTCTCTGCTCAGTACCATCTCTTCTCCCTGCCCTCTCGCTTCTGTTCCCTCCTGTGAGCACCCAAGACCCTTAGCACTTCAGATCTTTTCTTATTTTGAACCAAACTCTCAGTCTCCTTTTAAAACGTGTCAATAACTGGCAACTGGAAAACAAAAGAAAACCTGCCTAATTCTAATCTAATGTAAATCCCTGTGTCTGATTCTTATAGTTTATCCCTCCTGGGAATAAATACCTGTTTTTGGTATGAACCTAAAAACGTAATCCCCCACAGTGGGAAACCCTGAGACTCTGTCAAACCACAGGTCTGACCTGACCAAAGCCAAGTCAGCATTTGGTGTCTTGTTTATCCTGCCCTGGGAAACTCCATACTTACCTGGATTCGAACCTCATGATCCTTGGGGGAGCTACCTCAACCTCTTCAATGCTGAGGGGCTTGTTTGCTTCCCAGGCGATAGCTGCTTTGCATTTAATAATCTGAGAAAGAGGGAGAAAGGAGGAAAGGGGGAGGGGGAAAGAACAGAAGGGAGGAAGAGAGAGAGAAAGAAAAATATCATGGAAAAAAGTAAAAGAACATGTTGATACCATTATGTCATGAAAGAGAGTTTTGGGGTTTGTGGCTGGATGTTATACATAGTTACTGTAAAGACAAGGGACCTTACTTGACAATAGGAAGTCAAAGTCTACATTATCGTCATTGCACTTTTAATTTTTGTAAAGAACAGGTGTATAAAGGTTTACCTTAATGTAAGGCCTTGATTTTTTTTCCCTCTCCAGAACAGAGAGGATAAATTTATAGGATCTGGAGAGAGTAGATGACCAATATGTATTTTATGACTGAGCGATTGATTTATCAGCTCTGCATTACCTGAATCCTTATTGCTAGAGCGGATGTGTGTTACAACTTTGCTACTCAAGATGTGAACCTCCTTGACACCAGCAACATCACCTGGGAATTTGCTAGAGCTATAAGCCCTGTCCAAAATCCACCGAATCAAACCTGCTTTTGAACAAGATCCCCATGTGATTCATATGCACAAAAAAGTTTAAGAAATGAGGCTTACATAATTATTAAATTTATCAGTGGAATGTACATTAAAGATTTGTCCCTTTGAAATCTGGATAAAAATATATGAAAAGAAATTAAGTATTAAAGATTCTATAATCTATAATTTTAGCCCCTTAAAATTTTATTTTTAATTTTAAATGTAAGTAATATTGAAGGAAAATAGAAAAAAAGAAACCTATAATTCATTCTAATGCTACTATGTTTACTTTTGGTATGATATTCCTAGTCTTTGTTCACATGAACACATATTTTTGATACTTGTTATGCAATTTGAACTGTTTTAAATATCATTAGTTTTATTATAAATGAAACATTGAAATGCAAATAAGAAAAAAAGAAACAAAATCCATCTGTAATTTTGTCTTCTACTTTATGATTTTGAAGTAGATTCTTTGAGCTTTTTCACTTGGGACAAAATTGTATGTAATATTTTATAATCTTTTTTTCTACTTATTAATATACAGTGAATATTTTCCATATTCTTTTCTAACATTTTAACAACTACAAATTTTATGATTATGGTACAGGTACCAAAATCTCTCTTTTTGGCCACTATAAATAGTATTTAATTGAACACCCTTGTAGTAAGCATTTTGGCAAATTCAATTATTTTCTAGAGTAAATTCCTAGCATGGAGGTCACTCGTATCTTTTTGATCTTTATTTTTCTTCAGATTTGTTAAAATATGATTGATATACAGCCCTGTGTAAGTTCAAGGGGGTATATAGGATAATGATCTGACATACATACATGATGAAATGATTACTACAGTGGGATTAGTGAACATCCATCATCTCATATGACATAAAATTAAAGAAAGAAATACAATTTTTCCTGTGATAACTTAGGATTTACCTTAACAACTTTTAAGTATAACATATAGCAGTGTTGATTATATTTACAATGTTGTACATTGTAAATATAATGGAGGTTTGGAAGTTTGTACCTTTTAACTGGAGGTTTGGAAGTTTGTACCTTTTGACTAACTTCATGCAATTCTTCCTCTCCTCCCCACCGCCCCCCAACCCACCCCTGTGCCCCTTGCCCTCACCCTGCTTCCGGTATCCACAGCCCGACCTCTTTTTCTGTTTGGTTTTGAAGTATAATTGGTCTCTGCTTTTTTAATATGCCGTCTAGATTGGTCATAGCTTTTCTTTCAAGGAGCAAGCATCTTTTAATTTCTTGGCTGCAGTCACCATCTGCAGTAATTTTGGAGCCTAAGAAAATAAAGTCTCTCACTGTTTCCATTGTTTCCCCATCTATTTGCCATGAAATGATGGGATCAGATGCCATGATCTTAGTTTTCTGAATGTTGAGTTTTAAAATCATTGGAAGGAATGATGCTGAAGCTGAAACTCTAATACTTTGGCCATCTGATGCAAAGAACTAACTCATTTGAAAAAACCCTGATGCTGGGAAAGATTGAAGGTGAGAGGAGAAGGAGATGACAGAGGTTGAGATGGTTGGATGGCATCTCTGACTCGATGGACATGAGTTTGAGTAAGCTCTAGGAGTTGGTTATGGACAGGGAAGCCTGGCGTGCTGCAGTCCACGGGGTCACAAATAGTAGGACACAACTGAGCAACAGAAATGATCTGAACATTCATTTTGTGTGTGTGTGTGTGTGTGTGTTCGTGTGTATATACCACATCTTCTTTATCCATACATCTCTTGATGGTGACTTATGTGGCATGCAAATTCTTAGTTCCCTGACCAGGAATCAAGCCAGTGCCCCTGCAGTGCAAGTTCAGAGTCCTAACCACTGGACTTCCAGGGAATTCCCTGGGACTTAGCTTTTGATCAGCTTTAAATTGCTGCTTTCTGAGAGCAAAACCCAAAGAAACTTCTTTTAGCAGATGTATAAAGAGACATGCACACACACAAAATCCCAAAAGAATTGATCAAAGAAATGGTATATTTACTTACTTTTCCTTTGGTGCCCATTTTCTTTGGGAAATTTGCCTTGGAAGTTTCTCTCCGATTTAAGAAGCTCTTCTACTTCTATCCAGGGTGCTCTGTGTCCTGTAATGAACTGACTTTGAATAAATACCATTTCAGCTCTTGTGTTCTCCAATCATATTCTCTTCTTTTTGTTTGCTGTAATCTGAAACTTTGCCTGTCTCTTCACGTCATTATTTGTGCTATCTTGTTTCAGCTGCAAACCCTCATTTCTTCCAAATGCTATTGGGAGATTTTCGTTTACTTGTTTTTTTCTTCCTTTATTGCAAAATATAAGATAACATAGAAAAGGTCATTAAACTTATTGGATAAATCAACAGATAATTATAAAGGTCATTAAAGCTATTAGATAAGTTATCATATAATTATAAAATTAACAAATATCTCCAGTGCCTCAGAATCCCTCCTATATCCATCCTTCTCTTTCACAATCCTAGTAATAATTTGCTTGCATTTCTTTTATGATTTATGCTTCTCTATACAATATAGTTTAGTTTCACAGATTAGAAGTTATATGGATAGAGTCACAGGGCATGTGTTCTTTCATGGCTTTTTCCCCTCTCAACTATTTTTGTGAGATTTAGCCACATTGCCTGTAGCTATACTTTAATTATTGTAGAGTATTCTATTATATAAATACTATAGAGTATTCCATTATATGAATTGACCATTTTTTTCATCCATTTTCTGTTTTACAGTCAATCAGGATTGCTTAAAAAAATCCTTTCATGTATTCTTGTTGTGTTTCTGCTTGAGTTTCCTTAGAGAAAGTTCAGGACTTTTATGAAACCAACATACCTTATTAAGGCAAAGCCAATTGTTAAAATATTGAAATACTTTTTATCCTGTTGATAAAAAGCCATAGTATTCTACTATCTTCTCCAGAGAGATAGCAGAACTATCTTTATATTAGTTAAAACTTTAACTAATATTTTATTATTGACTAAGTTTTTCTATTACAATGTTTAGGAGTATGATTTATACTCTTCGTTTCTACTTTCTCACTACTCATGGTTTCACTTCTCTACTTTCTGGTTTCCATCTCTATATTTTAATTGAAAATTCTTTGGAAAATTGTCAGTGGCTTCATTTTTTAAAAAGTGACCTTTAAAAATTTCTTTCTAGTGTTTGATTTTTCTAGCATTTTTTTTTATTTTTAAGACTTCTTTCTCTTTAATCCAAACTTTTGCCAGGAGTTTCTGTTTGCTCTTAGATGTTTCTGTTTTTTATTTATTTATTTATTTATTTAATTATAATACTGTATTTGTTTTGCCATACATTGACACGAATCATCCATAGGTGAACACAATCTCCCAATGCCGAAACCCCCTCCCACCTCCCACCCCACATCCTCTACTTGAATCATCCTGTGCATCAGCCCCATGCATCTTGCATCCTACATTGAACATAGATTGGCGCTTCGTTTATTACAAGAAAATATACATGTTTCATTGTTTTATTTTTTCTTTTAAAGATGTTTCTAATTAAATAGTGTTCACAAAATAATTTCATCTTCTTTCTTGACTCCAGGCTCCTTTCTCTAGCTTGCCTGTTTTGGCACTAGCATCTCCATTCTTCTGAAACCCAGCTTGACCTTGCTTTCTGCATTGTTAACAAGCTTTGTGTATTCTACCTCTCGTGTGCCTTTCATTTCCTTCTTTATGTTTTTATTATTACAAGTAGATAAGATAGATAAGAGTAATCTTACTTATTGCTTATGTCATCACAATAGCCTTTTTAAAATTTTATTATTATTTTTAAAGTACTTTATTCTACATTACAACACTGTATTGGTTTTGCCATACATTGACATGAATCAGCCAAGGTGTACACGATCTCCCAATGCTGAAGCCCCCTCCCACCCTCCCACCCCATATCATCTCTCTGGATCATCCTGTGCACCAACCCCAAGCATCCTGTATCCTACATTGAACATAGACTGACGCTTCATTTCTTATATGGTAGTATACATGTTTCAATGCCATTCTCCCAAATCATCCCCCTCTCCCTCTCCCACAGAGGCCAAAAGTCTGTTCTATACCTCTGTGTCTCTTTTGTTGTCTCACATACAGGGTCATTATTACTATCTTTCTAAATTCCATATATATGTGTCAGTATACTGTATTGGTGTTTTTCTTTCTGGCTTACTTCACTCTGTATAATCGGCTCCAGTTTCATCCATCTCATTAGAACTGATTCAAATTTATTCTTTTTAAGGGCTGAGTAATAGTCCATTGTGTATATGTACCACAGCTTTCTTATCCATTCATCTGCTGATGGACATCTAGGTTGTTTCCATGTACTGGCTATTATAAACAATGCTGCAGTGAACATTGGGGTACATGTGTCTCTTTCAATTCTGGTTTCCTCGGTGTGTATGTCCAGCAGTGGGATTGCTGGGTCATAAGGCAGTTCTATTTGCAATTTTTTAAGGAATCTCCACACTGTTTTCCATAATGGCTGTACTAGTTTGCATTCCCACCAACAGTGTAAGAGGGTTCCCTTTTCTCCACATCCTCTCCAGCATTTATTGCTTGTAGACTTTTGGATCGCAGCCATTCTGACAGGTGTGAAGTGGTACCTCATTGTGGTCTTGATTTGCATTTCTCTGATAATGAGTGATGTTGAGCATCTTTTCATGTGTTTGTTAGCCATCTGTATGTCTTCTTTGGAGAAATGCCTATTTAGTTCTTTGGCCCATTTTTGATTGGATCATTTATTTTTCTGGAATTGACCTGCAGGTGTTGCTTGTATATTTTTGAGATTAGTTGTTTGTCAGTTGCTTCATTTGCTATTGTTTTCTCCCACTCAGAAGGCTGTCTTTTCACCTTACTTATAGTTTCCTTTGTTGTGCAGAAGCTTTTAATTTTAATTAGATCCCATTTGTTTATTTTTGCTTTTATTTCCAGTATACTGGGAGGTGGATCATAGAGGATCCTGCTGTGATTTATGTCGGAGAGTGTTTTGCCTATGTTCTCCTCTAGGAGTTTTATAGTTTCTGGTCTTACATTTAGATCTTTAATCCATTTTGAGTTTATTTTTGTGTGTGGTGTTAGAAAGTGATCTAATTTCATTCTTTTACAAGTGGTTGACCAGTTTTCCCAGCACCACTTGTTAAAGAGATTGTTTTTAATCCATTGTATATTCTTGCTTCCTTTGTTGAAGATAAGGTGTCCATAGGTGTGTGGATTTATCTCTGGGCTTTCTATTTTGTTCCATTTATCTATATTTCTGTCTTTGTGCCAGTACCATACTGTCTTAATGACTGTAATGACTGTGGCTTTGTAGTAGAGCCTGAAGTCAGGCAGGTTGATTCCTCCAGTTCCATTCTTCTTTCTCAAGATTGCTTTTGCTACTCGAAGTTTTTTGTATTTCCATACAAATCTTGAGATTATTTGTTCTAGTTCTGTGAAAAATACTGCTGGTAGCTTGATAGGGATTGCATTGAATCTGTAGATTTCTTTGGGTAGTATATTCATTTTCACTATATTGACTCTTCCGATCCATGAACATGGTATATTCCTCCATCTATTAGTGTCTTCTTTGATTTCTTTCATCAGTGTTTTATAGTTTTCAATATATAGGTCTTTAGTTTCTTTAGGTAGATATATTCCTAAGAATTTTATTCTTTTCATTGCAATGGTGAATGGAATTGTTTCCTTAATTTCTTTTTCTACTTTCTCATTATTAGTGTATAGGAATGCAAGGGATTTCTGAGTGTTGATTTTATATCCTGCAACTTTACCATATTCATTGATTAGCTCTAGTAGTTTTCTGGTGGAGTCTTTAGGATATTCTATGTAGAAGATCATGTCATCTGCAAACAGTGAGAGTTTACGTCTTCTTTTCCAATTTGGTTTCCTTTCATTTCTTTTTCTGCTCTGATTGCTATGGCCAAAACTTCAAGAACTATATTGAATGGTAGTGGTGAATGTGGGCACCCTTGTCTTGTTCCTGACTTCAGGGGAAATGCTTTCAGTTTTTTCACCATTGAGGATAATGTTTGCTGTGGGTTTGTCATATATAGCTTTTATTATGTTGAGATACGTTCCTTCTATTCCTGCTTTCTGGAGAGTTTTTATCATAAATGGATGTTGAATTTTCTCACAGGCCTTCTCTGCATCTATTGAGATAATCATATGATTTTTATTTTTCAGTTTGTTAATGTGGTGTATTACATTGATTGATTTGCAGATATTGAAGAATCCTTGCATCCCTGGGATAAAGCCCACTTGGTCATGGTGTATGATCTTTTTAATGGTTGTTGGATTCTGACTGCTAGGATTTTGTTAAGGATTTTTGCATCAATGTTCATCAGTGATACTGGCCTGTAGTTTTCTTTTTTTGTGGCGTCTTTGTCAGGTTTTGGTATTAGGGTGATGGTGGCCTCATAGAATGAGTTTGGAAGTTTACCTTCCTCTGCAGTTTTCTGGAATAGTTTCAGTAAGATAGGTGTTAGCTATTCTCGAAATTTTGGTAGAATTCAGCTGTGAAGCCGTCTGGACCTGGGCTTTGTTTGCTGGAAGATTTCTGATTACAGTTTCAATTTCCATGCTTGTGATGGGTCTGTTAAGATTTTCTATTTCTTCCTGGTTCAGTTTTGGAAAGTTGTACTTTTCTAAGAATTTGTCCATTTCTTCCAAGTTGTCCATTTTATTGGCTTATAATTGCTAATAGTAGTCTCTTATGATTCTTTGTATTTCTGTCGTGATCTCTCCATTTTCATTTCTAATTTTATTGATTTGATTTTTTTCTCTTTGTTTCTTGATAAGTCTGGCTAATGGTTTGTCAGTTTTAATTATCCTTTCAAAGAACCAGCTTCTTGCTTTGTTGATTTTTGCTATGGTCTCTTTTGTTTCTTTTGCATTTATTTCTGACCTAATTTTTAAGATTTCTATCCTTCTACTAACTCTGGGGTTATTCATTTCTTCCTTTTCTAGTTGCTTTATGTGTAGAGTTAGGTTATTTATTTGACTTTTTTCTTGTTTCTTGAGGTATGCCTGTATTGCTATGAACTTTCCTCTTAGCACTGCTTTTATAGTGTCCCACAGGTTTGGGGTTGTTGTGTTTACACTTTCATTCGTTTCTATGCATATTTTGATTTCTTTTTTGATTTCTTCTGTGATTTGTTGATTATTCAGAAGGGTGTTGTTCAGCCTCTAAATGTTGAAATTTTTAATAGTTTTTCTCCTTCAATTGAGATCTAACCTTAGTGCATTGTGGCCAGAGAAGATGCTTGGAATGATTTTGATTGTTTTGAATTTATCAAGGTTAGATTTATGGCCCAGGATGTGATCTATCCTGGAAAAGGTTCCATGTGCACTTGAGAAAAAGGTGAAATTCATTGTTTTGGGATGAAATGTCCTATAGATATCAATTAGGTCTAACTGGTCTATTGTATCATTTAAAGTTTGCGTTTCTTTGTTAATTTTCTGTTTAGCTGATCTGTCCATAGGTGTGAGTAGGGTATTAAAGTCTCCCACTATTATTGCGTTATTATTAATTTCCTCTTTCATGCTTGTTAGCATTTGTCTTATAGATTGTGGTGCTCCTATGTTGGGTGCATATATATTTATAATTGTTATATCTTCTTCTTGGATTGATCCTTTAATCATTATGTACTTTGTCTCTTATCACAGCCTTTGTTTTAAAGTCTATTTTATCAGATATGAGTATTGCTACTCCTGCTTTCTTTGGTCTCTATTTGCATGGAATATCTTTTTCCAGCCCTTCGCTTTCAGTCTGTATGTGTTCCTTGTTTTGAGGTGAGTCTCTTGTAGGCAGCATATATAGGGATCTTATTTTTGTATCCATTCAGCCAGTCTTTGCCTTTTGGTTGGGGCATTCAACCCATTTACATTTAAGGTAATTATTGATAAGTATGCTCCTGTTGCCATTTACTTTATTGTTTTGGGTTCAGGTTTATACACCCTTTTTGTTTCCTGTCTAAAGTCTATCTTTTAGCATTTGTTGGAGAGCTGGTTTGGTGGTGCTGAATTCTCTCAGCTTTTGCTTGTCTGTAAAGCTTTTGATTTCTCCTTCATATTTGAATGAGATCCTTGCTGAGTACAGTAGTCTGGGCTGTAAGTTATTATCTTTCATCACTTTAAGTATGTCTTGCCATTCCCTCCTGGCCTGAAGAGTTTCTATTGAAAGATCTGCAGTTATTCTTATGGGGATCCCCTTGTGTGTTATGTGTTGTTTTTCGCCATGCTGCTTTTAATATTTTTCTTTGTGTTTGGTCTTTGTTAATTTGATTAACATATGTCTTGGGGTGTTTCACCTTGGATTTATCCTGTTTGGAACTCTGTGGGGTTCTTGGACTTGAGTGATTATTTCCTTCCCCATTTTAGGAAGTTTTCAACTATTATCTCCTCAAGTATTTTCTCATGGTCTTTCTTTTTGTCTTCTTCTTCTGGGACTCCTATAATTCGAATGTTGGAGCGTTTCATTTTGTCCTGGAGGTCTCTGAGGTTGTCCTCATTTCTTTTAATTAGTTTTTCTTTTTTCCTCGCTGATTCATTTATTTCTACCATTCTATCTTCTATTTCACTAATCCTATCTTCTGCCTCCGATATTCTACTATTTGTTGCCTCCAGAGTGTTTCTGATCTCGTTTATTGCTTTATTCATTATATGTTAACTCTTTTTATTTCTTCTAGGTCCTTGTTAAACCTTTCTTGCATCTTCTCAATCCTTGACTCCAGGCTATTTATCTGTGATTCCATTTTGGTTTTAAGATTTTGGATCATTTTTACTATCAATATTCAGAATTCTTTCTCAGGTAGATTCCCTATCTCTTCCTCTTTTGTTTGGTTTGGTGGGCATTTCTCCTGTTCCTTTACCTGCTGGGTATTCCTCTGTCTCTTCATCTTGGTTTTATTGCTGCGTTTGGGGTGGCCTTTCTATATTCTGGGAATTTGTGGAGTTCTCTTTATTACTGAGCTTCCTCACTATGTGTGGGGTTGTATCTGTGGCTTGTTAAGGTTTCTTGATTAGGGAGGCTTGTGTCGGAGTTCTGGTGGGTGGAGCTGGATTTCTTCTCTCTGGAGTGCAATGAAGTGTCTAGTAATGGGTTACGAGACGTCAATGGTTTTGGAGTATTTTGAGCTGCCTGTATATTGAAGCTCAGGGGCATGTTCTTGTGTTGCTGGAGAATTTGCGTGGTATGTCTTGCTTTGGAACTTGTTGGCCCTTGGGTGGTGCTTGATTTCAGTGTAGGTATGAAGGCGTTTGATGAGCTCCTATTGGATAATGTTCCCTGTATTCAGGAATTCTCTGATGATCTCAGGATTTGGGCTTACGCCTCCTGATTCTGGTTTTCAGATTTATTTTTACAATAGCCTTATGACTTCTCCATCTATACAGCACTGCTCCTAAAACATCTAGGTTAAAGATGAAAGGTTTCTCCACCTTGAGGGTCACCCCTAGAGGATCCCTGAGTTACTTGGAGGAGAGATGAGGGAGGAGGTAGTTAGAAGTGACTGGAATGGGATGAGGTGGAATCAAAAGAGGAGAGAGCAAGCTAGCCTGTAACCACTTTCTTGTATGCGCTCCACAGTCTGGACCTCTCAAAGGTGTTCACAGAGTTATACAGGGAAGAGGAGAGGGAGGAAGTAGATAGAGGTGGCCAGGGGGATAAAAGAGGGAGATGTAAAGGAGGGATACAGATCCAGCCAGTAACCAGTTCCCTGAGTGTTCTCCACCTTCTGGAATACACAGAGATTCACAGAGTTGGGTAGAGAAGAGGAGGGGTAAGGAGGAGACAGAGGCCACCTGGTGGAGAAAAAGAGAGTCCAAAGGAGGAGAGAGTGGTCAAGCCAGTAATCTTGCACTCATGTAAAATTGGGTACTGAAGATTAGGTTTTTAAATGTGCAAAATTGGCAACAAATACCAAATGCAAAAATTAAAAATCTAGAGTAAAGATTGGATTTTCAAAAATAAAATATTAAAGAAAAGAAGAAGGAGAAAAAAAAGAAAAAAAAAGCCACCAGAATTATTAAAAGACAACAACCACCACCACAAAAAGACTATATACAGCATTTGCTTTAAAAATAGGGTTTTTTTTTTTGAAAAGTAATAATAGGTTATAAAAATAATAAATAGAGATATAGAGGACTTAAAAACTTAAGAAAGTTTTAAAAAACAAGACAAAAAGAAAAGAAGAAAAATATTTTAAAAATTATAAAAAATAAAAATAAAAATCACGCTTCCACATTAACCCCCCAAAAAAAAAAATTGATCATAAAAGTAGTAAAGGTATATCTGGCCCTTTCTCTGGCATTGTGGGCTGTGTGGCGTCTCTACCAAGGCAGTTTCCTCTGTTTGACTTCCTCTGTTTACTGGTCTCTTCTGTGTCTGATTTCCGTCTTGACACAGGGATGGTGGTGATGGATGGCTTGCCCCTGCTCAAGGCGCACACCGCTCAGGCTCTACGTTGCTCCACCAGATAACTGTCTGAGGCCTGCCATAGGCTTCATGCACCTCCCTGGTCTAAGCCACTCTGGCTCGGCGCTCAGGAAGCCCTCCGAGGCACAGATTTGGTTGGGCCTGTGCTTTGTGCCCTTCCCAGGTCTGAGTAGCTAGGGAGTTTGGCGAGCGCATTTGCTTTGATTTCTGGCCTTTCCCTGCTGCTCAGTTTTCTGAGAGTACCGCTGGAGCTCCTTCTCAGGCAGATGATGATTGTCCAGAGCCACCCAGAAGTCTTCGTTAGCAAAGAAACAATAACCTTTTTTTTTTTTAATGGATTTTCCTATGTAGAGCTCTCTCTGCCAATCTGTGTTTCAAAATGTTGTTAGATGAGTATTCTCTCTCTCTTTTCTTTATTTTGGCTGTGTACATAGGGATTCTTTATTCTCCACAGAGTGGAGAATAAAGTGGGTCTCTGAGAAGAAGTCTGATTTGCCTTGATGTGGAGGGGAGCAGGGGAGGATGGAGATGGATGTGACAACCAGGATATGTTCAGTCCTGTGCTGGTTCTGGCCTGGAATGTAGGGAGTTATGGCAGCTCTCTGGGTGGTCACTTCCAGGCAGGAGAGGCCTGCTGGGCTTGGAGGGCCTTCTGTACCACATCTTCCCACTGGGCATCTGATATCTTGTGAGCCCAGGCAGGAACCCCTGGCACAGGCAGGCTTATGCCAGCCATCATCCTTTTCACCAGCTCTGCACGTTCTGGGTCCATGGGAATACAGCTGTGGTTGTTGAATGAGCTCTCTGCTCATCTTCGTCCTCACTTTTTAGTGGTGGGTCTGGTAATTGAAACCCCAGGGCCTGGCTCTGATCTTGACTATCAGCAACTACATCTTCTCCATCCCCAACTGGTGCCAGTTCACCTCCTCTTGTTCAGGATCTTGGTTCAGAGGCTGGTAGGAGCAGCCAGCTGGTCCTGCCCCTGTTTCCTCTTGTTCTTCCTCTGGTTCCTCACTGCTCCAATCCCCAGTGCGTTCTGTGGGGCCCTGATGTGGCCCCAGTTCCTCAGTCTGATTGGGGAAGATACATTCAGGACTCACAGTGTCTCCCCCTAGAACTACTGCTGCCATTGGGGAGGGGCCACTCAGAGCCCATGACCCAACCCTAGATGAGTATTTTCAACAATTTTTATTATATTATTCTCTTGGTCTAAACCCATCAAGAACTCTCTAATCCCTACTGAATTCTCATTCTGCCATTCAAGACCATTTATCTACAACCCAGTCTGTGTTTTAAAACTTATCTTCCAGCTTTCCTCCAATGTACTATATGCCTGCCTTCCCGCCTCCATGATTTTATCTAAACTGGTTCCCCTGATTAGAACCAACCTACTGCTGCCAGTTCTGCCTGCTAAACTAACATATTCTTTTTTAAAAGACTTATTTATTTTTGCTTGTACTGTGTCTTCCTTGCTGTGTGCCAGCTTTCTCTAGTTGTGGTAGAGTTGGGGAGCTACTCTCTAGTTGCAGTTACGGTACTTCTCATTGTGGTGACTTCTCTTGTGAAGCATGTGCTCTAGGGTGCCTGAGCTCATTAGTTGTGGCACAAGACCTTAGTTGCCCCGCAGCATGTGGGGCAAGAGGGGCATGATCCTTTTCCAGATCAGGGATCGTTGAACCAGTGTCCCCTGCATTGGTAGGTGGATTCTTAACCTCTGGCCCACCAGGGAAGCCCTGAACTTATTCAGGACCTTAAGAACACATTCCTAAGGTTCCTCTTCTGATATCTATCTTGCCATTTCTAGCTCTTCTATTCAGGATGATCTTTTTCCTCTTTGAATCCCTACAGCATTCATTCTGTTTCCATCCCCTGATTGCTCACACAGAGATAGCTACATGAAGCAAAACTACTCCATCTCCAGCCTCCAGTGTCCTTAACTATAATGATTGTATTTACTTACATTTTACACTCTTCAGAGAGTACTTCAGAGTCCTGAAATATACTAGGCACTTAATAAATGCTGGGAAAATTGAGTATTTACCTTGGAAACCCAATATGCTTTAACATATTTTCTGAATGTTAAGTATTTACCTTCTTTCTACCTTTCTTTTTGTGCTGCATTTTGATGAACTTCTTTGAACATAGGGACTGTCTTTTATATTCTTTCATAAAGAACCTGCTAAGAAGTGTTTTGAGTGGAAACTGGATAAGAGATTTTGAAATGGTAGATCCCTGGGATTTTGAATGTGAAGGTGTCTTCCATTTCTAAAATTAATATTGTAGATTCTTGCCATGAGGATGGCTTTACCTTTTCTAACAGTTGATTTTCAGACTTGTAGTTGTTCTCAAAATTTACAATGTTATATATGTTTAAAAGTATAATCTCAGGGCAGTCCTAAGATGGTGGAGGAATAGGACGGGGAGACCACTTTCTCCCTCACAAATTCACCAAGAGAACATTTCAACGCTGAGTAAATTCCACAAAACAACTTCTGAATGCTGGCAGAAGACATCAGGCATCCAGAAAAGCAGATCATTGTCTTCAAAGACAGGTAGGAAAAAATATAGAAGATGAAAAAGACACAAAGGAGGTAGGGAGGGAGCTCCGTCCTGAGAAGGGAGTCCCGTCCTGAGAAGGGAGTCCCGTCCTGGGAAGGGAGTCTTAAAATGAGAAAAGTTTCCAAACACCAGGAAACACTCTCGCTGCCAAATCTGTGGAGAGCCTTGGAAGCACAGAGGGCAACATAACAGGGAAGAAAAATAAATAAATAATTAAAACCAACAGATTACGAGCCCAATGGTAACTCCCTCAGTGGAGAAGCAGCACAGACGCCTGCATCTTGCCACTAGCAAGTGGGAGCTGGACTGGGAGGCGTGGGCTGCAGTGCTTTTTAAGAATTGGGCCAGAATGCCCTAAGTGTAAGCAGAGCGAACTAACTTGGGCTAGCATACTAGTCTGTGGGATAGCTACCACACAAAAAGCTCTAACATAAGACACCACCAGGACTGCACACAGAACAAAGGATGGAACAGAAATAGCCAGCTGCAGACCATCTCCTTTTGGTGACAGGCAGCCAGAGCCGTAAGGGCTGGAAGGGGGCAATTGCAGCCCTGGAGAGGCATTACCTACCAAACTGCAAGAAGGCCTCTTTGCTAAGACTTATTGGGGTTCTGGACAGTCACCATCTGCCTGAGAAGGGGAGCCAGGAGTACACCCAGAAAACTGAGCAGCAGGGATGGGAAAGGCGATAAGTTGCAGTGACCATGCTTGCCAAACACCTGAGCTACTTGGACCTGGGAAGGGTATAAAATGCAGGCCCAACAGAGTCTGTGCCTCTGAGGGCTACTTGAGAGCTGAGCCTGAGTGGCTTAGACCGGGGAGGTGCATGCAGCCTAGCGTCAGACAGTTCCTGGCGGAACAACGTAGAGCCTGAACGGTGTGCGCTGTGAGCAAGGGCAGGCTCAGGGTGGCTGAGACACTGTGAGCACACACCAGTGTTATTTGTTTGCAGCATCCCTCCCTCCCTGAAGTGCGACTGAACAAGTGAGCCTAAAAAAAAAAAAAAAGTGTCCACCACCGCCACCCTTGTGTCAGGGCAGAAATCAGACACTGAAGAGACCAGCAAACAGAAGAAGCTAAATAGAGGGAACCACCTTGGAAGTGACCCCACACTGCCCACAACACCAGAGAAAGTCCCAGATATATCTTTACTATTTTTTTCGATCATTCTCTCTGTCTCTCTCTCTTTTTGTTTTGTTGGTGTTGTTTGATTGTATTTTCTTCTTTTCTTTTTCTTATTTTTTTAACTTTTCAAAAATTTTAAGTCCTCTATTTCTCCATTAATTTTTATTTTTATAACTTACTATTACTTTTCAAAAAAACACAAAACCCTATTTTTAAAGCAAACACCGTATATATATTTTTGTGGTTGTTGTTGGTTTTTAATAATTCTTGTAACTCTATTTTTTTCTCTTCTTCTTCTCTTTAATATTGTATTTTTGAAAATCCAAACTCTACTCTAGATTTTTAATCTTTGTTTTTTGGTATTGTCAATTTTGTACATTTATAAACCCAATCTTCAGTACCCAATTTTACCTGAGAGTGAGATTACTGGCTTGACCACTCTCTTCTCCTTTGGATTCTCCTTTTTCTCCACCAGGTTGTCTCTGTCTCCTCCCTCCCCTTCTCTTCTCTACCCAACTCTGTGAATCTCCGTGTGTTACAGACGATGGAGAACACGTAGGGAACTAGTTATTGGCTGGATCTGTCTCTCTCCTTTTCATTTCCCTCTTTTATCCTCCTGGCTACCTCTGTCTACTTCCCCCTCTACTCTTCCCTGTATAACTCTGTGAACATCTCTGAGCAGTCCAGACTGTGGAGCTCACATAAGGAAGTGATTACTGGCTGGCTTGCTCTCTCCTCTTTGAATCCCACCTCATATCATTCCAGTCACCTCTAACTACCCCCTCCCTCTTCTCTTCTCCATGTAACTCAGTAAACCACTCTGGGAGTCCCTTAACGTGGAGAAACTTTTCATCTTTAACCTGCTGCTACTGCTACTGCTAAGTCACTTTAGTTGTGTCTGACTCTGTGCAACCCCATAGACAGCAGCCCACCAGGCTCCCCCATCTCTGGGATTCTCTAGGCAAGAACACTGGAGTGAGTTGCCATTTCCATGTTTTATAATTGGTGCTATATAGATGGATAAGTCTTGAGGCTACTGTAAAAAAACAAACAAAAACTGTACACCAGAAGCAGGAGGCTTAAGTCCAAATCCTGAGAACACCAGAGAACTCCTAAATCCAGAGAACATTAATTGATAGGAGCTCATCAAACGCCTCCATACCTACACTGAAACCAAGCACCACCCAAGGGCCAACAAGTTCCAAAGCAAGACATACCACGCAAATTCTCCAGCAACACAGGAACACACCCCTGAGCTTCAATATTCAGGCAGCTCAAAGTTACTCCAAATCCATTGACATCTCATAACTCATTACTGGACACTTCATTGCACTCCAGAGAGAAGAAATCCAGCTCCACCCACCAGAACTCTGACACAAGCTTCCCTAACAAAGAAACCTTGACAAGCCACTGATACAACCCCATCCACAGTGAGGAAACTCCATAATAAAGAACTCCACAAATTCCCAGAATACAGAAAGGCCACCCCAAACACAGCAATAAAACCGAGATGAAGAGACAGAGGAATACCCAGCAGGTAAAGGAACAAGAGAAATACCCACCAAACCAAACAAAAGAGGAAGAGATAGGGAATCTACCTGAGAAAGAATTCTAAATAATAATAGTAAAAATGATCCAAAATCTTGAAATCAAAATGGAATCACAGGTAAATAGCCTGGAGACAAGGATTGAGAAGATGCAAGAAAGGTTTAATGAGGACCTAGAATTCTGAAAGAGATGGGAATACCAGACCACCTGACCTGCCTCTTGAGAAACCTATATGCAGGTCAGGAAGCAACAGTTAGAACTGGACATGAGACAACAGACTGGTTCCAAATAGGAAAAGGAGTACGTCAGGGCTGTATACTGTCACCTTGTTTATTTAACTTATATGCAGAGTACATCATGAAAAATGCTGGACTAGAAGAAACAAAACCTGGAACCAAGATTGCCGGGAGAAATATCAGTCACCTCAGATATGCAGATGATACCACCCTTATGGCAGAAAGTGAAGAAGTGCGGGGGGGGCGGGCACTCCGCAATAAGAGTAGAGGCAGTGGAACTTCCCTCAGCAAAGCTGAGGGGTTCCCAAGGAGAGGTGAGCCTGCTGTCCGCCAACCCAGCCCCTGGGCGAGCGAGAGACAATCAGACGCCACAGGGGTTCCGTCGAAGCAGTTCCAGTTTATTGTTGCAAACTCCCAGCTTATATAGACAAACAGGAGGGTTTTAGGAGGGACTTTCCATAGTTGCACCAATCACGTTAAAGGTCAAATTGTCATGTCCCTTCATTATAACAGGAGTCTATGGAGGTCACACACTGTCTACGTGCATGGGAATCAAGAGAGCCAATCAAAAACTTTGACAGACAACATAGACCCTGCCCCCATCTCTTCCGCCAGGCGCCATCTTAGGTTTTCGACCACAAAACTAGCCCCTTTGTTTTTAAGATTTCCCATTTAGGGCCCCACATATCCCCCCCCTTTTTTTTTAAATTTAAGCCCTCGAGACATTTGTATTGCTGTTCTGTAGAGCAAGGCATAAAGCTGTAGGCGGCCAACCTCCAGCCTCACCAGCCTCTCTCGCGGCTGTGCCTGTCTTAGGTTGCCCTCCTCTGAGGGTCTTACCCGTCACTGGCTATCCAGCAACCTCTTGGGGGCTAGGCAGAATCTCTCTAGATGATGGGCATCTAGAACTCTTTTTAAATTTATCTGTCTCGGTTAATCTCTTGAAGGGCTAAATTAATCCAGGGGTTTTGTGGGTCCCCAATGTGGGGCTCCTCTTCCATGACCTGGGCAAGCATAACTATTTGTTGCTGTAAGCACCTATTGCAGGCTGTGAGATTTTTACCTTTAACACTAAAACAAGCAGAACAACAAAAATAAGCAAATAGAAGGCATTTTTAAACCAGGTAAATGGACTGTGTATCCATTCCTATAGATCCATTGCTGCCTTTTTCACCTGTTAGAGTCTCATTTAACACTGGAAAAGCTGTCAGACAAAAGCTGGGGTATCTCAGGTCGCAGTCTATGAGTGCCAGAACACAACGCCTTGATTGCTCTGGTGTGGAGATCAAGCTGTTGTTAGAGTCCCATCATGGCGGATCTCAGGTGTTTGAGCTGGTTTGAAATCCTTGAGCAGAGGCAGTGGATGTGTTGTTTATAACCTCGATGGTCTGAGCTTGTTGAACTCCCAGCACGGATGCTGACACTGTTGTACCCTCATGGTTGATGACCTTGTGTTGTTAAACCCAGGCTTCAAAGATTTTAAAAATTGTTGCACAGCCACGGTAATGAGGAAGGTCAGCACGGAGAGGCTAGGGTAATCCGACGATCACCAGGAGCAGTGTCCAGCAGGGTCGCTGCATAGATGATCTGAAAGGGAAGAAAAGATCGCCTCAAGAACTTTTTGTTCTTGGGCTCAATATGTGAGTGTCTCTTTAATCTGTGTCAGGTTTTGAGATTTGACCTCTCTCTTATGGTGTAAATTTAAGATTCCTTGCTGGCACCCATATAGGGCTAGGGTCCCCAATGGGGAATATGCATCCGAATCCTCTCCCCATTGTAAGGGAGTGGATCGGGCCCCTTCCACTGACCAGTGATGGGGTCTTTCCATCTCACTTGTATTTCAGGTTTTATTTCTTGGTTAGACCAATGTTTCTGAAAACATAGTATCGGTTCATTTTTTGAAAAATTTAAAATGTTTAGAGTAAAGAGTGCCATGCCAAGTTGCTGGTGAGGGCTTATTCCCCCTTTTGTTTTTGCAATTGAGCCTTTAAATTTTGATGGTGGCGCTTAAGTTTTTCAAAAGGGGAATAATGGGTTACATCCGCTTGCCACAGCACATTGGGTTTTAGCCCTCGAGGATTTACTCCTGGGGGCTGTAAAGGCGGTACTTGTAAATAAGGAAAACAGGATTTACAAGTATGTATAATTTTCTTTAATTCTCTAATAGGGATCTGTGGGAACCTTTTATGTAGCCCTCTCCAATTTATATGAGTAAGATCGTGAAGAACATAGGCATCTTGTAAGTTACAAGCTTAGATTGAAAGAGAGGCCGCTGTATCAGCCAGGGAATTCCCCATTGAAAGCAATCCAGGTAAATCTTGATAACCCTGAAGACGGTGTACATACATGGGATAGTGGGAGGTCTCCGACCAGTAGGTCTTCCCCCGCCTTGAGGGCACTCCTTAAAGTGTCCCTCTTGTGGTCGATGAGCCAGGCCTGGAGAATAGTTTCTGACCACGGGGAGTTTGGGCCATCCTCTGCCACTGCCTTTTTAAGCTCTTTTAAATCATTGGCCTCCCAGGGGGTACCAGGCTGCCGGCCTATTCCCCCAGGTTAACATTTACAGGAAAGGCTTGAGTCGGGCCGGTAAAGGGCAGCGGGGATCCCCAAGTGTCCCCGGGATAGGTTCTCCCTTTCCAAGGTGACCTCATTGTCTCTCCCACCCAAGGTGCTCCCGAAACTTCCTCAAATGGGGGAGGCAGGGAGGGGCACAGATCTCTCCCCTGGGCTCCCGGTCACAAGGCATCAGAGGAGTCTCTATTCTCTGTCTTTTTATCATCCCCGAAAGGCTCCCATGACCCACTATTTGCTCTAGAGTCTTTATTCCCTGTAGTCTCTTTTGCTATATCTTGGTCTGACATGACTCGTTCCTCATCAAATTTTTCCCTGTTTTTCTGATTTTGAATTGGGGGCACCCGTATCAGTGACATGCTCCTCGCTCCGTGAAAAGCAGAGCTTTAGAGCCAAAATGATTAGACAGAACCCTAAAGGGGGCTCTTTACCGTATCGAGCCTCTCGCTGCCTAGCAAGGATTTGTACTCGATCCCAAGTGTCCCAAGAGAACAGAATAGCTGAAGCAACCCAGGGGGCCAACCGTACAATGGTCCCCCAGACCTTAATGGCCTGAGCGTCAGAAATCTCAAGTGCCCTGCTTATGAGCATATATCTCAGCACCTTGAGTGCAGGCTCATCAGACTTGCTAATGTGATTTCCCATGCTGCCAAGAACAGAAAGAAAAGTCACTGAGGACAACCATCAAAAATCCTACCGGGAGTGGTGGCGGCCAGAAAGTTGGGCTTATGGTATGCTTTTGGAACTGTTTATGTGCCTGCGTCATTGCACTCAAGTTTTCTTGTTGGGGGCGGGCACCCTAGAGGTTTCTAGCCGCTCCGCGACCCCCTTATCCTGTCACGGGAGTCTTCAAGTGGCAGGCGCCCTAATGGCCTTTAAGTGCCTGACCCATGCCCACAGGGAAGATTTTAGGCCACGTCCTCAGTTAAGAAAGATTAAAGGGGAGTTTCACGCGGTCGGGCTCTAGTTACTGAGGCTTACCTGTTGCGGGGCCTTCAAAGTCCGCCAGAGAGTGGCCCTAGCCAGGACTTATCAGTTGCCTCCACAACGGTTCGCCTGTTCACTGAAACTCCAAAAAAAGGAATTAAGGACAGATCAGAAAAGAAGAGAAGGAAAATAAGTCAGGAGAGTTTTTTGCCACTTCCCTCATAAAGGAGGGGGCCCACCTTGAAGTCTGGATTACCTCGGGTGATACTCTTCTAAAGGGAGCTCCGTGCTGTGACCAGCCTAGGGTCCTTCGTCGCTCCTCTTTCAGAGCGCACAGTGACACCACCTCCGTCCGCTTCACGCCCCACGTTGGGCGACAGTTTTTGCCGGGGGGGCACTTGGCAGAAAGAGTAGAGGCAGTGGAACTTCCCTCAGCAAAGCCGAGGGATTCCCGAGGAGAGGTGAGCCTGCTGTCCGCCAACCCAGCCCCTGGGCGAGCGAGAGACAATCAGACGCCACAGGGGTTCCGTCGAAGCAGTTCCAGTTTATTGTTGCAAACTCCCAGCTTATATAGACAAACAGGACGGTTTTAGGAGGGACTTTCCATAGTTGCACCAATCATGTTAAAGGTCAAATTGTCATGTCCCTTCATTATAACAGGAGTCTATGGAGATCACACACTGTCTACGTGCATGGGAATCAAGAGAGCCAATCAAAAACTTTGACAGACAACATAGACCCTGCCCCCATCTCTTCCGCCAGGCGCCATCTTAGGTTTTCGACCACAAAGCTAGCCCCTTTGTTTTTAAGGTTTCTCATTTAGGGCCCCACAAAGAAGAACTAAAGAGGCTCTTGATGAAAGTGAAAGAGGAAAGCAAAAATGTTGGTTTAAAGCTCAACATTCAGAAAACAAAGATTATGGCATCCAGTCCCATCACTTCATAGGAAACAGATGGAGAAACAGTGGAAACAGTGTCAGACTTTAGTTTTTGGGCTCCAAAATCACTGCAGATGGTGCTTGCAGCCATGAATTAAAAGACACTTAATCTTTGGAAGAAAAGTTATGACCAACCTAGATAACATATTCAAAAGCAGAGACATTACTTTGCTGATGAAGGTCTGTCTAGTTAAGGCTATGGGTTTTCCTGTGCTCATGTAAGGATGTGAGAGTTGGACTGTGAAGAAGGCTGAGCACCAAAGAACTGATTCTTTTGAACTGTGGTGTTGGAGAAGACGCTTGCGATTCCCTTGGACTGCAAGGAGATCCAACCCGTCCATTCTAAAGGAGATCAGGCCTGGGATTTCTTTGGAAGGACTGATGCTAAAGCTGAAACTCTAGTACTTTGGCCACCTCATGTGAAGAGTTGACTCATTGGAAAAGACTCTGATACTGGGAAGGATTGGGGGCAGGAGGAGAAGGGGACGACAGAGGATGAGATGGCTGGATGGCATCACGAACTCGATGAACGTGAATCTGAGTGAACTCCGGGAGATGGTGATGGACAGGGAGGCCTGGCATGCTGCAATTCATGGGGTCGCAAAGAGTCAGACAAGACTGAGCGACTGAACTGAACTAGAGTAAATAAAAAAGAGTCAATATATAGTGAATAATGCAATGAATGAGATCAGAAACACTCTGGAGGCAACAAATACTAGAATATCAGAGGCAGAAGATAGGTTTAGTGAAATAGAAGATAGAATGGTAGAAATAAATGAATCAGAAAGGAAAAAAGAAAAATGAATTAAAAGAAATGAGGACAATCTCAGAGACCTGCAGGATAATATAAAACGCTCCAACATTCAAATTATAGGAATCCCAGAAGAAGAAGACAAAAAGAAAGACCATGAGAAAATACTTGAGGAGATAATAGTTGAAAACTTCCCTAAAATGGGGAAGGAAATAGTCACCCAAGTCCAGGAAACCTAGAGAGTTCCAAACAGGATCAATCCAAGACGAAACACCCCAAGACACATATTAATCAAATTAACAAAGACCAAACACAAAGAACAAATATTAAAAGCAGCACAGGAAAAACAACAAATAACACACAAGGGGATTCCTATAAGGATAATAGCTGATCTTTCAATAGAAACTCTTCAGACCAGGAGGGAATGGCAGGACATACTTAAAGTGATGAAAGAAAATAACTTACAGCCCAGATTACTGTACCCAGCAAGGATCTCATTCAAATATGAAGGAGAAATAAAAACTTTACAGACAAGCAAAAGCTGAGAGAATTCAGCACCAACAAACCAGCTCTCCAACAAATGCTAAAGGATATTCTCTAGACAGGAAACACAAAAAGGACGTATAAACCGGAACCCCAAATAATAAAGTAAATGGCAACGAGACCATACTTATCAATAATTACCTTAGACGTAAATGGATTGAATGCCCCTACCAAAAGGCGAAGACTGGCTGAATGGATACAAAAATAAGACCCCATACATGTTGTCTACAAGAGATCCACCTCAAAACAAGGAACACATACAGACTGAAAGTGAAGGGCTGGAAAAAGTTATTCCATATAAATAGAGACCAAAAGAAAGCAGGAGTAGCAATACTCATATCCGATAAAATAGACTTTAAAACAAAGGCTGTGAAAAGAGACAAAGAAAGATGCAACATAATGATCAAAGGATCAATCCCAGAAGAAGATATAACAATTATAAATATATATGCACCCAACATAGGAGCACCGCAATATGTAAGACAATTGCTAACAAGCATGAAAGGGGAAATTAACAATAACACAATAATAGTGGGAGACTTTAATACCCCACTCACACCTATGGACAGATCAATTAAACAGAAAATTAACAAAGAAATGCAAACTTTAAATGATACAATAGACCAGTTAGACCTAATTGATATCTATAGGACATTTCACCCCTGAAACAATGAATTTCACCTTTTTCTCAAGTGCTCACAGAACCTTCTCCAGGATAGATCACATCCTGGGCCATAAATCTAGCATTGGTAAATTAAAAAAACTTGAAATCATTCCAAGCATCTTTTCTGACCATAATGCGTTAAGATTAGATGTCAATTATAGGAGAAAAACAATTAAAAATTCCAACATACAGCGGTTGAACAACACCCTTCTGAATAACCAACAAATCACAGAAGAAATAAAAATATGTATAGAAACGAATGAAAATGAAAACACAACAACCCCATACCTGTGGGACACTATAAAAGCAGTGCTAAGAGGAAAGTTCATAGCAATACAGGCATACCTCAAGAAACAAGGAAAAAGTCAAATAAATAACCTAACTCTACACCTAAATCAACTAGAAAAGGAAGAAATGGATAACCCCAGAGTTAGTAGAAGGAAATAAATCTTAAAAATTAGGGCAGAAATAAATGCAAAAGAAACAAAAGAGACCATAGCAATAATCAACAAAACCAAAAGCTGATTCTTTGAAAGGATAAATAAAATTGACAAAGCATTAGCCAGACTCATCAAGAAACTAAGGGAGAAAAATCAAATCAGTAAAATTAGAAATGAAAATGGAGAGATCACAACAGACAACACAGAAATACAAAGGATCATAAGAGACTACTATCAGCAATTATATGCCAATAAAATGGACAACTTGGAGGTAATGGACATTCTTAGAAAAGTACAACTTTCCAAAACTGAAAAAGGAAGAAAGAGAAAAATCTTAACAGGCCCATCACAAGCACTGAAATTGAAACTGTAATCAGAAATCTTCCAGCAACCAAAAGCCCAGGTCCAGACGGCTTCACAGCTAAATTCTACCAAAAATTTAGAAAAGAGCTAACATCTATCCTACTAATACTCTTCCAGAAAATCACAGAGGAAGGTAAACTTGCAAACTCATTCTATGAGGCCACCATCCCCCTAATACCAAAACCTGACAAAGATACCAAAAACAAACAAACAAACACTACAGGCCAATATCACTGATGAACATAGATGCAAAAATCTTTAACAAAATTCTAGCAGTCAGAATCCAACAACCATTAAAAAGATCATACATCATGACCAAGTGGGCTTTATCCCAGGGATGCAAGGATTCTTCAATATCCACGAATCAATCAATGTAATACACCACATAAACAAATTGAGAAATAAAAGCCATATGATTATCTCAATAGATGCAGAGAAGGCCTTTGAGAAAATTCAACATCCATTTATGATTAAAACTCTCCAGAGAGCAGGAATAGACGGAACATACTTCAACATAATAAAAACTATATATGACAAACCCACAGCAAACATTATCCTTAATGGTGAAAAATTGAAAGCATTTCCCCTAAAGTCAGGAACAAGACAAAGGTGTTCACTCTCACCACTACTATTCAACATAGTTCTGAAAGTTTTGACCATAGCAATCAGAGCAGAAAAAGAAATAAAAGGAAGCCAAATTGGAAAAGAAGTAAAACTGTAACTGTTTGCAGATGATGTGATCCCCTATATAGAAAAACCTAGAGACTTCACCAGAAAATTACTAGAGCTAATCAATGAATATAATAAAGTTGAAGCATATAAAATCAACACTCAGAAATCCCTTGCATTCCTATACACTAATAATGAGAAAGTAGAAAAAGAAGTTAAGGAAACAATTCCATTCACCATTGCAACGAAAAGAATAAAATACTTAGGAATATATCTATCTAAAGAAACTAAAGACCTATATATTGAAAACTATAAAACACTGATGAAAGAAATCAAAGAGGACACTAATAGATGGACAAATATACCATGTTCATGGATTAGAAGAGTCAATATAGTGAAAATGAATATACTACCCAAAGCAATGTACAGATTCAATGCAATCCTTATCAAGTTACCAGCAGTATTTTTCACAGAACTAGAACAAATAATTTCACAATTTGTATGGAAATACAAAAAACCTCGAATAGCAAAAGCAATCTTGAGAAAGAAGAATGGAACTGGAGGAATCAACCTGCCTGACTTCAGGCTCTACTACAAAGCCACAGTCATCAAGACAGTATGGTACTGGCATAAAGACAGAAATATAGATCAAGGGAACAAAAGAGAAAGCCCTGAGATAAATCCACACACCTTTGGACACCTTATCTTCGACAAAGGAGGCAAAAATATACAGTGGATTAAAGACAATCTCTCTAACAAGTGATGCTGGGAAAACTGGTCAACCACTTGTAAAAGAATGAAACTAGATCACTTTCTAACACCACACACAAAAATAAACTCAAAATGGATTAAAGATCTAAATGTAAGATCAGAAACTATAAAACTCCTAGAGGAGAACATAGGCAAAACATTCTCCGACATAAATCACAGCAGGATCCTCTATGATCCACCTCCCAGTATACTGGATATAAAAGCAAAAATAAACAAATGGGATCTAATTAAAATTAAAAGCTTCTGCACAACAAAGGAAACTATAAGTAAGGTGAAAACACAGCCTTCTGAATGGGAAAAAACAATAGCAAATGAAGCAACTGACAAACAACTAATCTCAAAAATACACAAGCAACACCTGCAGGTCAATTCCAGAAAAATAAACTACTCAATCAAAAAATGGGTCAAAGAACTAAATAGACATTTCTCCAAAGAAGACATACAGATGGCTCACAATCACATGAAAAGATGATCAATATCACTCATTATCAGAGAAATGCAAATCAAAACCATGATGAGGTATCATTTCACACCAGTCAGAATGGATGCGATCCAAATTCTACAAGCAATAAATGCTGGAGAGAGTGTGGAGAAAAGGGAACCCTCTTACACTGTTGGTGGGAATTCAAACTAGTACAGCCACTATAGAGAACAGTGTGGAGATTCCTTAAAAAACTGGAAATACAACTGACTCATGACCCAGCAACCCCACTGCTGGGCATACACACTGAGGAAACCAGAATTGAAAGAGACACATGTACCCCAATGTTCATTGTAGCGCTGTTTATAATAGCCAGGACATGGAAGCAACCTAGATGTCCATCAGCAGATGAATGGATAAGAAAGCTGTGGTACATATACACAATGTCAGCCATTAAAAAGAATACATTTGAATCAGTTCTAATGAGGTGGATGAAACTGGAGCTGATTATACAGAGTGAAGTAAACCAGAAAGAAAAACACTAATACAGTATACTAACACATATATATGGAATTTAGAAAGATGGTAATGATACCCTCTATGTGAGACAACAAAAGAGACACAGAGGTATAGAATGGACTTTTGGACTCTGAAGGAGAGGGAGAGGGTGGTATGATTTGGGAAAATGGCATTGAAACCTGTATACTATCATGTAAGAAATGAATCGTCAGTCTATGTTCGATATAGGATACAGGATGCTTGGAGCTGGTGCACGTGGTAGATCCAGAGAGATCATATGGGGTGGGTGGTGGGAGAGGGTTTCAGGATTGGGAACTCATGTACACCCATGGTGGATTCATGTCAATGTATGGCAAAACCAATGCAGTATTATTAAACAAAATGAAGTAAAAGTAAAAATTTAAAATAGAAAAAAAAACATGATAAATACATGCATAATTCAAAAAAAAGTATAATCTCTCACCCATTGAATTAGTATATACATTATTTATTTTAATAGTAATTGATTAATCTCAGTATAAATACTCAAACAACATATTTGGGATCCATGACAGTTCAAACTGAATTTGTTGTGTTTGTACACAAACTAGTTATTGCTTTTTAATGCACATTTCCTCTATTTCCTATATATAATTATGCTTTTTGATTTTAGCTTTTTTTTTTACAAGTTAAAATCTCTGATATCAGTTCAGTTCAGTTCCTTGTCATGTCTGACTCTTTGCGACCCATGGACCACAGCACACCAGGCCTCCCTGTCCATCACCAACTCCCGGCGTTTACCCAAACTCATGTCCATTGAGTTGGTGATGCCATCCCAACCATCTCAACCTCTGTCATTCCCTTCTCCTCCCACCTTCAATCTTTCCCAGCATCAGGGTCTTTTCAAATGAGTCAGCTCTTCACATGAGGTGGCCAAAGTATTGGAGTTTCAGCTTTAACATCAGTCTTACCAGTGAACATCCAGGACTGATCTCCTTTAAGATGGACTGGTTGGATCTCCTTGCAGTCCAAGGGACTCTCAAGAGTCTTTTCCAACACCACAGTTCAAAAGCATCAATTCTTTGGCACTCAGCTTTCTTTATAGTCCAACTCTTACATCCATATATGACTCTTGGAAAAACCATAGCTTTGACTAGATGGACCTTGGTTGGCAACATAATGTATCTGTTTTTTAATATGCTGTCTACATTGGTCATAACTTTCCTTCCAAGGAGTAAGCGTCTTTTAATTTCACAGCTGCAGTCACCATCTGCAGTGATTTTGGAGGCCCCCAAAATAAAGTCAGCCACTGTTTCAGCTGTTTCCCCATCTATTTGCCATGAAGTGAGGGGAACAGATGCCATGATCTTCGTTTTCTGAATGCTGAGCTTTAAACCAACTTTTTCACTCTCCTCTTTCACTTTAATCAAGAGGCTTTTGAGTTCCTCTTCACTTTCTACCATAAGGGTAGTGTCATCTGCGTATCCGAGGTTATTGATATTTCTCCTGGCAATCTTGATTCCAGCTTGTGCTTCTTCCAGCCTAGCATTTCTCACGATGTATTCTGCATAGAAGTTAAAGAAGCAGGGTGACAATATACAGCCTTGACGTACTCCTTTTCCTATTTGGAACCAGTCTGTTCTTCCATGTCCAGTTCTAACTGTTGCTTCCTGACCTGCATATAGGTTTCTCAAGAGGCAATTCAGGTGGTCTGGTATTCTCATCTCTTGAAGAATTTTCCACAGTTTATTGTGATCCACACAAAGGCTTTGGCATAGTCAATAAAGCAGAAGTAGATGTTTTTCTGGAACTCTCTTCCTTTTTGATAATCCAGTGAAGTAAAGTTGCTCAGTCATGTCTGACTCCTTGCAACACCATTGTCTGTAGCCTGCAAGGCTCCTCTGTCCATGAGATTCTCCAGGCAAGAATACTGGAGTGGGTTGCCATTTCCTTCTCCAGTGAATGTTGGCAATTTGATCCTGGTTTTCTAAATCCAGCTTGAACATCTGGAAGTTCATGGTTCACATATTGCTGAAGCCTGGCTTGGAGAATTTTGAGCATTGTTTTACTAGCATGTGAGATGAGTGCAATTGTGCAGTAGTTTGAGCATTCTTTGGCATTTCCTTTCTTTGGGATAGGAATGAAAACTGACCTTTCATTCCTGTGGCCACTGCTGGGGTTTCCAAATTGGCTGGCATATTGAGTGTAGCACTTTCATAGCATCATCTTTTCGGATTTGAAATAGCTCAACTGGAATTCTATCACATCCACTAGCTTTGTTCGTAGTGATGCTTCCTAAGGCTCACTTGACTTCACATTCCAAGATGTCTGGCTCTAGGTGAGTGATCATGCCATCATGATTATCTGGGTCATGAAGATCTTTATTGTATAGTTCTTCTGTGTATTCGGGCTTCCCTTGTGGCTCAGCTGGTAAAGAATCCATTTGCAATGTGGGAGACCTGGGTTCAATCTCTGGGTTGGGAAGATCCCCTGGAGAAGGGAAAGGCTACCCACTCTAGAATTCTGGCCTGGAGAGTTCCATGGACTCTATAGTGCATGGGATCACAAAGAGACAAGACTGAGCGACTTTCACTTTCACTTTCTATGTATTCTTGCCACCTCTTCTTAATATCTTCTGCTTCTGTTAGGTCCATGCGATTTCTGTCCTTTATTGAGCCCATCTTTGCATGAAATGTTTCCTCGGTATCTAATTTCCCTGAAGAGATCTCTAGTCTTTCCCATTCTTTTTGTTTTCCTCTATTTCTTTGCACTGATCGCTAAGGAAGGCTTTCTTATCTCTCCTTGCTATTCTTTGGAACTCTGCATTGAAATAGATAATGAATGAGAACTACCACATAGCATAGGGAACTCTACTAAATGCTCTGTGGTGACCCAAATGGGAAGAAAATCCAAAAAAGAGTGTATATGTGTGTGTGTGTATATATATCTGATTCACTTTGCTGTACAGCAGAAACTAACATTGTGAAACAACTATACTTCAATAAAAATTAATTAATAAAAAATTTGCTTCTAATCCAACAATTATTTTTTTCAGAAATCATCAATATCATACACTGTAACAGAATGTGCATGACAGATGGGATATAAGCTTGTCTTCCATTATTAAACTGACTGTGTAGTTGAAAACTGTTTGTAAAAAAATAAAATTATGCCTCTATATCTCAGTAGAGTTCAAATTATGAAATTCATTTTGTACATCATGGCAGCTTCCTGTTAACATTAATTTCAAAAATTATTGACTGTGCTTAATATCAACTCCTGACTTTTAATAAAGAAAGCCTAACATTAAAAAAAACATGTAGACTATAATTTCTTAACATTTCCCTCATTTGTCCTTCTACTCACATGACTACCATGTAGTCTATTTCTTCAGTATTTCTTTTTTGTTTTTAAAAAATGAGATGAGTTCATTTAGCATAAAACTCACCATTTTGGCTATTTTAAAGTATGCAGTTTAGTGATTGTTAAATATATTTACAATATTGTGCAGCCATAGTAAATACTAATTCCCAGAATATTTTCATCACTCAGAAAGAAAACCTATAATTAGCAGTTTATTTATCCCTTTGCCTATCCTTATGGCAACCACTAATCCACTTTCTGTCTTTGTAAATTTGCCTGTCCTGGAAACTTTATTTAAATGGAATCTTACAGTGTATGGCCTTTTGCATTTTCACTTATCATAATGTTTTCAAGTTTCATTCATATTGTAACATGCATCAGTATGTCCTACTTTTTATTGCCAAGTATTATGACCAACCTAGATAGTATATTCAAAAGCAGAGACATTACTTTGCTGACTAGGGTCCGTCTAGTCAAGGCTATGGTTTTTCTAGTAATCATGTATGGATGTGAGAGTTGGACTGTGAAGAAGGCTGAGCACTGAAAAATTGATGCTTTTGAAGTGTGGTGTTGGAGAAGACTCTTGAGAGTCCCTTAGACTGCAAGGAGATCCAACCAGTCTATTCTGAAGGAGGTCAGCCCTGGGATTTCTTTGGAAGGAATGATGCTAAAGCTGAAACTCCAGTACTTTGGCCACCTCATGTGAAGAGTTGACTCATTGGAAAAGACTCTGATGCTGGGAGGGATTGGGGGCAGGAGGAGAAGGGGAGACAGAGGATGAGATGGCTGGATGGCATCATGGACTCGATGGACATGAGTCTGATTGAGCTCCAGGAGATGGTGATGAACAGGGAGGCCTGTCATGCTACGATTCATGGGGTCGCAAAGAGTCGGACATGACTGAGTGACTGAACTGAACTGAATATTATATTGTATGGATATACCACTATTTATTTCTATTTTTTCAGCTGATGAATATACTTTTCACTTATTGGCTGTTGTGTGTGTATTAGTAGCTCAGTCGTGCCCGACTCTTTGCGACCCCATGGACTGCAGTCCACCAGGTTCCTCTGTCCATGAGATTTTCCATTCAAGGATACTAGAGTGGGTTGCCATTTCCTTCTCCAGGGGATCTTCCCAACCCAGGGATCAAACCCAGGTCTTCTACACTGCAGGCAAATTCTTTACCGACTGAGCTACAAATAAATATTCAGGTAAAATATTTATGTACAATTTTTTTTCATGTAGAAAACACATCTTTTCAATTCTTTTGAGTATATAGCTAGGAATGAAATTGCTAGTTAACTCTGTAACTTTTGAGCAACTGCCAAAGTTTTTGTCATGGTTGCTCCATTTAACTTTTCCTCTAGCAAAGTATGAGGCTTCTAGTTTCTCTACTCATCAACACTTGCTATTTTTTTTTCTTTCATTGTAGCCATCCTAGCAGGTGTGAAATAGTATTCCTCACTGTTTCTTAAGTGGTATTTCTTTCATAACTTTTTCATTGACCTCCTGGTCTCTTCTTCAGAATAGATTTCCAAGGGGACATTAAAATCATTTAGTTTCTTATTTAAAAATCTAAATGGTTGCATAATAGATCTATCAAATTAGATATGAATTTGCTATCCTGTTACTCAAGGATTTGTAATCTACTAATATGTATGGAGCTACAATTTGGTTGCTAATGCGTTAGTTTTCAACAAATCTAAAAATTCAGCTATCACTTGGCTAACTGTTAATACTGTCCTCTTACCTGACTTTGTTAATTTTGTTTCTTGTACCTCCACTTCTGTACGTGAACTTACTACTTTTCCTTCAAGGTTTATCTCAGAAATCATCTTCCAAATGAAGCCTCTTCTGATCCTTCCATTCTTTCCCTTCTTTTGAACATCCAGAGTAATTGGTATATTTTTACATCATCTATCTTATTCTGCCTTATAATCTGAAACACTGAGTTCTTTCCTTGACCTTCCTCCTTAGTACAAATACTTACTCATCTTGTGTCCCTGAAGTGCCTTACACATGTAAAATATTTAATAATGATCAACTAATTTGAAATTGTTCAATGGTTTAACAGATATTAGATGAATTTTTGAGGTATAGAGTGCTGTGTGGTACTGAAATGGAGCAGGACCCTATGTTCCTTCTTCTTCATGTCCTCTGCCAGCCTTTTGTCTGAGGAAAAACTTTAGCCAAAGGATAAATTTAATCAGAAGTGAGAAAAAGCAGAAGCAAAGAAAAACAATCTGACAAGACTAATCATGAAAATTTTGCAACTTGTTTTATGTCTCTGGATATGTTTCAGTGTCTCTTGGTTTATAGTCTGGGAACTTGGATAGAGTTTTTACCTGGCTGTTGTGTGAAAATTGTATAAATCTTAATTTATGTTGTATTGGTTCATGGTGTTTTTCAGGTATATACTATCCTTCTACTTTGTGTATTCATTTTATTAATTTTTGAGAGTTTGATACTGAAATGCCAACTAAAAATCCTAATTTAAAAAAAGAGGGAGGGGGAACAAGATGGCAGATGAGTAGGTGGACATGGAGTACATCTCTCTCCACAGATACATCAAGAATACACCTTCAGACACACAAGTGCATGCAGGACACCAGCTGAGAGTGGACAGGAGTACCTGACCAGTGGAAAAGAATGTCAAGAACCATGCAAAACTCAGTAGGATGAAGGAACTAGGGGAAAAACAGAAGTGTTATTAGGACTGGACCTGCCCTCAGCGGGGGGGGGAACTGAAGCAGGGGTTCAATCCCCACACTGGGGCGATTGTCTGAGTCAGAGGAGAAACATTTAAGGCTGAGAGTGAAACAGCTGACCTGTGGCAGCCTAAATGGGATGAGAATCAGACAGTCCTTGCCACAGCCATACATACCCTGGACAGGAACCCTGGTTCCTGGAATGTGCAGTGGCTGGGAGCTGGAGTTTAGGGATTGTGGAGCAATCCCAGAGTAAGGGCTGATGTTGACTGCAGAGAGACAGATTGAGGGGATGTGAAGGAGGAAATCGTGGTGGGAAATGCTGGTAGAGGAAAGCTAGGCAGCCATGGAAGAAAGGCAGTACTGCTAAGTCACACGCAGAGGGTGGAGCCATCACCATAGCCTCTCTCTCCCCACACGTTAGCATCGGCAGGTGAACAATAGAGAGGCTGGCCCATCAAACACGTGATGCACTGAACTACAGAGTAAGACCCCACCCAGGATGCCCCTTTAAGTGCCTGAGGCACCAATCAACAGAAGACCCAGGCAAGGGAGCCCTCTAAGTACCTGAATGGGCAGAGCTACGGAGAAAGACTGGCCATCGAGGCCTTCCGTTTGTCACTACAAGAGGCTTGAAAAAGACTCTAATAGGGCTGTAACTCCTGCACCTGGAGGCAGTCGGTGTCCCTGCACACTAGGCGCCGCCACGGTCCCCCTCAAGCCAAGCAGCTGTGCCACCTTCACACTCAATTCTTACTGGGGCAGAGCTGCCACAGGCAAAGAAAGTCTTGCATCTATGTGTGCAGGGTCACTCCACTCGTGTTGGACTCTTTGTGACCCTGTAGACTGTGTGGCCTGGCAGGCTTCTCTATCAGGGAGAGTGTATCTCCAGGTAAGAATGCTAGAGCATATTGGCCAATACTTGTTGCCATATCCTTCTAGAGCACTATATTTCCTGTTGCTCTAGCTGTCAACTCCCTTGAGTACCTGGTGCTGTCAGAACCCCTGCGATCCCAGCAGCTGCACCACCCTCCACGCCTGGCCCTCACAGGGGCAAGCCTAAGTCCTCCAGGGCAGCCTCAGGAGCAAACCCCAGTGGATGACCCACATGTATAGGTGGAAATGAAACCACAATTGAAAACCAGGGACAGAGTGGCTAAGGAAGACCCAAAACCTTCCCACCAGCTGTACAAGCTGAAGATTAAATCCACAAGATCAACTATGCAGAATATAAAAGATCATTGAGAACTACTCCCCCCCACCACACACACACAAAGCACTAGCTGATAGCTGTGGACATTGGAGGCAAAAATACACAGGAGTTGGACCAGATTAGAATCTGAGCTGCCCCCACAGCAGGTCCAGAGATCAGCACAGTGTTGAAGGGCAACCTAGGGAGGTAAGGTTGTCCTGTGACTCCCAGCTAGGGAAAGGACTCTTATAGCAGTGATGCAAGAAAAACACTTATTATTCTTATGTTATGATTTGTTCTGCAGATTCATTTGGATTTTTTTTCTTTTTTCTTTTCTTTTTTCCCCTCCCCTCTATTGTAGTTGTTGATTTTATTGGCTCTATGGAATCCAATTAAGCTTTTGAGCTTTTTTTTTTTCTTTCCCCTCCTCAGTCACTTTTTAAATTTTTATTGTTGTTATAAACCTCTGCCTCTATATTGGGCTTTTGCATTTGTATGGAGTTTTTCTTTTTTTTCCTTTTCTCTTTTCTAAATATTAATTTTTAAAAATCTATTATTTTTTTCTACATTTATTCCTTTGTTTGCTTTTCCTACTGTTCTTTTCCCTTGCAGTTAATCTTTAATGCATATAAATATTCTTTATCCACCTCTATTTTAATTTTTTATATCTATTCTTTCCTTCTTTTCTTTCTTTCCTTTCCTCTCAACATATTTGTTAGTTTCATTTTCATTGCTTTATTCCCCATTGGCACCTTGCTTTAATTTTGTTTTCTAGTTTATGCTTTAGTTAGATTTGTTCTGATAGATATAATTTTTGGTTTCCTTCTGGGTCATTCTATTGTCCTTTATTTTTGTTGGACTGTTTTGATTTTGTTTATGGGTGTGTATATATATGATTATATTCACCCACACTTTTTTTGTTGTTATAAACCTCTGCCTCTACATTTGGCTTTTGCAATTGTGTAAAGTTTTCTTTTTACTTTTTCTCTCTTCTTCCATTTTTTTTCTTTTCTGTTTTTTTATAATTTTAAATTTTAATTCTTTTAAACCTGCTATATTTTTTTCTACATTTATTTCTTTGTTTGCCTCTCCTACTGCTCTTTTCCCCTTGTAGTTAATCTTCATCTACCTCTGTTTAACTTTTCTTACCTATTCTTTCTTTCTTTCCTTTCCTCTCAACATATTTGTTAGTTGTGTTTTCCTTGCTTTACTCCCCCTTGGCACCTTGCTTTAGTTTTGTTTTCTAGTTCATACTTTAGTTAGTTTTGTTCTTAACTGGTGAATATAATTTTTGATTTCCTTTGTTCATAGGGTCAGTCTACTGTAATTTATTTTTGTTGGACTGTTTTTACTTTGCGCAAAGGTTAAAATGTATATATGTATATTCCATTATTTTAATTATTATTTTATTATCTTGTAACTGCCATTTGTCTGGGGTTCATCTTTGGTTTCTCATTTTTGGATATTTGGTTTAATCTCACTTAGTGCCATAACAAACTGCTTGTGGAATCTTTGTTCCTGGCTAGAGATCAAGCCCTGAATCTTTGGAGTGGGAGCACTGACTCAAAGACCCTAGACTACCAGAGAACTAACCCTGCTACTGCTGCTGCTGCTGCTGCAGAGAACTAACCCTTGGGTGTATCAAATAGTCGGAACTCACACAAAGAAAACCTCTTGAATACAAGACCCAGTATCACCCAATAGCACCCTGTGTAGGAAGTCTCATCTACACAACAAACAAAACAAAAGTACAAACCCAATCATCAGTAGACAGGAGTACCATCTCACTCAGCCTTGCCCATCAGAGGCAAAACAAACAAACAACAAAAAACTCAGCACAAATCGCACCCTATATGAAGCTTACACAAACTACTGGACCAACTTAGGAGGGCAGAAACCAAAAGGAAGAAAAATTCAACCTTCTTCAAGGAAAGAATTCAACTTTCCTTGAAGCCTGGGAAAAGGAGACCTCAAACACAATAAGTGAAAAAAAAAAAAGAAAAGGCAGAGAAATACTACACAAATGAAGGAATAAACTAGAAACACAGAAGTCCAAGTAAATAAAGAGGAAATAGGCAAACTACCTAAAAAGAATTCAGAATAATGATAGTAAAGATGAAAAAAAAAAAAATCCTGGAAGAACAAATGGAGAAAATGCAAGAATCAGTGAACAAAGACCTAGAAGAATTAAAGAATAAACATACAGAGACAAACAACACAATTACTGAAATAAAAAATACTCTAGAAGGAGTCAATAGCAGAATATCTGAAGCAGAAGAATGAATCAGTGAGCTGGAAGATAAAATGGTGGAAATAACTTCTGAAGATCAGAATAAAGTAAAAAAGAATGAAAAGAATGGAGGATAGTCTCAGAGACCTCTGAGACAATATAAAACACACTGACATTCTATAAGAAGAGAAAAAGAAAGGGTATAAGAAAATTTTTGAAGACGTTATAGTTGAAAATTTCCCCAAGATGGAAAAGGAAATAGTCACTCAAGTCCAAGAGTCCCATACAGGATAAATCCAAGAAATAACATGCCAAGACACACAATAATCAAACTAACAAAGACTAAACACAATGAAAATATTAAATGTAGCCAGGAGAAGCAACAAGTAACACACAAGGGAAATCTCATAAGCTTAACAGCTGATCTTTCATCAGAAACTCTACAGGTCAGAAGGGAATGGCAGGGTATACTTAAAGTGCTGAAAGGGAAAAATCTACAACCAGGATTACCATACCTGGCATTGATCTCATTCAAAATTGATGGAGAAATCAAAAGCTTTTCAGATAAGCAAAAGTTAAAAGAATTCAGTACCACAAAACCAGCTTTACAACAAATGTTAGAGGGACGTATATAGTCAAGAAATACAAGAGAAGAAAAAAGATCTACAGAATCAACCCCAAACAATTAAGAAAATGGCAATAAGAACATATATATCAATAATTACTTTAAATGTAAATGGATTAAATGCTCCAACCAAAAGACACAAACTGGCTGAATGGATACAAAAACAAGACCCATATACATGCTGTCTACAAGAAACCCACTTCAGACCTGAAGAGGCATATAGACTGAAAGTGAGAAGGTGGAAAAATATATTCCATGCAAATGGGAAGCAAAAGAAAGCAGGAGTAGCAATCTTCATATCAGACAAAATAGGCCTTAAAGTAAAGAAGATTACAAGAGATAAGGAAGGACACTGCATAATGATCAAGGGATCAGTCCAAGAGGAAGACCTAACAATTGTAAATATCTATGCATCCAACATAGGAGCACCTGAATACATAAGACAAACACTAACAGACATAAAAGAAGTTGACAGTAACACAATAGTAGTAGGGGATTTTAACACCTCACTCACACCAATGGACAGATCATTAAAACAGAAATTAATAAGGAAACACAAGTCTGAAATGATACATTAGATGAGATGGATATCATTGATATCTTCAGGGCATTCTATCCAAATGCAGAAGAATACACGTTCTTCTCAAGTGTACATGGAATATTTTCCAGATAGACCACATCTTTGGTCACAAATCAAACCTCAGTAAATTTAAGAAAATTGAAATCAAATCAAGCCTCTCCTTCGACCACAATGCTATGAGACTAGATATCAATTACAAGAAGAAAACTAAGAAACACAAACACATGGAGATTAAACAACACGTTTCTAAATAACCAACAGGATACTGAAGAAATCAAAAGGGAAATCAAAAAATTTCTAGAGACAAATGACAATGAAAACACGACAACTCAAAATCTATGGGATGCAGCAAAAGCATTTCTAAGAGGGAAGATTATAGCAATACAATACTATCTCGAGAAATAGGAAAACTATTGAATAGACAATCTAGCTTTACACCAAAAACAACTGGAAAAAGAACAGAAAACCCCCAAAATTAGTATAAGGAAAGAAATCATGAAGATCTGAGCATAAATAAATAAAAAGAAATGAAAGAGACAATAGTAAAAATTAATAAAACTAAAACCTGGTTCTTTGAGAAGATAAACAAAATTGACAAACCTTTAGCCAGACTCATCAAAGAAAAAAGAGAAATGAATCAAATCAACAACATTAGAAATGAAAAAGGAGAGGTCACAGCAGACAGTGGAGAAATACAAAGGATTAGAAGAGAGTATAATGAAAAAAATATGGCAATAAAATAGATAACCTGGAAGAAATGGGAAGATTCTTAGAAAAGTTCAATCTTTTAAGACTGAATCAGGAAGAAATAGAAATTATGAACAACCCAATAACAAGCACTGAAATTGAAGCTGTGATAAAAAGTTTTCCAAAAGCAAAAGTCCAGGACCAGATGGCTTCATAGGAGAATTCTGTCATTTAGAGAAGAGGTAATGCCTGTCCTTCTAAAACTCTTTCAAAAATTGCAGAGGAAGGAATACTTCCAAACTCATTCCACAAGGCCACCATCACCCTGGTATCAAAACTAGACAAAGACAACACACAAAAAGACAACTACAGGCCAATATCACTGATGAGCATAGATGCAAAAATTCTCAACAAAATTTAGGAAACACAATTCAGCAACACATCAAAAAGCTCATACACCATGTTCAAGTTGGGTTTATTCCAGGGATGCAAGGATTCTTCAATATACACAAACCAATCAATGTGGTACACCATATTAACAAATTGAAAGATAAAAATCATATGATACTCTCAATAGATGCAGAAAAAGCCTTTGACAAAATTCAGGACCCATTTATGATTAAAACTCTTCAAAAATGGGCATAGAAGGAACCTACCTTTACATAGTGAAGGCCATATTTGATAGCCTATGGCAAACATTATTCTCCATGGTGAAAAACTGAAAGCAATCCCCATAAGATCAGGAACAAGACAAAGGTGTCCACTTTCACCATTCTTATTCAAAATCGTTCTGGAAGTCCTAGCTACAGCATTCAGAGAAGAAAAAGAAATAAAATGAATCCATATCAGAAAAGAAGTAAAGCTCTCACTGTTTGCAGATGACATGATACCTTACACAGAAAACCCTAAAGATAGTATCAGAAAATTACCAGAGCTAATCAGTGAATTTAGCAAAGCTGCAGGATAAAAAATCAATACCCAGAAATCACTTGCATTTCTATATATTAACAATAAAAAATCAGAAAGAGAAAGTAAGGAATCAATCCCCTTCACCAAAGCAACAAAAAGAATTAACTATCTAGGAATAAACTTACCTAAGGAGACAAATGAACTGTACCTGGAAAATTATGAGACACTAATGAAAGAAATCAAAGGTGACATAAACAGATGGAGAGATATTCCATGTTCCTTGGTAGGAAGAATCAATATTGTGAAAATGGCTATACTACCAAACACAGTCTACAGATTCAATATGATACCTGTCAAACTACCAATGGCATTTTTCACAGAACTAGAACAAAAATAATCATATGAAAACACAAAGACCCTGAATAGCCAAAGCAGTATTGAGAAAGTAGAATGGAGGTGGAGGAATCAACCTTCCTGACTTCAATTATACTACAAAGCTACAGTCATCAAGATAGTTATAATACTGGCACAAAAACAGAAATACAGACTAATGGAACAAGATAGAAAGCCCAGAAATAACCCCATGCATCTATGGGTACCTTATTTTTGACAAACGAGGCAAGAATATACAGTGGAGCAAAGACAGCCTCTTCAATAAATGGTTGTGGGAAAACTGGACAGCTACATGTACAAAAATGAAATTAGAACACTTCCTAACCATACACATAGATAAACTCAAAATGGATTAAAGACATACTTGTAAGACCAGAAACTATAAAACTCTTAGAGGAAAACATAGGCTGAACACTCAATGACATAAAGCAAGATCCTCTATGACCCACCTCCTCAGTTCAGTTCAGTCGTATCCGACTCTTTGCTACCCCATGAATCCAGCACTCCAGGCCTCCCTGTCCATCATCAACTCCTGGAGTTCACTCAAACTCATGTCCATCGAGTCAGTGATGCCATCCAGCCATCTCATTCTCTGTCGTTGCCTTCTCCTCCTGCCCCCAATCCCTCCCAGCGCAGGGTCTTTTCCAATGAGTCAACTCTTCGCATGAGGTGGCCAAAGTATTGGAGTTTCAGCTTCAGCATCAGTCCTTCTAATGAACACCCAGGACTGATCTCCTTTAGGATGGACTGGTTGGATCTCCTTGCAGTCCAAGGGACTCTCAAGAGTCTTCTCCAACACCACAGTTCAAAAGCATCAACCGCAGTTCAAAAGCATCAATTCTTCGGCACTCAGCTTTCTTCACTGTCCAACTCTCACATCTATACATGACCACTGGAAAAACAGCCTTGACTAGATGGACCTTTGTTGGTAAAGTAATATCTCTGCTTTTGAATATACTATTTAGGTTGGTCATAAATTTCCTTCCAAGCAGTAAGCATCTTTTAATTTCATGGCTGCAATCACCATCTGCAGTGATTTTGGAGCCAAAAATAAAAATAAAGTCTGACACTGTTTCCACTATTTACCCATCTATTTCCCATGAAGTAATGGGACCAGATACCATGATCTTAGTTTTCTGAATGTTGAGCTTTCAGCCAACTATTTCACTCTTCTCTTTAAATTTTATTAAGAGGCTTTCTAGTTCCTCTTCACTTTCTGCCATAAGGGTGGTATTATCTACATATCTGAGGTCATTGATATTTTTCCTGGCAACCTTAAAGAAAGGCAATGCCAAAGAATGCTCAAACTACTGCACAATTGCACTCATCTCACATGCAAGTAAAGTAATGCTCAAAATTCTCCAAGCCAGGCTTCAGCAATACATGAACCGTGAACTTCCAGATGTTCAAGCTGGTTTTAGAAAAGGCAGAGGAACCAGAGATCAAATTGCCAACATCTGCTGGATCATGGAAAAAGCAAGAGAGTTCCAGAAAAACATCTACTTCTGCTTTATTGACTATGTCAAAGCCTTTGACTGTGTGGATTACAATAAACTGTGGAAAATTCTTCAAGAGATGGGAATACCAGACCACCTGACCTGCCTCTTGAGAAACCTATATGCAGGTCAGGAAGCAACAGTTAGAACTGGACATGGAACAGCAGACTGATTCCAAATAGGAAAAGCAGTACGTCAAGGCCGTATATTGTAACCCTGCTTATTTAACTTATATGCAGAGTACATCATGAGAAATGCTGGACTGGAAGAAGCACAAGCTGGAATCAAGATTGCTGGGAGAAATATCAATAACCTCAGATATGCTGATGACACCAGCCTTATGGCAGAAGGTGAAGAGGAACTAAAAAGCCTCTTGATGAAAGTGAAAGAGGAGAGTGAAAAAGTTGGCTTAAAGCTCAACATTCAGAAAATGAAGATCATGGCATCCGGTCCCATCACTTCATGGGAAATAGATGGAGAAACAGTGGACACAATGTCAGTTTATTTTGGGGGGCTCCAAAATCACTGCAGATGGTGACTGCAGCCATGAAATTAAAAGATGCTTACTCCTTGGAAGAAAAGTTATGACCACCCTAAATAGCATATTCAAAAGCAGAGACATTACTTGCCAACAAAGGTCCGTCTAGTCAAGGCTACGGTGTTTCCAATCATTTATGGATGTGAGAGCTGGACTATGAAGAAAGCTGAGCACCGAATAATTGATGCTTTTGAACTGTGGTGCAGGAGAAGACTCTTGAGAGTCCCTTGGGCTGCAAGGAGATCCAACCAGTCCATTCTGAAGGAGATCAGCCCTGGGATTTCTTTGGAAGGAATGATGCTAAAGCTGAATCTCCAGTACTTTGGCCACCTCATGCAAATAGTTGACTCATTGGAAAATGCTCTGATGCTGGGAGCGAGTGTGGGCAGGAGGAGAAGGGGACGACAAGGATGAAATGGCTGAATGACATCACTGACTTGATGGATGTGAGTCTGAGTGAACTCCGGGAGTTGGTGATGGACGGGGAGGCTTGGTGTGCTGCGATTCATGGGGTCACAAAGAGTCGGACATGACTGAGCAACTGAACTGAACTGAACTGAACTGATGAAACCTACAGAAATATGTATCCATAAATATACTAACTTTAAACCTGGCTTGAAGGGGAAGGAATCATGCTGATGAATTGGAAAAGTGGTGGGTGAAATAAGACAGATTCCTTGAAGTTAACTTGAAACTATAAAGGACAGTATTATTGGGGAGAGCTGAAGCACAGTAGTAAAAAGGTGTAGTTTGTTCAGTAAACCTAGTAACTTAAGTTTCAGGTGACAAACATCTTGTTTGTTGGTTTTAATTATTTTCACCTGTGTTCCTAACATCATCTGTTAAGTGGCTTAGAAGTTCAATGACCCATGTTGTTAAGAGACTTTTGTTTTCCCATAAGAGTTTTATAGAGCAAACAGACCTGAGGTCATGGGTCGTGATTTTATAAAGATAGTTTAATTTATGCCAGTGAGAAGATACTAAAGTAGCAATAACCAAATGACAGAGCATTTGCTGGTGGTGAAATCAGTTTTGAGTGAAATGGTGATTTTGTCTTCGGGCAGTAAATCTGGCTAGCAAGATGCAGGTGTCTGGCTGTTTGTCTCTGATTCTTTTCTCAAGAGGAGATTGGGACACTCCTCAGCAGGAGTGGCGACACGATCCCAGCCCCAGACCACTGTTGCTCTGCACTGCTGTAGATTTTCTCATAATCTTACAGTCGAGGCTGTTTAATAAAAGGAAAGGTATTTCTAATCTGAGATGGTTTGGGCTGAGACAGAACAGTTACTCTTGGAGGTATTTTTAAAATGCATATTAACTGTTGCATTTTTTTCTTGATTGAGAGGAGGGATGGTAGTGGGATGGAATAAATGGAAGTCAGTAAAAATTACAGAGAAAATTAGCTATTTATGTATTTTTGGAGATCATTACCCTTACACTTTAAATAAGTTTATGTGATTCATCTTTTTAAAGTATAGTTTTGAATACAGATTAATATACTCACATTGCATGAAGTAAACATCTGGCCCATGATTATCCTACTAATTTTAAAGTCCTAATAAAAAAAACAGGGTGTTTTTTCATCTAAGGATAAGGTCGTTCTGAGAAAAGAGGCATAAAATTAAACTCATAGGTGGGGCTTCTCTGGTAGTCCAGTGGTTAAGTCTCTGTACTCCCAATACAGGGGCACAGTCAGGGAACTAATATCCCAAACGCTGCAGATTGCACGCAAGAAAACCCACAAGGTCCTCATAGGTGACTGCACATTGTGATGCCAGTTAGTCCTAATTTATAATCGGAGATATACAGGGCCTGTCAGAAATGCATTGCTGATCTCTGCAAAGACCGTATCCTTGCTGATCAGTACATACACTTATGAAACTCAAATTAGAATTCAGAGTTCAGACAAGTCAGTTGGCTTTGGAAAATCAAAAGAAAGTTGGGTTATTTTGTTTAGAGTAAGGACAGCTTAAATTAGTTAAGATAGTTTGTGCAAAAAATGATAGAAATCTCTGATTCAAGCTAGCTACCTAAGATCCTTATGACTTTAATTAGATTTCTAGGGGCAGGACTGGCTCTGGAATTGGTTGATTTAGTGGTTTGGTGATGTCAGTAAGAATCCCGATTTTATTTTTTTCTCTGCTTTACTGTCACTGTAGAATTCATCAAAGGCTCTCTTTCCTTTTGATTACAGTCCTTGATTGGTACTACATGCTTCCTTGTTTGTGTGAAATTGAAAGATGGGGAAAGGGAAGACAAAAAGGAGAGAGAAGAAACTTTTTGAATTTGATGACTAGATTTGCGGTTTCAGAAAAGAGAGAGAAAAGAAAAAAAAAAACATCAAGGACTTCCCTGGAGATCCAGTGGTTGAGATTTCACCTTCCTGTGCAGGGGGTGAAGGTTTGATCCCTGGCCAAGGAGCTAAGATCCCATGTGCTTCAAGGCCAAAAACTCAAAACATAAAACAGAAGTAGTATTATAACAAATTCAATAAAAACTCTAAAAATGGTCCACATAAAAAAAAAAAAACTTTAAAAAAAAGGAAAAAAGTTATATCACTCAGGATGAGGGGTTCTGGAAAACAAAGAAATAAAGCCAGGTATAACCCAGTTAAACTCATGGGAGATTGAAAACTAATTAGGCCAACTCAAATCACATGCTTATCTCTAGGCAAATAATTGCAAGAGAATATATTTAAAAGTGCTGTTTGGCTTAATTTCATCATCTGGGAGAAGAATAATATTGGGGAATCAAACAGTATCACAATAAACCTAGATAAATGCTCTTTACTCTCTGCTCTAGATATATGTTTACTTAAAGAAAATTAATGGCTCAAAGTCAAAACAATACCTCCCATGAAGAGACATGGAAAAATGTTGACACCTACTTTTATGATTTCCCTGTTCCATTTGTGTGTGTTTCATGCATGTATCAATCACCACATGCTTCTCTCTGTCAGCCAATAGGTCAAGTGTACTATGTCAGTGTCACTGGTTCAACCCTCATGAGTTAGATTTTCTCCATTCCAACATTTTATATAAAATTGTTAAATTGCTAATGTTTGTGTTGAAGGATTACAAAGAGGATTGCATGAGGAAGTAATAATGGATCAGTATAAATATATTATGGCTAATGAGAAAAAAGATGTGTCCATTTTGGTGAATATCACCTTACACAAATAAAGGACTGCTTGAAATGTATTATTTTGTATTGCAAAGGTTATAGAATTACTTGGGATTGTTTGGTTGCAGCATCTCACTTGACCTGGCTTTTGGCCAGAGATTTATTTATAAATATATGGGGATATATCATGGAATCCCAAAGCAGAGTCAAATCAGCCTCAGATAGGAACTGAAACTAGGCAGTAGACCTCCATGGGAACATCTCAATTTCTCTTCTTTCTGTGCATCTTCATTCCTCTTGCTGCAGATGGGCCTTTTTGATCTCTGTTCGTTTGGTTCAAATTATGATTACTATTTCCCCAGGTCTCATATTCCTAAGCCAGACTCTTAGGAAGAGGCTGAATCAACACACTTTATTTGGTCTAGATTCTAAATTTCCAGGGAGTTTAATGACCATACCTGGTCCCATCAACAAAGATGACTCCTAGCTTCTCATAAATTTAAGGAAGAGGCAGAATCTATGAAGAGATGAGCTAGATAGATTACCTTATAGTTTTTCAATCTTTTCACTTGTGGTAAATTGCTTCGGAAATTGTCATTCGTATAGTTACATGTAGATAGGATCTCCCTATTCATCACAAAATCAATGACTTTTTCTATGTAGAGGTAAGGACTGAACTAAGAATCAGGAGACCTTGAATCAAGAGCAGACTCAGCCATTTAATCTCGAGAGTGAATGGTCATCCATGTGCTTAGATTTCATTATCTTAAAAGTGAAAGACTTGAACTAGATCTTGTCTTTTATAAATTCCTTCCAGTTCTAAAGTCATGAAACAAGAAACTCTGTTGGAAGAAGGAATGTTTCATTTGGTAGGACCAACAAAGTGAAATCCCAAATTCTTGGGTTTATACTACAAGACTCCTTACTTTCTGATCTTTTGTATTGCAACCATTTGAAGCTGCAAAGAACATTTACATATTCTAATATAGTTAACTGTCAAGAAAGCTGAGTGCTGAAGAATTGATGCTTTTGAACTGTGGTGTTGGAGAAGACTCTTGGGAGTCCCTTGGACTGCAAGGAGATCCAACCAGTCCATTCTAAAGGAGATCAGTCCTGGGTGTTCATCAGAAGGACTGATGCTGAAGCTGAAACTCCAATACTTTGGCCACCTCATGCGAAGAGTTGACTCATTGGAAAAGTCTCTGATGCTGGGAGGGATAGTGGGCAGGAGGAGAAGGGGATGACAGAGGATGAAGTGGTTGGATGGCATCACCTACTCGAGGGACGTGAGTCTGAGTGAATTCCAGGAGTTGGTAATGGACAGGGAGGCCTGGCGTGCTGTGATTCATGGGGTCACAATGAGTCGGACATGACTGAGCGACTGAACTGAACTGAATATAGTTAACATATCCAACTACGGAGGTTTTTTTCATTTTAATTTTTCTGCTCTTGGCATATTTTTGATATTTATATTTCATTCATTTTATAATTTTATTTTGAAATCCCTAAATGTATACCACTAGTGTCCCTAATTAGAAATCTTATTTTTATTCTCCTTGTGTTTTCTTCATTGTTGTCTATTATGGAGTTAGTTTCATTTGTGTCTTAGCTGTAGCATGTAAATTGATTTCTTAGGACTGGTTTCTGAACCCCAAGCCTGCATGGAGATCATAAACCAGTCCTAAATAATCAATTTAGAAATCTCAGAATGGGGATTGCATCTAATAGGGACCACCTATGCAAGATCTGGTTTAATCAGTAAGGGTCACTATAAAACAGAAATTTCGAGATGATGGAGGAATAGGATGGGGAGAACACTTTCTCCCCACAAATTCATGGAAAGAACATTTGAATGCTGAGCAAATTCCACAAAACAACTTCTGAATGCTGGCAGAGGACATTAGGTACCCAGAAAGGCAGCCCATTGCCTTTGAAAGGAGGTAGGACAAAATATAAAAGATAAAAAGAGAGACAAAAGAGGTAGGGATGGAGATCTGTCCTGGGAAGGGAGTCTTAAAAAGAGAGGTTTCCAAACACCAGGAAACACTCTTCTCCAGTGGGTCTGTGGTGAGCCCTGGAATCTCAGACGGCAAAATAACCAGGAGGAAAAATAAATAAATAAATAAAACTCACAGATTACGTGCCTAACAGCAACTCCCAGTGGAGCAGCAGCCCAGATGCTCGCATCCCCCACTAGCAAGTGGAGGCTGGACAGGGAGGCATGGGCTGCATTGCTTAGGGTAAGGACCGGGCCTGAATGCCCCAAGGGCAATCTGAGGAAACTAGTTTGAGATAGCAACCCAGACTGTGGGATAGCTAACCCATGAAAAGCCCTAACCTAAGACACTGCCCTGATGGCTCAGATGGTAAAGTGTCTGCCTGCAATGCTGGGAGACCTAGGTTTGATTCCTGGGTTGGGAAGATTCCCTGGAGAAGGAAATGGCAGTCCACTCCAGCACTCTTGCCTGGAAAATCCCATGAACAAAGAAGCCTGATAGGCTACAGTCCATGGGGTCACAAAGAGTCGGACACGACTGAGCAACTTCACTCACTCACTCACTCACTCACTCACTCAAGACACTGCCAGGCCGGCTCACAGAACAAAGGACTGAGCAGAGCTAGCCAGCTGCAGACTGGCCCATCCCCCTCCAGAGACAGGTAGGCAAGGGCAGCAAGAGCCGGAAGGAGGCAATTGCAGCCCCAGAGAAGCATCCTATACCAAACTGCAAGCTGATTTCACTGCTAACCAAGACTTCTTGGGATTCTGGACAGTTGACATTCGCTGGGAAGGTCGCAGCCAGAGATCAACTCACCAGAAGAGATACCTGGCACACCTAAGAGCAGCTGGGAAGGGGGAGGCAATAAGTCACAGCCTTCAACTGGGGACGACTGTACTCACTAAGCACCTGGTCACCTGAGCTGCTCAGACCTGGGAAGGGCACACAACATAGGCCCAACCAAGTCTGTGCCTTTGTGGAGTACCTGAGAACCTGAACCTGAGTGGCTTAGATATGGGGGAGTGCATCCAACCCAGGGCCCACATCAGACAGTTCCTAGCAGAGCAATCTAGAGCCTGAGTAGTGTAGATTGGGAAAGCACACATGCTGTGAGTGGGGGCAAACCCAGTGTGGCTGAATCACTGTGAGTACACACCAGTGATGTTTGTTTGCAGTGTTCCTCCCTCCCCACAGCACGACTGAACAAGTGAGCCTGAAAAAGTGACCACCACCACTCCTCTTGTGTCAGGGTGGAAACTAGACACTGAATAGACCAGCAAACAGAAGAATCTAAAATAAACAGGGGGAACTGCTTTGGAAGTGACAGGAGCAAGAGACTAAAACCCTGTAGTTAGCACCGACTACATAAGAAGGGGCCTATAGACCTTGAGAAGTACAAGCCAGACCAAGGAACTATGTGAAAATGAATTGACCCCACACTGTCTGCAAAAGCTCCAAAGTCCTAGATATATTTTTACTATTATCATTTTTAAAATTAAAACATTTTTATTTTTAAGTCCCCTATTACTCCTTTAATTTTCATTTTTATAACCTACTATTACCTTGCAAAAAAAGACCCTATTTTTAAAGCAAACTTCTTATATATATAGTCTATAATTTTTGTAACTGTTTTTTTTTTTTAATATTTTATTTTTGAGAATCTAACCTTTACTCTATAGTTTTAATCTTTGCTTTTTGGTATTTGTTATCAACTTTGTACCTTTAAGAACCCAATCTTCAGTACTCATTTTTACTTGGGAGCAAGATCACTGGCCTGATTGCCCTCTCCTTCTTTTGACTCTCCTTTTTCTCCACCAGGTTGCCTCTATCTCCTCCATCCCCCTTTTCTTCTCTTCCTGACTCTGTGAATCCCTTTGTGTGTTCCAGGCTGTTGGAGAACACTTAGGGAACTGATTACTGGCTGGATCTGTCTTTCTCCTTTTGATTCCCCCTTTTATCTTCCTAGCCACCTCTGTCTCCTTCCCCCTCTTCTCTTCTCTGTGTAACTGTGTGAACATCTCTGAGGGATCCAGACTGTGGAAAGCACATAGGGAAGTGATCTCTGGCTAGCTTGTTCTCTCCCCTTTGATTCCCCCTCTTCTCTTCCTGGTCACCTTTATCTCCCTCCTCCCTCTTCTCTTCTCCATGTAACTTGTACCTCTCCAGGTGTCCCTCACTGTGAAGAAACTTTTCATCATAAACCTAGATGTTTTTATCATTGGTGCTGTATAGATGGAGAAGTCTTAAAGCTACTGTAAGAATAAGACTGAAAACCAGAGGCAAGAGGCTTAAGTCCAAATTCTGAGAACACCAGAGAACTCCTGAATCCAGGGAACATTAATTGATAGGAGCTCATCAAATACCTCCATACCAATCATTCCAAGCATCTTTTCTGACCACAATGCAGTAAGATTAGATTTCAATTATGGGAGAAAAACTATTAAAAATTCCAATATATAGAGGCTGAAAAACATGCTGCTGAATAACCAACAAATCACAGAAGAAATCAAATAAGAAATTAAAATATGCATAGAAATGAATGAAAATGAAAACATAGCAACCCAAAACCTGTGGGACACTGTAAAAGCAATGCTAAAATGCAATTGCTATGTTCATAGCAATACAGGCTTACCTCAAGGAACAAGAAAAAGTCAAATAAATAACCTAACTCTACACTACTACCGTTGCTGCTAAGTCACTTCAGTCCTGTCCGACTCTGTGCGACCCCAGAGACAGCAGCCCACCAGGCTGCCCTGTCCCTGGGAATCTCCAGGCAAGAACACTGGAGTGGGTTGCCATTTCCTTCTCCAATGCATGAAAGTGGAAAGTGAAAGTGAATTCCCTGTCATGTCCAATTCCTAGCAATCCCATGGACTGCAGCCTACCAGGCTCCTCCTTACATGGGATTTTCCAGGCAAGAGTACTGGAGTGGGGTGCCATTGCCCTCTCCAACCAAAGCAACTAGAAAAGGAAGGAATAGAGAACCCCAGGGATAGTAGAAGGAAAGAAATCTTAAAGATTAGGGAAGAAATAAATGCAAAAGAAACAAAAGAGACCATAGCAAAAATCAACAAAACCAAAAGCTGATTCTTTGAAAGGATAAATAAAATTGACAAACCATTAGCCAGACTCATCAAGAAACAAAGTTATAAAAATCAAATCAATAAAATTAGAAATGAAAATGGGGAAATCACAACAGAAACACAGAAATACAAAGGATCAAAGAGACTACTATCAGAAATTATATGCCAATCAAATAGACAACTTGGAAGAAATGTACATTCTTAGAAAAATATAACTTCCCAAAACTGAACCAGGAAGAAATAGAAAATCTTAACAGACCCATCACAAGCACTGAAATAGAAACTGTAATCAGAAATCTTCCAGCAAACAAAAGCCCAGGTCCAGACGGCTTTACAGCTGAATTCTACCAAAAATTTCAAAAAGAGCTAACACCTACCCTACTCATATTCTTCCAGAAAATTGCAGAGGAAGATAAGCTTCCAAACTCATTCTATGAGGCCACCTTCACTCTAATATCAAAACCTGACAAAGATGCCACAAGAAAAGAAAACTACAGGCCAATATCACTGATGAACATAGATGCAAAAATCCTTAACAAAATCCTAGCAATCAGAATCCAACAACACATTAAAATGATCATACACCATGACCAAGTGGGCTTTATCCCAGGGATGCAAGGATACTTCAATATCCACAAATCAATCAATGTAATTCACCACATTAACAAATTGAAAAATAAAAGCCATATGATAGTCTCAATAGATGCAGAGAAGGCCTTTGAGAAAATTCAACATTCATTTATGATAAAAAAACTCTCCAGAAAGCAGGAATAGAAGGAACATACCTCAACATAATAAAAGCTATATATGACAAACCCACAGCAAACATTATCCTTAATGGTGAAAAATGAAAGCATTTCCCCTAAAGTCAGGAACAAGACAAGGGTGTTCACTCTCACCACTACTATTCAACATAGTTTTGGAAGTTTTGACCATAGCAATCAGAGTGGAGAAAGAAATACAAGGAATCCAGATTTGAAAGGAAGAAGTAAACTCTCACTGTTTGCAGATGACATGATCCTCTACATAGAAAATCCTAAAGGCTCCACCAGAAAATTTCTAGAGCTAATCAATGAATATGGTAAAGTTGCAGGATATAAAATCAACACACAGAAATCCCTTGCATTCCTATAAACTAACCATGAGAAAACAGAGAAATTAAGAAAACAACTCCATTCACCATTGCAACTAAAAGAATAAAATACTTAGGATTATATCTACCTAAAGAAACAAAAGACCTATATATTGAAAACTATAAAACACTGGTGAAAGAAATCAAAGAGGACAGTAATAGATGGAGAAATATACCATGTTCATGGATAGGAAGAATCAATATAGTGAAAATGAGTATACTACCCAAAGCAATCTATATATTCAATGCAATCCCTATCAGGCTACTAACGGTATTTTTCAGAGAACTAGAACAAATAATTTCACAATTTGTATGGAAATACAAAAAAAAAAAAAAACCAACAAAAAACTCGAATATCCAAAGCAATCTTGAGAAAGAATGGAACTGCAGGAATCAACCTGCCTGACTTCAGGTTCTACTACAAAGCCACAGTCATCAAGACAGTATGGTACTGGCACAAAGACAGAAATATGGATCAATGGAACAAAATAGAAAGCCCAGAGATAAATCCACACATCTTGGACACCTTATTTTTGACAAAGGAGGCAAGAATATACAATGGAGAAAAAGACAATGTCTTTAACAAGTGGTGATGGGAAAACTGTTCAACCACTTGTAAAAGAATGAAACTAGAACACTTTCTAACATCTTACACAAAAATAAACTCAAAATGGATTGAAAATCTAAACGTAAGACCAGAAACTATAAAACTCCTAGAAGAAAACATAGGCAAAACACTCTCTGACATACATCTCAGCAGGATCCTCTATGATCCACCTCCCAGAATACTGGAAATAAAAGCAAAAACAAACAAATTGTACCTAATTAAAATTAAAAGCTTCTGCACAACAAAGGAAACTATAAACAAGGTGAAAAGACAGCCTTCAGAATGGGAGAAAATAATAGCAAACAAAGCAATGGACAAAGAATTAATCTCAAAATATACAAGCAACTGCTGCAGTTCAATTCCAGAAAAATAAACGACCCAATCAAAAAGTGGGCCAAAGAACTAAATAGATATTTCTCCAAAGAAGACATATAGACGGCTAACAAACACATGAAAAGATGCTCAACATCACTCGTTATCAGGGAAATGCAAATCCAAACCACAATAAGGTACTATTTCATGCCAGCAAGAATGGTTGCTATCGAAAAGTCTATAAGCAATAAGTGCTAGAGAGTGTGTGGAGAAAAGGGAACACTCTTACACTGTTGGTGGGAATGCAAACTAGTACAGCCACTATGGAGAACAGTGTGGAGATTCCTTAAAAAACTGGAAATAGAACTGCCATATGACCCAGCAATCCCACTGCTGGGCATACACACTGAGGAAACCAGAATTGAAAGAGACACGTGTACCCCAATATTCATTGCAGCATTGTTAATAATAGCCAGGACATGGAAGCAACCTAGATATCCATCAGCAGATGAGTGGATAAGAAAGCTGTGGTACATATACACAATGTAGTATTACTCAGCCATTAAAAAAATACATTTGAATCAATTCTAATGAGGTGGATGAAACTGGAGCCTATTATACAGAGTGAAGTGAGCCAGAAAGAAAAACACCAATACAGTATACTAACACATATATATGGAATTTAGAAAGATGGTCATGATAACCCTGTATGTGAGACAGCAAGAGACACAGATGTATAGAACAGTCTTTTGGACTTTGTGGGAGAGAGTGAGGGCAGAATGATATGGGAGAATGGCACTGAAACATGTAAATTATCATATGTGAAACAAATCACCAGTCCAAGTTTGATGCATGATACAGGGTGCTCAGGGCTGGTGCACTGGGATGGTTTGTGGAGGGAGGTGGGAGGGGGTTCAGGATGGAGAACACATGTACACCCATGGCAGATTCATGTCAATGTATGGCAAAACCAATAAAATATTGTAAAGTAGAAGAATAAAATAAATAAATAAAACCGAAATTTCATACCTAATCTACTTTTTAGAGATTATTATAGAACTCTCAATGGTTCTAAAGAACACTATGATTACATGGTAATTACTGCTTTAGCAACATTCTCTCAATCTTGAGACTTGCTTGGAAGCTTGAAAACACATACAATATTGTGGTGTGTGCTCTGTAGCTCAGTCATGTCCAACTCTTTGTGCCTTCATGGACTCTAGCCTGCCAGGCTCCTTTGTCTGTGGCATTCTCCAGGAAAGAATACTGGAGTGGGTTGCCATTGCCTTCTCCAGGATCTTCCTGACCAGGGATCAAACCTGTGTCTCCCCTGTCTCCTGTATTGGTAAGTGGATTCTTTACTACTGTGTTACCTGGGAAGCCCAACTTATACATACATAAATACTAATATTAAATAATAGAGTCACCAAGGCCATCACACTCAAGGAAAGATAGAGGACTTAAAAGACTAAAGAGACATAATAACTACATGCAACTTGTGATTCCAAAATGGATCTGTCAGGGTAGTGTGTAATTTCCTCACTTCTGTCTCATCACAGCAAAACTTTGAAGTGATGGATGTTAAAGCCCTCGGAGAGACCATGTCTCAGGTCTTGGACAGATCAGTGTTACAGCTTGTGTTACAGCTCAGTTTTATTTAGAAAATAAAGGATAATACATCCTCGAGGCATGAGGGCATGCTGACCCAAAAGACATGATAGGAGGAGAGCGAGAGAGAGAGGGAGAGAGAGAGCGAGCAAGTCAGAGAGAGTGAGAGAGCACACACGTGTGAGAGAGACAACCCCCCACCCCCCACCCCCCACCGCCCCCCAGCCCCTTGGTTCCTCTTTTTATATGTTTTTTCCCTCCCCTGGGCCTGCACTATGTAAATTGGGTTAGCCAGGAGTGCTGTTTGTTGTACCTGAGGTCCTCACTACAGTCCTCAGACCTTCCTTTGTTCTATTTTTGCTGGCTTTTCCCTTCCTTGTATTTTAGCCACCAGCACTCAGGACTCCCTTTTCCTATTCTAACTACCTAACATATCCTTTTGCTCTGAGGACATTACTGGAACAGTTAAGAAATTCAAATGGGGTCTGAGGATTAAATGGTCATAGAATACCAATACTTTTTGATGTTCTTACTGTAAGAAAATATTTGTACAAAATATGCATTAAAGTTTTGGGGGTTGTAAGATATTGTAAGCTTCTTCTCAAATAGTTCAAAAGACATATTCTTTGTTTTGCACCTGCTACATTTTTGTAAGTTGGCATTGTTTCAAAATAGAAAAGAATATTTTTTACGTATAAAGAAGTCCATATTCTAGTTTTAACCATTTTCCAATAATGCCCTTTTGTGGCATGTTTTTCCCTATGAGTGCAAATTCCAGTCCAGGATCATATAGTGAATTTAGTTGTCGTATCTCATTTGTCTCCTTTAATTGTGAACAATTTCTTAGGCTTTATTTATCTTTCATGACAGTAACTTTTTGAAGAACAATGTGACATTAATTCCTATCTTATGTTCTCTTTAAATATTTGAATTTAAGCCCAACAAACTATATTCATTCATGTTTTTAAAAAACTAAGATTATTTTGATGATTCAGTGAAAACACACAAGTCATTTTCTTGGGCTGCCTTTACATTATAATAACCTTCAGTTGCAGTTGACTCCTATTAAAGAAAAAATTATTCATGACACTAAAGATGGTAAGGAACACTATTCAAGAGGGACTACTGCAATGAACCAACCTAGACAGCATATTAAAAAGCAGAGATATTACTTTGTCAAAAAGTTCCGTCTAGTCAAGGCTATGGTGTTTCCAGTGGTCATATATGGATGTGAGAGTTGGACTATAAGGAAAACTGAGTGCCAAAGAATTGATGCTTTTGAAGTGTGGTGTTGGAGAAGAGTCTTGAGAGTCCCTTGGACTGCAAGGAGATCCAACCAGTCTATCCTAAAGGAGATCAGTCCTGAATATTCACTGGAAGGACTGATGCTGAAGCTGAAACTCTAATACTTTGGCCACCTGATGTGAAGAGCTGACTCATTAAAAACCCTGATGCTGGGAAAGTTTGTGGGGAGGGAGGAGAAGGGGATGATGGAGGATGAGATGGTTGGATGGCATCACTGACTCAATGGACTTGGGTTTGGGTGGACTCTGGGAGTTGGTGATGGACAGGGAGGCCTAGCGTGTTGTGGTTCAGGGGGTCGTAAAGAGTCAGACATGACTGAGTGACTGAACTGAACTGAACTGAACTGCAATGAAGGTTTTGCAGTGTGGGAGAGATATCTGGCTTGACTGTGAATGTAATGAGGACATGTGGAGATTTATACTAAGAAGCAAGTTGGGAGTCCATGGAAGTTTGCTAAGAGGGAATATTCACAATAGGGTTATTTTTACTACACCAATTCAATAAATTCTTGCTGAAGACATGCTAGGATGGTAAGATATAAAGGGTGAGGGTTGAGGACTTGGATTAGATATTGAGAATGGAGAAGTTTTGCTAAACTCACCCAACAGGATTGTTGACTAATACTGATTAATGATCCAGGAGGACTAAACAGGCTAAGGACAGAATCCAAGGTCACGGCCTAGTCAGAAGAGGGCTCAGGACAGCCTGGCTCAAGTTCAGTCAAGGAGACCATCTTTATCACTCCTTGGTAAGGAAGCATAACTTTTGTTTCTGATGCAGTTTCTTTAAATGTATTTATATACATTCACTTAGGCACTATATATATATAAAAACAGGAAGAAAAGTGTTATTTTGTTGTTATAGACTGTGTTTTAAAGTTCATTTTATTTGCTGTAAGTATTGCTACCCCAGTTTTCTTATTATTTCCATTTACATAAATTTCTTTTTCAATCTCCTCACTTTAAGTCTCTATGTGTCTTTTGCTCAGGAGTGAGTTTCTCTGAAGTAGCATATAGCTGGGTCTTCTTTTTTATCCAGTCAGCCACCCTATGTGTTTTGATTGTTGCCGGTTTTCTGATGTTTTTATAGTTCTTCATTTCTTCCCTTGTGGGTTGCTGATTTTCTTTACTAATGTTTGTAAGAACCCTGATACGCTTGTGTTCCTTTCTCTCTACTCTTTGTGTATCTGTTTTAGGTTTTGATTTGTGGTTCCCACGGGGATTTTGACCTATAACTTTATCTACTTGTTTTAATCTAGTAGTCATTTAAGTTCAAATATATTCTAAAAGATCTGCATTTTTCTTTTACTCCTCTCCCCAAAGTTTTGTATTTTTGATGTCATATTCATGTCTTCATGTTTATCTCATCACTGTTTATTATAGTTGCAGTTGATTTTATTGTTTTTTGTCATTTAATCTTTTTAGTTGATTTAAATATTTGATCTATAGCCTTTACTATATATTTGCCTTTACTAGTGGTATTTTTTTTCCTTTCCTAGAGATTCTTACCGCTTGCTATAGTTTTTTCTTTTCCACTTAGAGATCTTTTAACATTTATTTTAGGATAGGTTTAGTACTGATGAACTCTTAGTTTTTGCCCATCTGAAAAATTCTTTATCCAAATGATAATCTTGCTTGGTCGAGCATCGAATGCTATAGGTTTTGCCCTTTAGCACTTTCAATATATCATGCAACACTTTAAATACATCATTCCATTTCCTTCTATCCTACAAAGTTTCTGCAGAAAAATCAGTTCAGTTCAATTGCTGTTATGTCCAACTCTTTGCCACCACAGGAACTGCAGCATACCAGGCTTCCCTGTCCATCACCAACTTCCCATGTTTACTCAAACTCATGTTCATTGAGTCAGTGATGCCATGCAACCATCTCATCCTCTGTAATACCCTTCTCCTCCTGCCTTCAATTTTTCCCAGCATCAGAGTCTTTTCCATGGAGTCAGTTTTTTTGCATCAGGTGGCCAAAGTATTGGAGTTTCAGCTTCAGCATCAGTCCTTCCAATGAATATTCAGGACTGATTTCCTTTAGGATGGACTGGTTTAATCTCCTTGCAGTCCAGGGACTCTCAAGAGTCTTCTACAGCACCATAGTTCAAAAGCATCAATTCTTTGTCTCTCAGCTTTCTTTATGGTCGAACTCTCACATCCATACATGACCACTGGAAAAACCATAGCTTTGACTAGATGGACCTTTGTTGACAAAGTAATATCTATGCTTTTTAATATGCTGTCTAGGTTGGTCATAACTTTTCTTCCAAGGAGCAAGCATCTTTTAATTTCATGGCTGCAGTCCCTATCTGCAGTGATTTTGGCGCTCCCTAAAATAAAGTCTATCACTGTTTCTACTGTTTTCCCATCTATTTACCATGAGGTGATAGGACTGGATGCCATGATCTTCGTTTTTTGAAGCCAACTTTTTCACTCTCCTCTTTCACGTTCATCAAGAAGCTCTTTAGATCCTCTTTGCTTTCTGCCATAAGGGTGGTGTCATCTGCATATCTGAGGTTATTGATATCTCTCCCGGCAATCTTGATTCTGGCTTGTGCTTCATCCAGCCAGGCATTTTGTGTGAGGTACTCTGCATATGTTAGATAAACAGGGGGACAGTATACAGCTTTGATGTACTCCTTTCCTGATTTGGAAACAGTCTGTTGTTCCATGTCTAGTTCTATTTGTTGCTACTTGGCCTGCATACAGATTTCTCAGAAGACAGGTCAGGTGATCTGGTATTCCCATATTTTTTTCCCACAGTTTGCAGTTTGTTGTGATCCACACAGTCAAAGGCTTTAGCATAGTCAATAAAGCAGAAGTAGATGTTTTTCTGGAATTCTCTTGCTTTTTTGATGACCCAGCAGATGTTAGCAATTTGATCTCTGATTCTTCTGCCTTTTCTAAATCCAGCTTGAACATCTGGAAGTTCTTTGTTCACAAACTATTGAAGCCTCACTTGGAGAATTTTGAGCATTACTTTGCTAGCATGTGAGATGAGTGCACTTTTGGGGTAGTTTAACTTTCTTTCTCTTTGCCTTTCTTTGGGATTGGAATGAAAACTGACCTTTTCCAGTCCATTTCTGAGTGTTCCAAATTTGATAGCATATTGAGTACAGCACTTTAATAGCATCATCTTTTAGGACTTGAAATAGCTTACCTCCACTAGCTTAGTTCGTAGTGGTGATTCCTAAGGCTCATTTGACTTCTGACACCAGGATGTCTGGCTCTAGGTGAGTGATCACACCTTCATGGTTATCTGGGTCATTAACATCTTTTTTGTATAGTTCTTCTGTGTATTCTTGCCACCTTTTCTTAATATCTTTGGCTTCTGTTAGGTCCTACCATTTCTGTCCTTTATTGTGCCCATTTTTGCATGAAATATTCCCTTGGTGTGTCTATTTTCTTGAAGAGATCTCTAGTCTTTCCCATTCTATTGTTTTCCTCTATTTCTCTGCACTAATCACTGAGGAAGGCTTTCTTTTCTCTCCTTGCCATTCTTTAGAATTCTGCATGCAGATAGGTATATCTTTTCTTTTCTCATTTGCCTATATCTTATCTTCTTTTCTGTTATTTGTAAGGCCTCCTCAGACAACCATTTTGCCTTTTTGCATTTGTTTTTCTTGGGAATGATCTTGAGCACTGCTTCCTGTACAATGTCATGAATTTCTGTCCACAGTTCTTCAGGCACTCTATCAGCTCTAATCCACTGAATCTATTTCTCGCCTCCACTGTATAATCAAGAGGTATTTGATTTATGTCATACCTGAATGGTCTAGTGGTTTTCCCTACTTTCTTCAATTTAAGTCTGATTTTTGCAATAAGGAGTTCATGATCTGAGCCACAGTCAACTCTTGGTCTTGTTTTTGCTGACTGTATAGAGTTCTTCATCTTTGGGTGCAGAGAATGTAATCAATTTGATTTCTGTATTGAGCACCTGGTGATGTCTGTGTGCAGAGTCGTCTCTTGTGTTGTTGGAAGTGGGTGTTTGCTGTGACCAGTGTGCTCTCTTGGTTAAACTGTGTTAGTCCTTGTCCTGCTTTGTTTTGTACTCCAAGGCCAAATTTGCATGTCACTCCAGGCAAGTATCTCTTGACTTCCTACTTTTGCATTCCAGTCCCCAATGATGAAAAGCAGAACTTTTTTTTTGGTTTTAGTTCTAGAAGGTCTTGTAGGTAATCATAGAACCGTTCAACTTCAGCATTGCTGGTTGGGTGTAGACTTGGATTACTGTGATACTAAATGGTTTGCCTTGGAAATGAACAGAGATCACTCTGTCATTTCTGAGATTGCACCCATGTACTGCATTTTGGACTTTTGTTGTCTATGAGGGCTACGCCATTTCTTCTAAGGGATTCTTACCCACAGGAGTAGATATAATGGTCATCAGAATAAATTTGCCCATTCCAGTACATTTTAGTTCACTGATTCCTAAGATTTTGATGTTCACTCTTGCCATCTCCTATTTGACCACTTCCAATTTGCTTTGATTCGTGTACTTAACATTTCAGGTTCCTATGCAATATTATTCTTTAAAGCATTGGACTTTGCTTTCATCACCCATTGCACTCACAGCTTAGCGTTGTTTTTGCTTTGGCTCCATCTCTTCATTCTTTCTGAAGTTATTTCCCCACTGATCTCCAGTACCATATTTGGCACCTACTGACCTGGGGAATTCATCTTTCAGTGTCCTATCTTTTGCCATTTCATACTGTTCATGGGGTTCTCAAGGCAAGAATACTGAAGTGGTGTGCCATTCCCTTTTCCAGTGGACCATGTTTTGTCAGAAGTCTCCACCATGACCTGTCCATCTTGAGTGGCCCTACATGGCATGGCTCATAGTTTCATTGAGTTAGACAAAGCTGTGGTCCATGTGATCAGTTTGATTAGTTTTTGTGATTGATTAGTTTTCATTCTTTCTGCCCTCAGATGAATAAGGATAAGAGGCTTATGAAAGCTTCTTAATGGAATAGACTGAGTGTGGGGGAAACTGGGCCTTGTCTGATGGGTAGGACCAAGCTCAGTAAATCTTTAATCCAATATTCTGTTGATGGATGGGGCTTTGTTCCCTCCCCATGGTTTGGCCTGAGGCCAAACCTCTACCAGAAACTCCTGGACACTTACGGGCAAGTCTGACTCAGTCTCTTGTGGGGTCATTGCTCCTTTCTCCAGGCTCCTGGTGCACACAAGGTTTTGTCTGTGCCCTCAAAGAGTGTTTCCCCAGTCCTGTGGAAGTTCTGTAATCAAATCCCACTGGCCTCCAAACTCAAATTTGGTGGAGTTTCTCAGTCCCTTTGCTGGATTCCCAGGTTGGGAAATCTGTTGTGGGCCCTAGAACTTTCTTAACAGTGTGAGAATTTCTTTGGTATAATTGTTCTGCAGTTTGTGTGTTGTCTACTTGACAGCTCTATGGTGGGGCTAAGGGCAGCCTCCTCCAAGAGGGCTTATGCCACACTCTTTGTGACCCAGGTCTGCTACAGCCAGAGCCCCTGGCCCCGTGGCAGGCCACTGCTGACCTGTGCCTCCACAGGAGTCACTGAAACACTCAAAGGCAGGTCTGGCTCAGTCTCTGTGTGGCCTCTGGGTCCTGGTGCACACAAGATTTTGTTTGCACCCACCCAGTGCCTCTCGCAGGTACGGGGTTTGATTCTAAACATGATTTTGGCCCTCCCACTATCTTGTTGGGGCTTCTTCTTTGCCCTTGGATGTGGGGTATCTTTTTTTTCGGTGGGATCCAACATTCTCCTGTTGGTGATTGTTCAGCAATGAGTTGTAACTTTGGGGTTCTTGCAGGAGAAGATGAGTGCACATCTTTCTACTCCACCATCTTGTATTAAATCCCTCTACTCTGCCATCTGTATTACTGCAGTTGCTTCCACCAGTCTCCCTACTTGTCCTGTTACTCTTCTATAGAGTGTTACAACTTGCTTCAGATCCTATCATTCCTCAACTGATAACCTTATGGAGATTCTCTTGTATATGATCCTTTTTCTCTTGCTACCTTTAGAACTCTCTCATTATTGAACATTTTCCATTTTGAGTATGATATGTCTTAGTGTCGGTCTGTTTGGGTTCATTTTGCTTGGGACTCTCTGTATCTGGATATCTGTTTCCTTTTTCAGGTGTGTGCTGGGTCTTCTCCTTTGCTCAGTGTCCAGCAGGAGCCTATTGGGAGCAGGAGCATGGTCAGGTCCCTAGTTGCTGGAGAAAAAGCCCTGAGGGTTGGGTCTGAGCTGGTTCCAATCCCTCTAAGTGTGTGCTCTCCATCTTACCAGGAACTAACTGCTCCCTCCACCCAGAGGGAAGTGGTGCTTGAGCAAGAGAGGCTAGTGTAGGTTTTCAGCCTGAGGCCATGCATGGGCTGTGGCAGTCCTGGTCCCAGTCAGAGCTCTGGATCTGTTGACTCCATGGGCATTAGCAGTGGCCACCCTCACCCTGTTAAGATGCCATGTAGGGTCTGAGTAGGCTCCATCCTACACAACTGCTCACTCACCCTGGCTGCATCTTCCCTTGCCCTAGTGTGGAGCTGTGCCATGGAACAAGAGGGCCAGGGCAGAAACTTGGTTCAGGCTAGGGTACAGGCTGGGGCATAGGCTGGGACATACATTCAGGCAGTTGTCGGGAAACTGCTCAGAGTCCCATACAATTTCAGTTTGCTTCCTCCACCTTGTTTTGGGAGAGAGCAAGGTGTGTGCACACATTCTTTGTGAGTGGAGTCTAGGTTTCTCACAGACCTGCTGTCAGTCCCACTGGTTTTCAAACCAGCTAAGTGGACTTGCCCTCCCAGTGTTGGGCCCCAGGGCTGAGGTGCTCAATATGTAGTTCTAACTGCTCACTCCACAGGGAGGATATCTGAGCCCATGTGATCCCCCTCCTCTCTGTGTCCCCTTCTAGGGGCACAGGTCCCAACCTGATCACTTCCCTTCCCTTCTTACTGCTTTAGAATAGATATGATAATCCTATTTCATTGGGTGGTTTGAAGAATTCCTTGAGATAATGAATATATATGTAGTGCTGAGCACACAGTGCTGTGATTAGTCACTCAGCTGTGTCTGACTCTTTGCAACCCCATGGACTGTAGCCCACCAGGCTCCTCTGTCAATGGGATTTCCCAAGCAAGAATACTGGAGTGGATTGCTATTTCCTGATCAAGGAGATCTTCCCAACCCAAGAATCAAACCTGTGTCTCCTGCATTGGCAGGTGGATTCTTTAACACTGAACCACCAGGAAGCCCTAATTTGAGAAGTAGTAGCAGACAGTTTTGGACTAGTAGCTTTGGGGTTCCAGATCTGGGATAGGACTGGGTCCTTGGCTAACTCCAGTGGAAGTTCTTTGATTTCTAGTAAAGAGACTTTGAAATGTCCATGCTGATAAATCATTAGCCAAAAGTCCTTTAATCTCAGTCTCTGTCTTAGGAAGGGTAAAGAGAAGGCTTATTTTCACTGAGAGATTGATTTTTATAATAGGAGTTTGTCCTGTTTCAATTCTTGTTTGCAATTTAAATTATTAACCAAGTTAAAACTGCTGTTTTGGTTTTATTTAGTGGAAACAAACTAACCCTCACTGAGTGCCTAGTTAGAAATCAAACACCTTTATGCACATTATTGATTTAATCCTTATTACAGTCTGTAAGGTTGATATATGTTTCTAATTAACAGATAAAACAGCATAGCCACCTTATTTGATGCCAGTCAGTTGTTAGTTAGAAGAGCAGGGATTTGATTTGAAATGTTTGCTTACAAAGTTCATGCTTTTTCCAGTTAAACCGCTGGTCTAGAAAGTTGTAAAATTTGAACTTTGTAATTTCCTTACTCCTGACATTACTTGTAGGTAGAATTTTGACTTCTAGGATCTTGCTCATCTTAATTTTACTGTAAATTTTAAAAATAAATTTAAATTACATTTGCATTTACTTTTATTTTTGTTGTTAATAAAATTGTAATGAATTGCTTCTAAGGCCTAGTTAGAAAAGAAGGTTTTGTTGTTGTTGTTGTTTTTTCTTCATCTTTAGATGAGTGTCTGTAAAGTGATAATTCATATTAAGGTAGTTGTTTTAGCATTAGAATGTCAGACAAATATAACTTATTTTTCAGATTTTAGCATCAACCTTACTTATTCAAGGCAGGCCTCCTCAAATCTCTCAAACCAGGTCAGGGCCCCTGTGTTACTCTCTCAAAGCCCCCTCATACTTTTTATTCATAGCACTTCTAGCTTTCACTTTCAAATTTGGTGTTACTCAGTTGTATCTCTAGGGTGAATGGTACACAGGATTTAAATGGATTTATAGTAATTCTTTATCATTGGCTTACAATGCAAACTCTAGGTCCATTGCAGGCTATAGTGGGGGATCTTTCTCAGGATGAGCATGAGCTGCTCTGAAGCAGAGTCAACATAATATGTTTTTCCTCAGGAGAAAGCACAGGTGGGGAGACTACAGAAAAAGATACCGAGTCATTATTATTATTATTTTGGCTCTGCTGGCTCTTTGCTGCTGGGCCGGCTTTTCTCTAGTTGTAGCAAGTGGGGGCTGCTCTTCATTGCAGTGCACGGGCTTCTTGTTGCAGTGGCTTCTCCTGATGTGGAGCACGGGCTCTAGAGCACACGGGCTTTAGTAGTTGCGGCACATGGGCTCAGTAGTTGCAGTACCTCGCCTCCAGAGCACAGGCTCAACAGTTGTGTCGGGGCTGAGATGCTCCGTGGCAAGTGGGATCTTCCTGGTACTTGAATCAAACCTGTGTCCCCTGCACTGGCAGGTGAATTCTTTGCTACTGAGCTACCAGAGAACCCCGTTACTGAGTTATTAAGCATCACACATGTTTTATTGAATATTATTGAAAACCAAAATGAGAAATTACAGCTCAAACGTTTTCACATCCTCCTAATGTTAGAAGCAAAGCATGCCTGTCAAACAAATAATGAAAACCTAAAAATCAGAGAACAGATCTCAAAAGAGAATAAAAACACTCAGTGCAAATACAAACCTTTTATCTAGGCCTGTTAAACACACATTGCTGTATTAGTACTTACAGGTTCCCTCAGTATTTAAAACCTGAATTTCATCTAAAATAGGTCCATCTTTTCATTCCGATTTATACCAGCCAATTATCTTCTTTTTCTGATGTTTGTCACAGTTTGTAATTTTCAATTTATTTATGTGTTTACATGTTTAATGTGTGTTTTCCTTATGTCTTTCCTATAGTCTCATGACTACAAACTCTATAAAGACAAGGCTATATCTCTTTTGTTCAAATCATGCATGTGGTGGCTGCCAGTCATGCCTGGCAGACAGTTGTTACACACACGATTTGTTTATTGAACGGTGAATAACTAAGATCAGCAATTTTTGCATAGAGGGCTGATGCTGCCAGCGCAGCAGGTACGGATCGAAAGTGGTCGACACACAGCTTGGGAAAAGAAACTAGAGACAGAATTAAAGTTTTAGAGATGGGACTGGGGGACTCAAGACCTCTTGGATCAAGAGCCCTGTTCCTCAGCCACATCACTTTTATTCAATGTCTTGGTAAGCAGAAAGTATCTGTTTTGCTGCAATAAAATCAGACTCCTGTGTCCTTGGTCACATCTCTCATTTTATTGATCACTTTGAACTACCTTTGCTATTTTCTTGTATAAGGGGTATCCCCCAGTTGGAGGTCATACCCCGCATATGCCTTGGGAAAACATCTTTGTGTGTGAACAAGCAGTGTTCTGAACTTGTGCTGACCCGGCATTCCATGGTCCACACTAAGTTTTTCCTTAGCTTAGCAGGGCATGACAACCCCAACTAATAACCCGATATACTTTTGTTTAGAGTATACTGTATTGCTATATTTTGCTTTTATTCTTTACCCATGATGTTCTTCTCATGGTTTAGCCAGAGCAACAGGCAGCTGATTATTAACCCTGTCCTGGGCCATCTTTAAATAAGAAAGTGTCACATTTGACATTTCTATGAAATTAATGTTGTTAAAAAGATATTTGTTAAAAATTATTTCTTATTAAATTTATCTTGGTTATTATGCATTTTGCAGAGTCGTGGGAAATTGTGGGTATAAATGTAATTTGTGAGATTGTGAGAAACTTCCAAAGGCTGGGTCCATGCATTAAGAGAGGTTATTGAGGGAATGTCTATTGGATTGCTGATGACAACTGCTACTGTAAACATCATATTCACTGAAGGGTGCTTTGGTTCAGGGAATTTGAATTCTGTCTGGAAAACACCATGGAGGTGCCTCAAGATTTGTTGTTCTGTTGCTGAGTCATATCGGACTCCTTGTGAACTCATAAACTACAGCATGTTGTCCTGTCCTTCACTATCTCCCTGAGTTTGCTCAAACTCATGTTCATTCAGTCACTCATGCCATCCAACCATCTCATCCTCTGTTGCCCCCTTCTCCTCTTGTCCTCCTCTTTCCCAACATCAGAGTCTTTTCCAAAGAGTCAACTGTTCCCATCAGGTGGCCAAGGTACTGGAGCTTCAGCTTCCAGCTGAAGCTCAGGGTTGATGTCCTTTAGGACTGACCCATTCGATTTCCCTTTCTGTTCAAGGGACTCTCAAGATCTTCTCCAGCACCACAGTTCAAAAGCATTAATTCTTTGGCAGTCAGCCTTCTTTATGGCCCAACTCTTACATCTGTACATGACTACTGGAATTAGTTAAGAGCATGTTGTTATAGAGTTTTAAAGACCTACATTTTAAATTATTCGTTTTAAAATATAACAAAATCACACATGCTTTTGTAGACTTAAGTTGGGGTTGTTTTAATCCATCTTTCACCAGTAATTTGCTATGTATGATTTCTCTTTTAATAATGACCAGAAGGCCTTTACATTCTTTGAATCTTCTTTTTCTAATATGTATATTGTCTCTTGGTTTATATTTGCTACTCTAGTCATCAAAATATGAAAAATATTTAAGATACTGGAAAGGGCACATTTTACAGAAACAAATATTGCTGGTTTTTGAGGTCACCAGGTTGTTCATGGCAAAATATGGCTGAACACTTGAAAATGCTACTTGGGATAACACTACAAAGTATTGTAATCAAAGCAGCATGATATTGGCACAAAAACAGACATACAATGATCACTGGAACAGGACACGGAGCCCAGACACCTATAGCCAGCCAATCTACAATGAAGGAGATAAGAATATACAATGGAGAAAAGGCAATCTTCAGCAAGAGGTGTTGGAAAAGCTGCACAGCTACATATAAATCAGTGAAATTAGAACATTCCTCACCCATATATAAAAATAAGTTCAAAATGGTTTAAACACATAAGTATAAGACATAACATCATAAAACTCCTAGAAGAGAAAATAGACAAAACATTCTCTGACACAAATTGTAGCAATATTTTTCTAGATTAGTCTTCCAAGGCACAAGAAATAAAAGCAAAAACAAATAACCCAGCCACTCTGTATCTTTTGATTAGTGAATTCAGTCATTTTAAATTTAGGGTGATTATTGATAAATGGGGACTTGGTACTGCCATTTTATCTTTTGTTTTCTAGTTGTTTTATATCTCTATATTCTTGTGTTTCAGTCTAATATTTTAGTATTAGATATTTTTCTTGGTTTCCTTTTTTTTTTGGATGTTTCATGTCTCTGTTCTAGATTTACGTTTTGTGGTTACCATGAGGTTTGTACAAAATATTTCATAGATAAAATAGTCCTTTTCCCGCTGATAGAAAGGAGCTACCCCATGTCCGAGGTCAGGGGCAGAAGCTAGGAGGACCCAATGCCTGAAGGGTGGCGGCCAAGAGGAGTTACCCCACGCCTGAGGTCAGGTGCAGCAGCCAAGAGTGCCAGGCTGCGACAGCGCAGGAATGGCCGACAGGAGCCACCCAGAGCCTGAGGCCAGGGGCGAGGACCAGGAGGAGTCACCCCTCACCCGAGGCCAGGGGCAGCAGCCGGGAGGAGCAACCCCATCTCCAAGGAGTGGTGGCTGCACGGGTGCAGGAGGGCCTAGAGGAGCTATCCCACGTTGAAGGTTAGGAAGGATGGCAGTGAGGAGATACCTTTGTCCAAGGTAAGGAGCAGTGGCTGTGCTTTGCTTGAGCAACTGTGAAGATATACCTCACGCCCAAGGTAAGAGAAACCCAAATAAGATGGTAAGTGTTACAAGAGGGCATCAGAGAGCAGACACACTGAAACCATACTCACAGAAAACTAGTCAATCTAATCACACTAGGACCACAGTCTTGTCTAACTCAATGAATCCAAGCCATGCCCACGGAGCAACCCAAGATGGGCTGGTCATGGTGAAGAGGTCTGACAGAATGTGGTCCACTGGAGAAGGGAATGGCAAACCACTTCAGTAGTCTTGCCTTGAGAACCCTATGAACAGTATGGAAAAGCAAAATGATAAGATACTGAAAAAGAAACTCCCCAGGTCAGTAGGTGCCCAATATACTACTGGAGATCAGTGGAGAAATAACTCCAGAAAGAATGAAGGGATGGAGCTAAAGCAAAAACAATACCCAGCTGTGGATGTGACTGGTGATAGAAGCAAGGTCCAAAGCTATAAAAAGCAGTATTGCATAGGAACCTGGAATGTCAGGTCCATGAATCGAGACAAATTGGAAGAGGTCAAATAAGAGATGGCAAGAGTGAGCATCGACATTCTAGGAATCAGCGAACTAAAATGGACTGGAATAGGTGAATTTAACTCAGACGACCATTATATCTACTACTGCAGGCAGGAATTCCTCAGAAGAAATGGAGTAGCCATCATGGTCAACAAAAGAGTCTAAAATGCAGTACTTGGATGCAATCTCAAAACGACAGAATGATCTCTGTTTGTTTCCAGGGCAAACCATTCAATATCACAGTAATCCAAGTCTATGCACCAAATGGTCAACACCAAAATCAGATTGATTATATTCTTTGCAGCCAAAGATGGAGAAGCTCTATACAGTCAACAAAAACAGCACCAGGAGCTGACTGTGGCTCAGATCATGAACTCCTTATTGCCAAATTCAGACTTAAATTGAAGAAAGTAGGGAAAATAGCTAGACCACTCAGGCATGACCTAAATCAAATCCCTTATGATTATACAGTGGAAGTGAGAAATAGATTTAAGGAACTAGATCTGATAGAGTGCCTAATGAACTATGGAATGAGGTTCATGACATTGTACAGGAGACAGGGATCAAGACCATCCCCATGGAAAAGAAATGTAGAAAAGCAAAATGGCTGTCTGGGGAGGCCTTACAAATAGCTGTGAAAAGAAGAGAGGTGAAAAGCAAAGGGAAAAAGGAAAGATATAAGCATCTGAATGCAGAGTTCCAAAGAATAGCAAGAAGAGATAAGAAAGCCTTCTTCAGCGATCAATGCAAAGAAATAGAGGAAAACAACAGAATGGGAAATACTAGCGATCTCTTCAAGAAAATTAGAGATACCAAGAAAACAAAAAGATCTTTACGACCCAGATAATCACGATGGTGTGATCACTCATCTAGAGCCTGGCATCCTGGAATGTGAAGTCAAGAGGGCCTTAGAAAGCATCGCTATGAACAAAGCTAGTGGAGGTGATGGAATTCCAGTGGAGCTGTTTCAAATCCTGAAAGATGATGCTGTGAAAGTGCTTCACTCAATAAGACAACAAATTTGGAAAACTCAGCAGAGGCCACAGGACTGGAAAAGTAAGTTTTCATTCCAATCCCAAAGAAAGGCAATGCCAAAGAATGCTCAAACTACCGCACTGTTGCACTCATCTCACATGCTAGTAAAGTAATGCTCAAAGTTCTCCAAGCCAGGCTTTAGCAATACATGAACTGTGAAATTCCAGATATTCAAGTTGGTTTTAGAAAAGGCAAAGGAACCAGAGATCAAATTGACAACATCATCTGCTGGATCATGGAAAAAGCAAGAGAGTTCCAGAAAAACATCTATTTCTGCCCTATTGACTATGCCAAAGTCTGTGGATCCCAATAAACTGTGGAAAATTCTTCAAGAGATGGGAATACCAGACCACCTGACCTGCCTCTTGAGAAAACTATATGCAGGTCAGGAAGCAACAGTTAGAATTGGACATGGAACAACAGACTGATTCCAAATAGGAAAAGGAGTACGTCAAGGCCATATATTGTAACCCTGCTTATTTAACTTCTATGCAGAGTACATCATGAGAAACGCTGGACTGGAAGAAACACAAACTGGGATCAAGATTGCCAGGAGAAATATCAGTCACCTCAGATATGCAGATGACACCACCCTTATGGCAGAAAATGAAGAGGAACTAAAAAGTCTCTTGATGAAAGTGAAAGAGGAGAGTGAAAAAGTTGGCTTAAAGCTCAACATTCAGAAATATATGGGGAAACAGTAGAAACAGTGTCAGACTTTATTCTTCTGGGCTCCAAAATCACTGCAGATGGTGACTGCACCCATGAAATTCAAAGATGCTTACTTCTTGGAAGAAAAGTTATGACCAACCTAGACAGCATATTCAAAAGCAGAGGCATTGCCGACTAAGGTCTGTCTAGTCAAGGCTATGGTTTTTCCTGTGGTCATGTAAGGATGTGAGAGTTGGACTGTGAAGAAGGCTGAGCACTGAAGAATTGATGCTTTTGAACTGTTGTGTTGGAGAATACTCTTGAGAGTCCCTTGGACTGCAAGGAGATCCAACCAGTCGATTCTGAAGGTGATCAGGCCTGGAATTTCTTTGGAAGGAATGATGCTAAAGCTGAAACTCCAGGACTTTGGCCACCTCATGTGAAGAGTTGACTCATAGGAAAAGACCCTGATGCTGGGAGGGATTGAGGGCAGGAGGAGAAGGAGTCGACCGAGGATGAGATGGCTGGATGGCATCACTGACTTGATGGATGTGAGTCTGAGTGAACTCCGGGAGTTGGTGATGGACAGGGAGGCTTGGCCTGCTGCGATTCATGGGGTCGCAGTGTCAGACATGATTGAGCGACTGAACTGAACTGAACTTTCCTGGTGATAACATCTTATCTTCACTTGTCTATATAGGCTCCTTTCCTTCTTTCCCTTTTATGTTTAGGTTGTCTCAAATTATCCCTTTTTATAGTGTGAGTTGGTTACCAGATTGAAGTGGTTATAGTTATTTACACTGCTTTCCCCCTTTAACATTTATGCTGTAATTGTTTAACAACTTATTCTGATATAGAGTTGCAATTTTCTGATTCCTTTTGTCTATTTAGTACCTTACACAAAGTTTGCTATACTTGCCTTTTCATTTCAGGTTCAGGAGCACCTTTCAACATTTGTTATAAGACAGGTTTAGTGGTAATGAAATCCCTCAGCTGTTGTTAATCTGAGAAACTCTTTATTTCTCTTTCATATGTTCAAGATGACTTTGCTGAATAGAGTGTTCTTGGCTGATATATTTTTATCTTTCAATATTTTGAGTGTGTCATTCTACTCTCTGCTGGCCTGTAGAGTTGCTGTGGAGACATCTGTTGTAGCCTAATGAGATTCCTTTATAAGTCACTGTCCTTTTCTCCTTGACTGCCTTTAAATTTATTTCCTGTCATTAAATTTTGACAGCTTTAATATATTGTATTTTGGAGAATTTCTTTTGCATTGGGGTAATTTAGTGTTCTCTTAGCTTTGTGGATTTGTTTACCTAGTTCTTTCCTCAGGTTTGGGAAGTTCTCAGCTACTGTTTCTTTATATAAGCTCCTCTGCTCCCATCTCCCTCTCTTTTCCTCCTTCAGTTCAGTTCAGTTCAGTCATTCAGTCTTGTCCGACTCTTTGTGACCCCCATGAATCACAGCATGCCAGGCCTCCCTGTCCATCACCAACTCCCAGAATTCACTCAGACTTGTGTCTATCGAGTCAGTGATGCCATCTAACCATCTCATCCTCTGTCGTCCCCTTCTCCTCCTGCCCCCAATCCCTCCCAGCATCAGACTCTTTTCCAATGAGTCAACTCTTCCCATGAGGTGGCCAAAGTACCAGAGTTTCAGCTTTAGCATCATTCCTTCCAAAGAAATCCCAGGCCTAATCGCCTTCAGAATGGACTGGTTAGATTTCCTTGTAGTGCAAGGGACTCTCAAGAGTCTTCTCCAACACCACACTTCAAAAGCATCAATTCTTCAGTGCTCAGCCTTCTTCACAGTTCAACTCTCACATCCATACATGACTACTGGAAAACCATAGCCTTGACTAGATGGACCTTAGTCGACAAAGTAATGTCTCTGCTTTTGAATATGCTATCTAGGTTGGTCATAACTTTTCTTCCAAGAAGTAAGCATCTTTGAATTTCAAGGCTGCAGTCACCATCTACAGTGATTTTGGAGCCCAGAAAAATAAAGTCTGACACTGTTTCTACTGTTTCTCCACCTATTTCCCATGGAGTGATGGGACTGGATGCCGTGATCTTTGTTTTCTAAATGTTGAGCTTTAAGCCAAATTTTTCACTCTCCTCTTTTACTTTCCTCAAGAGGCTTTTTAGTTCCTCTTCACTTTCTGCCGTAAGAGTGGTGTCATCTGCATATCTGAGGTTATTGATATTTCTCCCAGCAATCTTGATTCCAGTTTGTGTTTCTTCCAGTCCAGCGTTTCTCTCTCTTTTTTGTTTTCAGCGTTTCTCATGATGTACTTTGCATAGAAGTTAAATAAGCAGGGTGACCCTTATTATTAAATTTCCCTTCCTAATGGAGCCAGATAGCTCTCATATTATTTTTTCATTTTAAAAGGATGTTTGTTCCCACTCCTCTTTTACCTGTGTCATTATCTTCAGGGTCACTGATTCTCTCTTACATATGGTCTTCTTTATTTTTAGTGCTTTCTAATGCAGTCTTCATCTCACTTATTGAGTTATTTGGTTCCAGAATTTATTTGATTCTTTATTTGAGAACTCTAATCTCTTTGGAAAAGAATTCCTTCTGTTTATTAATTTTATTCCTGAGATCACCGAAATTCCTTTCTGAGTTTTCTTAGAGCTTATTGAGTTTTTTTCATGACAGCTATTTTGAAATTTCTATCAGTTAGATCACAGTATTCTCTGACTTTAAGTTTGATTTTTGGAGAATTATTAATTTCTTTTTGTGATTTCATGTTATCGTGGTTTTTCATGGTGCTTAATGGGTTGTCCCTTTGCTAGTGCATTCGAAGTAGCAAACATCTTTAAGGTTTTTATTTTTTTTAACTTGAATCTAATAATTTGATAAATTGTAATTAAAGGACTTTTTCCCCCAACAAAACAGATTTATGTTTATAAACTATAACTCTATGGGTTGCAATATAGTTCAAGTGTTTATTTTTCTTACATAAGCTGCCTCTGGCTGTATTTGAGATGTTCCCACTCTGCACTGTCCCTGCCAGAGGTGTTGCCCAGTACCCTTGTTGATACTGCTTATGCCTTTGGGGTTGCTGGTGCCTTATTGATCCTGGGGTTGCTGCTGTCATTTGTATCGTTGCCTGGAGCAGTGGATTGGTTGGTGCCTCCACCACATCTGGGATCACCTGAGTTGCCACCACAGAGAGAGAAGGAGGTGGCAGGAAGAGCTAAGGTTTTAGGTCCCCCTGCTGCATCTGTGCTTTTGGCGTTCATAGGAGCTGCCATTGTGCATGCCAGTGAGCTGGAGTCGCAGGTGCTTTCAGGGACAGAGCTGCAGGCCCCTCTGCTGCATAGCCCAGAGACTGGAGTCGCGTGTGTCACCTCTCCTATGGTTACCAGGCTCTCTGCGGCTACAGGGTCAGCCACCGCAGCTGGGGGAGCTCGGGTCGCAGGGACTGCCTCGGTAGTTTCTTCAGTTCTGCCTCCTCTCTGTGTTCCTGTCTACTGACTTTTAGACATAAAGATGTGGACATCTCTGACATCCTCGCGTGTTGGGCAGAGGGACTTTTGTTGTGTTATGGATGTTTTACTGGTTGGAGACTGAAGGGGAGAGACAAAGGGAGTGTTTCATGCTCACGTGATGCCTACACCACTCCTCTCTAGACCTGCTGGCTTCTTCCAAAGCATTTATGGTGTCTTCATCTCATTTATTGTAAGGCATTATTTTCCCCTCCAAGCTTTGAGGAGCCATCTCACTAGCACAGAACTGACTCCAGATGTCCTTCTCAGGAATTAAATCATGAGGTAGAAGAGACTGCTCCTATTCCAACAATCTCTCCCTTATAGTCTCTGGTTTAGAATGCCTATGATTGATTTCAACATGTTTTTCTAATTCTTGCTAATACATGTGAGCCAGATTTTGTAGTTTTTTAAAAATAAATAAACTATTTCCCTAGTCAAACTGATATTTGAATGCATTTATTGGCCTAGAAATCATGAAGAGAAGTAAAGGTATACTTTAAGGAGGCAAGTATCATTTTATGAGGCATTCACCTTAATAAGGCTCCTTGTGTTCTCCAGGCAAGGAGAGCCTACTACCTGTGGTAAGGGGGAGTGACACACTTCTTTTTAGGAGAATCTGTGGTTCAAAGTTAAGATAGTCCAGTTCAGTTTTAAGATATCACCTCTTTCCTATCATTGCCCTGGTTTTAGTGACAGATTTATAGATGAAAACTTCTCTGCAATTTTGCTAATATCATAGTTAAATGATTGGCCTGATTTTTCAGCCCAATTTATCCTCTAGTGGTAGGAGATAAGGCATTAAATGATGCTATAGAAGTCCTGTGATTGTTAGTCATACTCTTGGTTGGTTGTTGTCTGACTCAAGCCTATCATTTATTTCCTTCAGTGTATTGATGACACTTAACAATAACTAACTCCACAGTCCTCATAATTACCACTACCGTCTCATTTCTCAAGTGCTAATAATACTGCACAAGGCAGCACATATTCTGTAATCTGTATCCCATGCAAATTAATCACAGGAGACTCACAGTAATTTTATCCCAAGAGCATACCAAGAGAGACTCTATCTCACTTACTACCAGTATATTAGTTATCTGTTGCTTAGCGCTTTAAAACAAGCATTTATGTTCTCAAAGTGTCTATTAGTCAAAAATCAGGGAACAGTTGAGCTGAGTGGTTTGGTTCAGGGTTTTTCACAAAGCTGTAATTGAGGTATTGGCCAGGGATGGTCATCTCAAAGCTTGGCTCAGGAAGAATGTTCTTCCAGTTTCACTTACATAGTTATTTACAGGCCTCAGAAGATCCATTTCTAAGCTCAAGCCATCTCCTCAGGTTGCCTCTTAATGTACTAGCTGGCTTCTCCCAGAACAAGCAATGGAAGAGAGACACTCCCCAGATGGAATAGAACTCATTGCAGAAATGATATCTCATCATTCCTGCTGTGAAAATTGAGTCATTAAGTCCAACCCACATTTAAGGAAAGGGGATTACACAAAGGCATGAATACCAGAAGGTGGAGATCATTGGGGCCCATCTTACAATGGAGTCCAGCTCACAATTGTACTTGTATAACTGATTTTTTCCCTTAGCATAATATCTTCAAGATTCATCCATATTATCACCCATGTGTCAGAGTTTCCTTCCTTTTAGGGGGTGAATATAATTCCACTATGTGTACATGTACAATTATTTTTTTAATCCATCATCTGTTGATGGACACTTGGGTTGCTTCCACTTTTTGGCTATTATGAATAATGCTGCTATGCATATGGGTGTAAGAGTGTGTTTTTAAAGCTGACTATCAAAGTGGACAATTGGAGTTTGATCTTATAGGGATACTCTGTGGACTGTGTATTTTCTAGCAACTTTTGTCAGTCACTGGCTGAGGGCTTCTTGGGAGGTACAGATTTCCTGGATTTTGTGGCTTATTGAATGTACAATAAACTCATGAATGGTGAGTTTTGTTTCTTTGGTGTGAAATGAGGCAGAACTTGATGTGGAAGAAACACAGTGTGCAAGGAAACATGGGCTCAGACATAGAGAAACCTGAAATGGGAGTATCCTGGGTGATTTTTGTTTATTTGAAGGGTCTGGGATTGGGTGATTCAAATCAACCTTAATCTAGCTCTGAAAGGGAGGATGTTCCTGGATGACACTTGGTCACGTAAGATCAATGGTGATGAAGTGGTGACAGTGGAAGCTGGATATGAGCCCATTGCTAAATGAATCAGAGGCAAGCAGATAGAAACAGCGTTGTGTGGATAATTCTTCTAAATTGTGAAATCATGCAAATGGTATTTAGTTGGTGAGCATCATACTTAAAGTAACAGGACACAGCGGACGCTAAAAAGAAACGAAAGGAAAAAAACGTTGAAGTGTTTCTAAAGCAACGTTTGTGATTTGAATTTCAAATTTTCACTTTGTATACCAATGAATAAATTGGATTCCCTTTCCTAAAGTTTAGGTGAAAATAGGCAGATTAAATCAGTTATGAGATTTTTCAAAATGATATGAAACCCCAAGAGTGAGGAATATGTAAGTAGGCTTATACTCTCTTGGGAACTACTAATGCCCAGTATATGGCTAGTGTTTAGTTTGTGGGCCAAAGACAGTTGCTAGAATTTAGAATTCTAGAGATAATTTCTCCTTTGAAATAGAACAACAAAAATAATAATTGTCTTTTTATAAATTATGAACTTAAATTTGAGCTAAAATTTTATGAGCTAACTTCAGTAAGTTAATGTACATTTAAAGCAGTACCAAATTGGAAATAAAACTCTAGTGGTAAGGGTAGGTGATCATTTACATATTTTAAGAATTATGTATTATAAGGTGGTAATAAAACAAAATGCATAAGGGAAGGAGATTTTTTGCAAATTTCTAAAACTTCCTTCAGTTGACTGTATGTGGCTTCTCCAGCCATGACTTCCCTCCATTGCCTCCCCCACCTCCACACACCATTTCTCTTGGCCCCAGATACTCAGACATAAAAATTGTGTAAGTCACTTGCCATTTTCCAGTTTTCATTAATTCAACTGCTTCATTGAATTTGTCAAGATTCAGAGTATGGGTAATTAGTGCATCTAGGTTAACCTTCTTTGCCATATAATCAGAAACCAGTTTAGAGGCACATCTCTGCCTTTCCAGCCTGGAAATACACAGATTGACAATAGATTTAATACAAGAGAGCCAGTATACAAGAAAGGCCCTACAATTTGTTGCTGGAGGTGTTGGCTTTGTGGAAAGACAAGGATTTCCTGCTAACTTGTCTGGACCATCAGGAGAATGAATATCTGTCCCAGCCATATACTTTGTGTGGAAGGCTATTATCCTGGAGGAGACCTCTGGGCCTGCAGAGGAGTATTTGTTTATAGCAACTAGAACATGGACCTCTTCTTAGAGATGTGTGTGTGTGTGTGTGTGTGTGTGTGTGTGTTGATCTGCAGCTTCATGAAAGAGCCAAATATTTTAAGGGAAGAGAGGAACTTTCACCATGGCAGTGCTCAGTGACAGGGCTTTTGAAAAATGAATGTTTATAAAGCGAGATAAGAATAAAATGTGCCTTTGGGAAGTAAAATTGCACAGCAAAAGACGGGATCAGTTAAGATAATATAAAACTTAGCATTGTATTTTCTCTGTTCTTGTGATTCTCAAGAAACATTGTCTTCATGTTTAACTCTGTGCTGAGCGACATGCCCAGTGAGTCATCACAAAGAATTTGATGGTCTGCTCATTTCTGCAAAGGGTGAGTGTGTGATTTTACAAGGAGGCAACAGTGTCCTAAGCAGCTGGTTCTGTGACAGGGTCTTGGCAGTTACTTGCTTTCTTGGTTCCAGCCCCAGCCAGTTTCTCCAGCCTTTCCAAAACTATTCTCAACATAATTTAAAACACTTCCAATACATTTATTTTCTGTTTAAGTTGGTTTTAATTATGTGTAATCAAGAATTCTAAATGATGCTCTGTGTTATGACAGGAAGCATGGTGTGTTCTTCTATTTGTTTTTATCATTTAAAAGTTGAAGTGTAATTAATATGTAACATATTTCTTTTATATGTATAATATAATGATTTGATATATGTATATATTATGAAATGATTACTATTAAACTAAGTTTAGTTAACATCCATCACCACACATAGTTACCGTTGTTTCTTGTGATAACAACTTTTGATGTCTTTTCTGTCTGTTGATTGGTCATCTGATAAAGCATTTTCATATCTATGTAAAGAACACTTTCACTTGTTTTTGTTACTTCTTTTAACCAAAAAAAACAAGAAACAAAAAACACAACAACAACCAAAAGATGGGCCCAGGAACATAGAACTAGGCTAGATGGTATTTCTGAACAAGGCCACTAATTTTAGGGGGAAATTTTTTTTCACTGTGTCCATTATAGAAGGGTTAGCAGTCCTGTCACTAGAGGCTGCCCTTTAACTGAAAACCTTTAAAACCAGTGGATTATACTGAAAGAGAGTCATTTCCTAGGCAGGTTGATAAGAAGTCTAGGGGTCCCCAAGGAGAGAGGAGTCTGGAATTCTCAAGGAGGAAGAAAGTGAAGAAGGAAGTAAAATGTTTCCCAGGGAGTTGAATCCTAGGTCAGCTTTACTGGGACGGAAAGCCCCAAAAGTTTAAAGGGAACAACGGACACCAGATGTGTCACTGCAATGTTTGCCCTGCAACCTAAGAAACAGGATCTAGCTCTAGGAGACAGGGACTCGACGCTAACTGCAAATTGTCACCAATAGTTACATAACCCTTACCTGCCTGCCCACCAATCATGCTCTGCCAAGTAGCCTGGTCCCCCCTCCTCCCCTGCACAATAGGATAAAAGGCTCCCAAAGCGGGTGCTCGGGGCTCCCACCTTCGATTGGCTTGGTGGGGGCCCGGATCTGAAATTGCCAATAAACTGTTTTTCTCTGAACTCCGACTGGTGGTCTCTATTGGCAGCTAATCTCCCACATATACTATCTGTAGAAGGAATTAACTTACATTCATGACTATTATATGAATGTATAGGTGTCGAGCAAAATGGTTTCCTTGTGAGTTTTATTTTAAATATTAGTGAGCCCATTTAACAAGAGTTAACTGAGTATGTGTATTTAGAATCAACAATTATTGTCTCTGAGGAACATATTGTCTCTAGAGGAAAATAACAATGGATATGTTTAATTATCCCAAATGGGGGAACTGATAATTAAACTGATTTATTACTTGTTTTGGCTGGCCATGCCATTTATCTACTCTATGCCCATGAATTTGGTAAGATTCCTGGTATCTACAGTACACTGCAATAAGTAGTTGGGAGAACACAAATGGGTCGCCAGTCCCCAAAATTCAGGTAGCTCCTGGTTCTCATCTCTTTGCCCAAGAATTCAAATTTCCCCCAAATCTCTGGATAAGTATATTTCTCTTAAGTATCGGGTTTCTTGCTTATGAGCCTAGAATCCCACACAGATTTAGTTTAGTTTGTTTTCTACTTCCTCAGTAAGAAAATGCTTTTAAAGTCTTTAAAATATATAAGTTGTAAGACAGGTTTAAAAATGGAAAACCAAGGGATTGTATGAAACTTTTTTTTTCCTCTGGAAAAAATATTCTCTTTCGGTTTTATCAGTCGTTTCTCTTTCAGTCATGAGTTCATTATGTTTAATGTCTTTGAGTTGTACAATGCCAACTCGATCATTTTGGGTAAGATTTAACATTAGTTGAACCATTTACTAATAATTCAGTATATTCTCCAAAGAATTCCAATTGGCCATCATATAACTGAATTGAATATTTATTGATCACAGTATTGCCTTTCCTTTTTGATTTAGAATTTGCATTAAACTTTGGACACTAATCAATTTAAAAAAATCTCTTCCTTTGCATGAGAAAAAATTACTAAGAAGGAACAGCATACATCAATATTCATCCCTTATCTTAGACACTTGTGTGTTGAAACAACTATAATGTAAAGCTCTCATTCAAGCATTCATTACACATTTCTCTACTTCCCTCCTCTACACTCCCACACATTTCCATTGTTCCCTGAATCATTCATACCTCCATAAACAGATCCCTTTAAAGAACGTCCTGAGAAGAACAAGTGGCCACTGATGTTGAGTTGGACACCAATGATTAGCCCAATAATCACGCAGACCCCATGGCTCTCACAGCAGGAGGCCAGGGCAGCCGCCTGTTGTAAAGCAATGTAAAACAATGAGGGGGTTAAGAGGTGTACTTGAGAGTTGGACCTAAGTCTGAATCTCAGCTTGACTGTTCTCAGTGGTCTGTTACATGCTTTACTGATGCTCCTTGTCCTCATTTGGAATAACATTTATTTTTTAAGAATGCGCTGAAACATAAATAGGACATTGTGTGCTACAGAGTATAGTATCTGGTACAATAGATGAAAATCAAAAAATGAAAATAAAGGCGCCCATGGTAGTAGTAGTAATAATAATGACAGTAATAATTTTGATACCGACACGGGTGGTTAGTTGGAGCTGACATAGTCATAGGGCTTCCCAGGCAGCCGTAGTCATAGAGAACCCTTCTGCCAGTGCAGGAGATGTTAGAGATGCGAGTTCAGTCCCTGGGTTGGGAAGATCCCCTGGAGAAGGGAATGGCAACCCACCCCAGTATTTTTGCCTGGAGAATACCATGCAGAGAGGAGCCTGGTGGGCTATAGTCTGTGGGACCGCAAAGAGTCAGACATGACTGAAGCGACTTAGCATATTCTTTCAGATACTGAAAAATATAGTTGGCTATTTGTATAGCATCATATATTAGCAAAGTTATAAATAAGCATGTTCCCATTATTTATTTTCAAACACTATTTTTCGGAGCAAGACTATCTGCAGGAAAGCCTGTGACGAAGACTTTGTTATATCATTTTTACAGGAGAGGGGATTTATCTGTAGTGAGGAATGGAAACATTTTGTAAGCTGAGGAAAGGGTCTCAGTTGGAGGAGGCAGATCTTGGGTTTTCACGGGGCTGATTACAAGATGGAGACGTGCAACCCAATAGTATGCTATTTCTACAGTCCCAAAGAAAGAGAGGCTCAAATTGTGAAATAATGTCCTATCCATTTATATTCTTACATAAACCATATTCAGCCAGAAAAATTACTGTGTTTTTTTTTTTTTCCCTTCATTCTTGAACTCTTTTACTCGAGGATGGTAAATGTTTCTTGGACAATTATCTCAGATCCAACATGATGTACTTTGCTGAAAGTGTAGAGCTTTGCAGGGTCATTAATTATTCTTGTCACACTTAAATCTTCTGGCTTGGAAGTTATAGTCACTAAGCTGCTCCTTATTATGAAGAAATTCAGTAAGAATTCCTTACAAAGCTTTTTTTCCTGTCTATTGTAGCTGTCTGCTTATTTGAAGGAATAGTATTGATATAATGGAACAGAGGGAGAAGAAAACTCAGTATGGGGGTTCAGTGTTTGGGATAGTGAATAGATTTATAAGAGTAGACAGAAGGTATCAAGTGGGATGTCAGGGGCACAAAGAGAATTAAATAGAAGACTGTGGAGGGAATTTTAGAATTTTCACTCAGTTAAAAATTTAAAATAAAGACTGGGGGCTTCCCTGGTGGTTCAACCGATATGAATCTGTCTTCCAATGCAGGGGACACAGATTCAGTACCTGGTCAGGAAGATCCCACATGCTGTGGCATGACTAAGCCCGTGTGCCACAACGTCTGAGCCCATGCACTGCAACTACTGAAACCCAGGCACCTCTGCTTCACAAGAGAAAACCCATGGAAATGAGAAGCCCATGCACCACAATAAAGAGTTGCCCTCACTCACCACAACTAGAGGGAGCCCTATGTGCAGCAACGAAGACCTACCACAGCCAATAAATGCATAAATCTTAAAAAAAAATGACTGATAGAAATATTGGTAATTTTCACAACTGAAAATCACATACCACGGTCTCTGGATGTCCAATGACCTCAAAGCTAAAGTCCACACCATCACCTGTCAGGTCAAATAAAACTTCTTGGATGGGTTTCTCATAGTCCTGTGGGCTGATGCACTCAGTGGCACCCACTTCCTTTAACTTCTCAAATTTGTCTTTGTTGAGGTCCACTGCAATGATCCTGGCTGCTCCAGCTGCTTTGCAGCCCATGATGACAGACAGGCCAACTCCTCCCAGGCCAAACATGGCACAAGTGGAGCCTGGGGTCACCTGCATACCCAAAGGCAGAAAAAAAAGAGCAAAGGGAACGTATACTGTGACTTAATTGGACAGACAAGATCGGAATGTACTTTTATGAGACATAAACAAAGGCCATCTTCAAAAAACATGTGACTAGAGAATTTTAGTTTCTCAACATATTTCTAGATACAGGATACTTTTTGACAGAGAAACAAAAACTAACCTGTAAAAAGAGTTTTAAGTCTCAGGAATTAGGGTAAGTAGAAGTTTAATGAACTTTCATTGACTCTTTAGACTTATTTAACAGAGTATTTAATTTCATATATTTTTGAGTTTTCCACCTTCTTGCAACATTTCCCTTCTCTTTTCTTTTGGATATCCGTAAACTTTGCTTCACTTATAATGTCAGTGCCTTACAAAGCTAAAGACTTATTTTTTATTGGGTCTAAAATGAGACTAATTTAAATTGAACCCTATACTAAGTCTCTGGATAGTATGGAGACTAATGGAGATTGAAAAAAATAAAGAACTAAAATTCACTTGCTGCTTCAGCCTGGATGGGAGAGGTGTTTGGGGGAGAATGGATACATGACTGAGTATGGCTGAGTGCCTTTGCTCTTCACCTAAAACTATCATAACATTATTAATCAGCTATACTCCAATACAAAATAAGAAATACAAAAGAAAATAATTTTAAAAAGGAAATTTATTAACCACTTAAAGAAAGAAGCTAGGCAGGTTTGGGTGATATCCCAGAAACTGTCATTTAACAGTAACCCACTCTAGAGTTCCACAGTGGCCTAGTGGTTAGGATTCCAGGCTTTCACTGCTGTGGCTTGCATTCAGTCCCTTGTTGGGAAAACGAGCTCCTGCAAGTCAATTTTGTACCACCAAAAAGAAAAGAAAAAAAATCAAACAAAACAATAACCCACTCAACCAGAATGGGATTACCTGACTAGTCTGTTTTACATGCCAACATCTTCTCCATCAATTGGTCTTTTTACCTCCCTTTTATTTTTATAGGAACTTATCACCATCTGTTCCCATCACTTCATGGGAAATAGATGGGGAAACAGTGGAAACAGTGTCAGACTTTATTTTTGGGGCTCCAAAATCACTGCAGATGGTGACTGCAGCCATGAAATTAGAAGACGCTTACTCCTTGGAAGAAGAGTTATGACCAACCTAGATAGCATATTCAAAAGCAGAGACATTACTTTGCCGACTAAGGTCCGTCTAGTCCAGGCTATGGTTTTTCCTGTGATCATGTATGGATGTGAGAGTTGGACTGTGAAGAAGGCTGAGCGCTGAAGAATTGATGCTTTTGAACTGTGGTGTTGGAGAAGACTCTTGAGAGTCCCTTGGTCTGCAAGGAGATCCAACCAGTCCATTCTGAAGATCAGCCCTGGGATTTCTTTGGAAGGAAAGATGCTAAAGCTGAAACTTCAGTACTCCGGCCACCTCACGCGAAGAGTTGACTCATAGGAAAAGACTCTGATGCTGAGAGGGATTGGGGGCAGGAGGAGAAAGGGACAACAGAGGATGAGATGGCTGGATGGCATCATGGACTCAATGGACGTGAATCTGAGTGAACTCCGAGAGATGGTGATGAACAGGGAGGCCTGGCATGCTGCAATTCATAGGGTCGCAAACAGTCGGACACGACTGAGCCGATTGAACTGAACTGAACTGATCACCATCTGTTAAATAACAGAATAGAAGCTCAATGGGCACTTTTAGCTGTTGAATCAAAGCATCTGGAACAGTGACTGGCCCCATAAATGTATGTTGAAAGAAAAAAAGAATTAACTGAAATGTGGAAGGATAGTCATTTTAAACTGTAGTATGTTTAACTCCCAGGAATTCCTGATGTCTCCACTTGTGAATGGTATCTAGACTTAATTTGCCGCATGGCAACCCGGCTCCAGTATTCTTGCCTGGAGAATCCTTTGGTGGGGAGGAACCTGGTAGGCTGCAGTCCGTGGGGTCGCAAAGAGTCGGACACGACTGAGAGACTTCACTTTCACTTTCACTGACCAAGAAGGAATGGGAAATATGTGCAAGGGAGCATAGGTAACTAGACAATAATACAGAAATTGGAGGATGTTTTTGAGGCAAGTTTGCGAGTCTCTCTCAGGCTATATGATCAGACATGGCCCAGATACATAAGGCCTTCCAATTCCATAAGTCAACAATTACATTCATAATAGATATAAATGTTTCTCACCTTGGCAGTATTGATTGCACCACCATAACCAGGTAGAAAAAACCACAGCTAACTAAGAATACTTTCTCCAGAGGTGCAGCTGTATCGATCTTGGCAACTGAGATTTCATTCATTACTGTGTATTCAGAGAAGGTGCTTGTATTCCCAAAGTGGTATACTGGTTTTCCCTTGCAAGTAAATCTACTGGTACCATCAGACATCAGGTGGGTTTCTCCCTGTCTTTTATAGACAAAAAGCAAACAAAAACATTTATTTGGAATTAGAAAGTTTAGATTCCTTTTAAGGAAATTGAATTCATTTTTCAAAAAAGTTTGTAAAAACTTGCTTGAATTTTATACAAAAATTGTCTGCAGAATTAAGGCAAGAGGTGCATTCTCCACATTGTGGTAGAAAGAGTGCGATCACTTTGTCTCCTAAGAGAGCAAAATTGTTTATGAAGGCATTATATTTAAAGTAAACAGATAGCTGTATCTCAGGAACTCAACAACAAGGCGCTCAAGAAAATATAACTAAGAATCAGTGCCACATTTAATTGTGTTTGCTACTGTGGAGAATACTTACCAAAAAAGGGATATCTTTGGCATGTGTGTCTAGCCCTGGGCTCAGTGTCTGACTCCCAGGGGGCTGGCTTCAGATTTGCCTCCTTTCTAGGTTCCTCTTGAGGCACCAGATGACTTTGTCATGTAGCCACTCAGCCAAGTCTTTGCTTACATTTCCTATAAAACTTCTGCTGTCAGGAACTGGATTTAAAACTGCATGGATACCACAAACTCACAGAATAAGCTTCTGGATCAGGAAGAGAGGATTGTCTCCATGCTATCTTCTGCGTTTTACATCAATCCTTTCTCCAGAGGTAGGCAGTTTTTTCTACTAATGTTCAAAGTATAAGAGGAGTATTAGAATAACCTGCCTGTGATGGACTTACTGACTGCCCCATTGTCTATCCTTGTAAACCAGAGCAATTTACTTCATATTTTCTGTAAAAATAATTTGTAGAATTTCATTTATTTTCAGTTTTTTAAAAAAATAATACGGTAAAATTTAAACAGTACAAGTGAAAATTGACATCCAAGTCTCTAGTCTTCCTTATCCCACCCTAAAGACAATTACTTTTATCCATATCCAAGGTATTTTTTTTTTTCGGGCTTCCCTGGTGGCTCAGAGGTTAAAGCGTCTGCCTCCAATGCGGGAGACCTGGGTTCGATCCCTGGGTTGGGAAGATCCCCTGGAGAAGGAAATGGCAACCCACTCCAGTGTTCTTGCCTGGAGAATCCCATGGACAGAGGAGCCTGGTAGGCTAGAGTCCACAGGGTCGAAAAGAGTCGGACACGACTGAGCGACTTCACCTTCACTTCAAGGTGTTTTTCAGAGACATAATCCCTTTAGAAAGACAAAAACTAGTATACTATGTAACCTATCATAGGCCTTGCTTTTTTATTTAAAGGTTGATCTTGAAATTTCTTATCTTATAATGATACAGTATTCTATCATTTGTTTAATATTTACTGGAAAATCCCATGGATGGAGGAGCCTTGTGGGCCGCAGTCCATGGGGTCACTAAGAGTCGGACACGACTGAGTGACTTCCCTTTCACTTTTCACTTTCATGCATTGGAGAAGGAAATGGCAACCCACTCCAGTGTTCTTGGCTGGAGAATCCCAGGGACGGGGGGAGCCTCATGAGCTGCCCTCTATAGAGTTGAACAGAGTCGGACACTACTGAAGCGACTTAGCAGCAGTAGCAGCAGCTGTTATATAAATATATCATAATTTATATTTAAGCAGCACCCTGTATACTGACAGACATTTAGGTTGTTTTCTATTTTTACTATTTCTTCCTCTCTGACATGAAAAAGAACAATGCAATAAATATTTTGAGCACACATGGTCTGTGGTAGGCAGAATTTCTAAAATGGCTCACCAAAGATGTCTTATCCTAATTCCCAGAAATTAAATATGTCAAGTTATCATGCCTGTGAATGTTACATGGAAAGAAGAGAGGCTTAGCAGATATAATTAAAATTACTAAGCAATTGACATTAAAGTAGGAGATTATCCTGGGTTATTTAAGTGGACCAAAGATCCATGAAAGGAGACAAGAGGAAAGCAGAAGAGGAAGAAAAAGTGATTCAAAGCATGAGAAGGACTTGATGTGCCATTGCTGCTTTGAGGCTAGAAGTGGGTAAAGGGGCCCCATGAGAAGGAACGTGAGCAGTTTCAAGGAGCTGAGGTCTGTAGCCCCAGCTGACAATCTATCAACGGAGGCTGAGCACTTTAGTCTTACAACCTTAAAGGTTGTCAGCCCTAAATATTACATTTTCAAGTCTTTGGTAATTTTTTAGATAAACAGTTTTTCTGTTGTCTTTAAAATTTTAATTTATTTAGGGTTTGAGTTTGGGCATCTTCTCACATGCTTAAAAAGCATTTGTGTGTATATGTGTATATATTTATATCTCTGTATATATTTCCCTCCAAACTAGATGCATATTTCCTTTGCCAATTTTCATAAGTTAGTGTTAAAGAATTCTTTATAAATTAAAGAAATTTGCCCAGTGTCATATTGGCTTGTTGATTTGGGTGAAGGGTATTTTCTTTTAACACAGAATTTTAAAGAACTTTATTTTCAAATTTATCGATATGTTATTTTACATCTGAATTTGTTGAGTTAGTTAAAATTTCCTTCCCTTCTCTGAGGTATTACAAAATGTTCTGTTACAATAATTTATAATACTTGTATGGTTTCACTTTTCACATTTAATTCTTGGATTCATATAGCATCTTTCTTTCTATAAAATGTAATAGCAACTCAAGTTACTTTTATTCTCCAGAAAACTATCCAGTTGTTTCAATATTATATACTGAAATCCATGTTTCCCCTTCAAATATAAAAGGCAGACTTAATCCTATATTAAATTCCTACATGAATTTGATCCAGTTCTGAACTTCTTCCCTATTTAGTTCACTAATGTGTTCAACTGTTTATCATAGTTGAACTATTTATCAAATTTATCATATCTTCATTTAAACAATTGTTCAACCGTTTCTCTCAGTTGATTTTTTTGAGTAAATTTTTGTCACATTTGCACTCTTTCAAGTTCAATCTCAGTACATTCTATTTTTTATTTTTATTAATATCAAAATATAAGTATAAAGAATACATTTGGTATTTTTCTGTAATTTACACTTAACCCTCCTTTTCTAAGAAACGGGCAATATTTTACCATTTATTTCACTTACGCTAACATAATTTAAGGGATGCTTTTATTCCTGAGGTGGGTTCTAAGTTGCTGCTATTTCCTAATTCCAGGTGCCAGCTCATACCTGCTTTCACTGTGCTCACTCCTTCTCCCACACTCTCGACTACTCCAGCTCCTTCATGGCCCATAATGACAGGATAGTGTTGGTGCTGAAGATTTTTATCCTTCAGCATTTTCATCTCGGTCCCACAGAGCGCAGTGGCCACCATCTGTATGGAAGGCAAAGAGTAATGTAGTTTTCTCTGTCTCAGAGATGTTCTAGAATTGTTAATGTTGTAAAGTGTTTTGGTAGTTTGATATGCTGCATTAATATTAATGCATTGATTTCTCAGTTTTAATTCTGGACGAGGGCCAGTAATGTGTTTCAATCAATGCAATGTTTTTCACTAGCTAATTTTGGAATCAAATGATTTTAAAACTTACTGGAGAGGGTAGGATAGGCTCAGAAGAGACCGTTGTAAAACCACATGTGGCATCAAAGGTCTCACTTTGTGCTTCACTGTAGCTTGTGGGTGGGAGTGTGGAGGAGCAAGACCAATGATAGAAATGAAGGAATTGGAATACAGGAAGGAGAGGGATAATGCCTCCTATTATAATTGAGGCTTTAATTTATTTCAATGAGGGCTTTACAGTTATGTTATTGGTATTAAGTTGTAATTACACTTTTGTTGTAAATCAGCCAGATAGTTTAAAGTGGAGGCACTCAGAGCAGTGGTTACTAAAGAGTTCAGAACTGAAATCTTGGCTCTGTGCCCTGTTTAACTGTGTGATCAGGGATAAACTGTCCTTCTGAGTCTCAGTTTCTTCGTCTCTAAAATGGGTATGGGGTTGGAATGCATGTACACGCGCATACACACCCACATACATGCACATATACTCACACATGGCTAAGTCAAGAATTGAAATCTATTGAAATTTGACCATGTAAAAGAGGGATAATTTGAAGGGTATCATAAAATCGCTTGTAACTTGGACTGTATGGACTGTATTTTGGTATGGAGTAGGGGAGTCTTGGTACCAATCCCCTGCAGATATAGGGGGAGGGCTGTTTCAAGGTAACTTAAATATCATGAAGAATATCATAAAGAAAATTGAAAGTACAGATTAAAGTATGGTTTGTGGCTAGAAACTTCTTTTAATTAGTAGCAGTTAAAAATAAGTGTCCATTGGGTATGCAGCCTATGCTATACCTTCCTAACTGTTTCTCTGGACTTGAAGACTAATGGAAATGTATAATAAAAAGGAATATGAGAGTGTATAGTTTTCTTTCTGAATTGAACATTGTGAAAAGAATGTATAATCTGCAGTGAACAGCTCTGAGTTTTGATGAGGAAATGTTGTGGATTTTTTTTTTTTTTTTTTACCTTTATGCGAACTTCTTTTGCCTTTGGTGGAGCCACTTCTACCTCCTCAATGGAAAATGATCCACCAGGCTTCCAGAGTATGGCTGCTCTGCACCTGATAACCTGGGAAGAAGAATATGGAGGCAGAAAGGGAAACTCCTTAGGCTTGGGAGTTAGAGAATTCCTATATTAATGATTATTAGAAGGTTGAATCCAATTCTTTCACACTCAAGCCTAGATTTTTTAAATTTAATTTTTACTTTATTCTATTTTTACAATACTGTATTGGTTTTGCCATACATTGACATGAATCAGCCACAGGTGTACACGAGTTCCCAATCCTGAAACCCCCTCCCACCTGTCACCCCATATCATCTCTCTGGATCATCCCTGTGCTCCAGCCCCAAGCATCCTGTATCCTATATCAAACATAAACTGGCACTTCGTTTCTTACATGATAGTATACATGCTTCAATGCCATTCTCCCAAATCATCCCACCCTCTCCCTCTCCCTCTCCCTCTTCCTCTCCCTCAGAGGCCAAAAGTCTGTTCTATACATCTGCGTCTCTTCTGTTGTCTCACATATCAAGCCTAGATTTAAAAAAAAAAAGGAAGAAATCACTGCTTAAATATACTCAGAATGTAGCCTCTTGACCTCAACTCTTCCTGTACTATCAGTCTCTGTATTCAGATCAGTCTTGCAGTTCTAACAGTATTTACATACTGCTACACAACCAAGCGGGAGAAGGCAATGGCACCCCACTCCAGTACTCTTGCCTGGAAAATCCCATGGATGGAGGAGCCTGGTACGCTGCAGTCCATGGGGTCGCTAAGAGTCAGACACGACTGAGCGACTTCACTTTCACTTTTCACTTTCATGCATTGGAGAAGGAAATGGCAACCCACTCCAGTCTTGCCTGGGGAATCCCAGGAATGGTGGAGCCTGATGGGCTGCCATCTATGGGGTCGCACAGAGTCGGACACGACTGAAGCGACTTAGCAGCAACAGCAGCAGCACACAACCAAGAGGATAGATGTCATATTTTTTGATCTTATGGTGAACGAAGCTGTTCAGTTTCAGGGTAGAAATGACATTGCAGTGTGAGAGTTATTTGTGATCCTAGGTATGGGAGATAATCAGTTTGGGGTGCAGGCAGGAATGGAGACCATCTAGTTTTGGCAGTTCATCAAATGGTGGTCACTGGCAGACTGAGATTGAAGAGGTTGTTGTTGGTAAGGTAGTCCTTCAAGGGTTCTGATTTCAGCCCATCATCGTTCTCACTATAAATTATTATCCTATGTGATTTCACCTAGTTTACATAGAATCAATTATTTCGGGCGCTCCGCAGAAAGAGTGGAGGCAGTGGAACTTCCCTCAGCAAAGCCGAGGGGTTCCCGAGGAGAGGTGAGCCTGCTGTCCACCAACCCAGCCCCTCGGCAAGCAAAAGACAACCAGGGGTTCCGTCGAAGCAGTTCTGCTTTATTGTTGCAAACTCCCAGCTTATATAGACAAACAGGAGGGTTTTAGGAGGGACTTTCCATAGTTGCACCAATCACGTTAAAGGTCAAATCATCATGTGCCTTCATTATAACAGGAGTCTATGGAGATCACACACTGTCTACATGCACGGAAATCAAGAGATCCAATCAAAAACTTTGACAGACAACATAGACCCTGTCCCCGTCTCTTCCGCCAGGTGCCATCTTAGGTTTTCGACCGCAAAGCTAGCCCCTTTGTTTTTAAGGTTTCCCATTTAGGGCCCCACAATTATTACTTTTATACAGATGATCTTTGTAACAGGCTTGTTACTAAGCTTTAGATTCTATTCGTTGGCTATTTGATTATACTGTGCTTAGTTGCTTAGTAATGTCCAATTCTTTGCGACCTTTTGGACTGTCCTATAGGCATCTGAAATTCAACATGATAAAACATGAAGACACTGTTATTTTTTTCTTCCACCACCCCTCTTCCATGGCCAGTGGTGGACACAGCACATAATTTGTTCTTTCCTCTGCTTTCTCTGTTTCAATGAGTTGCCATGTAATCTATTCAATAATACAAGAAATAAACCTAGAAAGAGCCTTGATTTGTCTCTTTCCCTCAACCTCCGCAATATAAAAATTTCTGTAATCTGACCCCTCCTCTCCATTTCTGCTGCTACTGTGTGGTCCAGTCCTCACTGTCTTTCACCTGGCTTGGTTCATCACTTTGAAGTCCATCTTTTATAGCATTGCTGTGATTAGCCGCTCAGTTCTCTCTGACTCTTTGTGACCCCATGGACTGTAGCCCACCAGGCTCCTCTGTCCATGCGGATTCTCCAGGCAAGAATACTGGAGTGGGTTGCCATGCCCTACTCCAGGGATCTTCCCTAACCCAGACCGGAATTGAACCCAGGTCTCCCAATTGCAGGCAGATTCTTTACTGTCTGAGCCACAGGGAAGCCCTGAATTATAATCCTTATCATGCTAATTCCCTACCTAAAAATGATACTGTCACCAGTTGTTTGTCAGGATCTGTTGACATGATCTACAAAGCTTTCCATGATCTTTCTGTCAGTCTTCCAACCTTATTTCTAGTCATTTTCTGCCCTCAGGAACAACAGAAAATTTCTGGATAATTTTCTTCTGTTTTTCCTCATGTTTCGCTCTACCTGCACAACTGTCTCCTCCTTTACCTGGTGAATTCTTAACATCTGTAAGTTTTCTCTTATATGTCACTTTCTCTGGGAAGCCAGGCAAGCTTAGGGGCCATGCCCCTCTCTTTTAACTACCCTTGGACTCTCTTTCATAATTACTATGTCTCTTTATGAGATCCTTTAAGGAGAGGATATATCTTTAACTTTGGAAAGTTTGATATATGGCTTGATATATTGCCTATTAAAGAACTGGATTAAAAAAACTGAAGAAAGGCAAGGCACATAAAAGGAATAAAAGAAAAGGGGAAGGAGGAGAGATATTCAGATTGTCTTCCACCTTTAGGAGTATAGAGAGTAGTTGAGTAATGCTGCTAAGTCGCTTCAGTCGTGTCCGACTCTGTGCGACCCCATAGACGGCAGCCCACCAGGCTCTGCTGTCCCTGGGATTCTCCAGGCAAGAACACTGGAGTGGGTTGCCATGTCCTTCTCCAGGTGTTGGTAAATAGACAAGCACACAGGTTGACACATTTATGCTATGACATAAAAAGAATACTATACTTACTTTCCCTGTAGTACTCATGCTGATTTTCTCTCTGTTCTTCTGGCCACAGATGAATATACTGAGAAAAGGATATTCTGGTTACAACTTTCAAAGTCCAAGGGATTAGAGGTCACTGTTTGATCAAGAGGCTGGGTCCTGACTTTTGTGTATTAATCAGGTAATTAATACACCTCATAACTGGAAACAGATTTTCCTGATCCTTGATGGAAGTTCCTAATTATAATATGAAAAAGATTTAGTTCAGTGCTAAAGCACAAAAGGTGAAATTGTGCAAAGTTTTTCTTCTCTTAGTCATGAGGCTCCCCTCTTAGTATCCATTCTGTTGAATTTTAAATTTGGTCTTCTAAATGTCCAAGTTTAAAATTTCTATTAACATGTATAAAATTGTGTCTGTGTTGTTTTTCCAATGCAGACATGGTATCTATGAGTTTAAATTTGAGTAATCCATTGTTTTTCCAAGCATGTGTCCCATTGTTGAGGAATTAGGATGTTACTAGCTAGTTTTATCTAGGAGTTTAGCATAAGCTCCTCACCTCTTGGTATGCTGAGCTGGTTACTCAGAGAAATTGAAACCAATTTGGGTAAGAGGCCTAACAATCAGGATTTGAATTGGAGCAAATCTCTGTATGTGGATTAAGAGACTTGACCAGGACCGTGATGGACATGAGGAAAAGGAAATACATTCCCAATGAAAGGTAAACCAGTAGGCAAGTTTTAGCTAGAAGGGGAAGAAAAGAAGATTAAATGCTCTTTCTGTGTCATAAAATGAGCACATGATCTTCTTCCTTAGCCTGTGAAATTACAGTGGATTATATTGATTGATTTTCAAATATTGAACCAGCTTTACATATCTGGAACAAATTCTACTTGGTGTATTAGTTTTCTTTCTTTGCACTGTCTTTGTTTGATTTTGGTTTCATAGTAATAATAATATCATAAAATTATTTCCTCCTTTTCTATTTTCTAGGAGAGATTGTACAGAATTGATATTAATTCCTTAAATGTTTGGTTGAATTCTTTAATGAGACCATCTGGGTCTAGAGATTTCTATTTTGGGATGTTTAAAATTGTGAATTTAATTACCTTTGTATTTGTTGGTTGGTTGGTTTGGTTTAGTCTCTAAGTTGTGCCTGACTCTTGCAACCCCATGGATTCTAGCCCACCAGGCTCCTCTGTCCAGAGGATTTTCCAGGCAAGAATATGTAAATGATCTGTTTTGTATTTTAGTCTACAGTCTTTGAGCAATTACTCCATTTCATCTAATTTGTCAAATTTATGTGTATAGAATTGTAACGAAGTGTGAAAGTGAAAGTTACTTAGTCGTGTCTGACTCTTTGAGACCACATGGACTATATATTCCATGGAATTCTCCACGCCAGGATACTGAGGTAGGTAGCTTTTCCCTTCTTCAGGGGATCCTCCCAACCCAAGGATGGAACCCATGTCTCCCTCATTGCAGGTGTATTCTTTACCAGCTGAGCCACAGAACTGTTTGTATTCTCTTATGATTCTTTTGATGTTTGCAGTGTCTGTAGTAATATACTCTGTTTGATTCCTTATTATTGATAATTTGTGTCTTTTTTCTGTTTTTCTTTGTCAGAAGCCACTCATATTTCAGGCATTCATTTGATGCTGGGGTAATGATGATGAACATGATATTCAGTGTTTGACATGGTATAATGGAGGGAGTAGAGGATGCAATAAAAACAGAGAGGAAGTATATGTAATCTATATTTCTGGGGGTGCAAGGCTAATAGAATTTTGCCAAGAGAATGCACTGGTCATACTAAACACAATCTTCCAACAACACAAGAGAAGACTCTACACATGGACATCACCAGACGGTCAACACTGAAATCAGATTGATTATATTCTTTGCAGACAAAGATGGAGAAGCTCTATACAGTCAGCAAAAACAAGACTGGGAACTGACTGTGGCTCAGATCATGAGCTCCTTATTGCCAAATTCAGACTTAAATTGAAGAAAGTAAGGAAAACCACTAGACCACTCAGGTATGACCTAAATCAAACCCCTTATGATTATTCAGTGGAAGTGAGAAATAGATTTAAGGCACTAGATCTGATAGACAGAGTGCCTGAAGAACTATGGATGAGTTTTGTGACACTGTACAGGAGACAGGGATCAAGACCATCCCTGTGGAAAAGAAATGCAAAAAAGCAAAATGGCTGTCTGAGGAGGCCTTACAAATAGCTGTGAAAAGAAGAGAAGTGAAAAGCAAAGGAGAAAAGGAAAGCTATAAGCATCTGAATGCAGAGTTTGAAAGAATAGCGAGGAGAGATAAGAAAGACTTCCTTAGTGACCAATGCACAGGAAGAGAGGAAAACAACAGAATGGGAAGCACTAGAGATCTCTTCAAGAAAATTAGCGATACCAAGGGAACATTTCATGCAAAGAAGGGGTCGATAAAGGACAGAAATGGTATGGACCTAACAGAAGCAGATGTTAAGAACAGGTGTCAAAAATACACAGAAAAACTGTACAAAAAAGATCTTCATGAACAAATAATCATAATGGTGAGATAACTCACCTAGAGCCAGACATCCTGGAATGTGAAGTCAAGTGGGACTTAGGAAGCATCACTACGAACAAAGCTAGTGGAGGTCATGGAATTCCAGTTGAGCTGTTTCAAATCCTGAAAGGTGATGCTGTGAAAGTGCTGTACTCAATATGCCAGCAAATTTGGAAAACTCAGCAGTGGCCACAGGACTGCAAAAGGTCAGTTTTCATTCCAATCCCAAAGAAAGGCAATGCCAAAGAATGCTCAGACTACTGCACAATTGCACTCATCTCACACACGAGTAAAGTAATGCTCAAAATTATCCAAGCCAGGCTTCAGCAATACGTGAACCGTGAACTTCCAGATATTCAAGCTGGATTTAGAAAAGGCAGAAGAGCCAGAAATCAAATTGTCAACATCCGCTGGATCAAAAAAGCAAGAGAGTTCCAGAAAAACATCTATTTCTGCTCTATTGACTGTGCCAAAGCCTTTGACTTTGTGCATCCCAATAAACTGTGGAAAATTCTTCAAGAGATGGGAATACCAAACCACCTGACCTGCCTCTTGAGAAACCTATATGCAGGTCAGGAAGCAACAGTTAGAACTGGACATAGAACAATAGACTGGTTCCAAATAGGAAAAGGAGTATGTCAAGGCTGTATATTGTCACCTTGCTTACTTAACATCTATGCAGGGTACATCATGAGAAACTCTGGGCTGTAGGAAGCACAAGCTGGAATCAAGATTGCTGGGAGAAATATCAATCACCTCAGATATGCAGATGACACCACCCTTATGGCAGAAAGTGAAGTGGAGCTAAAAAGCCTCTTGATGAAAGTGAAAGAGGAGAGTTAAAAAGTTGGCCTAAAGCTCAACATTCAGAAAACAAAGATCATGGCATCCGATCACATCACTTCATGGAAAATAGATGGGGAAACAGTGGAAACAGTGTCAGACTTTATTTTGGGGGCTCCAAAATCACTGCAGATATGAGTGAGTGCAGCCATGAAATTAAAAGATGCTTGCTCCTTGGAAGGAAAATTATGGCCAACCTAGGTAGCATATTAAAAAGCAGAGACATTACTTTGCCAACGTCCATCTAGTCAAGGCTATGGTTTTTCCAGTGGTCATTTATGGATGTGAGAGCTGGACTGTGAAGAAAGCTGAGCGCTGAAGAACTGATGCTTTTGAACTGTGGTATTGGAGAAGACTCCTGAGTCACCGTTGGACTGCAAGGAGATCCAGTCAGTCCATTCTAAAGGAGATCAGTCCTGGGATTTCTTTGGAAGTCTGATGCTGAAGCTGAAACTCCAATACTTTGGCCACCTCATGAGAAGACTTGACTCATTGGAAATGACCCTGATGCTGGGAGGGATTGGGGGCAGGTGGAGAAGGGGACTACAGAGGATGAGATGGCTGGATGGCATCACCGACTCTATGGACATGAGTTTGTGTGAACTCCAGAAGTTGATGTTGGACAGCGAGGCCTGGTGTGCTGTGATTCACAGGGTCACAGAGTCAGAAACAACTGAGCGACTGAACTGAACTAAACTGAAAGGTCTTGCTATAATGAGATGTGGACAATGGCTGGGAGTTAGGAATATAGAGTTTGGTGGGGATGGGGTTTGGGTATGGCTGAGTGTGAAGGCTCACAGACAAGGATTCTGATATCTTTTGAAGAACAACAACTAGGGGAAGACTGAAAAAGTTCAGTGTAATTGAGGCAAAAGGAATGAAATGAAATATGTGCAGTTAACATGAAAGATTCATGTAGAGAAAGGAGTGGTGAGAATGCCAAATTTACTCAGCTGGTAAGTAATTGGCTATGGGATTCTGGTAAGTCTCTGCACTGAGCTTCCCTTGTCCTTGATTTTCTTCCCCAGTGAATGAAGGTGACAGCCAAATAATCTCAGAAATTACCTCTGCCCATACTCGAACAAAGCTAAGTTCAATAGGTCCCTTTGCAGAAAAGTTCTACAAGTGGCTTCTGATAGTGAGATTGGGAAAAGTTAATAATATTCTAGTCCAGGAATCTGTATAACAACCAGAGCTTGGTCTGTATTTGATTTTTCTCCTGAAAGTTCATCTCAGTTTCTTTGCAGCCTGTTTTGTTCTATTGTCACATGCACTGTTAATACTACAAAGAGTAATGTTATTTATTTTAATGTTTGGTGCCAAAGTCTGATGTTGCGAAATCATAGATAATTATTAAGCCAATTTCAAAAAAGAAAATGTAAAGAAAAGTAACATTTCCTCATACTCCTATTTAGTAATGTAAATTGCTTGAGGACTTTGTGAATAAGTTGGGGGAAAACTACCATTTTTCTAGGGTCAACTTCTGAAATAAGGTTTCAAGGTAGGTAAGATGACTATATTAAATTAATACCTATGGCTTGTTTATAGCTACTATCTGTTTGTCATATTTAATGTGAAGAACAAAAATGGCAACTTTTCTGACCTTTTATGTGCTTGCTTGTAAACTCTGCAAATGTGGCCACTTCAGCAGTAATAGCATGTTCTCCATCAAATTAGCATCAATGCCTATTTCATCTCAGTTCGTTTCCAAGGCAAAGCATTCAATATCACAGTAATCCAAACCTATGCCCCTACGACTAATGCTGAAGAAGCTGAAGCAGAACAGTTCTATGGAGGCCTACAAGACCTTCTAGAACTAACACCAAAATATATGCCCTTTTCATCACAGGGGATTGGAATACAAATGTAGGAAGTCCAGACATAACCTGGAGTAACAGGCAAGTTTGATCTTGGAGTACAAAATGAAGCAGGGCAAAGGCTAACAGAGTTTTGCCAGGAGGACACACTGATCATAACAAACACCCTCTTCCAACAACAGAAGAAATGACTCTACACATGGACATCCCAGATGGTCAGTGCTGAAATCAGACTGACTGTATTCTTTGCAGCTAAAGGTGGAGAAACTCTATGCAGTCAGCAAAAGTAAGACCAGGAGCTGACTGTGGCTCAGATCATGAACTCATTTTTGCAAAATTCAGGCTTAAACTGAAGAAAGTAGGGGAAACCCCTAAATTCAGTATGACCTAAATAAAATCCCTTATAATTATACAGTAAAAGTGACAAATAGATTCAAGGGGTTGGATCTGTTAGACAGACTGCCTGCAGAACTGTGGATGGAGGTTCATAACATTGTATAGGAGGCAGGGGCCAAAATCATCCCAAAGAAAAAGAAATGCAAGAAGGCAAGATGGTTGTCTGAGAAGACCTTACAAATAGCTGAAGAAAGAAGAGAAGTGAAAGGGAAAAGAGAAAAAGAAAGATATATCCATCTGAATGCAGAGTTCTAAAGAATAGGAAGGAGAGATAAGAAAGTCTTCTTAAGTGAACAGATCAAACAAAAAGAGGAAAAAAATAGAATGGGAATGACTAGAGATCTCTTCAAAAAAAAATTAAAGATATCAAGGGGATATTTCATGCAAAGATTGGCACAATAAAGGACAGAAATGGCAAGGACCTAATAGAAGCAGAAGAGATAAAGAAAAGTGACATGAACACACAGAACTATACAAAAGGTCTTAATAACTCAATAACCATGATAGTGTGATCACTCACCTAGAGCCAGACATTCTGGAATATGAAATCAAGTGGGCCTGAGGAAACCTTACTACAAGCAAAGCTAGTGGAGGTGACAAAATTCCATTTGAACTATTTCAAATCCTAAAAGATAATGCTGTGTAAGTGCTGCACTCAATATGCCAGCAAATTTGGAAGACTTGGCAGTGGCCACAGGACTGGAAAAGGTCAGTTTTCATTCCAATCCCAAAGAAAAGCAGTGACAAAGAATATTCAAATGACTGCACAATTGTACTCATTTCATATGCTAGGAAGATAATTCTCAAAATCCTTCAAGTTAGGCTTCAGCAGTACATGATCCAAAACCTTCCAGACATACAAGCTTGATTTAGAGAAGGCAGATGAACCAGAAATCAAATTGCCAACATCTGTTGGATCATTAAAAAAATAAGAGAATTTCAGAAAAACATCAACTACTGCTTCATTGTCTACTCTAAACCCTTTGACTGTGTGGATCACAACAGGCTGTGGAAAATTCTTCAAGAGATGGGACTACCAGACCACTTTACCTGTCTCCTGAGGAACCCAGATGCAGGTCAAGAAGCAACAGTTAGAACTGGACGTGGAACAACCGAATGGTTCCAAATTGGGAAAGGGGTTCATCAAGGCTGTATATTGTTATCCTGCTTATTTATCTTATATGTGGAGTAGATCATGCAAAACGCTGGCTTGGATGAATCACAAGCTGGAACCAAGATGCCAGGAGAAATATGAACAACTTCAGATATGCAGATGATACCACCCTAATGGCAGAAAGTGAAGAGGAACTAAAGACCTCTTGATGAAGGTGAAAGAGGAGAGTGAAAATGCTGGCTTAAAACTCAACATTCAAAAAAAAGAAGATCGTGGCATCTGGTCCTATCTCTTCATGGCAAATCGATGGGGAAAAAATGGAAACAGTGGTAAATTTTATTTTCTCAGTCTCCAAAATCACTGTGGATGGTGACTGCAGCCACAAAACTAAAGGACACTTGATCCTTGAAAGAGAAGCTATGACCAACCTCAGTTCAGTTCGGTTCTAATGCTCAGTCATGTCTGACTGTGTGTGATCCCATGGACTGCAGCTTGCCAGGCTTCCCTGTCCATCACCAAATCCCAGGTCTTGCTCAAGCTCATGTCCATTGAGTTGGTGATGCAATCCAGTCTTTCCCAGCATCAGGGTCTTTCCCAGTGAGTCAGTTCTTTACATCAGGGGGCCAAAGTATTGTAGCTTTAGCTTCAGCATCAGTCATTCCAATGGATATTCAGGACTGATTCCTTTAGGACTGTCTGGTTTAATCTCCTCAAAGACCAAGGGACTTTCAAGAGTCTTCTCCAACACCACAATTCAAAAGCATCAGTTCTTCAGCACTCAGCTTTTCTTATGGCCCAACCCTCACATCCATACTTGACTACTGGAAAAACCATAGCTTTGACTAGATGGGCTTTTGTCAGGAAAGTAATATCTCTGCTTCTTAATGTGCTGTCTAGGCTTGTCATAGCTTGTCTTCCAAAGAATAAGCATCTTTTACTTTTATGGCTGTTGTCACCATCTGCAGTGATTTTGGAGCTCAAGAAAATAAAATTTGCCACTGTTTTCGTTTTCCCCAACTATTTGCCATGAAATGATGGGACCAGATACCATGATCTTCATTTCATGAATGTTGATTTTTAAGACAGGTTTTTACTCTCCTCTTTCACCTTCACAAAATATCTTTAGTTCTTCTTCACTTTCTGCCATAAGGGTGGTGTCACCTGCATATCTGAGGTTTTTGATATTTCTCCCAGCAATCTTGATTCCAGCTTGTGTTTCATCCAGCCCAGCATTTCTCAAGATGTACTCTGCATATAAGTTAAATAAGCAGGGTGACAATATACGGACTTGACGTACTCCTTTTCCGATTTGGAACCAGTCTGTTGTTCCATGTCCAGTTCTAAGTGTTACTTCTTGACCTGCATGCATATTTCTCAGGAGGCAGGTCAGGTTGTCTGGTATTCTTGTCTCTTGAAGAATTTTTCACAGTTTGTTGTGATTCACACAGTTAAAGGCTTTAGCATAGTCAATGAAGCAGACATAGATATTTTTCTCGAATTCTTTTGCTTTTTTGATGATCCGATGGATTTTGGCAATTTGGTCTCTTGTTCCTCCGCCTTTTCTAAATCGAACTTGAACATCTGGTAGTTCTTGGTTCATATACTGTTGAAGCCTAGCTTAGAGAATTTTCAGTATTATTTTGCTAATGTGTGAGATGAGTGTAATTGTGGGGTAGTCTGAACATTCTTTGACATTGCTTTTCTTTGGGATTGGAATGAAAACTGACCGTTTCCAGTCCTGTGGCCACTGCTGACTTTTTCTAAATTGCTGGCATATTGAGTGCAGCACCTTCAAGCATTATCTTTTAGAATTTGAAATAGCTCAAATGGAATTCCATCACCTCCACTAGCTTTGTTCATAGTGATGCTTCCTAAGGCCTACTTAACTTCACTCTCCATGATGTCTGGCTATAGGTGAGTGGCTATAAAATGAAATTATGTATCCCAAATTCTAAACCATAAAGCACTACATACATTGTAGAAGAGTTTATTTTTATTTATACTTCTTTTCCTTCTAAACCCCTCATTTACTTTCCCTCAATCTTTCCCAGCATCAGAGTTTTTCAAATGAGTCAGCTCTTCAAATCAGGTGGCCAAAGTGTTGGAGTTTCAGCTTCAGTATCAGTTCCTCCAATGAATATTCAGGACCGATTTCCTTTAGGATGGACTGGTTGGATCTCTTTGCAGTCCAAGGGACTCTCAATAGTCTTCTCCAACATCATAGTTCAAAAGCATCAATGCTTCAGTGCTCATCTTTCTTTATAGTCCAACTCTCACATCCATACATGACCACTGGAAAAACCATTGCTTTGATTAGATGGACCTCTGTTGGCAAAGTAATGTCTCTGCTTTTTAATCACCTGTCTAGGTTGGTCATAAGTTTTCTTCCAAGGAGTAAGTGTCTTTTAATTTCATAGCTGCATCACCATCTGCAGTGATTTTAGAGCAACCCCCCAAAACTAAGTCTGTCACTGTTTTCATTGTTTCCTCATCTATTTGCCATGAAGTGATGGGACGAGATGCCATGATCTTAGTTTTCCGAATGTTGAGATTTAAGCCAACTTTTTCCCTCTCCTCTTTCACTTTCAAGAGGCTCTTTAGTTCTTCTTCACTTTCTGCCATAAGTGAGGTGTCATCTGCATATCTGAGGTTACGGATATTTTTTCCTGGCAATCCTGATTCCAGCTTGTGCTTCATCCAGTCCAGCGTTTCTCATGATGTACTCTGCATATAAGTTAAATAAACAGGGTGACAATACACAGCCTGATGTACTCCTTTTCCGATTTGGAAGAAGTCTTTGTTCCATGTCCAGTGCTAACTGTTGCTTCTTGACCTGCATACAGATTTCTCAGGAGGCAGGTCAGGTGATCTGCTATTCTCATCTCTTGAAGAATTTTCCACAGTTTGTAGTGATCCACACAGTCAAAGGCTTTCACATAGTCAATAAAGCAGAGTAGACGCTTTTCTGGAACTCTCTTGCTCTTTCGATGATCCAACGGATATTGGCAATTTGATCTCTGGTTCTTCTGCCTTTTCAAAAATCAGCTTAAACATCTGAAAGTTCATGGTTCACATACTATTGAAAACTGGCTTAGAGAATTTTGAGCATTACTTCACTAGCGTGTGAGATGAGTGCAATTGTGTGGTAGTTTGAGCATTCTTTGGCATTGCCTTTCTTTGGGACTGGAATGAAAACTGATCTTTTTCAGTCCTGTGGCCACTGCCAAGTTTTCCAAATTTGCTGGCATATTGAGTGCAGCACTTTCACAGCAGCATCTTTTATAATTTGAAATCATTCAACTAGAATTCCATCACCTCCAGTTGCTATGTTCATAGTGATAGTTCCTAAGGCACACTTGACTTCACATTCCAGGATGTCTTGCTCTAGGTGAGTGATCACACCATCGTGATTATCTGGGTCATGAAGATCTTTTTATATAATTCTTTTGTGTATTCTCACCACCTCTTCTTAATATCTTCTGCTTCTGTTAGGTCCATACCATTTCTGTCTTTCTTGTACATATCTTTGGATAAAATGTTTGCTTGGTATCTCTGATTTTCTTGAAGAGATCTCTGGTGTTTCCCATGTTATTGTTTTCCTCTATTTCTTTACACTGATCACTGAGGAAGACTTTATTTTATCTCCTTGCTATTCTTTGGAACTCTGCATTCTTCACATGATAAATTATAATTTTCTCTATTCTAAACAAACTCAATATTAAAACTTATAATGCACAAATTTAGACTCTGTAAACTGAACTTATGTGTCTTGCACTATGCTGAGATATCTACATACTTTATCCCATATAATCTTAATGTCATTTTACAAATTCAGTACTAACATCCTCATTTTAAAGACTGAAAAACTTAATTTTAATTAATTACCTAATATCTTATAGGGATGTACCATATGCTATAATCTATACTGGGTCTCTCATATAGCTACCTAGAAAATATATTTTAGACTAAGTCAGAAGAGGTGTGATTAGGGGTCACTGAGATGCTAATCAGTCTGTCTCTGAAATTAGGTGATGGCTCTGTAGTCACACCCTCTGAGCTATGGAGTATCCATGATCTGTCAAATGCACAGCCTTCCTTTGACCCAAGGCTGATTATCTCTGGGAAACCATAAGATGTGATGTCATAGGAGGTAGGTCTTTGACGTCACATTGTCTTTTCCAGAAATCTGGATATCTTGAATTTTTCTTTGCAAGAAATGGAGGTATGAAAAGTTTCATAGAGGAAAAATATTCCTCTATAAAAGAAAATAAAAGATAATGCGTTAAAATCAAAGAGCATACCTTTACCTTCCCCAAAGGTATCTCTTACCTGTCCCATAGGAACAAAAATAGATTAATATCCTGACATTATCAATGATATAGAATAGTCACAGTTCAGTGCACTCATTGGCACCCAAACATTTCATAAGTGAGAAGTCATCTTGCATCTCTGGGCCACTCTCCAGCAAAAGGTAAAACCAGAAGAAAATCTCACTGTATTGACTCTAAATTCTCACCTTAACTGTCACTCTAATTTGCCATTTAAGAACAAAACAGACAGTTCTAATGTGTTGTTTAAATCTCTCTTCTCCAGACAACATCTCCCATTCCCAGTCTCACCAGCCCTCACACTCACACCCAGTATGAATCCAGACTAGCTGTGTCCAAGCAAATTTTCTACAATGATGAAATTTTTCTTTGGTTTATTGTCCAACTCATTAGCCACAAGCCATATGTGGCCACTGAACATGTGAAGTATGCTACTGCAACCAGAAAACTTACTTTTTAATTATATTTAATTTCAATTTAAATAGCCACATGTAGCCAGGGGCATAGTTGAGATTATTTCGTTCTCTGGATTTTGCTAGGATGCTTGGGAAAACTATGGTGTAGAACTTAAACACATGAGCTTTGCTTTCAGATCACTTACTAGACATTAGTGACCTTAGCAAGTAATTTAAAGTCCTTAATTGCCAGTCCCATCATCTGAAAAAAATAGGGTGAACAATACATCCTTTATTACCCAGTGTAGTGAAAACTAAATGAGAAAATGCAGGTAAAGCACTTAGCAAACAAGTGCTGACACATATTAGTCATTAAAACACTAAAATTAATGTTTAGTTGTAGCAGAAACAACAATGACAACAATAAAAGTAGCTTATGGCCCTAACAAAAGAGGAGGAGGAAGGCACCTATCACTATACCAGAAATAAATGCTGCAAAAGATAACTGAAGGATTTTTTGCCCTTTTAAGATATCTGGGAGCTCTTTTATTTGTTCATTGGTGTGGTTTTCATGAGTTGATTAGATGTCAATAAGACTGTATTAGTATTTCAATGCAAAATACTAGAGAAAACTTTACCATCAACCAACCTCCCATTCTGAAAGTTTCTTTTTCCAGGGACTCTAAATGTCTGAATTTCCAATTTGAATAAAAACACAATTTAAAAATTAAACTGTTTCAAAAGTGATTAGGCTGGTACTTGGAATGACTAAGCACAGTCAACATTGATATTTCCTCTCAATGCTAGTCCTACCCATATTTTCTAACACTTCTCCTATATCTGCCACGTTTTCTTCCCCCTCACTACGTCCTGCAAGCACACTAAGGAAAATCACCCTTAAGAAGATTCCTGTCCTGGATGGAAAAAAATCTGTGATGGGCTTTTCCTATCATTCAGTTACATGATGACAAGTTTCTAAGTCACAAAATCTTGCCTAACAATTACATAATACTCAAATATTTTAGTGAAACTTGTCCTGTTAGGCAACAAAATATTTGAGGTCAAGGATTTGATAAAGAGTGTTAGTCATCTTTTATAAAGAGAACACAACCTTTTTCCTAAAATAATGCCTGTCACCATATCCTAACTTTTCAAAAAGCCTTAAATGCAATTTTACATGACACTTATAAAGAACCTAATGTTGTAGAAACAAAACCTTGCTAGGAATATAAAGACCTGGGTTCCAGGTTCAGCTCTGCAAATTTCTAGATATGCATTAGTGTCTTAAACTATACCCAGGATTTGACTTAGTCAGATATGGACAATGACAGACATCCAGACAACTGCCTTAAAAGAAGTTATTACTCACAGTTCCCCCAAAGGAGGGAGCATGCCATGCTACGCAGGGTCACTCAAGAAGACACAAAGAGATAGGAAAAAGCATGGGCCAGAGCCTTTATTGTGGATTTCAGGAAAAGGAGTAAGCAAGCCAAAATCACTGCAGATGGTGATTGCAGCCATGAAATTTAAAGATGCTTACTCCTTGGAAGAAAAGTTATGACCAACCTAGATAGCATATTCAAAAGCAGAGACATTACTTTGCCAACTAAGGTTCGTCTAGTCAAGGCTATGGTTTTTCCTGTGGTCATGTATGGATGTGAGAGTTGAACTGTGAAGAAGGCTGAGTGCTGAAGAATTGACGCTTTTGAAGTGTGGTGTTGGAGAAGACTCTTGAGAGTCCCTTGGACTGCAAGGAGATCCAACCAGTCCATTCTGAAGGCGATCAGGCCTGGGATTTCTTTGGAAGGAATGATGCTAAAGCTGAAACTCCAGTACTTTGGTCACCTCATGCGAAGCGTTGACTCACTGGAAAAGAGTCTGATGCTGGGAGGGATTGGGGGCAGGAAGAGAAGGGGATGACAGAGGATGAGATGGCTGGATGGCATCACTGACTCCATGGACACAAGTCTGAGTGAACTCAGGGAGTTGGTGATGGACAGGGAGGCCTGGCGTGGCTGTGATTCATGGGGTCGCAAAGAGTCAGACACGACTGAGCGACTGAACTGAACTGATCCCTAAGTGAGCTTCAGTGGATTCTGAGCCATAGGGGTGGTCCCCAGTTATCTGGTAACTGGCCTTGGAGTGATTTAGGGCAGGAGGATAACATCCCAGACATTTGGCAACAATAAAAGGAAGTGGTTGGGGGATATGAATCTGAGATTGGTTGGCTTGCATATCAAAGAGATACCTAAGCAAGCTGTCTGCTATCTCTAGAAATTAAGTAATCCTGGGAGAGGCAGTCTCTCCCTGGGTCTGCAAGTTCTCAAGATATCAAAGCATAAAGTATTAAACAATGGAAAACATAATAAATACAATCAGTGAAAAATACTTAACTTCTTGAAACCTCAGTCCTCTCAAAGTTATAAAAATGAGGAAAATAATGCCTGTTTTGCCCTACTCACAGTGATCACATAGTAAATGGGGTCTAGGCAGGGTGCCACTAGCATATTCTGCAACTACTTGACTACATTTCTCTCAAAATATAACTAAAGTGCAGAAATTATTTTTGAGGTTGAGACATTAGATTTGTGCAGGAGACATATCTAGAGCCTCAGAGGGAGGGAGTGGGTATGTGGTAGCTCAAATCATACTAGCTGGAGGGTAGCTGCTACAGGAAATTACGGGTGCCCTAGGCACAAAGGAGAGCTGCAGGCCAATGGTCTGTGATCATGGCTGTGCTGAATCCCTCCAGCAGCCCCCTATGGTCCATGTAGGGCTCGTCTACCATATTGGTAGTCTAGCTACTATGAGTGTAACTGCATTCCACGATGAATTAAATTACCTTGCTTTTTTCAGGAAGCATTTAACAGGAGGTTTCCTGTGTGCTGTTTTGGATTTGTCGGAAATCTTCTGTTCCTTATTAATTTCTGAATATTCAGGAATTAAGAGGAGAGGCAAGCCTCTCCCAGGGCTGAGGGATCCAGGCATTACCTTCATTAGTTTTTCAATACGGTGACAAGTATCTGCTTCCTTCTTGTGAACCATAGGGTAAAAGTGATTGTTTACAACTCTCTCTCTCTTTAATATGGAGCACCAATGTTTTCTAAGTCTGGAATTCTAATCTTTATTTTTGCCGAGGATAACTACAGTATATATGCCCACATCATGTTGATTAAAACATCTTTGCTCCAGTAGAGCTTGGGTCCCTGCATCTTTCTTTCTTTCTTTCTCTCTCTCTCTATTTCTGGCTATTTTCCTGAAATGCAAAAGCTGGCTGCGTAACCCAGGAAATATTAGCCTCTCTCCTTCTTTCACTTTCTCATTGTCGACTCCGGACCACCAGGTTCTGGTCCATTAAAGGACCTCAACAAGTGGCGACCAGAATAGGAACTCGGTACATGTGGCGGATTCGGACGGAGTGACCCCAGGGCCTATTGAGGTCGGTAAGTATTCAGACACGGGTCAATCAGCTGGAAAGCCCCCTCACTTCTCTACTTAAAGTTCAGGGACTTTCTGTTTCGCGCCAATGAATAGAGGCTTGCCTTCAAACAATAGTTTAACATAATCCCTGGTGCCTTGATAAAGACAGTTTTAATTTAGAAATTTGACACCAGGTCAAAGAGAATGTTGAATGAGCCACAAGACAGGGAAAACAATATTCGGATAGATTTCTGGAAAAATTTTCCTACAAGCTCTGCCCTGGCTGCTCCAAATGCTCCTCCTGTGCCAACAGGTCTAAAAGTCTCTCCTTTACTAAGACCTAATGAAATTACCGACTGGATGGACGTGAGTTTGAGTGAACTCCAGGAGTTGGTGATGGACAGGGAGGCCTGGCATGCTGCGATTCATGGGGTCACAAAGAGTTCAACACGACTGAGCCACCGAACTGAATGAAATTTATGCTGATATTTTAGCTAGATTAGAAACTGCTATTTCCCATACTGTAATTGGAGAAAAAGATAAAAGGCAACTAGAGAAATTACTTGCTTATGGAAACACAGATCAGGAAAGTCAAAAGGCTATAGCTCCAATTCGTGAGACAGGGACTCTTATTGATTATTTGAATGCTTGTTACAATCTACCAGAGAAGGCAATGGCAACCCACTCCAGTACTCTTGCCTGGAGAATCCCAGGGATGGTGGAGTGCAGTGGGCTGCCATCTATGGGGTCGCACAGAGTCGAACACGACTCTGAATTGCAGCAGCAGTTGCAATCTAAGATCAGAAACTCAAAAGATGTAAATGCTAGCTAAAACAATGGTTGCTGCCTTAAGAAAGGGAAATGAAGGATGCTTTACATGTGGAAATAAGAACCATTTAAAAGGGGACTCCCCTAAGAAAGCTAATTAAAAAAACAAAAACCTCCAAAAATCTGCCCTGGCTACTGCTGACATAGAAGAATGCATTGGGCCAAAGACTGTAAATCTAAATTTGATATTGAAAGAAAACCTAATCTGGAAAACTCCAAGCAGGGACCACCCCCAGGTCCCCTTCAACAAAAACCAGGGACAAATTCCATCTTTTCCCTGAAACCCTCAACATCTGGCAGTGCTGCCATCCATATACCAGCTTTCTTTTTAGATACTATGAAGTTAATGAGCTATATTTAAATTCAAATTCATGTGAACTAAAAAATATTCAATATTAAATATAATGTTCATTTAAATATAAATATAATTTAAATATAATTGTTTGCTAATCGAATTAAGTCATCAACATTATATAATACTTTTATTATGCCTAGGTTTAAGGTAAACTAAATTTGTCAACAAAAAGATAACTCTTTATATATATATAAATATATAAATGAAATGAAAACTTTTAGATAAACTCTATTAAAAATAATTATATTTTTAATAGAATAACTATTATTATAATCTAAAATAATTTCTTAGGATTGGGATAACTTAAATTTCTAGAGTTATACTAAACTAAATAATAAAAGTTTATTAAATAACTAGGTCATTTCCAAATAAAATAAGATTTTAAAACTTAATTACTGAGCATTAACTTTCTCTTACAAAAAGTTTTTCTTACAGAAAAACTAAAGAGATTTTAAACTATTAATAAATATATGTATAGATATGTATTTTATATGTATAGATATATATTATAATAGGATATAATAAATATATTCACCAAAATATGAAATGTAATATACAAGACACTTCATAGTTGCTAAAAAAGGTAAGATATATACTTTTAATAAAAATATAAGATATGGCAAATAAAATGATGAATACAAAAATATAAAGCAAAGGTTTATGGCAAATAAAAGAGATATTACAGGTGACTAAGGAACTTGTAGATACACAGCTAGAATTAAAGCATATTGAGGAATCTTGTTCTCCTTGGAACTCTCCTATTTTTTTATAAAAAGAAATCTAGCAAATGGTGTCTCCTAACAGACTTTAGAAAAGTTAATACATCTGTAAAACCAGTAAATCTGGATGCATTACAACCAGTAAATCTCCAGTGACCCTGGGAAGAAGGTCCCATGGTTGGTGCAGATTACCTCAGTTTTGTGTTACTCTTGATTCATTTTAATCATAGTGCCTACAACTGGAAACAAATCAAATTTCATTTTACAAATATAATAAAATAGGGGAATTGTCAGCAAGCATTTAACAGGAGGCTTCCTGTGTGCTGTTTTGAATCTAAGAGGAATCTTCTGTTCCTTATTAATTCCTGAATACTCAGGAATTAAGAGGAGAGGCAAGCCTCTCCAGGGGCTGAGGGATCCAGGCATTTCCTTCATTAGTTTTTCAATACGGTGACAAGTACCCTCTTCCTTCTTGTGAATCATAGGGTAAAAGTGATTGTTTACAACTCTCTCGCTCTTTAATATGGACCACCTATGTTCTGTAAGTCTGGAATTTTAATCTTTATTTTTGCTGAGAATAACTACAGTATATATGCCCACACCATGTTGATTAAAACACCTTTGTTCCATCAGAGCTTGGGTCCCTCTTTCTTTCTTTCTTTCTTTCTTTCTCTCTCTCTCTCTCTCTCTCTCTCTCTCTCTCTCTCTCTATTTCTGGCTGATTTCCTGGAACACGAAACCCGGCTGCATAACCCAGGAAATATTAGCCTCTCTCCTTTCACTTTCTGATCATCGACTCTGGACCACCAGGTTCTGGTCCATTAAAGGACCTCAATAGCTTTTGATGAGGAGGAAGAGAGTCAAAAAGTAAATGATTTGCTATCCCCATGAATGCTTTTTACAATTTTATACATAAACAGGTCATTTGATTCTTTGATTAGATTTGCTTGTTTTTTTTGGGGGGGTTTGGAAGCCATTTTATTACTGACATTTCCTTCAACAGAATTTAAAACCAGAGATTCTATTTCTAAACTGGTAACTGGTGCTGCTGCTAAGTCGCATCAGTTGTGTCCGACTCTCTGCGACTCCATAGACAGTTGCCTACCAGGCTCCTCTGTCCTTGGGATTATCCAGGCAAGAATACTTGAGTGGGTTGCCATTTCCTTCTCCAATGCATGAAAGTGAAAAGTGAAAATGAAGTCGCTCAGTTGTGTCCGACTCTTAGCGACCCCATGGACTGTAGCCCACCAGGCTCTTCCATCCAAGTGATCTTCCAGGCAAGAATACTGGAGTAGGTTGCCATTTCCTTCTCCAAAACTGGTAACTGACTACTTTCCAAAAAAAAAAAAAATTAACATAGATCTACTTATAACCTATATCTTGCCTTTTGCAAGAAATGAATAAGGCATTTGAATTGTTCCCAGATGAAAATTGGTGTTTGTGTGTTTGTGTGTATGTTTGTGTAATGTGTCTCTCCATGATATCTTATACGTATGACTCTTACATCCAAAATTTTATGAAAAATGAGAAGTCTCAAATCAAGTATAAAAGGGAGTGGTTGTAGGAAACCTTGTAGATACAAGAGCTTTAAATTGGTTGTGAAGAACCCTTTAAGCAGTCATTGTGTGACCCTGAAGTCAAAGTCAAGGGTTAGTCGGTCATGTCCAACTCTGTGTGACCCATGGACTGGAATCTGCCAGGCTTCTCTGTCCATGGAATTCTCCAGGCAAGAATACTGGAGTGGGTTGCCATTCTTTCTCCAGAGGATCTTCCCAACCCAGGGATTGAACCCCAGTCTCTTGCACTGCAGACAGACTCTTCACCACCTGAGCCACCAGGGAAGCCCGTGTGACCCTACTTGCCTTTGCCCTGCACCACTGTTGTCATCTATAAAATGAGGAGGATGCCTCTTCCCTTGAGAGTCAGGTGTGAAGATCAAATGAGAAAATGAAAAGGAAAGACCAATGAAAGAATAAATGCTACAAAATTATGTTATAGTAAAATTTTCTTTGTGATTTGAGTACTGATATAAGTTAAAGTACAGTGCTACTTAATTAGCAACCTACTTATCACTAACACAATTTTGAAATGATCTAAATTCCTCCAGAGAGTTATTTATTTACAAAGTACAATTTGTGCTGCTTTTATGGGTTTATTTTTAATCAATAGTTTATGATTTGATACTTCAGAAGTATTTCTCTTCAGCATATATTTACTAAACATTTAATAACAACACTGTGGTACACCTACTAGAAAAAGAGATAAAAGTAACCACTGCCTTCAAGTGACTGATGGTTCAGTGTTATAAGATACTCATACAAAAAGAACTACAATAGAGGGCTGGATGTGACATCTGCTCAGACAATCCAAAAGACTATAGATTCAAGGCATAGAGACCTCATTTCTGACTGGCAGACTAGGGAAGCCCTCTGAGAGCAGGTCACTCCCAAGTTGGGCCTTGGGAGACTGTATAACTACAACATGAACAACGAGGTAAAAGACTTTGTAGAAATTGGAACTGTGCACAAGAACCTATAAAGAGAGAAAAAACTTCCAGATAGTAAGCAGGAAAAAAAATTATTTTGCCAGAGGCAGATTGTGTTTGTATAGAGTAATTAGTGAGTTCAAAGTTCTTGACTGTAAAATATTTTATGTGTAAACAAGAGTGCAAGACTCTTTACATTTAAAGAGAACTGGGTTTTCCTAAGATGCTGTATTCCCTTTCCTGAGTCATACTATATGATATTACTATGCAATTGAAGAACTTAGGTTAAAATTTAAGTCCGGAGGCAGGCCATGCCTCATGGAAAATAGCTTTCCCCTTACCTGATGACTCAGAGCCCCCTGACTGATTCTTATCTGATGACTTGTGACTTAGTTTCCTTTGTGTAAGAAACCCCTCCCAAGAATGCATTTCCTCTTTGACCAAACGCCGCAGGGTGGTCAGCCAACTGTTTCAACTTAATTACCTGCAAACCTTTCCCACCAATCAAATGTCACCACCCCACCTGTGGCCCTTCCTATCGCATTGTTCCCTATACCCTGACCACATTCCCACCTGCCTGTGATTTTTCTGTATAAAAATCCTCTCGGTTGGTGTTTGGGTTTCACTCCTCCCGAGGAGACTGAACCCCGGCACGCCGGCCTAATAAATCCTCTTGCTTATTGCATCGAATTCGAGCCATTGTGGTCTTTGGAGCGACAGGTCCTGAGAAAAGGCCACGAGGTCTTACACAATATCACCTAGTAGTGATTGATATAAACTAACAATAAAGTTTGGTTGAAATTATTAAAGTGTGCTTGGTAGAGTGACTAAAATCAGTTACAAAGCATCTGAAAAACAGTGTTAAAGTCTTTGACTTTGAAGCCACTTTCTAGCTTTATGAGTCCATCCGTGCATCTCTGTACATTGAGTGTGGAGCTGATGGGACTAGGGTTGTGGGTCCTGAAACAACATGACCCAAATAATTTTCATAGAACTCTGAAACTGACCTTTAAATAGGTCTCCTTTAAAATTCTTTAGCTGAATAGCTCACTCCTATCCACAGGCAATATTCAAATAAAAGTATCCTATTGGTCATTAGTAGTAAAAGAATACCAAAATTCACCCATCATTAGCCTAGAAAAACAATAGTTCCTACATTATTGCTGGTGGACAGAAGTTTCATGTTGATAAGAAAAGATAAGCATGCTGAGAATTTAAAACTTACATTCTTCTCCATTTGAACCATGAGGCTAATGCAATGTTACATACAGTGGTGCATCAATAAAATATAATCTGAAAATTAAATAACACATAGATTTTCAAGCATTTTAAATGTAGTGTTCTCTAAAAATTTAAAGATCAACATCACAATATTGTGGGTGAAAATGCAAAAGTTGAATCTAATTTCTTGCTATTGCTTTTCAGTCACTAAGTTGTGTCTGACTTTTGCTACCCCAAAGACTGCAGCATGCCAGGTTTCCCTGTCTGTCACTATCTTCCTGAGTTTGCTCAGACTCATGTCAACTGAGTCAGTGATGTTATCCAATGATCAAATCCTCTGTTGTCCTCTTCTCCTCCTGCCCTCTGTCTTTCCCAGTATAAGGATCTTTTCAATAAGTCAGCATCTGGTGGCAAAAAATTGGAGCTTCAGCTTCATATGTCTTTCCAATGAATGTTCAGGGTTGATATCCTTTAAGATTAACTAGTTTGATCTCCTTGCTGTCCAAGGGACTCTCAAGAGTCTTCTCCAGCACAACAGTTTGAAAGCATCAATTCATTGGTACTCAGCATTCTTTATGGTACAAAGCTCACATCTGTTCATGTCTACTGGGAAAACCATAGCTTTGACAACATGGACCTTCATCAGCAAAGTGATGTCTCTGCTTTTTAATATGATGTCTTAAGCCTGGCGTGCTGCAGTCCTTGGGGTCACAAGTCAGACACAACTTAGCGACTGAACAGCAACAACAACAACAATAAGAAATAAAAATCACCTTTTCATTTTCACTTTCAATATGGTGACGCTGGTCTTCAAATTTTTGAGAACACTAAATTTAAAATGCTTGAAAATCTGTGTTATTTAACTTTCAGTTTATATTTTCTTGCATACATTATTGTATGAAACATTGCATTAACCTCATGCTTCAAATGGAGAAAAATGTAAGTTTTAAACCTAATATGATGTCTAGGTTTGTCATCATATTAAATGTGAAATGGGAATGACTAGAGATTTCTTCAAGAAAATTAGAGATATCAGGAGAACATTTCATGCAAAGATGGGCACAATAAAAGATACAAATGGCAAGGACCAAACAGAAGCAGAAACTATTAAGAAGAGGTGGCAAGAATACACAGAAGAACTATACAAAAAGATTTTAATGCCCCAGATAATCATGATGGTATGATCACTCACCTATAGCCTGACATCATGGAGAGTGAAGTCAAGTAGGCCTTAGGAAGCATCACTATGAACAAAGCTAGTGGAGGTGATGGAATTCCATTTGAGCTATTTCAAATCCTAAAAGATGATGCTGTGAAAGTCCTGCACTCAATATGCCAGCAAATTTAAAAAACTCAGCAATAGCCACAGGACTGGAAAAGGTCAGTTTTCATTCCAATCCCAAAGAAAGGCAATGTCAAAGATTGTTCAAACTACCCCACAATTAGACTCATCTCACACATTTGTCATCGTGAAGTCGCTCAGTCGTGTCTGACTCATTGTGACCCCATGGACTATAGCCAACCAGGCTCCTCTGTCCACAGGATTTTCCAGGCAATAGTCCTGGAGTGGATTGCCATTTCCTTCTCCAGGGGATCTTCCTGACCCAGGGATTGAACCTGGGTCTCCCACACTGTAGAGAGACGCTTTACTGTCTGAGCCACCAGGGAAGTCCCATCTCACACATTAGCAAAGTAATACTGAAAATTCTCTAAGCTAGGCTTCAACAGTATATGAACCAAGAACTACCAGATGTTCAAGCTGGATTTAGAAAAGGCAGAGGAACAAGAGATCAAATTGCCAACATCCATCGGATCATCAAAAAATCAAAAGAATTTGAGAAAAATATCTATGTCTGCTTCATTGACTATGCTAAAGCCTTTAACTGTGTGAATCACAACAAACTGTGGAAAAGTCTTCAAGAGATGGGAATACCAGACAACCTGACCTGCCTCCTGAGAAATCTGCATGCAGGTCAAGAAGCAACAGTTAGAACTGGACATGGAACAACAGACTTGTTCCAAATCGGAAAAGGAGTACGTCAAGTCTGTATACTGTCACCCTGCTTATTTAACTTATATGCAGAGTACATCTTGAAAAATGCTGGGCTGGATGAAACACAAGCTGGAATCAAGATTCCTGGGAGAAATATCAATAACTTCAGATGTGCAGATGACACCACCCTTATGGCAAAAGTGAAGAAGAACTAAAGATATTTTGTGAAGGTGAAAGAGGAGAGTGAAAACCTGTCTTAAAAATAAACATTTAAGAAATGAAGATCATGGCATCTGGTCCCATCATTTCATGGCAAATAGTTGGGGAAAAATGAAAACAGTGGCAAATTTTATTTTCTTGAGCTCCAAAATTACTACAGAAGGTGACAACAGCCATGAAATTAAAAGATGCTTATTCCTTGGGGAAAAAAAAGCTATGACAAGCTTAGACAGCATATTAAGAAGCAGAGGTATTACTTTCCTGACAAAAGCCCGTCTAGTCAAAGCTATGATTTTTCCAGTAGTCATGTATGGACGTGAGGGTTGGACCATAAGAAAAGCTGAGTGCTGAAGAATTGATGCTTTCAAATTGTGGTATTGGAGAAGGCTCTTGAGAGTCTCTTAATCTTCAAGGAGATTAAAGCAGACAGTCCTAAAGGAATCAGTCCTGAATATCCATTGGAAAGACTGATGCTGAAGCTAAAGCTACAATACTTTGGCCCCCTGATGTAAAGAACTGACTCACTGGGAAAGACCCTGAGGCTGGGAAAGACTGGATTGCATCACCAACTCAATGGACATGAGCTTGAGCAAGACCTGGGATTTGGTGATGGACAGGGAAGCCTGGCAAGCTGCAGTCCATGGGATCACACACAGTCAGACATGACTGAGCATTAGAACCGAACTGAACTGAGGTTGGTCATAGCTTCTCTTTCAAGGATCAAGTGTCCTTTAGTTTTGTGGCTGCAGTCACCATCCACAGTGATTTTGGAGACTGAGAAAATAAAATTTACCACTGTTTCCATTTTTTCCCCATCGATTTGCCATGAAGAGATAGGACCAGATGCCACGATCTTCTTTTTTTTGAATGTTGAGTTTTAAGCCAGCATTTTCACTCTCCTCTTTCACCTTCATCAAGAGGTCTTTAGTTCCTCTTCACTTTCTGCCATTAGGGTGGTATCATCTGCATATCTGAAGTTGTTCATATTTCTCCTGGCATCTTGGTTCCAGCTTGTGATTCATCCAAGCCAGCGTTTTGCATGATCTACTCCACATATAAGATAAATAAGCAGGATAACAATATACAGCCTTGATGAACCCCTTTCCCAATTTGGAACCATTCGGTTGTTCCACGTCCAGTTCTAACTGTTGCTTCTTGACCTGCATCTGGGTTCCTCAGGAGACAGGTAAAGTGGTCTGGTAGTCCCATCTCTTGAAGAATTTTCCACAGCCTGTTGTGATCCACACAGTCAAAGGGTTTAGAGTAGACAATGAAGCAGTAGTTGATGTTTTTCTGAAATTCTCTTATTTTTTTAATGATCCAACAGATGTTGGCAATTTGATTTCTGGTTCATCTGCCTTCTCTAAATCAAGCTTGTATGTCTGGAAGGTTTTGGATCATGTACTGCTGAAGCCTAACTTGAAGGATTTTGAGAATTATCTTCCTAGCATATGAAATGAGTACAATTGTGCAGTCATTTGAATATTCTTTGTCACTGCTTTTCTTTGGGATTGGAATGAAAACTGACCTTTTCCAGTCCTGTGGCCACTGCCAAGTCTTCCAAATTTGCTGGCATATTGAGTGCAGCACTTACACAGCATTATCTTTTAGGATTTGAAATAGTTCAAATGGAATTTTGTCACCTCCACTAGCTTTGCTTGTAGTAAGGTTTCCTCAGGCCCACTTGATTTCATATTCCAGAATGTCTGGCTCTAGGTGAGTGATCACACTATCATGGTTATTGAGTTATTAAGACCTTTTTGTATAGTTCTGTGTGTTCATGTCACTTTTCTTTATCTCTTCTGCTTCTATTAGGTCCTTGCCATTTCTGTCCTTTATTGTGCCAATCTTTGCATGAAATATCCCCTTGATATCTTTAATTTTTTTTGAAGAGATCTCTAGTCATTCCCATTCTATTTTTTTCCTCTTTTGTTTGATCTGTTCACTTAAGAAGACTTTCTTATCTCTCCTTCCTATTCTTTAGAACTCTGCATTCAGATGGATATATCTTTCTTTTTCTCTTTTCCCTTTCACTTCTCTTCTTTCTTCAGCTATTTGTAAGGTCTTCTCAGACAACCATCTTGCCTTCTTGCATTTCTTTTTCTTTGGGATGATTTTGGCCCCTGCCTCCTATACAATGTTATGAACCTCCATCCACAGTTCTGCAGGCAGTCTGTCTAACAGATCCAACCCCTTGAATCTATTTGTCACTTTTACTGTATAATTATAAGGGATTTTATTTAGGTCATACTGAATTTAGGGGTTTCCCCTACTTTCTTCAGTTTAAGCCTGAATTTTGCAAAAATGAGTTCATGATCTGAGCCACAGTCAGCTCCTGGTCTTACTTTTGCTGACTGCATAGAGTTTCTCCACCTTTAGCTGCAAAGAATACAGTCAGTCTGATTTCAGCACTGACCATCTGGGATGTCCATGTGTAGAGTCATTTCTTCTGTTGTTGGAAGAGGGTGTTTGTTATGATCAGTGTGTCCTCCTGGCAAAACTCTGTTAGCCTTTGCCCTGCTTCATTTTGTACTCCAAGATCAAACTTGCCTGTTACTCCAGGTTATGTCTGGACTTCCTACATTTGTATTCCAATCCCCTGTGATGAAAAGGGCATATATTTTTGGTGTTAGTTCTAGAAGGTCTTGTAGGCCTCCATAGAACTGTTCTGCTTCAGCTTCTTCAGCATTAGTCGTAGGGGCATAGGTTTGGATTACTGTGATATTGAATGCTTTGCCTTGGAAACGAACTGAGATGAAATAGGCATTGATGCTAATTTGATGGAGAACATGCTATTACTGCTGAAGTGGCCACATTTGCAGAGTTTACAAGCAAGCACATAAAAAGGTCAGAAAAGTTGCCATTTTTGTTCTTCACATTAAATATGACAAACAGATAGTAGCTATAAACAAGCCATAGGTATTAATTTAATATAGTCATCTTACCTACCTTGAAACCTTATTTCAGAAGTTGACCCTAGAAAAATGGTAGTTTTCCCCCAACTTATTCACAAAGTCCTCAAGCAATTTACATTACTAAATAGGAGTATGAGGAAATGTTACTTTTCTTTACATTTTCTTTTTTGAAATTGGCTTAATAATTATCTATGATTTCGCAACATCAGACTTTGGCACCAAACATTAAAATAAATAACATTACTCTTTGTAGTATTAACAGTGCATGTGACAATAGAACAAAACAGGCTGCAAAGAAACTGAGATGAACTTTCAGGAGAAAAATCAAATACAGACCAAGCTCTGGTTGTTATACAGATTCCTGGACTAGAATATTATTAACTTTTCCCAATCTCACTATCAGAAGCCACTTGTAGAACTTTTCTGCAAAGGGACCTATTGAACTTAGCTTTGTTCGAGTATGGGCAGAGGTAATTTCTGAGATTATTTGGCTGTCACCTTCATTCACTGGGGAAGAAAATCAAGGACAAGGGAAGCTCAGTGCAGAGACTTACCAGAATCCCATAGCCAATTACTTACCAGCTGAGTAAATTTGGCATTCTCACCACTCCTTTCTCTACATGAATCTTTCATGTTAACTGCACATATTTCATTTCATTCCTTTTGCCTCAATTACACTGAACTTTTTTCAGTCTTCCCCTAGTTGTTGTTCTTCAAAAGATATCAGAATCCTTGTCTGTGAGCCTTCACACTCAGCCATACCCAAACCCCATCCCCACCAAACTCTATATTCCTAACTCCCAGCCATTGTCCACATCTCATTATAGCAAGACCTTTCAGTTTAGTTCAGTTCAGTCGCTCAGTTGTTTCTGACTCTGTGACCCTGTGAATCACAGCACACCAGGCCTCGCTGTCCAACATCAACTTCTGGAGTTCACACAAACTCATGTCCATAGAGTCGGTGATGCCATCCAGCCATCTCATCCTCTGTAGTCCCCTTCTCCACCTGCCCCCAATCCCTCCCAGCATCAGGGTCATTTCCAATGAGTCAAGTCTTCTCATGAGGTGGCCAAAGTATTGGAGTTTCAGCTTCAGCATCAGACTTCCAAAGAAATCCCAGGACTGATCTCCTTTAGAATGGACTGACTGGATCTCCTTGCAGTCCAACGGTGACTCAGGAGTCTTCTCCAATACCACAGTTCAAAAGCATCAGTTCTTCAGCGCTCAGCTTTCTTCACAGTCCAGCTCTCACATCCATAAATGACCACTGGAAAAACCATAGCCTTGACTAGATGGACGTTGGCAAAGTAATGTCTCTGCTTTTTAATATGCTACCTAGGTTGGCCATAATTTTCCTTCCAAGGAGCAAGCATCTTTTAATTTCATGGCTGCACTCACTCATATCTGCAGTGATTTTGGAGCCCCCAAAATAAAGTCTGACACTGTTTCCACTGTTTCCCCATCTATTTTCCATGAAGTGATGTGATCGGATGCCATGATCTTTGTTTTCTGAATGTTGAGCTTTAGGCCAACTTTTTAACTCTCCTCTTTCACTTTCATCAAGAGGCTTTTAGCTCCACTTCACTTTCTGCCATAAGGGTGGTGTCATCTGCATATCTGAGGTGATTGATATTTCTCCCAGCAATCTTGATTCCAGCTTGTGCTTCCTACAGCCCAGAGTTTCTCATGATGTACCCTGCATAGATGTTAAGTAAGCAAGGTGACAATATACAGCCTTGACATACTCCTTTTCCTATTTGGAACCAGTCTATTGTTCTATGTCCAGTTCTAACTGTTGCTTCCTGACCTGCATATAGGTTTCTCAAGAGGCAGGTCAGGTGGTTTGGTATTCCCATCTCTTGAAGAATTTTCCACAGTTTATTGGGATGCACAAAGTCAAAGGCTTTGGCACAGTCAATAGAGCAGAAATAGATGTTTTTCTGGAACTCTCTTGCTTTTTGATCCAGCGGATGTTGACAATTTGATTTCTGGCTCTTCTGCCTTTTCTAAATCCAGCTTGAATATCTGGAAGTTCACGGTTCACGTATTGCTGAAGCCTGGCTTGGATAATTTTGAGCATTACTTTACTCGTGTGTGAGATGAGTGCAATTGTGCAGTAGTCTGAGCATTCTTTGGCATTGCCTTTCTTTGGGATTGGAATGAAAACTGACCTTTTGCAGTCCTGTGGCCACTGCTGAGTTTTCCAAATTTGCTGGCATATTGAGTACAGCACTTTCACAGCATCACCTTTCAGGATTTGAAACAGCTCAACTGGAATTCCATGACCTCCACTAGCTTTGTTCGTAGTGATGCTTCCTAAGTCCCACTTGACTTCACATTCCAGGATGTCTGGCTCTAGGTGAGTTATCTCACCATTATGATTATTTGTTCATGAAGATCTTTTTGTACAGTTTTTCTGTGTATTTTTGACACCTGTTCTTAACATCTGCTTCTGTTAGGTCCATACCATTTCTGTCCTTTATCGACCCCTTCTTTGCATGAAATGTTCCCTTGGTATCGCTAATTTTCTTGAAGAGATCTCTAGTGCTTCCCATTCTGTTGTTTTCCTCTCTTCCTGTGCATTGGTCACTAAGGAAGTCTTTCTTATCTCTCCTCGCTATTCTTTCAAACTCTGCATTCAGATGCTTATAGCTTTCCTTTTCTCCTTTGCTTTTCACTTCTCTTCTTTTCACAGCTATTTGTAAGGCCTCCTCAGACAGCCATTTTGCTTTTTTGCATTTCTTTTCCACAGGGATGGTCTTGATCCCTGTCTCCTGTACAGTGTCACAAAACTCATCCATAGTTCTTCAGGCACTCTGTCTATCAGATCTAGTGCCTTAAATCTATTTCTCACTTCCACTGAATAATCATAAGGGGTTTGATTTAGGTCATACCTGAGTGGTCTAGTGGTTTTCCTTACTTTCTTCAATTTAAGTCTGAATTTGGCAATAAGGAGCTCATGATCTGAGCCACAGTCAGTTCCCAGTCTTGTTTTTGCTGACTGTATAGAGCTTCTCCATCTTTGTCTGCAAAGAATATAATCAATCTGATTTCAGTGTTGACCGTCTGGTGATGTCCATGTGTAGAGTCTTCTCTTGTGTTGTTGGAAGATTGTGTTTAGTATGACCAGTGCATTCTCTTGGCAAAATTCTATTAGCCTTGCACCCCCAGAAATATAGATTACATATACTTCCTCTCTGTTTTTATTGCATCCTCTACTCCCTCCATTATACCATGTCAAACACTGAATATCATGTTCATCATCATTACCCCAGCATCAAATGAATGCCTGAAATATGAGTGGCTTCTGACAAAGAAAAACAGAAAAAAAGACACAAATTATCAATAATAAGGAATCAAACAGAGTATATTACTACAGACACTGCAAACATCAAAAGAATCATAAGAGAATACAAACAGTTCTGTGGCTCAGCTGGTAAAGAATACACCTGCAATGAGGGAGACATGGGTTCCATCCTTGGGTTGGGAGGATCCCCTGAAGAAGGGAAAAGCTACCTACCTCAGTATCCTGGCGTGGAGAATTCCATGGAATATATAGTCCATGTGGTCTCAAAGAGTCAGACACGACTAAGTAACTTTCACTTTCACACTTCGTTACAATTCTATACACATAAATTTGACAAATTAGATGAAATGGAGTAATTGCTCAAAGACTGTAGACTAAAATACAAAACAGATCATTTACATATTCTTGCCTGGAAAATCCTCTGGACAGAGGAGCCTGGTGGGCTAGAATCCATGGGGTTGCAAGAGTCAGGCACAACTTAGAGACTAAACCAAACCAACCAACCAACAAATACAAAGGTAATTAAATTCACAATTTTAAACATCCCAAAATAGAAATCTCTAGACCCAGATGGTCTCATTAAAGAATTCAACCAAACATTTAAGGAATTAATATCAATTCTGTACAATCTCTCCTAGAAAATAGAAAAGGAGGAAATAATTTTATGATATTATTATTACTATGAAACCAAAATCAAACAAAGACAGTGCAAAGAAAGAAAACTAATACACCAAGTAGAATTTGTTCCAGATATGTAAAGCTGGTTCAATATTTGAAAATCAATCAATATAATCCACTGTAATTTCACAGGCTAAGGAAGAAGATCATGTGCTCATTTTATGACACAGAAAGAGCATTTAATCTTCTTTTCTTCCCTTCTAGCTAAAACTTGCCTACTGGTTTACCTTTCATTGGGAATGTATTTCCTTTTCCTCATGTCCATCACGGTCCTGGTCAAGTCTCTTAATCCACATACAGAGATTTGCTCCAATTCAAATCCTGATTGTTAGGCCTCTTACCCAAATTGGTTTCAATTTCTCTGAGTAACCAGCTCAGCATACCAAGAGGTGAGGAGCTTATGCTAAACTCCTAGATAAAACTAGCTAGTAACATCCTAATTCCTCAACAATGGGACACATGCTTGGAAAAACAATGGATTACTCAAATTTAAACTCATAGATACCATGTCTGCACTGGAAAAACAACACAGACACAATTTTATACATGTTAATAGAAATTTTAAACTTGGACATTTAGAAGACCAAATTTAAAATTCAACAGAATGGATACTAAGAGGGGAGCCTCATGACTAAGAGAAGAAAAACTTTGCACAATTTCACCTTTTGTGCTTTAGCACTGAACTAAATCTTTTTCATATTATAATTAGGAACTTCCATCAAGGATCAGGAAAATCTGTTTCCAGTTATGAGGTGTATTAATTACCTGATTAATACACAAAAGTCAGGACCCAGCCTCTTGATCAAACAGTGACCTCTAATCCCTTGGACTTTGAAAGTTGTAACCAGAATATCCTTTTCTCAGTATATTCATCTGTGGCCAGAAGAACAGAGAGAAAATCAGCATGAGTACTACAGGGAAAGTAAGTATAGTATTCTTTTTATGTCATAGCATAAATGTGTCAACCTGTGTGCTTGTCTATTTACCAACACCTGGAGAAGGACATGGCAACCCACTCCAGTGTTCTTGCCTGGAGAATCCCAGGGACAGCAGAGCCTGGTGGGCTGCCGTCTATGGGGTCGCACAGAGTCGGACACGACTGAAGCGACTTAGCAGCATTACTCAACTACTCTCTATACTCCTAAAGGTGGAAGACAATCTGAATATCTCTCCTCCTTCCCCTTTTCTTTTATTCCTTTTATGTGCCTTGCCTTTCTTCAGTTTTTTAATCCAGTTCTTTAATAGGCAATATATCAAGCCATATATCAAACTTTCCAAAGTTAAAGATATATCCTCTCCTTAAAGGATCTCATAAAGAGACATAGTAATTATGAAAGAGAGTCCAAGGGTAGTTAAAAGAGAGGGCATGGCCCCTAAGCTTGCCTGGCTTCCCAGAGAAAGTGACATATAAGAGAAAACTTACAGATGTTAAGAATTCACCAGGTAAAGGAGGAGACAGTTGTGCAGGTAGACGAAACATGAGGAAAAACAGAAGAAAATTATCCAGAAATTTTCTGTTGTTCCTGAGGGCAGAAAATGACTAGAAATAAGGTTGGAAGACTGACAGAAAGATCATGGAAAGCTTTGTAGATCATGTCAACAGATCCTGACAAACAACTGGTGACAGTATCATTTTTAGGTAGGGAATTAGCATGATAAGGATTATAATTCAGGGCTTCCCTGTGGCTCAGACAGTAAAGAATCTGCCTGCAATTGGGAGACCTGGGTTCAATTCCGGTCTGGGTTAGGAAGATCCCTGGAGTAGGGCATGGCAACCCACTCCAGTATTCTTGCCTGGAGAATCCGCATGGACAGAGGAGCCTGGTGGGCTACAGTCCATGGGGTCACAAAGAGTCAGAGAGAACTGAGCGGCTAATCACAGCAATGCTATAAAAGATGGACTTCAAAGTGATGAACCAAGCCAGGTGAAAGACAGTGAGGACTGGACCACACAGTAGCAGCAGAAATGGAGAGGAGGGGTCAGATTACAGAAATTTTTATATTGCGGAGGTTGAGGGAAAGAGACAAATCAAGGCTCTTTCTAGGTTTATTTCTTGTATTATTGAATAGATTACATGGCAACTCATTGAAACAGAGAAAGCAGAGGAAAGAACAAATTATGTGCTGTGTCCACCACTGGCCATGGAAGAGGGGTGGTGGAAGAAAAAAAATAACAGTGTCTTCATGTTTTATCATGTTGAATTTCAGATGCCTATAGGACAGTCCAAAAGGTCGCAAAGAATTGGACATTACTAAGCAACTAAGCACAGTATAATCAAATAGCCAACGAATAGAATCTAAAGCTTAGTAACAAGCCTGTTACAAAGATCATCTGTATAAAAGTAATAATTGTGGGGCCCTAAATGGGAAACCTTAAAAACAAAGGGGCTAGCTTTGCGGTCGAAAACCTAAGATGGCACCTGGCGGAAGAGACGGGGACAGGGTCTATGTTGTCTGTCAAAGTTTTTGATTGGATCTCTTGATTTCCGTGCATGTAGACAGTGTGTGATCTCCATAGACTCCTGTTATAATGAAGGCACATGATGATTTGACCTTTAACGTGATTGGTGCAACTATGGAAAGTCCCTCCTAAAACCCTCCTGTTTGTCTATATAAGCTGGGAGTTTGCAACAATAAAGCAGAACTGCTTCGACGGAACCCCTGGTTGTCTTTTTGCTTGCCGAGGGGCTGGGTTGGTGGACAGCAGGCTCACCTCTCCTCGGGAACCCCTCGGCTTTGCTGAGGGAAGTTCCACTGCCTCCACTCTTTCTGCGGAGCGCCCGAAATAATTGATTCTATGTAAACTAGGTGAAATCACATAGGATAATAATTTATAGTGAGAACGATGATGGGCTGAAATCAGAACCCTTGAAGGACTACCTTACCAACAACAACCTCTTCAATCTCAGTCTGCCAGTGACCACCATTTGATGAACTGCCAAAACTAGATGGTCTCCATTCCTGCCTGCACCCCAAACTGATTATCTCCCATACCTAGGATCACAAATAACTCTCACACTGCAATGTCATTTCTACCCTGAAACTGAACAGCTTCGTTCACCATAAGATCAAAAATATGACATCTATCCTCTTGGTTGTGTGCTGCTGCTGTTGCTGCTAAGTCGCTTCAGTCGTGTCCGACTCTGTGCGACCCCATAGATGGCAGCCCATCAGGCTCCACCATTCCTGGGATTCCCCAGGCAAGACTGGAGTGGGTTGCCATTTCCTTCTCCAATGCATGAAAGTGAAAAGTGAAAGTGAAGTCGCTCAGTCGTGTCTGACTCTTAGCGACCCCATGGACTGCAGCGTACCAGGCTCCTCCATCCATGGGATTTTCCAGGCAAGAGTACTGGAGTGGGGTGCCATTGCCTTCTCCGCTTGGTTGTGTAGCAGTATGTAAATACTGTTAGAACTGCAAGACTGATCTGAATACAGAGACTGATAGTACAGGAAGAGTTGAGGTCAAGAGGCTACATTCTGAGTATATTTAAGCAGTGATTTCTTCCTTTTTTTTTAAAATCTAGGCTTGATATGTGAGACAACAGAAGAGACGCAGATGTATAGAACAGACTTTTGGCCTCTGAGGGAGAGGAAGAGGGAGAGGGAGAGGGAGAGGGTGGGATGATTTGGGAGAATGGCATTGAAGCATGTATACTATCATGTAAGAAACGAAGTGCCAGTTTATGTTTGATATAGGATACAGGATGCTTGGGGCTGGAGCACAGGGATGATCCAGAGAGATGATATGGGGTGACAGGTGGGAGGGGGTTTCAGGATTGGGAACTCGTGTACACCTGTGGCTGATTCATGTCAATGTATGGCAAAACCAATACAGTATTGTAAAATAGAATAAAGTAAAAATTAAATTTAAAAAATCTAGGCTTGAGTGTGAAAGAATTGGATTCAACCTTCTAATAATCATTAATATAGGAATTCTCTAACTCCCAAGCCTAAGGAGTTTCCCTTTCTGCCTCCATATTCTTCTTCCCAGGTTATCAGGTGCAGAGCAGCCATACTCTGGAAGCCTGGTGGATCATTTTCCATTGAGGAGGTAGAAGTGGCTCCACCAAAGGCAAAAGAAGTTCGCATAAAGGTAAAAAAAAAAAAAAATCCACAACATTTCCTCATCAAAACTCAGAGCTGTTCACTGCAGATTATACATTCTTTTCACAATGTTCAATTCAGAAAGAAAACTATACACTCTCATATTCCTTTTTTATTATACATTTCCATTAGTCTTCAAGTCCAGAGAAACAGTTAGGAAGGTATAGCATAGGCTGCATACCCAATGGACACTTATTTTTAACTGCTACTAATTAAAAGAAGTTTCTAGCCACAAACCATACTTTAATCTGTACTTTCAATTTTCTTTATGATATTCTTCATGATATTTAAGTTACCTTGAAACAGCCCTCCCCCTATATCTGCAGGGGATTGGTACCAAGACTCCCCTACTCCATACCAAAATACAGTCCATACAGTCCAAGTTACAAGCGATTTTATGATACCCTTCAAATTATCCCTCTTTTACATGGTCAAATTTCAATAGATTTCAATTCTTGACTTAGCCATGTGTGAGTATATGTGCATGTATGTGGGTGTGTATGCGCGTGTACATGCATTCCAACCCCATACCCATTTTAGAGACGAAGAAACTGAGACTCAGAAGGACAGTTTATCCCCTGATCACACAGTTAAACAGGGCACAGAGCCAAGATTTCAGTTCTGAACTCTTTAGTAACCACTGCTCTGAGTGCCTCCACTTTAAACTATCTGGCTGATTTACAACAAAAAGTGTAATTACAACTTAATACCAATAACATAACTGTAAAGCCCTCATTGAAATAAATTAAAGCCTCAATTATAATAGGAGGCATTATCCCTCTCCTTCCTGTATTCCAATTCCTTCATTTCTATCATTGGTCTTGCTCCTCCACACTCCCACCCACAAGCTACAGTGAAGCACAAAGTGAGACCTTTGATGCCACATGTGGTTTTACAACGGTCTCTTCTGAGCCTATCCTACCCTCTCCAGTAAGTTTTAAAATCATTTGATTCCAAAATTAGCTAGTGAAAAACATTGCATTGATTGAAACACATTACTGGCCCTCGTCCAGAATTAAAACTGAGAAATCAATGCATTAATATTAATGCAGCATATCAAACTACCAAAACACTTTACAACATTAACAATTCTAGAACATCTCTGAGACAGAGAAAACTACATTACTCTTTGCCTTCCATACAGATGGTGGCCACTGCGCTCTGTGGGACCGAGATGAAAATGCTGAAGGATAAAAATCTTCAGCACCAACACTATCCTGTCATTATGGGCCATGAAGGAGCTGGAGTAGTCGAGAGTGTGGGAGAAGGAGTGAGCACAGTGAAAGCAGGTATGAGCTGGCACCTGGAATTAGGAAATAGCAGCAACTTAGAACCCACCTCAGGAATAAAAGCATCCCTTAAATTATGTTAAGCGTAAGTGAAATAAATGGTAAAATATTGCCCGTTTCTTAGAAAAGGAGGGTTAAGTGTAAATTACAGAAAAATACCAAATGTATTCTTTATACTTATATTTTGATATTAATAAAAATAAAAAATAGAATGTACTGAGATTGAACTTGAAAGAGTGCAAATGTGACAAAAATTTACTCAAAAAAATCAACTGAGAGAAACGGTTGAACAATTGTTTAAATGAAGATATGATAAATTTGATAAATAGTTCAACTATGATAAACAGTTGAACACATTAGTGAACTAAATAGGGAAGAAGTTCAGAACTGGATCAAATTCATGTAGGAATTTAATATAGGATTAAGTCTGCCTTTTATATTTGAAGGGGAAACATGGATTTCAGTATATAATATTGAAACAACTGGATAGTTTTCTGGAGAATAAAAGTAACTTGAGTTGCTATTACATTTTTATAGAAAGAAAGATGCTATATGAATCCAAGAATTAAATGTGAAAAGTGAAACCATACAAGTATTATAAATTATTGTAACAGAACATTTTGTAATACCTCAGAGAAGGGAAGGAAATTTTAACTAACTCAACAAATTCAGATGTAAAATAACATATCGATAAATTTGAAAATAAAGTTCTTTAAAATTCTGTGTTAAAAGAAAAATACCCTTCACCCAAATCAACAAGCCAATATGACACTGGGCAAATTTCTTTAATTTATAAAGAATTCTTTAACACTAACTTATGAAAATTGGCAAAGGAAATATGCATCTAGTTTGGAGGGAAATATATACAGAGATATAAATATATACACATATACACACAAATGCTTTTTAAGCATGTGAGAAGATGCCCAAACTCAAACCCTAAATAAATTAAAATTTTAAAGACAACAGAAAAACTGTTTATCTAAAAAATTACCAAAGACTTGAAAATGTAATATTTAGGGCTGACAACCTTTAAGGTTGTAAGACTAAAGTGCTCAGCCTCCGTTGATAGATTGTCAGCTGGGGCTACAGACCTCAGCTCCTTGAAACTGCTCACGTTCCTTCTCATGGGGCCCCTTTACCCACTTCTAGCCTCAAAGCAGCAATGGCACATCAAGTCCTTCTCATGCTTTGAATCACTTTTTCTTCCTCTTCTGCTTTCCTCTTGTCTCCTTTCATGGATCTTTGGTCCACTTAAATAACCCAGGATAATCTCCTACTTTAATGTCAATTGCTTAGTAATTTTAATTATATCTGCTAAGCCTCTCTTCTTTCCATGTAACATTCACAGGCATGATAACTTGACATATTTAATTTCTGGGAATTAGGATAAGACATCTTTGGTGAGCCATTTTAGAAATTCTGCCTACCACAGACCATGTGTGCTCAAAATATTTATTGCATTGTTCTTTTTCATGTCAGAGAGGAAGAAATAGTAAAAATAGAAAACAACCTAAATGTCTGTCAGTATACAGGGTGCTGCTTAAATATAAATTATGATATATTTATATAACAGCTGCTGCTACTGCTGCTAAGTCGCTTCAGTAGTGTCCGACTCTGTTCAACTCTATAGAGGGCAGCTCATGAGGCTCCCCCGTCCCTGGGATTCTCCAGCCAAGAACACTGGAGTGGGTTGCCATTTCCTTCTCCAATGCATGAAAGTGAAAAGTGAAAGGGAAGTCACTCAGTCGTGTCCGACTCTTAGTGACCCCATGGACTGCGGCCCACAAGGCTCCTCCATCCATGGGATTTTCCAGTAAATATTAAACAAATGATAGAATACTGTATCATTATAAGATAAGAAATTTCCAAGATCAACCTTTAAATAAAAAGCAAGGCCTATGATAGGTTACATAGTATACTAGTTTTTGTCTTTCTAAAGGGATTATGTCTCTGAAAAACACCTTGAAGTGAAGGTGAAGTCGCTCAGTCGTGTCCGACTCTTTTCGACCCTGTGGACTCTAGCCTACCAGGCTCCTCTGTCCATGGGATTCTCCAGGCAAGAACACTGGAGTGGGTTGCCATTTCCTTCTCCAGGGGATCTTCCCAACCCAGGGATCGAACCCAGGTCTCCCGCATTGGAGGCAGACGCTTTAACCTCTGAGCCACCAGGGAAGCCCGAAAAAAAAAAATACCTTGGATATGGATAAAAGTAATTGTCTTTAGGGTGGGATAAGGAAGACTAGAGACTTGGATGTCAATTTTCACTTGTACTGTTTAAATTTTACCGTATTATTTTTTTTAAAAAACTGAAAATAAATGAAATTCTACAAATTATTTTTACAGAAAATATGAAGTAAATTGCTCTGGTTTACAAGGATAGACAATGGGGCAGTCAGTAAGTCCATCACAGGCAGGTTATTCTAATACTCCTCTTATACTTTGAACATTAGTAGAAAAAACTGCCTACCTCTGGAGAAAGGATTGATGTAAAACGCAGAAGATAGCATGGAGACAATCCTCTCTTCCTGATCCAGAAGCTTATTCTGTGAGTTTGTGGTATCCATGCAGTTTTAAATCCAGTTCCTGACAGCAGAAGTTTTATAGGAAATGTAAGCAAAGACTTGGCTGAGTGGCTACATGACAAAGTCATCTGGTGCCTCAAGAGGAACCTAGAAAGGAGGCAAATCTGAAGCCAGCCCCCTGGGAGTCAGACACTGAGCCCAGGGCTAGACACACATGCCAAAGATATCCCTTTTTTGGTAAGTATTCTCCACAGTAGCAAACACAATTAAATGTGGCACTGATTCTTAGTTATATTTTCTTGAGCGCCTTGTTGTTGAGTTCCTGAGATACAGCTATCTGTTTACTTTAAATATAATGCCTTCATAAACAATTTTGCTCTCTTAGGAGACAAAGTGATCGCACTCTTTCTACCACAATGTGGAGAATGCACCTCTTGCCTTAATTCTGCAGACAATTTTTGTATAAAATTCAAGCAAGTTTTTACAAACTTTTTTGAAAAATGAATTCAATTTCCTTAAAAGGAATCTAAACTTTCTAATTCCAAATAAATGTTTTTTGTTTGCTTTTGTCTATAAAAGACAGGGAGAAACCCACCTGATGTCTGATGGTACCAGTAGATTTACTTGCAAGGGAAAACCAGTATACCACTTTGGGAATACAAGCACCTTCTCTGAATACACAGTAATGAATGAAATCTCAGTTGCCAAGATCGATACAGCTGCACCTCTGGAGAAAGTATTCTTAGTTAGCTGTGGTTTTTCTACTGGTTATGGTGGTGCAATCAATACTGCCAAGGTGAGAAACATTTATATCTATTATGAATGTAATTGTTGACTTATGGAATTGGAAGGCCTTATGTATCTGGGCCATGTCTGATCATATAGCCTGAGAGAGACTCGCAAACTTGCCTCAAAACATCCTCAATTTCTGTATTATTGTCTAGTTACCTATGCTCCCTTGCACATATTTCCCATTCCTTCTTGGTCAGTGAAAGTGAAAGTGAAGTCTCTCAGTCGTGTCCGACTCTTTGCGACCCCACGGACTGCAGCCTACCAGGTTCCTCCCCACCAAAGGATTCTCCAGGCAAGAATACTGGAGCGGGTTGCCATGCGGCAAATTAAGTCTAGATACCATTCACAAGTGGAGACATCAGGAATTCCTGGGAGTTAAACATACTACAGTTTAAAATGACTATCCTTCCACATTTCAGTTAATTCTTTTTTTCTTTCAACATACATTTATGGGGCCAGTCACTGTTCCAGATGCTTTGATTCAACAGCTAAAAGTGCCCATTGAGCTTCTATTCTGTTATTTAACAGATGGTGATCAGTTCAGTTCAGTTCAATCGCTCAGTCGTGTCCGACTGTTTGCGACCCTATGAATTGCAGCATGCCAGGCCTCCCTGTTCATCACCATCTCTCGGAGTTCACTCAGATTCACGTCCATTGAGTCCATGATGCCATCCAGCCATCTCATCCTCTGTTGTCCCTTTCTCCTCCTGCCCCCAATCCCTCTCAGCATCAGAGTCTTTTCCTATGAGTCAACTCTTCGCGTGAGGTGGCCGGAGTACTGAAGTTTCAGCTTTAGCATCTTTCCTTCCAAAGAAATCCCAGGGCTGATCTTCAGAATGGACTGGTTGGATCTCCTTGCAGACCAAGGGACTCTCAAGAGTCTTCTCCAACACCACAGTTCAAAAGCATCAATTCTTCAGCGCTCAGCCTTCTTCACAGTCCAACTCTCACATCCATACATGATCACAGGAAAAACCATAGCCTGGACTAGACGGACCTTAGTCGGCAAAGTAATGTCTCTGCTTTTGAATATGCTATCTAGGTTGGTCATAACTCTTCTTCCAAGGAGTAAGCGTCTTCTAATTTCATGGCTGCAGTCACCATCTGCAGTGATTTTGGAGCCCAAAAAATAAAGTCTGACACTGTTTCCACTGTTTCCCCATCTATTTCCCATGAAGTGATGGGAACAGATGGTGATAAGTTCCTATAAAAATAAAAGGGAGGTAAAAAGACCAATTGATGGAGAAGATGTTGGCATGTAAAACAGACTAGTCAGGTAATCCCATTCTGGTTGAGTGGGTTATTGTTTTGTTTGATTTTTTTTCTTTTCTTTTTGGTGGTACAAAATTGACTTGCAGGAGCTCGTTTTCCCAACAAGGGACTGAATGCAAGCCACAGCAGTGAAAGCCTGGAATCCTAACCACTAGGCCACTGTGGAACTCTAGAGTGGGTTACTGTTAAATGACAGTTTCTGGGATATCACCCAAACCTGCCTAGCTTCTTTCTTTAAGTGGTTAATAAATTTCCTTTTTAAAATTATTTTCTTTTGTATTTCTTATTTTGTATTGGAGTATAGCTGATTAATAATGTTATGATAGTTTTAGGTGAAGAGCAAAGGCACTCAGCCATACTCAGTCATGTATCCATTCTCCCCCAAACACCTCTCCCATCCAGGCTGAAGCAGCAAGTGAATTTTAGTTCTTTATTTTTTTCAATCTCCATTAGTCTCCATACTATCCAGAGACTTAGTATAGGGTTCAATTTAAATTAGTCTCATTTTAGACCCAATAAAAAATAAGTCTTTAGCTTTGTAAGGCACTGACATTATAAGTGAAGCAAAGTTTACGGATATCCAAAAGAAAAGAGAAGGGAAATGTTGCAAGAAGGTGGAAAACTCAAAAATATATGAAATTAAATACTCTGTTAAATAAGTCTAAAGAGTCAATGAAAGTTCATTAAACTTCTACTTACCCTAATTCCTGAGACTTAAAACTCTTTTTACAGGTTAGTTTTTGTTTCTCTGTCAAAAAGTATCCTGTATCTAGAAATATGTTGAGAAACTAAAATTCTCTAGTCACATGTTTTTTTGAAGATGGCCTTTGTTTATGTCTCATAAAAAGTACATTCCGATCTTGTCTGTCCAATTAAGTCACAGTATACGTTCCCTTTGCTCTTTTTTTTTCTGCCTTTGGGTATGCAGGTGACCCCAGGCTCCACTTGTGCCATGTTTGGCCTGGGAGGAGTTGGCCTGTCTGTCATCATGGGCTGCAAAGCAGCTGGAGCAGCCAGGATCATTGCAGTGGACCTCAACAAAGACAAATTTGAGAAGTTAAAGGAAGTGGGTGCCACTGAGTGCATCAGCCCACAGGACTATGAGAAACCCATCCAAGAAGTTTTATTTGACCTGACAGGTGATGGTGTGGACTTTAGCTTTGAGGTCATTGGACATCCAGAGACCGTGGTATGTGATTTTCAGTTGTGAAAATTACCAATATTTCTATCAGTCATTTTTTTTTAAGATTTATGCATTTATTGGCTGTGGTAGGTCTTCGTTGCTGCACATAGGGCTCCCTCTAGTTGTGGTGAGTGAGGGCAACTCTTTATTGTGGTGCATGGGCTTCTCATTTCCATGGGTTTTCTCTTGTGAAGCAGAGGTGCCTGGGTTTCAGTAGTTGCAGTGCATGGGCTCAGACGTTGTGGCACACGGGCTTAGTCATGCCACAGCATGTGGGATCTTCCCTGACCAGGTACTGAATCTGTGTCCCCTGCATTGGAAGACAGATTCATATCGGTTGAACCACCAGGGAAGCCCCCAGTCTTTATTTTAAATTTTTAACTGAGTGAAAATTCTAAAATTCCCTCCACAGTCTTCTATTTAATTCTCTTTGTGCCCCTGACATCCCACTTGATACCTTCTGTCTACTCTTATAAATCTATTCACTATCCCAAACACTGAACCCCCATACTGAGTTTTCTTCTCCCTCTGTTCCATTATATCAATACTATTCCTTCAAATAAGCAGACAGCTACAATAGACAGGAAAAAAAGCTTTGTAAGGAATTCTTACTGAATTTCTTCATAATAAGGAGCAGCTTAGTGACTATAACTTCCAAGCCAGAAGATTTAAGTGTGACAAGAATAATTAATGACCCTGCAAAGCTCTACACTTTCAGCAAAGTACATCATGTTGGATCTGAGATAATTGTCCAAGAAACATTTACCATCCTCGAGTAAAAGAGTTCAAGAATGAAGGAAAAAAAAAAAAAAACAGTAATTTTTCTGGCTGAATATGGTTTATGTAAGAATATAAATGGATAGGACATTATTTCACAATTTGAGCCTCTCTTTCTTTGGGACTGTAGAAATAGCATACTATTGGGTTGCACGTCTCCATCTTGTAATCAGCCCCGTGAAAACCCAAGATCTGCCTCCTCCAACTGAGACCCTTTCCTCAGCTTACAAAATGTTTCCATTCCTCACTACAGATAAATCCCTCTCCTGTAAAAATGATATAACAAAGTCTTCGTCACAGGCTTTCCTGCAGATAGTCTTGCTCCGAAAAATAGTGTTTGAAAATAAATAATGGGAACATGCTTATTTATAACTTTGCTAATATATGATGCTATACAAATAGCCAACTATATTTTTCAGTATCTGAAAGAATATGCTAAGTCGCTTCAGTCATGTCTGACTCTTTGCGGTCCCACAGACTATAGCCCACCAGGCTCCTCTCTGCATGGTATTCTCCAGGCAAAAATACTGGGGTGGGTTGCCATTCCCTTCTCCAGGGGATCTTCCCAACCCAGGGACTGAACTCGCATCTCTAACATCTCCTGCACTGGCAGAAGGGTTCTCTATGACTACGGCTGCCTGGGAAGCCCTATGACTATGTCAGCTCCAACTAACCACCCGTGTCGGTATCAAAATTATTACTGTCATTATTATTACTACTACTACCATGGGCGCCTTTATTTTCATTTTTTGATTTTCATCTATTGTACCAGATACTATACTCTGTAGCACACAATGTCCTATTTATGTTTCAGCGCATTCTTAAAAAATAAATGTTATTCCAAATGAGGACAAGGAGCATCAGTAAAGCATGTAACAGACCACTGAGAACAGTCAAGCTGAGATTCAGACTTAGGTCCAACTCTCAAGTACACCTCTTAACCCCCTCATTGTTTTACATTGCTTTACAACAGGCGGCTGCCCTGGCCTCCTGCTGTGAGAGCCATGGGGTCTGCGTGATTATTGGGCTAATCATTGGTGTCCAACTCAACATCAGTGGCCACTTGTTCTTCTCAGGACGTTCTTTAAAGGGATCTGTTTATGGAGGTATGAATGATTCAGGGAACAATGGAAATGTGTGGGAGTGTAGAGGAGGGAAGTAGAGAAATGTGTAATGAATGCTTGAATGAGAGCTTTACATTATAGTTGTTTCAACACACAAGTGTCTAAGATAAGGGGATGAATATTGATGTATGCTGTTCCTTCTTAGTAATTTTTTTTCTCATGCAAAGGAAGAGATTTTTTTAAATTGATTAGTGTCCAAAGTTTAATGCAAATTCTAAATCAAAAAGGAAAGGCAATACTGTGATCAATAAATATTCAATTCAGTTATATGATGGCCAATTGGAATTCTTTGGAGAATATACTGAATTATTAGTAAATGGTTCAACTAATGTTAAATCTTACCCAAAATGATCGAGTTGGCATTGTACAACTCAAAGACATTAAACATAATGAACTCATGACTGAAAAGAGAAACGACTGATAAAACCGAAAGAGAATATTTTTTCCAGAGGGAAAAAAAAGTTTCATACAATCCCTTGGTTTTCCATTTTTAAACCTGTCTTACAACTTATATATTTTAAAGACTTTAAAAGCATTTTCTTACTGAGGAAGTAGAAAACAAACTAAACTAAATCTGTGTGGGATTCTAGGCTCATAAGCAAGAAACCCGATACTTAAGAGAAATATACTTATCCAGAGATTTGGGGGAAATTTGAATTCTTGGGCAAAAGAGATGAGAACCAGGAGCTACCTGAATTTTGGGGACTGGCGACCCATTTGTGTTCTCCCAACTACTTATTGCAGTGTACTGTAGATACCAGGAATCTTACCAAATTCATGGGCATAGAGTAGATAAATGGCATGGCCAGCCAAAACAAGTAATAAATCAGTTTAATTATCAGTTCCCCCATTTGGGATAATTAAACATATCCATTGTTATTTTCCTCTAGAGACAATATGTTCCTCAGAGACAATAATTGTTGATTCTAAATACACATACTCAGTTAACTCTTGTTAAATGGGCTCACTAATATTTAAAATAAAACTCACAAGGAAACCATTTTGCTCGACACCTATACATTCATATAATAGTCATGAATGTAAGTTAATTCCTTCTACAGATAGTATATGTGGGAGATTAGCTGCCAATAGAGACCACCAGTCGGAGTTCAGAGAAAAACAGTTTATTGGCAATTTCAGATCCGGGCCCCCACCAAGCCAATCGAAGGTGGGGAGCCCCGAGCACCCGCTTTGGGAGCCTTTTATCCTATTGTGCAGGGGAGGAGGGGGACCAGGCTACTTGGCAGAGCATGATTGGTGGGCAGGCAGGTAAGGGTTATGTAACTATTGGTGACAATTTGCAGTTAGCGTCGAGTCCCTGTCTCCTAGAGCTAGATCCTGTTTCTTAGGTTGCAGGGCAAACATTGCAGTGACACATCTGGTGTCCGTTGTTCCCTTTAAACTTTTGGGGCTTTCCGTCCCAGTAAAGCTGACCTAGGATTCAACTCCCTGGGAAACATTTTACTTCCTTCTTCACTTTCTTCCTCCTTGAGAATTCCAGACTCCTCTCTCCTTGGGGACCCCTAGACTTCTTATCAACCTGCCTAGGAAATGACTCTCTTTCAGTATAATCCACTGGTTTTAAAGGTTTTCAGTTAAAGGGCAGCCTCTAGTGACAGGACTGCTAACCCTTCTATAATGGACACAGTGAAAAAAATTTCCCCCTAAAATTAGTGGCCTTGTTCAGAAATACCATCTAGCCTAGTTCTATGTTCCTGGGCCCATCTTTTGGTTGTTGTTGTGTTTTTTTGTTTCTTGTTTTTTTGGTTAAAAGAAGTAACAAAAAACAAGTGAAAGTGTTCTTTACATAGATATGAAAATGCTTTATCAGATGACCAATCAACAGACAGAAAAGACATCAAAAGTTGTTATCACAAGAAACAACGGTAACTATGTGTGGTGATGGATGTTAACTAAACTTAGTTTAATAGTAATCATTTCATAATATATACATATATCAAATCATTATATTATACATATAAAAGAAATATGTTACATATTAATTACACTTCAACTTTTTAAATGATAAAAACAAATAGAAGAACACACCATGCTTCCTGTCATAACACAGAGCATCATTTAGAATTCTTGATTACACATAATTAAAACCAACTTAAACAGAAAATAAATGTATTGGAAGTGTTTTAAATTATGTTGAGAATAGTTTTGGAAAGGCTGGAGAAACTGGCTGGGGCTGGAACCAAGAAAAGCAAGTAACTGCCAAGACCCTGTCACAGAACCAGCTGCTTAGGACACTGTTGCCTCCTTGTAAAATCACACACTCACCCTTTGCAGAAATGAGCAGACCATCAAATTCTTTGTGATGACTCACTGGGCATGTCGCTCAGCACAGAGTTAAACATGAAGACAATGTTTCTTGAGAATCACAAGAACAGAGAAAATACAATGCTAAGTTTTATATTATCTTAACTGATCCCGTCTTTTGCTGTGCAATTTTACTTCCCAAAGGCACATTTTATTCTTATCTCGCTTTATAAACATTCATTTTTCAAAAGCCCTGTCACTGAGCACTGCCATGGTGAAAGTTCCTCTCTTCCCTTAAAATATTTGGCTCTTTCATGAAGCTGCAGATCAACACACACACACACACACACACACACACACACAATCTCTAAGAAGAGGTCCATGTTCTAGTTGCTATAAACAAATACTCCTCTGCAGGCCCAGAGGTCTCCTCCAGGATAATAGCCTTCCACACAAAGTATATGGCTGGGACAGATATTCATTCTCCTGATGGTCCAGACAAGTTAGCAGGAAATCCTTGTCTTTCCACAAAGCCAACACCTCCAGCAACAAATTGTAGGGCCTTTCTTGTATACTGGCTCTCTTGTATTAAATCTATTGTCAATCTGTGTATTTCCAGGCTGGAAAGGCAGAGATGTGCCTCTAAACTGGTTTCTGATTATATGGCAAAGAAGGTTAACCTAGATGCACTAATTACCCATACTCTGAATCTTGACAAATTCAATGAAGCAGTTGAATTAATGAAAACTGGAAAATGGCAAGTGACTTACACAATTTTTATGTCTGAGTATCTGGGGCCAAGAGAAATGGTGTGTGGAGGTGGGGGAGGCAATGGAGGGAAGTCATGGCTGGAGAAGCCACATACAGTCAACTGAAGGAAGTTTTAGAAATTTGCAAAAAATCTCCTTCCCTTATGCATTTTGTTTTATTACCACCTTATAATACATAATTCTTAAAATATGTAAATGATCACCTACCCTTACCACTAGAGTTTTATTTCCAATTTGGTACTGCTTTAAATGTACATTAACTTACTGAAGTTAGCTCATAAAATTTTAGCTCAAATTTAAGTTCATAATTTATAAAAAGACAATTATTATTTTTGTTGTTCTATTTCAAAGGAGAAATTATCTCTAGAATTCTAAATTCTAGCAACTGTCTTTGGCCCACAAACTAAACACTAGCCATATACTGGGCATTAGTAGTTCCCAAGAGAGTATAAGCCTACTTACATATTCCTCACTCTTGGGGTTTCATATCATTTTGAAAAATCTCATAACTGATTTAATCTGCCTATTTTCACCTAAACTTTAGGAAAGGGAATCCAATTTATTCATTGGTATACAAAGTGAAAATTTGAAATTCAAATCACAAACGTTGCTTTAGAAACACTTCAACGTTTTTTTCCTTTCGTTTCTTTTTAGCGTCCGCTGTGTCCTGTTACTTTAAGTATGATGCTCACCAACTAAATACCATTTGCATGATTTCACAATTTAGAAGAATTATCCACACAACGCTGTTTCTATCTGCTTGCCTCTGATTCATTTAGCAATGGGCTCATATCCAGCTTCCACTGTCACCACTTCATCACCATTGATCTTACGTGACCAAGTGTCATCCAGGAACATCCTCCCTTTCAGAGCTAGATTAAGGTTGATTTGAATCACCCAATCCCAGACCCTTCAAATAAACAAAAATCACCCAGGATACTCCCATTTCAGGTTTCTCTATGTCTGAGCCCATGTTTCCTTGCACACTGTGTTTCTTCCACATCAAGTTCTGCCTCATTTCACACCAAAGAAACAAAACTCACCATTCATGAGTTTATTGTACATTCAATAAGCCACAAAATCCAGGAAATCTGTACCTCCCAAGAAGCCCTCAGCCAGTGACTGACAAAAGTTGCTAGAAAATACACAGTCCACAGAGTATCCCTATAAGATCAAACTCCAATTGTCCACTTTGATAGTCAGCTTTAAAAACACACTCTTACACCCATATGCATAGCAGCATTATTCATAATAGCCAAAAAGTGGAAGCAACCCAAGTGTCCATCAACAGATGATGGATTAAAAAAATAATTGTACATGTACACATAGTGGAATTATATTCACCCCTAAAAGGAAGGAAACTCTGACACATGGGTGATAATATGGATGAATCTTGAAGATATTATGCTAAGGGAAAAAAATCAGTTATACAAGTACAATTGTGAGCTGGACTCCATTGTAAGATGGGCCCCAATGATCTCCACCTTCTGGTATTCATGCCTTTGTGTAATCCCCTTTCCTTAAATGTGGGTTGGACTTAATGACTCAATTTTCACAGCAGGAATGATGAGATATCATTTCTGCAATGAGTTCTATTCCATCTGGGGAGTGTCTCTCTTCCATTGCTTGTTCTGGGAGAAGCCAGCTAGTACATTAAGAGGCAACCTGAGGAGATGGCTTGAGCTTAGAAATGGATCTTCTGAGGCCTGTAAATAACTATGTAAGTGAAACTGGAAGAACATTCTTCCTGAGCCAAGCTTTGAGATGACCATCCCTGGCCAATACCTCAATTACAGCTTTGTGAAAAACCCTGAACCAAACCACTCAGCTCAACTGTTCCCTGATTTTTGACTAATAGACACTTTGAGAACATAAATGCTTGTTTTAAAGCGCTAAGCAACAGATAACTAATATACTGGTAGTAAGTGAGATAGAGTCTCTCTTGGTATGCTCTTGGGATAAAATTACTGTGAGTCTCCTGTGATTAATTTGCATGGGATACAGATTACAGAATATGTGCTGCCTTGTGCAGTATTATTAGCACTTGAGAAATGAGACGGTAGTGGTAATTATGAGGACTGTGGAGTTAGTTATTGTTAAGTGTCATCAATACACTGAAGGAAATAAATGATAGGCTTGAGTCAGACAACAACCAACCAAGAGTATGACTAACAATCACAGGACTTCTATAGCATCATTTAATGCCTTATCTCCTACCACTAGAGGATAAATTGGGCTGAAAAATCAGGCCAATCATTTAACTATGATATTAGCAAAATTGCAGAGAAGTTTTCATCTATAAATCTGTCACTAAAACCAGGGCAATGATAGGAAAGAGGTGATATCTTAAAACTGAACTGGACTATCTTAACTTTGAACCACAGATTCTCCTAAAAGAAGTGTGTCACTCCCCCTTACCACAGGTAGTAGGCTCTCCTTGCCTGGAGAACACAAGGAGCCTTATTAAGGTGAATGCCTCATAAAATGATACTTGCCTCCTTAAAGTATACCTTTACTTCTCTTCATGATTTCTAGGCCAATAAATGCATTCAAATATCAGTTTGACTAGGGAAATAGTTTATTTATTTTTAAAAACTACAAAATCTGGCTCACATGTATTAGCAAGAATTAGAAAAACATGTTGAAATCAATCATAGGCATTCTAAACCAGAGACTATAAGGGAGAGATTGTTGGAATAGGAGCAGTCTCTTCTACCTCATGATTTAATTCCTGAGAAGGACATCTGGAGTCAGTTCTGTGCTAGTGAGATGGCTCCTCAAAGCTTGGAGGGAAAATAATGCCTTACAATAAATGAGATGAAGACACCATAAATGCTTTGGAAGAAGCCAGCAGGTCTAGAGAGGAGTGGTGTAGGCATCACGTGAGCATGAAACACTCCCTTTGTCTCTCCCCTTCAGTCTCCAACCAGTAAAACATCCATAACACAACAAAAGTCCCTCTGCCCAACACGCGAGGATGTCAGAGATGTCCACATCTTTATGTCTAAAAGTCAGTAGACAGGAACACAGAGAGGAGGCAGAACTGAAGAAACTACCGAGGCAGTCCCTGCGACCCGAGCTCCCCAGCTGCGGTGGCTGACCCTGTAGCCGCAGAGAGCCTGGTAACCATAGGAGAGGTGACACACGCGACTCCAGTCTCTGGGCTATGCAGCAGAGGGGCCTGCAGCTCTGTCCCTGAAAGCACCTGCGACTCCAGCTCACTGGCATGCACAATGGCAGCTCCTATGAACGCCAAAAGCACAGATGCAGCAGGGGGACCTAAAACCTTAGCTCTTCCTGCCACCTCCTTCTCTCTCTGTGGTGGCAACTCAGGTGATCCCAGATGTGGTGGAGGCACCAACCAATCCACTGCTCCAGGCAACGATACAAATGACAGCAGCAACCCCAGGATCAATAAGGCACCAGCAACCCCAAAGGCATAAGCAGTATCAACAAGGGTACTGGGCAACACCTCTGGCAGGGACAGTGCAGAGTGGGAACATCTCAAATACAGCCAGAGGCAGCTTATGTAAGAAAAATAAACACTTGAACTATATTGCAACCCATAGAGTTATAGTTTATAAACATAAATCTGTTTTGTTGGGGGAAAAAGTCCTTTAATTACAATTTATCAAATTATTAGATTCAAGTTAAAAAAAAATAAAAACCTTAGGTGAGTGGCTGAGCCAAGTAACTAGTCACAGCAGAACAAGAGTTGAGATAGGACTAGTGTACTTCTAAATAGATTAAAATCTCCTTAAGAACAGGGGCTTCACTCCATGGTATATTCTTGCCTCCTTTGTCAAAGATAAGGTGTCCATAGGTGTGTGGCTTTATCTCAGGGCTTTCTATTTTGTTCCATTGATCTATATTTCTGTCTTTGTGCCAGTACCATACTGTCTTAATGACTGTGGCTTTGTAGTAGAGCCTGAAGTCAGGCAAGTTGATTCCTCCAGTTCCATTCGTCTTTCTCAAGATTGCTTTTTGCTATTCGAGGTTTTTTGTATTTCCATACAAATCTTGAAATTATTTGATCTAGTTCTGTGAAAAATACCTCTGGTAGCTTGATAGGGATTGCATTGAATCTGTAGATTGCTTTGGGTAATATACTCATTGTCACTATATTGATTCTTCTGATCCATGAACATGGTATATTTCACAGTGAGGTACCATTTCACACCAGTCAGAATGGCTGCAATCCAAAAGTCTACAAGTAATAAATGCTGGAGAGGATGTGGAGAAAAGGGAACACTCTTACACTGCTGGTGGGAATGCAAACTAGTACAGCCACTAGGGAAAAGAGTGTGGAGATTCCTTAAAAATTGCAAATAGAACTGCCTTATGACCTAGCAATCCCACTGCTGGGCATACACACCGAGGAAACCAGAACTGAAAGAGACACATGTACCCCAATGTTCATTGCAGCACTGTTTATAATAGCCAGTACATGGAAACAACCTAGATGTCCATCAGCAGATGAATGGATAAGAAAGCTGTGGTACATATACACAATGGAGTATTACTCAGCCCTTAAAAAGAATAAATTTGACTCAGTTCTAATGAGATGGATGAAATTGGAGCCAATTATACAGAGTGAAGTAAGCCAGAAAGAAAAACACCAATACAGTATATTGACACAGACATATGGAATTTAGAAAGATAGTAATGACAACCCTGTATGTGAGACAAGAAAAGAGATGCAGATGTTATCAAATGGACTTTTGGCCTCGGAGGGAGAGGGAGAGGGTGGGATGATTTGGGAGAATGACATTGAAACATGTATACTATCATGTAAGAAATGAAGTGCTAGTCTATGTTCGATATAGGACACAGGATGCTTGGGGCTGGTGCACGGGGATGATCCAGAGAGATGATATGGGGTGGGAGGTGGGAGGGGGTTTCAGGATTGGGAGCTCGTGTACACCTATGGCTGATTCATGCCAATGTATGGCAAAACCAATACAGTATTGTAAAGTAGAATAAAGTAAAAATAAAATTTTAAAAATACAATTAAGATGATATTAAAAAAAAAAAAGAACAGGGGCTTCTTCTTTTCTTTCCAAACAGACAATAAAACTATATTATAAACATTAAACTTTCTAAGTGACTAGATTTTAATTGTTACTGAAACTAAAATAAATTATAATTACATGACACAAAGAAGTGTTAGCTAATATGAAAATGACAGTCATATATGGGGCCCTAAATGGGAAACCTTAAAAACAAAGGGGCTAGCTTTGCAGTCGAAAGCCTAAGATGGCGCCTGGTGGAAGAGAAGGGGGCGTGGTCTGTGTTGTTTGTCAAAGTTTCTTGATTGGCTCTCTTGATTTCCATGCATGTAGACAGTGTGTGATCTCCATAGACTCCTGTTATAATGAAGGCACATGACAATTTGACCTTTAACGTGATTGGTGCAACTATGGAAAGTCCCTCCTAAAACCCTCCTGTTTATCTATATAAGCTGGGAGTTTGCAACAATAAACCGGAACTGCTTCGACGGAACCCCTGTCGCATCTGATTGTCTCTCGCTCACCGAGGGGCTGGGTTGGCGGACAGCAGGCTCGCTTCTCCTCAGGAACCCCTCAGCTTTGCTGAGGGAAGTTCCACTGCCTCTACTCTTTCTGCAGAGTGCCCCCGCAGTCATATGGCAATATAAATGTATCAAATAAATATAAACTTACAATTTTGTTTATCAAATATATGTCAGTAAAAACTTTTTTCTAATGAATTATTTGTCAGCAGAAAGGGAAATTTTATAATCTGGCAAGTTAATTTATTCTGACATAGCTGCAGAAGAATTCACTGTTTCCTTTTTATTGAAATACAGTTGACACACACACAATACTATGCTACAGGAATTCCCTAGCAGTCCAATGGTTAGGACTCCATGCTGTCCTGACAACAGCCTGTGTTCAAAGCCTGACTGGGGAACTAAGATCTTACAAGCTGCATAGTGGGGCCTATAAAAATACATCTATGTGTGTGTGTGTATCAGTTCAGTTCAGTCACTCAGTTGTGTCCAACTCTTTGGGACCCCATGGACTGCAGCACCTCAGGCTTCCCTGTCCATCACCAAATCCCAGTGCTTGCTCAAACTCATGACCATTAAATTGGTGATGCCATCCAACCATAACATTCTCTGTCATCCCCTTCTCCTCCTGCCTTCAAACTTTCCAGCATCAAGGTCTTTTCTAATGTGTCACTTTTTGCATCACATGGCCAAAGTATTGGGAGTTTTGGTTTCAACATCAGTCTTCCAATGAATATCCAGGACTGATTTCCTTTAGGATTGACTCATTTGATCTCCTAGCAGTCCAGGAACTCTCAAGAGTCTTCTCCAACACCACAATTCAAAAGCATCAATTCTTCAGCACTCAGCTTTCTTTTACTCCAACTCTCACATCCATATGTGACTACTGGAAAAACCATAGCTTTGACTAGATAGACCTTTGTTGGCAAAGTAATGTCTCTGCTTTTTAGTATGCTGAATAGTTTGATCATAGCTTTTCATCCAAGAAACAAATGTCTTTTAATTTCATGGCTGTAGTCACCATCTGCATTGACTTTGGAGCCCAAGAAAATAAAGTCTGTTACTGTTTTCATCGTTTCTACATCTCTTTGCCATGGAGTGATGGGACCAGATGCCATGATCTGGTTCACATAATGAATAATAATGTAAGAAATGCTGAGACAAGAGAAAAGTTTAGAAAGAATAGTAAAGATTGGTGAAAGGTACCCGGAAAGAACATAAAAGAAGGACCAAATATTTAGACAAGAATTGTATTAGGACAGAAACCTAAGTCAAACTGCAAAATGGGTATTCAGCGGCTCAGGTAGCCAAATAATACATGTCATCTGGTTTTAGAAACAGAAGTATCTAGAGCAAGCTTTCTCAATCTTGCCAGTCAGTCTGTAATAGGTATTTACTGGTCGCCTGCTGTTCCTCAAGTACCTTCTGTGTTGATGGAAACAATGATGAGTAAAAACATTTTAAATAAGACAGTTTCTCTTCTCCATCTCTGATGGAGACCTGCCTTTACTTAAAAACTCATTTGTCTTGTTTTTTAATTTACCATTTTATCTTTCTACCTCCATACTTTCATTAAAAATTTTCAATCTGTTCTTTTTGTTTAAGCTTACTCTTTTCAAGGAAGTATTTTAAACAATTAAATATTACATCATTGGTTTTTGGAAAATTATGCATAATTATTGCTTAAAAACATTACATAATAGTATAATTATGAAGGTAAGAATTAGCTGAAACTTCACAATGGCAGCATAGACGCTATTAACTTTTGAGTAAACAATGGCACCCCACTCCAGCACTCTTGCTTGGCAAATCCCATGGACAGAGGAGCCTGGTAGGCTGCAGTCCATGGGGTCGCTGGGAGTCGGACACGACTGAGTGACTTCACTTTCAATTTTCACTTTCATGCATTGGAGAAGGAATGGCAACCCACTCCAGTGTTCTTGCCTGGAGAATCCCAGGGACGAGGGAGCCTGGTGGGCTGCCTTCTCTGGGGTCGCACAGAGTCGGACATGACTGAAGCGAATTAGCAGCAACAGCAGCAAACATCGTTTTAGAACACTTTCTTTTCTATTCTTTTCCATTCCATTCCACTATCTGTCTGTGGAATCTATCTACACATTATTTATAAAAAAAGGTATATAGCCTTATGAAAATGAGATTATACTTAAATCAGTGTTTTTCAAAATATAGTTTGGCAAGATCACCAGCATCAAACCACCCAGAGTTACTGGGATCTGCCTCTGAGATAATGAATAGAATCCCCCGGTCTGGGGTTTTAGACAGTTTGACTTCCCATTTTTACCTTATTTTCCATTTTTGTTAAGTAATGTAAATATATAACAAAAAAAAATAAAATATAAGGACCTATAGTGAGAAAGCAATTTTTCATTCCCAACTTCATTAAAGAGGTATACACACTTAAAATTTCCTGGTTTTAGATCTTTTGGTAGTTACTCCATGGAATGAAGTCATATGCTTATGCTTTATTAATCAATTTTAAACAAAATATATTAATACATTGCATAAGTAACAGCCAAGTCTTTCTTTTTCTTCCTTAAAACATTATTATTTGTAGTTTTATTGGTTACATTTATTAATTTAAATTGAAATGATGGAAGTAAGATGATTAGTATTTAGTTCTCTCATATTAAAATACATATTCTAAGATAGGATGTCATATTTTTCAAGAAAAAGCAATAATAGGAATGAAAAATGAAAAGGTATGATAGGAAAGATTGGGGAAGTAATAGGTAGATCAGGTACAAGAAGAAGGGACCAAAAGGGTCAGGAGTGGTTTCTGCCTTGGTGCTCGTTTCCTTGCTCTGGGCACTTAGCACAATCCTGTCTTCAGATATGGAAGTGTGAAATCCTACCAAGAAAAACAGTACAGTTTAGATTTATTACTTCTATTACACTACTTGAGTGCAATCTCAAAAATGACAAAATGATCTTGGTTCATTTCCAAAGCAAACTATTCAGTGTCACAGTAATCCAAGTCTGTGCCCCAACCACTAATGCCAAAGAAGCTGAAAAGTTATATGAAGACCTACAAGACTCTCTAGAACTAATACAAAAAAAAAAAAAAAAAAAAAAAAGATGTCCTTTTCATCATAGAGGACTGGAATGAAAAAGTAGAAAGTCAAGAGATGCCTGGAGTAACAAGCAAGTTTGGCCTTGGAGCACAAAATGAAGCAGGGCAAAGGCTAACAGAGTTTTCCCAAGAGAACACTGGTCATAGCAAGCAGCCTCTTCTGACAAGAGACAACTCTACACATGGACATCCCAGATGGTCAATTCTGAAATCAGATTGATTATATTCTTTGCAGCTGAAGATGGTGAAGCTCTATACAGTCAGCAAAAACAAGACCAGGAGCTGACTGTGGCTCAAATGAACCCCTTATTGCAAAATTCAGACTTAAATTGAAAAAAACAGGGAAAACTCCTAGACCATTCAGGTATGATCTAAATCAAATCCCTTATGATTATACAGTAAAAGTGACAAATAGTTTGAAGAGATTAGTTCTGATAGAGTGCCAGAAGAACTATGGAAGCAGGTTCAAAAATGGTACAGGAGGTGGTGACCAAAACCATATCCAAGAGAAATAAAGACAAAATGGTTGTCTGAGGAGGCTTACAAATAGCAGAGAAGAGAAGTGAAAGGCAAAGGAGAAAAGGAAATTTATACCCATCTGAAGGCAGAGTTCCAAAGAATAGCAAAGAGAGTTAAGAAAGACTTCCTCAGTGATCAATGCAAAGAAATAGAGGAAAACAATAAAATGGAAAAGACTAGAGATCTACTCAAGAAAATTAGAGATACCAAGGGAACATTTCATGCAAAGATGGGCACAATAAAGGACAGAAATGGTATGGACCTAATAGAAGCAGAAGATACTAGGAAGAGGTGGCAAGAATACAAGAACTATACAAAAAGGTCTTAATGATCAGGATAACCATGATGGTGTGGTCACTCATCTAGAGTCTCATTTCCTGGAGTGTGAAATCCAGTGAGACTTAGGAAGGATCACTACAAACAAGGCTAGTGGAGGTGATGGAATTCAAGCTGAACTATTCCAAATCCTAAAAGATGATGCTGTGAAAGTGCTGCACTCAATATGTCAGCAAATTTGAAAAACTCAGCAGTGGCCACAGGACTGGAAAAGGTCAGTTTTCATTCCAATCCCAAAGAAGGGCAATGTTAAAGAATGTTCAAACTACCACACAATTGCACTCATTGCACATGCTAGGAAGATAATGCTCAAAATCCTTCAAACTAGGCTTCCACAGTATATGAACTGAGAACTTCCAGATGTACAAGCTGAACTTAGAAAAGGCAAAAGAACCAAAGATCAGATTACCAATATCTGTTGGTTGATAGAAAAAGCAAAGGAATTCCAGAAAAATATCTACTTCTGCTTCATTGACTACTCTAAAGCCTTTGACTATGTGGATCACAACATATAACTTGTGAATTATGTTTCATGGAAAGAAAGAAGGAAGGAAGGAAGAAAAAGAAAGAAAGAAAAAGCACACAGTTGTGTCTGACTCTGCAATTCCAAGGACTGTAGCCTGCCAGGCTCCTCTGTCCATGGCATTTTCCAGGTAAGTATACTGGCATGGATTCCCATTTATTTCTCCAGGAGATCTTCTTGACCCAGGTTTTGAACCTGGGTCTCCTGCACTTCATGCAGCCTCTTTACCATCTGAGCCAGTCTTAGATAATTAAGATAGTTGAAATCATAGGAACAGGGACTTAGACACAGAAAGGAATGGTGTAAAAAAATACTATAAATTATTTGTATATCATTAGCAGTCCTCTGCTGAGTTTTCCAAATTTGCTGGCATATTGAGTGCAGCACTTTCACAGCACCATCTTTCAGGATTTGAAACAGCTCCACTGGAATTCCATCACCTCCACTAGCTTTTTCGTAGTGATGCTTTCTAGGGCCCACTTGACAGCACATTCCAAGATGTCTGGCTCAAGATTAGTGATCACATCATCATGATTATCTGGGTCATCAAGATCTTTTTTGTACAGTTTTTCCATGTATTCTTGCCACCTCTTCTTAATATCTTCTGCTTCTGTTAGGTCCAGACCATTTCTGTCCTTTATCGAGCCCATCTTTGCATGAAATGCTCCCTTGGGATCTCTAATTTTCTTGAAGAGATCTCTACTCTTTCCCATTCTGTTCTTTTTCTCTATTTCTTTGCATTGATTGCTGAAGAAGGCTTTCTTATCTCTTCTTGCTATTCTTTGGAACTCTTCATTCAGATGCTTATATCTTTCCTTTTCCCCTTTGCTTTTCACCTCTCTTCTTTTCCCAGCTATTTGTAAGGCCTCCCCAGACAGCCATTTTGCTTTTTTGCATTTCTTTTCCATGGGGATGGTCTTGATCCCTGTCTCCCGTACAATGTCACGAACCTCATTCCATAGTTCATCAGGCACTCTATCTATCAGATCTAGGCGCTGAAATCTATTTCTCACTTCCACTGTATAATCATAAGGGATTTGATTTAGGTCATACCTGAATGATCTAGTGCTTTTTCCCTACTTTCTTCAATTTAAGTCTGAATTTGGTAATAAGGAGCTCATGATCTGAGCCACAGTCAGCTCCTGGTCTTTTTTTTGCTGACTGTATAGAGCTTGTCCTCTTTGGCTGCATAGAATGTAATCAATCTGATTTCGGTGTCGGCCATCTGGTGATATCCATGTGTAGAGTCTTCTCTTGTGTTGTTGGAAGAGGGTGTTTGCTATGACCAGTGCATTTTCTTGGCAAAACTCTATTAGTCTTTGCCCTGCTTCATTCTGCATACCAAGGCCAAATTTGCCTGTTACTCCAGGTGTTTCTTGACTTCCTACTTTTGCATTCCAGTCACCTATAATGGGTGTTAGTTCTAAAAGGTCTTGTAGATCTTCATAGAATTGTTCACCTTCAGCTTCTTCAGTGTTACTGGTTGGGGCATAGACTTGGATTACTGTGATATTGAATGGTTTGCCTTGGAGACGAACAGAGATCATTCTGTCGTTTTTGAGACTGCATCCAAGTACTGCATTTTGGACTCTTTTGTTGACCATGATGGCTACTCCATTTCTTCTGAGGGATTCCTGCCCACAGTAGTAAATATAATGGTCATCTGAGTTAAATTCACCCATTCCAGTCCATTTTAGTTCACTGATTCCTAGAATGTCAACGTTCACCCTTGCCATCTCTTGTTTGACCACTTTCAATTTGCCTTGATTCATGGACCTGACATTCCAGGTTCCTATGCAATATTGCTCTTTACAGCATCAGATCTTTCTTCTATCACCAGTCACATGTACACCTGGATATTGTTTTTGCTTTGGCTCCATCCCTTCATTTTTTCTGGAGTTATTTCTCCACTGATCTCCAGTAGCATATTGGGCAACTATTGACCTGGGAGTTCCTCTTTTGGTATCCTATCATTTTGCCTTCTCATACTGTTCATGGGGTTCTCGAGGCAAGAATACTGAAGTGGCTTGCCATTCCCCTTCTCCAGTGGACCACATTCTGTCAGCCCTCTCCACCATGACCTGCCCGTCTTGGGTTACTCTGCAGGCATGGCTTGGTTTCATTGAGTTAGACAAGGCTGTGGTCTTAGTGTGATTATATTGACTAGTTTTCTGTGAGTGTGGTTTCAGTGTGTCTGCCCTCTGATGTCCTCTTGCAACACCTACCATCTTACTTGGGTTTCTCTTACCTTGGGCGTGGGGTATCTCTTCATGGCTGCTCCAGCAAAGCACAGCTGCTGCTTCTTACCTTGGACGAGGGGTCTCTCCTTACCGCCACCATTCAAGCTGGTTTTAGAAAAGGCAGAGGAACCAGACATCAAATTGCCAGCATCCCCTGGATCATCGAAAAGTGAGAGATTTCCAGAAAAACGTCTATTTCTGCTTTATTGACTATGTCAAAGCCTTTGACTGTGTGAATCACAATAAACTGAGGGAAATTCTGAAAGAGATGGGAATACCAGACCACCTAGCCTGCTTCTTGAGAAATCTGTATGCAGGTCAGGAAGCAACAGTTAGAACTGGACATAGAACAACAGACTGTTTCCAAATAGGAAAAGGAGTACGTCAAGGCTGTATATTGTCACCCTGCTTATTTAATTTCTATGCAAAGTACATCATGAGAAACGCTGGAATTGAAGAAACACAAGCTGGAATCAAGATTGCCAGGAGAAATATCAATAACCTCAGGTATGCAGATGACACCACCCTTATGGCAGAAAGTGAAGAGGAGCTAAAAGCCTCTTGATGAAAGTGAAAGAGGAGAGTGAAAAAGTTGGCCTAAAGCTCAACATTCAGAAAACGAAGATCATGGCATCCAGTCCCATCACTTCATGGCAAGTAGATGGGGAAACAGTGGAAACAGTGTCAGACTTTATTTTTTGGGGCTTCAAAATCACTGCAGATGGTGACTGCAGCCATGAAATTAGAAGACACTTACTCCTTGGAAGAAAATTTATGACCAACCTAGATAGCATATTTAAAAGCAGAGGCATTACTTTACCGACTAAGGCCTGTCTAGTCAAGGCTATGGCTTTTCCTGTGGTCATGTATGGATGTGAGAGTTCAAGAAGGCTGAGTGCCAACGAATTGATGCTTTTGAACTGTGGTGTTGGAGAAAACTCTTGAGAGTCCTTTGGATTGCAAGGAGAGCCAACTAGTCCATTCTGAAGGAGATCAACCCTGGGATTTCTTTGGAAGCAATGATGCTAAAGCTCAAATTCCAGTACTTTGGCCACCTGATGTGAAGAGTTGACTCACTGGAAAATACCCTGATGCTGGGAGGGATTGGGGGCAGGAACAGAAGGGGACGACCGAGGATGAGATGGCTGGATGGCATCACGAACTCGATGGACGTGAGTCTGAGTGAACTCCGAGAGATGGTAATGAACAGGGAGGCCTGGCATGCTGCGATTCATGGTGTCGTGGAGAGTTGGACACGACTGAGCGCCTGAACTGAAGTGAACTGAGCAGTTCACGTCAAATCTGACCAAATTTTATTCTCTAGATGTTTTAATAATATTACAAAAAGTGTTGAGAAAAATGAGATCACAGGGCAGAGAATTACCATCTCTATTCACTGACCACAGGCATTTAATAGGCATACCACACTTTATAGAAAAATCCTCTTGGCCTGAACAGAGAGTTTCTATCCCTAGGGTTTTTAATAGTGATGCCTTTTACTGTAGGTTTATTTTTAATCTGTTTAAAGCTGCTTGAATCAGCTTTCAATAATATTAGATCCTTGAAGAGTAAGATCTTGCTCTCTATCAAAGCAAGAGTGTATTAATTAGCAGCAAGGGAAATTATTTAGTCGTGGAATTATTAGTGAAATTTTATTTTATGAAAATTCCTAGTTGATTCCCCAAATTGACTTTGCCACATTAATAGAATAGTCCTGTCACAACTGACTGTCACAGCTGAGAAGCGAAGACCTTTTTCCCATACCTTTCTTTGTCAGCTTTAATTTTAACATTAGAAACTTCAGGAGAGATAATTAGAAAATTAATTAACACTGGAAGTAAAAAGCACATTTTAACAAATTGAAGCTATTTGGGCAATTAAGAAGATGGGACCAGGACAAAACCATTCTAGATATTTATTTTATTTTTTCTCAGTAAGACAGCAGACATTTTGTTTATACTGTCACATAGCCTTTCACTTATTAACCTATTCATTTTCTATTTCTTTTCTTTTCTGTTTTTTCTCATTTTTAATCAGGCAGGCTCAGTACCTTAGTGTCATTTCAAACTCCTCCCTTTCTGCTGCTTTTCATGTAATTTCATTTGTTTCCAGGCTGCTTGTTCTATTTTTTCAATGATTTCTGCTTCCATCCTCTTGTCTACACTCCAGTATCAGTTCAGTTCAGTTCAGTTCAGTCGCTCAGTCATGTCTGACTCTTTGTGACCCCATGAATCGCAGCACTCCAGGCCTCCCTGTCCATCACCATCTCCCGGAGTTCACTCAAACTCACGTCCATTGAACAACAGACTGGTTCTACTCCAGTATAGGTACTCTATTGAATTATTTCTCCCTCGGACTACTATAATAGATTAACAATATGTCTTGTGTTATTGGCCACTTCTCATTCCTATCATCTTTCTCTCTATTACCAGTTTAATTTTCTCAAGACATACATTCACTTATATCCTTCTACCATGAGCCTTCTAAGCTCTGTTTCCAACAACATTCTGACATGAAAAGGGGAAAAGTCCTTCAAGTGATTCTCATTGAATGCATTTATTTATTCAGTCTGTTGTTGTTGTTTTTTACTTGCTCTTTAAAAAGATGCAACATCCAGTGTATCCCCAAGGGTGCCCATAAAGACTAATGCAATGAACTGAACTGTCATATATCTGTTAGTTGGATTAAGAAATGAACTGAAGTTATGACAAATCTAGACAATGTTTTTAAAAGCAGAGACATCACTGTGCCTAAAAAGGTTCGTACAGTCAAAACTATAATCTTTCCAGTAGTCATGGATGAACGGGGGAGTTGGACCATAAAGAAGACTGAGGGCTGAAGAATTGATGCTTTCAAACTGTGGTACTAGAGAAGACTCTGAGAGTCCCTTCAGCTTCAAGGAGATCAAACCAGTCAATCCTAAAGGAAATCAACCCTGAATATTCATTGGAGTTCTGATGCCGAAGCTGAAGAGCCAATATTTTGGCCACCTGATGTGAAGAGCCAACTCATTGGAAAAGACCCTGGTGCTGGGAAAAATTGAAGGTAAAAAAGAAGGATGAGATGAGGATGAGATGGTTAGATAGCATCACCAACTAAATGGACATGAGTTTGAGCAAACTCTGGAAGATAGTGAAGGACAGGGAAGCCTGGCATGCTGCAGTCCATGGGGTTGCAAAAGTTGGACACAAGTTAATGACTGAACAACAGTAACAACATACCTCATTTCATAGCACTTTGCTTTACTGAGCTTTGCTGATATCGCGTTTTTCACAGATTGAAGGTTTGTGGCCATGTTGTAGCTGAGCTGGATTATCAGTGACATTTTTCCAGCATTTGCTTACTTTATATCTCTGTCACATTTTGGTAATTCTTGCAATATGTCCAAGTTTTTCATTATTATTACAATTGTTTTGATAAACTGTGATCAATGATCTTTGATGTTATTACTGCAAAAATATTAAGACTTGCTCAGGTGATGATTTCCATTGTTTAGCAATAAAGTATTTTTTAAAGGCATTGTACAAGTTTTAGCCATATGCTATTATATACTTAATAGACTAAAAAATAATGTAAATATAACTTTTATATGTACTGGGATACCAAAAATTTCTGTGATTTACTTTATTAGTATTCTCAGGAACCAGATCTGCAATATCTCTGAAGTATGCTTGTAATTTATGTTTTCTCAGCAAATCATTAATCAGCAAGTGTTTAAAACATGTTTCCATAAAAATTTACATTGCATTTTCTTGTAATGAAAAGAAAATGTCTATTTTTGTTAGTTTCCTTTCTTACTCCTAATCCTGTATGTGTGTATTTTTGTTTTCTCTCTTTTTCTTGATTTTGCTTTGCTCAAGGTCACTGAGGGTGGTACAGGCCCTGGTGAAACTGCTTTTCAGACAATCTAGAAAGAGCAAACTGGCTTGAAATCTTTGCATGGAATCTCTGTGGATATTCAATACAGTTAGGCCTGAGGCTCTGGCCTGGTATTTGTGTGAGTGCCTTTTCCTTATCTCAACCTAGATCTTGGCAGTTTCTTCTATGTCATTATGTAGGCTAATTGTATACCACGCAGGTAGGGAGGAGTATGTGTGGCACTCCTGTGATCCACTTGAGTATCTCCCAGTATTCCATTGTCCAGATTTAACTGTGAAAAGACACACGCAGCAACCGTAGCTCAGGAATGCTATGATTCCGCAAGCCTCTGTGAACCTGCTTGAAGGCATGTCTGCTTTCTTCAGAAAGTCTCATGATGTTAGTAATAAACCTTTTCATACCCTCTTGGCCTCATCGATGACATGTGGTGTGATTAGTGACATATGTGACATCATTAGTGCACATTTGGACAGATTTTAAGTGAGAGATCCACATTCCTAAAAACAGATTGTTCCTAGGACTTTTAAGACTTTCCAAAAATACTTTGCTCCTGATGCTGCCTATGGCTCTGTCACCAGCAAAGATCCTGTTTCTCAGGTTTAGGGAAAAATGTCTATGGCACATTAAGCCAGTAGAGCCAGCACTGCCGTAGAGGAGGCCCTGAACCCTGGCAATGCTGATATGAGACTCTCTGGAAGAAAAAACTAAATATAAATAGAGAGGATTTCTTCCAAATGTGGCTGGTAACTACCCTAAAAGTACAACTATTTGACCCAACTGTAAATATAAAACTACTAAAAACTTTAGAAAATAGAAAAACAAAGAAAAGAAGTTTTTGTGTTTCTATAATATAGCTTATAAATTAGTACCTGCTGAGATACAACAATTGACAAACTTTCATGAACTTAATATTAGGACTCAGGGTATAGTTATAATTGGGGGTCCTACTACATTTATACCAAGAGATTTGACTAAATTTGAGTAAATGGCTCTCTATACTCTTAAGGGAGTGACCAAATATAAAACAGAGGAAAATTAGGTATTCCTTATCCTAATGCCTTATCTATTGCCTTGCTTAAATTTCCTATGGTCATATAGGAAATATAGGTCATATTGTCCTAAAATATCTCCTAATGGTTATGCATACTCTGGCCCAACAAGTAAATAAATCTCTGGTACTTAAAATTGGCTTTCAAAAGTAACCCCTCACCCCAGTTAAAATAGTTGATACAGCACAATATAAATTAAAATAGGGATTTTAAGGATTGAAACCCCATTATTCAAGACCTAATTAAAGAAGGGATGACTATCTCCACTCTCTCTCCATTTAACAGCCCAATTTGGCCTATTCTCAAATCTGGGATGAATGATTGGCTCCTTATGATGGACCACCACAGCTTTAATGTTGTGGGCATACTATTAAGGACCCTGAAAGGGAAAGTATTAGTCACTCAGTCTTGTTCAACTCTTTGGGACCCTGTGGACTGTAGCCTGCCAGGCTCCTCTTTCCATGGAATTCTCCAGGCAAGAATACTGGAGTGGGGTCCCTGACCCAGGGATCAGACCTGAGTTTCCTGCACTGCAGGCAGGTTCCTTACCATCTGAGCCATTAGAGAATCCCACTGAGGACCCTATACCAATATTATTGAAATGAATTGTTATTTTCTGCACAGAGTTTTTACAGTTACAGCTCTTACATTTAGGTCCTTGACTCATTTTTATTCAAAATGGATTTTTATTCAAAATGGATTTTTATTCAAAATGGATCATATGGGGTGAGATAGGGATACAATTTTATTTTTTTGCATGTGAGTATAATCATGTCAGCATTATTTGTTGAAAACAAATTATTTGCCAACTAAATGGTCCTGGTACCCTGTCACAAATCAATTCATCACAAATGTATGAATCATAGATAATAAACTAGGGCAATTAATTGTAGGGCTCAGTTCTGTTTCCTTTCACACCAAATACTCTTTCATTGCCTAATGTTCTGTCTTAAAACCACTTTCATATACAGATGTGAAAGATATATACATTATGTATATAATACATGTATATGTATATATTATACACATTCATATTTTATACACAAATATCATACATGCATTTTTTTCAGTTTTTTTTTTTCAGATGGGAGGGTAAATCTCATCTCAGTTACTCATTTTTGACCAGAAGTGAAAGTCTGGGATTAATTCATACTTTTTCCAAATGATTATTTTTTTAATATAGGGGAAAAATGGCATAAGATCTGTCCTCTTAGTAATTGCTGAAGTGTGCCACACATTGTTGTTAACTGTAGGCACAATATTGTACAGACTTCTAGACCCTTTTCATCTTTTGTAACTGAAACTTTATACACATTGAACACCAACTCCTGTTTCCCTTCCTTAGTCCCTGGCAACTGCTATTCCCTTTTCTTCTTCTTGAGTTTGACTACCTTAGATGCATCATAAAAGGGGAATCATGCAGTTGTCTGTGACTGACTTATTTCAACTTAGAATAATTTCCTTCATGTTTATCCAAGTTATCACATATGATAAGATTTCCTTCCTTTATAAGGTTTCTTAGTATTCCATTGAATGCATATACCAGATTCTTTATTTCAAACATTCTAGTGTAACAGTGGGGAGGGGATTAGTGTTTTCTTCCCTTACATTTTATATGACTGATGGTTGTTGTTGTTTACCTGCTAAGTCATATCTGGCTGTTCTGCAAACCGTGGACTGTAGCCTACCAGGATCCTCTGTCTATGTACAAGAATACTAGAGTGGGTTGTCATTTCCTTATGCAGGAGATCTTTCTGACCCAGAGATCGAAAATGCATCTCCAGTACTGGCAGGATATGACTGATTACTGATGATGAAAAATGCTGCACTTAAGTAAAATTTCAGATCTTGTATAGTAGAGGGAAAATGTAATAAAGGAGAAATTTAATTTTTGCATTAAAAAACCCATTGGTTGTTAAGAAGTGTGTTCCTAATTTCCATAGATTTGTGATTTTTCCAGTTTTCTTTCTGTTATTGATTTCTAATTTCATACTGTTTTGATTACAAAAGATACTATATATGATTTCAGAAATCTTTTAAAATTTGTTAATATTTGTTTGGTGACCTAGAATATGATATCTCCTGGAGAACTTCATGTGCACTTGACTTGAGAGAAGTGTATATTCTGCTGTTGTTTGATGGAAAATTCTGTGTATGTCTACTTGGTCTAAGTTGTTGTTCAAGACCATTATTTCCATATTGATTTTCTATAAGGGTGGTCTATCCATGGTTCAATGTGAGGTACTGAAATTCCTTATATTGCTGCTGCTGCTGCTGCTAAGTCGTTTCAGTCATGTCCGACTTTATGCGACCCCATAGACAGCAGCTCACTAGGCTCCTCTGTCCCTGGGATTCTCCAGGCAAGAACACTGGAGTGGGTTGCCATTTTCTTCTCCAATGCATGAAAGTGAAAAGTGAAAGTGAAGTCACTCAGTCGTGTCCGATTCTTCCTGACCCCATGGACTGCAGCGTACCAGGTCCTCCTCCGTCCATGGGATTTGCCAGGCAAGAGTACTAGAGTGGGTTGCCATTGCCTTCTCCGCCTTATATTGCATTGCTGCCTATTTCTGCTCAGCTCTGTTAAAATTTGCTTAATATATTTAGGATCCTCTGATGTTCAATTCAGTTCAGTCGCTGAGTCGTGTCCAACTCTTTGCAACCTCATGAATCACAGCACACCAGGCCTCCCTGTCCATCACCAACTCTCAGAGTTCACTCAGACTCACATCCATTGAGTCAGTGATGCAATCCAGCCATCTCATCCTCTGTTGTCCCCTTCTCCTTCTGCCCCCAATCCCTCCCAGCATCAGACTCCTTTCCAATGAGTCAACTCTTCGAATGAGGTGGCCAAAATACTGGAGCTTCAGTTTTAGCATCATTCCTTCCAAAGAAATCCCAGGCATGATCACCTTCAGAATGGACTGGTTGGATCTCTTTGCAGTCCAAGGGACTCTCAAGAGTATTCTCCAACACCACAGTTCAAAAGCATCAACTCGTTGGCACTCAGCCTTCTTCATAGTCCAACTCCCACATTCATACATGGCCACTAGAAAAACCATAGCCTTGACTAGGCGAACCTTAGTGGGCAAAGTAATGTCTCTGCTTGGTTCATATATATTTACAATTTTTATATCCTTTTGCATGACATGTTCCCTTGGTATCTAATTTTCTTGAAGAGATCTCTACTCTTTCCCATTCTGTTGTTTTTCTCTGTTTCTTTGAATTGATCACTGAAGAAGGCTTTCTTATCTCTTCTTGCTATTCTTTGGAACTCTGCATTCAGATACTTATATCTTTCCTTTTCTCTTTTGCTTTTGCCTCTCTTCTTTTCACAGCTATTTGTAAGGCCTCCCCAGACAGCCATTTTGCTTTTGCATTTCTTTTGCATGGGGATGGTCTTGATCCCTGTCTCCTGTACAATGTCACAAACCTCAGTCCATAGTTCATCAGGCACTCTATCTATCAGATCTAGTGCCTTAAATCTATTTCTCACTCCCACTGTATAATCACAAGGGATTTGATTTAGGTCATGCCTGAATAGTCTACTGGTTTTCCCTACTTTCTTCAACTTAAGTTTGAATTTGGCAATAAGGAGCTCATGATCTGAGCCACAGTCAGCTCCCCGGTCTTGTTTTTGCTGACTGTACAGAGCTTTTCCATCGTTGGCTGCAAAGAATATAATCAATCTGATTTCACTGTTGACCATCTGGTGATGTCCATGTGTAGAGTCTTCTCTTGTGTTGTTGGAAGAGGGTGTTTGCTATGACCAGTGCATTCTCTTGGCAGAACTCTATTAGCTTTCATACTGCTTCATTCCATATTCCAAGGCAAATTTGCCTGTTACTCTAGTGTTTCTTGACTTCCTACTTTTGCATTCCAGTCCCCTATAATGAAAAGGGCATCTCTTTGGGGTGTTAGTTCTAAAAGGTTTTATAGGTCTTCCTAGAACTGCTCAACTTCAGCTGCTTCAGAGTTACTGATTGGGGCATAGACTTGGATTACTGGGATACTGAATGGTTTGCCTTGGACACGAACAGAGATTATTCTTTCGTTTTTGAGACTGCATCCAAGTACTGCATTTCAGACTCTTTTGTTGACCATGATGGCTCCATTTCTTCTAAGGGATTCCTGCCTGCAGTAGTAGATATGATGGTCATCTGAGTTAAATTCACCCATTCCAGTCCATTTTTGTTCACTGATTCCTAGAATGTCGATGTTCACTCTTGCCATTTCTTGTTTTACTACTTCCAATTTGCCTTGATTCATGGACCTGACATTCCAGGTTCCTATGCAATATTGTTCTTTACAGTATCAGGCCTTGCTTCTATCACCAGTCACATCCACAGCTGGGTATTGTTTTTGCTTTAGCTCCATCCCTTCCTTCTTTCTGGAGTTATTTCTCCACTGATCTCCAGTAGCATATTGGGCACCTATCGACCTGAGGAGTTCCTCTTTCAGTATCCTGTCATACTGTTCATGGGGTTCTCAAGGCACGAATATTGAAGTGGTTTGCCATTCCCTTCTCCAGTGGACCACATTCTGTCAGACCTCTCCACCATGACCCGCCCATCTTGGGTTGCTCCGTGGGCATGGCTTAGTTTCATTGTGTTAGACAAGGCTGTGGTCCTAGTGTGGTTAGATTGACTAGTTTTCTGTGGTTATGGTTTCGGTGTGTCTACTCTCCAATGCCCTCTTGCAATACCTACCATCTTACTTGGGTTTCTCTTATCTTGAACGTGGAGTATCTCTTCAGGGCTGCTCCAGCAAAGCGCAGCCACTGCTCCTTACCTTGAAGGAGGGGTATCTCCTCACCACCGCTCCTCCTGACCTTGAAAATGTAGTAGCTCCTCTAGGCCCTCCTGCACCCTTGCAGCCACTGCACCTTGGATGTGGTGTTGCTCCTCTCAGCGACTGCCCCTGGCCTCAGACGGAGGGGGGGTAGCTCCTCTTAGCTACTGCCCCTTGGGCATGGGGTCCTCCCAGCTTCTGCCCCTGACCACGGATGTGGGGTAGCTCCTCTGGGCTGCACTTGTGTGCCGGCCGCAGCCGCCCACGATTGTGCGCCATCACAGCCACAGAAGGTATTATGTAGAGGTGGCAAGAATACACAGAAGAACTGTACAAAAAATATCTTCACAACCAAGATAATCACAATGGTGTGATCACTCACCTAGAGCCAGAAATCATGGAATGTGAAGTCAAGTGGGCCTTAGAAAGCATCACTATGAACAAAGCTAGTGGAGGTGATGGAATTCCAGTGGAGCTATTTCAAATCCTGAAAGATGATGCTGTGAAAGTGCTGCACTCAATATGCCAGTAAATTTGGATAACTCAGCAGAAGCCACAGGACTGGAAAAGGTCAGTTTTCATTCCAATCCCAAAGAAAGGCAATGCCAAAGAATGCTCAAACTACTGCACAATTGCACTCATCTCACACACGAGTAAAGTAATGCTCAAAATTATCCAAGCCAGGCTTCAGCAATACGTGAACCGTGAACTTCCTGATGTTCAAGCTGGTTTTAGAAAAGGCAGAGGAACCAGAGATCAAATTGCCAACATCTGCTGGATCATGGAAAAAGCGAGAGAATTCCAGAAAAACTTCTATTTCTGCTTTATTGACTATGCCAAAGCCTTTGTCTGGGTGAATCACAATAAACTGTGGACAATTCTGAAAGAGATGGGAATACCAGACCTCCTGACCTGCCTCTTGAGAAACTTATATGCAGGTCAGGAAGCAACAGTTAGAACTGAACATGGAACAACAGACTGGTTCCAAGTAGGAAAAGGAGTACGTCAAGTCTGTATATTGTCACCCTTCTTATTTAACTTATATGCAGAGTACATCATGAGAAATGCTGGGCTGGAAGAAGCACAAGCTGAAATCAAGATTGCCAGGAGAAACAGCAATAACCTCAGATATGCAGATGACACCACCCTTATGGCAGAAAGTGAAGAGGAACTAAAAGCCTCTTGATGAAAGTGAAAATGGAGAGTGAAAACGTTGGCTTAAAGCTCAACCTTCAGAAAATAAAGATCATGGCATCTAGTCCCATCACTTCATGGGAAACAGATGGGTAAACAGTGGAAACAGTGTCAGACATTATTTTTGGGGGCTCCAAAATCACTGCAGATGGTGACTGCAGCCATGAAATTAAATGACATATACTCCTTGGAAGGAAAGGTGTGACCAACCTAGAAAGCATGTTCAAAAGCAGTGACATTACTTTGCCAACAAAGATCTGTCTAGTCAAGTCTATCGTTTTTCCTGGGGACATGTATGGATGTGAGAGTTGGACTGTGAAGAAAGCTGAGTGTCAAGGAATTGATGCTTTTGAACTGTGGTGTTGGAGAAGACTCTTGAGAGTCCCTTGGACTGCAAGGAGATCCAACCAGTCCATTCTAATGGAGATCAGCCCTGGGTGTTTTTTGGGAAGGAATGATGCTAAAGCTGAAACTTCAGTACTTTGGCCTCCTCACGCGAACAACTGACTCATTGGAAAAGACTCTGATGCTGAGAGGGATTGAGTGCAGGAGGAGAGGGGGATGACAGAGGATGAGATGGCTGGATGCATCACCGACTCAATAGACGTGAATTTGGGTGGACTCCGGGAGCTGGTGATGGACAAAGGGGCCTGGTGTGCTGCAATTCATGGGATTGCAAAGAGGTGGACAGGACTGAGTGACTGAACTGAACTGAACTGATATCCTCTTGATGAACTGACCCTTTCATAATTATTTACTGATCTTCTTTTTTTCCTGTCAGATTTTTTGACTTAAAGTCTATTTTGTCTAATATAAGTAAATATAGCTACTTTTCTTCTCTTTTGCTTTCTATTTTCATGGAATATCTTTTCCCACACCTGTACTTTCAGCCTCTGTGTATCTTGGAGCTAAAGTGAGTCTCTTGTAGAGAGCATATAGTTGGGTCTTATCCTTTTTTTTTTTAAATCCATTGTCAAGTCTATATCTTTTTGTTGGAGAATATAATCCACTTATATTTAATTATTGATGCGTGAGGATTTTACTATAGTCATCTTATTGTTTTCTGTCTGTTTTGTAATTCCTAGTTCCTTCCTCTCTTGTCTTCCTTTCAGATTTGCTAGCTTTCTGAAGTTATGTGCTTTGATTATGTTTTCTCTTGTGTACTTATAGGTTTTTGCTTTGTGGTTACCATGAATATTACATAAAATACATTTTGTTTTTAATAAAAGACAATTATTTATACCTTTTTTTCCCCTACTGCCACATTTTGTTTCCAATGTCTCTTTTTATATTGCACATTCTGGCTCAGAGGTTAAAGCATCTGCCTGCAATGCAGGAGACCTGGGTTCTATCCCTGGGTCGGGAAGATCCCCTGGATAAGGAAATGGAAACCCACTCCAGTATTCTTGCCTGGAGAATCCCATAGATTGAGGAACTTGGTGGTCTACAGTCCATGGGGCCTCAAAGAGTTGGACACGACTGAGCGACTTCACTTTCACTTTTCATTCCTTAATAAATTATTATAGCTAGATTCATTTTTAGTACTTTTTTCTTTTAATCTTTATATTAAAGTGATTTACACACCACTTTTATGGTATTAAAGTATTCTGAATTTGACTATATACTTACCTTTATGAATTTATTTTATATTTTCAAAAGTTTTCATGTTATTAATTAGCATCATTTCATTTCAGTTTGAAGAACTTTAGTTTTTCTTGTAAACCTGGTTTAGTGATGATTAAACTTCCTCAGATCATTTATGTCTTTATCTCTTTACTTCTTCTTCATTTCAGAAGGACAGTTTTTCTAGGCAAAGTGTTCTTGGTTGGCCAATTTTTAAACTTTGAGCACTATGACTATACCATTCTCTTCTCTTTTGACCTGCAAGGTTTCTGTTGATAGCCTTATAAGGATTTCACATATGAGGTGAATTTTTTTCTTTTGCTTTTTTTGAATTTCAAAATTCTTTGATTTTTGACATTTTATTATAATGTGTCTCAATAAAATCCTCTTTTTAAAAATTATTTTTAATTAAAAATTTTTGTTGTTATATTTTGGCCACACTGCAAAACATGTGAGATCTTTCCCTGACCAAGGATTGAATCCATGCTCCCTGCATTGGAAGCACAGAGTCTTAACCACTGGACCTCCAGTGAAGTCCAAATGAAATCCTCTTTTGATTGAACTTGTTTGGGGATCTTCAGGTATATGGATGTTCATCTCTCTTCAGATTTGGGAATTTTTTAGCCATTATGTCTTTTTTTTTATGTCTTTAATTATACTTTCTTCCTCTTTTTCTCTCTGTTCTCTTTATGATAATATCATAATGAAATACTATTTTGCCTGATGTTGTCCCATAATTCACATAAGCTTTCTTCACTCTTTTGAGTTGGATTGAATTATCTCTATCTGTGTTCCCTTATACCTTGCTGAGCTTCCTTCAAATAATAAGTTTTTGGTCAGACAATTTGCATATCTCCATTTCTTTGATGTTCTCTACTGAAAAATTATTGTGTTCCTTTGGTAATGTCATGTTTTCTTGGTTTTTCATGTTCTTCAAAGTCTTATACTGTTGTTTTCACATTAAAAGCAGCAGTAACCTCCTTCACTCTTTACCAGCAGGCTTTGGATTCACCTGTTAGTCCAGCTAGGGATTCTGAACTAGGCTTTCTCAGACCTCTCTACTGATGCACCTGCTAAACACTTCTTGTTCCCTCTTGGGAGAGGGGCATTCTTAAGATTGTATCCCTTCTCTCAATCCTGCAAAACCAGACCAGATGTGGAGGGCCCCTCATTTGTTTCCCAAGGACAGTGCCCCAAACTGCTCATGTTTGTGAGTCTTCAGTCCATCTTGCAGAGTTAGGGCAGCTTTCTGCACTTTCTCATTAGCTGTCTGCAGAGGCTTGCTCTTTCTGGCCATGGATGGACAGAGAGGGTAAAGGGTGTCAGTGAGGAATTTGGAGTGTTAGGGATGACAGTGGGTCAGCTGGGGTTCATAGATGAGGCACCCCAGTGGCTCATTAGTAGAATTCCTGACAGAGTGCGTGAAATGGTTAGTGGAAAGAACAGTGAGGTGTTTAGTAGAGTTTCTTTGATGACCTCAGCCCTGGCTGCTATGTTCCAGCCTCTCCCAGTCCTTTCACTCTGCAGACTACATCAGTAATCTGGGTTAGGTGAGAAAGAACTGGGCCTCTTGGAAACTGTCTCCCATGTTGGGGAAACTGGACACTCACTCCCATGCTCTCACTTTCCCCTTTGGGAGAAATTGTCTGTCACAGGGTCTCTCCTAGCACCAAACCTTGCTGCCTCAAGGGAAGAGTAATGCAAAGTGAAATGTTCTATTTCCCTCTTCAGTGTGTCTGTTCTTAGGATTTTTGCTCCAAAATGTGCTGGAATTTCTTTGGTGGTACAGAGGTAGGCTCAGCCCTGAAAGGTAGGCTCAACCCTGAGTGATTGCCAAAATCAGTGTTCTGTGGGAGGATGATGGTTAAAATGTTCTATTCTGCCATCTAACTGATGTCACTCCCAGACAAATCTCTTTTCTGAGCTTAACAGTCCTACTTATTTTTTTAGTAGTTGTCCTAGGGTTTGCAATATACATTTATAGCTAATACAAGTCCATTTTAAAATAACATTATACTGATTCATGGGTAGTGAGTACCTTGTAATAACCAAATGATCCTAATTCTTCCCATGTTTCCCTTGTATCATTGCTGCCATTTATTTCTCTTATATATAAGCATATAATGTATGTTTATAAACACACATAATTGAATACATTTTTGCTGCTATTGTTTTGAACAAACTATTATCTGCTATTTCATTTTAGAAAAAGTAAAATGAAAGATTTTGCTTTTCCTTTACTTCCTCATTCTCTGATGCTGTTTTCTTTATACAGATCTGAGCTGGACCTATATAATTTTCCTTATTTCAAAAGAACTTCTTTTAGCATGTCTTGCAAGGCAGGTGTCCTGGCAATAAATTCCACCAGTTTTTTGTTTATTTGAGACAGTTTTTATTTTCCTTCAAGTCTTTTCTGTGGATGTGTTTTCTTCAAACTTGTGTTTGTAAGGTGCTAATTAGAGGGATTTGCCAGTTTCTTTTTTCAGAAGCTTGTTGTATCTTGTTTCCTCTGTTGTCTAGGTAGTTCTGCAGGTTCTCTGATTCTGCAGTTGCAAGCCATTCTGTTCTTCCTGGTCCACCAGCCAGCTCCCGTATCAGGGCCCTGAATCAGGCCAGAGAGATTGCAGACTTGGACCTCCTCTGAAATGCCTACTCCTGGATGCACACTCTGTTCCTCACCTTCTCTCTCACTCTGAGTGAGATGAGACAAAAACTGGTCCATCTGGCAGGCTACTCTCAGAAAAGTTGCTATGATGTTGGCACACTCCACTCCTTTCCCTTCCTGAGGGAGAAGTTTCTGGTTGTGCACCTTCTCTCCACTGAGTAAAGTTGTGAAGTCAAAGTGTTAGTCACTCAATGTGTCTGACTCTTTGTGACCCCATGGACTGTAGCCTGCCAGGCTCTTCTGTCCATTGAATTCTCCAGGCAAGAATGCTGAGGTGGGTTGCCATTCCCTTCTCCAGGGGATCTTCCCAACCCAGGGACTGAAGCTGAGTCTCCTGCATTGCAGGCAGATTCTTTACCATCTAAGCCACCAGGGAAGCCTGAGCAAAGTTGTGTTGGCGCTTTCAGCTGCCTGCCACTTTTCCATTGACACATTGTGCTGGTTCATCAGCCCCCTTATAGAGGGGTGAGGAGAGACAGAAATTAGTCCCTCAGGCAGCTCTCAGAAAATCAAAAATGTAGGCGGCATGTTCCTCTCATCTCTTTCCCTCCCTCCCAGAGAAGTCTCAGGGCAAGCTCTTTATCCCAGATAGGCAAAACTGTGCCAACTAGGCCTTCCAGTTTTCTATTGTGCTCAGCTGCCTCTGGGCCTCCAACCTACGGTGGTTCTGCCAACAGTGAAAAGTGGGGCAAGACAGAAACCAGGGCTCTGAAAATGTGGTGTTGAGTCTGAAAAGAAGGGTTCACTCTGTTTTCTACCAAAACAAAAGTTGCAGGTTGGGGCCTTTCTCCCTTAACACTGAGCTATGTTAGCTTGAGGGTGGAGCTGATACAGGTAAAGTGACGCTGCTTTTCTTACCCTTTCCAGTGCAGCTGTTCTAGGTTTTGTGTTTGCTTGTGGTACTGCAACTTAAGTGGAATCTTGAATTAACATAAAGATGTTTGGGTTTATGTGAAAGTGCAAGTGTAAGTGTATAAGTGTAAGTGTAAAGTATAAGTGTATAAGTGTAAAGTATAAGTGTAAGAAGTCATGTCTGACCCCATGGACTACAGCACAACAGGCTCCTCTGTCCATGGAATTCTCCAGGCAGGAATACTGGAGTGGGTTGCCATTTCCTTCTTCAGGGTATCTTCCTGACCCAGGAATTGAACTCAAGTCTCCTGCATTGCAAGCAGATTCTTTACCATCTCAGCTACTGGGTTATATCATTACTAAATTGGTGTTTCTGCAGGGAAAGGAGGACTAGGACTTCCTATTCAGCCATCGTGCTGGTCTTACTCTCTGGGATTAGTAATCCCAGGTAATCCCAGGGTTTATTTTAGTAAATCCCATTGGTAATCCCAGGGTTTATTTTCGGTTTTATGATGTAGGTAATACATAATTAGGTAGAATGGTCTTCAGATTTTGCCTTGGTGTCTAATAAGATACTTTTACATAGGTAATATCTGAGATGTTATGGAAAATGTGTTAGTGATTTTAAAATACTAGTTTTAATGTATAAAACTCAAATTTTGCTGTTTAGATGGTTACATAGGAGACATTATAAGAAAGCACTTGATAAAGTTCTTGTAAGTAGTGCTCAAAAAGAGCATTCATAATTTAAAAATATATAGGTACATAAGATTAATTCAATGTGTAGTCACACTTGATATTGGTACCCTTTCTCTGTTTCTAAAATCAATAATCAGTAGCACTGAATAGTTTGGTTGCCTGAAATGCAAAACCAGTACCCAAAGCAATCATTTCCACCAGCCTCTGATGGATGAGCATTTTGAAGTTCAGAGGCTTGGGCCAATCCTCCTCCTGGGACACTTTCTCCTCATTGATCTCAGGTGCTGATGAGCCCAGGGGAAGCACCAGGTGCTCTGAACTTGAAGATGCTGGCTGGGCACATTCCCCCATGTTCACTGGTGTACATGTGGAGCATGTGATCCGAGCTCTCAGAAGTTACATTGTTCAAATTGTTTTGCTGGATGAACCTGTATCATCAGCAAAACCATCGCCACTTTGACTGATCCGGCATTGTTAGTTCATTGTATAGAGAATGTCTCTGAAACACTCAGACATGCCCAACAATAGCTCTGTAGTGTGTGGACAATTTACCATTGTTATACCTGTACTTTCCTGTCAAGTAATACATACTGTGAACATTCTTGTGCCACAAAAATGTTAAGAATCTTCCTCTGAAAATAAATCAACTACTTCCATCCAATCCATCTACCAAAAGGGAATTTATTTTTCTGCAATAACATGTAAGCATACAGTAACATACCTAAAAAGAAGGTATACTCTCTGTACCATAAAAGAGGAAACATGAGAATATTGTTAGTTGAGCAAGAAGAGGAAATGAAAGGTGATTATAAGTTTGAATTGATTCATAAGATTAATAAAATTATTTAAATACCACAGTTCCATATAGTGAATCCATCCATTAGCTTTTAAGATTATAGTGGCACATGATCACACAGCCATCTCTGCTATTTTAAAGTTAATCTTGGCAAATAGATTTCAGTAGAAATAAAATTTTTAATTATTAAAAAGTTGATCTTTATTTAAATTTTCTTCTTGAGGATCATGGAAAACTATACCCAAGAGTGACCCCAATACCCAAGGCATGGGATAGGCACCAATTATGTTTTGTTTGCTGTATCCTCTATATCTATTTGAGTGTGTATACACACACACACACACACACACACACACACACACACATAAAACACCTATGTGAGCACATGTGCATGCATGCTCAGTTTCTCAGTCATGTCCATCTCTTTGTGACCCTATGAACTGTTGCACATCAGGCTTCTCTGTCCATGGGATTTTCCAGACAAGTATACTGGAGAGGGTATTTAGAACATAAAAGGTGCTAAATTCATATGCTGAATAAGTGAATATATGCTGTAGTGATGTTTTCTATTGGTAATCTAGTTTAGTGCTAGAAGCACAGGCTTGGGAAGTGGAAAGACCTACATTTGCAACCCATTTCTGCTGTTAACTAATTGCTGACCTTGAACAGTATTTAATTTTCCAGAGCTTCTGTTTGTTCACATGTAGAATAAGGAAAACTTATATCATAAGGCTTTTGTCAAGTTAACTGGAAGGGCCTATAAAGCACTTAGCATACTGTCTGAAACCTCAAAGCATCAGATACATGGAAGCTACTATAAACATTGAATGAAGCTCTTCTGTAGATAGTACATGCTTCTAGGGACTTAGAAATTTATTATATTATTTTGTAGAAAAAAGACTTCCTAATCATACGGATTGGAGATGGGGAAGTAGGATGATTCGAGTTACTGTTATAAGTCCCCTCTCTTGTTCAGAGAATAGTAAAGATAGTTGAAAAGTACTTATATTAAAATGTTTAGTATAACTTCTAAATTAGTAGATAAAAAGAAATGGTGTGAGGTACTCAAAAGAAGAAAGGGAATAGCATAGAGAACACAACATAGAAAGAAAGCATAAAAACAAGGAAGAAATAAAATCAGGTATATTTACACACACTATAACTATAGTGTGTGTAAATAGATTTAATTGTCAGTAATTCAGTCAGACCTTTCCTGTAGCCTGCTGTACCAGGCATGGGCTAGGCCCAGTATGTAGAATGGTGAGTGAAAGCAATGTGATGAGGATGCAGCCTCTCTGCATCTCTCGTATTGCCTTTCCTGTGTATTCATTTCATTCTTAGCTCAGTTGTTTTTCCTTCCTGGAGCTGCTCAGAAGTGTTCTACCTACTTAGCAACCTGGCAGAAATAGCTGAGCTGTCTCTAGAGCTCCACTGGAACTCCTTCAACAGAGTCTCAAGAGCCTGGCTCATGCCAGAAATCAGACTAGCATGAAAAAGAATCTAAAAGAGTGGGTATACATGTATGTATATCCGATTCATCAGATATGGAGGGGGTATGTTACTTCAGATGTCCACTGACAGATGAATGGATAAAGACGATGCCGCACATACGGACAATGGATAGTTACCCAGCCATAAAAAAGAATGAAATAATGGCATTTGCAGAGACACGGATGGACCCTGAGATCATCATGCTGAGTGAAGTGAGTCAGGCAAAGACAGATATTGTATGATATCCCTTATATGGAGAATCTAAAAGAATGGTGCAAATGAGTTTATTTCCAACAGAAAAAGAGTCACAGATGTAGAGAACAAACTTATGGTTGGTTACCAAGGAGGGAAAGGGAGAAGGGGATAAATTGACACACTACTATACATAGGGGCTTCCCTGGTGGCTCAGAGGGTAAAGCATCTGCAGGAGACTCGGGGTCGAACCCTGGATCAGGAAGATCCCCTGGAGAAGGAACTGGCAACCCACTCCAGTACTCTTGCCTGGAAAATTCCATGGACTGAGAGCCTGGTAGGCTACAGTCCATGGGGATGGAAAGAGTTGGACACAACTGAGCAACTTCACTTTCACTGTATATAAAATCGATAACAAGAACCTACTGTGTAGCAGAGGGAACTACTCAACACTCAGTGATGACTTATATGGGAAAAGAATCTAAAACAGTAGGTATACATATATGTATATCTGATTCAATCTAAAAGAGTGCATATATGTGTATGTATACCAGTATAGTAGGAGCTAGCACAACATTGTAAAAACTGTACTCCAATGAAGATTAATTAAAAATGAAGACAAACTGGTGCTTTTGCCAATTTGAATGGCAAGTATATCCCAGGTTGGCTCAAACTTCAAACATCTGCAACACTTGCACTCTAATTAATATCTGCTAATATGACAAGTACTGAAGTAAAATTTGATAATTTCTGTGGTTGTTGCTGTTCAGTTGGTAACTCATGTCTGACTCTTTGTGACCCCATAGACTGTAGCGTGCCAGGCTTCCCCAATAATTTCTAAATTTAACTTCAAAAGAAAAAACCAGAAGTTAAACATTAGGTATGTGCAGTGGACATCTGTAGTGCCTGAACCCTCAGTAGTAGGTTCTTTAGCGCAGAATCCACTTTATGGAGCTCTAGACCTCTCCCAGACTTCTATACTCTCTCCAGTCTTGATATAGCTGGGTTTAGAAAATAGGTTCAGAATAGTTTCCATTATAATTTTGAAGTCATTGTTAATATTTTCATATCATTAATGAAGCTAATAAGAGGTATGAAGTCATTCTGATTTTAAATTTTTATTTATTTACTCATTAATTTATTGTCATGATGTGCTTTTTTCTGAAAGATTTTTAAGAAAATCTTTCTGCTTTGATGTTCTGAAATGTCATAATAATTCATTTGTGAGTATTTTTTCATTAATTGTTTTTGGTACTTGATGAGGGGTGTTTTTAGTGTGCAAAGAGAAGTATTCTGTATTTTCAGATCTTGAAAATTTTCTATTTCTTTCATATTTTCCTTTTTGCTTCTTCTTTGTTTAAATTTCAAGTAGTTGTATGTTTGATATTATGTTTTTCTACTCCTAGATTTTTTTCCTGTTATCATTTCTGTGGGGTGTTTTTGTCTTCTTTTTTTTTTTTTTTGAAAGGTTTTCTTCTTAAAGCTTTTTATTATTTTTATTTAAAAAAATTTTCAAAAGTCATTTTAATTTTCCAAGAACTCTTCTTTTATCCTTTTTCATGCCATTCTCTTCTTGCTTCATAGTATTAAAGTTACCATTTGTGTTTGAATACTTAAATGAAGCAAGTCAAACTAATTTCAAAATATATTTTTTAATCCATATGATAAACATAATGCAAAATATTCAAAATTAGAATATATACCCTAGTTAGTCACAGACTTTGTTATCTTTTAATTACCATAAACCTATTGACTTTTAATAATACTGAACTCTTTTTTTACTTTAAATTTAATACTTAAGAGAAAGAGATAAAAAAAGAACACAAATATAGGCTTCTAGACATCCAAATGAGACACATTTTGTTGTTGTTTAGTTGCTCAGTAGTGTCTTTTGTGACCCCCATGGCCTGTAGCCTGCCAGTCTTCTCTGTCCTTGTAATTTCCCAGGCAAGAAAACTGGAGTGAGTGCCATTTCTTTCCTCAGGGGAATTTTCTTGACCCAGGGATGAAATCCACGTCTCCTGAAATGGCAGGCAAATGCTTTACCACTGAGCCAAATAAAACACATAGAGTTTGTAAAATGTCTAACTTTTACCAATCTATGAATTAGAACAATTAGTTAGAATAACTGGTTTTCTAGTTTAAAATACTGTCAAGTTGTTCTGAGGGCTAAGTACCTACATACTCAACACGACACGTGTTCTTTGCAAAAAGAGTCAAACTATGTGTGACCTTGGGCAAGTCACCTAACCTCTCTGTGTTTCTTACTTTTCTCATTTGAAAAAGGGGGCTAGTAACACCCTCCTCTTTATGTCCTTATTGTGGTTTAAATATGAACAATTATGCTGACAGCTGCATCTTTGTGTGAGTGTGTGTAACAAAATAAAGAGAAAACCTCACAGATGCAGTGGCTTGAAACAACACCCACTTATGAGTTGACAGCAATGTGGGTCAGAAGTCTAGGCAGGCTTAACTGGGTCCGCAGGAGGCCAGCATCAAGGTGATTGGCTGGGCTGGGCTCTTAATCTGGAGACTCTGGGGAGGAATCTTCTTCTAAGCTCATTCTGTTTATTGGCAGAATTCTTCCCCTTGTAATTGTAGGACTAAAGCCTTCATTTCCTTGATGGTTGCCACCCAGGGGTCACTCTTGGCTCTTAGAGGTTAGCTACAGCCCTTCACATGGCACCTCCATCTTCAAGCCAGCATCAGTGCAGTGTATCCTTACGTTTCAAATCTCTCAGAGTTGGGCCTCTGTTTTTAAGTGCTCTTGTAATTAGATCAAGCCGATTTAGACAGTCTCCTTTGGCCAAGTAACATAAAAAAGACAGTGAAGTTGCTCAGTCATGTCCTACTCTTTGCCACCCCATGGACTGTGTAGCCCACCAGGTTCCTTTGTCCATGGAATTTTCCAGGCAAGAATACTGGAGTGGGTTGCCATTTCCTTCTCCAGGGCATCTCCCCCGACCCAGGGATAGAACCCGGGTCTCCTGCATTGCAGACAGACGCTTTACCATCTAAGCCACTAGGGAAGCCCCTAGTTATTCGTGTAACATAATCATGGAGATAATAGTCATCTAATTCACAGGAAATCTTGGTGAGGTATGGAAGATGTTTAGGAATTCTGCCTGCCACAACTCCATTTACCAGTGTGCCTGGATATATATTACAAATAACTGCTTTCTCCTTACCCCTTCTCCATCCTTGCATTCATAGCATGTCTCTCTGATTGACAGTTAAGCAGCCATATCAAGTCATTTATTGTAGGTAGTGCACTGTGGTTCATCTCACGTTTTCTGTGCCTGTTTTGTGCTAAGTACTTCAAAACCACCAAAAGGAAACTGACAAAAGTAAATCCTTTTAGGAAGCAGTTCTACAAATGATTAGATTTTTTTCTTTTTTAATATTTGAAAATTCTATTTTTCATCTATAGTGTAATTCTATTTCACCTTATTTTTATTTTATAGTGAAGTATAGTTGATTTACAATGTTGTGTTACTTTCAGGTGTACAGCAAAGTGATTCAGTTACACATGCACATATGTCCATTCATTTTCAGTTTGTTTTCCCATATAGGTTATTACAGAATATTGAGTAGAGTTCTCTGTGCTGTGCACTAGGTCCTTGTGAATTATCTATTTGTATAATAGTGTGTGTATGTTAATTTCAAACTCCTAATTTATCCCTCCCCTAATCTTTCTCCTTTTGTAACCATTATAAATGCTTCAATTTTAATGAAGAGAATATATTTCTGAACTGGGAGTAAAAAAGCAGAACTGTGCGGTATAGACTCACTTTGAGTTCAATTTTCCTGTTGAAAAAGGTTCTTAACTTTACAGACTTCAGTTTTCTTGTCTATGAAATGAGGGCACTGGACTGTAATATCTCCTTTAGCTTCCAGCTCTAAAAGTTCTATGCTTCTATGTGTTTTTTTTGTATAAGATTTTCAGTTATTAGACCCAGAATCCTGAATGTGTTCATATTCATTCTTCCCACACATACACTGATCACTCAATCAAAAATAATTTTCTCAGATATCTCTGGTACATCACCCTCTTTTATTTTCTTCATAACTCCCTTCATAATCTGTTCATTTATTTATTCACTGTTCATTATGTCACCCCCATATACCTGGAAAATAAAACTTGGGATCTTATTTTCCTTGTTGATCACCATGTCTCCAGTTCAAGAACAATGTAGTACCCATATTTATTGGGCATATGGTAGATAATAAAACAGAATAAAAGATAGATTTGGGAAATATCTGAGTTACTAGTATTGATTTTGTGTTTTAAAACCACTCTTTTTCTATGAAAATTTGTGTTCTGTTTTAATAATTGAAAACATGGTAACAATTCAGCTATTATGTGCTGGGTATTATGCTAAAAGTCTTATATTCTCTCATTTCACTTATCTGGGATGCTTTGCTTTTTAATAATTTTCAATATCTTGATAGTTGGATCTGTTCAGACTATGACTGACCTTCTGCCAGTGGATTAAGTGAAGTGAAGTGAAGTGAAGTCGCTGAGTCATGTCCGACTCTTTGCGACCCCATGGACTGCAGCATATCACCAACTCACGGAGTTTACTTAAACTCATGTCCATAGAGTTAGTGATGCCATCCAACCATCTCATCTTCTGTCGTTCTCTTCTCCTGCCTTCAATCTCCTCAGCACCAGGGTCTTTTCCAATGAGTCAGTACTTCACATCAGGTGGCCAAAGTATTGGAGTTTCAGCTTCAGCATCAATTCTTCCAATGAATATTCAGGACTGATTTCTTTTAGGATGGACTGGCTGGATCTCCTTGCAGTCCAAGGGACTCTCAAGAGTCTTCTCCAACACCACAGTTCAAAAGCATCAATTCTTCGGCACTCAGCTTTCTTCACAGTCCAACTTTCACATTCATATATGACCACTGGAAAAACCATAGCCTTGACTAGACAGACTTTCATTGGCAAAGTAATGTCTCTGCTTTTTAAAATGCTATCTAGGTTGGTTGGTTATAGCTTTTCTTCCAAGGAGTAAGCGTCTTTTAATTTCATGGCTGCAGTCACCATCTGCAGTGATTTTGAAGCCCCCTCGAAACAAAGTCTGCCACTATTTCCATTGTTTCACCATCTATTTGCCATGAAGTGAAGGAATCAGATGCCATGATCTTAGTTTTCTGAACGTTGAGTTTTAAGCCAACTTTTTCACGCTCCTCTTTCACTTTCATCAAGAGGCTCTTTAGTTCTTCTTTGCTTTCTGCCATAAGGGTGGTGTCATCTGCATATCTGAGGTTATTGATATTTCTCCTGGCAATCTTAATTCCAGCTTGTGTTTCATTCAGCCCGGCATTTTGAATGATGTACTCTGCATAGAAGGTACATAAACAGGGTGACAATATACAGCCTTGACATACCCCTTTCCCAATTTGGAACCAGTCTGTTGTTCCATGTCCAGTTCTAACTGTTGCTTCTTGACCTGCATACAGGTTTCTCAGGAGACAGGTAAGGTGGTCTGGTATTCCCATCTCTTTAAGACTTTCCCACAGTTTATTGTGATCCAGTCAAAGGCTTTGGCATAGTCAATAAAGCAGAAGTAGATGTTTTACTGGATCTCTCTTGCTTTTTCTATGAGCCAATGGATGTTGGCAATTTGATCTCTGGTTCCTCTGCCCTTTCTAAATCCAGCTTGAACATCTGTAAGTTCATGGTTCATATACTGCTGAAGCCTGGCTTGGAGAATTTTGATCTTTACTTCACTAGTATGTGAAACGAGTGCAATTGTGAGGTAGTTTGAGCATTCTTTGGCATTGCCTTTCTTTGGGATTGGAATGAAAACTGACTTTTCCAGTCTTGTGGCCACTGTTGAGTTTTCCAAATTTGCCGGCATATTCAATGCAGCACATTCACAGCATCATCTTTTAAGATTTAGAATTCAAGGCCGTATATATTTTGAAAATCCATGTATTCAACACTTGTTTTTACACCACTTCTGTATATTTCAGTTATGCATGTTTATACTAAAAATTCATATTAGTACATCAGAAGTAAAGTGAAAGGTTAAATATCTTCATCTTTTTACAACCCAGATTAAAGGAATGAAAAATAGTTTTGTTAGATATTAGCTAGCTGGGGGCTTCCCAAGAGGTGCTAGCGGTAAAAATCTGCCTGCCAGTGCAGGAAACTCAGAAGACATGGGTTTGATCCTCATATTGGAAAGATCCCTGAAGAAGAAAATGGCAGCCCACTCCAGGATTCTTACCTGGGAAATCCCATGGACAGAGGAACCTGGTGGGCTACAGTCCATGGAGTTGCAAAGAGTTGGACATGACTGAGCACACACGTAGAGATATTAGACAGCCAGTTTACGGTACAGCTGAAAACACCAAGAATTAACAGTACTTCACAGGTTTATTACAGTCATGGAATATATTGACAAGGAGAAAGGAGGCAAATCTGATTAAAGTCATGTGTGCTGTTTTCTTCCCACCTCTATTCAATCTCTATGATATCAATTGTGAGAAGTAAGAAATGAAAGTTAGCTAGCTGGGTCTAGCTTATGGTTTTGTGTCCTGTGAGCTTGGGAAGAACACCTGGGCAGCCAGGAGTCCCATATCCATATCCATATCCATATCTGTATCTATGTCCATATCCATATGTACTTAGGTTGCATTTTAAAAGCAGAGCTGCTGAAACATCAAGCCTCAGTTCTTTCCTTTTCTTAAACTCGTGGCATGAAAAGAATCCCTGACTGCCTGTTCCTTCCATTCCCTACTGTCCCATTTCCTTCACAGTCTGAAATGAATGCAGTCTATCTTTTCACTCTCTACTCAGTTTTTGGAGCTTTTATGTTCAAAGATCATATGCATTGTGCTTTTCTCATAGCAATTTATTTATACTACAAATACAGGAATAATAATAATAAATGATTGAGCTTCCCTGGAGGCTTAGATGGTAAAGAATCTGCTTGCAATGCAGAACACCCGGGTTCAATTCTTGGGTCAGGAAGATCTCCTGGAGAAGGGAATGGCAACCTACTCCAGTATTCTTGCCTGAAAAATCCCATGGACAGAGGACCTGGTGGGCTACAGTCCATGGGGTCACAAAGAGTTGGACACGACTGAGTGACAAACACTTTTACTTTCACAATAATAAATATTAAGTATCCCTATTGTTTATGAACTCCTTGCTAAATGGTAATAAAGAAAAATGATTTAGAGCACAGCCTTTGTATTGCTCATATTTCAGTCTTTGTTTTGCCACATAGCTATTTCATAGTGAGTGAATTAATCAGTCTCCCTGTATCTTAGTTATTTCATCCGTGAAGCGGAGATAATATTCTCTAACACATAGGACTAAGATGAAGATTATATGATGATTGTGAAGTACTTAGCACAGTGGCTGGTATTTAGTAAGTACTCCATTATACTTTGGTGGCTTACTTAGGAAGTTTATATAACTCTTTGAACTTCCAGCATCCATTGTATATAGTGGATAAAAATTGAAATCATCAGACAGGCAGCTGTTAATCTTTACCTTTAAACATAACAGTGGACACAAATTCATATCCATTTTAGCTTTGTTCTATCATCTCTTCTTCCTACATCTTCATTATTCTTATGCTTTCTGAATTGGAGGTTCTCAGAGAATTACTCTCCTTTTTCCTGCTTCTCTGCCTTCCTTATTTCTGAAAATAATCATTGTTTTAGCCTAAAACATTGAACAAAGCTTTTAACTTTTCACTGAGTTTTTGTGATTTATTTTCTCAAAAAAATTCATTGAGCAATTACTTTGTACCAGATACAGAGGGTAAAGTTATGATATGCCTGAAACAGTAAACCAGGAGATACTCTTAATAAAGTGTGATAGTGCTATTGTGATCTCACAAGAGAAATGATGACCCCCCAGCACTCTGACTTCTTGAAATCTGAGAAAGATGCCATGAAATTAATAATTCTTTGTCTATTTTATTTCAAAAGCAAACAAAACATACAACCTACTCAACTGTCCTGGGGGATAGAACATGAGACAACTGGCCACAAAAGAAAAAAAAAAAAACAGAAGTGAGTGTGTGAAATAATGTTTTCACAAATAAATAACTGGAAACATTTTGAAGACAGTGTCAGAAATAGAAGGAAACACCCTAAGGGCTATGAGGTTGCAAAGAGATATTATGAAAGCTATAGAAATATGCCTAACTAGGACTCTTTTTATAGAATTGTTCAAAGATCAGTCACAGAGGAAAAGACTGATAAGAGGCAAGGACTTCCCCAGTGGTCAGGTGGTTAAGCCCCCATGCTCCCAATGCAGAGGACAGGGGTTCCATCCTTGGTTAGGGAACTAAGATCCTGCATGTTGCACCATCATCCCAACAACAACAAAAAAAAAGAGAAGGCAACAATTTTGATGCAATAGAATCAACTTATGTCTCTCTAATCGTGTCTGGGGTCAGTGAGGTTCAGGAAAAGCCTTCCATCTAAATGCGTCTTTCTCCTGGCCCTGCTGTGTGTTTCATGGGTTTTTTGTTTTTGTTTTTCTTTCCAAGTTTCTGTTCAAGTGTAGAAGTCTTCCAGCTTGGGGGACAGTTCTTGGTAGCTGGATATTTCCAACCCCAAGCTTCTGATACAACTCTGGTATCAGTTCTTTTATTTTTCCAGTTGTGTTTTGTTAAGAATACATTCTGTTACTAATTTTTTTCATGATTTTAGGTCACATTGATAGCTTTTCTCTATGTAACAAAATGGTTATTTTATTCTTTTGAAACAGTTTCTCCTAGCCTTGTCTTTCTATTCTTTAGAATGTTTGAATTTATAATTTTTATTCCTAAGTTCTTAAGTTTAAAATTTCTTAATTTCTTTGCCTTATCTTTTCCCTTTCCTTAGATCTTAATTATTCTATTATTTACAATTTTATATGTTTTCATTTTATTTCATTCATACAAGTGATCTCCAGTCTTAAAAATCATCTTATAACATTACTCTTATTCTCCCACTTGACAATGTGGCAGTTGATACTCAGAGAGGGAAGGGCTTGTTAAGGTGACAGAGATAGACTGGCAGGATTGTATTTAAAGTATTCACTTAAGAAAAGTTTTCATGTGTTTTTTAAAGTTCTTGGACCTTCTCTCATTAAGTCAACTGGATATCTTGAGCTGAAATCTCAGGAAGGGATATTACAAATGAAACAAGATTATAAAAGAAATTTTCCTTATGATTTCTTTGTTTCAACAGCAAAAGTCTAAGGAGAATGTAAATGACTCAAGAACAGATGAAAAGCATAAGGACAAAACTAGATAAAAGGAGCTGTTTTTATCCTTCTCCCAATCTCCCAGCCTTAGTGAGGAGATAATTATATTTGTTTAGTGAAGAGAAAAAGACTTGTAAAGGAAGTTATGAGGTCGTAGGTGAGTTTTTCTTAAAGAGTCTTACACATGCTTCCTTGGGGTGCAGGTGGCAAGATTCCCAGATATGCTTTTATGTTTGAAAGCACAGATGGGAACTGTGCCTCAGCATGTCATGGGCATTGTAGGAATAGAATGGTACAAAGACGCCAGGATAGAAAATGGCTCACTGTGTCCTGAGAGAGCCTTTCAAGAATTTATGAGACCCCATGTGTTTTTAGAAACAGAAAAATCATCATGTAAACCGTGGAGTGGTGTGAAAGATACAGAGAAATCTGTATATTGAGAATAGGAATAAGGGATAACTCAGGGACAACTTTCATGGACCGATGACAGAGATTAGTTGGGTTGATGGACATATCACAAATGTTATCAATCAAATCCCACCATCCCTTTTTTCCCCACCATCCCTTTTTTAATGTCACAAAATGAATTATATAACATCTATTCTTTAAGAGACTATTTTATTATAATTAAATTCAAAGTACACTTTTTTTTTCATTTTTATAATCACACTGCATTTCCATATTTTTGCTGCTCTTTTCACTGCACTGGAACAATCAGGGAAGTGAAACAGGAAAGGAATAAACTCCCCAAGGATATCCTTGCACCTTTCATTATTTGGGGTCTCAGAACAGCAGAACACAGCGGATCCTGAAACACAGAAGTGTAATAATAAAGCAGTTGAATTCCTTGAGAAACAGTGATATCAGCAAAGCAATTACACACTGTATTGAAAAACTGAGTTGCCTATCCTCACCCTACTCCACCTTCATCTAGTTTACCTATAAGAAATACAGGATGGAGTGACAACAGGACCCCAATCAGCTATAATAGGAAGACCCCAGCTTTGAGCACCATTCCTTCTGGCTACATAATCACAAAGACATCCAAACCCTCTGCTACAGCTTGCGATCAGCTTCCATCAATCCTAGACTCTAATACCATGTCTAGTTAGGGAAGAGTAAATGGGTTCCTTAGTTCCTTCCTGTTTGTAGTGTGTCTGCTACCTGCTAGATCCATTCCCGTCCTCTATTATTTGTTTCTAAACTTTTAGATGAGTTTTCTTGACTCTTCATTCTTGATTTAAATGGGCTGACATGCTAGGTCTAAACCAACAAGGTATATAGCAGGCTAAAATTTAAAAACCTATCTTAAAATAAAAAGAAATCATAAAATAAGCAAATGATATAGGTAGAGAAATGGGGAGAGAATAGGAATGAGAGATGTTTTTAAGAACCAGTATTAGAAAGTCAAAGAATTCATCACAGAAGTAACTCCTCATTTACTCCTTGTTACTTGCTCTCCACTGTCTCCAGCACTCTGGACAGTCCTGGCAAAGAGTGTACCATCACTCAATACGCATTGAGTACAGAAATAAACACTGAGTGAACACTTCATCCCTAAAGGTATGCTAGCTGGAGCAGACTGACATTTGTCAAGAAATGATGTAGAAAGGCTTTGTGTCTTGGGTAGAGTCTGAACCTTTGCCTCGAAGATCTCTGTAAGATTTTATGATGCCGGTAATGTCAACTCATTTATTCTAGATCATTTCTCTAACCAGAAAAATAATACATAATTGACCAATGTGGAGTAGACTGGTGCTCAGTGTTATACCGACTCCTCAAACATTTCTTTGAGATAGGTTAATACAGGTCTTTCCCAAAGAGGAACTTGCAGATGAAACCTTTTCTTATCCTTGAGACAATGGGAAATAGGATAGAGTATATGAAAGAAGGTCTTCAAGTAGCCACCTTTTTTTTTTTTTCCACAAAACCACTTAGGAATGTTTGAAAAGTCATTTTTTCTGTGAGTTCAGGGCACAGAAGTTCATCAAAGAAAACACTCACGTTTTTCCAGCATGGTACAACTCGAAAGCTTTGTGGAGTTGGTCAAAAGGCAACTGATGGGTTATTAATGGATCTATATTAATTTTATTTTGTAGGTAAGCAGTCACTAGTTGGGGAAAACAGTCTCCGGTTTTATAATCTGAAAAAATAAAAAGCTATTGTAATAAGATTTGAGAAATATCACATTAACCAAAAGAAAAATATGTAAATTGTGGAGATGGGTAAAGTATTCTGAAAATTTGCCATTGATGAGTTCATTTGTACATCTGAAGTTGTTGGCTTTTGTTGCTAGATGTGGCTGCCACAGACAGTTCTGTTACCTAGAACATCTTTGGAAAAAAATTGGGTCAATATTCACACATTACTGGGTTAAAAACTAATTAAAAATAAAGCAGAGTCTCCAGCCCACCTCCTGGGTTTAACATTATACAACTATTTCCTCATCTCTCTATTCACACACAATGAGATGGCATGGGAACTTTTGATCAGAGCAATGGATGGAGATGGGAATATTAATTTAGTAAAGCTATTGGTCAGTACTGCTCAGAAATAAGGGCTGCCATGGGAAGACCAATATCAGTGCCAAATACCAAGTTGGTGCCTGTAATTATCCAGAAAGCCTTGCTGTTAAAATAGCACAACAAACTTTGAGTCCACTTGCAGAACTGAACTTAGCTGGATTATTCCAAACACTGGGGAAACCCAGAAACTATTTTGTAGGAAAACCCAGAAACTATTTAAAATTTTTTATTTAAATGTAAAAAAAAAAACAAACCTATTTAATTAAATTAAATAATCTGCAAAATATATCAATTCATTGGAGGAGAAATCTTTGAAAAGTTATACCATTATAGGTTTGTTTCCTCAAGGAGAACATTTTTTAATTACATGTTTCTACAAAGTTGAAAGAGATTTTGTGAAAGCAAAAACAACTGACTTGCCTCCTAAACATGTACCCTTCAGTGTCCGTCCAGTGGCAACTGATGTAGCAGAAAGGGAAAACTTTGAATCTGGCGAAGACACTCCAGTGATTATGCAGACACCATGGCTCAGGTGGCAGGAGTCCCAAGCAGCAACCTGATAATGAGAAAAATGACCATAAGTAGATGCCCATACATAAGTAACAACTATCTGCAGTGTTGGAAGGAATTGTGGAGTCCCTAGATTTCAGACCTCTTCCTGGGCAGAGGCTACTTACTTTGAGCTCAGCTTCAACGTTGCCAGTGATAGAATCTCATTAGAGAACCAGAAATGGCAACCCGCTCCAGTGTTCTTGCCTGGAGAATCCCAGGGGCGGCGGAGCCTGGTGGGCTGCCGTCTGTGGGGTCGCACAGAGTCGGACACGACTGAAGCGACTTAGCAGCAGCAGCAGCAGAGTTTAGTGGTAAAGAGCACAGACCCTGCCGCAGTGTGACTTTAGGCAAGTTACTTAACCTCCCTATCTCTGTTTATTTGTAAAAAGAAGAAGAATACCACCTATGTCATAGATTTGTTACAAGGCTTAAGTGATTAAAACATTGAGAACGTTATCTGGCACGGAGTAAGTACTGTGTGTTTATTTAATAAAATTACCCGCCACCTCAAAGACCACACATACTATTATTCTTTGCATGACCTTCTCACTTGTATAACTCTGTTCAGTTCATTTATATTTAATAAAAGCAAATATATATACATACGTGTGTGTGAAGCTTCATTTTAAAAAACCGGGTTTTAAGGGTGTAGGGTATACCTCACGTCAATCTATTTTGCTTCCTTTTCTGGTTCTTAACCTTCTCTCTCTCCCCTGCCTGCATTTTGCCTCTGTCTCCTTCCTGTTACATCACTTCCTGTTACATCCACTTCCTTCACCCTTTAACCACGTGCATTAGATACACGCTGAAGTGAATCAAATGCCTACTGTCAGTTCCGAGTCTGCTGCTGCCGCTGCTAAGTCGCTTCAGTCGTGTCCGACTCTGTGCAACCCCATAGATGGCAGCCCACCAGTCTCCCCCGTCCCTCCAGTGTACTCCAGGCAAGAACACTTGAGTGGGTTGCCATTTCCTTCTCCAATGCATGAGAGTGAAAAGTGAAAGTGAAGTCTCTCAGTTGTGTCCGAGTCTTAGCGACCCCATGGACTGCAGCCTACCAGGCTCCTTCATCCATGGGGTTTTCCAGGCAAGGTACTAGAGTGGGGTGCCACGGCCTTCTCCAGTTCCGAGTCTAGGGTCTACTTTATTCTCCCTGAACTTAACATGCTGGTGCATAGGCTCATTTTTCAAATAATGAGTGGTTCTGATACAGAACACACATGAATATCATATGTGAATTACATAATGTTGATACTTAAATATAAAAACATGTTCGTGGATAAAGAGCTAGGACTACAGGAAAGGATATAGTGCTTGTTTAAACTTCATATATTGTAGTGTCATATCTTTAAAGTATATATTGCTTTGATTTTTAAGATGGATATTTTAGAGTGACTATACATTCCATTGTTAGGTCTGGGGTCCACAGGTCCAAAACATATGTTCAGGGGAGTTTTATACTTAGTGTGTCCCCACCCACTAAGCAAGCATCTATAGACACAATTCGTTTTACTGTGCTTTGCATTTTTCAGATACTGCATTTTTTAGAGATTGAGGGTTGTGGCAACCCCGTGTTGAGTAAGTCTATCAGCACATTTTTTTTTTCCAACAGCATTTGCTTCCTTTTTGTCCGTGTCACATTTGGTAATTCTCACAGTATCTCAAACATTTTCACTATTATTATATTTCTTATTGTGATATGTAATCAGTGATCTTTGTTACTGTTACAAAAAGATATATTGTAAAGTAAAACAATAAATAAATAAATAAAACTGAGATTAAAACTCTCACTGAAGGCTCAGATGATTAGCATATTTTAGCAATAAAGTATTTTAAAATTAAGATGTGTACATTGTTTTTCTTAGACAAAATGCTATTGCATACTAATAGACTATAATATAGCATAAACATAATTTTTATATGTGGTGGAAAACCAAAAAATTACTTAGCTCACTTTATTACAATATTCACTTAATTGTGCTGGTCTGCTTCTACGCACTGTGACCCAAACCCACATACCATGGTTTCTGGGAGTCCAACGGCCTCAAAGGCAAAGTCAACACCGGTGCCTGTCATTTCCTTGACCACCTCCTGGACGGGCTTCTTGAGATTCGAAGAGTTGAGACAATCTGTGACCCCTAATGCTCTTGCCCGAGGAAATTTTTCCTCATTGATATCAACTCCAATGATTCTAGAAGCACCAGACGCTTTACAGCCCATGACGATAGCTGAGCCGATTCCTCCAAGTCCAAAGACCACACAGGTAGAACCTGGAGTGACCTACAAATTCACAAGTCATGTTTGTGTTAGGAATCAAATCTGGATACTTCTATAATTAAGAAAACAAACAAAAACAACCATGGAGGCTTCTGGAACTATTGACCCCTGCTGAAACATTGGACTGCTTGGTCTTGTTTTCATGTTTCCTTGGCAGCTCACTATAACATACTAACACACAGCTATTTTCCTCACCTTGGCCGAGTGAACAGCAGCCCCATATCCTGTAGGCACCTCACAGCTTATGACACAAATCTTATCCATGGGAGCAGCAGCAGCAATTTTTACCACTGAAATCTCAGGCACAACAGTATATTCGGTGAATGTACTTGTGCGGAAAGAATGATAGATCTTTTCTCCTTTGCAGGTAAACCTGGTGGTGCCATCCAGCATTAATCCAGAAGTGGGTAGAATGCTGTTCAGCAGTGACACAGACAGGCACAGCATCAACCCAGACACACAGAGTTGTAAAGAGAGAAATGAACACCTTTAGCTCCAGGTCAGTGCTTGCACAATATAAACGAATTAATAAAAAGTGACAAGATAAACAAAAGATGGGCAAATCTACTAACTCTTGCTTCTCACAGAAGTTTCCCTTGGGATTCAAGCAGGCACTGCATTCTCTACACTGTGGAACAGGAAGTGTGAGGACTTTATCTCCTATATATAGGGAAAAAAATCATTAGTTTAAAATGTTATTGAAACACAACAGTGTGGTGTTAAAAACTTTATTTAATGATTTGATAACTTGCTGTGGACAGATTATGACAAGTATAACATATCCCATGGCTATTTTGGAAGAAAAATCCTATAACCTGGTTTCAGAAATCCCATTATTATTTTGGGCAAATGATGGAAATATGGGGATATTCTTTGCTGGATAGATAATTGTAGGTCTGCTTTTACTCTGGAAATAAACTAATAAAACTGGGAAGGACCCTTAGAGATGTCATCTACTCTAACCTTTTGGTTTTCCTTTGAGAGATTTAAGTCCGCAGAGGTCGTTACCTGCCTGAAGCTGGATAACAGCAGAGACCTTCCTATTGAGCCTACCTGCCCCACGATGGCACATGGACCCACAGCAGGTCTCTGACATATTTTCTTTAGGGGTTGTGATTCAAGATATTCTCAGTTCTGAGAATAAAAGGAATAGCTTTCTTTCTGCAGAGAGAGGCTGCTTCTGGAGCGCTTACTACAGAGGGTGGTTTATCGGTTGCACAGTTTTAGAGCGCATACTGATTATGTGTGGGTCCAATAATTAACCCGCCTGGGACCTAGGGTTACAGGCTGGGAAGGTGAAGAGAATTCATGAACACAGTCATCACAGACATATAAAACTGTACAAAGCCTTGTCAAATGTCTATAACCTCGCCCCTAAACATGTGCATGGTTCTTACGTGTATTTATAATCCCCTTTGGCCTCTTGCAGAGCTCAGATAGCATTAAAAATCTCTTTGAGTTTATGAAACTTCCCTGGTAGTCCAGTGGCTAAGACTCCACACTTTCAATGCAGAGTCGTGGTCAGATTTGATCCCTGGTCAGGGAACTAGATCCCCCACGCCAAAACTAAAGATCCTGCATACCACAACCAAGACCCGGTGCAGCCAAATAAAGAGTTATTTTAAAAAGTCTCTTGTAAGTTTAGATAAGGAACATCTTAACTTCACTGGGCCCAAAAACATTCCAAAGATACTTGATCTCAAAATCAGGAGAAGCTCAAATTCTGCTGCCTTTTCCTTTCTCTCAAATAGTCATCATTTTCCACAAAACTTTCCCCGGGATTTGTTCAGTTAAAGAGGAGTTAGCTCCTAATGATTGGCATTATCTTCTTGGAGTTGTGGAGAAGGCCGTGTCTTTTTGCTTTTGTCTCTCCTAGTAGGCCTAGTGTCAGATGCATGGCAGGTCCTCAATCATTGTTTGCAAAAGGAATAGCCTGATGATAGCTTTGTGAATGTCCTGACCGCATGCCCTTCACATGAAGCTCACACATGGACTCTTCACATGTGTGATTGCTCTTATTTATTCTGACCATTTCAGATGTGCTAAGAATGGCTGTGTCAAGGTCCTTTGTGATATACCTGGGGAAGAGTGTTTACTTTTTTGATTCTTTGAAATATCACTATCATCCTGTCAACAAAGTTCTATCAATATATTCTACTTGATCAGAACATTCATTCGTCAAACATTCAATGCATTCCAAACCTGAACAGGCACTATGCTAACTATGTGAGGGACACTATATATATATATATAATATATTTATATATATATATAATATATATACACACACCTGATGCAGGGATTAAACCCGGGTTTCCTGCATTAGAGGCAGATGCTTTAACCTCTGAGCCACCAGGGAAGCCCATATATATATATATATATATATATATATATATATATATATATGGAGAGATATGGAGAGAGAGAGCTGTCCCTCAAAAAACAAGCCAGTGGGACTACATTGGACTAAGACTCAGCACAGCTAAGGAAACTATATAAACAAGATGAAAAGGTATGCCTACTGAATGGGAGAAGATATTTGCAAGCAATATATCTGATAAGGGACTTCCTTGGCGGCTGAGACAATAAAGCATCTGCCTACAGTGCGGGAGACCTGGGTTCAATCCCTGGGTCAGGAATATGCAATCCCCTGGAGAAGGAAGTGGCAACCCACTCCAGTACTCTTGCCTGGAAAATCTCATGGACAGAGGAGACTGCTGGGCTACAGTCCATGGGGTCACAGAGAGTCATGACTGAGTGACTTCACTATCTGATCAGGGGCTTGTATACAACATTTGGGCTTCCCTGATGGCTCAGATGGTAAAGAATCTGCTTGCAATGCAGGAGACCCAAGTTCCATCCCTGGACTGAGAAGATCCCTTGAAGAAGAGAATGGCTATCCACTCCAGTATTCTTGCCTAGAGAATTCCATGGACAGAGGAGCCTGGAGGGCTATCATCAAAAAGGCTGAAAAGAGTGAGACATGACAACATAATAACACACACACACACACACAATATATACAATGAGCTTATACAACAATGAGCTTAACATCAGGAAAACAAGCAACCTAACTTAAAAATGGACAGAGAACCTGAACATTTTCCCAGAGAAGGCATATACAGATGGCCAACAGATGGCCAACAGATGGCCAACAGACACACGATTAAAACCACAATGAGATACACACCTGTCAGAATGACTACTATCAAAAAGACAACAAATAAGTGTTGTTGATGAGGATGTGGAGAAAAGGGAGCCCTCATGCACTGTTAGTAGGAATGTAAATTGGTGCAGCAACTATGGAAAAAAATATGGATGTTCCTCAAAAAATCAAAAATAGAACTTCTATGTGATCTAGCAATTTCACTTCTGGGTATTTACTCAAAGAAAACAATTAATTCAAAAAGATACATGAACACCAAGACTTATTGTAGCATTATTTGTAATAGCCAAGGTATGGAAGCAACTTAAGTGCCCACTGATTGACAAATGGATAAAGATGTGGTGTGTATATATAATATACATATGTGTGTGTGTGTGTATATATATGTACCTGGGGTCTCTGGTGGCTCAGAGGTTAAAGTATCTGCCTGGAATGTGGGAGACCCGGGTTCGATCCCTGGGTTGGGAAGATCCCCTGGAGAAGGAAATGGCAACCCACTCCAGTATTCTGGCCTGGAGAATCCCATGGAGGGAGGAGTCTGGTAGGCTACAGTCCATGGGTCACAAAGAGTCGGACATGACTGATCAACAAATGGATAAAGATGTGGTGTGTATATATACTATACATATGTGTGTGTATAATATATATACACATATACATACACAAGGGGAATATTATTCAGCCATAAAAAATGAAAACTTGTCTTGTGTAATAACATGGGTAAATTTAGAGAGTGTTATGCTTTCATGCATTGGAGAAGGAAATGGCAACCCACTCCAGTATTCTTGCCTGGAAAACTCCATGAACAGAGGAGTCTGGCAGGCTACAGTCCACAGGGTCACAAAGAGTCAGACACTACTGAGCAAATGAGCACACACATGCAGGCTAAGTGAAAGAAGTCTGACAGAGAAAAGCAAATACCATATCATCTCACATATATGTGCAATCTAAAACACAAAACAAAACAAGATGAAACAGATTCATAGATGCAGAGAGGTTGCCAGAGGGGAGGGAATGAGAGGACAAAAGAGGTGATGGGGATTAAGAAGTACAAATCTCAAGTTGTAAAATAAATAAGCTGTAGGGTTGTAGTATACCAGCAAAGGTATATGATCAATAATACTAAAATAACTTTTTGGGGATAGATGGTTAAGACTTATCATGGCAATCATTTCATAATGTCTACAAATATCTAACCACTCTGCAACACACCTGAAACTAGCATTATTTGTGTGTGTATATATATACACACACACACACACACAAAGAATGTTCAAACTACCATACAATTGCACTCATCTCACACACTAGCAAAGTAATGTCCAAAATTCTCCAAGCCAGGCTTCAACAGTGCATGAACCATGAACTTCCAGATGTTCATGCTGGATTTGGAAAAGGCTGAGGAACCAGAGATCAAAATGCCAACATTCATTGGATCATAGAAAAAGCAAGAGAATTCGAGAAAAACATCTACTTCTGCTTTATTGATTATGCTAAAACCTTTGACTGTGTAGATCACAACAAACTATGGGAAAGTCTTAAAGAGATGGGAAACCAGACTACCTTATCTGCCTCCTGAGAAATCTGTATGCAGGTCAGGAAGCAACAGTTAGAACTGAACATGGAATAACTAACTGGTTCCAATTCAGGAAAGAAGTACGTCAAGGCTGTATATTGTCACCCTGCTTATTTAATTTAAATACAAAGTACATCAGGTGAAATGCCAGGTTGGATGAACCACAAGCTGAAATCAAGATTGCTGGGAGAAATATCAATAACCTCAGATATGAAGATGACACCACCCTTATGGCAGAAAGTGAAGAGGAACTAAAGAGCCTTTTGATAACAGAGAAAAAGAAAAGTGAAAAAAGCTGAGTTAAAGCTCTGCATTCAAAAACTCAGATCATGGCATCCAGTTCCATCATTTCATGACAAATAGGTGGAGAAACAATGGAAGTAGTGACAGACTTTATTTCCTTGGGCTCCAGAATCACTGCAGATGGTGACTGCAGCCATAAAATTAAAAGATGTTTGCTCCTTGGAAGAAAAGCTATGACCCACCTCGACAGCATATTAAAAAGCAGAGAGATTACTTTGTCAACAGAGGTCCATCTGGTCAAAGCTATGGTTTTTCCAGTAGTCACATATGGATGTGATAGTTGGGCTATAAGGAAAACTGAGTGCCAAAGAATTGATGCTTTTGAACTGTGGTGTTGGAGAAAACTCTTGAGAGTTCCTTGGACTGCAAGGAGATCAAACCAGTCAATCCTAAAGGAAATCAGTCCTGAATATTCATTGGAAAACTGGTGCTGAAGCTGTGGCCAATACTTTGGCCACCTGATGCAAAGAACTGACTCATTGGATAAGACCCTAATGATGGGAAAGATTGAAGGCAAGAGGAGAAGGGGACAACAGAAGATGACATAGTTGGATAAAATGGTTAGATGGCATGAATTCAATGGACATGAATTTGAGAAAGCTCTGGGAGCTGGAGATGGACAGGAAAGCCTGGCGTGCTGTAGTTCATGGAGTCCCAAAATATTGGACACGACTGAGTGACTGAACTGAACTGAACTGATACAGACACACATATATGTATTTGTGTAGGCTTATAGGATCTTAGTTTCCCAGTCAGGCTTTGAAACCAGGCTGTTGGCAGGACAGCATGGAGTCCTAACCACTGGACTGCTAGGGAATTCCTGTAGCATAGTATTGTGTGTGTATCAACTGTATTTCAATAAAAAAGGAAACAGTGAATTCTTCTGCAGTTATGTCAGAATAAATTAATGTACCAGATTATAAAATTTCCCTTTCTGCTGACAAATAATTCATTGGAAAAAAAGTTTTCACTGACATATATTTGATAAACAAAATTGTAAGCTTATATTGTTTTGATACATTTATATTGGAATATGACTGTCATTTTCATATTAGCTAACACTTCTATTGTGTCATGTAATTATAATTTCTTTTAGTTTCAGTAACAATTAAAATATAGTCACTTAGAAAGTTTAATCTTTATAATATAGTTTTATTGTCTATTTGAAAAACAAAAAGAAGCAGCCCCTGTTCTTAAGGAGATTTTAATCTATTTAGAAGTACACTGGTCTTGTCTCAACTCTTGTTCCGCTGTGACTAGTTACTTGGCTCAGCCACTGCCACTCTGGATTGCTAGCACTGACAGCAGAGAAACTGTGCGACCCTTGGAATCACTGGATATATTTATTACCACGGTATGTGATTAGGCAAAACAATTTAGAGGCAAATCAACTTATTTCTCCTGTAAATATGCTAATGTATTTTGGTGGTGGGTTGTTTGTGCAGACGTTTTTGTGGCCCATTTCCTACCTGGTTTCACTGAGCTCACTCCCTTCGCCAATACTCTCCACAATTCCAGCTCCTTCATGGCCTGGGATGAAGGGACACTTCAGTGGGATTATTCCTTTTATAGCATGATCATCAGAACCACAGATCCCTGTAGATATCATCTGGGTAGGAATTAAGTGGCCAAGGATAAATTAGTTGGGAATTTTTCTTTTGTCTGAAACTTATTATGAATAATTTTTTTACATGAATAACCTCATTTGATCCATATAATGATATTCAGAGAAACACAGAGCAGGTCTAATTACTCCTAATTTAAAGATGCGGAAAAGGAAGACTCAAAGACTTAAAATGACTCACCCACTCTCATGGTAGATGTTCAGATCTGGAAATAAATGAGGCTTTTTGAAATCTACTCTGTACATCCTGTGTCATCAACTAGTTATGCAATATGAGAGTCTATTCTATCCAATGAAGGATTTTTGACTACGTATCCATAGTACCACCACTGAGAAACCAAAAACTGTAAGCCCAGTATTGTGGAATGTTTTCCCAGTCCTCTGGGAAACTCAATTTTAAACCAGCATATTGAAAACATTAAGTTAATAATGTAAAATGTGTTTGAGTTTAACTGTTGCAAAATTTAATTGGCATTGAAAGTTTTAAAACTTCTCAGTTAATCACTCAAGTTTTCGTGTCTGTGGATAGACTCAATCCACTTATACTGATCATAGAAATGAAAGATTTCCAGTACCATAGCCACTGTATTATTGCTCTGCCTGGAATTCAGCCAGAAAGCATATAGGCAGGGATACTGACTGTAAGAAAACGCCGTGGGAAGAAAAAGCCACCTCTAGGACCCGTTAGTAAAAAGGCCTTTATTGGGCGGTTGCTCTCGGGCAGAACTCCCAAGGACAGGCAAGCGAGGGAAGCGAGGGAGTCTGCGAGGTGGGGAGGGGTGCGGGAAGGTTTTATAGTGAGGGCTGGCAGACAGGCCAAGTTTTTCCCATGTAAGGCAACAGGTGCGGACCACAGCAGGGGTTGGTTGCCCATGGTCTTTCTGGCATTTCCCGATTGGATCGGGGCTCCAAGGCCGGCCCCGGGGGTCGGGTCCGTTCCCTGGTTCCGGTTTGGTCATCAGCCGCCCCTGGTGCTGACCGGATGCCCCCTTTCTGGCCACGTTTCAGGCAGCTCGCCCTTTCACTGACTAGTTGTTTCAGTATCAGTATTGGGAGTGCTGGAACACTGGAAACAACTTGATACATGAAATGAGATTTCCCTACACTTGCCTTCACAAGTACAAGTTCAAAGATTTAAATTTACCTTAATACGAACTTCTCTGGCCTTTGGAGGCTCAACCTGCACTTTCTCAAGTGAAAGAGAAGAGTTCCTTTTCCAGGCAATGGCTGCCAGGCATGTGATTGTCTGTTGATACAAGGACAATAAGATGGCATCACTTAGCAATAACATTTAACTTCTGATCATACAAATGACACTTACTTGCTATAATTTGTAGCAATAAGAAAATCACACACAAAAAGAAAAGAGATCATTGCAATTTCAGACATAAGCTGGTAAAATTTTAGCATATTTCTTTTGAATCCCTTAAAATAATTTTTATACATTAGAGATCATGTCATATAAGCAGTTTTGCATTTTAGGGTTTGTTTTTTTGTTGTTGCCAGTGAAAGCCACCATATATTGAACTGCTGTTTGCATGTTCTAAAATATTTTCTCATGATTTCAAAATGCTTTATAATTTTAAACAGCTGTTTTATATTTCATCATTTGAGTATATCCAAATATTCTTAATCAGCAACTACTTTAATCAAAACAATCACTTCCATTGTTTTGACTATTATAATTTATATTGTTTATAATTTTGACTTTCCTTGTTTCCTTGGGTAAGAATTACTAGGGGAAGGATAGAGACATGGTTAGAGTGAAACTGATTTCTAAGTAACTCTACAGAAAGTTTGAATGATTTGGCACAACTCCTAGAACTGTAAAACAGTATCTGTCATCATTTTTCCCACTCTCATTAGCATTGACTATAGTCATTAAAAACAAAGTGACTGTCAGAAAAAGCTAGCTATTTCTTTTTATTAGTATTTTTAATATTAAGAATGTTGAAATTTTCTATGTTTCTGTGAGTCATACATGTTTTCTGCTTTTTCTGAAATGTTTGGTCCTAATTTTATGTGGGTATCCACTGGCATCTTGATATTTTTTACTACCGTTTGACCTATTTGTGCATTAAATGAGTGACTGGTTGTCTACTGTCTTGTCATACGTGATTTTTCCTTCTTGATTTTTGACCTTTAATTTTTTGTGAGGCTATATGTGTATATATACATGCATAACACACATATTAAAATTTTGATTCATAAAAATACATTTTCCTTTATTATTTAGTCCATTTCCGTGGTTTGAGAATTCTCTCCAATGTTGATGTTGCTCAGTTGCTCAGTCTTGTCTGGCTCCTTGGGACCACGTGAGCAGCAATGCACCAGGCATCCCTGTCCTTCACTTTCTCTCCATATAGAGACCAAATAAATATTTGTTACCCTCTTTCTAGATTTGTATAGTTTGATTTTTTAATAGTTAACTCTTAAATCTACCTCAAATTACTTTGTGTAATATAAATTTATAGAATCTAAATGAATTGGCTCAGCATGAACTCTTGATGAATTTTTCTTTCATTTGTACTTAAATTAGCACCTTTACTATATAAGTTCTTCAATTTACAAGTTTCTTTTTGGAAACATAAATTTATCTTACTGTCTATTCTTGCACTGACACCTCAGTGAATAACTTTTGATATATTTTAATATCTGGTGGTACTAGAGCCCTTCATAATTTTATTGGTGTTTCATTTGCAAGCTTACTGCTTTAGTAACTGTAAGACATTATGAGTGGAGTAAACTATGTCTTCAAGAAACTTAGAAATCAATCAAGGAGATAATACATGTTTTATAACACAAAGAAAGGGGGAAAATGCCACAAGAGAAGTTCAAATAAAAATTAAATTATATACTTTATGGAAAACTTCTCCTACTTCAGAAGTCATACACACTCAAGGCAAAAACTTGGAAAACTCAGATAAGTGTAAAGGAGGGAAAACTTCAAGTCCAGTACCCCAAAATCAGCATTTTTAATATTTTTATAAACAGATCAAAGCATTTAAAAAATTTTTATTGGAGAATAATTGCTTTACAATATTGTGCTGGTTTCTGTAAAACATCAACATGAATCAGCCACAAGTATACATATGTATCTTCCCTTTTGACCTCCCTCACATCTCCCACCCATTCTCACACCAGTCAGAATGGCCATCATTAAGAAATCAACAAACAATAAATGCTGTTGAGGATGTAGACAAAATGAAACATTGTTTTTAAGAGTATGATACTGGAAGGAACATAACGTCTAATACTAGCAAAACTGACTAAATAAATAAATAAAAACAGCATAATTATTTCCTTGGAATGAATTTCTTTGTTAAATGATAGGCACATTTTTAAGGCATTTAGTACAACACTGTCAAACTATCACCCAGTAAGTTTCTATAGTTTACTTTCCTAACAGTGGTACATGAATTTCCATAGATAGGAAAACATTGAGTGTTATCCACAGAAATCTTTGATAAGTTGTTCGGAGAAAGTGTCTTAATTTTGTTTCAAAGTGTACTTTTTGGATAACTAATAAAGATGATATACATCTATTTGAAAAGTAGCACTTACCTTTCCCATGGTATCCATGGTGAGTCTTCTGTTTTCCTCAGTGTCTTATAATGTCCCAAAGAATACCACTTCTTTGAATCTGCTCCTAGGGAAACTGGACTATTTATGTGCTAAGAGTAATTAAAAATAATGACATGCTGGAGCAGCCATGAAGAGACACCCCACACCCACGGTAAGAGAAACCCAAGTAAGATGGTAGGTGTTGCAAGAGGGCATCAGAGGGCAGACACACTGAAACCATACTCACAGAAAAAGTCAGTCTAATGACACTAGGACCACAGCCTTGTCTAACTCAATGAAACTAAGACAAGCCTAAGGGGCAACCCAAGACATGCAGGTCATGGTGGAGAGGTCTAACAGAATGTGGTCCACTGGAGAAGGGAATAGCAAACCACTTAAGTATTCTTGCCTTGAGAACCCCGTGAACAGTATGAAAAGACAAAATGATAGGATACTGAAAGAGGAACTCCCCAGATCAGTAGGTGCCCAATATGCTACTGGAGATCAGTGGAGAAATAACTCCAGAAAGAATGAAGGGATGGAGCCAAAGCAAAAACAATACCCAGCTGTGGATGTGACTGGTGATAGAAACAAGATCCGATGCTGTAAAGAGCAATATTGCATAGGAACCTGGAATGTCAGGTCCATGAATCAAGGCAAATTGAAAGTGGTCAAACAAGAGATGGAAAGAGTGAGCGTCGACATTCTAGGAATCAGTGAACTAAAATGGACTGGAATGGGTGAATTTAACTCAGATGACCATTATATCTACTACTGTGGGCAGGAATCCCTCAGAAGAAATGGAGTAGCCATCATGGTCAACAAAAGAGTCCAAAATGCAGTACTTGGATGCAGTCTCAAAAATGACAGAATGATCTCTGTTCGTCTCCAAGGCAAACCATTCAATATCACAGTAATCCAAGTCTATGCCCCAACCAGTAACACTGGAGAAGCTGAAGCTGAACAATTCTATGAAGATCTACAAGACCTTTTAGAACTAACACCCATTATAGGTGACTGGAATGCAAAAGTAGGAAGTCAAGAAACACCTGGAGTAACAGGCAAATTTGGACTTGGAATATGGAATGAAGCAGGGCAAAGACTAATGGAGTTTTGCCAAGAGAATGCACTGGTCATAGCAAACACCCTCTTCCAACAACACAAGAGAAGACTGTACATATGGACATCACTAGATGGTCACATCGAAATCAGATTGATTATATTCTTTGCAGCCAAAGATGGAGAAGCTCTATACAGTCAACAAAAACAAGACCAGGAGCTGACTGTGGTTCAGATCATGAACTCCTTATTACCAAATTCAGACTGAAATTGAAGAAAGTAGGGAAAACCACTATACCATTCCAGTATAACCTAAATCAGATCCCTTATAATTATACAGTGAAAGTGAGAAATAGATTTAAGGCAGTAGATCTGATAGAGTGCCTGATGAACTATAGAATGAGGTTCGTGACATGGTACAGGAGACCGGGATCAAGACCATTCCCATGGAAAAGAAATGCAAAAAGCAAAATGGCTGTCTGGGGAGGCCTTATAAATAGCTGGGAAAAGAAGAGAAGCAAAAAGCAGAGGAGAAATGGAAAGATATAAGCATCTAAAAGCACAGTTCCAAAGAATAGCAAGAAGAGATAAGAAAGCCTTCTTCAGCAATCAATGCAAAGAAATAGAGAAAAAGAACAGAATGGGAAAGAGTAGAGATCTCTTCAGGAAATTAGAGATACCAAGGGAACGTTTCATGCAAAGATGGGCTCAATAAAGGACAGAAATGGTCTGGACCTAACAGAAGCAGAAGATATGAAGAAGAGGTGGCAAAAAGATAAGAACTGTACAAAAAGATCTTCATGACCTGGATAATCATGATGGTGATATCACTCATCTAGAGCCAGACATCCTGGATTGTGAAGTCAAGTGGGCCTTGGAAAACATCACTACTAACAAAGCTAGTGGAGGTGATGGAATTCCAGTGGAGCTATTTCAAATCCTGAAAGATGATGCTGTGAAAGTGTAGCACTCAATATACCAGCAAATTTGGAAGATTCAGCAGTGGCCGCAGGACCGCAAAAGGTCAGTTTTCATTCCAATCCCAAAGAAAGGCAAGCCAAAGAATGCTCAGACTACTGCACAATTGCACTCATCTCACATGCTAGTAATGTAATGCTCAAAATTCTCCAAGCCAGGCTTCAGCAATACATGAGCCATGAACTTCCAGATGTTCAAGCTGGTTTTAGAAAAGGCAGAGGAACCAGAGATCAAATTGCCAGTATCTTGCTGGATCATGGAAAAAGCAAGAGAGTTCCAGAAAAACATCTATTTCTGCTTTATTGACTATGCCAAAGCCTTTGACTGTGTGCATCAAAATAAAATGTGGAAAATTCTGAAAGAGACAGGAATACCAGACCACCTGACCTGCCTCTTCAGAACCCTAGATGCAGGTTAGGAAGCAACAGTTAGAACTGGACATGGAACAACAGACTGGTTCCAAATAGAAAAGGGAGTATGCCAAAGCTGTATACTGTCACCCTGCTTATTTAACTTATATGCAGAGTACATCTTGAGAAATGCTGGACTGGAAGAAACACAAGCTTGAACCAAGATTGCCAGGAGAAATATCAATAACTTCAGATATGCAGATGACACCACCCTTATGGCAGAAAGTGAAGAGGAATGAAAAAGCCTCTTGATGAAAGTGAAGGAGAGTGAAAAAGTTGGCTTAAAGCTCAACATTCAGAAAATGAAGATCATGGCATCCCTTCCCATCACTTCATGGGAAATAGGTGGAGAAACAGTGGAAACAGTGTCAGACTTTATGTTGGGGGGCTTCAAAATCACTGCAGATGGTGACTGCAGCCATGAAATTAGAAGACGCTTACTCCTTGGAAGAAAAGTTATGACCAACCTAGATAGCATATTGAAAAGTAGAGACATTACTTTGCCGACTAAGGTCCGTCTAGTCAAGGCTATGGTTTTTCCTGTGGTCATGTATGGATGTGAGAGCTAGACTGTGAAGAAGGCTGAGCGTCAAAGAGTTGATGCTTTTGAACTGTGGTGTTGGAGAAGACTCTTGAGAGTCCCTTGGACAGCAAGGAGATCCAACCAGTCCATGCTGAAGGAGATCAGCCCTGGGATTTCTTTGGAAGGAATGATGCTAAAGCTGAAACTCTAGTACTTTGGCCACCTCATGAGAGCAGTTGACTCATTGGAAAAGACTCTGATGCTGGGAGAGACTGGGGGCAGGAGGAGAAGGGGAAAACAGAGGATGAAATGGTTGGATGGCATCACTGACTCAGTGGACGTGAGTCTGAGTGAACTCCGGGAGTTCGTGATGGACAGGGAGGCCTGGCATGCTGCGATTCATGGGGTCGCTAAGAGTCAGACACGACTGAGAAACTGAACTGAACTGAATGACACAACAACATGGGCAAACCAGAGACATGGATGGTTGGCAAATATGTGAAAGTGAAGGACAGTGAGGAATATGATTCAGGAGGCTGTCAACAACAAAGATGCTCTATTGGGGAGAAGCAGTTTGAAGAGAAGCAATAGGTGAAAAGGCAATGAAGTGATTATTTAAAAAAAGTGAATGAACTAAGAGAAAGTTCAACTCATAATTAGTTCATAAGAATTTCTGGAGTATCAATTAATTGCTAGATGCAGGTGATACCAGTATAACACTGGGTCTCCAAGAGTCGAAGAGATGAAATAGCAAAGTAATAATACAAATACTGTTTAAATGCTGAGAGATAAGTGATGACAAAGACATGACAAAGACAAATAGATGACAAAATGATGACACAGACAATGTGAGGTCATCATGAATGATGAGAGATGAGATTCAGATGAGACTTGCCATCCTTGTTTCTATCGTGATGATTATCCCCGCCTGTCACTTGGGAGACTGAAGTTCCCTGGTGGGGAGGCAACAGGCTCTTTGGGGCTTCCCTGGTGGCTCAGATGGTAAAGAGTCCACGTGCAATGCAGACATAGGTTTGAGACCTGGGTTGGGAAGATCCCCTGGAGGAGGGCATGGTACTCCATTCCAGTATTCTTGCCTAGAGAATTCCATTAACAGAGGAGCCTGGTGGGGTCACACAGAGTTGGACACAACTGAGCCACTAATAGGGCGTTAAGCTCAATCAAGGTAAAGTCCAACTGTGTAATGTGGACTTGGAGTAATGCTGATGATGATGGCGAAGCTTCTGCTCCTGTTAATATGGATGATATTTGGCTTGATAGTTGGCTTTTGCTAGAGATAGATACTAAGGCAAATATTAGATCAAAAAACACCAAAGGCACTGTTTATTAACTTGCAGAGTAAGAATGTGAGTTCTTGGCTGGTCACTCTGGCAGCCCCTGATTCACATCCCTTAGATGATTTATTCACGGTCCTTCAAAGCTTCCCTCGAAGAAGTCAGTGAAATAGCTTCTTTGATGAAAACCTTTATAGTTCTCAGACGCCATGAGGTGTGAGTAATTTAGGTATCAGTAGGTGTGAGAGAATAGTTTGAAACGAGATTCAATAATTGCATGTCTCTAGGCTTGGTGCGTTTCTAGCAAAAGGACTCTCTTAACTCCCTAATCACATATTCAAACTTTTGTTTTCTTTCGTAAGGGTTTCATAACTGCTATTTAATTTTCTCAGGGTCTTGCCCTAATACAGCTTCTCTCTTGTTCTCCCTAGTAATTATTGAAGCTTGAATCTCAAGGGTTGGGTGAGAAACTAGGCTGGGCAGAGAGGGCTGGCTTACAAGCTCAGGAGAATGCTCTTAGGAGGCATTCCAAGTGCCTACGCTTTATTTAGAGATCTATCACTCATATAGGCAAGAAGAGAGTGGAGGTGTCTGAACAGGATTGAAGGGACTTAGTCTTGTTTATTTCTCTCTTTTAAAATAATACCCTGATCTCTAAGCTTTCTGCACCCATGCATCTACTCTTAGAATGTATACATTATTCCTATTCAGCAATGCTTGGGCTGACTGACTTGAAGTCAGGCATGAATGATCAGAAGGTCCAGCTTGGGCTTGTCTCTCCCGTAGGATCTTGCTAAAGACCAAAACAATAGTCATTTGTTTCCTACCTTGTTGTCTAAATCTAGACCTTTATTGGGTGTATATTCTGAGCCCTAAGCAAACAGCCAATCAAGGTCAAGGGTAGGACTGCAACTGGGAGCGGAAACTCGGATCAGTTCAAATTCAGTAGGATTTTCCCTCTGTTACATGAGGCAGTACAGTGCAGTGGTTAAAAGCATGGATACCAACACTAACAGACTGACATTCCAGTCTTAGTTCCATATCTTGCATGCCTCATGTCAGTAAGAAATCCAACTTCTCTGTCCTTCAGTTTCCCCATAAATAAAATGAAAATGATCATAGAGTTCCTACTTCGTAGGTTTGCTTTAAACATTAAGAGAGTCAACATGCGACAAATGCTTGGAACTGTGGTGGGCACATAGAGCTGCCTTTCTGTAAGTGTTTTCCATTATTATTACGGTGTCTCCCAGGATATTATTTCATTTTCTCAGCACAGCCTTGCTTTTGGGGAATGTGCCACAAAAAGCCACACATGATTATGAAATCTAACAACTGCAATGAGAGAGTTCAGATTTCTCTCTGAAGTCCAAAAATGAAAGAAAGGTTCTTTTTGCTTAGCTTGGGTCATGTGTTCACTCCTAGACCAGGGAAAACTGGCCAGAGTTGTAGGTTGGAAAAGAATTCAGTAGCTATGATCACAGCCATGCTGACATTCCTGAGCAGCTGAGGGTGGGAAAATCAACAGCGAAAATCACAGGGCAGGTTGGTTCCACTGTGAAGTATGATCACCAAGACAAATGAGATGTCAGCTTTGCTTGGCAATCCAGTTTTCCCTAACCAACCTGTTGCCCAGTTTCCTGAGATAGCTGTCCCTCTTGCAATACTCGTACCAACCATCTGACCATCACCCGCCCCCGCCCCCATCCCTGCCCATTTTCCTCCATCCCCATGTCTCTTGTGAGAAAGCTTACAACATCCTGAAAAGTCACCCAGTTACTTCAGGCAAAAACCTTTCCCTCTTTATACCCAATCTACTAAAAGCTCTGCCAGCTCTGTCTCTGATGTATTTCCCCAATTTGTTAGTGTTTAATGTCTATATCCCTACAGTTCCTAGAAGAACAACAGCTTTGAATCTCTTGCTATTTTTCTCTACCCCAAGTATCTGGAATGGTGCCTGATACATAAGTATTGATTAAATGAATTAAAGTGGATGTTGTCAGAGGGGACTCCCCTTTAGGCCTGTTGTGAGTCATGTGTCTGCATCTGCACTCATCCTATTCTCCTTCCTCATTGCCTGTCTCCACTTGTGAAGCGTGATGTTATCGACGTCTTCTCTCGATGTGGTTTGTCAGCTTTTTAATACACTCTGCCACTGAAAAGGAAAGCAGAAACAAGCTTTCCATTGCCCCGAATCTCTTTCCAGCTGCCACGGGGAATCAAGATGGATGTGCATGTGGCTGTCTGAAGCAAGAGTGAAGAATTCCATGCCAAGCAGTACTACTTTGGGCTTCTGTTGACTGGCCATGAGAAAGAACAATTGTAGTGAAGTAATTGGAACTTCTCAATCTGACTAAAGAGTGGATTGAGTTTTAAATTTGAATAAGTTGAATTTGATTTATAAAAGGATGCCCATGTATAACTTGACTTTGTAATTTGGAGTTTGCATCTTTGGAGAGTTTCTATAGTGGTGTCAGGCAGTTACTTTATAGCCAGCAATATACCAGGGTCATATTGTCTAAGAAAAGACACAATTTAAGAAAAAGACCCTTACATTCATTGTCTCTTTTTCGTCACCGCCTCTCAGTTCTTCAAACATGCCTTTGTGTTTTATATCCCTAACACTCCCAGGAAAGAGCCATTATTTAATCTTATCAGTGCTGTCCATTTTAATAAAGACAAGGGACATTTTCAGCAGTCATCCTGACAGTTCAGTACGACTGATCACCCCTTGAAACTCTTCCTTTGAATTCTTGCCTCAACACTCTCCTGAATTTTTTCTACCATATTTGACTGTCTCTTTTCTGATTTCTTTTTAAAAAAGTTTCATCCTTCTCTTCTTAGCCATTAAATGTTACCATCGAGTTTTCTGACTTGGCAGAGCAGCCTTGCTAAGGTTGAGAATTCATCCTTCCCTGGAGCTCCAGTACCTCTGTTACTAAGTCTTAGACCTGAATCTCAGCTATGGTCTGCCCTCCAACTTAAGGAGGTTAGATATGCAATGTTTCCCTTGGGATTGTTTTTTTCATACTTTCTCTTTCTAAACCATTATCTTTTGTGTATGTAAATAACTTTTATAGAAGATGCTTATTATTTTCTTTATTAAAGTAATACTTTTTCTTATTATAAGTAATACATGTGTACTTTAGAATATTTATAAAATATAGGAAGCATAAAGAAAAAAATAATTCTTATAATCTCATCGATTATTGAAATGGCAACCCACTCCAGTATCCTTGCCTGGAAAATCTCACGGACAGAGGAACCTGGTGGATTGCAGTCCATGGGGTCACAAAGAGTCGGGCACGACTGAGCAACTAACACACACATAAATATTTTAGAACTTTTTCTACTCATATATACATTTTATTTTTTCAAAGTTGACTATCTTATCTATATAGTTGACTGTGTGGTACATTGCTTCAGTCAGGTTTGACCCTTTGCAACCCCATGGATTGTAGCCCGCCAATCTCCTCTGTCCATGAGATTCTCCAGGCAAGAACACTGGAGTGAGTTGCCATGCCCTCCTCGAGGGGATCTTCCCAATCGAGGGATCGAACGCAAGTCTCCAACCTCTCCTGCATTGGCAGGCAGGTTCTTTACCTCTTCCACAACCTGGGGAATCCTATAGTTGACTCTCTCTCCTTATATATATGTGTATATACATATATATATATATATATATATATGAAAGTGAAAATGTTAGTCGCTCAGTCGTGTCCAACTCTGAGTGACCCCATATATTGTAGCCCTCCAGGCTCCTCTGTCCATGAAATTCTCCAGGCAAGAATAGTGGAGTGGTTGCCATTTCTTTCTCCAGGGGATCTTCCTGACCCAGTGATCAAACCTAGGTCTCCCACATTGCACGTGGATTTTTAGTCTGAATCATCAGGGAAGCCCGTATATATATATATTTGTGTTCTGCATCTTAAAAATCTAAAATTACGTTATAACTCCTTCCCATGTCTTTAAGTATTCTTCTAAAGCTTAACTTTTAGTGGCTTTATTGTGTTTTATCCATAATTATATTATTCTACAATTTCTTTAGTTGTGGCGAGTGGGAACTACTCTCTGGTTGCAGTGCTCAGGCTTCTCATTGCTGTCGTTTCTCTTATTTCAGAGCATGGACTCTAGAGTGTGTGGCCTTCAGTACTTGTGTGCACAAACTTAGTTGTCCCCACCATGTGGAATCTTCCAGTACCAGGAACTGAACCCATGTTCCATGCATTGGCAGGAGGATTCTTAACTACTGGACCACCAGGAAAGTAACCATTTGTACTTCATCCTTGTTTCCCTCTCTATCCACATGACTAATGGGAGGGTAACAGGCTGGAAGGCCAGTGGTTTCCAAATGGAGAAAATAGGCTGCAAGTATCAGACATATTTTATCTCTCTTTTAAGCAGCAGGAAGTAACAAACTAGTGATATATCCCCCCCACTACTGTATACAAATTTTAAAAGAGGTTTCTTTTAAAATACTGTGTTGCCATGACACCTGGTTCCACTTGAATTTAACTAATCTCAATCCTTGAGCTAACCAATGCATTTTTCTTATGGAAATGTTTATCTTAAGCTATGTTAATGTACTATGCATTTACCCCAGGCTCTGTCTTCAAGTTGGTTCTGCCTAATGGCTCAGAACCGACTTGAGAAAACAGCTTGTTATACTCAGACATTGTTCCCCCAGTCTACATAAATGAAACTGTTTGTAACCTGTAATTTCTATTTGGTAATCTGCCTTCCTACAAGATTCAAGTCAATTGCTTTACGGCCCAGGATGACTCATCTGGTGCCAAGATTATCCCAAAATACGTCTTATGCGTGAGGGGCCTGGTGCCATTCTCTGAGTTTTAAGATATTCCTTTCTTTCATTAACAGACTACTAGTAACTATATAACATCCAGCTAAAAACTAGCAGGTGGGTATTCTTTCTGCCCTCTTCTGATGTCTATGCCAGAAGCTTTATCTCTTTTATACTTTAATAAAACTTTATCACACAAAGCTCTGAGCGATCAAGGCTCGTCGCTGGCCCTGGATTTAATTCTTCTCCTCCAGAGGCCAAGAATCCTGGCGTCTTTTGTGGTTCAGCAACAACCTTTCACTAACAAGAGGTTTGCTTGAAGGGTTAATGCGGCCACCATAGGGAAAGCAGAGATATGCATGAAAGTGGGTCTCTCTGATCAAGGCTGAACATGCTGGCAAGCAAGGCATTCTGCCAAGGAGTCTGGACACAGCCTTGAGTTTAATGGTCCCTTGTTAACGAGGGAGCATTCTTTTCTTTTGATAAAAGGAGAGAAGAGGGCTCTGGACAGACTTTGCAGTAAACAGAGGTTTCACTCCCCTTGCTGTATGATAACATGTATGCACCTGCGCTGTACTGAAAAGGCTTATTCATGCAGTCTGGAATTCTGCCTATGGGGCTATATAATAATAAACTGCAATTGTTTGCGCAGTCTTTTCCTCCGGCCGGAGTGTGTGTGTGTCTCCTGTACTTCTCGTGTGTCTTGTGTATTTTATGTCATTTCATTCGTAATCTCCAGTAATCAACATCTGGCGCCCAACGTGGGTCTCGAGTGAAACCAAAAGCATGAGTAACCCAGGAGGATTTTAAAAACCATAGCAGGGGAACTTTTGGGAAAATCATGGGAAATTCCTCACCCTGGCAGGCAGGGGAGCTTTCAAGAATATCATGGGAATTCCTCACCCTGGCAGGCAGGGGATCATCATCACTATGGGCACAATACGTGGAGTTAGTCAAAGGACTTCTCCACTCCATAGGCATTAAGATCTCAACTCTCCGATTAAATGAGCTCTTTCGCTTGGTGGAGCAACATTGTCATTGGTTTCAATATCAAACTAAGTTACAGTTAAATTTAAAGGAATGGAATATAATTCAAAAGGAATTAAGAAAACAACATCAAAAGGGTAACGTGATCCCTTTGAAGTTATGGACTTTGTGTAATGCTATAACACAAGCTTTGACCTTGCTTTCTACTGATAGTGAAACTGAATCTAACGCTTCAAGGAGGGGCGAAGTAATTTATGAGGATGTGTCAGACGTTGGTGGGACTTCTGCATTGCCTAAAGGCAAGGATGCAAATGAGCCTCCTCCTGTAAATGATGAAACATCTGATAGTTCAGAATTGGATTGGAGGCTTCTTAGGTTTCGTCAGAGGGGGACAAAGAGATTAAAGAAATGACTCATTTATTCCAGGAGTGGTGGAAATCCCGTAAGCAGGAGCAAAATCCAGAGACAGCAAGATGACAATGTGATAAATGTTCAATACACTCCTTTGAAATATAAATTTTTAAAAGATCTTAAAGCTGCAATGGCACAATACGTTCCTCAATCTCCCTTTGTTTTGGCTATGCTGGAGTCACTGGAAAAAAGCAAATTAATCATTCCATTAGATTGGGAATCTATTGCCCAAGCTGTCTTGGAGCATTCTCAATGGTTGCAACTTCGTAGCTGGTGGGAAAAAGAAGCTAAAAAACAGGCTTGGATTAATGAGGGACAAAATCCCCTTGGTCCTCTCAAAGACAAGCTAATGGGAGAGGACCTATATCGGGCTTTAAGAGAACAGGCTCAATACTTTGATCAGGACTTACAAGTCCGCCAGGATTTTTTTTTGTGAGCATGTCGCCGTGTGGTGCCTACTGGCCACACCCAGCCCTCCTTTGTTAAAACAATGCAAGGCCCCAATGAGCCATATACTGATTTTCTAGCAAGACTGAGGGTAGCTATGAAACAAGCTGTAGGGAGAGATAAAATTTCAGAGATATTATTACAAACTTTAACATTTAAAAATACAAATCCTGAATGCAAGCGTTTACTGAGACCATTAAAAGGACAGGGTGCATCTATAGCTGAATATATCAGAGCCTGCTTGGGAGTAGGAGGGACAGAGCATCAGGCTAATGTTTTTGCTACAGTCTTAACCAAGGCTATGAAACCACATAAGGGAGGTAACTGCTTCCATTGTAAAAAACCTGGTCATATGAAAAGAGAGTGTTGGAAATTAAAAGCTGATCAAGGTGCTATTCCTAAAGACAGATCCCTTGCTAGGAAAAATAAAACTCCTCCTGGACCTTCCCATCGGTGCAAAAAGGGGTTTCATTGGACTAATAAATGCAGATCTAAAACAGACAAAATGGGCAACCTGTTACCGAGAAACTATCTTGTGGACCTAAATTCTTGGGGCCCAAAAACAATACCAAAAACTCCTGCCATCCCAGCTACCCCAACCCTGTTCCCTCCCAACAACAGTTACCAGGCAATGCCTCATTAAAAGACCTCAAATGATGATTTCAGATTTACAGTCTGCTACTTCAAAAAATGCTGCTGCTGATTTCCCACTAGCTAAAAATGTTCTTTTGTCACCAGGAAGAGACATTTACAAATTAAAAACAAATGTGTTTAGACCACTGCCTAAAGGCACTTTTGACTTGATATTAGGCCATAGCAGTGCGGCTTTCAAAGGTTTAACCATAATCCCTGGGGTAATAGACTCTGACTATGTTAAAAAATTTTTTTAAATTATGTTTTCTACTTCTAACACGCTTTCATTATTAGCTGGAAAACATATTGCTCAAATACTTCTCCTACCTTATCACCCCTTCTTGACTCTTCCTAATGAACAAACAAAAGATTTGGAAGTACTGGGCGACATATATTTTTAAAAATGCTTATCAAAAATTCTCGCCCTGTTCTCTCCTTGATTATTTAAAAAAAAAAAAAAAAAACTTTGAGAGACTAATAGACACAGGGGCAAAATATTTCAGTCATTTTTTCTCAACAATGGGCCCAAAAATTGCAAATCAAAAGAGACCACCTCAAAATCTTAAATGATTTTCAAAAGTTATTGAAAAAAATCAATTGGCCATGCTTAATACTTGAGATTCCTACTTATCAATTATGACATTTGTTTTCTACTTTACAAGGAGATACAACTCTAGATAGCCCCCAAACTTTAACCCCATTAACTTTACAAAAACTTCAATTTGTTGAGCAATAATTAAATGATGGCTTTCTGACTTACTTACATACATCTCAACCTATTTTGTTTATAATATTTCATACCCCTTATTCTCCATCTGGTATAATTGCTCAAAAAAAAAAAAGATTAATAAAATGGGTTTTTTTTTACCTAACAGTTTTTCTAAAAATTGACTACATATACAGACAAATTAGCCTTCCTTATACAAAAAGGTCGCCATCCTGTTCTACAATTATCAAGATATAAATCCTACCAGATTGTTACTCAGTTAACAACTGCTCAAATATCTCAATGTTCACAATTTAATAAAAACTGACAAATTTCTCTTGCCTCATATCCTAGTTCATTTTCTAATCACTATCTGTCATCTAAATTGATTTATTTTCTCTGGACTAACTGTATGATATCTCAATCCCCAATTTCAGATGTTCCAGTTAAGGGACCCACTATTTTTATAGATGCCAATAAAAATACGGCTAGATATTAGGCCCCCAAAAGTTCCAAGGTTCTCCCCCACTCATTTTCTTCTGTACAGCCCGCTAAATTGTGGGCTATCTATGTAGTTTTGCAAAATTTTCCCCAACTTCCTATTAACATTGTTTCAAATTCTCGATACGGTGTTCTCTCTTGCTTACAGCTTCCCCATGTCTCTCTTCCAATGACCCTTAAAACAGTTATTGATAAACTGTTTTACCAAGTACAACAATTGCTCTTACAACGTTCAGAGCTAATTTTCTTTACTCACATCTGTGCACATTCTGCCCTTCCTAGACCCTTATCATTCGAAAATGCTACAATTGATGCCTTACTTTATCCAATAAAAGCAACAAACCAAAAATATCTCTTACAACATACCAATTCCAAAGGGTTACAAAAATCTCACGCTATTACTAAAAACCAAGCTCAAAATATTGTTCATTCTTGTTCCATAGGTACACACTTTGCTTTGCCACTTACTGCACCAGGTGTCAACGTAACAAGACTACAAACAAAACAAATATGACAAATGGATGTAATTTACATTTCTTCTTTCAGACAACAAAAATGTGTGCATCAAACTATAAACACTTGCACACATTTTCAATGGGCCACTACATTACATTCTAAAAAAGCTGACACTGTTATTACTCATTTGTTATCTTGTTTTGCAGTTATGAGATTACCAATTAAATTAAAAACTGATAATACACCTACCTGCCAATCTGCAAAATTAGCTTACTTTTTATCTCAATACCATATAACTCATACTTTTGATATTCCTTATAATAGTCAAAGACAAGCTATCATTAAAAGAGCTAATCATACCTTGCATAAATATCTTAAAAAAATAAAAAGGGGGAACAGGAGAGATTTATAAAACCTAAAGACATTCTGAATAAAACCTTACTTACCCTAAAGTTTTTAAATGTTTGGAGCAAAGGAAATTTATCAGCAGCAGAGTTGCATTTTCAAGGGAAAGAAGAGGATAAGAAGATCTTGAATACGCCTATTTGGTATAAAGATAAAAAGAATGGTTGGATCCCAGCATCATTAATATATTTGGGACGAGGGTATGCTTTCATTTCTGTTAATAATTACAGGTTTTGGACCCCAGTGAGATTGATTAAAATTAACAATGGTTGATCCCTTGGTTCAAAAATTCGAAGAGCTTACTATGCAGAGAAGCTCTACTTTCCGTACAAGGGAAGCAACACCTCCTACATGGGGTAAAATAAAGAAGTTGACCCAGGAAGCAGAAAAGACGTTAATGAAGGCGGGGCAACCTCTGAATCCTACCAGTCTTTTGCTTGCCATGATGGTGGTGGTGACATGTCAGGTAATTGGGGTATCGGCAAGTAATCATACATATTGAGCATATATACCTAATCCCCCATTAGTAAAAGCAGTTTCCTGGGGGAACCAGAAGTGCAGGTATGTACTGGATGAGACTGCCTTCTTTCCTCCACCAGCTTTCCAGGGAATAGAACATCTAATCATGAACAACAATATAATATTAGTAACTTGACAATTGCAGTGGAAGGTATTCCTTTATGCATAGGAAGACACCCCTTTTGTCTGTCCACCAAGGAACATTCTCATCATTCCTATTATACACGGGGGGTAAAGTATAATGACTACCATTTTGCTACTTTTACTGTGGTTGTTTCCACCAGGGGATTTGACACCTCGACAAAATCGTTAGACATTCATAATGGAAAACACATGTCGCTATATCCTGTTAACTTTTTTGTTCCTTCTCTAGAATCTTTGGAATGGAAATGTTGCCGAGGTCATAGACCCTTTAAAGTCATGAATTATTCAGGGTCTATCATTGTAGATTGGAGTCCAGATCATGGGCAATTCTTAAAAAATGGTCAAATAAATCTCTTAGGTGGCATCGTGTAGATGGCACTTTGATGGGCAATGGCAATGAAAGTTAAATGGCAGCAATTTGCACTTGAGGTGAGGTAAAGTCACTCAGTCGTGTCCGACTCTTTGTGACCCTGTGGACTGTAGCCTACTAGGCTTCTCCGTCCATGAGATTCTCCAGGCAGGAATACTGGAGTGGATTGCCATTTCCTTCTCCAGAGGATCTTCCCAACCCAGGGATCGAACCTGGGTCTCCCACATTGGAGGCAGACACTTTAACTGCTTAGCCACCAGGGAAGCCTTATCCCTCCTCAATTACAATTGCAAGGATATCCGCACATTCAAGGAGATATTTGGAAACTATGGACAGTTTCTGATAATCTCACTATCTGGTCAAGAAACTATAGTTTAGATAGTAGTGACTCTTCAGGTCCATTCCATGTTAAGTTACATGTTAATAAATCTTATTCTGCAATGGCATGTGTAAAATATCCTTTTGCATTGTTACATGGAAATTGGACTTGGAATGATACTGTGGGGTCTGTGTCATATGATTATTGTAACCTAACTCAATGTGTAAATCAGTCTTGGTGAAAAGAATTTGAAAGATGAGCCTATAACTCCAATTTCTTGTTAGTAATTGTTAAGGCTTGGACAAAAGTATGGTTGCCTATAAATGTGACTCGGCCGTGGTCAGATTCTTTTGCTGTTTCTCATCTAGTAGCCACTGTACAGACTTTGCTACACCGATCTCGACGTATGCTTGGTGTGGTCATTGCTTCTATTCTAGCAGTCGTGTCAGTAACTGCAACAGCAGCGGTAGCAGGCCTTGCGTTACACCAAGGAATTCAAACAGCTGATTTTGTTCAGGACTGACATAAAGACTCTCATTTGTTATGGTAACAACAGCGAGATTTAGATGCACAACTTGCTACCGACGTGCTCAATCTTCAACACACCGTTTCCTGGCTTGAAGATCAATTAACTGCTTTGTCTACACAAAGTATGTTGAAATGTGATTCGAATTCTTCTCAATTTTGTATAACACCTGTACCATTTAACATGAGTGAAAAATGAGAAAAAGTAAAACGATCTTTGACTGGACATCAAAATCTCACTACAAAAATTATAGACCTGGAACGACAAATTTTGTCTACTTTTAGCAAGACTTTGCCTGACATTGCAAGATCTAATTTGTTAAAAAGTATTCAAAAAGATTAAATAACTTAAATCCATTAGGGCATGTATCCACACTAATTGGGACTACCTTTGGGAACACTGTGTTTATATTACTTTTATGTTGTGTTGCTATTCTAGTCTTCCAACATGGCCAAAGGGAAACAACTAAAACGCGAAGCAAAAAGATCCAAACCATGCTACAATTTGTTAAAACAAACCGAGACATATAAATAAAGAGTTCTAGATGCCCATCATCTAGAGAGATTCCACCTAGCCCCCAAGAGGTGGCTGGATAGCCATTGACGGGTAAGACCCTCAGAGGAGGGCAACCTAAGACAGGCACAGCCACGAGAGGGGCTGGTGAGGCTGGAGGTTGGCCACCTACAGCTTTACGCTTTGCTCTACAAAACATCAATACAAATGTCTTGAGGGCTTAAATAAAATAAAAAGGGGGAGATGAAGGGTTAATGCGGCCACCATAGGGAAAGGAGAGATATGCATGCAAGCGGGTCTCTCTGATCAAGGCTGAACATGCTGGCAAGCGAGGCATTCTGCCAGGAGTCTGGACACAGGCTTGAGTTTAATGGTCCCTTGCTAACGAGGGAGCATTCCTTTCTTTTGATAAAAGGAGAGAAGAGGGCTATGGACAGACTTTGCAGTAAACAGAGGTTTCACTCCCCTTGCTGTATGATAACATGTATGCACCTACGCTGTACTGAAAAGGCTTATTCATGCAGTCTGGAATTCTGCCTATGGGGCTATATAATAATAAACCACAATTGTCTGCACATTCTTTTCCTCTGGCTGGAGTGTGTGTGTGTGTGTCTCCCGTACGTCTCGTGTGTCTTGTGTATTTTATGTCATTTCATTTGTAATCTCCAGTAATCAACATCTGTTTGTATAATTCATTTGGAATTGAGCACATACAACTCTTTTTTGTTGTCTGTTTTATGGGTAGAGACTACTCTCTGGATTAGATTTGAGTCAAGAAATTCAGAAGTCAAAATTGTAGAGTAAAACTTTTCTTCTTCTTCTTCTTCTTCCTCCTCCTCCTCCTTTTCCTCTTCTATTAGGAAAACTGGATTTGAATCTTTACCCAGGACAGTTTAATGATGGTTATTTTTAGGGATTAAATTTGCTTAGATATTTTTACTCTTGAATATCAGTATTAAGTTGATTTCTATTCAATTCAATCATTATCGATCTTTCTTTCATATCAATCTCTATTTCACCTTGTAGAGCTGCTATCTGTCAAAATATATCTATAGAGAGACTGACATTTGTTCCAGCACTCTCCTCCTCTTTACAGCACAGCAGTCAGACACCAATCAGTCAGCAAAGAGGCTCACTTTCCCCAGTATTTCTTTCATTTTTTAAAATATTAATTAATTAATTAGGCTGCATTGGGTCTTAGTTGTGGCACCGGGGATCTTCACTGTGTCATGTGAGATCTTTTGTTGCAGCAGGCACTCTCTAGTTGTGGTATGTGGGTTTCGGAGTTGCTCTGGAGCATGTGGGATCTTAGACCAGGGACTGAACCCATGTCCCCTGCATTGCAAGTTGTATTCTTAACCACTGAACCACCAGGGAGGTCCCACCATCCCTGGCATTTCTCCCTCCACTCAATACCAATCAGCATCGACTGAACACCTTCTCATTCCAGGCACTCAGGTGGGTTCAGCAGAGTGACAATGATGGATAAGAGTTGGCTTCTACCTGTGCCAGGAGGCAGTATGGGCCAGTGGTTATAACACAGATATAAATTTGGGAAGATCCTATTCTTACTATCTATGTGAACTTGGAAGTATTAACTATCTTTGTCCATTTTTAATCTACAAAAAGAGGGTTTAACAAATGAGGTAAAATAAACATTAGCTCCAGTGATTATCCATAAAAAAAGCTTATAATCTATGGGAGGGAAGACAGGCATGTGGGGCCCTAAATGGGAAACCTTAAAAACAAAGGGGCTAGCTTTGCGGTCGAAAACCTAAGATGGCGCCTGGCAGAAGAGATGGGGGCAGGGTCTATGTTGTCTGTCAAAGTTTTTGATTGGCTCTCTTGATTTCCATGCATGTAGACAGTGTGTGATCTCCATAGACTCCTGTTATAATGAAGGCACATGATGATTTGACCTTTAACGTGATTGGTGCAACTATGGAAAGTCCCTCCTAAAACCCTCCTGTTTGTCTATATAAGTTGGGAGTTTGCAACAATAAACCGGAACTCTTTCGATGGAACCCCTGTCACGTCTGATTGTCGCTCGCTCGTCAAGGAGCTGGGTTGGTGGACAGCAGGCTCACCTCTCCTCCAGCCCCTTGGCTTTGCTGAGGGAAGTTCCACTGCGTCTCTCTTTCTGCGGAGTGCCCCCACAGAAACTGGCACGCAACGTGGGACGTGAAGCGGATGGATGGAGGTGGTGTCATCGTGCGGCTCTGAAAGACGAGCAATGAAGGCTGGTCACAGCACGGAGCTCCCTTTAGAGGAGTATCACCCGAGGTAATCCGGACTTCAAGGTGGGCCCCCTCCTTTATGAGGGAAGTGGCAAAAAACTCTCCTGACTTATTTTCCTTCTCCTCTTCTTTTCTGATCTGTCCTTAATTCCTCTTTCTGGAGTTTCAGTGAACAGGCGAACGGTTGTGGAGGCAACTGATAAGTCCTGGCTAGGGCCACTCTCTGGCGGACTTTGAAGGGCCCACAACAGGTAAGCCTCAGTAACTAGAGCCCGACCGCGTGAAACTCCCCTTTAATCTTTCTTAACTAAGGATGTGGCCTAAAATCTTCCCTGTGGGCACGGGTCAGGCACTTAAAGGCCATTAGGGCGCCTGCCACTTGAAGACTCCCGTGACAGGATAAGAGGGTCACGGAGCGGGCTAGAAACCTCTAGGGTGCCTGCCCCCAGCAAGAAAACTTCCGTGCAATGACGCAGGCACATAAACAGTGCCAAAAGCATACCATAAGCCCAACTTTCTGGCCGCCACCACTCCCGGTAGGGTTTTCAGTGGTTGTCCTCAGTGACTTTTCTTTCTATCCTCTTTTGGCAGCATGGGAAATAACATTAACAAGTCTGATGAGCCTGCCCTCAAGGCGCTGAGATATATGCTCATAAGCAGGGGACTTGAGATTTCTGACGCTCAGGCCATTAAGGTCTGGGGGACCATTGTACGGTTGGCCCCCTGGGTTGCTTCAGCTAATCTGTTCTCTTGGGACACTTGGGATCAAGTACAAACCCTTGCTAGGCAGTGAGAGGCTCGATACGGTGAGGAGCCCCCTTAGGGTTCTGTCTGATCATTTTGGCCCTCAAGCTCTGCTTTTCACGGAGCGAGGAGCATGTCACTGATACAGGTGCCCCCAATTCAAAATCAGAAAAAAAATGGGAAAAGTTTGAAGAGGAACGAATCATGTTGGGCCAAGATATAGCAAAAGAGACTGCAGGGAATAAAGACTCTAGAACAAATAGTGGGCCATGGGAGCCTTTCAGGGATGATAAAAAGACAGATGAGAATAGAGACTCCTCTGATGCCTTGGGACCGGGAGCCCAGGGGAGAGATCTGTGCCCCTCCCTGCCTCCCCCATTTGAGGAAGTTTCGGGAGCACCTTGGGTGGGAGAGACAATGAGGTCACCTTGGAAAGGGAGAACCTATCCCGGGGACACTTGGGGATCCCTGCTGCCCTTTACCGGCCAGACTCAAGCCTTTCCTGTAAATGTTAACCTGGGGGAATAGGCCGGCAGCCTGGTACCCCTGGGAGGCCAATGATTTAAAAGAGCTTAAAAGGCAGTGGCAGAGGATGGCCCAAACTCCCCGTGGGCAGAAACTATTCTCCAGGCCTGGCTCATCAACCACAAGAGGGACACTTTAAGAAGGAGTGCCCTCAAGGCGGGGGAAGACCTACTGGTCAGAAACCTCCCACTATCCCATTTATGTACACCATCTTAAGGGTCATCAAGATTTACCTGGATTGCTTTCAATGGGAAATTCCCTGGCCGATACAGCAGCCTCCCTTACAATCCAAGCTTGTAACTTACAAGATGCCTATGCTCATGATCTTACTCATATAAATTGGAGAGGGCTACATAAAAGGTTCCCCCAGATCCCTATTAGAGAATTAAAAAAATTATACATACTTGTAAATCCTGTTTTCCTTATTTACAAATACCGCCTTTACAGCCCCCAGGAGTAAACCCTCGAGGGCAAAACACAATGTGCTGTTGCAAACTGATGTAACCTATTATTCCCCTTTTGAAAAACTTAAGCGCCACCATCAAAATTTAAAGGCTCAATTACAAAAACAAAAGGGGGAATGAGCCCTCACCAGCAACTTGGAATGGCACTCTTTAAACATTTTAAATTTTTCAAAAAATGAACCGATACCATATTTTCAAAAACATTTGGTCTAATCAAGAAATAAAACCTGAAATACAAGTGAGATGGAAAGACCCCGTCACTGGTTAGTGGAAGGGGCCCCATCCACTCCTTACAATGGGGAGAGGATTTGGATGCATATTCCCCATTGGGGACCCCAGCCCTATATGGGTACCAGCAAGGAATCTGAAATTTACACAAGAGAGAGGTCAAATCTCAAAACCTGACACAGATTAAAGAGACATTCACATATTGAGCCCAAGAACAAAAAGTTCTTGAGGCGATCTTTTCTTCCCTTTCAGATCATCGATGCGGTGACCCTGGTGGACACTACTCCTGGTGATCATCAGATTACCTATCCTCTCCTTGCTGACCTTCGTCATTGCCATGGCTGTGCAACAGTTTTTAAAATCTTTGAAGTCTGGGTTTAACAACACAAGGCCATCAACCATGAGGGTACAACAGTGTCAGCATCCGTGCTGGGAGTTCAACAAGCTCAGACCATCGAGGTTATAAACAACACATCCACTGCCTCTGCTCAAGGATTTCAAACCAGCTCGAACACCTGAAATCTGCCTGAAAGGGCGAGCCGTCCAACACATGACCAAAAAAGGACATCAGGCCAGCACCGGTAGTTGGCTGGTGCCCAAACAGGAACCGAAAAGCAGACTAGACTTCCGGGGCCAGCCCTGAAGCCCCGATCCAATCAGGGGACAACAGGAAACCATAGACACCAATCACCGCTGTAGCCTGTGCTTATTGCCTTAATGGGAAAAACCTGGCCTGTCCACCAGCCCTTGCTATAAAACCTCCCGCACCCCTCCTCGCCTCGCAGACTCCCTTTGTTCCCTCGCTTGCTTGCCCCCGGGAGTCCTGCCCGGGAGTGACTGCCCAATAAAGGCCTTTTACTAACGGTCCCTAGAGGTGGCTTTTTCTTCCCGCGGTGTTTTCTTACATCTGGCACCCAACGTGGGGCTCGAGGTGAGGGCCTCTGGCACTCGCCGTTGAGGCCCCCTCGAGCTCCACCACTGTGGTAGCCCCAGACCCAGGCAACTGACCAACCTCCCAGACAGCAGAATACGTGGTAAGTCCCTTCGGCTCTGGGGCCTGCCCTCCCTGGTGACCACTTCCTAGGGCCCTGTAATGGGTGCGCACTTACTGGGCCCTCCCAGTCACCAGTTCATGAGGGAGACGTCCCAAACGACTGTGTGGACCTCCGGCTTCGGCCTCCGGCTTTGGTGCCCCCTCCCGGTCATCAGTTCGTGAGGGAGACGTCCCGAACGACTGAATAGACCTCCGGCTTTGGCTTCTCCGGTCCTGCAGTCCGTGAAGAAGACGTTCCAACTGGCTGCTCGGACCTCTGGCTTCCCTCAGTGTGTCCAAAGATGTTTGGACACCGGGGTTCACCTCCGCGTCATGTGGTCGCCATGGGATCGACAGCCTCCAAACCCGATCCTCGATATTCTACTCCTTTGGAGTGCCTATTGGCTAATTTGCAGACCCTAAGACTGAAAAGATATATCCGTCCTAAACAGCTTACCTTTTTGTGCTCTCAGGCCTGGCCACAATATTCTCTGGATAACGGCTCACAGTGGCCGGCCGCAGGGACATTAGACTTTGATGTCCTCCGTGATTTAGACAATTACTGCCGGAGAACGGGAAAATGGTCTGAGGTCCCTTATGTTCAGGCCTTTTGGGCGTCACGTTCCTGCCCTACCCTGTGCACCACATGCGCCCCCAGCCAGATTTTGCTCATCATGGCTCCCCGATCCCTACCCCCCAGGCCAAGCCCATCCCTTCCTCTTCTGAGTCTTCGGCTTTTACTATTCCCCCGGAAGAACTGACTGCTCCTCCTCCATACGCGTCCCCCACGACTTCTACCTCCTCAGCCCCTTCCACTCCTTCCACCTCATCTACTCCAGCTTCCACACCAGCTCCGGAGGTTTCACCCCTAGCTCCGACTCCGGCAACACCTGGTCCTATTCTCTACCCTCCCCTCCCTTCGGTGGCCCCGTCGCCCTCTCCGGTCAGCTCTCACACTCGCTCTCACAGCAGCCTGCAGGAACCCCCTCCCTCCGTTCCTCCTTCCTCATCCCCGGCTTCGCTATTTCCCTTCCGGCAGGTGGCCGGAGCTGAGGGCCTAGCCCAGGTCCATGTTCCCTTTTCTCTTCAGGACCTGGCACAGATTAAAGCCAAACTGGGATCCTTTTGTTCCAATCCTACTCAGTACATTAAACAGTTCACGGGCCTGACTCGCGCCTATGCTTTGACCTGGCAGGACATTTATGTCATTTTGGGGTCTTCCACCACCCCAGAGGAGAGACAGGCCATCTAGACAGCGGCCAAGGCTCAGGCCGATCAGAGACACATTGCTAATCCTTCTCCCGAGTGCCCCCGGGGCTCGGGTGGTTCCTGACGTCGATCCTGATTAGAACTATCAGGAGGGGGGTGGTGGCCAGCAGCAAATACGCTATATGATAGAGTGCCTTCTTGATGAGATAGAGGTGTCCTCTCATAAAGTTGTAAATTTCCTTAAATTAGATGAGGTGACTCAGGGGCCTGATAAAAATCCAGCCATGTTCCTCAATCGGCTTACTGAGGCCCTCATTCAATACACCAGGCTGTCCCCTGAGTCCCCCGTAGGGGCAGCCACCTTGGCCAGTCGTTTTATCTCTCAGTCTGCCCCTGATATTCAGAAAAAACTGGCCAAGGCTGAGGACGGTCCTCAGACCCTAACCGAGATCTGATAAAAATGGCTTTCAAGGTCTACAACACCCGTGAAAAAACTGCTGAGGCCAGCCAAAAGGCAAGGCTTAAACAAAAGGCCAAATTTCAGGCTAGCCTCCTCAACCAGCAGGCGAGTCTCTTTAGCCAGCAAACCCAAGCCTTGGTGGCGGCCCTGTGGCTGGCTGTGAGCTCGGGGTCCCAAAAGCCCCCTCTGGGGGCCTGCTTCAAGTGCGGCCAAAAGGACACTGGGCCAAGACGTGCCCTAACCCACGCACTCCATCCAAGCCGTGTCCGTTGTGCAAGCAATGAAGACATCGGGCCAGTGACTGTCCCCGGGCCTCTCGGGCCCCGACCTCTAGGGGCCGGGGACCAGAGCGCCCCAGGGAGACTTCCTGCCCTACTCTGGCTTTGGAGCTATTGAGCTTCGACAAAGACTGATGCCGCTCAGACTCGGGGACCCCGATCACCCAAGCTGAGCCCAGGGTAACGCTTCAGGTAGCGGATAAGTCTATCAACTTTCTGGTTGATACGGGGGCTACCTATTTGGTCCTTCCTTCCTTTGGAGACATTCTGTATCCTTCCCAGATTTCGGTTATGAAAATTGACGGCCAACCTTCACGTCCTCTCCAAACCCAACCACTGTCCTGTCAGTTAGATTCCTGCATGTTCACTCACTCCTTTTTAGTCATTCCTTCCTGCCCTACCCCGCTTTTGGGAAAAGATATACTCGTTAAACTAAAAGCCACCCTCCACCTGACTCCCGGATCGGCCCCCACGTCGGGGGCCTTCCTGATGCTACTTGCAGACCCCCTGACTCCTCCAGTTAGTCCTGAGGTCTGAGATACCCGAGTTCCAGTGGTGGCTTGGCACCACCCTCCAGTCCTCATTCGGCTAAAAGATCCCACCTCTTTTCCGGCTCGACCCCAATTTCCCTTGTCAGTTCGTAGCCTTAAAGGATTAAAGCCCATCATCGACCGTCTCATGAGACAGGGTCTCCTAATCCCCATGACCTCCCCCTGTAACACGCCCATCCTTCCCGTCCAAAAGGCTTCCGGTGACTACTGGCTGGTGCAGGATCTCCGCCTGATTAATGCGGTGGTGGTCCCCGCCCATCCACTTGTCCCTAACCCTTACACTCTCCTCTCCTCTATTCCTCCTCAAACTTCTCATTTCACTGTCATTGACCTCAAAGATGCTTTCTTTACCATCCCGCTTCATCCCGACTCTCAGTTCCTCTTTGCTTTCACCTGGACTGATCCAGACACTCAGCTGACCACCCAGCTCACGTAGACTGTACTACCTCAGGGGTTCAGAGACAGCCCCCATTACTTTAGACAAGCCCTGTCCTGAAATCTGGCTCGGTGCTCTCTTCGCCCTAGCACTTTCATCCAGTACGTGGACGATTTGCTTCTTTGCAGCCCCTCAGAAGAGACCTCCCGACAACACACTGCGACCCTCCTTAATTTCCTTGGCTCCCAGGGCTATAGGGCCTCAAAATCCAAGGCTCAACTAACCCAGATCTCTGTTGTCTATCTAGGTCTCCAAATCACTCCCACCACTAAAGCCCTGACAGCAGATCAGTGTAGCCTCCTCCGGTCCATCTGTCCTCCAGCCAATGGAGATCAGATATTGTCCTTTTAGGGCTGACAAGATTTTTCCGACACTGGGTCCCAAATTACGCCACCCTGGCCAAGCCTCTGTATGCTGCAGCTAAAGAGACCCCCACAGGACCACTGTCTTCCCCCACTAAAGTAACTCAGGCCTTTCATGCTTTACGCTCCACCTTACTGGCTTCACCTCCTCTCTTTCTTCCAAACCCAAATTATCCACACCATCTATATACTGACCAAAAAAAAAAAAAGGCTTTAGAGCCCTGGTACAACCAGTTGGCCCAAAACTGCTGCCTATTACTTATGTGTCTAAACAGCTAGACCCCACGGCCAAAAAATGGTTTCCCTGTCTGCAAGCACTAGCGGCAGCGGCCACACTATACACAGATGCAAAAAAGTTAGTCCACGATCAGCCTCTGACCATTTTCTCACCTCACCGCTTAAGTGATCTTTTAGCTTCCAGATTTCTCTCTGATCTCAGTGACTCTAGGCTCCAGCAATTTCATTTGGTGTTCCTAGATAACCCACAAGTTTCTGTGGGTCATTCTCCATAACTAAATCCCCTCTCATCATTACCTTCTCTTCCCCCTTACAAAACCTTCAGCTCACTCATGTATTGAGACCCTTGAGTCCCTCATGCAGCCGCCTCACAATTTGTTTGCCAGACCTTTACAAAACCCAGATTTGACACTGTTCGTAGACAAAAGTTCAAAGCGAGACTCTGACGAGATCCGGAGGGTGGCCTATGCTGTGGTAACCACCCGAAAAGTCCTAGAGGCCCAGTCCCTGGCTCCAGGGACGACCTCCCAAAAGGCAAAACTAATAGCCTTAACTAGAGCCTTACATCTGGCAAAAAAAAAAAAAAAGGGGGGCTAACATTTATACTGATTCCAAATACGCTTTCTTAATCGCCCATTCCCACGCAACAATCTGAAAAAAGCGGGGCTTCCTGACCACTAAAAGATCTCCCATTTGCAATGCCTCCCATATTACCAAATTGTTAGACGCCTTATCCTTGCCCAAAAAGTAGCTATCATACACTGCAAGAGACATCAGAATGCTCATGATTCGGTCGCCGCAGGTAACAACATGGCCGACCAAGTGGCTCGACAGACTGCCTTACAGCAAGCCCCCAAATCTGTGTTGGCCTTAAGGTCGGCATTTATACCCAAATACGCTGATAAAAAGCCCAGACGTTACTGATGCAGGAGGGGGCCCAAAAACATTCATCGGGGTAGATACTGTATTATGACAAGCTGGTACTCCCTGAGCACCAGGCAAAAGACATCATATCCCAAATCCATAACACTCTACACATTAGACCAAGGGCCCTCCTCTCTTTCCTTAGTCCTATCTTTGCCCCTTGGCATCTTAGATGTGCAGTATACGATGTTCATCGTTCTTGCTTGACATGTGCCTCCACCTCTCCTCAGGGAGGACTTAGACCCCCCCTCCAGACCACACATCAACTCAGGGGACACTTGCCTGGGCAAGACTGGCAGATAGACTTCACTCACATGCCCAGGCATCAAAGCCACCACTATCTGCTAGTCTTGGTAGACACTGTCTCGGGTTGGGTCGAGGCCTTCCCCACCGCCCGAGAGACCGCGGCGGTGGTGGCGGAGGTCTTGACAACCCATCTCATTCCCAGGTTTGGGCTACCTAATTCCCTCCAGTCTGACAATGGGCCTACATTCATCTCACAGATCTCCCAGCAGGTGACTGCGGCCTTGGACATCGCCTCGCATCTCCACATCCCTCACTGGCCTCAATCGTCAGGCAAGGTAGAGAGGGTAAATGAGATCATCAAAACACACCTGACCAAACTTGCTTCAAAATTGCGACTGTCCTGGGTCGACCTCCTCCCTCTGGTGCTCACTCATATGCACACCACGCCTCACTCAAAGACAGGTTTGACCCCCTTCAAACTGCTTTACAAAGGCCCTATCTTCTGACCTACCTCCCAGAGGGAAAGACTCCCCCACTCGCGGGGTACCTCCCTCTCTTTTCCCTCCTACAGTCTTTGTTAAAAAAACACGCTGACCGGGTCTTGCCACAACCGACGGACGACAAAGGCCAGTCCGGCCTTTGGCCCCAGGAGATCAGGTACTGCTAAAAGTTCTTAACCCCCGCCCGCTACAACCCCGCTAGACGGGACCCCATACGGTAATCCTCACCACTCCTACGGCAGCCAAACTCCTAGGACACAAGCCCTGGTACCACCTGACCCAACTTAAGCTCGCACCCCCAGGTTTTCCTGACCCTGACCTTAAAAAAAAAAGATCCTACCGCTCTGTCCTTACTAGACCAACTAAGCTAACTATCACCCAGACTCCTCTTCCCCCAATTCCAAAAGAACCAAAGACATTGCCTCCTGTCACTTACTAAAATTGCTGTTCCTTACCTCTAAAGTGCTATTCCCATGAAGAGCCCAGATTGGGCAGTGCTCTTTTTCCATTGACTCTGTCCAGGGTCCACAGGTCCCTACAAGACCCTGGCTGAAAAAACAGTGCAGATTAGATTCACAAAAACTTACCGGCCAGCCCAAGAAGAGACAATCTGTTACACGTTCCCCAAATTGGGTCTGCTACGAGGCCGCCGCCCAAATAAAAAGATTCAACGCGTTTCTTATCTCACAGACCGGGCTTGTCATCATGGCAAGCCCCCAAGTTGTGGACATTCTGCCTGACAGGTGTAATGCTCGGCCTAAGTCCTGACTCTTCTCCGGCTCAGGCTAATGTTTTTATCTCTTGGGCACACTACTATGCTAATTACTATAATACCTCCACATGCTGGGTTTACACTGCCATGCCACTGTCAGTCCAAAGTGGGCTGCCATGGTGGGCAATGCCAATAGGTGACGGTGCTATAAAATCCCTTTGTGGCTTCCTAAAACAACAAAAACGGTTTTATTCAAGCCTCATGTACAAATATTCCAGTTTTTCTTGGTGTAAAAACACCACCACTCGCCCAGATATTGTTGTTTTTGATGTTACTGTCAGTCATCAGGTTATAGTTTCTGCATTTACAAGATACGTTAATGACACCCCAAAAAGACCAACTTCAAATGTCGTCTCGCTTCCTCGAGACTACTATCAGATTTGAGATGAATACTTCTGGATGACACCAGAAACAAGACAGCTCATTAGATCTGCAGACCTGTGTTGAAAACAGAAAAAACACCAGCCTCGATATAGACAGACGGCCTTGTTAAAACATCTGTTAAAACATGTAGAGATATTGTCCCAAACTCTATGTAAAACGGTTTTTGATGTGACCTTTACTGTAGATAAGGCCAATGTATGGCCAAGATCTGATTAGACAAACAACCCGGATATCCGTTGGGTGGTGCCCAATGACACCAGGTAAATATGTGGCACCAACGTGTGGCCGTGGCTCCCTGTTGGGTGGGTAGGCAGATACACCCTGGGGTTGTCTTCGCCCCAGGTCAGATCCACACGAAAAAGATGCCTACACCAGCAAATCTGCCCCTCATCAGAGCCAGGTGGACCAGGTCACTCTTTCGCTGGTATGATTATTTGGCAGCCGTGTTCGTGCCCTCCATTAAAAACCTAGATGTTATGACCCGTGTCGACTCCCTTACAAATTTCACTAAACAGTCTTTGTTAAAAATCACCAAGGCCCTTGAGGCCTTAAACAAAAAATAAAAACAAATGTGCAAGGCCATATTACAAAACAAGATGGCTCTAGATATCCTTACAGCAGCCCAGGGCAGAACTTACGCTATTATAAAAACAAAATGCTGTGTGTATATTCCAGACCTTTCCCAAAATGTTACAGATGCTCTCACTGAGATACGAGACAGTGTCTCCAGGTTGAGAGATGACTCTCCCTCCCTTTTAGACGAGATCACGTCCTGGTTCAAGTTCAGTTGGTAAAAGCCCATTTTCATATTTGTCCTTGTAGTGCTAACCCTTCTTCTTTTGGGGCCTTGTATCCTCAGCTGCTTGTCAAACGTGACCCTAAACATGTGCCAGCTGAGACGACGGCCCAACGCAGTCCAGCTAATGGTGCTGCAACAGCAGTACCAGGGACCTCTACCAAACACCCCAAGGCATATTTGACAACAGACGCCCCAGTCATCCCGATCACCCCCTCCCCCTCATTGCCTCCGTTCAGCAGGAAGTAGCCAGAAAAATTGGCACCCCTTGTCCTATATCAAAGAGGCTGGGATGAAAGGGTGAGCCGTCCAACACATGACCAAAAAGGACATCAGGCCAGCACCGGTAGTTGGCTGGTGCCCAAACAGGAACCGAAAAGCAGACTAGACTTCCGGGGCCAGCCCTGAAGCCCCGATCCAATCAGGGGACAACAGGGAAACCATAGACACCAATCACCGCTGTAGCCTGTGCTTATTGCCTTAATGGGAAAAACCTGGCCTGTCCACCAGCCCTTGCTATAAAACCTCCCGCACCCCTTCCCGTCTCGCAGACTCCCTTTGTTCCCTCGCTTGCTTCCCCCGGGAGTTCTGCCTGGGAGTGACCGCCCAAATAAAGGCCTTTTTACTAACGGTCCCTAGAGGTGGCTTTTTCTTCCCACTGTGTTTTCTTACACCGCCATGACGGGACTCCAACAACAGCTTGATCTCCATGCCAGCGCGATCGAGACGTTGTGTTCTGGCTGCGATGTGAGATACCCCAGCTTTTGTCTGACAGCTTTTCCAGTGTTAAATGAGACTAACAGTTAAAAAAAGGGAGCAATGGATTTGTGGGACTGGAAACAAAGTCCATTCACCTGGTTTAAAAATGCCTTCTATTTGCTTGTTTTTGTTGTTCTGCTTGTTGTGGTGTTAAAAAGGTTATGCTTGCCCAGGTCATGGAAGAGGAGCCCCTCGTTGGGAATCCACAAAACCCCTGGATTAATTTAGCCCTTCAAGAGATTAACCGAGATAAATAAGAGTTCTAGATGCCCATCATCTAGAGAGATTCCACCTAGCCCCCAAGAGGTGGCTGGATAGCCAATGATGGGTAAGACCCTCAGAAGAGGGCAACCTAAGATAGGCACAGCCGCGAGAGGGGCTGGCGAGGCTGGAGGTTGGCTGCCTACAGCTTTATGCCTTGCTCTACAGAACAGCAATACAAATGTCTCGAGGGCTTAAATAAAATTTAAAAAAGGGGGGGGATATGTGGGGCCCTAAATGGGAAACCTTAAAAACAAAGGGGCTAGCTTTGCAGTCGAAAACCTAAGATGGCGCCTGGCGGAAGAGATGGGGGCAGGGTCTATGTTGTCTGTCAAAGTTTTTGATTGGATCTCTTGATTTCCATGCAGGTAGGCAGTGTGTGATCTCCATAGACTCCTGTTATAATGAAGGAACATGACAATTTGACCTTTAACGTGATTGGTGCAACTATGGAAAGTCCCTCCTAAAACCGTCCTGTTTGTCTATATAAGTTGGGAGTTTGCAACAATAAACTGGAACTACTTCAATGGAACCCCTGTCGAGTCTGAGTGTCGCTCGCTCGCTGGGGAGCTGGGTTGGCGGACAGCAGGCTCACCTCTCCTCGGGAACCCTCGGCTTTGCTGAGGGAAGTTCCACTGCCTCCACTCTTTCTGCAGAGCGCCCCCCACAAGGCAGACAATCAAGTCGTGTATGTATCAGCCTGTCTGGGAAGTGCTGTATCATGGGTATAAACTAATGGTTTGGAAACAGAAAGGAGATGGCATTCTGAGTGGAGGGCTCAGGAAGCTTGGTAGAGGAGCCGATGTTTGAGGTAGACTGTAAATAATCTTGCAGAACAGAGAAGAATGCTCACTGGGTCATTTCTATTGTCCTTTGTTCAGTGCAAGTAGTATGTGTATGGTTTCCAGAGAATAGGACTTTGATTTTTCTTCTGTCCACATTTGGAGGCCTCATACAATCCATCATACAGTCAGCTATTTAATTCAAGGTTGTCTGTCAATGTGGATAAATCAACAAAAAGGACATATTTCCCTAGAATTGTTGAGGAAACTTCCATGCTGGCTCAGACAGTAAAGAATTGTCTGCAATACAGGAGACCTGGGTTCAATCCCTGGGTTGGGAAGATCCCCTGGAGGAGGGCATGGCAACCCACTCCAGTATTCTTGCCTGGAGAATCCACATGGGCAGAAGAGCCTGGCAGGCTACAGTTCATGGGATTGCAAAGATCTGGACACGACTGAGCGACTAAGCACAGCACAGCACATTCTGTCACTGTGGCTAAATCAATGAAAAGAACACATTTCCCTAGAATCACTAAGGGAATAATTTCATGACTAGTTCTTTGCCATGTAAATAAGCTTTAATTGTATAGTTGCTGAGAAAACACTGAGAACCAAGGAACATTCCTCCAACAGAGACGCAAGGGTGGTAGTACAATTTCAAGTTGCTTCCAGTTTGGAAGGGTCTGAAGGAAAGAACAAAGTCTAGATCTTGTGTTTGGTGTACAAGATCCTTCATAATCTGATGCTAACCTTCTCATCCACCTTACCCCTTCCTACTCTCCAATACAGCACCTATGTTCCTATATAAAGCTTTTATTATTGTACCCCAAACAGAAACCCATTCCTCATTTAACGCTTACCCATCATTTTCTGTATTCTCTTTTCTGTCCTCTTGGTCTATTCAAAGTGAAAGTCACTCAGTCGTGTCCAACTCTTTGCAACCCCATGGACTCTGGCCCCCCACCCACCCCCCAGGCTCCTCTGTCCTTGGGGATTCTTCAGGCAAGGATATTGGAATGGGTTGCCATGCCCTCCTCTAGAGGATTTTCCTAACTCAGGGATTGAATCCAGGTCTCCTGCATTGCAGGCGGATTCTTTACCAACTGAGGCACCATGGAAACCATTCAAATCCTACCCAAATCTTGAGACTGAGGTCAAAGGGGTCTTCTATGAAGATCTGTTAGCTCTGATTCATAGTCATCTTGTCCACACCAGCAATACTTGTGTCATATGGGAAACATTTTTTGTTTTGAACTTTTAATTTTGTGTTGGGGTATAACTGATAAACATAGGTTCGATCCCTGGTTCAGGAAGATTCCCTAGAAAAGGAAACAGCAACTCATGCCTATATTCTTGCCTGGAGAATCCCATGGACAGTGGAGCCAGGCAGGCTATAATCCACAGGGTCACAGAGAGTCAGTTAAAGAGATTGAAGTGACTTAGCATGCATAGCCAATTAACAATGTTGTGATAATTTTAGGTGAACGTCTAAGGGACTCAGCCATGCATATGCATATATCCATTCTCTCCCAAACCCTGCTCCTATCCAGGATGCCACATAAGAGCAGAGCTCCTGTGCTATACAGGGGACAGGGGACCTTTTTTTTTTTTTTCTTGTTGCTTTCTATATTTGATATAGAGATCAATTACTTATTCTACTGGAAATTTCTGGTCTGGGGCCTTCTTAAATTTCATTTATGTTCTCAATGACATTTAGTAGCATGTATGCAATAGGTGTTTAATGAATAATTATTGAGTTCTTGTGTTTAGTTACCTTAGAGCAAGCTTGTGCTAACCATGAGATATCCAAGGAAGTCACTACTACCTGGCCTTAGACATTTCCCAGTGTGACGTTTGTAGGTTAGCAATACTATTAAATGCTTACGTGACTGAAAATGCTTACGTTCTGCTCTTTAATGCTGAACCCTCTGTTTGGGAAGTCCAGTTATTCTTCTATAAAACTTGCCTGCCCATTTTTGGAATGGGTGAATTTTTTTTTTTTTTTAGTTGTATGATCTCTTTGTATATTTTGGAATAAGTCCTTCTTGGTTGTATCATTTGCACATATTTTCTCGCAGTCAGTGGTCTAACTTTTTGTTTTGTTATGGTTTCTTTTGCTGTCCAGAAGACTGTAAGTTTGATTAGGTCCTATTTGTTTATTTTTGGTTTTTGTCTTGGGAGGCTGAAGAAAGGAAACATTGGTATGATTTGTGTCAGAGAATGTTTCACCTACATTCTATTTTAGGAGTTTGTGGGATCTTGTTGTATATTTAGATGCCCTTTGAGCCATTTTGAGTTTAATTTTGTGTATGGTGTGAAGATGTGCATGCAGCTGTCCAGCTTTGCCAACACCTTCTTTATGTATATTCTTGCCTCCGTTGTCAAAAATTAATTGTCCATAGGTGTGTGGGTTTATTTCTGGGCTCTCTGTTCTGTTCCATTGATCTGTATGTCTATTTTTGTACCAATACCATGCTATTTTGATTACTGTAGCCTTGTGGTATTGTCTGAAGTCTGGAAAAATGTGAAAAATGTCATGGGTAATTTAATAGAGATTACATTTAATTTGTAGATTGCTTTGGGAAGTATGGCCATTTTAACATTAATTCTTCCAATCCAAGAGCATAGGATCATTTTCCATTTATTTCAATCATCTTTAATATCTTTTATTGATATTTTGTAGTTCTCAGCATATAATTCTTTCATCTCCCTTGGTGAGGTTTATTCCTAAATATTTTATTTTAGGGGGTGCAATTTTAAAAGACTGCTTACATTCCTTTCTGATATTTCATTGTTAGCATAAAGAAATACAATTGATTTCTGTATATTAATTGTATATCCTGCTACCTTTCTGACTTTATCAGTTCTAGTATTTTTTGTGTGGAGTCTTTAGGGTTTTCTATATATATTATCATGTCATCTGCTGAGGATAACACTTTTACCTCTTCTGTACTAATTTGAATACCTTTTAGATCTTTTTCTTGTCTGATTGCTGTGGCTAGAACTTCCAATGCTATGTTGAAGAGAAGTGGAGAAAGTAGGCATCCTTGTCTTGTTCCAGATTTTAGCAGGAAGGCTTTCAGCTTTTCACCATTGAGTATTGTATTGGCTGTGGGTTTGTCATAAATAAATTTTATTATGTTGAGATATGTTCCATCTACCCACTTTCATAATGGTTTTTATCATGAATAAATGTGTAGTTTGGTCAGATGCTCTTTTCTGTATCTATTGAGATGATCATGTGGTTTTTGTCCTTTTTATTTATGTAGTGTATCACATTAATTGATCTGCATCTGTTGAGCCATTTTTGTGACCCTGGGATTAATTCAACTTGGTCATGGTGTATGACCTTACTTATGTGTCATTGGATCTGGTTGCTAATATTTTGTTGAGAATTTTTACACCTATATTTATCAAAGATGTTGGCCTGTACTTTTCTTTTTGGTAGTGTCTTTGTCTAGTTTTAGTATCAGAGTGACGGTGGCTTTGTAGAATGGCTTTGGGAATATTCCTTCCTCTTCAATCTTTTGGAAGAGTTTGAGAAGGTTTGGTATAAGTTCCTCTTTGACATTTGGTAGGATTTCCCAGTGAAGCTATCAGGTCCTGGACTTTAGTTTGTAGGGAGTTTTAAAATTACAATCTTGTTTCACTTCTACTGATTAGGCTGTTCAAATTACCTATTTCTTCTTTATTTAGTTTTGGTGAGCTGTATGTTTCTAGGAGGTTGTCCATTTCTTTCAGGTTACCAAATTTGTTAGCATATAATTGTTATAATTGTTCTAGGTATTCTCTTATGATTTTATTCTGTATTTCTACAGTACCTATTATTATTTCTCCTTTTTGTTTCTGATTTAGTTTAATTGGTTCTTTTCTTTCTTAGTCTTGGTGAGCCTGGCCAGAGGTTTGACAATTTTTAGCCTTCCAAAGAACCAGTTCTTGGTTTTACTGGTTATCTCTATTTTTCAAAATCTCTATTTTATTTATTGATTACCTCTCTGATCTTTTGTATCTCCTTCTTTCTGCTGAATTTAGGTTCTGTTTGTTCTTTTTTCTAATTCCTTTAGGTACTGGGTTAGGATATTTATTTGAGACTCTTCTTGTTTGTTTTAAAGACACCTGAATCAATATGAATGTCTTTCTAAGAACAGCTTTTGCTGCATTCTATAGGTTTTGTGTGATTGTGTTTTCATTGTTACTTGCCTGAAGGTATTCTCTAATTTCTTCTTTGAGTTCATCTTTGACCCACTGATTTTTTTTTTAGTCTCCATGCAATTGTTTTTCTCATTTCTTCATCTGTGTTTGATTTTCTGTGACACGTAGCTTCATGCCATTGTGGTCAGAAAAGATGCCTGAAATAATTTCTATGCTCTTAAATTTGTCAAGGCCTGTTTTGTGCCCTAGTATGTGTTTAATACTAGAGAATGTTCCATATGCACTTGAAAATAATCTGTATCTGGCAAGAGCTGTTATTTTGAGAAGATAAGCAAAACTGACAAAACTTCAGCTAGACTTAACAAGAAAGGGCTCAAATAAAAGAGGAGAAGTTGCAACCAATAACACATAAATACAAAGAATAATGAGAGACTACTAGGAATACTCATATACCAACCAAATTATCAGCCTAGAAGAAATGGGTAAATTTGGGAAAACATACTATCTCCCAGGACTAAATCAGGAAGAAATAGAAAATCTGAACAGACTGATACTAGTAAAGAGGTTGAATGAATAATCACAAGCCTCCTGGAGTCAGGGGAGAATGGATACATGTATATGTATGCTTGAACACCTTTGCTGTCTACGTGAAACTATCACAGCACTGTTGATTGGCTATACTCCAATATAAAATAAAAAGTTAAAAAAAAAAACTGATGAGGAGGGAATACTTTCAAACTCATTTTATGAGACCAACATTACCCTGATACCAACACCAGATAAAGACACTACAAGGGGAAAAAAAAATAATACAGGCCAATATATCTGATTTAAAAAATACAAAAATTCGCAACAGAATATTAGCAACTTGAATTGAACTGTACATTAAAAGAATCATATACCATGAAAAAAAAATAATCACAAACCTCCCTATTGGAAAAGTCCAGGACTAGACAATTACATTGAAGAATTCTACCAAACATTCAAGCATTAATAGCAATCCTTCTCAAACTCTTCCCTAAAAATAGAAGAGAACATTTCCAAGCTAATTTTATGAGGTCAGCTTTACTGTGATATCAAAATCAGGCAAGGATACCACAAGAAAAGGGGATTACAGACTAATATCCCTAGTAAACATAGATGCAAAAATCCTCAGCAAAATATTTGTACACTGAATCCAACAATATATAAAAGGTTCATATACCACAATCAAATAAAATTTATTCCAGACATACGAGGATGGTTCAACATTCAAAAAAATCAATCAGTGTGCCATACTACATTAACAAAATGCAAGATAAAAATTATATAAACATCTTAACAGATGCAGAAGAAGCATTTGATAAAATTCAACATCTATTCATAATTTAAAAAAACTTTCAACAGAGTGGGTATAGAGGGAATGTACCTCAATAAAGGCCACAAATGACAAACCCAGTGACACAATACTCAGCAGTGAAAATCTGAAAACATTTCCTTGGAGATCAGAAACAGGACAAGGATGTCCACTCCTGCCACTTTTATTCAACATAGTATTGGAAAACCTAGCCAGAGCAATTAGTCAAGTAAAAGAAGAGTCATCTAAATTATAAAGGGAGAAGTAAAACTGTCACTATTTGCAAATGAGATGATAGTCTATAGAGAAAACCCTAATGACTCCATCATAAAGCTGTTAGAATAAATACAGTAAATATGCCGGATATAAAATCCATATACTTATATGTTACATTTACATACAGTTATAATGAACTAACCTCAACTAAAATCAATAACCTCAACTAAAATCAATAACCAAACATATGCAGATGACACCACCTTTATGGCAGAAAGTGAAGAGGAACTAAAAGCCTCTTGAAAGTGAAAGAGGAGAGTGAAAGAGGTGGCTTAAAGCTCAACATTCAGAAAATGAAGATTATGGCATCTGGTCCCATCACATGGGAAATAGATGGGGAAACAGTGGAAAGAGTGTCAGACTTTATTTTGGGGGGCTCCAAAATCACTGCAGATGGTGACTGCAGCCATGAAATTAAAAGACGCTTTCTCCTTGGAAGAAAAGTTATGCCAACCTAGATAGCATATTGAAAAACAGAGACATTCCTTTGCCAACAAAGGTCCGTCTAGTCAAGGCTATGGTTTTTCCAGTGGTCATGTATGGAAGTGAGAGTTGGACTATGAATAAGCCTGAGAGTCGAAGAATTGATGCTTTTGAACTGTGGTGTTGGAGAAGACTCTTGAGAGTCCCTTGGACTGCAAGGAGATTCAACCAGTCCATTTTGAAGGAGATCAGCCCTGGGATTTCTTTGGAAGGAATGATGCTAAAGCTGAAACTCTGCTACTTTGGCCACATTATGCAAAGAGTTGACTCATTGGAAAAGACTCTGATGCTGGGAGGGATTGGGGGCAGGAGGAGAAGGGGACGACAGGGAATGAGATGGCTGGATGGCATCACCAACTCGATGGACATGAGTCTGAGTGAACTCTGGGAGTTGGTGATGGACAGAGAGGCCTGGAGTGCTGCCATTCATGGGGTTGCAGAGTCGAACATGATTGAGCGACTGAACTGAACTGAATTGAATAATGAACTAACAGAAAGAAAAAGAAAACAGCATCCTTTACCTGAAACCATAAAAATAGAAGAAAACATAGGCACTAATCTCCTTGACGTTGACTTGGTGATGATTTTTGTGTATGTTTGACACCAAAAGCAAAAGTAATAATAAAAATAAACAAGTGGGAGTACATCAAACTAAAAACCCTCCACAACAAAGAGACTAATAATAAAATGAAAAAGCAACTTGCTGTGTGGAAGGAAATATTCACAAATCTATCTAATGAGGCTTTACTATCCAAGTAAAGATCTAGAGAACTCATACAATTCAATAGCAAAAAACCAAGCAAGTGGATTAAAAATGTTCAGAGCACCTAAAGAAATATTTTTCAAAAGAAGACATTCAAATGCCCAACAGACACATGAAAAGGAACTTTATATTGCTAATCATCAGGTAAATGAAATCAAAACCACAGTAAGATATCACGTCACACTTGTTAGAAAGACCATTATCAAAAACACAAGAAATAAAAGAGCAGGCTTAAGATCGAGCTTTCAAAAACTAAGATCATCACATCTAGTCCTTTCACTTTATGGCAAACAAATGGGGAAAAAAATGGAAACAGTGACAGGCTTTATTTTCTGGGGCTCCAAAATCATGGTGGACAGTGTCTGCAGTCATAAAATTAAAGACTCCTGCTCATTGGAAGAAAAGCTATGACAAAGCTAGACAGTGTATTAAAAAGTAGAGACATCACTTTGCTGTTAAAGTTCCATATAGTCAAAGCTATGGTTTTTCCAGTAGTCATGTACAGTATGAGAGTTGGACCATAAAGAAGGCTGAGCACCAAAGAATTGATGCTTTTGAGCTATAGTACTGGAGAAGACTCTAGAGAGTCCCTTGAACAGCAAGGAGATCAAACCAGTCAATCCTAACGGAAATCAACCCTGAGAGTCATTGGAAGGACTGATGCTGAAGCTGAAGCTCTAATACTTTGGACACCTGATGGAAAGAGCTGACTCATTGGAAAAGACCCTTGATGCTGTGAAAGACTGAGGGCAGGAGAAGAAGGGGGAAACAGAGGATGGCATCACTGACTGAATGGACATGAGTTTGAGCATGTTCTGGGAGATGGTAAAGGACAGGGAGCCTGGTGTGCTCCCATCCTAGGGATGGGAAAGAGTCACACACAACTGAGTGTCTGAACAACAGCAAAACCACGTATTGGCAAGGATATGGGAAAAGAAATGCTTGCACAGTGTTGGTGGGAATGTAGAAACTGATGCAGCCACTATGAAAATAGCATGGAGGTTCTTCAAAAATTTAAAATAGAGCTATCATATGATCCAGTAATTCTACTTCTAGCTAAAGAAAACAAAAGGACGTGTCCAGATGAATCAATAATATATACTCTACTCACATATATATAGTGGAATTTTATTCATCTATAAAGAAACTATAAAGAAGAATGAATACTTGCCACTTGTGACAACATGGATGGACCACAAGGACGTTAACCTAGGTGAAATAAGTCAGACAGAGAAAGGCAGATACTAAATAGTCTCCTTATTGCCAAATTCAGACTTAAATTGAAGAAAGTAGGGAAAACCACTGGACCATTCAGATATGACCTAAATCAAATCCCTTATGATTATCCAGTGAAAGTGACAAATAGATTCAAGGGGTTAGATCTGATAGTGCCTGAGAACTATGGATGGAGGTTCATGACATTGTATAGGAGGAAGTGATCAAGACCATCCACAAGAAAAAGAAATGCAAAAAGGGAAAAATGGTTGTCTGAGGAAGCCTTACAAGTAACTGAGAAAAGAAGAGAAGCTAAAGGCAAAGGGGAAGAGGAAAGATATATCCATTTGAATGCAGAGTTCCAAAGAAGAGCAAGAAGAGATAAGAAAGTCTTCCTCAGTGATCAATGCAAAGAAATAGAGGAAAACAACAGAATGGGAAAGACTAGAGATCTCTTCAAGAAAATTAGAGATACCAGGGGAATATTTCATGCAGAGATGAGCACAACAAATGACAGAAATGGTATGGACCTAACAGAAGCAGAAGATATTAGGAAGAGGTGGCAAGAACACACAGAAGAATTACACACAAAAAATCTTCATGACCCAAATAGCCACAATGGTGTGATCATTCACCTAGAGCCAGACATCCTGGAATATGAAGTCAAGTGGTCCTTAGGAAGCATCACTACAAGCAAGGCTAGTAGAGGTTATGGAATCCAGTTGAGCTATTTCAAATCCTAAGAGATGATGCTGTGAAAGTGCTGCACCCAATATACCAGCAAATTTGGAAAACTCAGCAGTGGCCTTGACCTGGAAAATGTCAGTTTTCATTTCAATCCCAAAGAAGGGCAACACCAAAGAATGTTCAAACTACCACACAATTTGCACTCATCTCACATGCAAGCAAAGTAATGTTCAAAAATCTCCAAGTCAGGCTTCAATATTCTGTGAACCACCAGATGAACCTCATGAACGTCCAGATGTGCAAGCTGGATTTAGAAAAGGCAGAAGGACCAGAGATCAACAAATTGCTAACATTTGCTGGATCATTGAAAAAGCAGCAGATTTCCAGAGAAACATCTATTTCTGCTTCATTGATCACGCTAAAGCCTTGGACTGTGTAGATCACAACAAACTGGAAAATTCTGAAAGAGATGGGAATACCAGACCACCTTACCTGCCTCCTGAGAAATCTGTATGCAAGTCAAGAAGCAATAGTTAGAACTGGACATGGAACAACAGACTGTTTCCAAATTGGGAAAGGAGTATGTCAAGGCTGTATATTGTCGCCCTGCTTATTTAACTTCTGTGCAGAGTACATCACACAAAATGCTGGGCTGGAGGAAGCACAAGCTGGAATCAAGATTGCCGGGAGAAATATCAATAACCTCAGATATGCAGATGACACCACCCTTATGGCAGAAAGTGAAGGGGAACTCAAGAGCCTCCTGATGAAAGTAAAAGAGGAGAGTGAAAAAGTTGGCTTAAAATTCAACATCCAAAAAACAAAGATCATGGCATCCATTCCTATCACTTCATGGCAAATAGATGGGGAAAGAATGGAAACAGTGACAGACTTTGTTTTGGGAGGCTCCAAAATCACTGCAGATAGTGACTGCCACCATGAAATTAAAAGATGCTTGCTCCTTGGAAGAAAAGCTATAACCAATCTCAACAGCATATTAAAAAGCAGAGACATTACTTTGCCTCTAAAGGTCCATCTAGTCAAAGCTATGGTTTTTCCAGTAGTCATGTATGGCTGTGAGAGTTGGACAATAAAGAAAGCTGATCCTTGATAAGTTGATGGATTTGAACTGTGGTACTGGAGAAAACTCTGGAGAGTCCCTTGATTTGCAAGGAAATCAAACCAGTCAATCCTAAAAGATTCAGTCCTAAATATTCATTGGAAGGACTGATGCTAAAGGTGAGACTCAGTACTTTAGTCACCCAATGAGAAAAGTTGACTCACTGGAAAAGATCCTGATGCTGGAAAAAATTGAAGGCAGGAGGAGAAGGGGACAACATAGGATGAGATGGTTGGATGGTATCATCAACATGATGGGCATGAGTTTGAGCAAGCTCCGGGAGACAGTGAAGGACAGGGAAGCCTGGGTGTGCTGTAGTCCATGAGGTCATAGAGAGTTGAACACGACTGAGTAACTGAACTGCCTGAAATCGTCTGATTTGCATATGGAAACTCAAAAAACTAAGCACAAAGATATAAAGAACAGAATGTTTACCATGGGTGGAGGTTGGGGGTGGGTGAAACAGGTATAACAGTAAAAGTACAAGCTTTCAGTTTAAAAATATCCTCAGAATGTAATACACTGCATAGAGAATAAAGCTGATAATATTGTGATGCATTTTTGAAAGTTGCTAGGAGAATAAACCATAAAGGTACTCATCACAACTAAAAATCAGTAACAAAAGAAAAATTTAGTCCTCAAGTTTTTTTCCCAATCTCTCTCTCACCCATGCTGAAATTTGGAATTAGCTAGGATACAATCATGTGTGGCTGGAGGAGATTGGCTTTTTCTTCACTTCCCATTATTTCCTAAAGCCACTACAATTGGCTTTAGAAGATGCCCAGAAAATATTTTTGAATGAAACAGTAGATGAATGAAATTGTATGTTTTATGTACTTAAATCTTCTTTAGAAAATAATAAAGATGCAAATATCATTACACATATATAATCTGATTCTCAAATAAAGTTAACATTTATTATCATGTGACTCCAGAGCAATCTGAAATGGTTAACTCATTTAATTATTAAGTGGATATCTTGCACTAAGTACTCTGAACCAGGTATTTTGATGATGAACCAGATACATGGTCAGTTACATCATCAATTTTTCTCTCTTCTCCTCTTGATGGTCTCCCTTTCTAATGGATCCATATTTCTACTGCCCATTTCTAATGGGCACTTTTTTCCCAATTTATGTACACTTATGCTAAAGACCATTCCTAAGAAAAAGAAATGCAAAAAGGCAAAAATGGCTGTCTGAGGAGGCCTTACAAATAGTTGTGAAAAGAAGAGAAATGAAAAGCAAAGCAGAAAAGGACAGATATAAGCATCTGATCAATGCAAAGAAATAGAGGAAAGCAATAGAATGGGAATGACTAGAGATCTCTTCAAGGAAATTAGAGATACCAAAGGAATATTTCATGCAAACATGGGCTCAATAAAGAACAGAAATGGTATGGACCTAACAGAAGCAGAAGATATGAAGAAGAGGTGGCAAGAGTACACAGAAATATACAAAAAAACTCTTCATGAACCAGATAATCATGATGGTGAGATCACGCATCTAGAGCCAGACACCCTGGAATGTGAAGTAAGGTGAGACTTAGGAAGCATCACTATGAACAAAGCTAGTGGAGGTGATGAAATTCCAGTTGAGCTATTTCAAATCCTGAAAGATGATGCTGTGAAAGTGCTGCACTGATGCTGTGAAAGTGCTGCACTCATATGCCACCAAATTTGGAAAACTCAGCAGTGGCCACAGGACTGGTAAAGTCAGTTTTCATTCCAATCCCAAAGAAACACAATGCCAAAGAATGTTCAAACTACCGCACAGCTGCACTCATCTCACATGCTAGTAATGTAATGCTCAAAATTCTCCAAGTCAGGCTTCAGCAATACATGAGCCATGAACTTCCAGATGTTCAAGCTAGTTTTAGAAAAGGCAGAGGAACCAGAGATCAAATTGCAAACATCCGCTGGATCATTGGAAAAGCAAGAGAGTTCCGGAAAAACATCTATTTCTGCTTTATTGATGATGTCAAAGCCTTTGACAGTGTGGATCACAGCAATCTGTGGAAAATTCTGAAAGAGATGGGAATACCAGACAACTCGACCTTCCTCTGAGAAACCTGTGTACAGGTCAGGAAACAACAGTTAAAACTGGACATGGAACAACACATGGCTTCCAGATAGGAAAAGGAGTACATCAAGGCTGTGTATTGTCACCCTGCTTATTTAACTTATATGCAGAAACGCATCATGAGAAACGCTGGGCTGGAAGAAGCACAAGCTGGAATCAAGATTGCCAGGAGAAATACCAATAACCTCAGATATACAGATGACACCACCCTTATGGCAGAAAGTGAAGAAGAGGTAAAGAGCTTCTTGATGAAAGTGAAAGAGGAGAGTGAAAAATGTGGCTTAAAGCTCAACATTCAGAAAATGAAGATCATGGCATCTGGTCCCATCACTTCATGGGAAATAGATGGGGAAACAGTGGAAACAGTGTCAGACTTTATTTTGGGGGCTCCAAAATCACTGCAGATGGTGACTGCAGCCATGAAATTAAAAGACACAAACTCCCTGGAAGGAAAGTAATAACCAACCTAGATAGCATATTGAAAAGCAGAGACATTACTTTGCCAACAAAGGTCCATCTAGTCAAGGCTACGGTTTTCCTGTGGTCATGTATGGATGTGAGAGTTGGACTGTGAAGAAAGCTGAGTGCCAAGAATTGATGCTTTTGAACTGTGGTGTTGGAGAAGACTCTTGAGAGTCCCTTGGACTGCAAGGAGATCCAACCAGTCCATTCTGAAGTACATCAGCCTTGGGATTTCTTTGGAAGGAATGATGCTAAAGCTGAAACTCCAGTACTTTGGCCACCTCATGTGAAGAGTTGACTCATTGGAAAAGACTCTGATGCTGCGAGCGATTAGGGGCAGGAGGAGAAGGGGACGACAGAGGATGAGATGGCTGGATGGCATCACTGACCTGATGGACGTGAGTCTGAGTGAACTCCAGGAGTTGGTGATGGATAGGGAGGCCTGGTGTGCTGCAATTCATGGCGTCACAAAGAGTTTGACATGACTGAGTGACTGAACTGAACCAGGCTGTACATGGATGTCTCCAGAAATTGCTCATAACTGAGAATTTGTACTCTCTGACATCTACCCATTATTCCTCCCCTAATTCCTCCAGCCCCTGGCAATCACTGTTCTACTCAGTAGTTCTAAGAATTTGATTTTTTTAGACTGCACATATAGGAAAGATCATACAATAATTGTCTTTCTGTGTCTGGCTTATTTCACTTTGCATAATATCCTCCAGATTTTTCCAAGTTTTTGCAAATGTCAGTACTTCTTTTCTATGGCTGAATAATATTCATTCATATATATACATATATACAGTTCACATACACACACACACACACATACACACATGCCTCACAGTTTCTTTATCTATTCATCCATATGGACATTCAGGTTGTTTCCATATCTTGGCTATTATAAATAATGCTGCAATGAACATGGGGATGCACGTGTCTAAGATAGGGAGTTTATTTTCTTTGTATATATTCCCAGAAGTGGGATTGCTGGATCATATGATAAAACATCTATCTTAAATTGTTTGAGGAGCAATTATTCTGCTTTTCATAGTGGCTATATTACATTCCCACCAACAGTGCACAAAATTCCCTTTTTCTACACCCTCTTCAACACTTGCTATTGCTTTTTTTTTTTTTACAATATTCATTTGAACAAGTACAAGGTAATATTCCCTTTGTGATTTTGATCTATTTTCCCTTTTAATTATTGAAGTTCGGTTCAGTTCATTTCTGTTGCTCAGTCACTTCTGACTCTTTGCAACCCCATGGACTGAAGCATGCCAGGCTTCCCTGTCCATCACCAACTCCCTGAGCCTACTCACACTCATATCCATTGGGTCGGTGATGTCATCCAACCATCTCTTCCTCTGTCATCCCCTCCTCATCCTGCCTTCAATGTTTCCCAGCATCAGAGTCTTTTCTAATGAGTCATTTCTTCACATCAGATGGCCAAAGAATTGGAGTTTCAGCTTTAGCATCAGTCCTTCCAATGAATATTCAGTACTGATTTCCTGTAGGATGGACTGGGTGGATGTCCTTGCAGTCCAAGAGACTCTCAAGAGTCTTCTCCAACATCCCAGTTCAAAAGCATCAATTCTTCCTTGCTGACCTTTCTTTATAGTTCCACTCTCACATCCACACATGACTACAGGAAAAACCATAGCTTTGACTAGATGGACTTATATTGGCAAAGTAATGTCTCTGCTTTTTAATAAGCTGTCTAGGTTGGTCATAGCATTTCTTCCAAGGAGCAAGCTGTTGGCCAAAACAGCCATATAGCTGTTGGTCAAAATGCTGCTGCTGCTGCTGCTGCTAAGTCGCTTCAGTCGTGTCCGACTCTGTGCGACCCCATAGACAGCAGCCCACCAGGCTCCCCCATCCCTGGGATTCTCTAGACAAGAATACTGGAGTGGGTTGCCATTTCCTTCTCCAATACATGAAAGTGAAAAGTCAAAGTGAAGTCGCTCAGTCGTGTCCAACTCTTAGCGACCCCATGGACTGCAGCCCACCAGACTCCTCCATCCTTGGGATTTTCCAGGCAAGAGCACTGGAGTGGGGCGCCATTGCTAATCAAAATGGGCATGTTTTAAATTTGATTTGACCTCTGTGAGCTTTTATTTGTTTATTTTTACTCTGAAACTTAAAAAGAAAGACTTTTCCCTTCAGTCAGATTTTTAGACATGTGTGTAGTAAGAAAGTTGTTTAGGAAAACACCCCCCCAGAAATATATAGTAATTGATCCTTTGATTTTGGAGTATGACACTTGGAAAATCAGAAAACAGGACATGTGGCTATCAGATACTTAAAATATTCCAATTCCACAAGAGAAAATGAAGGAAAAACCATATATTAAAAATGGCATAAGGAGCAAGTGACAGCCTTGGAAAGTGACAGCCTTGGAACATCAGTCACCTATGGAATAAATTGTTCCTGGTCAAGGCTGCAAAGAGCTTTACTCTTAAGGTGCTGCTTCCTATTACCAACACTGCTGTGACTTACAGGAGAACCTAAAGAGGGTGATTGTTTGTGTTGGTCTCTGGGGGATTTTTCATTAGGATTCTAGAGAATTCTGGTTAGGGGAATATAGCTAGAGATGTGTTCTCTGTTGCAATTGATGATATCTGTAATTATTTGAAAGTAGTATAATGTATGGGGTTTCCCAGATGGTCACATGGTAAAGAAAGCCTGCAATGCAGGAGACCTGGGTTCGATCCTTGGGTTGGGAAGATCCCCTGGAGAAGGGAAATATCATGTATATTTTAAAGATGATATAAGTTTTGCACAATTGGAAATGGCACTTCCTTTTGACAACACCAGATAAGTTTATTAAGAGCTTACCACTGACAGGTGGCACTTGCTAAATATGTTACATGTGTCATCTCATTTAATCCACAAACAACACTATAATATACATATCACTTAAATTTTTTTGGTGGGAAAACCTGTTGACCTTTTAAATTATTCAGTTCAGATGCTCTTTATGTACCAGACACTGTGCTGTCTGTTGTGGTAAAATAGGGCATATATTTTGTTAATAAAATGATAGGGAGCCTAAAGTTGCTCACTGTTTCTTTCTTTCTTTTTCTTTTTTGGTTAAAGTATGGTGTTTGGAAAAAAGAATTCATTAAAACATACAAATATTGTTAAATCAATTTTTTGTTAAGAATGTGTTGAAAAATCAAACTTGCCAAACTGAGAACATAATTTACATTCTTTAGACTTACTTGAGTTTGAATTTTTGTTGTTGTTTTTTTAGGATCAGAATACTTTAATAAGATATCAGTGTCAAAATACATTTCCTTATAAAGTTAAACTCCCATATAGTAATAACATTGTCAGTAGGAATTTGACAAAATAATAATGTTCACGAAATCATTATGTTGATAGATAAGGTTAATATGAAGCTTGGAATATTTTTCAGAGTGTTTTAGTAAAACTGCAAGGGTAAAATGCCCTTAATGCTGAGGCAAACACAGAAAATCAAACACCAGCGCTCACACGTCAGTAGCCCTTCAGGTTGTGCCGCCCACTGTGCGCGAGGCAGGGCTGCAGTGTGAAAGTCCAATGTGGGCGACACAGTGACTAGGTAATTTTTCTTCTGAAACTTAAATTTTGTTTTGGGCAGTAAGTTCATCCAGCCTTACCAGATTCTCGGTTTGCTGTGCTTTGCTTTGTGTGTTTCGAGAAACTTCATCATTGTACCCGTGATGGAAAAGTTCCACGTGGCTGCTGCTGCTAAGTCATTTTAGTCGTGTCTGACTCTGTGCGACCCCATAGATGGCAGCCCACCAGGCTCCCCCATCCCTGGGATTCTCCAGGCAAGAACACTGGAGTGGGTTGCCATTTCCTTCTCCAGTGCATCAAAGTGAAAGATGAAAGTGAAGTCGCTCAGTCGTGTCCGACTCAGTGACCCCATGGACTGCAGCCTACCAAGCTCCTCCATCCATGGGCTTTTCCAGGCAAGAGTACTGGAGTGGGGTGCCATTGCCTTCTCCTGAGTTTGAATTTTTAAAACTAAAAATTAAATTTATGATGGCTCAGTAAAACCCCCTTTCCTATCTAAAAGGGACATGATACTTGTACTCATAACAAGTTTTTTTTTTTTTTTTTGGACTGATGGAATGAGATTCCTCATCATAATAAATTAAGCAACCAAAGTAACAAATCGGAGATGGAAAATCGTCATAGTTTGTAAAATAGTCTTCATATATAATGTTTATATTCTGCCACTTTAAAGAAAACTCTAGAATGCAGAAGCTGATGTCTTGAGACATTTCAAAGTACATACCATGGTGTCAAGCCGACCGATGACTTCAAATGAAAAATCCACACCTCCACCACTCACTTCTTTCAGCACCTCCTCGATGGGTTTGTCGTGGTCCTGAGGGTTGATGCACTCAGTGGCACCCACCTGTTTGGCCCTTGCAAACTTGTCTTTGTTGATGTCCACTGCAATGATCCTGGCTGCTCCAGCTGCTTTGCAGCCCATGATGACAGACAGGCCAACTCCTCCCAGGCCAAACACAGCACAGGTGGAGCCCTGGGAGACCTGTGTTTACAGAAAATGTGAAAGTGGATTAAGTAATGATTGTTAAGGGCTTTCCAGGTGCCTCAGTGGTAAAGAATCTGCCTGCCAATGCAGGAGATGCGGGCGTGATCCCTGGGTCAGGAAGATCTCCTGGAGAAGGAAATGGCAACCCACTCCAGTATTCTTGCCTGGGAAATCCCATGGACAGAGGAGCCTGGTGGGCTACAGCCCATGGGCTAACAAAGAGTCGAACATGACTGAGCAACTAAATAACAACACACAACAACAACAGTTGTTAGAAAGAGCCTAAATTGTACAAAGTGCCATGCTTTGTTTCTTGTCAGAAGTTACTCAAATTATGTCCAACCTTTTGTCAAAAGCTCTTTTGACTTTAGCTGCCTCACACTTGAAATGACGAGTTTGAATCCGATTAGTGTTTCTCTAATTTTCTTGGACATTAGACTCACCTAGGGAGCTTTAAAAAAATCTCAATACCCAGGTCACAGCCCATAAGCAATTAAATCAGACTCTGTGCCGGTAGGTGGAAAAAGATATAAAGTCCACTCCAGTATTCTTGCCCGGAAATTCCCATGGACAGAGGAGCCTGGTAAGCTTCAGTCCATAGGGTCACAGAGGGTAGGACACGACTTAGCGACTAAACAACGACAACAACTGTGCAGGCAAGACCAAGTCTCCAAGCGACTCCAGCGGGAAACCCAGGCTGGGAGCCAGTGGACTGGATGACCATTGCGCTCTAGATGCTGGTGACTCGCGTCCTGAAGAAAATCTAGTGGCTCACAACTATTGATAGCCAGCTTCAGTCCATCACACATACACAAACACAATTCTAGGGAAATTGAAAAATAAATGGAAGAGAGGAGACTGAAAAAAAAATCCAATTGAACCCTCAATAATTAACACCATGGTTCAATAACTTTCAGTAGTCATGACGTATAATGAGAGCAGAAATAAGCTGTGAAGCATAGAAGAGTTACCCCCAGCTTAAGCAAACTTAACAACAGGGGAAATTTAACAGGTCATTTTAAGTTAATACAGCTTGAGACCAACATGTTCTTAATGGCTTTTTATCCCTGTTTTAAAAAATACACAAATGAAAAATAATGCAATGAAAAGCTGGTTTATATTTTAATAATGGATGAAATTCATTATCACAAGTACCCTTGGCTTCCATTCTGTGTGCAGGTTCAATTAGACAATCTGTTCAGATGATGTAGTTTCATAAGGGACTTAGTGCTAAGGTCACAGAAATTTGGAAAACACGTGCTCACAATAGTTTAACTTACCTAAGGGACTGTTTAATAAACCTAGTCTGTTATAGTCAGACTTCACTGTGGGTAAAATGTTCCTCCTGTCCCAAGAAAACATTCTGTGGGGGGGTACGACACCACTTTTGTACCTTAGAAATCTATGAGGCTTGTGATTGTGATTAAAAAGTGTTGGTAAATATCTACTATGGTCTGTGATTCAGCAGGAGTTTTAAGGAGGTTAGTTGCAGTTGCCATGTTAACTACCTGTAAGATTTTGGGCAAATGGCTTTATGTCTCTGGGTGTCAGTTCATAAAACAAAAGGATACTACTAGCTTTCCAACCTTTTAGGAAGAGGAGACTTTAAAGAATTTCTCCTTAAAACCTACCACTTTGACGTTTGGGAGTGTGTATGTGTTCGTGGCTGGGGAGGAGGTAAAGCAGTGGAATAAATGCTTCCTGCATCCTCAAAGCTTTATTGCTTTCCTCATAGAGATACACAGGGAGGGCATGTTGGTGACCCTCAGTTTGGAGGTATATGAGGATTTCAGGTCAGACTCTCGAATCTCCTGTTGATCCTAATTCTGGGAGTAGAGGATCCATGAACTAAATGCTCCTCATAGTCAGCCCCTTCATTTTGTTTACTTTCGCTTCCTCAAAACTTAGCAGAACCTACTGTGCATGACTCCTGTAGGCACTAAACGAATGATAAAATGAACTCCTAGGTCTAAAAGTCAGTAATATTGCAGAGAACACATACAGAAGAATGATTATGGAAAACACCTTTGCTTTTTCTTAATTATCAAGAGCTTTTCATTTGTGATAATGAATAAATTTCCTAGGACATGCCCTCAGTTCCTCTGAGGGTATCTTCTACTTTTAATCAATATCCTCAATTCTGTGGAGCATAGCAATGCTATTATGGTAGAAGAGGGGAAAGCTTCCAGTAAATCTGTGAAGAATGATCTCAGATTCCTATGAGAAACTGCTTTGCTTTTAGCTCCTGACAGTCTGAGTGTAGCTGGTTTTAATCGCTCATTGTTATTCCTACCTTGGCAACTTTGACCGCAGACCCATAACCAGTAGAAAATCCACAGCCAATGAGACAGACTTTCTCCAGTGGTGAGTCTGCATGGATCTTGGCCACTGACATCTCATCCACCACTGTGTACTGGCTGAAGGTGCTGGTGCCGAGGAAGTGGTGAATGGGCTTCCCTCTGCAGGTGAACCTGCAGGTACCATCCTTAAGGGTCCCCCGAGGCTCGTTCAGGCTGGTCAGTGCAACACACAAACACAAGAGGGTGTAAGACAGGAGCATATCTAACGCGCAGATTCCTTCACCGCTAAGGAGAGTAACAGATACTCACTCGTGTTTCAGGCAGAGGTTGGCTTCCGGGTGTTTACAAACATTGCACATTCCACACTGGGGAATAAAGAGTGGGATGACTTTATCACCTGGGGATGAGGATAAAACAGATTCTTCTTAATTTTCTACACAGGAATTAAAGAAATTAAGTAAGAACTTAACGCTTGCGCTTATATATTAGAGGCACTTGACTTTGAGAAATCTCCAAGAATAGGGTCCTGTCAGCATTGTGTCTTGGTCATTGCCTGTCAGTACTGTCATCGGTTTGGGTTTATATATGCTGAAGATGTCCAGAGCAATTGCAAATGTGGAAAACGTGATTTTTAAAAGCAGTTCCACTGTGTTGATAGTTCTCTTTTATTGTGTGCCCTTTCTCTTAGGGATATTATAGATTTGATTTCATTTAATTTTAGCAGTTAAACCTTTTAATATTCTTACTACTAATATAAGCATAAATATATATTTAAGTTGAGAGCAGTCTGCCATAGCTCCACTAGATAATCTGGTAATAGTTGATAGTAATAGTACAGTAACACTAATAGTAATAATAATACAATAAAAACAAGAACCTCAACACCCATTTCCTGGCTTTTCAAAGTGATTATGCTTATCTCTATTATGAAATGAATCATTCTTTTAAAAAATTAGTTCTTTTTAAGGAAAACAAACAAAAACAGGACAAGTAAGAATTTAAGACATTCTTCTGAAAACCTCAACCCTCAGTAATGAGTTAGACACTTTCTTTTAGGCTAGCAACTGACTTTCAAATGTTTGTAGCTGATGATTTGTAGATAATTTATTTTTAGTGGAGGGAGCAGGGGTGAAAAGTAGGAGTGTCATTTGTTCTTAATAGATTTCTAACTAAAGGAAATACTAAGAGCTGAAACTCAAACCAGACAACTTCTTTTATTGTTACAATTTACATTAAGTTCAATTAAGCATTTTGTAAGTAGGGAGGTCAAATCTACTAGCTAAAGTGATTGTTTTAGAATTAAAAATAATTTTTATTTTTAATCATCCATACTACTTATCCAAAAGACTCAGAAAAATAACATTTAAGAGACTATATGCAATGATGGCATGAAAATTTTCTGTTTATTCACTGTTTACCTCTAAAAATATTTGTCTGAGTTAATATATAATAATAGGATACAGTAAATGTTCAAGAAAAATAGTTCTTGGTAACCAGTCACGTTTAATCATGGTTAGAGGAAAAGTGGCCATATATTCAAAGGGGAAACCTGTAAATGGGCTCCACTTCCCACCTGAGAAGAGATTATGCTGATTCAGTCCAGAGCTCACAGTCCCCACTGTGTGAAGTCAGCACTGAATAGGTTCAAAACACTGATTATGTTTGACTCCACTAGGTCTAGACATGTTTTTTCTGTCTTATCGGTAGTTTTCTTTGGACCTGGTAGAAGACAGTGCTTGGCAACACTAACATGGGAATTAACTGATTATGAACTCTACCCTGGCAGACACTGGGTCTCTTTCAATTCTCATGTATTCCCAGGATCTAACATGGTGCCTGCCATCTAGTAGGTCCTCAAGAAACACTTGCTGATGTAGAGAATACAGTAGCACCTAGATGCTTGCATGCCTGAGTCAGGCAGGAAGGGGGAAAAGAAAGAGCCCTCTGTCCCAGCTCAGCCTTAGACATGTTCTTTCATCTCTCATTACTCCAGGCTACATCATCTTGGGGCCCTGAACCAAGGCACATTTCCTAAGTGTGAATTCCATACCTGGTCTTACTGTAGTCACCCCTTCTCCAACGCTCTCCACAATGCCGGCTGCCTCATGGCCTAAGACCACAGGAAGACGTGTGACCAGAGACCCATTAATCACATGGTCATCTGAGCGACAGATTCCTGTGGCCACCATCTATAGGGCAAAGGGGGGTTGATTAGATTCAGATAAGACTATGACCCTCAGATGGACTTAACATACTCATTTTCCTGAAATTGCATTGAAGAATTTTAAAGCGTTTTGCTAATGATTTCTACTATTCCAAATACAGTTTCAAATTTACCTGAAGTTATTCAGCCTGATAACGCTCTACTTTCCTTCTATGCATTAAACAATTTAGAGTAATCTGTGAAATAATCGTTTCTGAACTATTGAGGTCATGTAATATGCAGCCTTTTTGATAGAAATAGAAAATGCAGATAAGAAAATAGTTACTTAAGTGCCATCACATAATGCTAATTGATTTTAAATGATATATATTCCTTTGCACTTTTTGTTGTTGTTGTTATTTAGTTGCTAAGTCATATCTGACTCTGCGATTCCATGGACTGTAGTCCACCAGGCTCCTCTGTCCATGGGATTTCCCAGGCAAGAATACTGGAGTGGGTTGCCATTTTCTTCTCCAGGAGATATTCCCAATGCAAGGATCGAACCCACGTTTCCTGTGTTGGCAGGCAGATTCTTTACTGCTGAGCCACCACATAAATTCTTCTCTGTTTCATTAGGATTATACTGTACATACTCTTTGGTTTCTTTTTAAAATTTTTTAACAATTTTCATTTACAGCTTCCCTTGACAACAAATGTAATTCCACTATCTGGATGACTATAGTACAAATGCTTTGGTTACTTTCATTGTTACATTCTGAAAATTTTAAACCTAAGGTTAAACAGAAATGGAAAAAAATTACCTTAATACGAACTTCATGGGCCTTAGGGGTGCAACCTCCACCTCCTCAATGGAAAATGGTTTCTTGAGCTCCCACAGCACAGCTGCTTTGCATTTTATTACCTGAAAATTGAGCAGAAAGATGACACCATTTTCCCCGCAGCCTTGAATTCAGGGACTGTGCCTGTGATCTTCTTACACGTACCATCTATGCCCATGTCTGAAATTTAATATTGTTCCATGAACATGAACAACCTCTGATTTGCAAAAAGAATAATAGTGACTTTTTATAGAAATGTGTAAGGCAACAACACAAGGAAAGAGAAACAGAATTAACTATAGGGAGACATTGAGATAAAAATGGAATATATTCTTTTATGAAGAAAGATCATCATGTCATCATTGTTTTTCCCTCTAAAGGTTCTATTTTCTAATGTGGTTCTGAAATTGGTTGTTTATCCAAAGCTGTTGTCTTGTCCATGAAGTTCTAAATCACTGTCATATTACTACCAGATTCAATGTCTGTTTACATAAAACTCATTTCCCTCTTGCTCAATTCCCCACTTAAGCCAAAATGATTTGGCTTTAGAATTCCTAAGCCTCCCAGCCTAGAATTTCTTTCTCTATTTGCCTGCTCCTTTGATTTCTCTCTATACTTCTTCTAAGGGGTACTTGTTTGCATCACTCATTTGAAAGTTAGATTTGGCAGCTCTGTTTTGTTATATAATTTATGAATAGAGATTTCTTTCAGATTGGATTTGAGCCTAAAATTGTAGAGATTAAAACTACACACACACACACTTAAAAATGGGAGAGCTGTGTTTGACTTTCTAGCTAGCATAGCTTACCTATAGATGTTCTTACGAATAAAAGCTAAGCATATATGTTTAGTGCTTGGGAATGTAACATAAGGGTTGTCTTCACTTTTACAAAGCTTGTGTAATTGAGAGTTTTTTCTACAGAGAATTAACAACATACTACACACCTGATAAAAGTTAAATTCAAATTTATCTGATGATTTATTTTTACTATGTATACACCAAATCCTTCCACTTTGCAAAGTGTTCATCATGGCCAATGCCACAATAAATATAAGAGTACTTGGATATAATACACTAATGGTAGAGAGGTATTGAATATTGGGGTTCCAATGATGTAGCCGGCACAAGTGGCTGTGTTGAGTGAAATACGAATTTGACTTTTTAACTTCACAGGGTAGTATTACTGAATCATTCGTCTTATTTTTCAGATGAAAAGCTTGAGGCTCAACTGACTCAATAACTGATGAGTACTTTTCCCAAATTTACAAACCTGGTGTCCGAAGAATGAGTATCATTTTATCTTCCACTACTTGGTGATAGTAGAAGATTAACAAAAGATTGGAAGTTAGATAGCAATAATAGCAGTGATTAATATTTAGTGAGTTATTTCTATATACCAGGCATTATTTTAAATGCTTTCCAGTATTAGTTTATTAAATTCCCACAACCACCTTATGAAAGCAGGTATTATTACTATTATCATTTAGCATTTGAGGAAAATATAATGCCAGAAGGTTAAACATAAGTGAAGTGTTATCATATAGCTAAAACTTATTAATGTTGTACCTGAGGAGGGGGATTGATTGCCTGTAATTTATAAATTTAATTAATGTATTTGGCCTACTCTTTTGATCTTTGAACTCTGAGTTTTCTTTTTCTTAACTATTCTTCATTTGAAATGTAATATGCTACTGTAAATGCCAATCAGTAATGCATGAAAATAAGTTAAAATAAGAAAACTCCCAATTGATCATCTGTATGATTTCCAACCAGTCTTATTGATATAAGCTTATTATATATATAGGCCTGATATAGGCCACACTATATAGGCCTGCCATTATAGCAAGATTTTTTTTTTTAGATTCACATTCTTTTTATTTTATTTTTTTGTTTTGTTTTTGTTTTTAATTTATTTATTTTTTAATTACAGTACTGTATTTGTTTTGCCATACATTGACACAAATCAGCCATAGGTGAACACAATCTCCCAATGCCGAAGCCCCCTCCCACCTCCCAGCCCACATCCTCTACTTGAATCATCCCGTGCACCAGCCCCAAGCATCCTGTATCCTGTATTGAACATAGATTGGTGCTTCGTTTCTTATATAATAGTATACATGTTTCAATGCCATTCTCCTAAATCATCCCACCGTCTCCCTCTCCCTCAGAGGCCCAAGTCCGTACTATACCTCTGTGTCTCTTTTGTTGTCTCACATAGAGGGTCATCATTACTATCTTTCTAAATTCCATATATATGTGTCAGTATACTGTATTGGTGTTTTTCTTTCTGGCTTACTTCACTCTGTATAATCGGTTCCAATTTCATCCATCTCATTAGAACTGAGTCAAATTTATTCTTTTTAAGGGTATAGCAAGATATTATATTGCACAATTCACTCCTAACACAGCAAACCTACTAGAAACAATTGCACAGGCTTTTGCCATTAAGCAGCTAAACAACATGAATTGATTGTATTGAACAACCATGTGTATCTCTCTGCACACTGAACAAATAAACATGAGTCTGTGGAAGGCTTAGAAACAAATATATCTGTTCTCAGTGTAAATAGTGGTTCAAACTGTATCAGTATTATTTTATTTTATTTTTTTTGTAAAATCACATTGGCTTTTGCTTGAAGATAACATTTCTATGGGAATTCCCTAAATTGTGCCATAATAGGACCCTTTAAAATCAGAATTTGCATGTTGATTCTGGCTTGCTTTATCTTTAAAATTTGTTTGTTTTTTGATTGGCGTATAATTGCTTTACAATGTAGTATTAGTCTCTGCTGTACAACACTGTGAATCAGCTATACGTATACATATATCCTATCCCTCTTGAATCTCCCTCTTACTCCGTGCCCCCATCCCACCCCTTTAGGTCATCACAGAGCACTGATCTCAGCTCCCTGCGCTTTTCGGCAGCTTCCCACCAGCTGTCTGTCTCACACACGGTAGCGTATATATATCAGTGCTCCTCTCTCAAGTCACCCCACCCTCTCCCTCCCCTGCTGTGTCCACAAGTCCATTCTCAACGTCTGCATCTCAATCGATTTGCTTAGCCTTGATGATTCTAATGCTTTGAGAGCAATAAAAGTTTTGTCACATTTAACTTTCCTGTATTCATAAAAAGAATGATTATGATTAAAGAGAATAACATTTATATTATAAAGAATAATGTTATTTAAGTTATATGATAAAGAATAACACATTTATACTGATATCTTAATATAGACATAACTTCTTGATAAAGACATTTCATTTCTAACTTTAGACTTGAAAATTACTCATGATTGGCTATAACTATTTCACATTTACTTAATACACAAAATACAGACTTTAATAGGTATAGATGCTCTACATACTTCTCAAAGATGTTTAGGCATTGCCCTTCTCAATATGTAGTTTAATATACTTTGTATATTGAAGCATATACCCTAAGTTGCATTTCAGTATAAATTATTTCTAATTTATATACAAATTTTGTTATTCGTTAAATAGTGCATCTCTGTGTATTACATGGTTGCTTCCCAGGTGGCTCAGTGGTAAAGGATCTGCCCACCAATGCAGGAGATGCAAGAGACATGGGTTCAGTTTCTGGGTCGGGAAGATCCCCTGGAGAAGGAAATGGCAAACCACTCCAGTATTCTTGCTTCGGAATTTCCATGGACAGAGGAGCCCGACAAGCTATAGTCCATGGGGTTGCAAAGGAGTCAGACACAACTGAACGACTAACACACAGGTTGCTGGCCTCCTGAATAAAGGAAAATTTCCTTTCCAGCCAATGCTTATCTCTTGAGCAGTCAAACATGAGTATTACATTAATTGGAATAATTCTAAAAAAGTAATTCTAAAATAATAATAATAATTCTAAAAAAAATTGCCTTACTTTTCCTGCTGTGCTCATGCTTCTTCTTTCTCTGCTGGCAGGAGATGTGAATTACAGACTTACAGACTCTTCCTTCTTCAAGCGCATACAAGAGATAAATTGCACAGATTTTTATATGCTTGCACCCTTTAGAGCACCCTGTTCCCCACATGTGATCTGGGATCTTTAAGCCCTGCCCATCAGCTTATTCTTAGACCTAGTCAAACCAACAATAACAGGGCACTGAACCAGCACTCAAACATTAACTTTGTTTGCAATATGCTAATTTCAAATAACATCTTGACTTCATTAGTTAAATATTTTCTTATATGTACCTTTTTTTCTGGATTACATATTTCTCCTCTCTCATTCCCATATAGGATGTTCAGAGTTCTGTTTTCCCTTTGTGTATACTGAGCTCCAACTTCACATCTACGTAACACAGTTAGCAAGGAGGAAGAGTGAGAAAGCAGCACAAAAGCATAGGACAGAGGGAGCTACAATCCTGAGCAATGTGTTTGCTCCAGCACACTCCTACTCTTCACAACAGAGAAATCAGACACCAGTCAGTGACAGCAAAAGTGGCATTTCTGCCCCATACAGTATCAATCGAAACTGGCTGGGACCCTTCCTGTTCCAGATGTTCAAGTGGGCACTGTGGGGCGACAGTGATGGATAAGAAGTGACCTCTACCTGTGCCAAGAGGCAGTATGAGGCCATGGTTATAGCATGACGTTGGAGTTGAGCCAAACCTGTCCTTACGAGCTGTATGAATTGGACTTGTTATTTAACTGTCCTTGGCCTTAGTTTCCTCATCTATAAAAAGAATATGAACAGCAGTGTCACCTGGCAAGGTTGTTTGATGAACAAATGAGTTAATCTTCTTAAAGCAGTTAGGGACCCTGACAAATAGAACGGCCTTTAATAAATATTAGCTACAATGATCATCCATAAAAGTAAACTCGTAATCTATGGGGGGAAAAGACACAGCAAACCAAGTCAGACGATCTGTAATGTTCTGTATCAGAGAGTGAGCATCCTGTCTGAAGAACTGAGAGGAGGCTTTGTAGACCTTTCAGTTAGATACTAAATAATGATCATTTTGGCAATTATTCAAGAAAACTCAGTGTGAATTTCCACTGTTATTTGTTCAGTGCAGTGAGTATGAGAAAGAGAACATGAGCTTGATTTTTAGTAAATCTCAAGTCTTTTACCAACAATTGGAGGATATGGTGCATTCAAATACTTAATTAGACTTAGTCTGTTAACATAGGTTAACAGAAAGGGTATATTTCTCTAGAACTGTCACGGGAACAACACTGTTGCCTGTTGCCAACTTTACATATGCAGATATGGAAAGCCATACACAGCTACCCTGTCCACCCAGCAGAGAGGGTCGAAAGGTCTTCTGTCTCACTGTGGTCTCATAATCATTGACTAGACACCACTTCTACGGAATGGCTACCACACTGCTCTCACTCACCTTGACTTGTAAAGGACGGCAGTGCAAAAAAACAAGAGTCTGACCACTTCTCAGAGATTCTGGGTGGTATCAAAGGGCTGATATGTCCCAAGCAATTCAAAAGACTCGCTGGATTGACTTTTGTTTATAGGATAAGGTATTGGGAATAATGTAAATTCTTAATAAATTGTTGGTTTATTTATGAGATATAAATTTTCAGGAAGTTAAGGCCACAATTAACTGAGCATCTACTATATTTCTAGAACTCCACTGGGAGTTTCTCATGCATTCTCACCTATAATCCTCAGAACAATCCTATCAAGGAAGATACTCTTATTATTCCCATATCATAGATTAAATTAGAGAAGCTCGGAAATTATAGGTCCCTAAGTATCCTTTCTAGATCAGAAATATTGGTTTCAAGAAGATCATGATACTCAGGCTGATGTTAGTAAGAATGAATGCACGAAGTCCCTTCAGTTGTACCCGACTCTTTGTGACACTATCTATGGACCAAAGCCCACTGTCCATGGGATTCTCCAGGCACGAATACTGGACCTCTTCCAGGGGATCTTCCAAAGCCAGGGATTAAACCTGCATCTCTCACATCTCCTGCATCGGCAGGTAGGTTCTTTACCACGAGCACTGCTTGGGAAGCCCATTAATAAAGAGTGTTAGGGTATAAATATAATAGACAATCACATAAGCATCAAAGGACAAGAAGTGAATTGTATATGGAATATCAGGGCTAACTGACTATTTCATATCTTTGATTCTCCCTCTCTCTTTGAACATAGCCTGGCCCTGGCTTCTGTCTTTTAATTAAAGTTTCTCTCAAGCAGTTGGGTCAGGTATTATTTTAGTCTGTCTCAGCTGCTCTTAATGTATCGAAAATATCACAGACTGGGTAGTTTAAACAGCAAACGTTAATTTTTACAGTTCTGGAGGCGGGAGAGTCCAAAGTCAAGGTGCTGGCAGTTGCGGTGTCAGGTGAGAGCCTACTTTCTGTTCATAGATGACTGTCTTTTCACTGTGTCCTCACATGGTTTAAGGAGCAAGGGAAATCTCTAGGCCCTCTTTTGTAAGAGCACCAGTCTCACTCTTGAGAGCTCTACCCTCCTGAGCTGATCACCTCCCAAAGGCCCCTCCTCTAAATACCAGCTACTGGGGATTACGTTCAAACTTATGAATTTTGGGGAATGCAAACATCAGTCTATATCAGATGCCCAGTCATGAAATAATCAGTATAAAACAGAGGGTTGAGGTTTAGCAGGTGTAGAGTTACACCATCTCTAAGTATCTAAGTTGGAAAGTGGCAGTAGGAGAATCCTAGCCAGGTCTGTTCAATTCAGAAGCCTGTATTTTCCCCACTACTTTATAAAAATAAAGCAGGGCAGAACAGGGTTTGAGTAAGATACTTATCTGTCCACAAAGGTAGCCCCCACATTATATAAGGCCTGAGAAACAATACTTTATCTAGCAAGGAGATTAGAAATCCAATTCAAATTCCTTATTTTATAGGCCAAATGACTTGGCAAAGCAGTGTGGTCTATATTTACTTAAAAGATATTTGAAAAGGAAAAAGATAACAATAGTTCTCATGGTTGCATAAATAATCTAACAGCTTCAACTATTGTGGGGTTTGGGCAGATAAAGAGAAAGATTAGTAATAGCCAAACATTTAAGTTGCTATGGCAATATGTTTAATCTGCTCAAATCCAATACCAAAAATCAAGTATTTACTTAATATTTTACTTTGACATTGAAGCCTAAGTTAGTGAAGGGGTTAAAGTTATCTCTTTTTCTCCTAAATTAGAAAATATTCCGGCAACTTTGACCCCTGACCATGACCTAAAAATACATGCAGAGAATGTTTAAAATATTTGTTTGTAGATCTTGTGAAAGGTGCTAGGAAATAATGTCAGAGAAGTGTTAAGGCAAAGCCATGCAGATTTTCTTGACAGTTTTTCCTGAGTTCCAATTTTAAATAATCTTTTATTTTATTTTTTATTTTATTTTTTTAATGAATAATCTTAATATGTAGGTGTTTTAGTGAAATATTGTGGATCAGTGTGCTGAAATGCTATGTAAATATAATTTTGAGATGATACAGACACAAAAATATTAAGCAATGAGTTTTGAAAAATTAAGTATAGTTGATTTACAATGTTGTGTGAATTTCAGGTATACAGCAAAGGGCTCAGTTCTGCATAGTCAGTTTCCCCGAGTCCCTTGATATGCAGCTTCCCCAAAGTTTCTGTCACAGAGATCTGAACACAGGGAAAGGGGAAGGAGGCTTTCTTTCCAGTTCTCATCACTATCACGCGTCTCACACGGTTGGCTCCGCTGGCCAGGTGCTTTCAGGAGCACGGGGCTCCTCTTCCTGCCGCAGAGGCAGCAGCGGCAGTAGCAGAGGAGCAGCTCTCTGGGCAGAGTGTGTGAGCTTTGGCTTCTGAACAGCCACTGTGCGGCACCCCGTCCTCAGAGGCCTAAGTCACAATCCTGGGGGCCCTGTTGCTCAGGTTTCCGTTCTGGCTACCCTACAGCATTTTTTTCACTCTCCCAGCCCTTCTGAGGCTTCATGGTCTTCATGACCTCAGTATGTCCTTGCAGGCTTCCGCCAACCCTATAATTCATTTTCTGTATTGAATCCATTTTATTTGAAATGTAGAGTGTCCTGCTTTCCTAACTGGACACATTGATACAACTCTTGGCACCGGGACTGATTCCAGAAGCAGACCCTCAAATAAATGTTAATGCCAATTGAGTTGATATCTTGTTTATGGTCGTAATTTGTTGAAACAGAAAGCACTGGGATGAGTGTGTTTAAGGGATGTGAGAAGAAAGGCAAAGACCTAGAACTGTCAACAGAGAAGCCCCTAGAGATGACTAACAAGGCCCAGTTGCTCTTTCCCATGACAGATTTATACGGGCCTGACCTGCAGTGTTCTGTGCACCCTCCATGTGTCTACAAGTGGAAGTTTTCCAGAACACATCTGTCAGGGGAGTTTGTAGTTTATTTGGTTCTGTCTTGCAATAGCAAAAATTTGAAGAAATGGATGTGTCAGTGTTACAGCTCAGTTTTATTTGGCAAGCAAAGGAAAACACATCCTCCAGGTGTGAGGGTGGGCCTCCACCCCCACCCAAAAGACACAAAGAGAAGAGGGGCCTGAGGCTCAATTTTGGCTCCTCTTTTTATGTTTTTTCTCCTCCTCTTGAGTCTGCACTATGTAAATCGGGCTAGCAAGGAGGGCTGTTTGCTTCACCTGAGGTTCTCACTCTGGTCCTTGGACCTTCCTTTGTTCTGTTTTCATGGCCTTTCCCCTGCTTTGTCTTTTAGCCACCACTATTCTGGACTTTCTTTTCCTATTATAACTACCTGACATTCCTTCTTTAAGAGATGGGACGTCTAATTCTTTGGGAATAGGGGAGTCAAGTTCTCTCTGGCTACTTCCTGCTGAACTCGGGTGGCAAGGGGCATTGGGCCTCCCCCTCTTGCTAGTATCAGGCTTCAGAGTCCTTATAGTGGTGTCTGTCTAAGGGCGAGTGGTATTTTCTTTGGCTGGGTGTAGTTTTGTATATCCTTGTTGAACTGGCACTGCATGTTGTAGCTTTCTGACAGGTTGAGCAAGTGCACTGAGTATTCTCTTCTGTTTTCTTTCACATTCTATTCATGAGTAGTGAATCCAGGAGTCATGTCCTGGTGCTTTTACTGCTGTGGGGGTAGAAAGGATTACAGTGTAGGTGCCCTTCCATGTGGGCTGGAGTTGAGCCTTTGGGGACCCATCTTTCCAGACTCTAGAGTCCCTGGAGTATATAGTGGTGACTCTTCAGAATCTTTTGGGTCCTGGTTGACATCACATAAGTGTATATCTTGTTGGAATTGCCCAATGGCCATGGAGCAAGACCAGAGGGTCTGAGCCTCTGGATCTAGGAAGAGGTCATTGACATAAACAAAGGTCTCCCATAGAGGACCTCATAAGGACTCTGATAAAGCTGCTCCTTAGGGGCCATATGGGTGCAGAGGAGAGCTATTGGTAAAGCCTCCTTCCATCCCAGGGAGGTCTCCTGGGTTATCATTTTATCAGTGATTTTAAGAATTGGTTGGCTCTCTCTACCTTTCCTAAGGACTGAGGTCTCCAGGCACAATGGAGGTAATAAATAATGCCCAAGGCTTTAGAGACCTCTTAGGTGAACTGAGAAGTAAATGATGTTCCATTGTCATTTTGTATGGATGTGAGAGTTGGACTGTGAAGAAGGATGAGTTTCGAAGAATTGATGGTTAACTGTGGTGTTGCAGAAGACTTTTGAGAGTCCCTTGGACTGCAAGGAGATCCAACCAGTCCGTTCTGAAGGAGATCAACCCTGGGATTTCTTTGGAGGGAATGATGCTAAAGGTGAAACTCCAGTACTTTGGCCACCTCATGCGAAGAGTTGACTCACTGGAAAAGACTCTGATGCTGGGAGGGATTGGGGGCAGGAGGAGAAGGGGACAACAGAGGATGAGATGGCTGGATGGCCTCACGGACTCGATGGACATGAGTCTGAGTGAACTCTGGGGGTTGGTGATAGACAGGGAGGCCTGGCGTGCTGCAATTCATGGGGTCGCAAACAGTGGGACACAGAACTGAACTGAACTGAACTGTACCTCATAAGACTTTAAGTCCAGATTGGTAAACTTGTGGAGGGCATCTTTTAGCCTTTCCAGAAAGGCAGTGGGGTTCTCGTTGGATTCCAAAGCTATTACTGAGACTAGGCACAGCCCAACAACTGACAGGCTTCCTTCTATTTCCGTGGGTGGACTTCCTTAGGGGTGAGTCTTTCTGAAACTTATCCTACCCTATACTGTTGCAACCTGAGAGCCAGGTGTCCTTGGGGCAGGTTGAAGCATGACAGCCTCCTAGAGATTGACTCCCTGGGTAGGTTGAGGCAGGTAGGCCACTCTAGAATTGGTTCCCTGAGCAGGTTGAGGCATGTTGACCTGCTGGGCCCCCAGACTGGTGGATCCCTGAGCACGTTGAGGCATGATAACCTCCTAGGGGCAAGATCCCTGGGCAGGTCAAGGCAGGTTGACTCCTGGCACCCCGGACTGGTGTTGAACATGCCCAAGGTCTCCAGCATGACTAGTGCTGGGTAGGATTAAGGAGTTGTACTCTTAACTCATTGCTGATTTGCCAACCGCAGATGGGAATAGATACCATGAGGCAAAGCAATGCAAGTCTGTGTCCTGAGATTGGGAACCTGGGGAAACAGCGATAAGCCTTACTCTCTTCTTGCTCTGAGGGAAAGCAAGTCACTGATTTCCTTCCTGGTCCTCCATAAGAACAGCTTAGGGTATTTCCAGTGGTAAGCATTTCACTGTCATCAGTTCAGTTCAGGCACTCAGTCGTGTCTGACTCTTTGTGACCCCATGGACTGCAGCATTCCAGGCCTCCCTGTCCATCGTAAACTCCTGGAGCTTACTCAAACTCATGTCCAACGTGTTGGTGATGCCATCCAACCATCTCATCCTCTGTCATCCACTTCTCCTCCCACCTTCAATCTTTCCCACCATCAGAGTCTTTTCAAATGAGTCAGTTCCTCACATCATGTCGCAGAAGTATTGGAGTTTCAGCTACAACATCAGTCCTTCCAGTGAATATTCAGGACTGATTTCCTTTAGGATGGACTGGTGAAATCTCCTTGCAGTCCAAGGGACTCTCAGGAGTCTTCTCCAGTTCCACAGTTCAAAAGCATCAATTCTTCAGCTCATTCAGCTTTCTTTATAGTCCAACTCTCACATCCATACATGATTACTGGAAAAACTATAGCTTTGACTAGACGGACTTTGTTGGCAAAGTGATGTCTCTGCTTTTAAATAAGCTGTCTAGGTTGGTCATAACTTTTCTTCCAAGGAGCAAGCATCTTTTAATTTCACGGCTTCAGTCACCATCTGCAGTGATTTTGGAGCCCAAGAAAATAAAGTCTCACAGTTTCCACTGTTTCCCCATCTATTTGCCATGAAGTGATGGGACCAGATGCCATGATCTGAGTTTTTTGAATGTTGAGCTTTAAGCCAACCTTTTCACTTGCCTCTTTCACTTTCATCAAGAGGCTTTTTAGTTCCTCTTCACTTTCTGCAATAAGGGTGGTGTCATCTGCGGCTCTGAGGTGATTGATATTTCTCCTGGCAATCTTGATTTCAGCTTGTGCTTCATCTAGTCCAGCATTTCTCATGATGTACTCTGCATATATGTTAAATAAGCAGAGTGACAATATACAGCCTTGACATACTCCTTTCCCAATTCGGAACCATTCTGTTCCATATCCAGTTCTACCTGTTGTTTCCTGATCTTCATACAGATTTCTCAGGAGGCTGGTACGGTGGTCTGCTATTCCTGTCTCTTGAAGAATTTTCCACAGTTTGTAGTGATCCACATAGTCAAAGGCTTTGGCATAATCAATAAAGCAGAAATAGATGTTTTTCTGGAACTCTCTTGCTTTTTGGATGATCCAACAGATGTTGGCAATTTCATCTCTGGTTCCTCTCCTTTTCTAAACTCTGCTTGAACATCTAGAAGGTCATGGTTCATGTACTGTTGAAGTGCATAGACCCACTCGATGTAATAACAGAAGTAATGACAAAGGAGTGGGTTATCTGGTCCTATCAGGGGCATTAAGAGTATTTTAATAATAAGCAGGCTGGAGCGACATTGCCTACAAGGTGGCAGTGTCCTGGTTGTAGGAGTTAGTAAATGGCTTAAGAACAAATTGATAAGAAGGAACAGACCAGATGTTCCATAAAAGTGGAGTGGAGATTTAATCTGGGGGTTTGTTTGTAACTTTAGGAGAAGGATGGCAAGAATTTGTGCCCAAACAGCCTGCAGGGCTAACTTCTGCAGTGGCAAACATTATCCCTGGAAGCCCAATTGCCCTTGAAGGAGGCCACCAATAGATGGACTTTAGCAGGCATTGTATGCCTGTCATCTGCCCTAGGGGCTTCACTGAGAAATACTATTGTTGGAAACGTTGTAGAAAGCATGGAAGATGAAGGACTGAATATCTAGAGAGATTGGAGTTTGCTTCTCTCTGAATCTGCACACATCTACCTCTTACAACACATCTAGATCTTACAACACATCAACCTCTTACCCATCACTGTATATCTCACCGATATTTTTTCAGTGAGACATCAAGAGCCTGAGCTTCGCTACTTCCTGAAACCAGGCACCATGGGTTTGGCCAGGTTCAAATCCCAGTTGAATACAACCAAGTGACTAAGCAAAACACAGAGTCCCTGCCACATGGATTTGAGTCCCAAACTTAGGTAAATGATTTCAAGCACAACTTTCAGAAATGGAAAGATGATGACCTGACCAATACTTTGTAAGCAGTAGCATAGATGGAGAGAGGAGCTGAAGGATGGGAGGAAAAAGCAGTGGGGAAAATGTGCTGAGGAATCCCCTTCATAACCCGCCAGAAAATCTGCTAAATACCTGACCTGTGCTCACAGTTTTCACTGGCCTGATCATTGGCACAAAGAAGATAAGGACAGAAGAATCCCCGCCCACTTGGGCAACAGCTACTAAAGAACAGCTAATAGTAAAGCCTTTGGGACACCCTAGGGCACCCACTGCCACTTGCCTCTTTGCAGGGGGTTGAGGAAAGAAGAAACGAGAGATTGTAAGCAATTAAGATTTGGTTAGACATGTGTCCTTCCAGCCATAGCAGCGAGATCTTTCTACCCCAACCAGAGGTATTCTGGAATCTGAGACTGAGCTGTGTGAGCTTTCTGCCTCTTTTGTTTTTGCTGTTCCAGTTTCTAGCACTCTGGGCTTCTTGTCACTTCCACTGCACTGGGTTTTCTTCTCATTCAGGTTCCACCGTGGGAGCTTCAGCTGAGCTGGGCTTCTGCTGTGCTTGGCCTCTGCCTTCCAGGGGCATCGTGTGGTTGTTTCAGCCAAGCTAAACCTGACAAATGGCACCATATATATCAAGGGAGTTTGTAATTTCTTCAGTTCTGTCTTGCTGCAGTCAAAATTTGAAGCAACAGATAGACCAGTGTTACAACTCATTTTTATGTGGCAAGCAAAGGAATATACATTCTCGAGGTGTGAGGGTGGGCCCCCATGGGCCCCCACCCCCACCCCCACCCCCACCCAAAAGATGTGAAGAGAAGAGGGGCCCCAGGCTCAATTTTGGCTCCTCTTTTTATAATGTTTTTCTCCTCCCCTTGAGCCTGCCCTATGTAAACTGGGCTAGCCAAGAGGGCTGTTTGTTTCACCTGAGATTCTCACTCTGGCCCTCGGATCTTCTTTTGTCCTATTTTTGTGGGCTTTTTCCTTCTTTGTCTTTTAGCCACCACATTCTGGACTCCTTTTTCCTATTTTAAATACCCAGTCCTGGGTGTTCTTTGGAAAGAATGATGCTAAAGCTGAAACTCCAGTACTTTGGCCATCTCATGCGAAGAGTTGACTCATTGGAAAAGACTCTGATGCTGAGAGGGATTGGGGGCTGGAGGAGAAGGGGACGACCGAGGATGAGATGGCTGGATGGTATCACTGACTTGATGGATGTGAGTTTGAGTGAACTCCGGGGGTTGGTGATGGACGGGGAGGCCTGACGTGCTGCAATTCATGGAGTCTCAAAGAGTCAGACACGACTGAGGGACTGAACTGAACTGAACTGAACTGAACACTTCCAAGGTGTTGCAACATACTACCTTTTGAATTCTTATGTGATGCAGTCACTAAAAATGTAACATTCAGCTGCTGCTGCTGCTGCTGCTGCTAAGTCACTTTAGTCGTGTCCGACTCTGTCCGACCCCATAGACGGCAGCCCACCTGGTTCCCCCGTCCATTATACCTATTTTTGTACCTGCTATGAAACTGGTCTTAAAAGATTCATTTTATGCTTTATGAATTTTGGAATGTAACCAATTCTTCCTGTCTTCATCATTTTTCCAGTTTTTTACTTTTACTTTACCAATGTGATACAGGAATATACAAATGCAAAAGTGTTTCCTGCAAAGCCTAACCACAGCATTCACTTTACCACTTCTTCTACATTTACTCCTCCCTAGAAGCCACTGCTTTCAACTTTTGAAACCTACTATTTTGTGTTTTCTCTCTGCATGTCTAAGTAGCATGCATATATTCCTAACTTGGTTTTCCTTTGGGCTTTTGTTGTTCCCATTTTGATGGATGAGAATTTGGGGCCATCATTACCACAAAAGACTATACTTCCCCCATTTCCCAATCAAGTAATAGATGTTAGGGCAATTTATGTTATAATGGCTATGTAAAGGCTACTTACACATGAGTCATGTTGTTTGCACTGCCTTTTTCTTTTTACCTGAACAGTTTTGCTTTTCCCTAGGATTAAATACTAACTTAAAATATCTATTTTGTTTTTATCTTTATATTTATCTAATTCAAAGCGCAAAGCATCACCAGTTGTCTAATTCTCCACTCAAGACATACAAATGCATCAGGAATCCCATGAATTTTGTCTTGATGGTAAGTCTCTCCTGCAGTGGTTGACTTGCTCCAGGATGGCCTGGGTGTGCTCTGCATCTGGGGGTCTATCTGTTGTGTTGCTTTCTTGTGGCTGCTGTAACAAATTATTGTTATGCCCGCAGTCCGAATCCTCAACACTAAGAGAACAAGACATCCACGACAATACAAAAAGCAAAAAGGGGTTTTTATTTCTAGCTCGAGCTAGGGTCCCTCCACTTCCAGCACAGTGGAGTGGAACAAGAGCCCCGAGCCCTTTGTTAAGCAGTATTTATAGGGTTAAGACAAAGACAGGAGGTTAGCAGTGGCTGATTGGTTACAAAGGTTTCTTAGCATACACTAATTGGCTAAATTTTCCCACGCGGGCTTTCTCCGGGGACTTCCATCCTTGTCCTGATAGGCTCAGATCAAGCTACAGGGGTTATGCAGATTGGCCAAGTCAGTGGAAGATGACCTCAGTTCCTTCTGGGCACTGACCCAGCTTCTTTGTGAATGAAACTCAGACCTACCTAGGCCTCTGAGCCCTGACATGGTGTTCATCAGGTTCCAATAGTTATAGTGCATGCGCATGCGCTCAGTTGTTTCAGTCATGTCTGACTCTTTGTGGCCCTAGGGACCATACCTCGCCAGGGTCCTCTGTCCATGGGATTCTCCAGGCAAGAATACTGGAGTGGGTTGCCGTGCCCTCATTTCCCTCTATTTCAGGTGCATTCAGTGACTACTAAGAATATGAAGATTAACTTCCTCAGCCCTATAACATTCACTTACGTTGCTTTGTTAATGTTCTTCCCTCTCTGCCCCCTTTCACTCTGCTTTGTCTGTTTTTTCATTCTGAAACTCCTACTACTCAGACATTGAATGTCTTGATTTGGTACTCTAATTTTCTCTCTCCCTGCCCTTCTCTCCGTTTTTCTCTTTGTGTTTTCACCCTCTCTAGCTTCAAATTCCCTCTTAAAATGAAAGTGCAGGTGGCAATGTCAGGGTTTGCATAGCATAGCACTATCTTCTTAGGGGTTGGGGGCATTTACAAGCCTGAGGCTGGCACTTGGTTCTTAGTTCTAGTGGTGAGGACACAGATGGGTTGGAATGGAGCCTTAGTAACGTCATGCAGTAGGGTACCAGCTCAGAGCACCCTCCTGGTCTCCAGTAATGACAAATTTGATTTCCAAGATCAAGAAATTCTATTGATTTCCTCCAAATTGTAACAACTTATATTCAAGGAAATAGGGGCCCTAATTTTTTGCTTACCATCCTAGCTAGTCCCCCGATAAATTGTGAATGATATTTATATGATGATTGATAAGTTTATGGTTCACTTAAGACTTGTGTTATTGCTTGAACATTTATAGCTGGATAATGAAAGATCTCAGTTTGCCAGAGACAGTTACTGTTGTCCCAGTGTTATTACTGAGAGCTCACTTTTTGCTTTCAGGAGTGTTCTAGTGTCATTGTACTTATGCCTAGATATAACTTAGGTTTAGTCAGTTACAAAAGGCTTCCTTGGGATAAAGAAAACTTTACAAGTTTCAAGAGTTAGAGGTTCATGTTAAATATTTGAGCAACAGTTCCTGCAGTAGTGACCTATTCCAGTTATATTGTAAAAATTGAAAAACAAGAGTAATGCAGAAGAACACTTAACTAATTTTACCATTTTATGAGTCAGACAACTAAGTAGGATTAGAAACAGCAAAGGTTAACGTAGCTAAAAAAAAATCAGATAGACTCATAAGGAAACTATTCTCAGAAGCTATATTAGAATGAGTCAAAGCCTATATTAATTAACTAAAATGTATTTAATTTTTATAGGAACTGATTATTACGAAACCTCTGTTAAATATTCACTGAAAGATTTGAAAGTCATGACTGTGTTGAAGTATGTCAATTTTATTTGTGCAAAACTTGCAATAACCTGGAAATGGGCCATTGCATGAGGATAGATAAAATTATTGAAATGAGAATGTGTGAAAAGTATAATAGTTATATTGTAGCTTTATCAAACTGGTGTGTGAATTTGAGATTAACTCAATGAGATTAATGGTCTCATGTGTGGACTTGATTGTCTTTTTTTAACTTACAGTCCAGAGGATGTTCTGTGTGCTGCTGGCACACACAATGCTACAAAACCAGAACTTATTAGTCTAAGCTTCAAGCTAAGGGGAAATTAAAAAAAAAATCCTAGTGTGCACATATGTGTAAAATATTATCCGGGTAGGCTATTTAACACATTAATAATTGTCAACAAATATTAAATGTTCTTTTCAATGAAAGCAAACCAGAAAAAGAACAAGATCTCTCTTATGTAAGCATTCTGTTTTTGTTCTACCACTCACCAGAAACTGTACGTAAACTTGGTGGTATCCAATTACCTTAAGGGTAGATTAATGGAGTCTCAGAACAGAATTAGTACTTGTTTAGTCTAATGTCAAAAATATATATCCTCCTAGAATGCTTTGTCTAGAATCTGAATTGCAGGGAGGGCCACGAAAGGATGTCAAAAATAACTGAAGGACTGGTTCTGCAGTCTAAATTCAGGCCCTGGGAAAGTAGAAGTTAAAAGAAAGCTAGAGTGAAGTCTATTCCTCTATTGATAAAAGTGAGTTAAAAGCAACCGCCCAGCCCCCCACCAAAGCTCAAACAAAAATAAATAGGAAGAAGGGTTTGAAGGAATCATGACCTATTTGTGTGACCCACAGAACCTTCCTCTCTTATAGAGATATTCCAGGGTACACAATACTCAAGTCACTGATTATTTCCAAGTATGAGGATTTTTAAGCCATTTTTATTTATTTATTTCATTATTTATTATGACATTAACTTTATTGATATCAACTTTATATACAAAAAATGCACCCATTTCAAGTTTACATATTGGTAGGTCTTGCCCAAGTTGGTTTTAGAAAAGGCAGAGGAACCAGAGATCAAATTGCCAACATCCGCTGGATCATGGAAAAGCAAGAGAGTTCCAGAAGAACATCTATTTCTGCTTTATTGGCTATGCCAAAGCCTTTGACTGTGTGGATCACAATAAACTGGAAAATTCTGAAAGAGATGGGAATACCAGATGACCTGACCTGCCTCTTGAGAAATTTGTATGCAGATCAGGAAGCAACAGTTAGAACTGGACATGGAACAACAGACTGGTTCCAAATAGGAAGAGGAGTACATCAAAGCTGTATACTGTCACCTTGCTTATTTAACTTATATGCAGAGTACATCATGAGAAACGCTGGACTGGAAGAAACACAAGCTGGAATCAAGATTGCTGGGAGAAATATCAATAACCAGATATGCAGATGACACCACCCTTATGGCAGAAAGTGAAGAGGAGCTAAAAAGCCTCTTGATGAAAGTGAAAGGGGAGAGTGAAAAAGTTGGCTTAAAGCTCAACATCCAGAAAACGAAGATCATGGCATCTGGTCCCATCACTTCATGGGAAATAGATGGGGAAACAGTGGAAACAGTGTCAGCCTTTATTTTTGGGGTTCCCAAATCACTGCAGATGGTGCCTGCAGCCATGAAATTAGAAGACGCTTACAACTTGGAAGAAAAGTTATAACCAACCTAGATAGTATATTCAAAAGCAGAGACATTACTTTGCCGGCTAAGGTCCATCTAGTCAAGGCTATGGTTTTTCCTGTGGTCATGTATGGATGTGAGAGTTGGACTGTGAAGAAGGCGGAGTGCCGGAAGAATTAATGCTTTTGAACTGCGGTGTTGGAGAAGACTCTTGAGTCCCTTGGACTGCAAGGAGATCCAACCAGTCCATTCTGAAGGAGATCAGCCCTGGGATTTCTTTGGAAAGACTGACGCTAAAGCTGAAACTCCAGTACTTTGGCCACCTCATGTGAAGAGTTGACTCATTGGAAAAGACTGTGATGCTGAGAGGCATTGGGGGCAGGAGGAGAAGGGGACGACCGAGGATGAGATGGCTGGATGGCATCACAGACTCGATGGTCGTGAGTCTGAGTGAACTCCGAGAGATGGTGATGGACAGGGAGGCCTGGCATGCTGCGATTCATGGGGTCGCAAAGAGTCGGACACGACTGAGCGACTGAATTGAACTGCCCAATTAATATTCCTCTAAATCTACCACCACAAACAAAGTATGGAAAATTTCCTGAAAAATTCCCTCATGTCCCTTTGCAGCCAGTCTATCTACACACACCCAGCCCCAGGTAACCACTGATCTTTCTCTCTTAGTACAGATTGTTTAGCTTGTTCTGTACTAGTATATACATAAAATCAAGCTAGGACAAACTCTCACACATTTAGCTTCTTTCTTCAGCATCATGTTTTTGAGATGTAAACATGTTGTGTATATTTGCACTCTGTTCCTTTTTAATGTGAGATACTAGCTCACTGTATGGATTTACTGGATTTGTTTACCCATCCACCAGGGGATGGACATTTCAGTTGCAGTTTTGGCTAGTGTAAAAATAGCCACTATAAACACTTGTAGACAAGTGTTTTTGAGGACATATGTTTTCTTTCTTTTGGATAAATATCCAGGGTTGAAATCACTCTGTCATATGGTGGAGGGATGTTGAATTTCATAAAGAAATAGCCACACTGTTTTCCAAAGTATATTTTACATTCCCACTAACCATGTACATGAATTCCAATTGTTCCGCATCCTCATCAACACTTGCTATTGACAGTCTTTTAAATGTAAGCCAATCTAGTTAAGTGCAGTGTTATTCCAATATAGTTTAAATTTTTACATACTTCAACACTAATTTTTTGAGCATTTTATTCTTATTGACCATTTGTATAATTTCTTTTGTGAATTGTTTAAATCTTTTGGCTATTTTTATTGGGCTATTTTCATCTTATTTGTTGGCAAGAGTTCTTTATATATTCTGGATACAAGTACTTTGTCAGGTATGTGCTGAGAATATTTAATTCCATTCTTTGTCTTGCATTTTTGTTTCCATAGCGGTGTTACTAGAGGAGTATAAATTTTTAATTTCAGTAAACTCTTAGTTATTAATTTGCTCCTTTATAAGTAGTGTTTTTGTGTTCTAAGAAACATTTGCATGGGCCAATATGCAAAAATTTTTCCAATGTACTCTTCTAGAAATTATACAGTTTTACCTTTCACATTTATGTCTATGATCCAATTTAAGTGACTTTTTGTGTGTGTGTATCAGTTCAGTTCAGTTCAGTCACTCTGTCATGTCTGACTCTTTGAGACCCCATGAATCTCAGCACACCAAGCCTCTCTGTCCACCACCAACTCCCAGAGCTTACTTAAACTCATGTCCATTGAGTTAGTGATGCCATCCAGCCATCTCAGCCTCTGTCTCCCCTTCTCCTGCCCACAATCCCTCCCAGCATCAGAATCTTTTCCAATGAGTCAACTCTTCGCATGAGGTGGCCAAAGTACTGGAGTTTCAGCTTTAGCATCAGTCCTTCCAATGAACACCCAGGACTGACCTCCTTTAGGATGGACTGGTTGGACCTCCTTGCAGTCCAAGGGACTCTTAAGAGTCTTCTCCAACACCACAGTTCAAAAGCATCAGTTCTTCCATGTTCAGCTTTCTTCACAGTCCAACTCTCACATCCATACATGACCACTGGTAAAACCATAGCTTTGACTAGACGGACCTTTGTTGGCAAAGTAATGTCTCTGCTCTTTAATATGCTATCTAAGTTGGTCATAACTTTCCTTCCAAGGAATAAGCATCTTTCAATTTCATGGTGCAATCACCAACTGCAGTGATTTTGGAGCCCCCAAATAAAGTCTGTCACTGTTTCCACTGTTTCTCCATCTATTTCCCATGAAGTGATAGGACCAGGTTCCATGATCACAACCGAGATAATCATGATGGTGTGATCACTCACCTAGATCCAGGCATCCTGGAGTGTGAAGTCAAGTGGGCCTTAGAGAGCATCACTACAAACAAAGGTAGTGGAGGTGATGGAATTCCAGTTGAGCTGTTCAAATCCTGAAAGATGATGCTGTGAAAGTGCTGCACTCAATATGCCAGCAAATTTGGAAAACTCAGCAGTGACCACAGGACTGGAAAAGGTCAGTTTTCATTCCAATTCCAAAGAAAGACAATGCCAAAGAATGTTCAAACTACCACACAATCTCATCTCACGTGCTAGTAAAGTAATGCTCAAAATTTTCCAAGCCAGGCTTCAGCAATACATGAACCGTGAATTTCCAGATGTTCAAACTGGTTTTAGAAAAGGCAGAGGAACCAGAGATCAAATTGCCAACATCCGCTGGATCATGGAAAAAGCAAGAGAGATCTAGAAAAACATCTATTTCTGCTTTATTTTTTGTGTGTAGTGGGACATAAATGTTGAGGTTCATTTGTTTTCATAAGGATAGCTACTTATTCCCTCACCATTTCTTGAAAATCTCTCCTTTTATTTGTCACATTACTTTGGCACTTTTGCTTACACACATGCACACACACACATGGGTCTATTATTTTGGATTCTGGAATCTCTAAATGGTCTTGGCTATTTGCTTATTGGTGTGCTAACGCTGCACTATTTTGATTGCCATAGCCTTATGATAATTCATAAGTCATCCAAGTAAATTCTTATCTTTCAAAACTGTTTCGGAGACTCTATATCCTTTGAAATTTTATCAAAGTTTTAGAACTATCTTGTTATATTCTACCAAAAAGCCCACTGTGAGTTTGGTTGGAATTGTATTAACTCCATAAATCAATCTGGGGTCAAATTATATCATAACAAACTTGAGTCATCTAATCTATACACATGGTATTATCTATCCTTTTAATATCATCAATAGTATCTGACAGCACTGTTCAGCATATCTGAGGGTATAATTCTTATATATTTGTTTTGTTCCTTTTTAATCCTTTTTTCATATATTGAATGATATGTAAATGAAATTTATTTTCCAACATTTCATTGTTACCCTATTAAAATATAATTGATTTTGGTATATTGACATACTTATTCACTAACCTTGCTAAATTCACTTCCTAAGTCTAGCAGCTTTTTGTGCATTCCTTTAGTGTGTTTTCTGTATACAATCATGATATCCGTTAATAGAAGCAATTTTATTTCATCTTTTCTAATATTGAGGGGTTTTTTGGCCTTAAGAAACTTGTTTAGACCTTCAGTACAACGCTGAAATAGTGAGAATGGAATTCTTTGCCTTGGTTCCAAACACAGACATACAGTCTTAAACTAAGTATGCTATTAGCTTTAGATTTTTTTCATAGTTCACAGAGATTTTTCTTCTCATGCATGGATGTTAGATATTGTCAAAGGTTTTTCTTGCATCTGTTGAGATAATCATATGAGTTTTCTCCTTTACCCTGTTATGAATTACACTTACTCTGGTTAATTACATCAATATTTGTGTATATTTTTTAAAATTAATTATTTTATTTCTTTTTGGTTGTGCTGGGTCTTTGTTGCTGCATGTGGGCGTTTTCTACTTGCGATGAGTGGGGCTACTTTTCATTGCAGCACTTAAGCTTCTCATTGTGATGCCTTTTCTTATTGCGGAGCACAAGCTCTAGGCATGTGGGCTCAGTAGTCATGGCTCTTGGACCTTAAAGCACAGGATTTCATTGCTGTGCAGCATGTGGAATCCTCCCAGAGCAGGGATCAAACCACTGTCCCCTGCACCAGTGTCTCCAAGGCACCACAAAAGAAGTTCAACATTTGTATGCTAAAGCATCTTTTCCTTCCTAGGATAAATCCCACTTGATTATGACATTATCGTTTTTACATATTATTGATCTGCTAATATTTTATTAAGGATTTTTGTGTCTGTGTTTATGAACTCTAGTTTTGCTGTAAAATGTTTGTCTGGCTTAGATATCAGAGCAATAGTGACAATAAAATGGGTCCCCTCTTCTTCTATTTTCTAAAGTTATGGAGTAAATTGTGATTCTTCCTAAACATCTCTAGTTAGAAGTAGAGTTTACTTTGTGGAAAGAGTTCTAGTTAAGAATCCAATTTGAAAGATAGACAGGAAAGAGGTGCAGGATTAAGCAAAGTGCCTGAGCCCTTAATCATAATGTGAGTTTGTGAAACTTCCAAAAGTAATAGGTACTTGAAAAGAATAGAACATGAAAGTAATATTAGAAAGTAGACTCAAGCAAAGGACTATAGTTCTTTCTCTCTCTATCATAAACAAACTTTTGAACTTGTTCCCACATGTTTATTTATTCTGTAATCTCAGAACTACATAATTAGTGACTCTGAACTTAATGTCAACATTATATAATATTCCATAAAGAATATGGTGAATTTAAAGTTCTGTGCTTCTTGATAATTTGAGCACCTCCATTCTATGAGGTCTTTCTGACTCTAAATCCTTGTAGGAAGAAGAAAACTCTTATTTTACTTTGAGATTTTGTCACAAACATTCAATGGTTAGATGGGATCTTTTAGTTTAAATTATTTTTATATGATAAAATTGAAGGTCCTACATGAGATTATGCAATTTACTCAGGTCATGTAGAGTTTGTGAAACATCTGGAATGGGAACTCCATGCATTTCCTAATATACCTTACTAATATCGGAGTCTAGGCATTGCATCCCTGGGTTCAGTTATAGGGTTAACATGACAGAAAGTAGCCACGCCTGCTACCCCTCCATACAACCAAGCCAACAAAGACTAAAAAGAACAAAATATGTCATCCACAGTATAAATGCAAAAGGCCAGAGTAGATTTCCTGTCAAATCAGAGTAGATTTTATATCAAATCAGAGTAGATTTCCTGTTTGTACTGAGAAGTGTAGACTTTGAGGCACACCTCATACTTTAGCCTTTGGGAAATAAGAATGTATTTTGTTTCACCTCTGTTCTCTGTGCTTTTTTTCAACTTGAAAGGCTGTACAGACGACTGGGAAAAGTGGCCATCCCTGAAGTATGAAGTGTTGACTTTGTCCATTATAATTCTTCTACTGTGCTGGACAGGTCCTAAACATTACTGCCTTCTTTTCTCCACCCAGGCTTTTCCATAAATGCTATGTATGGAATAAAAGGGGTCTGGAAAAGGCACATGGCAACCTTAGGTGCTCAGTGACCCAAGGAAAAAGGTTGCAAATGTGGATAAAGTGTGGAAAGAGTTCACAGAAAGGTCTAGTCCCATGCATAATATTGTCCCAGGGACGGGAGAGCCTGTTGGGCCATCTATGGGGTCACACAGAGTCGGACAAGACAGCAGCAGCAGCAGAGAGTAGAACTGATACTCTTGACAGTAAATCCGTAACCTAAAGAACAAACTTGAGACACTCATCAAGAAACCCTGGAGTGGGTTAAAAGAAACACAAAACTTCTTTAAACAAAATGATGGTTAAAAACAAAAGAATAAATAATAGGTAATAATGATTTATTCATTCAGTTAATTTTTATTGAGCATGCTCAGTCGCTCAGCCATGTTTGACTCTCTTGTGACCCCATGGACTGTAGCCTGCCAGGCTTCTTTGTCCGTGTGCTTTTCCTGGCAAGAGTACTAGAGTGGGTTGCTATTTCCTCTTCCAGGGTATCTTCCCAACCCAGGGATCAAGCCCATGTCTCCTGCTTAGCAGGCAGATTCTTTACCACTGCACCTGGGAATCTCTTTTATTGAGCATCTGTTGTGTTTAGGCATGTATTTGGCAAATGTAAACGAAGAGAAATCAAGATGGTTTCATAAATATCATATAGAGTTCCAAATGAAGAAGCATGAGACCAGATGAAGAGGATCACCTTGTATTGATAAGAGGAAAGCTGAATTATCAAGAAGTACCCTGGCATTAAATAATATTATGTTTTACAAGTTTTATTATAGAGAAAATGATAGAAGCAAACAATGAGAAGTTGGAAGTGCTAATCTGCTGTAAGAAAGAGGAATGCATACAGATTGAAACACTTTATCCATGGGAATTCTTGGGCTCCAAATTACAAAATACAAATGAACAATGAGTTTAACTCCTGCTAATTAATGTGGGGTCTACAGACCAACAGCATGTGCATTACCAGGGAGTTTGTTAGAGATGAAGATTCTCAGGACCCACCCCATACCTACTGAATCAGAATCTACATTTTAACAAGGTCCCCACACGATTCAAACACATGTTATTCATTAATATTCACACATATACTTGATATGTAAAAATTTTTAGTAATAAAATAATAATTTTAGTAATAAAATAATTTTTATATGTGCGTATAATAAAGTTACATGTGCTATATACTCTGCTTACAGAGTTAGCCTCTCTCTTTTGAACATTCATGGGAGACATAAAAATTCATCACTAGGCTATAAACAAAATTCCTGTTTGCTCCAAAGAGTAGAAATTGTGCAAAACATAGAGTCTGAGAACTAGATTAAAATTTAACTATACTGATTTGAACAAAAATCAGTTAGCCAAACAATAACAAAACTCTATAACAACAAATAGAAACTCTCGTTAGCTATTGTTTCAAAGAAGTAATTAAGATTATCTTCCAGTCCAAGAATGCAGTATATTTTCCATCTGTTTGAGTTGTCTTCAATTTCTTTCATCAGTGTCTTATAGTTTTCAGAGTACAGGTCTTTTGCCCCATTAGGTAGATGTATTCCTAGGTATTTTATTTTTGATGTAATGGTAAATGGGATTGTTTCCTTAATTTGTCTTTCTGATAGTGTATAGAAATGCAATAGATTGCTATATATTAATTTTGTATCCTGAAACTTTACTGACTTCATTGATAAACTCTAGTAGTCTTCTGGTGGTGTCTTTAGGACTTTCTATGCATGATGTCTTGTTATCTACACACAGTGACAATTTTACTTCTGCCTTTCCAATTTGGGTTTATTTTATTTTTTTCTTCTCTGACTTCGATGGCTAGGATTTCCAAAACTAGGTTGGATAAAGTCATGAGAGTTGGCATCCTTGTCTTATTCTTGATTTTAGAGGAAACGCTTTCAGTTTTTCATCTTTGGTATGATTTTACCTGTGAAACCCACTTGTCACATATGGGCTTTATTACTTTGAGATATGTGAGATATGTTTCGTCTGCTGCTGCTGCTAAGTTGCTTCAGTCGTGTCCGACTCTGTGCACCCCCCATAGATGGCAGCCCACCAGGCTCCTCTGTCCCTGGGATTCTCCAGGCAAGAATCGTGTCCGACTCTGTGCGACCCTATGGACAGCAGCCCACCAGGCTCCTCTGTCCACAGGATGCTTTAGGCTAGAATATTGGAGTGGGTTGCCATTTCTGTCTAGACCCACTTTATTGAGAGTTTTTCAAAATAATGAATGGGTATTAAACTTTATCAAAAGCTTTTTCTGTGTCTATTGAGGTGATGATATAGTTTTATTCTTCAATTTGTTACTGTGGTGTATGGCAATGATTGGTTTGTGCATACTGAAAAATCCTTTCATCCCAGATAAATCCCACTTGATCAAGTTATATGATCCTTTCAGTGTGTTGTTGGGTTTGGATTATGGACTTTTAGAAAGCTACATACCAAGAAGTGTCAAATAGGCAAACATGTTTACAGGGTCAGAGTTCCAGAGAGAGGCCTGGGCTGGAGATGTAGACTTGAGGGCATCAGCATGTAGGATTTGAAACCAGGGAGTGAATGAAAGCACCATCAGGGGAGGGATGATGACAAAAATATGTTAAGGAACAACATTAGAACAATATTTTAAAATTAAAACAGTAGGAAGCCTTTAGGTCAAGTCTTTCATCCAATATATTAATAAGATTGATATAACATATTAATAAGAGTGATACCTAAGGAGCAGAAAAATTTTCTAGGAAAGGTATAAAACATCAGGATATGACTGGTTTAAAGATTTGTGACTTTAACTGTAGAGGCAGTAGTGAAGTCAGTTTGTGTGGCAAAATTGGCAGTTTCCTTCTGCAAAGCAGGAGAATTTAACAATCACCAAGGATGATACAGGAGCCAAGATGTGATTGAATGTATAGGTTCTTGAGTCCTAGTGACTCTTTTGTTGGAGAGGGGTTAAAAGCTCTGTTGGTTAACAATGAGATTGCTATCTTTTCCTCTCTTGTCCTGTATACACTGCTTGCTTTGCTTGCCTTTCTGGTTTCCTTAAAATCCATGTTGGTTAACAATTCATGTACTGTTCCATATATTGTAGCCCTCCAGGCTCCTCTGTCCATGAAATTCTCCAGGCAAGAATAGTGGAGTGGTTGCCATTCCCTTCTCCAGGGGATCTTCCTGACCCAAGGATCAAACCTAGGTTTTCCACATTGCACGTGGATTTTTACAATCTGAATCATCAGGGAAGCCCATATATATATACATATATATATGTATATATACATATATATATGTGTGTGTGTGTGTGTATACACATAAATATATATATATATTTGTGTTCTGCATCTTAAAAATCTAAAATTAAGTTATAACTCCTTCCCATGTTTTTAAGTATTCTTCTAAAGCTTAACTTTTAGTGGCTTTATTGTATTTTATCCATAATTATATTATTCTACAATTTCTTTAGTTGTGGTGAGTAGGAACTACTCTCTGGTTGCAGTGCTCAGGCTTCTCATTGCTGTCGTTTCTCTTATTTCAGAGCATGGACTCTAGAGTGTGTGGGTTTCAGTACTTGTGGTGCACAAACTTAGTTGTCCCCACCATGTGGAATCTTCCAGTACCAGGAACTGAACCTGTGTTCCATGCATTGGCAGGAGGATTCTTAACTACTGGACCACCAGGAAAGTCATCATTTGTACTTCATCCTTGTTTCTCTCTCTATCCACATGACTAATGGGAGGGTAACAGGCTGGAAGGCCAGTGGTTTCCAAATGGAGAAAATAGGCTGCAAGTATCAGACATATTTTACCTCTCTCTTAAGCAGCAAGAAGTAACAAACTAGTGATATATCACCCCCACTACTGTATACAAATTTTAAAAGAGGTTTCTCTTAAAATACTGTGTTGCCATGACACCTGGTTCCACTTGAATTTAACTAATATCAAACTTTGAGCTAACCAATGTATTTTTCTTATGGAAATGTTTATCTTAAGCTATGTTAATGTACTATGCATTTACCCCAGGCTCTGTCTTCAAGTTGCTTCTGCCTAATGGCTCAGAACTGACTTGAGAAAATAGGATGTTATACTCAGACATTTTTCCCCCAGTCTACATAAATGAAACTGTTTGTAATCTGTAATTACTATTGTTAGAACCTAACTGGAGCCAGAACAGGCTCTAAGGGGCAGGCTAGGTCTGAGGTTTAGTCTCTAGGAAAGCTGAGGCACTGGGAACTCCCAAAGGCACTGTAGCTTGACCAAAAAAAAAAAAAAAAAAAATCCCCTGAGAAAGCCCACGCGTGCGGAAATCTAGCCAATTAGTAGATGCCAAGAGACCTTTGCAACCAATCTGCCCTTGCCTACTCCCTGTCTTTGTTCTAAGTCTATAAATACTGCTGTAATTCAGGGCTTGGGGCCCCCTTGCCTTACTCTATTGTATTGGATGTGGCAGGGTGCCCTAACTCGAGTTAGCAATAAATAAACTCCCTTCTTGCCTTTGCATTGCCTTGGTGGATTTGTTCTCTCAGTTTATTCGGGGACTTGGACTCGGAGCATAACATCTAGGGGCTCGTCCGGGATCTCCATTTGACTGGGCAGAACAACTCCCCTGGTAGAAGGGGGACCTCGCTAGGGGTAAGATTTCTGAACACTGGTGTTAGCTCTGGAGAAGCCGAGCATGAGTCCTAGCCCCAATAGCGTATTGGAGGGGGCGGCTGGGTGTGAGTACGGGAATAAGTCCAGTTTAAGACCAGGGCCCCGGTATTGTATCTGGGGGAGGCAACTGGCTCTGTGAACATCCTGCAGGTAAGACTAAAAGAGAGCACAGAAAGATCTAGTGCTGGGCTGCTGGTGGCCATCTTGTGTTTGCTGTCTGTTTCTGGTCACTGTGTGTGAGTGCCGGCACCGTCTTTGTGTTCTTTGTCTGTTCCTAGAAGCTCCCAGGGCAAACGCCTCACGTCTGCAAACAGGGGACAAAGGGCTTCTACTCCTCTGACTCTTGTGACTGACCATTTCTCTGATTTTAAGTCTAGGGCACAGGAATTGTCCCTGCTGGTGAAGAAAAGCAAGTTGGTAACTCTCTGCTCAGTTGAATGGCCCACCCTTGACGTCAGCTGGCCACCAGAAGGCACCTTTTACTTGCCTATTGTTCGAGCAGTCAGAGAGAAAGTGCTTAGTCCCAACCCGTTGGGACACCCAGACCAAACTCCATACATCTTGGTCTGGCAGGATCTGGTGGAGGATCTGCCAGATTGGCTTAAACCTTGGCTTAAACCTTTCACCTTCTAACCCTCCTTGTCCCTCTTCCCCATCACAAGCCTCTTCATGTCCGCAGGTGCTAATTGCAGAAACTACCCAAGAAAAGGAAGATGAAAAGAGCAAAAATCGGGCAAATCCGGTGCTCCAGGAATCCTCACTGTACCCCAATCTATTAGACATAGAGACTGAACTTTCCCCGCCCCCCCATGAGGACTCGCAGCCATCTTTGCTTCCACAGGTTCCTCAGGTCTTGTCTGGGGGAACAAGGAGGGGCGTTGAGCCTTTGGCCCCTATCTGAGAAGGGGGGCCCACACAAGGGACTTGGGGAAGAACCAGAGGAGTTGCCAATGTGGTGGAGGACGACTTGGAGGTCCCTTCCTCCACTGTCTGGGAGATTCCGTTGTGGGCAGGACTTACCCGAGCAGACGGAGAATGGACATATCAATACTGGCCCTTCTCCACCAGTGACCTATACAACTGGAAGACTCAGACCCCCTCGTTTTCAGAAAAACCTCAGGGTCTCATTGACCTTTATATTCTATTCTCTTCGCCCATAACCCCCACCTGGGATGATTGTCAACAGTTGTTACAAGTGATCTTTACCACGGAAGAACGTGAAAGGATCATATCAGAATCTCGGAAAAATGTACCCGGGGTGGATGGGAGACCTACCATGCAGCCTAACCTGATAGATGAGGGGTTTCCCTTAGTGCGGCCCTCCTGGGATTTCGAGCACACAGAAGGTAGGGAGCGTCTCTGAGTGTACCACCAGACTCTCATGGTCGGCTTTAGAGCGGCTGCCAGGAAGCCAACCAATTTGGCTAAATCAAACTAGTTAGACAGGAGCCAGATGAGAATCTGGCAGGTTTCCTTGAAAGATTAATGGACGCCTTCAGACAGTGCACCCCTCTAGACCCCCAAGCTGATGAGTCAAAGACAGCAGTAATGTTATACTTTGTAAACCAGGCGGCCCCTGATATCAGGAGAAAGTTACAGAAGATAGAGAGGCTGGGTGAACAGACCTTCCAGGATTTAGTAAGGGTGGCTGAAAGAGTTTTTAATCACAGAGGGACTCCGGAAGAGAGAGAAGAACATATTAGACAGGAATAGAGAGAATTCAGGGCCAAAGAACAAAGAGTTGGCCCAGATATTTTTGCAGGGATAGAACAGGGAAGTAATTCTCAGAAGGCAAAGAAAGTTAACTCGAAGGGTGAAGAAAGGCTGGCAAAGCGAGGACTTAGGAAGGATCGATGTGCATTTTGTAAGGAATTTGGACACTGGAAGGATAAGTGCCCCAAGAAAAATCTAAGAGAGAGACCTACCAAACAGGAGAGGTCCTCAACGTCCTCTCTGGGGGCCCATATCCTCTATGCAGGAGAGGATAGCGACAAGGGGGGGTCAGGGCCCAGCACTCCTCCCCGAGTCCTGGGTAACTATAAATGTGGAGGGGAAACCGGTTAGCTTCATGGCAGATACGGGAGCCCAATACTCAGTTCTTAATCAGAAAGATGGACCAATGTCCTAAAAGACCAGCTGGGTACAAGGAGCCACCGGGACTAAACGACATGGATGGACCACAAAATGACACTTGAACTGGGGGCCCAACAGGTGACCCATTCCTTTCTTGTGATACCCGAATGCCCAGCACCACTGTTGGGAAGAGACTTGCTATCTAAGGTCAATGCTCAAATTCACTTCGACCACGGACAGATATCGGTTCTAGACGGGACCGGATATCCTATACAAGTTCTCTCTCTAGCATTGAGGGATGAATATAGACTGTACTCACCAGAGCCCCCTACAGCTATAGACCCTGCTGTGCAACAATGGATTCAAAGATACCCCTGGCCTGGGCAGAAATAACAGGAGTGGGGCTAGCCAAACAAAGACCTCCTGTTGTTGTTGAATTGAAGGCCAACGCTCTTCCTGTGAGAGTAAGACAGTATCCCACAAGCCAAGAGGCCTGGCAAGGATTACGCCACACATACAGCACCTCCTGGAGGCAGGGATTCTCAAAAGTGCCGGTCCCCATGGAATACTCCCCTATTGCTGGTGAAAAAGCCTGGGGGAACTGACTTCAGACCAGTCCAAGATCTACTAGAAGTCAACAAACGGGTGAGTGACATTCATCCCACCATTCCTAACCCTTATACTCTACTAAGCAGCCTGTCTCCAGATTATGTTTGGTATGCTATCTTGGACTTGAAAGATGCCTTTTTCAGTTTGCCCCTGGCTCCCACGAGCCAAGAGATCTTTGCATTCAAATGGATAGAAGAAGGCAATCAGACCCCCGGACAGCTGACTTGGACTCAACTACCACAAGGTTTCAAAAATTCGTCCATGCTGTTTAATGAGGCTCTAGGTGAAGACCTCCGTGAGTATCGGGTTGATCACCCCACCATTGTTCTATTACAATATGTTGATGACCTTATGCTAGCAGCAACTACAGAGGAAGCATGCCTAGAGGCAACAGGCGACCTTCTTCAAACTTTGGGGACTTTGGGATACCGGGCCAGTGCAAGAAAGGCCCAGATTGCTAAGCAGGAGGTCGTGTACCTAGGGTACAAGATAAAACAAGGGCAAAGATGGCTAACGCAAGCCATGAAAGAGACTATATTGCAGATCCCTGAGCCTGTAACTCCAAGACAAGTGGAGAGTTTCTGAGGACTGTTGAGTATTGCCGGTTATGGATCCTGGTGTTTGCTGAAAAGCTCACCCACTATATGAAGGGAGCAGGGAGAGTAAGAGCTGGGAGTGGACGAAGCCGATGAAGAGGGCTTTTCAAGAACTCAGGCAAGCCCTGTTGGAGGCCCCAGCCCTTGCTCTCCCTGACCCGTCTAAACCCTTTCAATTGTTTATAGATGAGAAATGGGGAGTAGGAAAAGGGGTTTTAACTCAGAAGTGGGGGTCATGGAGGCGACCAGTGGCCTACCTCTCCAAACGACTAGACCCAGTGGCTGCCGGATGGCCGCCTTGCCTTCAAATTATTGCTGCCACTGCCCTCCTGGTCCATGATGCTGATAAACTGACTTATGGACAGTGACTCCTGGTCTACACTCCCCAAGCCATTGAAGGAGTTTTAAAGCAGCTGCTGGATAAGTGGATTTCTAATGCCCGCTTGACACACTGTCAGACTTTGCTGCTTGACACCCCACGGATACACTTCCAGACGCCCTGCTTCCTGAACCCAGCTACTCTTTTACCCAATCTAGAGAAAGATCATCCCCTTCATGATTGTGGTGAAATATTGGCCGAGGCTACGGCGGTATGAAAAGATCTAACAGATGTGCCTTTAAATAACAGTGAACTGATATGGTTTACAGATGGAAGCAGTTTTATTAAGGATGGACAGAGAAGGGCAGGGGCCACAATAGTTGATGACTCTGGGCAGACAATATGGGTGGAAGCCCTTCCCCAGATACCTCCACACAAAAGGTGGAACTGATTGCCTTGATACAGGCCCTGGAGAGGGCCAAAGGAAAAGAATTACCATTTTCACTGACAGCCGGTATGCATTTGGTACTGTGCACATTCAAGGTCCAATATATAAAGAGCGGGGGTTTTTGACAGCTGAAGGGAAGGAAGTTAAGAATCTGCCTGAGATCCGCAGACTCTTGGAGGCCGTCCAGCTGCCTCGAGCGGTGTCAATAGTGCATGTCTCTGGACATCAAAAGGAGAGGACCCCAGGGCACGGGGCAACCAGGCCGCCGACATGGCAGCTCGGGAAGCAGCTAATAAAGACTATACTGCCCCCATACTGACAGTAGGATTATGACCCCCGGGGTATGGGAACCTTGCCCCCGGTCCCTGAGTATTCCTCATCTGATCTTGCCTGGATTCAAGAGAATGCTGACCTTCAAGAGGGCGAAGATGGATGGTACTGAGACCCAGATAACTACTTGATGCTTCCTGCCAACTTGGGTTGACACTTGTGTGAACATCTACACCTGACCACCCATCTAGGAAAAAAAAAGACTCTAATGCTTCTCCAGACAGCACGTCTGAGGTTTCCTCAACAACAGGTGACTGTGCGAGACATAGTCCAAGCCTGCAAAGTATGCCAGCTGGTGAGGCCAGGAAAAGGACAACATTCAGGAATGAGGTACCGGGGAGAAAGACCAGGGCAGCATTAGGAGGTAGATTTTACAGAGGTAAGGCCAGGCAAGTATGGATACCATTATCTGCTAGTCATGGTGGATACTTTCTCAGGGTGGGTAGAGGCCTTCCCACCCTGAGGGGGAAACAGCTATGATAGTGGCCAAGAAGATCCTAGAAGACATAGTACCTAGGTTTGGGCTGCCGGTGACCATTGGCTCTGATAATGGGCCTGCTTTTGTGAGCCAAATTGTTCAGGGATTTGCCCTAGCCCTGGGGACAAAATGGAAATTACACTGTGAGTACAACCCCCAGAGCTCAGGGCAGGTTGAGAGGATGAATCGGACCCTAAAAGAAACTTTGGCAAAACTGGCAATAGAGACTGGCGGGGACTGGGTGACCCTCCTTCCCTTCGCCCTCTTCTGTGCACGTAACATCCCCTACAAGCTTAACTTGACCACTTTTGAAGTTATATACAGAAGACCCCCTCCCATGTGCCCTATTCTCGAGGGAAAGAAACAACCTTCCCCGAGTTTAGGGCAGCTCCGAGAGGATCTGATGGCATTGAGCAAGGTACATACTCACGTCTAGAAATTGGTCCGGAAAATACACAAGGGCCAAGACAAGGGAGCCATTCTTTTGCATAATATCGGCCCTGGAGATTGGGTGTGGGTTAAGCGGCACCATTCTAAGGCACTAGAACCTAAATGGAAGGGTCCTTATGTTGTGCTTCTTACCACCCCCACTGCCCTCAAGGTAGACAGTATTGGACCATGGGTGCATTGTAATCACGTGCGCCAAGTGACTCCTGAAGAGCAACAACAGGTGCAGGCGGAATGGAAGGTAGCTGTCCATCCATCAAATCCTCTCAAGCTTCAGCTCAGCCATCAAAATACTTCTGGCGAGTCATCATCACCATCGTAGGACTGACGGCCCAGTCCACATCCTGCCACGGCAACTCTAATCCGCATCAACCCTTCCAAATCACCTGGATCATCAAGAATGGAGAAACCTATGAAGAATTAAACCAGACCACCGCTGTCCATCGCCTGAACACCTGGTGGCCTGATCTGTATTTCTCTTTACAGCAGTTGATGGAGTTGACAGAGACTCCGTGGGCCACCAGACCTTACCTCCGACGGACAGGCTTCTATGCATGCCCCGGACACCAAAAGGACAAGATAAAGACCTGTGGAGGAGTGGTGAGCCGGTTTTGCAAGGATTGGAGCTGTGTAACATCAAATGATGGATGATGGAGGTGGTCAGTGACTGCACCTGACGACCTGATTAACCTGACCTTTGCGGATCCCAGCCATGAGCAGCCAGACGGGTGTCAAGAATGTGATAAGGTCAAGGTTTCCTTCACTGAATGGGGAAAGAAAGACGGGAGGTGGATTTCAGGACTGAACTGGGGAATTCAAGTTTACTTGACCTTGGGCCCAAGCGCGATACTCTTCATTCAGCAGGTTGTAGCACCCGTTCAGACCCAAGTGGTGGGTCCTAATCAAGCCGAGGGCAGAGGACGGGCTCTGCTGACACAGAGCACGGCTAGGCCAGTTCCTGCTTTAGCAACTGACTCCTATAACACCTCGCTTGATGTTTCATACATACTGGGGACACCAGGAGGCCTGGCCCCCACTACCAAGGCCCTGGAAAGACAAGACCCTTTATGGTTCCTGGTTAGAGAAACTTATGGCGCCCTGAACTACTCCAATCCAAACACAACCCAGTCCTGTTGGCTATGCTATACTGTTCACCCTCCCTTTTATGAGGCAGTAGGCCTAAATGTATCTTACAACCTATCCACTGGCCAAAACCCCCCTCAGTGTCAATGGGGAGAACGTAAGGTCGGGCTCACTATGAGAGAGGTATGGGGGAAGGGACTTTGCCTCGGTGCTGTTCCTCCTGAAAAGACTCCCTTGTGTGCCCAAACTGCTAACCTCACCGGACTTAATGCAACAACATGGGTTGTGCCTGACACAGGGGGCTGGTGGGTTTGTTCCCATACCGGGCTGACACCTTGCTTACACACTTCCATTTTCAACCAAAATAGGGAATTCTGTGTTTAGTAGCAGTGATGCCCAAATTCCTGTATCATTCTGAGGAAGTAATGTACAATTTTGGGGATAGAGAAGCCCCGTCTCCCTGGTACAAGAGAGAACCTGTCATGGCCATCACCTTGGTGACCCTATTTACCCTTGGAGTAGCAGGAGCAGGTACAGGGATCGCCTCTCTGTCTACGCAAACTCAGGGCTTTGCCTCCTTGAGAGCAGCTATTGACGAGGATATCACCCGCATAGAAAAGTCTATCATGGCCCTGGAAAAGTCTTTAACTATCTGAAGTGGTGCTGCAAAATAGGAGAGGCCTGGACCTAGTTTTCCTACAGCAGGGAGGATTGTGTGCAGCCCTAAAAGAAGACTGTTGTTTCTATGCTGATCATACTAGGGTGGTGAGAGAGTCCATGGCAAAAGTAAGAGAGGGGCTAGCTCAGAGGAAGAGGGAGCGAGAAGCCCAGCAGGGGTGGTTTGAATCCTGGTTCCATAAATCTCCTTGGTTGGCCACCCTACTCTCCTCCCTAATGGGGCCACTCATTATCCTCCTAATACTCCTCACCTTTGGGCCCTACATTATTAATAAGCTGGTGACCTTCATTAGAGAACGGGTTCACTCTGTACAACTATTTGTGTTGAGACAGCATTACCACTCCTTGCCTAGGGATATAGAGGAAGATTCCTCTATGTAGCTGAAGACAGGGGGAATGTTAGGACCGAACTGGAGCCAGAACAGGCTCTAAGGGGCAGGCTAGGTCTGAGGTTTAGTCTCTAGGAAAGCTGAGGCACTGGGAACTCCCACAGGCAGTGTAGCTTGACCAATAGGAAAAAATCCCCTGAGAAAGCCCCCCACGTGCAGAAATCTAGCCAATTAGTAGATGCCAAGAGACCCTTGCAACCAATCTGCCCTTGCCTACTCCCTGTCTTTGTTCTAAGTCTATAAATACTGCTGTACTTCAGGGCTCGGGGCCCCCTTGCCTTACTCCACTGTATTGGATGTGGCAGGGTGCCCTAACTCGAGTTAGCAATAAATAAACTCCCTTCTTGCCTTTGCATTGCCTTAGTGGATTTGTTCTCTCAATTTATTCGGAGACTTGGACTCGGAGCATAACACTATTTGGTAATCTGCCTCCCTACAAGATTCACATCAATTGCTTTATGGCCCAGGATGATTCATCTGGTGCCAAGATTATCCCAAAATACGTCTTATGTGTGAGGGGTCTGGTGCCATTCTCTGAGTTTTAAGACATTCCTTTCTTTCATTAATAGACTACTAGTAACTATATAACATCCAGCTAAAAACTAGCAGGCGGGTATTCTTTCTGCCCCCTTCTGATGTCTATGCCAGAAGCTTTACCTCTTTTATACTTTAATAAAACTTTATCACACAAAGCTCTGAGCGATCAAGCCTCGCCTCTGTACCCGGATTGAATTCTCCTCCAGAGGCCAAGAATCCTGGCGTCTTTTGTGGTTCAGCAACAACCTTTCACTAACAAGAGTTTTGTTTGTATAATTCATTTGGAACTGAGCACATACACTCTTTTTTGTTGTCTGTTTTATGGGTGTAGACTACACTCTGGATTAGATTTGAGTCAAGAAATTCAGAAGTCAAAATTGTAGAGTAAAATTTTTCTTCTTCTTCCCCTTTTCTTCCTCCTCTTCCTCTTCTATTAGGAGAACTGGATTTGAATCTTTACCCAGGAGAGTTTAATGATGGTTATTTTTAGGGATTAAATTTGCTTAGATATTTTTAATCTTGAATATCAGTATCAAGTTGATTTCTATTCAATTCAATCATTATCGATCTTTCTTTCATATCAATCTCTATTTTACCTTGTAGAGCTGCTATCTGTCAAAATACATCTGTAGAGAGACTGGCATTTGTTCCAGCACTCTCCTCCTCTTCACAGCACAGCAGTCAGACACCAATCAGTCAGCAAAGATGCTCACCTTCCACAGTATTTCTTGCATTTTTAAAAATATTAATTAATTAATTAGGCTGCATTGGGTCTTAGTTGTGGCACCGGGGATCTTCACTCTGTCATGCGAGATCTTTTGTTGCAGCAGGCACTCTCTAGTTGTGGTATGTGGGTTTCGGAGTTGCTCTGGAGCATGTGGGATCTTAGACCAGGGACTGAACCCATGTCCCCTGCATTGCAAGTTGTATTCTTAACCACTGAACCACCAGGGAGGTCCCACCATCCCTGGCATTTCTCCCCCACTCAAGACCAATCAGCATCGACTGAACACCTCCTCATTCCAGGCACTCAGGTGGGTTCAGCAGAGTGACAATGATGGATAAGAGTTGGCTTCTACCTGTGCCAGGAGGCAGTATGGGCCAGTGGTTATAACACAGATACAAATTTGGGAAGATCCTATTCTTACTATCTATGTGAACTTGGAAGTATTAACTATCTTTGTCAATTTTTAATGTACAAAAAGAGGGTTTAACAAATGAGGTAAAATAAACATTAACTCCAGTGATTATCCATAAAAAGAAGCTTATAATCTATGGGAGGGAAGACAGGTAGACAATCAAGTCGTGTATGTATCAGCCTGTCTGGGAAGTGCTGTATCATGGGTATAAACTAATGCTTTGGAAACAGGAAGGAGATGGCATTCTGAGTGGAGGGCTCAGGAAGCTTGGTAGAGGAGCCGATGTTTGAGGTAGACTGTAAATAATCTTGCAGAACAGAGAAGAATGCTCACTGGGTCATTTCTATTGTCCTTTGTTCAGTGCAAGTAGTATGTGTATGGTTTCCAGAGAATAGGACTTTGATTTTTCTTCTGTCCACGTTTGAAGGCCTCACGCAATCCATCATACAGTCAGCTATTTAATTCGAGGTTGTCTGTCAATGTGGATAAATCAACAAAAAGGACATATTTCCCTAGAATTGTTGAGGAAACTTCCATGCTGGCTCAGACAGTAAAGAATTGTCTGCAATACAGGAGACCTGGGTTCAATCCCTGGGTTGGGAAGATCCCCTGGAGGAGGGCATGGCAACCCACTCCAGTATTCGTGCCTGGAGAATCCACATGGGCAGAAGAGCCTGGCAGGCTACAGTTCATGGGATTGCAAAGATCTGGACACGACTGAGCGACTAAGCACAGCACAGCACATTCTGTCACTGTGGCTAAATCAATGAAAAGAACACATTTCCCTAGAATCACTAAGGGAATAATTTCATGACTAGTTCTTTGCCATGTAAATAAGCTTTAATTGTATAGTTGCTGAGAAAACACTGAGAACCAAGGAACATTCCTCCAACAGAGACGCAAGGGTGGTCGTACAATTTCAAGTTGCTTCCAGTTTGGAAGGGTCTGAAGGAAAGAACAAAGTCTAGATCTTGTGTTTGGTGTACAAGATCCTTCATAATCTGATGCTAACCTTCTCATCCACCTTACCCCTTCCTACTCTCCAATACAGCACCTATGTTCCTATATAAAGCTTTTATTATTGTACCCCAAACAGAAGCCCATTCCTCATTTAACCCTTACCCATCATTTTCCGTATTCTCTTTTCTGTCCTCTTGGTCTATTCAAAGTGAAAGTCACTCAGTCGTGTCCAACTCTTTGCAACCCCATGGACTCTGGCCCCCACCCCACCCCCCAGGCTCCTCTGTCCATGGGGGATTCTCCAGGCAAGGATATTGGAATGGGTTGCCATGCCCTCTTCTAGAGGATTTTCCTAACTCAGGGATCGAATCCAGGTCTCCTGCATTGCAGGCGGATTCTTTACCAACTGAGGCACCATGGAAACCATTCAAATCCTACCCAAATCTTGAGACTGAGGTCAAAGGGGTCTTCTATGAAGATCTGTTAGCTCTGATTCATAGTCATCTTGTCCGCACCAGCAATACTTGTGTCATATGGGAAACATTTTTTGTTTTGAACTTTTAATTTTGTGTTGGGGTATAACTGATAAACATAGGTTCGATCCCTGGTTCAGGAAGATTCCCTAGAAAAGGAAACAGCAACTCATGCCTATATTCTTGCCTGGAGAATCCCATGGACAGTGGAGCCGGGCAGGCTATAATCCACAGGGTCACAGAGAGTCAGTTAAAGAGATTGAAGTGACTTAGCATGCATAGCCAATTAACAATGTTGTGATAATTTTAGGTGAACGTCTAAGGGACTCAGCCATGCATATGCATATATCCATTCTCTCCCAAACCCTGCTCCTATCCAGGATGCCACATAAGAGCAGAGCTCCTGTGCTATACAGGGGACCTTTTTTTTTTTTCTTGTTGCTTTCTATATTTGATATAGAGATCAATTACTTATTCTACTGGAAATTTCTGGTCTGGGGCCTTCTTAAATTTCATTTATGTTCTCAATGACATTTAGTAGCATGTATGCAATAGGTGTTTAATGAATAATTATTGAGTTCTTGTGTTTAGTTACCTTAGAGCAAGCTTGTGCTAACCATGAGATATCCAAGGAAGTCACTACTACCTGGCCTTAGACATTTCCCAGTGTGATGTTTGTAGGTTAGCAATACTATTAAATGCTTACGTGACTGAAAATGCTTACGTTCTGCTCTTTAATGCTGACCCCTCTGTTTGGGAAGTCCAGTTATCCTTCTATAAAACTTGTCTGCCCATTTTTGGAATGGGTGAATTTTTTTTTTTTTTAGTTGTATGATCTCTTTGTATATTTTGGAATAAGTCCTTCTTGGTTATATCATTTGCACATATTTTCTCGCAGTCAGTGGTCTAACTTTTTGTTTTGTTATGGTTTCTTTTGCTGTCCAGAAGACTGTAAGTTTGATTAGGTCCTATTTGTTTATTTTTGGTTTTTGTCTTGGGAGGCTGAAGAAAGGAAACATTGGTATGATTTGTGTCAGAGAATGTTTCACCTACATTCTATTTTAGGAGTTTGTGGGATCTTGTTGTATATTTAGATGCCCTTTGAGCCATTTTGAGTTTAATTTTGTGTATGGTGTGAAGATGTGCATGCAGCTGTCCAGCTTTGCCAACACCTTCTTTATGTATATTCTTGCTTCCGTTGTCAAAAATTAATTGTCCATAGGTGTGTGGGTTTATTTCTGGGCTCTCTGTTCTGTTCCATTGATCTGTATGTCTATTTTTGTACCAATACCATGCTATTTTGATTACTGTAGCCTTGTGGTATTGTCTGAAGTCTGGAAGGCTTATACCTCCTGCTTTGCTCTTTTTCCTCAGAATTGCTTTGGTAATTCTGACTCTTTTTATGAGTCCAGATAAATTTTAGTATTATTTGTTCTATTTCTGTGAAAAATCTTATGGGTAATTTAATAGAGAATACATTTAATTTGTAGATTGCTTTGGGAAGTATGGCCATTTTAACATTAATTCTTCCAATCCAAGAGCATAGGATCATTTTCCATTTATTTGAATCATCTTTAATTTCCTTTATTGATATTTTGTAGTTCTCAGCATATAATTCTTTCATCTCCCTTGGTGAGGTTTATTCCTATATATTTTATTTTGGGGGTGCAATTTTAAAAGACTGCTTACATTCCTTTCTGATATTTCATTGTTAGCATAAAGAAATACAATTGATTTCTGTATGTTAATTGTATATCCTGCTACCTTTCTGAGTTTATCAGTTCTAGTATGTTTTGTGTGGAGTCTTTAGGGTTTTCTATATATATTATCAAGTCTTCTGCTGATGATAACAATTTTACCTCTTCTGTACTAATTTGAATACCTTTTAGATCTTTTTCTTGTCTGATTGCTGTGGCTAGGTCTTCCAAAACTATGTTGAAGAGAAGTGTGAAAGTAGGCATCCTTGTCTTGTTCCAGATTTTAGCAGGAAGGCTTTCAGCTTTTCACCGTTGAGTATTGTATTGGCTGTGGGTTTGTCATAAATAAATTTTATTATGTTGAGATATGTTCCATCTACCCACTTTCATAATGGTTTTTATCATGAATAAATGTGTAGTTTGGTCAGATGCTCTTTTCTGTATCTATTGAGATGATCATGTGGTTTTTGTCCTTTTTATTTATGTAGTGTATCACATTAATTGATCTGCATCTGTTGAGCCATTTTTGTGACCCTGGGATTAATTCAACTTGGTCATGGTGTATGACCTTACTTATGTGTCATTGGATCTGGTTGCTAATATTTTGTTGAGAATTTTTACACCTATATTTATCAAAGATGTTGGCCTGTACTTTTCTTTTTGGTAGTGTCTTTGTCTAGTTTTAGTATCAGAGTGACGGTGGCTTTGTAGAATGGCTTTGGGAATATTCCTTCCTCTTCAATCTTTTGGAAGAGTTTGAGAAGGTTTGGTATAAGTTCCTCTTTGACATTTGGTAGGATTTCCCAGTGAAGCTATCAGGTCCTGGACTTTAGTTTGTAGGGAGTTTTAAAATTACAATCTTGTTTCACTTCTACTGATTAGGCTGTTCAAATTACCTATTTCTTCTTTATTTAGTTTTGGTGAGCTGTATGTTTCTAGGAGGTTGTCCATTTCTTTCAGGTTACCAAATTTGTTAGCATATAATTGTTATTGTTCTAGGTATTCTCTTATGATTTTTTCTGTATTTCTTCAGTATCTATTATTATTTCTCCTCTTTGTTTCTTATTTTGTTTAATTGGGTCTTCTCTTTCTTAATCTTGATGAGCCTGGCCAGAGGTTTGTCAATTTTTTTTAGCCTTCCAAAGAACCAGTTCTTGGTTTTATTGGTTATTTCTATTTTTCCTATTTTATTTATTGATTACCTCTCTGACCTTTCGTATCTCCTTCTCTCTGCTGAATTTAGGTTTTATTTGTTCTTTTTTTCTAATTCATTTAAGTACTGGGTTAGGTTGTTTATTTGAGACTCTTCTTGTCTGTTTTAAAGACACCAGACATCAGCATCAATATGAATGTCTTTCTAAGAACAGCTTTTGCTGCATTCTATAGGTTTTGTGTGATTGTGTTTTCATTGTTACTTGCCTGAAGGTATTCTCTAATTTCTTCTTTGAGTTCATCTTTGACCCACTGATTTTTTTTTAGTCTCCATGCAACTGTTTTTCTCATTTCTTCATCTGTGTTTCATTTTCTGTGGCATGTAGCTTCATGCCATTGTGGTCAGAAAAGATGCCTGAAATAATTTCTATACTCTTAAATTTGTCAAGGCCTGTTTTGTGCCCTAGTATGTGGTTAATACTAGAGAATGTTCCATATGCACTTGAAAATAATCTGTATCTGGCAAGAGCTGTTACTTTGAGAAGATAAGCAAAATTGACAAACCTTTAGCTATACTTAACCAGAAAACAAGAAAGGGCTCAAATAAAAGAGGAGAAGTTACAAACAATAACACATAAATACAAAGAATAATGAGAGACTACTAGGAATACTCATATACCAACCAAATTATCAACCTAGAAGAAATGGGTAAATTTGGGAAAACATACTATCTCCCAGGACTAAATCAGGAAGAAATAGAAAATCTGAACAGACTGATTACTAGTAAAGAGGTTGAATGAATAATCACAAGCCTCCTGGGGTCGGGGGAGAATGGATACATGTATATGTATGCTTGAACACCTTTGCTGTCTACCTGAAACTATCACAGCACTGTTGATTGGCTATGCTGCTGCTGCTAAGTCACTTGAGTCATGTCCGACTCTGTGTGACCCCATAGACGGCAGCCCACCAGGCTGCCCGTCCCTGGGATTCTCCAGGCAAGAACAATGGAGTGGGTTGCCATTTCCTTCTCCAATGCATGAAAGTGAAAAATGAAAGTGAAGTCACTCAGTCGTGTCCTACTCTTAGTGAACCCATGGACTGCAGCCCACCAGGCTCCTCGGTGCATGGGATTTTCCAGGCAAGAGTACTGGAGTGGGGTGCCTATACTCTAATATAAAATAAAAAGTTAAAAAAAAAAAAACTGATGAGGAGGGAACACTTTCAGACTCATTTTATGAAACCAACATTACCCTGATACCAGCACCAGATAAAGACACTACAAGGGAAAAAAAAAAGAATTCAGGCCAATATACCTGAATAAAAAATACAAAAATTCTCAACAGAATATTAGCAACTTGAATTGAACTGTACATTAAAAGAATCATATACCGTGAAAAAGGAAATAATCACAAACTTCCCTATGAGAAAAGTCAAGGACCAGACAATTACATTGATGAATTCTACCAAACATTCAAGCATTAATAGCAATCCTTCTCAAATTCTCCCTAAAAATAGAAGGGAACATTTCGAAGCTAATTTTATGAGGCCAGCTTTACTCTGATACCAAAATCAGGCAAGGATACCACAAGAAGAGGGGATTTCAGACCAATATCCCTGGTAAACATAGATGCACAAATCCTAAGCAAAATATTTGTAAACTGAATCCAACAATATATAAAAGGATCATATACCACAATCAAAGAAAATTTATTCCAGACATATGCTGATGGGTCAACATTCAAAAAAATCAATCAATGTGACATACTACATTAACAAAATGCAAAATAAAAATTATATAAAATCTTAACAGATACAGAAGAAGCATTTGATAAAATTCAACATCTATTTATGATTTAAAAAAAAAAACTTTCAACAGAGTGGGTATAGAGGGAATGTACCTCAATAAAGGCCACAAATGACAAACCCAGTGACACAATACTCAGCAGTGAAAATCTGAAAATATTTCCTTGGAGATCAGAAGCAGGACAAGGATGTCCACTCCTGCCACTTTTATTCAACATAGTATTGGAAGACCTAGCCAGAGCAATTAGTCAAGAAAAAGAAAAGTCATCTAAATTATAAAGGGAGAAGTAAAACTGTCACTATTTGCAAATGAGATGATAGTCTATAGAGAAAACCCTAATGACTCCATCATAAAGCTGTTAGAATAAATACAGTAAATATGCCGGATATAAAATCCATATACTTATATGTTACATTTACATACAGTTATAATGAACTAACCTCAACTAAAATCAGTAACCTCAACTAAAATCAATAACCAAAGATATGCAGATGACACCACCCTTATGGCAGAAAGTGAAGAGGAACTAAAAAGCCTCTTGAAAGTGAAAGAGGAGACTGAAAAAGGTGTTTTAAAACTCAACATTCAGAAAATGAAGATTATGGCATCTGGTCCCATCACATGGGAAATAGATGGGGAAACAGTGGAAAGAGTGTCAGATTTATTTTGGGGGCTCCAAAATCACTGCAGATGGTGACTGCAGCCATGAAATTAAAAGACGCTTACTCCTTGGAAGAAAAGTTATGCCAACCTAGATAACATATTCAAAAGCAGAGACATCAGTTTGCCAACAAAGGTCCGTCTAGTCAAGGCTATGGTTTTTCCAGTGGTCATGTGTGGAAGTGAGAGTTGGACTATGAAGAAGGCTGAGAGTCAAAGAATTGATGCTTTTGAACTGTGGTGTTGGAGAAGACTCTTGAGAGTCCCCTGGACTGCAAAGAGATTCAACCAGTCCATTCTGAAGGAGATCAGCCCTGGGATTTCTTTGGAAGGAATGATGCTAAAGCCGAAGCTCCACTACTTTGGCCACCTCATGCACAGAGTTGACTCACTGGAAAAGACTCTGATGCTGGGAGGGATTGGGGTCAGGAGAAGGGGACGACAGACAATGAGATGGCTGGATGGCATCACTGACTCGATGGACGTGAGTCTGAGTGAACTCTGGGAGTTGGTGATGGACAGAGAGGCCTGGAGTGCTGTGATTCATGGGGTTGCAGAGTTGGACACGACTGAGCGACTGAACTGAACTCAACTGAATAATGAACTAACAGAAAGAAAAAGAAAACAGCATCCTTTACCTGAAACCATAAAAATAGAAGAAAATATAGGCAGTAATCTCCTTGACGTTGAACTTGGTGATGATTTGTGTGTGTGTTTGACACCAAAAGCAAAAGTAATAAAATTAAAAATAAACAAGTGGGAGTACATCAAACTAAAAACGCTCCACAACAAAGAGACTAATAATAAAATGAAAAACCAACTTTCTGTGTGGCAGGAAATATTTGCAAATCTATCTAATGAGGCTTTACTATCCAAGTAAAGATCTAAAGAACTCATACAATTCAATAGCAAAAAACCAAACAACTAGATTAAAAATGTTCAGAGAGCCTAAAGAAATATTTTTCCAAAGAAGACATTCAAATGCCCCACAGACACATGAAATGGAACTTTATATTACTAATCATCAGGTAAATGAAATCAAAACCACAGTAAGATATCATGTCACACTTGTTAGAAAGACTATTATCAAAAAGACAAGAAATAAAAGAGCAGGCTTAAGATCGAGCTTTCAAAAACTAAGATCATCACATCTAGTCCTTTCACTTTATGGCAAATAAATGGAGAAAAAATGGAAACAGTGACAGTCTTTGTTTTCTGGGGCTCCAAAATCATGGTGGACAGTGTCTGCAGTCATAAAATTAAAAGACTCTTGCTCATTGGAAGAAAAGGTATGACAAAGCTAGACAGTGTATTAAAAAGCAGAGACATCACTTTGCTGATAAAGTTCCATATAGTCAAAGCTATGGTTTTTCCAGTAGTCATGTACAGCATGAGAGTTGGACCATAAAGAACGCTGAGCACCAAAGAATTGATGCTTTTGAGCTATAGTACTGGAGAAGACTCTAGAGAGTCCCTTGAACAGCAAGGAGATCAAACCAGTCAATCCTATCGGAAATCAACCCTGAAGAGTCATTGGAATGACTGATGCTGAAGCTGAAGCTCTAATACTTTGGACACCTGATGGAAAGAGCTGACTCACTGGAAAAGACCCTGATGCTGGGAAAGACTGAGGGAAGGAGAAGAAGGGGAAAACAGAGGATGGCATCACCAATTCAATGGACATGAGTTTGAGCATGCTCTGGGAGATGGTGAAGGACAGGGAGCCTGGCGTGTTGCCATCCTAGGGACTGGAAAGAGTCACACACAACTGAGTGACTGAACAACAACAGCAAAAACATGTATTGGCAAGGATATGGGAAAAAGAAATGCTTGCACAGAGTTGGTGGGAATGTAGAAACTGATGCAGCCACTATGAAAATAGCATGGAGGTTCTTCAAAAATTTAAAATAGAGCTATCATATGATCCAGTAATTCTACTTCTAGCTAAAGAAAACAAAAGGACGTGTCCAGATGAATCAATAATATATACTCTACTTACATATATATAGTGGAATTTATTAATCTATAAAGAAACTATAAAGAAGAATGAACACTTGCCACTTTGACAACATGGATGGACCACAAGGACGTTAACCTAGGTGAAATAAGTCAGACAGAGAAAGGCAGGTACTAAATAGTCTCCTTATTGCCAAATTCAGACTTAAATTGAAGAAAGTAGGGAAATCCACTGGACCATTCAGGTACGACCTAAATCAAATCCCTTATGATTATTCAGTGGAAGTGACAAATAAATTCAAAGGGTTAGATCTGATAGTGCCTGAGAACTATGGATGGAGGTTCATGACATTGTATAGGAGGAAGTGATCAAGACCATCCACAAGAAAAAGAAATGCAAAAGGGAAAAATCGTTGTCTGAGGAAGCCTTACAAATAACTGAGAAAAGAAGAGAAGCTAAAGGCAAAGGAGAAGAGGAAAGATATATTTATTTGAATGCAGAGTTCCAAAGAAGACCAAGAAGAGATAAGAAAGTTTTCCTCAGCAATCAATGCAAAGAAAAGAGGAAATTAACAGAATGGGAAAGACTAGAGATCTCTGCAAGAAAATTAGAGATACCAAGGGAACATTTCAGGTGAAGATGGGCTTGATAAAGGACAGAAATGGTCTGGACCTAACAGAAGATATTAGGAAGAGGTGGCAAGAACACACAGGAGAATTACACACAAAAAATCTTCATGACCCAAATAGCCACAATGGTGTGATCATTCACCTAGAGCCAGACATCCTGGAATGTGAAGTCAAGTGGTCCTTAGGAAGCATCACTACAAGCAAGGCTAGCGGAGGTTATGGAATCCAGCTGAGCTATTTCAAATCCTAAGAGATGATGCTGTGAAAGTGCTGCACTCAATATACCAGCCAATTTGGAAAACTCAGCAGTGGCCTTGACCTGGAAAATGTCAGTTTTCATTTCAATCCCAAAGAAGGGCAACACCAAAGAATGTTCAAACTACCACACAATTTGCACTCATCTCACATGCAAGCAAAGTAATGTTCAAAAATCTCCAAGTCAGGCTTCAATATTCTGTGAACCACCAGATGAACCTCATGAATGTCCAGATGTTCAAGCTGGATTTAGAAAAGGCAGAAGGACCAGAGATCAAATTGCTAACATTTGCTGGATCATTGAAAAAGCAGCAGATTTCCAGAGAAACATCTATTTCTGCTTCATCGATCACGCTAAAGCCTTGGACTGTGTAGATCACAACAAACTGGAAAATTCTGAAAGAGATGGATCTACCAGACCACCTTACCTGCCTCTTGAGAAATCTGTATGCAAGTCAAGAAGCAATAGTTAGAACTGGACATGGAACAACAGACTGTTTCCAAATTGGGAAAGGAGTATGTCAAGGCTGTATATTGTCGCCCTGCTTATTTAACTTCTGTGCAGAGTACATCACACAAAATGCTGGGCTGGAGGAAGCACAAGCTGGAATCAAGATTGCCGGGAGAAATATCAATAACCTCAGATATGCAGATGACACCACCCTTATGGCAGAAAGTGAAGGGGAACTCGAGAGCCTCCTGATGAAAGTAAAAGAGGAGAGTGAAAAAGTTGGCTTAAAATTCAACATCCAAAAAACAAAGATCATGGCATCCATTCCTATCACTTCATGGCAAATAGATAGGGAAACAATGGAAACAGTGACAGACTTTGTTTTTGGGGTCTCCAAAATCACTGCAGATAGTGACTGCCACCATGAAATTAAAAGATGCTTGCTCCTTGGAAGAAAAGCTATAACCAATCTCAACAGCATATTAAAAAGCAGAGACTTTGCCTCTAAAGGTCCATCTAGTCAAAGCTATGGTTTTTCCAGTAGTCATGCATGGCTGTGAGAGTTGGACAATAAAGAAAGCTGATCCCTGAACTGTGGTACTGGAGAAAACTCTGGAGAGTCCCTTGATTTGCAAGGAAATCAAACCAGTCAATCCTTAAAGATTCAGTCTTAAATATCATTGGAAGGACTGATGCTAAAGCTGAAACTCAGTAATTTAGTCACCTGATGAGAAAAGTTGACTCATTGGAAAAGATCCCGATGCTGGAAAAATTGAAGGCAGGAGGAGAAGGGGACAACATAGGATGAGATGGTTGGATGGTATCATCAACTTGATGGGCATGAGTTTGAGCAAGCTCCGGGAGACAGTGAAGGACAGGGAAGCCTGGGTGTGCTGTAGTCCATGAGGTCATAGAGAGTTGAACACGACTGAGCAACTGAACTGCCTGAAATCATCTCATTTGCATATGCAAACTCAAAAAACTAAACACAAAGATATAAAGAACAGAAAGTTTACCATGGGTGGAGGTTGGGGGTGGGTGAAATAGGTATAAGGGTAAAAAAGTACAAGCTTTCAGCTTAAAAATATCCTCAGGATGTAATATACAGCATAGAGAATAAAGCTGATAATATTGTAATGCATTTTTGAAAGTTGCTAGGAGAATAAACCATAAAGGTACTCATCACAACTAAAAATCAGTAACAAAAGAAAAATTTAGTCCTCAAGTTTTTTCCCAATCTCTCTCTCACCCATGCTGAAATTTGGAATTAGCTAGGATACAATCATTATTTAAATTTAGAATGTACTAAATTTCTCTTCGCTTCAAAGTTGCAGTTATGACCCTTTAAGGCAATTAGGCATCTCCCAAACACTGTAAATTACTGGTTTGTTGGTGAATGGTAGTCTTTAAATATCATTTTTAGGTAAGAATTGTCTGATGATTTCTGACTGGTTATTCATAATAAATATATGAAGTTATTTGCTGACATGGCAAATATTTCAAAGACCAAGACTGGACAAAGAAACCCCTGTAATTTCTTTGTTGTGAGTAATTTATTACCTTGTGAGTTATTTGGCAACCTCTAGTTTCTTTTGATGACTGAGATAAGATTAAACAGATGATCTTCTGGACCTTGAATTGAAAGTGAATGAAATGAGCAGAACAAGGACACATGTATGACCATTAATTTCATCAAAATGGTGTTTGGTCTTGAGTGAGTACAGGGCTCTCATTCTAGTTTTAGTCTTACCACACTGAGTTTGGTTTCTCTTCCTATGCAATGTCCCATTTCCTAAACATTGCTGGGTATTTTTTCAGATAAATGTAATTTACTGCAATAAAATTGTCAATTTGAGATTTGGGGGACTGCTTAGTAGAGGTTATTTGTTCAATAATCATTTGCTAATGGAATTAAGTAGTCAGGTGTCTAGGAATACAATTATTAAATACATACTTGCTCTTACTCTAACTTCTGAGTAATTTTTGAATGCTTCTGTCAAAATGACCTTCTAATTCTAGAGTAGCTTGTGTGATTTGTAAAGTAGCAAAGGATTAATTTAATTATATTATTATATAATATAATTTAACTATATTACTTCTTTTTATTTACTATTTTGGAGGAGCTAAGTCACTGTATCAATGCTATTAATCCATCAACATGAAATTTCTTCTCTACAAAGTTTGAAAACTTTCCTCATTTTGGCTAAGCTATTTGTGGTTGGCTGAAAGTGAGTGCAAGCTTATATATATTCATAGTTGACACTTTTTAAAGGAAACCAGCAAATATGGCAATTCTTGATTCTAGAGTCAAGATTATTGCTGAAGGCCAGCAGGACACACCGGCCATGTGCGCCATTACAGCATCCAGCCACTCTGCGGCTCCATTTTTCTACTTTGATTTCGATGCCCCCTTCCCTGCCAATGTCAGTGTGGATGAAGAGGAAGAGTTGGGTGCAGAAGGCGCCCCCACGTCCCTCTCATACACGTCATGGAGCACTGTGCTCCTCTGTGAGAACACTGATACGCTCACCAACCCGCTCTCCACCTGCTCTCCACAGCCTGGGAGGAAGGAGCTGGACGCAGACCTCTGTGCAACCACTAGGATTTTATGCCCACTATGTGACATGGGCCTTTAGAACCATCTCTTTGTCCTCAGTATCTCACATTATCAGCACCAGTATAAAAGCGCTGGAGCACCTATCATAATGAGAACGCAGTGTTCCATGATGTTAGGACATTCAGAAAACTTAGGGACATTCTGAAAGCTCCCCCAACCCTAAATAGCTCCTTCAGCGTCTCTGAGAAGACAATGAAACAGTTCCCTACATTTACGTGGCAGTTCATAGTTGACAAAGCATTTTCACTAGCATCATTCCATCTAATTTTCTATGAAGCTGTAATCAGTCCATAATTTCTTAAAACAGAAGATAAAATGGGCTTAGAGAGGTTAAGTAATTTACTGAAGGTCACAAACAAGTGGTAGATTACTTGCTGTAAATCTAGAGTACTTTCTACAATATCGAAGCAAGTCACATGTTTTCAAGATAGCTAAAATCCTTTACATGAATAAGCTTTCATTACACATTTAGAGATGAAGCTCAAAATGTAAATCTTCCCTAGAGAAAGTATTAACAAGTGGGTACCATAGGCTTTCACATGTTCAAAACGACGAAATATTTCAGGGTTGCAGACTTAAGTCATGGTAGTCTCGTTCAAAAATATTTTTGCAAAAACGTACATCTATATGTGTATGTACATAGAAAATCTATTGCCTTGGTTGTTTGTGCCATTTCTTTGTTACCCATCTTACATGCTGTGTCCGCAGCTGCTTTATACCCATCCCTAGACTTCAAGTTGCCATATTACTTTTTAGCTACCTTATGGCTCATTTTCAGTTAACTACAGTTACAATGATAATAGTTAAGATCTTTTTACCAATAAATTACTTTCTTGAGTAAAAATTAGACTTTTTGGAATATGATTCTCAGAATAATTCAGTTTTCAGATTTAGTATCCAAGCCTCACATTTATCACCAGTAGTCTGAAACTGTAGTATAAAAACACTTCCCTTCACCGTAAACATGTGTGATATTTGCCTTAAAAAATTTCCTGCATTTAGGATTTCTGGACCTTCTCCACTTATAAATCAGAGTGTATTCTTTTTCAAACTATAGTTTTTACTGTAGGGTTTTGCTACATTTCCTAAAGAGGAAAATACAGACAGTGGAAGTACAGGTAGAAGATTTTGAGTACAATACCCCTTCACATGTATGTGGAGGGCAAGTATAATGAGGTCCTTCTCAATGACTAAGGCTAAAAGACTGAGGCTGGCAGAGACACAAAAAGTACAAGAGGCCAAAAGAAATACCATTCCTCAGGCTGAAGATGACATGATTCAACATGAGTAGAGCAATTAAGCGGAGTAAGCAATAGCAGCCAACTCCAGTACTCTTGCCTGGAAAATCCCATGAATGGAGGAGCCTGGTAGGCTGCAGTCCATGGGGTCGCACAGAGTCGGACACGACTGAAGTGACTTAGCAGCAGCAGCAGCAGCAGCAGAACGATTAAGAAGGAGACTTTATTAGACTCAGTTGCGCATACGATGGTTTATCTAGCTCTCACTTAAATTTTTAGAATTTGCTTGAAAAATGATTTCACACTGATGTTTCTTTCTTTTGGAAAGCTCCCATGTGCAATTTATTGGTAGTACCTCTGAAGGACAGAATTATTGATGATGTTTGGCTGATGTTGCAGATGATAGAGGAGGCAGAAGACTGCCACAAGGGACGGTGTGTGTGTGGTCTCAAAATGTCAGGATGGTACGGACACTGAAACAGAAAAGAAGAGATAGAAATTGTTTTAGTGTTTAGATAATATACACTCTTCCATGTGAGAGTACAAAGAGCACTCAGTTTGTCTCTTTGGAAAGCTATCTTTGTTTCCTGCTATTCAATTCCCATCCCTCATGCACTCAAGTCAAGTAAAAGGTCAGCTCATCTTTTCTTTCTGTTGTCTTTCTCCAACCTGAACCTCAATTATAACATTCTGAGTATGACTGTCATTTAGGCTTCATTATGTATTAAATCTTCAAAATATCATTTTTTGAGAGTCTACATTCCTTATATAAAACAAACACAAAACAACAATTGATAATTACATGTAATAAGTTCATGCTATCTGTCACTCTGTAGATGCCCATCGTGTATTTTGTCATTTGAACCTCTACTTAAACAACACTGTGTGGCAGCTTCTAATATTACATCCATTTTAGAGATGATAGATTTACAGAGACTTAGAGAGATTTGTACCTTGCTTTAAAACATACATCTAGTGTGGGCTCCTGGGATTTAAATCCAAATAGGAAGTTGCACAAATTACAAGGTGATAGATACTGTGCCTAAAAGTGCTGATGATGTGATAAAGTTAAGACCATGTTGAAATTTTCACAGAGCTTAGATAAAGAAATGCTTAAGAAGACTTAAAAGTAGAAAAAAAGTTGATTTGTGTTTGGAGAGAGTTTATTCTTTGGAAGATCAGAAATGTAACATTCTACTAGAACTAATGTCCTTTCTAAAAACCATCTTCTGATGGATAAATGCTTTAGAAAAAGATGATCTATGTGTCTTTAAAAAATGTTAATATGTATGTATATATGTGTGTGTATATATATATATTTATGAAAAATGTATATAGATAATTTAAAAACTAAAGGACAATATAAAGAAGAAATAAAAATAACCTGTAATCCCACAACTTAGAAATAATCAATGTAAATGTTTTCTTGAATTTTGATTATCTTTTTCTAAACATATATAAGTTTTTATTGCTCTGATTGAAAACTGGGAACTGTATTATATATAAGTTCTGTATTCTCTATAACCTAAAATTGCATCAGGAGAATTTCCCAATTTAATGAAATAATTTCCTTTTAAATGGCTTAATTAATTTCTAGTAATGTTTGGAATTTATTTAATTGTTCCTTGAATGTTCAACTTTTAGGATGTTTCCAATTTTTCCTGTTATAGATAATAAACATGCTTAAACATGTGTACATTTGCACATCGTGTAATTTCCATAGAACAGATTCTCAGAAATGTAACTGTTGGGACATAGGATCTAAGTTTCTTCTTTTGAGATTTCTTATACATATGACCAAACTGCTTTATAGAAAGGATGTGATCTGGTACTGTTTGGATGCTAGTTTCTTTCCTTCTTCAATAATATTTATCAGACTAAGTGTCTAGTATATGCTATGTGTATGGCTGCTTAAGAAATAGTGTTTAAAACCAAAAAACCTCAAGAGACGAAGTGTGAAGTCACAGGGAAAGCAGAGACTATGGAACAAGAAGGTGGGAGTTGGGCAAGACTGCCTATAACTAACTGTGTCTCATTTATAAATGCAAGTGATTAAATGCTTCTTTTTAGGTGTTTGTAACAGATTAATATTAGAGGTAGAAAATGGAACTGACTTGGTTTTGTAAATTTTGAAGAAAATGTAGATTTAAACATTTAAAATAGCATTTTGTACCCTTCCTCTTTGCAATAATTTTTGTGAAAAATCCTTTGTAAATGGAAAAAAGTAAAAATAATAGTCAGCATTTTTTGAAAAAAGCAATATATGCATAGAAAATGATGTCTATATAGCTCCACTGACTTCCATAATGAGTTTTGGGGATGTCTGGAATGTAATTTAGATTTATAGCTATTAATAGTCAACCATATTAAGTGGCCAGACAGGGACTGGGATAACTCCATGTTATATGACTATATGTCTCTAATTCTTTTTCCTTGCCAAGCAGAGAATCTCTTGTGAAGGTGGCAGAGGGTCTGATCATTCAGATTTGCTGTGACCAACATAATTTGGCTTCAGCAAAGAGGATATGCAAAGCATTTTAGTTTCTTGCAATATGATCGTATGTGTTCTACATGCAGAGACTGAACTGGGAACTGAAAACCAAGGCACTCCATCCTGGCCTTTCTCTCATCCCTCTACCCTTTTTTCTCTGTCAAACCCCACCAAAACTTAAAATCTACCTCTTTCCAGAGCGAAGCAGGTCAAACCCTTCATTTATTTTTTCAAATGGTAAAACATGGGTAATTAACTGATCCAGTGCAAACTTCTTAGCCATGAAATCAGTCACAAGTTTGGGAACAGATTCTTTACTTTTGAAGCCTGAAAAGAAAGTGGCATCAATGTTAGATTCATCCAGAAATAAGCAGAGGATTAGAGACAAGACTTTCTACATAAAATTTAAATGAACGTTTATAAAATGTCCACAGATTACTGTTGCTGAGGTTAATAAGAGAGTGTGTTTCAATATCCTTTTGAAGTGATTTGACTTTTTAAGAAATCTTCCCACCCAACAAACCAGAGCCTTTGGTTATTAGTTCCCTCATAGAGAAATTATAGTTTAGATGGTTATTCTCAGAGTCAAGAAGAAAATTTAGCAGCTGTCTACATCTGGGCAGAGAGTGCAGACATAAACTGTTGCTATGTGCCTCCTAGTTCCTCCTAGGTATCTCAGTGCCTTGTGCAGTCACCATATCAAAAGAGATGATGCTGAAAGATCCTAGTTAGTTTATGGGAACACCATGAAACTCTACCCTGGGACTTTTTGGGTACATTAGTTCCACATCTAGTTGATTTGGAGCCTATAGATACAAAGGCATCTTAGTGTATTTTTAAACTACATTGCATTTTAAAGTCTGGCCTTGTCACTTGCAATGGGGAAGAATTCCTGACGTTAATAAGAATTTGGCCCTCAAGCCTAACAACATACCACCAAAAACAGCTCCTTTCCAGGTACGTCCAGTCAACAACAACATGGGGTTCATAGAGATATTTTGGGCATTAGGAGGTACTCCTACAATGACGCTTACGCCATATGCTTCTTGACAGCAGAGCAAGGCAGACATCTGGAATAAAATTAATATGTAGCATCATTAAAGTGGAATCTGTTAGTCCCCATTTGTGATACACAGTATCATGTGCTATGGATCTAGTTAAATTGTGAATGTGTGCCTGGAAGAAATTGGCTTTTTCTTCACTTCTCATTATTTCCTAAAGCCACTACATGTGGCTTTAGAAGATGCCCAGAAAATATTTTTGAATGAAACAGTAGATGAATGAAATTGTATATTTTATGTACTTAAATCTTCTTTAGAAAATAATAAAGATGCAAATATTACACATATATAATCTGATTCTTCAAATAAAGGTAACATTTATCATCATGTGACGCCAGAGCAATCTGAACTGGTTAACTCATTTAATTATTAAGTGGATATCTTGCACTCAGTACTTTGAACCAGGTATTTTGATGATGAACCAGATACATGGTCAGTTACATCATCAATATTTCTCTCTGCTCCTCTTGATGGTCCCCTTTCTAATGGATCCATATTTCTACTGCCTTTTTCTAGTGGGCACTTTTTTCCCCAGTTTATGTGTGCTTATGTTAAAGACCATTCCCAAGAAAAATAAATGTAAAAGGAAAAAATGGCTGTCTGAGGAGGCCTTACAAATAGCTGTGAAAAGAAGAGAAATGAAAAGCAGAGCAGAAAAGGACAGATATAAGCATCTGATCAATGCAAAGAAATAGAGGAAAACAATAGAATGGGAAAGACTAGAGATCTCTTCAAGAAAATTAGAGATACCAAAGGAATATTTCATGCAAACATGGGCTCAATAAAGAACAGAAATGGTATGGACCTAACAGAAACAGAAGACGTTAAGAAGAGGTGGCAAGAGTACACAGAAGAACGAAGAACTGTACAAAAAAATCTTCATGACCCAGATAAGCACGATGGTGTGATCACTCATCTAGAGCCAGACACCCTGGAATGTGAAGTAAAGTGGGACTTAGGAAGCATCACTATGAACAAAGCTAGTGGAGGTGATGGAATTCCAGTGGAGCTGTTTCAAATCCTGAAAGATGATGCTGTGAAAGTGGTGCACTCAATATGCCAGCAAATTTGGAAAACTCAGCAGTGGCCACAGGACTGGTAAAGTCAGTTTTCATTCCAATCCCAAAGAAACACAATGCCAAAGAATGTTCAAACTACCACACAGCTGCACTCAGCTCACATGCTAGTAATGTAATGCTCAGAATTCTCCAAGTCAGGCTTCAGCAATACATGAACCGTGAACTTCCAGATGTTCAAGCTGGTTTTAGAAAAGGCAGAGGAACCAGAGATCAAATTGCAAACATCCGCTGGATCATTGGAAAAGCAAGAGAGTTCCGGAAAAACATCTATTTCTGCTTTATTGATGATGTCAAAGCCTTTGACAGTGTGGATCACAGCAATCTGTGGAAAATTCTGAAAGAGATGGGAATACCAGACCACCCGACCTTCCGCTGAGAAACCTGTATGCAGGTCAGGAAGCAACAGTTAGAACTGGACATGGAACAACACATGGGTTCCAGATAGGAAAAGGAGTACATCAAGGCTGTGTATTGTCACCCTGCTTATTTAACTTATATGCAGAAACGCATCATGAGAAACGCTGGGCTGGAAGAAGCACAAGCTGGAATCAAGATTGCCAGGAGAAATACCAATAACCTCAGATATACAGATGACACCACCCTTATGGCAGAAAGTGAAGAAGAGGTAAAGAGCTTCTTGATGAAACTGAAAGAGGAGAGTGAAAAAGGTGGTTTAAAGCTCAACATTCAGAAAATGAAGATCATGGAATCTGGTCCCATCACTTCATGGGAAATAGATGGGGAAACAGTGGAAACGGTGTCAGCCTTTATTTTGGGGGAGCTCCAATATCACTGCAGATGGTGACTGCAGCCATGAAATTAAAAGACACAAACTCCTTGGAAGGAAAGTAATAACCAACCTAGATAGCATATTGAAAAGCAGAGACATTACTTTGCCAACAAAGGTCCATCTAGTCAAGGCTATGGTTTTTCCTGTGGTCATGTATGGATGTGAGAGTTGGACTGTGAAGAAAGCTGAGTGCCAAGAATTGATGCTTTTGAACTGTGGTGTTGGAGAAGACTCTTGAGAGTCCCTTGGACTGCAAGGAGATCCAACCAGTCCATTCTGAAGTAGATCAGCCCTGGGATTTCTCTGGAAGGAATGACGTTAAAGCTGAAACTTCAGTACTTTGGCCACCTCATGCAAAGAGTTGACTAATTGGAAAAGACTCTGATGCTGGGAGGGATTAGGGGCAGGAGGAGAAGGGGACGACAGAGGATGAGATGGCTGGATGGCATCACTGACTCGATGGACACGAGTCTGAGTGAACTCTGGGAGTTGGTGATGGACAGGGAGGCCTGGTGTGCTGCAATTCATGGCATCACAAAGAGTTTGACATGACTGAGTGACTGAACTGAACCATGCTGTACATGGAAGTCTCCAGAACTTGCTCATAACTGAGAATTTATACTCTCTGACATCTACCTATTATTCCTCCCTTAATTCCTCCAGCCCCTGGCAATCACTGGTCTACTCAGTGGTTCTAAGAATTTGATTTTTTTAGACTGCACATATAGGAAAGATCATACAATAATTGTCTTTCTGTGTCTGGCTTATTTCACTTTGCATAATATCCTCCAGATTTTTCCAAGTTTTTGCAAATGTCAGTACTTCTTTTCTATGGCTGAATAATATTCATTCATATATATACATATATACAGTTCACATACACACACACACACACACATACACACGTGCCTCACAATTTCTTTATCTATTCATCCATATGGACATTCAGGTTGTTTCCATGTCTTGGCTATTATAAATAATGCTGCAATGAACATGGGGTTGCACATGTCTAAGATAGGGAGTTTATTTTCTTTGTATATATTCCCAGAAGTTGGATTGCTGGATCATAAGATAAAACATCTATCTTAAATCATTTGAGGAGCAATTATACTGCTTTTCATAGTGGCTATTTTACATTCCCACCAACAGTGCACAAAATTCCCTTTTTCCACACCCTCTTCAACACTTGCTATTGCTTTTTTTTTTTTTTTATAATATTCATTCGAACAAGTACGAGGTAATAATCCATTTGTGATTTTGACCTGTTTTCCCTTCTAAGTATTGAAGTTCAGTTCAGTTCATTTCTGTTGCTCAGTCATTTCTGACTCTTTGCAACCCCATGGACTGAAGCATGCCAGGCTTCCCTGTCCATCACCAACTCCCTGAGCCTACTCACACTCATATCCATTGGGTCGGTGATGTCATCCAACCATCTCTTCCTCTGTCATTCCCTCCTCATCCTGCCTTCAATGTTTCCCAGCATCAGAGTCTTTTCTAATGAGTCATTTCTTCACATCAGATGGCCAAAGAATTGGAGTTTCAGCTTTAGCATCAGTCCTTCCAATGAATATTCAGTACTGATTTCCTGTAGGATGGACTGGGTGGATCTCCTTGCAGTCCAAGAGACTCTCAAGAGTCTTCTCCAACATCCCAGTTCAAAAGCATCAATTCTTCCTTGCTGACCTTTCTTTATAGTCCCACTCTCACATCCACACACGACTACTGGAAAAACCATAGCTTTGACTAGATGGACTTATATTGACAAAGTAATGTCTCTGCTTTTTAATAAGCTGTCTAGGTTGGTCATAGCATTTCTTCCAAGGAGCAAGCTGTTGGCCAAAACAGCCATATAGCTGTTGGTCAAAATGCTGCTGCTGCTGCTGCTGCTAAGTCACTTCAGTCGTGTCCGACTCTGTGCGACTCCATAGACGGCAGCCCACTAGGCTCCCCCGTCCCTGGGATTCTCTAGACAAGAATACTGGAGTGGGTTGCCATTTCCTTCTCCAATACAAGAAAGTGAAAAGTCAAAGTGAAGTCGCTCAGTCGTGTCCAACTCTTAGCGACCCCATGGACTGCAGCCCACCAGACTCCTCCATCCTTGGGATTTTCCAGGCAAGAGCACTGGAGTGGGGTGCCATTGTTGGTCAAAATGGGCATGTTTTAAATGTGCTTTGACCTTCTGTAAGCTTTTATTTATTTTTACTCTGAAACTTAAAAAGAAAGACTTTTCCCTTCAGTCAGATTTTTAGACATGTGTGTAATAAGAAAGTTGTTTAGGAAAACACCCCTCCTCCCACCCCAGAAATATATAGTAATTGATCCTTTGATTTTGGAGTATGACACTTGGAAAATCAGAAAACCTCAGGACATGTGGCTATCAGATACTTAAAATAATCCAATTCCACAAGAGAAAATGAAGGAAAAACCATATTAAAAATGGCATAAGGAGCAAGTGACAGCCTTGGAAAGTGACAGCCTTGGAACATGTCATCTATGGAATAAATTGTTCCTGGTCAAGGCTGCAAAGAGCTTTACTCTTAAGGTGCTGCTTCTTATAACCAACACTGCTGTGACTTACAGGAGAACCTAAAGGGGGTGATTGTTTGTGTTGGTCTCTGGGGGTTTTTTTCATTAGGATTCTAGAGAATTCTGGTTAGGGGGAATATAGCTAGAGATGTGTTCTCTGTTGCAATTGACGATATCTGTAATTATTTGAAAGTAGTATCAGGTTTCCCAGATGGTCACATGGTAAAGAAAGCCTGCAATGCAGGAGACCTGGGTTCGATCCTTGGGTTGGGAAGATCTCCTGGAGAAGGGAAATATTATGTATATTTTAAAGATGATGTAAGTTTTGCACAATTGGAAATGGCACTTCCTTTTGACAATACCAGATAACGTTTATTAAGAGCTTACCACTGACAGGTGGCACTTGCTAAATATGTTACATGTGTCATCTCATTTAATCCACAAACAACACTATAATATACATATCACTTAAAATTTTTTGGTGGGAAAACCTGTTGACCTTTTAAATTATTCAGTTCAGCACACAGATTTCGATGCTCTTTATGTACCAGGCACTGTGCTGTCTGTTGTGGTAAAACGGGGCATATTTTCTGTTAATAAAATGATAGGGAGCCTAAAGTTGCTCATTGTTTGTTTGTCTGTTTTTTGGTTCAAGTATGGTCTTTGGAAAAAAGAATTCATTAAAACATACAAATATTGTTAAATCAATTTTTTGTTAAGAATGTGTGGAAAAATCAAACTTGCCTAATTGAGAACATAATTTACATTCTTTAGATTCACTTGAGTTTGAATTTTTAAAACTAAAAATTAAATTTATCATGGCTCAGTAAAACCCCCTTTCCTCTCTAAAATGGACATTATACTTGTTCTCATGACAAGTTTTTTTTTTTTTTTGACTGATGGAATGAGATTCCTCACCATAATAAATTGTAACCGAGGTAACAAATCGGAGATGGAAAATCGTCATAGTTTGTAAAATATTCTTTATATATAATGTTTATATTCTGCCACTTTAAAGAAAACTCTAGAATGCAGAAGCTGATGTCTTGAGACATTTCAAAGTACATACCATGGTGTCAAGCCGACCGATGACTTCAAATGAAAAATCCACACCTCCACCACTCACTTCTTTCAGCACCTCCTCGATGGGTTTGTCGTGGTCCTGAGGGTTGATGCACTCAGTGGCACCCACCTGTTTGGCCCTTGCAAACTTGTCTTTGTTGATGTCCACTGCAATGATCCTGGCTGCTCCAGCTGCTTTGCAGCCCATGATGACAGACAGGCCAACTCCTCCCAGGCCAAACACAGCACAGGTGGAGCCCTGGGAGACCTGTGTTTACAGAAAATGTGAAAGTGGATTAAGTAATGATTGTTAAGGGCTTTCCAGGTGCCTCAGTGGTAAAGAATCTGCCTGCCAATGCAGGAGATGCGGGCGTGATCCCTGGGTCAGGAAGATCTCCTGGAGAAGGAAATGGCAACCCACTCCAGTATTCTTGCCTGGGAAATCCCATGGACAGAGGAGCCTGGTGGGCTACAGTCCATGGGCTAACAAAGAGTCGAACATGACTGAGCAACTAAATAACAACACACAACAACAACAGTTGTTAGAAAGAGCCTAAATTGTACAAAGTGCCATGCTTTGTTTCTTGTCAGAAGTTACTCAAATTATGTCCAACCTTTTGTCAAAAGCTCTTTTGACTTTAGCTGCCTCACACTTGAAATGACGAGTTTGAATCCGATTAGTGTTTCTCTAATTTTCTTGGACATTAGACTCACCTAGGGAGCTTTAAAAAAATCTCAATACCCAGGTCACAGCCCATAAGCAATTAAATCAGACTCTGTGCCGGTAGGTGGAAAAAGATATAAAGTCCACTCCAGTATTCTTGCCCGGAAATTCCCATGGACAGAGGAGCCTGGTAAGCTTCAGTCCATAGGGTCACAGAGGGTAGGACACGACTTAGCGACTAAACAACGACAACAACTGTGCAGGCAAGACCAAGTCTCCAAGCGACTCCAGCGGGAAACCCAGGCTGGGAGCCAGTGGACTGGATGACCATTGCGCTCTAGATGCTGGTGACTCGCGTCCTGAAGAAAATCTAGTGGCTCACAACTATTGATAGCCAGCTTCAGTCCATCACACATACACAAACACAATTCTAGGGAAATTGAAAAATAAATGGAAGAGAGGAGACTGAAAAAAAAATCCAATTGAACCCTCAATAATTAACACCATGGTTCAATAACTTTCAGTAGTCATGACGTATAATGAGAGCAGAAATAAGCTGTGAAGCATAGAAGAGTTACCCCCAGCTTAAGCAAACTTAACAACAGGGGAAATTTAACAGGTCATTTTAAGTTAATACAGCTTGAGACCAACATGTTCTTAATGGCTTTTTATCCCTGTTTTAAAAAAATACACAAATGAAAAATAATGCAATGAAAAGCTGGTTTATATTTTAATAATGGATGAAATTCATTATCACAAGTACCCTTGGCTTCCATTCTGTGTGCAGGTTCAATTAGACAATCTGTTCAGATGATGTAGTTTCATAAGGGACTTAGTGCTAAGGTCACAGAAATTTGGAAAACACGTGCTCACAATAGTTTAACTTACCTAAGGGACTGTTTAATAAACCTAGTCTGTTATAGTCAGACTTCACTGTGGGTAAAATGTTCCTCCTGTCCCAAGAAAACATTCTGTGGGGGGGTACGACACCACTTTTGTACCTTAGAAATCTATGAGGCTTGTGATTGTGATTAAAAAGTGTTGGTAAATATCTACTATGGTCTGTGATTCAGCAGGAGTTTTAAGGAGGTTAGTTGCAGTTGCCATGTTAACTACCTGTAAGATTTTGGGCAAATGGCTTTATGTCTCTGGGTGTCAGTTCATAAAACAAAAGGATACTACTAGCTTTCCAACCTTTTAGGAAGAGGAGACTTTAAAGAATTTCTCCTTAAAACCTACCACTTTGACGTTTGGGAGTGTGTATGTGTTCGTGGCTGGGGAGGAGGTAAAGCAGTGGAATAAATGCTTCCTGCATCCTCAAAGCTTTATTGCTTTCCTCATAGAGATACACAGGGAGGGCATGTTGGTGACCCTCAGTTTGGAGGTATATGAGGATTTCAGGTCAGACTCTCGAATCTCCTGTTGATCCTAATTCTGGGAGTAGAGGATCCATGAACTAAATGCTCCTCATAGTCAGCCCCTTCATTTTGTTTACTTTCGCTTCCTCAAAACTTAGCAGAACCTACTGTGCATGACTCCTGTAGGCACTAAACGAATGATAAAATGAACTCCTAGGTCTAAAAATCAGTAATATTGCAGAGAACACATACAGAAGAATGATTATGGAAAACACCTTTACTTTTTCTTAATTATCAAGAGCTTTTCATTTGTGATAATGAATAAATTTCCTAGGACATGCCCTCAGTTCCTCTGAGGGTATCTTCTACTTTAATCAATATCCTCAATTCTGTGGAGCATAGCAATGCTATTATGGTAGAAGAGGGGAAAGCTTCCAGTAAATCTGTGAAGAATGATCTCAGATTCCTGTGAGAAACTGCTTTGCTTTTAGCTCCTGACAGTCTGAGTGTAGCTGGTTTTAATCGCTCATTGTTATTCCTACCTTGGCAACTTTGACCGCAGACCCATAACCAGTAGAAAATCCACAGCCAATGAGACAGACTTTCTCCAGTGGTGAGTCTGCATGGATCTTGGCCACTGACATCTCATCCACCACTGTGTACTGGCTGAAGGTGCTGGTGCCGAGGAAGTGGTGAATGGGCTTCCCTCTGCAGGTGAACCTGCAGGTACCATCCTTAAGGGTCCCCCGAGGCTCGTTCAGGCTGGTCAGTGCAACACACAAACACAAGAGGGTGTAAGACAGGAGCATATCTAACGCGCAGATTCCTTCACCGCTAAGGAGAGTAACAGATACTCACTCGTGTTTCAGGCAGAGGTTGGCTTCCGGGTGTTTACAAACATTGCACATTCCACACTGGGGAATAAAGAGTGGGATGACTTTATCACCTGGGGATGAGGATAAAACAGATTCTTCTTAATTTTCTACACAGGAATTAAAGAAATTAAGTAAGAACTTAACGCTTGCGCTTATATATTAGAGGCACTTGACTTTGAGAAATCTCCAAGAATAGGGTCCTGTCAGCATTGTGTCTTGGTCATTGCCTGTCAGTACTGTCATCGGTTTGGGTTTATATATGCTGAAGATGTCCAGAGCAATTGCAAATGTGGAAAACGTGATTTTTAAAAGCAGTTCCACTGTGTTGATAGTTCTCTTTTATTGTGTGCCCTTTCTCTTAGGGATATTATAGATTTGATTTCATTTAATTTTAGCAGTTAAACCTTTTAATATTCTTACTACTAATATAAGCATAAATATATATTTAAGTTGAGAGCAGTCTGCCATAGCTCCACTAGATAATCTGGTAATAGTTGATAGTAATAGTACAGTAACACTAATAGTAAAAATAATACAATAAAAACAAGAACCTCAACACCCATTTCCTGGCTTTTCAAAGTGATTATGCTTATCTCTATTATGAAATGAATCATTCTTTTAAAAAATTAGTTCTTTTTAAGGAAAACAAACAAAAACAGGACAAGTAAGAATTTAAGACATTCTTCTGAAAACCTCAACCCTCAGTAATGAGTTAGACACTTTCTTTTAGGCTAGGAACTGACTTTCAAATGTTTGTAGCTGATGATTTGTAGATAATTTATTTTTAGTGGAGGGAGCAGGGGTGAAAAGTAGGAGTGTCATTTGTTCTTAATAGATTTCTAACTAAAGGAAATACTAAGAGCTGAAACTCAAACCAGACAACTTCTTTTATTGTTACAATTTACATTAAGTTCAATTAAGCATTTTGTAAGTAGGGAGGTCAAATCTACTAGCTAAAGTGATTGTTTTAGAATTAAAAATAATTTTTATTTTTAATCATCCATACTACTTATCCAAAAGACTCAGAAAAATAACATTTAAGAGACTATATGCAATGATGGCATGAAAATTTTCTGTTTATTCACTGTTTACCTCTAAAAATATTTGTCTGAGTTAATATATAATAATAGGATACAGTAAATGTTCAAGAAAAATAGTTCTTGGTAACCAGTCACGTTTAATCATGGTTAGAGGAAAAGTGGCCATATATTCAAAGGGGAAACCTGTAAATGGGCTCCACTTCCCACCTGAGAAGAGATTATGCTGATTCAGTCCAGAGCTCACAGTCCCCACTGTGTGAAGTCAGCACTGAATAGGTTCAAAACACTGATTATGTTTGACTCCACTAGGTCTAGACATGTTTTTTCTGTCTTATCGGTAGTTTTCTTTGGACCTGGTAGAAGACAGTGCTTGGCAACACTAACATGGGAATTAACTGATTATGAACTCTACCCTGGCAGACACTGGGTCTCTTTCAATTCTCATGTATTCCCAGGATCTAACATGGTGCCTGCCATCTAGTAGGTCCTCAAGAAACACTTGCTGATGTAGAGAATACAGTAGCACCTAGATGCTTGCATGCCTGAGTCAGGCAGGAAGGGGGAAAAGAAAGAGCCCTCTGTCCCAGGCTCAGCCTTAGACATGTTCTTTCATCTCTCATTACTCCAGGCTACATCATCTTGGGGCCCTGAACCAAGGCACATTTCCTAAGTGTGAATTCCATACCTGGTCTTACTGTAGTCACCCCTTCTCCAACGCTCTCCACAATGCCGGCTGCCTCATGGCCTAAGACCACAGGAAGACGTGTGACCAGAGACCCATTAATCACATGGTCATCTGAGCGACAGATTCCTGTGGCCACCATCTATAGGGCAAAGGGGGGTTGATTAGATTCAGATAAGACTATGACCCTCAGATGGACTTAACATACTCATTTTCCTGAAATTGCATTGAAGAATTTTAAAGCGTTTTGCTAATGATTTCTACTATTCCAAATACAGTTTCAAATTTACCTGAAGTTATTCAGCCTGATAATGCTCTACTTTCCTTTTATGCGTTAAACAATTTAGAGTAATCTGTGAAATAATTGTTTCTGAACTATTGAGGTCATGTAATATGCAGCCTTTTGATAGAAATAGAAAATGCAGATAAGAAAATAGTTACTTAAGTGCCATCACATAATGCTAATTGATTTTAAATGATATATATTCCTTTGCACTTTTTGTTGTTGTTGTTATTTAGTTGCTAAGTCATATCTGACTCTGCGATTCCATGGACTGTAGTCCACCAGGCTCCTCTGTCCATGGGATTTCCCAGGCAAGAATACTGGAGTGGGTTGCCATTTTCTTCTCCAGGAGATATTCCCAATGCAAGGATCGAACCCACGTTTCCTGTGTTGGCAGGCAGATTCTTTACTGCTGAGCCACCACATAAATTCTTCTCTGTTTCATTAGGATTATACTGTACATACTCTTTGGTTTCTTTTTAAAATTTTTTAACAATTTTCATTTACAGCTTCCCTTGACAACAAATGTAATTCCACTATCTGGATGACTATAGTACAAATGCTTTGGTTACTTTCATTGTTACATTCTGAAAATTTTAAACCTAAGGTTAAACAGAAATGGAAAAAAATTACCTTAATACGAACTTCATGGGCCTTAGGGGTGCAACCTCCACCTCCTCAATGGAAAATGGTTTCTTGAGCTCCCACAGCACAGCTGCTTTGCATTTTATTACCTGAAAATTGAGCAGAAAGATGACACCATTTTCCCCGCAGCCTTGAATTCAGGGACTGTGCCTGTGATCTTCTTACACGTACCATCTATGCCCATGTCTGAAATTTAATATTGTTCCATGAACATGAACAACCTCTGATTTGCAAAAAGAATAATAGTGACTTTTTATAAAAATGTGTAAGGCAACAACACAAGGAAAGAGAAACAGAATTAACTATAGGGAGACATTGAGATAAAAATGGAATATATTCTTTTATGAAGAAAGATCATCATGTCATCATTGTTTTTCCCTCTAAAGGTTCTATTTTCTAATGTGGTTCTGAAATTGGTTGTTTATCCAAAGCTGTTGTCTTGTCCATGAAGTTCTAAATCACTGTCATATTACTACCAGATTCAATGTCTGTTTACATAAAACTCATTTCCCTCTTGCTCAATTCCCCACTTAAGCCAAAATGATTTGGCTTTAGAATTCCTAAGCCTCCCAGCCTAGAATTTCTTTCTCTATTTGCCTACTCCTTTGATTTCTCTCTATACTTCTTCTAAGGGGTACTTGTTTGCATCACTCATTTGAAAGTTAGATTTGGCAGCTCTGTTTTGTTATATAATTTATGAATAGAGATTTCTTTCAGATTGGATTTGAGCCTAAAATTGTAGAGATTAAAACTACACACACACACACTTAAAAATGGGAGAGCTGTGTTTGACTTTCTAGCTAGCATAGCTTACCTATAGATGTTCTTACGAATAAAAGCTAAGCATATATGTTTAGTGCTTGGGAATGTAACATAAGGGTTGTCTTCACTTTTACAAAGCTTGTGTAATTGAGAGTTTTTTCTACAGAGAATTAACAACATACTACACACCTGATAAAAGTTAAATTCAAATTTATCTGATGATTTATTTTTACTATGTATACACCAAATCCTTCCACTTTGCAAAGTGTTCATCATGGCCAATGCCACAATAAATATAAGAGTACTTGGATATAATACACTAATGGTAGAGAGGTATTGAATATTGGGGTTCCAATGATGTAGCCGGCACAAGTGGCTGTGTTGAGTGAAATACGAATTTGACTTTTTAACTTCACAGGGTAGTATTACTGAATCATTCGTCTTATTTTTCAGATGAAAAGCTTGAGGCTCAACTGACTCAATAACTGATGAGTACTTTTCCCAAATTTACAAACCTGGTGTCCGAAGAATGAGTATCATTTTATCTTCCACTACTTGGTGATAGTAGAAGATTAACAAAAGATTGGAAGTTAGATAGCAATAATAGCAGTGATTAATATTTAGTGAGTTATTTCTATATACCAGGCATTATTTTAAATGCTTTCCAGTATTAGTTTATTAAATTCCCACAACCACCTTATGAAAGCAGGTATTATTACTATTATCATTTAGCATTTGAGGAAAATATAATGCCAGAAGGTTAAACATAAGTGAAGTGTTATCATATAGCTAAAACTTATTAATGTTGTACCTGAGGAGGGGGGGATTGATTGCCTGTAATTTATAAATTTAATTAATGTATTTGGCCTACTCTTTTGATCTTTGAACTCTGAGTTTTCTTTTTCTTAACTATTCTTCATTTGAAATGTAATATGCTACTGTAAATGCCAATCAGTAATGCATGAAAATAAGTTAAAATAAGAAAACTCCCAATTGATCATCTGTATGATTTCCAACCAGTCTTATTGATATAAGCTTATTATATATATAGGCCTGATATAGGCCACACTATATAGGCCTGCCATTATAGCAAGATTTTTTTTTTTTTAGAGTCACATTCTTTTTATTTTATTTTTTTTGTTTTGTTTTTGTTTTTAATTTATTTATTTTTTAATTACAATACTGTATTTGTTTTGCCATACATTGACACAAATCAGCCATAGGTGAACACAATCTCCCAATGCCGAAGCCCCCTCCCACCTCCCAGCCCACATCCTCTACTTGAATCATCCCGTGCACCAGCCCCAAGCATCCTGCATCCTGTATTGAACATAGATTGGTGCTTCGTTTCTTATATAATAGTATACATGTTTCAATGCCATTCTCCTAAATCATCCCACCGTCTCCCTCTCCCTCAGAGGCCCAAGTCCGTACTATACCTCTGTGTCTCTTTTGTTGTCTCACATAGAGGGTCATCATTACTATCTTTCTAAATTCCATATATATGTGTCAGTATACTGTATTGGTGTTTTTCTTTCTGGCTTACTTCACTCTGTATAATCGGTTCCAATTTCATCCATCTCATTAGAACTGAGTCAAATTTATTCTTTTTAAGGGTATAGCAAGATATTATATTGCACAATTCACTCCTAACACAGCAAACCTACTAGAAACAATTGCACAGGCTTTTGCCATTAAGCAGCTAAACAACATGAATTGATTGTATTGAACAACCATGTGTATCTCTCTGCACACTGAACAAATAAACATGAGTCTGTGGAAGGCTTAGAAACAAATACATCTGTTCTCAGTGTACATAGTGGTTCAAACTGTATCAGTATTATTTTATTTTATTTTTTTTGTAAAATCACATTGGCTTTTGCTTGAAGATAACATTTCTATGGGAATTCCCTAAATTGTGCCATAATAGGACCCTTTAAAATCAGAATTTGCATGTTGATTCTGGCTTGCTTTATCTTTAAAATTTGTTTGTTTTTTGATTGGCGTATAATTGCTTTACAATGTAGTATTAGTCTCTGCTGTACAACACTGTGAATCAGCTATACGTATACATATATCCTATCCCTCTTGAATCTCCCTCTTACTCCGTGCCCCCATCCCACCCCTTTAGGTCATCACAGAGCACTGATCTCAGCTCCCTGCGCTTTTCGGCAGCTTCCCACCAGCTGTCTGTCTCACACACGGTAGCGTATATATATCAGTGCTCCTCTCTCAAGTCACCCCACCCTCTCCCTCCCCTGCTGTGTCCACAAGTCCATTCTCAACGTCTGCATCTCAATCGATTTGCTTAGCCTTGATGATTCTAATGCTTTGAGAGCAATAAAAGTTTTGTCACATTTAACTTTCCTGTATTCATAAAAAGAATGATTATGATTAAAGAGAATAACATTTATATTATAAAGAATAATGTTATTTAAGTTATATGATAAAGAATAACACATTTATACTGATATCTTAATATAGACATAACTTCTTGATAAAGACATTTCATTTCTAACTTTAGACTTGAAAATTACTCATGATTGGCTATAACTATTTCACATTTACTTAATACACAAAATACAGACTTTAATAGGTATAGATGCTCTACATACTTCTCAAAGATGTTTAGGCATTGCCCTTCTCAATATGTAGTTTAATATACTTTGTATATTGAAGCATATACCCTAAGTTGCATTTCAGTATAAATTATTTCTAATTTATATACAAATTTTGTTATTCGTTAAATAGTGCATCTCTGTGTATTACATGGTTGCTTCCCAGGTGGCTCAGTGGTAAAGGATCTGCCCACCAATGCAGGAGATGCAAGAGACATGGGTTCAGTTTCTGGGTCGGGAAGATCCCCTGGAGAAGGAAATGGCAAACCACTCCAGTATTCTTGCTTGGAATTTCCATGGACAGAGGAGCCCGACAAGCTATAGTCCATGGGGTTGCAAAGGAGTCAGACACAACTGAACGACTAACACACAGGTTGCTGGCCTCCTGAATAAAGGAAAATTTCCTTTCCAGCCAATGCTTATCTCTTGAGCAGTCAAACATGAGTATTACATTAATTGGAATAATTCTAAAAAGTAATTCTAAAATAATAATAATAATTCTAAAAAAATTGCCTTACTTTTCCTGCTGTGCTCATGCTTCTTCTTTCTCTGCTGGCAGGAGATGTGAATTACAGACTTACAGACTCTTCCTTCTTCAAGCGCATACAAGAGATAAATTGCACAGATTTTTATATGCTTGCACCCTTTAGAGCACCCTGTTCCCCACATGTGATCTGGGATCTTTAAGCCCTGCCCATCAGCTTATTCTTAGACCTAGTCAAACCAACAATAACAGGGCACTGAACCAGCACTCAAACATTAACTTTGTTTGCAATATGCTAATTTCAAATAACATCTTGACTTCATTAGTTAAATATTTTCTTATATGTACCTTTTTTTTCTGGATTACATATTTCTCCTCTCTCATTCCCATATAGGATGTTCAGAGTTCTGTTTTCCCTTTGTGTATACTGAGCTCCAACTTCACATCTACGTAACACAGTTAGCAAGGAGGAAGAGTGAGAAAGCAGCACAAAAGCATAGGACAGAGGGAGCTACAATCCTGAGCAATGTGTTTGCTCCAGCACACTCCTACTCTTCACAACAGAGAAATCAGACACCAGTCAGTGACAGCAAAAGTGGCATTTCTGCCCCATACAGTATCAATCGAAACTGGCTGGGACCCTTCCTGTTCCAGATGTTCAAGTGGGCACTGTGGGGCGACAGTGATGGATAAGAAGTGACCTCTACCTGTGCCAAGAGGCAGTATGAGGCCATGGTTATAGCATGACGTTGGAGTTGAGCCAAACCTGTCCTTACGAGCTGTATGAATTGGACTTGTTATTTAACTGTCCTTGGCCTTAGTTTCCTCATCTATAAAAAGAATATGAACAGCAGTGTCACCTGGCAAGGTTGTTTGATGAACAAATGAGTTAATCTTCTTAAAGCAGTTAGGGACCCTGACAAATAGAACGGCCTTTAATAAATATTAGCTACAATGATCATCCATAAAAGTAAACTCGTAATCTATGGGGGGAAAAGACACAGCAAACCAAGTCAGACGATCTGTAATGTTCTGTATCAGAGAGTGAGCATCCTGTCTGAAGAACTGAGAGGAGGCTTTGTAGACCTTTCAGTTAGATACTAAATAATGATCATTTTGGCAATTATTCAAGAAAACTCAGTGTGAATTTCCACTGTTATTTGTTCAGTGCAGTGAGTATGAGAAAGAGAACATGAGCTTGATTTTTAGTAAATCTCAAGTCTTTTACCAACAATTGGAGGATATGGTGCATTCAAATACTTAATTAGACTTAGTCTGTTAACATAGGTTAACAGAAAGGGTATATTTCTCTAGAACTGTCACGGGAACAACACTGTTGCCTGTTGCCAACTTTACATATGCAGATATGGAAAGCCATACACAGCTACCCTGTCCACCCAGCAGAGAGGGTCGAAAGGTCTTCTGTCTCACTGTGGTCTCATAATCATTGACTAGACACCACTTCTACGGAATGGCTACCACACTGCTCTCACTCACCTTGACTTGTAAAGGACGGCAGTGCAAAAACAAGAGTCTGACCACTTCTCAGAGATTCTGGGTGGTATCAAAGGGCTGATATGTCCCAAGCAATTCAAAAGACTCGCTGGATTGACTTTTGTTTATAGGATAAGGTATTGGGAATAATGTAAATTCTTAATAAATTGTTGGTTTATTTATGAGATATAAATTTTCAGGAAGTTAAGGCCACAATTAACTGAGCATCTACTATATTTCTAGAACTCCACTGGGAGTTTCTCATGCATTCTCACCTATAATCCTCAGAACAATCCTATCAAGGAAGATACTCTTATTATTCCCATATCATAGATTAAATTAGAGAAGCTCGGAAATTATAGGTCCCTAAGTATCCTTTCTAGATCAGAAATATTGGTTTCAAGAAGATCATGATACTCAGGCTGATGTTAGTAAGAATGAATGCACGAAGTCCCTTCAGTTGTACCCGACTCTTTGTGACACTATCTATGGACCAAAGCCCACTGTCCATGGGATTCTCCAGGCACGAATACTGGACCTCTTCCAGGGGATCTTCCAAAGCCAGGGATTAAACCTGCATCTCTCACATCTCCTGCATCGGCAGGTAGGTTCTTTACCACGAGCACTGCTTGGGAAGCCCATTAATAAAGAGTGTTAGGGTATAAATATAATAGACAATCACATAAGCATCAAAGGACAAGAAGTGAATTGTATATGGAATATCAGGGCTAACTGACTATTTCATATCTTTGATTCTCCCTCTCTCTTTGAACATAGCCTGGCCCTGGCTTCTGTCTTTTAATTAAAGTTTCTCTCAAGCAGTTGGGTCAGGTATTATTTTAGTCTGTCTCAGCTGCTCTTAATGTATCGAAAATATCACAGACTGGGTAGTTTAAACAGCAAACGTTAATTTTTACAGTTCTGGAGGCGGGAGAGTCCAAAGTCAAGGTGCTGGCAGTTGCGGTGTCAGGTGAGAGCCTACTTTCTGTTCATAGATGACTGTCTTTTCACTGTGTCCTCACATGGTTTAAGGAGCAAGGGAAATCTCTAGGCCCTCTTTTGTAAGAGCACCAGTCTCACTCTTGAGAGCTCTACCCTCCTGAGCTGATCACCTCCCAAAGGCCCCTCCTCTAAATACCAGCTACTGGGGATTACGTTCAAACTTATGAATTTTGGGGAATGCAAACATCAGTCTATATCAGATGCCCAGTCATGAAATAATCAGTATAAAACAGAGGGTTGAGGTTTAGCAGGTGTAGAGTTACACCATCTCTAAGTATCTAAGTTGGAAAGTGGCAGTAGGAGAATCCTAGCCAGGTCTGTTCAATTCAGAAGCCTGTATTTTCCCCACTACTTTATAAAAATAAAGCAGGGCAGAACAGGGTTTGAGTAAGATACTTATCTGTCCACAAAGGTAGCCCCCACATTATATAAGGCCTGAGAAACAATACTTTATCTAGCAAGGAGATTAGAAATCCAATTCAAATTCCTTATTTTATAGGCCAAATGACTTGGCAAAGCAGTGTGGTCTATATTTACTTAAAAGATATTTGAAAAGGAAAAAGATAACAATAGTTCTCATGGTTGCATAAATAATCTAACAGCTTCAACTATTGTGGGGTTTGGGCAGATAAAGAGAAAGATTAGTAATAGCCAAACATTTAAGTTGCTATGGCAATATGTTTAATCTGCTCAAATCCAATACCAAAAATCAAGTATTTACTTAATATTTTACTTTGACATTGAAGCCTAAGTTAGTGAAGGGGTTAAAGTTATCTCTTTTTCTCCTAAATTAGAAAATATTCCGGCAACTTTGACCCCTGACCATGACCTAAAAATACATGCAGAGAATGTTTAAAATATTTGTTTGTAGATCTTGTGAAAGGTGCTAGGAAATAATGTCAGAGAAGTGTTAAGGCAAAGCCATGCAGATTTTCTTGACAGTTTTTCCTGAGTTCCAATTTTAAATAATCTTTTATTTTATTTTTTATTTTATTTTTTTAATGAATAATCTTAATATGTAGGTGTTTTAGTGAAATATTGTGGATCAGTGTGCTGAAATGCTATGTAAATATAATTTTTGAGATGATACAGACACAAAAATATTAAGCAATGAGTTTTGAAAAATTAAGTATAGTTGATTTACAATGTTGTGTGAATTTCAGGTATACAGCAAAGGGCTCAGTTCTGCATAGTCAGTTTCCCCGAGTCCCTTGATATGCAGCTTCCCCAAAGTTTCTGTCACAGAGATCTGAACACAGGGAAAGGGGAAGGAGGCTTTCTTTCCAGTTCTCATCACTATCACGCGTCTCACACGGTTGGCTCCGCTGGCCAGGTGCTTTCAGGAGCACGGGGCTCCTCTTCCTGCCGCAGAGGCAGCAGCGGCAGTAGCAGAGGAGCAGCTCTCTGGGCAGAGTGTGTGAGCTTTGGCTTCTGAACAGCCACTGTGCGGCACCCCGTCCTCAGAGGCCTAAGTCACAATCCTGGGGGCCCTGTTGCTCAGGTTTCCGTTCTGGCTACCCTACAGCATTTTTTTCACTCTCCCAGCCCTTCTGAGGCTTCATGGTCTTCATGACCTCAGTATGTCCTTGCAGGCTTCCGCCAACCCTATAATTCATTTTCTGTATTGAATCCATTTTATTTGAAATGTAGAGTGTCCTGCTTTCCTAACTGGACACATTGATACAACTCTTGGCACCGGGACTGATTCCAGAAGCAGACCCTCAAATAAATGTTAATGCCAATTGAGTTGATATCTTGTTTATGGTCGTAATTTGTTGAAACAGAAAGCACTGGGATGAGTGTGTTTAAGGGATGTGAGAAGAAAGGCAAAGACCTAGAACTGTCAACAGAGAAGCCCCTAGAGATGACTAACAAGGCCCAGTTGCTCTTTCCCATGACAGATTTATACGGGCCTGACCTGCAGTGTTCTGTGCACCCTCCATGTGTCTACAAGTGGAAGTTTTCCAGAACACATCTGTCAGGGGAGTTTGTAGTTTATTTGGTTCTGTCTTGCAATAGCAAAAATTTGAAGAAATGGATGTGTCAGTGTTACAGCTCAGTTTTATTTGGCAAGCAAAGGAAAACACATCCTCCAGGTGTGAGGGTGGGCCTCCACCCCCCACCCAAAAGACACAAAGAGAAGAGGGGCCTGAGGCTCAATTTTGGCTCCTCTTTTTATGTTTTTCTCCTCCTCTTGAGTCTGCACTATGTAAATCGGGCTAGCAAGGAGGGCTGTTTGCTTCACCTGAGGTTCTCACTCTGGTCCTTGGACCTTCCTTTGTTCTGTTTTCATGGCCTTTCCCCTGCTTTGTCTTTTAGCCACCACTATTCTGGACTTTCTTTTCCTATTATAACTACCTGACATTCCTTCTTTAAGAGATGGGACGTCTAATTCTTTGGGAATAGGGGAGTCAAGTTCTCTCTGGCTACTTCCTGCTGAACTCGGGTGGCAAGGGGCATTGGGCCTCCCCCTCTTGCTAGTATCAGGCTTCAGAGTCCTTATAGTGGTGTCTGTCTAAGGGCGAGTGGTATTTTCTTTGGCTGGGTGTAGTTTTGTATATCCTTGTTGAACTGGCACTGCATGTTGTAGCTTTCTGACAGGTTGAGCAAGTGCACTGAGTATTCTCTTCTGTTTTCTTTCACATTCTATTCATGAGTAGTGAATCCAGGAGTCATGTCCTGGTGCTTTTACTGCTGTGGGGGTAGAAAGTATTACAGTGTAGGTGCCCTTCCATGTGGGCTGGAGTTGAGCCTTTGGGGACCCATCTTTCCAGACTCTAGAGTCCCTGGAGTATATAGTGGTGACTCTTCAGAATCTTTTGGGTCCTGGTTGACATCACATAAGTGTATATCTTGTTGGAATTGCCCAATGGCCATGGAGCAAGACCAGAGGGTCTGAGCCTCTGGATCTAGGAAGAGGTCATTGACATAAACAAAAGGTCTCCCATAGAGGACCTCATAAGGACTCTGATAAAGCTGCTCCTTAGGGGCCATATGGGTGCAGAGGGAGAGCTATTGGTAAAGCCTCCTTCCATCCCAGGGAGGTCTCCTGGGTTATCATTTTATCAGTGATTTTAAGAATTGGTTGGCTCTCTCTACCTTTCCTAAGGACTGAGGTCTCCAGGCACAATGGAGGTAATAAATAATGCCCAAGGCTTTAGAGACCTCTTAGGTGAACTGAGAAGTAAATGATGTTCCATTGTCATTTTGTATGGATGTGAGAGTTGGACTGTGAAGAAGGATGAGTTTCGAAGAATTGATGGTTAACTGTGGTGTTGCAGAAGACTTTTGAGAGTCCCTTGGACTGCAAGGAGATCCAACCAGTCCGTTCTGAAGGAGATCAACCCTGGGATTTCTTTGGAGGGAATGATGCTAAAGGTGAAACTCCAGTACTTTGGCCACCTCATGAGAAGAGTTGACTCATTGGAAAAGACTCTGATGCTGGGAGGGATTGGGGGCAGGAGGAGAAGGGGACAACAGAAGATGAGATGGCTGGATGGCATCACTGACTCGATGAATGTGAGTCTGAGTGAACTCTGGGGGTTGGTGATGGACAGGGAGGCCTGGCGTGCTGCAATTCATGGGGTTGCAAAGAGTCACACACAGAACTGAACTGAAATCTCAGAATGATTTCATGGAGCTGTTGTTGTTGTTGTTGTTTTTAACCACCTCCTCACCCTTCTCAGTCCAGTTGGGAAAGCTTTTAATCCATCCTGTGAATGTATCTATCATGACTAATAGGTATTTATACCCTTGAGAAACTGGCATCTGGGTGAAGTCCATCTGCCTGCCCTCTCCTAGGTATGTCCCATGTCGTTGGATGGGCTGGGCCAGCTGGGGTCTTTGAGCTCATTGGGAGTTGTTTAATTGGCAAGTGGGACAAGAGAAGACCACTTGCCTTATAGTCATTTGGAGGCCTGTTCCTTGGAAGGACCTTTTTAGTAATCTTTGGAGGACCTTCTTCTCTAAACGGTGGCATGCAAAGTTAACCAATTTCCACTGGAGGTTCCCAGACAGAAAAGGGGATCCCTCCTTTAGGAACCACCCCATTTGATCTTCTTGAAAGTCCTCACTCTTAGCTTTAAGAGGTCACCTCAGTATATGAAGGAGTTTCTGGAAAATTATTCTGTGGAGCTAAAGTGGCAACCCCTATTAGGTCATTGTTCTGTAATGCTGCTCTTAGCTGCCTGATCAGCTGCCTGGTACCCTCATGCCCCTTCCATGCTCACTTTTTGTTGTGCTTTACAATGGGAGACTGAAACCTCAGTGGGTAGATGGACTGCCTCCAGAGCCTAAGGATTTGATTGATTTGGGACCCTTGGGTGGTCAAGTGGCCTCTTTCTTTCCAAATAGCAGCATGTGCATGTAGCACTAAAAAGGCATACTTGGAGTCGGTGTAAATGGTGACTCTTTTTCCTTTTCCCAGCTCTAAATCTCGAGTCAGGGCTATGATCTCAGCTAACTGGGCTGAAGTACCTAGTGGCAAAAGTTTAGCCCCTAGGGTCTCACAATTGGAGACTACTGCATATCCAGCTCATCCTTTCCCATGCAAGATAAAGCTGCTTCCATCAGTGTACCAGATTTCCTCAGGATTGGTCAGAGGATCTTCTGACAATCCCCCTCTGGCTTTTGTCCAGTGGCCCAAAGTTTTTAGGCAAGATTGAAAGGGAAGAGAGCCCTTGGGGGTAGGCAGAGGGTGGCTGGGTTAAGAACCTCACAAGGATTTTCCACCAGCCCTATTTGATATCTGAGGATTCTTTGATCAGACATCCATAAATGGCCTTTCCCATTCAGGAGTTGTTTCACTTGCTGACTGGTAAAAATAGTTTGCCCCTGAGAGAGTTTTAAGCCATCTTCTATCAGGACTGCAATAGCTGTAAGGTTTCAAAGGCAGGCTGAGGTCTCTTCCCAGTAAGGGAGTAGGGCACTCAGAGGCCACCAGAAACTGGGGGGAAGTATTTGTTCATGCCAGCAGCATAGTACTCAGGTGAATCTCTTTGTAATTTTTTTTTTTTCCTGTAGCAAAGTGGTACAGGTCTGGGAGAAGCTTCCAGAGTAGAAAGTCAGGACAGAGCAGGTAGTCCCTGTGTCAACCAAGAAATTCTTGGACCCACCTGCCACATCCAGTTGTGCCCTTGGCTCCAGCCCTGTCATGGTTATCTGTGACAGGCGGGCTGGCTGAAGTGGACTTCTTCAGTTCTGTTGAACCCATTGTGAGGGAAGGCTTAGTGCTTGACTTCAAGGCTCTTGGGTCCCAAGGAAAGAGTGCCACCCAATGTCCCAATTGATGGCATTTGTACCAAGCCATTTTAGGAGACTTGTCACAGTTTGGACACTCTTTGACCCAGTGTCCTGCCTGTCTACATACTAAGCATTTGTCTTGTGCCTTGTCATTTAAGGAGTTGGGGTTTGTGATAGGGCTTTCCTGGAGGGAAGATAGCATCTGAGCATGCCTTGTCTCTTTTCTTTTCTCCCTTTCTTGGGCCTTGGCTTCCCTCTCCTGTCTCTGTTATAAAAGGTATGGGAGGCTCTCTGGAACATCTCATCTAAGGAGGCAGTAGGGTCCTGCTGCTGTAGCTGTTGTAACTTTATCCTGATGTCTGATGCACAATGGGACAGAAATTTGTCCTTTAAAATCACCTGTCCCTCATAAGAGTTTAAGTCCAGATTGGTAAACTTGTGGAGGGCCTCGTTTAGCCTTTCCAGAAAGGCAGTGGGGTTCTCGTTGGATTCCAAAGCTATTGCTGAGACTAGGCACAGCCCAACAACTGACAGGCTTCCTTCTATTTCCATGGGTGGACTTCCTTAGGGGTGAGTCTTTCTGAAAGTTATCCTACCCTATACTGTTGCAACCTGAGAGCCAGGTGTCTGTGGGAAAGGATGCAGATGCCCAGGCAGGCTGAAGCATGACAGCCTCCTAGAGATTGACTCCTGGGTAGGTCGAGGCAGGTAGGCCACCCTAGAATTGGATCCCTGAGCAGGTTGAGGCATGTTGACCTGCTGGGCCCCCAGACTGGTGGATCCCTGAGCACGTTGAGGCATGATAACCTCCCTAGGGGCAAGATCCCTGGGCAGTTCAAGGCAGGTTGACTTCCTGGCACCCCCGGACTGGAGCTGAACATCCTCAAGGTCTCCAGCATGACTAGTGCTGGGTAGGATTAAGGAGTTGTACTCTTAACTCATTGCTGATTTGCCAACCGCAGATGGGAATAGATACCATGAGGCAAAGCAATGCAAGTCTGTGTCCTGAGATTGGGAACCTGGGGAAACAGCGATAAGCCTTACTCTCTTCTTGCTCTGAGGGAAAGCAAGTCACTGATTTCCTTCCTGGTCCTCCATAAGAACAGCTTAGGGTATTTCCAGTGGTAAGCATTTCACTGTCATCAGTTCAGTTCAGGCACTCAGTCGTGTCTGACTCTTTGTGACCCCATGGATTGCAGCATTCCAGGCCTCCCTGTCCATCGTAAACTCCTGGAGCTTACTCAAACTCATGTCCAACGTGTTGGTGATGCCATCCAACCATCTCATCCTCTGTCATCCACTTCTCCTCCCACCTTCAATCTTTCCCACCATCAGAGTCTTTTCAAATGAGTCAGTTCCTCACATCATGTCGCAGAAGTATTGGAGTTTCAGCTACAACATCAGTCCTTCCAGTGAATATTCAGGACTGATTTCCTTTAGGATGGACTGGTGAAATCTCCTTGCAGTCCAAGGGACTCTCAGGAGTCTTCTCTAGTACCACAGTTCAAAAGCATCAATTCTTCAGCTCATTCAGCTTTCTTTATAGTCCAACTCTCACATCCATACATGATTACTGGAAAAACCATGGCTTTGACTAGACGGACTTTGTTGGCAAAGTGATGTCTCTGCTTTTAAATAAGCTGTCTAGGTTGGTCATAACTTTTCTTCCAAGGAGCAAGCATCTTTTAATTTCACGGCTTCAGTCACCATCTGCAGTGATTTTGGAGCCCAAGAAAATAAAGTCTCACAGTTTCCACTGTTTCCCCATCTATTTGCCATGAAGTGATGGGACCAGATGCCATGATCTGAGTTTTTTGAATGCTGAGCTTTAAGCCAACCTTTTCACTTGCCTCTTTCACTTTCATCAAGAGGCTTTTTAGTTCCTCTTCACTTTCTGCAATAAGGGTGGTGTCATCTGCGGCTCTGAGGTGATTGATATTTCTCCTGGCAATCTTGATTTCAGCTTGTGCTTCATCTAGTCCAGCGTTTCTCATGATGTACTCTGCATATAAGTTAAATAAGCAGAATGACAATATACAGCCTTGACATACTCCTTTCCCAATTCGGAACCATTCTGTTCCATGTCCAGTTCTACCTGTTGCTTTCTGACCTTTATAAAGATTTCTCAGGAAGCTGGTAAGGTGGTCTATTATTCCTGTCTCTTGAAGAATTTTCCACAGATTGTTGTGATCCACATAGTCAAAGGCTTTGGCATAATCAATAAAGCAGAAATAGATGTTTTTGTGGAACTCTCTTGCTTTTTGGATGATCCAACAGATGTTGGCAATTTCATCTCTGGTTCCTCTGCCTTTTCTAAATCCAGCTTGAACATCTAGAAGGTCATTGTTCATGTACTGTTGAAGTGCATAGACCCACTCGATGTAATAACAGAAGTAATGACAAAGGAGTGGGTTATCTGGTCCTATCAGGGGCATTAAGAGTATTTTAATAATAAGCAGGCTGGAGCGACATTGCCTACAAGGTGGCAGTGTCCTGGTTGTAGGAGTTAGTAAATGGCTTAAGAACAAATTGATAAGAAGGAACAGACCAGATGTTCCATAAAAGTGGAGTGGAGATTTAATCTGGGGGTTTGTTTGTAACTTTAGGAGAAGGATGGCAAGAATTTGTGCCCAAACAGCCTGCAGGGCTAACTCCTGCAGTGGCAAACATTATCCCTGGAAGCCCAATTGCCCTTGAAGGAGGCCACCAATACATGGACTGCAGCAGGCATTGTATGCCTGTCATCTGCCCTAGGGGCTTCACTGAGAAATGCTATTGATGGACACGTTGTAGAAAGCATGGAAAATGAAGGCCTGAATATCTAGAGAGATTGGAGTTTGCTTCTCTCTGAATCTGAACACATCTACCTCTTACAACACATCTAGATCTTACAACACATCTACCTCTTACCCATCACTGTGTTGCTCACTGACATTATTTCAATGAGACATCAAGAGCCTGAGCTTCGCTACTTCCTGAAACCAGGCACCATGGGTTTGGCCCTGGTTCAAGTGACTAAGCATAGCACAGAGTCCCTGCCACATGGATTTGAGTCCCAAACTTAGGTAAATGATTTCAAGCACAACTTTCAGAAATGGAAAGATGATGACCTGACCAATACTTTGTAAGCAGTAGCATAGATGGAGAGAGGAGCTGAAGGATGGGAGGAAAAAGCAGTGGGGAAAATGTGCTGAGGAATCCCCTTCATAACCTGCCAGAAAATCTGCTAAAATACCTGACCTGTGCTCACAGTTTTCATTGGCCTGATCCTTGCCACAAAGATGATAAGGACAGAAGAATCCCTGCCCACTTGGGCAACAGCTACTAAGGAACAGCAAAGAGTAAAGCCTCTGGGACACCCTAGGGCACCCACTGCCACTTGCCTGTTTGCAGGGGGTTTGAGGAAAGAAGAAACGAGAGATTGTAAGCAATTAAGATTTGGTTAGACATGTGTCTTTCCAGCCATAGCAGCGAGGACTTTCTACCCCAACCAGAGGTATTCTGGAATCTGAGACTGTGCTGTGTGAGCTTTCTGCCTCTTGTTTTTGCTGTTCCAGTTTCTAGCACTCTGGGCTTCTTGTCACTTCCACTGCACTGGGTTTTCTTCACTTTCAGGTTCCACCGTGGGAGCTTCAGCTGAGCTGGGCTTCTGCTGTGCTTGGCCTCTGCCTTCCACGGGTGTCGTGTGGTTGTTTCAGCCAAGCTAAATCTGACAAATGGCACCATATATATCAGAGGAGTTTGTAATTTCTTCAGTTCTGTCTTGCTGCACTCAAAATTTGAAGCAAGAGATAGACCAATGTTACAGCTCATTTTTATGTGGCAAGCAAAGGAAAATACATTCTCGAGGTGTGAGGGTGGGCCCCCCACCCCCACCCCCAGCTCCAACCCCCACCCAAAAGATGTGAAGAGAAGAGGGGCCCAAGGCTCAGTTTTGGCTCCTCTTTTAATGTCTTTTTCTCCTCCCCTTGAGCCTGCCCTGTGTAAACTGGGCTAGCCAGGAGGGCTGTTTGTTTCACCTGAGATTCTCACTCTGGTCCTCGGATCTTCTTTTGTCCTATTTTTGTGGGCTTTTTCCTTCTTTGTCTTTTAGCCACCACATTCTGGACTCCTTTTTCCTATTTTAAATACCCAGTCCTGGGTGTTCTTTGGAAAGAATGATGCTAAAGCTGAAACTCCAGTACTTTGGCCACCTCATGCGAAGAGTTGACTCACTGGAAAAGACTCTGATGCTGGGAGGGATTGGGGGCAGGAGGAGAAGGGGACGACCGAGGATGAGATGGCTGGATGGCATCACAGACTCGATGGATGTGAGTCTGAGTGAACTCCGGGGATTGGTGATGGACAGGGAGGCCTGACGTGCTGCAATTCATGGGGTTGCAAAGAGTCAGACATGACTGAGGAACTGAAGTGAACCGAACTGAACGCTTTCAAGATGTTGCAACATAGTATCTTTTGAATTCTTATGTGATGCAGTCACTAAAAATGTAACATTCAGCCACATATACCTATTTTTGTACATGCTATGAAACTGGTCTTAAAAGATTCATTTTATGCTTTATGAATTTTGGAATGTAACCAATTCTTCCTGTCTTCATCATTTTTCCAGTTTTTTACTTTTACTTTACCAATGTGATACAGGAATATACAAATGCAAAAATGTTTCCTGCAAAGCCTAACCACAGCATTCACTTTACCACTTCTTCCTACATTTACTCCTCCCTAGAAACCACTGCTTTCAACTTTTAAAACCTACTATTTTTGTGTTTTCTCTCTGCATGTCTAAGTAGCATGCATATATTCCTAACTTGGTTTTCCTTTGGGCTTTTGTTGTTCCCATTTTGATGGATGAGAATTTGGGGCCACCATTACCACAAAAGACTATACTCCCCCCTCCCCATTTCCCAACCAAGTAATAGGTGTTAGAACAATTTATGTTATAATGGCTATGTAAAGGCTACTTACACATGAGTCATGTAGTTGCACTGCCTTTTTTCTTTTTACCTGAACAGTTTTGCTTTTCCCTAGGATTGAATACTGACTTTAAAAACCTATTTTGTTTTTATCTTTATACTTAACTAATTCAAAGCCCAAAGCATCACCAGTTGCCTAATTCTCCACTCAAGACATACAGATGCATCAGGAATCCCATGAACTTTGTCTTGATGGTAAGTCTCTCCTGCAGTGGTTGACTTGCTCCAGGATGACCTGGGTGTGCTCTACATCTGGGGTCTATCTGCTGTGTTGCTTTCTTGCAGCTGCTGTAACAAAGTATAGTGCATGCGCATGCACTCAGTTGCTTCAGTCATGTCTGACTCTTTGTGGCCCTAGGGACCATACCCCGCCAGGGTCCTCTGTCCATGGGATTCTCCAGGCAAGAATACTGGAGTGGGTTGCCGTGCCCTCATTTCCCTCTATTTCAGGTGCATTCAGTGACTACTAAGAATATGAAGATTAACTTCCTCAGCCCTATAACATTCACTTACGTTGCTTTGTTAATGTTCTTCCCTCTCTGCCCCCTTTCACTCTGCTTTGTCTGTTCTTTCATTCTGAAACTCCTACTACTCAGACATTGAATGTCTTGATTTGGTACTCTAATTTTCTCTCTCCCTGCCCTTCTCTCCGTTTTTCTCTTTGTGTTTTCACTCCCTCTAGCTTCAAATTCCCTCTTAAAATGAAGGTGCAGGTGGCAGTGTCAGGGTTTGCAGAGCATAGCACTATCTTCTTAGGGGTTGGGGGCATTTACAAGCCTGAGGCTGGCACTTGGTTCTTAGTTCTAGTGGTGAGGACACAGATGGGTTGGAACAGAACCTTAGTCATGCAGTAGGGTACCAGCTCAGAGCACCCTCCTGGTCTCCAGCAATAACAAATTTCATTTCCAAGATCAAGAAATTCTATTGATTTCCCCCAAATTGTCACAACTTATATTCAAGGAAATAGGGGCCCTAATTTTTTGCTTACCATCCTAGCTAGTCCCCCGATACATTGTGAATGATATTTACATGATGATTGATAAGTTTATGGTTCACTTAAGATTTGTGTTATTGCTTGAACATTTATAGCTGGATAATAAAAGATCTCAGTTTGCCAGAGACAGTTACTGTTGCCCCAGTGTTATTACTGAGAGCTCACTTTTTGCTTTCAGGAGTGTTCTAGTGTCATTGTACTTATGCCTAGATATAACTTAGGTTTAGTCAGTTACAAAAGGCTTCCTTGGGATGAAGAAAACTTTCCAAGTTTCAAGAGTTAGAGGCTCATGTTAACTATTTGAGCAACAGTTCCTGCAGTAGTGACCTATTCCAGTGATATTGTAAAAATTGAAAAAAAAAAAAGAGTGATGGAGAGCACTTAACTAATTTTTACCATTTTATGAGTCATACAACTAAGTAGGATTAGAAAGAGCAAAGGTTAATGTAGCTTAAAAAATTAGATAGACTCATAAGGAAATTATTCTCAGAAGCTATGTTAGAATGAGTCAAAGTCTATATTAATTAACTACAAAATATTTAATTTTTATAGGAACTAATTATTACAAAACCTCTGTCAAATATTCACTGAAAGATTTGAAAGTCATGACTGTGTTGAAGTATGTCAATTTTATTTGTGTAAAACTTGCAAGAACCTGGAAATGGGCCATTGCATGAGAATAGATAAAATTATTGAAATGAGAATGTGTGAAAAGTGCAATAGTTATATTGTAGCTATATGAAATTGGTGTGTGAATTTGAGATTAACTCAATGAGATTAATGCTCTTATGTGTGGACTTGATTTTCTTTTTTTTAACTTACAGTCCAGAGGATGTTCTGTGTGCTGCTGGCACACACAATGCTACAAAACCAGAACTTATTAGTCCAAGCTTCATGCCAAGGGGAAATTAAAAAAAAAATCCTAGTGTGCACATATGTGTGAAATATTATCTGGGTAGGCTATTTAACACATTAATAATTGTCAACAAATATTAAATGTTCTTTTCAATGAAAGCAAACCAGAAAAAGAACAAGATCTCGCTTACGTGAGCATTCTGTTTTTGTTCTACCACTCACCAGAAACTGTAGGTAAACTTGGTGGCATCATATTACCTTAAGGTAGATCACTGGAATCTCAAAACAGAATTAGTACTTGTTTATTCTAATGTCAGAAATAAATATCCTCCTAGAATGCTTTGTCTGGAATCTGAATTGCAGGGAGGGCAACCAAAGAATGTCAAAAAATAACTGAAGGACTGGTTCTGCAGTCTAAACTCAGGCCCTGGGAAAGTAGAAGTTAAGAGAAAGCTAGAGCGAAGTCTATTCCTCCATTTATGAAAGAGAGTTAAAAACAACTGCCCAGCCCCCACCAAAGCTCAAACAAAAATAAATAGGAAGAAGGGTTTGAAGGAATCATGACCTATTTGTGTCACACACAGAACCTTCCTCTCTTATAGAGATATTCCAGGGTACACAGTACTCATGTCACTGATTATTTCCAAGTATGAGGATTTCAAAGCCACTTTTATTTATTTATTTCATTATTTATTATGACATTAACTTTACTGATATCAACTTTATATACAAAAAAATGCACCCATTTCAAGTTTACATATTGGTAGGTCTTGCTGCTGCTGCTGCTGCTGCTAAGTTGCTTCAGTCGTGTCCAACTCTGTGCGACCCCAGAGATGGCAGCCGCAATTAATATTCCTCTAAATCTACCACCACAAACAAAGTATGGAAAAGTTCCTAAAAATTCCCTCATGCCCCTTTGCAGCCAGTCTACCTACACACACCCAGCCCCAGGTAACCACTGATCTTTCTCTCTTAGTATAGATTGTTTAGCTTGTTCTGTACTAGTATATACATAAAATCAAGCTAGGACAAACTGTCACACATTTAGCTTCTTTCTTCAGCATCATGTTTTTGAGATGTAAACATGTTGTGTATATTTGCACTCTGTTCCTTTTTATTGTGAGATAGTAGCTCTCTGTATGGATTTACTGGATTTGTTTACCCATCCACCAGGGGATGGACATTTCAGTTGCAATTTTGGCTAGTGTAAATATAGCCACTATAAACACTTGTAGACAAGTGGTTTTGAGGACATATATTTTCTTTCTTTTGGATAAATATCCAGGATTGAAATCACTGTGTCATATGGTGGAGGGATGTTGAATTTCATAAAGAAATAGCCACACTGTTTTCCAAAGTACATTTTACATTCCCACTAACTATGTACATGAATTCCAATTGTTCCACATCCTCATCAACACTTGCTATTGACAGTCTTTTAAATTTAAGCCAATCTAGTTAAGTGCAGTGTTATTCCAATATAGTTTAAATTTTCACATACTTCACTAATTTTTGAGCATTTTATTCTTATTGACCATTTGTATAATTTCTTTTGTGAATTGCTTAAATCTTTTGGCTATTTTTATTGGGCTATTTTCATCTTATTTGTTGGCAAGGGTTCTTTATATATTCTGGATACAAGTACTTTGTCAGGTATGTGCTGAGAATATTTAATTCCATTCTTTTTCTTGCATTTTTGTTTCCTTAGCGGTGTTACTAGAGGAGTATAAATTTTTAATTTCAGTAAACTCTTAGTTATTAATTTGCTCCTTTATAAATAATGTTTTTGTGTTCTAAGAAACATGAGCCATATGCATGAGCCAATATGCAAAAATTTTTCCAATGTACTCTTCTAGAAATTATACAGTTTTACCTTTCACATTTATGTTTATGATCCAGTATAAGTGATTTTGTGTGTGTGTGTATCAGTTCAGTTCAGTTCAGTCACTCTGTCATGTCCGACTCTTTGAGACCCCATGAATCTCAGCACACCAGGCCTTTCTGTCCACCACCAACTCCCAGAGTTTACTCAAACTCATGTATTTGTATTTGTATTTGTATTTGTATTTGTATTGAGAAGTATAGACTTTGAGGCACACCTCATACTTCAGCCTTTGAACCATATTGTAACTTAACAGAGGAAATAAGAATGTGTTTTGTTTTACTTCTCTTCTCTGTGCTTTTTTTCAACTTGAAGGGCTGTACAGAGGACTGGGAAAAGTGGCCATCCCTGAAGTATGAAGTGTTGACTTTGTCCATTATAATTCTTCTACTGTGCTGGACAGGTCCTACAACATTACTGTCTCCCTTTCTCCACCCAGGCTTTCCCATAAATGCTATGTATGGAATAAAGGGGGTCTGGAAAAGGCACATGGCAACCTCAGGTGCCTGGAAACCTAAGGGAAAATGTGGATAGAGTGTGGGAAGAGTTCACAGAAAGGTCTAGTCCCATGCATAATATTGTTCAAACAGAAACTGCACTCTGCATGGTAGTTTCATTGCTAGTCTACCTAAAAGGAACTAGGAGCTAAGCACCTACATTAGCTTTAGCTACAGAATGAGACTAAGGTAAAGGCTGGTGTCCAAGTGGTATCTGAGTGAGTGGAAAACTTATACAATAAGCTATAGGTACAAATTTAAAGAGCTTCCGTGGTGGCTCAGGGTAAAGAATCCGCCTTCCAGTGCAGGAGACACAAGAGACATAGGTTCGATCTCTGGGTTGGGAAGATCCCCTGGAAGAGGGCACAGCAACCCACTACAGTACTCTTGTCTGGAGAATTCCATGGACAGAGGAGCCTGGTGAACTACAGTCCATAGGGTTGCAAAGAGCTGGACACGACTGAAGTGACTTAGCACGTCTGCACAAGTTTAAAATGGCTTCCCAGGTGGCACTAGTGGTAAAGAACTCACCTGCCAATGCAGGAGATGCTGGGGATGCACATTCTATCCTTGGGTTGGGAAGATCCCCTGGAGGAAGGAATGGCAACCCACTCCAGTATTCTTGCCAGGAATATTCAGTCATGTCCAACCTGCTACTAACACACATGCACACACACAAGTTTAAAAATCCCCTCAAAATGGAAGCAGTAGAGAGTAGAATGGAGAAGGCAATGGCAACCCACTCCAGTACTCTTGCCTGGAGGGTCCCATGGGCTGGGGGTGGGGGGTGGGGGGGTGGGGGAGCCTGTTGGGCTGCAGTCCATGGGGTCGCTGAGGTTTGGACACAACTGAGCGACTTCACTTTCACTTTTCACTTTTATGCACTGGAGAATGAAATGGCAACCCACTCCAGTGTGCTTGCCTGGAGAATCCAAGGGATGGGGGAGCCTAGTGGGCTGCCGTCTATGGGGTCACACAGAGTCGGACACGACTGAAGTGACTTAGCAGCAGCAGCAGCAGAGAGTAGAATGGAGAAGGCAATGGCACTCCACTCCAGAACTCTTGCCTAGAAAATCCCATGGATGGAGAAGCATAATGGGCTGCAGTCCGTGGGTCGCTAAGAGTCGGACACTACTAGTGACTTCACTTTCACTTTTCACTTTCATGCATTGGAGAAGGAAATGGCAACCCACTCCAGTGTTCTTGCCTGGAGAATCCCAGGGACGGGGGAGCCTGGTGGGCCGTCTATAAGGTCGCACAAGAGTCAGACACGAATGAAGCGACTTAGCAGCAGCAGCAGCAGCAGAGAGTAGAACTGATACTCTTGACAGTAAATCCGTAACCTAAAGAACAAACTTGAGACACTCATCAAGAAACCCTGGAGTGGGTTAAAAGAAACACAAAACTTCTTTAAACAAAATGATGGTTAAAAACAAAAGAATAAATAATAGGTAATAATGATTTATTCATTCAGTTAATTTTTATTGAGCATGCTCAGTCGCTCAGCCGTGTTTGACTCTCTTGTGACCCCATGGACTGTAGCCTGCCAGGCTTCTTTGTCCGTGTGCTTTTCCTGGCAAGAGTACTAGAGTGGGTTGCTATTTCCTCTTCCAGGGTATCTTCCCAACCCAGGGATCAAGCCCATGTCTCCTGCTTAGCAGGCAGATTCTTTACCACTGCACCTGGGAATCTCTTTTATTGAGCATCTGTTGTGTTTAGGCATGTATTTGGCAAATGTAAACGAAGAGAAATCAAGATGGTTTCATAAATATCATATAGAGTTCCAAATGAAGAAGCATGAGACCAGATGAAGAGGATCACCTTGTATTGATAAGAGGAAAGCTGAATTATCAAGAAGTACCCTGGCATTAAATAATATTATGTTTTACAAGTTTTATTATAGAGAAAATGATAGAAGCAAACAATGAGAAGTTGGAAGTGCTAATCTGCTGTAAGAAAGAGGAATGCATACAGATTGAAACACTTTATCCATGGGAATTCTTGGGCTCCAAATTACAAAATACAAATGAACAATGAGTTTAACTCCTGCTAATTAATGTGGGGTCTACAGACCAACAGCATGTGCATTACCAGGGAGTTTGTTAGAGATGAAGATTCTCAGGACCCACCCCATACCTACTGAATCAGAATCTACATTTTAACAAGGTCCCCACATGATTCAAACACATGTTACTCATTAATATTCACACATATACTTGATATGTAAAAATTTTTAGTAATAAAATAATAATTTTTATATGTGCGTATAATAAAGTTACATGTGCTATATACTCTGCTTACAGAGTTAGCCTCTCTTTTTGAACATTTATGGGAGACATAAAAAATTCATCACTAGGCTATAAACAAAATTCCTGTTTGCTCCAAAGAGTAGAAATTGTGCAAAACATAGAGTCTGAGAACTAGATTAAAATTTAACTATACTGATTTGAACAAAAATCAGTCAGCCAAACAATAACAAAACTCTATAACAACAAACAGAAACTCTCATTAGCTATTGTTTCAAAGAAGTAATTAAGATTATCTTCCAATCCAAGAATGCAGTATATTTTCCATCTGTTTGAGTTGTCTTCAATTTCTTTCATCAGTGTCTTATAGTTTTCAGAGTACAGGTCTTTTGCCCCATTAGGTAGATGTATTCCTAGGTATTTTATTTTTGATGTAATGGTAAATGGGATTGTTTCCTTAATTTGTCTTTCTGATAGTGTATAGAAATGCAATAGATCGCTGTATATTAATTTTATATCTTGCAACTTTACTGACTTCATTGATAAACTCTAGTAGTCTTCTGGTGGTGTCTTTAGGACTTTCTATGCATGATGTCTTGTTATCTACACACAGTGACAATTTTACTTCTGCCTTTCCAATTTGGGTTTATTTTTTTCTTCTCTGACTTCGATGGCTAAGATTTCCAAAACTAGGTTGGATAAAGTCATGAGAGTTGGCATCCTTGTCTTATTCTTGATTTTAGAGGAAACGCTTTCAGTTTTTCATCTTTGGTATGATTTTACCTGTGAAACCCACTTGTCACATATGGGCTTTATTACTTTGAGATATGTGAGATATGTTTCGTCTGCTGCTGCTGCTAAGTTGCTTCAGTCGTGTCTGACTCTGTGCACCCCCATAGATGGCAGCCCACCAGGCTCCTCTGTCCCTGGGATTCTCCAGGCAAGAATCGTGTCCGACTCTGTGCGACCCTATGGACAGCAGCCCACCAGGCTCCTCTGTCCACAGGATGTTTTAGGCTAGAATATTGGAGTGGGTTGCCATTTCTGTCTAGACCCACTTTATTGAGAGTTTTTCAAAATAATGAATGGATATTAAACTTTATCAAAAGCTTTTTCTGTGTCTATTGAGGTGATGATATAGTTTTATTCTTCAATTTGTTACTGTGGTGTATGGCAATGATTGGTTTGTGCATACTGAAAAATCCTTTCATCCCAGATAAATCCCACTTGATCAAGTTATATGATCCTTTCAGTGTGTTGTTGGGTTTGGATTATGGACTTTTTAGAAAGCTACATACCAAGAAGTGTCAAATAGGCAAACATGTTTACAGAGTCAGAGTTCCAGAGAGAGGCCTGGGCTGGAGATGTAGACTTGAGGGCATCAGCATGTAGGATTTGAAACCAGGGAGTGAATGAAAGCACCATCAGGGGAGGGATGATGACAAAAATATGTTAAGGAACAACATTAGAACAATATTTTAAAATTAAAACAGTAGGAAGCCTTTAGGTCAAGTCTTTCATCCAATATATTAATAAGATTGATATAACATATTAATAAGAGTGATACCTAAGGAGTAGAAAAATTTTCTAGGAAAGGTATAAAACATCAGGATATGACTGGTTTAAAGATTTGTGACTTTAACTGTAGAGGCAGTAGTGAAGTTAGTCACTAATCAACCCATGCCATATTTATTCTGGGGTTTGGGGTGAAACTGGAAGGTAGGAAGGGGGAGAGCATGAAAGTAGAGCTGGTAAAGACAAGAACAGATCCAATTGGCTTTGCCAGAGAACATGTCTGTGTGGGATATAGTGGTCTGTGCATGAAATGTTTAGGTTGGGAGCTTTAAAGCTTATAAAGAATCCTGAGTGGATGAGAAGGATCAAACATAAGAGGAAGACATCAACCTTTTCTTTAAAAAATTCAGTTCAGCCAACTCATTGCTCAATGGGAGACAGATGCAAAAATACCAGATGAACTAGATTCCTCAAGGAACTTAAAGGCCAGAATATTGTGTAGGGAAAAGTTTAACAAATCCTGCATTAGAAGCATAAAAAGGAGTTATCAGATAAATCCATCCAGAGTGATTGGGAAAAGTCATGGAGATGAATTTTAACCAGGCCTTATATATTTTGACAAATACACACATGGAAAGAGTATAATTTGCAAAGGAGGTATGCCTTGAACAGGTTGGACCAATGTTGGGCATGTTTTGATTGGATGTAAAGTGTGTGAGTGCATGAAGTTTAGAGGAGGAATATTGAAAAGTGTGCATGTGTCTGTTAGTCACTCAGTCGCGTCCAGTGCTTTGTGACCCCATGGACTGTAGCCTCCAGGCTCCTCTGTCCATGAGATTCTCCAGGCAAGAATACTGCACTGGGTTGCTATTTCCTCCTCCGGGGGATCTTCCCAACCCAGGGATTGAACCCAAGTCTCCTGCATCGTAGGCAGATCTATTTCTGTCTGAGCCACCAGGAAATTCCATATTGAAAAGTAATAAATTCTAATTATGTATTACTTCAAATGCCATATTAGAGTTTGCATTTTCTTTTTCAAAGGAAAGATGCTTTGAACATCTTCAGTGTTAAGCAAAAGGATCAAAATTGTGTTTTTAGACAATCTCTTAGCCTTGTACAAGAAGATTTTGAGGTATGTGTGTAGAGAAGAGGAAGGTAAGAGTTCTTCCAGTAGAAATAATCCTTTAGGGGTGTATGTGTGTGTCTGTGTGTTAGTTGCTCAATCATGTCTGACTTTCACAATCCCATGGACTATATCCCACCAGACTCCTCTGTCCATAGAATTTTCCAGGCAAGAATACTGGGGTGGGTAGCCATTCCCTTCTCCAGGGTATCTTCCTGACCCAGGGATTGAAGCTAGGCTTCCCACATTGCTGGTAGATTCTTTACCAACTGAGCCACCAGGGAAAACCTTTAACTAATTTTTATATTTATACCTTATTAAAAAAAAACAGTCATTAAGCTCTCAGCTTTATTACCAAAGACTTCCTTTAGATAGAAAGATGTAGATACTCCAAATTAGAGTAGCAAAATTCAAATGGAAGAGACTGTGCTCAAACCCCTAATTATCAGTGCATGGTATTATTGAGGTACAGGTAGCAGCACTTTTCTATTTCTGGTGGGAGCAATGGATGGCCAGGAAAGGGAGCTAAAGCTTGTTCAGCATTTTCCATTCATGAGTCACTTTTAACAACTATAATCTCAGTGAGTCCTCATAACAACATTTTAAGGTAGTTATGACTTTCTCCATTCTACAGTTAAATTGGGGTTCAGATAGATGAAGTAACTTTCCAGAAATCACATAGCTGGAAAAGAAGCAAAGCTGAGAGTCAAACCTAAATCTGCCTGCCTGAATTATTGTTACCATCATGCTAAAAATAGTAAAGTTTTTCTTCAAAAGGAATTGTAAGAAATTTAAACAACAGATTGAGGAGATGGAGAAAAACAACAAGGAGATGCAAGTATAATTAATTCTAGGTTTACAATAATTTTCTGTGGATGTTAGTTTACAGGCGATGTGATTTTTCTCTTTGATAATCAAATACAGGGTTAGCTTTCTCACCATAGGCAGTATTGATGAAACAGACTATTGTAGTATAAACCATTTCTTGAGAAAGAGCTGTAGAACCAGCCAAATGTTTGTCTAAGCAAACAGTTTACTGCTCGTCTTAGCTTGGAATACTCTAACAAAATACAACAGATGGGGTAGCTTAAATAAGAGACATTTCCTACAGAGCTGGAGGCTGGCAAGTTTAAGATCAAGGTGCCTACTGATTCAGTTCTAGCAGTGAGAGCCCTTTTCCTGACTGGCTGCTATTGCTGTTTAGTCGCTAAGTCATTTCCAACTCTTTGTGACCCCATGGACTATAGCCAACCACTTTCCTCTGACCATGGGACTTCCCAGGCAACAACACTAGAGCAGGTTGCCAGTTCCTTCTCCAGGGGATCTTCCTGACGCAGGAATCAAAGCCAAGTCTCCTACTTGGTAGGCAAATTCTTTACCACTGGGCCATCTAGGATGTCCATTCTTCTGGCTTAGCTGGCCACTTTCTCTCTATGTCTTCACAAGGTGGTGAGAAACAGTGAACTCTCCAGGGTTTCCTTTTATAAGAACATTAATCCTATCATTTAGGGCCCCATCCCTGTGAATTCATTTGTTATTACTTCCTTACTCCAACTACAATCACACTGGAGGTTAGAAATCAAAATGAATTCAGTTCAGTTCAGTTCAGTCACTCAGTCGTGTCCGACTCTTTGCACCCCCGTGAATGACAGCATGCCAGGCCTCCCTGTCCATCACCAACTCCTGGAGTTCACTCAAACTCACGTCCATCGAGTCGGTGATGCCATCCAGCCATCTCAAAATGAATTGGGGGCACACAATTCAACCCATAGCAATAACTATAACAATATTCAAAACAGTATTATCTATTAAGTTTCAGTTCAGTTCAGTCACTCAGTAGTGTCTGACTCATTGTGACCTCATGCACACCAGGCTTCTCTGTCCCTCATCAAATCCCAGGGCTTGCTGAAACTCATGTCCATTGAGATGGTGATGCCATCCAACCATCTCATCCTCTGTCGTCCACTTCTGCCTTCAATCTTTCCCAGCATCAGGGTCTTTTCAAATGAGTCAGCTCTTTAGGTCCGGGGGGCCAAAGTATTGGAGCTTCAGCTTCAGCATCAGTCCTTCCAATGAATATTCAGGATTGATCTCCTTTAGGAATGACTGGTTTGATCTCCTTGCAGTCCAAGGGACTCTCAAGAGTCCTCTCCAACATCACGGTTCAAAAGCATCAATTCTTCGATGCTCCACTTTCTTTATGGTCCAACTCTTACATCCATACATGACCACTGGAAAAACCTTTGCTTTGACTTTTATAGGCAAAGTAACATCTCTGGTTTTTAATATGCTCACTAGCAGGAGGAGAAGGGGATGACAGAGGATGAGATGGTTGGATGGCATCACCGACTCGATGAACATGAGTTTGAGCAACTCCGGGAGTTGGTGATAGACAGGGAGGCCTGGCGTGCTACAATTCATGGGGCTGCAAAGAGTTAGACACAAGTGAGTGACTGAACTGAACTGAACTGAACTGAAGGTTTGTCATAGCTTTTCTTCCAAACAGTAAGCATCTTTTAATTTCATGGCTACAGTCACCATCTGCAGTGATTTTGGAGCCCAAGAAAATGAAGTCTGTCACTGTTTCCATTGTTTCCCCATTTATTTTCCATGAAGTGATGGGACCAGATGCCATGATCTTAGTTTTCTGAATGCTGAATTTTAAGCCAACTTTTTCACTCTCCTCTTTCACTTTCATCAAGAGGCTCTTTAGTTCTTTGCTTTCTGCCATAAGGGTGGTGTCATCTGCATATTTGAGGTTATTGATATTTCTCCCAGCAATCTTGATTCCAGCTTCTGCTTCATCCAGCCCAGCATTTCACATGATGTACTGTGCAAAGAAGTTAAATAAGCAATGTGACAATATATAGCTTTGACTTAATCCTTTCCCAATTTGGATTCTGTCCATTGTTCCATGTCTGGTTCTAACTGTTGCTTCTTGACCTGCATCTAGACTTCTCAGGAGGCAGGTCAGGTGGTCTGGTGTTCCCATCTCTTTAAGAATTTTCCACAGTTTGTTGTGATCCACACAGTCAAAGATTTTAGCATAGTCAATGAAGCAGATGTTTTTCTGGAATTCTCTTGCTTTTTCTATGATCCAACAGATCATAGAAAAAATGGATTTTTTTGTCACTGGTATATAGAAATATAATGGTTCTGTATTGGTGATATATCTAAATTCATTTGTTAGTTTTAATAATTTGAAGATTCTTCTAGATTTTCTAGATATATGTCATCTGGGAGTAAAAGCTTTATTAGTTCCTTTCCAATACAGAAACATTTTATTTCTTCTTTCTCTCTTCTTGCATTAGCTAGGGCTTTCGTAAATGTTGAAGAAGAACTGTGTTTTTATTACTATTCTTGCCTTATTGTCAATCTCAGTAATTAAGTATGATCTTCACTGAAGGCTGATGTATAGATATGCTTCATCAGAATAAGGAAGTTCCTTTTAATTCATATTTTGCTCAGAGTTTTTATCATATTGCAATTTAAGTTTTATCATATGCTTTTTGCATTTATCAAGATCTTTGCTAATGTACTAAAATACATTTGATTTTCAAATGCTAAACCAATTTTGCCTTCCTGAATAAATCTACTTAGATTATCTGTCCTATAGTATGCTCAATTTATTTTGTTTAAAATATTTGCATGTATTTTTGTGAGCAAGATTGGTTTGTAATTTTCCTTTTTCCCCCTGTGATGTGCTTATCAGATTTTGGTATTATAGTTTTGCTGGCTTCATAACACGAGTTGGAAAATGTTTCCTTCTTTTCTGCTCTCTGGTGGAGACATTACTCATCATCAGAAAACTGTAAATCAAAACCATGAAGAGATAGCAATTCTTGTCCATTAGGATGACTCCACTGAAACAGAACAGTTGTTTGTAGGAATATGGAGAAGTCAGAGACCTTGTGCACTATTGGTGGAATTGTAATATGGTGTACTGTAAATTCCCAATAGTGTACTTTCACAAACTTGAGAAATTCCACAGAAAAACAGCATATATTAAGAAACTATGTTAATGATTATCTTTCATGTTTTTCTTAGAATAATCCCTTGCTACAAAACCTAAGGCCAGACCCAGAAGGGAGTAGGACTGGAATCATGAAAGTATGAACCTTGGAACACTGGGCTGGCATCAGGCATGAGGCTGCCCTAGGCGCTTGCTGATTGTTCCCAGGACTAGCCCAGAAGGGAACAGCCAGGGGTAAAAAACAGGAGTTCAGGACTACGTCACTGTAGTCCCTGACATTTAGTAGTATGTGATTAACACAACAGGTGTGTTGAAAAAGATAAGGCCAAATAAACTCTTGTAGTCTGCAGTTAATAATAAAAGCTGGACTCAGAGTGGATTTTGCTGAAGGAAAGTTCAGTCATTCAGTCAGTTCAGTTGCACAGTCATGTCCAACTCTTTGCGACCCCATGTATCATAGCACACCAGGCCTCCTTGTCCATCACCATCTCCCGGAGTTCACTCAAATTCACGTCCATCAAGTCAGTGATGCTATCCAGCCATCCCATCCTCCATCGTCCCCTTTTCCTCCTGCCCCCAATCCCTCCCAGCATCAGAGTCTTTTCCAGTGAGTCAACTCTTCACATGAGGTGGCCAAAGTACTGGAGTTTCAACTTTAGCATCGTTCCTTCCAAATACCCAGGGCTTATTTCCTTTATTTTTTTAATACTTTATTCTACTTTACAATATTGTATTGGTTTTGCCATACATTGACCTGAATCAGCCACATGTGTACACGATCTCCCAATGCCGAAGCCCCCTCCCACCTCCCACCCCACACCATCTCCCCGGATCATCCCGTACACCAGCCCCAAGCATCCTGCATCCTGTATCCTGTATTGAACATAGACTGGCACTTCGTTTCTTATATGATAGTATACATGTTTCAGTGTCGTTCTCCCAAATCATCCCACCCTCTCCCTCTCCCTCAGAGGCCAAAAGTCCGTTCTATACCTCTGTGTTTCTTTTGTTGTCTCACATACAGGGTCATCGTTACTATCTCCTTTAGAAAGGACTGGTTGGATCTCCTTGCAGTCCAAGGGACTCTCAAGAGTCTTCTCCAACACCACAGTTCAAAAGCATCAATTCTTCAGCCCTCAGCTTTCTTCACAGTCCAACTCTCACATCCATACATGACCACAGGAAAAACCATAGCCTTGACTAGACGGACCTTAGTTGGCAAAGTAATGTCTCTGCTTTTTAATATGCTATCTAGGTTGGTCATAACTTTTCTTCCAAGGAGTAAGCGTCTTTTAATTTCATGGCTGCAGTCACCATCTACAGTGCTTTTGGAGCCCCCAAAATGAAGTCTGACACTGCTTCCACTGTTTCCCCATCTATTTCCCATGGAGTGATGGGACCAGATGCCATGACCTTCATTTTCTAAATGTTGAGTTTTTTTTTTTAATTTTTTAAATTTATTTATTTTTTTAATTACAATACTGTATTTGTTTTGCCATACATTGACATGAATCAGCCAGCCAACTTTTTCACTCTCACTCTCAAGAGGCTTTTTAGCTCCTCTTCAATTTCTGCCATAAGGGTGATGTCATCTCTATATCTGAGGTTATTGACATTTCTTCCAGCAGTCTTGATTCCAGCTTGTGCTTCTTCCAGCCCAGCGTTTCTCATGATGTATTCTGCATAGAAGTTAAATAAGCAGGGTGACAATACAAAGCCTTGATGTACTCCTTTTCCTATTTGGAACCAGTCTGTTGTTCCATGTCCAGTTCTAACTGTTGCTTCCTGACCTGCATATAGGTTTCTCAAGAGGCATGCCAGGTGGTCTGGTATTCCCATCTCTTGAAGAATTTCCCACAGTTTATTGTGATCCACACAGTCAAAGGCATTGGCATAGTCAATAAAGCAGAAATAGATGTTGTTCTGGAATTCTCTTGCTTTTTCCATGATCCAGTGGATGTTGGCAATTTGATCTCTGGTTCCTCTGCCTTTTCTAAAACCAGCTTGAACATTTGGAAGTTCACGGTTCACGTATTGCTGAAGTCTGGCTTGGAGAATTTTGAGCATTACTTTACTAGCGTGTGAGATGAGTGCAATTGTGAGGTAGTTTGAGCATTCTTTGGCATTGCCTTTCTTTGGGATTGGAATGAAAACTGACCTTTCCCAGTCCTGTGGCCACTGCTGAGTTTTCCAAATTTGCTGGCATATTGAGTGCAGTACTTTCACAGCATCATCTTTCAGGATTTGAAAGAGCTCAACTGGAATTCCATTACCTCCACTAGCTCTGTTCGTAGTGATGCTTTCTAAGGCCCATTTGACTTCACAATCCAGGATGTCTGGCTCTAGGTGAGTGATCATACCATCGTGATTATCTTGTTCATGAAGATCTTTTTGTACAATTCTTCTGTGTATTCTTGCCACTTCTTCTTCATATCTTCTGCTTCTGTTAGGTCCATACCATTTCTGTCCTTTATCAAGCCCATCTTTGCATGAAGTGTTCCCTTGGTATCTCTAATTTTCTTGAAGAGATCTCTAGTCTTTCCCATTCTGTTCTTTTCCTCTATTTCTGTGCATCGATCACTGAGGAAGTTTTCTTATCTCTTCTTGCTATTCTTTGGAACTCTGCATTCAGATGCATGTATTTTTCCTTTTCTCCTTGGCTTTTGGCTTCTTTTTTTTTTCCCAGCTATTTGTAAGGCCTCCCCAGACAGCCATTTTGCTTTTTTGCATTTCTTTTCCATGGGGATGGTCTTTATTCCAGTCTTCTGTACAATGTCACGAATCTCCATCCATAGTTCATCAGGCTCTCTGTCAGATCTAGTCCCTTAAATCTATTTCTCACTTCCACTGTACAGTCATAAGGGATTTGATTTAGGTCATACCTGAATGGTTTAGTGGTTTTCTCCATTTCAATTTGAGTCTGAATTTGACAGTAAGGAGCTCATGATCTGAGCCACAGTCAGCTCCTGGTCTTGTTTTTGCTGACTGTATAGAACTTCTCCATCTTTGGCTGCAAAGAATATAATCAATCTGATTTCGGTGTTGACCATCTGGTGATGTCCATGTGTAGAGTCTTTTCTTGTGTTGTTCGAAGAGGGTGTTTGCTCTGACCAGTGAGCTCTCTTTGCAAAATTCCATTACCCTTTGCCCTGCTTCATTCCATATTCCAAGGCCAAATTTGCCTGTTTCTCCAGTGTTTCTTGACTTCCTACTTTTGCATTCCAGTCCCCTATAAAGAAAAGGACATCTTTTTGGAAGGAAATTTACACAGCTCAAAATAGCTTGGAGTTAAAACTCCCCTCAGGTCCTCCCCACCATTCTATGCAAAACAAAGAACTCTCTTACCCAAAGGGAAAAAATGACATTAAGGTTGATTAAGCCCAGCACCCAGCTGGTCCCAACCTCTGGCGATCTCCAGAATTCCTTGCCCCAGCAGTTTTAAGAGATAACTACTCCAAACAACCTTGGAGAACAGGCCCCCTTAAGACAGTAGATTTCCACATATATGCCTATGTATACTTACTCTTTTCTTGGGTTAGTGCAGCAGCTCACTAATCTGACTGCTGCCTCTTCTCGCCTCATTAAAGATGATCTGTTCCTGTAAAGTGCCAGTCTTGTTCTTTTCCCGAACCTCGCCTTCTCTGCCTCCCCTTACCCTAGATGCACCTCACTCCAATAGAGGCTACAGGTCCCCTGACCCATTGCACTAGATATTGTGTTTTCTCTTTATTCTTATCGCTCCGCTCTCAGACCATTAGAGCAACAATTGGCGCCCAACCTGGGGCTGGAGCGGAAGACCGCTATGAGCGAAAGTGAAACTACAGCGACGCAGAACCTGGGACAGTTGAGAGGCCTCTGAAAATCCCTGCTTGTAAGTCCTTCAGGCATTTAATCAGGGTTAAAGCGGGAAATGTTGAGAGTACAGAACACTATCACCCGTATATTTGTTTATTAAGACAGCTCTTGAAAGCGGGAGGAGCTTCTATTAGTGAAGGGTGATTATTAGAGTTGTTGCAAGCAGTGGATAATTATTGCTGCTGGTTCCTGTCAATAGGGACCTTAGGTCTGAAAGTCTGGGGAATGGTTGGAGCAGAGTTAAAGAAAGAACATGCAAAAGAACTCCGCTCCCTTTTTCTATTTGAAATACATGGGCATTAATTAAATCAGTACTGGAACTTTTGCAGACTTCTGATGCTTTTGAGGAAAGTGATGATGACTCTTTAGAAAGAAAAAAGTCCAGAATATGTGGACTCTGAGGGAAAGGGCAAGCCATATGCAAAACCCGCCCTCTTGGCTCCCCAGGAGGATGAGGGATTTTTTCTCTACCTCCTTCCCCATCCTCCACTCCCACAACCTGCTTTTGGAGAAAACATCTACAGTCGAGAGTCTATGCCCACTCCTCCTCTTTCATCCATACAGAAAGGAATTTTACAGGCACAACGGGAAGAAGATTTAGAGGCTTTTCGTACTGCCTTTCCCGTGGCTATTTGTAAGGCTCGGAGGGCCGCACTCTGAAAGGAACACTCAGGGACAGCCTCTAGTGGTCTGACAAATTTTATTATCCAGCTTTTGCAGATATATAGTCTCAGGGAGCAGAGCATAAAGCAGACTTGCACGTAGCCTTTCTCAATAAAACATCAAAGCATTCAAGCATAAAATACAGTTCCCACCACCCAAGCCATAACATAGCTTTGGCGAAACTCTAAAGGGAGTCTTATCATGAAACAACAGTCCTTGCTCCCAGAAACAGGTGGTCAGAAGGAAGCCTTCGAACACCTCAAGGCCTGGCGTATAACCCTTCCTTATCCGTTCCCAGCCTTGGGCACTCGGTGAACGCTAGTAACCTTTTGTTATGCTTGTCCTGTAAGACCTCGCGGCCTTTTCTCAGGATCTGTCGCTCCAAAGACCACAATGGCTCAAATTCGATGCAATAAGCAAGAGGATTTATTAGGCCGGCACGCCGGGGTTCAGTCTCCTCGGGAGGAGTGAACCTCGAACGCTAATCGTGAGGGATTTTTATACAAAAAAATCACAGGCAGGTGGGAATGAGGTCAGGATATAGGATACAATGTAATAGGGGGCCATAGGTGAGGTGGAGACACTTGATTGGTGGGGAGGGTCTGCAGGTAATTAAGTTGAAACAGTTGGCTGACCACCCTGCAGCATTTGGTCAATTTTTACCCAGAAAAGTCTGACAGAGAGATACATTCTTGGGAGGGGGTTTCCTACACTAGGTCATAAGTCTTCTGTTAAGAATCGGTCAGGAGGCTCTGAGTCACCAGATAAGGGGAAAGCTTTTTTCCATGAGGCATGGCCTGCCTCTCGGGCTTAAATTTTTAACCTAAGTTCTTTAGTCCCAGCTTCCAACATTCATCATAAGTGGAGCAAATACATTCTCAGTATTTGCTTAAAGCCTTCCAGCTCCTCCACAGCTATTCAAGAGAGGGTAATTCCTGGTGCGAATCCTAACAACCCGAATGGAGTCTATGAGGCTGTTCATGAACCTTTTCCTTTTAAAATCCAAAAGAAATTAAAACAAGCAGTACAATATTATGGTGTAAATTCCCCATTTATGGTGGGAATAGTTCAGGATGTGGCAGAAGGCAGATTGGTCAATCAATTCCAGCAGATTGGTTGACATTAGCAAAAATAGTCTTAGCTGTAGTGATGAAAGGACGAAAGAGCAGATAACCAAGGAGGGTCTTGGAACACAGGAATGTAAAAACCAGACCCTTATGTCCTTCCCTTCCCCATGTTGTAACTATTAATGGAACAGTATAACCTGTCTCCACTCCTACCTCATATGGAGGAGGTATTTGTCTTACTCTTCCCCTCCCACCAAGTATACGTGCCTCATCCAATCAGCAAATGACCCACAAGACCCCTATCCCACTCCTTGTACCCTGGGTATAATAGTGGACTAAGGACTCCCATTCACCTTGGTTCTCCCTTGAGCTGGCCTGCTGTTCTAACAGTGTCTCCCATTCTAGTAAACTTTATTTCCCTCTCATTCTGTCTCATGTCTGGCAATTCTTTTCCAACCCCGCACCCAGACCATGACATTAGCCCTGGGGGAATTTCTTCAATTTAGAACTTGATGGCAAGATACTGAGACTTTGACTGCACATAATCAGACTCATAATATCCCTATTTTGTTGGAAAAACTTATGGGGATAGGTCCATGGGGGAGAGTGCAAGATCAAATGCATATGAATGATTAAGCAATAGAACAATTGCGAAGATGTTGCTTGAGGGCATGGGAAAAAATAGAGTCAAAAGCCAGACTTCTGTTTCCTTTCAAAAATTGTCCAGGGTCCTAAGGAGCCCTATACTGAATTTATTGCCTGATAATGAGAGGCAAATCACCAGCAAGTTACAAATGTTGAAGCAGCAGATGTCATATTACAATTGTTGGTTTATGATAATGCTAACACTGATTACAAGATAGTAATGAACCCTTTTAAAGGAAAAGCCAGTTTGAATGATTATGTTAAACTATGCCAGGGAGTAAGAACTGTTACATAGTTAGAACAGGAAAAAGGAGTCCAGAATGGTGGTGGCTAAAAGACAAAGAAGGGAAAAGCCTGCAGAAATAGAACAAGGAAGGTCCTAGGACCTGGGTGTAGACCTCAGGTAACACAAACACCCTTCTTGGCTAGCCCAGTTTACATAGGGCACGGTCAGGGAGAGAAGAAAAAAACACATTAAAAAGAGGAGCCAAAATTGAGCTGGGGTGGGAGTGGGGTGGGGTGGTTGCCCAGGTGGTAGTGGTATGTGTGGGGGGGTATGGAGGGGGGGCTGGGCGGTGGGAGTGTGGTTCTCTTCTCTTTGCATCTTTTGGGTCAGCCCTACCTCATGCCTCAAGGATGTATTTTCCTTTGCTTGCCAATAAAACTGAGCTATAACACTGATCCGTCCATCGCTTCAAATTTTTGCTATGCTGAGACAGAACCGAGGAAATTATAAACTTCCCCAACGGAACCAAATCCTTTAAAGCTGATTTATTAGCTCAGGCTATGGCTGGATTATGACTTCTTAAATTCTCCAACTCTTGTTTTAATTGTGGGAAACCTGGACATACTAGAGTTGAATGTAAGTTCAAAAAAGGGAACTTTCAAAAGAGTAATTGACAAAAGGGAAATGTCCCTGGCCTCTGCCCAAAATGTAAAAAATAAAAAGAAGCCATTGGGCAAATCAATGCCATTCTGAATTTCATAAGGATGGCTCCTTTTGGGAAAATAGCCTTTGGGGCAATCTCCCAGCCCCAAGAAACAAGGGAGCCTATCCTGTTCAGACTCCACAAATGTCTTTCCCAACTACTCCTGCCAGGAACAACAACAGTCAGAATTACCATGCTGTGTCATGGAATTAAAAGATGCTTACTCCTTGGAAGAAAAGTTATGACCAAACTAGACAGAATATTAAAAGCAGGGACTTTACTTTGCCAACAAAGATCTGTCTAGTCAAGGCTATGGTTTTCCAGTAGTCATGTATAGATGTGAGAGTTGGACTATAAAGAAAGCTGAAGGCTGAAGAATTGATGCTTTTGAACTGTGGTGTTGGAGAAGACTCTTGAGAGTCCCTTGGACTGCAAGGAGATCCAACCAGTCCATCCTAAAGGAGATCAGTCCTGGGTGTTCATTGGAAGGACTGATGTTGAAGCTGAAACTCCAGTACTTTGGCTATCTCATGCGAAGAGTTGACTCATTGGAAAAGACCCTAATTCTGGGAAGGATGGGGAGCAGAAGGAGAAGGGGATGGCAGAGGATGAGATGGCTGGATGGCATCACTGACTCGATGGACATGGGTTTGGGTAGATTCTTGGAGTTGGTGATGGATAGGGAGGCCTGGCATGCTATGATTCATGGGATTATGAAGAGTGGGACATGACTAAACTGAACTGAACTATATGGGTATAGGACATTCAGACAAAAAGTGGGGCTCTGGGGGATTTGGAAGTACAGGCTAGGCTGGTATTTTTGACTACTCAAGATTTCAAACTGCCTCCTTTTCACTAGTGGCCACTTCTCGTATTAATCTTCCTCCACTCACATTCATAGCTCTTAATTAGAAAACTGATTAACCTGTGTGGATAGAATAGTGACTTCTAAAACAAGAAAAATTAGAGGCTGTACATAAATTAGTTAATGAACAACTTAACAAGGGACATATTATTGAGTCCTTTAACCCTTGGAATTCTCCAGTGTTTGTGATACAAAAGAAATCTGGTAAATGGAGAATGCTTACTGATATGAGAGCTGTTATGCTGTTATTGTTCCAATAGATGCTTTGCAGCCTGGCCTACCTAATCCTAGTATGATTCCAAGAAATTGGCATTTGTTTGTTATTGATCTCAAAGATTGTTTTTTCATTATTGCCTTATATCCTGATGATCAACCTAGATTTGCCTTTTCAGTTCCTTCCATTAATTTAAAGGCACCACATAAAAATTTCAATGGACAGTATTACCTTAAGGTATGCTTAACAGTCCCACTGTTTGTCAAAATTTTGTAGCCAAGGCTTTACATCCAATGCTACAATTCCCTCATGCATATATCATTCATTATATGGATGATATATTATGTGCCTTACCTGAAATTGATAGCCTGCAGGAATTGTTTTTAAAGCTAAAGGAATGCTTAGAATGTGCTGGCTTACATTTCACTCCTGATAAATTACAATACACTGAACTTTTTCAGTACTTAGTAAATATAGTCATCTGTACTACAATCAAACCACAAAAGGGACAAATACACAGAGACTCAATTAAATCTCTAAAAGACGAAAATTACTAGAGATATTAACTAGATTCAGCCTAAGTTAGGGATTCCAACTTATTCTTTATCCCATTTATTCTATTAAGAGGAAATCCAGAGCTTAACAGCTCCCAACAATTAACTCCTGAAGCTGAAAAAAAAAAAAAACTAAACTAAAATTTATAAAAGAAACTGTACAAAACTGCCACATAGACAAAATAGACCCTTTAGAGCCTCTCTAGTTATTTGTCTTTCCTACCTCTCATTCCCCTACTGGGTTGATTATACAAACTCCTTTAATAGTTAAAAGGATATTCTTAGCTAATTCACAAACAAAATCTATTACCCCTTATTTAGATATGATAACCACTATAATTCTAAAAGGAAGAGAGCATGTTCAACAACTTACTGGACATGGTCCCTGCCTTATTTGCATACACTAACCTCCAAAAAATTAAAACATTCTCTTCAAAATTCATCACCTTGGCAACTAGATTTAGCTGCCTGTGTTGGACAAATTGTCAACCAGTATCCTGATTTGCCTGTCTTATACTTTTTGAAACAAACAAGATGGATTTTACCTAAAATTTACTAATGTCAACCCCATTACCTCCACTCCATTCATTTTTACAGCTGACACTAGCCAAAGGAAAATAAGAAATATGGGCGTGTTTACGGTACTTATTGACACACCTAGATATTCTACACAACAAACAAAAATTCCAGGTATTACACACATATTACAAAATATTCCCCAAACAATTAATATCTCATCTGATTCTCAATATTCTGTACATGTCACTATATATATAGAAACAACAACTATTAAAAGATACTGTCCCATCCACATTATATACACTTTTTACAAATTTACAACAAGTGATTAGACACCAACAATTTCCATTCTACGTTACCCATATTTGGGCTCATACTAATTTACCAGAACCTTTAACAAAAAATAATGCTCAAGCCTTTTATTTCCAACCTTTACAGAGACATCAGCTTTTCATGATCTGACACATTGTAATTCAAAATATTTAAAAAACCAAGTTTCATATTACTTGGACTCAAGCTAAACAGATTATATAGACTTGCTCTACACGTCAGACTGTTGTGATAACCACATCTACAACAAAAGCCAGGGAAATTAATCCCCATGGCCTAAAGCCAAATCAGATCTGGCAGATGGATATAACTCACATTCCATCCTTTGAAAAGTTTGCTTATATACCTGTCACAGTTGATACTAACTCTAAATTTATCTAGACAACTGTTTGCTCTAGAAAATCTACAAAACATGTGATTTCACATTTGTATAACTGCTTTGCTATTATGGGCCTCCCACAAAATATTAAAACAGACAATGTCCCGGTTTACACTAGTACTGCTTTTAGAGATTTTTTAAAGTTTTGGTCTATAAAAATCATGCAAAAATCCCCTATAATCCCCAAGGACAAGCCACTGTAAAATGAGCTAACAGATCTCTTAAAAAAATATTACAAAAACAAAAGGAGGAGATGGAATGTCAGCAAAAGTTACATAAAGCATTATTTACTTAAAAATTTTTGCTTCGAGATAATGATTTCACTGCAGCAGACTGACATTTTACAAAGGAATGTATGAGCCAGTAACACACTCGTGGCATAGGAGGGAATCTGATAACCTGGGGAAGGGATTTCGCTTGCATTTCACCACGTGATTCAGAAACACTTATTTGTATTCCCTCACCACCATCTGAAACCGTATCATGAGTGAACTCCAGCAGAAGAGATGCTTTGCATGGGACAGAGAGCACCCAGTAATGAGTTCCAAAGGCCTGAGTCTGAAACAAAGATGATGATTTCCCTCCCTTCGACACGTCGATCCCCAATTGGGGGACAGATTAAAAGATTAACACAGAAGTCAGAGGAGATCTTAGAAAGTGAAGGGAAAGCTGTCACTCCTAACAGTCTGGCTGCTGCCATGTCTGCCGTTATCTCCACCACAGTGAGTATACCCCTAGCAACAGCTGAATCTAAAAATTATACTTATTGGGCGTATATACCTAATCCCTCATTACTGAACCCATTGACTGGGGAGATTCTATGATCCCCGTTTATGTTAATGATTTTTCCTGGATACCAGGACCTAAAGATAAACATCTTCCTCTTTTTTGACTCCCTTCAATGTTACTTATGGGTATGTATCCTGGCCAATTTGTGTAGGACCAGCTACAGAATGTCTTAAATTATCTACGCAAGCCTGGCTGTTCACTAATCCTCTAAATAGTAACTATACTAAGGTTCAGTTACATCTTCTTTCTGGTCTGAGTTTTGCTTATAACAACTCAGAACCCAATAATGACACCAGCTCAGACAGACCTTTATACGAGCATCACAAGCTGTGGACTGAAACACAAGATCATATTCAGTGGGATAATTGCCGTGGGACAGAGGGAGTAATTTTGATTAATGGTTCCTATGGAATTGTAAAGGACTGGTGCCCTATTGGGTATGCAGTCTCTAATTGCTCTCATCAAAATCAGCAATGCAATCCTCACAAATGGCTGCACTGGCAGGTGCATAAGGTCTTTAACCATACTAATATTACCACTCATTCAAATCATCCAATTATATGACACGGTAATGGCATGCCATCTGCCCTTTCCACAATTGGATCAAGAAAGAGGGCAAAGAGAGATTTGGAAATTGGCTTTAAGTCTTAAAAAATTCCAAATTTGGGATGGACATTATTCCAATAAAAATAATTATTCATTAGCATTTAATACCAGTTCAGTTCAGTTCAGTTCAGTCTCTCAGTCAAGTCCGACTCCTGCGACCTCATGAATCGCAGCACACCAGGCCTCCCTGTCCATCACCAACTCCTGGAGTTCACTGAGATTCACGTCCATCGAGTCAGTGATGCCATCCAGCCAGCTCATCCTCTGTCGTCCTCTTCTTCTCCTGCCTCCAATCCCTCCAGCATCAGAGTCTTTTCCAATGAGTCAACTCTTCGCATGAGGTAGCCAAAGTATTGGAGTTTCAGCTTTAGCATTAGTCCTTCCAATGAACACCCAGGACTGATCTCCTTTAGAAAGGACTGGTTGGATCTCCTTGCTGTCCAAGGGACTCTCAAGAGTCTTCTCCAACACCACAGTTCAAAAGCATCAATTCTTCAGCACTCAGTTTTCTTCACGGTCCAACTCTCGCATCCATACATGACCACTGGAAAAACCATAGCCTTGACTAGACGTATATTTGTTGGCAAAGTAATGCCTCTGCTTTTTAATATGCTATCTAGGTTGGTCATAACTTTCCTTCCAAGGAGTAAGCGTCTTTTAATTTCATGGACACAATCACTATCTGCAGTGATTTTGGGAGCCCCTCAAAATAAAACCTGACACTGTTTCCACTGTTTCCCCATCTATTTCCAATGAAGTGATGGGAACAGATGCCATGATCTTCATTTTCTGAATGTTGAGCTTTAAGCCAACTTTTTCACTCTCCTCTTTCCTTTCATCAAGAGGCTTTTTAAAGCATCTGCCTCCTATGAGGGAGACCCGGGTTCAATCCCTGGGTCAGGAAGATCCCCTGGAGAAGGAAATGGTAACCCACTCCAGTATTCTTGCCTAGAGAATCCCATGGAGAGAGAAGCCTGGTAGGCTACAGTCCACGGGGTCGCAAAGAGTCGGACATGACTGAGCGACTTCACTTTCGCTTTCACTTTCTGCCATAAGGTGCCATAAGGGTGGTGTCATCTGCATATCTGAGGTTATTGATATTTCTTCTGGCAATCTTGATTCCAGCTTGTGCTTCTTCCAGTCCAGCGTTTCTCATGATGTACTCTGCATATAAGTTAAACAAGCAGGGTGACAATATACAACCTGATGTAATCCTTTTCCTATTTGGAACCAGTCTGTTGTTCCATGTCCAGTTCTAACTGTTGCTTCCTGACCTGTATACAGATTTCTCAAGAGGCAGGTTAGGTGGTCTGGTATTCCCCATCTCTCTCAGAATTTTCCACAGTTTATTGTGATCCACACAGTCAAAGGCTTTGGCATAGTCAATAAAGCAGAAATAGATGTTTTTCTGGAACTCTCTTGCTTTTTCCATGATCCAGTGGATGTTGGCAACTTGATCTCTGGTTCCTCTGCCTTTTCTAAAACCAGCTTGAACATCTGGAAGTTCACAGTTCACATATTGCTGAAGCCTGGCTAGGAGAATTTTGAGCATTACTTTACCAGCATGTGAGATGAGTGCAACTGTGCGGTAGTCTGAGCATTCTTTGGCATTGCCTTTCTTTGGGATTGGAATGAAAACTGACCTTTTCCAGTCCTGTGGCCACTGCTGAGTTTTCCAAATTTGCTGGCATATTGAGTGCAGCACTTTCACAGCATCATCTTCCAGGATTTGAAATAGCTCAACTGGAATCCCATCACCTCCACTAGCGTTGTTCAAATAGATGCTTTCCAAGGCCCACTTGACTTCACATTCCAGGATTTCTGGCTCTAGGTGAGTGATCACACCATCATGATTTAATACCAGTACAAAATATTATTTTCAGGCTTGCATAAGAGATCCTTATGTACTCTTGAAAGGAACAATTTGTATCAATGAAAGTGTACAAGAAATTTCTTGCCAAGACTGCAAATTATATACCTGTTTAAATTGGTCACTTTATAGTTCTAATCACTCATTTGTTATATTAAGAAGGAGACTGAGAATATGGCTTCCAGTAAATCAAACCAGACTTTGGGAAAACTCTCTTGAAACACATAGTCTTTTAAAGGTTATAAAGAAAGTACTGCAATGTTCCAAAAGGTTTATTGGGCTGCTTATAGAAGCTATTGTGCAAATTATTGCTATAGCCGTGACTGCAGCAGTGACTGGGGTGGCACCTCATCAAACTATACAAATGACTACATTTATACAGCAGTGGCACCAAAGTGCAAATTCTGCCTGTGGAAGTCAAACCCACATAGACCAAGAAATTAATAAACGATTGACTTAGAAGATGCAGTTCTCCTACTAGGGGATGAAGTGCAAAATTTTAAATTACAAATTCATCTTAAGTATGATTGGAATATCTTCATTTTGTGTCACACCTCATAAGTATAATCAAAGTGTATATACTTGGGATCAATTATCTAAACATCTGAGAGGATATGTTCATAGTAATCTATCCTTAGATATTTCCCAATTACAGGCTGCTATTTCTAATATCCAGATTACTCACTTAAATTACTACCTGAAACTGATTCCTTTGAAAAAATTGAGGAAAGCTTACATAAACTTAACCTCACGATGTGGATTAAACCTTAAGAAGAGGATTGCTTGGTACTATAATATCAGGATGTATATGTTTAACTGGTTTATGTCTAGTCCTCAGATACACAAGAGAAACCACCCGAGAATTGATGAAGAGAGAAGTTGTTCAGATGGCATATCTACTCCAGCAAAAACAGAAAGGGGGATATGTAGTGGGAATTCCTAACAATGTACTTTCACAGCCTTGAGAAATTCCACAGAAATAACACCAGGGAAAGCAGCATATATTAAGAAACTATGTTAATGACTATCTTTCATGTTTTTCTTAAGAATAATTGCCTTGTTACAAACCCCAAGGCCAGACCCAGAAGGGAATATGACTGGGATCATGAAAGCATGGACCTTGGAAACACTGGATCGGCATCAGGCATGAACACTGCCCACACACTTGCTGATTATTCCCGAGACTACCCCAGAAGGGAATGACCAGTGGTAAAAACAAGGAAATCTGGACTATGTCATTGTAGCCCCTGACATTTAGTAGTACATGAGTAACATAACAGGTGTGTTAAGAAAGATAAGGCCAAAGAAACTCTTGTAGTCTGCAATTAGGAATAAAAGCTGGACTCAGAGTGGACTCTGCACCTCAGTCCAATAGAGGCTACAGGTCCCCTGATCCATTGCACCATATTTCGTGTTCTGTCTTCATTCTCATCACTCACTCCCAGACCATTAGAGTAACAATATGGCACAACTATGCTATGAAAAACAGTGTGGCAATTCTTCAAAAAATTAAAAACAGAACTATCATATGATTCAGCAATCTCATTTCTGGGTATATACCCCAAAGAATATAAAAGATCGAAAACACAATCTCAAAGAAAATCACACATCCATGTTTATAGGAGCACAATTTGCACTAACCAAGAGGTAGAAGCAATTCAAATGCCTATTGATAGATAAGTGGATAAACAAGTTGTGGTATATACATACAAAGGAATACTATCTAGCCTTTAAAAGGAATGAAATTCTGTCACATACTATAACATAGATGAACCATGAGGATACTTTGCTAAGTTAAACACCAGTAACAAAAAGAGAAATGCCATTTGATTTCACTTATATGAGGTCTCTTAGTAGTCAAATTCATATAAACAAAAATTAAGGTGATAGTTATGGGGAGGGAGCAGTTGTTACTCAAGGGGTATAGAGTTTCACATTTGCAAAGTGAAAGAGATCTGAACATCTGTTTTACAATAATGTGTTTATACTTAACACTATTGACCAGTACATTTAAAAATGGTTAAGATGGTAAATTTTGTGATATGTGCTTTTTACCACAATGAAAACGATACAGCTTTTTGTCCCATTGAACTTTTAGATGTCTGGGATAAAAAATAAACTGGATGAGATTAACAACAGGTTAGATGTTGCAGGAAAAAAGTGGTGAATTTTAAAAAAACCAGTAAATAAGAGAAACTATCCAAAATTAAAAACAGAAAATGAATTAAAGCATTAGTGATATGTGAGATAACTTCAGGAGGACTAATACATGTGCAATTTTAGCCCTAGAGGGGAAAAAAACCAGGGGAAGATATTATATTTGAAGACATAGTTGTTTGACAATATTCTATATTAGGTGAAAATTATAAACCCACAGACCCAAGAAGTTCAGTAAACCCCAGGTACAAGACATAAACTATGCCAAGGCAAATCAGTCACATTGCTCAAAACCAGTGATAAAGAGAAAATTATTTTAAAAAGCCAGAAAATAAAAACTGATGCACAGCTCTTTTGAGGGGTTACAGATGTGTTTTTATCTTGACAGTAAACATATGTAAAGTGTATCAATTGTACATTTTATATTTGTGCAGTTTTTATTTTTGTCAACTATAACTCAAAAGAACTTTAGAAAAAGTCAACTGGTTGATTGAAGAAATCTGTCTTCATTACTTCTCTAATAGTTATTGGGCTGGCTTTATCTTCCTTTTATTCAGCTGTGTTCATGGCCCCATAGTAGGGAGATATTTTTAAAAAAACTGAAACTTCAGATTGCAGTAGGAATGCATTTGATTAAAGGCATAAAATCATAAATTCATCTTTTTAAAACATAAAATTAAACATTAAAAGACAATCTCTCCTATTTCCTTTACAAAGGAAAAAATATTTATTTTCCCACATGAATATTTAAAATTTCCCTGGGAGAGGAATTTTTTAAAAATTCTGTATTTTTAAATTGAAGTATAGTTGATTTACAATGTCGTAGGATTTTACTGAACAGCAAAGTGACTCCGTTATATATATATATATGTATGTATGCATTCTTTTAAAATATTCTTTTCCATTATGGTTTATCTCAGGAGACTGGGTATAGTTGTATGCTATACCATAGGGCCTTGTTCTTTATCCATTCTAAATGTAACAGTTTGCATTTACACTCTAAACTCCCAGTCCATCCCTCTCTTTCTTCCTCCCTCCCTCTTGGCAACCATGAATCTGTTCTCTATGTCTGTGAGTCTGTTTCTGTTTCCAAGATAGATTCAGTACTGTCATATTTTAGGTTCCACATATAGGAGATATCATATGGTATTTCTTTTTCTGACTTATTTCACTTAGTATGATAATCCCTAGTTGCATCTATGTTGCTGCAAATGGCATTATTTTTTTCCTTTTATGGCTGAGTAGTATTTCATTGTGTATACATAGCACATCTGTCTTATCTAGTTCTGTCGATGACCTTTATCCATATTTTGGCTATTCTGAATAGTGCTTCTATGAACATACAGATGAAGGTGAAAGTTTAGTTGCTCAGTCCTGTCCGACTCTTTGCGACCCCCTGGATTGTAGACTATCAGGCTCCTCCGTCCACGGGATTTTCCAGGCAAGAGAACTGGAGGGGATTGCCATTGCCTTCTCCAGGGGATCTTCCCGAGCCAGGGATGGAACCTGGGCCTCCCACGTTGTAGCCAGACGCTTTACTGTTTGAGCCACCAAGGAAGTCATACAGATATGTGTATCTTTTTGAATTACAGTTTTGTCTGGGTATTTGTCCAGGAGTAGCATTGCTGGATCATACAGCAACTCTATTGTAAAGAACCTCCATACTGTTTTCCACAGTGGCTGTACAAATTTACATTCCCACCAACTGTGTAGGAGGGTTCCCTTTTTCTCCGCCCGTCTCTCTAGCGTTTGTTGTTTGTAGATGTTTTAAAGATGGCTGTTCTGACTTCACTATAGCTTTGACTTACCTCTCTCTGATAACTAGTGATGTTGATCATCTTTTCACACATCTCCTGGCATCCGTATGTCCGCTTTGGATAAATGTCTATCAAGGTCTTCTGCCCACTTTTTTATTGGGCTGTTTGTTTCTTTGTTGTTGAGTTGTACAAGCTGTTTATCTATTTTGGAGATTAAGCCCTGTCATTCTCATCATTTGCAAATATTTTCTCCCATTCTGTAGGTTGTCTTTTTTTTTTTATGGTTCCCTTTGCTGTATGAAAGTTTGATTAAGTATCAATTTGTTTATTTTCGCTTTTCATTCTTTTGCTTTGGGAAACTGACCTAAAAAACAAAGCAGTCTGATTAATGTGGAGACATAAGTGACTGATATAAAACACTTTCTAAGAACTCTTTAAGGGAGGGAGAGAGAGTGAAAAGCTAAAGGCAGGGTGACTATATGTTTCAGACCCTATTGGTTTGTGCTTTTGTCACAGCATAATTATTAATAATACTGCAATTTTTTTAAAGATGATATTAGTTTAAATAATAAATTATATGGTCATCTACCAAGTCTGGCTAAGATGTAGGAGATGGGGAAAAGAAGCAGAAGTACATGGAGAAGACAAGTTAAGTTTTTCTGCATCTCATAGTTGCCTAAATCCTCTGCTTCCATATCAACCTATCAAGAGGGCATGAATCAGTGGTAGGAATGGTACTAATCCAAGTATATGGAGAAAACCAGACTTTAGTAAGGGAAAAAGAAGTCAGCACACAAATAGAAACAGATAAAGTGACAAAGGAAGTCTGGGCTGAAGCCAAATTCCATTCCTGAGTTCCATTATTGCTGAGGGAGTCCAGCTCTCTTTATATCCTGTTTTTGCTTAATTGTTTATTCTTCTTTGGATTACATGTGTTGACACGTTCTCAATTTGTCATGGACATCTGCTTTATTTAATATGGAACATTCCATTATTTCTTCTTCAGTTAAAAAAATTTTTTTGACTGCTCTAGGTCTTTATTGCTGCATGTGGACTTTCTCTAGTTTTCAGGATTGGTGGCTACTCTCTGCTTGTGGTGAATGGGTTTCTCATTGCAGTGGCTTCTCTTGTTGCAGAGTTGGGTTCTAGAGTGCAGACTCAGTAGTTGTGAAAAATGGGCTTAGTGGTCCCACATCATGTGGAATCTTCCAGGACTAGGGGCCAAACCCATGTCCCCTGCATTGGCAGGCAGATAATAACCACTGGATCACCAGGGAAGTCCTCCATTATTTCTTCTTTTGAAGTTAAATCCTTTTCCTTTGGAAATTACCCTTTCCTGACTCCATGTTTTTCCAGTGGAGCTGCTTCTGCAACATTCTTATTGTGGGGATAAGCACAACGCCCAGACCAGGCCAATCATAGCATCTCACCCTTCCGACCAAAGACAGTGACCCTGGGATGGGCTCAGGAACCCTGCCCCACTTGTTTGAACTTTTCTTTGGGATTTTTGAGTGAGGATCCTTAGAGAGGAAAGTTTTCTTTCTTCTGAGATTTCTATGCTGGGATAACTTGAGTTCTGAGCTGTTCACAGAGAGAGTTGTCATGTGTAAACCAAAGTAAGAATGGACTCAATTAAAATGAAAATAAACATTCAAATCAGCATCACTGATTTCACTTTTTTCTCTCTTCTTGTAGCACCTGTGGAGGTTTTAATTAACGTTACAAGATATGTGTTAGAATGATTTTACCACTTAGTGACATAGCCTGAGGCTGGGCCTGTGATCTCATTGAGGCTGCACTTTTATTGGAGAGGTTTTATTGGAGGGCTCTTCAGGTAAAGAGCTAAAGAAGGAAGTACCATCCATCTTAAAGTCCTTCTCTTCACAGCCTCCTAATAATGTCTCTGCAGTTCTCCTTTATCCCCTCAAGGGATTTATTACCTGCTTTTGACCGTAAGTTGCACCCACTGATTATCCTCTGTCACTTCACTGCATCCCACCATTACCTCAGCAAGGAGATGGGGTTGTGTTGGAGCTCTGACTAGCAGGTGAATTGGGAGCTTCCAGGGGGAGGCAACTCCCTTCCAGCAGTAGAGGGCAGTCACCTGCTCTGGTCTCCCCAGGTCTTTGTCAGGGAGTCTCCAGAATCTCAAGGGAGGGGGCTCTGGGTTACTCCATGGGCATAGAAGCTGAGAACAGGGTGTGATGTGGTCTCCTAGTGTGCATTTCTATGCTTTGGAGGGTTCTAAATCCTTCCAAAGGAGATGCTATTCTATACCTAAAAGCTTTTTATTTTGGTAACTGTTCTTATGTTCATGTAGTTTAAAATATGTAGGTTGGAACTAGAAATGCTTTACAGGTAGAACTGGGGTGAAGCCTTTTGAAATATTTATTCACCCAAAAAGACCTCTTGAGGGCTGAATGCTCCATGGACTATATCCTAAGCATACAATAAACAAGGCAGGTTCTCCTACCTTCTCTTGTCCAAGCTCCCAGGGCTGCACTGATCAGCCCTCACCTCATTCACAGCAATAATGAACAAATACTGAGATGAGCCAGGATGCAGTCTCACTCTCTCTCTCTCCATTGCTACACAGGGGCATCAAAGTAAGAAACATTCAAAAGCTCAAAGGCCAATGGAAAATGTCCTTCACCCTGACACAGAGTTGTGTGTGTATCTCCTGTACGCCCCTGTGTTCTCAGAAGGGCAATGCTTCCCCCAGTTCCATCCTCCTCCATTCCAGGGAACTCTTCCTTACTTAATGAAATCCATGTTCTCAACCAGGAGAAAGCTAACTTGTTTGTTGTGTACAAGTCTATTAAAAAAAAAAAAAAAGAAGAAGCCAATTTGGATTTTTATCACAGTCTCTTTTTGCTACATGTTAGGCAGCTGAAGCCAAAAGGACCCAGGACACCCATATACACAGTGAGCACGTGTCACTCTTCTACTGTGACCAAGTGAAGGGACTCCTTTGGCCCTCCCGAGACCAAGGCCACATCAATGGAGACCATTGCAGTCACTGCTAGGAGACTTCTTTCACCATTCCCGAACTATAACATGACTTCAGTTCTGTACAGTTGAAAGGAAAGCTGCTCTTAGGTTTTCTTGAATCCCACATAACCCTAGGGAATACTTGATCTACAGAGAAGGCCCTTCTTTCAAAGGATCTCTGACTGGCAGGCTTCAATTTTTTCCTTTGGGAATACGTGCTAAAATTGAGCAAAGTTTGTCCTGGTGATTTCTACTGTATTTCTGAACTTTGGCTAGATGAAAGGTGAATGAATTATACATAGGATTAGCCATTAAAAGTTGATTGTTAATGAAGAGATAGAAAGCAGACTAGTGGTTACCAGTGGGGAGGGTGTAGGAAGGGAAATTTAGAGGTGAGGGAGAGGGAGGTACAGATTACTGGGTGTAAGATAGGATCAAAGATGTTTTGCACAACATGGGGAATATAGCCAATATTTTGTAATAACTGTAAACAGAAAGTGACCTTTAAAGTTATATAATGTTTTTTTTTTTTTAAGTTAATTGTTAATGATGAAAATAATTATGTCCTTGATTCTCCCTGAAACTGGTTTTGGTTTCAAAGTTCAAGAGAGAACCAGCCAATGTTAGCTCTGAAACAGATTGCAAACTGTTACTGCATCTTGAGCCTGTAATAGCTAAAGGACACTGATAACTGAGTATAGTCTTTATATCTGCCCAGAATTTCAAAAGTGCCTTGTGTGAAAGAACTAGCCTGAGACTGATACTAAAAGTAGTGCCACTAAATGTACATAGAATACTAACCTTGGTTCTCAAAGAACAAGATTTTTATTCCCCTTACATAGAGAAAGAAACTGTTACATAAGACAGATCCAGTGACACAATGAAAGTTGGGGGATGATTGGAGAAGCTGTGGAGGCAGATGTCCTGTTCAGAGACCTAAGTGTGTTTCATAGATTAGTAGGTGAACATAGCAGAGAAAATGGATTCTTCTGTCCCAGTACATTGTCTTGTCAAGACACAAATCTTCTTTTAAGCACTGCATTATTCTATACCTCTGAAAAAACTAAATTTATATATAGAAATACATCATATATTCATATCATAAAAGGGGAGGATGGTGGTCACAAAGTCAATTGCAGATTTCATGCGGGCTTTAATTTCTCCCCAGAACACCAGTTTATCAAATTTCAAGACAATCTATTGGCTCTCCATCTTAGAGATCCTGGAACTGTGAGAACAGAATAATGGGGGCAAAGAGCTACTTAGGATATTAAACAAGCATACATCTTTTCTTGATAAGACTGCTAAGAGGTCAAATTGCTTTTCTTTCAGTTGGGCTATGTAACTCAGTGTGGTAACCTTAGATATCTTATGGTGATCAGAACCTGGTGACAATGTATGGTTTTTACTGATTAAAAAAACTGCTTTAAAATTAAGTCTGGTAGAAAAATTGTTGTAAAACTTAAGTTCATGAGGGGCTTATAATAATGTAAGGGGAACAGTTGTGAATCATCAGAGACACACTAGGAATATGAAGGAGCACTATAGTCAAGTCATCCAAGTCTTTGGTTTCATCAGAAATTCTCAGTCACTTTTGGATCAGCTTAGGTTGTCTCTGAATAATTCCAGAGGGAGTCATTTATTTACTAAATATTCATTGGTGAAACCCTATGATACTTTCCTGCCATGTCCTCAGCCTGCCTTTTGTCTGAAAAATATTTAGACAAGGAATAAGTTTAGTCAGATGTGAGAAAATGCAGAAACAAAGGGAAGCAGTCCAACAAGACCAAATAAAAATAGTTTACTCATTAAACATAGTTGAGAATCTCCTCAAGAGCTATAGATAATATTCTGAGCCATATCCTGTGACCTGTCTATTAGGTACTGAAACCTCCACCAGGTGGAAGAAATTAGCTACATGATGACTAGGCTATAGCCATGACATAAACTGCCACACTTCCAAGAACTGGCCTCAAGAAATTGGGAAAAAGCTGACCATGGAACTGAAAATTAACTCTACTTTAAGCAATCAAAATGATGCTCATCAGACCACTGATGACCAGTTTCAAAATGACTGTCCAAGATGACTGTGCTGTTTCTGAATGTAGCCCCTTCCCTCTGTCTATAAATGCTCTTGCCCACTGGTTGGCAATAGAGGGGGAATCAGTCTTTGAATAGGAGTCTGCTCCACCCCACTCCCACCCCATCCCCACCCCCCGAAATAAAGCAAACTTTCCTTTCCACCAGCCTTGCCTCTTTATTGGTTTTTGAGTGGTGAGAAACCAGACCCCACTTTCAGTTACCTTGAGACCCAAGTGACAAGCACTGTGCCAAGTACTGGGGAGAGAAAGAAGAGTGAGGTGGATGCCCCATGCTTGTGATACCCTCCCTGACCTTCAGATCATTCTCTGTCCTGTTCTGTGCTCTCAAGAGGCTGACCCCAACAGCTGGAACAACAGTCCTCCCTGGCCTCTGGATTCTGGCTGGATCAAGTCAAAGAGGTTACCAGCAGATGATCAAGGGTGAAGGAGAGAAAGACTGAGATGTTTCTTTCCTGTCTTCCTCATCACCCATCCTGGTTGGGCAGGGACTGTTTTTCTGCTCTTGGCCATTGGTCCTGCCAGGCAGCCCCTTGGCTATGTCTCCAGCTCTTGCTTCCCTGCCCTTGCCCTTCAGTCCTAGAAGTGATATCAGTTTCCCACTGTAAAAAGACTTTGAATACTTCATCACCCCTTATTGGAATGACTCACACTGCCTACAGTTCCTAAAAGAAAAAAAAAAAAACACCCTTCCTAAACTATATTCAGTTAAACTCTAATTTGGTTAAGTTTACTGTCTCCTGCTAGGTTCCTGACTGACATTGGTCCTGCCCTCAAGTTGATTACCAAACAAGTCAATAAGCAGCAGCTATTCAATGTGAACATGACTGTGATGAAAATTCTAGTTTCTAGCTTCCTGGGTTAGAAATTCACCAACCTGTGGAAGAAAGACCAGAATTATGACATGAAAATTATAGCAACAACCAAGGTAAACACTTAGAGATCACCGAACGAAACTGTCACTTCAACCTATGCTTGTTGGTTTAGAACCTATCATAGGTGAGGAAATGTGGGGGTAGGAGGTTTGAAGAGCATAAAATAGGAGAATGGGGTCAATTCAGTGGGAATAAAAGCTAATATTAATAAAGGTAAATAAAGTATAAAAGAAAGACTTGGAGTCACAGTGGGCATATAAGCATTTCCCCAATAGCTTCCTCAGTTTTCAAAATCATTTGTAAACTGGAAAATTATTTATATAATGATTAACAAATCATTTTCTGTACATTCCCTCTCATTTGTGAAGCAATCCCTAAATCAGGCATGATAAACATGGAAAGATTGCTTTGTTCAAGTCACATGGTGATCCAGCATTTCATTTTGGTGTTTTCATCAACAAAATATTCAGCTGTTGCTTCATTTTCCTCAACTCTACTGCAAGAGAGAAATAAACAAGGCAGTTGAAAAAGTGTCCCAAAGTACATGAAAAAGGGAGCTGTGGTTTCTGATTTTTCTTCCTATTTTAACTATGAACTTGCTCATAACCCTTTGGCTTAGCTAGACAGTGCCAATTTCAGCCTCTTTCCAAGTCCTGCAGAGGAAACCAGTCCTCAGGGGATCTTTTTTATACTCTTATTTCAGAATCTGTATGCATTTATTTAAGAAACACTATTGTATGTCTGTTCTTGTTAGCCTCTCCTCTGGCAGCTGGAGACAGACACAGAGACTTGTGAGGGAACAAACACACAAAAAATACGACGGTCTAACATGGCACACACAGTGACCAACTCACACTTAGGCTATTGAGAGAGCAGAGAGGTGCGGAGGTCAGAGGAAGTGTTCTTGAGGAGTGAAGACTAAAATGAATCCTAAAGGAGATGCAGGAATTTGCTAAGATGAGGGAGCAAATTGGGGGAATAGTCTAGGAATAGGAATAGCAAGAGAGAAAGTAAGCAGGAAAGACACCAAAACATGGTGCGTGCAGGGAAACCCAAGCATTTTAGTGTTTCCGGAGTGTGGTAGGAGGGAGGGCCCTCCAGGAAGGGCCTTAGACTCATGTTCATGTCCAAGAAGCAAAGTGAAGTTCTGGAATCACTTGTAAGTAAAGGAGTGGCTTGTTCAGATTTGCTCCTTGGGTGTCTCATTCTGGAGACTGTGGGAAAGACAATTCTGAGGAGAATAAGACAAGAGGCAGGGTATAGGGAATTTCCCAAAGCTCTCTCTGTAATTACCTTAGAGGAAGATAATAGGATATCAAAACATTTCTCTTTAAGTAGGTAATTTCCCAAAGATTAGGGAAAATGAAGTTACACAGACTGTGTTTTGGTTGAGTACATTCATCCCTTGATATCCATGGGGAATTAGCTCCAGTACCCACTGTGGATGCTCAGATTCCATCATCTTCCTTCCATATCCACATGTTCGACATCCAAGGATATGGAGGGCTGACTCAGAAAACTTTCATTTAAAAACTCAGTAAATCAGCAGCTTCGCTGGTGGTCCAGTGGTTAAGACTTCACCTTCCAATGCTGGGTGTACAGGTTTGATACCTGGCCGGGGACATAAGATCGCACATACCTCCTGGCCAAAAAGAACAGAAACATAAAACAGAAACAGTATTAAATGGCTTACATCAAAACAACAACAAACCCAAACTCAGTAAATCTAACTAAAACAATGCCATGATTCCCAAAGTATCACTAAGCTGCAGTGAAGTCCATAGTATTTAGACTCGGAATCCTCAGTCTTGGTTTTCAGGGGAAATAAACCAATGAGAGATAAACCTACTTTTAAAGTGAAACGGAGCAATAAGTTCTCACTTTGCTAGGAAGCTCTCAAACCAGCAAGGTCTGTCAGTTGAGTGCACCTGAGCTCGGCATTCTCCCCACCCTTTTCAGGTGATGTCCATTCCTCTCACACTTGCCTAACAGGAGTCAACCCGGGGAAAAGCCGAGCTGCTCCACAGGCAACAGGCCTTCAGTCTCCACCCTGCACTTCCTGTCCATGCAGAGGCTGTGAAATATCCTGCTCTGAGCCTCAGGTAAGACAATGCAGTACAAGGAGGTTGGTGCCACTTCCTACCTTGCTCTCAAAAGGCTTTTTGGTATTTTAAAGAACAGAGAAAGAGTGCTCATTGTGAGCCTTCCTGTGTATGAACTTGGAGGATCTGGACAAGTTTGTTCAAAGCTGTACTGTAACAGGCAGGGACTCATGTTGATGTTTGTTGTAGAAATTTGGGCAAGAGATGAGAGAACAAATCACAAACTGGGGAAACTTGGTAGTAGTGAAGAGGGCAAGGGAATTGATTGGTTCATGGTTTCAGAGGTAAAATCAAGAGGTCTTAATAAATCATTTGCTGTGGAAGCTGGTGAAAAGGGAAAATTCCAGCAAGGGGCCTGACTTTTGAGTTTGAGTGGATGGTAGGGCCACAGACCAAAGTGAGGAGCCAGTAGGCAGATCAACTTTGGAGAAAACAAAGGGTTTAGTTTTGGCCAGGTTAGTTTGCATTGCCCATGGAGTAGTGAGGTGGTTATTCTCAGAAGGTGGAGAGACAACCCATATGGGTGCGATCAAAATGCCAGGCTAGTCTCGGGATAAAGTAATCAGGATATAGACGCTCAGGGATATTTCCTTGTGTAAATTTTAAAAAGAGAAAAATATTCTTGGTCAAAGGAGAGAGACCTCATGTGGGAGGTCAGCACCAAATGCCGTCTAGGTTGGTCATAACTTTCCTTCCAAGGAGTAAGTGTCTTTTAATTTTATGGTTGCAGTCACCATCTGCAGTGATTTTGGAGCCCAAAATAAAGTCTGTCACTGTTTCCACTGTTTTCTCATCTATTTGCTATGAAGTGATGGGACCAGATGCCATGATCTTTGTTTTCTCAATGTTGAGCTTTAAGCCAACTTTTTCACTCTCCTCTTTCACTTTCATCAAGAGGCTCTTTAGTTCTTCACTTTCTGCCATAAGGGTGGTGTCATCTGCATATCTGAGGTGATTGATATTTCTCCCGGCAATCTTGATTCCAGCTTGTGCTTCGTCCAGCCCAGCATTTCTCATGATGTACTCTGCATATAAGTTAAATAAGCAGGGTGACAATATACAGCCTTGACATATTCCTTTCCCAATTTGGAAATAGTATTATGAAAAACATATTTTCCTGAAATATTCATGTATGCTGACAAATCTCTTATACTATGCTCTTCAGGTTCATCTAGTCATAAAATAATTCTTAATCAGTTAAAATATGCTCCTCCCTTGTATCCTCCCTTTCACTATTTCTTCCCTAATCAAGTAACTTACATTATGCAATAAGCTGTTTTCAAAACCTAATTCAACTTATTTTGTAACACGTGCTTTTTAAAACTATTTACATTTGAATCCAAAAGAATGGTTACAATGTGTTAAAGGCTATCCATAAAATTAATATTAGTGTAGGAAATACATGTGTCATATCTTTATGGCTAAATCTACTGGGTAAAATTGCTTTTAAAAGTCTTTATTCCAACATAAAAATCCAAGTATATATATATAAAAAAAAATATTATATATGTACTTATATGTATGTTATATATTATGTATATACAATCTTAGAATATATAATTTTGGCTTTTGAACATGTAAGTTAAAATTTTTAATATTGTTGACCCAAGAACCCTGCTAATTTCCAGGTGCTCATAAGACACTGAATGTTTATTTCATGAAGACTATATATCTTCATATATATATCTGTCTTCAGTCTTGTGCTTCTGCTTGTATTTATGAAACAGCTCCATGGTCACAGCAGAGAAAGTGTAAAAGGGAAGGTCCAGGTCACCATCATACAACACAGACCTTCTGTCCCCTAGAACCTCAAAATGTCAGGATGGTTTGAATGCTGAAATGTAAAATGACAGTTTTAGTGATTTTTTTCCATACCTTCCAAACAAAAACATTTCATGCAATTGTCCTTCCTGCCTGATTTAGGAAACTTCAGGTCAGTTCTGCTATTGGAAATCCTTCCGGGCCTGAGGTCTCCACCATTCATTTTCTTTCTGTGGGTCTCTGATATGAGTATCTAAGCTGATTCTTGAAGCATCAGTACAATTGCAAAAGCTGACAAGAGGAAAGGAATTTCCTGAAGGGAACATCTGAAGGAAAAGGATGAATAAGGCTATGAAGATGTGAACAGGAAGAGTTATCCAGTGAGCTTAGACTTCTGGGTGTCTAGGAGAAAATTAGGTGAGTGCTACTCCCTGACTTTATCCCCAGAAGCCTAGCACAGAGGCTGTGATAGGGTGGGTGCTAAATTCTTAGCTGTTAAATGACTTGATATATTAACAAATAAAAGTAGGTTGTCATCTAATAGTAAAGGCTTTCAAAACCATGCTAAGGTATTGATGTTTGGGGGCAACTTGAGTTTTAGCAGTTTAGTGAAATTCTGGCCAATATGGTAAAATATAGTAGGCAGGAGACCTATTTTCACACAACTGTGTTAACATGGTCAGTGAGAGATAACTGAATTTAACTAAGGTAACAACTGTGCGAAATGAGAGCGAGCACACCCGTGTTCACTGCAGCACTGTTTATAATAGCCAAGAAGAGGAAACAACCTGTGTCCATGAATGGATGAATGAAGTGTGCATGTGTGTATAGTGGAACATTTAGTCATAAAAGAATTAAATTTTGCATTTACAACAAAACAGATGGCCTCAAGGGCATTATGCTAAGTGAAATGAGTCAAAGAAATGCTATATGATCTCACTTGTATGTGGAATGTGGAATCTAAAATAACAGCAACAACTTCATAGATACAGAGAACAGATTCAGTTCAGTTCAGTCGCTCAGTCTGAACTGACCGACTCTTTGCGACCCCATGAATTGCAGCATGCCAGGCCTCCCTGTCCATCATCAATTCCTGGAGTTCACTCAGATTCACATCCATCGAGTCAGTGATGCCATCCAGCCATCTCATCCTCTGTCGTCCCCTTCTCCTCCTGCCCCCACTCCCTCCCAGCATCAGAGTCTTTTCCAATAAGTCAATTCTTCACATGAGGTGGCCAAAGTACTGGAGTTTCAGCTTTAGCATCATTCCTCCCAAGAACACCCAGGACTGATCTCCTTTAGAATGGATTAGTGGTTGCCATAAGCAGGAGTATGGCATGGTAGAAATAGGTGAAGGGAATCAAAAGTTAAAAAAACAAGTAAGGAAACAAAACCTAATCTTCAAGGATCAGAAGAAAACACACTTTAGAAAGCATGTTAAAAACTATAAAGTAAGGAAATTTTGTGGCAATACTTGAAGAAGTGAGGGGGTTTGTGACAAAATAAAAATATCTAAGATGAAATCAATCTATTAAAAATCAAAGTACAGAGGTTTTAAAAATTGGTTCTATAAGACAATGACTCAATAAGTCTATGAAGAAGACTTATTCTTTTTGTAAGTCTATATCAATCTTGCTACATAAAATAATATGAAATAATATGAATAATAATAATAATAATATGAAGGAAACATACATTTGTAAATTTTACATTTAAAAAGTAGCCTATGAGGAGAAGACAAGATAACCATAAAAAAGCAGGTACCTTTGTCCTGAGTTGAGCAATTCAAATCTTTTATTGATTTTTTAAAAAGATAAATCATGTGTTATCAATTGGTTCAGGTCAAATTTCTTTTCCAGGAAATCAGTTACTAGTTTTGGATCATAATCTCTGCTTTCCCAACCTGTAAGTAAGCACAGGTGTTCTCTTTAGACTTTACTAAATGATTTTTATATTTTATTATTTTATATTTGTTCCTTCTCTCTGTTGCACTGTTACCTTTACCCTGGATGATACTATTCTCAGCAGCACACAATGGAACTGCATTTCTCCCTTCTTAAGAAACAAAGGCAGAAACCCCATGAAAAACCTTTCTTGCCCCTACATCTTCTAGCTACCTCATATCTCTTTTCCTTTTACAGAAAAACTACTTTACAGAAAGAATTGTCTCCAGTTCAGTGTTCTCAGTTCCACTTGCTTTTCTCATATTTTCTCTTGAGCCCGCTCAGTACCTGGCTGCTATAGCTCTTGTCAAGGTCACCAGAGACATAGACTGTGGTCAGCGTGAGGCCAAGCCTTTTCTCTTTCCACAGTACCTGGGATACAAAAAAATGAGAGGCCAGTTGGTACAGATGAGATTCTTCAGACAGGGATCCTTAGAGAAAATAAGACTAGTTGAGAAATAAACAATAAGAGATATAAGTTGGGCTTCCTCATTTTGACTATTTGTGTGATGTGGGGATATTATGGATTATTGATGAGTCAGAAGTAGAATTCACATATTCACTGAATGTCTTTTGAGTATATACTAAGTACCAGGTGGCTTTCCTGATGGTTCAGATGGAAAGAAACCACCTGCAATGTAGAGACGTGGATTCAATCCCTTGGTCAGGAAGATAACCTGGAGAAGAAAATGGCAACCCACTCCAGTATTCTTCCCTGGAGAATCTCATGGACAGAGAAGCCTGGTAGGCTACAGTCCATGGGGTTGCAAAGAATTGGACATGACTGAGTGACTAACACTTTCACTTTAAGTAAGAGGTACCATTTCAGAGATGGGAACATGATGGGGGCAAAAATGCCCTGTCCCTGATCTCAGGAAGAACGGGAAGCCCAAGAATCCTCTCCCTTTAGTTCAGGGAGACTGACAGTAAACAAATTTTGCAGAGTACATCATCAATGACAAGAACAAAGGAGAAAAATAGAGTAGTGGCTGTAGGTTGTGCAGAGGCTGAGACTAGGCAGGTGGGGAGGGAATGTGATTTTTTAAAGCTTAGGGAAGGCCAATCTGATAGGGTGGCATCTGAACAAAAACATAAGGGACAGGAAGTATCCAGAAATCTTGGGGTAAAGTAGTTCAGGGAGAAGGCAGAGTAATTATAAAGATGTTGAGGTGAAGTGTTGGCCAGTGTGAACAGTGAGGAGGCCAGTGTGTCAAGAATAGAGGGAGAGAAGTAGTAGCAGCTGGGGTCAGAAGGCTGGTTCACAGGGGCCTTTCGGCCATTGCATGTTTGAGATTTTATTCTCAGTGAGAAAGGAAGACATTAGAGGTGTTTGGGGGAAGGGTGACCTGATCGGATTTCCCTTTTAATAGTCTCACTCTCTGGCTGCTCTGTAGGGAATACTCTAGGAGACAAAGGGCAAAAACAGGGAGACCATTGACCAAGTCATTGATGTCACGCAGGATGAGGTGATGGTGACTTGGATGAGTGATGGTGCTGGTGAGAAATGATCAAATCCTGGGTATACTTTGAAGGTAGAGACAATAGGCTTTGCTGAAATCCTCATGATACAAGAGAAAGAGCATAACCCAGGGTTTGAGGCCTGATTAACAGGAATGATGGAGTCATCATTTATTGAGATAGGAAGGCTGGGAGGCAGGAGTGGTTTGGGGCAGGTAAAGTTCACACGTCTACCAAATATCCAAGTGGACATGCCAGGTAGGCAACCTTTATATCTTCAGGTCTAGGCTGAAGATATAAACTTAAGTGTTATGGGTAGAGTGTATTTAAAGTCTTGAGACCACAGAAGATCATCGTGGAAGGAAGTGTAAACAAAGAGGAGAAGAGGACTGAGCACTGAACCTTAGGACACACCAAAGTTAGAATCTTAAGGATGTAGGGGAACCCAGCAAAGATTCCTGGAAGGAGTGACCAATGAGGAAGGAAGAGGAAGAAGAATAAAGGAGAAAGAGGAGGAGGAAGAACAATAGCAGCAACAACAAAGTAATATCTAGAAGTGAGGTGAACAGAGTGTTTGAGGAAAAGGGAGCCATCAGCTATATCCAATCCTGCTGATAGTTCATTTAAGACCAGGACTTACATTGTTGGTGGGAATGCAAACTAGAACAGCTCCTATGGAGAACGGTGTGGAGATCCCTTAAAAAACTGGAAATAGAACTGCCTTATGACCCAGCAATCCCACTTCTGGGCATACACACCAAGAAAACCAGAATTGAAAGAGACACGTGTACCCCAGTGTTCACTGCAGCACTGTTTATAATAGCCAGGACATGGAAGCAACCTAGATGTCCATCAGCAGATGAATGGATAAGAAAGCTGTGGTACATATACACAATGGCGTGCTACTCAGCCATTAAAAAGAATACATTTGAATCAGTTCTAATGAGGTGGATGAAACTGGAGCCTATTATACAGAGTGAAGTAAGCCAGAAAGAAAAACACCAATACAGTATACTAACGCATATATATGGAATTTAGAAAGATGGTAATGATAACCCTGTATGCGAGACAGCAAAGAGACACAGATGTATAGAACAGTCTTTTGGACTCTGTGGGAGAGGGCGGGGGGCAGGATGATATGGGAGAATGGCATTGAAACATGTATAATATCATATATGAAATGAATCGCCAGTCCAGGCTCAATGCAGGATACAGGATGCTTGGGGCTAGTGTACTGGGATGACCCAGAGGGATGGTACAGGGAGGGAAGAGGGAGGGGGGATTCATGATGGGGAACACATGTACACCTGTGGCAGATTCATGTTGATGTATGGCAAAACCAATACAATATTGTAAAGTAAATAGCCTCCAATAAAATAAAGAAATTTATAAAAATAAAAATGTATATGATTAAAAAAAAAAAAAACAAGACTGAGTTGACCATTGTCTGTGTCAGTCTTTCTGTGTTAATTTCAATCATCCCCATAGAATGGGACAATCCCTTTTATTTTGGCTTTAGATCCAGAACTTTCTGTCAATGCTATTTAGTGAATCAAATAAATTCTATTTTCCATGTGAATCAAATAAATTCTATTTTTCATACACTTTCTAATGTATGTTGAAAATAATAGATTAAATCAGAAATTTCTGTTCCATAAAATCATCCCTACAGGGAGTGCTGGATCCTCTCATTCAGGCCTTTGGAGAACTTGAGTTGCAGATGCTAATACTAAAAATATACCCACCAATACTAGCACTAAATCAGAGTAGGGGGATTATCTTTTGTATCATCATGTCCACAGTCTCATTTTAGATCACTTCATATCCATTCTTGAAAGAAAGACTTTTCAGGGAGGATATGATGAGTAAACAAACTTCTCTCATTGTCAACAGGGTTAAAGCCACACTCTCAGGCTGGAAGCTCTGTTGTTCTTACCTTCAAAAATGCATCCCTTCCACATGCGTCCAGTGAAGAGCAGCACTGGGTGTAAGTGAGCATCTTGGCTGATGGAGGAGCCCCTACCACCACGTTGCCCACTTAGTTCTTATTGCAGACGCAAAGGCATCAATCCAAGTTTAGAATGAAGGAGAATGTTTGTTTCTCATCTCATGTTATGGACTCAGAAATACCCTATGTACATTGTGGTTCTAACAGTTGATTTATTTTCCAAGTCATGAAGTAAAATTAGGCCCATATGCCGTTTGCTTTATGCTTACTTTAAAAAATTCTCAACACAATTTTAGTCACAACTTAAACTTGTTCATACATTTGACTTTTAAGGCAGAAAGTAGAAACTAATGTGGTCAGTGTTCATGGCATTTTCAGTTTACCATGGACCAAAATGCAAGGGGAAATTTACTATATTTTCAGAACAATATCACCACTTGAGAAGGTTTAGAAAGCCATTTGAACTAAACTAAATCAAATTACCTATATTGAATCAATTGACCTAGTTTTTTTAATTAAACTTTAATATGAAAATTAAATCAAATGTTAAAATGTAGGAAAAAGGAATCCCTTTCTTGGTTGCATCTCTGAGACTAATCCCACATTTGCTGGTCATCTGCCCATTAACTATTTAAGTTTTTTCTGAATACTTGATAGTGAGAGGGTAACAGGCAGGAAGGCTAGGGGTCTCCAAATGGTGGAAATAGCCAGCAAGTGTCAGACATTTTTATCTCTCTTAAGCGGCAGGAAGAAACAAACTAGGGATATTTTTTCCTTCTCTATACAAATTTAAAAGAAGGTTTTTCTTAAAATTCTGTGTTGCCATGACACCTGGTTTCACCTGAAGTTAACCAAAGCCTTTTTCTTATGGAAATGTTTATCTTAAGCTATGCTAATGTACTATGCATTTGCCCCAAACTCTGTCTTCAAGTCGGTTCTGCCTTTTGGCTCAGAACCTACTTGACAAACCAGTATGTTATAGTCAGATATTGTTCCTCTAATCTATGTAAATGAAACTATTTGTATGGTGATCTGCCCTTCTTCAAGATTCAAGTTAATCATTTTATGGCCCAAGATTAACCATTTGGTGCCAAGATTCTCACAAAATGCATCTTATGGGTGAGGGGACCTGGTGCCATTCTGAATTTTGAGACATTCCTTTCTTTCATTAACAGACTGCTGGTGACTATATAACACCCAGCTAAAGACTAGCAGGGGGGCACTCTTTCTGCTGCCTTCTGATGCCTATGTCAGAAGCTTTCTCTATCTCCCTTATACTTTAATAAAACTTAATTACACAAAAGCTCTGAGTGATCAAGCCTCATCTCTGGCCCCGGATTGAATTCTTCTCCTCCAGGGGCCAAAAATCCTGGCATCGTGATTCAACAACAACCTTTCAATAGGTTGTAGAAGTAGATGTTATTTATTAGAGACCTGTGTTCATTAAAGTGTCATCTGGAAATCAACAGAACCTAACAATATCCAATGTTGCATATTGACTGTGTAAACGTGGTATTGGTTGCTATGTAATAATTCTAAGTGACACCAGGGAAGGGGAATGACAACAGTGGTAAAGACTACTTATTCCTAAGGTACCAAAAGTATTAGAGCGAATTTAGGCTACGGCTCAATTGGGAGCAGAATTGATTGTGTCCCATGTTGTCCCATATTGCAGTTCTCCTTTCCTACTCTAGCCCAGACTTGGGCTTTCTAGTCCAGGAGATCTGACCTCAGATCTAAGCAGAAGTCTGGTGCTACTGACTGCCACAAGGGAGGCATATTTTAGAGAACTGAGGGCTTCTATTTTGAGAGAATTCAGATAAGAAATGGAGAAGGCACTGGCAATCCACTCCAGTACTCTTGCCTGGAAAATCTCATGGACAGAAGAGCCTGGTGGGCTGCAGTCCATGAGGCCGTGAAGAATCAGACCTGACTGAACGACTTCACTTTCACTTTTCACTTTCATGCATTGGAGAAGGAAATGGCAACCCACTCCAGTGTTCTTGCCCGGAGAATCCCAGAGACGGGGGAGCCTGGCGGACTGCCATCTCTGGGGTCGCACGGAGTCGGACATGACTGAAACGACTTAGCAGCAGCAGCAGCAGATAAGAGAAAGCAAACCTCAGGTATAGAGTGAGAAATTGGCTACACCATGGTTTTGAGGGAAGACAGCCAAATTTGGAATTGCCTCTCCACCCATCCCCTTTGCACCTGCTCTCTCCCCAGAGAGTCACTTTAGGCTATTTGGCTTACTAATGTTCAAGAGATATAATCATTGTTGGGAAAAAAAAAAGCCATATATACAAAGCAGATTAATACTTGAGCAATTTGCCCTGATGGTTGACTTCCTTGCAGTCTCGTCACATGGGAGCAGCATGATGTGATACTTAACTTCACAGGCAGACCTGCACATAAGTTTTCATGTGGCTTTAGGCACAACTGCTTCACAATTACCTGGCATTTTGCCTAATGGGTAGTTCCTATTAGTAAAGCTATGGAAAATGAGTTTCCCTTCGTGCAATCAAGGTAGCTTGTGTATTGCGTGGCTTCCATTATTGTGGCTCTTACCATAGTTTCAAGATGCCCAATGACTTCAAAACGGTAGCCCATAGTGTCGCCTGTCATTTCTGACAGCACCTCACTGATGGGCTTGGTGAAGTCCTGGGGGCTGATGCACTCAGTGGCTCCTACAGCCACAGCCTTTTCAAATTTGTCTTTGCTGAGGTCAGCCCCAATGATCCTGGATGCACCAGCTGACTTACAGCCCATGATGACTGAAAGGCCAACTCCTCCCAGGCCAAAGACCACACACATTGAGTCAGGGGTGACCTGTGGGGAGACAAGTTCTGTAAATGCTGGACCTAGGGTAAAAAGGCAGAACCTGCAAAGCATCTCCAATCATAGAACATGAAATTCAGAAGATCACTTTGATGAGTTACTAGGACCAAATGACTCATTCTCATGACAGTGCCACAAAGAGAACCAGAAACAGCACAAACCCATGCCAAATTTGTTTTAGATTTGGTTTAACCAGCATGTTCTTAGTGATCATAACTGAGTCTTTTGTAAATAAACTATTTTTCATCAAAGTTGAACTTCCATGTCGCAATAGATTATCGATCCATGTATAGCTTCAGGAAGAATATGTAGTTAAATCAGTTGGGGGATTTTTACCCTGTACTATGTGTTATTAGGGTTTCCCTGGTGGCTCATATGGTAAAGAATCTGACTGTCATCCAGGAGACCCAGGTTCAATCCCTGAGTTGGGAAGATCCCTTGGAGAAGGGAATGGCTACTGATTCCAGTATTGTTGCCTAGAGAATTCCAGTGAACTATGCAACCAGCACATAGTCCCTGGGTTGCAAAGAGTCAGATGTGACTGAGCAACTAACACTTATACTTTGTGCTATATTAAAGAAGATTCTAACCAAAATTCATCTTCCTCCTAGAGCACTCTTAATCCTATTACACAGCAGGGAGCAAGGAAACCTGAAAACAGAAAGACCTGTATCTATTATATGCATGTGTTTTGAAATGTCTAAACTTATAAGCAGAGATTTATGTGGGTACAGAAAGAGGTGCCATACCCACTATCCATGAGCTGTGATTTCAGCTGTGGCCTGCCAAGCTCTCAGTTCAGTTCCTGAACTTGGAGCTTTGAAATCCATGTGGCCATTCTCTCAAATATCATTAATCATTCACTCATCCAGCAACACATTTTATTGATGAGTTCTTTGTGGTCAGAAACTAAACTGGGCATGTTCTGCCTTTTCTTGTAATTTCTCTGGTAGTTTTACTAGCACAGTAAAAAAGTAGAATACTAATTTAACTATATCCAACATCCCTTCTCTCATCTCTTTCTTGGAATAAATCTGTCTCAACAGCCATATGTACAATTTCCACAAACTCCTCACCTTTTCAGTCTTGCACATATTTGGACATCCCTTTCCTTTATTCATTCATACTTTTCCAATTATTATTTGTTGAGTCGTTACTATGTCCAGGCTCCTTGCTAAGCGGTACAGGGAACAGAGACTTGGTCCACACCTTCCTGGAGCTTGTGGGCTAATGAAAAGTAAGGGCATGAGAATTTGAGATTTGGGACCATACTATTAATGAAGCAGTCATGTTACCTTGAATAACAGAAATAGATTCCTGCTAAGATGGAGTGAATAAAAAGAAATAAAGAACTTCTTTGAGCAAGCAGGTGATTTTTTTTTTTTTTTTGAGACACTATTTCAGCTCAGTTCAGTTCAGTTGCTCAGTCGTGTTCGACTCTGTGACCCCATGAATTGCAGCATGCCAGGCCTCCCTCTCCATCACCAACTCCTTGAGTTCACTCAAACTCACGTCCATTGAGTTGGTGATGCCATCCAGCCATCTCATCCTCTGTTGTCCCCTTCTCCTCCTGCCTCCAATCCCTCCCAGCATCAGAGTCTTTTCCAATGAGTCAATTCTTCGCATGAGGTGGCCAAAGTAGTGGAGTTTCAACTTTATCATCATTCCTTCCAAAGAACACCCAAGATTGACCTCTTTTAGAATGGATTGGTTGGATCTCCCTGCAGTCCAAGTGACTATCAAGAGTCTCCTCCAACACCACAGTTCAAAAGCATCAATTCTTTGGCACTCAGCTTTCTTCACAGTCCAACTCTCATATCCATAAATACTGGAAAAACCATAGCCTTGACTAGACGGACATTTGTGGGCAAAGTAATGTCTCTGCTTTTAAATATACTGTCTAGGTTGATCATAACTTTCCTTCCAAGGAGTAAGTGTCTTTAAATTTCATGGCTGCAATCACCATCTACAGTGATTTTGGAGCCCCCAAAATAAAGTCTGACACTATTTCCACTGTTTCCCTATCTATTTCCCATTAAGTGATAGGACCAGATGCCATGATCTTAGTTTTCTGAATGTTGAGCTTTCAGCCAACTTTTCACTCTCCCCCAGAGAAACCATTTATTTCTCCTTAATTTTTAGATTATATTTTACTGGGATGCAAATCTAAATTGGTAGTCTTTCTGTTTCTTCCCTGGTGGCTCAGTGGTAAATAATCTGCCTGCAATGCAGGAGACCTGGGTTCAATTTCTGGCTCAGGAAGAACCCCTGGAGACAGGAATGGCTACCCAAATGGCTATCCAGTATTCTTGCCAAGAGAATCCCATGGACAGAAGGGCCTGGCAGTCTACAGTCCATGGGGTCGCAAAGAGTCAGGCACGACTGAGCGACAAACACTTTCACTTTTCTGTTTCTTCAGTATTGTACCTTTTCCCAGCAGGTAATCTTTAAACTGAGAATAATGTTAAGGAAGCAACCACATAAGGGCTCAGTAGATGAACATTCCAGACAATGAGAATACCTTGTGTAAATATTTTCATGCAAGACAGGGACAGCTCAGCAGGCTTACAGATCTCATCAGAGGTGAGTGTGAGTGGATCATAGTGGGTTAGATGAGATTGTTCCAAGAATGGAAGCTATTGAAGGATTTTTAGCAAAGATGTAATGCAGACCAATTTATGTTTTATAAAATTACTCTGATTTGTAAATGTAGAATTACTGGAGATGGAGAGGAGTAATGAAAACAATAAAAGGAAGGCCATTGCATCCAAAGAAGATATGATGATGGTAGTGAGATGAAGAAAACAGAAAGATTTAAAATATACCTTGAAGGTAAAGTTAGCAGGACTTGCCTCTGGATTGTATATAAGGTGATGGAGAGGGAAGATCGAGGATGAAGAAAATTAGAGTGGGCATAAATATGTCTGGGTGACAGGGAGGAAGAAAATTAAGAATTCCATTTGCTATATACTCAGTTTGAGATACCTGTGAGATTCTCAAAGGGAGATGTCAGGTATGTCATTGGATGAAAGAATTTGGGGTTCAGAGAGAGTACTGGAGATAGAAATTTCAACTCAACTAATATATGGACAATTTTTAAGACTTCAGAGTTGGATGAGACCACCACATACGGGATTGTTTGGGGAATGGTTTTGGTAGTTATCAATTGTGTGTTATTTTACCCACTTCTACTTCCTAAGAGTGACACAGAGAGTCAGTTTAGTCGCTCAGTTGTGTCTGACTGTTCGCAACCCCATGCACTGCAGCATGCCAGGCTTCCCTGTCCATCACCAACTCCTGGAGCCTGCTCAAACTCCTGTCCATTGAGTTGGTCATGCCGTCCAACCATCTCATCCTCTGTCATCTTCTTCTCCTCCTGTTTTCAACCTTTCCCAGCTTCAGGGTCTTTTCCAGTGAGTTAGTTCTTTGCATCAAGTGGCCAAAGTACTGGAGCTTCAGCTTCAGCGTCAGTCCTTCTAATGAATATTCAGGACTAATTTCCTTTAGAATTGACTGGTTTGATCTCCTTGCAGCCCAAGAGACTCTCAAGAGTCTTCTCCAACATCACAGTTCAAAAGCATCAATTCTTCAGCACTCAGCCTTCTTTATGGTCCACATCCATACATGACTACTGGAAAAACCATAGCTTTGACTCTATAGATGGACCTTTGTAGGCAAAATGATGTCTCTGCTTTTTAATATGCTGTCTAGATTGGTCATAGCTTTTCTTTAAAGAAGCAAGTGTCTTTTAGTTTCATGGCTGCAGTCAGCAACTACAGTGATTTTGGAGCCCAAGAAAATAAGAGTCTGTCACTGTTTCTACTGCTTCCCTATCTATTTGCCATGAAGTGATGGGCCTAGATGCCATGATCTTAGTTTTAAGCCAGATTTTTCACTCTCCTCTTTCACTTTCATCAAGAGGCTCCTCAGTTCCTCTGACATAAGCAGAGCCCAAATAGTCACTCTTAAGCTTTCATGCTTTCATACTATATGCTAGCTGATTGAGGTTGCATTTTGTCCTCCCACCTAGCTACTTATTTATACATTGAAGTCTTAACTCCCAGTACCTCAGAATGTGATCTCATTTGGAGATAGGGTTTTTGCAGAAGTAATAAACTTTAAAATAAGGTGATTAGATGGGTTCTAATCCAGTATGATTGATGTCCTTATAAAAGGGAAATTTTGGATTAAAAGACTGGCATAGAAGGAAGGTGACATGAAGAGACATCGGGAAAAGACAGCCAAGGAGAGAGACCTGGAACAGATATTTCATTCACAGCTCTTAGAAGAAACCAGTCCTGCCAACACTTTGATTTGGGGTTCCTAGTTTCCAAAATGTGAGACAATAAGTTTCTGTTGTTTAAGCCACCCAGTCTGTGGCAGTTTGCTAAACAGCCCTAGCAAATTAACACACCAGCATTAATAGTTATTTTGTGAAAAAGATTAATTTTAGATGTGAATCTAAATTTTAGAAAAGAACCTGAAAGAAATACAGAGAATACAAAATTAAATCTAGAAATTTTATTTTCACTTATTCAGAAATAAAATTTTGAATCTGAATTTTTCATTTTCTTCTAGTTGATTTGACATTGTGTAGAAACAGCCTGCATATGAGATGCCTTCAAAAGTTTTGTTTTATAAAAAAGCTTCAGTTTTCCTTTTAAAAAGAAAGCATTTAAAAAATAAAATAAGAACTAGCCCACCCTGCTTCTTACCTTGCCAATCTTAATAATGGCCCTGTATCCAGTGGAAAATCCACACCCACTTAAACAGACTTTCTCAGGAGGAGCTGCATCATCAATCTTAGCGATGGAAGTTTTATCCACCACCATGTACTCAGTGATTGTACTGGTGCTCAAGAAGTGGTAGACTGGCTTGCCCTTGCATGTAAATCTGGTGCTGCTATCAGCCAGGACTCCATGACCAGATGTTGTTTAACATGGCAAATATTCAGGTTAATTCAATTCAAAAATTAGCACAGGAACAATTAAATGGCACTAGAGAAAAGTGACTGAAACCTACTCTGTCCTTATACAAAGTTGCCATCTGGGTTGCAACAAGCATTGCATTCTCTACACTGAGGCAGAAAGTAAGGGATAACTTTGTCATCCAGACAGAAAACATGATATAATGTGTTGGTCATTAACATTAAAGGATGAAATAGATGAATGTGAATTGAGCCATGCCTTATGCAAGAAGCCTAAGAGTAGAGGCATGCCTTGGAGATATCACAGGTTCAATTCTAGATCATTATTGTAAAGTGAGTAACACAATTTTTTGGTTTCCCAGTGCATTAAAAAAATCATGCTTATACCATCCTGTAGTCTATTATGTATGCCATAGCATTGTGTAAAATAGCGTGTATATATCTTAATTTAAAATTTTGCTATTGGAAAAAATGGCACTGATAGACTTGCTTGAGGCAGGGCTGCCTCAAACTTTCAATTTGTAAAAACAAAAGAATGCATTTCCTTAGAAGCATAATAAAGCAAAGTGCAGTAAAACAAGGTATGCCTGTATTCTAAAGTTTATAAGCACATCAAATTTGTTTGCTAAAGGTTGAGACTTTGCCAAATTAAATTTCACTCTATACAACCCATTTTCCTTGTGTTTTTTATCCTCCTAAATTCATTAAGGCTCCTCTAATAATTCCTAGTTGCACTATTTCCTTTGATAGGATAGACAACCCTACTTATCTCAGACTTATGGCTCAACATTTGCACACCTAGTTTCACTGTAGTGACTCCTTCTCCAATGCTGTCTACAACCCCAGTGGCTTCATATCCCACAATCACTGGAAACTTAGACACTATTGCTCCTTTTTCATCACATGGGCATCTGTTTGACAGATTCCCATTGCCAACACCTGGGTTCAAAGAAAAGAATATTCACCAACCAGCAAAGGGGTTGTTTTATAGTTGGGAAGACATTTATCTCTTTCTTGAAAAGACTATGATTATTTATGCTGGATGACTGCCCGATATAATAGTGTTGATTCTCAAATTTTCAGCTGAGGATCAACCATCAAACCAAAATTTTTCTCTTTAAGGAATTTATAGTACTGCTGCCTCTGGCTGTATTTTTGAATCTCAAACTTTTTGAAGTAAACTGGTGCTCCTGTGAGAGAACTAGAATGCAGTTTGTTACCAGGCACAGAAGTGGATTTTTAGTTAGTTCCTCCTTTTGATGAAAGATGGAATGGGAATGGTGTGCCGAAGAGAAGTGAGCAAAATTGTATGTTACCACAGTGCTCAGATAACAAGAGATGGTCAAAGAAAGATGGCAGCAATGACTATTCAATAACCTGGTGATCAAAACAATGGTTAGGCTCTGTCCAAAGGAATGGGAGGAATGTTCCAGGAAGCTGTCATTTCTCCAGGCACAAATGAGTTTCTTATTCTTTGTGAAAAGTAATCTCAGTGCTATTTGATACCCAGAAGATTTTAAAAATATTCATTAGTCATAATGATTAATGATTTTTATCACTGTCAATAAAAATTCAACAAATAAAAGTTATATAGAGCAAATTAGTAGAGTTGTTTTTAATCAATAACTAAGTCATTAATTTTATACCCACAATGGCCTTATCAATTTAAAAAAAAAACAGAATGAGAGTTAGTAACTGAAAATTGGGGAACATTTCCTTATTTAAGGATCCAACCTCACAATAATGATATAGTCAAAGCAGGGGTGATAAAATTTTAGGCTTATATACACTCTCAGGTGATTACCTTAATACGGACTTCTTTTGCCTTTGGTGGAGCAACTTGTATCTCCTCAACGGAAAAGGATTTCTTCTGTTCCCATAGCACAATCCCTTTATGTTTAATAACCTAAGAAATTGGTGAGAGTTATAAACAGGCTCCAACTTTGTCTTTACAGTTACAGACTCTCCGAACGATACAAATCTAGACAGATCACTTTGTAATCCTTACAGATCATCTTATGTATACCTGTGATATATGAGGAGTGCAGCCCAGAGATACTAACAACTGGATCCCTGGTCATAGAGCACATGGGAAGCAGGGCTGGACCAGATTCTGAGGTAACCCTTTCTGGCCCTTTGCCTTTTCTCTGCCTGTGCTCACATAATATTTTACTAAACTAGGGTTTTTTACTACCATTTCAAAGTAACAAAATGTCACCTGTGTATCACTTATTCACAAAAGCAGATTTATAAAACAGACAATGTTGTTGATATATCTTAAGAATCTAAGCCAGTATTTAATAGCTATATTATCATGTAGCAATGGTGAGGATATTAGAAAATTAGCTTGTTTAGAGATGAAGGGAACCATGAACATCATGATGCATATAGACTGTGAATTCTTGGATGACTGTGTCTTTGCATCTCCTAATCCTTTTTTGTACCCAGCCCAGTTCTTGTATCTCATGGGTCTAGATAGGTGAGGTAAAGCTTCTCATCTCTGCTGCTGCCAAGTTGCTTCAGTCGTGTCTGACCCTGTGGGACCCCATGGACATCAGCCAACCAGGCTCCTTCCCTCACAGAAGTGGAAATTAAAGGGTGGAGCGTCTCAGTGAAGAGCCTTCAGCTGTTCAACTGGTTTGGGTAGTTATTTAATTAAAGAATTTTGCTGACATTATTGAAATCAGAGAAGGGGGGAGAGAGAGATTGTTTTCTTGATTTCCCATCCTCAAATCTGTTTAGGAATTCTATAAAATATTTTAATTCATTTGTTCAGACTCCAAATGAGTTATCAGTTATCTTTCATCTTACTTGTCAACTAATACACCATTTCTAAGATCTGCTTTAGATGGATAGCTATTTGGCTCTTTTACAAGAGATTGGGATGCTGAAAGCCATCAGTGATTTTAACATTCACCCTCTGCCTCTCTGAGGCAAATGTCATGGGGCACAGTGTTGCTGACTCTATTGATTTATTCCTGTCCTCTTTGTTGCCATTGTTCAGTCACTCAGTCGTGTCTGACTCTTTGTGACTCCATGGACTGCAGCACACCAGGCTTCCCTGTCTTTCACCAACTCCCAGAGCTTGCTCAAACTCATGTCCATTGAGTCAGTGATGCCATCCAACCATCTCATCCTCTGTCGTCCCCTTCTCCATATCTGCCTTCTATCTTTTCTACCTCTGTCAGCGAGTAATGTCTCCTTTTAATACACTGTCTAGGTTTGTCATAGCTTTTCTTCTAAGGAGCAAGTGTCTTTTAACTTCATGGCTCCAGTCACCATCTGCAGTGATGACCCCATATGAAAAGGGTCATAGTGCAATGTGGTCCAATCTTGATACTAGAAATTTCACATCACAATCCCACACTAATTCCTGCTGGATTAATAGTTGAGATTTAAAGTCAAACTATAAATATAAACTATGTGGAGCATCAAGGAGTTTTTGTGGTTGAGAATGACAGAAAAAAAGTCATACTAGAAACATCTAAGAATGAACATTTTGTGTCTTGAGAAGTAGTAAATAGCATTATGTGCCATTGAAACTCAATTTATGGAAACATTTTGCTTACCAGAACAATTGCCCAGCTATCCTGAAATTCAGTTATTAATAATGTCAATAGAAACCACATTTTTCCATTTTTCTTACTGAAAAATCTCCCATATGCTGTTTTATCCTGTTTCTACTGGCATTCTCTGAAATACTAACCCATTGCTCTCCCTCATCCCCCAGAGTATGCTTGCTCAACAGGCATTTAATTCCCCAAGAAATATCCCCAAATATTTAATTATGTTAAGATATTCAGGTTCTAACAACCAGACCCACATTATTAGATCATGAGGATACAGAAATGTTCTGCTTACTTTCCCAGCAGTGCCCATTCTGTCATTCCTTTGTGCTATGTTTCAGTAAATAGACTATTTTTTGGCCTGTTGTTTAGCTCAGTTTGCTGTAAATAACAGCATCTTGTGCCCTCAGATAAATCTTGTGCCCTGGCTCAAAAGTTCTGCCTTGAGTGATATGACTCACGTCTTCAAGACTTCCAATGAGCTATAACCCTCACCCTTGGCAGTCAAGTTTTGAAAAGAAATATGGTAACCTGTAATGATCAAACCATGAGTAGAGCGCTAACAAAAACAAGATAGTCAATCCTATTGAAAATGACTGAAAGCTTTCTTATCCATCTTATTTCTGGGGATATAAAAATATATCATCAGGTTAGTTCAGCTCAACATAATTCAGTAAAAATGGATTGTGTGCTTCTTTAGCTGTCTGTAAGGCACAAATGAGTTTAGGGATGTGTGTGTATTTATTGATGTATATTGTATTTATTGATGTTCTAGTAATACTTCACAACACAGAGACTTGATGTAGTTTGTGGCAAACATGTAATTAAACATAAATGAAAACAAGGCCAAGAAAATGTAACAGATTGGAATAAAAGGTCAAAATTAGAAAAGAGGAGTCAAGGATATATAGAACATGGGTATGGATAACTATGGTTTCTAGATATTTGAGGGAATGAAAGATATGTAAAATTTGTTAGCTCTGCATGTGGACAGACTGTGGACTGAGCCCGAATCACCATTACACACAGCATCTCATACAGTTGTATAAGTTGTGCATGGCACAGAGGCATACAGTGCAGAGGAGAAAGAGAGCTGAAGTCCAGCCTGTAGCCGGCTCTCTAATGTTAAGGGTTTTCATTTACTTGGCAAGTGTTTCACTCTTTTGAAGTAGTTGTTTAACTACTTCAAGGGACTTTTTCTGAAAATAAGATACAATGGAGCTGGAATCTTTGGGATTTACTGACTATTGATAGGAGAATATCCAGGATGGGTTTTACTTTTACACTATTTGGGAATGCACTGGCACATTCACCTCCAAGTAAATTCATTTTATACAAAGGAGGTTTTACTCTTGTGGAATCAGTCAGTAGGGCAAGTTTTCCAAGTCAATAAAGCTGTTCAGATCATGAAATACACGTTAGACAACAGATAGGAGCAAAATTTTCTTTTAAAAATCTGGCATAAGCTTTGCCCACAGATACCTCTCTCAGTGTAATATATTAAATGTTGTAGGTCTACCTTAAAATCTACATACCTAATTCAGGATTATGAACTAGAAGGACCCTGTTTATCCATCCTATATGTAGTACTTACGTCTGCTAACTCCTGTCTCCCACTTCGACCCTCAGCCTCTGTCCCAGTCAAGAGTCTGTTCTCCATGTCTGTGGGTCTGTTTCTGTTTTGTAGTTAGATTCATTTATGCCAATTTAAGGTTTTACATAGAAGTGATATGGTATTCTCTTTCTTTTCACTTCACTTAGTATAATAATCTCTAGATGTATCCATGGTGCTGCAAGCATCATGATAGCTCACTCTTCTTTATGTCTGAGTAGTATTCCATTGTACATATGTGCCACATCTTTTGTCCATTAATCTGCCAATATACCTTTAGGTTACTTCCATGTCTTGGTTATTGTGAATAGTGCTATGCTACTGTGAATACAGGGGTGTATGTATCTTTTTGAATTATAGTTTTGTCCAGAATATGCCCAGGAATGAGATTGCTAATATATTTTAAAAAGAAAAAAAGAAGAAAGTACATGAAAGAAAAAAAAATTATCAATTAGAATTAGCCATGCTAACTCACTGGCCAAATTAAATCCACAGATAAAAGCATTACCAGTCAATCAGTCTTGACTAGGAGCACCATTTTCTTAGCAGCAAAACACTGAAGAAACCCAGCATGTCTCACAGGTATTACCAGACAAAGTTAAGAGTTAAGTGAACCAAACATCTATTCTGAGTCTTAATCTTCAAATCAAAGATGGCAAAGTTTATGTCAGCAACAAAAAGTTGTTTACTTGTGAACAAAGGCAAAAGAGTACCAATCTGTGAGGTGCCAGCACAAATAATGAAGTCCTCACTTGGTAAACTCCCTCATGTGAAATTCGCTCAGTCGTGTCCAACTCTTGGCGAGTCATCCTGGTTTCCAGGATTGAGGGGGTTCCCAGGACACAGGAGTCTCGGTGCTGAAGCCAGGACAGTCCCAGGAAGCTGAGTTGGTCACCCCTGTGCACGGGCATCATCACACAGTCTGTGTAGGTGGTGGGCAGAGTCGCGTGGGCTTCAGGGTGTCAGCTGTCCTCTCTGAGTCCTGGTTCTTCCCCTCCATCCTCCGTCATGGACCTCAGTCAGGAGTCGGATCACCTAGTCTCACATTGACAGCAGGAGAGTCATACTAGTTAGTGGAGTCAGGAGAACTAGGTCTGACTATCAGCTTTAGCAGTGACTTGTAAGTGCTCGTGACAAGACACTAAATGCTCTGAACTCCCCAGTGAAAGGAAATTATCTGACTTCAGGGCTTGTCATGAAGCTGAAGTGAGGTACTGTGTGTGGAAGTGCCCATCAAATTGTGGAACACTCAGTGTATGAAAATGACACTAAGTGATATCCCTAAGGTTAAAAAGTAGGAAAGAGGCCTTTGTGTGCACGGGGAAATGGACCTCTGTTTATTGCTGAATCATTCTTAATAAGCAGAAATAGTTATACAACTGGAATATTCCAAGGCATTAAAAAATCTGCTAGTAACTTAAACAACAATGACTTTTGTTTTGCCTTAGCAAGCCAAACCTCAAGGTGAAATTTCACTGTGGCCTCTGTGGCTAAAATTTTCAAACACTCCAAACTCAGGTGGTAAGTCAAACAACCAGCTGCAAGCTGAAACTTATCCTTTAATCCTTGAGCTATGCCAAGCCAGGAGAGGATGAGGAAAAGCTGGAAACAGGGGTCGAGATGGGATTTCTGCAGCTTTGCCCTGACAGGCGAAGATTTTGCTAATCCTTTTTCAGGTATGCAGTGCCAGCTCTCAGAACTGCAGTGTGAGAGTATGCTTGGCAGCTTCAGAAAATTTGCTTCTGCACACAGAACCTGAGCAGGGAAAGAATCCTGAAAAGATAGTTCATAATAATGCCGGGGCTTCACATCACTCTGGCGCATCTCTATTGTGCTCAGCTTGCCAGTGAGAATTTCCATTTAAAGAGGTCAGGAATTGTGGGAAAAGTATGAATCCAAGTTGTTTTGTCGTCCTGTTGAGCTTCCCTTAAGAATAAAAGCAGATAGGGAAATTCATGTTGCTATGTGTCAGGCTGAGGACTAGTGGAAAATAATTCTAGAGCACCAAGGCCTGGCAGTGCTTCATTACAGATATGGCCTACGGATTGCTTCTTGTGGAGGACGAACCACAAACTGTCACAGCAACAGGAAGGGAGCTGCCTTAGGACAGGAAGGCATGAGATCGTGGCCTTGGAAAAAAGGCAGAGATGGCTCTGGGAAGCACTACACGGCATTAAGTTAAAGTCATTGCTTTCTTCTCCCTTTACATCTATTTCTAGAGTTCCTTTCAGGGCTTGTCTGGATAAAACATGGAGTAAGAGTCCAGAACATTAGCACCAGAAGTACCCACAGACCACTCCTCTATTACAAAAGCCCATTCCATATTCAGAAGGAACTCTGCCTGGCACAAGAAGAATTTGGCTCTCATAGTCAATCAGCTTTTTCTGCAGTTCCACTCAGGCTCTCCTTGTGTTTTACATTATCATTAGGATGGTTACAGGGTAGATCCAGGGGAATGTTGAATCCCATCTCCATGGGTTCTGTGGCTTAGGAATTTCTCAGCTTTGCAAGTTCAACAACTTGATTCTATTAGTATGCCTAAGTTTGATTAGATTCTGAAGGCTGAGTCACATGAACTGCACTCATGACGAACTGATAAACTATATACCAATTCCTTATTTCATCGTTTATTAATTTATAATACTAACCACTATAACTTTGAACAGATTCTGCACAAGGAACATAATAGACAGATGTAATATTAAAAATATTTATCAGACCTGAAAGGCATGAGCACCAGTTAATCAGAATGGGTCCACAATCCATTGTAATAGATGCCATCTGGCCCTGGAAATAGAGGCAAGAGTTAATATTTAAGTAACCCACTACCTGCTAGATACTAATATGTGATCAATTCAGTTGGATTTTTAAAATCAAAACCTTACAATGATCCTTTGAGGAAGGCATTAAAAAACTGACTATAGAAGATTTCAGACAATCTGTCCTTGGTCCCACAGGTAGTTAGATAATCTGGGTTTACATGCAGGTGCCTGGGGTTGCACAGAGTCGGACACGACTGAAGTGACTTAGCAGCAGCAGCGGCATGTGTATCATACTGCAAAAGTAAATCCACCTCACCCCATCCCCCTAGTACATTCATACTGGAAGCAAATTTAGATCATATGGTCAGCTAGTGTTGCTATTATAAGAGGAAAGGGATTAAAGGAATTCTTTAAATTCTTAAGGTTTTCCTTAAGAATGCCAAGATTGTCTCAAAAAAAAAAAAAAAAAGATTTAGACTTGTTTTATTTTGGCTCAGTTGGGCTAGAAAAGCTAACCTCTCTGGACCTGCATGGTTATCCTGCATAGGACAGAGTTGACTGTGTGTCCATGCTTGGCAAGAATGAAGCTAAAATAAAAGTGAGGCATTTAACTCTGGCAATGGGCTAAGTACCAATGCTGAGAGTGTTCAGAAAACTTTATAGCAACTTGACGAATAAGTATATATCTATTGAATCTAATAATTTAAAAAATACAGGCTAGTATTTTTATATCTTTGTTTTTTATTTCATTTTTCTGGTAATTATTTATATTGTACAAGAGATCAGTCCATGATGGAATGGGGGAGGGAAGGTAAGTGTTTTTCACCATAGATGATTTGGAAAGCACAGCTCGAAACCGTCTCTTTGGATAATCTTGGGTATGCATTAGTTGCTCAGTCATAGTCAACTCTGTGACCCATGGACTGTAGCCTGCCAGGCTCTTCTGTCCATGGAATTCTCCAGGCAAGAATACTGGAGTGAGTAACTATTTCTTTCTCCAGGGGGTTCTTCCTGACCTGGGGATCAGACCCAGGTCTCCTGCATTGCAGGCAGATTCTTTACTGTCTGAGCCACCAGGGAAGCCCTTGGATTACCTTGTGTCATGCTAAAGGCCACACTTTGAGGGAGATTCTACCTGTGCCTGGGGCCCTTCTCAGGCTGTCATTGGGTCCTTTTTCATCTTTGGTTTCATTATCAGTGTCAGATGTAACATCCTCAAGGGGTGGCTTATCGTTGCCAGTTTTTCTCAGAGGACATGGTTGCAGCACTCTTTCACTTCTATAATATACCTGGAAAAAATGGCAATATATAAGTATAAAACATGAATCTCCACTAAGTGGTAAAAGAAAAAGGCGGGGCTGTTGTGCTTGGAGATTAGCAGTGGGTGCCTGGGTGTCTAAGGCTGACTTGGAGGCTCCTCAGCCAGCTGCACTCCTGGGTGGAAGAGCCCAGGGCATTGTTGAAGATCTGTGATCAGGTGAAATCATGGTCATGCTTTTCTTTTCTGGTCTGAGGAATGATGGTATGTGACAGGATGGAGCCATATGGCAGTTCTCACTGAGGACAAGACCCAGGGTTGCATAACATGAGAGCCAGAGGCTAAATGAGGTCTGAGATACCCTGCGGGGGAGGACTACACTGTGAATAACTGCAGCTTGTCCTGGATCATTTCAAGTCAAGAAACTTCTGACTTAAAAATAAAAAGTTTAATTATGCCCTCAATATAGTGAATTTTATTTTCCTAATTAAAAAAAAAAAATCGACAGAGTCTAGGACTTCCCTGGTGGTGCAGTGGATATGAATCCACCTGCCAGTACAAGGGACATGGGTTCCATCCTTGGTCTGTGAAGATCCCACATGCTGCAGAGCAGCTAAGCCCATGGACCACAGTTGCTGAGCCTGGGTGCTGCAGCTACTGCGGCCCATGTGCCTTGAGCCTGTGCTCCACAAGAGAAGCTGCTGCAATGAGAAGCCCAAGCACCACTACAAAGAGTAGCCTCTGCTCATCACAACTAGAGAAAGCCCACATATATCAACAAAGACTCAGTGCAAGCAAAATAAATAAAAATTTTAAAAATAATAACAAATAATTGTTCTTAATATAAAAAAATCAAAACAGTCTAATTAAGGGTTTGGTTTTGATGTTGGGGCTTCCCAGGTAGCCCTACTTAGAAGAACCCACCTGCCAATGCAGGAGACATAAGAGATGTGGGTTTGATCCCTGGGTCAGGAAGATACCCTGGAGGAGGAAATACCAACCCACTCCAGTATTCTTGCCTGGGAAATCCCATGGACAGAGGATTTGGCAGGCTATTGTCCATAGGGTCACGAAGAGTTGGATACAACTGAAGCAACATAGCAAGCAAGCAAGATATCACTTCGTTTAATACTTGAGATCTCATCTTGGAAGTATAATTTGGACACACATAATAATTTTCTGAAATATTTTAGTGCATAAAGCACTAAGGAAGGACAGAAGAATAGAGTATTTTGTATCAGAATATGCTTGAAAATAAGAGATATGGCCACATTTCTGCCAACATGATCTCTGATTCCTCTGCCTTTTCTTAATCTAGCTTGAACATCTGGAAGTTCTTGGTTCACGTGTTGTTGAAGCCTCACTTGAAGAATCTGGAGCATTACTTTGTTAGCGTGCGAAATAAGTGCAATTGTGCAGTGGTTTGAACATTCAAAGCTATGGTTTTTCCAGTAATCTTGCATGGATGTGAGTTGGATCATAAAAAGGCTGAGAGCTGATGAATTGATGCTTTTGAGCTGTGGTGTTAGAGAAGACTCCTTAGAGTCCCTTGGACTGCAAGGAGATCCAACCAGACAATCCTCAAGGAAATCAGTCCTGAATATTCAGTGGAAGGACTGATGCTGAGGGTGAAGCTCCAATACTTTGGCCACCTGATGGGAAGAGCCAACTCACTGGAAAGGACCCTGATGCTGGGAAAGATTGAAGGCAGGAAGAGAAGAGGACGACTGAGGATCAGGTGGTTTGATGGCATCACTGACTCATTGGACATGAGTTTGAGCAGACTCTGGGAGATAGTGAAAGACAGGAAAGCTTGGTGTGCTGCAGTCCATGGGGTTGCAAAGAGCCAGACACGACTTAGTGACTAAACAACAACTTTGGTCACATCTGCTTCTTTCTCTTTTAACTAAATGTTCTTTCAATTAATGGTAGCTAATATTTATTATCTCATTAATTCATGATCTCATTTCATGTTCATAAACTCCCTCCAAGGAAAATGGTGTTACTATGTTGTTTATCAATTTTATACATTGTTGTGTATATCTGTTAATCCCAAATTCCAAGTTGATCCAGACCCCGACCCCTGAACTCTCTCTCCTTTGGTAACTGTAAGTTTGTTTTCTATGTCTGTGAGTCTATTTGTTTTGTAAATAAGTTCATTTCTATCATTTGTTCAGATTCTGTTTATAAGTGGTATCATATGATATTTATCTTTGTCTGACTTACTGCACTTACTGTATGATAATCTCTAGGTCCATCCATGTTGCTGCGAATGGCATTATTTCATTCTTTTTGTGGCTGGGTAACATTCCATTGTATGTGTATATATATATATCATGTCTTCTTTATTCATCTGTTGATGGAAATTTGGATTGCTTCAGTGTCTTGGCTACTGTAATAGTGTTGCTGTGAACATTGGGGTGCATATATCTTTTCAAATTAGTTTTTGTCTTTTCCAGAATTATGCCCAGGACTGGGATTGGTAGTTCCTATGGTAACTTTTTAGTTTTTTAAGATAGCTCCGTACTATTTTCCCACAGTGGCTACACCAGTTTATATTCCCACTAACAGTTTAGGAAGGTTCCCTTTTCCCCACGCCCTCTCCAGCATTTATTATTTGTAGACTTTCTGATAACGGCCATTCTAATAGGTGGGAAGTGATATCTCCTTGTGGTTTTGATTCATATTTCTCTAATAATTAGCAACATGGAGCATCTTTTAATGTGCCTATTGGCCATATCTATGTTTTCTTTAGAGAAATGTCTACTTAGCTTTTCTGCCTATTTTTTGATTAGTTTTTTTTTTCCTGTTGTTGTTGACATTGAGTTGTATGAGCTGTTTGTATATTTAGAAATTAAGCCCTGTTGGTTGCATTATTTGTAAATATTTTCTCCCATTCCATAGATTATCTTTTCTTTTTGTTTATGGTTTCATTTGCTGTACAGAAGCTTGTAAGTTTGAATAGGTCCAATTTATTTTTGCTTTTATTTATAGTGCCCAGGGAGACTGACTTAAGAAAAATTGCTATGATTTATGTCAGAAATGTTTTGCCTGTGTTCTCTTCTAGGAGTTTTGTGGTGCCATGTCTGTCTTGTCTTATGTTTAAGTCTTTAAGCCATTTCGAGTTGAGTTTTGTGTATGGTGTGACAGAGTGTTCTGACTTCAGTGATTTGCATGTAGCTCTGTCCAGCTTCCTCAATACCACTTGCTGTGGAGGCTGACTTTTTCTCCATTGTATATTTGTGCCTCCTTAGTTAAAGATTAAGTGACCGTAGATGTGTGGGTTTACTAAACCCATTTTAGAGATGAGGGATATAAATTAAATAAACCTCAAAGGTAATCTCAAAGGGGAAATGATGTACTACTTGAGTTACATGAAAACCAAGTGTGAGTTATGGAAGTGTTTCTAGGACAGCTGAACAAAGGAACAAAGGTAAGAAGATGGGGAGGAGAAAAGGGAAAGGAAAAGAACTGGAAGACAAGTAGTCTGAGTTCTAAAATCAATTTCTACATTGAGCCGCCATTCACAACATGAAGAACCCTGTACAATAGTCTGAGTGGCCCTAAATCTGAGCAGCAGAGAGCAGCATGAAGCCCTTGTTGACTTGCTCACCCACACACAGAGTCAGCCTCAAGGAGGAAGGAAGCGCTCCTGAATACAAACTACCAGGCACACCCAGGCTGGGGTAAACACACCCAGGCTGGGGTAAACACACCCAGGCTGGGGTAAACACACCCAGGCTGGGGTAACCACACCCAGGCTGGGGGTAAACACACCCAGGCTAGGGTAAACACACCCAGGCTGGGGTAAACACACCCAGGTCATCATCTGTGGTTCTACCTCATTTTTTATTTATTTATTTTTCTTAATTTTATTTTTACTTTATTCTACTTTACAATACTGTATTGGTTTTGCCATACATTGACATGAATCAGCCACAGGTGTACACGATCTCCCAATCCTGAAACCCCCTCCCACCTCCCACCCCATATCATCTCTCTGGATCATCCCATGCACCAGCCCCAAGCATCCTGTATCCTGTATCGAACAGAGACTGGCGCTTCGTTTCTTGCATGATAGTATACATGTTTCGATGCCATTCTCCCAAATCCTCCCATCCTTTCCCTCTCCCTCAGAGGTCAAAAGTCCGTTCTATACCTCTGTGTCTCTTTTGTTGTCTCACATACAGGGCCATCATTACTATCTTTCTAAATTCCATATATATGTGTCAGTATACTGTATTGGTGTTTTTCTTTCTGGCTTACTTCACTCTGTATAATCGGCTCCAGTTTCATCCACCTCATTAGAACTGAGTCAAATGTATTCTTTCTAAGGGTTGAGTAGTACTCCATTGTGTATATGTACCACAGCTTTCTTATCCATTCATCTGCTGATGGACATCTAGGTTGGTTCCATGTCCTGGCTATTATAAACAATGCTGCAATGAACACTGGGGTACATGTGCCTCTTTCAGTTCTGGTTTCCTCAGTGTGTATGCCCAGCAGTGGGATTACTGGGTCATAAGGCAGTTTTATTTGCAACTTTTTATAGGAATCTCCACACTGTTTTCCGTAGTGGTTGTACTAGTTTGCATTCCCACCAACAGTGTAAGAGGGTTCCCTTTTCTCCACATCCTCTCCAGCATTTATTGCTTGTAGACTTTTGGATCGCAGCCATTCTGACTGGTGTGAAATGGTACCTCATTGTGGTCTTGATTTGCATTTCTCTGATAAAGAGTGATGTTGAGCATCTTTTCATGTGTTTGTTAGCCATCCGTATGTCTTCTTTGGAGAAATGCCTATTTAGTTCTTTGGCCCATTTTTCGATTGGATCATTTATTTTTCTGGAGTTGAGCTGCATAAATTGCTTGTATATTTTTGAGATTAGTTGTCAGTTACTTCATTTGCTATTGTTTTCTCCCATTCAGAAGGCTGTCTTTTCACCTTACTTATAATTTCCTTTGTTGTGCAGAAGTTTTAATTTTAATTAGACCCCATTTGTTCATTTTTGCTTTTATTTCCAGTATTCTGGGAGGTGGATCATAGAGAATCCTGCTGTGATTTATGTTGGAAAGTGTTTCCCTATGTTCTCCTCTAGGAGTTTTATATTTTCTGGCCTTACGTTTAGATCTTTGATCCATTTTGAGTTTATTTTTGTGTGTGGTGTTAGAAAGTGATGTAGTTTCATTCTTCTACAAGTGGTTGACCAGTTTTCCCAGCACCACTTGTTAAAGAGATTGTCTTTACTCCATTGGATATTCTTGCCTCCTTTGTCAAAGATAAGGTGTCCATAGGTGTGTGGATTTGTCTCTGGGCTTTCTATTTTATTCCATTGATCTATATTCTGTCTTTGTGCCAGTACCATACTGTCTTAATGACTGTGGCTTTGAAAAATCATCTCTATTCTCAAAGAGTTAGCCACCCTCTTTTCCCCATTGCTTTCATCACTGGGCACTATAGAGCCTAAATAGCTAGTCAAGTGCTATATAAAGAATTTAGATGTAAGCAAAACAGACTTCAGCAGGTTTGCATTTCAGACTTACTGCCTAGGAAACTTCAGGGAGTTGATGTAATTTCTTATACCCACATTTTGGTTATCTGCTAAATGGAGGAGCTAATGTCTTTCTTTTAGGGAGACTGCATTGAACGGTGCTTAAGAGCTCAATTTCTGGACTCTGACATCCATTTGAGAATGCCTCTACCTTTGGTAAATTACCTGATTTCTTCATCTATAAAATAAGAATAACACTAATAGCACCTATTTCACAGAATAGTTATGAGAACTGAATGAGATACCATATACTTTACACATTCCCTGAGAAATGGTTAATGATCAACACATATTAGCTTTTATCATTATTACTGAAGATCACATATAGTGTAGATCTGTCCAATGCATGATAACTACTCTTAATAGGATACACATGGTGAGATTTGAGGTGTTTTTGTTTTTTTTTTTTGTTTTTGTTTTTTGTGGCTGCATTTGATCTTCACCGCAGCATTCAGGATCTCTGTTGCAGATGCTGGATCTTTAGTTGCAGCATGCGGGCTCTAGTTCCCTGACAAGGGATCAAACTTGGGCCCACTGCATTGGGAGCTCAGAGTCTTAACTGTCAGACCACCAGGGAAGTCTCAGCTCTGAGTGATTTTTATGCATGTTATTTTCTCTGAACTGCCATTCTTATTAATACATGTGTATCTGATAATGAAAGGCTGGTTTTCTAGATCTCTTCTCTTTAGATATGTAGGCCTTCACACAGATATAGGCTCAAGGTGTGGGGAAACTCTTAAGCAAGCTTGAATACTGCTCTATACACCTGGGAGGTCTAGCTGGGAGGAAAGCAGTAGATTGAATATTCTCTTAACATTCATGTTCACCAGAACCTCAGAATACAGTCTTGTCTGAAAGTAGGGTCTTTGTGATGTAAATAATTGAGGTCATGCTATGTGTGCTAAGTCGCTCAGTCATGTCCAACTCTTTGCAACACTTTGGACTGTAGCCCATCAGGCTCATCTGTCCATGGGGTTCTCTAGGCAAGAATACTGGAGTGGGTTGTGATGCCCTCTTCCAGGGCGTCTTCCATACCCTGGCTGGTGGGTCTTTACCACTAGCACCACCTGGGAAGCCCAAATCTAATGCTGCTGCTGTTGCTAAGTCACTTCAGTCGTGTCCGACTCTGTGCAACCCCATAGACGGCAGCCCACTAGGCTCCCCTGTCCCCGGGATTCTCCAGGCAAGAACAGTGGAGTGAGTTGTCATTGCCTTCTCCAAATCTAAGGCCATAAAAGGCCATGTGAAGATACAAAGGGGGAGACATAGATGAGAATGCTCTGTGACTACAGCAACAGAGATCAGAGCCATGCAAGTACAAGCCAAGGATGCCAAGGAGTGCTGACGACCGCCGAAATCTAGAAAGGAGGTTGGGGCAAAGGTCCATCTAGTCAAGGCTATGGTTTTTCCAGTAGTCATATATGGATGTAAGAGTTGGACTGTAAAGAAAGCTGAGCACTGAAAAATTGATACTTTTGAATTGTGGTATTGGAAAAGACTCTTGAGAGTCCCTTGGACTGCAAGGAGATCCAACCAGTCCATCCTAAAGGAGATCAGCCCTGAATATTCATTGTAAGGACTGATGCTGATGCTGAAACTGCAATACTTTGGCCACTTGATGCGAAGAACTGACCATTTGAAAAGACCCTAATGCTGGGAAAGATTGAGGGCAGGAGGTGAAGGGGACAACAGAGGATGAGGTGGTTGGATGGCATCACTGACTCAAAGGACATGGCTTTCGGTAGACTCCAGGAGTTGGTGATGGACAGGGAGGCCTGGCGTGCTGTGATTCATGGGGTCGGATAGAGTCAGACATGACTAAGCTACCGAACTGAACTGTCTCAATGACTCTAGAAGAATGCAACCCTGTGGAGAGTTTGATTTTGAATTTCTGGCCTCCAGAAACTATGAGAGAACAAATGCCTATTGCTTTAACCCACCAAGTCTGTGTAACTTGTTAGCATAGCCCTAGGAACTGATACATGAGGGATCTCCATCCAAAAGAGAGAGTAAGTGTCACAGTATCTCTCTTCTCCAGCAAGGAGTGAAGGAGCACGTGTGGAGTCCTGAATGGCACATCAAAAAATGGGTCCCAGTAAGGGCAGGTGCAAATAGCTGACTCATTGGAAAGACCCTGATGCTGGGAAAGATTGACAGCAAAAGGAGAAGGGAACAACAGAGGAAGAGATGGTGGGATGGCATCACTGACTCAATGGACATGAATTTGAGCAAACTCTGGGAGATGGTGGAGGCCAGAGGAGCCTGGCGTGCTGCAGTCCATGGGTTCACAGAGAGCTGGACAAGACTGAGCGACTGAAAAACAGCAATGGCCAGAGGGCAGGTGTGTGTTCTTTCATTGGCCTGTTGGGTGTCTGGGGGTAGTGCTGTGGCATGAGGAGATGAGCACCAGGCAGGAAGGGGCAGTGAATTATGATCACACTGAAAGGGACAGATGAGCCGAAATTGGGCCACTGAAGTTCTCCAGGGTGACCCACCACACAGATTCGGGGGCTGCGACACACTAGGAAACACTCCCTCACAAATGAATCCTTTTAAGTATAAAGCCAAAAGCTGACTACCTTCTTATGATGCAACGACAGCACTGACATTCAACTACTGCATTAAAACAAGTTCTATCAGCCAGTTTTAAATTTAATGCTAACGAATTTTAACCCAGAGGTAGCCTGTTAACGAAACAACTAAAAAAAATTTTTTTTTAATGAAAGCTTTTTCTGCTTTAGATATCCCAGGGCTCAGGATGGGGACTGTCCTGAGTTGTCTTACCAAGACTTCATTTTAACACCTCCTAAGAAATTTCTTGCCAAATTATAACAGGGGAATCTATTCAAAAAGTAGCAAATCAAACAAGCATTCAGAAAGAGCTAAGTCATGGTAAGAGTGGAACCTCCCTCCAGCACCTAGAAGAACCCAAAGGGTGTAAGGGCTTGACTAGTTTTACAATCAGGATGGCTTGACTGGGCAGCTGAGAAAGGGAAGAACTAAATCAAATTGGAGTCTTGGAAACTCAATTCAGCTGAATCTCCTATTTAAGTCACAAATGTCACCAGTATAAATGGCTGTTCAATTATCCCAACAGTCAGTGAATCTTCCACACATCCAGTGAGGTTCTGTTGGTTTCTACTATGGTATAGGTGCTGGGATATTGGTGGAGGGTACTGAAGTGATTAAGAGGTACACTCTGTTCCAAGAAACTTAGAATAGAATAGGTTATCAATAATTTTTTGTCTCATCTAAATAACCCTAAATGTTTTTAAAGAATAAATAGGGTGACAAAGCACGGCCACTCCAGCAGATGTACACATGCATAGGTATATACACACACACTAAGAACATTGCTCAAATCACAAAAATGACCAAACATTCTACTTTCCTACATTGGTGATTTAAAAGCATGTCCACACATTTTTGGATACTCTTCCCTTGAGGAGGTGGAGCTTCCCCTCCCCCTGAGTAAGCTGGACATAGTGACTTGATTGGGCTTCCCCCATAGCTCAGTCAGTAAAGAGTCTGCCTGCAATGCAGGAGACCTGGGTTTGATCCCTGGGTCAGGGAGATCCCCTGGAGAAGGAAATGGAAACCCACTCCAGTATTCTTGCCTGCAAAATCCCATGGACAGAGGAGCCTGCCGGGCTACAGTCTATGGAGTCGCAAGATCTGGACACGACTGAGTGACTAAACACATGTCAGTGACTTGATTCTAAGGTATAGACTGAGGTGGAGGTGATGAATTGTAGTTCTGAGACTAAACCATAAAAGTCATTGGAATATATTCCTTCCAGGCTCTCTGTCTTGGGTCACAAGGGAAGCCCTGTACTGAACAGCCCTATGGAGAGGACCTGATGCTTCCTGCCAGGAGCCATGTGAGTCAGATTGCAAGTTGGACTTTGATCCTGGTCAAGTCTTCAGGGACTGAAGCCCCAGCTGACAGTTTGAAGAAGACCCCAAGAGAGACCCTGAGCCAGAACCACCAAGCTAAGCCTTCCTGCATTCCAGATCTTCAGAAACTGCTGTCACTCTTTGGTCACTAAGTCATGTCCAACTGTTTTACAACCCCATGTACTATGGCCTGCCAGACTCCTCTGTCCATGGGATTTTGCAGGCAAGAATACTGGAGTGGGTTGCTGCCGGGAGCCACCACGGGAGATCCCATCCATGACAAGGTCATGTGGAAGAGAACTGTTAAGCAAGGCTTCAGGACTCAAGGGGCTCCCTAGGCTTTCTCAAGCATCTACCCCCAAACCAGAATCTGTCTGTTTTACTAATTTCATGACTTTCACCAACTCCTCTGACATTAACAGGGGGCTATCCCCGACCACCTTTCTCTGGAGAAAATCAACTTAGGCCTATAGCTAATAAGTCTCCTAGACATGAGATGAATATTTCAAATCAAACCCCCTCTGTTAGCATTCTAGCTTGCTTGACAGGTATATCCAGACTCTTGCAGCTATGCATATGATTATTTACAGCCTCCCAACTGTGAGGATAGGAAGCCTAAAACATAGAGCCTTTCAAAGAATTAAAAGTTATTAGAGTAGTGCTGGTGTAAGATTTCATTATTGGGCCAATGCTTGTTGCTAAGTTCCCATATCTCTTATCCACTGTGCACCTGAAAATGCATTAGTTAACATAGTTGGAATGTAAGAAAAACAAGTGTAGCCTTGAAATTAACCACAGCAGACTTTTGAGCTAATTGGTTCTTTCTTGTAACTCACTGTACCTTTGCTCTGTGAGAAATGTAACTTGTTTAATACTTTCTGAGGCTGACATAGATTAAAAATATAAAGAAAAAAATATTTCAAGGGAAAATAAGTTTTCTGGTTGAACAGCCTTTATCAAAAGAAGGTCATAAAATGTCCACAGGCTTCCAAGGCCAAAAGATAATATACACAACATTGTCTATGGAAAAGGTTTGCAGAAAAAAATCCTGGTTTTGATAAAGACAAAACAGATGTATGTTTGTGCTGACTCTGTATGACTTTTCATCTTTCATTTCCCTCTATGTACAAGTAAAGGTATAAAAGACCCTTTTGAAAATAAAAACAATGGGCCTCACTCGAAGAAGCTTGGTCACCCTGTGTCAATCATTTTCTCTCTCTCTCTCTTACTTTCTTTTTCAGGCTGATTCCTTGGAGCATAGAGGCTCCCTGAGTTTATTTATCTGCCTAGGTTTTTAAGACCTCAACAGGAAGACATTCTACATCTTCACTCCCTCAAGAGACTGGGAGGGCACCTGTGGCCTCCGTGAACAGGGCAAACTTCTTGTCTTGGAGTTTTATTGGTTCTCTATGTAAACCAAGGAATATCCGCATCTTTCTCTCGTCTATTTTCTTATCTACAATATTCTTTCCTTATCTCTCTCTAAATCATCCTCCAATGCCATTTTTCCTTCAGGTTTCCCTGGATTCTGTGGGGGCTGGACCCTGGCAGGTTGCCATTTCCTTCTCCATTTTCTTTCTGCTCCCTATACTGACTCCAGGGGATCTTACCAACCTAGGGATTGAATTCACCTCCTGTGTTGGCAGGTGTATTCTTTTGTGTGAGGTCATAAAGGGTTGTTATTTTAAGCTGCTAAAATTGGGGATGATTTGTTGCACAGGAAAGATAACTAAAGCAGCTGGTTAAAATGAATACTGCTTCATTACCAATTACAACAGATTCATTCCTGTTGCCTTCTTGATAAGTGTTTTCTTGATAGATGTTATTCCTGATAAATGTTTTTTAAATGCTCAGTCAGAATTGTTTCTGTTTCCTGACAGCATCCAATTCAGGACAAAGCTCCACTTTCTGAAACCCTCCCGAGACTCACCTAACAGAAGCCCAAATCTTAGAAATTTTTTCTAATATCGCCTTGTTAAGATGGCTCATGCTCCTGCTGACACACTATCTCTTACCACAGCAGGCAGATAAATCCAAACCTTTGTTACAGTGCATTCCTGGTGGACTTGGGCTAAAGGTGTCAGAATAGTGTGGTGCTGTACCGGGCAATAAACTTCCGGTACTGTGCATGGATAAAAATCAATTCAGGCTGTTAATAGATACAATTATAAAAATATTAGCTAATATTTACTGAATGCTCACCATATGCCAGATATAGTGCTAAGTGCTTTACATGCATTATATTGGTTTAGTAAAATAACTTTATGTAGTGGCTGACATTATTATCCACATATCAGAAATGAATAAGTTGAGGTGTTGAGAGGTTAGCAACTGACCTAATGTACACAGCTAGGAAGCAGTGGAATTTAAATCCAAACTTTCTCTCGACCAACATTCCTAACCATCAGTGGATTATCCTCCATCAATGTGTATTATAACATTCACTTAAAATCAGATAGCCAGTGATCCCATAGTATCTCCTTCAGCCTGGTTGTAACCTACCCCACTAACTGGCAGTTTGTCTGGAGTGCTACCTTTTCTAATCATCTAGAAGCAGATTTAAAATGTTTTTATTAAGTTCTCAGCAGAAGAGAAGAGTGGGGAGGGTTCAATGGCTAAAGAAATTTTGAAAGCCATGAATCTAACCTTCTCTTCTATAATCATCATGAATCTGGACTCCAAATACTCTACAGACTCTTGTTCTTAGGAGATTTAAGTATAAAAATCTTTTCTTGGAAATAAAATATGATTTCTGTTTTTTCCAACCCAGTAAGTAATTGAAGTAATAATAAGCACACTAAGAAATTTCCTAAGCAGTTAATCTAATTTCTCATTTGCTTCTCAATTATCATGTCTCATAAAAATAATGTTCCTGCAGAGTTAGAAAAATAAAGTATGAGAGACTTGGGACAGAGTTGGCATGACAACCAGGGAAGAGGAGAACCTTGGGATAAAGGACAGTGATTGAGAAAGAGGAATTACTTCCGAGGAGCAGGCTCTGAGAGAAGAGTTACATGCATTTAAGCCAGAAGAAGAAAACCAGAAAGCTGGAGTTGTCTGATGAACAATCATGCCTAAGGAGCTGTGAAGTGAAACATGGTCACTGCTTCAGACTCCCCTTCACACCTCTTCCCTCTCTGCCCTTGTCTGCAAAGACGCTTTATCATCCCTTCATTCCACTCATTCATTTAGATATTCATTCTCATCACACTGCATGCAAAATAAAAGACACATGTACAGTATGGTTAAAAAAAAGGCATAGTCATATTTAAAATGTAGTAAGAAAACAAGCAACGAATGTTAAACAAAGAGTGTTGCATTAATTCAGAGGACAGGGGCACAGTTTAACACATCCTCAGGGACAAGCAATCCCACAGAATGGCTTTTGCCTATGGCTACTCCCAGATAAACTTATTAGGATTTATTCACACATCTCCTCCATTTCATTAGTCTTTGCCTTGTCTCCCCATTAATTGCATCATACAACTTGGGTGTGATGTTCCCATGTAAAGTAGAGTTCCCTTCTTTACGTGTTTTGGGGTCTGAAGCTTTCCTACATCTAATTCCCCAGACAAATTCTCTTCCTTCCTGCCTGTCTTTGTTCTAAGGACAGGACTCACCAACCCATGTAAGAAATTTAGGTGCAGGAATTAAAGGAAATGTGCCGGCTCCAGATTTCTTCTACTATTCGATACCTTGTAAAAAGGTAATCAAGTTTGGGGATAGCCTGAGTTATGCCATAGTCACACCATATTCTGCCTCTTCTGTTTGTTTGTTTGTTTGTTTGTTTAATCTTGGCTTCCAGAAGCCCAACCTGAGTTCACACTCTATAGCACAGCTGCCATAGAAATGCAGATTCTGCTTCTCCCCTCTCCATGCACCCAGTAGAAACATGAAAGTCAACAAAACAAATTAGGTGATATAAAATTATTCATCAGGATAAACAAATTATCAGCTTTTTCAAGTGCACCATGAAGTTGGAATAGTTCCTTTTAAAGAGAAAAATGAAATTAGACTAAGCAACATAAATTAATTTTATATTTGAATGCTTGTGCGCTAAGTCGCTTCAGTCATGTCTGACTCTGTGCAATCCTATGGACTGTAGCCTGCCAGGCTCCTCTGTCCATGGGATTCTCCAGGTAAGAATACTGGAGTGGGTTGCCATGCTCTCTTCCAGGGGAGTCTTCCCAACCTGGGGATTGAACCTGTGTATCTTAGGTCTCCCCACTGGCAGGTGGGTTCTTTACCCCTAGTGCCACATGGGAAGCCATATATTTCAATGATCCATTCTAAAAACTTAAGAATTCATCTGAAAATATTAACTATATTTCCTTCCTCCTATCCTTTTTGTTGTTCAGTTGCTCAGTTACGTCTGACTGTGACCCCATAGACTGCAGCACAACAGGCTTCCCTGTCCTTCACCATCTCTATGAGTTTGCTAAAACTCGTGTCCATTGAACCATCTCGTCTTCTGTTGTCTCCTTCTCCTCTTGCCTTCTCTCTTTCTCAGCATTAAGGTCTTTTCCAATGAGTCAGTTCTTCGCATCAGGAGGTCAAAGTATTGGAGCTTCTGCTTCAGCATCAGTCCTTCCAATGAATACTGAGTACTGATTTCCTTTAGGATTGACTGGTTGGATCTCCTTGGAGTCCAAGGGACGCTCAAGAGTCTTCCCCAAAACCACAGTTCAAAAGCATCAATTCTTCGGCACTCAGCTTTCTTTATAGTCCAACTCTCACATCCATACATGACCACTGGAAAAACAATAGCCTTGACTAGACGGTCCTTTGTTGGCAAAGCAATGTCTCTGCTTTTTAATATGCTGTCTAGGTTGGTCATAGCTTTTCTTCCAAGGAGTAAGCATCTTTTAATTTCATGGCTGCAGTCATCATCCTCAGTGATTTTGGAGTCCCCGAAAATAAAATCTGTCACTGTTTCCATGGTTTCCCCATCTATTTGACATGAAGTTATGGGACCAGATGCCATGATCTTAGTCTTCTAAATGTTGAGTTTTAAGCCAACTTTTTCACTCTTCTCTTTCATTAAGAGGCCCTTTAGTTCTTCGCTTTCTACCATAAGGGTGGTGTCATCTGCATATCTGAGGTTATTGATATTCCTCTCAACAATCTTGACCCCAGCTTGTGCTTCATCCAGCCCAGTGTTTCAGAAGATATACTCTGCATATAAGTTAAATAAGCAGAGTGACAATATACAGCCTTGATGTACTCCTTTCCCTATTTGGAAGCAGTCTGTTGTTCCATGTCCAGTTCTAACTGCTGCTTCTTAATTGCACACAGATTTCTCAGGAGGCAGGTAAGGTGGTCTGGTATTCTCACCTCTTGAAGAATTTTCCATAGTTTGTTGTGATCCACACAGTCAAAGGCTTTGACATAGGCAATAAAGCAGAAATAGATGTTTTTTCTGGAATTCTCTTGCTTTATCAATGATTCAGTGGATGTTGGCAATTTGATCTCTGGTTCCTCCGCCTTTTCTAAATCCAGTTTGAACATCTGGAAGTTCACAGTTCACGAACTGTTGAAGTCTTGCTTGGAGAATTTTGAGCATTACTTTGCTAGCATGTGAGATAAGCGCAGTTGTGCGGTAGTTTGAACATCCTTTGGCATTGCAATGAAAACTGACCTTTTCCAGCCCTGTGGCCACTCCTGAGTTTTTCAAATTTTCTGAGTACAGCACTTTCACAGCATCATCTTTTAGGATTTGAAATAGCTCAACTGGAATTCCATCACTTCCACTAGTTTTATTTGCAGTGATGCTTCCTAAGGCCCACTTTACCTCACATTCCAGGATGTCTGGCTCTAGGTGAGTGATCACACCATTATGGTTTTCTGGATCATGAAGATCTTTTTTGTATAGTTCTTCTCTGTATTCTTGCCACCTCTTCCTGATTTCTGCTTCTGTTAGGTCCATACCATTTCTGCCCTTTATTCTGCCCATCTTTCATGAAATGTTTCCTTGGTATCACTAATTTTCTTGACAAGACCTCTAGTCTTTCTCATTCTATTCTTTCCCTCTGTTTTTTTGCATTGATCACTGAGGAAGGCTTTCTTATCTCTCTTTGCTAGCCTTTGGAACTCTGCATTCAAAAGGATATATCTTTTCTTTTCTCCTTTACCTTTTGCTTCTCTTCTTTTCTCAGCTATTTGTAAGGCCTCCTCAGACAATCATTTTGCCTTTTGCATTTCTTTTTCTTGCGGATGGTTTTGATCTCTACCTGCTGTACAATGTTATGAATCTCCATCCACAGTTCTTCAGTCACTCTGTCATATCTAATCCCTTGAATCTATTTCTCACTTCCACTGTATAATCATAAGGGATTTGATTTAGGTCATACCTGAATGGTCTAGTGGTTTTCCCTTCTTTAATTTAAGCCTGAATTTTGCAATAAGGTGTTCATAGTCTAAGCCACAGTCAGCTCCTGGTCTTGTTTTTGCTGACTGTATAGAGCTTTGACTGCAAAGAATATAATCAATCTGATTTTGGTATTGACTATCTGGTGATGTCCATGTGTAGAGTCTTCTCTTGTGTTGTCGGAAGAGGGTGTTTGCTATGACCAGTGCGTTCTCTTGGTAAAACTTTGTTAGCCTTTGCCCTGCTTCATTTTGTACTCCAAGGCCAAATTTGCCTGTTACTCCAGGTGTTTCTTGACTTCCTACTTTTGTATTCCAATTCCCTATAGTGAAAAGAACATCTTTTGGGGGTGTTAGTTCTAAAAGGTCTTGTAGGTCTTCATAGAACCATTCAACTTCAGCTCCTTCAGCATTACTGATTGGGGCACAGACTTGGATTACTGTGATATTGAATGGTTTGCCTTGCAAATGAACAGAGATCGTTGTGTTATTTTTGAGACTGCAACCTAAGTATGGCATTTTGGACTCTTTTGTTGACCATGATGGCTACTCCATTTCTTCTAAGGGATTCTTCCCACAGTAGTAGATATAATGGTCATCTAAGTTAAATTCACCCATTCCAGTCCATATTAGTTCCCTGATTCCTAAAATGTCAATGTTCACTCTTGCCTTCTCCTATTTGACCAACCACTTCTTATTTACCTCAATTCATGGACCTAACATTCCAGCTTCCTGTGCAATATTATTCTTTACAGCATCAGACTTTACTTCCATCAGCAGTCACATCAATAACTGGGCGTTGTATTTGCTTTGGCTTCATCTCTTCATTCTTTCTGGTGTTATTTCTCCAGTCTTCTCCAGTAGCATGTTGAGCACTTACCGATCTGGAGAGTTCATATTTTGTGTCTTGTCTTTTTGCCTTTTCATACTGTCCATGGGATTCTGAAGGCAAGAAAACTGAAGTGGTTTGCCCTTGCCTTCTCCATGTTCAGTTTGGTTCATTTTCAGTGTTTTAGAGGGAAAAGCAAATCATAGCTTTGGGATTAGTGACTGAGCTTGGTTGGGTACTAGCCATAAACCTTGACCTAGTTACCACATTTTTCCAAGCTCCAGGAAATGAGGCATGTTTTGAAGGAGTGTTTTAAAGATAATGCAATTAATATGTACCTTGTAATAGGTAGTTATTAGGGTAGTTCTATTTATTTTTGATTGCTAATCATTATTTTGGAGTGTAATACTTCTAATTTGTCAACCGAGTGCCTACAGACATGTTTAAGTTCATACAAATCTTCCAGGTATAAACTGCTTACTCTCCAAGGTTCCCCCTCCCCCTGCTCTGTCCTCAGGGAAGGCTCACTAGCTGGTTTAGTTGAAGGACTCTCTCACCCTCTGGTTGGGATTTGGCCAAGTGGGGATCACAGCAGAAGAAAGGCAGAGTCAGGTTGAGGGTTTATCCCCCAGGTGCCTCCCTGTGGGTCCTGCTACCAAAGGCCACAGCTACTGTCGGGAAGTCTGTCTGTGTAGCCACCCCTTTCTCTTTCTCAGTTCCATAAACACTCCCCATCTCTTCCCCTACTAACTTCAGGGTACTAGACCACTTCTTGTTTGCTGCTTTAAAAAAAAAATGCTGTCCGCAACTTTATAATCTATTGAAGTTTTCTCAGTAATTCAGCTTGGAGGTAGCATCTGTTTCCTGCTAGCGTGCATATGTGCATGCTAACTTGATTTAGCAGTCTCTGATTCTTTGTGACCCCATGGACTGTGGCTCTCCACAGGATTCTCTAGGCAAGAATACTGGAGTGGGTTGCCATGATCCAAGATCCTCCAGGGGATCTTCTGATCCAGGGATCAAACCCATATCTCTTATGTCTCCTGCATTGGTAGTGGGTTCTTTACCATTAGTGCCACGTAGGAAGCTCATTTCCTGCTAGAGCTAGAAATAATACAAGGGTTATTACACTTCCACTATTATTACTTCCAAATTTCATTAGATTTTGTTTAATGTGTGTGTATAGTTATAGTCATCAATCAGGTTCTTTCATGAGGCTTTCCATCATAGCTAACAGAAATGTGTTATGAAGGAGATTTGGCTGGACAGAAGCTTTGGTTTTAAACAACTGGGTTCTGGTCATGATTCTGCATTTCTGAGCTCTATAGTGTATCCCAGACTTCTGTCTAAGCCTCAGTTCTTTAAGCTGTGAAATAGGAATAATAGTAGTTCATATCTCATGGGATGGTTAGAATACATATAACTGTTCAATTAATGTCAAGTATTATGTTACTATTATTATGCCAAAAATAAGAAAAGAATATCCAACTGGTCATGGATGAGCAGCAGAGCTGTCAAGTCTGCCTTCAATACTGTAACATTTCAGGCCAAGGGGAGGTGCTTAAAATTCAGAACTTGTGTGAACCCAGTGTGAACAGGAACCAGGTGGCTGGAAGAACAGTCCGCATCCTCTGGCTACAAAACAAGTCTTGTGGGAAGCCTGGCTCCACTGCTATTTTTTTCCAACCCAGACTGTGCAGCAACCTACCGGGAAAGTTTTTTTTTTTTCAGCAAATTTAACCTTTATTTATTTATTTATTTTTATACTTTATTCTATGTTACAATACTGTATTGGTTTTGCCATACATTGACATGAATCAGCCACAGGTGTACACGATCTCCCAATGCCAAAGCCCCCTCCCACCTCCCACCCCATATCATCTCTCTGGATCATCCCGTGCACCAGCCCCAAGCATCCTGTACCCTGTATTGAACATAGACTGGCACTTCGTTTCTTGTATGATAGTATACATGTTTCAATGCCATTCTCCCAAATCATCCCACCCTCTCCCTCTCCCTCAGAGGCCAAAAGTCCGTTCTATACCTCTGTGTCTCTTTTGTTGTCTCACATACAGGGTCATCATTACTATCTTTCTAAATTCCATATATATGTGTCAGTATACTGTATTGGTGTTTTTCTTTCTGGCTTACTTCACTCTGTATAATCGGCTCCAGTTTCACCCATCTCATTAGAACTGATTCAAATTTATTCTTTTTAACAGGAAAGGTTTTTTAAAACAAACTGTAGGCTGTATTACAGAGCTTTAGAATTTTCACAAAGCTACTCAGGTGCTTCTGATATGCAGCCTGGGCTATCAGCCTCACTCGAAGGAGCAAGGTATTACCCTGGGCAGAGGTCCCCCTGCTGTACCCTGGGACTCTCCTCTGCTCCATAGCCACACGGGAACCAATCGTATCAGTCTTCAAAGAAAGCACATAATTAGACAATTTTAGGGCTAGGATTTACCCCAGGATTAACAGCCATAGATTATAAGTGGGAGTTGTTTCTTCAATTCCGATATAGAGTCCTAGTGCCAGATATTAATAAATTCAGTATTCTCTGGTGGGGGAGAGGGGAATCTCAGCCTACTGACTTCTTTTTTTGAATGTGTTTTTTCAGCCTACTGACTTCTGACATAGTTAGGCCAAGATGTAAGTCAGTTTTGCTAGTGGAAGCAATCTATTGCAGATGTTCCAATTTATCAAGACTATCTTATCAAAAGGGCTATGCATAGGTCTTCACTGAATTTTACCCTTCTAAATGGTTTATTAGTTTAGGAAATAGAATGGCCACAGCAGTTCCTGTTTCTGAAGGCTTCCATTCCAGCTCTTCCTGCCCTAGCCGACCTGAGCGTGGGCAAGTCTGTGGATAGCATGTTGCCACCACCTAGTGGTGAATATGGCACTTTAACTTTGTGACGGGAATAAAAATCTCTTTAGAGGAAAATTGAGTTTCCTGGGTGGCTCAGCTGGTAAAGAATCCACCTGCGATGTGGGAGACCTGGGTTTGATCCCTGAGTTGGGAAGATCCCCTGGAGAAGGGAAAGGCTACCCGCTCCAGTATTCTGGCCTGGAGAATTCCATGGACTATATGGGGTCACAAAGAGTTTATAAGACTGAGCAACTTTTGCTCCATTTCACTTCTCTTGTTAGGAGAGAATTGGGAGAGCTGGATTAGGAATATCATTTTGAAAACAATGTTGAATTCCCTATTACCTTCCAATAAATAAATAAAACCCACCCAATATATCCCTTGACAAATTTAGATATTCTGTAACTAGCTGTCTTAAAAAAAAAACAAAACAAAACAAAACTATAATCATTTCCCCTCTTTTCTCTATTCATACACTATAGTAATTTTTGCTTAATTAAAAAAATTAGAAATAAACTATCACCTTAACTTCTTAATATTTGTGAGATATCTAAAGTGGATATACCAGTGACAGACAATGCTCTTTCAACCTTTTTAATGAACACTTAAATATCAAATGCATAGCACTTCTGATGAATGAAATGTCTCTTCTCAGAGCCAGGAGAGCAGTTGGGAAGCACTTGGTTTTGAGTTCTAACAGAGATGAATCTCACCTTCAGAGAGATCACTTGATAGGAATTGATACTAATTAGATTTACAAGCTGGAAAAAGTCAAGGTATCACCTCCCCTTTGCTATTTTGTTGGTTGGTGATCTGATGTAAGCTCATCCATCCTGAATTTCCCCCAAGGAACTCAGAAAACATTTCTCATTTTTTTTCTCTCTTACTCAGATGAGGGACTAGAAGTGTGAGAGATAAATCGCTCACACATTTAAGTCTGAGTTTTGTGGCGCTGTCAGCATCCTCAGGCTGATGATGCCGCTCTTCACTCAGTTATTCTCAACGTGGTACCGGTATTGTCGCCAGCTGTCTGTGTGATCCTGGGGAACTTGCACATTTCAGCTGCATTTCAGCTGGACACACTAGAGGAAGAATGTTTTCCACGTAATTATATTGGGGGTGAGATGGGAAGTCTGGAATCCAGAACAGAATCACTATGAGGTCCGTAGGCTGATTTTTTATTTTATTATTTTATTACTTATTTAAAAATTCATTTGTTTGCTTTATCTTCTAAATTCCACATATAAGTGGTAGCACGCAGTACTTTTCTTTCTCTGCCTGACATATTTCACTCGGCATAATACCCTCCAGGTCCACCACGTCACTGCAGCATCTTTCGGCTGTTTGAAACAGATGGGCCTAGGAGCAGGCTAGGGAACTGGACTTGCAGGGCTGGCGCTCAGCCCTCCTCTCCCAGCCCTGACCAGCACGTCCAGAGCTTGTGTGCGGCACTTTGTGCTTTGAGCAAAGCCTCTCGAGAAACCTGTATGCAGGTCAGGAAGCAATAGTTAGAACTGGACATGGAACAACAGACTGGTTCCAAATAGGAAAAAGAGTATGTCAAGGCTGTATATTGTCACCCTGCTTATTTAACTTATATGCAGAGCACATCATGAGAAACGCTGGGCTGGAGGAAGCACAAGCTGGAATCAAGATTGCCGGGAGAAATATCAGTCACCTCAGAAATATCATAACCACCCTAATGGCAGAAAGTGAAGAGAAACTAAAAAGCCTCTTGATGAAAGTGAAAGAGGAGAGTGAAAAAGTTGGCTTAAAGCTCAGCTCTCAGAAAATGAAGATCATGGCATCCGGTCCCATCACTTCATGGCAAATAGACAGGGAAACAGTGGAAACAGTGTCAGAGTTTATTTTGGGGGCTCCAAAATCACTGCAGATGGTGACTGTAGCCATGAAATTAAAAGACGCTTACTCCTTGGAAGGAAAGTTATGACCAACCTAGATAGCATATTCAAAAGCAGAGACATTACTTTGCCGACTAAGGTCCGTCTAGTCAAGGCTATGGTTTTTCCAGTGGCCATGTATGGATGTGAGAGTCGGACTGTGAAGGCTGAGTGCTGAAGAATTGATGCTTTTGAACTGTGGTGTTGGAGAAGACTCTTGAGAGTCCCTTGGACTGCAAGGAAATCCAACCAGTCCATCCTAAAGGAGATCAGGCCTGGGATTTCTTTGGAAGGAATGATGCTAAAGCTGAAACTCCAGTACTTTGGCCACCTCACGCGAAGAGTTGACTCATTGGAAAAGACTCTGATGCTGGGAAGGATTGGGGGCAGGAGGAAAAGGGGACGACAGATGATGAGATAGCTGGATCGCATCACTGGCTCAATGGATGTGAGTTTGAGTGAACTCCGGGAGTTGGTGATGGACAGGGAGGCCTGGCGTGCTGTGATTCATGGGGTCGCAAAGAGTCGGACACGACTGAGTGACTGAACTGAAAGTACTCTTCCGTGTTAAAAAAAAAAAAAAATTCTAGCATGTTCACCATGTTCCAGACGTTCTACATGATCACATTCCATTCTAAAGATTTATTGTGTACAATGAACAGATAAGGAGACTGAAGCCTGGGCAGTGAAGTAAACTGACCTGGAATCACAGAGGGAGTATTGAAGCTGAAACATAAGCCTGTTTTGACTCAGGCTCAAAATCATTTCGTTTTACAATCTGTCTGCTGCATAAATTAGCACCTAAGAAATCTTTTATAGAAAGCCACTTGCTTTTAAACCAAGAATGTGCTGTCCTTGTGTGTTACCTTCTAAGAAAGAAGTAACTTGGTGCAGAGGAGGCACAGTACACACTCAATAAATGTTTGTTGAATTAATGAATAATTAGTTCATAATTGCATATCTTGCAGTGTGATATAGCTGAAAACTTTAGCTGCATATTAATAATTTTACATCTCCAGCTTTTAGAATTCTTCCTTAACGACTTATAAAGAACTCTACTCTTAAAACAGAGATCAGGAGCCATGTAGAAAATAAATTATAGACAGCCAAAATGAATATGCTTAATCTGTGAGACACATTTCTTTTTTTCCATCTTTCCTCTCCACAAATTTTCACTCTCATTGTCATTTTCTGAATGCTGCAATGTCCTACAAATGCAGATATTAATAGCATGATATAATTCAACAAGTCATTTTATTTAGTGAACTCAATTAAAATATATCATTTTTCAGAGGCAAATACTAGCTAGAGATGACACGCAGAGAAAAAAATCTAGTGGTGATCAAGTTTGGAGAAATATTGCAGTCTGAAGCTGCCAGTGATTGGAGAAAATTTTAGGATGTGGTAAATATGGCACTGAGGGATGTGGCTACACATGGTCTCCAATTAAGTAGAAAGTTTGTAAGGTCAGGATGCAGCTAACAATCTAGGGGTAAGAGGCTGAGTTGTCTTGACTCCTACTGAGAATAGTTCTCCTTCTGAGATTTGGTTAAATGGAGGAATAGGAAAAAAAATTATAATTAGAAAACAAAGCCACAATGATTCAAACATTCCAGATTTTTCCTTTTGTAAAAATTGTGATGATTTCATATCACCACATGCTTTCTTTTTCCCCAGAAAGGAACTCGTGACATAATGGGACCATTATGGGCCCCATTTAGGAAATTTAATGACATATTAGGCATAAAGTTTATTATTTGGGGGGCACTTTCTATGTATACCACAATGAAAGCATTTTCTAGTCATTATTGAAAACATTTTTTAATTGTGATAAAATACATATAACAAAATTTACTACCTTAACCATTTTGAAGTATACAATTTAGTGGCATTAAATAGTTCACATCATGCAACCATCACCATGACAGCTTATGGTGAAAGGTGTTGGATTCGTGATCTGTAAGGAAGAAGATTTAGCTTCAGGACCAAAGAGTTGATCACTCAAGAGCTTTTGTGTGGCAGAGTTTCATTAAAGTGAAAAGGGACAGAGAAAGATTCTGACATAGACATCAGAAAGAGGATGGAGAATGCCTCCTTGCTAGTCTTTAGCAAGCTGTTGTCAAGGCTGAGGGAGTTTCACCAGGCCCCTCACCCACAAAATGCATTTTTGAGATAGGATGGCAGGAGGTGTGTCATCCTCCAACCATAAAACAATTGATATGAATACTGGTTTGTTGAGCCACTATCAGCCAAAAGTTAGTCTTAGGTGGAACCATTTTAAAGAAAGGCAAATTCCAAAGCAAATACATAATTTCATTAACATAGCTTAAGAAAACTATTTCCATAAGAAAAATGAATTGGTTAGCTCAAGGTCTGAGAAGAGTTAAGTTCAGGTGGAACCAGGTGTTGTCATAGCAACACAGAATTTTAAGAGAAAAAGATCAGACACCTGTAGTTTGTTTCCTCCTGGAACTTAGTTCAGTTCAGTCACTTAGTTGTGTGTGACTCTTTGTGACCCCATGGACGGCAGCACACCAGGCCTCCCTGTCCATCACCAACTCCCAGAGTTCACCCAAACCCATGTCCATTGAATCGGTGATGCCATCCAACCATCTCATCCTCTGTCATCCCCTTCTCCTCCCGCCTTCAATCTTTCTCAGCATCAGAGTCTTTTCTAATGAGGCAGTTCTTCACATTAGGTGGCCAAAGAATTGGATTTTCAGCTTTAGCATCAGTTCTTCCAATGAATATTCAGGACTAATTTCCTTTAGGATGGACTGGTTGTATCTCCTTGCAGTCCAAGGGACTCTCAAGAGTCTTCTCCAACACCACAGTTCAAAAGCATCAATTCTTCAGTTCTCAGCTTTCTTCACAGTCCAACTCTCACATCCGTACATGACCACTGAAAACCATAACCTTGACTAGACAGACCTTATTAAAATAATATTTCAGATACTTATAAAATCATCCACTCCATTTTGAAGGAGATCACCCCAGGGATTTCTTTGGAGAAAATGATGCTAAAGCTGAAACTCCAGTACTTTGGCCACCTCATGTGAAGAGTTGGCTCACTGGAAAAGACTCTGAAGTTGGGAAGGATTGGGGGCGGGAGGAGAAGGGGACAACAGAGGATGAGATGGCTGGATGGCATCACGGACTCGATGGACGCGAGTCTGAGTGAACTCCGGGAGTTGGTGATGGACAGGGAGGCCTGGCGTGCTGTGATTCATGGGGTCGCAAAGAGTCGGACATGGCTGAGCGACTGAATTGAACTGAACATTTATTGTTCTTGATCACTTTATCTTTTCATAGCATTTTTAAATTTTTATATTTGTATGTCTGTGGGTCATATACACATACATATACCCATTCCCCAACACACATAATTAACTGATCATTAGTTATGCATTGGAGCAGGACCAAAGGAGAATTCTGGCTTCTGTTATTTCCATGAGTTTCTTCAATTCAGATATGCAGTGGCCAGCTGTTTGAACGTGAGTACCTTGTAACTTGGGCCCCTGTGTGGGTGGGGCCACCCAAGATGGGCGGGTCATGGTGGAGAGGTCTGACAGAATGTGGTCCACTGGAGAAGGGAATGGCAAACCACTTCAGTATTCTTGCCTTGAGAACCCCATGAACAGTATGAAAAGGCAAAATGATAGGAAAGGAGGAACTCCCCAGGTCGGTAATTGCCCAATATGCTACTGGAGGTCAATGGAGAAATAACTCCAGAAAGAATGAAGGGACAGAGCCAAAGCAAAAGAATACCCAGTTGTGGATGTGACTGGTGATAGAAGCAAGGTCCAATGCTGGAAAGAGAAATATTGCATAGGAACCTGGAATGTTAGGTTCATGAATCAAGGCAAATTGGAAGTGGTCAAACAGCAGATGGCAAGAGCATCGACATTTTAGGAATCAGGGAACTAAAATGGACCGGAATGGGTAAATTTAACTCAGATGACCATTATATCTACTACTGTGGGCAAGAATCCCTTGGAAAAAATGGAGTAGCCATCATGGTCAACAAAAGAGTCCAAAATGCAGTACTTGGATGCAGTCTCAAAAACGACAGAATGATCTCTGTTCTTCTCCAAGGCAAACCATTCAATATCACAGTTATCCAAGTCTATGCCCCAGCCAGTAACACTGAAGAAGCTGAAGTTGAACGGTTCTATGAAGACCTACAAGACCTTTTAGAACTAACACCCAAAAAGATATCCTTTTCATTATAGGGACTGGAATGCAAAAGCAGGAAATCAAGAAACACCTGGAGTAACAGGCAAATTTGGCCTTGGAATACAGAATGAAGCAGGGCAAAGGCTAATAGAGTTTTGCCAAGAGAATGCACTGGTCATAACGAACACCCTTTTCAAACAATATGAGAGAAGACTCTATACATAGACATCACCAGATGGTCAACACCAAAATCAGATTGATTATATTCTTTGCAGCCAAAGATGGAGAAGCTCTATGCAGTCAGCAAAAACAAGACCAGGAGCTAACTGTGGATAAGATTATGAACTCCTTATTGCCAAATTCAGCCTTAAATTGAAGAAAGTAGGGGAAACAGCTAGACCATTCAGGTATGATCTAAATAAAATCCCTTATGATTATACAGTGAAAGTGAGAAATAGATGTAAGGGCCTAGATCTGATAGAGTGCCTGATGAACTATGGAATGAGGTTCGTGACATTGTGCAGGAGACAGGGATCAAGACCATCCCCATGGAAAAGAAATGCAAAAAAACAAAATGGCTGTCTGGGAAGTCCTTACAAATAGCTGTGAAAAGAAGAGAAGCAAAAAGCAAAGGAGAAAAGGAAAGATATAAGCAACTGAATGCAGAGTTCCAAAGAATAGTAAGAAGAGATAAGAAAGCCTTCTTCAGCGATCAATGCAAAGAAATAGAGGAAAACAACAGAACTGGAAAGACTAGAGATCTCTTTAAGGAAATTAGAGCTACCAAGACAACATTTCATGCAAAGATGGGCTTGATAAAGGACAGAAATGGTACGGACCTAACAGAAGCAGAAGATATTAAGAAGAGGTGGCAAGAATACACAGACTGTACAAAAAAGATTGTCATGACTTCGATAATCACAATGGTGTGATCACTCACCTAAAGCCAGATATCCTGGAATGTGAAGTCAAGTGGGCCTTAGAAAGCATCACTACGAACAAAGCTAGTAGAGGTGATGGAATTCCAGTTGAGCTCTTTCAAATTCTGAAAGATGATGCTGTGAAAGTGCTGCACTCAATATGCCAGCAAATATGGAAAATTCAGCAGTGGCCACAGGACTGGAAAAGGTCAGTTTTCATTCCAATCCCAAAGAAAGGCAATGCCAAAGAATGCTTAAACTACTGCACAATTTCACTCATCTCACACGCTAGTAAAGTAATGCTCAAAATTCAACAAGCCAGGCTTCAGCAATACGTGAACTGTAAACTTCCAGATGTTCAAGTTGGTTTTAGAAAAGACAGAGGAACCAGAGATCAAATTGACAACATCTGCTGGATCATTAAAAAGCAAGAGAAAAATATCTATAGATGTTTTAGAAATAGAAAACATCTATTTCTGCTTTATTGACTATACCAAAGCCTTTGACTACGTGGATCACAATAAACTGTGGAAAGTTCTGAGAGAGATTGGAATACTAGATCACCTGACCTGCCTCTTGAGAAACCTATATGCAGGTCATGAAGCAATAGTTAGAACTGGACATGGAACAACAGACTGGTTCCAAATAGGAAAAGGAGTACATCAAGGCTGTATATTGTCACCCTGCTTATTTAACTTATATGCAGAGTACATCATGAGAAACACTGGGCTGGAAGAAACACAAACTGGAATCAAGATTGCAGGGAGAAATATCAATCACCTCAGATATGCAGATGACATCACCCTTATGGCAGGAAGTAAAGAGGAACTAAAAGCCTCTTGATGAAAGTGAAAGAGGAGAGTGAAAAAGTTGACTTAAAGCTCAACTCTCAGAAAAAGAAGATCATGGCATCTGGTCCCATCACTTCATGTCAAATAGATAGGGAAACATTGGAAATCTTGTCAGACTTTATTTTGGGGGCTCCAAAATCACTGAAGATGGTGACTGCAGCCATGAAATTAAAAGACGCTTACTCCTTGGAAGAAAAGTTATGACCAACCTAGGTAGCATATTCAAAAGCAGAGGCATTACTTTGCCAACAAAGGTCTGTCTAGTCAAAGGTCATGTATGGATATGAGAGTTGGACTGTGAAGAAAGCTGAGTGCCGAAAAATTGATACTTTTGAATGGTGGTGTTGGAGAAGACTCTTGAGAGTCTTTTGGACTGCAAGGAGATCCAATCAGTCCATCCTTAAAGAGATCAGGCCTGGGATTTCTTTGGAAGGAATGATGCTAAAGCTGAAGCTCCAGTACTTTGGCCACCTCATGCGAAGAGCTGACTCATTGAAAAGGACTCTGATGCTGGGGTGGGGGGTGGGGGGCTTGGGGGCAGGAGGAGAAGGGGACGACAGAGGATGAGATGGCTGGATGGCATCACCGACTCGATGGACGTGAGTCTGAGTGAACTCCAGGAGACTGTGATGGAGAGGGAGGCCTGGCGTGCTGCAGTTCATGGGGTCGCAGAGTTGGACACGACTGAGCGACTGAACTGGAACTGAACTGAACTGAACCTTGTAACTCTCGAGCTTTCACACTGAAATATGTACCCTGGATCTGCTTGCCTGTCTTCACTGCACATCGACCTGCCTATGTAACTGCAAGCAAGTCAGAAAAAGCGGAAATATCTCAAGGCAGAAATAAATACAGATTTTCCATATCTTACTTTATAATACTTTTTTTTGGCTGCTTCGATTCTTTATGACCTGCCAGGCTCTTCTGTCCATGGGATTTTCCAGGCAAGAATACTGGAATGGGTTGTCACTTTCTTTTCCAGGGGATGTTCCTGACTCAGAGATCAAACCAAGGTCTCCACCTTTACAGGCAAGTTCTTTACTGTCTGAGCCACTAGGGAAGCCCAAGACTATTAAAGGAATTGCAAAACCAATCGTTCCTTTGTTTAAGAACTGAGATGGGAACTGATTCCTCTTCTTTGACCCTCCTCCTCTCCCAGCGCTCATCACTCAAAGAGTTTTGAAGGTGTTCTTACCTTCATATCAGCTATGGAAATTTTCAAAATGGGCGCTCTTAAGTTTAAAAGCCAATTAAAAATCTTTGGAGCTATGGTTCAGAAGATTTGCCTAGACATGAGAACTTATCTACATTCTAATTACTTTTTTTCTCTCTGGTTAAGAGAACTATGAAGGGAACATCTGAATGCACCAAAGAAGTGAGTGATTAGAAGAGTGCAATCACTGCTTATATAATTTTATGGTGCATGTGGCGAAGACATATATTCCACCTGAATATTTATTAGTCTGGACCCCCTCATTTGAACATTCTGTATCAGGAATACATAAATCTATAGGAAAGAAAAATATTTTATTTTTGTATAAAATGGGAATAAAACAAGCTATTGTGATAATTTAGAATAGAGGGCATCTAAGAAAGTAACACTGATATATATATTTTAGTTCAAATTGAATCCCCCTTTCTTTGTTGGTGGAGAGGGAGAGCATCATATTAACACTCAGCTCTTTCCTGAATGATGCAAGTCAATTCCTTCCTGAATTTGTTCTCTGTGCAACACATGAGTTATTAATGATCCATATTAATCATTTTTGGCCATAAAATCAGACACTAATTTAAAGCCATATCTTTTCTCCTGAAACCTGAAACAAATAAAATCAAAACATGTGCCACAATACGGGACTTTTTGTTGGGTTACATTTTTATGTTACCAGGAAGACTAGTTACTAGCAAGGCTATTAATTAGATGTTTTAAATTTTATAAACACTTAATTAAGTTAGAAAAATAATTTTAATTACAATTATGCCTTTGTTTTAAAGGTTTCTAGACAAGTGGCTCTCAGGTGTCACAAGGCATTAAAATTGCCTGGGATTGGGGATCCTGCCTAAAATTCAATATCTAAGTTCTCTTCTCAGGAATTTTGACTCAATAAGTCTAAGGGGGTGGAACCCAGGAAATCACATGTTAAAAAACTTTTAATAGATATGAGTTGGTGATGGACAGGGAGGCCTGGCATGCTGTGGTTCATGGGGTCGCAAAGAGTCGGATACGACTGAGCGACTGAATTGAACTGAATATTCCATCAGCAAGGTGTTTACATCATTGGTGTGGAGCTCAATGAATTCTCACAAACTGAACCCATACATGTAACCAACACCCAGTTCCAGAAACAGAATCTCCTGGCACCCAGAGCCTTCCTGTGCTCTGTCCTCTCACTCTCCTGTCACAGGAGGATATTACACACACTAGGACTCCAGAGGTTAGTTTTGTCTGTTTCTGTATTTCATGGAAACAGGATTGTGCAACTGATACTCTTTGATTCTGTCTTCTCTCAGTCAACATTATGTTTATGAGGTTCGTCAGTACTGTTGTGTGTAATCAGATCATTCATTCTCACTGCCACGTGATATTCCACTGTGTGACTACACCCCAATTTATGTAGTCACTTGATTTTTGTTGGGCATTTGGGTCGCTTCCCATTTGGGCTATTAAACTGGTCCTGCTGTAAACACTGCTGCTTGAACAACCAGGAAAGGGGAGCCCTATAATTAAAGTTCATAAAAGAAAGTCTCAGGACCTGTAAGAATAGTGCCTTAAAGTGAAAGGGGAAAATAATAATGTCAGACTTGTTTTTCTTGCTAAGAGCAAATAATAAGGCTTTTAATGCTATGCCTTAAACAAGAATAGAGGGAAAGAACAGATAAAGAAAGCAGAATTACGTGACTTTTCCTACGTCTTTTCAGTAAGGAAAACACTGGCAGGTAAAAATGGGTAGAGTCCACATGGTTAAGACAGAGCTGAGTCCCAGTATAGGCTAGAAGGTGGTGAGTTAGTAAGCGGCAAAGTCAAATGCTAGCAAATACATCCCTTAAATTTTTTTTTAATTTTTTAATTGAAGGATAATTGCTTTACAGAATTTTGTTGTTTTCTTCCAAACATCAACATGAATCAGCCACAGATATACATATATGCCCTCTCCCTCTTGAACCTCCCCTCCCATCTCCCTCCCCATCCCACCCTCTAGGTTGTTACAGAGCCCCTATTTGACATCCCTGAGTCATACAGCAAATTCCTATTGGCTATCTGTTTTACATATGGTACTATAAGTTTTCACGTTACTCTCTCCATACACCTCACCCTCTCCTTCCTCCCTTGCCAGTCATGTCCATAAATCTGTTCTCTACGTCTGTGTCTCCAGTGCTGCCCTGAAAATTTCATCATTACTATCTGTATAGATTCCATATATTTGTGTGAGCATACAATATTTTTCTTTCCCTTTTGACTTACTTCACTCTGTATAATAGGCTCCAGGCTCATCCACCTCATTGAAACTGACAGATGTGTTCCTTTTTATGGCTGAGTAATATTCCATTGTGTATATGTACCACAGCTCTTTATCCATTCATCTGTCAATGGACATCTAGTTTGCTTCCATGTTCTAGCTATTATAAATAGTACTGCAGTGAACACTGGGGTATATGTGTCTTTTTCAATTTTTGTTTCCTCAGGGTATATGCCTAGGAGTGGGATTGCTGGGTCATATGGTGGTTTAATCCTAGTTTTTAAAGGAATCTCCATATTGCCTTCCATTGTAGCTGTATCAATTTACATTCCCACCAACAGTGAAAGAGGGTTCCCTTTCCTCCACACCCTCTCCAGCATTTACTGTTTGTAGACTTTTTGATGATAGCCATTCTGACCAGTGTGGGATTATATATCATTGTAGTTTCGATTTGCATTTCTTTAATAGTGAAAAATGTTGAGCATCTTTTCATGTTTGTTAGCCATCTGTATATTTTCTTTGGAGAAATGTCTGTTTAGGTCTTTTCCACTTTTGATTGCATTGATTGTTTTTCTGGTATTGAGTCATATGAACTGCTTTTATGTTTTTGAAATTAATCCTATGTCAGTTGTTTCACTTGCTATTATTTTCTCCAATTTGGAGGGTTGTCTTTTCACCTTGTTTATAGTTTCCTTTGCTGTGCAAAAGCTTTTAAGTTTTATTAGGTCCCACTTGTTTATTTTCATTTTTATTTCTATTACTCTAGAAGGTGGGTCATAGAAGATCTTGTTTTAGTATATATCATTGAGAGTTCTGCCTATGTTTTCCTCTAAGAGTTTTATAGTTTCTGGTCTTACATTTAGATCTTTAATCCATTTTGAATTTATTTTTGTGTATGGTGTTAGCAAGTGTTCTAATCTTATTTTTTTTTACAAGTAGCTGTCCAGTTTACCCAGCACCACTTATTGAAGAGGCTATCTTTGCCCTATTGTATATTCTTACCTCCTTTGTCAAAAATAAGGTACCCATAGGTGTGTGGGTTTATTTCTGGGCTTTCTATCTTGTTCCATTGGTCTTTATTTCTGTTTTGTGCCAGTATCATACTGTCTTGATGACTGCAGCTTTGTAGTATAGTCTGAAGTCAGGAAGGTTGATTTCTCCAGCTCTATTCTTCTTTCTCAAGATTGCTTTGGTTATTTGGGGTCTTCTGTGTTTTAGCAAATACATTCTTATCAAAAGAACTTGTACTTGTGATTCTTACAGCCTGAGCAGAGTTCAGACCCCTGGCCTGCCAGCAACTCAGTGTCCACTAGTCACGGGTAAATGCCCTGGATTCAGGGTCTGACAGACATTGGTTTAACACTTTTCTTGTTACCTCACAGTGGGTGGGCAGTGGGGGCATGGCTTACCTTGGGCCAGATCTCCAGATCAGGGTCTCATAAGGCTGCAACCCAGGGGCCAGCTGGGGCTGGGCTTTCATCTGTGGCTTGGGGTCCTCTTCAAGCTCTTGTGGTTGTTGGCTGACTACTTCCTGGCCGCTGTAGACCTCATGACTGCTTGCTGCTTTAAGGCCAGCAGGCGAGCTGTCTGTTCTTGTGTGTGCCTGCTTAGTCCCTCAGTCATGTCCAACTCTTTGTGACCCCATGGACTGCAGCCCGCCAGGCTCCTCTGTCCATGGGGATTCTCCAGGCAAGAATACTGGAGTGAGTTTCCATGCCCTCCTTCAGGGAATCTTCTTGACTTAGGAATCGAACCAGGGTCTCCTGCATTGCAGGCAGATTCTTCACCAGCTGAGCTACCTCAAGCTAAATCTCTTTTAAAGGGCTCACCTGATTAGGTCAGAACCATCCCAAATAATCTCCTTTTGGTGAACAGACTTTAATAAAGTCTAAGTAATTCTGATTTTAGATCTTAATTATATCTTCTAAATCTCATCTTGCTCATAGAATATAATCACAGAAGTGACCTTCATTCTGTTCACAGGTGCTCCCACAGTCAAGCGAAGGAGATTCCACAGGGTATGGACACCAGGGAGAGAGAATTTGGGGGGCCAGTTTATAGACACTTGCATATGTACTATTTTGGGGGATTGCAGATAACTTGATGCAGATTGTGTTGAATCAGTGCTTCCAAAATGGACAGAAGAGAGTACTGGATGGGTAAGACACCAGATGAAATTTTTATTTTTGTATTGTTTTAAATGAGCATTTTTGCCTTTCATAAATTACTTGTATTACCTTCTTATAAGTTAATCAGACACTGATGACATTTTATAGTAAATGCAAAATGAGGATAAAATGAATAGGCCTGATCCATTCATAGCTCCAAGATGCGGCCACTTGGAACTTGCACATTGGAGAAAATAGACCCAAGAGATACCTAAATATTCACACCTGTTTGAATCTGCTACGGCTGCCATAACATAATGCCACTGACATTATGGGCCTTAAACAACAGAAGTTTATTTTTTCAGCATTGTAGTGGCTGGAAGTCTAAGATTAGGTTGCTGGCTGGGTTGGTTCCTGGTTAAACCACGCTTCCTGATGAGTAGATGGATGCCTCCTCGCCGTGTCCTCACATGACTTTTCTTCTGTATGTGCAGACAGAAAAAGAGAGAGCGCTCTGGTGTTTCTTTCTTCTCTTCTAAGGATGCCAGTCCTAGCTGTTAGGACCCACCCTTATGACATCATGTAACTTTACCTCCTTCTAGGTCCTGTTTCCACACACAGTCATGCTGCGGGTGAGTGCTTCAACACAGGAATCTGGGGGCCACACTTCAGTCCATGGTAATACTTAAAAGTATCCATGGACAGTGAACAACCTGTGGAGTTTCCTGCTGTTGATTACCTGTGTTTTAGAAGTTACTAATCACCATTCATAGATTCATGCATATATCCCAAGAAATCTCTCCATCTGTTTTCTACCTTTGCTGAAAATAAGTGTCTTGGACTGGTCGTCTGTTACCAAGGCAACAAGGACACAGGCTGCCCTGAACAGTGCCTCAGAGCCATCTCAGTCCATGGTTCTGACAGAATTACTGCAAACTGTGCCAAACCCAATGAGATGTATCATTTTTCTGGTAATGAGAGAAGAAAGGTCCTCATAAAGGGAATACAGCAGAATTATGGTTACATGCCAGAAGTATACCTTCTTCTAATGGATGATGTTTGTCTCTCTCTAAGGAAAGGTGTAAACCACAAGAATATAGACACCTCTCACACATGGGTTAGGTATGGCAGGCTCTGTGGTAGAGATCACTGCTTATAAACCTAAAGTATGTTTTCTAAGCCTCTGTTTTAGAAAGGGGTGGGAATGTACTCTGTGAGGAAGCTACATTTTCTGTGCCGCCCCCACCTTCCCCTTCCTCCCGTCCTCACCCCTCCTGCTCCACCTACAAGTGATCAGCGCATCCAGATAATTGCCTGGGATTCACAGAAAGGCTCTTACAGGTGGGCACATGGCTAGCTTGTGCCCCTGTCTGTCCTTCTCCACCCTCTGCGTTTCCTCTTATTTTCTTCCTGGATTATTGATGTGATGTCTGGCAACAGAGTAGCCATTTGGATGATTAGAACTTCAGGCACCATCTGGGATAAGAGTTAAGCTCCAGAAGAGAAGCCTCACCTTAAGCAAGATGGACCTAAATGTGGAATAAGCCTAGGTCCATAATATCACTATGGAACTGCTGTTATCAACCATGGAACTCTTTCACATGAGGGAGAAATAATCTCTGCTACTAGCTGCATAAAGCCAATTCCTAACTGGTAGAAAGTAAATCTCAAAATGAAAAAATTACCTTGGAAAATCCTTTAACCCCTCATAAATAATATGTAAATCCTGAATGGGTTGTAGGTGCAGAGAGATGCTGAGCCTTTAATTCTTGGGGCCAGTCAAGAAAAACAAGATTGCATTAAATTCTGTCCTTGTATTGTTGTAAATTAAGTGTTTGTCCTTCAGGAATTAGCTACATTGCTTTCAGAGACAGTAATTCAGCTATCAAAAATCATGTGTGGTCTGAAATGAAAAATCTGGGAAGCACCAGTATATATAATCCTGACAGTTGACAGCAACATATATGTTTGTACCTTTGTGTGTGTGCATAGTAATTCCATCTTTAATTTTCATACAGAACTTTATGGCTTTAACTGTATTACTTAATATATCTCTACGATTTTTAACGAACATTTCAATTCTTTTTCAAGGCTGTTGAACAGTCATCAGCATCATCATCCTGACTATTGGAGCAGGATGACTGGGATTCTTTAGTCATTCAGACTTTCTCTCTACATGGTTTTTGATGAGCTCAGTTTGATTACATCTGCATGGTATGAGTTCTTTAGCAAAATTCTGCAGAGAATTATCTACATGATTGAAACTCTTCCCCCACTCTGTTGTTCTTCCTCTTGCATTTGATTCAGCTCTATTTTACATTCAAAGACGAGAAAAGTCACTGCTGCAAAGTGGCTCTGTCAAGCTGTGGGTAGGTAGAACTCTAAGAAGAATGACAAGTTGAGAGGTTTTGGAACTCAGATTTCCCCAAGGAATGTTACCAGGTTGCTAAGCTATACAGAGTATCTTAACAACCAGGGAGCCACATAGGGCTCCTTGGAGCAAGAGCGGGAGAAACCAGAGGGGAGACAGTTACATTCATTTGGAAGCCTTGGACATTAGGGCTTTCTCTGCCAATTAAGGATTCCCAGCTCAAGTACAAAGATTTCAGGAAATCAATGACAACTCAAGACAGACCCATTACAAGGCTTGAAGGGTATCACAAGCCTTGAGTTCCTGTCAGCCAGATCACCTTCCTTTAAAATTGACCTCAGGTATAATTTTAAATTCATCATTAAAATACTTTCTTTAAAGTTTTAGGTTTGATTCTGTTGATGGACCACAGTTGACGTGACCTTTTCAAGACTACATAAAAGCCAATTAAGTCTGTTTTGAGGAAATGGGGAGTTACCTTTAAAGTAAACCACCTATTTTTGAGAGATCAACAAATAAAAATGCCAAATTTGTGGGATAAGAACATTTATTCTTTGAAAAGGTTTACTTAATAAATATTTATTGAGCATAAACTATGTGACAGGTGGAAAATTTGACTAGATCACTGCCTGCTTGATACACCCTATAGAGAAAAGCAAAAATAAACACATGAATGTAAAAAAAAAAAGTCAGAGTGACATACATTATGAGTTATGAAGACAGTTTAAAGAGGATTGAGGGAAAGAGAATGAGATAATGGTAGAAACAACTTTGGAGAGGGGTAGACTATGCCAAAGCCTTTGACTGTGTGGATCACAATAAACTGTGGAAAATTCTGAGAGATGGGAATACCAGACTACCTGACCTGCCTCTTGAGAAATCTGTATGCAGGTCAGGAAGCAACAGTTAGAACTGGACATGAAACAACAGACTGGTTCCAAATAGGATAAGGAGTGCGTCAAGGCTGTATATTTTCACCCTGCTTATTTAACTTATATGCAGAGTACATCATGAGAAACGCTGGGCTGGAAAAGAACAAGCTGGAATCAAGATTGCCGGGAGAAATATTAATAACCTCAGATATGCAGATGACACCACTCTGAAGGAAGAAAGTGAAGAAGAACTAAAAAGCCTCTTGATGAAAGTGAAAGAGGAGAGTGAAAAAGTTGGCTTCAAGCTCAACATTCAGAAAACGAAGATCATGACATCCAGTCCAATCACTTCATGGGAAATAGATGGGTAAATAGTGGAAACAGTGTCAGACTTTATTTTGGGGGCTCCAAAATCACTGCAGATGGTGACTGTAGCCATGAAATTAAAAGACACTTACTCCTTAGAAGAAGAGTTCTGACCAACCTAGATAGCATAATCAAAAGCAGAGACATTACTTTGCCAACTAAGGTCTGTCTAGTCAAGGCTATGGTTTTTCCAGTAGTCATGTATGGATGTGAGAGTTGGACTGTGAAGAAGGCTGAGCACCGAAGAATTGATGCTTTTGAACTGTGGTGTTGGAGAAGACTCCTGAGAGTCCCTTGGACTGCAAGGAGATCCAACCAGTCCATCCTAAAGGAGATCAGGCCTGGGATTTCTTTGGAAGGAATGATGCTAAAGCTGAAACTCCAGTACTTTGGCCACCTCATGCGAAGAGTTGACTCATTGGAAAAGACCCTGATGCTGGAAGGGATTGGGGGCAGGAGGAGAAGGGGACAACAGAGGATGATATGGCTGGATGGCATCACGGACTCGATGGACACGAGTCTGAGTGAACTCCAGGAGTTGGTGATGGACAGGGAGGCCTGGCGTGGTGCGATTCATGTGGTCGCAGAGTCGGACACGACTGAGCGACTGAACTGAACTGAACTGACTGAGGAAGCCCTTGGAGAAGGAAATGGCAACCCACTCCAGTATTCTTGCCTGAAAAATTCCATGGACAAAGGAGCCTGATGGGCTGCAGTCCATGGGGTTGCAAAGACTTGGACATGACTGAGCACACACACATACACAGGAAGCCTTTTGGAGAACATCTTATCCAGACAAAGCCATGAACAAGGTGAGGGAGGAAGCGATGGGAAGATCTGGGTGGTCAGGGGCTCTGCAAATGTAAAATGGTTCTGCATTCATCACCTAAATAACAGTCTACACATCTCAAGGAATTCAGAGCAACTTAGCTGCTCATTAATCAGCTATTGTCTGCTTTGGTAAGCATACATTTTGCATATGTGCTATTTGGGACTAAATTAAATCTACATTTAATATATATCTGCATGGTATTTTCCAAGTAAATGGCCAGGACTAGACTGATTAATAATGTTTTTAAAACTACCTATTCTGATGATTTTTGTGTCATGTGGTCTAGATAAAATTCAATAATTTACTAATATATAGGTAGATTTTAGAGGCTTTAGATAAGGAAATATTTTTCCCAGTACTTACATGATTCTGAGTGGTGAATGATAATTTTAATTAGATTTTCCCACAGAGTTACCTGAGTACAGGTTTTTCTTCTGTTCTTCAGGATGAAAGCACAGTTTTAGCATCACAATTAAAATAGAATTATAAACAGAACTTGGCTACTTTGACTCAGCAAATCTTTTGGATGTATCCTCTTAAGACATTTCAGCCTAGGTTTTATAATAAGGCAGTCAGGCTAGTAGTGACGGAATTCCAGTTGAGGTGAAGGGAAGTCCAGTTGAGCTGTTTCAAATCCTAAATGATGATGCTGTGAAAGTGCTGCACTCAATATGCTAGCAAATTTGGAAAACTCAGCAATTGCCATAGGACTGGAAAAGGTCAGTTTTCATTCCAATCTCAAAGAAAGGCAGTGCCAAAGAATGATCAAACTACTGCACAGTTGCACTCATCTCACACACCAGTAACTTAACTTCAGCTCAGTTCAGTCACTCAGTTGTGTCTGACTTTCCATGTCCCCATGAACCACAGCATGCCAGGCCTCCCTGTCCATCACCAATTCCTGGAGTTCACCCAAACTCATGTCCATCAAGTCAGTGATGCCGTCCAGCCATCTCATCCTCTGTTGTCTCCTTCTCCTCCTGCCCCTAATCCCTCCCAGCATCAGAGTCTTTTCCAATGAGTCAGCTCCTCGCATGAGGTGGCCAAAGTACTAGAGTTTCAGCTTTAGCATCATTCCTTCCAATGAAATCCCAGGGCTGATCTCCTTCAGAATGGACTGTTTGGATCTCCTTGCAGTCCAAGGGACTCTCAAGAGTCTTCTCCAACACCACAGTTCAAAAGCATCAATGCTTCGGCGCTCAGCCTTCTTCACAGTCCAACTCTCACATCCATATATGACTACTGGAAAAACCATAGCCTTGATTAGATGGAACTTTGTTGGCAAAGTAATGTCTCTGCTTTTGAATATGCTGTCTAGGTTGGTGATAACTTTTCTTCTAAGGAGTAAGCGTCTTTTAATTTCATGGATGCAGTCACCATCTGCAGTGATTTTGGAACACCAAAAATAAAGTCTGACACTGTTTCCACTGTTTCCCATCTATTTGCCATGAAGTGATGGGACCAGATGCCATGATCTTCATTTTCTGAATGTTGTTTTAAGCCAACTTTTTCACTCTCCTCTTTCACTTTCATCAAGAGGCTTTTAGTTCCTCTTCACTTTCTTCCATCAGAGTGGTGTCATCTGCATATCTGAAGTTATTGATATTTCTCCCAGCAATCTTGATTCCAGCTTGTGTTTCTTCCAGCCCAGCATTTCTCATGATATACTCTGCATATAAGTTAAATAAGCAGGGTGACAATATACATCCTTGACGTACTCCTTTTCTTATGTGCAACTAGTCTGTTGTTCCATGTCCAGTTCTCACTGTTGCTTCCTGACTGGCACACACTAGTAAAGTAATGCTCAAAATTCTTCAAGGCAGACTTCAACAGTATGTGAACCATGAACTTCCAGAGGTTCAAGCTGGTTTTAGAAAAGGCAGAGGAACTAGAGATCAAATTGCCAACATCCACTGGATCACTGAAAAAGCAAGAGAGTTCCAGAAAAACATCTACTTCTGCTTTATTGACTATGTCAAACCCATTGACTGTGTGGATCACAACAATCTGTGGAAAATTCTTAAAGAGACGGGGGGTACCATACCACCTTACCTGCATCTTGAGAAATCTGTATGCAGGTCAAGAAGCAACAATTAGAACTGTATATGGAATGACAGACTAGTTCTAAGTCAGGAAAGAAGTATGTCAAGGCTGTATATTGTCACCCTGCTTATTTAACTTATATGCAGAGTATATCATGAGAAATGCTGGACTGGAAGAAACACAAGCTGGAATCAAGATTGCTGGAAGAAATAGCAATAACCTCTGATATACAGATGAAACCATTCTGATGGCAGAAAGTAAAGAAGAACTAAAGAACCTCTTGATGAAAGTGAAAGAGGAGAGTGAAAAAGTTGGCTTAAAACAACATTCAGAAAACTAAGATCATGGCATCTGGTCCCATCACTTCATGGCAAATAGATGGGGAAACAGTGGAAACAGTGTCAGACTTTATTTTGGGGGGCTCCAAAATCACTGCAGATGGTGACTTCATCCATGAAATTAAAAGATGCTTACTCCTTGGAAGGAAAGTTATGACCAACCTAGACAGCATATTAAAGCAGAGACATACTTTGCCAACAAAAGTCTGTCTAGTCAAAGCTATGGCTTTTTCAGTAGTCATGTATGGATGTGAGAGTTGGACTATAAAGAAAGCTGAGCACTGAAGAACTGATGCTTTTGAACTGTGGTGTTGCAGAAGACTCTTGAGAGTCCCCTGGACTGCAGGAAGATCCAACCAGTCCATCCTAAAGGAAATTAGTCCTAAATATTCATTGGAAGGACGCATGCTGAAGCTCAAACTCCAGTATTTTGGCTACCTGATGTGAAGAACTGACCCATTTGAAAAGACCCTGATGCTGGGAAATATTGAAGGTGGTGGAGAAGGGGACGACAGAGGATGAGATGGTTGGATGGCATCACCGACTCAATGGACATGAGTTTGAGTAACTTTGGGAGTTGGTGATTGACAGGGAGGCCTGGCATGCTGCAGTCCATGGGGTCACAAAGAGCTAGACATGACTGAGCGAAGTGACTGAACTGAACTGAGTCAGGCAAGACCCAAGATATTTAGTAAGAATAGTTAAAATGTTCACATTTGCAAATTGTTTAGTTTTTAAAGAGATTAATATAAAGAAGGATAAGTTTTCTACCACTATCGCTGGCATTTAGTTGCAATGTCCTGTTCTTACCTGAGTGTAAATCTTGGAGTTCGAGCCTATTTATACAGCTCTGCTGAGCAGCAGACACCGACACCCACAGTTTGGTGAGTAAAACATGTTTTTAGTACTTCGTTTCCCACAATTTTGGGATGTAGTCTGAACATGTGATGGGAATGTGTCTTTCACGTGAACATTACTATCATGTGTAGCATGGTGGGGAAAAGAGGCTGACAACTCCTGTCTATTATATAGCAAATACCTATGAAACTAGACTACTAGAAAGTGTGCTTTCCCCCTACCCCTTGTGTTGTTTTTTAAAACTTTTTTGGCTTTTAAAATATGTCTACTATTTATCATATGACTGTATTTGAAAGTGAAAGTCACTCAGTTGTGTCTGACTCTGCAACCCCATGGACTATACAGTCCATGGAATTCTCCAGGCCAGAATACTGGAGCGGGTAGCCTCTCCCTTCTCCATGGGATCTTCCAACCCAGGGATCGAACTCCAGGTTTCCTGCATTGCAGGCAGATTCTTTACCAGCTGAGTCACAAGGGAAGCCCAAGAATACTGGAGTGGGTAGCCTATCCCTTCTCCAGCAGATCTTCCCAATCCAGGAGTTTGGTCCCTAGTAAATAATCCATGGAAATTTGTAGAAGTAACTATAGCTGATTTAGTCTACTGAATCCATCCATCGTATATATGTGTTTTCCATTGATGGATTTCTCTAATACTGGTTTAGGGAAACTTTTGGTCACTTCATTACAAAATCAGTGAGATTTCTGTTTCTCTAATAAAGATAATACTTATGAGTAAGTTATATATTTCCTTGTCTCTACTTCTATTAATTCCTTACTTTAAGTAATATGTTCTCTTTTTCTCTTGTTTTGGGAGGAAAAAAATCCACTCTTTATGAGAATGAATGATTGTTTCATTTCTTCTGGATTTGTGTCTTAAAAAGTTACAGTCCAAAATCAATTCTTGTTATAAAGAGAAATCTTTAATAGCTAAATATTATTCCAAGCCAATTAATGGACTTGAAAGCTTTCCATTAAAATCACTGAGCAATGAATTATCAGTCAATTAAAAAGTGCTGAAATCAATATAGGCAATAGGAAGGAGAGTAAATGTGGCTATTATTAAGAGCAACAAAATGGTTTGAAGTGGTGGTAGTCTGGTCACTAAGTCATGTCTGACTGTGAGCGACCCTATGGCCTGTAGCCTGCCAGGCTCCTCCATCCATGAGAATCTCCAGGCAAGTGTACTGGAGTGGGTTGCTTTTTCCTTCTTCAGGGGACCTTCCTGATTCAGGGATTGAACCTGCATCTCTTGGGTCTCCTGCACTGCTGGCAGATTATTTATGGACTGATCCACCAGGGAAGCTCTAGTGAGGTAGTTGTTTTTCAATTGCTAATATTTTTAGAGCAGTTTTTAAGCTTAGGGAAAAACTGAGCAGAAAGTACAGGGAGTTCCATATCCCTCTGCCCAGCTTCTCCTATTGTTAATCTTGCAGTAGTGTGGTACATTTGTTACAACTGATGAACCAAGACTATACATTATTAACTAAAGTCTATAGTTTACATTAGAGTTCACTCTCTGTTGTATAGTTCTAAGGGTTTTAACAAAATGCATAATGTCATGTATCCATTTTCATGGTATTGAATAGTATAGAGGTTTCACTGCCCCCAAATCTCCTATGCTCTGCCTATTCATTACTCCTCCACTTCCCATCTGGAAGCCCTGGGAACTGCTGATCTTTTATAATCTCTAGTTATCCTTTTTCTGGAATGTAACATATTTAAAATTATATAGTATGTAGCATTTTCAAATTGATCTCACTTAGTAATATGTGCTTGCTGTGCTGTGCTTAGTAGCTCAGTCATGTCCAACTCTCTGAAACTCCATGGACCGTAGTCCACCAGGCTCTTCTGTCCATAGGGATTCTCCAGGAAAGAATCCTGGAGTCAGTAGGCTATCCCTTCTCCAGAGGAACTTCCCAACCCAGAAATTGAACCGGGGTCTCCTGCATTATAGGTGGATTCTTTACCAACTGAGCTACCTGGGAAGCCCATTTACGTTTCCTTAAACATGACTTTTCAGGGCCTGAAAACTCATTTCTTTTTAGCACTGAACAGTATTCCAATGTATGGATGTGCACACTTTGTTTATCCATTCCTACTAAAGGACACCTTGATTATTCCAATTTTTGGAAGTTATGAATAAACATTACTTGTAGGTTTCTGTGTGGATGTGTTTTCAACTCTCTTTGAGTAAACTTGGAATGCGATTGCTGGATCCTGTGGTAAGAGTATATTTAGCTTTGTAAGAAACGTCTAAACTGTTGTCTAAAGGGGCTGTACCATTTTGCATTTCCATCAGTGATGAATGGGCATTCCTGTTGCTCTACACCCTCACCAGAATTTGGTGTTGTCAATGTTTTGGATTCTAGCCATTTTTAACAGGTGTAGCAGTATCATGTTGTTGTTTCAACTTGCAGTTCTCTAATGACAAATGATGTTGAGTATCTGTTCATATGAATGCTTATTTGCCATCTGATAATCTTCTTTGATGGGCTTCCCTGGTGGCTCAGATGGTACAGAATCTGCATGCAACGAAGGAGACCTAGGGTTGATCCCCGGGTCGGGAAGACCCCGGAAGAAAGGAATGGCAACCCACTCCGGTATCCTTGCCTGGAGAATCCCATGGACAGAATCTTCTTTGATGAGGTGTTCAGATCTTTTGCCCAGTTTTTAATTGGGCTATTTCTTTATCTTTTACCTCTTAGGCCTATGACACTGGGTCTAATAAACAACTGTTGAGTGGCTGGAAAAAAATCATTAAATATTACTGAACACTGCAAATAACAACATGCCCCAAACTCTCCAGTTTATTATCTGTAGATACAATATTATTCTTTTGCTGTTGGATTTTTTTTTCTCCTTCAAGTTTTACCATCCTCTCAGAAGATACAAATTTAAGATGCTGGTTTTCTTAAGAGTACAATATGAAAAGTCCTCATTTACAGTAAACTGAATGTAAAGCACATTTGTGGGTGTTGTATTTTAAAGCTAACATTTTATTATATCAAAATTGACTGATAACCATGTCATATATTTTATGTATGTAATGTTTTACGTTTCTCACAAGTGCTTCAGTTTTTCCAGGGAAAAATTTTTATCTGTTCCACTTATGTCTATCTTGATTTTAATGTTTACAAAAATTTGGTCTTAAAGTATAAAATTAGCCCACATTAACAAATAACATTCTTATTTGTTGTCTCAGGGCAACAAAGGGCAAACAAAGATGATGGAGAAACATTTGGTGTGCAAGAAAATGTCTAGAACCCCTTGTCTGAATGATCGTCATGCTGTGATTTCAGGGTTTGAGCACCTCTGGAAGTGAGGTTAACAAAGTACACTCCAAGACCTTCTGTGGCAAGAGTGGAGAGGAGGAAACCAACACTGTGAACATGAGCCTCAAATCCCCGATGTCTGCTCCTCAGTTTGAGAGCAAAGGCAGCCATATTTCAGCTAGAAATGGAAGCTGTTTTCTAGTCAGACACACTCCTCATCCCAGAAGGGTCTGCCACATCAAAGGTGAGGTAATTCAGAGTCCTAGAATGTCTCTCCTCTTCTTTCGGGCTACTTGATGATTCTAGTGGGTAAACACGGGGGTGTTATTCAAAATACTGAACCACTGGTGAGGCACAGGCACTGACTGTTGGGACCAGATGCCAGCACCAGAGCTAGGGCAGAGAGACCCACAGAAAACTCCTGTGCAGGCACTTACCCCTGGATTACTTTGTCGATAGGAAAGGGACCTGGAGAGGTGCCAAAGGGGCCTCTCAGGAAGCTCAGGGCAGCAACTGACCCAGTGATATGAAAGTATCTCAATTTTTGACAACCTGTACAGTCGTGCCAACGTCTACATGTTAAATACCAGCCTGGAGAACCATGCATGTCATTAACTCTTTCATTCTCTCTCAATCCTTTCTTTTTCTCCTCTCCCTCCCTTTCCCCCTTTCCTTCCTCTCTCCAACTTTCCCTCTCCTTCTTCATCATTTTGAAATTTTAGTTTTGGTCACACCATATACTCCTAAAATTTTTTGCCTATTCCCTGTAGTTTTTTTTTTTTTTTTTTTTTAATTCTGCAGTAAATGTTGGAATCTCTTCACAGGTAAGTCCTTGGCCATTTCTCTCTATACCATAATCCTAGTCAAATTTACTAATTCCCACTGTGAAACATTATCCAGAAGCTTGTTGTGCAATTTCTTGGGAAACAAAGCAGCCATCTATTACTGTCTCTCATAGTTCACTTATTAACAGAGCTGGGTCCTACACACGTAAGCTTCCTAAGCTGCCCAGTCTTATATAACACAGCATTGATACTAAAAAGAGGGCCTGGATATAATTCAATATTTGAGCCAAAAGCAAATAGCTATTATAGGAGAATGAATGAACCCAGAAGGCTCTGAGGAAGGAGGTTCCTTTTTTCTAGGTTTCCCTTCCTTCCCACACAACTTACCTTGTCCTGCCTCCTGTTCCTCACTCTAATGACCCTCTCTTCCGCCAGCACAGAAGAGCCAATGTATGTCTTTTATGGGGCCTTGTTACATTGAGATATTCTGGATGCTTTCAAAAATCTAAATCTGATATTCCTGAAGAGGGCTAACATATTCCTTCTTAGTCATTATTAAGACATGGGAAATGAGAGGTCTGTCTGGGATAGCAGCAAATCTACTCCACTTAACTCCTAGACCAAAGATCAAAGATGTGGGCCTTGGTTCTCAAAGCTAACAAAATGGCAGGATATTTTAAGAAGGGATGTGTCGCAAACATAATTTGCTACACTGACTTTTAAAGATTGTCCACCCAGCACCGGTTCATAAAATCTGAAGTCTGACATCTTTACATACATTTTATAATATCTGGTTGGAAAATTGCTGGGCATTCAAAGAAAACCTGCCCAAAACCTAATCTGGTGGTTTGTTCTTCTTATCCGTACTCACTTAGGTTTGAATAACATTCCAATCTGTTATGTGAATGATGATGAGAACTCATTCAGAACATTGTGGGGTGTTGGCCAGTCCCACCACTCACAGAAAGATGAGATACCATATGCCAGATGCAGCTACCCACCCAGTGCTGTGGCCACGGAGAGCCCTGTCTCGCCAGCCCTTAACAAGATCAAAGTGCCCCCACGGCCTCATTCTGGTGAGTCCCTCTCAATTCATGAAATCTTTCCTGAGGCTTCCTGCCAACTATCAGGAGGGAAAATATCTATATAATTGCTCACATAGCTGCAGTCATTTTAAAATAGTCATGAAATTTTCCCACTGTGAAATAGTTATTCATTATAAAAATTTCCGCTCACCTAATCTCAGTTCAATACTGTTAATAAATATGATTTAAAATTATCATTATTATTAATTGTGCCCAAGCCAAATTTGGCATGGTTCTAGTCTCTAAGCCCTACAAAAGTAGCTGAGAGACACCAAAAAACGAATGTTAGCCAACAGTGGTAGAGAAACTACTCCAAACCAAAACTGAGTCAGGGAGATGCAGTAAGGATGGAATGTCATGTTTACCTTTTCCTCACTGGGCGGTCACTCCTTAAAGTCAGGGCCCAGTTTTACTGTTCTACCAGGTCCTGCAACAGGACCTGATCTTTAGCAAACATTTAATTCAATTAATTCACGCTTATTAAGTTAAATTTAAAATGATTACTCAAAAGTACAGCATGATGACTAGTTAGTAATACTATATCATATATTTGAAAGTTACAGTAGATTTTTAAATTTCTCATTACAAGAAAAAATATGCAACTATTGGTGATGGATGTTAACTAAACTGATAATCATTTTACAATATACATATATCAAGTCATTATGTCATACAAGGAGTTCTAGATGATAGAAATTATATCCAGTACTTTTCCCTCTGCCCTTTATAATTACCAACTATTACTAACACTTTCAGGCACATGAAAATTATTTTGGTATAATGCGGTGAAACACATGTATCTTCCAAAAGATATCAGTAAGAGGAATAGATTCCATTCTAGAGTCTTCACATGAGTTAACTCATTTCATCCTTTTCACCTGCAATGAAGAATTAAAACCCACTTATTCCACCATCTTTCTAGTGTCCCTTCTTGTATTGTAGACCTAGAAACCTACAAATTATTTTTGCAAGAGCCCCTTGATGAGAATGAGGAGTTGCCATCTGGTAAGACTTATACTGCAGACGTAGGGCTAAAGTCATCTTTTTGGCTGCTGTTTGCTATCAAGTGTGGCTGGAGACATGATGTTTTCCTAACATAGCATCTCAGTGTTCAGATACTGGATTTATGAGTGTTAAAAGGCAAAATCAGCAGATGTGGTGATCTTCTGATTGCAACAATGATCCAATGCCTAAGATTTAGCCTCATGGACATTGTGACAGCAATTGACATGGCCATGGCCTCCCGAGTCTCCTTCCTTCAATTGTGATAAAGGTTGTGCCCGCTTTGGTGGGTCAGGCGCATGGTGTTGTTCTTGAAATGATTTGTGAAGATCAAGACAGAGTTCACTCTCACCTTCCCCCGCTACGCTCATAAGTCTATTCTCTACTAGCAGTGACATATGTACACTGTCATGTGTAAAACAGATAGTGAGAAGTTGCTATATAACACAGGGAGCCCAGCCTGGTGCTTTGTGATGACCTAGAGGGGAGGGAGTGGGGAGGGGAGGAAGGCTCAACAGGAAGCGGATATGCACATATAATAATTTATATATATATATATAATAATATATACATATTAATTGGAGAAGGCGATGACACCCCACTCCAGGACTCTTGCCTGGAAAATCCCATGGACAGAGGAGCCTGGTAGGCTGCAGTCCACGGGTTTGCTAGAAGTTGGACACGACTGAGTGACTTCACTTTCACTTTTCACTTTCATGCATTGGAGAAGGAAATGGCAACCCACTCCAGTGTTCTTGCTTGGAGAATCCCAGGGACGGGGGAGCCTGGTGGGCTGCTGTCTATGGAGTTGCACAGAGTTGGACACGACTGAAGCGACTTAGTTGCAGCAGCATATATATTAATAATAATTCATGCTGTTGTGACTATACAGGGGATATATATATTTATATAAAAGGGGATATATATATATAATTTTTATATATGTAATTTATATATATATGACAATTCACATTGTTGTACAGTAGAAACCAACACAATGTTGTAAAGCAATATTCCACCAATTAAGAAAAATCTATATAAAAGAGTTCACTGCTCCTACTCTTCTAGTGATATTATAAACAGCTAAATTCTATGTATTATTTACATTTTTGCTTAAAATAGATGAGAGGTTTCTGTTTTCCACAAGTGGACACTAAGCAGAATCACTACCCATAATTCTCACTACTTGGAGAGAGGTAACTTTATACTTAAAAATCTTTCCTCAGCTAGAACTAATGAATTCAGTTACTACTGTTATATGCATAAAATCTTTGAGCTTTTAAAAAGTTGTTTTGTTAACTACAGCTTCAGTGGCGGGGGTGGGGGGAATAGCATCACACAGAATGTATCTTTAAATGAATGCAAAGGGAAATTAAGCAAATATTTAAGTGTAATTAAGGGCAATTTAATTAGATGGCTATGTTAAATTGGCAGGGTTGCAAGACAGATGAAATACATAGAATAAAGAATGTAATTATAACTCAACACATCTCTTTTTGTCTACAGGGCAAAGAGTGCACATGTAATCTCTTTAGTTAGAGAAAGTGACAGTCATATGGACAGAAAACAAAGAAAACATGTCTTATACTGAAATACATACTTTTTAAGAACCAGTTTACCCAGATCAAGGAAGTTCTTGTCGTATTTCTTTATCACTTTTCCATGGGCCTAGAATTCGTTTTATAAATACGCTTTATTATGTCGTTAAAGTACAATTCTACCTGCAGGTTTTCTAGTATTTATAAATAGATCCCTGGGTTGACTTTAATTGAAATTCAGATGTACTTTCATTCATTTCAGCAAGTGATGGATGTATCATGTGGTAGAAATTATTTTTCAGTTTGATCTAAATAAATATATTTTTCCTATCATTTCAGAGCCCTGTCGAAAAGTCAAGGAGTGCTTCAAAACTTCCAGTGATAATCCCTTAGCAATTAAAAAGGTAAAGAAATAACTATTTATAGCTACCTATTTGGTTTTGACTTCTATCATTTCCTCTCCTTTTCTACACATATCTTTCTGGAAAAGTTTTTCACAGTATTTTTTCTACAGCTTTAAGTATAATTAACATGATATAAAATGTACATTTTTAAAGAGTTCAGCTTGATGAATTTTGACATACATATTCACAGACTCAAATCAAGAAAATAAAAACTCCCCAAAGTTTTCTCATGACCCTGGCCCTCCCACAGGCAAATATTTATCTGTCACTAAAGATTACCATGCATTTTTAAGGATTTTAGGTAAATGAATTTACACTGCTCTTTTAAAAACCTGGTTTCTTTAACTCAGCATGTTTAAGACTCATTCATCTTGTTATATGTATCATTCCTTTTATATTGCTGAGTAGTATTCACTTATATTGGTATCTCACAGGTTTTTTATATGTTCATCTGTTGATGGACTTACGTTGTTTCCAGTTTTTAACAAAGCTGATATGAACACTGTCTACAAATCTTTGTATGGATATTTTTTTCTTTTCTCTTGGGTACATAAGTAAGAGCGGAATGACTGGGTCTTACGGTGGTGTGTGTTAGTCATTCAGCCGTGTCTGACTCTTTGCAACCTCATGGACTGTAGTCTGCCAGGCTCCTCTCTCAATAGGATTCTCCAGGCAAGAATACTGGAGTGGATTGCCATTTCCTCCTCCAGGGGATCTTCCCAACCCAGGGATCAAACCTGGGTCTCCTGCATTGCAGGCAGATTCTTTACTGTCTGAACCACCAGGGAGGCTGGGTCTTACAGCAAATGTATGTTTAAATTTTTAAGAAACTGCCAAAGTTTCCAAAGTGGTTGTAGGATTCTACATTCTCACCAGTTATATATAATGGTTTCCTTTCCTGCATATCCTGTTAAAACTTAATATGACCAATATTTTTATGTGGCCAGTCTAGTGGGTGTGCAATGGTATCTCACTGTGGTCTTAATTTGTCCAATGACATGTTTTCATGTTCTTATTTGCCATCCATGTATTTTTTTAATGTAAAGTATATGTTCAAATATTTTGTCAGTTTTTTTTTTAAATGGGGTGTTGGTCTCTTTATCATGAAGTTTTAAACATTTGTTATATATTCTAATACAATTCTTTTGTCACACATACATTTAGCAAATGTTTTCCTCCAATTGAGGCTTACCTTTTTTTTGGTAATAGTGTCTTTTGAAGAATCAAAATGTACAATTTTTATAAATCCCAAATTGAAACTCTTTTTCCTATGGTTTCAAATTCACATGCTGTTTATCTGTTTCTTGTGCCTTACTGCAATGGCTGACCTCTAGTACGGTGTTGAATTAAAGTGAGGACAGCAGACATTCTTGCCTTGTACCTAATCACAGGGGGAAAACATTCAGACTTTTGCCATTATGGTATTAGTTTACTTTATCAAGAGGTGCCATTTACATGGCTGAAGAAGTTTGTATTTCTAGTGTTCTGAGAGTTTTTATCAGAAATGGAGATAGGATTTTGCCAAATGCTTTTTCAGCATCTATTTGAAATGATCATGTGATTTTTCTTTTAGTCTGTTAATAATGGTGAATTGCATTGGTTAACCAAATGTTAAACTAGACTGCACTGCTGGGAGAAAACTCCACTTGATTATGATGTATTATTTTTATATATTTAATTCAATAAAACAGAGTTTAGCATTTTTGTGTCTATGTTCATAGGGGATATTTGTAGTTTACTGGTAATGAGTGTCTTTCCTGGTTTTGGTAAATGGCTTCATAAAATCAGTTGGAAACTCCTTTTAATAGTCTAGGAAATTTTACGTATAATTAGTATTATTGTTTATTTAAAAGTTTAGTAGAATTCTTCAGTGAAACCATCTGAACCTGGAGTTTTCTTTAAATCAAGATTTTGGTTATGTTTTTTCAAAAAATGTGTCCATTTCATCTAAGTTGTTGAATTTACTGATAAGAAGTCATTCATGAAATAGTCTTTAAATTATTACATAATCTGCAGATGTTCTGTCTCTTATTCTTGATATCGGTGTGTAACTAGTCTTTTTTTCCTGATGCTCCAAGTTAGAGGTTTATTAGTTGTATTGAATCTTAAAGGATCAGCTTTTCATTTCATTGATGATCTCTATTTTGTTTCTATTTCACTGACTTTGGTTCATGTCTTTATATAAGATGAAAACTTATGTGTTGAATTGAGACATTTTCCCTTTATAATACAGGCATATATCAGTTCAGTTCAGTCGCTCAGTGGTGTCCAACTCTTTGCGACCCCATGAATAGCAGCACGCCAGGCCTCCCTGTCCATCACCATCTCCCCGGAGTTCACTCAGACTCACGTCCATCGAGTCTGTAATGCCATCCAGCCATCTCATCCTCTGTCATCCCCTTCTCCTCCTGCCCCCAATCCCTCCCAGCATCAGAGTCTTTCCAATAGTCAGCTATTCTCATGAGGTGGCCAGAGTACTAGAGTTTCAGCTTTAGCATCATTCCTTCCAAAGAAATCCCAGGGCTGATCGCCTTCAGAATGGACTGGTTGGATCTCCTTGCAGTCCAAGGGACTCTCAAGAGTCTTCTCCAACACCACAGTTCAAACCCATCAATTATTCGGCACTCAGTCTTCTTCACAATCCAACTCTCACATCCATACATGACCACAGGAAAAACCATAGCCTTGACTAGATGGACGTTAGTCGGCAAAGTAATGTCTCTGCTTTTGAATATACTATCTAGGTTGGTCATAACTTTTCTTCCAAGGAGTAAAGCGTCTTCTAATTTCATGGCTGCATTCACCATCTGCACTGACTTTGGAGCCCTCAAATATAAAGTCTGACACTGTTTCCACTGTTTTCCCATCTATTTCCCATGAAGTGATTGGACCGGATGCCATGATCTTTGTTTTTTGAATGTTGAGCGTTAAGCCAACTTTTTTCACTCTTCTCTTTCACTTTCATCAAGAGGCTTTTAGTTCCTCTTCACTTTCTGCCATAAGGGTGGTGTCATCTGCATATCTGAGGTTATTGATATTTCTCCTGGCAATCTTGATTCCAGCTTGTGTTTCTTCCATTCCGGCGTTTCTCATGATGTACTCTGCATATAAGTTAAAATAAGCAGGGTGACAATATACAGCCTTGACATACTCCTTTTCCTATTTGGAACCAGTCTGTTGTTCCATGTCCAGTTCTAATTGTTGCTTCCTGACCTGCATACAGATTTCTCAACAGGCAGTCAGGTGGTCTGGTATTCCCATCTCTTTCAGAACTTTCCACAGTTTATTGTGATCCACATAGTCAAAGGCTTTGGCATAGTCAATAAAGCAGAAATAGATGTTTTTCTGGAACTCTCTTGCTTTTTCCATGATCCAGCAGATGTTGGCAATTTGATCTCTGGTTCCTCTGCCTTTTCTAAATCCAGCTTGAACATCAGGGAGTTCACGGTTCACATATTGCTGAAGCCTGGCTTAGAGAATTTTGAGCATTACTTTACTAGCGTGTGAGATGAGTGCAATTGTGCGGTAGTTTGAGCATTCTTTTGCATTACCTTTCTTTGGAATTGGAATGAAAACGGACCTTTTCCAGTCCTGTGGCCACTGCTGAGTTTTCCAAATTTGCTGGCATATTGAGTGCAGCACTTTCACAGCATCATCTTTCAGGATTTCAAACAGTTCCACTGGAATTCCATCACCTCCACTATCTTTGTTTGTAGTGATGCTTTCTAAGGCCCACTTGACTTCACATTCCAAAATGTCTGGCTCTAGATTAGTGATCACATCATCATGATTACCTGGGTCGTGAAGATCTCTTTGTATAGTTCTTCCATGTATTCTCGCCACCTCTTCTTAATATCTTTTGCTTCTCTTAGGTCCATACCATTTCTGTCCTTTATCAAGCCCATCTTTGCATGAAATATTCCCTTGGTATCTCTACTTTTCTTGAAGAGATCTCTAGTCTTTCCCATTCTGTTCTTTTCCTCTATTTCTTTGCACTGATCGCTGAAGAAGGCTTTCTTATCTCTTCTTACTATTCTTTGGAACTCTGCATTCAGATGCTTGTATCTTTCCTTTTCTCCTTTGCTTTTCACCTCTCTTCTTGTCACAGCTATTTGTAAGGCCTCCCCAGAGAGCCATTTTGCTTTTTGCATTTCTTTTCCATGGGGATGGTCTTGATCCCTGTCTCCTGTACAATGTCACGAACCTCATTCCATAGTTCATCAGGCACTCTATCAGATCTAGGCCCTTACATCTATTTCTCACTTCCACTGTATAATCATAAGGGATTTGATTTAGATCATACTTGAATGGTCTAGCGGTTTCCCTACTTTCTTCAATTTGAGTCTGAATTTGGTAACAAGGGAGTTCATGATCTGAGCCACAGTCAGCTCCTGGTCTTGTTTTTGTCGACTGTATAGAGCTTCTCCATCTTTGGCTGCAGAGAATATAATCAGTCTGATTTCAGTGTTGACCATCTGGTGATGTCCATGTGTAGAGTCTTCTCTTGTGTTGTTGGAAAAGGGTATTTGCTATGACCAGTGCATTTTCTTGGCAAAATTCTATTAGTCTTTGCCCTGCTTCATTCCACATTCCAAGGCCAAATTTGCCTGTTACTCCAGGTGTTTCCCTGACTTCCTACTTTAGCATTCCAGTCCCCTATAATGAAAAGGATATCTTTTTCGGGTGTTAGTTCTAAAAGGTCTTGTAGGTCTTCATTAAACCGTTCAACTCAGCTTCTTCAGCATTACTGGTTGGGGCATAGACTTGGATAACTGTGATATTGAATGGTTTGCCTTGGAAACGAACAGAGATCATCATGTCATTTTTTAGCTTGCATCCAAGTACTGCATTTCGGACTCTTTTGTTGACCATGATGGCTACTCCATTTCTTCTGAGGGATTCCTGCCCACAGTAGTAAATATAATGGTCATCTGAGCTAAATTCACCCATTCCGGTCCATTTTAGTTCGCTGATTCCTAGAATGTCGACGTTCATTCTTGCCATCTCTTGTTTGACCACTTCCATTTTGCCTTGATTCATGGACCTGACAGTCCAGGTTCCTATGCAATACTGCTCTTTACAGCATCGTATCTTGCTTCTATCACCAGTCACATGTACAACTGGGTATTGTTTTTGCTTTGGCTCCATCCCTTCATTCTTTCTGGAGTTATTTCTCCACTGATCTCCAGTAGCATATTGGGCACCTACTGACCTGGGGAGTTCCTCTTTAGTATCCTATCATTTTGCCTTTTCATACTGTTCATGGGGTTCTCAAGGCAAGAATACTGAAGTGGCTTGCCATTCCCTTCTCCAGTGGACCACATTCTTAATTTTTCTACAAACACTGCTTTGGCTGCATCCTCCAAATTTTACTTACTGAGTTTTCCCTTTCATTCTGCTCAACATACTACCTACTTTCTTTTAAATCTCTTGTCTCATGGGTTACTTAAAATTACATTAATTTCCAAATATTTGAGGATTTTATTTTTTTAAATTTTTTAATACTTTATTCTACATTACAATACTGTATTTGTTTTGCCATACATTGACATGAATCAGCCACAGGTGTCCACGATCTCCCAATGCCAAAGCCCCTCCCACCCTCCCACCCCACATCCTCTCCCTGAATCATTCCGTGCACCAGCCCCATGCATCCTGCATCCTGCATCGAACATAGACTGGCGCTTCATTCTTAAAAGATAGTATACATGTTTCAATGCCGTTCTCCCAAATCATCCCACCCTCTCCCTCTCCCTCAGAGTCCAAAAGTCCGTTCTATACCTCTGAGTCTCTTTTTGTTGTCTCACATAGAGGGTCTTCATTACTATCCTTCTAAATTCCATATATGTGTCAGTATACTGTATTGGTGTTTTTCTTTCTGGCTTACTTCACTCTGTATAATCGGTTCCAATTTCATCCATCTCATTAGAACTGAGTCAAATTTATTCTTTTTAAGGGCTGAGTAGTACTCCATTGTGTATATGTACCACAGCTTTCTTATCCATTCATCTGCTGATGGACATCTAGGTTGTTTCCATGTCCTGGCTATTATAAACAGTGCTGCAATGAACACTGGGGTACATGTGTCTCTTTCAATTCTGGTTTCCTCAGTGTGTATGCCCAGCAGTGGGGATTGCCAGATCATAAGGCAGTTCTATTTGCAATTTTTAAGGAATCTCCACACTGTTTTCCATAGTGGCTGTACTAGTTTGCATTCCCACGAGTAGTGTAAGAGGGTTCCCTTTTCTCCACATCCTCTCCAGCATTTATTGCTTGTAGATTTTGGATCGCAGCCATTCTGACTGGTGTGAAATGATACCTCATTGTGGTCTTGATTTGCATTTCTCTGATAAGTGATGTTGAGCATCTTTTCATGTGTTTGTTAGCCATCCGTATGTCTTCTTTGGAGAAATGCCTATTTAGTTCTTCGGCCCATTTTTTTATTGGTTCGTTTATTTTTCTGGAGTTGAGCTGCATAAGTTGCTTATATATTTTGAGATTAGTTGTTTGTCAGTTGTTTCATTTGCTATTGTTTTCTCCCATTCAGAAGGCTGTCTTTTCACCTTCCTTATAGTTTCCTTTGTTGTGCAGAAGCTTTTAATTTTAATTAGATCCCATTTGTTTATTTTTGCTTTTATTTCTAGTATATTGGGAGGTGGATCATAGAGGATCCTGCTGTGATTTATGCTCGGAGAGTGTTTTGCCTATGTTTTCCTCTAGGAGTTTTATAGTTTCTGGTCTTACATTTAGATCTTTAATCCATTTTGAGTTTATTTTTGTGTATGGTGTTAGAAAGAGATCTAGTTTCATTCTTTTACAAGTGGTTGACCAGTTTTCCCAGCACCACCTGTTAAAGAGACTGTCTTTACTCCATTGTATACTAATTCCCAAGGAGTTATGAAATGGTCAAAGAGACCGAGAAGTCTGACCGAGAAAGGAGAGTTCGGTCCACACGCTTTGCCCATATCTGGTCGGGGTTCCCAAAGGAGACCTTGGGTGCCTCTTGGCCTTGGCAGGATGGTAGAAACCCCTGACAGGTTTTTGCCATAAGCCACATGAGATCACCATGGAACCGCAGAGCAGGGCTCCTCACTCTGCTTCGCGCAGGGCATGACATTCATTCACACAAGCACACCGCAGTTAGTAAAGCACAGCAGAAAAACGTGTTCCATTAAAGTATAAAGGAGACAGAGAAAGCTTCTGACATAGGCATCAGAAGGGGGTAGAAAGAGTGCCCCCTATTTGAGGATTTTAAAGTTATCTTTATGTGACTGATTTCCAATTTAACTCCATTATGGTCAGAGAACATCCTTTACTTTGAAACTTTTTATTTATTGAGATATTATATGGTCCAGAATATGCCCAACCTTGACAAATTTTCTGTATGTCTATAAAAAGAATGTTCAGTCTTGAACATTGCCTATAAAAAGAATGTTGGTTCTTGGGAGAGTGCTATATAAATACCAATTAGGTCAAGTTGGTTAATAATGTCACTCAAGTCTTCGATAACCTTACTGATTTCCTTTTTGGAATATAATTCCTTTACAATGTTATTTTCTGTTGTAAAACAACATGAATCAGCTATAAGTATAATATCCTCACTCTCTTAACTCTTCCTACAATCAAGCCCCTCACTCCCCCACACACAATCCCACCCTTCTAGGTTGTCCCCTTTTTCTATCAGTTATTGTTTTTTTCCCTGGGTCCTGGTGCATGCTAGAACTTGTATGTACCCTCCAAGAATAGATTTTCTGTTTCCTCCAGTCCTGTGGAATTTTTGCAATCAAATACCACTGGCCTTCCAAGCCAGATTCCTACTGTTTCAAGACCACCAGGCTGGGAAGCCTGACGTGGGGCTCAGGACTCTCATTCCTGTGGGAGAACTTCTGTGGTATAATTATTTTTTTTAGTTTGTGGCTCCTCCACCTTGTGGATATGAGATTTGATTTTATCGCACGTGTCCTTCCTACCATCTTGTTGTGGTTTATCTTTGTGTACAGGGTATTTTTTCTTTGGTACACTCTACATTTTTTTTTTCTTTCTTGATGGTTGTTTGGCAGTTAGTTGTGATTATGGTGTTTTTGTAAGAAGAAGACATCTTGATAACAAGTCCTTTTTCTAATTCATATTATAATTTTTCTTTGACTAATGATTTAATTATTAGACATTATGCATGGAAAACCATTTGTAGGAATCTGAAGATCATGCTAAATGCACTTTCTTCCAGAGAATTGTTGTTTGTTTGTAGGAACCCTGAGGCCCTACCAGCCTCAACCCAAGTTCAAGCCTTGATCTAATGCTGTATTTCAAGGACTTTGCATTTCTAGGTCACCTTGACCTTGAGGGTGTATACCTTTGTTAGCCTTTATTTGGGTCCTGTCTTTCAGGAATTTTAAGACTGTCAAAAGGAAAGTTTTCATTTTCTGGAGTAAGACAATGATTGCAGGGAAAAAATGGCTACTGTACACCCTACACCTTAAGTGTCTCATTTCTATTTTATTTTTTGACCCATTAATTCCTCAGTTATTCATGCCTCAACAGTTTAAACTTAAAAACATTTTAATCTACCATTTTAGCTGTGTTCAGTGCAGGGTTGAACATAAATATATACATGCACATACATATATATATATACATTATGTAAATGTGTGTAATATACATACATATACATATATATACACATATACATATATATATATAAAATGTTGCTATTCCCCTAAACAAGAAGTCTGCATAATAAACCTTAACAGAAGAGTGCATATACAGTATGTATAAATAGTGCAGCTTTATTTTTCTTGTGTTGTTGTTTACTTGCTCAATCATGTCCAACTTTGTGACCCCATGGACTGTAGCCCACCAGGTTCCTCTGTCCATGGGATTTCCCAGGCAAGAATACTGGAATGGGTTTCCATTTCCTTCTCCAGGGGATCTTCCCAACTCAGGGATCAAACCCATGTCTCCTGCTTGGCAGAAGGGTTCTTTATCACCGAGCCACCTGGGAAGCCCTTATTTTCATTAAACATCAACAACTGAATACTGCTCTAGAGACTGTAATCACTGCAGTCTCTAGCTGACACATTCAGCTACCAGCTTCTGTGTACTTTTATGTATTGCTCACTTCTGAAGATGAAAAGCCTCGCTTGGAATAGACAATACAGTTTTAAAAAAACCCTGCAAACAGTATATTCACCTCCCAGAACAACAACAAAAAAAAAAATAGCCTATTTCCTTTCCAACTAACCAAGGGAAGTAACTGAGTTTACTCCTCCACCCTCCAGCTCTCAGCTGTCATTTAGCAGAGCCAGGAAGCAGTGGTTCATACCATGTAGTTTCTTCATAGAGAGCATAAAAACTCTTGGCTGACTTTCTCCAGTCATAAAAGAACAATCTCAATAGAAAATTTCATGTGTTGTGAGTTGGCTGTTACCAGAAGCAGCAAGATAAATGACGGTTGCACATTAAACATTACAGAATTATCTTTTAAACCAAAGGTTTAAAATGGTTTTATAAAGTAAATAACATATCACTAACTTGTTCCATCTTCAAATGTAAATGTTTGATAATGAGCTTTTAAGGGAGGATCAAAACTAACCTCTTACTTTCATGTATGTGTCTCAGTTACAACATTTCTCATTCATTTTACATTCAATTTTCATAGAAAATATAAGTAGTTGCAGATGCATGTTGATTATATTATACCTATGATTTAGGATGAAATGAAGGTAAAAATCCACCACTGACTCCAAAGCCATGCTCTACTGCTAGTTCTTCTTCTTCAGAGGTGATGAGTACCAAGACTGCCATCAAAGAGAACACCATCTGCATACCAAACTATCTGGATCAGGAAATCAAAGTAAGAGGCAGGTTTATTAAATCCATAACTTGGGAACACCATGAATATATAAAACAATCACATCACTAGCATCCTTAAAACTCTTTAATGGTTCCCATTGACAACTGAATTGAGTTAAAACTACTCAGCCTGAAATCCAAGGCCTGCTCTTGTTTTTTACTTGCAGATTTCTTCCTGGGATACATTCCTAAATCATGGCACAGAGAACTGGAGGCCAAAAGGGAGTAAGAGCTTCACTAGGTAGAGAAAAGAGAGTTTAGAGTTTGGGGATGCTGGAGTGGCTGGAATTTGCAAATTAAGATACTGAAGAAGTACCTGCGCAGAGAATGAGCTTCAGAAATCTGTACAAGATTGCCTGAGTCTTTAGCCCAATACAGACTGCACCTGCATAGGATGGGAGTCTGAGCCCTGGCAGAAGAGAGCTAATGGGAGGGAACGTGCTGCTTAAAGACACTGAAGTTGTGATATGCTAGAGTTGAGAGACCTTGCTGAACACACCAAGGATACAGCTGAGACACCAGAAAGGTCATACCTTAGAAAAATTCTCTGGCCCACATTTGTGGCTAATCTAGATCTACACTCTCAAACCCTAAAATCAAATTTCAATAGATCAAACTCACCTACTTTATTTATCACCACTTATTATATCTGCTTTCCAGAATAAAAATGAAGAGAAAGCAGGGTTCTGAGGAAGACATCTTCTATTTTCTTTCACTGAAATGATTAATTAAATTCTTTCAGAGCTGATCAGTAAATGACCTATGAGTTAGAAGCCAGGGGTGACATGCAATCACTATATTGATGACAAAACCACGAGAGGCAGAGTGGCCTGGAGAATACCACAGGGCTATTCTTCTACTTTTGCCATTTCCATTGATTTGCCATGAAATTAGAAACAAATTTAACTTTTTTCCTCTAGGATAAGGCATCAAGGACAGGAATCTTAATTTAAAAAAACAGCTGAATACAGGACAGCGGATTTTTCTGCCCTTTAAATTCTGTATTTCCAGCACCTAAATCAATGATAGACACAAATATTGATATCTGTTGAATTAATAGTATTTTAATAAAAGTTTTCAGGCAGAAAGTCTAGGAAAAATGTTTTAGTAGCTCAAGCAAGAATTGATGGTTTACACTGTGTCAAGCAAGGCTGTGGGGATAAAGAGAAATGGAGATTTGAGACATATTTACAAGAAAGAATTTACTGAACTTGTTTGGCAGTATGACATAGAAAAGGACAAGGGAGTCATCTAGGGTGAATCCCAGGGTCTTGCTTGGACATACACTCAACATATGCATGTGCCATCCACTGAGATGGGGAACCAGCAGGGACAGCAAGTTTGGAGCAGGTTTTATAAAGAAAAAGACAGGTGGAGTTTTAGGTATTTGGGGTTCAAATTACCTGTAGTATGTCTATGGTCACAGATGGACTGAAGTTAAGGAGACAGGTTTAAATCTTACGTATGTTTAAATTCCAAAAGCAGATACAGTGTAGGGTAAATCTGGAAACATTACATATGCTTAATATTTTGAACTTCTAATATTTACTATAGTCCATTTTTATTATTTCCTCTATCACCAACACAGCAGTTAGCTTCCAAATGAAAAAGCAGTGAAGGATTCTGATTAACTAAAGAGAATTATATTCCTATCTGATTGGGCCAATCACTGTGTTCTGGGGCCTGAGGAACAATGACTCCAGCTAGGTTCACTCACTACAGAGAGGAGCAAAACTGATGGGGCAATTCTGTGACCAGAGAATCCCACGGTGCAGTAGGAAAGGATCAGTTCCCAAAGAGAAGAAAAGTGAATCACTCCTCCATAAGATGTTGGTACTGAACAGACAAAACAAGAGAAAACTGCATAGCTTAACCTGAACTATTGCAGTTGACCCTTGAACAGTATGAGTTTGAACTGCATGGGTCCACTTATACGTGGATTTTTTCAGTAGTCAATACGACCGTGCTACATGCTCCATGGTTGGTTGCATCCATGGGTGTGGAATTTAGACTATGGAGGAGCCACCTATACAGAGGGCTGACTCTAAGTTATAGTTGGATTTTTGACTTCCTGGAGGGATGGGCAGCAGACTAACCTTGCCTTGCTCAAGAGTCAACTATATTTGTACTGAAGATTTTTTTTCCTATTTGAAATCTGGCTTCCAAGTTAAAATCCCAATTGACTTGAATGCTGTGTACAGAGTGGCATTTGGGAAGACAAGATTGTGGACAGAGTAAAGGAAACCTTATAAACTTTGCTCACTATGCAACCCTAATATTCTCTGTCAGATTCTGGAAAAGCTCTGTAACATTTTACGCACTGATTCTCTGGCAGAAGTTCTGCAGTGGCTGCTTCACGCAAGTTCAAAAGGTGAGACTATGTATTTGTGAACACTGAGCTCAATTTATGGCCAGAAACTAGGAAATGTGCCAATGTCTGAAGTTTTCTACCTTGGATTTGCAAAGACAATGCTGCAATTTTATTTCCCTAGTGTTCGTATCAGAGTCCTGTACATGCAACTGCACACAAGCTGGTCATGCCCCAAACTGAACTTCTGTGGGTGACGTGAAACACGTGTCCAGAGCTGGTTTGTGCTTCTCCCCGAATCCATGCACCCAGGCTCTCCCTGAGCATCTCTCTGGCCTACTGGGAGCCCTCAACACAGCCTGTTTCCCCTCTTCCATGTGGATGGCAGGAGCACAGCCTTTCAAGTTCCAGATTCTAACACCTCTGTCAGTTCCTCACCAAAACCATCAAGTCAGTCATCTCCCAGCTTCCTTTAGGCTCTTTCTGGTCTATTCCATGAAAAATATATGCCAGTCCCAAGTGGGATAACCATAAATAACACAGAGCAGCTATCCTCAAACCTAGTCGGTCATCTGACTGAGGCAAAACTTCTGAGGTGGGTGGGGCCTGAGAATATGTGTTTCTAACAAGTTCCCAAGTGATGCTGATAAGCCTGGTCCGGGGATCACCCTTTGAAAATCAGTGTAGTAATCAGAGTTAGGAGATATCCATGTGTTAGAGACAGATTAATAATTTTAGATGGAATTAAAGGCATTTGGAATACCTTACCTCAGGAATTCAAGATTACTTGGCAGGCAACTGAGAAGTATTTGGGGGTAAGGAGTTTTTACGTTTTTTTTTCCTTTTTAAGAATATAACTTTTAAAAATTTATACAAATAATGAGTGCTTACTGTTGGGCTAAAAAAAAAAAAAAAGGTGAGCCAGACCAAAAAAGGAAGAAAAAGAAAATTATCGCAGAAACCATTTTAGTAATGCTTTGATATGTATCTTTTCAGAGATGCTTATAACTCTTATTTAAAATATTAGTTTTAATTTTCATGAGCTCATCTTGTATTTAGTATTTTTTATAGGTATCTTTGTTTTTATCTGGCAGTGGCCTGTAAGGCTGGATTCTGTACTCAGTATTTAAAATCTATTCCACTGCCACTCAGGGACAAGTACCCCTGTAACTTAACTATTCTGAGTAGTCTGTCATATCACAGGTGGAGAGAAACTAGGTTGATGTGAAACACCTTTTCTACACAAACCTTAACTCACACAAATGTGCCTACCCAGAAAACAGGCTACCTTTCACACTGGAGTGCTTGGTAAAATCACTAATCCTGTGTTTCTAGCCAATGTGATAAGTATAACCTTCATGACTCCTCTCTTTTTAAATCAGAAAAGGAATGGGTCTCAGCTTTGATTCATGCTGAACTGGCTGAGATAAATTTGTTAACTCGTCTCAGAAGAAACACCTCAGATGAACCAGCAGCAGAGACTGGGAGGCCACCCAAAGTCAAGTCACCCTCAAAATCATCAGCAAAATCAAAGGTGCTAACCAGTTCTAGGGAAGGACATCAGCAGAGGAGGTAATCAGGCTTGATGGCCAGTTACAGGGGCATGTGGTTCATAAAGACTTTAAATTCCCTTTTGGTTATCTTTCAAAAAACTAAAATTGCTGAAGTTTTAAGTATCCTCCTTATTCAGTAAATGACAACAATGTCCTTGTTTTTTCATATTACATTTATGAAAATGAAAGAAATCATTGTAAATTCTACTATTTAGAGCATGTTGGCAGACGCCATGTCTTCCTTACTCATCAACCTATCTTTTTGAGAAAAGTTCCCTTTCCACTCAGAGGAGCCACCCAGAAATCTAAGAAAATGTAGTAGTTCTCAGTTTACTGAAAACAGAAGCAATAAAGAAAACCAAAACTTCATTGTTACTGTATACTTTGCAAGAATGCATATCATATAGGTATCACTTTTCTTTCTGTCTAGAACAATGCAGGATTAAAATATATTGCCTAAACTGATTTCCCCTGACATATGCCTGGGGGCTACCAGAGGAAAAATAACTATTAAGGGAATTATTTCAGCAGAAACTTTTCTCAAGCCTTGTAATTTTAATGACAGAAGAAAATACATATTTATGTGTAACATCATAGTGAAAGAATGTGGTTAGATGTTATTTAAGCTGGGAGAGAAAATAATTTTACTTTAAAAAGCAAAAGTTGGGTAAATCTTAAATTTGGAGAAAATAAATATTCAAAACAAGTAATATGTCTCTTTAAAAAGCATTAAGATGTAGGAGAATTTTACATTGCAAACAGTTGCCACCTTGAAGTTTCCATACAATTGGAGACTGGGAGATAGGGTCAATTTCTCTACCCTAGTGAATAATATCTGATGTACTGTTCATATGTTTACTCGAGTCAGAAGAATTTTTCATCAGAAAGTCCATTTAATGCTATCTGCATCAAAAAACAGAGATGTTTATTTAAGAAACATACACTTCTTAGCTTGATGATGATGGTTCAGTCTATAGCAAATATTTTTATCTGTGAATTTCATTTTGTTTCTCCAATTTATTTAGAGTGTCAAGTCAAGGATCTGAAGAAAATAAGGAAGTACTGAAAGGTTAAGTACAGTTTGTGATAATTACTGAATTGATATAAGGAAACCAGTAAGTATCTAATTAGTTGGAGACACAGGTATTACGGACCTATGGTTTTAAAGGGAGTATAATGTAATAGTGATTTACAGCTATTCTTAAGGGACAGCATCAGCTGAATTTCTCCTAGAGGTAAATCTGACCTGTTTTTGCCTTTGTTTTGAAACGCAAAGTGCCTCATCACACTATTTGAGAAGCAAAACCGCAGAAACTCTAGGTTTGGTCATTTCAGTCCAGTGACTGGAGAAGACCTGCACTGACCTAACAAAAAAAAAAACAGTGATATCAGTTTGGGTTTTTCACAGCTTAACTGTCATTGAACTAAATGATTTTCACTTGAAACAAAATCAGCCCGAGAAAACAGTAACATTTTGGCAATCAGCCACAACATATGCCTGAGACAAAGCTGAATACAGCAGCAGTAGAGCAGCAGCTTTGTGTCCCTGTCAGAAGCCCAGCCCCAGCCTGCCATCGGGACCAAGACACAGCACGAACTGTGGAAAGCCCTAGTTTGGTCCAAAACAGCCCAATCGAAATATCCCTGTGGGTTCCGCCAACTCCTAGCTTTAAAACAAACATAGCAACAGTGACTACAGAGCAGCCACTATGAAGCATGTCTCCAAGCCTCAAATTGTCTTATAAGAAGTCCCTCTTACATCAGGAATGAATGATATAGGAAATCTATTAAGAGATCCATGAGGTCACTCTAGACCCCAGCGGTTTCTCTTGGGGTTAATCAAACCCAAAAGAAGTGCTATTTGCTAATATGAGGCAATAATAAGTATAGTTTAGAAATTAGAAAACATTTGCTTACTCTGACACTCCAAGGATGGTCTATTGTATCTGACTCTTCCTAACAAATTCTTTACCCCAGGACCATAAAATCCTGACATAAAATCCTGTCTTATCTGTAGGTCTCAAATAATTTTACCATGTCTAGATACTTATATACAAACCCCCAAATCATACCCCTTAAAGTCTTTGGTATAGGTATTCAGTTCAGTCTCTCAGTCATGTCCAACTCTTTGCGACCCCATGAACTGCAGTACGCCAGGCTTCCCTGTCCATCACCAAATTCCAGAATTTACCCAAACTCATGTCCACTGATGGTGATGCCATCCAACCACCTTATCCTATGTCGTCCCCTTCTCCTCCCACCTTCAATCTTTCCCAGCATCATGGTCTTTTCAAATGAGTCAGCTCTTCACATCACATGGCCAAAGTACTGGAGTTTCAGCTTCAGTACTTCCAATGAATATTTAGGAGTGATTTCCTTTAGGAAGAACTGGTGGATCTCCTTGCAGACAAGGGACTCTCATTGAGTCTTCTCCAACACCACAGTTCAAAACCATCAATTCTTCGGTGCTCAGCTTTCTTCACAGTCCAACTCTCACATCCATACATGACCACTGGAAAAACCACAGCCTTGACGAGACAGACCTTTGTTGGCAAAGTAATGTCTCTGCTTTTAATAAGCTGTTTAGGTTGGTTTTAACTTTTCTTCCAAGGAGTATCTTTTAATTTCATGGCTGCAATCACCATCTGCAGTGATTTTGGAGCCCAAAAAATAAAGTCTGACACTGTTTCCACTGTTTCCCCATCTATTTGCCATGAAGTGATGGGTCCAGATGCCATGACCTTAGTTTTCTGAATGTTGAGTTTTAAGCCAACTTTTTCACTCTCCTCTTTCACTTTCATCAAGAGGTTCTTTAATTCTTCTTCACTGGCTGCCATAAGGGTGGTGTCATCTGCATATCTAAGGTTATTGATATTTCTCCCGGCAATCTTGATTCTAGCTTGTGCTTCATCCAGCCCAGCATTTCTCATGATGTACTCTGCATATAAGTTAAATAAGCAAGAGGACAATATACAGCCTTGACGTACTCCTTTCCCGATCTGGTATGCAGTGTCTCCCCAAATCCTTCTTTCTGCTTGGAGGTAGGCCTTGGGAAGGTCTTATCAGTGCAGTTGTTTTAACCTGCTTGTCTGCTTTTTTTTTGTTGTCTGTCAGGACTGTAGATACTTCACCTTTCTCTCACTGGCCCCATCCTCTGCCCATCACCAGCTCTAAATGGTTCCTACCAAAATGATGTTTGATTCTAACTGAAAGAACATATCCTGCATGTTGTAGTACAAATAGCTCATTAAAGATGAGCAGGTGGTAATAAAGATAAGAATAAATAATTTTATGAAATTTGGGTATATCTGAATCACTTAAACTTCATACAGTTGGTTGTTTTGGTTTTTTTTTGTATGTCATTTGCTACTAAGACATGACAGAAGTTACTGTATTTGGATGTCTCAATTATGGTCTTATCGAGACTTTTTCTATTTCAGAGGGCAAGCCTCCATTGTTTATAAGAAGAAATCAGACGAAAATACCTGTTGCAGAGTATTTCAGCAAGCCAAAACCTCTTCCCAGGCCTAAAACTCAGGAGAGCACATCAACAAAGCCAGTGTCAGCAAGGAGTATACAACAAGGATACAATCTCTCTGCCCAAAGAGCATTTTATCCTGTAACATACCAAAGGTAGAAATGGTAGACTGGGCTAAACCTTTCAGAAACACAAGTTTCATTTTGTTATGACATCAATTACGAAAAACACATTTATGGTATGGACGAATCAACAGCTCCTCTATATGGTGGTACACGTAAATCTCAAAGCAACTGTATATAAAGCTACTAAATAAATATTAATGGAAAAATTTCTATTTATAATTAATTAGTACCTTTGTGTAAAAGAAATGTTTGTTTATATACTATACATTTCTAGTCTTGGGCTACTATTAATATTAATACATAAGCATTGGACTCTGATACTAGAAAAATCATCCATAATCAGAATTTAGGCAATTTCAGTTGAACTACCCCAAACTCTGATAGAAAACCAACAATAATAAACAAACTGAATTTTAACATCTGAGCTACTTCTTGCAATGTACTGTGTTCAATAATATAGGGCTATTGAAAAACCATTTGTTAAACAGTTGTAACAAATGTCATAAGTCAGGAATAATTTTTCTTTTTGTGAGGAGGTGAGCCTTTTTCTAATAGTCCAACTTATGAGTCAGAAAGGAACTACTGCTGCTAGTTCCTTTCTATTCACTGCTAATTATGAATGATATTAACAACATTTCCTAATGTTGAACTTTTGATATTTTTAAAATAAACCACTCTAGGGCCATGCTGACTGCCTCTTGAGAAACCTACATACAGGTCAGGAAGCAATAGTTAGAAGTGGACATGGAACAACTGACTGGTTCCAAATATAAAAAGGAGTACGTCAAGGCTATATACTGTCACCCTGCTTGTATATGCATGAGTACATATATATGCAGAGTACATCATGAGAAATGCTGGGCTGGAGGAAGCACAAGCTGGAATCAAGATTAATGGGAGAAATATCAATAACCTGAGATATGCAGATGACACCATCCTTATGGCAGAAAGTGAAGAACTAAAGAGCCTCTTGATGAAAGTGAAAGGAAAATTGAGAAAGTTGGCTTAAAACCCAACATTCAGAAAACGAAGATCATGGCATCTGGACCCATCAATTCATGGCAAATAGATGGGGAAACAGTGGTGGAAAGTGGCTGACTTTATTTTGGGGGCTCCAAAATCACTGCAGATGGTGATTCCAGCCATGAAATTAAAAGACGCTTACTCCTTGGAAGGAAAGTTATGACCAACCTAGACAGCATATTCAAAACCAGAGACATTACTTTGTCAACAAAGGTCCGTCTCTGTCAAGGCTATGGTTTTTCTAGTGTTCATGTATGGATGTGAGAGTTGGACTATAAAGAAAGCTGAGCACCAAAGAATTGATGCTTTTAAACTGTGATATTGGAGAAGACTCTTGAGAGTCCCTTGGACTGCAAGGAGATCCAACCAGTCTATCCTAAAGGAGATCAGTCCTGAGTGTTCACTGGAAGGAATGATGTTGAAGCTGAAACTCCAATACTTTGGCCACCTGATGTGAAGAGCTGACTCATTTGAAAAACTGGGAAAGACTGAGGGCAGGAGGAGAAGGGGATGACAGAGGATGAGATGGTTGGATGGCATCACTGACTCAATGAACATGATCTTGGGTAAATTCCGGCAGTTGATGATGGACAGGGAGGCCTGGCGTGCTGCGGTTCATGGGGTCACAGAGAGTCAGACATGACTGAGTGACTGAACTGAACTGAGGGCCATGCTATATTCTTCTTCCAGTGTATTGCTGAATTCTACCTACCAATTAGCCAATCTTTTGTTTAGAATGTTTGCTGTGATATTCAGAACAAAAATATTCTTATAAATTTCGTGTGTGTATGCATGCATGCACACAATACTAACACATACTACACTTACTGTGTGTCAGGAATCATTCTAAACACTTTAGTTATAGTAACTTATTTAATTTTCACAGTAACTATTTGAGGTAGCTATTATTGATATCCTCCCCTTTTTTTTTTTGGAGGTAGATATTGATATTCTTTTTTTTTTTTTTTAATAAGAAAACTAAGGCTCTGGGAGTTGTACTCACTGGAATGAGACAGAACAGTTGTAACAAACGTCATCATTCAAATACAACAGAGGTTTTTTCTGTATGTAAGTATCTGAGGTGTGTGTTTTCAACCAGCAGATGACTTCACTTTACTTGGTGATTCACAGGCCCTTGATTCTTCCATCTTGTGGCTCTACCATCATTGAGGTTTCACTGTTAACTTCACCTTCCTGGAAAGAGAGGAAAAAGTAAAAGTGGAAGAAAGTATTAACTTCCAATAGCTGCTATAGTAAATTACCACAAACTTAACTGGCTTAAGCCAACACATATTTAAATTCTTAAAATTCCAGGGCTGAGATCCAAAATAGATCTCCTTGGGCTAAAACCAAGGTGTTGGCAGGGCTTCACTTTTTTGGAGGCTTTAGGGGGAATCTGTTTCCTTGCTTTTTCCAACCTCTAGGGAGTACCCACACTCCCTGGCTCATGACTCCCTCTGTCTTTAAAGCTAGCAGGGGCTTATTGAGTTTTATTTGTAACACATCACTGATACTGACTCTTCAGCTTCCCCTCTTCCACTGTTAAGGATCCTATGGTTACTCAGAGCCTGTCTGCTATCCAGGGCATTCAAGATAATCTTAAGGTCAAATGACTAGCAATTTAATTCCCTTTACCATGTAACAACATAGGTTCCAGGAATTAGGATCTCTGGGGAAACATTATTCTGCTTCCACAGGGAGGGGACATCTGCTTCAAGTCTTGGTCTTAAAATGGGAATTGTCATTTCTAGTCACCTTCAATGGTTGAGAATTAGTGTAGCTGAAAGGAGGCTGAGAAAATTATTAAGCAGGAATTGTATTTCCAGCTACAACTATATTCTGTGCTGGACAGTTAACTCTGACACAAAAGTGACTGGTTTAAAGTGTAGCTGGGATCTATTTGCTTATCCACTAGGCACTACTAATATGTACCAAGACTATGCTCCTTCATTAAATTCATTTCAAGCTTGTGCTTTCTTTTTCCTGTCAGGAAGAGATTGCAATAGCACTGTAGATTCCTTTTTCGTGCAAACTTAGGTAAAATTTGGGCTTCCCTGGTGGCTCAGAGGGTAAAGAATATGCCTGCAGTGTAGGAGATGTGGGTTCAATCCCTCGGTCAGAAAAATCCTCTGGAGGAGGAAATGGCAACCCAGTACAGTATTCTTGCCTGTAGAATTCCATGGACAGAAGAGCCTGGTGGGCTATAGCCCATGGGGTCACAAAGAGTCAGACACAACTTAGTGAGTAATACTTTTACACTTTAGTAAAATTCACCTATCAGACCATGTAGGTTTGGTGTCTTGGGAGTGGTAGTCCTTTGACAATTTTATTTCTTCTGTGATAACTGGTCAGTTTATATTTTCTGTATTTTGGAGAATCAATGTAATACAGCATGTTAACAAAAGCAAGGACAAAAATCACACCATTATATCAATCAATGCAGAAAAAAATCTAACAAAATTCATCACCTTTTCATGATCAAAACATTCAACAAGCAAGGTATTCACGGAAAGCTACCTCAACATAACAGAAGCCATATGTGAAAAGCCCATAGTTAACATGGAATTCAACAAGGGAAAGACTGACAGCTTTTCCTTGAAGATCAGGACCAAGGAGAAGATGTCCATTCTCACTACCTCTATTCTACACAGTCCTGGAAATTCTAACTAGAGCAATCCAGACAAGAAATAAAAGGTATACAAATTGGAAAAGAATAAGGGGAAGAATATAATTAAAATGATTTATTTGCAGATGATACGATCTTATATGTGAAAAACCTTAAAGATTCCACATACAAAAAAATCCCCTTTAGAACTAACAAATTCAGCAAAGTTAAAGATGCAAAATCAACACTTAAAAATCAGTTGAATTCTGATACACTACAATGACCAAATCAAAAAGAAAATTAAGGAAAAAAAAATTTCACGTCCTATAGCATTAGAAAGGATAAAGTACTTAGAAAAAAAATTAACCAAGGAGGTGAAAGACTTATACACTGAAAGCTAAAAGAAAATGCTAGGAGAGATTAAAGGAGAAAGGAAAAATGGAAAGACACTCCACATGCACTGGCTGAAAGACAATGTTAAACTGTCCGTACTACTCAAAGAGACCAACGGATTCAGTGCAATCTCTATCAAACTCTCAATGACACTTCTTACAGAAATAGAAGAAAAATTGTAAAATTCATATGGAATTTTAAAGGACCCTGAATAACCAGAACAATCTAAAAAAAAAAAAAAGGCAGCTAGCAAGCCTCACACTCTTTGATTTCAAAACATATTACAAAGCAACAATAGTTAAGACAGAGTAATACTGGCATAAAGATAAGGATACAGACAAATAGAAAAGAATAGAGGGCCCAGAAATAAACTCTTGCATACATGGCCAAATGATTTTCAACAAAGGTGCTGAGACTACAATGGGAAGAGGACAGCTCTTCAACAAATGATGTTGGGAAAACCGGATATCCATATGCAAAGGTATAAAGTTAGCTTATACTTTATAAAAACTAAATCACTTGATTAAAGACCTAAATGTAAGACCTAAAATTATTAAGCTCCTAGAAGAAAACAGGGGAAAACTTAAGGACATTCAATTCAGCAGTGATTTCTTGGATATGATACCTAAAACACAGGCAATAAAATTAAAGATAAATGGGACTCCATCAAATTTTAGAACTCCATGGCACAAGAAACAACATAGTGAAAAGGCAACCTATGGGATGAGAGGAAATATTTCCAAATCATGTATCTGATAAGGATTAATATCTAGAAAATGTAAGGAAATTTTATAACTCAATGATAGAAAACAAACAATTTTAAAATAAGCAAAGGACTTGATTAGACATTTCTCCAAATAAAATTTTACAAATGGCCAATAAATGTGTGAAAAAATGTTCAACATCACTAATCATTAGAGATGATCACAATGAGATATCCCTTCATACCCATCAGGATGGCCACTATCAGAAGAATAGAAAGTAAGTTTTGGTGAGATACAGAGAAGCTGGAATGCTCACACATTGTTGATGGGAATGTAAAATGGTATGCCTATCATGGAAAACAGTATAGATTCCTCGAAAATGGAATTAACATACAATTCACTAATCCCATTTGAGGGCATATATGGAAAAGAAATGAAAGCAGGATTTAAAGAGACAGATGTACACTCATGTTCATCACAGCATTATTCAAAATAGCCAAGAGGTGGAAGCAATCCCAATATTCATGAACAGATGAATGATAAAGAAAATGGAATACTGTGCAGCCTAAGAAAGAAATTCTGTCACATACTATAACTTGCATGAACCTCGAGGACATTATGCTAAGTGAAGTAACCAGTCATAAAAGGACATATTGTATGTCTCTACCATATGAAGTGCCTAAAGTAGTCAAAATGATAGAAAGATAGTTACCAAGGACTAGTGGGAAGGAGGAAGGGAAATTAGTGAGTATAGAGTTTCAGTGTCGCATGATGAATATGTTCTAGAAAGCTGTTCCCCAACAATGTGACTGTACTAGGTTGGCCAAAAAGCTCACTAAGGTTTTTCTCTATCATCTCACTAAACCGTACACTTAAATTTGATGCTATCTGTTTATCATAAGAAAAACCTAAAGTGGAGAATATATGACTTGAACAGCATAGTTAACAAACTTCATAAACTTCACAAACTTTATTTTTAGTTCTCTACAAAGAATCTGTGTAAAATAAGTATTTGCTTTTGGTATGTCTCACAGATATGCCCATAAAACATTTGGTCCTAGATTTTATAATACTAAATCAAATTACTGAGAATTATAAAATTCTTTAGGGTACTAAATATTTTTGGTGATTTTAATTTTTGTAAGTCATTTCACATAAAATTTCGTATGTATTGACACAAAGTAATTTATAATTCCCAATTGTTTGCAATATCTCCATCATTTCTATATTGTCTCATCTCCTTAAAGTTTTCTTCTTTAAAATACTATTTTTTTAAAGAAGAATTGTTGCCTTCAGCCTCTTAACTATATGTTTGTTTTACTTTTAATGCTGATTTTTATCTTCATTGTTTCCCTCTTTCAACTTTGAATTTATTCTGTTCCTTTATAACTTAAAATGCATGGCTCCAATAATGCTAGTCCTTCTTTTCCTAACTTAGTGGGCTATAAATTGTCCTCTACACTGTTTTACTACATTTCAAAAGTTTTAATAAACATTGTTTCATTAAATTTACTTACATTTTCTAATTTTTTCTTCTGCAACCCATAAGCTGTTTCGATATGCCTTTCAAAAAACTTTCCCAAACATATGCTTCTTAAACTTGTTGTGTTTTAAAAAATGATTTATAATTTAATTGCATTATGATCAAATAATATGATAGGCAAAAATGACCCACAATAATTTTCTTGTGGGTAGCTTTGAGGGTTAGCATATGGTCAATTTTATAAATGTTCCATACGACTTGAAAATAATGTGAATTTTTAAGTTGTTAGACACACAGGTATACCTATCTATATCATCTCAGTGAACTTTCCCAGCTATAAGGTGAAATAATGTATCATTTTACCTTCTGATTATAATTGGTGGGTTTCATAATTGTTCATTCACCTCCTAAAGTATTCCTAAAAGGAATCTTCAGAATTGCTTCCTTTTGGCTTTTCCAAGTATTTTAAAATTCTCCACAGTGCAAACACTCTGATCTCTGGAGAAACAGTCTCAACAATGTCCTTCCCTTTAAAAGGAGCTTGCTTTATAAAGATCATGCATTTTTAAAGAAATGAAATGAGAAAGCAGCCAAGATGGCAGACTAGAAATACCTTGAGTTCACCTCTTTTTAGGAGCACACCAAAATCACATCTGCAGAACAATCACTGATGAAAAAGACTGGAAGCTATCAGAACTAAAAACATCAAGAAGGAACCACAAGAGGGGCAAGAGGGGCAGATTCACAATATAATCAAATCCCATACCCCCAGGTGGGTGACCCACAAACTGGGGAATAACTAGGCTGTAGAAGTTCTCGCACAGGAGTGTTCTGAGCTCCCACATCAGACTCCTTAGCCTGGAGTCTGGCACTGGGAAAATGAGTTCCCTGAATGTCTGGCTTTGAAGAATGAGCAGGGCATACAGTCAAGAGCCCCGTAGGACTGGGGGAAATAGAGACTTTACTCCTAAAAGGCACACACAAAGTCTTAAGCACACTGGGACCCAAAGCAAAAGCAGCAATTTGATGGGAGCCTGGGCCAGACCAACCTGGTGGTTTCGGACAGTCTCCTGGAAGAGGCAGGAGTGGCTGTGGCTCACACTGGGGGCATAGACACTGGTGATGGACACACTGGGGAACATCCCGCCTGGTGTACATTGTTGCTATTGACAGTTAACATCTTGGCTCATTAGCACCAAGACCATCAGACTCATCCAACAGCCTGTGGACTTCAGGTCAAACAACAAACTGGGCAGGGACACAGCCCCACCCATCACAAATAGGCTGCCTAGGAGAACAGTGAGCCCAAGCCTCTGGACTCACCTCTAGACACTGCCTAGCCCACCAGAGGGCCAAGACAAATCAAAATCAAACAAACAAACAAAAATGTACAGATAATCTAAATAAACATGTCTCCAAAGAAGATATACAATGGCCAATAGGCATGTGGAGAGATGTTCACATTGCTAATTATTAGAGAAAAGCAAATCAAAACTGCAGTAAGTTATCACCTCACATCAGGCAAAATGGCCATCATCAAAAAGTCGACAAACACTGGAAAGCATGTGGAGAAAAGAGAACCCTCCTACACTGTAGCTGGGAACGTAAATTGGTGCAGCCCACTATGGAGAACAGTATGGAGGTTTCTTAAAAACTAGTTACCTTAGAACTCACCAATCACACTCCTGGGCACATTTCCAGAAAAGACAAAAACTCTTAATTCAAAAAGATACATGTACTTCAGTGTTTGCTGCAGCACTATTTACAATAGCTGAGACACGCAGGCAACCTAAATGACCACCGACGAATGAACAGATAAAGAAAATGTAGTGTGTGTGTGTGTATATATACACACAATGGAATGTTAAAAAAGAATGAAATAATGCCATTGGTAACAACACTGATGGACCCAGATTACCACAGTAAGTCAAGTAAATCAGATAAAGATATATATCACATCACTTATATGTGAAATCAAGTTATACAAATGAATTTATTTACAAAACAGAAACACACACACAGACACAGAAAGCAAACTTAAGTTACCAAAGGGCAAAGTGGGGGATGAGATACATTAGGAATTTGAGATTAACAGATACACACTACTCTATACAAAATAGACAAACAAGGACTTACTATGTAGCATAGGGAACAATATTCAATATCTTCGAATCACCTATAGTGGAAAAGAACCTGAAAAAAATAAATATATATTTTATAAATATAGTGCATATGCATAACCAGATCACCTTGTGACCTTGTGATACACCCAAAATCTTGTAAATCAACTAAACTTCAATAAACCTTTAAAAATTAAAAAAGAATGAGAGAAAATCATACTATTTCAGCAGACATATCTCCTTTTGATGCATTTAAGTACTAACTAAATTCCCCACCTTTACTATGTTCCAATACAAGTGACTTTAATATTACTTAAGTTTTTAAATTAAGTACCTCAGATAAACTAAAACAATTTTGAGAACATAGTAAAATAAGAAAAAATTACAATTATTTAAACAAAATTTTAAATACCTCAGAAATTAGTCATTTCTAATTTTCATCTTCACTTTCTTGTTATCAGCAATCCAAATTAGATATGGACTTGGAGTGAACAGAATTGTATCTACCCAAAAGATATGTTCAAGTCCTAATATGTGGCACCTGTGGATGTGAACTTATCTGAAATCAGTTTTTGTAGATAAAATCAAGTTAAAATGAAGTCACAGTGGATAATGGTGAACCCTAATCCAATCGCTGGTATCCTTAAAAGGACATAATACAAGCACAAAAGAGAGAGGGCAGAAGTCCATGTGATGACTGAGATTCAGGTGATGCAGTTTCAAGCCAAGGAGCACCAAGGAATGCTGGCAACCACCGACAGCTAGAAGAAGCCAGGAAGGGACCCTCACTAGCCTTCTGAGGGACTATGAGCAGACCAACACCCTGATTCTGGACTATCAGTCTCCAAAACTACAGGAGTATGTTTCTTTTGTTTTGAGAATAAACTTCTGTTGTTTTTAAATAAACTACTATTGTTTTAAAATAAACTACTGTTGTTTGCAGCCCGGGGAAATAACAGAGGGCTTATATAATTAGTGAAAACTAAACTACATGGTGCTTGTAATGACCCTTCCCCACTTTTCAATATCCAACTGAGCCTTATTCCATATGGAAGGATTTAAATTATAAGCCTAACATTCCATGCTACTAACCATACTTACTCAGAAAAACCTGTAACTTTGAAAAACACAACTTAAGACACAAGCTCTGTTCTTCTACAACTGTGGGGGCTTTTATTTACATACATTTCTCACAGACCTTTAAATGGGTTACTGTAATAGATTACTAAGAATAAAGCAAAAAAGAGACAGTGAACATCAATATTAAATTCAATGAATTTTCGATCAAATATGTATATAATCTGAGATGCCAATAAGTAAAAAAACCAGTTAATTTATCCAAACTTAGTAACTAAGGCTTCTGAATGTTACTTTAGCTGTGACAAAGAATAATCACATTAAATATAACTGCTCTACATTTACTGGCAGGAACTAAAACATCTACTAGCTCCACCATCTCTTGCCAATGCCCTCATATAAATGTTTAGTTATAGATATTTACATTTTATGAAATTTAAATTCCTTAGTGTTTTTCAGCACATTCACACAAATAATATAGATATGGCAACTCAATCCTATTATCAATAATAGAATTATACATAATGTGGACAGACAGATGTATATACAATTGTATGCATATTTTCATACATGCTTATATTATTTACAGGAACACACTTACATTAGCTTAAATATTATTATATAATAGACAGATGCACATATAGTTAGCTTTATTCGCTTAAGAGCCAACATTATTTTAAAGAAGTACATATGGAAAGAAAAGGATAGCTGCTAAGGGCTACATTTTTAAGAGCGGTTTCTTTTTAAATTTGGGTAATGACAAAAATGGACCCGTCTATGCCTTTTTTAAAAATAAGTTTATGTGTTTGTGTTTGACTGGGCTGGGTCTTCCCTGCTGCAAGCGGGCTTTCTCTAGCTGCTGTGCGTGGGTTTCTCATCGCAGTGACTTCTCTCCTGGAGCAGGGGCTCTAAAGCATGTGGACTCCGGCAGCTGCAGCTTGAGGGCTCTGGAGCACAGGCACAGCAGTTATAGCGCATGTGCTTAGTTACCCCACAGCACGTGGAATTTTCTCAGCCCAGAGATCGAGCCCGTGTCCCCTGCATTGGAAGGTGGATTCTTACGCACTGGACCACCAGGGAAATCCATCAACAGCTTTTTTAAAATAATCTAGCCGAAAAAATGGGCTTCCCTGGTGGCTGAAAAGTTAATTTTGTAATCAAAATAATTTACCATCATTATTTAAATTAAGAAAATATATTAAAGTCTAAAGTCCTCAGTGCTTGCCTTAGAACCACAAAGGGCATCACACACACACAAAAAGGATAGAAATGGTTCCATATTCCAAAAGTCATCAATGTTTGAATTTATCAGTCGAATCCAGGAATACTGGAATGGGTTGCCTTTTCCTTCTCCAGGGGATCTCCTGACTCAGGGATTGAACTCATGTCTTCTGCATTGGCAGGTGGATTCTTTACCACTGAGCCACCACAGAAGCCTCTTATCAATCCAATACTTCTTTTTTCCTAAAATCACTATATTCCTTTGAAATAATTAAAGTGAATATAAAAGCTGCAAATAGAAGGTAACTTCCCATTCAGAAAATTTTGTTAGATTTAAAGCAGATTTACGATACTTGCCTCCACAAATAAGCAGGCAATAAATCAGAAAGACTGATATAGACGTATAGTAATAAAACTGAAAGGTCAGAAGGCACATTCCGAAGAACACAATCTTGTAAATAAAAGAATATAGATTTACTAATAGGGTAATATTCTCAAGGAATGCTTGTTTGAGGCTTAGAAAATTATTTTTTATTTTACATATTTAATTCTTATGCAAAAACAAAAAATGCTTTCTTATGAGTACTTTTTATCACTTAATTCAAAGTTTAAAAAATTCACAACAGAAATAAAATGAAATTTCCTTCCAATTCAAATATTCTATGAAACATCTCACTTTCTCCTGATTTTTCCTTAAACTTAAGAAAAAAAAAAGATGACATTAGTGTGGTACAGAGTTCACTGTAGATTCAGTGCTATTTTCTTTATCCTGCTTTTCTTCTTCATGTGTTGAATCTAGTTCATGCCTGTTTTCCTCCTCACTGGAATCACTGTTTAATCCACCTTCAACTCTGGCAAATTTCTTGTCATGTGAACAACTTTCACAGGCTTGGTCTGTGGGAACAGCTCCTTTCCTTTGGGGCAAAATAGTGAAAAATGCTTCTTGCCAGTCTCTTGTCTCCAGGTATTCCAGAATAATCTCAAACACTGCAACAAAGACAAACTCCGTATGTTTCTTAGCCTAGCTCATCACAGTGCTGTATACTTTAAAATACATTGCTTTTGTGTTAAGAGTGCTAGTATGTCCTAATAACTACTTTGTTCTTATTACTTTCTTCTCCTGTATTAGCTGTCAGAGCTAATATGTCCCAAGGCTCTCAAGGCTGCTACTTTGTAGCTTTTCCTCATATCCTTTCTTAAGCCCTCAGAAGTTTACCATTTTCCATTGTCAATTATAATTAGTAGACAGAGGACCCCTCTTTGTTTCCTTCTTATTCTTTATTCCTTCCATATCTTTATCCTTTATATGCTAACAAAAGAAAACACAAAAAGTTGGGGGGCTACCATTAATCTAGATTTCTTCTAGATTTCCACTCACTGGGGAGTGTCTTGCCTTTTTTTTTTAAAAATACTGTCCCTCCAAGTTCCTCTCACTTTAACACACTTATGAAAGGGTAAATCTGTATTACTTTATGATAGAAAATGAATCCATTATATATCAAAAGTCTTGGAAGAGGTTCATTCCTTGAATCAATAAATTCATTTCTATAACTCCCTAGAGCCTGCTACAGAGAACTTTAAAAACTCAATTAATAGTTGTGTATAACAAAAATCTCTACTAAAAAAATTTCAAAAAGCAAAACTCCAGGCAAAGACTTAAGTCTGAGGATATCTAATATTTACAACAGTAAGAAGAAAAACATGTCAACAACAGAAGAAAGGCTGTATTATTCTATTGATATATTCAGATGAAGAAAAAGTTACACAGCCATTAACAATGATTCAATAAATACAAATGGAGGGAAAATACCCCACATTTATAACATTTTATGTAACAGAGTAATAATTCAATTATATAATAAAGGATATGTATGCATAGGAAAAGAACTTGGAAAAACACCAAAAAGTTACTATGAAGTATTTCTGGGTAGTGAAATAACACCTACTAATTTTTCTTTACACTTTTTATACCTTCAAAACTTTCTAAAATATGCATGTATCAGTCAAACAAATAAACGATTCCATTTTAATTTTCCAAAGGTATATATTTTCTATTTTTACAAAATGTATATAGAAGGTTATTTTTCACAATGTTCACTCAGGTAAATTTTTAGCTTATAAGCTTATAGCTTACCATGATTAACTGCCAAAACTTTTCTACTATTCATCTTCACAAAATTCCCAAGGGGAAGCTGTGCATGATCAATTCCATGATCTGATGCTTGTTTATATGTGAGTCCCTAAAACAAAGACATCATCACCTGGACTAGAATATTACATTAAAGTTAAACTCTATGATAGAATAAATAATTTTTAGGAAAGACTTTAGTTCAGAGAATATAATCTGAATTTGTGTCTGTATATTTAACAGCTAATTTGAAAACATTCTCTTGATAATAAACATAGTCAGAATGTTGCTGGTATTTATTTTAATCAAACGAGGAAACCAAAGACATTATGCTGTCTATCCTGTCACAAAGTTCGTCAGTGGCAGAACCAAAGGAAAAACCTGGCTCATGCCTCCTGACTAAAGCAGCTTCTCATCACTCCACACTGCCTTTTTCTCAGCTTAAAGTATTCAAACTGAATTCTTATAGAAGCATCATCACTCTTCTCATGAATCTGAAAGAACTGTTTCAATTTTATAGCACTAAGAGGCACAAGTGGCAAAAACTAATGAGATAAAAACCTGAATGGAAAAAAATTTCCTATTGTCTATAAATTTTATTTTTTCATTTCTGTCAATTAAAAGAATGCTGAATTATGAAAAACAAACAAACAAACAAAAAACCCAAAACTCAACCTTAGCATGGTAGAATAAAAAGCTTTAGAAAGGAAATCAACTTAAATCTTGTCTTAGGACTTTGTTTTAATAAAATATAAACATTTTAGAAATTCTATTAATGTTACACTTAATTTATGTGTGAGAAACACAAAAATAAACAAATAATACAACTTTCAGTGGAATAATACTTATTGGATGCATGAATTTCAATTTAAAGAAAAAAGAATGCTGAGTATGAATTTTCTTCTCAAAATTAAAATCCTTAAAGCTTGGGTCTAATCAGGACTAAAAGAGCCCAAAGGCATAACACAGGAGGAAAAAGAGCTACATTTCTCAACTAATAATTTGCATTTTCAAAAAATAATTATTCATTTATTGGCCACTCCATGTTGCACAGCTTGTGGGATCTGATAGTTTCCCAAACACAGATTAAACCCAGGCCCTCGGCAGCAAGAGCACAGAGTCCTAACCACAGGATTGCCAGAGGAATCACCAATAGTCTGCATATTTTAGAGGCCAACATTTGATAACAGATCAAGTCAGGTCTTTTTGAAAACAAAATTGTTTTAGTTCAGAGAAACATACAGCATCAAAGGAAAAACTAGTCCTACAGAAATAAGAAAATAGATTTTTTCAAAGAAAAAAATAAAAGGCTAAAGATCATTCTGATAAAATTCCCTACGATGCTACAGAGCTGTACTGTCCAACTGTAGCCACATGTGACTATCTAAACTTATTATACTTTTAAAAACTCAATTTCTCAATCATACTATGTACAACTCGTGCTCAACCAGCCAATGGGTTACCATACTGCAACACGATGATATAAATACTTCCAACAATGCATAAAATTTTCCTGCACAGTGGTGCTATATGAGAATAATGAATTACTATGTATTATTCAGCTGACATTTCAGCTGATACTTAACTAAGTAAGTCGAGCTTAATTTAGCACAATGTAATACAGCTGGCAAAATACAAAATAATGTTTTCTTTTAGAAATTGTATTTCTGTAATTTTTCATTTGAATGAGGGTAAGGAGGTGGGAAGAGACAAAAGTACAAATTAAAGAGGACAGATAACACATCCCATATAATCACATACTTGAAAATGGGCATAAGTTTACTAATTTGGATATAAATTTTGGTATAAATTAATATAAATTTTACCAGCAGCCTAGAAATTGATTAGCAAAAGCAGCATTTATCAATACAGAAAATCATTTAAGCATGTGGGCTCCAGAGCAATCTAGAGTTTCAAGTGTCTACTGTTATTATTAATTTTAGATTTAATTTTTATGTGCCTCTGGTTCCTCATCTGTAAACTGTACATACTAACAGCACTGACTTCACTGGGCTGCCATAAAGATTAAGCAAGCTAACATATGTGAAATGCTTTGCTTGGACAGAAAGGTGACTGAAATACTGCTGTACTCAGTAAACACAAGCTCTCACTATTTACTATAAAGAAAATTAACATTACTATCAAGAACACTGGTACAGCAATTTTTTCAAGTATGGGCAAAAGCAAAAATAAAAACTTAACAGTATGTACCTTGTGATGGTTGTGATCTACTAATCCTCCAATCACATAGGCCTTTGATTCATCTAATTCCTTTAATACATTAGGTGAATCTGATGTAAGATAAATCAGGTCTTCTTTCTGTATGAATTCACTATAGTGCTCTGGTTTGATATAGATATCCTTTAAAACACAAAGAGAAAGATGCTGTTAATTAATAAGATTTTGTGAAAATTGGCTAAAAATGATTATTTTCTTTTCCCTAGACAAACCCAACCAAAAAACATGACAGGAAGTCTGAAAGAATATTATAACAATGTATTATTTAGAACCTATCACTCCAATATCTTTTCACCTCACACCTCAATTATTTAAGTAGCCTCCTGATGCTATTTCCACCTCTAGCCTCAGATCCCTCCAATTTACTTCCTCACATGGCTGGGGGACTCATTTTCTGAAAACATTACTCTCGATGTCTCATATTTATCTGCAGGTTAAAAATGAAGCTCCTTAACTTAGTAACTCTCATCTCAATACAGCACCAATCTATCTTGCTAACTTCCTGTTCCAACAAAACAAATGCATTTTTGTTATATATTTGCTCACATTGTTCTCCAGCCAAAGAATGCCTTCTCCAATTACTTCCTTCTCCATTTATATGAATCATCAAAAGAAAGGGCTTACAGATTTAATAATTTTCATGTCTACTTCCACAAAAATAGACATTTGAAATCTTCTTTACCAAAACTATCAGGTCAGAGGCACAAGGTTGAACAACAGTTGAACAACAGTAGGCAGAATTTTGCAAATCGCACCAAAAGAAAAAAAAGGAAGATACATCACAAGGTTTAGATGGCACTTCTCAATAATTTTTGTGGAAATAAAAATGAAGCAGGAGACCTCTCACCTAAGTGTATATAGTCTATTGATTAATAAGCAGCCATTTTTCTGGAAAATGATATACAATAAATATGATGCCTATGCTTAATAAAGGCCCTACGAGGAATGTGCATAATTAGAAACTTGTGAACTCATATGTCTCTGGAAAACTGGTGGTATAAAATAATAAATTTTACAAGCCATAAAATAACTGAAAGTATGCCTAGTCTAACTCATTACAGTATTTCTTAGGAAAACAGGTATGAACATAAAACTTGGCAAATATACTATACTTTAGAACTTAAAAGACTTTTGGAAATGTTTTATACTATAGACTATTAATAAAATTAAACAATGCAGTCATTATAGGATTAATAAGTGAGACAGGGAAAGTCTGTCACAGTGAGAACTGGCTTGGAGAAAGGGGAAAAGTATAAGAATAACCCACCATTTCTCTGAGTAGAATAGGATTAAGGTTCCTTAGGGATTGGTACTAAAGCCAACCTATTAGTTATCTTTGCAAATGACAGAGTAGCTTAGTTCAATAGAAAAAAAAAAAAAAGTGAGCCACATACGTAATTTGAATCCTTCTAGTAGCCACATTAAAAAATAAATGACAAGGGGCTTCCTGGCGGTCCCATGGTTAAGGATCCACCTTGAGATGCAGGGTACATAGGTTTGAGCCTGGTCTGGGAAGATCCCACATGCTGTGGAACAGCTAACCCATGCACTATGACTACTGAGCCCCAAAGCTGCGACTACTGAAGCCCTAGTGCCTAGAGCCTGCGCTCTGCAACAGGAGAAGCCACTGTAATGAGAAGCCTGCACACTTCAACTGAGAGTAGCCCCCGCTCACCACAACCAGAGAAAGCCCAAGCACAGCAACGAAGACCCAGCACAGCCAAAAATAAATAAATAAGACAATTTAAAAAGTGACAAGAAATGCATGAAATTAATTTTTTTAATTTTATTTTTACTTTATTCTATGTTACAATACTGTATTGGTTTTGCCATACGTTGACATGAATCGGCCACAGGTGTACAAGAGCTCCCAATCCCAAAGCCCCCTCCCACCTCCCACCCCAACGAAATTAATTTTAACAATACATTGTATTCAACACAATATACCTTAAATGTTATCATTTCAACTTATAATAAATGTGGTTTTTTTTTCATTTTAAGCAGATATTTTATATTCTCTTTTTTGTACTATCTTTGAAATCCAATGTTTATTTGACATTTATAGTACGTCTCAAATCAGACCAGTCACACTTCAAGAGTTCAACAGCCATGTGTGGAGAGTAGACACCAGAGGGTATAGAACAGATTTAGAAGAAAACAAGTACATTTCCAAATTTTAGAGTGACTTCACTCTTATAAATAATGTATAGCCAGTTTGCTGGGTTGAGACTGCATATAGACTTTTAAATTCTTTCCTTTTTTAAAAAATATGTTTTAAAGTTGGCAGTAAAATAGCAAGTGAGATTTCATGAAAGAAGGTACAAACTATATCTCAAGTCTCTTAGCTTCTCTCCTTGGTAAACTTAAGACTTAGGTACAGTGATACACAGGGTTTGGAGCTGCTGACTTATTTGTTAGCACTATGTAGAACTCAGGTAAAAATGTAGACCTTTAAGCCTAAAAATACTTTGTATTATATGAGAGTTAATTGATTTTAGTTACCTTCCAGTTGACCCATCCTTTGTCATTTTCATCCATGTTCTTTTTCAGCTGGCCTCCATGGCTTGTCAAATAAAACTGATAAAGAGATTGGCAGACATAGAAAAAGAGACTGAAAGACTATTAAAGTCAATATTTTATTTCCTCACACACTAATTTGACTATCAATGAAACAAAATATTTTCATTCTGGAAAAAAATTAATTTATGACATTAATTTAAAAATTAATTTATGGCTTTAAACATGACAAGATTTATCTTTGATAGAAATGTGTATTTTTGTGCATCTCCTAACCCACTAACTTCTGTATTCCACCTACATTTTCATTCCATTTTTAAGCAGTTATAATCTGCCTCTTGGTTAATGATCACTTTTCTATAAAATTCCTGCTTCCATGTCAAGTTTCCCTTCCCCTTCTTTTGCCACTACTGTTATTTTTTACTAGTCCAAAGTCTTCATAATTTTGCTTTGACCCTAAACCCTGAAACCTATTTGAAATCTAATCAAGGGTGAAAATAATCTAAAATGTGAAAATATAATATTACTATCACTTGATAAAAGAAAATATGTAACCAAAATTTTAACGAGATTTTCTAGTTTTTAACATCAGTGAACCAGAGTTAATTTTTAGCTCACTTAGAATTAAAACAATGAGGAAAATAACCCTGCTCTTATGAGCAGTCAATTAGTCTCACAAATCACTCCCTCAATCCTTCAAAATTATCAGTGACTCAGAATCCTTTTAAGTAGAGAAAATCTGGCCCACAGGCACAATGGCACATATCAGCCTGGGGCAGTTCCCCTACTCCCCAGAAAGGAAGGACTGAGAGCTGAGAAACTGGAATGAAAACATGCGTGTGTCCTCAGCTACACAACAACAAACAGGTCAAGGTGTATAGGACTGATGATGACTGGGTACAGTGTGTCTGAAAATAATGAAAAACATTTAAAATATTCAATTTTTGTAGAAAAATAGAACATTTTCCCAAAGAGACATTTAGCTCATTAAAAAATATTACCTGTAAGACTCATTCTTGTAAAGGCAATCAGGATTATCTATGCCTTTTCTAAAGGAAGATATAAAAGGAAATTGAAGATTGTTTTAAATTCCTCATACAAACCTGCACAGGATGCAGTGCTCGTCGATTTTCTGCATAACATCGTTGAATCTGCTTATGAAGTTTTTTAATGTCCTATAAAAGAGTGCAATTTTTAAAGTAATATTTTCAAAATTACCTGTGGCCATTTCATAATCCGAGTGGAACAGAATAAGCAGGAAGGATAACTAGATAGGTACATTTCTTCTTTAGAAATACAAGTCCTTTCTGATTAATTTCCATTGAATTTCCTAACATATTATTTAAATAATTAATATAAGTCAATACTCTGTAAGTGACCCATAATTTCATATTTTGTACCCACTTAAAATATAAGTTCATGAAAACTTTCAGTCTTCTTAGGAGACAACAAAAGAAAAAAATAAAATTCTTAGAGCCATTGTATTAAAATTTTCACAAGTCACAAAAGTTTAGAAAGTAATTAAAACATAGTAGCATTGTTTAAACAACCAAATTTCTCAAACTATTAAATAATCCTCTTAAGCCAATCATATTTTTCCCCCTCCTTTCAGTTAGGATTAATAACAAAACCCCTACAGTTCTTTATGATTAGTATGCAGTTACTGAGTTTCATAACCTATTATAGTACCTGTCTTTCCCTCTGTCTATACATATACATATAAATAAAAGCAACTTATTAGCTATTTAATACTTTGATATCGGGCCACAGATTTTGAAAAGCTTAATTTAGGAAGCATTTTTTAAGGAAAAATTTAAAAAACAATTTTTTTAATCTAAAAGTTATTATTTTTTTCTGGCCACTCTGTGCAGCATGTGGGATCTTAGCTCCCCAAGCAGAGATCAAACCTGTGTCCCCCACATTGGAAGTGAGGAGTTTTAACCACTGGACCACCAGGCAAGTCCCAACTTAGGATGCATTAAAGCTGGTTTGGTGGTGCTGACTTCTCTTAGCTTTTGCTTGTCTGTAAAGCTTTTGATTTCTCTGCTGAATCTGAATGAGAGCCTTACTGGGTAGAATACACATTCCTATACTCTAACAACAGAAGATGAGAAAGAGAAATCAAGGAGACAGTCCCATTTACCATCTCATCAAAAGAATAAAATACCAGGAATTAACCTACCCAAGGAGGGAAAAGACCTGGACGCAGAAAACGAGAAGATACTGATGACTGAAATCAAAGATGTGTGACATAAACAGATAGAGAGATAATATACCATGTTCTTTGACTGGAAGAATCCATAGTGTGAAAATGACTACACTCCCCCAAGTAATCTACAAATTCAATGCAATTCCTATTGAATTATCGATGGCATTTGCCACAGAACTAGAACCAAAAAACTTTACAGTTTGCATGGAAAAACAAAAGATCCTGGAGAGCCAAAACAATCTTGAGAAGGAAAAACAAGAGCTGGTGGAATCAGGCTCCTGACTTCAGATTATACTACAAAGCTACAGTCATCAAAACAGTTTGACACTGGCACATAAACAGACATAGTGATCAATGGAACAGGTCAGAAAGCCCAGAAATAAACCCATGCACCTATCATCAACTCATCTATGATGAAGGAAGCAAGAGTGCATGATGGAAGGAAGACGGTCCCTTCCATATGTGGTGCTGGGAAAACTGAATAGCTACAAGAAAAAGAATGAAATAAAACACTTCCTAAAAACGTACACAAAAATAGACTCAAAATGGATTAAAGAGCTAAATGTAAGGCCAGGTAGTATAAAACTCCTAGAGGAAAATATTGACAGAACACTCTTTGACAATCCACCTCCGAGAGTAATGAAAATAGAAACAAACAAACAGGACCTAATTAAGCTTAAACGCTTTTGCACAGCAAAGGAAACCATAAACAAAAAAGGCAACCCTCAGAGTGGGAGAAAATATTTGCAAAAGAAGCAACTGATGAGGGATTAATCTCCAAAAAAATAGAACAGCTCTTGCAGCTCAATATCAAAACAAACTACTCAAAAGATGGGCAGAAGATCTAAACAGACATTTCTCCAAAGAAGATATACAGATGGCAAAAAAGCACATGAAAAGATGCTCAACATCACTAATTATTAAAGAAATAGTTAAGATTTTAAGATGGGTCTGAAATACAAAGAATCATAAGAGACTACTATCAGCAATTATATGCCAATAAAATGGACAACTTGGAAGAAATGGACAAATTCTTAGAAAAGTACAATTTTCTAAAACTGAACCAGGAAGAAATAGAAAATCTTAACAGACCCATCACAAGCACAGAAATTGAAACTGTAATCAGAAATCTTCCAGCAAACAAAAGCCCAGGTCCAGACGGCTTCACAGCTGAATTCTACCAAAAATTCCGAGAAGAGCTAACACCTATCTTACTGAAGCTATTCCAGAAAATTGCAGAGGAAGGTAAACTGCCAAACTCATTCTATGAGGCCACCATCACCCTAATACCAAAACCTGACAAAGACACCACAAAAAAAGAAAACTACAGGCCAATATCACTGATGAACATAGATGCAAAAATCCTCAACAAAATCCTAGCAATCAGAATCCAGCAACACATTAAAAAGATCATACACCATGACCAAGTGGGCTTTATCCCAGGGATGCAAGGATTCTTCAATATCCACAAGTCAATCAATGTAATTCACCACATTAACAAACTGAGAAATAAAAATCATATGATTATCTCAATAGATGCAGAAAAAGCCTTTGATAAAATTCAACATCCATTTATGATAAAAACTCTCCAGAAAGCAGGAATAGAAGGAACATACCTCAACATAATAAAAGCTATATATGACAAACCGACAGCTAACATTATCCTCAATGGTGAAAAATTGAAACCATTTTCCCTAAAGTCAGGAACAAGACAAGGGTGTCCACTTTCACCACTACTCTTCAACATCGTACTGGAAGTTTTGGCCACAGCAATCAGAGCAGAAAAAGAAATACAAGGAATCCAAATTGGAAAAGAAGAAGTAAAACTCTCACTGTTTGCAGATGACATGATCCTCTACCTAGAAAATCCTAAAGACTCGACCAGAAAACTACTAGAGCTAATCAATGAATATAGTAAAGTTGCAGGATATAAAATCAACACTCAGAAATCCCTTGCATTCCTATACACTAATAATGAGAAAGTAGAAAAAGAAGTTAAGGAAACAATTCCATTCACCATTGCAATGAAAAGAATAAAATACTTAGGAATATTCCTACCTAAAGAAACTAAAGACCTATATATCGAAAACTATAAAACACTGATGAAAGAAATCAAAGAGGACACTAATAGATGGAGAAATATACCATGCTCATGGGTCGGAAGAGTCAATATAGTGAAAATGAGTATACTACCTAAAGCAATCTACAGATTCAGTGCAATTCCCATCAAGCTACCAGCAGTATTTTTCACAGAACTAGATCAAATAATCTCAAGATTTGTATGGAAATAGAAAAAAACCTCGAATAGCCAAAGCAATCTTGAGAAAGAAAAATGGAACTGGAGGAATCAACTTGCCTGACTTCAGGCTCTACTACAAAGCCACAGTCATTAAGACAGTATGGTACTGGCACAAAGACAGAAATATAGATCAATGGAACAAAATAGAAAGCCCTGAGATTAACCCACACACCTATGGACACCTTATCTTCAACAAAGGAGGCAAGAATATACAATGGAGTAAAGACAGTCTCTTTAACAGGTGGTGCTGGGAAAACTGGTCAATCACTTGTAAAAGAATGAAACTAGACCCCTTTCTAACACCATACACAAAAATAAACTCAAAATGGATTAAAGATCTAAATTTAAGACCAGAAACTATAAAACTCCTAGAGGAGAACATAGGCAAAACACTCTCTGACATAAATCACAGCAGGATCCTCTACGATCCAACTCCCAGTATACTGGAAATAAAAGCAAAGATAAACAAATGGGATCTAATTAAAATTAAAAGCTTCTGCACAACAAAGGAAACTAAAAGCAAGGTGAAAAGACAGCCTTCTGAATGGGAGAAAACAATAGCAAATGAAACAACTGACAAACAACTAATCTCAAAAATATATAAGCAACTTATGCAGCTCAACTCCAGAAAAATAAATGATCCAATAAAAAAATGGGCCGAAGAACTAAATAGGCATTTCTCCAAAGAAGACATACAGATGGCTAACAAACACATGAAAAGATGTTCAATATCACTCATTATCAGAGAAATGCAAATCAAGACCACAATGAGGTACCATTTCACACCAGTCAGAATGGCTGCAATCCAAAAGTCTACAAGCAATAAATGCTGGAGAGGATGTGGAGAAAAGGGAACCCTCTTACACTGTTGGTGGGAATGCAAACTAGTACAGCCACTATGGAAAACAGTGTGGAGATTCCTTAAAAAATTGCAAACAGAACTGCCTTATGACCCAGCAATCCCACTGCTGGGCATACATACCGAGGAAACCAGAATTGAAAGAGACACATGTACCCCAATGTTCACTGCAGCGCTGTTTATAATAGCCAGGACATGGAAGCAACCTAGATGTCCATCAGCAGATGATTGGATAAGAAAGCTGTGGTACATATACACAATGGAATACTACTCAGACCTTAAAAAGAATAAATTTGACTCAGTTCTAATGAGATGGATGAAACTGGAATCGATTATACAGAGTGAAGTAAGCCAGAAAGAAAAACACCGATACAGTATACTGACACATATATATGGAATTTAGAAGACAGTAATGATGACCCTATATGTGAGACAACAAGAGACATAGAGGTATAGAGTGGACTTTTGGACTCTGAGGGAGAGGGAAAGGGTGGGATGGTTTGGGAGAATGGCAATGAAACATGTATATTTTCTTGTAAGAAACGAAGCGCCAATCTATGTTCAATGTAGGATGCAGGATGCATGGGGCTGATGCACAGGATGATTCAAGTAGAGGATGTGGGGTGGGAGGTGGGAGGGGCTTCGGCATTGGGAGATTGTGTTCACCTGTGGCTGATTAGTGTCAATGTATGGCAAAACAAATACAGTATTGTAATTTAAAAAATAAATAAATTTAGTAATAATAAAAAAAAAGAAATAGCAAATCAAAACTACAATGAGGTATCATCTCACACCTATCAGAATGGCCATCATCAAAAAATCTACAAACAATAAACACTGAAGAGGATATAGAGAAAAAGAAATCCTCCTACATTGTTGGTAGGAACATAAACTGGAATAGCTACTATGGAGAATAGTATGGAGGGTCCTTAAAAAACTAAAAATAGAATTACTATATGATCCAGCAATCCCATTCCTGGGCATACATTCAGACAAAACCATAATTCAAAAATATACATATATCCCAATGTTCACTGCAGCACTATTTACAATTTACAATAGGACATGCAAGCAACGTTAATATACATCAACAGACGAATGAATAAAGAAGATGTGGTACATACATACAATGGAATGTTACTCAGCCATAAAAGGAAAGAAATTGGGTCTTTTGTAGTGATGTGGATGAACCTAGAGTCTGTCATACAGAGTGAAGTAAGAAAAAGAGAAAAATAAATACTATATATTAATGCATATATAAGGAATCTAGAAAAATGGCACTGATGAACCTATTTGCAGGGCAGGAATAGAAGACACAGATATGAAAAATGGACTTGTGGACACAGCGGGAAGGAGAGGGTGAAACAGAGAGTGGCACTGACACACATACACGACCATGTGTGAAACGGGTACTTGGTGGGAAGCTGTCGTGTGAGCACAGGGGCTCAGCCCGGTGTTCTGTGAGGACCTAGACAGGCAGGATGGACGGCTCACGAGGGAGGGGATATACATATACATATAGCTGACTCACACTGCTGTACACTAGAAACTAATAAAACATTTTAAAGCGATTATACTCCAGTTAAAAAAAAAAAAAAGACGACACAGTATATTTATATAATGGAATACTACTCAGCCATAAGAAAGAAATAATGCTATTTACAGCAGCATGGATGGACAGAGAAACTACCATACTAAGTGGAGTCAGACAGAAAGACAAATGCATGTTGCTTCCATGTAAGTCTAAAAATATGACATAAATGGACTTATCCACAAAACAGAAACAGACTGACAGAGAGTAGACTTGTGCTTGCCAAGGGGTGAGAGAGAGATAACTGGGAATCTGGGATTTAGCAGATGCAAACTACTACACACAGAATGGATAACAACAAGGTACAACTGTATAGCACAGCTAACTATATTATCTTGTAATAAATCACAATGGAAAAGAATATGAGAAAGGATAAATGTGTGTATATATATATACATATATATATAAATTCATAACTGAGTCACTTCACAATAGAAACTAACATGACACTGTCAATCAACTATACTTCAATGAAATAGTTTAAAACACACACACACAAGAAACCAGCAAAATAGCCTAGAGATGGAAGCAACATAAATGTCCACTGACAACAGATGAATGAACAAGCAAAAAGTGGTTTATACATACACTAAAATAGTATTCAACCTTAAAACATAAGGGAATTCTGACACACACTACAATGCAGGGGCTTCTTAGGTGGTGCAGTGGTAAAGAATCACCAGTCAATGTGGGAGACATGGGCTCCATCCTTGGGTCAGGAAGATCCCCTGGAGTAAGAAATGGCTACCCACTCCATTATTCTTGCCTGGGAAATCCCATGGACAGAGGAGCCTGGTGGGCTACAGTCCAGGGGTTACAGAGCGTTAGACATGACTGAACAACTGAGCACAGCACAGTGAAGACATAATGCTCAGTGAGAAAAAATCTGTCACAAAAGTAGGATTCCACTTATATAAGATACACAGAGTAGACAAATTCATAGAGACAGAAAGTAGAATGGCCATGCCAAGGGCTGGGGAAAGGGGAATGGAAATGGTTGTTCAATGGGTATAGAGTTTCAGTTCTGGAGGATGAAAAAGAGTTCTGGAGATTGGCTGTACAACATAAGTGTACTTAGCACTACTGACCTATACACTTAAAAGTGGTTAAGATGGTAAACTTTGTTATGTACATTAAAAACCGCAATTAAAAAGAAAAAAGATGTATTTTAGCACATAAATTATATCAAAGTAATATTATATATTAAAGCAAGAGTTATTAAACCTAGTTCAGCTATAGGATTTTTCTGACAATGATTCATGATACCTTTAATACCATCAAGCTGTCAAAACTGCAGTCAATGATAAGGCGGAGTGGGCTGTGAACAACATCTCTTCGAATACGTTTTCTGTCACTTCCATCTGAATTTGACTCAGGTTGACACTGTCGCTCTAATTGCTTTCTCTTGCGTTTTTCCTTCCGCTTTTGTCTAAAATTAGTAATTGAAAATAACTTTTTATTATTTGGATATTTACAAAACTCTTCTAAACAAATAAAAAATTATTTTAAAATCAGTAGGCTAAATCATGAAAACCTGCCACTTCTGTGGATCAAAAATTGTCAAATACCAGAAATTTTAGATAGTCTAAAAGTTTTACATAATAAATGAGTCTGCAAAAGCAAAAATTTTTCTACACAGATCTGAACTATAAGTTCATTTATTATTGGTAGCATGTTATATGGGGCTTCCCTGGTAACTCAGCTGGTAAAGAATCCACCTGCAGTGCAGGAGACCTGGGTTCAAGGTTCGATCCCTGGGTTGGAAAGATCCCCTGAAGGAGAGGGCATGGCAACCCACTCTAGTATTCTTGTCTGGAAAATTCCAATGTCCGAGGAGCCTTGTGGGCTACAGTTCATGGGTTCACAAAGAGTCAGACACAACTAAGTGATTAAGTACAGCACAGCACACAGCCCATTATATGTACTTAGGAAACTTTTAAAATACTGTTTGAGAGTTATAAAAAAATTTTACTTTTATCATTTCCCTACATGATTTTCAAGCAATAATTATAACCATATATAAAAAAGTAAAATTGTTATTCAACATAGATTCAGACATCCTAGCCACAGCAGGCAGAAAGAACAAGAAATAAAATGAATCCAAATTGGAAACGCAAACTGTCATTGTTTGCAGATAACACAATGTTGTATACAAAAAACCCTAAGGATGCTAAAAGAAAATAACTGGAGCTCAACAATGAATTTGGTAAAGTTTTAGGATGGATACAAAATTAATACACAGAAATCGATCGCATTTCTACACACAACAAAACATCAAAAAGAGAAATTAAGGAAACAGTCCCATTTTACCATCTCATCAAAAAGAATAAAATGCCAGAATAAACCAATCTAAGGAGACAAAAGACCTAAACTCTGAAAACTAAAACACTGATGAAAGAAATTGAAGATTACACAAACAGATAAAAAGATATACCATGTTCTTAGATTAGAAGAATTAATATTGTGAAAATGACCATATTATGCAAGCAATCTATAGATTCAGTACAATTCCTATCAAAATATCAATGGTATTTTTCACAGAACTACAACAAAATTTTTTGAATCTTTTATGGAAACACAGAAGACCCTGAATAGCCAAAATAATCCTGAGAAAAAAGGATGAAGCTGGAGGAATCATCTTCCCTGACTTCAGACTATACTACAAAGCTATAGTCATCAAAACAGTATCAGACTGGCACAAAAATAGAGGCACATACATCAATGAAACAGATAGAAAACCCAGAAACATATCAATTACTATCAATTAATCTATGACAAAGGAAGAAAAGAATATAGAAAGGAGGAAAGACAGTTTCTTCAGTAAGTGGTCTTGGGAAAACTGAATAGCTACAAGAAAAGAATGAAACTAGAACACTCCCTAACACCATACACAAAAATAAACTCAAAATGGGTTAAAGACCTAAATGTAAGGCCAGATACTATAAAAAATATAGGCAGAATACACTGACATACATCACAGCAAGATCTTTTCTGATCCACCTCCTAAAGTAACAAAAGTAAAAATAAAAATAAACTTAAAAGCTTTTGCACAGGAAAAGAAACCATCAACCAAATTAAAATACAACATATGGGCAGGGAGTAAATATTTGCAAATGATGTAACTAACAAGGATTTGCTTCCAAAATAAACAAAAAGCTCCTACAGCTTAATATTAAAATAAAACAAAACTGAATAGCCCAAACGAAAATTGAGCAGAAGACCTAAACAGACATTTCTCCAGAGAAAACATACATATGGCCAATAGGCACATGAAAAGGAGCTCACTGTTGCTTTGGAGAAATGCAAATCAAAACTACAATGAACTATCATATCACCTCACACCAGTCAGTATGGCCATCATCAAAATTTCTATGAATAACAACTGCTGGAGAGGATGAAGAGAAAAGCGAGCCCTCCTACACTGTTGTGGATAATGTGAATTTGTGCAGCCACTACAGAAAACAATATAGAGATTCCTTAAAAAACTGAAAATAGAGTTACCATATGGTCCAGCAATCCCACTCCTGGGCATGTAGCCAGAGAAAACTCTAATTAAAAAAGATACATACACCCCCAACATTCATAGAAGCACTGTTTACAAAAACCAAGACACAGAAGGATCTAAATGTTCACTGACAAATGAATGGAGAAAAGATGTGGTATATATATATACACAATGCAATGTTATTCAGCAATAAGCAAGAATGAAATAATACCATTTAGAGCAGCATGGATGGATCTAGAGATTATCATAAGTGAAGTAACTCAGACAAATATGTTATCACATGTGGAATCTAGAAAAAGTGATATAAATAAAGTTATTTACAAAACAGCAGTAGACACATAGACACAGAAAAGAAACTTATAGTTACAAGAGTGGATAGTAAGGGAGGGGGAAGATACGAGTTTGGGATTAACATACACATTTTGTGCTCAGCCACTTTAGTTGTGTCCAACTCACTGCAATCCTAAGGACTGTAGCCTGCCAGGCTCCTCTGTCCATGGGATTCTCCAGGCAAGAATACTGGAGTGGGTTGCCATGCCCTTCTCCAGGGGATCTTCCCAAACCAAGGATCAAACCCGTGTCTTTCACATGTTCTGCATTGGCAGGCGGATTCTTTACCACTAGCACCACCAACAAGGACATACTGTATCACACAAGGAACTATATTCAATGTTTTATAATCATCTATAATGGAAAAGAATCTGAAAAAGTATGTATGTATATGCATATATGGGGCTTCCCTGGTGGCTCAGATGGTAAAGAATCTGCCTGCAATATGGGAGACCCAAGTTGGACCCCTGGGTCAGGAAGATCCCTTGAAGAAGGAAATGGCAACTCACTCCAGTACTCTCGCCTGGAGAATTCCATGGACAGAGGAGCATGGCGGACTACAGTCCATGGGATCGCACAGTTGGATACAACTGAGCAACTAACATTTTCACTTTCATATATATATAAATATATATGACTGAATCACTTTCCTGTACACCTAAAACTAACACAACATTGTAAATTAACTATGAAAAATAAAGTGTTAGTTGCTCAGTCGTGTCTGACTCTTTGTGACCCCATGGACTGCAGTGCACCAGGCTCCTCTGTCCGTGGAATTCCTCCAGTCAAGAATACTAGAGTGGGTAGCCATTCCCTTCTCCAAGGGATCTTCCTAACCCAGGGATCAAGCCCAGGTTTCCTGCACTGCAGGCGGATTCTTTACCCTCTGAGCTACCAGGGAAGCCCATAAAAATAAAATGAAGAAAAAGTGTTAGGGTGCCTGACTCTTTATAACCCCATGGACTGTAGCCCACCAGGCTCCTCTGTTCATGGAATTCTCCAGGCAAGAACACTGAAGTGGGTAGTCATTCCCTTCTCCAGGGAATCTTCCCAACCCAGGGATCAAACCCAGGTCTCTCACATTGCAGGCTGATTCTTTATCACCTGAGCCACCAGGGAAGCCCTTCAATAAAAATAAAAGTTCTTTTTAAGAAAAAGCTGCTCCCATTTTTAAAAAGTAAAATTATGAAAAAAAAAACTCAGGTTTTTCTCTCATCTACATCAACAATTAATTTTCTAATAAATTTTGTCCTTCTACAATAACAGCTTAAGCCTAACTGCTCTTACCAAAACCTGTAAAAGTTCTAGCAAAATCAATGTTACGCCCAAATTTGACCTTTCTGAGATGATTATTTTTGTTCCATATCTAGGACATGGATGCTAACTATATCCTTTTTATAAACTGGTTACTTTAGAAATTGGGGTGCTACTCACAATAGGTGTGGGTGAGAAAAGTGTACTGTGTAAATTCAGCAACACTGCTAAAAAAAAAAACAACTTAAAACAGTTTTAGTAGCCAACTGACAAAGTGAGCTAACAATATGTACAGTCCTAATTTAATTAAACATAATTACTACTGCATAATTATGTAACTGCATAATTACTATACTGAAGGTCGAACATTCCATATCTCTAAATAGGGGTAGAATATATGCCTTTTGATACATACTTGCGGAGTTCTCGTTGTTCTTCCCATTGTTTCTGTTTCATTAGCTTCTTCATTTGCCGTTTAGATATTGGTTGAAACCTTTCACTTAATCCTGGCTTCTGATTTTCCTCTGCGTCTTCACTTAAGTTTTGCCGTCTTTCAACATTACAAGTCTCACTAAATGCTGGCAACATTTCAGATGACATTATTTGATGCCTCTGAAAAATTGAAAAGCAACTCTGACATGAACAGATGATTTACAACCAAAAAAAAAAAAAGACCAAAGGATGTGATTAAAATGAAACCATATTAGTAATGAAAAAGTGCAAATTTAGGCAATCAATCGTCATTTACTGGCAAAGATCATTTGATGAAATGGGATATTTTCATACACTATTGGCAGCATAGCACAGTTTTCCCAGAAGGCTACTCAGACCTATAGGTTTGAAGAGATTTAAAATATTGATACTCTTTCTTACAATAATTTATTTCCTTAGAATTCCTGTAAATTAATTAGAAATATAAACAAAATTAATGGAAAAGAATACATGTATTACTGCTATTTTTAACAATAAAAAATTAGAATGTCACTAAATGGGGACTAAATATAAATTACAGTTCACCTATAACACTGGATTGGAATACTAAGCAGCCAAGAAAAATGTTTCTCAATATTATTTAGCAATAAAGGGAAAAAATTATGTTAAGAAAATCAAAACAAAATGTTCAATTTTGTTTATACACACACACACACACACACACACACACACACACACATACACACACATATATACATACGTTTTAATTCTGACCCACCCATGGCTTTTTGCATTTTCCAAATTTTATATAATGAAAATATAGTTTTATAAAAGAAAAATATATTATTTTTTAAAGAGATGGAAAGCACATTTTTGTACTTGTCTTTAATACTGTCATACAGGAAAAATGCTAATTTCACTATCTGGGTGGACACTCAACAATTGGTTTTTGACAAAAGGTATGCTTATACATTTCTAAATTTTGGACAGTACAGAAAACAAATTGAGTTGCCCCCCAACATATTTCATTATAAATATGTAATTATAAATTTTTCACTTAAGTCACAGCTGAAAAACAAAATATGTAAACTGACTCTGTAATCAGTTGTGGAATACTCAGGGCCATCTAAAACATCTTGCTGCTGCTGCTGCTGCTAAGGCGCTTCAGTCGTGTCCGACTGTGTGTGACCCCATAGACGGCAGCCCACCAGGCTCCCCCGTCCCTGGGATTCTCCAGGCAAGAACACTGGAGTGGGTTGCCATTTCCTTCTCCAATGCATGAAAGTTACAAGTGAAAGTGAAGTCGCTCAGTCATGTCCGACACTCAGCGACCCCATGGACTGCAGCCTTCCAGGCTCCTCCATCCATGGGATTTTCCAGGCAAGAGTACTAGAGTGGGGGTGCCATTGCCTTCTCCGCTAAAGCATCTTACTTAGATTTAACCACCCACATCTTTAAGGGTCTTCTCTGGTAGCTAGTTGGTAAAGAATCTACCTGCAGTGTAGGAGACCCAGGTTTGGTCTGCGTGTCGGGAAAAGCCCCTGGAAAACGAAATGGCAACCCACTCCAGTATTCTTGCCTGGAAAGTAAAGTCCCACGGACAGAGGATTCTGGCAGGGCCACAGTCCATGGGGTCGCAAGAGGCAGACACAACTTAGCAACCACAACCCACATCTTTACATCCACTGTCTAGAGCTAAACTTGCCTTTAGAGCAGGGAAAATGATAGAAATACTGAAATATCTTTTCTCTTTAATTATTAACACCACAGCTTAAGAATATGTGTTCTTTATCCCTATCAAAGACTAAGCATGAAGTCTGCAAATACTCTATCAGTCTTACACAAAATTGGGTAATTCTTCCCTTTCACAGAGATAGCTAACAAGTCTGTGCAGAGAAGCCAACATCTAAAAGGAAAAAGAACAATCGCCACAATTCAGAGACTGGAAAGAAAAAAACTTCACAGAACATAATTTGAGCAGCGGTTTTATTATATGGTTCTTGCCTTCTTTAAACATACAATGATGTAACAGGACATATGGGGTGCCTAAGAAAAGTTAGAAAGTTTACCAAATTTTGACTACAAGACAAAAAATATTAAGATATATAATTTAGGGGCTAGAGCAAAGCCCTGACATTTTACCACACTGCAAAATTACTAAGAGGGGAAAGAATCATCTAGGAATACAAGGAAGAGTTCACAAGTTTTTTTATGCCACCAACCAAGCACTTCTTTTTCCACGGGATCATAGAAAAAACAAGAGAGTTCCAGAAAAACATCTATTTCTGCTTTATTGACTATGCCAAAGCCTTTGACTGTGTGGATCACAATAAACTGTGGGAAATTCTGAAAGAGATGGGAATGAGAAACCTGTATGCAGGTCAGGAAGCAATAGTTAGAACTGGACATGGAACAACAGACTGGTTCCAAACAGGAAAAGGAGTACGTCAAGGATGTATATTGTCACCCTGCTTATTTAACTTCTATGCAGAGTACATCATGAGAAATGCTGGGCTGGAGGAAGCATAAGCTAGAATCAAGATTGCTGGGAGAAATATCAATAACCTCAGATATGCAGATGACACCACCTGTATAGCAGAAAGTGAAGAACTAAAGAGCCTCTTGATGAAAGTGAGAGAGGAGAGTAAAAAGTTGGCTTAAAGCTTGACATTCAGAAAACTAAGATCATGGGCATCCAGCCCCATCACTTCATGGCAAATAGATGGGAAAACAGTAGCTGACTTTATTTTTCTGGGCTCCAAAATCACTGCAGATGGTGACTGCAGCCATGAAATTAAAAGACACTTACTCCTTGGAAGGAAAGTTATGACCAATCTAGATAGCAGAGACATTACTTTGCCAACAAAGGTCTGTCTAGTCAAGGCTATGGTTTTTCCAGTGGTCATGTATGGATGTGAGAGTTGGACTATAAAGAAAGCTGAGTGCCGAAGAATTAATGCTTTTGAATTGTGGTGTTGGAGAAGACTCTTGAGAGTCCCTTGGACTGCAAGGAGATCCAACCAGTCCATCCTAAAGGAGATCAGTCCTGAGTGTTCATTGGAAGGACTGATGCTAAAGCTGAAACTCCAATACTTTGGCCATCTGATGCGAAGAGCTGACTCATTGGAAAAGACCTTGACGCTGGGAAAGACTGAGGGCCGGAGGAGAAGGGGATGACAGAGGATGAGATGGTTGGATGGCATCACTGACTCAATGGACATGGGTTTGGGTGAACTCTGGGAGTTGGTGATGGACAGGGAGGTCTGGTGTGCTGCCGTTCATGGGGTCGCAAAGAGTCGGACACGACTGAGCAACTGAACTGAAACACTTCTTTTAAGGGGGATCATCTCCTAGAAATGACAACTCAACTTTGACTCTCCACTGAAAACTCCACTCGGCAGGGCGAACATCTGCTTTTGCCCAACATTACACTGGCAACACTAACATAGTGCCGAGCACTTAGTAGATGCTTATTATGTATAGGTAGAACAAATAAATGAGTGAATATGATATTATAAAGGACTTCTCAAAGTAATGAAAATTGTAACATCAAACATTTAATTCTTACTATACTTAATAAAAAAGTTATTATCTAATGTACTTTCTTAAAAAACCCTAAGGGGTAGTCATATATGCCTACTTTGCAAAGGAAGAGGTACAAAGATTACTTGCCCAAATTTACAAAGCTATTATATAATTCCTAAGAAACAAGGCACCTACAGCAAATGTTGCACAAAATAGGTCCTCAAAATACTTGTTGAATGAAGTAATGGAGTGAAGATTCAAGCCCACATCCAACTCTACTGTCTTCTAGAAATCCAAAGTCTTATTAAGAAAATGGGAATTTCCAAACAGCATTAAAAAGCTGTGTTGCTTTTACCCACCTGCTGTTGAAAGGCTCAGAGAAGACCTGTGTCACCAAAAGATAACGGAGGGGAAAACCTTTTGGTTCTACTTGCATGCCAATACGCCAAAAAAACCACAATCAGGAAACTTCCTAGAGATCATTGCCAAAAGTCTATGTCTGTGACACCCTGCATTCCAAGCTTGCAACACATGACAATGGCAGATAAAGTATTAAAAGGGGAAACAAAAAAGTATAGCCTTTCTCAAAATCAAAATTAAGAACAGGTCTGCTATGTAAAGACAGCTGAGATTTTTCCTATCTTTCAAGAGAAAAATAATAATCCAAGATAGAGGATGGGAGACAGATGGGAGGCAATTTAAGATGAACCCTTAAACTGGTGTTAGGGGTGAGGCTCCTCTTTCCAAGAAAAAACCTAACAGGTAAAATTATAGATAGCTTACACAAAGCTGACTACTTGGGGGAAACATACACCAGCCTCTTGGCTACAATCTGGGCCCAGCTATGAGGTGACATATCAATGTACAATAACATGACTGAAATTCTCAACCACATATATAAGCTCTCCTATTGCTCTGAAGCACTGAAAAGGGTCATGGGGTGGAAGAAACCACAAAATCAGCAGTAGACAGAGGCAGTTTGGAAAGGAAAGCTATAATTCCATTCCAAATGAGTCTGCAAAGCAAAATTATAAAAGGACAGGAAATGAGGGAAAAAGAGAGTTAAAGAAGAGTAATAACCATAAAAACAAAAATTGAGAAATTGATACACAAAAATGGGCATAAAAATAGCAAAACAAGAATTCATTAAAAAGAGCCAATTTGGAAACCAGGAAGTGAAGTCATAAAAATTTCAACATATGAGGCAAAAGAGTTAATTAATGGAGTCGAAGAGTTAATTGATGAATTAGAAGACAACCTCACAATCTGATTCAGAGTTCAGACAAAAAAAAAAAAAAAAAAATCGTGTGTCTGAGCATTAAAAAAATGTGAGTAACAGCTTGAGAGAAACATAGGCCAAAAAGGTAACTGGAGGTAAATGTAGAACCTTGAGTGCGTTCATTAACTTTTTTAATCTAGAAAATAAGGTTACTATTCAATTTAAGAAACAGGAGACAGAGGGAACACAGTAAGCCTGAAAAGATACGAAAAATTTTAAACATACATTGTGATTCCTAGGATCACTTTTATTTCCTTTCCAAAAATAAACACATGAATAAAAATTAGCAATGAATATATGCAACACAACATAGAAAACATAAGCTAAACCTGCCCATTAAGCTAAAAGTGCAGGCTTCCCAGGAGGCGCTAGTGGTTGAAAAAAAACCTGCCAGCCAATGCAGGTGGGTTCCATCCCTGGGTCAGGAAGATTCCCTGGAGGAGTGCATGGCAACCTACTCCAGTATCCTTGCCTGGATAATCCTTGCACAGAGTTAACTGGGCTACAGTCCACAGGGTCGCAAACTGTCGGACACAACTGAAGCGACTTGGCATGGAGGAACACAAGCCAAAGGTGCAGACTTTAAGGCACAATTAAAAATCAGAGGAAACAAATTGCTTTCTTCATGAAATTGATTAATATTGTAGGAGAGAATATTTCTATCATCAGTGGCATCGTTTTTCACCAGTTTCCTACGATGGTCAAAAGAGCAAGTGTTGATTGGCTCTAGACTGAAAATTTTTAATACAATAAAGTACAGCAAAGTTTTACAACTCATGCACACCAGGGGAGCTTTCGCCTTTCCCAAGAAGTCCAAGTTAAATTTAATTTGCTTATCACTGCATACCAATATTTTTTAAAAGCCTATCAAATACAAAGGTCATGAGCTTGTCAATATCATTATCACTGCTATTTTTAAAAGTTATTTCCAGTTAAGAAAAAGGAATGTAGTATAAGAAAAACTGTTTAAGCTCTGAATAAACTAGATACATTGCAGGGAATGACGCAATGATCAAGCATCAAATCATGCTCGATTGAGATCCTTTCAGTATTGCTTTCAACACACTTTACACACACACGTACCAGCTCCTACTGCCTGTAACATACAATAAGCATTTAACTATGCACTAGTTTGTTCAGATTACCCTAAGTAAAATATAAACACCATGGCAGATGTGCATTCGTCCCTAACATGCAGTGCTAGTCACAGCACATTTTAATTCATTCACCAGGTTCAACCAACTTTGTAGCAATTACAGAAATAACTGTGCCAAATTTAGTTTACTTGAGCACTGAATTGTTTTAAATGGTTCGTTTAATTGGATATAGATTATCTGGTGGATTTATGAAACTAACTATGGATAAAGATGACTAAGGCAATTTTGTGTGGCATAGACAGATTTTAAAAAATTGTATCTCTATTACCTTTGTATTTCCACTTCTCAGCACAACTCCTGGCAGGGATAATACACATCATGAGTATGACTGGTCGAAAGTTAAAAAAAAAAACTCATGGCTTTATTGATTAGGCTAAAGTCTTAATAATTTATAACACAGCCTCCTTTTCCGAAACATCCAAAGGAATGTCGAAATAACTGCAGAAGGGAATTAAATGACCTAACGGTGGTAAAGAAGGAATACCCTTTTTTAAAACGCGCGGGCCAGACTTGCAATAACGACTCGGTTCAGCTGTGAGGTCCCTGAGACAGAGGCCTGGGCCATGACGGGGAAAGGCGGAGGATTTATAACAAACAAAAAAGCGAGAAATATGCCGTTGCTATCCTCTGTGTATCATTAGAAAAATTCCTGAATTTAAACACAAAATGTATCAGGGAAATTCGGTAACACCTCGGACTTCTTAAAATAGTCCTCAGCTCACCACGGTGGGGCCTACCAGCACCTGCAGCAACTTTCCCCTGGCCTCTTCCCACATTTCACAGCGCTCAGACATCAGCCTCGTAGAAAAAATGAGGCAAATGAAAAACGAGGTTTAAAGACGAAAAGCGACTTGCCCACGGTCTCTTGCCAGTAAGTGGCACAACCACAACTCGTTTTCCGGCCTTTCAGAGTCCAGATTTCCCTCTCCCTTCATTCTTGGGAAGCGAACACACTTCACATACTAGGACCCGTATCTTGACTCCCAAACAGAAGTCGACAGCAAGAGATCCTATACTAGCGAGCAGAGCCGAGCCCGACTCTCGCCTCCATGTCACCCACGCGCGGACGCATTCCAGAGGCGGGGTTAATTTGCAGCCGACGAATCAGAAAGCTGTTTGGCGAGCCGAAGGGGCGCGCTCTCTCTGACGTCACTTCCTTCCGGAGCTGGTCTTTGCTACCATTTTCCATTATCCCACTTACCTCTTCCCCGGAAGCCCTATTGCTAGTGGAAGGCGGGATCGGCACGCGCTCCTTTTGCTCCCGGATTATATCAAAAGGTAGACGAGCGCAAGCCTCCGCGCCAAGAGACTTACCGAACAGAGGAGTTGTCGGGGAATCTGATAACCTCTCAGAAAGCTTTTTGTAGTGGTATTTACTACTCGAGAAGGTCCTCTTTCGGAAACTTCAACTCCCAGAGGCAGAGCCGGTAGCTACACGTAGAAGGCTACGGAGGTTACGTCTTTCGTCAGCCCACTGCGCCAATTCCGGACCCGCATTGGGAGAAAGGGGCGGGGCGGGGGGGCGGGGTCTGCGTGGGGCGGGGTCTGTGTGGGGCGGGGTCTGGGGTTAAGGTTTCTGGAGTGGGAGGTGTTTGAGTAATACCTGTTTTTCCAATTCAAGGCAGGCATACACCTGCAGTAAATCAATATATTTATTGATATATCCTCGTGGGCGTGGCGAGGGATGTTAAGACATTCCTACTCTTAAAAATGACCAACACTAATAAAGGGCTTACAATTCTTCCATGTTTGAGATGAGAGGAAAGCATCTCTTGCCTAAATTATTCGTATTTATAATACAGGTTTTCAGTATCACATAATTTTACACAACTCAAGTGCAAAATTAGATTTTAAAAGTGAATCAAGCTCCCAATAAGAGGTATACAACCGTAAGTCTTACTCTCCATTCATTCCTTGAGCTGTTTTTCATATACTGTTTTGTAAGACATCGGGTGACGTTTCATTGTTTATAATGCCTGACTTTACTATGTAAACTTTTTGATATATATATAGATCAAGTCACCTAAAGGAGAGCTGTAACATAATCCGGTTGATGGTCATTTTCTATTTAGTTTTTAATTTGGTCTACTTCTAATAAGTGATTTTTGCAGAATTCGAAGATAAGAATGATGTTTGAATCAGTGAATAGAAGACTGCCCTCTCCGTATGGAAAGAACTCTGGAGTGATTTATACTTGATATTTGAAAACGTTCTAACATGTTTAAAGGTTTCTGTGAATAGGAAATTAAATTCCAGATTTGACTTTTCTGAAAGAATTAAAATTTCTGTAAATTTAGTTTCAAAACTGAAGTCACTCTTGCTTTAAACAGTCGAATTTTACTTGAAAAACTGTCACTGCAACATGGTTGTAGGCCACTCTGTTTCCTCATTATGTCAAGTCCAAAAGATCTTTTAACTAAGAATTGGCAAGGAAGTCTGGATCCATTTCTGATCTGTTAGTAGGGCATCTTTTTTCAGCTACCTCCATATCAGGCCGAAGAGTAGCTGAGGGAGGATTAGTAATTGGATATTTAGCCCTTCACATGTAGGTCATTAAACTCAGGCTGGCATAGTGATGTGCCAGAACTTTGAACAGCTGTTCAGTTGCCTCTCGGGTCTGTTTTGTGAATAATAATATATTTTTCAGAGCTAATACCTGATACCCTTATTAAAACAAAAATTTTAAGTTACTTAAAAACCCTCATATGTTTTCTTTTGACATAGCCATTTAACTTTATAGTCATAGGGTGTGAAGTTTAAAATGATTCTGTATCATCCAAAGCAAGCACTAGCAAAAAATGGACAATTTAACCAAAGATATAGAAAGCATATAGAAAATACAGGAAGGCAAAAACCATAATATGAAACAGTATTATTTTCATTAATTTGTAAAACTCATTTATTTATTTGACATACTTGTTGAGTCCCATGTTTTTTTGTCTTAGTATTGTTGATACAAAGATAACTAAATTGTGATCTTTGTTCTTGAGGAATCCGTAGTCTAGTGGGAGAGCTGGTGTTAAATATCATACAGTATAATGTACTTGAGATGCCTGTACATGAAAAGGAGCAACTAAGTGTTCCTGGAGGTGAGTGACATAGTTTCAGAAATTGAATAATTTGTTCTATCTTGGAAAGTAAATAGATGTTCTCCAGATATCAAGATGGAAAAAGTATTTTAAATATTGGGAACAGTGAAAGCAAAGGCATGTCATAGTCTGGTGCATAACTGGTAGGCTGTGGTTAGGATGAGAAAGGAGGAGGAAAGACTGACCCTAAGGGTTTTTCTAATTTAGACAACTGTGTTAGCCCCTCAGTCATGTCTGACTTTTGTGACCCCAGGGACTGCAGCCTGCCAGGATCCTCTGCCCTTGGGATTTTCCAGGAAAGAATACTGGTGGGTTGCCATTTCTTTTCCAGGGGATCTTCCCAAAGCAGGGATTAAACCTGCGTCTCCTGCATTGCGGGCAGATTCTTTACCATCTGAGTTCTAATTTGGACAACTATAGGAATGTAATTCTGTTAACTGGATCATTTGGCAAATAGTAGAAGAAAATTAGGCTTTTAAAAAATTAGTCTGGTTTTGAATATATGGGTTCTGGGGAGTCTGCAGAACATCTAAGTAGAAACATCTAGAAATTATCAGCACATACTTGGTATTTTAAGCCAACATCAGAGGTTGGAATCAGAGATGCTAGACCATAGGTTACAAACTAGTAATGTCTATTATGACTAGAAGGTAAATGGCACAAGCTATCTAGAAGAAAAGTGCCACAAACCTGAGAGCATAGTCTCTGTTTAATCAGGGACCAAGTTCCAAGTAGTGGGCCTAATGCCATCAGAGCTCAATTTTTTAAGAGCAGCCAGAGGTCTGGTTTTCTATGTGAAATCTGATTTTTAAGTGTTGGTAACTGATTTTGTTTGTTTTTAAGTAGTAAGCAAAGCATATCTTAGACCACATTTAGACAGCAGCCAGTTTGTTAATTGGACTGTAGATCACGGGTCCCCAACCCTCAGGGCCATGGACCCATTAGGAACCAGGCCACTCAGCAGGAGGTGAGCGGTGGTAGCAAGCAAAGCGTCATGTATGGCTCCCAATGGCTCACATTACCACCTGAACCAGTTCCCCCTCGGCCCCCCCTCCCACGACCACCATCCATGGAAAAATGGTCTTCCACAAAACTGGTCTTTGGTGCCAAATAGGTTGGAGACTGCTGCTGTAGAGAAGAGAGCTACAGGTAAAATCAGAATGTTAGGACACAAATATGGTAATAAAGTGATGAGCTCCTCCAAAATGCTTGGCCTAAAAACATAGGGCAGTCATCACAAATTATTTTAAGCCTAGTTCTGATGTTTTATACGTATGAGAGTACTCTTCAGCAGGTTGGGGAGGTATGGGAATAGAGTTACACTTGTAGGCATATTAATTTGAGGCTACAAAAAAAAAAATAAAAAGCCTAATTTATTTTAAATGACATGAAAGGTATCTAAAAGGCAGAATCAACTTATCATCTGTAATCATTTCAACTTGCATTTGGATTGCCTTCAGAAATATAGAAAAAGCTTGTAAAAATGTTAAAAATACCTTATCCCCCACCATCCTGAGTAACATGAATACTGAAGACTCTAGGAAGATGACTGGAGACAGTGTAGTCTGAATCTCCTCATAAAACATCTAGGACAGTAATTACAAGAACAAATCATGGCTACAAGAAAGAATCCTTTTAAAGTTCAAAATATGAACAGGTGGGAGCAAACCTCCAACTTAATATCAGAATCTGCGTAAGAGGAAATAGTGGGGAGACAACAGAGTAGCTAAAGGCCATGAGAACCTCTGACTGCCAACAGGTATTCACTGACAAGCAAAGGAGATCAATATGAAATTAGCAGCAGAACTGACAGACTCTAATCTCAGAGTGAATACAGACGGATGAGCAGGAAGGCCTGAAGGTGCTCATGGGGTGTGGCGGGTCTATGAATTCTCAAAACTTAATAAACCTGAGCTCCCTTCTTGGAAAAGAGCCCAACACTAAGGGGAAACTTTTGGGAGTAGAATTCCAAATTAGACAGATTAGAGACAATATAAGCAGAGAAAAAAGGTCCAGATGACAGTGGGAGAAGAGAAGACAGAGCTAAGAAATGACCAGGATATGAAAGGGTCATTTTATGAAAACATCAGAAAAGGATGCTCTGGAAGCTAGAAAATCTATTCTACACACACCTGTGTCTTAAAAGTATGCTGCTAAGTCACTTCAGTCATGTCCGACTCTGTGCGACCCCACAGACGGAAGCCCACCAGGCTCCGCCGTCCCTAGGATTCTCCAGGCAAGAACACTGGTGTGGGTTGCCATTTCCTTCTCCAATGCATGAACGTGAAATGTGAAAGTGAAGCCACTCAGTCGTGTCCGACCCTCAGCGACCCCATGGACTGCAGCCTTCCAGGCTCCTCTGTCCATAGGATTTAACAAGCAAGAGTACTGGAGTGGGGTGCCATTGCTAGAATAGCTTATTTAAACTAAAAATGTGCCATGAAAAGAATTATAATTGAATTCTATGTAAAGCTGTTATAATAAAAATATGAAACAGCAAAAAGATGAAGACTGTAACCCTATATTTAAAAATAAGGGAAATTGTTTAAATGCTAGAAGATAGAACAACATAAACCAGAAAAAACTCAGAAATAATGTGATTGGAGAAAAGATTTGAAGGGGGAGTAACAGAACTCAGGAAATATGAAATATAAAAAGTACATAACATACTGAAAGTACATTCAAACATAGGAAGAAAAGGAAATAGAAGTAAAACTGTTCTCAGGTGACATGATTGTCTATGAAAAACATCCCCCAAAACAAAAACTACTCATGGAATTAATTGATTATAGCAAGGTCACAAGTGATGAGGTTAATTTAGGAAAGTTCCTGTCTTATCATCGATGAACAATTGGAACTTAAAATTCAAGAAAACATTAGCACCAAAAACAAAGGTATGCATCTAACAAAATATACAGGATCTATATGAGTGAAACCACAAAACTCTGATGAAAGAAAGATCTAAAAAAATATAAGATTCTGAGTACATGGATTAAAAGATGATATTGTAGGGACAAGCTCAGGTCTCGCTTTCCCATACCATTTTTCAATAAAAGGGACCAGAGCTCCTTGGAGAAAGGACTGACTCTAGGATTGGGGTAAAAATATACAAGATAAGCCTGGAGCATTTTGTAGGACCAAAAATAAAGGAAATGCTTGAACACACACACACACATTCAAAGATGGGATATGTCAAAGGAACATAGGAGCGAACTGAATGAGTTCCCCGATGGCTAAAGCTGGAACAATTGTAGAAATAAATTTAAAAGTCATATTGGATTATAACCCCAAATATAAAATAAATAGTTGTGCTTATGCTGCTATAAATCATAAATAAATAGGGAAGAAGAGATAAATCTCTCATGCAGAGAAACTCCAAATAATTTATATAGATACTCCATCCTCAAAGAGGAGGAATATAACTCCTTAATCTTTAGGTATGAGCTGCTCATAGCACTTCCTTCCAGAAAGTACAGTATGGAAGAGAAGGTTTAAAAAAGGTAACTTTACAGTGGAGAAGTCTGACAACATTTGTCAGCCAGGTGATCAAGGTCAACATCAACAGTGATAAATCATACCTTTGATATAGTGTGATGAAAATGGCACCTCTATGGTTTTCCTCCAAACCTAGAAGCCCAGTTGTCATAAGAAAAAATATTCCATAAAACTAATAAAGGAGCATTTTATAAAACACCTGGCCTGATCCTGGAAAACACGTCAAAGCTGTCAATGCCATAAAAATGGGGAAAATCATTATATGTGGAATCTTAAAAAGGAAGGGGGCAAAGGAACTTACCTATAAAATAGAAAGAGAGTTACAGATATAGAAAACAAATGTATGGTTACTAGGGGGTAAGGGAGACAGGGATAAACTGGAAGATTGGGATTGACATACACACTACTATATATAAAATAGGTAACTAATAAGGACCAGCTGTGTAGCACAGGGACCTCAACTCAGTGCTCTGTAATGGTCTATTTGGGAAGAGAATCTGAAAAAGAGTGGATATATGTGTAACAGACTCACTTTGCTATGCACTGGAACCTAACAAAACACTGTAAATGCTATAGTCCCATAAATTTTTTTAACTGAAGAAAATTAGAGAAACTCATAGCTAAGAAATGCCTAAAGGTACATGACAACTATTTTTAATGTAACCTGGATAGAATCTTAGAACAGAAAAAGCATTAGATTGGAAATCTGAATAGAGTATGGATTTTAGTTACTATGTCAATTATTAATAAATATATCACATTAGTGTAAGATATTAATAATTACAACTGGGTACAGTGTATATAGGAAATCTCTGGAATGTCTTAGTAAATAAAATGATTCTGATCAAAATTTAAGCTTTGTTTTCTTTACAATAGTTCATTGAAAGAAAGCCATCAGTTTTCTTCCTAAATGCTAGAAATTCGGTTTTATGCCACCAAAAATAAAGTTAGACTCCTCTTAGGGTGAGTATTATTGACCCACAAGGAGTTTTTGGTAGTTGTCAAATATATGTGTGTGGAGGTGTGAGAGGTAGAGGTAAAGTTTGTTTAATAACTCCATTATGCAAAAATGTTGATCCTTTTTGCAGGTCTTAGATTCCATATATTTCAAACCTGTCTTGTTTATTCTTTTAAGGAAAAGCATTTTCCTTAGTGCATTTTTCTTTTATTAAAGAGAATTCTTAAACAGTACCTTTAAAATAGTATATGTATTCTCATATAATTTTTGCTTAATATAAAATAGAGCATCACTTTATGAGAATACAATCCCTAAATTAGGACTGGAATTGACATATACACATTACTATATATAAGATAGTTAGCTAATAAGGACCTACTGTATAGAACAGAGAATTCTACTCAATAATCTGTAAAGGTCTATATGGGAGAAAGGTCTAAAAAGGAGTAGATATGTGTATATGTGTAACTGATTCACTTTGATGTATACCTGAAATTAACACAACATTGTACAACTCTGCTCCAATAAAAATTAAAAAGCAGACAAATTGAGAAAGTGTTAACTGACAAAAGGCAAAGACAAAAACTACAGTCCTCTCTCAGTGGCTGTGTGGGATTGGTTCCAGGAGCCCCACAGTGAGCAAACTCTGTAGATGTTCAAGTCCCTTACAGTTGTCCCTCCTAGGTAGCCCCTGGTTCCTCATCTGCTGATGCAAAGGGTGGACTGTATTCCTTACCTACCAAAAATATTTTTGCAGGATTCCTTGAGAATGCTAATTTCCTCATTGAATTGAAAATACTAGTAGAATTTATTATGACCACTTAGGGATAACTTGAAGAGTCCCTCTAAAAGTTTTCTTTGTTAGTATCTTGCTTCTTCCTAGGACAGAGTAAAGTGTTCTGACATCATAATGCCTTTCTTCCCTCCATAGATAGCTATCATACATATTGACTTAACTATATCTAGACGGGTAATACATTTCCTTCCAGCCTTTAGTGGGGTAAAGTTCATTCATCTTCTAATCTAGGAAATGAGTTAACTCCTAGCAACCTCTGACACGTAATAGAAACACAACTGTACTTTGGAATTAGTCCAGTTCAGTTCAGTTCAGTCGCTCAGTCGTGTCCGACTCTTTGAGACCCCATGAATCGCAGCACGCCAGGCCTCCCTGTTTATCACCATCTCCCGGAGTTCACTCAGACTCACGTCCATTGAGTCAGTGATGCCATCCAGCCATCTCATCCTCGGTCCTCCCCTTCTCCTCCTGCCCCCAATCCCTCCCAGCATCAGAGTCTTTTCCAAGGAGTCAGTTCTTCGCATGAGGTGGCCAAAGTACTGGAGTTTCAGCTTTCGCATCATTCCTTCCAAAGAACACCCAGGGCTGATCTCCTTCAGAATGGACTGGTTGGATCTCTGCAATCCAAGGGTCTCTCAAGAGTCTTCTCCAACACCACAGTTCAAAAGCATCAATTCTTTGGCCATCTTTATTTCATAGTCTGTTATTATCACTGCCAAATAGAATAGCAGATATTCCATAGTGCCATGTACTTAGCAATAGATTTAATTGCAATAGCATTGTTTTAAAATCTATTACTTGATTATGACCTGACTAGTACAGATCAGTTTTTTCCCTGGGACCATCTGTTCAGCCTGGAACATCTAACCAGAGCAATTAAGCTACCTGTTAGCCTCCACACAAAAGTGTGATGGACTTATTAAAAGATAGTCTGAATTGATAATTCTATATCATACCTAATAAATCAATTTTCCACCTCCTATCTCTAATATTCTTTAAGTAAAGGAGGATATTGGATCTAGGTTTCAATGTTTGTTTTCCTATGATCCTTAAATCATTTTACTAAATAGCCTTATTTCAGTTCAGTTCAGTTCAGTTCAGTCACTCAGTCATGTCCAACTCTTTGCGACTCCATGAATCGCAGCACGCCAGGCCTTCCTGTTCATCACCATCTCCCGGAGTTCACTCAGACTCACATCCATCGAGTCCGTGATGCCATCCAGCCATCTCATCCTTGGTCGTCCCTTCTCCTCCTGCCCCCAGTCCCTCCCAGCATCAGAGTCTTTTCCAATCAGTCAACCCTTCGCATGAGGTGGCCAAAGTATTGGAGTTTCAGCTTTAGCATCATTCCTTCCAAAGAAATCCCAGGCCTGATCGCCTTCAGAATGGACTGGTTAGATCTCCTTGCAGTCCAAGGGACTCTCAAGAGTCTTCTCCAACACCACAGTTCAAAAGCATCAACTCTTTGGTGCTCAGCCTTCTTCACAGTCCAACTCTCACATCCATACATGACCACAGGAAAACCATAGCCTTGACTAGATGGACCTTTGTTGGCAAAGTAATGTCTCTGCTTTTGAATATGCTATCTAGGTTGGTCATAACTTGTCTTCCAAGGATTAAGCATCTTCTAATTTCATAGCTGCAGTCACCATCTGCAGTGATTTTGGATCCCCAAAAATAAAGTCTGACACTGTTTCCACTGTTTCTCCATCTATTTCCCATGAAGTGATGGGACCGGATGCCATGATCTTCGTTTTCTGAATGTTGAGCTTTAAGCCAACTTTTTCGTTCTCCTCTTTCACTTTCATCAAGAGGCTTTTAGCTCCTCTTCACTTTCTGCCATAAGGGTGGTGTCATCTGCATATCCTATATTTAAATGACTACTTAATACAGAGACTCATAGGTACTTTCTAGTGGAAAGCAAATGCTCAAATGAAACAGATTTTGTTAGGCAATAGTGATATGCTTTTTATTGGTTAGACTCTGGTAAACACCTGATGACGAACAGTACTTTAACCGAATAGACACGTATCGTGCACCACATAGTCAAACCACAAGCATGTAGCTGTAAACCTCAAATGAAAACAAAAGGCAGTTCTCATAGAATTTAAAATAGTCCTTAATCCAAACAAAAAAATATGTAAAGTTTAAGTGACTATAGTGGCTTTATATCATTATGTATGCAATGCAGAAATTGTGGGACTACACTGAAATCTATTCAAATGTAAAGCAATAAAGCACTTTCACGTTATCTTATATTTATAATACCTACCATTCATAAAAACTTATATTTCTTCAACAGTTATTTTTCTAAGAGGACACTTATTATTTTCTATTTACCCCAGGACAGCTTATTATTTATAACTTTAAAGTGAAAATGATAACCAAATATTTTATTTTTGTATAGGTACTTTAGCCATAATTTATATATAAAACATGATAGCAAATGAAGTTTTAATCTCAACAGAGGATAAAGACAATTTTCACATTTCAGTTCTTTGTAAAAAATATACATATTTCAAAAGGAAGTATGCTTAACTCTGAGATTTTATATTTTAGATTTCATCTTGTGGCCCTGTTTATCAAGTTGACTATCTTTTACCTGTGTTGTCTAGAAGATTTAAGCTTAAGGTTAGGATTCTAGAAAAGGGTTTGGAGAGAGATGGGGTTAGCTATAAGAACCCGTTATACTTAAACATGGCCATACTGCCGCTGTTTAGTTGCTAAGTCATGTCTGATTCTGTGACCCCATAGACTGTAGCCCATCAAGCTCCTCTGTCCATGAAATTTCCCAGGCAAGAATACTGGGATGGGTTGCCATTTCCTTCTCCAGGGGATCTTTCTACTCAGGTCTCTTGCTTGGCCAAGAGGTGAATTCTTTACCATTGAGCCAGCAAGAAGGCCCCAAACATGGCTATAAGTATTTTCAATTTTCTTTGAAAAATCCCTTTACCAACACATTTGCCAAAACATCCCCACATGGTTTGCAAATCACCTTATTTTAGTAGGTCTTATTCATAGCAAGTTTCTCTTGCAGAAGTTTACAAGAGCAGAGCTGGTTTAGTTAGTGTGGTCTTAGCCATTCTAGGGTATTCACTTTAATTCTAGAGAAGTGTCCTAATTAATTTTTTGTTGCAAAAGTAGTAAGGACTGGAATCCCTTCTGAATTTCTGCCTAGAACTGGGATTCAGAAAGTGCAGGGAACTCCAGCCAGCTAGTCTGAGGATCCAGACAATTGTTTATTGTCATAGCTATAGCTAGAGGTCTACTATGATAAACCCAGTTGCCTGCTAGTGTGTTAATGGCAGACAATGCTGATTCACACAAAAGAAGAATCATCTAGTTTCCGAAAATGAATGTAGTATCTATTCTAACATTATTTTGAAGTGATTGGTGGTACAAGTTAAAATTTTAAAATTCAAATTCTAAAATTCAGAGTGATTTTTTAATAATAGCATACACATGGTATAAAAAATTTCAGATGACCATACAAGAGAATAAAATTCCATCAAGTTTACCTGAGTTCACAAATCCTCAGCACCCTCCCACATCAAATGGGAGATGTGAAGACAGGCATTTAATGGTATGGGCATGTTGATGATTATGTGCTGAGCAGAAAAGTATCATTCCCAGTTTTCCTTGATTACCCCTCTGTACTTTTGAATTTATAGGATGGTAACTGGTTTAGTTTAGCTCTCAAAAGTGAAAAATTTCTTGATTTTTCTTATTGAGTAAAAAAGTAAAAGAGTGAGAGACTGAAAACTATAGCCCACCTAAGTTTAATTATTAATAGTGAGCCCTTCTGTGAACTTAGGTCCTGATTTTGGAGTTTGGAGTCTGACCTTTCTCCCAAAGATAAACATTGTTGCAAGTTCTGAGAAGGGTCACTCCTTGCTGCCACTGAAAGAGTCCGCTTCTCAGTGACTTCTAGCTGGGAACTGAATGCATTAAAAGATAGCTTAATCAATATGATTCTTCTTGCTGTGCTTTTTCTCTGCTTCATTTCCTCATATTCAGCTTCTGTTAAAGGTAAGTTTATGTTGCCTTCTTCTAAACTTTAATTTTAATCGTTGAGGGGGAAAAAGTGTTTGTGTAATGAAAGAATTCTTAACTAATGATCTTCAAACCCATGTAACTTTAGAATGCTGGTGAAGGCATGACTGGGTTGGAATGAAAACTAAATTCGAATTCCTACATACATTAAGAAAACAGAGGCTCCTTTTAGTTTCAGTCCTTCAGGCTAGCATGCTTCTTGCTTCATTCTCTCATTCATGGTTTATTTTTAAAAGGGAGAAAAAAGATGCCAGCTATTGTTACCTGGTGCTGCTGGTCACTCTATGAATGCAGCTACTTCATTTGAATTGTAAAAGTAGATTTAAAAAAACAGTTGTTAAATTTCCTTCTAGTTGCCTAGCAATGTGACATCAAAAGACTCAATGAAAAAGGCGTTTGATTTATCAAAGGATTATGAATGAAATGGTAAAGCCTGTATTTAATTCTATCATCATTCAAAAAAGATAAGATTATCATAGTTGATGGATTATAGAAAATAAAACTACATGACATAGATTTAAGAGATAACATTTATCTTTGGAAAAATAGTGTTGCTCATTATAGTTTCTATTTTAAGATAATATTGATTTAAAAACATACAAATTGCTAACTTTTAGAGCAAACAAACTTTTGAGTAATGATTTCAAAAGCTGTATGAAATATATTAATATGTAATCTTGTCTTAAATCAGCTAATTTATGCATGCCTTGAATTTCTAAATATTGCGCCTGTAAAATGACTGCTTTTTAGAATCTCTTAAGAGGACTTTCCGTCAAAGTCAGTTGACCTATTATAAAATAGCATGATAGTGTCCAATTTTAATAACTGTGTATTCTAAGCAATTGATATAAAGCAATTCACTTGTAAGCTTCTAAAATCCTCTTGAGATAACTGTGACTTTTTTTTTAATACGGTTAAAGTTTGTCTCAGAATTTTTTGCATGGAAAATTTTCACATGAGAAAAAGAGATAATTTTTGCTATTGGAACAATAAATGTGTGTGGGGGTACTAAATAATTTCACCTAAGCAAATTGCATTTCAGATTCTTAAACTAAAGATTATACATATATTTATATGCGCATATATATATATGTATAAAACCATTTTCTAAAATGTTTGGTAAAGATATAGCCCTTACTTGCATGAAAGAAAATTTTAATGAGAAAAAATAAAGGTTTGTAAATTATATCTGACAGAGAATTGTGAAACAGCTTGCATTTTATCTGTCAAATACCGCTAAATATTCATAATATGACCAATTTATGCACCATGAGATCAAACCTAATACCATGATAATTTTGAGAAAAATGATTGAGCTATTGTGGGCTTCTCTTTTTCCCTTTCCTACACAGAATATTGGATAACTTGATGTTTTCAAATACATGCATTTGTAAAGATTTAAATACACACATATGCACATACAGAAATGACATACAGGAAAATATGACTGAGAACATGATAGATAGCTACAGTTTGTTGTAAGTTCAGTGACAAATCCAGAATTTCAGAAACTGAAGCTTATATAATTTAGGCTCCATTTTTGAGGAAAAAAATCTACATTTTCACAAAAAATATTTTACTTTCACAAATATTACTGAAAAAGATATAACATGTATGCATAACACTAGGGTCCCCTTCTAAGATCTTGGGAAAGGCCTAGGCAAGTGGGGGCTTCAAAGCTTAAGTGTTATTAGTGTTGTGATATAAGCTGCTTGTGCCAAATATCGTGAATAAAAATATAAGACTTGGCAACTTTCTCTTACCCACATGGGGTAACTTCTTATATTACAATACTTTGTTCACTCAGTCGTGTCCGATTCTTTGCAACCCCATAGACTGTATCCCACCAGGCACCTCTGTCCATGGATTTCCCAGGCAAGGATACTGGAGTGGGGTGCCATTACCTTTTCCAGGAGATCTTCCCAACCTAGGAATTGAACTCTATTCTCTTGTGCCTCCTGCACTGGCAGGTAGATTTTTTACCACTAGGGCCACCTGGAAAGCCGTGTATTACAGTATCATGGTTTAATCATAGATTCCTTATCCTTTGAAATGATTGACATTTAATAAGCCAACTAGTTGTGAAGAGTTTACTTTAAAATCAGGCCATTATAAATTTGGGATGTGATGCATCACTTCAAAACTCATCTCAAAGTTAATTATCAATGCAATTATTTAGCCAGTCTCCAGATCTGGGTGGATGTTGAAAGCAGATTGGACTGTAAAGAGAATGGAGAAGGAGTTAGTACAGAGAAGAGATATGCTGACTCAATGTTTGGGAGACTCATGTGTATCCTCTACTTTTTCTAAATCATATTTGTAATGGTGGGTCTATTCTCACTGCCTTCTTTGGGTTTTCTTCATAATGCTTTTCCTTTCAATAATCCACCCATACATACACTTTCTACTTAATCTTGTTACCTCTAAACCTGAACTCTTCCTTCACACTAGTCTTTCTTTCATTTCTTGGCCTGACTATACTTTTCAGTCCATTCACAACAACCATCTTCCATTTTTTCCCTCCCTTATCCTTCATCCTGCTCTTTCCTTCCAGCCTTCTGGATTTCTGTTGGATTCCTAAGTCCCCTTATCTTTCATTCTTGTCATCACTGCAGGTCTCTTCAGGCCTCACCTTTACTAGCTTATTTCTATTTTGTCTTTTTGCTTAAGTCAATTAACTATTATATCGATCTGAGTTTAATAAAAGAATACTTTAAGATATTTTTAAAAAGTTCAAAATTCAAAGCTTTTTCCTTTGGTAGTAAAAAAATAAATCCCTCAAAGGAACACATTGAAACAGTACAGACTCCTTTGGGGGCTAAAAATTGATTTGCTCATTTAATCTACCATCAAGTCCTGCTGCCCTTCTGCATACTCTACAGAGCAACACCCAAAGACAGAAATTTAGTCAAGATACATAAATGGAACATGCCCCCACTTGCCAGTATTGCTGGATCTCTGAGTAACATAAACAGAGAAATACTTATCAAAGAGGAAAAGACAGCCGGGACAACACTTCAGCACCATCCACTTATTTAAAGGATGTATCTTTAAATCCTTTTAGGATGTATCTCCTATTGAAAGAGGTAGGAAAAGTTGTAGAACAAAGCCATTCTTTCCTCTACTTTATCACTTCTAAGTCATCGTCAGGAACTGAAATAGATTGTCCCTTTTCATGTTCTTTTGACCAGTCAAGAAAAACAAACAAACAAACCCAACATGATAGTTCGGAAGGCTTTAGCATTAAAGAGAAACTTTTCATAGTTATTTTAATCAGAAGCCACTTCAGGTTGTCCACAAAACTTGAATTTTAATATATTCCGACATCAAATTCTGCATTGTATCTGCTACATTGAATTAAACGTGGAGTCAGCTTTTCTCAACTGCCCTATACTGCTTACCTATCAGAATTGCTGTGAGGGTTAGATAAAGCAACAAGTATTTCCTTTTTGCCCTTTGTGGAGTTTGATAGGTGTCATAAAAACAAGGCCTCTTTGACCAAAATATCTTCCTGGTTAGAAAGCTGGTGTTTGAACCTGCTGCAGTATCCCCAGTTTGGGGAGGCTGGAGGGACTTACAGATTTTGTCTCCTTCAAGGTTTTTCCTGCCTTTGTCTGCTTCCTTATTTCATACCTGAGGTTCTGCCTGACTTGGTGTTTGGACACAGCCTGTTATCATGTACGCATTTGGGTACCCACTCCATTACTTCCTTCTGGTTTTTCTGTTAAAGATTTTCCTGTTAAAATCCTCATCCCCTTTCATTGAAGTTTTGTCAGATCATGTAACTTCACCACCCAAAACTTTTCAGTAGTTTTTCATCTCACTCAGTTGAATTATAAGTCTATGCAAATACCTTCCCCCTTCACCCACCATCTCCCAGCTACTCATGGGTGCCTATTTGACCTTATCTTTTTCAGCCTTGTCTTTTACCCAATCACAGAGTCTTTGGCCTCTGTTGTTCCTCCATTACCCCTCTGGGAACTCTCCTCAGGGTCTTTGAACTTGTTCATCCTTCTGTGGTGGTGAGAAGGAGGGGTGGGGAGTGCCTTCTCTACAGATATCCAACTGACTAGCTTGCCCAGAATATTACCTTCTCAATAGAGATTTTTTCCTCAGCATCCCCATTTCCTTTCCTATTTCATTTTTCTTCATTAGCACTTCTAATATTCTTTATAATTTACTTATGTACTTGCTTTTTATTGCCCATCCCCCTTATTTAAATGTAAATACCACAAAGGTAGACATGTTGTCTGCTTGTTAACTGGTATAGCCCCAGAACCTAGAAAAGTGCTGACTACCCAGTAGGTGCTCAGTACATCCTTGTTGAATGAATGAATGAATTCCTAGTTCACTCCCGGCAGGAATGGAAGAGGTCAACCTAAAGGTTTATATGTGTATAGTGTAAGTAAGAACATGGTCTCTGGATCCAGACAGGATGTTAGAGGCTTCACCACTAATTTCTTTAGTGATCTTGGGTAAATTGTATAATCTCTGTGTCTCTTGATTTCCTCATCTATAAAATCAGGCCAATAACAGTACCTACCCCATTAGATTTTTTTGAGGATTAAATAATGGGTATGAAAGACTTAGAACAGATAGTAGGGAGGTTTTCTTAGTTTTTGACTTTTCAAGTAATTTTACTTCCTTTCTCAGCTGCCTCACTTCTCTCCTAGTCATCTCAGCCTCCTTTTCTGTCCCTTCCCCATATGCATATTTCCTGTGTTGGGGTGGGGGGAGACATGGTAGCCTGTTATAGTTAACTAGTCAATTCTGCCCTGTTAGCCCTGAGGAAAATGCCTACTGGAATCTTTTTTCACTCTCTCCTGAGAGCTATGAATAGAAGATATATCAAAAGACTTTGCATGACTTCAGTCCATCTTTGGGAAAGACTGGATGCTACTCTTTTTATGTTTTCTTTGGGTTAAGATATACCAACTGGAAAGTATATGAACTCTTCCATATATCTTTTTTTTTTTCCGTTATGATGCTGACTTGTATACTATTTGACATTAAACATTAAATTGTCCCTTCCAAATTAAAACCTGTGCTGGATTTTATGTAGGAAAACATCATTTTATTCAGGAAGAGCTCATTTAAATTTACATATGTATTGCCTGGAAATGTACTTTCATACTGAAAGTTTGCTAATTTAATTAATAGGATAAATTACCTTGAAGGGATATTGTTTAAATGTTCAAAATATCCAATGTAAGGGACTAACATCTAACTGCTAAAATTTCTTTGGCTTTGACCTGTTGTATTTTAAATATGTTAATTGCAAATTATCAAGCAATCTCTGGCTGAACTTCTACTTGAAATCAAATTGCATTATTTGATTTAAAGAAAGCTGGGCAGGGAAAGGGGAAGAAATACATAAAAGTTAAAGCAATACAATGATATTTATTTAAAAATATTCTATAGTTCAACCAAGGCAATATTTAGATAATCGGATTATTATTTAAAGATACAAAGTAAGTTTTCTGAAATGGAAGCTTATTTTTTTGTTGTTGTTTTTGTTGTTGTTCAACCAATAATTTCAGCAGACGAAGTAGAACCATGTTTCATTTAGCCAAGATTTACTCCTGTTAACAAATATAAGTTCCCACTGAGTACCACTGTGCTGGAGAAGGAATGCATTGATGGCAAGATAGCATAGTCCCTGGCCTGCCGGGTGCCTTACAACCAAGACTTGACTTGTATCACTGTCTTTTTACAGGTCACACAACTGGTCTCTCACTAAATAATGACCGACTATACAAACTCACGTACTCCACTGAGGTTTTTCTTGATCGGGGCAAAGGAAACCTCCAAGACAGTGTGGGCTACCGAATTTCATCCAATGTGGATGTCATCTTACTGTGGAGGAGTCCTGATGGTGATGATAACCAACTGATCCAAATTACGGTGGGTATTTTCTACCAGAGAGATGCAAAGATTAGATGTTAGCAAAGTCTTTGAGAAGTGTACCATTCAATAGCACTTGTTTTTGCTGTTGGCCATAAGTTCATTGAATATTATCCATCACTAAATAAGTAGATATACAGTTTTGAAGTTTTTGCTAATCAAAAGTTATCTGATCTTTCCAAATTATTGAAGCAGGCAAATGAAGATGTCTCCTGGTAACTGAAGTATTATGTTCAGTTCTATATGTCATATTTTGTTGTTGTTCAGTAGCTTAGTTGTGTCTGACTGCTCCCATGGACTGCAGCATGCCAGGCTGTTAATATGTCATGTTAATAGGTGCAATGAACTAGAATCCATTTGAAATGTTCTGCATATAAGGAGTGTAGAATCCATGTCATATGAAAAGCAGCTGAGACTGCTAGTCATGTCCAACTCTGTGCAACCCCATAGACAGCAGCCCACCAGGCTCTCCCCATCCCTGGGATTCTCCAGGCAAGAACACTGGAGTGGGTTGCCATGTCCTTTTCCAATGCATGAAAGTGAAAAGTGAAAGTGAAGTCGTGTCCAACTCTTAGCAACCCCATGGACTGCAGCCTACTAGGGTCCTCCGCCCATGGGATTTTCCAGGCAAGAGTCCTGAAGGAGACAAACTGTGACCTTCTAGCTTTCCTGAGTTCCTTAATCTGACAGGTGGAATCACCAATGAGGGAGTAACATAGTTCACTTTCTTCCTGAGGACAAAACCAGGTGCTTCCCTGAATGGCAATGTTTGGTCAGTTAAGATGCTTTAGATTTATGTGTTGATAAAGAAGGTCAAATTAGATGGCCTTTGGGGCCTCTTCAGACTTTAATATATTATTCCATATTTGCTTTTCAAGGACCTAAAAGCAATAAATTTCTTTAGTAAAGTCAGTTCTCCTTCTACATGTCAGTGTGAAGCAGGCACCAGGACCAAGATTTTCCTCATTGTAAGTGGTAAGTAGTTGGTAATATACTTTATAATGAGGTGTCATTGCAATACATTTATCAAGTGATCTTTGCTTCTTTGGTTGTCTCTAATAGCTGTGTGTGTTTTCCGAGTTGGATCAAAACTTGATCATCCACCTCCCCATTTCTCAATAGAACAGTATTCTGCAGAAAATATTCTGTACCTCTTTGTTCAGTAATCAGACTGTTAATGCTTACTTTTGTATGTGTAGATTTTGTATGTATAGAGGTACAACGGGGCAGGATACCTTTCAAACAAATGGCACAGAAAGTGAAGAGAGCAGGCAGACAGCAACAGTTCAAAACAAATGAAGAGTGTGAAAACGACGCAAAGAGCCATATTCCAGCCACAGTTACTATAAACCTGAAGTCACAGATTCCTTTAATGTCAGTATTTTTACCTAATTCAAAAATCTAATTTTTAATACCTTCTCCTTTCTTTTAAAGATGATGACTAGGTACTGTGAATCATGTGTTGAATGACAGAAGAAATTATGGCCAACCCTGTCTATTGCTTTACCATTTTATTTTCTAGGAAACTCTGATGGAAACAGGTATAGGAAGTTTTTCTAATAGGTTTCTTTCTGTGATTCCAGATGAAAGATATAAATGTTGAAAATGTGAATCAACATAGAGGAGAGAAGAGCATTTTCAAAGGAAAAAAGTCATCTCAAATCATAAGAAAGGAAAACTTGGAAGCAATGCAAAGACCTGTGCTTCTTCATCTAATTCATGGAAAGGTAACAGAGATTTTTGGAGTTCCACGTCTTCCCCCCCATCTTTATATTTTGCTTCCTTACGTAGATATTAATATCATTTTAGGTGATCATGGTGTCACTACTTTTGTGAAAAATGGAGTTTTTTTAAAAAGAACTAATAAATGGAAGTCACAAATTAAATATTTCATAAATAAAGCAAGGCACTGGATTCACTTATATTACCTAGCCATTTATGTTCCCTATTTTTATGAAAAATCCTTATAGTAGAATCAAGTATTTATTGATGAGAGGCAGTATTAAAAGGTACATCCCTTATTAAATTAGAAAGGATTAAAAAGCTACTGTAACACAATAGGTCATCATAGATAAATGGATAAATTCAGGAAAGTAGGCAAATTATAAGAATGAAATGATCTAAATTAGATAAGTGATATGCATTCGTCATAAGAGTATCAGTAACTGGCTCAAGTATAAAACAGGCTTTTGAAGGGACATGGCATTTCTAAGGTAGAGTTGATTAAAAAAACATTTAGAGATTATTTTAAAGTTATGACTTTGAAAAGCATTTTATATACTAAAGTAATGAATGAGCGTTATATGTTGGAAGTTTGCTCTGAAAATTCTGTAAATGTGATTTCTTACAATTTGAGTCTCATCTCTTAAAATTGTCTTAGTATGTTTGGAATTGAAACACAATTGTGATCTGTGAATTTTCAGGCATTAAATATATGGGTTTATGAAGAGCATAGATATTATATTGACATGTTAAAACATACTATAGTAGTAAAGATGAAAGCTTACTTTCAGGAATTAATGTAGAAAAACAGAAAGGGGTCAGTAAAACTTCAAATCTCTAAAATTTCTCTAGATCAAAAATTTCCAGATTCAAACTAAAAATGAAAACAAATTCTTTAAAATACAAATTTAAGACATGTAATATGTTGCTATTCCTGATGCTCATTTTTAGTAAAGTACTAAAAAGGGATTCTCAAGAAGGATTATTATATCATCACTTTCTTACACCCAAATATGAATCACCATTTCAGGAATGCTTCTCTCCCTTCTCTACTTGTGAAAATATTAATACTTGTTATGCTTCAAGCTTTGCTTACAGGCCTTTTCTTTTGTAACGTTCACACCCTTTAACCAGCTGGAAATAACTACCCCCCTTTAGAACCTTCTTAGCACATTATAGCTCACTCATAACCCTTATCACTTTCCTTTTGGCCATTTGTGTTCATTGCTAGATGATAGGTTTTGGTGAAAAAATTGTTCTTCCTCTTTACATTCCAGCCCTTCTACTCTCTTCCTGCACAAAGCAGTCAGAATCAAGTCTTGCACTGACTTATGCGGTGTTCTGGAAGCCTTTCCCAAACACTATGCTCCTCTGAGCCTACCCAGGTATTGCTAGTGGTAAAGAACCTGCCTGTCAATGCAGGAGACATAAGAAATGTGGGTTTGATCCCTGTGTCGGGAAGATCCCGTGGAGGAGGGAGGGCATGGCAATCCACTCCAGTATTCTTTCATGGGTAATTTCATGGACAGAGGAGCCTGACAGGCTATAGTCCATGGGGTCACAAAAGAGTCAGATACAATTTAGCTAAAACATACTTGATGCTTAATACCTGCACTGACCGAAGGTATTACATGAATTCTCTCTTTTATCTCCATAACAGCCCTGGGAAGCAGGTGCTGCTTTTTCATCCTCTTGTAATAAATGAGGAAATCAAAGTTAAGTGAAGGAAAGAAACTTGCCTAGGGTGACACAATTAGCAAGTGGTGGAGCTTGGATTTAAAAGAGAGGGTCTGTGTGGAAACTTCTATGTTTTTACTGTCTTTTCTAGATGGAAAGTATCTGGAGGAAAAAACCTGTCTCTGGTTGCTTTGTAGTCTTCTTGTCATTCTTCACTGTATGTATTAACTCAGTTGATTTTCATATGGCCCAACTTTGTAAACAACAGGAAATACTGTTATTTTTTTCTTTGGCATTCCATTGTGGCAACATGCTTGAGCCATAACATATTAATTGCATTTATAATCTAAGTGTGAAATGTTAGTCACTCAGTTGTGTCCAATTCTTTGTGACCCCATGGATTGTAGCCCACCAGGCTCCTCTGTTAATGGAATTCTCCAGGCAAGAATCCTGGAGTGGGTAGCCATTCCCTTCTCAAGGGGTTCTTCTCAATCCAGGGATCAAACCCAAGTCTCCCACTTTGCAGGTGATACTTTACCATCTGAGCCACTAGGGGAAGCCCAAACCAGTCACTTCTAAAGGAAATCAACCTTTCCTTTCACTGAAAGGATGCTGAAGCTGAAGCTGAAGCTCCAATACTTTGGCCAAACCACAACCAATCATTTTATAGCCCTGTGGGCGGCAGTTGAGTACAAAGTCTTTGGTTACACATACAAAAGGACTCAGTGCCTCCCTGTACAAAGGCTGGGACAGAGCTGCCACATCATTATTTCAGTGACCCCAACGTGTCATTTCTGCAGGAGCTGTTTCTTGTGATGATTTACTGTAGTCACAAGTTAAAGTACATTGTGGTATCTTTCATTTATATGATAAAGTACTTGTTGGAAAAAAACGTGCTCCTGTAGATAAAGAAGCCACGTGGAATTTTTAGCCACTTCACTATCAGAAATACCATTATTTTAACTATCACATCATCCTACTATGGGAGAAATTATGAAAGGAAAGTCTGTACTGCTGATTGGCAGTTTTCTCAGAGAGTATTTTCTATCCCAGATTCAATTTAAGTTTTACTCCCTGAAAGTTCCGTGATCTCAAGGTTTCTCACCAGCATGTATTTTTGTCTTCTCAGAGACCAAATTTACATTATAGAAGATATCCCATGAAAACACTTAGATGCATGTTTATTGCACATATGTTTTTCTCATCTCCCCTACTTAAATGTTTGGGTATGACTCTAATTTATTTGCAAATTAAGTTGGAAACATGACAGTTTTCTACTTAAGACTGACATGCAAAAGATGCCTCGTTACCACATGGATTCTTTTTTGGCCTGAAATGCTAATCCAATTAACTGGAATAGTACCAGATTTCTATTTCTGGTTTTCACTCAGTATTGACTGAATTAATCATGTGGCTACTGAGTCTGACCTTCAATTTTGTTGTCCCTAGGCATTGATTTGCTCTCTGAATCTGGCAGCATGGCTCCTGTACCCACACCCAACCTCCAAAAGAAAAATGACACTTTGAAAGCCTCCTAACTTTTTGTGTATTTCTTCACTTGTCTCTTTTACAAGGTACCATTTCCTAGCTATGCTCTTTCTTAGGTACAGATGAAAGAGACATACATAGCTTCAGCTAAGCAGACCAAAGAAAGTGACTAATCTCTGTTTGCTGTGATCCTTTTGTTTAGTTTTGCTCTTTGGCCGGTTAATGAAGTTTTGCTTTCTCTTTTTCGTAATGAATGTGTAAATTGAAGGAATAAATAGAAGCATTTTCGTCTTTAAAAATATGAATAATCCCTACTGATTTCTAGGGGAAATTGGCCCTCAAAACAACCCACCCTTATCCCTCTGGTTTAGTTTCCTTGGGTTGACGGCTTACTTTGTGACTATGCCACTCTTTGGAAGCTTCAGGGACTGTGAATTTAGATTAGAGTCCTGTGCTCTTGGATATTCAGAGCTCATTTCAGAACTGAATGAAGTAATCAGATTTATGGCCTGAATATAATAAAACTTACTCAGTTCCTGTTGTGAAATAATGAATTTAAGATTGTGTCAGCCACATGGATTAAACTTCAAAGTTCTGACTTTATTATTTTCTTAATTACCAAAAGTCCACTTTATTCTAACAGTTTTGACATCTAGCTAGTAGGGACACAAGTGCTGCCTTCCCTCTGGGTCTCAGTGGTCTGCAACTAAAGGGAGGGAATTTAGGTCCCAAAAGTTAGCAGGCATACAAAAGGAAAAAGAGACTTGTCATCTTTCCTAGTTCTGTGGAGACAATAAAAACTAATAGGAATGAAAAAAGAATTTTCTGTCTCACACTTTGTGTTGTTCAGCCTGCCAGGAAAAAAAAGTCTGTCACACCACTTTCTTAGGGATATAGCAGTCAAGATCAGAAGAAGGAGTAGGAGGAGAGTATTTAACCTTATATGTGAAGATTAAATCTGTCAACAGGGTTTCTGAAATTTTAGGGAAAACTTTATAAGCAATTCAGGCATATTTTATAGCTTGGAAGCAAACTGAGGGTATTGATCTGATGGTAGTACAAGTATTTTTCCTACTTAATGGATCTTCTCACTTTCTGAGGTATTTAAGGCTCAGGCCAAAATGTCCCAGACCGTAGCCATGTGCATATTGCTACCAGTGAGCCCTTCTGACTGTGTATGGGCTCAAGAAATCCAATTAGGATTCTTTAATAGTCCTGATATTTGGAGATTAGGCTCTCCCAAATATTTGCAAGGAAAGTTACACTCTAATTCCTCAAAGGTAAGAAGACCTAGTTTACAAAATAGAACATCAGAAACTCAAACTTGGTTCTGAAAAATTGTCAGTGATTTGTTTGAGAACATGATACCATAGATTTCCAGACGTTGAGGTCACTATTCCAGTTCCCTTTTAACCTGGACAAACACAATCCCAACATTTATAGGTTCATCCAGTGTAATGACTAAAATTGATTGCCGGATAAAGTACCCGGTAAATCTGTCCCTAGGCAGAATATATGTAGAAAATAAAAATAGAAAATTTGAGGTACTTATTTGAATTATCAGGCAAAGTATTTTCATCTAAGGTATGAGAGAGTTTTCATGTACACTAAATTGTTCAGATTGGTATTAATTGAATTTATTGCAGAATGACTGAGCTTTCAGTTTTACTTGAGAAGTCATGGTTGGTTTTAAAGAGAAACAGGAAGGCATTCAGGATATTTCTGGTAGACATGCATCTATAATTACCATAAACCTTGGGGATTTTTATAGGGAAGCTATATCCATCCTGTCCATTTCTAAATCATGTGATGTGTTTGAAGTCAATACAGGGTAAAAATGACAGCCTGCCTTCCAGAAAATTCTTTGTATTTTTATCCTTGTTTCTTAAACATGAGCTAAATGGTCAAAATGGTATGAGACATAGTTATCGTCTCTGTGCCTGTAAATGTCAAGGATGAAACAAAGCTAAGATAAGCCGTTTACTATTGCAGCCAAATCACAGTCCCCTTCCTCATTCTAGCCTTTTTCCTGCTTCCTGAAGAGAAACTCAAAGCAGTGCCTGTGACAGGCTGTGCAGTGTTAGCACCCTAAACCACAAATCTTCCAACCTTCTGTGTCTCCTCATACCCAAGGCCAACAGGGATGCTCTGGAGGGCCAAAGAACATCAGTCTTGTGGAATTTTGTCCATGGGCATTTTGGCCACGTGTGGGCCCTTATCATAGCCCTTAGAGGCCGTGCTGTCTCAGGATTCTCAAGCATGGTGATTGACATTCTCTACAAGACTCTATTTCTGTGATGTTACTTTGAAACTTGATTAGTTTTTTAAAATTCTGTTTATGCATTTTTGACTGTGATGAAGACTTGATTTTCGTCTTTGCTGCTCTGAGCAGGAATTCTCTAGCTGAGGGGCTGCTCTTCCTTGAGGTGCAGATTCCTCACTGTGGCGGCTTCTCCCGTTGCGGAGCACGGGCTTTAAGCTCATCGGTGTCAACAGTTGTCGCATGTGAGCTCAGGAGTTGTGGCACTCCAGCTTAGTTATTCTGCGGCATGTGGGATCTTCTTGGACCAGGAATCAAACCCATGTCTCTGCGTGGGCAGGCAGGTTCTTAACCACTGGACCCCCAGGAAGTCCAGACATTGGTTAATTTTTGTTCCAAGCAGAATTACAGGTAGGGAATATGTTGACATGCTTGAAGAGAATGTTCCTGAATTCTCTTTCTTGGGCAATCTGTGTTTTCCCAGAAACCCCATCCTATATCAGTGCTCTTTTTCCTTTTCTCTGTTATTCCCATCATTGCCAAAACCTTCATTATCAGCCTCCTGAAATGTCATATTTTGGTGGTCTAGCTTTTAGAAATGTAAATGGCTTCTTGTCACAAAAAAAAAGACCTAGCTTTGAACCAACAGATCTCTTTCTCCCAGGATTGATAGGGGTGAGAATCTAACCTTTCCTGCTATTTATTTAACCAAGTCTCGTAAATGATCCATTTCTGCTCTATTTATGTTTGTTCTTTTTCATCTAGATCAAAGAGTTCTACTCATATAAAAATGAACCAGCAGCTATAGAAAATCTCAAGAGAGGCCTGGCTAGCCTATTTCAGATGCAGTTAAGCTCTGGAGCTACCAATGAGGTACTTAGTAATATTATTAAGCATCTAGAATCTTATTTGTTAATATAGTTACTAAAATTGTTTATATGGGTTTCTATTTGGAGAAATTCAGTTAAAAAAATTTTACTACTATGGTTCAGTTCAATTCAGTCGCTCAGTCGTGTCCGACTCTTTGCGACCCCATGAATCGCAGCACACCAGGCCTCCTTGTTCATCACCATCTCCTGAAGTTCACTCAGACTCGCGTCCATCGAGTCAGTGATGCCATCCAGCCATCTCATCCTCTGTCGTCCCCTTCTCCTCCTGCCCCCAATCCCTCCCAGCATCAGAGTCTTTTCCAATCAGTCAACTCTTCTCATGAGGTGGCCTGATTAGAAAAGGTAAGTTGGGTAGTTGTCTTATTTACATATGAAACAAATCGTCCTTTACTCCAATTTGTATTTGAATACAGGGGAAAGGAAATTAGAATCAGTTATACTAAGGAGACCTATAGAATGACTGAATGATCAGTTCAGTTCAGTTCAATTCACTCAGTCATGTCTTACTCTTTGTGACCCCATGGACTGCAGCACACCAGGCTTCCCTGTCCATCACCAACTCCTGGAGCTTACTCAAACTCATGCCTATTAAGTTGGTGATGCCCTCCAACCATCTCATCCTCTGTCATCCCCCTTCTCCCACGTTCAATCTTTCCCAGCATTAGGGTCTTTTCAAATGGTCAGTTCTTCTCATCAAGTGGCCAAAGTACTGCAGTTTCAGCATCAGCATCAGTCCTTCCAATGAATATTCAGGGCTGATCTCCTTTACGATGGACTGGTTGGATCTCCTTGCAGTCCAAGGGACTCTCAAGAGTCTTCTCCAACACCACAGTTCAAAAGCATCAATTCTTCGGCACTCAGCTTTCTTTATAGTCCAACTCTCACATCCATACACGACTACTGGAAAACCATTGCCTTGACTAGATGGACCTTTGTTGGCAAAGTAATGTCTCTGCTTTTGAATATGTTGTCTAGGTTGGTCATAACTTTTCTTCCAAGGAGCAAGCATCTTTTAATTTCATGGCTGAATGATAGAGACCCAAAAACCTTGGAGAACATTCCAGTGACCTCACTGTGCATCCCTATGCCACAGGAAGGTTATAAAAATAAAGACTCCCTGGATTCACTGCAGAGATTCTGGTTCAGTAGATTAGCATCTGTATTTTAATAGTTTTCTCAGCTAATGTAGGTGCAGTCAGTTTGAGAAACTACTAGTCTATATGAACCCTTCCATTTAATAGATGAAAACAAAGGTTAAATGACAGAAGTTTAGTAGCTCCCCAAGTATTATATCTAAAGCAGAGCTGAGTCCAAGTTTTCTTGTCTGAATTCAGCCAGTTCATGAGCTGGTAAGAAAATCTGATGGCAAGTCTGGGCCAAGAGAATGCTGGTTAGCTTGCTGAAAAGACTGAGGGTAGAAAGACTGGCTTGTAGAACCCAAAGGGACGCCTCAGAGAAGCTATACAGAGTCAGTATTGAGATGTATACTGTGATATGCCTTATGGTAGGCTGAATTAATGCGCAGGTTTTAAAGGACTTAGCTCATCAAAGCATGTGTGTGTTTGCATGTATATATATATAAACACACACACACATAGCCTACACATAGTATTAAAAGTCAGCTCCCCTCACCCCCATAATTATCCATTTGAGAGATTTTGATTATGACTAGGTCATTTTTGGGGGTTCCAAAATCACTGTAGATGGTGACTGCAGCCATGACATTAAAAGACTCTTGCTTCTTGGAAGAAAAGTTATGACCAATATAGACAGCATATTAAAAAGCAGAGACATCACTTTGCCCACAAGGTCTGTCTAGTCAAAGCTATGATTTTTCCAGTAGTCATGTATGGATGTGAGAGTTGGGCTATAAAGAAAGCTGAGCGTCGAAGAATTGATGCTTTTGAACTGCAGTGTTGGAGAAGACTCTTGAGAGTCCCTTGGACTGCAAGGAGATCCAACCAGTCCATCCTAGAGGAAATCAGTCCTGAATATTCATTGGAAGGACTGATGCTGATGCTAAAACTGCAATACTTTGGCCTGATGCGAAGAACTGACTCATTTGAAAAGACCCTGATACTGGGAAACATTGAAGGCGGGAGGAGAAGAGGATGACAGAAGATGAGATGGTTGGAAGGCATCACCGATTCAATGGACATGAGTCTGAGTAAGCTCCAGGAATTGGTGATAGACAGGGAAGGCTGGCCTACTGCAGTCCATGGGGTTACAAAGAGTCGAACGTGACTGAGCAACTGAACTGAACTGAGGCCATTTATCCAATTGGAAATCATTTATTATTCCTGGGGCAATAAGAATGTGCTCATAAGACTCAAAGAGAATGGAAAGGAATCCACATGCTGCAGGAAACACTGAATTCTTCTGTCTTCCTATCTTGTCAGAGAAAGGAGTCCTGCATGACGTATTAGAACCCCAATTTTTAAGCTACTTGCCACTGGAATTCAAATGGTTCATGTGAGAATCCCATCTGAAGCATTAATTTTGGCTTTTCTTTTAGGTAGACATCTCTGGAGATTGTAAAGTGACCTACCAGGCTCATCAAGACAAAGTGACCAAAATTAAGGCTTTGGATTCATGCAAAATAGAGAGGGCTGGATTTACGACCCCACATCAGGTATGTTCACTATCACTTTCTTTGAGGCAACCAAGTTCTTTTTGTAGAGACAATTCAGAAATAATACATGAATAAAGCAGCAATATAATTTGGGAACACTTGTACTTTTTAGTTTAGGGTATAGTATTATATAATATCTAATGAATGGATTTATTTTAATGTATTGTAGGTTTGTGTGTTGAAGGAATATGAAGGGAGCATTCTTGTGAAGATAAAATGATAATTTGGTATTTGGCTTGATTCAAAGATAAAAAGCTGATTGCTTGTTACAACCACATTTATTTATTTAGGTCTTGGGTGTCACTTTGAAAGCCACATCTGTCACGACCTATAAGATAGAAGACAGCTTTGTTGTAGCTGTACTCTCAGAAGAGATACATGCTTTAAGGCTGAATTTTCTGCAATCAATAGCAGGCAAAATAGTATCAAGGTAAGATAATGCTTAAATTTTCTTTACTTTTTAAAATGTATTATTAAAATTAAAAATATATATGCATATATATACATGCACATGAATTAATATATTTATTGCTTCCTCATTTTGACTGTGAGCTCCTTTAGAACAATGATTATGTCTTGTTCATCTTTATTTTTCATATTATCTGTAATAATATGTGGCATGAAATAACTACTTAATGTTTTAAAATAGGACTTCATTAAAAATAGTTTATTGAATAAAATTTAAATTTTAAAAAGGCAAACACTTTGATTCATTCTTATTTATTTTCTGATTTCTCTATCAAATGCTTTTAATGTTTAGATTAAAAAAGTGGCATTTGTGTGTTCTCTCCTCAAGGTTATTTTTTTGTCATTGTTGTTAATAAACACAAAAATGTTCCATCATAAAATGATATGACAGATTTTTTTTGCTGCGATTTATAGTACTTACATATTCAAGACTGTTATTTCAGAAAATATCTCTGGTCAGAATAGTTCTCACAGGCTAAAGGACTAGGATTTCAAACCTAAGAGTATGTCTTATTTTCAGATTTTAATTTAGAATAACACATCCTAGCATTAAATGTAAGTTATATCTTCTGCTATTATTTTTCAAATATTTCTTCTGAAGTAACCCTAATGTCAGAGGTAAATGGTTAAAATCTTGGTAGAAATGCCTCAAACCACAAATGCTTGAAATTTTATTGAGATCTCCTCTGGATTAGAACCTTGCATTCTACTTTGTACTACATCCGTCTTGTTTTCATATAAAATTAATATTTTAAATTTAGGTTTATCAGGATTCCATTGTTCTATAACACACCACTCCAAACTTAGTAGTATAAAAAGCAGCAATCACTTTATTATTTTCTCTCATAATTGTGACACTTGCCTTGATCCTGCTAGGCATGCCTTGCTTGGTGTGTGCTGTGCAGTTGCAGAGTTGGTTCACAGGCTGCTCCCTCACCTATCTAGAGTCTGGGCTAGAGATTCACACTACTTAGGCTCCTCATGCATCTCTCTTTATCTCCATGTGGCTTCTCAACATGGTACCTTCAGTAGCCAGACTTCTTACATGGTAAGAAACACATGGTATGTGCTGCTAGCATTCCAGACGAAAGCTGAACTCCCTTTGTGACTTATTGTTGTTCAGCCACCCAGTCGTGTCTGACTCTTTACGACCCCATTGATTGCAGTACGCCAGGCCTCCCTGCCCTCATCATCTCCCGAAGTTTGCTCAAGTTCATGTCCATTGCATCAGTGATACCATCCAGCCATCTCATCCTCTGATGCCCTCTTTTCCTTCTGCCCTCAATCTTTTGCAGCAACAGGGATTTTAGCGATGAGTCAGCTGTTCACATCAGATGACAAAAATACTGGCGTTTCAGCTTCAGCATTTATCTTTCTAATGAGTATTCCGGGTTGATTTCTCTTAAGATTGACTGGTTTGATCTTGCAATCCAAGGGACTCTCAAGAGTCTTCTCCAACATAAAAGGACTTAGCCTTACAAGCCTTATATTGAAACTTTTACTGTTCTCTACAAGTCCTGGCAGTCACAGAGTCCTGCCCATGTTTAAGGAGTGGGATGTAGATTCCACCTTTTGAAGGGAGAGAGGCAAGCTACTGAAAGAGCATATCAGATTATTGAGGCTGTACCATATTTGGAAAACAAGATTTCCTAATTGTCTTAATAAGTGACATGTGGTTGTCCTGAAGTATCATTTTTCAGAGAGCTGGGCTAAAGCCCAAAGAGGTGACATCATATATCTTGCTCAGCATCCAGGCAAATTTTCTTTCCTGTAGTCTCTTGTCATAATATTTTGAAATCCCAGGCTTAAACTTTCGAATGTTTGCATAAAATTGTTGCTCCAGAAAAGTTTTATAATTATCTTGAGGTTTCTGTTACTGCTGGAGATCTCTCAGTTTGAAAGACATGGCCTTACAGAATTTGAATACATTAGTATCTTGTTTGCCAAAAGAATGACAATTAATTGCTTGTTCACTCAAAAGAAGGCCGCTGATGTGGTATTTCTCTTCCTTGGTTATGCAGGCAGAAACTGGAGCTGAAAACCACGGAAGCAAGCCTGGGCCTGAAGCCAGGAAAGCAGGTTGCAGCCATCATTAAAGCAGTCGATTCGAAGTACACGGCCATTCCCATCGTGGGCCAGGTCTTCCAGAGCAAGTGCAAAGGATGCCCTTCTGTAAGTGTGAGCCACAGCTCTGTGTGGCCAAATCATGGAACAATCATGCCCTACAATTCTGTTTTCCCTTTGTCTCCAATGGAAGCTTCAGTTAATGTATAAGGAAAGTTTACAAAGAACTTCCAGCCACCACTGAGTTATAATGGCAGTAGCCTAATAATATGCCATAATAATTAACAAACGACTACCACATCCACTTAGTTCAAATAAAAAAATTTTATGACTTGAAGGCAGCTTCCTCAAAGCAGACCTCAGAATGCAGTGGGGATAAGCCTGATGACGTTAGGGGAAGCATATAGCATTGAGAGCATAGGCAGTGGCCTGAATCCTGAAAGTTCTGCCTCTCAGGAGTAGTATGTCCAGACTTCCCAGGTGGCTCAGTGGGTAAAGAATCCAGCTGCAATACAGAAGATGCAAGAGATATGAGTTGGATCACTGGGTGGAGAAGATCCCCTGGATGAAAACATGGCAACCTACTCCAGTATTCATGCCTGGGAAATCCCATGGACAGAGAAGCCTGGTGGACAAAAGTCCACGTGGTTGCAAAGAGTAGGACACAACTGAAACAACTGAGCACACACACAGTAATATGTCCACAGGGGAAATGTTTTACTGAGCTCAGTGTTCTGAGAGCTGCTAGGAGGACTAGAAACGGATACCAAGCTCTTCACCTAAATCAGGAACACTTATTTACCACACCCCAACCTCCCCTACTGTTACAGCCAGAAATGAGCACACCCCCAAGGCTAAGTGTATGAATGTCTGTGTGTGTGCAGGTGTGAGTGTATCTGTATGTATTTTTGAATGTGTATGTAATATTTTTAATCTAATAAAGAATAATTTCTTTTGTTGCATAAATCAGTCATGATATATGGCCACAGATATGACCCTGGGTTCCAGCATTTCCTAATACTTAACCCTTGGCTTCAGGCTCTGTTTGTAGCTACCAGAAGATGCTCTTTCTTTGGCCATTATTAGTGTTCAAAAAGTGGAATCATCAAGAGCTAATACCAGAATTAGCTTAAAGTGCAAGGCACTAATTCCTTATTAGTTTCTCAAATCTATCAAAACTGAGTGAAGGGGAAAACAAAATGAGACAAAAATAATTGTTCTCAATCTTTGTTTCTTCTTTTTCCCCAACAAATTATCTAATATTCCAGTGTCATTTTCTAATGTCATATGAGATGGAAATTATTTAGAAAGGTGACTAATGAAACCAATGATCTTTTCTTATTCTGTTAATTTCTCTCCCCATAGTTATCAAATATTATGAGCCATCTAAGATTTCTCAAAACTATTTCTTCATTATTATAGGAAAGGTTTATGTCTTTGGTTTGCTTATTCAATGTCAGTATAATGTCACCATTGCAACTCTTTAAAGACAAAAATTCTGACTTAACACTGATGTGATCTCTGCCCTCAGAAACGACTCAGTAAATCTAGCTAAGTACAACTGGAATATTTTTTTTTGACTATCCTCTTAAGATTAGATAACCAAAAGGGATTTGAAGAAGAGCAAAATATGTATCTGTTGTTATTGGAAGGAATGAATAATTTAAAAACTGGTAGCACGTAGATTATGCAGAGTCAAGAGTTCAGTTCAGCTCAGTTCAGTCACTCAGTCGTGTCTGACTCTTTGCGACCCCATGAATCGCAGCACGTCAGGCCTCCCTGTCCATCACCAACTCCCGGAGTTCACTCAGACTCACGTCCATCGAGTCAGCTATGCCATCCAGCCATCTCATCCTCTGTCGTCCCCTTCTCTGGTCACTAATAGGATTTAACACATTTTTTTTTTTACAACTAGGGGAGAAGTGGTAAACTATGAAAAATAAGGTTTTGAACTTTTTCTAAACCAAAAGATGTTATTGATTAAAACTGTTTACTATTTTTAAAACCACAGCAGCATAACAGTAATGTATATGAGGATTACCTTTGTCTAAATGCCACTCTACTTAACACGGATATCTGAAGTGAACAGTTCAGATCTCAGCAAGATATTTTACTATTACTAGTATTTCATCCAAACCATAAAATAAAGAGAATAGGGAGATCAAATTATTGTAAAAACTGGTTTTCAATAAGGTTTCAGTTAATAAGAAATATGACACAATTCTTCAGCAGTTCTGATGATTTTTCCCAACAAAATAGCCTGTTGTTAATGAAAATTCAACATAATTTCACTATGGTAGTCAAAGCCTGGCCTCAGATGTAATTCCCTTATGTACCCATGCTGCTGCTAAGTCGCTTCAGTTGTGTCCAACTCTGTGCGACCTCAGAGATGGCAGCACACCAGGCTCTTCTGTCCCTGGGATTCTCCAGGCAAGAACACTGGAGTGGGTTGCCATTTCCTTCTCCAAAGCATGAGAATGAAAAGTGAAAGTGAAGTTGCTCAGTCATGTCTGACTTTGCAGTCCCATGGACTGCAGCCCACCAGGCTCTTCCATCCATGGGATTTTCCAAGCAAGAGCACTGGAGTGGGGGTGCCATTGCCTTCGCCATGGAATGACCTATATGTCCGGAATCTTGAGGTCATTTGAGCTGAGTTCTAATCGACAAAAGCCGTCCTCTTGAGGAGGGCTTGTGCACTGGCCAGCAGGCCTCTGTATTTGCCTCTGAGAGTCACAGGAATGTGGCAGGGGCAGGGGCAATCAGATATATTGAGGCAAGACACAAAGAGCTTCTTTCGCTTGTCAGATACAAGGAAAAATTTATTTCTGGAGAGAACATTCTTTTAAACACAGATGTTCAGAATTATGAGTGTGGTCTGGGCCTGCGGCCGTGTTTTGCAGCTCTCAGACCACTGGCAGTCCATCAGAAAACACCTGCAGCCTGACAACCTCTCCAAGGCGGAGGCTGTCAGAAGCTTCCTGGGCTTCATCAAGCACCTCAGGACGGCAAAGAAAGAAGAGATCCTCCAAATTCTAAAGGCAGAAAACAAGGAAGTACTGTAAGTTCCCCGAACATTTCCTGGGGTTATCTATAAGAAAGTGTTTCTGGATTGCTGTTTATTAAGCAGGTAAAGATCCCTTTTAATCAGCTGCCTCACCTTCAAATCAGTTGTTTTGTCATTTTGCATTTGCATTGAATAGTTATACCTCAGTGCAGTAACTTAATGGTTAATTGGCCATAAATGCAAGTTTTCAGCAGTGACTCAGAGTGAACATTTTATTGTGAATATTTTGTTCATGAGTGTAAATCAGGTCTAGACTGGTACATAGATAGGGGAGGGCAGGACTTTGATGTGATACCACGGTGCAGGTGCTGCCACACTCTGCTGAAATTGTGTTCCCAGAGCTACTGACACTCAGAAAGAGTTCAGAATTGATTATGAAAACAAACAAACAAAAAGTATGATTTTTTTCTATTAAAAATGAACTTTCATTAAAGATACAGTGATGATCCTCATAGAAGCCTTGTTTTGAAGAGAAAATTGAGAACTGAGATAAACAGCCGAAAGAATCCAGAGAAAAGAAATATGTACATCATTTGAGTATTCAGTGGAAGAGTGTCTTATTTTACATCCACAAGAAAAGAGTTGACAATTCTCAAACTTACTCTGTAAATACCAATACAAATACACTTTCTAAATAGAAGTGTTTTAGTCTGTAAAACAAAATTTATCTGCAACTACAAATTCAACTGTTTAACACTAATTATCCTAATTGATGATACAGAACATGGCTCAATTAGTTTGACAAACAGTGGAAACTAGCCATTAATAGTCAAAAGTATATAATGGCCAAGTTATACCCCTTCCCACAAACACACAACATACACAGCAACAGTCAGGGTCACTGAGTTCAAAAGACTTGATTACTCAAGAATAAGAAAATTTAGGTTTTTTCCTGAGAAGATTGTTTATTCTTGATTGTACTGTTATTGACTTGACTTAGGGGATTAAAAATTGATATGGATTCCATATGACTAACTAAAAGTTAGTTGGATACTGTCTTCAAAAATAAAATTTAAACTGAGTTAAATATATGCAAAATTATAAATTCTCAGGCTCTGTTTTAATCATAGAACTTAAGGATATATTTTAGAGTGACTTATCTTTCTGTCAAAAAAAATTACTGACAAAAACTGCAAAATTTGGCTGTTAACTTAGAACAGAGATTACACTAAACCTTAGACTTATTTGTATCCTAAAATCTTATTGTGGCAATAATTTGTATGATTGCATGATGTATTTTCTAAATCAGCTTATTTACCTAATATTTTCAATATTGTATCATATCATAGGAAATAGACATGTATTCAATTCAGTTCAGTCACTTAGTCATGTCTGACTCTTTGCAACTCCATGAATTACAGCATGCCAGGCCTCCCTGTCCATCAACAACTCCCCGGAGTTCACTCAAACTCATGTCCATCGAGTCGGTGGTGCCACCCAGCCATCTCATCCTCTGTCGTCCCCTTCTCCTCCTGCCCCCAATCCCTCCCAGCATCAGGGTCTTTTCCAATGAGTCAACTCTTCTCATGAGGTGGCCAAAGTACTGGAGTTTCAGCTTTAGCATCATTCCTTCCAAAGAACACCCAGGGTTGATCTCCTTCAGAATGGACTGGTTGGATCTCCTTGCAGTCCAAGGGACTCTCAAGAGTCTTCTCCAACACCACAGTTCAGAAATATCAATTCTTTGGCTCTTAGCTTTCTTCACAGTCCAACTCTCACATCTATACATAACCACTGAAAAAACCATAGCCTTGACTAGATGGACCTTTGTTGGCAATATTACATATAAGTTTCCTTAAATATATTCCAAAATTACATGACCTTGAAAATCCCTCTTCTTAAAGCATTTTGTAGGATTAGTATTACATGAAAATACTTTAGAAAACACTGTAATTAAGACCCATGTATTCCAGAGTCAGAAAAACTGAGTTCCAATCCTAGCTCTATTTTTACCAGCTATGAGACCTTGAACAAATGATTTTGTATCTCTGAGTTTGTTTCTTATGTATGGGGAGAATATTAGTATTAAACTAACAGAGATGTTCAGTGAGCTTATGGTATTAATAACAGCATATATTTATTGAGCATTTACAATGTGCCAAGTACTATTCTAAGTGTTTTACATAGATTATGCGATTTAATCCTCTTGACAACCCTAAAATAACTGCTTGTTATAGCCCCATGTTACAGATGAAGAAGTTAAAGCAAAAAGAGGTTCCGTTCAATTCAGTCAGTTGTGTCCAACTCTTTGTGACCCCATGGACTGCTGCATGCCAGGTTTCCTGTCCTTTGCTAACTACCAGAGCTTGCTCAAACTCATGTCCATTGCGTTGGTGATGCCATCAGCCATCTAACCATCTCATTCTCTGTCATCCCCTCTCTTCCTACCTTCAATCTTTCCCAGCATCAGGGTCTTTTCCACTGAGTCAGTTCTTCCCGTCAGGTGGCAAAATTATTGGAGTTTCAGCTTCAGCATCAGTCCTTCCAATGAATATTCAGGAGTGATTTCCTCTAGGATGGACTGGTTGGATCTCCTTGCAGTCCAAGGGACTCTCAAGAGTCTTCTTCAACACCACAGTTGAAAAGCATCAATTCTTCGGTGCTCAGCTTTCTTTATAGTCCAACTCTCACATATGTACATGACTACTGGAAAAGCCATAGCTTTGACTAGATGGACCTTTGTTGGCAAAGTAATGTCTCTACTTTTTAATATGCTATTTAGGTTGGTCATAGCTTTTCTTCCAAGGAACAAGCGCCTTTTAATTTCATGACTACAGTCACCATATGCAATGACTTTGGAGCCCAAGAAAATAAAATCTGTCACTGTTTCCACTGGTTCCTCATCTGTTTGCCATGAAGTGATGGGTCCAGATGCCATGATCTCAGTTTTTTGAATGTTGTGTTTTAAGCCAACTTTTTCACTCTTTCACTTTCATCAAGAGGCTCTTTAGTTCTTCCTCACTGTCTGCCATAAGGGTGGTGTCATCTGCATATCTGAGGTTTTTGATATTTCTCCTGGCAATCTTGATTCCAGCTTGTGCTTCCTCCAGCCCAGAATTTCTCATGATGTACTCTGCATATAAGTTAAATAAGGAGGGTGACAATATACAGCCTTGATGTACTCCTTTCCCAATTTGGAAAATAGGTTGCATACCTAAAATTGCTAGTGGAGAGTTTGCAATAATAACACTTAAGAAATATTATCTCTCTCAGTCTGCTCCATTCCATGAGGTTTTGTTAGGGCCAAAATGGTATAGTACAAGAATATCTTTTAAAATATGTATATATATATATATATATATATATAATGTATTAAATACATGTATGTATTTGTTATGTAGATGTAGAATGAAATATATACAGACATCTTAAGTTCATTAGTATATCTACTAGTTTCAGAAATATTATCATCCCGAGACTCAACCAATCAGAGATTCTTGAAGAGTAGACTATGTACCTCGCACTTTCCTGTAGGCGTTTTCACTCTAGTCACAACTGATTGTTGTGATTGAACTTGAACTATGCTTGTGTGCATGCTAAATCGCTTGTTGTGTCTGGACGCTTTGTGATTCTGTGGATTGTAGCCCACCAGGCTCCTCTGTCCATGGGATTCTCCAGGCAGGAATACTGCGGTGGGTTGCCATGCCCTCCTTCAGGGGATCTTCCTGACCCAAGGGTCGAACCCACCTCTTACCTCTCCTGCATTGGCAGGCAGCTTCTTTTACCACTAGCACCATGTGGGAAGTCCAAACTTAAACTGTACCATGGTGCATTTTATTTTAAAAAAATGAGCACAAATTTCTTTTTGGATATAAATGAAAGTTAAAAGAATGTCCCATCTTTCCACTGAATAATACTACCTTAGTTATGCACTTAAGAAATGTATATAGTTGCAAAGCTAATTAGAAAAATAATTGATTTGGGAGACCATAGCTCTTATATATTAATTATGGAGAAAAAAAATTTTAACCTAATTTGTAATATTATTTATATAACTTTATTTACAAACCTCCAAATTATATTTGGCTTAGGGTAATACAGTAAAATTAATCTGTATATTCTGAGGGTACATTGAGTGAGGAAGAAGGGAGTTAAGAGAGAGGCTTAAAATAAAATGGGGTAGTGTCTTTCAGAGAAAGCCATCACTTTTTTTGCTTAAATAAATTTTCACTTCTTTAGGAAACTCAAACCAATGAGGTCTATGAATGGTAGCAATTCAAAATAATTTATTAAGCACCCTAAAGATTGATATCGGAGAAGGCAATGGCACCCCACTCCAGTACTCTTGCCTGGACAATCCCATGGGTGGAGGAGCCTGGTAGGCTGCAGTCCATAGGGTCGCAAAGAGTCGGACATGACTGAGTGACTTCTCTTTCACTTTTCACTTTCATGCATTGGAGAAGGAAATGGCAACCCACTCCAGTATTCTTGCCTGGGGAATCCCAGGGATGGGGGAGCCTGGTGGGCTGCCATCTATGGGGTCGCACAGAGTTGGACACGACTGAAATGACTTAGCAAAGATTGATATATATGACTGTGTTTTCTGTTCTAGACCCCAGCTAGTGGACGCTGTCACCTCTGCTCAGACACCAGATTCATTAGATGCCATTTTGGACTTTCTGGATTTCAAAAGCGCCGAGAGCATTATCCTCCAGGAAAGGTTTCTCTATGCCTGTGCATTTGCCTCACATCCCGATGAAGAACTCCTGAGAGCCCTCATTGTAAGTCAGATGGACACTGCCAAAATTAAAGCTCTCACCTGATCTTCAGAATCTAAGCAGTAATTAAAAGTTGCCAGCATCAGAATAAAGGCTGAAACTAGACCTTCTGATTATTCATATTCAAATTCTATTAGACCGTTTTCTATCATTAATCATTAATTGTACAGTAGATTATTTCACAAAGTAGAATATTTCACATAGTGTCTTCTTTGCAATTCCTCTAGATAACTTAAGCTATATTTTATGGAAATTTAAAGATTATATTCACCTATCATGTAATATGACATAGGACAAAATTTCAATTTCAGTCTTGGTTATACTTCACAATTTGACTTTAAAAGATTTATTTTGACTTCAAAAATCTTCATGCTATTTAATGTATAGTACATTGTATAACATATAATCATTATATGTTATGTATTGGTTGGCCAAAAGTTCCTTTGGGATTTTCAATATATTGTTACTGAAAAACCCCAATGAACCTTCACTAACCCAATACATATAATTCTTCTGATACTGAAAAATTATATTGGAAGCAAAAGCTAGAGTTCTCTTGGACCCAAGACTTAAAAACAGAAAGTGTGCTTATTTGCTTATGATTTAGGGGAATAATTCATAATCTTTTTGGAAAATAGGCTTGTTTGAAAATCTGATAGCATTAGGGAAGTCCTCATTACCTACACATACAATTTTACAGATTATTTTTTGGATTTACTGATGCAGTGAATATAATCCATAAACCTCTCAGGAATTCACAGTTCTATGTTAAAAATACCTAGAAAGACTTTACCAACTCTTCAGTTCAAAGCTAGATAGTGAATTTATGTGTCCCCAAAGCAAAATTCAGAGTTCGCAATCTAGAAATATGGAAACAGTTCTTTAGGCTTTGGCTACTTTGTTTCTTACTGAAAAATATTCCATTAAAATGTTTAAATGTTTTGGTAATTTGTTTTATCCCTGTTTGGCTAATAGAATAAGTTCAAAGGTTCTTTTGGAAGCAATGACATCAGAGAATCTGTTATGATCATCATCGGGGCCCTTGTCAGGAAGCTGTGTCAGAATGAAGGCTGCAAACTGAAAGTAAGTGCAAATCCAATCTCAGTCACGGTATATATAGCTCCAAGCCATCCTATTTAACACTCACATGCTCATGACTGGTGTTCCTAATTCCCCTCACTCTACTCTATTTCACTACTTGCATGGCAATTATTGCTGTTGAGCATACTTTATAATTCAGTTAATTATTACATGGATTATTTATTCTGTCTCCCACTGAAATATAAGTTCACTGCAGAAATGGATCTCTGTTTATTCCACACCAATTGCTTAAAATGGTGCCTGGTACATAGGTAAAGTTCAATAAATGCTTGCTGAAAGTGAATAGTCCAAGAATCCCCCATCAAGAAATATTTATTGAGTACCCACTGTGTACTGTACTCAACTTTGAATGATGTATATATGTATATATGGTAAAGTTCTTCTTCGATAGTAGATTCTAAGGCTACCTCCTACAGCAGACTATTATCTATAGTAGTACGGTTTGCAGTTTTTGAGTTTTTATGGGAGAAATTTAGTTACTTCTAACTACTTTAGAACTTTGTATTTTATTTTTAATTTAATTTCCTCAAAGCTTCTCCACTTGCCTGAGTGGACTATCGATTTTAACATCTTCCTCGTTAAATTATGACAAAACACTCACTTTTAAGCACAACTAAATATGGAAAATCTAAATGAATTAATATCGAACTCAACTCATCTTTCTGTAAGGCAAATAGGTTAAAGATGTTAAATATATACAAATATAATCTTTTTTCCATCCATGTTTATTATATAACCAGCTTTCAGTCAGCATTTTACTTCTATTTTTGTTTCCTATTATTTGTTTTTGCTTCCATTTTGATCTCACTGCATCCTAATTTCTTTTCTCTCCCAAATTTATATTTGGAAAAAATTCAGACCTATGGAAAAGTTGTGAGAATAGCACAATTCCATGAATATTTGTATACCTGATTCATCTAAATTTGACAGTTGTTAATGTATTATCCTATTTGAATTATCTTATTTCATTTTATATTATTTTGGTTGAACCTTTGAGAGTAAGTCACATGCATCTGACATTTTACCCCTAAAGACTTTTACTTCTCATTACTTGAAGGCCATTGCATCTAGGCTTTTACAATGGACAAAATACATGTATTTATATTTATTAAATTGTGGGTTCATACCGCTACCTCTAATTCTAATCCAGTTCTACAGGGTTCTTTCTCTCTTTCCATCATTCCGTAATTATATCTCTCCTTCTCCCACAGTGAGAACCTTGGTTCTCAAGAACATTGATACTGTGATTCATTTGCTCAGTCCTAAAGCATGCACAAAATAGCTTTGGAATTGTTACACGAATATCACTACAAACAACCAACTATCTTAAGTAAAGTTCAAGACTTCACAATCTTTTTGTCTTTAGAATATATTACACCAAAGGTATATAATCAGAGTACTATGCTCAAACATTACTTGGGTTAATTCTTTTAATTCTCTTTCGTTCAGTTATGTTATTAATCTGATATTTATTCATGTTCATTAGATTTTGTTTCAATTCAATTTTAGCATCCTTACATCCTTGTTAACTTCATCTTATTTCTTGAATATATGAAATAGGAACATGATTTGAAAGTCAAAACTTGATTTTAAAAATATTCTCATGTATATTTTCCTGTAAGAAACGAAACGCTAATCTATGTTCAATGTAGGATGCAGGAGGCATGGGGCTGATGCACAGGATGATTCAAGTAGAGGATGGGGGTGGGAGGTGGGAGGGGGATTCGGCATTGGGAGATTGTGTTCACCTATGGCTGATTCGTGTCAATGTATGGCAAAACAAATACAGTATTGTAATTTAAAAAATAAATAAATTTAATTAAAAAAAAATATTCTCAAAGAGGTCTCATTCCCTTTTCTACCCTTCCACCCATTCTTACCTACTTTTTCTACGTAAGTGGTATCATTAGTTTGGGTTCTCTTTCCTGTTTCTTTTGCAACAGTAAGCAGGTGTACACACACATTCTTATTCCTTTTTCTTACACAAACTGTAAGTATCTATATATCTTATTGTTTCCACTTAACAACGTATTCTGGAAATCAGCCCATACTGGTTCACAGAGGTCTTTTTCCTTCCTTTTACAGCTGCCTAGTACTCCATTGTGTGTTAAACTGAGGCACCACAGTTTATTCTCCCATGTATGGTTGTTAGGGTGATGTCCACTGTTTTTGCTCTTTACAAATAATATTTAAATGGATAATCTTGGGCACATTTTCTCTTATTTTTGGATCTATGGCTTCAGGGCTAGGGTACTGGATCAAAACGCAGATCTGTTAGATTTTGCCAAATTATCTTCCATGGAATTGTAACATTTTAGGTTCCCACTAGAATGCCTATTTCCCAATAGGCTCAATAACAATGTATGCTATCAAACTTTGGGTTTTTAGAGTTCAGTCTGATAGTTGAGAAATAGGACTTCTTTATTACATTTAAAAAAACTTCAGCATCTTCATTCTATTTGAGGGTCTTTTATGTCTTCACTACCCCCCATCTCTCCCGTGTGTGTGTGTATACCCAAAGCCTACAAATGACACTGAAGCCCCTGAAACGTACCTAGTAACAAAAGTAAAATAGAGCCTATTTCTAATTTACTTTTCCATTAAACTATTAACTTATTAGTTAATTAGTCAATAGCTTCTAGGCCAGAAAACAAAAGGCCTTTCCTGATTAAAGAATATGTTTACGAAATACCTGCTACACAGAAGGCATTCAAGAAAGGTTTTTTGAACAGTATGTCAGCATTAATGAAATCTGGAATTGAGTGGAAATGAGCACTCTTTAAACAGTTAGAACAAGACCTTACAGTTGAGTCCTAGGTGCTTTCACCATAGTTAATACAAAAGAAAAGGTGAGTGCCACCAGTTAGGCACCTTCTAACCATTATTTTAGAATTTCAATGAATGGGTAATTCTAGGAATAATTGATTACAAGGGAATTTTAAAAATGATTTTATACATTCAGGATGTGTTTAAAAGTAAATATGCCCATTGTTAATTATACTCATTGCTTCTTGCAGATATGTTAATATATGTATTTAAAAAATAAGAACAATGCCTTTATCAAGCTTTACTTTTTCATTTTCATTGCGTGCCTCAGTCAAGCACCTAGTGCAAAAGCTGTAAAACTTTAGGCTGTCGTCTTGGACACAAGAGTGAAGCCAGTCTTACCTAAGCTTTGTTTCATGTGTGGTTACACATATGTCTGATGTAGGATGTGTTCTTTTAGGGAGTGATAGAAGCCAAGAAGTTAATCTTGGGAGGACTTGAAAAAGCAGAGAAAAAGAGGACATCATGATGTATCTGCTGGCTCTGAAGAACGCCCGGCTTCCAGAAGGCATCCCGCTCCTTCTCAAGTACACAGAGACGGGAGAAGGGCCCATCAGCCACCTCGCTGCCACCACACTCCAGAGATACGATGTCCCTTTCATAACTGATGAGGTAAGTTCTCCAAGAATATTTGCAACCTTCACAGAAGGGAAAAAGAAGCATGCCTAATCATGCTGCTGCTGCTAAGTCACTTCAGTCGTGTCCGACTCTGTGCGACCCCATAGACAGCAGCCTACCAGGCTCCCCCATCCCTGGGATTCTGCAGGCAAGAACACTGGAGTGGGTTGCGAACTTCTCTGAAGTCACCCTATTTCCCGCCCCAAACTAAGAATCTCCTTTTCCTGTTTAGAAATAACTTCAATTGGATTTAAGTCGGTTCTGAAGTAGCCTCACATTTTGAGTAGATATTGTCCTATATCCTGAAGCATAAATATTAAAGCACCTCCTTTTACTTTAAGAAACAAATTCTTCTCTGAACTATCTTTATTTCCCTGGTGGCTCAGACGGTAAAGAATCTCCCTGCAATGCAGGAGACCCAGGTTCGATTCCTGGGTAGGAAAGATCCCCCTGGAGAAGGAAATGGCTAACCACTCTAGTATTGTTGCCTGGGAAATCTCACAGACAAGAGGAACCTGATGAGTTATAGTCCATGGGGTCGCAGAATCAGACATGACTGAGCAATCAACACACGTACACACACACACAAGTTCTAAGATGCTCTTAAATTGCTTGACATGGGGATAACCTGGCTTAGGTGTGACCACTCAGGAAGCCATCCAAATTGAAACATTTTTTAGGACAGAGAATGTTTACAAAATATAAGATAAACTGCCTGCTCAGAATGATGTGCTAAGTTTGCAGCAATGTTTGTTGATAGGCTGTGAAGTGTAATAATTAGGGTCGTGAGTGTTTGAGACAGACAGACTTAGAGAGAGAGTCTGGCTCAGTCTCTTCTTAGTTGTTTTGATGAGTTTCTTAATTCCTATGTACCTGAGAACAAGGTCAACATTTGAGAGAGAGAACAAGGCAGAGGGGAGTGAATTGAAAGAAATATTTATAAATACCTAGTGTAGAACCCCTACTGTTAGGTGATGCTAGTGACTAATGAAATTAGTTGCCGCCACTGGTGCTGCTAAGTTGCTTCAGTCGTGTCCGACTCTGTGCGACCCCATAGATGGCAGCCCACCCAGCTCCCCCATCCCTGGGATTCTCCAGGCAAGAACACTGGAGTGGGTTGCCATTTCCTTCTCCAATGCATGAAAGTGAAAAGTGAAAGTGAAATCGCTCAGTTGTGTCTGACACGTAGCGACCTCATGGACTGCAGCCCACCAGGCTCCTCCATCCATGGGATTTTCCAGGCAAGAGTACTGGAGTGGGGGTGCCATTGTTGCCACAGGATGTAATTATTTTGATGAATTTTCTTCAGTATTAACATTTTGTAAAATAGATTTTAAAAAAGAAGAAAATCCTCTATTATAACCTATGGACTTTGGATGATAATATGTATCAGGATAGGTTCATCAAATGTAGTACACATACTGCTGAAATGCAGGATGTTGCCAGAGGGGAGGTTGTGTGGAAGGGGGAGTGGGAAGGGATGGAGATCAAGAAGTATATAGGAACAGTATATCTGCAGCTCAGTTTTTCTGTGAACCTAAGATTTCTCTAAAAATAGTCTATTAATTTTAAAAAGATGGAAAATTCTGAGGCACTTCATTGTAAGGAATATAGGTTGATATTGTCATCTCTCTCCAGAGGCCCTTTGCCATGTAGCAGTAGTACCTTTGAAAATCTGTGTTTGTTAGGTATACTATGATATGCTGCATAGCAATCAAGACTCAGAAGTCTCAGTTTCTCACATCTCAGCTTCTCATCCATGCTATGGCTAATCCATGCTAAGGAAAAATGTGGCCATGAACTCACTATAGTAGTAGACTAAAGAGCAGGATAAGATATATCAGCTCTTAATTTCCTCAGTCCAGAAGTCACCCGCAGAAATTCTACTTATAGTCTGTTAGCCAGAACTATGGCCCCACCCTAAGTGCAAAGAAATATGGGAAATATAGAGGCACGTGTCTGTTTTTATGAGCATGAACTCTTCCTGCCACGGTATCAATTCATGAAATGAGATGTGAGCTAACCAAGCTTGAACATCTTGTCTACAGGTAAAGAAGACTATGAACAGGATATACCACCAGAATCGTAAAATACATGAGAAAACTGTGCGCACTACTGCAGCTGCCATCATTTTAAAAAACAATCCATCTTACATGGAAGTAAAAAACATCCTGCTGTCTATTGGGGAACTTCCCAAAGAAATGAGTAAATATATGCTTTCCATTGTCCAAGACATCCTACGCTTTGAAATGCCTGCAAGGTAGGGAACAGCGCCCTCTCTCTGCTTATCCGAGCTTGCTTGCATAATGATGTGATACACATGTGGCTAATAATAATGGTGTGGTCTTTATGCTGGGTTATGTTGCGTAAAACCAAAGAGTTTACCAAGTTTCCCATAAGAGAAGTATTTAGCAGGCCAGATTAAACTTCGCCTTGGCACTATGGTTTGGAACTCTGGATATGGTTTTTTTCACTCTAGGTCTTCTGTTCGGTCTGGTAATAGCATACTGCCAAATGTTAGTGATGTTTTAAAATCCAACTATATTTTTAGTAGGACTGAAATTTTCTCTAGGTCTGACTTCATCCCTGGAGCAAAGCAGAAGAGAGTTAATCACTCACTCATATGCAGTCCCTGTGACTATTTGAGGACTGCTCTTTACCTTTTCTTCTCTATGCTAAAATCATATCACCTAGTGATTCTGGGGTGAACCCTGTAAGGCCACATTCTTCTTCTTCTTCTCTATAATGTTCTACATCAGACCTAGGTACAGATTTCTTTGGTGGATTATTTTCTTTTTTGCTGTGCTGTTTAAATTTTATTATTACTGATGCAATTAATGTTAAGTAGTCAGGAATGGCAATATCTCAACATGAATTAGATAAGTAAATAAGATAGAGAAAAAAAAGTGAAAGTCTCTTAGTCGTATCCAACTCTTTGCGACCCCATGTACTGTACAGTCCATGGAATTCTCCAGGCCAGAATACTAGAGTGGATAGCCTTTCCCTTCTCCAGGGGATCTTCCCAATCCAGGGGATCTTCCCAACCCAGGGATCAAACCCAGGTATCCCAGGTCTCTCGTATTACGGGTAGATTCTTTACCAGCTGAGCTACAGGGAAGCCCAAGGATACTGAAATCCGTAGCCTCTCCCTTAGAAGGGTAAGGCTTACTTAGAAAGAGACGCTCAGGCTTCCCAGAGGGTGCTAGTGGTAAAGAACCTGCCTGTCAGTGCAGGAGATGAAAGAGACATGGTTTCAATCCCTAGATTGGGAAAATCCCCTGGAGAAGGGCATGGCAACCCACTACAGTGTTCTTGCCTGGAGAATTCCATGGACAGAGGAGCCTGGTGTGCTATAGTTCATAGGGTTGCAAAGAGTCAGACACGACTAAAGTAACTTGGCACACACATTGCGTTTTACTGAGATGTTTTCTTTTCTTTTTTTTTTCTTTTTTATGGCCATGCTGAGTAGTTTGTGAGATGTTAGTTTCCTGACCAGGAATCAAACCCATGTCCCTTATGATAGAAGCTCGTGAAGTCCTAACTGTTGCACCACCAGAAAAGTCCCTTGTGAAGAGTCCCTTTAATTGAACATTAGACAACACTAGAGGGTATAGGAAAACATTTAAAGAAAGATTGGGCAGCCTCTCCAGTTTGGTACAATTTTCCATAAAAGTATATACTATTTGACAGTAGAACCACAGTGATTCAAAGAACGTGTTGTTTTCGACTTCTGAGTTGTGTCCATCACTCAGCTTCAACCGTCTCATAGCTGGGTGTCCTCACCTTGCTGTCATTTTGATACCAAACTAAACTTCAGATATCTGAGGAATGAAGGGGAAACCCTCATCCTGATGCTGACACTCCAGCTGGCACCTCCCTAGTCTTGGAGTGGCACGAGGAAAATTTGGCTCCTTCTTTTTTTCCACTGAGGATTTGGGTTCCTTCCAAATCTGACTTGGGAAACAGCCATCACAATGCAGCTTTTTCCTTTTTTGTGTTACAGCAAAATGGTCCGTCAAGTTCTGAAGGAAATGGTCGCTCATAATTATGATCGTTTCTCCAAGAGTGGGTCCTCCTCTGCATATACTGGCTATGTAGAACGTACGTAACCCAGAAAGGGCCTCTCCCTCCCTGCCCCATGCTCTGCTCAGTGTTGCTGTGACTGTTGTTAAATTTGTGGATTTTTTTGTTGGTGTCATTAGGGACTTCCCATTCAGCATCTACTTACAGCCTTGACATTCTTTACTCTGGTTCTGGCATTCTAAGGAGAAGTAACCTGAACATCTTTCAGTATATTGAAAAAACTCCTCTTCATGGCATCCAGGTATCTCATTTTTCATTAATTTTGCTTATTTGACTATGTAAGCAGTTAGTGTGAAGTAGGATAAAATATATACTAATGAACACTGCTGCTGCTGCTGCTGCTAAGTCGCCTCCGTCGCGTCCAACTCTGTGGGACCCCATAGACGGCAGCCCACCAGGCTCCCCCATCCCTGGGATTCTCCAGGCAAGAACACTGGAGTGGGTATGATAACACTATAGAATGTGTAAATTAATCATGGATCTATCATGTCATCCTGATTCCATCATCTACAAGAGGCTGTGTGGTTTATGGTCCCAGAGAGTTTCAAATATGCAAACATCCATATTTTTTCAAAGGTACACATGTTCACAAAATTGAAATCATGCCAGTATTTCTCACATATGTTTTGCAAAAATATTTTATTTTTACTTGTAGATATATAGTCCTTGAAGCTCCAGATATTTAACTCTAGAATGTATTTCCTTCTCTTGGTGTTTCTATGGAGAGATTGATTCCTCATAATGAAAGCTCTCATAATAGAATATGGTTCTCCAAAGAGTTGATATAATTTTTCTAATACTTCTAAGACAGAAAAGAATAAAGTGTAGGCATTTGACAACTGGCTGACTTCAATCCCTTTAGTTTTACCCCCAAATTTGGTGACAATCTTTAAAGGCTTCCTAATTTCAAAATATACTCTCTTTTACTTTTATGCATATCAAAACTATAATCTTCTAAATAAGCTCATTTTATCTTTAGAAATGATTCGGTGTTCTATAAACTTGAGTTCTTATCAATATTGTATTACTACACTGTTTAACAGGACTCTAGTCAGAAACCATGCCTCTGTCCTGAGGAATCACCATCTGTTTTCTGAAATGCACTCTGAAATGCCAAACGCCCATGGCTAGGGCCCTGGGTGTGGAGGACAGAGAATATGTAGGATTCCTGTGTCTGGTAGAGCTCAGGGTGTGAGCCTGCTCTCGATGTTCAACGTCTCTTCTTTTACTGGAAAAGGTTTTACGTGGAAGTGTGAGTCATGGCTTAGAGAGTTGCACACCCTCTCATAGCACAGACTTGGGCCAACTGTGCCAACATCTCTCCACTTCGTTTTTAGGGGCTCCCTGAGACAGGCAATCCACTATGTACGACAATTCTGCAGAGACTTTGTCTCTAGGATGATGCCATTAAATGGAAAGTTCATGCTTTGCAGTCAGACAGAAGAGGTTTGAGACCTGTCTCTACCATCTGAGTGTTTTTTCAGGCTTCATCTACAAACTGGATACAATCATGTGTACCTCCAAGTGTGGCTGTGAGAATTAAATGAAGAAAACAAAGAAGAAAGAAGAAAACAAACTCATATTCAGGCACAGAGCTGTTTTTGTTTTATTTTTTGCTTATTTTTGCAGCTGCAGGCAACCTTTGGAACCCCAGGAGATTTGTAGGTGCAGCTCACCCTCTCGTGCTGAACAGGCGGGGGAACTAACGTCATGAATGTTGTATCCGTTTTCCCTAGGTGACCATTGAGGCCCAGGGACTGGAGGCGTTGATTGCAGCCACCCCTGATGAGGGGGAAGAGAACCTTGACTCCTATGCTGGCTTGTCAGCTCTCCTCTTTGATGTTCAGCTCAGACCTGTCACTTTTTTCAACGGATACAGTGATTTGATGTCCAAAATGCTGTCAGCATCTAGTGACCCTATGAGTGTGGTGAAAGGACTTCTTCTGCTAATAGATCATTCCCAGGTAATTCAGTCTGCATGTGAATGCTGAATATACTAGTCACATTTTATACACGTGGAGGATACGAGATAAAGTTCCACTCACCTTGGAGCTAACATTCTAAGCATTCGACCCTCTTGGCATTATTGTCCTTTCTCCTTACCTACAGGAAAATGGGTTTTCTTTTTGCCTGTATTATCTGATTAAGATGTCTTCTCACTGTTGAGGCAAAAGAGGAACTACTCAACGTGAGTGTAATATAATGTCATTATATCTCAGTAAAACTAAAAGTGGGGGAAGGAAACTGATGTGAACAGAAAAACTGTGGAGAAAATAACTTAGGATTCAATAGAGGACAGCTGGCCTTATTTCTTTCACTTGGCTTTCTTGGGTACTAAGATGATATTTTTTTCTGAACACAAGCACTGAACTACAAGCTTCGTAAGTTACTGATGACATTTAACATGATGACATTAGTAAAGAGTCAGGGAGTGCATCCTCCCTACCATATCATAGAGGCACAAGCAATCACTGACGCCAACCACATGTTTAATGGACACTCTTTGCCCCACATCCTCATGTTCACAGAACCTTACAAAGGTCCATTCATTGCTAAAGAATAAGAGTACTTTCATTCACTTGACCTGCATTCTTCAGAATAGTTTTCAATTTTATTCACTCCTAAATCTTACATTATTGTACTAAGATATGACAATAGTATATTCTCTGTGGTAAGATTTAGATGATGAGGTTACTGTAGGATGGGAGTGGTCTGCCTCATGGAATTTTCTCAGAAACAGAAGAGGGTTAATCTGAATAGCCTTTGAGTTTGACTGTGTTTGTTGTTTAATTTTTTTTTCTTTAATGACTTGACATTTCCTGTCTTAACTAAGCATAGCAATATGAAAATGAAATATTTGCTAAAAAGATCTTATGAAAAATCCCTAAAGTGATCACTTGCACTCTAACTTGTATTTTTGAGTTGAAGAAGTATGAGGAGGTTGGATTAAAATGTACAGACTACAGGACTTTCTGGGGAAGTTTGCTTTTCTGGTTTATTCAGAAGAAATAGCCTAGGGTCTGACTTTTGCCTCCACTAGTTACCTTCTGGAATGGGCGAATTTAACTCAGATGACCACTATATCTACTACTGTGGGCAAGAATCCCTTAGAAGATATGGAATAGCCATCTTAGTCAACAAGAGTCCAAAATGCAGTACTTGGATGCAATCTCAAAAACAACAGTATAATCTCTGTTTGTTTCCAAGGCAAACTATTCAATATCACAGTAATCAAAGTCTATGCCCCGACCAGTACTGCTGAAGAAGTTGAGGTTGAATGGTTCTATGAAGACTTGCAAGAGCTTCTAGAACTAACACCCCAAAAAGATGTCCTTTTCATTTTAGGGGACTGGAATGCAAAACTAGGAAGTCAAGAGATACTTGGAGTAACAGGTAAATTTGGCCTTGGAATGCAGAATGAAGCAGGGCAAAGGCTAACAGAGTTTTGCCAAGAGAATGCACTGGTTATAGCAAAAACCCTCTTCAAACAACACAAGAGAAACCTACATGTGGATATCACCAGATGGTCAATACCAAAATCATATTGATTATATTCTTTGCAGCCAAAGATGGAGAAGCTCTATACAGTCAGCAAAAGCAAGACAGGGAGCTGACTATGGATCAGATCATGAACTCCTTATTGCCAAATTCAGGCTTAAATCGAAAAAAGTAGGGAAAACCACTAGACCACTCAGGTATGATCTAAATCAAATCAGTTACAATTATACAGTGGAAGTGAGAAATAGATTTAACGGACTAGATCTGATAGACAGAGTGTCTGATGAACTATGGATGGAGATTCATGACATTGTACAGGAGACAGGGATCAAGAACATCCCTAAGAAAAAGATATGCAAAAGAGCAAAATGGCTGTCTGAGGAGGCCTTACAAATAGCTGTGAAAAAAAGAGAAGCAAAAAGCAAAGGAGAAAAGGAGAAGAGGAAAGATATATCCATTTGAATGCAGAGTTTCAAAGAATAGCAAGGAGAGATAAGCAAGCCTTCCTCGGTGATCAATGCAAAGAAATAGAGGAAAACAATAGAGTGGGGAAAACTAGAGATCTCTTCAAGAATATTAGAGATACTGAGGGAACATTTCATGCAGAGATCGACACAATAAAGGATAAAAATGGTATGGATCTAACAGAAGCAGAAGATATTAAGAAGAGGTGGCAAGAATACACAGAAAAACTATACAAAAAGATCTTCATGACCCAGATAATCATGATGGTGTGTTCACTCACCTAGAGCCAGATATCCTGAAATGTGAAGTCAAGTGGGCCTTAGAAAGCATCACTATGAACAAAGCTAGTGGAGGTGATAGAATTCCAGTTGAGTTCTTTCAAATCCAGAAAGATGATGCTGTGTAAGTGCTACACTCAATATGGCAGCAAATTTGGAAAACTCAGCAGTGGCCTCAGGACTGGAAAAGGTCAGTTTTCATTCCAATTCCAAAGAAAGGTAATGCCAAAGAATGTTCAAACTACTGCTCAATTGTACTCATCTCACATGCTAGCAAAGTAATGCTCAAAATTCTTCAACCCAGGCTTCAACAGTATGTGAACTGTGAACTTCCACATGTTCAAGCTGGTTTTAGAAAAGGGAGAAGAACCAGAGATCAAATTGCCAACATCCATTGGATCATTGAAAATGCTAGAGAGTTCCAGAAAAACATCTACTGCTGCATTATTGACTATGCCAAAGCCTTTGACTGTGTAGATCACAATAAACTGTGGAAAATTCTGAAAGAGATGAGAATACCAGACCACCTGACCTGCCTGTTGAGAAATATGTATGCAGGTCAAGAAGCAAAAGTTAGAACTGGGCATGAAACAACAGACTGGTTCCAAATAGGGAAAGGAGTACGTCAAGGCTGTAAACTGTCACCCTGTTTATTTAACTTACATGCAGACTACATCATGAGAAATGCTGGGCTAGATGAAGCACAAACTGGAATCAGATTTCTGGGAAAAATATCAATAACCTCAGATATGCAGATGACACCACCCTTAAGGCAGACAGTGAAGAAGAACTAAAGAGCCTCTTGATGAAAGTGAAAGAGAAGAGTGAAAAAAGTTGGCTTAAAGCTCAACATTCAGAAAACTAAGATCATGGCATCTGGTCCCATCACTTCATGGGAAATAGTTGGGGAAGCAGTGGAAACAGTGACAGACTTTATTTTTTGGGCAAAATAAAGTCAAAATCACTGCAGATGGTGACTACAGCTATGAAATTAAAAGATGCTTACTCTTTGGAGAGAAAGTTGTGGCCAACCTAGACAGCATATTAAAAAGCAGAGACATTACTTTGCCAACAAAAGTCTGTGTAGTCAAAGCTATGCTTTTTCCAGTAGTCATGTCTGGGTGTAAGAGTTGGACTATAAAGAAAGCTGAGCACTGGAGAATTGATGCTTTTAAAGTGTGGTGTTGGAGAAGACTCTTGAGAGTCCCTTAGACAGCAAGGAGATCCAAGCAGTCCATCCTAAAGGAAATCAGACCTGAATATTCATTGGAAGGACTAATGCTAAAGCTGAAACTCCAATTCTTTGTTCACCTGATGTGAAGAACTGACTCATTTGAAAAGACCCTGATGCTCTGAAAGACTGGAGGTGGGAGGACAGGGGATGACAGAAGATGAGATGGTTGGATGGATCACTGACTCGATGGACATGAGTTTGAGTAAACTCCCAGAGTTGAAGATGGAGAGGGAAGCCTGGTGTGCTGCATTCCATGGGGTTGCAAAGAGTCGGACACGACTGAGCGACTAAACTGAACTGAATTGAACTGAGTTACCTCCTGTGTACTCTTGGGAAGTTACTTCATAGCTTTATATCAGGAATTCCTACACTTAAAGTGAGATATTTGGAACAGATGATTCAATTTTTTATTAGTTTTGTTCTTTGGTGGATAACTCGAGGATTTTGATGTGTTGGGTTTTGGTTATGAAATCAAAGATTTTAAGATCTGTAAGTGACCTGAAGTATCAGATTTCCTAAAAATCCACCCAAACGTCATTGGTTGCAACTAGAAATTAATTCCCTTTCTTTATTATTCTTCATAACAGTTCAGGATAGTTATATATAACAACAACAACCAAAAACTTAATTTAGGGTAGTTTGACCAAATAGTTTGATTTTTATCATGTAAAAGATATTTAGAAGTAGATAGTCCAGGGTTGATATGGCAACCCTAGGTATTATTAGGATGCAGGCTCTTTTTCCATCTTTACTTGTGGCTTTTAACCTCATCTTGCCACCTCAAGATTCTCAGATGGCTGTTGTACTTTCAGCACTAATTTCTCATTCCAGGAAGGAAGAGGGAAGGGTAAGGGGCAGCAGTGTCTAACTCTTTTCAAGAACTATCCTACAAGCCTTATCTATATCTAAAACAGAAAACTATCTGCAAATGGAAGTCCTTTGTTGTGACCACAACTGTGTCATATGGCCTCTCTAGCTGCAAGAGAAGCTGGTAAATATAGATTTTTGGTGGTTGTAGTGACACTCTGAACAAAACTGTGTTTCTTTTACTATGAATGAAAAGAAGGAAACCAGCAATGCCTCTAATACCCCTTAATTCTCAAAGTTCAGTTCAGTTCAGTTCAGTCGCTGAGTCGTGTCCGACTCTTTGCGACCCCATGAATCGCACCACGCCAGGCCTCCCTGTCCATCACCATCTCTCAGAGTTCACTCAGACTCACGTCCATCGAGTCCGTGATGCCATCCAGCCATCTCATCCTCTGTCGTCCCCTTTTCCTCCTGCCCCCAATCCCTCCCAGCATCAGTCTTTTCCAATCAGTCAACTCTTTGCATGAGGTGGCCAAACTACTGGAGTTTCAGCTTTAGCATCATTCCTTCCAAAGAAATCCCAGGGTTGATCTCCTTCAGAATGGACTGGTTGGATCTCCTTGCAGTCCAAGGGACTCTCAAGAGTCTTCTCCAACACCACAGTTCAAAAGCATCAATTCTTCAGCACTCAGCCTTCTTCACAGTCCAACTCTCACATCCATACATGACCACAGGAAAAACCATAGCCTTGACTAGACGGACCTTAGTCGGCAAAGTAATGTCTCTGCTTTTGAATATGCTATCTAGGTTGGTCATAACTTTTCTTCCAAGGAGTAGGCGTCTTTTAATTTCATGGCTGCAGTCACCATCTGCAGTGATTTTAGATCCCCAAAAATAAAGTCTGAGACTGTTTCCACTGTTTCTCCATCTATTTCCCATGAAGTGATGGGACCAGGTGCCATGATCTTCGCTTTCTGAATGCTGAGCTTTAAGCCAACTTTTTCACTCTCCTCTTTCACCTTCATCAAGAGGCCCTTTAGCTCCTCTTCACTTTCTGCCGTAAGAGTGGTATCATCTGCATATCTGAGGTGATTGATATTTCTCCCAGCAATCTTGATTCCAGCTTGTGCTTCTTCCAGCCCAGCGTTTCTCATTATGTACTCTGCATATAAGTTAAATAAGCAGGGTGACAATATACAGCCTTGACGTACTCCTTTTCCTATTTGGAACCAGTCTGTTGTTCCAAATCACACATGAAAAATTGTTCTCAGATTAATCAGAGAACTGCACATCCTTACACTGCACATTTCCATTAAAGTATTACCTGTGGGAGATAATCTTTTCTTTTAGTTGGGGGCTGTGGTGGGTCTTCATTGCTGCACATGGGCTTTCTCTAGGTATGCAGGCTTCTCACTGTGGTGGCTTCTCTTCTTGTGGGGTGCAGCAAGACTAGGCACACAGACTTCAACCGTTGCAGCACGTGGCTCAGTTGTTGTGGCTCATGGGCTTAGTTTCTCCACAGTGTGTGGGATTTTCCCAGACCAGAGATCAAACCAGTGTCCCCAGCATTGCAAGGTGGATTCTTAACCCCTGGACCACCAGGGAAGTGCTGGGGAAATGCATGCATAATGAAAGAATCTCCGAAGAAGTCCTAAGAGTGCTGAGAAGGTAGTTCACAATTTAAGATACAGGAATAATAACAGTTCAATATCATCTATATATACTCACCTTCCCATCAGCAATGCTTAATGTCTAAATCAGATATTAAACTTGATGCAAACATAAATAGTAATCTAGACCAGGGTTGGGTAACAATTTATATAAAGGGAAAAAAAGTAAATAGTTCAGGCTCTGTGAGACATATAGTCTCTGCCATTGTGGAGTGACAATAGCTATAAAGATATATTAACATATGAGTGCATCGGTGTTCCAATAAAATTTTATTTACAAAGTAGTCAGTGGGCCAGGTCTGCCTGCAGTCCATAGTTTGCCAACCCTTGATCTAGATTATCTTTATGGTTTTTCTTTTTAAAAAACAATTTTTTAATTGTAGTATAGTTATGGAATGAGGTTCGTGACATCGTACAGGAGACAGGGATCAAGAACATCCCCATGGAAAACAAATGCGAAAAAGCAAAATGGCTGTCTGGAGAGGCCTTACAAATAGCTGTGAAAAGAAGAGAGGAGAAAAGCAAAGGAGAAAAGGAAAGATATAAGCATCTGAATGCAGAGTTCCAGAGAATAGCAAGAAGAGATAAGAAAGCCTTCTTCAGCAATCAGTGCAAAGAAATAGAGGAAAACAATAGAATGGGAAAGACTAGAGATCTCTTCAAGAAAATTAGAGATACCAAGGGAACATTTCATGCAAAGATGGGCTTGATAAAGGACAGAAATGGTCTGGACCTAACAGAAGCAGAAGATATTAAGAAGAGGTGGCAAGAATACCTGGAAGAATTGTAGAAAAAAGATCTTCACGACCCAGGTAATCATGATGATGTGATCACTAATCTAGAGCCAGACATCTTGGAATGTGAAGTCAAGTGGGCCTTAGAAAGCATCACTACAAACAAAGATAGTGGAGGTGATGGAATTCCAGTGGAACTGTTTGAAATCCTGAAAGATGATGCTGTGAAAGTGCTGCACTCAATATGCCAGCAAATTTGGAAAACTCAGCAGTGGCCACAGGACTGGAAAATGTCCGTTTTCATTCCAATGCCAAAGAATGCTCAGACAACCGCACAATTGCACTCATCTCACATGCTAGTAAAGTAGTGCTCAAAATTCTCCAAGCCAGGCTTCAGCAATACGTGAACCATGAACTCCCTGATGTTCAAGCTCGTTTTAGAAAAGGCAGAGGAACTAGAGATCAAATTGCCAACATCTGCTGGATCATGGAAAAAGCAAGAGAGTTCCAGAAAAACATCTATTTCTGCTTTATTGACTATGCCAAAGCCTTTGACTATGTGGATCACAATAAACTGTGGAAAATTCTGAAAGAGATGGGAATACCAGACCACCTGACCTGCCTCTTGAGAAATCTGTATGCAGGTCAGGAAGCAACAGTTAGAACCGGACATGGAACGACAGACTGGTTACAAATAGGAAGAGGAGTATGTCAAGGCTGTATACTGTCACCCTGTTTATTTAACTTATATGCAGAGTACATCATGAGAAATGCTGGACTGGAAGAAACACAAGCTGGACTCAAGACTGCTGGGAGAAATATCAGTAACCTCAGATATGCAGATGATACCACCCTTATGGCAGAAAGTGAAAAAGAACTAAAAAGCCTCTTGATGAAAGTGAAAGAAGAAAGAGAAAAAGTTGGCTTAAAGCTCAACATTCAAAAAATGAATATCATGGCATCTGGTCCCATCACTTCATGGGAAATAAATGGGGAAACAGTGGAAACAGTGTCAGACTTTATTTTGGGGGATCCAAAATCACTGCAGATGGTGACTGCAGCCATGAAATTAAAAGACATTTAGTCCTTGGAAGAAAAGTTATGATCAACCTAGATAGTATATTCAAAAGCAGAGACATACTTTGCCGACTAAGGTCCATCTAGTCAAGGCTATGGTTTTTTCTGTGGTCACGTATGGATGTGAGAGTTGGACTGTGAAGAAGGCTGATCAGTGAAGAATTGATGCTTTTGAACTGTGGTGTTGGAGAAGACTCTTGAGAGTCCCTTGGACTGCAAGGAGATCCAACCAGTCCATTCTGAAGGAGATCAACCCTGGGATTTCTTTGGAAGCAATGATGCTAAAGCTGCAACTGCGGTACTTTGGCCACCTCATGCGAAGAGTTGACTGATTGGAAAAGACTCTGATGCTGGGAGGGACTGGGGGCAGGAGGAAAAGGGGACGACAGAGGATGAGATGGCTGGATGGCATCACGGACTTCATGGACGTGAGTCTGAGTGAACTCCGAGAGATGGTGATGGACAGGGAGGCCTGGCATGCTGTGATTCATGGGTCGCAAAGAGTCGGACACGACTGAGTGACTGAACTGAACTGAACTGACTTAAAATGTTGTGTAAGTTTATACAATACAGCGAAGTTATTAAGTTATTGTATTTTTTTAATTAATTAAGCTAGGGCACCACAGGCATATTCTAAGAGAAAGATCTTCACTTAGCTATTAAACATAGCCCAATGACAGTGTATTTTAAATTGCAGTATTTTGCAGATCTCAATTTATTATAGAAATGAACTGTCTGAGTCTCCCTGGCTCTGCAGAGCGCTCCAGCAATGCAATTCCAGCTTGAGAGGCACACACCACTCTAGGTCGAGTGCTGACACTGAAGGACATTTTGGCAGTTGCGGCACTGTCACAGCCACCATGGCAGATGGAATTACTCTGCACTCTCTCTCTCTCTCCCCTCTCTCTCTCTCTCTCTCTCTCTCTCGGCTAATTGGATTACTCTTCAGAGAAGGATGTTTGATAAAGTCAGATTAATAGGGGGATGGGGCTTCCCTTGTGGCTCAGCTGATAAAGAATCTGCCTGCAGTGCAAGAGACCTGGGTTCGATCCCTGGGTTGGGAAGATCCCCTGGAGATGGGAAAGGCTACCCACTCCAGTATTCTGGCCTGAACAATTCCATGAACTATACAATTCCATGAACTATATAGTCCATGGGGTTGCAAAGAGTGGGACACGACTGAGCGACTTTCACTCACTTCACTCACTCACTCCTCGTTAGCCAGCAAAGAACATGCTTTCCTGAATGGAAGCAATGGGATGAGTTATCAAAACATGGGTGTCTGAGCTATAAGAAACACCTTTAGGGCCAAAAGTAAAAGATCAAAGGGGTCCTATTAGCTACAAATACAAAGCTCCAGTATCTTGTTCTTCTAGTTCATGGACAAGAATTAAATATGCACTCTGAGTCAAACAGGACGTAAACCTATTGCTGTTTTAGTCACTAAATCATGTCCGACTCTTTTGTGATGCCATGGTCTATAGCCCACCAGGCTCCTCAGTCCATAGGGCTTCCCAGGCAAGAATACTGGAGTGGTTTGTCATTGCCTACTCCAAGGGATCTTCCTGACCCAGAGATTGAACCCAAGTCTCCTGCTTTGGCAGGTGGGTGCTTTACTGCTGAGCCACCAGGGAACCCCACAAGCCTGTACTTTATCTTTTTTTTTTTTTGCCATATTTCTTAGAACAGGCCTCCTTGCATAGTAGGAGACAAGTGAGAGTTATGATTTTGTGATAGTCATGTATGGTAGTAGAAAAGTCTTCCCACTAGAGACCATCTGGATATTCACTCTAGCTCCACAGGTAGCCTTCAAGCCTCATTTTTCTTTTCAATCTTCAGATATGATGCCAACCATGGAAGATTTGTATGGAAATGAAATGAGATATGAAATATAGAGCTTCAAGGGGCATAATAGATGCTCAGAAACCATTAGTTCTACTTATTTTACATCCCTCAAAAATTAGAACCACTGTGTTGTGTGATTTAGTCCCTTTCATGAAGGAAAGAATGGTTTTTCCTTCTACTGGGGTCAGTGGTCTATCCTGAACATATTCCTCTGTGATTATATGTAAGAATTCTTCTTTGATCCCTTTGCATGAGAGATGGAATCTTCCCAGAAAGCCAAGGCTCGCCTCAAAACCCACACTGCAGTGGAAATGCTCTCTCCCACAAAAGGCACATTGTCTAATAGCCGTGAAATGTTCTTTCCCATGGTGTATGGTGTGTTTTGACATCCACGTAATGTATGGTCAGTGGGAAAACCAAAGTCTACATCATAGACCTCTGCTGAGTTGGGTGGACTAACAAGATTATAGCTTTCAAATTAGAAATGTAGAATATGATCCAAAGAAAGAAATACTTCTGAGGCAGGGCACACAGTAGGGCCCATTTGGAAGCAGACACCATCATGGTACAAATGCAGAATTTGTATCTTGGTTCTGTAGTTCATAGGCATGGGTTACAATTTGAACATGATTATTTGTTTTGTTTTTCAGGATAATTTGTGTTCCTTCATACTAGTTATGATGCCCAAGACAACCTCTACATCCTTCCACGACCCCATTTTGTTCTAGACTTAATGTACCAGTAGGTATCCTTAGGGCTGTCTCCTAATGTGGCCCGAGCTCTGTGTCAAGAATCTCATGTTTTCATCTGAATATCTTTCAGACCAAAGGTAGTTTCATGCCACAATCAGATTTTTTTAGTAAACCTAGTTCTATAACTGAGATTCTTGCCACTCTTTTTGGAAAGTTGGAGAAAATCCAGGGAGATCAGTGACCAACACAATACTCTCTAGAAATTAAAATTGCAGAATTAATAGTTGATGAAAACGTGGTTTGTTTGGTCTGAGTAGGGCAGTTACCTAAAGAAGTTAGTCATGCTGCCAGTTGCCATGAACCTAAGATCTTTGGAGGAATATAAAAATTAAGAGTACTGAGCCTTTTTCGAAGAACTGTTGTTGTTTCCAACATTGTCCCCGGCCAATCTGATTCCAACCCAGCTGAAGAAGTTTTCAGCAAACATCACCCCATCTAGTGTACACAGAAATTGCAAGACTTAAAAGGTATATGCTGGCAATCAGTATAAAACAATGGGCTTCAGACAACTACAAAGTTGCTGAGGATGGACTATGTCTGTACATGATTACTGTCACTCTGGAATATGCTATGGGGTTTGTGTTGATCTTTTTGTTATATTGATGTCATTCCAAACATCAAACAATAAGGTATTAAGGCTTAGTTAAGTTACCCTCCCTTTCTTTCCCAGCTTTCCTTTCCTGGGCAATTTATAGAATTTGTATACTGCACCAGCAGTTTTTATCTTTCCTTACGTTTGCCAGCAAGATGCAGTTTATTTTATTTGACACAGCACGTAACTACAGAAGTGCTAAAGGACTTCTGGAAATTATTTATCCCAGGCCTTATCCCCACCCCAAGGCCAATGCTGGATTTCCGAGAGAGATGGCTTCATTTTTCCTAGTCTGGTGGCTCTCAAATTTGGGTACATCAGAATCACATGAGGGCTTGTTTAAACACAGATCCCTGGGCACCACCCTCAGAGTTTCTAATTCAGTAGACAGGGAGCTGCATTCCTAACACGTTCCATAGATGCTCCTGTTACTCATCAGAGAACCACACTTTGAAAACCATATTCCTCCCAAAGTGAGGCAATGACTGAGAGAAAGCACCCTTCTCAGCTGACACTTTACTAGTTTATTATTTTAATTGATTACACAATGTAGCATTATCAGTAATCTACTTCCAGTGATCAAGATTAGAATGTGTTTCCCAGCCTAGAGAAAGACTTCAACATTAACTCAACTCCAGTGGTACTGCAGGAGGAATGTGCTATTAGAAAGGGACTGGCTAAACTGTGCTGCCGCTTCTCCTCTCCTCTCCCTTCACCGTCCCCTTTCCCCTCCTCCTCCTTCCCTTTCTCCTTCTAACTATTATTACATATTTTTGTTTCTAGGAGCTTCAGCTGCAATCTGGACTTAAGGCCAATATGGATGTTCAGGGTGGTCTAGCTATTGATATTACAGGTGCCATGGAGTTTAGCCTGTGGTATCGTGAATCTAAAACCCGAGTGAAAAATCGGTAAGCATATGTACAGTACTCTATGAAAAGAACAACAGATATTTCTTTTTAATTTTATTGAAGTATAGTTGATTTACAATGTTAATTTCTGCTGTATAGCAAAAATGATTCGGTTTTACTGATATATATGTTCTTTTTCATATTCTTTTCCATTATGGTTTATCATAGAATATTGAATATAGTTCCTGTGCTATATAGTAGGACCTTGCTATTTATCCATTCTATATATAATAGTTTTGACACTTCTAATAGCAAACTCCCAGTCCTTCCCTTCCCCATCCCACTCCTCCTTGGCAACCATGAATCTGTTTTCTATATGCAGAGATATGTTTTTGAAATTCTTTAACCTTCCAACCCCTCAAAATCTATGCTGTCTATTTGTAATCATTAAATCGTAGAGTAGGGAGTAACCGTGGGAGTCATTCTTACCATAGATCCTATGAGCAGGTAGGTATCTAATACAACTTAGAGAAGGATCTTTTTGCTTTTAAAGACATCCATAGATAAACAGCTTGTCCAGTGGGTGAGATATCCATCTTCTCTTGGTATTCCATTTTCAGATTAGTTCAGTCACTCAGTTGTGTCCAACTCTTTGTGATCCCATGGATTGCAGCACGCCAGGCTTCCCTGTCTACCACAACTCCTGAAGCTTGCTCAAACTCATGTCCATCGAGCCGGTGATGCCATCCAACCATCTCATTCTCTGTCATCCCCTTCTGTTGCCTTCAGTCTTTCCCAGAATCAGGGTCTTTTCCAAGGAGTCAGTTCTTCACATAAGGGGGCAAAGTATTGGAGCTTCAGCATCAGTCCTTCCAATGAATATTCAGGACTGATTTCCTTTAGAATTGACTGGTTTGATCTCCTTGCAGTCCAAGGGACTCTCAAGAGTCTTCTCCAACACCACAGTTTAAAAGCATCAATTCTTCAGTGCTCAGCTTTCTTTATGGTCCAACTCTCGCATCCATACATGACTACTGGAAAAGCCATAGCTTTAACTAGACAGACCTTTGGTTTGCTTTTTTAATATACTATCTAGATTGGTCATAGCTTTTCTTCCAAGGAACAAGTGTCTTTTAATTTCATGGCTGCAGTCATAAAATAAGCAGGGTAACAAAATACTCTGCTTTAGTAGTTGACAATGCTGTCAACTTTACTTTTAAATAAATTATTTTAGCTTATCCCTCTTGTTGAGATTTTAAATCTTTCTTCTTTTGCTGTCTTCAGTGGAGAAAAATAAAAAGGTGATCACTTTTGTGCAGAATCTAAGTCTTAAATATTCTGAGTCCTTTAAGTGTATTTATCAGTGTTCATTTTTCTAAACAGAATTTTCTCAGGTCCTTTAGCTTTTTTAATTGACCCATCAGATCAAATGAAAGCATTTTATTTTGACCTTACAGCATCTTTGAACTAGCATTATAATCAAAAGAATTTTTCTTCTGTTTGTTATAGCATTGAAGAAAAGAAAATGAAATTGATTTTTACATTTTGGATATTTAAAAATACAGTGGGGCAGAAATGAGATAGAAGTGCTAAAATTAGATTTTTAAAATTTATTTTGAACAATGGGTGAAAGAATTGAGGAAAATCAAAAGGTAGCACACTTAACATGAAAGATGACCCTCAGGGTTACTGAAAGGAAGCAAAGAGTGAGAAATGGGAGAAGCTTTCAGAGGGATAAGCAGTGTAATTTAGGGCTTCCCACCAACTCAGTCATCTTTCTCCTCTTTCTGATGTATTTTCTGGATAGACGTTTTCCCCAATTAAACTGAGTTGAATTATTTGCAGAAGGAAGTCAACAACAGCAATGCCACAAAAAAGCTGGCTTTTAAAAAGGACACAATATCCCTGAGTGTCTGCCAGTGTCCACATTCGAGCCAATTCATCTTCAATTTTCCATTTGCTCATTTAAAGATGATCTAAGCCTTTGCTGAGTGTAAGATGAGAAAGTATAGTAAAGGGTTCAGGGATTTAAGTGCTACCACCTCTGACCTACTTTTCACTGGCAATGGCAGCAACTGTGCTGTGAGTAGGATGGCAAACATTAGTAGGTCTATCAAAAGAGTGTAATGTGCAACTCAGATTTCATCTGAAGTCTGAAATTAAATTAGAGTGGTCCTAGAGGTAAGCCTTCTGCTAGAAGTGCTTATCCTCTTCATTTTCCTCCAAGACTTTATCCTACTCAGTCCAGTCTGTCTAGGTGACCACTGGAGAACCTCTGATATCTGTCCTTTCTGAGCCATGCAATGTACATGCTGTAGGAATTGTTCTTCATGATACTATATATTTTTTAAAAAATATCTTGGCAACCATAGACTTCTGTCACCAAAGAACTTTTAGAGAAAGTAATGAAATGAATTAAAATAACTATATAGAAGCCAAAAGAGAGATCAGTACCAAGAAAACTGTTGTAAATATCAGCTGTCTTCTGGGTGAGCTTAGATTTTAAGATAATCAGGTATTTCTGACTTTCTGAAAGGACCAGATCCCAGGCATCTTTTCCTCTTGGCTCTTGGTATGCCCTTATCAAACATTAGTGCCAGATAGACATTTCATTCCCACATTTAGAACTGAAGGCTGGGAGAGGACTCAGAGGTAAGGCAAATTTTTACTGCCCAATTCCTAGAACTATCCAGGCTATGGTACCAACAGAATTCTAAGCAAATTTACGTCACCTTTCCAGTTATCAATGTCAGAAATCAGACCCCGTGGTCTGTTAGTTCAGCTCAGTTAAATGTGATTCATGGATTATTTTGCTCAATTTTTAGGGTAAGTGTGTTAATAACTGGTGACATCACGGTGGATTCCTCTTTTGTGGAAGCTGGCTTGGAAATTGGTGCAGAAACAGAAGCAGGCTTGGAGTTTATCTCCACGGTGCAGTTTTCTCAGTACCCATTTTTAGTTTGTCTGCAGATGGACAAGGAAGATGTTCCATACAGGTAAGAAACAGGACTTATGGAATGCTCCAGGGACATCAAGAGTTCACCAGGAACTTGCACCCAATTTTGAGCATTCCACAGAAATTAAAGGAAAATGGTAAAACCCAGTGAGACATGAATTTTCTTTAAATGAGTAAAGAATAATTGATAAGACTAAAAAAAAAAGTCAGTTTCTAGCATGGCAAGAAACTATAATGACAATTTCATTTGATTCTGAAGATAATATCATATTCTAGCCCAGAAATAATTTATCAAGGCAACAAAGAGATTTGATTTAGTGTAAGTTTCTACATAGTTTCAGCAAAAACACTAGATGCATGTTTACTATCAGCTGTTTTCACAGTTTTCTCTTGAATAGAAAGCTCAAAACAGAACATCTGACAATCATTTACCATGGCTTAAAAGCCCGAATGAATTCACAGATTTTATGTAATCCGTATAACAGCAACTTGACCTGGTTTAAGTTATGGCTCAAGCTTAAGTGTTGGGGATTTTGAACTTTAAAAAACATGCTTTTATTAGACTACTTGTGTGTGCATGCTCAGTTTCTCAGTTGTATTCAACTCTTTGCGACCTCATGAACTATAGCCTGCCAGGCTCCTCTGTCTGTGGAATTCTCCAGGCAAGATCACTGGAATGGGTAGACATTGCCTTCTCCTGAGGATCTTCCCAACCTAGGGATCAAACTCAGGTCTTTTACATTACAGGCAGAGTCTTTACCATCTGAGCCACCAGGGAAGCTTCCCTGAGGCTATTAAGCAGTTGCTAATTTATATTAACTTATGTCTAGAATGAACTTCCCTGGTGGCTCAGACATAAAGAATCCGCCTGCCAATGCAGGAGACCTGGGTTCAATCCTTGGGTCCGCAAGATCCCCTGGAGAAGGGAAAGGCTACTCTCTCTAATACTCTTGCCTAGAAAATCCAATGGTCAGAGGAGCCTGGCGGGCTACAGTCCGTGGGATCACGAAGAGTTGGACATGAATGAGTGATTAACACACACACACACACACACCCATGTCTAGAATAAATCTCCATTAACACATTAAAAAGAAAATCAGCCTTCCAGTGGTTAAAATGCAGCGACCAGCAGCCCAGGCACAAGGCTAACTGATCTGGTTCCACATTTCACTTGGCCCAGAGGTCTGGGGGTGTTTCCCTGTCAACATTGTTGGCTTAAACCCAGATGGACTTGCTCCTTACTAAAAGGGGTGTACCCCAAAGACAGGACCCCTGGAATGAGGGATGGGGGACATAGCAAGGCCTACAAAGTTTAGCAGCACCTCCAAAATCTGAGAGGCATTTGGTCCTTCATGCCCGAAAAATGAGTGGCAGAACTCTCATATCCCAGCGCTGTGAAGTGTATCTGTTAGTGGGAAAAGAAATGGGAAGAAAAAATCACCCCACTCGTGGGAATGAAAGTTTTGGTACTGACGTCCTTTCTCAAATGGCTTTGACTCAGAAGCTTGAAGTGTTCATTCAATAACTGGGCTCTGATGGGTGTGGTGTGACTTTAATATGTGTGTGATTTTGTTGTTGTTGTTGTTATGCAGGCAATTTGAGACAAAATATGAAAGGCTGTCCACAGGCAGAGGTTATGTTTCTCGGAAGAGAAAAGAAAGCCTAATAGGAGGATGTGAATTCCCGCTGCACCAAGAGAACTCTGACATGTGCAAGGTGGTGTTTGCTCCTCAACCAGAGAGCAGTTCCAGTGGTTGGTTTTAAAACTGATGGGGACTGTTTCACTAGACTCCCCATCTCAACGGAAGGGATACAATGTGACATGCCTAAGTATTGCTCTCTGAGAGCACAGTGTTTACATATTTACCTGTATTTAAGAGTTTTGTAAAACGTGATGAAAAACCTCACATAATTAAGTTTGGGCCTGAATCATTCAATACTACCTATAGTGTCATTCTGAGCCAATCTATGTGATACTTTTAGTAGCATTCTTAGCTTTCCTGGATCTCTCTCAAATCACATTTACTACTGTGAAATTAGTTCTGCCCTAAAAAGAAACTATTGTTTAAAAAAAAAAAAAAAAGACATACACACACTCGGGGAGCACAATTTTGTTTCAGAAATGTTCAATCACTGTATGAAGTCCTTGGTAAAATCTTACATGGCTTGTCTCTACCAAACATGCCCAATCAGGAAAGTAGAGCTTTTTGTTGCTGTTTTTAGGGGGCATGAGGGAAAAGGGACATGACTTTTAAAGGCTTCTGTCAACTATGTTCAAGAGTTAATATTTATATCTCTTCTATTGTTAGTTATATTGAGCATTGAGGCACACAGAATTGACACGTACCATCTCATCTCTCTGTTGGCCACATAGATTGCTAGAAGAAAGCCTGTCAGTCCTCTGCCTTCTGCCTTACAAAAATGTCAGACTGAGCTTATCAGAATTAGAAATATTAACTTCAAGAACTCCATTTGACTTTTTTGTGCTGTGTCTCTTTGAGATTTCAGTATGGTCCACTGTCCTTTATAAGGAAGATCCTCAAATATTCATCATTTTTTATCTTCCGATCAATTGTTTTGTGGTGGGAGTTCTAATCTGTTGGACTACAATCTACAAAAGCTGGGAGAACTTAATAATATTTTAAGAAACTGATGGATTTGGATTCTAAAATATGAAATCAAGAAAAGAATGTCTCTATCTGTACAAATTAAAAGAAACATTAAGAGAGACATCTCTTACATCTCCTGTATTGGCAGGTGGGTTCTTACTAGCAATCAGTACTTTACTCTGTTTACTGTTGAATAATATCCCATTATATAAATATGCCATTTATCAGCTGATGGACATTTGGATAGTTTTCACCTTTTCATATGTTAACCATTTTCAAGTATTTATTAATAAAATAGATGCATGTGTTAGTGACAGGATCCAAACAGATAACAGGTGCTTACTTGTCCATGAAACACACACACACAAAATGGAAGTTTAAGTAGCCCATCATTAGTTGTAAATTTAAGATGAAATGTGATGAAATAAATATGTGGAATTCCTACTGAATTGCTTTTGTCTTCTATTACTTAGTTGTTCAATCGCTAAGTCATGTCCAACTCTTTGCAACCCCATGGACTGCAGCATGCCAGGCTTCCCTGTCTTTACCATCTCCAGGAGTTTGTTCAGACTAGTGTCCATTGAGTCAGTGGTGCCATCCAGCCATCCATTACTTTGAGCACCATATCTGTCTGTTACCGTCACCTTCTGAGCACAGATACACATACAACTGAGCCTCTACAGCTCTACAGAATAGGCCAGGTGCTCTAATAAGTGGTCAGAATCCTTTGGAAAATACACTGCTGAAAACAGCAGCAGTCAGAAGCTCTTAAAAACAAGCTCTAAGCCCAGTTGTTTTAAAACTTTGGACCAGCACACTTATTGTGGTACTGAGAAAAGAAAAAGACTAAAAACCAGGAGGGTTTTGGGGGATACTGGTAGTGGTGGTGGCATTGGCCTTGGAGGAAACATTCTATAGAGATACTATTGTTGCAGCAAAAGCAAGTTGATGCAGAGCACTGAGCTCAGGATGTTGTGAGCTAAGAAACCTCGGCCATGGGATGCTTGGCCAATCCAGCTACTTCTGTGGTAACAGCCTGTGTGGTGTGTGTGTGTGCGGGCTCAGTCGTGTGCAACTCTGCAATCCCATGTACGGTAGCCCGCCAGGTTCCTCTGCCCATGGGATTTTTCAGGCAAAAATACTGGAGTGGGTTGCCGTGACCTCCTCCAGGGGATCTTCCCGATCCTGGGATTGAACCCACGTCTCTTACATCTCCTACATTGGCCGGTGGGTTCTTTAGCACTAGTGACCAGTATTTGGCTCTTTTATGGTTGAATAATATTACATTATATAAATATACCGTTTAACAGTTGATGTTCCTTTAGGTAGTTTTCACCTTTGGTTATTATGAGTAATTCTGTTATGAACTTTTGTGTACAAATTTTTGTGTGAGCATATGTTTTTATTTCTGTTGGGTATATGCCTCATAGTAGAATTGCTGGGTCAAATAGCAATTCTATGTTTAGACTTTTAAGAATTGCCAAATTGTTTTTCATGTGACTACACCATTTTACATTTCCACCAGCAGTGTATAAGGTTTCTGCTATCTCCCTATCTTCAACAACAATGTAACTGCCCTTTTAAAATTATAGCCATCCTAGTGGAGGTGAAGTGGTACTTCACTATTGTTTTGATTTGGGTTTCCCTAACGACTAATGATGCTGAGCATTCTTCAGTGCACTTACTAGCCACTGCATATTATTACATTTTCTTTGGAGATATGTTTATTCAGATCCTTTGCCTTTTAAAAATTGGATTATTTGTCTTTATTATTGAGTAGTAAGAATTCCTTGTATATCTGGGGTGTAAGTCCCTTATCAGATAAATAATTTCTGAATATTTTTTCCATTCTGTGTGATGTCTTTTCACTCTCTTGATAATGTTCTTTGAAACACAAGAGTTTTTAATTGAAGTAAAACCCAAGTAATCTATTTTTTCTTTTGTTGCTCGTACTTTTGGTCATATCCAAGAAACCACTGGAAGTCCAAGGTCACAAAGATTTACCCCTATGTTTTCTTCTAAGAGTTTCATAATTAGCTCTAAATTAAATGTTTGATCTAGTTTGAATTAATCTTTATATATGATGTGCAGTAGGGGTTGAAATTCATTCTTTTGTATGTGGACACCTGGTTGTCCCAACAGCATTTGTTGAAAGTATTTTTTCTCCCCACTAAATTGTCTTGACATCTTTGTTGAAAAACCATTGACTGTAAGTGTAAAGGCTCACTTCTGGATTGTCAGTTTTATTCCATTAATCTGCATATTATCTTTATTCCAGTAGGATACTCTTTCAATTGTTGTTGCTTTATAGTAAGTTTTGAAATTGCGACCTGTGAGTCCACCTACTTTGTTCTTTCTCAAGATTGTTGTGGCTGTCCTGAGTCCCTTGAATTTCCCTATGAATTTTAGGATTTAGCTTGTCAATTTCCACAAACACAGCTGGGATTCTGATAAGGATTATATTGAATCTGTGCATCAGTTCGAGAAGTATTACCATCTTAACAATATTATATCTCCTGGTCCATGAATGTGAGACACCTTTCCACTTACTGAAATCTTTTAAAATTACTTTCAACGATGTTTTGTAATTTTCAGAGTATAAGTTTTGCACTTCTTTTGTCAAATTTATTCCAAGTGTTCTATTATTTTTGATGCTATTGTGAATGGAATTGTTTTCTTACTTTCATTTTTGAATTTTTCATTGCAAGTGTATAGAAATGCAATTTTTTGTATTCAATCATGTATCCTGCAACCCTGCTGAACTCACTTATTAGTTCTGACATCTTATGATAGATTCTTAAAGATTTTCTATATAAAAGAGCATATCATCTGTAAATAAAGACTGTTTTGCTTCTTCCTTTCCGATATAAATTGCTTTAATTTTCTTATTGCTTAAATGCCCTGGCTAGAACTTGGAGGCTGAACATTGAATGGAAGTAGTGAGTGTGGACATAGCAAAGCTGGTGGTGCTAGTGATGATGGTGGTGGGGGTGAGAGCAGTGAGGGATGATAACCCCAGAACGTGGAAGGAGGGCTCAAATCACTTGGTAAAGCTCCAGTTCTATTTTCACTAATTAATTTACTTTAAAATTCATAAAAACTTGTTTGAAAGCTTAAAACATATTAAAAATAGTCTAAATATGCTCCTGTACAGGGGAGGAGGGACAGAGTTCAAGATGCCTATCCTGTCATTGGGCTTCCCACGTGTTTCAGCTGGCTCCTGACATTAAGAGTCTGTTCTGGACTCAGGTTGATCAAATATTCACTGCACTTTCTGCATTAATTTAGTTGTCAATTGAGACAATGGGGACAGCATATGGGTGGAACTGGCAGGTTGTGGCTTAAAATTCCAGGTCTATAATCTGTTGGTTGAATGACTTGGGGCATATGACTCTATTTGTCCTCTTTAGAATAGGTATGATAATCCTATTTCACTGGGTGGTTTCAAGAATTCCTTGAGATAATGAATGTATATAGTGCTGAGCACACAGTGCTGTGCTTAGTCACTCGGTCGTGTCCAACTCTTTGCAACCCCATGGAGTGTAGTCCACCAGGCTCCTCTGTCCATGAGATTTCCCAAGCAGGAATACTGGAGTGGATTGCCATTTCCTTCTCCAAGGGATCTTCCCAACCCAGGGATCAAACCCAGGTCTCCCACATTGCAGGTGGATCCTTTACCAACTATACCACCAGAGCACACAGTAACATCTGATAAATGTTATTTTCCACTTTAATTAATATTGTTTTCAGTATTGGAGCTGTCATGAGCAATGTTCCTAGTCATCAATGATCAGTTTCAACAAAACGATATTTGTTTATACTTTCCACCTCTACCTTCCAACTAGTGAGATAGCACAGTGGGCCACGCTTCTCTAACTCTATGGCCAGGGTATCTGAGCCTCTCATGTGCAGCATCCAGGACAGTGGGAAGCAGGGAGGGCGGTTTGTAATAAGACCACATGATTTCTTTCCCTTTCTTCAGCTACTGCTTAACCAGGATTGGCTTCTCTTGTGTATCAGACTCCTTTACTATCCAGGACTTCTAAAACCCCCAGATGGAGTCAGGATCTGTTTGCAGCTTGAGTGTGCAGACAAGCAGTTCACACTCACAGAGCCTACTGCATGATTGAATATTCTATTTGATGAGGTTAGAAAGGAGCATAAAAGTTGATATCAATAAAAAGTCCACCATTGGAGGTACATTAACTAATCATTTACCTTCCGTAGTGGGATTAATATTAATCTAGAATGAGTTAGTAATCCTTTGCTACCCTCCTATTAATAAGAGTTTAATTTGTTCACAGTTGACTTGGAACGGCACATAAACCTGTATGCTATTTTAATCCTTCTATTTTTACTGAAAAGATTCCTGCCATAATCTTCTAGGATTACATGTAAAAGTTTGGACCTCCTCTTTCCAGAATAGGCTTTAGATTATATTACCTGATTCCTTTGTTGGTGAAAGTGAGTCATCTCCATTCTGTTTTGGGTTACCTATCCCCACTTTTTTTAAACTTCTCCCACTCAATTTGCTTGAAGATCAACCATGTAAACACAGTCAAAAGTAATATTTCTATGTGAGATGAATTAAATTATTGAGATACGAAGAGATGTTTGTGAGTGAAGATGTTCTAATATATCCCCCAATTATGGAAGAAGACATCAGCTTTCCAATAAAATCTGAGAGCACCTTGGTGAAGCCAAAGCACTTATAGGATGATCAGACAGTTCCCAAGACTTAATTATTTGTACTTCACCGAAGTCTTCCGTAGTCTCCCAGTTGCCCTCAAGATTCATCATTTTATACAGAACCTCTCAGGCACCATGCTCTGCTCTAGGCACTTCACAGGTGGCCTATCATTTCATTCTCAAAATGATCCTCTAAGGTAGAAACTGTAATTACACACCTTTTCTCTATGGAGAACTGAAGCACAGAGAGACTCAGGGCCTTGGGTAAGATCTCATAACCAGTAGAGAACACAGGATTAATCCCGGAGTCTCCCTCTAGCGTTCAGGCACATAATCATTGTCCTCTGCTACCTACCCAGGATTCAGTCTGAGCTCCTAAATCTGGAAGTGAGTTTCCTCTCCACACTCAAATTCAACATTTCATTCCAGCTTCAACCATATGACTCTTCACAAACAGCACCCCTTGTGTTCCTGCCACATATACTCTCCAAACACACCAACATCCAGCTGTTCCAGTTCCTCGTCTCTCACCTTTCTTTCTGCCCAAATGAATCTCCCCAAGCACAGCTTCCATCATATTTCCTGTGCGTAGAAGCTGCCAGTGACCGAGCCACCTGCTTGCAGGTACACTTAGTACGTCCACCACCCACCTGGGAATTAAAAAGGGGGAGCTTCTCAAGCTTAGATCCATACTTGGAGAGCCTTGCCCTAGAGAAAAAGAAGATATTTTAAGTCATAAAAAGACTCCCAGTCTCTTCTAAAGTTTGCAAACTGTGTGTGTGTGTGTGTGTGTATTTAGAAAGTGGGATTGTTGGGTGGGAGAGGAGTTGAAAGCAAGTGTTTGTATTTTAGCAGTGAATATGTATTTCAGCAAATCACAAGGCACTTCTTATCCCTCAGACTTCAGGATAATATTATACAAGTGAAGTGCTAAAATATGAAGTTTCTAAATAAGGTGTTTGCACATTTTGGGGTGGATGATAGGGAGATATCTGTGTCAAAAGTTTTAAGATTGTTCATGACCTCTTATTAGAGGACTTTGTCTCAAGGAAATCATCAGAGATGCTTGGAAAGATTTGTGTTCAAAGATGTTCATGGCAGCATTATTTTCACAGCCCCAAACCATAAGAACTAAGAGCTTAAAATAGGAGATTAAGTGAACATGAAATAAGAAATAAGATAGATGTTAAAAAACATTCCTTTAAAAATATTGGAAGTTAAGGAAGTAAGTTTACAAATTTATGGAAAAAATAGACTAAAATAGCATGTAAATTATCAAATACACTTGCAAGTAATAATATTTGTTTCTGGAGGTATTTTGCTTAGTGATTAAGAATTTTCCCTACTTTTTAGTTTTTAGATTATTTTTACATTTCTAAATTTCCTTCAAAGAACGTGTACTATTTTTATAAACAGAAGATATCCCAGTAAGTGGTTTGAGCATTTTTAAGCAAACTGTATAGGAGTGAACTTGAATTTTTCAGTAGCAAATGTGCTATAATGGAGAGGTATATTGTAGTAGTTTATATTTCTTTTTTTTGTTGTTAGTAGTTAATATTTCTTGAATTCAACTACAGGGTAGGCATAATATACATTATATCACAATTCTGCCTTTATAATAATATATAGTATGCCACATATTATATGTATGTTATAATGCTATCCTATAACGCTCTATCTAGGGTTTGTTTGTGTGGAATATACATACGTGTATAATAAAACCTGTTTTCACTCGCTATCCAGTAGTACTGAAGGTATATAAGCCTTCAGGGATGATTATACTCAAGGGGCAATATGTTGATTGGGGCAGAAAAAGTATATGTTAAGTTTTTGCTGTGTCTTTGATGACTATCTTTTCATACCACTTCTGTTGGATAAACTTCCTGTCAAAGGGCTTGGGCCATGCTACTGCCTGACACGCTCCTCTCCTTACTGCCCTTCCATAGCTCCCTGCCCTCTGCACAACTAAACAGCTGCTTCACTTTCAGTCTCTTGCTATTGCACTGGTTTTCTGCTTCTCTTCACACCTAGCCCTCTTTGCGCCATGCCTGCCCCATGCTGGGTCGCTGGCATGGATCTCCTCTTGCAGCCCTTGACCAGTTTCCTCTTTCAATCTCCATGCCTTCGACAAGGCTTAGACTAAAGAGCTTCATCAGCGTATCAGGCATTCTCACCATGTTTAAAGGCTTCCTGAAATCCTAACCTCTTCGTGAGTCAGAATGCCTGGCATATAGCAGACATTCATTCATTCCTAAAGAACATTAATTCCCTCCACGCTAGAAATACACCAGTGAGATTCTGCCCCCTGAGATTCCAGCATACACTCAACACACACATAAAGCACACCCGAAAAAGTCTTTTTTTTTTTTTGAGTATAATTGCTTTCCAATGTTGTGTTAGTTTCTGCTGTACAACAGTGTGAATCAGTTATATGTATACATATATCCCTCTTGAACCTCCCCTCCCTTCCACATCCTACCCCTCTAGGTCATCGCAGAGCACTGACCTGAGCTCCTGGTGCTATACACTAGCTTCCCACTAGCTATCTATTTCACACACGATGGTGTATAGTGTATACACATCAATGAACAAATCTTTATAGACCATTCTCATTCTAGATTTTTTCTAGAATCTTTGACCTAACCTACACTAGCCTAAGAACTAGCTTTACAATTCCTTCTTTAAAAAGTATCTGTTTAAAGGAAAGGAAAGTGAAAGTGAAGTCGCTCAGTCGTATCCAACTCTTTGCAGCCCCATCGATTGTAGCCTGCCAAGCTCCTCTGTCCATGGAATTTTCCAGGCAATAGTACTGGAATGGATTGTCATTTCCTTCTCCAGGGGATCTTCCCAACCCAGGGATCGAACTCAGGTCTCCCGCAGTGTAGACAGACGCTTTACCGTCTGAGCCACCAGGGAAGTCTAAAGCACTCCTTAATTAGGACGGTGGTTAAAACAAGTCCCTGAATTATTTGACACTCTTTTCACTGAGAGATGGGACTATGTTTCTGCCCACTGAAATCCAGGCTCTGTGAATGCTTGTCAGATAGAGTAAAAGTGACGTTGTGTCGCTTTGAACTAGGCCTTGAGAAATGGACAGTGTGTCTGTTCCTGTCTCATTGGATACTCATTTTTGGAACCCAGCCACCATGTTTTGAGGAAGCCCAAGCAGTCCAGGGTTCGATCCCTGGGTTGGGAAGATCCCCTGGAGAAAGGAAAGGCTACCCATTCCAGTATTCTGGCCTAGAGAATTCCATGGACTGTATAGTCCATGGCGTTGCAAAGAGTCAGACATGACTGAGCAATTTTTACTTTCTGATCACTTTTCAAGGTGTTCATGGAGAGGCCCAGCTGAAGAGGAACTGAGGCTCTTGACTGGCTCCAACTGAACTCCCAGCTGACAGCTATTATCAGCTTTCTAGTCATAGGAGTGGGCCGTTCTCCCTAGAAGTTGAGCTGCTATGAAAAGCAGAGCCAAACCTTCCATGCTGAGCTCTGCCCAAACTGCAGACTCACAAGTTAAACACATGAGTTTTGTGTTTTTTAAGCCACTAAGTTTTAGCGTGGATTGTTACTCAGCAATACACAATGAGAACAATGGTTCTGGACATATGCAGTGGATCTGCTTTAGGAGGGCTTTGTTAGGTGGTTAAATTGCTCTGCATAAGAAATAATAGGAAAATAAGAGGACTCTGAGCCAGCAAGGTAAGGAGCAAAGAATGAAGAGGGGCAGAGGGCTCCAGCCATACAGAGGATGAGTAAAGCATAAATGAACTCAACAGCCAGCAAAATGATCTAGTGCTAGAGACGGCAAGGGGCTATTTGGAACAGGGGTGCTAGTGCTCAGGTTAAAGCTGTTTGCTGACACAGCTGGCTGCAGGCATGGGGCACCTGCCAATCTCTGTGCCCTTACTGTAAGCATTCAGCATAACCCTGCCACATGTATACAGTCTCGAGTCTGGAATACTCAGAACAGGATGGGTACCCTGCAATGAAGCTTGGTGGAATAACACAATGCAATTATTAAGGTTTATAGTATAGAAGGCAATGGCAACCCACTCCAGTGTTCTTGCCTGGAGAATCCCTGGGATGAGGGCGCCTGGTGGGCTGCCGTCTATGGGGTCGCACAGAGTCGGACACGACTGAAGTGACTTAGCATAGTAACTTCAGTGTTAGAACTGATCCTTCCTGCCCTGTCTCCAAACATGTGCCTCATTTATTTTGGTTTTGAAGGGGATGACCACACATACTTTCCTGGGCCTCAGCATGAACCCTTGGGGACACTCGTTGTCTAGGTTGCTCTTTGGTGTCAGTGGAGCATCCCATACCTTGGTAGGTGCCCTCACAATGTTACTTAATAATGCAAGCATGTAGATGCCTTAGATACCTTGATTAAGTGAAATACTCTAGGTCCAAGGAAAGACCATATCAGACTCTGACGTCAAGAACCGTAAAATAATAAATTTATGTTGTCTGAACCACTATTTCCAGTGGCTTAAGCCTCTAAGTTTGTGGTTACCACAAGAGAAAACTAATAAAACCTGGATGTGAAACATGATAGAGTGTTGTAAGTTAAAGGAAAGATTTGTTAGAAGACAGAAAAAAGGAAAATGTCCAAAGCTTGTTTCTTGAGTTAAAAGAAAGACAAAACAATGCACATTTTCTTTGCATTTACTTTTACTGGAAAAAGAAAAGAAAAAAACAACAACAAAACATTTTGTTCAAAAGAATCAAAAGACCATTACACAAGATCGCACAATCACTTACAAATACTGTCAATTAAAGGTAAGTAGGCTAGTCTCACAGAGTCCTTGTCTAAGTAGTTTTCTCTGTATGCAATACACTGACAAAGTAATTCTCAGAGCTGTTGGGCTGGATTCACAGTCCCACTGGGCATGCTCACTGCATTCCATAATTGAATTACATCAGATCTCAAGTAAGAACTCTTCCACCAAGATTTCTACCATGAGAGCAGTTTAAATAGTCACCTTCTTTCCATTTCCCACTGGCTTTTTTATAGTCAGAGGTATAGTTCAGCGTTATCCAATGTCTTTCTCCATTTACCACACAATTTACTCTCCTTTGTTTGGGACCTAACTTCCTCAGTCTTCACATTCTTTTCAACCACCACTGTCTTTACTGTACAATAAGATGAGTTCAGTGTAAATATAGAAACCAACATCTTCAAAGGGGGAGAAAAGAAAAGACCACCTGCTAGAAAAAGGATACAGGGATGATAGGTAATTTCAGGAAGCCCTGGGAAGGACTTTTGCCATTAACATTAGCTTGTAAAAAGCAAGTATGAAACTTAAAAAAGAAATCAAATTTGATGTGTTGTGTGTGTGTGTTTTATTTTGCACCATTATGAATCAAATACAAATACAACTAATAATATGCTCTAAGTTGCAACATGAAACAAGAATGGTAACAGCTTACAAATGCTGTGAACGTTCACTTCTCTTCTGAGACATGGGGTATATCAATACTCCAGTTTTCAGAATCCTCCCCTGGGCCTTGTAATCACACATGCCACAGATGGACCTGTGTTTTTATTTTTCCCCCAGAGGACCGGAGTCTGCAATTCTTATTAGATTCAAACTCAAGGTACAACTTAGCAAATGCTACATGCTTTATTAATGATTTTATGCACCTGTGAGGTCTACTTAGGACCCAGAAATTAAGAATATAGAAACAATCTCTTGAAAATATATATCATATCTCTACATATACCTCTTTAGAAATTATGTAAAAGCCTAACATATTCTGTGAATTTGATTTTTATAAGTAGTTGTCTAAAACTAACCTACACATAATTTTTCCCCTCAACAGTACTGATAAATACAGGGCACCTTTTTCTTTCAAGTATTTGGGTAAAAGAGCATACCCTGAGAATTTGGGGGTGCAAACCTACACCTTGTAAACTGTAGAATGAAACTCCTCAAGCACCACATAGGAAAATGTATACCATGATAGTTTTAAAACACAGAGACTATTACTGAATGTGTCTTCTCATGCACATATAATATATACTTATCATGAGATTATAGTCAGTCTACTTAAGAATCAACACTGTCCTGCAGTCCAAAGTATTATTTCAGGTAGCATGAGCATTCAATTTGTAACAAACACAGACTTCCATTTCTATGAAATATGAAAATAATTTAAATGCATTGAATCTCTTTAAGAGGTAAGAATGATGTAATCAAATCTGAAATTAAAAAGATTTATATAGCTATGTATTTCTGAGTGACATAGGATGGTTTTGAAGTGCATGTTAACATCTAAGATTCATCATAAAGATGTCAAAATGTAATTTGTATTAGCTTATTTGTTCAGTCATATCCAGAGAGCCATACACATACAGACCTAACACAGATGCAGACAGACATACAGAGAGCCAATATGTTAAGTCATTAACTGAATATTTGGGCTTCATTTCATCCTGAGGGCAATTTCAGAGAGTGTTTTTCAAGAAAATACATTCTGGTGAATTAAACTGTTGTACTGGTTACAATGTTCAGTTTTCCAACAACAATTCAAAAGGAGCATATTTCAACCTGACCATTTGACCCACAGGGAAAAAGGGGAAATGGGTCAAGATTTCTACACAAAATACCCTGTGGTACAACTGGAAAACTACATTTTCACATGTAACCCCAAGAAGAGATGGCAAAAGCCAGACTCTGCAATTCTAATTAGATTCAAGCTCCAGGAACCCTATAGGAAATGTTACCTGCTTTATTAATGGTTTTGTATATTTAAACCATAAAAAGGTAGCTTGCTGGCTGAAAGGACACTGTTAGGGTGATGGTTTTATGGGCCAGAAGGTTTCATATACTCCTGGCTTTTTCTACTTAGCTTTGGTTGAATAAGGAAGGACCCAACTACTTCATTCAAATATCAACACAACCTCAAGAAATAAAACAATGAAAAGTGAGGATTTAGATTTACCTCATGTTTTTAAACATGTTCCCCTCTATCATTTGAGGTGGTATATGGTCTAGCAGCTTTGCTTTTTATGGCTTGATGAAATAGAGAACCATGAAATTATCACAGATGATATGGTATTCATAGAACACTACTTTAAAATCACTTTTTTTTTAACCACCTGGACATTTACTACAACCAAAGCAGCTTCTCAGAGGACGTGGCCTCTCCGATAGGGCCAACAAACGAAAAGTTCTTTCTTTCCAATGTGAAAATTTGAGGCTCAGATCTGTTAGAGGAAAATAATGATAAATAGTGATAAGTAGCTTATGGGATCCCCAGACCCTTAGTAGGTAAAACTCCACTACATTCTCTGGGAAAGGAGATGTCTCTCTTTTGGAGACCTGGAAGTACTTGACTACTTAACACCAGCACTAGGTTTTCCTGAAAGTCACATGTAGTTTTGAAATAGTCTTGTCAATTCTGGTTCTATCTATGAAACTGTATCTGAGTTTCACAGGATGTGTTCAATACTTGAGATTTCGGTGTTCTGAAAGCATTATAAGTTATCTGAGTATTATGTTTGAGATCTTTAACAGATTCTACATTCTTGTTTCAGTATTAAGTGACCAAGACCCAGAGCATCTCTACTGAATATAAGGAAGGGCTGATGCTATGAGAGACACTTCCTAGTAATGAAAAATTAAGTTCTGGGGGTGAATCTGTTGATGGAGTTGAGTAAGATGACTTCTATAACAAAGGAATAACACTTCTCCCAATTATGGCACAAGGACACCTTTTCCAAATACAGAGACTATTTCATATTTCATGCTTCATATTTCATGCTCCATATCTCATAGAGGCAGTCTCCCTCATTTCATAGCTCATCAGCCCAATGATTGATTGAATTGTAACCAGAGCTGACTATTCCTATCTCAAACCCTTCCTTTTACCCAAAAGAATTTCTTTTCAGAATAAGATCCCTTTAAGGAAAGCCCTGAATATGAAATTGAGTTTTTTTAAAAGAGTACAAAGACGGAAGCATAACATATATCTTCAGTCATGAACAGCATAAAGTTCTGTGGTTTCAAGATGTAATTTTAAGCAAAAATCAATATTTATGATCATTAAAATAAAAATAAGGCTTAAAAAATTACCAGAATGCTTTATGTTTAAAAAAATAAGTAAATAAGAGGAGATTCCCTTTTGAAAAGCCCAGGAGAACCTTCAAGTTATTCTTTTTAAAAGTAAGAAATATTCCAATGTAACATTTGTTGAATATATAATATATTGATTCACTTATAAATTATGATGAGCTAAATATTTATCTGTTCAATCAGCTCTTCAAAACTTACGATGAACACTCACTAAAATAACCTTCAGAAGTGGGCTACAACTGAGGCAGTATTGAATGTCAATGAAAGATTCTATGATTTGGATTCTTGACATCTCTTAAAACCATAAGGAGCAAGTGATATAAACCTAGATCACTGCTATTGGTATGGTGACGGCTAGAGAGAACCAGAGCCACCAAATCAGAGTTCACGTTCTGCTCCACTACCCCAAACAGGTCACACTTCAGACTCCAAACAATCTGTGAGAGAGAGGCATACACAACTATGGAGGCAATCATTAAAGAAGAACATAGTCCTCCACACTCGTAGCAAAGCTTGGATTCTAGAGGGAAATAGATATTTTATACCTTTCTGAAACTAAGACCTTAATCTTAAATGCAACCACTGGCTCTCCAGTCTTTCAAACCATTCTATTTTAAGGCAACAAATGGTGTCATGGCATTGTATCAAAGGGAAAGTTAAAACAAGGCACAAAAGTTAAAACCACTGTTTTTCACAATCACATTTGAAATCATGCTAAACCCAATAAAAGGACATGTAAAACATAACCAAGAGAATGACTAGGCTTGGCTGGTCTATGATTCAAAATACAGACCCATCATATTTAAACCCAGACAAATGCTACAACTCTGCCAGCCAGTCCTGATATAGTATAAGAATCTGTAGGGAGATTTGTGATCCAAATGACTGATTTGCTAGTTTGGTTTACAACAAAACCCATATTATTCTGTTGTATGTTTTGACTGAACTACAAGAACATGTAAGAGTTGGTTTGCCTAGTCACAAATGCAGGAAGGAAAATGAAGGAAAGCTTATATTAAAGTACAAAAGGAAATAGTTTTACATAAGAAAAAAACATAACCATTCAATCAGCAATTACACAAAGTGTCTTAAGAGGGTTATTCAGAAAAATATAGAAACTTACACACTTGTTTATGAGAAGCAAAAACTAAGAATAACATATCTAGAAGAAGTTTTTCCAGTGATTCTTAGTGCTGTTACAATGAAGCCTTCAGATTTAAGAAGGTTTGTCCATCTTTCTGTCTTGCTCCTATAAACAAACATAGTCAAAGAAAAGACTGTTAGTTCTAAAAGTAAATCTCAGTCTTAAAGAAGCAAGAAAAATGCCAAGATACATTTTATTTAACTATTTGGCTAATTTCTGTGTGAATAACGCTGAAGTTCACATTTTAAAATTGGAGAATGTGTTTCTGAACCTACTAGACATCCTACTGACTTCAAGAAATTGCCCCAAATGGGAATCTTTTGAAACTTGAATTAAATACAGTCAATCCATTCAAAAATTATTTTAGAGTTAAATATTTAGTTTTACTGAAATCATCCATAACAGAAAATAGTATAACAGATATGTTCTTAAAACATGCAAAAATGATATTTAAACTAAATTGAAACACTTGAAATTAACATGAGATATTAATTTAGTTAAATGAATACACTCTATACTCTAAAGTGAACGGTCACCAAATAAATTGTGTGGAATTTCATACTGTGCATTTTGTTTGAAATGAGATATACTGGTTAGAGTCTATAACTTATTTCAATTCATTCTAAAACAAGCATTGATGTGTTCAAAATCTTACTGAAAATTAGCCCTTTCTTTCTGTCAATCTCTCTCTATATTGCATATCTAATAGTACTTTGCCTAAAGAACTTTGTAAAATTAACCTTTGGGAGTTGAAATTTGAACATAATATTATGAAGACAGAAATAGAGTGGCCTACAGGTAATATTTTTTTAGGGATTAGACGACTCTATCATGTGAAAAACAACCTTCAAGAAGTATCAAATAACAGCTATCTAATCAATTATATGCAATCAGAGTAGAGTGGCAAAGGATATTTTAATCCTGCCATCTAGAAACTGACCTGTGTTAAATATATGCTTAAGGAAAAAGAAGTCTATCAGATGAATTATAGGTTTAGAGCTCATATGTATATGTTTCAAGTTTGTTGATTTTACCCTTTTGTACTTTATATCAAGAAATGACTTTCAAGAGAAAAGGGACTGTTGTGGGTCTGGAAACTTCTCATTTGCTGAAGTTTTTCTACCTTAGGACACACAGAACAGGAAAAGAAAACAAAATTACAAGGGGAGGGAAAGAAAATAGGAGACCAGGAAGAAAAATGTCAGTGTGGATTTAAGGACAACTCAGGCTGAATCCTGTCATGAAGCAAAGTTTGCAAGGACTCCTTGAGCAGAGAGGGGAGAGAGACAGAGAAACAGTGAGAGAGAGAGAGAGAGAGAGAAAGCGGGAACACCCCAGGATGGGGGGAGCAAGCTGAGGAATGGAGGAGAAATCTGTTTCTACCAATTGCTGGGATCATTTTCAGGGACTTGTCTAGATAACATCTTTTCACTCATTTGTGGGATATTGCTCTGTTAACTGGAGAAGGAAATGGCAATAACTCCAGTATTCTTGCCTGGAAAATCCAATGGACGGAGGAGCCTTGTATATTAACTTTAGAGGAACTGTGTTTAACATCTTGAAAGTAATAAGGTTGCTCCAGTTCCTATTAAGGCCGAAATTATGATTGCCAATTGAACCTGGCAGAGGGTCATGACGAAGTCAGGGAAGGGAGGGAGTGACTGTACTGTCACCAGGCAGTCTGGCCTGGATGACTTCCCATGATTTTAGAACGGAACCCACGACAGAGTTCAGCAGGGATGTTGGGTCAGACTCTCCCTTACTCCACACGGGCCTGCGCCCAGAGAGAGGGGAAAACCACCACACGCAGCTGGCACCCTATGCCCGGAGCTGTATACCATGCTGTAAAGCGTGGGGGATACTAGAGAACCCTGACCACAGCCAACTCCTGCCCCGGGGGTCAGGCAGCATGCAGAGCTGTGAGGCCGACCTCCGGGTTTGGAGAAATACCAAGAAATCCTGCATACTGGCCCCTGGTGCTGCCCCGAGAGTACGCAGGAAAAAGGGCTGACTTTCTGCCTTGGTGGAGGCCCCAGAGAGGTGACGGGCTTCTGAGGCGTTGATGAGCTTCTAGTCTCCAAGGAAGATTGAACTCTTATGAGAGGGCATGGACTATGTGCCATGTCCTGTGCAGTGATTTTATGATTCAGTCTTCACGATGCTCCTGCAAGGTATCCCTACTTTACCCTTGAGGAAATTGAGGTCCAGAGAGGGCGAATCACTTGTCTGGGGGAAGACTTTGAGTCAGGGTGCCTGACTTCAAGGCACACATACATGGGTTTTAGTCAAAGCCACACAGCTGCCTTTGGACTGAAATGCACGTCCCCATTGGCATTTAGCAGATCCTACTTTCAGGTGACATCACACACCTGCCCCCACTCCCCGCCCCGCCCCCGCCCCGCCCCGACACAGATTACCCCACCCCACCCCACCCACACAAACACTGCCAGCCACAGACCCTAGAAGTGCTGAAACTATTTCTCTTTGGGACATACAGTGTTCTAATGACTAACGAGAGCTAATTTTTAATCAAAAGAGAAACACAGATGGAGGCTTAATATATGCTAGACATTGCCAGATTCAGGATCAGTTTCTTACCTTATTCTCTCCTCTTTCCCCAGTTAAGAAAGAGGGACAATTCACAAGGAACTGAGATGTGCAAGGCAGAGAGGGAGAAAGTGGGCAACACATGGCCACTGAGCTCAAAGGGGCCTGGAATTCAGCTAGTCTCTTGATCTGGGACAAATTATTTTTTCATTTGTCAAATGGGGATAAGAAAGTACTCACTGGCTTAAAGAATCAAGCAGCATGATGTTAAATCGTGGTATATAATAAATGAATACACATTAGCTATTAATTTTCCTTTCTTATTAATTTTATAGAGGTTTGAGGAAAATACAATGACAAAAAAAAAAAAACCCTGCAGAGAAAAGCTCAAAATAATGAGGAAAGCTACAACCCAAGGAAAGAGAAAGGGAGAAAAGAAATGCCAAAAAAAAAAAAGACAAAAGGAAGATAATACAACAGCAGCTATGTATAATCATCAGGAGAGGAAGCCACAATCAAGGTAGGAAAAAACAGATATAAATGAATTGATTCAGGAATGTGATCATGGGATGAGCTGAAAATAAAACATCGTGCCTGTTGCCTGCAGCCCGCCCTCTGACCTCGTGCACGAGGCTGCCGAGAACACAGGTGAGGGAGCCGCCCCTTCCAGTCCGCCCTTGGAGCGGCTAGTCCGCAATGACAACAGACTACAAACAGAAAAGGAAGAAGGGAAGAAGCAAGGTGGGGCTTTAAACTAAATCAGCCTCAAGGGGGCGGGAAAGAAGAAAAACAATAAGGACTAAAAAGAAATTATCAAAAAACAGATAGAAAATTCTCAAACAAATGGAAAAGGAAGAAAAGAGGGAAAGTAAGGTGTGGGCCCGACCCCAGGATGGAGGAGCAGAAGGAAGAGTGGGAGAAAAAGAGAAGGGGACTGGGCAGCATTAAGAAAGAAGCAAATGGAAACAGACTCTGGTCTTGGATACTTCAGTTCTGAGTCCCAGTTCTGCCCTAGATGGACACCATGACTTAAGAGGGGTTAGCCTGAATTTTCTCCTGCATCTTTACATAAGGCAGGGTTTGATGATCTAAGGACCCCCATGGAGCCCCTTTAGAGAACCCTATGAAAATAGTTTCCCCTGAATCTGCTTCTTTTCTCCTTCCTCTTCAGTTGCTGATGTCTGGGCCTCTACTCAGGAGGCAGAAATAACTGAAGAAGTGAGGAGAGAAAGAAAAACAATGACATAGGAACAGTATATGGCACACTCAGAAATGAAGAAGCAAATGGGTCAAGTATTAAAAAAAGAAAAGACGTTCAAAGGAAACAAAATAATTGCAGTCCCCACTGGGTGGCAGGCATGGTGCCAATGAAAGTTTTCTGTTGTTATTATTACGTATTTATCTTTATGCCCTTGTAAATGGTATTTAGTATCAAGTCTCAGATACAATTTTAAAGCAAAAGTACAGCATGTAAGTGGGTGGGCAGGAGAAAGCAGGAGACTGAATATGTTAGGAATGGAAAAATATAGCTACATTCCTCCAATGACAAAAATCTAAAATAAAAATAATCTTATCAGAAAAGGCATCAAAGATACTGTGGAGAAGGGACTTCCAAAACAAAACATAACAAACAACAAAGGCCTAAAACAGAAGAGGCCTAACAAAAAAAGAGAGAGCTAGGAAGTTTTGAACTGGTATGCCCAGCACACTGGTGTGTTCCCAGTGGGTTTCTGTTCTAACTTTCTGGCCACCAGCTGGGAACAATTAGGTCCATTCATCACACTGTGTGAGGTCATTACTAAATACAAATAAAATACATAATATTACTACTTAGCATCTGAGATGGGTTGTGAGCAGGCAAAGATTGAGGAGCACTGCAATTCTGTGCACAGGAAGAAGAGAAATAGTAAAGACACACCTATAAAAGTGAAACTAGAGGAAAATTCATAACAGAATAATCCGAGAGGAGCAGCAGCTGGGTATACTCAAATCTATACGGGGGAGAAAGTAAGGCTCCTGGTTACAACATGCAGCTAAAAATAGATGATGAAATGCTTATTATTTGAGCTGGAAGGAATCTTAAAGGTTAAGACAGGATTTGAACACTGGTTTTGCAGTTCTGTGTGTACGGCTTATGTCTTCCAGCTGGAGTGCAGGCTTGTATTAATAGGATGGTCACATGCGGGATCATAGCCTCACCACAGAGTTCACCGTGGCTGATGGAGTGTAAACATGTAATTCATGCTCGTGGAATGAATGAAGGAGTTAGCGCGTTTTATTAAACGTTCATTTTACAAAAGTCAAGAGAATCAGAGCAGGTCCGAGGTGTCCTGGCTGCCAGTCCTGAGCTCATTAGGCTCCTCTGCCATCCTTTTTTGTTTCATGAATCCTACCAACAAACAAAACAGCATACTGTGTGGTCCAGGAGCCAGGAGCCAGCCCCATGGGTCCTGGTTCTCTCCCTCTCTGGAGACCTCAGCAAAACCACTTCTTTCTAAAGCCCCAGTTTTCTTCTCTATGAAATGCTATGTTTGGATCAAGTCATTTATCTCATCATTTAACTAAGAAGTCAACTTCTTAGTTGAGAGGGGCACATAAAACCCTACTCTACCTCAAGAAAATACTCTGGAATAAGTCTAGTTTTCAAAGGAAATCTTGAACTGAAACTAGCTTCCAGGCCTTCTCACACTGACTGTCCGTACAAACACCAACAGAGGAAGGGGGATGTACCATGTAATTTTTGCTATATCTGAACCATGTTTAAATTTTTTTCACACAAGGGAAAAAACTATACATTTCCTTTTTCTTAACCTGACTTTTCTTTGGCAAGTGGCATAGAACTTTCAGGATGCTGAGTCTTGAAGGATTTTGGTTATCATCTGAATTTGGGTAATTAGATTTTCACCTATACACAGAAAGCTAATAATTAACTCCTTTGTGTGTGCATGTATTTGTGTGTGTATGTGTATTTATTGCTCAGTTGTGTCTGACTCTGTGAAACCCCACGGACTGTAGTCCGCCAGGCCCCTCTGTCGATGGAGTTCTCCAGGCAAGAATCCTGGAGTCAGTTGCCATTCCCTTCTCTAGGGGATCTTCTCGACCCAGGAATTGAACCCAGGTCTCTGCACTGCAAGTAGATTCTTTACCTTCTGAACCACCAGGGAAGCCCCAGTTATTTCCTTGACTAGCCTTAAATCTTGAAGCCAGCGTTTGCCTTTCTGTCTGTCTTTAGGGTCGTGGAGTAAAATAAATGTTAAAGAAATGAAAAGCTTTCAAAGAAATCACTGTTCAAATCTCTAGTGCAAAAAACCTGGGTTTGTATTTGTGTCTGATGGAAACCACGCCAGCCTAATCTCTCCAGACTCAGCAGACAGGAGAAGGGCCAGAGCCAGCTGCTACAGGACACGGAGCTAGCCTGGGCCACTTCCTCCCTCCTCAGGCCCTGTCCTCCTTTCCCCTTGCCCTGCGCCTCCACAACTCACACAAAGGCCTCCCAGGATTAGCTGCTCCCAAACAGCCTTAGGTAAACATCCCACCTGTCCAGAAGATGAAAACACTTTTGTCTAGAGGCTACTCCTTTTCTTCTACAAAGCTGTCTCTAAATTGAGGCCTCTTCCACATGCATATTTCTTTATTTTCTACATTGAACAACAGTTGCATTATTTATCTTTAATCTTTCCCTCCCTTCTTTGTTTGTGTTCATTACACACGGCCCGTTGCAAATTCTTGGAAAGGAAGAATTCGAATCATCTATTTCTAGATTAGAAGTGAAATGAAGGTTGTGCTTTTACTTGAATTTTTAGAGGAAGATCCAAGGATTATTGAACAGTGGTCTATTGTTTATTTTTCAGCCTAGTAAATATAGTACATAGTAAAATCCCTTAATTTGGAAACCTTTTATATTTTGCAACAACTGTTACATGATTTGACATTCACACAAATGTTGAGCAGTAGAAATCATTGACACACAGTTGTCATGGGTCCTAGAGAGTTTGCATGCCCCAGAAAACACAACTGGTGAAAAGATGCTGGCACTCTGATCCTACATCCTAATTTAACGCTTTTTCACTTCAGAAAAGAAAGAATGTTCCTCTCTTTCTTTTCAATACAGAGAAGACAGGAATGGCTTATTTTTTTCCATAAACGCATAGAAAGGGTTCCTCCCCTCTTCCTCTCCTTTCTCAGTTCAGTATGCTCTTACCAAGGTATGAAACCCCTTAGAAGCATTTATGCTGTCAACCCTTCTTCATGTGAAGACAACAGGAGAAGGAGAGGGCAAATCTGTCCACCCAGTGCTGGCAGCTTCCTGCTGTATCTGAAGGGGGGTATGTGTGTGTGTCTGTGTCTAGCTGCTCAGTCATGTCCAACTCTTACGACCCCATGGACTGTAGCCCGTCAGGCTCCTCCGTCCGTGGAATTCTCCAGGCAAGATTACTGCAGTGGGTTGCCATTTCCTTCTCCAGGGGATCTTTCCAACCCAGGGATTGAACCTGCATCTCCCTTTCACCACTGAGCCACCAGGGAAGCCTGTCTGAAGGTTGCCTCTGCCTTATGTGCTTGACCTAAAGTGTCCTGGTTCAGAAAACCTGGCTCCCCTTCCTATCAAGTTCCTGGACTGTAGTATCAGTAAGGATTCCCACCGATGAATTTGGATGGACTTTGGTGTCAGAATCCACATCTGCTTCTTTTAGAGAGGGGAACAAGGGGGAGTTGAATCTTTTCTGATGGGAGAGAATGTAGATAGGAAAGGGTGCCTTGTAGGCATTCCCAGAAGAGCATAGTAGATTCACTCTGAACAGACTGGATCAAACACAGCAGCTTCATCCCAGGAGCCACTGCAGCTTGGGAATCTCCCATCCCATAGGGGTCAAGCCGTGTGTGTGTGTGTGTGTGTGTGTGTGTGTGTGTGTGTGTGTGTGTGTAAAATACCTTAAAGACTTTGTAAAGACTTTGGACTTGCCTAAACAAAGTATTCTGATTGTCTGTAAGCAAAAACAAGACCTTAAAAATAAGCTCTTTGTATAAGAAACTTCAAGAGAAAGATGTGGGGAACGGACAGAAGCCATTCTGCAGATTTTAGAAAATCTCTTAACAAGAAAATGTCAGCCCTTGACTCTCCTTACTCTGAGGAGCAGCCAAAGTAACGGTGTTTCCAAAGATGTCCTGTGTCTGTCACTTGGGCTGCAAGGAATAAAGCTCACTCCACAAAATCCAGACCAGGTTTTCACTTCTTCCCCCTGCCAATCTTCACCCAAGGCTAACCCTGATAGATCCCTCCTACTCACTGTGGGAAAACACTCAGGCAATTTGAAAAGGTCAAAGGGAAAAGGCCAGCCGTGGGGCTGAGGAGTGGGGAGAGAAGGAAGCTTGGCAGGAAAATTAGCTCCCTAATAATTTGAATGGGATTCTATTCTTAGGAAAATACCTCCTCTGCTATAAACCTGCCACTTCAAACACAAAGCATTAGGACTCCTCTTACTCCCTCAAACCTGATTATCAAAGTGATGGTCACTCACCAGCAGCTGCTCCTTCGGCTTTCTGGTGACCACTCATCATCTGTGTTCCACCACGAAGCTCATGGTGGTGCCGTCAAAGGAGGGGGGTGCGATGATCCGCGGCCCCAGGGGCTGTGAGGTGATGCTGATGACAGGCTTGCCATGCAGCTGGGCAAAGCCCTTGGCCCCCACGAGCTGGGAGGTGGCTGCCGGGGCAGAGGCGGAAGAGGAGGCGGCAGACTGACCAGAGGCCATGAAGTAGGGGGCCTCAGTGAATGCTGCAGCTGCCTCTTTGGGGGCTCTGCTGCCAGTGGGGAGAGCTCACCACCCCCTGGAGTGCGAGCAATTGGCGTGGGCTGCAGGGCGTTGGCGGGCAGCACCGTGGGCAGAAACCCGGGGTAGATCATGTAAGTGGGTCCATAGGCCCCAGGACTCAGGGCCAGGGGAGGCACAGGGAGGGGACATGGGAGCCACTGCCTGCTGCTGGGAGGTCATTGGCACGTCCACATACTGCCCTGTCTCGGGGTCAAACAGTCTCCGGGTCATGGGCTGTACTGGTGTGTCCACCAGATAGTATTGGCCGGTGGTCACATCCAGGAGCATCTTGCGCTGGGTCTGCTGAGGTGGGGGCTGCTGGAAGGGGTCTGTGGGGACAGGAGCTGGGCCAGCAGGAGCCGGGGCCGGCATGCCTGGCGGGGAAAAGCAGAGGACCTGGGGCTGGGCGCTCTGTAGGGTGAAGGGCAGTGGCTGCTGGTGGTAGATGGCAGTGGGGGATGCTCAGGGCTCTGGGGCCCCGCGGGGGCAGCTACTGTCTCCTGAGGGTGGTCAGGTTTGGTGCGCCAAGCTGGCCGGCTGGTTCCACTGACCTGAGAGCCCTTGGGACTAGTGGGGACCTGACTGCGGGCACTCAGGGGGCAAGCTGCAGAGAGTGGCCGCGGCTGAAGAAGCTGAGGGTCCCTCCCTTCCTGCCCCAGGCCTGCCTGGAAGCTCTCCAGCTGCAGAGCTTCCTTTAAGGGGGATGGTCAGGTAATTCTCACAGTCACTATTGCTCTTTTCCAAATTGCTGCCGATTTTCCTGTTGGTCACCTCTTCCAGAGGTGCCCGAGTGGCCGGAGAGATCTTGAGGGACCGCAGTCCCTGCGATTTGATGCCCTTGGCGGCCGCCAAGGGACTCTCCGGAGAAGGGCCTTGCGGGAACTTGCCAGCGACTCCCCCAGTTTTCTGGGTGCTACTGGCACTCACTGTGAAGACGTTCCGTTGGCTGGGGAGCGGGGCAGGGGCTGGGTTCTGTCCACATCCTTGTGCACCGGCGGAATATAGAGGGACCGGGGCCGCTCCCTGGCCAGGTTCTCAAAGGCGGCCGCACGGGCAGACACGCTCTCGGTGCTAGGATTGGAGTTTCTCCGCTGAAGACGCTCTGGGCCCCCTCTCAGGACCACTCCGCCTTTGTTCCCAATGCCCCGCGGCTCCTCCGCCTCACCCAGCCTTCTGGCCAACTTGTCGGGGTCAGCGGCCCCGGCCCCTTCCCTCTCCTCGCTTGCAATGAGCGACAGGACATGGCTGTCGGTCAGCAGAGGCAAGGGGTCGCTTTCCGCTTCCACTCGTGCCTGTTGAAGCTGTACAGCTCTTCCATGGACCTCACAGCCGCCGTCAGCTTCTCCAGGGCATTCCGGGATGTCTTGGGGCCTTTCCCTTCCTCCTTGACCTCCTCCTCCTTGACCTTCTCTGGGGTCCTCTGAGCCTTGGAGACGATCTTGAGCACAGGCAGGTAGGAGCCCTGTTCAGGCTTATTGGGGGCGATGGTGGCCACTGGCAGCCTGCCAGATGCCCTGTGCACCAAAACTGTCCCTTCTGGCGAGGAGGAGTTCAGGACCCTGCCGCCTCCCTTGCCCACATTCTCCCTGGGCTCTCGCTCGGTGCTGTCCTCCCTGGGGTTCACCACAGCCTGGCACGTGATCACCACGGGGGACAAGGATCCAGATCCCCCAGCAGCAGGAGCCAGCTGCTTGGGTTTGGGCCCCGTCAGCCCCTGCTCTGGGGTAACGCTGCCCTTGTCGCTGCTGTCCCCTGACCCCTTGATTAGTTTCCGGACATCTCTCACCTGGTGGAGGGGGCCTTGGGCCTTGGACTTGTCCCTGACGTCTCTCACCTGGAACTGGGGCACTTTTTCCAGGTTGTCCCCCGGAAGAGCTTCTGCTGGGCCCTGCTGTTGTCCTCAACGGTCTTGAAGAGGTTGGAGGCACTGCCGCTGGCCAGTTTGGGCGTGAGCAACTTGGCAATGTTGAAGTCCGAGCTCGGCTGCTGCACGCTCCCCAGGCGGATCTTGATTTCGGGAGCCTTGGGTCGGATCACTGCCGTGGAGGTGGCCTGAGCAGTAGGGTACCTGGTGGCCTGCTTCCCCGGCTGCTTATCCCTGGGTGTCTGCTGGATGTTGGGGACAAAGAGGCGAGACATGATGGTGGACTTGCTGGCAGAGATCTCCCCCAGGTCGGCTCCTCCAGTCACCCCCTTGGGGAGTTTCAGCTTCCCAACAGGGGCTCTTTCTTCTCGCTTCTCAGCCTCTTTCTCCTTCCAGGACCGGAATGCACTGTTCTGACTGCGGAGGAAGATGCCCTTGACAGTCTCTGAGGCACTCTTTTTAATTTCACACACTTCTGGGAGTCCATCGGCAAAATGACGGCCGGAGCCTGCGTGGCTCTCCCGAGGGGCGCTGGCTTTGAAGATGGGGGATTTAGACCCAGCTACGACCCCCTCCCCACCTGCATCAGACATGCTGACCACCGTGTACTCGGAGCCGGCCTCCGAATGGCGAGAACTCTGCCTCTGCAGGCCCCTCTCGCTGCTTCTCAGCCCCGGGGGATGCCCCTCCGTCTCCTTGGAGGTGCTGGAGAGGTGATGTTGGGATGTGTCGCTGAGTTCTCCCCTCTCCATTTTGAACTCGTGTTCCCTCTGCATCTTCTTGGAGATGACATTTTGAGCAGGCTGGAAGCAAACTTGGACTTCTGGGGGCCATCAGCGCGGGAGACCGGCTTGCCGCTTCGGAGGTCTCTGAGCCATCATCCGTATACACTGACCCGGGGCCCTTGCTAGGCCCTTTGGTGGCCTTGCAGGGCCCCGTGGCCAAGCTGGCTTTGCTCTCACTGCATAAACTCAGAGGCTCGAGAAGGGTGACCACGCGTGGACCCGACTGGACCTGCTTTTGGAAACACAGAGGTGTCTCCACGTGTTTGATCTCGCCCTCGACTTTGCTGACCACGAACTCCAAGGCCTTGGTCTGGGACTTCTTGGATTGGATGTAGAGCTGGTCTGCAGTGGTCCTGGCCCCACCGCCCTTCCTCAGCCCTGCAGCCACTGAGGCTGCGCTGCTCCTCAGGAGGCTCTGTTCCACCCTGGCTCCAACACCTCCACATTTTAAGTCCAGGAAGGTCGACCAGCGCCCAAAGCCGACTTCGGAGAGCACGGAGGACTCCCGGGAGCTGATGTTCAGAGCCTCAAAGTAGGGGTAAGCGAGGCTCCGGAAGGCCCGGGAGGTCAGATTACGCACCTCTTTGTCCGCATCGTCCAGCTCGCTCACGGCACTGGAGGCTCCACTGGAGTAGTCCACCAGCTCCTTCGCCCGGATGGCCCCGCACCGGGTCTGCAGGCGAGCAGGGACGGCGATGAATTTCTTTGCATGGTCCTGAGCCACGGCTGCAGCCGGGTCTTGCTTCAGCGAACTGGAATTGTGTTCAGCAGCTGTAGAGACGCGGAGGCTCATGTCGCCTTCATGCTTGGCAGCATAAATAATGTTTTGCTTTGCACACACGTTGCTAGGCTCATTTATAGCCCGGGAAGTCGGTTTGATTGATAGGAGGATCTGGCTTGCTGCGTTCCCACAGCTGCTGGCGGCGGTAGCTGCTGCTGCCCCTGAAGCCGCCTCCGGGGGCTCGGGCAAGGGCTCCCGCGGGGTGGCTGTGCCAGGCCCCGTGGGTGGGGAGTGGGGTCACCGTCCGAGGGGCCGCTGCCCACTTCCGTGCTGCTGGTGTCGCCGCCGCCGCCGCCGCCGCTGCCCGCGCTGGGCCGGGCGGGGTCGCTGCTGGTGGGGCTGGGTGTCCGGGTGGCGTTGGTGCTGGGAGTGGTGCTAAGGTAGCAGCTGTTGTCGTCGTCCTCTTCGGTCAGGGTGGTGGCATCCTCCGGGGTCTCGTCGCTGCCACCGAAGGAAGCGTAGTCCACAAATGAGTAGATGACGTTGTTGTCCTCGAAATCCCAGCGGGAGGCCAGGCCCACGTCGAAGTCCATGTCCTGCTCCACCTCGCTCAGTTGGATCTCGTGGGTGGTGATGTAATGGGCCTCCTGATTTCTGGGGGGTCCCGGCTGCCCTGAGACTTGGCAATAATGTCTCTGCACTCTGTGGCATCTGCTTCCCCACATCGCCCCTCTTCCTCCCCCTCCTCGTCCTTCTGCTTTTTCCCCTTCTTCTCCCTTGGGCTGGCAGCTCGGCGTGTTCTCACCACTGTCGCTCTCGAAGCCTAAGGATGAGGACGAGGTGGCCAGAGCCCCTGTGGATGTGGTGGTGCCATCCATCTTGGACAGGCCACCTTCTTTCTGCTCCGTCCACCGGGGAGGAGGAAGAGGAGGAGAAGGGGTTGCTGCCCTCATCGGTACCAGAGAGCTGGGATCTGGAGAGTTCCAAGGGGACAGAATTCTTCAGTGGGGCTGGAGCTTCACCCTCTTGACTGCTGACTTCGTCTTGGGCTTTCTCCTGGGGGCTCTTCGTGCCCCTCTGATCCCCCTGGCGCTGCTCCCGAGTGAGTCTCATGGTCCGGGAACTGTCCCTAGGGACTCCAGCTGAAGCGCACATCTCCACATATTTTGCTTCTCGCAGGGAGGAGGCTGATGGCTTGGGAAGCGGCTGCAGCTGCTGCTTTAGCTCCTGGCTATCTTGAGCTCCGCTCACCCCCGTCCCCCACCTCCTTGGATCTGGCCTGCAGATTCAGTTCAGGAGGGGTGCCTTCCATTCTGAGCCCTTGCCTAGGTGTCAGCGACGGGAAGAGACAGTGGTGAGCAACGGGACTGTCCTGGGTCCCTCCCTGGCCCTGCAGGGGCTGCAGAGTAGCCCGAAGCAGGGTCCCACGTGCCTGGACTGGCCCCAAGGCTGCAGGCACTCTTGCCACCGCCACCACCACCTCCCAGTTCTTCAGCCCCTGTGGCGGGGCCCAGGCCAACCTGAGGGAGGTAGGAAGGCTCCTGGGTGGGGTGGCAGAGGTGGTCTGTGGCCAGGGGGCTGCTGCTCTGGCCGAGACTGTGGCCAGCTTCCAGCAGCCAAGCTGTTCTGTCCAGTTGTTGGCCTGACGCTGTCGGCAGCTAGGAGTCTGAATGCCATCGACCACGGAAGAAGCAGCATCTGTAGGTTGACTCCGGGACTTCCAGAAATGAAAGGAAAGCATGTGCTGTTTCTTGTGGAGCCTTGTCCCTTTCCTGGATGGGGTAAGAGTGGGTCACGTCATTCCAGAAATATTTTTAGTGTCTATTCCCCAGTCATACTGAAACCACACTTGAGGGAAGAGAGAAGAGGCTCTGAGATAAAGAGAGAACGTGGGAGGTAGAGAAGACGTGTGGGTTCTAGTTGAAATCAACCAAATGTCCTATGTAATCTATTACGGGGATGTCTAGCAAGTACGAAATTATTCTTTACTCACTGCCGTCTTTCATTCCCAAGTCTGACTAAATGTGCCCCGCACCCTTCTTCTTAAATAAATATGAATTCAGCAGTGCATTTCAGATCAGTTAAGGACAGCCCAGAAAGACTTCAAAATCTCCCTTGGACATATGGCAGATTTATGTTTGTCTGAAAATCTATGCCTTTTCTTTCTCTTTCATCTTAAATCAGTTGAGTTCTGGTAATACCACCTTTTGTAGGAATGAAACACTCTATCCCTCTTTCCCCAAAGTTTCACTTTATGAAACATAATCTGTTTGTTTAAAAATAGGAAGAACTCCTCCAGCCCTTACTGTTGACTAAAGTGTAAAAGGGCATTTTCAGAGACTTGAAACTTAACACTTGAAATAAACTTTTAGTTAGAGTCAGTAAAAAGCACCACGTGGTTCCAAACTGACACTACTTCAAATCCCTACAGTCTCAAAAAGTTCCCCAAACTTCCAAAACCATGGCAAGACAATAAACCTCCAATTATATATATAGCCTGAGCTGCAGCCTCACGATTCAGTTACACTGGCTGGATTCCAGACCTGCAGGGCACTGACTGAGAAGGCGCGGGAGAACAACGAATACACTTACCCTTCACGAGTACAGTGCGGCTGGCAGGGAGGCTCAGAGAGGAAATGTGGCCCACTGGCATGCCCCATGGCACCGAAGCCAGAATCCTAGGTCACTGGCTCTGAGATCCTTTCATTTCAAACAATCCAGGAATTGTGCAAGTGTATTTGCCAGACAACCCCAGATGAGGGTTCTGTGCTGGCCATCCTCAGTGCAGATCCCTTGGGTCTATCAGTGGAGAATCACAACTCTTGGTTTGGTGAGATCTGGCTCCCATCACCTGCCAGGCCCAGCTCCACCACTATACATAGTCTATGTGTCACTTACGCCCGATTGAATAAAGCACTATTTTAAACATTCACATTTGTGGGAAACAAAAATAACACCATCAACCATCCCCTTCCAACATGAAGGCCACCCCCCGCACTGCAAACTGTTCCTCCCTCTGGCTGGGCGTGGGGGAGGTATGGAGTGGGAGCCCCTAGCAACTGAGGCATCCACCTTCTCATCCTTGGGAGGTGAAAAGTGCAGCCCTACCATTTTCCCAGGACAAGTCTCTCCTGCCCACATCACTGCCACTGAAAACATGACATAGGGAAGGCTGGAAATATCAAGTATCACAATGGGGATAGAGAGCCAGAGTGCTAGAGGCAGAGAGTAAAAGAGAAAAGGAAATAGAAACAAAGAGGGAGAGAATGAAAGAAAAAAAAGTGAGAGAGAAAGAAGGGACTTGCTAAATTTGTGGTCAAATTTTTTATTATGGAGAGCCAGGTGTAATGGCACAAAATCCTAGATTCTTAATGATAAAAAAAATTGTGAAACACAATAGTTATAACTAAAAGTTACATAGAGTTTACTGAGGCATTATCTGAGGCACTTTTAGATGTGTCTGTATTTATTTATTTAATTCTCATTACAGCTTGGTAAGTTAGGTACCATAATTGTAGTGAATTTACAGGTGGAAAAGCTGAAGCACAGAGATGTTAAGAAATTATAGTGAAGTTGCTCAGTCGTGTCCGACTCTTTGCAACCCCATGGACTGTAGCCTACCCGACTTCTCCATCCATGGAATTTGTTCAGGCAAGGGTACTGGAGTGGGTTGCCATTTCCTTCTCCAGGGGGTCTTCCTGACCCAGGGATCGAACCTGGTCTCCTGCACTGTAGGCAGATGCTTTACCTTCTGAGCCACCAGGGAAGCCCAAGAAATTATAGAGCAGAGTTCAAACCCAGGCTGTCTGGTTGTAGAGCTTGCCCTTTCACCATGTTGCTACACTGCCTTGCTGACTTCCATACTCAAATACTCTGCTACACACAGATACCCAATTAGACTGGAGCAGGACGTCCTAGGCTATTTCATCTGAATGACCACAAAATAAGCCATGTAACCATTTCTTGGTTTCGTTTTGTTTATATCATCAGCTTGCATTCACATTATGTATTCAGGGATTAAGGAACATGAGCCTATAAATAAAATGAAATAAAATATATTTGTCTCCTCCAGGCAAAGCAGAATACTTCCAAAGCCCCATTTTAATTTTGTTTCAAAGCCTGGGATGAGAAACCCTCAATACTACCTCAAACACTGTGGGCCATACACACTCCTCAGCTGATTAGAAAACAGCGTTTCTGCCCATCAAGGCAATTATACTTCAGGAAAAAATGTTTCCAGCACTTTCCATATGGCCCTGTCTGTCATGACAACTCAACAGATTTTTAGCAGTTTTGCCTTGCAGTTGGCAAAGCACAGAATTGAAAGGTCAGATGCCCTGGATGTAGGTTAAGCATAATTATTCGATGTCCTGAGCTCTAGAAGCTTACTTCCAGAGTTTTGCTTCTTCCAGAGAGTACAACCCTAGCCCAAACTCCCCACAAAGAGAGAAGGTTAATCTAAAATAGGCACTTACCTCCAAAATATCCTGTGTGGCTCCTTTTTCTCTATTCTAAGTCAATGCCAGCATAGGGAAAAAATTTGTAGAAAAAAAATTGGCCTTTTTCAAGTGAGGTCAATTTCCAACAAGTAGAGTTTAATTCAAACCACAAGTTCTATTTAAAAATCAAAAAGCAGAAAATTTGGAGTAGGAAGACTCTATTAAATTTTTTTTTTTTTAAGAAACTCATAAATGGAAAAACAAGGACCAATCATAAAGTAAGACTAAAGCACCAAACTTCTGCTTCCTGGCATGTCCAGAGCTCTAGGTTAGTATATGCTACTGTGAAATAATTTCAGTTTTGATGAGATAATTTTTGGTCATTCATTAGCCATAGAGCCATTTATTCCTAACATGACTGCAGTCATTTTTTTTTTTACAGATGAACTCAGTGATTGCCTACCTGATCTCAGCTCTTGAGCAATTAACAGTGACTAATATCACCAGCATTAACCCATGCTAAGCAAGCATACTTGCTAGACTAGGCAAGGTATACTCAGTAGATAACTTTATATGGGAATTCAAAGAGCAACAAAGGAAATGACTTGTGTTGTTATATTTATCTCTGAAGAGAAAGTTTCTTAGCATTCCCTGAAAGTCTTATGCGATGTATCACAGTGAAAAAAACTTTAACATGATTAAAGAAGAATGATGTCCAGGCTATCCTGTGAAAGGGGATGGTTATATTTATTTCAGACCTCTGACAGTGGCATAGTATGATAGACAAATACCTCATTCAAAAGCAAAACATTTATCCAGTGTAGACTACAAGACCAGAAATGAAGAGACAGGTTTAAACTCTGACTCAAACTAGACAAAGGATTTTTCAAACATGGGCATTTTCAGGATTCTCTGAGGTGCAATAGGGGAAGACAGTTTCTGATTACTTTAAGTTTGGAGTAAGGCTTCCCATTGTGTTTAAATTGTGGTGCTGGAGAAGACAGTCTCTTGGACTGCAAGGAGATCAAGCCACTCAATCCTAAATGGAATCAATCCTGAATGCCAGGAGCCAGCGTGAGGAACTCCGCCCATGGCAAAGGTCATGAGGAAGGAGGCTTGGCATACGCAAAGGCATGATCAAGCCTCAGGAAACCCCCTGTTCCCGAGCATCTACGCCCCAAACCAGAGTCTACCTATGTTACTGTTTCATGCTCTTGCCTACACCTCTGACTTTATGGGGGCTATTCCCCACCAGTTCTCTCGGAAAAGGAGTAAATGTGCAGCTCCTAGTCAATAAAAATTCCTGGGTGTGACAAGAGTGTTTCAACTTACGAACTCCTCTGAAGGTTATCTAGCCTGCCTGTATAGGTTCGTCCGGCCACATGTGATTGTTTACAGCCTCCTGACCGTGAGAGGCATGAGATGTTTTAGACTTACTGAAGGCAAATTCTTTGGGGAAGTTAGAAATTATTAGTATAGTGGGTTGGTTAGGAATTATATTGGTGAAGGGTTTTTTCATTTGTTGTACCAATAATTGCTGCTAATTCCCTGCCCTGGGTAGGACAAGGGTGTCTCAGGTCAAACCTCTCTGCAGCTTGTGTGACAGGATTATCCATACTCCTGCCACTATGCACATGATTGTTTACTACCTCCCAGCCATAAACAGCACAGAGAGTTTGGAGTATTTTGAGAGTCTTAATTAGCATAGGGCTTTCCTCATTATTGAGTCAATGATTGCTGCCAGACCTCCATATCCATAGGCACCTGGGAATATATTTATCAATGTATTTGGAATATAGAAAAGGAAATATAGTATTTTTTGATGTTAGCAATACTAGACCTTTTGAGTTCTCCATATTACTTCTCTTATAATGAATATAACTAGCATATAGGAGAAATAAGTATTAACCTTTAAGATTAATCATGTTAACCTTGGGTTAAATAAATTCCTTTCTTGATTGTAACTCACTACACCCTCATCCTATAGGAATGCAACCTTATTTGGAGGGTGGTACCTGGTTTAAGAAAAAACAACCTTGGAAAAAATAAGTTTTTGGTTATCAGAAAGAAAGAGTCATAAATGTCAGCAGGCCTCATGGCCAGAAGATGATGTAAAACCCCTAAGACCTTTTTTTTCTGTAAAGTACCTGATTTTGATAAAGGTCAGGACTGCTGACCCCTGCGTGACTCTGTATTCATCCCTATGTGTAACAAAAGGTATATAAGCAAACCTAAAAATAAAGAAATGGGATCAGTTCCTGGAAAGACTGATTCCCCCATGTCGTTTCTTTCTTGCTCCCCGTTTTTCTGGCTGAGTTCCCGTCTGGAATGTGGGTACTCACCAAGCCTGCTAATTATGCCTGGGCTTCTAAGATCGGACTGGGGAGGCCCTCAGTGCCTCCTCTCCTTCGGGAGAACGGAAAGACGCCTGTGGCCTACATAGGTGATGATTGGTATTCCACGTAAACCAAGTTATTCAACCTCTTTTTCTCCACTAATATTTCCTACTACACTATCCATTTCTAATTCTCTCTATATATCTGTAATTAATTAAGCTTTTTCCTAAAACGCTGACTATGTCTCACCTTCAAATCACCCTGGATCCACTGGGGCTGGACCCTGGCACCTGAATATGCATTTGAAGGACTGATGCTGAAGCTGAAGCTCCAACATTTTGGCCACTTGATGTAAAGGGTCAATTAATTGGAAAAGATCCTGATGCTGGAAAATATTGAAGGCAGGAGGAGAGGGGGGTGACTGAGGATGAGATGATTGGATACATCACATTCATTCAACTCAATGAATATGAATTTGAGCAAACTCTGGGAGATAGTGGAGGAAGGAGGAGCCTGGCATGCTGCAGTCCATGGGGTTGCAGAGTCAGACACAACTTAGTGACTGAACAATTACAAAGGCCTCCCAAAAACACCTGCACACCTATTTGCACACACTAATGTGAAAGAGGCTTTTCTGTTGGCCACTGCTTAATGTCCAGAGTGCAGCCAGCTGTTTTTCCTCCTAGCCAAGGCTGACACACCTAAGAATTACATCTGAAAGAAAAGCATCATTTTTGTTTGTTTGGTTAGTTGGTTGGTTTTTTGGCTGGTGGTGCCAAAGAGCGAAGACAGGTAACCTGTATGACTTTTTACAACTACTAAGTGCTGGAACCCTGGCTACCTGGCTCTGAGAGACTCAAACCCACACTCAGTTGATGACTGAGCTTTCAGTTCATGAGGTGGAGGTCACCGGCTCTTTCCCAGTGCTGGCCGGTAGGCTGTTCCACAGCCTCCACCAGCTGCCTGCACATGGGAGCAGCTGGTCACCATGGAGTCCAAGGAAACGGAGTGGCAGGATTAGTGTAAAACTATCTCTGTGAATAGCAAACAGTATGTCCCATGAGGATGAATAAGTAGTGCTCTCTTCTTGTGCAAAGACGAGCACGTTATCATAGAAGCGAGCCACGCACATCAGAGATGCAACCTCTTAGCTATGCCCTTAAAACTTGGAAGGACAGAAAGGGGCAGTTCATCACCAGGAATAAAATATTCATAGACACTCAAGCCTGCACACAGAGGGCAGAGGTGGTGCTGAAAGTCCTTCACTTACCCCCTTGAGTCAGGCTGTGTATCTGGGGTTGCTCCTCTTGTGCCCATCCCCACCCCACCACTCTTCTGGGTTTCCTAGACATTTTGCACCTCCAACCCTTGCCCCAGACCCATGCCCCTTCATCTTCGTTTTGGCCCCTGACAATAGTTTCTATCTTGTTGTCTCTTGAGGGAGTACTGGAGTTTTTGGTGTTTCAGATCTTATGGGATAAAGAAAAATGGTCCCTTCTACATCAACCTCAAAGTGAAACATTGACAGGACAAATAAGTTTTCCTCTGTGGAATACAGACCACTTTGAAGAGCGTAACTGTCAATGTTTGTCCATCTCACCCAAGTCTGTCTGTTATCCTAGACTGTAGGAGGTGGAGGCCTAAGAAGGATGCTGCTAAGGTTGCCTCCTTGGTCTGAGAAAGCAGATCAGGGAAGAGGCCTCCTTAGGGTTTCAAAGTTAAAGTAAATTTTTTCCAGTTGGTAATGAAACAAAATTTACATCATCAGTCAGCTCAGCTGCCTGTCTATGGAATAACATAACTTATTTATAAGACTTTAGAAAGGAAGCTTGTTTTGCCTTTTAATTCTTGATACTGCATTGCGAGGGCTAAAAATCATGTTCCTGTTTTGTATTACTTTGGTAAATATTTTTCTCCCCACATTTCTGATTTCAGACTGTGGTGATTTCAAACAGGAGCCTCTATAGATACATTCAGTATTTTATTTTTCAGCTTTCTATTTTCTATGAATACTTGAAGTCATTATGAAAATTAAGATCTCATTTCTTTCTTTATTCCAAATCTGTTCAAAATTCAAGTACTGAGATGCAAATTAAGCAACTTTTGAGAAAATAATGTGACAGCTTCTGTCTATCATATGTAATAAGACCATTAGGGTTCAGTAATGTATATACAGGAATGTTTATCGCAGTGTGTTTTGATAGCAAAACAATTGGAAATCACATAAATATCAACCAGTAGAGGACGATTGATTACAGAGCACACATACTCTGATTCATTGTGTAGACACTAAATACATAGAAACATACATTTCAATCTTTGAAGAACTGCCATGAAAAGACAATTACAGAATAAAAATGTATGAGTATGAATCTGTTTCAAATACAACAATAATCAGACTCACTTAGTGAACATAGTTCATGTAGTTCACAGTTGAATCAACAGAAAAATAGGTAGAAGCATAACACCTAACTAACATTGTTTTTTGTGTATGTAGGAAGATAAGATTAAACAATTATGATGAAATCTTCCTTCATGCAGCTCAATACTGTTTGAACTGTTACAACAATTACGTTTTTCTTGTATAATAAAAAAAAATTATTTTGGAAAAACTTCACTTCTCTATAAACATCCCTTGAGCCCAAGCAGGTTAGCGTGGAAACAAAGACAACTCAGGCTGCAGTAGACCAGAGACTTTTCAGTTTTACTTCCTCCTTTGACTTAACTAATCGACTGACTTCAGTTTTGGTTGTTCCGGTCTTCACTGCTGTGCGTCCGCTTTCTCCAGTAGCGGTGAAGGGGGCTACTCTCTGTTGCAGTGCACGGGCTTCCCGTTGCGGTGGCTTCTCCTGTCATGGAGCCTGGGCTCTAGGCACATGGGTTTCAGCAGTTGCATCACGAGGGCCCAGCAGGTGCAGCGTGCAGGCTCCAGGCTGTGAGGGCTCCGGGAGTTGTGGCACATGGGCTTAATTGCTCTACAGCGTGTGGGATCATCCCGAACCAGGGATCAAGCGCATGTGCCCTGCGTTGGCAGGCAGATTCTCATCCACTGAGCCACCTGCAAAGTCCTTACATCCTTATTTTATTAACTTAGGAAATGAAGTTCAGAGACTGTAAGAGACTTTCTCAAGGTCACACAGCGATGAGTAGCAGAGAAAGAGTGGAATCTATTTCTTCTGACTCCAAATTCAGGGTTTGTTTTTGCGTTGCTTAAACTTTGTCCTCAAAGTGGGAATAGGAAACCAAGTCACATTCTCAAACAACTGGAGTATGTTCCCTAAGAATAAGTAATTTTATTATGGAGTTATGTTTTACCTTCAAAATCAGTGTTGGTTAGATAAACAAACCATAGCCACATGCAACAATATAGATGTACCTCACAAATGTAATATTAAAAAAAAGAAGCTAGATGTACAGGGAATATACTAGATGATTCTATTTATTTAAAAATCAGAAACAGGACAAATTGAGTCACTGGTGTTGGAAGTCAGTCTGGATGGTGGTGACCCTTAGGGGACAGTGTCAGAGAAAGGCCAATGAGGATCTGGAGTGCAGTAACTTCTATGTTTCAATCCACATGCTGATCACATGGATCTGTTTACTTTGTGAAACTATATTGAGCTGTATCCTTATGACTGTTCACTCTTCTGTACACATTTTATACCATATATTCATGAAAAAAATTTTAAATTATTTTACTTTTATTTTGGGGCCACACCCGTGGCACGTGGGATCTTAGTTTGCTGACCAGAGATTGAACACACACCTCCCTTTACTGGATGTGCAGTCTTAACTACTGGACCACCAGGGGAGGTCCTGTGTTCATCAAAAAATTGATGTGATATTTACAACCAGAGTATACTCATATATAATTTCATATATGTATCTTCAAATGTTGAAAAAAATGTGATAGTTTGTCAAAACACACATTATGTGTCCCTTCACATACCCCTTATCAAACTCCAGTGTGTCTCCAGAGGCATGGGCACCCAGGTATTGATGAGAAGTGAGGCATCATGGGCATCTCTGGCTGCAGGAGGGAGTCAGGATATTTTAGGCCAAGCAACCGAGTGCTCCAAAGCTTGGAAACTGGAGTTTCACTGCCTGAGTTTGAATAATGGCTCCACCTCTCCTAGCAGTACAACCGAGGACAAGTAATTTAACTTCCCTTGACTCCAATAGGGTACATGTCAATAGAGCTGTGAGAATCAAACTGGACAATCCACTTAAAGCACTTAGCACAGGGCCTGGCCTGTTGAAGGCATGGGATAAATGTTAATTATTGTCAAATCTTGTTAAGCTGTGTGGGAATGTTAACCCTTCCCTACCTACATGTGTATCTCCCATGTCCACCTCCCAACCAGAACACCACATACTGCTTTATACATATCAGTTCTGTTCAGTCACTCAATCATGTCTGAATCTTTGTGACCTCATGAACCGCAGCACACCAGGGTTCCCTGTCCATCACTAACTCCTGGAGTACACCCAAACCCATGTTCATCGAGTCGGTGATGCCATCCAACCATCTCATCCTCTGTCGTCCCCTTCTACTCCTGCTCTCAATCTTTCCCAGCATCAAGGTCTTCTCAAATGATTCAGCTCTTCACATCAGTTGGCCAAAGTATTGGAGTTTCAGCTTCAACATCAGTCCTTTCAATGAACACCCAAGACTTATCTCCTTTAAGATGGAATGTTTGGATCTCCTTGCAGTCCAAGGGACTCTCAAGAGTCTTCTCCAAGACCACAGTTCAAAAGCATCAATTCTTCGGCACTCAACTTTCTTTATAGTCCAACTCTCACATCCATACATGACTACTGGAAAAACTATAGCCTTCACTAGATGGACCATGGTTGGCAAAGTAATGTTTCTGCTTTTGAATATGCTGTCTAGGTTGGTCATAAGTTTCCTTCCAAGGAGTAAGCATCTTTTAATTTCATGGCTGCAATCACCATCTGCAGTGATTTTGGAGCCCCCAAAATGAAGTCAGCCACTGTTTCCCCATCTATTTGCCATGAAGTGATGGAACCAGATGCCATGATTTTAGTTTTCTGAAGCTTGAGCTTTAAGCCAACTTTTTCACTCTCCTCTTTCACTTTCATCAAGAGGCTCTTTAGTTCTTGTTCACTTTCTGCCATAAGGGTGGTATCATCTGCATATTTGAGGTTATTGATATTTCTCCCGGCAATTGTGATTCCAGCTTGTGCTTCCTCCAGCCCACGGTTTCTCATGATGTACTCTGCATATAAGTTAAAAAGCAGGGTGACAGTATACAGCCCTGACGTACTCCTTTTCCTATTTGGAACCAGGCTGCTGTTCCATGTCCAGTTATAACTGTTGCTTCCTGATCTGCATACAGGTTTCTCAGGAGGCAGGTCAGGTGGTCTGGTATTCCCATCTCTTTCAGAATTTTCCACAGTTTATTGTGGTCCACACAGTCAAAGGCTTTGGCATAGTCAATAAAGCAGAAATAGACGTTTTTTCTGAAACTCTCTTGCTTTTTTGATGATTCAGCGGATGTTGGCAATTTGATCTCTGGTTCCTCTGCCTTTTCTAAAACCAGCTTGAACATCAGGAAGTTCACGGTTCACGTATTGCTGAAGCCTGGCTTGGAGAATTTTGAGCATTACTTTACTAGTAAGTGAGATGAGTGCAATTGTGCAATTTGAGCATTCTTTGGCATTGCCTTTCTTTGGGATTGGAATGAAAACGGACCTTTTCCAGTCCTGTGGCCACTGCTGAGTTTTCCAAATTTTCTGGCATATTGAGTGCAACACTTTCACAGCATCATCTTTCAGGATTTGAAACAGCTCAACTGGAATTCCATCACCTCCACTAGCTTTGTTCGTAGTGATGCTTCCTAAAGCCCACTTGACTTCACATTCCAGGATGTCTGGCTCTACGTGAGCAATCACACCATCATGATTATCTGGGTCACGAAGATCTTTTCTGTATAGTTCTTCCATGTATTCTTGCCACCTCTTCTTAATATCTTCTGCTTCTGTTAGGTCCATACCATTTCTGTCCTTTATTGTGCCTATCTCTGCATGAAATATTCCCTTGATATCTCTAATTTTCTTGAAGAGATCTCTAGTCTTTTCCATTCTATTGTTTTCTTTGTATTGATTGCTGAGGAAGGCTTTCTTTCCTTGCTATTCTTTGGAACGCTGCATTCAGATACTTATATCTTTCCTTTTCTCCTTTGCTTTTCGCTTCTCTTCTTTTCACAGCTATTTGTAAGACCTCCTCAGACAGCCATTTTGCTTTTTTGCATTTCTTTTCCATGGCGATGGTCTTGATCCCTGTCTCCTGTACAAAGTCACAAACCTCCATCCATAGTTCATCAGGCACTCTGTCTATCAGATCTAGTCCCTTAAATCTATTTCTCGCTTCCACTATATAGTCATAAGGGATTTGATTTAGGTCATACCTGAATGGTCTAGTGGTTTTCTCCACTTTCTCCAGTTTCAGTCTGAATTTGGCAATAAGAAGTTCATGATCTGAGCCACAGTCAGCTCCTGGTCCTGTTTTTGTTGACTGTATAGAGCTCCTCCATCTTTGGCTGCAAAGAATATAATTAATCTGATTTCAGGATCAACCATCTGGTGATGTCCACATATCAGATGCTCAGTATTCCTGGAACTGAATCCAATGCTTCTCCTTGGTCTATAGGACAAAGTCCAGTATCCTAGTTTTCATTTAAGATTGCTCCTCATTTCAGCCCCCACCTATCTTCCAGCTTCAGTTTCTTCACTCTTCCATATTAACCCCCTGTCCCAATCATACAAGTCTACAACCATTCCCAGCTACGCCTTACATTTTTGTATCTCAGAATCTTTCATTGCTTATGTAAACTTTCGTTGTCCCCACTTCCCAAAACATCCTTCCTGCTCTTCCGTACCTTCTATAATTTAACAGTTTTTAAAGACCCAGATTAAATTGTTCTCCTATAGCAATGCTTCTAATCTTTTCTGTTTTACAAAACCCTTTGTGAATTTGACAATTGCAATTTGACAGTTTCTCTCTTTTAGGAAAAAGATATGTGCATACATACAAACTAACTATCTGATTCTGGGGGTTTGTGATCTCCTGAACCCTGGTCCAGCCCCCCACCTGTGGTCCTTGGACTCCAACACCATTACAAAGTGACTCTTGTTCTCAATACCCATAGCAATCACTATCTGAACTAATAAATGGTCCCTTCTTTTGACATTTATTTTCACTTTCTTTCATGTTTTTTCTCATACTCAGAATGCAATTTTTTTGAGGAGAAAGGATTTGTCTCACATATCTGTTTGCCCTCAATGACTAGGCAATATGCCTTATATGTAGTGAGTCCACAGTAAAAATGTGTGGACTAACTGTTCACTTATCATCTGCTACTATTATCCTCTTCTTGGGTAATCTCATCCTGGCCTATGGTCTTAAATGCCTTACATTTGGGACTTCCTTGTGGTCCAGTGGTTAAGAATCTGCCTTCCAGTGCAAGGGGTGCAGGTTTGATCCCACATGCCAAGGGGCAATGAGGCCCGTGCACCTTAACTATAGAATCCAGTCCACATGCTGCAACTAAGACCTGAGGCAGCCAAAGATAAAAATAAATAAATGTGTAACATTTATTGAGGCCTGTCAGTATTACGCCTTCAGCCTAGACATCATCCCTAAACTCCAGATTTATATACCCCGAAGGCTCTTTGAATGTCAAGTAGGCATCACAGATATAAAATGTCAAGAAAGGAAATCATGGTTGTTCACACCACTCTTCCCTTTCCCCAGATATTTCCATCCCAGGATTTTCCATCTCAATAGTGGTACTTCCATCAGTTGAGAGCTGGGCCCTTCGTCTTACTCTGTTCATTTCTACCCATTCTTATAGTATCAGTCACTCAGTCATGTCTGACTCTTTGTGACCCCATGGATTGTAACCATCAGGCTCCTCTGTCCATGGAATTCTCCAGGCAAGAATACTGGAGTGGGTTGCCATTTCCTTCTCCACTACCCATTCTTAAGTCCTCTTAAATCAGCCTCCCAAATATATGCCAAAGCCGTTCCCTACTCTCAGTCTCCAGAGCCACCACCATGGCCCAACTCTTCACCATTCTTCCATGGCTCCCAAACTGCTCTCCTCGCTCCTTCTGGGCCCTCTGAAATTCATTCTCAAGCTGCCAGAATGAATTTTTGCAAATACAAATCAGTGCTGGCGCTCCTCGCTTAAAACCTTCCATTGTTTTTAGAATAAAGTCTAACGTACAACCTGTGTTTCCAGGGCAGCTCCCTCAGTTCTCCTCTATAAGCAAACTAACTCCTGCCTTGGGGTGTCATTTAGTCTGGCAAACCCTTTTTCCTTCATCCTGGAGTTTGACTACCTGGCTTCTCCTTATCCCTTATTTTAGTTCAGTCTTCATTTTCTTATGATGTCTTCCCTGATCATCACATTTAAAGTGGGCATCTGCAGCTTGGATGGGAGGGAAGCTTGGGGGACAATGGATAAACATATATGTATGGCTGAGTCTCTCCGCTGTGCATCTGAAACTGATTACAACATTATTAATCAGCTATGTGCTGTGCTGTGCTCAGTCACTCAGTTGTGTCCAACTCATGGCATGCCACGGACTGCAGCGTGACAGGACCCTCTGTCTATGGGGATTTCCAGGCAAGAATGCTGGAGTGGGTTGCCATTTCCTCCTCCAGGGGATCTTCCTGACCCAGGAATTGAACCCACGTCTATTCATGTCCCTGCATTGAAGGCGGATTCTTTACCGCTGAGCCACCAGTTCAGTTCAGTTCAGTCGCTCAGTCGTGTCTGACTCTTTGCGATCCCATGAATTGCAGCATGCCAGGCCTCCCTGTCCATCACCAACTACCAGAGTTCACTCACATTTGCGTCCATCGAGTCAGGGGATGCCATCCAGCCATCTCATCCTCAGTCGTCCCCTTCATCTCCTGACCCCAAACCCTCCCAGCATCAGAGTCTTTTCCAATGAGTCAACTCTTCACATGAGGTGGCCAAAGTACTGGAGCTTCAGCGTTAGCATCAGTCTTTCCAAAGAAACCCCAGGACTGATCTTCAGAATAGAATGGTTGGATCTCCTTGCAGTCCAAGGGACTCTCAAGAGTCTTCTCCAACACTACATTTCAAAAGCATCAATTCTTTGGTGCTCAGCCTTCTTCACAGTCCAACTTTCACATCCATACATGACTACTGGAAAAACCATAGCCTTGACTAGACGGACCTTAGTCGGCAAAATAATGTCTTTGCTTTTGAATATGCTATCTAGGTTGGTCATAACTTTTCTTCCAAGGAGTAAGTGTCTTTTAATTTTATGGCTGTAATCACCATCTGCAGTGATTTTGGAGCCTCAAAAAATAAAGTCTGACACTGTTTCCACTGTTTCGCCATCTATTTCCCATGGAGTGATGGGAAGGGATGCCATGATCTTCGTTTTCTGAATGTTGAGCTTTAAGCCAACTTTTTTCACTCTCCTCTTTCACTTTCATCAAGAGGCTTTTTAGTTCCTCTTCACTTTCTGCCATAATGGTGGTGTCATCTGCATATCTGAGGTGATTGATATTTCTCCCAGCAATCTTGATTCCAGTTTGTGTTTCTTCCAGCCCAGCATTTTTCATGATATACTCTGCATATAAGTTAAATAAGCAGGGTGACAATATACAGCCCTGACGTACTCCTTTTCCTATTTGGAACCAGTCTGTTGTTCCATGTCCGGTTCTAACTGTTGCTTCCTGACCTGCATACAGATTTCTCAAGAGGCAGGTCAGGTGGTCTGGTATTCCCATCTCTTTCAGAATTTTCCACAGTTTATTGTGATCCACATAGTCAAAGGCTTTGGCATAGTCAATAAAGCAGAAATAGATGTTTTTCTGGAACTCTCTTTCTTTTTCCATGATCCAGCAGATGTTGGCAATTTGATCTCTGGTTCCTCTGCCTTTTCTAAAACGAGCTTGAACATCAGGAAGTTCACAGTTCACATATTGCTGAAGCCTGGCTTGGAGAATTTGGGGCCTTACTTTACTAGCATGTGAGATGAGTGCAATTGTGCGGAGATTTGAGCATTCTTTGGCATTGCCTTTCTTTGGGAATGGAATGAAAACGGACCTTTTCCAGTCCTGTGGCCACTGCTGAGTTTTCCAAATTTGCTGCCATATTGAGTGCAGCACTTTCACAGCATCATTTTTCAGGATTTGAAACAGCTCAACTGGAATTCCATCACCTCCACTAGCTTTGTTCAAAGTGATGCTTTCTAAGGACCACTTGACTTCACATTCCAAGATGTCTGGTTCTAGATGAGTGATCACACCATCGTGATTATTTGGGTTGTGAAGATCCTTTTGTACAATTCTTCTGTGTATTCTTAATATCTCTTCTTAATATCTTCTGCTCCTGTTAGGTCCATACAATCTCTGTCCTCTATTGTGCCCATCTTTGCATGAAATGTTCCCTTGATATCTCTAATTTTCTTGAAGAGATCTCTAGTCTTTCCCATGTTGTTGTTTTCCTCTATTTCTTTACATTGAGCCACCAGAGAAGCCCATTAACCAGCTATACTCTAATATCAAATAAAAATTGAAAACATAAAGTGGGCCTCAGAATGACCATGGATCCCATTACTTTGTATATTCCATTTTACTCCAATCCATTTACCTTTATAAATGTATATCTGTATTTATGGCTCATCTTTTCCATTAGAATTTAAACACTCTGCAGGCAGGGTTCAAGTCTGACTTGTTTGTTGCTTCAAATCCAACATCTTGGAAAATATAAGCTCCACAAGGGCATAGATTTTCTTTTCTCTTTTACTTTTTGTTCTCTGATAGTGTCCCTGGTGCCTAAAAACGTCCTGCCACATAGTAAGCACACAACAAATCTCTGCTGAATGAAGAGTAGGGACTCAGTAAATGCTGTCTTGTCTACATTATTGCATCAATCAATCAATGGATTAATTATTACTTCAGGGTAATTGGAGAAAAGCTAGCGACATTATTTAGGGAAAAAAATCCTCCTTAAATGAATAGCTAAAAATGATTTATAATAAATTTATCAGAGCACTATGATCTCTGGGTATTATTAATACATTGTTTATAAACAGTTGCATCCATAGTCCTTAGAAACATTCAGTATTCAAAAGCTAGTGAACAATTCCCTCATTATCTTGTTTGCCTTACAACTTTGCATTGTAAAAAAAGTTTCTAAATAAAGCAACATAGATTTCTAAATAGAAGTTTATCAAATAAACTTATTACTTACTATTATTTGGAATGAATATTAAGAATGAATTGATCTTAACATAATGATTTTCGTATATAGCTCAGCTCAGCAGTTGATCAGGTAAATCCAGAAGAGCCTTCTTTGGAGTACTTCATAGCCCTTCATTAATCAGTCACTGCCTCCAGAAAAACTCTCTGCTCTCTATAGACTGCCCTTTATACCATGCAGGAGACTCCTGGGTCAAAAGAGATGTCTGAAAAAGGTTGTGTTTAAAAGATCAGGGGTCATTCATCAAAAAGGACTGTTTACTTTAAGCTCAGAAAGCTGACCATCTTCGGCCAGCAGGGTGATGTGTGATGAAGAGTGCAAGGAGATCTTTCACTGCTGAGCATCTAGGCTTAGTGGGATTACAAAGGAAGGAGAAATCAGCCAGATACATTTCAGGCCTGCAGACCCTTCTTATATTTATAACAACATGTTTTCCTAGTAACAGTTTATTTTGCTGAAAACATTTAATAAAAACTTTCAGAGCCTCTTATGAGAAGATGGTTTCACATTCCCTAGTCAAGCACCTGCCGGGCTTTAATGTGCTACTATTTTAGGTCCTGGAAACATATACCCCCTCCATAAGACTCAGACTGGTCTCTTTATAATTACCAAGCTCACAGCCCCTAAGAATAGAAATAGGTGCAGAGGCTTTTTCTGGATAACTCTGGTGAACTGTCCTCTCTCAAGCCCTTAGCAGCTGGGGAAGCAAACTCATGGGAAAGAAGACTACTTCCAACACAACACACTTTATAAAAATATTTTATTTAAGTATAGTTGATTTACAATGTTGTGTTAATTTCTGTTGTGTGATACAAGTATATATATTATTTTTCGTATTCTTTCCCATTATATTTTATCATAGGATATTGAATGTGGTTCCCTGTACTATACAGCTGGACCTTGTTTATCCATCTGTATATAAGAGTTTGCATCTGCTAATCCCAAACTTCCAATCCATCCCTTCTACCTCCCAAAACTCAGCAATCACAAGTCTGTTCTCTGTATCTGTGAATCTGTTTCTGTTTCATATATAAAGTTCATTTGTCAACACAACACAATTTCAATACAACAGTTCACAAAACATTTTTTCACTGATTTTGACACATGTTCTCCTGGTTTTGAAACTTCTTCTCACCTGAGTTTTCTCCCAGCTATCTTAAAGCAACCTCTGTGCAGTTCTGGATAAGATCTAACAGACTGATCAAACATACAGAGAGATTTGGATTGGAACTTGGGACCAGGGGACATCCATCCCTTGGGCTTTCTCATTCACTAAATCGTCATTTTAATTCACAGTAGAGTCACAGGATAGTTGGGATTCTAAGATCGTGTTTAAGGTAAAAAGATGTGCTTGGTGCTCAATCACTCAGTCGTGCCTAACTCTGTGCGACCCCAGGGGGTGTGGCCCTCCAGGCTCCTCTGGCCATGGAATTCTCCAGGCAAGAATACTGGAGTGGATAGCCATTTCCTTCTTCAGGGGTTTTCTCTATCCGGGGATTGAGCCTGCATCTCCTGCGTCTCCTGCTTTGGCAGGCAAATCTTTACCATTGAGCCACCTGGGAAGCCCCAAGGTAAAAGACACATAAGTTAAAAATTCCCTAGGAAATCCCTTAAATTGTCCATAAATTCTGATTTCAGGTTTTGAGTATATAACCCTGTGTAACATAATACATGAATCTGCATGATTGTGTACAATAAATAATTTATAAGTGCATGTGTTTATTCAATATGTAATAAAAACATATATGCAGAAGAACATTTGATAATATTTTTATTTTTCCAGCCTCCCACTCCTACAAACAGAGTGGTTGAATTTGCATAAATTAAATTTACTTGAAGATTGATCGCTACTGCAGCAATCAGAGGTACTATTTGCCCTCTGAGTACTAACTTGAAGCCTTGATTTCTATTCTGTGCCTGAAATAAGCCTATTTGGAACCAACTATGTACCTGAGATCATTTTCCCAAGGGGAGTTTTCAGGAATATCAATGACCTTACTTAGACAAACAACACAATCACAAGAAACTCGTACTTGGGCCACCTAATTGTCTAGAAAGGCAGGCAATTTTTCTTTCTCAGCCAGAGCTATGATCTTTCCAAATTCCTATCCTGCCTTTCTTCCATAAAGTGATTCATTCACTTGATGGACTTTAGATGTAGTACATGAATTTTTAAAAAGCCATTAAATGTAAAACGTGTTCCATTTCTAATATTATAATAAGTAATCAAATTTAAATTATTTGAAAGGCTGAAGTGAGTGCTTTGAGGTTGTGTATATATGTGTGTGTGGGTACGTGGAGGGTGGGGAAAACTGGATTGCACAACCTCTAAGCAGAGTTAGACCTCTCAAAATACATTTCTAGACCACATATTTACCCTTTTGCTGAGAATGGATGTGTTTCTTCAATTCTCACTTTGCGGAGCTGCACTTTCTAACGTTGAACTCTCATTGCTACTGGCGTAAAGACCAGGATGATGACTCCACAGAGAAAATAAGAATGCTCTCCTCTGCCAGTGTCTGAGGAGTGGAGAATGTAGAATCCTCATAATGAAACACCAGGTAACTCGGAAAAACCAGGATAACCATATCTAACATGACAAGGAAGAGGATCGGAGAAGGTAAGGCACAAATGTGTGAAGTACTTAAAATATTGCTGCATACAGGGAGTTCTGCACTGCTGTTAGCATGCCTTCTATTGCTCATCTCATGACAACGGGCATCCTGGGAGTGGTTTGAATTTTTTGGAACCATCTCAATTCAGTTCAGTTCAGTCACTCAGTCATGTCCAACTCTTTGCAACCCCGCGAACTACAGCACACCAAGCCTCCCTGTCCGTCACCAACTCCCGGAGTTTACCCAAACTCAGGTCCATCGAGTCAGTGATGCCATCCAGTCATTTCATCCTCTGTCTCTCCTTTTCCTCCTGCCCCCAATCCCTCCTAGCATCAGAGTTTTTCCAATGAGTCAACTCCTCGCATGAGGTGGCCAAAGTACTGGAGTTTCAGCTTTAGCATCATTCCTTCCAATGAACACCCAGGATTGATCTTTAGGATGGAATGGTTGGATCTCTCAAGAGATGTTGGGACTCTCAAGAGTCTTCTCCAACACTACATTTCAAAAGCATCAATTCTTCGGCGCTCAGCTTTCTTCACAGTCCAACTCTCACATCTATACATGACTACTGGAAAAACCATAGCCTTCACTAGATGGACCTTTGTTGGCAAAATAATGTCTCTGCTTTTTAATATGCTGTCTAGGTTGGTCATAAGTTTCTTTCCAAGGAGTAAGTGTCTTTTAATTTCATGGCTGCATTCACCATCTGCAGTGATTTTGGAGCCCCCAAAATTAAGTCTGACACTGTTTCTCCATCTATTTCCCATGAAGTGATGGGAACAGATGCCATGATTTTAGTTTTCTGAATGTTGAGCTTTAAGCCAACCTTTTCACTCTCATCTTTCACTTTCATCAAGAGGCTTTTTAGTTCCTCTTCACTTTCTGCCATAATGGTGGTGTCATCTGCATATCTGAGGTGATTGATATTTCTCCCAGCAATCTTGATTCCAGCTTGTGCTTCATCCAGCCCAGCGTTTCTCATGATGTACTCTTCATATGAGTTAAACAAGCAGGGTGATAATATACAGCTTTGATGTACTCCTTTTCCTATTTGGAACCAGTCTGTTGTTCCATGTCCAGGTCTAACTGTTGCTTCCTGACCTGTATACAGATTTCTCAAGAGGCAGGTCAGGTGGTCTGGTATTTCCATCTTTCAGAATTTTCCACAGTTTATTTTGATCCACACAAAGGCTTTGGCATAGTCAATAAAGCAGAAATAGACGTTTTTCTGGAACTCTCTGGCTTTTTCCATGATCCAGCAGATGTTGGCAATTTGATCTCTGGTTCCTCTGCCTTTTCTAAAACAAGCTTGGACATCTGGAAGTTCACAGTTCACATATTGCTAAAGCCTGGTGTGGAGAATTTTAAGCATTACTTTACTAGTGTGTGAGATAAGTACAATTGTGCAGTAGTTTGAGCATTCTTTGGCGTTACCTTTCTTTGGGATTGGAATAAAAACGGACCTTTTCCAGTCCTGTGGCCACTGCTGAGTTTTCCAAATTTGTTGGCACATTGAGTGCAGCACTTTGACAGCATCATTTTTCAGGATTTGAAATAGCTCAACTGAATTCCATCACCTCCACTAGCTTTGTTTCTTAGTGATGCTTCCTAAGGCCCACTTGACTTCACATTCCAGGATGTCAGCTCTAGGTGAGTATCACACCATGGTGATTATCTGGGTCGTGAAGATCTTTTTTGTACAGTTCTTCTGTGTATTCTTGCCACCTCCTCTTAATATCTTCTGCTTTTGTTAGGTCCTTACCATTTCTGTCCTTTATTGTGCCCATCTTTGCATGAAATTTTCCCTTGGTATCTCTAATTTTCTTGAAGGAATCTCTAGTATTTCCCATTCTGTTGGTTTCCTCTATTTCTTTGCATTGAACCATCTAGTGAATGTTTTATCATTCACTGATCCAAGATACTCCAGACATAGAAAAGGCTGGTAGAGTTCACTTTTAATGCTAGATATCCATTTGCAACAAAGACTCAGCCAAGTCTTTCATCTTTTATAGCCTTTGGTGGGAAGTAGAAGTAGGCTGTGATTTCTCAGAGAATGAGTAGAAACCTCGAGGAAGAGTGACTCTATAGGTTATTTAGTTCAATCTACTTAGGAGAAGGCACTGGCACCCCACTCCAGTACTGTTGCCTGGAGAATCCCATGGGTGGGGGAGCCTGGTAGGCTGCAGTCCGAGGTTGCCAAGAGTCAGGAATGACTGAGTGACTTCACTTTCACTTTTCACTTTCATGTTTTGGAGAAGGAAATGGCAACCCACTCCAGTGTTCTTGCCTGGAGAATCCCAGGGATGGGGAGCCTGGTGGGCTGCTGTCTATGGGGGTCACACAGAGTTGGACAGGACTGAAGTGACTTAGCAGCAGTGGCAGCACTTAGTGTAAAACTGATAAAATTGAGAATAAGAGAAGCACCAATGTAATCAACACTTGTGACTATGAATGTCTATCCTACAAGTGGGTCTTCTTTCTTCATTTGTCCAATTCCAAAGGAAAAGGAGAACCACAATCACATTTAACCATGAGATTGAAACACAGCCTAATCTTCTTTAAAGAATGTGAACTCCATGTGTCTTTTTCAGTTTGTCCTACTATGAAAATTTAGCTAAACCCACAAAGTTATCAGACACATGACCAAAGCCATAGCTATACATCTCTGTCAAGAGCGGAATGGTAGTATCGTCACTAAGGTGTGTCCAGCTCTTGCAGCCCCATGGACTGTAGCCCATTGGGCTCTTCTGTCCACGGGATTCTCCAGACAAGAATACTAGAGTAGGTTGCCATTTTCTTCTCCAAGGAATCTTCCTGACCCAGGAATTGAACCTGGGTCTCTTGCATTGCAGGAAGATTTTTTACTGACTGAGCTACAAGAGGAGCCCAAAGAGTTGAATAGCTGAACAATATATGCATTTTCATTATCTATAATAATAGATAACCTACCTGTAAAAGAGCAATCAATATGAATATAAATAAACACCAAAATTAGATTTATTGCTAAAATTTTGCCCTAATTGACTTAGTCATATGATGCTTCTATCATGAGAATACCTGCAAAATCTTGCTATATTATGGGTTATAGAAAAGGTTGTGAAAAAAACAGAAAAATAGGCAAATTGTAAAATTAAATAATGATGATTATAGATGTAACTACAGGTGGGCAAGAAGTATAGTGTAATAACTGAGATGACTCTAATATAGAAATGAAAAAGTTCTATCTTTTACCTTATAAGGAGTTTACCTGCAAGTTGGAAACAAGGACGTTTTTTGCCTCTCCATCGTCCTTAGCCTCACATTGCCACCACCTCCACTGTCATCATCGACATCATTAGCAGCAGCAGCAATGCCATTTACTGAGCAGTTTTTAGGAGCCAGCTACGTGCTAAGTGTTTGATATGTGTTATCTAATTAATTCTTATATCAGTTAAGTTCTTTATAATCATGATGCTGACAGAAAAACTGAGGCACATCTTTCCTAAGGTCATATTGCTAGTAAGTGGTATCAGAACAGTGATTTAACTGAACCCTGTTAATTCCAAAGCCTAATTTCTGAATCACTAAGCTCTATTGCTAAACTGTGGTAACTCTCAAGGTAAAGGAGCACAAAGTTCAGAACCCAGAAAATATTTCCACGTGGGGATTCAACTGTACATGAGAGACCAGACAAATAAAGTCGATGACCTATTAGCACTCTAGGATTTGCGGGAGAATTGTACCTTCAAGTTCTAGGTGACACTATGTTCATTATTGATTGTGTAGTCACATGTTCTGCTACAACTTAAGGGCTTAAAACAATGCATGGTTATTGTTTCACACCATTTCTCTGTGTTATGAATTTGGAAGTTGCTGAGTCCAAGTCTTCTGGCTGAGGATCGCTCATGAGGTTGCAGTGAAGATGTTGGAGAGAGCTGAAGATGCATGAGGCTGAGCTGAGGCTGGAGAATCCACTTTCAAATGGCCTACTCACCCATTGGGAAAGAAATCTAGCTTCTCACTGGTGGTTGGTAGGAAGCCTTAGTACCTGACCACGTGGACCTCCCCATAGGGCTGCTTGAGCATCTTCCTAACATGGCACACGGTTACCCCGGAGCAAGTGATCCAAGAGTGAGAGAACAAGGCAGAAGCCAAGATGTTTTTGTGACCTGGCTTTGGAAATCACATACTGTCACTTCTGCCTCATTCTATTGATTACAGTGTGGGAGGGGACTTCTCAAGAGTGTGAATTCTAGGAGAGAGGGATGGCTGGGGCCACAGACTTCTTCCAAAATTCCCCCTCACTGTCAACTTAAATAAATAGTGAATTTTACACACCGTTTCTATTAAGATGTTTAACCTAAACACCATGACCATTCTCAGGTATTATCATGTTTACTTTTAGGAAACTTTCATAAAATATTTGGACTAAAGATCATGAACAAAGAGAACTCTTTTGAATGTCTTCTCTGGATATCCTTTAGCAGTCATTATTCAACAACCTTCCATTCTTAATATATTATTCCTTTATTTTTCAAAGATGCTAAGATCCTGGGATCTACTGCCAGCATTATCATTATGGTCTTATCTTGGTATTGAATGAAACTGTAATAAGCATAAAGGCAAACATAAGACACCGGGAATTACTCCTTACCGTGCTTTTTGGATGACAAATATCTATGAGGATTCCTCTTGACATTCTTTCATTTCTGTGTTCCTGGCATTACAGTATATTCTGCCGCATAATGATGCAAATAAGATACAAGATAGAGCTAATCTTGGTGACAAGAACTTTGTGGATGTTCTTATATGAGATAATCTTTGAAAGAGCAAGTTCCAAATTAGCTTCAAAGATATTCACAAGTAGATAGGCTAATAAGGGTAGAGAAATCTCCGTGGAAGTCACATAACTATGAAGAGAAGCTAGGCCTTGTGCCAGCTCAAGTCATGAAGGGTCCCAACTTCATGGAAAGGTCAGGCCAACTATTACATCTGGGTTGGTGAGTCTCAGGAAAAATGGAACAGATTGAGTTGAAGAAAAAAAAAGAAATGTGATATGATTTATGTACCAGGGAAGCTTTGCCAACAGTCCAGTCTATGGTAAACTCTTTCATGCTTGTACAAAACCAGGACTATTTCACTAGTAATAAATCATGAGCATAATGTCAGAGTGGAAAGGGTCCAGGTCAGAGAGCTGGGAGAGATTTGTATTTGAGGCTTCTAGAGGCAATGTCCTAGAGGAGGAAATGGCAACCCACTCCAGGATTCTTGCCTAGAAAATCCCATGGACAGCAGTCTGGCAAGCTACAGTCTGTGGAGTCACAGAGAGTTGGACACTACTGAGCAACTGAGCCAGAGGCGATGTGGCATGGATACACAGTAATTGTTTAAAGGAATGAAAGTTGTAACCATGGAAATGGAGCCAAGCACAAAGCCCAAACTTGGCCTGAAGACAGAAATGAGAGGACAGCAAGGTAGACCAGCAGAAGAATAAGAGGCAAGGCAAAAACAGGAATAGTTTGGGGAACTTGGTTCTGAAACAGAGACTGCGAATGATTTACGCTGATCAAACTTTACGGTCACCACTCCATCAAAACTGCTCTCTTAAGAGTCAGCATTGAGTCCTTGGCTTTAACGTTAAGCCTCACATGGTTAAATACAAAGATCAGCTATTTACTTTTTTCAGCCACATTGGAAAGAGTTGACTATCTTTTCTCCCTTGATTATATTGACAACTTTCTTCATTTGGCTTCCTGGAAACTGTATTACTTGGCATACCGCCTACCTCAGTGATCCCTCCTTCTAAGTGCTTGTTACTTTTTTTTTTTTTTTTTCTCAGTGCTTGGTCTTTTCTTCTCCATATATACACTTTCACTTGTGATTTCACCCAGTACCATTCCGGACTTTCAGTATGATTTATATACCAATGATTTCCCAATTAATATCTCCATCCTAACTTCTCTTGTGAACTCAGATTCATGTCTCTGCTGAGGTGTCTAGTAGACATCTCAAACTTCATACATCCCAAATGGAACTCCTTATCTTATACTCAAATCTTTTTATGTGAAACCTTTCCCAATTCAGCTGATGGAAACTCCATCCTTCCAGATGCTCAGGTCAAAATCCTTAGTGTCATCTTGGAATCCTCTCATTCTCTCACCTTATGGCCAAATCCATCAGCGAATCCTATGGCTCTTCCCTCAAAGTATATCCAGAACGCTACCTCTCGTACCACTCTCCTTGCTTACCCCTTCCTCTTGCCTTCATTGTCTCCTCCCTGGATGACTGAAGCAGTCTCCTAACCATTCATCCTCTTTCAGTCTCCCCACTCCCCACCTTTGCCTGCAATCTATCCTCAACACAGCCACCAGATGTTTTTTTTTTTTTAAGTCAGAGCAGGTCATTCCTCTGCTCAAAGCCCATTTCCCAAAAGAGTAAAAGCCAGATTCCTTATACTACCCAAATAGACCCTAATGAGCTGACCTCTCCCTTATTTTTCTGACTTATCTTTATTTCTCTCTCCCTTACTCTCTGTTCCAGCCATAATGGCCTCTTTACTGTTTTTAAAAATGTGAGGTACTTTGCACTTTTGTGGATCACGTGGGCTATTCCCTCTGCCTGTCACCCTCTTCCCCAACATGGTTAGTTCCCTCTCTTTCTTCAAATTTTTGCCCAAGTGTCAGTTTCTCAAGGTCTGACACTTGAGGTCTGCCCTGGCCTTCTTAGTCAAAATGTAAACCTGCTCTGAACTCTTTCACCCCTGATGACCATTCACTGTTCACGTTATTAAATAGTACTTCCTACTTTCTAATGCATTATGAAATTTACTTTTTATACTTATTTATTGTGTTCTCCATTGTCTGACTCTCTTCATAGCCAAATGGAGAGAGAGCGGGGGTGTCTGGCTGTTTAGTTTACCCACATTCCCAAGCATTTAGCAGAGCATCTGATGTGAGGTAGCTGCTCTGTAAATGTGTTAAGGAAATAAATTATTTTACATATTAAAGGGATGAGTTGTGATGCACTGTGGAGGGGAGCCGTCTGCAGAAGAGTGAGAGGTGAAGAAGCCCAAGTAGGAGCCTAGCATTCCAGGTGGGAGGCGACAGCAGTTGAGTAACCCAGCTTCTGGCCCAGCTGTGTTGTCTGAACAGAGCTGGCCTCACTGGGAATGATTGCTGCACACTGTGTCCTCATTTGGTCCTGGCCTTGCTCTTAAATCTTGATGGATAGTATCTCTTTAAAGCCTGGCTTAAATGTTAATATCTATGTGAAGCCACAATCAACTTCTGCCCCATCCCACGCCAAATTCATTACTGCTTCACTTGTTTTCACAACATCATACCCATCCCTTTTATGTAACACTAGCTGCACTATATGAAAATTAGAGCATATGCCTTTACATAGCCATGACTGTATGCTTTTCCTGCCAGACTGTGAAGCTCTAGAGAAAAAGTGATTACTTTTTATTTTTTGGTCTATATCTTTGTAACTAACCTGAGATTAATACCTGACCATTGTAAATTGTCAGGAAATAAATGACAATTATTTTCAATCCAGCTGAATTAATTTCACTTTAAAGATGAATATCTTTTTGTCTTAAATAGTATTAGTGTAATCTTGTAGTAGTAAAAGTGCAAATAGTAGTGTAGTGCAAAATGATTCTGAAAGAAGTTATGCAGTTTTACAATTTTTAAAATAATTTTTAAAGTGAATTTTAAGTGAATGAGAGGGACTACAATTAAAAAAAAATTTTAATGTATATAGTTCAAGCATTATAGTTTGTGTTTTGGTTTTGTTATTTTGCCAGAAAAAAAAAAAAAGAATTTCAGGTGATCGCTCATTAAGTACCAAGTTTCTGGTCTGAAAGGTGAAGCATGTCTTCAGCTACAAAGAAGCAGATTAAACCAGTTGTGCTGTCAGCTTGAAGCATTTGGAAGCTGGCCAGAACTGCCTAAGATTTTTTTTTTTCCTTCTTATTCTCTTCCTTTCTGCCAGGCTTACTCAGTGAATCCATTTGCAGAATCAAATGAAAATCAATCCCTTTTATGCAAACCTTCCTGAAGCAACAGGGCTATGTTTGGTCACAAGAGTGGAGGTTCGTGCAGTGAAAGCCCTCGTGGTGATTTCTCCCCACCCAGGGCTTGCCAAGGTCCACTCCACCACGTAGTGATGAAAGGGAGGATCAAGCAGCTTTCTCAGAGCCCAGCTCCATCAGACAGGCCTTTTCTAAATATAGCAGACTTCAGTAAACACCACTGTGAATGTGCAGTGTGCTTGCTGGAGAATATGTCTACCTCCATCAAAATTTTATGCACGTATGTACATATCTAGGTCTTGTTGGGTCCTTTTTTTAATCAATTAAAATGATAAGTAAATTCTCTTTTATTTTAAAAATTGACATTTGATCAGTTTCTGCTCAACACTTTAGATCAATTAACTCGAAAGAAAGGGATCTGAATGAGGGAAGGTTGACTAAATGAAGCTTAACCACAGACAAAGCTGAGGTCTCTGGGATTCTTGAAAGTATCACCATAGACCAGGTTACTGTGTCCAGGATATGAGACTTCCACCAGTCAAAAGAGGACTCGTTTAATCAGATTAAGACATTGCATTGCTATAGACAGATTCTCCTGAGCAGTGGCTCTGATATAACTATAAAAATGTGTTCTGTTTTATTGGCTGAAGCCCCCAGTGGTGAAGGTACCATCCTTATTTTTGGTTTGTGTTCACCTTTGATCCTGATGGAAATTACAGAGCTTTGTTCTGGAGCCAGCACCTGATCCTTGGGCTTCAGTTCACTCTTACCTAAAAAAGATCAGTAGAGAAAGCATACCAAGTGTGCAGAGCTCAACAATGGTTTAGGAGAGGCACCAAGAACATGATCTCCAAGGGATCCCTGGGGATCACCACCAGAGGATGTGAAGGTTCAAACTGACTTTGGCCCATGAGGCCCGCATGCAGGTGGGAGAGACACGGAAATCTGAGAGGTGACACTCTCTGCTATCAGCTTCCCTCACTTCTGAGCTCAATCACTTTAGTTGTTACATAAAAGAAAGTTCAAAACCTCAGTGATTCATGACTCTTTCCATCTACTGTTTTTAATACTTGTGATTTGGGGGTGGGAGGTTTTTCATAGATACCAATTTCTACTTTATTCATGTATCAAGTCAACCCAGCAAATTAGGATCCCAGTTTTAGAAAACAAATCTTTCAGTTTTGAACCAGATAGAAAAGGAAATAAAACATCAGATAATGCTGCCAAATATGAGAGAGGTAGATTCTGATAGATGGGACCAAACAGGAAAAGTTAAGGAGTTTAATTTCTTTTTCTTGCACTCTGCTTTAATCTTTTTTTTTCCTTTTTGTGCCTACCAACTATTTGTGTAACCTTTATGTGCTTCAGTTCCTCCATCTTCAAAAAGAGTACAACGTAGGGGTTTATATATTTACAAGATGAGAGGTCCACTTTAGGAAAATCCAAAATAACACCTAAAAAATAGCTGACAATATATACATTAATCGTGGTTTTCTTCTTTACGAAAGGATTCCTCAGTAGGTTCCTTTAAATCAGAATTACACAGACCAGAGCTTTTCCACACAGCTGTTAGCAGTGGAAAGAATCAAGAAACCTCAGTTAGAGTCCCAGCTACACCATTTATTAGCTGTGTGACCTTGAGCACTTAAGCCAGTTAACCTTTTTGAGCTTCTGTTTTCTCTTCTGTAAACAGAGATAACAACACCTACTTCACAGGCTGGTTAGGATCAGATGAGATAATTTGTGTAGAAGCACTTGGTTAACATCACTCATTTATCTGTGAGTTCAGTGAACATTTAGGGAGCAGGTACCATGTGCCAGGCACCATTAGGCACTGATATTGTGATCAACAGTGGGTGGCACTTTCATCTGCAGTTTTCATCTCTTACAGACTTCTGACTTGATCTGTATGTAGTAAACCCCCAACTTCTCAGAATTATATCAACTGGGTAAAGTGAAAGACAATTACACATATTCATTTACTTCCTGTATATTTCATATGCACCATGAATTTATGAGGGGCTTCCCTGGTGGCTCAGAGGCTAAAGTGTCTGCCTACAATGCAGGAGACCAGGGTTCGATCCCTGGGTCAGGAAGACCCCCTGGAGAAGGAAATGGCAACCCACTCCAGTACTCTTGCCTGAAAAATTCCATGGACGGAGAAGCCTGGTAGGCTACAGTCTATGGGGTTGCGAAGAGTCGGACATGACTGAGCAACTTCACTATGAATTTATGAACCAAAGACCTTCTTCTAGAAGACTTATCATCTTGATTGGCTAATGTGAAATAAGAGAAGGTGTGGGACCCTCAGCTTTTCCCAAACAGAATGGAAAGGAAATACCTCAGGGTATGTGGATGCAGATGTTACTGAAGGGCTGGCCATTCTGAAGACTCTTTTAAGTTTCTCCGTGGCTCATATCTGGGGCCCTAGAATTGGGCACTATGGCAAGATGTCCTTGTTTGGGCTTGTTCCTATGTTCCAGAGTCAGGGTATATTGATAGAAGTGATCCCTCAGTCTATTCTCATGCCAATTGCCTTGTACCACCTCCCTTTGTCCTTCAACCACCTGAGGGCTCACGGCCATATGCCCTCCTCTTCTCTCTCAGCTTCTGTGTGAAGCAAGGACTGTTTCAGTCTTGCATTAGATCCTAACAGCAACCATCTGGAATCTTGCCTTACCTTCACCTCTTCTATTTAGTAGGACTTTTATACCTCATAGAGTATTCTCAAGCAGCGGTGTAGACTATCTCTAGAAATGTTTGTTTGCACAGCCATAGGGAGCAGGAAAGGCTTTAAACACACTGTGGTCTATATCCGCAGCATCTCCCGGAGTTGCTCAGCGCACAGCCCCCCAGCCACATCTGGTAGCCTTGAGAGGAAAATCAGAAGCTTGGGAAGAGTCCAGGAAATTGAATCTGAAGCTTGTCACATGTGAGGGCCACACTCTTTCATGCCCCCAAATTGTTTTGACCGCTTCAGTCTAGCTTTCCAGTCAGCAGTCGTGTCCTGTCTAAGTACACGCATGCTTAACGTCTCGGAATCGATCTCCTCCACTCCACTCAAATTGTCACCACCTCAGTGCAGGTCTTCTGTCATCTCTCGCCTGAATTCCTAGAGCCACCTCTTCTCTGGTCTTCCTGCTTTCTGTCCCCCTCCCACCACCATCCATTTGCTAGTGTTGACAGCGTGACCATCTCAATCACAAGTCTCATTTTGTCATGCCCTTGTTTGCAATCCTTTAATACCTTTCCATTGCCCTCATGATAAAGCCCTGAGTCCTTGGCATGGATACAGAACCCTTCACGATTCTAGCTCCCGCTCTGGTTTTCTGCTTCTGAAACACTGTACTGGCCCAAGTCAAGTTCAGGCCTTTGTGTCTAACATCTGCCATGCCTAGAAGGCCCTTCCATCCCCCGCCCCCTCCTCCTGACCAAACCCAGCTGAGTGTTGAAGACAAAAGCAGGGACTGAGCACTGAATAATGAAAATATCTCTTAAGCCCCCAAAGTGCAGAATCTTGAAGAAAGGTCAGGAAGAAAATCATGGCCGCACCTTCTAGTTCAGGGGTTAGATGCTGGCGGCACGAAGTTCAGAGAGGCCTGCGGAAAGCAAGTCCATGCTGAATCTATTGCTCTCTGTTCCTTCCTGGCCTCTGGGCCACCATACAAAGATAACCAGATGGCAGAAAGGCCCATGAGTGGCAGCCTTAAGTTGCCTGGGAAGTAAGGCAGAAAATGCAGCAGAAAAAGTTCAAGCATAGGAACCAGAAAGACTGAGTTCTGGTCACAGTATCTTTAGATCTCAGCTTACCATTTTATTGTGAAAGGACTGGACTCTGTGGGATGTTTTCATATTGTGCTTCGTAGAGCCCTAGGGGTTCCAGATGCTTTTCAAGGGCCACGTCAGGGGAAGAGAAGGGATGTAGAGAAGGAGGAGGCAACCCCCCAGAGCATCCCCCTTCTTGTCTTTCATTCTCTTCTTCTGTGTAAGAGTGCCTCTGAAAGAAGTGTTGCTGCTGCTGCTGCTGCTGCTAAGCCACTTCAGGGTCCGACTCTACGCGACCCCATAGACGGCAGCCCACCAGGCTCCCCCATCCCTGGGATTCTCCAGGCAGGAACACTGGAGTGGGTTGCCATTTTCTTCTCCAATGCAGGAAAGTGAAAAGTGAAAGTGAAGTCTCTCAGTCATGTCCAACCCTCAGCGATTCCATGGACTGCAGCCTTCCAGGCTCCTCTGTCCATGGGATTTTCCAGGCAAGAGTACTAGACTGGGGTGCCATTGCCTTCTCTGGAAAGAAGTGTTATGCTGCTTAAAATGCATTGGAAAGCCCCCAAAGAGGAGAATGAACAGCTGACATTCCACCAACCAACCTATGCTTGAGCTTCTCCCAGGGTTAAGGTGGACTTGTTGACTGATGCGGTCAGTGGGAACCAGGCGGTGCTTGTGACTACTCCCCAGGCCACCTACCCCCTCTACTAGCTTCAGCTGGGCTGCTTATGGTTCAAGGATCAGTTGGATTTTGTCCCCAAACCAGTCAGCATAAATTATACTTGTTATTTTGATTGTAGTTTTCTTAGTTCAGTTCAGTTCTGTTGCTCAGTCGTGTCCATCTCTTTGCATCTCTGTGGACTGCAGCATGCCAGGCTTCCTTGTCCATCACCAACTCCTGGAGCTTGCTCAAACTTTCGTCCAATGAATCAGTGATGCCATCCAACCATCTCATCCTCTGTTGTCCCCTTCTCCTCCTGCCTTCAATCTTTCTCAGCATCAGGGTCTTTTCCAATGAGTCCGTTCTTTGCATTAGCTGGCCAAAGTATTGGAGTTTCAGCTTCAGCATCAGTCCTTCCAATGAATATGTAGGACTGATTTCCTTTAGGATTGACTGGTTTGATCTCCTTGCAGTCCAAGGGACACTCAAGAGTTTTCTCCAACACCACAGTTCAAAAGCATCAATTCTTTGGCACTCACCTTTCTTTATGGTCCAATTCTCACATCCATACATATGTGGAAAAACCATAGCTTTCACTATACACACCTTTATATTCTTTTAATTGCATATTATACAAGCCAGTGAAATACAGTAAAATGAGTTTCACAAGTATTTCTGTGAATACTAAGGAAAATGATTTGGAAAGACTTTTCAAAGTCACTAATAATATTGCTATGAAATTACACGTAGACAAGTTAATTCTTTGTAAACTTCTAGATGGAATCTACTCTCAGTTGGTTTAAGTTACTTGGAGTTCCAAGAAATTGGAACTCTAAAGAAATTCAGCCTGGGAATTGTGCATGGTTCATTGGAAAGTGAGTTTTACCCGTAAGAGGCAACAACACAACTCCAAGCAGTGTGTCTACACTCAAAACAGGACCCTAGCTTTCCATTAGACATTGGAAAATAAATACACATCTATGTTTTAAGACAACATATTTACAAACAAATGCAATTAAAAAAAAACAAACAAACAAAAAACAGAGCAACAGCCCCCAATTTGAAGTTCTGCTGGCATTTTTTCCTCCAAACAGAGAAGACACTTGTATTGAAGTGGCCTCTCACTGGCCTTGCGTTCGTGCGGCTGCCAGGCTTGGTGGCCACTACCACACAGACAACACGGCCGTTTCCAGCTACAACAGGTGTCCCTGATTTTCAGTCTTTCTTAAATTTCAGCAGAGACTGCAGTATGATCATGGAAAAAAAAAAAGTTGGACAAGAGGAAGAAAGATAGTTGAGGGTGTGAAGTGAACGGTGTGCCCTGGGGGCCTCTCTAACTGGTTAGTACATTTGTGGTGCCAGAGGGCTCTGCTTGGTGAGTTCAATATTAGGGAAGATTTACTGATCCTTCTTGCAACCATGATCAGTGACTGAATGGCTTAGCCCACTTGGGTCGGGTAGTGACAGCACATCGACCACACAAAGCCATCTTTGCCCAGCGATAGCTGTAACTGTTTACAGCAAAATTAATATTACTAGAGGTCAATAGAAATGTGCCAGCTGAGTGGGCACTGACCTAAAAAGAGTAATACATTAGTGCAAGAAAGATGCCCTAACCTCTGTTGGTGGAGGTATAGATATTCTGAAATCTGAGTGTGGATCCTTGGCGTGCAAAGCAGTTTTGTGAAAGACTAATAATTTATTTTATAAGGAGTCTCTATGACCTGCAGATGTCATAAAATATAAAAATTTTATAAACATAAAATATAAAAATTTTATAAACAACATAAAAATTATGTTGTTCACTAAATTACAACATTTAGTAAATAAATCAAGAACTTAGGTTCTTAAATTATAAATATGACAGGAGCTTTCAGAGTGGAGGGGCTTCCCTGGTGTCTCGGGTGGTAAAGAATCTGCCTGCAATGCAGGAGACCTGGGTTCAGTTCTTGGGTCAGGAAGATCCCCTGAAAAGGGAATGGAAATCTACTCCAGTACTCTTGCCTGGAGAATTCCATGGATGGAAGAGCCTGGAGGGCTACAGCCCTTTGGGTTGCAAAGAGTTGAATCACTACGTGACTAACTTTCAGAGTGGCATCTTGGCCCATGTAGAATCCCACCTGGGAAAGTAGACTAGGTCTTTTAAGACCTCCGAAAAGTAAATATCTCCTACATCCAACAACTCTCCCACCTCCTCAGCCTCTGTTCCTCATAATGGCCATTATCTCAGTCCAGACAGATTTTATGTATGTTAAAATGTATTTTCTTTTTATAACACAGTTGAAATCATATCTTATATACTGTTCTGTGACTTGCTCTATGCATCTTATTTTTAAAGCTATATCACAGTGGATAGTTCTCTTAATAACCATAAATTATTCAGCTAGCTAGCTCATGTCATACTTTAGAGAGGTAATAGGGGCATAAAGGAAAAAAAAACATGAATACAACACAGAAGGATATAATTTTTTCAAAAATTGCTGACAAAGTGGGAAATACAAGGGGATGGGGAAGGAGCTGACGTCTGAGGATTAGACATACCTTTTAAGAGCAAAAATAGGCCTACTGTGATGAATTGTGCCACCATCTATAAATTCATAGCTGACTTCAGTCTCAGTGAGAATGTTTAATTTTCCAGGGGGAAATCTGTAGAACAGAACTTGAGTAGTATCAGGACAAGCCCTTTGCATTGTCATTATCCCTAACTGATCTCTGCTAGCTTATAGCAATTCAACTAAGGTACTAATTAAGTAGGAGTCAGAGTTTTTGAAAGCCAGCCTTTCTGGTGGAGGAGTATCAAGCTGTTACGAGGGCTCTTTATTCCTTTAGTTAATATTTTTCCTTTCATCCAGGACTGTGCTTACTCTTTGAGGGTAAGTTGAGTGAGCTTAAAGGAGTTCTCTAAATTAAAGGAGTCAACTGGAGCACAGTTCTTGGGGGATGAAGAGTCGTGGTGGTCTACAGCTTCCATCAGTAAGATGTAGTCCTTGAGTTCCACAAGAAGGGCATTGGCTTTGGGGTCGAATCATGTGCTGAGTTCAAATCCAGGATCTACTATGTACCATCCATGTGACCTAGGCATTACTCAACCCTCAGGCCTCTATTTATTCATGTGTAAGATGAGGTATATTCATCCCTCCATTACAAGGCTGTTGGGAGAAGTCACTAAGATAATATTCTCACAAGTCAGATCCCTGTGCACACTGTGTCAGCCACTATGCTACATTTAGAGAGACGGGATACATGCTAAGCATGTGGTGGGCAGTCATTAGATATTTGTTGAGCTGACACGATCCCATAAAGTTATCAGGAGACTCAAAAGTAATCAAAACATAAGACAGTCACTGAAAGGGCTTTGGAACTGTGCTGCAAGGTAATAGATTGAGTAACTTTTTCCACATAAGCTCCATAGGTCTTGTTCCCCAGAAACAGAAATGGACAGAAAAAGCAGGGAGAATAAAAGTAAGACATTTTTTGAGACTAAAAGAAAGATTCATAGAACTAATATCTAATATGCCCACTGCAGCATAATTATTAATGAAAAATTCTGTTGTGAAAGGGCCACAGCTTAAGCTCAGTGGTGTCCCACTCTTTGTGACCCCATGAACTGTAGTCTGCCAGGCTCCTCTGTTCACAGGGATTCTCCAGGCAAGAATACCAGAGTGGGTTGCCATGGCCTCCTCCAGGGGATCTTCCCCACCCAGGGATCAAACCCAGGTCAACCACATCGCAGGCAGATTCTTTATCATCTGAGCCACCAGGGAAGATATGAAACCCTGGCCCTTTTCTCCTCAGATGCAGATATTAGATCTGTATTTCTCAACCTAGGGCATTATTGACGTTTGGGGATAGATAATGCTTTGTTGTGGGGAGCTGTCTTATGCATTTGAATGTGTTTAGCAGCATCCCCAGTTTCTGCCCTCTAAATGCCAGTAACACCCTCCACCGCATTGTGACAACAGAAAATGTCTCCAGACATTGCCAACTACCCCATGAGGAATAAAATTGCTCCCACCTGAGAACCACTGCCCTAGGGTCTATTTGACAAAAAAAAAAACAACAAAAAACAAACCCTTAAGAAAAGATAATGTTCCCAAAATACATTCCCGATGAGGAGACTCAGTACCCAGGCTTAGCTGTACATCAGCACCTCAGTTGCTGGGACACTTCTGAGCGCAGATGCTTCTGCCACCTAGCTTTGACCTTCAGTCCAGCTGCATATTTTTGCCCAAAGGGCAAAAGGACTGCAAAAAACGGAAAGATCTGCTTTCACTGAAGTCACCCGAAACACTGAGCTATATCCCTTCTTGTTACTTCCTCTTGCTAACCTTCCTATAACCACTTTGCCCCTTTGAGGCCACAGTGTCAAAGTAGTACTGCAGTGATCATATCTTTCACTCTGTACTTTGGATGCTTTGGCATCCTGGAGCTTGCTGGCCCTGGAGGGACTCCTATCCCAGGCATAGGCAGTTTCTAGAGGTATCAAACAGCTTGCATGAGTGTGCCTTTCAAATATAAATCAATCAACCCAGAGCTCAAACTATCAACCACCTCTTTGTACATGCAGGGTTACTATTTCCTGGCTCTAACCATCTCAGGACCAGGTACCAGACAAGCAAGGGCAGCCCCCATTGCCCAGAGCCCACTATTGGGCTAAGCCATTCAACCCAGTCAATTCTAGGCTGCATACCCTCCTTGCCCATTCCTTCCCACAGAAACCATGACAAAGGCTCTTTCCTCCCCACTTTCCTCCCTGGCTCCCTCAGCCTCTGACCCTCATGCTTCCCCATGTGCCCCACCCTCTTGGAATCTGTGAGTGTAAGGAAGGATCTTTTCAATGGCAATTGTCTCGTGACCTGTCAGCTCCTCCATACCTGGAAAATAAAATCCACAGTTTGAAAAGTGAAAGTGTTAGTTGCTCAGTCGTGTCCAACTCTTTGTGACCCCACGGACTGTAGGCCTCCAGGCTCGTCTGTCCATGGGATTTTCCAGGCAAGAATACTGGAATAGGTTGTCATTCCCCTCTCCAGGGGATCTTCCCAACCCAGGGGCTAAACCCAGGTTTCTTGTATTGCAGGCAGATTCTCTACCACCTGAGTCACCAGGGAAGCTGCATAAGATTGAGAGTAGGAGGAGAAGGGGGTGACAGAGGATGAGATGGTTGGATGACATCACCAACTCAATGGAAATAAGTTCGAGCAACTCCAGGAGATAGGGAAGAGCAAGGAAGCCTGGACACTGCAGTCCATGGGGTTGCAAAGAGTCGGATATGACTTAGCCACTGAACAGCAACAGTTTTAAAAGCCATCATATGGCATACACTCACAGCCTCAGGGGCTTTCTTCAGTTCATCAAGCATGCTGAGGTCCTTCCTACCTTGCCATTTCTTCTACCAGAGATGACCCTCTTGCTTCAGAAAGACTGTCCCCCAGATTCAACAAGCTTCTGCACATCTAAATCTAATCTCAACAGGATCTTCCTCAGAGACCTTCCCCGAGCCCCAGCCTGAGTCAAGTCCCTTTGCCATTGTTCTCAGGGCTCTCTACTTTTCTTCATGGCACTTCACATAGCATGTGTTTGATTCCCTGGTGATTATACAATTAAGGTTTGGTTTCCTGCAAAAGATTGAAAACACCAACAGAGCTGCACTTATGCCTGTTTTTCCTCACCATTGCATCCTTAGGGCATTGCCTGCTACATGCTATGTGATCAATATTTGTTGAATGAAGAATAGATGAATCCCTTGAGGGCTCCTAGAAATGAGAGTCAGAGTCTGAAGAGAACCTAAAGCCCAGCAAAAGAAAGTTGGAAGAGAGGCAGAGAAACATATTTTATTACTGTTAACATGGCTTCATTTTCCCCAGGCTGCATACAGTTGGCAACATAAGGTGTCAAATAAACTGTGGAATATCATACAACCATTAGAAATCATCTTTGTAATCCAAGTGTTTCATACATATGTCATAGTATATTAAAAAAACACTATGTAGTTATTCAAATTATATTGTAGTTTGATGTTTGTTAACATATGAAAAGGATCCTGATATATTATTTGTGCTTTTTTTCTTTTAAGAAAGCAGGTTTTAGAACAATTTGTAGAGATTGAAATTGCTTGGTTTAAAATTAGTATAAGGATATATGTACATGCTTTTTATATGCCAGACACTATGAGAAACATTTTATCTTTATATGAAGTATCTTATAACAGCCCTGTAAGGAAAATATTATCATTAGTGAAGATTTTGAAGATAAAAATGAAGTTTTTAGAGGTAGACCACTTGTCTATGGCTCAGAGCCAGCTAGATTAAAAGTTCTCTTTTTTGGTTAGTTAGGACTAACTAACTAACTAATTTCCTAAAATTTGCTAATTTTTTTACAAATAGAAATGGGTTAATTTGGTTTTGCAATAAAACATTTAACTTTAAAATATATTTAAATGTTTTTAATGGCAAAAAGTTTTTCTTTTTTTTTTTTTTTAAAGTTGAACATGTGGGATCTTTAGTTGCAGCACAAGAACTCTTAGTTGAGACATATGGATCTAGTCACCAGATGAGTGACCAAACCTGGGCCCCACTGCACTGGGAGCATGGGCCCTTAGCCATTGGACCACCAGGGAAGTCCCAGAAAGAAAACTTTCTTTATGCAGTATTTAAGGTCTTCCCTGTAGCTCAGATGGTAAAGAATCTGCCTGCAATGCAGGAGACTTGGGTTCGATCCCTGGGTCAGGAAGATCCTCTGGAGAAGGAAATGGCAATCCATTCCAGTATTCTTGCCTGGAGAATCCCATGGATAGAGGAACGTGGATAGAGGATAGAGGGGCTACAGTTCATGGGGTCGCAAAGAGTCAGACACGACTGAGCAACTAACCCACCACGTGCAGTATTTATTGTCAGATAGGATAGTAAAACAAGTATATGCATATATATATGGTATACTTCCAGTTATATTTTCTAAAATGCTGAAGGACCATACTAGAAGGAAATGGATACAAATGTTATAAATGAGTCTTTCTTTTTCTCTTTATTTAGACTTTTTTATTTCCCAAATTTCTTACAATGACTTTGCGTTTGCCTTCACTATTAAGAAATTTACCAAAGTTGCCTGCTGTATAGCAGTGAGCCCTGAGATAGTGCAACTTCAGACCAAATCCCCAGAAAGTATCTGAGCCAATTTCAACTCTCCTCCCACAGTGTCAGGTATACAAGAAAGAGATTTAAAATGTTTTCCTATAGTAATGTTAATTTTTATTTCAAAGCTTCATTTTCCAAGAATGGAAAATCTCCCTCTCAGTACACTTTACTCTCCTTCCTTCCCCAGCCCATATCTTCCTTCACCCCTGTCCATGCTCCCATCATAAGGATTTACCACTGTGTTTTAGTGCATCTCAAATATCAGGGAAAGAGTACCTATGTTAATATCTCAGAAATATATCCCCTCACATCAGTGGTGCTGAAACACTGAAACAAGCAATCTGATCCCAAACAGACCACGCTGGATTTACCCTTCTGAGTGACTGGCCTTTGCAAGGCGGACTAGGTTGTAAAATCCACCCTCCTGTGACTTCAAGTCAGCCAGGATGACAGAAGCTCTCTTTCCTCAGGTTGAGGATTTATTGTCAAATGGAGATAGAATCCTCTTTACCTAGAAAGGGTGGTCACCCCAGGTCATCCTGGAGGGAATGAAAGAGTACATGGAAGCCTCAGCTGGCAGCTGCTTTTGCCTGGTAAGTAGTCTCTCTGCTCTAGAGCAGATGGCGTTGGCCATGCCGCCTAAGTCACTCTGGAAAGTCATAAACACATTTAAATGCTGGCTTTGGTTTTCCACGTTGAATGTCCTTTGAGCTTATACTTTCATTTTTAAAAATATATCTTTTTAATTTACATATCTATATCTTTTGAGTTTGATATATGCCTAATATTATATGCACATATCACTAGCATTTATGTGATGTTTACTTGACAGGCTGGTCTGTCAGTGAATTTTCAATACCTACCTAACCCAGCGCTTGACACCTCCTGCCTGTGTACTAAGTTGCTTCAGTATGTCAGACTCTATGCACATCTGTGGACCATAACCTGCGGAGCTCCTCTGTCCGTGGGATTCTCCGGGCAAGAATACTGGAGTGGGTAGCCATTTCCTTCGTAAAGGGTCTTCCTGACCCAGGGACTAAAACCGGGTCTCTTATGTCTCCTGCATTGCCAGGCGCTTTATTTACCATAGTGCCACCTGGGAAGCCCCCTGGCGCCTCTTGGGCACTCATCTCTCTGTTGTATTGATGATAAATAAATGAACAGTAAATGAGTCCACCCTTTCACAAAAGGAAATTCCACAGATAACATGCACACAGCTATGACACAATTCAAAAATATATTATCTATAAAAATGACACCTGAAAGTCTTAGGGATAAGAGTGTAACTAGCTGCTTTCCTCAGAGCTCCAGAGCTGGAACAGACTCATCTGGCTGTGCGGATCCATCTGGAGCAGAAAATACTTAGAGCTGAGCCATACTGAGTGTGGGGGAGGAGGGAGATCCTTCTTTGTCCTCAGGTGTACTAGGTTCAGACCAGAATGGAGGCATGCCAGGGAACCTGAAGTGAGTCAGCTTCAAGCTTAGCTTATCTCACGACTCAGGAAGGCCTCAGGTAGAAGAGCATCCTTAGGTACCCAGGACCAGCCAGGCGTACACAGGTGGTGATTCCTCATAGTGGCTGTAGAGTACAGAATCATCCAAGAACCCAATCTCAAACACAGATCTCATAAGAAGTCTGGGAATTTGTAACCTGATGCCTGTGGACATCCTCTGTTTTTATTATCGTTGTCATGATCGTTAACTTTGCAATTATATTTATTTGAATACCTGCACACCAGGCAATGTACCAAGTACTTTGTTTCTAATCATTGTAATTATTTCCACATTACAAAGGAGAAAATAAGTCCCAGAGAGGGCTCACAGCTAGGAAAATGCTTGCCTTCTCAGCTCAAAAATCCATTACTGACTCCTCATTACCTGAAGTTCCTGTTTATATGTATATTTCAAAGAATCCTAGAGGGTGCCACAAAGGCCCTTCCGGAGCCATCTCAAGGCAAGTTACAGGTTTCTCCCCTGAAACACACATTTGATGAAGCTCTCCTGATTTCACCTATTTTCAATAATAAGCAGTCACACAAGATTTAATTTCATTTCTTTAGGGCTCTATTCTGATATTTGGAAAAAAAACCAGAAAGAAAGGAAGAGATTGAAGTAGGAAGGGAGGGATGGAAAGATTAAGAACAAACAGCCAGCCTAAACGAAGAAAATCTAATCTTAATTTTGGCATTTCTAGACCTTCAAAAATTTTCCCCAGGATATCATTCCTTAAGGAATCACAATCTCTATTCTTGAACACTTTACTCCCATTTAAAAAATTGTAAAGTGAAAAGAACTTTGAAGTTTGAAGAAGAGCAGAGGAAAAGAGAGAGTTTAAATTCATCGTCCTGTCTGATCTTCAACAGATCATGCGCTTTATTTTCAGTTACAATCAGTTTGATTCATCTCACAGTGTTTCCTGAGAAAATTCAAATGTTAAACCAAGGTAGACAGTCATGTTTCCTGTAAAATTAAAGGACTGTTCTGCTAGTATTGCCAAGAAGCTACTATCTGTTGATGCAGAAATAAGAGGGCTGCTCGTGTTATTTACCATTAGAAAGCATCCCTTAACCATTTGCATGCCACACATTTCCTTTGACTACCACTGCACTGCACACATGCCCAGGGCTGCCCTCATCACAGCTGACACTGGTGGACACAGTCATTTCGGGCTGGCTAATTGGCTATGTCGACTCCTCGAAATATGGAGTCTCTAATCTTTCTTAAGAAAACAATGTGGCAATACAAAATGTTCTTCAGTTAAAACAATTGCAAAAACATAAGTGAACATAGTAATAAATTTTCCAAAAGAAAATAGATCTTATAATTATAGTTCATGCTTGTGGGTAAATTAAAACCCGTACACTAAATAGGTGCAGTGTCTAAATGATGCCAACACTGTGTGCCAGAGGTCAAATCTATCCTAAAATAGATCTTACTTTTCCTGAATCATTCCTTTTGCTGTTGTAAAACAGTGGGGATTAGAGGATTCCAGAAAATGACATCTCAGAGTTTCCTCAGTGATGAGTCACCCAGCAGAACCTGGGGCAGGGAGTGGAGCTGTTTACATGAGTTTGGCCATTCATTGAGAGCTTCTCTTTTATGATGAGCTAAGATTTAAAGGCCTCTTTTAGAAAGGAAATAGGGAATTTAGTGGAGACCCAGAAGAGAAAAGAAAAAACAGAGATTCTGCTTTTCACAGTTACAAGTAACTGATAGAGATTTGAAACGAGAATAGATGCGAGCAGTCATTAAAGGCAGATAGATGATACTATGAGGACCTGATGCTAACTTGGGATAGTAGGTGAGGAAGAGAAGCTTATTTTGAGGGTGAAATGAATCCTAGCATATCACTGTCTGGTGAATATGTGTCAAGTAAATCATTCAGGTTCGAGAGAATGGATAAGGGCTTGAGGTGGAACATCTAGGGCCCCAAGGTCACAGAGCCCTTGCTGAGTGGAGTTACCGTAGTAGAGATGGTGCAAGATAGAGTGCCTGAGGGTACACGAACACACTGAGAAATGTCTCCCTCCCCAGGGGCCAGTGAGAGGGCAGATCCCAGGACAGGGCGATTTGAACTGCCTGAGACCCAAACCTGGAGCTGCCATTTGGAATCAGCTGTGGGTGAGATGGTCACCACATTTTAATAGGGTTCATCCAAATGTGTGTAATTTACCCTAGCCAACTCAGAGGGGGATCAGTGACAAAAAGAACAAGATGAGGGCTTCCCTGGTGGCTTAGTGATAAAGAATCCGCCCGCCAGTGCAGGAGACACGGGTTCAAACCCTATCTGGGAAGATCCCGTGTGTCATGGAGCAATTAAGCCCATGCACCACAACTATTGAGCATGTGCTCCAGAGCCGAGGAGCCACGACTGCTGAAGCCCCTGTGCCCTAGGGTCCGTGCTCTGCGATGACAAGCCACCACAACAAGAAGCCTGCACACCACACCTCGGGAGTACTCCCTGCTCGCTGCAACTAGGGAAAAGCCCACGCAACAGTGAAGACCCAGTGCAGTCAAAAACAATAAATGGAATTATTTTAAAAAATAAAAGCAATAAAATTTTTAAAAGCTGGATTATCTAGCTAAGACATATGGGATTCGCTTTAGTCAGATTAAGGAAAGAAATCTCCACTTTCTGTGTCAGCCAATTCTGTGCTAAAGTCAAAGAGGACCCCTGCCTCAGATGGACTAAAAGATGAGGTCATTCTCCAACTTGGTGACAGCGAGGATGAGGAGAGGAGGGTACCATGTGCTGGGGATGCTCTGTGCAGATGACAGGGGCCATCCTAGACAGGAGGCTGGAAAGAGACAGCAGTATAGCAACAGGAAAGGTGAAGTACGAGAAGGAAAGAATTAGGACTGCTTGAGGATGCTTATCCTTGCCCAGTCTGGAACTTTCCCTGCAGACATGTTGATGTATTTGATCTGGTCATTCAGTAGCTGGTGGGAAGTGTGAAAGCTCCCAGAGATTTCCAGTGATTACCTCTACCATCACACACCAAGGATGAAAAGAGAATTTATATAAGCAACATCTTTGTGAACACATCAGTGGCCCACAGTAATACTCTTCTTAACTCTACCTCAAGCCTCATAAAAGATATACAGATTGAATTTATCACAGAAATCTTGAAACAGGACAATGTCTTGAGCAGAAGGATGAGTGATACACAAAGTCCTGCCTAACTGCACCCTATGCAGCTGGGGCCTCTTTCCTGGGATAGTTCTCTAAACCCAATCTCTGAATTTTTACTTTCTCAGTAAGGATCGAATGTCATTTTTTCAGATATAACCCTTGTTGAGATTGTTGCTACTGGCCAGTTTTATACACTTTAAGTGAAGCCATAACCACAGACTTTTTGAATGAAATAATCCTTTATGCATAAGTTATGCTTTGTATCACATGACAGTGTTTGCATGAGTACAACTAACTGGCCAAGGGCAGGCCTTTGAGCTAAAGGCCTATAGTCTGATCAGCAGCTTATGAGTTGGCTGGAGCCAAAATGATACCTGATAAGGTTGTTCCCTAGGTGTTCCAGGCACACTGCAGTCAGATGATCCCTCTCAGGGACTTTAACTTAAAGAGAGATGGAAAGGAAGAGAACTTGAAGGATGCAAAAGTAAAGCAGTACACAAAAGCCTAAGACCTCAGGATGGCAGAGGCTATCAGTGGCAGCAGAGACAAAATGCTGAGTCACCAAAATGGTGAAATGCTGGGATAGACAGCGAGAGATGTGTCCTGTTGATGGAATATGGACGTAACCAACGGACCACCAAATGAGAGCAAGCAACGGGTATTTACTCTGAGCGTGCTATAGCAAGGGAGTTTGCCACTGTCATTTGCATTTTGGCAGGTACTCAAAGGCAGGCAGAGGAGTGGGAAAGCTTCACAATGGAAAAAGAAAGGCTTCAGCTAGGCTCTGATTGGAGGCTATGGCATGGGGAGCTGTAGGCGGGTGAACCATTCACAGAAGTGGGCCATCCTGTGTGATTGGTTAGCGGTGCACACTTGACTTTCTCTAATTGGTTTTAAATTGGAAGCAGGGACAAAAATTAGGGGAAGTTGTCAGTTATTAATTAGAATCCGGGCGTGTTGGGCTGATTGTTACAAAGGTTATCGTTTAGCTTCCTAAACTGTTGCTGGAGATAGCAACAGGCTTCCTGCAAGTGTGATTTTTAGCAGGTGGGTTTCCTGGGTTGTTTATTGCAGACAAGGGGTTGGTTTCCTGGGCAGGTTGCTGCAGGTTGGGGGTCGTGGGTCTGTTTTATGTTCCATCTCTCAGGAAATCTTTAGCATTTGTGTCTGAACAGATAATCCAGTTCTCTATAGTATCTGACTCTATGGTTGCTGAGACTGTTCCCTGTATTTTCTGTTTCTGAAATGCTTTCTGTTTCCAAAACTGGGGCTATCTCAGGTTTCACACAAATTCTAGGAAAACCCTTAGTTCCAGGTAAACCAGGATGGTAGGTCACCTACCTGTACATACTCTATATTAACTGAGTTAATAAGCAAAGCATTGATGGTTTTTAAGTTCTCATCATGCTCAATATTTCTGTCCCTTGAAAGATAAAACATCCTGGCTAATGCAAGGCAAAATGATATCCTCATGTTGAATAATCAGAATAGTAAAAAGTGCAGTAATCTAATATCATTTGCATGTGAGTGTGATAGCACACGGCCCTGGAAATTAGGAGGCCCGAGTTTGCTGCCAACCAGCTCTGTGACCTTGGACACATCACAGAGGAGCATGATGTTCACCTGTGCATGTCTGGACACAGTGTACAGATTTGGTTTTGACAATTCCTTCTCTATAGCTTAGAGCACATATTTTCTCATTTGTTAAATAGAGAGTCTAACAATCTAGATTTAAGATCATTGTGAGAAGTCTATGAAAAATAATGTATATAAAACAGTTGTCCCATTGCCTGGCACATCATATGCTTTAATACATTCATGCACACTGTGAATATATGTTCTTGCTAATACCTCTTGTTATGGACTGAGTTGTGCCCCCCCAACTCTCCCCAATTCATATGTTGAAGTCCTAACCCCCACCCCATAATTCAGAAGGAGACTATTTGAAGATAAAATATTGAAAGAGGTAATTAAATGAAAATGAGGCCATAAGGGGTGCAGCCTCATCCAGTAAGAGTGGTGTCCTTATAGGAAGAGATTAGGATACACACAGCTACAGAGGGAAGGTGATGTGAAGACCAGGGAGAAGATGGCCACCTACAAGCCAAGGAGAGAGGAAACCAATTCTGCGGATGCTTTGACTGCATACTCACAGCCTCCAGAATCATGGGAAAATTCATTCTTTTAGCCACCTAGTCCATGTTACTTTGTTATGGCCATCCTAGCAATCTAATATAGTTCCTAAAGATATATCATCCTGATTCAAATAAACAACTTAAGATAGAGTAGCAACATATTGTAATCTGCTATTTGGTTGATTATTGTCTGATCTGATCCATATCTGATTTTTGTATGTCACCAGTAAATATAATGCAAAATGTTTTTCAAGAGATCTCTGTAGCAAGCAAATGTTTGAATGTTTCAGAATGTTTCATGTTGACTGAAATTACATTAATTCGTGCTATATAAATCTTTAAATCATCTCTTGGGATTAGGATTTCAGTTTTTTCATGAACATCTGATTTCTAATCTCAATAAATGAGAAAATCTGTGTTTCAAAGACCAGTCTACACACTCCATGACAAAATAGAGTGTCCACATCACCAGAGGCAGTAAGATGCCTCTAGAAGAGAAGGCTGCTCTCAAGGAGTATTCCCTCTTCGCTCTCTGACACCCTCTGTTGCCAGGACTATAGCCTGGCCTGGTGTAGTCTTGTGAATCTTTGGGTACTGATGAGCTCAAGTGCATGAACAACCACATGGAGGGGTTCCTCCTGCAGGGGTCTGCTGGAGAGAGACAGGGGTGGCCCCTGTCCTGAATCTGTCGCCCCTATGATAGACTGGCTTCTAATAAAGCAACCAGTTAAGGGAGGCCTTAGCTGGCGGCTCATATGGTAAAGAATCTGCCCACAATATGGGAGACCCAAATTTGATCCCTGGGTCAGGAAGATCTCTTGGAGAAGGGAATGGCAATCTCCTCCAGTATTCTTACCTAGAGAATTCCATGGACAGAGGAGTCTGGTGGGCTATATAGTCCAAGGGGTTGCACAAGCTGGACACAACTGAGTGACTAACACTTTGAGGGAGGGCAGACTATTTCAGTGATTCCAATTAAAAAGTCAAGGCTGCAACTTCAATAGACTTTTCAACCTAAAAGACTTGAATCCGTTTTTTGCACAGGTTATCTGCAAATGCCTGACTGGTTTTCAGAGAAACAAGGGCTGCTCCATTTCCTACATTCCCAGAGGAGAGTATGAGCTACTCTCACTGAGGAAACAGCTATTCACCTGGCTTGGGTGTCAATTCCCTTCAAAAAGACAGGACCAGAGCAAGAGAATAAAATAAAATTGAATTAAACATAAAAAACAGGCCATACTACATCATAACCACAACTAAAGCAAAGTAATACCGCAGCACGCCAGGCCTCCCTGTCCATCACCAACTCCCGGAGTTCACTCAGACTCACATCCATCGAGTCCGTGGTGCCATCCAGCCATCTCATCCTCTGTTGTCCCCCTTCTCCTCCTGCCCCCAATCCCTCCCAGCATCAGAGTCTTTTCCAGTCAGTCAGCTCTTTGCATTAGGTGGCCAAAGTACTGGAGTTTCAGCTTCAGCATCATTCCTTCCAAAGAAATCCCAGGGCTGATCTCCTATAGAATGGACTGGTTGGATCTCCTTGCAGTCCAAGACCCTCAAGAGTCTTCTCCAACACCACAGTTCAAAAGCACCAATTCTTTGGCGCTCAGCCGTCTTCACAGTCCAACTCTCGCATCCATACATGACCACAGGAATACAAACATTTGGATGTTTTTAATTACTACAGAAAATAGCTACGCTGACTCACTTCTTAAAATTTTTAATTGGAGGGTAATTGCTTTACAATGTTTGTGTTGGTTTCTGCCATACAACAATGTGAATCAGCTATAAGTATACATATGTCCCCTCCCTCTTGAACCTCTCACCCCTCTAGGTTGTCAGGGAGTACTGCATTGAAGTCCCTGTGTTATACAGCAACTTCCCATTAGCTATCTGTTTTACATATGGTAATGTATATGTTTTAATGCTACTCTTTCAATTCATCCCACCCTTCTCTAACCTCCTCTGCCCTTGAGTCTGATTTATTTTTCAATAGCTTTTCAAATATTTTGAAATCACTTAGTGCTGCACTCTGAGAATCCTTAGTTTGGGAGATGTTCTGTTCTCCAAGGAGCCAAACGGCAGTTCCCAACCCACCATTACAAAGTTAAGGGAAGTTGCCTGTGACTTTGAACTTCCAAATTTTTTCTCAAGTGAAAAGGAAGGTCAGAGGGGAAAAAAAGGTTTAACTCTTTGGTCTTAGAATGTTCACGCAGCCTACAAAATCCCTACCGGTCTTTTTCCTTTTTCCAGGGACTGTGGCAGTCAAGTGCCAGAATGATACTCTGTGAGCTGCAGCAGTGGGTCTCTCTACTCTTCTAAGCACAACTATAACTTAGAACAGCTTTAATAACCTTCTCCAAAGGTATAATAGTAATTTAAATGCAAACTTCTGCTCTCCCAAACACAGTCTTTCAGGCTTAATTTCTTTCTTGCCTTGTGCATATTGTAATTATTTTAATATGAACCAAGGGCAAAAGGATAGTTTTCCACCACATCCCTCTACTTGATTAAGTCCTAATCTACACCCAACTCAGAGCCCTCTAACAACCTCGAAGAAACTTCTCCCAGTGAATCTACTTCCATCCTCTCAAGTGTCTTACAGCACCATGTTTGTCCATCTATAATAGCACTCAACACACCAGAAATGCCTCTCAACACTGGGTTACACACTTTTTGAGAAGAGAAACAGTATATGATTCTTCTGTGCATTCTCAGAGCCCAGCACTGTCCCTGGAATACAGGGGAAGTAATTCCATATTGAGTTGAATTTTCAAGACTCTATGGAAGTCAAAGATACCTTTGGACACCTCTGTTTTATGAAAACTCATCCATGATCAAGATCTAAAAATAAAGACAGTCCCAAGATAATGCTAACACTTGATATTCTGTCTTTGTGACAATTTTCTTTAAAATTATAGAAACAGTTTCAGATCTGTTTGTACATCCACGGGATTTCCCAGACAAGAATACTGGAGGGGGTTGCCATTTCTTCCTCCATGGAATCTTCCCAACCCAGGATTGAACCTACATCTCCTGCATTAACAGGCAGATTATTTACCACTGAGCCACCTGGGAGGCTTATCAGAGTCATTGTCCTTGGGAATCATTAAAATTATTGAGGGAAGAGCTGATGTCAAAATCCTTGCAACTCTGAGAGTTACAATTATTAGAGGGAGAGCTGAAGTATGTTAAGGACTTTCTGAGTTCTCTTTCTGTTTCATGAAGAAGGGCAAGACTTTGAAAGAATTAAATCAATTTTTGCCTTGTATACTTATCTCCATGATCATGAAATTTTCACAGTCACAAATATTAGTGACACTCGAAAGGAGTTTATTATTTTAGAGTTAGACCATGTCTTTTCTTAACATATTAAGACCTCATTCAATAAAAATGTACAATTTGCTATCTTCTGGGTGCAATGATAGATGCTGAGATTATAGCCATCACTAATCTTGTCCTACTCAAAATCCAATTGTCTTGCCCCTTACTTTCTTATTAATTTTGTTCAAGGTAACAATGTGCTGGGGTTTCCCTGGTGGCTCAGTGGTAAAGAACCCACCTGCCAATGCAGGAGATGTGGGTTCAATCCCTGGGTTGAGAAGATCCCCTGAAGAAGGAAATGGCAGCCCACTCCAATATTCTTGCCTAGAGAATCCCCGTGGACAGAGGAGCCTGGTGGGTTACAGTCCATGGGGTTGCAAAGAGTCAGACACAGCTGAGTAACTAAAGAACAACAACGACATGTTGAACTGCAAGTCTCAGTTCAATTAAGTGTGGCAGAGTCACACCATCATGGACAATAAAACATAAACTACAGTTTTCTGGGAGATCATCTTTATGCTCTTAAGTCATTTGGGGGCCTATTCTTTGTTACTTGCAGCTGAGTGGAGTTCTGACAATATAGCCAGGCAAGCCCAGTTGAAGAGTGGCGGTTATCTGCCGGAAGAATGATGGGGCTTAAATGTTGATGTCTCATATCCTGAGCCTTTTATCTCCCGACCAACCTGAAATCTTCTCTGTGGGTGGATGAATGAGAAGAATTGAGGAAATACACCTTCCTCTGTTTTAGGGAAGGAAGAGGATTATGGGCCCATATGATTACCATCAGGCCAAAGACACAGTGTGGGTGTTCGTTGCAAAGTAGCCATGTGTGAATGAATCCATTTGGGGGTGTGTTCTGGGGAGGGGTAAAGAAATAAAGTTCAAAATGAAGGTCAGTTCCCATTGTGCTATGAAACACCTCCAGGGCAGCAATCTGGCCCTTCCCAGGAAGGCAATATGATCATTACAGGAGGATGTGTGTGTCTATATTTGCTCAGTCATATCTGACACTTTGTGACCCTGTGAACTGTAGCCCTCCAGGCTCCTCTGTCCATGGAATTCTCCAGACAAGAATACTGGAGTGAGTTGCCATTCCCTTCTCCAGGGGATCTTCCCAGTCCAGGGATCAAACCCAGCTCACCTTCATTGTTGGCAGACTCTTTACCATCTGAGCCACCAGGGAAGTCTACAGGAGGATACAGAAGGCATTTATTTCTTATTTCTCTAAATCCAGATTTCCTTACAGACACTGTCATTGATGCCCTTGGAGAGAAGGTGGTCTGGGACAAGAATTTCCTTCTTAGCAAACAAATCGTGGCTGAAAGTCCAGGCCCGTGGTGGAGGAATACTGGATTAGAGGAGGGATTGAATGAAGTGAAATGGAGTGACAGGACTGCATTGCCTGCCTCTCCTTTGAAGTCACCTCAATCTTCAGATCATCTTTGTAACAATCATTTACTTTTGCCTAGAGAAGTAAAGTCCCACTGTTACAGGTAAATATAGAAAGACACTGGAAACGCAGGCCTTTGAGGAGCCTGAATCCTCTATAGGAAGCTACCTCATGCCGATGACAAAGAGATAATAAAGCGACTCCAGCTGGCCTGATGGGTGTTTAGGAACTCAAATAGCTGCTTCCGGATGGAGCATTCACACCTTTCACACTCTTTCAGCGGAAACAGTTATTGGCTCACTTGTGAGATAGAAAGTCTTTCCAATTAAGCATAAAGGCACAAGATGAGAGCTGGCAAAGTCTCCCGGAGGGGTCCACCTCGCATTGCAACCTGAGTCCCTGCTGAGAACAAGGGTAGCTCTATGCACATCAGATGCTGTGGTCGCAGGCAAGGGACCAGGGTGCTGAGGATGGAGTCCTTGCTCATTTTTTCTGTATTATGTCATTTCTGGTGTTGGAGTCTTTAATAATTTTTTCAGTCATAACCATAAATCCTTTCTGAGCAGCTATATGTGTATGTGTGTGTGCATGCGTGCATTTCTCCTGTATGTTTGGAGAGAAAGGAAAATGAGAGGGAAGAAAAAGCTTCCTTCTCCCTGGAGACTGACATATTTGCAATCATATGAGATGTTTATAAATAAATATATTTACAGTATTTTCTGAATGGCTCAGTTATAAGAAACACAAAGAAGAAAGGATTGGACTAAATAAAAAGTCCTAGGAAAGGGTCTTGCTACTTACAGAGCAGGCTTTTTTTTCTCTCCATCACCTGCCTACCCGGTCTGGCCAATTCATGTTGCCAAGGCCAGTGACTCAGCAGAGAGTGCCTCCAGCAGCTACTGAATGACACCCTGTGAGCTGCAGCTGTGGGTCTCTCCACTCTTCTAAGCAGCAGAGTGACCGGGGAGGTATCGTGTCTTTGTTCTTCCTGTTTCCATCTTGACATGCATGTCCACTGCTGCGTGCATTTTCTGTATGTTTCTACATTGCCTCCTTATTATAAAGTAACCCAGTAAAGTGCTGCTAGAGAGACCTCCTGCAGTCTTCAGTCTCAAGTCTGCAATTTTCTGATCTGACTTGGCCTTTAGAACAGTTGGATAGCTCCAACCCCTGGCAAACATTGCTTGGAGCTGTGCACTGGGGGTGTGTTGCTTTATGACACGGTCAAGTGAAAGCATATGCTTTCCTCTGTGTTGGCTTTCTCCGTGCTCAGAGCAGCAATCAGCCCAATCAGGTCAACCCTGATGAAGCAGATGAGAAAACCCAAGGCTTCTTATTGTTACTGAGAAAAGCCCATGTTCAGTTTCCTTGATCTCTTTAGAGGAGTTTACCCTTTATCTGGAGACAAAGAATTTCCCTCCATGGTGAAAATCATGGATTTACCATTAGATGGAGCTCAATGAAAGAAAGAATAGAGAATGGGCTATTGCTGTGTTAGAAAGAGGTTTTTCCTGGGAATAGTATTAGAAGTGTGAAGGGGCGAGTTTCACGCTGGTATGTGGTTTACAGGGGGAACCTCCTCAGTAACGTGAACTCAGCAGATAATCTGTCTGACATTAGTGACATCAGTGCAAACCCACGAGCATGACCATCAGAGCGAAAACTGTCAAACATGAAATACAAGGCCCTAGGAAACGATAGCAAACCTAATAGGATAATCTAGTTTATATGACGGGGTGTAGTGTATATGAGCAAACACAGAGTCCTCATAATTTATAAAGTGAGGTCTATCTACATGTGTGTTCATGTTCAGTCCTGTCTGACTCTCTGTGACCCCATGAACTGTAGCTTGCCAGGCTCCTCTGTCTATGGAATTTTCCAGGCAAGAATACTGGCATGGTTTGCCATTTCTTACTCCAGGAGATTCTTTCCAACCCAGGGATCGAACCCACGACTCTTTCATCTCCTGCATTGGCAGGTGGATTCTTTACCTCGGTGCCACCATCTGGCTCATCCCACTTCCATGCTTCTTAGTTAACCACACTACCGTCTCCCAAATGAAGAAAACTAGAGTCAAAGAGACATGCAGCCTGAAAAGAGAAAGGTCACTGAGTGTTTACAGTTAAAAGGCAGTTTCCAGTATGGCTCTGTGTGATGGGGGCATGAAGGCTGAGCCAACTGCCCAACCAGGAAAGATTGTTCTCTTTGCATTGTTCTCTTCTCATTGCCAAATCAGGATGTACAGGATCCTATGTAATAAGGAAAATGTGTATTTCATGGGAGAAATACAGCACTTCTGAGGGACACGGAGTTAAAAAAAAAAAAAAAAAAACCTCAAAGGGTTTTCTTAATACCAAGCCAGTAATATAATTTAATTGTATCATAACCATTTATATTCCATTGAGTGACACTGGGAATTTGTGAAGGACATTTCATCTAAACACTTCTATGTGATGAGATTTTACATTACCATGAGCTTAAAACATCAAGGGAAAGAAAATAAAAATAAATCATGTCACTTGTTTGTTTGTACCCACACTAAACCATCATACTATAAGCATTTAAAAGGTGAATTTGTTTCTATGAACTGATCTGTACTGTTCAGTTTTTGAAAAAGTCATTTTCCTTCTCTTTTCTCATATACACAGGTACAATTCTTCTCTTCATGCAGGGATGGACTATTTGTCCTTTTCTTTCTTCCTGTATGTATAAGTTGACATGTCATAAGAGATGTGCCTTTAAAACTTTTACAAATCAAAATATGTCTTAATTGCCATGAGATAGTCTACTACGCTTTGGAGAAGGAAATGGCAATCTACTCAAGTGTTCTTTCCTGGAGAATCCCATGGACAGAGAAGCCTGGCGGGCTACAGTCCATGTGTTACAAAGAGTTGGACACAACTGAGCGACTAATGCGATGCAAGTGTACTACGCTTTGGGCTTCCCTAGTAGCTCAGCTGGCAAAGGATCTGCCTACAATGCAGAAGACCCTGGTTTGATTCCTGGGTTGGGAAGATATGTTAGAGAAGGGATAGGCTACCCACTCCAGTATTCTTGGGCTTCCCTGGAGGCTCAGCTGGAAAAGAATCTGCCTGCAATGAGGGAAACTTGGGTTCAATTACACTATTAGAAATAATTTCAGAGAAAAAAGCATCTTTTAGGAGGTAAGTAATTAAACTGTTGTATATCTTTTCTCATAAAAAGTTCATACATGCTGTGTATAATATTAACTGTTCTACACAGTGTAATAGATTGTGGTGCTCTCTTCTCATGTGGCAGGTGTTCCCAGCTTGGTCAACTAGCTCTTATTTTCTAGAAAGATGTCTGAGAGGTCCTCAAAGATTCCAAAGGTCTAACCTCCTTTCCTAGACTTTCAATGACAACCTTACATGCCTTCATGTACCTCCTGATTTCCACTCTAAGAGTCTCCAAGAAGATATTTTCTTCCAAAGAATCAGGGAAGAAATCTCAAGAGGCTGAAAGCAAGATGCAAGATTAGGAAGACAAAAAAGCATAATTAAGTGTCATGGCACTAGTCTGTGATTCAACATCAGGCTTATCAGTGAGTTCAGTTCAGTCGCTCTGTCATCCAACTCTTTGTGACCCCACAAACCGCAACACACCAGGCCTCCGTGTCCATCACCAACTCCCAGAGTTCACCCAAACCCATGGCCATTGAGTCAGTGATGCCATCCAACTATCTCATCCTCTGTCATCCCCTTCTCCTCCTGCCCTCAATCTTTCCCAGCATTAGGGTCTTTTCCAATGAGTCAGCTCTTTGTATCAGGTGGCCAAAATATTGGAGTTTCAGCTTCAACATCAGTCCTTCCAATGAACACCCAGGACCGATATCCTTTAGGATGGACTGGTTGGATCTCCTTGCAGTCCAAGGGATTCTCAAGAGTCTTCTCCAACACCACAGTTCAAAAGCATCAATTCTTCGGTGCTCAGCTTTCTTTATAGTCCAACTCTCACATTCATACATGACTACTGGAAAAACCATAGCCTTGACTAGATGGACCTTTGTTGACAAAGTAATGTCTCTACTTTTGAATATGCTATCTAGGTTGGTCATAACTTTCCTTCCAAGGAGTGTCTTATAATTTCATGGCTGCAATCACCATCTGTAGTGATTTTGGAGACCCCCAAAATAAAGTTAGCCACTGTTTCCCCTGTTTCTCCATCTATGTGCCATGAAGTGATGGGACTGGATGCCATGATCTTAGTTTTCTGAATGTTGAGCTTTAATCTAACTTTTTCTCTCTCCTCTTTCATTTTCATCAAGAGGCTTTTAGTTCCTCTTCACTTTCTGCCATAAGGGTGGTGTCATCTGCATATCTGAGGTGACTGATATTTCTCCCAGCAATCTTGATTCCAGCTTGTGCTTCATCCAGCCCAATGTTTCTCATGATGTACTCTGCATATGAGTTAAATAAGCAGGGTGACAATATACAGCCTTGACGTACCACTCTTCCTATTTGTTCCATGTCCAGGTCTAACTGTTGCTTCCTGATCTGCATACAGGTTTCTCAAGAGACAGATCAGGTGGTCTGGTATTCCCATCTCTTTCAGAATTTTCCACAGTTCATTGTGATCCACACAGTCAAGGGCTTTGGCATAGTCAGTAAAGCAGAAATACATATTTCTCTGGAACTCTCTTGCTTTTTTGATGATCTGGAGGATGTTGGCAATTTGATCTCTGGTTCCTCTGCCTTTTCTAAAACCAGCTTGACCATCTGGAATTGCACGGTTCACATATTGCTGAAGCCTGGCTTGGAGTATTTTAACCATTACTTTACTAGCATATGAGATGAGTGCAATTGTATCAGAGAGTACCTGGATTAATTCGGATTCCTATTCCTGCATTTACCCCCCTTTAAAAAAAAAAAAATAGATAGATAGATAGATAGATGCTGCAGGACTCAGTGACTGGGAAATGAGAGGCGGAAAGGGATCAGAAGGATGTGGGGTTCCTGACGTGGATCACCAGTGGGTAATGGGCCCTTCACTGTGCTCATGATGGGCATTTCTGCAGGTTCAGTACTAGACTGGTAAGTGCAGAACGCATCTGTCTGCACTGGGTAAAAGACAGTGTTATAAAGAATGGCAAGACTAGGACTATATTTGTATAATGTTATGAGGTTTTCAAAGTATTTTCAAAAACACTATCTCTTCTGACACAGCAATCTGACAAAGTATGCAGGTTAGTTATCAGTAGCCTTGTTTTAGAGATAAAAAAACTGAGGCCCCAAATGTTGAATGATTTTCCAGAGGTCACAGGGGAAATAGGTGGTGGGGTGGGGCTTGACCTTTAGTCTGCTGGCTCTTAAATCTTCAGGGCACTGAATTTAGTATTTAATTATTTTTCATAACTTCATGAGGGTTAGGTTGCTGGTTTGTAGAGTATAAATTCTCTGAAGCAGAGGATAATAGTGTGTATGTAGTCCTGGAGTTTCTTGATCTTAGCCACAGGTTGTCTTGTGTGTTGTAGGGTGTTAGGAAGCAACCCTGGCCTCTGCCCACTAGACCACTAAAGCCAGTAGTGTTCTCCAAGCTGTGGAAAGTAAATATGCAAGCAGGCATTCCAAATATTCCCTGGAGGGCAGATCATCCCAGTTGAAAATCAGTGATTTAGTTACTTTGCAGTCCTAAGCACAGAGGAGAAACCCAGTAAATTTCTGCTGATTGACTGAAAGCTTACATGCATTCTGAAATGCTTTTAAAAAGAAACCAGTCAGACAGTGAAGTTAAAATGGTATGTAAGGTCAAGGACATTGCCTGTTTTAGAGTTTGGAATGGTGCCTAACAAATCAGGAAGGTTGTGGTGGTGACTGTGCTTGTGCTGACTAGCAGATTAGTTTTATAGGGATCAATGTGGGAAGAGGAGAGGGACATTGTTTCTCTCATACATAGGTATGTGCACAATCCTGCGTCTCCCTGCACATGGCAATAGGGGAGTCTTGAGTACAGGATGCACTCATGTATATTTCATTTGTTTAGAAATCCCAGCCACCATAGAGCAGCTCATTAAAGGGCTGTGAGTAGAAGGAGCCCAGGATTTGAGCACCTTGGAAGTGGAGTCTATTTCTATCTCCGCTGCTAACCGAGTAGTAAGACCTTTGGCAGGTTACTGCCAGTCTCTGAACTGAAAGTCCTCATTCACAAAATGAGGTTGGAATGTATTTTCTCACAGGCTTCCCAGGTGGCGCAGTGGTAAAAATCCGCCTGCCAGTACAGGAGACACAAGAGCTTCAGGTTCGATCCTGAGTTGGGAAGATCCCCTGGAAAAGGAAATGGCAAACCCACTCCAGTATTCCTGCCTGGAATTCCATGGACAAAGGAGGCTGGTGGGCTGCAGTCCTGGGGTTGTAAAGAGTTGGACAAGACTGAGCACCTGAGCACCTTCCGAACATTTACTGATGATTCCGAGATAACGGGTTCTTGATCTTCTATCTGCAAACCTGGAGACTGCATGTGTTCCCGAATTCAAGCGTTTCTGTCTTTCAAAGGTAATAAAGTTCATAAAACATTTTAAATAACACTTTCAAGGGGGCTAAGGCAGCACTCTCAAATCAAACACATTAATATTTCTCCAGTAAAATGTTTGGCTGTTCACACTTGGTGAAATAAGTGAATATAATGAACAGCCTCACATCAGTTCAGGTAAAATTTTGTTGCCAAACAAATTTGCCACAAACACAAACAAACAAAAACCCTTTTGGTTTTTACACCACTTTTAACGTCAGAATTGTGGGTATGTAATCATGGGAGTGCAAGTCGCTCAGTTGTGTCCAACTCTTCACGACCCCATGGACTGCAGCCTACCAGGCTCCTCCGTCTAGGGATTTTCAAGGCAAGAGTACTGGAGTGGGGTGCCATTGCCTTCTCCGAACAAATCAAGTTATAGCTAAGTAAAATCTGCGAAATAAGCCTACGAATACTTTTTAACTCTTTGGGAGATATTTTATTAAAAATAAATAAATAAAAAGTCTTTTCTTAATATTTATTCTTCTGGCTTCCGAATTTCAAAGTTAACACAATAGGCCTTTTTTCAGGCCTTAATTTTGATTCTAACATTTAATTATGATGCAAAATGTATTATCCCAGGTAATGTGTTTGAGAAAAGCATAAATGGAAAATGAAATGAATTCCTTCTTTCCCTTAGTTTTGCATATAATGAATTTCATGAAAAGAATAACTGAATGAAAACTTACCAAAATAAAGACAGCACAACTTAACAAATAAAATAAATAAAGTATTACTGTTTTATTTATATTAATCAGGGTCATGTCAACCTACAGCTTGGAAAAATGAAGAGGGAGCAGTATGCGGTGAATATCATTCAGGGGCAGTGCCTCGAGAAGGCTTGGGTGGGTTGGACGGGAGTCTCCCCTGGGGAGTTCTGTTCCCAAATGACTGTTAATAGCATGCCAGCCATGGCGCCTTCCTTCCCCGCTCAGCACCTTCTGTCGCGCATTGCTAGTGCTTCACAACAGGAAAAGCACCTCTGAGCCAAATACGCTAGGAAGTACCAAGAAGAGCATGCGTGCTCACAGCACTGAAAGGGAAACCAAGGGAGGCAATGAGCCAGCAGTAGTTATCATGCAGTCTTTCCATCAGGAGCTGAGAGCAGGATACAAGTGTCTCGCCCTTTCTGTGAGCAGCCAAACTGTACACATTTCAAGCCATAGAGAAATGAAAGACAGAAAGTGTTGGGAAAGGGACAGAGGGAGGAAGACGAAGAGGCAGGGAAGAGTTTGTGAAATAGTGTTGGTTCTGGAAATATTTCCAGGAAATATCTGCCATTTAAGTCATCCATTTCATCACTTTCATGACTCTGCTGCTGATGCTGATAAACGTCTATCAGTGTGTGAGGCTTGGGGAGTACAGTGAGGAACAAGACATTTGAAACTTAGCGCTTGATGACGTAAACAGACAATAAACAAGTAAGAAGAAAGATTTCAGATAAATGCTGTGAAAGAGAACATTTGTGTAATCGAATGGCACTTAACCTCTATGGGATACTTCTGATGGGATTTTTCGGTGGAGGCTTCTCTAGGAGGTGTTAGAAGGAGGAGAATAAGTTGGCCCTGGGAGGCACTCCCAGTGCCAAAGCCAGAACACAGGAGCACAGGAAAGAGCGCGGAAGAGACGGGAGGTGGGCGGATGAAGGGGCAGAAGAGGCAGGATCCAGGCTGCAGGACCGTAAGTCACAGTGAGGAGGCTGTGCTTTATGGCAGGGGCAAGGAAAAGGCCCGGAAGGGCTTCAGCAAAGGACAGGTGATCTGGTTTACGTATTAAAACAAACATGTCAGCTGTTTTGAAAAAGGACACGGGTGAAACTGAGAGCACTAGTTAGAAGGCCAATGTGGATGAGGATATGTAAGAATTTAAGAACCCTCTAATACCCTAAGACTAAGGGTTAGTTAATGAGAGGATGAGATATTACCTTTTCACATCATTGTCTTCCAAGCTTATAATTTGTGTAAGTTTTACACGTATCTATTTATGTTGTCGACTTGAAACGTCTGTATGATTAAAATACATTTATTTCTTGGTGTGGGTGCTTTTTTATATTCCAAATATGGACAAGACATCCACAAAGACCATCTTGTTAAAGACCTAAGCATTCACACTATCATCAGATGAACAATTCCTCTTTAACTTGTCCAGCTCCCGTAGGATATTAAAGACTTACATCATATTTTCTTTCAACCCTTACCTTCCTAGGCTGAGAAATATCTGATTCATATAGATGCCCCTTTGTTATTGTAGCTATTTTCAGTCCTCTTGCCTCTCTTTTTCAATTGACTAGTGGATTTTCTTGAGGTGTAGAATTAGCGCTGCATGTGAAAAGCCAAACGTGAATCCTGTGTTTTATTGTGTTTCCTTTAGAGCAAAATTTTACCTTGTTTTGGCATTTGTAGTACGCTTCAGTGGGTCAGAAGTTTGTTCCAGCTCAGAACCGTGAAAGATAAGAGGATCAGCTCTATTCAGGATAAGGAGATCAGCTCTATTCAGGATAACGCAGGCGTGAGTACCAGGAGATGAGTCATCCAGGGCCATCTTGGAGGCTGCCTACCACACACAGGACAGTAACTAGAACAGGAAGGGACCTGCAGGGGAGGTGTACATCATGGAACCAAACACACCCCAAGGAGACCAACTGCTGTCCTTTAGGGGATGACCTGCTTGCCAGATGCAGAATCTGGAAGGCGTGGCAGCCGCGTGACGTCTAGAAGGTAAGGGGCCACGCATGTATTGTCACAAGGGCTCAGATCAGGCATCAAAACATGGCCGTGATTCATGCTGGAGCAGGAAGTATTCTGATTCAAATGGGCATGGAGCAGCATCTGGGAAAATAGTTATCATTCACTCATTTAGTAAATGTTTACTGAAGAACTATGGGTGAGACAGCAAAAGAAACACAGATGTAAAGAACAGACTGTGGGACTCTGCAGGAGAAGGCAAGAGTGGGATGATCTGAGAGAATAGCATTGAAATCTATGTATATTATATGTGAAATAGATCGCCAGCCCAGGTTCCATGCATGAGGCAGGGTGCTCAGGGCTGGTGCACTGGTATAACCCTGAGGGATGGGATGGGGAGGGAAGGGGGAGGGCAGTTCAGGATGGGGAACACATGTGCGCCCGTGGCTGATTCAGGTCAATGTATGGCACAGACCACTACAATATTGTAAAGTAATTAGCCTCCAATTAAAAGGGGAAAAAAATAAAGTAATTGAATTTTTTAAAAAAAAGAACAATGGGCACTAAGGCTACAATGCGAAGATTGCCTCCCTGACATCATGGCACTCAGAATTCAGGAGAGACTCTGTCTAAGTGAAAAGGTCACTACAATGCGAGGAGGTCTGTGATAGAATGCAGGGTGGTGGGGATCTGTTAAGGGGAACATTTGACCAAGAATTAAAGATCAAGAGGGTGAAAAGAAAAAGTAACAATGGCACCAAAGCTTAAAAAGAGTTGGAAATGAAAGACGGGGAGACAGAGAATATTCCAGACCATGAGTATAGCACTGGGAACAGAGATGACCCTGGAACAAGAAAGAGCCAGTCCCTCAAGGCAGCTGAAAGGTGTCTAGAGCTATGCATGCCACCCTGAGGCAGCAAGACTGACAAGGGAGTGGCAACCCAGTGCACGGTTTCAGATGGGGCAATGGGGTAGGACCACAACCTCAGGAGGCAGGAAAGCTCAAAGAGAGGGAAAGGAAGGTGCAGCCCTGGAGTCTTCCAGACAGGAATCATGAGGCTAGAATAGATATTGGGCAGGAGGTCTAGCCAATGTAGGTAGCATCTAAGATGGGAGGTCTCTCGTTTGTTCATATCAGAAGCGGTCATTTTCATGAGAGTGCTGGCACAAGGAGGACCAGGAGAGGCAGGGAGGGACCCTGAGAGGCAAGGAGCTGAGAGGTTGAGGCAGTAGATGAGCAGAGGAGACCTCAGACAAGAGTATCAAGAAGCTAATGCCAGAGTGAAGACAAAGCAAATAAGGGTCAGGAGCTAAACTCACCACGTCTGGACAAACATCCCTTCACACAGAGCCCCCAGGCTTCTTGCCAGGAGAAGAGTAGCTTCTCAGAAAGCCATCCCAGACCAGAGAAGGGGGAAAGAGTCTGCTTGAAATTAACTTCGCAAAGCAGGGCAGAAATGGTGATGTCTCTGGTGCCTAAAGTCAGAACAGACCTAGGGTAGTAAGCCTGGATGCCATTGCCTCCATTAAGTCAGAGATCTGCAGAACAGATTGGGAGACTCGCATGGGCTGAGCTTTCAACAAGGGTCCGTCGGTGGTCCTGATGGTGGAGAAAATAAGCAGGACCCAGCATACAATGGTTCCTGACTCACAGAAAGTGTGAGGCTGTGCATTATTTCTTAAACTTTAGTCTGCATCAAAATAATGTGAATCCTTGCTAAAATACAGGTTTCTAGGGCTCACCTCTAGGCATGCCAATTCAGCTGAGCAGGAGTGAAGTGCGGTGTCAGTCTGGAGAAGGGAATGGCTACCAACTCCATTATATTTTTTACGTTTTTGTGTTTTATGAAGACTTGTGGGTAATTCTCAGGCCAAGAAGGGGCAGATCATGCTTTGAAAACAGTTCTTTGGAACTTGAAATTTAGCCTGATCGCTAAGAGTGTGGGCTCCATAGCAAGGCTGCATAGATATCAATGCCCGGCTCTGTCACTTCCCACAGACTCCCAGAAGGTCAGCCTATGCCTCAGTTTTCTCAGCTGTAAAAGGGGGTGATGATACCTACCTGACTGGGTAGTTGCAGAGGTTAGACAAGTTAGTAAGTGTAAAGTACACCACCTAGCACAGTTTGAATTCTTAATGTTAGCAATTAGCTGCAAACTTACACAGAAGGGCTTGAAAACCTGTTTAGCAGAATTTACATGTGAAATTCCAAGCCTCATGGATTTTTGTAGGCCTCAAGATTTCTGGTTCAAGAAAAAGAAATAAAATTTGCATCAATATCCATTTCTGTCTCCACTGATCAATCAAATACTTTTCCTTTCTGCCTGTCCTGAAACTCCTGAACTCAGTATAATTACTTGAAAATGTTAAAAAATGGGAGGAAGTCAGAAACAGTATTGGAAACACTGATCAAATGGTGTAAAGATGACTGTCATTTTTGTGATGTGCTTCTTCCCTGCCGCATTCGAAGGGCGATGTGTGTGATGAGCTCTGATTGGGCCCCATCTTTCACCCGACCACCCGTCGTACTGCTCAGTGGGCAATACCAAGCACTCGCCAAACTCACTCTGCCCTGATGCTTAGGTACTCAGATATCATCATTCAGCCCAGCCCTCTGATTTGCTACGATGAGGACAAGGTTGATGACAATTTCCACCTCCATAATTCTCAGCCATTTCCTCTGTAGGGATATAAGGTAAGTCATACTGTCCCTACCCACGCCAGTACTTTTGCCTGGAAAATCCCATGGACAGAGGGGCCTGGTAGGCTGCAGTCCATGGGTCGCGAAGAGTCGGACACAGCTAAGTGACTTCACTTTCACTTTTCACTTTCATGCACTGGAGAAGGAAATGGCAACCCACTCCAGTGTTCTTGCCTGGAGAATCCCAGGGAATGGGGAGCCTGGTGGGCTGCCGTCTATGGAGTTGCAGAGTCAGACACGACTGAAGTGACTTAGCAGCAGCAGCATATTGTCCCTATTCTTATAAATGAGGAAGCTGGAGCCCAAAAAAATATATGTGGCTGATGAAAAGGATAGTCAGGATTCAAGCCCAGGCCTTCCAATGCAGTCTGGTCTTAAATATATATATCTACTAAGCTGTCTTTCTATAGAATAAAAAGAGAGGCCATTAAAAATAACATTATACCTAGAGATTAGAGTAGGACTTCAAAAAAAAAAAAGAAAGAAAGAGAAAGAAAGCGATACATTAAATTATGCACATAAGGAATAGCAAGCTCATGATACACAGTCTAAATGTTTAGGCACCCTCATTTGATTGCATTTGTATGATACGATTAAGATATATATATATATAGTGAAGTTGCTCAGTCGTGTCCGACTCTTTGCAATCCCATGGACTGTAGCCTACCAGACTTCTCTGTCCATGGAATTTTTCAGGCAAGAGTACTGGAGTGGGTTGCCATTTCCTTCTCCAGGGGGTCTTCCCGACCCAGGGATCGAACCCTGGTCTCCTGCACTGTAGGCAGACACTTTACCTTCTGAGCCACCAGGGAAGCCCAATATATATTTTATATATATATATATATATATATATATATAAAATCTATGCCTATAAAATGATTTTTAGCTGTACAGATATGCAGAAGTAAACTTCATGACAGTTGTTCAAGTTAGAGTAATACAATACAAGGGGGAGGGAATATTTGATGGCTGTAAGATGATTCTGATAGAGTATTTTCATAACCTGTTTTTGAGAATTTGTAGGAGAACCATACTCAGTACTGTTTATTGAGCACCTACTCTTTACTAGGAATTTTGAAGAGGTGATTTCGTGTAGCTCTGAAAACAAACAGAAGAGCTAGGAGTTGGCTTCCACATTTAACAGAACAGCAGCTGAGACTCAGAGTAGTTTGTCTACTAGGCCGGGACTTGTGACGATGGAGTGAGTTATTTGAAGCCTGTGTGTCTGACTCTAGTCCACACAGTCTGCTTCAACACCTGCTACTGCAAATGAACAGAACTAAAAGGATTCTCATGTCTTTCTCTTCTGAGTCCTTAAGACTGAGTCTGTTAAAAATCTATTCTTTCTTATAGACATTTCTCCCAAATCTGCTTCTTCCTATGTCTTCTTTCTGTGTCTCCCCTGGCATTCATCCCAATTAGTTAGGCTTGATGCTTTTCTTTCATTCATCTTCCATCCAGTCTGCTTGCAAGTTCTGGCAACTCTAATCCTGTCTTCATTTTCACATCACTCCTCTGTTTCTGCCTGACAGAAACCACCTACTGCAATGCTGCTCTATTTCTAGCTTACTAGGTTGAAGTAACCCCTCAAATGGCTCCCAATGATCCCTGCCTGCTGATATTTACACCATTGAATAATCCCCTCCACCTGCATGTGGCCTGAGCTTGGCAACTCACTTTGAATGAATAGAATAACCCATACTAAACAGAATATAGCACATGGGTGGGAAATCACTTCTGTGATTAGGCTACAAAGAAGACTGGTTTCCATCTTGCTTGCCCTTTCTTGCTCTCTCCCACTGGCTTTGGTGGACGCTGGCTGCCATGTTATGAGTTGCCCCATGGAAAGACTCTTGGGCTTCCCTGGTGGCTCAGAGGTAAGGTAACTGTCAGCAATGCAGGAGATGCTGGTTTGATTCCTGGGTTGGGAAAATCCCCTGGAGAAGGGCATGACAATCCACTCCAGTATTCTTCCCTGGAGAATCCCATGGACAGAGGAGACTGGAGGGCTACCGTCCATGGGGCCGCAAAGAGTCAACATGACTTAGCAACCAAAACAAAAACAATGGACAGGCTCACAGGGGTGGGGGAATAAAGGAGGTTTCGGTGCCAGTGGCTGAATCTCCATCCAGATTTCTGAACTACAGAAACTATGAGGCAAAGAACCCTTACTCATTTAAGATGCTACATTTTGAGATAATCCATCATGTAGCAATAGAAAGCCAGTACCCAATCCAGGAATAGCACTGTTAGTTTTTCTGCTGCCAAATTTAACTTTCTGAAATAAAGGTCTGATTCTGTCATTCCTGTGTTCAAAACCATTCAATGACTTCTCATTTGCCACTAGAAAATACCTAAGCCTCCCAACTTGGCAATGGCGCTGCTTTATCACCAAGTCCCAGTATACCAGTTAATAATTGATTAGGGATTCGTTGAAGGCAATAATGTATAATTCAGATATCATCTGAGGCTGCTCTGTTCCCTAATAGCTGAATAATATTTATTCCAACCACTACTACACAACTTTGCAAAAGATTCAACATCCTTCCCAAGGTTCCTACCAATTCTTGGTAGGTTTTTGTTCCCACAATTACCTCTGGCTCCATTTCACCTTTGCTGAGTTAAGTCAGGGTAAGTGTTAAACTATTTGCGACTCATGTCCAACTCTTTGCAACTCTACGGACTGTAGCCTGACAGTCTCCTCTGTCCATGAAATTCTCCCAGCAAGAATATTGGAGTGGGTTGCCATTCCCTTCTCCGGGGGATCTTCCCAACCCAGGGATCAAACCCAGGTCTCCTGAATTGCAGGCAGATTCTTTACCAATTTGAGCCACAGGGAAGCCCCATGGATTACCTCTCCATCCCTCACCTGTTATTGTTTCACATCATGTCAGCCCAAATGTGAAACTCAGTCCCTTTCCTTGCACACACACACACACACACAAAACCACACCCTTATACAACACTTTGAGTGAAGCAGAGTTTACCAAATTTCAAGAATTTGCTTCACAGCTCAAATAACCTGAATACTAGACATCATTATTAAAATATATTTGGAAGGCAGAAAATAAAATATAAATTAATTTTGGTTTATATTTGCATAAACACCAGAAAGAAACACTAAGGAAGTAAAAAGGAATCTCCTAGTGGGGAAGGCAGTGGCACCCCACTCCAGTACTCTTGCCTGGAAAATCCCATGGACGGAGGAGCCTGGTGGGCTGCAGTCCATGGGGTCTGGAAGAGTCAGACACAACTGAGCGACTTCACTTTCACTTTTCACTTTCATGCATCGGAGGAGGAAATGGCTACCCACTCCAGTGTTCTTGCCTGGAGAATCCTAGAGATGGCAGAGCCTGATGGGCTGCTGTCTATGGGGTCACACGGAGTTGGACACGACTGAAGTGACTTAGCAGCAGCAGCAGCAGTGGAAGTGGTAAGAGTGGGGGTGGGGTGGGGGTGCATGGGGACAGAAGTTGAGCTAAGACATTACACTCTGTCCTCTATGTCATTTTAATTTATGAATTATGTAAATGGTTTTATTTTTCAGAAAATTCAAATTTAAAAATTAAATTAAGAAATCATTCAGATGCCCTCCATTGGGAATTTCTCAGTGGCTAGATTCTGAACGGCCCTCTCCCCTCCCATTTCTTCTCCTTTTTACACTCCCTCCAGAATTGAGTCCCTTTACTGCTCTAATCCAGATTTTTCTCTTAATTCAGTCAAACTCTCTTTTGCCCATACTCTCCAATTCAGCTCCAGGCCCACTTTTCCACATTAAAAGACTCATGAAAGTGCTCATATGAACGAAGTACAAATGGAGACCTAGGAGTGATACTTTTAAATTCAATTCCTGCCCCATCTTTCTATTAGGATACAGAATAAGGGAAGGGACAGGGAAGAGGTGTCAATGAGGCTGTGATATCAGAGAAGTTGAAAGGGAGGAAACCCTAGTAGGTGAGACTTTCAAAAGGATCTCAAAGGGAATCTGTGCTTAGCAAAGAATTTTGCTTGTGTCAAGACCCATTCAGAATACCTCTTCCTTCAGCAAACTCCTAGAGTTCATCCTGTTGGATACCACCTCCCTCTCCTCTGACATCCTGGCATACTTAATCTATATGTCTCTTGTGGCAAGAGCGTCCTCTACCTTACATTTTAATTATTAGTTTTCATTTTGCCTATTTCAGACTCAGCTCTTTTGAGAGAAAAGTAGTTGCATTGCTTAAATGTACTCTGTCCATCAGAGATGTTTATGAAGTACTTGTTGAACTAATTAATTCATTTAAGAATGTTAATATTGTCAAGGCACATCTCATATCACAAAAGAGGTCTAATATTAGAAAGTTAATGTTGAAACATCTGGATCAAATGATCAAGAGGTTATTATTTTATAGCTCAATATATTTCTGCATCAAGGTTTGTCATATACAGTTAAATGGACTGAGTCTGATAATTACTATCCCATGGGGCTTTAATCTGGAGAGGACTGTGAATATCTGTCTAAGAAAGCGTGCATTCATTTCTGAGATGAACCCACACTCCCTTCCTAAGCAGTGCAGCAGGGATGCGCAAGTACTGACTCTATTTGTCTCAGGTTGATCTTTTTTCTCTCTCTGGCCTCCTGTGTGTAACAGATGCAAAAGAAAGGCTTTGCAGAGTTAGAGCTAAGCCAGGAGAACCGTTTCCAGGGAGGGTTCAGTTAACCTTCAATAGCTCATCTTTGGCAGGCTGTTGCTAAATTAAGTTCTGTAGATGAGTGGATTTCAGTCTTTCCACGCACCAAGCAGACTGTCCTCACTCCTGTGAGTAAGCCCTAAGGAAGTTATAGCCATGATGATCCATGTGGAGGTGAGAATGAAACTCAAGACTGGAGAAGTTTTCAGGGTAATAGTTGTTCTTTTTTTTTTCTTTTAATATTAGAATGTAGCAATTATGTAGAATGCTGCTGCTGCTGCTGCTGCTGCTAACTCGCTTCAGTCGTGTCCTACTCTGTGCAGCCCCATAGACGGCAGCACACCAGGCTCCCCCGTCCCTGGGATTCTCCAGGCAAGAACACTGGAGTGGGTTGCCATTTCCTTCTCCAATGCATGAAAGTGAAAAGTGAAAGTGAAGTCGCTCCAGTTGTGTTCGACTCTTTGCGACCCCATGGACAGCAGCCCACCAGGCTCCACTAGCAGGTATTACAACTTGCAGGTATGTTTTAAACAAGAACTTTTACCAAATAATTTACAAAGAAAAGACAGGTGTGTCTGTTGCATTTGCAAAGAAATGATGACATATGGTAATCAAAGACCAGGGAGTAGGTGAGACCCTTCTTCCCCACTTCTTACAGATTTCACTGTACCTAGGAAGATAAATGTCAGACCTCTTATTTCATTTCTTTGATATACAGCAGAACTTTATCTTGTCTTGAATCACATTTAACATTGTCAAGGAAGAAAAATGATACATACTCAGATATGTTTTGCTCAATTTGTTAAAAGGCATCTCAATTTTGAGTTTAGCCTTATTGGAAAGCAATATGAAATAGGTACTCAAAATTTTAAAATATGCCTGTGATGCGACTAAGAAACTTCACTTCTGGAAAGAAACAGTTAAAGCTTCGTTCCAAATACATACCTCTAAGAATATTTGTGTGAGAACTATTTGTAAGCATGAAAAGTCAGAAATAAACTAAATGCCCAACAATTGAGGATTGGTTAAATCAATTATAGCCCAGCCATATGCTTGAGTATTATCCAACTCTTCAGAGCGAAGTCATAGAAAAAGTATCACTGAAATTAAAAGATATTCACTATACATGCTTAACTTTAAAAATAATATACGTTACAAACTATTAAAGAAAAACTCAACAGCTAAACTGTGTTTAGTGTTTACATATACTAACATTTCCATGCATCTTCTGTGTTTAAAACAGTTTTGTATTTAAACTATTTTTAAAAAGTTTTGTGCTTTGTATTTGTATTTAAAATAGCAAACTATTTAAAACAGTTTTATCAAGTAGATATTACTGTTATTTTCACTTTACAAATGCTGAATGTTCTCAAGGTCATAGGGGTAGTAAACAACAGAACCACAGGAAAGATAGCAAGGGAGAGAAAGGGAGAGTTCAGAAGGTAGAGATAGATGTATACTACACCACTTTGTTGTACAGCAGAAGCTAGCACAACACTGTAAAGCAAAATTATGTTCCAACAAAAAGAAAATAAACAATAAAAATGGGCAAAATATTTTGACCAAAAAATTATCTGCTGCAAGATGTTAAAAGCTGTTCTTTCCATTTGTATGAGATTGTGAATTTTGTTGTTTTCTTCTTTTTGTCCAGATCATCTGTAATTTTTTTCTCTAATGATTCTGAGTTGATTTTATAATTAGGATTGCTTAGACTCTCTAGTGTCTTTTCTTTGGTCATTTTCAAGATAGCCTCATATTTATGAGAAGGCACTCTGGCTCACTGATCTCATGGTTGAAGGGGTGGTGGGTAAGACATGAATCCATGCAGAATTCCCTAGATCGTGCCATGCTCTGCTGCAGAGTGGCTGGTCTCAGGTGTTCCTTGATCCTGAGGTGCAACGTGTCCTACCTGACTTTTGGATAAAATCTTCCATTGCCAGTGACTACATAGTCTTTGCCCACTGGGATCCTCACTCTTGGAGGACTCTTCTTCCCAATCCTAGCCTCTACAGATCAATGATGCTCAAAGAACAGCTGTGCTCCTATAAGTCAGCACCTGGGCACATCTGCACCCCAGGAAAAGTCTATGTAGACTCAAGTATTACCTTTGTGTGTGTGTGTGTGTGTTGTTGTTGGTTAGTCACTCAGTCATGTCCAACTGTCGAGTCCATTTGTGACACCATGGACTGTAGCCTGCCAGGCTCCTCTGTCCGTGGAATTTTCCAGGCAAGATTACTGTAGTGGGTTGCCATATTCTTCTCCATTTATTGTGTTAAAAGCAGATAACAAAAGTCCATGAAGCCAACTCAGATTAAGAGGAACTAAAAGAGATGACAGTGGAGAACATGTCACCATTTGCCATGAAAGCTGTCAAGTAGAAGTAGCCTGAGCTTTGAGGTCACACAGAACATAAATTATAATGCAGCTTTGCTAGTTACCGATGGTAAGATGACTGGAAGTGACCAAATCTCTCTCATCATCAGTTTCCTCATCTAAAAGGTGGAGATGGTCACACCTGTTAAATAAGATGTCCAGAGAATAAAAATCAGATAAACAGTAAATGAGAGTAAATAATGTGTAAATGGCATAGAACAGATGTTCAGTAAACAATGGCTAAACAAAACAGATCATCATCATTATCAACATCACCACTACCATCATTAGAAAAGGCACTGTATGAAAAACTAGAAAGCCGCTCCTGCTCCAGGCCTAGAGGAAGCTGTTAGAGGTCATTACATGGATAGTGAGTGAGAACCAGCAAAGATGGGAGATAGATCAACCAGACACTTGAGGAAATTTTGCGTGCATGCATGCTCAGCTGCTCAGTCATGTGTTACTCTGTGGACTGTATCCTGCCAGGTTCCTCTATCCGTGGGATTCTCCAGGCAAGAATACTGTAGTGGCTTGCCATTTTCTCTTTCAGGGGATCTTCCCAACCCAGGGACTGAACCTGCCTCTCCTGAGTCTCATCCATTGCAAGAGGATTCTTTACTGTTTAGCTGCTGCTTTCCCTCATCAAGGCACTTGTTCACTATAGATATGGAACCTGGCATGGAAGCAAAATCAAACTCCAGGAAGCTGAATTTAGAAAGGTCATCCTGTTTCCTCTGCTGAGCCACACACAGGCAACAGGGAAGGAGGGGGAAGAAGAGGAGAAAAAATAGCATCCACTATATTTAGACTTTCCCCCAATGGTGGTGAGGGTCATGAATCCTATAAGCATCCTCCACGGGGGTGGCTTCAGCATCCAGACACAAAGCCGCCTCTGAGCACAGAATATGTTGCAGCCTGGGTGTTCTCATGCTGCTTTTGCACAGGCTCTCACTTCTTCATTCCCTCGTCTTCCTGTGCAAGGCCCTTTTAATTACTGAGAAACCTTTACTAACTGCTATGGCTGGTGCTGTGCTGGAGACAAGGCTCCAGACATGCATAGGTGAGCAAGACGTCTTACCACTCAGGATGGACATTTCAAGGAAGGGGGAGATGCCACATTGAGGCTTTCTCTGGGCAAGTGGTCCATCCCGTACAGGATCTAGGAGAGGTGTTCAATATTTGCCCCCTGTTTAAGCCCACTTTTGTTATTGTTGTTATTTCACTGCAGTTCTTTGAATTTATGGAGATGTCACCTGTTTCTAGCCTACAGTGTGGCAGGTCCCAGCCCCCATGGTGAGTGCATGGGTGAAAGGCTCCGCTGGTCTCTGGACTGTCCTCTCCAGGAACCCTACACAGCTATCTGACCCATGAGCAGACATGTCTGCAGGCTAGATTGTTGTCTACTTCTCTGCCAGGCAGGAGAGCTCTATTGGGGAACATTCTATCCTGGAGTGAGTAAAATATTACTTATCTCCCCCAAAAGACCAATATATATGTGCCCACACCACTTACAGTTTCACAGCTGGGTTGCTGTAATGATAACAGAAAATTGTTTTTTTATCTAAATTAGCATTACTATTTGCCTACAATCTCTTCTTAGAAGGTTTTTTGTTTTTGTTTTTAGGAAAAGGAGACTGAAATATCTCATCTTAATCTATGCATATCTGATGTACAGAGATTCAGGAAAAAGTAATTTTGCCCATTCAGAGAACTTGGAAATGAAAGTTTGCATTATTTATACCATAGAAATGCTTTTCTTCCATAATACAGCTCCAGAAATCCTTTATTCAAATCATCTACTGTGATATAAATATTGTGACTAAAAGTACAAGCCTTTGGCTTACTCTTTCCTCCAAGTCTCAAAAGTATCTGTTCATTTAATTAATTCGTCAGTCTCAAATCACATTTATTAGCATATGAAAACACTGGCCCAGCTGAAATCCCCAAAGTCTTCTGAAACTCAAACACAACGTTAAAATCCAAAGTTGGCTTAATTGGTAGGTTATCTTTATTTGTGAAGGACCTGTTAGTTTTGTTCCATTGCACTCAGTTCAACAAGTGGAATGTGCTGAGCCAGGCAGAGGGGAGACAAAAATGCTCTCAAACACTTGAAAGTCTCCCAGGGCAACCACATCATTTCAACTGGATGCCTCATGCTGGTTGCCATGGGAACTCAGAAAGGGAACAAGACAAGAGAGTGAAAAACTGGCTTAAAACTCAACATTCAAAAATGAAGATTATGGCATCCGGTCCCATCACTTCATGGCAAATATATAGGGAAACAGTAAAAACAGTGACAGATTTGATTTTCTTGGGCTCCAAAATCACTGCAGATGGTGACTGCAGCCATGAAATTAAAAGATGCTTACTCCTTGGAAGAAAAGCTATGACCAAACTAGACAGCGTATTAGAAAGCATAGACATTACTTTGCCTATAAAGGTCTGTCTAGTCAAAGCTATGGTTTTTCCAGTAGTCATATATGGATGTGAGAGTTTAGACCATAAAGAAAGCTGAGTGCTGAAGAACTGATGCTTTTGAACTGTAGTGTTAGAGAAGACTCTTGAGAGTCCCCTTGGGCTGCAAGGAGATCAAACCAGTCCATCCTAAAGGAAATCAGTCCTGCATATTCATTGGAAGGTCTGATGTTGAAGCTGAAGCTCCAATACTTTGGCCACCTGATGTGAAGAACTGCTGCTGCTGCTGCTGCTGCTGCTTCTGCTAAGTCGCTTCAGTGGGTTCGCTGGAGTGGGTTGCCATTTCCTTCTCCAATGCATGAAAGTGAAAAGTGAAAGTGAAGTCGCTCAGTTGTGTCTGACTCTTTGCAACTCCATGGACTGAAGCCTGCCAGGCTCCTCCGTCCATGGGATTTTCCAGGCAAAAGAGTACTTGAGTGGGGTGTCATTGCCTTCTTTGGCGAAGAACTGACTCATTGGAAAAACCCTGATGCTGGGAAAGATTGAAGGCAGGAGGAAAAGGGGACAACAGAGGATGAGATGATTGGATGGCATCACCAACTAGATGGACATGAGTTTGAGCAAGCTCAGGGAGTTGGTTATGGACAGGGAAGCCTGATTGTCTGCAGCCCATGGGGGTCACAAAGAGTCAGACACGACTTAGCAACTGAACGACTGAACAGTTTAGAGATATCTGGAGGAAGTGTTCACCAGCCTAAAATATGAAAGATGTGTAGAAATTGACCTGGCCAGGGGAGAGGGTGGACATCTACATGCCAGCAAAGTAATTTACCCATGTGTGACATGTGAGTCAGGCTTTCCAGGTGGCTCAGATGATAAGAATCTGCTTGCAGTGCAGGAGACCCAAGTTCAATGCAGGAGACCCCTGGGTCGGGAAGATCCCCTGGAGAAGCGCACAGCAACCCCACCCCGGTATTCTTGCTTGGAGAATTCAGTGGACAGAGGAGCCTGGCAAGCTATATCCCATGGGATCTCAAGGATCTGGACACAAGGGAATGACAGCAGGTGAGGACAGAAAAGTTTTAGATTAATCATAAAACATTGCTAGAGCCAAGTATTTTGGTCTACAAAAATGACAATTTCATACGGTTCCACCAATGATCAGGAAAGTCAGTTTCAGACAACTTTTTACTAACTCCAGGTGGAAGAATTTGCACTTCATCTTGCTTGGAGTGGGAAAATAATGAAGAATTGTAACTAGGTGAGTTTCTAGCTAAGATTTTAGACAGACTATTCTCACAGATGAAGAGGGTGGCCAGAACCACTTTACCCCCATCTCCAGCTTCTCTTATTTTCTCCCATCTGGTCATAGCCTAGATAACAGATAGCAGAGGTCTTGACTAAGACTGAGGTACTAGCGCAGAGCAGCAAACATGTGATCACAAGAGAAAATCTGTTGGAGTCAGTGACTAATTTTCAGTGGAGAAGATGAGGGAGAAGAAGGTCCCAGGTTTCTGGTTTGCTTCACAGGAGGGAATTTGGAGCCGTTGGTGTTGATGTTCAGCCACTAAGTCATGTCCGACTCTTTGCAGCCCCATGGACTGCAACACACCTGGCTTCCGTGTCATTCACTATCTCCTGAAGTTTGCTCAGACTCATGTCCATTGAGTTGGTGATGCCATCCAACCATCTCATCCTGCCCTCAATCTTTCCCAGCACTGGGGTCTTTTCCAACGCTGGAAGGGATCAAACCTGGGTCTCCTGCAATGCAGGCAGATTCTTTACCATCTGAGCCATCAGGGAAGCTTCTTGGAGCCATTAACTCATACGGGAAAAAAAAAAAAAGAGAGAGAGAGAGAAAAGGAGCAGGTCTGGGTGAAAACAATGAGTTTTGGATATTTGGGTTATGAGGTGCTTGAGATAAGAAATTGAGTATAGGAGTGTAATTTAGGAAGGATTCTGATTTGGCATTGGAGATCTGGAAACTGTCAGATCATCAGGGGTTGGGGTGTTGGATAAGGCAGGGGGATTCAGAACATGAGAGAGGTTGACACTACTTAGAAGCATGCAGTTTTCCCGGGACTATAGAGATGTTACGTTTTCTTTAAATGCTTTTTAACTGAGGAGGCTTTAAAAATAATCTTACTTGGAAGACCAACATATGAAAAAGAGTTGCTGTGGCTGAAATGGAGGTGAAAGCTGCAGAATTTTGCTTGCTCAGGCTCCCCACTTCTTTTTGTTTCCTTAAGATGGCCCTAGAAATCTCTGAGGAACACTTGGAAAATGATTGATCTGGACTAGTGGTCAAAAAATGCCTCCTGTGGGTCATATCCTGCCCATCACCTGCTTTTGGATAAAATTATATTGGAGTATAGCTACACACACTCATTGTCTGCATTCATGCTATAGCAGTAGAGTTAAGTTGTGACATGGATTATGGAAACAACAGAGAGAAAATATTTCCTATCTGGTCCTTTACAGAAGTTTGCTCAACTCTGATCTAGTTGTTATTTAGTCACTCAGTCATGTCCAACTCTTTGCAACCCCATGGACTGTAGCCTGCCGGCTTCATCTGTCCATGGAATTCTCCAGGAAAGAATACTGGAGTGGGTTGCCATCTCCTTCTCCAGGGCCTCTGATCTAGACTGAACTCTTTATTTCACAAATGAGAAAGCTGAAATCCGGAGAATTTAAATGACACTTGAAAAGCTGCTTAGGCTAGAATCCAAATCTTGAGATACAGCCTGCATCGTCTTTTAAAAAGAGAAAGGCAATCAATTTAAAAGAGAATTAGCAATCAACTTGCCAAAGAACAAACTGGATACATTACCACAGTAATTCCAAATAATAATAATTCTAAACAACAATAATGAAAACAGCAAATAGCTCTGAACTTCCTTTGACTCACTGTTGAATAAAATACAGTTTTTAGCATTTTGCTGTTGTTATTATCTCTGAAATAAATTCCCTTTGTCCTATATTATCAATTGTTCTTCCTTAAATTCAATGACCAACTTTATGTTAAAATGTGAAGTACTGTGTGAATTTTTTTCCTGCAGTAAATGAATAGCATGCATGCTAAATTGCTTCAGTCGTGTCTGACTCTTTGAGACCCCATGGACTGTAACCCACCAGGCTTCTCTATCCATCGGATTCTCCAGGCAAGAATAGTGGAGTGGGTTGCCATTCACTTCTCCAGTGGACCTTCCTGCCTCCAGGGGATCAAACCCACATCTCTTTGGTCTCCTGCATCAGCAGGTAGGTTCTCTACCACTTGCGCCACCTACAGTAAGTGGTGGTAGTAGTGTTAATTGCTCAGTTGTGTCTGACTCTTTGAGACCCCATGGACTGTAGCCCACCGGGCTCCTCTGTCCATGGGATTCTCCAGGCAAGAATACTTGAGTGGATGGCCATACCCTCCTCCAGGGGATCTTTCTGACCCAGGGATCGAACCCAGGTCTCCTGCATTGCAGGTAGACTATTGTCTGAGTTACAGGGAAGTCCCACACAATAAGTAACATGGTTTTCCAAAATAGAGTCACTATGATTGATTCACAGAGGTGGGACACCTGCACATTTATGCCCTCTCCTTATACCCCAGGACACGCCTGGGTCTCCCCATCTCTCCTCCCCACCCCCCACCCCCGCTTTCACCCTTTCCCTCATCTCCTACTTTTCAGGCATCCAGAGACAAGCAACGGGATAAGGGTGCAGAAGCTTCAGAGCTGGAGACGTGAGGAGCGAGGCAGGGGAGGACCTGCCGTCCAGACAGGGGCGGGCTGGACAGCCCTGCGTCTACATCCTTCCTCCTCCTGCGGTCCAGCTCTTCTGCATTTGGGTAGAGGAAGAGCACAAGGCGAGAGGCCCAGGCTGCAGAGTCTAAATGTAGTTCAGGCAGCACCAGCTGAAAAGGGAAATTGAGCTTCCCGCAGCTCACCAGAAGGATTTAATGGAGTCGTTTAGAGATCTGGAGTTGAAGAGACCTGAATTTGGTCTTGGGTCCTCCACTGACAAAGCAGTACTGAAAAACAGACTCCCATTTCTTCCATTTGCATCTTGTATTTCTAGAACAGTGGAGTAAATATAGATACATGAATGGTAACTTTATTATGAGGTTTCTTTTAAGGATGAGGAGGGGGAAGTTATCTGTCACAAATGAAAAGAAAATGGTTACTTTTGTAGATATATAAGCACTGAGATGTTTAAAAGTCTCAGAATAAAATTCCCATTGTGTTTAGTTAAGACCTTAATAGATCACACCAAGTGGAGAAGAGAATGTGGAGGAGCATAGCATAAAGATCATTATGAAAAACGAGGCATTTAGCTCTTTATGTAAGTGTACCAACCCCCTTAACATGCCCATCTTCGCTGGTTTTGTAAACCATGAGTTCTATTTCATATCATTAGCCAAGTTGATTTCAAATATAATGAAGAAAAGCACATTTAGGGTTAAATTCAAACCTTGAGAGTCGACATTTTAGTATCATGCATTTATTTATTAACTATTTATGGAGTTGTTTACTCTGTGCCAGGAACTGTTTTAAGAGCTTCATAAATACTGACTCGGATAGTTACAGAGCATATCTGAAAAAGAACTGAACATCCATGTATAAAAATTGGTTCAGAAAAAAAAAGAAAAATATTAGAAGCAAGATTCCGGGAAAACGGAAGCAATGTGTTGACAATTTTCACTTCATTTTATTATATTCTCCTTCTACAGAGCCCCTCCTTTCCTGAGTACCTTATTGCTTCTCTTGGAGTATTTCTGTGAGAAAGATAATCCATGCCTAAAGGCTGCTTGACCGGCAAGGGGGCAAGGGCATTTTATCTCCTTCTGGGGGTGCTCATATTAATGATAGGTTTTTTTGTGCTACTGGGATTTAAAAGAAAAATAAATTGCTTACATTTCTGTTCTTTAAGTTATTCTACATACGTCTTTACACAGATTTATATATTTAACTTGTATTTAAATTTGAATTAAATTGCACTATAATTATAGATTTAAATATGAAAACGTAATACAAAAAAATTTATTTAATGACAATATTTGTACATTTCCCAATTACCAAGGATTTCCCATAGGTGTATAATAACCATTTCCTATAGCCACGGTGTCCTCAAGTTTCCATTATTTTCCTTTCCTTTTTAGTTCATCTGGAAAGTGTTGTCCTGTTCTTCCATTTGGCTCTTCTGGATCTTTACAAATTTCTGACTTAGGCATTTCCACTATATTTACAACCTTATTCATGCAAATGTGATTCTGTGTGTGCCCTTTCCTCCTTCAATTTGTTCACATCTAAGCAACTTTTATTCACAGAATTCAGAGACCTTGCATGGTCATCTTCCCTCCAGATCCCTCCATCTTTCGGTCAGAGTCTGCTATTGGCCCTGAAGGCCTCTTTGCCTGAAGCTAGCAGACAGGTATGTGAGTTTTCCATGTATTTCTGCTGTCTGAGCCCATCTATTTCCTGAGCTCATGCCTCATGCTCCAGTCCACTCCCTTCTAAGGCTCTTCTTTGTATCATATAAAACAGGTATTTGAATCTCCTTTCATTCATTCATCTGACAAATACTGTTTGTTGAGCTTATAGTATGTGCCAGGCACAAGTGTGTTATCTCTGTGTATCCAAGGATGAACAAAACAGACATGATCCCAGTCCATATGGAGCTGGAGGAAGTAAACAAATGTTCTTGCAATTGGGTTAAGTGCCTGGAAGGAAATAATGGAGGGTCATTGAGAATGAAATAGCAGACCTTCTGAAAGCGGTCAAGAAAGGCTTCTTAGTAAAATGTCATGATCGCTGGGTTCCTAATGCTTTTTCTATGATACATTTCCCTGATTTTCCCTTTAGGGACTTTCACCCTTGTCTTTCTTTCATCTCCTAGGATCCTTTCATAGGAGTTCCTTTCTCTGTTAGCAGAGCTCCTGGATTAACACACACCTTTGTGAGGAACTTTAAAACTTGCTTTCTTTGTTGTCACCTGTTGCCTTTGAAATGAAAGAGTACTACCATCTGGTGACCTACACATGGGTACGTGAGCCACCAACTGTCCTCTACTATGGGGTCAAAATAAGATGCCCTCCGTATATCGTGGTCTTTACAACCCAGTCAAACTTGGCCACTGGGAGAGAGATGTGGCTCCAGGGATAACATGACCAACTTTATCTTGTTTCCTGAAAACTCTTCTGATCAATCTCTTTCTTCCCCAGGATTTTTTCCTCAGGTTTTGATTTCTGAATTTGTTCTGTTGCCTTCATCTTCACTGAATGGCATATCAGTATTCTCTAAACCATCCTCCACTTGTACAGCTTTAATGACCTGAAGGTCCTTTATTCCCTGGACCCTTTGCTTTGGGAGGCAGGAGATCACAGTGGTTAAGCACACAACCATACACTTGAATTCATATTTTACAGTGAGGTCTTGAGCAAACTACTGACTTCTTAGATTCCACTTTCCTCATATGTAGAGTGAGAACAGGTCGTCTGTACTAATTTTCTATTGCCATGTAACAAATCACCACAAACGTAGTGGTGTAGAACAGCACGTGGGTATTATTATTATCTCACAGTTTCTGTGGATTAGGAGTCCAGGTAGAGCTTAGCCCAGCTCCACTGCTCAAGTCCTCACCAGCCTGCCGTCAGGGCATCGACTGGGCTGCGTTTTCATTTAGAGACTTGATAGGGGAAGAATCTGCTTCCAAACTCCCTTAGTTTGTTGGAAGAAGTTTCTTCCTTGCAGCAACAGGACTGTGGACCCCAGCTTCTTACTGGCTGTTGACTGGAGTCTGTCTTCAGGTCTAAGATGTCAGTTCCTTGACTCATGGCTTCTCCAACAAGGCCGCTTCCTTCTGTAAGCAGGAGAGTCTCTAGCTCAAGTCTGCCAAACAGGAGTCTTAAATGATGTAACACGATCACGTGACTCACCACTTAATGTAACCTAATCAAAGGGGTGACATCCTATCACCTTTGCCACCTTCTATTGTTTGAAACAAGTCACACATTCAGTCTGCATTCTGAGGATAATAATGGGTGTGGCACCAAGGGGCAGAGACCATTTGCTTCTTTTAACAGCTCTGTTAGGTCCCCACAGTTATCTTTGACTTGCTTTTCAGATTTTTTCTATTCTTCACTTTTGTGTTTGGAAGTTGGAGAAATATTTGTTTTTAGAATTTTCTGCACCAAAGGGTCACTACTGATTCTTTTACTTGAGAAAATTTTGGCATGTTTTAAAAAGTATTGAAAGGTTGTTGTTGAATCACGATGCCGGGATTCTTGGCCCCCCCCCCCCCAGGAGAAGAATTCAATCCGGGGCCAGAGACGAGGCTTGATCGCTCAGAGCTTTTGTGTAACAAAGTTTTATTAAAGTATAAAGGAGATAGAGAAAGCTTCTGACATAGGCATCAGAAGGGGGGTAGAAAGAGTACCTCCCTGCTAGTCTTTAGCTGGGTGTTATATAGTCACCAGCAGTCTGTTAATGAAAGAAAGGAATGTCTCAAAACTTAGAATGGCACCAGGCCCCTCACCCATAAGATGTATTTTGGGATAACCTTGGCTCCAAATGGTTTATCTTGGGCCATAAAATGATTAACTTGCATCTTAAAGAAGGGCAGATCACCATACAAATAGTTTCATTTACATAGATTAGAGGAACACTATCAGAGTATAACATATTGGTTTATCAAGTAGGTTCTGAGCTCAAAAGGCAGAACCGACTTGAAGACTTGAAGAGTTTGGGGTAAATGCACAGTACATTAGCATAGCTTAAGATAAACATTTCCGTAAGAAAAAGGCAATGGTTAACTTCAAGTGAAACCAGGTGTCATTATGGCAACACAGAATTTTAAGAGAATCCTCTTTTTAAATTTGTATAGAGAAGGAGAAAATATCGCTAGTTTGTTTCCTCCTGCCGCTTAAGAGAGATACAATGTCTGACACTTGCAGGCTATTTCCTCCGTTTGGAGACCCCTGGCCTTCCTGCCTGTTACCCTCTCAGTATCAGTCTCTGATATTTAGAAAAATGTATTCAGAATTCTATCCATTGACCTTGAAGGACTTAGGTTAAAATTTAAGCCCGGAAGGCAGGCTGTGCCTCAAGGAAAATAGCTTACTCCTTATCTGGTGACTCAGAGCCTCCTGACCGATTCTTAACAGATAACTTATGACCTGGTCAAGGAAACCCCCTCCCAAGAATGTATCTCTCTGTCGGACTTTTCTGGGTAAAAATTGACCAAATGCCGCAGGGTGATCAGCCAACCGTTTCAACTTAATTACCTGCAAACTTTTCCCACCAATCAAATGTCTCCACCTCACCTATGGCCCCTACTTCATTGTATCCCATACCCTGACCTCATCCCCACCTACCTGTGATTTTTTTGTATAAAAGTCCCTCACGACTGGCGTTCGAGGTTCGCTCCTCCTAAGGAGATCGAACCCTGGCGCGCCGGCCTAATAAATCCTCTTGCTGATTGCATCAAATTCGAGTCACTGTGGTCTTTGGGGTGACAGTTCCCGAGAAAAGGCCGCGAGGTCTTACAACCTTACCTCTTATAGTAATAGCCTATATAGTATGTATATCTCTTTCCAGATGGTGCAGTGGTAAAGAATCTGCCTGCCAGTGCAGGAGACACAAGTGATGTGGGTTTGATCCCTGAGTTGGAAAGATCGCCTGGAGGAGGGCATGACAACCCACTCCAGTATTCTTGCCTGGAAAATTCAATGGACAGAGGAGCTACAGTGCATCGGGTCGCAGAGTCGGACACGACTGACCACATGTGTATGTCATCATAGTATGTATGATGTTCTAGGCACTGTTCTAAATACTTTACCTATATTAAGCTAACTCAATTACTAAACAGAAACATTTGATATCTACTATTATTATACACATTTTAAAGATAGAAATGAGGTATGGAGGAAAGAGGAAACTGAGGCACAGAGAGGCTAAGTGACTTTCCTAAGGCCACACAGCTAATAAGAGATGGAGCTAATTAATATTCAGACTACAAAAGCCATCCTCTTGAGTATTTTGTTATGTTCCCTCTCATATTTTCATATCTTCTTGTTCCAACATTTTTCTTAATTTACAATAATTTTTTCCCTCTCTCATTTCCTTTGTCCAAATTACCACTTTTTGAGAAACTGCGCTGGTTGGATGGCACCACTGACTCGATGGACACTAGTTTGAGCAAGCTCTGGGAGTTGGTGATGGACGGTAAAGCCTGGCCTGCTGCAGTCCATGGGGTTGCAAAGAGTCAGAGAAGACTGAGGGGCTGAACTGATGGATGCTGTGCTTAGCCGCTCAGTCATGTACGACTGAACTGCAACCCACCAGGCTCCTCTGTCCATGGTGATTCTCCAGGCAAGAATACTGGAGTGGGTTGTCATGCCCTTCTCCCAGGAGATCTTCCCAACCTAGAGATTAAACCCAGGTTTCTCGCATTGCAGGTGGATTCTTTACCATCTGAGCCACCAAGAAAGCCCTTTGAGAACCTAAGTTCTTCTATTAGTACAGCAGGATCAGAAAAAGAAAGTACAGCATCTCTCATAATCTCTATTCTTCTAGGCATGAAAAAACGCCATGAACCTTAATGATGATTACTCTTTTTGCAAGAATATTCCTGTTTACTGCTATATTCTTCAGTCTTATATTTATGCAAGTTGATCTGAGGTATTTGATTTCCAATCACTTTTGATCTCATCTGAATGCTTTCTGTAACATAGTTAAGTCCTATTATATCATAAACAGGATAAACACCATAAACACTCCAAAGTCAAACTCACTTTTACATTTATTTTAGAGAAGGAGAAAGGAAATTAAAGCTTATCAATTGACTCTTAGGCCAGAAGAGAGGGTGCTTTTTCAAATGTCTCATTTAACCTTCACAATGAAGCTATGAGGCATGTGGCTCCATCCTTATTTTACAAGTGAGGAGGGAACCCTCAAAAGAATAGCTACTTCTCCCATAATTACTGATGGCTTGCTTTGATCCATCACTCTGTTTCCATACATTATCTTACTTAATCTTTGGAGCAACCAAACCAGGTGGTTTCACTTCTGTCCATTTATTTATACACAGTTCAGTTCAATTCAGTCGCTCAGTCATGTCTGACTCTTTGTGACCCCATGAATCGCAGCATGTCAGGCCTCCCTGTCCACCACCATCTCTCGGAGTTCACTCAGACTCAAGTCCATCGGAGTCTGTGATGCCATCCAGCCATCTCATCCTCGGTCGTCTCCTTCTCCTCCTGCCTCCAATCCCTCCCAGCATCAGAGTCTTTTCCAATGAGTCAACTCTTCTCATGAGGTGGCCGAAGTACTGGAGTTTCAGCTTTAGCATCATTCCTTCTAAAGAAATCCCAGGGTTGATCTCCTTTAGAATGGACTGGCTGGATCTCCTTGCAGCCCAAGGGACTCTCAAGAGTCTTCTCCAACACCACAGTTCACAAGCATCAATTCTTCGGCACTCAGCCTTCTTCACAGTCCAACTCTCACATCCATACATGACTGCTGGAAAAACCATAGCCTTGACTAGAAGGATCTTAGTTGGCAAAGTAATATCTCTGCTTTTGAATATGCTATCTAGGTTGGTCATAACTTTCCTTCCAAGGAGTAAGTGTCTTTTAATTTCATGGCTGCAGTCACCATCTGCAGTGATTTTGCAGCCTCCAAAAATAAAGTCTGACACTGTTTCCACTGTTTCCCCATCTATTTCCCATGAAGTGATAGGACCGGATGCCATGATCTTCATTTTCTGAATGTTGAGCTTTAAGCCAACTTTTTGCTCTCCTCTTTCACTTTCATCAAGAGGCTTTTTAGCTCCTCTTCACTTTCTACCATAAGGGTTGTGTCATCTGCATATCTGAGGTTATTGATATTTTTCTCGGCAAGCTTCATTCCAGCTTGTGTTTCTTCCAGTCCAGTGTTTCTCATGATGTTCTCTGCATATAAGTTTGCTGGGGGGCGCTCCGCAGAAAGAGTGGAGGCAGTGGAGCTTCCCTCAGCAAAGCCAAGGGGTCCCGAGGAGAGGTGAGCCTGCTGTCCACCAACCCAGCCCCTCGGCAAGCGAGAGACAATCAGATGCGACAGGGGTTTTGTCGAAGCAGTTCCACTTTATTGCTGCAAACTCCCAGCTTATATAGGCAAGCGGGGGGGGTTAGGAGGGACTTTCCATAGTTACACCAATCACGATAAAGGTCAAATCATTATGTGCCTTCAGTTGCACCAATCACGTTAAAGGTCAAATCCTCACGTGCATTGAAATCAAGAGAGCCAATCAAAAACTTTGACATAGACCCCGCCCCTATCACTTCCACCAGGCACCATCTTAGTTTCCAACCGCTTCCAACTGTCAAACTAGCCCCCCCCCTTTTTTTCCTCCGAGGTTTCCCATTTAGGGCCCCACATAAGTTAAATAAGCAGGGTGACAATATACAGCCCTGACGTACTCCTTTTCCTATTTGGAACCAGTCTGTTGTTCCATGTCCAGTTCTAACTGTTGCTTCCTGACCTGCATACAGATTTCTCAAGAGGCAGGTCAGGTGGTCTGGTATTCCCATCTCTTTCAGAATTTTCCACAGTTTGTTGTGATCCACACAGTCAAAGGCTTTGGCATAGTCAATAAAGCAGAAATAGATGCTTTTCTGGAACTCTCTTGCTTTCTTGATGATCCAGCGGATGTTGGCAATTTGATCTCTGGTTCCTCTGCCTTTTCTAAAACCAGCTTGAACATCAGGGAGTTCACGGTTCACGTATTGCTGAAACCTGGCTTGGAGAATTTTGAGCATTACTTTACTAGCATGTGAGGTGAGTCCAATTCTGCAGTAGTTTAAGCATTCTTTGGCATTGCCTTTCTTTGGGATTGGAATGAAAACTGCCCTTTTCCAGTCCTGTGGCCACTGCTGAGTTTTCCAAATTTGCTGGCATATTTAGTGCAGCACTTTCACAGCATCATCTTTCAGGATTTGAAACTGCTCAACTGGAATTCCATCACCTCCACTAGCTTTGTTCCAAGTGATGCTTTCTAAGGACCACTTGACTTCACATCCAAGATGTCTGGCTCTAGATTAGTGATCACATCATCATGATTATCTGGGTCATGAAGATCTTTTTGTCCAGTTCTTCCATGTATTCTTGCCACCTCTTCTTAATATCTTCTGCTTCTGTTAGGTCCATACCATTTCTGTCCTTTATCGAGCTCATCTTTGCATGAAATGTTCCCTTGGTATCTCTAATTTTTTTGAAGAGATCTCTAGTCTTTCCCATTTTGTTGTTTTCCTCTGTTTCTTTGCATTGATCTCTGAAGAAGGCTTTCTTGTCTCTTCTTGCTATTCTTTGGAACTCTGCATTCAGATGCTTATATCGTTCCTTTTCTCCTTTGCTTTTCGCCTCTCGTCTTTTCTTCTTTTATAGACAAGGTTAAATAAATTCCCTAAGATCATACAGCAAACCTGGTCTTTCTGACTTTAAAGACTGTTTCCTTTTCTCTTTGCCACATCTTAGCTCCTATTTCTGTTGGAGAATCTGTTATTATGTTCTTTAATCCTTCTTTATATGCATTTCTCAAAATTAGGGTAAATTCAAGTGTCTAGAGGACCAAGCAGGTGAACAAAAGGGAGTGAGACATGCCATGTGTCAGAAACACAACGGTGCAAACGATGACGCATGCAAGTGGCCACGGGCCCTAGACCATATTGTTCTAGGGGTGCATGCGCAGTACCAGCTTGAGGCTGGTCTGTGCAGAGTACAGGTTTAGAAGCGCTGCATCACCGAGTGATGGAGTTTCTCTGAGGGCTCAAGGGCCCACACTTCTATGTGGGAACACGCCTTAGGCTCCAGATCTTCAGATTTTTTAAGATGAGACAGAAAGCTATAAATTATACTTCCTAATTTACAATGACACAATTAACTCAGCTCTTTCCTCTTGAGTTTCCAGTAAAATTTCTAAATGCTCTTATGTTCCCTCTGGTTCGCTTTACTTTCCTCCTTTTCCCATAATTTCATGGAATTTATTTTTCTTATTTCCAATATAATTTTTTATAGTATATTTGCTTTTCAATGTTAGTTTCTGCTGTACAGTGAAGTGAATCAGCTACATGTGTGTGTATATATATATATATATATATATATCCCCTCCCTCTTGGACCTCCCTCCCACTTCCACCATCCTATCACTCTAGGTAATCATGGCACCCAGATGAGCTCCCTCTACCATACAAATACAATGAAATATTACTCAGCCATTAAAAAGAATGAGATTGGGTCATTTGTAGAGATGTGGATATATCTAGAGTCTGTCAGAGAGAGTGAAGTAAGTCAGAAAGAGAAAAACAAATATCATATATTAACATATATGTGGAATCCTATATAACTTTTTAAAGAAATATTTCATCTCTAACTTTTCATATGACCTTTATTACACAGGGAAAAGACAACCTTCTTTGAACCAAGTCGAGAGGCTTAGAACAGATTCTTCCCTCACAGCACTCAGGAGGAACCAACCGTGCTGCCACCTTAGTCTCAGATTTCTAGTCTCCAAAGCTGTGAGAAATAAGTTTCTGTTGCTTAAGCCACCCAATCTCTATGCTTTGTTACAGCAGCCTGAGAAGACTCATACACCCTCCTTCCCTTTGTTCAAGAGAGCAGCAGGGTAACCCTGTGACAACATGAGTCTGTGGGGATATGGAAAAAGAAAGGAAAATAAAAGAAAATAGAAACTGTAACTGAATTCTAAAAAGCAAACAAAAAATCCTGAGTCTGTTGGGAGGGGGTTTCTACCCTTTGTGAGTTCTTATGGTGGCAGTAATAGCAAAATTGATGCAAGACAGATGAACAGAAGAAAAAGAAATTTTAATTCATGTCATGGAGGTCTCAGAGAAATGGGACCTGAGAGGCGGCCAAAGCAGGAAACTTTTGTTCTTTTACACAAAGAATCAACACTTGTGCGGAACTGAAGGACCAAGAAACTTCGGTTTGCAGTACCAAATTAGTGAAGAATGCGAACAGAGCATGGGCTTGAGGTAATACTTTAAAGAAGTTTCAAGGCTGATTTGGACTTCACAGGTGGTTCTAGTGGTACAGAACTCGCCTCCCACTGCGGGGGACACAAGAGATATGGGTTTGATCCCTGGGTTGGGAAGATTCCTTGGAGGAGGGCGTGGCAACACACTCCAGTATTCTTGCCTGGAGAATCCCCATGGACCAACCCACAGGGTTCCAAAGAGTCGGACATGCCTGCATGCAAAGCTTGTTTATACAGGTTTCTCAGCCAGAATTTCCTTTCTGGTAATAAGGGTATCTTCCTGCCTCTGGGTACAGGGGAGGACTACTTTCTCTGGAGAGATTTGTCTCCTGCTTTCAAGGACATAGAAGAGGGTCAGAGTGTCCCTCTTGCACTGGCCATTTCGTAAATAACTTTAAGTCAGAATAATCAACATGCCATCGTGGTGTATTTGGGGGCCGTCTGCGCTGGGCCCCAAGAAGTCAAGTCACATCTCTTCTCTATTAAAACTCCCCATCACGAGAGTGATCCACATTCCCTCCTGTCTCCCGAGCATCCTGTCCTGCAGCCTTCACTCACCCCCTCTCTGGCCTCCCCTGTACTGCTGGGCCTCCTGCCTCAAGTGTTCTTCCCAGGCCCTTCACCCAGCCCAGGTACAGCTTTTCCAGTGAGGCCCTTCCTGGCCATTTGATTTAAATTTACAACTCTTCGTATCCTTCTTGGCTGCATTCTCATGCTCTGTAGCCCATGTTACTCTCCAACATAGGATATTTTAATTTTAATATTGTCTGTCACCCTGCTAGAATAAATTATACTGAAGGCAAGGAATTTTGACTACTTTAGTCACTCCTTTATCTGTAGTTCCTAATACATAGTTAGTACTCAATAATTAGTCTTTGAATGAATAACTGAATTTATGAATGAAGAAAATTTTAATATAAATTAGAATGTTTCTTTCTTCTTAAATAAATCTTCAGTGATAACGATTGACTTCATCCTTCCCTTTCCACAGTTTATAGCACACTGTAATGTAAAACTTTGTCTGATAGTTCTACTGGTGTTATTAACTTTCCACACTATATTTAACCACAGTTTAATACCATTTAAAACTTCAAATCAGCGGTTAGTGGGTGGGAGGGAGGTCCAAGAAGAGGAAGATATGTGTATACTTACAGCTGATTCACATTGTTACACAGCAGAAACTAAACACAATAATGTAAAGCAATTATCCCCCAAAAAAAAATCCTACTCAGTTCTGAAAGAGGATGAGAATTTTTTTTTCCTTCATAACTGTCAATGGCTGTTTTTATTATCCTTTTTCCTTGATAAAATAAATCTAATCAATCTAAAGGAAATCTGGTTTCTTTGCTATTCCAGAGTTCCCCATTCGCAATGTTTGTCCTGGCCATAAAGTTCTATTCTCCTGCACATCTATTCTTTTTCAAAGAATTTTGAATTGCTACAACCATATTCTTTGGTTTTTATCTCAATGGAACTAGTAATCAAAGTTCTCACTGCCTTGCTGTGGCCAATGTACAACGTCTGCTTCCCTAGTAAATCCATAAAGTTATGCTTTCTACCAGAGAAGGCAATGGCAACCCACTCCAGTGTTCTTGCCTGGAGAATCCCAGGGACGGGGAGCCTGGTGGGCTGTCGTCTATGGGGTCGCACAGAGTCGGACACGACTGAAGCAACTTAGCAGCAGCAGCAGTAGCATGCTTTCTACATGAAAAGAAATTCTGAACAAATCTAAAACCATTATACTTTAATAAGCTGCTAAGGATAAATAGTAAGAGATTTCTTAATCTCTGAAGGTTAAACTGAAGAATCTAAGCTACTCCATTTTGTTAACAGAAAAACTCCATTTTGTAAGGTTCCAAAGAGCCTTTGGAAATCCCCTGACTTCACCCCACCACCCACGAGCCAATCAGACCCCAGACCAGAATTTCCTGATTTAACATTCAGGAACTTGTGGTCTACCTAGGTAATAGGGACCAATCAAAAACCAACACACAACCCTTCAAAATAAAGTGACCAATCAGATGTCTTCCTTCCTAGAAATTCTTTTTTTCATGAATACTCCCTATATAAGCAATGTAACCCAAAACCTGGGGCTCCTCCCTATAGCCACTGCATCGGTAATGGTGGGAGCCCCAGCTTGAGCTTGGTAATAAAAACTCTCTTTCTTTTGCATTGTATATCAGCTCCCTGGTGGTCATTGGGATATTTCACGACTTGGGCATAACATTTGGGAGCTCATCCGGGATCTCCCACTGGCTCCACAGGAAGACCAATCTGGTGAGTCATCTACAGCCGGTAAGTTTTTTTCTTTCTTTCTTTTCATTTATGACAGGGCTTATTTTCTGAGACCGGTATATGATTCAGGCGGATGTGCCAACGGGTCACTGGTGTGGGTCGTTGGGAGATGTCCCTGACCCCCTCAGAGGAGACAGATTGCCCCTGTTCTCTGTAGATGATAGCGTGTTGCTCCTGCTGAACAGCCGAAGGCCATCGTCTTACTTTCAGTTTTGCCTCCAGACTCCCGGAGGTCTATTTCTCCTGTCTCTCTGTCTGTCTGTGTGGCTGTCTGTATTGTCTGTGTTAATTTACCAACATCTGACTGATCCAGAAATGACGGGGCAACGCCAATCTAGCCCTACTCCTCTGTCTCTGATCACTGACCATTTTAAGGCGGTCAAGATGCACGCTCATGACCTCAGTGTAGAAATTAAAAGGAATAAATTAATCACTTTTTGCAGCACAAAATGGCCGACCTTCCATGTAGTCTGGCCCTCAGAAGGCACCTTTGACTTGGGAACTGTACACCGAGTCCGGGATATCATCTTCCAACCGGGGATCGGACACCCTGACCAAGTTCCCTATATCACAGTATGGGAAAATATCATATTGCGCCCCCTCCTTGGGTAAAGCTTTTTTCCCTCAACAGGGATTTTCTACCACTCAGGTGTTGGTGACACGTGTAGGAAAGAACCTGAAGAATCCCAAGTAGCCTGAACCAACAGCGACGCTATACCCCATCTTTCATGGGGGAACAGAAGAAGAACTTCTCTTTCCTCCCCCTTACAAACACCCTGAACCACCACCAGCCCCTGTCATCCCTTCACCCAGGGATGAAACACAGGCGGGGCGGGGTGGGAGGGGGCGGCACAAAATACTCGACATTGGCAAGCCAGGTCCCCGGAGGGGCCGGCAGACTCAACCATTGCCCTCCCCTTACAAGTGCCCCCCTCCCACCATGAGGAAGGAAACCAACCTCATCAATACTGGCCCTTCTCTACTAGTGACCTATATAACTGGAGATCCCAGAATGCTAAGTTCTCAGACAACCCTAGAGATCTAACTAACCTTCTAGAGACTGTGCTTTTACTCATCAGCCCACCTGGGATGACCACCAACAGCTGCTCCAGATTCTCTTCACCACAGAAGAGAGAGAATGCAGAATAAAGTCCATAAAAGGGTCCTAGAGGCAAATAGAGAACCCACCACTAATATAGATGAAATTAACACCTCTTTTCCTTTATTGCGACCTGACTGGGATTACAATATGACACAAGGTAAGGAGAGGCTCCAGGTCTACCACCAGACTCTTTGGGGGGCTTAAGGCAGCTGCACGGAAACCCACTAACCTAGCTAGAGTGGGAGATGTTCAGCAGGGCCCCACCGAGAGTCCAGCTGCCTTCCTGGAAAGGCTGATGGAGGCCTTTAGACAATACACCCTCATGGATCCAGAAGCAGAAGGCACTCAGGCTGCTTTGATAAAGCATTTTGTCAACCAGGTGGCCCCCGAAATTAGGAAGAAGTTACAAAAACTAGAACGCCTGGGTGAAAAGAGTATCTAGGATTTAATAACTGTAGCAGAAAGAGTCTACAACACCCGAGAAACCCCTGAGGAAAAACAAGCCAAAGCGGCAGATCGCCAAACCCGTAACATGGCACGCATCCTGCTGGCTGCAACAGTTCCCGACTCTGGAGAGAGGGAGCGCCAGTTTCACCACCTGGCTGCTGAAGGTAAGAGCCATCCCCGTATGCGACCAGCATTAGGAAAGATCCAATGTGCCTACTGTAAACAGGAAGGACATTGGGCCAAGGAATGCCCTAAGAAAAGAAGGGACCACGAAAGACCCCCATCCTGGCCGTCAAAGAACTGAGTGACTAGGGAAGACAGGGTTTGGCGCTCCTCCCCAAACCCAGGGTAATCCTAAGAGTGGAGGGGACCCCAGTTGACTTCCTTGTCAATATGAGGGTTCGATATTCGATTTTGCTAGAGCCCCAGGGAAAACTGGCTGGAAAGACCTCTTGGGTGCAGGGGGCTACTGGAATGAAACAATACTTATGGACTACCCGAAGATCAGTGGACTTGGGTGCAGGCCGGGTATCCCACTCTTTCATGGTCATTCCAGAATGCCCCTTTCCACTGTTGGGAAGAGACCTGTTGACCAAAATGGGGGCCCAGATTCACTTCCTCCCGGGGAAACTAAAATATTTGACCATTTGGGCAGACCGATCCAAGTACTGACAATTCAATTAGAAGATGAATATGGGTTGCACCAAAACCGACGCTCCCCCAAGCAGACATTCAAAAATGGCTAGACGAATTCCCTGATGTGTGGGCCAAGACAGGGGGAACCGGTTTTGCTGGATACCGCCCTCCTATACATATAGATCTCAAGCCAAGGGCCAGCCCCGTCTGGGTCTGACAATACCCCATGACCCTGGAGGCCCGACAGGGGATCACCCCCATATCCACAGGCTTCTAGCCCAGAAAATCTTGAGCCCCTACCAGTCGGCCTGGAACACCCCCCTGCTCCCTGTCAAAAAACCAAATTCTCATGACTATCGGCCAGTACAGGATTTACGAGAAGTCAACCGCCGAGTTTTAGATATTCATCCTACTGTGCCGAACCCATACAACTTCCTAAGCTCACTCCCACCAGACCATCCCTGGTATCCGGTCCTAGATTTAAAAGACGCTTTCTTTAGCCTTCCCCTGGCACCCAGAAGCCAGAAGCTTTTTGCCTTTGAATGGTCCTACCCGGAAGAAGGAATCAATGACCAGTTGACCCGGACCCGGCTGCCACAGGGATTTAAGAATTCTCCCACCATCTTCGATGAGGCCCTCCATGAGGTGAGTTCAGACAACAACACCCCCAGCTAACCTTGTTACAATATGTAGATGACCTCTTAATTGCAGCAAAGGACCAACAGACTTGCCTTATGGGCACCTGAGAACTATTGCGGACCCTTGGAAAATTAGGGTACCGAGCCTCAGCCAAAAAGGCTCAGATATGCCAACCAGAGGTCACCTATTTAGGGTATGTATTAAAGGAAGGACAGAGATGGCTGTCAGAGGCACGAAAGGAGACGGTACTCAAAATCCCTACCCCAGATTCACCTCGAAGGGTGAGAGAATTTTGGGGTCTGCTGGGTTCTGCCATCTTTGGATCCCAAATTATGCAGAACTAGCTAAACTCTTATATGAAGCCACAAAAAGTACCACCCCTTTCAGCTGGATGGAGCAGATGGAGACCGCTTTCAAGACTATTAAAATGGCCCTGCCATCAGCCCCCACCCTAGGGTTGCCTGTCATTGCAAAACCCTTTCTCCTGAATGTAGATGAAAAACAAGGAGTGGCAAAGGGGTACCGATGCAGCATCTGGGACCTTGGAAGCGGCCGGTGGCTTACTTGTCTAAACGCCTAGACCCCGTGGCATCAGGCTGGCCCCCATGCCTCCGAATGATTGCAGCAGTGGCCCTAATGGTCAAGGATGCAGGTAAACTGACACTGGGGCAAGAGTTCCATATCACCGCCCCCCATGCCATTGAGGGCATACTAAAACAACTAACTCCCAGATAGGTGGATCAGCAGCGCTCGGCTGACCCACTACCAGGGATTACTGCTAAACCCCTCCAGAATCATTTTTCTGCAGCCTACTGCTCTCAATCCGGCTACATTGCTTCCTAACCCAGATTTGGAAGCCCCAATCCATGACTGCAGTGACATACTAGCCCAGGTACATGGGACGCAAGAGGATTTACAAGATCGCCCTCTGGCGGATGCTAAAGTTACCTGGATAAGGATGGAAGCAGTTTCCTTGGAGATGGGCTCAGGTATGCAGGGGCAGCCATAACCACGGAAACCCAAATCATGTGGGCAGAAACACTACCTCCAGGCACTTGGCTCAAAGGGCTGAACTCATCGCCCTAACAAAAGCCCTCCAGTTGGGGAAAGACAAAAAACAACATCATTACCGATAGCCGATGCCTTTGGTACTGCCCATATACACAGGGCCATCTACAGAGAGAGAGGACGCCTCACGGCTGAGGGTAAAACGATCAAAAATAAAGAAGAAATAAAAGCCCTCCTCTCAGCATTATGACTTCCTAAAAAACTAGCCATAATACACTGCCCGGGACACCAAAAGTCAGACACCCTGACCTCGGAGGGAAACAATTTGGCAGGCAGAGCAGCCCGAGATGCAGCCCAGGGCACCGTGATAGGAGCCACCTGTCAATTGCCCGACCCTGGGAGCCCTGTTCTGCCAGCTTTACCCAACTCCTCACCAAGAGACTCAGACTGGATAAAAAGTTTGCCTATGACCCAACAACTGGCCGGGTGGTGGAGGGCAGTGGACAACTCCCTGATCCTCCCAGAGGAACTAGGAAAGCAGGTGTTACTGAGGATGCATCATGCCACTCACCTGGGAACCCAAAAGATGGACCTGATTAGACATGCCAAGATTACCATGAGAGACGTCAGATCGACGATAGAAAATATCATATCAACCTGCAAGGCCTGCCAGCTCACTAACGCTGCCTGTCACCCAGCCAACCACGGGCCTAGAGAACGCTGGAGTCGGCCAGAAGCATACTGGGAGGTGGACTTCACTGAGGTAAAACCGGGTAAATATGGATACAAATATCTACTGGTATTCATAGATACCTTCTCAGGGTGGGTACCTTCTCAGGGTGGGTAGAAGCTTTCCCCACCAAGAGAGAAACAGCACAGGTGGTGGCCAAAAAGCTAACTGAAGACAGCTTGCCGCAGTTCGGGTTTCCTGCACAGGTGGGGGCGGACAATGGGCCAGCCTTCGTATCTCAGGTAAGCCAGGGGGTAGCCCGGGCTTTGGAGGCTATAGGCCCCAGAGCTCAGGACAAGTAGAAAGGATGAATAGGACACTCAAAGAAACATTAACAAAACTAGTTGCTGAGACTGGCAGGGACTGGGTGGCTCTCCTCCCTTTGCCCTATACCGGGTGCGACACTCCCCCTACCAACTGGGACTTACTCCCTTTGAAATTATGTATGGTACCTCCCCAATAATTCCTAACCTAAAAACAGAGGTGCTAAAAGAAATAGATGATCAAAGATTACTCTTTTGTCTCCGGTCCTTACAATACTCCCACAGGGACACGTGGAAGAGGCTCAAGGCATTATATGAATCAGGCCCACCACCTGAACCCCACCGCTACTGACCAGGACACTGGGTGTACGTGCACCGCCATCGTCAAGAGACCCTAGAGCCCAGGAGGAAAGGGCCCTTCCTAGTTGTCTTGACGATACCCACTGCTCTCAAAGTTGATGGCATATCCACTTGTATTCACTACACCCACGTATGGCCTGCGGACCTGTTCACCCTAAGGGAAGAATTCCTTCCCCAATGGAAGACCAAGCTGGACAAAACAAATCCACTCAAACTCAAGCTACAAAGGCGATAAATTACTGTTTATGCTGTTGTCCCTACGGCTTAGTGCTGCCGCTAACCCTCATCAGCCGATGAGCCTGACTTGGATGATTCTGAGCGCAACTACGGGAGAAGTAATTAACTCCACCTCGGCCATTCATCCCAAAAACACCTGGTGGCCAGACCTAGAATTCGACCTCTGTCTTCTGGCCGCAGGATCTTGGGACATCGGCGAATGGGAGGTAAAGACGCCCAGCAAGCCCGAATGTGGGGCTGGCACTAATAGGTGCAATACTCGGCCCCCACTAACTCAGGACCTGGATGCAGCCACTACATTCAACGGGCAAGCTTATGGGAAATACTCTTCTATGTGTGCCCTGAAGGGAGACGGAACCGGGCAACCACCAATAACTACAAAGGGGCTGACAAGTTTTACTGCGCCGCTTGGGGATGCGAGTCAACGGGGATGGTCGATTGGGAGCTCCCGATTCATGGTGACTTGATTACCTTGCGTCGCTTTCCGGGGCCCACTGGATCAACTGGGGGACATGAAAGGGAGTCCTTCATAACTGGGCCTTGTATGAACTTTCTTTGTAATCCGGTGAGGCTTAAATTCTCAACTGAAGGAAAAAAGTTCCCTGGTTGGGAAGCTGGACAATCCTGGGGCCTCTGGCTATATCCGTCAGGATATGATAACGGGTTGCTGTTTACCGTCTGGTTGAAAGTAGGAATCATACAGATCGGCCCAAATCAGGGCATAGAGCCCAGTTCAGTCTTAGTGCCACGAGAGCCTACCCACGCCCCCATTCAGCCTGCCCACACCCCCCGCTCAAGAGCTTACCCAAACGCCTCCCGGGCCCTACATCACTAATATAAACAACTCCCCTCAAGTTAGCCTTACAGCACCTAACATTAAAGACAATCAGGACCCGTTATTTAATATGATAATCAACACCTATCGGGTCCTAAATTCCATTCACATGGACCTGACTAGCAGTTGCTGGTTAGGTTATGACATCAAACCCCCTATTATGAAGGTATAGCTGTCCCAGGAATTTACATTCAAACCAGAGACCACAGAGCTTGCTGATGGCAGCAAAAAGGAGATGCCAGATTAACCCTCCAACGAGTAACCGGGCAAGGCCTTTGCATAGGGAATGTTCCCCAAACCTATCAGCACCTCTGCAATTCCACAGACTCTATAAAAACAACCGAGTACCTGGTACCTCCCCAAGAAAATTGGTGGGCATGCTCCACGGGGTAGCACCTTTTATTTACGGACAGGTACTAAATGACTCCAAAGATTTTTGTGTATTGGTGCTATTGGTTCCCTGACTGTTCTATCACTCCAATGATGAACTCCTCCTAAAACTAGAAAAAGCCTCACCCCGGTCCAAGAGAGAGCCAGTCTCGGCCTTAACCCTTACAGTTTTGTTGGGTTTGGGGGTGGCTGGGGCAGGAACTGGGATATCTGGCAGAAGTGGTACTGCAGAATAAAAGGGGATTGGATTTGGTTTTTCTCCAACAGGGTGGCCTATGTGCTGCATTAGGGGAAGAATGTTGTTCTTATGTGGATCACTGGGGGTAGTCAGGGAATCCCTGACCAAGATGAGAGAAGAGCTGAGTCAGAGAAAAAGAGAAATGTCTCAAAATTGGTTTGAATCCTGGTTCAACTCATCCCCCTGGTTCACAACTCTCATATCTTCCTTGGTGGGGCCCCTGATTATCTTGTTACTGCTACTCGCCTTCGGGCCATGCTTACTAAACAAATTGGTGGCCTTCATTAAAAGCCGCATCAACACAGTGCAGCTCATGGTACTCAGATCCCAATATATGGCCCTGCCAATGGTTCCCTTTAGCGGGAGACAATATAGAGCTGACCCCAGACCCATGATTGGGTCTGTCCTGGATCCTAGAGAAGGAGGGAATGAAGAACCTAAGCTGCTCCATTTTGTTAACAGAAAAACTCCATTTTGTAAGGTTCCTGGAAAAAGCCTTCGGAAATACCCTGACCTCACCCCACCACCCACGAGCCAATCAGACCCCAGACCAGAATCTCCTGACTTAACGTTCAGGAACTTGTGGTCTACCTCGACAATAGGGACCAATCAAAAACCAACACACAACCCTTCAAAATAAAGTGACCAATCAGACATCCCCCTACCTAGAAATTCTTTTTTTCATGAATACTCCCTATATAAGCAATGTAGCCCAAAACCCGGGGGCTCCTCCCTATAGCCGCTGCATCTGTAACGGTGGGAGCCCCAGCTCGAGCTTGGTAATAAAGACTCTCTTGCTTTTGCATCGGATATCAGCTCCCTGGTGGTCATTGGGAGATTTCGCGACTTGGGCATAACAGAACCATATTCTAAACTTCACAAGCGTTAGAAAGGCTGTATTAAAATTTTTTTAAATGGCCTGGAAAAGTTTCAGAATGATTTTAAGCATGTAACATCGTCAATATATCCTAGAAGCCCCTGAGCTCATCCTGCCCTTAGTTTTTTGTTTTTTTTTTTTTAAACTCCTTTATTTATTTTTGGTTGTGTGAGTCTTCCTTGCTTGCACAGGCTTTTTCTAGCTGCAGTGAACAGGGGCTTCTCTTTGCTGCGGTGAGCAGTCTTCTCTTGTTGTGGAGGACGGGCTCTAGGCACTAGTAGCAGCACGTGGGTTCGCTAGTTGTGGCTGTGGGCTCTGGAAGCTAAGCTCACTGGTTGTGGTGTAGGATTAGCTGCTCCACAGCATGCGGGATCTTCCCAGACCAGGGATCAAACCTGCGTCCCCTGCATTGGCAGGCGAATTGCTATCTACTGCACCACCTGAAAGCCTTCATTCTACCCTTTTGAAGGACTTCTCTGATGGCTACTTTTCTCTCCATCATGTGACTTGCAAGATTAAAAACTGTATCTTCCCTAAAGTCTCTCCCATTGAGAGTCTACAACTGTTACTCACATTGGGTAAGGAACTGCCCACAAATTATTTAAGCTGTCATTGGTATAAGAGTCATTGTTGAAATATTTTTGTTCTTTAAGTAAGTATGTTTTTAAGCAACACTTCAGCTTTCTTTTCAGTTTCTAAAGAATTTTTAGGAATCAGAGTTATCAAGAGACTGTTCTAGCCATTGAAGCTTCTGACTTAATTTCACTTGATTTCAGCGGCTTCTGACAAGTATTTGCCAAGTGAGACCACGGTGGGAGGCAGAAGAGATGCATAATCTCAGCCTTAAAAATGCTTGCCTTCTGGCAGGAAACATCAAATGAACTAACATCTTTAAAACAGTGAGAGGCCAAAAATGCAAATTGGGTGGTACTAATGAGAAGTGTTAAGAGCAGTTCAGAGAAAAGGCAGAAGTGTGGTCTGCACAATCAGGGTAGGCCTCAGGGAAATGGGCAGCATTTTAGATTGAATTTAGGAGTGCTAGGGTTATTGGACACGACTAAAGCGACTTAGCACCAGCAGCAGCAGCAGCAGCAGGGTTGATGAGGTAGGCAAGAGTGAACCAGGAGGGAAGGGGGCAGGGCACAACATTTGAAAAGAATGACATAGCCTGAGAACACAACTTAAACTGATTAGAATCAAATGGGAGATAAGTCCGCTTCAGCTAGTTCTTGATCCTCAGTATATGCTTATTGTAACATTTTAGCAAGCTAAATGACACAGCCAGAGGTGCCATGACAGTTCCTAGGCCAACCATCAAAGACCAAAAAGTACACGGTGGACCAATTCTTGGAAATCTCCGCCTCTCCCCAAAATGGTTGGAATAATCCTCCCACTTATTAGCCTTTTGAAATTACCCAGCCCATAAAAGCCACCACACCACATTTCGAGGCCATGCTCCGCTCTCTGTGATGGCCCACACTTGTCTGTGAAGTGTATTTCTCTCTGAATAAACCCACTTCTTATCTGTCACTATCTCTCTCTGAATTCTTTCTGCGATGAGACATTAAGAACCAGAGTTTCATTAGGTCCTGAAACCAGGTCTGTGATCTCAGTTGGAAGAGCGTGGGTTTGGCTGGGTTTGAGTCCCGGCCATGTGGGTTCAAATCCCAAGCACGGTTTTGACCAAGTTTAAGTCCTGGCCTTGTGGGTTCAAGTCCCAAACTGGGTTTTGATTGGATTTGAGTCCTGCAAGTGGTTTCAAGTGTCAGTCTGAGGTAAATGGTTTCAGGAGGGCATTATAGTCAAGCAAAACAGCACAGGCAAAGCATGGACATCTTTCCTGGAAATCTCAATGGAGAAGAAAAATCTCCAGACTCCAGTCCTTTCCTCCCTTCCTCCAAGATGTCTGGATGCCTGCCCCATGAGTTTCTGAAAACGCATGAAGACTTAAGCCCATGTGTGTGAAGTGAGAGAAGACATTTGATGTCTATCCCCAGAATAGCTATGAGTAGACTCTTGACTTTTCCATTAGATTTTGAAGAAAATAAATGAGCAAATGTCAGATTCAAATAGATACCCCAAGAAGGATAATTTTAGTTGACTCTTTGGAACTGGAAGCCTGTCTGGGCACGTACAAGCACACAGATATCAGTTACCTTTGGTTACTGAGGAGGAGCAGGTGTCTAAACAAAGCTTCTGCTAGCCAAACTGATTTAAAATGGCACAGCCCTCCTCTGCAACCCCAGGGATTAAAGAGCATGTGGCAGGCCCAAGATCATCTTCTCTACAGATGGCTTCTGAGGACACCTGTATTTAATGAGCTGTCACAGTCTAGGGCTACATTTAACCCTGATGTTCTGTCCCCACAGAAACACAGGGTATGACACCGTTGAGTGTAGGGCCTAGAGAAAGTGACTCCAGACTATCTGTCCTGGGTTCAGTGACTTCTGGAACAATGCTGGGTCTCCTGAGCTCCCGAGTAACTCGAAGTCAGGCAAAGGTATAACTTCTGCATTATTACTTTTTCAGTTTGTCCAAACATGTTTACTGAGCATTTTCTCTGTGCATGGCTCCCTGCCAAATGTTTGAGAGAAAAACTGAGTGCAAAAAGGTGAATGAGGCAACTTATATCTTCACACAGTGTAAAATCTTTGGTAGCTAGGGGAGAATAAGCCTCAAAACTCTGCATAAATCTTTATTGTTTATTGTAGGCTTCCCTGGTGGCTCGGAGGGTAAAGCATCTACCTAGGGAGACCTAGGTTTGATCCCTGGGTCGGGAAGATCCCCTGGAGAAGGAAATGGCAACCCACTCCAGTACTCTTGCCTGGAGAATCCCATGGACAGAGTAGCCTGGTAGGCTACAGCCCATGAGGTCTCAAACAGTCGGACTTTAACTTTATTGTTTGTATATATTAAAAAAAAATTCTATCTCCTTAGCCTGGCATTCAACTTCCATTCAACTTCTGGCACAGAATATGCCAAGAGGAGACAGGGAATGGCATGATTAATTTTGAGGGAAATTTTCTGGACTGTCACTTCATAAGTATCTTTTGACTTGTATCTGCCAAAACAGACAGTATTCTGATTGGGAAGAGAAACATTCTACCATAACAGAAGTATGTAGACAAAGGTACAGGAATATGCAAACACATGGTATATTTGAAAAGAGTAACCCAGTGTGGTTAGAAGGGCTATAATGTAAAATATGTTTTTAAAAGTGGGTTGAAGCTAGATGGTGGGGAAGTTGAATGCCAGGCTAAGGATACAGGCTTTTATATATATATACAAATAATAAAGAGTTACTGAAAGTTTTGAACAGGAGAATATAGCACATATATTCTGGTTTCCAAGACCACAGCTAGTAACGAGTAGACGAAGGTTGGCCAAGGATCTGACTTCAAATCCAGTAACTGGGAGAATAAAATAGTTGTAAATGAGGAGGAGGGAAGTCTGAAGAACCAGGTCGTGAAAGAAGACACTGAAGGACACACTGGGTCTTCAGCTGCCAGGTGGCCGTCAGGGCAGTAACCGTCCAGTGCTGATTAGAAACGCTCACTCTCTCACAGCATTTGGCAGAGGTGTTGTTGTTCAGTTGCTCAGCCGTGTCCGACTCTTTGCGACCCCATGGACTGCAGCACGCCAGGCACTCAATATGCCGGCAAATTTGGAAAACTCAGCAGCGGCCACAGGACTGGAAAAGGTCAGTTTTCATTCCAGTTCCAAAGAAAGGCAATGCCATCACACAACTGGACTCATTTCACATGCTAGCAAAGTAATGCTCAAAATTCCCCATGCTGGGTTTCAACAGTACACGAACCAAGAATTTCCAGATATACAAGCTGGATTTAGAAAAGGCAGAGGAACCAGAGATCAAACTGCCTGGAGAGTTCAGTTTCAAAATGGCATAGTATATGGGCCTGATAGAGGTGATGGTTGCTTTTTCAGAAATTTTCAGAACATTTAGAGTGATGTTTTATTTTTCCATTCATTTATTTGTTTGGAAAGTTAACGGTATACGAAATATAAATATATTTATAAATGTAAGTTTCATTTCTGGTCAATCTCCTAAACTAAACACAAGAAGAAAGAAAATATTCTGAGGTCAAATCTCTCCTGGAAACCTTCAGCAAAGTGTAGAAGCAAACATTATGGGCAATCTTGTTAACAGAGCTGCTGCTGCTCCTGCTAAGTCACTTCAGTCATGTTCCACTCTGTGCTACAAAGGTCATAATCATTTGTCTTTGAAGAGGGGAGACCAGGTCTTTGGCCTGAAGGCACAAGATGAGGTTCATTTATTTTAATTCTATCTGCTAAGACCCTTATCTACATAAGCAATTGTCTTTGGCCAGTTATCATGGATTATGCCTTTCCTGAATCAATCCTAGAACTTCCTCTTTCCCAAAGATCCTGAGGAAAGGAACTCTGTTCTTGGGGAGCTCCAAAGAGGTGGTCCCCCAGGGATACACCTGTGTTCTCAGTAGCCTGCAGGCTTTGCCTCAGGAACAGAAAGAGAAGCCACCCTTTCACCAAAGAGTTTATTCAGGAGCAGCAGGAAGTAAAGCAGTTTGATAGAAATCATGCAGAAGAGTTTCAGATTCTTCTGAGAGTAATGCCAGTGTGCTCCAGTACTTCCAGAGCAATTATTAAAGTTTTTATTGGTTGAAAACTTGGGAAAGATTCAGATTACTAGAATTAATACCTTGAAATTATCTTGCTCAGCATCTAGACAATTATCTTAACTTCAGTAATAACATTTGCTTTCATTTCTTCCAAAACACTTTTGTAAAACATGGTTTGGAAAACACATTCCTGAGTGACAAAAGCAAAAACATAAAGCAAATCTGGTACCCAGATGTGAGCATTTTGATAAGTTCATTCATAGTTATAACTTAGCAGTGTGTTGATGCAATTGACATTTATGATTGTTGTTGCCTGCAAAGGAGTATTCATAGCCTTGGATTTCAAAGTAATTGTGAGTGTGTGTATATGCATGTGTGTGTATGTTTGAGGATTGCCTCAACTTACAAAAGAAAAATTATATAAATCAGTCATATGGGAAACTATTTTGCCCCCAAAGAATTCTTGATTCCTGTCCTGTATCATTACCTTACAGTTTGAGGAAGATGAAAATGTCATCTGAAAGGGAAAATGTGCTTAGGAAATTCACTACGCCTCTTTTTGATTTTTAGGTAGTTTCCACAAAGCTGACATGGGGTTTTTTTTCTTTGTGACTATTTATCTTACAAAAGAAAGAGACATATATATAATTAAGAAGATATTTTTTAACAAGAGTGAGTTTTACCCCTTATTTGATCCTAAAACCAAACATTCTCAAGATACAAACTTCTCTAGCAAGGGAAAACAGATGAAAACAAGGGAAAGCATTCTTTGTAACAATGCCATCTTGTCACTAATGAAGTTGGGCTATTATAGCTAGCCATGACGCAAAGTGCCACGGTGCAGGGGCAGTGTGATATTCAGAATGGAAGACGCAGGCTGGTTCTCAGAGCCTTGGATACCCTCTCAGATCCAGTCCGCTCTGCCCCAGGCCTCCTCCTGGCTCATTCCCAGCCGTGGCCTCTCATGTGGAAGCTTGTGGAACCTTGTCTAAATCTGCCAGACCCACCAGGTCCTATGCCTGGTGGAAACCTAGCATCTGCACATGTTACTCCCGTCTTCCCTGCTGGAAGATGCTCTTGACATGTAATACTCCAGGCTTCCAGAGTCACTTGCCAGGAATTCACTATTTCTCATGACAGGGGTCCATGAATCACTCTACTCTATCGCTGGCCAGGCTGAGTCCCCAAGATTGAATGGCTTGTGGTTGAAAATCCCTCACAGAGCAGTGGCAGAGCCAGGTTCAGAGGACAGGAGGGCCCCCAAAAATAGGTCACCCCAAAGGCAAACTCTGGAAGTGAAAACGCAGCCTCGGGCTCCAGGGCTGGGAAGAACTTTGAGTCAGGCTAAATATAGTGACCTGAACTGGAGGACAGCCAGAGCTCGGGCTGCCAGACTCATAGGAGCATTCTAGGATCCTTAATTGCCACAGGTGGGCTGCATAGTTCTTTTAAAGCTCTCCTAAAAATAAACCTTCAATGAGTCTAACTCCAAGCGTTGATTGTATTATCATTAGAAAAGTCAGCATGAAAAGAGGTAGTGGTGAGGGGGAGGAAGAAGAGGTGGGTTATTCTTGGGAAACTGGAGGAGGTACATGCCGTGAGTTGCTGGGGAGTGATGTTGAAAGGTGAATTTTTTTCTTCTTCTTTTTTAAAAATGTCTTAACAGACAACTATGTCCTTTACTCTTTCTGTCGACCTGTGATTGCTCACTCCTGCCATGGCTCTGAGGGTCAGTCCGTCTCACCCGTAAAGTTGTCTGTGTGCACCCTGGGGTGTCAGCCCCACGCAGGGCCAAGTGAGCCTACTGCTGGGTCAGCAAGGTGCCTTCTCCACTCCCTGGGGAGCTCCAACCTCCTTGGGTACAGTGGGGTGATGGAACAGGGTGGGGATGAAGAAGAGCTTTGGAGCCAGAGGGACCCAGAGTTTGAACCAGGGTTTCACGCGTACTGATGTTTCCAGATGCAAGCCTTGGATTATTTGTTTCTACCTCTGAAATAATAATACCAGCCTTCAAACTGAGGCCAAGAGATCAGCAGGGTGATTACCAAAGGGTCTGGCTCATCATACCATCAGTCTGCCTTCAGGAGTCCTTGCTTAGCATCTAAATAATCACCTTGAACAATTTAGGTCATCGCAGTTGCTTTTAGTGTTTTACAAAAACCCTTTTGTAAAACATGGTCTGGTACCGGCAATAGAGTATTGGGGACAGCCTTAGTTTTACAGTGGTTCCATGGGTGACACCCAGAAACACAGGGAAGAGACGCTCTTCTGCACTGGTATTTCAAATGTCCTCTTTTATTTTTTGACTCTCAACTTACATGAATTTCCTTCCTTGCTGGAAGGCAAGAGGGCCGGGCCCAGCTGTACAGAACTGGTTCTGGTGGTATGCTTGCCACTGGAGGCCCTGCATATTTTCACGTGCATATTCCCCTTTCCCCAAAGCAGAAGCCATGATCTCTGCTTCCCCCAACCTGCCGACTCCCCAGTTTTCTGTGAACTGTTAGTCGATCAACACTGGACTCAGTGGGACCATTTTTTTGCTGAGGAATTTCTCTAGAGACACAACCTACAAGCCGAGTCTCCCAGTTCATCAAAGCCACTCTCGCCTCCCACACTCCTGCTTTTAAATATAATCTGCAATAAACAAATAGCCTTATTTTGCCACGAGTTGGCCCCTTTTCTGTTTGACTGTTATTTCCATCCAAGTTGACTTCTTTGTGTTTTCTTCCTACAAATTCTTTTTTTTTTTTTTAAACAAAAAGCTTTTACTCTGAGACTTTGAGCTTTTCTGAAGCTAGGGGTGTGGGGTAGGTAAACATCTTTGGCCTGAATTTTGTTGATGTGCTTTCAAAATTCTAATTATAACTCTCTGGGGAGTTGCTCTACACAGGGCTATAGAAGAGCTGGACGGGTGGCCAGACACACTGGTAGGGATTAAACAGACATGTCACTTTGGGGCTGGATGCAGCTGCCACAGCTAGTGCCCCAAGCAACAATCCTGGGGGCAAAAGTTTACTAGGATACACTGTTGTGTTTTCCTGGGTGCTTGGAAGGAGACCTGTGCAAGGAAGGAGATGGCAGGACCATTGATTCGGAGAAAGCTGGCTGCCTCTCCCAGCTGATTTAGGGGCACCAAAGAGTCCCCTGAAATAATTCCCCTACTGCATTCTCTGAAAATGGTCCAAGCCTTTCATTCCATAATTAAAAGGTCAAGTGTAGAATCTAAACACCCCTGCTAAAGTCACAGTGTGTGCTTTGCACTTTAAAGTCAGAGCCTGACCCGACTAATCAGGGGACTGTCATCGGAGACAGCACAGTCTTAGAAGCCCCCTTAGAAGGAAAAGCTTTGGAGAAGGTAATCTATGAATGTGTTTTTCCTAGGCCAGATCAATGAAGTTAAAATAGATTTTCCCATCAAGGACGTCCATGGAGGAGTCTCAGGACAGTTATTCTTGCTGCTCAACTCCCACCACCCCTGCTTTACAATCCACCAAGAACACCCAGCCCTTTGGGATAAGAATTGTCTATTTATCTCCCTGAGTGTATAGTTTCAATTGTTGTTTGCAAATGTAAGGGCTTATGGAGAGGCAAGGAGAGCACCAGATGGCTTGTATCTTCACTTTACAAACTTGGGCTGTGTACGGCAACATCAGCTTCACATGGGAGGCTGATGAAAAATGAAATATTGATGATTTGGAATTACGGTCTGTATTTTCACAAGATCCACAGATAACAAATCTGCATATTAAAGTTTAAGAAGCACTGACTCACACCTTATTGTAGACCTCCTTATTCTAGGTTTGCAAGTTGGAAAGGCAACCGACAGTCTCTGGATACTGAAAGGGGATAAGACAGAACAAGAAAGTGGGCCTCATTCTGTCCCCTGACAGATTTACCTGAATGTCTCTATGGCCCATCAGCTTGGCCATCCTAGGCAAAACTCTTTCCCGGTTTGTCCCCGTGCCTGCTGGATCCACATCCTCCACCGGCCAGTGTCGGGGCCCCAGGCACTCCTCGTTCTTGTGTCTGTCTTGAGGGTCCTGGAAAGGAAAGGGCTTCCCCTCACAGACACTCTACTGTGGCTCTAGCTGCTGCTTGGTTCTCTTTGTGTCCAATCCCTGAAGCTTTAACGCGGCTGCAGACATGTCTCCAGCCACCCTCAGAGAAAGCGGACGTATTCTGGACCTCTGAGCCCAGAGCGGCTGCTCTCTGTTCTACTGTCAGCCTGGAGAGCCTTACCATCTGCTTTGTGATCTCAGATACTCACCTCTTTTTCAGGGAAAGAACATCTTCCTCCAAGTGGCCACCTCTTTTCTGGAGAGGAGGCCAGGGACTGAGAAGGGTGGAGAAGAAAGGAGCCTCGTGCAAGATGGTGGAGAATGTGGTTCAGCTCAGCCCCAGGTGATGCTCGGCAGTGGTGCTGAAGAAGACATTCAGCATGGACTAGAGTTCAGCATGAAGGTGTTTTCCTGAGCCAGGCCATAGTATGAGCCTCCCTCCATTTCTCCAAGCAGATCTTTGGTAAAGTCTTCTATCTCCAGCTCTTTGTCAGGAGAGCTGAGGTTTGAAGGACCATGTATAGACAGAGGTTGGGGCTGGGGGCGGGGGGGTGGGTATAGCCAGAGGTCAGGGGCAGCAGGGTGGGAGTGGTGTTGAGAGGAGGCGTCACTGGCCTAAGAAGGTAGAAAAGATGAACATTTCAGTGGAAGCCAAAAATGGAAGAGAACCAACTATGAAAGTGTCAGTGCTCCAAATTCATGGAAATCTTGGGGATATCACTGGATTTGTCACTGAACAAGGGATGGGAGCACTGAAAAACTGATGCTTTCAAACTGTGCTGTTGGAGAAAACTCTTGAGAGTCCCTTGGACTATAAGGAGATCAAACAAGTCAATCCTGAAAGAAATCAACCCTGAATATTCATTGAAAGGACTGATGCTGAAGCTGAAGCTGAAGCTCCAATACTTTGGTCGCCTGATGTGAAGAACTGACTCATTGGAAAAGACCCTGATGCTCGGAAGAAAGACTGAAGGCAGGATGAGAAGAGGACGACAGAGAATGAGATGGTTGGATGGCATCAATGGACATGAACTTGGGCAAACTCCAGGAGATGGTGATGGACAGGAAAGCCTGGCATGCTGCAGTCCAAGGGATCGCAAAGAGCTGGATATGACTTGGCAACTGAACAACAACACTGGGATGGGAAAGCCTGGAACAATTACTTTTTAATTAAAGGAATGAGTGTCCCCCAAACAGACTTGGATCACCTAGGAAACAGTTACACACTGAGTATCCTTGGGCTCTTTCCTTCCAGAACACAAAGAGGCAGGAGAGTAAGAGAGATTATGTTGAGTTGAGGCCAAGAAAAGCCACTGCTACCTACCTGCATCTGCCCTTGAGGACCCCCTTTCTCACCCCCTTAAATTCAGCTTTTGCCCCTGTCAAGCATGTGTGTGTCTGGACCCTAAGTCTGGATAAAATTCAAATTCCTTTTCATGGGTCTTTAGGGCCCCAGAATTATCAGTGATATTGAGTAACCCCTGACCCACAGGAAGGCTTGGAGCACATGGGGAAGATCTCCATGGGGAGGCAACCCGTCCTGACACCTGCAGAATTCAGCTGCGCTACAGTCGAGAGACCTGGGCACGAGAGACCTTGGGTCCATGTCAGCTGCCGCCAAGAAAACAGGGCCGGCCTTTTCTGTTTCTGGAAGTTCTCCTTTCTCCTCATCCCCAGCTCACTGCCAGCCAGTACAAATAGATGTGTCCAGGGAATGACTGAGCCTTCCTTGGTGCAGAGTGTTGACCCGTGTAAACACGGACAGGAGGTTAGGTCACACCATGGCCAGCTTCTTTGGCTTAGGCTTATGGCGTGCATCCTTTACCCAGAAGTCCCCAAATCTCTTGCCATCTCACTCGTGGTCTGCAGGCTTTTCCATCATCTCCTCCAAGTGTCCTCAACATTTGGAGGGCGTATGAACCACCAGGGGTGACGGTCAAGGATGCAGGTCCTGGGCCCTGGGTGTGGCTGGGGTTCTGAGGCTGTGGACATCGTGGGAGAAGCACAGCTCTAGCACTTGGTCCTGGTTATCCGGGGCGCGAGCCCAAGCTCTCCACCCTCCAGGGTCTTTTGGAGGGAGCCATTCAGTTTTCCTTCTACGTGGCCTTCGGCTCCTTAAATCCCCTCCAGGCTCCTCCCTTTTGCTTCTGGTCTTTTATTGTTTGGGGCTTTCCTGGTGGCTCAGTGGTAGAGAATTGGTCTGCTAATGCAGCAGACATAGGTTCAGTCTCGGGGTGGGGAAGATCCCCTAGAGAAGGGAATGGCAACCCATTCCGGTATTCTTGCCTGGAGAATCCCATGGACAGAGGAGCCTGGCAGGTACAGTCCACAAGGTCACAAAGAGTTGAACATGACTAAATGACTAGACTTTATTTCATCAGCTTAGCCAGGGCCCTCTTCTTTAGTTTCCTGATCCCTTCATTTTTTTCCCCTAAAGCCCTCTTCTGCTGCTGCTGCTAAGTCGCTTCAGTCATGTCTGACTCTGTGTGACCCCATAGGCGGCACCCCACCAGGCTCCGCTGTTCCTGGGATTCTCCAGGCAAGAACACTGGAGTGGGTTGCCATTTCCTTCTCCAATGCATGAAAGAGAAAAGTGAAAGTGAAGTCACTCAGTTGTGTCCGACTCAGCGACCCCATGGACTGCAGCCTACCCGGCTCCTCCGTCCATGGATTTTCCAGGCAAGAGTACTGGAGTGGGGTGCCATTGCCTTCTAGTTTCTCATAATTCCGCCCTTCCACCTGCTTCCTCTCTCCACTTAACTTTCTAGAAAAAAATTTCACCTTCATAATAGTCCTCTTAATATAGACCAAAAAGCCAAAAAACCAAAATAACACAAAACACAATTATATTTTAAAGCAAATTTCTCTTTGTCATCATTAAAATTTTTAAAACACCAGAAACTCCATGTTTATATGATCAACTTATGAGCCAGGAAGGAGCAGTGAAACGCAGTCTAGTTCAGAATTGTTGCTGGAGCCAAACCACGTTCTCTGTCAAGGCGGTGGGGGCGGGGGACTGCTCTCAAATTGCTCTCATTGTGAGACTAAGAACCTTAAAGGTGTTGTCACTGTTCTCAGTTACTGATGGTGACTGGAAATGAAATGAGATTTCACTCAGTGAAGAAAGGAAATGTTTTGAAGATCTATATTTACTAAATGAAATTTCATTCAGTGAAAGGAGTCTGCTCTAGTAGTTTAACAGTTAACATGTAGAAAAAAAAGATTTCTGCTTTAGCAGTTTGTCACCTACATGCTTTATTTTAAATGAAAAATGAAATGTTTTGAAGATTTATATTTACTAAATGAGGGGGAAGTAAGTTCTTAAAATATTTTGTAATCGCAGGGACAAAAATCATTTTGAGATAAAAACTTAAATTTTAGATTCAAATCACTTTTTATTCATTCAGATCCTTTCAGTAAAGGTCAGATCGCTTCAAAGGAAAGGAGAGCAGAATTAAGAATTCGACCATAAAGCTTGATGAGACACACAGTGAATGATACTTGAATCATTTAACGGTTTTTAATAATCTTTTACAAATGAGGTGTTGGGTAGTAGTCCTTAAATTCGGCTTCTTTAATAAAGAGCTATGCCCGCTTTTCCTATTTTCTTTATACCTGCTTTTATAGATGGGGGAAAGCAATGGAGCTAATCTCCACTCTGAATCAAGTAGCAGAGCCCCTTATCTGGAGATTCCCTGGTGGCTCAGATGGTAAAGCGTCTGCCCGCAATGCGGGAGACCCGGGTTTGATCCTTGCATCGGGAAGATCCCCTGCAAAAGGAAATGCCAACCCACTCCAGTACTCTCGCCTGGAAAATTCCATGGACCGAGGAGCCTGGTAGGCTGCAGTCCCTGGGGTCGCTAAGTGTCGGACATGACTAAGAGACTTCGCTTTCTTTCCCTTAACCAGTGTGGTATGACTGCCACCTAGTGGCAGAATATCCTCATCACAGGCGTCCTGCCAAGCGGACGGCGAGGAAGTTGGGTGCTGAAAGCTCCCCGACTGCAGGGCTGATCTGCAAGCTAAAAGCGTCAGGTGACTACAGTAAAGTTAAACTTTCTCCCATGTCAACTCTTACAGCTTCTATTTTAAGGTCTATTTTTACGAAATACGTCTTTATTGATATAGTTTTAAAGGGAGTTATGTAAAGACATGTAAACCCTGATTTTCATTCTTAGGGAGTTTATCTTATTTCATACCGACTCCAAATGGACAAATAATATATATCATATATATACGTGCATGTGTGTATAATATATACATTTATAAAATATAAATCGCTATGAATTTAATTCTAGCCCAGAAGGCACTCTGTGTCTTAAAAAAAAAAAAAAAAAAAGCCCTGAAGTTTGCTGACTTTTGTATCCCTGGAATGGGTAAGGAGAGAACAATGAGCTAAGTCAGATCCACTCAGCTCCACCACTGACCTCAGGCTGGACTGACGCAAGACTGCTCAGGTCCGATGGCTGGACCTCAGGCAAGAATTTTACGATGTGCCACCCCACTTGCCCAGCCTGTTAAACAGGGAGTTGAAAATTTTCTCCTAAGATGCTCTCCATGAAATTTCTAAGACCTCTCCTGTTGATTCATTTTCTCCCTAAATGGTACCAAACATTTTGAAATTTTAGCTGACCCGCTCCATTCCCTCTGCATGCTCCACCCCTACCTTATTATGCGCTATTTCAAGGTTGACCCATTTTCATAACCTAGTTCTATCCTGGAGTCTCCAGGGAAATGAGAATATCTCAGAAATATCTAAGCTGGCCAGCTGGTTCGACAATTTTCCTCTTTGCTATTTGCACCTATTGGTTCATATAGCAATCTTTTCAGGTAAACTCAGACCAAGAAGACAAAAAGGATTAAAATAAGGCCCACAAGATTTGAAGTTGTGTAACCTGACATGGTTTCATTTTGTTGAGTTAGCAGCTAATTTTGCAAACTGAAAAAAGCTTATGTGTTCAAGGTTTCATTTCAGTTGTGCTTTCACTATTTAGCAATCAATGGAAAGACAATTAAGCATGACCTTTCTGTACAGATAGCGCCACCCTTCACAAGCAAATAGTACCATCACATTAACCCTCAAATGCAGATGTTGCTTATTTTTGAGACTTTAATAAGGTACAGTGAATGCTAAAGTAAAAGCATTGCAAAAGAAAGCTTAATATCATTTAATCTGCCTGTATCACTTGTGAAAAGATCGTACTGCAGTTCTAGGAAATCAGGAGACACACAAAACAAAGCACTATTCTTAAACCACACGGACATGTGCTTTCTTCAAATTATTACAAACACCACTCTGTCTGAAGGTATGTTGATCCCTGTGATAAGCAGTGTTTGGTTCAATGCAATGGTCCCCGACTTCATTGCAAAGCATGATATGTACTGTGCGTGGGCAGGAGAGTTTCAGCAACTCTGTGGGACTGTGGGAAAGTCACAAAATCTCAAAGTTCAAAGGAATCTTAAAAGCTATTTTCTCCAAACATTAAGAATCGTTTTATCAGTAGCTACAAAGTCAGAGTAAAGGAGAGAGTGAGAGTGATCTAACCCCAAGGATAACAACTGAGAAACAGTGATAAACCAGAGTGAGAGACTTTATTTTGGGGGGCTCCAAAGTCACTGCAGATGGTGATTGCAGCCATGAAATTAAAAGACACTTGCTCCTTGGAAGAAAAGCTGTGACCAACCTAGACAGCATATTAAAAAGCAGAGACATTACTTTGCCCACAAGGTTCGTCTAGTCAAGTTATGGTTTTCCCAGTAGTCATGTATGGATGTGAGAGATGGACCAGCAAGAAAGTGGAGCACCAAAGAATTGATGCTTTTGAACTGTGGTGTTGGAGAAGACTCTTGAGAGTCCCTTGGACAGCAAGGAGATCCAACAAGTCAATCTTAAAGGAAATGAGTCCTGAGTATTCATTGGAAGGACTGATGCTGAAGCTGAAACTCCAATACTTTGGCCCCCTGATGCAATCAGAACCAACTCCTTGGAAAAGACCCTAGTGCTGGGAAAGACTGAAGGTAGGAGGAGAAGGGGATTGTTGACAGAGCATGAGAGAGCTGGATGGCTTCACTAACTCGATGGACAGAAGTTTGAGCAAGCTTCAGGAATTGGTGATGGACAGGGAAGCCTGGTGTGTTGCAGTTCATGGGGTCGCAAAGAGTCAGACACAACTGAGCTACTGAACTGAAGTGAAGAGCACATGCATGCCTACTCAGTCACTAAGTCATCTGACTCTTTGTGGTCCCATGGACTGTAGCCCACCAGGCGCCTCTGTCCATGGAATTCTCCAGGAAAGAATACTGGAGTGGGTTGCTACTTCCTTCTCCAGGGAATCTTTCTGACCCAGGGGTGGAACCTCTGCTTGGCAGGAGGATTCTTTACCACTGAGCCACCAGGGAGGTCCAACTAAGAGCACAATTCTTTCTAATTTTTAAAAAATGGGTTTTCAACTTCCTATCTCCTAATTATTAAAGTGGTATTTTATTTCTTAGAAGATATACAAACAATATTAAGAAGGATTTAAGAAATTGTATTGAGAGGAAGGGTGGATAAAAATAAAGGTTAAAGTTTCACTAGAGCCTTAAGAAAACAGGCTCCTTGTTAATCTTAAGACAGACCTTTATCTCAAGAATGTGTAAGGGGCTCATATCTCAGGAATACAGCCTCCGGAAGGCTTTCTGGGGGATGTTTACCCCCAAAGAAAAAAAGAAAACCATCCCAGGAAATTAGTTTCCAGAAGATCAAGTTAGCAGTAAAATTGCAGCTCAGACAGATGTGTCGACCTGATAACAAATGAAACTATCCCTAAAAACTGCCGAGACTTGAGCACCAATCAGATCATTCCACCCTAGCTGTACCTGTTTGTGGTTTTTGTGCTTAAAAACTGCTTTGTAACGAATGTTCGGGGTTCATTCTTCCCTGGTGGTGATCGAACCCGGCGCGCCGACCTAATAAATCCTCTTGCTGTTTGCATCGAGTCCGAGCCTTGGAGATTCTTTGGGCGATGGACCCCTGCAAGGAGGCCGAGAGGCCTAACATTTTGGGGGCTCGTCCGGGGATCCCTCGCCCATCTCAGATCTCCCTGACTCCCGGATTCGGAGGTACGCTCGAGCTTTCTGTGTGTTTTTGTTGTGCTAACTCTGTTTTTTCTCAGAACTGAGGTACCGCTCGCACGTCTGTCCAACTCTGGTTTTCTGAATTTTCTGAAATCTGCCAGGGAGGCAGATCTGTGAGGATCCTTGGGGACGCCCAAGACGTCAATCTGGAAGGAGGGTTCAGTTTGACCCCCCTTCGTCTGAATCAGGCAGAGCCTCTGGCGGGGTTCCCATCTGTAGTTTCTTCTGTTTTTGGTCAGACACGCGGCGGCCGTTCTCTCTTTCCGTTTTGGTCTTGTTTGTCTCTCTTCTAATTTGTCTTTCCTGTGGCACCCCCAGACTACTTGACGATGGGACAGACTGTGACGACCCCCTGTCTAGTCATTTGGACTAAAGTTAAGACCAGGGCACATAACCTATCAGTAAGGGTTAAGAAGAAAAAGTGGCAGACTCTGTGCTCAGTAGAATGGCCCAGCTTTCAGACAGGGTGGCCACCTGAAGGTTCCTTCTCCTCAGAGCAGGTTAGCCTAATTAGGGCTGTAGTTTTTACCCCTGGACCTCGCGGGCACTCAGATCAGATGCCCTATATTATGGTGTGGGAGGACTTGGTCCTCTCCCCCACTCCCCGGCGTGGGTCCGGCCCTTTGTTCTTTCCACAGGAACGACGTTGGGACCTGCTGTGGGGATTCTCGCCTTGAAACCAGCAGAGAAAAAGGAAGAAAAAGCAAAAGCTCCTGCCAAAAAGGTATACCCAGACACTCAGACCGATCTCCTGCTCCTGGACCCCCCTCCACCCTATCCGCCGGCACTAGTCCCCTCGCCGGACCCACTCCCCTGGCCCCGGCAACCCAGCCACCTGCTCCGTCCGAGCCCACCCCAGATGAGGGGGAGTTGGGCCCAGCAGCGGGGACGTGAAGCCGCCAAGCGGCTGCCCCCAAATCCTCTACCGTCTTTCCCCTCCGGGAGTACGGTCCCCGATAACCACGGAAATCGGCCGCTCCAGTATTGGCCATTTTCCGCCTCAGACCTCTATAATTGGAAAACTCATAACCCTCATTCTCTGACAATCCACAGGCATTGACTTCTCTAATAGAATCCCTTGTTTTCTCGCACCAGCCCACTTGGGATGACTGCCAACAATTGCTGCAGACTCTTCTCACAACTGAGGAGAAGCAGTGGGTGTTACTAGAGGCCTGGAAAAATGTGCCCGGAGACGACAGGCGCCCACGGCACTACCCAATGAAATAGATGCTGGTTTTCCGCTGACGAGACCCAACTGGGACTACAGTTCCCCGGCAGGTAGGGAGCACCTGAGGGTCTACCGCCAGGCTCTGGTGGTGGGTCTCCGAGGGGCTGCGAGACGCCCCACAAATCTGGCCAAGGTAAGAGAAGTGACTCAGGGATCCACTGAGTCACCGACCGTGTTTTTAGATAGGTTAATGGAGGCATTTAGACGATTTACTCCTTATGACCCCACGTCCGAGGAGCATAGGGCAACTATAGCAATGGCTTTTATTGATCAGTCAGCCTCAGACATCAGGAAAAAGCTGCAGAGACTAGATGGGCTACAAGGATTCTCCCTTCAAGATCTGGTTAGGGAGGCAGACAAAGTATTCAATAAGAGGGAGACAGAAGAAGAAAAGGAGGAAAGAAAAAGAAAGGAACAAGATGAACGAGAGCTGGAGAGAGAGAGGAGGCAAGAGAAAAAAATTAACCAAGATTCTGGCTACGGTAATTAGAGAGGGAAGAGGGAGAGATAGGGCTGAAGATAAGGACCGCAAGGGGAGTAAAGCGGGAATTAGACCACCTCTAGATAAAGACCAATGTGCATACTGCAAAGGAAAGGGGCACTGGCTCAGAGACTGCCCCAAAAAGAAGAGGGAAGGGCCTTCCACTCCCGACAAGATCCTAGCTCTAGAAGAAGAAGATTAGGGGAGACGGGGCTCGGACCCCCTCCCGAGCCTAGGGTAACTCTCAAGGTGGAGGGGAAGCCTGTGCAGTTCTTGGTAGACACTGGAGCCCAAGACTCGGTCCTGTTACAGTCAGAAGGGACACTGTCTACAAAAAGGCTTGGGTACAGGGTGCTACAGGATACCGGCAGTACCCATGGACTACCCGAAGAACAGTGGATCTCGGTGTGGGCCGGGTATCCCACTCATTCCTTGTGATCCCTGAATGCCCCTACCCCTTGTTAGGATGGGACTTGCTCACAAAAGTGGGGGCTCAGATCCATTTCCACACTGAAGGTGCCACAGTGACGGACGGGAAGGGGAGGCCGCTACAGGTCTTGACCCTAAAACTGGAAGATGAACACAGGCTGTTTGAAAGCCCCTCCCCCCTCCCCTGAGGCCACTGATATGCAGGAATGGCTGACTAAAACCCCTCTGGCATGGGCTGAGGCTTCAGGCATGGGGATGGCGGTCCGGCAGCCCCCAGTGGTAGTGGAAGTCAAGGCCTCCTCTACTCCCATATCTGTCCGTCAGTACCCGATAAGCAGAGAGGCCAGAGACGGGATCTGCCCTCATATCCAGCAGCTCCTCAAATTAGGAATACTAATAAAGTGCCAGTCAGCCTGGAACACCCCTCTGCTCCCAGTCCGCAAACCCGGGACAGGCGACTACCGGCCTGTACAGGACCTGAGAGAGGTCAACAAGCAGGTGACCGACCTCCACACCCCACGGTACCCAACCCCTATAACCTGTTGAGTACACTTTCCCCCAGCCGAAGGTGGTATACTGTCTTGGACTTAAAAGATGCCTTCTTCTGCCTCCAACTCAGTCCCGTCAGCAAGCCAATTTTCGCTTTTGAGTGGAAAGACCGCCTTACAGGACTCTCCGGACAGCTAACATGGACTCGCTGCCGCAAGGATTCAAAAAACTCGCCAACGATCTTTGATGAAGCCCTCCACCAGGACCTCGCGCATTTCCGTGCCACCAACCCCCAGGTAACTTTGCTCCAATATGTAGATGACTTGCTCCTAGCCGCGGACACTAAAGAAGAATGCAGGAAGGGGATTGAGACCTTACTAATCGAGCTTGGATCTCTCGGTTACCGCGCCTCTGCCAAAAAGCCCAGATCTGCCGGGCAGCAGGTCAGTTACCTGGGGTACCAAATCAAAGACGAGAAGCGGTGGCTTTCAGAGGCTAGAAAAGAGACGGTGGCCAGAATACCAGCCCCAAAAATCCTCGGCAAGTCAGGGAATTCCTGGGTACTGCAGGATTCTGCAGGCTCTGGATCCCGGGGTTCGCGGAGATGGCTGCTCCTTTGTACCCCCTGACAAAGGGCAGTGTTCCCTTTGTCTGGGGAAAAGCGAGCAAAAAGCCTTTGACAACATCAAGCGAGCCTTGTTGTCAGCTCCTGCCCTGGGACTCCCAGATGTAAACAAGCCGTTTCACCTCTATGTAGCAGAAAATAACGGCATTGCTAAAGGGGTCCTCACTCAAAAGCTGGGACCATGGAATCGGCCTGTGGCATACCTGTCAAAAAAACTGGACCCTGTAGCTGCTGGCTGGCCAAATTGCTTACGTATAGTGGCAGCCGTGGCAGTTCTGGTAAAGGATGCCGATAAACTGACTTTGGGGCAGAACTTGGTTGTTACTGTGCCCCACGCCTTAGAAAGTGTGATTCGACAACCCCCTAAGAGATGGCTGACCAACGCCAGAGTGACACACTATCAGACGTTACTCCTGAACTCTGAACGGATCAAATTCACGCCGGCGACTGGGCTTAATCCTGCCACGCTGCTACCAGACCCTGGCCAAGCCGAGGTGGCGCACAATTGCCAAGAGGTGCTGGCTGATGTACAGGGGACCCGCAAAGATCTTTCCAACCAGCCGCTTCGGGATGCTGAGGTGATGTGGTATACGGACGGAAGCAGCTTCCTTGAAGAAGGTAAGCGCCGGGCCGGTGCCACGGTGGTAGATGGGACTAGTGTGATTTGGGCGACTGCCCTCCCGCAAGGAACATCAGCCCAAAAAGCCGAGCTAATAGGCCTCACAAAGGCTCTCCAACTGTCAGAGGGAAAACGGGTTAACATCTACACTGACAGTAGATACGCCTTCGCTACGGCGCATGTGCATGGAGCCATATATCAGCAAAGGGGCTCCTCACATCTGCTGGTAAAGAGATTAAAAATAAAGATGAAATTCTGGAGTTACTAACTGCTCTTATGTTACCCAAGAAGGTCAGTATAATCCACTGCCCGGGGCATCAGAAAGATCAATCCCCAGTGATAAAGGGAAACAACATGGCAGATCGGATCGCGCGAGAGGTGGCAACAAGAAGCGAAATTTTGGAACTGCTAGTCACTCACTCTGAAAGCAGCCCCTCCCCACGACCTAAGAAAAAACAGGCTATAAACGCGGAAGAGGCTAAGAAAATGTTAGAGCAAATGCACCACTGGACTCATTTGGGAACTAAAAAGCTAGTCTCCCTTCTAAATAAGACAGGATGCGAGGTGCCGGGTCTGATCAAATTGGCTAACAAAATAGTCCAGAATTGCAAGCCCTGCCAGGAGGTAAATGTCAGCCATAACAAGACAAGCCAAGGTAAGCGGCTGCATGGAGACAGGCCGGGGGCTTACTGGGAAGTGGACTTCACTGAAGTGCGCCCGCAAGGTATGGCAACAAATACCTGTTGGTCTTCATAGATACCTTTTCGGGGTGGGTAGAGGCTTTCCCCACCAAAAACGAAAATGCACTAATGGTGGCCAAGAAAATTTTAGAAGAAATCTTCCCGTGGTTTTGGGCTCCAAAGATGATAGGGTCAGACAATGGACCGGCTTTTACCGTCCAAGTGAGCCAGGAAGTAGCTAAGTTTCTGGGGACCAATTGGAAATTACATTGTGCATACAGACCCCAGAGTTCAGGACAGGTAGAGAGGATGAACAGGACTCTAAAAGAGACCCTAACTAAATTGTCCTTGGAGACTGGTGGTACAGACTGGACGGTGCTCCTTCCCTTAGCCTTGTTCCGAGTATGGAACACCCCTTCCCGTTTCGGCCTCTCTCCTTTTGAAATTCTATACGGGGCTCCTCCCCCTATACTGTCACTCAGAGAAGGGTTTGATCCCCGCTGTTTTAGTAATGGTGATCTGTATGCCAGGCTTAAAGGACTCCAACTGATTCAGAGAGAGGTGTGGACCAAGCTCGCTGAAGCTTATCAACCCGGCACCCCAGGAGAGGCCCACCCATTCCAAGTAGGAGACTCGGTTTACGTCCGCCGGCACCGGCAGCAGAACCTAGAGCCTAGGTGGAAGGGACCCTACATCGTCCTGCTCACCACCCCCACTGCCGTCAGGGTCGACGGAATTTCCTCCTGGATCCACGCTTCCCATGTCAAGACCGCTCTGGAACCGTCACTTCAATGGAAGGCACACCATACTTCTCACCCCTTAAAGCTCAAAGTCTGCCGATTCTCAGGGTCGCAGCCCTCCTCCTGATTCTTCCAACTGTGAGTGCGTCAAATCCCCACCAGCCTCAACAACTGACTTGGCAAGTAGTTTCACGAGTGGGAAAAGTCGTGTGGTATAATACTAAAATTGCACCACTCACCACCTGGTGGCCTGACCTTTACCCAGACCTCTGTCAACTGGCGGCAGGAGCCAGTTGGGACCTTAAAGGGTACTCTGACTTTCACGAAGCTCCCCAAACATCTGCCCCTGGCAACTGGGGACTTAATGGTGACTTTGATTGCCCAAACTGTTGGGGGGGTGCGCCAATCCAAAAAGAAGGAGTGTGCTGAGGACTCATACCCTATATGTCTGCCCAGGGTTTCACCGGGAACAAGCTTTAAACCATTGTGGGGGAAGGCAATTTTTATTGTTGTCGCTGGGGTTGTGAGACTACGGGTGATGTCTACTGGGGGCCATCTTCCAACTGGGACCTCATCACGGTTGAGGCCAACTATACACACCACCAGGATGGAAGAAAACTTTTCCCTGAATGCAAGTCCTGGTGCAACCCACTCCATATTAAATTCTCTGAAAGGGCAAAACAAAAACAAACCACAGAATGGATCAGGGGTTTTTCGTGGGGCATAAGACTATATAAAAGAGATCACAATGGCCTCACATTCTCTATCAGATTAAAAACAGACTCTCCACCCCTCCAATATATCGGTCCCAACCCAGTTTTAAATCCCTGGGAGCCGGCTCCTACTAAAAAGAAAAATAACAGCAACAGGAGCCACAATAACTCCACCCCAGGCGGCTCCCTACAACATGTCCTCAAGTCAGGACCGAATGCTGACCCTTGTAGACAGTGCTTTCAGAGTCTTAAATGCCACCAACCCGGAAGCCACTAAGTCTTGTTGGCTCTGCTATACAGCTCCCCCACCCTATTACGAAGCCTCAGGAATAGTTGGGACAGTAAACAGCTCCTCTTCCCCCAGTCATTGCTGGTGGCAGCAACAGGGAACAGTCAGACTCACCCTTTCAGCTGTGACAGGCCAAGGGTTATGCATAGGCTCTCCCACTCCTCACCAGGCTCATCTTTGTAAAAGTATTGATAAGGCCCACAGCTACACAGGATATCTCATCCCCCCGGAGATGGTTGGTGGGTGTGTAAGACAGGTCTCACTCCCTGTGTGTCTATGGCAGTATTTAATAGATCAACTGACTTCTGTGTTCTGGTGCGGCTAGTGCCCCGACTCCTCTATCACTCTGACGAGTCCTTCTTAGAGGCTTACAGGGGAGGCCACCGAGCAAAAAGAGAGCTGGTGACTCTCACTCTGGAAGCCCTCTTAGGCATCAGAGTGGCGGCTGGGGTGGGGACTGGCACAGCAGCCCTCATCCAACAACCCCAGTATTATACTAGTTTACAGCAAGCCATAGACGCGGACCTACGCGTCCTAGAAAATTCTATCACTAAACTGAAAGAATCTCTGACCTCTCTATCTGAAGTAGTGATGCAAAATCGGAGAGGCCTAGACCTTCTGTTCTTAAGAGAAGGAGGCTTATGTGCGGCCCTCAAAGAAGAATGCTGTTTTTATGTAGACCACTCTGGGGTCATCACTGACTCCATGAATAAATTACGAGAAAGATTGGCACATAGGCAAAAAGAAAGAGAAGGCGCCCAAGGGTGGTTTGAGTCCTGGTTTAACAGGGCCCCGTGGTTTGCAACCTTAGTATCCACCCTAATGAGGCCTCTGGTCATTTTACTCCTCCTCCTCACTATAGGGCCTTGTATTCTCAACCGGTTAATTTCGTTCATCCGAGACCGGATAAGTGCTGTACAGATTCTTATGTTAAGACAGCAATATGCAGCACTTCCTCAGGGAAACCTCGGCCCATGATTTCAGGATTGAAATCCAAACTAAAAGAAGAGGGGAATGAGAGGAAGGGTGGATAAAAATAAAGGTTAAAGTTTCACTAGAGCCTTAAGAAAACAGGCTCCTTGTTAATCTTAAGACAGACCTTTATCTCAAGAATGTGTAAGGGGCTCATATCTCAGGAATACAGCCTCCGGAAGGCTTTCTGGGGGATGTTTACCCCCAAAGAAAAAAGAAAACCATCCCAGGAAATTAGTTTCCAGAAGATCAAATTAGCAGTAAAATTGCAGCTCAGACAGATGTGTCGACCTGATAACAAATGAACCTATCCCTAAAAACTGCCGAGACTTGAGCACCAATCAGATCATTCCACCCTAGCTGTACCTGTTTGTGGTTTTGTGCTTAAAAACTGCTTTGTAACGAATGTTCGGGGTTTGTTCTTCCCTGGTGGTGATCGAACCCGGCGCGCCGACCTAATAAATCCTCTTGCTGTTTGCATCGAGTCCGAGCCTTGGAGATTCTTTGGGCGATGGACCCCTGCAAGGAGGCCAAGAGGCCTAACAGTATATAATTTCACATGTTCATAGCTGTTTCCAGTCTACCTTTTGGAAAATTTCTTACATTTCCTTCTATCAAGTTTTTCTTTGAATGATTAGTATTATTTGTATATCTAGTCTAAAGACTCCCTGGAAAACTGCATTTTTAAAGACTATATAAAAATCCACTCCATGGCTGGGCCACACATTTCTTAACTATTCTGTTAATAATAGACATTTAGGCTCTTTCCAGCCTGTCAGTCTTATAAGATGAAGACTACTATATTATTATTGTATTTGTCTATTTTGGTCTATGTGGTAATAACCACATAGATCAAATTTGGTTGAACCAAATTTTCAACCATTATTTGGGTTGAAATTCCTAGAAATGGAAATAGTAGGTCAAAGATCACTAGGAAATTTTTACAAAACTTCCCTGATGGCTTCCCCAGTGGCTCAGTGGTTAAAGAATCTGACTGCAGGAACTTCCCTGGTAGACCCAGGAGTTAAGAATCCACCTTGTAATGCAGACAATGCCAGCTGTATCCCTGGTTGGGAAACTAAGATCCCACATGCTGCAGAGCAGCTAAGCCCTCTCGCCGTAACTACTGAGTCTGCATGCTACAACTAGAGAGTCCGTGTGCCACAGTGAGAGAGCCTATGTGACCCGATGAAGATATTGCGAGCCACAAGTAACACCCAACACAGTCAAATAAATAAATATTCAGTTCATTCAGTTGCTAACAATAACAACAAAAAAGAATCCACATGTAATTCAGGAGATAGAGGAGCCTTGGGTTCAATCCCTGAATTGAGAAGATCTCCTGAAGAAGGAAATGGCAACCCACTCCAGTTTTCTTGCCTGGAGAATCCCATGGACAGAGAAGCCTGGAGGGCTACAGTCCCTGGGGTCACAAAGAGTCAGACATGACTGAGCGACTAAGCACGCACACAAAGACTGTAGCCCACCAGGCTCCTCTGTCCATGGGGATTCTCCAGGCAAGAATACTGGAGTGGGTTGCCATGCCTTCCTCCAGGGGATCTTCCCAACCCAGGAGTTGAACCCAAGTCTCCCTCATTGCAGGTAGATTCTTTATCATCTGAGCCACCAGGGAAGCCCAAGAATACTGGAGCGGGTAACCTATCCCTTCTCCAGGGGATCTTCCTGGCCCAGGAATCGAATCAGGGTCCCCTGTGTTGTAGGCAGATTCTTTACGAGCTGAGCTTGGAAATTAAAAATAAACTGTTAAATGGCCAGTTTTCATACCCAGAGCAGTGTGTAAAAATGTTCCTTTATACCAGCCCTCACTGACATTGAACATTGGCTTCCTGTAACCATGCAGAGCTGATGAAACACCAGGAATGGGCTTAGGCAGAGAAAACATGGCAGACACGAAGGAAGAGTGACTGCAGTATCCGGGGTTAGTGCTCCCTGACGCCTGCTCACTTCTTATCACTCACTCAGGACCTTCCTAGAAGAGGCGGGGCCTTAGCCTTTATGGCTCGCATCCTCCACAGTTATTTCTCACTTTCCAGAAACATCGGCTTACACGTGCAAAACCAAGTCTCCTGATCTACTCTTGGTGCCAAGGGTTTTGCCAAAGCCCTTTAGCCCTTGTCCTCCTTAAGGTTGCTCTATGTAGCGCAGGACTCCACCTGCTCCCCAGAACACCACTATGGCTAAGCCAGTCTGGCTCTTTGGAGGCAGTTAGTAAAGTGGAAAAAAGCAGGTGAGAAGGGCTGGCTTGTGGCTGCATTTCAGCTTTCTTGTTAGGTAAGTAACTTTGCATAACTACCTTCAGTAGATCTGTGGTATCATTGTTTATAGGATACTCTTGGTATGAGGGGAAAATGAGCTTGAGGTAGACCAGATGGACCCTTTTGATGTTTTGGTGAGACAACACTTTGTTGTGTTGTGTGTGTGGGGGGGTGGGGTGTCTCATGAACTAATGCTCACTAGATGCCAGTAGTTCCCCAAGTTGTGAAGCCAAACTGTCTCTAGATGCTGCCAAACTGGGTGGCAAAATTGCCCCTGTTGAGAACCATAGTTTTAAGGCCTATGGACCCTGTATTAGGATTCTCCAGGGAAACAGAGTCAATAGCATAAGTATGTATATATCTACATATCTGTCTATATCAGTATCTATCTATATATAAAGAGAGTTATTTTAAGGAATTGACTCACCTAATATTGGAGGCTAGAAAATCAAAAGTCTGTAGGATGAGCTGGCAGGCTGGAGACTCAGGAAAACTGATGTTCCATTTGAGTTTCAAGATTGTCTGCTGTGGAATCAGGGAGAATGATGTTATGGATGAAGTCTGAGGGCAGTCAGCTGGAGAACTGTCTTGCTCTTGTTTTGTGCAGACCTTCAACTGATTAGATAAGGCCTGCCAAATTCTGAAAAACATTTTACTTTACTAAAAATCTACCAATTTAAATGTTAATCTCACTTAAAGAAAATACACTCACTAAAATAGTCAGAATAATATTTGACCAAATATCTGAGCAACTTGTTGCCCAGTCATGCTGACACAGTAAATTAACCATCATAGATATATAGCTCACATGCATATGAAGACAGATCACATTCTGGGCAGTGACCCAGAGGGTAAACAAGTGTTTCAGTTATTGATCAGTGGGTAACACACCACCCCAAACTAGGTGGCCTAAAACAGCAGCCATCTTATCATGTGTATGTGTTCCTTAGATCTGAAATTCAAACAAAGTAGAGGGAAGGGTTTATCTCTGTTCTTCAGTGTCTGGGACTTAGTTAGTAAGATGCAGATCCCTGAGACTGACAGCTGGATGGAGGCGGGGGGTCATCTGGAGGTTCTTCAATACTGTTTGGAACTGGGACTGGGATAACTTGAGTTGGGTCTCCTGGGACTATAAACAGAGCACAGTCAGGAAGCATGGCTTCTCCCAGCGTTACTGCTGGGTTCCACAAGGGAACACTCTGGAAGGAATGTCTGGACATTGTGTGTTCAAAGAGACCAGGCTGAAGCTGCGAGGCTTCTGATGACCTTCCCTCAAAAAGTTAAGCAGCGTCACCCCATCACATGCCTACCTGACATCTTCACTTGTCTGCTTTGTAATTCTCAACAACTAAAATTTATCTCTGTGTAATATTTCCTAAGCAACTTGAAGCCCACACCATGGGTCTGCTGATCTTATTTTTCAGAATTTTAAGTTACCCAGGAAACCATGTTTTCTCTAGGCGTGCACTGCTGCGGCTGCTGCTAAGTCCCTTCAGTCGTGTCCAAGTCTGTGCAGCCCCATAGACGGCAGCCCACCAGGCTCCCCTGTCCCTGGGATTCTGCAGGCAAGAACACTGGAGTGGGTTGCCATGTCCTTCTCTGATGCATGAAAGTGAAAAGTGAAAGTGAAGTCGCTCAGTCGTGTCCGACTAGTAGCGACCCCATGGACTGCAGCCTACCAGGCTCCTCCGTCCATGGGATTCTCCAGGCAAGAGTACTGGAGTGGGGTGCCATAGGAAAGTAAAATCCAGTGTGTTTATATTCTTCCTTTCCCTTTCAAGAGAAAGTTCCTTTTATTTGTTTCCAGCTTCCTGCTCTCCTGAGAAAGGAGAGGGATCGAATGGATTTTATACCTTGATGTTGGTGAGTTATGGCTACATGCGTGCATGTGTGTGCTCAGTCGTATCTGACTCTTTGTGACCCCATGGACTCTTTGTGACCCCAGGCTCCTATGTCCATGGGGATTCTCCAGGAAAGACTACTGAATGAGGTTGCCATGCCTTTCTCCAGGGGAATCTTCCTGACCCAGGGATCGAACCCACGTCTCCTCTGCCTCATGCATTGAGGTGGTGCTGAGCCAGTGAGGAAGCCCAAGTTATAGCCACTTACAGACAGCTTTATCCAACAAAGAATCTAGTACTGCTTATCTAGACAAGAGAGAAGAAAATGAAAGGGTCCCAGTTAATTCACATGACCTTTGATATTGATCACACAGTTGTGGCAGAGAACACAGAGATGGTGGCTTGAAATAAGACTCCAACTGACATAGTTTTGAAAGCAATACGGCAGCTCTGAGCATGCCACAGGGTTAGAAAGAGAGTGAGAAGCCTTCCTTTTGGAAAGCTGGTCTGCAGCCGAAAAACAATGGTTAGTTCTTTCTTCCTCTGCTGTTCCTCTCGTCCAACTTTATATGAAGACGATACTTTCTTCTTTTTCATGAGTGGGAAGAACAGCCAGTAATAGATAGAGTGAGAGTCCCTCAAGCCCAAGCTATGGTAACCTCAGTCCATGGTAATTCCATGTACTGTTCCTTTTTCCAGAATGTGTCATTTATTTCCCACCAACATAAATGATGGAGAAGAGATCATGCTTGTGTAACAGTTAATCAACCAAAGGAACCAAAGGGCCATTCCCCTAGCACTCTGAAGAGCATGGGTAGAGTTGCCATTGCCAGGAAACGAAGTGCAAAGCAGCACTGTGACATCTGAGCTTTCCATAGAGAAAAATAGATCAGGAAAAGATTTAAAACTTTCTTCAACCACATGGAGTCGTTTCTTTTGAAAAACTTCTTAGAGTAGTCCCAAATATTAGAAACCTATTTTAGTAGTAAATAAATTCAAACCTGGACAAAATAACTCCCTGAATCCTCTTAATGAGAATATTGATGATTAAAATGTGATAGTCATCCCGACGAAGGTTAATAAATAAAATAATTTTCTGTCAAAGAATAAGATGTTCCAAAATTGTCAAAACAGCTCAAGACTGTTTGTGCCCATTTCTGTGTCCAATACAGTGTGGAAAGAACTCAGTTCTATGAACCAGCATCATTGAAAAGAGAATAATGAAATAAATATGAAGTGAGCTATGTGCTTTTAAAAAATATTCTTTGTACCTGTTTGGAAGGTGTTTGAAAGCAAAAGTTACAGTTTCTTTAATAAATATATATACATGTTGTTGCTATTATTTAGTTGCTAAATCATATCTAACTCTTTTGTGACCCCATGGACTGTAGCCCATCAGGCTCCTCTGTCCATGGGATTTCCCAGGCAAGAATGCAGGAGGGGAGCTTGCCATTTTCTTCTCAGGAGATCTTCCCGACCCAGGGAGTGAACCCATGTCTCCTGCATTGGCAGGCTGATTCTTTACCACTGAGCCACCAGGGAAGCCCAAATATATATATATATATATACACACACACACACACACACAAATATATGTAAGCCTGTATATATATGGTATGTGGCCAATTTAATATAAAAAATTACAAATATTTTATGACTGTTCAGCATTTCGTTGAAACCATCTAGTGATGCTGTGGGAACTGGTCTCCCCACAATGCTTAATGCCAACTCAGTGGAGCACGGGGACGATAGGGATGAGAGGGGATCCTGGAGAAAATGGGATACGGGACCCAAAAAAAGTATGACATCAAAGTCAAGAGCAACGGATTGGACAGCAAGATGAGAAAGGGAGAGGGGAAGGAAGAGTGAAAAGAGGAAGACAGGCATCTTAGTGAAGGCTGCTACTTTCCTAAAAATTAAAAAAAAATAAGATTAAGCAGAAGGAAAACCAGAATTTGCTAAAATGGGATCAGAATAGATACTAAAACCCTGAACAAAGAGCAGTAGAAAGAGAATAGGAACTGCCTGACTGTCCCCCTATCTCTGCAATGCTCACATTTAGCGGCTCCCTGGCCAGGACTGGCCTCTGTTCTGAGTGGACACTGTGCTTCTCTCTGAACAAACTGTAACTAAAAGAAGCAGTACCACTCATTCTTGAGTATTATCAGAGCTTACCAGGCCATCTCTAGACACACAGGAATCCCTCCCGGCAGGCAGGGTAAGTCAAGATCTCAGACAACGGGGGATGAGTAGAGGCCAGAGGGAAGGCCCGGGGAAAAGCTAGAATAATGTCAGGTACAGACTGACCTCTTCGTGCTGGTGGTGGTTTATTCACTCAGTTGTGTCCGACTCTTTACAACTCATGGACTGTTGCCTTTCAGGCTCCTCTGTCCATGGAATTTTCCAGGAGAGAATACTGGAGTGGGTTGTCATGCCCTTCTCCAGGGGACTGGGATCTTTTCAACCCAGGAATGGAACCTGCGTCTCCTGCATTGCAGGCAGATTTTTAAAAGTAATTTAATGAATTTATTTGTGGCTGTGCAGGGTCTTCGTTGCTGCATGGGCCTTGCTAGTTGCAGTGAGGGGGGCTACTCTGGTTGCGGGGCACTGGCTCCTCGCTGCAGTGGCTTCTCTCGGTGTGCCGCGCAGGCTGTAGGGTGCTGGGGCCTCAGTCATTGCGGTGCATGGCTTTAGTCGTTTTGCAGCATGTGGGATTTTCCCGAACCTGCGTCTCCTACACTGGCAAGTGAATTCTTTACCAACTGAGCCATCAGGGAAGCCCTTCTTGCTATCTTGATTTCCTATAAGGCAGTCTCCTCAAACTTTCAAGCACTACAGAGTCAGCTTAGGGATATTGTTCAAATGTAGATACTGGTTCAGAAGCACTGGGATGAATCCAAATGCTGCATTGTTACAAGCTTCTGGTGATGCTGCTGGTCTTCAGACAGCACTGGGAGGAGTGATTTATAGAGCACCCTGACCAACCCTGATTGAGTCAGGTGTCACAAGAGGAAGGGAGAGAATGAGAGAGACTCTTTCCTGCAGGTTCCTATAGAGAGTATGCAGGAAGCAACATGTGTTCTTTCTCCCCTTATTACAGTACTTTGCCCACTTCCCCAGGATACAGAGTGATGACAGTTTCCCTTTCGAACTTTTAGGGAGCTGGCATGCTGTACCCATGAGACTGGACACACCCAGGGAAGGAAGCTGAACTCAGCAATTCTGGGAGCTCTAACCTGCCCTCTGAGCTGGGCACCTGGCTGTCCCCTGCAGTTTCTCTACTTTGTTTGAACTTAATCCTTCTTCCCTGGAGGAACAATAATTATCTCTGAATCACGCTCAACCTGAGCATCAAGTGTATGTTGAAAAGCTTGAATGATGGAAGCAGCAATATTTAGAAAGTGATAAAAATCAGACTTCAGAACAGAGGCTAGTGGTTCGAGTCTGATTTCTTTACCTCCTTGAAAGATGTTTCTGACCTAGAAGCTACCTCCGTGTTCCTGTGTGTGAGACAGAAGCAGGGGTGATGGAATGCATGCCCTACAAACCAGAGGCAAACAGCATTAAGAAAAATGATGGTTTGGCTTCCTGAGGAGAGTCAGAGTTAATAATCTCAGTTAGAGTACTTTCATCTTTATCTCCTTTGACAGTAACCGTGTTGCGTGAGGCAGAGTGGGTGTCCTCAGAGGTGGCTACCTAACTTTGCATGTTTCCTGACTGACACAACACGCCTGCCAGTGCCTTGGGGCCGGGGTGGTGAGTGTCAGTGGGAGGAGTAACCAAGTTTCACTTCCTTGCTGGTTGGAGACTTGCAGCCACAGCCGGCCCGGGTCTCACCAAGGAGGGGGAGACTGTGAGGAACAGCAGAGCCGTCCCTCTCTGCCTCTTACCCAGAGCACCTTGGCAGGGGCTTTGTGGACGTGAGGGGCGTGAATGGGCAGAGCAGAATCTCTAGAAGGGAAGATGAGCACCCAGGATCCTTCAGATCTGTGGAGCAGGTCAGACGGAGAAGTGGAGCTGCTCCAGGACTTGGGGTAAGAGGGCAGGTCCCATTCTCCAAGAGATTCTTGAGTGAACCTTAATTCACTGCTCCGACCTGAATGCTGAGCTTGATGAGTGATTATCCTTAGTACTGTCTCTCTCTGCCTCCCAATCTTCTATCGTTTTTACTCAAAGGACAATAGATACTCATCTCTGTGTGGGGCCAATTCCACTGTGAAAGCATGTATCATCTTTGCAGATCTAAAAATAAGTAGCTGGAGACAATGGGACAAAAATAACATATTGGAAATTCTTTGAGATTAGGACAGAATTCAGCTGTGGTCACTGATGTTGCTGGGTTTCCTTGTTGTTATCGATCTGGTTTATAAATAAATGTGCTGTTAAACTGTTCTGAGCTCCAAGCTGTGAAATAAACAGAAAGCCGAGACCCTGCCATAAGGGAGAGGGACTTTTTTCATAAGAGAAAGAATGAGGAAGTGTGTGCAGCCGTGTCCCATATGTGTTTCTTTCTCCCGACACTACACTTGTGACCTCTTGTATGCATGCATGTCTGGAAGGACAACTTTGAGCCTTTCAAATACTAACAAGTCGGGAAAGGGATAAAATTTCTGCTCCAAACAGGCTGTACATTGGGGTAGGTGAAGTCATCGTAGTCCTGTCTTTAGAAAGGGACCAGATGAGACAGTGCTTCAGGATACTTAATAAAAGAAGCAAGTATTGCACAAGAGAAGGGCAGGGGATTTCCTAGAGAAACTGCTCCTTTCCCCGGATGCACCAGGAATAGACTGGCAAGGCTGGTTTTGACACCTGTGATTCCAGAGAGGCAAGCCTTGCACCTGCTGTCCTACTAAACATCTCTGATCTTCACAAACACCCAAGGACAGAGGATCTTCACTCATCTCCATCTTACAAAGGAAGGAAACAAGTATCAAAGTGACTGAATAAGTTCCAGTGGTCACCAATCAATTACAAGTCAGGTTTCCAATCTGCCAGGTCTCTGTTCTTAATCAGAGAAAAACTAAAGTAAGGATGAACTCTCTCTCCATGAAGACCGCAGAGATTGTATCTTTTGGAGTTGTATTACTATAAGAGTTCTCAACAAGTCCTGTCTTTATTAATAGATTTTAAACTTGAGGTTTCAGAACTGAACTCTACCTTCATAAGGTAAATCAGACATAACAGCTAGATTTTTCAGTAAAGTAAGCTCCCTTTATGGGGAGTGGAGTCAGAGCTCCAGGACACTTCTAGCCTCCTGGACCAAATCCCCAAACAGCAAAGGTAAAATGCCCCCTGAGCATCCAAAATGGTCATCACAGAGCCGAGGCACGAAAGTGGGAAGCTGAGCTCTTACTTAGATCTTTATTAACTTATTAAACTGTCATTCTTTATGCGATGGGTTATCTAGATTCCCAGCCCACAATTGGTAGGAAGCTCCAAAGGAGAAGAGACAAAGGAAAGACTCAGCTCTGCTCCCTTAATTCAACAATCCTTGAACCGAGGCTCTGTGATTGAGTACCCTTGGCACTCACTTCAGTGACAAAGATGAGCTAATGCTGTCTCTTCTCTCCACCTTAGTGCTCATAGCAAGAAATGACTACAGGTAAAACCCACAAGGAAACAGGTGTCTTTCCTCTACATGTGGAGACGGACATCCACTGCAACGCCCAATTACCCCCAAAGGTGCTTTTATGTCCAGACCTCTCTATTTCAGGAGGCCTGGAAATGTCTTTAACACTGGAGGATGGTTTCTGTAACAACAGGCCAGCTACAGTTGTCTAGGGAAATTGCTCTACTGTCGTATTTCTTAACCTTGGCCATGAACTAGTATAACCTAAGGAGCTTAAAAAATTCCCTCCTCAGGCCACCCACCAGAAAAATGACATCAGTGTCTTGGGAGGCGAGCATTTTCTTTGTAAAGCTTCCAAGTGATTCCAGAGGGAGACTGAAGCTGAGAATCCCTGCACAGAACAGAAATCCATCAGAAGCACTGAGTCAGTGCGGCCTTGTTTTCCATTGGTTGAGTATGTACATGAGGAATCTAAAAGCCATGAATAAATAGATACTGCTATTTCATTTGTGGATTTGGGAGCATTTTGTTTAACAGTTTTTTACAGATATATTTAATAGATCATAGAATTCACTCATTTCTAGTGTACAGTTCAATAATTTGTAGTGGCTTTAAAGAGTGCTACAACCATCACCATAAACCAATTTTATAACATTTTCATCATCCTGATAAGAAACCAAAAGAGCATTTTTTTTTTAATACTCAGTGTTGGGTTAATATATCACCTGGCTGGTGGATGGCCCTGTTTCCCAGGTATAAATACTCTGACCATAGGTATTTTCAAGCTGCCAAAGGTTTAACAACAAGCTTACAAAGTCCCTGACAATTTAATAATGGCCTTGAGCTTGTGTCCCTCTAGGACAATCCTGATACACTTCTCCTCGGTCGTAGGATCTGAGAAAACTGAAAATGACTTCTTGTCTCTGGAGGAATTCTGAATAAAGTGAAACTTCTTCTTTGAACCTATAAGGTACTGGTTAGGTAGAATCTACCCCCAAATAGAATGTGGAGGCTCAGTGATGTCAATCAGAATTACTGCAACTCCATGGACGGTAGCCCACCACACTCTTCTGTCCTTGGAATTTTCCAGGCAAGAATACTGGAACAGGTTGCCATACATGACTCCAAGCGATCTTCATGACTCAATGATCGATCTAACCTGTGTCTCTTGCATCACTACACTGGCAGGCAGATTCTTTACTACTGTGCCACCTTGGAATCCAGCTACGCCTAAACTTCTAATTCAGTTTTTCAAATGCTCTCTAAAAACAAAATGATTTAATGCAGTTGGTAGATAAAAGGGGCTGATTTTATTGCCTTCATTTTAAAGTTGTTTGTAAAAGGATTATTTGAATAGTTAGGTAGATCCTTAATGTTTGTATTTTTGATACAGACAAACAGATAAGGTGATAGTTAAATGGAAGACATGTTATGCATTTTTGTTCTTCGGTCCCTATTTTCCTCCAGGCTCTGGAATCTGTCAGCTCTGTAAATTAAATCCTGAATTGCAGCAGCTCCATCCCCTGCCTTTCTAGGACACACATGACTGGCACAGAAGACGTGTTTATTCTCTCTCAAGTACCTAAATCAAGCAACTTGGATGCATTTCTGCATCTCATTTGTCGCGTGTCAGCCTAAAAACATTTCTTTCTTCACCCTAAACATATTCACGCAGCCAGAAGCAAAGGGGAAATAACACAGTCTGCAGTGGTTGCTCAGCTTCGCTTACACACCCGAACAGGGGTGGGGGCGGTGGGAAGGGAGGGGCAAGGGCGGTGGAGGGTAGCCCGCGTGAAGGGGAAAGTGGACAGGGAACAGAGGGCAGGCTGTGTGGGGCTTTCAAAATCAAGTGATGGGGAAAGGAAACAAACAATGGCGATTCGAGACACCACCTACGGAACAAACTAGGCTAGAGCTGCTAATCAGTTTAGTGTTGTCCAAGTCTTTGGGACCCCATGGACTGTAGGCCTGCCAGGCGCCTCTGTCTGTGGAATTTTCCAGGCAAGAATACCAGAGTGAGTATTCTCTTCTCCTGGGGATGATCCCCATTTAAGGGCTTCCCTGGTGGCTCAGACGGTAAAGAATCTGCCTTCAGTGCCTGAAACCCAGGATCGGTCCCTGGGTCGGGAAGATTCCCTGGAGAAGGGAATGGCAGCCCAATCCAATATTCTTGCCTGGAGAATTCCCGAGGACAGAGGAGGAGCCTGGTGTGCTACAGTCCATGGGGTTGAAATGAGTCAGACCAACAAAGCGATTAACAGTTTCACTTTCATTTTAACCATTTAAAATTCCCGCAATTCTTTTATTATAACAGAAGTTCCTACAAAACAGTGTAGAAATGGTGTAGGTTTGTAGTTTGTTTAAGGATGCTCCCTTGCAAGCGGTATAACTACAGACACAAAAGGGATACGATGAAATAAAAATATTTTAGGATATTTTAAAACTAAATATTCATGGGGACTTCCCTGGTGGTCCAGAGATTACAAGGGATGTGAGTTTAATCCCTGGTTGCAGAACTAAGATCCCACATGCTGTGGGGCCAAAACGTAAAAAGAAAAAAAAAATTATTCAAATTATCTAGTCATACATATTCCTTCAAGTGAGAAATATGGTGAATATTCCTTTAAAAAATATTCTTGTGTTATATATATATACTTTCCCAAGTCTCAGATTTGATAAAGTATTTGTGTTTGGCTGTGTTGGTCAAAGTCAAGAAAGTAGATTCTAAACTCTGGATATTAAAATAAATTCGTTAAAAATTCTCTCACTTCTCACCTCTAAGAGAAGATTAGACCAGATGAAGGGTCAGCAAACATTTTTGTCAAAACCCAGGTTATAAATGTTTCAGACTTTGCAGGCTTTATGACTTATGCTTCAGCTACTCACATCTGCCCTTGTGGGGTAAAAACAGCCACAGATAACACAAAAACAAATGGCTATGATAGTGTGCAGACACAGTGTTATTTAAGGAGCTACCCTAAAATTTGAATTTCATATAATTTTCATGAGTCACAAAACATTCTTCTTTTTTTTCTCCCCTGTTTAAGTATAAAACTCCACTTGGCTCATAGTCAAAACAAAAACTTGTACCTTGGCAGGAATTGGCCCTCTGATGATAACTTGCTGACCTAGGGAATGAGCAAGTTCTCACGGCAAGGCAGGCATTTTGCATACACTCACTCTGGTCTTTGAATGATACTGATGTTCCAGCTCTACATCCAAGGAGACTCATCAGCAGAGCAATCAGACCTTGGCATCCTAGAGAATCTGGGTCTCCAGTCGATGCTTATCCCATGGAACCAGGTTGTTCTCCTGTTCTGAGTCATGTGCCAGCCCCAGGCCATTCACATCATTTGACCTTCCCAGTACCACCATCAGCACAGTGTGATTATGCTCATTTCATAAATTCAGGAGGTGACTTCAAGTCAGTCCAGTGAGCTGTCTCTAGGTCACAGACCTCGATGTTGGTGCCCTGACAGTGCCTAGGAACGTGCTGCAAGGCTGCTACTCCTTCCACGAGATGAAGGTAAATGTTCTAAGAATGGCAATTAGTCATTGCTGGATGCTCACCATATACCTGGCATTACTTTATGCTCTTTGCTGGTGTGACTTATTAAATTCACACATCACTGTTGGACAGATACTACCACTTGTATCATTCTTGTTTGCAAATGGAGAAATGAAGGACAGAGCTTTTATTATCACAAGCCCAGGTTTACAAGCTCACAAAACTTCGAATCCAGGAGTTTGGCTCCAGAGCACACATTTTTCTCCACTAATATGACTTCCTAATTTCTGTCTAACTTCTCTCTTCTTCTTATACCTGCACTATTCGTGCTGCTGAGAACTGAGAGAAAAAACAAGTTCTTTGATGACTACCACCAAAACTTTTTTTTAACTGAAAGACATTATTCTTTCACATTCTTCATATAGTAATATGCACACAAAGCCAGATCAATACCCTAATTCATCAGAACTTTTAAAAATTGAGGGTGGATTCCTTTTTCTAGGCTAGACAAATTGAGTAGGCTAAGATAAACATGGTAGAGTCAAAGCTTTAAAAGAACCTGTTTACTTGATACCAAGTAGAGCAATGAAGCTTGTTCCTCTTCTGGCACAATTCTGTAATCTTGGACTCTAAACATGAGGGTGATTCTCTTGTGGCTGAGCAAGAGTATGTAACTTGTAGTGCACAGTTCGATCTCTGCTTGAAGCAATTGAATTTCCTCTTCGCTTGTTGTGTTTCTGTTCCTCTATGGGTAACGGTGACTTCCTCCCACTTACATGTGGGAAGTCTGGCCACACAGGTTCTCCACACTGAGTGGGGTCACTTTGTTTCATTCATTCTCCCTTCTATTCCTTCACAGATCCGTCTGTTGAATGATGACATTATGCAAGGCAGTGAGAAGTGGCTATCAGGGAGTTTACAGTGCAGAGGACAGGGAGTGCCGGTGTGGGTGGAGTTGGAAGGCAGGGCAGAGGGGCCGGGCTCATCACTGCGTCACTCGGCGTTCAGCCTACTCTGGTCTTCACCTCTGAGAGACCTCACCTTCGCTACATTCTTTGAGAACGCTTCCACCTGGCTGTCCTCTTCTGGTTTCTAGTTTCTTACCCCCCCCCTTTTTTTTTCAAACCTGGGTTAATTTCTTGTTCCTACCAACTCCCTCCCACAGCTATCCCATCAGCTAGGATAAATTCCCGGTCTGAGCCCACACCTCCGGCTCCTGCTTCCTGATGTGGGCCCGAATCTGAACCCCACCGCAGCTGGGTAGCTGAGTCTTAGCTGTCGCTTGGTCACCTCCAGGCTCCCTGCAGTCCTGTGCCCCCAACTCCCTGCCCACTAGTGTCTGCTCCCATTGTCTCTTGTTAGAACTGCTTGGTTTAAAAATTTTTTAAGTTTAAAAGCATAAAGGCAAGAGTTCAATTTGTTTTGAGAAAAATATAGCTATGTCAGACAAGGTTACTTTTTGGAGACACGTGCTGAATTACTTAAGATTAAAGTGCTCTGATGCTGGGAGGGATTGGGGGCAGGAGGAGAAGGGGACGACTGAGGATGAGTTGGCTGGATGGCATCACTGACTCGATGGACGCGAGTCTGAGTGAACTCCGGGAGTTGGTGATGGACAGGGAGGCCTGGCGTGCTGCGATTCATGGGGTTGCAAAGAGTCGGACATGACTGAGCGACTGAACTGAACTGAACTGAAAGTGCTGTGATATCTGTAATTTACTTTTAAATGTTCACCCAAAAACATAGGAAGAAAATATAGCAAAAAGTTAAAAATGATTTTACCTAAAATATGGATATTATTTAAATATGTGGGTATTATTTATACTATTTTTCTACTTTCTTATATGTCTGATATTATTCATCACAGTTTAATAAATGCATTAATTATTGAAAATTTGGGGAAAAGGAAAGCACCCAAAATGACGCCCAAAATGACATATTATTCAACTTCTCTCCAGTCTTTTAAAAGCAGTTTTCTGTAAACACACACAGATGGAATTGCGGTCATATCATGTATATAATTTTGCTCTGGCTTTCTGGTACCTTCTTCATCTACTTTTAGTTCTTTCTCAAAGTGGATTCTAGGTCTGGTCTTTCCTCAGCTAGCCTGTTTCTCTATTTTAAAATCTGAATATTTAGACTAGTCTAAATTCCAGAAAGCCTTACATATATTAGGAGTTTGGACTTCGGTCAAACTTCATTTGACAGTATGGAAATATTGAACACTTACAGGAATGTGGAATTTTGTGGCCACCATGCTTTGTTTTGGGATAGATTAACCTGGGAGTTGAGCATGATGCATAGCAGTGAGTTCAGAGCCAAGAAAGCTAACAAGTGAGGGAGTTTACAGATCTGTGAATAAGAAACTAGAGTGAGGATCTGGGAATAGTAAGGAAGGAACAGGGGTGGATGCCAGTAATTCCTCTAAGCTAAAAACATAAGGGATTCATATCCAAATAAGAACGAGTTCTGCTTTTGTATAGTTTTTCAAAATGACATAAAAAATTTTTGGACAGTCTTAATGTCATGAATGTCTTCTAATTCATCCATTGTTTGCGCTATCATTTTAAAAATCTAAAGGTGCCTGAGTCTCATTTTACTGCTCATAGCATTCTGACTCACCACTAGTTTTGTCTATGTTTTATATTAATTCTCCACATAGTCTTATAACCATTTCCAGATGATGTCAGTCCTAAGGCCCTCAGAGGTTTGGACATCTGCTCCAGGCTGAGCACTGAGTACTCCTTTTGACAATGAGCAGCGTAGGGGCAGGGCTGTAGGTTACACATCTTTGTCTATTCCAACCAAGCCCAGCACTTGACAAAGAGCAGATGTCTAAATATTTGAATTGTCTCAAGTTGGGTCAAAACCAAGACAAGAACTCAAGGTCCCTGACTTCAGTTTTCCACACCAACACTGGTGATGTATTTGTATATATTACCCTCAGACTCACTCAGTCCTCTTAACAAATGGTTTACCTGTGGGGAAAAATTGACCTCAGTTGGAGGTATCATCTAAATAATGAAATAGACAGGAGATAATGAAACAAAGATCTTCATTTTTTTACATTCCCCCAAAGTTTGGGACCTTTTCCTATAGATGTAGCTTCCTGAAAGTGGCCATCTCTGTCTCCTGTCCCAGCCCACAATGGTAGGTTGTCAGTGGAAACTACAGTCTGAGGACAGTTACCCACCCTGATGATGCTTAGGTTGTAAGGGAAACCAGACTAAGTGCAGAGTTAAGCTTGCTTCCACTCAGATATGAGCCTTCTTGAGAGAGCCTCAGGTTTGGGATGTCTGCCCAGTCATTCAAGTCCCCCTCAAGCTCTTATCCATGAAATAGTTTTTCTAGCCAGTCTCTGAAATTTGGTTCCAGGTCCCAATCACACATTCCCTGACCCCCAGCCACGGGGAGAACAATGATGCTCTTTTGGTTTTACGGCCGTTTGCGCACACTGCAGGCGGACCTGGGGACTGACAGGTTCCCTCACCCTCTCCATTCCTGGTGGCTCTGCCCTAGGGTCTCACACGTCTCCGGCCTTCCTGGGTCCACTGACCCAAGTCAGGCTCTGTGGGTCTGCGTCCTTCTGTCACTTGGGGTTCTCCACTCTGTGTCCTGGATCCCTCTGGGTGGGTCTCTGTTAGTCCCTAGGTGTTTCTGGCTGCCTATGTGAGCCTCTGTGTGTGCCTTGCTCGGTCTCCAGGTTTCTGTGTCTCTCTTTCTACAGTTCTTGACTTATGTGTCTCTGACCCTTTGTGTCCCTCTGTGTCTCTGGATTTCCGGGCCTCTGGCTCTCTTTCTGTGTTTTCACCTCTCAGAACTTCTTGTCTCGCTGCTCAGGCTCCTTCAAGAACAGGTCTGGCCTGGTTTCCGACTCGCACAGAATTATCACACCTGTTCAGTCTGTTTCCTTTTAGCTGGGCCTTGGCTCCACGAAAACACTGGCGGCCCCACCTTTAGTGCACTGTGTGACCAGAGAGATACTCTGGCTCTGTCATCACTCAGGTATGTTTCCTAAAGCCTGGGGCAGCTGGCCGTCCCATCTGGCTCTGCTACTATCATTTGTAAATGTGGGCATTTAGAATGCCAATGGACAATGCCTCGGACCAGCTGGTTCCATCACAGAAACTTCCTGATTGGAAACTGTGGTGAGTCTTTCCACAACTGCCCCATGTATCATACTATGATACATAGAGCCTTCTTTGCCAAGCCTCTGCTTGGTTCTGTTTATTTGGATGGGATCCTTTGCTATGATCAACGGAAAGATGAGCCTCCATCTGTGAACAGCGGACTTAACATGCTCATGTGGACAACATCACATTGTTACATAAAAGATGCCACAGCCTGACTATGGTACCAATTTCACTACTGACATCTTCTGAGCTGATAAGACATTTCCTTTTCCTTAACCCATGATTTCTGATGGCCAAGTGCTCCATTTTTTCAGGAAATCAAAGTATCTAACACTGCTGCTGCTGCTGAGTCGCTTCAGTCGTGTCCAACTCTGGGCGACCCCACGAAAAAATGAATACAAAAGCAATCCCATGGAGCGACTCAAGCACAGAGGATGAAGTAGCCTGAATTAAGATGGCTTAGGTTGAGATTGCCTAATAGATTCCTTTTGTTGTTGTTGTTCTATCATCGTCGTGTTCAGAAGGATTCTGAGGCCAAGCATAAACGTAGCAAGGAAGAAGACAGAGAGTGCAGAGACTTCCCTTGTGGTCCTGTGGCTAAGACTCCACGATCCGAATGCAGGGGGCTGGCTCTATTCCTGGTCAGGAAATTAGATGCCTCATGCTGCAAGAGTTTGCGTGCTTCACTAAAGATTTCAGATGCTGCCGCAAAGACCGAAGATCCTGAGGGCCTCAACTAAGACCTGCACAGCCAAATAAGTTAAAAAGAAAAAAAAAAGAAAGAAAGAAAAGGAGAGTGCACCATATGTTGTGAATTTGCCATCTTAAGTTTTTGGTTAAGAAGGCTTGCCATCTTATTTTTGTCTAAAAAAGAAAAATGTTTGTCATGAACACGAAGAAAAAGTGAGCGTAATTTTGAAAATGAATACAAAGTGAAAAGTCTCTAAAGAAGAGTGCTTTTGTTGGCTGTTCAACTCCAGAACCTATAAGCTGTTTTCACACAAGCAGGAATTTCTGTTATTGTTTTGGGTTAAAATATATGTCCTCATAAGTCTGAAGGGACAGAATCTTATTTCTATGTCATTTCTCTTTGGCAGGAAGGGGGAAAATAGGTATTTAAATATGTGAATACTCTGTAGACGTGAGTTAGGAAGACATTTTCTCCCCAAGATGTATATAACCAAAACTGGATGTATGGCTCATGTTTTAACCTGCAAGACTGGTTTCTGTGTCCACCTGTTCCTCCAGTGTCATTTTGCATTATTCCTCAATATAGACCCTCTGTTCCAGGTAGGCATTGTGTTTTCTGTAGACCCATGCACGTGTCAACCCCAGTTCCTTTGCTTATGCCACTGCTCCTGCTGGAATGCTCTTTTTCTCACACTTAATGAATTCTGTATCTATTCTTCAAGTTTCAACTCATGGTCTTCCTCCTCCATGAAGCTTTCCTTGATCGTTTCATCTCCTCAGGAGCTCCCCCTTCTATATCATTTATTGTCCATATCACTAAGATAACAGCTATCTGGGGACCTTTAAAAAATTAAATTAGCCACAGACCCTTCTCTTTTCTTCCTAAGTACTGTAAAGCCACTTAGTATACTCTTTGCTCTCTTTGTCTCCCTCTTTAATACTACATACAGTACACTCAAACCATCAAGATTGTTGAAGTGAATTAAAGTTTTTAGGACCAAGAGTCCTTCAAACTCTGTGCTTCTCAAACTCTAAACTCATACCAATCATGTAGAGCTCGTGATGAAAACAGATTATAATTCAGGGGGCTAGGAATGAGAATGTGCTAATGTGAATTCCTAACAAAATCTCAGGGTTCTGACTGAATGACAAAAGACTTCATGTTGTTTTTCAAACATCAGATACAACCCAAGCACGTCCTTAAAGTTAATTTAGTGTATCACAATCAATATGTGTTAAAAAGAAATAGAAAAGAAAATAGTAAACAGCATTTAAAAGGATAGTATTGTTTCCTATAACACTTTTTGGGGTTTTTTTGTATGTATGTTTATAATGTAACTGTGTATATACACACACACACACACACACACAGATGCAAAATATATTTTATGCTGTTGTTTAATTCAAAGAGCTTGAAAGCTTCTCTTTCAAAGGACAGAGCAGAATGAGAAATAATTGTATCAACAGATTAAGACAATTAAACTCAAAGGGATAAGAAACCATGCAGACTCCAGTATGGTGGGGCAGTTTCCCAGAAGGCTCTCGCACAAATGTCACTGGAATGAGAGAAGAGGCGGAACTGGGGATGGGGTTTCTGGATGGAGTGCGTCTGTTTTGTCTGTGGTTGAGCTTATTTCCTGTATCTCGCTGAGAGGCAGCTATGAAAAGTCTTCAGTGGGTGGATGTTTCCTAATTTGTTAATGTATCATGGAAGGGATAACACCACAGTTTCCTTCAAGGCCAGCTGCGGGTTTGATAAGCTAGTAAGCCCAATACAAATATTCTTTGGAAGTTTGGTAAGCTTTTGTTGACTATATTACCCTTGAGCCATTTATGACAACATGTGGACCTTGAGAGAAAAGAAAATACAACAGTGCTTCAAATGTGTTGTTGTAGTTTCTGGCTCTTTTTCATTTCTTCAGGGGCAATGAGACAAATTTTTTTTTTTTTTTTTTTTAGTTTCTGGAAAATGAACCTTATCCCAAATAGCAGAGGAGTTGTATTCCCAGCAACCAACACAATGTCTAGAATATTCATAACTGTTGTTCAGTCGCTCAATTGTGTCTGACTCTTTGCAACCCTATGGACTGCAGTCCTCCAGGCTCCTCTGTCCATGGGATTTCCTAGGCAAGAATACTGGAGTAGGTTATCATTTTCTTCTCCAGGGGATCTTATGGACCCAGGGATCTAAACCTGCACCTCCTGCACTGGCAGATGGATTCTTTACCACTAAGCCACCAAGGAAGACCCATGTATGTTGTATCAGTTGCAAAGATTGTATCTTGCTCTCTTCTGCAAAAGTTAAAGAATCATGTGTGTGTGAGTGTGTGAAGTCGCTCAGTCGTGTCCGACTCTTTGCGACCCCGTGGACTGTAGCCCACCAGGCTCCTCTGTCCATAGGATTCTCCAGGCAAGAATACTGGAGTGGGTTGCCATATCCTTCTCCAGGGTATCTTCCCAACCCAGGGATCGAACCTTGGTCTCCTGCTTTGCAGGCAGACGCTTATCCTCTGTGCCACCAGGGTGAGGTTTATTAAAGAAGTCAATGTTCCAGCATGAAAATAAGAGAGTTTTCCTACCAGGTGTTATTATTAGTCACTTTGACAGATGAGAAAGATGGAGGTTGCTACTTGTATGGAGTCACAACCAATGTGTCAGAAGTCACTGGGGCAGATGGACTCATCACTGAGGAAATAAGTGGAGATAAAGGCGTGTTTTTGCCTCACAAAATTTTCATGGCTACTGCATGGGTGTTTGTGAGCCAGATTGACTGCGTATTAGCATTCTTTTTCACTTGGCAGTTCCCAGCAGTAAAAGGATTTTTATTGCACTAAATTCTAAAAACATCATCTAATGCAGCTGGCGGAGATGTGGGAGAGCCACAGAGGAACAGGACTTATTTAGGGGTTTTAATCAGCAGCAGGTCCAGCGTGAATCAGCAGTGTGATGCAACTGTTAAGAAACGAATGCAGTCTTGGGTTGCCTTGCAAAGTACCTGACAGCTGCAATAGGGAGAGCCTCTGGGCTTTTGGTTTACATATCAAATCTTACCTTGAAGATAGATTTTAAATATTTGGAAAGTATTCAGAGGAGATAAGTTCTCTGGGTGATCAAGGGACTGAAAGTCTGTCATAAAAGGAGAAGTTGAAGATGATGTAAACAAAAGCGAGAACATTTTAAACGCTTTTAACTATTTGTGTAAGTGACATCTGTATAACTCCAAGAAGTAACTTTGAGACCATCTGTTGAAAGCTGTACATCAGGAAACAGTAGACTGATGCTGGCAAAGCTTTTCTGGCTGTAAATCATAGAAGTGTATACAGCAGTGAGTTCCCCATTACTAGCAATATGTAAACAAAGATTGGATAAGAATCTTACTAGGGTTGAGACTTTGCCCACACGTTGTACAAAAATTAGAAATATAAACCAAGCTATTGGCGATTAGGGACTAAATGTAGCTTTTATTTACTAAGTCAAACATTTTAATTGTTTACTCTAAAAAAAAGCTGATGTGACTTTTGTGATCACCAGAAGTGAGTTTACTGTGAAGTCAGTGAAGCTTCAGCTTCACGGCCTCTGTCTTGCACAGACCCTAGTGAGGTAGTTAAAATAAATGCATCAGTTGGAAAAATATTTAAGATTAGTCCCTGAGTATTAAAATTTTAATTACCTTTACAGCTCATTTATGAAAGAAATTTGATAGAGGTTCTTAAATTTTCCAACAATCCTAAAAACTTCATTATCAACATCACATTATGAAGTTGAAAATAACTTTTCTCTGCTATCTATAATTTAAAAAATTATAGGTGAAAGACTGAATTTTTCTGTTCTCTCTGTAGAAAATTATATTAAAACACTGTTTTACATGAAAAAATAAAGATGATATGGCCAAAAGTGTAGAGAAAAAAGTATGGAGGTGTGTTAAACAGGTATTTAATGAATATAAGTTGTTTTCTCAGTTTGTCACCATTTTATTTTTTTAATTCATGATATAATTGACATATAACATTATATTTGTTTCAGGGTTATAACATAATGATTTGATATTTATGTATATTGCAAAATGACCACCACAATAAGTTCAGTTAACATCCATCACCACATGGGTAACAAAACATTTTTTCTTGTGGTGAGAACTTTCAAGAGGAAATTTTTACCTTTTGACAGTCTTTATTCATTTTACTACCCCCTCAACATGCATCTCCAGCATTCACCAATCTATTCTCTATATCTGCGAACTTGGTGTTTGTTTTCTTTTTGTTGTTTCTCCTTTTTTTTTCATAGCTAAATGTTGGTGTATTTCATTCTTTTTAATTGAAATATAGGTGGTACAGTGCTAAAGAATCCGCCTGCTAATGCTCAATCCCTGGGTCGGGAAGATCCCCTGGAGTAGGAAATGGCACCCTTTATTCTCCACTGTTGTTGCCTGGGAGATTCCATGGACAGAGGAGCTTGGTGGGCTATGGTCCATGGGGTCACAAAGAGTTGGACATGACTGAGCGACTGAACACACACACATATAGCTGACATACACCATTATGTCAGTTTTAGGAGTACTACATAGTGACTTGATGTTTGTATACATTATGAAGTGATCACCACAATAAGTCTGGTAACCATCTGTCCCCTACAAAGTTCTTACAATATTATCACTGATATTCCTTACACTGTATATTACATCCCTGTGGCTTATTTATTTTATAACCAGACGTTATCACCTACACCTGATTCACACACAATGCTTTCCTTTCTGGAAACTGTACATTTGATTTCTGGATCTATGAATCTGTTTTGTTCTGTTTGGTTGGTTGTTTGTATTTTAGATTTCCTATATAAGTGATATCATACAGTATTTGTCTTTTTTCTGTCTGACGTTTTGTTTAGCACAAGGCCCTTAAGGTCCACTCATGTTGAAAATGGCCAGATTTAACTCTTTATGGCTTAATAACATTTCCCTTATCCATTCATCCATCAGTGGACATTTAGGTTATTTCTGCATCTTGTCTACTGTAAATAATGCAGCAATTAACATGGGTTTTTTGTTTTTTTTTTTACATATATGTTTTCTAATTAGTGCTTTAATTTTGTTCAGATAAATACCCAAGAGTAGAATTGCTGGGTCATATAGCAGTCCTATTTTTAATTTTTGACAAACCTCCAATCTGTTTTATATAGTGGTTTCATCAATTTACATTCCCACCACCCTTTTTTTCCACATCCTCACCAGCACTGGTTAGTTCTTGTCTTTTTGATGACAGCCGTTCTAACAGGTGTGAGGGGATAGCTCATTGTGGTTTTGATTTGCATTTCCCTGATGGTTAGTGATGTATCTGTTGGCCATCTGTCTTTGGAAAATGTGTATTCAGATCTTCAGTCCATTTTAATATTGGATTGCTTTGTTTTTTTTTTTTTTTTTTTGCTATTGAGTTCTTTATCTAGTCTGAACATTAACCCTTATTGGATATATGATTTGCAAATATTTTCTCCCATTCAGCAGGTTGCCTTTTCATTTTGTTGATGTCAGCTTTTAAAATTTGCAATTTATTATGATCTCTTACTCTAAATAATTTTCTCTTTTGATAATTTAACATTAATTTTTCTTAAAGAGACTTCCAAATTTTACAAGCTTCAAGTCCCTTAAAATTTGAATCTTCCATCTAAAGTCAGAATAACCAAATAAAAACACTTTAAACACAGCTCCAGTTACAGGAATTTTGGCCCAAGCAATTAGTACTCTATGTAATGAGCTGTTGCATATGCATTTTAAGCCATAAAAAGCTCTGTAGACATCAGCCAAGGAACAGTCAGCGTCCAGAGCCAAGCATAAGATAGCATCAATATCCTCCCAGCTTCATCTCACCATGCCTGGCTGCTGCCCTTGGGCACTCACCTGGATATTGCCCACCCCACTATGCAGGGCCCTGACCTGATACATACCTGGTGTCTGCCTGCTTCCTGGCCTTTGCTCCTGTTATTCCCTTTGCACAGATAGCTCCCTGAACAATTGTTGCTCCAGATTCCACCAGACTTTAAATAGAGAAAACGTCTCTCTTTCCCTTTCTCCATCCAAGTACTAGATCACTTCCAGAATTCAATAAACAGTAGTTAAATAGGTAAATAAGATAAAATATTTAAATACAATAAGCATTACCAGGGCCCTGGAGGTTGGATTAAGGTAGAAATACTATCTTCTCTTTTTCAAATTTTAGTTACTCAATTAATATATGTATGTATTTTTTTCATTAGAACGTGCTAAATTAGGAAAACTTAATCAAACTAAGGACTCTAAACACTACTCTCAATCACGGTTCTTTCCATTAAGGACCGTTATTATGAGTTTGGAGTATATTTTATCAGCTTCCTATTTTGTGCTTTTATGTGCTCTTATATGTGTATGTGCTGTATTATCTGGAGGAGATGAGAAAGATTTTTCCTTAAGTGGTTTCATACTGTTCCTGATAGTGCGTTTTGGGATCTGTCGGCTCTGACATGTGTGGAATAAGCATTCAGTGTTTTCCCACGGGGGTGCAACTGGCATTCTGAGCGTGACAATTCTCAGTTGCTCAGAACTACATCCATCTTCACAGGGTGGCAAGCATTTTGGCATTCCCTCAAGGAGTGCGGGTTGCACCCGACCTTCTGCCCCCAGCACTTGGTGACCAACACGCTCTCACCTTTTCAAATTCTGATTAACTTTTTTTTTATAGCTTAAAAAAAAAATAACTGGAGGATAATTGCTTTACAATGTTGTGCTAGTTTCTGCTGTACAACAATGTAAAACAGCTATAAGGATGCATGTATCCCCTCTTTTGAGCCTCCCACTGCAATCCCACCCTCTAGGCCGTCACAGAGCGCCAGGCTGAGCGCCGTGAGCTATTCAGCTGCTTCCTGCCAGCTGTCTGTTTTACACACGATAGTGTATATCCCCGCTGTTCCACCAGTCCATTCTGTATGTCTGCATCCCTATTCCTGCCCTGCAAATAGGTTCATCAGAACCATTTTTCTAGATTTCATATATAACATATGTGTTAATATTAGATACCTGTTTTTCTCTTTCTGACTTCATTCCATGTGACAGACTCTAGATTCATCCACATCACTACAAATGACCCGGTTTCACTCCTTATCTGATTAACTTTGAACAAAATCTCATCCTCTGAGCACTCAACTTTATCATCTCACTGTTGGTGGGAAATTAGGATGGCTCCTAATTTTTATTCTCACAAATGCTCTACGGTAAACATCTTCATTCACACTTCCTTCTGTGTACTTGTGTTTCACTAATCAGACATCAGAAGTAGAGTCGCTGGTCATGTGGGCGTGTCCAGTTATACCAGATATATAAGTTCCCTCCAACTTAAACACCTGCCAACAGTAGATGATAATATCCGTTGCCCCTAAATTCTCCAATACTTAATATTAACCCGTCTGGTGGATTAAAAAAAAAAATACTACTTTATTGTTTTAGTTTGCATTTCTCTGATTAATAGTGAGACTGTTTATTTGAAATACATATTTTCTCTTCCGTGAACGACTTTCATTTCCTCTTCTGTATATGTACATATTTTGATTTTTACTACATACGCTTTGTTACCAGAAAAAAAAAAAAAACACACTTTTAAAATAACTTGTGTGTTCTTTAAGGTCTGCTTAGATGTTGGGACTTACAAAATACTTCTCTTACCCTCTTGACTAGATTAATGGTTTCTTGAAGCCCAGCCTGGGTTTTTATTCCCTTTGACCTGCCTAGTATAATGCCTTGCACAGATTTGTACTCAGTAGACAAAGATTTATAAAATCGAATGATAGAAAGTAGAAAAAGTTAACTATGGGAAAACTCCTGACTGACCAAGACTATATTTTCAGTCTTTTGATCTTTTTGAAAAAATTGTTATTTATTTATTTGTTGGTTTCTTTTTGGCTGTGCTGGGTCTTCACTGCGGTACTCGGGTTTTCCCTAGTTGCGCCGAGCAGGAGCTGCTCTCCAGTTGCAGCGCATGGGCTTGTCTCTGCAGTGGTTTCTCCTGGTGTGGGGCCCAGGCTCCAGGGTGCATGGGCTTCAGTAGTTGCAGCGCACAGGCGTGGTTGCCCCACAGCATGTGGCATCTCCCTGGACCAAGAATCAAACCCGCATCCCCTGTGTTGGCAGGTGGATTCTTAACCACTGGACACCAGGAAAGTCCCTAACTTTTCACTCTTTATGAACACAATCTTGAACCATCCTTACCAAAGATGGACATATTCCTACAAAGGATATGTAATGCTCTTTGGCTTCATAGTCACTTCCCTGATCTAAAGTTTCTGGGAAATGATGCTTAACTCAATGAAGAGAGGAAGTTTAGGCATTTGTGGAAGAGTTGTTTGGGGAATGAAGATCCTCGTTTCTATGCAGACATGGTGAAGTGTAGGTGGCTGCCTGGCAGGCTCTGTCTTAGATTTGCCCAGGCCCAGGACTCTATGAAACCTGTGATGGCCATGCTGACCCTATCAAGCTGCTACCAAGAAATTAACAACCCCTGCAATGTTCCAAATTACAGCACAGTGTAATGCTTTATAGTCAAGGATTTCTTATGTGCTTATGATATATAGTTACTCTTTAAAAGGTTACCATAAAAAGTTCTCAGCGGGGACTTCTCTGGTGGTCCAGTGGTTAAGAGTCCACGTTTCCAATGCAGGGGATGCAGGTTGGAATCCTGGTCAGGGAACTAAGGTCCCGCATGCCTTGCAGCACAACCAAGGGATTAAAAAAAACAACTCAATAAAAACTGCTATCAAGCTGCAATTATCAGAATTCTATAAATGTTTTAAACAGACATCATTAGATCTTGTTGAAAAGAATTCTAATGTCCAGATTCTTTACACTTTAGAATTTTGTTGCTTTAGATAAGTAATGTATTAACTTAAACTGAAATGTCCATTCAAAATATAATTATTGGCAACATACATTTAAAAACTTGTGACTTCATAAAGATTTCATTTATCAAAAAAATTAGTATTCTGCCTGTAACCAAACCTGAAGTTTTTGATAGCCTCACTTTTAGCTCCTCCAGTTTTCCTTTTTTTTTTAATTCAAGTATCATTGACATACAACATATTAGTGTTAGGTTCCAACATTTAAAGAATTTGATGCTGAGAAGATTTGAGCACATTTGGAAATTAGTGCAATGAAGGAGTAAATAACTCGATGGGATTTCTTATAAAAATGCTTCTCCTTGCCATTGTTTTTAGTTAGCAAGTACATTTCTAACTCAGGACGGAAGCATCTCTGCCCCAAAGAAATGTGCTAAAGAAGCAGACATTAGGACATGCTGATTTAGAAAACAGATAGCTCAGAGACCTATGTAGAAACTCCCTCTGCCTTTGGTCTTATGTTTAATTTTTATTATCAGGCTAAAATATCATAGCACAGGACATCCCAGCAGATCCATCAGTCTCAGAGCAGGGCACTTCCTTGTGCACTATGCACACCTCTGTAATAGTACGGAGTTCCCTGACGTTATCAGCAATGTTTCTATAGCTGCTCCTGTCCCCTTCCCCTCCGCCGCCCTGCACTATAGCTCCTAATAGCAGCTGCTACCCACCATGACCTAGCTTCTCATATCTGAAAGAAGCTGAAAGTAATCATCAAGTATATCTGAGCAACAAGAAAATCACACCTCGAGGCAACATCACAAGTTATGGCTGTGGGGATCTCAACGGCTTTGTGACAACTAATGCGTTTTGAGCTCAACTCTTTGCCAAGACTGCTTTGATCATAGCAAGCAGAACTTACTGCTGGCCCATGAGGCACTGCTGTTATTAATTCTATTTTAGAGGTGAGAAAACTGAGGCTTAGATTGGTTATATAACTTGCCCAAGGTGTTACAGCTATAAGAGGTTTCACGTGGATCAGGACTCTGGCAAACTGACACCAGAGTCCACAGTCCTAATCACCACACTGAACTGTCTCTGCTGCTGCTGCTCCTGCTGCTGCTAAGTCGCTTCAGTCGTGTCCGACTCTGTGCGACCCCATAGACGGCAGCTATTGACTCATTAAAAAGAACGGGGAAAGGAAAAAGGAGTGAGGTGCAGTACAGGGTGCCTGGGATGCTCTTGTCTCCATAGAGCTGGGATTGGGGACATGCCTGGATGCCTCTGGACACATAAGATTCCTCTCAGGAGGAAGCACAGAAAATGGGTAACACTGGGGTCCTCTGAGGAAAGAAACAGGGGTGATGTGAATTAAAGGGGAGAAAAAAAAGCTTCATTTTCATTATGCCTTCTTTTGAACTATATAGATTTTTTTCTACCATAGAAATATGTTACCTTTTCTAATGTGTTTTTGGAGTTTATTTATTTTTGTAAGCACATACATTAGTCTGAATATCCTTGGGACTTCCCCAACTCTGTAGGTGTTTGTGAGTTTTAAACAATAGTGAATAGGGCTTGCATCTCTGTATAAAACGTCTGAATTCCTTGTGTTCAACTTCATTTCCCCCATGATAATGGACTGGTATAACAGCTCAGTGGTTTTACACATTACAAAACATGGTACCACACTTTTAAAGGAGAGCATGATAGATCAAAAGAAAGAGAGAAAATTGGCCCAAGCCTATTTCTTTAAATTATTTTAATACTTTATTCTACTTTACAATACTGTATTGGTTTTGCCATACATTGACATGAATCAGCCACATTCTTATGATTATTTTTGACTTGAAATTTTAAAAATCTTTCTGTCTACAAAGTAATGTGTGTTTGTTAGCTAAGACTTGCATGAGTAAGTACCACAGAATGGCAGTACTTGAACAGAGGAAACTGATTGTCTCATGTTCTGGAGATTAGAAGCCCCAAATCAAGGTGTCAGCCCCAAGCAGGGCTGGTTCCTTCTGAGGGCTAGGAGGGGGATCTGCTCCAGCTCACCCTCCTTGATTTACAGATGGCCGTCTTTAGGGAGAGTATTCACAAGACATGCTCCCTGTGTGCAAGTCTGTCTCTAAAAGTCCCCCTTTTATGATCCTTTGAATTAGGATCCACCTTGAAAATGGAAGTGTTAGTCACTCAGTCGTGTGTGCCTCTTTATGACCCCATGGACTGCAGCCCACCAGGCTCCTCTGTCCAAGGGATTCTCCAGGCAAGAATACTGGAGTGGGTAGCCATTCTCTTCTCCAGGGGATCTTCCCAACCCAGGGATCGAACCCAGGTCTCCTGAACTGCAGGCAGATTCTTTACCATCTGAGCCACCAAGGGAGGAGACCCCTAGGACCCAGCTTAAGAACCTCATTATAACTTGCTAAAGACCTTGTCTCCAAATTAGGAGGCATTCTGAGGTAGGAGGGCTCAGCACTTCAACATAAGAGTGTTCGGGATACAGTTCAACCTATAACACTCTGGGATAAGGCAAATCCCTCCTTTCCCCTTCAGCCTCATCCAGCAATTTCCTTTTCTTGATGTCTCGCCTCAGAGTTTGGTCTCAGGGCTACCAGGGTGGAGAATATTGCAGAGGTAATCTCTGAGAGGAAAACTCAGTGCAGGAAGAGTCCCCCGGAGTTCACTCTGAGTGAAAGTGCTTCTCTCTCCTCCCCAGGTGGTACCATGGCAACCTCACCCGCCATGCCGCCGAGGCGCTGCTCCTCTCCAACGGATGTGATGGGAGCTACCTTCTGCGGGACAGCAACGAAAGGATCGGGCTCTACTCCCTCTCTGTGAGGTAGGATTCATAAGAACTCTATGAATTTAGTGGGGTCCCATCTCTTACTTATATGGGCACTGACTTCAGCATCACGTGCAGATTGCCAGAAAATGGAATTCGCTTGATTCTTGTTAGATCAGCAGGTCCAAGGATGCCAAGCTCTGAGTGGTGAGACTGCAGGAAACATGCCTGCTCCTTCCCATTAGCAGGGAAAATATTATTAGAGCTGGAATTAAAAAAAAAAATGTTAAAGCTGAAGGAGATTTTATGAATTATTTAATCCAAAACTCTTGCTTGACTGATGAAGAAACTGAAGTGGTAAAGTGTCTTCCACCCAATAAAACAGTGCTAGAAACAGCACCAAAATCCTCATCCCTGGAGCCTGGCCTGGTACCCTTTTCACTGTTCTTTGCTTCCTTTGGAAAATCAAAATGACTTGTGGCTGTGCAACTTTCATACCCACAAACTCAAGCAGGCAACATGCAACTTTGAATTTTTTTCTATAAACAGAATTTCTCAAAGTTCCATTTCCCCCACTGTTAAGAAAGTTAATCTAGTCCCCACCAGATGTGCCTGGCTCAAAACAGTCATTGGCCAGCCCTTTCAGGGTTTCTCTCCCAGACTTTCTCCTGGCTGACTTCCCTTTCAGAGAAGGTGACCTCGCCACCTGATAATCAGGGGGAGTCATTGGTTATCTGTTAGTATCTGTCATCTTGGCCTCCACTGACATATAGCAAGTCTCACTGCGTTCACAGGCCATTGCTAGGATATGAGGACTCCATGAAATTGCCCTCGGCCACCCACTCATTCTTGCCTGGAGAATCCCAGGGATGGAGGAGCTTGGTAGGCTGCCGTCTATGGGGTCACGCAGAGTCGGACACGACTGAAGCGACTTAGCAGCAGCAGCACCCACCCATTAACCTCAAACCATTATTGTTTTATTTTGTTTATAAATTTTTCTAAACAACATCTTTGGGAAAATTTTTAATCAGAAGTGGAATTCTGCTTGAAGTAGGAATTCAGCTCTGGTTGAAGCAGGAATTGTGCTTTCTTGAATCAACAACAAATGTTAAAATTATATTTAATGGTTGGATTGTTGATCCTTTATTGCATGGATCACTCCAAAGTCTCAGACAAACCTGTGAAATTGTTGGCTCAAAGAAAGTTAACTTTTCACTTTTACATGTTTCATAAGCCTTATAAAGAGATAACACATATATTACATCTATATACAAATTTAAAATATAAATTGTTGATTTCCATTAAAGCACTTGGAAATGCTTTAAAAACTAATAACCACCAGCAAAAGTGAGATGAACCAAAGACCAGCTCAGGAGAATGGTTGTTTCTATTCATTTGTTCACTCACTTCCTTAATAATATTTCAGAGCATCCACTCTGTGCTTACCACTTTGATAAGTGTTGTAGGAGATTCAAAGACCTTGTCTTCAGGAAGTCTAGCCTCACAAGGGCAATAAGGCCACATATAAATACTTTACTACAAAGGAGAGTGCTGTAAATGATGTGAAAGACAGCAAGGTAAGTGTGTGAATTGTTGAGAAGAGAAAAACAAGTAACTCAAGCTGGACTATCATGCAATATTTGATAGAGTAAGTGGCATTGAACTGACACAATGAAAAACAAAGCGGAAGAAGTCACCAGTGAAGGGAACAGTACAAGCTAAGGGACAAAGGCAGAAGCTCCTAGGAGAATAGTACAGCTGGTTGGACTATGGCAGTTGCCAAAATGTGGTCCCCAGACCAGTAGCATCACTTCAGAGCATGTTAGGAATACAAGCCTTGGGCCCAGACCTGGACCTACTGAATCAGGAATTCAGGGGTAAGGCCCAGAAACTTGCACCCTCTAGGTGATTCTTACTTCTGGTTTTTGCTTAAGGTGGAAAATTACCTGAAAGAGAATAATAGTGGAAGTGAGGCCATGTGTGTATGTGTGTGTGTGAGTGTGTGTATATGGTTATAGATATATATATATATAATTTAATTTTCTGCCTTATTCCAAAAATGGCAATGAAGGAAAGTTGGTATTTTATTCAGCAAGGAATGAAACAGGTGTGGGAGGCAAAGGAATGGGCTCACATAACTGATTAAGTGAAAAGAGGCAGAATTTGTACTGACTCCCAAGTAAGGGAAGAGGACCAGGCACAGAGGAGAATCTGGGGAGAGAGGGCCTGCCATTTCTATCATCTCTCTTCCTGTCTCTCTTACACTTATGCCTCCAGAAAAATACAAGCAATCCATTTGTAAAATGAGCAGAAGACCCTAATATATGTTTCTACAAAAAGACATACAGATAAGCACATGAAAAGATTCTCAACACTACTAATTATTAGAGGAGTACTATTCTTTAAATGCCAGCGGTTTTGGTGATTGTGTCATAACTCTGTTTTGAGAAGGGTTTCACGGTGATGCTAATGCCTAACGTTACGTTTCCCTTCAAAAAAGATACTTGTTTCTTAAAATAGCATTAAGGTTTTTTTTTTTTTTCCTGTTTTTTTCTTTTAGAGCCAAAGACTCAGTCAAACACTTTCATGTTGAATATACTGGATATTCATTTAAATTTGGCTTTAACGAATTCTCATCTTTGAAGGATTTTGTCAAGCATTTTGCAAATCAGCCTTTGATTGGAAGTGAGACAGGTAAGCTATGCACATATAGTTGACCTGAGAGATATTGTTTCAGAAGGGAGGCGGGACAAAATGGGTTTCAAGTAAATGGTTGTCACTTCTATTGGATTATGTGCATACTATGTACAATTGTGTATGTTTAGTTATTTATTTATTTTTAATACTTTATTCTACTTACAATACTATATTTGTTTTGCCATACATTGACATGAATCAGCCACAGGTGAACACGATCTCCCAATGCCGAAGCCGCCTCCCAGCTCTCACCCCACACCCTCTCCCTAAATCATCCTGTGCACCAGCCCCATGCATCCTGCATCCTGCATTGAACATAGACTGGCGCTTCGTTTCTTACAAGATAGTATACATGTTTCAATGCCATTCTCCCAAACCATCCCACCCTCTCCCTCTCCCTCAGAGGCCAAAAGTCCGTTCTATACCTCTGTGTCTCTTTTGTTGTCTCACATATAGGGTCATTACTATCTTTCTAAATTCCATATATATGTGTCAGTATACTGTATTGGTGTTTTTCTTTCTGGCTTACTTCACTCTGCATAATCGGTTCCAGTTTCATCCATCTCATTAGAACTGAGTCAAATTTATTCTTTTTAGGGGCTGAGTAGTACTCCATTGTGTATATGTACCACAGCTTTCTTATCCATTCATCTGCTGATGGACATCTAGGTTGCTTCCATGACCTGGCTATTATAAACAGTGCTGCATTGAACATTGGGGTACATGTGTCTCTTTCAATTCTGGTTTCCTCGGTGTGTATGCCCAGCAGTGGGATTGCTGGGTCATAAGGCAGTTCTATTTGCAAATTTTTAAGGAATCTCCAACTGTTTTCCATAGTGGCTGTACTAGTTTGCATTCCCACCAGCAGTGTAAGAGGGTTCTCTTTTCTCCACATCCTCTCCAGCATTTATTGCTTGTAGACTTTTGGATCACAGCCATTCTGACTGGTGTGAAATGGTACCTCATTGTGGTCTTGATTTGCATTTCTCTGATAATGAGTGATGTTGAGCATCTTTTCATTTGTTTGTTAGCCATCCGTATGTCTTCTTTGGAGAAATGCCTATTTAGTTCTTTGGCCCATTTTTTGATTGGTTCGTTTATTTTTCTGGAGTTGAGCTGCATAAGTTGCTTGTATATCTTTGAGATTAGTTGTTTGTCAGTTGCTTCATTTGCTATTGTTTTCTCCCATTCAGAAGGCTGTCTTTTCACCTTGCTTATAGTTTCCTTTGTTGTGCAGAAGCTTTTAATTTTAATTAGATCCCATTTGTTTATTTTTGCTTTTATTTCCAGTATACTGGGAGGTGGATCATAGAGGATCCTGCTGTGATTTATGTCAGAGAGTGTTTTGCCTATGTTTTCCTATAGGAGTTTTATAGTTTCTGGTCTTACATTTAGATCTTTAATCCATTTTGAGTTTATTTTTGTGTATGGTGTTAGAAAGAGGTCTAGTTTCATTCTTTTACAAGTGGTTGATCAGTTCTCCCAGCACCATCTGTTAAAGAGACTGTCTTTACTCCATTGTATATTCTCGCCTCCTTTGTCGAAGATAAGGTGTCCATAGGTGTGTGGGTTTATCTCAGGGCTTTCTATTTTGTTCCATTGATCTATATTTCTGTCTTTGTGCCAGTACCATACTGTCTTAATGACTGTGGCTTTGTAGTAGAGCCTGAAGTCAGGCCAATTGTGTATGTTTAGAAACATACTTTTTCAATTACTGTGCCATATGCTACACAAATAAATTATATATAAATATATAAATAAATTATATATTTCAGTATTATCTTTAGGAGAAAACAAGGTGCTTTGTACAAAATAGGTATTTTTCTCAGAATATATTATTTAGTGGATTGACTAAAAGCACACATTTTTAAAAAATGGCCTGATGATGATGTATACAATAAACAAAGATAGAATAGAAGAAAGAAAAACTTTTTGATTCATCAAAAGTTTAGGTATGGGCAGTTTGCCTATCTGAGAGACACAAAATGGTCATTTTGAAGAGTTTTTGAGCATTTTTAAAATGAAATTTACACTTAAATTTCCCCAAAGGTTATTGAATAGTGAAAATACTGACTAAAAATTGTTCTCCTGAGTCTTGGTTTCTTGTAAATTTTCAAATGGGGCTTAAGTATGCCTGAAAAAGCTTGAAATTTCCTTTTGGGTGGTTAGAGTCAAACCAGAAAATTCAAATTAAAACCAAAACACACGATCTTGATTTTTAATTATCTAACTCATTTGTCTATACTATTTAAAGTATGTAAAATATTTCCTTTGTATTTGTGTTAAAGAGTCATAATTTTGTATGTCCTAAATGATGATAATTCTCAGTTAATCAAAAGTTGGACAATTCCAAGAATCAAGCACAAAAGGAATTCAAGCATTAATAACAGTCAGTTGCTGAGAATTTGTACACACTCATGTTCATGGTAAACTTGGTTAGCGGGCTTTTTGTTAACCACTCTGGGGAGAGATATGACGATTGCCTTTTCCTCTTCTGCTATTTCTGTGGCCCGAACAGACCCTGATATGAATCATACAGTGTTGAGCAGAGACGGAAACCACAAAATAGTTGCCTTACCTTATACTGACCGTGCAAGGTCTTTAATAGAATATTCCAAACTGTAAGACTGAAGCGATCATCTTTTTTTTTCTTTTTCTGGTGGAAATTCTCCTAATAAACCCTGAAAATTACCATTTAACCAGCAGTAGTTCTCATAAATAAAGGGCAAGTGGGGATGAATTTATGTCCGTTGCTACCTTGGCCCTGTTATTGTTCAGTTGCTAAGTTGTGTCTCTTTGTGACTTCATGGGACTGCAGCAAGCCAGGCTCCCCTGTCTTTCACTATCTCCCAGAATTAGCTCAAATTCATGTCCACTGAGTCGGTGATGCTATCTAATCATCTCATCCTGTCATCCCCTTCTCCTTTTGTCTTTGATCTTTCCCAGCATCAGGGTCTTTTCCAGTGAGTCGGCTCTTCCCATCAGGTGGCCAAAATATTGAAGCTTCAGCTTCAGCATCAGTCCCTCAATGAATATTCAGGGTTGATTTCCTTTAGGATGGACTAGTTGGATCTCCTTTCAGTCCAAGAGACTCTCGAATCTTCTCCAACACACTACAGTTCAAAATCATCAATATTTTGGTGCTCAGCCATCTTTGTGGGCCAACTCTAACATCCCTAAATGACTACTGGAAAAACCATAGCTTTGACTAGACGGTCCTTTGTCAGCAAAGTGATGTGTCTGCTTTTAACATGCTGTCTAGGTTCGTCACAGCTTTCCTTCCAAGAACCAAGAGTCTTTTAATTTCATGGCTGTAGTCACCAGTGATTTTGGAGCCCAAGAAAAATCTTTCACTGTTTCCACTTATTTCCCCTTCTATTTGCCATGAAGTAATTGGACTGGATGCCATGATCTTAGCTTTTTGAATGTTGAGTTTTAAGCCAGCCTTTTCATTCTCGTCTTTCACCCTCTTCAAGAGGCTTTTTAGTTCCTCTTTAATTTCTGCCATTAGAGTAGTATCATCTCCATATCTAAAGTTGTTGATATTTCTCCTGGCAATCATGATTCCAGCTTGTGATTCATCCAGCCCAGTATTTCTCATGATGTACTCTGCTTATAAGTTAAATACGTAGGGTAACAATATACAGCCTTGATGTAATCCTTTCCCAATTTGGAACCAGTCCATTATTCCATGTCCAGTTCTAACTGTTGCTTCTTGTCCTGCATACAGATTTCTCAGGAGACAGGTATAGTGGTCTGGTATTTCCATTTCTTTAAGAATTGTCCACAGTTTGTTGTGATCCACACAGTCAAAGAAAGGCTTTAACGTAGTCAATGAAGCAGAAGTTTTTCTGGAATTCCCTTGCTTTTTCTATAATCCAATGGATGTTGGCAATTTGACCTCTGGTTCACTCGCCTTTTCTAAGTCTAGTTTGTACATCTGGAAGTTCTTGGTTCATGTGCTGCTGAAGCCTAGCTGAAGGATTTTGAGCATTACCTTGCTAGCCTGTGAAATGAGTGCACTTGTGTGGTAGTTTGAATGTTCTTTGGCATTGCCTTTCTTTGGGATTGGAATTGAAAACTGACCTTTTCCAGCCCTGTGGCCACTGCTGAGTTTTCCAAACTTGCTGGCAGCACTTTCACAGCATCATCTTTTAGGATTTGAAATAACTCAGCTGGAATTCCATCACCTCCACTAGCTTTGCTAGTAGTGATGCTTCCTAAATCCCATTTGACTTGACTTCACACTCCAGGATGTCCAGCTCTAGGTGAGTGACCACACCATGGTGGTTATCAGAGTCATTTGGACATTTTTGACTTCCTTGGATGTCACAGAGTCAGCACTGTGACCTATGGACAGTTCTTCTGTGTATTCTTGCCACCTCTTCTTAATCTCTTTTGCTTCTTAGGTCCTTACCGTTTCTTTTCTTTATCATGTCCATCTATGCATGAAATATTCCCTAAATATCTTCAATTTTCTTGAAGAGATTTCTAGTCTTTCCCATTTCCTCATTCAATCATTTTCCTCTCTTTCTTTGCATCATGCACTTAAGAAGGCCTTCTTATCTCTCCTTGCTATTCTTTGAAACCCTGCATTCAGATAGGATTATCTTTCCCTTTCTTCCTTGCTTTTACTTCTTTTCTTTTCTCAGCTATTTGTAAATCCTCTTCAGACAACCACTTTGTCTTCTTGCATTTCTATTTTGGGGGATGGTTTTGGTCACCACCACCTGCACAGTGTTACAAAACTCCACTCATAGTTCTTCAGGCACTCTATCAGATCTAATCCCTTGAATCTGTTTGCCACTTCCATTGTATAATCATAAGGGATTGATTTAGGTCATACCTGAATAAGGGTAAGGTGAAGTCGCTCAGCTGTGTCCGACTCTTTGCGACCCCATGGACTGTAACCTGCTAGGCTTCTCCATCCATGGGATTCTCCAGGCAAGAATACTGGAGTGGATTGCCATTTCCTTCTCCAGGGGATCTTCCCAACCCAGGTTTCAAACCCGGGTCTCCCACATTGGAGGCAGACGCTTTAACCTCTGAGCCACTAGGGAAACCCCCATACCTGAATGGTCTAGTGGTTTTCCCTACTTTCTTCAATTTAAGCCTAAATTTGACAATAACGGGATAGTGATCTGAGCCACAGTCACCTCCCAGTCTTGTTTTTACTGACTATATAGAGCTTCTTCATCTTCGGTTGCAAATAACATAATCAATCTGATTTTGGTGTTGGCCATTCGGTCCTATACATGTGTGGAGTTGTCTCCTGTGTTATTGAAAGAGAGTGTTTGCTATAGCCACTGCATTCTCTTGGCTAAACTGTTAGCCTTTGTCCCGCTTCATTTTGTACTCCAAGGCCAAACTTGCCTGTAACTCCAGGTATCTCTTGACTTTCTACTTTTACATTCCAATCCCCTATGATGAAAAGGACATCATTTTTTTTTTTTTCCTCTTCTTATATTAGTTCTAGAAGGCCTTGGAGGTCTTCATAAAACCATTCAACTTCAATTTCTTTGGCATTAGTGGTTGGGGCATAGACTTGGATTACAATGATGTTGAATGGTTTGCATCGAAACAAACCGAGGTCATTCTGTCAGTTTTGAGACTGTACCCAAGTACTGCATTTTGGACTCTTCTGTTGACTATGAGGCCTGCTCCGTTTCTTCTAAGGGATTCTTGCCCACAGTAGTAGATACAATGATCATCTGAATTAAATTTGCCCATTCCTCTCCATTTTAGTTCACTGATTTCTAAGATGTTGGTGTTCGCTCCTGCCTGGAAAGTCTTTAAATTTCTTAAATCTCTTCCCTTCAGGCTTATTTCCTACTTGTGCCCCATCCTACACTTAGTTTTGTTCAATTCTTGGGCGCTGGCAGTGGACAGTAGATGTTGAAGCTAAGGATTCTGCTTCACCGACTTGGATTTTTGTCCTTCTCTTTGTCCCTCAGGTGCTGGGACAGTGATGATACTTTGGGTGAGTGAATGAGGAATGAATGAATGAGCGATGACTATGAGCTGCAGCTCTTTGTGTCTTTCAAAGCCAGTACCGTTGTTGTTTTCAGCCTTCTTTTCTCTCTCCAAGCAAAGCTGACTCCCTTCTCTTAAACTCTCCTTCTAGATTCTATTTTCAATCTCTTTGGTCATTCTCCATGCTCCTGTCTGGATTTTGTCCAAGTTAGGAAAAGGTACATATTCTGCATACCAGCAGATTTCAAAATCATTTTTAAAAGTTTTTTTAACTGAAGTGTAGCTGATGGATAATACTATATGTGTACATATAGTGATTCACAATTTTAAAGTTTTACTCTGTTTATAGTATTATAAAATATTGGTTATATTCCCTATTATATACAATTATCCATGAAGCTTATTTTTATACATATAGTTTATACCTCTTAATCACCTACCTCTATGCTGCCCCTCCCCGTTCCCTCTTTCCACTGATAACCACTAGTTTGTTCTCAATATTTATGAGTCTGCTTCCTTTTTATTTTATTCACTGTGGTGGTGGTTTAGTCACTCAGTCGTGTCTAGCTCTTGTGATGCCATGGACTGTAGCCCACCAGGCTCCTCTGTCCATGGGATTTTCCAAGCAAGAATATTGGAGTGGATTGCCGTTTCCTTCTCCAGGGGATTTTCCTGGAGTTTTGATTCTTGGGTCTCCTGCATTGCAGGCAGACTCACTAGTTTGTTCTACTTTTTAGACTCCACATGTAAGTGATATACAATATTTATCTTTCTCTGTCTGACTTGCTTCACTTAGCCTTATGCCCTCCATCCATATTGCTGCAAATGGCAAGATTTCATTTTTATGACTAAGTAGTATTTCGTTGTATGCATATATGTGTGTCTTATTTGAAATGATCATGTTGCAGTATTTTCTGGCTGAACCTTCCTGGCACTGATCCAATCACTAGGTGATTGGGACAATGTTGGGACATTGGGACAATGTTAAGCTTTTCCAGCAAATACTGTCATCTGAATAAATGTCTGTGGCTAATACAATAAGGATTATAATGATTTGTAACCTAGACTCCTATAGCAGATTTCTCCAAATCTAAAGCTTGCTGTATCTCTTGTCATTACTGTAAAATTTATTTTATTTATTGCAATAAAACTTGGGAAACTGAGATTTTCATCCTTTTCATTGCCTCTCCTCTCTTCTATTCATTACCAAGTTAGAAATTTGCTATTATTTAAACCTCTGCTATAAACTCCAGGTGGTGATAGATATGCACTTGACAGTCTGGCTTCCAGCCCTTGAGTTATATTCCAGTAACTATAAAATTCCTCTTATCTGTCCCTGCCAGCTGAAGGCAAAGCCACCAAAGCGGGGAACAAGAGGCAAACCCCATAACTTAGGAGTGTTCCTATTTTGTCCTCTGGGAGTAATAGGCCACAGGAAACAAGATAACATGCACCATGTGCAGAAGCTGTGATGGCTCTTAAACCCAGATGATCCTTAGAAGTCACAGAGTCAGCACCGTGACCTATGAACAACCATGAACAGAAACTGGGATTCCATCTCCTAAAAACCAAACTCTTGTTCATTTAAGAGTTGGCTCCTGAAAAATTGTAATTCAAGAAGATACATGTGCCCTATATTCACAGCAGCACTACTCACAATAGCCAAAATGTGGAAACAACCTAAATGTCCATTGGCAGATGAATGGACAAAGATGTGATACACACGTATATCACACACACACACACACACACACACATACACACACAGGAATACTACTAAGCCACAAAAATGAAATATTACCATACACAGCAACAAAGATGCAACTAGAGATCATCATACTAGGTGAAATAAATCAAAGAAAGAAAGACAAATACCATGTGATATCATTTACACATGGAGTCTAAAATATGACACAAATGAACCTATCTATGAAGCAGAAACTGCCTCACATAGGAAACAGACTTGTGGTTACCAAGGGCAGGGGGCAGTGGAAGAAGGGTGAATTGGGAATTTGGGGTTACCAGATGAAAGCTATTATATATGGAATGGATGGGCAACAAGGTCCTACTCTATATCACAGGAGACTAATATTCCCTCTCCTGTGATGAACATAATGGAAAAAAATTAATGGAAAAGAATTTAGAACCATAATGGAAAAGAATATAAAAAAGAATATATGTATATACATATATATGGCTGAATCACTGTGCTGTGCAGCAAAATTAATACAAATTGTAAACCAACTATACTTCAATAAAAACATTTAAAATTAATAAAAAGAATTGGCTTCCAGTGACCAGGAGACCTCCACCTAAAGATTCCTTGCTCACTATCAGATGAAGTGCAAATTCTTATTAAAATTTTTGCTCGGTTAAGGATCACCTGGGGAAGCATTTTCCTGCATTGTGGATGAGACCCTGTCAGGGTCCTGACATCCAGATCTCTGGAACGGGAAGCACTAGAGCTGGGTATTTCAGGCCTCTCAGCCCAGAGCTCACTCAGGCCAGCCTCACTCGGTAGGGCCTGGGAGTGAGTTTGTTTAAGAGAGACTTTATCTTTGATGGCAATGGGAGAGATAATCAAATAACCAGCAAGTGTAAGCTTTTGCTTTACAGTTTTCTGTCTATATAATGTCTTTGGTAGAGTGAAACCAGAATGCTTGGTTCTGGGTCATCAGAAAATATTAGCACTCAAGACAAGTAAAAGTGTTAACCTATAGGGATGTATACTCTTTTCAGATTATTTTCCCTATTTTATTCTTTCCTTTTCTTTAAACTCCCAGGATTTCTGTTTCCTTAATAGATAATGAAGATTCTTGTGAATAAGATCTAACCCTGCTAATAACTTCAGGATTCTATTATTCTTAATTCTCCTTTTCCCTTGTTGTAATCTCTCTAATCTCCATTAAAGCTTCCATTCATTTTAATTTCTTCTTATTTCACTGTTAAGATACTTCTCCTTCTCAAAACCCAGTCATCTCCCAAGTATATCATACAATGTACCCATTTGCTTTTACTGTATTCAATAGCCCTTTTACCTTTTAACATATTTTTATAAAATATTTCAATTGTTTGATGTGGACCAATTTTTAAGTCTTTATTGCATTGCTACAGTATTGTTTCTGTTTTATGTTTTGGCCACGGGACACGTGGGATCTTAGCTTCCCAACTAAGGATTGAACCCACACCCCCTGCATTGAAAGGTGAAGTCTTAATCACTGAACTGCAAGAGAAGTCCCTAACTATTTTTAACCCACTTATTTTTTTAAACATCTTCACATTCATATATAAACTCTATGAGAAGAAGGATTCTTGTTATTTTTTCCCCTGTTATGCCCCATCACCTAAAAGAATAATTGCTAATCATGACCCACAGCATTCCAAGGACAGTATACCAATACCAACGTCCACATTGCAGCTTTTGGGACCACATAACAACTAGCAAGCTGCTGGCTATTTTTACTTCCAAAATATGTACAAAGCATAATTTGAAAATGATTTGTGTTGTATGCATGCTCAGTAATGATTAAATTCAGACTCTACCTTTCATTTGTAATAGTAAAGTGAGGTGGCTCAGTCGCGTCCAACTCTGTAACCCCATGGACTGTAGCCCACCAGGCTCCTCCACCCATGGGATTTTCCAGGCAAGAATTCTGGAGTGGGTTGCCATTTCCTTCTCCAGGGGATCTTCCCAACCCAGGATTGAACCTGGGTCTCCCATGCTGCAGGTAGACTCCTTATCATCTGAGCCACCAGGGAAGCCTTGAAATAGCAGGATGTTATGTGAATCTTCTACTCATATTTGTACATGGCTTCTAAATTCAACTCAAATAGATTTGAAAATACGAGAATTTTTTTTAGTATGGACATGTTTGGTTCATTATTAATTTTTAATGAATCCTCTGGTATTTAACTTCAGAGAAGACAATGGCACCCACTCCAGTACTCTTGCCTAGAAAATCCCGTGGGCAGAGGAGCCTGGTAGGCTGCAGTCTATGGGGTTGCACAGAGTCTGACACAGCTGAAGTAACTTAGCAGCAGCAGCTTGTATTTGACTAAGATTTGTCTTGGAAAATGTACCCAGCATTTATCTTTATGCTTACATGTCCAAATAGTATCAAAATAAAAATTGCCTTTTCCATTACCTTTTCTCTATATTGCAATACTTTTGTACATGAAATTATCATGTATAGTTTATTATAGAAATTAATGTGTTGTGACTTTAATCACCAAACTAGCATGAAAAAAAGAATAAGTGCTGTGTTTGTGCTTACCCTTTATAGTGATTGGTTCTCAGTTTTGAAGATCCTATCTGGTTCTTCATTAAATGTCAAATTTCCACTTCTCTTTTTGTTCTGATATGGGGATTCCCAACCTTTTGATAACTGCTACAGTTATTATTATTTTATTTTGTGACTGTAGCCATTTCATCCAGGGGACATTTTAAAATAATTAAGTTAAAATTAATTTTAATTTGAGAATCATGTGACACTTCTGAAAATAATTGGTGATAACTTGGAATATTGTCAAACCACAACCAGGAGCCACTTCTTTTTTCTCTTAATACTTATATTTATGTATTTACCTTTGGCTGTGCTGGGTCTCCATTGCTGCTTGGGCTACTGTCTAGTTGCAGGGCACAGCCTTCTACAGGCTCTAGGGCATACGGGCTTAGTAGCTGCAGCACGTAGGCTGGGTAGTTGCTTACTCCTGAGCTCTGGAGCACAATAGTTGTGTGCACAGGCCTAGCTGCTCCAGGGACGTAGGATCTTCTTGGATCATGGGTTGAACTGGTGTCTCCTGCATTGATATGTGAATTCTTTACCACAGAGCCACCAGGGAAGTCCAGAAGTCACTTCTTTAGTTTATGTTTGCCAGAAATAAAGATCTTTATTTGTATATAAGGCATGTTTGGAAAAGTGAAAAGCAGGCAAGGAAGAGAATGAAACAAAGCTTTGCAGACTTTTACTAAGTTCCAGGCATGCTATCAGATATTTTCACACATACCAAGTTATTTAATCTTCTGGACCACCCTCAATAGTGGTGGTCCAGAAAATAGTCATCCTATTTTCAGATTAGGAAATAAAAACTCAGAGATTTTAATTTATTTGTCCAAGTTGAAAACATAGAGAACATTAGTGCTGAGACTGGAATCCAGGCTAACCTGGTTTTAAAGCCTGTGTGCTTTCCACTCACTTTGTGTTCTCCTAAAACGGGTGTCCCAGTGACGCTAGAGGCAATATTGCCACAGCACAGCATGGCTTTGACTGGATTAGGATGGAGAGTCCATGCCGCGTGATGCACAAAACGCTTGTAGGATATGTCAGACCTATAGTACATGATTTAGTCAGTCTCCTTAAAGCCTATAATAATATTTCTGATATGATATAAAACCCTTGTTCTAAAGAAAAGGACTCAATTTGAACTTTGTGTTTATTGTTATTCTTATTAACATTAATTTTTACAGAGAAATTATTCTAGAAAATCATAAAACACAAAAAAAAAGTTGACTAGGGCTTTCCTGGTGATCCAGTGGTTAAGAATACACTTTGCAAGGCAGGGGACATGGATTCGATCCCTGGCTGGGGAACTAAGATCCCACATGCCGTGGGCACAACTACTGAGCCCAGGGACCCTAGGGCGCATGCTCCGCAACAAGAGATGCCACTGCAAGGAGACGCCCACCCTAGCAACTAGAGGACCAGCCATAAAGACCCAGTGCAGCCAAAAATAAAATAATCAAATACATCAAAAAAAAAAAGCTGACTAGAACGCATCCCCCAAAACTTAGGCCCATCTCATGCGTGCCTCTCCAGAAAAGGTATAAGACAGCCTGTGTAACTACAGTAACGTTAAATAAAATTTAAAGTTTGAAGAGAAAGGGGAGGAAAAGAAAAATGAGAGGCAAAAATGAAATGACATCAGAAGTGAAGTATATCAGATGAATATTGCACATTGACTGAAACAGGATAAACATTTGGTTGCTACACATCCTATTATTTCTTCCCCTTCAGTTGGGCTTGTGCAGTTAACTAGATTTACACAATGTTGGAATTGGAAGGGAGCTCAGAGACCATTTAATTGCTCCTTTACAAATGAAGAAACTCAGGTCTGGTGAGAAACGCTGAAGTGAAAACTCTCCTTTTCTTTTCTTAAGCTGCTTCTTGAAGAATCCATTTCATCAAATTTTGACTGATACATGAGATTTTCTTGTCCACAATAGCCAAAGTACATTTCACATGCCGTAGAGGGTTTCCATGGTGGTGATTATCACCAAGGCTAAGGAAAACGGGCGGTGTGATGTGTAACCCTGTGAACCTCAGGTCTAACTCCAGCCTTTGCTATACAGCAGTCTTCAGGCAAATTATGTCACCTCGCTGAGCCTCAGTTTTATCAGCTTATAAAACTGAGCTGATGGTAATAGTTGATACCTTAATGACTTGCTGTGAAGACTGCATGAGATGAGGCATGTAAGATAGTGATATTTACAATAAATAGCATGGCAGAAATAATCACTATTAATTTTATTTTAAGAAGCCCTTTTATGGTAATTCATTCCAATACTTATATGCTAGAGCTATATGTTTTTTGACATATCATGAAACGTTGGTTTAGGGATGATTGGATTAATGTTTAATTAAATCTCTGTGACGTCTTCTTCAAATTTTAAGTCAGTTCCATAGTGCACTCATATGAAAGGTAGAATCAAGTACTCCAAAAAAGTGACGTGATTTGTCTTGGATATTATAACAGAATCTTCTCTTGCCCTGGCTGTCAGGTCTGCCTTTCTTAACTCAGTGCATTTCTCTCTATGAGGCTGCTGCTGCTGCTGCTGCTGAGTCGCTTCAGTCGTGTCTGACTCTGTGCAACCCCATAGATGGCAGCCCACCAGGCTCCCCCGTCCCTAGGATTCTCCAGGCAAGGACACTGGAGTGGGTTGCCATTTCCTTCTCCGATGCATGAAAGTGAAAAGTGAAAGTGAAGTCGCTCAGTCCTGTCCGACTCTTCACGACCCCATGGACTACAGCCTACCAGGCTCCTCCATCCATGGGATTTTCCAGGCAAGAGTACTGGAGTGGGATGCCATTGCCTAACTCCTTCATGTGTAAACAAACGTGATTTTACCAGCACCATTTTATGATGAGTTCAAGTCCATTTGCAGAGCAGGTAGCAAAGAAAAAAACAGAAAGATCTTCAATATTCTTGTAACTTCCCTAGAAAGTTACCCTGTATTAGCACCAAGGAGATGGAGCAATCTGCCATGCATATGCAGCAGGAAAGCTGTTTTCTGAACCTGAGGGCAATAATAAAACATAGATGGATATGATCTTATTTTAATTTAATTCATACTTAATCATCTGTATTGAGAATCAGTTATGAGCTGGGCACTGCTGGCCGCTGATAATATAGTGATGAAGCAGGTATCGTCCTTGCTCTCCAACCATCTTCCAGTCTAGGTGGGGAACCTAGTGGCAGCACTCACTTCAGTGGAAAAGGAAATATTCTAAACAAAGTTTCCGTTTTAGGAGTTTTGTGTGCCCTGCACTATAGTTTAGATATCAAACCAGTGCCTGAGGCTTAAGACTGTCCTTACTTATTTTCGGAATTCCTGCTGGAATATAAGATAAGGAGTCTTTCCATGCAATCTCATAGTACTATACACTGAGTAGGTGTCTGTAAGTTACAGTTCAAAAATATTCCCCCACCAAGAGTTTCTGATACCAGGTTTCATGTGAAAGGCAGGAAACAACAATCTCCTTCATGTAGTTCGGAAACTGAAGTGAAACACAGCCAGGGTTCCAACCTGTGGTTGCAGATCTTTCTTCTCTCTCTACCAGCCCCTGCCTCCTGTTTGTTGCCCTTTGTCAGAATCTTCTAACCAAGTCCTAGAATTTGTTTGGCTTGAATATCACTCACCCAGAGTTCTTCCTTATGGAGTCAGCATGCTGTCATGAACCTTGAATCTTCTAACTAAATAATAAGTCTGTTATGTCTACATTAGATAAGTTTCTTTCAATTGCCAATGACAGAAACTAACTCTAGCCAGCTGAACTTCTTTAAAAAAAAGATACAGGGAGAAAAGTGGGAATTTTTTAGAAAGATATTCTTATTCCTATTCAGAATTTAAGGGCAAGAGAAACAGAAAGAGACAAGGAATCAGCCAAGTGATCATGAGGCTACTCTGAAGCTTTCAGCACACTGAAATACCTGCCTTCCTCATGCTCTGATCAACTCAAAACTGTGCCTTCATGGAGTTGCTTCTGAAACCAGCTTTCATGTCAAAGGCAGGAAACAACAGTCCCCTTCTTGAACTCAGAAACTGAAGTTAGTGAACCATCTCTCCAGAGAAGTGACTAAGCAGATCCCTGGGTTGGTCCAATGAATGAGTCCAGGTTAGGTGTTTGTGGAGGAGGGCTAGGATCTCTGGGAGTCTACCTCTGTGTAAGGGGTTGGGATGGTGTTTAGGAAAGAGGAAATCATTGTAAGCCTGGAAGCCATGCCAAGAAGTCCATATATTGGCCCTTCCTTGGGCAGAATGGTTGGCTAAGGAGACAAGTCTCTCAGGAGACCAGATTTTTATCAGTGGAAGCTTGAATTTTATAAGTAGCTTGCTATTTTCTTCATGACACCATTCAAACTAGCCTCATGCATGGTCTTAGTAGTTAAAATTAATATGTCAGTTCTGCTTTCCTGGTTGACTCAGTATCATTTACCTTAGTTTAGCTTTTCACTTTAATGCATTGGAGAAGGAAATGGCAACCCACTCCATTGTTCTTGCCAGGAGAATCCCAGGGATGGGGGAGCCGAGTGGGCTGCCGTCTATGGGGTTGCACGGAGTCGGACACGACTGAAGTGACTTAGCAGCAGCAGCAGCAGCAGCAGCAGCAGCAGCAGCTATTCATTGATTAAACTTCAGAGGAAGTTTTCAAAATAGAATTTGAGTGCTCCCAGTAGAGATATGGGGCTTCCCTGGTAGCTCAGCTGGTAAAGAACTACCTGCAGTGCAGGAGACTCCAGTTTGATTCCTGGCTTGGAAAGCTCCCTGGAGCAGGGATAAGCTACCCACTCCAGTGTTCTTGGGCTTCCCTGATGGCTCAGTTGTAAAGAATCTGCCTGTAATGCTGGAGACCTGGGTTCAGTCCCTGGGGTGGGAAGATCCCCGGAGGAGCGCATGGCAACCCCCTCCAGTATTCTTGCCTGGCGCATCTCCATGGACAGAGGAGCCTGGCAGGCAACAGTCCATGGGGTCGCAAAGAGTGGGACATGACTGAGCAACTAAGCACAGCACGGTGGAGATTTGGAGAGCTGAACTTGGGTTTGTTGTCCTGTCCTGTCCTTGCCCTGGCCAAGTTAACTGTGGACTTGGAAGCCTGGTTCATTTCATGTTCTTCCCTGCCTTACACCTGAATTACTGTGGCATTTGTTCACTCATTCATTCACTCATTAAGCTTTCCCTATGTCAGAAACTCTAGCAGGAGGTAGGAATACAAAGATGAATTTGACACCATACCTGCTCTGAAAGGACTCACAGGGCTTGGAAACGTGTGTGTTGGAGAAGCAACGGCTTTATGGTCCCAAGTGATGACAGCGCTGCAGGCCCAGGCAGCCCTAGCCCAGAGACCCTTACACTGCAGCACACGGGGCCCTATGGCTAGGCTCACCGCCCAGAAACTGACACTGTAGCAAACAGAATAAGGACGCCTGCCTACTTCAGAGGTGTTCATATCCCTCCCTGGAAGTGTGAATGCTATGTTGCATGGCAAAAAGGAATTCTGACTTGAGATGCAGAGCTTATCCTGGATTCCCAGGAGCATCCACTGTGATCACAGGGCTCCTTATAAGATGGAAGCAGAGAAGACCTGGAGAGACGGCAGCATGAGAAGGGCCTGACCCACTGCTGCTGGCTTTAAAGATGGAGGAACGGAGCCGCCAATCAAGGAACGCGGCAGCCTACAGAAGCTAGAAAAGGCCAGGGAACGGATGGTCTCCGAGAGCCCCCAAAAGGAAAGCAGCTCTGCCAATACCGTCCCTTTAGATTCATGAGATCCGCTTCAGACTTCTGACCTCCAGAACTGTAGGATAATCAAGTCAAGTTACGTCACTATGTTTGTGATGATTTGTTACAGCAGCAATCGGTTCAGCTCAGTTCAGCGCTCAGTCACGTCCAACTCTTTGCCACCCCATGAACCGCAGTACGCCAGGCCTCCCTGTCCATCACCAACTCCCAGAGTCCACCCAAACCCATGTCCATTGTGTCAGTGATGCCATCCAACCATCTCATCCTCCGTCGTCCCCTTCTCTGCTTGCCCTCAGTCTTTCCCAGCATCAGGGTCTTTTCAAATCATTCAGCTCTCCGCTTCAGGTGGCCAAAACATTGGAGTTTCAGCTTCAACATCATAGGAAACTAGTATAGGCAAGTATATACCTGGGTGATGCTTGGTTCTATGCAAAAGGACAGAGGATTGACTAGGGGCATCTTTCTAGGGCATCATTTAAAATATTATTTTCATAAAAGCATATAAATAGGATGATAATTTAGCATCAACTTTGAATTTGAATGGCAACCCACTCCAGTATTCTTGCCTGGAAAATCCCATGGACAGAGGAGCTTGGCAGTCTACAGTCCCTGGGGTTGCAAAGAGTCGGACACAACTGAGTGACTTCACTTCACTTGAAGATGAAGCACAAGATTTCACATTCTTTTTTTCTAATTTGTGCGCTGCATTGAGCCCTGAGCTCTGGTCTTCTCCTCCACCGTCAGACGGAAGTGTTAAGAGGCGTCTGTCTGAGTGCTATAGTCAGTGATTATTTAGAATACTGCCATTGTTATTCTTAGCACATAGTTACATTTAGGTCTTTTTACCTAATTTTAAAATCCATGTTCCCAAAGATGGTGCTCACTGGAATTTTACTTAAGAATTTAAAAATATATCAGAACGTAACAACATCTAACATTTTTATAATCCTTTCTCAAGTCCTTCTTTATTTGGGGCTTAAAACGGCTTCATGAAGAAAGGGTAATCATTCTTACTTGTCAGAGGAAGAAAGAGAAGCTTGGAATAGAATGTCCAAAGTAACAGGGGCTGAGTGCCATGGCGGCTCTCTCCACAAAGCCAGGGTGGCTGCCAGAAGGGTAGGTCCCTGGGTAACCAGTTCCCAATTCACCAAGCATCTGCTGTGTCTCAGCTGCATCCATACGGCTCCTGGGCCTGCACAACGGCTGCTCTGGGTTTAGGTGTTGCTGCTTTCATTATGACTGTAAACCTGTAACCGGCCCCTTGTCCCCGTATGACTGGATCTGTTCTCACGAAAGAATCCCCTCAACAAAAAGGAGTGCAGGCAGTGTGCAAGAGCAGGACTGGGCCTTCTGAGAACTGCAAAAGCCACTTTTCACTGTGATCCCAGAGCTCCCGAGATGAGCTGGGTGCAGCACGAGGAGGAGGCCACTGTTTGGGGGCCAGGATGAGTGCCCCTCTTTGGCTGTTCTCAGTGACCCTCTTCACTTTCCAGCAGGGCCTTGTCTGGACCCCTGTGTCAGAAGGCATTGTTCTGTTTTTGCAGTCAGTTCACTGTCTCTACTCAAACCTCATAGAAAGATTTTGCTTGTTTTGTAAGTTTATCATTATTATTACGGTGTTTTTTTTTTTTTTTTTTTTTAACTGCAGAGGAGGTATTTTCCTTTCCTTGTTGCGTCTTTTTCACTCCAATTCAAAGTCTACTTTCTATGAGTTTTCTGTCACCCCATCAAAGATTTCCCTAACCTGATATAAATACCACGCTACCCAGACCCCTTTCTCTTTTCACTCTTCATTCCTTCACTTTGGTTTGTTAAGGTTTTCATAACAATTCTCTTACTTGACTTTTCTTTTTTTTTTCCAAAATGTTTCTGTCTCTGCAGCCATGAGAGTGAGAGCAACATCTCCTTGGTCTCTGCTATATCCCCTGCTATATCCCTGGGCCTACCCAAGTGCCTGGCACTCAGGAGAGCTCAGGAAATATGTGTTGCATCAACTACTGAAATCTTTGCATCTCACCCAGTGTCTGGCACAATCCTGGACCTTCCGTATGAAAGACCCAAGTGAAAACAAAACAAGAAGCCAGAGCAAAGGGGAGAAAACCCTTAATGACTCTCTGCAGTCACTTTCTAGTTTCTGATTGACTGATTGATCTGGGGAAGGGAAAGATGCAGAAGGGGGAAATATCAGTGTTGAGTTGAAAATCTCTCAGCCCCCAATACCTGCCCCCCACCCACTGCCCCCAGCCTGGGGGTGAGGTGGGCTTTTTCTGCCTTCACATGGAAGTGAAGGTAATTACACAGTGGCCTCAGCCTATTCACTTCATATCCACCAAAGAAAAGCAAAGCCTTCTTTCCTTCAGCTGTCAGTGGGGTGGTAGCAGACAGTAGGGAAAATGCTTTAAGCTCATATTTTTTAGGTCCACGGATTTGTTACAAGCTGTTCTGAAAATTGTGCAAAGTAGAACAGTGGAATAAATCCTCCTATACCTGGTACATGTGGTTTAGTTTGCACAACTTTTGTAAAGCCCACCTGGAAAACCAACAGTTGTTGCTAAGGTCTAATGGAGTCTAATGGTGTCGCCTCCCCTAGGAAAACATTTCTAAAGCATTCCATAGAACTGCACTTCTCATGCATGATCTTTTTTGCCTCTGTGGTACTTTTCATACCCTGTCATGTTCAGACATCTCTCCTAGAAAGCAGAGTTACCACATGCACAACCAGCATGCTTGGTTCACACTGCCAGTGGTGGTCTCATCACCCTGTTCAGTTAAATGACTATCAGTTCAGTTCAGTTCAGTCGCTCAGTCGTGTCCAACTCTTTGCGACCCCATGAATCACAGCGCCCAGGCCTCCCTGTCCATCACCATCTCCCGGAGTTCACTCAGACTCACGTTCATCGAGTCCGTGATGCCATCCAGCCATCTCATCCTCTGTTGTCCCCTTCTCCTCCTGCCCCCAGTGCTTCCCAGCATCAGAGTCTTTTCTGATGAGTCAACTCTTTGCATGAGGTGGCCAAAGTACTGAAGTTTCAGCTTTAGCATCATTCCTTCCAAAGAAATCCCAGGGCTGATCTCCTCCAGAATGGACTGGTTGGATCTCCTTGCAGTCCAAGGGACTCTCAAGAGTCTTCTCCAACACCACAGTTCAAAAGCATCAATTCTTTGGCCCTCAGCCTTCTTCACAGTCCAACTCTCACATCCATACTTGACCACAGGAAACACTATTCATGGCTAATTCTGTCCTAGACTAGGAGGGCAGAAATTATCTCACAACGTTTTATATCTCCAGTGTCCAGTTTAAAAGCCTGGAATGTAGTTTGTACTTGATAAATATTGAGACAGTGAGTCAGTGAATCCATGCAAAACAAGAAACTTTATGATCCAGGCACAGTGATCTGGTGTTAGCATTTGGACCTTCTTTCTGGGGCTTATATTTGACTTTCTTTTTCTTTTTTGGTCTACATGCAGGCACTCTGATTGTTCTGAAACACCCCTATCCAAAAAAGTGGAAGAACCGTCCATTTATGAATCTGTCCGGGTTCACACAGCAATGCAGACGGGAAGATCAGAAAATGACCTGGTGCCCACTGCGCCTTCTGTGAGTGGCCATCCATCCGCCCACCAGGCTCCCTGTCTAAAAGCAATAACATGCAATAAGTTACACACATTTTACAGTACTTTTGTTCACATAAAATTCAGCCTTGGGATATAAAACTGGAAAAGGAACGTAAAGTTCTAAGCCTATGGCTCATCTGGTCCAGGGTAAAACTGTAAAAAAATAAAAATAAAATTACAATGCGATAGTGATAGGATTTTAAAGACTTCAGAAATGGTGCTTAAATCCTGTCCTTACCTCACCAAAAAAGTTCATGGTAGAATGTGCGAAAGATGTTTATGGTCACACAGCTGTCTGAACAGTTATTTTACAAATTCATTAAATTTTTTTAAAAGTTCTTTTCCATTTCAACTTTCTCTGGAAGAAAAAGATTCTCCACCTTTCCTATAAATTCTCAGGATATTATTTTTCCCCCTGGTCTTTTTATTACTTATGTTTTTCCTTCACTGAATGAAGGGTCCAGACAGAAGACATTTGGACTCCTTTGCAGCATGTGAGCCCGTGCAATGGGGGGCTTTCATTGCTCTCCTTGGAGTCCGCTGACGTTTGTTCTGTGAGCTGTGACCCTGCAAAGAGTCCTCTCCAGCACCTTCTTCCCTTCACTGCGCTCTGGGCGCCCTGATTCTTTCTCTCTTTCTCATTGGCTGCATGCTCGCGTATAAAGTATCTGGCTGTGTCCTCATGATAAAGAGGATCACACCTAAATGAAACGTCAAGCACTAGTTCTAGATAGTAATCGTTATACTTGAAGATATTTAGCTACAGATTAAATAAAAACGTGCATGACCTTTTTGTCTCTGTGGCCTTACTTCTACCCCGTCACCAGAGACATCTCTCCTGAGAAGTACATTTACCGTGATTTCCAGCTTAACAGCTTTCGGCGGATGCCCACTGTCTTCATCCGCCTGGATACTGCTCTTCTCCCTGGCCTGACCTTATACTTTTCTCCCACATTCACGCTGGAGGACCTCGCGTTTCTGAATGCTCCTCCTCTCCTCCCTGCATCTGAAACCCTGCCAACATCTCTACTGTTCCCTCATCCTTAGAGGCTTGCATCTGGGATCAGTCTCTCCCAGAAAGCCTTCTTGACCCTTAGCTTCCTCTAACACCCCGTCCTCTATGCATGCTCTGCTCACCTTTATCCCAGAATCATCGGACAGAAGGCTGGCTACCTTCTCGGAGTCCGCCCTTCCCAGGAATCTGAGACTTTTCCCATAACTGGAATCATAATCAGTACTTTTATAGGCTAATCAGGTTCACGACACATTACATTGTTACTACGCTGCTGCTGCTGCTGCTGCTGCTGCTGCTAAGTCGCTTCAGTCGTGTCCGACTCTGTGCGACCCCAGAGACGGCAGCGCACCAGGCTCCGCCTACCCCTGGGATTCTCCAGGCAAGAACAACACTGGATTGGGTTGCTATTTCCTTCTCCAATGCATGAAAGTGAAAAGTGAAAGTGAAGTCGCTCAGTCGTGACCGAATCTCAGCCACCCCACGGACTGCAGCCCATCAGGCTCCTCCATCCATGGGATTTTCCAGGCAAGAGTACTGGAGTGGGGTGCCATTGCCTTCTCCGTGTTACTACACTACGTCCACTCAAAAATAAAAATCCTGGAAATTGGCTGAGGAAGATGTTTTAGCTTTTTTACAAAGGGACGCAGAAGACCTCTGAACTAGAGAAACTTAGGAACGCAAGACAGTAAATAGTCTCAAGTCAAAACAGACCAGGGAACACATCAAGATCTAGGCAAGTCTTTTGTTTTCCGGTCGACTGTACTCCTCCTGTACTTCCTCTTCACCATCCCACCCCACCAGCAATCGCTTCACCACCATTTTCATTTGTACTCTCAGTTTTACTCTACATTCTTCTCTGTTATATTCCCCTAAAGATCTCCACTCAAGGTCAATCAAACCAGACCCTACTGCGTGCGTTTTTTTCAATAGTAGAATGCAGATAAGGCCGAACTTGTGGAGTTGGTGTGAGCATGAGGCACAGGGCATACTTAGGTAGAAACAACCTTCTTGGGATCAAATTCTGCAGGCTTTATTGCTTGCCTCGTTTGCCCACTTCAGGTGTCAGATGGATTCACCTGCCCAAGGATCCAGCAGTGAAGGTCCGCAGAAGGTGGATGGCATTTTAAAAACAGTGGTGGAATTCCTTGGGGGTCCAGTAGTTAGGACTCAGACGTTTTCACTGCCCAGGCTGGGTTCAATCCCTGTTCAAGCAACTAAGATTCTGCAAGCCAGGGACAAGGCCAAAATTAACTAATTTTTTAAAAAAATGAAACAATGGTGAGTGGATAAGTTGAAAATGTCTTCACTCACACTGTATAATGAGAAGTCCATGACATTTATTGTGCATTGATGTAGACAGAAAACTAGAAAGATTTTCTAGTGGATTCTTGTGTCACAGTACTCCTCACTGTGGAATGGATGGACCAGCCAGCTGGGGAACAGTTACCGTCTTATCAGGGACTCTCCTCCCCTGGCTGAACACAGGAGTTCACAGCTTTGATTGAGGGCTTCTGGGCTTCTGCCTTCTCTTGTGGAGATGCCCTTCTTGCACAAGCACTGGCAGTGGAGGAAGGAGATTAAGTACTATTTACAGGAAAAAGAACTTCTTGCTTGAAGTAAAAATGAAAATAGGTGTCCTATCGCCCAGAAATGTAGATGCTTCTGTAAAACTGTTTACCATCCTTTGGCAACTGCATTTGGGGAAATGATGGTTTATATATTTCATACACAACATAGGATTGGGCTTCTAAGATAGGATGAATTTAATTAATTCATTTGCTTAGCAAACGTTTTAAAAAAGTGCCCACAATGCATCGAGGACTGTTTTAAGCACTGGAAGGTTGGCAATAAATAGGCAAATGCTCTGGCCTCATTGAGCTCACACTGTATGTAGTAGGGGATCATGACAATCACCAAAAGAAGAATAAAAACCCAGATTCTAATACGAAATTAACATTGATGCAGTGCCACACTCCCATCCGCAGATCTCGTTTAGGCGTCAGTCATCAGTTTTCTTAGTAAGGCGCCTTACAGCATAAGGATGCAATCCAAAATCACAAGTTGCCTGTATCTGTCCTGCCTCTTGAGTAGGAACACATTCTGGAACACATCTTCAATTTATCCCACCTGATGGCTTTTGACTAAAATTAAGGAAGGCAGGGCTTCCCAGGTAGTGCTAGTGGTAAAGAACTTGTCTGACAATGCAGCAGACATAAGAGATGCTGGTTCTATCTCTAAACCAGGGAAGATCCCCTGGAGTAGGAAATGGCTACCCACTCCAGTCTTCTTGCCTGGAAAATTCCATGGACAGAGGAACCTGGAGGGCTACAGTCCATAGGGCTGCAAAGAGTTGGCCATGACTGGCATGGGCACATACAAGGCAGGCAGATAGAAAGGATGATAGGCAGGCTAATGCTTTAATTTTAAAATATTTAGGTTGTTTCCGATTTGGGGCTATTAACTCTCTCCTTCTAGATGAGAAGATTTAAAAATAAATCTGCTGCTATATAGACCTTTCTTACCTCCCAAGACCATGAATAAAATTGGTATTCTTAGCTCTTTTCTCTGCAGCCTTCCACTTACCTATCAAAACCTTAGAAAATACTAGATTTATCATATATTGTTTGGATGGAGGTAAGATGGAGTCAGCAGCATGATTTCTTAGTGTGATTTCAATTCTATCAGTATCTTCTACAAAATAACTTACCTTTACTTTATTTTGCCTCTGTAGACTCAATAATCTAAAATGGTAATTTTTGATTCCATGATATAATATCCAAACTCAATTCAGTCAGTTCAATTTCTTTTAATGTCAAAATGAATCAAATTGATTATTCAATATCAAATTCACCAATGCTATTAAACATTATTTAAATGAATACCTGGGAGTTTCATTGTTATTTCAATGCCCTAAGAATTTTAAAGGAAGTGGTCATAGTCATATGTTATTTCTGGCTTTAAATCTTTATTTTGATGGTTGCTGTTCCTCTTTTTCCTTGGTAGGGAGAATTCATCTCAGGAACAAATACTGTGGAAACTCCCATGAAAAAACATTGACATCAACCAAATCATTTCCCAATTTTTATTCATTTTTTTGTGACTAATATAAGATGTATTATGATATCATAGAACAAAATATACTACCACGAATCTAATTTCTTCAGGAATGTATGAATTTTGACATTTTTTCACCTGAGGGTCCTGGTTTTATGCAAATTGCTATTCATACTGTTCCCCACCATTCCTTATGCTTCATAAGTGCCAGCTATGTGTCATATTGTTACCCTTGAATTATTGATAGGTGAGATAAAAGAAATGACTCATTCTTACTTTAAATCCCTTCTAGATGAATCAAGTCTAAATAGATATGCACTCTTGAGAGTCTGTCCCATGGAATATAGGTCTCAAGAGAGAGTCTGGGAAAAAACAAAGGGGTGGGGTTGGAGAATTATATGATAAATTGTAGAAAATGTGATTTCTAATTCACAAAGCAGTTTAGCAGAATACAGACCCTGGAAAGTACAGAAATCCCTCTTCTTTGCTTTATCCAAAGTTGCCCGTGTATTGACCTTATGGCAGTGTGTGTGGCAATGTTTATGTACATAACACCCCAGCAACAATCTGAGCAGATGGGATGCACAGACACCCTTTGCCCAGTGCAGGCTCTTATAAATGGTATAGCTTATATAACCTGGTTGACTGCAAAGTGCTAACTCACGTTAGAGGAGAATCTGTGTACTGTTCTCTGTTGCTGCAAAATCACACCAGACAATCTGGTCTGAAAACAGTGTTTACCACATGGGAAGGATTTTCAAGTGCCTTGATGAAGAAGGAAAGGCAATTACTTAAAGATCAAAGGCAAATTCTTGTTTCATTTTAAAATAGGACAGAAATAGACAAAATTCAAGTTGTGATAGTTCTGGGCTTCACTTGAGTCTTTCTTTCTTTTTCAGCTGGGCACCAAAGAAGGCTACCTCACCAAACAGGGTGGCCTGGTCAAGGTAAGGAAGCGTGTGGCCTCCAGCATCAGCCACAAAGAGAGAGAATGCATCCTGGGAGTTCAGTCCTAATTTTGACTTTTAAAAAGCAGAACCGCCTACTCATTTTGACCCAGTTATAACATTTAGCTGTTTACAGAATTCATCTTGATGGCTAATGTTAGTCAAAATTCTATAAAATCACTTGACTATTCTTTGGCAAAGTGACATGTATGAAAATAGCCTACCTACCATTAATACTCAGAATCCTTTTGATGCAATAACTGAGGATTAAAGTAGCAAATTAACTCTAGCACATATCTTTTTTTTATTCAATAATTTTTTTACCATCTTAATCATTTTTTAAACCTTTAATTTTATATTGGGATATATCCAATTAACAGTGTTATGGTAGTCTCAGGTGAACAGCAAAGGAACTCAGCCATTCATATACATGTATCCATTCTCCCCCAAACTCCCCTCCCATCCAGGCTGTCATATAACATTGAGCAGAGTTTCATGTCTAGTACATACCTTTGCTTTTTAAGATTTTTTTTTAGTAAAAAAGGGTCAAAATGTTATGAAAATTTTGTTAGGTATATCTACCTAACAGTAGAAAAAAATAAAAATAAACCAACCATCTCACTGATTCTAATGTAACTATCTTATAAAATCCCAAAGAAAACAAAATATAGGGCTTTACTAGTTGGGAGGTATCCAACTGTTTTCTGTTTATGTGACTGTACCTTTAAAGTTACTCGATTGCATATTCATGAGCTAAGACGACCTTCATGGAGTGTCTGTTCTTTCTCATTTAAAGTGTCAAGGCACTGAATCTCTCAAGGGTACTGGCCTGCTTGAATTTAACCTAAATATTTAGTTATTTTGTCCCGACTCAAGTGTATTATTCCTGGGAAGAGGAAGTATTCATGCTCGTAGTATTATTTTTAAATCCACTGTTACTTCCTTTAATTGGGAACATCGCCACCAAAGATGGTGAGCGTTCAGTTAGTTCAGAACAAGGAGACAAAAAAAAAAAAAAGGAGACAGAGGGTAGCAAGACAGTGGGCAACATTTTTCCACCAATGCTCTGGAATTACTAGGCAAGGTTTAGAATAGCATGTGGTTTGAGGTTCCTAAACCTGTTTGTTTGTAAAACAAGAATAATAATATTTGGCATTGTATGAGGGCTGTCTATAATGTATATAAACCTCCAAGGATAGTATGAATTTTCAATAGGTGCTCAAAAATTACACTATTCTTACAATAGTTTTATTAAGATTATTAAGTCTTACTAAGATGGAAATTGTAGTGGTTTATTGTAATGCAAATCACCTTAAAATTTATGATAGGTTATTTCTTTTTACTTGCAAATCACCTTAAAATTTATGATAGGTTATTTCTTTTTACTTGCTTAAAAATGTTAATGATATCCTTGTCTCTGTTATGAGCTTAGGGCATAGAATCATTTTAATTTTTTAAACTTTAAAATTTTAAGGTTCACTTTGAAAGTTTTTTTCCCTCAGAAATAACACCACAAGAATATTTCATTGTATCTAATTTTTTAGGTATTTTTACAAGAAAAGGAAATTATCCGGTCCAGATATTATTATAATCATATATGCAAAGCCTATGTTTCATTTTTTTTTTTTTTTTCAGACCTGGAAAACGAGGTGGTTTACTTTGCACAGGAATGAACTGAAATACTTCAAAGACCAGATGGTAAGAAACATGATCATGTTTTCCCTTTACAAATGAGACTCTAAATGAAAGGAATATCTGCCTTTTAAAATCCCTGAAATTTATAGGAAAGATCCTATAAATGACTGGAGATGAGAGTTCTTGATTCCTGATATGAGCAGAGCTTTCTTGCATAAATGAGACCTGTACAGCAGACACTGTTCTCAGTCTGGCTAACCTCTAGCTCCCTGGGGCATGCCACCCGCTATGTTTAGAGTGGTGGAATTGTTCTGTTACCACAATGGGTGTTCCGTCTCTGTAGCAGTGTTCTCCTCTATTAAAAATATGTCCATTTATCAGGTCTAACTCATTAAGCAAATTTAAAATTATATTCATCTCTTCTCACTTTTCCTATACAAAATTTCTGAGAAAGTGGATGTCTAAAAACACGGGAGAAAATATGCCTCCCCTCCACGTGTTAAAAATCCATCTTCACCAAGTTTGAATTTTGACAATGAAAGTATCTTTCTAATGTCCAATTTCATGAAAAGCCAGTCTCCAGACAAGCATGTGGCTTCCCTTAGGAAGTTTTATTATCAATCCCTGTAGTGGAAGTAAAGTTAACAGTCACTCATAGTGGAAACTTGTTTGGGGAATAAGTGATGAACAGACTTGTGTGTGTGTGTGTGTGTGTGTGTGTCTTGTGTGTGTGTCTGTGTGTGTGTGTGTGTGTGTGTTTTATGATGACATAGTTTTTCCTTTTGTTTTAAGTCACCAGAACCAATTCGGATCCTAGATTTGACTGAATGTTCAGCTGTACAATTTGATTATTCACAGGAAAGGGTAAACTGCTTTTGGTAAGTTGTTTTATAGAGGAAATGTTTTTTAAATCTTCTTGCCAGACACTTATTTTGGCAGAATAAAAAATTGTATGTCTAATGTATACAGATATTTTGACCTGAGGTGGTACATGCATATTAGGAGTCCTTTCAGCTGAATGTAACGTAAAATCTCATTTGTTGTTGTTCAGCTGCTAAGTTGGGCTTCCCAGGTGGCACAGCAGTAAGGAATCTCCCTGCCATGCAGGAGAAGTAAGAGATGGGGTTCAATCCCTGGGTTGGGAAAATCGCCAAGTTGTATCTGACTCTTTTGTAACCCCATGGACTATACTCGGCAGGCTCCTCCGTCCATGGGATTTCCCAAGCAACGATATTGGAGGGAGTTGCCATACCCTTCTCCAGGGGATCTTCCCAACCCAGGGATCAAACCCACAGCTCCTGCACTGGCAGGCAGATTCTTTATTACTGAGCCACATGGAAGCCCTATACTCACTTAAAGTGGTATAAACAAATAAGCACTTCTGCTGGGTTTGATTCTTTATGTCGTACACTGCAAGTATGATGCACATGGCAAGATGCCAGTCACATGCTAGGCAGCTTTCATTCCTTTGAGATGTTTTATTCAATTTCAGTTATAACTTTGTTGACTCCAAGAATGAGTGATTTGTGTAATTATGACAATTCCTGCAGATGGCACAAAAATGTTTTATTCTAACATTATCAGTGTATCATGATAATTTTCTAAATGGGAGGAGTGAAGTGTCTTGAGAAAAAAGTGTTCTATTTCCCACCAACATTTATTTTAAAGTTTTTAAACATATAAAATTTGAAAGACTTACATGGACCTCTGCTCAATGTTATGTGCCACCCTGGATGGGAGAGGGGTTTGGGGGAGAATGGGTATATGTACATGTATGACTGAGTCTCTTTGCTCTTCATCTAAAACTATTATAAAATTGTTTATCAGCTACACTCCAACACAAAATAGAAAGTTTGAAAAAAAAGAATGAAAAAAGTTGAAAGACTTATATACCCATACCCTTCACCTAGATACATCAATCATTAACATTTTGCATGTTTGCTTTATCTCTATCTGTTCACTTTCTTTTGTTGGAACAATTGAAAGTAAGTTGCAGACATCATGGCACTTTCCCAGTGAATATTTAAATTTGTATCTACTAAGAATAAAAATATCACCTATAGAACAATATCGTTGTCCCACCTAAGAAAATAAACATCAACTATTGTTAATGATTGGATAGTATCAGCCAATGATGGAAATCTTTTTAAAATTCATAATAAAGATACTGTACGCACTAACAGGGGTTTATATTTCTCATATAACAAGCAATTGGGAGGCAGGCAGCTACACTGTCAAGGTTCTGTCCAATGTCTATATAGTTCTTTTGGTCTTTTCTTCATACTTACTACTTCAGAGTCCAAGAGAAATAATCCAGCTGTAGGCCTCATATTTTCATGTAAGCCATGAAGAAAGATGCTGGGATGAGATGAGCCAGGTCTTCCCGTTTTTTTTTTTTTTAATCAGGAAAGCAGACATTTTCTCAGAAAATCTTCTATCATATTTCCCCTCCTATCTCATTGGCCAAGACTGCAGCCAATGGCCATTGGCAGCAGCAAAGGAAGCTAGAAAAGGGTACTAGTATGATCATGATTGGGCTTCCCAGGTGGCTCAAGTGGTAAAGAATCTGCCTGCCAATGCAGGAGACACAGGTTCAATTCCTGGCTTGGGACGATCCCCTGGAGGAGGGTGCAGCAATCCTTTCCAGTATTCTTGCCTGGAGAATCCCATGGACCGAGGAGCCTGGCAGGCTGCCGTCCATGGGGTCGCAGAGTCGGACACGACTGAGTGATTGAGCATGCACACATGATTATAATTGGCTCCAACTAACTGTAATTTATTGCCTGGGGTTCTGTTAGCATGAAGAAAGGAAAAATGATCTGTATTAACAGGTAATTAATCATGTTTCTCATAGGAAGTACCAAACAATGACAATTCCAGCAATCAGTTTTGTACAGTGTGTGCACGATATCACACCCCTTCCCCAACTTCCCCTCTGTCTACTAGTTGCCCAAGCGGACTTCACATCAAGGTTTACCTTTCATACACAGAGACTTACCTCTTGTCTATTCAACATTATTTACTGGTGTAAACAAGATATGTCGCTTTGGTTTTAGGGGATAGAAACCCTTCTGGTTGCAGTTCAAGGCTTTTTTTTTTTTTCCACGAAAAGGAAAAAAATTTTTTTAAGTGTTTTGTGTCTCAACTGTTAGGACAGGAAATGTAGGCAAGATATAAATCAGAAGATTTTTTAAGTTAATTAATTAGACTGCTTCAGGTCTTATTTATGGCATGTGGGATCTTTTAGCTGCAGCGTTTGAACTCTTAGTTGCAGTATGTGGGATTGAACCTGGGCATCCCCTGCATTGGGAGCTGGGAGTTTTAGCCACTGGACCACCAGGGAGGTCCATGAGTCAAATGATTTTGACTCTATAACCCAAGACACAGTCAAAGGAGGAGTTAATTCTGTTCCTAGAACAGTCTTTCATGCCAGTAAGCAAGTTTGTCTTCCCTTCAGCAAAGATGACCTTACGGCAAGAAGGAGGCAAAGTGAATAGTTGAAGAGATTTATTGTCTCCTTTCCCTCTCTGAAAAGTTAAAACTGCCTTCATCCACAGAGGCCACTGTCTTCCTTGTTGCAGCCAGCTAACACAAATGAATTCCTTCAGCAAACTCTTTCATTTGTGTTGCTTGTTCTTTGAATTGTAGCACAAGTTCTGAGTCATTTAATGAATCAGCGGAATAAACACATGTGTGTATTCAGCCTAGATCATGAACAATAAAAGGTTCTGGGTTTGACCTGGACCTCTTCCCCACCTCCATCCCACCTTTGGACCCATTAATATATACAAATCTGCCTGTAAAAATAATAATATGAATCTACAACATCCTCAACATTTTTGCAGTTTGCCAGCTGGACTAGCTGTCTATATACCAACTCCTGAGGTTCTTACCCAGGTTCTATGTCAATTCTTTTTCCACTTGGAATACTTTAATGAGTGCTCAACTAATAGATGTTCAATGGTCTGGAATATCTTACATTCTTTCTTTTGTCTTATCAGCTTAGTATTTCCATTCAGGACATTTTACCTCTGTGCAAAGACAGGAGTAGAAGCTGATGAGTGGATCAAGATTTTACGCTGGAAGTTGGTGAGTTATTCGTGTCTTTGAATGCCTAGTACTCCCAAATCACATGTTGATGATTTCAAACTTATTTCTATAGGAAGAGTCAGGGAACCCCTGAAAACCTATGGGAAGTCAACATGCAGGCTTGTGGAAGAGTCTGCTCATTCTTCTGGAATATGGAAGGGTTGAAGAAAGGAGTAAAGACAGAAGAATGAGGCTGCACTGGGGTCTCATTGCCAGAGCCTAGCCTAGTGTCTATCAGACATCTGATGTCTATCAGACATCTGATGTCTATCAGACTTTTTGTTAGTGTGTGAGTGATCCAAGATGGCCTGGAGGAGGACCTGTGGTACCAGGAGGACAGATAGAGGAATGCTGACATAACTCTATAGTAGAAAATCCTTTTATATTGTCAGAGAAGGTGGACTTGCCAGAAAGACTTGGCTTAGTGTCCTGTATAATCATTACTTTGTGCAGGTCAAGGACAAAAGATATTTTAATTTATTTGCTTTCCATGTACCTCCCGGGAGGAAGACAAAGTGCTTATAAGAACATACTGCTGCTGCTGCTAAGTCGCTTCAGTCGTGTCCGACTCTGTGCGACCCTGTAGACGGCAGCCCACTAGGCTCTGCCGTCCCTGGGATTCTCCAGGCAAGAACACTTAGTGTCTTGACTGTGCGCTTGTAAGTTAGTGAGTTGTTAGCCAAGAACTTGTCAAAGCTTTCTCAAATTTCATATAAATACCACCTTGAATCCCTTGATGTTTTCAGCTATAGACAGTAATCTCCAATTTTCAAAATGAAATTAGCTTATATTTAGAATCTTACTGAATAGTCCTTTCTAAATACTAGGATTTTTGCTTTTGGTTGTCTTTTCAATTTTAGATCAAAGAACTACAGCCCTCCTTTTGAGATAGTTCCAATGTATTTGATATTCAGTGGGGAAATACTTTGCCATATGCAGTCTTTGCTCAAATATGAATTATTTTTGTTTCTATTTCATAACTTTGACACATAATCATTATAGAAAATTTAAAGTAAAAACAGCAAACAAACATTTCCGATTTCTCCCTTTGCATATAAACATTTAAAACAAAATTTCATCATTCTGTAGTATTCATCTGCTCACTTAACAATATAGCATGAACATTTTTCCATATCAACAAATTTAGATTTATATCTTCATTTTGATTCGTGTTATTACTAAAAGTGCTAGGCCAGTTCCCAATTTGTGCATATTTTAGCAACTACTTTATAGTATTTCTCCTGAGAGAAAAACAAAAAAACAAGAATAAAACTTGGGGAAGTGGGGATATGATAATTACTTGTTGCATAGTTTTCTTACCACTCAGCATTTCGTATTTAATATTTGTTAAAAGCCAAAGCTTGTTATCTTAAAGTTGCTCAATAGTCCATACAGGTGGGTGTGCTTTCTTACAGTCTCAAATAAGAAAACAGCTCGATCAAGGGGATGGCGCAGTCCGATCTCGGTCATTCATCTTTCAATAGATCTCCCTCGGTGAGAGAGACCCTGACGCAGGAGCAGGGTGGAATGCTCCCAATGCTGGGATCCATGGCACATTTCACATGAAAACTGACTGAGGGTTTTTCTGTAGAAACAAATCAAAAGCAGATGCAAATTTGGACCGTCCAGAATACACCACATTTGCTGACTCATGGAAAACTGCTGCCCTTCAGGATCCTGCCATTTCCCTGAGACTACCGAAGCATCCTCGTTCTGACGGGAATGGACAGGCCACTGCAACCAGGCGTGCTGGCTCTTAGAACGTGCAGTAGGAGATGGTTCTGTAATCCCTCATTGTCGTCCCCAAGCTGGTTGACACTGGTTACCCGGGTCCCACACTGCGTCATAGTCAGCTCATCTGAGTCCCAGATTGTGCTATTAACGAGGAAGGAAATGGCTATATATGTAGCCTGAAGCTTAAGACTGCTTCTTCAGAAAGTATATTGGGATAGCAGACGTCCAAGACTGGTGGAAGGGTAGTGTTTTTGTTTTTAATTTTTCCCCTCATTTATACAACAACCAAAGCAGTTTCCAAAACAAAAATGGAAAATATTTGTAATATTTATTTTCTCTTTGTAAACAGCTCAGATATCTACTGGGTCCTGTTTTCCCTTCTAATGATAAACCCATGAGAACTAAATCTCCTGTGGGCTATGAGGCAGAATGATAAAGATAACAGGAGGTACAATCTTAAAAAAATCATCTCTTTTAGTCATTTTGGGAGAAATGTTATAAAGAATGAGAAAACAAATAGAGGAAGAGTGATAAAGTCATAGCTAATTTCTAGTTTGATAATAATCATGACAATTATTATTGTAACAAGAGGACTTGTAAGCACTAAGTTCTTCATCCCACACTTCTCAGCCTGAAAGAGACTAATCAAGCAGAATGTGTTGTAACAATGCCTGCCAAGTGAGCGGTTGGTACTGGCCCAAGAGAAATAGGATGTATCCTGCACTGCAAGGAGCATCCTACACCTTATTCAAGAGCAACTTCTTTTGCCTACTGAGGGAGCAACACTAATCCACATACGGAGTGTAATGATGTGTTACACAGCATTTTCAAGCCAGAATAAGGGGGTTGAAATTGGGAGATAAGATACAATCATCCATAGCTCCTAAGTAGATTCTAACTCCTTCTAGAGTCTTTATTAATAATGCTTTAATAGGCTAAAATTTGAAGAGAGACGAAAGTACAGGAAGAAACCAAATAAAAATGTTGTGGGGCAAAGCTATGACATTGCTCTTGCAGTCCAAAGGGCAACTTTGTTATTGAATACGTTTCTTCTGTTATTTGAACATCTAAGTCTCAAAAATTACATGTTTCAACAAGGTTTTTAATGTATTTTGTAATTTTTGTATCATATGAGATAAATCAAATGTCAAGTTAAAATGTATTGTGTCAAGTTTGCAAAGTAAGAAGTCAGACATAAATGTTCACAAAGATGTAGTTTCATGTTTTGTTTTTTTAGATCCAGAAGTGTTTGTGTAGGTAGCATTGTTTCTATTTTTTGTAAAATATGTTATTTATATTCTTTGGTTGTATCAAAAAGAGCATGATTTTCTGTCTGTAATATTTTGCTATTAAAGTGTTTTTAGTATCTAATTTAAAAGAAATACAATTGGTTAATATCATAAATAGCAATGAAGAATCCACTTTGGTTAGACTACAAGTTATTAAGGATTAAAGGATTCAGAGTTGAAGAAATAGTCCCCGTCCTCAAGGAGTTTTTAGTTGAATATAGGCAAGATAAAAAACACACGCATAATAATGCATAAAAGTAAATGCGATAAATGCTGAAAAGTGAGGCAAAGCTAGAGATGGGGTGTGCTTTAGCAGGACTGTTGTTCAGTCACTAAGTCGTGTCTGACTCTTTGCGACCCTGTGGACTGCAGCACACCAGGCTTCCCTGGCCTTCACCAACTTCAGGAGCTTACTCAAACTCCTGTCCATTGAGTTGGTGATGCCACCCAACCATCTCATCCTCTGTCATCCCCTGCTCCTCCTGCCTTCTATCTTTACCAGCATCAGGGTCTTTTCCAATGAGTCAGCTCTTTGTATCAAGTGTTCAAAGTATTAGAGCTTGAGCTTTAGCATCAGTCCTTCCAATGAATATTCAGGATTGATTTTCTTTAGGATTCAGAATGGAGGAAATAATTCTTTGGGAGGATTTTGACATGAAAAGAGCAGTCTAACACACACGATGTAATTAGTAATGCCCCAGATGTTTACCTGCTCTCAGCAGCCCTGGAAAGTGGTCGTGATTTCACCTCCTGAGAGAGCTCAGGAAAAGGGCCTCAAACAAAGGAGGATATTTCGTGCCAATGGCAGGCAAGTGGGGTTAAGATAATAGCTGTCTTTGTCAAGCTCTGTCATTAACAGTACGTGCTCATTGTAAAGGAAGTACCTCAAGACCCAGCTGAAGTATCAGCAGTTGTTCTCAGAAATCCTCTGGCGAAAATCTTGCCCCACAGAAGCACTGTTGCCTCTGGATGAGGGGAGCCCCCTCAACAATGGGAATGGCTGCAACTGCCTCCAGGGAAACCTGCCCTTATTCCAGGGCCACTGGGCAGAGCGCTCACTCTTCAGCCCTTCATCCAGCTAGGCGGCACCCACAAGTGGGCTCTTTGACCCTCTCCTCTCACTCATGCTGGAAGTGCAGCTTAGGGAGTTACACTGTCGGTTTCAGGAAAGAGCAAGAGAATTATTACAGGGTGAATATAAATTCTGCTCCCCTCCTCTACTGCTACTTCAGGTCAACTGCAGCAAACCTGTATTTTTGCCCATCTTTCCAGCACATCCAGCCTTACACACTGCTTACCAAGGATTCAGGAGTTTAAGTTATCTGTGAAAAAGGGCCAGATTTTTTTTTTTTTTTAACGATCACTGGGATTTTGTAAAATCTAGTTAAGTTACTAGAAAACTGAAGAAACAAATACAACTATCACAATCCCATTTTTAAAATTAAATTAAATAGACTTGGGACTTCCCTGATGGTCCAGTGGCTAAGACTCTGAGCTCCCAATGCAGGTGGCCCAGGTTCAATCCCTGATCAGGGAACTAGATCCTACATGTTGCAACTAAGATGGAAGATTCTGTGGGCCGCACCTAAGACCCAGTGCAGCCAAATAAATAAGATATTTTTAAAAATTCAATAGACATAGTATACCTGCTGTTTTTTATAACCTTAACTCTCAACTTTTGTAACTTGTCATGTACTAACAAACAGAACAGCCCAGTCTGTGGACTACACTTCAAGTAGCTCTGGCTAGTGGACTGCCAAGTAAAACAGACCAGAGCCTTCTTGAGGAAGAATTCATCTTGATGTTGCTATGAATGTGCTTAATAACATCTACAGCCCCTTGAATTTATATAAAAGAGGTTATCCTCCATAACATGTGTAGGCCTCATTTAAGCAGTTGAAAGAGCTTAACAGCAAACCTAGGATTTTCCATGGAGAAGAAATTCCCCCTTTAGATGGCAGGCTCAGCTCCTGCCTGAGATTTTCCAGCTTTCTGGCCTGCCCTACAGATTTGAGGTTTGCCAATTTTCAAAATCAGCTAACCAGTTCCTTGAAATTAATCTAGTTCATATATATCCTACTGGTTGTTTCTTTGGTGAACCCTGAGTGATACAACTTCCTTTCCCAAATACCTCATCATTTGATTATATATTGTATTGTTTGCTAAAATATTTTATTATTTTTGAATAGTTAAAAATTTAAGAAGTACAATAAAGTTTACAGTGAAAAGGGTCATTCCTGGGATCTGTTCCCCAAGTATCCAGTTCCACTTCATGGAGGTTATTGATGACACCCCATTCTGTGTATCTCCACAGACACCATCATATCAATACAAGCAAGAATCAACATGCACACATATTTTTTTCTTCCTATACATAAATTGCAGCATTGCAGTTTCACTGAACACTACTTTTCATTGGACATTATGTTTTGGAGATCATTCCATCTCAGTACCTAATGTCTTCATTTTTTTCTATTGAGCCAATGTAGAAATTTCCCTAACCAATCCTCTATATTAGAGTGAACATATAATTTATCTAAAGTGGGACACTTGAAAGTTGAAAGGAGCACTAATGATTACACCAAGAACAGCAGGTATAAACTAACATTGTTTAAAAAAAAAAGTTACCTTATCTGATAGATACTTCCGATGTTTCTAATCCTTTGATGTTATTAAACTGCAATGAATATACTTGTAACTATACACTTTTCACACATCCCTGTGGATTGGCAACAGAAATATCCAGAAGTGGAATTGGGGGCTTTGTGTTAACTTCACCAGTCATGGGGTGCCCAAATTAAACATTTTGTGCCTGTGGGTTCTGTTTCTTTGGAGAATCTTAATACAATGTGTCAAAGATTATGCACATTTGACTTGGTATAGATTGCCAAATTGTGTGAATTAAAAGGGTATGAAAGTGAAAGTGAAGTCGCTCAGTCCTGTTCGACTCTTTGTGACCCCATGGACTGTGGCCTACCAGGCTCCTCCCTCCATGGGATTCTCCAGGCAAGAATACTGGAGTTGGTTGCCATTTCCTTCTCCAAGGGATCTTCCTGACCCAGGGATCGAACCCAGGTCTCCAGCATTCCAGGCAGATGCTTTAACTTTTGAGCCACCAGGGAAGCCCCTAAAAGGGTATAACAATTCACATTTCCATCAGTGGGGAATAAAAATGTGCTTTTTGAATCTTTCCTCATTTTCTTATGATGTCATTGTTACAATTTTTTATGTCTTATATGTATGTACTAAAGTCTGTTTCTGGGTTATTCTGTTCTACTGACCTGTCTAGTCATACGTCTGATGTAGGTTTCTATTATCTTCAAAAATAATCTAGCTTTATATTACCTTTTCAAAAATTCCTTAAGAGTGTTACCTTCCAGATGAACTATAGAATCATTATAGAATTATACCTGTTAAAATGGAAATTTGAATAGCAGTACTGTTCACGATGCAAAGGTTAAGTGTCTCCATTCACCAGTTCTTTTTCCTGGGGGTGTGTGTGTGTATGCACATTGTGTGTATGTATGTGTGCATAAAATATATAATATATAGATAAATAAAATCACAATCTTGTCACCTCATTTATAAAAGACTTTCTTGCTTCATGCATCACTGCACTGGCAAAAACTTCCTGGACACAATTAAATAAAAATTGGGATAATGGGAATTCTAGATTTTTATCGATGTATCTAACGCTTCATTAGGTTGTAACAACTAACTGTTTATAGCTTGCTGCAGGTAAAACATTTCTCTTGTCCTTATTTCTTTGTAAAGACTGTTGTCCTTGCTAAATTTTAATGCCTCATCCTGTGTTTTCTATAGCATCCTATGCAGAGCTTCATCGCAACACTTCCTATGCCTGTTTTGTTTATTGAGCTGTACATTCTTTAATGATAGGTACCACAATTTAGTCTCTTATTCGTAGAGGATGGGAGGAGAGTGGAAGGGAAGGAGGGAGGAAAGGAGGAGGCAGGTCCAGTGCCTAGCCACTCACCGCACAGCTTGAAGGACTGCATTCACTCATATGCCATGTAAAATGCATCCTTGGAGCACAGAAATATGACGTACACTTGTGCGCCTTAGGATTCTGCAACGTGGTACTCCTAGTGAACAGCACACATCTGCTACTCAGTGCCAGGCACCAGTGATGAACTCTGACAGTCAAAGAACCCAGGAGGAAATTAAAGCCTTGAATGACAGACTGCATTCCTAAAAATGAAAAGCACATGCTAGAACTGTGATACCAATTACACAGAGATTAAATTAGGCTGTTGGATGAAGTTTATTTTCCAACTGACAACTTATATAAAACAGTCTCCAAACTAGACAAGAAACATTTATGTGGTTGAAAGAGTGAATTAAATTACAGAGTTTAAACATTTGAAAACAGTCTGGGGGAAAAACCTATGTAGTGCTGGAACTGTACTTTTAAAAATACTATTTATCCTCACGTATGAAAAAAGGGATATACTACCATGCCTACATACATACCAATATTGGAAACAGAATTCAATAATGAATCACACCTAAATTTTACAAAGAATAAACAAACATTAAAAAAACACTGATTGGTTATAGAAAGCAGAGTGGAAGAAAAAAACCATTAGCTATCACCTTCATTTCCATTAAAGAGCAGCACCCTCTAAGAAGACACAAATTCGTTAGTAAGACTGACCTACAGTGCACAACAATACATACAAATGAAAGTTAGTGATTGTACTCGTTTCATTCACTTTTCCTAAGCCACTTTATCTTCCTCACACTCAATGCAAAGAAAATAATATGAAGAAAAATATGTCCTCATTAGTCACAATAAAAAGAGTTTGCCTCATGCTGCAGGCCTGGCATATGGTATAAAAGGGAGCACTTCATGGCTCAAGGGGATCAAAGTATCATTTTGATTCTAAGCCACCAAATAGGATCTCATGCATATTTGGTGACTGGACTAACTCCACAGGAGCTGTGATAGACTGAACCATTTCTGTGGTATCCCCAGATCTCACTAAATAAGAAACAGCCCTACACAAAAAAGATACCATCAACCTGTCCATAAATTCTATCTGTAAGGCTCTTTTTCTAGAGTAAAGTGGAAAAGGCGGGGGGGTCCTTGAGTACATGGATACAAGTGTCACTGTGGCCTAAAGATTGCTGGATTGATATTGTGTCTGATATGATGAAGAAAATTCCAGATTAAGAAACTTCCACAACTTGTCTCAATTCTTCAAATAATGGAGCAAGTTCCTTTTCCAGGCTGACAATTAGTCCTAAAGCAAAGAGATTAAGAAATTTGAACATTAGAAAAATGCTTATCAAAATTTATATACTAAAAGTAAATGAGACATAGTTCATTTTCCGTAACTACACTTAAAACAAAATACTGTAATTCTGAACAAAATAATTGAAAACCCACAATTATTATGGTTTACTTTCATCATCTATTATTAATGCAAATAAATAAAACCATTTATATGTATTAGATGTAAAATGAATTATATATGTGCTATAATTTTGCTGGAGTTTCACGAAAAACTTTAATTCATTTCTTCATTATTTCAAAATCTGCACCAATTCAGGAATAATACACATGATTTTTACCAAAAAAAAAAAGACTCTTCCTGAGCCAATTTTAATGAACTTTATCAAAAGACAGATAGATAGCAAAGGAATAATCAGATACTTATTATATAAATTCAGTAAAGCTAAGGCACAAATGGATATTGCAAAGGCAAAAATGTTTTAAAGATGCCTCATAGGACTATAAAACATACACTGAAAGAAGCAAACTAATCAGAAATCAGCACATCCAGCTTGTTAGTTTCCTAGGGTAGAAGGCTATATATATATATATCTTAAATACTGCTTGTTTTTTTGCTCAACTAAAGATCTTCCTGTCTCACACAGCATTCAAAGCACCTGGGATTCACAAGGAAATGTTCTACGTACTAGGATACAATTCTGGAGATTATCATAATTTATAACAACTGATGATTTTATAGTATGATAGTGATTTACCACAACTGAGGTTTAACATATTTAAAATACCGACACCGCTACTATCCTATACAAAGAGTTTTCACATACAGTATTTTACAGCTTGAAAACATTTAGAAATGAAAGACACCCAACAGTTCATTAAATCTAAACCACACATTTTAATCATGAGCAGTCTAAATACAGGCTTCAGTGACACAGTTGGAAACAAAACTGGCTCAAATATCTTGGAAAGAAAAAAACAGAAGAGAAAAGTAAAGCAGTTCTAACAGTGGTGAAATCTGAGACAGACCTTTAAAAATTCCACTTAAACAGAGTAAAAAAAAGTGGTAATTAACTGAATACTGTTATGAATTTACACAAAAATAGCCAGTGAAGACCACTGGATATGAGATCTTATAGCCAGTGAAGACCACTGGATATGAGATCTTACAATGCTCTCTAGAAAGTATAGCTTCCAAGTGTTTGCCCTCAAATTCTTCCACTTTGAAAAAGAATAGAGTATATTCATCCTAGTCACACTCTTTAAATTCCCAAACACATTTACCTTGCCCACTATTGTTCAAAATTTTACAGAGTGGTCCTTATGGAACTGAATTCATCTGTGATCGTTTTTATGTTTTGTTTGGTTATTTTCTCTACTATTTTCTTTTGCTTTCTGAAACTGTTGTAATGTGAGCAAGATACTGTATTAAACAGGTGAAAATAACATTTAATTTTCCTTTCTATTGTAAATGATCGCTACCTATACATCATCTCATCTGAACTAAAAATAACAGCATAAGATCAAGAAAGCAGTTCTTAGCTCCATTATACAGATATAAACAATTCAGAGAAGTTAAATTTCCAGAAAACAAGGAGTAGATGGTAGCTCTGGGCCATGCATTAAGGTTTTCTTACTCTAAATCTGTATTCATATCATATTAGACTTCAGATCTGGTATTATAAAGATTAAAAGCTGTATTTAAGGTAATTAAAACATACCTGTATTAGCATTGCTGCTGGCTATGAAACTCACTACCAAAGGTAAACGATTGAATTGAACCACCTAAAAAGAGAACAAGATCTAAAGTATAATGTTATATAGTGAATAGGTGGTATAATTCAAATCAAATATCTTAATCTTTCTAAAACTTTACATGTGTAAGATACTAGCTTGACATCATGGTATTACATCATGAAAGGTGAAAGAGCTGAAAATAAGTATTTCCATAAAACAGACTAATTATCTCTTAGAGACATTAATAGCACTTAGTCTGGAAAGCTTCTAAGGTGGGGCTGTGTCTTCCTCATCTTTTTTATCTTCTAAAGCCCTGCAAAGTGTCAATTACATAGTAGGGGCTCAATAAATATTTGATAATTAAGGAACTAAAAGCATTATTTCTCAGTCATTCAAGTGGTTATAACGTCTCAATCTTTTGCCTCCTCTGTACTACTATAATTTAAATTAACTTACATTTAAGTTAACTTTAAATCAGCTATCTTTTTAAAAATTTAGCTTAAACCTAACCTTTACTGACTAAATTAAAGGTCACATGAGCTGGTTATCTTCTGCCTGCTGCTGCTGCTGCTAAGTCACTTCAGTCATGTCCCACTCTGTGCGACCCCACAGACGGCAGCCCATCAGGCTCCTTTGTCCCTGGGATTCCCCAGGCAAGAATACTTGAGTGGGTTGCCATTGCCTTCTCCTATCATCTGCCTAATAGATACTAAAATACATAACCTTTAAAATAAAAATAACATATATGTATCACTGGTAGTACATGACTTATACCCTAGGAAACTCTGCTCTACGGAAAGCAGTGTGTGTGCTCAATTGCTCATTATTGGAGTGAGCTGCCATGTCCTACTCCAGGGGATCTTCCTGACCCAGGAAATGAAACAGTGTCTCTTGTGTCTCCTGCACTGGCAGGCAGATTCTCTACTACTGTGAAGAAGTTACTGATTTATTCTAAAGAAAATACAGCTGGTGATCAAGCGATCTGTAGCAACTAATTTCTCTCCCACAAATAACAACCTCATTTATTTTATATATTTATATATTTCAAGCCAAAAGATGGGATTAGTAGCAATAACAAATGTAAATAACTATCATTTGACTTTCAAGAAAAATCCTGTATTTGTCACAACAACAAGTGTGTCACTTGAGAAATCACAGTTGTTAAATAAGCTAAGGGCACCATCTACTGGAGGTATTAATAACAGTGACCTGATTTACCCTTTTCAGGACAACATATATTTTACTATTTAATCTTTTAATCTAATTATTCATATTAATTAATTCCTGAAGTAAAATGTGAAAGAAAAGACATCACTACAGTTTAACATAACCAATTTGAAGGTTAAGATGTTAAAATTCCATCACTTTGGAAACCAAAATTTAGAATTATAAAAACAAACTATTCTACAAAGAAGAGAGAATAATAGTTGAAATCATCAGCAAACCATTTGATAATTATGAACTTACCTGGTAGGTGTTATAGTAACAGATGATACTTTTATTTTTTGAAAGTCCGAGTTTGCTCCCTTGGTCTGTAGCAAGGGCAAAAGTCGATAAGAAACCAGGTCTCAAAGCATGCTCTGGAGCGTTATCATTGGCCACTGGAAATACAAGTGATATAAGTAAAAATTATGTAGGATATACAGTGGGAAGAGATTTAGAGTAGTTTTTTTTAAAAAAAAAACAACAAAAACATAAATTTGTAGGAAAAAATAAAGCACAAGAGTTACGCTTCACAACACTGAAGTTCATAACACTAATTGGGTCTCATCAGTTTAGGTGAGAAAAAGCATTCAGTCACAACTAAGGGAATAAATACTGGTTCTCACAATTTTTCAAAAAATTTCAAATGAATACTAAACGTCTCTATCTTCTTAATATCTAACTTAAAACAGGTTATGATTATCAGTACAATTAATAAGTTGAATATTCTGGTTAACTATGAGCTAAGTGAGGATACTGGAAAAAAGCTTCAAAACCTTTGCTCTTACAAAACCCATAGAAGCATCATTTGTAGATGATGATAATTCTACACTTGGCCACTGATTTAAGTTTTTTACACTCACTGAAAGGTCTAGGTGGAGTTGGTTGTACCATAAATGCTGAGCTTAAGGTTTTAACACAGAGATCCTCAAAAAGAACACTGGAGCTGGAAAATCTGAGATTATTTTGTCCAAAGTCCTCATCATGGAACTGAGAAAAGGAAGTGATTTGCTCATGGCTACCTATGTTCTGTGCTGGGTTAGGAAGCACATTGGATCACACACCAGAAGACGATGGGTTCTATGACCATCTTGTCACTCACTCATGAGCATCTTGGAGCTGACAATGTATTCTTTGCACCTGACCATTTTCATTAATAAAATGAAAGAACTACATTAGCTAACTTCTAAACTCTGATTGAATTCTAAAGTCTGAAATTATCTGACATATATGATAACCGAAACAAAATATGCAGAACATTATTTAACCTTTTCTGTCATATCACATATACTTTAAAAAAAAAAAGAGCTAAACTCTAGGCAAAAAGAACCCTTTTCTTTCCTTTTTTAGGTTAACCAACTTTTCTTTAAGCAAAAATTCTTGCTAGATTCTGGTTAACTCAAGTAACTGTGAAGTTAAAAGTTTTTCAAAATCTTATTTCCAATAAGGAAGAACAAGAAAGAGTAAACAAAATAATAAACTTATGTTGATTCAAATGTATGGCTGTTTATCCTAAAATCACCAGCAATATCGATGAAAAATACATGCTGGCGGAGTCCATGGATATAATATGTCTAGCTGCATATATGCTCATGCTCATTCTCATTCAGATTTACTAATCGTTTACATTATACATAAAATGTCTTTAATGGGAAACTGGGCCTTCAATAAATCCTTACTTAAACTCTGCATGCTATCATGAAATAGCTGATATATAGTAAGATTCCAATCTATCCTTCAACACACAAAATCAAACATTTTCTTTCAAACTATGTCCTGAATGTATTGAAACGGGTTATTTTTTGCTTGCTTTCTGTATTACTCAGATATAAATACATTTTTATTCAAAAGCAAACATGGCACTGACATGTAATTGCGGCGTTTACCTTTGATGACAGGCACTCCATCTCTATCTGACACAACAATAGCATGGAGCCCCTCAACACTAGAAAGAAAAAGTTAATGTATTATAAAACATTGTCCCCAAAATATGTACCTTCAAAATCATAATGATAATTATCATGTATATTTCTGAAAAACCATGAGAACTCAATCACTGATATAAGCTCCTATAACATGTTTGCAAAACTCTTCCACCATAAGAAGCAAAAGAGACCCAGTTGCTGTCTTCACACAACTTGCAATCTAAAAGGAGAGTGGCTATCATTCAGATTACCTCACACAAATGTAAAACTACAACTGTGAGAACTGCCATTAAGAGATGTGTGGGGCTACAAGAGAGCTTATAAAAGGAGGGGTAGATTCAGACAGGTGGGTCAGGGAAGGCTTCCCAGAGGAAGTGGTACCTCAGGTGAGACATTATGGTAATCAGAAAATGGAGTGGGGAGATCATTGTTAAGTTGAGAGAACAGGACAGAAAGAATGGAGGTCACAGGGCAATCCTCGCAACCACGCCTACACAAGAAGTAAACAGAATGGTCAAGACCACAGCTCTGAAGTAAGAAAGACCTGAGTTCCTGTTCAGGCTCTGGTGTTTATGGTTTATGCTACCTTCCATCAGTTACAGAACCTTGCTAAGCCTCAGTTAATATGAAAATGGGGATACTTGTACTCATTTGTGTGTGTAAGTCATTTCAGTTGTGTTCAACTCTCTGGGACCCCATGGATTGTAGCCCGCCAGGCTCCTCTGTCCATGGGATTCTCCAGGCAAGAATACTGGAGTGGGTTCCCATGCCCTCCTCCAGGGGATCTTCCCGACCCAGGGTCTCCAGCACTGCAAGCGGATTCTTTACTGCTGAGCCTCTGGCTACTGTGAAATTTAATACAATGATGCATGCAAAGTGGAAGGTGGCTGGTAGACAATTAATATTCAAAAATGAATTAATATCAATGTTGTCATCTGTACACACTGAGAATAACATAATTTGTCCCTGCAATTTAAATATGAAATTATTAGTGAGAATTCCTAGAGCCCCCAAATGTTAAAAATTATAAAGGGGAAACACTCAAATCATCATCATTTATACTGACCTTCCACATGGTGCAGTGGTAAAGAATCCGCCTGCTAATGCAGGAGACATTGCCACAGTCACCCCAATCTTTAGCAACCACTTCCCAGATCGGTCAGCAGCCATCAATACTGAGGCAAGATCCTCCACCAGCAAAAACATTAAGATTCATTAAAGGCTCAGATGATGCTTAGCACTTTTAAGCAATAAGGTATTTTTACCTAATAATGTACATTGTTTTTTTAGACATCATGTTATTACACACTTAACAAATTACAGTAGAGTGTAAACATAACTTTTATATGCAACAAGAAACAGAAAAATTGTGACTCAATATTTATCTCAATATTCACTTTACTGCAGTGGTCTGGAACCAAACCCACAATCTCTCTGAGGAATGCCTGTATCTTAAAATATCTGCAAACTGCAATGTTTGTTGTTCCTACTATATCCCCAAATAAATGGATGATTGTTATTAGCTTAGGAAAGAGAAGTATTGGCTTAATATTTTAGCTTAGGAATGAGAAGTATCACTATTAACTTAATGTGCAGGTGCATAGAGCATCTCTGACAGTAACAGTGGGTGTCTCTGAGACAGCAATCATGTTAGTCGCAAAGTTGTATCCAACTTTCTGTGATTCCATAGGCTGTAGCCATGGAGTGGGTAGGCATTTCCTTCTCCAAAGGGTCTTTCTGACACAGGGATTGAACCTGAGTCTCCTGAATTGCAAAAAAATGTCAATCACTGTACTGTGTACCCCCTGTAGACGCAGCAGTTAGGTCTTAAAAGCAGTATGAAAAATAAAGGCAAGTTCCTCGGTTTTTAAATCCAGTAAACTGCTATGAAAGAACTCTAAAGTGGCAAGAAACTGGGTTCTAGCTCTTCACCATTCACCAGCTGTTTAATTTGAGACAAGTCATGAGACTTCTCTGGGTATCATGTTGTTTATCTGCAAACTCAAACCGTATCACTTGTGCTACCTAAGATTATGTTAGCCTTTTGAAAGTGCTAAATAACAGCAGAACATAGTATTAGTCTAAGATAAACAGAAACAAAATACTAAACAAAACACGTTAAGCAGAATTTATTTAATAACAAACTAGTAATTTTTTACCTTGGTAATTTTTTATACAGGAATCGTTTTAGATCCTGAAACAGAGTATAAAAATGTTATCATAAGAATATGCCTGGTACTGGTTCTCTAGACACTGTCCTATCCACATCTCAGGTACCTTAAGTATTCATTCACAACCATTCTTGCTTGTGCTTTGTCTTTCTTGTTTTGCTTTTCATGCTTTAAGGAGTGGTGTAACTTGTAACAACTGATCTTTGTTTCTAAGCCTCAGTTGCATTATTTGCTGAGTAAGCATAATTAAAGAACCTGCATTATAAAACTGTTACTAAAGTTTATTGAAAACACTCATGTCAAATGATTAGCATATCCAGCAGTGGAAACACAAATACATATTAGCCATAGTATTAGACCATACTTCTCATACTACCATACATCTTGTTGCTAACTTGCATTCACTTCAGAATATATTATGAATATTTTTCCACATCCACAGACTTTTAACGTCACTTTAAGATCCGAGGTAAGTTGACTAACTTCGTGAAACTCAGTTTTCTTACATGACTAAAGAGAAATGACAAAGTATGTCAAGCATTTAGCATGGAACATAATTATGACTTTAAAAAAAAACTGTAAGACTACTTTGTCTCATTACACTCTCTCATCTGGGGAATTTCACTGACAATACAGGTAGCAATCATGAGTTCTACATAGGTAAATCAGGTACATGTTCTTTTGACCCTCTAATTCCTACTACTCTCCAAACCTGAATGTTCATTTTATTTCATGCTATCACCACCAGCTTACCTTTACTCTCACCTTAAACATAAAATCACAAAATTCATCATTTTTCATCCAAAATCTAGATTTCCTCAATCTCTTCCTGTGTCCACTAATGGCACTACTGTCCCCGTTACTTAGCTTTGAAACTTAAGGTAATATAATAACCCTAAACTCACACCTGTCACTTTAAAAACCACTTGTGAAGTCAAGTATTTTTAAACTGATGTTCTCCTCCCCTTTTCGGATGACATTACAATTTAGGTTCATTTTAATATTTATGACTTACACCAGCCTCCCAATTGGTATGGTGGTCTACCACTTCTATCTCACACATTTCTACACAAAGCCAATAATCATATAATTCTCCTTCTCTAAATGGACAATTGCAGTGACTCTCAACCCTGGCTATGGACAACACTTGCAGAGTATAAAAAAAGAACTCTGATTTATGTACAAATCCTGTAGATATTTGAAGCTCTCTACAAAATGGATGGGCTACAACACGGATGGGCTACAACACATTTTATAGTCCTGCTTCCTACCACCCCCTCATACACTTCCTCAGCCTCAGATGAAATGGGCTATTCACAGCTCTGCAACACACATCTTTCTGTTTCCTATCTTTAACTTTGTTCATGCTTTCATTCTAACTATTAATAGTAATACCCTCTGGATCTTACTTTAAAAAAAATGCTACTCATCAATTAGAGCTAATCTCAACCACCAAATACTCCAAACAGGCTTCCCTGATAAAGACAAACTAATGTAATCCCTCTCTTCTCTGAATTTTCACACAATAATGTATGCATATCTATGATCACTTGCCTACTGTACTTTTTTTTTTTTAACTTTAAAAATCCTTAAGGAGAGAAATTATACCTTAGTTATCTTTATTTCTCCCACAGCCCTTATTAGAACAATCTTTTCAAGGGAGATGCTCAAAAGAATTCAGTGATTTGATTAAGCCTGGAGAATAAGGCCTCAAAATATACTGGAAGACACCCAAAAATGGAGTGATAAAGACATAAAAAGTTGCTAAATGTTGAAACACATAATCCTGCAACCTAAAAGAAAAATCAGATTCATATTGTTGAATAATAATTTACTGTAGTTAAGAACATGGATTCTGGAGTCTGCCTGGGTTGGTATCCTGACTCAGCAACAAACTAGCTGTGTAATCTGAGGAAGTTACTCAATCTTTCTGTGACTTAGCATCTTCAGCTATAAACACAGTGATAATAATAACAGTGCATATCTCATGAAAGTTATTGCAATAATTAAATGAGTATCTGTTCAATGTTCCAAAGAATATTTAGCATGTATATAAGCAAAATGTGTTAGTTGCTTAGTGGTGTCCGACTCTTTGCAACCCCATAGACTGCAGCCCATCAGGTCCCTCTGTCCATGGGATTCTCCGGGCAAGAACATTGGAGTGGGTTGCCATTTCCTTCTCCAAAAGGAATTATAGAAAGAAAGTGAAGTCGCTCAGTCGTGTCTTTGTGACCCCATGGACTGTAGCCTACCAGGCTCCCCCATCCATGGAATTTTCCAGGCAAGAGTACTGGAGTGGGTTGCCATTTCCTTCTCCAATATAAGCAAAATAACAGTATGTAAAAATATAACAGTATGTAAAATATAAACATTAATAATATTAATTCCCTGTTGTTTCCAGAAACTAGTACAATAAAGTTTCCTAAACTTAGAATTGTATTGCTGTGTTAAAAAAGCAATGGTTATAAATCATCTGAAATTGCTATAGTGAACCCAAAGAGACATAACTGGAAAAGGATTCAGAGCAGCAAACCATCAGTTAGAAACTGAAATGGTAAATATGCAGAACCTGTCTTATGCCCGCAGATCTGGGGCGTGGGAAAAATAAAATTGTCTCAACCTCAGGCACCTTTAGTGTCTTCCACCCCATTCCAGGCAGAATCTCAGGGCCCCGAAAATTACTTCTATTAGTCTCTGACTTCAGATCCTAGACAAAGTAATTGGAGGGAAGCGGTAAAACGAAACAAATTCGTATTTGGGAAGCGCTCTCTCTCCCCACCCAGTAGTCTCAACCTACTCTCCACTCTCCTTCCTCTTATATGGGGGTGTTAACTCACATCCGCCATGACGAACCCCTTTCTCCCGCAGGATCAATCTCCACGCCTGAAAGAGAAACTCCGGGTGACTCTCCCCTCAAGACGTCCTCTCCTCCCCCACCCCCGACCTAATAAGCAGTGTCAGCTCTCCGCTGGGTCAGGCAAGGATCCACGGCTCCAGGGCTCCAGGCAAGGAGGCTGACTGGAGTCGGAATTCCCAAATACTCAGGCGGGTAACCGAGATGCCTGACAGCCCACTGACCCCCCAAATCCAAGCCCAAACGGGAGGCGAAAGCGGCGTCTTCTCTTCCGTCTCACCGCCCGCGCCACTTGCGGCCTATGCCACCGGGCAAAGTGGCTGCAGTTACCTGGGTTTCTGGGTTGTCTGCTTCTCTGAACCGCCACTTCAGTGACAACTTCTGGGACAGGTTCCTCTAAAAGCCGCAGTCACATGATTTGTGACCTCTTCTGTGCTCCCGGAAGCACTTCTCAAGACGACGCTAGGTGACTTGGGATTTCCGGGGCGGTACTTCGACCAGGAGCGCGCATTTGCGCCGGTCCACTTACCGCGGGTGCTTTTTGCATCTGTGCGGAGTTAAGGCTGTCCCAGACCTCTGCACTTGAGTAGATTGCTTTGCTTTGAGATCCCGGAACCCTGAAGATTCCCAGAAAACGCAAGCAAGAAAACGTATTTGTTTGGGGAGGGTGCATAAATTTCATTATTTTTTTTCTTGTGGTCCGTTATCTTAAAACCTCTTCTTGTAGATGAATACATTTAAAGGGGGTGGTGTTACATACTGAACAGCAAGCCCCAGGTCCGTCGGTCTCTGATCGTAATTTAATAACCTTTTGGCTTCCCGTGGGAGCTACTCTCGTACTGTGACTTGCCTGGATTGAATCTAGGATCCTTGAGCTTTCTGGAGATCTCCTTTGTGTGTACACCAAGCTTTACATATGCAGACATGGAGCAACCTTCTTTCATTGGCTCTTTATTCAGAAGACTGTACTTAAAAAAAAAATTATTTATTTATATTAATTGGATGCTAATTACAAAATTGTATTGGTCTTGCCATACATCAACATGAGTCCGCCACGGGTGTACACGTGTTCCCAATCCTGAACCACCCCCCCCCCATCTCTCTGGGTCATCCCAGCGCACCAGCCCCAAGCATCCTGTATCCTACATTGAAACTAGACTGGCGATTCGTTTCTTATATGATATTATACGTGTTTCAATGCCATTCTCCCAAATCATCCCACCCTCTCGCTCTCCCACAGAGTCTAAAAGACTGTTCTATATTATCTGTGTCTCTTTTGCTGTCTCGCATACAGGGTTATTGTTACCATCTTTCTAAATTCCATATATATATATATATATGCGTTCGTATACTGTATCGGTGTTTTTCTTTCTGGCTTACTACACTCTGTATAATTGGCTCCAGTTTCATCCACCTCATTAGAACTGATTCAAATATATTCTTTTTAATGGCTGAATAACATTCCATTGTGTATATGTACCACAGCTTTCTTATCCATTCATCTGCTGATGGACATCTAGGTTGCTTCCATGTCCTGGCTATTATAAACAGTGCTGCAATGAACATTGGGGTACTCGTGTGAAGAAGACTGTACTTTTAAGGACTGTCTATAATTTTTTATTTGGTGCATTGCTTGTTTGCACATTGAAGGAAAACCTACAAGTGGTAGGAAAATGAGGTCTAGGGGAACTTCTTTTCCACAGATAAGTTCAGTTCAGTTGCTTAGTCCTGTCCCAGTCTTTGTGACCCCATGGACTTCAGCACGCCAGGCTTCCCTGTCCACCAGTTCCCAGAACTTGCTCAAATTCCTGTCCATTGAGTCGGTGATGCCATCCAACCATCGCATCCTGTGTCGTCCCCTTCTCCTCCTGCCTTCAGTCTTCCGCAGCAGCAAGTCTTTTCTAATAAGTCACCTTCACATCAGGTGGCCAAAGTATTGGAGCTTCAGCATCAGTGTCAACCCTTCTAATGAAAATTCAGGGTTGATGGATTGACTGGTTTGAGCTCCTTGAAATCCAAGGGATCCCTGAAAATAGAAGTGCAAAAGGAACCAGCTATAGACCAAGGTGTGGTGGAAAGATAATTTGCTAGTTACCTTGCTGCTGCTAAGTCACTTCAGTCGTGTCCGACTCTGTGTGACCCCCATAGACGGCAGCCCACCAGGCTCCCCTGTCCCTGGGATTCTCCAGGCAAGAACACTGGAGTAGGTTGCCATTTCCTTCTCCAGCTAGTTACCCTAAGGAGGATGAAATGGTAAGTTACAAAGCACCTAGATGTTACAAATGATCTCCTTGTCATTATAAGAGAACTTAACAGTTCCATAGCAACTGACATTGAAGACCACTTCCTTTTCCTTTGATTTCTTAGCCTCTAGAACACCGCACTTATTTTAGTTCCTCACTCAGCCTCCTCACTCTTAAAGCTTGTCTTCGAGTCTTCGGCTGTTTTTCTTTCCACAGTATCCTGAGAATGTGATTCCTAAATCTGCACCTTTCCTCTGAGTTCGAAGTTCACATTTTCAGTTGCTTGTTGGATACTGGATATTTCTACGTACCTCTGTCAGTTCTAACCCAAAGGTACTAAAAACTCCAGTAAACCTGTTTCCTGATCTATGTCCTTGTTGGTTCCATGATTCTGTCAGGTATCATGTTTGCTCTTCCCTTTCTCATGTCCTTTTCTCACTTAACGATTTTTTACATCTATATTTTTTCAGCTCTTCATTCAACCCTTACGTATTCAGCAAGACTATATCCGTAGCCACTTAAGGAAGACCAGTTAAACCTTTCTAAAACAATATATATTATTGCTGACCAAACAAATCTTTAGTGACATACCATTGCAGACAATGGTTGACAGTCTTTAATCATTTTGTTTTACTTATAAATGCAATCTAATGTGAATCCTATTTTTCAGCCAAATTGATTATCTCACCCTTCCATCAAAATGACTCTCATCTCAGGCAGTTGTGGAGGTTACTAAATCTGAAATGTTTATTTCTCCTGTACGAGAGGAAAAACTTCCTTATACGTTATTAGATTTTGTGGCTGGGGCTAACAATGAAATTGACAGACAGATTGACAGGAGCAAAACATACAAAATCATTTACTACTTTTACATGTACATGAGAGTCTTCAGAAGAAAAATGAAGATCCAAAACTTTGTTAGGCCTGAAAATTTATATGCCATTTTACACAAAGAACAATAAACTGAGGATGAGACAAAACAAGGGGCTTAAGCTAAGAGCAGTAAATTGTATGACGCTGACTATTAAATATATGGAATAAACTAACGGAAGACAAGGGTTATTTTAGTAGGTTTGCTTATACAGGTCCATTTCAGTGACAGTCCCATCTCTGCTGATAAGAATGTTCTTCTCTTCCTGGTAGAAGGAGGGCACATTTCTCATGGGAAGTTTTACGACAAGCCTTTAAGTGAAGGTGGGAGGTCAGAGAGCCTTTCATACCTTTACTGAGGCATATTTCAGAGTGGCATGTTCTAAACCTTTTCATTTTCTACCTTAGGTATTTAAATCTTATTTCCTTATAACACCTCATCCATCACATTCTCTTGAATGTTCCTATATATTACTAAGAAGAACTGATTTTATTTGTGCATAATTATGTGTCATAGCTTTAATTTGCTTATCCAATGAGACTATAAAGTCTAGGAGGGGTCATGGTTTCAATTTTTTTTTTTCAGTTTCTTACAATGCTGTTTCTTGCACTCTGTAGGTACGCATTCAATATTTGTAGAATGAAAGTGATTATGAGAAGTCATTAGTCTTGACCCTGACTAAAACTCATTTCCCCACTGTTTCTCCCCTCCATTTCCCCTAAGTTTGGAGTCAAATAAAAATATGAACTCTAGCAAGACTTCTAATTTCTGGAAGCATTAATTTTCATTTTAACAAAATTACCCATCTTAATGACATTATTACATAGTAGTTGACCTGGAAAACATTGCTGACTTTTTTATTCCTCTTGAGTGCAAAAGGGAGAGCACAGCTTTCCAAGATCTTCAGATACCAAATACCACTACTAACGTCTGCAAATTGAAAAATCTAGTAAGATTTTTAATTTCCAAGCATGGTAGTTTCTAAATTATGGCATGTCAGTAAAGCTCCTTATGTACTCAGACTGATCTGTTTCCATTTACCCATCAATAACACTGCTGTTGGTCCAGGCATGATATGCCAGTTCTCCAAAGTGGGATGTAACAGATGATTGCTGAGGTTCAGAAAGAAACAGACATTGTATGCATGCCTATGCACATAAAATTTTTATCTCATTATACAAATTTGCTATTTTGCATAATAGTACATGATATAGTTAACAAACACATGCTCTGACTTTGTTATATCAGAGCCTTTGTTTCTGCTGCTCTTTAGCTTAAATTTCTCTTAGCTGTTGAATACAGCTTAAAAAAAATTTTTTTTTAAATTCTCAATTTTTTTTAAAATTCTGGTTTCCTATCAAAAAATAAACAATCATCTGATTTTAGGTTGGTTCCACTGTCTGTGTAAAAATTCTAGCTGGTATGCAAACTCAAATGGGAAGGTGAGGCTTGCTGATTCTCCAACATACAAAAATAAAAATTTTATAACTTACACTGGCCGAGTTGTAAAATGTCTTATAAATTTTGATTTTGCCTGTGGTTTGGAATTTAGTCCGTGGAAAATACAATCTAAGATCTATACAATAACTTTCTCTACTATCACCCATTGCTGTCACACACCAGTCACTTCAGAAATCACTAATTATCTTATCTCTGGCTTACATCTAATAGTGCATTACTCACTTGTCAACATCTTAGACACCCCTGCCATCTTTCCTGCCTGACATAACCTCAAATTTAGATGAACTAAATAAGTGTATTCTCCACATCTATGCCAAGGCTGCTGAGTTAAGCTGGAAAAAATATACAACATTTAACAGACTGTGAATGCTGTCACTAGCTTGGTAGCCACAGAAATCCTCCTTTTCACTAGTCAGCTGACTGAGAATGATTCCTTCAAACTGTCTTCATTCTAAGTGTCTGCTTATCATCCTTCCCATTCTCCAATTTTACATAAACTGGTTATTTCATTAAGAAAATACAAGCCGTAACATCGAGCCACTAATGCTACAAATCTGCTTTTGTACTCATCTTCTGTATATTTCTTTCTGAAAGAATGCTGGTAGTGTCACATAGCTAAAGTAATTATTCCATCTTTGCAATGGCTCCAACATCCTCTGGAGTAGCAGGTACTTAATGCTCTCATCCTTCTTTTCTCGATCTTTATTCTTTCACTTTGTACTTGCCCCTTTCCATCAGAATACAAAGAATTAGGTCTCTCATGTAATAGTAAGTCTTCATGTAATAAATAGTAATTGAAAAATAAAAGCCTTCTTAGAAACCACATGTTCTTCCAGCTTCCACCCTTTTCTCTACTTCTGTTCACAGCCAGATTTTTACAAAGTCTTTTAATTGCTGCCTCTATTTATCCCAAATCTAATCAACAAATAATTTTCTTGATTCTACATCCTATCTCAAAACCAATCACTATATATATATTTCTACTCTTGGTGCAAGCCATCATCATCTCTCCCTGACAATACTTCCTATCATTCCTACATTCACTTTTGCCCTGCAGTCTTCTCTGCACAGCAACTAAACTGTTATTTTAAAAACACAAATCTCATCATATTAACCCTTTCATTAAAAGTCTCAAAGGTTTTCTTTGAACACACATCCATATATATATATATATATATATATATATATATAGAGAGAGAGAGAGAGAGAGAGAGAGAGAGAGAGCCTCATGGGATTTGGCCCTAATTCTCTAACTTTGTCTCGCTCCCTAGGTCATAATCTTACAAGTTTGTTTTCACTTCTGTAAAGTTTCTATGACCTTATCGACTTAGCACACTCTGCCTGAAATACTTATCCAGCATTCACCTCACTCTGACTTATCTCATCTTATGGGTTTCAGCTTAAACTCACTTTCTCAGAGAAAACTTCCCTAACCTCCCAGCGTAAAGTTTTCTAGATACATGCTTTCATTGTACCCTGTAATTTTCTTTGTAGCATTTATCATAAGTAGTTATTTACTTGACGTTTATTTCCCTTGCTAGATGTAAACATGAGGATTTTGGTCTTGTTCAGTGATTAATTCCCACATTACTTCCTGGGTCATAGGCAAATATTCATACGTTTGTTGACTGGTTGAATGAATGAAAGAACAGTCATAGTAAGAATATAAAACATGATAAGAACAAATCCTTTACAGTGAGAACAGACCTTCTTTTTATTCATATATTGAGATAAACTGCAAAGACTGAAAGACAAAAATTCATCATAAATCATTCAGCAGAACATTCATTAAAAATCAAATGTATTTTCTTTGAGTTCTCACACAGAAAATTTCATTTTTATGTAAGTCTGATACAACAATAAATATTTTACAAATCAGACATTTCATTTTTAAATCTATATAATTCTGAATGCACTATAGACAAATAAGATCTTTACCAATTTCACTTCATTTAACTTACACAAGGCTTCCATTAAAATTCCATCACACCTTGAAAATTATCTGCAGCTTTTAAAAAAACACATGATCTAAACTTTATATGGAAAGAAAAGTTTTATGTAGCAATCCAAAAACTGAGAAAAACAAGAAAGGTAAGAAGCATTTCTTAATACAAAAAAATGACAAAAATGCCATTTATGTGTGAGTTTCTTTCTTTTCATTGATAACAGTCATCCATCCAGAGTCCAAAACAATTGATTTTAAAATTGATGCTTAAAATACTCCAATGTCACTGAAAAATCTATTATTTTAGTGGCACTATTAAATGGCAAAGTAGGATATCAGATTAGAATGTTCAAACTCCTGTACTAAAGTGAATGAGACGTTTACATTCATGCCAGATGTCATCTGTTACGCATTACCAGACAGTTTGGCAATCAATAATCCCAATTTTTAATGGAAACTTACTAAAACATTACAAAAACACTTCTTACCTTTTACATATTTCCAGACTGCTATAGAAAATACAATTATATTTGAAGTATGGGCTTTATAGTAGGAATCTCTGTTAAAATATGGAGAAGATCAACAAAAGAACCTACACCAGTGAAATTCTATGGACTGATTTTCAAAGTTAGAAATAAGAAAATCCACTGCTAATGGAAGCCCTGCACTGTGCAAATATAGTGTGGTATATATTAAACAATCACACATTTGAGGTATTAGCTGGAAAATATATTTATATATATATATTTATATATACACCTATACATGGACACATCCACAGAATATTCACAAATCTATTGGCCCCAAAACCAGCAGATAATAAAATTAAATGAAAAGAAATTACATACCAACAGGAAAGTTACAAGGAATTTACAAAAGATGTGGTTACATAATCCTTAATATAAGGAATATGTTCTGAACTAGTGTTTTGAGGGAAAATGTTTCCATTTATATGAAACTGTCTATTTAATAGTAATAAAACCAGAAAGGAAGCCTGAATTCGAGGACTGTATTGCCTGCCAGATGATTAAGGGATGTACAAGAGTTCTTTTTAAAGCTGCTCATTCTATGCACTTGTTCTTAAAAAAAAAACAAAAACAAAAACCCAGAAACTATGACGTTATTATGAGACTATATAGAGAATTTTACAAACTTTAAGCAGTAGTCCAATGTGGCCAAGAGACAAAGTCATTCAGCTATCTAATACAGATTAAAATTAAGATCTATTATTCATTTTCAGAAGATTTTCTGTTTAAAAAATAGATTATAAATGCCCTTTCAGTTGGCTACTCAGTATGAAGACAGACAACAGTATAGTAATACTGAACACAAGCTTCATATGGAGAAGCTAAGTAAGTGCCCAAATTCTCCTTTTGAATCTTTTGGTCCTTTGACATAATTCTTACTTAACTAAAAAGACGGCTTATTGGTCCTCAGGCCAACATCATGGAATATTTCACTGCCTTTACACAGGTGGGAGTTTTTAAATGAAATCTGTTGAATGAATTATTAAGTAATATTAACATGTCACATCTGTTAAATAACACCTGCATTTAAAAATATTACAGATCAACAAAGGGAAGTCAAGAGGTTAATCATTTCTCTCAGTATCTATTTTACATACTAGTGTAACTAAAGATGCAACAGGAAGAACACTTAAGCATTAAAGTGCAATTAAAATAAAGGGCCGGAATTCTATCTTCCTGTTCTTAACAATAAAACCTGAGGTGACATACAAGCAGAGAGGCCTAATGCACTGGCACACGTGCACCTTAAGGATTTACTTTTCCCCTACCAAATCTTTGTAGATCATAAATAAGAATGGAATGATTATGAAACAAATACTTATTTAAGCATTCAAATGCAGTCTGTTCCCAAAACATAGTTTCACTTATTATTTCTCATTGTTGAGAATTAAATTCTCAGATTTGCTCATGATAAATTCCAAAACTTACAAAGGACTAACACCTATTGGGAAACAAAAAAATCAAAAGAGGAGGAGAAAAGATACTATTTACTTTCTCCCAAATTCCAGCAAGAACACTGATGTCTGTGTGTGTGTTTAAAAGGGATAAAAATGTAAAGCATTAATAAACGTAATTGTTTCCAGACTTCTAAAATACCAGTCAGAGAAGCTAGTAAAGCAATATTCAAAGACTGAGAGCATTTAGGCAATAATTAAAATGAAGAGGACAAGTTATCACGTTAAATTGGAGAGCTCAGGTAGCTAAAAATACGATGGCAAAACATTGGGATTTTTGTTAGAAGGGCAGAAAAAGAATCTTACATTTCAAGATACTTTGATTACAGAAACAAACGTAGATTAGGTCATTTTACTTTGTAGAATTAACCCAAAATTCTAAGACACTTACTTGGGCAGGCCTTTATATCATGACATAGGTGACATTAAGGACTTACTCTTTACTTGCATACTTTACATGTAGCTTAAATTGTCAGGCACTCGATCGGTCCTTTACCGAAGTCATTTGAACATTTTATCAAGCACATTTTATGAAATTTAATGTAATGCAACTGAAATATAATACTGTCCAAAAGCCATGTATGACTTCATAAAATATAACTTCACTTAACATGATAACTTCACCTGTTCCTTTAAAATCAGGATTAAGGGAAAAACAATCAGTCAACAAGAGTTCAATTCACATAAACATCAATCACAGTAGCGTAAATTTCCCATTAAAACCAGAAAATTAATGGATGGAATTTTTAATTTAAATTTTTATAAGTTTTTGGGTGCATACAAACTTTCAGTTAATTAGAATGCTATTACTTTATTTTTTTAAGAAACTCATTCTATAGGGTGAAGAAAACATTTTAGATTATATTTTCTTTTAGGCACACTATTTTTTTAAGGTTACATTTCTAAAGAAAGTTGGTTAAACTGTCCAGTTTTTCTCGGACAGTTATCTTGTTTAGTTAAATGACTAATTCAATCAAGGCATTTCTATTGATAAGAGAACATTTAAAAAGAATGGTCATTTCAGAAGTTCTATTCAACATATGCTATATAAATCATACTCAGGAAAAAAAACTTCAAATAAAAGAACATCACACTCTAACTAGCATTCTCCCACACATAGAAAAAAAAACAAAATGTGTTTATGTTCCATTAAATGAGTATGAAAGCAAAATTATTAAAATACTACAACTTGTTAAAACATAGAAGACTAGAAATCAAATAGCTTCATATCCAATATATAGGCACCAAAAACTTCAATTTCCAGCTGATTTTTCTAATTTACATTTTTGGATGTAACTGTAAGGAGCTTATTCCTATAGGATTAATTGAATTACTTAATGGTGAATAAATTTGAGCTCAAATTTTGTAAAGATAACCTGCTATAAATCACTATTCTACCTGCTGCTATATTTCTGCTCACTGCGTATGGCCAAACAGATCATGCTCTGATCAAGTAAGTGTGCTGTAATCTACATATATGTTTAACAGTTGGCAATCAGGTTAAAAGGCACAAGCTTCATTTTAGTAGTAATTTTTCTTATTACTTAGACAATAGTAAGAACCCATTTACTTTTGGATCCTGCTTAAATGATCACTAAGAAAAAACTGTAGATTTCCACGGGGCAAGGAGTAAAACAGGTAGGTCCTTTTCTTCATAAATCTTACCAGCCTTCAAAGATGTACATATGAACATTTGGGGGCCTTTTAGTTATTGGAATTGCAAATGATATAACTGCAATTTACTGTTGAAGACCCTTTTTGGTTAATATTTATATAGCCATTTCCTCATATTTTCTTTAAAATCTATCGGTACAGTATTTCATTTCTATGCATGGCTTAGCAATTCATAAACTAAATAAATAGCAAACTGATACTTTACACCAGTTCATTTATCTCAATATATACTTTAGAATATAATGGCAATATTAAAAATATCAATTTTCTCTAAGCTGATAATGCTACAAGATTTTACACAAGTTAAACAGCTTCTGTTTTTTTCTTCTCTTTTTGATAAAGTTTCATTGTAAACTCCACACATTTGACATCTGACAAGAAAAATGTAATTTTGTCATAAAACATTTATTCCATCAATTTAAACTAAAGTGTCTCATGGAGTTAAACCCAAAAGAATTTAAATAAAAAGGCAATAAACTGTATATACACAAAATAATCATTCCATAAATATTTACATGACAAGGGAAAAAAATGGAAGATCTAAAAACCAGAAATTGCGACAGGTATGATAATCCTTTCTCAAGACATTTTTAGTTAGGAATCATATAAGCTTTTAAAGTAAAAATAATTACAGAAGCATAACTAAAATAATAATTTTAGTTTCCATTTTCTTACTATTTAAAGGAGCCAGTAGATCATAAACAGTCCAAGATTTCAGAATCAACTATTCAGTTTAGTTTTCAATATCAAATCTTTTTCTGTAGCTCTCATGATGAAACTAAACTTACAGAAAAAATAGAAAGTACTCTAAAAGGTATAAATAAAATTCCCACTCATCCTCCTTTATAAATACTGGTCAGCCGCTCCAGCTCTTTACAGTTGTCCATGCTTAAGGCTTCTGCCTTCCTTCGGAGTCGTTCATCATGGTAAACTTTTGCTGCATACTGCATATCTGTTTCTGTTAACAAACAAAAATATTTTGCAAAGTAAATAAGATCAACTAGTTGTTTAAACTCATGATGCTTCATAGAAGCCCTTCAATATATTTCTATTAACTGTTTTTTGTTTTTAAATTTATCTGGCTAGGCCAGGTCTTAGTTGCAGCACACGGGATCTTCACCTTCACTGTAGCATGTGGAATCTTTAATTTTGGCATGTGAACTCTTAGTTGCTGCATGTAGGATCTAATTTCCTGACCAAGGATCGAACTGGAGACCCCGGCATTAGGCGCTCAGAGTCCCAGCCACTGGACCACCAGGGAAGTCTCTTATTAGCTGTTTTCTTTTCTTTTTTTTTTTTTTTTAAAGAAATCCAAGTACTACACCTAAAAGCCATGTGGAGTCCTACCACATAAAATAAATACAAGTTGCTCGAGAAAAGAAATAAGGATAGTATCTTATCAGCTCTTTCCCTCTTCCACTCCTGTCCCCAAATGTTTAAAAACAACTGCTCTAAAGCATCCTCTTGATCTCTTTCCCCAAAGATATCATATGCTATTCAGTACTGTCAGTGGTTGTTTTTGCTGTGACCTTTATTAAAGTTCCAGATTAATTAATTATGCTGAGGTCTGAGTAGAAAAATCTACAATCTTGTTCTGAGTTTATCTGAATTAATGCAGGGGCCTAGGTTCGATCCTTTCATGCCACAGCTAGAGATCCAAGTGCTACAACTAAGATCTGGCACAGCCAAATAAACCAATAATTTTTAGAAACCATATATACTAAACTTATTGAAGGAACAAAAAAAAGAAAAAAAAACCTTGCTATACAATCAGAGTAGTGTATTTAGCAATAAGTACTTTTGAGCCTTCCTTCAATATGCAGGTAACATTAGTAAAGAAATACAGACTAGAAATCAAACATTCTTCAGGGAACTTATTCCTTGTCATTTTCCTGGTAGTCTCAGCCATTTCACTATTAACACTTCTAAAGGGTGGGAGCAGTGTAGATAAGATGTAACCAAAAACAGAAACTAAATTAGAAGACATCAATCAGGATGATATTCAAAATAAACTCAAAGATAAGTGTATATTTGTAAAAATCTTCAGAAATGATCAATCAGGTTAGGATTTAACCAATCAATCAAAATCATTCCACTGCTTTTATTTACAAGTGCTGCTGCTGCCGCTAAATCGCTTCAGTTGTGTCCAACTGAGCAAAAATCCATCTGCAAGTGATTCTTTTCAAGTGAGGTAGATAAACCAAAAAGTTCACAGAGCTAATAAATGGCAGAATCTAGATGCCAATTCAAATCTTTACCTAGCTTAATATTCTTTCCATTAATTACCTCAAATTACTGCTTGTATTTTATAAAACACCCATTTTTTACCAATCTAGACCTCTGACAGTATTAGAAGTGACTTCAAAACAGAAAAATGCTGGTGAAAGAATATCTAAGCCTTTAACCTATACATAGATGTGCTGAATTTGCTGAATTTTATTTAAAAAATTTCAAATATATACAAGTTAAAGAGTACCACAATAAACATTCTAAAGCCCTTTATCTTGATTGACTAATTTTTCATATTCTGTCAAATCTGCTTTAGCGTTCTACAGTAAAGGCTGCTGTTATTGTTGTGGCGGCCATTATTTTGTAGAACTTTTTGAGAGTAAGTTACAGGCATCATAACCTTTCATTCTTAATACTTCAGCAAGTTTCTCCTAAGAACAAGGGCATTCTCTTATATAAACATAATACAATTTTCAAATCCATAAATTTAACAATGACATAATACTATTAGACATAATACTATTATCTAATACATAGTCCATATTCAAATTTCACCAATTGTCTCAATGATGTCCTTTATAACTGTTTCCTCCCACCCAGGATTCAATTTAGGATCACATGCTTTATTCAGTTGTCATGTCTCTTTGTCTTTAAGAGCTTTGCCTTGTTTCATTGATATTTTTGAACACAAGCAAGTTGTTTTATAAATAATGACATTAAAACAGATTTAGCTAAAACTTCTGATAGTAACTTTAAAAGACACATGTAAATGTGTACAATATAGCTGTAGACAATGTGGTATAGTGGACAGAAGATGGACTGAAGGGTCCATGAAACCAACTGATAGTGATCTTGTTGAACTAGTAAGAGATTAAATTATGAAAAAAAACAAAAACAAAAACAAAAAAACCACTTGGCTCATGCTAGGTAAAGAGTAAAACAAAATTATAATAAATAATAATATAGAATATATATGGGTACAAGGCATTATGCTAAGTGTTAACAAATATTATCTGTTCTGGTCCACATTTTAATGATGAAATAACTGAGATTTAGAGAGGTTAAGTAACTTGGCCTAGGTAACTGTGTTGCTGAAGCCAGGATCTTGCAAAGGATTCCCAGTCAACACTTTAAACATAACATTACACTTTCATCCATAAATGTGAATATCTTTCCTTCTTTCTATTTATGCAGCCATTTCCTTATCATTTAAGGTAATAGAATATAAGCATGCAAAACTCAAAAATCAACCATTTTTGGTTGGGGACTAGAACTTGTATTTGAAAGTGATATATCTAATGTGCTCATCATTCTTTTAGCACAAAATAGGTAGGCCTTTCATTCATTCATTCATTCATTCACGTGTGTGTGAGTATTAGTTGCTCAGCTGTGTCTGACTCTGTGACCCTGTGGACTGCAGCTCACCAGGATTCTCTGTCCATGGAATTCTCCAGGCAAGAATACTGGAGTGGGTTGCCATTCCCTTCTCCAGGAGATCATCCTAACTCAGAGTCTCCCACATTGCAGGGAGATTCTTTACCATCTGAGACACCAGAGCCCTGTCATTATTCATACGAATCCATTACTCATTCATACAACAATTGTGCAAGGTACTACAGATTAAAAAAATTAAGTGAAATAAAATTAAATAAATAAAATTTGGTAAATACTTAAGACATTTGGCTAATGCACAGTTTCTCAACCTCAACAATACTAGCATATAGGGCCAGATAATTTTGTTGTGGAGGCTGTTCTGTGCGCTGCAGAATGTTTCAGCGGCATCCTGGCCTTAACCCATTTAGATGTTAGAAGCAATCTCTTCTATTCCAACCCTGTGCTGATGCACATAAAGTTTCCAGACACTGTCAAATGTCCACTGGGAGGTGGAGCAAATCATTCCCAGTTGAAAACCACTAAGGTAACCTTCTCTACATTGAGAACATATTGATTCACAGACTCAGAGTCTCAAACACCAAGGAGGTTTCTACTCTAACTATCAGTTATAGATGAAGAAACCAAGGCTAGAGATAAGAACTCTCTGAGAAATATATAAAGGTAATGTTTTAACAAAATTTCCCTAGTAGATAAGAGATAATGTTAACTGCTTCCATTTTCTGAGTATTTACTGCATGTGAAACACTTCAGCTATTCCCTGATTTAATTTTCATAACAAAACCATAAAGTTAGGTATTAATGAGAAGACTATAGAGCACTCTGCCTAGATTGTGAAAGTAAATAGGTTTTGAATCACAGATTACCTTAATGACCTTGGCAAGTTATTAATTAATCTCTCTTTGGCACAGTTTCCTCATATGCAGATTGGGTATAACGGCCTCAAAGTGTTGTTGTAGATTTTAAATAAGTTAATATATATGAAATGCTTGGGACAATGACTGAGAAAATAGGTATTATATAAACTATAGTTATTCCTCTTCCCACTCATCATCATCATCCATCTTATACATGAAGTTAGAATATTTGGTACTAATCACTCAGCTAAAAATTTCAGAGCTAGGATTCAATTTCAGTCTATTTAATTCCAAAGTCTATACTATATAATCTACTTTATGACTTGGAACAGACCAAAAACTATAATAAACAGTTCACAAGGAACATTTCAGCAGATTCTTACGGTCAATCTTTTTATAGATACAACTACTTAAATTAAGGAAGCTGAGGCTGGAAGATGCTAAACAATTAAGTATTCATAGAACTTTTCTACATACAAAATAAGTAAAGGAAAATGAATTGTCAACAAAGCTCATTGTACACTAACAGTGCTACCTGTTGAAGCTAAATTAATGAAGAGTTTCAAAGTTAATTCTGAAACAGGATGTATATTAAAACTGATGACATTGTTTATGTGAAGACTTTCTTTCTTAGTGCATCATAAAATAATGATGCATGTTACAACCATCAACATCTTAAATACAATGAAATTTGATACTATCTACTTATTCCACCTATAGTTACTAAGAACAACAATAACACAAATACCATTGTTTTTGCTACATGCCAAATATTGTTATAAGGCTACAAGTACATTAAAACACATTGTCTTGCTTAAGTACCAGGCTCCAGATAGGTGCCAGGCAATTTTAGAACATCCCTTGAGTAAGGAAGGAAATCTTCAGTAATCAATTCCAACACTAAATAAGTTTTTAAATGTTAAACATTTAACATATGTTAAACATTAAACATAAAATTTAAATGTAAACTTACTTTGTTGTCTTTCTTTCCAGCAATTATTTCGAATATTAGTCACATAATCTTCTTCCACACTCTTTTCTACCTTTTGTAGTAACATTCCTTTATATTCATTTTTAAAGTCCTTGTTGACATAATAAATAACACCCAAGTTTTCTGTCTGCATTTTAATTGTTTGTCCTGATCCACTGTAAAAGAAATGTTTGATCATTATTTTTAGTTAAAATTGTACATTCTGATCTGCTTCTACAAACCAAGTAACAAAAACAATTAAAAATAATTTAAAGTTACTATTGGTAATCAAGTATTTATATAATTTCAAATTACCTAAAGCTACTTTTTTATGTGATAAAAAAGTAATCATATTTTAATACATTATGTTCTATAAGTTCTCTCAATTTTTAGTTAGCAAAAATCTTATTTGGAAGAAATAAATTATTTGTAGACCAATCATTTTAATACTATAAAAGAACTGGTGATATGGTTTTACAAAGTTTCCTTTATATTCATTGTATTATACTAGTTTTTTAGAATGTATACTGCATTAAATTTGCTTTGTCCCGATCGCTTATAGAATACAATATGTTGTGGAAAAATACATAAAAAGTAATATTTGCTTTTATTTAATTAATATTTTATAAACAGAAAAATAACATCATTTCCACTTTAATGACACAAATCTATGTATGTAACATCAATCACAATTCTACTTTTGTCTTTAAAGTATTTTTGTCTTCTGAAGGTTTCTGTCTTTGATGTCAACCCATTACCTATGACATTAAATTGCTATCAAGTTCGAATATAGTACTTCTGTCCTTATCCATAATAGAATAGAAATGTAAACTAACATAATACAAACTTACTGCTTTAGGTAAACTATCTGTAAAATTAAAGATTTTTAAATGGTACACATGAATTAACAGAAGATTTGTCACTTAAAAGTTTAAAAGTGCACAGGGCCCTTTAAAGTTATCTAAGTAAAAAAACAATTTGGGGGGCAAAACTTCACTTAGCTACTTACGATCTGGGATATAAGGAATAAGGAGGATTAGAGACCATCAACTGGCTTAATAATGATACGAGGATCAATACGATAATGGGCATCAGCTGGATAAACACAGAAAAACCTCCCTGTAAAAAATCATCAAAGAATAACAATATTGCAATGTAACTGTAGTTGTCAATAATCCAACAGTTGTTGAACATTTTTAGAGGCAGAAATGACATTTGAGGTCATCTGATTCAGTGCTTCCAAATCTACCTGGTCAAACCAACTTCCTGGGATGATTCTTAAAAATACAACTTCTTAGGTGCTTCACCTAGAGATCCTGACACTGATCTGGAAAACACTGATATAACCTGTTCATGGGGTTGTCAAGGCAAGAGTACTGAAGTGGTTTGCCATTCCTTCTCCAGTGGACCACGTTTTGTTAGAACTCTCCACATGACCCCGTCCATCTTGGGGGCCCTACATGGCATGGCTCATAGTTTCATTGAATTAGACAAAGCTGTGGTCCATGTGATCAGTTTGGTTAGTTTTCCATAATTGTGGTTTTCATTTTGTTTTTTCTTCCTTGGAAGAAAAGCTATGACTAACCTAGACAGTATATTAAAAAGCAGAGACATTACTTTGCCAACAAAGGTCTATCTAGTAAAAGCTAAGGAGAAGGCAATGGCACCCCACTCCAGTACTCTTGCCTGGAAAATCCCATGGGCAGAGGAGCCTGGTAGGCTGCAGTCCATGGGGCTGCTAAGAGTTGAACACGACTGAGTGACTTCACTTTCACTTTTCTCTTTCATGCATTGGAGAAGGAAATGGCAACCCACTCCAGTGTTCTTGCCTGGATAATCCCAGGGATGGGGAGCCTGGTGGGCTGCTATGTATGGGGTCACACAGAGTCGGATACGACTGAAGCGACTTAGCAGCAGTAGCAGCAGCAGTCAAGGCTATGGTTTTTCTAGTAGTCATGTATGGATGTGAGAGTTGGGCTATAAAGAAAGCTGAGCATCAAAGAACTGATGCTTTTGAACTGTGGTAGTGGAGAAGACTCTTCAGAGTCCCTTGGACTGCAAGGAGATCCAACCAGTTAATCCTAAAGGAAATCAACCCTGAATATTCATTGGAAGGACTGAGGCTGAAACTCCAATACTTTGGCCACCTGATGAGAAGAGATGACTCACTGGAAAAGACCCTGATGCTGGGACTGAAAGCGGGAGGAGAAGGGGACAACAGAGGATGAGATGGTTGGATGGCATCACCAACTCAATGGACATGAGTTTGACTAAGCTCTGGGAGTTGGTGATGGACAGGGAAGCCTGGTGTGCTGCAGTCCACGGGTCACAAAGAGTTGGACATGACTAAGGGACTGAACTGAACTGAACTGATATAACCTGATCTCATTTTACAGATGAGGAAGTTCTCTGTCTCCCTCTTTTTTTTTTTTCCATGCAGAGACTCTATCAATATGCAGCAGGTTGCAAAACTATTTTTACCTTGGATTTGAGGGTGGAATGTGGACACTGATGAAAATGTTAGAGCTGGGGCCCAGATCTTTTAATTTCTAGTCTAGAGCTCTTTCCATTTACCTTTTTCCTTCGTATAATTTAACTGCTATATGCAATGAAGTATAACTGTATTAGAACAAGGAAAGTTACTTCTAATTTAAGTTTTTCAGTATTAATTCCAAATTCTTTAGACACAACAGTAAGAATTTACCTTAGGAACATGAACATTTACAGTTTATCTTCATTAGAATCATAGAATATCAAATGTGAACATGTCATATTGCCCAACCACCTGCCACCCTGACTTCTCCTGGTCCTTCAACATCCCTAGGGGATTCTCTAGTCTACGCTGAACACCTCTGGCAAAAGAAAACTCATTACTTCCTTTTTAAAACAACGTGATCTGTTTTCAGACAATTCTATCCTTTTCCTGAGCTGAAATCTGCCATTTTCTGATTTCTAATCATATCATAAACATACATCTCCTCTTTCTTCTTCTCTTTCATGTCCACTATGTCGATGCTGATGTTGATTGCTATAACCAGCTCGTCCATTTGAAAATGAATGTACACTACCTAGAAAATTGAAAGCAAGGTTAAATTAGGGAGAAAAGTTATGATCGGAAAAATTATATTTTCCTTTATATTTTTATTTTTTAATTACTAAAATAATGCACATTTGAGTAATGAACACTTATTGCCCTCCTGTAAATGAAGAGTGGACAAAACCCAGAATGGTTTTTCTTTGTTTCCCTTAAAGTAAAGGAGAAACTCTTTCTTGATGAAAATTCGAGTAAGAATTCCTCTCTAATACTGCATACAAACAGGACTTTTGTTGTGGCTGGTTGATTTTACAAACCTGGGATCATTAATCTGAAACTCTGCCTTCTGCATTTATCAACGAATCACAAGTATCTCTAGAAATCAAATGATACTACTTTCATTCATTTAAAAAAAACAAGCTGTATATCATACAAGCTGTATATCATACAGGTGGACCACAACTTTTCAACGTTTTCTTGTTGATGACATTCAAGTTGTTTTCAAAAAAGGTGACCAGTGAGCAATGGCTATCTCTGATAAAGTAAACTATGTTAAGACAAGCACAAAAACTGCAAATCAATGATCAGAAAGGCACTATTTCCTGAAAGATTTCTAATTGTCCCTAGCATATTTTTAGTCCAAATTATTAGTCTGAATAATTTTTCTATGAGAGGGAATTACATATCCTAATACATCTCAAGGTTATATTTTCAGTCATTAATTTGTTTTACATATCCTCTTTCTTTCAAGGACATTTTACAAAATATCTTATCAATGACCACAATGTTTCTCAATAATATTCAGACAGTGCTACCAGGCCAAATTATACTGCTACATTCATAAAGACTCTCCCTAATTTTGAATGGGATGTTTAACTCAGCACCTTTTAAAACTGTGGTAAACAAGACTAGAGCTACAATTTTAAACACCTTAGAGAAGCTACTCTTTAAAAAAATTAATTTCCACACAAGCAACTCACAGTAAATGTAAGTAAAACTCAATACTACATATGCTGTACTATAAACTCTATTTACTTAGTAGTGCTCCTACAGCACTTTGATAGCCTAGTTCAAGTAATTATTTCTATCTTAATGTAATGTAAGTTGTTAAAACCCATTTTATCTAAAACCAATGATTCAGACATTTTAATATTTCAATGGAAATATCTCTACATGTATTCATAATGTATCTATAATGTTATTAGTGAAATATCTATGAAGATCTTCAAAGAAACCATGTCAAACAGTCCTCCAAGAGACAGATTACTTCCTATAGTTGTAACAGCATTTAACTAAGACATTGCCACTTGATTTCTTACTTATAGATCCTTTCTTCAGCTTTATGTAAAATACAGAATATCTTTTTAAAATTAAAATATATTCTGGGAAAAAGACAGACTTACAATAAAGCTAATAAGTCTACATTTTTCTCCTATTTTTATGAAGAACTATCACAGGATCATAATACTATAAGAAATGTCAGAGGGAGGTACATAAATCTCTAAATAGCCTAATTGGTGGTGAGGATCTCTAGCTTCATAAAATATAATATTTATAATTAACACTAAAATACCTGAAGGAAATCCACCACCAAAGAATATATTAAACAAATCTTCTGGAGTTATATCAGCTTCACAACCTCTATGGAAATTAAATCTACCATTGTTCTGCTGATTACATGCTTGTTCTTCATTGCCTGTGAGGTCATACTGCTTTCGTTTTTCTGGATTGCTTAAAACAGCATAAGCATTTCCAATCTCTGAAAAAGTAATGAGAAGTTGATGAGCAAAGTTTTTACATTAAAAAGACTGTGCCATATAAAAACTACTTGTCAAACAACAACAAAAAATACTTGAGGTTAATCAGAAGAAAAACACAACAGTAACAATTTTATTTCAAGGTATTATATAAATTACTTATAATTATATGTATTGCCTCCCAATACAATTTTTATACTGTACAGTCTCCCTACTGCCTTGAACATAAAGGAATGCCCATCTTGCTTTCTTACTATTGTGCTCTGCCCCTAATAGCCTGCTATTATTTCCTTTTGAGTATCCTAATCTAGTCACTCACTAGTAACAGCAATAGCTACCAACTGCCAGGCTCTGAACCCAAATATCTTATTACATTATCCATTATTATCCCCACTTTACAGATGAAATCCCGAGTTTCAAAAGGGTTAGGAAACTTGTTCAAGATCAAAGTTATTTTAGCATAGTAAGTAAACTCTCTACAACCTACACCATAAAACTTCTTTTGCACACTCCAGCCCAGAGTGAGCTATTCTTCATTCTAATCGTGAACAATTTATTTCTCTTAAACTGTCAACTCCATGAAGGTAGGAACTGTGTGTTTCACTGCATAATCCCTATGGTCTAGCATAAAGTTTGAATTTTAAAAAAATGAATCCATATAGTTTCTAGTTTTCCTATCTTACTTTACTACTTTTGTGATATTCATAAAAAGTTCAATTTCCTATCTCATATTTCCATGTCCAAAAGAGCACATTAATTACCAAAATGTCTTCTTGAGGTAATTTACAAAAACTGTACTGCTTTTATCTAACAGCAGGAATTACCCTGTTCTTATTCTGAAATTTCTAATAACTAATCATTTCACAAATACAACTTGCTTCTCAAACTAGATCATAAGCCTCTTGCATATGGGATTATTTTAAAAATACTTTCTGGATCCCATGTGGTGGTTGTCATAGGTACTGAACAAGCAAATAGATGCTCATTAGGAAGTTGTTTCTGGATGACTACATATCACATTGAAATTAACTATATGCAGATACTCTGGAACTTTTTTCTGATTCAGAGAGAGCTTTCCAGTTATCTGTGAACATTATGGAATGAAAATTTAGGTGAATAGTCCATTTATCTTGAGGAGATGGCCCAAAACTTTCTTTAGATTTCCAAATAAATCTATGACTCAGAAATATAGCAATCATTTATAATGTTGCTCCAGTGGGAAAGCATAATCAGAGATCCAAGTAATGTACTTATAAACACCACCAAGGTACATACCCCAAAAGAAGCATATCTATCAATATCTGCCAAAGTTGTACTTCCAGTATTAATAACAGTTTTAGGATTCTTAACCTTTATACACTGAACCTACTTCAGGTTCATAATGTGATTAATTTTTAAACTATTAACATGTTGGCAACTTAATTCTACTTCTAAGGCTTTGCTATAAAAATAATTTCCAAATGCTATGATATTTTAGATGATATTTTTGGAAAATTGTCATAATTCATAATTGTACATGTAAGACAATTTAGTCTATCTACTGTGACTAATTTACTATTTATTTACCTTGTGCTATACCTATAATCAAGACCTTTTTTCAGTTCATTATCTTAAAAATTAAAACCAAAATTCATTTTGGTATTCAAAGCCTCACAAAGTACATTCCATCTCAGTGTTAAAGATACATTCCACTTTATTCATTTTCCTTTAATTACACTGTTTATTTTGAGGTTAACTTTAGATTCATATGAAGTTGTAAAGAGTAACATAGATAGGCTCTTCTACTCATTACCTGATTTCCCCCATGGTAGTACCTTATAAAATTATTATATCAAGGAGACTGACATTGATAACAATCAGTATATAAAACATTTCCAGCACCACTCAGGCTGCCCTTTTATACCCATACCTACTTCCTTCTCCTTCCCCTTTTAACTGCCCACAACTACCAACTTGTCTTCTCTATTTCTGTAATTTTGACATTACAAGAATGTTAAATCAATGGAATAACAGTATATAAATGGAATGAAATCTCCTAGATTGACCTTTTTCAATCAGCATAGTTCTTTGGAGATTGATCCAAGCTGTTTATAAGTCATTCATTCCTTTTATTGCTGATCAGTTCTCCATGGTATGCATGTATCACTGATTCACTAATCACCCAGTGAACAACACCTGCGTTGTTTCTACGTTTTGGTTATTACAAATAAAACTGCTATGTACATTCATGAACCGGTTTGTGTGTAAATATATATTTTTATTTCTAGGATAAATTCCTAGAAATGCAATTGCTGGGTTGTCTATTAGTTAAATACTAAGTTTTGTGAGAAACTGCCAAACTGTTTTACAGAGTGACTATGTCATCTCATAACCCATCAGCAATGTGTAAGTGATCCAGTTACTCTCTATCTGTACCAGTATTTGGTGTTGCTACTTTTTTTTATTTTAACCATTCTGATAGGTGTGCAGTACAATCTCATTTTGGTCTTACTTTGCAATATCTCTAATGGCTAATGAATGATACTAAAAACTTTTCACATGCACACTTGATATAATCTTTAGTAGGATGTCTCTTCATGTCTCATATCCATTTTCTAATCGGGTTGTCTATTTTTCTTAATTGGGAGTTTGGGGAGATCTTTATATATTCTGGACACTAGTCCTTTGTCAGATAGGTAGGTGCTTGACAAATATTTTCTCCTTCCTTGTTGCTTGTCTTTTCTACTACTTTATAGCATCTTTGCAAAGCAAACAAAAATTGTTTTGATCAAGTCCAACTTATCTACTTTTTGTGTTATAAACTGTCTCGTGTTAAGTTTTAAGAAGTCATTACATAGCCTAAGATCCTAAAAATTTGCTCCCATGATTTTTTGCTAAAAGTTGAAGTACCGTTTTATACTTCATAAGATTCATGTTGAAATCATTCTTATATAAAGCATGAGACTTATTTCAAGGTTAAATTTTGTTGTCTGTTTTGCCTATGAATGTCCAGTTGCTCCAAAACTATTTTGTTGAAAAGGCTATCTTTTCTCCACTGAATTGATTTTGCACCTCTAATCTCTATGGGTTCCCATCCGGTTGCACTGATCTATGTGTCTCTCCTTCTGCCAATTCTATACTATTTTGCTAACCATAGTTATAATGTAAGTCCTAAAATCCGGTACATTTATTACTCCTACTTTAATGAATCATTTATTTAGGTTTTTTGTATTTCCATATGATTTTTAGAATAAACTTCCTTTTATCTACAAAGAAGTCTGTTAAGATTTTGACAGAAATGTATTAAATGTGCGTATCAACTTGAGGAGTCTTGACATCTTTACTACTGTGTCTTTCAGTCTATGAACATGATATATCATTCCATTTATTTAGATCCTCTCTGATTTCTTTCATTAATATTATATAGTTTTCAGCATACAAATCTTACAAAAGTTTTGTTAAATTTACACCTAAGTATTTCTTGTGTGTATGTGATTATATATAGTAATGCATTTTTAAATTTCAGTGTCTATATATTAGTATGCAGAAATACACTAAATAGTATACATTAGTATGCAGAAATATATTAAATAGTAATTGATCTTTTTATGTTTATCTTATGCCCTGAAATCTTGCAGGATTCACTTATTAGTTCTAGGATTTTTTTTCTTTTTGGTACATCCCTTGGTATTTTATACATGATCATGTTATTTGCAAATAGGGACAGTCTGTATGCCTTTCATTTCTTTCTCTCACCTAAATGCACTGATTAGAATTTCCAACACTATGCTGAATAATTTATATTTGTTTTGTTTTATAACTAATTTTCAGTTGTACTTTAGTGTGAATAACAGGGAAAAGTCGTCCTGAAAGTGGAAGTCCTCACTGACTTCCCTCACTTCCCTCATTCTCATACCCAAGTTTCTGCCATCTTCTCTAACCAAAGAAATCATACTCATCTTGAGAATACATAATTCTCACCTATAACATGAAAGTTTCTCCAATTACTCTGATTGTAACTCTACTGTATCTTTCTGGCTTTTCTTTGGACATCTTTATTCTGTGTTTTGAATTTTAATTACATTCAGTCTTCTGGGAGATCCTAGGTAAATATGAATCTCTTTGAGATTCACATTTTCTTACTTGCACAGGGATGACACCAGTCCCTGTTTAGTTCAGAAGTTTAATAACATTAAAGTTTTAAAAATGGGAATGAAAACTATAAAATGCTTGTTGAATGTTAAGTATTACTATTATTCCAAATGTTCTGTGTGAGATTTGTCTCCTCTTCATAAATTACAAATCCATTTAATAAGAGGATATCTCATATTTTCTTCTTGTATTTCTCTAGAAGAACTAGCTCATAAGGTAGAGTGACTTCTCTATTCTTAGAAATTCACTCTAGATGTTAAGAATACTGAGGGGGTTCTCTGGTAAAGAATCCACCTGCCAATGCAGATGACACAGGTTCAATCCCTGGTCCAGGAAGATCCCACCACATGCCTCGGATCAACTAAGCTCGTGAGCCACAACTATCGAGCCTGTGCTCGAGAGCCCGGGAACCACAACTATTGAAGCTCATGTGCCCTAAAGCCTGGCTCTCCAACAGGAGAAGCCACCACAATGAGAAGCCTATGCAACATTACTAGAGAGTAGCCCCTGCTTGCCACAACTAGAGAAAAGCCCATGTAACAGTGAAGACCTAGCACAGTCAAAAAGAAAGAAAGAAAAAAAAGAATACTGAACCACCAAAACCTGACATAGGCAGTAGCATCTGATCCATTATTATTTAACGAACAAACATATAGTTAATCAACGCCCTTTGTAATCAGATTCATGCGTATGTCAACAGGCACATGTATTATTCAAACAGTCTGTGAAATACTTGGAGTCTTTGAAGATAATGCAGACAGGGCATATTTTGAAAATATCCACATCAGAGAGAAGGAAAGGGATCCATTTCAAATATTTTTAAAGGTATGTTTATATATATTATGCAAGTTACTGTCTAGATGTATATAAAATATTCCCTTCCTTGAGAAATTCACAAACGTAATTAAAGGACAAAGAGCTACATGAACTTAAGAATTCATTTAATCTGTCCTCTTTGATGGTAAGTTATTTTTAAAGTTTTACAAAACACACAACGAAAATATATCTTCTATGTAATCTCATTCCTTTAACTAATTGTCTCTTTTTCTATCCTTGAAGGAAATTAAAAAAAAAAAATGGTTTCCATCTTCTGTAAAATGTATTTTAGCAGTCACAGAGCAATAAATCTATACTTACCTCTTATACAAACAAAAAACTATAGTCTTTATTTAGACTAAATAGCTTGGTATCCCAGACACAGAAGTTAAGATCAATTGATTAAAGAGAAAATAAGATGATTCAGAAGGTCATGAAAACATCCTATGTGCTGAATGAAGGAAACTTGCCACTTCTTTGTGATGACATACTAGCAGTAATATTTCTAATTAACTACCTTTGTTCACCAGTCTTCTGTGGCTTACAGTCTGGGTTTTATTTTTTTATAGCTGCACCATGTGGCATGCAGGACTCCCCATCCAGGGACTGAACCTATGCCCCTTGAAATGGAAGCACAGAGTCGTAACCACTGTATCACCAGGGAAGTTCCAACAATCTGGGTTTTCCATGTAGTTTCTACTCAATGAAAAATGGGTTCATCGACCACCATCCTATTACGATCCTCTTTCGTATTAATAAATTGGCATTCTGATTTACAAATAACCTTCTGTGGATTGTATAATGTGCACCTTTCCTCTACAGATGAGTCACCACCCAGCATGTTGATAAATATCGTTTCTAGTTTTGCAAATCAGAGCATTAGACTCTGAAATGTATCATATCAAAGAAGCATCACCTTTGTAAAACTTCTCTGAGTGTCTGTGTGGAGTGACATTTATATTGCTCATCTCTTCAAAACACAACACAAGCTGTAAAAGTATTGGTAGATCCACTCGCTGTTATTCTAAGACCAATAATGCTATTAATAACACAACTTCAATACAGAAATGGGAGAAAGAAGCATGTTCTTAGCATTAACAAAGAATTAATACTGAAATCATCTAACAGATCACAGACGTGCAAATAATGCACTGCTAAACATTTTAAACATCTTAAATACAAAAAATTTAAATTAAATGATTTTAATTCAGAATGTGAAAAAAGTTTTTAACTTGGTGGGGGAATATGTGGTAAAAGTTAGTGTTTTTGAGTAAAGAAGCTTTTCCTGTACTTTAAATATGCTACTTTTAATTTAAGGAAACAATCAGAGAAGGTTCTCACTGTCACAGTGATATTTCAATTCCAGTACCACTTTGGCAGCTGCTTTATTGAACTATATTAATAATCCCCAAATGTATGCTGATTGGCAACTTCCTTTAAGAAATAAAACCATTCTGGAAACAATTTTAATGGTATTTTGTTGAATGACCAATTGAGTCATCTATTTTTAGGAAAATTAAAAAAATAGTATCTCCTTTCTGTTATTCCAAGACCCCATCATTTCACCATAAACATACATTGGCTCTATGAATGCCAAATTCACAAAAACAAATAATTACAAACTTAAGCATTTTCTTATTAACCAGAAAATAACTCTTATGAATAAACTGTAATAAACATCAAATTATAAAATCAGTTCTCTCACACTTGTTTACTAAATTAACAAAATAAAACTGAAGTAATAAAGAAAATGAAGAAAAATGAGTAGTAGCTAAGAGGATAGAAACATTTAAAAAAATCATGTTAGAACTACATATGAAAAATGCAAAAAATTGTCTGGAGTTAACAGAAATTGAAGAACACTGGACAAACAATGATTATAAGTAATTTTCCAATTCTAGACAGTCTCTAATATTTTAAAAACTCACAGAAAATATACTTTGCTTTTAATTCCTTTAGAATCAGCTGGTAATTAGAAGCTCATGCATAGTCATCACACTACTTGTGTGGTAAACAAGAAAGCATGTTGTGTATCTAGAAAAGTTACTTTGAAATTTGCAAAAACTGACATGATGCTTTTGTGAAGCCAAACAGCATTTGTTTGGCTCTTGGTATAACAAGTTAAGTTTTAACGGATTTTGAGGACCCATGCTTATGCTTGTCCTCACCAGTCTAAAATGCTTATGCACCAATCTAAAGCTAGGACTTAGTATCTGAAATACTGTAAAGTGAATTCTAAAAAGAGCTTAGAAAATTGCTTTAAAAGGTTTACTTTACTTTTAAAAGCATCTGTTGCTCCAGGTGCATGGTTTTTGTCTGGATGAAACTTCAAAGCAAGTTTTCTATAAGCTTTTTCAAATCTTCATCACCAGCATCTTTGGTTACTCCAAGTACTTCATAGTAATTTTTACATTTGTTTATGCTGTGAACAAGAGAGTGTATTATAAGTAAATTTCAAGGAAGAACTTTGAGTAATACTTCTAATTTTTTATTGATTCAGTTCAGTTCACTTCAGTTCAGTCACTCAGGCATGTCCAACTCTTTGTGACCCCATGAATCATAGCACTCCAGGCCTCTTTGTCCATCACCAACTCCTGGAGTTCACTCAAACTCATGTTCATTGAGTCAGTGATACCATCCAACCATCTCATCCTCAGTCATCCCCTTCTCCTCCTGCCCCCAACCCCTCCCAGCATCAGGGTCTTTTCCAATGAGTCAACTCTTCGCATGAGGTGGGCAAAGTACTGGAGTTTCAGCTTTAGCATCAGTCCTTTCAATGAACACCAGAATAGTATAAAGAACTATTTGTAGATTGTGTTCTCAATATCAAATGATAGTTTATCCATTAAGGCTCATTGCTCCATTCTCTTTTCAACTACAGACCATTTTTCCAACCCCTCTCAATAAGAATTGACCATGAGAATGTCCTTGTACAATTTATCACAACTACAGAGAAGTAAAGCAAAGCTCATAACAAATTTGGATGGAGGGCAGAGCACATACTAAAATGAGAGAATAAGAATAATTTCATAGTACTCTTACATACATAAGAAATCCCAAAACTGCTCTCAAGATGTCACAGCTAAGGAGTAACAGACATTGCATTTCAAGAGTTTTGTTGTTGCATAATGCAAACCTAACCAAACAGCAAAGCAACAGTTTAGTGCATGTAAAACTACTATATCCCATGGCTTAAATCTCAAAGCAAGTGAATTCAGGTAGGCAATGTTAAAGACAGTTCATGTACGTCACTCTCTGTGAAAGATAAAATCTCATAATAAAATACATTATGGGACTCAAACATATTTGTTACACCTGATTTTCATTTTGATGAACATACTCTTAAAAGACTACTTACATAGTTTATAACCCTAAATATGCAACATTTAAGCCCAGAGTCTTTGAAGTAGGTTAGGAAAAGAAGTACTGCGAATGGAGCAAAGAACACTAATCCTTTTGGATGCTTACATTTTCTCATGACCTAATAATTTTTCTTCAGTAAAATACAGATAAATTTTACATATTTTTGGTGTGTACTTTATGACTTTAAATCTGTTCCATATATGAGTGGCTTGATGACAGGTAGTAAGAGGTTAATGGATCTGAGGCACAATTGTTCACTGACAGCTAGAGGACTGCAAAGGCTGCCTCTAAGTGTTCTAAGAAAAGAGAAAAGATTGACCTTTTTTCACTACTAAACCTATTAGTCATCACAGTGCTTGGTACATGAGGGGTTCTCAGTAAATATTTATGGAATAAATGAACTTTAGTTCTCCTTTCATAATGAAAGCATTCATCATTTGTTATATGAACAAGAGTAAAAGAGAACACACTGAAAAGATTATAGAATTCTTTTATAATTACGTCAACAAAAATCTGTTAGGCTGTCTTCTTCATAGTAATAATAATTAAAATTAGACTTTTCTACTTTAGATAATAAATACTGACACAAGTCAATTTTATTTCATAAGCATTGCATTTCCTTTATTTAGGAAATAATATTTATTGAGAAAAAAATAATTAATAGTCATTGATTCATTATTGAGTCAATAATATTTATATCCCAGGGTTCTTGATATCAGTTAGTGAACAAAACAGAAAATGATTACTCTATCTTTGTAGAGACTCATTTTCCTAGATATGTTAAGAAACTATGTGACAGAAATAAAGGGAAGAAGGACATGTATAGAACACCTACTGTGTGTCCGGAAGAGGAGAAATTCTTTGAGAAGCCGGTAGAAAGGTATAAAGTCAATGTCACCAATGGACAAACTGCAGACTACAGATTTTAAGTAATGCTAAAAATATACTCATTACTTAACTGTTCACGCCTAAGTAAGAAATTACCATTCATGTATTAATTTTAATCCATACTCCTTTTCACCAGCTAAATGCGTTTGTCACACTTTTTATAGTTTGCTCCTTCTTCTCCATCTTCATTGAAGAATTAAAAAAGAAAGGAAGGGAGAAAAGAAAATAAATTAAAAAGAGGTGAACTGTTACCTGCGCTGGAAGGAAATATGTGGACAAAGGCCAGAAAGATGTGTCTGGGAGCTCAACAAGGGGAGGAGTATGCATGGCTCACCTTTATGGCTTCCTTTACGTGCTAGAAAGCATACTGGCTGGGGCAGGGAGGCCTTGTTCTATTCTTTTTTTCATATGTTATAGATGACTTTTTGTTGTTGTTATTATAGATGATTTTTAAATATACTCGAAATTTAATTGGTATTTAGGAAAATAATTCTTTATTCCCGAGACAAAAGATTATTTATTCTATAAATTTAGCAAAATGATTTGTTTCCATTTAAAGAACTATAGCTTAAAACCAATCCTAATGAAATCCCCATAATTCAAATAATTTTAACAGTTATACAGAAGTGTTCCTAACTGATAAATATAATGATGGCCAGTTAATGATTTCACACTGATCTTATTATTTTTAAAACAAAAGATGGGCTTTTTTCCCAATGAGATATTAAAAATCTCCTCAAGTAAGATCTAGGACACTTTTTGCACTGTGATTTTTCAACACATTTCAACACTCAAAGACAATAAATAGTGCTTCATTTCACAGAATATGAGTTTTGCAAAGGTACACACTTTTTGTTCAGCTTTACTGTATGCTAGCTCTTACTTATGCAATGGATGCAGTGTTATTGCATGGCTTCTCCCTTTGAGCCAAAATGTCACTGAGCAACTTGTTTACATAATCATGCTAACCAACAAGATAACATGGCTTTCTTCAGAAAAATCCCCTGTGTACAGGTAAAGCAAAAGCACACAGAATGTAAGTGTTTGCTGGTGATCTGTTACCTCACTAAAGCAACACTTATGAAGGCTAATATGATGAATAAGTGTTACATGATTAGCTAAAGCTAAGCAACTCTTATATAAGGTAGCAAATGAAATACTTTGAATAACTCAGGGATTCTATTAAAGAATGTTCTGATCATATTAATCCCCCCCAAAACTACATTTATGTAATACAATAAAAAGGTATGCTAAAATTGACCAGAGAAACCATCTCTAAACACAGGCGTAAAATTAAGCTAATTCTTGTAACTCACTAGGAATTTAGTCTGAAACTTGGCTGGTTCCTCAGTGCTAGCCAGCAATCCTCCCTTCCTGTCTGCCTTTCTGTCTGCAGGTATCCCATACTTTCACCATTCTTCTCAAGCTTTCAATCTCATCTCTTTCTTCTAACCTCAGAGGATAACTTCATCTCCAATTTCACAGAGAATACAGACCCAACAGACAAGATCTCTCTCAACATTTTATTTCCATCTGCCCAATTCTGTCCACATACAAAAGTGGATCTGCACCCACCATCATCTTTCATTCTTCCATTCTCAAAACGGCCCCCTGCCTAGCTACTAAGAAAGAGAGGAAAACAAAACACTGCTCTTCTCTCTTTATTTCTACCATTCCTTGAGCTACTCCTCTTTTCCCTTCAAGGCTAGAGTAGAAGAAATGAAGAAAAGAGATTTTAAAAAATAATATCAGATTCAGGAGATTCCTGTTCTCTAAAATTTCAATTATTTGGGGAAGGCGGTATATTTTCCAATATATAGGGGATTCTATAGTCTTTCTTTAAAAACAAATTATAAAATAATTCTAAATAAAAATCACATATAACAAAATTCACTCTAGGACTTTTACTGAGAATATGTTCTCCTAGTAAAAAGTAATTTCTACCAGAAAATACAATTTGGTTTTGGACACAGATGGCTTCCTAGAACACATTTCAGCACACTGTTTAGTAGAAGCTTTTTCTTAAAGGAATTCAAAACCAAGTCTCTGATTTATTCACTTATCTCACTTATTCAGCCTCTGATGCAACACTACAGTCATGAAAGTGGTCACCAACATTATTTATAATTCTTAAAGGACTTCACTACCATTCAGGCCAATCGAATACCCTTTATCATGATTTCATCATAATTAGGAGTCTTTGTTCTTATTGTGGTCACACACAGACAAAATGTTACATTTAAACTTTAGCATATGTATGAAAAAAAGTAAAATATAAATACATTGATTCTTAATTTTAAAATAACTTCAATTCCAAATAATGCTGAGTTAAAAAGAACTAACTAAAAAGAAGAATGGAGAAAAAAGGAAAAACAACAACAAAAAAAAGGAAGTAAGGTTAAAAGAGGATAAGAAAGGGCAAAAGAAAAAGAAAACTAGCTTTGCCTACTCTTCACTTAAGCCTCTGCTGCTGCTGCTGTCGCTTCAGTCGTGTCTGACTCTGTGTGACCCCCGAAGACAGCAGCCCAATAGGCTCCCTCGTCCCTGGGATTCTCCAGGCAAGAACACTGGAGTGGGTTGCCATTTCCTTCTCCAATGCATGAAAGTGAAAAGTGAAAGTGAAGTCGCTCAGTCGTGTCTGACTCTTAGCGACCCCGTGGACTGCAGCCCACCAGGCTCCTCTGTCCATGGGATTTTCCAGGCAAGAGTTCTGGAGTTGGGTGCCACTGCCTTCTCCTTCACTCTCCAAGCTGAATTATCCCATTAATCACTGTTCAGAGTCCTTCACCCTTATACTTTAGATTCCCTAGAGAGCAACTTCAGTACAACATCAATACAGCCTCCTTAAGCTGTAGAAGGAAATAATAACAGTATTTTTTCTAGTGTTTCATACTCAGTTCATTTTCTTTCCAGAAAAGATTTTAATTACAAAATTAATAAAGTTAAATCTCCAAAACCCAGTTCATAATTTACCAAATTCTACCTAATTTTCCTGCTTTAAGTAGAGGTGTATCATGAAGTAAAAATAAAACACTGAAGCAGAACAATGAGAGTAAGAAAAAATATTAAAAGGATAAGACTATAGTATTTGCTACATATAAAGACAGCTTTAAAGAAAGAATATAAATAGAAAAAAAATTATCCTTCATTTATATAAGTAGAAAATTGAAAATGCTTTGCAATTGCCCTCAATATTCTCCTCATATGAAATTCTCCTTCATACATACATATATATATATATATATATATATATATATATACATTTGTTGTTGTTGTTGTTTTGTTTGTTTGTTTAGTTGCTAAGTTGTGTCTGTCTTTTTGCGAACCCCTGGACTACAGACCATCAGGCTCCTCTGTCCATGGGATTTCCCAGGCAAGAATACTGGAGCTGAGTTGCCATTCCCTTCTCCAGGGGATCTTCCAGACCCAGGGATAAAACCCACGTCTCCTGCATTGGCAAGGGGATTCTTTACGACTGAGCCACCAGGGAAGGTTTCATTGTACTGTGTCAAAAAAATTGAAGCAATTTTCCTAAAAAAAATTTTTTTTGGTAATTAGTTTTGTGCCTTATATTTAAAAGATGGAAATTTCAACAGAATTGGTAATTTACACTACTTCATAAAGAATATAAAGCATAAGACACCAAGAGTTCAACTCCTCAATATTTGTTCTTCTATTGAATTGTAATTAAAACCCATTTTTTTAGGTGTTACAACATTAAACTTACATTAGTATCAGCTACAATTGACATATATATAAGTCATATTCATTCCTACCTGAGAACTCCATCTACTTGGTCTTTGGTGTAGCCTTTTCCACTTTCACCACTACCGGATGAGCTGTCCTTTGTGCAATTAGGTTTGCTTTGATCACCACTACCTGATGGTTTTCGGCAATGAGGGCCATTTCCAGCAGTGCTTCCATTTTTCATGATAATTTCCAACAGTGCTGTAGAAAGATATGGAAAGCATACTCCATCTGTTTACATCAAGGTACATACACATAGTCTTGAGAAGAAAGTTATAAAGCTGACAAAATGTGTACTCCAGAAAGATACACCACAGGGCCTTTTAAAATAGATAGTAAGCATTCTGTTACGTACATAGCTCCTTGGAAGAAAAGTTATGACCAACCTAGATAGTATATTCAAAAGCAGAGACATTACTTTGCCGACTAAGGTCCGTCTGGTCAAGGCTATGGTTTTTCCTGTGGTCATGTATGGATGTGAGAGTTGGACTGTGAAGATGGCTGAGCGCCAAAGAACTGATGCTTTTGAACTGTGGTGTTGGAGAAGTTGAGAGTCCCTTGGACTGCAAGGAGATCCAACCAGTCCATTCTGAAGGAGATCAGCCCTGGGATTTCTTTGGAAGAATGATGCTAAAGCTGAAACTTCAGTACTTAGGCCACCTCATGCGAAGAGTTGACTCATTGGAAAAGACTCTGATGCTGGGAGAGATTGGGGGCAGGAGGAAAAGGGGACAACCGAGGATGAGATGGCTGGATGGCATCATGGACTCGATGGACGTGAGTCTGAGTGAACTCCGAGAAATGGTGATGAACAGGGAGGCCTGGCGTGCTGCAATTCATGGGGTCGCAAAGAGTCGGACACGACCGATCGACTGAACTGAACTGAACTGAACATAGCTGTTCACAGATCACTAATCACTACTTAGAAGTAGAATATTAAGTTTAATGTTAATAACTCAAAATTACTATCACCTAATTTCCTATGACATACTTTATTTGTAATACCATGGTGAAACTGCCGAATACCAAAGAAAACAATAATCCTTAAAGTAGCCGATGAGATTATCTACAAAGAAACAGAAGTTCCCTGGTGGCTCAGTGGGTAAAGCAACTGCCGGCAATGCAGGAGACCCAGGTTTGATGCCTGGGTTAGGAAGATCCCCTGGAGAAGGAAATGGCAACCCACTCTAATATTCTTGCCTGGAGAATCCCATGGACAGGGGAGCCTGGAGGGCTACAGTCCACAGGGACACAAAGAGTCAGACACAACTGAGCAACTTCTCACACACACACACACACACACACACACACACACACACACACACTTATCTCCCAACAGCAACAATGGCAGCTAAATTCAGTAATAGCTTCAAAATGCTCAGGGAGAATAACTGTCAATTTGAGTTCTGCACTGCTACTGCTGCTACTGGTACATTGCTTCAGTCGTGTCCAATTCTGTGTGACCCCATAGACGGCAGCTCACCAGGCTCCCCTGTCCCTGGGAGTCTCCAGGCAAGACACTGGAGTAGGTTGCCATGTCCTTCTCTAATGTATGAAAGTGAAAAGTGGAAGTGAAGTCGCTCAGTCGTGTCTGACTCTTAGCAACCCCATGGACTGCAGCTCACCCGGCTCCTCCATCCATGGGATTTTCCAGGCAAGAGTACTGGAGTGGGGTGCCATTGCCTTTTCCGGAGCTCTGCACTAATTTCCTGGAAATGATATAAGATTAAAAACATTTTCAAACAAAGACTGAGAAAATTATCACTAAGATTTCACTAGAAGATATTTACTACCTTGAGATACCACTTTACATCCACTATGATGACTATAATCAACAAGGTGGACAATAACACGTTGACCAGGTTGTATTACTAGGAAAATGGGAAGAGTCATATATTGCTAGTGGTAATAGGAAATGTGGTGCTTGCTTTGAAAAAAAGATCTGGTAGTTTTTCCAAAGATGAAATATATAGTTATTACCTGACCCGATAATCCTATCTCTTAGTGTATCACCATGAGAAATGAAAACATACATGTATACAAAAACTAGTTCACATATGTTCATAACAATATTGTTCATAAGAGGAAAAAAGTGGAAACAATTGGAATGCCCATCAACTGATGAGTAGATGAATAAAATGTTATAGGTCCATACGATGGAATACTACGACAATCAAAAAAAAAAAAAGAAGTACTGATATATGCTGCAATACGGCTGAACCTTGTAAACATACTAAGTGAAAAAGTCAGTCACAAGAGACAATATACTGTATGATACCATTTATACAAAATGAACAGAATAGGCAAATCTAGAGACAGAAAGATCAGCTGTTGCCAAGGGCTACTGGGGAGGGAAGGATGAAATGGGAGAAGTAAGAAGTGATTGCTAGTGAGTATGAGGTTTCTTTCTGTGATGAAGAAAATGTTCTAAAATTAATGGCTGCAATGGCTGCATAACTCTGTGAACTCACTGAATGGTATACTCTGAATGAGCTGTGAGATAAGTGAATTACATCTCAATAAAGCACTATATATCTTCCCTTGTAGCTCAGACGGTAAAGAGTCTGCCTGCAATGCTGGAGACCTGGGTTCAATCCTGGGTCGGGAAGATCCCCTGGAGAAGGAAATGGCAACCCGCTCCAGTATTCTTACCTGAAGAATCCCATGAACAGAGGACCCTGGCAGGCTACAGTCCATGGGGTTGCAAGAGTCAGACATGACTTAGTGACTAAACCACCACCACCAAAGCTGCTATATAGATATTTTAAAAATCCAGCAGTCGTTGCCACACAGCCTATGGGATCTCAGCTCCCTGACCGGGTACAGAAACCAGGTCATGGTAATGAAAGTGCTGAATCCTGACCAGTAGATCACCAGAGAACTACCAGTAATTATTTTCAATATTTCAGAAAAACATCTGCCTCACTGAATACACTAAAGCCTTTGACTGTCTGGATCACAACAAACTCTGGAGAATTCTTAAAGAGATGGGAATACTAGACCACCTTACCTGCCTTCTTGTCCTGTAGGCAGGACAAGAAGCAACAGTTAGAACTAGACATGGAACAGACTGGTTCCAAATCAGGAAAGTCGTATGTCAAGGTTGTATATTCTCACTCTGCTTATTTAACTTCTTTGCAGAGTACATCATGTGAAATGCCACACTGGATGAGGCAGAAGCTGGAATCAAAATTGCTGGGAGAAATATCAATAACCTCACATGCACAGATGACACCACCCTTATGGCAGAAAGTGAAAAAGAACTACTAAACAGCCTCTTGATGAAAGTGAAAGAGGAGAGAGAAAAAGTTGGCTTAAACTCAACATTCAGAAAACTAAGATAATGGCATCTGGTCCCATCACTTCATGGCAAATAGATGGGGAAACAATGGAACCAGTGACAGACTTTTATCTTCTTGGGCTCCAAAATCACTGCAGATGGTGACTGTAGCCAGGAAATTAAAAGATGCTTGCTCCTTGGAAGAAAAGTTATGACCAATCTAGATAGCATATTAAAAAGCAGAGATTACGTTACCAACAAAGGTCTTGGTTTTTAGTAGTCATGTATGGATATGAGAGTTGGACTATAAAGAAACCTGAGCGCTGAAGAATTGATGCTTTTGAACTGTAGTGTTGGAGAAGATGCTTGAGAGTCCCTTGGACTGCAAGGAGATCCAACCAGGCAATCCTCAAGGAAATCAGTCCTGAATATTCACTGCAAGGACTGTTGCTGAAGCTGAGACTCCAATACTTTGGCCACCTGATGAGAAGAACCGACTCACTGGAAAAGATTCTGATGCTGGGAAAGACTGAAGGAAGGAGAGAAGGGGATGACAGAGGATGAGATGGTTGAATGGCATCACTGACTCATTGGACATGAGTTTGAGCAAGCTCCCAGAGTTGGTAAAGGACAGGGAAGCCTGGCATGCTGTAGTTCATGGGGTTGCAAAGAGTTGGACACAACTGAGTGACTGAACTGAACATATAAGAGAACTTTCTTCCAAATATTTTTCATAGCTCATGCATTCAAGAGGTCACCAAAGACATAAGATATTTAGTTTTTATAACAATTTAGTTGTAGATGGTACAGAAAGGCTCTTAATTAGGTAGCTATCTAGCAGTTTAACAAGATAATAACATATAGTTTATTTTTAACTATTGCTATTGCTAAGTCGCTTCAGTTGTGTCCGACTCTGTGCGACCCCATAGATGGCAGCCCACCAGGCTCCCCCGTCCCCGGGATTCTCCAGGCAAGAACACTGGAGTGGGTTGCCATTTCCTTCTCCAATGCATAAAAGGGAAAAGTGAAAGGGAAGTCGTGTCCGACTCTTAGCGACCCCATGGACTACAGCTTACCAGGCTCTTCTGTCCATAGGGTTTTCCAGGCAAGAGTACTGGAGTGGGGTGCTATTGCCTTCTCCGATGACAGTGTTAAATTAGTTAAAAAGGATGTATTCCTATTGGGTTGCATTTCTAAGTCAATTTTTCAAAGCCCATTTTTATATCTAATCATTCTATTCTACTGGTTAAAAGAATACTTCTGAAAATCGAAAACTCAAAAGTAAAAATTTCCAATTTTGAAGTTTGCTAATAAAAATTTTCAGAAAGATTTCATTAATACCTATTCATTTCACATTTATGACTCTTAATCATTTTCCTCCATTAAACATTTGTGCTTGAATAAAAATGAAAATACTGACTCAACATGGTTACCTTATGCAGCCCTTATATGTTAAAATGTGCAAACTAAACAGACAATTTGAGTTCTTTGATTTTATTTTTAAGATGGCTCCATTTCTTAGGACAGAACAATACAGATACAAGAAGCAGTTCTTGGGACCGGCTGAGACCACATTCATCTGCCCTCTTAAGCACCAGAACTCTAGTTCACAGTTAATGCAATCATATTGACCTTGAGAGCAGAAGCCATCATGGTCTAGGGGGTAGTGGTTCACAACTTTCTAATATGAAAAGTTTTGTGGAAATTCTGGGAAGGCAGAAGCTTAAATTTTAAATTCATAAAATTAGAGCAATTAGATAACAAAATCAAAACATCATGTACAAAATCCCAAAATACAAGAAGCTGGGACAAACCACCAACAGTCGCAAGATCTCTGTGGGTATTAATATCTGTGTGGGGTAGTATGGAGGACAGTAACAGGGCATTTTACCAGCCCATAGAACAAGAAGAGAAGGCAATGGCACCCCACTCCAGTACTCTTGCCTGGAAAATCCTATGGACAGAGGAGCTTGATAGGCTGCAGTCCATGGGGTCACTGAGTCGGACACAACTGAGCAACTTCGCTTTCACCTTTCACTTTCATGCACTGGAGAAGGAAATGGCAACCTACTCCAGTGTTCTTGCCTGGAGAATCCCAGGGACGGGCGAGCCTGGTGGGCTGCCATCTATGGGGTCACGCAGAGTCGGACACAACTGAAGTGACTTAGCTTAGCAGAACAAAATAACTCCAAAAGAGCCAGCAAGGACTCTCTATGAAACACAGTAGGCAAAAAATGAGAAAAGAAAATAAAAAGAAATGGGTTTTGCTCACTACAATAGCATGTGATTGAAAGGATCTACAATAAAGTCTTAAGGGCATAGAGTACTCCAGTCACTATAACTCTTAAAACTAATCAGTCAAAGCTCTTATCTAGAGCAAAGCCACATAAAGAAGACATTTCTAGGAACAGGATCCAAACTGAAGAGGCTAGGGGAATGGAGAAAAGAAAACAGAAAATTCAGGTCAAGTGAGGAAGGAGACAGTGAAGAGATCTTATATATCAAGGTGACATATTTTCAAACACTACACAGAAACTGGAGATCTCTGTGTATTCGACAGGCTAACTTCACATAAAAATTAATAAAATGATAAAAGTTAACTCTGATACAAAGTTATAAAAGAAAACAGGACAGATCTCCAAGCACAATGAAAGAAAGCACACCAAATATACTTGCCAACATAATAGGTAAACACTATAACCTACTATTTCAAAACAAGCTGAAAAGACTTTTAAAAATTATACATTATACAAAAGAACAACATAAATTAGAATGAAAACAATCCCCCAAATTATCTACCCACTGCTTAAGTAATAAAACTCCTGGGGGGTGGGTAATAAAAGGAAGAATCAATTAAAAAGAACTAAACTAGAAGAAATAAAAAGTTAATAAACACAACAGATAATGTTGTCTAAGAAAAAGAGAACATAAAAAGGAAGGAAAATGTCTTAATTAAATGAAAAAGACAAAAAAATTAAAAAGAAATAGCAAATACTGAAGATAGTTAAAGAAGATCCAACATACACAGGAGTTCTGAAAAAGAAAATGAAAGGAAATAAAACCAATATAACAATAACTGGAGAAAATTTTTCTGATATAAAAATAAAAATATCTGAAACCATATAATGAAAGGGCAAATTACATATCTAAGAATACTGACCCAGAAAAACCAACATCAAGATATATTCTAGTAAAATTAATTGGGGATCTAGCCAAAAAGATTAAATGGCTTATAAAGGAAAGAATATTAGATTGTCAGTCTTTGCTCATCAGTAGTACTTGTATAAAACAATAGAATAATATACTTATATATACAAAGAAAGAAAATTTGAGCCTAAGATTTTGTATCCATCACTAACTTCAAGTATTAAGGACCCACAGATGAACTGTTTTTAACATTCCCCAGAACTTAGGGAACACAGTTCCCACAAGGCCTTCCTCGAAATCTATTATAGGCTTTAGGAATCCAAAATAAATAGACATACAATGACAAAAGGACCAATGGTAAGCATTAAATGTACAGTGACCTACTGTATTAAGACTGAATGACAACTAAAAAGAGTACATAGTATGTAGTTGATAATGTGCTCTGACACTGTAGATAGGTTCAACAATTTTTAAATGGTAGGCTTCCTCTGACTTTCCTTTAACTGTGGCGAGGGCGGGGAGGCCAGAAACTGTCTTCTCTTCCTTTTAAATTTGGTAGCTGAGGCTTGGACCAAGACAACTTATTGGGACCAAGGTAACACTCAAAGCTTAAAGCATGAATGAGCTTGATAGGGAATGTAGCACTGAGGTCAAAAAGGCAACTCATTACATACAGGGGGAAATGAACAAATAAGTAAACTGATGACAACAAGAGCCACATTTCTTGGCTGTCAGAGAATGGAATTACAAATATGAAAATGCAGAAGGCAAGAATGAACCCTATGGACTTCAGAGGGAGGTATGTGAATCTTTGCACAGACTGCGAAATTAATAAAGAGTAAATTACTATAGGTATGTGTATATCCACAAATGCATATAACACACAGATACACATACACATACATTCATGCATCATGCATACACATATTTCTTAGCTCTGTCTACTAAGAGGATCTGGAGGCAATGACACACTTGTAGCAATGAGCTTATCAAGTGTCTATATCTTAGTTTCCAAGTATCATTATCCACTAAAAAGAATCAGGACTCCTGGGGAAGGAATTGATTCCCAGGGCAAAGAAAATGAGCTTGAAAACTTTTTTGTGTTTGAAAGTAAAGAAATTCAAAGAATGATGAGAACGTGTCATAAGACACAGGAGCTTGAAGGGGCTCCTCCGATTAAATATGAGGCAATCTGAACATCAAAATGAACAGTGATAATAATAGATTAAATAAGAATCCATGAATCCATATGAATAAATATGGTTGAATGTCAACTAATAAACTGTAGAAGGAATAATGAAATAAGAAAACCAACATTTGGCAACCATCAGAAATTTATTCTGGAAAGAATCATCATTGGACGTTAAAAGGAACTGGTGGAAGTTTGTTGTAGAATACGATATTTAGAGTTTTTAAGTATTTTCCCACAAAATATTTATTAATGACAAGAGGGGGAAAAAAGTAAGTTTAGAGTAGACAAACCTGGTAACACCAACTTCACCAAGTGATCAAAGTTAACCTCACCAGTAAGGACCAAATCAGCATGTTCCCTGATATGTTACACTAAGAATGCAACATCACTTCTATAGTATGCCTGCCAAAAATTCACAAGGAAATGTCAGCCAAACCTAAATTGAGGGAAAATCTATAAAATAGCTGGCCTGCATTCATCAAAAACACAAAGGTCAAGAAAGAAAATAGACTGAATGGTACAGCCACTATGAAAAACTGTATGGAAGTTCCTCAAGAAACTAAAAACAGAGCTACCAGCAATTCCACTCTTGAGCATATATCCAGAAAAAATGGTTCAAAATAATTCGTACACCCCAGTGTTCCCTCAAACACGGTTTACAATAGCCAAGACATGGAAACAACCTAGTCCATCACCAGATGAGTGAATAAAGAAGATGTGGCACATATACACAATGAAATATTACTAAGACATCAAAAAGAATGAAATAATGCCATTTGCAGCAACATGAATGGACCTTGAGATTATCATACTAAGTGAAGTAAGTCAAACAGAGAAAGATAAGTATCTTATAATATTGCTTATAAGTGTAATCTTAAAAAAGTGATACAAATATATTTATTTACAAAACAGAAAGACCTCCAGACTTAGAGAAGGAATGAGGTGGGGGAAGAGTAGGGGAGAGGAATAAACTGAGAGTTTGAGTTAAATACACTGCTGTATTTAAAACAGATAATCAACAAGGATCTCTCTGTGCAAATGGGAAAAGAATTTAATAAATGGATACATGTATAACTGAATCACCTTGCTGTACACCTAAAACAACACAATATTGTTAATCAACTATACTCCAATATAAAATAAAAATTAACAAAGGAAATGAGAAAAGATGGTATCTAGATAACAAAATATGCCAAATAAATGCAACGTAACAGGGAGAACTGGCAGAATCTGAATGAGGTACTTACATTAATTTCATGACTCTGACAGCTATACTGTTGTTACGTATGAGTGTCCTTATCTTAAAATACATACACTGAATTACTTAGGTATAATAGGATATCATGTCTATAACTTACTCTTGATTGGTTCTGGAAAAAAATATAAGAACAAACTGTATACCTGTGGGGGTGGAAGAAAGATAGCAGGGAGAAAGAAAGGGCATGATAAAGAAAATGCAGTAAAATTTTATCAAATAGGAAGCACTGAGTGAAAGGTATAAGGAAGTGTACACTATTTTTAAGACTTTCCTATAAGCTTCAAAGTATTTCAGAATTTTCAAAAAGCTAAAATGAAGAGGGAAAATGGAGAAAAGTATATGCAAAGAAAATTACTGTTTTCAGTAATTTTATCCGTGAGGTAGTACTGGTAATGTTACATTGAAACTATTTCATATATCATGTGGCATAAAGCAAATAAATAATCATGACATATTCTATCATTTGCCATGGCCTTAAAAACCAGGATTACTACTGTAGAAGGAAAAAGATAGAAATGTATGCAAGAAAAGTTTAAAGACCCCAAAATATTTAATTTAAATTTCACTTACTAGTATAAATGTATAAGCTGTTTTAACTTAAAAAAAAAAAAAAATCCCTAGTCTGTACACTGAAAAAGCCCAGAAATAATGAACAATCTATTAACCATAGCATCATTAGTATCAGACTATGATACTAAAACACCATTTTCCACTAAAAGAAACCAGGGCTTATTAGAGATACGGTTGACTGAAGATCTAGTACAGGGAATGTATAAGAGAAACCTGAAACTTTCCATCATACCAAAGAAAAAGAAAATTATTAAAGACTATTAGGAATGTGTCTATGAAACTTCGGAGGTAACTTAAAGAGGTTCCACTGGCCATATCTAAAAATAATATTATCTGCTTTTGGAAAACAGGAGTCAATTCCTTTTCTTGAAAACTGATAAAAGCAGTCAAGCACTTATCATATCTTGCTTTTCCTATATGAACGGTACCACTATGTAACCCTAAGATAGGTGAGGGGAAAGTGTCTCTTTATAGAAGTATTTCAGCCTAAAAAGAAGAAATTATGTTGAAAAATTGTGAGAAATGTGGGAAAGTGGTTATATGTATTTATATTTACAGGTTATATGTATTTATATTTACAGGTGGCCACAAAGTCCCTATGCATGCTAGTTAGAAGTTATCTGTACATTCCCTTTCATTCTTTGCACAAACACATTCTCTCAGTTTTTCTGGACATCTTCCATGCTAACAGCTAGATGCTGGATATTGCTAAAGCAAGATCATATAGTTGTTTTAAATTTTCAAGTTATTATGACACTGAAAATCTTTCTACAATGCCTAGGGGTTCTGCTTAACAATGGCTGTGTATATATATGCACTCACACCAAGCATTTTGGCTCCAAACAGTGAAAATTTGAACAAGTTCCATTACCTCTGTGTCCCAATATCCAGTTTTATCATCTTAAAAATGGAATCAGCAAGGTTTTCTGTATTAACAATCACTGGAACCCCTGCCTGAGAAGGTAATGTGGTTCAGTTCAAGTACTGCCAGAATTTGGAACTCACAACCTTTTTCTGATTTATTAAATGTCTTAGCTATTGTATGAGATCATTTATAATAATGTGCAGTATTACAAATATTAGTTGGACAGATATAAAATATCTGCTTATAAACCAGATTACTTTTGGTTTCAAAACTGTCCAGCCTTATTTTGTATGTTCACTTTCCAGACATACAGCTTTGCTTGTATGTCTTAATTAACATAATCTGTATGGTTTTAATGTAATCTGTACTTAATTTATCCATATCCCATATTAAGGACCAGGAAAAAGTAAACATAGTATTAAAAATATTTAGGTGGATAATCCAAAAGTGAATAACCAAGATCTATTTTTATTTCATAAAGTTCTGCTGCACATCTATTATATATACTACCCATTACTAACAAAACCTAAAATAAGAATATATGATTTGCAAAACAGATTTTTCATTCCAGGCAAACTGAAAATAGCTTTTATTTGTGTGATTATAAAAGTAATGTTGTTCAGTTCATTTAAAAAGATAACAAAGTAAAGATCTCTTATAAATCACACATAAGAAAAAAAAATCACTCAAACATTGTGATATATTTAACTCTAACTACTCTAGTTGGCTAGCTGTCTAGCTTTTTGCATATTTTGAAACAAAACGAGAATAATCTACATATGTTGGTAGCCTGCCCTTAATATGTTTATAATTCAATGTATATATTATTTTATAGCAATAAATCTAGGTGCACATCATCTTTATTTTTAAGACCTTATTCAGGACTATTGCAATAGGGGAGTGAGAGCAAGCTGAACTTTGAATTCAGTAAAGACAACTGGAAACTTAAGAGTCAATGAACACAGTAAGGTGGGTCACTGAATGGAAAATTACTGAGGCACATCATTGTTTTTAAGTGCACAGTATATGTAGGCAATTCAATCAATTCCCAATGATGGACTCTTTCCAAATTTTGCTACAATGACAACCCTCATATACATTTTCCCATACTTGTCTGTTGTGGGAAAATTTCATTTGTGAATATATTATCACAAAAAGCCTTACAGGTATAACTTTTCATTTATTTATGGACAAATTATCTTCACTGATAAGAGATAAAACTACCTAAACAGGTATCATTCCAGAAAACCAGGATTTATAGATGCCACAAGTATATGCAAAAGACTGGTAGACACTACAAGAGTAGAAAAGATGATAACAGAAGAGCAACTTTTAATCTAGCAGAGGAAAAGCTATACACATAAATAATAAAAGGAATAAATGCAAAGCAGGGAGAACTACATATTAACTAAGAATGGAATGAATATCTGAATTCACATGGAGATTAATTCTAACTTACGGTGATTTTTTTTATGTTAAACAGGTAAAAAATGACAGAAAAGAGACAAATATTATATAAGTAACTCCAAGGAATCATCCAAATATTTTTGCCATTGTACTAATACATGAAATTCTTATAGCACTTAATAAACTAACCTCATAATAATCCTGTGAGGACTAGAGATGAGAAAACTGTGGCTCAGGAAAGGAAAAGGGAATGATAGGAACTGAACCATTCTTGTGTATAGCAGAGATTTCCTATTTCATTTCTCTAAAATGTAAGCTCCAAGAGGACAAGAACTGTCTTATTGATCACTGACTCCCTAGTTCTGAGACTAGTGCCTGCAACAAGGAAGCACAGATTCAGTAAATATTTGTTGAATAAATATATACCCATCCTACAGATGTCGAAATTGAGGCTCAGAAAGACAGTTATGGATATAAACACATAAAACCATTAAATTAAGGTTCAAAACTAAGTTTAGTATTCTTTCTTCAACTATAATGTTTGAAACAGTTTGGTTATTAGCTGAAATGTGGAAATAATTTTATAATATTTAACTAGTGCTACCAAAATAATGTTTTGAATGTATAATTTACACTCATCACTAAATTTTGATTAAGTCAGAAACAGAAAGAAAATGGTATTATCTTCAAAGGAATAGGCTGGATAATACTCCAGATGTGAAATGACAGTTTTAACTGTTTATCATTTTAAGTGAGACTAAAGGGAACAGAGGAGAAGGCAATGGCACCCCACTCCAGTACTCTTGCCTGGAAAATCCCATGGATGGAGGAGCCTGGTAGGCTGCAGTCCATGGGGTCACTAAGAGTCAGATACGACTGAGCGACTTCCCCTTCACTTTTCACTTTCATGCATTGGAGAAGGAAATGGCAACCCACTCCAGTGTTCTTGCCTGGAGAATCCCAGGGACAGGGGAGCCTGGTGCGCTGCCGTCTATGGGGTCGCACAGAGTCGGACAGGACTGAAGTGACTTAGCAGCAGCAGCAAAGGGAACAGAACTTTGAACTTTTTACAGGTTTAAATTTTAAAATAAAGTAGCAAAAAAGGAAGAAAAATCTATACACATAGCTCTCACTTGAGGGGAAATAATAAAAAGAAGAGTATTTTAATTTGCTATTGTACAGATAGAGGCTGCAAATTATATAAGTTATCTATTCATTAAAGTAGACACAGGACGGTCGTTTTTAAAGCCGTAGACTGCCATTTGGTTCAAATTACTATGAAACTCCTGAAAAAAATTAAAATGTTTTTCTCTGAAAAAAAAATCTATACTTCAAACTGCCTGACAATTAGAATTAAACACTAAAGTATTAAAATAGCAATGTAAAAAAAAAAAGGCAATGTAAAACATTAAAACTGTGAGGCTGTATCTCTCTGTAAAAATCTAAAACATATCTTCCAGAACATAAAGTTTAAGAAATCAAAATGCAATTTATTTCTTCTTGCTGATATTTTCCCAGTTTATATTTCCTATGTAGCATCATATACATATATTAATCCTTTCAAATGTAAACCAAACTCATAATATGAAAATATTTGCAAGTTATAAATCAAATTTGCTTAGAAGCCCATTTAAATAAAGTATAAAATAATATTTCAACTAAATACTTAGAAAGCAAGCAATGTCCTAGATTCTTTTGAAGATGCAGTTTTTCCTTAAGAAAACTCTTGCCAATTTTTTAAAGTGGTTTATCAATCAGATTCCTTACCTATCAAGAATAAAATTGTAAAGGGGACAAAAACTCTGGAATTTAGCTAGAATTTAGTCTCACATTTTTGCATTCACTATATAAAAATAAGAGAAATCAAATGCAATGTTTTATTTTGCCTACCTTAGCATGAAGATACATCCAAGAGGAATATTTTTAACCAAAGCTATAAGTTATAAAGATGTGAAAGTAGTCTAGAATACGTGAAATTCAGGGATAAAAATTTTTAATTTCATTTTAAACAATACCTTCAATTCGGCTTCTACACTAAATATTTTATCAGGAGCTTATAAAAGTGTTCTAGATCTTTTCCTCCTCCTCTGGATTCTTAAATTATTTCAGTATACATTTGAGAACATTCTATGTAAAATATACTTTGTTAAGTATTTGCACATGATCTATTTCACCTAACATCAACCCTGTAATGAAATCCTTATGTTATACATAACTAAACAAGGCTTGGCAATGATAAGTAACTCATCCCTGTCAGAGTAACTCATATCTGTCAGAGGCAAAGTCCATACCTGAATAAGGTCTTCAGACTACACCTCAACTGTAGCTAATCACTTTATGTCATAATCACATGTTGCCTTACAATACATTGTACTATTAACTTTCACTGTTACTGTCTTAATTTTTCCAATGTTCATGTCTTTAAAAGCAACAGCTGTATTGTGCTTTGATATCTTACAGTATCTTTAGTAGACTGATTCAAGTTGTTTGTTTCATAGAATTACAGACTACAAGTTAAAAACTCTGTCTCACACTTGAATGGAAATGACACCAAATTTTCAAGCACTATTAAATGCTTCCCATGTATTAACTCATTTAATCCTCATGCCACCCCTATGAAATTGGTACATTATTGTCCTATTTTGCAGACAGAAAAGCTACAAGCTAGATAGGTTATCTAATTTGCCCAAGATTAAGGTTACACAAGCACATTACGGGTGAGGTTTCAAAAGCCAAGGTATTCCGTCTGGAGTGGTTACATGCATGTGTGCTAAGACACTTCAGTCATGTCCGATTCTTTGCAACCCTATAGATAGTAGCCTGCCAGGCCCCTCTGTCCATGAGATTCTCCAGGCAAGAAGACTGGAATGGGTTGCCCTTGCCCTCCTCCACAGAATCTTCCCAATCCAGGGACTGAACCTGTATCTATTTCATCTCCAGCACTGGCAGGCGGGTTCTTTACCACTAGTGCCACCTGGGAAGCACCCCCTAAGACTACATAATGACTAAATGAAATCATGCATTCATAAGTAGAAAAATTCAAAAAGTTTTAACCCTTGGCAATGGGTAAAAGTTTCCTAGGTGGCATGAGTGGTTAAAAAAAAAAACCCCACCTGCTAATGCAGATGTAAGAGATGTGGGTTCAGTCTCTGGGTTGGAAAGATTCCCTGGAGGAGGGCATGGCAACCCACTCCAGTAATCTTACCTGCAGAACCCCATGGACAGAGGAGCCTGGCAGGCTATGGTCCATAGGGTCACAAAGAGTCAGACAAGACTGACATAACTGGCATAACTCAACAACTAAAATTAACCGAATTTAAAAATGGGTAAAGGACTTGAATATTTCTCAAAAAATGATATAAAAATGGCCAACGAGCAAATAAAAGGATCCTCAATATCACTAATCTTGAGAGAAATGCAAATCAAAACCACAATAAGGTATCACCTCACACTTGCCAGGATGGATACTGTCAAAAACCAACAAAGAATCAAACAGAAAATGACAAGTGTTGATGAGGATGTGGAGAAACAAGAACTCTTGCTAACTCCACTGTAAGTAGGAATGTAAAACTGTGTAACTTTTACAGAAAATGGTATGGCAATTCCTCAAAAAATGTGAAAATAAAATTACCAATATGATCCAGCAATCCCATTTCTGGGTATACATCAAAAACAATTAAAGCAGGATCACAAAGAGGTATTTGTACACCCATGTTCTTAGTAGCCTTATTTACAATATAGACTGTGATGGTTTCCAAGATATGGAAACTATCAATACAATCTATTCCTAGATGGTGAATGGATATTGAAAATGTGGTATATGCACACAATGGAATACTATGAAGCCTTCAAAAGGAACGATCATATTTATGCTACAACATGAATAAACTTCAGGGACATTGTGCTAAATTAAATAAGCCAGTGAAAAAAGGCAAATAATAAATAATTCCACTTACTATATAATAAGTATCCAAAGTAGCCACATTTTTAAAAGAGAGTACAGTAGTGGTTACCAGGGGCTGGGTAGAAAGGGAAAACAGGGAATTGTTTAATTGGCATAAAGTTTTAGTTCTGTTAAGACAAAAATTCTGTAGATCTGTTGTACCACAGTGTGAAAATGCTTAACGTTTTGAAATTGTACACTTAAAAATGGTTAAGTTGGTAAGCTTCTGTTTTTGCCACATTAAGAAAAAAAACCACTTATTTTCTTTCATTTCCCTCTTTCCTTTTCCTCAACAGCTGGGAAATAAAAGGACAAAAAAAAGCAAAGAAATTCAAGGACTTCAATAAGTAAAAAAAACACTAAGAAAACAACAATATAAAACAGGTAACCCCACACTCGTACTGACTTATTGCTAATTTTCTTCTTAACGTGGAAGTATCCTGAACCTCAAGTGAAACTGTATCCTATGGACCAGATAATGGAATATCGTGGTTAAAGGCCTTTTGAAGCTGGAGAGCTCAAACACTATTCTGACTTTGCTACAAATTACTGTGTGACCTTGGTTAAGATATTTTCATTCATTCACTCATTCATTCATTCACTCATCAAAAGGTCTGTTTCCATAAGAGTGAGCCTGGTTAAATGAATTCTAGGATCGATCTGAGCAATAAACGAAATAAGTCATATTAAACAGTAGGTACTTACTTTACAAGCACTCACGAAGTGCTGGCTATAATTACTTTAGAGCCTGGAGAGCAAAAAGAGCAGGATTTCGACTAAAAGAAGTCCAGAGCTCTGTTCCTGAAGATGTGCCTCATTTGTCGATAATTATGGTGCTATCAAATCGGATACTATTTAGCAAACCCTCACTGACTCTTATCATTCTTGTGGTCCTCTCTTCTAAAGAACTCGCTCCCAGGGAAAAGCAATGTCATCTCAGGTGTTCGAAAATGCTTGCTTTGGGAACAGCGTTTTCCACCCCAGAGGCGGTGGAACCAGGGACCTGTATATTAACCACTGAGTTCCCTGTTCCTCTCACTTCACTAGGGACCTAGGCCTTAATCGAGGATGAGGATGAGGAGGGAGGGTGTCACACAACCACACATTCAGATATAAAGCCCCATCTGGTAAGGAAGGACCAGATGAACCTCCTGGGAGAATGACAGCTGGACATTCATGAAAACCGATAGGGGAACCGGCAGCTCTAGCCGGGTGGCTCAGAGCCGGCATCTCGCAGGTAGGCCGGTGAGGGGGAGTCTCGGGGAGCCCACGGCCGGCCCGGCCCGGATGTCCAGGGCCCGAGCGGGGGTGTGTCGGCGAGGAGCGTCCTGGGGGTCCGACCGGCGGGGTCCGGCGGGTGGGGGGCTCCGCGGCTGCCGGAGGGCGAGGGTGGGGGCGGGGGCGGGCTGCGCGGCGGCCCGGGGACAGGGCGGGGAGGAAAGGGACCGAGGGCCTCACCGCGGGCCGAGGGCAGCGGGTAGAGCTTCTCGGCCTTCTGAAGGAAGCGCTGGGCCTTCTCGCGGTTGCCGGCGTTCAGGGCCTCCCGGGCGATCTCGACACATTTCTCCGCCTCATCCCGGTTCCCCTCCATGGCTTGCGCCTTCTTCCGTTTCCTGCGGGAGCTCAGCTACGAGGCGCGGAAGCCGCCGGGGGGAGGCAAGGCCGGCCGGGGCTGGGGGCGTGCGAAGGCGAGCGGGGAGGAGCGCAGGCGACCGCGGCGGCGGGGCCCGGGCGCACTGGCGGGCTCGCAGCTCCGCCTCCTCACGGCGGCCTCCCCCCGCCCCCGCGGGTCGCTACGGCGCGAGCCGCATCCCTCTGGCCCCTGGACTGGGCTCCACCGCCGGGCCGTCAGAACCGGCTCGCTGGTGCTTGCCGGCGCGGACAGGCTCGGGGCCCACCGATCTGGAGGGTGAGGGGGGCGTGCGGGCGATTCCAGGCCGGCTGGCCGCCGGAGGGGCTCCCCTGAAGGGGTTCCGTCGCGGCGTGGAGCCAGCCGCCAGCCTCAGCAACGCGGTGCCCTCCAACCCCTGCGCGGAGCGCGAAGGCGGCAGCCCGCCTTCCTGGCGACCGGGCGACGAGTGGGGGTGGGGACATTCGTTTTCAGGAAATTCCCAGGGATCGAAGGCCCCACCCCCGGTCCCCCTCGGCCTAAGTCAGACTAGGGAGAATTCGGTCAGTTGAGGCCCGGGCTGCCAGTCCCTGGGCACCGCTGTTCAGGAACCCAGTAGGGTGTCCTTTGACCCTAATTCCTGTTTCATTGCCTTATTTCATTCATACTCCATTTTTCTGACTCAGTGCCATTAAACTTAGTACATCCCAAGAAGTACACTTAATTTGTAGTTTGCCCTTATTCTGGTGAAAACCAAAACGCTAGTAACCATGACCAAAATAGGACAGGAATCAGCTCTTTGGCAGTGTATTACCTCATATAGGTAAACTTGGTATACCTAATTTTAATCATCACCCTTGTGAAATAATTGCCACGTTGGTATCCTCAGTGGAGGCAAAGGGCCCACCTTTTGCTTGGTATTAAGTTGCCAGAAAGTGTCAAAATGATCCACTTTCACACATTGTTCACTAAAGATATTGTCTGCCATAGCGGCAAATATGGTAACTCAGGACTTTCAAAGAAATCTTGATTCTTCTGTTAAATGTGAATAGTATGTTCCCCAAAGGTGTTACCATGTACTGGATAATTTAATGCAAGTAACCTTCAAAACAGCGTGTAGCACACTGCAAACATTATCAGTCTAAACTTAAAAGTTCCTTCTGTGTAGGTAGCTACATACAGGACCTTCCTACCTGTCTTCTGCTCCCCAACCCCAGCCAAGTCCCCACAGTGCTTTGGTGCAGTGCTTGCTGCTATCACAAACAGCAAACAAAGCTGATGAACTCAGATGGTTAAACTTAGCCTAAAAACATCAACTTGTGCTGAAGTTTTAAAATCTTTTAATAGTTCATTACACAGTATAAAAAAAAAATACTTGGGCCTTTTAACTTTGTTGATCTACAGACAGAATTAACAGTAATTTCAAGGGAAGAGATGTGCTTAAGTTATTGCTAGCTAAGATACCTATTCAAAACAAAGCTGTTCCTACCATAATCAAGCAAATTTTATACACAACTAGTTTGGGATATGACCTTTATTGAGCTTATCCACCAGAGTGGAAATAATGTCTGTACAAAACCAAATGTTTGTTACTATAACTTCTGCATCACAATTAAAATCCAAACAGTTTTTAAAAACAGTCAACTCAATCAAAACCCACTACTTCAGAATCAATAGCTTCTTTGAAGCCACAGTAACACTTAAATATGGTTAAGACTCAAATGCGTAAATTTGGTTGGTTGGAAAGCTAATTAAACTTCCAACTTTCTCAAATAGAATTACAAAAGGCAAAATTGTGTTTTTCACAGAGATACAGTCCACTGGAATCACCAACACTGGACAGCTGTTAGAGTATTTAGAGTCCTGAGATAATAAGGAATCCAGGCATCCTTTAGACAGTCTTCTGCTGTCCTTTCTTTCCAATCAGAGATTTGTGGATGTGTGGAATGACACCTAGAAAAGGGACAAAATAACATAGTACTTTAAAACCAAGAGTTTAATGTTCAACTTGGAAGATGTCTTTCAATGTTAGTGCAGAGTAAAAATTCAGAAATACATAGAGAAATCAAATTTCATGATGCAACCATACTATAGATCAACGAAAATATACTGTGTCCTCATTTAGACTGAAAATTACTAGAGGAAAATTTAAAAGCAAATTCTTTTCTCTAGAGAAATTTATAAGTTAATATTTACATACCGCCACCAGCAATTGTAGCCTTGATGAGAGAGTCCAATTCTTCATCTCCACGAATAGCAAGTTGCAAGTGACGAGGGGTAATACGCTTTACCTTCAAGTCTTTCGATGCATTTCCTGCCAATTCAAGTACCTAGAAGGCAGACTGCAATCAATCTCCTTCCAACTTTCATTAATGTCAAGATCCAGACAAGAATCAAACCTTCATGATGAAGGTATATCTACCAAGTGTCATCTACCCCACTACCTGAATGGCAAGATAAGCAAAAGCCATGAAGAGGGCACGCAATTTTATTTCCTAAGGCCGCAAAGTCAAGCTCAGGAGGATCCCCATCATGATCACCAGCCCCCTCTAGCGTTGTCGGAAGCTTCTCGCCGCGTTCAGAGCCTGGGAGTTTTCTTGCATCACTTTCCTCCTTCCCTCTCGCCGCCTCCTCCCACCCCCTCCCAACCTTTTACAGATTATAGGCGTACACCCATTTACCTCTGCGGTGAGGTACTCCAGGATGGCTGCGCTGTACACAGCGGCAGTCGCGCCCACACGTCCATGGCTAGTCGTCCTAGATTTCAGGTGTCGATGAATACGGCCCACTGGGAACTTCGTTTTTAGCATACACAAATGTAAATGCACAAAGATAGACGAGTCAAAGATAATTAATTATACGCGCGCCAAAGGCAGGGGCATGGACGCCGGTGCAGCAACGCGCCCCAGCACAGACACACGTGATCGCCCCCCGCCCCGATATTTATTGCATCGGTAAACCAAGTCGCGACACTATCACCCACGCAAAGACGAAACGCTCATCTAGAGCGATGGTAAGCAAGAGAGGAAAAGGAAAGAAAAACGCCACGATTCCCAGAATGCACGAACAACCACTGACCTGCAAACCGGCTCTCTGCGAGCGGGAAACCGCCTTTGTCTTGGCCTTTCCGGAGTCCTTCCCAGCCTTACCGCCAGCCTGCGGCGCGCACACGGCCGCGAGCGAAGGAGAAACGCAGAATATAGGATTACCAGAGCAGCGCGCCCTTCCCCCCACCGCGCCGCGGCTCGGGCGCGAGCGCGGCCCCGTGCCCAGCCGGGGTCTCCGGCCCGCCGCGCGCCGCAAGGGCGACCCCGCCCGCCCGTCCCCCGCCGCGCGCTCGGCGCGGCCGCGCGCCTCGGTCCGCCCGCTCGCCGCCCGCCGGCCCCCAGCGGCGCTGCGCGCGCCACCCAACCGTCACCGCCCGCCTCGAGATCCGAGGCTGCTCCGCTCGCCGCCGACAGAACACCTCCCCCTGCTCTTCCAAATCCTGTCTCCGCGCGTTCCCAACCGTCGCCGCTTCACCCCCATCTCCGTGTGTAACGGGTTTTTCTCCCGCCGGCAAAAACCCGCAAAGTCTTCGAGCGTCTCCACCAAGTTTACCATTTCGAATTCTGCTGAAGCTCAAACAAGCAAGGCAGAGAAAGGACTAGTCAGACACCCAACGAGAACCAGCCGCCTACTCCTTCGTCGCACCGCGATTCAAACTGCGCTGTCTCCCGCCTTCCTCGCTCCCTTTATACTGCAGAATGTTCCCTCATCCGGGAACTCGGATTGCTCATCCCACCAATGGCTGCCACCCACCCTCGGGACGCGTCCTTGAAGCTTCAGCCAATGAGAAAGCGAAGAAAAGGGCGGAGGGGCGGGCGCTTCACAGCTCGAATTCCTATTGGAGCATGCGGAAGGAGGTGGGGGAGGGCGGAGGGATTGGAACTGGGGAGAAGAAGGGCACAGCGGCGGGAGGGAAGAAACAGAGCGAGCTATGCTGCGGGAGCTAGGGGACCCCACCCCCGCCCGCCCCGTTTGTGGTCACGTGTCCGAGAGGCGGAGTTGAGAGGCTCCGGGGAGGGGCTCGCAGTATAGCGCACCATACCATCACCCGTTCGCCTCCGTCTCCAAGCCTGAATCCGGAGACCACGTGAAGTCTCCGCGGGGTCTAGCGCGCCCCACTTCCTGCCCTCCCTTCCAAATGAGCACCTCGAAGGCAGAGACCCAGCAGTCCACAGCCTTCTTCCGAGGCCCGGGGTACTTTCTTCGCTGGTACCCTCAGCATCGCCCAGCTTTTTCAGTCTGACAGGTGGTGCGAACGCGTCCAGTGAGAGGAGCCCCAATTCCTTCCCTGACCACAGTCTTGATAGTGATTTCAATCTTCTAACCCCCTGGGCGAGTCTCGAGCCACCTACAGATCATGATCCACTGCTCCACGTCATTTTCAGTTCTAACTCCCTCGTCTTTCCTCACCATTTTTGAATGCCTTAACCACCCCTCTCCACCCCAGTGGGATACTTTCACCGGAAAAACGGTGATGAAAGCCCCCTTGCTGGTCAGAAAAGACACTTCGGTCTACCCCTAGAGGGCTTGGAGTGAGACGTCATTCTTTAATCAAATTATAACCCGTATCTTTCTGGAGATTACACATCAATGGGTTGTACCTACAGCCTGGTGTCTAAAGTTGATTTAATGAAACCTCAAAGCTACTGTGTCAACTTTTCTATGCTAAACAATTTGCTACATCACAAATGTTCTGTAAATGTCAGTGTTGTAACTTCTAACGTGATTCAAAGACAGTTACAGATGATCCATGTAATCAGTTGCAAATGATGGGCTTAAACAATAGTACTGTACTCACAGTACTATCATAATGCCAGCTACTTAGTTGTCCAACTAATAGATTAATAACACCTGTGTACATGTCCAGCTGCTTGAAGACAGTAATGATCTAAATCTTTTATATTTATAGCATTTAATAGTGTTAAATATATTTAACATTTTAAATATATTTCTGATGTCCTAAAGTTCTAATATATGTATTTGAGTTTGAGTTTCAGTTTGAAAGATTTTCTCAAATGAGAGGACCCTTCCATATCTGGTAGATAAGTAAATTCCAGTGAAGAAGTTCCCAACAATTTGACAGAGGGTTTTGTTATTTTCTTCCCCTTACAAATGAGGAATTTTTACCTTGTAATCAGTAGCAAGAGTTAATCAGTTCTCCCATTGAAATGTTACAATGACATTTTAAAACTCTGAAACCTGATGTAATAGTTAATCTGAGCTCTGCTGAGGCTTCCTGATATGTAATTTAGAAGCCGACGTAAATACCTTTTCCAGTTTGGATATGTACTCTTTCCTATGAGATCCAGCTAAAGGAATTCACTGTTGCCTCACTGAACAGTGGTTAAGAGAATGTACTCTGGAGCAAGAAGACGAGAACTCTGCTCTGCTTCTTTCTCAGTGTGTCATCTTAGTTACTTTTTGGAGCTTCAAGTTTCTCTTCTATGAAAAGGGTACAGTAACACCTATTCTCAGGTAATTGTTGAGAGATTAAAGGAGACGGTATGCAATGTATGCTCCAACATGTGTTTATCACATAGCAGCAGATGATAATGATGGTGTCCTCTACATTGGATGCTGGGGAAGGATGAAATAAAATATCTTTGATTCCGAAATCTTTTCCCTTGTCTACCAAACCGTCTTCCTTTGACATGAAAGTAAAAAGCCGCAATGCAAGCCTGAAACCTACCTAGACCCCCTGCATTGGGAGAGCAGAGTCTTAGCCACTGGACCACCAGGGAGGTCCCCACTTTAATTTTAGATTGCCCATCACTTGCTGAAATGGATCTTAACTGTTATAGTAAGTCAACACCCTAAATCTTGGGGAAAGAAAGCACACTTTACTCTGCAGCACTGAGAAACCCATCAGTATTTCTGAGAAGGGGAGAATACAGTGTTCCTCACTTTTAAGGTACTAATTTAGCATGGGGTAAAAGCCAAATTATAAAAGAGAAAATTTCTGTGAGAAGACTGGTAAAGCTGATGTATGTCATTTAGGTATAAACCCCAAAACCATGTAACACTGAAACCAAGACAAGGATGTAAAATCTTGAAGGAAGACTGAGTAATATTTAGTAACTGGGTGTGGCATTTAAGAAAGTGTAGGAAGGATATAGATAAATGAGAAGGGGCATACAAGAAGATCCTCAGGTTTTTCAGATTGATGGTTCAGGATATGAAATAGCATCAATAGAAATAAAAATGCCAAAAGGGTAGACATGGATGAGCAGAGGAGAGAAGAAAGAGGAAAGCCAGGAACGTTATGAAAAGTTTAAGCTGACATTCGGGGAATCCAAGTGGAATTTTCTAGTAAGTATGCTGACAATGAGGGCAAGAGTCTGTGAAAGAAAAATTTTTGAGGATATATCCTAAGAAGCGTCTCTAATAAAGAAACTTTAGGTGATGATGTCAGCACTGTTACAAGATAGCATGAGGCATATTTAACAGTTTATGTAAGCAAAAATTGGTTGGATCCACTTTTAAATTAAGTGACCCATTATGAAATTTGTAATTCAACAAAGTGGTGGCTCAGATGGTAAAGAATCTGCCTGCAATGCAGGAGACCCAGGTTTGATCTCTGGGTCAGGAAGATCCCCTGGAGTAGGAAATGGCAACCCACTCCAGTATTCTCACCTGGAGAATCCCATGGACAGAGGAACCTGGTCCATGGGGTCACAAAAGAGTTGGACGTGACTGAGAAACTAACATTTACTTAAAGTTTCTTGTTATTAAACATGTTAAATCATCAATTTAATGTGTAAAAAAAGCAATCAATTGGAATTGGCAGCACCAAGCTGGAAGTAGTTAGAGGCACGCCACCGACAGGAGCTGGGGGAGAAGACTTCTTTAGGGAAGGTCTGGAAGCAAAGAAAGGAAATTATTTGATTGGCTTAAAAGATTTGATTAACTTAAAGCAATTGGTCATCTCTAGGTTTTGATTTCATAGCCTTGAGGCATTCACAGGTATAGATTTTAGGCTATTTTCATAGCATTAGAGCCACCTCTGTTTTATTAATTTGACACCACAGATGCCAGTACCAAGGAAAAGAGTGAATGCAACTGAAAGCTGAAGAGCAGTCAAAAGATCTAGAGAAGTAAAATGTAGTGTCTCACTAGACGTAATGATTCCACACTAAACTAGAAAACTGTAGTTACTACATCTAGTAATATGATGTTTATCACATGTATATTGTTCACTCTAGGTAATGAACAATCTGTATTCGGTGTTTACTACTCTCTTATCAAAGATGATGTTGCCACCATAAATTCTGAAACTAAATGGCTTTATCAAAAGTCTTGGTTATTAAGTAAATATTTTTTGCTCAATGTTATAAGGTAATGAGAAAAGTCCATTTGGTAAACTCAGTAAATCAGAAATTCCACAAGGCTATCTTAGTACTGTTGGGAATTGAAATGCCACTTTCATCCTGAGAAGTTAAGGGAGCACCAAAAAAAAAAAAAAAAAAAGTCGAGAGTCTAAAGCCATTCAGAGTCTAAAGCCATTCAGTTTATATTGCACAGTCCTCTACAGACTCAGCCCCAGGGAAAAACCATATAAAAGGTGTCACCATCACACCTATTGTTAAAACCTTATACAGATAAGTGTGACTCCCTAGGCCTCTCAATAGGATGATCATGGCTCAGAGAAGAAGCTGAAGGTTTTTCCATACCCTAAGATGTTCCCAGCTTTATTTTGTGTAGGTGCTATGTATGTGTGTTGGAGAAGGAAATGGCAACCCACTCCAGTACTCTTGCCTGGAAAATCCCATGGACACAGTCCACAGGGTTGCAAAGAGTCTGACATGACTCTGCAACTTCACTTCACTTTATGTATGTGTGTATATCTGTGTGTGTGTAGAAATGGGAGTGGTTTCTTGGAATTATTTGTCAGCATAGAGTAACCTGCTGCTGCTGCTAAGTCGCTTGAGTCGTGTCCAACTCTGTGTGACCCCATAGATGGCAGCCCACCAGGCTCCCCCGTCCCTGGGATTCTCCAGGCAAGAACACTGGAGTGGGTTGCCAATTCCTTCTCCAATGCAGGAAAGTGAAAAGTGAAAATGAACTCGCTCAGTCGTGTCCGACTCTTCAGTTCAGTCGATCAGTCATGTCCCACTCTTTGCAGCCCTGTGAGCCGCCGCACTACAGGCCTCCCTGTCCACCATCAACTCCTGGAGTTCACTCAGACTCACGTCCATCGAGTCAGTGATGCCATCCAGCCATCTCATCCTCTGTTGTCCCCTTCTCCTCCTGCCCCCAATCCCTCCCAGCATCAGAGTCTTTTCCAATGAGTCAACTCTTCACATGAGGTGGCCAAAGTACTGGAGTTTCAGCTTTAGCATCATTCCTTCCAAAGAAATCCCAGGGCTGATCTTCAGAATGGACTGGTTGGATCTCCTTACAGTCCAAGGGACTCTCAAGAGTCTTCTCCAACACCACAGTTCAAAAGCATCAATTCTTTGGCGCTCAGCCTTCTTCACAGTCCAACTCTCACATCCATGCATGACCACAGGAAAAACCATAGCCTTGACTAGACGGACGTTTGTTGGCAAAGTAATGTCTGTGCTTTTGAATATGCTATCTAGGTTGGTCATTACTTTTCTTCTAAGGAGTAAGCGTCTTTTAATTTCATGGCTGCAGTCACCATCTGCAGTGATTTTGGAACCCCCAAAATAAAGTCTGACACTGTTTCCACTGTTTCCCCATCTATTTCCCATGAAGTGATGAGACCGGATGCCGTGATCTTCATTTTCTGAATGTTGAAAGCTAATTAAGCCAACCAACAGTCTGAGAATCATCTTGTTTACTTTTGTAACTGCTTTAAGTTTTCCCCAGTTTGCTATAGAATTACTTTCATTGAGATTTCGCACTGTCTGGGCCCAGGCAGAGAATGAAAGAGCAATGCTTTTGTTCATACGAATAGATAAGGCTATCAGATCATGACTAATGAGTCACTAGGTTTAGGATATTTGAGGCATGATATTAAGCAAGATCAATTGCTCAAAATACTTTTTGAGCCTTGTAAATTCTGTACATTTACAAGACATTTTATGAGTTTTCTATGGAATTTGACCTAGAGGTCAAATTTCAACCTAAACATGTCTGAGGCAGATGTGATCATGGCTTATCTTCATTTTAAAAGATGAATAAATAGACTTAGGGGACATTCAGGGATAAAAAGAGACCTGATGTACGTTCTCTGTGCTCTTTTATCGTTTCGTATTAATGAGTTAAAAACCTTGGAGGAGGATTTGATTAGTGCCCATGACCATATATAGCTGTGATCTTCTCTGTGTTAAATGAAATAGATGCAATCTCTGAACAATTTTGAAGACATCAATGTTATTCTTTCTAGATGAATTCCATTTTCATTATCTTCTAGTGTCCTGATGTTTTGTGAAATAAGTTATTAATTTCTTCGATAAGCCTTCTCTACTACTCAGAACCTTAGCAGGAAGCAGCCTGAGATGAACTCTTCCTCCATTAATAGATTATTCCAACAAGTCTAGGCAAGAGCTGGCCAGGTCATTTATCATATTTCACCACAGGATATGGAAATTTACATGCTGGCTCTTTGTTTAGATTTATATTTCCTGTTTTTAAAGTAAAACAGTGTACTCATTTTAATTCTCAAAAATGAAACAAATCACTTTTTCTCCAAACTTAGCTGACCATCCAGGCATTTTATAAAAATCTGAAGGAGAGAAAAGAGTTATATATATTATTATAATGTAGAACCTGTTTCACAACACTTATTTTGTAATAAAACTTTACTAATTTTACAGAAAGTGCTGTTTCAAATTAATGAATATTATAAATTACAGAGCACTTGATAAATAATTATATATATGATATGTATAAAAATAAACATATAGCAAAGGTATAATACTTTTACATATGAATATATACAAAACTCCAAGTGACCAGTAAATAGTTTTCCAAGAACTAGTCATCTCCAACTATTTGCGACTCTGTACTGTAGCCCGCTAGGCTTCTCTGTCCATGGGATTTCCCAGGCAAGAATTCTGGAGTGGGTTGCGATTTCCTTCTGCAGGGTATTTTTGTGACCCAGGAATCGAACCTATGTCTCTTACATCTCCTGCTTTGGCAGGTGGATTCTTACCATTAGCGCCACCTAGGAAGATCACATATAACACTCCAAATGACCAGAAAATAGTTTTGCCAAGAACAATTATTAGTAGATTTGCTTTAAATAAGAATTTATAATGGCATTAATGATTTATAAATATATCAAAGAGCAAGAACTTTTATAACATATATTTGGAAATTTCTGTATTTTGTGTTCTCCATTAAGTAGGTTTACAGTCTTGGTGGCTGATTTAAACCATAGTTCAGTTTCTGTTTCTAATGATATATTAAAAATTCTCAATAGGATCCAAAATATTGAGACTCTACTCTTGGTTGTCTGTGGCAACCTGATTGCCTCCCAAAAGTGGGGGACATGACTTGAGACTGCATTTCCAAAGCATCACATTTTTATTCAGCCTGCTTATTTTGGAGGTAGGTCAGATCTCCCCAAGTCACTCCTAGGTGCTGAAACTTTGCGTTGAATGACAGCTCATGTAAAAATACAGACATATAGAAAACTGCACCTGTCGTGGATCTTTTGTTCCACTTGCCTCACACATATCCAAAGGCTATTGTGCAAGCGGGACACAGCACCTTTTCAGTGACACGATCTTTTTATGGGTTACAGATTTCTATAGAAACATCGGAGCAAATATATTGAAGAATATGAAGCAGATAACCAGAGCCTTAAATGGCCAAGACTGGCTCACTGTTCATCAAACCCATGTTTTCTTCCTGAGCTTTCCACCAGAACTCCTGCTCCATGCAGAAGGGGTGGCCAAGTGACTGTTTCTTGTCAAGATGTGTGGAAGTGGTGTGTGTCATTTCCACATCAGGGCTTTTGAAAGTAAGTGTGCCTTCTCCACCCTCCTTTTCTCTACTGAGAGTTGGATGCAAAGCAGGAGACTTCCAAGCAAGATAGGAGATTAAAACCATGAGATCAATCTCACAAAAGCCACCTGCCAAGAAAATACACCAGGCAAATACTTGCATTGTGTTTAGTCCCCACAGTTTTGTTGTCTGTTACAGCAGTTAGCCCTCCCTAGCTAATTGCCTCACTTACAGACACAAAACGTGAAGGCAGAGGTGTTTTTGAGAGACCTGCTGCTGCTGCTGCTAAGTCGCTTCACTCGTGTCCAACTCTCTGCGACTTACGTATGTGTACTCTATTATAATTAGTACACTGGTTTCATTTGCAAATACTGCAAAATAGAAGGATAAGTTTTAGCAAACATTCCCTACTAAAGAATCCTTGTTTTCATGATTACCTACTTTAAAAAAATTAATTAATCAGGCTGCTTTAGGTCTTATTGCCACATGTAGGATCTTCGATTTTTGTTGAAGCATGCAGGATCTTTATTTTCAGCATGCAGGTTGAGAACATGAACTCTTAGTTGTAGCATGTGGGATCTAGTTTCCAGGGATCCAATCTAGGCCCCCTGCATTGTGAGTGCAGAGTCTTAGCCAATGGACACCAGGGAAGTCCCCATTATTCGGTACTTTTAAAAAGACTGTTATTGTAAAAATATAACTTATGCACAGGTTTACTTTCCATGGCAGTATTTGTAAGAGCAAAAGACTGGAAATAACCCAAGTGATCACTGATCACTTCAGATCAGTCGCTCAGTCATGTCCAACTCTTTGTGATCCCATGACCTGTAGCATGCCAGCCTTCCCTGTCAATCCGTGGAGCTTGCTCAAACTCGTGTCCATCCAGTGGGTAATGCCATTCAACCATCTCATCCTCTGTCATCCCCTTCTCTCCTGCCTTCAATCTTTCCCAGTATCAGGGTTTTTCCAAGGAGTCGATTCTTCTCATTAGGTGGCCAAAGAATTGGAGTATCAGCTTCAACATCAGTACTTCCAAGGAATATTCAGGACTAATTTCCTTGAGGATGGACTGGTTGGATCTCCTTGCTGTCCAAGGGGCTCTCAAGAGTCTTCTCCAACACCACAGTGCAAAAGCATCAATTCTTCCTCACTCACCTTTCTTTATAGTTCAGCTCTCACATCCATACATGACTACAGCTTTCACTAGACAGATTTTTGTTGGCAAAGTAATGTCTCTGCTTTTTAATATGCTTTCTAGGTTGGTCATAGCTTTTCTTCCAAGAAGCGAGCATCTTTTAATTTTATAGCTGCAGTCACCTTCTGCAGTGATTTTGGAGCACCAAAAAATAAAGTCTGCCACTGTTTCCACTGTTTCCCCATCTATTTGCCATGAAGTGACAGGACCAGATGCCATGATCTTAGTTTTCTGAATGTTGAGCTTTAAGCCAACTTTTTCAGTCTTCTCTTTCACCTTCATCAAGAGCCTCTTTAATTCTTCTTTGCTCTCTGCCATAAGAGAGGTGTCATCTGTGTACATGAAGTTATTGATATTTCTCCCAGCAGTGTTGATTCCAGCTGGGTGACAATATACAGCCTTGACATTTCGTTTGGTTCAGTTCAGTTCAGTCGCTCAGTCATGTCTGACTCTTTGCGACTCCATGAATCGCAGCACGCCAGGCCTCCCTGCCAGTCACCAACTCCTGGAGTTCACTCAAACTCACGTCCATTGAGTCGGTGATGCTATCCAGCCATCTCATCCTCGGTCATCCCCTTCTCCTCCTGCCCCCAATCCCTCCCAGCATCAGAGTCTTTTCCAATGAGTCAACTCTTTGCATGAGGTGGCCAAAGTACTGGAGTTTCAGCTTTAGCATCATTCCTTCCAAAGAACACCCAGGACTGATCTCCTTTAGAGTGGACTGGTTGGATCTCCTTGCAGTCCAAGGGACTCTCAAGAGTCTTCTCCAACACCACAGTTCGAAAGCATCCAGTCTTCGTCTCCTTCCCTATTTGGAACCAGTCTGTTGTTCCATGTCCAGTTCTAACTGTTGCATCTTGACCTGCATACAGTTTTCTCAGGAGGCAGATAAAGTGGTCTGATATCTCTTTAAGAATTTTCCATGGTTTGTTGTCATCCATGCAGTCAGAAGAGTTTAGCGTAGTCAATAAAGCAGATGTTTTTTCTGGAACTCTTGCTTTTTCTGTGACCCAACAGAAGCTGGCAGTTTGATATCTGGTTCCTCTGCCTTTCCTAAATCCAGCTTGAACATCTGAAAGTTCACATACTGTTGAAACCTGGCTGGGAGAATTTTGAGCATTACTGTGCTGGTGTGTGCTGCTGCTGCTCCTGCTGCTAAGTCGCTTCAGTTGTGTCTGACTCTGTGAGACCTCATAGACAGCAGCCTACCATTCTCGTGTGTCCCTGGGATTCTCCAGGCAAGAACACTGGCTAGTGTGTGAGATGAGTGCAATTGTGCAGTAGTTTGAACATTCTTCGGCATTTCCTTTCTTTGGGATTAGAATTGAAAACTGACCTTTTATAGCCCTGTGACCACTGCTAAGTTTTCCAAATCTGCTGGCATATTGAGTGCATCACTTTCACAGCATCATCTTTTAGGATTTGAAATAGCTCAACTGGAATTCCATTACCTCCACTAGCTTTGTTTGTGGTGATGGTTCCTAAGGCCCACTAGAGTTTGCATTCCAGGATGTCTGGCTCTAGGTGAGTGATCACATCATCATGTTTATCTGGTCGTGAAGACCTTTTTTGTACAGTTCTGTGTATTCTTGCCACCTCTTCTTAATATCTTCTGCTTCTGTTAGGTCCAGACCATTTCTGTCCTTTATTGTGCCCATCTTTGCATGAAATGTTCCCTTGGTATCTCTAATTTTCTTGAAGCGATCTCTAGTCTTTCCCATTGATTGTTTCCCTCTATTTCTTTGCATTGATCACTGAAGAAGGCTTTCTTATCTCTCCTTACTATTTTTTGAAACTCTGCATTCAAATGGGTATATCCTTCCTTTTCTCCTTTGCCTTTAGCCTTTCTTCTTTTCTCAGCTATTTGAAAGGTCTCCTCAGACAACCATTTTGCCTTTTTGCATTTATTTTTCTTGGGGATGGTCTTGAACACTGCCTCCTGTACAGTGTCACAGAGTTCTTCAGGCACTCTGTCTATCAGATCTAATCCCTTGAATCTATTTGTAACTTCCACTGTATAATTGTAAGGACTTTGATTTAGGTCATATATGAATGCTGCTGCTGCTGCTAAGTCACTTCAGTCGTGTCCGACTCTGTGCGACCCCACAAACAGCAGCCCACTAGGCTCCTCTGTCCCTGGGATTCTCCAGGCAAGAATACTGGAGTGGGTTGCCATTTCCATCTCCAGAAACAAGTGCTAGAAAAGTCCAACTGTGCGGCCTCGCCCCCGGTTTCTCCCTCGGGCTGCCCGCCGGCCTCGCCACCCGCCTCTCCTCCGGGTTGCAGGTAGGAGCTGCCTCAGGGAAATCGAAGCGGAAGCGGCAGAAAGCACCTTCCACATTAACATCCCAAACGCCGCTGCCGGAGGCCCGAACATTACCTGCAGGGCTCGGCCACCAGGCCCGACGAGGCCCATTGGAGGCCTGTGGACGACATACGGCCACCTCCACTTGGCCCCGGAAGAGCAGCCTGGGTTCCAGCCCGAGTAGGAGCACCGCAGCCTCCCCAGACCCGGTCCTGGACCCGGTCCCAGCCCAGGGCTGAGAGCCGCAGCAGCAGCAGCCACGCGGCCACCATGTTGACCCAGAAGCCGCTGGTCTAGTGGTTTTCCCTACTTTCTTCAATTTAAGCCTGAATTTGGCAATAAAGATTTCATGATCATAGAAAAAGCAAGAGCGTTCCAGAAAAACATCTATTTCTGCTTTGTTGACTATGCCAAAGCCTTTGACTGGGTGGATCACAATAAACTGTGGAAAATTCTGAAAGAGATGGGAATACTAGACCATCTGACCTGCCTCTTGAGAAATCTGTGTGCAGGTCAGGAAGCAACAATTAGAACTGGACATGGAACAGCAGACTGGTTCCAAATAGGGAAGGAGTATGTCAAGACTATATATTATCACTCTGTTTATTTAACTTCTATGCAGAGTACATCATGAGAAACACTGGGCTGGATGAAGCATAAGCTGGAATCAAGAATGCTGGGAGAAATATCAATAACCTGAGTTATGCAGATGACACCACCCTTATGGCAGAAAGTGAAGAAGAACTAAAGAGCCTCTTGATGAAAGTGAAAGAGGAGAGTGAAAAAGTTGGCTTAAAGCTCAACATTCAGAAAATGAAGATCATGGCATCTGATCCTATCGCTTCATGGGAAATAGATGGGGAAACAGTGGAAACAGTGTCAGGCTTTATTTTTGGGGGCTCCAAAATCACTGCAGATGGTGAAAAGACTCTCGCTCCTTGGAAGAAAAGCTATAACCAACCTAGACAGCATATTAAAAAGCAGAGACATTATGTTGTCAACAAAGGTCCATCTAGTCAAGGCTATGGTTTTTCCAGCAGTCGTGTATGGATGTGAGAGTTGGACTATAAAGAAAGGTGAGTGTAGAAGAACTGATGCTTTTGAACTGTGGTGTTGGAGAAGACTCTTGAGAGCCCCTTGGACAGCAAGGAGATCCAACAGTCCATCCTAAAGGAAATCAGTCCTGATTATTCTTTGGAAGGACTGATGTTGAAGCTGAAACTCCAATACTTTGGCCACCTGATGCAAAGAGCTGACTCATTTGAAAAGACCTTAATGTTGGGAAAACTGAAGGCAGGACAGAAAGGGATGACAGAGGATGAGATGGTTGTATGGCATCACCAATTCAATGGACATGAGTTTGAGTAAACTCTGGGAATTTGTGATTGACGGGGAGGACTGGTGTGCCTCAGTCCATGGGGTCTCAAAGAGTCAGAGATGACTGTGACTGAACTGAAGTTCATGATCTGAGCCACAGTCAGCTCCTGGTCTTGTTTTTTCTGAATGTACAGAATGTATTTCTCCATCTTTGGCTGCAAAGAATGTAATCAATAGGATTTCGGTATTGACTTTTTGGTGATGTGTAAAATCTTCTCTTGTGTTGTTGGAAGAGGGTGTTTGCTATGACCAGTGTGTTCTCTTGGCAAAACTCTGTTAACCTTTACCCTGCTTCATTTTATACTCTTAGGCCAAATTTGCCTGTTACTCCAAGTATCTCTTGACTTTCTACTTTTGCATTTCAGACCCCTATAATGAAAAAGAGATCTTTTGGGGTGTTAGTTCTAGAAGGTCTTGTAGGTTTTCATAGAACCATTCAACTTCAGCTTCTTCAGCGCTACTAGTCGGGGCATAGACTTGGATTACTGTGATACTGAATGGTTTGCCTTGGAAATGAACGAAGATCATCCTGTCAATTTTGAGATTGCACCCAAGTACTGCATTTCAGACTTTTGTTGACTATGATGGCTACTCCATTTCTTCTAAGAGATTCTTGCCCACAGTAGTAGGTATAATGGTCATCTGAATTAAATTCACCCATTCCAGTCCATTTTAGTTCATTGATTCCTAAAATGTCGATGTTCACTCTTGCCATCTTCTGTTTGACCACTTCCAATTTACCTTGATTAATGGGCCTAACATTCCAGGCCCCTATGCAATATTGTCTTTACAGCATCGGACTTTGCTTCTATCCCCAGTCACATCCACAATTGTGGATTGGCTCCATCTCTTCATTCTTTCTGGAGTTATTTTCTACTCTTCTTCAGTAGTCTATTGGACACCTACTGACCTGAGGAGTTAATATTTCAGTGTCATATCTTTTTGCCTTTTCATCCTTTTCATGGGGTTTTCAAGGCAAGCGTACTGAAGAGGTTTGCCATTCTCTTCTCCAGTGGACCTTGTTTTTCAGAACTCTTCACCATGACTCGTCTATCTTGGCTGGCTCTACATGGCATGGCTCATAATTTCATTGAGTTAAACAAGGCTGTGGTCCATGTGATCAGTTTGATTAATTTTCTGTGACTGTGGTTTTCATTTTGTCTGCCCTTTGATGGGTAAGGATAAGAGGCTTATGGAAGTTTCCTGATGGGAGAGACTGTGGGGGAAAGTGGGTCTTGTCCTGATGGGTGAGGCCATGCTCAGTAAATCTTTGATCCAATTTTCTATTGAAGGAGGTCTCCATTATCTTCATTACCTCCAGCAGAGTTTGGTCTCTGGTCAAACAACAGGGAGGTAACACAGCCCCTCCCATCAACAGAAAATTGGATTAAAGATTTACTGAGCATGGCCCCGCCCATCAGAAAAAGATCATTAACAGAAAAAAGTGAAAGTGAAATGGATCAGTCTGGACTGTACCTGCCAGGCTCCTCTATCCATAGGATTTTCCAGGCAAGATTACTGGAGTGGGTTGCCATTTCTTTCTCCAGGGGATCTTCCCAACCCAGGGGTTGAACCTGTGTCTCCTGCATTGCAAGCAGACTCTTTACTGTCTGAGCCACAAGGGGGCTTCATTAATAGAGAACTTACTAATAAACTTGATTCATCAACATAATGAAATAAGATGGAGCTATAATGGGAAATTATATGAAAGAAAGAAAGTACGTACTAGGTTATCTAGCATGTTGTGTTTTGTATAAGTTGCATATTTGGTAATATCTACAAAAAGAAACAATAGTGGATTGATAAGCCAAAATCAATAAAAATTATGTTAGTAAGAGGGAGGGTAAAGAGAACAGGGATGAAAGCAAAACTTGTTTCATAGGTTTTACCTTGGTGTGTTTTAAATCTTTTTATATAATTAAAAAACAAAACTTAATACATTGTAAACATTAAAAGCAAACAACTAAATAAATCTGCCTGGATATTAAGTTAATGCCATTTTCTAACAAAGAGAAGAAAGTATATCTAAGTAAACTTAGAAGTAGTATTACTCTTAATCTTCAGTGGAATATATTATTGTTGTTAAGTCATTAAGTGATGTCTGACTCTTTGTGACCCCGTGGACTGCAGCACTACAGGCTCTTCTGTCCTCCATTGTCTCCTGGAGTTTGCTCAAATTCATGTCCATTGAGTTGGTGATGCTATCTAACCATCTCATCCTCTGCTGCCCCCTTCTCCTTTTGCCTTCAATCTTTCCCAGCGTCAGGGTCTTTTCCAATGAGTTGGAATATACTATAAAGACACACACACAAAATACTAAGAAGTTATAATTCTTTAAATAGTCAATGTTGGGAATAATGTCAGTATTGTTACTTAAAATTATTGAAGTATATAATAGGATAAAAGAAGTACATTAATTTTTTTAAGTATCAGTAATTTAGCATAAGGGGGAAAAGATACATGAATTATAAAACCAAAAAAGACCCTGTAATCTTATATTTGAATAGGAATATCAGTGAAAACATAAATTTTCCTTGGCTCTTTAAAAACAAAAAGCAAAGCTCTGTAACTTAAATCTCTCTAAGGAAAAGCCTTAGAAACAATGACAAGCTACTAGCAGTAAATAACGGCAAGATCCCTGTCTCTAAATACTATTTCCTACTAAAAGCAGTTTTTGGAGAAGTGACTGACTCCAGGGCTGGGGCAAAAAATGTATGTGATAGATTTGTGATATTTTAATATTATATTGTCCCAGAAAGTAAGGACACTATCAAAGATTGTGGAATCTTGCAAAAAGACATAGAAGAAAGTTTGAAGATTCTCCCACTGACCAAAATGGGGGTAATTTGAACATTGAAATAATACCTGTAAGTGTAAGTCCAACATGTTGAAATGAGAAAAAGCAATGAGTTCAAATTAGACAGAGAAGAGGGGAGGAAATGGGACAGTGGAGAGGAGAGGGAGAGGGAGGAAGGAAAGGATAGGAAGAGGAAGGAGAAAGAGAAGCAGAAAAGAAAATCCATTGAGTGCCATTGGAAGTGTGCACAGTACCAACTCATTACTCTAAAAACGGACAGTTATAGGCAGAGAGGTGAACAGTACATCTTATCTCTGTGCAATGAACTGTATTTCGTTTTGAAGTGAAAAGTGAATGTGTTAGTCGCTCATTCATGTATGACTCTGCCCCTACCATGGACAGTAGCCCACTAGGCTCCTCTGTCCATGGATTCTCCATGCAAAAATACTGGACTCGGTTGCCATTCCCTTCTCCAGAGGATCTTCCCGACCCAGGTATCGAACCTAGGTGTCCCACAATGCAGGATGTTTCTTTACCATCTGAGCCACCAAGGAAGCCCATATTGCAGTTTATACTGAACTAATTAATAAGGAAAATTTCTTCTAAACAAAAGAATTCCAGTTAAATACAGAAGAAATAATAACATTAGAAAAAAAAATCCCATTTTGCAACCTTCACATGAATCACTTAAAGTTCATAAATCTATGGTAAAATCACTTTTTATTTGTAGTATATTCTGCTGAAGATTGAAAGAAAAACATTTCTAAGTATACATGGAATAATCTTTTTTAAAAGAATATTTATAGATGAGGCTGTGTAGTTTATTTCGTATCTATTTGAGTCTTTAGGACTAATTTCTTGGCCATTGGAAGTCAAAGGACACCAGAGAGGCAATCCAAAGGACCATTATTAGCCACATATATAAAGTGGAAAACTGACTTGGTTTTTCCCATAAGGAAATAGCAGTGAGAAGAGAAGGGGAAGAGAGAGGCAGAGACTGAGAGATAGAGAAAGAAAGAAAGAGAAGAACTCTGTTCTAAGTTGAGAAATTTTAAAAAGAATTAAAGAGACTGTACAACCCAATAATGTGTGAACCTTCTTTGGAAGATGAGTTTTGTCCCTAGTTTTGTTTTTATGTTTAGATAATTGGGGAAAGTTGGGTATGAACTTAGCATTAGATAATATTAAAGAATAATCATGAATGCTATTAAATAAATTAGTAGCAATTAGTTATGTAAAGAAATGTCCCTTATTTTATTATTTGTAAAGGGGCACACTAAAATATTTAAGGTACATGTTTCTATTCCAAAATACTCAAAAATATTTATGAAAACATGATTGGAATTTGCTTTAAAATGTTTCAACCAAAATAAGAAATTTTTTTAATGCAGTAAAGAGAAACTTGGCAAAATGCTGATGATTGTTGAAATTGGGTATTTATATTTTGAAAATTTCAGGCAAAGTTCAAAAAAATTTTTTTGAAGGCGATGAAACTGCTACCAATGATATCTTCATGGTGGGGAAGGAAAAAAATTGTAAACTTTGCTTTGTAGTTTTGGAAAGCTTGAGTTCAACACACTTGGCCCCTCCCTTGTTGGGTCTGAAACTGTTTTACATCATAGTTTGCCCTTTAACCCCCTTTTTTTTTTTTAAATAAAGAGTAACCCCAATATCTGATTTGTACAAACCAGGATGGCTCCTCAGCCACTCTGGTTTCACCACGTGAAGGATCTTTTATTGTTTGATGTTGTGCTAGCTGTCTTTCACAGACAAGTTTATCTCTCTAAGTGTTTTTATTGTTAATTTTGTTTTGCTTTGGCTAACTAAAATAACATACAGGGAATTTGTACAAGAGTTCACAGTGTACCAATGTGAACCACAGAAGATAAGGAGCAATAAGACAGGCGTAGAATAAAAGGAAAATTGAATTCAGACAATGTGGATCTGACATTGATACTGCCCAGTTAGGAGACATTGGTCTCATCAGTCTCTGTGAATACTGCACTTCTCTTGGGCAAGATGGGGAGGGTAACATGGTTATTGTAAAGACTGCATGAGCTAGGTGAGGTACTTTTTCAACTCTAAACCCTTATAACATTATTAGCATGAAGAATGAATACTGGTAATATTTCAATGACCTCTTTTTACTTTCCAAAAGTGAAAAGTTTTCTAAATTAATATTTAAAAGTAAAGCAAATAAGCACACCAAAGTTTTCCAGTAAAAGATAATAAGCACACCAAAGTTTTCCAGTAAAAGATGCCAGAGTAAAGAAATGATAATTTCATAATGTACCTGTTTCACTGTTTTATGCTTTACGTCAATATATCAAGTCTTGGTGTTGGTTTTACCTCAGCACCTAATACAGTTCCACCTATTCAAAAACTTATAGGTAAATTCAGTACCATTCTGAAGAGCAACAGGTAACATTGACTGTGGCTTAACTTGTTTTCAGTAATTTATAATTTCAATTTGCAGTCAATACTCAGTGCTGTTATGCCCTTGAACTAAGCTTTTCTCTAAATTGTTTAAGGCACTGAAACATCTTGAATTAATGAAAAATTATTTTACAATATAGTTGTAAATCATGAAAAGAGACTTGAAGTGAAAACATATAACCTTTTGCCCTATCGTCTCTGCCAATGCAGGAGATGCAAGATCCTTGGCTAGGGAAGATCATCTGGAGAAAGAAATGGCAACCCTCTCCAGTATTCATGCCTGGAGAACCCCAAGGACAGCGGAGCCTGGTGGGCTACTGTCCATGGGATCACAAAGAGTAGGACACAACTGAGTGACTGAGAGTAAGCAAAAGCACTCTTTGACAGAACCCCGTCTTGGATTCATGTCGATGTATGGCAAAACCAATACAGTATTGTAAAGCAAAATAAAGTAAACATAAAAATTTTAAAGAGAAAAAAAGAAGAAAAGAAAAGAATATCCTTTCATGTGAAAGGACAAACATCTCTTTAAAGTAATTAATGACTTAAGGGCTGCAAATACTATAAAACAAGCAAACAAAAAAAAGATTTTTTTCCCTAATGAATAGCAATAAGAAACACATTTCATCTGATTCTACATTTTCTGTAAGTAGAAGGATTAGATCAGCTCATCAAATACAGAGCTCCTCAGTGGCTGTTTGCTTGGTGCCGGCCAAGCCTTGTTTCACTACAGTTGTGTACTACCTTGCATACTTAAACTATTATTCTGTTTCTTCAGGTGATAGGATAGAGAAAACAGACTATAATGTTAATACCTCTAATACCTTTATCAACTGGTCCTGTCATATTTCATGACCCTCACTTTTACTATTCTTGTCTTTCAATCCAGACTGATCTTTTTAGATAAAAATCACCTACATATCTGTCTACTTGTTTTTGAAGGGGTTAAATGCTTATACATTTCAATAGTTTAAAAGGTTAAAAAAGAGGTATATAGTGAAAATTCTCTCTCCCACCCCTGTACGCCACTTATACAGAAATATGTTTCCCTCATATTTTTTTATCACCTGCTTTTGTTCACATTGCTGTCTTTATCTGCAATGTCCTTCAGACATCTTTCATTTTTTCCCCTTCACTTCTTCAGAATGTAACTCATTATTCTCATATAACAAGCATTCCTTAAACCATCAACTCTAAAACTGATTCCTTCTTTCCCTTATTCTGCATAATTGAATACAGCTTAAACCTTGCTTTCTTTAATATATTTAAAATGCTAATATACCTAAATTATTTTCAGATTTCCTGAACAGAAGATTTCTGAATGGCTTATGGATTTGTAGATTCCTTGAAAGCAAGAAATGATCCCTATCTCTTTTGTTTTCACATAACAGGCAGTCTGGACTTGATGCCTAATATGTTCTCTATCCTCAAACATCTTACCTGGTGATTCTCAAAATTTGCTGCTATTAGAATAAGCTGGGAAGATGTAGAAACTCATAATCCCCTGCCTTCACCCCATTTCAATTACATCAGAATCTCTGGGGGTGTCATCTACACATAAGGACTATTTAAAACTTGCCACATAACTTAGTTTCCAATGTGAAGCTAAATTTAAGACTCAGTAACTTAACCCACCTGCATGCCCTCCATCTCAGTCTTTGACCACATTTCATGAAACCATGCTCTTCTCATCAGTATCAGACATGCCCACTCCTTGCACTCACAGCCATCTTTCTTGGTTTTCTCTGGTCGCAGGTAAAAAAATATTCCTCTTCCTCCTGTAGACCTTCTTCCAGCAGCCACATTTTCTTTGTTCCCCTTCCTGAAAACCTTCTGGTAAGGTTTTGCTATGTAGATGGTTGTCATTTTTTTCCTCCTCCAAATCTCTCTTTGACCCACTTGTATCTGGCTCTCATTCTCATCAGGCCTCAAAAATGTCCTTGTCCATGTTACTTGTCACGTTGCCAAACACAAAGGCCAGTTTTCTGCCTCCTCCTTACCTCTCCACAGCATGACCTTTCTGCTCCGAACACTGTCTTTCTTGATTTGCTGAATCCGTGTGGTTGCTCCTTCTCCTCTCCCTCTGTCCCCTCTTTATTGACTCTTTGCTACATGACTGCAGGATGGCAGTTTCCTAGGGCTTCATCCTAAGCTGTCTGCTTTCTCCACACATTTCTATGTACAACTTGTGTATATAGATGATTTCAGATAGCAAATGATTTGAAAAAATTTTTACCTTAATTTCTTTTCAGTGATATTAGAAAAGACTACAGCCTACAAATCGAACTCACTTTAAGGCTATAAAGTGAAAGAGGTAAGTTTAAAAACAAAGCACATGAAAAACTCCTTAATACACCCTTTACATATCTTGGTTCTTTCTTTAAATTTCTCCAGACCATAGCTACCATTGTTTCTTCAAATTCTTCCATCAACCACTAGGTTTCCCTTTTTCTTTAGCCTTCCCTTCAAGCATCCTTTCCATTCTTCCCCACTCCAGCAGAAACATCTTGATGCACTCCTGTACACTCTAATTTGAAACTGCTTGTACAATGGAGAACGAACGTAGTGTCGTGCGTACGTTAATCGTACAACAGTAGTGTCCGACTCTTTGCCGCCCCACTCAGGTTCCTCTGTCCATGGGATTCTCCAGGCAAGAATAGTGGAGACAGTTGCCATTCCCTTCTCCAGGGAATCTTCCAGACCAAGGGATCGAACCTGTGTTTCTTGCATTGCAGACAGATTCGTTATCATCTGAGCCACCACGGAAGCCTGAAGGGTTCACCTAGTAGAGAAATCTCTAAAATGAGAAATGTATACATTGCCAGGAAGCCAAAGAAAAGTTACTTGATGTAGAAGAGATATTCTGGGGAAGAAAGAGATGTAGCAATGAAATGATGTTTACATATATTTCAATAATAAAATCTGTCTCAAATATGTTTTTAGTATCTAAGCGTCTAGAATTGTTCACATTTAGAACTGCTGGTGTAATTTAGAAACAGGGCGTCTCAAAAGGCCCTGGGTCAAGATCAAGGCCCTCATCTTCATCAGCAATTTATTTAAATATTTAATGAGACTGAGCATTGTCAATACATAACTCTAATTATTATTAATAAATTTGCATCCCTAAGATTTTAATAGAATACCTATAATCTTTTTTTCTAATATTTCTGTTAGAATCTCTTAAGCTCATAATAATAATTTCTGACATGGTATATATAAAAATTCTATTAGTATCTATAGATTACATTTATTAGCTCACATTAAAGTAAATGGAGTATACTGTCTTTGTAGGACTGGAAATAACACAGAAGTCAATGTCTTAGTAAAAGTGAAAGTCCCTCAGTCGTATCCGACTCTTTATGATCCCATGGACTATACAGTCCATGGACTTCTCCAGGCCAGGTTACTGGAGTGTGTAGCCTTTCCTTTCTCCAGGGGATCTTCCCAACCTAGGGATTGAACCCAGGCCTCCTTCATTACAGGCAGATTCTTTACCAGTTGAGCCACAAGGGAAGCCTGAGAATATAGGTGTGGGTAGCCTATCCTTTCTCCAGCAAATCTTCCTGACCCAGGAATTGAATGGGGTCTCCTGAATTGCAGGCAGATTCTTTACCAAATGAGCTATCAGGGAAGCCCGACGATGTCTTACTGAGTAACCAATTTCTGTTATTACCCTATTACTGCCTTTTTTTTTTTTTTCATTTAAAGTATTTTACTTCTTCAGACAGGAAGGGTACACAGTTAAAAGCTTCATGCTACTGCTAAGTCACTTCAGTCATGTCCGACTCTGTGTGACCCCATGGACGGCAGGCCCACCAGGCTCCCCCGTCCCTGGGATTCTCCCGGCAAGAACACTGGAGCAGGTTGCCATTTCCTTCTCCAATGCATGAAGTGAAAAGTGAAAGGGAAGCCGCTCAGTCGTGTCTGACTCTTCGCGACCCCGTGGACCTCAGCCTACCAGGCTCCTCTGTCCATGGGATTTTCCAGGCAAGAGTACTGGAGTGGGGTGCCATCGCCTTCTCTGCTTCATAACCAAAATTTAATATAATAATCCATTCTTCAAAGTAGCCACAAGCTTTTCAACTCTGGATATCCAGGTTACACAACAACTCAAACTTTCATGCTCTCTCCGTAAACGTACATCTTTCTCAAGGGGCCTTGCATTCCTACTCCACAGCTTAAATTCCTGTTACAGGACTGAACCAAACTGAAATCAGGCTGCAATCAACCTACACAGGCCCTGATGTACACAGGGCTCTGGTCCAATTCTCTCGCGATCCTAGATCTATCATGGTCCATTCAACGTCTGTTTACTGCCAACAGTGAGCTCCAGGGGTGAGGAAACGGAAGGCTGTGCATATCTACACGGTGGTCAGTTGGAGCCCAGGCAGGGACTCCTCCTCCAAGATTCATTCTGTACAGTCTGATCACGCAAATAGTAGTAAACTCTGATTCCCGGGTTGGGACAACATCGGATGAGGCACAGACAACCGATGATGAAGAGAAAGCACCGCTGATGTGAAAAAAGCCTATTACTGCCTTTTATCTTTGTTTGTTTTGTAATCTTCAGTGGGGTTGTTTAGTATGGGTGGTATCCTTTTTCAGCATCGCAAATTATAACAACCAATAAACTGTAAATGAGGTGGGCAAATAAGGTATAAATCCTTGGGAATGAAACAATACATATTTATGTAATGACTTTTAATAAATTAACCCTCGCATTTGTGGGGGCTCATACACTATATTCCTAAATGTTTACATGTTAAAAATTAAGCTAACATTGCTAAATATCTTTTATCTCCCTACATTGAAAAGATTACATTTATAATAACAAAAATTTTTAAATGTGAGGAACTATGTTACTGTTTTATAACTCAAAGTCAGAAAATGTAAAGGATGACTGATTTTAATTATGGTTGGCATGTCTGGCCTTTTGTTGATGAACCAGTGATATTTGGATAATGTAAAGGAATATGGAACTAATAAATTAGTATATATTTATTTAAAAATAATTGTTACTCTTCATTTTAGAAATGGCATTAATTATACTATGATTAATAGTTTAATGCAACATCTGTAGCAGTGTGCCAAATTAGACAATATATATTGATTCAGTAGAACTTTTTGATAGTTTTATAAAGTGCTTTAATGAACCAGTCTACATTTTATTTTTTAATCTTGCCACATAGTGCAGCATGTGGGATGTTACTTTCACCACCTGGGATCAAATCTTTGTCCCCTGCCTTGGGAGCACAGAGTCTTTACCACTGGATCACCAAGGCAGTCCTGATAGCTTTAAAAATTAATTTTTATCAGGCAAAACTTTGCTGAGGCAATATCATCAGATTTTTAATATAATTCTTAATGCAGTACTTAGATCTGGTAATGAATCATAATTTTGCATATCAAGTGTTGTAGTAGGTTTGCATATCATAAATTATTGTTACCCTATAAGATTTTACAAAATATTTAAAACTTCATTGGCATCATCTTTGTTGGAATTTATGCTGTCTCTTAAGGCAATATCTAAATCTGTATAGCAATGTAAAGAATTGATAGAACACAAATGATGCCAAATCTAGATTTACATGCTCAATTGTAATATGAATGACAATATTAAAAATCGATTCTCAGCGACCATGTGCAATTATGGTGATTATCGTGTTAATTTATGAGCAGTTTTAGAACCACAAACAGAACATGCATGAAAAAGGGGACACGGCACTACTGGAAAATAATATTTCCTTACCCAAGAAACTACTGCATTGCACTGGGTTTAGAATTGCGTTATAGATGTGCCATGTTATCAATAAGTAGCTCTATTTCTAAATAAAGATGCATATTTCCAGGGCATAAAAAGTCAATCTCTATTTTGTGAGTTGTGCGGTGATGGTTGGAGATGCAGATGTTTCAAAATGTCTTGAATGCCGAAGTGACCACTGATATTTGAGAAAGTGAATTAAAAATACATATCTACCAACCAACAAAGTTTAAAGTTGATGTAAATTATTGATGTTAATTTCTAATTAAGTGACAGTTTTTAGAATGTTACTCAAAGTAAGCTTAAATACGCATAGTGCTGCAAAATTTCTGAGTCAATATACCATTTCAATACAAGTGAAATCCATAAATATTAGAAAGGCAAAATTTTAATGAAGAGTGGTCTGTGGACTACTAAGAAATAATGAATATTCAGGAAGTAGTATATATCAAGAAATGTGTGACAAAAATCTAAATATAAGCAAGGAATATATTTTTAAAAATATTTTTAGTTTTATTATGGCAAGAACTTGTAACATGTGATCTGTCTTCTTAACATATGTTTAAGTGTATAACATAATATTGTTAGCTATAAGAACAATATTATACAGCAGATTTCTAAACTTTATTTCTCTTGAATAACTGAAACTCTATACTTATTGATTAGCAATTCCTTGTTTCCCCCTGCCTCCTACCCCTGGAAACCAGTGCTCTGATCTCTGCATCTATGAGTATGACTATGTTCGATGCCCTCTGTAAGTGAATTATGCAGTATTTGTCCTTCTGTGACTGGTTTATTTCATGCAGTGTAATACCTTTCAAGTTTATGCATGTTGTTGCAAATAATAGAATTTCTTTCCCTTTTTAAGGCTGAGTAATATTCCATTCTATGTATATATCACATTTTCTTTATCCATTTATCCATCTATGTACAAGATACAGATGATCTTAAATGAACCACATGTGAATATGTGAAACAGAGCAATGAATTTTATTACAAGCTTGTGAGATCTATTTACTTGTTTTTCTAGAATTGTATTTTTAGTTAGAAGTTGGGATGAGAAAACTGAGTTCTAAGAACTCTTAATCCCCTACCTTATTTAACATATTTAGACCCGATTGTTTGGAACGAAATGCCTTCTGGGTTTTTGATCAAAAAAGTCATTAGTTTATAAAATATACAACCAACTGCATTCAGTAACTTAATAAGTGTTTATTAAGTACCCACTCTATACTAGCTATTGTTCTAGACACTAGTTTATAACAGTGAACAAAAACAGAGTCCTGCCTTCAAGGAACATACATTCTGTAATGGGATAGAGTGGGGTAAAGACACAGATAGAGAACAAATGAGTAAATTATATACAATATTTGAGCATCAATATTATGAAGAAAACAAGTCAGTATAGGTGTATGGGGAGTGCTGGGCAGAGGTTGCAATTCTAAACGGATTGTCATGGAAGACTTCACTGAGAAGGTGATCTTTGAGTCAGGAAGAGGTATGTTTTAAAATATACAAACATAGTTTTAAAAGATCTCAAACTTGAAAAGTTACAAAGAACTCATTTTGAGACTTGCAGACTTAGAGAACAAACTTATGGTTGCAGGGAGTGGGGACAGATTGGGAGAAGGGATAGTAGGGAGTTGGGAATGGACAGGTACACAAGGCTGTATACACACCAACAAGGACCTGTTGCATAGCACATGGAACTCTGTTTAGTGTTCTGTGACAGCCTGGATGGGAGGGGAGTTTGGGGGAGAATGGATACATGTCTGTGTGTGACTGAGTCCCCTTGCTTCCCAGGTGATGCAGTGGTAAAAGAATAGGAAGGCCTGCCAATGCAGGAGACCTGGGTTTGATTCCTGGTTTGGGAAGATCCCCTGAAAGTGGCAACCACTTTGGTGTTCTTTTGCCTGGGAAATCCCATGGACAGAGAAGACTGGCAGACTACAGTCCGTGGCAACAAAACAACAAAGCATATGATAGCCAAAGTGCAGAACCAGTCCACTAACAAATAGTTTTAGAGCTTCTACTAAGACACAGAGAATCGCTGCTGACCAGACTTTTCATATTTCCAATAGTCTTTTAAGATTTCCATTTACAATAGCCCAGTAATTAACGATCATAATGCTAAATAAGGCATCATGAAAGGCAAAGTGAAGTTCCACTTACTTTGTCTTTACAAGAAGGAAAATATGAAATATACACATTAGGACAGATTTCAGAAAAACGACTGACAATTATTCAGTCCTTAAGTTTTAGTTGTCTGAAAAATTTGTGGAGAAAACTCCATTTTATTTATTAGAATCATTAGAAAATAAAGTGCTAGTGTTTGTATTAGAGCTAAGCCAAATGCAGGGTCCTACACTCACTGCCTTCAGCCAGCTGTTGCATCTTAGAGTATTCACTGAACCTCTTAGGACCTTTTGCTTCCTCAGCTATAAAATAGGAAAAAGAAAAGAAAGTGAAAGTGTTAGTTTTTCAGTTGTGTCTCACTCTTTGCTATCCCGTGGACTGTAGCCCACCAGGCTCCTCTGGCCATGAATTTTCCAGGCAAGAATCCGGGAGTGGGTTGCATTTCCTACTCCAGAGGATCTTCCCGACCCAGAGATCTCGCCTCTCCTGTATTGGCAGGTGGGTTCTTTACCACTAAGGGCAATTGGGAAGCCCTTATAAAATAGGAAGGTGGTCTAAAGTAACTCAAAAATAATTGTGGACTCTAAAATTCTATATCTTAAAGAAGATTGAGGCTTTTTTTTTTCAATCTCTTAGAAAGAGCTTCAAGTGTATACTTTAAGCTTAAAGTATATACAAGCCATTAAAGGATAAAGTATTTTATGTTGGAACTTGCCCAGTGGGGCAAAAGAGACTGATTAGAAATGAAATCTTCACTCACAAGATACCGCACAAGTCTAAGATCCGGTTTTCTTTAAACTGGTAGAAAAATTTAAATAATGGCATATGGAATCCGTAAGTAACTAATTTACTGTTTATGATTTACATCAGAGATCAGTTGTTGGAATTTCCCAGAAGGTAATTTCCCACTGTGGCTTGTCTTTCCTGATATATAGACCACTGGAAGGCACCTAGACTACAAATCAGAACAGTGACTAAGATTTAGTTTGTATGGAGCTTCCGCAGGAAGTACTTCTCCCTTTTCCCCTTCTTTCTTAAAGTCCATGTCCTCGGTCTGACTTCCCAAGGCATAGCTTTAATGTCTTTGGGTGTATTTCCCCCTAACTTAAACCAATCATATTTCCTCACTTGGGATGTTGAACTAGAGAATGTTAATACTGATTTAGATATAAGGGAAATTGAAAAAGAAAGACCATACCAGGCAATCCCAAGAGGTGAGCTGGAAGCGATAGCCCAACGTATCTGCTCAGATTATTGGGTACAGAAAAACTGAAAAGGTTAAGGAGAGTGGAGAAAGGAGAGGAGCACAGAAGAGCAAAGACACAGCTTTCACAGCTTCTGTGAGGTAATGTCATATTTTTACAATGAACTGCAATTTATAAATTAAAAGACTAATACTCAGAAGGGGAATGACTGACTTTCCAAAGGTCACATGACTAATTACTATCACAGTTATTTTGGAACCTCAATTTTTGACCTCTAAACTGGTTCTCTTCCTATACTACACTCTACTAACAGTACTGACTCTGCCATTGGCCTTGTGACTTTGGAAAAGTCAGTTAATCTCTCTGGGTCTCAGTTTCCAGGTTAGTAAAGTGGAGTTAAAACACAAGCTTTGCCCTAGTTCATAGAGTTATTTTAATACTACATAAATATTTTAATTCTTATTATGTTTTAGAGTTTATTTCATACTGTCCAATTCCTACAAATATGCTGTAAAAATCAAATAAGAATGTATGCAAAAGCTGTTGCATGTAAATATCACATGCTTCTACTTCCATATACTACTTCCCATCTCTGAAGCTGCTAAAATTCTTGAGATACATTAATAAATTAAAGATTGTCCAGTGAGACTGGTCAAACAGACACTATAGACTGTTTGATGCTTACAATAAAATAGAGGCATATGAAAATTTTACAACTTATAATGTCAATAAACCGTGGAAAATTCTGAAAGAGATGGGAATACAAGACCACCTGACCTGCCTCTTGAGAAACCTGTATGCAGATCAGGAAGCAACAGTTAGAACTGGACATGGAATAACAGACTGGTTCCAAATAGGAAAAGAGTACATCAAGGCTGTATATTGTCATGCTGCTTATTTAACTTATATGCAGAGTACATCATGAGAAATGCTGGGCTGGAAGAAGCACAAGCTGGAATCAAGATTGCTGGGAGAAATATCAATAACCTCAGATATGCAGATGACACCACCCTTATGGCAGAAAGCTTCTTGATGAAAGTGAAAGAGGAGAGTGAAAAAGTTGGCTTAAAGCTCAACATTCAGAAAACTAAGATCATGGCATCCAGTCCCATCACTTTATGGGAAATAGATGGGAAAACAGTGGAAACAGTGTCAGATTTTATTTTTTGTGCTCCAAAATCACTGCAGATGATGACTGCAGCCATGAAATTAAAAGACGCTTACTCCTTGGAAGAAAAGTTATGCCAACCTAGATAGCATATTGAAAAGCAGAGACATTACTTTGCTGATTAAGGTCCGTCTAGTCAAAGCTATGGGTTTTCCAGTGGTCATGTATGGATCAGAGAGTTGGGACTGTGAAGAAGGCTGAGCGTCAAAGAATTGATGCTTTTGAACTGTGGTGTTGGAGAAGACTCTTGAGAGTCCCTTGGACTGCAAGGAGATCCAACCAGTCCATTCTGAAGGAGATCAGCCCTGGGATTTCTTTGGAAGGAATGATGCTAAAGCTGAAACTCCAGTACTTTGGCCACCTCATGTGAAGAGTTGACTCATTGGAAAAGACTCTGATGCTGGGAGGGATTGGGGGCAGGAGGAGAAGGGGACGACAGAGGATGAGATGGCTGGATGGCATCACGGACTCGATGGACGTGAGTCTGAGTGAACTCCGAGAGATGGTGATGGACAGGGAGGCCCGGTGTGCTGCAGTTCACGGGGTCACAAAGAGTCGGAAATGACTGAACAACTGAACTGAACGTCCAAATTCTTCAAACAGATTTTGGGGCTATTAATAATCTGTCCACCATGATTTACAATATTCTTGTAAATATCCTCCAACTTTATTATTCCCAATGTTAAATGTTAAGTGAATTCTTTCTCTGTGTAGATCTCTTTGGGGGTTCATTTAGTATTCCTTTTCTTTTTAGCTGGACAAGATATGTTAGTGAAAAAAACTTGCTATAAATAGACCTTTAGTAATATGGTGGCCAGCTATTGGGGTAGGGATGTGTTCTACAGCACTATGGTTGGGTCTTAGTCTTTTATTGAGCCTGTGTCTCATTTAATAAACCATCATGATCATTTAAGTTTACATTGAATGGAAAGAACTAGGTATTGCTTGAATATTATCCTCATTTTCTAGGATCTTTGGCAAGTCTCTCTAAGCCTGTTTCCTGGTGATAGTAATATTACCTTGTAGAGATGTTTCCAAAATAAAATAATTCATGTAAGAGCATTTTGTGAATTCAAGGGCCATACCAGAGTACAGGGTTAAAAAGTTGATTTTTGCAAAGAGCTCCGTGTATGAACATTTTAATGCCTACAAAGAAGTGTCAAAATTTCCCAACATTCTGCTGTTTGTTAAAGAATGCCATCTAAGTTGTAAAAAAATTTCCCCAATGGAATTCAAAAAAACTACTTTGAGATTAAAAAAATGTAATCTATGAGTTTTTTTCCCTCCGTACTGGGCCATGTGCTAAAAAGACTTGATAAGCATATGGGTATCCATCCAGCTTGCACATGACCCCTCTGACACTGAATGTCACCCACCATAGACTATTCCATTTTCACAGCTTTCACTAATCAATCCTAGTTCTTCAAAGCCTCACAGAATATTCCTAACTAACTGCCTCTCAAATATTTGACAAGAACAGTGAATTCCTCTTGCTAGGTTTTCAAATTTTTACCAATCTGACCATTGTGCATTAAATATTTTCAGTTTTTCTATTTTTCTCATGGTATCTAGAATAGAGCAGAGTATTCCAGATGTGGTATGAATTATAAGGAAAAAAATTACTTTCCTTATTCTAGGTCTTGTACTTCTATTAATATGTCCTTGTGTGTAGTGTGCTAAGTCACTTCAGTCGTGTCTGACTCTTTGCCACCCCGTGGACTGTAGCCTGCCAGGCTTCTCTGTCCATGGGATTCTCTAGGCAAAAATACTGGAGTGGGTTGCTGTGCCTGCCTCCAGGGGATCTTCCTGAGCCAGGGATTGAACTCACACCTCTTACGACTCCTGCATCAGCAGGTGGGTTCTTTACCATTATCACCACCTGGGAAGCCCTAACATGTCCTTAGTTCATATTCAAGTTTTAGTTAAAATCTTGACTTTTCTTTTCTTTGCAATAGCTGGTGGCTGAGGTATACTTCCCCCATTCTGTTTCCCCTAATGGCTTTTTAAGGTTCAACTGCAAGAATTTAATCTATTCTTTGTAGATTTTGTCCTGTCAGATGCAAAAGTGAAAGAAAACATGCAAAAGTATAGAAAACGTTTTTGTTTCCCAACTTTTCATTTCACATGAAATCTGTCCTAACTTCTTCCCTGTCCTTAGACTATGTAAAACCAAGAACAGTGCTCCTGTATTGCCAGTATTGGCTTTCTTTGTACTTGAACTAATGTGAGTGGGTTTCTGCTCTTTGCAACCAAAACAGCTGTTGCTAGAACATGGCCTTAACCCGACTAGGGCTGACTTTATTCATCCCTAGTCTGCAGGACTAGAGGGAGGCCAGAATGAGGAGCTGTCTCAAACGGAAAGATCAAGAATTGTGGAAGCACTGACTACACAATTGCTTGAGTAGAAGAAAGTACTACAATTTTCTGTCTCTTGTACTGAAATGGAAGCAGCTATGTGTAAAAGAATCAAGTATGGGGAGGCAGGGAATGAATGAAGGTTGGGGTGCAGGGAAGTAACTCCACTGGCCTTGGAATTGGGGAACGTTGATTATTATCTTAATTCTGCTGCATTCGAAGTGTGTGACACTGAGCTAGTCATAGCCTTCTCAGCCTTTGGTTTTTTCATATGTAAAATTTAAAGAGTTACATGGATTACATATGATATCTAATGTCTTTTCAGCTTGAAATGTCAGCTTTCGGTGTAGCTCTGCACCACTTTGCCATTGCCCATAACAGCCCTCTTTATCCTTGCTTTTGTTTCTTTATCTGAAAGATATTTCTCCCCCAGTCCTGGAGACAGCCAGAACTGTCACAGTGTGTGACTGCGGTTCCTAGATTCAGAACCTTTCCTCCCCCTCTCTAACCGCGTCATGTACAGGTACAAGCCTGAACATATGCAAGCTTTTTTTTAGTTCTTTGACTTTGGACAAGTTCATTTCTGCTTTCTCAAATCTTCCCAGGCCTAAAGTGAAATCTAGGGTCAGAGGGAAAGATGTATGGAGGGAATATCTTGTGGAGAAACAGCAGACTTGAATTATTCAATCAGAAACAAGCTTAAGGGGATTTTGGGGCATGAATCCAATTCTTGATGGTTGATTAGGGCTTCCCTGGTGGCTCAGATGGCAAAGAATCTGCCTGCAATGCAGGAGACCCATGTTCCATCCCTGGGTTGGAAAGATCCCCTGGAGAAGGGAATGGTAACCCACTCCAGTATTCTTGCCTGGAGAATTCCATGGAAAGAGGAGCTTGGTGTACTACAGTCCATGAGGTCACAAAGAAACAGACACAATCAAGTGACTAACATTTTACTTCATTTTCAATTCTTAATTGGTGGCTCAGCGGTAAAGAATCTGCCTGCCAATACATGAGACACAGGTTCGATCCCTAGGACAGAAAGAACTCCTGGAGTAGGAAATGGCAACCCACTCTAGTATTCTTGCCTGGGAAATCCCATGGACAGAGGAACCTGGTGGGCTACGGTCCATGGGGTTGCAAGAGAGTCAGACAGGATTTAGTGACTAAACAACAACAAAATTCTTGATAAAGTACTTGTTTTTATTTTTTGGTTTATTTTTATGGTTTTGATTTTTTTATACTTAGACTTTATAGATAAGCAAAAATGACTATCTTTTATGTACATATTCATGTGTATGCTTTAGTATTTTTACATAATTTTAAAATAGATTAATACAGAAACATATTATCAAATTCAGAAGACACAGGAATGCATACATACCATTTCATCTACAGCTCACTGTTTTCTAGATGTTTATTTTCCCTTCTAGGAAGGAATCAGTACTTATACTAGCATTTAAATAAATTATTTGTTTATTTGGCATGCTGAGTCTTAGTTGTTACATATGGAATCTAGTTCCCTGACCAGAGATTGAGCCCAGACCCTGTACTTTAGGAATGAGGAGTCTTAACTGCTGGACCATCAGGAAGGAGCCACAGTTTTTTTTTAAATTTTTAATGAGACCTTCTAGAGATATTTTTATCCATGCACAATCACACATGAATTCATGCACACATGAATATAGTCATAAATATAAAGACTGCTATAATTATGAAATTGTTATAATTTTTCCCCTATGGCAACATATTATGTAATAATAAGGCTTGGCTCTGATTGCTATAGCAGATTTGGAGAGCTTCCTAGTTTATTTAACTAGCTTTATAGTATTTCATTTTTGGGCTTATCAGAGTTGGCTTATTTAGTTTTCTATTGCAGTTGCAAGTAATATTCTTATACCTTTGTTGATTTGTACATGTATATATCCATCCATAGGACTGGTTTCTAGAGATAGACTTGCTGGGTCAAAAGGCAGGTGTATGTGTGATCTTGATGGGTGTTTCTAAATTTCACCCCCAAAATAATGGCTGCTTTTATTTATATTCTCACAGGCAATATGAAAGGGCCTGTTTTCCCTACACTCATTCCAACACAGTGAATTATCAAACTTTGGGGTTTTGTCAATTTGATAGATGAAAGACAGTATCATTGTTGTTTTAAATTGCATTCTCTTACTGTGAGTGCAGTTGGCTATCTTTTCATGTGTTTAGGGACTATTTGTCTTTCCATTTTTATTAAGTATCTGTTAATATAATTTGCTAATACCTATGTTTCTATATAGGTATCGTAAAGACAGGTTTGATCAGGTTATTTTGAATTCGGTAAAATAAAAGCCAAGTAATGGTCAAAAGTCAAAACAGAAGGTTTTAAATCTTAAAATGATTAAAGAGAAAAGATTTGAAAGAATTTCTGCTGATCATCTTCCCTTCAGCATTTCATTCTCTGTCTTCTTTTTCCTATTCACGTCTGTTCCTTCTCTCTCTTAACTGTTTGTAAGATTTTAAGTATATGTAGTATATCTATTTACTGAGCATAGTTTTGTAGTCTGTTTCCCTATTGGGTAAAAGAAAAAATAATTAGGTGATTCTACATTTCAGTTCAGTTCATTTGCTCAGTCGTGTCCGACTCTTTGCGACTCCATGAACCGCAGCATGCCAGGCCTCCCTGTCCATCACCAGCTCCCGGAGTTCACCCAAACCCATGTCCATTGTGTTGGTGATGCCACCCAGCCATCTCATCCTCTGTCGTCCCCTTCTCCTTCTGCCCTCAATCTTTCCCAGCATCAGGGTCGTTTCAAATGAGTCTGCTCTCTGCATCAGGTTTCCAAAATATTGGAGTTTCAGCTTCAACAATCATTCCCTCCAATGAACACCCAGGACTGATCTCCTTTAGGATGGACTGGTTGGATCTCCTTGCAGTCCAAGGGACTCAAGAGTCTTCTCCAACACCACACTTCAAAAGCATCAGTTCTTCAGTGCTCAGCTTTCTTTATAGTCCAATTCTCACATCCATACATGACCACTGGAAAAAACCATAGCCTTGACCTTTGTTGACAAAGTAATGTCTCTGCTTTTTAATATGCTGTCTAGGTTGGTCATAACTTTTCTTCCAAGGAGTAAGTGTCTTTTAATTTCATGGCTGCAACCACCATGATTCTACATTTATTAAAGGATAAATTAAAGATACGAATTTTTTTGTGTGTGTCGGAGGTTTTAATTGGAAGCAACAGAAACAATGGATGATTTGAACACAAATGGAACAGCTCTAGAATCTGTGGCAGGCATTTAACTAAGTTACTGATCTGTGAATAGTGGTTTGAGTCAAGTCACAGAACTCTGAGTCTATCACAGTCACTGAGCATGACTTGATCACTACCGATAATAGACTCTGGAGGCCACTGCTGGTACCGCTTCTCCTTTACCCTAGAAGATGGATGTGGCTGATACTGGCTTCTGTAGCTTAAATTTAGAGCACTCCTTGTATCTTTGGCAATGTAGCATCTGATTTAGTTTGTCTAAGCTTTGTTTGGTCTGTGATCTGGTTGTGGTGTCTACGTTCTAACTCGAGAGAAGCTATGGAAGCCAGTATCAGTTATGTTAACCTTCTGTAGTCAAAGCCAGGCTCAAATAATAAAATGGGGGAGGCTCCATCATTGGAAGGGTGTTTAGACTCTGTATGGCCAAAAAGATTGACAGTCATCAGCAATTCTCACTTGCTTTTCTTCTCTGGGCAGAGGTCTTCAAAAGACGACTTGAAAATCAATCTGATATACTATTTCTTCTCTTGGCCTGAAATGTTGAGGGCTAAGGAGGAAAATAATTGGTCCCCTTTTTGCATAGCTTGGTCAGAGTTTGGCTAAAGGAAAAAGGAGGTTACAGGTAAAGAAATAGCTGCCAAAGCCAAAATTTATGCAAAGCCAGAGTTTATGCTTGAAAGTACCAATTTTTAATCCTTCCTTCACAATACTCTGATATTAAAATTACTTCCACTTGCTTACTTTTTCTCAAAAATGATTTAATACATTTATAATTTCTCCATGAAAATAACAAATTTATTGTTTTTCTATCTTCTGGAATTTCAACAACTAAGTTAGGGCTAGCCATAAAGATACACATGACCTAAAAAGTGAATATAATTCATTTTCCTCAGGCTTATTGCACTTGTTTGTTAGGGCTGCTACAAGCAAGTACCACAGACTGGGTGGCTTAAAACAACAGATCTGAACCTCTTGCAATCCAGGAGACTGGAAGTCCAGATTCGCTAGAAGTCCAGTGTCAAGGCATCTGCGGGCTTGGCTCTTTCTGTGGGCTGAGAAGGAAGGCTCTGTTCTGGGCTTCTCTCCTTGGCTTGTAGATGGCTGTCTTCTCTTGGTGTCTACACTTCGTTTTCCCTCTGTTGGTGTCTCTGCATCCACATTTATCATTTTTATAAGGACAACAGTTATACTGGATTAGGGCCCATTCAAATGACCTCATTTAACTCACTTATCTCTATAAAGATCATCTCTCCAAATACGGTCGCATTTGGAGTGCTACAGATGCGGACTGCAACGTTTGAATTTTGAGAGGGACACAATCAACATTAATCCTGTTGCTAATCTTAATAAAATTTTGTGTTTAAGAGAGGAGGAAAGGAGACTGTAAAAGACTCCTTTGGCTGTATTGGCTTTAATTTGAGAAGATAGTAGTGCCAAGGGCCAGGAGTCTGAGATAATGGCATTTCCAAATGTGAGCAGGCCTGAGAAGACCTCTCAGTATGCAATCTATCGGAGTGATGTTTTAAAAGAATAATTTGCAGACATGATCTAGGCAGTTACATATATGTAGAATTGGTAGGTATGTGCCCTGTGTATGCAGCACTAGAAACATTTTGTGTGTGTGAGAGACTTAGAAGCACAACTTCTCTAATTTGCCCTAGGTGCTAAAACTTAATCTGAAAACAGCTAGACAATATTACAATAGAACTTAATCCTGCTATTTTTACTGAATTTTCCTTTGATTATAAGAAATCATAGATGAATACAAAATCTCAAAACTCACCAGTGTTTTCATATGGATCCATCCAATTGAATGAAACCAACTTTTGGAGCACCTAAAGTTAAAGGAAAATGCAGTAAAGAAATGTACTAAAGCCAGAAAATTCTGATGGAATCCTCTCTAATTCTTCTGTCTTATCTATCTCACAGTACACAAAACAATAGTATAAACTACATAAAGCTCTACAGGTCCAAGATATTTTAATCAAACTATGAGTAAAGCCTCTCTTTTGCTTTTAAGTTACTGAGACATCTGGCAAATACTTCATGGGTCTCAAGCACCTCAGAAATAAAATGAGGATGATTGTGGAGAATGAGGATGGTTGCAAAGAATTAATAGTATAAACACTTAATGCCAAATGTTATTAAATAGCTTTATTAAAATTATGGCCTGAAGGTTTTAAAATAGATTGTAGTTTGAGACAGTTGACTCTCACCTGAGTCTCCTTTGCACTTAGTCTAAGTTTTTAGGTTCCTACCATATTCCATCTTGGACTTTGGCAGATTGCATGTATATTTCACATCTTTGGCAAGTTATACCTATTTTATGCTATACTCTGCACTAAGCTCATAGGAAGAATGTGTTCTCTTCATTTTCCTTTTCTTTGAGGGCTTCCTGCTTTCCATGTTGCTGAATAAAGGAGTCACTGTAAACATTATCTTGGAAACACTTGAATGTGAATGAGCAAAGTAACCACATGATGGCAGTATGTTAAAGGAATAAAGAGTCCTTCACTTCAAGCCATCCTTTTAACTTAAAAACATCTATATGATCAAAGAGAAAAACTTCAAATCTACCTACTTAGTGAAACCTTTATCCTAGTTGATTTTTACAGATGCAGGAACTGAGGGTAAATGACGGTTTCCAGATTTCAAAAACAACAAGGATTAAAAGAGCTCTGAGTTCTGAGATTTTAAAATAAAACCAGACAATCAGGCTGTGACTCATCCTTCAAACTAAACGATTTTGGGTAACAAGTAAGGGAATTATTTGGCTAATTGTACAAAGAAGAATAATTTATAGATTGTGCCTAATTTTACTGTCTAGTAGTTATACAAGACATTTGGGGTTGCTCTGCTGATTAAATTGAAAAACCTCTCAGTTACATACATGCATGCGTTACTTTTGAATGAATAGCCAAAACATTGCAACAATGAATTTGAACAACAATTTTGCCTTGCAGTCTGTGACTAAGGATTTTTATTTCACTAGCAAACAGGTTAGTCAACATTTGAAAACCTCCAACTGCTTGATAATTGCCCAAGGAATGAGAGAGAGTCAGAGGAAGGTTCTTGTACTGGAAAAGTCTAGGTGTGATTAACAGTGTCATCAGACAAGTCTTTCTCTTGGTTCTCTTTTCTTTTTCACTGGCTTTGTTTTCAGCCAGGATTTCTTTTGTGATGGTGAACATCATTCCAGGTTGCATTTAGTTGGAGGTTTAGCTAGTTCAAAAGAAAGGTGTCTTTCCCATAGTTTCAGCAAAATCTCTGGGGCTGGCTCCCATTGGCTGGTCTTGCTGCCGCTGCTGCTGCTGCTAAGTCGCTTCAGTCGTGTCCGCCTCTGTGCGACCCCAGAGACGGCAGCCCACCAGGCTCCCCCGTCCCTGGGATTCTCCAGGCAAGAACACTGGAGTGGGTTGCCATTTCCTTCTCCAATGCATGAAAGTGAAAAGTGAAAGTGAAGTCGCTCAGTTGTGTCCGACTCTCTTGGATACTTACAAATTCCTGAACCAATCATAGTAGCAGGGAGGAATGGGATGCTCTAACTTGCCTGCTCAGTCATAGGCACTCAACTGGACCCATAATGGGTCCTTTCCTCTGCACTAGTAACATGGCCTGAGAATGCAAGAACAAAGGTCTCCCAAAGGAAAATCAGGATTCTGTTACCAAAATAAATGGCAAGGGATATTAGGCAGATTGCTGTTTAGTAGCTCAGTCTTGTCCAACAGCTCCAGTACTCTTGCCTGAAAAATCCCATGGACGGAGGAGCCTGGTAGGCTGCAGTCCACGGGGTAGCTAGGAATTAGACACGACTGAGCGACTTCACTTTCACTTTTCACTTTCATGCATTGGAGAAGGAAATAGCAACCCACTCCAGTATTCTTGCCTGGAGAATCCCAGGGACGGGGGAGCCTGGTGGACTGCCGTCTCTGGGGTCGCACAGAGTCGGACACGACTGAAGCACCTTAGCAGCAGCAGCAGCATGTCCAACAGACCCCATGGACTGTAGCCCATCAGGCTCCTCTGTCCATGGGATTTTCCAGGCAGGAACATTGGAGTGGCTTGCCATTTTCTTCTCCGGAGGACCTTCCCGATCCAGTCTCCTGCAAGTCTCCTGCTTTGCAGGGTGATTCTTTACCGCTGAGCCACCAGGGAAGATAAACAGTAGCTGTTCACTAAAAGAAATTTAAAAGACTCAGTCCCTGCTCTCAAGAACCCTACAACACTTGAAAAGAATCACAAACTGAAGAAGGATGATTATCAACATTATGTTTAAAGTCGCTTTAGAGTTTTGGAAATAATTATTTCTTGCAATCCTTAAAAGAAGTGTTTCAGGTTAGTCCTGTTTTGTGATTAAGGACAAAGAGAAACATAAACATTAAATTATTTAACTGCTGCTTCGCATGTCCAACACAGAACTTACACCAAAATAGAAACATATTTATATTTTCCCAGACTAGGGCATGCTTGTGTGTGTGCTTAGTCGCTCAGTCGTGTCCCATTCTTTGCAATGCTATGGACTGTAGCCTGGCAGTCTCCTCTGTCCTTGCGGATTCTCCAGGCAAGAATACTGGAGTGGGTTGCCATGCCCTCCTCCAGGGGATCTTCTAAACCCATTATGGGTAATTTGTGAGTAGAAAATACGTTCATATTATAGGATCTGTTTGCATGTGCCCAGTTGTGACCCCATGGACTGTAGCCCACCAGCCTCTTCTGTCAATGGAATTTTTCAGACAAGAATACTGGAGCAGGTTGCCAGGAACCCAGGCATTGAACATACGTTTCCTATCTTGGCAGACAGATTCTTTATCACTGTGCCACCTGGGAAGCTCCCATACATTATATGATCTAATATGCAATAATCAAGCTGTGTTTGACATAAGAAATACCACCTGGCACAGTGTTTTCTCAAATTGTAATCTGCTTACAGAGTAATTTCCTTGAGTGTTTGTTATAAATACAAATTCAAGGGCTTAATCCTTCAGACTTCTTGAGTCAGAACCTCTAGAGATAAGGTCCTAGAAATTAATGTTTTTAAGCCGGAGGCTCACATGAGTTTTATGCACCATGATGTTTAGGAATTTCTGACTTAACACATTTAATTGCACACAGCCTTAGTTATCTAATAGCTATAGGAATGAAATCAGAGATCTGCAGGATTCCACTCAGTCCCTCCTTTAGGTTTTGCCTCTTAGTCTGGTCATATTTCCCTTTTTATCCTCGTCCCTCTAAATTAAAATATTCATAAATTAGAAAGACTAAGAATTATGCCATCATGTCATCTAATTTGTGATATTCCAAATTAATCAGTGAATGAGTATCAGTTTTTGTAACAAATACCATAAAATAAAAACTTAGAATTGGAAAGGAAATTAGCTGAGTGATTCTTAGGCTCAGATAAGGAAACCCATTTCCAGGAAACTAAAGTGACTTACTTAGCTAGGCGGTTGGTATGGATGATCCTTTTGAAACTACTCATTTTTAAATGACTATCTCATTTGAGGAAACTGTCATAAAATTCAGTTAGCATTTAGAATTAAAACCCAGCTTTAGTTACATTTAATTGTGTGCGCACTAGAGCATAGAATTCAATTTCGGAATCCTGAACCATATTTTATTACTTGTCTTTATGAATAGTTAATGGACATTTGCTATTCCTATGCATGTATTCCTCATTATATGCCCACAGTGGTAGGAGTAAGTACTTGTATTCCCATTTGATAGGTGAAGAATCTGAGGCATGTATAGATTAGGAGTAGGAACTAGGAAACAGGAGGTCAAGGATTTCCTGGTAAGGCCAACGGGCCCTGTTTTCTAAGATGAGCTAGTTAAGCTGAGTTGGAGATGGAAGACAATGACTGGTGTATGTTAATTTTCTTGACAGGGATTTTCCATAAGTGCAGTATAGCTTAGGTTTAGATTTGTGTCGGCCTGGGTGGTAGCCGCCATTTTGTGAGTCCAGATGTACGGGTTAACTTTATCAATATAATATAACCATGTATTACTTTTGCTTCATGATTTTTAGCTTTCCTTACTTTGCTTTTCATTTTCCTTGGTGTTCTTACAGTTTATTTTCTTCTGCTTCATCTTTTCATCCTATACTTTCTTTTAGAGCAAAATCACTTCCTTTTTTATTATACTACTCTAATTTTAACAGTTACTAAAAATGAAGAAGATTCAAATTAGTCACTTTTTATATTTTATTACTTTGGCAAAAACAGCCTTTTCCCTGTTTTATTTTTCTTCAGATTGAGGCAGTTTCACTAACTTGGTTTGTTCAAACTGAGGGACAAGAGGAAACAAATCTGGGTGTTCAGCATAAAAGAGCTAATGACAAAGACATTTTTAGGGACAGGGGCTTTTTGTCTTTCCTAGGTTATTCTTCATGTCTTTTTGATATCTCTGTTCTCTGCTTCTTATCTTTAAAAGACAGCTGCTTTACCCCAGGCATAAATCAGAAGAGAAAAGCCAGTTACCCAGCAAAGCTGGGCCTGGAGGGAGGATGAAAGGGAATAAGCCTCCAGAGAGGGAGAAAGGAAGAATAAAGGACCCCTGGAGAGTCCACTGGGCCAAACACAACAAACAGGCCGGTGAGCACAGACAGAACAGAGGCACTGACTAGGGAAGAAAAAGATGACGCCTTTGATGCCTCATAACCAGAAAAGAAGATCCCAGGCGAGTGACACATATGTCTTGGGAACAATTCTGCCCCGGAAGTACAAGGCGCGCGCCCGCGATTCATGGAATACATGGGAGGTAAGGGCTCAGTTCCCGGGCATGAGACCAAACAGGAAAAGAGGGAGAAATGTGCTAATTGTAAATCATGGTTACATAACATAGGAACCACACTGTATTTTCCACAATACTGCAGTTAAGAATTAATAGAGGAAATATTTGTTTTCTTGGAGAATATATTGAAGACACATTTCTTCAAGATTATATGCATCAAAATTTTTTCAAAATTTATGTGTACACACAAATTTGGACTTCCTGACTTAATCAGTTAGTTATTTAAAAACCTGTAAACAAAGAACTCATAAAACACTCATTAAAATTTAGCTGATTATTTGACACCAGATAGCTAGCCTCGCATTTTTCCATTTTTTTAGTCGTATAAACATAGTTTAATTTATACAAAATTAGCTGAAAAGTTGGAGGACTAATATCAATTTTAGTTAATGTTTACATGCTTTGAAAGTTTGTTTGGTATCAACAGAGCTTTTAAAAAGTTGAAGCTCTGTGTAAGGAAGATAAAAATCTACTATGAGACTTGCTTGCAGTTACTGTTGTCAGCTCATTCATATTTTAACATCCTCTTACTCTAAGGTATTAGAAATTGGATTATTTTCATGCAGGTAAATAAAGGTGATGAGGTGGTGGAGGGGGGATGCTAGTGGTTTTGTGATGGCAAAGAAAATGTATTTATGAACTAATTTAAAAGTACACATTTTTAGACATTTATTACAGCTAGAAGGCACTGGCACCCCGCTCCAGTACTCTTGCCTGGAAAATCCCATGGACAGAGGAGCCTGGTAGGCTGCGGTCCACGGGGTAGCTAGGAATCAGACACGACTGAGCGACTTCACTTTCACTTTTCACTTTCATGCACTGGAGAAGGAAATGGCAACCCACTCCAGTGTTCTTGCCTGGAGAATCCCAGGGACAGGGGAGCCTGGTGGGCTGTCATCTCTGGGGTCACACAGAGTCAGAAACGATCTGTGCAGCAGCAGCAGCACAGATAGAAATACAACTTTAGGTACTTTAATGGTACTGGTCTTGATTTGTCCTGCTTCTCACAACTCCTCTTAATTCTAACACTTTATCTCTGTGCATTTCTTTTCTCTTAGTTGATGGCTAATGGACATTGCACACCTGATAATCCCCAAAGAAATGAAACTAGAAGGACCTTTAAGGAGAATAAAAATTCAACTCTGAGCTGTGAAAACACACACACACACACACACACACACACACACACACACACACACCAGAAACCAAAGGAATTTAGGGAGAAGCTGTGATGTACGCATAAGAAAAAAGCTATGGAATATATTAAGGTAGAACTTAGTTTTACAGAATATTCTTGAACAGAAACTATTGTAACTGCTATGCTATCAGACAATACTGAGTCTGAATAACAGCAATTATATGAATATTTTAAGACTACAGATACTTCCTTAGGTATAGGGTTTTAAAAAAATAGTTAAAAAAATTTTGCACCATATGAATACAGTGCAAAACTCAAGAATTATAGTAAGAGGAAGCCACTAATCCCTATTACAAACTCCTACTTCATCACTCCTAACCTTCACCCACCAAATTCTTCCCCCTGGAGGCAACTACAGTTAATATATCTTGTGTATTGTCCAGAGATGTTATGTAGAAAATTTCAAACGCTCTATTTTGTCTCTTGGTTGAAACTTAAGAACTTCAGTTTTCCTTTGACTTAAAACAGAAAAGTGGAATTCTAGTCTTTGGTTCTGACATGGAAATGACTTCCATTATCGGTCCAGACAACTGAGAATTTGCTGATTATGCCAGGCATGGTCCCCATTCTGGCTTAGACAGAGTTCTTTTCTCTCTCAACAAGATAAATAGACAACTCCTAGGAAGCTGTCACTCCCTTAATGGGTCCTATTTCATTAGTTCATTGCCAAGAAATTACAGCTGATCCAAATGAAAATGTAAAATGAATGTGATTTACTTGTATATTTTGAATATGAGTGACCTGGACTGTGAAAAGAGACAGATTACTCTTTGTTTTTATTGTTATAACCAAGCTTTCCTATCTGTATTGGATGAATTATCACCAGCCACCTGAAAATACACTAATTAAAAAAAAAAAAAAAAAAAAACACAGGGGGAAGCTATGCATCTTCTTCCTTGCAGAGTGCTGATAAATTTATAAAACTATCTTGTCTGTATAAAATACCTATTAATAATTCATCAATATATCTTTCTCTTTAAACAATGATGGTGTCACCAAAATAACTATAATTTGCAACCATTTAAAACTTACTAAGATGGTGTGGCAGAAAGTCTTTATCAAAATACCCGTGCTTCCTATAATGTCAAAGTTTTGTTTTGATATTTATAGCAGATAAATGCCAGTACTGTGTTCTCATTGCAATAAATGTGAGATTAAATTGGAATGACAAACAAGCTGTGATGACAGTTAATGATGGAAACACTCTCTGGTATTCCCTGTTGCCACCTAAATTGGTCCACATAGCAATCCGACAGGTGGGTTCCTGGGTGCAAATTGTTGTTATTGTATAGTCACTGAGTCCTGTCCAATGTTTTTACAACCCCTTGGACTTTAGCCTCCCAGACTCCCATGTCCATGGAATTCTCGAGGCAAGAATACTGGAAGGAGTTTCCATTTCTTTCTCCAAGGATCTTCCCTACCCAGGGATCAAACCTGTCTCTTGCATTGGCAGGCAGATTCCTGACTACTGAGCCACTCAGGAAGAAAGACTGCTGGGTGCAAATAGGACCATTCAAATTTGGCAGAACAGTTACACAGAGATGGTATTCAAGATGAGAATCTCATACCTCAGAAAGTATCCTAATTGTATTGCTGCTGCTGCTGCTGCTGCTAAGTCACTTCAGTCGTGTCTGACTCTGTGCGACCCCATAGATGGCAGCCCACCAGGCTCCCCCATCCCTGGGATTCTCCAGGCAAGAACACTGGAGTGGGTTGCCATTTCCTTCTCCAACGCGTGAAAGTGAAGTCATTCAGTTGTGTCTGACCCTCAGCAACCCCACGGACTGCAGCCTATGAGGCTTCTCTGTTCATGGGAATTTCCAGGCAAGAGTACTGGAGTGGGATGCCATTGCCTTCTCCGAATTGTATTGCTAGTTATGAATAATTATTCCTTTAGTATGTGCCAGCAGGAAATCACAAGAGTCTAAACCTGTTCAATACTTATTTTCCTAGGTCAACCATTATTAAAATGTTCATTTGTCATTATTTATAAATTAAATTTAAGTCTCTGAGGATAAAAGTCTTTTTCTACCTTCTAAATTGAAATTTTATTTTAACACTATAAACATTTTTTTTAATCAAGTATTTCACAAGGTTCATCATTTAAGAACAGCAGTCTTCTCCTCCTTCCTTCTCCTGATTATTGTTCCTCAAAAACTACTTTCAACTTTTAGATCTTTTTCCTGGTATTTATAAATAACATTCATGTAGTACTATTTTGTTCATTTATTACTATTGATAAATTCTTATTTCTAACCTCTGCACTCCTGTCCTTCAAACATGAAGTTATCCTTTCTTTGTTCTATTGTAGCTACTGCTTCCTCTTTGCTAAACCAATACTCAGTGTTTATTATTATGCCCATTTAAATATCATTTACAGCTGACTCATGTAGTATATTATAGGGGAGGAAAAATGTTTTCCTTGACCCTTTTGACTGAGTCTGAAAGTTAAACTGACAAAGACAGATTAATAGGAGGAGGAAAGCATAATTTATTTAGCACATTTTTACATGACATAGGGACCTTCATAAAGAAATGAACACCTGAAGAAGTGGTTAAACCTGAATGTTTTTGCTAGATCTGATGAAGAATGGACAGCTGTGAAGAAATGTGATAGGACAAAGGATGTGAAGTCAGTGAAATGACAGGGAAAACTTAGCAAGACCTATTCATCTGGATTCTGGGTCCTAGAGAAAAGGATGATCCTTTCCTATAGGTATAAGGAGCGTACCCCTACAGTAAGGATCATGTGACCTGCTTCAAGAGAGAAGGGCAGGAGAAGGTCAAAGAGACCCTCTTGCTTATTCAATTTTTCTCAGACTCTTTCAACTTACAATATTAAATATGCCAAGATGCCATATTTTGGGGTCTCCTATTCTGAGCTCCATTAACACAATGATTACAATTACTTTTTCTATAATTGTGTTGTCTAGACAGTTATATTTTCATCTTTTTATTTTTTGGATTAATTTTCCATATGCTTATGTCTAATTCATCCTGTGTTGCTTTACAAAGCATTACCTTCCTCTAATATATTCTAGAAGAGGTGGAAAGAATATACAGAAGAACTGAACAAAAAGACTTTCATGACCCAGATAATCATGATGGTGTGATCACTCATCTAGAGCCAGACATCCCGGAATGTGAAGTCAAGTGGGCCTTAGGAAGCATCACTACGAACAAAGCTAGTGGTGGTGATGAAATTCCAGTGGAGCTGTTTCAAATCCTAAAAGAGGATGCTGTGAAAGTGATGCACTCAATATGCCAGCAAATTTGGAAAATGCAGCAGTGGCCACAAGACTGGAAAAGGTCAGTTTTCATTCCGATCCCAAAGAAAGGCAATGCCAAAGAATGTTCAAGCTACCGCACAATTCCACTCATCTCACACGCTAGTAAAGCTTAAAATTCTTCAAGCCAGGCTTCAACAGTACGTGAACTGTGAACTTCCAGATGTTCAAGCTGGTTTTGAAAAGACAGAGGAACCAACATCTGCTGGACCATCGAAAGAGCAAGAAAGTTCCAGAAAAATACCTATTTCTGCTTTATTGACTATGCCAAAGCCTTTGTGTGGATCACAATAAACTAGTGGAAAATTCTGAAAGATGGGACTACCAGACCACCTGACCTGCCTTTTGAGAAACCTGTATGCAGATCAGGAAGCAACAGTTAGAGCTGGATATGGAACAACAGACTGGTTCCAAATAGGAAAAAGAGGACGTCAAGGCTGTATATTGTCACCCTGCTTATTTAGCTTATATGCAGAGTACCTCATGAGAAATGCTGGGCTGGAAGAAGCACAAGCTGGAATTAAGATTTCTGGGAGAAATATCAATAACCTGAGATATGCACATGACACTAATCTTATGATGGAAAACAAAGAAGAACTAAAGAGCCTTTTGATGAAAGTGAAAGAGGAGAGTGAAAAAGTTGGCTTAAAGCTCTACATTCAGAAAATGAAGATCATGGCATCAGGTCCCATCACTTCATGACAAATAGATGGGGAAACAGTGGAAACGGTGGCTGACTTTATATCTTTGGGCTCCAAAATCACTGCAGATGGTGATTGCAGCCAGAAAATTAAAAGATGCTTACTCCTTGGAAGGAAAGTTATGACCAACCTAGACAGCATATTGAAAAGCAGAGACATTACTTGGTCAACAAAGGTCTGTCTAGTCAAGGCTATGGTTTTTCCAGTGGTCATGTATGGATGTGAGAGTTGGACTATAAAGAAAACTGAATGCTGAAGAATTGATGCTTTTGAACTGTGGTGTTGGAGAAGACTCAAGAGTCCCTTGGACTGCAAGGAGATCCAACCAGTCCTTTAGACTGATGTCTAAAGGACATCAGTCCTAGGTATTCATTGGAAGGACTGATGCTGAAGCTGAAACTCCAGTACTTTGACCACCTGATGCGAAGAGCTGACTCATTTGAAAAGACCCTGATGCTGGGAAAGATTGAGGGCAGGAGAAGAAGGGGACGACAGAGGATGAGATGGTTGGATGGCATCACTGACTTGATGGACATGGATTTGGGTGGCGTCCAGGAGTTGCTGATAGACAGGGAGGCCTGGCGTACTGCAGTTCATGGGGTCACAAAGAGTCGGACACAACTGAGCAACTGAACTGAACTGCACTGAACACTTTGGATAACCTCAGATTTCCATTTTCTCTTGAAGACACACCTTCCCTCCTACTGCTCCAATCTGGAAATTTGTTCTCACCACCTGCTTCTCCGGAGACTTCCTGGAATGTCCATCACAGCATACCAGAAATCCCCTGTGCCCTCCTCCTGTACTGGATCCCTCATCCTTGAATCCTGAGATGTACCTCTTCTTGGTTTACTCTCCTTTCCTGATGGAGTGCATCCTCTAGTAATTTCCTACAAGACTGCATGAGAGGTAGATGTGGAGACATTTCTGTATCTGAACAGGAAAATGTCCTAAGTCTACCATTAACTTATGTGATAATTAGACTGGGTGTCTAGAATTCTAGATTTCAAGGGCTTTATTCTTAAAATTTGCAGGGTTTGTTCTACCATGCTGCAGGTAGCAGCTTTGAGGCTGAGATATCTGGAGTGTTCTGATTCATCCATTTTGGTATGTGACTTCCGTTTCCTTTTCCCTCTTCTCTTCTCATCCCTGACCCTCAGGAGCTTTTAGAATCCCTTTTCTTTAGCCAGTACTCTGAAGTGTCTCAATGATATTCATTTATGAGATTTGTTTCCTTCCTGTAGTGCTGGACATCACCTTCAGTTATGGTGTGACCTTTCAGTCAGGAAATTCCTGTCCTTCAGTTCTGGGAAATTTTCTTAAATTGATTGATAATTTTCTCCTCTTCGTTTTTACTCATTTCTTTATGGAACTCTTGTATTTGGAAATCAGATTTCCTGGAAAGATGCTCTAATTCTCTTATCTTTTTGTTTTGCTGTTCTCTCTCTCCCTCTCTCTCCCACCACTCCCACCTCCTCTCACTGTCAATTTAATGAGGTTTCAAGAGGGAGTAAATTCTAATACTTTGGTCACCTGATGCAAAGAGCTGACTCATTTGAAAAGACCCCAATGCTGGGAAAGATTGAGGGCAGGAGAAGGGGACAACAGAGGATGAGATGGTTGGATGGCATCACCGACTCAATGGACATGAGTTTGAGTAAACTCTGGGGAGTTGGTGATGGACAGGAAGGCCTGTGCGATTCATGGGGTCACAAACAGTTGGACACAACTGAGCAACTGAATTGAACTAAACCGAATATTTAATCACAAGTCTGACAACTGTGAAAAAAACCTGAAGTTTTGCAGTAAACTAACTGTTCCCTAAGAGCTAGTAGCTAAGCCCTGATGCTGCCATTGCTAAGTCGCTTCAGTCGTGTCCAACTCTGTGCGATCCCATAGATGGCAGCCCACCAGGCTCCTCTATCCCTGGGATTCTCCAGGCAAGAATATTGGAGTGGGTTGCCATTTCCTTCTCCAGGCTAAGCCTTAGTTGCCAGTATTAAACTGGTGGTTGGTTGATATGGCATTATCCTTTTTATTTTTAAATATGAAATCACCTTACATGAAAACTTTTATGAGGATGCCTGACTAATTACCTGTTAACTAGTCTAGAAATGCATCCACAAAGTTTAGGATAGGGAAATTATTCCCAAGTCAGAGAAGGCAATGGCACCCCACTCCAGTACTCTTGCCTGGAAAATCCCATGGACAGAGGAGCCTGGTAGGCTGCAGTCCATGGGGTCGCTGAGAGTTGGACACAACTCAGTGACTTCACTTTCACTTTTCACTTTCATGCATTGGAGAAGGAAATGGCAACCAACTCCAGTGTTCTTGCCTGGAGAATCCCAGGGACGGGGGAGCCTGGTGGGCTCCCGTCTCAGGGGTCACACAGAGTCAGACACGACTGAAGGCAACTTAGCAGCAGCAATTATTCCCAAGTAAGAGAAAAAAAAATTCCTTGAATGAAATCTTTATCTTGTCCATAATATTAAGCTGGTCCCAAACATCAGTGGCACTCTCTTGGTCATATAAACCCCCAACACTCAAAAAACATGTCATTTTTACTATTGATCTGAAATACTACTACAGAAAAATAGTAGTGTATATACTACTACTAAGAAATACTACAGTTGCTTAATTTATATATAGGAGAAGAAAATGCCAGATTCTATCCTAGTTTGAGCTTATATTTTTAGCCTTCTACACAGATAGTTATGATTCAAAGGACATTCAAGAGTGCATGCTCCTGTAACTGATTATTGTGGTTCTCTTTGAGCTAACAGTGGCTTTCGATATTCCCTATATGTTCCCCAATCTTTCACTCTCCTAATGTTAACCAGGACTGTTTTTTTTCTTCAGCATGGACATACATGTGGATTGCAGGCGCTGCTACCAGCTTCCCCTCCAGCATCAGGACCAGATCTGTCATTCAGGAAATAGGTGCAGAGATTATTCCTGGGCTAAACACTCACAGGAAGGGTGAATACGTAAGATGGCATAGGAGACATGTAGCAATCATGAGAGATGAGTCACGCACTTAATCGAAGAAGCCATAAGTTTTATTATCTTTTTTTTCCTCTCAGGTTTTATTTTATTATAATTTATTAAAGAGTATCTTTTCCCTCATTACTGTTCAGTTGCTAAGCCGTGTCAGGCTCTTTGCAACCTCATGGACTGTGGCTTGCCAGGTTCCTCTGTCCATGGGATTTCCCCGGCAAGAATACTGGAGTGGGTAGCCTTTTCCTGCTCCAGGGAATCTTCCCACCCAAGGGATCGAACCTGCATTTCCTGCATCGGATTTGTACTAAGTCATTGGGGAACCCCCTTTCCCCTCACCACAGTTTACCTGTCGATCAGTTATTTGTTGAAACTGAGGGCATGAAAGGGTAGTAGGCCATGAGGAAAGTTTGGACTGATCCAGGCCTGCCTTGGAATGTCTCCTCATGGAACTATTTCCTTGGCCACGGCAGAGTGAAGGTAAAATGTGGAATGTTGTGTCTATCTTGCTTTGTTTACCCTCGGTCTGTGCAGCTGGGGTGCAGTGTGTGGTGATGCAGGCCTTAGGCTGACCTGACTGGAACAGTTTAAAAGACAGGTGGAAAGTTGAGGGCGGCCTCACGGAGGCCCAGGGACCACACACACCTGCTCTGGGGCCGCCCTGCAAGTTGTGGCGGAGGGGTGGCTTCCAGGCCCCCGGATGAATGCAGAGGTTACACCGCCTGTATTTCCTCCCCCATTTCCCTTCATGAAGCTGAGCAAACAGACTGTTAGACTGAAGCCTATTTGTGGCTTGTGAGCCTGGCTGTCAAGTTGGACTAGTAACAACCACTGAGGTACTGTAAAAGCAAATTCAAAACTGTTATCTCGGGTTCTTTTTTTTTTTTTGGTAATTAAAGCTATTTTCATTTTGTAAATTACCAGTGTATTTTATGTTTTCCTATTTCTCAATAAATGAATTCAATGGGTTTTCCCTAACTGAAACTAAAGACAAGCTAGAGATAACCAGTAAATGTTATAAATCAAGTTCAAGTTCTGCTCCACTTAGACTCATTCATTGAACTATTAAAGAAGCTACAGTGTATGAGGCAGGTACCTGGGTATACAAATAAAAATGAAAATAAGCAGAACAACGTTTCTTTTGTGGAGCCTATAAAATGTGGGTTTATCTGTGAGTGGGCCTGGGAGTGGTATCACTGATGCTGTAACAGAGGTGAGTACCCATCACTATGGAAGAAAAGGAGGGTCCTCTAACTCTTCTGAAGAGTTCAGGTGAGATGGGGGTGGTTAAAGTGAGTCCACAACAGTGGGGAAGGAGAAGAGTGAACATATGAGAGACAGGAGTCTGATTACACCAAACTTGGAATTGATTTATTGTAAGGGAAGGGGTTTGCCCAGGTGGCTCAGTGGTAAAGAATCTGCTTGCCAAGCAGTAGACACGAGTTCAGTCCCTCGGTTGAGAAGATCCCCTAGAGAAGAAAATGGCAACCCTCTCCAATACTCTTGCCTGCAGAATCCCATGGAGAGAGGAGCCTGGCGGGCTGTAGTCCGTGGGGTTGCAGAGTCAGACAGGACTTAGGGACTGAGCGCGTGGGTAAGGGAGTGGGGAAGGGGTGAGTTGTGAGGGAGAAGATAAGGAATTTAACTTTGGACAAGTACCATCCTCTTCTCTCCCCTGGAACCATGTAGTCTGCATCTTTATAAAAGAGCTTATGATTCTGTTTTGCAGCTTGCTTATATCTCTGCCCACAACTCTGAAATGCTTGAAATCAAGGCCTAGGTCCTATGTTTATCTTTGTAACCACAGAGTATAGCACAAACTATGTCCTCAGATTTGTAGAACTGACTATAGCCAGGGACTGAAATACTGATTTCAGTCTTTTATCAAAAAGATGCAGTTAAAACTCTGATTTCTCTTAATGAATTTTGTGTTTTAATGCTTTAATAAATTTCTACTAAGCAAATTGCAATATAAAAATAATCTCTGGCTTATGATCTTTGCTAATATAAACATACACTATAATCCTTTAAAAATCTCAACCAAAAGTAAAGCAACTTGATGTTTTGGTTAGTTTTAGCAATGCTGCTGCTGCTGCTACTGCTAAGTTGCTTCAGTCGTGTCCGACTCTGTGCGACCCCATAGACGGCAGCCCACCAGGCTCTGCTGTCCCTGGGATTCTCCAGGCAAGAACACTGGAGTGGGTTGCCATTTCCTTCTTCAATGCAGGAAAGTGAAACGTGAAAGTTAAATATTGTGTGTGTGTGTGCTCAGTCACTCAGTCCTGTCCTATGAAATACTGAAATAGCTTGGAATTTCCTTTTTTTCCTTCATGCTGATTTTTAGAATTAATGCTTGGTGAAGTAGCTAACTTTAGCTCATTCTTGCTTAAAAATTCAGCACAATGTTGAACTTTTAATGCTGACTTAGTTGTTGCTTCTATGAGAAGAGAGGGTAAGAGATGAGAATGAGTGTGTTTTGATCTTTACAGTGCTTTAATTCTTTTTAAAAATCTGGAGTGAATATGTCAAAATATAAACCTACCAAATATGGCTGGTGGGTACATGGAAATCAAATTTATTTTCTGAATGCTTTAAAATTTCATACTTTAAAAGTGAAATGGCTGATTTCAAGTGCCTTTTTAAAACAAATACCCATTAAAAGTTGTTAACACATTTACTCATGATAAAAAAAAAAATACTGTGAAATTCTCTTCTAAATAGCGATTGAAAACATCTGTCCTTAACTTTAGAAAGGATAATTTTAAAAACATCAGAGTAAATACAGAATTTAAATTATTGACAATAAGGGAAGACATCATAAATGATATGAGAATTTTAAAAATGGAAATTTTGATATTTAAAATTAAGACTTCTTTGAAGCCTATAAACCCTAAATTATCACCTTTATTCAGATGACTCAGACGTCTAGACATCTGTAAAATTCCCAGCACCCATAGCCAGCAGCCTGCTGTACCACCCTTCTTGAGCCCAGTGTGATCCAAACAAAAGTCAGCCACCTCTGCCCCTCTCCCACTCAGTGTATCCTAACCTGGTCCTCTTAATTCAGTGATTGGGGTCACTGCAAATCCGAAGCCCATGGCAATTTTTTTTGGTCATTAAGCCTTGCAATGTTAGCATTCACTTCATCCCAGGCTTCTTTACAGAAGTCTTTTTAAAATTGTGTCCACTTTATCAAGGTTGTAAGTAAATTAGCATTAGTCCATAAACTCAAACATACGCAAACCGAGACATAGTCAATGAGTGAAAAAGCATGTGAATGAATGAGGGTTCCCAGGCAACGCTGTGTGTCTTGTTATCCTGGGCTTATCTCTACTCCCCGAAGTGACGTATGATCATTTGACACACAGATTAAATGAATCTCTGGGCTAAATATCAGTAGAGCTTAAATTTTTAAATATATTATGTTCACAGACGTTCAAGTATTTTCCTTGCTCCCCAGTGGAACATCTTGTGTACTTCACAGCTGTGGCTTTATACTGTGATCAGAGTAACTGTTTTGAAACTCAAAATGATCATGTTCCCCCCTAACTCATGTCCCTCTCCCCCCTCTTCCATATACATGAACACGCCAGAGATTACCTATTGCTCTTAAAAATAAGACCAAAATCCTAACATAGCCTTTGATCAAAACTTTTCTTAATTTTCCCACTGTCTCCTCCAGCTTCATCTTCCCCAAACTAACCCTTGCTCTTTGATATAAAGAAATGAAAAGTTGAGCTTCCTTATTATATAACTTCATTCCAGTACTTCAGTTCATTTCAGTCGCTCAGTCGTGTCTGACTATTTGCAACCCCATGAATCACAACACTCGACTCCCTGTCCATCACCAACTCCCGGAGTTCACTCAGACTCATGTCTATCGAGTTGGTGATGCCATCCAGCCATCTCATCCTCTGTAGTCCCCTTCTCCTCCTGCCCCCAATCCCTCCCAGCATCAGAGTCTTTTCCAATGAGTCAACTCTTCACATGAGGTGGCTAAAGTACTGGAGTTTCAGCTTTAGCATCATTCCTTCCAAAGAAATCCCAGGGCTGATCTTCAGAATGGACTGGTTGGATCTCCTTGCAGTCCAAGGGACTCTCAAGAGTCTTCTCCAACACCTCAGTTCAAAAGCATCAATTCTTCAGCGCTCAGCCTTCTTCACAGTCCAACTCTCACATCCATACATGACCACAGGAAAAATCACACCCTTGACTAGGCAGACCTTAGTCAGCAAAGTAATGTCTCTGCTTTTGAATATGTTATCTAGGTTGGCATAACTTTTCTTCCAAGGAGTGTCTTTTAATTTCATGGCTGCAGTCACCATCTGCAGTGATTTGGGAGCCCCCAAATTAAAGTCTAACACTGTTTCCACTGTTTCCCCATCTATTTCCCATGAAGTGATGGGACCTCTTCACTTTCTGCCATAGGGTGGTGCCATCTGCATATCTGAGGTTATTGATATTTCTCCCAGAAATCTTGATTCCAGCTTGTGTTTCTTCCAATCCAGCATTTCTCATGATGTACTCTGCATATAAGTTAAATAAGCAGGGTGACAATATACAGCCTTGATGTACTTCTTTTCCTATTTGAAACCAGTCTGTTGTTCCATGTCCAGTTCTAACTGTTGCTTCCTGGCCTGCATACAGATTTCTCAAGAGGCAGGTCAGGTGGTCTGGTATTCCCTTCTCTTTCAGAATTTTCCACAGTATAGGTGATCCACACAGTCAAAGGCTATGGCATAGTCAATAAAGCAGAAATAGATGTTTTTCTGGAACTCTCTTGCTTTTTCCATGATCCAGCGGATGTTGGCAATTTTATCTCTGGTTCCTCTGCCGTTTCTAAAACCAGCTTGAACATCAGGAAGTCCACGATTCATGTATTGCTGAATCCTGGCTTGGAGAATGTTGAGCATTACTTTACTAGCATGTGAGATGAGTGCAATTGTGTGATAGCTTGAGCATTCTTTGGCCTTGCCGTTCTTTGGGATTGGAATGAAAACTGACCTTTTTCAGTCCTGTGGCCACTGCTGTGTTTTCCAAATTTGCTGGCATATTGAGTGCAGCACTTTCACCGCATCATCTTTTAGGATTTGAAATAGCTCCACTGGAATTCCATCACCTCCACTAGCTTTGTCCTTAGTGATGCTTTCTAAGGCCCACTTGACTTCACATTCCAGGATGTCTGCTCTAGATGAGTGATCATACCATCGTGATTGTCTGGGTCGTGAAGACAGTTATAATTTTACTTGCATATTTTATTATTAGTATTTATCTCCTATATCATAAGCTAAATGTATTTTCAATCTTGTTTTTGTTTTGATCACTACCTAGTACCTAGCATAGTCCCTGGCTTATTTCTTTTTAATGAACAAATGGTCTAAAGAGAAAGAAGATAAAGCATTCTCTCAAAAGCTTGATATTTATATAATGCATTTGCTTATGAACCCAGATAAAAGAAGGATATGTGAAAAAAAAATTCAAGCATCAATCAATAAAGGGGAAATATAAGTAATAATATTTATGAGCTTATAGAAAGAAAATGGAAGCTCCTTAAAATTGGAAAAGAATAAAAATGTTTTTAGATTTGAAGGAAGACATAGACTCACTGCTTTGAGCTGATGGCATAAAATTATAGATGATTGTAACAAATTTGACTTTTACTTTTTTATCAGTATTGCCATTTGGGTATGTAGATTGTGGAAAATGGCCTAGATGTTCTTAATAAGTTAGCCTATATATATTTTTTGGTCCAAATGAGTTATATACTTAGAAAAAGCTTGCAGATGAAATTAATAAAGTGTATTATGTGGATGTGTATACATACGTGCAAGCTAAGTTGCCTCAGTCATGTCTGACTCTTTGTGACCCTGTAGGATTGTAGCCCTCCAGGCTCCTCTGTCCACGGGATTCTCCTGGCAAGAAAACTGGAATGGGTTGCCATGCCCTCCTCCAGGGGATCTTCCTGACCCAGAGACTGAACCCATGTCTCCTAAGTCTCCTGCACTGGCAGGTGGGTTCCTTACCACTAGTGCCGCCTGGGCAGCCCTGAAAGTACGCACTATTGGCTTTCAAAACCAAGTGCCCAGAGCGTGAAATCAGGTGAGCCAGGAGACAATTCACATACAGCGGGTTGAATTACATCACAGGAACCCTGATTTGGGGGAATCCTGATCTTTTATACCAGACAGTAAGCCTGACTAACCTTTGCTCTGGAGGGTGTGTTTAGTTCCTAGGTAACAAAAATAGCACAAACAGCTGAAAACCACAGAAACTTATTTTCTCACCATTCAGGAGGTCTGAATGGTGAGGTCAAGTTATTGGCAGGTTTGGTTATTTCCGGAGGCTCTGTTCCGTACTTTTCTCCCAGCTTCTAGTGGCTCCAGAAATCCTTGGTGTGAATGAGGCTCACCACGTGCAACTCAAGTACAACTCCTTGAATGCAATATCTGTTTACCTGTGATCCATGAGACTAAAGAGATAAGTAATCTGACTCCACACACCCAACATATGATGTTGGGACCAGCATAGGAAAACTGCCATAGACATTTCAGTTCAAAAATGGGGAAAGTGGGAGTCACAAAGGAGTTCTCAGTGTAGAGCCCATTCTGGGGCCCATCCCAGGCAAAGACTGGAAGCTCCTTGGTTGGATTCCAAGGTCTGGAATGACTGCAGACCTTCTCCATGACTTTGGCTCCCTCCTCTCAGCCCTTGGCTTCACTCTCTGATTCATCCTTCCTTTCTTCATCACAGGAAGCATGTTTTGCCAGTGAGTTTTCTTAGCTTACTTCCTATAAGTAGAAAATCAGGGGTTCAGTGACCTCTTTTATTGTGCACCATCTCTGTCCCTGTGAGTATTTTTGCTAATATAATTCTCTCAAATCTTTCTGGACATTCTGTGAGGCTCATTGGAGTTCACTCCATGACACAGAGCCACCATCACACATCATTTTCTACTTTTCTTTGCCCATTGTTTTCAATCTATCCTTTTGAAATTTGTACCTCTTGCTTCACACTATTCTCTATTATCCTTCTGTTCTTTCTCTATAGCATTTATTATCATCCAATATAAATTTTACTTTTTAAAAAAATTTATTGTCTGTTCACTCATTTTCTACCCCAACTATAATTTAAGCTACAATTGGTCAGTGAATTTTGCTTGTTTTGTTCACAGTGATCAGAACAGTGTCTGACACATACAAAATAAATACTAAATCAGTTCAGTTCAGTCGCTCAGTCATGTCCGACTCTTTGCGACCCCATGAATCACAGCACGCCAGGCCTCCCTGTCCATCACCAACTCCCGGAGTTCACTCAGACTAGGATTTGAAGAGTTTCAAAACAGACATTCATCTTCTGTGAAACTTTGTGACATATAGAAATATGTGAAAGAGCATTTGTTCAGGAAGCAGAATCAATAGAGATGACTTTGGATGCCCTAATAGGATTGAAAAATTAAAATCTCCTCCAATGCACACACATATGTACACAGACAAAAAAAAAATAACAAAAACCAAAAAACTTCAACAATAAGGAACACCACTACTATCACAAATGCACTCACACAAAGACCGAAACATACACTTTTCAATACATTATTGTGAATCACCAACAACTCCCTAAAGAGGAAAGAGAGATGTTATCAAAGTTGAAGTTATATTATAGAAATTAGAGTAATATATAACTTATTGTTTAAGTATAAATATTTATAATTATAACTCATCATTTTGTTCATATTGGACTATGCTAATTATTTTTTCTCTAGTGTATCTTCAATATGACCATTAAATATCTTTAATGATCTTTGTTTTGTGCTTATAAAGTTTCTCAATGAAAGTCTGTAAAACACCATCTCTTGTTCTCCAAGTTTTCAATTCCTTTTTTTGTGTGTGTGTGTGTGTAACAAAGTTTTATTAAAGTATAAAGGAGACAGAGAAAGCTTCTGACATAGGTATCAGAAGGGGGTAGAAAGAGTACCTGCTTGTTAATTTTAGCAAGGTTTAATCCAGAGACTGTCCTCAGGCAGAATACATAATACATTGCTGTTATATAATCCTTGTAAAGAGAAGGTTTAATCCAGAGACTGCCCTCAGGCAGAATACAGTGTTATATAATCCTAAGGAATGTAGAGAAATAAGTTTGTCCTTTCTTCCTCCTTGAGAATTCCAGACCCCTCTCTCCTTGGGGACCCCTAGACTTCTTATCAACCTGCCTAGGAAATGACTCTCTCATTCCCCCATTTCTTTTAAGAGAATTATGCTGCCTAGGGAAAAGGGGCGTCGTTTCCGTTCCGTAACTGCTTCCGAGCTGAGAAGGGGCGTTGTCCCTAAATTGGGGAGGCAACATATTCTCCTAATCCTCATGTTGAGGATATCTGATCCAGGGGCCCCAAGTAGTAGTTGGAGGAAGCTGCAGCAGTAGCAGGAGTTTGAGCAGCCATTTGTAACTTAAAAGCTTTCATGCGGCTAGAAACAAATCCAGTTATACAGTTACAGATGTAATGCAACATAGTCATTAAAACAAGGTAAAATCAAAATTAAAAGTCACATTAAGTCCATAGTTAAAGTGCAACATATTGCACCAGTCCATTTTAGGGTTGGTAGATGTCCTCAGATGAAGAAGAGGCATCACATGTTATTGTTGTCAAAGGTATTCACAGACTTGGAGAAAGTCCTTTTCTTGAAGTGGAGATGTCCACCACGGGAAGCCTTCCACTGATGAAGAGAATCTTTGTAACCTCCTTAGCCTGTTCACTACGACAAGGAAAAGCCTCAATCCATCCAGTAAAAGTATCTACCCAAACTTGTAAGCAAGAATATCCATTAGCTTTTGACATATGAGTAAAATCAATTTCCCAGTCCTCTCCAGGATACTTCCCACATCTTTGTAATCCAGATTTTGCTTCCAAACCCTGTTCAGCAGTAACCACAGCATAGCCTGCTTTACGCTTTCCATCCCGAACAAAAGAACTGCCATCTGTAAATATTTCCAGGTCAGGATTGTCTAATGGGGTGTCCATTAGATCTTCCCAAGCTGCATAGTTTAAAGTTACGAATTGAGAACAATCGTGATCAGGTGTTTCATTTTCCTTTTCAGGAAGGAAAGTGGCAGGATTTAAATTTCCACAAACTTTAAGCTTAGTTACTGGTCCTTCTAACAACAATGACTGATATTTAAGAAGCCTACTGTCTGTCATCCAAATATTAACCTTAGAATTTAAGATTCCACTCACATCATGAGAAGTCAGTACAGTAAGGTTTCGTCCATTGATTATTTTTAAAGCTTCAGGTGCTAATAAAGCCGCTGCCCCAATTACTCTTAGGCAGTGGGGCCACCCACATGAAACTACGTCTAATTCTCTGCTTAGATAAGCAATAAGTTGCTGGTGAGGCCCTCAGGGTTGTGTCAAGACTCCCAAGGCCATGCCTTTCCTTTCAGTGACAAATTAAAGTCTGACCCTGTGGGCAAGCTCAGAGCAGTCTGAAGAACCTTAAAAGCCTTTTGAGTTTCTGGAGACCAAACCAGTTTGTCAGTTTGGGCCTGCTGAGTTTCAGCTATAAGTTTATATAAAGGCCGGGCAAGTTCCCCATAACCCGGAATCCAAATGCAGACTGTAACCTGTGATTCCCAAAATCCTCTAAATTGTCTGAAAGTCATAGGTAGGGGATGATTCAGTATAGGCTTAATTCTCTCAGGGCCTATGGCCCTAGTCCCTTCTGATATAATGAGACCCAGATATCTAACTGATTGTTGACAAAGCTGAGCCTTTTCTCTTGATGCCTTGTAACCACAGCCTGCCAGAAAGTTTAAGAAATCTGAGGCTCGTGAACAAGCTTCCTCTGTCTCTGCACAGAGCAAAATATCGTCTACATATTGTAACACCACCGCTTCAGAGCTATTAAAGTTTTGTAGATCTCGTGACAAACTTTGTCCAAATAAGTGAGGACTGTCACGAAATCCCTGGGGTAAAACTGTCCAGGTTAACTGAGAAGCTGGCTGCGTAGGGTCTTCAAAGGCAAATAGAAATTGACTTTCCTCCGCCAAAGGCACTGAATAGAAGGCATCTTTTAAATCAATTACTGAGAAATATTTGGCTCGTTCAGGAATTTCAGACAATAGATTATAAGGATTAGGCACCATGGGGTGTAAAGGAATTACAGCCTCATTTATTATACATAAATCTTGAACTAGTCTCCATTTACCATTTGATTTTTTTATACCCAAAATAGGAGTGTTGCAAGGACTGTTACAGGGAATTAATAATCCCTGTTCCTTTAAATTTTCAATGATGGGTTTTAACCCTTCCTTAACCTCAGGTTTCAGAGGATACTGTTTCTTATGTGGAAATAAGTGTGGGTCTTTGAGCTTGACAACTACAGGAATAGCATTTTGCGCTCGACCCACAGATTTTCCATCAGCCCATACTCTAGGATTTACATTTTGTTCAACTAGAGGGAGAGAAAGGGAGGGCTCCATATTCATAAAAACAGAGGCATGGACCTTGCTCAGTATATCCCTCCCCAAAAGGGGTGAGGGAGATTCTGGCACGATCAGAAACTCATGTGAAAATAGCACAGAATCTCAGTTGCAAGATAAAGAATAACTGAAATAATACCTTTTGGCTCGTCCAGACAGTCCCATTATGGAAGCGGATCGGGAAGAAAGTGGGCCAGGGGCTTCAGTAAGCACAGAGTAAGTTGCCCCAGTATCTAAAAGGAAATTGACGGATTGGCCCCCCACAATTATTAATACCCGGGGTTCCTCAGGTGTAATTAGGACAGGAGCTTGTGTGGGGACCCCCGGGCACCTTCAGTCCTGATTGTCTTGAGAGTCCAACCCGGAGACCTACGCCTCTGAGGGCAGTCTCTCTTCCAGTGTGGTCCTTTGCAGACCGGACATGGAGCTGGGGGCGGCTTAGATGCCTGAGGGCAATCCCACTTGAGGTGCCCCTCCTTTCCACAGGAATAGCAAGCCCATCCCTTTTCACCTGGGTCCCTCTGGGCATTTTTCTCCGGCTGTTTAAGAGCATTTTTCATAGCCATTGCGAAGGCCTTTTCCTTTGTCTTTCTTTGCTTCTCTTTCTTTTCCTCATATTCCCTACCGTAATAGACCGTCTGAGCCAGTTGTAACAGAGTATCTAAAGACTGATTTGGTCCATACGCCCGTTTTTGTAGCTTATGGCGGATATCTGGAGCCGACTGAGTGATAAATCTATCTTTTAAGATCACTTTTCCTTCTTCACTTTCGGGATCAATCTCAGTGAATCTGCGAAGAGCTTCTCTTAGTCTATCTAGGAATTTACCAGGAGCTTCCTTCTCCTCCTGTTCTATGTCTGCCAATTTGCTATAGTTTAAAGGCTTAGAACGCGCATGCCTGAGTCCTTCAAGAAAACATCTGACAAAATGACTCTGATCCCATCTTCCTTTAGCTGTGTTGTAGTCCCAGTCTGGTTCTATAGTAGGGACTGCCTGATTCCCCAGTGGGGAGGGCCGCTATCTCGTCCTCCCGCTTCCCTACTGATTCATTACCAAGCCATTCATCTCCATAAGCAACTGCTTTCCCCAAAACTCGAGTCTTTGAGTCGGGAGTCAGCGTTTGTCCCAAGATATACATCACATCCTTCCAAGTAAGGTCATAAAGCAGAGTAACACCTTTAAAAGCTCTAATATACTTTTCTGGGTCCTCTAAATAGTCTTCCAGATCCTCCTTGATTCTTTGTATTTCTTGATAAGAAAAAGGCTTACTAACCCTCATGGACTGATTATTTCTCCCGGTGGGTGTTTCATAAAGAGGCAACAGCTTGTGTGGCTGTTCCTCAGTCTCTCTGGCTGTTCTGCGCATATGATCCCAGGGACAGACTGGAGAAACCTGTTTTTCTCTTTGACTCCTGTCCTCCATCTCATCTCTAACTTCGATGGTCTGAGTTTCTACTGAAACCAGAGTAGTCTGAGGTTGTACTGAGACAGGAGTTGTTTGGGCCTCCACGTGGGCAGTTCGAATCTCAGTTTGGGTTTCCATTGAGACCAAAGCGGTTTGAATCTCAGTTTGGGTTTCCATTGAGACCAAAGCGGTTTGAATCTCAGTTTGATTTCCACTGAGACCAAAGCTGTCATTCTGAGGGGGGTTCTCTGGCTTTCAGTTAGCTCAGCTTGGAGCCCCAGGTATGGGGGCAAAATAAGAGGACAGGAGGGAGTTGAAGGTTTCACGCCCAAATCTATACCCTTAGGACATAAGTCTGGCATATTTCGCAGAGAGAAAAAGGGCAACACATATGCTACTTTTACCCATTTCCCTTGTTCCTTACAGAACCGGTCTAATTGTAAAAGAGTATTATACTTAAGAGACCCTCCAACCGGCCACCGTTCGCCGTCCTCCAGTGGATACCGTGGCCATGCAGTATCGCATAGGAAGACCAGGTGTGTCTTCTTTAAGCCCTGGGGATCGAATCTATCCCAGTTTTTCAGGATACAGTTCAAAGGAGTGAGGCTGGAATTGTTAGCTCCCATCTGTAAGAGAGAAAAAAAGCGACCAGCGCCATTTTTCTACCGGAGGAGTCCCTCCCTGCTCTAGATGGGGGTGTAGACAGACTTTACACCAAAAGCTTTTCCTTCCTGGTCGGACTTAAGTCTGTCCCTTACCGACGCAGGCACCATCTCGACCCTCTCGGTTCTACCACCAAGACGGGGTGGGGATGTACCAGGGGTAGACCTGATAGCATCTCTACCTGATGTCCAGCTCTTCACCTTTAACCTTGCTTGCCTCTGATGCCACCCGGGGTGGAATCAGAGTAACCTTCCGGAATGCTTCCCAAGCTAAGACCACTGGGGGAAACATTCGTCACCTGAGTGCCTGTGCATGACCCTGAGTATATTCCTGACCACAATAAGACCAATATGAACATAAAGCTGAGGTGTCCTTTTCAAGCATCACCACACCAGTATGAGAGCCTCCTCTGTCCACTAAGAGCCAGTGTTACCAAAGGAAAAAAAAATAAAACCCATTGCAGTCCCAATCTGAGTAACCTTTAAGCTCCGAGATGTTCTTGGGGCTAAAGCTCCATCTAGCTTCCAAACTTTCAATTCCTAGCAAGGCTAGACGCTTTCTTGACTACCAATCCAAGTTTGCCACAGTACACAGTAACAGTATAGATCACAAGTCCCTTGAAAGTATATGATCCGATAGACTAGGTTAGTACTTCTAATTCCCAAGGAGTTATGAAATTGTCAAAGAGACCGAAAATTTTGACCGAGAAAGGAGAGTTCGGTCCACACTCTTTGCCCATTTCTGGTCGGTTCCCAAAGGAGACATTGGGTGTCTCTTGGCCTTGGCAGGTAGAAACCCCGACAGGTTTCTGCCATAAGCCGCATGAGATCACCATGGAACCGCAGAGCTGGGCTCCTCACTTGCTTCGCGCAGGGCATGACATTCATTCACACAAGCACACCGTAGAGTTAGTAAAGCACAGCAGAAAACGTGTTTGCTAAGAGAACAAAGAACTAGAGCTCTAAGCATCCTTACCTTGTCCTGAAGGATCCCGGACGAGCCCCCAAGATGAAAGGTTGTTGTTGAATCACGACGCCAGGATTCTTGGCCCCTGGAGGAGAAGAATTCAATCCGGGGCCAGAAACGAGGCTGGATCGCTCAGAGCTTTTGTGTAACAAAGTTTTATTAAAGTATAAAGGAGACAGAGAAAGCTTCTGACATAGGCATCAGAAGGGGGTAGAAAGAGTACCCCTTCAATTCCTGACTGATTTGTTTGGTTAAAAGACTTGAGTAAAAAGTCTATTTTTAAGCTCTTGATCTTGGAATCAGTAATAGATATTTAGCTTTCATGGTAGCTATAGAAAATTGAGTTTTTACATTTGAAGCTACATTTTTTTTCTTCTCCTAGAAGAAAAATCATACCTGAGAGGGAAGATGTCAGTCACACTGTATTTTTCTCAGAGTCTGAGGCCCTCCTCAGAATCCAGCTAGGTGAGGGTAAGAGAAGGGTATGGGCCCTGAGCTGTCCATGCTGGTGAAACTCTTCATGGTCTTGCTGCATTTCAAGGCTGCCCCACAGGACTGAGTTCGCTCTCAGCCACTGGTCTCTGCATGAATCAACATCTCAGAAGGTGTTTGCCATATGCAGTAATGGGCACACTGATTCTGTTGATGGACAATGTAAACTTGTTTGAGCATCAACCCATGGCTGAAGTACAAGCTTCTTATGGGAAAGAATCTCACTTCATAGAGCTTCCTGAAGGGAACTTACAGGTATGTTCAAGTTGCTAGAGAAGACTGATGATGGGAGTACCCTGGTGGCCTAGTGGATAGGATTTGGGCTTTTACTGCCATGGCCCAGGTTTGATCCCTGGTCAGCAAACTGAGATTCTGTAAGCAATGCAGCATGGCCAAAAAAGAAAAAAAAGAAACGATGTCAAAGCTCCTACTAATCCACCAGCTCTTTTAGGAAGTATCCTCCACCATCAGACGAGGTATGGGCTGAGTTTTGTCCTCCACCGACTTCATACATCAAAGTCCTAACCTCCCCTCCCCACACCATACCTCAGAATGTGACTGTATCTGGAGACAGGGTCTTTACAGAGGTAATTATGTTAAAATAAGTTCATTAATATGGGCTTTTGGTGTCCTCATAAGAGGAGGAAATTTGGTCACAGAGATGTACAGAGGACAGATGAAGCAGTTATAAGGAGAAGACAGTCATTTATAAGTCAAGGAGAAAGGCCTAGAAAAAACCAATCCTGCTGACACCTTGATCTGGAACATCTGATTATAGATTGTGAGAAAATGCATTTCTGTTGTGCAAGCCACCCAGTTTGTCACATTTGGTTATGTCAGCCCTAGCAAGCTGTGAGTTTTCTCATCTTCTGGAGACCCGCTGGCTCACCTGGACCTCTTTAGGGAGGAAGCTGAAAGTGCCATCTGAAGGTCTTTTATTTCTGTCGTTGCAGCCAAAAGCATCAGAGAAGGAGAGCAGGGCTGTCGGTTCTCCAGACTGGCAGAACAGGGCAGGAACCTCCCTCCTACCTTAGCCTCACCACCATATTTCTGCCCAAGCAGCAAACATATTAATTCTCTTTTCTGCTTCCTCTTTTGTTTCTGCCTTCTTTTTTTTTTCCTTTTGTAAACAGCTAAGATCCTATTGATCAGTATCCAATCCTAAGTAGTTACCCAAGCCAGTTATATTACATCACCCAGAAAATTAAAAGTCTACCCAGAATGATTAAAAATAAAAGACTAGTGATAATAAATTTTTCCCCTATAAACAGAGACCTGTGAGGAAGATCCTTCATCTGTAAATCATATGAATCTCATCCTGAAATGCCTTTCTTCTAGAATATATTCATTTCTCCCACGTCTGAACCATAAGTATATGCCCACACTTTTCATTCCTCTTTGTTTTTGTAGCTCCTAGTCATATCAGGAAGCATGGTCTCTCTGCTTTACATCTGGCTGTATTCCCAGAGCTTCCATTTCCACGTGGCACATCTTTACGCTCACTTGGGGTACCCCAGTGCCCAGCATATTGTTGGCCAGAGATACCTGAAAGGTAACTCTTTTGCTCCTTTACTAGGAGAAAGGGAAGGGGAGGCATTTGCTGGTTAGAATTTGTTTATGTATCTCTAGGTTTATAGAAGATTTTAGTTAATAATTGACTGAGTCCCTTTTTTTCTCTGATACTGTGGTTTCACCCAGGAGCTGGTGTGGTGAAGGATCAAGAGATGGCAATGCACTGGTTTAGGTAAGAAAAATAACCCCTACCAAAAGCAAAACTCGAGAGCTGTCATTTCAAGAAGTGCTGAGATAGAAAGCCTTATGATTTTGGTGCTTCTTCCCTAAAATAAAAATAAGGTACACTTTCTTCAAGTGTTGGTAACTTCTTTTTCCACTAAGTGGTGAGGAGGGATTAGTGATGGAAGAGATGTGTCTGATGCATTTAAAAATGGTGTACACAATGTAAATAAACAACAGATTAGCTTTAAAAGAGCTAAACTGGGGAATAGGTACCCTTCTAGATCAAGATCCAGAATATCAATAATTTTATTAACCAGCACTGTATTAGCATTACCTGACTTATTAAAGTTTTGAACTCTTGACAATTAGAGACACATTCATTTGAATTTAAAGTAGAAATACACTTATCTATTGTTTATTCTATTTTGGGCTTAAATTCCATTCAATATACAGATTTTTCCACAGGCAGCTGTTATAATTCTGATTGTATAGCATTGGTGTGATGAATCCTCACAGAAAAATATATATTATATTTGCAGTTTGAGAAAGTAATAATAACTTTGGAAACAAAGACTTGAATGCTTTACCTGACATTCTAAGGGTTAGATAATGGGAATGAATAGGCTCTGAGGTGTTAGATTCTACATGGAGACTGACTGTGGTAGAAAACAAGGACAAGTTAGGCTGAGGTCAAAGTCACTTGATAGAGAAGTGCTTTAGCGTTCATGAAGTCTCAATTTAATCAAAAGTAGAAACCCCTGAAAATGGAATTTTGCCATAGTGTTCTTTAAAGTGATATTGTCCAAAATGGCAGTGACTAGCCACGTAGGGCACCGAACCCTTGAAGTGTGGTTAGTGTGAACAGAATGTGCTATACATCTAAAGTACACACAGGGTTTCCAAGATTTCATATGAAGAAAGGAATATAAGATATCTCACTAACAATTCTTTGTATTGATTATACATTGAATGATAATATGTTTGCTATATAGGATTAAATAAAATATATTATTTAATTTTACTTTTTCCTTTTAAAACTTTTGATGTGGCTATCAGGACATCTAAAATTACCATGGTATGCATTTTATTTCTATAGGGTAATGCTGATGATCAGAGTCTCCTATGATCCAGAGAAGTGTTTGGTTATCTGAGTGAGCAGTGAGCACAGCCACGGCTTTGCTGTTGCCCTCATATTGATGAGATCATCCTTCTCAGATGCTTTTTGTCTTCTTGTTAGAATAGTTGGTGACAAGCCTGGCTACGTATCAGAGTCCTCTGGGGAGCTTTTGAAACATACTAATGCCCAACTCCAGACTGGCTGAGTTGTGCTGAAAAGCATCCTGGGTAGCTGTAATGTGTAGGGAGGTCAAACCACTGCTCTAGAAGTCCACATTGATTTATAAAGTAAAAACGAACCAGCAGAGGAAGCCATTTCAGTAGCACATTTCAACACGAAGTTTAAAGTGGATATGTTGACCAAATTCACCTGCCAACAGAAGAAGTACCTTTGAGAATCAGGAAGGGAATGACATGGCTCTGGAATGGCTAAGCATGGTTGGTGTTTAACTCTGCTTGGCTGGAAGCCTTGCTACTGAGACCTAGGCCACACACCAGCAGCACTGGTATCACCAGGCGGGTGCTTGTTAGCAATGCAGCATTTGAGGCCCTAACCCAGCCCTACTGAAACATTATAACAAGATTCATTTGTTATAATGAATGAAGATTCATAATTTTCATTATAACAAGATTCTGGGTTGGCTAGTACGTGGATTAAAATTTTAGAAGTGTTGCCCTAAAAATATTTTGTAAACCGGCCCTTCCTTACATGGGACATACAGTTAAAAGCTAATTTCAAAAACTTTTCCATTTTTCAGTGATGGAGTCCACTATCAGGAATGGGATGGGAAAAACATTACAAAGGCAAGATTTCTTCCAGCATATTTTAAAAATACCTTTTATGGCTCATGACTCATTAAATTTATTTATTAAATGAGTGCCTCATTAAATTTTCCTTTTTGTCAATTGTGAAGCTTTCTTATCTAAATGTCTGGTGGCTCAGATGGTAAAAGAATCCACTCACAATGCAGGAGACCCACGTTCAATCCCTGGATTGACAAGATCCCCTGAAGAAGGGAATGTCAACTCACTCCAGTATTCTCGCCTGGAGAATTCCATGGAGGGAGAAGCATGGTGAGCTACAGTCCATGAGGTCACAAAGAGTTGGACACGACCGAGTGACTAAGCACACACAGCATGCTGTAATTTTAATATTTTTTTCTGTGAAAAGTCTATTCATGCTGTCTGCTCACTTTCCCACTGGATGTTGTTATTTTCCTGCTTGCTTTTCAAAATGTTTATGCATTAGAGATAGAAAACTTTTGTACATTTCCTTGTATTTTGGACTTTCCCCCAATCATAAATAAATGAAAAGAACTGCAAAGTAGCAAGGCAATAATTATATAAATTACACTGTCCAATATGATGGCCATTAACCACATGTGGTCATTTAAATTTAAATAAACTAAAAAATTCAGTTTCTCAGTTGCACTATCGACATTTCAAGTATTCAATACTCACAAACTGCTAATGGTTACTATAGTGGAAAGCACAGATGCCAAACATTGTCATCTTTGTAGAAATTTCTGTTGGAAAGTATTGGCACATTACATATTTCAGCAACTGGAAATAGTGCTTAAGAATCAGGTTACATGCTACTGAATTCATAATATTCCCAGATGGTCCTTTCCTATATTTTGATTTCCTATATATTTTGGAGAGAAAATTGCAATTATTTTAATGTTTAGAGAAGCTGATGAATGAGTTTGGAACAAATAAGTGATTGAAATATTCTTACAGCATCAGTTTTTTAAGTGCTTCACTTGTTTCAAGTAAGAGTTTGTTTGTTTGTTTGTTTGTTTTTTAATGAAAGAGGCTTATTAACATTTGTCCCAGTGTAAAAGATAGAAGTAATGGTTTTTCAGAGTGTCCTTCAGTCATGCCTGACCCTGCAGCCCTATGGACAGTAGCTGGCCAGGCTCCTCTGTCTATGGGATTCTCCAGGCAATACTATTGGAGTGGGTTGCCATGTCTTCCTCCAGGGGATCTTCCTGACCCAGGGGTCAAACCAGCCTCTCTTATGTCACCGGCATTGGGAGGCAGGTTCTTTACCACTAGTGCCACCTGGGAAGCCCCATGATTTCCAGTAATGGTTACATATTATAAATATGTAGCAATGCCTTTGGTTGTATTAAGGGAATCCATTTTCACAGCATTGTTTCCTTGTTTTTTTATTGCATATTCCTCTCCAACCCGATTTCCACTTTCGTTTTCTTTTCCTCTCTTTTTCAGACGAGCCTCCCAGCAGGACCATCCTCATGGTTCCTTTAACCTTGCAGTAGGAAAACTGGAAAATATAACTGGATCCATGGCAGTAGGGTAATGAAAATTAGCAGTCTTTTCCTTTCCAGCTGAGATGTCATTCCTTCTAAACCTGCCCCCATACATTACCTGCAATTGACAGATGAAAGCATTTTATATATAGTGCACTTCCCACTCTTTCCTAGTGCACTTCCCACTCTTTCCTTTTTTATCTACTTACAGTGCTATGAGTTATAATAAAAGTCACAAAGTAAAAGAATCTAAGATTCATATATGTGCATAGAGCCCAAGGAATAAATTTGTAAGATATCTGATGAGTCCAAAATGAAAGGCCAGGTTATTTCATGATCCTAAGAGTCTCCTGTGAATTTTTAAGGTTCCTAGGAGTCCCATCTGTAGAGCTGTATAGCATTTTCTCATAAATAGAACAGAACATGGAAGAGTATAAGGTAGAAAACTCTTTGGGGACACAAATTCTGTTTGTGTTTATGAGATGAATCTGCTTTTGATTGCTCATAGTCCCAAGAGAAATACTACCTTTTCTGTGGAGAAGTTTTTCTTAAAGGTTTTGAGTAGTTCATAATCTGTGATATTTCCATGCAGAGATTCTGAGTCAGAAACATCTTCCTTCATAGGCCTCCCCCAAATAAACTGTTCAATTTTCAGCTTGTTTTAAGAAATGCAGCTGACATGTATTCCATTACCATGTTCTGGGTGTCATCCCTACCCACCCCCATCCCCAGTTGTAGACCTTAATCAGCTCAGGCTGATGAGAAGACGAGGTTCAGAAAGGGAGTCTCAGTGAGAGCCTGAAGGATGAGGTGGGTCTAGGGACTTGCTGTAACACTCAGGGCTATCGGTTTCCTGTATTACTTGGTAATGAAATTTGGAAACGACCAATGAGAGGCAGCCAAATCATACAGTGCAGTCAGTGTTCTCCTTCACAACTGCTGGTGGGCAGTTTTGCAACTGACTGATGAGCAGGTTGAATGGAGCCGCCCTCCAGTTACCACTCTCAAACCGAAATATAGAATTGCTTGCAAGAAAGGGGTGTCTTAGACATTACCTAAGAGTCTTGGCTGGAAAATTTTTTTCTAAATAGGGCAAAAGTATCCAGCTGGACTCTGATGTTGTAAGACAGTTTCTTTGGGTAGTTTTTGATTTTATTACGAAGACACTCATGATGAAACCCAGATGAAATGGCAAGGGTTTCACTCAGTACCTTAGAATGAGTCTAAACAGGCGTTAAGCTGGCCCTTAGCCTAAACACTTGGACATGCAGGTTCTTTGAATTCACTCTTTCTTTGTGATTCTACTAAGTAACTCTCTCTCCTAGGGACATAGAGATGCTCCTTCATGTTGCTGCAAGACAAGGGATCCAAGAGGCCCAGGAACTTCTGGAGAATATTATTTGGACTAAAAGAAAGCCCTTGCCAACTAAAAGAGTGGGGAGTTTTTTATAAACATTAACACATGTCGCGCATGCTTTTTCTGAAGCAGGGTCTGTGTGTCTCACTCGTCAACTGTTGCCTTGCAGTGTTTTGTGGAACTGTCAGTGGAGGTGGCTTTTACTTACAGTTTTATATGCTGCTGCATCTTCAATTTGCTGTTCCAAGTCCTTTAAAGCAGCGTACCCAACCTTTTGGCACCAGAAGTTGGTTTCATGGAAGACAATTTTTTTCCTTTGACCAGGGGATAAGCGAGGGATGGTTTCGGGAAGCTTCAAGCACATTACATTGATTGTGTGCTTTATTTCTTTTATTATTGCATCAGCTCCGCCTAGATCACCAGACATTAGATCTCAATGTTGGGTACTGCTGCTTTAAAGCAAGGTGTTGCCTGTATGTTTTCCTGGGGTTGGAGTTTGACCTCTTCTGGATGGAGAGGTATTTTCTTTTGCTTGCATGACTGCTCATCTCAGTTAAGTTTCAAGTCAGTGAGCATTGTACACAGTGGTGGGAGGGAAGGAAGCAACCTGTCCCACTAGAGACTGGGCCTCTTGGCTGTGTGCGTTGGCACCCACGCATCCATGGTGAAGCAGATAAACTCTTCATTAGCCTAATCTAAGACATGTGGTGTTCTGCTTAAAATAAACTTGTTTTCATCTCTGCATTTCAATTTTCTGCTCGATTAGCTTTCTATGGTATTTTATTGTATTTGCTTTTTGTGTTACGAAAAGGCCTTTATGGGGAAAAATAAGAAGGCTGTGAATATTGTCACTAGGAGGGAAAAGGCTAAAGTAGAAGAAGTCACAGTTATTGAGCTCCTGACATGTGTGTGATTTTTCCTAACTGCTTTCAAGTATGTTAGTATTAACTTGGATAAAAGCCTTATGAGGTGGGTAGTATTAGCATTCCCATTTTATAGATGTAGAAACAGGTGTAGAGAAGTAATATGTGCAGATAGCATGACTGTTAAAATAGGTTTGAATTCCTTAACTAGTTTGACTAACATTTCTCCCTTAAATTATTAACATCTCATTCCTAAGAAATTCAAAGATGCTCCAAGAGCAGGTACATGACTATATTACTAGTACACAATGAGAACTTACCTTAGGCAATGACTCAGTCACGTTTCCTAACTGTATTATTTGAGCACAAGCCACATATTCATATTATTTTAAAGTAGTATTTTTAATCTTCAATATAGTTAGCTGCATTTATTGCATTTAGATTATAGCATGATTCTCTCCTGGGAATTTAAATTCAGAAACATGACGTAAGAATGACCAAAGTGTTAAAATAGAATTCAATAACATAATTAAGCTGTGTATAAGATACTTGTTTTGCCTTTACTTACAATTGTCAAGTTTACACTATGTGCACTTTCAAGATGACTGAATCTCAGGCAGGCTCTTTGTCCAGACTTGAACATACAAACATTTGAAGGATGAAGGTAAAAATGGTCAAATATTTTCTTTTTCCTGCTTTTCATTATTTTATAAGCACTTTAAAACTCTTCAATGTAGAAAATCCAAAATTCATAAACTAAGTTCTTCACTTGAACCTCTGTTAAGTATTTCTGTCATTCCTAGAAACACTTCAAGTTTTCTTTACATTTTTCCAGAGGATGCAGTCTTCACTTCAATCTATGTTGTTTCAAGTATATTAATAACTCTGAAAATTTTATCCTGAGCCATGAATTCCATTTGCATAATACTAGGACAATAATTTCAACCATCTTGTAAATGTGCATTTTTTTTACCTTCACAATGATACTCACTTTCTGCATGCTCAGTTGATAAGTCGCGTCCAACTCTTTGTTACTCCATGGGCTGTGGCCCTCCAAGCTCCCTCTGTCCATGGGATTTTTCAGGCAAAAATACTGGGATGGGTTGCCATTTCCTTTTCCATGGGATCTTCCCAACCAGGGATCCAAGTCTCATCCCCTGTGTCTCCTGCTTTGGTAGGCAGATTCTTCACCACTGAGCCACCTGGGAAGCCCTGATACTCACTTTAGTGTATTTCATTTTAAAGTCGTATTTCAAAGACATATAAGTATTTTTTATAGTGACAACCGAAACCGGCTATTGTGAGGATAAACCATAGAAATAACCATTAACTGGTGTTAAATTTATTTTTAAGAAATTCTTTTAGGTGACTTCTAAAAGCATCTCCAGCTAATATTGATTTTGTTTGCATTAGGGTGAAGATAATGCATTTTAATAGTTCATTGTTACTAAAATAAAGTAATAAAGTAATTGAAAAGGCATAACTACAATTAGAAAGGCTATGTATGTACTCACTTTAAAACTCCTTCACTTTTGACCTTTATACTAGAGTGTTAAATAGAGCATGACCTGCCAATCTTCTAGGGTTGAAGCTAACTCCCTCATGCAAAACCAGAGAGTGAGAAGGATCAGGAATCCCCTGAAGCCAAAGCAATACTTCTAGCTTTCCTTCCTGGAGCTGGAGAAAGAGTCAGGTGAGAAATACAAGAAGTAAAGAGGAAGAGGGGAAGAGGAACAGAGAGAGAACTTGTTTGTGTCCATTGAATCTGGATTTAGAAATGGAAACAATGTATCTTAAAGTCTATTAAAAAGTAGTATTTGGCATATCTTAAAAACTGAATTAAACTGTTGGTGAATTGCTCACCCAGGTAACCCAAAGGCAGTACTAATATCTGAATAAACTTTTTCACCTAGGGTCCAACTTACTGCAAAAACTATTGATGCATTTTAAATTCTTAATATAACTTTGAAATATATGCATGTTCTTTTTGTGCCAAAGTAAATATGCTAAGTCTTCTTCTTGTTCTTTTTCCACTCTAAATTCATGCTGTTCTGTCAAGGAGGCAGGAGAACAAACGTGTGTGCACCAGCTTTGGAAACAATTGCATGAGTTTTGCAGTCTGGAACATGTGGATTTACCTTTCAAAGTTGCCTCAGCTGTGCAATATCAACTACCCCAAAGAGTCACTGTGAGGATTAAATGAGCTAATGTTTCAAAAGCACAAGGCTTTGCATTGTAAACAACTGTACTGAAGATGGATATAAACGTTGTCTGGTATGAGAAAATGAGATAGTAGTCGTTATCTGTCAGAGTGAAGCAAGTGAAACTAAGCCTCAGGTCCTCACATGCAGGACCCCCTTGCAAATGTACTCAGAATAAGATATTTTAACCCCAGTTGACTCAGATCACTTTCACTTCTCATTTTGACTTCTTCTCTATCACACTTGCCCTGGCATAACCCAGCATTGGAGGACTGCAGGCATTTCTGGATTTCAGCTGTGGGAAGTTGAGTTGAGAATATGTTTAGTTTGGGTTAGTGCTTCCGTGTTGGCTCAGGCAGTAAAGAATCTGCAATGCAGGTGACTCTGGTTCAATCTGGGGTCAGGAAGATCCCCTAGAGAAGCAGTGGCCACCCACTCCAGTATTCTTGCCTGGAGAATTCCATGGACAGAGAAGCCTGGTGGGCTACAATCGACGGGGTCACAAAGAGTCAGACACAACTGAGTGACTAACACTTACTTACTTAGCTTGAGTTTGGGGGATATATCTCATACTTCCACGTATAGCTGAGTTACTGCTAGCTGTCTTGGTGTTGCAATGTCTTCTGGAAAACTTCCAACTGCTCACTGTGATTTGTGCAGGTGCAAAACCAGAAGTGTGGTCAAGCTGTTGAATATTTGTACAAGAGCCAGTCTCAGAAATACGTGGGTGGTAGAGGAGGACATAGCTTGATATGCAGCCATATAAACTAGATGCAACAAGCAGAAAATTCTTTTAAACCTTAGGGCTCATGTTATATAAATTTGGTAAAAGTCTTTCCAATATTGATCATAATGCCCAAAATTCATATGAAGTTACCAATAATGAGCTGTGAAACTGAAAGTTTTCCTAAATTATCAATAAAATAAAATTTGCAAACCCTGCTTACAGAGATACAGAAGACCTTCTATTCTCTCTATAGAAATTATAAAATAGTTGTCCTATGAAAGAATATTCAAAAAGCATGAAGTCTAAAACATAGGAAAAAAGGCTAATAGGAGTATGTCAGGAAGTTAACACCATTGTTATTTCTTTCTGGGTGCTCACAGTATGTGTCAGTTTTTAGTTTATTTGTTGTGATTTCTTTCTTTCTTTCTTTCTTTCTTTCTTTTTTTTTATTCCCTGATACATCTGTATTCAATTTTGGATTCACAAGTTTGTGATTCTTTTTCTAAAGGGAGCCCTCAAATTGTACAGGCTTCTGAGGCACACTACTTGGATCTGACCCACTTTGTGATCGTCTGCCAAATGGCCCCAAATGACCTTGATTAACACACCTCTGTTTGTTCCTTTCCTTGTCTGTGAGTTCTAAAGCAGTGTAAAACTGAGAAACCTAAATGTAAGTCAGCACTCTGCCATGGCTTCTGTGTCCATGGATTCTCCCTTGACAAGGAAACCTGATTGGCAGGGAAGCCTGGCGTGCTGCAGTCTATGGGGTCGCAAAGAGTCGGACACGACTGAGCGACTGAACTGAACTAAGAGTATAACCAACTAACAAAGTTGTGATAGTTTCAAGTGAACAGCAAAGGGACTCAGCCACACATATACATGTATCCATTCTCCCCCAAACTCCCCTCCTCCCAGCTGCCACATAATACTGAGCAGAGTCCCCTGTGCTATACCGTAGACCCTTGTTGGTTATCCATTATAAATATAACAGTGTGTACATGTCCATCCCAAACTCCCTGAGTACCCTTCCCCTGGGATGAGATTTTTAAAAATTTCATTCCACTCTTCCCATTGGTTCAGTTCCTTTTAGCAAGCCAAATATTGGCTTTGCATTTCTGAGGGAGAAAATAGGGGTTCTTAGTCCCCTTCTTTTGCTGCATAATCAAGCCGAAGACTTTGAAGCTACAGATTCCTGACCATACATAATGAGATAACAAACTCTACCATGCCCCAGAGTTAAACTGGAGAGAATTACTTTCTGGAAGAAAAAACTGAGGCTGAAGGAGGTCCATCTGACTTATCAAGGACACAAAGATTGGCATTAAGCCCAACTAACGGTTGGATTAACTAATCTGTGTAATTCCTTGCTACCTTACTAAATGACTCACTTCAAAAGCCAGAGGAAGAAAGATTTACCTTGAATGTACTTTGATATAGATGTTTCCTTGGCAACCGATTCTAAGTCAAAAGCAAAACAGTGATTGAAAATATGCACTTTTGTTAAAAAAATGTGGGCTCTGAAACAGCAGTCTCAGAAGCTCTTTCCCATCCTTTGTTAATTGAAAAGAGAAGTTCTTTATTTCAGATGCTGTTATGTAGCCATTATTTTAGAAAAATCTGTCTTCTAGGCATTAAAGTAGGAGGCCGTTTTCCTCCCCCCTCTTAATCTCCGTTTGCTTGGGTCTTTTTACTTCCTTGCACTCACTCAGAGTCATATGTGTAATTAGTGATTACCACCGCCCCCGCCCGCCCCCTTGCACCATTGACATCTTGTCATCAGTACCTGTCTCTAGTTGAAATGATCAGTTATAATTTTGTTGCAACTACTCGATGGACATGAGTTTGAGTAAACTCCAAGAGTTGGTGATGAACAGGGAGGCCTGGCGTGCTGTGATTCATGGGGTCGCAAGGAGTCAGACATGACTGAGTGACTGAACTGAACTGAACTGAACTGAAAGGTAGATTACTATGAGCATAAGGTATGTGTATTATTGATGGAATACCTATTTTTTTCTCTATATACTTTAAATTCTTGGGTTAGGATAAATCACTCCAGTATTCCATACCTTGTATAGATTTGCCTTTAAAAACAAATGCTTTGGGACTTCTCTGGCAGTCCAGTGGTTAGGACTCTGCACTGCCAGTGCAGGGGGCATAGGCGTGATGCCTACGATCCCACAGGCCACACAACCAGAAATCATCTCTAATAAATTTCAAAAGCAAAATTTTAAAAATTACTAAAAAAAGAAACTTTTACTGAAATACTTTGTTTTAGGCCTTCTCCTTCCTTAGAAGGATTCTGTGAGATAGAACCCCTTGACTCTGTTGGGATATTGTTCCCTGGCTTTGCCAGCCAAGTTGTGGTCTCAGCCAGCAGCATTAATATCTCCTGGGAGCTGGGGAGAAATGCAGAATTTCAAGCCCTACCCCAGATCTACTGGATCTGAATCTGTATTTTAAGATCCTTGGGTGCTTTAAATACACATTGAAGTTTGAAATGCACTGTTCTTCACTGCTTGGTTTATTTTCTTTAGGACTTATATGAACAATTTGTTTCAGATATACCTTAGTGGTTATATTCTTAGGCTTGAGGAAGGCAAGGAGTTTGCTTGATTGGAGGTTGCCAGCCTTTACTAGTGAGCTGATTTTGGGAAATTTGCTTAGCTTCCCTAAGCCCGTTTTCTTCTTTGTAAAGTGGAAACTATAATAGTACTCATCTATGAGGTTATTGTGACCACTAAACAAGAAAATACATATAAATTAATCAAGCCCCATATTATAGATGTACATGATAACTAATAAACACTAGTCATCATCATTGTTACTCCTAGTTTATTTTGTCTTATGGGACCATATGACAGGATTTTTGTTGTTGTTTTTGTTGGGGTAGGAGGTATAGAGCCAAATTTAAGCCCTTTCCAGCAGGTATTTGACCTTATGATTGACCTTACCCAAGTTTCATCTAACTTTTTATATTTATTTTTCTTCTCTACAATTTCTTCAGATTTTTACATTTTATTATGTTCACCATGATATCTTTGTAAGCCACTTCAAAATAATTTTATACTGAGATATGACATAAAAATTGTCAACACAATTACAAATGTATTAGTCTACAATTTCTACTCCAAATTATTTTGACAGCCTTTTCTTACTTTTTTTCTCTACCATCTTCTTGCTATAGTTATATTGGTTTACCCAGTAACCTTGTAAGACAGCGATACTTAATTCTCAAAGAATACTTCCCTCTCTTGACCTTTTTATTCACCACTGTATCCTCAGCATGGTACCTTACATATGATAGGTGTATAAGACATATAGTGGTTAATCATGTACAGATTTACATCTTACATCACTTAGGATTTACATCTCTTCATGTTTGCTATTAAATTCAAACTTGGACTGGGCTTTCTTCATCTTTTAACCCATCAAGTAGATTAGACTCAGATCAAGTGCCACCTTTGCTGGGAAGACTTCCTTGACACTTCGGGCTGGACAGAGGGGGCTCCTTCTTCCCAAAACTATGGAATTGGGTAAAACTGCCACTTGCCATTCCTCCTTATGTTGGTTACATGTTTGACAGCACAAGCTTTGGAATCAAGAAGTCATAGGTTTAATCCTATCTGGGCCACATACCAACTGTGTGACTTTAGAAACATTGCTCAGCTTCTTTATGACTGTCATCTGATCTGTAAAATGGGAAAATGACACTGTTATATCACTACCATAGATAATGTATTGATTATGATAATGACCATTGATTATAGATACTGTGTGTGATTAGCATATTACCAGAGATACTGTCATAATCTGTCTTTTTTGCCACGTTAGATTCAGTAATCTTCTCTTGTGGAATCAGCAAGAAAATATTACGGGGCTATGAGTGGAGTCATGTTCCTGTAACTCCTGAGGATTCTTTTTGACTCAGGCTTCCAGGGCTGACAGAAGCTGCTGGAGTTATGTCTATCGATGATTTGTGTTGAATGTAGTTGTGATTCAGTATTGTCTAGGTTTCATGACTCATCAGTGGTGGTGCAGGAGGAAGGTAGAAAATATTTACTGTTACCCAGGGATTGCTGCAAAACACAGTTTCAAACTCTCTTTGGATTTCTTTTTGTTGTTTCTCTTTATTTCTCCCCTTTTGTTCTGTAGCATTATTTCTCCTTTTTGCATTTTTCTTCCTAAGAATACATTATAGATATCAGAGTTAATTTATTCCAAGGGAGTGCTGTGGTTTTTTGCTTTTTTCCTTTTGGAATTTCCCTTCAAAATAACCTCCAGTCTCTTTTAGTTTTATGCAGGGGCATATTTTCAAAGGTTCTGAAATATGGAAAATGCATGAGACTCAAACAAATCTTTCAGTCTCAGTTTGGAAGAGTTCATTAAAACAATTTTCTTTTACCCCCTCCCAGATACCACAAGTTGCCTGAGTTCCTCTGCTTGTAGAATCAGCCAAATGCCCTTTCCACTAGAAGCCTGAGTCCCCAAACAATACAGTTGGGCAGTTCAGATTTCCCTGCTGGGTCATCGGTTTAGCTGATCTCATTAGTTTGGGCTTTTGGGTAGAGTAGGTTGCCTGCTTTATTTGACACCCACAAGATCCATTCCAACGCTTACTAGAAAATGCCCAAACAAGGAGTAAAAAGGACTCTGTACACCATGGTATTTTAGGAAAATAAGATCCCATTTTGCCCTATCCGTGTATTTTAACTTTTCAAGGGGGGGGGGCGGGAAAAAAGATGAGATGCTCTCGCACTTCTGGGCCTGTGGTCCCCAGTGGTATTTTGGGGAGCCATTCAAGCATTTAAGCTATAGAATCAGGCCTTGAACTGATAATTACTTTTCTGTTTATACTAGATACCTTTTAAATTAGGGATGGTGACTGATAGCACATACAGTCCATGACCAGGCAAATGTGAGGTCTAGGGCAAACCTAGGAGGCTTGTCAATTATATAATACATCAGCTGGAAAAAATCTCCTTTAAGCTAAGAGTTTTGTTTTTTAAATAAAATTAGAGTACTCACCAAAATAAAGACCGTATGCTTTTTCACGAGTGACGAAATAACCCTATTATGGAAGATGGATGTGATTCTTGTAGAAAATCAAAGTATTTAATTAGACTGTGTTTTCCAACAAGATTAGCTATAGACCTTGTTAGAAGGGCAGTTGTGTACACCTGAGATTTAGGGGGCTCAGGGAAGGTACAGTGTTTAATCTCCTCCTTTTCTTTTAGTCTAAAATCTAACTTGCCAGAATTTTTTTCCTTTAAAGGTTTACAAGCAATATAATATAAGCATTTCTGGGGAAGGCATCACACTAAGAGAGAGGCTGAAATTTAGTGGCCTGTGAAATAAAACTGATTGTAGGCACATTTGTTTGGTCTAAAGAGTGTCTTTTTAAAAATATATATATAGTGTTTTGAACCAACATTTAATCATAAATAAGAGACTTCACACACACACACACAAGTCCATTACCATTAAACAACAGAAGATGTGGCAAAACTAAATTCTTACAAGGTTGGGCTCAGATCACCATTGTCCTATTTAAGGCAGCCAGATTTGTCCCTAGTTCGTCTGTCTCCACTCCTCCCAACTTATAGTCAGATGCAATTCTTTAGGCCTTCCTCACTCATTTACTTACATTCCTGGCTCCCGTTGGTAAAGAAAATAGAGCAGCCCCAATAACTGTGACAATTTGGGGGTTGAGAGTAAAGCATTTGCTTCATGTTTGGCCTGGGATTGCCTTCATCTCCAAGAAATCTGGGGGCTTCCCAGGTAGGGCAGTAGTAAAGAATCCGCCCGCCAATGCAGGAGACACAGGAGTCTCAGGTTCAACCCCTGGATCAAGAAGATGCCCTGGAAGAGGAAATGGCAGCCTCCTCCAGTATTCTTGCCTGAGAAATCGCATGGACAGAGGAGCCTGGCAGGCTACAGCCCGTGGGGTCGCAAAAGGGTTGGACACGACTTCAGTGACTGACATAGATGCACAGCAAGAGATTTAGACCATTAAGAGTTTTCCATGCCTCTTGTGCTCTTCCTGCCTGCTGTGGACCAAATGCGTCCCTCCTAACATATACGCTGAAACTCTAACTGCCACTGTGATGGTTTTTGGAGATGGTGATCTTAGGGATGTAATTAGGTATAGACGAACGTGGGGCCCTCTTCTGGAATCAGTGTGCTTAAGGAAAGAGACCAGAGAGCTTGTTTCCTCTCTTTTTCTACAAGAAGACACAGCAAGAATGTGGCTGTGCCTATAAGCCAGGAAGAAGGTCCTCACCAAGAACTCTATCCTGATCTCAGGCTTCCAGCCTCTAGAACTGTGAGAAATACATGCTTATTGTTTAACCCATTCAGTCTAAGGTACTCTGTTATCACAGCCATAAATAGTTAACACACTGTCCCATTCTCCCCTTGGGGTATTCTCAGAAAACAAACAAACTAAAGAAAACAAACAAAATGTGTGTTTTTAATATATTTCCCTTCAAGCATTCATTCAAAAATTCTTATTATTTAAATTTCTAGCACAAATACATACATACATACCACATATGTATATAAATGTGCCAGAGAAATTCGGCTTTTACTTGAAGCTGAGTTGATTTGACTAAGTTTTCTGAAGTTGTTTAGTATCACCTCAGTTGGGAACATATTTCACTTGTAACTGATAAATGCAGCAAATTGGAGTTAAAGCATGGACCTTATTCTGTAAATTTAATTTGTGTGAAAAAAAAAAAAAAAAGTTGACTAATCTATTCCCAAACCCCATCCTCCACAGGAGAGGTACTGTTTAGGTAAGAGGTTTTTTGATCCTATTGTGTAAGAGGAGTTTGAGAAGAGCGAGCAAATGTCTTGGGCATAGTCCAGAGATGCTTCAAGACTGGGAAGGGAAGCATATGCAGAATGCTTTCATTCTTCCTTGGAAGACTTTAGAGTCTTAGAAATTGATCAAAGCCTCTAAGTTCCTCTGTCCAGATTTCTTACATGTTCAGTGATTTCTGAAATACAATGTTTATTTTATAAGTTGCATTAAGCTCAAAATGCAGGTATGTGTGCAGGAGTTTATATGCAAACATTCTTGGAAACAGAAACACTTTGAATTATATTCATACTGTTATATTTACATTAAGCTCTATATGGTGGCTGTGGAGGTGCGCCACTCCAATGTCCCTTTAAGAGATCTGCAGCAGGGAGCATCGTGAACTGATAGCCCAGCTGTTACACCTTTGGATCCACTGTGGCAAAATGTGAGGCCACACTTCCCCGGGCTGCTGTCCACAAATCACCGATCACAGAGCCAGCTCAGATTCAGTGTGGGAACATCCCATTGGCTAGCTGAGACTTCGCTTTTATCTGAGGCTCTTCCTGCCCAATACCTCTTTCTCTATGCAAATATCAGACATAGATCAGGGTCTGAAGGCTCTCTGCCTTCTCTTGTATTTTTCTCGTTGCAGACATTTCCTCTAATAAATCCCCTGCACCCTTTCTTGTTTCATTCGGCATCTGCTTCTCAGAGGATCCAAACTGACACGTTGTAAGTGACTAATTCTTATTGGCAGAGTCAAGAGGAATTAAAGTACAATATCACACAAGAACCCGAGGAGGACTGTGTGGGTGCCTTATAAAGAGCACAGAATGATCAAAAAGACAAACTTTCCTATTAGTCAGCATGGGTTTTATGGCTGTAGATACTGTAAGGATGCAAATAAATTTGAGAACAAGATGTTGGTTACTGTTGTTTGGAAGCAATGCATGCATACTTGCTCAGTCGCTCAGTCCTTTCTGACTCTGTGACCTATGGACTGTAGCTCACCAGACTCTGTCCATGGGATTCTCCAGGCAAGAATACTAAAGTGGGCTGTCACTTCCTACTCCAGGAAGGGGTAGCAGAGATCAAATCTAGTATAAGCCAGGCATTAACTTATTAAATTATGAAAGTTCAGTTCAGTCAGTCAGTCGTGTCCAACTCTTTTCGACCCCATGAATCGCAGCACGCCAGGCCTCCCTGTCCCTCACCATCTCTCGGAGTTCACTCAGACTCATGTCCATTGTGTCCGTGATGCCATCCAGCCATCTCATCCTCGGTCGTCCCCTTCTCCTCCTGCCCCCAATCCCTCCCAGCATCAGAGTCTTTTCCAATGAGTCAACTCTTCACATGAGGTGGGCAAAGTACTGGAGTTTCAGCTTCAGCATCATTCCTTCCAAAGAAATCCCAGGGCTGATCTCCTTCAGAATGGACTGGTTGGATGTCCTTGCAGTCCAAGGGACTCTCAAGAGTCTTCTCCAACACCACAGTTCAAAAGCATCAATTCTTCAGCGCTCAGCCTTCTTCACAGTCCAACTCTCACATCCACACATGACCACAGGAAAGACCATAGCCTTGACTAGACAGACCTTAGTCGGCAAAGTAATATCTCTGCTTTTGAAAATGCTGTCTAGGTTGGTCATAACTGTAAGAAAACACCGTGGGAAGAAAAAGCCACCTCTAGGGACCGTTAGTAAAAGGCCTTTATTTGGGCGGTCGCTCCCGGGCAGAACTCCCAGGGGCAAGCAAGCAGGGGAACAAAGGGAGTCTGCGAGGCGGGGAGGGGTGCGGGAAAGTTTTATCTTGAGAGCTAGCAGACGGGTCAAGGTCTTTTTCCCACCAAGGTAGCATTTGCAGACTACAGCGGTGATTGGTGTCTATGGTTTCCCGTTGTCCCCTGATTGGATCGGGGCTTTAGGGCCGCCCGAGAGGCTGGTCTTCTTCCCGGCTCTGGCTGACTGAGTCAGCCAGCTTTCAGGACTAGCCGTTCTCCCTATCAATAACTTTTCTTCTAAGGAGTAAGCGTCTTCTAATTTCATGGCTGCAGTCATCATCTGCAGTGATTTTGGAGCCCCAAAAAATAAAGTCTGACACCATTTCCACTGTTTACCCATCTATTTCCCATGAAGTGATGGGACCAGATGCCATGATCTTAGTTTTCTGAATGTTGAGCTTTAAGCCAACTTTTTCACTCTCCTCTTTCACCTTCATCAAGAGGCCCTTTAGCTCCTCTTCACTTTCTGCCATAAGGGTGGTGTTATCTGCATATCTGAGGTTATTGATATTTCTCCCGGCTATCTTGATTCCAGCTTGTGTTTCTTCCAGTCCAGCATTTCTCATGATGTACTCACTCTGCATATAAGTTAAATAAGCCAGGTGACAGTATACAGCCTTGACGTACTCCTTTTCCTATTTGGAACCAGTCTGTTGTTCCATGTCCAGTTCTAACTGTTGCTTCCTGACCTGCATACAGATTTCTCAAGAGGCAGGTCAGGTGGTCTGGTATTCTCATCTCTTTCAGAATTTTCCAAAGTTTATTAAAAGTAGATAATATAAAAAGAAGTAGAAAAGGCCCAATGGTGGGAAAGATTGAAGGCAAGAGGTGAAGGGGAGGACAGAGGATGAGATGGTTGGATGGCATCACCAACTCAGTGGACATGAGTGAGCAAAGCTCTGTGAGGTGGTGAAGGACAGGGAAGCCTGGCATGCTGCAACTTGGCCTCAGCGGGCCTGGGTCCAAGGGGTTGCAAAGAGTCCTACATGACTGAGCAACTGAACAAAAGCAAGATAATATAATAAACAGAAAAAGTTTCAATGATGAATTGCCAATTGTTATAGTCAATAAATACTCTGAGTTCAGAGAGAGGAAGGAGAGACCATCTGCAACTTTAGAACTTTGGGAGGAATATTATAAGATAAACCTTTCTAAAAGCTGGCTGTTGCAACTGGATAAGGCTTGGTTACTCTCACCACTGAGGAAGTGATAATGGAGGAGACTGAAAGAGGGTTATGAGTATTAGGGAAGGTAGTCACCCAGCAATATTTTAGAGCTGTATTTCCCCGCAAAGTCATTGTTATCTATAAGAAACTGAAAAATGTTTTCATTTTGGTGCTAGTATAAAAATAGTATTTGAGATCCCCTGAAATTAAAAGACACTTACTCCTTGGAAGAAAAGTTACGGCCAACCTAGACAGCATATTCAAAAGCAGAGACATTACTTTGCCAACAAAGGTCCGTCTAGTCAAGGCTACGGTTTTTCCAGTAGTCATGTATGGATGTGAGAGTTGGACTATAAAGAAAGCTGAGCACCGAAGAACTGATGCTTTTGAACTGTGGTGTTGGAGAAGACTCTTGAGAGTCCCTTCGACTGCAAGGACATCCAACCAGTCCATTCTAAAAGAGATCAGCCCTGGGATTTCTTTGGAGGTAATGATGCTAAAGCTGAAACTCCAGTACTTTGGCCACCTCATGTGAAGAGTTGACTCATTGGAAAGGACTCTGATGCTGGGAGGGATTGGGGGCAGGAGGAGAAGGGGACGACAGAGGATGAGATGGCTGGATGGCATCACCGACTCGATGGATGTGAGTTTGAGTGAACTCCTGGAGTTGGTGATAGACAGGGAGGCCTGGCGTGCTGCAGTTCATGGGGTCTCAAATAGTTGGACATGACTGAGCGACTGAACTGAACTGAAATCACCTTCTAATTGAGGTCTAACTTAATTTCTTTGCCTTCTTTTGTATTTATGTTCATAATTATGTTCCCCCAAAGAATATCACTTTTATCATCACAAGGTGGTGAGAAAAAACAGAAGTAGACTTAATATGTAAATGAAGTCAAGTGAAGGCCAAGTTGACATTCTTGCAGAAATAACTGTTTTGCAGGACTTACCTGATTGTCCAATGCAGGGGGCACAGGTTTGATCCCTGGTCAGGGATACCAAGATGCTGCATACTGCAATGTGGTGCTTCTACAGATAATAATAATAATAATAGGTCTGCAGAACTGTAGTTTGAACACTGCATTATGGTGACAAAACTGAATCCTCAGTTAGCACAGAATTATAAATATCACAAATTCAAAGCCATCGTGTACTGATAGGTGCGATATGGCAGATTCAGCAAAACACTTTTAATTGTCACATTAAATGAATGTGATAAATTTGGACATATTTCTTTTTAGTGTTTAAAATAGAATTTATAAGTTTGATTTGGTTTTAGTACTACATAAAATCTATAAGTATAAGGAGTCTATACCCTGTTTTGTGTCCAGTTCACTTGTGAGTATTCTCTGCCTTCCTCCTGTCTCATCCCCAAAAGGGAGAACTGTTGCTCACTTACCTCTGCTCCCTCACCCACGCTCCAGAGGAGGGGCTGCTTCTGAGCAGATCATTGGTAAAGAACCCACGGCAGGTGGAAGACCCACTGACTTGGGTGCGACGAGTGGAGTCCAAGTTTGAAATCCGTGCCTGCTGTAGAACTTGAGCTGGTGCTCTCGTGTGGTGTACAGATTCCACTCCATTAAGTAGACAATATGTAAATGACATGTTTTCATCAAGTGAAGGCCAAGTTGGCATCCTTGAGGCACATTCAACAGGACCCCTGAGTTAAAAAGAGAGGGGTCGGATTCTTAGTGAGAGAAGCAAAGTATATATAACAAAGAGCCTAGAAACTAAAAAAGGTCACATAAGTGGAGAGTTTGGAGGAATTTGGGTAGGAAAGAAAGTGTAGGTTGAGGAGGCTAGGAAACATGGCAGCAAAGCCAATCTGAGAAACATTTCCGAGGGTTACAAGTAAGATGCTCATAGTGTCTTTCCTGGAGTCACAGGTAAAGACTGGAGCTCCTTTTTCAGAACTGTGGGGAGGAAGACCTATCTAAGCTTAAGGACAGGAGGGAATCCTCTTTCAATATTCCCTTAGTTGCAGACCCCTGATATGCTGGTTCCTCTAATTATATGAACCATTAAGTTCAGCAGGAAACTTCTCAAGGACAGATGTTGCATTTCAAGGGAGATATTGAGAAAGGAAATAGTGTCTCAAGAAAAAGACACCCAGCCCCATCCAAATCTGAGCTGCTCCTCTTTTCTGAAGTAAGGGAATTAGCACTTGATTCCATTCCTTCTTGCCTGGGGGCTTACCAGAGTAATAGAGGGGACGCTGCAGTCTTGAGTAGCTCCAAGTTCATACACTCTTTAGGATCACAGTTCTCCTTCACTTTCTATAGGAAGAAGCCTAAGTCAGAGAGGGTGCCCAGTGGCAGTATTCTCTCCTGGCACATCCCATGGACAGAGAAGCCTGGTGCGCTACAGTTCCTGGGGTCACAGAGTTGGATATGATGAGCATGAGAATGTATTGTACATTGTACAACTGTACATCTCCAAGAGCTCTTGCAGATGCCCCTTCCTCTCCATCGCTCCTCTCTTTGATCTCATGCATTGTTGTAACAGTTTTTGATAGTAAGCCATGCTTCCAGGAGCTGTGTTTTCTTCCACGTGTTTATGTCCGCTCAGAGCTCACTGTGTGTCATCCATGCCCCTATGGGCTGCTCACTTGTTAGATGCTGCAGTGAGGCCCCTCAGACAGTCTCTGCCTCTGTAGGTTACAGCCTAGTGGTAACAGAGTCTTTAAATGAGAAATAATTCAAATGTTCAGCATGATAGGGGCTTCCAGGATTTCATTCCAGGGGAAGGGAAAGTGGGAGCTCAGAGAAATGCAGCCCAGGATGCCCAGAGGGTCTTTAACCTGAGGCCAGAAAGATGAGGAGGAATTTGCCAAACAGAGGCCCAGAAGAGAGCAGAGGAATAAGAAGGTTCCTAGCACAGCCAGGGAGAGGCTAAATGGTACCCAGGAGAAAGGAGAGGGTTAAGTGAATTAGTCAGGAGTCAGTCCCAGTGAAGTCTGGTCTCAGTCTCAAATCTAGAAGGACCCTGTAAACCAGGGGAAGATTTGGTGTTTTATTCTCAGGGCTACTGGAAGGCAATCAAGGTTTGCGGCATGCAGAATTCATTCCAAATGGCAGCTAATCTGTGAGCGCAGTCGGATGACATCGCTCTCGTTTTAAAAGTTTTAGTGACTTCTTAATGCCATCCGAAGGACATCTAAATTTTTAATAAGGTGTGCAAGGCCTTACTTGAACTCAATCCTGCTACTTTTCCAGGCTCATCTGAGATTCACCGTCCCCATCTCCCCCTGCGCTCTCTTGCTCACCCCAGACTCCTTCTCCCCTGCTGTAGCCTAGGGCCTTTGATGCTTTTGTGACCTTAACCCAGTAAATAATTTTCCGTATTTTACACTGTGATGCAGTATACAGACATGCACACACAGACAAGATATAACAGAAAATTTTATAGAAAGAAATGGAAGATATACACTAAATATTTCCCCTTCTTTTTCTTTTCTTCCTTAACAATGTGGGGGTATTTTGGGTGATGTGCTAAGTTTGTCCGACTCTTTGCAACCCTGCCAGGCTCCTCTGTCCATGGGATTCTTTTATGTCTCTTGCATTGGTAGGCAGGTTCTCTACCATTAATGCCACCTGGGAAGCCCAGATTAATACTTACTCAATTAATTTTATGACCTCCTAGTTGCTCCATGAGCCAGGTTCTCCCTCTTGCTGTGGGACTTCACACATGTACTTTCTCTTCGACACTGTTCCCTGGGGGTATTGACCTTCCCATCTCAACCTAACTAGAAGGGCTCAGGGAATCTTGGCTGCTTTAGCAAGTTCAGTCCCCTCTTTTTTTTTCACAAATATTTAATGAAAGCCTACTGGATGCCAGGCACTGTTTAAGGCATGGATCAGAGTGGCTTCATAAACTCTGAGCTCAGCAGAGTCCCACATTTGGCTGAAGGCCCTGCTGTTGCTGTTTTGAAATTCTTAACATTTTCTTTTTTTTTTTTTTAATAAACAAGAAGCCCCATATTTTCATTTTGTACTGGGCCTCATAAATTATGCTGCCATTCCTGCACTGAGGTAATGAACAAAATGGACCCGAGTCCTCACCGTCACAGAGTTCAGCTCCTAGTGCTCACTGTGTATTAACTTCCGACCTCAGCAGTGGCCACCAGCATGGCGCCTGCCTGTCTGTCTGTCTGTTGGCCCAACTAGACTGTGAGTTCCCTGAGGGCGATGTCTATCTCCTGCTATGATATCCAGCACATATTATACTGCCTGGTACCTTGCACACATGAACAGATTTATGTAGAACAAGTTAATGAATATGCATGATGCCCCAAACTTTTGTCCCACAATGCATGATTCTCTTAATCAAGGTTATGCTTGATATTCCTTTAAAATTTTTTAAATTATGCTTTTATTTAATCTGGTATATATAAAATATTATAGTATCTATTTCAATATACAAAATATTGATTGTTTTATATCCATTTTTTTCATACTAAATCTTTGAAATCCAGAATGTGCTTGACATATACAACATATACTTGATATTCCTTTGATGAGACTTCACTTGTATTAAAACTCCTTTATTGGCTATTTGCCCATTCATTTTGAAGTGATAGCTGTAGAAGTTAAAATTGGAAGTATATTAGTGAGTTTTATTTCCATTTATGAGTGTGAAGAATTCACTAAGAAGATCACTGAAAACAGGATTTTGAATTGACGGATCATTTTCAAAGTGAACAGAAAAAGTGAAAGTGAAAGTCATTCTGTCATGTCCCACTCTGCGACCCCATGGACTATACAGTCCATGGAATACTCCAGGCCAGAATCCTGGAGTCGGTAGCCTTTCCCTTCTCCAGGGGATCTTCCTAACTGAGGGATTAAACCCAGGTCTCCCGCATTACAGGTGGATGCTTTACCAGCTAAGCCACAAGGGAAGTCCTTAAAAATATTTTTTGAGATGATCAATGACTTTGATTGGAAATGAGGTAAGGGCAGAGGAAGAGTATCAAGCAATGAGAACTCAAGGGAAACCAAGATGGAAATCTTGCCTTTTGCTTATGAATGTCCTTTAAAATATAACTGAATTACTTTATAATTTATTTGTAATAATATTAGTTCTCACTTGAAGATAGAGGTGTAGGAAGCACAGTATCTATATGATGTCATGATCATAAATTGGGCAAGTAAAATGTTAGTTGGAGAAACAAATTTTAGTCAAAGAACTCCAGTATTTAGGATATTTTTGTTTGTTTGTATATCCACTTTTAATAATAGTTTACAGGTTATATTCTGTAAACACTGAAAGTTTTATATATCTTTAAAACACCTAAGGGCTGCTGCTAAGGGTTAGTAAAACACATGGCCTAGGGCTTCCCTTGTGGCTCAGAGGTTAAAGCATCTGCCTCCAATGCCAGAGACCCAGGTTCAATCCCTGGGTTGGGAAGATCCCCTGGAGAAGGAAGTGGTAACCTCCTCCAGTATTCTTGCCTGGAGAAGCCCATGGACAGAGAAGCCTGGTAAGCTACAGTCCATGGGGTCGCAAAGAGTCGGACACGACTGAGCGACTTCACTCACTCAGCCTTATCTCTTACCTTTTACTGCCATCCTGTGGCCATTTCATTTTCTGGATTTGCAAAACTACATTTCAAAACCTTATTTTCCATCTTTATCACTGATTATGGTTTCAGATTTTATCAGTCCTCAATTAACATAGATAAACGACAGTACACAGAGTTAGTAGCATTTTTCTACAGTAAGATGTTCCATCATACACTAGTATATAAACATCGTGGAATTTTAAATCTGAGTAAGCGTCCATGAAATATTTTCCAAAAACACTGTTGTCAAACATCTCCTTGGTTTCTTTTCATCCCTCCTCCCTAACCTGGCTTTTTGATGGCTGCTTTGGCAGTAGCAGTTTATTGTTGTCTCAAGGACACACTCTCTGGACTGTCTCTCTCTATTTGAGATGCAGATACATTCTTCTGGAATCCAGGTTTGGATTTCTTTTCTTGGAGGTCCCATCTTCTGATCATCTAGATTTCTACTAAGTCCTAGTGCCCTAAATCAATTTGCTCAAAGTCATATAGCTCAGGTCAGTATCCAGCAGAACCAGTATCTATGTAATAAATATTCATTGCACCCTGAGTCTCTCATCTCACCTTCCAGGCCTCTGGATCTGACTGCCTTTTTGCCTCTCTCTGCACAGAGACCTTGTCCTGGGAGCTAACACCACTGCCTTTCTCTTTGAGTCATGAGATTCATTTTCTCCTTCCCCTTTAAAGCATCTTAACTTTCCCTAAAGATTCAGACCCTCTGGCTTGAAACCTCTCATTATAGCTTTTATATTTCTAACTTTTAATTATAAAATTCATTGTATACAGGAGTATTTATTTTGTGCAATTTAATAATGCTAATGAAATGAATACTCATGCACCCACCACATATCTTAGCCTCGGAAGTCCCCTATGTGCACCTCCTTCCTGGTGTCCTGCCCCTATACACCCACCCACCAAGAGAAAACCAGAATCGTGAACTTTGTGTGAGGTGTCTCTGTGCTCGTCTGTATAGTTTTTCGCTCTATCAGTTTGGGTCTCGTCAGGAAAGCAGAGCCACTGTGAGTGATGTGGGATGAGGGGTTTCCTATAGGAATTATACCTGAGCTCTTTCAGTGAAGATCTGCAGGGGGCCATGGGAGAAATGCAGAAAAAAACACCAGGCAGCCTCCTGAGGTACCCCAGGCTTGGACGAGACAGATCTGCAGGGGAGTTTAAATATCGAAACATGTGCCCCAGCCATAGAAAGCACGTTAGTCACTCAGTCATGTCCGACTCTTTGTGACCCCATGGACTGTAGCCCACCAGGCTCCTCTGTCCACGGGATTCTCTAGGCAACAAGTGGGTTGTCATGCCCTTCTCCAGGGGCTCGTCCTGACCCAGCGATTGAACCCTGGTCTCCTGCATTGCAGGCAGATTCTTTACCATTTTTCTGAGCCACCAGGGAAGCCCTTCCAGCAGTGGGGTGGGGCCACAAAGAGGGAGCTGGAGAGGACTGTCGAAGTGACCACCTCTGCACCGCTGCCCTCTGGGGACCACTGCCCACTGTCTTGGTCCAGAGCCAGCAGTGGGGAAAAGGAGCTGAAGGATGAGGAGAGGAAGTTCAGCTGGCACTCCTTGGCACCTCTGCTCTGCCCACCACATCTGACTGCCCACACCTTTCTATACACAATAGATACCACTCAGCCATAAAAAAAAGCATGAAGTCTTGCCATTTGCAGAAAAATAGATAGACTTTGAGGAAGTGAAATAAATCAGAGAGAGAAAGACAAATACTCTTTGATATCACTTATATGTGAAATCTAAAAATACAACAAAGTAGTGAGTAATAAAAAGAAATAGACTCACAAATACAGAGAACATACTTTAATACAAATATAGAGAACATACCAGAGGGGAGTAGTAGGGGTCTGGGGAGATATAATATAGGGGAGAGGGAGTGAAAGGCACAAACTATTGGTTATATTCAAGGGAATATAGCCAATATTTTGTAATAACTGTAAGTGGAGTATAACCTTCAAAAACTGTAGAAGATACACACACACACAAAATAGCTGCAAATAAACTTTACAAGAACATTAAAAAAAAAGAAAATGTCTGCAGCTTCTCCTTTGCCTCCAAAATATTGCTCAAGTTCCTCTTTTAACCAAGGCTAACCTCAAACCATAGAAGGAAGGAAACTCTGGGACTTGTAGTTCCTAGCTTCAGTCAAGTTGGTGACAGAATAAACTCCTAAGACAATATGCTGCTTGGATTGGGCTATATTTTTATCACAATAGAAATCGTGCCATATTTTTTTTTTATGATTTGCTTTGTCTTTTTGTTATTATTAATGTGGTTAACACCATTTTTTTTTGAGATTCTTTCTGTTGAGTCATTAACTTTTAAGTAATGTATATAGAATTCCAAAATATCAAAGTATAATTTATTTATCTGCTTACATATTGTTTAAATATTTGTTTTTTCCCTAGCATTTGCTCTTATGAGCAGTATTTCTATGAATATTGTATATATGGCTCCTCATGACTTTCTCTAATGCATGGACCTAGGAGGGAAATTGCTGGGCTAGAGGGTGTGCCATGTACAACTTTATTATGTTTGGTCAAATTGTTTTCCACAAGGGTTGTGCCCCTACTGATAGTGGATAACTCTTTCTGATGCTAAATACTTTCACTCTGAAGACATTTGGCATGTCAGATACTTTAATATTTGCAAGATCAGGGAGGCATAAAATGCCATCCGGGTTCAATTTTTTTTTCCCTTATTATGAGTGAGTCTGGACGTCATTTTGTATATTTATTCATCATAATTGTTTCCTCTTCTCTGAAATGCTTATGCCCTTTTAAATTTTTTTTCTTTGTAGTAGTTTTTCATGAATTCCAGTTAATATTCTTTCATTAGTTATTTGCATTACAGAAGTCCCCTTCCAGTTTATGGTTCTTTGGCCAGTTTTAGCCACTTCTGCCTTGCTGTTCTATTTTTGTCATGTAATTACCGATTCCTATCCCCTTTCCACACTGGGTCACCTTATTGTGCTCTTTATAGAGTCTTTTGATGAACAGAAGTTCCAAATTTTAGTATAGTCAAATGTGGCATTTTCTCCCTGCTTATGGTAACTTTGGGTCTTACACAAGAGACCCTTCTTCCAGATTGTAAGGATATTCTCTACTGTCTTGTAGAACTGTTTTGGCTTTCACATTGAGGTCTTTAGTCCTTCGTTTTCCACAGATATAGAATACACACTGATTTATAACTGAGTTTCCACATGTGTGTAGGTTTGTTTTTGGCTTCTCGTCCGTTCTATTTGTCTTGACATCTGCAAGGGCAGATGTTCTTAGCTTGCTTTTCTTTAGCTTAGGACTTCCCTGGTGGTTCAGATGGTAAAGAATCTGCCTGCAATGCAGGAGACCTGGGTTCAGTCTCTGGGTTGGGAAGATTCCCTGCAGAAGGAAATGGCTACTCACTCTAGTACTCTTGTCTGGAGAATTCCATGGACAGAGGAGCCTGGTGGGCTACAATCCATGGGGTCGTGAAGAGTTGGACACAACTGAGCAACATACATGCACGCGCCACACACACACACACACACACACACACACACACACACACACTCTCATAAGCTTATGGCTGCAATTGAAGACTCTCACTTTTCTTGGTGGTTAGCTTTAGCCGTGTGCGGTGGAGTTCTTGCAGACTGGTTGCAATGATTTTCTTTGCTGCTTCCACACTCTTTGCAATGTGATTTTGTTGCTTCTCTTTTCAATATGTGGAGTCTATTTCTCCACCCTTTGAGTATGAGCTGGCCTTGTGACTTGCTTTGGTTAACAGAATGCAGTGGGTATGATATTTTGTCAGTTCATCACTCAGTCTTAGAACTTTGCTGCTATCTGTGAACAAGCCTGGGCTAGCATGCTGAATGGTGAATGACACATGATGAGTCATATCATCCCTTCACATGACAGTTAGCCAACCCGGTAGCAAAACTGCCTAGCTGACCTGAAACTGACCAAAAATGCATGAGAGATTCCAACAGAAACCAGAAGAACTGCCCAACAAGTTTAGCCTAAATTATCAACCAATGGGGACTGGATGGTTACTCAGAAATAACTAATGGGGACTTCCCTGGTGCCCACTGGCTGATTCCACACTCCCAGTGCAGGGGGCCTGGGTTTGATCCCTGGCCAGGGAACTAGATCCCACATGCTGCAACTAAGAGTTTGCATGCTGCAGCTAAAGTTACTGCATATCACAACTGGAAGATCGAAGATCCTGTGTCCCACAGCTAAGACCCACCAGCATGGTCAAATAAATAAATAAAAATAAGCATTAAAAAGAAATAGCTGAATACCAAGGGACCAAGTTCTTGCCAATATCTTGTGAGCAGAAGTGACACCTACATGTTTGGCGTGACTAGCTTTCTCCTTAAAGAGGCTGACTATAGAGGTCACCTTACCTGGATGGCAACCCACTCCAGTATTCTTGCCTGGGAAAACCCCATGGACAGAGGAGCCTGGCAGGCTGCAGTCCATGGGATGGCAAAGAGTCGGACATGATTGAGCAACTTCACTTCACTTTATACACTTTTTAACCTGGACCATACAGATGTAGAAAGAATTCCAGGACAGCAGACTCCTGAAATTCTCTAAGATACTCTTGAGGGCCTGAGAGGTCAAAACTATTTTAATAATAATATTCAGTTATTATTTATCTTTTGCACTATGTTGACATTTACACTGATGCTGCAAAGCTAATAGTGGATAAAGCTGCTGTTATTTTTGCTCACTATATTGGCAAAGCAGGAGAAACACCTTAGAACTAGCTCATTTGAATAACTTTAGGGGGTTTGAAGCTACAGGGATGGCCCCTCATTGTCTGGCACCTGGTCCTGGGATTTCTATTTTTATTTTTGCTGTGCAGCACAGCATGTAGGTTCTTAGTTCCCCCTCCAGGGACTGAACCCATGCCTGTCGCAATGGAAGTGTGGAATCGTAACCACTGGACCACTAAGAAAGTCATCGGCCCTGGGATTTTTAAGGTAGAAGAACATTGCCTCCTGGGGTGCACTGATACTCCCCATCTTTGCCAGTATTTGGTGTTGTCAGAGTTTAGGGTTTTCATGGGTTCTCAGTGATTTTTAAGAGTATAAAGGGAATAAAAGAACAGACTGTATTATTTACATATCTTTAGACCATGAAATTTTTGCACCTTGTTCCTGGATATGTTCTAGTATCTCCTAGTTTATAGTCTATGGGAACTTGAATAGAATTTGTATCCCACTTTTGTGTGAAAATTGTGTAAATCTTAGTTATGTTGAATTGGTTCATAGTGGTTTTCAGGTCTACTATACCCTTCTAATTTTCTGTATATTCATTCTAATAATTTTTGAGAGTTTGCTATTGAAACTCCAACTAAAAGTCTTAACTTAAAAAATAATTCTAATATATAATGAAACTATAGATAACTTTGTTCTGCATTTCCAAGTCTCCTATAAATGTGTTATACTTTCACAATTAAAAAATAAAAAGAAAGAGGGAAAAAAGAGTATGAAGGGGTTCTGAGACAACAGGTTTGAGAACCACTATCCTAGAGGATCCCAAGCATCAAGATGGCAAGAACTTGATTCCTAAATTATTTATAGTTAATCAAACCAGTCAATCCTAGAGGAAATCAACTCTGAATATTCATTGGAAGGACTGATGCTGAAGCTGAAGCTCCAATAACTTGGCCACCTGATGCAAAGAGCCGACTCATTGGCAAAGCCTCTGATGCTGGGAAAGGTTGAGGGCAAGAGGAGAAGGGGGCAACAGAGGATGAGAAGATTGGATGGCAACACCGACTCAATGGACAGGAGTCTGAGCAGAGTCCGGGAGATGGTGAAGGACAGGGAAGCCTGGCGTGCTGCAGTCCAAAGAGTTGGACACGACTAGGGACTGAACGACAACAAAAAAAGGAGGAAGCTAGTGAAACCAAACATGTGGATGTCAGTTCTGCTCACGTGATACTGGTGAGAACTTGTCACTTGGTATTCATTATCTCTTTCTGAGTAGCCGTCCAACCCCCATTGGTTGACAATTTAGACTAGACTCATTGGGTAGCTCTTCTGATCTCTGTTGGAATCTCTCCTATATTTTTGGTCAGTTTCAGGTTGGCTAGGCAGTTTAGCTACTGGGGATTGGCTGACTGCCAAATAAATAGCCGGTGCCTGTCTCCTGTCTGAGAGACTAAGAAACTACGCCCTGGGGTCTGATTCTTGCCCAGAGCATCTGGAGAGAGGATGAAGGCTGATGAATCGCTTTGGTGGTAGTGGCTCCTGCTTTTAGCTTGGCCTGTTTACAAACCATTGTTAGGGTGGGGGGCCTGAGGGTCTCCCCAGATGGGGGTTGTAGGTCAACAATCCAGTGTGAGTTCCACAGCTGTCTGATAGACCTGACATGGGGAGGAGTCCTTGGCAGAAGGAGCCTGGAGATTCACTCGAGAGAGGAGCTGTAAGTGACTACTGGGAAGACAGATGATTCCTCGGGTCAAGGGAACGGGAGGAGGGAGGGGCATGACTGTAAAGCACTGAGGAGTCCACTAGAGCCCCACCACCCCAGAGAGGGGGCACGGCCTTTGCCTGCCTGGACCAGGGGCTAGCCTGCTGTGAGTTAGTTACTTCTTTCCCTTTCCCTTCCTCCCTCCTCTGAACCAGACCCAGAAACCCAGAAGCCTGTCATCTGGCAGGCGGGGAAGCAACAGGAACAAATCAAAAAGAAGTGACCCAGGTGACTTGCTCATTGCAGACATCCAGCCTGAAGCCAGAACTGGGGGAAGAAGAATTAACAAAAAATTATCTGGAAACTGATTAAAATTTGGAGTTCTAACTATTATATGAGACTGGATATTTAACATTTAGCTCAGCTGAATGTGTTTTAAAGAGAGGATGGGGACCCAAAAGTAAAGCTGCAGTTTAACTATGTCAATCTCTATGCATATATTTTCAACATATCCAGTATTAAAATAATCTGTTTTGGGTCTTCTCTCATGGTCCAGTGATTAAGATTCTGAGCTTCCACAGCAGGGGGCAAGGATTTGATCCCTGGTCAAGAAACTAAGATCCCACATGCATGCTGAGGGGTGCGGCCAAATGAATAAATAGAAAATAAAAAACAATCTGTTTTGGGTCTCCATATTTTTAAGGTGTCCTTAAAAGAGAGTACATTGGTAACAATAAGTAATAGTTAAGAAAATAACTCAAACGATTTGCAAGTTTGTGGGAAAGGTAATGAGTTTCATTTGGAAATGTCTTTGTGTTGTCTGACCAGTGGACAGAAGGACAGTATGCTTTTTATACAGTCTTGTAACAATGTTGAACAGATAGTAAATACTGTGTAATTTTTAGCTATAATAAGAATGATTACTTTGGATTTGAATATCTGATGTAAACCTATTCACTTCTTTGTCCTTAGATGTGATGGTCATATCTAATGATTTAAAACAGGAGCAAAGTAAGCAAAGCAAAGATACCACTTTTCTTAACTGTAGCAGAGTGTTTTCTCATTTTTTTCCCACCTGGATCTGAAATATTAGATTATAGATCCTTTGAGACTATAAATCCTGACTGTATTTCTCATTGCTACATGTCAATCACTGTTCAGAATACTACTCTGGAAATTAGTGGAGCTTTCTGGTGAGCAAATTATAATCTAGTTCAGTTTATATTAGTATACTTTGGTGTCAGTGATATTATGTAAATTATAATTTATTAACTTAATATATTTTAACTCTGGTGGTACTGCAAATTAGAGATGATTTAAATGTTTTTTAAAAATGTTTAGACTGTACTTTCACTGAACACTAAATCATGCAAAATGCATTTGAAACAAATAAGTGAATAAAAGTGTAGTTATCTCCATTTTGTTTATGTTAATTGAACTTTATTTTCAAGAAAACATCTTCATATTTTGATTGAATTTTCTTTAAAAACAAGTTTAGCAAAAATAAAGGCAATTAATTTTGATGGAATATCATTTCATTTTTATTTGCAAATTTTATATGTAGTACTTTAAAGTACTCAGCAATTCTTGAATAACTATGTAATAAAACAATCCAGAGAGGAAGTTCTAAATCTTATTTTAAAAAGTAGCATTAACTTTGGTTTAATCAATCCATACTATTTTATAAAATCACCATATACTTACCATTATTAATCATCCCTTATAAACTATCTGTATGGGAAAAAAGTGTCTTTTCTCTTTTGATAAGCAGGTTTCTGGGAGAGTATGAGATTAGGTTAGTTTGTTAAGTCATCAATCTAGTCAGTCACAGCTCATAAAGTACTGATTATGGCTAGGTGCTTGTCAAGGTACTGGACTTATTAAAAACAACAACATTGATGAACAAGCCACCTTCATGGACTTCATGTTCTTGCAAGGTAAACATAAAAACAGTGTAAATGAACAAATCAATAATATGATTTCTAGAGAGTGGTAATGCTATGAAGAAAATAAGATATGGCAATAGGACAAACAATAACTCTTCCATTATTAACATGACAATTTTTGTTTTATTTCAATCGGAAAGACTTATATCTCATATTCTTATCATCTGTCTTGATATTTGTTAATAGTTTGGTAATACTTATTGAGCATTCAATTTGTACTAGGCACTCTGTTAAGCAGACAACTCTGTTATCTGCATTATATCATTTAACCATCAACATTCCCCAAAGAGTGAGTGTCATCAATGTCTGCATTTTCCACCTGAAGACTCTGAAAGCTTAGAAAGTTTTATTGTTTTCCTTTAGGTTACATGGATTATAAAAAGGCACAACTGGGATTCGAACATAAGTCAACATGACTGTAGGACTGGGATGTCTAATATGGTAGCCAATAAGCATAAGTGGCTATTTAAATTAATTAAAATTTAAACTTCAGCTTCTTAATCACATCAACTATATTTTAAGTGGCCACTAGCCACATGTGGCCAGGGGCTACCACATTGGATTGCACAGCTATATTCCATAATCCATAATCTTCCACAATCACAGAAGATTGTATTGGACAACACTGCCTAAAGCCTGGTTCTCAACCATGTGACGAAAAGCCTCCCTTTCAGTATATTTTTCTTAAATTTAAGAAAAGTGAGGGCTTCCTGATGGCTCAGTGGGTAAAAGAATATGCCTGAAGTGCAGGAGGCACAGGAGATGCAGGTTCGATCCCTGGGTCAGGAAGATACCCTGAGGAAGAAGATAGCAACCCACTCCAGTATTTTTGCCTGGGAAATCCCATGGGCAGAGGAGCCTAGTGGCTGCAGTCCATGGGGTCACAAAAGAGTCAGACACAACCGATTGACTAAGCACACATACGCATAAAGAAAGTGTCTAAGTTTTTAGATCTTTGACTTTCATAAGAAGAGTAGATATATTTCTTTAGGGTTTTGCATTAGTACCAAACATTTACTGAATAAATGTCTCAATGGTATTTTTCTATATCCAATCTTTCTTTCTCAGACTGTTGTGCTTGCTTTTCCTTTGGGGAAATCTGAAATTTTGGTATTACTCTATTGTTTAGACACCTGCCTTAGAATACTCCTCCCAGGTATTTAATGCATTGTACACCTCTATGATAGACTGTAAGAAAGTTGAGAGCTGAAGAATTGATGCCTTTATGGTGGTGGTGAACTCCTGAGAGTCCCTTGGACAGCAAGATCAAACCAGTCAATCTTAAGGGAAGTCAACCCTGAATACACATTGGAAGGACTGATGCTGAAGCTTAAACTCCAGTATTTTGGTCATCTGATGCGAACAGCTGACTCTGGAAAAGTCCCTGATGTTGGGAAAGATTGAGCACAGAAGGAGAAGAGGGCATCAGAGGAAGAGATGGCTGGATGGCATTATTGATGCAAAGGACATGAACTTGGGCAAATTTTGGGAGATGGTGAGATATGGAGAGGCCTGGCATGCTGAAATCCATAGGGTCACAAAGAGTCAGACGTAGCTGGGAGATTGAGCAACACCTCTGCACTGGAGCCCAGCATAGAGGGGGGACAAACTCATTTCCTCTAACAACTCTCTTAATTTAGCAGTCCTAAAACATTACATGACATTGGGAATTTTTTTCTTTCTATTCTTGTTAAACTTGGAGGTTAGTTATTTTATATTAGATATCAGAGTTTGAAGCTAAAAGCTCTCTTAAGAATCATCACACAATCTTTTTTTTTTTTAAAGTTTGCCTTGTCATGTTTAAAAACAACTGGACTATAGGATGATCTTTTACTTTTATCTAGTTTCATTTTTTCTATTTCATATTCAGCACTCCCGTTTAACTTAGTTTAGGTTTTCCAACTTCTCCATCTCTCTTTTTTAATGTTCTTTCTAAAACTTTTATCAAGCATAGTAGAAAAGCTTTTCTCTACATATATATAAATAATAAGTATAGTATATGTATATTACAAAACATCAATTTTTGCCTCACTAAAAAGTTTATGACATTTTTATTTCATTCATTTGACTTAGTATGAACAGAATGCTAGATTTCTAATTAAAAAAAAAGATATGCAACAAGCAACAAAGTTTTACTGTGTAGCATAGTGAACCATAGTCAATATCTCATAATAACCTATAATGGGAAATAACTTCAAAAATAGTATATTTGTATATGTATAAATGAATCACCTTGTTGTACACCTGAAATATTGTAAGTCAACTATACTTCAATAAAATATATATATATATATATATATATATTTTTTAAAGTTTGCCAATCCAGCAATCCCACTGCTGGGCATACACATTGAGGAAACCAGAACTGAAAGAGATACGTGTACCCCAGTGTTCATTGCAGCACTGTTTATAATAGCCAGGACATGGAAGCAACCTAGATGTCCATCAGCAGATGAATGGATAAGAAAGCTGTGGTACCTATACACAATGGAGTATTACTCAGCCATTAAAAAGAATACATTTGAATCAGTTCTAATGAGGTGGATGAAACTGGAGCCGATTGTACAGAGTGAAGTAAGCCAGAAAGAAAAACACCAATATAGCATACTAATGCATATATATGGAATTTATAAAGATAATAACGATAATCCTGTATGCAAGATAGCAAAAGAGACACAGATGTATAGAACAGTCTTTTGGACTCTGTGGGAGAGGAGGAGGGTGGGATGATTTGGGAGAATGGCATTGAAACATGTATAATATCATATAAGAAATGAATTGCCAGTCTAGGTTCGATGCAGGATACAGGATGCTTGGGGCTGGTGCGCTGGAATGACCCAGAGGGGTGGTACGAGGAGGGTGGTGGGAGGGGAGTTCAGGATGGGGAATAGGTGTACACCCATGGTGGACTCATGCTGATATATGGCAAAACCGATACAATATTGTAAAGTAATTAGCCTCCAATTAAAATAAATAAATTTAAATTAATAAGTTTGCCTTATTATTTATAAACTTTATTTTTGTCAGCTTCATTGAGGTTTAATATAAAATTGTAAGATACCTAAAGTATACATCAAGGTGATTTAATATACATGTATACATTGTGAAAGGATTCCCCCATCGAGTTAATTAATACCCTGCAGAGAACATTTAAGTTTTATTCTCTTAGCAGTTTTCAGTTATACAATACAGTGTTATCTACATCAGTATTCATGCTTTTCACTAGATCTTCATGCCTTATTCATCTTACAGCTGAGTTTGTACCTTTTCCTAACCTCTCTCCTATTTTTCTCCCCTTCCTTCTCCCCAGTCCCCGGCAACTACTTTTCTACTTTCTGTTGTATGAATTTGACTTCATTATTTTAGATTCCACATGCAAGTGATACTATGCAATATCTGTCTTACTCTGACTTATTTCACTTAGAATATTACCCTCAAGGTCCATCCATGTTGTCCCAAGTGGCAGGGTTTCCTTCTTCTTCGTGGTTGAATACTATTTCACTGTGTATATATACCAAATCTGCCAGCAAAGATCTGTCTAGTCAAGGCTATGGTTTTATCTGTGGTCATGTATGGATGTGAGGTTGGACTGTGAAGAAAGCTGAGTGCCAAAGAATTGATGCTTTTGAACTGTGGTGTTGGAGAACACTCTTGAGAGTCTCAAGGAGATCCAACCAGTCCTTTGTAAAGGAGATCAGTCCTGGGTGTTCTTTGGAAGGACTGATGCTAAAGCTGAAACTCCAATACTTTGGCCACCTCATGCAAAGAGTTGACTCACTGGAAAAGACTCTGATGCTGGGAGGGATTGGGGGCAGGAGGAGAAGGGGGACGACAGAGGATGAGATGGCTGGATGGCATCACCGACTCTATGGATGAGAGTCTGAGTGAACTCCGGGAGTTGGTGATGGACAGGGAGGCCTGGCGTGCTGCGATTCATGGGGCTGCAAAAAGTTGGACACGACTGAGCTACTGAACTGAACTGAGCCGATACAGCAAATCTTTATCCATTCATCAGTCGATTTATGTTTAGGTTGTTTCCATATCCAGGACTATTGTGAGTAATGCTGCCGTGGACATGGGAGTGCAGTGAGGTTAGGAGGGTCTGCCACAGGGTGAAGGCAGAGGGAATTACAAAGCTGAAGAGACCCTTTCGCTGAACGCTGAACGGGGCTTTGCCTTGACTCTCAGAAGGAAGATTCTCAGAGTGTCAGCGCCCCTTGATCAACCTTAGCTGCCAGAGGATGGCGCGCCTACCCTCAGAGTGTTTCACTTTTTATTTTTAGATCATGTTTCCATAAAAACTATCCTTTTAAAAGTAGGCTTTTCAGTCTGAAATTTTTACTACCCGCTCCTCAACCCGCGGCCTGTGCAGCATCTTGGGGAAGGCTTACCTTCGAGGGAAGGTGGTGGATGTAGTTGTGGGGTGAGGTGGGCTCTGGTTCCCTTGTGGGGAGCAGCCCAGCAGACATGAGTTTCTGTCCTAACATTCCCCCAGGAAAATGACAGGCCTGCTGATTCCTTTACTGGCTCAACTGTAAAGTCAACAACACCTTCCAAAAACAAACATTAATTTTGTTCTCAGAGACAGTAAAGTCTGAACTGATCTGAGGGAGGAACAGCAGTGAGAAGCCTGCCCTGACTGGCCCCGGGAGTCAGTAACTGACAGCGGAATGCTGAACGGCGACTTTTTGTCACTAAGGGATGGGGGCATCAGCAGCGGAGTTTCCTCTGACTGGGGGCTACGGGTATGGGGAGAGGGTGACTTTATGTGCCTCTAGCCACATAGAGATGAAGGACATGGTTGGTACTCCCAGCTTAATGAGAAGCCCCGTAACAGCCATCCACGCTAGATGTTACAGAGATGAGCTCTGTAACAGTCAGGCAAGAGCGCCCTGAGGGGGCAGAGGGAACATTCTTAATCATTGTGTGCTGTTACATGAGAAGCTTCAGGCAAAGTTTTGCCAGAAATTGACATTTCAACTCCATCCTGAAGAATAAGTACATATTTGCCTCAAAGACTGAGGGGGCAGAGGGGAATAGCATGGAGTCATCAAGAAATAAAGTCTGAGGAAGTTTTCTCAGTTTGTTAGAATTTCTTTTACTTAGACATATGTCTTCCTTGGCTTTGAATATGATATTTAAAAAGAGAAATATAAAATATCACAGAATAACCCATTTGCCACCTACTTTTTTTTTTTAAATCAGTTGCCTCTTTATCCTTCCAATTTCCAAAAATATATATTAAATGCCTACTATAAACAAAACTACCAAGCACATGGACTGGGGTTATGGCATTGCAGGTAGGCATTGCAGCCTATTAGCTGTTTGATCTTGATCAAGGTGTGTCAACTTCCTCATTTCCTCATGCCAGCACATCTGCCCAGAATTGTTGCTGTAAGAATTAAATGATTAACACATGGAAGGGACTTAGAAGAGGGTCTAGCACATAATAAAGACTCTTAGGATTAGATATGGTCATTATGACCCCAAAGATTACACATATTGGGCTAATATGGAAAATAACAACCTAACTTGCCTAGAATATAGAACATGGATAAGTTGAGAAGAAGGGGCTTGGAAGTTAGGAAGGAGCAAGATTATGGATAGCCTTGAATGCCAGCCTCAAACACACAAGTTCTTACAGATTTACAGATAATAGGGCACCACTGAAAGTTTGGAGCAGTTAAGAAGCATGATCAGTCTATCCATTGCTTTGGATAAATTCTCACATTAAAAAGTCTACCATATACATTTACACAATGGAATATTACTTAGCTATAAAAAGGAATGCCTTTGAGTCAGTCTTAATGAGGTGGATGAAACTGGAACATATACAGAGTGAAGTAAGTTAGAAATAGAAAGACAGATACTGTATATTAGCACATATATATGGAATTTAGAAACATGGTAATGACGATCCTACATGCAGGGCAGCAAAGGAGACACAGATGTAAAGAGCAGACTTTTGGACTCAGCGAAAGAAGGTGAGAGTGGGATGATTTGAAGGAATAGCCCTGAAACATGTATATTATCATATATAAAATAGATGATATTTATTTTATCAGTGCAAGTTCGATGCATGAAGCAGGGCACCCAGAGCCAGTGCTCTGGGACAACCCAGAGGGATAGGGTGGGGAGGGAGGTGGGAGGGGTTTCAGGATGGGGGAGACACATGTACACCTGTGGCTTATTCATGTTGGTTGATGTATGGCAAAGACCATCACAATATTGTGAAGTAATTATCCTCCAATTAAAATAAATAAATTAATGAAAAAATAAATAGTCTACCATAATTTTTCCAATCTTTCCATAAGTTAGTTATTACAGATATATTTGATGGAAAGGAACCTTGAAGTGTTTATTTATTTTGGGATTTGTGTAGGTGAACATGTTTCTTTATATTCATTTGGGTAGCAATAGCTTTTGCAATAAAAGCAGAAGAATCTATGATGCAAAATGTTTATGCTTGAGAACTGGGAAACTTAGAGCTGGTCCTTAAGCTATGTTGAAGACATATCTCCTTAGTCATTGCCTGGAACTGAGCTAAATAGTAGAAGTATTTATTTTAATATGTATATATATATGTACAGATATATTTGACAGATATTTATTTTATCTGCATTTTGTGAAAGATAAAGCAAATAGAAGACCGTTTTAAAGCTTGTAGTCCATTGAGAAATACAGAAAAATAAACTGAACTTTTTAAATGTAGTTTGATTAATATTATACAATAGAAGCACTTGTTGCATACCTGGACTTAGAGAGATGTGAAAATTGAGATCTGATGGATGGTTCAGAATTTTCTAGGTAGAACGAAGTTGTGGGTTTCAGACAGAGGAAACAGAATGTATAGGGGCCTGGAGGCAAGAGAAAACATGGGGAAGGTTTTCCTAATAAGTATATATTGGTGGAAATATCATTTATCAATAGCAATATTTTTGCTTCTTGTCTTGAAATTATATTATGGACAGAGTCACACATCAGTGGGCTGCAAAAAGCTAGCAGCTGTGGGTTGCTTACAGTGTATTAGTTTCTTACCTAATCAACCTTTGGGTGGGAAATACAGTTAAGAAACGAATCACTGGAAACCTAAGGAGGTAGCTTAGTTAATTATCTGAAACCCAAGTGAAGAGAGAGGGTAACGATGATGATATATGTCAAGATTTGAATGTGGAAGGAAAGCACTCAAGCAAAGGCTTATGAGTCGAATTTTCAACCAACTTATGGGTAGAGTATTCTGCGTACTGTTTGTAAACACACATATACTTCTAGACACAGTGAATTTCAAACGCAGCGAGCTCTGCTTTATTTAGTTTTATGTTATTAGATTAACCTACTGTTTTGCTGGCATATAGTAAACACTCAATAAATATGAGCTACTACTATCATTTCAATATTGTAAAACTAACATGTGATACAAAGTCATTTAACAGTGGAGTCATGTAGAGGATGATAATTAGAAAACACTGTTGATACAGTTGATGTGCTGCTTCTTTTCTCTCACAGCCATTTCCTTTTCCATGGTTATTTCTAGCTCAGGAAATACAGAAAGATGTGACTGAATTCTATGACAGATTAGTGTTGGGAGTTGTGCAACCTTGATTCCCTGAATCAGTTCCACCTCAACTCTTAAGCAGTGAGTGCTAGTGACTGCACCCTAGGGTTGGTTGGTTTGTTTGTTTTTTCAATAAAGCTGCAGATAGGGGACTTTTCAAAGTAGAGAACCTAAACTGTTATCTATATTGTTAAAATTAAATACAGTTGGCTCAAATACCAAAGTAAGGCTGCTACTACAAGCAGAGTATATGCAAGAAATAAAGTCAACGATGAATCAATGCAAAAATGTAAAGCTGGCTGGCTACACGTGAACTTGGCAGTGACTGAGAGATTACCCGGACCTCAGGCTGTCAGGAAAACTGAAAAAATAGAAATAAAACAACACCCTCCACTCTCCCACCCCTGAATTTACCAATATAAATACCATCCTCCCCAAATGACTTGGACTTTCCAGATTATAAAGAAAGAAAAATTTATGTTTTATTTTTATTTTGTATAAACCATCATTTAGGCAGGTGTAATGGAAAAACTTTATAATTAATGCTGTCTGTAGCATAAATAGTTTTTCAGAAATGCTCACACCATGTTTGGAAAGCAGAAAATTTAAAAGGAATTAACTCTTATTTATTGGGCATCTTCTAAGTACTGATAATAAGCAAGAGACACTGGGAATACCAGGGTAAAGAGTGAACGATAGACAAACTGACTTACTTTCTAAAGGGAGAGCTAACCATGAATCAAATAGTCTCACAAAAAATGTCAAAATGTGACTGTGATAAGTGTAAATGAGAAGCACACGCTCCTCTGAGACTGTGTAGTGGCACACTGGACCCTGATTAGGGCTGGGAGTGTTGGTTCAAGTCAGACTTGAAGAATAAAGGAAAATTGAATAAGTCAGAAGAATTGATGCTTTTGAACTGTGGTGCTGGAGAAGACTCTTGAGAATCCTTTGGACTGCAAGGAGATCCAACCAGTCCATCCTAAAGGAAATCAGTCCTGAATATTCATTGGAAGGACTGATGCTGAAACTGCAATACTTTGGCCACCTAATGCAAAGAATTGACTCATTTGAGAAGTCCCCGATGCTGGGAAAGATGAAGGTGGGAGGAGAAGGGGACGACAGAGGATGAGATGGTTGGATGGCATCACTGACTCAATAGGCATGAGTTTGAGTAAACTCCAGGAGTTGGTGATGGACAGGGAGGCCTGGTGTGCTGCAGTCCATGGGACAGCAAAGAGTCAGACACGACCAAATGACTGAACTGAACTGAATAGGTTAGAAGAGTAGGATGTGCAGGTGGAGGGTGATCCAGAGAAGAGCATATGAAAAACCTTAGGTTGGAAGGGACTCGAATCTCTTCAAGGACTAGGAGCAGGTCCACGAAGCAGAACTCAGAGGAGAGGGGGTGAGCAGAGAGCAAGGGGAGGCTACGGACATAGGAAGAGGGCAGTAAGAAAATCTCAGCTTTTAAGTTGGTACATCTACCACTTGGGAAAAAGACTGTTATTTCTCAGCTTTCTTGTGGCTAAGTTTTGGCCAAGGGGATGTAAAAAGAAGTACTGACGGCAACTTCCAAGAAGTTTCTTTAAAATGAAAAAGACATGTTCTTTCCTCCCATTTTGTCTTTCCTATGGATAGAAATGTGAATAAAGTAGCCATTCTGAAACACGAAATGAACTTGCGATGGAAGTCCTATGTATAGCAGAGCTACAAGATGGAAGCAGCTTGAGTACCTAATACTTCTGAGCATCACACTAGGCTTAGCTTGATGACCTAGACTCTTGGGGAGAGAAAAAAAAAATACCCTTTTCTCTTGTGTAAGCCAAAAGTTTTATTTCCTGTTAATCACAGATGATATAATTATAAAGATAACTTCAGGGTTTCAGAAGTCTAGAACTGGCGTAGCTAAATCCATAGTTTTTCAGTTTTTGTGTACTGTACTGCCACTTATGTCTTTATGACTGGCTAGAGAGGGAAGAGATTTTTAGCTAACAGGAAATTCATCTGGTTGCCCCTGGCTTCATTTTAGCATTGCTGTGAAGTATCTCACAGCAATAAATAAATAATATCTATTTCTAAGTAAGATCCTTCGAAATACTTAGGCAAAGTGTGAAGACTGAACCATGGTATGATGAAGTTCAAAAAATTTCACATAATTGATATATGTCTTTCAGTTAAGTAAGACCTCCTTTCCTGAGAAGGAAATAGGATATTTTGGAGGAATGTATGTCAATCAAAAGGGAGATAGAACCTGAGAGAACAGAGAGGAAGTTTCATTTGCTTAGTGTAGATAGATCCCGCTGAACTACTGGCTGTACTTTAGAAGGCAGAAAGCCCTGGACAAAGCATATGCTACACAGTATAATTTCATGTTCATTAGCTACACCATCTTGAGGCAGTGATTTTCTATAAGCCATGGAACACTTTATTAGTAGTATTATTATTTTTGAATTGAAATATAACTGATTTACAATGATTCAGATATACAGCAAACTGTGTATATATATATATGTGTGTGTGTATATATACACATATATATCTGAATATATATATATTCTCTTTAAGCTTGTTTTCTGTTATAGGTTATTACAAGATATTGAGTATAGTTCCCTGTGCTGTACAGTAGGATCTTCTTGCTTATCTATTTTATCTATAGTAGTCTGTATAAGTTAATTTCAAATTTCCAATTTACCCCTCCCTGACTTTCCCCATTGGTAATCATAACTGTGTTTTCTTGATCTGTGAGTCTATTTATGTTTTGTAAAGAAGTTCACTTTTATCATTTTTGTTTTTGTCTGACTTCACTGAAGTTTAATATTCTCTAGGCCCATCCTTGCATGCATTCTTAGTCGCTCAGTGGTGTCCGACTCTTTGCAACTCCAGGAATTATAGCCTGCCAGACTCCTCTGTCCATGGGATTTTTCAGGCAAGAATACTGGTGTGGGTTGCCATTTCCTCCACCAGGGGATCTTCCCAACTCAAGGATCAAACCCATGTCCCCTTTGTCTCCTGCACTGGGAGGCAGATTCCCCCACCACCCCCTGCCCCTCTCTTTTTAAATAGTTCAGTTCTAATTTATTATGTACTTTTTTTTTCTAAGTTCCAAATAATTTTCTTAGTTATTTTTAAATCCTTAAAACAGGCAAATCATGTTGCTTTGACTTAAATTTTTAACATTTAGTAATCAGATGCATTTTTATCAGTTTAGGCAGGTAGATTCTTAACCACTGAGCCACCGGGGAAGCCCTCTAGGTCCATCCATCTTGCTGCAAATAGCATTATTTCATGCTTTATTATGGCTGAGTCCATTATATACATGCACCACATCTTCTTTATCCATTTATCTGTGGAAAGGAAAGAAAAAGAAAAGGGAAAGAAAAAGAGAAGTCACTCAGTCTTCTCTGACTCTTTGCAACCTCCTCTGTCCATGGGATTTTCCAGGCAGGGGTACTGGAGTGGGTTGCCATTTCCTTCTCCAGAGGATCTTCCTGACCCAGGGATTGAACCCGGGTCTTCCACATTGCAGGAAGACACTTTACTTTATCAAATAAAAGCTTACTTGGAGGTCATATGTATATCAAGTTGGCCTCACACAGCTGTTCTTATTGGCAGAGACATCAGAGGTAGACAATCCTGCCTGAATCCCTTCCAAATCTCCCTCCAGTTGTGACTCCAAGAGGGGTTTTAACAGAACACGTTAGAGCTCCAAGCAATGATGTTGGAAAAGCAATTTTGGGGAAAGGGGGCAAAATAACAGTTATAAAATAGCGTTTTTCTGGCTCCACTCTGACTTTTTCTGGAAAAAGTTAAGCCCCATTCTGATTCTTTCTACTTTTTTTCTGGACATTTTTGAATGTCATCAGCTAAATTGTCATCTTCTAAAAAGACCTTCCCTGATTATGCAGTCTGGTAAAGAGTAGCACCCCTCAAGTACTCTTTACCATATCACCACATCTGACATTTACTTGTAGGACATTTTATTCTCAGAAATTTCCATGTTTCATTCACCAGTGTCTTATCTCTTTCCTCCTTGTAAGACAAACTCTATGAGAGTAATGTCTGTTTCGTTTACTGCTATGTCCCCAGTACCTGGCATGGTGTTTGGCATAGTGAATGTGCTCAGTAAATTTTTTTTGGCAAATGATTAGTTCCCAGAATTGCCATTAAAAATTACCACAAATTGGGTGGCTTAAAGCAGCAGAAATTTATTCTTTCGCAATTCTGGAGGTCACAAGTCTGAAATAAAAGTGTTGGCGGAGTTCTGCTCCCTCAGAAGGGTCCGGGAAAGGTGGCCCTCAGAGTTTGCTGCCTCATTGTTGCTTAACTCCATTGTTGCTACTCTCTGTCTCTGTCTTCTCATGGCCTTTTCCTTGCTCTCTGTCTCTCTGCTGCTGCTAAGTCGTATCTGACTCTATGCGACCCCATAGACGGCAGCCCACCAGGCTGCCCCGTGCCTGGGATTCTCCAGGCAAGAACACTGGAGTGGGTTGCCATTTCCTTCTCCAATGCATGAGAGTGAAAAGTGAAAGTGAAGTCGCTCAGTCATATCTGACTCTTATCAGCCCCATGGACTGCATCCCACTAGGCTCCTCCGTCCATGGGATTTTCCAGGCAAGAAGGTCTCTTTTAAGGACGCTTCTCTTTGGATTTAGGGCCCACTCAGATAATCCACGGAGAAGGCAATGGCACCTCACTCCAGTACTCTTGCCTGGAAAATCCCATGGACAGAGGAAACTGGTGGGCTGCAGTCCATGGGGTCTCTAGAAGTCAGACACAACTGAGCGACTTCACTTTTACTTTTCACTTTCATGCACTGGAGAAGGAAATGGCAACCCACTCCAGTATTCTTGCCTGGAGAATCCCAGGGACGGGGGAGCCTGGTGGGCTGCCGTCTCTGGGGTCGCACAGAGTTAGCTGGACATGACTGAAGTGACTTAGCAGCAGCAGCAAATAATCCAGGATGATCTCATCTTGAGATCTTTAACTAAATTACATCTGCAAAGATCTTTTCCCAAATAAGATCACATTCAGGGGTTTGGGGGTGGGGGTTGGATGCAGACATGTATCTGGGGAATCACTATTCAAGCCACTACGGTATCGCATTTGAGGGAGGCATAAATGAACAAGCTAACCAGCCCTTTGGCTGCCTGTGGTGTCTGGCATTTTCCTCTTCTGCTCTGGCTGTTTGGGGTTACGTTTCCTGTCACTGCTGATGCCCAAAATGATGGCTATCATCCCAGTAACTAGGTCAGGGACGTCAGTAGGACAGCTAGAGACACAAAGGTTGCAGGTGTCTGAAGATGTGGACCTTGTTGGCTATGCCCAGGCGGGCTGTCTCCACACACTGCTGAAGGTGTGGTGACTTGTCTCTTGGCAAATGTCAAGCCTGGTGACCTTATCTCCTCTTACTGAGGTGGGCTGCCATTTCCTTCTCCAGGGGATCTTCCTGACCCAGGGATCAAACCCAGGTCTTCTGCATTACAGATGGATTCTTCACAGTCTGAGCCACCAGAGAAGCCTCTAACTGCTGTAGGAGGAGTTAGTTTGGGGACTCATTGTTGCAGAAAAAGAACTGAGGCTGGAAGTTTGAGTTGGAAATGAATCTGAGTGACAAAAACTATGCTGAGTTCAAAATTACACTCCCACTCTTCTTTGAGACAAGCTTGTCTTTATTCCCCCAGTCTTTCCCCAAAAGTAGAATTTCCTACCTAGGGATGTCTTGGTACTTCATGTAAACAAATCCCTGTTGGTCCATCTCTGTTCTCCAGATACGCCTGGAGCGCAGGCTGAATCATTCATTATTTATTACCCAGCATAATAAAACCTTTACTGCTTATCTGCAACAGAACTAGGGGAATAAAGATTCAGGAAGCAGAAATGCACAAGCTACAGTAGTTTGTTTAAGAGCAGGACAGCTTTACCGTTGCCTACTTCTTCCCCAGTGTCTGGCGGCATGGCTCTAAGAAGGACCCTCACCTGCGGTCTCAGCGATGCAGTCCTCGGGAAAGAAGGGCTGAGCTGCTGTTTCCTTCATCCCCCACCTGCTTGCCCCGTGTCCTGCTTTCCCTGCTGAGGATGACAAAGAATGGTCCAGCTCTCTCTCCCTATTCGAAGCCCTCTTTTCCTGTCCATGCCAAACAAAACTCCAATTTCTAAATCAGAGGCCCCAAAGCATTTGCTTTCTCATCACTAATTTCCCTGGAAGAAACCCTGATCACTGGGGAGAGATGAAGACATACACATAATTGAAGCTCAGATATTTTCCCCAAGGCCACAGGCTTTCTTTTTGCAGAGACACTTATGACTCCTAATGACCACTGGGGGTCCCCAGCGGGCTTTTCCAATCACTAGAGGCGCCGTATCCCTCACCCCTCCTGTCCCTTCCCGAGAGGCCTGGAAGCCCCAGTCTGCTGCTAAGTCACTTCAGTCGTGTCCGACTCTGTGCGGACCCCATAGATGGCAGCCCATCAGGCTCCATTGTCCCTGGGATTCTCCAGGCAAGAACACTGGAGTGGGTTGCTATTTCCTTCTCCAATGCATGAAAGTTTAAAGTGAAAGGGAAGTAGCTCAGTCATGTCCGACTCTTAGCGACCCCATGGACTGCAGCCCACCAGGCTCCTCGGTCCATGGGATTTTCCAGGCAAGAGTACTGGAGTGGGTTGCCGGTGCCTTCTCCAGAAGCCCCAGTCAAAAACCTCATTAAGCTGTGACGTCAGCCAGCCTGGAAGCTACGCTGTGGTTGTGCCCATAGGCATGGCTAAGCCTCAAAGGAGTGGGGCTTCCTGCTTTCCCTGTCAGCCAAATTTTCAGCTTAAATCATTGTTCTAATGTTATTTTATTGTGCTTTGGGGCCCTGGTGGGTAGACTAGGTGGCAGAGGAGCAGCATTTAATTTCCTTTGGAGTTTGTAATATGCTTGAATTACAAGACACATCTTGAATACTTGGGTGAATAAGACACAGTTTATAGTCCTTTAAGTGATGAGCAACTTTGGGCACCTATTTTCATGTCAAAGTTAAATGTTTGCGAGGGGAGAAGAAAAAAGGAAACACACATTTATGAAATATCTAATATATAGTTCATGGTTTTTAAATTAATCAGGGCTTCCGTGGTGGCTCAGATAGTAAAGAATTTGCCTGCAGTGCAGGAGACATGGGTTTGGTCTCTGGGACGGGAAGATCCCCTGGGGAAGGGAATGGCAACCCACTCCAGTATTCTTGCCTGGAGAATCCCATGGACAGAAAAGCCAGGTAAGCTACAGTCCACAGGGTCACAAAGGGTCAGACACAACTGAGAGACTAATACTTTCATTTACATTCATTATATTACTTAATCTTCAAAATGGCCTCATGAGGTTGGGATTATTGTTCCAAACATGCAGATCAGGGAGATGACATTTAGAGAGATTAGCTTGTCTACTGTTCTACTGCTAATCAGGAGGGCAGCGCCAATAGCGCCCATCTGGACGCAAATTGTGTGCTGGGCTCTTTGTCCCATATTCCCCAGCTTTTTGGTTTTACCATTTTACCGAGCAAAGGCCTCCAATCATAGGTCTACCTGAAGCTTTCAAAGTACATAACCAAATCCAAAAGGTGAAGTTGCCCTTTTTGGATAATAAAATTCAACTTCAAATTTAATCAAGCAAATGCTTACTAAATACCTTTTATCCACCAGGCTTTATGGCTACTGGAGGTTCAACTGAGGGCCTCGTGCTACATTCAGGATAAGAAAGAAAGCAGTGCTGTTGAGGGAAACGTGTTATTTTGACCAGAATGACATGGACTGGCTGTGTCTGCATAAAGTCAATCAAGGGAAGAGGCCGAGGGTGACCTCATGAATTACTGCAGAAGAGAAACTCACGATTCCTTACCAGACCCCAAAGGAAGGGTCATGTGACAAATAAAGAAAAATGACCAGGTTCACAGCATGGTGCAAAGTGTGTCAATCCACAGAAAATTCAGCAGTAAGGAAAATACATAAGGGTCTCTTTTAATCAGCTCCATCACAGGGCCCAGCCCAGGGCCTGCAGCAGAGTAGACTCCAGAATTGCTGATCCCAAGTTCAATGAGGTTCTTAAAAGTGTATCTGGGCCCACAGTGGGTGGCTCACACTCCCTACAGCACACGTCACACTCAAGTGGACTCCATTCAGTCTGCCCTGCAAAGGAAAGCTTAAAATGAGAAACCAAACCTAGACACTTCAAACTCACAGGACTCTTTTAGATTGCTCCCAAGTTATTAACAGAGAAATGTATTTGTCTATTAATAGTCATCCAACAATTATATATTTATAGGAAATATGCCTCATTCCCGAGTATTATATCCTCTAGTTTTATCATGAAGAGACAAAGAAATGTGAAGGTAAATGAATCTGATGTCCCTTCAGTTCACTTCAGTTCAGGTACTTAGTCATGTCTGACTCTTTGCGACCCCATGGACTACAGCACACCAGGCCTCTGAGTCCATCACCAACTCCTGGAGCTTACCCAAACTCATGTCCATTGAGTTGATGATGCCAACCAACCAGCTCATCCTCTGTCCTCCCCTTCTCTTCCTGTCCTCAATCTTTCCTAGCATCAAGGTCTTTTCAAATGAGTCAGCTCTTTGCATCAGGTGGCCAAAATATCGGAGTTTCAGCTTCAACATTAGTCCCTTCAATGAATACCCAGGACTGATCTCCTTAGGATGGACTGGTTGGATCTCCTTGCAGTCGAAGGGACACTCAAGAGTGTTCTCCAACACCACAGTTCAAAAGCATCAGTTCTTCAACCCTCAGCTTTCTTTATAGTCCAACTCTCACATCCATACATGAATACTGGAAAAACCATAGCCTTGACTAGACAGACCTTTGTTGACAAAGTAATGTCTCTTTTAATATGCTGTCTAGGTTGGTCATAACTTTCCTTCCAAGGAGTAGGCATCTTTTAATTTCATGGCTGCAATCACCATCTGCAGTGATTTTGGAGCCTCTCACAATAAAGTCAGCCACTGTTTCCCCATCTATTTGCCATGAAGTGATGGGACTGAATGCCATGATCTTAGTTTTCTGAATGCTGAGCTTTAAGCCAACTTTTTCTCTCTCCTCTTTCACTTTCATCAAGAGGCCCTTTAGTTCTTCTTCACTTTCTGCCATAAGGGTGGTATCATCTGCATATCTGAGGTTATTGATATTTCTCCGGGTAATCTTGATTCCAGCTTGTGCTTCATCCAGCCCAGCGTTCTCATGAGGTACTCTGCATATAAGTTAAATAAGCAGGGTGATGTGACAATATACAGCCTTGATGTACTCCTTTTCCTATTTGGAAAAGTCTGTTCTTTCATGTCCATTCTAACTGTTGCTTCCTGACCGTGCATACAGGTTTCTCAAAAGGCAGGTCAGCTGGTCTGGTATTCCCATCTCTTTCAGAATTTTCCACAGTTTATTGTGATCCACACAAAGGCTTTGGCATAGTCAATAAAGCAAAAATAGATGGTTTTCTGGAACTCTCTTGCTTTTTCTATGATCCAGTGGATGTTGGCAACTTGATCTCTGGTTCCTCTGCCTTTTCTAAAACCAGCTTGAACATCTGAAAGTTCATGGTTCACATATTGCTGAAGCCTGCCTTGGAGAATTTTGAGCATTACTTTACTAGCATCTGAGATGAGTGCAATTGTGTGGTAGTTTAAGCATTCTTTGGCATTGACTTCTTTTGGGATTGGAATGAAAACTTACCTTTTCCAGCCCTATGGCCTCTGCTGAGTTGTCCAAATTTGCTAGCATATTGAATATAGCACTTTCACAGCATCATCTTTTAGGATTTGAAATAGCTCGACTGGAAATCTATCACCTCCATTAGCTTTGTTTGTCGTGATGTTTCCTAAGGCCCACTTGACTTCACATTCCAGGATATCTGGCTCTAGATGAGTGATCACACTATTGTGATTATCCGGGTCATGAAGATCTTTTTTGTACTGTTCTTCTATGTATTCTTGCCACCTCTTCTTAATATGTTCTGCTTCTGTTATGTCCGTACCATTTCTGTCCTTTATTGAGCCCATCTCTGCATGAAATGTTCCCTTAGTATCTCTAAGGGAGCATTCTTGAAGCGATCTCTAGTCTTTCCCATTCTATTTTTTTTCTCTATTTCTTTGCATTGATCACTGAGGAAGGCTTTCTTATCTCTCTTTGCTCTTCTTTGGAACTCTGCATTCAAATGGGTATTATCTTTCCTTTTTTCCTTTGCTTTTTGCTTCTCTTCTTTTCACAGCTATTTGTAATGCCTCCTGAGACAGCCATTTTGACTTTTTGCATTTCTTTTCTTGGAGACAGTCTTGCTCTCTGTCTCCTGTAAAATATCACGAACCTTTGTCCATAGTTCATCAGGCACTCTATCATGTCTCGTCCCTTAAATCTATTTCTCACTTCCACTGTATAATAATAAGGGGTTTGATTCCTGAATGCTCTAGTAATTTTCCCACTTTCTTCAATTTAAGTCTGAATTTGGCAATAAGGAGTTCATGATCTGAGCCACAGTCAGATCCCGGTCTTATTTTTTTTTTTCTGATGGTATAGCGCTTTCTCCATCTTTGGCTACAAACACTATACTCAGTCTGATTTTGGTGTTGGCCATCTGGTGATGTCCATGCATAGAGTCTTCTCTTGTGTTGTTGGAAGAGGGTGTTTGCTATGACCAGTGCATTCTCTTAGCAAAATTCTATTAGCCTTTGCCCTGCTTCATTCTGTACTCCAAGGCCAAATTTGCCTGTTACTCCAGGTGTTTCTTGACTTCCTAGTTTTGCATTCCAGTCCCCTATAATGGAAAGGACATCTTTTTGGGTGTTAGTTCTAAAAGTTCTCGTAGGTCTTCATAGAACCGTTCAACTTCAGCTTCTTCAGCAAGATGTGGCATCTTAAATGGCCCAACTGGAAAGACAGAAATACATGTTGTATAATTTTAAGTCACTTGCCCATGATTGAAAGCTTAATAAGCATGTTTATCTTAGGAGAAAATGGCAATGACGAAATTTCTTTGTGCTTTTGTTACCATCTCTCCACCAAAAACCTTAAAATTAACTCTCAATAGTGCCTAAAAAATTGATAAAACCAGTAGAACTTTTTGTAAAAATGTTGAAGCCTCCTTTGTGATAGTAAAAGTGTGGAAAAGACAAAAAAGATCTGGGATGGGAAATTTTTGGCAAAATTAATTTCATTAATTAATTTCATCTGGGCTTGTAGGTGATAGGAAGTGATAGCATTTGGTATGTAAGATGCTTGGAAATTCAGAAATTTTAAAATAGCAGTACTCAATTTTTCAGTTTATAAAAAGACAATAGTAATTTTTTTAAAAAGCATTCACCATTTAATGGGTGCTATGTGCTAGGCATTGATCTGACCTAAACTCTAAAATAACAATTTCTCTTAATGCTTAGACTTTACTAACCCCATGTGTATGAGGGACACATTTAGAGCAGTCAACTACCTTTGCTTATCAACCGACAGCCAGAGGGTTTTGATGGTTCCTTAAGCTGTTGGGAAGATTTGTTCACACAAGTGGTCTCACTGTGTGTTTACACTGGGGTACATGGCTATGTTAAATAGTTGACCTTGGTCTATTTTTGCAAAAATAACAGGTATAATTTATTGAAAGTCTACTGTGAACCAGTGTCTTCTCATATTGTTGCTATAGTTCAGTCACTAGGTCGTGTCAATCTCTTTGTGACCACATGAACTGTAGCCCACCAGCCTCCTTTGTCCATGGGATTCTCTAGGCAAGAATACTAGAGTGGGTTGCAATTTCCTTCTCCAGGGGATCTTCCTGGACTAGGGGTCGAACTCTTGTCTCCTGTACTGGAAGATGTTTTCTTTACCCTCTGAGCCACCAGGGAAGCTGCATCTTCTCTTATATCATCTGTTAAGTTTCACCAAAATATCTGCCAGAAAGGCTTTATCTTTTCCTTTTCAAAGAGGAGGAAATTGAGGCTTATATTGCTGGAAAGTGTTGCAACCAGGAGTCAAACATAACTTTGGCCTCAAAGCTTGTTCCTTTTACGTTCCAGGTGCAAGTTCCTCATGTGGATCATGCCAAACGCCTGACCTGCTTGCACAGGACAGATTCCCCTAGTGGAAGGTACACAGTCAGTGCCCTTGGCATGAGACCCCAGCCTTCTTGGTTTCTAGAGAGCCCTCAGTCCTAGTTTCTTACTTTTTTTTTTTGATCATCTTCTGATCCTTAGCCAGAGACTCTGAAGTTGCATCTTCTATTTGTGACTCACTCTGTTTTTCTGTTTTGCGCATTAATAAAAATAACTGACAAAACAAACAGTAGGACAACCCACAAAATATGAACAGACAACACATACCCACAGCCTCTCCTTTTTGTTTTATTCTGTTTTCTTTCCCATTTTAGACACACTGGGTGGTTAACAAAATCTACCCGAATATATCTTACTTGTTTTCAGAGTCTGTCAGAAAACTGTTACGTTGTTTTGGATCTTGAGTTGTTTCCTAGCCCACACCCTTGTTTGGATGAGGTGAGCCCAAGAATAAGAGAATCAACAGTTGCTTGGATGCTATTTCCATAGAGAGGAAGTGGTTAGACATCACTGTAATAGAGAAGCTCTCCTCCTTAGCCCCGGACGACCGAGGATGCTGGAGCTCTCTGGTCAGCTCTGGAGCCAGCAGCTTGCCTCCTCTCCCTGTCTTTAGTTCCCTGCTTCTTCCCTTAACACAGTGAGCTCATTTGTTTACTGCTTTTCTCTCCTATTACTTGGTAAGCTTTATGACAAGGGGGACCAAGGTTCCAGTATTAATTTCTTTCTAGCAACAATTGGTTTTCAGCCAAAGGTAGTGGGAAAAATATTAAGAAGATAAATAGTTCAAGGACTTGACAAGGAATTTGGACTTTATCTTATAGTCCAGTGGTTCTCAACTTTCCCCCTACTCTACACATAAAGAATGTGATCCACTCCTACTAGTAATTCTTATTCTCTTCTTAAGTACTTGTTGGGGAGAATGGTAAGTGAGCAGGCAGAGAGCAGTCATGTACTTAGAATCTCCAAAGAGAGGCATGTTTGGAAAAAAATCTCTTAGTGATTTGTGAAAATCATTTCCCCAGCCACCACCAAGGGCAGTGAAGAGAAGGAAGAGTCAATGAAATTTTTGACTGGGACCAGGGAAATAGGAAGACGCCTTTTTGGAATGACCTTGTTCAAGTGTCCTAGGTAGGTTAGGATGGGCATGAAATCAGAGACAGAAGGAGATTTTAGTCAGCTTGTTTAAATGCTATAAAAATCTGGGCTATATTGTCGATAGAGTCCCAAAGAGGAAGGGTGAAAACGAGAAATACTTTGAAGGAAAAATTGATAGGAGGAAGAAAAGAACAGTGACCACTACATTTAGAGAATTTGAGCTTTGCTGATTGAGGAAGAATAATTCTACTAATACAAATAGGGTAGGATAAGGAAGATACCCATTTAGGGCAAAGGAACATTGAATTTTCCCTTACTTTCTTAAATTGGCACCAGTAGAATTAACTCTTGTTGCATTTTCATTTTTGCAAAAAGTTTTGGAGTCAAGTGTTCCTCCTTACAAATATTTAGTTTTGAGAGTGTTTAGTTTGCTAGGTTTGTGAAAAGCCAACTCTTTGGAAAGACCCAGATGCTGGGAAAGACTGAAGGCAAAAGGAGAAGGGGGAGTGACAGGGAATAAGATGGTTAGATAGCATCAGTGACTCAATGGACTTGAATCTTAGCAAACTCGGGGAGGCAGTAGAGGCCAGAGGAACCTGGCATGCCTCAGCCCATGGGGCAGCAAAGAGACGGACACAACTTAGCAACTAAATGACCACAAAACTTGCTACATATAGATAATTTGATGGCACCAAAACCCATCTCTACACAAATTTGTTCCTCTGTGAACTAAGACCATTTTATTTACCATGTAATCTTTCTTTGTTGATGTTAGCATATGAAAACTTATACCTAATCAAAATACTTGTGAGTAAGGACAGGTGGACTTGGTCAAATTCCCTTAAGGGTAGATTCCTATCTATAGATCAGTTTGTATAACTCAGATCAGCATCCTTTCTTTTATAGGAAAGATAGTCCGTGGCTTACTGTGGCAGATACTCTTCAAAGACAGCTGTCAACAAATCTTCCGTTTATCTATGCACAGGCCACTTTTTTCCATCAAGAGGTGGGTTTTATTTGCCTTCCCCTGAATCTTGACTGGCTTTGTGCAGGCTTCAACCAGTAGGCTTAGGGGCAGACATGATGCATGGCCTGTTCTGGGCTTCACCCTTTACAGCAAGGTAGGTCTGCTTTTTCTGTCTTGGAATCCAGCTGGCATGCTATAAGGAACCCTAGGCTAGTCTGCTTAAGAGGAAAGTCTTGAGGAAAAGCTGTTGATGATCAGAAACCATGCAGAAAGAAAAGGCATGTGAAGGAGAACCAAAATGCCCCATCAAGAGCTGCACCGCAACCAACCCCTACTTCTTGGAGCTTCCAGCCCAGCAGCTCCACCTGCTGGTGGTTACCTGAGTGACTCCACAAGCATCCTAAGGGGCAGAGGCACTTCCGAGTAAATTGGCAAAATAGGCAGTGAGACTAGATCACTGTTTAGGGTGGTTTGTTACATAGCAATCAATAACATACACGTACATACCTGAAATTCCTTTTTATCATGAAATACTAAACATATGAAAATAAATCTTAAAATATAGGTCATAATGTATAAGGGAGGTAAAGTTTCTCCTCTGCATTCTTTTGGTTTCCAGCTGGGACTGACATGAGACAGATTAACAGGATGAAAGCATACACATTTTATCACATTTTACATGTGCAGGGTGTCCCCACAGGAAAATGAAGACTCAAAGATGTGGCTGGGCCTAAGTGCTTATATACTAGGTTGAATGAACAAAGAGTGGTGATTGTGGAAAAGCAACTACAAAATCTGGGGAGATTAAAAGATGATAAAAATTATTTTAACCAGGTCTGTTTGTACCCATTTCTCTTGGCCTTGATTCCTCATCTCTTTCCTCCTGGTGTAGGGACAGCATCCGTCTTATGGGAATTTCATATCCTGCTACTGGGAAGGAAAAAGGAAGGTCAAAGCACCCTTCTTACATCTGCTCTTTTTCAATTTTCTCTAAATCAAAATAATCAATATGCCAAAGCAGCATATTTTGGGGTTGTGTGTTTTGAATCTCTTCAAATACACAATAATAATACAAGCACTTAGTGAACCTGCCACTTATAGCTAGAACATTTTCGAAGTCATTGGAGCTAAATCTGTGACCCAATCAGAGGTAATCACTGTCCTCAATTCTGCATTGATTATCTCTTTGCTTTAAAAAAACCCCAAATAACATTATCTGGACTTCCCTGGTGGAGCAGTGGATAAGAATCTGCCTGCCAATGCAGAGGACACAGGTTCAATCCCTGGTCTGCGAAGATTCCACATGCCATGGAACAACTAACCTGTGTGCTACAACCACTAAGCTGAGTGCTCTGGAGCCCATTCTCTGCAATAAGAGAAGCCAGTGCAATGAGAAACCCATGCACCGCAACAAAGAGCAGCCCCCGCTTGCAACAACCAGAGAAAGCCCGTGCGCAGCAGTGAAGCCCCGGCTCTCTGTCCTCCACTTCTTGCTGCTCAGAGTGTGGTCCCTGGAGCAGCAGCAGCAGCACTCCATGGGAGCTTGTGAGAAGTGCTAAAGTTCAGGCCCCACCCTGACTTATCGAATCACCCACATATCAACAAGATCTCCAGGTGATATGCAGACACGCTGGAGTTTGAGGAGCAGGGTCAGCCAAGGTGGGGTTCACAAATCTGTGGGTGCGTGTATAGGGGGGAAGCTTCCTGGGAATGAGAAAAGTGAACCATCAAAGGTTTCATTTTCAGCAAGGAAAGCCTTCCTCACTGAGCACATCATAGAGGGGAATTGGACATAAAAGCAGAGCAGACTTTTATTTATCCTTCATGTTATGAGAGAGAGTTCATGTTGTGCTTGTTCAGATTACCAAGGGCTGGCATTTATGTAAGGCTAGTTTATTTCCTTCCTTTCTATATTTAGAAAAAGCTGTTCCTCAAAGTGTGACCTGTTTCAGAATCACCTGGGCTGCTTGTGTTCCATAGCTGATGAACTGGGGGTGTTCTTTTAATAAGCATCCTGGGGGACCCCTTTGGACACTAACATTTAAGAAGACTCACTGAGCATTGCCTGGGTCCCCAAACTTTGCCCTGATACTGCTATTTCTTTCTCATGACACTATTTCCTTATCACTATCCAGAAGCTAGTCACATCAGAGACCAGGGGAGAGGGCAAGACTGATGTGGGAGGAAAAGAGAAAGTGAAAGACATTCAGTCGTGTCCTACTCTTTGTGACCCCATAGACTATATGGTTCATGGAATTCTCCAGGCTAGAATCCTGGAGTGGGTAGCCTTTCCCTTCTCCAGGGGATCTTCCCAACCCAGTGACTGAACCCAGGTCTCCCTCATTGCAGGTGGATGCTTTACCAGCTGAGCCACAAGGGAAGCCTGATGTGGGAGAAAGGGAGGGTAAATTCTACATTATTGCTGAATAAAACCATTCCCTTCTCTTCCTACTCTTTCCATCTCTTGCTTTGCACACAGATGTCTCAGTAGTAAAGAATCCACCTGCCAATGCAGGAGGTACAGGAGACACAGATTTGATCCCTGGGTTGGGAAGATCCCCTGGAGAAGGAAATGGCAATCCACTCCAATATTCTTCCTTGGGGAAGTCCATGGACAGAGGAGCCTGGTGGGCTACAGTCCATGGGGTGGCAAAGAGTCAGACATGCCTGAGTGACTAACACTTTCACTTTTTCAGTTATATTTTATATGAAGTCTGTGGGCCAATCTGAGAAGAGTGACACTGATAATGGCATTTAATAGAAAGCTTGTTAGAGCTTGACTTGTTAATCTGGAATGTAGCCCGTTTGTGCACTGGGGGCTGCTTATGTCACTGTTTGTCTAAGCTGGCAGATGATAAGAATACCTTCACTCATAGACTCCTTGGCAGGTGATGACTGTCTTTCCAAACAAAAGACTCTAACAGACATATCAGTAGCACCAGAAGATACCTTAGTCCCCAGCATATGACTCTCCCAAATATTACGTCTCTTATATTGTGTGCTTGGTTACTCAGTTGTGTCTGACTCTTTGCAACCCCGTGGACTGTGGCCAGCCAGCCTTCTCTGTCCTTGGAATTTTCCAGGAAAGAATACTGGAGTGGGTAGCCATTTCCTTCTCCAAGGGATCTTACTGACCCAGGGACTGAACCTGGGTCTCCTGCATTGCAGGTGGATTCTTTACCATCTAAGTCACCAGGGAGGCCCATCTCTTGTATTAGGTCCATCAGAAAGACCAGCTTGTCTTTGAGGTTTCAAGTGCAACACTGATTTTTAAATAGGATTCCAAAGTCAAATGCCTTTCAAAATTTTGTTTCTAAGACAGGTTTTGTGATATTTCTTAGGCTGTAAAAGAGCTGGGAAGAGGAAAGAAGGTAATGATCAGGCAGAGAGCCTTGTCAAGGTGTTGCCTGAGCTCCTCCCGGGATGAGTTTAACTAGAGAATTGGACTCCGCAGGCTGCACATTTCTGAGGGATTTCTGTAAACCTGGCTGCTGTCAGGGACAAAACAAAAGGCAGAGTACTGTTGAAGCCCTGTTGCCCAAAATGTCTTGTGGCAGACATGAAATAAAAATTACAAATAAGGAAAATGTCATTTTCAAAAACTTACAACATGTCTTGAGAGGCTTCCTTGGTGTCTTTTAAGTTTATTTCAATAAGCAACTTACATTCACAGGAAGAGAAGGCTATTTTCTCTAAAGAAACTAGAAAAATAATTGTTTGTCAGTGAAGGTTTATTCACATATCCTACAGACAATCTTGTCCGGAATTTGGGAAGAAGCAATTTGGAAATCTTGATTTTGGAAACTGCAGCAGTTCTCACGTGTAATAGAATCACGGATACTGAATCTTAACAGGACCATGTATTGCATAGATAAATGTCACATACTGTGCTTGTATATTTATAAATTTTTTTTCACTAAAGCAATGTGGTTTAGTGGAAGAAATATGCATTTTAGAATCAGACAGAGATAGGTACAAACTCTAATTTGCCCACTTAATTGTTCTTGGGCAAAGCATTGGGGATCTATTATAATAATGCTTTTCACCTAAAACATGGAAATAGAAATAGCTGTCTCTCAGGGCTTTTGTGAGCATGCAATGATGTCACAGCATCTAACACATGTCTACACACAGTAGGGGCTCAATAATGTTTGTTTCATAAATTAGATATTTCACTTTCCGGGCTGATACATTTTCATGTATATAGTAGGTTAAAAGCATATTTTTAACTGAAATCAATTAATTGTGATAAAAATATTATGAATGTTGAAAATAAGTACAGAATTTATGACGGTGACCTACTTTGATGAGTTAAATAAGTATATTTAGTCTTCTCTGCTAACTGCCTTTCTTGTTTGACTACTCTCTATGCAATGAAAAGTCATGTTAAGATATGAAAGAATAAGTAACAAGTTTATATACCATAAATTGTATGTAAATCTAAAAATAAAATATGATGAAAAGGAGTAATTGAATGACTAGATTGAATAAAAGATTGACTGGTTGGTTGATTGTTTGCTCCCAGCCATTTTTTCCTCCTTCAAATAAAACCAATTGAATTGTTTCCATTCTGAGGAATTTATTGTTAATCTGTACAGAAAAATAGGAAGAAATAAACAACAACTGAGATGAGCTGATGGAGCTTGGGACATGGTAGAGTCAGTTCTTTACACCAGGATCTTTACACCCAAGTCTATATATCCTGACTCCCTGCTGAGATGGTCAGTGTAAAACCTTTTGCTGTCTGTTTCTAGTTTGGGGAGTATTTTGAAACTTACTAAATTTTCCAGTGTCTCCATTCTGTGTCCTTCTGACCACCTTTGCCAAGTGTTACACAGACTAATTCCTCCTCAAGGGCTCCTCCCTTCAATCCAGAAGACGCCAACAGGGCAGAACAGTAAGAAAAGGCTCCTGGTCTCAGGGGCTAAACTTTTAGTGTTGGTTATAATCATACCATTGCAGGCTTCCTGGGTAGCTCAAACTGTAAAGAATCTACCCACCATGCGGGAGACCTGAGTTTGACCCCTGGGTCGGAAAGATCCCCTGAAGAGGATTTTTTTCACTTTAATTATATGATGAAATATATTAAATTTATTTAAGAAAAAGTTATTAAGTGTCCATACTTAATATATAGGCACTTAATATATGGGTACTTGGTACTACATCAGCTTTACTAAACTGAAACTAGTTTCCAGAATTCTCTTGCATGTGTGTTTCAGGGTTAGACTTGTCCATGAGAGAAATTTGCATGGTATTTGGAAGACAAAAAAGAAGCACAACCGTTTTTTTGTCTTACTGCTCTGAAATTTGGTGCCGGGTGCCAGGCACGGTGGCAGCCTGTGAATGTTGTCACAGATCTGCTGGCTTGCCTTGTGGCCAGGTGGGCTGCACCTGGGTCTGCAGCTTCTCCAGCTCTACTGGGTCATCTTCTGCAGCGACTCTGTTCCCTGGGTGAGTGCACGTGTGGCATCGTGTCAGTGGCCTTGGCTTTTCCTGCAGATAATCTGCGTCACTGAGGCTGGAGGTGATGAAAGACAGACTCGGGCTCCTGTTTATCCTCTCACTCCCCTGCTTTCCTTCTTTCTGTTCTTCTCAACTGCCGTTCCAGCTTACCTATTGCAGCTTCAGGCTCCACAGATGCAGACAATGAGTGCCTTTATTATACATCACTCATCATGGGTCTGCTTCTCTGGGGCACTCACCACCAATACAGTCTGTATGTACCAAACACTGCGCTGAGCTTTAGAGACAAAAATAGGGAGCCAGGGAAGTATTGACCTTCTTTCCTGAGTTTAAATTCTGGTTTAGGATATTATGATTATAATACAAAAGGAGTTACACATAGTGTTTTTAATTTTCAATCAGGCTGAGGATTCTTAATGATATACTGTTACGCGTGCTAAGTTGTTTCAGTTGTGTCTGACTCTTTGCAACACTATGGCCTGCAGCCAGCCAGGTTCCTCTGTCCATGGGATTCTCCAGGCAAGAATACTGGAGTGGGTTGCCATGCCCTCCTCCAGGAGAGCTTCCTGACCAATATACTGTTACAGCATTTAAAATTTTTTCAAAGGTTTTCTTGTTATTTAATCACTGTCACAACAGATATAGATGCAAAGAAGACTAAGAGAGGATTTAAAGCTTCCCTCAGGCTAAGCAGGGATTTCAGGCAACTCTTACCCAAAGATCATACAGTGTATAAGTGGCAGATATTTAATCTTCGGATTCATATTCCAGCACTTGTTTAAATGTAATGCTGCTGCTGCTAAGGCGCTTCAGTCGTGTCTAATTCTGTGCTACCCTAGAGACGGCAGCCCACCAGGCTTTCCCATCCCTGGGATTCTCCAGGCAAGAACACTGGAGTGGGTTGCCATTTCCTTCTCCAATGCATGAAAGTGAAAAGTGAAAGTGAAGTCGCTCAGTCGTGTCCAACTCTCAGCGACCTCATGGACTGCAGCCTTCCAGGCTCCTCCGTCCATGGGATTTTCCAGGCAAGAATACTGGAGTGGGGTGCCATTGCCTTCTCCCTTAAAGGTAATAGTTATGAAATTGTTTTAGTTGCACGGAGCAAATATTACTATCAATTGTGTCTCTGCATGACCAAAATACTTATCAATCCAGAAAATTACAAATATAATAGCAGACTTGGCACCATGCAGAAAGCCACAGGGGACTTTTCAGCTTTTGAATAGTTACTTGATGTTCAGTAGATATGACCATAGAAATACGAACAAATAAAATGTCAGTCATCTGAGTGCCCTTTTTCTTGATGCTAAGCTTCACAGAATAGGTACCTACAGGTTTCCCTTTTAGATCATGCCTTCCCGTGGAGTGGTAGGAGAGACGGGGAGGTTTGCACTGAAGCTTGGAGGTGATTAACTTCAATATATCCACACAGGGGCAGTGCTAGAGCAACAGACACCTCTACCAGTTATGCCACCGAGATCGAATTTGACAAAAAGTGATCATCACAACAGTGATTTTGTAACAGAAAGGAAAGGGGCAGGGCGCAACTTTTGAAAGAATAACATGGCCCAAGGACATAACATAAACCAAGTAGAATCAAATGGGACCAGGGCTGCAGACAAGACTAGACCTTGATCCTCAAGCAGCAAGTGAAATGACAAACCCAGAGGCGCCATGGCAGTTCACTGTTAGAAGACCAAGAGTGGGCAGTGGCCCCAATCCTGGAAATCTTCCAAAAATTGTTGGAATGCTCCTCCCACTCATTAGCATATGAAATTACCCAGCTTGTAAAAACTAATCACGCCACATATTGCAGGCTGCCCTCGCCCTCTGCGATGGCCCACACCGTGTCTATGGAGTGTGCTTCTGAATCTGAATAAAGCCACTTCTTACCTATCACTTTGTCACTCACTGAATTCTTTCTGTGATGAGACATAAAGAACCTGAGCTTCCTTATGTCCTAAAACCAGGCAGTGTGGGTATTGGCTGGGTCTGAGTCCCAGCCACGTGGGTGCAAGTCCCTATCTGAGGTAAATGGTTTCAATTCTTCCAGACCCCTAATAACTGCTAAGTGGGTCAGGCCAGTAATCCAGCCAGCAAGATATTCTGTCTCTCAAGAGCAGGGCCTTTGACCTCCGTGATGTGATTCTTTAAGAGATGAGGCATATTTTCATCATCTTTAACCTATTTTTAAATTTTTTATAATAAAATTAATATATGCTGGCTTGTAAAATTAAACTCTGTAGAAGTATGCAGAGAAAAAGAAGTCTCCTGTCCCTCACCTTCCCACCACCTCCATCCCACTCACCAGAGTTCTATTCTCAAAAAGTAACACATACATATTTAACAAATATCAGTATTTATTGAATGCCTTTTAATTATTAATACTAGGCACTATTCTTGGTCTTGGAATTATGGCAATGAAAAACACTCACCAAAAAGATCATTCATTTAGCTTAGTTTAGTCTGTTCAGTCTGCTGTGACAAATTACCATAGACTGGACATTTTAAATAACAAACATTTGTTTTTCACAGTTCTGGGGGCTGTGAAGTCCAAGTTCAAGGCACAGCAGATTCAGTATTTGGTGACGGCCGCTTTGTGTCCTAAAATGAAGAGCTCTAGAGAGCTAGTTTCCTCTCTCATAAGCACACTAATCTTATTAATGAAAGCTCCTCCCTCATGACCTAATCACTTCCCACATGTTCCATCCCCAATGCCATCACATGGGTGTTAAGATTTGAATATTATTAATCTGGCGGAATAGAAACATTCACTCCACAGCAGTTTACATTTAGGTCTTGGTATTATGATATATACATGTACTTTGGCCACTTCATGCGAAGAGTTGACTCACAGGAAAAGACTCTGCTGCTGGGAGGGATTGGGGGCAGGAGGAGAAGGGGACGACAGAGGATGAGATGGCTGGATGGCATCACAGACTCGATGGGCGTGAGTCTGAGTGAACTCCGGGAGTTGGTGATGGACAGGGAGGCCTGGTGTGCTGCAATTCATGGGGTCGTAAAGAGTTGGACACGACTGAGCGACTGAACTGAACTAGTTAAGGTACACCAATACTTGTGATACATAGATGCCAAATATTTAATAGCTCCAAATTAGGGCAATGGCACCCCACTCCAGTACTCTTGCCTGGAAAATCCCATGGATAGAGGAGCCTGGTAAGCTGGAGTCCATGGGGTCGCTAGGAGTCGGACACCACTGAGCGACTTCATTTTCACTTTTCACTTTCATGCATTGGAGAAGGAAATGGCAACTCACTCCAGTGTTCTTGCCTGGAGAATCCCAGGGACGGGGGAGCCTGGTGGGCTGCCATCTCTGGGGCCACACAGAGTCAGACTTGACTGAAGTGACTTAGCAGCAGCAGCAGCAGCAACATGACTAAACTGCAGTGACTCAGGCACTTAGGATGGTGGAGGCTCTGCCACTTATAAGACATACATTTCAAATTTGCAGAACAGTGATCTTTCAGTTCAGTTCAGTCACTTAGTCGTGTCCGACTCTTTGTGACCCCATGAACTGCAGCACACCAGGCCTCCCTGTCCATCACCAACTCCCACAGTTTACTCAAACTCATGTCCATTGAGTTGGAGATGCCATCCAACCATCTCATCCTCACCCCCCTTCTCCTCCCACCTTCAATCTTTTCTAGTATCAGGGTCTTTTCCAGTGAGTCAGTTCTTTGCATCAAGTGGCCAAAATATTGGAGTTTCAGCTTCAGCATCAGTCCTTCCAATGAATATTCAGAACTGATTTCCTTTAGGATGACTGGTTGGATCTCCTTGCAGTCCAAGAGACTCTCAAGAGTCTTCTCCAACACCACAGTTCAAAAGCATCCATTTTTCAACCCTCAGCTTTCTTTATAGTCCAACTCTCACATCCATATATGACCACTGGAAAAACCATAGCTTTGACTAGATGGACCTTTGTTGACAGAGTAATGTCATTGCTTTTTAATATGCTATCTAGGTTGGTCATAACTTATCTTCCAAGGAGTAAGCGTCTTTTAATTTCATGGCTGCAATTACCATCTGCAGTGATTTTGGAGCCCCCCACATAAAGTCTGTCACTGTTTTCATGTTTCCCCATCTATTTGCCATGAAGTGATGGGACCAGATGCCATGATCTTTGTTTACTGAATGTTGATCTTTAAGCCAACTTTTTCACTCTCCTATTTCAGTTTCATCAAGAGGCTCTTTTGTTCTTTGCTTTCAGCCATAAGGGTGGTATCATCTGCATATCTTAGGTTAATGATATTTCACCTGGCAATCTTAATTCCAGCTTGTGTTTCTTCCAGCCCAGCGTTTCTCATGATATACTCTGCATATAAAATCAGGGTGACAATAATACAGCCTTGATGTACTCCTTTCCCAATTTGGAACCAGTCTGTTGTTCCATGTCCAGTTCTAAATATTGCTCCTTGACCTGCATTCAGATTTCTCAGGATGCAGATAAGGTGCTCTGGTATTCCCATCTCTAAGAATTTTACACAGTTTGTTGTGATCCACACAGTCACACACTGCCCTTTCTAAATCGAGCTTGCATATCTGGAAGTTCACGGTTCACTTATTCTTGAAGCCTGGCTTGGAGAATTTTGAGTATTACTTTTCTAGTGAGATGAGTGCAGTTGTGCAGTAGTTTGAACATTCTTTGGCATTGCCTTTCTTTGGGATTGAAATGAAAACTGACCTTTTCTAGTCCTGTGGCCACTGCTGAGTTTTCCAAATTTGCTGGCATATTGGGTGCAGCACTTTCACAACATCATCTTTTAGAATTTGAAATAGCTCTACTGGAATTCTATCATCTCCACGAGCTTTGTTTGTAGTGATCTTCCTAAAGCCCACTTGACGTCACATTCCAGAATGTCTGGCTCTAGGTGAATAGTCACACCATTGTGAATATCTGGGTCATGAAGATCTTTTTGTACTGTTCTTCTATGTATTCTTGCCACCTCTTCTTAATATCTTCTGCTTCTGTTAGGTCCCTACCATATCTGTCCTTTATTGTGCCCATCTTTGCATGAAATACTGCCTTGGTATCTCTAATTTTCTTGAAGAGTTCTCTAGTCTTCCTCAAATCTATTGTTTTTCTCTATTTTTTTGCAATGATCACTGAGGAAGGCTTTCTTATTGCTCCTTGCTCTTCTTTGGAACTCTACTTTCAGATGCTTATATCTTTCCTTTTCTCCTTTGCCTTTCACCTCTCTTCTTTTCACGGCTATATGTAAGACCTCCTCAGACAACCATTTTTTTCTTTTTGCACTTACTTTTCTTGATGATGGCCTTCTGTATAATATCACGAACCTCCATCCGTAGTTCTTCAGGCACTCTGTTTATCAGATCCAATCACTTGAATCTATTTTTCGCTTCCATTGTATGATTGTAAGGGATTTGATTAAGGTCACACCTGAATGGTCTAATAGTTTTCCCTACTTTCTTCAGTTTAAGTCTGAATTTTGCAATAAGGAGTTCACGATCTGTGCCACAGTCAGCTCCCGGTCTTGTCTTTGTGGACAGTATAGAACTTCTCCATCTTTAGCTGCAAAGAATATAATCAACCTCATTTTGGTGTTGACCATCTGGTGAGGACCATGTGTAGTGTCCTTGTGTTGTTGGAGGAGGGTGTTTGCTATGACCAGTGCATTATCCTGGAAAAACTCGATTAGCCTTTGCCTTGTTTCATTCCATATTCCAAGGCTAAATTTGCCTGTTACTCCAGGTGTTTCTTGACTTCCTTTTGCATTCCAGACCCCTATAATGAAAAGGACATCTTTTTGGGTGTTAGTTCTAAAAGATCTTGTAGATTTTCATAGAACCATTCAACTTCAGCTTCTTCAGCGTTACTTGTTGGGGCATAGACTCGGATTACCGTGATACTGAATGGTTTGCCTTGAAAATGAACAGAGATCATTCTGTCGTTTTCGAGACTGCATCCAGGTACTGCATCCTGGACACTTTTGTTGACTATGATGGCTACTCCTTTTCTTCTAAGGAATTCTTCCCCACATAGTAGATATAATGGTCATCTGAGTTAAATTTACCCATCCCAGTCCATTTTAGTTCGCTGATTCCTAAAATGTCAGTGTTCACTCTTACCATCTCCTGTTTGACCACTTCCAACTTGCCTTGATTCATGGACCTAACATTCCATGTTCCTATGCCGTATTGCTCTTTACAGATTGGACTTTACTTCCATCACCAGTCACATCCATAACTGTGTGTTGTTTTTGCCTTGGGTCTGTCTTTTCATACTTTCTGGAGTTATTTCTCCACTGATCTCCAGTAGCATATTGGGCACCAATTGACCTGGGGAGTCCTGTGTTCAGTATCCTTTTGCCTTTTCATACTGTTCATGGGGTTCTAAAGGCAAGAATACTGAAGCGGTTTGCCATTTCCTTCTCCAGTGGACCACATTTTGTCAGAACTCTCTGCCATGACCCGTCAGTCTTGGGTAGCCCTACATGGCAGGGCTCATAGTTTCACTGAGTTAGAAAAGGCTGTGGTCCATGAGATCAGATCGGTTAGTTTTCTGTGATTGAGGTTTTCAGTCTGTTTGCCCTCTGATGGAGAAGGATAAGAGGCTTATGGAAGCTTCCTGATGGGAGAGAATGATCGAAGGGAAAAGTGGGTCTTGTTCTGATGGGCAGGGTATGCTCAAGAAATCTTTAATCCAATTTTCTGTTGATGGGAGGGGCTGTCTTCCCTCCCTGTTATTTGAGTTGATGCCAAACTATAGTGGTGGAAATGAAGATAATGGCAACCTCCTTCAGAAGGCCCCATGCACACACGGCTACCCTCAGTGCCCCCAGCCCTGCAACAGGCCACCACCAGCCCACATCTCTGCTGGAGACTCCTGGACACTCACAGGCAAGTCTGGCTCAGTCTCTTGTGGGGTCACTGCTCCTTTCTCCTGGGTCCTGGTGCACACAAGCTTTTGTTTGTGCCCTATAAGAGACTGTTTCCCCAGTCCTGTGTAAGTTCTGGCACCTCTATGGTGGGTTAATGGTGACCTCCTCCAAGAGGGCTTATGCCATACCCAGGTCTGCTGCACCCAGAGCCCCTGACCCTGCAGAGTCCACTGCTGATCCGCATCTCCGCAGGAGACACTCAAACACAGTTCTGTCTCAGTCTCTGTGTGGTTTCTGGGTCCTGGTGTGCACAGGTACAATTGAGCCCTCTGAGCGTCTCTGGCAAGTATGGTCTTTAGCCAGGTCAGCTGGCTAGGGTCATGGAGGAGACAATGAGGAAAGATTTTTATGGGCTTTGTTTGGGAGTAGAGCACTTTTACACCTCTGTTCACATTTCACTGGCTAGGACTATATGACTTCACTACACCATTCACTACCTGGGTGACCTTGGGAATCTTATTTAACATCTCTGTGCCTCAGGCTCCTCATGCATAAAATACAGATAATGAGTACCTATTCCTAAGGCTGTTCATTAACTAAATTGTAGAAAACACAGAAAGCCATTTGAACAGCTCCAGGAAGAAGAAAGGAATAAACATTTTAGTGAGAAGTTAGTTGTTCCTGCTCAGTAGGTCTAAACTTTTCCCTGTACACAAACAGGATTCAGTTTAACTACTCTTCTGAAACATATTTAAAATTTAGTGTGTTCCAAATATTATTTCATGTTAGAATTATAAATCTACCTACCATTTTAACAACTATTCAGTATTTTCCCCCATTCTCTGTGGACTTAGCACTGGAAAAGGTCCAGTCCCAAGGAAAGACAATGCCAAAGAATCTTCAGACTACTGTAAAATCGTGCTCTTTTCACATGCTAGCAAGGTCATGCTCAAAATCTTTCAAGCTTGGATTCAGCAGTATATAAACAGAGAACTTCCAGATGTACAAGCTGGGTTTAGAAAAGGCAGAGGAACCAGAGATCAAATTGCTAACAAATGTTGGATTGTGGAGAAAGAAGGGAGTTCCAGAAAAACATCTACTTCTGCTTCATTGCTTATGCCAGAGACTTTGACTGTGTGGATCACAACAAACTGTGGAAAATTCTTCAAGAGATGGAAGTTCCAAATCACCTGACCTGCCTCCTGAAACATCTGTATGCAGGTCAAGAAGCAACAGTTAGAACTGGACATGGAACAACAGACTGGTTCCAAATCAGAAAAGGACTACGTCAAGGCTGTATATTGTCACCCTGCTTATTTCACTTATATACAGGGTACATCCAGCAAAACTCCAGGCTGGATGAAGCACAAGCCGAAATTAAGGTTTCAGGAAGAAATATCAATAATCTCAGATATGCAGATGACACCACCCTTATGGCAGAAAGTGAAGAGAAACTAAAGGGCCTCTTATAAAGGCTAAAGAGGAGAGTGAAAAACTGGTTTAAAACATTAAAAAAAAAAAAAAAACTAAGATCATGGCACTGGTCCCATTGTTTCATGGCAAATAGATGGGGGAAAGTGGAAAGTGACAGATTTTATTTTCCTGGGCTCCAAAATCACTGCAAATGGTGACTGCATCCATGAAATTAAAAGATGCTGGCTCCCTGGAAGGAAAGCTATGGCAAACCTAGGCAGCATATTAAAAAGCAGAGATATCACTTTGCTGACAAATGTCTGTGTAGTCAAAGCTTTTTCTTTTTTTCAGTAGTCATGTATAGATGTGAAAATTTGACCATAAAGAGGCCTGAGTGTTGAAGAATTGATGCTTTTGAATTGTGGTGCTGGAGAAGACTCTTGAGAGTCTCTTGGACTGAAAGAAGATCAAACGAGTCAATCCTAAAGGAAATTAATGCTGAATAGTCACTGGAAGGACTGATGCTGAAGCTCCAACACTTTGCTTACGTGATGTGAAGAGTAGACTCATTGGAAAAGACCCTGATACTGGAAAAAACTGAAGCTAAAAGGAGAAAGAAGTAGCAGAGGATGAAATGGTTAGATACCCTCACCGACTCAATGGATATGAATTTGAGCAAACTCCAAGAGATAGTGGAGGACAGAGGAACCTGGCATGTTGTAGTCCATGAGGTCAAAAAGGGCTGACATGACTTAGCAACTGAAAAACAACAAAAATAACAATTCTGCAGGCATATATATTTAAGTCTTTGACAAATATCTTTGCTTATCAGCTGTGTATATCCATGCTGTGTGCCATAAATGCTTGGCAGGGAAGTTCCTACTTTGTGTTGTCACACTTCATGTATGTTAAAACATTCAGCTATCAAATGCAGGAAAATCACTCTAGGACAATTTAGAAGACTTCTTTTTGGTTCAGAAGATCCTACCAGAGGAAGAAACACAGGACCTGCCTGCCAGCTTTTCATTTTTCCTTGCCGTATCCTTTGTGGTAGTGGAGCCTGGAGACTGTTATCCATGTAAAAGGAAAGGTTTAAAGTGGCATCCTTTGGGATTTTACCAGAATATGCTGCTGAACACCAAGCCTTTCTAGATGGTCCTCCTGAGCATCCTTAGAATCCTAAGGACTGTGGAATCTTCTCATGGTTTTGGATTATACATTTAGTCTTATCATTGTTACATTGTGTGTTACTAGCCAAAATAACTGTTTTAAATGTTAAAATTGTTTTTAAAAGAGACAAAATATTTTTCTTTTTTTAATAGAAAAATGTTTAAATTTATGAGAAAATAATATTAACAATAGCGCTCTTTTATTTCTGATTCTTATAACTGTTGAGTCAGTTTTTTCCTTGGTTTTTGCAGCAAAGATCTGAAGGGACAGACAAGCTCAAACAGGCAGAATTTTATTAAGCAGGCAGGAATAGTACAACCCCGAGACATGAGAGCAGGCAGGCTCTGTAGGAGTGGCCTTGACCCATCTTGACTTTTGTGTTTATACTTCTCTCCTCTTCCTTGAGCCTGATTGTATGTGCTTACTCCGTCACTCAGTCGTGTCCGACTCTGCCTCCCTATGGACTATAGCCCGTCAGGCTTCTCTGTCCATGGGATTCTCCAGGCAAGAATACTGGAGTATTGCCGTTTCCTCCTCCAGGGATCTTCCTGACCCAGAGATTGAACCTGTTGTCTCCTGCGTCTCTTGCATTGGCAGGAAGATTCTTTACCGTTAGTGCCACCTGGGAAGCATTGTTTTTCTGCCCTGGGTAAAATAGAGCTTGTACCCACTACCAATCAGGAAGGGAGCACGTTTGGGTACGTTTTTTCCTCTGGAGGTTCCCAGTCCTGTCCTGGGGTTTTCTCCCTTTGTCTCTTTTCTCAATCTTTTCCCTTTCTTTGACTGCCTTCCAGGCCCCACTTTCTCTACCATTTTGGACTCCTTTTTCCTATCCTAACTACAGGGGGTGGCAGAGGATGAGATGGTTAGATAGCATCATCAACTCAACGGATGTGAGTGTAAGCAAACTCAGAGATAGTGAAGGACAGGGAAGCTTAGTCTGCTGCAGTACATGGGGTCACAAGGAGTCGGACACAACTTAGCAACCGAACAACAACAGCAACTACTTCTAAGGAACATCATGTCCATTTTAAGAGATGAAGAAACTAAGAATTAGAGAATATAAGTAAATTGTCTCCAGTCAATTTTGTGGGAGAAGTTTATGCAACTTGGATTTAGTTAAGCCTAATTCCAAAATTCCTCTTCTATATGAGTCAGTCTCCAAAAGGAGACAGTCATTATTCCTTGAGACTCATTCTGCCAGTAAATGGGATTAGAGCTTGAACTGACAGGCTGAGTTTTAGCTGTGGTTGTAACTGAGCAAGACACTAAGGGGCCTTCTCGGAACAGATGTTCCCCCATATCCTCTGCTTCAGCTCCTCCTTGAAGTACCTAGATAACAGTGAGTGAAAGTATTTGTTGCAAATTTCCTGGGTTGCTTTAATGATGTGAAAACCACCTCCACCAAATGGAATAACTCCCTGATGACTGTGAGCACATGCTCCCAGGCCTCCTGGACACTAAGGGTGATCATGTTAACCTCTGTGACACCACCCTGCTGCCTCACCATTAGCCAGTCTGGGATATATTGTGTGTAAGTTGATCTTGTACCCTGCAGCCTCCCCACCATCTGCCCTTTAAAAAAAAAAATGCTTTGCTGAAACCATTCTTGGAGCTTAAGGATTTTCACAGCATGAACCACTTCATTTCTTTACATGGCCCTGCAATAAACTTTCCTCGGTTTCAAACTCCAACATTTCAGTTTGTTTGGTCTCACTGTATGCTAGGCACAGGAACTTGTGTTAACACAGCCTCAAGTCCTTTGCTGTCTTACCTTCTCCCTGGCTGGGCTGGGATCCCTATTCTATGCTAAGTCAGCAGTCACCACTTGGGGACTTATTCCCATTGTAGTGAGAAATGGAGTATTTCCTACAGTATCAATAAACAAGTATGTCACAGTCATCAGTGATTCCAGCCCTCCAGGGCAACCAGGAAGGAGAACAATATCTGCTATCTGGCAACCATCAGGCTGCAGCCACTCCTCAAGGTGAGCACTGAGGAAAATGCAGGATACTGGCCCCAGACAGCCGAGATGCTTGTGAAAGAAATGGTTTCAGTGAGCCCAGACTCTTGCATCTTCCCACACACAGAAAAGCACTAAATTTCTTAGCTTGAGATATCTGGTTTAATTCACAAAAATACTTTTGATGGTCAGACTACCTGCCCTTCATTGCAAACTTCTCTAAAAATTTCCCACTGAATAAAATAACTCTCAGCTTCTAGGTTGTGACTATTTTTTAAGTCAACAGTAGCATCTTTCCCACTCTCCTCACATGGCCTCTGTCTTTGCCTCATTCACCGTAACTGGGTTCCTCTATGAGTAGTCTGTAGAGAACCTGTATGGAAATTACTTGGGATACTGGTTTAAAAGATACTTTCTTGGCTTTGGGGATTGGACCCAGGAATCTGCATTTTAAACCAACTCCCTAGGTATTTTCATGCACAGTGAGATTTAAGAACCACTTTACTTTTTGCAAAAAGAAGCAGCTTTGTGCAGGGAAGGACCGTCTTATTCATTGTTGTTTCTAGGGGGCTGATATTCATTAAGCACTCTAATTATTTCTTAAGAAAACTAATGAACCAGGCTATAGTTCCTAAACAAATGCAGGTCCATGGTGTTTATCTCTGTAGCCTTGGCACCTAGCACATGTTTGGAATATATTAATAGGAGTTCAATGGATGTTATAAATGAAGTTTTAAAGGAATAATTAAAGGTCAAAGAATTGAAGTCTAATTAAATTTGTTATGTGCTGATTCTGTGGCTTTGGGCAATTCACAAACCTCTTTTAACCTGAATTTCCACATAAATTGGAAAATGATATTCATCCATATATCTCACAACTCATTGTGGATACCAAATCTGTAAGAGAAATTTCATGTGGAAAGCACTTAAAGCTATATCTGGCACAGAGGAACTGCTAAATATAATGGCGTCCACTGTAATGATAGTAATAATAATAATGCCTATAAAAATGCTCTGTAAAGGACCACACTGTTACCAAGTACTATGATTATACTCATTGTGAACTTAATCAAGCAGGCTGTGTAGACAATTAAACTTTGCTCTGCTCATAAAATAGGAGCAGTAGCAGCAGGTGTTTGATGTGTAGAAAGGTCCAGAGAAAGACAGGAGGTGAGTTGCAGCCTCCAGCTACTTGCTTCCTGTGTGGTCCAGTGGAGAAGGCTGTGCACCAGGACAATATCTGGTCTGTCTTATACTGTGTTAGCAACCTTTCTTGAAGGAGTAGCTGTCTTTTTGGGTGCTGCCGCTCAGATCAAGAAGGGAAGGATATGATGAAAGCCCACAAGACCTGACAAGTAATCTCTATCAACTTATTGCTCTAAAGTGAAAATAAAACACAAACGTTACATGTGAAGCAGTCAATTTCAGGCCTTGCTTTTTGATATTTTTCCAGTTTAGGGGTTTTATTATCCTTCCATTGACAAATTACATTTTGATCCACTTCAAAGGGCTTTTCCATTAAAGTAACAATAGCCAGGGTTTAAGGGAAGCCCTATGTCTGTTACACACTTGCTAGGTTGCTGTACCAGTCTGCATGGAAGATGTCAAGTCATTTAAGTAAGATACATGTTTCGAGGGTAGTATTTAGAGATTTGGAAGATGACAAAATTGTCTAAAGGACGGAAACGGCAATGGGCCTATTTCAGGTGTAAGTGGAGTCCTGTAGCTGAGTAGATGCTTTCCAATCAAAATTAGTGGGAAAAAATGACCATCTACAGGTGGAAAAAAGTCAGTCATCAAAAAGTTAAGCAAATTCCTATAATCACGCAACATAATCATCAAAGGAGCAAATATTATTTTGTTGAAATACTAACTATAATTCAGGGCACCACCAACTAACTATATTTCAGGGCCTGCATGTTTTCTTGGGAAATTTAGCTGGTATAAACTCAGCAGTTTATGGTCATGCTTTATGGCATAGGCCACTGTCCCAAAGATCAAGTTTAATGGGAGGAGGAATGGGGACCTTGTCCCAGAAAGATCTTCATGAAGGCTGTCAGTGACCTACCGCAGGCACGGCTTGTCTGAAGGGCATGAGGTAGCCAATCGATTCTTAACCTTGACCTAAAACATCCTAAAAGAATTCACTGAAAGTGGGTAGAGCCACACAGAAAACTTGGTGTTTCCTCTCCTCACTTCTGTCTCTAGAATTCATTTAGGGTAGCAGTTCTCAAACATTACTATGGATCAGAATTACCTGGAAAGTTGGTTAGAACACAGCTTGCTGAGCCCTTCCCTCAGAGGGGATCCTGGGGCATTTGTACTTCTAACAAACTGTGTTTCTAACAAATGCTGTTGCTTCCAGAGCACAGTCTGATTATTGCGTCCTATTCCATGGACTCTGTTTGTCTCCAAACCTGGGTTCTGGGAATTCACTTAAGGTATCATTAGTTTTGAAGACTTTCTGTTTGTGCTACTCTTGATCAACCCTAGCATTTCCACTGATATTAGTCCTATGGCTTATGTGTGTACATGTATTTTGAATGCTTACCTTACCTGGGAAGAAAGATGGAACATTTTTTTCAGTTGAATTTTTCTTTTAAGCTAAGGAGAGCATTATGGTATTGGCAACCAATAATGATTGAAGACTTGCCCATTAATAAAACAAAGTAAGGTGAGGTGAGGTGAAGTCACTAATTCATTTAGGTGAGGTGAGGAGTCACTCAGTCGTGTCCGACTCTTTGCGACCCCGTGGACTGTAACTTACTAGGCTTCTCTGTCCATGGGATTCTCCAGGCAAGAATGCTGGAGTGGATTGCCATTTCCTTCTCCAGGGGATCTTCCTGATCCACGGATTGAACCCAGGTCTCCCGCATTGGAGGCTTTAACCTCTGAGCCACCAGCAAAGTAAAGCAAAACAAAAACCCTTCCTCTGTTTTACTTTTCAGATTGTCTTCCAGAAGTCTTCTTTTCTTTTAGCAAAAGAATCATGTGGTAACATCTGGAACCACCACTTACCGTGGATATATATATATGTGTGTATATAAAAATGTATAAATGTAAGAGACATATATATATCTTACATATATAAATTGGGCTTCCCTGTTCGCTTAGGGGTAAATAATTTGTCAGTAATGCAGAAGACCTAAGTTTGATCCCTGGGTCAGGAAGATCCCCTGCAGAAGAAAATGCAACCCACTCCAGTATTCTTGCCTGGAGAATTCCATGGACAGACGAACCTGGCATGTTATCTTACAATTAATTTTCTCTGCTAATTATGGATAGTTCTTTTGCAAGGAAAAGGATACTTTTTAATGAATTTTTCTTCCACATAAGACTAAGTACATACATTAAATATATATTGATCACACAAGGACTCCACTGACTCAAATGGCACTGAAGTTTTAAAGTATCTCAGACTGTACAATTTCTAAGTTAATTTCTTTCATATCAGAAGGTCAGGTCTCTCATTTCGCTCAGTCACTCTGCTCACTGATCCATTACTCCAAATCCAGATGGTGCATACCTGTGCGATAGCATGCTTTCTAACAGGTAAGAGTTTTTGCTGTATTTAAGGCTTGCATATATCAGTGTATGTTATTGACATAGAAATTACATAAAGATGACCAGTTGTGGTAGTACTGCAAATGCATTTCTGTAATTATTTTTATAGATGAAGCATGCAATCACAAAGAGGAGAGCGTTTGTTTTTAAAGCATAGGAGGTAATGTTCGAAAAGCTTTCTTCCCTAAAATACAAACTTGACCAACTTTGATGTCAGATCTTGGCATGTACTCTTTTTCCTCTCTTCAAGGAAGAATTTTATTTTTAGTCTTCCATTTCTCTTTTCATGTCCACTACATTTCTTTTCTTCTTTAATTAACTGCTTATGAGAATTAGCTTGAAGATTGTTCCACTGCATATTGCCAGTGCCTGCCTGTTTCATCTGCTTCTTCTTCCCTTTCTTCTCTCCTGATACAATTAGTCATCAAGGTTCTACGTGTAGCCACCTTGGAAGATTCTCAGATCTATATAAGAAGTGCTATATAAAAAGACTGGAGAAGGCGATGGCAGCCCACTCCAGTACTCTTGCCTGGCAAATTCCATGGACAGAGGAGCCTGGTAGCTGCAGTCCATACGATCGCTAAGAGTCGGACATGACTGAGCGACTTCACTTGGACTTTTCACTTTCATGCATTGGAGAAGGAAATGGCAACCCACTCCAGTGCTCTTGCCTGGAGAATCCCAGGGATGGGGGATCCTGGTGGGCTGCCGTCTATGGGGTCACACAGAGCCGGATACGACTGAAGTGACTTAGCAGCAGCAGCAGCATATAAGAAGATGCTTACACAGCATTTTAAGACTCCTTGTTTAAGATTTTATCCATTTGCTTACTGTGGTTTGCTCTGTGAAATAAAGTTCCTTAAAAATAATGAAGTTAAAGTTTACTAGAATCTAATTCTATTTAGTCTCCCTTCTACCTTTCCTTAGTCTTTCTTGCTAAAATAAAATATTGCTATATCAATTATTATAAGTTGAATTTTTTGAGATATTCTGGCATGATCTTCATTAAGTACAAATCCCATCAATTTCATAAGACAGTAAAAGCAATTTTATCACAAACACTATCTAATTAGTTAAAAACTTGTATAAATTCTAACTTTTTCCTAAAAACTTCATTTCCTCTTCATTCCTCATAAATGTGTTACCCTTGCTTTCAAGTTACTTCCTGTATTACAGAAACCTCTGACAAATATCCTATTTCAGAGGCCCCAGATACAACCATGAAAAGCTTTTGAGAGCTCTTGCTCTCAGGCTGAGTCAATACAAAATAAGATTTTACAGTAATCTAAGAGCCTCTTAGCTTCCCCTAACTCTTCTGCTGTCTCATCTCTCCTCCTCCAGTGACATTCTGACAGTTACAGCTTTTCCATGCCACCCAGCTAATATCTTTGTGCAGAAAATACTACTTAAGGGAAAAATAAATTAAAATCCTTGTGTCTAATCTCCAAGAAGGAATCTATAATAAAATATTAGACATATTTACATACATATTACCTTCTTCTTAGATATTCCAACACTGGAAGACACTGGCAGATAGAAGTAATGTGGGTAGATTTATGACCTAGAAAGCTTCCAGAACTGCTCTTGGGGCAGTCAAAGGTAGTTTCCTCCATAGTTTTATAAAAGAGCAATTTTTTTTTTTTTTTAACAAAGCTCACTCATCCTTCTGTTTACTTTTAGCATGTAATATATTTGATACCTTTTCTTCTATATCAGATAGTATTAAAGATGTGTTTCAGGATGCCTGTCATAGCAATCATTTATTGAACTAGAAATGAATAAAGGACCCAAAAGCCATTAAGTCACGAACTGCTCAGCATCCTGTGAGGTCTAGCTCTAACACAGGAGCCTGACCAAGTCTCCCTGGTGAGACTTGTGTGTTAAGATACTTGATGACAGCATAACCCAGCTGCAGGGTTTGAGCTGAAAAGTCACATAGAGTCAGGGTTAGGAGAATTGTTTAGAGTCTACTTAAGAGATGGTTAAACAAAGGAAGCAGAAAGAGGCAGAAGAGAGAAAACCACGAGTCCTGGAGAGAGAAAGAAGAGAACAGAGACAGTGAATCTGAACCTTGAGTTTTTTTTGTTGTTGACATTTCAAGAAGCTCAGCTTTCTTTTGCCGCTTTTCTTCTTCTTCTTTTTTTTTTAAGTTTTAATTTGGCTGTGCTGGGTTTCATCACTACTTGCAGACTTTCTGTAGCTGCAGCAAAGGAGGCTGCTCTCATTGCGGTGTGTGGGCTTCTTCTCGCAGCGGCTTCCCTTGCTGTGGAGTACAAGCTGCAGAGCACGGGCTCAGTAGTCTTGGCACCTGGGCTTAGCTGCTTCTCTGCATGTGGAATCTTCCTGGACCAAGGATCGAACCAGAGTCCGTTGCAGTGGTAGGCGGATTCCCAACCACTGGACCACCAGGGAAGTCCTCTTTTGCTTCTTGATACTGAAGTCCATAAAATCCCTGTATCCTAAAAGTAAGCTACTTTCTTTTCCCGTTTTACTTGTTAATTTGAGTAGGTTTTCAGTCTTGTGACATAGCCACCGAGGTGTTGTTTTTGCTCAGGACCTCTTATTCTTTCTTCCTATTTAGGCAACAGGAAAAGCCACATTCCATATCCATAGGATAGGGTTTCACTGTCAGAAATATAAAAGAGGAAAAGCATTCAAGTCTTAGTGTTTGAACTTATCAAGTAGACGTTCACAAATGCAAGGCAGAGATAATCACTTGAGAGAAGAGACTTTTCAGGGATCAAAAGTCAAGCTCCCGAGATGTCTGGACCACAGACAAGGACATGAGGGCAGATGGAACTGCAAAGGACTGAGATTTGCTGAGACCTTGATTTGACTAATACATCAAGGAATTTGTCTGAGTTTTATCCAGAAGTGAGTGAATTAAGTTTTCTGCCATCAGGGAAAAATTGGGGACTGAGAAAAAAAGTAAATCCATCTATAGAAAAATTTAAAGTCAATTTAAAAGAGAGAGTTAGATTTTCCTCTCTGAGTTTATATCCTATGAAAATTGTACCCTGAATATCAAGCCATAAGAAAACACAGCGATTCAGAAGAGAAGTTGTACAAAGAAATAAAAATAACATTTGCTCTTTCAACATGCAGACATAACAGCCTGGAATGGACACTCTCACATAAATTCCTATGGGGAGGGGTCTCCATGCAGCAAGGAATAGAATAACAAACCGAATGCTTGTCATTACTGAACTGTGAGATGAGAATTAAGCTCCAAAGTTTCTCATTTAAACTACAGCTACTACTTAGCCACAGGCTTATTATCATCCCCATGTTATATATGAAAGAACTGGAGCCCTAAAGAGATCAGTGTTTGTGGTTTCAAAGCTATCTTCTATAAATACATTGCCAGCTCCACTAGGACAATAAACTCCCTGAGCAAAGTCTGAGCACCAGTAGAACTACTCAAGAACTATTTGTCTTCATAGTCTTTGGGAAGCTCTTTGGTACCATGGAATGATCATGGACTCTGGAAGCAAACTTAGGTTTTAAATCTGTGTTAGATTAATTAAACATCCTGGCCATTACACTGAGGTTGCTCTAATGCTATGGCAGCCTGTAAGCAACTCCAAAAAACTAAGCTTGTAAATGCCTCAAGGATATGCGATGGAAATCTAAGGACAACCAATCACAATCTGACAACTGGGCTTTAAGCTATAGCACACCACATAATTTTTTTTTCTTTGCTTCCACAACTTCTCTAGATAAGCCTCTCCTCAAGCTCATGTTGGTGGAGTGCTCCTAACCACTTCTAGCTTGGGGCTGCCCTGTTAGAATCAGTTTTTGCTCAAATAAACTCTTAACATTTTAAGTGTGTCTGTTTACCTTTAACGCTTGGCTCCTGGTCTCCCACGTGGCTCAGTGGTAAAGAGTCCATCGCCAGTACAGGAGACATGGGTTCCATCCTTGGGTTGGGAAGATCCTTTGGAGAAGGATATGGCAACCCACTCCAGTATTCTTGTCTGGGAAATCCCATGGACAGAGGAGCCTAGTGGGCTACGGGGTCACAGAGAGTTGGACATGACTTAGAGACTAAGCGATAACAATCACCAGTAAACATAAGCATGAGAATGTGGAGAAGTTAAACCTCTCTGAGCCTCACTGTCCTCATCTATAAAGAGGAACTGTTAGTCTCACTTGCAAGCTGCCATGATAATTAAATAATGTAATGTATATAATGAGTGCATGACATGGTTTTATATGATGGGAGCTTTATTTATACAATGCCTGGCTCATCCGGGATACTCAGCAAAAGCTTGTTGAGTAAATGGGGGCAGAAGAATCACCCATATCTAAATACTAAAGACTATTATTCAGAAAATGTATTATTTGTTCCATAAAATAAGGATATTGATCTGAGGAAATAATATTTTTGTAAAGAGAATGTTCTTTTTACTGAATTGGGAGAAAAATGAATAGTTCAGCCATTTGTTGTCTGTTGATTCCTATCCATGATTTATTTGGAAAATATGCCTGTACAGAGGATACTCCTGTGGTAAAGCATTAACAAATTAAGCCAAATGTCATTAAGTCTGTCTCATTTCTCATTCATGAGGAACTTCAGTAGATCACAGAAGCTGGCATGCTAATTCTCTCTATATTTTTCCATTTTTCAATTGCTCTGTACTTTGCCCTGCTTATTTAATTAAGGATTGGCTACTTATCAGGCTGTAGAAGAATCCTTTTGGCTGCCTTCCATTTTACAAAGTTTAAGGAGGGAAGTGTCTCATTTGGATTGTGCAGACACCTCTGACTTTGCTCATCCATATTCATGAGTCCCCCTGGTTGTTTTCTCTGTGTGAATTGCTCTTAACAGATCATTCTCCCTCAAACTCTTTGCATTCACACAAAGATGCTTCTATAACCCACAGGGACATTCGCAGCAGGTGAAATCTCCATTACTGATGGGTAGACAGGAATGTTAATTGATTTCAAATATTAACATTATTTCCTCTAAACTTCTCCTCTAAATATTTTGCTTACAGCTATTTTGAATTTTGGACTTTCTCAAGGCAAGAATGCTTGTTTGGGGCTTGTAGGCTGAATAGAAGCCTTGTAGTAGTAGGTGAAGCAAGACAGCTGTGATAGTCTAATAAGCCTAGAAATTACCTCCAGATTACTCCAGGGTCAATGCAGGCATGACTGAGAAGAAACTTAAATTTCCTCCCTCACTCTTAATATTTCTAGTTCATTCTGTCCTTGCGGCTTATGTTTCCTGGATTTTAGCAGAGCTATTTAAGAAGGTGACTAGATAGAATTAAAACCCTTTTAGAATGGATCTTAGAGCCTAAATATTAATAGACATTTCTCGAAAAAGACATACAGATGGCCAATAGGCACATGAAAAATGCTCAACATCACTGATTATTTGAGAAATGCAAATCAAAACTACAACAAGGTACTACCTCATACTGGTCAAAGTGTATATAATAGAATATTGCGTGCATGCTAGGTCACTTCAGTCTTGTCCACCCCGATCTCTCCTCTGTCATGGGACCCCCCCCCCCTCTGGACCCTCTGGGGCCCACCAGGCTCCTCCCTCTGTCCATGGGATTCTCCAGGCAAGAACACTGGAGTGGGTTTCCATTTCCTTCTCCAAAGCATGAAAGTGAAATGTGAAAGTGAAGTCTCTCAGTCATGTCTGACTCTTAGTGACCTCATGGACTGCAGCCTACCAGGCTCCTCTGTCCGTGGGATTTTCCAGGCAAGAGTACTGGAGCGGGGGTGCCACTGCTTTCATCAAATGGAATATTGCTGCTGCTGCTATGTCACTTCAGTTGTGTCCGACTCTATGCGACCCCATAGACGGGGGCCCACTGTCCCTGGGATTCTCCAGGCAAGAATACTGGAGTGGGTTGCCATTTCCTTCTCCAATGCATGAAAGTGAAGAGTCAAAGTGAAGTCGCTCAGTTGTGCCCAACTCTCAGCGACCCCATAGACTGCAGCTTACCAGGCTCCTCCATCCATGAGATTTTCCAGGCAAGAGTACTGGAGTGGGGGTGCCATTGCCTTCTCCAAATGGAATATTACTCAGCCATAAAAAAATAAATAATGCCATCTGAAGCTACATAGATGAACCTAGAGATTATCATACTAAGTGAAACAATACAGATAGAGGAAGACAAATACCATATGATATCAATTATATGTGGAATCTAAAATATGACAAATGAATTTATCTATGAAACAGAAATAGACTCATAGACATAGAGAACAGACTTGCAGTTGTCAAGGGAATTAGGGAGCAAAAAAGGGTTGAATCGGAAGTTTGGGTTAGCAGATTCCAACTAGTAAATGTAGGATGGATAAACAATAAGATCTTACTGTATAGCACAGGGAACTATACTCAATATCCTGTAATAAACCATAATCAAAAAGACTATGAAAAAGAATGTATATAACTCAGTCAGTTTGTTGTATACCAGAAACTAATACAACATTGTAAATCAGCTATACTTCAATTAAAAAAAAATAGGTCTTAGAAATAATTATCTTCTCCAAACTTCCTCTACTTAAATGGAGATTCAAAGAAGAGATTTGACCAGCAGTACACTCCTAACGAATGTTATAGCTGCACCTAATTCCCAAGCCTCCTTGAGTCCTCTACTAGCTACAACATGGAGTATAATCTTCATGAAGTCAGGGCACAGTCTAACAGGAAGTATTAGGTAGGCCTAAAGTGTATTTAATACCAGGCAGCGTGTGACTTCCCAGGTGGCGCTAGTGGTAAAGAACCTGCCTGCCAATGCAGGAGATGGAAGAGATGTGGGTTTGATCCCTGAGTCATGAAGATTCCCTGGAGGAGGGCATGGAAACACACTCCAGTATTCTTTTCTGGAGAATCCCATGGACAGAGGATCCTGGCAGGCTACAGTCAAAAGAGTCAGTCGTGACTAAAGCAACTTAGCACACTCAGTGTCTGATTTCACTTCACTCATGGAGTTTGTAAGTTTCCTTTTGAATGGACATTCGGGAGTGCTCCTGGCTGGCCCTGTGTCTCAGCACCCTCTTTGCAGATTCCCTCCTGGCAGCCTGAAATACTTCTCTCTCCTTGCACTTTCCCTATCACTTTCTCCACAATTAATTGGCTCAGGACAGAGGAACACCCATTTTCTTGCTCAACAGGGAGCTGGTTGGGCACAGGTAGAATCCACATTATGCTTTAGGGCTACAGAAGTGATGGGTTCTTGGCATCTCCCCTGGGGACCCAGGATACCTTGTCTTAGAAACATGACATACAGTCGGTGGGTTGCAGGCAGTACTGATCAGTGGTTAAAATGATGGGTTTCTGCATTTGAAAGGCCTGTCTTGGGACCTGTCACCAAGAATTAGTAGTTCAAGCTTGAGTTTTCCCACTTGTTAGAGCTGCTGCTGCTGCTAATAACAATAATAAGTACTCAACTCATAGTATTGTTCTGAAGATTAAATGTGGTAATAATGAGCATATATTCCATGTTTGAAAAATGTTAACTATTATTTTTAATTTTGTGATACACTAGCAACACATCCAAGTTCAAATTAATCTTAAAAAAGAAGCCTTTTGTGGATTTGCCTAGAAGTCAATGTATATTATAAGTTAAATAAGCAGAGTGACAATATACAGCCTTGACATACTCCTTTTCCTATTTGGAACGAGTCTGTTCTTCCATGTGCAATTCTAACTGTTGCTTCCTGAGATGCATACAGGTTTCTCAACAGGCAGATAAGGTGGTCTCGCATTCCCGTACCTTGAAGAATTTTCCATAGTTTGTTGTGATCCACACAGTCAAAGGCTTTAGCATAGTCAATAAAGCAGAAATGGATGCTTTTCTGGAACTCTCTTGCTTTCTCGATGATCCAGTGGATGTTGGCAATTTGATCTCTGGTTCCTCTGCCTTTTCTAAAACCAGCTTGAATATCTGGAAGTTCACAGTTCACTTATTGTTGAAGCCTGGCTTAGAGAATTTTGAGCATTACTTTACTAGCATGCGAGATGAGTAAAACTGTGTGGTAGTTTGAGTATTCTTTGGCATTGCCTTTCTTTGGGGTTGGAATGAAAACTGACCTTGTCCAGTCCTGTGGCCACTGCTGAGTTTTCAATTTGCTGACATATTGAGTGCAGCACTTTTCAGCATCATCTTTTAGTATTTGAAATAGCTCAACTGGAATTCTATCACCTCCACTAGCTTTGTTTATAGTGATGCTTCCTAAGGTCCACTTGACTTCACATTCCAGGATGTCTGGCTCTAGGTGAGTGATCACATCATCGTGGTTATCTGGGTCATGAAGATCTTTTTTGCATAGTTCTTTTGTGTATTCTTGCTACTTCTTAGTATCTTCTGCTTCTGTTAGGTCCACACCATTTATGCCCTTTATTGTGCCCATCTTTGCATGAAATGTTCCCTTGGTAACTCTAATTTTCTTGAAGAGATCTCTAGTCTTTCCCATTCTATTGTTTTCCTCTATTTCTTTGCATTGATCACTGAGGAAGACTTTCTTATCTCTCCTTGCTCTTCTTTGGAACTCTGCATTCAGATGCTTATCTTTCCTTTCCTCCTTTGCTTTTCGCTTCTTTTCACAGCTATTTGTAATGCCTCCTGAGACAGCCATTTTGACTTTTTGCATTTCTTTTTCTTGGGGATGGTCTTGCTCTCTGTCTCCTGTACAATGTCATGAATCTTTGTCCATAGTTCATCAGGCACTCTATCAGATCTAGTCCCTTAAATCTATTTCTCACTTCCACTGTATAATCATAAGGAAGCAACAGATAAAACTGGACATGGAACAACAGACTGGTTCCAAATAGGAAAAGGAGTACATCAAAGCTGTATATTATCACCCTGCTTATTTAACTTATATGCAGAGTATATCATGAGAAACACTGAGCTGGAGGAAGCACAAGCTGGAATCAAGATTGCTGGGAGAAATATCAATAACCTCAGATATGCAGATGACACCATCGTTATGGCAGAAAGCGAAGAAGAACTAAAGAGCCTCTTGATGAAAGTGAAAGAGAAGAATGAGAAAGTTGGCTTAAAGCTCAACATTCAGAAAATGAAGATCATGGCATCCGGTCCCATCACTTCATGGCAAATAGATGGGGAAACAGTGGCAGACTTCATTTTTGGGGGCTCCAAAATCACTGCAGATGATTACTGCAGCCATGAAATTAAAAGATGCTTGCTCCTTGGAAGGAAAGTTATGACCAATCTAGACAGCATATTAAAAGAAACATTACTTTGCCAACAAATGTCTCTCTAGTTAAGGCTATGGTTTTTCCAGTAGTCATGTATGGATGTGAGAGTTGGACTATAAAGAAAGCTGAGCACCAAAGAATTGATGCTTTTGGACTCTGGTGCTGGAGAAGACTCTTGAGAGTCCCTTGGACTGCAAGGAGATACAACCAGTCCATCCTAAAGGAGATCAGTTCTGGGTGTTCACTGGAAGGACTGATGTTGAAACTGAAGCTGCAATACTTTGGCCACCTGATGCAAAGAGCTGACTCATTTGAAAAGATTCTGATGCTGGAAAAGATTGAGGGCAGGAGGAGAAGGGGATGACAGAGGATGAGATGGCTGGATGGCATCACGGGCTCAATGGACATGAGTTTGGGTGAACTCCAGGAGTTGGTGGTGGACAGGGATGCCTGGTGTGTTGTGGTTCATGGGGTCGCAAAGAGTCGGACATGACTGAACAACTGAACTGAACTGAACAATGTATGTTATATAAGATTTTTTCTATGGTAAAACATTCTGATTTCTGAATGAATTTGGAACCTCATCTGTTTATAAATTAAACCTACCCCTTCTCTCTGTCTTCCTTTCTTCCTTAATATCTCTTCAAGTGGTTATAATGACTGAAATATCCTGAATCATTTTGTAGATTTTACTACTCACTTGAGTCTGTTTTCGGACAGGTACTGTCTAAATATACATTAAACAAATTATTTGGTTTGGCTCTTCATGTAGATCAAAGAGTGGGGTGACCAGTATCTTATTCATTTGCCTTATCGCTATAACCCAGTGGACACTCCCATCGTGTATGTGTGTACTTGGCATCTGCTGGTTTGTCCATGAGTGGTGTGGGCTGCTGCCCTGAGGGAACTGAGCACTGATGAGTGTGCTGAGAACCCCAAACACATTTGAAGGCCCCTGAGCAATTTTAGGGATAAGGAACTGGCAACCCACTCCAGTGTTCTTGCTTGCAGAATCCTGTGGACAGAAGAGCCTGGTGGGCTGCTGTCCATGGGGTCACAAAGAGCTGGACATGACAGCAGCAACTTAGCATGCATGGATGCATTGGAGAAGGCAATAGCACCCCACTCCAGTACTCTTACCTGGGAAATCCATTGGACGGAGGAGCCTGGTGGGCTGCAGTCCATGGCATTGCTAAGAGTCAGACACGACTGAGTGACTTCATTTTCACTTTTCACTTTCATGCATTGAAGAAGGCAATGACACCCCATTCCAGTACTCTTGCTTGGAAAACCCACTGGATGGAGGAGCCTGGTAGGCTGCAGTCCATGGGGTTGCTAAGAGTCGGACATGACCGAGCGACTTCACCTTCACTTTTCACTTTCGTGCATTGGAGAAGGAAATGGCAACCCACTCCAGTGTTCTTGCCCGGAGAATCCAAGGGACAGCAGAGCCTGATGGGCTGCTGTCTATGGGTTGCACAGAGCTGGACATGACTGAAGTGAGTTAGCAGCAGCAGCAGAGCAATTTTAGAGGCTGTGTTTGAGAAACTATTTTTGAATGATAAAGTGTTTTAATCATAACATCTTGAAGAAAGGAAAAAAATAAAAGAGGCCCAGTAAGGATGTCCTTTTTTGTTATCTTGTTTCATTGGATGTATGATCCCTACTGGGATATAATTTTGCCCAGAAAGCATAATTTTTACCTTGTACAAGTCAAAAGATACAAAGATCTATAGGCTCAACCAAGCTGTTTCTTTTTCTTACACACAGAAACTGTTAGAATCCACATCTGTATGTATGGAAACTAGCCTGGGGATAAGATGGGAAGAAAGAAGTTTCCAGGAAGAACAGCGAAAATGAGCCTAATTCAGAGAGAACTCTATCGCTTACTGTGTTGGGGAGAAAATTAGGTGGGACTCAGTGCAAATTTCATAAAGGTTTAGTGTTAGAGGACACAATAAAGTGAGATAGAACCACATGGAATTATCTGAATTCTTTCTGTTTTTTAAAGATATGGTTAACGCTGAAAATTATTTAGGATTCAGTAGAGTGTTTAAAAAACAGGATACTTAAGAAAAAGTAGGAAAGCAGAGTATTAAACAGAAATTGAATCACATTTCCTAGGGTGGGAGAGAAATAGTTACTTCTAGTAAAAGGTCCAAGGGTAGAGGATACAGGCAAAGTAGTGGATTGTAGTCCCCTCTCCTCCCCTCTCCTAATCACAGGGGTCCCAGCGCAGGCTGAGAACACAGTAGAGACTTAGAGGATACTTGAATGATCGAGGACTGAAAAAGGGCTCAGTGGTGGTATAATGAGAAGAAAAATTGACCTGTCAATTTTATTCCACATTTGAGCAGCTCTAATCAGGCATTTCTTCCTAATACTGAAATAAAACCTGCCTGTGCATACCTTTATTCACTGCTTGTAGTCCTGCCTTCTGGAATGGTATAGAAAAGTCATGCGTTTCCTCTAAATGACAACTCTTCAAATATTTAAAGACAGCCAAGTTACATCTCTATGGCCTCCGGTCCATTCTTAACCTGTCCCAAGGCATCTTTAATTTTATTCTTCATCTATTCTTCGTATGACCTGTTTTATAGATACTTTATTCTCTTGGCTTCTGGAGGCATTACAGTTGGTCAATAAGCTTTTGAAAACGTTGGCCAGAACAAAATACTTCAGATTTAGGAAGCCATTTCAAAATAGTGAGGGACCATCCTTGTCTTGGATGCTGTGCTTGGAATAGACAGAAACAAGCTTTCCCTTGAAGTTTGATAGCCACATCTCATCATCAGCTCAATCTGAACTTTCATTCAGTTAAATGCCGAGGTCTTTTTCATGCTGACTTTGTTAAGAAAACCTCCTTCATCCCACTCTTCTGCGGTTAATTGAAAAGTATTATCTTGAAACCTTATTCTGACCCCTATTAAAACTCATTTTATTTGTTCAGCTTAGTGTTCCATCACGATCTAAGCTTTTGAATCTTAATTTTTGCCACCAAAAGCATATTTTCTTACAATTGTGGCAGATGCTGATGTGATAAACATGCCTTCTGTGCTTAATAGAAATGTCAATTGAAATAATGAGGCTGCATTTTACATGTTAAATTAGAAAAAAGTACAGGAATGAGACAGGTGTCAGAGGAAGAGCCATTTTCATAAAGTATTGGTAGGAGTATAAACTGATGAAAATATCCTGGAAAACAATTTAACAATAGGTAGCAAAATGTCAAAGAATGCACGTTCATTTTTGAAGTGTAATTTCTCCTCTTGGAAAGAATGCAAAGGAATTAATCTGGTCAGAGAGAATAGGATATATATTATTTCAACACAATTTAGAATACTGAAAAATTAGAGAACTCTAAATGTATCAGTAGAAGGCTGAGTTATATTCTATGTAAGCCATAAAATGAAATATTAAACAAGCAGCAAAAGTGATATTTTTATTTGGCTAAATGGGGAAAGAACAGAATATATATCATGTGTATACATATATATTTTAAAGAAAAGTATGTGTGTGTGTGATGAGACCATAGTGAAATATCTGGAAGGCCATTTTAACGATGATTTTATATTGGTGGTAGAATCACAGATGATTTTTACATTCTTGTTTATGTTATGTAAATTTTCTAAAATGAATAAGTCTTAGTTTTATAATTAGGAGAAATTCAATTTTGGACTTGGTGGGGGAGGAAGTATAAGTGAATCCCAGTTTTCCTAACAGCATACCACAGGAAGTTCCTCTCTAGCGTGACACAAATGTTTACCAAACTGTCAGATCTGCACCAGAGTTACTACTTGAAATAACCACGTTACTCTAGCCAAAGCCTCTTTGTGTTCTGTAAAGTGGAGTCAATGCCCCTTCGTTTTTATTTTTTACCCTGTTGATTGTGTCTGAGGTTGGGTTCCCTGGAAACATACTCTGATATGGAGATTTGGCTGCCAAGGTTGATTGCAGAGTGCTCTCCTTTGGATACACTTGTATGGAGTATATACAGGACTGAGCAAAGGCAGAGGTTGAACAGCAATGCAGTTGCCACTGAGGTCTTTGTCAATCCTCTGAGGCTCTCAGATGCTGAGACAGCTATCCAGATATGTCCTGTACTGAGACAAAGGATCAGGCTGTGTTCTTTGGTCTTTTTAAAATTTTATTTTTAAAGTTTTTATGCACTTTTAAAAGGTTGCTTTCTATTTCTCTATTTACAGTTATTACAAAATGTCAGTCATATTTCCTGTGTTGCACGATACGTGCTCTGGCTTATCTCACACTCAAGAGTGTGTGCCCCTCACTCCCCTACTGTTACTGTGGTCCCACCCCGCCCAGCCACTGGTGTGTTCTCCATAGCTGTGAGGTGCTCTGGTCTTGACTAGTCATTGGATGTGGCTGCCTCACAGGGGACATAAAACTTCTGTGAGATAGCTCCCTTTGACTGAGGTCAGTTCTCGAGGAAAGATTCATCTGTCAGTCACCAGCTAACATTCTCAGTGGCTGGAGAGCGGAGTGCCTTTATCCTGAAGGAGAGAATCCGGGTGATGCCCCACAGGATCTCCTGAAGAAGGGTATTAGTGCACTCCCACCCTTTGCCCTAACTGTTTTTTTTTTTCAGTGAAAATAATTCTATATTTCCTCTCACAATCCCTTCCTCCTCCATCTCTCCACTTACAGATTCCTATAGTTAAAGCATCTTGATTCAAATATGATTTTTTTGAAGAGTTGAGTGAAGAGTTATTCATTATTTATATTTAATGAGTGTTTTCTACTGTGTGAGGCATTGTTCCACATGCTGAAAACACTGCAGGGAACAAAATCTCTTTCTCATAGGTCTTCTACTCACTCTTGGCCATACTGAAATTTTCATGTCCACCATCATTGCCAAGGCTTTGTCAATGGGCCAGGTTGACAGACTCTGCTTTTACGGTGAATCTCCTCCCTATAAGAAGTGCATTAGTCACACGTGGATACAGATTTCTGACTGCTTTCTTTGAGAACCAGTGTCTCAAATGTGTCCAGAAACTTGAATCCTAGCTGTGGGTTCAACTTTTAGTACACATCAACAAGTAAATGACGAGAAAGCAAACTAAAAGTAACTGCTTAACACCCTGCTGGTGAAATAGGCAATTGTCTGATGGCTATTCCCTTGCTTTCTATCATCACTTAAATCCAACCTAAAATCTCTTAGATTACTTCTGGGGATGTTTTTCCTAAATGAACAAACTTTAAAATAGCTTTCTTGACTCCTATTTGCTTGGCATCTCTCCTAGATAAGTACGATTTGCTTTCAAGTCTCAGTTTTACAATGAAATTGGGCAAGTAACTTTGTGCTAAGTTCAGTCTTTGAAAAGTGGGGAAGATTACAAAAATTGCTAAGATGATTTCTCTCAGTGGAAAAATTCTCACGTTTTGAGAAGTAAGGCCACACTATTTCAGATGTGATAAAAAATTATCTGCCTAACTACTAAAAAAAAAAAAAATCCTGTGTGGGAGAAATGAAACCAGGTGGATAGAATGGGAATGCCATATTTTTTCTAAATTTCTTTTTTTTTTCCCTCTAGACTTGGTAAGTAGTTAACTATAGAAACTAAATAAGCTTTTTAAGCTTGTAGTTATTTATTTGTGGATTTTCTTTTGTTGCTTTTAAATAAAAGTTTGGTGATTGAATTCAAATTTTTAAAAACTAACACTGCAGTGTTTATTCTTTCATATAAAAGTGGATGAGGATAATTGGTGTAACTGAGAGATATAATTCTGTTGACCATTATTTTCCCTCTAGACTTGGTAAGTAGTTAACTATAGAAACTAAATAAGCTTTTTAAGCTTGTAGTTATTTATTTGTGGGTTTTCTTTTGTTGCTTTTAAATAAAAGTTTGGTGATTGAATTCAAATTTTTAAAAACTAACACTGCAGTGTTTATTCTTTCATATAAAAGTGGATGAGGATAATTGGTGTAACTGAGAGATATAATTTTGTTGACCATTATCCCTATATTCAGGGTTAGAATCTCATTAAGCTCTTGTAAATATTTTGAAAATGACTGAGATACTTAGCAAAATGTTCATGCATTCATAGCAATTTTCTCTTAAAAACCAAGTGAAAGTTAATTATGTAAATTTATATCCTGACCCACTTTTTTGATTCAGATTAAGGGCCCTATATGAAACAAAACATGCTCACAAATCAGGTACTGTTTCTTCTTTTCAATGGAAAATTGTACTTCCACATTGGTAAAAATCCAAGGCTGGGAATGGTGCCATAAAATATTAAAATAATCAACAATAAAAGATACACAGCCGATTACATAAATTTATCAAGGTAAATCCCCCAACTTATCCTCATCTTGAAGTGAAAATTCTATTTAAATTTGTTGACCAATATTTTACAAAATCAGTCATTTCCATGCAAGAATATTTGGTATAGAACCAATAATGGGGCGGTTAGTACTTAGATTCATTTGTTCTGGTCATTCTTCAGCTTATCAGCACTTTCTCCCCAGATACTAATAAGAAATACATCAAGAAAATACCATAGAGACTTAAAATTTTAACCACCCAATTATCATTATCATGTTTATTATACCATCATCATTATCAATTCCATCAAAGCACTGCAAAATTCTTCAATAAAAGTGACATTTTAAGAATTTCTTACTGACAATAAATGTTTTTTTGAAACACAAATCAGTTCCAGCTCACTTAAATTAAAAGTATTTTTTGTTGTTTATTAAGTATCTTTTACATTTGTTATATTATTTCAAGAGTTTGTGACTAAGATATTAAAAGACAGAAGAATGTTCTTATTAGCATGGATGAAAAATAATATTAACTGGAAGAATGCCCCTTCAAACTTCTACTTAAAAGTTGGTTGAATTAGCTTCCTGGATATTAGTGAGGGTTCTCTAAGATGACAAAGAGAAGCTATTAATAATCAGCTTGGGGGGCGGGTGGGGAGGGAGGCTCAAGAGGGATGGGATATATGTATATGTGTAGCTGATTCGCATTGTTACACAGCAGAAACCAACACAACACTGGAAAGCAATTATCCTCCAATTAAAACTAAAATTAAAAAACTGCCTTGACAGATGTATAAAGCTATTAAAACCTGGTCCTCTGTCCTTTCAGGCTTCCATAACAAAATACCATGGACTGGTGACTTACAAACAACAAACGTTTTTCACAGTCTGGAGACTGGAAATTCAAAATCAGGGTGTCCACATGGTAGGGTTCTTATTTCTAGACCTGTTTAGTAGACAAAGCTAAAAAATACCCAACACTCACACACATGTGCACACATAAACACATGGACACATAAACACATACCACTAATGTTAAAAAAACCTTACAAGTTCAAAGATTTCAGGGCTTAAATTAAAAGCTATAGGGCTTTTAATTTAACCTGTTCTGTTTTATATTGATAGCTCCCTTTCTTCCACCATCAAAATCCCTAGTTCTCAGAGACCCAGGGAATAATAGAATTTGAAGATCCCATAATTATTCATTTACTTTATTTCACATAGCGGTCTCAGAATACCAATAATATTACCACAGCAATGTAATTACTAAGGACGGTTATTTTGAATATGTTTTTTCCTTATCGCTCCCTTTATGAGTTGTACCTTTTCTGTATTTTTAAATCATGTGGCCATTACATACAATATTACCTCCTTGTTTACCTTCATTTTTGCATAATTCATACACAGTTAACTTTAACCTTATCCACCAGTTCTTATATTGATATCTCTAGTTATTTTAGTTTTTGAAGCCTGTTTTCTAGTAGTTCATCAGAAATGGCCCATGAGAATAGTCTCTGAGCTCTTGAATGTTGATAATTCCTCTGTATCCTTTTTGAAAATCTGTTTTCTCTGGGTAAATATCTGTACCTCATATTTTCTTTCTTTAATAATCTTAAACATGTTATTCCATTTTTTTCAGCATAAAGTGTTGCTTTTGAAAAAGGTCTATTTTTTCCTTTGCTTATAAGTCATTTATTCTTTTTGCTTAGATGCTCAAAGGATTATTTCCATATTTTAATGTTCTATAACTTTACTACGGTGTGTCTTGGGGTGATTGCTTTACTATTATAAAGTGCATGGTATGCACTTTCAAAATATAATTTAAACTAAACTTTATTTTTATTTCTGGGATGTGTTCCTGAATTACAGTTTTTGTATTTATTTTGTCTCCCTCCCCTTCTTTTTAGCAACTCTATTATCATTGCAGATGATGACTGCAGCCATGATATTAAAAGACACTAGCTCCTTGGAAGAAAAGTTAAGACCAACCTAGACAGCATATTAAAAGCACAGACATTGCTCTGCCAACAAAGGTCTGTCTAGTCAAAGCTATGGTTTTTCTGGTAGTCATGTATGGACATGAGAGTTGGACTGTAAAGAAAGCTGAGTGCCGAAGAATTGATGCTTTTGAACTGTGGTGTTGGAGGAGAAGACTCTTGAGAGTCCCTTGGACTGCAAGCAGATCCAACCAGTCCATCCTAAAGGAGATCAGTCCTGAATATTCACTGGCAAGACTGATGCTGAAGCTGAAACTCCTTTGGCTTCCTGATTCGAAGAACTGACTCATTTGAAAAGACCCTGATGCTGGGAAAGACCGAAGGAGGGAGGAGAAGGGGATGACAGAAGATGAGATGGCTGGATGGCATGACCAACTCCATGGACATGAGTTTGAGTAAACTCCAGGAGTTGATGATAGACAGGGTGGCCTGATGTGCTGTGGTCCATGGGGTTGCAAAGAGCTGGACACGACTGAGCAACTGAACTGAACTGATTATCACTGTGACTTTTCTGTCTAACTTTAGTACTTGCCATTTTGGTTTTTTTTAAATATCATTTAAAAATATTTATTTATCTTTTAGGGCTGCACCAGGTCTTAGTTTCTGCCCTTGGCTTTTTCTAGTTAGAGTGAATGGAGGCTGCTCTCTAGTTGTGGTGCTCAGCCGTCTCCTTGCGGTGGCTTCTCTTACTGTGGAGCGAGGGCTCTGGGGCATGCTGGCTTTGGCAGTTGTGGATTAGTTGTTCCATGGCACATGGGATCTTCCCAGACCAGGGACTGGACCTGTGCTCCCTGCATTGGCAAGTAGATTCCTAACCAGCAGGGAAGTCCCCCTTTACATCTTTTGATTTTAAAACTTTTCCTATTTTTATCCTCTGTTACTCTTAAGGCATTCATTATTATGTACATTCATTCTTATAACCCTTATTTAGTAATTATTTCTGAATTAATTTTTGCTTTTCTTTAAAAGTTTTGCCTCCTAAGTTCTATTTCAGCTTTTCTAATGCTGGTTTTCATTTTTTTTTTTTTTTTTTTTTTCACATCTCTAATCACTGTTATAAAGCTGGTGGGTGTGTGCTAGGTCACTTCAGTCATGTCTAACTTTGCAACTACGTGACCTTTACAGTACATCAGGCTCCTCTGTCCATGAGATTCTCTAGGAAAGAATACTACAGTGGGTTGACATTTCTTCTCCAGGGGATCTTCCCAACCCAGGGATTGAACCTGCATCTTTTATATCTCATGCATTGACAGGCAGGTTCTTTATCACTAGCTCCACTTGTGATATGTTAAAGTCTTGTGAGAATACTCATTGATTTGGATGTCTTCTTCCAATCACCTTTTCTGGGATGAGAATTCCTTTTCTTTGGGAATTGACTCTACAACTTGTCAGTCATGCTTGCTTGGGAGCTGATATATGTCCTTGTTTCTGGTGAAACAAGTTCAGGCAATGAGTTCAGTCCCTTGATGCAAACTGAGTTCATCTCTGTGGCTTTTGACATTGTCCTTGAATTCAATGTCTTTATCATGACTACAGGCAGCCAAGTTTTCTGCCCCGTGAAGAAAGTTATTCTGCACTCTGTGAGAACAATAGAGCCCCAAATACTAAGAGACACAGACATGAAGATGGAGAAGGAATTCTGACTGCATTCGAGGTTATAGTTATTCCTGATGTCCAGATAGCTCCATGATTTCTCCCATCTTGGTTATTCTGCTTGATACCTAAGTAAATACCTTATTGCTAACTCTCACTATCTACATAGGTATATTTGAGTAGGAATCTGTTAACAGAAAGAAAATATCTTAGAATATTTTTACATGAATTTTTACACAAGCAATAATGAAGCCTGTAACATAATAAACACTTTCAAACCCTGTAAGAACCATTTTTTTTCTTTATTTCTGCCCCATTTTTCAGTGTCTTAAGGCCTCATCTTAGAGTATCCTCATTTAAGCTTCTTTCACTCAAACTGTTCTCATTTCTGCTTCACAGACAACTGTAAATCTTGGAATGGGTACACTTTCTCTTCTGCATACATACATACTTTTTTCCCCTGATGTTTAATTTCTTTGTGTTTTCCTTCTATGCCCTACTTGGGCTTTTCGAATTTGTTATTCAACATAATTTTCCTAATTCTCTGCAGTGTCTATTCTTCTCTTTACTGTGCCCAAAGCCAATTTTCATTTTTGCTATTGCATTCTTTTCTTATTCCAGCCAGCATCCTCTGTAAATCTGCCTTTATGTCAGCGTTTTTGTTTGTAGAGATGCCTGCTCTGGTTTTATAGAGTCTCTGAGATCTTTGCGAGGATACCGAGACCAAAATTATTATGTAATTTTGAAGAAAAGAATTTTCAGAGTCATGCCCTCCCTGGGTCTTTAGGGAAATCTTTGCTTCTCTTCCAGATGTTTTCTTTCCCTTACGTTTTAGTGGGCTCCATTGTTTATTTCGCTGACTGACTGGGGAAGAGCTATCCAGGATGGCATTTTTAACCAAGTTTGGTGTCCTTTGTCTCCTTTCTTCACTCGGTTCAGGCAGCTTTCCTCTTCTCAATCCAAGCCTGAAGGTCAGAAGGTGGCATTTCACTTTTCTTCTGTTTATAGTCGGAGAAGGCAGTGGCACCCCACTCCAGTACTGTTGCCTGGAAGATCCCATGGACGGAGGAGCCTGGTGGGCTGCAGCCCATGGGGTCGTCTGACGGGTGTTCATCACATACAGCTGTGCTAGGACTGAGGTGACACTGTGTTCGGGCTGCACTGGGCAACCAGCTGGCGTTCTCTGAACCATGTCATATACAAAGAAACACACTCATCTCAACAGTCCCGGCTCTCTTTCATCTCTTGTAATTTTTGTGTTTTTTTTTTTCAAACGCAAAACATCCCTTGCATGCTATCTTAATGTTCTTCTCTACTTCCTACTAATAGAATGGAAAAATAAAAAGAGAAAAGAGCTGATGAAAGTGACATAAAAGGATGACAGGTCTATGAAAATATTTACTTGCTTGTTTTCCTACAGAATCTAGCCATCATATTCTGGAGTTAGGTATACCAAAGGGAAATGAGTCAGAGATTTTTTTGCTTTTCTTTTCTTTGGTGAACATCTTTTGCTTTGGGGACAGATAATTAAGACATAAGGTCCTGTAATTTGCTTTTCAGCTTATCCTTATCGACAGTATATTGAGGGGAAATTGCATGGAAAATTTGGTACAATTTTTTTTTTTCTTTTGCTATTGTCAGTTTTTGTCTCCTTTTATTGTCATGAATGTTTTAATGGGAGATGGAAAAGTAGAAACATCTCACCTATATTCATCTTCCTTATTAAATCTCATTCAATTTTGAGGAATTGTACTAGTGTTTATGGAGGCCAAAAGATCTATTAGCAAGTTTAACATGTTTTTATTTTATTGCAAAAACAGAAAAACAGAGATAGCCTCTGTTCCGGGGCATAGACTCTCTATAGTACAGTGAGTAGTAGCATGGACATTGGAATCATATAGAAATAGGTTTAAATTTAGCCAACACCACTTTCTGTGACTTTGGGCTACTTATCCATTCTTAACTTCATTTTGTTATGTGTGAAATGGATGCAATAGTACTTAATTTATAGGGTTACTGTGAAGAATGTAGTTAGCATTGTGTTTGGTATATCACAAAAACTCAGGAGTTGATAGCCATGATCAATTATTACAAGTATGACAAAAGATATTATCTTTGAATTTCATGAGTGCATGTGAAATTCATAAGCCCTGTAGGTAGGATTATCTTATTCAATACTTTTAGAAAATATTTATGAGACACATAAACCATTATATGAGCTAGCATGTAATTATTTTAACAGTATGCCACAAATACTACCAAAAATAATTTTCCTGTGCTATGCACCTAACTCATATCTGTTAGCATGAAAATATACCCCTAGGCAATTTGTATAGGAAGTGATTATTTAGTTACTCAATTAGGAAAGTGGCAATTGATTCACACAGAGTAGATGTCTAAAATAAAATTGTTAACTTGCTTTCCCTACAGGCAAAATGGTCTCTTTTAAGACAACAACAATTTCCCACATAAGAAATAAAACAAAAAGTTCTCAATAAAAATAGGAAAACAAGTTTGCACTATTTGTGCAGAGTTTTGTCAGAGTCCAGCTGAGGAAGGTCGGTCAAAACACCACGTGAGTGCATCCAAAAGCAGACCAGCAAAATCCCTGCTCATAGCCAGTGGGTCTCAAGGTCATAGAGCTTTGTCCTGCCTTGGCAGGATAGGCATTATGGATCAAAGAACATAATTTACATCCAAACTGGCATAACTCTGGAAACAGAATACACATATATTCTTGTTAATCTCACTAAACCATTTCATGTGCCAAGAAAGTTACTAACTGTATCCACCTAAAGCCAATTTTTGATTATACAGGAATGAATTGCATAATTTATCACTTATCTGGCTATATTGTTGCTTCTCCTTTTCTTCTTCCTCGGCTTCTCAATCCTGCTACAATCTGTTAATTCCTCACCCAGGGAGTTAGCTCTCTTCCGTAACTGAAGTTTTATTAGTTCACCTCTGATAGCCACTTGTATAAGATATTTGAAAAAGGAGATATTTAAAACTATAATTTTTAACAGGGTGTTTAAATATATGAATTTCATTTATCTGACTATTTTCCTTAAAAATTGCAGAATGTATTTTTATTTTAAAACATATCCAACTTCATGCAGTGTATTGAAAAAGAGAGTAAAAGGACCAAGTTTAGCAAATGCTAAGGATGTGAAATAGAAATGACCATCAATTAGGGAGGAGCTGTCGGTTCAGAGAAAAACTGACTTCTAAGGGGATTCACTGCCTTGGACACAGAGCAAGGTGAACTAGGCAGTTAACACATCCTTTTGATATCTTCGAGTCTCAGCATAGTTAATTGTGAGGTGTGGTTCAAATGTAAACTCTATCTAATGTTTACATAGATTCTTCTAATGAGGAGTCTCAGAAAATGCAGGGATTGAAAGTTCAAAGCAGCACAGGAAATGAGACTTTGCTTGGAGAAATTAAACATAGTCTTGCAGAACAGGTAAAATTCTGAGTGAAGGGAGCAAGGCAACATAATGTTATGGATAACAGCTTAAAGCCCAGAGCTAGACTATCTGGATTTGAAACCCAGCTCTGCCAATTACCTCGTGTGTTACATTTTTGTTCCCCAGTTTTCTTATCTGTGAAACTGGTGTGATAATGATGATACTTACCTAGTGTGGTTTTAAGGAGTAAACGTGTAAAATGCTTTGTTGCTAGTTGTTTAGTCGCTAAGTCATGTCCAACTCTTTGTGACCCCATGGACTGTAGCCCTCCAAGTTCCTCTGTCCATGGGATTTCCCAGGCAAGAATACCAGAGTGGGTAACCATTCCCTTCTCCAAGGGATCTTTCTGACCCAGGGATCAAACCCTTGTCTCCTGCATTGCAGGTGGATTCTTTACCACTGAGACACCAGGGTAGACCCAGCAAAATGCTTAGTATTATCCTTAGTATAGCCTTAATACTTACGAAGTAAGTTTTGGGGAGAGAAAATCAATTCTTAAATAACCTCGACAGTTTTGTGCTAAGGGCATTTACTTTATATATGGGTGCTTATTAGCTGACTGTTACTCTAACTTGGATATTATGTAGTCTGGAGAAGAAATGAAAATTAATTTAAAAATCTGTGTTTTAATTTGTGTATAGGATTAAACAATGAAATGGATTAAAAATAAATCCACTGTTGAATCTTTGTACCAGTCACAGGAGATCTATAGGTTGTCACAACAGTTCATCTGAGTTTGAACAGCACAAGCTTCCCTAAAGTCCCCAAGAAGGCCAATAAGAAGACTATTTGAAGGAAGGACATCTGAGTCTCCCATGGTAGGACCCAAACACTCACAAAGTATTGTAAACAGTTGCACACAATTCTGGAAGAGGAAGCTGTAAGAAAGTGTAATATCTAGCTTGAGCTCCTGTGGTGTGAAGAACTGGACTGGATGGATGGGGGATATCACTGCAGCATAGTACTGTGACAGGTAGGTTTATCCCCAGTTGTTTATTCTCTGTCCTATGCTTTGGCTAGTGAGATGTGAGTGAATATGGTAGCTGTCTCACCCAATTGAAGCTTAAACAATCGAGTGCATCATCTTGAGTCTTTTCTTTCTGCCTTTACCATAAGGATAGCAAATCTCAGATAGTGGCATCTGGATTTGGGAATGGGAATACACGTGAATCATGCTGAGTGCAGCAGGGCCCAAGTTAACAGGAAGAAAAAGCAGGGGCTTGTCATCAGCTTCTAAGAGTTTTGGGCTGTTTGTTCCTGCAACAAAAGTTGACATGTACAGTATTGCTTGGCACAGTTTCCTCTTCCCAACTCCTTGAGGACATGGTCTAAATGGTCTAGGGCAATTTGTGATGTCAAAAAAACACTTTGGTGCATTAGTCAAAATTTATTGTCTTTATTATCATATCCAGGATGCCCTCATGATGTAAAACTAGTAAATCTAAGCATTTGTTCATCAATACTCTAAATTTGGGGCCCTTTTTGTTTATATCTTTGAGGGATTGGTAATAAGTTTGGGGGACAAGCATCTGTTATCTTTTTCTACTGAAGTTGAAGTACAACATATATTGGTGGCACTTGAATTATAATAATTTATTTGAAGTAGATGGAATGATAATAACATTTACTTTATATTTCTACAGCTTCTTTGGTCTAAGGCAGTCAGAGAACTCTTCAAACAGTGTCTCACTGATTGCTCTAATTCTTCCACAAGCAATGAGGTAGCTGTAATTATTGTACAGTGTTTGCAAATTGGATACATGGGAGCTAGTGAAAGATGATGCTGGGCAATAAAGTATCTGGATGTTTGAAATTACATAGGCAAAGTATCAATGACCAATTACATTTAAAATAATTTCTATAATGTGCTCAGTCCTACTCATTGTGACCCCATGGACCGTATGTAGCCCACCAGCTTCCTCTGTCCATGGAATTTTCCAGGCAAGGATACTGGAGTGGGTTGCCACTTTCGACTCCATGGGATTTTCCCAACCCAGGGTTAGAACTCGAGTCTCCTGCATTGGCATGTAGATTCTTTACCACTAGCGCCCCCTGGGAAGCCTCACTTTCTATTGTAAACTAGGATATATACTACACTATTTTTTGGACAAGTGGAGTTCAGCTTTATAGTGGAAGAGAGCAGGTTAGTGATCTCATTACAAGATGAAGCATCTGTTTTCAACCCTACCATGAATATTTCAATGCATTTCCTTGCCTTCCTTGTAGTTTCCTTAAATTCTCTGTAAAAGTGATATAATTTGCTTTTTTTCTCATTTCATTCATTGGAATTTTTAAAAAGTTTTCTTTGTGGTTAAGTACATGATTCAGTTATAAACTTTTAATAGTTTCAAGAGAGCAATGTATAGTCTTGGTTAACATGGTACATGGTTTTAGACATTTCTATCAAAGTAGATTTTTTTTCCTTGTGAATTACATTTCTTTAGACCCTTAATTATGTTTTCTCTGTTTGATTTATTAGGTTCTGAAGAGACATATTAAGATCCTTCACCGTGATCATGACTGCTGTCAATATTTTTCCTCCATTGAAGATCTCAGCACTATTCCCTACTCCAGTTCTTTTTCTTGATGATTTCAGCATTCCTGTAGATTAACCATTCAACACCCTTTTCTCTTATTATCAATTATTTTTTATTCCACTTGTCCTCAGCCACCCTCTCCGCCTTTATCAATACTTTTAAAAACTGTCATTACTAATAATCAAAATGGTTTCAAAAGCACTCCCACTCCTGTCACTGCCAGGGCTACACACTCACCTGCACGGTGCCTGTATGTTCTTCCTTGCCTTCTCTTAAAATGATGGATCCCTGCTTCTTTCAAGAGCAACCTCTTGCTTTTGTAGTCTATCCTTCGTTTACTTTTCTACTCATGGATTTGTTTGCTCTTTTCCAGCAAGTCTTCTTTCTCTTTCCTTCTCTCCAGCATCACTAATCTTTTCCTTTTTACCGATCATTCCCATCCACATACACACAGACTGTAAAACTCCTACGAAAACACAAGCCTTTCTCAGATTCCCTACTTCCCCCTGACCCCCCCAGAATACTGTGCCCTTTCTCTCCTATCTTGAAATATTCACCATGTCCAGCACTCATTCTACATTTGCTCTTGAACCCATTCTTCTCAGACTTTGTCATTCTAGTTCACCAGAACTATTCTTTTAAAGTTACCGATGACCTCCATGTTACCAAATCTAGTGATCGGTCCTTAGTCTCCACCTTCAACCACCTGGCAGCATTTTTACTATAAATAATTGTTCCTTCCTTGAAATACTTCACTTAGCTTCTGGGACACTGCACTCTCCTGATTTTCCTTTGCCTCCCTCTCTGTTTTTATCTGTCTCCTTCTGAGCGCCCCTCTTCTTTTTGTGCCCAAATGATGGAGTGCTCCAGGGCTTGAAGCCATTTATCATCTCTGTATACAAGATTTTTCTGGTTTTCTCAATGGAGTGTGTTACAAGTCTTTATATATTGACAACCCCTGAGTTAGTCTCTCAAGTCTTGGCTTTTCCCCTGAGCTCTAGGCTTATAAATAAACTTTCTGCCCTTTAGATGTCTAATAGGTATTTCAAATGGAATTCTTGCTTTTTCTGTTCACATCTGCTGCTCTCCTAGTCTTCCATCTCTGTGACACTATCACAACTAATTATCTATGCCAAAAATCCAGGGGTTATCTTTGATTTCTCTCTTTCCCTCATACTCCACATCAATCATTTTTTTTTAATTTTCAATTTTTCTTTTATATTTTTAATTTTTATACAATTTTAAAGGTTAGTTTTTGATTTATATTTATTACAAAATATTGGCTGAATTTTCTGTGTTGTACGATATATCCTTGGGCTTATCTTACTTCCAACAGTTTGTGCCTCTCATTTCCCCACTGCTCCCTCCTTTCCTCTCCCCACTAGATGGTTCCCTGTATCTGTGAGTCTGCTTCTTTTGGTTGTATTCACTAATCTGTTGCATTTTTAGATTCTACAAACAAGTGATACACAGTGTAAGTCTTTCTCTGTTCATGACATGTCACTTACCATAATGCCCTCCAAGTCCATCCCTGTGGCTGTAGATGGCAAAACCAGTCTTGTCTTTTAAATATAACCCAGATTCGGTTACTTCTCAGCACTTCATGGTCTGAAACACCACCGTCTCTCTTTTGATTCCTACCAACCTCTTGGAACTCCTTTTCTTTGCTTTCACTTTTCTCTCCCTTCAGTCAGTTCTCTAGAACAGCCGTAGGAGTGATCTTTTACAGATAATAACTGCTTAAAAATCTTCCAGTGGCTTCCAGTTTTCTTAATGAGGAAAGCTTCCCTTCAGTGGCTCACAAGGCCTACCTGGCCTGGCCCTGACTCCCCTCCAGGCACGTCCTACTCTGCCCAGCAGTCAGCTCCAGCCACTGCACTTTCTGACTGCTCTTTGAACCCTGAAGGCTTGCTCCTGCCTTAGGGTCTTCGTGCTTGCTCCTCACACCTGCAGTTTGCTGCCTCCAGAGCCCCATACTGCTTTCTAGTTTTTCTGACTCTTTGCTTAAATAGCACTTTTTAAGAGCGAGCCCCTTGCCCCTTTTATAGCTCCTTTTTAAAATACATATTTTTGATGTCAACTATTTTTAAAGTCTGTTGAATTTGTTACAATATTGATTCTGTTTTATGGTTTTTGGTTTTCTGACTGTGAGGCATGTGTGATCTAAGCTCCCCTACCAGGGATTAACCCTTACTCCCTACATTGAAGGGCAAAGTCTTAACTGGTGGACCTCCAGGAAAGTCCCAAGAGAGACCATCCGTGATAATCATTTCCTAAATAATTTTCAGTACCATCCTCTCATCTCTCATCCTGCTTTATTATATATTTCTTTGTTTATTGACTATTTCCTTCTATGCTGAAATATAACAAGTTCTAATGATTGTGAGAAATGTGTCCATCATGTGAGAATCAATCTAGTCACTGGTGTCTCTCTACTTAGTAATGCTTAGCAGATTGCATATACTCAGTAGACATTTGTTGAATGACTATATGCATAAATTATTTTTTGACATTGGCATATAAACATCATTGTGTGCTCTTTGTATTATAAATTTTATAATTTAAAAATTTCCTTTGTTTCAGCTAATGTACTGCTTATGACTTCAATATTATGCTGCCTGTTTTCTTTTTATTTATAGTGGATCACTCAACCTTGGTGCCTCTTTTTGTTTATTAACTTTTATTCAAAGTGATATCTCCTATTTCACTGCTGATTTGCCAGGTTCAGATCAGATTGTTCCATGGCAGTAGTGGTTTAGCAGCAGCTAACCTACGTCGGACACGACTGAGCAACTTCACTTTCAGTTTTCACTTTCATGCACTGGAGAAGGAAACGGCAACCCACTCCAGTGTTCTTGCCTGGAGAATCCTAGGGACAGGGAGCCTGGTGGGCTGCCATCTCTGGGGTCGCACAGAGTGGAACACGACTGAAGTGACTTAGCAGCAGCAGCAGCAACCTACATCAATAGCTGTAATTCTTTAGATCCAGTGTTTTTCTTGAAGTAAACCTCTTGAGTAAGAGTCTTCTCCTGTGGCCTGGCTGGCTGTGGGGTGAAGAAAAAGGCTGTAATCGGTAGGTCCTCCTCGTTTGCTTTTGTGAAGTTCAAATATTATTTGTGTACAGGATTGAGGATGGGTAGAGATGGGACCTTAAGTCATATTGCTAGCAGATGAGCATGTTTTTCAATTGCCAAATCGTGTCTGACTCTTTGTGATCCCCTGGACTGCAGCACGCCAGACTCCCTTGTCTTTCACTGTCTCCTGGAGCTTTCTCAAACTCATGTCCATCAAGTCAGTGATGCCATCCAGTCATCTCATCTTTTGCTGCCCCCTTCTCCTTTTCCCTTCAATCTTTCCCAGCATCAAGGTCTTTACCAATGAGTGGGCTCTTCGCATCAGGTGGCCAAAATACTGGAGCTTCAGCTTCAGCATCAGTTCTTCCAGTGAGTGTTCAGGGTTGATTTCCTTTAGGAGTGACTGATTTGATCTCCTTGCAGTCCAAAGGACTGTCAAGAGTCTTCTCCAGTACCATTGATAGTCCTAAAAGGTTGATCAGAAGGGAACATTATTCACTAAACTCATTTATGAATGGATCCTAGTATTGAATGACTGTACACGATAGAAGTCTGGGTATAATTTACCCATTTCCCATGAATCCTGTGGTTGAACTCCTCTCTCAAAATCATTTTCACAGCAGTTATTCTAAGCTGGGACCAAGACTGTCATTTCTCTCTCATTTTAATCCTTAATATTTCTGTCCAAGTCCCATCTGCCCTCATCGCTGAATGGGGAATGTCAGGCAGCTGTAAATAATAGAAGACTACAGTGTATTCATAGCCAGCTGGTGACACATCCAATATGATGATTTTTGAAAATTGCCTCACATGCATACAGTCACGGAGTACTTTCTCATGTCATCAACCCTAAGTCAGTTGCCGATAATCTAAAACCAATTCCTCATTTTTCCAGACAAATGTGTCATTCATCTTAATGTTTTTCTTGACAAAGGCAACTAAGCTAATTGTCTCTGGTCAGGTTAATAAAACAATAAAAGAAATAAAAATTAGAAGTGGCCAACTGGGGATTTTTTTATCCCACTTAAATCTTATTATAAACTTACTACTTGAAAAACTCAAGTGTAATACATCGGTAGGTAGGGGAAGGTCCAATTTTGATCATCAGATCCGATAATGAGAGCAGATTCTGAGATATAACTACTGATTGTATTTATTTATTTAATGAGGGCTGTGTAAACTCAAGCCTACTAGACACTGAAGCTTGTCTAACTGAGCTTTACACAATCAATTCAATTTTCTTGAACTTTTATATTTTAGAGAATTTGCTGATTAAGTTACTATTCTTCTCTGTATATTGGGAATATAATAAAAAAATAAAAACAAAATCCTCAGATTAAATGAAAGAGCTGGGAGGACTTCCTGCCCCTGCTCTGATAGTTAGGTTCTCTTCCTGGCCAATCTGTCAAATTTTTGAGCACTTTCTAAATATTCACTCACTTGTTTACTCACTTACTTATTTGTTCATTCTATGTGTTAAAACAACTAACTGTTCTGAGATCTGAGGATAGGTCAGTGAGCAAAATAGATACCTTCTTACCCTATGGAGCACTCCTTTTATTAAGGGAAACCAGTATTTTAAAAATAAGCAAACAGAGAATAAAAAGACAATTGCTCATATATGTGTGAAATAATGTCAGTTCGTGAAAACTGCTACAGGGAAAAATAAAACTAGACTCAGTGGGTAATCTACCTCACTGTAAAAGAGAAAACCTTTTGTTTTTCAGCTGTGTGATTATTAGTGTGACATCCCACTGAAAAGATACGCCAATTATCATGTTGATAAACAGAAAGCCTTGGTTTCTTGTTTGTTTGTTTGTTTCTCAGGATAATGGTTTCATGAGAGATTACCCAGAATGTCCTGGAGGCTCTTATTAAAAACTCAGATTCCTGGGTCCCACCCATAAAACCATATTAAACAGACTATTAAACCATAATCTCAAGGGATCAGGCCTGAACTTGTGTGCCTTTGAGCGAGAACCCTGGCTAACTGGATATGCTGCCAGGCTGGGAGTTACTGCAGCTACGTAAGGAATGAAAAGGACATTAGGCACAGTCATTCTCTTTATTACTGGCACATGGAGGAATCTGTTAGGAGCAAGTATAGACAGTTTGTGGCTTTTATTGACTTCTCCTCATGCTTAGGCTCTCTAGGCAGGAAAATGTCAGAACCAGTTTCATGAGCTCAATATAGAACCTTAGTTACCGAGGCTCCTGTAGCACCTCAATATTACTTTAAGGTCAAACCAGGCAGGTGTTTTGATGGATCGGGTAGCAGTTTACAGCTGGACACGACTGTGATGTGATTTGATCTTCTAATTCTCTGTACTGGATACACAAGGATTCGACTCTTAGATGAGCTGTGTGTGTGTACCCATGAAACAGAGAATAAAAAGACAATCGCTCATATATGTGACGTGGCTTTATTGTCAGAACTATAGAGCCTTAATAGACAAGACATGGACCAAAACTTCAAAAAGGACAAGTGATAATAATTTTGTTGGTGGTGTTGCTTTTTAGTTTATTTTTTAATTGGGGGTTAATTGCTTTACCATATTGTGTTGGTTTCTGCCATATATCAACATGAATTACTTAGAGATTTATGCATATTCTCTCCTTCCTGAACCTCCCTTCTGCCTCCCACCACCTCCCACCCCTCTAGGTTGTCACAGAGCACTGGATTTGAGATCCCTGCATCATGCAGCAAATTTCAACCGGCTGTCTAATTTTACATATGGTAATATATATGTTTCAGTGCTGTTCTCTCAGTTTGTCCCACCCTCTCCACCCCCTGCGCCCACCATGTCCACATATTTTTTTTTCTTTATGTTTGCAATCATAATTTTTGACTGATGTTCCTCAATTTTTAATAGGACTTTGGACAATAATCCCGCATAGAGCAAATAAGTTTGTGAATTACCTAGTGTCTTATTTGTGATCAGTAAGTCTCAGAGGACACATCAGGAGGTTATATTGCTTGAGGTTAGAGATTATATGGAGCTTCTAGTGATTGTGGCTATGTTTTGTGGTGGTGGCTTGCAAATCTGCCTTCATACTGATAAGTTACCTGAGGAGCTTAAGAAAATCTCCCTCACCTCCAGATATTCTGAATTGTTCTGAGGCAGAGCCTACTAGGCAGTTGATTAAAAAAGAAGAAAACAAGCCTCCTAAATGACTCTAAAGTGTGGTCCAAGCAGAGGGCTGCTCCCCTGTGATGCCTTGATCTTCATGGATCTTCACAGGAGCAGGCCTTGTATGTTCTCATTCATCTCATCTTTTTTACCCAGTTTTCACATTTAACCAGAAGCAAAGCACATATTAGCCACCCTAGATACTTGTCAGGGATTGGACCCTTGAATTCACAACCACTCAATTATCTATCAGAAGTTGACTTAAAAATATTATTGAAAATTATTCAATAAAACCTCACTGGGTTTCAGATAAGGGGAAAAATAGCCCCCACAAGTATTACTAGAAAACAGATAATCAGTAGTACCTAGTTTTTAACCACTAGCAGAATTTCTTATTGATTATAAACTCTCTTTTTTTATTCAATTCTGTGTATTATCTTGCAGTATTAAAAAATTTTTTTACATACAAAAATCCCCTATCAATACACTTCAATGATAAGCTTTTAAAAACAGGGACTGTATCTTTTATGTCTCTAGTCTTTTATATTTCCTTAGAATACAAATGGTGCCAGGAATCTAGTAGGTGTGTGATAAATATATTTAAAAGAATGAATAAATCAGTGAATGAACAATTGATTCTTGTGTTTCAGGTGACAAGATTAATTGTACCACCAAAGAATAATAAATATTTTAGGAACTTTTAAAGAAATTTTAAGTAAAAAAATAAAAGCAAGTACCATAAGCTGTATTAAAAAAGCAAAATTAATCCTGCTAATGACATCTTTCCCTAGGTAGAACCTTCTTCGTCTTCTTTCTGCTGAGTATTCTGGGCTCCATACTTTTAGCAAGTGTGTAGCTAAGTGAGAACCTGTATGCCTGCTTAGCAGGAGTGATGGATGGCAGTTTATCAGTTTCTTCCTATACTGGTGGCTGAAACTTATGGCTCTCAGCACTTGCCACTTGCTGGTGATTGATGGGTTTGTTTACTACTTCTTCCTTTGGTCTGGAGGGAGATACTGAGTGGGGTTTCTGCCAGCACTCTGGAAGGTTTGGCTCAGTCCCAGAGCCAAGAGCTCTGCAGCCCAAGCTGTGTTTATACCACCGAAGCCCTTGGGCTTTTTGGATTTTAATCACTTTCCTAACAGATGTATTTCTGTTAGGATGGACCAGGCATTGAAACTTGCACTCCACTCATTAAAACTTAAACTCTGCTTGGTTATAATGCAGTGTTTATTTGTTTATTTTTTGCCTCCAACAGAGAAATTAAATGGAAACTGTTTCTTTCAATCTGATTGCTATTTCCACTGTTATATTTCTGGCCAAAATTAGAGAGACTACTGAACTGAGGAGAAGGGGACGACAGAGGATGAGATGGCTGGACGGCATCACTGACTCGATGGACATGAGTCTGAGTGAACTCCGGGAGTTGGTGATGGACAGGGAGGCCTGGCGTGCTGCGATTCATGGGGTCGCAAAGAGTCAGACACGACTGAGCGACTGAACTGAACTGAACTGAACTGTAATGTCAGATTATTAATAACCCCTTTTGCTTGAACAAGAGGGTTAAATGGAAACAAATGCATATATAAGTTAACATGCTGCTCGCTATCTGTGAGAAAGGAAAATGTGTGTGTGTACTTGAATAATTATGCTTTACACACACAAGCAACATATCTTTACTTTCCGTTATATGACAGGGTCCATAGTGTGTTAATTGCAAACATGGGCTTTCACACATAAGGAGGAGTTACTTTTAATTTCATAGAACCGTCCTGTGAAAAAGGAGGGTGGGAAATCAAGTCAAAATTAATAAAATGGTTTCTGTACTTTTTACTAACAGAAACCATCATATACACAGTTTGATAATTGACTTGCATGGCTTTGTTTGCCAAGAAGCCTCTCTCTCTTTTTCACTTCTCCTGTTTTGCTTATTGCCTTCTCTGAAAAGCCCATGGAAACCAGATCTGGTATTTTTATTGTGTTGAAATGATTCTGGTAAAAACAGGTTCTAAATAAACACGACAGGTGTCAAGAAAAGCAGCTGGATCTGGTTTAGATGTCTAACAGATGGGAAAACATTAAACTGGAAATGGAAAGAAAGAACCTTGGACTGTCTGATGCAGACCCCATTGCAACTGTGAATTTTTGACCATTTCCAAGAGCTGCTAGCCACCAGCCTTCATCAAACTGTGATGCTGAGTTGGAAGTGAAAAAGACAAGAAAATTAAACTAAGAGCCATGTCCCTTAGAAGGACAGAAGGGGAAGGATGAAGCTATATCTAGTTGAATCAAAATTTTAATTAGAAATATATAATTCTTTCCTGAACAACTCTTTGGTGAATAAAGTTTCTTTATAATAAAATTGCCTGTGCTATAATAACTAACAAATAAAATTCATAAATTGTATAAAGCGATGCTGTTAAGTTTCCTATCCTGTAACTTCTGATTCTTCAGGCCATATGAGTCAGGACTTGAAAACTGGCAACAATAATGAATTATTTCACTAGCTCTAGTCTTTGCAGAATCTTCCTGTATCCCAGTGTTTCGGGGAAAAGTCCAAGGCGTGTTTGGTCTAAGTTCACCAAGACACCTTTTTAAGCTTTACCATTTCTTTGGTTTTTGCTCTTATTCTTAACTTCCTACAGTGCCTCAGTAAGTCTTGTGAGGATGCCCTTCAAGTGCTGCCACTATTTACAGTGTGTGCATGAGTCAGTACACTGGGATTCTGTTGGTTGTAAGTGACAGAAACTCAGTTTAATTTCACTTTGATTGATTAGCTGATGAAATTCAACAGCAGGACAACAGCTGTTTCAGGAACAAGAGGAGTCAAGGAATCCAGCCCTGCCAGGAGTCGCCCTCTAGTTTTTCACATTTTTGCCTTTGCTTTCTTCTTATCTTTAGCCTGGTGGCTCAGCTGGTAAAGAATTCACCTGCAATGCAGGAGACCTGGGTTTGATCTCTGGGTGGGAAGATTCCCTGGAGAGGGAATGGCCACCTCACTCCAGTATTCTTGCTTGGAGAATTCCATGGACAGAAGAACCTTGTGGGCTACAGTCCATGGGTCTCAGAGTCAGACTCTACTGAGCGATTAACACTTTCATTTTCTTATCTTCAGACTAGCTTTCTGTTATTCTCCACATTACATGTTGAGAGTTTCTTATGTTTGTATTTTGTAATCCAGGCACAGCAAAGAGGCTGCCAACCCTCTGAATTCTAGAACTACCAAGACTTGGCTCAGTGTGGATCAGGGCTCTAATCTGGATCAATTAACTGTAGCAGTGGAGGAATAATATGATGATGGGCTCAGCTTGAGGTAGGGCCCCATTCCTGGGTCATCAGTGGTGGTCAGGGAGCAAGCTAACACAACTGCTAAACAACATGTGGTCAGAAGTCGTGTCTGATTCCACACTGCTGAATCCGGGGCACTTAGCATAGACCTCCTTACTAGTAGGTATTTTAAAAAATTGTAGAATGAATGGATTGTGTGTGTGTGTAGCACAGAGAGGTGGGGAGCAGGGATATGAAAGGGTTTCCCTGACAGGAGATCGACCAAGACGGTGGAGTAGAAAAACCCTGAGCTCACATCCTCTTATAAGCACACCAAAATCACAGCTACCTGCAGAACAACCATCGGCAAAAAAGGCTAGAACCTACCAGAAAAAATCTACAACTAAAGACATTTGGAAGGAAGCACAGCCAGAAGGGTAGAAGGGGCAGAACTGTGATACAGTTGAGCCTCACACCCCCTGGGGTGGGAGTAGCTGGGGGTGCTGACCCACAGACTGGAGAAAAGCCACACTGCAGAGGTGCTCCTACAGGAATGAGAGTCCTGAGCCTCGTGGCAGGCTCCCTAGTCCAAGGGACCTGAATCAGGAAGGAATTTGGATTTGAAAGCCAATAGGACTTAATTTTGGAGCTTCCCAATTGGTGCTAGTGGTAAAGAACCTGCTCACCAATGCAGGAGACATAAGAGACACAGGTTAGATCCTGGGGTTGGAAAGGCGCCCTGGAGAAGGGCATGCCAACCCTCTGAAACATGACTGAAATGACTTAATATGCAAGCATGCACTTGCCTTTTAAAACATCTGAACCTAGTACCAACACAATATCAAAAATCTTGAAAAATAGAGAAAAGAATAAAAAATTACAAATGTTCACCATCTTAATGAAAAAATATTCAACATTTTGTGTATATAGTAATTTCTCTCTGTGTTTCCCCCTAAACATAGTTTTTAAAAGTGACAACAAATATAAAATAGCTTTAATCACTTGGCTACTTTTTAATCTCTCTTGTTTTACTTATTCTTGTGTATGCCTTTTATATATCCTGGCATGGTCTTCATAACCAATTGATACATTTTAAATGTAAATTAAGTTAGTATTTAATTATGTTTGCACCCCATGATCCATAATGCTTCCATCTTTGATTTTAACATCTGGTAAAAACAGTGTCATTCTTTATATTTTTGGGCTCCAAAATCACTGCAGATGGTGACTGCATCCATGAAATTAAAAGACGCTTACTCCTTGGAAGGAAACTTATGACCAACCTAGACAGCATATTGAAAAGCAGAGACATTACTTTGCCAACAAAGGTCCATCTAGTCAAGGCTAGGTTTTTCCAGCGGTCATGTATGGATGTGAGAGTTGGACTGTGAAGAAACCTGAGCACCGAAGAATTGATGCTTTTGAACTGTGGTGTTGGAGAAGACTCTTGAGAGTCCCTTGGACTGCAAGGAGATCCAACCAGTCCATCCTAAAGGAGACCAATCCTGGGTGTTCATTAGAAGGACTGATGCTGAGGCTGAAACTCCAATACCTTGGCCACCACACGTGAAGAGTTGTCTAACTGGAAAAGACCCTGATGCTGGGAGGGATTGGGGGCAGGAGGAGAAGGGGACAACAGAGGATGAGATGGCTGGATGGTATCACCTACTTGATGCACATGAGTTTGAGTGAACTCCAGGAGTTGGTGATGGACAGGGAGGCCTGGCGTGCTGCGATTCATGGGGTCACAAAGAGTCAGACACGACTGAGCTCAGTCGCTGAACTGAACTGAACTGAATAAAGCTTCTAACAATGGAATCCGTTTTTAGAAAAATTCTCTTTAATAATAGATGTCATGCCACAGTCAGTTTGGAGCTCAGATATCCCCTGATAACTGAACAGGATCATAAGATGGAACAATTTTGCTGTTTGCAATTGTCCCAAACAGTCATCTATCAAAGACTTCAGTTGGATAGTGATATAATCTCATGAAAGGGAAAAGGAGAGAGGAAACATTTTATTTTATTTAAGATACATAGCTTTAGCAATTTATGAATTGAGAGAAAATTTGCTGCTCAGTGGATATTTTGAGGCTTATTTTCATCTCTCACTCTATTTTTTTAATGCTCTCTCCTCAAATCTCAAAATATTTAGATAATTTCCTTTTCATTGATCATCTGGGTAGAAAGGACAGCATTTCACAAATCTCAGCATGCAGAAAGTAAATTAGCACAATCAGTATTGTCAGCTCATCTTTCAAGTAAAAATAATTTTCTATGAAAAGAGCAACCATTTCAGGTTACAACTCAAACAATGGCCCAAATGCTTTTCCTTGAGATCAACATGGTATGCAGCAGAATGCTTTAAAAGTTGGTAAAAGAATCAATCTCAAACGTTCTCATCACAAGAAAAAAATTAGTAATTCTGTGTGATGATGGATGGAAAGACTAACTGTGGTGCCTATTTAGCAATTTATAAAAAATATTGGCTCATTATGCTGTACACCTAAAACTGATACATGTCACATATATCAACAACAAAACCAAGTGCTTTAATTGTGTGTCCCATTTCTGCACACAGAATATTAAAGCTGTGCAATTTAGGGCTTGAAGTATTTTTTAGATTTTTTTAATTTCAGTAATTTGCTGCTAAGTCACTTCAGTCGTGTCCAACTCTGAGCGACCCCATAAACGGCAGCCCACCAGGCTCCCCGTCCCTGGGATTCTCCAGGCAAGAACGCTGGAGTAGGTTGCCATTTCCTTCTCCAATGCATGAAAGTGAAAAGTGAAAGTGAAGTCGCTCAGTTGTGTCCAACTCTTGGTGACCCCATGGACTATAGCCCACCAGGCTCCTCCATCCATGGGATTTTCCAGGCAAGAGTACTGGAGTGGGGTGCCATTGCCTACTTCTTCCTAATTGTAGATGATGAAATGAGGTTCTGAGGTCACAGCACTGACTGGGGACACAGTCAGGATTTAAATGGACAGCTGATGAGTTAGAGCTTCTAGCATCTCCTCTTGTTACTCTCCTCCCTGTGAGAGAGCTGCAGAGACCTGATCCCCACTTCCTACATTCTCCCAAACTAGGAAACAAGATGTAACAGCTTCACCCAGATATTTCCAGTCACTTGGCAGAGAATTTGCATATTTCTCTAGTCTTCCCAGCCAGCAAGACAACCATCCTGGACCTCACCGCCACTGCAGCCGTCCACGCGGCCACCAGCACAGCTAAACTCTGGGTCCCAGAGGAGGTAAGGAGTTCAGAGGCTTGGCTCCTGGGCAATGAAGCTGTGATCAGGGTGACACCGGCCAGCGCTGTCCTCAAGATCTTAATTGTGGCGCTGATTGCGTACCTCTTGTGGAAGAAAATCAAAGGTAAGTGGTCTGGAACCCCAACCTCTCCCCAAGATTCCCAGCTGGGTGTTTCTTAGAACGCTCCTGCTTCAGAATGTCCAAGGGTACTCAGTAAAAATGCAGAGCCCTGGAGGACCTGAGGTCTGGGCTTGGGAATCTGCATTTTACCTCCTCAGGTGATATTTGTGTGTCATCAAGTTTGGGGACCACTTCTCAAGACCAATCCCTTTCCATAAACCTGATCATTTTCCAGTTCTGTCTCCCGACTTAATCATTTCTTATGAGTCTCATCTTTGGTTCATGAGGAGGGAGGGCCTGCCGTGGGAAACATAGGCGAGAGCAGAAGGGACAGGAGGGTGGCTCCACTCAGCAGGCACTGGTCGGGCACCCATTTTCCAGGGCCTGTCTTGTAACTGGAGATGCAAAAAAAAAATAAAACATAGGCCCTGCCTTCAAGGAACTGGGGGATAGGAGGGTGGGGGCAGGGGGACAGTTGCCTCAAGGGCTAATGCCTGATGCTGGGAAGGACTGAAGGCAAAAGAAGAGAACAACAGGGGATGAGATGGCTGGATGGCATCACCAACTCAAGAGACATGCGCCTGAGCAAACTCCAGGAGACAGAGAAAGACAGGGAAGCCCAGCCTGCTGCAATGCAGGTGGTCACAAAGAGTTGGTCATGACTCAGCCACTGCACTATAACGATGGGAGGTTGGGTAGAAGAAGAGATAATCAAGCAGGGCTTCTCAGAGGAAGTGACACCTGCAGAAACTATCAAAGAATGGAAAGAATTAGCCAGCGGGTGAGGGTCATGTAGAAGTCACTGTCCTTCCAGGGAAAGGAAAGTATTCTGGGAACTCAAAGTAGCTGGGGACTGTGGAAGAGCCAGGAGGTGAGAGGGAGACCTTGGAACCCACACCCCAGAGCAGAGAAGCGGTTAAGGCTTGAATATTTTAAAATTAACATTTCTTTTGCTTCATGAAGAGCATCACTGAGTGAAACTGCCATTCACATTACTATCATCATCATTAGTATTTTTGTTTCAAGTACACTGTTAGCTCACCTTGATTTGTGCTTAAGCACTAACGGTTTCTCCTGTTATTGCTTTTCACCATCAATGCAAATGCCGATACTGCGGAAAACGACACTAGCATCATAGCTCTGATCTCATAGACTCCCTGAAAATATCTCAGGGGTTTCCAGGGGTCTGGGTACCGCACTTTTAGAACCACTCATCTAGATCCTCAGCTGATTTTTAAAATGTTTTTGCAGAGTATAGAAGTAATAAAAGTATTGACTAAGTGAAAAAAATGGGGGACATGAAATTTTAATGATGTTACAGAGCATAAGTTTTCACAAGAATTTTCATATTGCAAGAAATAGCAATATATTTCCCACTGTACAAAAATAACTTCCAGGAGTCAAAACCAATGTGTTCTCAAATTTATGTTAGAAACTGATTAAAAACTTCAACAAATATTTTAAAATACTATTACAAAGTTATACAGAAATAAGAAAGTTTAGAAGTGATAAATATATAGATATACTTTGTTGTTCATTTTTATTTGATAAATTTATACCCCTTTTGCTCATTTCTCCTGATATAATTTTATTAAGAAATTTTAATAATTTAAAATCTATTATTCATGTGTATGCTTCATAGAGTAAATTTCATTTGTCTATTTAAATGAATATTCACTTTTAATTTTAGGTAGAAAAATCCTGGTATCCAATCAATTCTGCAAGTATGGCCAGTGCTGCTATAAAGTAAGTAGAAATGTTACATGAAACATACATCTCTTGCTGTGCAAAGTGCTCGTCCTTTTTTCCCCTTTTTTTCTTCTTTCTTTCCTTTTTTTTTTTTTTGCCTATTTTCCATTTGTTTTGGAAAGCTTTTTATTTTTTTAACTTATCCACAGTGAACTTTCTTCAGTCTGAAAAAAAAAATAGGTTTACCTGTTTTTGTTTTTAATTTTCTCTTTTAAAAAGCATTCTATTCTTGCTAAAATGTATCTCTTGGAATAAATCTGAAATAAATATCACACATCACTCTGACTTTCCTTTTCACTTTTATTCTTCAGCTGGAGTATCTCTGGGAATGCCTTTCCACGTACAAGAAGGTTATTGCTAGATCTCTTCCACCTAGCAGTTCTAGTATCAACATAAGGGACAGATTGTTCTGTTCTTGTATTCTAGAAAGAGCAGATAGCAGTTAAGATTTCAGACTCCGGAGTAAAATGGCTTTGGATTCTAATCCTTTATTCCCTCAGCTTGATGAAGTTACTTAACCTCAAAAATGTTGATTTCTTCATCTGTAAAAATAGACTAACGTTAGTGCCTACTACATTGAGATAACACATGCATAGTACTTAGCACAGTGACTGGCACAGCTCAAGGTATGCTTGTCATTACTTTTGATTCTTGGTGTCCTCAGCATTTATGTTACCTGACATGTAAAGGTTCCAACAATAAAGGCTAATTTCTGTATGGCTGACTTTTGTGTGGATAAAATTTCTGAAAACTATTGATCTTTATCAAAAGAAAATCTTAATAGTACGAAGAGAGTCACAAATTTATATACACAGATGTAAAAGAACATAGAGTTTATGTTCTCTCTCACTTATTTGCTCTTTCTTTCAAAGGTCTAATCTACTAAGTTGCAAAGTGGAACAATTTATTATAAATTCAATAATTTTAATCTAATCCAATAGTTTTGGACTTCCTTGATGGCTCAGTGGGTAAATTATCTGCCTGCAATGCAGGAGACACAGGAGATACAGGTTTGATCCCTAGGTTGGGAAGATCCCCTGGAGAAGGAAATGGCAACCTACTCTAACAGTTTAAGTTTTCAGGCAACCTAATATTTTTGGTCTAAACTTCAGTGTTTTGGTCTCCTCCTTCTCAGCCTCCTTCTCTCTAACATGGTGTCTGGGTACACTGAAGGGGGCACCCACTGGTGAAGGGAAACAGATGGTCTCTAAGATGTATTTTCAAGACTGTGTACTGTCCTCTGGTCCCTATGGAAATGCCTCTTGTTTATCTACAACTACTTCTTGCTCTGTTAGAGGCTGAGGTTGTTGTCTATTCTCTATACATTTAGGATCAGGGCCAAATGGCTGTTTGGTGATTAGCCTTAAGACCTCTGTCAGTTCTGTTCAGTTCAGTTCAGTTGCTTAGTTGTGTCCAACTCTTTGTGACCCCATGGACTGCAGCATGCCAGGCTTCCCTGTCCTTCACCAACTCCCAGAGTTTACTCAAACTCATGACCATTGAGTTGGTGATGACATCCAGCCATCTCATCCTCTGTCATCCCTTCTCTTCCTGTCTTCAGTCTTTCCCAGCATCAGGGTCTTTTCCAATGAGTCAGTTTTTGCATCAGGTGACCAAAGTACTGGAGTTTCAGCTTCAGCATCGGTCTTTCCAATGTATATTCAGGACTGATTTCCTTTAGGATGAACTGGTTGGATCTCCTTGCAGTCCATAGGACTCTCAAGAGTCTTCAACACCGAAGATCAAAAACATAAATTCTTTGCTGTTTCAAGCTGAGAGCTTTCTATAGTCCAACTCTCACATCCATACATGACTACTGGAAAAACCATAGCTTTGAATAGAGAGACCTTTGTTGGTAAAGTAATGTCTGTGCTTTTTAATATACTGTCTAGATTGGTCATAGCTTTTCTTCCAAGGAGCAAGTGTCTTTTAATTTCATGTCTGCAGTCACCGTCTGCAGTGGTTTTGGTGTCCAAAAAATAAAGTTTCTCACTGTTTCCACTGTTTCCCCACCTATTTTCCCTGAAGTGATGGGACCAGATGCCATGATCTTAGTTTTCTGAATGTTGAGTTTTAAGCCAGCTTTTTCACTCTCCTCTTTCACTCTCATCAAGAGGCTCCTTAGATCTCTGTGACATCCATTTATTCTCTGGAATGCTTTGCCCTTGCCACTGACCCTGACTCTGAGCCAAGTCAGACTATGTGTTGACCTTCTGTGTGCCATGTTGGAGTCAAGTGGGAACATCTATTTTAGGAGAACTCAGCTAAGGCCCTTTCTCTGCCTAATCACATAATGCTACAGCCTTTACTTGGTTGCCACCGCCTCCCCCACCCCGTCCCATGTAAAGGAGGATAAAATCCTTGTGTTTTAGACATTTCCCTAAATGCAATACCCTGAGATAGGAGAGCAGGACACACATGTCTCATATACTTTTGGTTGCTTTTCTTCTCTCAAGTTGGGAAGGTGGGCTTCCCACCTCCTGAATGCCACATCCTGGGGATCTGGTGCACCAGCCCTGTGTCTCCATGTGCTTAAAGTGGTGCACTGTGAAGCAGACATCATTGTCTCTCTTTGTCTTAACAGCCTGGCTTTCAGGCCCACTTTCTCCCTTAAATAGTTCAAAGAGCCACCTCTGAAAATGGAAGCTGAGCAATACTGTCTTTGTTCTAGGCTTCTTCCTTCCCCATAGCAATATATCCTTGGTTCAAATTCATTAAGAAAAGCTGAAAGGACCTAGAGGGGGAGTTAAGAACATTGTTTTAATAATCACAATTTAGGATCGTCTGTTACATTAGTTTACCAATGTGTCTAAATACAAAACCCATGCTTTTTTAATGCACAGTATCTGGTACTGGGTAAGCCCATGGTCTTTCAGGGCAAGAAGAAAATCAGAAATCAGACAATATAAAGAGACTTGAAGTAGCTGGAATTTGGAAAGAAGCAGTGAAGAAGGAGAGAGACAGACATATTAAAGATTCTTTGAGAGTGCTCATGCCAAGTATTATTGCCAGAGGATTGGATATACTCCTGATCATTTCATCACATTGCCTTCAAAACTTTTACATACCCCTATATTAAAGGGTTATTAGTGAAATGATTGTTTGGAGTAAAACACAGATTGGTCTCATCCAATTGTATATCCAAAATATTTAGGTTGTAATCTAAAATATTATTTTTTGGTGGCATTTCTTTAGCAGTTGAGATCACTTAAAATGAATTAGGACACTAGAGTCAGTTTATCTGGGTTTCAGTCCTGGACCACACTCACAGGGCATGTGAGAATTTCAGTTTTTCGTCTATAAAATGAGGATTATTATAGACAACAGTTGTCTGTACACCAGGCACTTTTCTAAGCACTTGTGTATTAATTTATGGAATCAATAAATAACCTCAGGATGTCAATGGCACCCCCACTCCAGTACTCTTGCCTGGAAAATTCCATGGACGGAGGTCGGGCACGACTGAGCGACTTCACTTTCACTTTTCACTTTCATGCATTGGAGAAGGAAATGGCAACCCACTCCAGTGTTCTTGCCTGGAGAATCCCAGGGACGGGGGAGCCTGGTGGGCTGCTGTCTCTGGGGTCGCACAGAGTCGGACACGACTGAAGCGACTTAGCAGCAGCAGCAGCAGTATTACTGTAATCTGCTTGGAGATAACACAATTATGTCTCTGAGAAATTAAGTTATTTGTTCATAATTAAATAGTTAAAGGCAAAAGTAGGTTTAGAACCCCAGCAGTATGTCTCTAGTTCTGAATGATATTTATAACAGCTAACACTTTTTTCATTAGAGTATAATTGTTTACCTGTTGTTATTTTCTACTGTACAACAAAGCAAATCAGTGATATGTATACATATATCCCCTCCTTCTAAAACTTACCATCCCACCACTCTAGGTCATCACAGAGCACTGAGCTGAGCTCTCTGTGCTATACAGCAGGTTCCTGCTAGCTATCTATTTTACACATGGTGGGGAGCCTGGTGGGCTGCCGTCTATGGGGTCACACAGAGTCAGACACGACTGAAGTGACTTAGCAGCAGCAGCAGCAGCAATGTATATATGTCAATCCTACTCTCCCAATTTTTCCCACCTTCCCTCCCCACCCTGTAGCCACATGTCCATTTTCTGGTCTCTATTTCTGCCCTGAAAATAAGTTCATCTGTACAGTTTTTCTAGTTCCATAAATATTGCATTACTATGTGATATTTGTTCTTCTCTTTCTGACTTACTTCACTCTGTATGATAGACTCTAGCACTCTTTACCCTATGAGACAGAACAATTTTTATTTCATTTCATAGGTTAGAAAACTGAGCATGGTGAGGTTGAGTATCTTGCTCAAGCTGATGCTACTGATGTGTGAAACCGTGTCCATGTAGTCTGGTTTCAGAGTTTGTACTGTCAGCCTTCATGCTGAATTGTCTCAGAGTAATTTCGTGAGTACTACTTGAGAAAATCCATGTGAAATACTTATCACAGTACTAGGCACAGAGAAAAGGGTAGATAAATACTAAGTAATTACCAGGAAACCCTATATTGGCACACATGATGGAGCTCTGTTAAGCATGGAGTGTTCTGTATAGATAAACCTTTTTTTATACGTATCATTCTTGCACCTGTCCCCATTCTTTGGTTTTATATAATTTTTTGCATTCATCCATTCAATCAGTCAGACTTGTCTCATGTTACTTTTAATGTGCTCATCTCAGTTTGGCTCAGTTCAGTGGCTCAGTTGTGTCAGATTTGTTGTGATCCCATGAATTACAGCACGCCAGGCCTCCCTGTCCATCACCGTCTCCCGGAGTTCACTCGGACTCAAGTCCATCGAGTCAGTGATGCCATCCAGCCATCTCATCCTCGGTCGTCCCCTTCTCCTCCTGCCCCCAATCCCTCCCAGCATCAGAGTCTTTTCCAGTGAGTCAACTCTTCGCATGAGGTGGCCAAAGTACTGGAGTTTCAGCTTTAGCATCATTCCTTCCAAAGAAATCCCAGGGCTGATCTCCTTCAGAATGGACTGGTTGGATCTCCTTGCAGTCCAAGGGACTCCCAAGAGTCTTCTCCAACACCACAGTTCAAAAGCATCAATTCTTCAGCACTCAGCCTTCTTCACAGCCCAACTCTCTCATCCATACATGACCACAGGAAAACCATAGCCTTGACTAGATGGACCTTTGTTGGCAAAGTAATATCTTTGCTTTTGAATATGCTATCTAGGTTGGTCATAACTTTCCCTCCAAGTAGTAAGCATCTTTTAATTTCATGGCTGCAGTCACTATCTGCAATGATTTTGAAGCGCAAAAAGATAAAGTCTGACACTGTTTCCACTGTTTCCCCATCTATTTCCCATGAAGCGATGGGACCAGATGCCGTGATCTTCGTTTTCTGAATGTTGAGCTTTAAGCCAACTTTTTCACTTTCCTCTTTCACTTTCATCAAGAGGCTTTCTAGTTCCTCTTCACTTTCTGCCATAAAGGTGGTGTCATCTGCATATCTGAGGTTATTGGTATTTTCCCCAGCAATCTTGATTACAGCTTGTGCTTCTTCCAGCACCGTGCAAAGTGTTCTAGTATGTGATGAGCAGATACCTCTGAAAAACGGCTCATGCACTTGTTGCACTGAAGTTAAAGATGCCTTAAACAACTTCTGTAAAAATTCCATAGAGCTTCTCTGCTGCTGCTGCTGCTAAATCATTTCAGTCATGTCCAACTCTGTGAGACCCCGTAGACTGCAGCCCACCAGGCTCCCCGTCCCTGGGATTCTCCAGGCAAGAACACACTGGAGTGGGTTGCCATTTCCTTCTCCAGTGCATGAAAGTGAAAAGTGAAAGTGAAGTCGCTCAGTTGTGTCCGACTCTTGGCGACCCCATGGACTGCAGCCTACCAGGCTCTTCCATCCATGGGATTTTCCAGGCAAGAGTACTGGAGTGGGTTGCCATTGCTTTCTCCGGGAGCTTCTCCAGGTAATTTCAATTGTTTGGAGGAAAGGTGTTTTGGATTTAGGAGATACCTACCAACACTGTGCCATTTAACTTTCTGTGCCCGGCTAAGTGTTTGCGCCTGTCTGGTAATATTCTCAGATGCATAGCTTTGTTGTGCTTTTGTTGTGCTCTGTCTCTTAATCTGGAAGCTGTGGGCCAAAACTTTATAGCTTTTCACTTAATGTCTTGCTCGCTGTTATTTCCTTAAATATTTTAAAAACACAGCCTCTATTCTAAATGCCATTTTGCTTTTCCTAAGGGGAGAGAGTCTGTATAGCCTAAAAAATACAGATTTCAGAATTAGAGCATTAGTTCTAAGTTGATTCTCTTGGCTCTTTGAACTCTCATGTGTTATTTAACCATACTGAACCTTACCTTCCTTGCTTACAATTGGAGACAATAATTTGTACTCTGCAGGACTGCTGAATGATTATGTAATGAAGGACAAAATCTCCTCATCCCTTCAAGACACTCTATTTGTGCTGCAATTTGTACTGAATTATGATTATTCTAATGTTAAAAAAGTATAATTTCATCTTTCTTTGTTTGAAGTCATAGCCAGTCATTACTTGTCCATAATCCATTTGCTTTTGTATTAATAAATCTTGTTTTGTTTTTTCTTCCAGTTTTTCCATGGTGATGAAAATGATAGAAATGGAGTGGTGAAATGCAATTTTAGGCTGATGAAAAAATATATTTTAGGGGGAATAAATTCATATCATTATGGATACCAATATAGTAGATTAGATAGGGTGATGAGGAAAGAAAGTGACCCAAGTAGAATTTTAATACAATGAAGAGGGAAACGGTAGAATAAAAAAAGATTTCAAAACTGATTATGAATAAAGAGAGGAATGAGAACAGTGAGATCTGCCTTGACTTTTGCAAACAGACATTTTAAGTGATAAAACAATAGAATCTTAGAATTTGAAAGGCTCTTAAAAGCCAAAGGGGGTCCAGTACCTGCCACGGGAATCTCACCCACAGAATCTCTGCTGGGTGGTCATCTGCCATTTCTTTCTAGAGAGACTGTCTTTGTGAAGATTTATAAGGCAGTCCTTAGGACTACAAAGTGCTCTGTTAGTCTGATTGACATGCCATTTCACAAAAACATAACTGTTCTTGGAAAGATCATGTAATTTTTACCTTTTATAGGAAAGTCCTTCAAATATTCAAAGAAAGTGCTTTCTTCAAATCAAACAACCTCTTCTCTTAATTGTTCTCTACTGGTTGCCAATGTTTCCCCCAGAATATAGAGCATAGAATAGATGTGATTTTTTGTATGATATTTTCATGCAAATCGTTGTTAAGCCAGATCTATTACCCACTGCCTCGTGGATTGTTTTTTCAACTGAAAGAAGATTTTACTAATACCTGAATCAGGATTTAAACTGAGACCCAAATGGTTTCAAAGGCATGCTTTTACTGCTGCTGCTAAGTCGTTTCAGTCGTGTCCGACTCTGTGCGGCCCCATAGACGGCAGCCCCCCAGGCTCCCCATCCCTGGGATTCTCCAGGCAAGAACACTGGAGTGGGTTGCCATTTCCTTCTCCAGTGCAGGAAAGTGAAAAGTGAAAGGGAAGCCACTCAGTCGTGTCTGATTCCTAGCGACCCCATGGACTGCAGCCCACTAGCACCATATTATTCTACTGTAACCTACATCGAGGCACAGAAAACCGATTTCCTCCAAATATCCATCCCTCCCATTACTGTAATTCTCCGCCAACTGTCATTCCTCCTGTAATGGTTCTACTCATTTCAGTCCTTGTAAAGTTTTACTCAGCTGTCCATAATTAGAACAACTCTATGTTTCCCTCCTTAGGCTTGACCCTGCCACCCAAGACAGATGGTCTATGTTGAAAAGAAAATAGAGGCAAGGATCCAGTTTGCCTGGATCCTGAAATAAGCTTGATTTGAAAATTTTTAAATTGTTTTTAATTTTATTGAAATATGCTGCTAAGTCACTTCAGTCGTGTCCCACTCTGTGTGACCCCATAGAGGGCACCCCACCAGGCTCCCCCGTCCCTGGGATTCTCTGGGCAAGAACACTGGAGTGGGTTGCCATTTCCTTCTCCATTATTGAAATATAGTTATTAATAATTTACAATGTTGTGTTAGTTTCAAGTGTACAGCAAAGTGATTGTTGTTATGTTTTATTCCCTGTGCTATACAGTAGGTCTTTGTTGGTTATCTATTTTATATATAGCTGTGTATATATGTTACTCCCAAACTCCTAATTTATCCCTTTTCCCCTTTCACCTTCAGTAGCCATGAGTTTTTTTTTCTATGCTTGTGGGTCCATTTCTGTTTTATAAATAAGTTCATTTATGTAATTTTTTAGATTATACATATTAGCAATATTATATGATATTTGTCTTTGTATGACCTACTCACTCAGTATGATAATCTCTAGGTCCACTCACATTGCTGCAAATGGCATTATTTCATTCTTTTTATGGCTGAGTAATATTCCACTGTGTAGATAGACTATATTTTCTTTATCCATTCATCTGTTAATGGACACTAAGATTCCATGTCTTGGCTACTCTAAATAGTATTGCTATGAACTTCAGGGTGTGTGTATCTTTTGGAATTATAGTTTTCTCTGACTGTATTCCCAGGAGTGGGATCTCTGGATCACATGGTTGCATTGTTGTTATTTAGTCTTTATGTCTGTCTCTTATGCCACTCGTGGACTGTAGCCCTCCAGGCTTCTCCATCCATAGGACTTACCAAGCAAGAACCCTGGAGTGGGTCACCATTTCCGTCAGGGGTCTTCCTGACCAAAGGACTGAACTCACATCTCCTGCACTGCAGCTGGATTCTTTATCACTGAGCCAACAGGGAAGCCCGGATTGTCTGGTAAGGCTACTTTTTCAGGAACCTCTGTACTGTTCTCCACAGTGGCTGCACCAATTTACATTCCTGCTAACAGTGTAGGGGGGATTCCTTTTAGCCACACCCTTGTTGTAAACTTTTTAATGATGGCCATTCTGACTGAACTTGATTTTATTCAAAATAATATAAACTCATAGAGGATTAACCATGTCTACAATGTCTTTGAACTAAAAATATTTGAATCAGATACTTTTTCAGAATTTGCTTTTTTAAAATGGAGCTAGAAAAATTTCAGGAACAGGTATTTAGAGGTCTTCAATCAGAAAACCCTATAAATCTCTCAAAATATTTTAGTTTTCTAAAAGTTTTTGGTAGAAATCAAATCTATTTTTTATTTTTATTTTTTTAAGATTCAGCTTATGAAAATTTATTTTTAAATATGTTTATTTATTTTAATTGGAGGTTAATTACTTTACAATATTGTATTGGTTTTGCCATACATCAACATGAATCTGCCACGGGTATACACGTGTTCCCCATCCTGAACACCCCATCCCTCCTCCCTCCCTGTATTATCCCTCTGGGTCATCTCAGTGCACCAGCCCCAAACATCCAGTATCATGCATCAGACCTGGACTGGTGATTCGTTTCATGTATATTATAGAGAAACAAATAAAATAGGTTGCTTTCAGTGTTAAATGCTTCTGAATATTTTTAAGTAACAGAACATTTTAGCAGTGGATTTTTCACTTTTTAAAAGCAAGATAGCTTGCTTTCCATCAAGTCATATTTTATTTTATATTTTCTTATTGTATATTAATCACAGAAATGAGTATTTTACTTGCTAATGTTTAGCAGACACGTTTGTAAAAACTAACTAATATATTATTTCTTCTGAGAATTTCCCTGAGGATTTTCCTGTTTCTGAATTTTAAGGACAGTAAGACTGCTTGATACCTAATAACCAAGAGGATCAATTTACATTATATTTAGAAATAACCTCCCACATGTTACTACATCTAAGTGCTAGCCAACAGTTTTAGCTTTTGCTAAAACAGCTTTATTTTCTTTACCTAATACCCACAGACCCTGTCTAGGTTTTGTATTTTTGTTTTTAATCACCATTTTATTTTGAACTATGCTACTGTGAATCTATTTTTCTCATTTATGAAACAGCATATCTGCCTTAACACTTTAATTATATTCTATTTCTTTTGTGATTTTTTTTTTTCTTTCTGAAGAGTATAAATCAATCAAGTCTGCAGAGTTCTAGGAGGAGGTCTTGATGTAGCAGAATATCAAGAAATTCAATATATTTAATTACAGCATGTATTAAAGTCATGGGATAGAAGTCATTTAAAAATAGATAGCTGTTATGGTAATTTACTCTTCAGCATGCATTTATTGGTTGCAGGAAAGAATGAAAGAGTTCTTTTGAAACACTTAAATTTCCAGTCCTTATTCTTAAAGTTGCTTTGAAATTTGAGAGACAGAAGCATTGCAGCTGCTGGTCAAAGAGCTACCGAATAGGACTTATGTTTAAAGCAGAGTGGTGCTAGATTCTAATTGAAAAGGACACACAGGGCCTGATAGTGTTATAACTAACTGACTGGCAACAATACATGGAGATTGTTGAGTGACTTTTAGACTCAGAAAATTAGAGAATCAGAGAATCTTATCAACGGGGGAATCTTACCAGTGATGAAGGGGGAACTTTCTTTGCATTTATTAAGAAGATGATCTGAGATCTTATATGCTTTTCAGACAGGTGGTATAAAGTAGTGTCTGGGTCAGGTGGGGATAGTGGCCTCCTGGAATGCAGACCTCCAGCCACAGAAGAGACTTCCACTCGGTGCTGGTGTCTTGTTACGCTGCAGGAATGCAGGTCTTACACACGTCGTGGGGTTTCTTAAGAGAAGGCAGAAATCTGGATGCTAATGTGAAAGTTTCTGGGCCACTTTGCACAACTGCACAAATTGTGAATGTTCAGCATACACAGTGTATGTAGTATGTCTATTTGTGAACCAAACAGAAGACTGCACACAGATAAATTGGTAGGCAGTTTTCAGCCTCTTGTTCAGACTGATAGAAAAGTCTTTTTATAAACTGAGATCTATTTTTCTGTAGCTTTGATTCCTTGGATCTTAGGGTCCTATGAACAAATGTAATCTTTATACACGCACACAACGGTATTTCAAATATTTGAAGCTAATACCTAAATTTAGGGGCTAGTAAGCCAAAGAAATAAATTCTTAGTCTGTTATGAATATATGATGATGAGTGTAGGCTGGTCTCTTTCCACTTCTCCCTTTTCTGAATGATAACAACCACTTGAATAACAAGCATGGAATCTTGCCTTAAACCAATCAGCATGACTCAATTATTTGGAGGCTGTCAATCTCTGCTCTGCCCAGTGAAGAGTCGTAAGGTTTGCCACCTGTGGGGCCCTTCCTGCCAAGTCCCTGAACCCATGAGAGCATGGCTGGCAGGGGATTTGGTGAGTGAGATCCCAACATAGTTTGTTGTGTCCACACCTGGTGTTGAGGGAATTTAGCCCCTTGGTGACTTTTTGAGCTTTATAACCATATCCTCTCTCCCTAATTCCCTCTGAGTGTGTGGCTGGTCTCTTTTAGACTATAAAGGTCATGTTTAAAATCCAGTGGTACAGACTACATACTGAGTTTGCACTGTGCACCGTTCCAAGCGCTGCTTTATGTGTATTGTCATTAAATACTCTCAGTAACTCTGTAAAGTACTAGCTCTTTTTATTAGAGACAAAGAAACTGAACACAAGAAACCCAACTATGAACACGCAATTAATGGGCAATAAAACACAGATTCAGACCCAGGGGGTTAGCTTCAGGATGTGTACATCTTCCTATGGCTCAGCCTAGCTCCCTGGGGTCTTCACAACCAGTTAATATTCCTTCACAGACTTGAACTGGACTGTGAAAAATGCCCACTTTAGTAGAGATCGTGATCTACTCTCTGCCCCTGTCTGGCCTGCAGCCAGCCAGTTCTCTTGAGTGTCCATGCAGTGGCCAAGGAATTCTTATTGCTCGTTTCTGACCTGCCTTGCTCTCCTCCTCTTTTCATCCCATGTTACTTCTAGGCTCTGAAATCACCATCTCCTCTGACTATACAATTTGGTGTTTGTACTTGGTCCCCTCTACCTTTGAACCTTGACCTGATTTGACTCAACTTTCCAGCATTTAATGCCTCATGTTGGCCTGGCCCTGCTAAACTTCAAACTCACATGGTTTGCATTTGGATTCTACAACTTCATGGTTGTAAGACTTTGAACAAATTATATATCTCTTGAGGTTTATTGGAGAAGGAAATGGCAACCCATTTCCTTGCCTGGAAAATTCCATGGACAGAGGACCCTTGTAGGCTATAGTCCATGGGGTCGCAAAGAGTTGGACATGGCTGAGCAACTTCACTTTGAGGTTTATGCTTAGCAAAATGGAGAAACTGTTCCTTGCTTATTGAATTGTGAGGATTAACAAACAACATATATAAAGTATCGAGTGCAGTAGATCACACAAAAGAAGTGTTCAAAGGACACTTCTTATCATGACAGTCATCGTTGGAAAGTAGGAACTGAGTAATTCCCAGCCAGGCCTTAAAAATCTCAGCTAAGCCTTTACACTAAGCCTCAGATGGCTGCGCAGGATAAGATGAAAGTACTTGTTGCAGTCTTTAAATAGTTGGCAACTCTAAGTTTAAAAAATCAGGCCCTAAGATGTCCTTGTCTTTGAGAGCAATTGATAAGAGGTGAATTTATCAAGAATGATCAATGGCAATGATCATTTACAGTATATGCAATGAAAGAAACATGTAATAATTTAAGCATTTATTTATTACTATTTTATTAAAGAATACTGACAGGATTATGTTTATGATTTTTTTAAGCTTTGTTTTACAATCTAGCCTCTGTTAGATATTGTTTGTTGGAGGTTCAGACAAATTCCACTTAAAAAATGCAGTTATTGCTTTTTGATCATTAAAAATTATTTGGAAAATAAAAATTACCTATAATTTCATAAGCTGGAGAGTAAATACAGATAACACAATTTACTGTGTATCCTTCTAGTCTTTTTATTTGTAAATACGTACATGCTCAGTTGCTCAGTCATGTCCAACTCTTTGCGACCCCATGGACTGTAGCCCCCTAGGCTCCTCTGTCCATGAAATTTTCCAGGCAAGACTATCAGAGTGGGTTGCCATTTCCTTCTCTAGGGGATCTTCCTGACCCAGGGAGTGAACCTGTATCTCCTGTATTGGCAGACAGATTCTTTACTACTTGAGCCACCTGGGAAACTCTTTGCAAATATACAGTAAATAGAGACATAATAACAGGGAATAGAGATAAGAATTTCCCAAGTCACTAAATCATCCTTTCCAAACCTTACTAGTATATGAATCCTTTGAGCATTTAGCTGTATGATAACTTAATTGCCAAGTTATCTGATAAAATCACCATTTTTACTGCTATAAAATTAATATCTTCAAAGGATATGGCTTTTTATTTTTCCTTTCAGCATCTGAATCCTCTTTCTACGTTAGGACTCCTCTCCACCCTCAACTATAGAAGCTGAAAGAGATGCCAGATGTTAGATTTCTCAACCTCCCTTGCAGATAGTGTGTGGGCTCTTTTAGACCTTGAATAGAAGCGTAAAGGGTTGAAGAGAGTATTGTTAAATATGAGCTTCCCAGGTGGTGCTAATGGTAAAGAATGCACAGGTAATGCAGGAGACTCAAGAGATAATGCAGGTTATTCTAACACACGAGAGGTAGCGAGCAACAGAAGAGTATAATGCTGTGTGCTGGAACCCTTTCCCTCTTGGGCTTCCTCTAGAATTTATTTCACCACATGCTCTTTCTTCAAAGTATAAGTTGCTTGGTCCTCTGATATTGTGTTCCAGTTTTCATCCTCATGGCCATGATTTGACAGTCTAATCCTTCTTTCCATATTTTTCATTAAGCTAGCTCTTACATTTTTAAAATGAGAGAATCTTGTATTTACTGTAGCTTTTCTTTAGTGTTGTAGTTTTTTCTTTGTTTAATTAGGATTGTTACTTTTTTGTTAGTGCCCTGGTTACAACATTACACAGGTTTTGCATGACCTTCCATAAGTCTTATTTTTCTGTAAACTGTTATTTTTAGAGTGCTGTTCAGCAAAAAGGAAGTTTCTTAGGAATGCTCTGTTGGGCTAGAGAAGAAGCAAGGGTAATTCCTTCTCTTGCTCAGTCATATCAAATCCCAGAGAGTCTTGTTAAATATGCAGTTTGCAGAATCCACCTCAGATCTGATTCAGAATCTCCAGGGGGGATGGTTCTGGCAATCTGTTAACGTGTGACTCAGGTAATTCTTATGTTATACAAGTTAAGGAAGCTTTGTGCCCTAAGGGGGCACAGAATAGTCATGCTTTCTCCTCCCCTCAACATTAACACAGTCTTGCCTTCAGTTAAAGACCCTTTAAAAATAATTAATTGCAACCATATCACCTTCATGATTTAAATTGCCCTGGTCTATGGGATCCTTCACTGGGTCTGGTTTTATTTGCCATGTTTCTTTTAAGGCAAGCCTTCTCGGACTTCATTTTAGCCACTCTCACCAATCATGAACCTAAGCAGCCTGCCCAAAGGACCTGCTCTACTTCTATTATAATACATGAATTATCAAATACGAGTTTATAACAAAAGCTTTCTCTTTAAATGATGCAGGCAGGCTAAGTAAATTTTTATACTGCTTTACAAATGCTTTGTGCAAATCTTGTGAAGATGGAGGCTCAGATGAAGGACAGGGTATAGATGGTGGGGAAAAGGGTACTTGTCAATAGAAGCTTTATATGCTTTTAAACAAAAAGTACCTTACATTTAGAGGTTTTTGTTGTTTATTTGTTTGTGCTAGTTTTGGCTTGCTTTCCTGGTCTAATCCTGAATATTTTAGAGTGGGAATTTTATTTTGTTTACTTTTCCTGGTTGAGCTAAAGTACAGAAAAGACACATTATAAGACATAAGAGATTTGTTGTAAACAGTGTAATTTGTGTAATTATTCTGTAAACTAAGAGTAATAAAGATAAACCAACCCATAATGGCAATGCTTAATGTCCAGCAATTTTCTTCCATAAAAGCCTTGTTCATTATTCTTCTAGTTACACCTCTGAAACCAGAAATCTCATAGTTTATATTAACATTCAGCTGGACTTATTGTTAGTTTCTCTGCTTATTAAAGAGAAACTGAATATATACCAGCCAATCAGTAATAACAAATAGTTGTTCTATAGTAATAACACTCTACTCCTTCCAATTATTTACATGTGGATCGATGGGAGGATTTGAATGCACAGCAGTCAGTTTGGGTTGATTATCATGAAGAACTGAAGCAATACTTTGCAGGGCTTTGCATCAAGAGCGGCCTTGAATTTGGGCTCCTGTGCTTAGTCACTCAGTCATGTCTGACTGTTTGTGACCCCATGGACTATAGCTTACCAGGCTCTTCTGTCCATGGAATTCTCCAGGCAAGAATAATGGAGTGGGTAGCCATTCCCTTTTCCAGGGGATCTTCCCAACCCAGGGATTGAATCCAGGTCTCTCACATTACAGGTGGATTCTTTACTATCTGAACCACTAGGGAAGCCCAGGTCTCTTGTAGTGCACACCAATATGTTGGTAACTCCAGCAATAAAGTACTTATTGTCCCCACATAAATTAGAAGAGGCCATCTGGGATGGCTGTATACAATATTATTCAAGGCCTTTACTTCACACTGGAGAATTTCTTATGGTTTGGTTGTTTTTCAGCATATCTAAGATCCCAAGTGCAGAAGTTTGGGGCATTCAAAAGTTCCGAGACCTAACACTGCCATTTAGGGAGTTTTTCTTCTGCCATTTTTAGTGAGTCAGATCAGAACTTTGCAGCTGTTCTGTCCACCTACTACAAATACACAAGACTCCAGCACAGACTTTTTCACTGGTAAACACTTCCTTAGTTTAATTATAGATGCATAATGTATTAGTTCCACTTGTGTTTGGTATATCAGAATTATTCGACCTGAGTGTGATAACAGTATATGTGAGTTACCCTCAGAGACTGACACAGAATTAAGTTCAATAGGAAGTTTGATAATTTAGAGTTTAAAAGAGTTTTTCAGTTCAGTTCAGTCACTCAGTCGTGTCCGACTCTGCGACCTCATGAATTGCAGCACGCTAGGCCTCCCTATCCATCACCAACTCCTGGAGTTCACTCAGATTCACATTTCTCTTTTTTCCATCATTTCAACTGAACTTTTATTTCTTAGTTCCTCCTTTCAAAATACACTCTAAAAGAACTTGTTGTTGTAGTGGATTCCATACCTTATTGCCGCATCCAGGTTTGGGACGCTCACTCCCCTGGCTGGGCTGCTCAGAGTGTTGGCGGCTGACAACTTTCAGCCAACTCCTCTCCTTACATTGCCCTCACCCAAAGCCATTCTTGGAGGCAGCCATTCCAATAAAAAGTCATAGACCTCCATTCAGTTTTCAAAACTAAGCTAGTTTCTAATCTAGAACCCATTTACTGAAGGAGAGTTCAAAATTCCTGGAGAAAAGTTGCTGGTAAACCCATGCCAAGTGTATACAAAATTGGTCATCTCCCTGCCCCCCAGTCTTTCCCCAAAGGGACCTATAACCATTTATGTGGGTATTTTTACAACAGAAAATGGAGAATACATCATTTCAAGGTGTGTCAAACATGAGGTCCGAGTTGACATTGATGACTTGGAATTCAAGCATCATCATAACCTCCAAGTAATAAATTGAGTCCTGGTCCAGCTCCAGCTCACTGTGTGTCCGCTAGACTCATGGGTATAACCCGTGGTCATTTCCTTGGTCCTCACATGTATAATTCCAGTGGACATTTGGTAGTTCGCAGAATATATTGGCGATTTGCTATATAGGGTGAGAACTACTCTCCTAACCATGGGGGTCTGGGTCACCCCTTTAGCAAGTCAGCTGACCAGCAGAGGTGATGAAGAGGAGGTGGAGAGTCTAGAATGGTGGCAGACAAGGGAACGATGCTCCGCTGTGGCTTTGAGAGCCTGGTGCGCCTGCAGTCCATGGGGTCGCGAAGAGTCAGACACGACTGAGCGACTTCACTTTCAGTTTTCACTTTCCACTTTCATGCATTGGAGAAGGCAATGGCAACCCACTCCAGTGTTCTTGCCTGGAGAGTCCCAGGGACGGGGAGCCTGGGGGGCTGCCGTCTCTGGGGTCGCGGAGTCAGACACGGCTGAAGCGACTCAGCAGCAGCGGCAGTGCTGTTGTTTATCCCTCTCACCTTTGTCAGTTTCCATAGGAAAAGAGGCCAAATGGAATCATGCGAGAGCTGGACGCAGAATTTATCATATTCACACAAATGAATCTGAGTGGCATGAGGGATAGACTGGGGGTCGATGCTGCGATGTGACCCCAGATACCCCCTTAACATCTGAGGCCGGCATCTCCCCAGCTGTTGGGAATGTCAGACCTCAGGAATTGCCTCAACTGATGAGCGCTGCCTGGCCCAAAATCACACGTACACCTCGGCAGCTTGTTTCTAAAGCCTGGTCAGTGAGGGTGAGGATAAAGGCAGACCCTGATTCCCCAGGGGAAATAACTCGGAAGGGCATCTAACTCTAGGAGATCAGGGGAGGCCTTTTTGTGAAACCGTGTCAAAGGTTCAAGTATCTCCTTTGCTCAGTCAATTTTGCTTCCTTCTCTCCGCTAGGTTGTTGATCAAAGGGCATAAGCCTTCTGTTTCCGAATCCCCATCTCAGAGTCTATTCCAGGGAACTCCACCTAAAGTAGTTATTAAAGCAGAAATGATGCCAGATGTAAGGTATGTGGTCATCTTATCTCATGGAAGCTTCTGTAAGTTCTCTCATAATTCTATCTGGATGAACTTTTGCATTAAACAAGCAGCATAAAATCCAGAATATTGAAAGTTTACCAATGCCCTCCTTTTTCTCTTCCTTAACCATTGTCATTCAGTCACTCAGTTGTATTTGACTCCTTGCGACCCCATGGACTGCAAAACGCCAGGCTTTCTTGTCCTTCACTGTCTCCTGGAGTTTGCTCAGACTCATGTTCATTATTGAGACAGTGATGCCAACCAGCCGTCTCATCCTCTATCATCCCCTTCTCTTCATGCCCTCAATCTTTCCTAGCATCAGAATCTTTTCCAATAAGGTGGCTATTTGCATCAGGTGGCCAAATTATTGGAACTTCAGCTTCAGCATCAGTCCTTCCAATGAATATTCAGGGTTGATTTCCTTTGGGCTTGACTAGCTTGATCTCCTTGTTATCCAAGGGACTCTCAAGAGTCTTCTCTGGCACCACAGTTCTCTTCCTTATACGCAGCCACCAAAACCTGATCATTTCTCTTCGCAATGACTCTTGAGCTAATTACCATCACTGTCATTATATTTAATATACATCAGTTGTTTCTTGTCTAGTTTAGACTCTTCTTGCCTTCCACCTTGGCTATTTCAGTTCTTCACTGATCTCCTGCCTCTTCATCACTCCTAAACTCTTTATTATATGCAATGTTTTCTGATTGATTTCCCCCAAGTCCTACATTATAATAGTACCTCACTGCTTATAAACATGGAATAGCTCAACTGTGTGGAAACTGCCTTTCTTAAAGTGATATCCAAAAGGTCTCTAATTCATTCTAATCTAATTTATAATCTATTTTATAAATAGTTATTTAAAGAACTATTTTATAAATAGTTAATATATAATAGAGTTTTTATGAATAGTTACTAATCTATTTTATAAGTAGTTACTGAATATGCAAGTCTGCCTTAAAGTTGCTCAGAATGATTCAAAACTCCTGCTGCTGCTTCATTCTATGTGCAATGCTCTTCCTTGAATAAATTATCTCACAAATATTAATCCTTTTAAAAATACATAAAGTATTAAAGCACAATGAAAAATATAGAGAATTATTTAAAAAACCCTGTATACTAGGTTTTAGCAGTTTTCAGACCTATTTATTTATCTTTAGGTTTTTGATCAATAATTCATTTGAGATGCTCCTGTATAAATTTCTCATTTCCAAAAACATTTTTCATTTTTTTCTTTTCTTATATAAATATTTAAGGGTCTACATTTCTTTTCATGTCTATACATTTCTTTTTATGTCTTAACTGCATCCTAGGTGTTTTGCTATGTAACAATTTCATTATCATTAAATTCTAAGTTTATAAAATTATCTTGACCTAAATGTTTGTATTTGTATTTAAATTTCCAAATGTATGGAAGTGTTATGGTTATTTTCATGCTTTTATTATTCATTTTACACAATAATCTTTGTTAATTTAATATTTGTTAGTGTGGTAAATTTGAGGATATATTTTCTGTAGTCTGTATTTATAAGTTGAGGATTTATAGTTCTATGCATGATTACTAAATATAGTATGTATGATGTCATTCCATCTTTCACTTCTTTAATTCTCTTTGGGATTGATCTCAATTGTTGTGTGTGTGTATGTGTGTGTGTGTTAGTTGCTTAGTTGTGTCCGGCTCTTTGCAACCCCATTGACTGCAGCCCACCAGGACCCTCCATCCATGAGATTCTCCAGGCAAGAACACTGGAGTGATTAGCCATTTCCTTCTCCAAAAGGAACTATAGAAAGAAAGAAAGTGATGTCATTCAGTTGTGTCCGACTCTTTGTGACCCCATGGACTGTAGCCTACCAGGCTCCTCCATCCATGGAATCTTCCAGGCAAGAGTATTGGAGTGGGTTGCCATTTCCTTCTTCACTCAGTTGTTAACAGAAGTATATTAACATTACTCACTATGTTACTCCTATATTACTATATTATACTATATTACTCCTTAACTTTCTAATTTTATGAATTTGTACTTACTATGTTATTGGGTACATATGTTATAATCAAGGAAGAAAAGTCATTTGTTTATTGCACTGGACTTTTCTTCTTCTTTTTAAGATGATGTTTTCAGGGATTTTAAATTATTTTTATTTATTTACTTTTGGCTGCCCTTGGTCTTTGTGGCTGCCCTGGGTCTTTGTGGCTGCCCTGGGTCTTTTGGCTGCCCTGGGTCTTTGTGGCTGCCCTGGGTCTTTTGGCTGCCCTTGGTCTTTGTGGCTTCCCTGGGTCTTTGTTGCTGCCCTCTCTAGTTGTGGGCGTGCAGGCTTCTCACTGTGGAGGCTTCTCTTATTGTGACTCGCGGTCAGTAGTTGTGGTACGCAGGCTTTAGGTGGAATCTTACTGGACTAGGGGTCAAATTCATATCCTCTTCACTGGCAGGTAGATTGTTATCCACTGGACAACCAGGGAAGTCCTGTTGTGCTTGATTTCTAGCAACAAATGGCAAGTATTAACACAGGCTGTTGGGAGACAATTCTATGTGGGTTGTTTATGTCTCTTCATCTCTTATAAGTGAGGTAGTAATTGCCCGCTGGTCTGAACTATCTTTTCAAGAATGTTTGTATAGTGATCAACAGTGGGAAATAGGTAGTATATTCTTCTGGAGCAAAGGACAGGCATACTCATTATAAAAATTTGGGTTCCCTAAGCTCAGGATTCCACTCCTGTAACACCATGAATAGGCATCCTTTGGTTTCAACACCACTGATACTGTGGGCCTTGGCAGGGATGAGAGGACTGATGCAAATACGCTGATTCTCATGCTGCATGAGAAGTCTGTTTCCCTGAAGTCTTGCACAAGCAACCATGAAATTGTCACAGGCTACATTCTGAAGAAGATCAGCCCTGGGATTTCTTTGGAAGGAATGATGCTGAAGCTGAAACTCCAGTATTTTGGCCACCTCATGCGAAGAATTGACTCCTTGGAAAAGACTCTGATGCTGGGAGGGATTGGGGGCAGGAGGAGAAGGGGACGACAGAGGATGAGATGGCTGGATGGCATCACTGACTCGATGGACGTGAGTCTGAGTGAACTCCAGGGTTTGGTGATGGACAGGGAGGCCTGGTGTGCTGTGATTCATGGGGTTGCAAATAGTCGGACACGACTGAGCGACTGAACTGAACTGAACTGAATACGATACAATCCTTTGTCTCTGTCCCGGGAGTCTTGTGTCTTCTACAAGCGTCCATGAAACTATGGCAGGCTGATACATTACCTCTAAAGTAGGGTTCGTCTTAGACCCTTTAGAGCTCTTCCTTTCATGTTACAACTTGTCTGCATTGCTGCTGCTACTCTCTCTTTCATACTCCACAGTGCCTATTATAGCAAGTTCTGTTTGATTTATGTGGTAGTTAGCTAGAGAATGCTCTGAAACACAGTAAGAATTGACTGATTATCTTTATTCTATTGCTGACAGAACATTGCAAAGCTGTGTTTTATACACCCTCCAAGTGGCTTTAGTCTGGATTTTAGCCTTGAAACAAGTTTATAAAACGTCTCTCATTTTTTTCCCCAGCAAAGTCAAATGAGCTATAATATGATTTTTGATTTGAGATTTGATCTGTCTGCCTTTGCATTTTCTTCAGCTTGTTTTGACTGGATTTATTAAGTTTTCAAAAATATATATTTGAAAATCATTAACTAATATTATTATGTAGATAACTTGACCTAAATATCAGTTCTAGAAATAAGGTCAGAATTTAGTTATCTAGATGGTCAAGTTCCTCAGCAGCCTCTTCCAAACAGTCTGCATTCTTCAGCATGCTCCATCATATTTTTTCACATATTGTGTGTTCAGGCAATAAACATCATTTTATATTATTCTCTGCAAAAGTAAATGTATCACAAGACTAATAATATGTAATCCATGGTCAAACAGTAATGACTTTTGCATTTCATACTGTTTTCATTATTTATTCCATGGTTGCCCCCTATGGAGAGAATAATTGAACATTGCCTATAATAATTGTTGCAGTTTGCTCAAAGTATTTATACTAGGAAAAATTAGTGGTCCAAATAAATTCTCACATTTTCATATCTCTTAGAGCTGGTTCAGTGAAAGTATACTTGCTGGAAGTACAGAAAATTCTAAAGTAGATATATAGTTTGAATTTTGCTTAAATTTTAAATTGCCCACAGCCTTTTAAAATTTTTAAAAGTTTTATTTATTATTAAGTACAGAAAGAGTTGTATAAAGTACATATAAAGCATAAAGAGTCAGGATTCAACAATATATACATGCCTAAGATGTTTAGAGATACCAATATGTGCGGTTTATCTAGTTAAGAAACCCACGATCCATGAGCACAAATTTCAGGAGAGTGGATAGATCTGGAGTGACAAGAAAGCAAATGGAAATAATGAGGAGCTCACAGAAAAAATTAAAGGTGACAGTTGAGATCTTTCTATAAAAGTTGGAGGTAGGCATGCATTTATTGTGTATCCTGACAGCTGATGCTTTATATATATTTTATATAACTTTTGTACTATCTCTACTAGCACTGTTGATGTTTTCTGTGAGCCCCTCATTATTTCCACTTACAGTCTTATTCCTTCAGATATATCTACTCTCCTGAAATTTATGCTTATGAAACCCTGGGTTTTTAAAGTAGATAATCCACATGTATTGGTATCTCTAAACATTTTAGCTTTCTATGTTTTTACACCATTAAGTAAGCAAAAATAGCCTATTTATTCTTTTCTGATTTCTTATTGCATTCGGTATTATATCATAAAGATTCATCCAGATCCTCTATAATTTAAATTCTATTCGTTTTCAGTATTATAGCTTGCAGTTTATGGGTACAGCACAATTCATGTATCCATTTTATAACTGATGGATGTTTGTGTTGTTTCCACATGATTCTTCTAAACAGTGTGATGATAAACTGCCAGTCTCTTGGCACATGGGTGAGAGAGTTGAAAGCGGTAGTCTTATAGCCGGGAAATGAGTACAGGGAAAATAAAATATTTTCCCTGAGGTGTGTGAAACACAGTTTTCAGGTGACCAGTTTCCAAAGCCTTTGCTTCTATGTATGCTCCTTCCTAAAATTAATCTCCCTGAGAACTTGCCTGAGATGCAGGTCTGGTTTGCTCACTTCCCCTGTAACAAGCCTCTTACCTCGTTTCTCAAAAGACATGCTGCTCACTATTGGCCCATCTTACTTTAATGCTTTATTCAGGGGTATAATAACCTCTAAGGTACCAAACAATAGGACAGTTGAAACCATTGCTCTAGGATAGTACTGAGAAAGCTAATTATTTGAATGTCTGGTATAATGAGTGAATCTGTGTACCCCTCAAATCCATATGTTGCAGTCCTAGTGCCTTGTACCTTAGTTCTGCGACTATATTTGGAGACAGTTTATATAGAGATATTCAAGTTAAAACAAGTCTTTAAGGTGAGTCCTAATCCAATATGACTATTGTCCTTATGAGAAGAGGAGATTACACAAACAGTACAGAGAGAAATACGTGAAGAGAAAAAGAGAATGCTCCCGTCCATAAGCCAAGGAGAGAAGCTTCAAGAAAAAAGCAACTCTGCCAGCACCTTGGTCTCACACTTCAAGCCTCCAGAGCTGTGAGGAAGTAGGTTTCTGTTGCTCAGGCCACTCAGCCTGTGGTATTTGTTATGGTAACTATTACTTCTGGATAAGAAGTTCTTCTGCAAATCTGGTGGTCTTTAGTCCTTTGATTTCAGTTAATTCAGTCGCTCAGTCGTGTCCGAATCTGTGACCCCATGGACTCTTTATTTTCTTGAAGACATCTAGTCTTTCCCATCCTACTGTTTTCTTCTATTTCTTTGCACTGATCACTTAGGAATGGTTTCTTAATTTTGATTTCAACAATTAGGAAATAAAGTCTTATTGAACTGTCTCTAAATCATCTGAAATATTTTTTGGAAATATATATTCATATGACTTTGGCATATATCTTGAAAGTAGCTCAAATATTGATTACAATTATGTATTGTAATTGGAAAATTTTTTGTAGTCCCATCTACTTATTGGTACTAATAAATTTTCTCAAAGCTTAAATCTGTAAAAACAAAACTTAGGAAATGGTGCTTGATTCTCTAATTCTAGCAAAAACAATATCAATAAATTAATTCGCTAATTTAAAAGGATGATTTCACTTGCAAATCAAAACCACAATGAGATGCCACCTCACAGCTATCAGAATGGCTATTGTCAAAAGAGCACAAATAACTAATCTTGGTGTAGTGACAAGTGTTCCTACTTTGTACATTGTTGGTGGGAATGTAAATTGGTGTAGCCACTGAGGGAAACAGAATGGAAATTTCTCAAAAAAGTAAAAATAAAATAAAAACTAAACTACTATTACTACTAAAGTAAAAAACTACTATTACTACTAAAGTAATAAAGTACTAAAGTAAAAACTAAACTACTATTACTACTAAAGTAATAAACTAAAAACTAACTACCATATGAGCTGGTAGCTCCATTCCTGGGTATGAAGCTAGTGTTAGCCACTCAGTTGTGTCCAACTCTTTGCCACCCCATGGACTGTAGCCGGCAGGGCCTCTCTCTCCATGGGATTCTCCAGGCAAGAATACTGGAGTGGGTAGCCTTTCCCTTCTCCAGGGGATCTTTCTGACTCAGGGATCAAATCAAGGCCTCCTTCACTGCAAGCAGATTCTTTACCTCACTCCTGGGTATATATCTAAATAAAATAAGAAAAGTGATTCAAAAGAAACATGCACCCCAATGTTCCTAATGGAATTATCTATAATTGCCCAGATATGGGAGCAGGGTTTCTCAGGTGGTGCTAGTGGTAAAGAATCCACCTGTCAATGCAGGAGATGTAAGAGATGTGGGTTCTATCCCTGGGTCAGGAAGATCCCCTGGAGGAGAGCATGGCAACCCACTCTGGTATTCTTGCCTAGAGAAACCCCATTGACAGAGGAGCTTGGCAGGCTGCAGTTCACGGGGTCACAAAGAGTTTGATAGGAATGAAGTGACTTACAATTCATGCCTGCACATGGAAACAACCTATCGATGTCCATCCACAGATGATGGATAATGAAGATGTGGTGTAGATAGTTAGATAGATAGAAACACACAATGGAATACTACTCAGCCACAAAAAGAATGACATTTAGTCATTTGCAACAACATGGATGGACTTGGAGGACATTATGATAAGTGAAATAAGAGAAAAGCAGATACTATATGGTATCACTTATATGTGGAATATAAAAAATATAACAAACAAGAAACAGACTCACAAATATAGAGAACAAACTACTTAGTAGTTCCCAGTGGAAACAGATAAGGAGGAGGGGCAATATAGGGGTAGGAGATTAAAAAGTATAAACTAATATGTGTAAAATAAGTCACAAAGGTATGTTGTAGAGCACTGGGAATACAGCCAATAGTTAAAAATAACTATAAATGAAGTATAGACTTTAAAACTGTGATTATATTGTATATCTGTAATATATAATATGTCAATTATACTAAATAAAAATGTAGGAAAAGGAAAAATTTAGAAATCCAACAATTGTAAACTATTAGGCTAATTATGGTAATTCAATTAGATAGAATATTACTTAGTCATCAAAAGTGATCTTTATACAATGATCATTCATTGTAAGAGGAAAGATGTTCATAAAAAAAAGTGGAACACAAAATTGATTAAAAATTCCAAGTTCAGGGTGAAAAAATATCATTTCACTGAGAGATAATATTATTTTCTGCTTAATAGTATTTAGATAATTCAAAACATATTCAATGTTGTTTCTTATTGTGTACTATTACTATGTAAGGTTAACTCAATCCTATAAGTAACATTTAAAGACTTATGGCCACAGGAAATTTTAAAAATTATGATTTAAAATTATAATCATTTTTATATTTTAAGAAGGAATGTTAATAAAAGACTTCCAAGTCTAAAATAGATGAAGGTAAAATTCAGTTTAAAAAGTAGACTTTAAGAAGATACAGGAAAAAAAGAAAAAGTAACTCTGAAAAATTTTATTGTTGAAATAAGTAAGTAATTTAGTGTTTTCTAAATAGTTGTTGGTGAGTTTTAAATTACCATGCTTTTTACATCCCATTGGAAACATTCAATAAGGTGATGTAATCTTTCATTTAAAAAGATCATATTCACCACATAACAAGCATATATTATTTGCAACTTTGCCTCTTGATGAAAGTGAAAGTGGAGAGTGAAAAAGTTCGCTTAAAGTTCAACATTCAGAAAATGAAGATCATGGCATGTGGTCTCATCACTTCATGGGAAATAGATGAGGAAACAGTGGAAACAGTGTCAAATTTTATTTTTGGGGCTCCAAAATCACTGCAGATGGTGACTGCAGCCATGAAATTAAAAGACGCTTACTCCTCGGAAGAAAACTTATGACCAACCTAGACAGCATATTGAAAAGCAGAGACATTACTTTGCCAACAAAGGTCTGTCTAGTCAAGGCTATGGTTTTTCCAGTGGTCATGTATGGATGTGAGAGTTGGACTGTGAAGAAAACTGAGTGCCGAAGAACTGATGCTTTTGAATTGTGATGCTGGAGAAGACTCTTGAGAGTCTCTTGGACTGCAAGGAGATCCAGCCAGTCCATTCTGAAGGAGATCAGCTCTGGGATGTCTTTGGAGGGAATGATGCTGAAGCTGAAACTCCAATCAATACTTTGGCCACCTGATGCAAAGAGTTGACTCATTGGAAAAGACCCTGATGCTGGGAGGGATTGGGGGCAGGAGGAGAAGGGGATGACCGAGGATGAGATGGCTGGATGGCATCACCTACTCGGTGGATGTGAGTCTGAGTGAACTCCGGGAGTTGGTGATGGACAGGGAGGCCTGGTGTGCTGCAATTCATGGGGTTGCAAGAGTCGCATACGACTGAGCGACTGAACTGAACTGAACTGAAACTTAGGATAAAAATTTTGGATGGAAATTAGAAAAATATAGCAGAAGGTATACTTTTCCAAAATTCACTTAGATGTATCACAAGCAAAAAAGTTTGAAGAACACTGATCTAGGTTTGATAACTAAAAATAGAATTGCTAACTCATAAGGTATGTTTATCTTCAGCTTTACAAAATAGTGCCAGGCTGCATAGATACACATATTGGCATGTTGAAATAGGTTTTTTCCTTTGTATCTTCACCAAGATTTGGAATTTTCAGAGTTTAACAATTCTTTTTTGAATCAATATTGATGTGTATACATTGGTGTCTTATGCTTTTTCTCTTTGTGCTTTTAAGTTGGATTTCACTAATTAAGTTAAGCATCTTTTCATATGTTTATTACCGTATAGGTTTCCTTTTCTGTAGAGTGCCATTCAAGCTTTTGCAGATACTTTTTTTTTTTTTGAGTAGTTTGTGTTCTTCTAATTTCTTTGAAATAATTCTTAACATTCTGGCTACTACCTCTTTTCAGTTATATGTACAGTATCAAGATACTTTCAATTCATAACATATTTTTATTCTTTTTAGTGTTATGTGATAGACAAAAAGTTTGAAGGATTTCTTTGAATCTTAAGAAATCCTTTTCTACTTTAAAATCATAAAAATATATTGTCATCTTAAAGTTTCCCTTTCACATTTCATTATTTAATCAACCTGTAATTGATTTTCATGCTTGCCATGTATGCATTCAATTTCATTTTTTTCACATAGATAATTATTAGAGCTCCTCTTATTGGAATACACCATCATTTATTTGCTCATTGATCTAAAGTGCCAAGTCTGTTATAAATCAGCTTTGCAAATACATATGTGTAGGTCTGTGTCTGGGCTCTCTACTGTTTTATAGACTAACTCATCACTTTCTGTGTAGCAGAAATTCTGTTTTCAGTTCAAGCCTATTTCCTTCTGGGCATATTGTGCTACCACATTTCCCAATCCCTCTTGCAATTGAATGAGGCCATATGACTGAGTTCTGACATGACTTCCACACCTGGCCCCAAGTTTCTCACAAGATCGTTCACAGTCTCTCTCATCTCGAGTTTGTGCCAGGTGTGGAGGACCCAGTAGAGCATTGTGAGTCTATAATCAATGGCAGAGTCTAGCCAGGAGTCTGGGATGTTAAACATCCCATGATCCTCCCTCCCAGGGCATCTTCGTGCATCTCTCCCTCCTCATCTGCTACTAGTGTGCCTTGGACGTTTGTTTTTATCATCATTTGTTTAAACTGATACAGACAATTGAGACCCAAGTGCATGAAGGTACGTGAGAAAGTAACCAGGTCAACTGCAAAAACCAGGTGTAACGGTGCCAGGATTGAAGCACACGTCTTTCAAATATTTAGGATTTTTATTCGAGGCACAGCTCTGTTCCGATGAATGGTGAATACTGTCAGGAGTTTCCTCATTCTTTTCTACCTGAAAAGAAATCACAGTAAGAATTCTTTGAACTTAAGGGCAAATGTTTCTGATGTTGTTTTTATAGTCCTTCACCAATACAGATAAGATGTCTATGCTGCCTAGAGCAGTTGGAGGCAGCATTGTGAGCACAGCTTCTGAAACCAGCTTTTTTTTTTTTTTTTTGTCTGCAATTCATTTTAATTGTGGCACGCAGAATCATCTCTAGTTACAGCCTGTGGGGATCTTTTAGTTGGGACTTTCGAACTCTTAGCTGTGACACATGGGATCCAGCTCCCTGACCTGCCACTGGACCACCAGAGAAGACCCCGCAAAGCAACTTGGTTTTATACCTTGGCTCTCTTGCATAACTTGGTGTGTTGGGCAAGTTACTTAACCTCTCTGTGTCTGCTCATTTAGCCATAAGATGGAGATGATAATGATCTCATTCCATAGGGCTGATATGAGGAGTAAATGAGATGGTTTATATAAAGCACCTTGAACAGTTAGGCAGCCTAGATGTAGCAATTCTTATTAAATGTGGGTTATATAGTGTGAGAAATCCGAACTAATGACATATATTTGAGGAGACAGAAAAGATAGGTGGATAAGATTAAAAATTCAAATTGATGAATAATTGTGGAATTAGAGATACATTGCTCTATAGGATATTCTGGTAAAAATTAAATATATACTGGTCTTACCATCTGATGTATTTGTATCCGGGTATTCTGGAGAAGGCAATGGCATGCCACTCCAGCACTCTTGCCTGGAAAATCTCATGGACGGAGGAGCCTGGTGGGCCGCAGTCCACTGACTGAGCGACTTCACTTTCACTTTTCACTTTCATGCATGGGAGAAAGAAATGGCAACCCACTCCAGTGTTCTTGCCTGGAGAATCCCAGGGACGGGGGGAGCCTGGTGGGCTGCTGTCTATGAGGCTGCACAGAGTCAGACATGACTGAAGCGACTAAGCAGCAGCAGCAGGAAAACTACAGAAAAAGCCTATACACAGTGAGGTTTTTTTTTTTTTTTTTAAGACAGTAGCCAAAGGAGCTTAAATTATTAATGTCTTCCAGTGAAAAGTATTATTGTATTTGAAAAACTATGAAGTGAATGACTCTTTGATACACTAGCTAGTTCAGTTCAATTGCTCAGTCATGTCCGACTCTTTGCGACCCCATGAATCACAGCACACCAGGCCTCCCTGTCCATCACCAACTCCCAGAGTTCACTTAAACTCATGTCCATCGAGTCAGTGATGCCATCCAGCCATCTCATTCTCTGTCGTCCCCTTCTCCTGCCCTCAATCCCTCCCAGCATCAGGGTCTTTTCCAATGAGTCAACTCTTCGCATGAGGTGGCCAAAGTATTGGAGTTTCAGCTTCAGCATCAGTCCTTCCGATGAACACCCAGGGCTGATCTCCTTTAGGATGGACTGGTTGGATCTCCTTGCAGTCCAGGTACTCTCAAGAGTCTTCTCCAACACCACAGCTCAAAAGCATCAATTCTTTGGTACTCAGCTTTCTTCACAGTCCAACTCTCACATCCATATAGACCACTTGAAAAACCGCAGCCTTGACCAGATGGACCTTTGTTGGCAAAGTAATATCTCTGCTTTTGAATATGCTATCTAGGTTGGTCATAACTTTCTTTCCAAGGAGTATGTGTCTTTTAATTTCATGGCTGCAATCACCATCTGCAGTGATTTTGGAGCCCCCAAAATAAAGTCTGACACATAAGGGCATGCAATTTACAACTAGAATGTTATAATGAAGGGTACAAACAGCCTTTGTCAAAATGGAGATAAATACTTATTCTAAAACCTTCCCTCAAATACTGTCAAATATATTTTCAGGTGATCATTTCATAACTCAGAAAAGATGAAGTGGACAGGAGAATTAAAAATATATGCTACTTTATTGTCAAAATTGACAAACTTAATTTCCTTTAACAGGAATATTAATTTAAGGGTCTCTATAAAGCCATCACTATTTTGTGAGTATAAAAGATAAGAGGGTCAAAGACAACTGTTAGTGGGAAAAGGACAACAATTCTGCATGCAGGCCAGATTCCTCACCCACAGAATCACAATGACCTTCAGAGCCCTAGGCAATAACAGACATGCAATACCAACTCAACTGATCTTGGCCCAGTCTGGTAAGATTCACTTTGCACTATCTTTCCAAGCACTTGAAGAGTTCCGTTTGTTGGAACACTTGCTGATTAAAATAGTGAAATTTTAGATCATTTATGGGATTAGAAACAGGATCACACCTGCTTTTGAATTACAGTAGGATGAAGCTGGAGAAGGCAATGGCAACCCACTCCAGTGTTCTTGCCTGGAGAATCCCAAGGATAGGGGAGCCTTGTGGCCTGCCGCCTATGGGGTTGCAGAGTCGGACACGACTCATGCGACTTAGCAGCAGCAGCAGGATGAAGCCACGGTCCCTATAATGCTGGCCTCAGGTACATAAAGTCCTGCCAATAGCTTGGGCAGGAGACTGAAATAAGCTCCTTATCCATGACCAACAGCAAGGATGTGAAGGTCTTCCTGAACGAACATTATAATGTGGAGGTTATGCTTTCTCCTTAGCATCAAAAGATAAAGAATCTAGCTAGTTGGAACAAGAGAAAAAAATAAAGGTCTTTATTGTTCCCTTGAGACAGGTGTCCAAGGATGAAGAAAGCTGGGTGTGCATGCACCGGTTATCTAGATCACAATTTTCATTCTCTGATCTGTACTATAAACCAGATGTGTGTGTGCACTAAGTCGCTTTGGTAATGTCCAATTCTGTGTGACTCCATGGACTGTAGGCTGCCAGGCTCTTCTGTACATGGGATTCTCTAGGCAAGAATACTGGAGTGGGTTGCCATGCCCTCCTCCAGGGAATCTTTCCAATCCAGGGATCAAACTCAAATCTTTTATGTCTTAAGCATTGGCAGGTGGGTTCTTTACCACTAGTACCACCTGGGAAGCCCATGGACCAGATATCCACAGCCAAAGGAGACCTTGTAAATAGGCTCATCTTAAAAATTAGAAGTAATGGTGTGCAGCTATCTTTGAAGTTTCAGGTTAAGGAAGTTTCCTTCAGTTCCCAGGAAAGGCGAAGGATGAGATAACACTGATATGTTGAGATGGTGATATCTGAGATTAAGTATATGTAAAAGTAAAATGAAGCTAAATTATCAAGTGAATGAGAAAGGAACCTGAACTCACTTATTCTTGTATACACTCACCATTCACTCAATAGAAGAGGAATCACTATATGTAAAAAAATCAGCATTTTCCATTTCTCTAGTTTAAAGATAAATACTTATGAACTAGAAAAACTGAGCAGGTATTGTACCATATTATTTAAAACAATACTGTGGTTACTGAAATGGTAGCTCAAGTTTTTGCCATCTCTTTGAAACAGAAGAGTGGAGAGGATGCAAAGAAATAGCAGTTTGTAACTCTGTTCTCAATGCAAGATTCCTTATTCACTTTTGCATGAGGTTAGGATCTAATTAAGCTCACCCACTTGATTAATTTTATCCTCCTGTATAAGAACTCTTCAAATTTGAGTAGGGGCAGGAAATGGGTAGTATGGGCTTTTAGAAATTTCAATGGGCTAAAAGCATTCATATAAGATTCTGTGATTGAGGATCACACTGAAAACTTATAGTAAAAAAGCCATACGAAAATCAGACTAGGCAAAGTGGGTTTCTACAGTCTATTAGCAAGACTACCTGGAAAACTTGTGGAGTCAAATAAAAACTAAAGTGTATTGCTTCTGTTCTTATTCTAGTCCATTCCATTTTATAAAAACTGTGGTAAATACAGACAATGTACTGGTCATTTCTCAATAGCCCCAAATAAGCCCTTCAGCTGGGGTGGCTGTGACTATGAAACCCAAGGAAGATGATTTCAGTTCGGTGTGCCTTGCAGAGAGCAGGCAAGGCAAACTACAATGACTTTGGGCGGCTGTGAAGTTTTTATTACCCAATCATAAAAGGACTCTTTCAAGTGCTTCCCTTTTAGCACTCTTCAATGACTGTTGTGCCTATCAAGGAGTAAAGCTTTTTCTTAACAAGTCGGAATCCTGAGCTCAGGATCAGAGTTCGCCTGAGGCCAGAGGAGAAGCGACCTCGACTAAAGAAAAATCCCTGAAGCTCGTCCATGAGCAGTTCTCCTGCTTAAACACAAGGGTGAGCTCAAAGGTGGGCACCACGCTAGAATCACACACAATCCTATCCAGCTTTTTACATACATTTTCAATTTCCAAGTTCACGTGCATAACACAACCCCGCAGACCACAGGGCTCTGTGGAGGAAAGTCTCAGGACGTCTTGGGCAATCCTCTGGGTCAGTTTCTCAGGAACAAGGACTCTGGAGCAGCCAAGTTTGGTGTGCTTAGATTTGGACAGACAGTTCTCCAGCATTTTAACCAAACTCTGGCAAGTTGTCTCCTCAAATACCATCTCATTGAGGTTGGGCTCAGGAACAACATAATCCCAGTAGTCAAAATCTGTGGAAAACGGAAGTTTAAGATTAAAACAAACAAACAAACCCTGGAGGAAAAACACAGGAAAACACACACACAGATTTGGCAACACTGTTTATTTCTGTCTATCAGATCCTACTTGTTCTAATATTTGTTTGGAAGTCATTTGATCTCACTTTGCTGTTAACTTTCTGAGTAATAAAGCAAATCAACTGACCTGAGACTGAAAGTTCATCTGTGAAATAAAGGTTTCGATAAATAGGGTAGGTAGCCTATAACAATTTTTCAATAAACGTATATGTGAATACACACACACAGTCTTAAAGACTATGTAACCAAATCTATTCATGGCTATTTTAGAATACTAGTGATTTTCTTTTCTATCTTGCTCCCTGATTTGCTTATAGGGGGTTTCAAGTTTCCTTTTATAGAGACTATGCATCAGGTTTGGACTAAAAATGTTAATAATATTTTTGGACTAAAGATTATTACTTTCTAAGAATTCATTAATTTATTCTTGAAAAACAGGGGGTTTTTTGCTATTATTCTTTAGTGATGAACTTAAAATGACCTTGATGAAGAGCTATATTAAACATCAATTAAATTTGTGTTTTCTTTAAAAGTCTTTACTGGAATAACCTGTAGATCCCAATTTTAGCTTCAACCTCTTCGATTAAAAATTGCCCACGGAGAAGACTTCGGAGGTTCGCAAGGATATTTATAAGCTGGGTGGGTTTTTTTCTTTTGGAGCCAAGCAAAACAAAATAGTCCTAGGAAAACAAAATTAGATTTGCTCAAAGGAAAAGAGATAGCTCTGCATTTGGTCACCTACCTTCCAAATTAATCCTACCCCTTGGCAGGATGCCACACCACACACACAGTCAACTGAGCAGGTCACAGGCAGATGCCCTGTGGGCTCCTGCCTGAAGCCTACTGCATCTTTGTTGGCTGCTACATCACTTATACACTTAGGTCACTGTGTTTTTATTTTTATTTTTTAATAAATAAATGCACTCCAAATTATAAGGCTTTAAAAAAATCTATGTTGAAGACAGAGAATTTTAGAGCTTTGGCTTATAAAATTAGATCATCAACCACTTCACCTTCTAAATGAGGAAGGCCCAACGATCTTAAGCAATTGATCTACGTTCACACAGATTCTCAGTGGCAGCACAGCATGTTAATTTAGACACTGTTGTTTAAAATTACAAGATAATATGTCCAACATCACTGCAGTTTTAATGCTTCCCTTTGGCATTAAAAAATGAAATAATGGGTATATCCACAAATAGAATACTACTCAGCAACCAAAATGAACACATACTGATACAATCAACAGCATGGAATGGATCTCAAAATCATGAGGCTGTGGGAAAGAAACCAGATACAAAGAGTACATGTTACACGATCTATTTGCATGTAGTCCTAGAGGTAAAAGTAATCTCTGGTGACAAAAAGCAGATCAGTGTTTCCCTGGAGACAGGGGAGAGGTAGAGTGGGTAGAGCAAATGGGTATGTGGGGCTTTGGGGGCAGAAGGTGATGGTGCTTACACAGGTGAATACATTTGTCAAAACACACATAACTGTATACTTCAAATCCACCACAACTTCACAACCATGTAGGGTAGGGGCCTGTATAGTTTTTAATCCCAAGGAGTCTATAAGCCACAGACTAGACCAGGTAGCCCTTGGGATTTTATTTTTATTTCTTTTGATTCTCACTATCATAGACAGAAGATGCTGTTTTAAAGAATCTCTTTAAGATGGATTTTATCGCATCTCCAAAATTCAAGGAGAGGGTCCATACGGCATGCCCGCCAATCTCAATCCATCCAGGGAATGAGGCCTTTGGAGGGAAGAGAGGTAGGCGGGTGGGAAACTCACCATTTAGCAGGCTCCCCGGGTGGAAGCCATGGTCCAGCAACTCTGAAATGCTGGCCGGGTTCTTACTGCTCAAGCTGCCAGTTGCAACCATGGTCAACGGCTCTGTTTCCCTCGCGGGGCTGAACGGCCTTTCCGGGGCGCTAGAAAAAGGAGGCAGATTTGCAAAAGCAAGCAAGACGTGCAGGAGTTCCTAAAATGCCCAGCGTCCCTGGAGCGAACAAGGCGAGGCATTCATTTTCCAAAGGGGTGGAATCGGCCTCTGCAACTCAGGTTCACAAAACCCTGGGAGCAAAGACGCCAACTAACAGCCACAATCTTCAACTAACTCAAAGTTGGCAAAACTCGGAACCGATTCGCCCCGCGGAGCTCACCCCTGAGCCCAGAGGAGCGGAGCCCCCGCCCCCATTCCTCCCACCCAGGCTGCCCCCGGCCTCACTTGCTGGGGGTGCGCCGGGGCCGACGTGCTCGCTGGTCCAGCAGCGGGTAAATCGAGGCGGGCCTGGTCTTCAGGAACCCCCTCCCTCGGGGGCTCAGTGACCTGCGGGACCAAGCAGCCACCGGCACCTTGCTCGTCCCCCGCCCCGCCGGTTCAGGCTCCACTAAGCTGCATCGCCGCGGGGGCCGCGAGCACTTTATATGCCCAGCCTCCTCACCCGGCCCCGGCCCGCCCACCTGCCCCGCCCCGCCCAGGGCCCGCGCCCCCGCCTCCCCAGGGTCGGGTTGCATCTCCACCCGCACTCTTCCAGCAGCCCCAGGCGAGCCGCCGGGAGTTAAGGAAAAGTTTGCGGTAGGGTTGACACCTGTTGTTTTTTGGGTGGGCCACGGGTCACCATGAGTGCAATCCTGGGTGCACGACTCGCCCCAAACTGATCGCTCGCCTCCGCCACCAACCTGGATTCTTGGGTGCGACCCCTCTCCCCAGCGTGTCCACACACACTCACGCTCCTGATGGCCTTGGTGAGGTTCAGTCCCGGGGAAGCGGGAAGCTTTCTGACTTTGTCTGTGACCGTGACCCGAGTCTTTGCTCTGACATGCCGAACACTGTGCTTAAATATGTTTAGCTGTTCAACGGGCACCATGTATGCACTGAGTGCTGGTCTCTGACGGAATTAATTCTACTCCGCTTCGCGTCCCAAGCTTTCTGTACTCTCCTTTCCCGCATGCGGTCAGCTCTAGCTTGCCTTCCCGCATCCGGGGCTCCCAGCCTGGGGTCTTCTCGGCAGCTTCCTAGCGTTTCATCTATGACTAATGCGTTTTCTCCGGGAGAAGGGTTACTCTTCTAATTAGACCTGGCTCCAGAGAGCCAGAAGCTTGAATGAAGGGGAGTTTGCCAAGAAACTAAACAAAACCTTTAGTTGGTAGTTTTATTCCTAGTTTTTTTTTTTTTTTTAAACAGAATCTCCATAGTGGCGGTATCAATTTACATTTCCTCCAACAATGCAAGAGAGTTTCCTTTTCTTCACACCCTCTCTGGCATTATTGCTTGTATATATTTTTGATGGTGACCATTCAAACCAGTGTGAGGTGATACTCCATTGTAGTTTTGATTTGCATTTCTCTAATAATGAATGTTGTTGAGCACACTTTTCCTGTGTTTATTAGCCATCTGTATGTCCTTTTCAGAGAAATGTCTGTTTAGGTCTTCTGCCCTTCCTGCAATTAAAAAAAAAAAAAAATTAGTGGGGTTTTAGCTGCTTCCACTACCCATCTAGGTTTCTGGGAGCAGTTGTGGTGCTCAGAGACAGAAGTTCCTGGCCAGCCCCATTAGGGGAAGGAACTTGTTCGTGGGCAGTCTTGAGGGGCTTGAGGGAATGAAGATACAGTGTTTTATATCCTTGTGAAGCTTGATGTCCTGTTCTGAACCTGAGCGCACAGTGGAACAGAGGAGTGGGGCAGGGTCAACACCCTTCACAAGCCATCAGCAAGAAGCTACACGTTCTGTGTTCTTCCACAGTGCCTACGCCTGCCTGTTCACTCCCTGGTGTGCCAGTGGGAGATGATCTGGTCAGAGGGAGCTTTCCCAATGACAGTGGTGGGTCAGGAGAGGAAACGGAGGGGATGCTTCAGGGAGAAGAATTTCTACAAGTAGGAGGTGCTACGCTTGGCTCTCAATCCTGTGACCTACAAGGATCTGTGTAGGTTAGGGCCTTGAGAAGCGGTTTCAGATGGCCAGACTGAAAACTCTTCTGAAGTAAAACAGCAGAAGGGGTAAGGAAGGTGTGATAAACAGATCAGTAGAAGGACATTGGGAGGCAGAGCAGCAGAAAGCCAGCTGGACAGTCCATTTTTAACTCGGCTTAGGCAGCCTGTGTGCTGCCTGAAGGTCAGGGAGCCAAGGAAGGAGATGCTGATAGGCAGATTTCCACTTCTACTTCAGCAATAGAAAAGGGCCAAATAGACAAGCCAGTTTAAGCCAAACACTTGCAGTGGCAAGTGTGGTCAGGACCAATGGATGGGCAAGTCGGGAGGGCAGCTGCCTGGCAGCTGGGGGTAGGGTCAGGATACTACCCTCCTTATCTGGGTGGCAGTGCTAATGAGACTCACCTGCTTCTAAGGAGAGTAATTCGGATTGATATAAAAGGTGATGTGAACCTATACTAGTGAAGTAAAGAAATGACCCGTTTCGGTTTCCTTAGGGTGTTTAGGCACAGGGCTTCTCAAGTGGTAAAGAATCTGCCTGCCAAGCAAGAGACGCTGGTTAGAGATCCCTGGGTGGGGAAGATCCCCTGGAGGAGGGAATAGCAACTCACTCCAGTATTCTTGTCTGGAGAATTCCATGGACAGAGGAGCCTGGAGGGTTAGAGTACGTGGGTTTGCAAAAATCAAGACACTGAGTCACTGAGCACGCACGCATAAATTAAGTACTCCCAAAGGGCCAGAAAGATTATTGAACCTTATAGCAGCTACTCTCAGCTCACCTAACTGAAATTTTGCCAAGTCCTTGGGGCTTTTACCACAGAAAATAATTTACTTATGTATGAAAGATGAATAATGTAATTTTTAGCTGCAAGGGCCTTGCTTTCAGAAATTATAGAACATAAGAAATTACTGATGTAGAACACAGTTCCTGAGATAATGAGTGGAGATTGTCTTTTAAAAATCTACTTAAAAGGTAAAAAATCCATTCTGTCTCTGGTTTGCATGTTTTCAGAGTTAAATGAACAGAGCTGATTTTTCCAAAGGAACTATAGAACAGAATTAGGAAAAACTATTAATAAGTGCCACAATAGTCTTGTCACAAGATAGCATGTTAGAGTTTGTACTGTTGTGAATACGCTTTAATTGCTTATAACTGAAAGTTGATCACATTGGTGTACCTCAGGTATTTACCAGATACAGTGATGAAGTTTATTTCATTGCTGGTTTGTTATATCCTTTCTAACTAATATTATAAAGATAGTGAGGGTGCTTACTGGAAATAACCATTGTATATGAAGAGAAAAATCTAATTGATTAAATGACTGATTAACTTTCATACACCAGTGTACTATAACAAGCTACCAAAATCATAAGCAAGGACTTTAACTTAAGCACGCTTGCTTTTTTATTACCATAATTTACTTATCTATCTTCCCACAAAAAGAGAAATAGCAGCAATGAATGGCAACAGTATATTCATCTGATGCATACACAAATATTTAAGTTCCATGCTTCCTCATGTATAAATATAGTATTTATAATATCACTGCTTACATAAAGTAGAAATTTAAGCTACAAAGAAACACAGACAATATGATGTTTTAATGTATCGTTATAGGAAATACTGGTGTCTTGTGCATTTGTGATTTAGAGTGTTGAATATTTATTACATGTTTTGCCAGCCCGTTTTCTCTTTTTATCCAGTGTGTACCGTTGTTCCTGAGCTCTTATTAATACATTTACATTCAGTGCATTGCTTATTTCATTTCATAAATTATGACACCAGAGGGGAAAATGACTGTGTTTCTTAATCTGTACAATGGATTCAGAGAGGATTTACAGAATATGAAAGTTGATCTGTGCAATATCCAAAGCCCCTTATCAAACTCATAGAGTTGTGAGGATTAAAAGAGAAACCCTTATAATCAATTTAAAATATTATCCCTTTTTAATAAAATAAATCTGAGATCTTTGATTTCACACTGTCTCTGGATTTCCTCGGTTGTGCTAAATTCTAACCCTCATGTGAGGTCTTAGAACAGAGCCTGTTACACAGCTAGTACTTAATAAGTGATAGTTATTGTTGTTGATTTTATTGTTATCTTGAAACTGTAGTTTTCTGGTTCAATGAAGTCAATGCTAGAGGGGCTACATGGGGTTAGAGAAGTATTGCTAAGGTATTAATAGAACACAATTTATGGTCTTTAAGGTTTTCAGGAAATCTAGAACATATTTGCCACTGATTAGGAAGAACTTTTTATTAGAATATGTGCATAACTGTTTTGGGGAGTGGTGAAGGAGATCTCCCAATGATATGTAAGAAAATATTGTGGATAAAAAGTTACCTGATTAATGCTTCATAATCTAGAAAATGGTTTCCTGGAAAAAAATAAAATTTATAGACATTTAGAATCATTGACTGTAAACCATCCAGTTGTGTCAAGATAAGTATGACATTCTGGATGAGATAGTTCATCATTATTTTTATTTGTCTTTGAGGATGTTCCACCCAATAAAATTTCCATTTCATCATTAAATATGCAATATGAGTTATTCTATGATATATTGAAAGATTTTCCATTAAGTAACATGGAGACTTTATTAAGTATAAGGCAAAAAAGGTCCAATATCAAATAATATAATATCTACTGCTGCTAAAAGCTGAGAGAATTTTCTAGTAGCAGAAGGCTTCACTTCTCTAAATTCAAGCAGAGAAATGGTTCCCATAGTGACTTATCTCTTAAAATAGTTGTATGACTTTTTTCTCCTAATAAACAATGGTATGTATTATCTCCTTTTAAATAAAGCAAGCTGATATGTTTAAATGCACACAGTCTCTACTTTTCCTTAATCATGCAAAAGTTTCGAATTCAGGTGTCTCCATAAGGGAATGTCAGCCAAGAATGTGGAGTAAGTCCTTGACATTTTTCTAGGGATGCAGCTTAAAACCTTGGCAAGCCCCAAATTTGAGAATACCAGAATGTCACACCATTTCTTTGGAATTCTTATAAATAAAGCTATGCATTCATGTAGGTTCTGGTCCTTCATTGTTCCCCCTCCCTTTGCCAGCCTAGTGTCCTATTCTGGTGGATGAGCTTTGTACAGCTTTTGTTGTTCACATTTGTTTCCCAGAAAAGTTATAATTTGCTTCATGGCATAATTTAGGGGATAGCATGAGAAGAGAATTAAATCCCAAGAATGCCCAATGGACTAGATGAGGTTTCTGCAGAGTAGCCTTTAGAATATATCTGATCCCAATTTTGCAGATGCCAAGTATATTAAAATGAAAAAGCTTGACGAAGTCACAGAGAGGTTCCAGTTTTTGATATTTATGGAGTAGTAGTTAAACACGTGGGCTGTGAAGCCTGACTAGGTGCATATCCCAGCAATGACACAGACTAGCTGTATAGACATCAGTAAGGTCTTTAACGTTTCTGTGACTCCATTTCTGGGTTTAAAATGGGAATTGTAATAACTTTACCTTGTGCAGGGACTTGGTGAGGATTAAATGAGTTAATACACAATGGACTCAATAAACATCAGCCATGATTATAACTGTGTATTTTGCTCTGATCTTGAAAAATCCCAACGCCCCAGTGATCTTGTTATGAAAAGGTAGCTTAAGGAGTGTGATGTGTGTTTAAGGTGTGTATAAAAGTGTGTCTTTGTTACACATTCATTCATTCATTGGTTGACATTCAGAAGTATTTATTAAATATTAATTCTCTGCCAGGCACAGAGAATGCATGAGTCTCTATATCCTAGAGATTGTAGTTTAGAAAGATGTGCAGACAAATAAATACAAGATTATAATTAACAAGCCAAGTTAGGGGAGCTACAGTGCACTGTGGCAGTGCAATGATATAAGCACTAATATGTTCTGAAGGAGGTTTTATAGCGCTGCTAGTCACCTTGTTTCATGGACCAGTAACATGAACATCACTTAGGAGCTCCTAAGAAATGCAGAACCTCAGTCCCCAATCCAACTCAAACAGAATCTGCTTTTTAAAAAGACTCCTAGGTGATTCATATGGTACGCAATTAAATTCTGGGAAGCTCTGCTTTTTAAAGAAAGTATTTATTTATTTGGCTGTATCAAGTCTCAGTTGCAGCATGTGAAATATTTAATTGCAGCATATGAACTCTTAACTGTGGCATAGGGGATCTAGTTTCCTGACCAGGGATGGAACATGGACTCCCTGCTTTGGGAGCATGGAGTCTTAGCCACTGGACTATCAGGAAAGTCCCAGGAAGCTGTGCTTTTAACTGAAGAGAATAAACAAACAATAAGATGATCTAAGTATTTGTAAAACTTTTTCTGGGCCAATTAATAAAAAGTATTTATTAAGTTCCTACTCTATAATAAGGCCTGGCCTTGATGAAAGGTGGTTCCCAGCTGGGCAAATGTTTGTGGAGTCTCCATAGCTCCTACTGGCCAATATGGCCTTGGGCTTGGCTCAGGAAATCATGCACAGCTATGTGAAAACAGTCCTGTGCATATGAATAATATAGAAAAATAAAATCCTATTTAATAAACGACACATTATCAAACTCTAAATTGTTTTTAATCTTAATGAAATGGAAGCCAGTTATGTAAAAAAGAAATGGGCTTACATTGTAAAATGTATTTAAAATGATTGATTGGTGGAATGTGGAATTTGGAAACAACAAATTTGGCAGGAAGGAGTAGTATAGAAAGATATATGTCTTATTACCTCCAAATTTACTGGAGAGGGTAAGTACAGTTATGCAAGTTTTCATCTCTTCTTCTGTAATCATATCATAAAATATACTTTAAAACATTGACTTGGTGTTTTGAAATATTGTGCTGTGGTTAAGAACTATTTTAATAAATGATATACAGTAACAGAGATTCTAAATCATAAATTGCTGAAGCAGCCTTTTAGGAGATGTCAATATACTTGGACGCACACTGAAGTACATTCAATTGTGTGACATTATTGATGCATTGTATCAAGTTGAGCAATAAGTGGTACTTAGAAAATTATTTATAGCAATGCATAATTACTTTGGCAGTAGATTTAGACATCCATATGCTAAAAGCAAAACAGTGCTCACCTCCATATGTGGAGGGAAACAGCACATCTCAGTGATTTGACTAAAGGCTGTGACTCAGTCAGGCTCGGCTTCACATCCTGGATCTGCCACAGATAGGCATCCTGAAATTAACTGAAATCCTTTGAATGTCAGCCTCCTCATCTGTAATGTAGAACACTCAATGAAACAACATATGTTTACATTTCTGGCAACACAATTTATACATATGAAGAGCTCAGTCAAAGGTGGCCATTCTTTTTTTTAATTATTATTTTTAAATTTTATTTTTACTTTATTCTACTTTACAATACTGTATTGGTTTTGCCATATATTGACATGAATCAGCCACAGGTGTACGTGAGCTCCCAATCCTGAAACCCCTCCCACCTCCCACCCCATTTCATCTCTCTGGATCAACCCCATGCACCAGCCCCAGGCATCCTGTATCCTGTATCGAACATAGACTGGCGCTTCGTTTCTTACATGATAGTATACATGTTTCAATGCCATTCTCCCAAATCATCCCACCCTCTCCCTCTCCCTCAGAGGCCAAAAGTCCGTTCTATACATCTATGTCTCTTTTGTTGTCTCACATACAGGGTCATCATCAATATCTTTCTAAATTCCATATATATGTGTCAGTATACTGTATTCGCGTTTTTCTTGGCCATTCTAAAGGCACATGGCTTATATGAATTTGCACATGTAAGTAAAAGCACATTCTATTTAAGCAACTAATTTGTCATGTGCTGTGTTGGGTTTTTCAGGATATGGTAAATTTTACTTTGCAGATAATGGATAAAAGGTATATTAGTGGGAGAATTAGAAGACCTGGCCTCACATATAGCTTTCACACGGACGTGGTGTCTGACCTGGGCACAGGATAAGTTAGCAGAATCACCCAGGAGTATTGAAAAACTAAAAGAGATTCACCCAGCCGGGAGGAGGAGAGAGTTATTTATGGATTCCAGAGCAGTAGAGACTAAGGTCTGACTTCTTGGCAGTGTCTAGGAAGCAGCAGATACTACAGAGAAACTGGGCAGAGTTCCCATATTTGAAAAGATTCTCACTGCACCCTGAGGACCATTCAGAGCAGCAGGAAATGGCCAGAGCTGATGGATGCTTATGGCACAAGTGATAGACATATTGTGGGCAAACAGTGACTAGAGGGAGGCTGTCTTCATCCCCACCCCACTCCTGGAATCTCAACATTGCACAGAATGCACCATCTTTGACATAGTCATTGGGTCTATGGAGTGGGAGGATGAGTCTGGTGAGGGGAAGTGGGACTGAAATTAAAGAACCTACTTCTTGGCGGAATAAAGCATAAATATCAGATACTAAGCTAAACGGTAAACAAAAAAGCAATAATATTGATTAGTTATACTTCTAAAATATGTTAATTTTTTGTTTCATTCAATTTACACACCATACTGTGGTTTTCTTGGGCACTCTACTTTTAGCATTTATACCTAATGTAAGAGTTCCATTTCCAGTGCACAGTTACTATGAAAACTCCATAAATAAGAAATGTATTCGTATTTTCTAAATCAGTAATCTATTTTAAATACACATTACAAAGATATAACCCTTGTAAGAAATTATGTAGGTAGAATCTTACAAGTTTAATTGTAAAAATTAGTTTTAAAATAATGATCTTTACACTTTTATCCTACTCTTAAGTAACGTGCTGCTGCTAAGTCGCTTCAGTCATGTCCGACTCTGTGCGACCCCATAGACGGCAGCCCACCAGGCTCCGCCGTCCCTGGGATTCTCCAGGCAAGAATATTGGAGTGTGTTGCTATTTCCTTCTCCAATGCATGAAAGAGAAAAGTGAAAGTGAAGTCAGTCAGTCGTGTCCCACTCTTCGCGACCCCATGGACTGCAGCCTACCAGGCTTCTCCGTCCATGGATTTTCCAGGCAAGAGTACTGGAGTGGGGTGCCATTGCCTTCTCCGCTTAAGTAACCTAGGGGAAGTATTACTGAGACAGGTCCAGAAAACTCAAAATGGATTAAATAACTAAGTAAATAGAGTATAATTGACTTTGACTTTACAATCAATTTAAAAGCTGCAAAGTAAAAAATCAAATTCCTGTTGCTACTTCTCATTCATACCATTCTTTGTACCCCCTGCCTGGAAGTAACCACTTTTGTTAGTTTTTATGTATTCTTCTAGAATTTCTTTATGGAAATACAAATATATATTCTCATTTTCACTTTTTTACCCTAAAGGAAAAACTATATGTTCTTCACATTGCCTTTTTACATTGACTATAAAACTTAAGAGTTCTTTCTGTATGAACTTATAATTACTCTCTCTAGCCTATAAAGTAGTAGTGTTCTGCCTTATAGATTTTCATCTCACCTGTACAATACAGGGATATTTTGATTATTGATAGATATTTTACAATTACATACAATTCTGTAATGAATGCTCTTATTCAGAAGTCACTTTGAATGTGGGAAAGATTAAGATAAATTCTCAGAGGAGGGGCTTTTGAAACCAAAGACAAATATGCAAAACATAGTTTTGAAAGATCTTGATCAATTATCTTTTTAGAGGTTGTACAGTTTTGGGAATCCACCAATAAAGTATGAGACTATCTCTTCTCACAGGCTCTCAATATTTGTTCACTTCATAACTATCTTAAGCATTTACTATGCCTTTTTATATAGTGTTAACATGCTCTGAAAACCTATTGGCTGGGAGTTGCAATTTCATTCATTCATGGTAGGAAATGTATTGTCCTATTTTGAAAAGGGAGAAACTGTAAGTGGAATGTATTACTCACAATTCTCAGGAAAAACTAGAAATATCATAGTTTTCCTAATTCCCAGTTTTGGAAGAGTATTAGGGCTGTATCTACAATGATTATTATAATTTCACTGATTGGACTGTTAAGGCAGCAAAAGTTTTTTTTTTTTCCTTACAGTTCCATTTGTATTGAATTTTCAATCAAATGTTATGGTTATGTATTTTGGTTATGTAAGGACATTGCTGTGTTTATTGAGGCCAAAGTTCCTTTGGTTTCTTTTAAGGAAAAAAATCTTCATTTAAAAGAGAAAGATACCTTTCTAAACACAAAATTTACAAATTGCTTATAATTTTATTTCAGTGTTCAAATAATTCAATAACATTTTCCTCTTTTAACCACTGCAAAATTATAACTTTATTATAGCTCATAGTAGAATATTCAGCTAAATGAAATTTGGTACATCAGATGTCTCTTCTATTGAGTACAGAAGAGATCATGGGTTCAAGTGCAGGTTTGAGAGAGTGTTCTAGGTCTGCTCTAATTGATAGCCACTACACACATGTTGTATTAAGCACTTTAAAATGTGACTAGTCCAAAGTGAGCTGTGTAAAATACACACCAGATTTCAAATATTTAATCGAATATAAAGAATGCAACACATCTCATTAATAATTACAGTATTATGTCTGTTACATGTTGAAGTAGTAAGATTTTTATATATTGGATTAAAGAACATATCAAAATTGATTTCATTTCTTTTTAGAATTTTTAAAATATAACTACTAGAAAATTAAAATACTATATGTGGTTTGCAGTCATTGTTCAACTTAAGAAATACAAGGCAATACTATTCTAGATCTTTGCCACTTCGCCTTAAAAGGAAGCATAGTAGGTTCTTTGCATATAAATGAGGATTTGAAAACTCTTTTTTTTTTTGAAGTATAGTTGTTTTACAATATTGCGTTAGTCTCAGGTATACAGCAAAGTGATTTGGTTATACATATGCTTATATTCTGTTTTCTTGAGAGTTTGAAAATTCTTAAAAGTATACTCTCTAAATGTTAACTATTAAGTTGGGGGATCAGGTTTACTGTGATACACTTTAAATATATTAAAATGTGCTCTATTTCGTGTAGTGTTCTCAACTTTTAAACAACTCTTGCAGTCATGTACCCACCATTACCACCACAGTCAATATGAACAATGCCGTCATCACAAAATATTAGTACTTTGTGAGTATTTGTAATCAACCTCGTGCCTGAGGCCCAGCCCTGGGCAGACATGTTACATATATGGATTCACAGTCTGTAGACTTTTGAGTCTTGCTTCTTTTGCTTAGCATAATTCATCTGAGATTCATCCAAGTTGTTATATTAGTAGTTCTTCCCATTTCTGAGTACTATTCAGTTGCATATATGTACCGCACTTTGTCTATCCATTTGGAGTTGAAGGACATTTGGGTTTTTTCCAGTTTTTGAGGATTATGAGTAAACTCAGTGTATATATTTGCTTGCAGATTTGTATTTTAATATACATTATCATTTCTCTTAGATAAGTACCAAGAGACTGGAATTGCTGAGTCATATGGTGTTTGTTTAATTTTATAAGAAGTTGCCAAAATGTTTCCCCAAGTGGTTCCAGTTTTGTGCTTCCCCCAGCAAAGTATTGATATGAGTATTCCCAGGTGTGCCATACCTTTGCCAGAATATGATACTGTCATTCCTCTGCTTTTTTTCTTTTTAATTTTAGTCCTTCTAATAGGAAGGTAACAGTATCTCATTATGGTATTAATTTTTATTTTCTTCACGACTCATTTTGTTCAACATCTTTTCATGGCTTCTCATGTGCATATATTATTTGACGAAATATATGTTGAATTTTTTTGCCTGCGGCTTTTTAATGGATTTTTGAGGCTTGAGAGTTCTTTATTATTATTGAGAATTTGAGAGTTCTTCTTATTGAGACTTGAGGGCTCTTTATGAATTTAAGATGCAAGTCACCTATTAGATAGATGCTTTGCAAACATTTTTTACCAGTGTGTAGATTTTTAATTCTTTTAGCAGTGGATTTTGAAAAAAAGTCTTAAGTTATGATAATGTCCAACTTGTCAGTACTTGTATCAGTCATATTTTTGTGTCATATCTAACAATTTCTATATAACTCAAGATTACAACTATTTTTCTCATGTTTTCTTCTAGAAATTTTATAGTTTTACATTTATGGGTATGATCTGCTTTGAGCGCCTTTTTATATATGATAGACGGCATGGGTTGAAATTATTTTCTTTTTACCTATAGATGCCCAGTTGCTCTAGCATCATTTGTTGAAAAACAATATCCTTAATGAAATTGCCTTTGCATCTTTATGAAAAGTCAATTGACTATATACATGCCACTTTAGTTTTGGTATTTATTGTACTCTATTAATCTACATGCCTGCCTTTTACCTATATCACAGGTCTTGAAATCAAGTAATGTGAGTCTTCTAATTTTGTTCTTCTCTTTGAAAATTCTTTTGGCTTTCTGGTTCCTTTGTGTCTTCGTATGAATTTAGAATCAGCTTGTTAATTTCAAAAGAAAATGTCTTCTGGGATTTGATTAGAAATACATTGAATACAGATATGTTTAGAACAATTTTTTCAACTTTGAGTTTTCCAGTAATAAACATGATACAAGTTCTCCATTTATTAGGTCTTTGATTTCTTTTTTAAACATCTGTAGTTTTCAGCTTACAGAAACTGCATTTTTTTTAGATTTATACATATTACATTTTATGCTATTTTAAAATTTTAAGTTCCAGTTGTTCATTGCTAGCGTATAGAGCAGAGAAGGCAATGGCACCCCACTCTTGCCTGGAAAATCCCATGGACCGAGGAGCCTGGTGGGCTGCAGTCCATGGGGTCGCGAAGAGTCGGACACGACTGAGCGACTTCACTTTTACTTTTCACTTTCATGCATTAGAGAAGGAAATGGCAACCCACTCCAGTGTTCTTGCCTGGAGAATCCCAGGGACGGGGGGGAACCTGGGTGGGCTGCTGTCTATGGGGTCTCACAGAGTCGGACATGACTGATGTGACTTGGCAGCAGCGGCAGCAGCATATAGAAACACAGTAGAAAAACAGAAATACTATAAAAATGCAGAAATAAAGGATATAAGAAAGTTGACCTGTTCTTTAACTCTTGCTAAAATGACTTAGTAGTTCTACTAACTTCTAAATAAATTCTTTGGGATTTTCTCCACAGGAAATCATGCTGTCTGCAAATAGATAGTTTTATTCCATTCATTCCAATCTGCTTTTGTTTCATTTTTTAATTTTCCCTTTATCGCACTGAGCAGACCCTCAGGTGGGATGTTGAATGTGAGTAGTGAGAAAGGGCATCCTTGTCTTTTTCTCAGTCTCGGGAAGCATGCAGTTTCCACTGTGAACTGTAATGTTAGCTGGAGACATTTTGGAGATTCTCTCCATCACACTGAGGAAACTCTATTAATCCTTGTTTGCTAAAAGGATTTTTATTATGGATTTTAAAATTTATTTATTAAGATTTTAAAATTACGTTAAATTTTGTTACATACATTCTTCTACATCTTTTGTGATGATTATGTGATCTTCTGCTTTAATCTGTTGGTATTGTGAATTACATCTATTGATTTCAGAATGTTGAACCAGCCTTACCTTTCCTCATGATGTATTATTGCTTTTATATTCTTGGGTTCAATTTACTAGTATTTTGCTAAGCTATGACAAACATAGACAGTGTATTAAAAAGCAGAGACCTTACTTTGCTGACAAAGTTCCGTCTACTCAAAGATACGGTTTTCCTAGTAGTCATGTGTGGATATGAGAGTTGGCCAAAAAATATGGCTGAGTGCCAAAGAATTGATGGTTTTGAACTGTGGTGTTGGAGAAGACCCTTGAGAGTCCCTTGGAGAGCAAGGAGTTCAAACCAGTCTATCCTAAAGGAAATCAATCCTGAATATTCTTTGTAAGGACTGATGCTGAAGCTCCAATACTTTGGCCACCTGAAGGGAAGAGCTGACTCATTGGAAAAGACCCTGATGCTGGGAAAGATTAAAGGCAGGAGGAGAAGGGGACGACAGAGGATGAGATGGTTGGATCGCATCACTGACTCAATGGACATGAGTTTGAGCAAGCTCTGGGAGATGGTGCAGGACAGGGAAGCCTGGCATACTGCAGTCAATGAGGTAGCAAAGAGTTGGACACGAAGGAGCAACTGAACAACATTTTGTTAACAGATTTTGCTTCTATTTCATAAGGGATGTTTTCTAGAGTTTTCTTTCTTATACTATCTTTGTCTGATTTGGGTACCAGGGAAATATTGGTCTTATTAAATAATTCATGTAGTATGTTCTCCTCTTGTATTTTTGAGAAAGTTTGTGTTGAATTGATGTTAATTCTTTCTTAGTTTTATTTTAAATACTGCATCCTTGGAGAAGACTTTGCTAACACTTGAATCTAAATTAGGTTCCCTCAGTTATTAACTCTGCTGGTATCCTTTTATTTATAGATTTTACCATAAGTATAATTTACATTTTTTGGAGGTTTATTTCTTTAATTCTAGCATTCTCTTCCAAGAGGCCAAGTCCATGTCTGTGCTGTTACATGCCTATTGCTTAGCACAATGTCTAACACCTTATCGATATTTAATAAATATTGGCTGAAATGAATCCCTAGGGTTTAATGATTGTCATTATTCATTATTCATCATGAAACTGTGAGCATTTTACCTATAATTGCTGCTGTTGCTGCTAAGTCACTTCAGTCGTGTCCGACTCTGAGCGACCCCAAAGATGGCAGCCCACCAAGGCTCCCCGTCCCTGGGATTCTCCAGGCAAGAACACTGGAGTGGGTTGCCATTTCCTTCTCCAATGCATGAAAGTGAAAAGTGAAAGTGAAGTCGCTCAGTCCTGTCCGACCCTCAGCGACCCCATGGACTGCAGTCTACCAGTTTCCTCCAGCCATGGGATTTTCCAGGCAAGAGTACTGGAGTGGGGCGTCATTGCCTTCTCCGTACCTATAATTACTTACTAGATATTTGTGCGAACTTCCTACCATGAACAGGAAAACATTTCAGATACATTTAATAGGTATTAAAAAAACATTATTTTGTAACAGAATTAAATAATTGCAAACAATAACTTTTCTGTGGAGTCAGCATTTCCATGCATAACCTTATAATGTGAATTGAACAACCTAACATTTTGAGGAAAACTAGTTGAACGGCACCCCACTCCAGTACTCTTGTCTGGAAAATCCATGAATGGAGGAGCCTGGTAGGCTGCAGTCTATGGGGTCTCTAAGAGTCAGACATGATTGAGTGACTTCAGTTTCACTTTTCACTTTCATGCACTGGAGAAGGAAATGGCAATCCACTCCAGTGTTCTTGCCTGGAGAATCCCAGGGACAGGGAAGCCTGGTGGGCTGCCGTCTATGGGGTTGCACAGAGTCAGACATGACTGAAGCGACTTAGCAGCAGCAGCAGCAGAACTTAAGTTTAGCCTTAGCATGAAACAAAGACTTTAGTAAAAATAAAATGATGTTTTACTTAGCTTTTACAGATTAAATATAATATATTTAAATAAAGAATTCAATGTTATATATTTTCCTTTTTAAAAAGTAAATTCAGCTAAATATGCTTTGGTAAAGCAAATAGCAAGTAAGAGCAGTTAGCAACATACAGACCATATGGTCCAGATACTAGGGTATAGAAGCAGCCTTCTGTGTTGAGGTTTACAAAGGAAAAAGTTCAAGGAAGGATTTGCAATTTTCATGGCTTCCATTTTAAATAACTTTTCAACTTGTTTTCATTGAGCACCTGCCATAATTTCCGTTTCTTTCAGTAGCAACAGAAGTTTTGGGGAGTGGAGGAGAAGTGATGCCTATGAGTAGGCAATTAAGCATGTAGAAGAAATCATAACCATGTTTGAAATAAAATTAAAACACAATTAAAATTCAAGAAAATGTGAGTTACTTTTGCCAGTCAACTTTCATTGATTAATTCATTCTTTTGACAAATTATTTTGAGGGCTTGGTTTGTGCAAATGGGCTTCCCAGGTAAGGAATCCACCTGCCAGTGCAGGAGATGTGAGAGACATGGGTTTGATCCCTGGGTCAGGAAGATCCCCCGGACCAGGGTACGACAACCTCCTCCAATATTCTTGCCTGGAGAACCCATGGACAGAGGAGCCTGGTGGGCTATACAGTCAGTGGGGTTGCAAACAGTGAAACATGACTGAAGCAGCTGAGGTCACCTGTGCTAAGTGTTGGTGAGGGGCAGGAGTAAAATGAGCCACAGTGTAGATACGGGACTTGTCTTCATGAAGCTAACAGTTTAGTGGGAGAAAGCAGTATGTAGAAACCAGCAGCAGGGAACATGAAGTCCTTTGATAGTGGACATAGTATAAGCAAAAAGAATAGTGACCTAGTCAAGGATGTGGTTATTTGATTTCCTGTTTAAAATGCTATTTGAAAAATGCAAAGGAACTGAGTAGACGAAAAGGGATGAGGAGTGGAATAAATGTTATAGGCAGAGAAATTAATACTATTGAAAGCCAGTATCCAGTGGGTACTTCCCAAGTGTTCCACATGAACAATTTTTGTCATCTTTATAATGACCCTATGAATTGAGTGATGTCATTCCTAATTTAGGGCTGAGGATGAGGAATGAGGAACACAGAGATTTAGAAACTTGCCTTAGGTTACACAGGCAGTAAATTGTAGAGCTAGGATTTGAACAGTGTTGCTGTGTGTGACTGTAGGAAAGATACAGAATAGCGGAGTGCGTAATGATGATGGAGGGAGGTTGCAGGTGCGGGGAAGTGGGAGAATAAGTGGTGTCAGGAATGAGACTGGGAAGGATGGAGATACAGATCGCGTTCTGAGGAAGCCAAGTGGAGGAGCAAATTGAATATCACTTAAACGTGAGTCATATTCTCTCACAATTTAAATTCCTACCTTGAGCTCCTTCATCTTACTTGGTATAGTAAAGAATATGGTCTTAACTCAGTTGACATGACTTAAACATGACAAAAACTATATTCTAGTGGAAAATTATTTTGCTTGAAGAGAGTTTTTCTAACCCTGAGCCAAGTAATCAGGGAAAGCTTCCTTTGTGAATTTACAGCTTCCTGATGAACTATCCGTTGTGTATAGTTGTGTTTTGTTTGTTTGTTTGTTTTTACTGACATAGATTCATTTTATTTTTATCCTTTGGTCAGAATAATTTATTAATAATTATTACTTTATATGCTACCATGACACAGTGAAGTATCCTACTTTATAGTAAGGATATATCACAAATGATTTGTTATGAAATATGAGGTATTATATTTTATGAACATTTTGATTAAAAAAATTAACTCAAATTCAAAATTTTTCTGGCATATAGCCATTGCATTGCAATTCCTTTTTATGAGTGGGAGCAGAAAGGGTTATTTTTAGCATACATTCATTGTATAAGGAGGGGTTTTGTGCATGTAAATGACATCTGTTGAGTATATCAATGTGGATAATCAACTGGCGTGATGTGTGTTCTTGGGAGGTTTTCCTGTAACTCAGGAGATTATGTTCTTCACCCTAGCAAAGGAGCCAGCAAAGGCAGCAGAGTTCTTCAACATCAGTATATGACCGCTGTGGGCAAAACAGAGCAAGCACGTGTCTCTTCAATGGTGGGTCAGTTGCGAACTCTTTGAAAACGTTAGAAAGGCATTGCAGACAAAGACTTAGAACTCCTTATTAGGAGAATCTTGCTCAGAATGGATTTCTACATCCACGTATTTTCAGAACATGGGACTCATAGCTTAACATTTTTTCTGAGTGGAATCGGGACTGTTTATTGACCAGCAGAATGGTCTAAGCTCCAGTCCTTTTCCAGAGGCAGATCAGAGATTTTATGGCTCTTCAGGATTATTAGATTTATGTGATTCTACTTCCTTTCATTAGTAACATTTTAAATTATGCATTGCTTATAAAATGTGTCTCAGAAGATGACTTTGTATATCTACCTTTTTAAAAATAAATGTATTTCAGATGGAGGTTTTTCATGGGGTGAAAACTTCTTTAGACTACTTCAAAGAATTATTGCAGTAGGTCCCTCTGGAAGGAAAAAGGAATTCTTGTCTTTGTGTTGGCTTGAGTCCTTGCTCTGGTGTCCTGACCTCTGTACTAAGAATGCAATAAATTCTAATTTTTGGTTTGCTGATTCAGAGTTGAGAAAAAAATCTCCTACAGTCCCATTTTATTGTCAACCTTCTTAAATCTGGAAAAAAGAGAAATTGTACTTTATGGAATTCTATAAAGTGGCTTCACTTTGGACAAGGAGAAAAGAAGGGAGCCTCCTTTTATGCATTAGACTTTCATTGAGTTCCAGGGCTGGTGAAGGGTCCACAAAGGTCAAGGCAGCATGATGCCAATTGAGCTGGCACATGCATTCCCTCATACATGACTGTTGCCACTTGAAAAACGTTAAAAGCAAAAAGAAGAAAAAAAAAATCAATGACTGACAGTCTGACAGGACGAGTTGACTCAGCAACCAAGTCACCCTTTTCCTAATTTCTGGAGGAAATCCAGTGCTTGATAATTAGAGATTTTCTAGAAATTAAATTGGTAAAAGTAGGTAGTCCCCTTGGATTTTGGCTCTTCTAGCTGGGGAGCTTTGGTCTGGCATGGTCTCCTCACACATACCTTGAAGTCGCGAGAAGCGTATGAGATGGCTAATACTCTCACCGTGTACTTGTTCATTTGGGGATAAAGAGAACCTGCCCAGTCATCTCTGCATATAGCAACATTCTTAAACAAATGCTTTGTACCTGGACAAGGAGCTGTGCTGTGTTCAGTCGTGTCTGACTCTTGAGACACAACGGACTGTAATACACCAGGCTTCTCTGTCCACAGGATTTTCCAGGCAAGAATACTGGAGTGGGTTGCCATTTCCTTCTCCACTAGACAACAAGAGCCCTTGGTAGAACTACGAAGCAGGGAATTTTACTTTTAGGTGACCAGCCTCCCTTCCTCACCCTCCAACCTGACCATTTTTACTCACTTCCACCAGCTCCTACAGCACAGTTGGACTTTCCCAGATACTTAGCTGAAAGCCCTGGCTTCTTCATTGTAGGTCAGTTTTGCCCTCCTCTGCCATGCCTCATACTCCAGGCTTTTCCCCTGTCCCTTAATCCCCCTTCAAAAACTACTTGGCTCAGTTCCAATCACTAAGTGCTCTTATTTTTAGGCAATAATGGACAGCCACCACCCATGGGATATTCTGTAATTCCTTTTAATGCATTAGATTGCTTATATTTTCTCTCTCTTGGATAATATAATTCTCAGTCTAGTTAGAAAGGTAAACAATTAGAACAGTTCAACAGATGAGTGGGAAGGGCCTTTACAGGCCATTTATTCCACATTCTTTCAAGAACTGCCTATTCCCCAAATACCTAGAATTCATTTTATGGGTATGTTGATGTTCCTTGTTCTTGAAGAGAGTTCTGAGCAACTAAGGCAGTTTGAGAGTTTTCAAAATAAAGAGCAAAGGAAAAAAATATGTATTACCTTTACATTATATCCAGATAAGTCTTCAGGACTAAAATAATCCCAGAAACTACACAAATTTTGTGTATTCACTTCAGTAGTCTTTAAGACATAATCTGGGGTCTTCCCAGGTGGCTCCAATGCAGAAGACACAAGAGATGTGGGTTTGATCCTTGGGTTGGGAAGATCCCCTGGAGGAGGGCATGGCAACTCACTCCAGTATTCTTGCCTGGAGAATCCCATGGACAGAGGAGACTAGTGGGCTACAGTCCATAGGGTTGCAAAGAGTCGGACACAGCTGAAGTGACTAACCACGCACACAAACAAGACACAATCTAGTCCAACTGTCTGACTTAAAAAGCGGGGAAACAGAGATAAAGAGAAGGGAGGTATACATAACGTCACAGAGACTGATTATTGACAGAATGGGAACGAGAACCCAACTTTTAATATAGTTGATATGACATATTTTATTTCGATAAAGGAGTAATAGCTTTAAATATTTATTATAAACATTGGAGCTTTAGATGTCCTATTATAAAGATAACTTTTAAAACATCATTCTCTTGCATTCTTCCTCCTAGGCTCCATTTCTAATTTTCGTTTAAATATAAAACAAGTTCACCTTCCTGGAATAAAATGCATGAGATTATCTTACTCCAAATTTATTGTACTTCACATTAAGTTCACTTCAGTTTAGTCGCTCAGTTGTGTCCGACTCTTCGCGACCCTGTGGACTACAGCACACCCGGCCTCCCTGTCCAAGACCAACATCCAGAGTTTACTCAAACTCATGTCTATTGAGTCGGTAATGCCATCCAACCATCTCATCCTCTGTCTTCCCCTCTTCTTCCCACCTTCCATCTTTCCCAGCATCAGGGACTTTTCCAGTGAGTCACTTCTTCACATCAGGTGACCAAAGTATTGGATTTTTACCTTCAACATCAGTCCTTCCAATGAATATTCAGGACTGATTTCCTTTAGGATGGACTGGTTGGAAATCCTTGAAATCCAAGGGACTCTCAAGAGTCTTCTCCAACACCACAGTTCAACAGCATCAATTCTTCGGCACTGAGCCTTCTTCACAGTCCAACTCTCACATCCATACACGACTACTGGAAAAACCATAGCCTTGACTAGATGGACCTTTGTTGGTAAAATAATGTCTCTGTTTTTAATATGCTATCAAGGTTGGCTACAAATTTCCTTCCAATGAGTAAGCATCTTTTAATTTCATGGCTGCAGTCACCATCTGCAGTGATTTTGGAGCCCCCCAAAATAAAGTCTACCACTGTTTCCCATCTATTTGCCACGAAGTGATGGGACTAGATGCCATAATCTTAGTTTTCTGAATGTTGAGCTTTAAGCCAGCCTTTTCACTCTCCTCTTTCACTTTCATCAAGAGGCTCTTAAGTTCTTTGCTTTCTGCCATAAGGGTGGTGTCATTTGAATAGCTGAGGTTATTGGTATTTCTCCTGGCAATCCTGATTCCAGATTGTGCTTCATCCAGCCCAGTGTTTCTCATGATGTACTCTGCATATAAGTTAAAGAAGCAGGGTAACAATATACACCCTTGACGTACTCCTTTTTCCTATTTAGAACCAGTCTGTTGTTCCATGTCCAGTTCTAACTGTTGCTTCCTGACCTCCATACAGGTTTCTCAAGCGACAATCAGATGGTCTGATATTCCCATCTCTTTCAGAATTTTCCATAGTTTATTGTGATCCACACAGTCAAAGGCTTTGGCATAGTCAATAAAGCAGAAGTAGGTGTTTTTCTGGAGCTCTCTTGCTTTTTTGATGATCCAGTGGATGCTGGCAATTTGATCTCTGGTTCCTCTGCCTTTTCTAAAACCGGCTTGAACATGTGGAAGTTCATGGTTCACATATTGCTGAAGCCTGGCTTGGAGAATTTTGAGCATTGCTTTACTAGCATGTGAGATGAGTACAATTGTGCAGTAGTTTGAGCATTCTTTGGCATCCCCTTTCTTTGGGATTGGAATGAAAATTGACCTTTTCCAGTCCTGTGGCCACTGCTGAGTTTTCCAAATTTGCTGGCATATTGAGTGCAGCACTTTCACAGCATCATCTTTCAGAATTTAACAGCTCCACTGGAATTCCATCACCTCCACTAGCTTTGTTCGTAGTGATGCTTTCTAAGGCCCACTTGACTTCACATTCCAGGATGTCTGGCTCTAGATTAGTTATCACATCATCATGATTATCTGGGTCATGAAGATCTTTATTCTACATTTCTGTGTATTCTTGCCACCTCTTCTTAATATCTTCTGCTTCGGTTAGGTCCATACAATTTCTGTCCTTTATCGAGCCCATCTTTGCATGAAATGTTCCTTTGGTATGTCTAATTTTCCTGAAGAGATCTCTAATCTTTCCCATTCTATTGTTTTCCTCTGTTTCTTTGCATTGATCACTGAGGAGGGTTTTCTTATCTCTTCTTGCTATTCTTTGGAACTGTGCATTCAGATGCTTATATCTTTCCTTTTCTCCTTTGGTTTTCACTTCTCTTCTTTTACAGCTATTTGTAAGGCCTCCCCAGACAGCCATTTTGCTTTTTTGAATTTCTTTTCCTTGAGGATGGTCTTGATCCCTGTCTCCCGTACAATGTCATGAACCTCTGTCCATAGTTCATCAGACACTCTATCAGATCTAGTCCCTTAAATCTATTTCTCACTTCCACTGTATAATCATAAAGATTTTGATTTAGGTCATGCCTGAATGGTCTAGTGGTTTTCTCTACTTTCTTCAATTTCATTCTGAATTTGGCAATAAGAAGCTCATGATCTGAGCCACAGTCAGCTCCCAGTGTTGTTTTTGCTGACTGTATAGAGCTTCTCCATCTTTGGCTGCAAAGAATATAATCAATCTGATTTCAGTGTTGGCTATCTGGTGATGTCCATGTCTAGAGTCTCCTCTTGTGTTGTTGGAAGAGGGTGTTTGCTATGACCAGTGCATTCTCTTGGCAAAACTCTCTTAGTCTTTGCCCTGCTTCATTCTGTACTTCAAGGCCAAATTTGCCTGTTACTCTAGGTGTTCCTTGACTTTCTACTTCTGCTATCCAGTCCCCTATAATGAAAAGGACATCTTTTTTGGGTGTTAGTACTAGAAGGTCTTGTAGTTCTTCATAGAACCGTTCAACTTCAGCTTCTTACATTTCATCAGCTTTTAAGAAAATGTTTTCAGTATGCTTAACTATATAGTCCATTCATTTATTTAAAAAGAAAGTACTGTGTCTAGTTTGTTTGTCTGATTTTCTGCAAAGATAATTATTCTCTTTTCACTTCACAGCACCCGAAGGACGCTCCACAGAGCTTTTGATGTCTCTCCTCTTCCCATCCTGTTCCCTCAGCCTTCCTCCTGGGCCGCTGAAGTTTGAAAGCAGAAGCTGTAGTGGAGATTAAGCCAAAGATTCTCAGGGCTGATTGCAATTGAAAGCACCTTCAGCTGGCCTTTTGGAGGATGTGGCCTAAGGGAGACTTGTATCTTTTTAGTAATAGCACATTCAAAGCTAAAAATCTGTAAGTAAATAGGCTGGAGGTATGGAAAGCTGGTTGTAAGGGAAAACAAAATGTACAAGGTTTCTAAAGGTTTGGAGGAAACAGTATCTAATTTAGATCAACTTTCTGTCTCTGCTTTTTATATCCTTGCTGTGAATTCAGGAAAATGAGCTCCTAGTTTAATTGTACTGTGGGTGTGCGTTGTGTAGCTGTGTGTTTAGTGATCTCATAAATTTTTGCACTTTAAATGATCCCTATAATGCCCTGAAAGAATCAAGGCTTCCTGGAAAATCTCAGACTCGCTCCTGGGGAGTTTATTTCTCCCAGTGGAATGTGATTCACCATGATATTTATAGTGGATGTTTTGATTCTGTGCTGGTGCCTTGGGCTCACAGTGCATTTTTTCTAGACAGTGTTGTCATGAAATGTGACTTGCAAAACTATTTAAAGGCTAAAGCAGCCTTTTAGAAAACATTCTTTTAGGCACAAATCAAGACTGAAGGCTAAACTATTTCTAAATACCTCTCTCTACCCCTCCTGGCTTCTGCAGGACTCTGACGTGGATTTTGCTGCTTAAGAACTACTTGGAAAAAACATCATAACTAATGGAATAAAGAATCATATTCCCATGTCACTAGTTCAATTCAGTTCAGTTCAGTTGCCGACTCTTTGCGACCCCATGAATCGCGGCACGCAAGGCCTCCCTGTCCATCATCAACTCCCTGAGTTCACCCAAACTCATGTGCATCAAGTCAGTGATGCCATAAAGCCATCTTATCCTCTGTCATCCCCTTCTCCTCCTGCCCCCAATCCCTCCCAGCATCAGAGTCTTTTCCAATGAGTCAACTCTTTGCATGAGATGGCCAAAGTATTGGAGTTTCAGCTTTAGCATCAGTCCTTCCAAAGAACACCCAGAACTGATCTTTAGAATGGACTGGTTGGACCTCTTTGCAGTCCAAGGGACTCTCAAGAGTCTTCTCCAACACCACAATTCAAAAGCATCAATTCTTTGGTACTTAGCTTTCTTCACAGTCCAACTCTCACATCCATACATGACCACTGGAAAAACCATACCTTGACTAAATGGACCTTTGTTGGCAAAGTAATATCTCTGCTTTTGAATATGCTATCCAGGTTGGTCATAACTTCCCTTCCAAGGAGTAAGTGTCTTTTAATTTCATGGCTGCAATTACAATCTGCAGTGATTTTGGAGCTCAAAAAACTGGGGGAGGCTATAAATGTTAGCCTCAGTCTTAGTTACCAGAAGTGAAAGTCAGTCTGACTTAAATCTGTTACTGAAAAGATTGTAGGTTTTGTGTGCTCATCATTGTGGAACATCTTTACCCCCACTTCTGAGATAAACAGGGTGTGAGAATAGTTGTGTAGCAAAGAAGGTTCTCTCTTCCTCCCCTTCTCTTCTCTTTCCTCTGGTGGAGGTATAATAATGCTTTTTCTAACAGTGCTCATGAAATTAAAAGACGCTTGCTCCTTGGAAGAAAAGTTATGACCAACCTAGATAGCATATTCAAAAGCAGAGACATTACTTTGCTGACTAAGGTCTGTCTAGTCAAGGCTATGGTTTTTCCAGTAGTCATGTATGGATGTGAGAGTTGGACTGTGAAGAAGGCTCAGTGCTGAAGAATTGATGCATTTGAACTGTGGTGTTGGAGAAGACTCTTGAGAGTCCCTTGGACTGCAAGGAGATCCAACCAGTCCATTCTAAAGGAGATCAGCCCTGGTATTTCTTTGGAAGGAATGATGCTAAAGCTGAAACTTCAGTACTTTGCCCATCTCATGTGAAGAGTTGACTCACTGTAAAAGACTCTGATGCTGGGAGGGATTGGGAGCAGGAGGAGAAGGGGACAACAGAGGATGGCATCACTGACTCGATGGACATGCTGCTGCTGCTGCTGCTGCTAAGTCGCTTCAGTCGTGTCCGACTCTGTGCGACCCCATAGATGGCAGCCCACCAGGCTCCACCCCTGGGATTCTCCAGGCAAGAACACTGGAGTGGGTTGCCATTTCCTTCATCTGAGTGAACTCCAGGAGATGGTGATGGACAGGGAGGCCTGGCGTGCTGCGATTCATGGGGTAAAGAGTTGGACACGACTGAGCGACTGAACTGAACTGAACAGTGCTCAGAAATTATGTTCTGACAGGTGATTGCTATTAACAAGGTGAATTTGCTTCCTTTCCATATGTTTGCTTTTTGTAGATGCTTAGTTGTGAAGAATGATGATGTAAACTTCTGCAATGGCCAGGAAAGATCACCAGGTTTTCAGGACAAATTCAGGAATGGTGGCCAGTCTGAATTTGAAAAGCCTCCAGGATGGAGTTGGGGCCTTGGGGAGAGACCAGAGGGGCTGAAAATGCTGATGTGGGGGATGGAGGGAGGAGAGAAGAGGAAAAGAGACCAGAGAGGAAAGGACTATAAGACTCATCCCAGACAGACTCTTAACCAGTGCTTTTCAGCAAGGGTAAGTTGCCCCACTTTCATCTGGCAAGCATTCGGCCCTTTCTAGGGTCATATTTGGCTACTAGCAACTTGGGGTGTCTAGTGAGTAAGGCCAGGTGCTGCTAACTACCCTGTGATTATGGGACAGCCCCCCAACAGAGACTCAGCCAGCCCCAGATGTCAACAGTGCTGAAAAACTTGCTCGAAGCCATCAGAGGAGGGACTCAGTGGCAAAGAGTAATGTTTTGAGCACCCTGTGCATACTCACACAAACCAGCCAATGGCATGTTGTCTTCTTCCTGGTAACTATGCTTTTCACTCTCCTAGACATTGCAGGTCAACTGGTAAAGAATCTGCCTGCAGTGCAGGAGACCCGAGTCCAATCCATGGGTCAGGAAGATCCCCTGGAGGAGGGATAGCAATCCACTCCAGTATTCTTGCCTGGAGAATTCCATGGACAGAGGAGTCTGGCTTGCTACAGTCCATGGGGTTTCAAAGAGTTGGACACAACTGAGTGACTAACACTTTCACTTTTCAGACATTGTGCACATAGCTAAGGTTTCAGCATTTGGTTTTCCTCCCCACATTCTTTACCTGAGACTCTATCTATAATCAAACACACACACACACACATTCATATATATTCCCTTTTCCTTGTCATATTAAATCTTTTCAATCTTCCTATGTCTTCAGCACTTCCATCCCTGATTCTTTGCCTATCTTATCAGCAAAGAAATACTTGTTAGGTGGTAGTCTGTTATTCACTTATTTATCCATTTCTGCAATGAATTTATTGAGGGCTTGCTGTGTGCAAAATATTGTTAGATACTCTTTGGATCCATCAGTATATCAGTGAACAAAACAATGACTGCTTGTGGAGATTATATTCTAGTGAGGAAGATAGACAATAAACAATCAATATGTAATAGATAAAAGATAATATTTTTAAAAGTGTTAGGCACTTTGTTAAAAAAAAAAAAGAGGAAGAAGGTAAGGGAGGGAAGGAGGAAATGGTCATGTATGTTCTTATTGTCCCTCCAAATGCTAACCTTTGGTAAAAGGAGCTCCAAATACAGTGATGAGTCTAATAATCCTGAGTCCACCCAGGCAATTCTCTTCCAAGAAAGGCTGAATCCCAAGAGCATGTTTGTAAAAGTTTTGCCAGTTCAATTTATGAAATGGTTCACTGGTCTTAAGCTTAAAATGTAGGTCATCTGGAAGCCCAGGCATTGGATTATGGTTCAATAATTTCTTGAGGCCCCTATGATGTTACTGATAGTGAATGAAGGCAGTTTTCCAGGAAAAGATGGCTTTTTGGCCAGCACAGTATCTGCTATTACTCTTGCTATGAAGTCATAAATAGCGCACTTTGTAACTTTAAGCCGTGTATTCTTTGTTTTGTCAATTAGCTCAGAGAGATTTTCGGATAACTGAGGCTATAGGTATTTGCACTGTGTACAAAGATGTGGAAGTCAGAGTCCTGAAGCTTAAAGAGTTCACATCAAAAGAGATGGACTTGGGTCATACTTCTCCCTAGTGTGTAGTTGCCTGTGATCAAGACAAACATTGAGCTTCCCTGGTGCCTCAGATGGTAAAGCGTCTGCCTGAAATGCGGGAGACCTGGATTCAATCCCTGGGTTAGGAAGATCTCCCAGAGAAGGAAATGGCAATCCATTCCAGTATTCCTGCCTGGAGAATCCAAGGGACGGAGGAGCCTGGTAGGCTACAGTCTATGGGGTTGTAAAGAGTAGGACACGACTGAGCGACTTCACTTCAAGACAAAAGTCAAATGTCATAAAAGTACAGAGGACCAAGAAAAAAAATCACAACCAAAGATGCTGAGGGGACTCCCTGGAAAAGATAGCCTTTGAATAAGTCTTACTTATTGAATATGGTTGAAACAGGCAGAAAGGGGAGATGGGATGGGGAGCATTCCCAGCCTAGAAAGAGTAAGAGCTAAGCAGTAGGGATGGAAGGCTGAAAAAAAGTGTTTCAGAAGCTGCAGGTTAAATGTGCATTCTGTGAGCACAAGCAGCTTTTTGCAAAAGGAATGCTTAAAGCTCTTAAGAGCCAGATGTGTTCAGATTATACATCAGAACAACTAAGTTCTCTCACCCTCTTCTCAGTTTTGAAGTTAGGGCAGCCCGTTGGAAAGGTTACAGCACTGCTTTGGAAGACTAGGTTTTCTTCATGATATTTTTAAATTTGTGCTTAAATTTTCCACTTGAAAACCTTTGTCCAGCTGAAAGACTTCACCAGCGTGAAACCTCCATTTGAGGCACTCAGGCTTCTGAAGCCAGTAAAGATACATTTCAGTGAACCTTCCCCACTGAAAAACTTTCTGCTCAGATTTTCTCCTCCCATTCCTTCTGGATATCATGCATTGCCAATATCATCACTTTTCTGTCCTACAGCTGTGCCAGTCTTTTCAGTGTTGAGCTTTATAATAACTGTTAAAGAGAAAATTATATATTAACTCAAAAGGCTGAAAACTATGGTGCAATAAAGCAATTACATTTAAAAACCTAATGTTGGCAATGTAGCTTTAAGACAATGTACACAAAGCAAAATATATTCCCCAGATCCAAGTGAAATTCATTATGCTGCCTGCCCCATAGCTGTAAAAAGCCTTTTGGGAACTCATGCATATACAATAGGCAGCATCTTCAGGAGTTAGTTGATTTATTTAATCAGAGTGACTACTTATTGAGCATTAATTAAAGAATTCAGGCACTTTACTCACCCACTCTCTTCCCCCAACACACTTTTTTTTTTTTTCCCAGCATTGCTACCTTATTTAATTCTGGCAGCAACTATGTGAGGAAGGGATTATAATTCTGACCATGTTACAGATGGAGAAACTGAGGCTCAGAGAGGTTAAGTAACCTGTCTATGGCCCTAATGATGGAATGGATACAGGCTCTTTGAAGATCATTTCTTGGAAAAGACACTTTGCAAGAATATGACCTTTTGCTCATCCTCCAATACTTTGGTCACCGGATGCAAAGAAGTGACTCATTGGAAAAGACCCTGATGCTGGGAAAGATTGAAGACGGAAGGAGAAGGGAATGACCAAAGATGAGATGGTTGGATGGCATCACCGACTCAATGGACATGAGTTTGAGTAAACTCTGGGTATTGGTGATGGCCTGGTGTGCTGCATTCCATGGGGTAGCAAGGAGTCAGACACGACTTAGCGACTGAACTGAACTAAGGATAGAGACTGTATCTTCCTCAATTTTGTTTCACCAAACTGTGTGGTTATACAATGTCTGGGAAGTAGTAAGCGTTCAGTAATCCTGAGTTTTCAGTAACACCTAGGACATGAGAGAAGAAAACTTGGATGGTGCAGAGAAGTTCAGACAACATGAAAAGAAGAAGCAAGACTAGAGAAGAGAGATAATCCCAATAATCCAAACACCCCAAGAATAGATGGTTGACCTGATTGGTTGTCTCAATTGAAACAATTAATTATTTTGTCTTTAAAACAGATTGCCCAGCCTTTCCAAATTTGTGATTTTTGGCAGTTGAATTATTAGCAAACTTTACTACCATCACCTAAAATCACAAGGATTCCTTCTCCTTCTGTAGTTCCATGCTGACCTGTGTTATTTTAAGTTAGGATGTAGAATTAATGGTTAGAGCACTTTTTAATTAGTCATTCGTTTTTCTAAAGGCAGGTGGAGATGTGGGCTTTAAAATTGGCATCAGTTTGGTAAAATGTTCATTTTCTTAGTCTCTACTTAGATTGTCTGTATAGTAATTTTGTATTTGACTAAGCACCTTTATAGAAAATAAGATAGGTGTTTTCCTTCAGGGAGTAAATTTGCTGAAATATGATAAGCTGTTACTTCATCTTTTCCCTTAAAAATCTCTTTTTTTCCTGTTTCTAGTCAAGCATTTATTAAATCATTAGGAGAAAAATTTAGGTCATCTTTATAATGTGCATTGACCTAGTTACATTTTTCTTTCTAAGCAGCTGTTTAAACTAGATTTAGTGAGGAAAATGGCTAGTTCAGTCTTGCATTAAGTCAGATAACACAGAAAAATGAGGAAGATTTGCAAAGTCCAGGTAAGCTATGTGGCCCCTTTCTCCCCTTTGCTGTCTTTGATACTGCCCCTTTCCCTTAGATACCAAGGTCTTATTGGCTATATATGATTAACTTTTCATATACATGGTCCCATCAAGCAGTGTCTTCCTTTGAAAGCCTCTTAATTCGTATTAAATGGTGATGATTCTAGAATCATCATGTTGCTTGGATCCTTCCCCAAATTAAAGGACACATTCACAAAGAACTGTTTTGTGAATAATGAACATAAACAACAGCCCCCACATTGCTCACTGGACAGTTAGAAATTGCATGTCTAATGCCCTCAATTGTTTCTTTGAGAGTTGTGTCTTCAGAAACATAAAATAGGATCGTAGAGTGAGTTCATTCTTAATACATGAAAATTCTGTATTCCCTTTATTTGACAGAAGATTTTCTTTTGCTTTCACATTAATCACAGACTCCTAGATGATTATGTACAGTATTCTTCAAATTTCTTAGAATAATCCTATTAGAAGTCTAATGGGTCACAGAATATCTCTGTTCTAGATGGAGTAGTTTTGATGGAATATAAGCAAATGGTCCCCTATTCTAGTGCCAGCCTTACTGCAAAATTATGCCTGAAATATACAGAGATCTTAGGAAAATTTGACTTTGTTAACTGTCTTCTACTGTTTTTGTTTTTATCCAGTTAATTTGAATTTCAGGGAAAACTCAGCTGAATAAAACATTTCATGTAAATTTTGTTTGATCTGGTTTACATTTTTACTTCTAATGAGGCACCGATTCTTAAATCAGCCAGCTGGAACTAATAATCCAGCAGAAAGGCGATGCTCCTTAATACAGTCAACCCTCCCTGTTCTAGGGGATTATGCACTCCAATAGCCTACTTTACTGTTTGTTAAACAAACCTATCTCCCTTAGTTATGCAGTCTTTGAAAACGGTTCTGATTTTCTGTCAGCGCCTTGGGAGTGTAGAGCTGAGCTGGGAGGAAAAGCTTAAGAATCTCCTGCTTTTCCTCCTTTATGAAGCAAATTTGCTTTCTTCTCTCAGTGGCTGCCCTTTCCTCTGTCATCCTGGCCCTATTTCTGCTCTTTTGTTCACCTCTGTGCCATGAATAGACCTGTGGTTTCTCTCTCTCTCCATTTTAATCTTACCTCTCCACCCCTGGAAAAGCCACAGTCCTCATGCCTACCTTGGGAAATCGTACTCATGAACTTCAAGGCTCAGCTTGAATGCATTTTCTGCTTGAACCCTTTCCCAAACACCTCATTCTCTTTCTCCCTCTGCACTCCTTCAGCATTCTAGTTGGTACTGTATCTATTGCAGCCATTACTCTCTTCCTGATTACTAGGATCATTTGTGTATCTTATCTCCTCTACTAGGCTATGAACTCCTGGAAAGTGGAAACTGTGTCCTATTTACTCTAGAAAACACAGTTTGGTACCTGGTATAAAATAGGAGCTCAATGATTTCTGGAGTGCATGCCTACAGATATCTTAGGGAATATGCTCTCACATTAGCCAATTGCATCCCCTCCATTTTGCATTGCTTTCTTTCACCCCAGATTCCAGCAGTAGCAGGTCCCACATGGAGGGGCAAGTCTTGGGCTCTCTCTCTCCTGTGTCTATGTTAAGCTCGCCAGAGGCTTGCCAATAAGGGTCCCATTAAAAGGAAGCCACATCTAGGACATGAGACAAGAAAACACAGTTCATGTTTATCTCCTCAATATGCTGCTTGTTGGTTTCAGTGCCCATCTCATGGAAATGAAATATTTATTTTCCTATTTTCCATTTAATACCTGGATTTAAAAAATGTGTTTATATATGAGCAGAACAGAAAAGATGCTCCTTCTGTTTTTTTTTTTTTTTAAATGACAATTTGACTGCATTAGAGAGAGCTCATCATTTGATTTCACAGAGGAATACAGGATACATATTTTAATTACTAGACTGTAGAATGTCCTCAAGCAAAATTTTCTTACCATCTCATTAAATATAACTTCTTTAAGTTCTAAACTCTAGTTTGACTAACCAAAGGCAATGTACTCATGTAACTATAAAAGTTTAAGACTTTCAGAAGAGTAGTAAAAAAAAAAATACTAAAAATTCATGCAATTCATCCAAAGCAGCAAGTGATAAATGCGAAAACTACTGCTGCCAAAAATGTAACTGTAAGCATAAATCCAGAGGAAAATGTGCAGGAACGATACAATATTTAAGATACCTTTTAATGGTAAAGTCTATACACTATACACTACTGTGTCTGGGGTGATTAATGATGTTGCAGAGAAATTCTCATAGCATCCTCGGGCTTGACTCTGACGAAAACCATTTTCAATAACTCTTGAAGATGTTTTTCATGCCCAATTCACTCATGCAGAGGCTAGGACAGAGAGCATTACTGCTAGAAAGAGAACTTCTAGGGCTTGGCAAGAGACTCAAGGCAAACTCAGGATTATAAAGCAGGAAGGTGCAGTGTGTTGGTACATGTGTGAAGCAGAAAACCTTGGTAGAGATTCATTAGTAGAGATCATTCTACCAAGATTTAATGAATAGAGTGTACTCATGAGGGTACTTGGGGGCATGGGGCTTTTCTGGTGAAGAATCTGCCTGCAATACTGGAGACCCAGATTCGATACCTGGGTCAGGAAGATCCTCTGCAGAAGGGAATGACTACCCAGTCCAGTATTCTTGCCTGGAGGATTTCGTGGAAAGAGGAGCCTGGAGGGCTCTAGTATATGGGATCACAAAGAGTCGGACATGACTAACATTTTTACTTTCACATGGGGTGCTTAGAGCAAATATGTTAGAGAAACAATAAAAAAGGTCTTGAAAAAGCAAAACCTAGGACATGAGACAAGACAACCTGGATGGGACAGAGGAGAAGCTCGGGCAACACAAAAGAAGTGAGACTAGAGAAGAGAGATAAGCCCAGGAGCTGTAGCCAGAGGTTTTTCCCTGCTTCCTTTGGAGGAGAAAAGGAAGTGTGAAAACTTAATTCTGTATCCTCTGTAGGTGTTTTGATACATTTATACCTAAGGCAATTCTGCTGTTATTTTTGCAGTGCATAGATTTACTCTTTTTCATCACTTCTTAGGTTGTAACCACAAAATCTGAATATAAAGAACCCACTGTGGGGATGGAACTTGCTGATGATTTGAATTAAGATTTTCATGAGTGGGCAAAACTAAAGGTAGCAGATTCACAAGTCTAATTCACCTCACAGTTAAAATGTACAGTATAAATGTAATTTGTTTATTATAGTCATAACTAATTGGCCTTCCTCCAAAATCCCTATTTACTAATTACCAAGAAAAACATTCAAATGTTCTGTGCGGTTTAAAGCTGCATTGGATCTGGGAATTTAAATAGTCCATTTAGAAAATAGTCTTGGATAAAAATGCCCATTAACGACGGAAGCATCTCTCACTCCTTTTATTCTGCATTTCTAAGGTGCATGGAAGGGTCGTGGCTTCCATGGTTTGGGGAGGTGGGGAAGATTCAGGAACCTCATGCTAGATGCTCCTGGGTGACCCGCTGTCACACACAGCTGAAGTTTGTGGCCGGTGTAACTCACATGGCTTGGGTTCCAGCAGCCTTGAAGATGAGGCTGGCTTGTTATCAATCACCTAGCTCTCAGATTTGATGACAAGTCACATTTGGCCTTGAATTTGGGCTCTGCTCTATAATTCTTTCTGTGGAATCCTTTGTGAGGAGTCTGCTGTCAAGCACCTACCATTCCCCTCTCCCCAGACTCTCAACAGCTAAATGTGCCCTGTGGTCACCAAGGATGATTTGGAAAAGGAGAATTTTCAGCTCTCCATTCCCACTTGTCTACACTTTCCTCACAATCTGAAGTGGCCACCCACCCATTAGATGCTGCAACAGGTCATCTCTAACCCAGATCCTCAGAGGGAATGGGGATAGCCTGTCTTTGACCATGGTTTGCCTCAGTGTTAGAAAGCTCTTCTCCCATCTGGGGCAAATTCCACAGGACTGGACAAGGTCAGTTTTCATTCCAATGCCAAAGAAAGGTCAAACTACCACACAATTGAACTCATCTTGCACGCTAGCAAGGTAATGCTCAAAATTCTCCAAGCCAGGCTTCAGCAGTACATGAACTGTGACCTTCCAGACGTTCAAGCTGGATTTAGAAAAGGCAAAGGAACCAGAAGTCAAATTGCCCAACATCCATTGGATTATCAAAAAGCAAGAGAGTTCCAGAAAAACATCTATTCCTGCTTTATTGACTACACCAAAGCCTTTGATGGTGTGGATCACAATAAACCATGGAAAATTCTGAAAGAGATGGGAATACCAGACCACCTGACTTGCCTCTTGAGAAATCTGTATGCAGGTCAGGAAGCAACAGTTACAACTGGACATGGAACAACAGACAGGTTCCAAATAGGAAAAGGAGTACGTCAAGGCTGTATATGGTCACCCTACTTATTTAACTTCTATGCAGAGTACATCATGAGAAATGGTGGGCTGGATGAAGCACAAGATGGAATCAAGATTGCCTGGAGAAATATCAATAGCCTCAGATATGCAGATGGCACCACCCTTATGGCAGAAAGCAAAGAACTAAAAGCCTCTTGATGAAAGTGAAAGAGGAGAGTGAAAAAGTTGGCTTAAAACTCAACATTCAGAAAACAGATCATGGCATCTGCTCCCATCACGTCATGGCAAACAGATGAGGAAACAGTGGAAATAGTGGCAGACTTCATTTTTGGGGGTCCAAAATCACTGCAGATGGTGACTGCAGCCATGAAATTAAAAGACACCTACTACTTGGAAGAAAAGTTATGACCAACCTAGACAGTATATTAAAAAGTAGAGACATTACTTTGCCAACAAAGGTCCATCTAGTCAAGGCTATGGTTTTTCCAGTAGTCACATATGGATGTGAGAGTTGGACTATAAAGAAAGCTGAGTGCCAAAGAATTGAAGTTTTTGAATTGTGATATTGGAGAAGACTCTTGAGAGTCCCTTGGAATGCAAGGAGGTCCAATCAGTCATCATAAAGGAAATCAGTCCTGAATATTCATTGGAAGGACTGATGCTGAAACTCCAATACTTTGGCCACCTGACGCAAAGAACTGACTCATTAGAAAAGACCCTGATGCTGGAAAAGATTGAAGGCAGGAGGAGAGGGGATGACAGAGGATAAGATGGTTGGATGGCATCTGGAACTTGATGGGCATGACTTTGAGCAAGCTCCGGGAGTTGGTGATGGACAGGGAGGCCTGGCATGCTGCAGTCCACGGGGTTGCAGACAGTTGCACATGACTGAGCGACTGAACTGAACTGATAAGTGGGGACACCCATATATTCAGTTTTTAATTATTTATTTTAAAAGGTTTGTTGTTGTTGTTGTTGTTGTTCTTTACTTGATTGATGTAAAAGAACATGGATGTCATATTCCATTTACAGCTCCGAGAATTGTATAAGAAATAGCCAGTTTAAAGGCAACTTCATGAAGCCGTGAATATAGCCATTAACATATTGTTTGAACAGAGTAAGCTGTTTCCCCGTAATGTTAGTTAAATTATCTTTACACTTGTCTTGGTGTCCTTCACAAATTCAGTGTTTGCTTGTCATTTAATTCTAGGGAAACAGTAAGGGAGTGGTCATAGCATGCTGACTTATATGGAAAATCATTGATAATATTTTGAGTGGAAAAGAAATTTAACTTACCCTTCTGAATGCAACTCAGAACATAATCTGAGGGCAGCTCAAAACATTATCTGAATTTCTTTACTTTTATGTTAATATTCTGAAAAATGAAATCAGTGATATATATTTAAACAATCTGATTTTAGAAATCTGAGAAAGAAGAATGACTGCTGTTGAAATGCTTTTAAAGGTTATGCTCCTTAATATTAGCCTTCCAAATATAAGGTTTTGTTTTCGGCTGTAGGTAGCACTGTAATTCTTTGCATATGTGTGTCATATAATAGGTACACATATCCATATTCCTAATATAATGTTTTCAATCTTTTGATATCAAATACATTTTTCTGTGAAAAGCTGCCTCTTAGTTATGAAACTTACAGAGGTTTTTTGGATCTGAAATCATACGTCTGATGGTAGTTACCCAAAACTCCAGCAATCTGCTAAAAAGTGAAACATCCCTAAAACACTTCTGTTCAAGTTAGAAGGGACTTGAGTGATCATCTACACTTTCTAATATAAAGAGCATTCTCTTCTCCTTGGGGGAAAAAGATTGTAAAAGGAAGACTTCTATCTTCATTCAAGGATATTTATCTTCCTGATTTTATCTGCTTTAAATCTAACTTAAAAGGTCCCCTCTTTTTTTTTCTTTCTTTTTTTTTTTTTAAATTTATTTATTTTTTTAGGTCAGTCTGTTTCTCTGGGCACTTCCTTTCCACCTTTCTCCAGAACTATTCCACTATTCAATAATTAGAATTTTACTCTCAGGTTAATCTCATGACTCTTCTATTAAAACACAAAGGGAAGACCAAAATGGGTTTGCCTGATTTCTACAAAGCTATGCTTATTATAGTTGTGTCTGGAAATATCCTGACAAAATTTATTGTTCTTTCTTTCTGGATCATTGACATTATGCAATTATTGTTGTCCAGTGACTAAGTTGTGTTCACCTCTCTGCGACCCCATGAACTGCAGCATTCCAGTCTTCCCCTACCTCCTGGAATTTGCTCACATTCATGTCTATTGAGTTGGTGAGCTATCTAACCATCTCATCCTCTGCAGCCCTCTTTCCTTTTGCCTTCAATATTTCTCAACGTCAGGATCTTTTCCAATAAGTCCATGTTTAGTGCTCTAGCTACTAGATTCTAGAGGTGACTTTTCTGCTGTATCTATACTTCCTCAGTGACAGTCGGAAAGAGGCTAGCCTTAGTAGATTCAGTTATTCAAAATGCTCCCTTTTGAAAATGGTATAAAAATGCTTTGAATACACATACTTTTAAAATATTAAGTATCTCAGAAGGGAGAGGCTACTCACTCCAGTGTTCTTGGGTTTCCCTTATGGCTCAGCTGGTGGGAGACCTGGGTTTGATCCCTGGGTTGGGAAGATCCCCTGGAGAAGGGAAAGACTACCCACTCCAGTATTTTGGCCTGAAGAACTCCATGGACAGTTCATGAACTTGCAAAGAGTTGGACACAACTGAAAAACTTTCACTTTTCACTGGTATAGCATTATGGGAGAGTTTTTACTTTTATTTTTGCCTCTGTGTTTTCTGATTGTTCTGCAAAAGAAAAATTAAAAATTCAACAGTCTCTGTTTTACAAAAAACAATGCATATGCATTTCACACAGTTTATATATCACTAGTGCTTGTCCTTCCCAAACAATCGTGCTTTCAGCCCTGCTCTCTTCTGCTGTGGTTTCTTCCTTCCTGAACTCAAGAACCTCATGCATTTCTCTTTCCTGAGAGCTATTTCCATAGAATGCAAAAAGAACCCATGGACATATTCATTGATTTATTTGTTTGGTCTCATGTAGTTATTGAAACCTTTTTCCTAAAATTGAATGAAACTCAGTTCAAACTGTTTATGTTTCCAAGATAGCCAGGAATTCTTTTTACAGATTTCCTCTGATGTCCAGTTGTCATTATCACTGCTGTCTAATCTATAACTGCTCCATCTTGGATACCCAGAGTTTTATTTTCAGGGTTATTTTGGCATCCTAAATTGCTAGAATTGGACCCCAAAAGGGATTCTAACAGTTTTTATTATTCCCTATCTGTTCTACCTTCTTGCAAATCCATTTTTCCCTTTGTACTCTAAGGAGAGATCCTTTAGAATGGAAAACACACATACTCCAGCATTTCCTTTATATTGTTCAGTGCCAGACATGGACAGTTGCAGAGGATGAGGTTGCTCTGTGGTCTTAGTTGAAATTAATATCTTTTTAAAGATGCAGCGGTGAGTAAATTAAGTGACAGCAGCCTGTCAATCATGAAAGCTGTGCCCAGTGGTCCAAGATTATGACACTGTTCAATGCTGGCTGGATCCTGCTCAGAATAATCTGTTGAGACGTGAGCAGGTTCCTTTACAGAGGATGGACAGATCACAACATTTGCACACTGGACCAAACAATGCTAATGTAGCATTTTCTTGAAATCTGCTGTGTTTCAGCGACTTGATGAAACTTTACCTATATTACGTCATTAAGAGATAAGTATTATTCTTGCCACTTTTTTATGGATTAAGAGACTGAGGTTTAGACACCTTACTTGGTCCAAGTCCTGTACATATAGGGTAGATGAAAGATTACTGTCGTTTAGTTGCTAAGTAATGACTGACTTTTTTGCAACGCAAGATTAAAACCCTAGTTTTTCTGAGTCTGATGCCCCTGCTCAAAGGCCCACATGACACTGCTCTACAGAGTACCCTGCCCATTGAAAGGAATTGGGGCTTGGTATATGAGAAAATGCTATAGAAGCTGCTGGACAGGTGTGGCAGAAAGAGTAGAAAGAAGAAGAAAACTTGTGGTGGAAGAAATGGAAGCTTCCATCAAACATTCTAAGGGTTATAATGTGGAAAAAAGCTTCCATTTGTTCCTCGTTTTGTGACTCCAGAGGAATAAAAGGCTTCTGGGGTGGCAGTCACTGAGCCATAGAACAAAGAAGGATCTCCTTGGCTCTCAGTGGTACACAGAGGAGAGTTGCTTTTGGAAGAAGCAAGATCCTGCCTCTAGAGGTGTTGCATAATTGGCAGAGATCGAGTGGGAAATATGCATTAGGTACACGACAGGAAATCTTTAAAAATTCTGTTCAGCAGTGAAATATGTATATAAACACAGTCTGTAGACTAGGGAAAATCGATCTGGAAAATCATCCATTTTAATAGAATTTACACTGGAAGCCGTTTTCCTAATAACAATGAGAGCAAACCACAGACATTGTCTTCTCAGTTTCCTGAGTGTTCAGAGGTGTGAACTTCTGAGATGTTTGCCATGGTGGTTGGGGGTCTGTGGCTGGAGAAACCTAAGTGGTAGCTCCTAGAACAAAGTCTGTTACTCTAATTTCATGTGTTACATGCCCAAGTCCATTTTCTATTGCAGTTGCTGGATGGACAGAGTAGGCAAAATCTGTGTTCATACTAAGTGACCCACTGTGAATGCTTGCTCTTCATTATCCTTTCTGGAGTGGAAATATTCCATCAGGATGGCAAAGGTGAAAGAAGAAAATGTTGGCACATCTGCAGTGCTTTCAAACCCTGAGTAGGCAGTAGTGACTCAGGGCATTTCCTTTAGCAACCAAACACCTTAGGGATACTCCACATTTTCTATGCATCTCCAGGCAGGATTTCAAGACTGGTATGCCATTTTGCTTTTTGTTTAGAGTGCATAAATCCAGAAGTTGTGTGAATTGCTCACCAGGTAACATAGCAGTATCACAAGAGGTGATGGCTTTTGAAGCTGACCACATTGAACTTGAGAAGGTAAAAGCAGGGTTTCCCACAGCTGATCTTGATCAGCAACATTGCAGTAACATTGCTCTGAATCGTTTACTCAAAATGACACCTAAAATACAATGATATTATCTTTTCACCAGAAACTTCCACGTCACTTCTTAATGCCAACTAAAAGAAATAAGAAGACCTTGAAGCTGTTTAAGTTTCAGTGTACTATGTACTTTGGGAAAGGTTACGTAAAGATGACTTTGGTTGGGGGCGGTGCTTCCTCAGAATCCCAAGGGAAGAGCAGGGGCAGCATTTAACTCCTTTCAGATCAAGGCAGGTTTCTGCTGTTGTTCAGTCGCTAAGTAGTGTCCAACTCTTTGCGACCCCGTGGACTGCAGCATGCCAGGCTTTCCCTTCGTTCACCATCTCCCAGAATTCGCTCAAACTCATGTCCATTGAGTCGGTGATGCCATCCAACACATCTCATCCTCTGTTCCCTCCTTTTTCCACCTGCCCTCAATCTTTTCCAGCATCAGGATCTTTGCTAATGAGTCGGCTCTTCCTATCAGGTGGCCAGAGTATTGGAGCTTCAGCTTCAGCATCAGTCCTTTCAGTGAATATTCAGGGTTGATTTCTTTAGGATTGATGGATTTGATCTTCTTGCTGTCCAAGGGACTCTCAAGAGTCTCTCCAGTACCACAGTTTGAAAGTATCAATTTTTTGACATTCATCCTTCTTTGTGGTCGAACTCTCACATCCATACATGACTACTGAAAAAAACATAGCATTGATTATATGGACCTTTGTCACCAAAGTGATGTGATTTTAGTCTATTGTATAGTCTTTTCTAGTATCTTGTTAATGTTTAATTTTTATTTATATTGAGATACTTATTGTACACAGTCATTAAAGTCAAATAATATTAAAGTTTATTTCCTTTCTCACCATCTCATTTTCTACTCTTTGGGTCTAATCATTTTCAACTTGTTCAGCTATTGCGTCCAATAATAGCCCATGTAACTTTAGTGGCATGATTCCATTACTAGTCTATCATACTTTATGTTTTAGATGTTAGGAAAGGCAGAGGAACCAGAGATCAAATTGCCAACATCTTCTGGATCATTGAAAAAGGAAGAGAGTTCCAAAAAACATCGATTTCTGCTTTATTGACTATGCCAAAGCCTTTGACTGTGTGGATCACAATAAACTGTGGAAAATTCTTCAAGAGATGGGAATACCAGACCACTTGACCTGCCTCTTAAGAAACATCTATGCAGATCAGGAAGCAACAGTTAGAACTGGACATGGAACAACAGACTGGTTCCACATAGGAAAAGGAGTATGTCAAGGCTGTATATAGTCACCCTGCTTATTTAACTTCTATGCAGAGTACATCATGAGAAACGCTGGGCTGGAAGAAACACAAGCTGGAATCAAGATTGCTGGGAGAAATATCAATCACCTCAGATATGCAGATGGCATCACCTTTATGGCAGAAGGTGAAGAGGAAGTAAAAAGCCTCTTGATGAAAGTGAAAGAGGAGAGGGAAACAGTTGGCTTAAAGCTCAACATTCAGAAAACGAAGATCATGGCATCTGGTCCCATCAGTTCAGGGGATGTAGATGGGGAAACAGTGGCAACAGTGTCAGACTTTATTTTGGGGGCTCCAAAATCACTGCAGATGGTGATTGCAGCCATGAAATTAAAAGATGCTTACTCCTTGGAAGGAAAGTTCTGACCAACCTAGAGAGCATATTGAAAAGCAGACATTACTTTGCCAACAAAGGTCCGTCTTGTCAAGGCTATGGTTTTTCCAATAGGCGTGTATGGATGTGAGAGTTGGACTGTGAAGAAAGCTGAACACCAAAGAATTGATGCTTTTGAACTGTGGTGTTGGCGAAGACTCTAGAGAGTCCCTTGGACTCCAGGGAGATCCAACCAGTCCATCCTAAAGGAGATCAGTCCTGGGTGTTCATTGGAAGGACTGATGCTGAAGCTGACACTCCAATACTTTGGCCACCTCATGTGAAGAGTTGACTCACTGGAAAAGACTCTGATGCTGGGAAGGATTGGGGGCAGGAGGAGAAGGGGATGAAAGAGGATGAGATGGTTGGATATCATCACTGACTTGGTAGATATGAGTTTGAGTGAACTCCTGGAGTTGGTGATGAACAGGGAGGCCTGGCGTGCTGTGATTCATGGGGTCACAAAGAGTCGGACATGACTGAGCAACTGAACTGAACTATTGACTATAGAAGATGAAGATTTTGCTTTCTTATACCCCTCTTCATGCAGGCATATTTATTTTTCTTGGAAGCCTGCAGAATAGCTTTATGGTTAAGTCCATAATCAGGGTTTTCATTATTTTGTATTTTTAAGTGTTCACTGCTAAGTATACTTCTGCAAACTTTTATTTTTGCTGTGAATTAGTTGCCTTTTTTCCGTTTTCCTCAGCTTTCTTCAAGTTTATAATTAAAATTCCCTACATCCTTTAACAGAAGCTCTCAAAAATAGCTTTCAATTCTCTTTCTATACATTTTCCTTCCTGCTTAGCTACAGTCCTGGCACTTGTCTTTGCTGTCGTGCAAGGAGATCTCATGTGGTACAGCTTCCATTTTTGGATATCATGCCTTGATCATTTTGGTTTAATTCTTTGTTCCAATGGTGCATAGTATCTATCAATCTCCTTTTTAAAAAAAGGGGTGTATAGAAGCAAGATTTTGGGAAAACTTGGGTATCTGAAAATGTGCTTACTTACTCCATTCTCATGTTTGATTAGTATTGAATTGGATTTGAAAAAATTATAGTCTCTATAAAGGAGGACTCAGATGGTAAGAATCCATGATCCTTGATAAAACTATGCAATCTAGTGTGCATTTAGGAAGAAAGTGGCCCGAGAAGAAACTCAGGGTCTATTGGTAGCAGCTTCTCTGAATGTCACCAGGACAAAGTGAATTCGTCTTTATTTCTTAGAGTCATTGGCTTTATTTTTAAAGATGCCAGAGTGCTATGATCTCACTGCGTAATAGTGTTGCATATCCACTGGTCGGTAACTGTCCATCTCAGGTAACTACCCATCTCTTATTAGAAGGAAATGGGCCACATCAGGCCAAGGTTTTGAGTGTTACCCATATAAAATATGGGCCTTTCATTTAAGAAGAGAATGCTCAGGTAGAAAGACTGGGCTTCCCTGGTGGCTCAGATGCTAAAGAATCTGCCTGCAGTGTAGGAGACCTGGGTTCAGTCCCTGGGCTGGGAAAAGTCCCTGGAGAATATGCTCTAATTCTGAGGCTTTTAACCTGAAGTCTTCTGTAGATCATTTATGTGGGTCCTTGAATTCCCTGGACTTAGATGCAAGTGTTATTTGTGTCATTTAGGTGCTCTAAGCTTCAGTGACCTAATGATAAGGTGCAGATAATATTAATACCACCTCATATGATGGTTGTGATTTTTGATATTTAAATATTAAAATATATAAAATATTTAAAGAGATGCATGACACAAAAGAGTGAAGAACGACTTAACTCTAATCCCTCTCTTTCCTCCATTTAATTGAAGGATAAATTACACAGAGGTTATATGTCGTGTTGATGTGACATTTGCTATTAGCATAGCTGAGTTCAGCACACCAGTCTGCCGACTCCTTGTCTCAAATCTTCCCACCTTAGCTTTAGCCAAGTTTATATTTGAGCCTTAACTATCATGATTTCTCACATATTTTACAAGGGAAGGTGAGGTAAAAGTTCTTTGTTCTGAGATTCATTGCCTACAGTTAAATGTGGCCTGAAAGATGCTTTCAAAACCAGAAAGTGTGAAGGAAGCAGCATTTAATTTTTCCTTATTTATTCTTCTTACCTGGCCATGAGAAATATGAAAATATAGATAAATTAATGCAGAGGCACTGTTTCCAGTGGTCATGTATGGATGTGAGAGTTGGACTGTGAAGAAAGCTGAGCCCTGAATAATTGATGCTTTTGAACTGTGGTGCTGGAGAAGACTCTTGAGAGTCCCTTGGACTGCAAGGAGATTCAACCAGTCCATTCTAAAGGAGGTCAGTCCTGGCTATTCATTGGAAGGACTGATGCTGAAGCTGACACTCCAATACTTTGGCCACCTCATGTGAAGAGTTGACTCACTGGAAAAGACTCTGATGCTGGGAGGGATTGGGGACAGGAGGAGAAGGGGACAACAGAGGATGAGATGGCTGGATGGCATCACCGACTGGATGGACATGAGTTTGAGTGAACTCCAGGAGTTGGTGATGGATAGGGAGGCCTGGCGTGCTGAATTCATGGGGTCTCAAACAGTCAGACACGACTGAGTGACTGAACTGAACTAATACATGTAATTTTTTGCATTTAGAATATTTACAAAATGTTTTCACCTGTTATTTACAAACAACTTGATATAGTACATTATCACTCCCCATGTTTACAAAGGAGAAACTGAGGACAGAGATTTAAAAGATTTGCTATAAGTCACCCAGTTAACTAAGGGTTAGCACCGAAACAGGAGCACTTGCCTTCTGATTCCAAGCGCAGTTCTTTTTCCATCATACCATGTGGCCTCCTAATCACCATTAGTCATGCTGCACTCATTCTCCAGTGATGGATACATTTCAGAGGTAAGGCTGAAACTGGAGTGGGTTTTGCTGTCCTTGAGGGTTTATAGTTATGCCCTGTGCAGAAGAAATATGTTCTGTTAGCCTGCCAGGTATGACTAGACTGAGGGCATGTGGCCTCAAGAACTGGCCAGATACAGGATACCAGGAATTTGGGCCAATGCAGTCATTCACCAAGAGATCAACTTTACTCCTTCTATTTCAGGTAGGTGTTAATAGTAGATGAGTGTACAAAATACAAGGGACATGAGGCAAATGTGGCAGCAGAGGTTTATGAAGTTACTATACTCCTCGAAAGACCCAGCATAATGTGCTTTAATTCAAGTCCAATGTTTTGTCAGCTATATGAATCAATACCAATTTTATTTAAAATGACGTTGCATCAAGGATTTTATCCCTTGGTTTCACCTAAGACATAAATACATAAAAATGTTGCCTATATTAAAAATTCATTTTTATTAACCTTATCTATTGTACTTTAATATTTTTATAAAAAAGAAAAAAATGTCGAAAATTTCCATTGTGAATAAATCTGCCACATACAGGACATGAAGTGATTAGCAATATGTAGTAATATGTAGTAAGCGTTTCTGGCTTGCTTGAGATGGGGGAAGAAAGTGTTAAATCTTTTCCTTGTTCTTGATTTAACACAGGTGGAACCTCAAAAGTCTTCAACATGATTAGTGTTATTTTTTTAAAGTGTGAATTGCAGCCTCAGAGGGAAGGCTGAAGCAGATCCTGATGGACAAAAGGTTTGAATTTCATTCCCATTTGGTCACGGTCACGGCCTGGACTACAGAAGTCAACACTGCTCTGGATAATTAGAGAACTTGACTTCACCAGACACGGTCTCATTTTCTCATAAATATAGAAATGCCTGTTTAGTAAAGAGCTTGTAATTAAAATTATCCATTTTGGACAGTATTTCTGCTGGAGCCCCTGGATAACTTCTCTCCTTCCCTTTTCCAAAGCTGTAATTGTTTTGAATACTGTATACATCTAGATTGAAGAAACTGTTTCAAGGAAATATCTTAGGAAACACTTAAAAAGTAATACTCAGCCTCATGTCCTGCATTTTTTTCTTTAAATATTTAACAACTAAATTTTACCCACCCCTAATTTCTCTCAGTCCATTTTTTTTCACAATTTTCTTCAAAAATAAAAACCTCTTGAACTTTACAATTTTCTGTCTATGCTTAAGTACAGGTTTCTCTACTATTGCTTGTATTGCTCTATGTGGCTTTAATAAATTGAAGAAGGCTTCTTAGGGAGCACCTCCAAACTCCATCTGGTTCTTGGTTTTATGCTGCCTCTGCTCACCAACCAATCTTTGTGGTCTCTTAGAAAGAGCCCAGGCATCTGGTGGGGGTCATGAAGAGGATATGTATAAACCATAAGAATTACAAGCCCCAATTATTTGAGCAATTTAAAATTAACTTTGATTTAACCACTACTTCATCTGTATTGAATGAATGTGCGTCCGTGCTCAGTCGTGTCGAGCTCTTTGTAACCTCATGGACTGTAGCCCAGCAGGCTCTTCTGTCTATGGAATTTTCCCAGGCAAGAATACTGGCTGCTGCTGCTGCTAAGTCGCTTCAGTCGTGTCCGACTCTGTGCGACCCCATAGACGGCAGCCCACCAGGCTCCCCGTCCCTGGGATTCTCCAGGCAAGAACACTGGAGTGAGTTGCCATTTCCTTCTCCAATGCATGAAAGTGAAAAGTGAAGTTGCTCAGTTGTGTCCAACTCTTCACGACCCCATGGACTGCAGCCTACCAGGCTCCTCTGCCCATGGGATTTTCCAGGCAAGAGTACTGGAGTGGGGTGCCATTGCCTTCTCCTAAGAATACTGGAGTGGGTTGCTGTTTTCTACTCTGGGGGATCTTCCTTACCCAGGTATCAAACTCTCGTCTCTTGCATCTCCTGCATTGCAAGTGGATTTTTTTTTAACCACTGCACCACATCTGTATTGGTGTTTTCCAGTTGCCTATATCTGAAAATTCCAGGTATATTTCTTCAGCGTTCCACTTGCTGAAGAGATGAGAGGAGGGCTGGCAGTGTGGGCGAACAGCTAAGCAACTGCTAGACTATCTTGATGGATATGCTGTCAATCTGCTTTGCTATTTCCCCTTAGTTCTGATTGTGGTTCTGAATTCTTTGAAGACTGAAAAGAAATTCCTGTACTTCACAATTGAGCTAACAGCTCAACTAGGGGAAAAATACTGCTGAAATCTGTCAATGAATGTTGCTAACTTATGTTGCATTTATAGAGAGGGAGAAAACTAAGCCTAGCAAATCCCTGGGAAGATGTGCAAGCTGGCTGACAGGTGTGACATCTCAGCACAGTAAGTTAAAGCAACACTGAGCAGTGAGTGTTGTCCAATGAGACTTGATTGGTCACAGATGACAATTCCAGCTCCCAGAGGTGTTTCTCCAAAGTCTGTGATTAATATCAAATGTCAAGTAAGGCTCACTTCCAACAATAAGGTCTAAGACATACTCAGCTAAAACAACATAGGATTTTCATTTCCCATAACCCAGTGAAGCTATCCAGACATTTCCTGGGGGATTATCCCCAGGATGAATTACATAAAAAGGGCACTACAAGGGCTTTCTTCCTTAAGCAAAACCTCAAGCAGTGCACAACAGAAGCAGATCCTTATCACTTGTATGAGGACTGGTAGGACAGGTCTTTTATTTTTTTGCCAGAGTTGTTGTGTAGTTCAAGATAGAAGATTCTGAGACAGATTTAGATAGAAACTGATTAATACTTAATCACAGAACAATGACTTCAGTCAAAGCCAGAGTTTGGTTACACATATTCAGAGTGGGAAAAGAAGATCAGTTCTTTGGCTTTTTAGTTATTGATGCAGTATAATTGATTATAAATATGTGTGTGTATAGATGTATATACATTTTCTTGCTTTTGATGCCTGCAATAGCCAAAGGTCTTAGTATCAGCATCAATAAAATGTATGTGTTTATTTTGCAAAAAAATATTTGTATAGGAGATGCTTCAAGTCAAAAGTATTAACTTAGCATAGTTTGTACAGAAGACATAGATGGTTTTCCATCTTTTGACTCCAGAAAGGGGTTATTTTTAAGCCCTAAATTGTGGATGTGTTCCTGCTTCACATGAGCACACTTTTGGGGAGAGGTCATAAGTTGATAACAAAATTGTTTTTATCATTTAATATTTAATTCCTTAGGTTAGTATCTTAGAAGAAATCAAGAAAGTTTGATTTAAACATCCATTTTCTTTGTTGTCCCCTATCTTCTACTTACCACCTTTATTTCTATGCCTCTCTCTTTATTCATCAATAATTCCACAGGGATTTGAAGTTGATTAAAGCAAGAGTGGGAATAGTAAAATAGAAATACACAGTCAAGAATGGATAAATCCTTATTATACATAAAGGAAAAATGAGTTTTAGGAAAGTTTAACAAGCATACATAATTAGGGTCTGAATTTGAGAGCCAGGCAGAAGGATCTATGCTGTTCTTACTTTAGTCGGGACTGCATTTTTATAATCTGTCAGTGAAATGACAATTGTATGGGATCCTTTGTGGTTGGAGGATGAGTCAATAAAGGCTCTGTGGTTAGAAGTGACATTGAGAGTTAGGTTGGCTTGAAACCAAGCTTACACAACACCAATATTAGCCCTTAAAAGTTTTTTTTTTTTTTTTTAATAGAGGGTTGAAGATGGAGGAAAGTCCTAAGCTCACCTCTTTCCACAGGCACAATAAGTCTACAATGGCACAGGGAATAATTCCCTTGGAAAAGGATCTGAAAACGGGACGAATACAGCTCCTGCAATTTCACGTTTTGCCTATTTGATAGGTAAACATTGTTGTACTGTTTTAATTTTCATGTCTTGTGTATTTACTAGTAAGTTTGAGAATTTTTGTTTCTGAGAAAATTACATTTACATTCTTTACTTTTGTTTTTTCCATAATGATTTGAAGAAACTCTGTATATATTAGAGAAATTAGCTTTTGTCAATTTCAGTTTTAAAATATTTTCATCAGTTTGATTTTTTTTTCTTTAACTATATTTTTGACAACTTTGGCATAGAGAATTAGGGATTATGTAGTCTTGTTTGCAATTTTTTCATGAATGGCTTTCCTTGCATGCCTTTTATTGTCTTGTTTGGAAATCCATTTTACTTGGAAAGTCCTCTAGCTGTCATTTTTTTTCCTGTATCTATTTCTATTTTTTTTTTTTTTAACGTTTAGAACTTTAAGCAATATGAAGTTTATCTGACTATTTGGAGTGAGGTGAGTATCTAGTTTTATTTTCTTCCATTTGGATATTTTTCCTATCGCCATTAAACATCATTGAATAGTCCATTCTTTTCCCACTAATTTGAAATTCTGCTTTTATTATATACTAAATATCCATGTATTTAGGGATAAGTTTCAAGACTGTAATTGTTCTGCATCAGAATTGTGCATCAATAAGTACTGTAACCTGTATGTATCTTTTGTTACTCTAGGGAAGAATAATAAAATTATTATTATTAATAAATAAAATATTTTTAATATAACTAATAAAATAATTTTATTATTCTTATTTTTTGTAACATTCAAGTGTTTTCTATGGTGATTATTTTTCAAGTAAGGGGCATTTATTTAGAACATCTGTTTAAGTCATCTTTTACAGTTGTTAAAGTTGTGTCTTTTCTTATAAATTTGACATAAGAAATCAAATTTCTTATTTATTTATTATTTAAGTCCTATTTTTTCATTTCTTTATTATTTACTTAATACTCCTAGAGTTTGCTTATTGATTTTAAAAGATTTTTTGCTGTGGACCATTTTTAAAGATTTTACTGAATTTGTTACAATATTGCTTCTGTTTTGTGTTTTGGTTTTTTGGCCTTTAAGCATGTGGGATCTTAGCTTCCTGCTTAGGGATCAAATCTGAACCCTCTACATTGGATGGTAAAGTTTTAACCACTGGACCACCAAGGAAGTCCACCTCTCCTTTATTTTTATGTGTTTTTAAATCCATTTTATTGCTCTTATTACTGAATTTTTTTTTCTAATTAGGTATTCTTGGTATAAAGGAAAGCTTTGGTTTTTGTGATATTTTAACTTAATTTAGCTTGTTAATAAACTCTGTTAGATTCAATTTCTTCTAATTTATCCATACTCTTGACGATTTCTTCTAGCTCATGGCAGTATATGACCACCTCAAGTTCTGATTCAGCCCGCAAGACAGCTCAGTTGTCTGCAAAACTCCTTTCCTTGTGCAAGGGAGCAACTGTGTTGTAACAAAATGAGCACTGAAGGTACACTGAGCACACAGGAACTGGACTCTGCTTTATATGCTGTATCAGCTAGGATTGGGTTCAGGTCCACATATCAGAAAATGTGGAGTTGTTTAAACATTACAAGATGACTTTTTCATTGAAATATAGTTGATTTACAGCATTGTGCTAGTTTCAGATGTACACAGCAAAGTGATTCTGTTTTACACCTGAAAAGAATCTTTTTAGATTCTTTTCCCTTTTAGATTATTGCAAATGAGTATAATGTGCTATGCTGTGCAGTAGGTCATTGTTGGTTATCTACTTTATATATTGTAGTGTGTTAATCCCAAAGTCTTAATTTTATTCTTGCTATGAAATCTGAAAGTGGGAGTCAAGGGCTGATTGTGTGGTTTATGAAGTCATCTGTGACATTAAGAAAATTGTTCCTTCATTCTAAGAAAATGTGCATCAGAAATTATGTCTGATTTCAGTCTGGCAGGAGGAAGAAAAAGCTGAAGAAGTCCATGATCCCCCTTCTTTTAAGGCCACTTTTTAGAATCATCCCAACTTCTTTCATGTACAACCCATAGGGTAAACTTGCCCATATGGCCATGGCTAGCCAGAGAAAAGTCTGGGGAAAATGGATGTGGCTGAACTAGTTGTTAATGAGCCCTGAAATCATAATGTTTATTCTTAGAAAAATGGGTAGAGATGGATTTAACCATCTCTTTTAAGTCTCTAAATTCAAGAGTGAATGTAGGCCAATTCAATTTTTTTCCGCCTGATGACAGAATACCATTCAGGTATGACCTAAAAAAATCCTTCATGATTGTACAGTGGAAGTGAGAAATAGATTTAAGGGCCTAGATCTGATGGATAGAGTGCCTGATGAACTATGGAATGAGGTTCGTGACATTGTACAGGAGACAGGGATCAAGACCATCCCCATGGAAAAGAAATGCAAAAAGCAAAATGGCTGTCTGGGGAGGCCTTACAAATAGCTGTGAAAAGAGAGAGGTGAAAAGCAAAGGAGAAAAGGAAAGATATAAGTATCTGAACGCAGAGTTCCAAAGAATAGCAAGAAGAGATAAGAAAGCCTTCTTCAGTGATCAATGCAAAGAAACAGAGGAAAAGAACAGAATGGGAAAGACTAGAGATCTCTCCAAGAAAATTAGAGATACCAAGGGAAGTTTTCATGCAAATATGGGCTTGATAAAGGACAGAAATGGTATGGACCTAACAGAAGCAGAAGATATTAAGAAGAGGTGGCAAGAATACATGGAGGAACTGTACAAAACAAATCTTCACGACCCAGATAATCATGATGATGTGATAACTAATCTAGAGCCAGACATCCTGGAATGTGAAGTCAAGTGGGCCTTAGAAAGCATCACTACGAACAAAGCTAGTGGAGGTGATGGAATTCCAGTTGAGCTGTTTCAAATCCTGAAAGATGATGCTGTGAAAGTGCTGCACTCAATATGCCAGCAAATGTGGAAAACGCAGCAGTGGCCACAGGACTGGAAAAGGTCAGTTTTCATTCCAATCCCAAAGAAAGGCAATGCCAAAGAATGCTCAAACTACCTCACAACTGCACTCATCTCACATGCTAATAAAGTAATGGTCAAAATTCTGCAAGCCAGGCTTCAGCAATACATGAACCATGAACTTCCACATGTTCAAGCTAGTTTTAGAAAAGGCAGAGGAACCAGAGATCAAATTGCCAACATCCGCTGGATCATGGAAAAAGCAAGAGAGTTCTAGAAAAACATCTATTTCTGCTTTATTGACTATGCCAAAGCCTTTGACTGTGTGGATCACAATAAACTGTGGAGAATTCTGAAAGAGATGGGAATACCAGACCACCTAACCTGCCTCTTGAGAAATCTGTATGCAGGTCAGGAAGCAACAGTTAGAACTGGACATGGAACAACAGACTCCAAATAGGAAGAGGAGTACGTCAAGGTTTTATACTGTCACCCTGCTTCTTTAACTTATATGCAGAGTACATCATGAGAAACACTGGACTAGAAGAAACACAAGCTGGAATCAAAATTGCCGGGAGAAATATCAATAACCTCAGATATGCAGATGATGCCACCCATATGGCAGAAAGTGAAGAGGAAGTAAAAGCCTCTTGATGAAAGTGAAAGAGGAGAGTGAAAAAGTTGGCTTAAAGCTGAACATTCAGAAAACGAAGATCATGGCATCCGGTCCCATCACTTCATGGGAAATAGATGGGGAAACAGTGGAAACAGTGTCAGACTTTATTTTTGGTGCTCCAAAATCACTGCAGATGGTGACTGCAGCCATGAAATTAAAAGACACTTACTCCTTGGAAGAAAAGTTATGACCAACCTAGATAGTATATTCAAAAGCAGAGACTTTACTTTGCCGACTAAGGTCCGTCTAGTCAAGGCTATGGTGTTTCCTGTGGTCATGTATGGATGTGAGAGTTGGACTGTGAAGAAGGCTGAGCGCCGAAGAATTGATGCTTTTGAAGTGCGGTGTTGGAGAAGACTCTGAGAGTCCCTTGGACTGCAAGGAGATCCAACCAGTCCATTCTGAAGAAGATCAGCCCTGGGATTTCTTTGGAAGGAATGATGCTAAAGCTGAAACTCCAGTCCTTTGGCCACCTCATGTGAAGAGTTGACTCATTAGAAAAGACTCTGATGCTGAGAGAGATTGGGGGCAGGAGGAGTAGGGGATGACAGAGGATGAGATGGCTGGATGGCATCACTGACTCGATGGACGTGAGTCTGAGTGAACTCTGAGAGATGGTGATGGACAGGCAGGCCTAGCATGCTGCGATTCATGGGGTCACAAAGAGTCGGACACGACTGAGCGACTGAACTGAACTGAAGACAGAATAATATACTTCTACTGGAAACCATTCACACAAATCAGAAAACTTAAAGACAAGCAACTGACACTCTACCACTCAGATAAATTTCCATTGCTATCTCTGAACATTTTTTTCATATATCTCCTTGAATATACACCACATAGTTTTACAGAAGTGGCATTATTTCATGCATTCGTAGCTTTCACTAAATCTGCTGAGTGGCTTGTGTTTCCTTAAGGTATTTACACGTACCTTACAATTGTCTGCGATGCCCTTTCTTCAGAGGTAAGTGAGGCCGTCTTCTTCCCTTTCTCAGCATAGCCAGTTCCTTGCTCCATTGGTGTGGTAAGCTTCCTTCCTTCCTGCTTCTCACTATGGCTTGCTACCTCACTTTCTTTTGGGTTTTTTATAACTATATGCATCACCCTCCTTTTCATATTTTAATTTTCTCCATAGAACTTATCACCTTTTAAAATGTTATATACATTTCGTGATTTTTCTATTTTCTGTTTCTTCCCAAGACAATGGAAACTCCATGAAAGTAGGGATTTTTGTCTTGTTCCCTGTTATCCAGTGCATAGAATAGTGCTCAGCCCTAAGTAAGCACTCAATAAATCCTTGCTGAGTGAATAAATCCACAGTACCTCATAATACCTGATCACATTATTAGTTGTGAGGATTAAATAAGATAACATGGATGACAACAGAGCACAGGGACAGAAGGCGGAGGCTCAGAAGAGGGATGCTGAAGCTGCTTTTATTCCCATGTTTCTCAGAATACCTGCCATCCTATCTTTAAATTTTTATTTAAATGTTTATTTCACCCTTAAGTTCCATGGACTCTTTAAACCATTCTCATTAGCTTTTGCATCACTGGCATTGATCATGGCCTAGTATATAGTAGGTGGTCTTTAAGTTGGAACTGACATATATCATTTGTGGCTATTCCTAAATCTGAAATCTCTGCCATACTTTCTAATTTCTAAATGCTTTCCTCTGCTCTCTGTACTGAAATATTTATGAAGCTATTTGGTACTCAGAGGAAATCAAGTTTTAGCACAGCTGAGGCTATCTTCTCTCTCTAGTCAATGGTTTTGTTGAAAGCTCTTTTAATAAATGCACTAGAGAGGCATTTTTGAATAGGGAAGCGTCATTCAGGTTTGTGAAATGTCCAGGTGGAATAAGTATTAGATGCTTTTGTTATTTCTGCCACTTTGGTTAATGAAGCTGTCCCATTTATAATATAATTAGAGGCAGTGCAATCCTCTCACGAAATATAAAGTGGCACACACAGGGTCTTGTTATTAAAGCATTCCCTCTGAAGAGTCACAGGAAACCATTCAAACACAGGACTTGACATACTAGGGTAAATACAACCAATTAAGAAAATGGTAAGTAATTTCATGAGAGAAATTCTAATTCTTACTAAAGATGTTTGGTATCAAGTCACCTTTAATGTTTTAAAATCCAGAGGAAGCTATTGCATAAACATGTTTTTGTTTTCCCTGGATGGGACATTTTTATAAGGCTGTGGTAACAATTCTACCTTTAAATACAAATTCAGAATTCGAGGCGACAAAAAAGTGTGTCTACAGTGAGCTCCTAAAGACTAAAGACAAAATTAGTCTTTGAAATTTGGCAATCTCACTCCTAAGAGTGCAAGATAAGTCAACAAAACACATAGAGCTCTGCAGAGACAAAATTCAGCTCCTCTTCACGGTCTATTAGGCCAGATACTTTTCTATCAGTCAGGACTTTTTGTCTCGGTTCCAGAAATCAGTGTGATACATAAAGTGGCAACTCCTCTGAGTTAACTTGCTTTACACACTGATTGCCTGACTCTCTTCCATCCATCCAGCTCATCCCTCAAACGCCCCTACACACATTTTCCAGGGCAAGTGTTGCTTTTCTCCAGGGCTTGATAAATGTGCGCATCTTTCTTAGCCAAAAACGTCTACATACAGTCAAGAAAATGGACTCTGTAGAATTGAAACATCTTGGGCTTTAACTGAGTCGCATTTATTTCCTCTACCAGACTGAATACCCTGAGTTCTGTATCAATCATTTATAGCTGCCGTAGTTGAAGTATGATAACTTTTTAAAGCCGTGCAACACATATTTTGGGGTTTGGCAGAGATGCACACTAAATCTTTACACAGCAAATTTCTAAAGAGTATGAGCAGGTAGGTTAAATCATACTTGAATTTGTAAACTTTTAGGATTTCAGGACTCTGATATAGGATTTAATGCTACTTATAAGGAAGAGGCAGATATCCTAAGGGCTTCACTGGTAGCTCAGTGGCAAAAAAAAATTCCACCTACAATGCAGGAGACTCCTGTTTGATCCTGGGTTGGGAAAATCCGCTGGAGAAGGAAATGGTAACCCACTCTAGTACTCTTGCCTGGAGAATCCCATGGACAGAGGAGCCTGGTGGGCTACAGACCTTGGGGTCACAAAAATTCGGACATGACTGAGTGATTAAGCATATACCAATATCTTAACGTTATTTCTCCTTTAAAACTTCCTCTTCTTCTGCTCGAAGATGCCAGGCACCCTTGAGAAGTACTAAGCTTAGTTGAAAAACCTGAACTTAACATCTGAGAGAACCAGATTCACGTCTCCATCTTGTCATTTACTAGCTTTGTGACCTTTGGTTACTTCTTAATCTATCTGTGTCATACAAAAATACAGCCAATAACCCCTGTTTTATTGGATGAATGTAAGGAAAAAATATGAGTTTATGTTGCTTGGTTTTTATATACAGCAGGAGCAAAGTAAATGGTAGCTGTTTATTTACCACAGTTTTGGGTAAAATTTTAGCTTTCACATGGGGGATTCTCTACAGTACATGATGTTTTAGTTGACCAAACCAAAAAAAAAGCTTATTGTAATTTATAACAGGCTTTACAAAGCAAAGGGCTTCCCTGTTTGCTTAGCTGGTAAAGAATCCATCTGCAATGTGGGAGACCTGGGCTCGATCACTAGGTTGGGAAGATCCACTGGAGAAGGGAACAGCTACCCACCCAGTATTCTGGCCTGGAGAATTCCATGGACTGTATAGTCCACGGGGTCACAAAGAGTCAGACACAACTGAGCGAATTTGGGCTTCCTCATAGCCCAGTTGGTAAAGAATTTGCCTGCAATGCAGGAGACCCTGGTTTGCTTCCCGGGTCAGGAAGATCTGCTGAAGAAGGGATAGGCTACCCACTTCAGTATTCTTGGGCTTCCCTTGTGGCTCAGCTTGGTAGAGAATCCGCATGTGATGAGGGAGATCTGGGTGTGATTCCTGGGTTGGGAAGACCCCCGGAGAGGGGGAACAGCTACCCATTCCAGGATTCTGGCCTGGAGAATTTCATGGACTGTATAGTCTATGGGGTTGCAAAGAGTTGGACATGACTAAGCAACTTTCACTTTCATAAATAAAACATTTTAGAGCCATTTTAGTTGTTCTTAAAGCATTGTTATTAGTAATATTTACCCTAGTCACTAAATAAAAGCTATTAAACACAACACATTATGATTCTGTGTTCTATATCTGTAGATGAACATGGCTATTCTTTCTAGAGCCATTCAGAGTGGTTGTCACATTTAGTAAGAGCATTTGTGTATATTTTGTAATAACCTTGAGTTTTTAGTTTGGGGAAGGAGGGATATGAGAGCAAAGTGTTTGGGAATCACTTGGAAATGAACAAAGTGTGAATAACTTAGGGTGCCTAAAGGACAGAATGACTGATTGATTTAAAGGTTGGTATGTAGGCTGTTGAGGGACATTTGTCAAGACAAGAACCAATGTGAGGTTCATTGCACAGAGGAGGAAATGGTAGAGGTGGTTTTTGACTTCAGCTGGTCAGGCTGTGGGAGGATGAACAGATTGAAAACCCAGTTTTCTTATTGACAGAAAAGCTGAAAGAAATTACATGAAAATGAGACACTTCAGGTCATTCTGCTCTGTTTGAAGTGGAAACTTTAGAGACACAATGCAGACAAACCATGAACTTTAATTAAGCCTGGATTGTTCGCGTGAGTGTGTGTGTGTGTGTGTGTGTGTTATTTTTCCCCTGAGGCATTCATTCCTCTTTAGAGGCATGAGAGTCCATCTGAGTTATTTTTTTATTGGATTTCGTGTAATTTCCCCACTCACTTCAGCAATGGTGTTATTGATGCAGTGGTCTTGGTTTCTAAGAGTCCTTTCTGGCTTCTATCATGACCTCACTGGCATTTCATTCACACACAGAAAGCCAGAAGAGGACTCCTGTTTTATAGGCAAAATGTCTGCAAAGTCGAGGGCACTCAGCTTAGAGCACAATGGCTGATAATTTCAATTTTCTGGTATAAAAACATGAAATGTATCCAGTATTTTTGTCAAAACTGTGTGGTAAAACTAAAGCCTCATATCTGGCTATGTTCAGTTACAAGTGTTTTAACGGGAAGCAGAGAGGAGCGAGATGAAGCGGGGGCAGGGGGTCACAGACCTTCTGGAACAGAGCCCGGCTGGGACTTTGGAAGTATGGGAGTGGCTCTGACACACCACTGCAGTGTGTGGTGGGCCAGAGGGAGCAAAACAGAACAATCACATCCTGGGAAAGATGCAAAGCCCCGATGAAAGAGCATTCTTAGGAAACAGATGAGGGAAGGAAAAGTTAGGTTAAGGAAGCGGGGGAACTAGCCGAACTGGTCTGGAAGGATTTGGAGATGAAGAACTAATTCCTCTGGTGGCTCCTATGCTTTCAACACACTGGGGAGGAAAAACTGCTTTTTGAAAGAACTGGGAGGAATGATCAAAATCACTTAGTGAGCCCCATCTCTGGTTTTGGATATGTCAACAACAAACTCCCTATATGACGCGGGGCTTATAGTTCACCTCTGAGAGGAGGGAGTCTGAAAGAATGATCATTGAGAACCTTAGGCATTTTGGTTGTCAATATTTATTTGAATTAGTGGATGACACAGACCCGGTGACTTGAAAGAAAAATTAGGAACTTGGTTAGAAAATTCTCAAAGGCAAGCTTTGCATCTACAGTCCTCAAATATTCAGATTTAGAACGTGAAGAACACCAGTTAGAAGCCTTCCTCTGTTTTCAAAATTAATTTTCATTGGAGTATCATTGCTTTTTAATGTTGTTACTTTCTACTGTGCAGCAAAATGAATCAGCTGTACATATATCCCCTCTCTCTTTTGGACTTCCTCCCCATTCAAGTTGCCACAGTCCATTAAGTAGAGTTCCCTATGCTATACAATGTTCTTATTATCTATAATATTATCTTATATTATAATATTATCTTATTATCTGTAAGATATCTAGTTATCTATTTTATACATACTGTCAATAGTACTTATGTGTTAATCCCAGTTTTCCAGCTCCTTCTGTTCCCCTGCCCTTTGGGCTTCTCTTGTGGCTCAGCAGTAAAGAATTCCCTTACAGTGCAGCAGCTGCAGGAGGTATGGATTCTATCCCTGGGTTGGGAAGGTCCCCTGGAGGAGGGCATGGCAACCCACTTCAGTATTGCCTGGAGAATCCCATGGACAGAGAAGCCTGGCAGGCTACAGTCCATAGGGTTGCAAAGAGTTGGACACTACTGAAGGGACTTAGCACACGGCACCCCTGCCCTTTCCCAGAATGTGAAAGTTGCTCAGTCATGTCCAACTCCTTGCCACCCCATGGACTGTAGAGTCCTTGGAATTCTCCAGGCCAGAATACTGGAGTGGGTAACTTTCCCTTCTCCAGGGAACCTTCCCAACCCAGGGATCAAACCCAGGTTTCCCACATTGCAGGCGGATTCTTTACCAGCTGAACAGCAAAAAGCCTTCCTCGTTACCCCGAAGGTAAAGAAGCCTTCCTCTTTACCCTGAAGTCCTCCTTGTTTAGGAGCTCCTTTGATAGAATGTCCATAGCTTGACTTTCTGTTTTCCCAGTTCTACCATTCACTTTGGAAAATTCAGTTTAGGGAAGGTAAGAATTTGTACTAATAATGCAAGAGAGATAAGAAGTCCATGTATCTTTCTTCTTAGGAGTTGGGATCATGGGGAGTATGACATCCTTCCCTTTTGAAAGCAGCAAGCAATCTTGGCAGTAGAGAGTCTTAATTCTGGCCCAGAAAGGCCTTCCATTTAGGAGGTTGCACTGAGCCAGTGAACTCCGAATTCCTTGCAATTAGCTTGCTGTTTGTAGAAAGAGAAATGCTAGTTAAAAACACACACACACACACACACACACACACACACACACACACAACTTTGGACATTTATTTACTGAAAGGATCTTTCTGTTGGGGAAAATATGGCCTCAGGAGCAATTACCTGGCATTTATTGCTATAGATAGTATACGTTGCTTTTCAATCTTGATTTACAGGGAAATGTGGAGGAACTTTCTGCTAAGCCAGAAATTTTCTTCTTGCCTATTCAATTTCTCATCTTTATTTTCAGGTATTTTTAATATTTAGAATGTTTTTATTTAGGTCTGTTTTCATCTATGAAATTATTATAGAATACAATACAAATTAATAATTAATATACAATATAATATAAATTAGAATAATTTAAAATTAATTAAGGATTTAAACCCAAATTCCAAGCATGGTTTGTTACTATTTTCACCTCTGAATAGCCATGTTGCCTTAGATAATTACTTCACTGAATGCTGCCTTAAGATGTGTTTTTACAACTCCAGATTCACTGTCTGTTAATGAAAAATGAAGTCAAACAGCTGGTTGGTTGTTCTGCAAAACTGAAAATCAGCAGAATACTTACTCTTAATTAACTGAATACAGAGAAGACCATGTGGTCATTTCTTCAGTGTGTTCTTTGTTAAGATTCAGATTATTAAAAAGGCGAATGATACCTTATTTGCTGCACTCTGCATATGGGTGGTAGGGGAAAGGAGAGAACAGGAATGAGATTAGATGATTTGAACCTTTAAAAGCAGTCTTGCCTTTTCTTGCACGAAGTGTTTATTCCCCCTCTGTTTTAAAATCTCCTTTGGACTCTCAGTGGGAATGAAAGAGCCTTCTAAATACTATCTACTTTGAGCTTACCTAGTCCTTAAAGCACCAAGTAATTTCATATAATTCTTATAACTGGGTTCATCCATTATTATTCTGGGTGGCTCACCATGGATGCTTTACCAGATTGCAAAGAAATCTTCATTTTTCATTTACTTTTATTCAAGTTGAAAGTTTAGAGAAATGTGATGTATATTAACCTTCAACCCACCCTAGGCCTTAATTGACTTGAAAATGCATAAGCCAGGATTTTATTTGGTGGTATTTAAGCCAAGAAATTTTTGGAAGATTGAAAATTATTCAGAAGTTAAGACATACAGACACTGACACCTAATCATGTTTTCATTTTAAACAGGATCAGAGGAACAAGGTGATATGAAATCATTTAAATTTACCTGAAAGGAGAGGGGTTTCACTAAAAGGCGAAGTGAACTCCAGATGTGTTCATATACTGTGCCTGAGGGGTTGGCTAACTAGAACATCCTGAGGCCAAAGTCAAGGTAGCCAATCACAGTAATGGGGAAAAGGCAGAGGAACCAAAGACCAAACTGCCAACATTCTTTGGATCATAGAGAAAGCAAAGGAGTTCCAGAAAAACATCAATGTCTGCTTCACTGACTATGCTAAAGCCTTTGGGATTACAACAAACTATGGAAAATACTTGAACAGATGGGAGACAAACCTGTCTCCTGGAGAAACCTGTATGCGGATCAAGAAGCAAGTTAGAACCAGACATGGAACAATGAACTGCTTCAAAATTGGGAAAGGAGTATGTCAAGACTGTATATTGTCACCCTGCTTATTAATTTATATGCAGAGTACATCATGTGAAATGTTAGGCTGGATGAATCACAAGCTGGAATCAAGGTTGCCAGAAGAAATATCAACCACCTCAGATATGCAGATAATATCACTGTAATGGAGAAAGTAAAGAGGAACTAAAGAGCCTCTTGATGGGGGGTGAAAGGGAGAGAGAAAAAGCTGGTTTAAAACTCAACATTCAAAAACCTATGATCATAGTATCTGGTCTTACCACTTCATGGAAAATAGATGGGGGAAAAGTGGAAGCAGTGATAGATTTTATTTTCTTTGACTCCAAAATCACTGTAGATGGTAACTGCAGCCATGAAATTAAAGACACTTGCTCCTTGGAAGGAAAGGTATGACAAACCTAGACAGCATGTTTAAAAACAGAAACATTACTTTGCTGACAAAGAATTGTATAGTTAAAGCTGTGATTTTTCCAGTAGTCATGTACAAATGTAAGAGTTGGACCATAAAGAAAGCTGAGTGCCAAAGAACTGATGGTTTCAAACTGTAGTGTTGGAGAAATCCTTGGATTCCTGAGAGATCAACCAATCAATCCTAAAGGAAATCAATCCTGAATATTCATTGGAAGGGCCGATGCTGAAGTTGAAACTCTAATGTTTTGACCACCTGATGTGAAGAAACAACTCACTGGAAAAGACCCTGATACTGGGAAAGAGTGAAGGCATAAGAAGGGGGTGGCAGAAGATGAGATGGTTAGATAGCATCACTGACTCAATAGACAGGAATTTGAATAAACTCTGGGAGACAGTGGAGGACAGAAGAGCCTGGTGTGCTATAGTTCATGGCGTCACAGAGTCAGGCATGACTTAGGCACACAACAGAAACCCCAGTTTGCCACATTAATGCTCTTAGCATCAAGCCACACAGGTATATATGCAGCACAAACATAATTGTGGGGGTGTGTGTGTGTGTGTGTGTGTGCTCAGTTGTGTACAACTCTTTGCAGTCCTATGGAATGGAGCCCACCAGGCTCTTCTGTCAGAGAAGGCAATGGCACCTCACTCCAGTACTCTTGCCTGGAAAATCCCATGGGCAGAGGAACTGGGTGGGCTGCAGTCCATGGGGTCGCTAAGAGTCAGACACAACTGAGCAACTTCACTTTCACTTTTCACTTTCATGCATTGGAGAAGGAAATGGTAGCCCACTCCAGTGTTCTTGCCTGGAGAATCCCAGGGACGGGGGAGCCTGGCGGGCTGCCGTCTATGGGGTCGTACAGAGACAGACACGACTGAAGCGACTTAGCAGCAGCAGCAGCAGGCTCTTCTGTCCATGGAATTTCCCCAGGCACGAGTGCTGGAATGGGTTGTCATTTCCACCTCCAGGGGATCTTCCTGACCCAGGTATCGAACTGGAATCTCCTGGTGGTTTAGACACTAAGTTGTGTCCAACTCTTGGGACCCCATGTACTATAGTCTGCCAGGCTCCTCTGTCCATGGGATTCTCCAGGCAAGAATACTGGAGTGGGTTACTGTTTCCTTCTCCAGATGATCTTCCCATTCAGGGATCGAACCTGGGTCTCTGGCATTGCTGGCAGATTCTTTACTGATACAAGAGAAGCCTTATATATTTTTGGCTGTGCCACAGGCATGTGGGATCTTAGTTCCATGACTGGGGATTGGCCCCAGGCCCCCTGCATTGGAAGCACAGAGTGCTAACCACTGGACCAACAGGGAGGTCCCATCTCTAAACCGGCAGGCAGACTCTTTACCACTGAACCACCTGGGAAGCATAAACATAATTACTTCACTTCTTAAGATGATTTAATGGATTCCTATGGCAGTTAAGGAGAAGGGCATGGCAACTCATTCCAGTATGCTTGCCTGGAGAATCCTATGGACAGAAGAGCCTGGCAGGCTACAGTTAATAGGGTCCACACAGAGTTGGACACAACTGAAGTGACTTAGCGCATACGCAGGGCAGTTGATGGAAATTTAATTCTTTCCATGGCCTTCAAGTCCCTGCTAGTGCCCTCTGCTTGCCTCTCAGCCTCATTTAGAACCGCTTGCCCTCTGTCCTCACTCCAGCCACACAGGCATTCCAGCTGCCTCCTGCCTCCGGGCCCTTGAGCACGCTACTCCCACATTAGAGAGCTCACATCTCTTCCTCCCTTCCTGGGACACCTTTCATGTGTGCTTCCAAATGAATGTTCTATTCACATAAAATTGGTTTTATGACTGTTGTTATTCCAGGATCTCATGGTACCTTCAGGATACTTAATTCAGTTTATAATTATATAATCATAAATATGGTAATTTGATTAATGGCCTCTTTCCTATTTTCCTGTGGAGTAAAGGCTGCTTATCACAGCAACTGCACACTCGTATTGCACGTATATGAGGCACTTAGTAAATGTTAATTGAACGAGTATTCTCCCTGTATTGCTGATGTTGTGGGTGACTTGGTTCTTTTTCTCTTCTCAGAGAGTCTTCAGTCTTCATCTTCAGTAGACTGTCATTTATCTAGAACAAGTGGCAAATGGAGCTTTATGATTATAAAGAAAGTTGGATCTCAAACTACACATGAACTACACATGAACGCATGCACACACACACACACATGCACACACACAGACTCTACAGGAGGAAAGCACATATGGGGAAGACAGATGTTTCCATAGTTCCTCAAGTTTTAATTAAATTTGGGATTTTCTCACAGAAGGAAACCTGTTTCCTGTACCATACTTAGTTCTGAGGCATTAACTACCCACACTCCCTCTCTTTGCCAAGAGGGAAAAATTCACTTCTTTTGTTTATTGTTAGCCTTGTTGATATTTTCACCCTAAAAACATTTTCTAAGGAAAAAGTAAGAACTGAGATAAATACACACTGAAGTTCAGAAGGAACAGCCAGGCTGCTGAGCCCAGGTTCACTTCAGCGTGAGGACGGCAGGTTTGTCTCTGATCATATCTCTGATCCATTGGTGTGGCTTCCTGCAGACATGTGTGAGAGGCATTCTGAGGGCATGGCTGGCATCAGAAGGAAAGTGCGCCATGACTAATTCATTCAACACGTATTTACTGAGTGCTGTGCTGGGTAATTAGCAGGCTGCCAGGAGCGTGGGAGGACAGTCAGCAATCTTGCTAGCCTTCCTCTACACAAGAAGGGCAGGTGCAGTCTCTAAGCATCTTGATTAGTCTCCCTCATCTCAGAGTTTATCCTTCTGCCACATGGTTCTCCATCATCATTTTGACTTCCTCACCCTAGAACCAGGTCTACTAATGAATTTCACTTTGCTGCTGGACAGGAATCAAACACCCTTTCTTGTAAAACCCTCAAATTTTCATGACTCGAGCCACCCCAAACCATCATTCCTCTTTTTTTTTTTCCTGCTTTCTCTTTTGAGATATGTGCTTTAATCCCAATCTAATTGTACTGACAGAATCATGATGCCTATTGAGGGGCAGTGAATAATCTGATCCTCAGTTCTTAAGCTGTGGTACCTTAGCTATTTATCCAATACCCGTTCCCCTTTCTTTCTTATCAGGGGTGGCCAGTAAATGGCTATTTGGTGGGGATTTTCACACATTTTCCCCTTTCAGGCCTTCTTGCTAGAAAGTAGATGCAATGGTTTGAATTTCAGGAATCATCTTGTGACTTTGAGGCTGAAAGTCATGATGGCAAAGCAGAAAGAGAGATGGAACCTGGGTCCCTGTTGAACCTAGTAGAGCTATCCTTTGAGCCCTGGATTGCCTACTTTTGGGCATCATTTTATGTAAAAGAATAAAACCTAATATGTCTAAGCTACTGTAGTCTGGTTTCTATGGTTTGCAGCTGAATGCAATTCCTAGCAAAATATGGGTTCTTCAGCTCCAATTTCTCCCTGATTCTTTTCTGATATGCTTATCCAGGTGAGACCTCACTCTTCACCCAGGAAGGACTCTTATATTCATGCAGCTCTCAGACTGTAAGTCCCATGAGGACAGGTGATGTGAGGACTGGAGCTCACCAGTGACTCCTCAGTGTCTAGAACATTGCCTGACACTTAGGTGTTCAATCAAAAAATACGATGTGTGAATGAATGAATAATGACACAAACTGTGTTCAACTATAAGGCATAAAATATTAATTAAAAAGAATTTGGTGTGTGCATGCTCAGTTGTGTCCAACTTTTTGTGACCCCATGGACTGCATCCCACCAGGTTCCTCTGTCCATGGGATTTTTCAGACAAGAATACGGGAGTGGGTTGCCATTTCCTCCTCCAAGGGATCCTCCCCCACCCAGGGATTGAACCTAAGTCTCCTGCAGCTAGCTCCCGCATTGGCAAGCAGATTCTTTACCACTGAGCTACTGGGGAAGCCAAGCAATGACACAATTACCAGAGAGCCATTCTCTCAGTGATTAATTGAATATTCTTCTTACCTGAGGGCCAATTAAACTATAGGGGTTATAGGTTTTTAAAATAAGAGAATAATAATACTTGACAGTAAAACACAATGTACTTTGACATCTAATAATTTGTAAGAAATTTGATGCTGACATTTGTATATCGTAGTTATAATAATAATGCTTCTTTAATGTATTACAGTTTAAGAACATTTCACACTCACCCTGGCTTACAGAATAGAAAGTATATTTAAAGTTTTCCACAATGTACTCCTGCCCTTTGTAACTTTAATATTTGTTGAGTCCTTCCTACATGATCAGCTGAGTTATCATTGTTTCATATGCACTAACAAATTTAATCTAACTGATGGATGAAAACCATGTTATTCCTGTTGTATAGCTGAGGGAACTGAGTTACAGAAAACTTAAGTAGCTTACTAGTCATAAAGCTAAATAAGCTATATGGCATTTTATTTTTTGGTGATGTGTACATTTACTAAGGGGGCTTCCCTGGTGGCTCAGTAGTAAAGAATCTGCCTTCTAGTTCAGGTAAAGCAGGTTTGATCCCTGAGTCAGGAAGATCCCCTGGAGAAGGAAATGGCAACTCCAGTATTCTTGTCTGGAGAATCCCATGGACAGAGAAGCCTAGCAGGCCAATGGATAAACAAAAATAGTAAACAAAAATGACTGTTGATCGCTTACTTGAGTGATCGAATAGTTATTCAGTGTCAGGCAGTAGGCTAAGTTCTGGGAAAAAAAAATATTCAGTTCCCCACATTAAGGTGCATAACGATCCATGTAGCATGAAGAGTGCTTTGATAAAGAGGTGCACCTGGGCTCTTCATCCAGACAAGGTTGGATGGAGAAGAAAGGGGATATTTCACAGGCTTCCAGGAGAAAATGGCATCTTTCTAGACAGAGTTGGCTAGATAAATGGGAAGAATGGTGTTTAAGAGAAGAATATCCAGAGAAAGACAAATATATGCTATTACTTATTTGTAGAATCTAAAAAAAAATGATACAAGTGAACTTGTTTACAAAACAGAAACAGACTTACAGACATAGAAAACAATCTTATGGTTATCAAAGAGGAAGAGAAGGGGGAGGGATAAGTTAGGAGTTTGGTATTAACATAGACACACTACTATATATATATATATATATATATATATATATATATATATCTGTAAAATAGATAACCAACAAGGACCTATCATATAGTACAAGGAACTATACTCAATATCTTTAATAATCTAGAATGGAAAAGAATCTGAAAAACAATATATATATATATGTATATGTATATGTATATATAACTGAATCACTGCTGTACACTTGAAACTAGCATAACATTGTTAATTATACTTCGATTAAAAAAATATTTTCTTTCAAAGAGAGAGGGACATGTGCAAAAGCAAAAGGGTGAGGAAGTGTTGACTAATTCAGGAAATGGGAAGTCCTTAATGTAGCAGAGGCACAATCTGGAATGAGCAGACCAGGGAGATGTGACTCTTGACTGTGACCCACTGCCGCCAGGTCATCAGGGGTTTCTGTTTTGACCCTAGGGAGCTCAGACACTATTCTGTAAGCAGCAAGGGCCCCAAAAGACAGCAATGTAGTTACCTTTGTATTTTCACAGAATAAATTGACCATAGCGTGGAGGATAGTACAGAGCAGAGAAACATCTGAAGACCTGGGTTAAGATAAATGAATTAGGTTTCTACCATACTGCTTGAATTCCAATTTAATTGGAATGCGATCCACTACAAAATTTGAATGCCTATCATTATGGAATGCTGGAAAGCTGCATACCTATGAGATATATACATGTGGTCAAACATCTCAGATAGGGTCAGATCCCTCTTTTCCACTCTAGTGAGTGAACAGAGTGAAGGAACCTAGTGAAGGAGCAGAGAAATGTATAATACAAAGTGGTAAATAATGGCAATTAATTAATTCTACAGGCTTCCCTGGTGGCTCAGCAATAAAAATGTGCCTGCAATGCAGCAGACATGAGTTTGATCCCTGGGTTGGGAAGATCCCCTGGAGGAGAGCATGGCTACCCACTCCAGTATTCTTGCCTGGAGAATTCCATGGACAGAGGAGCCTGGTGAGCTGCAGTCCATGGGGTTACAAAGAGTTAGACACAACTGAAGAGAAGAAGCAGCAGCAGCAACAGTTAATTCTACGTGTATGTGTATTGATTATATATATGCTATTTTTGAATTTAGAAACTTCTAAAGTCTTGAAAATTCATTACCAAACAGATGACAAAGTGGTGCTAAGGAGACACCCTAGGACAGGTTCAGGAATGTTCTATTCCATGCTGATCTTGCCTTTTCCACATAACTCCATCCCTCATATTCAATTCTGGGAATTGCTGACTGCCTTCTCAAAAAGTGAAGTGAAGTTGCTCAGTTGTATCCAAGTCTTTGCAGCCCCATGGACTGTAGGCTCCTCCGTCCATGGGATTTTCCAGGCAAGAGTGCTGGAGTGGATTGCTATTTCCTTCTCTAGGGGATCTTCCCGACCCAGGAATTGAACCTAGGCCTCCCGCATCGCAGGCAGACGCTTTACTCTCTGAGCTACCAGGGATACAAAAAATAGCTTTTTCTCAAATCTTGTGTGATTGAAGTATTATATTAAAATTTTCAATCCCCTCAATTCTTCTCTACAGAATATGAAAAGAGGAAGGGAAACAAGGCATAAAAAAATAAACCAGTCAGTGGTATCCATCATTGCCTTTCTCCATGAAACCAGAGTGGGACTCGCAGTTATAAGTCTTTATCTGTAGCTCCAAACCAAAAAGCTTTGAAGAACCAAAGTGTTTTCATGGCTGATTTGGCAGCAATACCAGATGAAACTCATGTGGTCATAGAACCTGACCCCAGCTCACTGAAGTCTATTTATAACCCGCGTTTCACTTGGTGTGAATAGTCACATGCTTTTCTGCAGAAATATTCATGTGTTTGACATTGTGTGGAGTGTTACCTAATATTCTGAATATGTACTTTATTGCTTTCTTAATGTTTCTTTAATTTTTTTTTAATTTTGAGACTTGTATATCTGTTTGCAGTTGTAAGAAAGAATACATGTAGCGTACTCTTCACCTAATTTCCCCCAAGGGTCACATTTGTAACTGTAGTACAACAACACAACCAGGAGACTGACTTTGATAAAATCCATGGACTTTATTGGGCTTCCCAGGTGGCTTCAGTTGTAAAGAATCTGCCTGCCAATGCAGGAGATGCAAGAGACACGAGTTCGACCCCTAAGTGTGGAAGATCCCCTGGAGTAGGAAATGGCGCCTCACTGCAGTATTCTTGCTTGGAAAATGCCATGGACAGAGGAGCTTGGCAGGCTCAGTTGGGGCTGCAAAGAATCAGGCATGGCTGAGTGACTGAGCATATATGGGCTTTATATGGATTTCATCAGTTTTACATACACTCCCTTTAGTTCCTTGCGATTCTATTATGTATAGATTTGTGTGGCTACTACCACAGTCAGATGCAATACAGCTCATCCTAAGGATCTCTTGCGCTACCCTATTATAGACACAGATACCCTCCCTCACCAGCCCTCTCCCTAGCCCCTGGCAACCAACCACTTGTTTGTTTTCTACCTGTACAAGTTTGTCATTTCTAAAATGCTAGATAAATAGAATTGTACATTATGTGGTCTTTGGTGACTGGCTTTGTTCACTCAGCATAATTCCTTTGGTGAGCCATACGAGTTGTTTCATGCTTGCTAATATCTGAAAAATTCTAAACTGCAAAACACATATAGCCACGAGGTTTTAGGTAAGAGGCTGTGGGGCTGCACTGAGAGTGTGCTGTGCAGTTAAACTCCTGCCTGCTCTTTGAACCATTGATGAGTTGGACTGGCAAGACCCCAGGGGCTGTGTTCTCATCAGTGAGTGGGGTCTGGAAATAGTTTGAAGCAGACATTTCTGGTGTTTGGTGTGAATGCAGCTCCTGCTGCCCATGGGCCATTTGCCTCCTGTTGCAGCCTAATTATCCAGTGTTCACCTTGTCTGCCTCATTTGCCTTTGCCTGGGTTTCTCGTTCTCATTGCATTTCCCTTCTAGGCCTGAATTTTAACCCTCCTTTGCAATCGGCTTTCCTGAGTTTTGTTTCTATCAGCCCCTTTCTCCCGGGCTGCACCTGGTTTCCTGTATCACTTACATCGACTCTGCTCAGTGTGCAGATCTGTGGCTCGGGGCTCAGGTTTCAGCCCTGGCCTGTCTCGGGCCTGTCTGACACTCAGATTCTGGGAGTTAGATACAGGGTCTTGCGTGGAGAGCTTCTTGGTATGGATTCTCATCATCATTAGAGTGAGTTTTGATGTCAGTCAAATTAAACCTTGAAAGGAGAGTTATTGTTTATATTCTAAAGCAAAAGTTGCCGTATTTAGGCCAATATACAGTTCAAAAGATAGTTTTGTAAATTCTATAGTGGAAATTGTCACTAAACAAGATAAGACAATGTTCTGCTCTTGACAACTGACTTAAACACATCTTTGAGGGGAGGGTGTGTGTGTGTGTGTGAGTCAGTCTAAAATGGCTAATGATATTTAGAGAAGAGGAAATGTGGTAGAATGGCCCAGAAAGGGGACTTGATCACTTGGATCCCACTTCTCTTTCAAGCCTACCACAGTGGAAAACATCAAAATAGTCCATGTTATGACGTCATTGTCTCAGTTAACTGTAATTAATTTGTCTTCCTTTGGAGAAAGCTAAACTCAAGAAGTCTTTGTAGGATCATCAAAATTTTATTTATAGCCCTACACTGTTATAAAAACACACCTTCAGGTTAAAAGTGAAAGTTCATATCTAATACTTCATAGAATTTGTTCATGTGAAACAATTATTTGGGAAATTTTCAGATGCTTGAAGGTTTTGCGTTTCCACCTGGTGTCTGCCATTGTGCAGAACAGCCTAGCGTTATTGTGTGATACTTTTGGTTAGCACTGACTGGTCAAAAATTTGCTTGAGAATATCAATAGGGTCCACTAATTTCCTGAAGAAATCAATTAGGAATGAAGAAAGAAGAAAAAAAAGGTAATATCTAATTCTGACTTACTTTCTCAGCAAAAATGTTATTAGTCCTTTTCCCAAAAGAACAAGCAACATGGATTTGCAAACAAAGAAAATAAGGGAAAATTAACAACATATAGGGGAATTTGAGCAATATTTTAAACATTTGTACAAAAGCAATGGAAAACTGAATAATAAAGTTCTGTATTTTTTTAGGGTGGATGGAAGAAAGGAGAAAAAAAAACAAACCACGTTTTCCCTCTTTAAAAATGTTTTCCTTAAGTCTTTTGTCTCAATGTTCTACTCCCTCCCAAGTTTTTGACAACTGAAAGCTGTCTCATTCTCCTTCAAAGCCTTCCAGAATAGAACTGCAACGAGTTTCTGTCAGTAATTTTTACTTTCAGTTAAAACCACTTTCCTTATGCAAGTGCATTAGCACTGAAGAAAGAGCCATATTGTTAGGCCTTCACTTTTGCTTTTATGTGAAAACTACTTCCTGAGAAATAATTTTAATTTACTTTGCAAATCATCCACATTTAAAAGAGTCACAAAGTATACACAAGGTAAAGTACATGAGGCAATACATGCGAGTGGCTGGTTACTCATGTTGGAATAGTGAGGTCAAGGTAAATGAACATGAAAAATAAAGGCTGAAATGTTTCTATTTTTAGCCTAAATTATGGACAGAAATGTTTGCTGTGGTTATCATTACTTTATATTTAAATCAGCACTTAAAGGAGACTTTAGAAGTTTACTGCTATTGGGAGCTCAGAACAGTGGCTGGCACAGAGTGGTGTTGAATAAATAAATATTTATCAACTAAATGCATGCATGTATGATCTCTGTATTTATTCTTTCTCAATCCTTTTAAAAAATATATCATATGACAGTCCCAGAATGTGGGGGAAAGCAAGTATTAATTTCTGAGTTTGGAACTGAATGTTTATTTTGAAAAACGTTTGGGAATGCTTTGCTTGTGGAATGTTAGTTGCACACAATAAAACATCAGCCTATGTTTCATCCCTACAAAAGTAAAGATTTTTGCTTTCTGGTTTAATTATCTAATTAGAATTCAGTAAGCTATGCAGAGGCTGCCCTTTGGGGCTCATTAAATCATCAAGGTTGAGTGTTGCAAGTGAAGGAAACAGAGTTTTGAGTGGAGCCTGTTGTTGCCGAAGTCCTTTGGTTACTACAGCTCTGTTCCAGAGGAGAGAGCAACCTTGGGCCAGAGGGCAGTCTGGTACCCCCGGGCGGAGGAGGAGATGCGGTGCTGGACGAGGCGGGGAGGGCAGCTAAGATTCGCTTCCAGCCAGCTGGGACTAGGACGCTGCGACCCCGTGGCCAAGGCAGCGTGGTTCTGAGTGTTGATGTGCAGGGTCAAACAAGCTTAATCTTTGAAGCCGGCTGACCCCAGGTTCACTGAAGAAACAGGCTGAATCACAGCAGCCGCTGGACTGAAATCCCAGCTCTGATGGAACAGGAGCTTTCCTTGTTGATGCTGCTACAGCGTTTGCTCCTAAAGCTGGGAATTCAAGCATTTAAGTCTCCAAGGCCTTCGGTTAAAATCCTACCAGCTTGAAAGTCTCACAATTGTTTAAAAAAAAAAAAAATCTAACACACAAAGCCGCAAACCCTTTACATTTCGTATGGCCAGCCAGGGGATCATAGTCTTCTGAAAAGAACACACAGCCTATCTTTGATAGACTGAAATCTCTGCTATTTTTTTCTGTATTTTAAACTTATGTTGATTGCCATGGCATGTGTTCATTTCTTAACCAGAAAACAAGAGATATTTTTCACTTGATATAAAAATGCCTAAGTCTTGATAACATCACAATATGTTACTTCATTATAAAAGGCCAGTTCTCCCATGCTGAGTTATACTTACTATCCACAAAACCACTAGTTGTCAACATATCTTGTTCCAAATGGTTGCATTTTTTTCAAAAAATCCAGGACATTTGTCATTTTGAAGCTCCTGCCTGTATGATAGGTAGCTGCATGGAGTTCTTTTCATCAGTTGGAATGGTTTTTACTGAAAGGAAATGCATTTCCATGTGAATGTATTGGGGTTTGTAGCCCCACACTGCTGCCTGCCTCCTTGATTTTGGCTTTACTCACAGTTCCTTTTATTGGTTTTTGGCAGGTTGCTGAGGGCATATGTTTTGGACTTTTCTTGCCTGATTTGTGAGGTTCTGCTGACATCCAGGAAAGTGCTTCAAAAAAACCTGTTGCTCATATCCAAGCTTATGTGTTTCGTGGCAGAGCCACGAGCACTGAGCTCAAGTTTCTTGACAACAAGTCTTATTTATGGAGAAACAAACATAGGTGGTATTTTGTGGGACCATGCTGTTCTCTTTCTGTGAATAACATTTGGCATTTCTATGCAAGAGGGCAAATAGGTTTTTAAACATCTCACATTCAAGGGTGTTATGGAGAAAGGGATGCTGTGCTGACGGTGATGATGATGATAGCTGCCATTTACTGAGCAGACACCAAACACCAAGCAATTTGCATCCACTCATCATCACAAAACTGCAAGGGGAATGCTGCTGTGCCCATTTTGAAGATGAAGAAACTGAGGTTAAGCAGCATTCCCAGAATCTTATGGAGTGTTGAAGCCAGAAGTTTGGCCTTCCTGTCTCTAAAATTTATGTTTTTGCCCTAAAGAAACCTGAGAGACAAATATTGTTTTTGATTTTTTAATAAAGAAAATCTTATCCTGAAATTGTAATTCTATTTTGATGACAATGATTAAACATGTACCATAGGAGTTAGTGCCATGAGGATGCTAAGTCACAGCTAAGATACAGAGTCTATTCCTTAGGGACTCATAGACTAGACCAGTGGTTACTGACTCCTGGTGATTTCACCCCTCCAGGGAACATTTCTGAAGGTCTGGAGCCATTTTTGATTGGCATGGTGGGTGAACATGTTTGGAGCTAGGTTTGGAGTAGGTTGGGGTTTTCCCTTACCTGGCGGCTCAAATGGTGAAGATTCTGCTGGCAATGCGGGAAGATGCCCTGGAGAAGGGAAACACTACCCACTCCAGTATTCTTGCCTGGCTAAACCCATGGACAGGAGCCTGGCGGACATGACTGAGCGACTAACACTTTTAATTTTGGAGTAGGTTGAGGCTAGGCATACTGCTAAACATTCTACAATGATCAGACAAATCCCACAACTAAGAATTATCTGGCACAAATTGTTAATAGTGGTGCTGTTGAGATACTGTGATCTAGAAGAAGAAAACACTGAAAACATGGTAGGATTTCTGTTGTACTTTAATGATGATGTGGTAGATTGCATTATTTTCCAAAATATTTGCTGACATTCTGTGTTGGGACCTTCCATGCAGGAGAATTATAACTCTTGTCACATTAATACCAGGCACAGCCATTTGACTTGCTTGACCAATGAAATATGGAGAGAAATTAAAGAACCATCCCTCTTTTACCTCTGTCCTAAGACTGTCAAGTTCCAGGCAGGCCTCCTTTTTCTGGAACCTTAAGGTGAACATGTTTGGAGCTAGGTTTGGAGTAGGTTGGGGCTTTCCCTTCCCTGGTGGTTCAGATGGTAAAGAAAAGTAAAAGTCCCGTCTGACTCTCTGCAACTCCATCAGTTCAGTTCAGTTCATTTCAGTCACTCAGTCGTGTCCAACTCTTTGCGACCCCATGAATCGCAGCATGCCAGGCCTCCCTGTCCATCACCATCTCTCGGAGTTCACTCAGACTCGCGTCCATCGAGTCAGTGATGCCATCCAGCCATCTCATCCTCTGTCGTCCTCTTCTCCTCCTGCCCCCAATCCCTCCAGCATCAGAGTCTTTTCCAGTGAGTCAACTCTTCGCATGAGGTGGCCAAATTACTGGAGTTTCAGCTTTAGCATCATACTTTCCAAAGAAATCTCAGGGTTGATCTCCTTCAGAATGGACTGGCTGAATCCCCTTGCAGTCCAAGGGACTCTCAAGAATCTTCTCCAGCACCACAGTTCAAAAGCATCAATTCTTTGGCGCTCAGTCTTCTCACAGTCCAACTCTCACATCCATACATGACCACAGGGAAAACCATAGCCTTGACTAGACGGACCTCAGTTGGCAATAAAATGGCTCTGCTTTTGAATATGCTATCTAGGTTGGTCATAACTTTTCATCCAAGGAGTAGGCATCTTTTAATTTCATGGCTGCAGTTACCATCTGCAGTGATTTTGGAGCACCAAAAATAAAGTCTGACACTGTTTCCACTGTTTTTCCATCTATTTCCCATGGAGTGATGGGACAAGATGCCATGATCTTCATTTTCTGAATGTTGAGCTTTAAGCCAACTTTTTCACTCTCCTCTTTCACTTTCATCAAGAGGCTTTTTAGTTCCTCTTCATTTTCTGCCATAAGGGTGGTGTCATCTACATATCTGAGGTTATTGATATTTCTCCCAGCAATCTTGATTCCAGCTTGTGCTTCTTACAGTCCAGCGTTTCTCATGATGTACTCTGCATAGAAGTTAAATAAGCAGGGTGACAGTATACAGCCTTGATGTACTCCTTTTCCTATTTGGAACCAGTCTGTTGTTCCATGTCCAGTTCTAACTGTTGCTTCCTGACCTGCATACAGATTTCTCAAGAGGCAGGTCAGGTGGTCTGAGATTCCCATCTCTTGAAGAATTTTCCACAGTTTATTGTGATTCACACAGTCAAAGGCTTTGGCATAGTCAATAAAGCAGAAAGAGATGTTTTTCTGGAACTCTCTTGCTTTTTCCATGATCCATCAGATGTTGGCAATTTGATCTCTGGTTCCTCTGCCTTTTCTAAAACCAGCTTGAACATCAGGAATTGCACGGTTCATGTATTGCTGACGCCTAGCTTGGAGAATTTTGAGCATTGCTTTACTAGCATGTGAGATGAGTGCAATTGTGCAGTAGTTTGAGCATTTTTTTACATTGCCTTTCTTTAGGATTGGAATGAAAACTGACCTTTTCCAGTCCTGTGGCCACTGCTGCGTTTTCCAAATTTGCTGGCATATTGAGTGCAGCACTTTCACAGCATCATCTTTCAGGATTTGAAATAGCGCAACTGGAATTCCATCACCTCCACTAGCTTTGTTCGTAGTGATGCTTTCTAAGGCCCACTTGACTTCACATTCAAGATGTCTGGTTCTAGATGAGTGATCACACCATCGTGATTATCCGGGTCGTGGAAGATCCTTTTTGTACAGTTCTTCTGTGTATTCTTGCCATCTCTTCTTAATATCTTCTGCTTCTGTTAGGTCCATACCATTTCTGTCCTTTATCAAGCCCATCTTTGCATGAAATGTTCCCTTCATATCTCTAATTTTCTTGAAGAGATCTCTAGTCTTTTGCATTCTATTGTTTTCCTCTATTTCTTTGCATTGATCACTGAAGAAGGCTTTCTCATCTCTTCTTGCTATTCTTTGGAACTCTGCATTCAGATGCTTATATCTTTCCTTTTCTCCTTGGCTTTTCACTTCTCTTCTTTTCACAGCTATTTGTAAGGCCTCCCCAGACAGCCATTTTGCTTATTTGCATTTCTTTTCCATGGGGATGATCTTGATCCCTGTCTCCTGTACAATGTCACGAACCTCATTCCATAGTTGATAAGGCACTCTATCTATCAGATCTAGGCCCTTAAATCTATTTCTCACTTCCACTGTATAATCATAAGGGATTTCATTTAGGTCATACCTGAATGATCTAGCGGTTTTCCCTGCTTTCTTCAATTTCAGTCTGAATTTGGTAATAAGGAGTTCATGATCTGAGCCACAGTCAGTTCCTGGTCTTGTTTTTGTTGACTGTATAGAGTTTCTCCATCTTTTGCTGCAGATAATATAATCAATCTAATTTCGGTGTTGACCATCTGGTGATGTCCATGTGTAGAGTCTTCTCTTGTGTTGTTGGAAGAGGGTGTTTGCTATGACCAGTGCATTTTCTTGGCAAAACTCTATTAGTCTTTGCCCTTCTTCATTCCACGTTCCAAGGCCAAATTTGCCTATTACTCCAGGTGTTTCTTGACTCCCTACTTTAGCATTCCAGTCCCCTATAATGAAAAGGACATCTTATTTGGGTGTTAGTTCTAAAAGGTCTTGTAGGTCTTCATAGAACCGTTCAACTTCAGCTTCTTCAGCCTTACTGTTTGGGGCATAGACTTGGATTACTGTGATATTGAATGGTTTCCTTGGAAACGAACAGAGATCATTCTGTCATTTTGAGAGTGCATCCAAGTACTGCAATTCAGACTCTTCTGTTGACCATGATGGCTATTCCATTTCTTCTAAGAGATTCCTGCCTGCAGTAGTAGATATAATGGTCATCTGAGTTAAATTCACCCATTCCAGTCCATTTTAGTTCACTGATTCCTAGAATGTCGAAGTTCACTCTGCCGTCTCCTTTTTGACCACTTCCAATTTGCCTTGATTCATAGACCTGACATTCCAGGTTCCTATGCAATATTGCTCTTTACAGCATTCGACCTTGCTTCTATCACCAGTCACATCCACAGCTGGGTATTGTTTCTGCTTTGGCTCCATCCTGTCATTCTTTCTGGAGTTATTTCTCCACTGATCTCCAGTAGCATATTGGGCACCTACTGACCTGGGGAGTACCTCTTTCAGTATCCTATCATTTTGCCTTTTCATACTGTTCATGGGGTTCTCAAGGCAAGAATGCTGAAGTTTTTTGCCATTCTCTTCTCCAGTGGACCACATTCTGTCAGACCTCTCCACCATGACCTGCATGTCTTGGGTTGCCCGCAGGCATGGCTTAGTTTCATTGAGTTAGACAAGGCTGTGGTCCTAGTGTGATTAGACTGACTAGATTTCTGTGAGTATGGTTTCAGTGTGTCTGCCCTCTGATGCCCTCTTGCAACACCTACCATTTTACTTGGGTTTCTCTTACCTTGGGCGTGGGGTATCTCTTCACGGCTGCTCCAGCAAAGCACAGCTTCTGCTCCTTACCTTGGATGAGGGGTATCTCCTCCCACCACCCTTCCTGACCTTCAGCCTGGGATGGCTCCTCTAGGCCCTCCTGCACCTGGGTAGCCACCACTCCTTGGACATGGAGTTGCTCTTCCCGGTCGCCACCCTGGCCTCAGGAGTGGGGTTGCTCCTTCTGGCCACTGCCCCTGACCTCGGATGCAGGGTAGCTCCACCCAGCCATTCCTGTGCCATCGTAGCCTGGCACTCTAGGCCGCTGTCCCTGACCTTGGAAGTAGGGTAGCTCTTGGCCACGCTTAGTGCACTGGCCACCGCCACCGCCAATCCTTGGAATTCTCTGGAATTCTCCAGGCCAGAATACTGGAGTTGGTAGCCTTTTCCTTCTCCAGAGGATTTTCCCTACCCAGGGATCGAACCCAGGTCTCTTACTTTCCAGGTGGAATCTTTACCAGCTGAGCTATAAGGGAAGCCCCCAAAATACTGGAGTGGGTATCCTATCCCATCTCCAGAGGATCTTCCTGACGCAAGAATTGAACCGGGGTTCTCCTGCTCTGCAGGCAGATCCTTTACCAACTAAGCTATGAGGGAAGCCCAGATGGTAAAGAATTTGCCTGCAATGTAGGAGACCTGGATTTGATCCCTGGGTTGGGAAGATCGTCTGGAGAAGGAAACAGTAACCCACTCCAATATTCTTGCCTGGAGAATTCCATGGACAGAGGATCCTGGCAGGCTACAGTCCATGGGATCACAAAGAGCTGGACATGACTGAGTGACTAACACTTACTTAAATAAAGACAGCATGGAGTAAGATGCAGTCTACTCCAAAGACTGGAATCATAAGCAAGACCTAAACCCTTGTTGAAAGCTAGTGAGGTTTTGGGGTTGTTACTGTAGCTTAATTTTGTCCATTCTTGCTATTGCTCATGTAGTTATTATTTCAACAATTGACATGGATGTGGGATTGTGGTAGGGGAATAACCTAGAATAAAAGACTGGAGCCAAGGTATGCTAGATGACAAAGGGTAGATTTTAATTTTATGCATGGGAAGTTTAGTAAGAGTGAGAAAGGAAATAATTTTGAGATCAGAGGGAAAGATCATTCAGAAAGGGACACATACAGGGGGGCAGGGAATCAGTTAGACTATGATTATATTTGAGAAGCAAGAGTCTGAATATGGGCAGGATTCATGTAAATGAAAAGTTGGAAGATTATGAAGAGTGATTGAGCAGGAAAAAATTAATAGGCATGAAAATATATTTACCATGGACAACGAGAAGATGATTTAAAGATGGTATCAGTATTTTGAGAGAGTATTTTGGAAATAGGTATCACACAAGAACACCTTTTGAGATGGATAGGATAAATTCCTACCAGAGCTTATTACACTTGGGATGGGCTTGTCTAGTGGGAGTAGTTTACAGGCAGTCGGCAGTGAGGGTCTGGACAGTAGGCATCCCGGTGTGATTTACATATCTGGGCATCATCCTTGTATAAGGATGCAATTTGGACAATATTATCTAGGGATAGTGGCTAGAACTAAAAGAGGAACTTAGGGAAAAGGGAGTTGGGGGATTGGGGAAAACAAACCTGGCGGGAGGAATGTCGGACATCTAAGTAGAAAATGCTGCCGCGGCTGGCTGGCAAGGAGCTCTGTGAGGTGCTTGCAGAGGCAAACAAGAGTGTAAGGAGCACATTAGTGCATACTCCAGCATCGGTTTCCATGCCCTCCTCCAGGGAATCTTTCCAACCCAGGGACTGAACCTGTGTCTCAATCTCCTGCATTGGCAGGTGGGTTCTTGCCATTTTGCCACCTGGGAAGCCCAGTTAACTGCAAATAAGTGGTTAAATGCCTATCCTATTATTCTGAAGCAGTTAAGTTTTAGAGGAAAAAAAAAATAATACACAGTTATAAGGCCAGGAATTTATAAACATTCATAATGAATGTTTGAGTTTGTAAAATGTGGAAGTTTGATGTTTTCTTCAGTCTAAGAATGAAAACTAGAAACAACAATAGCACTTACTTGAAAAAAATTCTTGACTTATACTGGAAATTTATAATTTTCAACTTTAATTGCTATGTCTTTGCTGCGCCTACCAATTAGAAATGAGTTTACTATATTCTTTGCTTGGGTATTGGTTGTATTTTTACATAAAAATATTCTTCAATTGATTGTGACACATTAATCTTTCTCAGTTTTCATGTATCAGGGCAAACTAACCAGCAGATGCTCACAACTGAAAGGCTGAGTTTTTGAACATGCCCTTCTCCACTCTCTCCAGAGTTCGCAGGCAATGCATCCTTTAGTTTTGAAGTTTTGCTGGATGGATCAAATAGGCTGGTGTTATGCTACATTTCATAAGAATAGGTCAGACCACCATCTATTTCTTTTCCTCTGGCTTCACACTTCAGTATGTTAGGGTCCTGGGACATCATGGCAGAGAAATCTCACCCACTGGTCCAACACCAACCTGCTGGTGGCTGCAGGAATTACAGACAGAGGCTTGAGAGAAGTCACGGGAATGCATGAGACTGCCCGGGGAGAAAAAGCATGGAGCAAGATGCTGTGAAGATCAAATCTGTCTTCTGAAAGCAGCACCAACCTGAGTGATTTCATCCAGAATAATAAATAACAATTTCCTTTCATTTCTCAGCCTAATCATTCTGTCACTTGGTGTTTACTGTAGATAAAAGTTTAGGGCCTTTCTTAGATACGGAGAGGTTAGTACATAGTTCTTTTTCAGGCACTTAGCAAGTAATTAAGGCTAGTTCTTTAGGAATTCTGTAGTTTACACCAGAGAAGGTTGTTTGAGATTCTATTTTCTGTGCTGAAGCTATCTTATCATCATCCTCACAATCATCGTCAGTGAAGCATACTCTCTCACTGCACAGTGGATTGGAATTATAGAGTTAAGTTTGGGAGCCGCGTGTTTCCAGGTCCTTGAGATATAACCTTTATCAGGAGTCCAGCATCCTCATGTGCCCACTGTACATTTCATTTCATGTTTCTGACCTTTCTTTTCTAACCCTTTGAAAGTTTTAATTTGATTGGTTGATTAAATGGGCTTTATTCCAGGGTTGTGCATTTTCTTGTTAATACAGACCTTCTGGAGATATGGGCTTTGCTGGTGACTCAGATGATAAAGAGTCTGCCTGCAATACAAGAGGGCAATCTACTCTAATATTCTTGCCTGAAGAGTCCCCATGGACAGAGGAGTCCATAGCATTGCAAAGAGTCAGACATGACTAAGCAACTAACACTTTTCTGGAGCTATAAAGCCTTAACCCATATAGCTCTCATTAACAAAATAGTGTTCAGGAAAACAGAGGACGTATTTTTGAGAAGCATTTAGACATCCTTTTAATCATACTACTTTAGTGATCAGTGACTTTGCTTCTCCTCTCTGTATATGTAAAGAATAGCTGAATACCATTTTGATGTGGGTTGAGCAGAGAGGAGACCAGGACCTGTGACTAACATTCTTGCATTTTAATTATTGATTAGGAGTAATCAGATGATTTAGCTTTAAGCAGATTCAAAATGTTCCATTATAATTCACAGTAGAATAGCATTGAAACATGTATATTACCATATGTGAAACAGATCACCAGTCCAAGTTTAAAGTATGAAACAGGGCACTCAAATCCAGTGCACTGGGACAACCCAGAAGGATGGGATGAGGAGTGAGGTGGAGGAAGGTTTCGAGGTGGGGGACACATGTATATCCGTGGCTGATTCATGTCAATGTATGGCAAAGACCACCACAATATTGCAAAGTCATTAGCTTCTAATTAAAATAAATTAATTAATTTTATAAAAACTTTCAGAAGAAAGCGAATAATTCACATGTCTGAATCAAGATGGACAAGGAGAAGCACCAGGGCAGATCTTGGTGAGGAGAGTGGAATCTCTAGCTTTGTGATTTGCTTGGTTGTCCCTGCTCTGCTTCTCTGCCCTGGCAGCACAGTAGGGACCATACAGCAAGTCTGCGGGTGGTGGTGGAGGGATGCACCACTTTTGTGCTTAAATTAAACCAGGGAAACTAAGGGAGATGAGGAAGAGAAAAATGAAGGGGCTTTGGTTCAGATATCAAATGGGTGTGTCCCTCCTGAATCTATTTAAGAATTGCTCTTGGGCTAGGAAGTAGCTGGAGCCAAGGCCTAGGAAATGGACTAAAATACTGGGGCTGGATGCAGGAGCCCTGAGTGACTCTGTGTCTGGCTGCTTCACTGTTGGAGGAGATCTGCTCTTTGCCGATGATTTGAGACCTCAAGCGTTTCCCCCATGAGCATGCATCCTTGCAATCCCCAGGCCCATGTATCTTTGGACATCTAATGGACTAGAAGAGGAGCTCAGATATCCACATTTCGGAAGCCAGAATGGGCAGAGGGAAGTGTAGACTCCTACTATCCACAGATGAAAAAGAGTACTGAATAGATTAACTTACCCAAATTCTCACAGAAACAAAGGAGAGTCTGAGCAATGTAGTTTTTCACTTCACAGTTGGGGCTTTCCACAGTTAATCTGTTTTGTTATAATTGCAGAAAATAGCAGTGCCGCAAATACTAAAATGCAGCTAGAGATTCTGCTGTGTCTCCTCTGTTCTTGGCTGTGTGTGTTCTGGGTCCCTCTTGTGGTGGCTGGGGTGGACTGGGCAAGGATGTTGCCCCACACCCAGGGAGGTCTCAAGTTGCAGATGAGCTGCTGAGCGAGGTGTTTTCTTGTGATGCTAACAGCATTCGGGTTGAGAGATTTGTGTCATGGTCGAGGAATAAAGCAAAGCTGTCTGAGGAAAATTGAAATAATCAAAAGAGAACTTTCTCAGGCTCCCACGACTCATCTAACCATGAAGAGCATCTGTACTGTCATAGGCTGCCTCCCCACCTCTTCCATAGAAACACTTCTGTGTCCGAAATTAAAAGTAATTTCTCCACTTTTTTACGAGACCCCATCAACCATCTAGCAAAGGAAATCACTGCTAATTCTCATTGTGGTCAAGTTTTTACTGTCTCCTGATTCCTAGCAGCAATCACATTTTCTGTTATTGCCCACATCTTTAAAAATAATCCCCCTTGGCTTCACTTCTTATTTTAGCTATTGCCCCTTTGTAGCAAGCATTTTAAATTCCTTTTTTCCTATTCCTTTTCAACCCACTCCAATTTGACTTTCCCAGACCACACTACTGAAACTGCTCTTGTCAAGGTCATTAATGCCTTTGTGGTGCTAATGCCCAGGATGGATTCTCATTTTAACCTGTCAGGAGCAGTTGATACAGTTGATCACACTCATCTGTCTGAACCATCTTCTTCACTTGGTTTCTAAGGCACCACGCCCTCCTAGTAGGTTTTCTAACATGCTAGACTCTCGTTTCCTGCTTTTTGCTTTTTTCTCTGGTCCTTGACCTCCCACAATCAGAGAGCCCCAGAGTTCAATCTTGATCCTCTTCTCTGTCTATGCTTACTTCCTTGATGCTCTAACTTAGGCTCATGACTTAAAATGCCTCCTACCTTCCAAAGACTTTTGCCTTTATACGTGACATCCATCTCTCCTGTATTAAACTTTCTACTTGAAATCTCCATGTGAGGTTCTAATAGACATCTCCACCTTTGTGTATCCAAAAACTGAGCTTTTGATCTTTCTCCTGAAAGCTGTTCTACCTGCATCTCTCTCCCACTCGAGTTCAGTCCATGGCAGCTTCATCCTTCAAGGTACTCAGGCTAAAAACCCTAATTAGCCTAAGGTGAAGTTGCTCAGTCTTGTCCGACTCTTTGCGACCCCTTGGACTGTAGCCCACCAGGCTCCTCCATCCATGGGATTTTCCAGGCTAGAGGACTGGAGTAGGGTGCCATTTCCTTCTCCAATTAGCCTAAACTCCTCTCTTTTGTTTGTGCCACATCTAAACATGCAAGATGTATTGTTTGCCCTACCTTCTTGCCCCTTACATTGCCATGATGCTGATGTAACCGAATCATTACTCACCTAGAAGACTGCAGTAGACTTTTAACTGGTATCTCAGCTCCTATGTTTTCCCTCTGGAATCTGTCCTTCATAAGGCAGCTAGAGAAATCTTTAGAAATATAAGTCAGATCATGATGCTCCTCTGCTAAAAACCCTCCAATGGATTCTCATTTTAATTAGAGGAAAACCTAAAGTCTTTACCTGCACCATTACCTTCATAGCTTACTTCCTGCTACCCCTCCTTGTCTTATTCCCTTCTAGGCAAACCGTCCTTAGAGCTTTTGCACTGGAACAGTTTTTCCCCCGTGTATCCCTGTGGCTATCTCCCTCACTCCTTCAAGATTTATTCAAACACCACTTTCTCAATGAGCCCCCAGCCCCCTGACAACACCGCTTAGCAGTGTAGCTGCTTCCGCCTTATTCTCAGTACCTTTAATCCCTTTACACTATTCTGTTCCTGCTTTTCTTTCCATAGAATTTATCAACTTTCAGTTTACCTTATAATTTGCTCACTTATGATATCTGTTGTTTATTGTCTGTCACTTTCTAGAACATTAGCCCCACACAGGGCTCAGATTATTGTCTGTTTGGTTCACTGATGCTTGAAATTCTTAGAAAAGTTGCTTAGCGTACAGTAGATGATCAAAAATGTTAAATTAATGAACGCATAAGCAATTTCCTTTCCCAAGGACAAAGGCTCCCATGAGGTCAGAAGCTGGGAAAATTAGAAAGTGCAGGAGGGAAAGTGAACAACAGGATGAGGGGCCAAGACAAGCCTAAGCTGGCAGGCTTTGTCTTGTGTTGTGGAGCTGGGTTTGACTGATGGAAATTACCATGCAGCACTGAAAACCTAATTTCTTCACCATTCTCCATGGGCTGTGACTTCCAGAATCTCTACGACTTTGATTTTCTTCTTTGCATGCATTTCAGTTTGTAGAAATCTCTTTTAAACATATGATGCTCAAAATGAAACACAATATTTCAGATACACTGAAACCAGCATCCCATTAATATCATGGGTATCTTGTCTGAGCCTACATGTTCAGCAGTGTAGTCAAAAAGATCTTTAATTTCCCAGGGTTGAATGACACATGACTCAGAATGAGCCTGCTGTCAACCAAACCCACAAGTTACTTTTGTTTATTCTTTCACACAAAACATACTTCAACAAAATCTGCTTAACTCTATTCTTTTAACCTATGTGTATGACTTTCATATTTTTTTCTATTAAATTTCTCTTTTCAGTTTAGAGTTGTTATCCTAACCTATCAAGATCATAATTCAGTATCTTAGTGAACGGTCCCAAGTTTTCATCTTTGGAAATTTGACAATTAAAAAAAAAAGTTGTTAAGGTGTTGATAAAATGTCCTGGACAGAGTTCCTGAGAAAATCTATGCCAAACTATTACAAACCTATATTTCCATAATAGCAGGATCTATTTAATACTCTGGATATATAGGTTTAAGCTAGCTATTTCTTAATCTTACCCACAAAGTTGTTACTGAACAATTTTTCAGATGGTTTGCTGAAAATCAAATGTACTATGCCCATAGGATTCTGTTGATTTTCCAGTCTAGCATTTTGACCAAAAAGGAAAGTGAGACCAGTTTGGCATAGTTTTGTTAGATAAGCCCATGTAGGCTTATCTAATTATCTTTGATTAATTCTGTCTTGTAGTCAGGTTTGCTATTTCCAATTTGAAGATTTGATCATCTCCATCACAGTGACATTTTACCTCTGTTTATTTTGTGACTTATATGTGGAAAGAAATATTCATATACTTCTTTTAGATAAGTGGTCTTTATCATTTAAATTTTAATATATTTTTTTTCTATAACTGCATATACGAAATCTTATCATACAGATTTTAATGTCATCTTTCTTTTGCTAGTTTGCTTGACTCTTTTCTTTCCTCATCCCTCCTCCTCCATTCACATTGTCCATTCACTTTTGCTCCAGATACTTCATATTAATACCTAGTATACGTCTTACAAGGAGTCTTCCTAGCTGGCTGAGTGGTAGAGAATCTGCCTGCTAATGCAGAAGACACAGGAGACATGGGTTCGATCCCTGGTCTGGGAAGGTCCCTTGAAGTAGGAAATTGCAACCCACTCCTTATTCTTGCTTGGAGAATTTCATGGACAGAGGAGCCCAGTGGGCTACGATTCATGGGGTCACAAAGAGTTGGACATGACTTAGCATGCATGCATGTACATCTTACGTATTTCTATATAATTGCACATTCATATAATCACAGGTGACTTCCTCAATGAACTCTTAGGCAGCCTGTTTCAAAGAGAATCAGCTTATCTATCCTTCCTTGAGAGAGGATATTACCCATAAACTGTCCTAGAAGCATCTATTTTTGTACTTTGAGACCTCAGCCTAAAGGTAATAGAATAATTAACTATCCTTTCACTCAACAAAATTCGTGGAGCTCCTCCTGTGTCCCAGGCACTGTACTCAGTTGTACAACAACTCTGGGCCTTGCCAAGGTACAATCCACCTCTCTATTTTTTCTTTTATCTCTGAGGAAAAAAAAAAAAATCTCTCCTTCTTAGAAGGTGTTTCTTACTAACTGAATGTTTGTGTCTTCCCCAGGTTCACATGTTGAAGCCCTAACCACCCCCCCAACATTACTCTATTTGGAGAGAGGGCTTCAAAGAAGGCAAAGTTAATTGATGTCGTAGGGTGAGGCCCTGATCTGATAGGATTAGTGTCCTTATAAGAAGAGATATCAGAGAACTTTCACCAGAGGGAGACAGAGTCTGCTAATTGGAAGACACAAATTTTAGTGTGTTGGGGGAGGGTGGTGAATAAGAGTACACTCTGTGGTATACAAGGGGAAATATATTTAATAACATCAATAAAATTATAGTTATTCACTAGAGGAATGTTGTTACCTATGTGTCCCACTTTCTTTCAAGACTCAAATGTGCAGATTTCTCCTATAATGTTCAGCAATATTAAATATTAGTGTGTTATGAGCCAGAGCTTCCCTAATAGCTCAGTTGGTAAAGAATCAGCCTGCAATGCCAGAGACTCTGGTTTGATTCCTGGGTCAGAAAGATTCCCCTGGAGAAGGGATAGGCTACCTACTCCAGTATTCTTGGGCTTCTCTTGTGGCTCAGCTGGTAAAGAATCCGCCTGCCATGCAGGAGACCTGGGTTTGATCCCTGGGTTGGGAAGATCCCCTGGAGAAGGGAAAGGCTACTCACTCCAGTATTCTGGCCTGGAGAATTAAATGGACTGTATAGTCTATGGGGTCCCAAAGAGTTGGATACAACTGAGCGACTTTCACTTCACTTCATGAGCCAAGTTGTATTCCCCCGCATGACTCCCCTTACCTTGGAATGTGACTGTACTTGATTAAGTTAAAGTTGGGTCTTCAGAGTGGCCCCAACCCAATCTGACTGGTGTCCTTATAGGAAAAGGAGATTCTGATACGGAGTGATACCAGTAATGTGAGTACAGACAAAAGCCTGAGAGAGGGCCCAGAGAGAATGGATTCCTCTGCTAGTTAAGGAAAGGGGGCCCCAGAAGAAACCAAGCCTTTAGATGTCTTTTTGCCTTAGACTTTGGTTTTCACAGTTGTAAAAAAAAAGTTTCAGTTGTTTAAGCCACTCAGTCTGTGATACTGTACCCTGGAAGCCCAAGAACACGTATGCAGACTGGGTATAAGGATTGCATTTATTTTGTTTTCCTAACTCTCCCTTCTCCTAATGTTTTGTAGGCACTCAGTTACCTTCTAGCCCCTTTGCTGTTTAAGGAAATTATTCAGGTCTGCTCTCAGATACCCTGGGCACAGTATTATTTCTATGAGAATCAAGTACTAGCAAATTCATGTGAAGAACATGATTTTCTCTCTTAATCAAAAGCTGGCTATCAAGGGGTTAACCAGTCATTGTGAAAAGCGTGTAGAGGACAACATTTTATCTATTAAAAATCTGTTCTTCCCAAACAATGCATAACCTTGCCTAGGACACACTCTGAAAGCACTTTTCATTTATTATCGTTTATTGTTCTATTTATGTGAATTTTCCTTCCAAGTTCTGCCTGTAACATTCTCCATCTTCTTTTATGAGGACAAAATTGTTGTGTACCCATCCATATGGTGGGAGGTTGGTAGAAACAGACCCAGAAGTGGGCCTTAAAATCTTAAACCCACACTCAGTCTTCAAGGCCAAGATGACTCAATGTCTCATGCAGAAAGTGAAGCCAGTCTCCAGGATGGGGCCATGCAGTACTTAGTAAATAAAAGTGCAAAGATGGGACCTAGAGTAGGAAATGGCAACCCACTCCTGTATTCTTGCCTGAAAAATTCCATGACAGAGGAGCCTGGCAGGCTATAGTCTATGGGGTCACATACAGTCAGCCACGACTGAGCGACAGATCACGTAGAGATGGGAAATAGCTGGACTGACTCAGAACTTATTCTCTGGAGCCCAAATCTCCTCAGGGTTCCTGAGCTAAATTCCCACACTTAGTATATTCTTTGAGCCAGATTCTAATCTGTTCCCTTCTTTACCCTGGAAGTCTTTGCCCCACAGCTGGGGCTCATTTGGTTTGGATTTTCATCTATAAATTGCTGTCAGCGAGGATCTTGAGGAGCTAATTGGTGAAAGTAACCTAAAAAGGGGACCCTAGAAGGGAATGAGAGAAACTGAATTTTCATCATTCCCTTCCTCCAAGAATCGTGTTACCCTTTGCCAAGAAACAACTAGCTTTGAAGCTTGAGTAATCTCTCTTGTTTGAAAGTGAAAAGCCAACTTAGATGAAATGCCATCAAACAAAAGTATGTTTCTCAGTCTTGTTGAGAAGTGTGGAGCGGATAGTGTTTGTGATTCAAAGTCCCACTTGGACACACTTCAAAGAGGGACTCCAGGCATAACTGCTAAAAGCTCTGCCAGCACCAGGACGCACAGATTTCTAGTCGCTGGGGCCCCCAGCTCAGTTCCTGCATCTGAGAAGCATCATAATTGCTGTCCTTTAATCTTTTTGCAGCTTATCAAATGGAGGCCATTTCACAGCAGGACACAGGTTCAAAATAATAAAAGCAAAATTTGTAGTGATTTGATTTTCCCTTAAAAAAATCTTTGCAGTGATACTGAAGCTTAACAAAAGTACAGGAATTTAAATAGGCAAAAGCGGGTTTAGGAACAGCTCAGATGATGGAAAAGCACTTCTGGCAGCTAAGAACTGGTTGTGAAACAAGCAAAGTAGATATGAATGTCAGGTCACAAGCTAAGGTGTACAACCATAAAGCTTTCCATTTTTATACAGCCACTAATTTTAATCTCTAGATTCCACCCATGAAGGTCTTATAACTTGATCTCAGTCTATTCAGGGTTTTCAGTGTCCAACTGGCTGCTTAAGTCACCTGTATACATCCCTCAATTAGGCAGCTTTCAGATATCCATTGTCCTGTTGGGATGTGGTCATTTGCTCCTCTGACTTGCCATCTTAATGCATCTTGTCCCTATGCCTGCCCCATTGCCTCCAGCAGCTCTGCTTACTCCTTCCACATAAAGTCTGGAGCACAGGGACCGTCAGGCCACTTGACATGGCACACGAGAAGTCCTTCCCTAGGTATGTAATCATACTATAGAGATATACCTGTATCCTGCCCACTTTTGTCCTTTCTTCTAAATACTAAATCTGTTCCATTTTAAATACTGCCTTCATTTCATTTTAGGGTCTTTTTCTTTCTCTTCAAAATATAAGTGTAGAATGAATAGAGCTACTCTATGCAAAAGGAAAATGAAACAGAATAAAAACATTTTTAAAAAGAACAGCTCTATTATAGTGGCCTATATTGTGAGAAGTAAAATGTGACAACATAAATAATTAATAAGAGAAAAATGTGATGGATTTTGTGACTTAAAAAAAAAATGCATCCTGGGCAGGGTGTGATTAGTAGCAGGGGCTGGAAGGATCCCTGGGAGAGAGGAGACTTGGGCTGTACCTTGAATGAGGTATGCATTTCTGCAGGCAGATAAAAAGTGATCGCAAGGGCAATGGACGTTCCAAGAAAACCTAGTGGTTTATTCTGGCTCTGGATTTCCAATTTAGATGACTTCCGAGAAGCATAGGCAGGCTTAGGGTCAACTTACAAGTTGGAAGATAACACATGGGGTTTGAGTTTCTTTGAGGTTTGAGTGTGTCAAGGTCAGTTTAGGTGTACCTCTAAAAGAGCCAAAACCCTAGATTAGTTTCAGAGCTCTCCTGATCTCCTGAAATGCTCCTGACCACAAGACCAGCCTGTGGGTCAGAGCAGATGAGATCAGAAAGCCCTCCTCAACAAACCTCCCACCCACTCCAGATGGAGTTCATTAGGTGCCTCCAGCCCAGCCCGCCCACCTCTGCAACCTTGGCTTGCCTCCCTCATTGGAGTCAGCACTTTGCTCATTTTGTTTATAGGGTCATTTTTCCTGCATGCTGTGGTCCCTGAGAGCAATGCTATGTTTTATTCCCAGTGCCCCTTGGTGTCTTCAGCATCTAGTACTTTCCTAGGACCTAGCTTAGGAGGAACTTAGTTGAGTAGAAATGAAACGACTCACTGCCAAGACAACTTCCTGCTAGTCTTTAAGGAGCTCTGTATTTTTATATTGGAGAAGGCAATGGCAACCTATTCCAGTACTCTTGTCTGGAAAATTCCATGGACGGAGAAGCGTGGGTAGGCTGCAGTCCATGGAGTTGCTAAGAGCTGGGCATGACTGAAGTGACTTAGCCGCAGCAGCAGCAGCAGCAGCAGTATTTTTATATAGGTTGAAGTGAATCTCATCTAGCTCTTATGGTAGAAAAGTGGGTTGAGTTAGACATTCTCTGTTTTCCCCACTTATTTATTTAAAAAAAAATTTTAAAAATACAATTTTTCATGTTACTTTATTTAGTTATTACAAAACACTGGCTGTATTTCCCATGTTGTCCAATATATCCTTCCACCTAGTTGCTTGTGCCTCTCTCTCCCTCACCCCTGTGTTGCCCTTCTCCATCCTCCCCACTGGTAAACACCCATTCATTCTCTATATGTGAAACAACTTCTTTTTGTTATATTCACTAATTTGCTGTACTTTTCAGATTCCAGACACTATTGTTTTCTCCATTTCATAGATGAAGAAATGGAGGCAAATGTAGATTAAGTAACTTTACAAAGATGACAGAGGTGGTAACTGGCAGAGCCAGTATCCCAATCCGGTAGCCACCCAATGTCATCAAATACTTATTACGGGTCTGTGTCCTCTACTGCCATGTGTTAGGAGATAGAGAAATGGGTGAACTGGAAGAGTTTCTGTCTTTACGGAGCTTTTATTCAAGAACTGGATGACAGGCTGTACACCAGTAAATAAATATCCTAAATCAGACAATAATGAAAGCAAGAAAGCTAACAGCTAGTATAATATAGTGAAGTCTGACTGGGTCAAGGGAGGCTGTGACTACTTCTAGGTAACATGGCTGAGAAGTCAGTGCCAGTTGAAGTGAGATTTAAAGAATGAGAAACCACTGCCAGCAGAAGCTCTATGGGGACCCCTGGAAAGCACATGGAAGCTCTGCTCCCTTCTCTCCACACCTTGCCCTACACTTTGCCCTATGTGTCTCTTCCACTGGGCTGTCCCTCAGTTAGATAATATTATAATAAACTCACTAAAAAAAAAAGGTGGAGGGGGCTTCCCAGGTGGCACAGTCACAAAGAATCCATCTGCCAACGCAGGAGATGCAAGAGACACAGGTTCAGTTCCTGGGTCAGGAATATTCCCTGAAGTAGGAAACAGCAATCTACTCCAGTATTCTTGCTTGGAAAATTCCAAGGACAGAGAAGCCTGGTGGGCTACAGCCCATGGGGTTGCAAAGAGCTGGACTTGGCTGAGCAGCTGAGCACAGCACACAGTACAGCAAGTTAAAAAGAAAAAAGTTACTTGGGCAGGGAATGGGGAAGAGCTTACTCTTTGTGACTGGAGTTTGGGGAAGAGTTGAGTAATTGAAAAAGTGGAAAGGCCATGCTTACATGTAACAGTAAGAGTTTGAATTTATTCTAAGTGCAGTGGGAAGAGTTTTTCACTGGGTAGTCAAAGGATTTATGGTTTATAAACATCACTCTATTTTAATAAGGATGATTTGTAGTTGTTGTAGGTGTAGGAGTAGGGAAAATGGGCAGGAGGGTCATAGCCCAGTTCTGGTCAGAGGTGACAGTTGCTGGAACCAGAATGGTGGCTCCCTATGGAGAGAAAGGAGTAGGGTGAGAAATATTTTGGAGTTTGAGCCTACAGCTCACTGATGGATTGGATGTGGCAAATGGGAAAGAAAGGGAACTGAGATATTCCTAGATTTTTTTACTTTAGTTACTGTTTGAACGTTTGTGTCATTTTACAGAGATGGGGAAAGGACTGAGGGAGGAACCAGTCTTGATAAATGAGATGAAATTCTAGAACTTTTGTTTGAACTGTGATTCTGAGCTTCTTTAAATATCCATCTGGAGTCTTAAGAAGGCAATTGCACACGGAGTCAGGAGCTCAAGGGTCACCCATGTTAAACAGAAACTTCTAGACAGTGAGTTTTCACATCATCATAATAAAATTTTTGTGGTTTCATCATTTCTGCTCCAGAGGAGAATCCATTTTCTCAAAAGCATGCCTTGACATCTCAAGTTTATGTTTTATCAAAACAAGTCAATTCTAACTTTCCACCACCACCACAGGGTGGTAGTAATATTAACCAGGGAGATCACAGAGTAAGCAGGCTGGAGGCAGTTGGGAAATGTGTAGATGTGTGTCCATGCACTGTAATCAAACTATGCCATTTCTTGGGAAAGGGAAGTAACAGCGAGCATTGTATACTGGGAGTCAACAAAACCTCTTACCAAGGAGGCTGCTGTTAAAATAGGAACTTTGAGCAAATATAGAAACTATGTCGGGAGAAGGAAATGGCAACCCACTCCAAAATTCTTGCCTAGAGAATCCTGTGGACAGAGGAGCCTGGTGGGCTGCTGTCCACAGAGTCGGGCACGAATGAAGCGACTTAGCATGCATGCGTGCACTGGAGACGGAAATGGCAACACACTCTAGTATTCTTGCCTGGAGAATCCCAGGGATGGATGAGCCTGGTGGGCTGCCGTCTATGGGGTTGCACAGAGTTGGACATGACTAGAGTGACTTAGCAGCAGCAGCAGCAGCAGCAGCAGCAGAGACTATGTTCAGTAATGGTGCTGATGGTGCTAAATGGCTTCATTCATGTCTGACTCTCTGCAACCCTATGGGCTGTAGCCCGCCAGGCTCCTCTGTCCATGGGATTCTCCAGGCAAGAATACTGGAGTGGATTGCCATTTCCTTCTCCAGAGGAACTTCCCAACCCAGGGATCAAACCCATGTCTTTTGTCGGCAAGCAGGTTCTTCACCACTAGCGCCACCTGGGAAGCACTGACATCTGAATGCAGCCCTTTCCATGGCAGAGAGGTGTAGAACAGGAGCAGATGGCTTTGGCCAGAGGATTAACAGAATGTGGCAATACAAGGCGAAGGCAAATTTAGACCAAATCTGAAGAGAACCCATTCTCTCAGCTATATCCGGCAAATAACTGTCATCATATTGTGGTGAGGAGGAACTAGAAATTTACATCAAAACCCCTACTATGCATCCTTTGTAATTTTTAAATTCATTTATGCCTAAATTAACTGTATAATAAGATAAACATATATCTAATTCTAGTTTCTGTTCAATCTTTTTGGACTAATCCATTTTGATTTTCTTACTCACTAAGTCCAACATAAAATTACCAGATCTTATTAATGCCATGCTGGCTGTTAAGATTCTGATGTCTCCAGAGTAGGCAGAACTAGTTGGTGGAACATTTCACATGATGCTGTCTTAGCCAGGTTAATTCCTTCCTGGATATGCTATAAGATTCAACTAATACCTTAAAGCTAGACACAGATAAATTGGTCACATTTCCTGTCTGAAAGCTAGGAGAGAACAGTCCTAAGCAAATGAACCTGGGTTGGCTGGATTTTGCCCTGAGAAGAGGAGATGTATAAATGTATATAATACTTCTAAAAAAAAAAAATGGGCCCAGGAGGACTGTCTCAGCTGCCTGGAGAGGCAGTCTCTACCTCTGCTGCTTGACATCAAATCTTCTAATTAGAGAACCCAGTGATTTCCCCTTTAGACCTTACCCAAGGGGCTAAAATGCTCAGGACGTCAAGCAGAAATTATTTATCCTTGTCAGTTAATATTTATGGCTCACTCACTGTATGCTGGCCATTTTATTGACAAGGCAACTTTCTATGAACCATGGTCCTCAGGACGTTGAGGATTAATGGAGCAAAACAGAAGATTTGGCAATTTGGCACCTAGCAGGCTGGATATTCTTCTGCATTTCCAGGATATGGAAAACTGCTGGCATAATGACAAGCCCATTTTCCATAGAGTTCTACTTGGTTTGCATTATTTTATATCACTAATTGTGCTCTGCATTGATCTGCCTACTACATATGCTTATCAACACATGTAAGAAAATGAATCATAAAGCCCATTCTACAAAGGAACAAAACTGGAACCCGTGTCAGAACTTGCCAAATGCATTCATGAAAGCTTGTGGACATATTTATGGGACAAGTTTGGATATTATTGAGAACTCTTAAATGATACAGACAAAGAGATACCAAAGAGTGTTAGGACATAGAAGCCAAAGGTACCTTTTAGGTGATACAGTCAGATGTTTCTCAAATGTTTTTAAACCGTAGCACATTTTTTTCAATTGAAAGTTGATGCAGAAGCCAAGTACACAGAGGAAAGCTTTCCCATATGAGGATGAGAGGAAGGCCTTGCCTTCTTAACCTCCCCTGAGTCACTTCATAGAATTGGAGACAGCAGGATCATTTGCAAATCCATCTGCCTAGCATTAGGAAGCTGAGTCTCAGAGGAGCCCCGGGGTGAGTAGTCCAGGATCACATTGTGCATAGTTTAAAGAATTACAACTAGAACTTGGTTCTACTGACTCCAGGCCCATTAAATCACATACTAGGAATCAGTTTTTCCCACACTGAATTATGTGGGATCAGTGAAGAAAGAATTGCATGCTTATTGCTGTTGCTTTTGTATAGATCTTTCTGTTTCAAGAAGGAGTTGAATGGCTAGAAGCGACCACATGTTTTGCAACTTGGCCTTTTCTTCTGGTTTTGGGTGGAAGTCTACCTTACTTAGCTAAGAACTCAGATTCTTCCAGTCTTGTGTTAGGTAAGTCACTTACGCCTGAATGTACTGCCACGTTTCAAGGACTTGGAATGTTCAGAACAGTGGTGGGTATATTGATAGGAAACTGACATGAACGAAACATGTCAGGAGGGTTTGAACTATGGACTTCTGAACATTGTTCCAGAGAATCCCAAGATGAGGGTTAGAAAGTGGATTCTGAATTATGAGGTTAAACAAGAAACTGTGTTAAAGTTTCTTCAGCCCCATTGACAGCTCCACAATTCACCCCCGTGGCTCACCAGCATCTCAGCATCTGTGCTGGCCTCCTCCCTCTCCCTGAACCTCATGTGTCTTGGCTGGGGCTGACATGTCTATTCCAGATGCCCTCCTCCTATGTCTCTTGTCCCTGATATCTTAATATTTCAAATCTCAACTCTTCCTTAAAGCTTTTCAGATGCCCTTCTCAGCTCTCATGTCCCTTCTGCTATTCCTCCAGACTAGCACTTAGAGATTGCCTCTTATTAGAGTTCTTTAGTGTAGGTCCGTCTTCTGCCTTCTCAGTTGTGAAGGGCAAAGGAAGCTCTGGAAACGTGTCATATTCATAACATCAGGCAAAATGCTTGCCCATACCACAGGCTCCCAAATCACTGTTCAATTGATAAGTTGTGTCTGACTCTCTGCGACCTGATGGACTGTAGCATACCAGGCTTCCTTGTCCTTCACCATCTCCTGGAGCTTGCTCAAACTCATGTTCATTGAGTCAGCGATGGCATCCAACTATCGCACCCTCCATCGTCCCCTTCTCCTCCTGCCTTCAATCTTTCCCAGCATCAGAGTCTTTTCCAGTGAGCCAGCTCTTCACATCAGATGGCAAAAGTATTGGAGCTTGAGCTTCAGCATCAGTCCTTCTAGTGAATATTCAGGGTTGATTTCCTCTAGGACTGACTGGTTCAATTCAGTTCAGTTCAGTCGCTCAGTCATGTCCAACTCTTCGCGACCCCATGAATTGCAGCACACCAGGCCTCCCTGTCCATCACCATCTCCTGGAGTTCACTCAGACGCACGTTCATCGAGTCAGTGATGCCATCCAGCCATCTTATCCTCTGTCCTCCCCTTTTCCTCCTGCCCCCAATCCTTCCCAGCATGAGAGTCTTTTCCAATGAGTCAACTCTTCACATGAGGTGGCCAAATTACTGGAGTTTCATCTTTAGCATCATTCCTTCCAAAGAAATCCCAGGGTTGATCTCTTTTAGAATGGACTGGTTGGATCTCCTTGCAGTCCAAGGGACTCTCAAGAGTCTTCTCCAACACCACACTTCAAAAGCATCAATTCTTCAGCGCTCAGCCTTCTTCACAGTCCAACTCTCACATCCATACATGACCACAGGAAAAACCATAGCCTTGACTAGACGGACCTTAGTCGGCAAAGTAATGTCTCTGCTTTTGAATATACTATCTAGGTTGGTCATAACTTTTCTTCCAAGGAGTAAGTGTCTTTTAATTTCGTGGCTGCAGTCACCATCTGCAGTGATTTTGGAGCCCCCAAATATAAAGTCTGACACTGTTTCCACTGTTTCTCCATCTATTTCCTATGAAGTGATGGGACCGGATGCCATGATCTTTGTTTTCTGAATGTTGAGCTTTAAACCAACTTTTTCACTCTCCTCTTTCACTTTCATCAAGAGGCTCTGTAGTTCTTCTTCACTTTCTGCCATAAGGGTGGTATCATCTGCATATCTGAGGTTATTGATATTTCTCCTGGCAATCTTTATTCCAGCTTGTGTTTCTTTCAGTCCAGCATTTCTCATGATGTACTCTGCATATAAGTTAAATAAACAGGGTGACAGTATACAGCCTTGACGTACTCCTTTTCCTATTTGGAACCAGTCTGTTGCTCCATGTCCAGTTCTAACTGTTGCTTCCTGACCTGCATACAGATTTCTCAAAAGGCAGGTTAGGTGGTCTGGGATTCCCATCTCTTTTAGAATTTTCCACAGTTTATTGTGATCCACACAGTCAAAGGCTTTGGCATAGCCAATAAAGCAGAAGTAGATGTTTTTCTGGAACTCTCTTGCTTTTTTCCATGAGCCATCAGATGTTGGCAATTTGATCTCTGGTTCCTCTGCCTTTTCTAAAACCAGCTTGAACATTAGAGAGTTCACGGTTCACATATTGCTGAAGCCTGGCTTGGAGAATTTTGAGCATCACTTTACTAGCATGTGAGATGAGAGCAATTGTGCGGTAGTTTGAGCATTCTTTGGCATTGCCTTTCTTTGGGATTGGAGTGAAAATTAACCTTTTCCAGTCCTGTGGCCATAGCTGAGTTTTCCAAATTTGCTAGCATACTGAGTGCAGCACTTTCACAGCATCATCTTTCAGGATTTGAAACAGTTCATAATTGTGCAAAATATATAGAAATAGCCTTTTTGTCTTTTTTTGATTACAAGTGACAATGGGGTTATAAGACGGATAGTAGAGACAATCTTAATTATGGGAGTGCTATAAAAATGAGATTTTGAAATTTTACATTTACAAGTAAATAATGGGGATATTCAAGGAATTGAACCTATAAAAAATGTTGCCTGAGTTTTGATTATGTGGAACTTGAATTGTTCAGCCTTTTTCTGTGGTTCTTTATTGAATTCCCCATTTTTAGAAATTTTTTTGAGCATTGCCTTCTCCAATTAATATATAACTTCTTGATTAGAGAATTTTTTAGTTTTAAAAATTTTATCAAAATTTACTGTTTTACTGTTTCTGACTTTATTTTCCTAGGAATTATGAAGGTATCGACAGTTTATGTATCTAAATTTATCTATCTATCTATCATTTGTCTTGGAGAAGGAAATGGCAACCCACTTCAGTATTCTTGCTTGAAGAATCTCATGGATAGAAAAGGCTATAGGGTTATAGTCTGTGGGGTCGCAAAGAGTCAGAAATGACTGAGTGACTTAGCAGAGCATCATCTGTTTGTCTCTCTGTCTACCTGTCAATCTATCTTTTATATGAGAAATGGTCAGGAGCTGGTTTAAAAAACTGTCATCTGTCTGTCTCTCTAACATCTATCTTAAAAAAATTATTATTATTATTTTATCATTTTTTTTTTACTTTACAATATTGTATTGGTTTTGCCATACATCAACATGAATCTGCCATGGGTGCACACGTGTTCCCAATCCTGAAACCCCTCTCCCTTCTCCCTCCCCATACCATCCCTCTGGCACATCCCAGTGCACCAGCCCCAAGCATCCTGTATCCTGCATTGAACCTGGACTGGCGATTCATTTCTTATATGATATTATACATGTTTCAATGCCATTCTCCCAAATCATCCCACCCCTCTCCCTCTCCCACAGAGTCCAAAAGACTGTTCTATACATCTGTGTCTCTTTTGCTCTCTCACATACAGGGTTATCGTTACCATCTTTCTAAATTCCATATATATGCATTTGTATACTGTATTGGTGTTTCTCTTTCTCGCTTACTTCACTCTGTGTAATAGGCTCCAGTTTCATCCACCTCATTAGAACTGATTCAAATGTATGCTTTTAATGGTTGAGTAATACTCTATTGTGTAAATGTACCACAGCTTTCTTATCCATTCATTTATATGAGAAATAGTCAGGAGCAGGTTTAAAAAACTGTCATTTTGGTTCTTGCTTGATTATAGAACATAGTAGAAGGATAGTCAGTCACCTTGTTGAGCCTTCTGGAATAATTTTTCAAAATAGTGTATGTTAATTTGTAACAAAAAAGCGTATGACATTATAATTAAGGGCATGAACATTGGAGTTAGACTGCCTGAGTTTGAGTCACTGTTCCACTACTTCTCAATTGTGTGAACAAGGGGAAGTTGTTTTAACTCTCTGTTTCCTTGATTGTAAAATGGGGATAACAATAGTACTTACCTCCTAGGGTTGCTGTAAAGACTAAATGAGGTAATATTTTTAACTGCTTAAAACAGTACCCGGAACTAGTTATACCATATAAGTGCTGCTGCTGCTGCTGCTCAGTCGCTTCAGTCGTGTCCGACTCTGTGCGACCCCATAGACGGCAGCCCACCAGGCTCCGCCGTCCCTGGGATTCTCCAGAGAACCCTCTTTTGACCTCCCTTCCTATCTCTCTCCCCATGATATGCTCTTTGGTATGTTCTTGAGTATCAGTTACATGGTTGAGATGAGCATGAGTAAATATAGGCATATGCACCTCAAAGACCACTACATATACACTTCTCTAGAGTGGGTGTTAATGCTGATGAGAAAGTTCTTGTATCAAGAGTATTGTAGAAGTGTTGGTGACCCTGCTCATAACTGGGAGTAGAATAGATGAAGGAGAGATTAGAAATGCAGTCACTGCATTAAGGAAATGTTCTGATAACACAGTATGGGCTTTACTGTAGGCAGCTCTGATGTTTTATTAAGGTATAAGCAGAACGGCATATCTCAAACAGCCATTTAGATTGCAAGGCTTGCTGATGCTAAAGAAGTGCAAATATATACAGTTAATGGGTGAATGATGGGGAGAATTGTTTGCTGAATCAGCCTTACACTGAGTAGTATCTGATTGATCATATTTACAGCTCTCTGGAAAACAACAAGCCTCCTGCATGTACTGAGACAGTTTTAACGATCCCATTGCTTGCCATCAGTCTGCATTATAAGACTCACCTTCATGGACCTTTTCCCTAAGTTTTGAAACTTTGCAGGTTTTTTCCTTACCCTTTTAATATTTCTAAAGTGTGTGTGTTTAGTAGAGAAATGCTCCAAATTGTGCTTGCTGTGCTTGACTGGACATGTGGCTTTTCCACTTTGGGTTTTAAATAGATTTGCAGATTTAGGAGTCTGCAAACTACCTACTGCACTTAACCAGATAATTTAGCACCCACCAAAACTTTCCAGTTATGTTTTCTATGCTTACTCATAGATATACATCCAAATTATATGTTTTCTTTTATTTTTAATATTAATATTTACAGAAACAGAATTATGGATTCTTCATTCATAGGGTCAGTCAAGGCAAGAGAAAAATAAGATGAAATGAATATATATGTATATATATATAATATGCATATATAATTTTCTTTCTTTTTGCATCATAAAATCATGCCATGACTAAGGAGCCTGGCAAGTAGTCACAGCGGAAAAATAGGCAAATGCCAAATACCTGAATAAAAAACAAAGATCTCACATAAATATTCAGACATCCTGTCTCCATAATATCAGATAACCAGATAGGTGAAAATATCTGCATAATGGACTGAGTATTCTAGATTTTATCTGACATGTGATATCATTTAGAGGTAAACGGGACTGTAAATAATTAAATTAGCTCTTGGAAGGCTCTAGTGCTGTCTTCTGTGTGTGAGACCCGAGAGGCTATAGGAAGGTTAGCAGATGATTGACCTAAAAGCATTTAGCACTAGATGGTCTCTACTTATCTACTCACCTCGATGCTGCCACTGTAAAGAATGGGTCTACTAAATTAATTTCATCTCAAAAGATGAAAAATTGCTCCCCAGAAAATAATTTGCTAACAGTTAATAATATAAATCATTATATAATATAATATAAAATATTATATAATAATAATATAATTATTAGATTATAATAATATAAAAATATCTGGCAGAAATTTGGTTTTGTTTCTAGAAGAAATCAAGGGTAATTTTTATTTTGTTACCTGGGCTTTCTAGGAAAGCTGACCATGAGTGTTTCTTAGGCAGTCTGAGCCTGGTTTCCTTCCTAAGTCATGTAGGTGTAACCATACCAATTTTGGTGTTGTTATGAGGTTAAACAAGAATCTGTGTTAAAATGAGATAATTTTGACCATTATTATGTGTCTGGATCTGACACATAATGATTGTTCAATAATGGTAGCTGCGGGGTGGTGTCACATTCCTGGGCTATTGACGAAGCTTTGGGCTAGTGTAGTATAACTGCACTCAATCATACAACAGCCGTGGCATGAGCCTTTGATGCTATTCTTGCCCACTACTGAGTCAAGTATGTTTTATTTTTAATAACTGGGACTTGAGGGTGCTCCAATCTGCAGAGTTTTCTGTTGAGAATGCTCCACTAAAGGGCTCTCTCTCCTTGAGGGAGCTCAAGTTAATAGCTGATAGCCCTTCTGTTATTCTCTGCTGCCCAAAGGAATTTCCCTCTCTGCTCCTAGAAGAGGTAAGAGAGGCAGATGCAATGTGTTATCACATTGGGAAATGATTATTGAAGGTAATGATCCCCACTGCGTGATTTAATTTTTCAACTTGCCAAAGACTTAGAGGAATTTAAACTTCTAAGTAGTTTCATATAGTATATATTTTTTCTATTTAAATTAAATATTGGTGGAATGGATGCCATATGTAGGTAGGTCAGTGGTACCTGTATGTACTGCCATGTTTCAGGGACTTGGAATGTTCACACCAGTGGTGGATATATTGCTAGGAAACTGACATGAATGAAATGTGTTGGAAAGGTTTGAACTATGGACTTCTGAACGTTGTTCTGGAGAATCCCAAAATAAAGTTTAGAATATGGATTCCAAATTGTCTTTCCCGTTAGGAAGGAGTACAGTAAAAGGGGCCTTATTGTCACTGTGGAGACCTTCTCCCATCACCCTTTCACTCTGAAGAGTGGAAGAATACGATCTTAGCTATGCTCCAGTTTTGAGATCAAAACTATACTGCTTATTTTAACAGAGAAAACTAAATACGAAGTATTGCTGAGCTTCCCTGGTAGCTCAGTGGTAAAGAATCTGCCTGCCAATGCCAGGGATACAGGTTTGATTCCTGGTTTGGGAAGATCCCACATGCCTCGGAGAAACTTATCCCTTGGGCTGCAATTATCGAGCCTGTGCTCTAGAGCCTGGGAGCTGCGAGAGCAATGAGGAGGGAGGCCCCGTCTCGTAACTAGAGGAGAGCCGCTGCTCTCCGCAACCAGAGAAAAGCCCTCTCAGCAACGAAGACCACACAGCCAAAAATAAATAAGTAAAAAGTGCTAATTTGGTATTAATGAACTAAGAATGCCCCATATGAACACTAATGCAGTCCCTGTCCATGAGGCTGGTTTCATGTGTGGGTGACCTCTGCACTTCCGTGAGGTCTTTCATTTAGAAGGGCATCATGCTTGGTTTGCTACAGTCCCTGGGGTTGCAAAGAGCTGGATGTGACTTAGCGACAGAGCATGCATGCCTTGGTTTAATGCTCTGCTGTTGCTATCTTGGAATTCTTAATTTTTAAACAAGGGTATATAATTTTCATTTTTCACTGGACTCGGCAAATTATGTAATTCACCCCACCTGCAGGAAGAGGCAACCACCTTTAGGCATGGAAAACAAAGGGAAGAGGCTGAGATTATGAAACAAAAACTTTTGAGATGTGGATGCCACTTAGCGCTGGTGACTCTGAGTTCAAAAAATAGACCCTGAGAGTCTGGAGCATAACCGCTGCCTCGCACCCCCAGAGTCTTGGAGGGAACGCCAAGGTGGGGTCAGAGTCTCTGAGGTGGTATCATGAAGCTGGTTGTGTCAACGTTAGAATCTACTGCTAGAAGGGATTGCTACTGATGGTTTGCAGACGTATTGCTCAGTGATGCCAATCAAGCCAAAGTCCAAGAGGAGAAGGATTCAAGGAAGAACCCAAGGATTTAAGGAGAAGGAGATTCAGGAAACAGACAAAACGAGGCAAGCCCCTCTCCCTTTCCCAGCCTTCTCATCTTCCCCTTGGCATCTTCCCAAGAGGCAGATTTCAGCAGGCATCTAGCTGGCAGATTACCACTGTGGGCTATAGCATCCTCATTCTAGAGTCATGAGTGATGTACAGAAAGGTGCACATGGAGGGAGAGCCTAGTGGCTTTCACAAGCAGAGCAGTCAGAGACTAGGAGAGGTGCACAGCATGCCTCGGGTCTCTCTGTCCTCACAGTGGCGCGGGCAGTAGCCAACAGGACCTGTTTAGGCAGATCTTCTGATGGGCATACGAACCCTCAGAAGACTCAGCTAACACGACCTTTCCAAGTAGACTTAGAATATTTGTAGCTTCATTTTACCCCGTGAACTTTATATTTCCATGATACATAATTCTGGTTCAGATGTGTGAAATGTTTCGATGCACACGTGTTAAGAAAGGGGAGGGAATACCTCACTGTGCAGAATATAAACTTTCCCTACGAGTGCTTCCTGGAAGGAAACTTTTAAGTAAACACCAGACGTCAGACTTCTCTCTCTTCTCTCTAGTTTGGAGTTGTGTTTGTGTCAGTGATTGGGTAAAATTTGATAAAGTTTACATTTAGTACAGTTTTAAAATTTGCTCAGTTAAGGTAAGGGTTATTATTTCATTTCATTTATTTGTTTGTTTTAAAGATTTTTATAGGGACCAATTTTTAAAGTCTTGATTGAATTTGTTACAATGGCGCTCCTGTTTTCTGTTTTGGTTTTTGGCCTCGAGGCATGTGGGATCTTTGCTCCCCAGCCTGGGATGGAAACCACACCCTCTGCATCAGAAAGTGAAGTCTTAATCACTGGACCACCAGGGAAATTCCTATTACTTCGTTTTAAATGAAAAAATTTTGTACGGAAGGATTCAAAATTCCCATAAGAAGGTCACCCTCCAAGGAGTGGGTATGTCTTTTTTCTTGCCACATTTCACTGAGCTGTTCCATGCCTCCCAAATTACTCTGGTGGCCTAGGCTGTAGCGATAGGAGTTCAGCTCTATAGGTTCGGTGGCAGAAAGGAAATTAGGTTCTGTGATAGCTCTTCACAGGCTTCCCAGGTGGCGCTAGTGGTAAAGAACTCATCTGCCAATGCAGAAGACACAGGGAGACATTGGTTCGATCCTGAATCTGGAAGATCCCCTGGAGGAGGGCAGGGCAACCCACCCTAGTATTCATGCCTGGAGAATCCCATGGACAGAGGCACTTGGAGGACCACAGTCCACAGGGTCGCAGAGATGGACATGACAGAAGCGACTTAGCATGTACATAGCTCTCTAGAAGAGTGATACACACACAAAAAAGAGTGATATCGTCACCATGCATCCGTTTCCCTATACACTAGCTAAAAAAACAACATATGTATGTTTTAAGGCAAAGAGTTTTATCATAATGATGATGTCAAGCAAGGTAACTATGAATTTTAGCTTAAGCTTACCTTCATAAGGCTCATTTGACTTATAATAGAAGTCAAACTGCTGCCTTGAGCAATTTGGCCAGGCCCAGATGACACGCTCAGCTTAGAGCTGTCATTAAGGGGACAAGCAGGAAGGCTGACAGGTTAACTTGATATGCTTGATTTCAACATCATTGTTGGATCAAGTGCAGACACTGCAAGGGTGCTGAATTCAGAGAAGTTATTGCTTACAAAATGCCAAAGGTAAGGTCTGAACAAAAATATCTAGGAGAAATCCATCTGTGAAATGCATTTTCTTCATAAAGTACACAATTTACCACAAAGCACAGAAGAATAAAGCCACCCTTCCTGCTGGTTTGCTCTCTTCTCTTTCATTTACCAGCAAGGATCCCCAAATTATATAAACATGTAAAGCTTTTGGAGCTCTTCTGGAGAAGGGAAGAAAGACCCAGCTGAATCAGCTTCCTAAATGACTGCATTATTTTACCCTGATGGCTTTAATTAGAGAAAAATAACTGCATTGAGAACATCTGCATATTCATAATGTAGAACATATGACTGGTTTTCAGGATTTTGAAAAAGAAAATGTATTAATAACCATGCGTCTTTCCATTCATTTCTCACATTCCAGGCTATTTCTTTGAAAAATAGCATATTTGAAAAACCTGTTTACTCTTCACATGGGCCAAATGTTCTCAGTCCTTTAGGCTTTGCGTGTTGTGTCTGCTACTATTGTACATTTCAGCAACGAATGCTAAAACAGAATATGGTTGTTTATGAGGAAGAATGCCCCAGAAGTAAGTTCATAATGCTTTGTAGATGTGTATTTATATTAACACGTTGTCTTTTTTGGCATAACTTATTGGAGTTGTATTAATGGAAAGTCCTGCTAGAATTTCCTGAGAGTATGATGAGGACTCAAGCCAAGAAGGGCGTGTAGTGTGTGTGAATAGGGACATGTATATGTGCTTGTGTGAACGAGGGTGTGTGTACCTTAGGATATGGCAATGTACATCCAGTTTTGACCAAGTGACGTAATCAGCAATCATGAAAACTAAGATGATTAAATTTACAGAAATTGTTTCAATGTTATACTAGTAAGAAAACAAGAATTTTTGCATTTTAAACTCTTAATGAAGTATAAAACAATCTCTAGTAATATCAGAGGAAAATGAAAAAGTGATAAAACTTTTGGCGTTTTGTTGTCTGGCTTTTGGGTAGTCACTGGATCAATAAATCCAATTCCTACTATAAGGTAACAAACAAGAGAACAACCAAAGGAATTAACTGTTTTTAAAACAAAGCAGAAAAAGGTGTAAACGGGGGAAAAGATTAGAAAAGAAATGAAATTGTACTCCTCTGAGACCAAGATGCCATGTTTGTAAAGCAGCAGTAAAAAGAAACTAGTGAAACAAAAATTAGATGGCAGAGTCACGTATGTTGTGAAGAAGTGGAGCAAATCCACCTGTTCCCCGGGAGGCTGCCACGAAGCACGCGTGTCCTATGGACATGGAGCATCTTAGTTACTCTTGGTTCTCCAAAGGCTCTTTAAAGCCCCCAAGGGCTTAAAGATACAATTTCTTTCTTCTGTTTTGCCGTACTTCTTCGAATTTGGTTAGAGGACTTAGGAACTTGCTAGCTCAGATAAAATCATTTATAACTTCTTGTCCAGTTTTCAGATAAAAAAGCCAATAGTATTTGGATAAGACATTTTTCACTAAAAGAAAATACTCCAAGGCAGTGATTGACATTAAAATAAACAAACTGCTTATATTACAATTAAGCCAGAGTCTCTGTTTTGCAAGAGATGATCTGACACTTCTATTTATTAGTGAGGGCATTAGAGATTTCCAATCATTCTCAACATCTACTGTGATGACGATCAAACTGGGAATGGTCTTGCTGTCAAGGACATAGTAAATGAATGACTTCTTTCTCAAGGAATTGACTTAATTAGAATGAATTTTCTCTTTTGTTCCCCTCTAGTTAGAAAATCACGCTTGTGATTACATGAATATCCTGTTTTGATACAGACTGTATCAACTTAGTTCAGTTGTCATAGCTCTTTGAACAGTAAAAGGATGTCTTTTATGTTTTTATCTGTCTTCTAATTTCTAGTAAAGGTGATGCAAAGTTAATCACTTACATCTGGTTTTGAAATTTCCTTCGTGTTTACTGTCCTTATATCTACCTAAAAATTCCCTTTGCTTTCCTTTTTACTGTGAATATGAAACTTTTTCACGATGAATTCCATCTGGTGTTTCTTGTACATATAATGGTGTAATATAAGTATTCTTTTTGCTCTGGGCCCCCTATTGTTTTATTCATCCTATTCATGACTTTTCTCTCTATGAGTTATCTCTCAATTATAGCTGATAAAATTGTCCCCATTCTTTTTCAGGGTACAGAGTATACTTAGATGTAGCAAAGCCATGTTTTAACAAAATATGGGCAATTCAATCAGTGTGACTCTCTTCCTCTTTCTTTTTAAAATTTGCTTTGGATTCATGCCAATCCAGAAGTGAACCTGGAAGATCTCCTAATAACTGTTTTCCTTGACTTACTGATTTGTGATAGAATGTTATATACATCTTTTGGTTCTGTGCTTTTAATAATAACTTAAAAACCTCCATTAAATCAACTATTTAATATGAAGTGATGGAAATATTTAAAATAAAATTTCCCTGTTCTTTTATTGTGGTCAAATACTTGCAACAAACTTCACCATGTTAATCATTTTAAGTGTATAGTATTAATTAGTACATTAATTAGTACATTAGTACATTAATTAGCATTGTTGCCCCATCATTACCACCATTTATCTCCGGAACCTTGCCATCACCCCAAACCGAAACTGTGTACCTGTTAAACAACTCCTCATCTACCAGCCCTTGTTGTTCAGTCACTAAGTTATGCCAGACTCTTTGTGACCCCATGGACTGCAGCACACTAGGCTTCCCTGTCCTTTACTATCTTCTAGAGTTTGCTCAAACTCATGTCCATTAAATCGGTGATGCCATTCAACCATCCCATCCTCCGTCACCCCCTTCTTCTCCTTCCCTCAGTCTTTCCCAGCATCCAAGTCTTTGGCAGTGAGTCAGCTCTTCACATCAAGTGGCCCAAGTATTGGAGCTTCAACTTCAGCATCAGTTCTTCCAGTGAATATTTAGAGTTGGTTTCCTTTAGGATTGACTAGTTCGATCTCCTTGCAGTCCAAGGGACTCTCAAGAGTCCTCTCCAACACCACAGTTCCAAAGTGTCAGTTGTCTGGTGTGAAGCCTTCTTTATGGTCCAACTCTCACATCCGTACATAACTACTGGATAAACCATAGCTTTGACTATGCAGACCTTTGTTGGCAAAGTGATGTCTCTACTTTTTAATATGCTGTCAAGATTGTCATAGCTTTCCTTCAAAGGAGCAAATGTCTTTTAATTTCATGGCTGCAGTCACTGTCCACAGTGATTTTGGAACCCAGGAAAATAAAATCTGTCAGTTTCCCCCTCTCCCCCATCTCTTTGCCATGAAGTGATGGGACCAGATGCCATGATCTTAATTTTTGAATATTGAGTTTCAATACAGCTTTTTCACTCTCCTTTTTCACTCTCATCAAGAGGCTTTTAGTTTCTCTTCACCCAACTGTGTACCTATTAAACAACTCCCCGTCTGCCCAGCCCTTGTTAACTACTATTTTGCTTTCCATCTCTATGAATTTGACTATTTTGGGTGCTTCATATAAGTGGAATCATATGATATATTGTTTTGTTTTGTTTTTTAATGTATGTTTTCCCTTTTGAATGGAGTTAACAGCATTAAGGCGGAAAAGGCAATGGCACTCCACTCCAGTACTCTTGCCTGGAAAATCCCATGGACAGAGGAGCCTGGTTGGCTGCAGTCCATGGGGTCGCTACAAGTCGGACACGACTGAGTGACTTCACTTTCACTTTCCATTTTCATGCATTGGAGAAGGAAATGACAACCCACTCCAATGTTCTTGCCTGGAGAATCCCAGGGATGGGGTTGCACAGACTGGGACATGACTGAAGTGACTTAGCAGCAGCAGCAGCAGCAACAGCATTAAGGAGATGAGCTGGACTCTCCAAACTGGTCCTGCACTTACCTTCATTTTCCAACTCTGTCATCACGAGAGAGGTCAAACTTAATGCCATCAAAATTTATTTCTGAAAGCCTTGTAAGTGGATCGGCACTGAAAACATGAGATGGTCTAGACAACCCATTTTGATTTAAATTAGATTCTATTCTGCAGACGTTACCCTGCCAGCCCAACGTTTGACCAACACTGAGTCAAGTTATCTAAGTTAAGGAAATCAAAATATATTGCAGTAATTAATTAACTGAAATTATTCCCTCTGTATCTTGCATGTGTGTGTGTACACTCATAAAAGGAAATGATTTTCATGGTAACATTAATAACTAATTTCCATAAGTCATAGTATAGATCACAAAGACTTTTTCATACTTTCCTAACAAACATGGTTAATGTTTACTAATTAGCTTATTAATGTTTATTCCCACATTTAGATGCTATAATTCAGGCTTAGTGAGATTAACTCCCTCCCATTCACAAGGTAAGTGAGTGGTACTACTGGGCCCCAGCTCAGTCCCATTGGGTAGGCTCCATCTCCCTCTGTCTTCCTAATTACCCCCAGTGGCACAGGAAACTGTGTCTGGGCTGCGAGCAGTCCCAGTCCGATGCACTAATCAGCAGATGCAGCACTCTCCTTCTTTTAATTTGATCTTCCAAGAGACTTTTCCCTGTGTCCAACACTCTTAAGGACCAGACAATTGACCTACACATTGTGACGCTCTGGTGAGGGTCAGACACTTCCCACGTCCAGCAAAGAGCTCCTGGCAGGCTGCAGCAATTAAGGATCAGGAACTCTTTTTCTCTCACCAAAACTGGGTCACATTACAGATAGTGGGGAGAGATAGGGTGGAACTAGTTCAGTGGCAGCTGACCAAGTTCTGCTGCTGGCAACACACGTGGAAAATGGCTTTATGGTAAAGTCCAACGTGAAACTGCAAATGATTAAAATAATAATGAAAAATGCTGCCAATGGTGTTTGTAAGAAAACACTTTCAAATGTAGGGAACGTCGTGTAAAGCATATCGGGTTACTCTGTGGTCTTTGAACGGTGTCTCTGTGCCTGGTCTGTACAGGAAACACAGCGAAAGGGAAGAAGCAGAAACCTCAGCTCTGTGCTTTCTTGACTCTTAGAGCCTCACATTCCCAAGAGCGTTGTCATAGTGGTTGCAAGTTTTTGTTTTTGTTTTTTTTTAATGGAGCTTGGCAGAGCTGTAGAAGCAACCTTTGCTGGACGAGTGTGTTGGTCGCGCAGGGCTGCCAGTTGGGGAGCATGCCCACCTGTGCAGACACCTCTCTCAGCCCCTCCTCCTTGTCTCCTATTTTCCAGGGCACTTTGATCCTCTCTCATTTCCACTCCAAATTGGTCCCTGTGTATACTGTGTCAATTGGCACACTTCAATTAAAGAAATATTTTGCTAATAATATCCTAGCTGTTTTGAATTCTCCACAGCTTCTTCTGTCCTATCTGTGCATAACGGTAATTGTTCTAAATCCCATCATTTAACCTTGCCAATAGAAGCTTAACTACTTCATTTTCTGTTCAATTTGTTTATCACCAAACATCGTGAGTCCAAAGAGTTCAAAGGTTTGCAAAAGCTTTTTATTAAATAGCATTTTCTGTTAACAATTTGAAAGATAATCATTAAAAAAATGTTTATAGTGGTTTGCTAATTTGTTAATGTGCTAATTTGTCCAATGTGCTTAGGCAAATTGAAATAGTTTGTAATTTGAAAAAGCAAATCTTATCATAAAATACTTTATTTATTTATTTTTATTGGATTATAGTTGCTTTACAATATTACGTTAGTTACCTTCATAGAATGGCTCAAAATACTCTGACTAGGTGTGCTCCACTGGACGAGTTGCTAGACATTTCCAGACATCTATTCTGCATCAAAAATAAAGAGTGAAGACTTTCACTTGCTTCTGGGCATTAAAATGCAGCAGTTTTATAAATTTATAAAACAAAAAGCAAACTTGGGCTATTGCCTGAGGACTCCTAGCAGTTACATTTCAGATGCTCTTGGCTGCGTGTTTCTAGAAGTCAATTTTCTCTTTTGTCCTCCTTCAGCTTATTTTGAAAATCAGTCTCTGGATTTCTTCTGGCTCCTTTCCACTGCAGCCCGGCTCCACTTGTTTATTTCTGGAAGCCAGCAGCTTCTAAATTAGCTTTGAAACAAAACTCTATCACCTACCAAGATCTGCATGTGAAATTTCAGCAACGGGATTTCATAGAAGAGTAACTTTTAAGGCAGTGAGCTTCTGTCCTTTGTTTTTTTTTTAGACCATTGAACCATTGTCAAACACAAAATTTCTGTGTTTTGTTTGAATTGGGTGACTTGGTTTACATGCATGTTTTATCGTTATACATTAACTTTATCTGGAACATCATTTTGTTAGAGTTCTGTTTGAGTAAGAATGTTTCTATTATGCCTAGGCCTCTTTTTTTCCTATGGAAATATGTTTTCAAATGTTATAGTGGAAGTCTCTTGGAAAATAGGATTAAAATGAAAGCATCTCACTCTGAAAGCAACTTTTCAATAATACTATGTGTAAGACTTTGATAAGGTTTTTAGGCTTTTTCTATCTCATAGGATGGTTTATAGTTTGAGAGAAAATTCTATTCCCTAGAGGCAGGACACTCTTATATTTCATAAAGGAAGATATCTAGACTTTAAATTCAGCAGCTTTGGATTTTAATCTCATGCTGCCCTTAGCTGAATGACCTTAGACAAGTCATTTGGTCTTTTTGAGCCTCAGTTTTTACCTGTAAATTGAGGGCAGTAATAATTACTTCCCAAGATTAGAGCTAAATGACATCTAACCTACAGGAGACATTAAAGAAATGGTATTGGGATGAATGCTTTTCTATTAAGAGATGAGAGAGATTTTAGTTCTGCTAGCCTCAGGATATTATTTTTTCTTTTGTACTTGAAGGAAAAATTCACTGGATACAACTGTGTGATTTAACTATCACTTAGTAAATTTGGCTTTAAATGATATCTACTAGTGGTTTTCTTCATTCCTTTTATCACAGCCTTAGCCTTCTTAAAAATTATCTGTCAGCAAACCAAGTCAGTGATGGAGCAGATACTTTTTTAAATCCCAAACAATACTACCAGTATATAGTCTGCGTTCCCTTTATATGCTCCATTTGCTTCTTTGCTGGTTTCCAGAACCTGAATCAAAAGCATTTCTCTCTTTTTCTCTCCCTCTCACTTACATCTATTTCATTTTTCTTCTCATTCAACATGTATTTGCTGAATGTCGTTACTGGCCAGACACTGTCCTAGGCCCTGTGGGGAGGCCCTGAACAAACGAAGGCCTCCTTTAAATGAGAAGCTCAGAGAGGGTAGCCTTTAGGGTAAGCAATCTTGAGAATATTTAATATGACATAAATTTCTACTGAAGGCAATCATTTTTCTGGAATGTAGAGCCTACAATATGATGTAAAGTATGTACATAAACAGTTACGTAATTTCTTTTTCTCTCTGTCTCTCCAACTAGATACCTAAACAAACTCTGATTAGTAGGGGCATGTCAGGAAGACATGGAGAGAAGGAGAATTTAGAGCTTGTACTCTAGACTCATAAGGAAAAAAGAAGGGCAGAAAGTCTCAGTACATGCCTATATTTATGGTGCCAGAGTTGAAATTTAAACTAGGACTCGAGATTCTTATTTTGGTATTATTTCTTACAAACTGCACTGCTTCTGAAACTTTTGGAGGTCTGCCATGTTTGACTGAGTTGACCAAGGAGGTAGAAAGTATTTACATATTCTGGGAGCCATGCTAAGTGCTGGAAGCAAGAAATGATCCCTGATCTCATGGGGTATCAAGTGGAGAAATCAAACCATTTAGTTAGTCTTGGTGCCTGTTATGTTTCAGGTGTTACCTCGGCACAGAAAGTGCTTAATAAGATTTAATACTTGAGTGTATAAAAGTCAATGATCTTGTTCATTTCTTCATTCTTGAAGGAGGAGGTGATAACATTGCAGGGCACTAAAGATACAAGCATCTGAATGCAGAATTCCAAAGAATTACAAGAAGAGATAAGAAAGCCTTCTTTAGTGATCAATGCAAAGAAATAGAGGGAAAGAACAGAATGGGAAAGACTAGAGATCTCGTCAAGAAAATTAGAGATACCAAGGGAACATTTCATGTAAAGATGGGCTCGATAAAGGACAGAAATGGTATGGACCTAACAGAAGCAGAAGATATTAAGAAGAGGTGGCAAGAATACACGGAAGAACTGTACAAAAAAGATCTTCATGACCCAGATAATCATGATGATGTGATCACTAATCTAGAGCCAGACATCTTGGAATGTGAAGTCAAGTGGGCCTTAGAAAGCGTCACTACCAACAAAGCTAGTGGAGGAGATGGAATTCCAGTTGAGCTGTTTCAAATCTTGAAAGATGATGCTATGAAAGTGCTGCACTCAATATGCCAGCAAATTTGGAAAATGCAGCAGTGGCCACAGGACTGAAAAAGGTCCGTTTTCATTCCAATCTCAAAGAAAGGCAATGCCAAAAATGCTCAAACTACCGCACAATTGCACTCATCTCACACGCTAGTAAAGTAATGCTCAAAATTCTCCAAGCCAGGCTTCAGCAATACATGAACCATGAACTCCCTGATGTTCAAGCTGGTTTTAGAAAAGGCAGAGGAACCAGAGATCAAATTGCCAACATCCGCTGGATCATGGAAAAAGCAAGAGAGTTCCAGAAAAACATCTATTTCTGTTTTATTGACTATGCCAAAGCCTTTGACTGTGTGGATCACAATAAACTATGGAAAATTCTGAAAGAGATGGGAATCCCAGACCACCTGACCTGCCTCTTGAGAAATCTGTATGCAGGTCAGGAAGCAACAGTTAGAACTGGACATGGAACAACAGACTGGTTCCAAATAGGAAAAAATGTACATCAAGGCTGTATATCGTCACCCTGTTTATTTAACTTATATGCAGAGTACATCATGAGAAACGCTGGACTAGAAGAAACACAAGCTGGAATCAAAATTGCTGGGAGAAATATCAATAACCTCAGATATGCAGATGACACCACCCTTATGGCAGAAAGTGAAGAGGAGCTAAAGGGCCTCTTGATGAAAGTGAAAGAGGAGAGTGAAAAAGTTGGATTAAAACTCAACATTCAGAAAACGAAGATCATGGCATCTGGTCCCATCACTTCATGGGAAATAGATGGGGAAACAGTGTCAGACTTTATTTTTTGGGCTCCAAAGTCACTGCAGATGGTGACTGCAGCCATGAAATTAACAGACGCTTACTCCTTGGGAGAAAATTTATGACAAACGTAGATAGTATATTCAAAAGCAGAGACATTACTTTGCCCACTAAGGTCCATCTAGTCAATGCTATGGTTTTTCTTGTGGTCACGTATGGATGTGAAAGTTGGACTATGAAGAAGGCGGAGTGCCGAAGAATCGATGCTTTTGAACTGTGGTGTGGAAGAAGACTCTTGAGCGTCCCTTGGACTTCAAGGAGATCCAACCAGTCCATTCTGAAGGAGATCAACCCTGGGATTTCTTTGGAAGTAATGATGCTAAAGCTGAAACTCCAGTACTTTGGCCACCTGATGCGAAGAGTTGGCTCATTGGAAAAGACTCTGATGCTGGGAGGGATTAGGGGCAGGAGGAGAAGGGGACAACCGAGGATGAGATGGCTGGATGGCATCATGGACTCGATGAACGTGAGTCTGAGTGAACTCCGAGAGATGGTGATGAACAGGGAGGCCTGGTGTGATGCGATTCATGGGGTCGCAGAGAGTCGGACACAACTGGGCGACTGAAGTGAACTGAAGATATTGAACTGATGTTCACTGATAATCTATAATATACCAAGTATTATACTGAAAACCAGGATATAATGCTGATGATATCGACTTGAGTCCCGCTCTCATGTAGATTACTTCTTGCAGAAATGTAAAGATTAAGTCTGTAAATATATAATTATTTGTATAAGGTATATGAAGTACTTGTGTTTTATTTGCATATTTTATAGGAATCCTGTGAGTAACAGCCCAACACTTAGTATGGTCTCCTTCACCACAGGGTCATAAAGCTTTTACAGCATCATCTTATTTTCCATGAGCATTCCAGCAGGAGTCCAACAAAACAGGCATGGCTGCCATTTTCTGCTGCTATCCTGACACCTGCATGACTGGGGACGGTGCAGCCTTCTGACTCCTTTAGCAAGGTTTCTGTAGCCTCCAGTCAGATGATCACACTGCTGCCCTTGGTAACTGCAACTTGGGTCTAAACCAACCTTTTCCCTTCTGGACCAGCTGTTAGGCTGCAGAGAAGGAGACACATAAAATTTATGGACTTCATATTCTCATAGCACATTTTTATTGAGAAATTCAAGGCACTTTGGATTTTTATTTCCTTTAATTTAAAAATAGCCCTGAGATTTAATGTAGAAATGGTAGTTTTCTTGTTTACACAGTGGAGAAGGCTGAGTACAGGGTCCCTTCCTTCATGCTACAGCTCTGTTCCTGCAAAATGGCACCTAAGCAGGTGCTCGCAAATCAAGCAGGTGACAATAATATGCAATTGGCAGAGTAAAGAAATCCTATAGCAAAAGTGCTCATGAAACGTACTATTCCTCTTTTTGTTTTTTAATTGAAAATTCAACTTCATGTATGCTTGGCGTAAGAAAGTATGATGTGCCTAAACTACATTTCTTAGACTAGAATTGTTAGTAGAAGTTTCAATCCAGGGCTCTTTGCTCTGGATTTGGTTGAAATGTCAGTGACAAATGGAGCTTCCCCAGGGGCTCTGTGGTAAAGAATCTGCCTGCAGTGCAGGAGTTGCAGGAGGAGCAGGTTCAATTCCTGAGTTAGGAAGATACCCTGGAGAAGGATATGGCAACCCATTCCACTGTTCTTGCCTGGAGAACCCCCTGGATAGAGGAGTCTAGCGGGCTAGTCCATAGGGTCACAAAGAGTCAGACACAACTGAAGCAACTTAGAATGCAAGCATGCACGCAGTGGCAAATAGACTTCCATTTGTCTGAGAAAAAAAAAAAGCTTCTAAGGTTGGTCAGCAAGACTTTTCAGAATATGGAAATCACTTATACTTCCAATCTTATTTTTTCTACTATTGGCTATTTTTCTATAGCCAATTAAAGTATATTTATTGCCAGTTCCTATTTATTGTTGACTTCCCTGGTGGCTCAGATGGTAAAGCATCTGTCTACAATGCAGGAGCCCCGGGTTTGATCCCTGGGTTGGGAAAATCCCCTGGAGAAGGAAATGGCAATCCACTCTGGGAATATTGCCTGGAAAATCCTATGGACAGAGGAGCCTGGTAGGCTACAGCCCATGGGATCTCAAGAGTTGGACACGGCTGAGTGACCGACCACTTTACTGCCAGTTCCTCAGACCCCAGTTCAGCAGACTGGTGGGTAGTTCTGAAAGGTATGGACTCACTTGTCACCAACAAGCACAAAATGTGGCAGATGTATAAGGAATTACTCTGCTCCTCTGAGCCTTAAGTGTCTGGGGTGGGTCCCTGGGTGCCCCCTGTGACCCCAAGCCTCTTCGTTACCCCCTGGGAATCTGCCCTGTAGTGTCCTGTTGGGCTTGAGCCAACTCAGAACCTGACCCTTTCCAGCCAGTCTCTTCTCCTGGCCTTTGGTTCTTGCTCCTTCTTAGCTAGCAAAGCTGCTTATGAATCGCTCTGATTACTCATCCTCTAGCAACATGCAGCTTCTTTTTTTATACCTTCTTCTTGTCTCTAGAACTGTGCTCACAGTATGCTCCTGCTAGGATGTCTTAGCCAATGAAACTCCCACATCTTAGAGGCTCAAGGCACAGGGTGATCCCTCTAGAAATGCTTCCCCAGTCCACAGGGCAGGTAAATTTTCTTCCTTTATTCTCTTACAGAAAGTGGAATTCTAATTTCCTACTTGTATATATATTTATAATAAGATCCTGCTTCTAACCCATCCCATTCCCACCTACTAGCCTTTCAGATTACTAAGGATAAGGACCAAAGGACCAAAGTATTCATCTTGGCATACCTACCATATCTAAAATATGTTAGGCTATCAATAACCTATCAATAACCTCAGATATGCAGATGACACCACCCTTATGGCAGAGAGTGAAGAGGAACTAAAAAACCTCTTGATGAAAGTGAACGTGGAGAGTGAAAAAGTTGGATTAAAGCTCAACATTCAGAAAACGAAGATCATGGCATCTGGTCCCATCACTTCATGGGACATAGATGGGGAAACAGCGGAAACAGTGTCAGACTTTATTTGTTTGGTCTCCAAAATCACTGCAGATGGTGACTGCAGCCATGAAACTAAAAGATGCTTACTACTTGGAGGGAAAGTTCTGACCAACCTAGTAGCATATTGAAAAGCAGAGACATTACTTTGCCAACAAATGTTCGTCTAGTCAAGGCTATGGTTTTTCCAGTTGGTAATGTATGGATGTGAGAGTTGGACTGTGAAGAAAGCTGAACACCAAAGAATTGATGCTTTTGAAGTGTGGTGTTGGAGAAGACTCCTGAGAGTCCCTTGGACTGCAAGGAGATCCAACCAGTCCATTCTGAAGAAAATCAGCCCTGGGATTTCTTTGGAAGGAATGATGCTAAAGCTGAAAGTCCAGTACTTTGGCCACCTCATGAGAAGAGTTGACTCATTGGAAAAAGACTCTGATGCTGGGAGGGATTTGGGGCAGGAGAAGGGGACGACAGAGGATGAGATGGCTGGATGGCATCATGGACTCGATGGACGTGAGTCTGAGTGAACTCCGGGAGATGGTGATGAACAGGGAGGCCTGGCGTGCTGCGATTCATGGGGTTGCAAAGAGTCGGACATGACTGAGCGACTGAACTGAACTGAAGATATCATTAGATTCTCAATAAATGTCCCTTGGATGACAGTTCTCTTTGATTACTAACTAGGATCTTTGTCAACCTGGAAAATCTCTTTGAGAACCATGACTCTCATGCACTGGTCATGAGTTCTCACCACAGATTCATCCCCCTCAGATCAGACGTCAGTAACACAGGCCTCTAGGAGGCAAGTGATGGACTTGGGGGAAGCTGATTTGGGCTCGCAATGCCATTGAAGCTGGCCATTGCTCCATGCCACGGAGACACTGGGAGGTCAGATGCAGATTGGACTCCTCAATCCCAACCTGCCGTGTGGAGTGGGGCAATGTAGGGAGAATCCAGACCAGAGGATTGTACTGTGGCCCCACTTAAACAATGCAGTCCTGTGAGGAAGCCAGTCAGACTGTTGGAGCAGGGAAGGCTCTGGCAAAATCTAGGTAGAATGGGAATAAAGGCTGTCAGGTCAGTAGGAAATGGGGTTGGGCTAAAAGATTGAGGCAGAAGCCCAACCCACATGATGGAGGTGAGCAAAGGGTGGTGGGAGGGAGAGAGAATGAGAACAAAAGGAGGTGGGGAGACAAAAAGGGACATTAAGAGGTAGCAAGTTTAGCAGAGAGAGAGAAGGGTGAAAGAACTGAAGAGAAGAGAAGGTGGAGGAGAGAAATGGAGATGAGAGAGAGAAGAGGGAAGATAAAAGCGATTAGAAGAGAGAGAGCAGAGAGGAAAGTGGACACCAGAAGGCTTATCCTTGTACACCCCTTGCCTGAACAAAATCCAGCCCAAGAGTCACCCTAAGTGAGTGGGTCAAATAGCATAGGTGAGGTGAGGTGAGGTGAAGTCGCTCAGTCGTGTCCGACTCTTTGCGACCCTGTGGACTGTAACCTACTAGGCTCCTCCATCCATGGGATTCTCCAGGCAAGAATGCTGGAGTGGATTGCCAAATATACCCCTAAAATCACTGATAGCCTTCACCCTACTTTGACACAGACAAGTGGGATTTTCTCACCTCTTGTAGAGTGTGAATAAAAGTATTAAAATAGTATTTTAAAAAGTAGTAGTATTAAAAAAGTAGTAAAATTCATTTTTAATGGAATGTAGCTGATTTACAACATTGTGTTAGTTTTTGCTATACTGCAACATTAATCAGTTATACATATATTTACTCTTTTTCAGATTATTTTGCCTTATGGGTCATTAGAGAGTATTGAATAGAATTCCTTATGCTATACAGTTAGGTCCCTGTCTATTTTAAACATTGTAGTATGTATATGTCAATCCCAACCCTCCAATTTATCCTTTTACTCCTTCTCCCCTTGGCAACCATAAGTTTGTTTTCTACATCTGTGTCTCTGCTTCTGTTTTGCAAATAGATTAATTTTACCATTCTTTTAGATTCCACATATAAGCAATATCATATGATACTTGTCTTTCTCTGACTGACTTGCCTCAGTATGACAATCCTGATGCAGTTTCAACATCCAAAAGAACAGCAATGAGTCATTCGTTCCTTGCATTCTCATTATTAGATACAAAATAGATCAATACAAATAAAACTTGCAAGGCTGCTGTGAAAAAGCGAGATCACCACTGGGAGCAGTGGCTTACGTGGGGTGCTATTTAATATTGTCTATTATCACTTTTATTTTTATTTGTTTAGTGCTTACACATTATAGTGCGATACCTTACCTGGTCTTTACAAACACCTATAAGGTAGACAGAGTCAGCGTTACAACCTGGCTGTACTAATGAGGAAACAAGTTTTACCTGAGGTTATACACAGGAAGGAAAGCAGTCCCAGAAGCCCTCCGGTCACCTAGTTCAACGTTGCCTATACTCTTAGAAGCCACAGCCAATGAAACCAGAGAGAAATGATTATTTCTGAATGGTCACAAAATATGGTATATCTCCTGACAGCTCTCTCATAAATGATTTCACAGTGGTGTATTGCTTGATATAACTTAAAAATTTTATTTTCAGCCAGGGTTTATTTCTGTGCTCTTTCTCCATTATCTTTTAAAATTGGGAGAGCAATATGAAAATGTTAAGGCTATGGGGTCACTAAGAACCAGGGTTCAAAATAAAACTGACTTCAGAACTGCTCCCAGTTATATTAGGGTGTGTAAAACACCAAAATCAGATTGATTATATTCTATGCAGCCAAAGATGGAGAAGCTCTATACAGTCAACAAAAACAAGACCAGGAGCTGACTGTGGCTCAGATCGTGAACTCCTTATTACCAAATTCAGACTTAAATTGAAGAAAGTAGGGAAAACAGCTAGACCATTCAGGTATGACCTAAATCAAATCCCTTATGATTATACAATGGAAGTGAGAAATAGATTTAAGGGCCTACATCTGATAGAGTGCCTGATGAACTATGGATGGAGGTTTGTGACATTGCGTGGAAGACAGGGATCAAGACCATCCCCATGGAAAAGAAATGCAAAAAAGCAAAATGGCTGTCTGGGAAGGCCTTACAAATAGCTGTGAAAAGAAGAGAAGTGAAAAGCCAAGGAGAAAAGGAAAGATATAAGCATCTGAATGCAGAGTTCCAAAGAATAGCAAGAAGAGATAAGAAAGCCTTCTTCAGCGATCAATGCAAAGAAATAGAAAAACAACAGAATGGGAAAGACTAGAGATCTCTTCAAGAAAATTAAACATACCAAGGGAACATTTCATGCAAAGATGGACTCGATAAAGGACAGAAGTGGTATGGACCTAACAGAAGCAGAAGATATTAAGAAGAGGTGGCAAGAATACATGGAACAACTGTACAAAAAGACCTTCATGATCCAGATAATCATGATGATGTGATCACTAATCTAGAGCCAGACATCTTGGAATGTGAAGTCAAGTGGGCCTTAGAAAGCATCACTACAAACAAAGCTAGTGGAGGAGATGGAATTCCAGTTGAGCTGTTTCAAATCCTGAAAGATGATGCTGTAAAAGTGCTGCATTCAATATGCCAGCAAATTTGGAAAACTCAGCAGTGGCCACAGGACTGGAAAAGGTCAGTTTTCATTCCAGTCCCAAAGAAAGGCAATGCAAAAGAACTACCGCACAACTGCACTCATCTCACATGCTAGTAAAGTAATGCTCAAAATTCTCCAAGCCAGGCTTCAGCAATACATGAACCGTGAACTTCCTGGTGTTCAAGCTGGTTTTAGAAAAGGCAGAGGAACCAGAGATCAAATTACCAACATCCGCTGGATCATGGAAAAAGCAAGAGAGTTCCAGAAAAACATCTACTTCTGCCTTATTGACTATGCCAAAGCCTTTGACTGTGTGGATCACAGTAAACTGTGGAGAATTCTGAAAGAGATGGGAATACCAGACCACCTGACCTGCCTCTTGAGAAACCTATATGCAAGTCAGGAAGCAACAGTTAGAACTGGACATGGAACAACAGACTGGTTCCAAATAGAAAAGGAGTACATCAAGGCTGTATATTGACCCCTTGCTATTTAACTTCTATGCAGAGTACATCATGAGAAATGCTGGACTGGAAGAAACACAAGCTGGAATCAAGATTGCCGGGAGAAATATCAATAACCTCAGATATGCAGATGACACCACCCTTATGGCAGAAAGTGAAGAGGCACTAAAGGGCCTCTTGATGAAAGTGAAAGAGGAGAGTAAAAAAGTTGGCTTAAAGCTGAACATTCAGAAAACGAAGATCATGGCATCCGGTCCCATCACTTCATGGGAAATAGATGGGGAAACAGTGGAAACAGTGTCAGACTTTATTTTTGGGGCTCCAAAATCACTGCAGATGGTAACTGCAGCCATGAAGTTAAAAGACGCTTACTTCTTGGAAGAAAATTATGACCAACCTAGATAGTATGTTCAAAAGCAGAGACATTACTTTGTCCATCTAGTCAAGGCTATGGTTTTTCCAGTGGTCATGTATGAATGTGAGAGTTGGACTGTGAAGAAGGCTGAGCACTGAAGAATTGATGCTTTTGAACTGTGGTGTTGGAGAAGACTCTTGAGAGTCCCTTGCACTGCAAGGAGATCCATCCAGTCCATTCTGAAGGAGATCAGCCCTGGGATTTCTTTGGAAAGTATGATGCTGAAGCTGAAGCTCCAGTCCTTTGGCCACCTCATGAGAAGAGTTGACTCACTGGAAAAGACTCTGATGCTGGGAGGGATTGGGAGCAGGAGGAGAAGGGGACGACTGAGGATGAGATGGCTGGATGGCATCACGGACTCGATGGACCAGAGTCTGAGTGAACTCCGAGAGATGGTGATGAACAGAGAGGCCTGGCGTGCTGCGATTCATGGGGTTGCAAAGAGTTGGACACGACTGAGCAATTGAGCTGAACTGAACTGAAAACTGACATTTGGTGGAGACTGTTTCGTTTTAAAATTATCTTGTGTTATATTGTGAGGCGAAAAGACCAGGTGGTGAATCAAGGAGTGGAATGAAGACAACCAGTTCCTAACTTGCTCTGTGTCTCTTGACAAGCCATTTAATATCCATACTTTGTTGTCTTCCAAATTGGGAACATCAAATCAAGGGTGAATATCAGGACAGCGATGGCACGGGGCTCTGTGATTTCTAGCAGTCGCCACATAAACTGAAGTAATCTGTGCATGAGCAATTTCCACATAGACACCTGAGGAGGTTGGATTTAAGGGTTCAGGTTCCCACAGATGGATACAGTCTAAGGTACTGAGGTGGATGCTGTATACATAGTTTCATTCACTGGCTGCTTTGGGGCTTTAGGGAATTTTCCTAGGGTTCCTGCTATGGGTATAGCTACTTCTGCAGGTGGATACATATTAATTCTCCCTCTGCGACCTCCAAAGGATTGCTGAGGAAAAGCTTGAGAAACTGGCATCAATTCAGACATAAGGTTTTCCTACACAAGGTCCATAGCCAAGCTCTGGCTGTGCCTTGTTCATCTGGAAACCCTAGGAGGCCTTTTGTAAGGCATTTCTGGCGTATTTTAAATGTGTGCAACCTGAGGGAATAAAGAAATGGAAGTCTAAAGAGACTGTGTGTCTCCTATAACCATATTCTTCTTCATCAAGTTAGCCATGATGTTTATACCCTTAAATAAGAATGTTACAAAATTCCACTGAGAGAGAGAGAATAGTCTCTCGACCCTCCATGATATTAAAGCTTCTCAGAACAATCATTTTAGAATAAAATTTGCTCAGGGACTGATTCATATTTCAAATTTATGGTCCTGTTCTTTACTGATATTCACTGCCTAGGTGATCTCATCTAGTACTGAGATTTTAAGTACTGTCTGTGTGTTCACACTCCCATGTTTATATCTCTGGCCTGGACCTTTCTTCTAAACTTCAGATTGTATTTTCCAGTCACCTACTTTATGCCTCCAAAGCATCTCAAACCTAACATGTCCAAATAGAATTCCTGTTTTTTCCCCTCTAAACCTGTTCTTTTAAAAGCCATCTCCAACTCCATGGATGACACCTTCATTCTAAGTTACTCAATCCAAAAACATGGGATTCTTCTTTTTCCTTCTTTCACAATCCCTATTCAACTTCTCAGCAATACCTATCAGAGTTACTTCCAAAAAAAAAAAAAAAAAGTTTCCAAAATCTGATCACTTTGTGCTAACACCACTACTTGGAGCTGGTCCAAGCCAACGTTGCCCTTCAACTATATTCAGGTCAGTTCAGTCACTCAGTTGTATCCGACTCTTTCATTGCTTTTTAATTTTTTGACTAGGCTGGGTCTTAGTTGCAGCATGTAGGACCTTCACTGTGGTGTATGGGCTCTTAATTTAGGCATGTGGGGTCTCGTTCTCTGACCAGGGATAGAACCTGGGCCCCTGCATTAGGAGGGCAGAGTCTCAGCCACTGGACCACCAAGAAGTTCCCATCTAGATTGTTGTAATTCTGTGTGATCTGTGTGGTCGCCACCATTCTGTGTGGTCTGTGTGATTCTTTAAAAATGTAAATCAGAATCAAACTTTCTGGAATATTCCCAATATATGGACATTAAAACAAAACCCTTACAATAACCTACAATATCCTATAATATGTGCAACTTCCCTCACCTCTCTGTCCTCATTTCTCATTTCTCACCCTCTGTTCTAGGCATAGGGCTACATGGTCTTCCTTCACAATGCCATCTCTGTATTTTTGCTGCCTTTTCCTGAAATGCTCCTTCGCTAGATCATCTCCAAGTGACCTTCTATGTTGTCTTTCAACTTTTGGATTCTGCTAACTGCTTTCTCCCTTCATTGCCACCTTTGGCCTAGGGGTGGTAACAAAAGTCTGGAAAAATACAGTATCACTGGTGGTTCTTCCTAAATCTCATTTTAGTAAATTGTCCTTTTGTAATAAGCTTCCTTTGAATTATTCTAATTTGAATGTGCTGTCTCTTTTCTGTTGTGACCCTGAGTAATGCAATAATTAGTTTTACATTCTGCATTTATTGGTACTGGAAGTGGCCACTGGAAATAGACCTTCTAAATGGGATTCTGACATTAAGTTTCTCCTAAATTCATGGATCACAGGATAATCATTCTACTTGGGGAAAGTGCGTACAGGGGTATTTCTATTACCCAGAGTGTCATGATGGTGGTAGAGAATGATTTACAGATGGAGAGCGTTGCAGTAGGAGATCACTATGGCAACAACAAAGATTATAAAGCATGTGGAATAAGCTGACTTCTTTCCCTCAGGGGCTTACTTAGGGAAAAAAAGAAATTAAGAGATACAAATTTATATAACACATGTGGAAAACAAGAAGGCCACAGTGGAAGCTTTGAAGGAGTTCCTCATCTCCCACTGTTGCAATTTGGCTAAGGCACAAGCCCTGTGATTATAAAAGGTGGGAGATTGCAACATCCATCAAATTCTCAAGTATGTCCCCAGGTTTCTCATTTGAAAGAAGCTGGTAGAAAATCTGAGGCAGGGGATTGGGACATTTGAGCAGACATTGGGCTGAGGACTTTGTTGTTGTTAAGTCACTCATTCATTTCTGACTCTTTGTGACCCCACGGACTGCTGCATGCTAGGCTTCCCTGTCCTTAACTCTCTCTTGTAATTTGTTCAAACTCATGTCCATTTAGTTGGTGATGTCATTCAACCATCCCATTCTCTGTTGCCGCCTTCTCCTTCTGCCCTCAATCTTTCCCAGCATCGGGGTCTTTTCCCATGGGTTGAGGACTCTGATCCTTTAAATTCTCTTGAAATTCTTTTGCCTGAGGAGGTAGTCTCTGCTCCATCTCCTCCCTCTGAATAGTTTTTGCATAAAAATTTTTCAGTGATTTAACCTAAGGCAATTGCCTCATAACCTGATGCTGATTTCCCTTAGGACCCAACCTCACCAACTCTCATTTCTTCTAGACCTATATAATGATAATTATTTTCGAACATAGCACAGTTTGAGAAATTCAAGAGCTGACTCCATGAGAAAGAGCATATAGAAAAGAAAAGAAAAGAAGAGCCAATCAATCTCTATGAGCAGATGTCTGTTTAGTAAAACCATTTGGGAAGACCCTAAGGACCTACCATTCACCAAAGGAGTAAGAAATGCATTGATGTGACAGCAGGTGCTCGAGAAGTTCCATGATGGCTCCTTTTAAGAAAGAGATGAGGATTGGAAAAAGATGGCGGAGGAATAGGATGGGGAGAACACTTTCTCCCTCTCTACCTCATCAAAAGAACATTTCAACGCTGAGCAAATTCCACAAAATAACTTCTGACTGCTGGCAGAGGACATCAGGCATCCAGCAAAGCAGATCATTGGCTTCAAAGCCAGGTAGGAAACACTTTATTTTATTTTAAAGAACGAAGTTATAGACAAAGAAGGTAGGGAGGGAATCTCGGCACGGGAAGAGACTCTTAAAGAGAGGTTCCCTAAAATTGGGGAACTTTCTCACAGCTGTGCATGGGGGAGCCCTGGAAGCACAGAGGGCAACATAACAGGAAGGAAGAATAAATAAATAATTAAAACCAACAGATTACGAATTCAACAGTATAACCCCCAGCGGACAAGCAGCGCAAGCGCCTGCGTCCGGCAGCAGTGGGGGCCGGGCAGGGAGGAGCGCGCCCGCGACAGTGCTTTCTAAGAATTGGGCCGCGGGAGACGTAGGCTGCAGGGCTTTTCTCGAGAATCGGGGCGTAACAGGGCCAGAATCGGGTCCGCGTGTGGATAGAACGATTTATCCCGGACCAACAAACCAGACTGGGGGGTAACTAACACGCGAAACGCCCGAACATAAGACACTGACAGGCCCGCGCACAGGACAAAGGACGGATCGGAAATAGCCGGCTGCAGACCATCCCCCACCAGCGACGGGCAGCCAGAGCCTGAAGCGCTGGAAGAGGGCAGACGCAGCTCAAGAGAGACATTACCTACCAAATTGCAAGCAAGCTTCTTTATTGAGACTTCTGCAACAATAGTCCGCGCCAAACTCCCTACCACTTGGACTTGGAGACCAAACCCCGGCACCCGGAGGGGACTTCCTGAGCGCCAGTCCTGAGCGGCTTAAACCGGGGAATTGCATGAAACATAGGGCAGGCCCCACACGGTTATCCCGTGGATTGGGAAGGGGCAAGCCCAGTGCAGAGCTCATCACCACCCTCCTTGTGGCAAGACAGAAATCAGACACGGAAGAGACCAGCAAACAGAAGAAGTCAAACAGAGGGAACTGCCTTGGAAGTGACCCCACACAGCCCTCAACGACAGAGAAAGCGCCAGATACGCCAGATACGCCGTTCCTACTTTTATGTTCAAAAAAATTTTTTTTTGGGGGGGATGATGTGGAAGAGTGATTTTTTCTTTTTAAGAATTTTGTTTTCTTTCTTTAAAAATTATTTTTTACTTTTTAAATTTGTTTATCCTTTTCTTTTTCATCCTTTTTTCCTAAACTTCCTTAAATTTTTAAGTATTCTATATTTCTAGTTATTATTTTTAGAACCTAATATTACTTAAAAAAAAAAAAACCCTATCGTTTAAGAAAATGCCATATATAGTCTTATTGGTGAAGGAAGTTGTCTTTAAATAATTCTGGAGTCTTTTATTATATTTTACTTTTTTTCTTTTTCTTTTTCTCTATTTTTTTTAAATTTCTCTCTACTTCTTTATCTTCTCTTCAATAATCTATCTTTGAAAATCCAACTTATACTCCAGATTTTTAATCTTGGCATTTTGGTATTTGTTGCCAATTTTGTACTTTCAAAAACCTTAATCCTCAGTACCCAGTTTTACATGAGTGCAAGACTACTGGCTTGACCACTCTCTCCACCTCTGGAATCTCCCTTTTCGCCACCAGGTGGCTTCTGTCTCCTCCCTCCCCCTCCCCCTCTCTACCCAACCCTATGAACCTCTGTGCGTACCAGAAGGAGGAGAACTCTAAGGGAACTGGTCACTGACCGGATCTGTATCCCTCCTTCCCATCTCCCTCTTTTATCCTCCTGTCCATCTCTATCTACTTCCTTCCTCTCCTCTTCCATGTATAACTCTGTGACCACCTCTGAGCGGTCCAGACTTCGGACACACACAAGAAAGTGGTTACGGGCTAACTTGCTTTTCCCTCTTATGATTCCACCTCATCCCATTCCACTCACCTCTACCTACTCCCTCCCTCTTCTCTCCTCCAAGTAACTCACCGATCCTCTAGGGATGACCCTCAAGGTGGAGAAACCTATCATCATTAACCTAGATGTTTTAACATTAGTGCTGAATAGACGGAGAAATCATGAGCCTATTCTAAAAATAAATCTGAAAACCAGAATCAGGAGGCGTAATTCCAAATCCTGAGATCATCAAAGAATTCCTGAATACAGGGTACATTATCCAATTAGAGCTCATCAAACACCTTCATACCTATGCTAAAATTGAGCACTGCCCAAGGGCCAACAAGCTCCAGAGCAAGACATACCACGCAAATTCTCCAGCAACACAAGAACAAGCCCCTGAGCTTCAATACACAGGTAACTCAAAATATTCCAAAACCACTGACGTCGCATAACCCATTACTTCACACATCACAGCACTCCAGAGAGGAAATCCAGATCCACCCACCAGAGCTCCAACATAAGCCTCCCTGATCAAGAAACTTTGACAAGCCACTGATATAACCCCAAACACAGAGAGGAAACTCTATAATAAAGAGAACTCCACAAATTCCCAGAATATAGAAAAGCCACCCCCAAACGCAGCAATATAACCAGGATGAAGAGACAGAGGAATACCCAGCAGGTAAAGGAACAGGAGATATGTCCACCAAACCAAACAAAAGAGGAAAAGATAGGGAATCTACCTGAGAAAGAATTCCGAATACTGATAGTGAAAATGATCCAAAATCTTGAAATCAAAGTGGAATCACAGATAAATAGCCTAGGGTCAAGGATTGAGAAGATGCAAGAAAGGTTTAACAAGGACCTAGAAGAAATAAAAAGAGTCAACATATAATGAATAATGCCATAAATGAGATCAGAAACACTCTGGAGGCTACAAATAGTAGAATATCGGAGGCAGAAGATAGGATTAGTGAAATAGAAGATAGAATGGTAGAAATAAATGAATCAGCGAGGGAAAAAGAAAGGCGAATTAAAAGAAATGAGGACAACCTCAGAGACCTCCAAGACAATATGAAACGCTCCAACATTCGAATTATAGGAGTCCCAGAAGAAGAAGACAAAAAGAAAGACCATGAGAAAATACTTGAGGAGATAATAGTTGAAAACTTCCCTAAAATGGGGAAGGAAATAATCACCCAAGTCCAAGAAACCCAGAGAGTGCCAAACAGGATAAACCCAAGGCAGAAACACCCCAAGACATATTTTAATCAAACTAACAAAGACCAAACACAAAGAACAAATATTAAAAGCAGTAAGGGAAAAACAACAAATAACACACAAGGGGATCCCCATAAGAATAACTGCAGATCTTTCAATAGAAACTCTTCAGGCCAGGAGGGAATGGCAAGACATACTTAAAGTGATGAAAGATAATAACCTTCAGCCAAGACTACTGTACGCAGCAAGGATCTCATTCAAATATGAAGGAGAAATCAAAAGCTTTACAGACAAGCAAAAGCTGAGAGAATTCAGCACCACCAATCCAGCTCTCCAACAAATACTAAAGGATAGACTTTAGAAAGGAAACACAAAAAGGACGTATAAACCCGAACCCAAAACAATAAAGTAAATGGCAACAGGAGCATACTTATCAATAATTACCTTAAATGTAAATGGGTTGAATGCCCCAACCAAAAGGCAAAGACTGGCTGAATGGATACAAAAACAAGATCCCTATATATGCTGCTTACAAGAGACCCACCTCAAAACAACGGACACATACAGACTAAAAGTGAAGGGCTGGAAAAAGATATTCCATGCAAATAAAGACCAAAGAAAGCAGGAGTAGCAATACTCATATCCGATAAAATAGACTTTAAAACAAAGGCTGTGAAAAGGGACAAAGAAGGCCACTACATAATGATTAAAGGATCGATCCAAGAAGAAGATATAACAATTATAAATATATATGCACCCAACATAGGAGCACCGCAATATGTAAGACAATTGCTAACAAGCATGAAAGGGGAAATTAATAATAACACAATAATAGTGGGAGACTTTAATACCCCACTCACACCTATGGACAGATCAACTAAACAGAAAATTAACAAAGAAACGCAAACGTTAAATGATACAATAGACCAGTTAGACCTAATTGATATCTATAGGACATTTCACCCCAAAACAATGATTTTCACCTTTTACTCAAGTGCACACGGAACCTTCTCCAGAATAGATCACATTCTGGGTCATAAATCTAACCTTGATAAATTCAAAAAAATTGAAATTATTCCAAGCATCTTCTCTGACCATAATGCACTAAGGTTAGATCTCAATTATAGGAGAAAAACTATTAAAAATTCCAACATTTGGAGGCTGAACAACACCCTTCTGAATAATCAACAAATCACAGAAGAAATCAAAAGAAATCAAAATATGCATCGAAACAAATGAAAATGAAAACACAACTACACAGAACCTTTGGGACACTATAAAAGCAGTCCTAAGAGGAAAGTTCATAGCAATACAGGCATACCTCAAGAAACAAGAAAAAAGTCAAATAAATAACCTAACTCTACACCTAAAGCAACTAGAAAAGGAAGAAATAGAGAACCCCAGAGTTAGTAGAAGGAAAGAAATCCTAAAAATTAGGGCAGAAATAAATGCAAAAGAAACAAAAGAGACCATAGCAAAAATCAACAAAGCAAAAGCTGGTTCTTTGAAAGGATAAATAAAATTGACAAACCGTTAGCCAGACTCATCAAGAAACAAAGAAAAAAATCAAATCAACAAAATTAGAAATGAAAATGGAGAGATCACGACAGACAACTCAGAAATACAAAGAATCATAAGAGACTACTATCAGCAATTATATGCCAATAAAATGGACAACTTGGAAGAAATGGACAAATTCTTAGAAAAGTACAATTTTCCAAAACTGAACCAGGAAGAAATAGAAAATCTTAACAGACCCATCACAAGCACGGAAATTGAAACTGTAATCAGAAATCTTCCAGCAAACAAAAGCCCAGGTCCAGACGGCTTCACAGCTGAATTCTACCAAAAATTCCGAGAAGAGCTAACACCTATCTTACTGAAACTATTCCAGAAAATTGCAGAGGAAGGTAAACTTCCAAACTCATTCTATGAGGCCTCCATCACCCTAATACCAAAACCTGACAAAGACGCCACAAAAAAGAAAACTACAGGCCAATATCACTGATGAACATAGATGCAAAAATCCTCAACAAAATCCTAGCAATCAGAATCCAGCAATACATTAAAAAGATCATACACCATGACCAAGTGGGCTTTATCCCAGGGATGCAAGGATTCTTCAATATCCGCAAGTCAATCAATGTAATTCATCACATTAACAAACTGAGAAATAAAAATCATATGATTATCTCAATAGATGCAGAAAAAGCCTTTGACAAAATTCAGCATCCATTTATGATAAAAACTCTCCAGAAAGCAGGACTGGAAGGAACATACCTCAATATAATAAAAGCTATATATGACAAACCCACAGCTCACATTATCCTCAATGGCGAAAAATTGAAACCATTTCCCCTAAAGTCAGGAACAAGACAAGGGTGTCCACTTTCACCACTACTCTTCAACATCGTACTGGAAGTTTTGGCCACAGCAATCAGAGCAGAAAAAGAAATACAAGGAATCCAAATTGGAAAAGAAGAAGTAAAACTCTCATTGTTTGCAGATGACATGATCCTCTACATAGAAAATCCTAAAGACTCGACCAGAAAACTACTAGAGCTAATCAGTGAATATAGTAAAGTAGCAGGATATAAAATCAACACTCAGAAATCCCTTGCATTCCTATACACTAATAACGAGAAAGTAGAAAAAGAAGTCAAGGAAACAATTCCATTCACCATTGCAACGAAAAGACTAAAATACTTAGGAATATTCCTACCTAAAGAAACTAAAGACCTATATATCGAAAACTATAAAACACTGATTAAAGAAATCAAAGAGGACACTAATAGATGGAGGAATATACCATGCTCATGGGTTGGAAGAATCAATATAGTGAAAATGAGTATACTACCCAAAGCAATCTACAGATTCAATGCAATTCCCATCAAGCTACCAGCAGTATTTTTCTCAGAACTAGATCAAATAATCTCAAGATTTGTATGGAAATACAAAAAACCTCGAATAGCCAAAGCAATCTTGAGAAAGAAAAATGGAACTGGAGGCATCAACTTGCCTGACTTCAGGCTCTACTACAAAGCCACAGTCATTAAGACGGTATGGTACTGGCACAAAGACAGAAATATAGATCAATGGAACAAAATCGAAAGCCCTGAGATTAACCCACATACCTATGGACACCTTATCTTCGACAAAGGAGGCAAGAATATACAATGGAGTAAAGATAGTCTCTTTAACAGGTGGTGCTGGGAAAACTGGTCAACCACTTGTAAAAGAATGAAACTAGACCCCTCTCTAACACCATACACAAAAATAAACTCAAAATGGATTAAAGATCTAAATGTAAGACCAGAAACCATAAAACTCCTAGAGGAGAACATAGGCAAAACACTCTCCGACATAAATCACAGCAGGATCTTCTATGATCCAACTCCCAGTATACTGGAAATAAAAGCAAAGATAAACAAATGGGATCTAATTAAAATTAAAAGCTTCTGCACAACAAAGGAAACCATAAGCAAGGTGAAAAGACAGCTTTCTGAATGGGAGAAAACAATAGCAAATGAAACAACTGACAAGCAACTAATCTCAAAGATATACAAGCAACTTATGCAGCTCAATTCCAGAAAAATAAATGATCCAATCAAAAAATGGGCCAAAGAACTAAATAGGCATTTCTCCAAAGAAGACATACGGATGGCTAACAAACACATGAAAAGATGCTCAACATCACTCACTATCAGAGAAATGCAAATCAAGACCACAATGAGGTACCATTTCACACCAGTCAGAATGGCTGCGATCCAAAAGTCTACAAGCAATAAATGCTGGAGAGGGTGTGGAGAAAAGGGAACCCTCTTACACTGCTGGTGGGAATGCAAACTAGTACAGCCATTATGGAAAACAGTGTGGAGATTCCTTAAAAAATTGCAAATAGAACTGCCTTATGACCCAGCAATCCCACTGCTGGGCATACACACTGAGGAAACCAGAATTGAAAGAGACACATGTACCCCAATGTTCACTGCAGCGCTGTTTATAATAGCCAGGTCATGGAAGCAACCTAGATGTCCATCAGCAGATGAATGGATAAGAAAGCTGTGGTTCATATACACTATGGAATACTACTCAGCCCTTAAAAAGAATAAATTTGACTCAGTTCTAATGAGATGGATGGAGTTGGAACCGATTATACAGAGTGAAGTAAGCCAGAAAGAAAAACACCAATACAGTATACTGACACATATATATGGAATTTAGAAGACAGTAATGATGACTCTATATGTGAGACAACAAGAGACACAGAGGTGTAGAGTGGACTTTTGGACTCTGAGGGAGAGGGAAAGGGTGGGATGGTATGGGAGAATGGCAATGAAACATGTATATTTTCCTGTAAGAAACGCAACGCTAATCTATGTTCAATGTAGGATGCAGGGAGGCATGGGGCTGATGCACAGGATGATTCAAGTAGAGGATGGGGGGTGGGAGGTGGGAGGGGGATTCGGCATTGGGCGATTGTGTTCACCTATGGCTGATTCGTGTCAACGTATGGCAAAACAAATACAGTATTGTAATTTAAAAAAATAAAAAAATAAAATAAAAATAAAATAAAAAAAATTAAAAATATATATTAAAAAAAAAAAAAGAAAGAGATGATGGAGAGGATGATGCACTGTAAGGAGTTCATTGATCGCAGAGTGAATAGTGAAAATCTTAGGTTTGTAGAGGATGTTTAATAGCAATTAACTGTCAGAGACAAGCTGAGTGTTATAAGAAATTGTAGGATTTGAATGATAAGCACAGAATTTGGACCTAAGGGATCCGTGACAATACTTGTTTGTTGAGGGAGTTCCCTAGGGAGCATTCTATTAATGGGTTATTTGACATATATAAGTGGAAAAATTATTGGTCCAAAGTACAGAAACCCAACTTGAATCTTTGAGGTGAATTTCATGCCTTCCTATTCAGGTGCAAATAGAACTGCCTTATGATCCAGCAATCCCACTGCTGGGTATACACATCGAGGAAACCAGAATTGACAGAGACATGTATACCCCAATGTTCATTGCAGAACTGTTTATAATAGCCAGGACATGGAAGCAACCTAGATGTCCATCAAGAAATGAATGCTTAAGAAAGCTGTGGTACCTATACACAATGGAATACACTCAGCCATTAAAAAAAACACATTTGAACCAGTTCTAATGAGGTGGATGAAACTGGAGCTGATTATACAGAGTGAAGTAAGCCAGAAAGAAAAACACCAATACAGTATACTGCTACTGCTAAGTCACTTCAGTTGTGTCTGACTCTGTGCAACCCCACAGATGGCAGCCTACCAGGCTCCCCCTTTCCTGGGATTCTCCAAGCAAGAACACTGGAGTGGGCTTCCATTTCCTTCTCCAGTGTATGAAAGTGAAAAGTGAAAGTGAAGTCGCTCAGTCGTGTCTGACTCTTGGCAACCCCATGGACTGTAGCCTACCAGGCTCCTCCATCCATGGGATTTTCCAGGCAGGAGTACTGGAGTGGGGTGCCATTGCCTTCTCCACAATACAGTATACTAACACATATATATGGAATTTAGAAAGATGGTAATGATAACCCTGTATGTGAGACAGCAAAAGAGACACAAATGTAAAGAACAGACTTTTGGACTCTGGGAGAGGGAGAGGGTGGGATGATTTGGGAGAATGGCATTGAAACATGTATACTATCGTGTAAGAAACGAATTGCTACTCTAAGTTCGGTGCAGGATACAGGATGCTTGGGGCTGGTGCAGTGGGATGACCCGGAGGGATGGTGTGGGGAGAGTGGTGGAAGTGGGGTTCAGAATTGGGAACTCATGTACACCTATGGTGGATTCATGTCAATGTAGGGCAAAACCAATACAGTATTGTAAAGAAAAAAATAATAATAATAAAGCTAAAATTAAAAAAATAAATAAATAAACTGATTGATACACCTGAAATCTGTTAACTGAGGAGTAGCCTAGGTTCTCCTCCTTTTGGGGAGGTGCTGCACTGTGCCACATATGGAAATTCCCCCACCAGGGGTCAAACCCATACCCCCTGCAGTTAAGGGTAGAGTCTTAGCCACTGCTCCACCAAGGAAGTCCTCCAGGCCTCTCTGAGGAAAGACACTGTCATATGGACTTATCAGTCCTGCAAGTCTCTTCCCAAAACTTCCTTGGGAACTCTGAAACCATTTATTATGGTGACTGTGTGCTGAGCAAATGATGAATGCCCACACTTTCCGGGGGTACTAGACATTGTGTATAAACTAAAGCAAATTCCCTAAGACTAAATAGCTTTGTGTCTTAGTGAGCAGGGATAGAAGCCAGTTAATAGATGCAGTCTTGGCCCACATCTATTAGTAGTTCTTGGAAGACTGGGGATAAATATACTACTTTTAATTCCTTATCTAGAAAGTTTAAGATAATTAATTTATTTAGGAAGAGAAAGAAAATCCCTATATTGGTATGCTTACCTATGAAGCGGGCAATATTATGATAGAAAAGATCAAGTAGAAATGCCTGAAATGGGCTCCCTGCCTCCATGAATAAGATGATTAACCAAAACCAGTATCTCATTCCTGGGGGTATTATAGATTAGTGTCACTATCACAATTTTGAGAAATGAAATGGTAGTTTTACTTACCATGTATTATTTAACATGTCTATTTGGCTGGTATATATCATGGAGACTAATAATTAACTATAGGGATGAGTTTGAGCAAACTCAGGGAGGTAGTGAAGGAGAGGGAAGGCTATGTGCTGCAGTTCATGGGGTCACAAAGAGTTGGACATGACTTAGCAACTAAACAGCACCAACAGTAGCAAACATAATCATGTGGTGATTTTATTTGCAGCTGTCTCATCATTCCATTTCAATCAGTGAGGAAAATCAGAAGCAGTGTGCATCTGCATGACAGGGACTAGAGTATAGGGTTACTACCTGGCCCAGGTGTTATGTGGACCATGCTCTATGTTATAATATAATCTAGACGGACCTTGGTCATCTTACTATTTCACCAAACATCTCACCCATCTACTACATAAAGACAACATTGTTAACTGGGTCTAGTAAGTAGAAGCAGCAAGCAGTCTAGATATCATAAAAGGCTGCATTCTAAAAGGCGGGAATAAAAACTATGAAATGTGAGAGTCTGAAATATGAGTGGTCCAGTAGGCATAATGTGACCTTTTTTCTGAAGTCAGGAACAAGTTGCTACACCTTACATGGAACTCATCACTTAAAAAAAAAGGTATTATACCTAGGACCAGTCAGGAATTTGCAGGCAACACATTTGTTTTGGTATAATCTTATTACCCATGTATGGGTAATATTTAAGGTTACAAGTTTTGAGAGGGAAAACTTTAGGAAGAATGGGCTCTGTAGTGAGTCTAGACTGCAATGGAGGCTGCTCTGCTATCTGGGCCTCATAATATGGGACACTATAAATAAAGGAAGAATTTATGGCAGATGGAGATGCTCTTTAAGCCTCTGGCAAATTCAGTAGGAAGATCAACGGTATATATACCCAGGGCTCTGGAATAAGGCCATGTCCTTCTTCACTGACAACTATTTTCCATTTGCAAAGCAGCTCCTGGCTTGCTACCAGACACTAAACACTTTAACATGCAAAGTAAAATGACTATGAAATCTGAAATTTCCATTATATCTGAAGTATTATTTGATACACATAAATTAACATTGGACATAAACAATAATATTATACTATAAAATTGGAATAGCATATACAAGTCTAGTCCCAAGCATATTCAATCAGCTGCGGAAGTCAGTGGCTCAGACTCAATATTGTACCTGCCTCCATTGCTTTGCTATCTTTTACTCATTCACATCTATGACTTCATGGAGAGTTCAAAATGACTAGTGAGCTGTGGAAGCAAAAGCATGGGTCTGATTTTGCTGGCATCAGCTGAAGGACAGACTTTGCATAACAATCACACTCAGTGGGAACCTTGAAAGACAGTATGATGGAGCTATTATCACTCCATGCAAATACATCTGCCAATGGGACTTCATGTGTCTCCTGAGATGAGAATATGTATTTTTTAACTGGATGAAGGACAGGAATGTGTAACCGGCAAAACACATAGGGTGTGCTGAATAACTCTCATGTGAAACTGAAGATCAAATTTCCACCTTCTGAATTTCCATCTCTGTCCAGGGAGATTGATTTGTGTGGCTACATCACACGCCTCTCTGATGTTCACTTTAATAAGGCCAATAGGGATCGTAGATAGATCAGAACTAGACGGAGGTCAGTGTGTTGATTCCCTTGGCTCCTTTCTTGAAAGTTCACTTTGAACTCGCTGCGTCTCTTGACTCCACATCACTGTTTATTTCAAGGTTACTGTTTCTACATGAGTCTCTTCTTTCATAATCTGGTAACTAGTCTTTTCCTTGTCCTCGTGGGCCTGTGGGTGATAACAGCACTGTTCGACCCAACTCTGAGTTGATGAACTCTTGTGGTTCTGATCCACCCCACCTACAGCTTTGTAAATAGAACCTTAATTTTAAAAAATCCTCTAAAATTTTCCAATTTGAGAGTACCATCTGTTTCCTATTGGGAAATACACCTCATGCAGTCATCTTTCCTCTCAGCTACACACTGTTTATTATTTAGAGCTCAAGCATTTGCAAGTGACAAAAATATCCAGCTAACCTTGCTGAAGCTAAAAAGCATAGGAATTTATTAGCTTGCATCACTAGAAAGTCCAAGGGATAATGATTCTGCTTTTAGGCATGGTTGAATTCAAGAGCTCAGAGGATTCTGGCAGGGCTCTTTCCTCTTGACTTTTCTTTATGTTCCTTTTAGGCAAGTCCTTTCCATAAGGTGACAAATATGGACCCTGGCAGTGGTGGCTTATAGAGGCTTCACAGACTGCAATCCCAGAAGAAAGAGCCTGAGATACTACAAGTGTCCTACCCCTTGTCATGATGTTACTTCAGTGGGGAACTGCTGGGTGACTCTGAGGTGACTTCCCTGGCTATCACACAGGCAGTCACACAGAATAAATGACGAAACCAGTGCAGCTTGACCGAGGGGGTGGTTGTGAATAGAAAAAAACATCGCCGGGCTCAAAGGAATACCATCTCCTCATCCTTAATTGGAGCTTCTTCTCTTTGAAGTAGTATAGACTTGAAAACAAGAAAGGATGCTAATTATAGAGTAGGGCAAACTGAAAGCCACCTTCTTGCTAGAATGCAGCATCACTTGTCTGCCTCAGAAGAAAAGCTGATTTAGCAAATCCTTTTGGAAAGGCTTCTCAGCCTCTGTCTGATTGCCAAGTTCAATAACATTATAAAGAGGGATTCTCTCGGGTAAACGATGAGGTAGATCTGTTCTAAGATCTTTTTTTTGTAAAAGGCAAGAAGGCCTTTTGGCAATATTGTTTTTCTTCTTTGGCATCCCATGCTGCAAATATGACTTTGAGCAGTTTGTGTGACCTGTTAGGATGAGGAGGACTGGAGGGATTGTCTGGGATGGAGCCTAAATTCCACCCTCCATAATACAGAATACACAATACACCTGGATTGTAGCAGCAGAGGGAACAGATAGGTAGGGTGGAGTGAGTTCTTGAAGGGAACAGCCCCCATTAATGTAATTAGCAGAGCCATTGAAAACCTTGGGGTTTCCTATTAAAGTGGGATGTGAGAGTGGCAGGCATGGAAAATAATTTTGGCCGTGGTGTTAGTAGACTGGCGGGAATGGGAAAGAGGTTATTGCTGTCTAGGAAAAGAGTGCCGGGGGGTCTAGACGAGGGAATTAACAGTTTATTAGAGAGAACGTAAGACAAAGAGGTAAAGAAATTGCTCTGTGCTGAAAACAGAGTAATATGTGCTAAGCGATGGTAGACAGAATTCATTTGCCTCTTAAATTCCTGTTTGCACACATCAAGCCAGGAATCCAAGTCCTAAAGATATACACACTGCATCTTTCACTGAAACTGTAATAATTTGTGACCAGAGATTTTGGCATATTTTACTCAACAGATGTTTGTTAAATTCTTTATTTATTACTATGTATTTAGTACCTACTAGGACAGGTAGCATAGTGACACAAAAGAAAAGTGTGAGTTTTGGTGTTTGGTAAGATGGGTCATAAATACCTATTCTGTCAATTACTAGCTTTGTGTTTTTGGCCAAATAGCTGAACTTCATGTCTTAAATGCAGAACATAATTCCTACTTCATAGGATTGCTGTGGGTATTAAATTAAAGAGTGTGTACAAAGCATCTTCCCAGGTGGCGCCAGTAGTAAAGAACCCACCTGCCAATGCAGGAGATGTATGAGGCAGGCATTCGGTCCCTGGGTTGGGAAGATATCCTGGAGGAGGCCACAGCAACCTGCTCCAGTATTCTTGCCTCAAGAATCCCTATGGACAGAGGAGCCTGGCAGGCTACAATCCATAGGCTTGCAGAGTCAGACACAATTGAAATGACTTAACATGCATGCACAAAGCAGCTGGCACAATAATTACTCAGCAAAAGGTTGTTGATATTATTACTGATTCCTTAATGAGAAAGGACCTGCTAAAACCAAGATGTTATCATAGTTAGTTGACATGTATATCAATATTTATTCCCATGTCTCTCCCACAGCCTTAAATTGAGCCTGGTAAGGTTGACAGTTTTACTTTTGTAGCCTAGTTAGGAAAAGGGTTTGTGACTTTTCTGTGGTCTTGTTTAATCCCCCATTGGGATTAAAGGGTGATATATGTTTTGTCTGTCAGTGTGGCTCACAAACTGCACCAGAGGGAACATACACTACCTCTGCTAAGAACTCAAGCTGTGGACTGCAGCTTCTGGTTGCCAGCATGGATTTATTTGTTTCTATTTATCCCGATATGTTCATTATGTTCATTATATGTTCATTATAGCTCAATATGTTCGTTGCATAGTTAAATATCTGTGACACTTGACCTCTGACCTCCCCTCATCTTGCCACCAGTTAAAACTGCTGTTGCAGAACTAGTTGTTGTTTTATTGTTGCTGTTGTTATACCAGCGGATGAGAGAGACACACTTAAATGGCATATTTGTTCCCTTATTTTAATGGAGAGAGTTAGCTAGGAGGATGGAGCTACAGCAACCAGTTACACAAGCATGCCAGCAGAAGGAAATGTCTGAGTTATGGGGAAGTATCTCTATTTTAACTTTTAGGTATACTATTTAAAAAGTGGTTACAGGAAATCATGTTCACCCTTGACTATTGGATATCTCTGGATAGTATTTCAGTTTAAAATTTGACTTACTGAAATTGTATTTTGAAAGTTGGAGCTTAGAACTGAAGAAAATGTATGGATGTGAGAGTTGGACTATAAAGAAAGCTGAGAGCTGAAGAATTGATGCTTTTGAACTGTGGTGTTGGAGAAGACTCTTGACAGTCCCTTGGACTGCAAGGAGATCCAACCAGTCCATCCTAAAGGAGATCAGTCCAGGGTGTTCATTGGAAGGACTGATGCTGAAGCTGAAACTCCAATACTTTGGCCACCTCATGCGAAGAGTTGACTCACTGGAAAAGACCCTGATGCTGGGAGGGATTGGGGGCAGGAGGAGAAGGGGACGACAGAGGATGAGATGGCTGGATGGCATCACTGACTCGATGGACATGAGTTTGAGTGAACTCCGGGAGTTGGTGATGGACAGGGAGGCCTGGTGTGTTGAGAATCATGGGGTCGCAAAGAGTCGGGCACGACTGAACGACTGAACTGAACTGAACTGAATGCTTTTCTTGGTCATTTAAATGTATGGTGGCTGGTGTTTGTGGATATATTCATTTTGCAAATGCTCTCTTTGCTCTTTTGCTAATTCTAATTCAGAGTTACGAATCCTGCTTTCATTTTCTTCTCCGTTACTTTGTGCTTGCAACTTCTTTCTGATATTCCTAGGTATGAAAAAGAGAAATCTTGAGATATGCAGCAAAACATACCAAACAGAAACATAGTTGTGCAAAGCAGAAAGACCTCATTAAAGTAACGTTGTTTTTTTAAAGTTACTTAAAAATCAAGAATGACCTTATAAATAATAATAAATATAATAAAAGATATAATAATAAATTTAATAAAAGACTGACCTTATAAAACTCAAAGCATTTTTTGTTTTAATGAATATGTTTATTTCTTTGTTTGAAACTTCCATACTGGCCATTTTCAGGCTGCAAAGAAGAGAAGCATGCTTAGGGTATCACAGATCACAGTGTTTATTGGGAAAGGATATTGAAGTCTATGCAAAATCACTAAAAATACTAAAAGCTTGGCTGACCTGGTCGTTGGTCAGATTTTAAGAGTTTGTGCCTATAAATGTTCCATTACTGTGGTGTCTCAAATACCTCATCTCTATTACTATTGCTTCTACTTCTCCTGCCAGGAAGGACCAGTTGAGCCTATGAAACTCAAGTTTTGTGAGTTTAATCCTGTAAACAGAGAGAGTCACTGAGACAGACTGTGGGACAGAAACTGAGAGAGGAGATGTGGTTCAGTGCCCCTTGTGAACACCTCTTCTGCATCAGAACACCTGGTCCACCTGTGGCTCAAGTGCCATTCTTTGGTCCAATCAGCTGTGGCCAGATGAGCAGGATCACATATATAAAGCATGAAATCGCCATGCCTGAAGGTCCATCTGGTACAAATTACGGTGTGTTGCGTCTATTACCTCTTTCTTAGCAGAGGACATCATCATGGCAAACCTTCAACGTAAAATACAGTTCTCTGGAGCATACATCATAACTCAAAATGCAGAATCTAGAAACTTCAAAGAACTTAAAAATATACCCTGCTTTATACCCGTTAAGATGACTTTTATTAAAAAACCAGGAAATAGCAAGCGCTGGCAAGGATGTAGAGAAATTGGAACTTTTATACACTGTAATTGGGAATGTAAAAGTTGCTATGAAAAACAATACCATGGTTCCGCTAAATAATTAAAAATAGAACTGTCATATGATCCAGCAATCGGACTTCTGGTTGTATATACAAAAGAACCTAAAACAGAAGCTCAAAGAAATCTGTGCACTCATGTTCACAGCAGCACTAGTAATAATAGCCAAAAGGGGGAAGCAACCCAGGTGTTTATCAACGGATGATTGGATAAGCAAAATGCAGAATATTCAGACAGTGGAATATTATTCAGCCTTGAAAAGAAAAGGATTTTGACACATGCTATCACATGGATGAAACTTGAGGATATCTTGCTAAGTGAAATAAGCCCGTCACAAAAGAACTGTACTGTATCATTCAGTTCCTATGAGGTACCTACCGTGATCGCATTCACAGAAAGAGAGTAGGATGGTGGTGGCTGGGGTAGGAGGGAAGGGAAAAGAATGAGAAGTTGTTATTGAATGGATGCAGTTTCAGTTTCACAAGATGAAAAGATTTCTGGAGGTGGAGGGTGATGATGGTTGCACAATGATATGCGTATAGTTAATGCTACTGAGCTGTGTACTTGAAAATGGTTATGGTAGTAAATTTTATGTAAAAATTTTTGAAATAGCAAAGTACTCCCCACATACCCATAAGGCATGCCGCCCCCCACCCCCGACACACAATATCATACCTAGGGAAGAATTAACCCGGAGTAGTTATAAAGTGTGAAATCTCTATAACCTGCCTGTGTATGTGTTGGTTGCTCAGTCATGTCTAACTCCTTGTGACCCCATGGACTGTAACTTGTCAGGCTCCTCTATCCAGGAAAGATTACTGGAGTGGGTTGCCATGCCCATCTCCAGGGGATCTTCCCAACCCAAGGACTGAATCCAAGTTTCCCTCATTGCAGGTGAATTCTTTACCATCTGAGGCACCAAGGAAGTCTGTAACCAGGCTGCCTGTGCTCAAATCCTGTCTTTAACTTCTGACAGCTATGTGATTCTAGACAGCTTAACCTCTCTGGACTTCAGTTTCTTCACCTGTAAAGGAGGATAATAATACTATTTAACTCATAAGAGAAATCATGAGGATTACATGAATTCATACAGCACTTAGAATAAGGCCTGGAACATGCTATGTGGTCAAGAAATGATAACTATTCTATTTGGGTCTGCATAAAAACGCAATACGTTCAGTTTGTTTAGTCATTCAGTCATGTCTGATTCTTTGCGACTCCATGGACTGCAGCATGCCAGGCTTCCCTGTCCATCACCATCTCCCAGAGCTTACACAAACTCATGTCCATCGAGACAGTGATGCCATCTAACCATCTCATACTCTGTTGTCTTCTCTTTCTGCCTTCAGTCTTTCCTAGCATCAGGGTCTTTTCCGATGAGTCAACTCTTCACATGAGGTGGCCAAAGTATTGGAGTTTCAGCTTCAGTATCAGTCCTTCCATGAATATTCAGGACTGATCTCCTTTAACATAGATTGGTTGGATCTCCTTGCTGTCCAAGGGAATCTCAAGAGTCTTTTCCAACACCACAGTTCAAAAGCATCAGTTCTTTGGTGCTCAGCCATCTTTATGGGCCAACTCTCACATCCATACACGACTACTGGAAAAACCATAGCCTTGACTAAATGGACCTTTGTTGGCAAAATAATGTCTCTGCTTTTTAATATGCCATCTAGGATGGTCATAGCTTTTCTTCCAGGGAGTAATCATCTTTTAATTTCATGGCTGCAGTCATCATCTGCAGTGATTTTAGAGACCCCCCCCCCAATAAATTCAGCCACTGTTTCCACTGTTTTCCCATCTATTTGCCATGAAGTCATAGGACCAGATGCCGTTATCTTAATTTTCTGAATGTTGAGTTTTAAGCCAACTTTTTCTCTCTCCTCTTTCACTTTCATCAAGAGGCTCTTTAGTTCTTCTTCGCTTTCTGCCATAAGGGTGGTGTCATCTGTGTATCTGAAGTTATCGATATTTTTCCAGGCAACCTTGATTCCAGCTTGTGCTTCATCCAGCCCGGCATTTTGCTTGATGTTCTCTACTTATAAGTTAAATAAGTGTGGTGACAATATACAGCCTTGACATATTCCTGTCCTGATTTGGAACCAGTCTGTTGTTTCATGTCCGGTTCTAAATGTTCCTTCTTGACGTACATACAGATTTCTCAGGAGGCAGGTAAGGTAGTCTGGTATTCCCATCTCTTTTAGAATTTTCCACAGTTTGTTTTGATCCACACAGTCAAAGGCTTTGGCGTAGTCAATAAAACTGAAGTAGATGTTTTTTGAAATTTTCTTGCTTTATCTATGATCCAACGGACATTGGCAATTTGATCTCTGGTTCCTCTGTCTTTTAACTAAGTCCAGCTTGAATATCTGGAAGTTCACAGTTCATGTACTGTTTGAAGCCTTGCAATACTTTATTGAGTATATAAAGATGAATGATTTTGGTTAAGTGCAAATTGCTTTTCAACTTGAAATAAGGAATTTCTAATTTCCCTGTTTCTAAATAAAGAATTTTCTAATCATGTTAATATTTTAAATGTGAAAGAACAAAATTCTTTGCTTTGGGAACACAATGGGTTGGTTTCTTTAGGTCAGAAATGTCCACATATATACCCAGGTATTATATTCTAAGTAATGTGTCTTTTGTTCATGATTATTTACAGTGTTGCCATTCTCTTAAAGAAAGTGTATTTCTACATTGGATATTTTGCTTTCTCAGCTTCAAACATTAGATTTTTTCCAGCTTTTCTTTCTCAATAATTCTGGATTTGTATTTATTGTAGAATGATTTAGTGAGTTTCAGAAACATGGCTGGGCATATCTAATTTTGCAAACTAGACTAGGCTAGATACAGAAGGATCATATTTACATAATGGCCAAGTACAGCTAAACTTAAAGCATTTTCCTTTGTATAACAATGACATTCAAATCATTATGCCACTCACAATATAGCCATAATCTAACTCAGTCAGGAGGCTTAGTTAAATATAACACACTGTGATCCTTTTCGCCCTCAACATACCCAAGGAGGGTCTTGTTTTCCAACTTTTTCATGTCACCCTCCATACAGGGCATCTCAAGTGACTATGTGTGTTTGAGCTTGTTTATGTGTATGAGATTCTAATGTGAAACTAAGTAAGCCATTTTCCTGGTTTGTTTTTATGTCATTGCAACTATTTTCTCAATCTGTATTATTATTGATGCAATTTAAATGATCTTTAAGAGTTTAGTAAATATGCATGTATAACCTGTAACAACAGCGATTTGTATCAACGTTTATTATGGTTTTAGAACAAGTGTCATGTGATTTCAAAATTGCCTTTTTAATTATGTATATTGAGGAAACAGATATTGTCCTGGCTGTTACAATAACATATTTTCAACAGTATATGAAAAATCTAAAATTATACATCTATGTTGTGTTCTTTTTCCCTTGAATAATAGCTATAAGATTGAAATTTGGCACCTCAGTTTTCATTCCAGTCCCAGAGAAAGGCGATGCCAAAGAATGCTCAAACTATCACACAATTACACTCATCTTACACACTAGTAAAGTAATGCTCAAAATTCTCCAAGCCAGGCTTCAGCAATCCATGAACCTAGAACGTCCAGATGTTCAAGCTGGTTTTCGAAAAGGCAGAAGAACCAGAGACCAAATTGCTAAACATCTGCTGGATCATCAAAAAAGCAAGAGTTCCAAAAAAATATCTATTTCTGCTTTATTAACTATGCCAAAGCCTTTGACTGTGTGGATCACAATTAATTGTGGAAAATTCTGAAAGATATGGGAATACCAGACCACCTGACCTGCCTCTTGAGAAATCTGTATGCAAGTCAGGAAGCAATAGTTAGAACTGGACATGGAACAACAGACTGGTTCCAAATAGGAAAAGGAGTACATCAAGGCTGTATATTGTCACCCTGCTTATTTAACTTCTATGCAGAGTACAAAATGAGAAACGCTGGGCTGGAAGAAGCACAAGCTGGAATCAAGATTGCTGGGAGAAATATCAATAACCTCAGATATGCAGATGACACCACTCTTATGGCAGAAAGTGAGGAGGAGCTAAAAAGCCTCTTGATGACAGTGAAAGTGGAGAGTGAAAAACTTGGTTTATACCTCAACATTCAGAAAACGAAGATCATAGCATCTGGTCCCATTACTTCATAGGAACTAGATGGGTAAAGAGTGGAAATAATGTCAGACTTTATTTTGGGGCGCTCCAGAATCACTGCAGATGGTGACTGCAGCCATGAAATTAAAAGACACTTACTCCTTGGAAGAAAAGTTCTGACCAACCTAGAGAGCATATTGAAAAGCAGAGACATTACTTTGCCATCAAAGGTCTGTCTAGTCAAGGCTATGGTTTTTCCAAGTGGTCATGTATGGATGTGAGAGTTGGACTGTGAAGAAAGCTGAGCATCAAAGAATTGATGCTTTTGAACTGTGGTGTTGCAGAGGACTCTTGAGAGTCCCTCGGACTGCAAGGAGATCCAACCAGTCAATTCTGAAGGGGATCATCCCTGGGATTTCTTTGAAAGGAATGATGCTGAAGCTGAAACTCCAGTCCTTTGGCCACCTCATGCAAAGTGTTGACTCATTGGAAAAGACTCTTATGCTGGGAGGGATTGGGGGCAGGAGGAGAAGGGGACGACTGAGGATGAGATGGCTGGATGGCACCACTGACTTGATGGACATGGGTCTGAGTGAACTCTGGGAGTTGGTGACGGACTGGGAGGCCTGGTGTGCTCTGATTCATGGGGTCACAAAGAGTCGGACACAACTGAGTGACTGAACTGAACTGAGCTACTCCTTGGAAGGAAAGTTATGACCAACCTAGACAGCGTATTAAAAACCAGGGACATTACTTTGCCAAAAGGCCCATCTAGTCAAGGCTCTGGTTTTTCCAGCAGTCATGTATGGATGTGAGAGTTGGACTGTGAAGAAAGCTGAGCACGAAGAATTGATGCTTTTGAACTGTGGTGTTGGAGAAGACTCTTGAGACTCCCTTGGACTGCAAGGAGATCCAACTAGTCCATCCTAAAGGAGATCAGTCCTGAGTGTTCTTTTGAGGGACTGATGTTGAAGCTGAAACTCCAATACTTTGGCCACCTGATGTGAAGAGCTGACTCATTTGAAAAGACCCTGATGCTGGGAAAGATAGCAGGAAGGAGAAGGGGACGACAGAGGATGAGATGGTTTGATGGCGTCACCGACGCGATGGACATGAGTTTGAGTAAACTCTGGGAGTTGGTGATGGACAGGGAGGCCTGGTGTGCTGTCTATGGGGTTGCAAAAAGTCAGACATGACTGAGCCACTGAAGTGAACTGAGGCAGAGGCCATGCTTTCAGTTCAGTTCAGTTCAGTTCAGTTCATTTCAGTCGCTCAGTCATGTCTGACTTTTTGCGACCCCATGAATTGCAGCACGCCAGGCCTCCCTGTCCATCACCAACTCCCAGAGTTCACTCTGACTGGGAAAATGAGTCTCTCTAACCCTCATTTTTCTTATCTGTAAAGTGGGATACTAATGCCTATCTCTTAGAATAGCTGTAAGGATTAAGTGTGAAATCATAGACTATGGCTTCCTTTCTGGATGGCTCCCCCTCACAGTGACATAAAGGCAGAACCAATATTCATTCAATTGTCTCAGATAAAAGGGACAGTTCATGAAACAATCTTTATGTCCAGAAGAAAAGCACATAAGAAACAGCCAGTCTCACGCCAACTATCTTTTTAGTTTTTTTTTTTTACACTGCACTAGAGTATAATCTACATGTGATAAAATCCACCCATTTTATTGTAGCATTTGATGAGTTTTTTAAATGTATACTATTATGAAACTGCCCCCTACAAAATCAAGGTATAAAGCATTTCATCACTCAGCAAGTTCCTCTGTGTACCTTATAGCCAGATCCTCAGCCCCAGCTCCTGTCCATCAGTGATAGATTTTTGTCACCACTGCTTTTTCATATTCTAGAATTTCTTATGAATTAAATCAAACAGTTTTCTATGTCTCCTTTATTTTATTTAGAATTCTAAATGCTTGTCAGATTAATTCATGCTGCTGCCTGTGTAAGTAATATCTTATGGAAAAAGACAAATGAACTTTTGGCCAACCCAATAATTTCTTTCTTTCTATATCTGGGTGGTAATCCATTCTATGGATATGGCACAGTTTGCTTTTCCATCAGTATTTGACAAGTTTGAATTGTTTCCAGTGTTTGGCTATTATGAGTAAAGCTAGTATGAATGTCTGTGACAAGTCTTGATTTAATGTATGGTTATTTTCATGGGGAGGGAAATAACTCAGAGTAGAATTTCTGGGTCATGTAATATGTATTTAATTTTATATGAAACTGATGGACTGTTTTCCAAAGTTGTTGTACCATTTTCTCTTTTAACCAGTGATATATGAGAATATAAGTTGCTGCACATCTTTGCCCATAGTACTTGGTATTGTTAATTTTCTAAAATTCAGCTATTATATTGTGTATTATATGTCTAGTTGTGTTTTCATTTGTATTTCCCTAATGACTAGTGACAAATTGCCAACATGTGCTGGATCACAGGAAAAGCAAGGGAATTCCAGAAAAAACATCTACTTTTGCTTCATTGACTACACTAAAGCCTTTGAGTGAATCACAACAAACTGGAAAATTCTTAAAGAGACTAGAATACAAGTCCACCTTACCTGTCTCCTGAGAAACCTGTATGTAGGTCAAGAAACAACTGTTAGAACCAGACATGGAACAAAGGATCAAAATTGGGAAAGGAGTACAATAAAGCTGTATATTGTCACCCTGTTTATTTAACCCGCATGTAGAGTACATCATGTGAAATGCTAGACTGAATGAATCACAAGCTAGAATCAAGATTGCTGGGAGAAATATCAACAACTTCAGATATGCAGAAGATACCACTCTTCCAGCAGCAAGCAAAGAGGAACTAATGAGCCTCTTGATGAATGTTAAAGAGGAGAGTGAAGAAGCTGGCTTAAAACTCAGCATTCAAAAAATAAAGATCATGGCATCCAGTCCTATCACTTCATAGCAAATATGTGGGGGAAAAGTGGAAACAGTGGCTGAGTTTACTTTATTGGTCTCCCAGATCCCTGCAGATGGTGACTGCAGCCATGAAACTTAAAGCTTGCTCCTTGGATGAAAAGCTACGACAAACCTAGGCAGTATGTTAGAAAGCAGAAAGGTCTGTATAATCAAATCTATGGTTTTTCTATTCGTCATATACAGATGTGTGAGCTGGACCATAAAGAAGTCTGAGCACCCTAAGAATGGATGTTTTTGAATTGTGGTGCTGAAGAGGACTCTTGAGAGTCCCTCAGAGAGCAAGGAGATAAAACAAATCCATCCTAAAGGAAATCAACCCTGAATACTCATTGGAAGGGTTGATGCTGAAGCTGAAGTTCCAATATTTTGGCCACCTGATACAAAGAGTTGACTCACTGGAAAAGACCCTGATGCTGGTAAAGATTGAGGGCAGAAGGAGAAGGGGGCAACAGAGGATGAGATGATTGAATGATGTCACTGTCTCAGTGGAGGTGCATTTGGGAAAATTCCAGGAGACAGTGAAGGACAGGGAGGCCTAGCGTGCTGCCATCCATGGGGTTGCAAAGAGTCGTATACAACTTACCCCACTAAACAATGATTAGTGATTGTTGGCGAGAATGCAAACTAGTATAGCCACTATGGAGAACAGTGTGGAGATTCCTTAAAAAACTGGAAATAGAACTGCCATATGATCCAGCAATCCCACAGCTGGGCATACACACCAAGGAAACCAGAATTGAAAGAGACACATATATCCCAATGTTCATTGCAGCACTGTTTACAACAGCCAGGACATGGAAGCAACCTAGATGTCCATCAGCAGATGAATGGATAAGAAAGTTGTGGTACCTATACACAATGGAATATTACTCAGCTATTAAAAAGAATACCTTTGAACCAGTTCTAATGAGGTGGATGAAACTGGAGCCTATTATACAGAGCAAAATAAGTCAGAAAGAAAAACACCAATATGGTATATTAATGCATATATACGGAATTTAGAAAGATGGCAATGATGGCCCTATATGTGAGACAGCAAAAGAGACACAGATGTAAAGAACAGACTTTTGGACTCTGTGGGAGAAGGCAAGGGTGGGATCATTTGAGAGAATATCACTGAAACATGTATATTATCATATGTGAAATAGATTGCCAGTCCAGGTTTGATGCATGAGACAGGGCACTCAGGGCTGGTGCACTGGGATGACCCTGGGGGATGGGATAGAGAGGGAGGGTCAGGATGGGGAACACATGTACACCCAGGGCTGTGTCATATGAATGTATGGCAAAAATCACCACAATATTGTAAAGTAATTAGCCTCCAATTAAAATTTAAAAAATAAATTAAAAAAAGAAAAACAATGATCAGTGATGCTAAACATCTTAACATCTATTTATTTTAAATATTTTCCCCTTTAAAAACTGGGTTGGATATCTTTCAGTTATTAACTTTTAATTATTCTCTGTATATTTAAAATATAAAATATTTATCAGATATTGATATGGTATAAGTTAACATTTAAAAATGCTTCATACTTTTTATTTCTGTCTACTCTCTTCCTGTTTCAAGAGCATGAAGATTTATTTTCTATATTTTGGAAGCTTAAAAATTTAATCCATTATATTTACATCTATAATTCATTTTCAGTTATATGTGTATGGTGTATGATAAACATATAGGCTCATTTTTTTGCATATAGCAATCTAGTGTTCCAAAGCAGTCTAACTCCAGCTTTTTAAAATTAGTATTAATATGCATTACATCTTATTACATATTTTTCTTATTTGTAAGTGGTTTCCTGTAGGAAGCATATAGTTGGATTTGTTTATGTACAATTTGACAATCTCTATGTTTTAATTGCTATTTTTATATAATTTATATTTGATCTTATTATTCCTGCATTCTTGGCAGTATATCACCTATAATATTTGAAGGTAGCAACTGTTAAAACTTCAAACTATAATTATTTCTCCTTACCCTGATTCTAGGCTAAAGAAGCAAATTTATACTTATAATTTTTCATTCCACTGGTTTTCTGCAGGACGATAATGCAACCAGTAAAAACCACTATAGTCTGCCTAAGAGTTATATTTCTCATTCTCAGTATCTTCATTGATATTCCTGGCTACATAGCTATCTCTGTAACCAGGGCTGGCCCCAGGGAACTATTCCCTTTGAGTTGCTGCTATCCTTCAGGACTGAGGTTCATGTCTTTAAATATGATGATCCCACTGAAGTCCTAAGACCCTTGAGGCCCTGAATGTGTGTTCTGTCTTTCCAGATAACTCTCTCCATTTTTATTCTAACTGAAACAAAGTCTGGCTCTAAATGAGTGTTCCTTAAAAAGTAGTCTATGGAGTCATCTGGGGTATAGCTTATAGTGTTAGATTTCTGGACTCAAACTCAAGATATTTGAATTTACCTGTGTTTCCAGAAGCTCTGTAGGTAATTATTGTGCATACTGAAGTTTGAAAACTGTCATTGCAGCACTATTTATAATAGCCAGGACATGGAAACAACCTAGATGTCCATCAGCAGATGAATGGATAAGAAAGCTGTGGTACATATACACAATGGAGTATTACTCAGCCATTAAAAAGAATACATTTGAATCAGTTCTAATGAGATGGATGAAACTGGAGCTGATTATACAGAGTGAAGTAAGCCAGAAAGAAAAACAACAATACAGTATACTGACACATATATATGGAATTTAGAAAGATAGTAATGATGACCCTCTAGGTGAGACAACAAAGGAGACACAGAGGTATAGAACGGACTTTTGGACTCTGAGGGAGAGGGAGAGGGTGGGATGATTTGGGAGAATGGCATTGAAACATGTATAATATCATGTAAGAAACAAAGCGCCAGTCTATGTTCAATGCAGGATATAGGATGCTTGGGGCTGGTGCACGAGATGATCCAGGGAGATGATATGGGGCGGGAGGTGGGAGGGGCTTCAGCATTGGGAGTTCGGGTACACCTGTGGCTGATTCATGTCAATGTATGGCAGAACAAATACAGCACTGTAATGTAGAATAAAATATTAAAAAAAAAAAAAGAAAAAGAAAACCGTCATTCTATATCATGAACTTTGATAATTAAAGCTATTTAGTATGTATCTATATTTGTAGATATTTATTAATTTTACATTATTATTATATTATCAATAAAATCTTCTCATACTAAGAAAATGTTTTAATAAGTTATGCTTATCTTCCAGTGGTTACTTATATCCAGTCACTTTGCAGATACCTGTTCTAAACTTGGAGGAGCTGGGTAAACTGAGTCTATTTTCAATAATTTTATAAGGAAGAAGCAACACAAATGCTCTAAATGAATTGTTGGAATGTTGATTCTAACCAGGTAATACCCAGGCTACACGCCAGAGCAATTAAATATGAATCTGGGATGGGAGTCTGACATAAATATTTTTAAAGGTTCCTATGTCATCCCAATGTGCAAAAAGGTTGAAAATGACACTTACTAGAGCAATGCTTCTTAAATTTTAGCATGCATGAGAATCACCCAGAGAGCTTGTGAAGGCACGAATTCTTGGACTCTACTTGCAGTTGGTCTAGATGGGGCTGACTTTTGTGTTTTTAAAAAGCTCCCAGAAGAAACCGATGTTATTGGTCCACAGGTTACACTCAGTAGCACTTTATTACACTAATGGTACAGCCTCTTTAAACTTTCAGACAGGTCTTCACCTCACATAATATCATCTAACTTTAAGTAATTAAAAAGATTAGCTGATGCCTACATTAATGAATTGTTCCTTTGAGAAGAAAAATATTACTTAAAAACAGTTTAACAATAAGCTCTACCTTACATAATTTGAGAAAGACCATTATCACTAACTGTTTACTAGGTCATCCTTACCATAGTCTGTGACCTAAATTAACATTATGGGCATGTGATCCTGGCCACATGATGACGAAGACACATCAACAATCTGCTAACCTACATTTTCTCCTCTGCTGAAGATTTTAGTATCCTATATTCTTGATATAAATGGGGCCTGATTCCTGTGATTAAAGGCCGTTTCTTTTTTTTCTAGATTTAATCCTTTCTGACTTCACTGTATCATTTCTCCAATATCAAAAGTAGACACAGAGAGGAAATAGGAATAAGAAGATTCAGTTCTAGCCTGACTTTGCCACTAATCCCCCATGTAAATCTGAAAAACAAAAACAAACCAAAAAACCTGTTTTTAAACTTACTGAGCTTCATTTTCTTTATCCATAAAATGAGTGGACAAAATGAATATTTCTAAGTTCTTTTCCAGTTCTAAAATTGTCTTCCTATAATTTCACAAAATACTAGATCTAGAGCAGAAAGATGTTTATTGTGTGAGTATGTGTTGGCTCAGTAATTCAGAACATTAAAAAAAAACTAGTTAACATACCTAGCTTTTTGGAGTTCGAGCTTTTCAGCTTTTAAAATAGAGCAAACACAATTAAAATGGATATAGTTTCAAAGTATCTTTGCTTGGTCCAGCCATGGCTAGGCAACCTCTCCACAGAATCTTCTTAGAATGATAAAAATAATCAATTTCAATCTTTCCTAGTAAAACAAAAGGACTCTGTTGTGCTGGCAGAAACTGTATTCTTCTGTCTATGTGCCAGAAATAAAGTAACTTGATGACATTATTACCAGACTCAAAAATGTTCAGATCAGTGATTTTTAATAAGTTTATAAATTGGGGTTTCTAATCTGTTAGCTCCATGTGGAGCTGCTGGGTAATTGACAGTAACCTATTTGCAAGGGGAGAATTGAAATGGTGGGATTTAGTTTATCAGTGATTTTAAGAATTAACAACCTAGTAACACAGAGTGCTTAAGAAAAATTAGAAACATTTTAGATTTTTTAAAGGTAGATTATAGAATTTTCACTTAATTATTCAATAATTCCACATCTGGATATATTTTCTAGCGAAGTAATTAGAAGCATAGCAAAATCTGCATCCATAAAGATGCCGAAGGTAGGTTTATATACACATACAGTAGGAAACTACTGGATACGACCTGATGTCCAATGATAGAGCAGTTAAATGAGCCATTTCATCCATGTGTGTTTAGTCGCTCAGTTGGATATGACTTTTGTAACTCCTTTGTCCATGGGGATTCTCCAGGTAAGAATACTGGAGTGAGTTGCCATGCCCTCCTCCAGGGGATCTTCCCAACCCAGGGATCAAACCCAGATTTCCCTCACTGCGGGCAGATTCTTTACCATCTGAGCCACCAGGAAGCCGCATTTCATCCATAGGATTGAATAATATGAATGCATAAACTTGTTCAGATGGTAAAGAATTAGCCTACAATGCAGGAGACAAAGGTTCGATCCCTGGGTCAGGAAGATCTCCGGGAGAAGTGAATGGCTACCCACTCCTGTATTCTTGCTTGGAGAATTCCATGGACAGAGAAGCCTGGTGGGCTACAGTCTATGGGGTTGCAAAGAGTTGGACCCAACCAAGTGACTAACACTTTCACTTTCAAACTGAATTATAATTATACAAAACATTGAAAAATAGTTCTGACATGTTAATTGATGAAAACCAAGTACAGAATATGTACTATAATAATCATATTACAAAATCATGAATGTAGAAAAGATAGAAAGACTACAAAATATATAATAGTTATATAAGAGATTATGGGTAACCTTTTCTTTTACTTTCTAGCTTTCCATAGTGTTCATGTGTTATCTTTATATCACAGTGGCTAAGAGCACAGACTCTGCAGCCGTAGTCCTGTGTCCAAAGCTAGCTTCACCTCTTACCACCTGGGTGAATTTGAAAAATATTATTAACACCTCCTCTCAGTTTACTCATTTATAAAATGGGTATAATTTTAGCAACTTTTTCATACTTTGTGAATATTAATGAATTAGGTATAAAATCACTCAGCTCAGAGGATATGGCATGTAGAAAGCTTTATCAGTCAGTTCAGTTCAGTTCAGTCACTCAGTCATGTCCAACTCTTTGAGACCCCATGAACCACAGCAAGCCAGGACTCCCTGTCCATCACCAACTCCTGGAGTTCACTCAGATTCACATCCATCGAGTCAGTGATGCCATCCAGCCATCTCATCCTCAGTCATCCCCTTCTCCTCCTGCCCCCAATCCTTCCCAGCATAAGAGTCTTTTCCAATGAGTCAACTCTTCGCATGAGGTGGCCAAAGGACTGGAGTTTCAGCTTTAGAATCATTCCTTCCAAAGAAATCCCAGGGCTGATCTCCTTCAGAATGGACTGGTTGGATCTCCTTGCAGTCCAAGGGACTCTCAAGAGTCTTCTCCAACACCACAGTTCAAAAGCATCAATTCTTTGGTGCTCAGCTTTCTTCACAGTCCAACTCTCACATCCATACATGACCACAGGAAAAACCATAGCCTTGACTAGACAGACCTTTGTTGGCAAAATAATGTTTCTGCTTTTGAATATGCTATCTAGATTGTTCATAACTTTTCTTCCAAGGAGTAAGCGTCTTTTTATTTCATGGATGCAGTCACCCTACGTGTTTTCTATTTATCATTGTTTAAAATGTATCATATTTCATCTATAACATGTTCTATTGATAGAAATATACACTTTTTTCCTAAATAAAGAGAATATAAAAGTTTCTTTATCAGGTCTCTCTGACCAGTTGTCCACAATTCAGGAAAAATTACTGGTAAACATATATGTTATATACACAGTCCTCACTTTGCTCATGTTCTGCATTTTATATCCTACTTCTTGGACAGTTTCTTATAGGATATTTAGATAAACCGATAGATTTATAGCTACTCACTTAAATATAAGGCTTCAGTGATTATCACTGGGCTCACTTAGAATGAGACCCTTAAATGTGTTTTGCTTGAGTCTCTGAAATTACCAGAGAAACTTCAGTGTCTTTGACATATGATCCTGGTCAGCAAATAAGGAAAACGTATTTTTAAAACAATTCATTATAGGAAATTTGATTTCAAAAAGGAATATAACTTTGCTTCTTCTAAAGCTCCCTGGAGAATTTATTTCCATAGTTATAAGGCAATAGAGAAGGACTAAAACTCAAACTTATTAAAAAGAAGACAACAAATTTTAAACATCTTTCAAAATGAGAAAATAGTTGGAATATCTGGCAGTAGATGATACCTAAGTATTCATAAGTATTAGTAGTGACATACAGATATTTCCAAGCACAGAAAAGAGAATTAAACCGGAAGGCACTTGCTTGTTCTACTGCTTCTTAGTCCTAGTTCAGCTGTTCAGAGGCAACAACCAGTATGGCTTTTATTTTCAGTTCTTATTGTTATTCTACATACTTACTATGCTGGCACTACTATTTCTTGATTTGTCAGTTTTTCTAATCTGACAAATTTTCTGTTTTATCTGGCACGTTAGTGCTTTTGTATATGGACTGATTACTGATATATTTTAAATGATTTCCACAATTTTATTTTGTGTGTGTTTTTTTTTAATTCCAATGCTTTTCCCTTCCTCCACTCTTTTCTGTCCTCTTCAATATATCAAGATTCAAAAAGTTCTCTCATTTGCTTCAACTAGTTTAGAAGTTATGAATTATATCTTTACTGGTTCAGTTCAGTTCAGTTCGGTCGCTCAGTCATGTCCGACTCTTTTTGACCCCATGAATTGCAGCACGCCAGGCCTCCCTGTCCATCACCCTCCCAGAGTTCACTCAGACTCATGTCCATAGAGTACGTGATGCCATCGAGCCATCTCATCCTCTGTTGTCCCCTTCTCCTCCTGCCCCCAATCCCTCCCAGCATCAGAGTCTTTTCCAATGAGTCAGCTCTTCGCATGAGGTGGCCAAAGGACTGGACTTTGAGCTTTAGCATCATTCCTTCCAAAGAAATCCCTGACCTGATCTCCTTGAGAATGGACTGGTTGGATCTCCTTGCAGTCCAAGGGACTCTCAGGAGTCTTATCCAACACCACAGTTCAAAAGCATCAATTATTCGGTGCTCAGCCTTCTTCACAGTCCAACTCTCACATCCATACATGACCTTTGACTAGACGGACATTTGTTGGCAAAGTAATGCCTCTGCTTTTGAATATGCTACCTAGGTTGGTCATAACTTTTCTTCCAAGGAGTAAGCGTCTTTTAATTTCTTGGCTGCAGTCACCATCTGCAGTGATTTTTGGAGCCCCCAAAATAAAGTCTGACATTGTTTCCACTGTTTCCCCATCTATTTCCCATGAAGTGATGGGACCAGCTGCCATGATTTTCACTTTCTGAATGTTGAACTTTAAGCCAACTTTTTCACTCTCCTCTTCACTTTCATCAAGAGGCTTTACTGGTTACTTATCATAAAAAATTTATATTAACTGACTTTCCAATGTTAAACCAAAGTTATGATGAACATAATACCCACTTTTGTCATGATATAGTATTCCTTTGAATATTGCTGCTTCTAATTGAGAACTTCAGAATTTTTTGTATCTTTGCTTATGAGTTTTTGTACCTTTGCTTTTAAGTGATATTACCTGTCACTCTCTTCTCTTTTACTGACATTACTTGGATTTTCTTTATAGGCAATGCTAATTCTTAAAATCAGTTGAGAATTGAAACAATTTTTAAATTCTTTGGAAGAGTCTATGTACATTAGATATATTCTCAGTATTCAGTAGAACTCAGCAATGAAACAGCCTGAACCTGGAGTTTTTGTGATTCAAATTACTGACCTGAGTAATTCAATATTAAAATATTTTACAAATTATTTAAAGTGTTTTAAGAATTTATCTCTTACAAATTAAAACATTGTTTCTATAAAATCTGTAATAATGTCAGCTTTTTTCATGATGAAGTTGGTTATTTCTTTCTCTCTCCATCAACCTAATTTAACAGCTTTTTCAATGACTTGTGACTCTGTAGAACCGCTCCATTATATATTTGTTTTCCATTTTGTTGATATCCTCTCTTTGTTTGAAATTATTTATCTTCCAACTTCTTGTTCTGGAGTCTTAGCTTATTTATTTAAGTCTACACAGTTTTCTCTACATGGCCATTTAGTTGCATCCCATGAAGTTTGATATGAAGCATTTTCATTTAAAGAAGTGGATATGAGTGAAGCAAGAGGTATCTTGTGGTGAATGCTATGATGTGCTTCCTGATCACCCTTCCAAAAGGAGTGATGGATCCCATCAATTGCTGAGAGTCCTCCAAGCACAAAGTCCCCCTCATATACAGCCTTGATGTTGAAAGCTGTCTCACTTAAGGTTATGCCTCTTGCCTTGGGTGCTCTGTGTTCAGTGCCTAGTGGACCTGGGCTACAAATTCCTGACCTTCTTTCCCAGCTCAGGACAATACTTAAGGGTCAGCTTCAAAACTCCCCTGGAGTCAGCTCAGGTTTCTGCTGATATTTTATCATAGCTATACTTCCCCTTGGGCTTCCCAGGTGGTTCAGTTGTAAAGAACCTGCCTGTCAATGCAGGAGACACAAGAGACGTGGGTTCAATCCCTGGGTCAGGAAGATCCCCTGAAGTCGGAGATGGGAACCCACTCCAGTATCTTTGCCTGGAGAATCTCATGGACAGAGGAGCCTGGTGGGCTACGGCCACAGGATTGCAAAGAGCTGGACAGAACTGAGCTACTGAACACACACACACACACACACACACACACACACACACACACACTTAATTCCCATTCTGTCCAATCTTGATTTTTTCCTCTTTCTACCATCACATATTGATCCTAAGAGGATGCTCTAAAAATCTCCTGGGAGAGCAATCTCTGTGTCATTCTTCTCAGAGTATGAAACCCATGCGAGAAAGCTTTCTGGAGGAAAGGACAGTCAACCTGGAAATAACACAATTCTATATAAGAATATAAAGCAATCTTGAGAAAGAAGAATGGAACTGGAGGAATCAACCTGCCTGACTTCAGGCTCTACTGAAAGCCACAGTCATCAAGACAGCATGGTACTGGCACAAAGACAGAAATATAGATCAATGGAACAAAATAGAAAGCCCAGAGTGGTAAAGTGTCTGTCTACAATGTGGGAGACCTGGGTTCGATCCCTGGGTTGGGAAGATTATCTGGAGAAAGAAATGGCAACCCACTCCAGTACTTTTGCCTAGAAAATCCTATGGACGGAGGAGCCTGGTGTCCATGGGGTTGCAAAGAGTCAGATGACTGAGCAACTTCACTTTTATTTTCATGGACACCTTATCTGACAAAGGAGGCAAGAAGATACAATGGAGAAAAGACAATCTCTTTAACAAGTGGTGCTGGGAAAACTGGTCAACCACTTGTAAAAGAATGAAACTAGAACACTTTCTAACACCATACACAAAAGTAAACTCAAAATGGATTAAAGATCTAAATGTAATACCAGAAACTATAAAACTCCTAGAGGAGAACATAGGCAAAACACTCTCCAACATACATCACAGCAGGATCCTCTATGACCCACCTCCCAGAATATTGGAAATAAAAGCAAAAATAAACAAACGGGACCTAGTTAAAATTAAAAGCTTCTGCACAACAAAGGAAACTATAAGCAAGGTGAAAAGACAGCCTTCAGAATGGGAGAAAATAATAGCAAATGAAGCAACTGACAAAGAACTAATCTCAAAAATATACAAGCAATTCCTACAGCTCAATTCCAGAAAAATAAACGACCCAATCAAAAAATGGGCCAAAGAACTAAACAGACATTTCTCCAAAGAAGACATACAGATGGCTAACAAACACATGAAAAGATGCTCAAAATCACTCATTATCAGAGAAACGCAAATCAAACCCACAGTGAGGTACCATTTCATGCCAGTCAGAATGGCTGCAATCCAAAAGTCTACAAGCAATAAATGCTGGAGAGGGTGTGGAGAATAGGGAACCCTCTTACACTGCTGGTGGGAATGCAAACTAGTACAGCCACTATGGAGAACAGTGTGGAGATTCCTTAAAAAACTAGAAATAGAACTGCCTTATGACCCAGCAATCCCATTACTGCGCATACAACCAAGGAAACCAGAATTGAAAGAGACACTTATACTCCAAAGTTCATCTCAGCACTGTTTATAATAGCCAAGACATGGAAGCAACCTAGATGTCCATCAGCAGATGAATGGATAAGAAAGCTGTGGTACATATACATAATGGAGTATTACTCAGCCATTAAAAGAATACATTTGAATCAGTTCTAATGAGGGGATGAAACTGGAGCCTATTATACAGAGTGAAGTGAGCCAGAAAGAAAAACACCAGTACAGTATACTAACACATATATATGGAATTTAGAAAGATGGTAACTATAACCCTGTTTGCAAGACAGCAAAACAGACACAAATGTATAGAACAGTCTTTTGGACTCTGTGGGAGAGGGAGAGGGTGGGATGATTTGGGAGAATGGCATTGAAACATGTATAATATCATGTAAGAAATGAATCGCCAGTCCAGGTTCGATGCAGGATACAGGATGCTTGGGGCTGGTGCACTGGGATGTGCCAGAGGGATGGTATGGGGAGGGAGGAGGGAGGGGGGTTCAAAATGGGAAACATGTGTACATCCGTAGCGGATTCATGTTGATGTATGGCAAAACCAATGCAATATTGTAATTAGCCTCCAATTAAAATAAATAAATTTATATTTAAAAAAGAATATATTCAGTAAGTGCTAACAGCTCACAGACTTGGAGAGCAGTTTGCACATGCATCTGTGTGCTAAAGTGGAGGGAAGCATGTGTCATGAACGATAGAACTAGAAAGGCAAGCTTTCCCTAAATTACACAGAATCTTATCATCTACCTTGAGATGTTCAGGGGCTTAGATCCCAGTGCTAGTACTATACCTGTGTGTGCTAGGCACAGCTCATTGATTAGAAGAGCTAGCTGGGAATTACTGGGTAGAGTTTCATAGTATAAAGGGACCAGATTTCCTTCAAATAGTAAAGATATTATCATTTCTTGAAGTGTGATAGCAGTTAGCCAACAACAAATGTTTGCAGATAAAATGATCACAGAATTTCTAATGACCCGATTCCTCATTAGAAGTCCATTTCACTGTTGACTTACCCAGCAGGATTTTGGAAAATGTTTTTATTCTATGGGGACCATGCAGCCTTTTCCTCTTATGGCTTGCAGGCAAATAGCACCCACAGGGAAAATTCTATTGCACATTGTCAGTGTTCAGATATGCAACCAGATCACTGCTGTGCTTTATTAAAAGCATAAATCAGAACTTGAGCTGGATATGTACAAAGGAAATTTGATTTGTACATCTTTATAACATCAAAGAATGATTCCAGTTTCCAAAGGTGGCCTACTTACTGTCTCATTAAAGGATCAGCACCACAGTAATATTTTCCAATAGGTGATATCATTGACAGGCCTGCATTCCCTATGTTTCATTTTTTAATTAAAAAAAAAAATCCCCCTGTGTTTTAAATGTAGTGGGGAATTCAACATAATCATAAGTAAAATCCAAGCAAATTCTGGCTTCTTCAATTGTCAATAATGCATCATATATAGAAAATAATGATTGCATGAAAAACAGTCAAAATTAGAGCTTTTGCCAATGCTCTGGGACAATCCAGAGGGATGGGGTGGGAGGGGCACGTGCACCCGTGACTGATTCATGTCAATGTATGGCCAAAACCACTACAATATTGTAAAGTAATTAGCCTCCAATTAAAATAAAAATTTTTTTTTTTTTTTAATTAGGGCTGTTGGTTAGAAAAAGACATTTCTGTAAGTGTTTATAGAATCCAAATAGGGATAGGTGACAGAAGGAGAATGAAAGAGGAGAAAGAGGAAAGTGAAGAGACATCTACATGTGCTTGATTGAAGAGAAAAATAATAATGTTTTTCTAAAGATTGGAATAAGCGCTTCAAAGATCTGCCACCAACAGAAAAGTCAGAGCAGTCACTTTGATATAGTGAATTCAGCTGAAAGTAGCAAATCTTTTTGCATAATACAGTCCTTCAGAAGCAGTGTAGCAACTCCCAAGTGACATACCGTTAACCTTACCAGCTCAGTGTATCCGGGAGAAAACAATGTTTATGTACAAAGTTTCGGTAGGCACAAGGATATTTTGTGGTTTATATTAGGTTCAGAGTAGCTGCTGCAATAATTGAAAGCACCAAAATTCAGTTGCTCAGCACAAGAGATGCTACTTCTTACACACAGAGAAATCCAGTGAGGGTTAATCGTCTTCTCCCACCTACCTGCAGTGGAGGCTGGGAAATGTGATCCGTGCCTGTGAAGCCACTTCTCAGTGTCCCTTCCGTGCTCAAGCAGGTTTTACTGGGCAGTTAAGTCTGCTCCACGTGAGCCATCACTGTCCTCAGAAAATGGCAACAGATCCCCTTTTGATTTACTTTTCTGATCATTTCTGCAGTGGAATGCATACATCCCATCTATGTCTAGTCCTGTGCATCCATTTAGAAATAAATGAATGCAGTTCAATTGAATGCAAATTTTTATACTAAATATTATGTGGACTAAGATTGTTGAGGTCTGTGAATGTTAATAGTAAATAAGATATTATTAGGGTCCTCAGGGAACTCATAGAGGATATTAATACAACCCAATTCCAACACCACCATGTGTAAAATAGCTGGCTTGTAGGAAGCTGCTGTATAGCACAGTGAGCTCAGCTTGGTGCTCTGTGATGACCTAGAGGAGCGGAATGGTGGAGGTGGGAGGGAGGCTTTAGAGGAAGGGATCTGTGCAAACATATAGCTGATTCACTCTGTTGTACAGCAGAAACTAACACAACATTGTAAAACAAGTATACTCCAACAACAACAAAATAATAAGCAATATCAGCACAATGCAGTTAGTACTAGGTGTTTTAAAGTGTATTTTAGGTTTACTCTTTTTTATATTTTAATGAAGCATCATTCTTTGGAGGATTAATTGTCACAATTGTACTGACATTTGAATTGACTTAGGTCATAAGATTTTAGTAAATCTCTAAAATATAATCATATCGAGGACTTGACATTGCACCAAAAATGTCTGATTTTAAAGAAAATTCTTTTCAGTTCTCTTTCCAAAGTGGAAGAAGAGCATCATGTAGACTCGGGGTGGCCAATGTCATTTTTAATTCCATAACACATGAGCTCAGTCTTTTATTGACAACTAATATTTGATATTTTGTTGTAATGAGCTTTAGTTCAACATCTTTTCCCAGACTGAGGAGGCTGACAAGTCACACAGTAGTTCAGCCATAGCACATACAATAAATAGCTCTCAGCCTGTATCATTACTTTCTATGCTCTGTGTTCTTCCCAGCCCAGATTTACTACTCCAAATTCCAATCTCATACTTTTTGATCGAAGATCAAAAGCATTTTGGGCCTTCATGTGGAATTAGATATTGTAATGGAAAGAAATCAAACTCAAAGTCCTCAATCTGCAATTATTTAACTATCTAGTGTCTTAGCAATTTACTCATGTGTGAAAACAGTTTCAGATTAATGAAGAAGCTTCAGTGCCATATGTGTCCTGTAGTCTATTATTCTAATGCATTTCTATATAATTATGTCATCAATGCAGGGGATACCAATATAAAAGTCCAGTGGACATAGGGCATTTCAATAATAGCCCTTTTGTTATTTAGATTTAAACATAATTGCTTGTTCAGTTTGGAAGTCAGCTTGTTTATCCTACCTTCTGCATGGTGTTAGCTCCTTCTATGCTATATCTTTCTTATCCTCTTGAATGCAAAGTATTGACTACCTGAAAATTATTTCATAAGCTACAAGCTTAAAACCCTGCACAATTCTTATGTTTATCAAAACTCTGCTAAGATAATGTATTGAAAATAAATAGGGTTGGCTTTGGGAATACTTCCAACTTTGAGTCTTTGGCAGGGTTAGACTTCCACTGGAAAATAAAATTAGCCAAAGCTCTAGCTCAAAACCATTTGAAAGATAAAGCTATGGGGATTACTCTAATGTATTCAAGGTGTACACGTACTTTGAGTACAGCTAATAATAAGCTCCTGGAAAATATGATGAAGACACTGGCAGCTTATCAAAGTTCAACAGAATCAGTTTCATGTATATCTGAGACTACCATTTTCACAATAGTTTGGTGGATTTCAAGTTTACAGTTTCATTTGGAATGTTAACTTTGGGAGGCCTTTTCCATAATCACAGGGAAGGGGACAAGAAGATTTGCCTCCCACTTTCAGCGTGTGTCCTGATGCAGTGTGTGTCCTGATCTGCCTCCCAAGCAAAAGGCCACCCAGGAGCTGGAAGGAAAGGAGCATGCCGAGGACCTTGTGGTGGAATTTGGCTGCAGTACCCGAAAGGCCCTTTTGCTGTATTTTGAAAGGGTGTTGACTAATATTTGAGTGCTAAGAATGGGGTAGATGTTCTACCCACCAAACTCAGTCTCCTTTCTGGAGCGGCGTGCATTCTTAGAGTGATCGGTCTTCAGAAGTGACAGAAAGTTGTTACTTCGTTGTTCTAAAATACAGAAAAACTAATGTTTCAGGTCATATGAATTCGCACAGTAATCTAGCCTCATCTCAGATTCATAAAAAGGGTTTAATTTTCATAACTGAAGATATAAACTGCCTTTCTAGTGAGAGATTATATCAATTCTAGCACCACCGACTCAACGGACATGAATTTGAGCACACTCCGGGAGATGGTGGTGGGCAGAGGAGCCTTGTGTGCTGCAGTCTGTGGGGTCCCAAAGAGTTGGACATGACTTAACAACAACAACAACAAAAGCAGTTGTTTTCAGGGGTGACGTGAAGGTTGTATGAGTCACTCATGACCCTTTTTCAGCTTGCACATTCTCTTGTCTCGACAAGCCCTCTTTCTCCCCAATATTTTGGTGCATCCCTTATCCATGGACGGCGTGGCTATCATTATCACTGTGACCAATAGTTACTTGTAAGAGTGGGTTGTGGCTCCTGGATATTGGAGTGGGAAAAAGCTTGAAAAACAGCTCCTCTGTCTTGGAATAACAGTTCTCAACAATGTCGCAAGCTCTTCAGGGATTTGCGAAGTTAGTAATGAAGATCTGCAGGTGGAGTTCATTATTTTTTAAAACTACCTTATGGAAACTGTAAGCCTACTGACAGTAAAGCAGCTTCAGCAACTGCATAAACCTTGTCTCTCATCTATGGGCTACAATTTTATCAACTCATGTTGATAAGCTACTATCAACGAGCTATATGAGAGCTCTGATGATACTTACATATTCCTTGGTGAACAGAAATCGAAAGAAATGAATTTTTATTTAATTAAGTCCATTCCTTTGATTGGTAGATGGTTTCAAAACATGGGGCACAAAGAATAAAAATAATTCCAAGAGCATGAAGGAATTCAAAATTTTGTCAACCACTGACCTCAAATGAGATAGAATTCAGCATAGGAGAAGAATCTGTTGATTTCTCTTTAATCAGTAATTTATTAATAGTTACATCTGTATGTATGTTTGGGCACAGATATGTATGCTGGTGCTGATTAGTCACTTCAGTTGTGTCTGATTCTGTGAGACCCCATGGACTGCCACCTGCCAGGCTCCTCAGTCCATGGGATTCTCCAGGCAAGAATACTAGAGTAGGTTGCCATGCCTTCCTCCAGGGGATTTTCTGACCCAGGGATCAAACCCAGGTCTCCTGCATTGCAGGTGGATTCTTTACCACTGAACCACCAGGGAAGCCCAGAGATATGTATATTTCTTTTAAAATAGGATGTGAGAAATAACATCAAATATATTAATTAAGGGGAGAGTTCTCTACATATTGACAGCTGTAATCACTTATTAATTTTAATTATGATCTTTTAAAATTATTCATGTTTTATTTATCTTCATAAATTTGAATTCCACAGCCTTACTCCTCCTGGGATGGGTGCTGTGGGTGGTGGACTGTGGGAGGTCCAACTTTAGAATGCATTTAAACCAAATTAGTCTTATCAGTAAATTCTGCATCTTATATAAGATATGTATGATTGACCTTAAAAACATATTTGCAAATACAAAGCTCATGAATGTAATTCTTACTGCTTTTTGTATAATGGTTGATAAATTAGAATCTGGATACTTGGAGTTTTCTTTCTATTATAGAATTTAGCAAGAATTTCTACCAGCAAATTATTATTAGGAAAGTTGTTGCTGAGACAAGAAAAACATAAAGCAGAGATAGGAGCCTTTGAAAGGGACCAGACTGTTAACTTTCAGGAAACAGAAAGTTCTTTGTCCTTTTCTCTGTTTTCTTCCTAGTTACAATTAGAATTGGAGGGAGAAGGACGAACAGGACTCTGTCAAACGGCAGTGCGAGACACAGGCTTGAGAAAGGTGACAAAGGTTTGAGCTGAACAAACATTTGGGTGTGTTAGTTTGATCTCCAAGGTATCAGTAAGAAAACAATGAAAGACCGACCTGTTGACTTTCCTCCATGGAAGAAAAGTGTCATTAAATTCTGAAACTAAAGTGTATTCCAGAAGAATTCTACTTTTTAAAACAGCAATTCCCAAATTCTTGAGACTCCAGCTCATCCTTTTAAGCTGCTTAAAGAGATAGCAATAATACACTGTAAATATTAACCCTGGTCCACTCACATGTTTATTTAATAAGAGTTTGGCATTCTTGGGGTGAATCTGGGCTGTATCACTTTTAGTGTTCAACTGGTGGTCATAGTGACTCTTCAGTCAAATTTTAACAAGAGTAAGTTGGGCACAGAAAGAAAGAAAAGACATAAAGCTGCCAAGCATTTGCCTTGTGAAATAATATTATAGGGATTCATCTTTTTTAAATCCCTTTCTCATCTCTGCTTGTTTCCACTGTAAAGCAGGAATAATAGTCGGGAACATGAAAGCAGTGTGACATTTGTTCCACTTCGTGTGTTTCATACCTCTCCTCCATCAGCATGCGCTCTGTCTAAACAGCAGAGGAGAAAAGCCTAGAGTACAGCCGTCAGAGAGCCAACATAATACAGACCCTGTGTTCTGTGATCCACCAAGTCAGAGGGCTCCTAACTAAGTCAGGAAGGGAGTTTTTCAGATGCTCTGAGGACCTAACAAACAATTGCTAGAAAAGCCAGAGATCATTGCATTGTCCATCTGCCAACAGTTCCAAAAAGTGATCTTCCCACTGCTTTGAACTTCGTGAATTTTTATCCTTTGTGTTCTTCTTCTCCATTGCAATACTTAATGTTGTGCTCTGTAGGCACACTAGCCTCTCAACAATTGTGGGCAGGTTGGAAATATGATTTGAAATAACAGGATGAGACAGGTGAGGTCCATGAAAATGCACTGCTTGGATCTAACCTGGGGAGTGGAATGGATGCATTCTCCCACTGCTGCCTTCCAAATCCTCCCTTGTGTTTGCACAGGGCTTGCTTTTGGCAAGGCTGTTCCTGTGATGGCAGGACTCTCCTTGTGGGCAACTTGAGCTTGCAGACTCTCTTTAGGTTTGCCCCAGAACTGGAACTGTGTTGTGTTTTCAGACCCCTCCCAGCAGAACTCCTTCATTTCCTCTCTCCTTCCACAGGGCTCACACTTGCTATGCCCTCCTGGATTCCCTGGCTTCTCCAGCACCCTCCCCTTTGCCCTACATAAAAGATTTTCATCAATGAACCTCTTACAGGTATAATACTGTGTTGGAAAACTGCTCCTTAGAGGACCTGAGCTGAAACAAAAGGTAAAGAGATTTTCTTTCATGGTTTAGAGCTCTAGATTTGAATGTAAATAATGCATTAGGGAAAAATTAAGGGGATTCCCAGATGGCATTAGTGGTAAAGAACCTACCTGCCAATGCAGGAGACATAAGAGATGCCAGTTCTATCCCTGGGTCAGGAAGATCCCCTGGAGAAGAACATGCAACCCACTTCAGTATTCTGGCCTGGAGAATCCCATGCACAGAGGAGCCTGATGGTCTGCAGTCCATGGTGTCACAAAAGAGGTGGACACAACAGAAGCAACTTAGCACACTTGCAAGGGACAAGAAGCAAACATTCAAATGGAATTTCAAAGTGGGCTTGGTCACCCTCTCACCCTTTCAACTCCTTTGCCTCTCCCAGCCCATTAGCAGAGATTGGCCAACATTAAAAAATGTTGGCCAATAGGGCAAGATAGCAAATGTTTTGTGCTCATAGGTGACATGCTTTCTGCTGCAACTCTGCTATTGTACAGAACTCTGCTATTGTACAGTAGAAGTACCTGTGGCAACATGTAAAAGAGTGGACATGGTCGTGTTCCAATAAAACTTTATTTAAAAAGCAGATGGCAGGGCATGATTGGCCTCTGGGCCATGGTTTGTGGACCCTTGGTCTTTCAGTTCACATGAAAGATCTTCTTTGGCTTAATGAGTCATTTATTTAGGACCCTGGAAACTGAGAAGTCCATTTCAAGTTAAAAAGTGTGGGAGACTCTGTGCTCTGAATTGGTATCTTCTTTAAAGACACTTGCCCTGCCATCGGCATTCAAGGCTCTCTTTGTGGGGATCCAGTGTCCCATGTGCCCATTCCCCAGATCTCTGTCACTTGCTTACAAATTTGCTAAGCACTTCATTTCCCATTCTAACAAAAGAAAACTTCATTTTTCTTGTTGCTGGAAATTTGAAAACGGAAATGTAACAAGAGGATGACTGCATCTTGCAAAACTTTCTAGCAACTACAACGAGTCACCATGGCAACTCTCATTTTTGGATTAAGGCCTTTTGGAGTGGGAGCTGATGAGGAAAAAAAATGTTGCATGCAGCCAGCTGAGGTTTTGACTTTAGCTAGAAAAATACCTTGACGTTTTCCCAGATGTGTAGGAGTTGGAAAAAGGGAAGCAGAGCTGATAAAGGTCCCATGATTCTGAGAACAAACCCAGGTATGAGGTCAGTCAATCAAGTGTCCAGATATTCTGCAGCTGAAGTGAGATGGTAAGGTTTTACTTCCATGATTATGCTTAACTGGTGGTGAACTTCAGTATTTTGTGATTAGTATTTTATGTACTTGAGGTCACTATTAATATTCTTGCCTGAATATGTATATTACACTTGGATTATACTATTCTCAAAGAAAGGATTTAGACTGGACCCATTTAGATCATCTTTGGCACTTTTTATTCCAAACTTCAAGAAAAAATGGCAGAATATGGCCTTGATTCTTGGACAAAGATCTGGGACAGTGGCAATATAAACCTTGGCTCTCCCTCTTGAGAGCCATCCACGACTCAGAATGGATTTCCAAGCCACTTCTTTGTTTCTTGGCACTTGCCCTGATCCCTTTGTCCTTCTCTCTTTCTTTGTTCTTGTTGAGTGCTGAGACAGAGCCAAACCAGAGTAGTCAGTAATAGATGACAAATCTTCCTTTACACAGAGCCTCTTAAAAATAGTAACAATGTGCAATGCTTTTAATGAAGAACCCATAATTGTGAGTGTTAATCATCAAATTAAAGATAACATATAATTAATATAATTAGTGACAATAATAATAGTTATGAAGTGGTGGATTAAGCATGATTACAATAAGTACAAAATAATAATGAGATTATCATCTCACTTGATCTTTAAAATATCTCATGTAAAAACTATTTAGCTGGTATTTTATAGATTAGAAAATTTAGGTTCAGAGTTTAATTCTGATTAAATCTTTCTACCAAGAACATAAAGTTTTCCCAGGTGGGGTGTGGTAAAGAATCCACTTACCAAGGCAGGAGATGCAAGAAGCAGGTTTGATCCCTGTGTTGGGAAGGTATCCTGGAGAAGGAAATGGTAACCCTTTCCAGTATTCTTCTCTGGAAAATCCTGTGGACAGAGGGGCTTGGCGGGCTATAATCTATGGGGTTGCAAAGAATCAGACATAACTGAGAACACACACACACACACACACAGAACACCAAGAACATAAACCTGATAATTCATAAAATTGAAATTGTTGGCTAGTCTGGCCTCTAATGACTGAGGAAGTGAATAGGTTCAGAACTTGAAGCCATATGATCTCGGTATGAATCCTGTTCTACTCTTCCATGGTAAATTACTCAACCTTTATGTCTGCCCCACTGGACCATTGAAAGGATTAGTTTTGGGGTTTGTGGTTGTTTATTTTTTAATTGGAAGGTGCTTTACAGTATTATGTTAGTTTCTGTAGTATAACAACATGAATCATCTATATGTTCACATATCCCCTCTCTCTTGAACTTCCCTCCCACTCTGACCCGTCCCAACCTTCTAGACCATCACAGAGCACCAAGCTGGGCTCTCTGTATCAGAGAACAGCTTGCAATTAGCTATGTATTTTACACACGGTAGTGTACATATCTCAATGCTACTCTCAGTTCGTTCCACTCTCTCCTTTCTCTGCTGCATCCACAAGTCCATCTTCTACATCTGAGTCTTTATTTCCACCCTACAAAGAGGCTTATCAGTACCATTTTTCTAGATTCCATATATACACATTAATATACAATATTTTTCCTTTCTAACTTACTTCACTCTGTCTGAAAGATCCAGATCACTACAAATGACCCAGTTTTGTTCCTTTTATGGTTAAGTAATATTCCATTGTGGAGGCATTGCCCAAGATGGTTCAGTAGAAGGATGTGTGCTGATGATACCACTCTAATGGCAGAAAGAGAAGAGGAACTAAAAAGCCTCTTGATGAGGGTGAAAAGAGGAGAGTGAAAAAGCTGACTTAAAACTCAGCATTCAAAAAACTAAGATCATGGCAACTGGTCTCATCACTTCATGGCAAATAGACAAAGAAAAAGGTGAAATAGTGACATATTTTATATTCTTGGCCTCCAAAATCACTGTGGACAATGACTGCAGCATGGAAGGAAGGCTATGACAAGCCTATAGAGTGTTTTAAAAAGCAGAGACACCACTTTTCTTGCAAAGGTTTGTACAGTCAAAGCTATTGTTTTACCAATAGTCATGTACAGATGTGAGAGTGAACCATAAAGAAGAATGAGCACCAAGGAACCAACACTTTTGAACTGTGGTGCTGGAGAAGACTCTTGAGAGTCCCTTAGACAGCAATGAAATAAAACCAGTAAATCCTAAAGGAAATAAACCCTGAATATTCATAGGAAGAACTGATGCTGAAGTTAAGTTTCAATACTTCGGCCACTTGATGTGAAGAGCTGACTCACTGCAAAAGACCTGGGTGCTGGGAAAGATTGAGGGCCGGAGGAGAAGGGGGGTGACAGAGAATGAGATGGTTGATTGGCATCACTGATAAAATGGACATGAGTTTGAGCAAACTCTAGGAGATAGTGAAGGACAAGGAAGCCTGGCTGGCCTGCTGCAGCCCATGAGGTCACAAATAGTCAGACATGACTCCACAACTGAAGAACAACAAAACAATATTCCATTGTATATATGTGCTACAACTTCTTTATCAATTCATCTGTTGATGAACAGCTAGGTGACTTCCATGTCCTAGCTACTGTAAATAGTGCTGCAGTGAAAAATGGGGTATGTGCATATTAAATGAGCATTATTTGGATAATGTTTAGAGCCATGCTCAGCATACATACTATATTCATGTTTTTAAAATAAATAATTATACTGCATTCAGTTCAGTTCAGTTCAGTCACTCAGTCGTGTCCGACTCTTTGCTACCCCATGAATTGCAGCACGCCAGGCCTCCCTGTCCATTGGTTCTGAAAATTTGAATAAATTAGTTGACATTAGGAAATCTACGTGACCTTTCTAAGCTTCAATTTCTACTCATGTGCAAAATGGAGATAATACTAGTATCTACCTTACAGTTGTTTGCAAAGCTAATTGGACTTAATGTAAAGACCTTATTTCACTACCAGGGACTTACTAAGGGCTCAAATTTTTTTATTTATCCAACAAGTCTTGGTTCTCTAGAGAAACAGAACAAGTTATATAAATGTAGTAAAGAATAGAATAGATTTTGACCTATAAGGAGTTGCCTTATGCAATGGTAGAGTTGAGAAATAAGTCTCTGATCTGCAGGATAGCCAGGGTAGCCAGTGGTGTAAATTTCAATCTGAGTCTGAGTCTAAAGCAGATAGATATGCCAGATCAAAGACAGACAAGTAGAAAGTGTTCTTTACCAGCTTTCTATTTTATTCAGAATGAACTGTATTACTCAGATACTAGCTCAAGTGTTGACATTCAGAAAGACTCTCCCAGACACACTTAGAAATAATGTTTGTAAAAGACTATTTATGTACCTCTAAAATTAATATGGTAAGTCACCCAGAGCCAGACATTCTGGAAAGTGATGTCAAGTGGACCTTAGGAAGCACTTCTGTCAATAAAGCTAGTGGATGTGATGGAATTCTAGTAGAGCTAATTAAAATAAGAAAAGATGATGCTATCAAAGTGTTGCACTCAATATGTCAGCAAATCTGGAAGATCTAGAAGTGGCCACAGGACTGGAAAAGGTCAATCCTCATACAAGTTCCCAAGAAGGGAAGTATTAAAGAATGCGCTAACCATCAGACAACTGCATTCATTTCCCATGCTAGTAAGGTCATTCTTAAAATCTTGCATGCCAGGCTTCAGCGTTACATAAACCAAGAACTTAAAGATGTCCAAGCTGGGTTTGGAAAAGGCAAAGGCACAAAGAGATCAAATTTCCAACATTTGCTGGATCTTAGAAAAAGCAAGGGAATTCCAGAAAAACATCTACCTCTGTTTCATTGATTACACTAAAGCCTTTGACTGTGTGGATCATAATAAACTGTGGAAAGCTCTTAAAGAGATGGGAATACCAGATCATCTTACCTGTCTTACCTGGTGAGATGGCTGGATGGCATCATTGATGCAATGGACATGAACTTGAGCAAACTCTGGGAGATGGTGAAGGACAGGGAAGCCTGGTGTGCTGCAGTCCATGGGGTCACAAAGATTCAGACACGAATGGGTTACTGAACAAAATTTATATGCGGAAATCCTAAATCTCAAGGTAATTCTATTAGGAGGTGGTGGTGGTGGGGTGTCTTTGAAAGATAACTAGGTTCTGAGGGTAGAGCCCTTATGGATGGGTTTAGTGCTCTTATAAAAGAGACCCTGGAAAGATCCCTTCCTCTTTTCACCATATAAAGTAACAGGAAAAGATGGTGTCTAGGAGGCATACCCCCAAAGACACTGAATCTCCTAGTATCTTGATCTCGGAGTTCTAGCTTTCAGGACTGTGAGAAATGCATTTCTGTAGTTTATAAGCCACTCAGTTTGTGCTTTTATGTTATAGCAACCCCAATGGACAATGTTCAACCAAATATCTAGGAACCCAGTAGCCTAGTCAAGTTGCTGTGTAAAATTAACTATCCAGGACAATATGGTTATTTTTGTTGGTATTGCACTGTCTTCTTCATGGAGCCAAAATCTATGCAAATTAATCAACCACATCAACCCTGAAAAATAACCAAGTATAAATGGCTAATGTAGATACTGTGTATAATATTTTAAGTTTCTTAGGAGAACACACACATCATTCACACACTAATTCAACACACACACTAATCTGCTTGGCTGATGAAATAATTTCAACTACAATTTCAAGGAAATTTCTTCTCATAGAGAAACACCTTGTTTAGGCACCACATAACTTAAGAATAATGAGTTGACTGAAAAGACACTACACCCAACATAGACCAATGTACAAAAAATATTAGGACCTTCTTGAAGTGCTGGAGTTTTAAGGCATCAGTTCAACAGCAGCTTTTAAAAAGCTCAGTTAAGGCAGAGTTCTTGCCAGACAAAGTACCTTTGCCTGTTAGGGGAATTTGTGAAGCATCACAGATGGTATACTAAAAAGACCCAGAGGAGATTCCTACAACCTACGAGCAAAGTGGCAGGTGCAGAGTATAACTCCCCTCAAGCTGCCACTATGAACACATAGACCCCCAGCCTGGGTAACCTGGAAGACCTGGGCCTGGGCGTGATCCAGCCCCTACCGACCTATCTCTATCTCCTCCCATTGTCTCTCCCTTCACTTAGGCTGGACTTAGTTCCATAGTTAACAGGGCTAGCTACCATTTCTTTCCTGACTCCTGCCTAATTCCTTCTTGTTTTTCTGTCCTGCTTAGGTGTCATTTCTCCAAAGCAGTTTCCATGACACAGGCAAGATCAGATCTCTCTGATGTATGCTACAAGAGCATGTGTAGTCCTGACTTGTAGGACTCAACTCGCTTAACTATTTTTCTTACCATATATTTTAATATCTGTATACTAAAATCATGTAAGCTCCTGAAGGGCAGGGCTTGCATCCATTCCATATTCTCTGTTCTTACTACAGTGCCCAACACATAATAGGATCTCAAATCTAAGATGCATTGATTATAAGACACAATAGTATTTCATCCACCAATAGGAAGGAAAAAAAGCTTCCAAATAAACTATGACATGATGCTTTTTAACATGTAGCATTTTTATTCTATATTTAATAGAAGACATTGTTTATCCCCTCCAGAAGGAACTGGCAACCCTCTCCAGTATTCTCACCTGGAGAATCCCATGGACAGAGGAGCTACAGTCCATGGGGTTGCAAAGAGTCAGAAATGACTGAGTGACTGAGCATGCAGTCTTGTGTACACATAGGTTTTTCTTCTTTTTTTTTTTTTAAATCACATATCACTCTTGTACTTAAAGGAAAATGGGATAAATTGGTAAATACATTTCCTAAACCTCTTCATATTCAAAATTTCTTCTGATTATTTTATTTTTATTGTGATGAACTATATACATGCATGCTAAGTCACTTCAGTCTTGTCTGACTCTGTGCAACCCCATGGACAGCAGCCCACCAAGGCTCCTCTGTCCATGGGATTCTCCAGGCAAGAATACTGGAGTGGGTTGCCATTTCCTTCTCCAATGAACTATATACATCACATAAAATTTAGCATCTTAACCTTTTAAAATGTATATTTGAGTGACATTAAATCAATTCCCATTATTGTGAGATTTATTTTTAACATCTAGTTTTTTTTCTGTTTTTTTTTTTTTTTGTTTTTTTCCCTCTGCCTCACTTCCCACTCCTAAAATACCCTCGGTGCTGTCAAGAGCATTGGTGATAACACATCTTAAAAACATGATCTACTGTTGTCTCTGATAATTTCTTGCAGAATTCATACCCATCCCTCAAGAGTTTGTATATATATACCCAGGCCATAACAGCTCCATTATGACTGCTGCTGGGCCAAAGTGATTTTAAGATGCATCCTATTTCTGGGATTGTTGAAAGTGAGAAAGTGATACAACAAACATGGCATTAGCCAAATAAATACTGCAAAATATATAAATCTACATAGGAAGTTCTATGCATGTATTTATGAAGGTTGGTAGATAGCAATGAAATTTCATGCTCAATATATCTGTGAAAAATAAGGAAGCCACATCTAACTAGGTATAGCCAGACTTCTTGAGATCTTAGAGATCAAGGCAGGAGAGGTGTACTTTCTTCTTCTTTTTAACTTTATTTTACTTTACAATACTGCATTGGTTTTGCCATACATCAACATGAATCTGCCACGGGTGTACACATATTCCCCATCCTGAACCCCCTCCCACCTCCCTCCCCATACCATCTCTCTGGGTCATCCCAGTGCACACACCCCAAGCATCCTGTATCCTGCATCAAACCTAGACTGGCGATTCATCTCTTATATGATATTATATAAGTTTCAATGCCATTCTCCCAAGACATCCCACCCTCTCCCTCTCCCACAGAGTCCAAAAGACTGTTCTATACATCTGTATCTCTTTTGCTGTCTCGCATACAGGGTTATCATTACCATCTTTATCAATTCCATATGTATGTGTTATCATACTGTATTGGTGTTTTTCTTTCTGGCTTACTTCACCCTGTATAATCGGCTCCAGTTTCATCCACCTCATTAGAACTGATTCAAATGTATTCTTTTTAATGGCTGAGTAATACTCCATTGTGTATATGTACCACAGCTTTCTTATCCATTCATCTGCTGATGGACATCTAGGTTGCTTCCATGTCCTGGCTATTATAAACAGTGCTATGATGAACATTGGGGTACACATGTCTCTTTCAATTCTGGTTTCCTTGGTGTATATGCCCAGTAATGGGATTGCTGGGTCATAAGGCAGTTCTATTTCCAGTTCTTAAGGAATTTCCACTCTGTTCTCCATAGTGGCTGTACTATCTTTCATTCCTACCAACTGTGTAAGAGGGTTCCCTTTTCTCCACACCCTCTCCAGCATTTATTGCTTGTAGACTTTTGGATTGCAGCCATTCTGATTGGTGTGAAATGGTACCTCACTGTGGTTTTGATTTGCATTTCTCTGATAATGAGTGATGTTGAACATCTTTTCATGTGTTTGTTAGCCATCTGTATGTCTTCTCTGGAGAAATGTCTGTTTAGTTCTTTGGCCCATTTTTTTGATTGGGTCGTTTATTTTTCTGGAATTGAGCTGTAGGAGTTGATTATATATTTTTGAGATTAGTTCTTTGTCAGTTGCTTCATTTGCTATTATTTTCTCCCATTCCGATGGAGAAATATACCATTTTCATGGATTGGAGGAATCAATATAGTGAAAATGAGTATACTACCCAAAGCAATCTAGAGATTCGGTGCAATCCCTATCAAGCTACCAGTGGTATTTTTACAGAGCTAGAACAAATAATTTCACAATTTGTATGGAAATACAAAAAAATAATGGAATTGGAGGAATCAACGTGCTTGACTTTAGGCTCTACTACAAAGCCACAGTCATCAAGACAGTATGGTACTGGCACAAAGACAGAAATATAGATCAATGGAACAAAATAGAAAGCCCAGAGATAAATCCACACACCTATGGACACCTTATCTTCGACGAAGGAGGCAAAAATATACAATGGAGAAAAGACAATCTCTTTAACAAGTGGTGCTGGGAAAACTGGTCAGCCACTTGTAAAAGAATGAAACTAGAACACTTTCTAACACCATACACAGAAATAAACTCAAAATGGATTAAAGATCTAAATGTAAGACCAGAAACTATGAAACTCCTAGAGGAGAACATAGGCAAAACACTCTCTGACATACATCACAGCAGGATCCGCTATGACCCACCTCCCAGAATACTGGAAATAAAAGCAAAAGTAAACAAATGGGATCTAATTAAAATTAAAACCTTCTGCACAACAAAGGAAATTATAAGCAAGGTGAAAAGACAGCCTTCTGAATGGGAAAAAATAATAACAAATGAAGCAACTGACAAAGAACTAATCTCAAAAATATACAAGCAACTTCTGCAGTTCAATTCCAGAAAAATATACCTTCTTCTTTATCTTGCTTCCTACCTCTGTAGGGCTTGAGGGAGGAGAGGGCTGGAGGGCTCTTCTCCATGGAGGACACTTGGCTGTACCTTTCTTTTGAGCTTTAACACTTTCCTCAACAGCCTCTTACCCTCTCATTATAGCACCTGACAGAATGTATACACAGTGACTTAGGATCCAGATTCTGTTGAGGCTTGAGGACCAGAAATTATATCTAGTCAAATCCCTTTATTTTATAGAAGAGGAAATCTGATCTCCATAGGCAACTTGCTCATAGTCACATGTGAACAAATAAAGATCAGAGAAAACTGAGTAGATACTCCAGTGAAAGGTCATAGGTTAAGTGCCTGGGAAGCCTAAACTCATAGTACTTACATTGTTTGAAAACATCTCTTATGGGCTAAAATTTTTCTTCTCAACATTCACATTTTGAAGTCCTAAGCCCTAGTACCTCAGAATGTAACTGTATTTGGAGATGAGGTCTTTAAAGAGATAATTATGGTTAAAATGAGGCTGTTAGGTGGACCCTAGTTTAGTCTGACTGGTATCTTTAGAAGGCAGAGATTAAGACACAAAGAAACAGACATCAGGGATGCAGCAAGAAATGCAATCATCTACAAGCCAAAGAGAGAAGCATCAGAGGAGATTTACCCTGTTGACACCTTCATCTTTCACATCCAGCCTCCAAAATGGTGAGAAAATAAATTCTTGTTTAAACCACCCTGTGTGCAGTGTTTTGTTATGCTAGGCCTAGCAAACTAATACATCTTAATGAGGGAAGAGAAGAGGGGATTCAGAAAGATAATTACAAATGAAGGAGGAGGAGTGTACTTGAATGTTTTAATAACTTACAACAAGATTGGGCTATTAGAGAGTGTTGTTCAGGAAGTCCCAGGAGGAGGTAAATCCTCCTCCAGCACTCTTCTTCCCCAGGCATCAAGGCACAACTGCACCAAAGGCAAGATTGTAACACTTTGTGGTGAGCATGACTTGGTGTTGCCTTCCACTGGGGAACTCTGGTTTGCTGGGCTGGAGAACAGAAGGAGGCCTTCTTTCCTTACTTACTTCACACCAGGGTTAGCCTACAGTTGGTTATGCAGGAGGAATGTCCATAGAACAGAAGAAAATCCCATTCTTGGCAGTTTCATGTTGTTAAATTTATTTATGAGTATATCTGTGCTGTTTATATTTCCCTATAAAGTAATCAATTTCATCAAAATTTTTAAATGTATTAGTACAGAATTGTACGGATTTTTCTTTTCTCATAAAAAATAATTTTCTGTATTTATTATAGACCTTTTCTCATTCCTTGTTTTGGTTGTCTCTTTGTTCCTTTTTTAAATTTAAAACATTTTTAATTGAAGAATAAATACTTTACAATGTTGTGTTGGCACTTTAATCTTCCCTACAGCAACATGAATCCACCACGAGTGTACACGTGTCCCCCATCCTGAACCCCCTCCCACCTCCCTCCCTGTACCATCCCTCCGGGTCATCCCAGTGCACCAGCCCCAAGCATCCTGTATCCTGCATCGAACCATGTATGGCAAAACCAATACAATATTGTAAAGTAATTAGCCTCCAATTAAAATAAAAAATTTAAATTTAAAAAAATCTTCCCTACAATTTATGGCCTCAAAAGAGAATTTTAATTCCTCTATTCAATCTGGTTCCCTTGGAATCTTTAAACCACTGTGCTCACATGCTTTCATTGCCTCTTAACCTGTTCAGTTACTGCTGGTTTTTCATGTCCGGGAGGACCTGCTCTTTTCCAAACGTATGCCCTGATTCTTGGGGTAAATTGGTTTCAGACCTTTGCTGTCCTCTGAGTCTTATCATTTTCTATTCTCCTGTCCTGCAGCTTTTTTTTTTTTTTTTTTTTAGTTGAAGGATATTGCTTTATAGAATTTTGTTGCTTTCTGTCAAACTTCAATGTGAATCAGCCATAGGTATACATATATCCCCTCCTTTTTCAATCTCCCTCCCATTGCCCTCCCCATCCTACCCCTCTAGTTTGATACAGAGCCCCTGTTTGAGCTTCCTGAGACATACAGCAAATTCCCATTGGCTATCTATTTTACATATGGTGATGTAAGTTTCCATGTTACTCTTTCTATACATCCCACCCTCTCCTCCCCTCTCCCGTGTCCATAAGTCTATTCTCTATGTCTGTTTCCCCATGGCTGACCTGCAAATAAATTCTTCAGAACCATTTTTCTAGATTCTGTATATATATGTGTTAGTATACAATATTTACATTTCTCTTTCTAACTTACTTAACTCTGTATAATAGCTCTACATTCATCCACCTGATTAGAACTGACTCAAATGCATTCCTTTTTATGACTGAGTAATATTTCATTGTGTATAGGTACCATATTTCTTTATCCACTCATCTGTCGACGGACATCTAGGTTGCTTTCATGTTCTAGCTATTGTAAATAGTGCTGTAATGAACAATAGGATACATGAGTCTCTTTCAATTTTGGTTTCCTCAGGATATATGCCAAACAGTTGGATTGTTGGGTCATATGGTGGTTTTATTCTTAGTATTTTAAGGGATATCCATACCGTCTTCCATAGTGGCTGTATCAATTTACATTCCCACCAACAGTGCAAGAGTGTTCCCTTCTCTTCACACATTTATTGTTTGTAGACTTTTTGATGATAGCCATTCTGACTGGTGTGAGGTGATCTCATTGTAGTTTTGATTTGCTTTACTCTAATAATGAGTGCTTTCTAAGGCCCATTTGACTTCACATTCCAGGATGTCTGGCTCTAGGTGAGTGATCACACCATCGTGATTATATTGGTCGTGAAGATCTTTTTGTACAGTTCTTCTGTGTATTCTTGCCACCTCTTTTTAATATCTTCTGCTTCTGTTAGGTCCATACCATTTCTGTCCTTTATCAAGTCCATCTTTGCATGAAATGTTCCCTTGGTAACTCTGATTTTCTTGAAGAGATATCTAGTCTTTCCCATTCTGTTGTTTGCCTCTATTTCTTTGTATTGATCACTGAGGAAGGCTTTCTTATCTCTTCTTGCTATTCTTTGGAACTCTGCATTCAGATGCTTATATCTTTCCGTTTCCTCTTTGCCCTTTGCTTCTCTTCTTTACACAGCTATTTGTAAGCCCTCCTCAGACAACCATTTTGCTTTTTTTGCATTTCTTTTCCATGGTGATGGTCTTGATCCCTGTCTCCTGTACAGTTTCATGAACCTCCATCCATAATTCATCAGGCAGTCTATCTATCAGATCTAGTCCCTTAAATCTATTTCTCACTTCCACTGTATAATCATAAGGGATTTAATTTAGGTCATACCTGAATGGTTTAGCTGTTTGCCCTACTTTCTTCAATTTCAGTCTGAATTTGGCAATAAAGAGTTCATGATCTGAGCCACAGTCAGTTCCTGGTCTTGTTTTAGTTGACTGTATAGAGCTTCTCCATCTTTGGCTGCAAAGAATATAATAGTCTGATTTTGGTGTTGACCATCTGGTGATGTCCATGTGTAGAGTCTTCTCTTGTGTTGTTGGAAGAGGGTGCTTGCTATGACCAGTGCATTTTCTTGGCAAAACTTGATTAGTCTTTGCCCTGCTTCATTCCGTATTCCAAGGCCAAATTTGCCTGTTACTCCAGGTGTTTCTTGACTTCCTACTTTTGCATTCCAAAGCCACTTTGCATTGCAAAGCTAGTGGAGGTGATGGAATTCCAGTTGAGCTATTTCAAATCCTGGAAGATGATGCTGTGAAAGTGCTGCACTCAATATGCCAGCAAATTTGGAAAACTCAGCAGTGGCCACAGGACTGGAAAAGGTCAGTTTTCATTCCAGTCCCAAAGAAAGGCAATGCCAAAGAATGCTCAAACTACTGCACAGTTGCACTCATCACACATGCTAGTAAAGTAATGCTCAAAATCATCCAAGCTAGGTTTCAGCAATATGTGAACTGTGAACTTCCAGATGTTCAAGCTGGTTTTAGAAAAGGCAGAGGAACCAGATATCAAATTGCCAACATCCGCTGGATCATCAAAAAAGCAAGAGAGTTCCAGGAAAACATCTATTTCTGTTTTATTGACTATGCCAAAGCCATTGACTGTGTGGATCACAATAAACTGTGGAAAATTCTGAAAGAGATGGGAATACCAGACCATCTGACCTGCCTCTTGAGAAACCTATATATAGGTCAGGAAGCAACATTAGAACTGGACATGGAACAACAGATTGGTTTCAAATAGGAAAAGGAGTATGTCAAGGCTGTATATTGTCACCCTGCTTATTTAACTTATATGCAGAGAACATCATGAGAAAGCCTGAGCTGGAAGAAGCACAAGCTAGAATCAAGATTGCTGGGAGAAATATCAATCACTTCAGATATGCAGATGACACCACCCTTATGGCAGAAAGTGAAGAGGAACTAAAAAGCCTCTTGATGAAAGTGAAAGAGGAGAGTGAAAAAGTTGGCTTAAAGCTCAACATTCAGAAAACGAAGATCATGGCATCTGGTCCCATCACTTCATGGGAAATAGATGGAAAAACAGTGGAAACAGTGTCAGACTTTATTTTTCTGGGCTCCAAAATCACTGCAGATAGTGACTGCAGCCATGAAATTAAAAAAGCTTACTCCTTAGAAGAAAAGTTATGGCCAACCTAGACAGCATGTTGAAAAGCAGAGACATTACTTTGCCAACAAAGGTTCATCTAGTCAAGGCTATGGTTCTTCCAGTGCTTAGAGTTGGACTGTGAAGAAAGCTAAGTGCTGAAGAATTGATGCTTTAGAACTGTGGTGTTGGAGAAGACTCTTGAGAGTCCCCTGAACTGCAAGGAGATCCAACCAGTCCATTCTAAAGGAGATCAGCCCTGGGATTTCTTTGGAAGGAATGATGCTAAAGCTGAAACTCCAGTACTGTGGCCACCTCATGTGAAGAGTTGACTCATTGGAAAAGAATGATGCTGGGAGGAATTGGGGGTAGGAGGAGAAGGGGATGACCGAGGATGAGATGGCTGGATGGCATCACTGACTCGATGGGCATGAGTCTGAGTGAATTCCGGGAGTTGTTGATGGACAAGGAGGCCTGTCATGTGGCGATTCATGGAGTCTCAAAGAGTTGGACACAACTGAGCAACTGAACTGAACTGAACTGAATAATGAATGCTGTTGAGCATCTTTTCATGTATTTGTTAGCCATCTGTTTGTAGAAATATCTGTTTAGGTCTTTCTCCCAATTTTTGATTGGGTTGTTTATTTTTCTGATATCAAGTTGGAGAAATATCTGTTTAGGTCTTTCTCCCAATTTTTGATTGGGTTGTTTGTTTTTCTGATATCAAGTTGTATAAGCTGCTTGTATATTTTGGAAATTAATCCTTTGTCAGTTTTTTTGTTTGCTATTATTTTCTCCCATTCTGAGGGTTGTCTTTTCACTTTGCTTATAGTTTTCTTTACTGTGCCAAAGGTATTAAGTTTAATCATGTCCCACTTGTTTACTTTTCTTTTTATTCCCATTATGCTAGGAGGTGGGCCATTGAGGATTTTACTTTGATTTGTTATAGAGTGTTCTACCAATGCTTTTCTCTAAGAGTTTTATAGTTTTTGGTCTTACATTTAGGTCTTTAATCCTAAATTTTGAGTTTATCTTTGTGTATGGTGTTAGGAAGTGTTCTAATTTCATTCTTTTACATGTAGCTATCCAGTTTTCCCAGTACCATTTATTGAAGAGGCTGTCTTTGCCCCATTGTGTATTCTTGATTCCTTTATCAAAAATATGGTACCCACAGGTGCATGGGTTTATTTCAGGTTTATTTCTATCTTGTTTCATTGGTCTGTATTTCCCTTTTGTGCCACAACCACACTGTCTTGATGACTGTAGCTTTGTAGTATAATCTGATGTCAGGAAGGTTGGTTCCTCCAGCTCCATTCTTCTTTCTCAAGGCTACTTTGGATATTCGGGGTCTTTTGTGTTTACAAATGAATTGTGAAAGTTTTTGTTCTAGTTCTGTGAAAAATGCCATTGGTAATTTGATAGGGATCACATTGAATTTGCAGATTGCATTTAGTAGCATAGTCACTTTCACAATACTGATTCTTCTTACCCAAGAACATTCAATACAACATTCAATATCTCTCCATCTGTTTATGTCATCTTTGATTTCTTTCATCAGTGCCTGATAATTTTCTGTGTACAGTTCTTTTGTCTCCTTAGGTAAGTTTATTCCTAGATATTTTATTCTTTTTGTTGCAATGGTGAATGAAATTTATTCCTTAATTTCTCTTTCTGATTTTTCATTGTTAGTACATAGAAGTGCAAGTGTTTTCTGTGGGTTGATTTTTTAAGCCTGAAACTTTGCTAAACTCACTGATTAGCTCCAGTAATTTTCTGATAGCATCTTTAGGGATTTCTATGTACAGTATCATGTCATCTGCAAACAGTGAGAGTTAACTTCTTCCTTTCCAATCTGGATTCATTTTATTTCATTTTCTTCTCACTGATATAGCTAAGACTTCTAAAACTATGCTGAATAATAGTGAAAGTGGATACCCTTGTCTTGCTCCTGATCTTAGGGGGATGCTTTCAGTTTTTCACCATTGCGAATAATGCTTGCTGTAGGCTTAACATATATGGCCTTTACTATGTTGAAGTAGGTTCCTTCTTTGCCCATTTTTGAAGAGTTTTAATCATAAATGGCTGCTGAATTTTGTCAAAGGCTTTTTCTGCATCTACTGAGATTATCATGTGGTTTTTATCTTTAAATTTATTACTATGGTATATAACATTGATTGATTTGCATATATTGAAGAATACTTACATCCCTGGAATAAACTCAGCTTTGATCATGGTGTGTGAGCTTTTGATGTGTTGCTGAATTCTGTTTGCTAAAATTTTGTATAGTATTTTTGTACAATATCAGTGATATTGGCATGTAGTTTTTTTTTGTGTTGTCTTTGTCTGGTTTTAGTATCAGGGTGATGGTGGCCTCTTAGAATGAGTTGAAAGTGTTCACTGCTCTGCAATTTTTGAAAGAGTTTTAGAAGGATAGGTATTAGCTCTTCTCTAAATATTTGATAGAATTCCTCTGTGAAGCCATCTGTTCCTAGGCTTTTGTTTTGGGGAAGATTTTTGATCATAACTTCAATTTCAGTGCTTTTAATTGGGTTGTTTATAATTTCTATTTCTTCCTGGTTTAGTCTTGGAAATTTGAACTTTTCTAAAAATCTGTCCATTTCTTCCAGGTTATCCATTTTATTGCCATATAGTTGTTCATAATAGTCTCTTATAATCCTTTGTATTTCTGCACTGTCTGTTGTAATCTCCCCCTTTTCATTTCTAATTCATTGATTTGCTTCTTTTTTTCTTGATGAGTCTGGCTAAAGTTTGTCAGTTTTGTTTGTCTTCTCAAAGAACCAGCTTTTAGTTTTATTAATCTTTACTATCATTTATTTCATTTTTTTCAATTTTTTGGCTCTGATCTTTATGATTTCTTTCCTTCTGCTAATTTTGTTTTCTTTTTGTTGTTGTTGTTCTTCTTCTTCTTTTTCCAGATGTTTTAGGTGTAAAGTTATATTGTCTATTCGATGTTTTTCTTGTTTCTTGAGGTAAGATTGTATTGCTACAAACTTCCCTCTTAGAACTGCTTTTGCTGTATCCCATAGGTTTTGAGTTTTCATGTTTCCATTGTCATTTTTTCTAGAAATTTTTTGATTCCCTTTTGATTTCTTGAGGAACCTATTGGCTGTTTAGAAATGTATTGTTTAATCTCTTTGTGTTTGTGTTTTTACAGTTTTTTTCTTGTAATTGATATCTAGTCTCATAGTATTGTAGTGGGAGAAGATGCTTGATATAATTTCAGTTTTTCTTAAATTCACTGAGGTTTGATTTGTGACTCAAGATGTGGTCTCTCCTGGAGAATGTTCCATGTGCACTTGAGAAGAAGGTGTATTCTTCTGCATTTGTATGGAATGTCCTGAAGATATCAATAAGGTCCATCTCATCTAATGTATCATTTAAGACTTGTGTTTAGTTATTAATTTTCTGTTTTGATTATCTGCCCTTTGGTGTGCATGGGGTCTTAAAGTTTCCTTCTATTATTGTGTTACTGTCAGTTTCTCCTTTTATGTCTGTCAGTACTTGTCTTATGTATTGAGGTGCTCCTATGTTACGTGTATAGATATTTACAATTGTTATGTCTTCCTCTTCAATTGATCCCTTGATAATTACGCAGTGTCTTTCATTATCTCTTGTAATATTCTTTATTTTAAGGTCTTTTTTGTCTGATATGAGGATTGCGACTCTAGCTTTCTTTTACTTCCATGTGCATGTAATATATTTTCCCCATCCTCTCACTTTCAGTCTGTATGTGTCTTTAGGTCTGAAGTGGATTTCTTGTAGACAGCATATATATGGGTCTTGTTTTTGTATCCAGCGAGCCAGTCTGTGTTTTTGGTTGGAGCCTTTAATCCATTTACATTTAGAGTAATTATTGATATATATGTTCCTATTGCCATTTTCTTAATTTGGGGTTTTGATTTTGTAGACCTTTTTCTTTTCTTGTATTTCTTGACTATATAAGTCCTTTTAACATTTGTTGTAAAGCTGGTTTGGTGGTACTGAATTCTCTTAACTTTTGTTTGTCTGTAAAGCTTTTATTTCTCCATCAATTCTGAATGAGATCCTTGTTGAGTAGAGTGATCTTGGTTGTAGATTTTTCCCTTTCATTACTTTAACTATATCCAGCCATTCCCTTCTGGCTTTCAGAGTTTCTGCTAAAAGATCAACTGTTAAGTGTATGAAGTTTCCTTGTATGTTACTTGTTGCTTTTCCCTTGCTGCCCTTAATATTCTTTCTTTGTGTTTAATCTTTGTTAGTTTGGTTAGTATGTGTCTTGGCATATTTCTCCTTGGGTTTATCCTGTATGGGACTCTTTGTGCCTCTTTTACATGAATGACTGTTTTCTTGTCCACATTGGGGAAGTTTTCAACTATAATCTCTTCAAAAATTTTCTCGTACCCTTTCTTTTTCTCTTCTTCTGGGACCCCTATAATTTGAATGTTGGTACATCTGATATTGTCCCAGAGGTCTCTGAGACTATCCTCAGTTATTTTCATTCTTTTTACTTTATTCTGCACTTCAGAAGTTATTTTCACCATTTTATCTTCCAGTTCACTAATTCATTCTGCTTCAGATATTCTGCTATGGATTCCTGCTAGAGTATTTTTAATTTCAGCAATTGTGTTGTTTATCTCTGTATATTTATTCCATAAGTTTTCTAGGTCTTTGTTAATTGATTTTTTGCATTTTATCCATTCAGTTTTTTGCATTTTCTTCATTCAGTTTTTGCATTTTCTCCATCCTCCATTTCAAGGTTTTTTATCATCTTTACTATCATTATTCTGATTTTGTTTTTCAGGTAGTTTGCCTATTTCCTCTTCATTTATTTGGACTTCTGTGTTTCTAGTTTGTTTCTTCATTTGTGCACTATTTCTCTGTATTTTCATTTTTTAATAATTATTATGTTTATAGTCTCTTTTACCAGGCTTCAGTGTTGAATTCTTTTTTCCTTTTGGTTTCTGCCCTACTTAAGTTGGTCCAGTGACTTGTGTAAGATTGTTATAGGATAAAATTTGTGCTTAGTTTTTTGTTTGTTTGTTTGCTTTTCCTCTGATGAGCAAACCTGAGTGGTAATCCTGTCCACTGATGACTTGGTTTGTATTTTGTTGTTGTTGTTGTTGTATAGATGAGGCACCTGCACAGGGTACTACTGGTGGTTGGGTGATGCCAGGTTTTGTATTCAAGTGGTTTCCTTTGTGGGAGTTCTCACTATTTGATACTCCCTAGGGTTAGTTCTCTGGTAGTCTTGAATCTTGGAATCAGTGCTCCTACTCCAAAGGCTCATGCTTGTCCTCTGGTGAGGAATGAATGCTCCACAAGTCATTTGTTGTGGCATTAAGTGAGATAAAAACAAATACCTGAAAGTGAGAAACCAAAGATAAACCCCAGATAAATGGCAGTTACAAAATCAGACAAATAATAATTAAAATAATGGAATATATGCATATACATATACACCCATAAGCAAAATCAAAACAGTCCAACAAAAATAAAGTACAATAGATTTGTGAATAGAGAAAACCAAAAATTATATCTACCAGTTAAGAACAAAATTAACTAAAGCACAAACTGGAAAACAAAACAAAGCAAGATGCCAAGTGGGGAATTAAGCAATGAAAACAAAACTAAATATGTTGAGAGGAAAGGAAAGAAAGAAAAGAAAGAGAATAGATGTGCAAAGTTAAATAGAGGTAGTTAAAGAAGACTTATGTATATTAAAGATTATAGGGGAAAAGAGCAGTCAGAAAAGCAAACAAAGGAATAAATGTAGGAAAAATAATAATAGGTTTAAAAAATTAAATTAAAAAAAAATAGAGAAAAGAACATAAATAAGGAAAAAAAAAGAAAGAAACACTCCACAGAACTGCAAAAGCCCAACGTAGAGGCAGAGGTTTATAACAATAAAAAGTTTGACTTAAAAAAAAAAAAAACTCAGAAGTTTAATTAGGTTTCATAGTGCCAATAAAATCTACAATTGCCACAGAAAGGGGAAAAAAGAAAAAGAAAAAAAAATCCAAAAGAATTTACAGAGCAAGTCAAAACATAAGAATAATAAATGTTTTTCTTGAGTCGCTGCTGTCAGTCCTTTTCCTCGCTGGGAGTCACAGTCCAACTCACCTTCCTAGGATGCCCTCCAACACTGTGCTGATCTCTGGACCTGCTGTGGGGGCAGAGAACTCCTCCTCTCTGATAGATAAGCCTGACAGGCCACAGTCCACAGGGTCACAAAGAGTTGAAAACTACTGAAGGGACCCTGTGTGCATAGATGTATGACTTTTTTGCCTGTGGCAGCTCTGCCCCAGGGCGGGTTGAGCATCAGGATGGCACGGCTGCTTGTGACACGGGGACCATGGCAGCACTGAGTGTGCAGGGACATGGACTACTTAAGTTGCAGGAGTTATGGCCCCATCAGAGTCTTTTTTGAGCTTCTGGTAGCTGGCGATCAGAAGGCCTCTTTGGCTAAGTCTTTCTCTGTAGCTCTGCCCATTCAGGCACTTAGAGGGCTCACTTGCCTGTGGTCCTTCTCTGCTATTCTGCACCTCAGGCTCATAGAGGGACCCCCCTGGCTGGAGTACTATGTAGATCCGTATGTCAGGCACTTAAAGGGGCACCCTGGGTGGGGTCCCACTCTGTAGTTCCCCGTGTCAGGCACTTGATCAGCCAGCCTCTATTTTTCAGCTGCTGATACTGGCCTGTGGGGAGAGAGAATCTACGGTGATGGCTCCACCCTCTATGTGTAACTCAGCAGTATCATCTTGCTTCCACAGCTTCCTGGCTTTCATCCCCAAGCATTTCCCACGACAATCTCCTCCCTCACATCCCCTTGATCCATCTCTCCACAGTCAATAGCACCCCTTGCCATGGGATTGCTCCACAATCCCTAAACTTCAGCTCCCAGCTGCTGTGCTTTTAGGGGACTTGCATCCCTGTCTGGGGGTATGTATGCCTGTGGCAAGGACTGTCTAATTTTCATTCCCTTTAAGGTGCTACAGATCAGCTGTTTCACTCTCAGCCTTAAATGTTTCTCATCTGACTCAGTTGCCCCCTTTCGGGAACTGGACCCCTGCTTCAGTTGCCCCACTGCCAAGGGCAGGTCCAGTTCTACTGCTGCTGCTGCTGCTAAGTCACTTCAGTCGTGTCCGACTCTGTGCGACCCCATAGACGGCAGCTCACCAGGCCCCCCATCCCTGGGATTCTCCAGGCAAGAACACTAGAGTGGGTGGCCATTTCCTTCTCCAATGCATGAAAGTGAAAAGTGAAAGGGAAGTCACTTAGTCGTGTCTGACTCTTAGCGACTCCATGAACTGCAGCCCACCAGGCTCCTCCATCCATGGGATTTTCCAGGCAAGAGTACTGGAGTGGGGTGCCATTGCCACTCCTGTTTTTCCCCCTAGTTCCTCCATCCTACCAAGTTTTGTGTGGTTCTGTATATTCTTTTCTGCTGGTCGGGTACTCATGTCTACTCTCAGCTGGTGCTCTGCATGCACTTCTGTGTCTGAAGGTGTATTCCTGATGTATTGTGGAGAGAGATGTACTCCACGTCCACCTGCTTCTCCACCATCTTGTTCTCTGTCCTGCAGCTTTCCTTCATAGGCTGTATTTTACTAGCTTACGCTTACTCTTCCTTGAAGGAAATGAATCTATACCTGGGTTTTATAATCGCATCCAATATATAGGCCAACTTCATCTCACTCACCGTGTACCTGAGTGTTTGTTCAATCTTCTCATGCGCATGACAAGAGAACAAACTGTTATACGGTTCCCATTTCCACTTCTGGAGTTTGGCAGCCTTCTGCCCGTTGAACCCTGTTGACGTTTAATCCTGTGACACCCCTCCTCCAGCTCCCCACTCCAAATTCCTTCTGTAACAATTTGAATCCATGAGCTAGATGAAAAGAGAAAACTCAAAAATTCCACTCCTATGACTCTTTTTATGCATGCACATAAGGCCTGTTCCTCCATTTAAGCCTGTTGTTCTCTGAGTGTTGCAATCTCTATATGGAGAATAGAGGGGTATTATAGAAAGAGAGGCAGGATGTCTTGGGGAAGAGAAAACATGAGAATACCATCTTGCTGGCTTCAAAAAATAGAATCCATGCAGATGCACGATTCATGCTCAGGGTTTAGTTAGGTCATATCATCTTTTGAGTGGGACAAGCAGTGAGGGAATAAAAATAGACTTTCTTTCCATTATCTTGCTTTTCAGAAAAACAGGTTTCCTCTCTTTTTCAGAAGCATAATGAGTGTGTGGGACGTTTTCCAGTCCCATTTCATTATTTTAATTCTAATTTTCAGTGAAAGTCTGAGTTTTATTCTTTTCTCTCACCTCTAAGTGGGCAATAACTATTTATGTCTTGCCATTTTACTTGTGACAATGTCTGGAATATCTTCAGTTCAGTTCAGTCACTCAGTCGTGTCCAACTCTTTGTGACCCCATGAATCACAGCATGCCAGGCCTCCCTGTCCATCACCAACTCCCGGAGTTCACTCAGACTCACATCCATCGAGTCGGTGATGCCATCCAGCCATCTCATCCTCCGTCTTCCCCTTCTCCTCCTGCCCCCAACCCCTCCCAGCATCACAGTCTTTTCTAATGACTCAACTTTTCTCATGAGGTGGCCAAAGTACTGCAGTTTCAGCTTTAGCATCATTCCTTCCAAAGAAATCCCAGAGTTGATCTCCTTTACAATGGATTGGTTGGATCTCCTTGCAGTTCAAGGGACTCTCAAGAGTCTTCTCCAACACCACAGTTCAAAAGCATCAATTCTTCAGCACTCAGCTTTTTCACAACTCTCATATCCATACATGACCACTAGAAAAACCATAGCCTTGACTAGACGGACCTTTGTTGGCAAAGTAATGTCTCTGCTTTTCAACTTGCTATCTAGGTTGGTCACAACTTTTCTTCCAAGGAGTAAGCGTCTTTTAATTTCATGGCTGCAGTCACCATCTGCAGTGATTTTGGAGCCCCCAAAATAAAGTGTGACACTGTTTCCACTGTTTCCCCATCGATTTCCCATGAAGTGATGGGACTGGATGCCATGATCTTAGTTTTCTAAATGTTCAGCTTTAAGCCAACTTTTTCACTCTCCTCTTTCATAGGTTCCCAATAAATAATTAATCTAATAAGTAGATAGCTGTCACTATTGTTATATTACTGGGGTATTAGGAAAAAATGTATCAAGGACAATTAGCCAGGAGAAATTTTCAACTAGGTTTTCCTATCTTAATCGGAAATCTCAGGGCCAATTTTATTTCTTCCCCCACCTAATAAGATGGCTAAAACTACAACGTAGGCTAATGACTTGACCTGGGAACTTTGATATGCCAGAAATTGCATTAAGATGAATCATTCATACCACATGTACACATTGGAATACATTGTATATGCCAATTTAGGTTGATTCTGTGTCAAGGTGGAATTCCTTCCAGTCCCATGAGGAATGAGGATTTGGAAGTGGCTATGGATATATGATTCTTTACTGTATGAGTCACCAGGGCTTCCCAGGTGCTGCAGTGGTAAAGAACCTGCCGATCAGTGCAGGAAATACAAGAGACATGAGTTAAATTCCTGGGTCAGGAAAATACCCTGGAGTAGGAAATGGCAACCCACTCCAGTACTCTTGCCTGGAAAATTCCATGGACAGAGAGGAGCCTGGAGGCTTATAGTCCATGGGACCGCAAAGAGTCAGACACGACTGAATGACTAAACATATGTACATACATATGTAAATATGAAGAGCACAGATTAAATATACAAATATATTTTATATTAAAACAATTGCAATCAGTTTGAGCTATGATCAGTTCAGTTCAGTTTAGTCACTCAGTTGTGTCCCACTCTTTGTGACCCCATGAATCGCAGCACACCAGGTCTCCCAGTCCATCACCATCTCCCAGAGTTCACGCAGACTAATGTCCATTGAGCCAGTGATGCCATCCAGCCATCTCATCCTCGGTCGTCCCCTTCTACTCCTGCCCCCAATCCCTCCCAGCATCAGAGTCTTTTCCAATGAGTCAGTTCTTCTCATGAGGTGGCCAAAGTATTGGCGTTTCAGCTTTAGCATCATTCCTTCCAAAGAAATCCCAGGGCTGATCTCCTTCAGAATGGACTGGTTGGATCTCCTTGCAGTCGAAGGGACTCTCAAAAGTCTCTCCAACACAACAGTTCAAAAGCGTCAATTCTTCAGTGCTCAGCTTTCTTCACAGTTCAACTTTCACATCCATACATGACCACTGGAAAAACCATAGCTTTGACTAAATGGAACTTTGTTGGCAAAGTAATGTCTCTGCTTTTCAATATGCTATCTAGGTTGGTCAGAACTTTCCTTCCAAGGAGTAAGCATCTTTTAATTTCATGGTTGCAGTCACCATCTGCAGTGATTTTGGAGCCCCAAAATATGAGATATAATAGAGTTATATAAAATGTACAAAGAGACCCAGAAAGAGTGACATTTGAGTTATGTTTTGGTTATTAAGAGACTAAAGACTAAGAGTTATGGAGGATAGTGATCTAAAAGGAAGAGCACTTCTGGGGAAGATAGTAAAAGCTGTGATCTGAAATGGTCAGATATTTGCATGTAGTTAATTGTGATTGAAATAGGAGGATGGAAAATAACTTGAAGAGTTTTGAAAGTTCAGTTACCCATGTGTGGGTTACTGATGATAATTTTCACCTAGGATTCATAGATGGTACTAGATTCAGACTGGTGGTAGGTCATAAGCCAGAGTGATAATGACTGGAAAAGATTTTTTGGTTTGCCTAATTTGTGCATGCACTGACAAAAGATTCATAAATTCAATGCAGATACAAATAATTGAATATAGACTGCATAGATGAATGTAAGGGGAAGCATTATCATGTAAGAGCAAGAGAATGATAAGCCCCTGCTGATTCACAGGTGACTGCTTTTTAGGAATTTGCAACATGCTGAGTGGGTGATAAAATTGAAAATGGTCTTACCTTGTTACTGTTGTCTGGTCACTCTTTGCAACTCCATGGACCATAGCCCACCAGGCTCCTCTGTCTGTATAACTTCCCAGACAAGAATGTTGGAATGAGCTGCCATTTCCTCCTCCAGGGGATCTTTCCCATCCAGGGACTGAACCTGTGTCTCTTGAGGTTCCTGCATTGCAGGTGGATTCTTTACCACGGAGCCACTAGGGGAGCCCTCCCTAACTATATTCTTAATAGTTATCTCGCTATTGATACCAAGCAGAAATATCTATTGGGTCCACATGCAAGATATTAAACTTAAAAACCTAGTTGTAATGTTTTTGAGAAAAAAACTGAAGAATGGGAGTATCCAATAAGGCAACTGATTTATGGCTTTCCTTTAATAAAAAATTTAACATGGTTTTCCTTTAATAAAGGTCATGCCATATAGACAATACTTTATTCTGAAGAACTGTATATCTTGACAAACATTTGATTCCATCACTAAGCACTGGTTCTGAATTATTTGATTTTTACAGTTTTGCTCTGTCTCCTAGATCCCCTGTTCAGTCTTGTGTATTAGAGTTACTAGATTTCAGGACTGGGGGTCCTAGACTCTGTCAGCTTGTGCTGTTCTATATGGTAGCCGTGAAACATGGTAGCTATTGAACATCTGAAATGTGGCAAGTCTTAACTGAGATGGAGGGTAAAATGCACACCTGATTTCAAAGACTTCATTTGAGGAAAACAACACATTTCTTTCATAGTTAAGTTATATATATATATATATATATATATATATATATATATATATAGTATGTATAAATAGCTGATTTCATCTTTTTCCAGTTTTTGATATGACTACTAGAAAACTTTAAATAACATGACTCATATTTCTATTGAATAGTATTGCTCTAGAGTATATAGAAATTGTCATAGGATTGTGAAGCTAGTGATATAATTTGTCTAGATGTCAATGAATATGTGAGCTTTAATTATTCTATTAGCCCAGAACATTCTGATAATCAGTTCAGTTCAGTTCAGTCACTGTCATGTCCAACTCTTTGCGACCCCATGAAATCTCAGCATGTCAGCCTCCCTGTCCATCACCAACTCCCAGAGTTCACTCAAACTCATGTCCATCAAGTCGGTAATACCATCCAGCCATCTCATCCTCAGTCGTCCCCTTCTCCTCCTGTCCCCAATCCCTCCCAGCATCAGGGTCTTTTCCAATGAGTCAACTCTTCACATGAGGTGGCCAAAGTATTGGAGTTTCAGCTTTAGCATCAGTCCTTCCAGTGAATATCCAGGACTGATCTCCTTTAGGATGGACTGGTTGGATCTCCTTGCAGTCCAAGGGACTCTCAAGAGTCTTCTCCAACACCACAGTTCAAAAGCATCAATTCTTCGGCACTCAGCTTTCTTCACAGTCCAACTCTCACATCCATACATGACTACTGGAAAAACCATAGCCTTGATTAGATGAACCTTTGTTGACAGCGTAATATTTCTGCTTTTTAATATGCTGTCTAGGTTGGTCATAGCTTTCCTTCCAAGGAGTAAGCGTCTTTTAATTTCATGGTTGCAGTCACCATCTGCAGTGATTTGGAGCCCCCAAAATAAAGTCTGAAACTGTTCCACTGTTTCCTCATCTATTTCCCATGAAATGATGGGATCAGATGCCATTTTCTTAGTTTTCTGAAAGTTGAACTTTAAGCCAACTTTTTGCTCTCCTTTTTCACTTTCATTAAGAGGTTTTTAGTTCCTTTTCACTTATACATATCCCCAAATAAGTACCTATTAGATTCGGGGGTTTTTTTTTTTCCTTGTGAAGCTAAACTTTTGTTAAGAAAATCTGCTCTTTAAGTCTTTGACCAAATGACTTTTTGTTGACATAATGACAATTTTGGTAATCTAGCTGTCACAGTTACATTTCAGGCAAAATCAGTAGGCTAACTGATCTTTCAAGTCTAGGGAAAGATAAATTTCAGCTTCTCCAATGGAAATGGCTTTGAACTAGAAGTCAGAAGATCCGGATTACCACCAAAGCTTTCTTGGCCACTTATAAACAGCTTGCATATTCTCTAGTAATAAATTATTTTGCTGGGATTCAACAATGTGTTTCCATATATACACAAAGGAGGAAAATGGTAATAGCAACCCAACTGATCTCCAAGGTTATTGTGGCAAGTTTAGGTATAGGATGATAATTACAGTACAAGATGAACTTAAGTTACAATAGCTTGCACTTTCATAAGAATTTTTGCCTATAAGAAACTTTGCAGTGTTTTTTAAAGAATAATGGGAACTTCCTTCCCAAAGCCAATAAAGGGCCAGTACAGACTGTAATTGGTTATTATTGTTTATTGTCGTGGGATAAAAGAAGCTGGCAGTTACTCTAAGGCACATATCTAGTGACTAACTAGTCACTTGATCACTATTAGTCACTTGTCACTATTCATCTTGATCTTGGATGAATCAATTTTTAAAAATCCACCCCCTTTAAATGGAGGTAGAGTGCGGGGAGTCACAGTAAATCTCAGCCCTTTGAAACAATTAAGGACGGAAACTCAAGTGACTGAAATTTGAGAATCAAGTGTGAGTAGTAGTTGATTATTAACTAACACTGAGTTGAATAGCAAATAAAGGGGCCTTTTCTATAAATTTTTAGATTAATGTTTATATCTTAATGGTGTGAACCTTTTATTTTTTAGTAAAATACCTTATGAATTAACTGGGCTCAGCAAGAAGAAGGTAGCCTTTCTTAATTTTTGACTGAAACGATCCCCTAAAATAAACCAAGAAAAGGAAGTATAATCTCGTGTGGTTAAATTTTGCCACTCAAAGGAGCTATTCTAAGCATCAAAATCACATATATTCTTTTGGAAATGCTTGTTACTGTGCTCTTTTCCTTTCTTTCTACATTAAAAAAATAATTTAAAAAGCAAAATAAGAAGATCTGATGCTCCATCATCCTTTAACTATTTCTTGCCTCCCTAAGATTCTACTTGGCTGAAATACATTTATATTTTCTTCAGTGCCTATAGAAAGATAGGCCAAACTTTTCCAGGATGTGCCTTATATTTATGCTCCAGCTTCATACACTTAATTAGTAGTCTGTATTCATCCTCTGCTACATTTAATCTCATTCTGTTTTGAAGTTATTGTTTTCATGCTTGTTTATATGCTAGTCATTGTGCTCAATGATTTGCATGCATTATTTTGCTTAATCTTCTCCCAAACCTTAATATCACCATCTCTGAATTGAGAGGATAAGTGATGGAACCAGACTCCTCTCATACAGAGCTCATCATTTACTCCATGCCTGTACTCTGTGCCCCAATCACACAGCTTGGAGAACAGGCAGTGCCACATAATATTTACTTTACAGTTTAATCACTTCACTTCACTTGCCCATATACATTAGCAATAAGTCATAAAGAGCTCTCCTCTTAAGCTATGTGTATCATCTTCTATCCAGCAGTGAGTCCCAAACCTTTGTGGCACCAGGGATGGGTTTTGTGGAAGATGGTTTTTCAACGGACTGGGAGGAAGGAAAGGTTTCGGAATACTTCAAGCACATTATGTTTATTGTGCACTTTCAGTTCAGTTCATTCGTTCAGTCGTGTCTGACTATTTGCAGCGCATGGACCGCAGCACGCCAGGCCTCCCTGTCCATCACCAACTCCCGGAGTGCACTCAGACTCATGTCCATTGAGTTGGTGATGCCATCCAGCCATCTCATACTCTGTCGTCCCCTTCTCCTCCTGCCTTTAATCTCTCCCCCGCATCAGGGTCTTTTCCAAGGAGACAGTTCTTCGAATCAGGTGGCCAAAGTATTGGAGTTTCAGCTTCAGCATCAGTCCTTCCAGTGAACACTCAGGACTGATTTCCTTTAGGATGGACTGGTTGGATCTCCTTGCAGTCCAAGGCACTCTCAAAAATATATTTTAATTTCATGGTTGCAGTTACCATCTGAAGTGATTTTGAAGCCCCAAAATATAAAGTCTGTCAATGTTCCTACTGTTTCCCCATCTATTTGCTGTGAAGTGATGGGACTGGATGTCACGATCTTAATTTTCTGAATACTGAGTTTTAAGCCAATGTTTTCACTTTCATCAAGAGGCTCTTTAATTCTTCTTCACTTTCTGCCATAAGAGTGGTGTCATCTGCATATCTGAAATTATTGATTGATATTTCTTCTGGCAATCTTGATTCCAGTTTGTGCTTCATCCAGTTCAGTATTTCTCATGGCGTACTCTGCATATAAGTTGAACAAGCAGGGTGACAATATACAGCCTTGACATACTCCTTTCCCAATTTGGAACAAGTCTGTTGTTTAATGTCCAGCTCTAACTGTTCCCTCCTGACCTGCATACAGATTTCTCAGGAGGCAGGTCAGGTGGTCTGGTATTCCCATCTCTTTAAGAATTTTCCACAGTTTGTTGTAATCCACACACTCAAAGACTTTGGCATAGTCAATAAAGCAGAAGTAGGTTCATGACATTGTACAGGAGACAGGAATCAAGACCATCCCCAAGAAAAAGAAATGCAAAAAAGCAAAATGGCTGTCTGAGGAGGCCTTACAAATAGCTGTGTAAAGAAGGGAAATGAAAAGCAAAGGAGAAAAGGAAAGATATACCCACTTGAAGGCAGAGTTCCAAAGAATAGCAAGGAGAGATAAGAAAGACTTCCTCAGCAATCAATACAAAGAAATAGAGGAAAACAATAGAATGGAAAAGACTAGAGATCTCTTCAAGAAAATTAGAGATACCAAGGGAACACTTCATGCAAAGATGGGCACAATAAAGGACAGAAATGGCATGGACCTAACAGAGGCAGAAGATATTAAGAAGAGGTGGCAAGAATACACAGAAGAACTGTACAAAAAAGATCTTCATGGCCCAGATAATCACAATGGTGTGATCACTCATCTAGAGAAAAACATCCTGGAATGTGAAGTAAAGAGGGCCTTAGGAAGCATCACTATGAACAAAGCTAGTGGAGGTGATGGAATTCTAGCTGAGCTATTTCAAATCCTAAAGATGATGCTGTGAAAGTGCTGCACTCAGTATACCAGCAAATTTAGAAAACTCAGGAGTGCAGCACTTTTACAGCATCATCTTTTAAGATTTGAAACAGCCCCACTATAATTCCATCATCTCCACTAGCCTATTTTGTAGTGATGCTTCATAAGACCCACTTGACTTTGATTTCCAGGATGTCTAGCTCTAGGTGAGTGAGCACACCATTGTGATTAATCTGGGTCATGATGATCTTTTTGTAGTTCTTCTGTGTATTCTTGCCAGGTTTTCTTAATATTGTCTGCTTCTTAGGTCCATTCCATTTCTGTCCTTTATTCTGCCCATCTTTGCATGAAATGTTCCCTTGGTAGCTCTAATTTTCTTGAAGAGTGCTCTAGTCTTTTCCATTTTATTGTTTTCCTCTATTTCTTTGCATTGATCGCTGAGGAAGGCTTTCTTATCTCTTCTTGCTATTCTTCAGAACTTTGCCTTCAAATGGGTATATCTTTCTTTTTTCTCCTTTGCCTATCACTTTTCTTCTTTTCACAGCTATTTGTAAGCCCTCCTCAGACAACCATTTTGCCTTTTACACTTCTTTTTCTTGGGGATGGTCTTGATCCCTGCTTCCTGTACAATGTCACGAACCTCCGTCCATAGTTTTTCAGGCACTCTGTCTAGCAGATCTAGTCCCTTGAATCTATTTCTCACTTACACTGTATAATCATAAGGGATTTGATTTAGGTCATACCTGAATGGTCTAGTGGTTTTCCCTACTTTTTTCAATTTAAATCTGTATTTGGCAATAAGGAGTTCATGATCTGAGCCACAGTCAGCTCCTGGTCTTGTTTTTGCTGACTGTATAGAGCTTCTCCATCTTTGGCTGCAAAGAATATAATCAATCTGATTATTTTGGTGTTGACCATCTGGTGATGTCCATGTGTAGAGTCTTCTCTTGTGTGGTTGGAAGAGGGTGTTTGCTCTGACCAGTGCATTCTCTTGGCAAAACTCTATAGCATTTGCCCTGGTTTGTTTTATATTCCAAGGCCAAATTTGCCTGTTACTCCAGATGTTTCTTGACTTTCTACTTTTGCATTCCTGTCCTTTATAATGAAAAGGACATCTTTTGGGGGATAGTTTTAGAAGTTCTTGTAGGTCTTGATAGAACTGTTCAACTTCAGAAACTGTGCACTTTATTTCTATTATTATTACATCAGCTCCACCTCATATCATCAGACCCCTCTTCTATACAATACACACCTAGAATTATCGTTTTTGGTGTCTATGGTAACTCTTGTGTCAAAAAAAAAAAATACCTTGGACTAAAAGGTGGTTAAAAAAGCTTTATTGAGGATGATGATGATAATGATAACTATTAACATTTGGCATTAACAGGTGATTCAGTTTCTATTCTCTTCCCACACACACTTCTTAAAACTTCAACCTCTGAAATCTTCCCACATTTTTCTATCCAGGCAGTTCAACTTCATTTCTACACTTCACACCCAGAACCTCCACAGAGTGGGAAGCTCAGCTATCAGATTTTAGGAACTAGTCTTCTTTTGAAATAAAAACACATTCCAGCCTCAGGAAGTGGGTCATATCCTAGCAACAATAAGGAGCTGAGACTGGGCACATCTGCAAAGGATGCCAAAGTGAAGTTTGATACTTTCCTAAACTACAGTTTTTAGATAATACACATATTAATTAAAACCTGCCTCTTGTAATACACAGATTACAAATAGTGGTACACACTCAGCAAATAAGTGGGTTCTACTGCAAAGCCAGCAAAAATCTCATCTGTGCCTCTTCTAACCAATAAAATCATCCAAGCTCTTTGAGATAATTAAATGGCATTGCAATGGGAATGGCAATGTAGTGGCTGACAGTTTTTGTTTTAAATGCTTTTATTTCAGTTTTAGTTCCAAGAAAAATGCTATAAATCCTGAGCCGTACTTACATTTATAATTTAGATGAATACATTAATGTAGTGTATTATAAAAGCAGAATGAGAAGCCCTGTCATAGTATATTACCAACACACTGAAGAAACCCTCTTCTTTATTACACACACAAACAGATACACAGACACACATACACACAGGCCTTGAACAAGGGGGTACACAGATACCACAAAAACCTGATACTAGAGAAGTTTGCTCAAGATATAATCAAACAAAAGCTTTTGCACAGCAAAGGAGATCATAAACAACACACAGAATGGGAGAAAATATTTTCTTTTCTTTTTTTTTGGTAAAAACAGGTTTTATTAGATCAGATTTCCCCAAAGAACACTCTAATATGAGAATGGATCTCTGTAGAACAAGACATTTGCCTACTACATAGGTCCAAATTGATCAACAAAATAAATTTAAGTGAAATAAATTACAGTGAAAAAATATGTGGATGTATAAATAAGTTTTCAATATAAGAATGAAAAAGACACATTGTCTGGGAGAAAATATTTTCAAATGATGTGATCAACAAGGGATTTTCCCCAAAATATACAAACAGGTCAGCAGCTCATTTAAAAAGATTTTTTTAATGAGCAGAAGACCTAAATAGACATTTATCCAAAGATATCATACAGATGGCCAAAGAACACATGAAAAGATGCATAATATCACTGATTATTAAAAATAATTAAACAATTGAAAGTCTATTTTATTAAGGTATAGTTTACATAGAAAATACACACATTTTAAGTCTGCAGCATGAGGTTTGGAAAATATGTATCCACATATAATCAACACCATAATCAAACTATGGAAACTTCTCTCATCTCAAGAAATTCCCTCTTTGTTGGTGTTTCCCTTATATTCTGGCTCAAAACAGCTGCTGATCAGATTTCTTTTCTAATGCTTTATATAAATGGAGTCATAAAGTATGCATTCCACTATATCTGGCTTCTTTTTTACAGCATGTTTTTTTATATTGCTTTTGTTGTATTAGCAAATTGTTCCATTTTATTTCTAAGTGGTATTCCATTGTGTGACCATACCATAATTTGTTTGGAAGCTTTTGGCTATTATGAATAAATCTAATATGAGCATTTGTTTATAGATCTTTGAATAGCCAGGACACATGTTTTCACTTGTCTTTGGTAAATACATATGAATAGAGATGCTCTGTCATATGAGAAGTATACATTTAATTTTTAAAGTTTCTTTCTGGAGGAGTCTGCTAAATTGTTTTCCAAATTGTTGAATGACTACATTCCCACTACCAGTGTGTGAGAGCTCTAGTTTCTCCATATTTCCACCAATACTTGGCATTATTGGCCTTTGTAATTTTAGCTATTCCTGTGGATATATAGCGATATTTTACTGCAGTTTTATTTTTAGTCATAAATCGATGAAATTTATTTTTAAATAAAAACAATAAGGAAAAAAATTAATACTGTGTGATGTCACTTACATAATGAACCTAAAAATGTTGAACTCATAGAACCAGAGAGTAGAATGGTGGTTTACAAAAACTATGGGGTAGGGAAAATGGGGAAATGTTGGTTAAAGGGTACAAACTTTAAGGCATAAGATGAATATATCTTGGGATCTAATGTACAGCATAGTGACTATAGTTAATAATAAAGTATTGTATAATTGAAATTTATTAAGAGATTACATCTTAAGTGTTCTCACCAGAAACCAAAGCCCTATGTACTATAAAACACACACACACACACGCATACACACACACACACACACACACACACACATATATTATCATCATGTTATGCACTCTAAATAGATACGTACAAATTTTATTTGTCAATTATGCCACAACAAGTCTTCCCTGATGGCTCAGTGGGTAAAGAATCTGCCTGCAATGCAGGAGGCAAAGGAGACATGGGTTCAATCTCTGGGTCAGGAAGATCCCCTGGAGAAGGTAGTAGAAACCCATTTCAGTATTCCGGCCTGGAAAATCTCAGGGACAGAGCAGACTGACGTGCCACAGTCCATGAGGTCAAAAAGAGTTGGACAAGACAAATCAGCCAACACACAAGGCTGGAAAAGAAACTGTAAACATTGTTATAATATATTTCCTTACAGGTTACCCTCCTCAGTGCTTTATTTTCTATCACTGGAGTTTTAAATTTGCATTTTCCTGATGACTAAATATCAATAATCTCAGATATGCAGATGACACCACCCTTATGGCAGAAAGTGAAGAGGAGCTAAAAGCCTCTTGATGAAAGCGAAAGAGGAGAGCGAAAAAGTTGGCTTAAAGCTCAACATTCAGAAAACGAAGATCATGGCATCTGGTCCCATCACTTCATGGGAAATAGATGGGGAAACAGTGGAAACAGTGTCACACTTTATTTTGGGGGCTCCAAAATCACTGTAGATGGTGACTGCAGCCATGAAATTAAAAGACGCTTACTCCTTGGAAGAAAACTTATGACCAACCTAGATAGTATATTCAAAAGCAGAGACATTACTTTGTCAACAAAGATACATCTAGTCAAGGCTATGGTTTTTCCAGTGGTCATGTATGGATGTGAGAGTTGGACAGTGAAGAAGGCTGAGCTCTGAAGAATTGATGCTTTTGAACTGTGGTATTGGAGAAGACTCTTGAGAGTCCCTTGGACAGCAAAGAGATCGAACCAGTCCATTCTGAAGGAGATCAACCCTGGGATTTCTTTGGAAGGAATAATGCTAAAGCTGAAACTCCAGTAATTTGGCCACCTCATGCGAAGAGTTGACTCATTGGAAGAGACTCTGATGCTGGGAGGGATTTGGGGCAGGAGGAGAAGGGTTCGACAGAGGATGAGATGGCTGGATGGTACCACGGACTTGATAGACGTGAGTCTGAGTGAACTCCGGGAGATGGTGATGGACAGGGAGGCCTGGCGTGCTGCAATTCATGGGGTCACAAAGAGTCGGACACGACTGAGCGACTGAACTGAACTGAACTGAAATGATACTGAGTATCTTTCCTGAGCTTATCAGAAAACCGTATTATCTTCTTTTGTGAATTGTCTTTTCCTAATTTTTTTCTGTTTTTCAGTAGATTGACTTCTTTTTGAGCCTCCTGTATGTCCTGGATGGGCTTTCCTGGTGGCTCAGACGGTAAAGCGTCTGCCTACAATGTGGGAGACCTGGGTTCGATCCTGGAGTTGGGATGATCCCCCAGAGAAGGAAATGGCAACCCACCCTAGTATTCATGCCTGGAAAATCCCATGGACCAAGGAGCCTGGTGGGCTACAGTCCATGAGATTGCAAAGAGTCAGACATGACTGAGCGACTTCACTTCACTTATGTCCTAAATATAAGCCATCTGTGAGACAAATATAATGTAAATATTTTCTTCTATTCTTTGGCTTTGCATTTTCAGCTTATTAATGCTTGTTTGAGAAGCAGAATTTTTAGTTTAGATAAAGGTTGACCTACCATATTGTCTTTAATTTTGGCCTTAGGGATCTTGTCTAGGAAGTCTTTACCGACATTAAAGAGTACAAATGTTATAGATCTGGATTAAATGTTTAAGGTTATGACACATTTAGAGTTGCAGTATGAGGTAAATGTTGAGCTTTGTTTTTTCTGCACATTGAATTCTAGAACAATTTGTTGAGAAGGCTGTCCTTTCCTATTGAATTATTGTGGCATCCTTGTCAAAAATAGTTGATCATATATTCATGTGTATATAGGGAGAAAGCATACATTTAATTCTTTCTGTAATCTCTATTTTAATTCATTGATTAAATTCAATTCATAGGTCAGTTCTAAACTGTCTTGATATGAAATAAGTCTTTAAACACAGTAGTGTGAGTCTTCCAGCTTTATGCTTTTAAAAAGTATTTTAACTGTTCTAAGTCCATTTTATTTATCTATATAAACATTGGAATCATCAATTTCTACAAAGAAGAAAACTAGGTTTGTTCTAAAACTGTAATGTCTGTAGATAAATTTGAACAGAACAGCTAAATAATATTGTCTTTTAATCCATGATTTACTATGTTTTAATTTCCCCTAGAAATTTGACAGTTTTAAGTGTACAGGGAGTGAACTTATTTTGTAAACTTTATCCTTCAGAGTCTTATATTTCTGGCAATGTTGTAAATGGTATATGTTAATTTTCATTTTTTGGCTACTAAGTAATTCAGTTGCTTCTGTATATTGATCTTATATTCTGCAAATGTTACAAATTAACTTCCTAATTTGGGTAGCATTTTTGGATACTTGCTAGGATTAATGCATGACTTTGTTTATAAAGGAATGATAAAGTGGCCCCTATTTTAACTATATCTAGAAGCACAATGCTTTCACTCCTTTTATAGATAAGTAAATTGAGATTAGAAAGATCGAGTGGTAAAGTGATGAAGAGAAAGGATTTGGGGTTTAGGCTGGAATCCAAATTTTTACTGTTTACTAGTTGTAAACCTTGGGTAAGTTGTTCTTCTGTCTTGGTTTCTACATATCTAACACACATATGCTGATGCTGATAAAAATAATAATACAAGTGATAATTTAATATTGGAATTTGTGTCTTACTACTGTTGTTATATTAACCAAGATAATGAATGTGAAGGTTTTAGCCCAGTGCCTGGACACAGTGACAAGTTTTAGCACAATGCCTCAGACACCAACCAGTGGCACCTGGGTAGACTTCTGAATTCAGGTTTAGGAATGTAATATTGATGAACAAGATATATGTTTTCCCATTATTTATTAAAACTGTTTTTCCTTTAAAAAGTATCCAGACAGGAAAAATGTGTATTCAAGCCCACAGGATAAATCCCCTTGAAGAAAAGACAAAGTAAACTCATTCAAAGTTACGTGAGAAGTTTTGTTTGTTTTTGTGGGGAAATTTTGACTGGAAGATTTGTAGGTAATGCATGATATAGTCTCAGTTCAGGGTCCTTACTAGTTAATTAATCCCAATGATGGATATCTTTAATTCTAGGCAATAATGAACAAATTCATAGTTCTTAGACTGTCACTCAAAGCACAAGTTTGAAAAGACTTATACACTTTTCTTTTTAAAACCCCATAAAATCTCAAATAATCACAAGAAGGGCTTTGTAGAGAAAGACTAGGAAAAGCTAGCATGTGGTTTATCATTGTCCAAAGATGATCCTCAAGATCTATCAGATTGCAAGGGGATATTTCAGCTCAGTCAGGGGGAATTTAGAAGTCTTTCTCTGCTGGCTGATCACAACCAGTGTGTCAGCCGACAACATCCGTGTACTCTTAGATGACAGCAGTGCTAGCTAATTAGCTCTTGTTTCTGTTTTGACTACAGACAGACTTAAATTATATTCATATTGTCATGCAGAACAAATGCATAGAAAGGTTTGCCTTTGATCTAAATCATATAATTAAAAAACATATGGCTAAAGATAATTTTGGCTTGAAAACCAAATATCCTATTTCAACAGAAGTTCAAGTTGACTTATAAAAATCCAGACATTACCTCTGAGATTGACATTACAAAATGTCCTGAATATCTCTGCAAATTCCTCAATCCTCTTATCACTTTGACTTTTTAAAGATTTAACGCTATAGTTGTAAGTATAAAGCATGCTCTTTATGTATAATTCTTGAACTAGAATAAATTTCATCCTTTCATTATGATTAAAAAGCTTTCCTTTTCCCTGATCCTTATAAACTCTCTTCCAACAATCTTTATTAAAGGTCAAGAAAATGGTTTTTATAAAAGCCAGAATAACATATCACTTGTAGTAATTTAAATTGCAGAAGAATTTGTACTTTTTCGCTGAGGAGCTCTTAAAGCATTCTAGGGGTGTTGGAATATTTTCCTTTTAAAGACACATGCTCCATGCTTGGCATGCTCTATCCATTGCTGCAGCCATTTGAAGACTTCTAGATCAGAGTTGTACATGAGCAAAGCACCCCTCAAGGAAAGTGTATGTGATGGAGATCTTTGCCTTTTTCTATACTCTATTGGGCTTCCCAGATGGTGCTAGTGGTAAAGAACCCACCTGCCAGTGCAGGAGACATAAGAAACATGGGTTTGATCCCTGGGTCGAGAAGATCCTTTGGAGGAGGTCATGGCAACCCACTACAGTATTCTTGCCTGGAGAATCCCATGAACAGAGGAGCCTGGTGGGCTACAATCCATAGAGTTGCACAGAGTCAGACACAACTGATGTGACTTAGTACACACACACACTCTACTGCTTTTCTTTTACTTTTTTTTTCTTCATTTTTCTTCTCAAAGAAACATAAAGAGACACCAGTCAGAAATGCAAGTATGCTTTCTGATGGCCTTGATTAGAAGCTGCCCAGACATTGAGAGGCGAAACCAAAAAGATTATTTACATAATCCTTAATGCTGACCATTTTAAAATACACTGCAAAAGAATCAGTTGTAAAAGGTAGGTTTAAATAGGCTCTTCTGTCTCCACTACATTGTCCTCATATCACTAAGATGATTTAACACTGAAATAAGCTTGTGTTGCATACTCAGTTGCTTCAGTCGTGTCTGACTCTTTGTGACCCTATGAACTGTAGCCCACCAAGCTCCTCTGTCCATGGGATTCTCTAGGCAAGAATATTGAGTGAGTTGCCATGTTCTCCTGCAGGGGATCCTCCCGACCAGGGATCAAATCTGCATCTCCTGCATTAGCAGGTGGATTCTTTACCTGCTGAGCTGTTGGGAAATCAGCTTATGTAATAATAGCAGTTAAAGAGGTGCCGCTGTCAACCTGCGCATTCCACAGCTTTCCAAAGGACTTCTACCAACACGATGTTTCAATCCCTGTGTCCAAGGAGTGGTCAAGGTTAATCAGTCAGCTGTCAACTTTCAGCTGAAGAATATATTCCAATGGGGTGGTAGCTATAAAAATATGGTAATTTTAGGAAAGTGATACTCTGAAAAATAATATCATAATTATGTATTTATGAAATGTTGGTATAAACTGGAGATTTAATAATGACTGCTAGAACAAATCATTATATTTCTAAAAGAGATAAAATATGCACAGAGAGAGTATCAATCAAATGAAGTATGAAAAGTCTCAGTCTTGTTATCTTCTTAATGAATGCAGTACACAGTGTCATAAATGCCCTTACATCCTTGTCACATACTGTGAATTACAAAGAGAAATACCAAAGAGATGGTAAATTGACTTCCCGTGAACAGTCTAGTGTGTGAATCCTTTGTCCTTTTCTCACTTCTTAGATGCCTTTCGTTAGTGAGCTCTCATACTCTAATAATCAATCCCCAAATACTCATAATTACTATTGCCATTTTCACAGTCACATTATGATATATTTAGTGTGGTGAGTACAATAATTATTTGTTAACAGCAACACATGAAAGAACGAATAAAATATCTTTATGTACAAAGTGGCAAGGCAGGATTTTGACCCAATATTTAATAATATACTTGTGAATTTTCCCTGTGTTAACATAGTGGAAAACAATAAATATAAACATTAGGTAATATAAGAACAATGGAAAAGTAGAAAAGTCTCCGTGGATGAAAACTGTCGGTTCTGAAAACTTTAAACTCAAGGGACAGAGTTCATCAGTGAAACCATGTGCTGGTCTGTCAGGTTAACTGCTCACAGATGCCCCTCTTAAAATCTACTTTCCTAGGAATATGGTATTCCTATAAAATGTGGTAATGTGCTTCTTCACATCCTAAAGGACAGGGGACCAGCATGATTCTTTCCGATTCTGTTAGATTACTACTGCATGCCATCTGGACATCACTTCATTGGGACAGGTGACTGGCGAGCAGGATTGGAAGTCAGGATTGATTCCACAGGGCTTTCTCCCCAGGGAGCATTGAAGCTGAAGAGTAAGCCTGTTGGGGGAAAACAAAAAGTTCAGATTACAAGAAAGGGAAGAAGTAGAGATGCTGGCGGGAGACCATCACTTGGTAAGAAATGTCAGAGACCAGCTGAATTTTTCCACCCCGCAGAGTCACTGAAGGGATTTCCTGGAGGCTCACACAATAAGGAATCTGCCTGCAATGTGGGAGACCTGGGTTCAACTCTGGGGTGAGGAAGGCCCCCTGGAGAAGGGAATGGCAACCCACGCTGGGATTCTTGCCTGGAGAATTCCACGGACAGAGGAGCCTGGTGGGCTATAGTCCACGGGGTTGCAAAGAGTCAGACACGACTGAGCAATTAACACACACACACATATAGAGTCACTGGAATGTCCCGTATGTCCCGTACGCACTTCAACCTCAACAATTCTGAAAGGAAACCCACTGGAGTGCCTCCCAAAGCCACTCCCTCTTGCTCATTCCAACCTTTTCTCTTACCTCCACTATCCATGCAGACAATGATGCTACAAGCATGGCCATAATCTATACCCCTAATAGTCCTCACCCACAATGCCTCCATTCACACAATCACCACCTCTGGAGAATCTTATTTTCCAGACACTTCTCTATTCCATATTGCTGCTTCATCTCCATTCCAGCTACAGACTTTGTTTAGTCAGAACTGCAATAGCCCTCAGACTTCTCTGCTTCTAGTCTTATCACTCTTGAATTAATCTTCCACATTAAATATTCAGTGACGTGTTTCAAGCACAAATCTCACCATATTTGTCTTCTGATTAAAACACTTCACTGTACCCTATCACTAATGGGACATCATTCAAGGTCTGTTGCTTGGGGGTAAAAATGTGAGTCGTTATGAAATTTATTGGCAACTTTCATGCTTTACTGCTGTGTACTTATCAGGGAGAACGAAGGGGCATTCTCCACCTCTCCTTCACGGGAAGGCTTTAGTTTATTACTTTGGGTTTTCTCATTTGCAGTACAGAAAAAACTGTCTGTGTTGCTCTGAAAAGGAGCAGCAGTTTCTGTGCTTTAATTGGGAAAGGGGCACACACCACCACCACCCCCACCCCCACCACCGCATGGAAGGGCTTAGGTGCCCTTTCATGCTGCTGGTGGCAGTGCTGGTGGTTTGCTGGAATCTGGAAGGAGAATAACAAGGTGGGGCTGGGGTGGGCAGGGGGACCAGGGTGGAGAGCTGCATTTCACTCCCTGGTGGCATGGTTGATGGAGGCGGGGACTTTGGTAGGAACCAGTGCACTGCTGCCTTGCTTGGGAGGAAGCCGGACACCAGTTGCCATGGTTTGGGGGATGCTTTAAAGAGCCGAGAGAGGACAGGGGGTCCATGTCAAACCTTAGTCTGCGCAAGTGACTGTAAAGCAGGGCATTTCTAATGTCCTCCCAGAGCACCTGTGGCTGACAGATGATCCAGCCCAGGCAAGAGTATGATGTAGCTCTAGAAGAAGTATAGTGATTATTGGGATGACTGAGAAACAGTCCCCACTCTCAGATTTTGGCCTAATTTCCTGGGTGTGTTCTACATTCAAGGTCAGAGAGTCTCCCAAAATGAATAAATGGCTTCTTGATGGCATTAATAAAATGGAAAGAATCTGATTTTATTCTGCTTAGGAAAAAAGGCATTTCATTCTCTCCATGTGAAGTCCTGTACACTGTAGCTTAGCCAACCCCTCTTGTGATCTGGTACCCTCAACTGCTTCACCCTCTCTTATCAGCCCTGCTGGCACTGAGCTCTATCTTCTAGAACTGTGCTTCCGACATTATCTATGGACCATGTTGGCTTTTTAAAACATCTCTAATCAGTTGCAAACTGGCATTTTTAAAATAAAATCACATGAGTAAAATGTTGAAGCAATATCAGATGGCTATAACAATTTTAAATGTTTACACTCAGAGGCTGTACTTAATCTCATTGTGGAACAGAATCCACGGTTCACTGACCCTGCAACAGCTCTAGGGTAAACAGTTTTCTATAAAATTTTCCATACCCCATGCAGTTTCATAATTCTTTGTATTTATACATGCTGTTCCCTGTGTCTGGAAAAACCTAGGTCACTTTTTTTTTTCTTATCCTGTAAGTCTCAAGTTAAATACTAAATTCTCTAAGAAATTCATCATTAAATGTCAAGATACTATGGCTATCTTTACATAAAGTGAAAGTCACTCAGCCATGTCTGACTCTTTGTGACCCTATGGGCTGTAGCCTACCAGGCTCCTCTCTGTCCATGGGATTCTCCAGGCAAGAGTACTGGAGTAGGTTGCCATTCCCTTCTCTGGGGTATCTTCCCGATCCAGAGATTGAACCCTGGTCTCCCACACTGAGGTCAGATTTTTTACCATCTATCTTATTTACCATATTCTGCTAAAACGATCTCATTTTTTTATATCTTGCCACTAGTCTAAGTTTCTTCAGGACAGCAACCATGTCATGTTCCTCTTAATATCTGGTCTAGTACTTAGCAGAGTAAGATTTCTGTCACTTTTTCTTCAACTGAACCATAATCCTCTGTAGGTGAGCTTCCAAGTGAAGCTAAGTGTTTGCAAGATAGATCAGCTAGGTAAACATTTTTATTTGAGTAAGATAATGGTCAGGATTAATATGGTACTGATAATTTTTTTTCCTTGAAGATCAGAAATCAACAATAGGAACAAACTGGGGTTTTCACCAGAGTGTACTCCACATTGACAGTCTTTCTCAAGAAACAGATTTTGCTTGCTTCATTAATGATTTTATCCATTAGTTGATGTTCCAGTTTGAATGTTTATACAATACCAGCATAAACTTTCTTTCCAACATTATAATCCCTCTAAAATTCAGTTTGCCAGCTTCAATGATAATACAAAACTTTATGGTCATGGAATCTTTCATAACCCTAAATATTATACATTTGTGATTCTTTAAAAAATTAATGATTGCTTTAATAATAAAGTATCATGTTAGATTCTTTAACCAAATTGACAATACTTTATAAGCAAAGGAGCACAATGGTTTTAGGAGAAAAGACCATTCTGCCCTGGTTTTATAGATGTTAAACACAGTGTAAAGCATTATGAAGAAATTCGTTCAGGGCTATAGACTAGTATTGGAAAATAAATCCCTTTTTACTTGTGATGTTTTCTTTTAGCCCTCATCATTTTAAATGTAAGAAAAATAATTGAAAAACATATTAAGCTCTTCTGGAAGTTCAAGAAGATGCTTTTAGATTATCACGGGTGTCATTTAGAAAATTACAGAAGTACAGTGAATTATATCTGGGAGAAAAGTAGAAATGGGTAATATTCCATTTTGTTGAGGATCTGTGGGAAGAGACTTTCATACTGGATACTGGTTACTGGTCTTGCTTATTCTTGGTTCTTTATTGATCTGAAATTCCCCTCCTATCTTAAATGGGCAGGTGACTCACAGCAGAATGGACAGGGGAACTGCTGGCGAGGGAGTGACCAGGCGGCAGCCAGTCCCCTGCCTTCTACAGCATAGGACTGGTCTCAGAACAATTAAAAGGACTTCTGTTCAATTCTAAAATTGTCTCCCCTCTCATTTAAGATTTATCTTGGACCCTGTTGTTGTTTAGTCACTCAGTAGTGTCCGACTCTTTTATCACCTCATGGACTATAGCCCTGCCAGGCTCCTTTGCCATTTGCTTCTCCAGGGGATCTTTCCACCCAGAGATTAAAACCTGTGTCTCTTGCATTGGCAGGCAGTCTTATATCTTGGACATGTTTCAGTTTGTTTCAGTTCAGTTCAATTCAGTCACTCAGTCACGTCCAACTCTTTGCAACCCCATGGACTGCAGCATGCTAGGCCTCCCAGTCTATCACCAACTCCAGGAGCCTACTCAAACTCATGTCCATCGAGTCGGTGATATCATCTAACCATCTCATCCTCTGTTGTCTCCTTCTCCTCCCTCCTTCAGTCTTTCCCAGTATCAGGGTCTTTTCAGATGATTCATGAGTCAATGTCTTCGAATCAGGAGGCCAAAGGAGTTTCAGCTTCAGCGTCAGTCCTTCCAATGAATATTCAGGACTGATTTCCTTTAAGATGGACTGGTTGGGTCTCCTTGCAGTCGAAGGGACTCTCAAGAGTCCTCCAAGGCCACAGTTGGAAAGACATGTTTATGTGCAGTTAAAAATTATCTTGAGAGTTATTTCTTTTTGTTAGCTGTGTAATGTCATCAATAGGATGAAAAATAATTTATTTGAAATTTCCATACCATTAGACATACTATTTCTAAATGTTTGCTACTATTCTCTGTATACTACTTTTTAATATTTCAATAATTTCCTTATGAAAATTTCCTAAAATGAAGTTACTAGGCCACAAATGTGAAATTTTAAGTCTCTTAGCTAATATTACTTAGCTGCTCTTCAAAAAGATTAATCCAATTAATCCAATTTATGCTGTCAAATGCAACATATGAAATTATCTGTTTCACCAGTATGCTTTTTAAATACTGGAAAAAGAAAGCTCAATTAAATTGAAGGTTATAATTTTATATTACCATTTCTATTTTCTCCTCTATGAATTGCCTGTTTATGGCCTTGGCTCATTTAAAATTTCCCAATCTGTGTAAATGTCTTTGGGTATTTAGAATATTAATTAATTGATCTCATATTTATGGCAAATTTTTTCCAATTTATAGTTTTCTTTATGACAGTTTTTTATGTTTGAAAATTTTAAGTCATGATGTAGTGGAAATTTCTGTCTCGGAAATTGAATTTTCTTATATTATTTCATGGTTTGAAAATTCTTAATCAGACACATAATAAAACCTAACTAAATTTTATTCTACTGTCTTTCTTTTACATTAAGTTCTTTATACATTTCCCCCATATAGACATGGCCTTCCCTGGTGGCTCAGATGGTAAAAATCTGCCTGCAGTGTCAGAGGCCCGGGCTCGATCCCTGGTCAGGAAGATCTCCTGGAGAAAGGAATGGCTTACCCACTCCAGTGTTCTTCCCTGGAGAATTCCATGGACAGAGGAGCCTGGTGGGCTATAGTTCATGGAGTTGCAGAGTCAGACATGACTGAGCAACTAACAGCAACGTATAGATAACATTATAGCTCAGTTGGTAAAGAATCTGCCTGCAATGCAGGAGACCCTGGTGCAATTCCTGGGTCAGGAAGATCCACTGGAGAAGGGATAGGCTACCCACTCCAGTATTCTTGGGCTTCCCTTGTGGCTCAGTTGGTAAAGAATCCATCTGCAATGTGGGAGATCTGGGTTCAATCCCTGGGTTGGGAAGATCCTCTGGAGAAGGGGAAAGACTACCCACTCCAGTATTCTGGCCTGGAGAATTCCATGGACTGTACAGTCCAAGGGGTCACAAAGAGTCGGACACAACTGAGCAACTTTCACTTTCATAAATAATATTAGCTAATGATCCTTCACACTCATTATTAACCAGGTTTTTTTTTTTCAGACTATTTGTTGGCATCAATAAGAAAAAGATGTGCTTTCCTGCTCTGCATTTTTGCATAGAAATTCTGACCTAAGTACAAGTTCTATATAACAGCAAATCAATTCCTTTAGCTATGCCACCCTTGTCACTCCTAATTAATCATGAGAAAATTAATCTGAGAAGAAGATTAACAAAGCATATTTGCACTGTTCTGTTCAGTCAGTTCAGTCGCTCAGTCCTGTCTGACTCTTTGTGACCCCGTGAATCGCAGCGCTCAGGCCTCCCTGTCCATCACCAACTCCCGGAGTTCACTCAGACTCACATCCATCGAGTTGGTGGTGCCATCCAGCCATCTCATCCTCTGTCGTCCCCTTTTCCTCCTGCCCCCAATCCCTCCCAGAATCAGAGTCTTTTCCAATGAGTCAACTCCTCGCAGGAGGTAAAAGAGTACAAATATGTATAGAAATACATACAGCTAATATATTTCTAAAAGTTGAAACTTAACAAAAGTTGTTTTTGCACTAATAGCCATTTTGAGGGTGGTATCAGCTAATATATGTTAGCAAAGTAAATTATACAGGGAAAGTTTAAACTAAAATAATCATTTTCTTATTCTGAAAAATTATGGTTCCTAAATGTAGCAATAAATATGCAGTGAAAGGATAATATTTTTTGAAACTCTTAGTGACCTTTCTCTGTTGACATGAAGGTCTCAGATTTTAGAGCTAGACTGAAGTGATGAAGTATATCAATCATGCCATGTAGTTTTAAATCTTTTTCTCTTAATTATTTTCTTATTTCTTGTGTGTACTTTCATGTTCTCACTAGGCAAACTTCACAGAGAGGGCAATGATCATAGGTGAAAGGTATTCTGGAATCCCATTAAATATAATACTCTGCACTAAATAGATGATCATTATATGAAGCAGCAGGCATTAAATACATCTAGAAATTTATATTGAGATGAACATTTTTAACACGAGTTAATGTGTCCATATAAGTGTTTGCTGTTACCCACAGATCCAAAGACTTCTCAGTTTTTTTTTTTTTTTCAACTTCTAGTTCAAATGTGTGTACTAAGTTGGTTCAGTTTTGTCTGACTATTTGTGACCCTATGGACTGTAGCCCAGGCTTCCCTGATGGCTCATTGGTAAAGAATCTGCCACAGTGCAAGAGCCTCCAGGAGATGTGTGTTCGATCCCTGGGTTGGGAAGATCCTCTGAAGGAGGGCAGGGCAACCCGCTCCAGTGTTCTTGCCTGAAGAACCACATGGGCAGGGGAGCCTAATGGGCTATAGTCCATGGAGTCTCAAAGACTCGGACACAACTGAAGCATGTCTGTGACACACAGACTGCAGCCTGCCAGGCTCCTCTGTCCACAGAATTCTGCAGGCAAGAATACTGGAGTGGATTGTTATTCCCTTCTCCAGGGGATCTTCCCAATCCAGGGATCAAACCCATGCCTCCTGTGTCTCCTGCACTGCAGGCGGATTCTTTAGCTCTGAGCCACAAGTGTATTCTATTTATTATGAATTTCTGAGCCGATATTTGATTTCTAGTTGATACCTAAGAAAGCAATTACTGGTTACTACATTTAAAGATCAGTGATTCAAGAGAAATAAAATGAAAAGGGGTAAGACAAACAGACAATAGAATTGACCAATGTCAAGCATGTTTCTTCCCATTACTTTCATTTTTACTCTTCAGAACATTGTTATGTAATTCCACAATTACTCAGAAAGGCAACAGAAATTATTTACCTCTACAAATCCAAAGACAAGAGATTAGAGGCTAGGAATATTTTTAGCAATAATTTTTAAAGTACAAAAGTGGAAAGGAACAAGAATTGGGTGATAATTCATTTTGTTGAGCTTGTTTGGATCAGCACTTGTCCTTATTTTCTGTATAGAGACTGTGATGAGACTGCCTCCTATATAGAGACTTTTCTGTCTTTTTCTTTCCAACTGAACACTTCATCTTCCTCCAAAGTGGGCAATTAGTTACCAAGATTTGAGCATGTTAATAATCTGGAAGGTATTGTTTTTCAATAGGCACAGGATTGCAAAGGAACCATCGCTGTTATGGAAGGAAGCTTTCCATGCACTAGTGAGGGCTTGAACACATGTCTCTGAATTTCTAACTTCTCAGCTTCTCAAATCTTGCGTCTGAAAGAGCTTCCTCTCTCATCCTAACCTACCTTTTGCTGACTAGAGAAGGATGAAATTCTGACCCTGATGCATATGTCTGGATGATGCTTCTTTGTGTATCTCTCCTGCTCCTAGCCAAAGAAGCATCATTTACTCAATAAACACTGGCTGAGTATCCATAACAGCATTGTATTTGTACTAGGAAGTAGACACAGGTAGTGGACATAACAGTGATATCCTCCCTCCCCTGGACACTACCCAGAGTGACTACCATTGTGGTCAGGCCAATTCAGGGCATATACCTATCTGTCCTTTTGTTTTTTCCACCATTAGTTACCATAAAGTAAATTTTCCTGCAGATTCTAAAAATTACAAGACACTGTGAAGGCATGTACTTAATGTTTCTTGTGAAAACTAAAGTCAGAAGAGAATTTTCTTATGCAATTGTAGAAAGACAAAAGACCATCCTATGCTAAGCTGGAAAGGTCAACTCCAGCAGGCTTGAAATTGGCCTGAGTTGTTTTACTACAATAAGACATACACTTGCATTGCATGGACTCCTGGTCAAAGCATGGATCACACAGAATGACAGTTGCTCATATCCAGAGGTTTGACAGCTTTCAATTATTCACTGATTAACAGTTAGTGTAATAAGATTGAAGACTTTGCACTGATCTCACTGAGACACCTGGAAGGCTCTGTCACCCCTCTAGTTATACAACAAGAATGTGCCTTCCTGAATACCCAGGTATGTGGACTCCCAGCTGAGAGCATGTTTTGGATCACCTTGTTTGAGGTGCTTTGTGTGCACATCCATCGTTCCTAGTCCCAAAGAGAAAGCACACCTGGGTGTGGTCCTTACAGAGGAAGCACAGTTGGGTCTCCCATCTGGCATCTCTGGACCCCTTGCCCTGAGCCAACTTTTGACTGTGATGTGCCTCTTTATCTTTAGGCAGCTGATGTGTCCATTTTTTTTTTTATAATAAATCGCAAATTTGTAAGCACAGTCATCTGGGGTCCTGCAATCCTTCTCCAGCAATAGAACCCTGTCTAACTGCCACTGGAAGTGTGCATATGCTGACCCGGACAGAGGCAAACAGCCGCTATGAGGGAACGTTACCAAAAGGCAGAAAGAATGGACTGCATTGTCCCTGAGGGAGGCAGGACAACTGGAAGAAATCTTCTACAGCCCCTAAGACATTTATTTCTCTGGCAAGTGTTCTTCGTGTTTGTTTTTAGGCAAATAGAAAATGATGGTTTCACTGACACAGCCATTAACTTTTCAGGTTATAAAAGTATAAAAATAATCTGAGCTGCAGCAGGCTAACAAAACAGATATTAATGAATATCTCAGTGAATGAAATTAGGAAACTTACATATTTATTGCCCAGGTGTGGAGAGGATTCATCAAGCTGTCAGTTCTTGGTTTTTCCTTGTGCAGAGTGTTCCCCTAAAAACAGAAGATATGTTTTGCTCAGAGAGTGAATAAGGATGAAAATAAAAGTTTCTCAGCTTGTTTTTTTTTTTTTCAAGGAAAGTCCAATTTTCCCTCAAGAATGTCATCAGAGCCACAATTTACCTCCAGGTATTTATTGCCTGGAAATCCTTCCCCAAGATTTATGGGCTTTTTCGGCCATTGTTTATTTTTACCCTAGAGGAGTGATGCTGACTCTCTCCCTGCCGGTAGATGGTGTGAGTTGGGAGGTGATAGCAAGAGAGGCACCCAAGAGAATGAGTTATTGAATTGTGCCTGGTCCATGAGCTGGCTCTGCCTAAGCAAAACTATGTCATATATTTAAAGTGCCATTTTATCAGAAAAACATTCAAGGTCCCTCTGTTTAAATAATTCAGTGAGAGTTTTGTGAAAATTAATTTATAGGCCAACATGAATACTTTGATGACCTACAAAGCAGCACAGGGAACATTACTCAAAATAACAGTGTTTTTCCATCATCTGATATAAAGATAAATATTAACTTAGGATGATGCGACACTGAAAGACCATGAGCATTTTCATGTGCTCGTGGATCTGTGGTCAAAGCCTTTCACATTACCTGTGTCTTTCATGTAGATTCAAGTATCGATGTCAGTCATGCTTTATAAAAGCAGTATCGGTCAAGGTCTCCTGCTTTGAGAATAAATGTCATTGCTTTGCTCCAGCTTTTATCTGCCAGTTAGGACCATCTTCTGGGGACTCAAGTGATTCATCTCTTACCTGCACTGTCATGGGGATAATAGTACCAGAGATCTAAGAAGGACAAACCTGGGACTACCCTTCAAGAGCTCCTTAAATTTTGTTTCAAGAAATGTCTGGCTCTGAGCAATAGCCCTCATAGCTCCTGGCCCAGCACAACCCTTTGCTCACTATTGCATATTTTACAAGAGGCACAGCACTTCTTGGAATCCATGGCTATAAAGTACAGGAATAAGAAGTAAACAAAAGAAACATTTATGGAACCCCTACCATCCACCAGAAGTCACATAAACAATTCATATGAAAATTACTAAAATTGTTAATATCTCCCTTAGTAACTCCCACAGTCTGTCTAGCTGGGAATAGAAAGTGTGAAGAGATTAAATAATCACATGATTCTAATAACACTTTTAATAATGACATATATGGTAAAAGCAAATAAAATACAATTAAACCTAGAAAACGCAACTGGAAGGAAATGCCAGTGTTGACGACAGGTTGTCTCTCATAAGTAATTTTTAATTTTTTCTATTCTCCTATTTTCTCCATTCTCCAGTATGCATATTGAGGTCAAATATTAAAGTGGCAATTGAAGCCATTAAGAGATATTCCAAGGCAGCAGGGCATGCTGACTTGCCAAATCAGCAGTTAATGAGAAGACCGTGTGCATCTGGGACAGGCAAGGAAGGCTTAGCGCGAATGAAGTTGTTCAGTCCCTAAGGCGTGTCTGACTCTTTGCAACCCCATGAACTACAGCATGCCAGGCTTCCCTGTCCTTCACTATCTCCCAGAGAGTGTTCAAACTCAGGCCCATAGAGTAAGTGATGCCAACCAACCTTCTCATCTTCTGTTGCCCTCTTCTTCTCCTGCCCTCAATCTTTCCTAGTATCAGGTTTTTTTCCATGAGTTGGCTCTTCACACCAGGTGGTCAAAATTTTGGAGCCTCAGCTTCAGCATCAGTCCTTCCAATGAATATTCAGGGTTGATTTCCTTTAGGATTGACTGGTTTGATCTCCTTGCTCTCCAAGATAACCCTCAAGAGGGTCCAAGAAGGTACTAGTCTTCTTCGGCACCACAGTTTGAAAGAATCAATTCTTTGGCGCTCAGCCTTCTTTATAGTCCAACTCTCAGATCCAAACATGACTACTGGAAAAACCATGGCTTTGACTATACAGACCTTTGTCAGCAAAGTGCTGTTTCTGCTTTTTAATACACGGTCTAGGTTTGTCATAGCTTTTCTTCCAAGAAGCAAGTGTCTTTTAATTTAGTGGCTGTAGTCACCCTCCACATTGATTTTGGAGCCCAAGAAAATGAAATCTGACACTGTTTCCACTCTTTCCTCATCTATTCACCATGAAGTGATAGGACTGGATGTCATTATCTTTGTTTTTTGAATGTTGAGTTTTAAGCAAGCTTTTTCACTGTCCTCTTTCACCTTCATCAGAGACTGAGTCAAAATTGAAGGACTAAAAGATAGATTTTGAATCCCTTTATGGCTTTATACATCTATGAATCTTTTGCTCATCTTTACAATTTTGTTCATTTCTACTTATAAATGAACTTTTATTTGTAAAAATAAACACAGATGTGTATATTTAATGAATAATTACCATAACATACTAACTAGTGCTAGTATACTAACAGTATATAAATAATGTGTAATTACCACAATGGGTAGGAGGGGAAGGTGGGAATGACAAAGAAGACCAAGGTGCTGTCTCCTTCATAGTTCAGTGAGGAGGACAGTGGATAGGAAGTGAGTGACATGTGAAGTGTTTGTGTTATTAATATTAAATGGTTCAAAAATTGATCAAGAGAAGTCTGGCACATCATGGAAGGCATGCTGAAGTGTTAGAACTTAATATAATACAAATTTATCATTGTTTTCTAAGAAAAGGAAAATTATAATGAATTCAGATCTGCTTTTTCTCCCTTCAAAAGGTTCAAAATGAAGTAACACTTTGAAATTAAATTCAGCATTACTGTGTTTTCTTTCTTTTGTGGAATCATGTATTCCTTAATTTAGGCAATTTTGTTCATATTTTTATAACCTTATATGTTAAAAATGAGATAACCTATATTAACTTTCTGACATGTGGTGTAAGTGGGAATCATGTTTAAAATGCCTCATGTCACATGTATATTTTGCAATCAATCATGGTGATGTTTAACTTGGCAAGATTTTTAATTAAATCTGAGAGGCATCTTGTATGTTCTTATAAAGGACTTCAGAATCTGCTGTGTTTGGTGCTTGTTTATTTTTTTCTGAAAGCACATTCTCATGTATACTCAGGCTTTTTCTTTTACAATAAAGAAAGCTCCCAATTGAAATAATCAAACTTTAAACATTTATGAACTACATTTCAACAAAAACATCTGCTTGAGAAAGATCAGACTTAGAGGAATAGGAAAATATGGATGGATAAATATCAAGACAATCAGAGGAGGAAGATTTTGGTCAAGAAGCTGCTTTATCCGGAGAAAACATTCAGAACAATAACCATTAAGCATAGAGGCTTATAGCAACCCAGGAAGTTTAGTATCCACTGGCATTTTCCCCAAAGGTGGTTTGCTACAGAGCTCTGTTTCCTTGGAAACATGATTTATTGACCTCTAAAATGGCAAAATTTATTTTGAGATACAAGACTGGAGCTTATAAATTGACCTTTGACTAATCCAATTAATTCTTAAGACCACTGAAGCTCAAATTTCATGTTACTAACCTTGGTGTGTTAATTAACATATGTTTGTTGGTACATTTCTTAGGCCATGTAGCAAATACCATGAAATGTAACAACCACAAATTCTGAATGGTGGGTAGTCACATATTTGTTCTATCAAATTATTTTCTATATCTTTTAAATATTTAAAAATTTTAATATATGAAATAGAAATTTAGACTTTATTTTTATAATTATTTCAGACTTTATTCTAGTTATATTTTAGGAAAGATGTAACTATTAGGGAAGGGATATTTAAGTACAAATAATTATGATACTGTAACTTCCTTTGAGTGTGGTGAGAATAATTTTGTAAAGAAAGAATATTCAAATAAGTCTCGGAAGATGGGAAGATATGGAAAGAGATTTGTTTTCAGATGTTTCAAAAGCCACCAAGTCCTATTAATGGTAGAGAGACTTTAATCAACCCTAATAAAAACTGTGGTAGTACAAAAAGCATTTGGAGAGCAGTATGTTTTAGATTATCAGTTCTAGGCTATTGAAATCAACTCTGAGTCAACAATTTCACTTTAGCTCTATTACCAAGTATTTCCTATAATCAGTTAGGTTGACCTTTGAGAAGTTATTTTATTAAAAGAGATGTGCTTCCTAACTTGAGATTGGCAGAAATAAAAGTACCAACGACTAGACCTTTTATTTCCATAGTAAAATTTCCTCTTTAGACCTATGACCAGAAAAGCTACTTCTGGAAAAAGGAAGTTTGGAGAGTTAAGGGCCTTCTGAACCATTCCATCATGGTTTACCCACTTATTATTGCAGTTACCGTGAGAGTGGGTGATATCAGCTTATACAGAATTATCCCTGGGCTTTAAAGAAGAATCAGCACATTTGCAACCAAGAAACACAAGGTTCTCTGGCAATTTCCCCTCCCAAGAGTCTTGATTCTGGCGTCAATTATCATTTCCCTGGTAGAGCAGGTGGTCCTGATCCCAGGCCCCTCATCCCCAGAACAGCCATGGGCTTCCCTCCAGGGGCTTCTAGCTCAGAGCCTGGAGAGCCCCAGAAGCTGCCGAGCAATTTGGTTAAATTTTCCTGGAAATAAAGGAGACTGCATGAAATTACTGTGATGCAGCTTACAAGATATAGGCAGATTCTGAGAACTTTTCTTGATAAACAGTGTGGTCACGCTCTAGATCCTCCATGAGCTCATGATTAGTTCACATTCAGGCTTCTGGCCTGTCCCTTCCTGACCAAGTAGAATAGGCTTGGCTACTCAGTCAAAGCTGGTGAACAACTAGGAGAAACTGGTGAGTGGTTTCCAATTATCCTGTGAATGAATTTTACTCTTTCACTCATTCATATGGTTACCTTTAAGAAAACAATGTGGGAATAAAGAACAGAAAGATACAAGACTGAAAGTCTGAAGAAAATGGCTCACATGAGGGATTTGGCCATGTCTCTGCAGACCTTGAGTGCCCTTGCTTCTCAGTTCTTGCTTGTAATTTGTTCTAGTTTGAATCCTCTACCTGAAATTGGGACCCCTATCAGTGTTTGATATCTTGATCTTGAATTGGGAGTATATTTAAAGTCTTTTGTTTTGCAAAATTGTTTTCTGCTATATATTTCTAAAGTTTATCATCTGATATCTTTCACTTTAACATAACAAATGTATTCTGGGACTACTTTGTATAGGTAAAATTGGGGTGATTGAATATTTTAAGCGTGTTGGATATAACTTGATATTTGTTAGAACCACCTAGATTGTTTTGTAAAACTAAAATTACTTTTATTTATTTGTTTTGGAATATTGGAGTTTTAAATATTTGGTCTACTCAGTACAAAAAAGGAATTTGACTTAAAAAAATTTTTTTAAGCTATCTAGCATCCCATTTTCATTACTCTTGATACAAATATAACTCATACAAATCATATCTATATTTGAAAAGCTTTTTACACTTTAAACCAAACAAAATCAAAACCTAAGAAACTAGAAAAGAAATATAAACTATATCAACAGAAAATTGTGTTTTGTCCTCATTGAGAAGCTCAATTAAAATGATGTGAAATGATATAAGATATGATTTACATTTTAATTGATGAATCCAAGTTCCAAGTGTTTATACACAGCCATTACCAAAAATATAACAAAACAACAATACTTAAAAAAAAACCCTGTGGCATGCTTAATGTTTTTTCTGCCACTACTGCAGGATAGAAAATGCCTCTAGTCATCACTCACTCTTTAGAATACATCTACATGCAACCTATCACAGTCAGATAGTCTAATCTTATCCCAAATGGTATTTCTACAGCTCACTTATCCTTCATAGGAGAATTTCTTTATTTCTTGGGGTTAATAATTATTTCTAAAGAAATTATGCTTTTTTATTGTTGTAATGAACAAAATTCAAGTTAGATTTTGAAATAACCATTTTCATCTAATCAACATATTGGGAGCTTACCAGACTCATGAGAAATTGTCTTAACAGTGAGAAGCTTCACACTCTCTTTATCGGACTGAGGTCTATTTGAAACAGAAAACATTAACACCACAGTAATTAGTATTACATATCTGTGGAACAAAGAAAACATTCTATAAACAGAAAGACAAAGATACACATGCATATATATTTTTAGGTGTTTCTATTGTAAAACTTGTGTCTCTTCACATACAGACACAAACTTTTATAGCACTTTCACTTCTGGAATCAAGTCAATAAATCTCTGTCATTCTGTTACAGTGATGATAATCAGATAAACTAAATGTCAAAATGGGTCATATGAAACACTTGTCTCAGGGTCCACATTACACACGCCTTCATTTCGGAATTGTGAGGGGGAAGACATAGAAGAGTTTCCAAACCTTTTAGACTGGTCTGAGTTCTGGGGACATTCATTTTCATGGTGTCATGGATATTGAAGTGTAGTGTCTGAACTGTCTATTTCAACAAGAGTTCCCACCTATCCCTTCGCAGTTCAAAACAGTTTCAAACCCCAGTTCCTCTCCTTGGACATCTCAAGAACTTATACTTTAAATCCGGAAGGCCAGGTGGTATAGGGACATTATTCTTAAAGTTCTCGACCCAATGAATATGCAAAAGCACCCACAATAAAGCAGGCTACAAAGACAGGTCAACACAGAAAACACAGAATTTGGTTTTGACATTAAAGTAGTGCGTCTCTTTGCCGCATCTTGATGGTAGCACTTGGCTGGATTGCTAAGGACTGCTTTGTTTGTTTTAATAAAGACCAAGCAGGATAACCATTTGCTGTTAAAGTAAAGCCACTCAGAGTTCTCTCAAGGTGCAGGCACGATTTTACCTAATCGTGAGAAGCATAATGAAAATATCTATGTGAAATCTATTTTAAAAATCTAGATATGTTTGTCTATGATTTTTTTCCTCATGTCTGTATTCACTCCTCTATCTTCCTTTTCAACTTTTGATTTGTAATTTTGCCACTTTTTCCAAGTTTAAGAGGAATTTTCTCTTTTAGTTGTTGGGATTTCTCTTTTGAATAGAGAAAGCTCCCTGACAAATAGGTGGCCAAATCCCAGATATTGTACCTTCTACCCAAACGCTTTAAAAAACAAAAGTATGAGTAGAGGATCAATGCTTTTCCTTATGTAAACAATAGAGCTTCCAGAAAAAAAAAAAAAAAAAAAAACAACACGATGCAGAGTTACTTACTGTTCATTTCCATTTTCCTGTGTGCCTAGAAGAGGAGGAAATTATTATTAGAATTGCTAACAGCTTGGCTACAAAAACCCTGAGACTCCCACCACTTTCTATGCACAGATGCTTCTAAAGCCAATTCTTAACTTTTAATCTCTCCCCCTATTCCTTGTCCTACTGATTATTTCCTTGGAGATGGTTACCACTCGTTCCTCCGTCACGGCTAATATATCCACGGTCTAGTCTCAAATTGGCCAACTCCACTGAACTCAGTTCTGGACTGATTCTAATCTTATAGTTTCATACCACAATGTGGAATATTATCCATTATCACACATTTCACAGACACCAAAAACTGTCTCCATTTATTTCAATATCTCTGAAAACAAATTAGCCTCAAAAACTGAGAATTGATTTTTTTGGCTTTTATTTGTACATTGCTCTTTCTGGGGACCCAAATCTCCATATCTGTTGTGAGCCACGAGGCAGATATTGCTTCTAATTGCATTTGAAGCCCACGGATTCAGCCTCTCAAAAGTACCCTGAAAAATGTCACTGAGGCTACTAATTGTGACTAATCTTCCACCCCCTTTGCCAGGCTGGTCCACAAGCATTTGGTTAGAGTGTGAACGCAGGATGATTCATTTTGCATAAGACCATAGCCTCGTTGGAGCAGGAGGTGCTGGTCAAAACTTGCATTAATCTATGATCTATTAGTCAAAATAGTCAATGGAATTGCTTAAAGTCCTTGCTTTGTTCCTGATTTTGCTGTGATTTATTCCATGGCTACTGGTTCTTATCTCTTGGATTTCCTTCAACATCTAAGATAGCTCTGGTCATCAGGATATGCCTTTGAATATCATTCTCCTGACTTTGAGCATTAGTGTCTTATAAAGACCTTGATTCCCACTCAAGTTTTGGCCTCTTCTATTTCTGTCACTTTGGCTAAGATACTCCACCATATGTTGTTTACCAACTAGATCTAACCTCATCTTTCTTACCATACGCTAATGTTTTAACAATATTTAAAAATTCCACTGTAACTGTTACATATGATATCACCTGTAATGCCCATAGCCTTGTTGCAGGATGAACAGATATTTTCTCGTATGCTTGCTTTAATATTTTTCCTTATAAGACTGTAATATGGGTTCACTAGTAGATAGATGCCAGAGAAGACAATGGCACCCCACTCCAGTACTCTCGCCTGGAAAATCCCATGGACAGAGGAGCCTGGTGTGCTGCAGTCCATGGCGTCTCTACGAGTCAGACACGACTGAGTGACTTCACTTTCACTTTTCACTTTCATGTGTTGGAGAAGGAAATGGCAACCCACTCCAGTGTTCTTGCCTGGAGAATCCCAGGAACGGGGGAGCCTGGTGGGCTGCCGTCTGTGGGGTCCCACAGAGTCGGACACGACTGAAGTGACTCAGCAGCAGCAGCAGTAGATAGATGCACTCCAGCACATTACTTTATGCATATATCCCATTCTTAATAGGGTTAAAGTTCACACTATGGTCTGCATTATCCAGTTAACTTTCAGTTCAGTTCATCACTCAGTCGTGTCCGACTCTTTGCAACCTTGTGAATCAGCACGCCAAGCCTCCCTGTCCATCACCAACTCCCGGAGTTCACCCAAACTCATGTGCATCGAGTCGGTGATGCCATTCAGCCATCTCATCCTCCGTCGTCCCCTTCTCCTCCTGCCCCCAATCCCTCCCACCATCAGGGTCTTTTCAAAAGGTCGGCCTTTTTGAAGGGGGGGGGCCAAAGTATTGAGTTTCAGCTTTAGCATCAGTCCCTCCAGTGAACACCCAGGACTGATCTTTAGGATGGACTGGTTGAGTTTAGTTTCATACAAAAACCTCTGATTCATGTTGGCTTCCAGAGAGTAGAGTGAGTTTACGAATTTTCTGAATTTAATGAAGTCTCACCCACATACTTGAAGAGCCATTAACTGCAGGTGTTTTATGGTGCTAATTTAATGATAGCAATGCTGTAAATTCTGTGTAGAAAACAAAGCTGACAACAATCAAATGGATTTGGCTAATTGTCCAACTGCCCAATTTGGTTATAAACTACTGCCTGTCTTCAGAATAATTCCATAGTGGTAGGAATCTTACACTTTTTTTCATAAATGGTATGGTTCATCATCACCAACTTTTCAAATAATTTATTTACAAATCTCCCTATGCAAAGCAGTTTTTCAGTACACGGTATTTTTACAAATGCATTTAATCCCCAAATTTTTTTCCTATTCTATATACTCAGCACTCTCTGTTTTCCACTTGATTGGTTGATTTCCTGATTGGTGGTTTAGGAACTTAGAGAAGTCAAACTGATTTATAAAAATGCTACTTCCCCTCTGGAAACTGAGTGAGGAAACATATTTTAGACATTATTAAGAAGTTTATTCACTTAACTCCCAAAGGGAAAGACACTTATTTGTTTTCTTCTTATTTTCCAGCAAGAGCTAAAATGAACACTGCTGTTTTCTTCTCATTACTTCCCTTTGCACTGTCATGCACAGGCGCCAAACTGTCCACACCCTGCAGGGTCAGGGATTGGCCTCAGGAACAGCATTCATTAGTGTCCTGGGGCACACTGTCCACAGGGTAAACAGAAATACCACATATATACATAATACCACATATATACATATGTTTATATATAAACTTATATACCACAGGGTATATATGTTATAAAAATGATTGATTTTTACTTTTTTTAACAGTATATGAGTCTTAGGTAGAGTTCTATTAGTGAACTATTTAGAATTAAAGTGAGGAAAGGAAAGGTTTTATTTCACTAAAATTTACAAGATTCAGTAAGGCTCTCTCTGCTCTGTGTTATGCACAATGCAACGTGAGTCATATGTAGCTTGTAACTTGGAGGGGTTGTCTGATGCTATGGACTGAAAGTTTGTGTCCCCTAATGTTCATATGATAAATCTTGATGCCCAATATGATGGTATTAGGAAGCTGGGTCTTTAGAAAGCAATTAGGTCATGAGGGAAGAGTCCTCATGACTCTTAGTACCCTTGTAAAAAGACCCAGAGAGTTCTCTTGTCCCTTCTCCCATGTGAAGACACAGGCAGGTATAAAAACCAGGAAGAGTGTGTTCATCAGACATCAAATCTGATGGTGCCTTGATTGAACTTAACCTCCAGAACTGTGAGAAATAAAATTTTGTTTGTTTAAGTCATCTAGTCTACAGCATTTTTGTTACAACAGCCTAAACAAAATAAGATGTTTGACTTGCAGAGGAAGTAGGCTTATACAAAGTAACTACACTATAGGGTGATGAATAATATTAAATTCAATAGAATCAAAACACTCTACTCTGCTTAAAGAGGTAAGATATTAAAAAAATATAGATTAAATCTGCTTTTAAGGTAAATCCTAATGAATAAGATGGAGATTAGGTGTACTATAAAAGTTAAGCAGTGGGCTGGACATTCTAGGAGAAGGAATAACATGGATAAAGCAGAATACGTGGTGCTCCATTATATTAATACAACCAGGAAGGTGTCTGAAATGAGAAGACAGATTAAAGTTTAAGGTAACATAGGCGAGTTCCTGGGAACTGAAAGGGATTTAGACAAGCATCAAATGAAAAGAGTGCTCAAGTTCCTAGAACAGAAAAAATGACTGAATAAAGATTGAATAATTTGAATAAAATGCAAACTTTAGTTAACAATATATCAATTTTGGTTAATTGTGGCAATTATATTATACTAACATAAGATATTAATAATAAGGGTATTATTAATTATTATTAAGGGAACTCTCTGTAACTATCTTCACAACTTTTCTGTAAACCTAAATCTATCCTTAAGTTTAAAAGTTTATTTTAAAAAACACTTTAAAATAAAATGCAATTAGGGGAACCATAAATATTCAAGAGGGAGGGAGGAGAAGATGAAACAGCAAAAGAAGAAAACAACCAGTGAGGATGTAAAAGAAGGCAGTGTCATTTTAAATGAAAGAAGCAAGATTTTCATTGCTAATGGAGAGATTAAGGAGGATCACAAAGGACTGTGGAACTGGAATCCCTCTAAAAATGGCAATAGTGTTCAATCTGGAAGAACTAATTAAATTAGCAGAACACAACAGACCTGGAAGACACCTTCATAGGGAGGAAGCTGTTTCTCCCAAGGGAGAAGTAAGACACGAAACACTCTTCTTGAAATTAGGGGTCCCACAGGGAAATTATGGGTCCCAGTATTTCTCTTTATTCTGTTACATGGTAATGGAACAAGTCTTCCCTATAGCTAAGGCATGCCATTTTAGGCCATCTTTAGCACCATACTCCCCAACCATCCACCTAGGGCTTTTTCGTTTAAAAGAATGTGCCCATATCCGAAAACACCCGCCAATGGTGAAAGTGATAGTCGCTCAGTCGTGTCCGACTCTTTGTGACCCTGTGGACTGTAGGCCGCCAGGCTCTTCTGTCTATGGAATTCTCCAGGCAAGAATAATGGAGTGGATAGCCATTCCCTTCTCCAGTGGATCTTCCTGACCCAGGGATAGAACCCAGGTCTCTGGCATTGCAGGCAGATTTTTTTTTACCATCTGAGCCACCAGGGAAGCCCCAACCTGCCATTAGTAGTTAATTCTTTACATTCACCAACACTCAATTGATTCCTACCCTTTCTCTCTATTTCTGTGATCAACCAATATAGCATTTCGTTCTTGTGTAAATTTCCTCTCTCTCACTAAGAGTTTAAATTCAAGTTTAGGCTGAGCAAGCATATTCTCCTTTTAGGAAAACAAAATGAAACAAAACATGGTTACCTACCTGGGTCTGTCTTCCAGCACATTCGATACAAACCCACCAGAACGAAGACTGAAAGTGTTATTACAATCAAAGCAATAACCATAGGCAAAATAAAACCTAAAAAGTATTGGAGACATCGTTAGTTAGAGTGGCTATTGAATCTCACAACACACAGATTATTAACTGGGAAGAAGCATGCATGCTTCTATTTTTCTTTAAATATCATTCTATTAAAAACATTACATTTTAAGCAAAGAAGATATATCTGATTCATGGGGTATGCTTTAGTTGTTATTTCTGATGTACCCACTTGATGTCAGTCTTGTAGCCTTTCTGAAATAGAACTCCAAATCTAAGGAAGACTCTCTTGGTGACTGAAGGAATGAGGAAATGGGGAGACTGACCACACAGACAATGTCCCTTAGAACCAGACCCACATGCATGCTTTATATTCTTTACTACTTTATAATGAAGCTACTAATGTATAGCTTGGATGAAGGAGTCAAAAGCACAAACTTCTAATTAGAAGATTAAAAGTACTAGGGATATAATGAACAACTTGCTAAATATATTAATAATTAACACTGTTGTTTGTTGTATATTCACTGTTGTATGTATGAATGTTCATTAGAAGGACTGATGCTGAAACTGAAGCTCCAATATTTTGGCCATCTGATGCGAAGAGCTGAAGTATTAGAAAAGACCCTGATGCTGGGAAAGAGTGAAGGCAGGAGGAGAAGGGGATGACAGAGGACGAGATGGTTGGATGGCATCACTAACTCAAAGAACATGAGTTTGAGCAAGCTCTGAGAGATGGTGAAGGACAGGGAAGCCTGGTGTGCTGCAGTCCATGGGGTCACAAAGCGTCAGACATGACTAAGTGACCGAAAAACAACAGCAACAAATGTTATATATGAAAGCTAAGAGGGTAACAAAGTCTTGAGTTCTCATCACAATTTTTTTATAGTTCTTTAATTTTATATCTATATGAGATGATAGATGTTTACTATTGTGAGGTTTTATGATGTAAGTAGAGTTTAAGCTTATACAGTATTGTATGTCAGTTGTATCTCGCTAAAACTAAAAGAAAATTTATATATATCTTACTGGTTCTATTGAAAATACTCTGGTCATAAAGCTGACTTCCTAAGAAAATCATAAGTATCTTTCTGTAATAATATCTTAAAATTAGAACATAACTGAATGTAAAAGGATATTACAGTGTAACAACGTGGTCTAAGAAACATGTGCGTATTTATGAATGTCTACTTGTGGGTACGGTATTGCTGTAACTAGGGTGAGTTTTTCCTGTTCTTATTAAGAGAGGGGTAATTTGCCTTCTTTTCTGGCAGTGATTTCCCAGGGTAAAACAAGAGTGATGAGAGGAAAAAGCTGCCACAGGAATTTAGTAGAGATACAGAAGTTACAGTCACTAGTCAGTCAGGTGTTTTCATCTACTTGCGTATGTAATGCTTATATTTATCAGGGGTTGAGAATAGCTCTCCAGTTCATCGGTAGGGTGTATTACACTTCACTGTTATGGTTACATAATTATTTTAAGTAGGTCTTGCTGGGTTCATATTAGATCTTGCATGCGATCACTAGTGCTTCCTGAAATGAAGACTCCATGACACAACAGCTCCATAAATGAAGTGCTGACTTCTTGAATGGGATGACTTTACCTAAACCCAAGATAATCTTTTTCATCACAGCTGCATATATATATATATATAAATATATTCATCTTATTCTTAATTTCCAAGGAAATTCATAAATATCTTCTCTATTCAGTGTTAGTATATACAGTATGTTATTATATATATATATATATATATGTTTTTGCTAAAATGGAACATTTCTTAAAAGGCTATTTTTGACATTAAAATAAAGTTCTGTAAAGGTGAATTTTCATTTTTATGGCGATCTCTGCCCATGCACTTTGGCTTATTTGAGGCTAACCCCATCAATTCACCGTGACCTCTGGTGGTAATTGCTTGGCACTAAGGTAAGGAAAAAAAAATGCTCAAAGTGTATTTATTAAAACAAGTTCAATAGAAGAAAATTTTTGAAGCAGTTATATGGGATTATAATGGGATTGCAGGTTAAGTAAAGTTGAGAAAAGGCTGTTTATAGTTAAATCCCTTCCCTTACTGGTGACATTCAAACATTCTGCAGATCTACTTATTGCACTGAATGAAGATATATGTGTTACTCACTGGAATAAGAGGGGCTGGCTGTAGGAGCGCTTGCATTTTTGCATTCTCAAGGCCTATTATTTAAAGGAAAAAAAAAAGTCACCTTAGGTTAATGTGTGCCAGTCCTCATAAGCCTTCCCTCACCTCCCCACTCTCTATTTAAGTAGCCTCTGTGATGGATAGGTATGAAGCTTCAGTGAAAACATTTTATCTTATTCTGAAAGAGTCCTGTGTTATGACTCGAGATTGGTAGGGAGTTAATGTATACAGCCTGAAGAGTTTGGACACAAACACATACCTGTGAAACCATCCCCACAATCAAGGTAACAGACATAGCCATCACCTCCAAAAGTCCTCATGTCCCCTCCCTTTCTGAGAATGTGCAGCCTGTTTTTCTATATCAGTTATGTCTCAGTAGTCTTTTTTTTTTTTTAATTGGTGACATTTTCTTGGTGAGGAGTAGTCAAGCAAAGCAAGCTTCCACTCATGCACACAGAATTCATACCTTGAGACGGGGAGATGTTTTCTGGAGTTGTAACTGATATTGAGGATAATGTAGTGGTTCTGAAAGATGATGCTTCTGGTGGTGAAGTGTTAACTGCAGGAAAACAATAAACCTAGAGTCAGAGTCAGATTATAGTATTTACTTTTCTTTCTGGATTTCTTCGCAGATTCAAAACGTTTGCATTTCAGATGATCTGTAAAAACCGTTTATCACTGAATAATGGGGTACATACAACTGTACATTAAATCATGTGTTCCTCCTGTATAGATGATTAAATTTGGAATGACAAAGTCTAGGTGTTAGTATTATATCTTCAAGAACTGACCAAAAATAAAACTTGAACTAGTGTTTCATTTTAGGCTATAGCTCATATGACCTACTGTAAGAGGTGTAAGTCTCTTGAAAAGTGAAAGTTAAAAGTTAGTCACACAGTCGTGTCCGACTCTTTGCGATCCTATGAACTGAGCCCACCAGCCTCCTCCATCTATGGCATTCTCCAAGCAAGAGTACTGAGTGGATTGCCATTTCCTTCTCCAGGTGATCTTCCCAACCCAGGAATCAAACCTGGGTCTCCTGCATCACAGGCAGATTCTTTACCATCTGAGCTACTGCTGTTGCTGTTGCTAAGTCTGAGCTACTAGGGAAGCCCTTAGTCATGTCCAACTCTTTGTGGCACTATGGACTGTAGCCCACCAGGTTCCCTTGTCCATGGAATTCTCTATGCAAGATACAAGGTACTGGCGTAGGTTGCCCATTTCCTCCTCCAGGAGTTCTTCCTGACCGGGGAACCAAATCCCAGTCTCCTGCATTGCAGGCAGACTGTTTACTGTCTGATCCAACAGGGGATGGAATGCAAATCAACACAGAAGCATTCATCACATTTTAGATATTACAACTTTGAGTGATACTAATTTTTATATTATTATTATAAATACTTAAACTGGACAGAAATGCAGTTTATAGTGTTCTTTAGTGGTCAAAGAGAAAGATTGCAATGGAGGCTTTGACTGGAAGAACTAGGGAAAAAATGGTGGAAGATCCCTTCACTGTTATCTTGAAAGCTCAGCAGTGATTTAGACTTGTTTGGTTTCTCCAGAGCAACTGCTGCTTGGCTGCATGTCCACAGCTCTTTTTCTACATGGAAAATGTCATTTTTAGATTGTCACTATTTGTTGGCTTAGGTGACTATCTGCCATCTTTCATCACAATGACTCAAACAAATAAATAATAAATAAAGATGAAGGAAATGGTAACCCACTCCAGTATTCTTGCCTAGAGAATCCCATGGACAGAGAAGCCTGGTAGGCTACAGTCCACAGGGTCGCAAAGAGTCGGACACGACTGAGCGACTTCACTTTCACTTTCATTCAAAATTCATAAATATCAATAAATTTCAAAGAAATATAGATAATTAAATGTTTTCTAAGTGTACAGCATTTATTCTTGTGAATCTGTAATAAAATGTAATTTGTGTCTGGAAAAGATTTTGAAAAATCATTCTATTTTTCTTCAAGTATGAAGTAGTATCTCTTAATCACAACTGTTTGCCTTGTCTCTATAGTGCATTGCAAGTTCTTGGAGTGTGAGGGCCATCATTCCCACCATTCTGAAGTTCTGACTACAGTGGGTGTGCAATAAAGTATAACTGACTGCTTAGATGATGTAAGAGTCATCTCTTATAATTATGGCCCCTTAGGAATATGAAGGTCACGTATAAGTACATAAAAGAAATAGATGTTGCCTGTGACTGCCTAGGATCTTTCTCTCTTTGCCACCCACAGCCCAGCACGTATCGCATGCTTATGCGTTTCTGACATCCGTGGGGGAAGAAAAATGTTAAGAATCTGTATAGTTCTTTCTATGCAAGAGATCTGTGGGAGGAAGCTAGATATATGCCCGTAAGAACAAAGAAAAATGTCAGGCTATGCACTGAGCAGGCAGAAAAAGGAATTTTAAAGATAAGAGTAGGAACTAGCTGAAAGCGTGGTACTTAGCTGCTTTTACCAGCGTCAAGTGTTCTAGTAAAGATGAATGCTCTTTTGGTTGTGTTGGTAGAGAATAAGATGGCTGATTAAATAACCAAAGGCATTAATCTTCCTGGGATTTCCCAAGGGTTAATTTTCAACACTCCACAGTCTACCTTATTACCTTCTCATAGGGAGGCTAAGTGGTGGCTACAGGTCTGAGTATAATCTGTCTGGATCAGATGAAACTCCAAGCTTTTCTACTTAAAATGTGTTGACTATCCAGTGCTGTTATTGCTAATGATCCACAGGTGGGCAATAGGATTAACCCCTTTAAAAAAATGTTTATTTGGCACATGGCACAGGGGCTCAGTGCCCCACTCTGTGGCATGTGGGATTTTAGTTGGCAAACCAGGGATTAAACCCGAATCCTGTGCATTAGAAGGTGGACTTGTAACCACTAGACCATCACAGAAGTCCCTAGATTAATTATTTTTAAAGGGGAGATGTTGGCTTCTTGAATAAATATTTAATTTTTTTCTTATAACTACTACTTTTAGTTAAAAATCAACACACATACACACACAGACACTTCACCTCTATTACACTGAATGCCTTCTTGTGTTTTCTAAACTCTTTCACGTCATTTTAAAAAACATTAGTCATGACCCACTTAAAGGGAATTAACATAATTTGAGAAACCCCATCCATTAGCATGAACACACTGATAAAATGACAGGTCTTGGCTGAATTCATAAATTGTCAGTTTAATGTGATTCTTTCTGCAGTTAAGATGGAGGGAGCCATGATATGTACAGAGCTGATGACTTCTGTGAATCTCATTGAGACTCTTATTATCCCACATTACTCCCAAAGCATTATCAGCAGAGGAGGTACAAGGGAGGTGCAGTGGATGGTTGAGAGCATGATTCCAAAGACTGAGCCCCTGGGCTCAGATGTGACTTGAGCACTTACTTGCTGTGGAATCTTAGGCAAGGCATTTCAACTCTGTGTCTGAGTTTCTACATCTAAAAAGTTGTTTAAGGCAGACATCCTGGAATGTGAATTTAAGTGGGCCTTAGAAAGCATCACTATGAACAAAGCTAGTGGAGGTGATGGAACTCCAGTTGAGCTATTTCAAATCCTGGAAGATGATGCTGTGAAAGTGCTGCTCAATATGCCAGCAAATTTGAAAAATTCAACAGTGGCCACGGGACTGGAAAAGGTCAGTTTTCATTCCACTCCCAAAGAAAGGCAATGCCAAAGAATGCTCAAACTACTGCACAATTGCACTCATTTCACATGCTAGTAAAATAATGCTCAAAATTCTCCAAGCTAGGCTTCAGCAATATGTGAACTGTGATCTTCCAGAAATTCAAGCTGGTTTTAGAAAAGGCAGAGGAACCAGAGATCAAATTTCTAACATCTGCTGGATCATGGAAAAAGCAAGAGAGTTCCAGAAAAATCTCTCTTTCTGCTTTATTGACTATGCCATAGCCTTTGACTGTGTGGATCACAATATACTGTGGGAAATTCTGAAAGAGATGTGAATACCAGACCACCTGACTTGCCTCTTAAAGAAACATCTATGCAGGTCAGGAAGCAACAGTTAGATCTTTACATGGAACAACAGACTGGTTCCAAACAGGAAAAGGAGTATGTCAAGGCTGTATATTGTCACCCTGCTTATTTAACTTATATGCAGAATACATCATGAGAAACACTGGGCTGGAAGAAGCACAAGCTGGAATCAAGATTGCCAGGAGAAATATCAATCACCTCAGATATGCAGATGACACCACCCTTATGGCAGAAAGTGAAGAGGAGCTAAAAAGCCTCTTGATGAAAGTGGAAGAGGAGAGTGAAAAAGTTGGCTTAAAGCTCAACATTCAGAAAACAAAGATCATGGCATCTGGTCCCATCACTTCATGGGAAATAGATGGGGAAACAGTGTCAGACTTTATTTTTGGGGCTCCAAAATCACTGCAGATGGTGACTACAGCCATGAAATTAAAAGATGCTTATTGCTTGGAAGGAAAGTTATGACCAACCTAGACAGCATATTCAAAAGCAGAAACATTACTTTGCCAACAAAGGTCCATCTAGTCAAGGCTATGTTTTTCCAGTGGTCATGTATGGATGTGAGAGTTGGACTGTGAAGAAAACTAGCACCAAAGAATTGATGCTTTTGACCTGTGGTGTTGGAGAAGACTCTTGAGAGTCCCTTGGACTGCAAGGAGATCCAACCAGTCCATTCTAAAGATCAGTCCTGGGTTTTCTTAGGAAGGACTGATGCTAAAGCTGAAACTCCAATACTTTGGCCACCTCATGCAAAGAGTTAACTCGTTGGAAAAGTCTCTGACTCTGGGAGGGACTGGGGGCAGGAGGAGAAGGGGATAACAGAGGATGAGATGGCTGGATGGCATCACGGACTCGATGGACATGAGTCTGAGTGAACTCCGGGAGTTGGTGATGGATAGGAGGCCTGGCGTGCTGTGATTCATGGGGTCGCAAAGAGTCAGACACGACTGAGCAACAATTGAACTGACTGGAAGTGAAAAAATATAAAGTTTAAAAATACATGTACTCTAATCTTGCATGTGATAAAATATCAATATTAGTAATAAATGTTGCCAAAGAATATAAAAATATTCAAGAAGATATGTCAAATTGTTAAAAATTATTCTGAGAGTAAGTGATAACATTTATGGAGTATTTTAACTGTCTACAATATTATATACTTCTCTAAACCTAGATTATTTTAAAAATATTTACTATGAGCATGTTCTATTTCTGTGATCAGAAATATTAATAATAAAACTGGATTTCAAAATAAAAACATGGTGATTATAATTTTTCTTCATCATAGTGTTGTGAAAATTAAATGAATAAAAATAAATTAAAATTCTTTAGATGTGTTGATACTAATATGTTTATATATATATGATTAATATAGAAGTATAATATACATGTTAATTTATATTATATTAATATATTACTTTATGAAAGTGAAAGTGTTAATCGCTCAGTGGTGTCTGACTCTTTTCAACCCCATGGATTATAGCCAGTCAGTCTCCTTTGTCCATGGAATTCTCCAGGCAAGAATACTGGAGGGAGTTACCATTCTCTTCTCCAGGTTATCTCCTGACCCAGGGGTCAAACATGGGGTTCTCTCTTAGCAGGCAGATTCTTTACCATGTGAGTCACCAGGGAAGCCCATATTATTTTATAATAGTATAATAATACAATATTTATAGTATAGGCACAATTGTTATATTGTGATTAGGCATCTAGAGAGTTGTATCTTTCAACCAAAGTCAATTTATCTAATTTTCTCAGATTTTCTAAGTATAAAGGTATATGACTCTGCAGATACTTAAGTGTTTCCAGAAGCTTCTTTGGTCTGGTCAGAAACTGGAGAAACCTGAGTGTGTGGTTCTCTTAGACGATATAAATTTGCTCTTAGACATTTACTTTTGTTGACTGTATTCAATATCAAATTACTGATATGTTATGACTTAAATTTAGTTTGCAAACTTCAAGCTAGAACTTGGAGCAGGTTGTTTGAAGCAGAGACCCTTGAAACAAACTCTGTTGTAATAAAGAGACCTGCAGAGTCAAGTCTATTGTAATGCTGCTACTGCCAAGTCACGTCAGTCACGCCTGAATCTGTGCGACCCCATAGACGGCAGCCCACCAGGCTCTTCATCCCTGGGACTCTCCAGGCAAGGACACTGGAGTGGGTTGCCATTCCTTCTCCAATGCATGAAAGTGGAAAGTGAAAGGGAAGTCGGCTCAGTCGTGTCCGACTCTTAGCGACCCCATGGACTGCAGCCCACCAGGCTCCTCCGTCCATGGGATTTTCCAGGCAAGAGTACTGGAGTGGGGTGCCACTGCCTAATGAATATCCAAATTTACCCTATTGGCATCTGACAGTGGTACATATTTAGCTCTTGCCAGGTGGCACTAGTGGTAAAGAACCAGTCTGACAATGCAGGCGACAGATGCAGGTCCACTCCTGGGTGGGAAGCTCCTCTGGAGCACAGCATGACGATTCACTCCAGTATTCTTGTCTGGAGAATTCCATGGCCAGAGGAGCCTGGCGGGCTACAGTCCATATGGTTGCAAAGAACTGGACACAACTGAAGCGACTTATTAGATAAATTATGGAAAGCTTTTAAGACAGAAGACCTTATTGCTATACCAGGGCACTCTGGTTACTATGAGAATGCGCGTCATCAAAGGCAAACTACCAATAGTGTAAATTTTGACTGAGATTCTCCACTTGCTCTCTGAATTCCATCCTTGTGTTTTTACTGGTTTCATACTTTCTGCAGGCAGCTCCCAGCCAATGACTGAGCCTGGCAAGGATACGAAAGCAGTCCTACCCCTGGGAACTGTGGAGGTCTCTGAGGATGGACTTGAGCTGGAAGAGTGCCGTATGGCTTTCTTGAACTTTTATTTTAGTTAAGTAATGATATATATTGGCAATGGTACCCCACTCCAGTACTCTTGCCTGGAAAATCCCATGGGTGGAGGAGCCTGATAGGCTGCAGTCCATGGGGTAGCGAAGAAGTCGGACACGACTAAGCAACTTTACTTTCACTTTTCACTTTCATGCATTGGAGAAGGAAATGGCAACCCATTCCAGTGTTCTTGCCTGGAGAATCCCAGGGACAGAGGAACCTGGTAGGAGGCAGTCTATGGGGTTGCACAGAGTCGGACACAACTGAAGCGACTTAGCAGTAGCAATGATATATAGCATAAGATGAATAGAAATAAGAAATTAAAGCAATGGCAAATGGAAGAAACAAATAAGCTCCTTCTAAGAGTTAATACCAAGCATCAATACGGTTGCTGATGCTGGCTGTAATAATTGATTCTGAGCATCCTGACATTCAGGGAAGGAGAGCATGGTTTACTCTAGGCTTTTGTTATCAGAGTGGAATATGATCTGTTATATAAGTAAGCAGCACATCAGCAGTTCAGTCAATAAATGCTGTGAGTATAGTTGGTCCCACCCTGTGTTTTGAGAGGCAGTATGCTGATAAGATCCCTGAGGTCACTTTTAATTTTTTTAAAGCTTTTCCTCTAATTTCATTTATTTATGTTGACATATGTTTAACTTACAACGTTGTGTTAGTCTCAAGTGTATAGCACAGTGATTCAGTTATATGCACACATACAAATATTATATATATTTTTTCAGATTCTTTCCTATTACAGATCATTATAAGATATTGTGTATAGTTCCCTGTGCTACACAGTAGGACTTTGTTGTTTACTTATTTTATATATAGTATTGTCCAACCAGTCCATTCTAAAGGAGATCAGCCCTGGGATTTCTTTGGAAGGAATGATGCTAAAGCTGAAAGTCCAGTACTTTGGCCACCTCATGCGAAGAGCTGACTCATTGGAAAAGACTCTGATGCTGGGAGGGACTGTGGGCAGGAGGAGAAGGGGACGACAGAGGACGAGATGGCTGGATGCATCATGGACTCGATGGATGTGAATCTGGGTGAACTTTGGGAGCTGGTGATGGACAGGGAGGCCTGGGGTGCTGCAATTCATGGGGTCGCAACGAGTCAGACACGACTGAGCAACTGAACTGAACTGAACTGAGTGTGTACATGTCAATCCCAAATTTCTAATTTACCTCTCCCCACACCCTTCATTAGTCCCTTTGGTAACCATAAGTTTGTTTCCTATATCTGTGACTCTACTTCTGTTCTGTAGATAAGTTCGTTTGTATTGTGGGTTTTTTTGGTTTTGTGTTTTTTAGATTCTACATATACATCATACCATATGATATTTGTTTCATTCTATCTGACTTACTTCACATAATTTGATAATCCCTAGGTCCATCCATGTTGTGGCAAATGACATTATTTCATTTGTCTTTATGGTTGAGTAATATTCCATTGTATATACAGCACATCTTCTGGAGCAAGCACTTCTTATACTGAAGAGCCTGACTTACTTTAAAAGAATAAAAATGTAAGCAAAGATAAGCTTTCTTAGACATGGGAAATGTTTCTGCAACTATTCATATATCATTAATTAGCATTTTAATAAGTTAGGATTTTGATGCCAAGAGTAGTAGGTAAAATTGGTGTGTGGTTTTATGTCACTTATGTTAAGTCCTGATATCAGAGTTAAACTATCTTCACAAAATGCAGATTTCCTCTATTCTTCTATTCTTGATTCTCTGAAATTATATTACTTTTGTACTCGGCTGTTCCTTTACCTGCATAGCCTGTATGTGATTTTCAGAAGTAACTCTTTCCCCCTCACCCAGAGCTGACTTTTAGCTTTAAGATTTTAGAGTCTTATTTTATCAGGGTTCCTTTTAAGCCAGATTTTGTCCTTGCTAATCTGCATTTTCACCCTTAATGGAACACGCCATGTACTCAATGGGCAAAATATTTAAAAGAAGCTTTCTTGCCTTCACATGATAAAAATTAATTTTTTCATCTATCAGACTTTAACATTCTGACCTACTTGTACTCCTTAAGCTATGCAAAAATTTATCTCAAATTTCGTTCACTTGCTTTGGGTCATCAGCATAACTAACCAGAGGTAATAGCACTCTCTAACATGGAAAAAGCAAGAGAGTTCCAGAAAAACATCTATTTCTGCTTTATTGACTATGCCAAAGCCTTTGACTGTGTGGATCACAATAAACTGTGGAAAATTCTGAAAGAGATGAGAATACCAGACCACCTGACCTGCCTCTTGAGAAATCTATATGCACGTCCTGAAGCAGCAGTTAGAACTGGACATGGAACAACAGACTGGTTCCCAATAGGAAAAGGAGTATGTCAAGGCTGTATATTGTCACCCTGCTTATTTAACTTCTATGCAGAGTACATCATGAGAAATGCTGGACTGGAAGAAACACAAGCTGGAATCAAGATTGCCGGGAGAAATATCAATCACCTCAGATATGCAGATGACATCACCCTTATGGCAGAAAGTGAAGAGGAACTAAGAAGCCTCTGATGAAAGTGAAAGAGGAGAGTGAAAAAGTTGGTCTAAAGCTCAACATTCAGAAAACTAAGATCATGGCATCTTGTCCCATCACTTCATGGGAAATAGATGAGGAAACAGTGGAAACAGTGTCAGACTTTATTTTTGGGGCTCCAAAATCACTGCAGATGGTGACTGCAGCCATGAAATTAGAAGACGCTTACTCCTTGGAAGGAAAGTTATGACCAACCTAGATAGTATATTCAAAAGCAGAGACATTACTTTGCCGACTAAGGTCTGTCTAGTCAAGGCTATGATTTTTCCAGTGGTCATGTATGGATGTGAGAGTAGGACTGTGAAGAAGGCTGAGCACCGAAGAATTGATGCTTTTGAACTGTGGTGTTGGAGAAGACTCCCGAGAGTCCCTTGGACTGCAAGGAGACCCAACCAGTCCATTCTGAAGGAAATCAACCCTGGGATTTCTTTGGAAGGAATGATGCTAAAGCTGAAAGTCCAGTCCTTTGGCCACCTCATGTGAAGAGTTGACTCATTGGAAAAGACTGTGATGCTGGGAGGGATTGGGGGCAGGAGGAGAAGGGGACGACTGAGGATGAGATGGCTAGATGGCATCATGGACTCAATGGGCATGAATCTGAGTGAACTCTGGGAGATGGTGATGGACAGGGAGGCCTGGCGTGCTGTGATTCATGGGGTCACAAAGAGTCAGACACAACTGAGCGACTGAAATGAACTGAACTGAACCCAATAGTAACCATGACTAGAGGTCTGTTTACTTTCAGTGACCGTAGAAATATATATAGAAGGAGGACATATTTTTCTTTTGTGATTTAATATAGTTATTATATTCCAGAAAATTATATACATATGCAAAGAATAAATGGGGCACCATGCTAATTACTTCCATACACACTAACTTACCTTATTCTTAAACATTTTTATTCTGTACTGTAAACATGAAAGATACCGTGGCTCACAGAGATGAGGTAACACATCTGACAAGAAGTGGAAGAGCTGAAACATAAGGCAAGCATGACTCAAAACCCTTTCCGTTTCCTTTCCATAAAGCCATGCAACCAAGAGGTTTTAAGTGAGTTGAGTGCATCATTTACTTGCTAATGACATCATTAGCAATGAGATAAATGAAATTTTGCACCATTCTGAAAGTTTTAGAATGTTCTCATGTCTCTCCCCAAATATACATCGTCTTACCTTAAATTCACAGTTTGAATAATATGACCCGAAAACATCAAGAAGCTTTTTAATATGTAACTAGAAAGTCAAGAATACCTGGAGTAACAGGCAAATTTGGCCTTGGAGTACAGAATGAAGCAGGGCAAATGCTAATAGAGTTTTGCCAAGAGAATGCACTGGTCAGAGCAAACATCCTCTTCCAACAACACAAGAGAAGTTCTACACGTGGACATCACCAGATGGTCAACACCAAAATCCAGCCTGATTATATTCTTTGCAGCCAAAGATGGAGAAGCTCTATACAGTCAGCAAAAACAAGACCCAGAGCTGACTGTGGCTCAGATCATGAACTCTTTATTGCCAAATTCAGACTTAAATTAAGGAAAGCAGGGAAAACCACTAGACCATTCAGGTATGACCTAAGTCAAATCTCTTAGGATTATATAGTGGAAGTGAGAAATAGATTTAAGGGACTAGGTCTGATAAACAGATTACCTGACGAACTATGGATGGAGGTTTGTGACATTGTACAAGAGACAGGAATCAAGACCATCCCCAAGAAAATGAAGTGCAATAGAAAAATGGCTGTTTGAGGAGGCCTTACAAATAGCTGTGAAAAGAAGGGAAGTGAAAAGCAAAGGAAAAAAGTAAAGATATATCCACTTTAATGCAGAGTTCCAAAGAAAAACAAGGAGAGATAGGAAAGCCTTCCTCAGTGATCAGTGCAAAGAAATAGAGGAAAACAATAGAATGGGAAAGACTAGAGATCTCTTCAAGAAAATTAGAGACACCAAGGGAACATTTCATGCAAAGACAGGCTCAATAAAGGACAGAAATGGTATGGACTTACAGAAGCAGAAGATATTAAGAAGAGGTGGCAAGAATATACAGAAGAACTGTTCAAGACCCAGATAATCATGATGATGTGATCACTCACCTAGAGCCAGACATCCTGGAATGTGAAGTCAAGTGGGCCTGAGGAAGCATCACCATGAACAAACTAGTGGAGGTGATAGAATTATAGTGGCACTATTTCAAATCCTAAAAGATGATGCTGTAAAAGTGCTGCACTCAATATGCCAGCAAATTTGAAAAACACAGGTATGGCCACAGCACTGGAAAAGGTCAGTTTTCATTCCAATCTCAAAGAAAGGCAATGCCAAAGAATGCTCAAACTACTGCACAATTGCACTCATCTCATGTGCTAGCAAAGTAATACTCAAAATTTTCTAGCCAGGCTTCAACAGTACATGAACCATGAAATTCCAGATGTTCAAGCTGGTTTTAGAAAAGGCAGAGGAACCAGAAATCAAATTGCCAACATCCATTGAATCACCGAAAAAACAAGAGAGTTCCAGAAAAATATTTACTTCTGCTTTATCGACTATGCCAAAGCCTTTGACTGTGTGGATCACAACAAACTGTGGAATATTCTCCAGGAGATGGGAATACCAGACCACCTGGCCTACCTCTTGAGAAACATCTATGCAGGTCAGGAAGCAACAGTTAAAACTGGACATGGAACAACAGATTGGTTCCAAATTGGGAAAGGAGTACATCAAGGCCGTATATTGTCACCCTGCTTATTTAACTTATATGCAGAGTACATCATGAGAAATGTTGGACTGGAAGAAACACAAGCTGGAATCAAGATTGCCGGGAGAAATATCAATAACCTCTGATACTCAGATAACATCACCCTTATGGCAGAAAGTGAAGAACCAAAGAGAGTCTAGATGAAAGTGAAAGAAGAGAGTGAAAAATTTGGTTTAAAGTTCAACATTCAGAAAACAAAGATCATGGCATCTGGTCCCATCACTTCTTGGCAAATAGGTGGGGAAACAATGGAAACAGTGACAGACTTTATTTTTTGGTGCTCCAAAGCCACTGCAGATGATGACTGCAGCCATGAAATTAAAAGATGCTTGCTCCTTGGAAGAAAAGCTATGACCAACCGAGAGAGCATATTATAAAGCAGAGACATTACTTTGCCAACAGAAGTCCATCTAGTCAATGCTATGGTTTTCCCAGTAGTGATGCATGGATGTGAGAGTTGGACTATAAAGCTGAGCACCGCAGAATTGATGCTTTTGAACTGTGGTGTTGGAGAAGACTCTTGAGAGTCCCTTGGACTGCAAGGAGATCCAACCAGTCCATCCTAAAGGAAATCAGTCCTGAATATTCAGTGGAAGGAAGGACTGATGTTGAAGCTGAAGCTCAATAATTTGGTCACCTAATGTGAAGAACTGACTCATTTTAAAAGACTCCAATGCTGGGAAAAATTGAAGGCAGGAAGAGAAGGGGACAACAAAGGATGAGATGGTTGGATGGCATCACCGACTCAATGGACACGAGTTTGAGCAAGCTCTGGGAGTTGGTGATGGACAGGAAGCCTGGCATGCTGCAGTCCATGGGGTCGCAAAAAGTCGGACATGACTGAGCGACTGAAATGAACTGAACTGATGGTACACTATGTGCCATGCATTGTTCTAAGGGCTTTATATTCACTACTGTATTAATAATATTATCATTTTATATAATGGAAGCTAAAGCCCAGAGAGCTTAAATAATTTGCCCAGAGTCACACAGAGCCAGGGTTTGAATGTAGACTCTAGACTCTGGTCTGTCAACCACAACTCTATGCTGCCTAAGCTGCTGCCTCTCAGTAACAATGAGTTATATGTGCATCTTTATTTTTATTACATGCAATATCACCTATTTCCATTTATTCTCCAATCAAGAGGTTTCTTTATACCAAGAGAAACTAAACCTCTCTTTCTTCAGGGGCAGACCAGACTCTGCACAAACATACAAGGAGACAGAGAGAATTCTGCTTAATGTATTAAAAGAGAGCACATTGTAGAGTTTACTGGAGGAATTCACATCCTTGGCAATACTGTTGAAATGTGTTGGTTCTTTAAGTGAGTGCTGACTAGCCAATCAGTTGAGGTTGAGGTTTTTGTTTGTTTGTTTTTCAGTTGTGCTGGGTTTTCCTTGCTGCTGTCAGACTTTCTCTAGTTGTGGTGAGAGGAGGATAATCTTTGTTGTGATGCAGAGGCTTCTGATAGAGGTGGCTTCTCTTGTTGCAGAGCACAGGCTCTAGGTGCAGGCTTCCGGAGTCGTGGCTCATGGGCTCCAGAGCTCAGGCTCAGTGGTTGTGGCATATGGGATTTAGTTCCTTCATAGTTTGTGTTCCAGGACCAGGGATCAAACCTGGGCCCCTGCTCTGGCAGGTGGGTTCTTATTCACTGCGCCACCAGGGAAGTCCAAGATTATAAGTTTTTATGACCATTCAAGGTGGACTACAGAGTCTCAAGAACAGGGTTGAGCTCTTCTCAGAGACTTATCAGATCCTTGAACCAGAGGAGAAACCACTTAGCCATACCTAGATTTATAGGTTCATATAATTTCCCAAGTGGAAGCTTATGCCAGACCCTAAGCTAATTTCTATTTCTCATTCCATAACTGAGTTATTTTCTTCTCGTCTAATTTTTAAACATCATGAAATTTCCAAGTTACTAAAAAGCAACTCAGGATATCATTTGCTATGACTGTATTTCTAGTTTGAGCACATTCTAACTGAACACTAGTATCAAGATTCTGTCATTCAAAGTTAGAATATTCAGGTAAGTAATCCTCTGTATAAAATAGTTCGTGTTTCACATTATATGAATTTGCCAGTAACCAACTCCAGGCATTGCATAAGATGTCAAGCACAGTGAATGAACCACAACAGAGAATCCTCCTTTCCAAAGGCCAGTAGTCAGTTTTGATGGCAGTTGTCTGTACTAGCTTCTGATTTTCCATAAAAAATTAATGTCTAGAAAACAACTGAAGTCCTGAAACGCAGTTGAGAAACTAAAGATGTGTACAACAAGATTTTTCACAAGCTGTGCTGGTCACAATGAGAATGCTGTGATGATTAATTTTTTGTGTTGACTTGGCTTGGGGTTCTCAGTATTTGATATGGTTGTTCAGTGACAAAGTTGTGCCTGACTCTTTTGACCCCATGGACTGTAGCCCAGCAGGCTCCTCTGTCCATGGAATTTCCCAGGCAGGAATACTGGAGCGGGTTACCATTTCCTTCTCCAGAGGACTTTTCCCAATCCAGGGATTGAACTTGCCTCTCAGGTATTGGTCAAGCATTATTCTGGGTGTGCCTGTGAATGTGTTTTTGGATGAGATTAATATTCAAATCAGTAGATGAGTGAAATATATTACCTCCATTAGGGTGGCTCTCATCCAATCAGTTGAAGGCCTGTATGGGGTCGCAAAGAGATGGACATGACTGAGCATGCACGCACACACAAACAGAAAGGCTCCCTGGAGTAAGAAGGAATTCTTTCTGCCTGATTGCCTTGAGCTGGGATATCAGTGTTTCCATGCCTTTGAACTGAGCTACTGTCTCTTCTTGGATCTTGAGCTTTCCAGCTTTCAGCCTGGAACTTGCACCATCTGCTCTTCTGGTCTCAGTACTTTGGACTGGGACCAGAACTGCACCATGCACTCTCCCCATTTCTGGACTTCGTTTGCCAACTGAGGTCTCGGGACTTCTGACTCTGTAATGTGTAGAGCCAATTCTTTATGATACATCTCTTTAGAGATTTCCATATGTTTATATAAATACATGTTTATATATGTGTATTCTCTTTGTTCTGCTTCTCTGGAAAACCTGGACAAATATAGTTGCATTTTCAGGAAATTATAGGCAAATGGTTTATTCCTTTCCCAATATATTGAGGCATGTTTGTCCATTTTTCTTCGAGCTGAGACCTCTTACAAAGAAATCAAGAGGTTAATTTTCAAGGACAAGTTATTAGCTCTACTTGTCTGTGGGAAAATGATAAGGCTAAACAAAAGTGAATTCTATCATTGCTTTAAATTGTTGCAATGGCCACATAATGTCTGCATATATCTCTAGGGAATAAACAGTCTTTCATCATTTTTTAGTGGGTCTTTCCATATCCTCATTAGCTCTGAACTCAGAGCTAAAAATCAAGTAGGCACAAAAATCTGGCAGCTAGAAGACCACTTTTCTCATGAACCTGTTTCTCATCTTTCTTAAACTGCTTTTATCTCACCCAGTGTATGATACTACAGATAAAGGGAAAAAAATTCTTTCCCTCCTCTGATCCTAATATAAGGTTATCTGAGGCTTATCAATGACACATCACTTTATACCTATATGACTGCTGGAGTTATTATAGTTATTTATTATATTGACTAGTCTTTAGTAACCCTTCATGGCAGGCTCCGTGTATCACTCAAAATCTTAGCTAGTGCTCTATGTGATGGAACAGAACAAAGATTGAATGCCTTGGTTAGCAGTGATTGGTTGAATATATCCTTCTGTATATTTAGCAGGGGATTATACTAAACTTGGAATCTTACCAGGCATGTTACAGTGGGCAGTTGAAAATTTACTCTCTCACATGTTTTAGATATTGGGTGTGAATTCTTCTTCATGCCTAGCATTACTGAACACAGCTGTCCATTCATACAACCTTTGCTCTGTTGAATGAAATGAATGGACATGTCTTCTGACCTTGATCAGTCACGCCCATCTAACTGTGACTACCTTTCTTGTATTTTTATTATATAAAATTGAATGTCATCTCTACATATATAAAAGAAAAAGAAAGTATTAGTTGTTCAGTTTTATCTGACTCTTTGCAACCCCATTGACTATAGCCTGCCAGGCTCCTCTGTCCATGGAATTCTCCATGTACGAATACTGGAATGAATATAAATTCCCTTCTCCAGGGGATCTTCCCAACTCATTGACCCTGGGTGTCCTGCATTGCAGGCAGATTCTTTATCATGTGAGCCAACAGGGAAGTCCATATCTACATATAATTGCTTATAATTCACATTTTATATACAGTTGCCTTATTCTGAATTCCAAAAAAGATCCTACATAAAACAATTACCAATTTCTAGACTCTTAATAATAATTTTTGAAAAGAGTGATAAAAATACAATTTTTCATGGAAATTAAAGCCAGATGCATTATATGAAAGAAAATATCAAATGTGAGAGCTATGAATGTTCTAGTCAAAGACTAAATGTGTATTAGCTCGTTTATTAGAAGGAAGCTTTGCTAAAAATTCTTTGGGCTAGACGTTTATCTCAACATTACCTAAAAGAAAAATACTAATTATTTTAAGGAAGATGGGGGATATTTGTTAATTTTTTTTGAATGAACCTGGATTTAAGCTTTAGCCCTACCATATATCTGAAGTTTAAGACTGACCTTTCTTGCAGTTGATAGAATCAGCCTTATTTCTAATTCACTGTTCAAATCAATGGTTTGTCTATTATCTATTTTAGGAGAATTAGTTTCTATAACTCAAAATTAAAATCTAAATGTGCTTTTCATTACATGTAAAAATCAATTGTAGTTAAAGCTGGAATTTTGTAAATACTATCTTTTAGACACAATAAAAGATGCTTTGGTCTCTCCTTAAAAAGAGCTGACAATTTGGCAGCCTCCCGCCTCTCCATCTGTAACTCCTCCTTGATAACCAATCCATGAAACAGGGGACAGGATTTCTCCAGAACAGTGCAAAGCATCAGCCAACGCAAAGCTGCCCTCTTTGCCTGGATGCACTATTTTCATGTTTTGTTTTTCCCAAGACTTTTCCCAATGCATTTCCAGACTGTGTAGATGGAAATAAAGGATGAAAAATCAGTGGTGAGGTGAAAAGAGAGAGTTAACAATATAAAAATAACTTCCTTTATTATTTGATACATTATATAGAAGATAAATAATTTAAATTTAAAAGCATATAACTCCCATTTCTAATTCTTGAGGGTAGACCATGATGACTGTTTAGGACATTTGCTGTGAAAATGTTATTAGAGTCAGTCATAATTTTCATGGCTTTATTTTTCCATTTTTTAAAAAAAGTTACATGATCTCTGTATTTCCCAGCCACCTGTTCTCCTTGCTCAGCCCTGCAGTAAATCTTTCTCTGGTCAAAAAAAAAAAAAAAAAGTTTCATGATCTCCTAGATTTATTTCACATATTTCTCATTTTGTATATAGCAAAGGTGGTTAATATTGATCACCTAAGATATTTGTCACTTATGCATGTACCAGATAGGAGTTAGGAAAATAAAAATCTCAAAATAATTACAATTTCAAAACAATATAAAGATTCAACATGACCATTTTCCTTTGCCAATAATCTTCTCCAATTTCCATTGCTCCATCATCCAAAATTTTTTCAGCTTAAAACCAAGGATGGCAAAGCATGAGTGCTTCTCGAAGTGATAGCATTTTAGACTGTTAACTGCGGTTTATGACGTCATCTCTTTGGATGCCAGGACCAGGCTTTGTTAGAGTAGAGACTTCAGCAAAAGCACACCCCATATTTTGGGAGAGGGCAAGCTGACCACACAAACAGACCAGGAACAGTAGGTTCTGGGGAGAGGAAAATTCCACAAGCACTATGCACTTCCCAGAGCTGGCTCCGCTAACCCAAGCCCCACAGCACTCAGACACACTGTTGCACATTCTCCTTGCCTGCATTTTTTTTTTTTAAACACAGTTCAGTTCAGTTCAGTTCAATCACTCAGTCGTGTCCGACTCTTTGCGACCCCATGAATCGCAGCATGCCAGGCCTCCTGTTCATCACCATCTCTCGGAGTTCACTCAGACTCACGTCCATCGAGTCAGTGATGCCATCCAGCCATCTCATCCTCTGTCGTCCCCTTCTCCTCCTGCCCCCAATCCTTCCCAGCATCACAGTCTTTTCCAATGAGTCAACTCTTCGCATCAGGTGGCCAAAACACTGGAGTTTCAGCTTTAGCATCATTCCTTCCAAAGAAATCCCAGGGCTGATCTCCTTCAGAATGGACTGGCTGGATCTCCTTGCAGTCCAAGGGACTCTCAAGAGTCTTCTCCAACACCACAGTTCAAAAGCATCAATTCTTTGGCGCTCAGCCATCTTCACAGTCCAACTCTCACATCCATACATGACCACAGGAAAAACCATAGCCTTGACTAGACAGACCTTAGTCGGCAAAGTAATGTCTCTGCTTTTGAATATACTATCTAGGTTGGTCATAACTTTTCTTCCAAGGAGTAAGCGTCTTCTAACACAAGGTTTCCTAAATATTTTAGTTACTAGGTAATATTTTCTTTTATACTATTTTACTCTGTCCTCAAACTGATTGATCTACTTTGTCTCCTTCTTGGGATTTTACTCAGGAATATTCTCAGAGAAAAGAAAAATGAACTTACCTGGTGTTTCTGTAGCTTTGATTGAACTCTGAGTCTCAGCTTTAGAGAGAAAAAAAAAGGAAAGAAAATTGCTAAAATTAAACGTTGAATATCAAATATCTACTCTCACAATTGTTTCAGGTGGTAAATGCATAGAGATTTTAGTTCATTTCTGATTTACTTTCCTCAAGTCACCAAATCATGAGGCTTCCTGAATAGAAGAAACTTCAGAGCAGGGGTCAGTCAACTCTCTCTTAAAAGGACAGAGAGTATTTAAGGTTGGTGGGCCATAAGTCTAGCAACTATTCAGCTTTTGCTATTGTAGTGTGAATACAGCCATATTTAATATCTAAAGAATAGGTATGGCAATATTCCCATTAAATTTTAATTACAAAAATAGATGGGGGCTTGGATTTGGCCTGTGAGCCAAAGTTTGCTGCATCCTCCTTTGGGGCTTCTGGTACAGCTCCACTTCTTGAATATGCCAAGAGAATCCAGAAGACTACAGAAACTTCGGTGGGTGCCTCATGAGTGGCACTGCCGTATGTCATACTCCTACTAAGATATTGCACATCTCCTGATTTGAGGAAGATTCTGAATGGTTCAGACAGATACCTTTGAAACTTAAGAAATTCCTCTAAAGGGACTCGAGCTCAGAAGAGCTTTCTATAAGTAAAATCGCTTGAGAGAATTATAATCAAAAGTCATTTCAACAAACTTGAGTGTTTGCACCATGAATCAAGATTTTCCACATGAAAAAATACAGAAATATTTGAGATAAATAGAAGCCCAATAATGATGGTGGATACAAATATCCACTTGCTTCCTTTGTATCTTCACCTGCCTGTCTTAACAGCATCTTAAATTTTACATGCCCAAAACAGAACTCTTTTTTTAACTTAAGTAGAGTTGATATAAAATGCTGTGTTAGTTGCAGATATACAGCACAGTGGTTCAGATTTATATCTAAATGTACTCTTTCATATTTTTGCCTTATAGGTTATTACTAAATATTGAGTGCTAAGTTGCTTCAGTGAAGAGGTGTATCCGGCTCTTTACAACCCCATGGACTGTAGCCTGTCAAGCTCCTCTGTTCATGGGATTTCCCAGGCAAGATACTGGAGTGGGTTGCCATGCCCTCCTCAAGGGGATCTTCTGGAGTCAGGGATCAAACCCGTGTCTCCTGCAGCTCCTGAACTGCAGGTGGAGTCTTTACTGTTGAGCTACCAGGAAAGCCCGTAAGTCCCTGTGCTATACAGTAAATCCTCAGTTATCTATTTTATATACAATAGTGTATATATCTTTATTCCAGACTCCTAATTTATCTCCCCTTCTCTCTTTTGGTAGCCACAGCTTTGTTTTCTATGTCTGGGGGTCTATTCCTATTTTGTAAATAAGTTCATTTGTAACTTTTTGGTTTAGATTCCACATATAAGCAGTATCATGTGTCTTTCTCTGTCCGACTTTACTTAGCATGATATATTCTAGATCTATAATGCAAATGGCATTATTTCATTCATTTTTATGTCTGAGTAATGTGGTGGCACTAGTGGGAAGAATCTATCTGCCATTGCAGGAAACATAAAAGACATGTGTTTGCTCCCTGGATCAGAAAGATCCCCTGGAGGAGGGCATGACAGCCCACCCCAATATTCTTGCCTAAAGAATCTGAGGGACAGAGGAGCCTGGCAGGCTACAGTTCACAGGGCCACAAAGAGTTGGACATGACTGAAGTGACTTAGCACGCATGCAATATTCCATTGTATCTATACACCACACTTCTTTATCCATTCCTAACTCTTGACTTGTGCCCTCAAACACACCTCCCCTTTCACTTTTTTGAACCAAAGTATGGAAGACTCTTGAGAGTCCCATGGACTGCAGGGAGATCCAACCAGTCCATTCTAAAGCAGATCGGTCCTAGGTGTTCTTTGGAAGAAATGATGCTGAAGCTGAGACTCCAGTACTTTGGTCACTTCATGCAAAGAGCTGACTCACTGGAAAAGACTCTGATGCTGAGAGGGATTGGGGGCAGGAGGAGAAGGTGACGACCGAGGATGAGATGGCTGGATGGACATTGAGTTTGAATAAACTCCGTTAGTTTGTGATGGACAGGGAGGCCTGGCATGCTGCGATTCATAGGGTCTCAAAGAGTTGGACACGACTGAGGGACTGAACTGAACTGAACTGAACTGATGGTACTATTGCCTCCCAGGTGCATGAGCCAAAAAGTAGTGGCCTTTCTTTTTTTTTAACGTGATTCATTTTTTCTCACTTCATCAGCCCTAGTTTCAGAATATATTCCACATACGCCTCACCATTCAGTTGACTGCTATTCATCTAGCACCTATATCTCTCTCCTTAGTACATGTAATAGTCACCTAGAAAAAAAAATTTAATTTACATTTCATTAGTCCAATGGCTCCTTATTCCTCTCCTCACTACAGCTAGTGACTCTCCATAGGATATGGCTCCTGCCTTGCTCCTCATTTGCTCCAGCTGTCCTTTCAGCCTGCTTGGCCTCTCCATGGTAGATAAATGTCCCAGGGATCCCTTGCCTCAGACGGCCTGCTGGCCTGCCCTAAGCATCTGGGCTGTCCTCTCAGGCCTACACTGGCTCCTTCTCACCCTTCATGACTCTGTTCAGGGGTCACCACTCAGAGAAGTCTTCTCCAACCAGCTTATTGAAAGTTATCTTCTCATTTCCCTCCACCTCAGCTCACCATGATGCTTTGTTTGCTCAACAGTTTATCACTCCAGGGACATTTAGTTTTTAAAATGGCTTTGTTTTCTGTTAGAATGTAAGTCCAGGAGGACAGAGATTTCTTATTTTACTCAGTCATAATTTCAGCATCTACTATCCATACTAGGTCTCTGCTAAAAACATAGGGAATGAACAAATAATAATATAAAATAATAATTGATAATAATAATAAAAATAAAAATTAGTAGCTATCATTATCCAACTAGCAGTTTTTAAGGCAAAATGAATGTGTTATTAAAAATTGCTAGTTGGATAATGATAGCTACTATTTTTGAAGCAACTCTTCTGATCAATTCTATATATTAATCATTGATGTCTATGAGAAAGATGTTATTATTTTCATTTTGCAGATCTGCAAATAATAGTTGAAAGAGGTGAAACTATGTTCTCAAAGGGAGGACTGTGATTATAATTCAGGTCAGTTGGTTCTAAGGTCCATCTTCTTTTACTACGATACAGGTTTTTTTCCCACTAAACTGTTCTGAATGAAAAGCTTATGTAATTAAATTCTACTTTTCATAACTAGTTAAAATAATTTTGTACATGGCATAATGCTGTACTTGGAGGATGCAGTTAAAATATTTATCAGCTGCCAGAGGATTAGAATATAAACGAAATCAAAACCTTTGTTCCTGCTGCTTTTAATATAAGGTCATAATCTTTCTTGCTGATAGACTTTATTGAGAATGAACAAATTTAAACTCATATCAGGTAAAGCCTCCTGACTATCCTTTTTTGCATTTTTTCATCCTTCAAAAATGCATAATGATTTCTCAGGGACATATTACATAAAATAAAAATGACTATGCCTTAAGAAGTAGTGGAATAGTGAAAAAAAAAAGCAATTCAAAACCCTTTTCTTGAGTCTTCAGAGGTCCAGATATTTCTATATGAATGAATATATTGTTATTCTGAGAGGGAAATTCTGTAAATCTTAAATACTTAATCAGTACTGGGAAATATATATCTTTTAATTCTGAGATCAAGGATGTATTATTTTGAAGATAATAAAACATCTTCATACGGCATTCTATTTTCAAATTTTGACTCAGTTTTGTGAATATAAAGTCTAAATAGAGATGAATGCTATGGAATATGGCTAAAGTTGTGGAAACTAATGAAAAGTGAAAGTATTTGTAATTATCCCTGTGTGTGTGTGTTTTTAAGTTTCATAATGCAAATATGCTTTAAGAAAAGACCAAATTCTGATCTGAAGAGGAAGCAGATGTGTTTAGTCATTCAGTCGTGTTTGACTCTTGGCGACCTTTCTGGACTGTAGCCTGCATGGCTCCTCTGTCCATGGAATTTCCCAGGCAAGAATACTGGAGTGGGTTGCCATTTCCTCTTCCAGTGGATCTTCCCGACCCAGGGATCAAACCTGCATCTCCCATGTCTCTTGCATTATAGGCAGATTCTTTATCTGGTGAGTAAGTGGAAATTAAATAGAAATGAGTGTAGTGCATTCTGTTAACCTAGTCTCAAATTTAGTTGTTGAGTAAAGACCAAATCCTTAATCAGGGTGTTTGGCAACTTAAATCTCTTGGTTGAGTTTGAAACTGAAGTCTGAAGTTGAGTTCAGTTTGAAACTGAAGACTTATGAAATGCAAATGAACTTTGAAATGCTAAACTTTAATCCACAATTTAATCCCTAACTAAACTTTGCTTAAACTATCAGCTTTTAAGATAGAAAGCTTAAGCAATAATACAAGTAACTTGGCTAAATATTATCTTACAAAAGCCATTGTATTTCCAGCTATATATAGCTGTATATAATTACCTACAGAACATGATTTATCATTAAAAGGCCCAGAAAAAAAAATATAGTTATTCCCATATATAATTCTTTACTGATTTGCTTAAAAATAATTTACTACAACCAATTAAAATTTTCCTTTTATTTGCCCTCATACATACCATCCTCCATTTCCCCAACAAAGCATTGACTGAGTCATCGTACGAAAGATTAGTTCTGGTTTGGATAAACTGTGATGTGTGACTAAGACTTTGTTATCCTGAGAACTCCTCTTTTATCTGCCCACATGAAATGATACAAACTAATTAAATGGCATGTAAAAAACATTGCAATTAAGTTCCCTGATAAATGTCATAGATAAATGGTGCCATTCACAAAAGAAATAATGAGCCTGAGTGATCAGAAAAATTAGACTTTTCCAAAGTATGAGATGCATAGCATTATATGAGAGATTCTATACTGGAAAGTGGCATTAAATACAATTGAAACACTCAGTGAGAAAGTAATTATTTTCAATTTTTTTGTGAGTTTATTTCAATGAAGAAGTTTCAAAATTTGAATTTGCTGCAAATATGTCATTAATACCTAAAATGTACTTATCTTTCTTCTGCACCCCACAGGGAGAAGTGCAAATCCAGTCCCCCACAACCACAAATTATGTAGTCAAGTTTTGTGGAAATTGCAGGAGTCAGCACATCCAGAGTGTGATAGATAAGCCATGCTGCGAGTGGGGGTGGGTGTGTGTGTGTGTGTGTGTGTGAAAATCACCTTCATCATCCCAGTATCTCCCCTGTCAAGTAAGTATTTGATTTATTTATTAAGCAAGGCTAAAACTCAGAGCCTTTGGTAAGCAACAAAATCTAGCTAGAATTTTATTTTTATTTTGTTTACATCACAGTGACTTTCTAGCTTCTGCTTATGCCAGTTCAAACTGGTTTTTTATTCATGATGGTTTCCTTTTCAAACAAATTTAAGAATTAAAAAGTGCATCCACTTAAAGTACTAAATGAATAATAGTGCAGATGGTACATATATCTGGTAACCTCATTACGTTGTGGGAAATACTAAGGTGATATTTTGTAGAGGCTCTTTATGATTGTGTAGAATTTTAATAATCAGTTGGAGGAAGGACAAGGGGAAGAAGGAATGACCATACAGATGAGGAAGACAGGTTGCACAAATCACATAGTCAGGAGTAAATCTGGCATGGTTGGCAACAGCATGAGAACCACCCTGGTGAGAATCCCAGGTTTCTGGTGAGAATCCAGGTTTATATTCAGTCAGTTGGTCAGTGTTATACTGATTGAACTTCTGTTTGTCAAGCATATGATGCACCCAATTAAAAGCTATTTGCTTTCTAATTCCTTTGGATACTTTATGTGAAATAGTTGTAATGAGAGAAAGTGCGGTATATCGATATTTATGGAGTTTAAGGCAAGAAAAATAGAGTTTGAATTACATCTTTTAATTTAACATTGGGTGAGTCATTTAATCTTTCTGAACCTGTTTCTTTATTTGTGAAACTGATACCATCTTTGCTTGGCTTTTGTAAGGATTATCATTAACAAAACAATATTAGTAGCTAAAATGTATTGTTTTCTTTTCAAACACTGTTTTAAGCTTCATATTATTTTATCTGTTTTAATCTTCACAAGAATCCTGTAAAAGCGTAGTCATTACAACTATTTTACAGATGAGGAAACGAAGGCACAGAGAAGTTAAATAGCTTACCAAAGGCCAAAGTCCAAATAAATGGTTGTGCCATTATTTGAATCTAAGCTATTTGATTTCAAGGACTTCCCAGGTGGCTTAGGTGATAAGTGTCTGCTTGCAATGTGGGAGATCAGGGTTCAATCCCAGGGTCGAGAAGATCCCCTGGAGAAGGAAATGTCTATCCACTCCAGTATTCTTGCCTGGGGAATTCCACAAAGAAGCCTGGTGGGCTACAGTCCATGGGTTCACAAAGAGTCAAACACAAGTAAGTAAGTGTTCTAACACTTTCACTTTCTTTGAATCATTGTTAGTAAACAATAAGCCAACTTCCTCTTGGCATAACTGGAGTGACCATTTCTTTTAAGAAGGGTGTGGTGCCTCAAAAGTACAGGCTTGTGCAGAAGCCATTCTCAAGTTCAACCAGTAATATATCTGAAGTGGTTACTTTATCTTTATACAATTACATACGCTTTTTGTATTAAAAACAAACTCTATATTAAACTAGGATAGATTATGCAAAAGGGAAACATACATGATAAATTATTTGTTACATATAAATGTTATTAACCCTGACTAAATAACCTACTAATTTCTTATAAATGTTCAGTTCAGTTCAGTCACTCAGTCATATCTGACTCTTTGTGACCCCATGAAGTGCAGCACCCCAGGCTTCCCTGTCCATCACAAACTCCCGGAGTTCACTGAGACTCACATCCATCGAGTCGGTGATGCCATCCAGCCATCTCATCCTCGGTCGTCCCCTTCTCCTCCTGCCCCCAATCCCTCCCAGCATCAGAGTCTTTTCCAATGAGTCAACTCTTTCATGACGTGGCCAAAGTATTGGAGTTTCAGCTTTAGCATCAGTCCTTCCAAGAACACCCAAGGCTGATCTCCTTTAGAATGGACTGGTTGGATCTCCTTGCAGTCCAAGGGACTCTCAAGAGTCTTCTCCAACACCACAGCTCAAAAGCATCAATTCTTTGGCACTCAGCTTTCTTCACAGTCCAACTCTCACATCCGTACATGACTACTGGAAAAACCATAGCCTTGACTAGATGGACCTTAGTCGGCAAAGTAATGTCTCTGCTTTTGAATATGCTATCTAGGTTGGTCATAACTTTTCTTCCAAGGAGTAAGCATCTTTTAATTTCGTGGCTGCAGTCACCATCTGCAGTGATTTTGGAGCCCCCAAAATAAAGTCTGACACTTTATAAGTATTACTTATTTTTAATTAACAAAAGTCAGATTTTTCCCTTTGGAGTTCAGGTGTGTAATATTATATATTCTGCGGTAGCAGAGGCTCTCACACGACAAATTATTTAGAAGCATTTTTACCCACACACTTGAGGCTTCCCTGATGCCTCAGACAGTAGAGAATCTGCCAGCAATGTGGGAGACCTGGGTTCAATCCGGGATTGGGAAGATCCCCTGGAGAAGAGAATGGCAATCCACTCTAGTATTCTTGCCTGGAGAATTCCAAAGAGTAGCTTGTCGGGTTACAGTCCATGGGGTCACAAAGAGTTGGACATGACCGAGTGACTAACAGTTTCACTTTCATTTCACCCACACAGTTGCCTTAGTAGAATTAGGTACTGGTACTTGCCCATCTCAATGTCTCCTACCTATAATCTTGTTATACATACTCTCCTTAGCTAAGTCAGAATCCACCAGAAGGAGAAAACAATAGGCTCTCTTTCCCTGTCAACAGACCTCACTAGCTCCTCTCCACTCTAAAATCAAGCCTGAATTTGAGATAATGTCCCCACAGTGCCTTTATCTGAAGGTGACTATTCAAGCACCCACTGCTCATATGCTTAAGAGGGAGATGAAGCGTCAACTGTTACACATTTGGCAAATGCATAGTTCACTTTTATTCTTGTTTGTATTGGGGCACTTATATTATATTATACGAGGTTTTGGTTTGCCAAAGGTACTTTTCAGACATATGTTGTCTACAATATAAATTATGTTTATCAGAACCCAAAACACTGCCACAGAGAAATGTTCTTGTTATGAAGGAAAAATGACCCTCCTCTTCAAATTTCTCTACATGGTGACTAATTATATACAATTATTAGTTCACAGTTATGGTGTGGAACCAGACTTCTCCTAAATAGCCTTCTTCATGTCCTGCCTAAGATGATTACAATAGAAAGGGGGAAATGGATGTTACCAACATGCTTCTAGACCAGAGTGAGCCTGTAGTGTCCCCAGTGCCCACGTGCCATCTCCTTGCATCTTAGAGGTCTCCTAAGAAGAGACTTGGAGACTGAGTCACCTGCAGCAATGTCTTTTTAAGGACTATGTGCTCAGTTGCTTAGTAGTGGCCAACTCTTTGGTACTCCATGGACTGTAGCCCCCAGGCTCCTCTGTCCATGGGATTCTCCAGGCAAGGATACTGGAGTGGGTAGCCATTCCCTTCTCCATTTAAAGACTCTGGGTATGCCAAAAAATGCAGCCAGCATGTATTAGTTAGTTAGTTCAGTCGCTCAGTCGTATCTGACTCTTTGCGACCCCATGAATCGCAGCACGCCAGGCCTCCCTGTTCATCACCATCTCTCGGAGTTCACTCAGACTCACGTCCATCGAGTCCGTGATGCCATCCAGCCATCTCATCCTCGATCGTCCCCTTCTCCTCCTACCCTCAATCACCTCCAGCATCAGAGTCTTTTCCAGTGAGTCAACTCTTCGCATGAGGTGGCCAAAGTACTGAAGTTTCAGCTTTAGCATCACTCCCTCCAAAGAAATCCCAGGGTTGATCTCCTTCAGAATGGACTGGTTGGATCTCCTTGCAGTCCAAGGGACTCTCAAGAGTCTTCAATGAGCAGGATTTGATAAGGCTCTTATAGATGATTAGTAACTTTTCTAGTCAGGATATTTTGACTAAACACACAGATTACTTCAAATCACAGAGGCCAGAATAAGGGAAGTACTTGTGGAGATATGTGAGACTGCAACTAAAGATCTGTCAGGAATCAGAAGATCTCCAGGTCCTGCTACTTTTTCCATGTCTCTTGAACAACTTAACCTTGCTCATACTCTCTATAATCAGTAGCCTTCTCTACTGACTCTGCCAACTCAAGCCTCCTGAAGCCAGAGGCAAGTGCACGAATCACCGTGGCCATCCCAGATTCTCTACTAACCCTGCGTTACTCCAGTCCCCCTGCTTCTTGGTTTGTTTGGGTTTTCTAGCTCAGTTCAGATTACCCAGGAAGGAAATTTGATTGGCCTAGGTCAACATTTTCTTTTGCTCTTAAATGAATATTTATCTGAAAATTTACCACTTAGTCCACTCATTGTAAGTATACAACCCAATAATATTTTGTAAATTTATAGAGTAGTTGAACCATCACTATAATCCAGTTTTAGAACATTTTCTTCAATATAAAAACTTCCTTGAGCCTTTCTGTAGTCAGTCCCCAGGCTGGTCCCCAGGGGTAGGCAACCACGTATATGGTTACTGTCCCTATAAAAATATCCTGGATATTTCATAGAAATGGAATTGTATATGTTGGATTTTGTGAAAGGCTTCTTTCACTGCATAATGTATTTGAGATGCATGCTGTTACAGCATGCATCCGTATTTTGTATCTTCAAACTGTTGAATGGTATTGTCTTATATGGATATCCCATGTTTTGGAACATTCCAAATGCATTTCAAATGGAAAATCCAATGAGATATTCTATTTCATCCATTAATGGACATTTGAGTTGTTTCAGCATTTGACAATTATGAATAACGCTACTCTTAACACTCATTAACTCCATACCCTGTTTTGATTACTATAGCTTTAAAGTAAGTTTTGAAATTGGGGGTGGTTGAGTCTTCAAAGATTGTTCTTTTTCAAAAGTGTTTTGGCTATTCTAGGTCACTTTCATTTCTATATATATTTTGAAAGTAAAAGTGAAAGTTGCTCAGTTGTGTCCGACTCTTTGCGACCCCATGGACTATACAGTTCACAGAATTCTCTAGGCCAGAATTCTTGAGTGGGTAGCCTTTCCCTTCTCCAGGGGATCTTCTAAACCCAGGGATCGAACCCAGGTCTCCCACATTGCAGGCTGATTCTTTACCAGCTGAGCCACAAGGGAAGCCCAAGAATACTAAAGTGGGTAGCCTATCCTTTCTGCAGGGGATCTTCCCAACCCAGGAGTCGAACTGGGGTCTCCTGTATTGCAGGCGGATTTTCTACCAATTGGCCTATTAGGGAAGCCCATATATATTTTAGGATTTGCTTATCAATTTCTAGGGGAAAAAAGACTTTCTGGTATTCTAATAGGAATTGCATTGACTATTTTATCAGTTACTGATCAGCTTGAGAAGAATTGCCATCTTAAAACATCAGGTGTTCCAAACTATGAACATGTAATGTCTATTTATTTTATATTCTTTGTAATTGTACATACATATTTGTATTTTAATCATGAATTTATGCTGATGTCTTAAGTTTCAATCTGATAGTGCAGTGTTACCTTTCCTTCCCCCATTCTGTATTTGCATCTCCGCTTTTCACCTTGAGAACACATTTATCTGTTTTTTCACTTGTACCAAGTATTTAGAGCTAATATATTCATTTCAATAAAACAAACTCATCAAGTGAATTTCAGGGTTTCTTTTCAGTGTTTTCTTTTCTCTCCTTCTCTTTATCCATTCTTCTGGGGAGGGTGTGCAGTTAAGACTATGTTGTTTGAAGAACTTGGATTCTTTTTGCATCTTTTTGCTTGCTTTATTAACAGTTCACATCTGCTTAGGTAAAGTGTCTTCTGTTTGTATTTAATTATTTTCTATTTCTGTCTTTGTTGATGGTTATATACTTGGAAACAAATACATTTGTTTTGAAAATTGATGGTAGATTGCTGCTGCTGCTGCTAAGTCGCTTTAGTCGTGTCTGACTCTGTGTGACCCTATAGGCGGCAGCTCATCAGGCTCCCCAGTCCCCAGGATTCTCTAGGCAAGAACACTGGAGTGGGTTGCCATTTCCTTCTCCAATGCATGAAAGTGAAAAGTGAAAGTGAAGTCGCTTAGTCATGTCCCACTCTTAGCGAGACCATGGACTGTAGCCCACCAGGCTCCTCGGTCCATGGGATTTTCCAGGCAAGAGTACTGGAGTGGGGTGCCATTGCCTTCTCCAGATGGTATATTATTATAGTATAAAACAAGAAAATGTTCAAAACACATATCATGGGCTTTAAAATTTTTTTAAACACACAGTAGCAACTGAAATCACATTCTACACACCCCCACCACAATTTCTTCTTTCTTTTAAACCCTGGAAATGGCTTTGTGTGGCTAAAGTCAGAATCAAAATGATGCCACTTTTCCATCTCATTAGCACTTTCACACTGACAGTAATGTTTCAAAACCTGATGTCTTTGCTCAAGCACCAGATGTAATTGTACTAATGAAAATTTTTCTATTTTGATGCTTAGTGGGCTTGTTTAAATCACAAAAACTAACAAGTGGTCTTTTCACATAATGCTAAAATAAATGAATTATTTAAATCATGTGTGCATCACATTAAAAACACACGAGTTGCCTTCCCCTCCCTGTCCTGCCGTGTCTGGCCGGCTGGCTCATAGGTGCCATGTCTCCCAGATGTGCTCTGATGCCAGACTCCACAGTGTGAATATTCAGAGATTGAGATCAGAAGGTTTTGGGGGCCCCTTAGTCTTTTTGCTCCTCTTGCCTGGAAACATCCTATCATGTGTCCACTAGAGCCCCTCCAGATGATGTGCTAGGTATCACTGAGTAGCCTTACTTAGTTCAGTTCTGCTTATGTGATTATCTGACCTATGACAAAAAACCTAAGGAGGTAGCAATGTAGAATAAAGAAAAGAAGACAGGGCAAGGAATCAGATATGCTAAGTTGTTAATTCTGGTATCCACTAGCCCTACTGATGGAAACAATCTTTCTTGATGATTCGCTTTCAGTTACTTCATTAGATCACTAATTATAAAAGGACATACTTCAGGAACAGGCAGATAAAAGATGCACAGGACGAGGTATGGGGAAAGGATGTGATGCTTCTATGTCCTCTCCTGTGAACAAATGTTCACATGTTCACCAGCTCAGAAATTTTTCCATTTAGATATTTAATTTCTCAGAGAAGTGTTTTCTAGTCTAGTGTACAAACATTGCATTTCTATTGTTAAATTTACTCAAATATTTTATTCTTTCTGAAGCCACTATGAATGGAATTATTTCCTATAATATAGAATATAGTATGAATGGTATAGAATATTCTTTATTAGTTCTGGTAGATTTATTGTGAAATCTTCAGGTTTTCTATATAAAGAATGATGTAGTTTGCTGAGAAAAACACTTTTATTTCTTCCTTTCCAATCTGGATGAAAGTTTCTATCTCTATCTATCTATTTATAATCTTAATGTAGTATAAAGAACCTCTGGTTATAGTTTTGAATAGTACTGGTGAGAGTAGACATCTTTGTTGTGTTTCAGATTTTAAGAGGAAAGTATGTAGTCTTGCATTATTAAGTAAAACATTTACTGTATATTTTTCATAGATATCCTTGATCAGTTTGAAGAAGTTTTACTTATTTCTAGTTAATCAAGAGTTTTAATTGAGTGGGAACCTTATTTTGTCAAATGCTTTTTCTGCATTTGTTGATGGTATATTACATTACTTGATTTTCATATCTTAAACCAACTTTGCATTCCTAAGTGAATCGTATTTGTTCATGTTTTTATCTCTTTTCATGTTACTGATTTTTTCTAATACTGTATTAAAGATATTTGTGTCTGTGTTCATGAAGGATATTGGTCTATAGTTTTATTTGCATTTTCTTTTCATTCTTTTCTATTTTTGGTGTTATGGTAATACTGGCCTCAGATAATCATTTGTGCAAAGTTTCCTTTATGTCACAAAAGAGTTTGAGAAAAATTAGTATTACTTCTGACAATATTTTTATAGAATTCAGAATTTTTGCCATTCTGCTTGGAACTTTATTTAAATTTTTAATGCAGAATCTTAAATTGTTTTAGGTCTTTTCAGTCTTTCTAACTTCTTGAGTCAGTTTTAACAATTTGTTCCTTTCTAATTTTTTTCCTATTTCATCAAAGTTGTCTGATGCTTTGGCCAATCTTACCGTTTTGTGTTAGGGGATATCATAGATTATCACCCAGGCTTGAACTGATCCTCGTTGGCATCCACTTATTTGTAGCTAAGGAGGGATAGAGTGTCACTATACAAAGAAAATTGCCTAATCGTTGTCCTGTTTGTAGAGATTAGGAGAGAACACAGGCTTTCCTGGTGGCTCAGTGGTAAGGAACCTGCCTGCCAGTGCAACAGATGTGGGTTTGACCCCTAGGTCAGAATTATTCCCTGAAGAAGGAAATGGCAAACTTCTCCAGTACTCTTGCCTGGGAAATCCCATGGGGAGAGGAAACTAATTGGCCACAATCCATGGGGTCACAAAAGAGTTGGACACAGCAACTAAACAACAGCAATAACAACAAGGGGAGAATATAAATGAGACATGGTTCTTTTGTAAGTGTGAGCTGGAAAACTTTCTGAGTTTAGTTCTACCCAATATACTAGTTTAACATTTCAGTGAAAAAGTTGCCCTAAAGGTCAACATTCAGAAAACTAAGATCATGGCATCCAATCCCATCACTTCATTGGAAATAGATGGGGAAACAAATGGAAACAGTGGCAGACTTTATTTTTTTAGACTCCAAAATTACTGCAGATGGTGATTGCAGCCATTAAATTAAGAGACGCTTACTCCTTGGAAGGAAAGTTATGACCAACATAGATAGCATATTAAAAACAAAGACATTACTTTGTCCACAAAGATTCGTCTAGTCAAGGCTATGGTTTTTCCAGTAGTCATGTATGGATGTGAGAGTTGGACCATAAGGAAAGCTGAGCACTGAAGAACTGATGCTTTTGAACTGTGGTGTTGGAGAAGACTCTTGAGAATCCCTTGGACTGCAAAGAGATCCAACCAGTCCATCCTAAAGGAGATCAGTCCTGGCTGTTCATTGGAAGGACTGGTGTTGAAGCTGAAACTCCAGTACTTTGGCCACCTGATGTGAAGAGCTGACTCACTGGAAAAGACCCTGATGCTGGGAAAGATTGAGGGCAGGAGGAGAAGGGGATGGCAAAGGATGAGATGGTTGGATGGTGTCACTGACTCAATGGACATGGGTTTGGGTGGACTCCACAGGTTGGTGATGGACAGGAAGGCCAGGTGTGCTGCAGTTCATGGAGTCGCAAAGAGTTGGACATGACTGAGCAACTACACTGAACATTTCAGCACAGATTCTTGTACTTACTCTTGGAGTCGGAGCTTTGTGATGTGGAAACTGCATTCAAAAGTGATTGACTCATCACTGTTGCTTCTGTAGTACTCAGCTTGGTCTCCATGATGGTTTTGGTGCTAGTTCCTAATTATGAAAAAAGAATGAGTAGTCATCAGGGGTGTAATCAATACTAGACTGTATCATTAATATTAATATTAACATCCAGTTACAGCTTGAAGATTAGCTACTTAAAGTCTTCTGATCAAGGTATAGAAATTCAGTGTTTTGATATCTACCTTTCGGTGAGTCAGTTAATTACACTTTTTAAAGTGAAGGGAAATTAGACTCTCCTATTTGTCTGATACAGGTTATTTCATTTGATCACATAGTAATTTTATGAATTAAGTAGTAACTATGATCATAATTTTATGTATGACTCAGAAAAGTTATAGAATTTTCCCACAGTCACATAACAGGAGCAAGCCAAATTTTTCCCAATGTGAAACTAGTTCTCAGCTACCCTAGAAAGGGGTTGGTAAGGCAGTAGTAGTAGTTGAAAGTGGTACCATGGCTCTCATGCTGTCTAGGAGAGAATTTTCAGGTAGGTGGGGCAGCTAGGAGAAAAAAGAGATGATAGGAAGTGAATAGAATAAACTTTTAAATTATATTTAGTTCATTTTGGGGAGTGGGGAGGAAATTTAACAACAAAGAAACAAAGAAAAATAAGCTGAGTTTTCAAAAATAGCATTGGGATATTATAAATCATCTATATTTGCACAAATATTGTAAAACAAAATGATTGATGACCTCCAGGCTTTTCAAAGTCCATTACAGGACTAATGTTAGTGTTAGCTAGATATGGTGTTGGCTAGAGATGAGGAGAATGCAGTTTAATAGATTTTTATCACAAAGAGGTCTGGAAGCCTGAATTGTGGGTACCTTCCAGAAGCTCCCATCAGGTTTCATTCTGTGGCATTAAGCATCTACAGTATGCAGCAAATTCTTAGTGCATGTGAGAGATTCATGCTGGAGAAGCTGATAGTTTGTAGAAAGGCCTCACAGATGATGGGTAACTGTGTCTTCTGACAAAAAAAAGGCTTTAGGAATTGATATGTCAAAGAAAGTGAAAAATTTGAACACAGGCTAAGGATTAATGGTGCATATGAGAAAGAATGAGTGAAAATGGGCACAAACTTCAGAAGAATCTTGAAGTATTAAATTGAGAGGGAACTATCTGAGAAAGTAAAGAAATGTCTTATTCTTACAGCAGGAAAGCAGAAATTGATCTTTGCAATAGCATAGAAGTGGAAAGGTACAGAAACTCAATGCTTGAGGATGGAGGAACATGGGGATAAAGATTTTGCTTTTCACTGGAACTACAAGAAAAGATGCTTGAAAAACATCAGAACAGGAGTTCTTCATAAATCTTCAGAGAATTCGTCTCCTAAGCTAAAATTGGAAACTATGAACAAGCTTATCCTAATGGCCTAAAAATTCTCTAATATGAAGCAGATTCAATAGTCTTGGTGATAGGGGAAAAAGAATATGTAGCTAAGAAAGATGAGTGGGGCTACCAGTTTATAAAAATACAAAGAGAAGAGCAGAAAATGGAATGGCTGGGCTACAATGCCAAAAATTTTACTTAAGAGAATTACCACTATATCACTGTGGGCAAGAATCCCTTAGAAGAAATGGAGTAGCCCTCATAGTCAACAAAAGAATCTGAATTTCAGTACTTGGGTGCAATCTCAAAAACAACAGCATGATCTCAGTTCATTTCCAAGACAAACCATTCAACATCACAGTAATCAAAGTCTATTCACCAACCACTAATGCCAAAGAAGCTGAAGTTGAATGGTTCTATGAAGACCTACAAGACTGTCTAGAACTAACACCATATAAAGATGTCCCTTTCATCATAGGGGATTGGAATGCAAAAGTAGGAAGTCAAGAGATAACCTGTAATAACAGGCAAGTTTGGCCTTGGAGTACAAAATGAAGCAGAGCAAAGGCTAGCAGAGTTTTGCCAAAAGAACACACTGGTAACAGCAAACACCCTCTTCCAAGAACACAGAAATGACTCTACACATGAACATCACCAGAAGGTCAACATTGAAATCAGACTGATTATATTCTTTGCAGCCAAAGATGAAGAAGCTCTGTACAGTCAGCAAAAACAAGACCTGGAGCTGACTGTGGCTCAGATCATGAGCTCCTTATTGCAAAATTCAGACTTAAGATGAAGAAAGTAGGGAAAGCCACTGGGCCATTCATGTTTGACCTAATCAAATCCCTTACACTTATACAATGAAAGTGACAAATAGATTCAAGGGATTAAATATGGTAGAGAGCCTGAAGAATTATGGACAGAGGTTCATAACATTGTAGAAGAGGTAGTGACCATAACCATCTCTAAGAAGAAGAAATGCAAGAAGGCAAAGTGGTTGTCTGAGGAGGCCTTACAAATAGCTGAGGAAAGAAGACAGTGAAAGGCAAAAGAGAAAGGGAAAGATATACCCAACTGAATGCAGATTTCTAGGGAAAAGCAAGGAGAGATAAGACCTTCATAAACGAATAATGCAAAGAAATAGAGGAAAACAATAGAGTGGGAAAGACTAGAGATCTATCTCTTCAAGAAAATTGGAGATATCAAAGGAACAATAACGCGTGGATGGACATGAATAAGGAAAGAAATGATATGGACCTAACAGAAGCAGAATAGATTACTAGGTGGCAAGAACACAAAGGAACTATACAAAAAAGATCTTCATGACCCAGATAACCATGATGGTGTGATCACTCACCTAGAGCCAGACACCTTGGAGTCTGAAGTCAAATGGGTCTTAGGAAGCATCACTACAAACAAAGCTAGTGGAGGTGACAGAATTATAGCTGAGCTATTTCAAATCCTAAAAGATGATGCTATTAAAGTGCTGCACTCAATATGTCAGCAAATTTGGAAAGCTCAGCAGTGGCCATCAGACTAGAAAAGGTCAGTTTTCATTTGAATCCCAAAGTAGGGAAATTCCAAAGAATGTCTAAACTACTATACAATTGAACTCATTTCTCATGCTAGCAAATTCATGCTCAAGCTAGGCTTCAACAGTACGAGAACCAAGAACTTTCAAATGTACAAGATGGATTTAGTAAACGGAGAGGAATTAGAGATCAAATTGCCAACATCTGCTGGATCATGGAAGTGGAGAAAGCAAGGAAATTCTAAAAAAAACCAGCTACTTCTACTTCATTGACTATGAGAAAGCCTTTTGACTGTGTCTGTCACAACAAACTGGAAAATTCTTAAAGAGATGGGAATACCAGACCACCTTATCTGTCTCCTGAGAAATCTGTATGAAGTCAAGAAGCAACAGTTAGAACCAGACATGGAACAACAAACTGGTTCCAAATTGGGAAAGGAATAGATCAAGGTTGCATATTGTCACCCTGCTTATTTAACTTATATGCAGAGTACCTCATTAGAAATGCCAGGCTGGATGAATCACAAGCTGGAGTCAATATTGCTGGGAGAAATATCAATAACCTCAGATACGCATATGATATAACTCTAATGACAGAAAGCAAGGAGAAGCTAAAGGACCCCTTGATGAGAATGAAGGAGGAGAATTAAAAACTGGCTTAAAACTGAGCTTTCAAAAAGGAAGAACATAGCCTCTGGTCCCACCACTTCATGGCAAATAGAAGGGGCAAAAGTGGAAGCAGTGACAGATTTCATTTTCTTGGGTTCCAAAATCACTGCAGATGGTGACTGCAGCCATGAAATTTTGAAAATGCTTGCTTCTTGGAAGGAAAACTATAACAAACCTAGACAGAATATTAAAAAGCAGAGACATCACTTTAACGACAAAAGATCCATATAGTGAAAGCTATGGTTTTCCCAGTAGTCATGTACGACTGTGAAAGTTGGACCGTAAAGAAGACCAAGAGCCAAGAAATTGATGTTTTTGAATTGTGGTACCGGAGAAGATTTTAGAGAGTCCCTTGGACAGCATGATCAAACCAGTTAATCCTAAATGAAATCAACCCTGAATATTCATTGGAGAACTGTTGCTGAAGCTTAAGCTCCAAACTTTGGCCACCTGATGCGAAGAGCTATCTCATTGGAAAAGACCTTGATGTTGGGAAAGGTTGAGGGAGGATGAGATGGTTAGATGGCATTATTGATGCAATGCACATGAGTTTGAGAAAATTCAAGGAGATAGTTGAGGACAGAGGAGTCTGGCGTGCTACATTCCATGGGGTTACAAAGAGTCAGAGATGACTTAGCAACTGAACAACAGCAACAACAATAGGTGGAATGCATGGAAGACAGAATATAAGAAATTTTTATACAATAATTAACTAGGAATAAAGAGAATCTAATATAATAGATACTTGAGAAAATCTTATCAGTACTAGAGGCTAAGCATAGAGAAGAGACTTTGACTCCAACCAGAGTCTTATGTTAGACCACTGACTAGAACTAAGTAGAATGAGTGTGAGGAATATGGGCTGTTTTATAATCTGTGTTGGTATTATCAATGTGAGATTCATTCTGTATGTTTGGGAGATTAAATCTGGGGGAGGAAACAATAAATGTGGACATTAATTATATTAGGAATTTAAGATGTGTTTATAGCAGACTGACTTGAGAGAGAGGATTTATCAAGTTAACTTGTGCAGGGAAGGTGATTAAGCAGCTTTATTCCTTTGAAATTACATAATTTGACTTACAGTATCCAATGCACATAACAAAATCTTTTGTCTTCAGAAATAGAATATGGGATCAGTGAATTTTTGACAGTTAACGTTTACTGAAACATATATTATAGAATACTAGTACTCTGGTATGTTTTGTTTATGTTAAAAAATACTTCCATAGTCAAACTACTAGGAGCTGCATAGATTAAAAAAAAATCAAATGAATGTCTTTGGATTACCAAGAATTTTTATAAATGTCATTGTACACTGTAAAACCCTAAGATGGTAGCAGGTCCTCCAGTACCCACGCCAAAGGAAGAGGAACTCAGATAGTGAAACCAGACTCTGACGGGTCCCCAAAGAGTCCAGAGACGCACAGAATGGTGGCAAGGAAGCAATGCATAAAGCTTCCAGGGGAATACAGGAAGAGGAGAATGTCTATTTTTATGTAAATATTATATTTCCTTTTTCTTGTCTATATTATTTAGAGGCTGGACTAAGGTAGGCATTAAGGGTCTATTGGAATGGTGTGCTTTGCACATCGCTTGCCAAAACATCAAGTCACCTCCAGTAACCCTAGAAAAGTAGGCTGAGCAGATGGCTGAGAGCTCCCTGTTGCTTAGGGCTGGCCTAATGAGGTGTTTAGGTGTCTCCAGATCTCTCTATTCTCTAATCCTGTTTCCCAAGGCAAGTGCTTATAGGAACTCGAGACTGATCCTGGATCGGGAATAAACTTCTGTCTGCACTTAGAGTGGCTTTTTGCATTGTATGCTTTCTTGGTGGCTCAGATGGTAAAGAATCCTCCCTCCTGTAATGAGGGAGACCTGGATTGGATCCCTGGGCTGGGAAGATCCCTGGAGGAGGGCGTGGCAACCCACTCCAGTATTCTCGCCTGGAGAATTCCATGGACAGAGGAGCCTGGCGGGCTACATCTGTGGGGGTCGCAAAGAGTCGGACATGACTGAGTGACTAAGCACACACAGCACACCACCCAAATCAAGTGGGCTGCGGTATTTGGTGACCTTGGAGCAACGTCGTAATTTTCCAATCTCTTCATTCTTTCTTAGAGACTTCGCTGATAAATGGATGTTGACTTTCTATTTCCTTAAACTTTATTTTAACAGTGTTTCTTAGAGCCATAGCAAATAGGAGTTTCTTCTTTATTTTTTCATATGTATTGATCTTATTTACTAATAAGGTGTTATATATGAAAAATCAGCAATCATATTTATGAGGACATTAAAAATTTCTCAACACTTGAGCTGCCCCTTTTGAAAACTCTAATTCATGATTACCAGTGAGGTCATTCCCAGGTCAGGTGATAGGTGAAAAAGAGTTGCTTTGCTTTCCAGTTGTAGGACACATTCAGTTTTTACTTTACTATAAATAGAATTTAAGTGAACAAAATAATGACTACCTCAGTGAATTTTAACTGTACCACTAAAGCCTGGAGGCCTCATAGGGAAGCCTTGCAGGCTGTCTTTGATGCTAAGAGAGAGAAACAGCCAGCAGTCCACTCTGAACTTACCACCAGTACACGGCTTCAAACTCAGCAGCTCAACTTCTATTTGTTTGATATATTCACATTTTGGACTTTCTCAAAAGATTTTATGAGGAAATGTTTCTGCTAATTACAAACAATTTTAGACAACTATTGCCTTAATAATGTGGGTCCTAAAATCAGACCTTGTCTGTCTATACTAACAGTAAGATGAACAAGATCAGAGTAGGCAGAAATAATAAGATCTTTCATTATTACAAAATTGATATGCTAATACTATTTCTACACAATGCCCAGGAATATCACCTTTTACTTGGACTTATTTATCCTTTTAGAAACACAATTCTAATAAGTTTGTTGTGTGTATTTATGTATGTGTAAACATGATATCCACTTAAAGAAGGAACCTAAAATAAATAACCATTCATAGCAGGTTGGCAATATCACCCAAAGGGAAAACAATCCCATAAGCATGGAAAAATCAGAACATGTACCAAAAACAGAAAAAGAAAGGTAAAAAGTTATAAAATTGTGTGACTATTTCGTGTTGTAAGAAAAGTATGCTATATAAGCAGTTAATACCTGAAAGGTTCATTATTTAATATCCAAGTGTAATAGTTGAGGTTAAAATAATAATACTTATTCATCAGATAATATTTGATTATGAATTAGTTCAATGGAGAAAAATTTTTAATTAAAAGACTAACTTTCAAGTTGCAAATTGTTATTATGAATTTGCACTTTTGTGTTAAGTCATTTAACCTCTCTGAAACTCATCCTGTTTAAATAATAATTTTAAAATAATTTTTAAAAAGGATAATACTACCTAAGGTGTGGACAAGATGATGGATTAGGAAGATCTTGAGCTCACCTCTGTCTACAGGCACAGTGAAATTACAACTATTTACAGAGAAACTATCTCTGAATGACTAGTAGAAAAGATTTTCCACAACTAAAGATATTAAGTGGAGATAAGTAATTTACATTGTAAAGACTAATAATGATAATGAAGATGGTCAATGAACTTGGGAGAAGAATGACAAGCTCAGTGAACTTGGGAGTGAATCACAGTGAGAAGTTTAATAAAGAGCTGGAAAATATAGTGAAGAATCAAACAGCTGATACTTCTCTAAACAAGGTATATAAGTGGTCCATGAGCATTCCTTAGGAAAGTGTGTATCAAGGCCACAGTGAGGTAGCATTTCACTCTCACTAGAACGGGTATGACAAAACAGAGAGACACCAGTATTGGCTAGAAAATGAAGAACTGATACCCTTATTCATTCCTGGTGGGAATTAATATAATGCAGCTGCTCTGGAAAGCAGCTCCTCAGAGTTATACATAGTGTTACCATGTGACTCCACAATTACACGTCAAGCTATTCATTGTTGACCTGAAACAAATGGACTGCCAGATATTTCTCCAGCAAAGATGCATTTATTTGGGATCAGAAGAGAGCTGCAATTCAGTCTGCGACCACAGTGAGCCACGTGCAAGTTACTGCACAGCAAAGAAACAACAGTTTTATAGAGGGGAAAAAGTGGGAATGGCTATAGTAAACAAAAGTGTATGGCTTTTCATTGAGTCATTGCCAGGAAAGAAGAAGGTCATTCTTCCTATTGGGCTCTGCTATTGACCCAGAAGAGGGCTCTCTTCTGGCCCATCAACTCTATTTAAAATAGAGTTGTAAATAGAGTTTTGTTTATTAAATTTGGACAATACCGGAGAAATGAAAACACATGATCACACAAAAATACATACACAAACGTTCTTAGCATCATTATTTACAATAGGTTAAAACATAGAAACAGCCCAAATGTCCATCAACTAATAAATAAGGAAAATGTAATCTGTTTACACAATGACATCTAATTAGTCATACAAAAGTATGAACTACAGATACACAGTATAGCATGGATGAACCGAAGAACGTTATACTAAGTGAAAGAAGCCAGACACAAAAGATCATGTGTTATATGATTCCACTTATATGAAATTCCTAGAATAGGTAAATCTGTAAAAGTAGAAAGCAGGGTAACGGTTGCCAGGGACTAAAGGAAGGGTGGAATGGGGAGTGACTGTGATAGATGTAGAGTCTTTTTAGGGGTGATGAAAATGTTCCAGGTGACTACACAAGCTTGTAAATATACTAAAACTCACTGAATGGAATACTGAATATTATGGTATGTGAATGATAAAAGGAAATTGGTGGCAAAGCAAATGGCCATTACTCACCATTACGTTCAGTGTTGGGGGTTACTGGAGATGGTGTTGACAGATGAGACATTTGTGTGGGTTCCTTGGTGGAAGTTCCTAATTTGATAAGATAGATGACATTATTATTAGTTACAATTTCATCTCACTGGTCAAGGAGTAAATAAAGGTAAGTCTAATTTGAAGATGAAAATCTTTCTATAGATAGTGGGTAAACTTTTGTATAGTTCTGTGTATTCTTGCCACCTCTTCTTAATATCTGCTGCTTCTGTTAGGTCCATTTTATTTCTGTCCTTTATTGTCCCTGTCTTTGCATGAAATATTCCCTTGGTATCTCTAATTTTCTGAAGAGATCTCTAGTCTTTCCCATTCTATTGCTTTCTTCTATTTCTTTGCATTGATCACTAAGGAAGGCTTTCTTATCTCTCCTTGCTATTCTTTGGAACTCTGCACTCAAATGGATATATCTTTCCTTTTCTCCTTTGCCTATTGCTTCTCTTTTTACACAGCTATCTATAAGTCTCCTCAGACAATCATTTTGCCTTTTTACACTTCTTTTTCTTGGGGATGGTCTTGATCCCTGCCTCCTGTACAATGTCACCAACCTCCATCCATAGTTCTTCAGGCACTCTGTCTATCAGGTCTAATCCCTTGAATCTATTTCTCACTTCCACTGTATAATCATAAGGGATTTGATTTAGGTCATACCTGAATGGTCTAGTGATTTTCCCTACTTTCTTCAGTTTAAATTTGAATTTGGCAATAAGGAGTTCATGATCAGAGCCACAGTCAACTCCCAAACTTGTTTGTGCTAACTGTATAGAACCTTCATCTTTGGCTGCAAAGAATATAATCAATCTGATTTTGGTGTTGACCATCTGGTGATGTCTATATGTAGAGTCTTTTCTTGTGTTGTTGAAAGAGGATGTTTGCTCTGACCAGTGCATTCTCTTGACAAAATTTTATTATCCTTTGCCCTGCTTCATTCTGTATTCCAAAGCCAACTTTGCCTGTTACTCCAGGTATTTCTTGACTTCCTACTTTTGCATTCCAGTCTTCTATAATTAAAAGGACATTTTTGGCAGGGGGTTAGTTCTAGAAGTTCTTGTAGGTCTTCATAGAACCATTCAACTTCAGCTTCTTCAGTAATACTGGTCAGAGCATAGACTCGAATTACTGTGATATTGAATGGTTTGCCTTGGAAACGAACAGAGATCATTCTGTTGTTTTGAGATTGCATCCAAGTACTGCATTTTGGACTCTTTTGTTGATTATGAGGGCTACTCCACTTCTTCTAAGGGATTCTTGCCCACAGTGGTAGATAAAATGGTCATCTGAGTTAAGTTCACCCATTTCAGTTCATTGATTCTTAAAATGTCGATGTTCACTCTTGCCATCTCCTGTTTGACCACTTCCAATTTGCCTTGATCATCTAACATTCCAGATTCCTATGCAATATTGCTCTTTACAGCATTGAACTTTACTTCCATCACCACTCACATCCACAGCTATGTGTTGCTTTTGCTTTGGCTCCATCTCTTCATTCTGGAGTTATTTCTCCACCAATCCCCAGAGGCATATTGGGCACCTACCAACCTGGGGAGTTCATCATTCTATCATATTTTATCTTTTTGCCTTTTCTTACTGTTAATAAAGTTCTCAAGGTGAAGGTGAAGGTGAAGTCGCTCAGTCATGTCTGACTCTTTGCGACCCCGTGGACTGTAGCCTACCAGGCTCCTCCATCCATGAGATTTTTCCAGGCAAGAATACTGTAGTGGTTTGCCATTCCCTTCTACAGGGGATCACGTTTTGTCAGAACTCTCCACCATGACCCGTCCATCTTTGGTGGTTGTACATGGCATGGCTCATAGTTTAATTGATTTAGACAAGGCTATGGTCCATGTGATCAGGCTGATTAGTTTTCTGTGACTGTGGTTTTCAGTCTGCCTGCCCTTTGATGGAGAAATGATAAGAGGCTTATGAAAGCTTCCTGAAGAGAGAAACTGACTGAGGAGAAACTGAGTCTTGTTCTGATGGGCGGGGCCACGCTCAGTAAACCTTTAATCAAATTTTCTGTTGATTGGTGGGGCTGTGTACCCTCCTTGTTATTTACCTTGAGCCAAACTATGGTGGAGGTAATGAAGATAATCGGAGAAGGCAATGGCACCCCACTCCAGTACTCTTGCCTAGAAAATCCCATGGATGGAGAAGCCTGGTAGGCTGCAGTCGAGAAGAGCTGGACACGACTGAGTGACTTCACTTTCACTTTTCACTTTCATGCATTGGAGAAGGAAATGTCAACTCACACCATTGTTCTTGCGTGGAGAATCCCAGGGATGAGGGAGCCTGGTGGGCTGCCGTCTATGGGGTCGCACAGAGTCGGACAAGACTGAAGCGATTTAGTAGCAACAGCAATGAAGATAATGGCAACCTCTTTCAAAAGTCCCATCAATGCACTGCTACACTCAGTGCCCCCAGCCCTGCAACAGGCCACTGCCAACCCACGCCACCACTGGAGACTCCTGGACACGCATGGGCAAGTCTGAGTCGTCTGAGTCAGTCTCTTGTGGGGTCACTGCTCCTTTCTCCTGGGGCCTGGTGCGCACAAGGTTTGCACCCTCCAAGAAACTGTTTCCCCAGTCCTGTGTAAGTTCTGGAACCTCTATGGTAGGGTTAATGGCGACCTCCTCCAAGAAGGCTTATGCCATACCCAGGTCTGCTGCGCCCAGAGCCCCTGTCCCTGAAACAGTCCACTGCTGACCCATACCTCTGCAGGAGACATTCAAACACAGTTCTATCTCAGTCTCTGTGGGGTCTGGGTCCTGGTGTGCACAATGTTTGTTTGAGCCATCTGAGTGTCTCTGGTGGGTATGGAGTTTGATTCTAATCATGATTACACCACTCCTACCATCTCGCTGGAGCTTTTCCTTTGCCCTTGAACCTGGGGTATCTCCTCAAGGCAGAAGCAGAAGATAAAAGAAGAGGTGGCAAGAATACATAGAACTATACAAAAAGATCTTCATGACCCAGATAATCATAATGGTGTGATCACTCACCTAGAGCCAGACATCCTGAAATGTGTAGTCAAGGGGGCTTTAGAAAGCATCACTACAAACAAAGCTAGTGGAGGTGATGGAATTCCAGTTGAGCTATTTCAAATCCTGAAAGATGATGCTGTGAAAGTGTTGCACTCAATATGCCAGCAAATTTGGAAAATGCAGCAGTGGCCATAGGACTGGAAAGGTCAGTTTTCATTCCAATCCCAAAGAAAGGCAATGCCAAAGAATGTTCAAACTACCACACAATTGCACTCACTTATCTCACATGCTAGCAAAGTAATGCTCAAAATTCTCCAAGCCAGGCTTCAACAGTATGTGAACTGAGTACTTCCAGACGTCCAAGTTGGATTTAGAAAACGGAGAGGAACCAAAGATCAAATTGCCAACATCCGTTGGATCATAGAAAAAGCAAGAGAGTTCCAGAAAAACATCTATTTCTGCTTTATTGATTATACCAAAGAAGTTAGATGTGTGAATCACAATAAACTGTGAAAAATTCTTAGAGATGGGAATCCCAGACCACTTACCCTGCCTCTTGAGAAATCTATATGCAGGTCAGGAAGCAACAGTTAGAACTGGAATGGAACAACAGACTGATTCCAAATCAGGAAAGGAGTACATCAAGGCAGTATATTGTCACCCTGCTTGTTTAACTGACATAGAGAGTACATCATGAGACATGCTAGGCTGGAAGAAGCACAAGCTGGAATCAAGGTTGCTGGGGAAAATATCAATAACCTCAGATACGCAGATGACAACACCCTTATGGAAGGAAGAGAAGAAGAACTAAAAGGTGTCTAGATAAAAGTGAAAGAGGAGAGTGAAAAAAATTGGCTTAAAACTCAACATTCAGGAAACTAAGATCATGGCATCTGGTCCCATCACTTCATGGGAAATAGATGGGGAAGCAGTGTGAAACTTTATTATTTTGGGCTCCAAAACCACTTCAGATGTTGATTGCAGCCATGAAATTAAAAGATGTTTACTTCTTGGAAGAAAAGCTATGACCAATATAGACAGCATATTAAAAAGCAGAGACATTACTTTGCCAACAAAGGTCCGTCTAGTCAAAACTATGGTTTTTTCCAGTAGTCGTGTATGGATGTGAGAGTTGGACTATAAAGAAAGCTGAGTGCTGAAGAATTGATGCTTTTGAACTGTGGTGTTGGAGAAGACTCTTGAGAGTCCCTTGAACAGCAAGGAGATCCAACAAGTTCATCCTAAAGGAAATCAGTCCTGAATATTCATTGAAGGACTGAAGCTGAAGCTGAAACTCCAGTATTTTGGCCACCTGATGTGAAGAACTGACTCCTTGGAAAAGGCCCTGATGCTGGGAAAGATTGAAGGCAGGAGGAGAAGGGGATGACAGAGGATGAGATGGTTGGATGGCATCACTGACTCAATGGACATGAGTTTGAGTAAGCTCCAGGAGTTGGTGATGGATAGGGAGGCCTGGCATGCTGCGATTCATGGGGTCGCAAAGAGTTGGACACGACTGAGTGACTAAACTGAACTGAACTGAACTGAACTGATGTTGAAACATGCAAAAAAGTTGTAAAAGTAAATGATTTAAAATCATTTTATTTTTCCCAGTGAGAAAAACTACTTGGTCAATAGGACCTAGGAGTAATATGATTTTTTTCTCCAAAATAACATTTAATTTTATTCACTTAGTTGTGACTTTGAAACTTCTTATAACCATACATAATAAAGGAATCTGCAAACTCTTGTAATTAATTTGTTTCATTTATGAAACATTGAATTCCCACTCTGTTCAAGGCCATCTCCAAAGCTTTGGAGGGCAGTATCTAACTCTTAAGTCATTTTGGTTATTTCCGTGCTCCTCCTCCCACTCCCTGCAGCCACTACATGCTCCAGCTGGCCCTTAGTCATCTTTGTAACCTATGCTACCATGAAGAACAATTCCTGGCACAAAGTAGGCATGTAGTACATGCTGTTTCAGGGAAGATGGCACTCATACAGGATAGAGGGACCAACTGAAGGATAAAGATCTCCTTTAAGTAGTGAACACAACTGACTGATTTGCTACTCATAATACCATTGCCTTTTTCTTAAAGCATGTTAGAATGTCTTTTATGAATAGGGCATAGGCTCTACTTTACTATGTGACATTTGTAAAATCTTGGTTCTTATATATATATGCATGATGTGTTTGAGGGAGGAACTATTTAGCTCTGCACAGTTTACGTGATACTTTAAAACCCTGGTCCAGTGTAAGTTTTCAAGGGTAAGCTGGTTGGAGCTATATATTGGAATACAGGAGGGAACCACAAGAGGAAGATAAGATCTTTGCAGGGTTGCTGAGGACAAACACCTCTAAGCAGGTGGTGAAGATTTGGTTTATTGCTCACTCCTCTTTCCTCACTGCTTGTTAGGGAATATAGGTTATTCTAGTAACAGAAACAGAGAAGGCACTGGCACCCGACTCTAGTACTCTTGCTTGGAAAACCCCATGGATGGAGGGGCCTGATGGGCTTCCGCCTATGGGGTGGCACAAAATTGGACACGACTGAAGCAACTTAGTAGCAGCAGCAGCAACTGAAAGTGACTGTAATAGGCAGATTCTGTGCATTATAATGTGGAGAGCAATTGAGACTATCTAAAATTTTTCTACACTCAATATGTGGTTATAACTGTAAAAGAAGAAATCAACAACAGAAATGTTATCGCTGAAAGTTAGGTTTGAGATTTTGCATTGTCCACTCACATGATCCCAATACCTTAAGGTAAAGATTTTTTGTTTGTGTGTTTTTAAGGTAAAGATGTTAAAAATATAAATTAAGTGTCCCCTCAAGCCAAATATAGTGCCTTTGTTTTCACTTCATCACTATTCTTGGTACCAATAATAACATTAATTAAATTCTTACCATAAGTAATAAAGGGATCTGCAAACTCCTGTAATTAATTTTTACACAATGACTATCATTGTGTCATTATGTTTTATTGGCATATGTTTCATTTGCAGCTTGAAAATCGAAGACACAGTGATGATAACAGAAAATAATTAGGACACATAATAGTAAATAGAAAAATGTGTATTATCTTTGAGTTTCTGAAGTTCTGGATCCTTTTCTAACTATCATGTTTGACAGTGGGAAGAGATGGAACAAATTTGAGCTTTCGCTCAAGTATTCATCAGAAATCTATTTGGCTTCTGTTTCATCTTGGTCTTTAGAAAATAGAAGAGTTAAGTGGTTGTACATTTCTGATGTTCCTGAGACTTGTGTGGGAACAGTGATCTTGTGATGATGCTGATGATCTCTGTATATGGTCACTGTAACAATATCCATGACATAAAAAGGCTTAGTGTATTTTAGAGTTATTATTAATGTATAAATATTCATTTTCAAATATGGGTAAGCATTTTAGTAAAATTTTTTTCATGTACTAAAAATGTTAATATTCTGAAGTACAGATGCATCTTTATTATTGCAAAATTAAAGTGTTGCAATATCTAATGAGGATTGTTATGTCTGTCAATTGTATGCATAAAATTAATAATACTATATAATAGTTAACCAAAGAAATAGACTGAATTTAATATGAGCATTAAGAGATTATATCTATATTTGGGACTTCCCAGATGGCTCAGTGGGTAAAGAACCTGCCTGCAGTGCAGAAGATGCAGGAGACATGGGTTTGATCCCTGAGTCAGGAAGATTCCCTGGAAGATGCCCTGGAGGAAGACATGGAAGCCCACTCCAGTATTCTTTCCTGGAGAATTCCATGGACAGAGGAGCCTGGTCAGCTACAGTCCACAAGGTAGCAAAGAGTCAGACACAACTGAAATGACTTAACACACGTAGCTATATATATTTTTTAGGAATACATCATTTTGAGTCAACAAATGTTTATAAAAGATTAAATCATAAGAATATAATTCTACCCTGTGAAAAGTGGTTTAGTAAGCTATCATTCATAATATTTTCCAAAAACCTTTTAGAGTTGTGTTTAATTCCATTTAGAACAAAAGAGTTTCAAGAAAGTGTCTAATTTTGGAATATGTCATAACTTGTGAAGATAGACTACAAGCAAAATGTCACCTTAACTACCTTGAAATTTTATAAAAAGGAAAAAAAAAAAAAGTAACAGAGATATCCCAAGTAGTTCAAGTTAAATTCAAACTTCACATAGAATACAAAGACAATGGATAAAAAGAAAGATATGGAGAAAAATATGGTTCCCAAGATTATTTTTTCCCCATTAATCATATAAGAAAATTTACAAGAATACATTTTAAAAGTCTTCTTTATAGTTTTATCTTTGTTTCTAGAGTGAAAGTGCATCTTAAACACCACCACAACTGGCCTCCTATAGGGAAGAAATGGCCCCAAATCCCTGGTCTCTCTACTGACCTTAATTGAAACTGAATGTCTATTTAGTATCAAAAATTTGAATTATCTGTGCTGAGAATTTTTATTTCTGCATTATGATTCAGCTTGTTAAAATATCTGACTATAAAGTTTTAGGGCTTCCCTGGTGGCTCAGAGGTTTAAGTGTCTGCCTCCAAAGCAGGAGACCTGGGTTCCGATCCCTGGGTCGGGAAGATCCTCTGGAGAAGGAAATGGCAACCCACTCCAGTATTCTTGCCTGGAGAATCCCATGGATGGAGGAACCTGGTTGGCTACAGTCCATGGGGTCACAAAGAGTCGGACACGACTGAGCAACTTCACCATAAAGTTTTTAAAATGTTGAATAATAGTTACATTTTAATAATGAAATTGAAGGTTTATTTTTAAAATTTCCTTTTATAATGATGATATTCAGTGTTGACCAAATGTTGATTTTAACCCTGGCCATTTGGCCTTTGAATAAAATGGGCAGAGCATGTGACACACATCTAGAACCAGATCAAACCCCATCTCTCTAGTGGAGTAAACCGCTGAAAGCAAGCCTGCTCTGGGCCAAGCTCTATCAGTACCTCTGCCACCGTGAATACTTCACTGCAAGGATTCATCTTGGCTGCACATTTTCCATTTTTCTAATGATAGAATTTCTGCCTTTGTCATAAGGAAGAAAATGTACGTATTTTAGATAAATATGAACATTTAAATTGACTATCTTTTGACCTTTAAGAAGAAAATCTGATTGGGACAACTTAAAATGAAAGTAAAAATGTTTCCATGTTGTATATTTTGGTAAATCCTTTATGTCTAAAATGACCTTGGTGGCCATAAGAAATGGGGAATAAAATGATTTCACTATAGATATACTTTTATGGTATTATTATATAATTTAAAACTGGTTACTTTGAAGAATGAGACAACATATAAAACTCCTCACAAGCCTGAAAAGAGAAAGCCATATATTCTGACATACTGGTTAGAATATGAGCATTTGAGGAAATTTCCCATGATCTTCTTTGTTGTCGTTTAGTCACTAAGCTGTGTCCCACTCTTGGAGACTTCATGGACTGTAGTACACCAGGCTTCCCTGACCTCCTCCAGTCATGTTTGACTCTTTGCGACCCCGTGGACTGTAGCCAACCAGGCTCCTCCATCCATGGGATTCTCCAGGCAAGAATACTGGAGTGGGTTGCCATTTCCTTCTCCAGGGGATCTTCCCGACCCAGGGATTGAACCCAGGTCTCCTGCATTGCAGGCAGACTCTTTGACCTCTGAGCCACCAGGGAAGCCCTAGTTACCAAAGTTAGCTCAAATTCATGTCCACTGAGTCAGGGATGCTATCTAACCGTCTCATCCTCTGCTGCCCCCTGCTCCATTTGCATTCAATCTTTCCTAGCATCAGAGTATTTTCCAATGAGCTGGCTCTTCACATCAGATGGCCAAAGTATTGGTGCTTCAGCTTCAGCATCAGTCCTTCCAATGTATATTCCTCAAACGATATATTAAGTATATCATTTTTAGGAACACAGGCAATATCAATATATTAAGTCCAACTAACTTGTGCCCTTAATATACAAGTGGTGATCAAGTGAATCAGATAAGAAAGAGTTCCTTTCTCTTCTCCACTCTTGTTCCCTCATTTTCCTTCAAGTGCCGTGGACTCCCAGCTGCCCAGTGTCTTCACCCATCTCTTTCACCATGCCAGACTTTGTTTCTCATCCTGGATCCCAGTAGTTTGTGGACAGCAGAATCTGTCTTTCCTTTTTCATCTCTTCTCCACCATCATTCTTTCAGCTGGTTTCTTCAGAGACCCCAGAATGTACTAATTTCCTTCTTTCTCCCACTGTTCTATTAGATTTTAACCCTCAAAGCCCTTTGAAATAGATTTTAAATGATGCTAATTCATTACTATTAATTTGGGAAATTTGATGATGACACTGTAAGCTTTGTAATAAATGTTCTTATTTTTTATGATGCACTCTTAGTGTGCAGAGGTAAAATGGCATACAGTTTGAATTGCCTTCAAAATATCCAAAAGCAAAATGCAAAGAGAGAGAGAGATAGAATAAAGGAAGAAAAGAAGCAGGAAGGAAGGAAAAGAGGGAGGTACAAAGCAGGAAAGAGGGAAAAAAAGACGGTAGGAGGATGGAAAGAAGGAGAAAGAGAAAGAAAAATGAAGCAAATGGGTAAAAGCTTGATGATTATTGATTCTGAGAGATGAATTAGAGTATTCTTTATTTGTGGGTACATATGGACATCTTTATAATAAAAATTTTTTAAAAAAAAAATATTCTGGCTATTACCATTTTCAATTGGTGTGAATAATTTAAAACTTACTAGGACAACTTTTGAAAAATGGACAGATTAGTTTAGTTTTTATTACATGGGCAATATAAAGCAGTAAAACTGTCCCTCATAAGGAATTAGGAGAAATGTATGTGTGTGTGGTGTGTGTGTGTGTGTGTGTGTGTGTGTATACGTGATTTCAACTGTTCAATCAAGTGTCCCTCAACAGGAGCCACCAAAGGTAAAGTTGATGTAAAGATATCCCCCATTATGTTTCACATGAGTAGATATAGCATTTCTCTTTCAAGTGAAAAAGGTAAGGTGAATTCTTGGTATCACAAATTACAATTCTGGATTCTTTCAGCGAAACCTCCACCTCCACCCTTTCATGGTCACTTACCATAGTGGTCAGGACTTGTGTTATTATTTAGACAGTGTTATTTATCATAGACCATTGTAGGCAAGCTAGGGATCTTCCCACTTAGAAAGCATATGTTCCCAGTAGTTAACAGAAAAATTGTTGAACTTTAACTCTTTGGGGCTTCATGCAACATCTTAACTTACCTTCTCTGTTTTCTGGCTCTTTAGGAGGATATTATTGATTACAAGGGCTTTCCTGGTGACTCAGATGGTAAAGAATCTGTCTGCAATATGAGAGATGCAGGTTTGATCCTTGGGTCAGGAAGATCCCTTGGAGAAGGGAATGGTTACCCACTCCAGTATTCTAGCCTGGAGAATTCCATGGACAGAGGAACTTGGCAGGGTATAGTCCATGGCATTGCAAAGAGTTGGATATGACTGAGTGACTAACGTTTTCACACTATTGCTTGCAAAAGTAGTATGTTTTATCAAAATCAAACAATTTTAAGCCAAGGACTTATTTGGCAACTCAGAGAGATTGAAGGGAGTTATAGAGATTTTATATATATATATATATAAAATATTATATTTTATTATATATATCTTTATATAAAAATATACACATCTATATATATGGACGGAGAGACATGCTTTGTAAAAATTAAAATAAAAATGAAATAATTCAGCCTGTGGAGTGTTGGTTGAAGGCTCCATGGTCCCTGGCTCCCTGGCTGTCATTCGGAGTTTCCCTTAGTTGGTAATGCAGATTGTACCACATTTTGAGAATAAATCAATGTGTAATGTAATACTTTCTCTTGGTTTGGTAGAGAAGTTCTAAGGGTCGGTTTGGTTTCACATTAGAATTAGACAGTTTGGAAACAATGAACTATAACATAGTACCCCTTTTCTTTTGAGTATCACCATCACATTCAAGTCCAGTGGATTAGCCTTTATCAATCTTCCTTATATCTTAGAATGGAGGTTAAATGAGGAACATGAGGGCAAGAAAGACAGAGGTGGAGATCTCCGTTTATTAGGATACATGATTTTTAGGTCTTTCTGTGACTTTAGCATGCTAACTCTATTTCTGCCCATAGGAAATCAACAAACATTTCTATTTCCCCTGCTCCACTGTTTACTGGGCCTGAATGATATGCCTCATTTTACGTTTTCTTCAGGGTGGACAATGCATTATGTGCTGGGTTAATGATCTCTTGAGTTTTTAACTGAATGATCCTAATGGCTCATTTTATTTTCATGGATGATAAGGTAATTTTCTTTAATACTGAGAGCCATAAAACATGATACAGGTGTCACTCAGCCCAGTAACCGTAATGATGACGCTGCTACTGAAATTTGCTGATTATATCCATTATCATCCCAATGTAATTAACAAAATCAGTCTGTTATTAATACAGTTCCACCATGTCAGCTATATTGCTTAAGTGGGGGCACTGGAATAGTTAGAAAGATATTTTTTGTGACTGAGAAATGATAATTTTTCTTCTCTAAAACTAAACTTTGTATGCATAACCCTCACAATAAGATCATTCTCAAACAAGAAGTGATCCAAACAAAGAAGTCCACTATGATCTCAGGGCTCTGTATTCAGTCCAAAATAACACATACATTTCAAAATAGGGAAATAAACCAGACTTTCAGACAAGATTCCCAAATAATTTTCCTATGATTAAATTATATGGGTGATAATTTTATGGTTAAAGTTAGAATAAATTTCATAAAAATTAATCCTACCTTGAGTAGATATTTCACTTGTTGATTTCTCATCATTTGGTGATGCTCTTGTATTTATTGTTGGTGAACTTGTATCTACTTTAGAAGTTGTTGATAATGGAGTGGTTGGAGTTGAGTCTTCTGAAAAAAATAAATTGTGTTAAAGTAGTTTCATTAAAATTTATATTTATTTTGCTGAGAAACATTCTAGTATATTTAAACAAAATAAACTGTATGTATGGTTTTGGAATTAATTTTCTAATTGTAAGAGAATTCAACCTTGAGTTCAGTACTCATTCATTCACTCCATCAGCTTCTCACCAATGGCATGAATTTTTAAGATGATTTGCAGGAGCAGTCTGTGGTTCTGAAAAAAATAATATCTTACAGAAATAGTGAGGAATACATGTGTAAGTTTGACACTTAATTAAGCCACTAAAGTACATTGTCAGGTGAATTAATTAAACAAATACTCTCTGGGCAGTGCTTACCAAATGTTTTAAGAGCAAGTTTTTCAGTTCACTTCAGTTCAGTTCAGTCGCTCAGTCGTGTCCGACTCTTTGTGACCCCATGAATTGCAGCACGCCAGGCCTCCCTGTCCATCACCATCTCCCAGAGTTCACTCAGACTCACATCCAGCAAGTCAGTGATGCCATCCAGCCATCTCATCCTCTGTCGTCCCCTTCTCCTCCTGCTCCCAATCCCTCCCAGCATCAGAGTCTTTTCCAATGAGTCAACTCTTTGCATGAGGTGGCCAAAGTATTGGAGTTTCAGCTTTAGCATCATTCCCTCCAAAGGAATCCAAGGGCTGATCTCCTTCAGAATGGACTGGTTGGATCTCCTCGCAGTCCAAGGGACTCTCAAGAGTCTTATCCAACACCACAGTTCAAAAGCATCAATTCTTCAGCACTCAGCCTTCTTCACAGTCCAACTCTCACATCTATACATGACTACTGGAAAAACAATAGCCTTGACTAGACAGATCTTTGTTGGCAAAGTAATGTCTCTGCTTTTGAATATGCTATCAAGATTGCTCATAACTTTTCTTCCAAGGAGTAAGCGCCTTTTAATTTTGTGGCTGCAATCACCATCTGTAGTGATTTTGAAGCCCCCAAAATAAAGTCTGACACTGCTTCCACTGTTTCCTCATCTATTTCCCATGAAGTGATGGGACAAGATGCCATGATCTTCATTTTCTGAAAGTTGAGTTGTAACCCAACTTTTTCACTCTCCTCTTTCAATTTCATCAAGAAGCTTTTTAGTTCCTCTTCACTTTCTGCCATAAGGGTGGTGTCATCTGCATATCTGAGGTTATCGATATTTCTCCTGGCAATCTTGATTCCAGCTTGTGCTTCTCTCAGCCCAGTGTTTCTCATGATGTGCTCTGCGTGTAAGTTAAATAAGCAGGGTGACAGCCTTGATGTACTCCTTTTCCTATTTGGAACCAGTCTGTTGTTCCATGTCCAGTTCTAACTGTTGCTTCCTGACCTGCATATAGATTTCTCAAAAGGCAGGTCAGGTGGTCTGGGATTCCCATCTCTTTCAGAATTTTCTATATTTTATTGTGATCCACACAGTCAAATGCTTTGGCATAGTCTATAAAGCAGAAATAGATGTTTTTCTGGAACTCTCTTGCTTTTTCCATGATCCAGCAGATGTTGGCAATTTGATCTCTGGTTCCTCTGTCTTTTCTAAAGCCAGCTTGGACATCTGGAAGTTCACAGTTCTCGTATTGCTGAAGCCTGGCTTGGAGAATTTTGAGCATTACTTTACTAGGATATGAGATGAGTGCAATTGTGCAGTAGTTTGAGCATTCTTTGGCATCTCCTTTCTTTGGAATTGGAATGAATGCTGACCTTTTCCAGTCCTGTGGCCACTGCTGAGTTGTCCAAATTTGCTGGCATATTGAGTGCAGCACTTTCACAGCATCCTCTTCCAGTATTTGAAATAGCTCAACTAGAATTCCATAACCTCCACTAGCTTTGTTCGTAGTGATGCTTTCTAAGGCCCACTTGACTTCACATTCCAAGATGTCTGGCTCTAGGTGAGTGATCACACCATCATGATTATCTTGGTCATGAAGATCTTTTTGTGCAGTTTTTCTGTGTATTCTTGCCACCACTTCTTAATATCTTCTGCTTCTGTTAGGTCTATACCATTTCTATCCTTTATCAAGTCCATCTTTGCATGAAATGTTCCCTTGGTATCTCTAATTTTCTTGAAGAGATCTCTAGTCTTTCCCATTCTGTTGTTTTCCTCCATTTCTTTGCATTGATTGCTGAAGAAGGCTTTCCTATCTATTCTTGCTATTCTTTGGAATTCTGCATTCAGATGCTTATCTTTCCTTTTCTCCTTTGCTTTTCGCTTCTCTTCTTTTAACAGCTATTTGTAAGGCCTCCCCAGACAGCCATTTTGCTTTTTTGCATTTCTTTCCATGGGGATGGTCTTGATCCCTGTCTCCTGTGTCACGAACCTCAGTCCATAGTTCATCAGGCACTCTATCTATCAGATCTAGTCCCTTAAATCTATTTCTCACTTCCACTGTATAATCATAGGAAATTTGATTTAGGTCATACCTAAATGGTCTAGTGGTTTTTCCTACTTTCTTCAATTTAAGTCTGAATTTGGTAATAAGGAGTTCATGATCTGAGCCACAGTCAGCTCCTGGTCTTGTTTTTGTTGACTGTATAGAGCTTCTCCATCTTTGGCTGCAAAGAATATAATCAATCTGATTTTGGTATTGACCATCTGGTGATGTCCATGTTTACAGTCTTCTCTTGCGTTGTTGGAAGAAGGTGTTTGCTATGACCAGTGCATTTTCTTGGCAAAACTCTATTAGCCTTTGCTCTGCTTCATTCTGCATTCCAAGGCCAAGTTGGCCTGTTACTCCAGGTATTTCTTGACTTCCTACTTTTGCATTCCAGTCCCCTATAATGAAAAGGACATCTTTTTGGGGTGTTAGTTCTGAAAGGTCTTGTAGGTCTTCATAGAACCGTTCAACTTCAGCTTCTTCAGTGTTACTGGTTGGGGTGTAGACTTGGATTACTGTGATATTGAATGGTTTGCCTTGGAAACTAACAGAGATCATTCTGTTGTTTTTGAGATTGCATCCAAGTACTGCATTTAGGACTCTTTTGTTGACCATGATGGCTACTACATTTCTTCTAAGGGATTCCTGCCCACAGTAGTAGCTATAATGGTAGATATAATAGATATATATAATGGTAGATTAATGGTATGATAGATAGATATAATGGTAGATATAGTAGTAGATATAATCTAACCCATTCCAGTCCATTTAGTTCACTGATTCCTAGAATGTCAAAGTTCACTCTTGCTATCTCCTGCTTGACCACTTCCAATTTGCCTTGATTCATAGACCTGACATTCCAGGTTCCTATGCAATATTGCTCTTTACAGCATCGGACCTTGCTTCTATCACCAGTCACATCCACAGCTGGGTATTGTTTTTGCTTTGGCTCCATCCCTTCATTCTTTCTGGAGTTATTTCTCCACTGATCTCCAGTAGCATATTGGGCACCTACTGACCTGGGGAGTTCCTCTTTCAGTATCCTATCATTTTGCCTTTTCATACTGTTCATGGGGTTCTCAAGGAAAGAATACTGAAGTGGTTGGCCATTCCCTTCTTCAGTGGACCACATTCTGTCAGACCTCTCCACCACGACCTGCCTGTCTTGGGTGGCCCCATGGGGCATGGCTTAGTTTCATTGAGTTAGACAAGGCTGTGGACCTAGTGAATTTAGTAAATACTAAAATCTTAGTACTAATTCATTTCTACCTGGGACATAGCATTCTCCTTTCTTTCTCTCCTCTCCCCTTTTCTCTCTCTCTCTCTCTCTGTATATACATATATAGATACAGATAGATAGATAGATAGATGTGTGTGTCTAACTATATATGTAAACTTATTATCTCTTTGGAATATATTAGTAAACAATAGATTAAAAAATTCAGCAATTGCCACAATCCTAAATTCTTGGCAATTGAGCCACCATAAATCTGCCTTTTAAAATGATTTATTTTTCTCAATTGTAATAGTCAAAAGCACAGAAGTGAAGACAGTACAATGTTTTATATATATATTATATATTTATTTTTAATAATTATTTTTGGCAATAGAAAGTCACTGTCTTACAATAACTCTTAAAACACCCATTGTAATATTAATTTTTAAAGTGAAGCGTGTAGGACTTCTCCGTGATCTATGGAAAGATTTGTTTCACACAATATTAGTGTAATTTTTTAACATTTATGCAAGCATATGGGGTTTCTCAGAGGTGGTACAGTGGTAAATAATCTGCCTGCTAATGAAGGAGACACAAGAGGTGTGAGTTTGATCCCTGGGTCAGGAAGATCCCCTGGAGAGGGAAATGGCAACCCACTCCAGTATTCTTGCCTTGAAAATGCTATGGGCAGAAGAGCCTGGTGGGCTACAGTCCATGGGGTCACAAAGAGTCAGACACAAGTGAGCACACATACACACAAACATACAGTCATACAAGTGGATCCAAGGAGTTCAAACACATGTTATTCAAAGGTCAGTTGTATACAGAGTCAGAGAAACACATGTTGATAAGAAGGTGGACTCTGAATAACAAAAACTTATGTTCAAACTCCAGTCAAATTGGGTATGTCATTGCAGTAAATGCATGTCCTTTGTATAACTTGTCCAATTTAAATTTAAATTTCATTCAAAATTTTCCTCTTTGAATTTGAGGAAAAAACAGTAATCTTGAAAGTCAGTGAAAAGCAATATTTGAGAGGTCACAAGATAAGAGTGTTCTTCCTGTTTCGTTTTATAGATTTGAGGGGCTTGGAAGTGTTAGTGCTTAGCTCTGACTTTGTTTACAAAGAGCTCACAGAAATTGCTTGACATATTGAGCATATACTGACATGCTCTGTACTCACAGGAACAACAACATTGCCTTTTCACAGGCTTTACCAAAACCAAATCAAAGCTTTCTTCACCTCTGGAGATACAGTCACACCCTTGGTTTTACTACCCTCCCCTCCTGCTTTGCAATATCTAGCAGATAAAAGGAACACGGCACATATGAAGTTACCTGTGCTCTATTAATTAGTCATTTTGTTTTTGCTATCTTTCCTTTAGTCCTAGAGTCCATGATATAATAGTAATTTCTAAGTTTAAATTGAGATTAAAGAAGAAGTTATTCAAAGAAACATATACTACTTGGATGCGAATTTCATCTGTAAGTAGCTTGATTGATTTCTCTCTTTGACTTGCTAAATAGAAAACAACCTTAATTTCTGAGTATAATCCACAACTCCAGAGATATTTTTCATATTTCTTTTTCCCTTCCTTACTTCCTTCTTTCCTTCTTTCCTTTTTGCTTCCACACACTTACTGGTAGCCAATATGAAAAGCATAGTTAAACAGTGAAAGACTTTATGTTGTACCAAACAGTCACACTTAAGGAGATTTTAATATGGTAGGGAACATGTCTGTACACAATAAATAACAAAGAATACTCTGTTTGAGATATGTATAACAGTGTTTCTCAAACTTTGAGTTATTAAACAATTAAAGAGAAATTTAAATCTATTTAATGTATTGCAGTCAGAGCTTTTTCCCCAAATGAAAGAGAAAAGAGACAACATTAGAGTAGTTTTGTAAATAATGAGAGTAAGTATTGTTTCATGAAGCTTTTGCTTAGGAGTGTGTGTGATGTATGTCTGAATGAAATGTGTGCCAGTGCAAAATATATTTCTTACAGTGATTCCAGCTAAAAATTTGAAAACTATGGGACAAGAAAAAATTGAGGCAAGAACTTATAAAAGATGACTACTTTTCTGGCATGAGTAAGGAATACTTCATGAGAGAGTTGACAGGGGCTGGAGCTTGAAGAGTAAGTAACATGTTCACAAAGAAAGAGGAAAGAACATGAGTGAAGGTGTGAAATGGGGAAATGAGAGGGATTTGAGGGCATGCAAAGAGCTCTGTTTGGCTGAACTGCTATTGCTATGAGAAGACATGGTGGATGTATCTGGTAAAATTCTAGAGACCAGATTATAAAGGACTTTGAATACCAACCCAGAGACATGGGACTTTACCTACAAGTTTGTTTGGAGCCATGGGAAGAGACCAAAAGGAAATTCAACTGTAGAAAACATGATTGGGAAATCAGGAGGGCAGAGAATGAGAAGCCACTAGTTGAACTTGAACTAAAAACTCCCATTTTTATGTTTACCAATGTCGTTGGCCCTCTTGAAGTCATGTGAAATCAGTAAGTTCACATGTATAGTTTGAGGCAGATTAGTTAGGGAAATTTCTAGCCACAAATTTCTACCACATAATTAACATAGTAAGATTAAGATATTTGTTGCTGTTAAGTCACTAAGAGACTCTTTGTGACCTCATGGACTGCTGCATGCTAGGATCCTCTGTCCTCCACTGTCCCCTGGAATTTGCTCAAATTCATGTCCATTGAGTCGGTGATACTATCTAACCATCTCATCATCTGCTGTCCCCTTCTCTTCTTGCTCTCAGTCTTTCCCAGAATCAGGGTGTTTTCCAATGAGTCAGCTCTTCACATCAGATGGCCCAAGTACTGGAGCGTCATCATCAGTTCTTCCAATGAATATTTAGGGTTGATTTCCTTTAGGACTGACTGGTTTGATTTCCCCTCAAAAATCTTCTCCAGCACTACAATTTAAAAGCATCAATTCTTTGGCCCTCAGCTTTCTTTATGGTCTAACTCTCACACTTGTACGTGATTACTGGACAAACCATAGCTTCGACTACATGGACGTTGTGTGGGAAAATGTTGTCTCTGCTCTTTAATACATTGTCTAGGTTTATCATAGCTTTCCTTCCAAAGAGCAAGCATCGTTTAATTACATGGCTGCTTGACCTCACATTCCAGTTACCCAATTCTAGAGGAGTGACCACACCATCATGGTTATCTGGGTCATTAAAGCCTCTTCTGTACAGTTCTTTTGTATCCTTGCTACATCTTCTTAATCTCTTCTGCTTCTGTCAAGTCCTTACGGTTTCTGTCCTTTATTATGCCCATTCTTGCATGAAATGTTCCCTTGGAATCTCCAGTTTTCTTGAAGAGATCTCTAACCTTTCTCATTGTATTGTTTTCCTCTTTTCACTGTTCATTTAGTAAGACTGAGATATAATGTAAGGCTTATCCTCGTCTTCTTCCTTCTACATGTTTGGCCACTGATTTCCCAGCACTCATAAATGTCTCCATTACTAATTCTTCAGACTGTTTAATAGAGAGCATTTCTTCTTTTGGCAAGGATTGACAAATAACCCGTATAAATATGGAGCATCACTATGTTCCAGGTGGCATGTGAGTACTTTCTGTGGTTTATCTCATTTACTCCTAACAAAGACCCTACAATGCTCCTACTTTTATGATCACCATCCAGGTAGCATGTGAGTACTTTCTGTGGTTTATCTCATTTACTCCTAACAAAGACCCTACAGTGCTCCTACTTTTATGATCACCATCTTAGAGGTGAGGACACTGAAGCTCAAACATGGTGAGCAGCTTGCTCATACTGTACACTGGGAAGTAAGACAGTTGAATTTTCAGTACAGACACGCTTGACTCCAGAGAAGACACTTTAGTCATCACACACCTGGCCATGGCATGGTGGATTCATGCCAAGCCACACTCCCCTCAATCTGCTTTCTGCCACTGACAAGGTGTCATACTGAAAGTGTGGAAGTGACTAGACACACTGGTGTTTTGACCCCATGTGCTTAGGATGAAGAAAGATACAAAATATCTCACTTTTCTTTTTAATAACAAGCATTCATACTGTCATGTACATATAAATAAACAAACATATAAGATGTTTCCATATTAGACTTAAAGCTTCAAAGCATATTTCTAATTTTTTAAAGGTATTTAAAATTGAAAAATAAAAACAAGAGATTTACTGAGTTAAAAAAATTGCAAATAGAAATTTTCTCTCCTGATATGATCAAAAAATTTATTCTAACTGCCACCATTAATGGAGAAGGAAATGGCAGCCCACTCCAGTATTGTTGCCTGGAGAATCCCATTGATGGAGAAGCTTGGTGAGCTGCAGTCCATGACGTCACAAAGAGGTGGACATGACTGAGTGACTGATACATACCGCCATTAAAGTTTTATTGATCAGAGTATGAGTAACTATCAATTATACTTTAACTCTATTATCTATAAATTTATTCTAAGTCTTATTTGATCTTATACTAAACTATTGAGGGTAATGGTTTATTCTGAAGTATTTTCTCTTCACAGGACATGTGAGGTAGCATTTTTTCTCTCTTTACCTCCAAAATGTTTAAAGATAAATTTAACATAATAAATTAATAAATTTAAATAATAAATTTAAGGAGACCTGTGCTTCATGGCTTTGCTTGTGCCAAACCAGAGAGTGCTGCTCTTGAAAGAAACAGATGGTGCTTCATCCCCATTCCACCCTATATGAATATGCTTACACTGAGAGAGCACAAGGGATGCAAAGCACCAGCTTCCTACATTATGAAAGAATGAAGCATTATTGGGATTTTAAGGACAATCACTGTTTTAATAAAATAAGAACTCTGAGAATTCAGTTTATGGCTAGAAACCAGGTTTCATATTTTCTCCTGTTTTCAAATGACCAAGTCATTGACTCCAATCTTCTTAACAGGTTTTGTAATTACATTTATAGGTAACTCACAAATAATCTCTGAGAGTTAGAATTTCATCCATCCTCATAATGAGCAACTGTAACCAAAAGTTAGGGGTCCAGTTGCTTGCCACTCAAAAGCCAGTAAAGAGGCAATGTTGGGGGAAAGTTTGCTTTGTCTCAGATGCTGGAAATCCACAGTGAGGAGAAGGTGGACTCCTGTCCAAAGGTCGAGTACCACCCCCCGGCCCCCTGCACACTGACGATCAATGGGCAAGCCCTTTTATAGACGGAAGAAAGGCGCTACGTGCAGAAACAGCACGGGTGACTCTGCCAGTCATCTTGAAATTGATCACTGATGGTCGGACCAGTGTCATCTTGACTGTTTTAAGTACAGTTATTCTTCATTTCCAGGGCTGGTTTGTTCTCATTTCTTTGAGGCCCGTTCTCAAGAGTGTGGCACCTCTTGCCACACTCTTGCCACATGTCATGGCTACAATCTGGTCATAATGTAATTAACTTCTTCTACCTGGTGGAGGTTTCAGTATCTATAAGACAGCTCACAGGATATGGCTCAGAATATTATCTATGGCCCTTGAGGGGGAACTAGAGGTCCTTAACTATGCTTAATGACTAAACTATTATTATTTCATTTTATTGGACTATTTTCCTTTGATTCTTCATGTTCTTACTTCTCTGATTAAATTTATTGTTTGGCTAAAGTTTTTCCACAGACAAAAGGCAGATGAGGGGGATGGGGGTGGGGGAGTAAGGACCATAGGGTTCTGCTCTGTTTCAAAACTATTTCCCCATCTACCTTTTCCCCTACCAAGTCTGTGTCTAAAGTCCACTGAAAATCCACTACTAAAGACTGATCTTGTTTTTCTAGATCAACACAAACACTGAATGACAGTAATTTAAAATTCTGGAACTTGAAACCTGGAAAAAAACTTTTAAAAAATATCCTAATGTAATAGAATCCATGCATGTTACAGCTTAGAAAATGTATGAATTTGAAGGAGTTTCAAAGATCATGGCACCAGTTAGTTAAATTCCTTCTCTAATTCACTGTTTGTGTATGTGGAATGTACTTGTGGCAGAGACACTGCTGAAGTTTTCCTTTGAATTATCTGGGAAAATAGTTTTTCTCAGCCAGTTTTAACCATAAAGACAACTTCAGAAGGTTTTAAGTTCTTTAAGGAAACAGAATGGTTTCTTTATAAACCTTCAAAATACCATTTTTAGGTAATAACCTAATCAACTAGATTAATTGCTTTATGGAACTGAAGGTAAAGTAGATAATTTTATATTTCAATAACTTAGAATATATTACTTCTACCATTTAATATTGTCTTAATGCAATGCCACTTCCTATAAATACCACCCCTTAGACTTTTGGAAACTTTTACAGATTATATATTGAAATGAAGTGATTGTCAGTTTTCATTTATCACTTGCAGATATTTCTTCACTATGTATTATAGCTTATAATGAATACAGATCCACTTCCTATACTTATATTGGATGGCAATGCATAAATCTGGATGTTATAAATAATAATAAGGTCCTTTTTAGTAGTACTTTTCAGTAATAGCATAATTTTTGCTCAGTATTATACCCTATATCTTCTTTGTCTGAAAAGCAGTAACAAAGAATTAGCAAGATTTAAGTGGAAAATTTCAATTTTCCCTCACACATGAAAATATGTTAAAATATTAATGATATAATACAATATATTACAAATTTATACATGGATAAGTAAAATATATTTGTATATTAATATAACAACAATATGATACCACTTTCTATATTCTCATCAAAACAGAACCTTCATGAAAGATAAGGGACTGATTCCTTTAAATTATCAGAGTCATATCAGCACATTGTCCTTTGACACAGCAGAGGTCACTTTGGCCTACTTCCAAGCAAATGAAATAGTTAATTTTTCCCCTCAATTTAAAGAAAACAATTATTACATGATGATTTCTTCTATCTGCATTGGTCTGATAATTTCAATATTTTCTATATGAAGTGAATAAGTAAGCTACTAGTCAATGAGACTTTTACCTCAACAAACATTTGTCTATTTTAATAGAAGCTAAGCAAAATTAAAAATATTTTTTTCCTGGAAGAATTTAGACTTTATTTTGATACCCAAGCTACACATATATGAAACAGCTATAAGGTTACATCAAGGTGCCATATAAAAATGTTGCTGGAGCTTCCCAGGTGGCTCAGTGGTAAAGAAACCACCTGCCAATGCAGGAGACACAGGTTCAATCCCTGGTCCAGGAAGATCCCACATGCCATGGAGTAGCTAAGCCCGTGGGCCACAACTGCCGAGCCTGTGCTCTAGAACCTGGGAGTCACAGCTACTGCAGCCTGTGTGCCCTGGCTCCTGTGTTCTGCAACAAGAGTAGCCCTGCTCTCCACAGCTAGAGAAAAGCCCGCAAAGCAATGAAGGCCTGTGCGGCCTTCATTAAAATAATGAAATAAATCAATAAAATTATTTTTAGTGGTGCTATATAATTAATACTGTGCTTAGTTTATTGTATGCCAGTTCAGTGAAATCAAAGTAAGGTTATGTCTCTATGTGTCTGGGATAAACGGAATCCTTCTCCTGGTGGAACAGATTTCAAGAGGAATCAGATAATTTTGCATGAGAAGGAAAGAAAAAATTGTTTCACGGCAGAAAAAGAAGATATTCAAAAAGAAGGGGCACGTCAATAGTGCCAAGTAAAAAAGAAACTATACAATATAAGGCCTGAAATGGGGCATGGAGGATATTACACACTTAAAAGGAGAATCTTTTGGGAGGGGAAAACAGGGAAATTTCATTTTAAATGAAAGCAATGGAACTAGTGGGAACTCTTAAAAAAGGATTTGAAGTTTAAAGCATTTTTTCTATTAAGGCTAAAAATACTACAGCAAACACAAAAGTTTTGAGAATGCTTATCTTTCGTAGGTGGAATGAATTTGGGAGCTAAGAAGAAAATCTCATCTCTGACGGGAAGAAAACATGCAGATAAGTGGGCGAGAGCTCTTCCCCACAGAGGAATCTCCGCGGGTGGCCCCCATCTGTGAGTAGGGAGGGAGCGCCAGGCCTGGCAGGTTCTGGCATGGACAGGTGTCTCAGCCACCTGGCCCTCTGGGGAGGACAGGAAGGCAGCATTGCACTTGTGAGTTTCTTAAACAGAAAACAATCATATCTGCAAAACGGACCCGCAGATCCAAGGTGCTTTGGCTGACAAACGGATGGAGGCTCCCAAGGCAAATTTTCTCCATTCATCCAGGTGTCAGGTTTGGAAATTATGGGAGTTTGCAGGTATTTTTCCTTCACAAAACAACTGTGATTCTTTAAAGATCAGGCTCCATAATTGTGGACTCTATTATAAGGGGAATTTTATATGCTGTACCAGGTTTGAGGTGTGTCAGCTCTTTGAGGTATAAAAAGGCAAAGGTTATATTTTCATATTTATAAGAATGGGAGTATTCAGGGAAAGAAGTGACCTGGCCATATTCCTGGGCTCTAAGACAACCGTCCCGAGACCCCTCCTGCCGCGCTCTGCTCTGACTCCAGAGAAGAACTGTGATTCTGTGATTCAGAAATCTTCCAGGAAAGCCCGATGCTTAAGCTTCACACGCAGATTCTGGCCACCTCCAGCAAACTTTACAAGCAAGTCTCTTGGGCTTGTCTAGGGAAGGGGAAAACCACAGACCCCCTCAGTCCTGGGAGGAGCAGCGCTGCTCTGTCCCCGCTCTGGGCTCCACTCAGGGGCAGCGATCACCGTGGAGAGCAAGGTCCTACTCTCTCTCTAATGGCACCCCCAGCTTTCCTCTGAGCTTAGACTGTCACCACTTGAAATCCTGGGTCCTTGATACAGGCCCTCCCACATTTCCTCAGGAACAGGAAAGGTCACGCTAGACATACATTAGTTCAGAAGAGTGACTTACAAGAAATGACACCGTGGGAAGTAGAAGGACACAGAGACTCTGCCTTTGTGACATCAGCTAACGATGTCACTAAGTGAGCCACTCCACTGCTTTGGGTCTTGGTTTCCACTCTATGAAAAGTGTCTGCTGAATAGAGTTTCTTCAGCTACAAAATTGTATTACTTCTAAGATTAAATTACAATGCAAACACTCATTATGGCAAATAATAAAATATAAGTTGCCTTTCTACATACCAAGAAGGAGGCTTGTACTTCAGCAGTTATGTACAAAGGCTTCACGGAGTTATCAACTCATCACCTGGGACAAATCTAAGTCCCCAAATGATTTCTGTATTACAAGGGACAAAATGACCTCTATATGCAATCTGAAAATGTTACCTGGTCAAAATATATTTCCCTTCAGGTGTTAGTCTACCTGGAAATAGAGAAAATGTGAAAGACAAAATTTGCAATAGATATTTGGATTACTTTGCGTTGGAATGTTCTTTTTAACATAGAAGAGCAAATGATGAAATATTTTACATAGATAAAACTAATACCAACATGAATGAATGGAGCTCATATACAATAAGCTACACAACTTTTCAACAGTGTGTATGTGTAGGTCTGTGTATGTGTGTATGTCTACTTTCGATTAGTGACAAGTGAGTTTGTAAAAAGTCTACAGTGTTGCATTTGAAGCTAGAAAATGATATTTGTCTGAATTTGAGATGTCATATTTATTATTTCATTAACTCTTACTTTTGTCTTCTCTAAATGTAAAGAAAAACTCTCTAGACTAATTTTAAATGCTTTTAATTTATATCTGTTGAGAGATGGTAATTTCAGTTATTAAGGGGTAAAATAAGAGGACAAAAGCTTATTTCTATCTTCAGAAAAATCAAAGTTGTTTGATTTTTCAAAGACAATCTTTTCTTGCCCTAAAAAGAATGATTTGAATAGGCAAACAACTTTAAGTAATAGACATTCCAAGAATTAAGCATGTGTAATAATAATTGCTTTCATATCACTGGATTTTAACAATTTCATAGAACAGTAGAACAGACACTACTATTATCTCCATTTTATAGATGAAGAAATCGAGGTCTGATTGTGACTTGTCAAGACTCAGAGTAGAAGGTGTTCAAGCCTAGTTTATATTCAGATATTCTAATCCCATCTTTCAGGTTCTTTTCCTCTACAGTGGCTAGTCTTAGAACTGCAATGTCATGTTTGTGGTTGCAAACTTAGCACACATACATGGGGTTGCAAAGAGACACATGCATGCTAATATTCAGCAGCATTGCAGCATTCTGTTTTCTCAACTAGTGGGTGCCATTTATTATCTTATTGGGAAGGTAGTTCACAATTTTCATGTAAATGAAGGATTTACTTTCAAAATATTGGAGGACCACTACTTTGTGGATCATGGTGTATCAATAAGAGTATAATCTTGTTCATTTGACTAATGGCTTTATATAGGATATAAGCTGAGCCAGAATTTGATACCTTGTCTTATTCATTCCCTGCAAATAGTGAAGGACAGTCTTTAAACACTTGTGACATACTTTTAATCAGAAACAAATAAGCAAAGACTTAACAAAGGGGGATTTACAGCCCTTTGTTTCCAATATGTACCAGTTCTAAGTACTAGAATAAAAAAGTGTATCTTTCCTTCTGTGAATCTGTTTCTCCACAGTTTTCCACACTGGAGATGGAAAAACTGCTCAGTTTGCTCAGATGGAACCACATGCCCAGTAGATGCCCATCATGTATTTATATAAGAACAGAGACGAAGTCATGGTGTCTACTTTCTTGTTTTGGAGACTAGCTTTCTAGCTTTTATATGGTATATTTTTCCAAATTAAAAATATTTTGAACACTCCTTCAGGATGCCATCAAAAGAGTCCCTTGTGGTAAGCTAATTAAATCTAACACTTTTAAAAATAACTCTGCATGTTGTGGGACAGATGCACCCTTTGGAAAGAGAGAGCGCTTACATGAACACTGCAACAGATTTTTGTTATTTAATAGTGGGCAACAGACACGTTTACAGAATATGTTTTCAGAGCTTGATTGGGAAGTATCTGCTTTGCTGACAATGGAAGAAATTAGGACATCCATATTTAAAGAGAAGGAGAGCAAGAAGTAAAGTATATATTCTTATTTCTCAATCGACTCACATTTGCCTTATTATTTAAAAATAGTACCCTTTTGTATAATATCATTAAAATTTAACAGGAAGAATGAACCTCTCCAAATTCCTTTCCCAAATGCCAAGATGAAGACCGGGATGGAAAAGTTGTTCTGTCTTATTTGGGCTTGCCAGGTGGCACCAGTAGTAAGGAACCCACCTGCCAATGCAAGAAACATAAGAGAGGTGGGTTTGATCTCTGGGTTGAGAAGGTCCCCTGGAGGAGGAAATGGCAACCCACTCCAGTATTCTTACCTGGAGAATCACTTGGATAGAGAAGCCTGGCAGGCTATGTGTCCATAGGGTCGCAGAGAGTCAGACACAACTGAAGCAACTTAGCACAGGAACAAATATTCACCTGACCACTTGTAAGAAGTGATTTTGGAAATTCAGAAGGATGCCCAAAACTGAAAGGGCTGTAAGGAGAACTTAATTGCTCTTCCCAAGAAAGCAGAAATGATTTGTTCTTTTTAATCCTCGAGGGTGAGAGAGCAGAAGATGTAGAGGAAGAGAAGAGAGAATAGGCCAAGAAAGAAGGTGAAGCATCTAAAACCTTTTAAGAATGGAAGTACTTAAAACTTATCCTTAACTTTGCACCTCTCTGTTGTAAAGCCCCCTCCCTACACATAGTCACCTGTGCATGCAGACACGCACTCCACATGAAGTCTGCAAATATCCAGCAAGACTCTAGTTAAGTGGATCTTTCTGGGCATGCAGGAAAGCATGGGGAATTACATTTTCATTGTTGCTAGTACAAAGATGAAGAAAATGTCACAAGGAACCAGAGTACAAGATTCAATGGATGCAGGAAGGTGGAAATAAAGATAAACATGAAACTTAATCCTTTCTCCAAGAAGTATTTGAGGAAATATGGGACAATGGACTTTTTCCCAGAGCAGCAAGTAAGTCTTTAGTCTGAACATATTAAAGGTGAATATATCCAGGAGCCATCCTCGTTATATAAAATTTTCTTATTTTATTAAGTGCTATTTACTAGACTCAGAATCAAATTTGCTGAGTCACAATTATGTGTTTATGGCAGAAGATAACTGTAAATTTGTTCTGTAGCAAATCAATCCAGAATTGGCTATAAATTGTTTGCTTCCCAAATATGGCAGGATGGATAATCAGAACGAATAGACTTTGGGGCTATAGAGCAAGCGCGTCAATGCAGCAATGATAATTATTTAGATTTGAGATATCACCAGTATTAAATATAAAGTGTTTTCTAAGCACGAAAGTTACCATTAGATTACAGTTGAATTTATTGTAAACTGATTTTTTCCAGTTTTAAAGATGAATTCATGCCAGAACAATTAAATTTTACTTTCCTAACAGCAATATTAATAAAAGAAAACCAATAGATATATTGTTGCATTATTATAAATATATAGTTTCTTTTATCCAACATGCTTAAGAAATATAGTGCTCTGTATAACTAAACATTTTTTATTAGTTTAGAATTATTATGTGAAATATACCAGAAAAATCCATTTTCAAGCAATTCTAATAGATAACATTAACATTTATCTGTGTATCTCCTGCTACTTGTACTTGACAATAGGTGCTTATTAGCTATTTTTTATATTCTAAATTTAAGTTTTACCTGACTAGCCAGAGTCTTCAAACTATTATAATTAATTTATCAGTTTAAATAGATTACCATTAGCTAAAAAAGAAAGTAAACCTTGGGTTGTATTTATACTGAACATAAGATCTACTATTGAAACTTCATATTGAAATAAAATTTCTGGGTTTAAATTTATTGAGAAATCATTATTCCTTTATGCTTTATTACTATTTATAAACATGCCTCTGCTTTTTTTGTGAATTCAACAGTGTTGAATTTATGGTTCATAAACTGGGATTTATGAGTTTTTCTAATATAGGATCACTTCAAATTCTGGGAAAAATTTGTGGGGCATTTTCTATGCTCTTGGCTTTTTTTTTCTTTCCAGTGAGACTTCTGTAACATTTGAAAGTATGACACTTCTTATTCTCATGGGTGATAAAGGTTGAAGTGAAATATGTTTGCTAAATTCAGAAGAGTCACTTACCAACTATCAAAGTATCTTCAGAACTCTTGTCCATTTTAGCAGGTTTCTAGTGAGAAAAAGAAACTGACAAAAGGAAATGCCATATTTGGCTGTAGCAGTCTCCTAAGTTTTAATCTCTTGGAAAGTGTGTCCAAAATTTCATTCACTCCTGTACCACCTTTATGAACTTATTCATATTCTTTATCTACTATTACTTCTTTACTTTAAAATTAAATCATTTAAAACTTAACTATAAAAGTAAATAGTATGACAAAAGTCATATTCCATAAAGATACCATTGACTATGATATTTCTATGCTTGAGTCCTGCTTTCCTTATATTGAAAAGTGAAATTTGTGATGTTACAGGATAGTAAAGACATAACACCAAATATACACCTAGATAACTATAAGTATCATAGAGATTTGAGTTAATGCTGTTTAATTCCATTGATGCCTAAAATTATCTCAAGTACCTGGAAATACTGCTCTAAGTGAAAGTTTTTAAAAGCCACTAAATAAGTCTTAAATTATTTTTGAATGTACTAAATTTTAGCTTTTCCATATGACAGAAAGTCAACCTTGACTCCGTTTTTATCCTCCTTTTTTTTTTACTTCATGCCACCATGTATTATTCCCATCTTTCTTTAAGAATCAAGATCAAAAGAGCCCAAAGCTCATTACTGATAATATAGGTGTAAACGAAGGACTGAATAGGTGATCAACAATTCATTAACGTCCTGAAAGCCTATGTGGAGAAAATGCTGTACAGTTGATCCTTAAACAATGAAGGGGTTAGGGGTCCTGATCCCTTGTACTGTCTATACATAATTTATAGTCTTCCCTCCTGATGTGAAGTTCCCCCTTAACCTCTGTATTTGAGATTCTGCATCCACCAATCCAACTGAACTCCAGTTGTGTGGGACTACGCAAGCCTTCGTGCTAAATTGCTTCATTTGTATCTAACTCTTTGTGAGCCTATAGCACACCAGGCTCCATGGGATTCTCCAGGCAAGAATACTAGAGTGGGTTGCCATGCCCTCTTCCAAGTAATCTTCCCAACCCAGGGATCGAACCCACATCTCTTAAGCCTCCTCCTGCACTAGCAGGCAGGTTCTTTACCACTAGCGCCACATGAGAAGCCTTGTAGGACTATTGTATTTATTATTTTAAAAATCCACATAGAAGTGAACCTGCATAATTCAAACCTTTGTTGTTGAAGGATCAACTGTATATAAAAAGGAGCCATACAGCCTATCCTAATCAAAATCAGGTTTTTAAAGGACAGTGTGTTGAGCTACATTTTTAAGATCTTGGATAATAGGAAATATACACTGAAAAATAACTAGATAAATTATTATTCATTTATAGGACAAAGTTTAGTAGGAATAAATATAAAGTGAACAACAAAACAACAAAAGCAAAACATGTACAAATTTAGTAAAACAGTACAGAATAAATATATCAAGAAAAGGTGTAAAGGCAAAGGAAATCCCAAGCAAGAAGTGAATAATTAGTGCGATATTTTATCTTAAAATTATACTTGCAAATAAAACTGTATAGTGAGATCATTATATACAACTAAGTAGTAACTATCGTTATTTTGCTTAAGAGTGGTTAGATTCTTATTACAACATGAATTCAGTTTCCATCTCTGCAGTCTAAACAAGTAGGAGCAAAATTATCAAAGAACAAACTAATGTGAGTAGAGAGGTAAACTGAATTCCCAGAGGAAAAGAAAAAGGAATTGGAATGATACACTGTTTAATCTGAGGAAACAATATCTGAAACTAACTTAATCTTTTCAAATTTATTTCTTTAATATAGTTTGTCTCTTTAACTTAGTTTCCCAATATGTGAATGAAAGTTAAAAGAATTTCACCTTAAAATTTTACTTTTTGTTTCACTAGATGAAAAAAAAATCAGTAATTTCTTTACTAGTATTCTGTTAGTAAAATGCAGTTCATTAACAAATGAATTTTCATATAAGTACCTCAGGAAACACAATGATAACTATAAACCAAATTAATTAGTAAAATATATCTGCCATGAAAAAAACATGATAACTTCCATAATTACAATGCATAACTTTTTAATTATCTATGTTGGAAAAATAGAAAATCTATATATTTATAAAATTTACTACTATTATTTTTGTCAGTAGTATTATAGTATTATAAAATGGTAATAAAGCATCATTTTATCTACCATTTATTCAATGATAAATTAAAGCTCTAACTTAATGAATTTAATTCATTAAGGCATATAATAAATATATGTCAAGGCATATAATCCTAAACATGTTTTTGGCTTTATGAAGCAAGTAAATAAGGAATCATATAAATAAATTCGGCCAATATTAATCAAACATTTACTGTGGATGTAGTTTAAAAGAAAAGCATATACCTTGATAATTGGGAAAAATTCACTTGATACAAGGTGTTCATAACACTTGAATTAGCTATTCATTACTGTGCAACAAATTATTCCTAAGCACAACTCTTAAACAAGATTTATTTACTGTCTTTACAGTTTCTGCCATCAGCTCGAGGCTTGATGGATCTGGAAGATCCATTTACATGGTGGCTCACTCCCCTTGCTGATGACTTGGGGCTGACTGTCAGTGGAAGGCCAGGTTTTCTCCACTGGGAATTTCTGCCTAACAGTTCCCACAACACAACACGATGGCTGGCTTCTCCCTGAGAGAGCAATCTGAGAGACCTTGGCAGAAGTCATCTGTCTTTCACTTCCTTGTCTTGGAAATTACATAACATTGCCACTGACTTCCAAGAGTCACACAGTTCAATAAGTGTGAGAATGGGCCATCCAAGTACTTGAATACAAGAGGGAAGGATTATTGGAGGCCGTCTTGGAGCCTGGCTACCAAACTACTCAAAATTTGCTGGATTACTTTCAAGTACAAAGATGCCTAGGGGCTTCCCCAGTGATGCAGGGGTAAAGAATCTGCCTGCAATGCAGGAGACGTTTGATCCCGTGGGTCAGGAAGATCCCATGGAGAAGGAAATGGCAACCACTCCAGTATTCTTGCCTGGGAAATCCCATGCACAGAGGAGCCTGGTGGGCTATAGTCCACGGGGTCCCAAAGAGTCAGACACGACTTAGTGACTAAACAACAACAAAACTCTTCAGTATTTAAAATTCTATTTATAAATTGAAAATAACATCTATCATTTTGCCTGCCTTTTAGGGTTTTATAGAGATAATGTACATAAAAAGTACTTTGTAAAATCTTAATTCATAAACAAATATGGCATTATTGTTGTTAAATTATATAGTCAGATGTGGTACCATGCTGAAATGATTTTATAGAAAACAAAGCACATGGCTTTGCTCATAAGTACTTTTAATAAATGTTTTATCCGTTTTTAAAAATGGTTAAATTTTTTTAAGTACTTCTCTTACACTGAATTAGATGGATACAAGAGAAAGATGAATTTGAATGTAATTAAGTCCTAAAGAAGATTAAACATTGTTTCATCTCATGACAGCCTGTCTGAATCACCGAGAAACATACACAGCAAGCTTCAATCTGGATTTCAGAAGTGCACTTCTAGCCTCACAAAGAGGACCAGGGGAGACCAGAGATCTTGAGGTGCACTGACCCGTGGGTCAAGTCAGCCTTCAGTCTACTGGGGTAGATTTACAAATCAACTCTTATATTAAATTAAATATGATGAATCCCTCTGACTACTAAATAGTGGGTTGGCCAAAAATTCCTTCAGAGTTTTCTGTAAGATATCATGGGAAAAACCCAAATGAGTTTTTGGCTAACCCAATAATTCCAGGTAGAAACATTTTACAAAAAGCTACTTCAATGAAAGAGGACAAACCTGAGCAAAGGCAAGTCTTACTTGGAAGGCTCTGACCCTAAATAAGTAAAGGTGAATGACAACCAGCATTAAGAATGTAATAGAACGAGACCGAGAGGAAATCAATAACAGCTAAATTAGAACTGCAAGTATCCAATGTCTTCCCTGTTCATAAAGGGATGTGTTCCAGAGTTTCAGGGGAAATGGAGAACCAACAAATAGTGTATAATTAATGACAGCCGAGATTTATTTGCTAAAACAATGTTGTGCTTCTCACAAAATGCTTCAAAAGCTTGCTGACATTTCTCTCCATAGCTTTTTTCTTGGTATTTATTAAGGTTTGTCTCTCTCTCTTTTTCTCACTTAAGAATCTCTTTAATGAACAGTAAAAGTTAATTATTATTTAAATACACATCTTTTTATCATTGAGACAAAATGAGAACTATTCATAAAACTCTTTAGCAGAATACCAAGTAAAATGGTGTCTCGAGGAAAAGCAGTTATGCAATTTGAGTTACAAACTGAACTTTACCATTTTTACTTGAAAGAATGACTTACAAAGGATAGTCTTTCTTTTATTTATTTAAATTAAAATATAATTGATTTACAATGTTGTATTAATTTCAGGGGTTTCCTGTGGCTCAGCTGATAAAGAATCTGCCTGCAATGCAGAAGACTTGAGTTCTATCCCTGGGTTGGGAAGATCCCCTAGAGAAGGGAAAGGCCACCCACTCCAGTATTCTGGCCTGAAGAATTCCAAGGAGTTGCAAAGACTCAGACACAACTGAGTGACTTTCAGTTCAATTCAATTATTTTCAAGTGTACAGCAAAGTGATTCAAATATATATGTGTGTGCACACGTAATAGCTGCCTTTATTTTTCTAATTATTGATTTTTATTTTTCTTATTTTACTGCACTAGCTAGCATATTTAGTACAACATTCATAAAAGTAGCATTGCTGGACAAGGTTGTTTCATTCTCATTCTCAAAGGGAAAGCTAACATTTCTCCATTATGCATGGTAATTGTAGTTTTTGAAGCTACTGTATCAGATTGAGAAAATCCCCTATAGTCTTGTTTCCTAGATGTTTTTTTTTAATAAAGAATGAATATTAAATTGTTAAAAGTGCTTTTCCTGCACGTGTTCAGATGATCATATTTTTTTACACACTCTGTCATTGCAGTAAATTATGTTGCTTGATGTCCTAGTGTTAAACCAATTTCATATTGTTAATATAATCACAGCTTGGAGACAGTTAAGGACTCTTCTAAATATTTTACTAGATTTTAAAATATTTTTTTAAATAATGAAACTGGTACAGTATTCCTCTCCTATAATATTCCCAGCAGGTTTTGATGTCAGCCGTATACTTGCAAAAACTCATGGGCCTTCAATATTTTTATCAAGGGCAGGAATTTGTTGTTCATCAATTAAGTTGTAAAGATGGGATGAGAAATAAAATAAAGTTGTATTTTAATCACATTCTATGATTTGTGGTTTCTAAATTCTTTAAATTATTTTCTAAGTTTTATGCTTTCTAAACACTATGAAACATGGATAGCAATCAGCATTAGGTTAATTATTTATAGCATATAGTAATAAAAGCATTATTCCTTACTGAAAATTTAAAAATGATGACTGGAATGTCTTTAAAATTCTGAGGCTGAACTGGCAAGTCTAGTTAGTTGTAGAAAATTGCCCCAGAAAAATCCATTGAACAGCCATACACACAGTGATAAGTTTGCACACCTAGCACTTATGAAATCCTACAGGTTCAGGAAACAAGCGAAGGGATTAACCTGGTGCCCACAGGAGTTTGGCAGAGCAGTAAATGAGAGGCTCAGGGTGTAAGCACACGTAGGTATGTAGGAATGAGACCATCTTCCAACTTAAAGGAGGCACTTATGACTCCGGTTTAGCCAAAGGCTGCTGTGAGGAAATGTGAGATCCAGAGTTGCCAAAAGAGCTGAAAATAAGACTTTCTCTTTCTTTCTTTGTTGTTTTGTAAAACTTGTTGATTTTTAAACAGTATCCTGTAGTCATAAAACGGACTTTCCAAGTGGCGCTAGTGGTAGAGAACACTCCGGCCAATGCACAGACATAAGAGAAGCGGGTTCGATCCCTGGGTTGGGAAGACCCCCTGAAGGAGGGAATGGCAACCCACTCCAGGATTCTTGCCTTCCGTGAACAGAGGAGCCTGGCGGTTTACAGTCCATAATGTCACGAAGATTCGTACATGGCGGAAGCAATTTAGCACACATGCATGCAGCCATAAAACATTGTGGCCAAACAACACATGTCTGCTTGTTGGATACTAGATGTTTCTAGTTTGTGAAACTCTGGAGCAGAGGCTATTGACGTCTTCCCATCCTGATTATAAAGTAGCAGCATGATAATGACCAGTTTACAGATTTCAGTTTATCATTTTCTAATGCTAGAATTTTTCCTGTAAAATTAGGCCAGATTCATAACCTCACAGCTTCTCCATTTCTCCTCATGCTCCAATGCTAGTCATTTCATCCTCCCTACTATCTCAAACTCCTCTGGCTCTGTGGATTATCAAACACATTCTGACCCCACTTGAAACTTCGATAGGATTGCTCTATCTGTTTCTGCAATCAAACCATTATTCAGGGAGGCTAATTTTCTTGAGCAGCCTATTCAGCAGAGGCTCATAGTCTTTTGGTGTCAATGAAAAAGAAGAGAAATGAATAGTAGAATCAAAAGCAATAAGATCTTACAATGAATTGAAAGTGAAAAGTATCTCCTTATAAAGAGATGATCCAAAAACTGAAATTTGAGTCTAAGTGACTAGGGAGATCTCAATGTTTCCACTAATATTTGTCTTGGCCAAGTCAAATTTCCTGTTATCCTAGAGTAGCATAAGCAAAAGGAAAAAAAAAAAAAAAAAAAGTAGATTACGCTGAATTAAAACCAAAATTTTCCCTGAAGGCACTACAGCCTAGCACTTCTGTGAAAGATAAACACTTTTGGTTATCCTGCTGGTAACCAACAGTGAAAAGAGTTCAGATGACTAGTCACAAACTTGAGTCTACTCCAGGATTTTCCAGAGTGTGGGTCAATGTATGAGTGTGCCAAAATTATCTGCAGTTAATTACTGGAAACATATTTTTCTGGGTGTTACTGAAAGGGGGTGGCCTGGATATCACTGGGAGTGAGCATTAGGAAAAAAATATTTTAATAGATACTTTGGGTGATTCTTATAAGTAATAAACATTGAGGTTGAGTCACAAAGTGCATGTCCTTAGGCTTTTCTCCTCTGATAATGAGCACAAATAATACCAGCTTTGTCCAATCCCCTGGATAACATTAAAGATTAAATGAGATATTTGATCAGTGAAAATGTTTTGAAAAATTCAGCATTTAAAAGAAGCAATGGATGGATGAATGAGGACCTGGAAAGAGCCTTAATGATAAGAAAGAACTACAAAGTCTCAGGTCTTAAGAGCCGCTACAGGGCCTATGGGAGAAGTTCTTCCCAAATCATATTTAGACTGTCAGTATTTAGACTATCTCCCCATCTCTCCATCAACCTTCGCCCCTTCTCATTTTTTTTGTAAACTAATTTTTATTGGAGTATAGTTGTTTTGCAATGTTGTTTTTACTTTCTACTGTACAGCAAAGTGAATCAACTATACATATACATATTAGTTCAGTTCAGTAGCTCAGTTGTGTCAGACTCTTTGTGAACCCATGGACTGCAGCATGCCAGGCTTCCCTGTCCATCATCATCTCCCAGAGCTTACTCAAAATCACATCCATTGAGTCAGTGATGCCATCCAACCATCTCATCCTATCATCCACTTCTCCTCCTGCCTTCAATCTTTCCTAGCATCAGGGTCTTTTCAAATGAGTCAGCTCTTCACATCAGGTGGCCAAAGTATTGGAGCTTCAGCTTCAGCTTCAGCCCTTCCAATGAATATTCAGGACTGATTTCCTTTAGGATGGACTGGTTGGCTCTCCTTGCAGTCCTAGGGACTCTCAAGAGTCTTCTCCAACACCACAGTTCAAAAGCATCAATTCTTCAGCGCTCAGCTTTCTTTATGGTTCAACTCTCACATCCACACATGACTACTGGGAAAATCATAGCTTAACTAGATGGACCTTTGTTGGCAAAGTAATGTCTCTGATTTTTAATATGCTGTCTAGGTTGGTCATAACTTTCCTTCCAAGTAGCAAGCATCTTTTAATTACATGACTGCAGCCACCATCTGCATTGATTTTGGAGCCCAATAAAATAAAGTCTGTCACTGTTTCTATTGTTTCCCCATCTATTTGGCATGAAGTGATGGGACCAGATGCCATGATCTCCGTTTTTTGAATGTTGAGTTTTAAGCCAGCTTTTTCACTCTCCTCTTTCACTTTCATCGAGAGGCTCTTTAGCTCCTCTTCGCTTTCTGCCATAAGGGTGGTGTCATCTGCATATCTGAGGTTACTGATATTTCTCCCCGAAATCTTGATTCCAGTTTGTGTTTCATTCAGCTCAGCATTTTTCATGATATACTCTGCATGGAAGTTAAATAAACATGGTGACAATATACAGCCTTGACGTACTCCTTTCCAAGTTTGGAACCAGCCCGTTTTCCCATGTCCAATTCTAACTGTTGCTTTTTGACATGCATACAGGTTCCTCAGGAGGCAGGTAAGGTGGTCTGGTATTCCCATCTCTTTAATAATTGTCCACAGTTTGTTGTGATTAACACACTTAAAGGCTTTGGTGTAGTCAATAAAGCAGAAGTAGATGTTTTCACGTATACATATAACTCCTCCCTTTTGAACTTCTGTCTCATTCATGTCATTCTTGATCTTTTTCCATTCCAAGGAGAAGAGGCTCTCTTTCAAAAAGGCTCTCTCTCCCAGTCTCAATCACTTTCTCAATTTCTTTTAACCTTATTTTTACTTTCAATCTTTGTCTGATGTGAGTTTCCCCTCTTTTTCTCTCAGTCCTTTTTTCCTCTATCCTTTCCTCATCCAAACCAAGTACAAATAATGCCATGTAGAAAAATGTGGTGGGGATAATGTCTTTTATGTTGTGCACTCTGAGAAATATTGCTAATGGCAGAGAATTGGCTCTTCTCCATGCAACGCAGATCTGTTCTAACAGCCCTAGCTGAAAATTCCCAAAGGAGGTAAACATTAAGGAACAGAATTGGATATCTTCCTCCAGAATGAACATATCTAGCAATAACAGAATGAAAATTAAGCAAGATAACTTGAGGCTAAATATACAGAAACTGCATGTTATAGTAGGATCATGCAATTGGAGATATGAAAGAGATCTTCAGTATCATTTAGTCAAACTGCATCATTCTATAGATGGAGAAATGAAAGCATTGAGAGGTTAAAAGATTGCTTGGCTCAGTCACGCAGTGAATTCATGGTCATTGGTGACTAAAACCAATGAGTTTTGGTTCAGAGGACAGTGTACCTCTCATGACTACACAGAGTTGGCCTGTGACACCAGCCAGAGTTCAATGAGAAAAAGGATAAGAATAGTATTATATTCCAAGTATATAGACTTAGATATAAAGTAGGCTTTCTTTTGCTTTCAATCTTTCCCAGTATCAGGGTCTTTTCTAATGAAGAAAGCTTTTCTAAAAATTGAAGGCAAAAGAAGAAGAGGGCAGCAGAGGATGAGATGGCTAGGTAGCATCACCAATTCAGTGGACATGAATCTGATTAAATTCTGGGAGACAGTGAAGGATAAGGAAACCTTGCATGCTTCAGTCCATGGGGTTTCAAAGAGTCAGGCATGACTGAGGGATGGAATAACAACAAGCCTTTCCTTATGAAATACACTCATAAATAGTATAAACATTGTAGGATTTCTGTGTCTTTACTTGACGAAGTAAAAAGCTGTTAGTCCCATGTCAAGTGCCCTCAGAGCTTTTGATTATTTATTGATCAGTGACAATTTTAAAACCTAGGAATAACTGAATTATTGGATTACTTTACTTTTAAACTGGATTGGTTAGGACAAAGTTATTTATTCAGCATTCTGAACGATACCTTCAGAGATGGAAAAGTGAAACCTGAACTAGTGTGTCTTGAGTTTCTATAATTTTATAGCGAGGTGAGGATAAGTCTGACCTAAATGATTCAGGATTACCTGATGAACAGTGCTCAGAATAATAGGATATCAATTTTTCTTGTGAGCAAGAAAAAAGAATGATTCAATACTTGCATTCAGATAATCACTCCATTCTTTTGTGATTTGGACAGTCAATATAAACTAAAGGCAGGCGCTTTCTGCTATTTATACAACAAAAAGACAGCAGGTCAGCTTCATAAAGCAAATCAAACAAGTTCAGCCAACCAAGAGAGTATCCCAAAATGACACTCACAGCTTCTCCCCAACACAGGCCAAGGATAAAAAAAATACTGTACTTCAGTCACTAAAAACAAATCCAGGAATGCTGTGGTATTTTCAAATCTGCTGATTTTTTAAGAAATGTAGGTTTTCAAATTAAAGCAAGAACAAGTTAGTAAGCATCACCCATGTGCCCAAAGACAGATATTCAGAAAAAACATAATCAATAGATGTTATCTTGCTTCCAAGAGATCTGTATTCTGTTGGGTTGTAACAAAGTCTACTAACAGGGTTTTACAGTCCTGGGTGTTCATTGGAAGGACTGATGCTAAAGCTGAAACTCCAATACTTTGGCCACCTCATGCGAAGAGTTGACTCATTGGAAAAGACCCTGATGCTGGGAGGGATTGGGGGCAGGAGGAGAAGGGGACAACAGAGGATGAGATGGCTGGATGGCATCACTGACTCGATGGACATGAGTTTGAGTGAACTCCGGGAGTTGATGATGGACAGGGAGGCCTGGTGTGCTGTGATTCATGGGGTCGCAAAGAGTCGGATACGACTGAGAGACTGAACTGAAATGAACTGAACTGAACAGGTTTTAAAGTAATAGCACTGTCATTTTTCTTTCTTCTATTTTACAAATCTGTAGAGTTTTAAACTTTGATATAAAACTTGTACCCAATAAATGAGGCTGTTAGAAAATGAAAAACAAGGAAAAGCTTATTGACTCATATAATTTAATTATCTTCATCCCAATAATGCAATTACTATTACTAAGCCTTTAAAGTAGTTGATTCTATGCATTTAAAAAGATGATTCTCACTTTTAAAACTGGATTTGCAGAAATACAAAGATGTTGGAGGAGTAGGCGGATGTGGAGTGCAATTCTCTCCATGGATACATCTCCTGATGTATACACCTTCAGACACAGAAGTGCATGCAGAACACCAGCTGAGAGTGGACAGGAGTACCTGACCAGTGTAAAAGAATATATAGAACCATGCAAAACTCAGTAGGACAAAGGAACTAGGGGGAAAACAAGAGTGTTGGTAGGACTGAACCTGCCTTCGCTGGGTGGGGAACTGAAGCAGGGGTCTGATCCCCACAAAGGGGCAATTGTCTGAGTTAGAGGAGAAACATTTAAAGCTGAGGGTGAAACAGCTGATCTGTGGCAGTCTAAATGAAATGAGAATCAGACAGCCCTTGCCACGACCACACATACCACGGACAGGGACGCATGTCCCCGGAAAGCGCAGCAGCTGGGAGCTGGAGTTAAGGGATTGTGGAGCAATCTCAGAGTGAGGGCTGTTGTTGACTGCAGAGAGACAGACTGAAGGGATGTGAGGGAGGAGATTGTGGTGGGAAATGCTAGTGGAGGAAAGCCAAGCAGACATGAAAGCAAGGCGATACTGTTGAGTCACATGTAAGGGGTGGAGCCATCACCATAGACTCTCTCTCCCCACATGCCAGCATCGGCAACTGAATAGAGAGGCTGGCCCATCAAACACGCGATGCCCTGAACTACAGAGTAGGACCCCACCCAGGGTGCCCCTTAAAGTGCCTGAAGCGCTGATCTACAAAATAGGACCCCAGCCTGGAGGGCCCCTCTATGTGCCTGATGTGCCAAACAACAGAGAAGGGCCTCATGCAAGGGAGCCCTCTAAGTACCTGAATGGGCAGAGCTATGGAGAAAGATTGGCCAAAGAGGCCTTCTGATCACCAGCTACAAGAGGCTCGAAAAAGACTCTGATGGGGCCATACCTCCTGTGGCGGAGCCAGTCTGTGTTCCTGCACACTCGGTGCTGCCAGGGTCCCCCAAGTCAAGCAGCTGTGCCATCTTTACTCTCAACTGTCACTGGGGCAGAGCTGCCACATGGAAAACAAAGTCTTGCGTCTACGTGCACAGGGTCACTTCAGTCATGTCTGACTCTTTGCGACCCTGTAGACTGTGGCCTGCCAGGCTTCTCTGTCACAGAGGGGCTCTCCAGGCAAGAATACTGGAGTGTATTGACCAATTCTGGTCGTCATACTCTAGAGCACTACGTTTCCTGCTGCCCTAGCCTCCAATCCCCCTGAGTACCTGGTGCTGTCAGAACCCCTGCGACCCCAGCAGCTGCACCACCTCCATGCCTGGCCCTCACAGGGGCAAACCCAAGTCCTCCAGGGCAGCCTCAGGAGCAAACCCCAGTGGCTGACCCACATGCAGAGGTGGACATAAAACCACAATTGGAACCCAGGGGCAGTGTGGCTAAGGAAGACCCCAAACGTTCCTACCAGCTGTACAAGTTGCAGACTGTGTCTATGGAATATATAAAAGGACACTGAGAGCTCCCACAAAATAAGACGTGGACACTGGCTGCAAGAACACACTGGAGTCAGACCAGATTAGAATCCGAGCTGCCCCCACAGCAGGTCCAGAGACCAGCACAGTGTTGGAGGGCATCCTAGGGAGGTGAGCTGGACTGTGACTCCCAGCGAGGGAAAGGACTCTGACAGCACTGACTCAAGAAAAACTTTTATTATTCTTATTTTTTGTCTTCTTCTGTAGATTCTTTTGGATTTGTCCTCCTTTCCCCACCCCCTCTGTTGTAGTTGTCAATTTTATTGGCACTGAGAAATCCAATTAAGCTTTTGAGCTTCCTTTGTTTTTCGCTTAGTCACAATTTTACACTTATAAACCTCTGCCTGTGTTGGACTTTCGCAGTTCTGTGGAGTTTTCCTTTTTTTTTCTTTTTTTAATTTTAATTTTTTTAATCTACTATTATTCTTTCTGCATTTATTCCTTTGTTTTCTTTTCCTACTGTTGTTTTCCCCTTGCAGTTAATCTTTAACACATCTAAGTCTTTATCTACCTATAATTAACTTGGCATATCTATTCTTTTTTACTTTCTCTCCTTTCCTCTCGATATATTTACTAGCTGTATTTCCATTGCTTTATTCTCCAATTGGCACCTTGCTTTGGTTTTGTTTTCCAGTTTGCGCTGTAGTTTTGTTCTTGTAGATATAATTTTTGGTTTCCTTCATTCACTGGGTTAATCTATTGTACTTTATTTTTCTTGGACTGTTTTGATTTTGATTATGGGTGTATATCTATCTGTGTACATTCAGTCACACTCTTTATTGTTGTTATAAACCTCTGCCTCTATGTGGCACTTTGCAGTTCTGAGGAGTTTTCTTTTACCCTTTTTTTCTTTTTTCTTCCCCTCCTTTCTTTTCTTTTCTCTTTATAACTTTAATTTTTTAAAACTATTTTTTCTACATTTATTCCTTTGTTTGCTTTTCCTACTGTTCTTTCCCCCTTGCAGTTACTCTTTAATGCATATAAACCTTCTTTATCTACCTCTATTTAACTTTGGATAGCTATTCTTTCTTCTTTTTCTTTCCTCTCAACATATTTGTTAGATTGTTTTCACTGTTTTATTTCCCACTTGGCACTTTGTTTACTTTTCTTTTCCAGTTTGTGCTTTAGTTAGTTTTTTTCTTAACTGGTAAATATAATTTTTATTTCTTTGCCTGGTCTACCTACAGTGCTTTATTTTTGTTGGACTATTTTTACTTTGCTCATGGGTGTATATGAATATATGTATATTCCATTATTTTAATTACATTTGCCTGGTTCTGTAACTGCCATTTGTCTGGGGTTCATCTTTGGTTTCTCGTTTTTGGATATTTGTTTTAATCTCACTTAATACCATAACAAACCACTGTGGAATCTTCATTCCTGATCAGAGATCAAGCCTGAGCTTTTGGAGGAGGAGCACTGATTCCAAGATCCAAGACTACCAGAGAACTAACCCTAGGCAGTATCAATTAGTGAGAACTCCCACAAAGGAAAGCAGTTCAGTTCCGCTTGTATTCAAACTAGGAATAAAACCACCATCAGTTCAGTTCAGTCGCTCAGCTGTGTCCGACTTTTTGAGACCTCATGATCGCAGCATGCCAGGCCTCCCTGTCCATCAGCAGCTCCCGGAGTTCACTCAGACTCACGTCCATCGAGTCCGTGATGCCATCTACCATTCTCATCCTCGGTCATACCCTTCTCCTCCTGCCCACAATCCCTCCCAGCATCACAGTCTTTTCCAGTGAGTCAACTCTTCCAATGAGGTGGTCAAAGTACTAAAGTTTTAGCTTTAGTATCATTACTTCCAAGGAAATCCCAGGGCTGATCTCCTTCAGAATGGACTGGTTGGATCTCCTTGCAGTCCAAGGGACTCTCAAGAGTCGTCTCCAACACCATAGTTCAAAAGCATCAATTCTTCGGTGCTCAGCCTTCTTCACAGTCCAACTCTCACATCCATACATGACCACAGGAAAACCATAGCCTTGACTAGACGGATCTTGGTCAGCAAAGTAATGTCTTTGCTTTTGAATATGTTATCTAGGTTGGTCATAACTTTTCTTCCAAGGAGTAAGCATCTTTAATTTCATGGGTGCAGTCACCATCTGCAGTGATTTTGGAGCCCAGAAAAATAAAGTCTGACTCTGTTTCCACTGTTTGCCCATCTATTTCCCACAAAGTGATGGGACAAGATGCCATGATCTTCGTTTTCTGAATGCTGAGCTTTAAGCCAACTTTTTCACTCTCCTCTTTCACTTTCATCAAGAGGCTCTTTAGTTCCTCTTCACTTTCTGCCATAAGGGTGGTGTCATCTGCATATCTGAGGTTATTGATATTTCTCTTGGCAATCTTGTTTCCAGCTTGTGTTTCTTCCATTCCAGCGTTTCTCATGATGTACTCTGCATAGAAGTTAAATAAGCAGGGTGACAATATACAGCCTTGATGTACTCCTTTCCCTATTTGGAACCAGTCTGTTGTTCCATGTCCAATTCTAACTGTTACTTCCTGACCTGCACACAGATTTCTCAAAAGGAAGGTCAGGTGGTCTGATATTCTGATCTCTTTCAGAATTTGCCACAGTTTATTGGGATCCACACAGTCAAAGGCTTTGGCATAGTCAATAAAGCAGAAATAGATGTTTTTCTGGAACTCTCTTGCTTTTTCCATGATCCAGTGGATGCTGGAAATTTGATCTCTGGTTCCTCTGTCTTTTCTAAAACCAGATTGAACATCAGGAAGTTCACAGTTCACATATTGCTGAAGCCTGGCTTGGAGAATTTTGAGCATTACTAGCATGTGAGATGAGTACAATTGTGTGGTAGTTTGAGCATTCTTTGGCACTGCATTTCTTTGGGATTGGAATGAAAACTGACCTATTCCAGTCCTGTGGCCATTGCTGAGTTTTCCCAATTTGCTGGCATATTGAGTGCAGCACTTTGACAGCATCATCTTTCAGGATTTGAAATAGTTCAACTGGAATGCCATCACCTCCACTAGCTTTGTTCATAGTGATGCTTTCTAAGGACCACTTGACTTCACATTCCAGGATGTCTGGCTCTAGGCGAGTGATCATACCATCATGATTATCCAGGTCATGAAGATCTTCTTTGCACAGTTCTTCTGTGTATTCTTGCCACCACTTCTTAATATCTTTTGCTTCTGTTAGGTCCAGACCATTCCTGTCTTTTATTGAGTCCATCTTTGCATGAAATGTTCCCTTGGTATCTCTAATTTTCTTGAAGAGATCTCTAGTCTTTCCCATTCTGTTGTTTTCCTCTATTTCTTTGCATTGATAGCTGAAGAAGGCTTTCTTATCTCTTCTTGCTATTCTTTGAAATTCTGCATTCAGATGCTTATCTTTCCTTTTCTCCTTTGCTTTTCGCCTCTCTTCTTTTCACAGCTATTTGTAAGGCCTCCCCAGACAGCCATTTTGCTTTTTTGCATTTCTTTTCCATGGGGATGGTCTTGATCCTTTTCTCCCGTACAATGTCACGAACCTCATTCCATAGTTCATCAGGCACTCTATCAGATCTAGTCCCTTAAATCTATGTCTCACTTCCACTGTATAATCATAAGGAATTTGATTTAGGTCATATCTGAATGGTCTAGTGGTTTTCCCTACTTTCTTCAATTTAAGTCTGAATTTGGTCCTAAGGTGTTTGTGATCTGAGCCGCAGTCAGCTCCTGATCTTGTTTTTGCTGACTGTATAGAGTTTCTCCATCTTTGGCTGCAAAGAATATAATCAGTCTGATTTCAGTGTTGACCATCTGGTGATGTCCATGTGTAGAGTCTTTTCTTGTGTTGGTGGAAGAGGGTGTTTGCTATGACCAGTGCATTTTCTTGGCAAAACTCTATTAGTCTTTTCCCTGCTTCATTCCATATTCCAAGGCCAAATTTACCTGTTACTCCAGGTATTTCTTGACTTCCTACTTTTGCATTCCAGTCCTCTATAATGAAGAGGACATCTTTTTTGGTTTTAGTTCTAAAAGTCCTTGTAGGTCTTTATATAACCATTCAACTTCAGCTTCTTCAGTTGGGGCATAGATTTGGATTACCATGATATTGAATGTTTTACCTTGGAGACAAACAGAGATCATTCTGTCGTTTTTGAGATTTTATCCAAGTACTGCATTTAGGACTCTTTTGCTGACCATGATGGATACTCCATTTCTTCTGAGAGATTCCTGCCCACAGTAGTAGATATAATGGTCATCTGAGTTAAATTCACCCATTCCAGTCCATTTTAGTTTGCTGATTCCTAGAATGTTGACGTTTACTCTTGCCATCTCTTGTTTGACCACTCCCAATTTGCCTTGATTCATGGACCCTCCATTCCAGGTTCCTATGCAATACTGCTCTTTACAGCATCAGACCTTGCTTCTATCACCAGTCACATTCACAGTTGGGTATTGTTTTTGCTTTGGCTCCACCCCTTCATTCTTTCTAGAGTTATTTCTCCACTGATCTCCAGTAGCATATTGGGCACTTACTGATCTGGGGAGTTCCTCTTTCAATATCCTATCATTTTGCCTTTTCATACTGTTCATGGGGTTCTAAAGGTAAGAATACTGAAGTGGTTTGCCATTCCCTTCTCCAGTGGACCACATTCTGTCAGTCCTTTCCACCATGACCTGCCCATCTTGGGTGGCCCCATGGGGCATGGCTTAGTTTCATTGAGTTAGACAAGGCTGTGATCCTAGTGTGGTTAGATTGACTAGTTTTCTGTGAGTATGGTTTCAGTGTATCTACCCTCTGATGCCCTCTTGCAACCACCATATGACCCAGCAATCCCACTCCTAGGCATATACCCTGCGGAAACCAAAATTGAAAAGGACACATATCCCATTGTTAATTACAGCACTATTTACAATAGCTAGAACATGGAAGCAACCTAGATGTCCATCAACAGATGAATGGATAAAGAAACGTGGTACCTATTCGCAATGGAATATTATTCAGCCATAAATAGGAAAACATTTGAATCAGTTCTAATGAAGTAGATGAACCTAGAACCTATTCTATAGAGTGAAATACATCAGAAAGATAAAGATAAATATTGTATTCCAATGCATATATGCAGAATCTTGAAAAATGGTACTGAACAATTTATTTACAAGGAAACAATGGAGAAACTGACATAGAGAACAGACTTATGGACATGGGGAGAGGGGAGGAGAGGGTGAGATGTATGGAAAGTGTAAGATGGAAACTTATACCACCATATGTAAAATAGATAGCCAACGGGAATTTGCTGTATATCTCAGAAACTCAAATAGGGGCTCTGTATCAACCAGAGGGGTAGAATGGAAAGGGAGATGGGAGGGGGGGTTCAAAAGGGAGGTGACCTATGTATACCTATGGCTGATTGATGTTGAGGTTTGACAGAAAACAGCAAAATTCTTTAAAGCAATTATCCTTTAATAAAAAAATACATTGATTACAAGAAAATTAAAGGAAAAAACCCACTGAATTTTTGGAAGGAGGGATAATTAGGGGATGTCTCATTGTGGGATAGAGGGACAGTCACAATAGCCTTGAGCTGACAACTGCAGGAGTGGCCTCAGCTCCCCAGGGTAAGTGTCTGAGAGTTCAGCATCTATGTCCTGACACTTTCTAAATTCCCTGGAGGGCTGACTTCACGTTTCAAACCACACATATACAAACACACAAACATATACACACAAAATCATTTCTTTCCTCACTTCAGTTAAAAATAAGTTCAATGTCTGATGCAAATGATTTCCTGTGTTTTGTGTGTGTGAGTTTTATAACTCGGGTATGATTTCAACACATGGTAATCCGAATGTGTAGCAGCCATAAACATATTTAAAGATCTATGATTCAAACAGTTATAATGTGTTGGCAGTTAAAGGCCCAGCCAGTTAGAAAGAATTCTCAAATTTATGAAATGTGTTCTTCATCTGTTGATTCCATGAGTTAATATTAGGTTGCATATTAATAACTAAATTTTAATAGTGATTTATGACCTACAGAGCATCTAAAATAGGTTTTCCACTTAGCATTTAACACCAGTATTCTGTCAGCAATGATTGCTTTTCTCATTTTTAGATACAGAAACTGAGGATAACAAGCGAATAGGATCTTGGCCGACTTTAGCATACTAAGAAGCTGGATCCAAAGCTGGTTTTCACATTAAGACCAAAGTTCCTTCCACTAACATATCCCACCTCTCAGAGTAAGCAATGCTCAATACTTTAAGACAGGCAATCATACTTGAGGAAGTTGACAATCTCAGTCTGAAAAGTTAGAATTTTCATTAAATACATATACAATTTTGCTTATTAATTTGAGTGATTAGTTTATACATGGAGTTAAATAACTTACAAACCTTAAAGGGATACTAGATAACACACCAGTTTGTATATGTCAAATTGTGCCTGTATATAATGTGGTTAAGAACATACCTGGCAATCATGTTCCAATCCAACATCAGTTCCATTGTGAAAATTTTTTATGTGCTGATTTTTCTCTTTGTGAGAATCCACATTATAATTATTTAAATATTTGCTGATCCTAGATTGAAATCAACTTGGCAATGAAGGAGTTTATCTAAGGAATGGGATATTATAAACTGTAGGATTCTGAGTTCTCAAGTTCAGCAAAACATAGAGTCACCATACAGTGGAGTACTATTCTTGGTGTTTATGTATATTACCTCCCATGATCTTTCTAATGTCCCCATGAGGTAAGACTGTATTCATCCATGTTTTATAGCTGAAAAAGCTGAAGGTTAAGTAACTTGCCCAAGTTCACACAGAAACTGGCAGAGCTGGAATTTGAATCCAGACTGTCTGGCTCCAGAAGAATTATAAATGTGACACTAGGTAATTAATTACCAATAGTTATTTCCTTTTCACTTCTTTCCTTCTCTTTTAAGTCCTATATTAGCTTCACTGACATTTATATTAGAACAAAGAACTTTTTTTTTTCAACCAACACAATAGTGGGTATGTAGGGAAATGCCTAAAATTTCTTTCAACTCAATCATTAAAAATTAATTTAATTCAGGATATTCAGAAGCTAATTATCACTAAGTAGAAACTCATTCATTGCATTGCAGTCTTAGTTTAATGTTTACAGGTACTGAAGGTGCTTTGAGAGGCAGCAGTGCTTCTAAATTACTCATGTATTAAGTCTCTACCCTTAATCTTTTCAGTTAGAAAAACTCAACTTATTGCAGTTCCACTACACTGGAGGACAGCAAGCTAGAAGGGAAATTTTGAAGAACAGTGTTCTCTGATTTTAAGCACTATCACTCTATGATAACTTTAACTCTCTCCAAGCCTCAGTGTTATAATCAGGAAAATGGAAATGATAAAATAGGCCTTGAAATGTGATAGAAGGCATGTAAAGTGCTAGCCACACTTTATCAAACAGTAGATGTCAGTAGATGGCATGACAACATTTATCTGGGTTAACTTAGACCAGACTCAGTTGTGATCATCATTCTCCGGGTTTTGAAACAACTAATTTAGGTTGGGGCCAGAATATGACTGACTAAACAGAATAAAAATCACTTTACATTTCTGATGAAAGTGAAAGTTAGTCACTCAGTTGTGTCCAACTCTTTGTGACCCTACAGACTCCAGGCTCCTCTGTCCATGGAATTCTCCAGGCAAGAATACTGGAGTGGGTAGCCACATTTCAGATGAGCAGAACATTATGAGTAAAATCAATGTCATTGACATTTTGACTATCGACCTTACAATATAATTCATTACTGACTCTATACAGACAGATGATTGCCTTAGAAAAGGACCTGCTTGGAATACTGTTTAACTTATTCAACAAAAACTTTTAGCTTTTTTTTTTCCTTGAAGTGAAGAGGAGGAAAGGTAGTGAATATCAATTAGAATATCAGAGAAATTCTAATATAATTTATATACATTATCATCCAAGCCAAAATGTTCCCATCAAAAATTATAAATCCTGGCTTTCTCAAAAAGCAGAGCCAAACAAGGGTTTGTGTACAATTTGTAGAGGAAAGTAATCTCAGGCAAAGGAGTAGAGAACTAAAATAGTGAAATTGGAGCAGCCATAGAAAAAGAAAGCATTCACTGGTCCCATTGTTCTTTTTTGGCAAAGGCTAGAGTGTTAAGGCTCTTATACATCTAGCTCAGATACACAACCGTGCCAGGCAGGGTTCTGTAAGTGAAACATGCCTTAGGATCAGAACAACAGCAGACAGGAAAGCAAGAGATACTCATTCATGTGAGACAAGATACTGTCAAGCTACACCTGACAGGTTGCCATAGCAATGGTTAGACTAAACACATCCTGAGAGGATGTAGGTGGCTGCTTCTATTTAGAGACTGATTATGATTATCCCTACTGATATGTCATGCCACAAGACACAAAATTTCTATTGATGTTTAGAAAACTCATTTTTTGTGGTTGCTGACATTGTGGAATCATATAGTGGCCTCTCTAAATGTAACTGACATCACTAATGCTTTCTATGCTACTGTTGATATGTGTGCAACAGTAGCAAAAGATCTTATTTGTCAACTAAAAGAACTTCTTTAAACACTCAACAGGCATTATTATCCTAACCTGATAGAGCTATAATGAATGACCCATAAGAATTCAGTAACAGGAAAGGAGACACTCATTACACAGGAATTGAATGGAATGTCGCTCAGAGTAAATTCCTGCTTTGACATTCAGTGTTTAGAAAAGCATATCTCAGATTGTTCTCAAAGGTGAAGAGGAAGTTGGAAAGTAATGACCAAGACAAAAAGAATATAAAGAACTTGGATTAGACAATTATTCGCAAGTTAAAGCATTTCCCTGAAGCTTGAAATACAACTTCATCAATAAAAAGGAAAGGATGGGCAATTATCCAGTAAATTAGAAGCTCTCTGAAACCTTCAAATGTTTATCTTTTTCCCCTCAATATATAAATAATTATGATCAGCAAGATAAAACTGCCAGACAATTTGCTGACAACTGTTATGAATCTCTTGAAAATAAAAATTCTAGAATGACCACTTCTGTTTTTAGACAGAGATCATTGATTAAAAAAAAAAAAAAAGTGGAGTAAAGAAAAATGCAAAATAAATGGCTTGGAAACTGAATACTTTTCCCATTAAATTTGTTTCCACACTGGTTCACTCTTTTACAATAAGTCACCAACTCAGGTAAGTTCTATTGGTAAGTGTCTAGGAGGAAGTAATAAGTAAGATAATCTGCTCTGATGTAACTCAGATGTTACCTAAAATAGCATATGAATTAATGATATATGATATTTATTTGATTTTCTTCCTAATTCTCTTTTGTGAACTTTGCTTTAAGAAAAACCGTTTTGTATTTTTGAGAAGTGAGAAGCAAGGTTTCTCCTTGAATATCTATAACTTTAAGAAAATATTACATAAAATATTTGATGTCCAAAAAGACACGAAGCATTCAATTGGCCAAAAATTCATTTGGGTTTTTCTATAACATCTTACAGAAAAATCCAAATGAAGTGTTTGGCCTACCCAACAGAATCAGTTCTATTTAGATATCCTTTCTCCCAATGGTTATGGTCAGAGTAGCTTATCCTTCCAGATTTGCTGTAAATTACTATTAGCTGATACTAGGTCATCTACCTGTCCTGATCATCTCCTCTGCTACAGTTTGGAAATGACTTACTTTGATAAGAAGCCCCTTTCCTTATATTAGGTGCTCACTTCCATAGCCAGGAATCAAAATAATCCACTTGTTTTCATGTTATGTTCTGTGATTCATACCCATCCATAACCTTTTCACAAGGATAAGGTGTGTGGTTAGTTGCTCAGTCATGTCTGACTATGTGACCCCATAGACTGTAGCCCGCCAAGCTCCTCTGTCCCTGGGGATTCTCCAGGCAAGAATACGGTCATGGGTTGCTATGCCCTCCTCCAAGGGAATCTTCCCTACCCAGGGATCAAACCTAGGTCTCCCGCATGGCAGGCAGATTCTTTATCATCTGAGCCGCTAGGAAGCCCTTTCACAAAGATAAGGTCGTAAACAATAAGTGATTATCAGATGAAGACATTAAAAATAATTTAAAAATTAATATGGCATACATTTAAGTATTCATTCATCTTATTATACCCTTATTATGTTTAGAACTGTTACTACACAAGTTATAATAAAAATGACCTTTACTTTCAAGCTGCTTATAGTCTGGTGGAGGAGATATGCACACAAGTGACTATGAAAATAAGTGCCACAAGTCAATTATAAATATCAACATTCAGAAGAGAAACAAATTGCTTCTCTATGTTGCTAATCTTCCACTGGGCAGGACAAGACTAAAAACTCTTTGGAAACAAGTGTAAAGAACACTCATTTCTCACTGTCACCTCCAGGCACAGGCGGGCAACTAGGCACCAGAAAATTTAATCTCTCTTTGGCCACCTCTATTTGAGTATTTTATTAGGATTTCAAACTCACCATGTCCAAAATCAAATCCACCTAAACCATTTCCTCCTTTCTTGCCCCAGCCCTGGTGCCAATCTATTTCCCAATTTCTGTTATTCAAATAACATTCTCTTTACATCTCAGTTATTTTCTCTCATAATCAGTCAATAATATGTCAGATCACAAACTGTCTACCTCATTAAAGCTCTTCATTGACCCTTCTTTTCATTTTATTGATTTGTGATACCATTTGCACCATTTCCTTTAATTTTTCTTTATCCTGACTATAATAGTCTAATCTTTATCCTGCTGACAGATTAGTCTTCTCAACTGATAGCCCCAAATACATAATTCTCATGCTCAAACACATTTAGAATCTTCAAAATAGTTGACTATGTGAGTCAATGTTTCTAACCTTGGCATTCAACATATTCTGAGACTATATTTCCAACACTTAACCTCTGTCCAACCTGTCACCTCCTAATATTTCTAGACTAGAACATAGTGCTTTAAAGTTCCAACTCAAGAAATTTCATCCATCCAGGATCTCCAGTTTTTCAAGTTTCAAAGTTTATCATAATTTCCATTTTTATGTGAAGACTTTGTTGCTATTCCTACACTCCAAACTAAGCTAGTTGTGAATTCTTCATAAACATTATTTGCTACTTAAGACTTCTAATATAATCAAACTTATAAACTGGGGTTAGAGTTAGGGTTGGAGGATGAGCCAACTATTTGCTCATCTTCCTCTTCCCCACTTCTAGGGCAAGAATTGAGTCTTACTGATCTCTATAAACCCCAGCATCTAGCATAGTATCTGTCTTATAGTGTATTCAATCTGTTTTTTCCCTGTGAAGTAGAATGTTCAACTCCTAACAAATAAATTTCAACAAGCAGTTAAATTCATCATCAGATACCAATAATGTGATGTTTGCTCTGCTTGCAAAAGCCTTAAACATTTTAATATTTCCTAAGTTAATGCAAAGTTCAAAGAGGCAAATGACACTTGAAAAATAAATTACTTCCAGGGCCTCCTTTTTCTTGGAATCCTTCTTCATTTAATTTTTCTTATTCCTGACAGTCAAAAACTCATCGATCTAGACTTAAAAGCCAGAGGAGCTTAAAAGCCACTGTTGGGGGTCTGTTCAGTTTTAAATACAATTTAGAAAACCTTGAGAAAGAATGACAGTTCCTTTTCAGGAAGCTCCCATACATATTTCAATAGAACAGCTCTCCAAATTAGAGACTGTAAAATATTATACCACCAACAAAGTAACAGAAAAAGTCACTCATTGCCATGCAGAAAGATTTCCTTGATTTTCACGAAGAGTACAAAAGACTATATTTATTTAAATCTGAGACTGACAAAAAATCAGAAAGAAAAAGAAAAGTAGTCAATTTCTCTGAAAGATCATTATTTAGGAATAAATTACCATGCCAAAAAAAAAAAGCACGGACTTTCTTGACAACTTGTGAATTTAAGGCAGATGAAATGCCTCCTTCTCTACCCCTATAATCAACTCTGCTGATGAAATATGTTAAGTATTCTAAGCTTGGGGAACATGTAAAGCTTTGAAATCAATGTGTTTCCGGTACAGGGGATTAGGAAAAGAACTTAATAAATCAGCTTAGGAAATGCTTCATTTCCTGTACCATATCTGGGAAGGAAAACATAAAACAGGCAGAACCAGGTGCAGCAAAATCATATACATGGATGGGAAAATCTCTTCCAATTCTTTTTGGACCTCACTCAGCTGGTCAATTTATGCTCTCTGGAGCTAGTGCTTCTTTTTCTAGAATAAATGGGGTAGATTTTATAGACACTTGCCTTAAATTAACAAAGGCTCATTGACAGAGGCTGAAGCAGATAGTCATTATGTAACTGTTCTCTCTGCTCAAATGAGAAATTATTTTAGTTGGGTTAAAAGTTCCTTAGAAAGAAGATACTAACAGAGAGGTTGGTATCATTGCCAGTGAGCTAATAGACCTTGGTATTTTCTTAGCATGACCATAATAGAAAAAAAAAAACAACTGCCAGGTCATCTCTGGGTTATCCTTCACATTTCCATATTCCTTACAGTCAGATTTTGCAGCCTGCTTCTATGGATTCTATTCCAATTTGCTTTCAGAAATACATGTATTCCATTCAGAGTTTAACAATGCAAGGGACGTAGCGTACTTATTGATGCTTGCAGACCTAGGATGGCAAGAAGCTGAACTCAGACATTCAGAATTTACATTGACCTGACACGTGTTTATGAGCAGTGTTTCTCATAGCACTGATTCTGATCAATCTCTCTCATGCACACTGCAGGGTTACTTATAAGCTAGTGCATTGATTCCTATGTCACCTCATGAATAACTTTTGTTCTGAAAAAAATCAGAACTTTGTAAATCATCTAAGCTAAATTTTGGTCTTGATACCCACTGCAACTTAAATCTGGAAGTTCCCAGATGGGCTGTAATCAGTTGTATGTGATTTTGTAGTGTTTGGATATTTGTCCTAAATGTATACATATATTTTGAGAAATTAAAGATAAATATTGTTCAAGAAGGAGTGTGTTTATTTTTTCTTACATGATCACTGCAAATTGGAATTTTGTAATCAGTGGAATTTTGAAAAGAGCATATGAAAAATAAAATTAGGGGCTGTGCTGGTAGCTGAGATGGTAAAGAATCCACCTGCAATGTGGAAGACCTGGGTTCGATCCCTGGGTTAGGAAGATCCCCTAGAGGAGGGCATGGGAAAATAAAATTAGAATTGAATTTTTTTTTTCCAGGGCTCCTCAGAGTCAGAATTAATGTATCCCAACTGTGTTCTTTTATGATAACATTTTGTATTTTGGTTTTTGCACTTATTAAAGCTGTCTTGTGTTAGAATAACATGTTTATTTCTCCCAGTGGTGTATTTACCACTGTGGACAAGGACAATGTCTTACTCATTTTTGCATACCTTGTACTGCCGAGTACATGGTGGGAGCCTAATAAATATTGATTAAATTTAATTACTTACAGTAAATCTCTCCAGAAAGGTTAAAAGTCAAATGTAATCATCTCTTGCAACTGGTTATTAATACAGTCAGGGCTTAGATAGGTGCATATATATCCTTTATCTAAGCTTCAGAACCTGCAGTCAATCAGTAGGGTTTTTATGTCTATAAATTTCCTGAAATGTTATGCAAAATATTGTACATACATGTGTAGCTATGTGCTATACACTTTAATCAAGTGACTCTCCTCCTTTCTCACCCTCCCTTCTCAAGATATTAAGATTCACTTCCCCAGGGAGCTTTATCCAACCTCTCAATTTATCAGAGCCAGAAAACAGTTGGGACAAATAATTGGCCAGCAACTGCAATGCAACATTTCTGATTATTACAGCCTTTCACCATACGTGACAACCTTCTTATATCTAGACTTACATCTGAAAAGAGTACATTTTTGAGAAATAGCCCATTTTTAACTAGCATATGATCCTCAGATTGTGACTTTCCAAAAGGCTACTGTACATTCCCAGCACCTTTAGGATGCCATGGAACACACTGGAAGGCCGCTGCCGCAGCAAACGTTTTCCTTCAGTGAAAACAAGCATCCTGTCTGTGGTGCCTTTTCCGTGCACTCTCCAGCCACACGCACGCTCAGCTCAGCAAATGCACTGCTGCCTATGCATTTCAGGGTAAACTCCCTGAAGGTAAACTGAGGCTGGAGCACCTGACAGGTGGTTTCTAATCCACACCATCAGAAAAACAAGAGAAAACGGTACCTGGGTTTTGCTTACCGCTAGAAATACTGGACAGAAGAAGACAAAAGATGGTGCCTTGAAGCAGCTTCATAGTGCCCGAGGATGGTCACAGCGGCTCCTCTCTCCAGAGTCAGGCAGGGACAACACCCTCCCAGCCTGGCAGTGCCTTAGCAAATGGAAAAGGTGTGCTGGATGTGAACAGCCACTGCCCATTCCTACTTATTTCGGAGGCTCTGATAAAGAACGGGAGGAAATGCACACACTCCCTCTGGGAGTTCAACAGAGAGGAGATTTATTGTTTCAGTCCCTTACAGGAACTCTTTTTTTTTTCCCTCTTCCTTTGGCAGCCACTTGTGTTTTTGTTACTACATTATTTTGTTCTTCTTCAACAAAAAGGTCAGGACGGGTTTTGAACAGAAAGAGATCTTTCTTGAGAATGGATCATACAGGCTTTCTAACTTTTGTTTTGAAAGTGTGTTTTGGAGTGATTATAAAGGGGCTTCATTAAACAGTGACTCGGTTTGGATAAAGAGGCTTTAACTGCCCAAGGGTTAAATTTTAAAGCAGAATTCACAAGAAATCGACTTCTCTTTTTCCAACTTGAAAGCCATATCAGTAAAGACCACCTTCTGGAAAGAAAGAAAGTGAAATCGCTCAGTTATGTCTGACTCTTTGTGACTCTGTGGACTGTCGCCTACCATGCTCCTCCGTCCATGGGATTCTCCAGGCAAGAATACTGGAGTGGGTTGCCATTTCCTTCTCCAGGGGATCTTCCCAACTCAGGGATCCAACCCAGGTCTCCCACAGTGCAGGCAGATGCTTTAACCTCTGAGCCACCAGGAAGCCCACCTTCTGGAGATAAGTGCAAAACTTTATGAAAGTAGATCATGCTCTGAGTAAGGGAAAAGACTTCTTATTTAATGGCCAAGGAAGTTTTTCAGGATATTTCTCATAGAATTAAGTAAAATCATGTGAATGCCCACTGGTCATTCCTAGTCTTATTGTTGGAATCTGATGAAGCAAAAGGAAAAATTACTTATAATACTCTATAGATACTCTTCTCTAGGAAATGTGATTGAAAAGGCACTGCTGGGGTGGGTAGAATGCTCTTGTAACAAATCAGTGAGGTTAAGAGAGATGGAGTCCTTGGACCAGAATACCAATCAGGCAAAATCTTCAGTGTGTCAGGGATCTCTTTGATGTTAGCAGCAATTGATTAAAACATGTAATGCAGCCACAGTCTTGGCTAAAATCCCTGTGTGCCAAGTAATTCTACACTTCTCCCCAGTCACAGGCTGCACATCTAATCTCAGCCAATCATTCTTTTATATACCTTCAGGCATGAAGCCCTGTGGACAAAAGAGTGTCAATGGATCAATACTAATTCATCTGCTCCACGAAGGAAACTATTCCCAAATTACAACTCTACCTGTTCATAAGGAGAACACACATTTCACGGCTGCATGGTGCTGGGCAGGACTCATGACAAGCGTGGTTAGAACAAGTCACTGATCAAAACATCGTAAAACACTAGCTTGTTTTATCCTAAGTTACACCAAGTCCCAGAAGAGCTTCCAAGAGTCTATTTTGTGTATAAAATCTAATTTTACTCTCCGTTCTAAGTAATTTTCTAAAACAAACTGCCTTTGGAGTTGTTACTCAATTTAGTATATCCTGGACAATATAAAGATAGCAATGTATGTGAATAGATGTCACATGCATTTTCCAGAAATAAACTGGGGTGTGGCCAAGAACTCACGGTGGAGACTTCACATTACCTCACTTCCTGCTCCTTGCTCTGTTTTAACTCTGGTGATTTTAGCACACATGGTCACTTCTGATGTTGGGTAAAATCATTGTTGCGGGATGCAACAATATTTTTATTTCTTTGATTTTGATGCTTGACTGCAAGGCATTTTCGTGAAAAAAATTAGATGCCTATTAGAAGAAAGCTTAATAATAGAAAATTAAGTATATTTAAAAGATAAGTCCTGTAGTTGAGAAAAATAAAGACAAAACCAGAGAAATATTTTTTTTTTAATGGCTTGGCAAAAAATTGGAAAACTAGGTGTAGTATGGTGAGTCAATTTCATCTTAATTGATGAGAAGGTACTTGTAAGGTAAAACAATTTGTTGAAACAGTGGTGATTGCAACAAGTTACAGAGATCAATGGCATAAAACAGAAAGTGCAAACACAATAAATATACAGCTATCTCTATATACATGTATATAGACACAGATACAGATACATTGCCCATATGTGTGAGTGTGTGTGTGTGTGTGTGTGTGTGTGTGTGTGTGTGTGTGTGTGTAGAGAGTAGATACAGGCTAATTTAACATATAGTAAATGTAATGAGTAGAATGGATTATTTCATTAGCAATTTTTTACAGGTTACAAGTGATCAATTCAAAGAAATAGAGGAAAATAACAGAATGGGAAAGACTTGAGATTTCTTAAAGAAAATTAGAGATATCAAGGGAGCATTTCATGCAAAGATGGGCGCAATAAAGGACAGAAACGGTACATACCTGAGAGAAGAAGAAGATATTAAGAAGAAGTGGCAAGAATACACAGAAAAACTATACAAAGAATATCTTCATGACCCAGTGGTGTGATCACTCACCTAGAACCAGACAGCCTGGAATGTGAAGTCAAGTGGGCTTTAGGAAGCATCACTATGAACAAAGCTAGTGGAGGTGATGGAATTCCAGTTGAGCTATTTCAAATCCTAAAAGATGATGCTGTGAAAGTGCTGCACTCAACATGCCAGCAAATTTGGAAAACTCAGCAGTGGCCACAGGAGTGGAAAAGGTCAGTTTTCGTTCCAATCCCAAAGAAAGGCAATGCCAAAGAATGTTCAAACTACCACACAATTACACTCATCTCACACACAAGCAAAGTAATGGTCAAAATTCTCCAAGCCAGGCTTCAACAGTTCATGAACTTCCAGATGTTCAAGCTGGATTTAGAAAGGGCAAAGGCACCAGAGATCAAATTGCGAACATCCATTGGATCATAGAAAAAGCAAGAGAATTTGAAAAACATCCACTTCTGCTTTATTGACTAGGCCAAAGCCTTTGGCTGTGTGGATCACAACAAACTGTGCAAAATTCTTAGAGCTGGGAATACCAGACCACCTTATGAACTTCCTGAGAAATCTGGAAGCAGGTCAAAAAGCAACTGTTAAATCCAGACATGGAACAACAGACTGGTTCCAAACTGGGAAACAGGTACGTCAAGACCGTATATTGTCACCCTGTTTATTTAACTTCTATGTAGAGTACATCATGTGAAATGCTGGACTGGATGAATCACAAGCTAGAATCAAGATTGGCAGAAGTATCAGTAACCCCAGATACGCAGATGACACCACCCTTATGGCAGGAAGTGAAGAAGAACTAAAGAGCTTCTTGATGAAAGTGAAAGAGGAGAGTGAAGAAGCTGGCTTAAAACTCCACATTCAAAAAATGAAGATCATGGCATCCAGTCCTTTCATTTCATTTCATGGCAAATAGATGGGGAAACAGTGGAAACAGTAACAGACTTTATTATTTTGGCCTCCCAAAATCACTGCAGATGGGAACTGCAGCCATGAAATTAAAAGATGCTTGCTTCTTGGAAGAAAAGCTATGACCAACATAGCATATTAAAAAGCAGAGACATTACTTTGCCAACAAAAGTCCATCTAGTCAAAGCTATGGTTTTTCCAGTAGTCACGTATGGATGTGAGAGTTGGACCATAAAGAAAGCTGAGTGTTGAGGAACTGGTGCTTTTGAACTGTGGTGTTGGTGAAGACTCTTGAGAGTCCCTTGGACTGCAAGGAGATCTAAGCAGTCAATCTTAAAGGATATCAGTCCTGAATAGTCATTGGAAGGACTGATACTGAAGCTGAAACCCCAATACTTCAGTCACCTGATGTGAAGAACTGACTCCTTGGGAAAAAAACCTGATGCTGGTAAAGATTGAAAGCAGGAGGAAAAGAGGATGACAGACAATGAGATGATTGGATGGCATCACTGACTTGATGTACATGAGTTTGAGCAAGCTCTGGGAATCAGTGATGCACAGGGAAGTCGGGCGTGCTGCAGTCCATGGAGTTGCAAAGAGTCTGACACAACTAAGTGACTAAACAAGTTACTAACCATCTTAAAAAAATCAAAGTTAGCTATCTATTTCAAATACCAAAATAATATCTTATATGTTAAAATTTAAATGTAAAAATCAAAATTATAACATTCTGAAAGAGAAATAGGTGTATGTAACTAGAGTAGAGAGGCTATTTTATGCATAAAACCAAAAGAAGAGTTTTTAAAAGAAAGTTTTGATTTGTTTCATTGCAGCACTGTTTATAATAGTAAGGACATGGAAACAACCTAGATGTCCATCAGCAGATGAATGGATAAGAAAGCTGTGGTACATATACACAATGAAGTATTACTCAGCCCTTAAAAAGAATAGATTTGAATCAGTTCTAATGAGATGGATGAAACTGGAGCCGATTATACAGAGTGAAGTAAGCCAGAAAGAAAAACACCAATACAGTATACTGACACATATATATGGAATTTAGAAAGATAGTAATGATGACCCTGTATGTGAGACAACAAAAGAGACATAGATGTATAGAACTGACTTTTGGCCTCTGAGGGAGAGGGAGAGGGTGGGGTGATTTGGGAGAATGGCACTGAAACATGTATACTATCATATAAGAAACAAAGCGCCAGTTTATGTTCAATGCAGGATACAGGATGCTTGGGGCTGGTGCACGGGGATGATCCAGAGAGATGATATGGAGTGAGAGGTGGGGGGTTTCAGGATTGGGAGCTCGTGTACACCTGTGGCTGATTCATGTCAATGTATGGCAAAACCAATACAGTATTGTAAAATAGAATAAAGTAAAAATAAAATTTAAAAAAATTAAAAAAAGAAAGTAAAAGATTTTTGGTTCAATACACAGTAAGATGAAAAGGCAAATTTTACTGCTTGTAAAAATAATACATAATAAAGATTTTAATCCTTCATATGTAGAGACCTCTTACTAATAAATAAACAATGACTTTGCTCCTTAAACGCAGACAAAATAATATCATCATGGAATTAGTAGAAGGCCAACAAAATGGAAAAGCATATCTGTCTCAGTAGAAATCACAAAGAAATGGATGTTTAAGAATTGATATAACTTTTTTTTGCCTTCCCAATATAATTCGGTATATTTCCTGACATGTCCCAGTTTAAAAGACTTTAAGGAAAGTTATTGTCTTATTCTTGGTGTATGATCTTTCAGGTGGTTGTAACCTGACAACATACATCAAAGTTATTGATACACCAAAACAACATACACCTATATTAGAGAACCATACTCTTTGAACTTGCAATTATATGCTTAGGAATTTATTCTAAAAATGAAGATGCTCGTTAAAGTTTATGTTATTATAAACATTTGTCAACGTTAGTTATTAGAGAATAAGATAGAATATTTTGCCACAAATACCAAAGAAATTGTTATGGATATGGAAACACATTCATGATATTTTGTCGCATGTTCCTGTGCATTTATATGTACATATGCATAGATACCTACACATGAATATATACATATACATATATATATAATAGAAAATATTAACAGTGCTTATCTCCTGGTAGTGAGCTGCAGATGGTTTTTATCTTATAATTGTTTATTTTCCTTTAAAAGTTTCTCAGAGCAAAATATTATTTCTATTTTTAAACAAAACAAAGCTTTTGTATGATCTGATACTTTTTGTTTAATATTTTGACAGAATATTTATAAAACATTTTGTATTCTAACCTACTTGAATGTTCTAATTATTTGAAAGATAGATAATTACTTAATAATCTATGGCTTAAGAGTGCTTTAATAATAGAAAACCTAGGAAGAGACCTAAACCACCTTAACCTGAGAGATGAAAAGATGCTTTTATTTTGTTTTCTTTTCCCACAATTTGTCCTCTGTATTCCTTGCTGAATCAGAAAGATAAGCTATTGTGGGGTCACGCAAGAGCAATCTCAGAATTCTTTGCAAGCACTTCTTAAAGTCTGCCATTGACTTCTCTGACACTGAATAAGTTGTATAATAAAGACTCCAACACTGATGAGTGTATGTTAACTTGTGTGGTACTGAAAAGATTTATTCAGCTGTCATCATGATTGAACCCCCAAATTAAACTTCCTTTCCATACTTGATTCCTCCTCTCTGCCAGCTTATCATGAAGAAAATAACCTAAAGAAGTAGGAAGACCAAAAAGTGATCATGAACTGGCAAAGAGCATGAGCTCTTGTGTTCAAATCCCGCCTCCTTCCTTTAGTCCTAGGTGGCTCTACTGAGTTACTCAGCCTCATTAAGTCATATTCCAGGGTCTTCTAAAATTATATATTAAAGCAAACAAACCTTAAACCTGTAATTTAGGCTGAAATAAGTTGTTTTAGATCAATGGTATATTTTCATGTTGTTAAGATTTTTAAATAAGTCATATAATTCCAAAGTGTTTAACCACTTTGCAAAAAAAATATTCAGATGGTGAGAGTTCCAAAATATTGTCAAGAGGAGATTAAACAGAGTCTCAACTCTTTTTCTCAAGATTTTATTTCATGTTACACTTTTCAGATTTTTAAAAATATCAGGTCTTTTCTCTGGTATAGATAGAAGCTAACAAATTATTTTTGTTACTTCCGTATCTGAAATCCCTGGTGGCTCAGATGGTAAAGAATCTGCTTGCAATGCAGAAGACTTGCGTTTAATCCCTGGGTTGGGAAGATCCCCTAGAGAAGGGAATGGCAACCTACTCCAGTATTCTTGCCTGGAGAATTCCATGGACAGAGGAGCCTGGTGGGCTACAGTCCATGAGATCAAAAATTGTTGGACACAATTGAGTGGCTAACACTTTCAATACTATCTAAAATGGTAATTGGAAGATCTCTTGAAGGTATTGAGAAAAGAGCTGAAGATAGACAGACTCATGTACTAGAGATATTAAGTCTCTCTCTTGCAAAGCCAAAATGGATATGAGGATCAATAATGGGTCCTGGAGAAGGGAATGGCAACTCACTCCAATATGCTTGCCTTGAGAATTCTATGGACAGAGGAGCCTGGAGGGCTATAGCACATGGGTTCACAGAGTCAGACATTACTGAATGGCTAACACAACATTATACAACAATGCCAGTAAAATACTTCCTCACTTCCTGTATTTCTAGTAATCAATTCTTAGTGTTTCAAGGCTAGCACTGTATTATTGCTTCTCAAATGAAAAAGCAGGCATGGCAAGCTAATTTTGAAGCTTCCAAAGAGCATATTTTTTCCATTCTACAATTGTTGTTTTCAGTTGTTCAGTCATGTTGGACTCTTTGTAACCCCATGGACTGCAGCACGGCAGGTTCCTTGTCTTTCACCATCTCCCAGAGTTTGCTCACACTCATCTCTATTGAGCTGATGATGCCATCCAACCACCTCGCCCTCTCTTATCTCCTTCTGCTTTCAGTCTTTCCCAGCATCAGGGTCTTTTCCAATTAGTGAGTTCTTCATATCAGGTTGCCAAAGTATTGGAACTTTAGTTTCATCATCAGTCCTTCTAATGAATATTCAATGATTCATTAAAATTTTACACCTCAACATATAAAGACAGTTCTTACACTTCACACCAACTTGATGGGTTCGATCTCGTAAGTCTTGATATACAAGGACATAAATATGGAGGAATCGTAAAACAAGTAGCTCACAGATAAGATTTACAAAATTATTTTAGAACAAATTCTTAAGTAATGTCATCATTTTTCAGGAGTTACCTTGACAAATGGTGAATGAATTTGCATATCAAACAGCTGAAATGACTGCAGTTCATTCTATAAAAAAAGTTCTCCTGTTGGACCACTCTTGGTAAAAAGTTCAGTCACCATTTTTCATCCTCATCTCCCTTAAGAAGCTCTGAAAATCATTGCCATAAATTGATTTTTTGTATACAAAACTGAACTTGAGGGTCTTTTCCCATTAATCATGTAGATCATATTAACAAAGAAATGAGACTTTTACCAGAACTTTTGGGCAATAAATGAAAGATAAATCATTGAATTATATCTAATGAAGCACAGGTATGGCTACTTCCTTGAAATTCTGGAATATTTAAATGAACTCAGAAATAAACAGGCAAATATAAAGTGCTTCATTATTTACTCAACTTTCCATTTAGCTCAGCTGTTACTACATACTCCATGTCCAAGATTTCTGCTCTGATGTCTTATTTTGGGTGTGCTGGAAATAGTATCTTAGGGAAATACTTTTTTTTTTTTATGTCAAATGACACCTAATAAAAATGAGTGAGCAATATATGCCAGGGATTTTTACAGATATATTTATATAGAAGTGTAATGAAAGTGAATGGCATCTCAGTACTGTTATTGTTTATATATGTTCTATCCAGCACTCCTTTTTTTTCCCCCTGCCCATTTTAGTTCTTTTTCAGTTTAGCAAATCCCTTTTGCATTGTTCATCTCTGTGGCCATTTCATAATACTCAAAGGAATCTTTCACAGGACCAGATCTGAAACTATTTAAAAGCATGATGAGGTGATTTATTTACTTCTTCCTTCCAAACTTCCAGACAAATGGAAGTTGAAATTAATTCTCTACAATCTGGGTTGTTTCTTTCTCTCCTTTATTTTTTTCCAAATAAAGAAAGCCAGCTACAGGCAGAGTTTTCTCATATGCATAGACACATATAAACTTAAAATTAGAAATAGTGTCTGTACTGGTTCATTCCTCTTAATAAAGCACTCTTTACACATAACTAACTCAGTGAAAGAATTACCTTACTAATGCCTTTGAATTCCCCAGGAATTCAAGAAACTGCTGCTTACTCTGTGTCTGTTTCATTCTCATTATGGTCATTCTCTCCCAGGATCCAGTGGATGGCCTCTGCCTACCTGGTGTTTCAGTTTGGTCTTCCCCTGGATGCTGTATCTCAGAACAACACTCTACTAACCTGTGAAGAGATTTCTCAGATTATGAAGTTCTATACCTCCCACTCTGACTCTAGCCCAAACCAGCTGAAATTTGTAGCCAAGACTTTAATGAATATCTAGATCCCCGTATTATGCAGGTTCATGTGACTAGTTTTAGACAGAGGCTTTATACAGAAATAACATGTCACCTCCAGGACAATGCATAGAAGAGCCCATATGAGTTCTCTATGTTTTTATTTTCCTTCCATGGCAACCTTTGAGACCATGTATCCCTGATGGAGCAGTCTGTACCCCTGGGTAATTGTGTGAAGTAAAGCCCTCCATCTCCAATAACACAGACCTGTTCTGAATTTGTATGAGTCTTACCTAAATATTTATTGTATTAAGCCACTTAGATTTCAAGTTTATTTTGTTACTGAAGGCTATTTTGAACAACAGAGGATTATATTTATTACCTTTCCTTGAAAATCTTGATTTGATAGAATTCTTAGGCTGGCGAAAAAGTAACTGCAGTTTTGGACCAGGAATCTTAAATCATTATAACTAAGCTCAAATACACCACTATTAATTGAAATAGAAACCATTACAATCAACATATTTTTGCCAATGAGAAATGTTTGTTTATTTCTGTAGCATAAAGATCTGTGCTAATGATTTCCTGTTTCCTGATTGTGGAAGTGTTTTCCCTGCAAAACTTTGCAGAGATGCTTGAAGACATGGTAATCGGTTGGTGAGAGGGTAGGTGAAAATGACAGAGGAGGCAAAACTTCATAGCCCAAATCATTCAACTTTTGAAGCGTTGGTCACGTGATGTGCAGTCAGGCATTGTTGCGGAGAAGAATTGGGCCCATTTTGTTGACCAATGAGGGCTGTAGGCATCGCAGTTTTTGGTGCATCTCATTTATTTGTGAGCATACTTCTCAAATGTAATGGTTTCACCAGGATTTAGAAAGCTATAGTGGATCAGACGGGTAGCAGACCACTAAACATTGACTATGAACATTTTTGGGTGCAAGTTTGGCTTTGAGAAATGCTTTAGAGCTTCCTCTGGGTCTAACCACTTAACTGGTCATTCTTGGTTGTTGTATAAAGTCCACTTTTTGTCACATGTAACAATCCGATTGAGAAATAATTCATTGTTGTTGCATAGAATAAGAGAAAGTGACACTTCAAAATAACAATTTTTTGATTTGCAGTCAGCTCAAGGAGTTCATCAAGGCTGTATATTGTCACCCTGCTTATGTAACTATATTCAGAGTACATCATGCAAAATGCCAGGTGGCTAGATGAATCACAACCTGGAACCAAGATTGCTGGGAGAGATATCAACAACCTCAGAAATGCAGATGATACCACTTTAATGGCAGAAAGTGAAGAGGAACTAAAGAGGCTCTTGATGAAGTTGAAAGAGGACAGTGAAAAAAGCTGGCTTAAAGCTCAACATTCAAAAAACTAAGATCACGGCACCCAGTCTTATCACTTCATAGCAAATAGATGGGGAAAATGTGGAAACAGCATCAGATATAAGTTTTGGGCTCCAAAATCAATCAGACTGTGACTACAACCATGAAATTTTAAAAATGCTTGTTCCTTGGAAGAATAGCTATGTCAAACCCAGACAGTGTTTTAAAAAGCAGACATCATTTTACCAACAAAGGTCCATATAGTCAAAGCTATGTTTTTCTCAGTAGTTGTGTATGGATGTGAGAGCTGGACTATAAAAAAGCTGAGCGCTGAAGCATTTACACTTTTGAACTGTGGTACTGGAGAAGACTCTTGAGAGTCCCTTGAACAGCAAGGAGATCAAACGAGTCAATCTTAAAGGAAATCAACCCTGAATATTCATTGGAAGGACTGATGCTGAAGCCGAAGCTCCAATAATTTGGCCACCTGATGTGAAGAGCTGACTCACTGGAAAAGAGCCTGATGTTGGAAAAAGTTGAGGGCAAGAGGAGAAGGTCATGACACAGGATGAGATAGTTGGATGGCATCACTGACTCAATGGACATGAGTTTGAGAAAACTCAGGGAGATAGTGATGGACAGAGAAGCCTGGCATGCCAGTTCATGGGGTCACAAAGCATTGAACATGACTTAGTGACTGAACAACAACAACATGAGGCACCCACTTATTGAGCTTTTCCACCTTTATAATTTGCTTCAGATCCCAAATGACCATAGAGTGTTAAGTGTTGAGTTCTTTGGCAACTTCTGTAGTTGTAAAAGGATCAGCTTTGACGATGTCTTTCAAAGGGTCGTTGTCAACTTCCAATGGCTGGCCACTGAGCTTCTCATCTTCAAGGCTCCTCCTGCCTTCTTTGCAAAACTTTTTGAACCACTACTGCACTGTACATTCGTGAGCCATATTTGTTGTTGATGTTGTGAGTTGTCTGTTGCTTTATGACCAAAGTTGAACTCTAATAAGAAAATCACTCAAAGTTGCTTTTTGTATAACATCATTTCCCTAGACTAAAATAAATATAAAATAAATAGCAAGTAATAAGTCATTGGCAAAAAAAAACATAAAGTGTGAAATATTCATTAAAATGATGTATAACATAACCACATTTATTTAAGAATGTATTCCAATATCAAACAGCAAATTTCAACAGTGTGAAACTGCAATCACTTTTGAACCAACCTAATAAGACCAAAATGGTCACACTTTCTAGACATCATTAACCTCTCACACTAGATAGTAAACTGCTCAGTGGCAGAGCATTAGTCTTGGTCTTCTACCCACCCTAGTTTATGGCCACTCACTCTCATATACTTGCCTGGGAAATCTCATGGATAGAAGAGCCTGGCGGGCTACAGTCCAGGGGGTCACAAAGAGTTGAACATGACTGAGTGGCTGAGCATGGACACATGTTAAAATAATACATGAGATTTACATATGTAAATTACCCAAAGCAGTTGGCATTCCTCAGCTCCATCAGCAAGAGGCTGATGTACAATGATTACTTTTTTATATCATCTAGATTGAATTCTCTATTCTGATCCCAAACTTTCAGGAAGGGCTTATATTGAGTCTTATTTTCTCCTCCACATTTATCTGCTCCATTTTTCCTTCAGCAATAAAATGCAATGGAATCTTTTTATACAATTGAAGGCTTATTGATTGGCACAGGAGGTGGATGGGAAGGAAAGATATCCAGATATGTTCTTAGAGATTATATAGATATCCTCATTTTACTGAAAAGAATTAGTATATCATGAGAACATGGGCTTTGGGGGGCCAGACAGTCTTAGGGCTGTCATTTTCTCTATGACTAAGGACAAGTCCCCTAACGTCCATTCTTAAAATGGAGAAAACGTAATTTTCAAAAGTGAGCTTCCCAGGCTTCCCTAATGGCTCAGATGGTAAAGAATTTGCCTTCAATGAAGGAGACCGAGGTTCTGTTCCTGGGCAGGGGAAGATTCCCTGGAGAAGGGAATGGTTTCCCACTCCAGTATACTTGCCTGAAGAAAATCTCATGGACAGAGGAGCCTGGTTGCCTACAGTCCAGGGGGTCACAAAGAGTCGAACATGAATGAGTGACTGAGTATGGACATGTATCAAAATAATACATGAGATTTACATATGTAAATTACCCAAAGCAGTTGGCATTCCTCATATCCAGTCCTATTGCATGGCACTAGGATAGAAACAACTATTTCTTTGAGTGTTAGTTCATGATATGAACTAATGATAATGCCATTTCTAAGTTCTGAAACTATCCAGTTGATAGAGCTATTTCAAAAATTAAAGATGATATGAATGAAAGTACTTAAAAACCTATTAGTTTCTATATGAAAGTAAGATACAGTTTTTTTTTGTTTCCTGAAAATTAAGAATATGTTTCAAAAGTAATACAAATAGTCACAAGACCAGGGTGTTAGTAATTAAGAACATAGCCATTATTAACTGCCTTACCTTGCCAGAATGAAAGCAATTTTAGCAAAATGCAAATATTTTATACCAAGCTTTTCTCAAAATAAGTTATTTTCATTTCATCACAAAATAAAAATTGTTTATAAATGTTTTCAATGTCATTAAACTAATACTGGCTTAATATTTTCCTATCCTGTATAACTAAAGATAAAAATATCTTTGATGAACAACAAAGCTGGGACACAATTCGACCCATTCTTCCAAACACACACCTTGGTCAGAGGAAATGACATAGTAATGAATTTCACTAGCAGATGAGTGTTACATCTGAGCACACGTCCAACCATAGAATCCAAATTTCCTGCCTTAGGAGGTTTTGGATTCTTATATCATGAACTGGCTTGACACTATACCACTGACAGTTTTGTCCATGTTTATCCATAAATCTTAATATTAGAGTCATCATGAGAAATTTTTCAAAGACCTATATATTTAGGCCTCAACCATAAAATTTCTATTTAAGAAGTCCAAGGTGGGGACTAGGTTATATATATTGGGGGGGGATATATGTGTGTGTGTGTGTGTGTGTGTGTGTGTGTGTGTGTATATATATATATATACCAGTAATTCTGATGGTTACTCTCAGTTAATAATTACTAATTTAAATCATTATAAAAGAACTTTTTAAAAAAAATAAATATGTGCTTGCTATCTTTAAAAGGAAGCAGCTGCCTTTCCTAGTCCTCACTCTCAGTATCCATTCCAACAGTCTTTGCTCTAAGAATCTGTTTCTAATTTACTCCTTGTAGAGGGCAGAGCCTGGTGGGCTGCCATCTATGGGGTTGCACAGAGTCGGACACGACTGAAATGACTTAGCAGCAGCAGCAACAGGCCTTCTTGACATCAGTAAAACAAAGATTTAAAAAGCAGCAACAATATTTCAGAAACTTACAGAATTCTTGCTACTTTAAAATACAAATTCCATTAATTCCATTTATAGTTTCAAACTTCCAGCTAATGAAGCCCATCTTGATCTTTTCAAGGGGCAATGAGTTCAGACTATTGAAAAGACATATTTAGTTTTCATGATTTTGAACCCTTCAGTCTCAAACATTCCAAACTGCCTTGAATAGTTGTTTATGAATCCCTTTAAATTCATTATATTTGCATCCTGATTTATAGAACAAGAATAAAATGCCACCAACTCTTGAAGTAATGATTACATTCTAAGTGTTTAGATTTTTTTCCTTTATATTTGGCTGAGGTGTTTTGTGAAAGTGGTTCGTGTCCATCTCTTTGCAACCCCATGGACTGTAGCCAGCCAGGGTCCTCTGTCCATGGAATTCTCCAGACCAGAATACTGGAGTGGGTAGCCATTCCCTTCTCCAGGGGATTTTCCCAACCCAGGGATTCAACCCAGATCTCCCACATTGCAGGCAGATTCTTTACTTTCTGAACTACCAGGAAACCCTATTGGAATGTGTTGCTATTCCCTCCTCCTGGGCATCTTCCCAACCCAGGGATTAAACCCAGGTCTCCCACATTGCATGTGGATTCTTTACCAGCTGCCAGAAGCCCAAAGAAGTGTTTTGGTGAGCACTCAAATTTGAGACAAGGTGTGATTCCATTAGGATGGCATTCTGTCTAATCAGTTTAATAATACCATGTTTTGTTTTATGTTGCCCAAATAGTTATCTAACTACACCTTTGCACCCGATTAGAATTCTCTTGGGGGAAAAAAAAACTAAAAAATCAAGTTGACCCATATGGCAAGCCTCAGTTCCTTAGCAGTAACTATGTTATGTTAAATTAGTAAATTAGCATTTGTGTTTTTTCTCCTACCAGCTTATTTGATGAAACTAGCTTGTTTTAATTCTTTAGATCTGGCAAATTTGAGTTTCTGGGTCAACAAAACTGAATGCTGATCTATTGTGACTGGATGCTGATCCACAGTGGCCCAACAATATCATGCCTCTATGAGAGTCCTGTCTGGGTATTAGTGGAAGAGCACTGCCTCTTCTTTCTGTTGATTTTCTTCATGGTGAACATAATGAAAAATGGAAGCGTTTGCTGTACTAAACATACGGCCCCATGACATTCCAGGAGACAAAATTCTAGAAGACAAAATTTGAGACTCAGGACTAATGGCACCTTAAAAGGCCATGTGGCACCTCTACTCTGCAAGAAGTCAGACTTCCTCTCCACCCACTGTCTTTCCACAGTCTTCATTCTGTATGAAACACCATAGAATGATGGATGAAACTTCCACCAGAGACAGATCTGGGGACAGAAGCAGATTAACCACAAAGTTAATGAAATTTATGCTTCAGAGATTTTCACTTGTATATACTCATTTCAAGGTCATCTGGGTGGGACCCAGCAGTGCTTGCATGTCGTGATTAAACTTTTGCTGTAAAACTTATAAAGGGAAGAAGTTTTAACGTCAATCAGTTAGGATTATGGCCTTACTTTCTCTTGTCGCCCTTTTTCTTCTGCTGGGTAGCATTGGAATATATATTATGAGGACATGGCTCAGGAGAAACTTGAGTTGAGAATTTAGTTAGGAGTTGGTGGTATGTATGTATTTTGTGTGGTTTGCAGTCACTTTTATGTATTATTAAGTTATAGCTAGCTGCTTCAGTGTACTACTGTCTTTCAGAAATGTCTTCACTGGTCACTGCATTGATTGGCCTTCTGTTGTGCATGGATAGGCCTATGTCTGACTATGATATGAATGCATTTGATAGCTCTTGGTACTGGAGTTTTGTAGACTGTGGAAGCAAAACAGTATCTGAAATGTATAAAGTCAAATAGTAATTTATGAATAATTCTATCATGAAATGCATCAAATCATGTGCTGAAAATGTGGTTCCTTTTGTTCCCTTCTGTCAGGAAGATAATAAATGCCATATATTCATGCAATTTTTCCTTTTCTGATAGGAATAATGAGAAATAGAATTTATCAGGTTGCCAGTATTTCTTGGATTAGTATTACAAGCATCAAGCATGTATGTCTGTGCAGTCACAGGTATATTAGTATGTGTGTGCATGCTTAGTTGTGTCTGACTCTTTGTGACTCTATGGACTGTAACCCACCAGGTTCCTCTCTCTATTGAATTCTCTGGGCAAGAATATTGGATTGGGTTTCCAATTTCCTACTCCACGGGATCTTCCTGACCCAGGGATTGAACCAATGTCTCTTGAGTCTCCTGCACTGGCAGGTGGATTCTTTACCACTAGTGTCACCTGGGAATTAACTAGAACAAATTTTGTTCAACCCAGATGGAGAAAGACTGATTATCTTTCTCTTCTCCCTGTATAAATGGTTTTACAAAATTTTTCATCGTATTAAGAAGTGATCAAATATTACAAAGCCAAAATATATAGAAAACACATATTACAAAGTGCGTTTTTGTGACATTTTTATGCTTTTTCTCTTCTAAAATATATCATTTGTTGTGTTTTTCTCTCTCATTCTAAATGAATAATTGCCTTCATACCTTATATCCTTTCCTTAATAATAATCATCACTTCTTATAAACTTTAGCCCATATAAAAATCTTTTTCTTGTCCTTCATGGGGGAGCTAAATGGAGAATGTTAAAATGTCTAAAATGTTCAAATAAAACATAATATGGTCCTGGGAAAATGTCTCTAAATCTGTACAATGTAGCATGAAACTCTACCAGTTCTGTTCTCAATTTCACTCTCTAAACACACACACACACACACACACACACACACACACACAAATTCACACACACAGAGGCTGCCTAGGCTTTTCCTATTTCAGAGAGTAGAACAGACATTTTCCACATTCAACACTGTAATTTGCATAGACAATCACTAAGCCTTAGTGAAAGAATTCTACAGTAACTTTGTTTCCTTGTTTCCACAAAAGGCCAAATGATACTTCTTCTATTGATTCCAAATCTACTTGGAAAGATAACTCTTCTCAAGCCTCTGTGTCTCTAAACAATGTTTACCTGCTCTGGGTTTCTGAGAGAACTCTTCAAGCTTCTCTTATCTGTCTAAATGGTTGTCCTTGGTTACTCATGCTGTAGGTGCTAACTAGGAACATAACTCAAGATCATGCAGAAGAAGGGCTCTGTTCTCTCTGGGAAAACCACAAGTAAGATACTCCTTGATCAGAGGAATTGATCATATAACTAAATCTACAAGCCTAATAACTAACTGGATTTTATTATTTTTTTTCTTTTTTGTACACAGTCTTTGAAGTAAAAGAAAAGCATGCAGTTGGATGAGTTTATGCTAGTAAACTTGAGAAGTCTTAATTTAGTATAACACTCTACTAAAGTCAATGACAAACCTAGACAGCATATTAAAAGCAGACACATCACTTTGCTAACAAATGTTCATATAGTCGAAGCTGTGGTTTTTCCAGTCGTCATGTATGGATGTGAGAGTTGGACTATAAAGAAAGCTGAGCACGAAAGCATTGATGCTTTTGAACTGTGGTGTTGAAGACTCTTGAGAATCACTTGGACAGTGAGGGAATCAAACCAATCAATCCTACAGAAAATCAGTCCTGAATATTCATTGGAAGGACTGATGCTGAAGCTGAAGCTCCAGTACTTTAGCTATCTGATACGAAGAACTGACTCACTGGAAAAGACCCTGATGCTGGGGTAAATTGAGGGCAAGAGGAGCAGGTCATGACAGAGAATGAGATGGTTGGATGGCATCACTGACTCAATGGATATGAGTTTGAGCACACTCTAGGAGATGGTGAAGGACAAGGAAGTCTGGCATGCTGCATTCCATGGGGTCACAGGGAGTCATACATGACTGAGCAAATGAATGACAAAGTCTCAGAAACTGACTAAGTGAGTGTCAGGCCCTGAACCAGCCTCCCTGCTCTTGGTCCAGTATTTTTCTGGTTACACTCCTATTCTGTATCCAGAACTCCAGCAAGAGATGGTAGGTCTAAAACACAAAAAAATTAAGGTTCAACATCACAAAATGAACCCATGACTTAAAAACAAGTTGGAGGTCAAGACTTATGAACAATTTTGAAGGTCTAGGAGAAGGCAGTGGCAACCCAATCCAGTGTTCTTGCCTGAAGAATCCCCAGGATGGGGGAGCCTGGTGGGCTGCCATCTATGGGGTCACACAGAGTCGGACACAACTGAAGCGACTTAGCAGCAGCAGCAGCAGCAGAGTAACTAGAGTCAAACAAATAAAATGCAACAGTTTGTAAAAGATTAAATCATTTGTTCAGCAAATATCTATAGAATACCTATTATGAGCCCATCACTGGTGTAGGGGCCAGGTATAAAACAATAAACAGGACAGATTAGTCCCTGTTCTCATGGTATCTATGATGGGAAAGCATATCTTATTTTAAAATTATTTGATTAGTAATATTCATTTATTTATTATATTAGTTTGATTAAACAGCCATAAAAAATACCACAGACTGGTGGCCTAAACAATAGAAATTATATTGCTCACAGTTGTAGAGGTTGGAAATTTTTGAGACTGAATGAAAATACTGCTGATCAGTTCCTGGTGGGAACCTTCTTCCTGGCTTATGGAGGTCCTCCTTCTCACTACATCCTCACATGATAGGAGAGAAAGAGCCAGCTCTCTGGTGTCTCTTCTCATGGTGTGAATCTAATGACCTTGCTGTTGTTCAGTTGCTAAGTTGTGTTCGATTCTTTGTGACCCCATGGACTGTAGCGTGCCAGGTTCCTCTGTTCTCTACTATCTTCCTGAGTTTGCTCAAATTCATGTCCATTGAGTCAGTGATGCTATCTAACCATGACCTCATCTAAACTTAATTATTTCCCAAGGGCCCTATCTCCAAATACCATTACACTGGGGCTTATAGCTTCAACAAATGAATCTGAGGGGGTGTGATTTAGTCCATAGAACTAATTTAATTAAAAACAAAAAATACAGAAACATAATTATAAATATTTAATTATTAAAATTATCATTTAATTAACATTGTAATTAGAGTTACCAAAAGAAATGTAAATTATGTAATGAAACTATAAAACAAAGAGATTCTATTCTAGTAATTTGGAATTCTCTGAGGACTAGACTAACTCAAGATCTAGAAGATAAGTCAATCTTAGATAAGCAAAGATAGAATTTGTTGGGAAACTGTGAAGGCCCAGAAACCAAAATATCTTATTGTATTCAAGGCAGAGGAAAAGAGGTCACTGTGGCTAGAGAAATGAGCAAGAGGGACATAATACAATATGAGATTAGAAAGATGGGCATGCCAAAGTCTGCCGTGATAAGTATATTGAACTTTATCATAAGGGTCAAAAGTTTTCAGCAAATTATTGAGCATCAGTGAGTTGCTGATGCTGTGTGAAAAAAACATTATTCAAGGGGATATATAGAAGGTCATATTGAGATGACCCAATGAAGGATTGAATTAACAATTGAGGATAGTAAAACATTTCTCTAAGGCTCTGACTTGCAGAACTCAAAGACTAGTGGTGCCATTCACAGTGACAAAGAACAATAAAAATACACAGGGTTTTAGGAGGGGTTTTGTAGTTTGATTTTGAAGATGCTGAGTTTTAGGTTTTCTGGAGTTTTCAAGAAGAGATATAAGTAGCGCATGCCTATATCTATCTGAAGATAAGAGAAAAAACATGAGGTAGAGATGATGTAAATTTATGCATATGTTATGTACACAGTGTTATTTTAAGTAAATGCAATGGATAAAACTGAAAAGGAAACAAAAAAGGCCTACAGTAATTCTAATATTTAATTGTTGGGTGAAGAATATTGCTACTGCTAAGTCGCTTCAGTCGTGTCCTACTCTGTGCGACCCCATACTTGGCAGCCCACCAGGCTTCCCAGTCCCTGGGATCCTCCAGGCAAGAACAGTGGAATGGGTTGCCATTTCCTTCTCCAGTACATGAAAGTGAAAAGTGAAAGTGAAGTCACTCAGTCGTGCCCGACTCTTGGCGACCCCATGGACTGCAGCCCACCAGGCTTCTCCATCCATGGGATTTTCCAGGCAAGAGTACTGGAGTGGGGTGCCATTGCCTTCTAAGGAGTCTACAAAGAGAAAAGGAACTTCCAAAAATAAGTTTAAAACTTCTTGACAGAGAAAAAAGAAGTGTCTCAAGAAACGTGGGAAGACCCACACCCTGGAATGCTGCAACAAGGCTAAGGAAGATGAGGCCTTTACAATGCCCCATTGATTTAGCAACATTTCAACAGGTAATGTGGATGGAAGTCATCTTAGAATGGTTTAATGCATAAGCAAAAGATTGGGGACTATCCTGAGAAAACGTAATCTGCAATTATAAGAGCATATTTTTTAGTTTAACTGGGAAGAATTATAGAAGAGAAAGGGAATTACTGGGAGGTGGAAACTCTTTTGGAGTGGGACAATTATGATAAGGAGATAGGAAACAGGAAGTGAAGATTACAAGTACATATGAGAGATTTTTCTGCTCAGCTGGGAAGAAGAAAGGAAATAGAAGCTATTGCTGGGAGGTGGCTGTAGGTCCTAGGAAACAGTTTTGAAAAACTCAATTATACTGCAATAGAGTGGCAAATAGATTGGAGAGGCCTATGATAGGAACGAACAATAAGGTCATTGTTTTCACATAGTAAAAATGACTTGACCTAGGGCAGAAATGGGCAGAACTAGATGCATTTAAGAAAGATTTTGAAAGTAAAATTTGTAAGATTTGGTGATTATTTGTACACAGGGAGAGTGGGAGACAGGATGATTCCCAGATTTCTGGTCTGAATTATCAAATGGGTGATTGAGTTGTTTACTAAAAACAATGAACCAAAAGAGGCTTTGTGGGGCTGAGCATGGATTAAAGTCTGAGCATGCTGAATATTAAATTTTGAGTATGGATTAAGCTTTAGTTTGAGGTGTCTATAAAAACACCAAATAAAAATAAACAAAAGTAGATAGTCTAGGGCTAGAAGAGAGGAGTGGGTCAAAGACACAGATTCATGGAAAGCAGCTCTGGATTATATGTGGTAATTACAGCCATGGAAAGAGCATATAGAGAGAGGAGAGAAGATCGGCTAGAATGCCACCTGAGGAACTCAACCACTTAAAAGAGTCACGGAAGAGGAGAAGGAAAGCAGCAAGCAGAAAGGCAGGAGGGAGGCCAAGGGCAGAGAATGACTAGAGAAGAAAATTATCAATTTGCAGACAAAGATGCTGAAAAGTCAAATAAGATAAGGACTGAAAAATGTTACTTGGATTTAGGGTCACAGAAGTTATTGATGGTTATTATGGGAGCCAGTTGAATATAGGGTAAAGATTGATTTCAGAGTTAATAGGATGTAACCAAAGTATTTAGACAATTTTTTCTAAGGTGTTTGTAAAGAACTGAAGGAGCAGAAGTTGCTGCCATGAGGCTGTATCAGCCGTAAATACTTTATGACATATTCCTTTGAAACAACTTGCCTCTCAGATGTTTGACCTCAGTGGAAGCTGAACAGCTCTGACCAACACACGTTCCTTGTCTGGGCCTGGCCAGTCACTTGCCCCTAAGAGCACCAGGCCTTCTCTCTCAGCTACTTTAAACAGCCAAGCTGAGCAGTTACACCAGAGGATTTTTTGGCTTCTCTTGTCACTTCTGAACTTGCACGGATCACAATCACGGCTACACTAGCAGAGTCCAGTATGGATTCTGGCATCCCAGAGCATTGGACCACAAAGAGAGAAGAGAAATTCATTCCTCAAAGACCAGGCACTGCACAGTGGGAAACAAGAGCCAGACAGCCTTCAGGCAAATCTATTCCCTCACGTTCCTTCCTCCTTGGGACTACTAGGGACACATTTTCTTCTTGTAGCTTTTCCAGAGAAAGTGCACGAGTCAAACAGTTGTGTCTGATGAATAACCCTTCTGCAGATGAAAGAGCTAATAGTGAAGCAGTTTGAGAATACTCATTTTATGTTGCTTCATGCCTTCCCTGCCTCACTTTTCTTTTCAAATATGGCATCCAGACTTCACTTTTTTGTAACAGTGTTCCCGCCTGTGTGCTTGCTCAGTCATTTCAGTAGCCTCAGACTCTTTGCAACTGCATGGACTGTAACCCACCAGACTCCTCTGTCCATGGGATTCTCTAGGCAAAAATACTGGAATGGACTGCCATGCCCTCCTTCAGGGGATCTTCTCAGTCCAGCAATGGAACCTGGGTCTCTGGCATTGAGGGTGGATTCTTAATCACTGAGCCACTGGAGGAGCCCAGTAGGCTTCCTGGTTAATATTAAACTCAAGCTAATAAAAGGGTCCAGTGGGCCTTTCTTTTAAGATAGGGGAGATATAAGCATATTTAATCACTGAAGAAAAGGATCTTGTCAGAAAGAAAATGCTGAAAACGCAGGAGAAAGACTCATCATTGGGGTGTGGTTTTCAAGAACAGAGGCAACACAGGCTCCAGAGCACACATGGAAGCTGAAACTGAGTTTCATGGAGCTTTAAGTACGTGCCAGGCTCCCTTCTCAATGATAGGAATCTACTATCATAATTTTTCTAGTTCTCACACAATCTGTTGCAGCAATTTTCACCACCATCTTCAGATTGCAGATGAAGAAACTGAGGGACAGAACTACAGGGAATTTTTCCAAGTCACAGAGAATTTAAGTGGAGGAGACAAAACTATATTACAAGCATCTATTCCCAGAGCCAGTAGTCACTCAGTATGTTTTACTACTTCTTTTTTATTAGAAGATAATTTCCTTCATTGTGATTAGAAGAGAGGAAGAGAGGTTCACCACAATTGCAGACATGAAGGTGTTCATGATGGAAAGTCAAGGAGTTCCCATCAGTTTGCTCTACATCTACCAGTGGACTGCGTTATCACTAAGAATGAGCAGGAAATGGCTATGTTAGGAATTTGATAACAGTATACAAAATTAGAAATAATCACATCTCTAGCCTAGGTTATTGCAAGAACCTCTAACCCATTCATAACGCTTCTACCTTCATCTCTCACCAATGTACTCTCCATGTGGCAGCCAGGTGATCCTGTTAAACTCAGTTCAGATCATATTACTCTGCTCAAACTCACTAATGCCTTGTCTGGTTCAGATGAAGAACCCGGCAACAATGAAGACCGGTTGTCCGCCACATCACTTACATCTGCCCCTCCCAGGCTCCCAGTGTGAGATCTCCTCCTCTCTCCTCTGTTCGCTCAGCTCCTGACCTCCATGAAAGGGCAGCCATGGTCTCAGCGCAGGACCTTTGCACTCACTGCTTCCTCTACCTAGGATTCTCTTTCTCTGGACATTCAAGTGGGTAGTTCTTTTACATCTTTCAGGATTTGTTTGAAACTTGCCTCGCCTTTCCCAGTCACACTAAGATATCACCTATCCTGCCAACATTTCTTATCTCCACTTCTTTATTATTTTCTCCTTAACACTTACAGTTATATTATATCATATTATCGGAGAAGGCAATGGCACCCCACTCCAGTACTCTTGCCTGGAAAATCCCATGGAGGCGGAGCCTGGTGGGCTGCAGTCCATGGGGTCGCGAAGAGTCGGACAAGAATGAGCAACTTCACTTTCACTTTTCACTTTCACTTTTCACTTCCATGCATTGGAGAAGGAAATGGGAATCCACTCCAGTGTTCTTGCCTGGAGAATCAGGGGGGGGGGGGGGGGGGGGGGGGGGGGGGGGGGGGGCAGGGACAAGGACGAGACCACCCCATGCGGGAAAGGGGAACCACCCAGAGCGGGCCTGGTGGGCTGCCGTCTATGGGGTTGCACAGAGTTAGACATGACTGAAGCGACTTAGCAGCAGCAATATATCATATTATACACTTATTTTTTGTCTTGACTTTATTGCCTACTTTTCCCACTACAATGTAAATGTAAAAAAGGCAAAAAGGCGGAACTTCTAATCTGCTTATTTGTTCTTGTATCCTGTGCTAGTAGCTAACACAGTTTCTGGCTCACAGAAGTTCAATAAATATTTGTGGAATAAGTGAATTTTTACAGAGAGTGGAAGTCAGATGTTTATTAAAATGTACTAAGGGGGCTTCCCAGGTGGCTCAGTGGTAAAGAATCCACCTGCAAAGCAGGAGATGCAGGAAACTCCGGTTCGATCCTTGGGTCTGGAAGATCCCCTTACGGAGGAAATGGCAACCCACTCCAGTATTCTTACCTGAGAAATCCCATAGACAGAGGACCTTGGCGGCTACAGTCCATGGGGGTCACAAAGAGCTGAACACACTGAGCACGCACACATGAATACAGGAGCCAAATTGAGGGTAGTGACCGTGAGCATGCCATTTCCTTCTATAGCTGTCAATTTTGGATGATAGGCACAGAGAGACAGAGAGGGAGAGGGCTTTTCTTCCATCAGAATTTGTCTCAGAGATGTTTTTCTTGCCTGTTTTGTACTTTAGACAACATCTTAGATTTCTTTTAATGTCTTATGAAACTTTAGACAGACAAAAATGAAACATGAGTCACTTTTAGAAGACTTCTTAAAAATTGGACAAGAGTTAGTAATTGTTAGGTATCTGATAAATATTTTGAATGAAGGAAATTGTTTCTACATCCACATGGTGAGCTTCAGTTCAAGCTTTAAGTTGTACATCTGATTTTTTCCATCTGGGAAAATCTTGTATTTGTTGGCAGATCTGTGAATTTGCAGCTGAGATGTTCTCCCAGTCAGCATTTAACTCTGAAGGGTCACAGACCAGGTGTAGAGTACTGATATGCAAGTTAGTCCATTCCCATTTGATTTTCCACTCCGAAGAAATGGAGAAGATTGAGTCATTAAGTGATAAGAAACTTCCTAATTGTGACAAACAAGTCTTCTAATGCAGCCTTTAATCTCAGCTATAATCAAGAAGGCGGGAGATAAAGGAGACACTGTAAAGAGAATTTAAAGAAGGTACCATGATCTTCAACTGATTGGTGGCACTTATACAGGAAGAGTGATTTTTCAAATTTTGCTTGCCACAAGAAGCCTCCAAGGTGTGTACTAAATGCAGACTCCTGGGTCCACCTCCGGATCTAATGTGTAAGCATCTCTAAGGCTGGACCCTAGAGTCTTAATTTTAGGTAACTGCCCCAGCGGATTCTATTCCAAGTTGTCTACAAACTAAATACAAATAAACATCTTTGTAGAACAGAGCCCATAACAAAAGAAGGCAAAATTAGTTTCTAAAGAAAAGAAGTTACCAAATTAGTGAAAGTTAGACACTAAATCTCCAGTGACTTCTAACAGAAGGAAGCTTTATGTCTTTACAAAGTCTTTTTACTTTTGTTTTTAAACAAATGAATAATACTATTGCTTGATAATTTATTTTAAGTTTATAATTTAATCAAAACAGCAATTAGAAGAGAGAAAATGCTTACTAGAGTCAGGCAAGCTGAAGTCTAATAATAAGAACTAACAGCTGAGAGTCTGTCAGGGGATTAGGAAAACAAAAACTATTTCTAAAAGTGCACCAAAGCCCAGAAAGAATGGCAGTCTAGGACCTCTTTAAGAGGGACAAACAGGTCTCAATAGCTCCAGACGGTATCACCTCATTTCAAACTTGTAATGACTCTGAGTTACTAATGAAAGATTCAATCATTTTTAGTATTCTCTGAATATGACTTTGGGAAGTACAATGAGTCTTACAAAGAGTTAGACACATAAAAATAATACTGAATGTAGGTTAGAGTAAATTTCAGTTATTTGGAAAATTAACAGAAGTGGAAAATTTGATCCCTGGATAGACGATATACGTACACACTTTCCACGTTGATAGTGGTTAAAAATGCCCTTGTATTGGACCTGGGGCTGGCCTGGCATAGGAAGTAGTCTGGCGAGTAGTGTCATAATTTGTATTTATGGTGTTAGAAACTGAGGAAGGTTCTTGCTTGAGACAGCTCAGGGCACTGTGAGCCAGAGAGTAAAGCCACAACAGTGTGCACGCGAGCTTTGCTACTCCAAGGGCAGCCCCCAGATAAGCAGCTGAAATATCATCTGAAAACTTGTTAAAAGTATAGACTCTCCAATTCCACTTCAGACATCCTGAATCAGAACCTGTCGTTTGACAAGATTCCTGGGCACAATAAAGTTTGAAAAGTGCTACACTAACAAGAGCTGGGATTTCAATGTCAAGGGATGCAGCTGGTGTTGAAAGCTCTTAAAGACGAGACAGAAGTGATCAGGTTCACAGGTAGGAGGATAACTTACATGCTTTTTCTTAAAAAATATCTCACAGATTTATCTCAAAGTTTCTTCAAAATGTTTTTTAACACAAAGAAAAATGCACAAATCATGTGTACAACTCAATGAGTTTTAAAGCTATTTTAATGAGGCATTTATATGCAAAAAAATCCGTGGTAACTTTTGACAAATGTATACACCCAGGCGATTACCACTCTGACCAAAATAGAGATTGTATTCATCACCCCAAATTAATTTCCATCCCCAAAGGCAACTATTGTTCTAATCTCTACTGCCTTAATTTTACTAGTTCTTACACTATCATTATTATTATGTACTTTTTTGTATCTAGATCCTTTGCCTTAACATAATGCTTTTGACAACACTTCTATTGTTGCTCGTTTCAGTTACTTACTACTTTTTATTTATTCATTCCTGTGTGAATATACCTTGGGGCTTCCAAAATACCACAATGGCTCTTCCATCCTCCTGTTGATGGACAGTTGGGTTGAATACTGTATTTTGGCTTTTATAAATAAAACAGCTATAAAAATTTTTATACAAGTCTTTTATGGTCAATATTTTCTTTCTCTTGAGTAAATACATAGGTGTGGAATTTCTATTAACTAAGAAACTGCCAGTTTTCCAAAGTGGTTGTACCATGTTACGTCCTCAGCTACAATATACTAAAGTTTGGATTGCTCCACATGTTTGTCAGTGTTTAGCATGGTGTCTCCAGTCTTTTTAGTCACACGAAATGGTTGCAACTGTTCAGTGGTGTCTTGTGGCTTACTATGTATTTTCTTGTTGACAAATGATGTTGAGTATCTCTTTTTGTGTGTGCTTACCCCTCATCTATATTCTTTTGTGAGGAATCTGTCGAAATCTGTTGCAGATACATTTTCTAAAATAATGATAATAAAATTAGCCACAATAATATCTCCCATAACACATGTTTCTCATACAGTGCATTTTAGACACTCTGCCACTAGGCAGGTATGCCATTTCATCTTAAAAACAGGTGAAACTTAGCACCTGTCCTGGCTGATATAGTAAGGTGTAAGTGTTGCTATTCAACGTCACAGGTTAGATAATAGGAGGCTATGTATCTTACTTGGGTTTTCTGGGGATGCTCTCTCTTAAAACTCAGCCACTGTGCAGTTTGAAAACCCACACCACCACCTTGTGGAGAGCTCCCTATGGGTAGGAAGAGGCAGCACCAAGTCGCATCATGTGAATGTGCCATATTGGAAGCAGGTCATTTGGCCCCATTTGAATTGCCTTAGCTTCCCTGGTGGCTCAGATGGTAAAGAAACTGCTTGCAATGTAGGAGACCCAGGTTTGATACCAAGTGGGAAGAGAGAAAAGCTGTCTCTACTAAGATTGTAGATTTATGAGGAAAACAAATGATTGTTTCTGTTTGGAGCCATGAAGCTATAGAATGAAATGCTATGCAGCATTGGAATATATTTTAGTTGCTTTATAACAAAAAAATTAAACATGTCACAATGACTTTGTGATTAAATGGTGAGAAAAAAAAACAAAAGATATCATAAAATCCTAAAGACCTCAAAAATGGTATGGACCTCACAGAAGCAGAAGATATTAAGAAGAGGTGGCAAGAATACACAGAAGAACTGTACAAAATAGATCTTCACGACCCAGATAATCACGATGATGTGATCACTCATCTAGAGCCAGACATCCTGGAATGTGAAGTCAAGTGGGCCTAGGAAAGCATCACTACGAACAAAGCTAGTGGAGGTGATGGAATTCCAGTAGAGCTGTTTCAAATACTGGAAGATGATGCTGTGAAAGTGCTGCACTCAATATGCCAGCAAATTTGGACAACTCAGCAGTGGCCACAGGACTGGAAAAGTCAGTTTTCATTCCAATCCCAAAGAAAGGTAATGCCAAAGAATGCTCAAACTACCACACACTTGCACTCAATTCACATGCTAGTAAAGTAATGCTCAAAATTCTCCAAGCCAGGCTTCAGCAATATGTGAACCATGAACTTCCTGATGTTCAAGCTGGTTTTAGAAAAGGCAGAGAAACCAGAGATCAAATTGCCAACATCCACTGGATCATGGAAAAAGCAAGAGAGTTCAAGTAAAACATCTATTTCTGCTTTATTGACTATGCCAAAGACTTTTACTGTGTGGATCCAATAAACTATGGAAAATTCTGAAAGAGATGGGAATCCCAGACCACCTGACCTGCTTCTTGAGAACTCTGTATGCAGGTCAGGAAGCAACAGTTAGAACTGGACATGGAACAACAGACTGGTTCCAAATAGGAAAAGGAGTATGCCAAGGCTGTATATTGTCACCCTGCTTATTTAACTTATATGCAGAGTACATCATGAAAACGCTGGACTGGACAAAACACAAGCTGGAATCAAGATTGCTGGGAGAAATATCAATAACCTCAGATATGCAGATGACACCACCCTTATGGCAGAAACTGAAGAGGAACTAAAAAACCTCTTGATGAAAGTGAAAGAGGAGAGTGAAAAAAGTTGGCTTAAAGCTCAACATTCAGAAAACAAAGATCATGGCATCCGGTCCCATCACTTCATGGGAAATAGATGGGGAAACAGTGGAAACAGTGTCAGACTTTGTTTTTGGGGCTCCCAAAATCACTGCAGATGGTGACTGCAGCCATGAAATTTAAAGATGCTTACTCCTTGGAAGAAAACCTATGACCAACCTAGATAGCATATTCAAAAGAAGAGACATTACTTTGCCGACTAAGGTCCGTCTAGTCAAGGCTATGGTTTTCCAGTGGTCATGTATGGATGTGAGAGTTGGACTGTGAAGAAGGCTGAGCACCAAAGAATTGATGCTTTTGACCTGTGGTGTTGGGAAGACTCTTGAGAGTCCCTAGGACTGCAAGGAGATCCAACCAGTCCATTCTGAAGGAGCTCAGCCCTGGGATTTCTTTGGAGGTAATGATGCTAAAGCTGAAACTCCAATACTTTGGCCACTTGATGTGAAGAGTTGATTCATTGGAAAAGACTGTGATGCTGGGAGGGATTGTGGGCAGGAGGAGAAGGGTACGACCGAGGATGGCATCCGAGGTACTGGATGGCATGATGGACTCGATGGACATGAGTCTGAGTGAACTCCGGGGAGTTGGTGATGGACAGGGAGGCCTGGCATGCTGTGATTCATGGGGTCGCAAGGAGTCGGACACAACTGAGTGACTGCACTGAACTAAAAGACCTCAAACAGAAGCTTAAGAGAAGGCTGTCAGTGAAAGTTAAGACAATGTTGGAACCAGGAAGAAAGGGGACCCTTATAATTTATTGGTGAGATATGTGGCAATACTGGAAATTAAGGCAACACAATAAAAAGAAAATTTGCCAAGTTTACCAAATGAACTCCATGATCAGTTTATCAGGGGTCAGTGAACTTTTTCTTAAAGGGCCAACAAGTAAATATTTTCAGCTGTCTGGCTGTACCAGGAGCTCTGTCATAACTACTGAACTATTCCATTGTTGTGTGAAAGCAAACGGAAAATACATATACAAATGCGCATGACTGTGTTACAATAAAACTTTGTTTACAAGAATAGACATCATCTCATAGAACATACATACCTCATACAGCTAAAGAAATATCTAGGTGAGATATTGAAAAGGCCACTTTATGTATTCTTATTTGTGATAAAATGTAAGAAGAAAGGTGTTGAAGAATGACCTATTAACTGTAAAGAAGCCAGGACTTTCTGGATTTGAAAATAAAACTGTTCCTCATTCCCAGCCTCTCCAGATGGCAAAAAATACTCAAAGTAAGAAAAAAATTCCAGAGCAAAGATCTGACCCAGGTTGATACTTTAAGGTTCACTCAGGAACTCAAGAAGACCTAAGGGGATGCTTCATAAAATCTTTTAAGTAGAAAAAGTATGAAACAATGAGTTACAGACAAGCATTTTCAGTGAGCAGTGTCTGACCCTACACTCAGCTGGATCTCCAAATTCCTACTGGAACTAATGCTTGTCTCCAATTTTCTCTTATTTTGAAAGTGTCTATAGCAGTTATTCAGTTACTCTTTGCCTCTTTCACTAGTATATTTTGAATAGGGGTGATGGGAGTACAGGATGGGTAACTTGTTTCTTTACTTCCCAGATTTTCATATTGAAATGAACCCCATTTAGAAGTTAAGACAAATTCACCTTGCCTCCACCAATATCTCACTTAGATGGCAAAATCCTGGACTTCCGCACTGAGACTGATGAAGTAATGGATGAGATATGTATTAAAGGGCTTTTGAAGGGCATGAGTGTATTTCAAGGGCTTCCCAGGTGGCATTAGTGGTAAAGAACCTGCCCGCCAATGCAGGAGATGTAAGAGACGCAGCTTCCATCCCGAGTCAGGAAGATCCCGTGAAGGAGGGTTGGCAACCTTCTCCTGGGGTTGCCTGGAGAATCCCCATGGACAGAGGGGCCTGGTAGGCTATAGTCCAGAGGATCAGAAAGAGTCAGACATGACTGAAGCAACTTAGCACACGTGTACGCAGGAGTGTATTTCAGTTGGAAAGTAATACTAGTAATTTGTGTTTAGAGGGTTGACTTGGCAGATTTAAAACATCGTCCCAAAATTCATCAACACTACTTTCATTAGGTTCTATAGCTCCTTTCATTGAATCCAGGCTCTGTGACAGTTCGACCAATATGGCAGCAAACACATTGTGACATTTGGGAAAGAGTCTTGCACCTTCAGTCTTTCAACCCTTACTTAGTCACATAAAAATAGGCCTTGGGACCAAAATACCTCCTCACCAAACACCTCCTTCCTCATAGCTTGTGCTGCACTTTTCAATTTGGGTGAAAATCTCTGTCCCTGTTTCAGACTCCATGTGTACTCCTTTGTTCTGCTTAAACATGTCTTACAGCACCTGGTCAACCCCATTGCAATACCTGCCCTTTGCAGGAAGGGTATAGGATTCCCTTCTGCTTCAGCTCAAGAAGGATGTGTGCAGGCTAACTGCCCTGCACACAGTTCCAGGAAGAACCCACAGGCGGTGGGAGACAGACACCCACTCCTGGAGCAAGCTCTGTCTCTTCTCCAAATGACGTGACTGTCTTGTATTTTCCTTGGCAACTTCTATACAAAGATGTGGAGGGCAGAATTGTTCAAGATTCTACTCTAGATAATAGGCAACAGATGCCACTTGCTCACAATGCCAATTTTTTGAATAGACCTTAATAACCTGAAGCTTCCACATTCTCTTAGGATGCTTACTCTGGGAACCCAGCTGCTCTGCTACGACGAAGCCAAGCAGCCACATGGGCAGGACATGTGCAGCGTGTTATGCACAACAGTCTCTGATGAGATAGCTATCTCCATCCAAAAACAGCTTCCAGATATGTAAATAAGTGGGTCTTCAGATGATTTGTTCCATCCTCCAGGCACTGAGTTCCTCTCAGTCTTCACGCCGCTTGTGCTGTACCCCTGTAAAGCAGTTATATGCTGTCCCCTCTGAGTCTTGCTCAAATTACAGATTTGTGAGCAAAATATTACAAATGATAGTTTTGGTTTCAAGTCATTAAGCTTGGGGTGACTCATTACTCAGTGATAGAAAACTAGAACAAAGTATATTTTTAAATTGAATTGCTTGCTGTTTTGCAAATTGGTTTGCAGAAGACTTTTATATATTCAGGATACAAGACTTTGCTAGGTACATGTACTAAAAATATCTTTTCCCAGTCTATGACTTTCCTTTTCTTTCTTTTAATGTTAAGTTTGGTCAAGCAGGATTTAATTTTGATGTAGTACAGTTTATTTTGTTGTTGTTGTTGTTGTTTTAATTAGTAGTGTTTCTCTGTCATCTTGAAAGAAACTGTGCCTACACCAGGTTCATGAAGTATTTTTATTATTTTTAAGAAGTTTAATGGTTTAAACTTTTACATTTAAGTCTATAACTGACCTGAATTGGACTTGCATGTCTGTGTTCCATGAGACAAGTGTTTAAGTTTGTTTCTATGCATTAGCCAGATATTTAAGCAAAATTTACTAAAAAGATTTTTCTGTCTCAATTGAATTACCTTAGCACCTTTGCTAAAAAGCAAATAACTCTCCCTGTTCCACTGGTCACTTTGTTTTCCTGTTAGCATGATTAAAGTGGCCTGGTAGAAAGTCTTGAAACCAGATAGTGAAGTTATTACCATGTAGTTCTTCTTAAAAATTATTTTGGTTATCCAAGATGCTTTGTATTTCCGTAAACTTAAAATCAATTGTTAAATTTTGGCAAAAGAATCTATTGGGATGTTGATAGGAATTAAGTTGCATCTATAGGTCAATGGAGAGAATTGCTATTTTTCAACAGTTTTTCAGTCCCTGACCATAATTCATTTCTCTACTTATTCTCATAATTGTTTTGTATTTTTAATGTGCAGTGGTTTAACAACTTTCACTAAATTTAATCTTAAGTGTTTACATTTTTATGTTACTGTAAATGGGTTTTTGACTTTTCCTTCCAATGTATTGCTTCTAGTATTAAAAACACAGTTGATTTTGTATCCTGACTTTATTAAAATTATTTCTGAGTTCTGTAAGTTTTATTTTTTAATTTTTAAGATTTTGCATGTAAACAATTTTGGTACCTGTTAAAGAGAGTTTAAATTCTTTCCTTTAAACTTTATGATTAATATTTCTTTATCTTATTGCATTGATTAGAACCTCCAATACAACGTTGAAAGGAAATGGTGAGACCAAACACTCTTCCTCTATCTTCATGAGAAAACATTCTTTTCTTTTACAATTGAATAAGATGTGTTATAGGTATTTTTGCAGATGCGCAATATCAGGTTGAGGAAATTCCTTTGAATTCACCTTTGATGAATATGTTTTAAACTGTGTTTAGTGCTTTCCCTACACTTATTTAGGTATTTTTCCCTTTATTCTCTTTCGTATGGTGAACTACATGTCCTGATTTTTGACATGCATCTCTGAATTGTGAATTATTTATTTTATATATTGCTGAATTATTTTTGCTACTCTTAAAGATTTTTGTCACTATTTCATAAGATATAATGGACTCTATATTTTCTAGTGTATTAGTCAAGTGTTGGTAATAGAGCTAAGCACACGTCATTAAACAAGTTTGTATATGTTCCCTTTTCCTGTATTTTCCAGAAGAGTTTGGATAACACTGATATTATTTCTTCAATAAATGTTTGGTAGGAAACATCAATGAAACTGTCTGGATCTGAATTTCTTATGGTTAAAATTTTTACAAAAAAATTAATCTCATTAGTATTAAGAGATGTATCAAGCTGTTTACATTATTTCTCTTTCTATCAGTTTTGAAAAGTTGTGGGTTTTTTCCCAAGGAATTTATTTTATCAGGTTATCAGTTTTATTGACCTAAGTTATTCACAATATTTCTTTATTATTTGTCTAATGTTTATGGAACTTAAAGAGAAGGATAATCTCTCTTTTATCAGTAATTCATATGGTAATTTTATTTTCCCTCTTCTCAATCAATCCTGCTAGTACTTATTTTTATATTCTTAAAGAACTAATTTTCATATTTGTGAGTCATTAATTTCCTCTATTATTTCTTTTTTTTCTTCTTGATTTTGTCTGATGTACATTTTTATTCTCATTTCTTAAGATGGACACTTACAACACTGATTTTAAACTTTCCTTCATTTCTGAAGCTACATCCTACATATTTTGCATCTGTTTAACAATATTTTCAAACTCTTTGTGACTTCTAATTTGTCCTTTGAGTTATTGAGAAATATATATTCAAATTCAAAATACTTAAGGGAGTGTTTAATATCATGTTCAATTGTATTATTACTGGAATTTAGTTTTGCTGTGTGGAAGAGAGCACATTCTTAATGACTTCATTATTTTGAAATGTATTAGTATCTATTTCATGGTCCAGTGTATGATTTAATTTTGTGACCGTTTGAAGCCCACTTAAAGACAATGTGTGTGTCATAATTTGGGGGTAAAGTATTGTTCTATAAATGCCAGTTAGTTCAAAAATAATTGATAATGTTATAAAATCTATTTTTTCTGATTTTTTTATCCTAACAATTACTGAGTTGAATATTAAAATATCTATGATTTTGAATTTGTTTATATTTTTCTCCTTACGAATGTCAGTTTTGTAGGTAGATAATATTTCAATGTCTTCATGAAAAACGTATCATTTTATCATTATGCAATATCTCTATTTACAATATATTTCCTCATGCATTCATCTTGTCTATTGTCAATATAGCCACTCCAGTTTTTGTATACTAACTGGTTGTATAGTATATCTTTTTCTATCCTTTTATTTCAATATATCTGGATTTAAATTTAAAATGGATCTCTTAGACACATTTCATTATGTATTTTTCCTCATCTTATATTTTCTTAAATTTTTCAATAACTCAGTAAAACAAATATTATTCTAAACACTCTGTGAATCAGGAAACTGAGACGGAGAAAATTAAAGGTCTGTCCTACTCTTCAAACAATGATCTTCTAACTTTTAATACTGTGTTATTTGAATAAGATAACTAAAACAACTGGATTTACCAAAAGTGATTTGGGCTTAAAACAATAAACATAGGATAGGCTAGTGAAAAAATGCTTTGTGGTCTATTATCAATCTACTCTCTTCAGCTTCGATTATAATTCTTGCTGTTATCACAGCAAAATGGCCATTATACCTAACCTCTACCACCTTTTGTGCTCCAATTAATGTTTATAATATCTTTTTGGATATTCCTGTTTAGAAGCATTGTAGGTATTATAAATAGATAGTTACACTTAAAATCTCATGTGGTCCATAAAATCTATGTCATTTTTTGGCCACAAGGCATCAGGGTATTAGTTTCCCAATCAGGGATCAAATCCATGCACCACGGCAGTGGAAGCATTCAACAAGCGCTGGACTGCCAAAGAAGGACAAATCTACGTCTTTTTATTCTTTATTTTGAATGAATAAGTCAAGACTTACTTTTGTTTCTTATTTATTCCTTCTATAAATTAGTTCCATTTTCCCCCTTTCTAATTAAAATAGTTCTTGAACCCATTCCTGCTTCCCCAAAACACTAGATCTTACCTTCTTGGCTGTCAAATATTTAGCAAGGGTGTTATAATAGATCTACTTTCAGCCATTTCTCCTTCAAACATCACAGCAATAACCAGAGTTGTTCAACAACGTTCAATCAAATCTTAAATCCTTTTGCAGCTCTGACAAAAGAGAAAGAAGTTCATATTCTCAGCTCTCCATTGTTTGCATGATAAAGACTTTCTTCCTTTGGCAGAAATCAATTTTCACCATAGGTACACTTTCCCCTGGCAGCTGTCACAGTTTGATACATTTACTCTTCTTACTGATCAGGGTGTTCTCTCTCCCATCTCTTCACGACCATGAACTCCTATCCATCTATCTATCTATCTATCTAATTATCTAGCTAAGGAGCTGGCTATGTGTCTATCTATATGTCTGTTCTTTGGAGTCTCACTATAAATGTGATTTCCTTGTCAAGCTTTATCTAATTCCTCAGCTTCAGGCAGATTTAGTTGCTTCCTCCCTCACTGTTCCCTGTTATAATTCTTATACCGGTGATGCTTTTATTTACTCTCCCATCATTATTTTACCTTATTTTAACATTAATATCTGTAATATATGCTCCAGACATTGAATACCAGACCCATATTAATACCTATCACCATAATAATATTATAAAACAAAAGTTACTTTTTATATAGATATGTGATAAGCACACTTATTGGTAGAAGAGTGAAGATGATTAGACCATGCACTAATTGTATTGTCTGCACTGAACAGACAAATCCAGATTAATTTCCGAGTGAATTTATATCCACACCATACTGATAAATGATGTGCCAGAAATTCACGAGGGCACCAGCTATTTCACAGAAATTTATGTTCGTCTCACCTTCACACTGCAAATACCTTTTTGACATCTCCAACTATACTGTGAATTATTTGAGAGAAGAAAATCACCACTTTTATTCATACCTGTCTTTATTACCCTCCTGTACAGTGACTGGACTTTCCTGGTAGTTCAGACGGTGAAGCGTCTGCCTACAATGCCGGAGACCAGGGTTCCATCCCTGGATCTGAAAGATCCCCTGAAGAAGGCAATGGCACCCCACTCCAGTACTCTTGCCTGGAAAATCCCATGGACCGAGGAGCCTGGTAGGCTAGAGTCCATGGGGTCGCAGAGTCGGACACGGCTAAGCGACTTCACTTTCACTTTCACAGTGACTATCACCTAGGAGACTCCCATATTTTTAAACAACTTGCTACTATGGAGGCCACGACTGAAAAACTGTATGGAGTAAAACCATGAAAGGGTAGTGACTCTGCTTTAATAGTTTATTTTAGGGATGGGCCACTGCGTTGAATACACATGGTAGAATGAAGAAGCTTGGGAAATAAGACGGATCTATGCAAGGAATCTCATTAAATGTTTAATCAAGATTTCATGACCTATATAGGGAATTGAAAGACTCCCTGAGAAGTCATAAAAATTAATTTGGAGGAGAATTAAAAATGAAGGCTCACAGTGCTGTGTAAGTAATTTTGTGTCCCATAAAGCTCCCTAAATGTGTTTATGAGCTGAGCATCCTGTCTTGAGCTCATGAAATAGGAAACAATGCATCAGTCTTAGCATCTCTTGGTATTTGAAATGCTTGGAATTATTATCTCATACTCTTGGCTGTCTCAAAGGAAACAAAACAGAAGTGTATGTTTGGGTCAGGCTTTAATTTTCCAGAAGACTGAAAAATTCAATCACTATCTACCCAGACACAAATCTTGTCTTCTTTTTCCTCTAATCAGAAGGAGCTCATTCTTCTGGGCTTATGTCAACTTTAACGGGCAGTGTAGGAAGGTGATACCCCAAGTGTATTTCAGCATTCACTCCACATTTATTCTCTTTTCTGTCAGCTTTAATTCATGGTGGAGATCACTGTGTAAATTTCACCGGCTTGTTTTTCTTCCTTATTAATAGTGAGTAGGAATAATGAAATATTAACTAAGATTATAAAAATATAATACCTGTGACTCCACATTCAACTTCTTTAAATTATACCATTTTGGACTACAGAAAGCCTTACTTCAAAATACTAGACAAATGAATGTTAAGTTAAAATAAATATTATTATAATATTAAAGCTACAATGTATAGATGTAAAAAAATCATCATATTTAAAATTATTATTCACATAACTGATTATTGCACACATTTTGATAGCATAACCAAAATTTCAAAAGTCAACATGTGACATAAATGCTTAAAGAACAGTTAGCAAGAGTTAGATCTTTTAAAAATGCTTTAAAAAAATAAAAAATAAAATAAAATAAAAATTTAAAAAAAAATGCTTTAAAAGTTGACGATAAATGATTCCCAAAGGTTTTCATCCTTTTCTTTTCAAGCAAAAATATGTAGAGAAAAGCAAAGTAAGTTTTAATGTTTCAGTTAGGATGAGGCTCAAAGAAGCACACATCATAAATTAGAATTTATATCCAATTCTTATTTCTCAATAAATAAACAGTTATTTCCTATGAGAGATACTTCTAAGGAAGAAATGAGTTAGAGAGATTAAGACTCACAAATTTTCAGTTACAAAATACATGAGTCACAGGGATGAAATGTGGAGTGTGGGGAATACAGTCAATAATTCATAATATCTTTTTATGATGACAGATGATAACTAGACTTATTGTGGTGATGACTTTGAAGAATATAAAAATATTAAATCACTATGTTGTGTACCAAAAGCTAACATGGTGTAGGTTAATTATACGTCAAAAACAACAAATTTATATAAAGATAAAAACTTGTAGTTTCTCTAGGTGAAGGTTTGGGGCAGGAGGGGTAGTCAAAACGTACAAAATTTCAGATATCAGATAATATTTAGTACTAGGGATGTAATGGGAGAAGGCAATGGCATCCCACTCCAGTACTCTTGCCTGGAAACTCCCATGGACGGAGGAGCCTGATAGGCTGCAGTCCATGGGGTCGCTGAGTCAGACACGACTGAGAGACTTCACTATCACTTTTCACTTTCATGCATTGGAGAAGGAAATGGCAACCCACTCCAGTGTTCTTGTATGGAGAATCCCAGGGATGGCGCACCCCAATGGGCTGCCATCTGTGGGGTTGCACAGAGTCGGACTTAGCAGGGATGTAATGTGCAATGTGATAAATATAATTAACACTGCTACATGTTATATGTGAAACTTATTAAAATAGTAAATTGTAAGAGTTCTCATCACATTGTCAATTTTTCTTTTCTTTTTTAACTGTATGAGATGATGGTTGTTCATTAAACTTAATGCAGTAATCATTGCATTATGCTGTATACCTTAAACTTATACAGTCCTCTATGTCAATTATATCTCAGTAAACTGGAAAAAAATTGGATAAACAAAAAATAAATAAAATAAAGTGAATTAATACTGAGATCATGGCATCAGGTCTCATCACTTCATGGCAAATAGATGGGGAAAAAATGGAAACAGTGACACACTTTATTATCTTGGCCTCTAAAATCACTGTGGATGGTGTTGCAGCTATGAAATTAAAGATGCTTGCTCCTTGGAAGGAGCTTCCATGGTGGCTCAGCATTAAAGAATCTGCCTGCAATGCAGGAGCTGCAGGGGACTTGGGTTGATCCCTGGGTCAGGAAGATCCCCTGGAGGAGGGCATGACAACCCACCCCACTATTCACGCCTGGAAAATCTCATGGACAGAGGATCCTGGTGGGCTGCAGTCCATAGGGTCACAAGAGTCGGACACAGCTAGAGCAACTTAACACACATACACACATGCACACTCCTTGGAAGAAATGCTATGACAAACCTTGCCAGGGTATTTAAAAGCAGAGACATCACTTTCCTAATAAAGGTCTATACAGTCAAAGCTGTGGTTTTTCCAACAGTCATGTACGGATGTAAGAGCTGGATCAGAAAGAAGGCTGAGCATTGTGGTGCTGGAGAAGACTCTTGAGAGTCCCTTGGACTGCAAGGAGATCAAATCAGTAAATACTAAATGAAATCAACCCTGAATATTCATTGGAAGGACTGATGCTGAAGCTGAAGTTCCAATGCTTTGGTCACCAGATTCGAAGAGCTGACTCATTTGAAAAGTCCCTGATGCTGGGAAAGTTGAGGGCAGAAGAAGCAGATGACATAGTTCAGTGGCTTCACGGACTCAATGGACACGAGTTTAAGCAAACTCCAGGAGATAATGAAGGACAGGGAAGCCTGATGCACTGCAGTCCATGGGATCACAAAGAGTACAACACAACTCAGTGACTGAACACCAAACATATATATATATATATATATATATATATACACACACACACACACATACATATATATTCGTCTATGGATGCCAGAGCCTTTGACTGTGTGGATCACAATAAACTGTGGAAAATTCTGAAGGAGTTAGGAATACCAGACCACATGACCTGCCTCTTGAGAAATCTGTATACAGGTCAGAAAGCAACAATTCTAAATAGGAAAAGGAGTACATCAAGGCTGTATATTGTCACCCTGCTTATTTAACTTATATGCAGAGTACATCATGAGAAACACTGGGCTGGAAGAAACACAAACTGGAATCAAGATTTCTGGGAGAATTATCAATAACCTCAGATTTGCACATGACACCACCCTTATGGCAGAAAGTGAAGACCCTCTTGATGAAAGTGAAAGAGGAAAGTGAAAAAGTTGGCTTAAAGCTCAACATTCAGAAAACGAAGATCATGGCATCTGGTCCCATCAGTTCATGGGAAATAGTTGGGGAAACAGTGGAAACAGTGTCAGACTTTATTTTTCTGGGCTCCAAAATCGCTGCAGATGGTTACTGCAGCCATGAAATTAAAGATGCTTACTCCTTGGAAGGAAAATTATGACTAACCTAGATAGCATATTTAAAAGCAGAGATATTACTTTCCCAACAAAGGTCCATCTAGTCAAGGCTATGGTTTTTCCAGTGGTCATGTATGGATGTGAGAGTTGGACTGTGAAGAAAGCTGAGTGCCAAAGAATTGATGTTTTTGAACTGTGATGCTGGAGAAGACACTTGAGAGTCCCTTGGACTGCAAGGAGATCCAACCAGTCCATCCTAAAGGAGATCAGTCCTGAGTGTTCATTGGAAGGACTGATGCTGAGACTGAAACTCCAGTACTGTGGCCATCTCATGCGAAGAGTTGACTCAATGGAAAAGACTCTGATGCTGGGAGGGATTGGGGGCAGGAAAAGAAGGGGACGACAGAGGATGAGGTGACTGGATGGCATCACCAACTCAATGCACATGAATTTGGGTGAACTCCGGGAGTTGGTGAACTCCGGGAGTTGTTGATGGACAGGGAGGCCTGGCATGCTGCGATTCATGGGGTCGCAAAGTGTCTGACACTACTGAATGACTGAACTGACTGAACTGAACTGATGGACACTTAGACTGTTTTCATGTCTTGGCTATAGTAAATAATGCTGCTGTAAGCATAGAGATGCAGATACCTTTTCAAATTAGTGTTTTCATTTATTTTGATACATTCTGAGAAGTAGAATTGCTGGATTATATGGTGGTTCTATTTTTAATTTTTTGAGAAACTTCAAACTTTTTCCCATAGTGGCAACACCAATTTATAATCTCACCAACAGTGCTCAAAGGTTTCCAGAAAAGAAAGCTTTATATGTGGAACTGAGCTGATTAGACAGGGTGGCATGCTGGCACAAGTTAAGAAGAATCAGTTCAGTTCAGTCCAGTCACTCAGTCGTGTCTGACTTTTTGTGACCCCATGAACCGCAACATGCCAGGTCTCCGTGTCCATCACCAACTCCTGGAGTCCACCCAAACCCGTCCATTGAGTCGGTGATGCCATCCAACCATCTCATCCTCTGTCATTCCCTTCTCCTGCCCTCAATCTTTCCCAGCTTCAGGGTCTTTTCCAATGAGTCAGCTCTTCGCATCAGCTGGCCAAAGTATTAGAGTTTCAGCCTCTAATTTTCTCATCCTTGCTCAGCAGTCGTTACTGTTGTCTTAGACTAGAGGGCTCTGTTCTGTCTATCTGAATTTCAGTTTCTACCTATAGTATGAATGAACACTGTGGTGTTTTCCCCACAGATGAACTCTAGCTTGGTTTATTACAAGCAAAACTATATAATGAACTTTAGCTGCTCATCTGATCCCCACCTGACGGCCAGCCCTGAAATTTGGGTGGATCATGGTGGTGTCACTTCAGCCTGACCCAGCATCTTCTTGCTGACATTTTTAGATAAGAATCTCACAGAGCTCACAACCAAATCTCATTCAAGTTATAGTAGCATTCCACTGTAGGGAAAATCATGAGGTTATTGTGCTAGCATGGATTTGGAAGGTATTTGAATGAAAAATAAAGGACAGGAGAAAAAAGCACTAGCAGCTGCTATTTTAGAAGCTAACAGATGAGCTAGTTAATTTGGACAATGCAATCAAAATATAGGGATACAAAAATGTAACTAATATGTAAGAGATGCAGCAGTGTATTGAAGTACTTATACATAAAGACATCTTTTAGAATCATCATTCCATTTAAAGTTGAAAACCTGATACATCATTGACTCATCTCACTAACAAATTCATTTTCTAGACAGTGATGGAAACAACTATGGGGATTGTTACTTTGAAAATAATTTCAAAAAATGAAGATCTGACTTTTAGTGTATAAACACTGGCATAAAATCAAAGGGAGGATACATACAGGGTATGGTCTGATGTGTGCATTGGGCTTTAGAAAAGCAGCCGTAAAACCTTCACGAAAAACAGGAGTCTCTGTTCAGTAACATAAAAGAAGAGGGGAATTCAAAAGGATATGAATCTGTAAGAAAACAAATTCTGACAAGTCAATCATAAATAATCCCCTGAATAAGGAAAAGGAGGTGACTTCTAAAGAAATCAGTGTAGCTCTACAGGGAGTTATCTAAGAATGCAACATTATGCAAGAAAAGGCACAACTTAAAGGAAGACTATAAAGAAGTATTCTAGCCAGGAAATTCATTGCAAAAATATTAAATAAAACCCAGAATAAGTTAGAGTTTGTGAAATATACTGAGGACAACAAAAAGGCCTGTTTTTTTGTTTTATATGAAAACTGATCGTAAAGAAAGGATTAGTCTTGGGCATGATGTTGTGGTGTTAAAAGGGAGAAAGGAGAAGTCAACAGTTATTTTACTTCTACTTTCCATATGAAAGAAAATGATCCTCAAAGTGTACAGGGTAGAACTTCTCTAAGAACAAGTCAGGCTCAAGGCAGGCAAGGAAGAAGAAATTAGACCTATGTTTATGGACAACTACTTTACTAAAAAATTACTTTTTGGAAATTTATTACACATTCTGTTAAGACTCTGGGCATATAGTAAATTGAATATATAACAGCTTTGATCACACAAAATTTTATATACACATCTCATGCACTTCTAGAAATTTAAGAGGTATCGTTACTTTAAAAGAGGAACTATCAAGGCTAAGAGACAGTCATTAAACTGTTCAGAGATGTTCCATGTATTTAATGGAGACACTGAGGTGAGGACGTAACCTGGTCTGACATTAGAAGTCATGTATTTTCTCCTTTCTATCCAATGATTCTCTCTTAAGTAGAGAGTGAAAGTTCATATAAGTTATATCTAGAATGCAAAAGTAACTGCAGGCATAGTTGTAGAATACCAGTTTTCATTCCATGAAATATAGCAAGTCCTATGATACTGCAGAAGTACAAATACCTTGATCATTCAAAGGGGAAACATATCTATATATTTTTTTCAGAAACTATAAATAGGCAAATTCAATGTAGATTTTAAAATGGAATTTTCTCCAATGGTGTATCAGTCAGTCAGTCAGTTCAGTCACGCAGCTGTGTCTGACTCTTTGAGACCTCATGGACTGCAGCATGCCAGGCTTCCCTGTCCACCACCAGTGATGTATAAACACTTAAAAATGAGTAGTAATCATGAGGTGGCTGTGTGATTTCCAAAAATACATATCATATTTAATTTTTAAATGATTTCAGAAAAGTATTTGCCCACATATCTCAAATATTTCACACAACTATTTCTGATATCTTAATGTTTAATGATTCAAGTAGATTTATGTGTTGTTGGTGGAAAATTATCTTAAAAGATCATGGGAAATAAAAGTCTTTGGTGATATGGCATAGGGCCTCTGTTGTTGCCCTTCTTTTAATATGTTTTAACTTTCCAGGTGGCTCGGTGGTAAAGAATATGCCTGCACTGTGCAGCTGCAGGAGGGATGGGTTCCATCCTTGGGTTGGGAAGATCCCCTGGAGAAGGGCATGGCAACCCACTCCAGTATTCTTGCCTGGAGAATCCCATGGACAAAGGGACCCTGATGGATCCCAGTTCATAGGGTCACAAAGAGCTGGGCACGACTGAAGCAACCGAGCATACAGCACAATCTACGTCATAAGTGAAGACACAGAAGCATATGTAGAAAAAAACTTGATGCAGAAAATTATGAAGAACAGGTAATGTACTGGGTTCTAAATGAAAATGCAACAAAAGTTTGATAGGCCAAATACACAACATGAAATTTCACAGAGATATAAAAGCTTACCCTGAGTTTAAAAATTCATTGCTAACAAAGATTTGTGGCTTAACAATCCATCATGTGAAAAAAATTATGTCCCAGAAGATTTTAATTCTCACAAATCCAATTGTAGAAAACAATATAAAGTAGCTTTTATATGGCCATCTCAGCCTCATTTCTATTCAGTGGCACGACCAAACAAAATATATTTTAAGTGAGACATTGACATAATAAAGCTCACCCAAAAGAGATAGATACAAAGACTGAGAAGATTGGTGAATATTTTAACTGCTCTGCCTCGCTGTGGGTCTGGCTGTCAGTCAATATGCATGAATTGATGAACCATGGACAGAGTGTAACATGAGGCATAGATAAAGGGACAAAAAGTTTCTTGTGTAACATGAGGCATAGATAAAGGAACAGAAAAGTTTCATCTAAAGAAAAGAGGGTTTAAGAGACTGATAACAGCTGCCTGCAAGTAAAAGAGGGTCTATTATGTAAAAAGATGAGTGAGATTATTTATCTAGTAGTTTCAGAGGAAATTAGACTTTTTTCTGTAATAAGATGAAATCTTTAAAATGAGTAGAGGTATACAAAAATGAAATGATAACCTTTTGAGAGTCCCTTGGACAGCAAGGAGATGAAGCTAGTCAATCCAAATGGAAATCAACCCTGAATAGTCATTGGAAGGACTGATGCTGGAACTGCAGCTCCAATACTATGGCCTCCTGATGCCAAGAGCCAACTCATTGGAAAGGACCTAACGCTGGGAAAGACTGAAGGCGAAAGGAGAAGAGGGTAGCAGAGGATGAGATGGTTAGATAGCATCACCAACTCAATGGACATGAATTTGAGCAACTTCGAGGGACAGAGGACAGGGAAGCCTGGCGAACTGCAGACCATGGGGTCGCAAAGAGTTGGACACAACTTAGTGACTGAACAACAAAACAGCCTTTCTGAGTGTGGGCTCTCTATTGATGAAGGTATTAAGAAGATACAGCGTCATTCAATTAAAGGAAAGTGATGGCTGGGTATCTGCTGAAACAACTCTAATGGGAAATCTTTCTGATTGTATGTAAAAATATGGCTGGATTTTTTTTTCTTTATTGTCTTGTGATGTTTCTTATTTTTGTATTTTCAGTCAGTTCAGACACTGAGTCCAACTCTTTGAACTCCATGGAATGCAGCACTCCAGGCTTTCCTGTCCATCACCAACTCCTGGAGCTTGCTCAAGCTCATGTCCATCAAGTCAGTGATGCCATCCAACCAACTTATACTCTGTCATCCCCTTCTCCTCTTGCCTTCAATCTTTCCTAGCATCAGGATCTTTTCTAAGGAGTCAGTTCTTCACATCAGGTGGCCAAAGTATTGGAGCTTCAGCTTTAGCATCAGTCCTTCCAATGAATATTCAGGACTGATTTCCTTTAGGATTGACTAGTTTGCAGTCCAAAGGACTCTCAAGAGTCATCTCCAGAACCGTAGTTCAAAAGCAATATTCTTTGGTGCTCAGCTATTTTAATGGTCCAACTCTCACATCCATTCATGATGACTGGAAAACCGTAGTTTGACTAGATGGACCTTTGTTGGCAAAGTAATGTCTCTGCTTTGTAATATGCTGTCTAGGTTGGTCATAACTTTTCTTTCAAGGAGTAAGCATCTTTGAATTTCATGGCTGCAATCACCATCTGAAGCAATTTTGGAGCCCAAAGATGAAGTTTGTCACTGTTTCCATTGTTTCCCCATTTATTTGGCATGAAGTGATGGGACCAGATGCCATGATCTTAGTTTTTTGAATGTTAAGTTTTAAGCCAGATTTCTCACTCTTCTTTCACTTTCATCAAGAGACTTTTTAGTTTCTCTTCGCTTCTGCCTTAAGAAGTGAAGTAGTGTTGCCTGCATATCTGAGGTTATTGATACTTCTCCCAGCAATCTTGATTCCCACTTGTGCTTCATTTCGCATGATGTATTCTGCATATAAGTTACATAAGCAGGGTGACAATATACCACCTTGATGTATTCCATTCCCAATTCTGAGCCAGTCCATTGTTCCATGTCCAACTCTCACCATTTTGTAGCTTACTAGTCCTAAATTTGGGCTGACCTGGTGGCTTGGTGGCAAAGAATCCAACTGCCAAAGCAGGAGGCGTAGGTTCAATCCCCGGGTCAGGAAGATTCCTTAGAGAAGGAAATGGCAAGCCACTCCAGTATCCTTGCCTGGAAAATTCCAAGGACAGAGGAACCTGGCAGGCTACCACCCATGGAGTCTCAAAGAGCCAGACACGACTTAGCGACTAAATAACAATAGTTCTTAAAGTTATAGACCTGAAAGTTAATAAGCCTGTTTAGTACTAAAATTATTCAGGACGAAAATGTTTCATCTAAAGAACACTGGATTTAGTGATTAGACCATCTTCAGTACAAAAAATGTTACTTTTTCAGTTTATAATTGAGTAATCAGTAAATCAGCAATCTTAATAAGTTAGGAACCTCCATGATGCCTTCTCAGGTAGATCAGTGGGTAAAGAATCTGCCTATAATGCAGGAGATGCTGGTTTGATCCCTTGGTCAGGAAGATAATGGCAACCCACTCTAGCATTCTTGCCTGGAAAATTCCATGGACAGAGGAACCTGCGTGCTATAGCCCAGGGGGTCATAAAGAGTTGGACACAGCTGAGCACACACACATATAAGATGCATTCAATTTCACTAAAATGTAATTCAGTCCTAAGATAGGTAATATTTTTATTATAAATTCATTTATTTTATTTGGAGGTTAATTATTTTACAATATTGTATTGATTTTGCCATACATCAACATGAATCTGCCACAGGTATACACGTGTTCCCTATCTTGAACCCCCCCTCCCTTCTCCCTCCCCATACCATCCCTCTTGGTCATCCCAGTGCACCAGCCCCAAGCATCCAGTATCATGCATTGAACCTGGACTGGTGATTTTTTTCATATATGATATTATACATGTTTCAATGCCATTCTCCCAAATCATCCCACCCTCTCCCTCTCCCACAGAGTCCAAAAGACTGTTCTATACATCTGTGTCTCTTTTGCTCTCTTGCATACAGGGTTACCATCTTTCTAAATTCCATATATATGTGTTAGCATACTGTATTGGTGTTTTTCTTTCTGGCTTACTTCACTCTGTATAATAGGCTCCAGTTTCATCCACCTCATTAGAACTGATTCAAATGTATTCTTTTTAATGGCTGCATAATACTCCATTGTGTATATGTACCACAGCTTTCTTATCCATTCATCTGCCAATGGACATCTAGGTTGCGTCCATGTCTTGGCTATTATAAACAGTACTGCGATGAACATTGGAGTACACATGTCTCTTTCAATTCTGGCTTCCTTGGTGTGTATGCCCAGCAGCAGGATTGCTGGGTCATAAGGTGTGGGGCCCTAAATGGGAAACCTTAAAAACCAAGAGGCTAGCTTTGCGGTCGAAAACCTAAGATGGCGCCTGGCGGAAGAGATGGGGGCAGGGTCTATGTTGTCTGTCAAAGTTTTTAATTGGCTCTCTTGATTTCTGTGCACATAGACAGTGTGTGATCTCTATAGACTCCTGTTATAATGAAGGTGACAATTTGACCTTTAACGTGATTGGTGCAACTATGGAAAGTCCCTCCTAAAACCCTCCTGTTTCTCTATATAAGTTGGGAGTTTGCAACAATAAACCGGAACTGCTTCGACGGAACCCCTGTCGCGTCTGATTGTCTCTCGCTCGCCGAGGGGCTGGGTTGGCGGACAGCAGGCTCACCTCTCCTCGGGAACCCCTCGGCTTTGCTGAGGGAAGTTCCACTGCCTCCACTCTTTCTGCGGAGCGCCCCGCAATAAGGTAGTTCTGTTTCCAGTTTTTTAAGGAATCTCCACACTGTTCTCCATAGTGGCTGTACTAGTTTGCATTCCCACCAACAGTGTAAGAGGGTTCCCTTTTCTCCACACCCTCTCCAGCATTTATTGCTTGTAGACTTTTGGATTGCCTCCATTCTGACTGGTGTGGAATGGTACCTCATTGTGGTTTTCATTTGCATTTCTCTGATAATGAGTGATGTTGAGCATCTTATCATGTGTTTGTTAGCCATCTGTATGTCTTCTTTGGAGAAATGTCTATTTAATTCTTTGGCCCATTTTTTGATTGGGTCATTTATTTTTCTGGAATTGAGCTGCAGGAGTTGCTTCCAAAGCAATCTATAGATTCAATGCAATCCCTATCAAGCTACCAACAGTATTTTTCACAGAGCTAGAACAAATAATTTCACAATTTGTATGGAAATACAAAAAACCTCGAATAGCCAAAGCAATCTTGAGAAAGAAGAATGGAACTGGAGGAATCAACCTGCCTGGCTTCAGGCTCTACTACAAAGCCACAGTCACCAAGACAGTATGGTACTGGCACAAAGACAGAAATATAGATCAATGGAACAAAATAGAAAGCCCAGAGATAAATCCACCACCTATGGATACCATATCTTTGACAAAGGAGGCAAAAATATACAATGGAGGAAAGACAATCTCTTTAACAAGTGGTGCTGGGAAAACTGGTCAACCACGTGTAAAAGAATGAAACTAGAACACTTTCTAACACCACACACAAAAATAAACTCAAAATGGATTAAAGATCTAAACATAAGACCAGAAACTATAAAACTCCTAGAGGAGAACATAGGCAAAACACTCTCTGACATACATCACAGCAGGATCCTCTATGACCCACCTCCCAGAATATTGGAAATAAAAGCAAAAATAAGCAAATGGGACCTAATTAAATTTAAAAGTTTCTGCACAACAAAGGAAATTATAAGCGAGGTGAAAAGACAGCCTTCAGAATGGGAGAAAATAATAGCAAATGAAGCAAGTGACAAGCAATTCATCTCAAACGTTTATAAGATAGATACTGTTGATTGAAAGTGAAAGTTACAAGCAATGAGATCCCACTTTGAGAGAAGTCCAGTGTCACAATGTGCTTCTGTGACTTCTAGAGCTTCTAGAAGGCCTGCTGTGGCCTTACCATGCCATACCAGCTCCCTTTGCTTGCCTTTCACAGCCTTTATTGCAGGTTGTAATTGTCAGTAACTTTTTCCTTTGCCCCTCTTCTCCAAGGGTCTGTGAGCTCTATGGGGGCAGAGGTTCCTTCTTATCCACTAAAAGATCCCTGAGCCCCTCACAAAGAGGTTCATCCTAAGTTCAATAACCATTTGTTGACTAAATTGCATGAGTAAAGTGTGAAATCCTCACTGTTTTAAGTATCATATTTTACATACAGAATTTATTTTTGGAGAGGCTTGGTGAAGACTTTACAGAAAGATGCTGAAAAATATATACCTCACTGGCAGTGAAGCCATTTAAAGATCTGATCTTAAAACTGTCACTTATTTTCTAACAACTGGAGTATTCTCTATTACTATACTATTATATACCTACTGCTCAGATTTTTAGCCTTCATTTTATTGTGATTATCAAAATTGCTTAAATATCTCTTAGAAGACAGTGGCAACCACTGTATAAAGAAAAAATAAATACTTATTCATCAATTCAACAAACATCTGCTAACAGATGATGTGCTAAAATGATGAAAATGGAAACATGAATGGCATGCAGTATTTGCTTTTGGAAGTTTTCAGTGAAGTTGAAGAGGCAAATGTATAAATAGATTTATATACCATAATAACAGCATATGAACAAAAGTTGGTGCATTGAAGAGCATTTATATAATAGATAAGGTAAGGTAGATATATCAGGATATATTAAATAAGTCAACACATTTAAGGAGGAATTAACTGATACAAGTGGCCTTCCCTGGTGGCTTAGTGGTTAAAGAATCTGCCTGCCAATGCAGGAGGTACAGGTTTGACCCCCAGATCAGCAAGATCCCCTGGAGAAGGAAATGGCAACCCACTTCCCAAGCTTCTTGCTTGGGAAGCCCATGGAGAGAGAAGCCTGGAGGGCTACAGTTCAAGGGGTTGCTAAAGAGTCAGATATGACTAAACAATGACAAGAAATGTAAGCAGTAGTTGAAGAGTGGAGGAACATAAAGGATTTCCATCATGTATCTCAAATCCGTGGAGTAAATTATTGAGCTTACTCAGAGCCGGAGGAGCAGAGAATAACATGTAATGAAATGATGAATAAGGGCTAACTTACTACTGCCCTTTGAAGAGTGCTTTGCTGAGCACTAAGCTTATGAACCCTATGCTATCACCATTTTTCAGATGAAAAACCAAAGCTGAGATTAGTCCAGATTTCCTAGCTAGTGAATGATAAACTAGAACTGCAGACCACCATCTAATACCTAGTATTTTTCACTCATATGAAAAAAAAAAGGTTTTCAGACACGATTAATTCATTGAAATGAATATTCCATGCACTTACCTCTTTTCCGTAAAATTACTTTGAATTCAAGGATTTTATGCATAAAAACACTACCTAAATGTGACATAAATTTTATATAACCACATTAATTCTACACAGAAACATAGTCCTCTGCCTTCTTCATCCTTTTCCTTATCTATCTGCAAAATGACTTAGCAACATTATTCACATTGGAAGCATACAGCAGTTGCTAGCATTAGCAAGAAAACCTATCTTCAAGGTCTTTTTATTTCTTAAAAGAAATGGACTGAGTAGATGAATGGTTTAGTTTCTTTTCATCATTGTGATGGTATTCTGAATTGATGGCCATGACAGATCTGTTCTTTACTCTAGAAAATAATGACATTTTCAGGGTAAGTTTCTGTCATATACTGATTACCTGGACGGAGATTAAAAAAAAAAAAGTAATCTTAATTATAAGTCTACCTTCTCTGAATTCAGAAGAATATTTGTAGGAAATTTTGACTGGAATCATAGCAAACTCCAAACCTTCTTTTCCTGTTAAAATTTCCATTTCTGAATTTTTGAATCTCTTACCAGGAAGGTTTGGAGTTTATAAACACAAGTTAAAATGAAATAGAAATAACTTATGCACTTTAATATTTAATGCCAGAGTTTTAGCATTCATGTTAACTTGAGCTTTAAAGTTAGACAGTGATTTTCGCTTTCTGCTTTCACAAATTAACATTGTAACTATGAACAAGTTATTTAAAATTTCTATACTTCAGTATCCTTATCTGCAAATGGAGACATCAAAAGATTTTGGTTATATTAAACGGGTGAGGTGATTTAATATAATGATTAACACAGTGAGCTATATTATATTATCTATTGTTATTAGGTTCCAGAAAAATACAGTTTTCAAAAATCAAGAGACAGCTTCATCTTAAGTTTGTAAAAAATGTTGAAAGATTCAGTTAATTTTGTGGATTAAATTGTCTAGAGCTTCATTGCTGCTGCTGCTAAGTCACTTCAGTCGTGTCCGACTCTGTGCAACCCCATAGACAGCAGCCCATCAGGCTCCCTCCATCCCTGGGATTCTTCAGGCAAGAACACTGGAGTGGGTTGCCATTTCCTTCTCCAATGCAAGAAAGTGAAAAGTGAAAGTGAAGTCACTCAGTCATGTCTGACTCTTAGCCGACCCCATGGACTGCAGCCTACCAGGCTCCTCCATTCATGGGCTTTTCCAGGCAAGAGTACTGGAGTGGGGTAGAGACTGAAATATACAACATGAATTTGCCTTTTCTAGTTTGGTTCCTTAAATAATTTTAACTTTTTGAATGATAACATTCATTCATAGCTCAAAATTTTAAATCTAGAGCAATTACAATGTATTTATTTTATTGAAAAAGAAGCTGAAAAATAAAAACTGAAGAACTTTTCATGGTAGCATGAATTAGAAACTAACAACAAATTTCATTAAAGTTTAATTTCTTGGTGGAATAATAATTACGCATGTTAGAAATCATATATTTAGTACAAATTCTGGTTTTTAGCTTTATAGAAAAATGTGTCCACATTTGGAATTTTCATTTAAAATGATATTCAGCTTATATCTGACATTTCCAGAATTACATAATCAGTCTACTCAGTATTGTATTTCTTATACTGAGTACCTGGAATGGATGATTTTTAACACCATCTACTATGCAAAAAATTATATTCAGTAACATTCATGAAATGAAGTAAATTTTAATAATGCATAAAGAGAACCATAAATGTAAAAATGTTAATTGAACTTTGTATATGTAATTATGCAAAAAGAAACAAATTAATCAAATGTTATAGAAAGAAAACACCAGTTAGTCCTTTTAATTGCATTAAGCATTTTTGAGATAGAAAAGTAACACATAAAAATAAGCATTTCCAAAGAGAAAATTCTGCACAATTAAGATAATAATTTGCAAATGGAATGACGAACTGAAGTAACTGAAGTTCTGTATCCTTGACTAAATAGTCAGTGGGATCATGTTTATCAGGTATAATGCTTAAACATAGTGATTGGAGCACCACAGACACTGGATAATCCAACCTAGTGCTGTGCTGGTGGAGGCTCACACCGGTGCAGAGGCTACTGTGGGCAGCTCTTCCCAATTTCGTGGTCATTGACATGACATTGGCATCTTGAGATTAGTCATAGAAGGTGTCGCTGCTGCTAAGTCGCTTCAGTCGTGTCCGACTCTGTGCAACCCCATAGACGGAAGCCCACTAGGCTCCCCCATCCCTGGGATTCTCCAGGCAAGAACACTGGAGTGGGTTGCCATTTCCTTCTCCAATGCATGAAAGTGAAAAGTGAAAGTGAAGTCGCTCAGTCGTGTCTGACTCTTAGCGGCCCCATGGACTACAGCCTAGCAGGCTCCTCCGTCCATGGGATTTTCCAGGCAAGAGTACTGGAGTGGAGTGCCATTGCCTTCTCCAAGAAGGTGTAGTAGATACCAAAGAAATAAGATTATTTCTTCAGGAATCCAATTGTAACACACTTACCAGTACATCACAGATCAAACTGTGAGCACAGACAATTTCAGAACTTTGAAAAGTAACTGTCAACTGTCTGTAATAAGTCGTAAAGTTGGGAACCAACTGTATAACTAGGAGTCCATTGAATTAATTTTTACACAGATAACAACGTAACTGGAGAAACTGTTTAAAACTTAGATGGACAAAAAGTGATTTAGATTGTTGGCACATGGTGATAAAAACAGACTGATCTCAAATGTTATTTTATTATTGAGCTAACTTTTACTTTTAAAGCCAACTTGCCTGACATAACTTATTTGCATATATTCAAAGTGCAAAATTCAATAAATGCTAACAGTTGCATACTCTGAATTACAACCATCATCAATTTTAAAAAAATTCCCATGCCCCCCCAAATTCTTCTTGCCCCGTTCCACAGATATTTCCTATCATACCCAGCTGTAGACAACAACTGATAACTGATATGGCTTTCGTCCCTGCAGATTAACTTGCATTTTTCTAGACTTTCAAATATATTAAGTTATATACCATGCATGCTTTTTATCTAGTTTTTCTTTTTCCACTCAGTGTGTTACATTTATCAGTAAGTCAGTTCTTTTCATTGCCAAGCAAATTTCCACTGAATGCAAGTATCACATTTTGGCTATTCACTCACATATTGATGGGCATTCAGATACGTTTAATTTTGATATATGTTTTCATTTCTTTTTATTCCTAAATTATTAGGAATGGAATGCCTAGGTTTTACAATAGGTTCCTGTTTGGCTCTCTTAAAGTGAAGAGTTCTCTCAAGTATTGTAAGTGTGCCATTTTACCTTGTATTCAGCAGTATAGGAGAATTTAGCTGCAATTCATGCTCATCAACATTCAGTAGGATGGGGCAGTTCATTCTCTCTCAGCAATCAAAGTAAAAGTCTCATATACCTTACTGGACCTGCCTGAATCACACAGCTTTCTCCAAACCATGACTGAACTTCTATTTAACCAGATCTGTACCACAGGTCAGTGTTGAGGCTGGAATTTGAGCCAGCTTCACCATAACCCATATGCTAAGGGTGGGGACAAAATGCAGTGGTTCCCCAGAGGAAAACTGGGCACCATTAGGGAAGGCTGAATGGGTTCCTGGAGGCCAAAGATCAATATAATTCTTCTACATAATTCCGTTAGGTATAGAAAACTTTGTTAAGTTTTAATTCTGTTCAGAAATAACAGCTTTTTAAACTTAGATATGTACAATTAGAGAAAAATTTTATTTTCAGTTGGAATAATAGTGCAATGAAACATAGTAACTAATAAACATATGCTCAGGGCATTTAGTAAAGAAGCTGATGAGTGGGTGTTGGGAAAACATATTAAGTTCATTGCTTTCCTTTTTTTTTCTTTTTCTTTTTTTTTTTTTTGTTTGAAATTCATGGAAATCTGTCAATAACACAACTGAGTGTACTTGCTGAACACAGATGGTTGTGTTCTCTTGCTTGGTAGCATAGAAAGCTGGAGAAGGAGGTGCAGATGGCCAGATGGGGAAGGTTTTAGAAATATGTGTGAGGTCAATAATAACTTTAGAGATCACAAAATTTATGCAAACCTAAAACTTTTAGAATGTTTGTTAACCTGAAAACTGATGGTCCCTGACCTTTGAACATCACTGCTGTTATTCAACCGTGGCCTTATAGAAAGGATAAAGAAGAGAAGAGAGAGGGGTCAGTCAATCTTCCCATTTTTCATCTGTTTATTAAGTTAGGTCAGCTCTCCCTATGCATATGCTTCCCAGGTGGCTCAGTGAGTAAAGAATCTGCCTGCAATGCAGGAGACTCAGAAGACTTGGGTTTGATCCCTGGGTTGGGAAGATTCCCTGGAGGAAGGCATGGTAATCCATTCCAGTATTCTTGCCTGGAGAATCCCATGGTTCTGGGAGCCTGGCAGGCTACAGTCTATAGGGATCCAAGGAGCCTGGCGGACTACAGTCCATAGGGATCGCAGAGTCAGACTCCAGCTGAAGCAACTGACCATACACACACACCTTATGGGTACAGAGTCTGAAGTTTGGTTGGTTATTCAATTTTCATTCTTTACAAATTGCATGTGAATTCTGAAAGATGAATAACTAATGAACAATTTCATTAACTTTACGTTCAACATCTTACTACTTCTTACCCCTTACTTTTCTCATCAAACATTTCAGGTACATACCTTTTAAATTAGTTTTTACTCTCTTTCTTTCTATCACCTTACTAAAATAAAAACTTTATGAAGAAAGGCTATTTTAATTATTCTGTTCATTGTTGTATTCTTTTCACCAAGAGAAATTCCTGGCATGAAATAGATACCTCAAAATGCTTGTTCAATATTTTCCGAATTTGTTCTGAATAGACAGAGGGAAATTAAAGACAGGAATAAGGACTTCACCTGATTTATTTAGTGACATATCTGAGTGGCTAAAACAGTGCCCAGAGAATAGTAGATTCTTAATAGCTGTTTGCTGAATGAATTAAAGATATCCATTCTTTTGTCCTTCTTTGTGAAGGAGACAAGGTTAGCTATTGAAGAGTGAAAGAAAGTATGAGTTAAGGTGATCTAAACAAATGCTGAAGATCTGTGTTAACTATTGTGAGTAACTATAAAAGCAGCCAATCAGAGGCCCACAGAAGATCTTTGAAACTAAAGAAACACAGTCTACATGAGTATATGATTTCTTTCAACGTGTCACTAGCAAGGGCAAGGAAGCATAGCACCACCTTCTAAAATAACAGATCTTCTCTCTAGCAAAAGTTGCTGTAATGTGTCATGGGATGTAGACTGGACAAGAAGAAAAGTGACTTCACTTCTGGGATGGAAGGCAAGAGAATAGGAGTTAGAAGACTCAGTGGACTCAGAGAGAAGAAACGGTGCAATGAGTGACAGACTGCAAACAGGATCCATTTTGTCACAGACTGTAATACTGAAAATTTTATTGAAGTCTTTCCATTTCTAAGTGATGAGATTCTGCCTGAGGCCAAAGTAAAATGTCAGCACAAAGTAGAATGGCTTTGTTTGAGGTTCATGCGGCATGGGGAATGGGTGGAAGAGGCCAAGGAATAGAGCCAGCTTCTAGGTTGAGTTTTCAAGAGTCGAGTTGGAGATGTGGACTCTAGAGTCATGTTCAATATGCCCCATAAAGGTGAAAATGACAGAGAAATCTATGGGTGTTAGACTTATAAAAGTAAATAGAATGAGTGATAGAGCAGATAGAAAAAGTTGATTAGGAGTAGTATAGATAAGACAGCGAAAGCCTCAGAAGAAGAAGAGTGGCCAGTTAATGACTTATAAGTGACATTAGGGAGCTAAGAGGACAGACTTGGGATAGGAGGGACAAGTCAAACCAGGGAGCAAGATGCCCTGTTGCAGGCTACTGCCGAATTACTGAGAGAGACATAAGTGGTTTGGACTAGGGCAGTGGAGGTGAAAGAGATGAGGAACTGTCAGTAAGGGTCATTTTTTGAAGATAAAATCAATAGAGTTGATTAATGGAACTAAACGTACAGCATGAAGCTCATTAGTATTTGGTCTGCAAACTGGATGATTGTTAATACTAGGTGGGCAAGGCAAAGAGAGAGGTCAGTTTGAGGGAGCAAAGAAGAGCTTTATTTGGGCTTTATATGTTTAAGAAAGGCTAATGTCTATTCAAGCATTCACAGAAGTACTGGAAACTGTCAACTGCGTTCATATGCACTGTATCATGTGTTATGCTGTCTTACTGATCCAGTGAGATAGATACTAATATTGTTTTAACTTAACCAGCAAGACTTAGAGAAGTAAAGAGATAATGTCAAAGTCATATAGGTAGAAAGCCTTGAGGGCAAGATTTGAACCAAGGCTGACCAAGGAGCAGGAACTCTCAATCACCATCCAAATTGCCACAAACCCTCCTGCTGTAGTGGATCCAGGTTTTGTGGTCTCTAAAGAATATACAGCTCAGGGAGTAGCTTCCCTGGTGGATCAGACAGTAAAGAATCCGACTGCACTGCAAAAGACTGGGTCAGGAAGATCTCCTGGAGAAGGGAATGGCTACCCACTCCAGAATTCTTACCTGGAGAATCCCATGGACAGAGAAGCCTGGTACAGTCCATGGGGTCACATGGAGTTGGACACAACTGAGGGACTTTCACTTTCTGTAAGAAAAGGAACAATTATAGCTACAAATTTTGATACGCAAGTAAACATTAAAAATGAGAAAAGAATTTATAACAAACTATATGCTTTAAAAAGCTGTACAATACCACACATATCACAAAACTAGAAAATTAACATAATTCTTAATGGTTAACAAGTGAAAACATTTTTATAAAATTTTTCCTACACTTCTTATCTGCAAAAAATCTTTGAATACATCTTTCTATGTCAAAGTTTTCATAATGCTATTTTCTACAAAAAATTGACAGATAAATTAGTTGTGCATCTTTTATGATTTTAACATTTATCATTTTTAAATTTTGATAGTTAAGAAAAGTTTCCTTCAGAGTCACAACTCTATGTAAATGAGTAGGATTGTTTGGGAACTTACTGGGAAATCTGGAAATTTATTCAAGTCTGGCGAAAAACATATAACCAGGTGACATATTGTTGAAGCCCCTTCCTAGGTTTTTCAAGATGTGTATGCAGGGGAGGGGCCTGGTGAATGCACCTGTAGTGCTCTTTTCTCTCCAAGTAACTGGAGAAAGGAGAAAGGGCTGGGATGCCTGTGCTCCATGTCATGTAACCTTAGAGTTGGGCTTCCCTGGTAGCTCAGCTGGCGAAGAATCCACCTGCAAAGCAGGAGACCCTGGGTCAATTCCTGGGTCAGGAAGACCCTCTGAGGAAGGGATAGGCTACCCATTCCAGTATTCTAAGCCTTCCTTGGTGGCTCAGATGGCAACGAATCTGCCTGAAATGTGGGAGACATGGGTTTGATTCCTCAGTTGGGAAGATCCCCTGGAAAGGGCATGGCAACCCACTTAAGTATTCTTGCCTGGAGAATCCCATGGACAGAGGAGCCTGGCCTGTTACAGTCCATGGGGTCGCAAAGAGCTGGACAGGACTGAGCAACTAAGCACAGCACAGCACAGCACCCTGAGAGTTACCCTGCCTGAGTGGCCAGAGAAGGCATTGGCCGCCTCCTCTGACACTCCGCGCCCGGTAAAATGATCAGCTCTCCAGTCATGAGGTGACAGCCAGCAGTTGAAAGTGGAGAAGCTCGGAGAAAATGATGCTTTCTCAGAAATTCCTCAAAAATCAAAAAAAAAAAAAAAAAAAAGGCATTGCCTTTTCTATTTCCCTTACCTGCCATCCTGCCATGAGCCAGTGAGAATAACCTACTAAATATTTATCTTGCTAAAGCTTTCGATTATTTTAAAATATTTCCTGTTTGAAATGATACACACTCTTCTTATAATTAACTGATCAGTAAGGGAAAGGTTTGCCATGATTACACTGCTACTTGAACTCATTGTCATAAATCAGTGATTAAACTTAAATTGTGCATGGTTTTCTTTCTTCATTCAATTAATTTTTCTTTGAAATAATGATATGTGCAGGACCCTTTCTGCTATTATGTAACACTGTGAAATGAGAATAGGTAGGTAGTTCACATTTTTGTATCCTTAGGCCTGAAAGGTGGTCGAGGACTGGAATAATCATTACAGAAGAGCAACTCTTTGTCCTGGCTTGAAAAACATTATGGATTTAAAGAAAGAGAAACCGTATAATAATTTTTTAAAAGCCAGGAAATTGGTATAAAAAAATGGTTTCTGGGATGTTTGGAATCCCATTAAATCCATTTTCCCTTCCATATGTTTAGTAAGCTGAAAGGTATCATGGGGGCACCATGACTCAATTTAGCATGCTTAATGGAATTTCAGAATTCAGTATAACTACGATGGCCAACTCCCACCAGTCTAGGGCTCCATTTCATTCTTTAATTGATATTACAGAGTGCCCAGACTCAATGCTCCCCACATGCTCAATTCAGTAGGAAGCCCAATTTGATATGTCAAAAATTCTTATAGTTCCTTACTGTCCTAGCTGCTTGCTAATGGGTCATAAATTCATCCTAGAGGCCTGGAGAGTCCTCCTGGGGGCCACAGGGTGGTCATCCACAAAGCCATCAGTGTACAGATAAGCCTCTCACTGTCAGGACAGGAAATCACTGAGCCCACAGCATATAGACTCACATTGTCCTCCACTACACCTTGACATTCTCTATGAACCCAGTGATCCTTTTGTTACACTTGGCTAAGAAAGTAGGAAGAAAGAGGATCCCTAAACTAGGTCTCTGTCATGGGTCAAGGGCAGGCCTATACACAGGGGCAAGGTTTGTGTGGGGATTAAATCTTCCATAATGTAAGAGTCCTTTTTAATACAAAATCATAAGTTTTAAATACATAATTAGGTGCAGAGGTAAATATTTCTTTTGAGTGAGGAAACACATCATAAAATGTTGCAGAATCATTAGATTCAGGTCTTTTTAAGATTTACTTTAGCTAATTTTCCAGAAATGCTTCACACAAATGGTTCCAAGTATGCTCTGGATAAAGGTGTGTCCCTAAAAGGGAAACTCCATTAGCTTCATGATAAATTCACTCCTCACTTGGATGGTGTCAACTCTGGGTGCATTGTTGATTACCAGGAGCTTTGGCAGGAATATTTGACCCTGACAGCCTAGATGCTTTGTGTAAAGCCATCAGTGAGGTTTTCTCTATCTGTTGGTGCCTGGATAGCACTCGGAGAATTGATCCAGTTAGACTACCATCTCCTCTTCCTCACTTTCTTGTCGAGACTGGTCCTGCCAGGTCTCTTGAGGTTTGAAATAGGATATGACTTCCTTTAATTTTTATCTAGTGAAGATGCAGCCCTTTGACAAAATGAGCGCCTCTACTACCATGGACCATGTTAATTTTATCCAATTGTATTTATTTTTCCTATTGGTAGTAAAGAATGTTCAATGAAGAGGTCTCTCAACCCCAACACCTGTCTCCTCCTGCTCTGCAGTTCTGCCCTTCAATGTTAGTGTTTCCTGGATAGCATTACAGAAATGAATTTTGCAGATGCAAACAAATGTGTGTGTCTGTTTTTGAGGTCTTACATTCTTTTACAATGCACTAGAATAGGCTCATTTAATCTCTCTTATTACAATTTGTTAGAATTCTCTGGTGAAATGATCTGGGTACAATGCTTTTAGGAGAGGTAGACAAGAAGGAAATTATTTCACATATTTCTCTATTTCTTTCATAGTGAAATCTTGTCTCATAGTGGGTGGGGCACCTTGCTTTCCTCTGTTAATATTTGCTTGGCATAACTTCCCTCTTTTGTTTTAGCATAGCATTTTGCTTTGAAATATAAATAGTCTTTTTTTTTATGCTACTGTGTGAGTTTAGCCTAATTACATTTACTGATATGACTGATTTTATTCCATTTTAGTATTTTATTTGGATTTTTTTAAATATACTTTATTTTTATACTTTTAATTAAAATTTTTGTATTGGCGTCTGTTTTACTATTTTAGTATTTTACAATTTTCTTTTTCTTTTCACAACTTTAAAAATACTTCATAGGTTCTTTAAGAATCCAATAGTGGTACACAGGTATATTTATTCTACCTTGGTACTGTTAAATATACTCAGTATCTTCACTATTTGTTAAAGATGAGATCAGAACATTTACTCATCTAACTTCAGCTAATTTTCTAATTACAGCAGATTATAGTATTTACATTTTGACTCAATCTCGTAATCTTAACATTTGCCTCAGTATTTGTTTTTATAGATAAACAGATTCAGTAATCACCACAAACTTCTTTGCTGTGGCTTTTCCAATCATTTCTTGGTTGGTTAACTCTTGCTCACAGATAGATTACTCAAGAACAGATGGGAACAATTCCCTTGAATCCTTCTTTAATATATATGTTGAAATAGTATTTTATTTCAGAAAAGTCTTAATAAATTATGTTTTAAAATGCTTGTGTTGTTTTCTTTTATTTCAATTGATTCTATAATTCCCACTGTGGTATCTTGGGTCTCCATGGCTAATTTCCCATACCTAGGAAGATGTAATAGAATATCATGAGCTGGTTTTGTTTGTTTTAGTATCCTTTTTTTCCTTTTTCTCTTTATGAAGAAAAAAATTTGAAAAAGAAATCTTACCATGAGAAATAAAGAAATCTTTTAAAACTCATGCCTCTGCTGTGGTCAGACACCAGCATGTAATTCAACCAATGACCTTCTCCTGGTCTTATTTAAGGTACACTGGGATATGCAAAGTGGGTGGTCCCAGATTGCTGACAGCATTATAGGTCTTGCTGGAGCTTGGAACAGAGTCTTGGTCCAATGTAATGAGTGGCAATTAGAGGAAAACCTTAGTCACCCTCCCAAACTATGTCATCCACCCAAAACACAGTGATAGTTACTCTGCAGACTTTGAGATGTAATTTTTCAAAGCTTCACTTATAGGCTACCCATCGCCTTATAAAACCTTCTGATAAATCTGAAGATGTTCAATGTTATCTTAGGAGACAATCTCTACAAGAATAGAAATCAGATTCTATAAGAGCATAGAGAACAGACCAAAGGGCAATACCTCATGGCAGATTTCTACCCCTGGCAATGACAAAGAAGAGTGGACCAGAGTGTCCTGAAGGAAAGGACATCAGAATTTCAGGCCTCCCATGTAACTGATTTATTATCCAGAGGTGTAAGTTTTACAGCAAAGAAATAATCACATTGGCAAGTTAAGTCCCTAATGTCATAGGTTCAGACCAGGTTCAGAGCTTCTGCAGGGGCAGCTAGCTCAGCCTTACACTGGATTCCCAGATTCCCTGCTCTTCGGTTCTCTGAGTGTCCATCTGATTTCCTGCTGTAATCAGAAAAAGCCTTGCTAGTGACAATCTGTAACTGTCAGGCACAGGGACAGAAAAGGGTCTCTAGATCTAAGGCCTACATGATAAAAAAGAAAAAGAATCTAAAGGAAGTGAGTAGCGCCTGTAAAAAGTGCCAAAACATACCTCTGATTTAATTCTTCAGCTGCTCAGCTAGTTACGTATCTGCTATTCTATAGATATCACACATATTTTTCTATTTTCAGTGTTTCCTCTTTTCACTTTCTGTCAGAGATAGAGGAGAATGAAATATTCTCCCTGCATATACTGCAATCAATTTTATCAGTAAGTACAGATCTCAAAATAAAACCATCCTGACCCTCTCATAAAAGAAGGTATTTTTAATTGCTTGCTGATAGCTTAGAAGTACACATCATTTTTCATACTCATACCCTTGGTAATTTGTCATGTGTTTGGACATTCCATTATCAGTGATATTTTATTATCTATTCATTTCTGCTCTTTCAAGAACCTGCTTATAACATTAAGATAATAGACTTCATCCGGTCAATAAAAGAACATTCCAATATGGGGTGATTAAGGAGATTAAACCAGTCAATTGTAAAGGAAATCAAGCCTGAATATTCTTCGGAAGGACTGATGTTAATGCTGAAGCTACGATACTTTGGCCACCTGATGCTAAAGAGCCAACTCACTGGAAGAGACCCTGATACTGGGAAAGATTGAGGGTAAGAGGAGAAGGGGGAGACTGAGGATGAGATAGTTAGATAGCATCATTGACTCAATGGATATGACTTTGAGCAAACTCCAGGAGATAGTAAGGCTTCCTAGGCGGCACTCATGGGGAAAGAACTGGCCTGCCAATGTGGGAGACATAAGTAACACAGGTTCAATCCCTGGGTTGAGAAGATCCCCTGGAGGAGGGCATGGCAACCAACTCAAGTATTCTTGCCTGGAGAATCCCCATGGACAGAGGAGCCTGACCAGATACAGTCCACAGTGTCACAAAGAGCTGGACACGACTGAAGCCACTTAGCATTCACACATGCCAGGAGAGAGCAGGGGACAGAGGAACCTGGCATTCTGCAGTCAATGGGGTCACAAACAGTCAGACATCATTTACTGCCTGAACAACAACAAGAATGTATACTAGGATGTTAGACAGCTTGGTTCAAATGGGCAATTTAGTCAATTCTCTCAAAACCTTGAAAACAGAGATCATGTCCACATTCAGTTCATAGGGTTGTGATGAGGATAAAATTCATTTATATATTTAAATGGATTTATTGGGCACCTCTTATATGAGCTGAGGGGATAGGGAATGACAGGATGCTGCTTTAGATACAGAGGTCAGAGAAAGCTGCTCCAGTGTTTTATTTGAGCAGAAAGCTGAATGAACTGAGAAAACAAGTCATGCAAACACCAGGGAAAAGAACTTTCTAGGCAGAGAAGAGAGCAATTTCAAGGTACTCCGCAGGGAATATTATTGCCATGTTTGAGAAGCTGGGTGAATTGTGATATCATCAATGATATCATGGCATACATTTTGTTAATGTCCAAGTGTCCAAGTGTTGTCTGACTCTGCATCGCAGGGCTTAGAAAGTTTTTCATAAGTATTAGCAATTCTTTTTAGTATCTGAATCTCAGAAACATAAATATCTCCCCTTTTTTAAATTCTGTTTAATTTAAGAGAATCTATTTATGTAATCATTGAACCACGACTCTCTTATTCTTTAAGTCAACAGGCTTGCTGCTGCAAAAAGAGGTAAGTTGACTGGGTTCTTCTTTGGGACAAAGCAAGGAGCAATGATTTCAGACTTGCCTCATGCAGAATTATGACAGGATAATGCTGTGCTTTTCTGAACTTGGGTTGTCTATACTGATGACCTCAAGGAGACAGAACCAGAAGTAGGTGGTGAGAGAGCTGTACTGCACAGAATTCCCAGAACCAGGGGATTTCTAAAGCTTCCAGACTGAGAAGTCACAGTCTCCACACAGAGTGTATTGTGGAAGGGTGCTTCTCCTCTGTCAGAGAAGATATCTATTACATGAGGAATAGTTATTATAGAAAATTATTTAATTATAAATACATAGTATTTATTGCAGAAATTAATAACACTTGTCAATTAAGAAGGTTCAGACCTAAAACAGGAAGAGTTAAGGAAGGAGGAAAGAATGGAGGAAGAGGAGAAAAAGGAGGAAGAAATCATCTATTAAGTTATCAGACAAACATACTGTTCATGTTTTATTATTTTTTTGCATACAGATTCTATGAAAATATGCAAGGATTTCTAAATGATATCTTTGTTAGCCTACTATGTTCACTCCACATTTGATCTTTGCCATCTTTTCCTGACCATAAATACATCTGAGCACATCTTTTTTAGTGGCCACATAGTTATCCAACAAATTCGAGCCAATTATTTACCCAATTATTGTAACCTTATAATAACCTCCCTCTAACATGTTAAACATGTTTTTTCTTCACATAAAGCAATTATGTTTCCAATATGCATGGGAGAAAACAATATATAATGATAACAATCTCCCACCAATAAGGTGACAACTTCAATAAGTTTGTAGATTATTGAACTCAGATAACCTCACTGGTGTAGTCACTAACCCAGAGCCAGACATCCTGGAATGTGAAGTCAAGTGGGTGTTAAGAACAAAGGTTAACACAATTCCAACCAAACTATTTAAAATCCTAAAAGACAATGCTGTTAAAGTGCTGCACTCAACATGTCAGCAAATTTGGAAAACTCAGCAGTGGCCATAGGACTAGAAAAGGTCAGTTTCATTCCAATCCCAAAAAGGGCAATGCCAAAGAATGCTCAAATTACTATACAGTTGTGCTCATTTCATATGCTTGCAAGGTAATACTCAAATTCATTCAAGCTAGACTTCAGCAGTACATGAACCGAAAACTTCCAGAGGTATAAGCTGGGTTTCAGAAAAGAAAAGGAACCAGAGATCAAATTGCTGACATTCACTGGATCATGGAGAAAGCAAGAGAGTTTCAGCAAAACATCAACTTCTGCTTCATTGACTACTTGAAAACCTTTGACTATGTGGATCTCAACAAACTGGAAGAATCTTAAAGAGATGGAAATACTAGACCATCTTACCTGCCACCTGAGAAAATTGTATGTGGTCCAAGAAGCAACAGTTAGAACCTTATACGGAAAAATTTACTGGTTCAAAATTGGGAAAGGAGTACGACAAGGCTTTACATTGTCACCCTGCTTATTTAACTTCTATTCATTGTACACCATGCAAAATGCAGGGCTGGATGGACCACAAGCTGGAATCAAGACTGCTAGGAGAAATACCAATAACCTCATGTATGCAGATAATTGTGCTCTAAAGGCAGATATTGAAGAGGAACAAAAGAGCCTTTTGAGGAGGGGGAAACAGGAGAGTGAAAAAGCTGGCGTAAAATTCAACATTCAAAAAATTAAGATCATGGCATCCAGTTCTATCATTTCATGGAAAATAGAAGGGGGATACTGGAAGCACTGTCAGTGGGTTCCAAAATCACCACAGGTGGTAACTGCAGCCATAATATTAAAAGGCACTTGCTCCTTGGAAGGAAAGCTATGAAAAACCTAGACAGTGAGTTAAACAGCAGAGACATCACTTTGCTGACAAAGATCTATGTATTCAAGGCTATGGTTTTTTCAGTAGTCATGTACAAATGTGAGAGCTGAACCAAAGAAGGCTGAGTGCCAAAGAATTGATACCTTTGAACTGTGGTGCTGGAGAAGACTCTTGAGAGTCCCTTGGACAACAAGGAGATCAAATCAGTCAATCCTAAAGGAAATCAATCCTGAATATTCATTGGAAGGACTGAGGCTGAAACTGAAGCTCCTGATGAAAAGAACTGACTCACTGGAAAAGACCCTGATTCTGGGAAAGATTGAAGGCCAAAGAAGGAGGAGGCAGCCGAGGATGAGATGCTTAAACAGTATTACTGACTCAATGGACATGAATTTGAGCAAAGTCTGGGAGATAGTGGAGGACAGGGGAGCCTGGCATGCCGCAATCCATGAGGTCACAAAGAGTGAGACATGATTTGGTGAATGAACAACTATAACAACAATAAACAATTAGATAGAACAGCATCTATCTGCATTTAAAAATTTAGGTAGGTAGGCAGGTAGAGAGACAGATAGTTAGAAAGATAGGCAGATGGACTGCTAGAACTATGCAGTTTACTGACATCCTTGATATACAAATAATGTCTTAGACTCCTTGCTAAGTTTCAGCCATGGACCGTCCCACTCTCAGTACAGCTGCTCACAGATTAGGATGTGCAGACGATGCAAGGCACTGGGTCTGTAAAGTAGGGCCCTGAATCAGCAGCATCCCCTTTACCTGGTAACTTGTTAGAGATACTAATTATGTGGCCCCCAACCCAGACCAGATATCAGAAGCTCCAAGGATATGGCCCAGCAATCTATTTTAGCAAGACCTCTTGGTGTTTCTGATGCACACTCAAATTAAAGAACTACAGAAAGAGAGAATATGGCAGCTGAATACTGTCACTACCAGTAAATAGTCCTGTGACTTCCCACCAGTTACATCCTCTGGGCTTCATTTTTCTCAGTCACAAAACATCATAAACAGGAAATGGGAACAAACATTATATTTATAATCATAGAAGTGCTATAAAGATTAAATGACACTCTATAAGAAAGCAATTGATGGTGCCTGGCATAATAAATACCCATTGATCATTTAAGAACCTATTATGTGATAGACACAGGAACACACAGTAAAGAAAGTAAATACATTCTTGGCCTTCATTTAGCAAGAGAAGAGCAGTTGTGTTTTTAAGCTATTAAATACCACATTTGCCTTAATAACATACAGTTGAGACCCAAGGAAGGGAGTGGCTAATTCTATTTGGGAAGGACAGAGAGTCAGGAAAGTCTTCATAGACGAGAAGACTGTGAGCCATAGAGAGACCGGGGTAAGCTAAGTCTTGGAAATTTGAAAAGTCCAGGCTTGTGTAGGGGGCAAGAAGAGGTCACTCTTTAGACATGAATGACACATGAATGAGACACAGAATTTCCTGTCATATTGATGTCTGCCAGGAGAGGAAGAGTCAAAGAGGAAGCCACAAGTATTTAGAAGGAACAAAATTCAAGAAAGAGGAAAAGATAAGGTAACAAGCAAGCAAGATCATGGAGGTCTTAAATGGTCTTTATATTTCAGCTTCCAAGCAATGTCAATTTTCTCTTTTTCTTTAAAACATTGTTCTGAAGAAAACTGCATTTAAAAATAGTATTGATGGGAGAAAAGAAATTACAGAAAGGCTATATCACAATTTGAAGCCCAGTGGAAAGTTAAAGTGACCTTGCTGCTGCTGCTGCTGCTGCTAAGTCACTTCAGTCGTGTCCGACTCTGTGCGACCCCACAGATGGCAGCCCACCAGGCTCCCCTGTCCCTTAGGAACTTTTTAATATTTCTTTTCTTTCTCTCTTTCTGTTACTAATTGCCTAAAGGAAAGCAAGCCATCATCTTTCAGGGAGAGGAAAGTGGGGTGAAAGGGGAGGAAAAGAGGAGAGAAGAATGGAAGAGGTAAGGAATAGAAGGAGCTCCTTGGGGATTCCCATATGCAGGGCCAGGAGCCTGCAGCCGACTTTCAGATACTCTGAAGTAAATCATTTACTGCCTTTGGGTTTCTTTGGCTCCTCTGTGGCCCATTATTTATGACTGAGTTCTTTGTACATAGTTATTTTTAACGATTTTGTTCCCAAACTAACCACTTGGTACCATTGTGCCAGTACAGCCCCTCTGAAAATTGACCACTTTGTTCTGTTTAGAAAGAACTATAGATTTACAAATGCAGAAAACAAAACAGTGGCCATAAAGTAGGTGTTCTGGGTCCTCTGTTAGCTTATTCTACATTTAAAATGTTTCCCCAGTCAGCCATAATCATGATTTACAGCTTTGCCCAAAGATAGAGGCCTGAGACCATCCACTCCTCTAACTCAATTGAGGATGACGCGAGTCCTCACTTTCTCTGCCTTCATATCTCCAGTGAGGACAGGAGGAGACGTGATGCTCTGTGTAAATATACAGATGTGTATTCTTGTTCTGTAGCTCAGGTTTGAAATTTTCCACTCTAGAAGACATTTACCACTTTCCCTTGCTTTTCCCAAACATGAAGTCAGTCTTAGAATAAAGGAAAGTTCATTTAGAGACCATGATGCTTGTTTCAGTATAACTAAATTGCAAACACATAGTCACACTCAGGGAGAGCTGGAACGTCAGCATCTAATTTGCCACCAAACAACATTGTCTCCGGTTATTTTCCAGAGCCTAGGGTGGTAACTTTAGTAATTGAAGAGGGGAATAAACAAAGTTAGCATAAAATTATAGTCTGACACAACCTTAAATTCTGCATTTTAAGATCGAGGTGAGCTCATCTGTCACAAGGCCTAAAATAAACAAATGTCCAGGATGGAAACAACAGTGTAGTTAAAAGTCATCCACGCAAGTGACTCAAGCTTCCGAAGTGCCTTCTGCCTGGGGCAAATAAAATTCTGAGGGATGAATCTGACAATCTCGCTTTCAAGACAGTAACATGTTTAAACAACCATGACAAAATGGACTCACACAGACACATTTGCTTTTATTCTCTTTGTAAAATGTTGAAAAATAATTGTGTTTAGAAAACATAAAAGTTACTGGGTTGTCCGTGTTCTGAATTACAAGGTGAATGCCAGAGGATTTACATTTTTCAGAACTTCAAATGGTTGGGAAATGGAAAGAGGAAGTGAAATGAGGTGTCTCTTGCCTGAACTGTAACAGATCAAGGGACAAGACCCAGGAACAAATATCAAGGACCTGAAGAATCTTCACGCTTCCCCATCTCAGTAAATGGAAACTCTTGTGTTTCCAATTGCTCAGACCAAACTGTTGGGAGTCTTGACTCCTTTCTTTCTCTCCTGCCTTACATCTAATCACGCTGCAAATTCCATCAGCATGAGCATCAACAAGCCTGGCCCTAGTGACAATCATTGTTTGCCAGTTTCGTTATCATAGTAGATTGTTTATTGGTTTCCTGTTCCCACCGTTGCCCCTTTGTATTCTCTTTTCACCCCAGCAGCTGAATGATGCTGTTAGAATTTAAGCCAAACCATAGCAATGACTATCCATCTCTCTGAGAGTAAAGCCTAGCTGGTTTATAGTATCCTAAAAGCTTCCCTTGTGGCCCAGCTAGTTAAAAATCTGCCCGCAATGCAGGAGACCTGGGTTTGATCCCTGGGTGGGGAAGATCCCCTGGAGAAGGCAAAGGCTACCCACCCTAGTATTCTGGCCTGGAGAATTCCATGAACTCTATAGTTCATGTAGTCGCAAAGAGTCAGACACGACTTAGTGACTAAACCACCATCATTAGGAGTTTTGGTTAAAAATACTTATTTTCATCAGTAAAGATTTTCCTGACCACTTTACTTAAAACTGAAGTTTCCTCCTCTACTCTCAGGATTCCCCAATTCCTTTCATTATTTCTACCATAGCAGCTATTATCTCCTACACAATACAAATTTTATTTATTTGTTTATTATATGTTCTTTTTATCAGGGATGTTTGTTTGTTTTTTTATGGCTGTTTCCACAGTGACTATAATAGTGGCCCCTAATAAATAGTCATTTAGACAATAAAAGAACATCTTCAAATAATGTAAACTGTACCACTTATAAGAGGGCTTCCCTGCTGGCTCAGTTGTAAAGAATCCACCTGCCAAGGCAGGAGATATGTTCAATCCCTGAGTCAGGAAGATCCCCTGGAGGAAGGGAATGGCAACCCACTCCAGTATTATTTCCTGGAGAATTCCATGCCTGGTAGGTTACAGCACATGGGGCCTCAAAGAGCTGGACATGATTGAAAGATTAAACAACAGCAACTGCTTATAGGACCAGCTTTGCTCTGGTTCACTATGAATATTTGGGGAACAGATATGAGGAACCTCAGGACTCATAAATAAAAGAGAGAAAAAGAATTCCGAAGGAACTGTGACTATTTAAAGAAGTTAAGTACACTTGCTTCATTGGTTTTGTGGCTCCATGGGACAATCCGTTGACTCATTTCTCTCCCAGGCCCAACAGATGTCATTCTAGAATATTTAGAAGCAAATATGTAGGAAAGAGGAAACAATTTTAAAGACTGGTTTATGAGAAAGTGAAGTCGCTCATTCGTGTCCGATTCTTTGCGATCCCATGGACTGTAGTCTACTAGGCTTCTCCCTCCATGGGATTTTCCAGGCAAGAGTACTGGAGTGGGCTGCCATTTCCTTCTCCAGGGGATCTTCCTGACCCAGGGATTGAACCCAGGTCTCCTGCATTGCAGGCAGACGCTTTACCCTCTGAGCCACCAGGGAAGCCCCCATGAGCAATTAGCCAACAGTATATCCTAAATTTGTTAAGCGTCCGGCAACACTGTCCATATTTCCAAATCACAATGATATTCCCTGTAAAACACACATCTAGCATTAAAAAGTATTAGTAATAATACTACCAATTTCATTCATACTTTCAACTTTGATTTAAAATAACAGGTTTACTTGCCTCCAGACTAACTTCTCTAAACCCACTCTGGCTTTATTTAGGCCCTGAATTAATGAGGCCATTCTAATTTTTCAACCACGGACTAGAATCAGGATTCTCGTAGCATGACCAAAGAAATGGCTTGGGCAAAAGAGATGAAGTAAACTTTTCTTCTTGCCATTCTGAAGTGAGGCGACGCACGGCACTGAAGACCTTCAGCCGTGGTTGTGTGGCGTCTTCAGCTGACCCCGATGGATCTGTACCAGTGCACACACTGGTGTCCACCGTTGCTTCCAACCGTCATGGACTGCTTTCTGTCCCCAGGCTTGCTTCCCTGGGGTGGTGGAAGGAATAATGAGTTAGGAGTGAAAAACAAAACTTCTAGGTAATCAATAGCCTCAGTGAATGATAACATGAGTGAATCTACCCAAGACTGTCTCTCAGAGGCTGAAATGAGTCACTTCACGTTTTAAAGATATTGCAACAACAGATCCAGATGCACAGAGGATTCATTTTCCTAACAATGCGGCCATGTCTTATGTTTCACCAGAGAAGTCGAATCACAAAAATCAGAAAGCATCTCCTGGTCGGTACCCTAAAGAGGCATACGAAATTGCCCACTGTATTATATTCAGAGAGAAAACCCCTTACTGTACTGAGCCAAGCAGATGGTTGGATAAGGTATCCTTAAGCAAAGGATACCTTAAGGATTCCAAACCAGTAAGGCAGGAGCAGCTTGGAAACCAGCCTGAATCCCTGTGACACCAAGAGTTCCCCAGACCTTGGAAGACTCCATGGGACATGGCATTTTTACTCTCTCTGAGAAATCTGATGTTTATAAGGACAGTCTCAATCTTGGTCCTTTCTGTTAAAATGAATCAATGACTCAAAGTCAAATCGTTTTTTTTTTTTAACTAGAAGAATTTTTTACCCACCCTGTCCATCTTTATGTCCATCTTTAGATAAGAACTGAAAGTGCCAATTATTAATACCTTCAAATTGTTTCTCCTCACAAGAATTATTTGTTGGTTTGGGCTGTGCAGCATGAGCATTGCTCCATTCCCATTTTCCTTAGCTGCTTACACGGCCATGTGCAAATAACATCCCCTTTTTAAAAACTAAACTTATCACTGTTTTTCATTTCATCCCCTCTGTGCTTCATCAGCCTTTCTGCGTACCATGCAGTGGAGTTCAGAGATCAGCATAAAAAAAAAATCTCAGTTAAGAGCATCTGAAGAGCTTTGCAAGGCCGTGTAAATATACAGAAACAAACTCACCTATATCAAAGGGTGAAGAACTCCTGAACAGTAATTCAAGGTCACTGATTTGCTTTTATCCCTTTCCAGCACTTTGCATAGCTGGCAGCTCTCCATTCTTTGGGGAGTACAGGGAAGACGGAGTCCACAAGACTTCACAGTCTCAGCCAGAATTTCCATAATCACATCAGCAGATGGAATAATAATCACCACCAAAGTCACTGCACAGTCTTTCTAATGCAAGGAAACTTCCTCCTGCTTCATTTCAAAACCATATCCACTGGCAATTTAGACACTCGGTATTCTTATTTTCTGGAAATGTTGCCAAGTTAATGTGATTCTAAAATAAATGATGAGCACAAGCCCTGCATTTGAATACAATGCTCTGGAGGGAGCCACTGAATGCATGTAGGGAGCTTGAGCAAAGGCAAGGCTCTTGTCAGTGCTACCTGGAACCCTGTGATGTTCTTGGCCCCTGGAAGCTGTGAATGCAAGGCCAGCCACACTCAGCACTATCTCTAGGCCACCTGGGCCCTGTCTCCACAGCTGCAGTTTCAATCAGTTTCAAACTGTGCTTGATGGTGTCCTTCCCCAGCCTCTAGGTAGCACGTTCTCTCTATGGTCTTGATTATCCCAAAGGGAAAAGCCAGTTATATGGACTATATTGTCAAGTATATCATACCAATAAAATTAGATTCATATTTTCTAGAATCTGGTCTCCTATTGTACTTAGTGTTTATTGCTAGACAACAGCTCTGAATCTTCCCAAGAAGTGCCATTTGAACAGGGTGACAAATTTAAGTTAATCATTAAAGAAACCTGAAAAGTATATCTACTATATACATTTTTAAATTAGTTGAAATTTAAGGCTTTATTTAGACATGTACTGTCTGGAGAGCATTTAGAAACAGATATTGGTTTCTCAAAATAATTATTCTAATTATTCACCGATGAGAGAATCTTTTATTAATATAATGTCAGGTCACATGTATGGACAACCTGAATAATTATGAAAGTATAATACTAATATGAATCTCTCTTCTACTCTTAAGACTTCATAAGGTGTCATAGTAATTATTACATATGTTTATATTACAAAATCTCCTAAAAAGATAATGAAACCAGGGGAGAAAGAATCTATTATTTAAGCAGAAAATTTTATTGAGATCTATTGATATATGTCAAGCATTATAAAAGACTTTAAGAAGAATACAAAGAATCCTTTTTTCTCTTTGTACATTCCATCCCCTTGAAGTTTATGTCATTTTACATAGGATTGGCTGTAGTCTAATTGGAAGTCTCTGAAATCTGTGTTTATAATAGCAATCTCTCTTCTAAGCTTTACACCAACATTAACAACTATACTAGCTGGCGTCTGTTTTTATGGGGAAAGGGAGGTTTAAAGTTGCTGGAAAAAATGCATGATGCCCAGTTAAATTTGTTCCAAACTTACGGGACAAATTCAGACTTTAAAAAAAAAAAAAAGCTAATTGTTTATCTGAAGTTCAAAGCGAGCTAGGCTTCCTGAAGTATAATTTGCTAATCCTGGCAACCCTGGGGTGGAAGCTGGGATCAGTTTTTATTTTTTCGTGTTTTGATCTTTGCATTTTCCCGTCTCCTATAACTTGGAGCAATAATCAAGCCCAAAGCATTTCCTTGTCTCAAGGATTTTTGCAGGATATACTTTCCTTGTTGAAACTCTATGAAAAGATTATCCATGATGTTTAAAGAGAAGAGGAAAGAGAAAGAAGATGGAGAAGGCAGAAGAGTGACTTGAGAGAGACATTTCCCTTAGATGACAGAGATCAGAGATGGGCAGTTCTTGCGTTTATAAGGAGCCAACACATTGTTCGCAAGTGCTTGTCTTACAAGGATGATAAGGCAAGACGTTGAAGAGGATGATGTGGAAGAAAGCTGTGTCTAGGGGGTAGTACATATGATTCCAAGGTTCCTGGCCCCACTACCCAGTCACATGGGTCAGCAGTGAGTGGCCTAGAAGCAGTGAACATATTACACCTGCAGGTTTGTGTGCACAAAATGATGGGTGCTTTGATGAAAACAAGTGTCAGCTGCTGACCACAGGGGTTGTGTGTTTGTTTTTTTTTTTTTTTTTTTTTTGATGCTTTGGCATCAAATAATATCAAGAATCTTCACACCAGGGGATTATGAGTAAATTTCCTCCTACACACCAGAACTATGGACACTTAGAGTCTAACACAATTTGATTTAAAGGGAATAATGAAAATCAGGTATTCCATATTACATTTATGGTATCAAGTTCAGACATTTTTGTGGTAGACACTGATGGCTACTCAGCCCAAACCATTTATTTTCCCAAATGTATCCTTGCTGGCAGATTGCCTTCTGCTCTAAGAGCTGAACATATTAAAAATTGCTATTCCAGCTTCCTTATAAATGATGAGTATATGACCCAGTTCAGGCCACTAGGACCTGGAGAGTTTCTTCTCTGATTAAAACAAACAAGTCAGGCAAAAAATAAAGATAAAAATAAAAACATTCATAAGGGAATGGAAAGATGCTCATAGGTATGATGATGTCATTGAGTCATTTGTTAGTCAACTCTGTAATGGCCATGTTTCAGAACCTTTTTGTTTTATGAGACAATAATGTTTTCAGACATGTTTAGATGGTTTTTCCATTATTTGTATCTAAAAGAACTCCTAAATGATAAAACACTACTGTTACAGATTGGGTTTTCTAAAAGCAGATGCTGAAATGCAGTTTAGGTGCATAAAGTTTATTAGGGACCAAAAACTAAAAAGGAAAGATTAAGCAACAAAACAGAGAAGGCAATGGCACCCCACTCCAGTACTCTTGCCTGGAAAATCCCATGGACAGAGGAGCCTTGTAGGCTGCAGTCCATGGGGTCGCTAAGAGTCGGACACGACAGAGAAACTTCACTTTCACTTTTCACTTTCATGCATTGGAGAAGGAAATGGCAACCCACTCCATTGTTCTTGCCTGGAGAATCCCAGGGACAGAGGAGCCTGGTGGGCTGCCATCTATGGGATCGCACAGAGTCGGACACGACTGAAGTGACTTAGCAGCAGCAGCAGCAGCAAGCAACAGAAACAGGCAGAGGAAAAAGTTGAACTGGCAAGGAGCTCCAAAGAAAGTATTGCCAGTCACAAGATCATGCCCAGGTCACAAAGGCCAGAGCTTTACATTCCTGCATCTCTTGGAAACTAGGTGCAAGCTACTCCAGGAGGGATGTAACCTCAAGCAAAGGAGTTCTGTGAAGCTAAAGCAAATCTGATGGTGAAGATAGGTGGATGCTGACTTCCAACCAGGTGCCCTGCTGCTAACCATTAAGCCTTTCCTTGAAGGGTATCTTCATTTCCACAACAGCTATATGCACACATCTATATATATGTGAACACAGAAGTACATACATACATATATATGTGTATACATATATATGTGTATACATATATATATGTATATATAAAAACTGTTAAATCAACCTCTATTCTAACACCTCAAATGCATTGTGATCAAAATTAAAGATGACCCTACTCCCATGTCAATAAGCTAGGGCTGACATCTCAAATTGTCTTTAATATATCTTAGCTCCCCTCCTCCATCCAGTCAATGCATAAGCCTAGGAAGTGGTGTCTTGCTTCAGGCTGTCCCCCTACCATTCCCATTAATGTTAGTGAAATTCAAGTCTCACTATGCTTCAACTAAGGCTAAAGTCATTTTTTTCTCCAAACCCTTACACTTCTCCAAAATAATACCAACTTGTTTTTCCTAAAGCCAAGTTCTGATCATCTTGTTGCTCCTCATAAAAGCTTTAACAGCTCTCCTTTAACTATCAAATTTTTTAAATTTCTTATTTTCCATTTTAGTCTTTTTAGGGTCCTCCCTTTAACTTATCATTTAAGAAAAAACAGTGAGTTGATTAGTGATTCCAATGTGATGCATTCTATTTCTAACATCTCTGCCTTTCTTTTATCAATACCATTTTAGACATCTTTTCTTTAACCTGCAGTTACGCCTTCTCAAATTTTATCAGAGGGCAACCTGACCTGTCAGACCCACTGGGCAGTTTGCCACACCAAGACTGACTGGCTGAATGTCAGTCCTAATCTTGGTATATGACATATTCTGCCTTTTATTATGTTTGTGGGACTGACTTACAAATAAGCAAATAAGTATCTGCTTAAGGCACCAGAAAAATCAGGACACAGCATATTGAGTTTGCACGTCCCTGTGATCTACACATGGGTTCTGCATTTAGACCAAAAGAGTCCTAGCGCCAGCATACACTACTCCTATACCACTATAAATCTGGAGCTCAGCTGAGCAACTTCTTCCTGACATAGGCTTCAAATATATACCATGTGCTTCTCACTTCATTCTTGAGTTTTCCTGTTACAGACATGAGATGCTGTGGAAACTACTCTTTGCCCACCCACAGATCCCATGGGGCAGACTTGAGGCACTGGAAGAAGACAGGCAGAGCTGTAGACTCACCGTGGACCTGACAAGTTGCACTTCCCCTCGCTAAGGCTGATCCAGCTCCTGCCCCCCGCTGAATGTTCAACCTGTGGGCAGTGTTTATCAACATTAAGCCCTCAACAAGGCTTCATTCCTCAGGGAGACTGGTTAGCCATCTGGTGGCAGGTCAACCATCTCCACTTCGGGAAGAGCAGCAGAGCGTTCCTAGTGAATGCTGACTTTCAGTCCCCATCTGCAGTAGGTCTCGCTGCGCCATCGTTCCAGTGCTAACAGAATGCCTACTCTGTGAAAATAGTATCCTACATAACATCTTTGTACCAATTCTAAAGTGAGGACATGCAACATACATTCATATAACCATGGGCTCCTGACTATCACATCTTTACTTAATAGGCTTCCCGGTGTCTCAGACTATAAATAATCTCTCTGCAGTGCAGGAGACCTGGGTTTGATCCCTGGGTTGGGAAGATCCCCTGAAGAAGGAAATGGCTTCCACTCCAGTATTTTGGCTTGGAGAATTCCACGGACAGAGGAGCTTGGCGGGCTACAGTCCATGGGGTCACAAAGGGTGGGACAAAACTGAGTAACTAATGTTTTCACTTACCTATCATGAACCCCATAATCCGGGAATAGCCAACCTGATCAAAAGTGTAAAAGTCTTCTGAGGGCTCAGCTGATGTGCCAAACTGAGGCCAGCACTCTGTGGGGCTGGGGGAGGCGTTCTTTGGGTGCACAACCGTGTACTAAAGGCAGGAGGACAAGGGAACACAATATAGGTTACACTAAATTCCAGATTGCAGATAGCATCTGGCTTCCTTTTAAACAAAAAAAAAAGGAGTTACTTTCCTGGGGGGTAGGGGGTGGGGAAGGTGATGAAGCTTGACTTGATTGCTACACAGCAAAGACAGGGAGGAATATTTTGAATGCAGGGGACTAACCATGGTGTCTTTTGGCACTCCTATGTCAAATGTAATTGAGGAAATGTAACAACCACACCCTGATAAGGGCAACTCTAGGCTCAAACCTCCTGTGAATGAAGATCTGGATCATCCTGCTGGGTTAGCAGGTCAGGTGAGCGAGAGTGTTAGCTGAGAGTGAGAGAAATCTAAAATGAGAGATAGTGAAGCGAGGTGAGGAGTATCACTTACAGGCTGGAGCCAATTGCAGCGGTGGCTCTGAAGCTGCCTTGCCAATCCCTTTCAAGGTTTTTTGGAAATTTAAAGTGTTTGGCTACCTTGATGAATCAGACTTGTACTTCTGTATGAGGAAGAAATGAGAGGAGTATCTTAGACGAGACAGGGATGTTGTTAGGAATGAATGGACCTGAAGAGGAGTTCTTTGTTTATATGACACCCCAGATTCGTGCACTGGCATTGCTCTGGGGTCAGAGTAGGCCTCAGTAACAGCTTACATGATTCCAGTGTAAGCTGCCAGATTACTTCTGCCACCACAAGCACCACCACAGACCTATAACCTGTCTTACAGACAGCTCCTAATTACACAGGTTTGCTCACATCCAAGTTTCAGTGGTTCCTGGCTCCCTCCATGTTTCCCTAATACTACTGTGGCATGAGATGGCTCAGCACCCACCTGGCATCCATACATATGCAACCCAGAAGTTTGGGAAGCAGATGCTTCATGGGGAAATTTGTATCAGTGGAAGCTGGGACTCAACAGGTAGATTTTTCTCCCTTCCTCCTCGACCATCATTCACTATTTGCAATTGCAGTACCTATCTATATATGGTCTCTAAGAAAACGTTCTGAATGACAGTGCAATCAGATCTCCAGGAAACTGTGGTCTAGTAGGCAATGATGTCTCTTATATTTGTTCTTCCGCCTCAACTTCTGTACTCCCCAAAGGAGCATTAGTGCAGAAGTGTTTGCTTTTGTCTGTAATTGCAAGGGAAGCTGGACTATTACATAGGTATATAAACACAATAAAAATTTTCATGTTAATGATTTCAGTTGACACATATAACTACATATATGTATTATATATAAACTTATTATATATATTTATAATATAAATATGTATTATTATATATAATTCTCTCCTTAGTTTCTTAAATTATCTTTTAACTTTTGGCCACACTGCCCAGGATGTGGGATGTTAATTCCTAGACCAGGGATAGAACCAAGGCCCCCTGCAGTAGGAACATGGAGTCTTAACCCACTGGACAGCCATGGAAGTTCCTATACATGGTTTTAATTGGTGTTGTCATCATAGAAAAAGTGAAACTAATTTGGATTTCCTTCAGTTACTTTATGCCTTTGTGTTTTATTTTGGATAAGATTGGGCCTTATAACTTTTTCATAGCTAATGATATGTAAGGGTCTTAATAGACTTCATTAGTTCAATTTACTTGGCATCTCTTAACTCGGCTAATTTGTGAGAAAAGATGTGTATCTTGTTGTCATCATCTTTGTATCCTCACTGAGGCTACCTTAATACTGTTAAAATTATAGGGACTTAAAATATATGTCTAAACTCCCCTTCCTCTGGGACACTCTGAGATAATGAGTCATGGAGCAAAGGAGGAACAAAGAATAAATGAATAAATGTTAGGTAAAGATAAGCCTGGGAAACAAAGGCAAGTGCTTATTTCAAAGAACAGGTGCTCATTGGAGCAATCCAAGAAAGTATAGTACTAATAAAAAAAAAAAGTAATCAAAAACAGATAACTAGGGAAATAGAGAATTTGGAAGACAAGACTTAAATATTAAGCAGGTGCAAAAGAAACTAGGGGTGAGGAGTGTTTACTGCCAAAAAGAAGAGGAAGGGACTAATCGCATTTTAAAAATGTATTAATTTATTGTTTGGCAGTGCCTACTCTTAGTTGCAACATGCAGGATCTAGTTCCCAGTCAGGAGCAAACCAGTGTCGCCTGCATTGGGAGCTCAAAGCCTCAGGTATTGAGCCACCGGGAAAGCCACCTAACCATGTTTTTAAAGAATGGCAGATCCAATTTTCTTTCCTCTGAGAACTTACACTCCCATTGCGAAAAACAAGAAGTAAACATGAGAAGTAGTTGAGCGAGGCTGAAGACCAATGAAGTGCACAAATAACTGATTATGCAGAAGCACTTCTGGATTTCTGAGATGGTAAAACTTAATGACTGTTAAGTGCTAAAACGAATTTACACTGAATGGTAATTATGCTTCACCATAGGGAAATAAAGACATCTTTGTAGACTCGGATATTCTATTCAGATGAATTTATCTAACGGAAATACATAATTATGTTCATCAAAAACATATACAAGATGCTTTTAGAAGGACTACATAAAGTCGCCCTGGAAAACCATAAATATATCTAGTAGAATGAATGAATGAAAATTAATTGTGGTATATTCATTCAATGGAATACTGAAAAGCAACTAAATAACAACTATAAGCAATCCAATTAATATGAAGTTCAAAACCAGGCAAAAGTAATCTAGAGTGTCAGTAGTCAGGAAAATGTTTATCCCTGGGGACAGAAGATACTAGTAGGGGATATGAAGAGTGCTTTTAGAGGCAGATAATGTTTTTATCAGGTAAAGGGGCTATATTCACTTTGTAAAAATGTATCAAGATGTATATTTATCATTTTACTGGCATATCTTATAACACATAGATTCAGATTTTTTAATCTATAAAAATCCATATATCACCAGCTGTATAAAGATCGTGATCAGTTTTGGCATCCCAACAGCTTTCTTATGCCCACCTCAAATTTCCCCCAATAAGTTATCACCAGTCTGACTTCCGTCATCATATATAAGTTCAATCTGTTTCTGATTTTCATACAGTAAATAATAAACTATTTATTCTTCTGTATCTTGATTCTTTTCTCAGTATCATGTTTGTGAGTTTAATATTGTTATTGTTCATTGCCATTCTCTTGTTGCTGGATATTTTAAGTATTTTATCTAATTTTAATTATGACAAATAAAGTAAATATATGTATGTATGTATATATATATTCCTTTTGTGGCTATTAAGAACTTTTTTCTTAGCTATATATAAGAAAGTAAACTTTCTGGGTTAAATGATATATGTATGTACAGGTTAACTATATATTTGAAACAGTTTTTTTTTTAATGGTTGTACCAACTAGTACCATCACCAGTAATATATATGAGTTCCAGCTGACCACATACTTGCCACTCTGCATGTGATCAGTCTACTTAGTTTTAGCCTTTAGGGTAATTATAAAGATATCACCTTGTGGATTTAATTTGCATTTCCATAATGAATAATCATGTTGAACAATTTTCATATGCTTATTTGACCAATTAGGTACCATACTTTGTGAACTTTTTACAAGTCTTATCTATTTTTTAATTTTAGTTGTGTTTTCTGTTTTTTCTTATTTATGTTTTTTTTTAATTTCTAGATGTGAATCCATTGTCAAATAATTCATTGCAAATGTCTTCTGTTCCTGGTCTGCAACTTTGTCTTTTAATCTCTTTAGGTACCTTTTAAAGACAGAATTTTTGATTTTAATAATGTCAATTTTACCTGTAAACAGCTAATACTTTTGTAATCTATCTAAAACATCTCTCTCCAACTCCACGGTCAGGAAGACAGACTCTTCTGTTTTCTTTCAGAGGGTGTTTTCTTCTTTCTTATTGAAGTCTATCATTCATCACAAATATATTTTTTTCTCATACAGTAGAGACAGGGGAACAGAGAACTTCATAGGTCATATTGTTTGATATCTTTCATCGAAAGTGAAAGTCGCTCAGTTGTGTCTGACCCTTTGCAACCCCCATGGACTATAGAGTCCATGGACTTCTCCAGGTCAGAGTACTGGAGTAGGTAGCCTTTCCCTTCTCCAGGGATCTACCCAACCCAGGGATCGAACTCAAATCTCCCTCATTGCAGGCAGATTCTTTACCAGCTGAGCCACCATTAGTTTTAGTTTTGAGAAATTTTGACCCAGAAATGTTTCAAACACTGATTGTTTCATATTCTCTTTCATATCATATATTGGATATTTACTATATTCCATATATTTTTATACTTTCTGTACAGTCTATCATTTATTTCATCTCAATCTGGATGCTATTGGTCTATTTTCTGGTTCACTAATCCTCCTTTCTGCTATGTTTAGTCTGATATTAAATGAATATGCAATTCAGTATTTAATATTAGATACAGAATTCCCATTTGTCTATTTTTTAATGCATTCTAGGTCTCTGCTGAAATTTTACATACTACTCTAAATTTTAAATATATTAACCATAATTATGTTAAAGTCCCTGTCTGATAAAGCTAACATCTGTATAACCCTGTAGTTCATTTATATTGTCTGTTGCTTTTCTCATGGTTTTTGCTTACTGTGTTTTTGTGTATTTTTAACAGGTTTCATAACATGTTATTTCAAGCCAAAGGATTGAAAATTAAAGAATGTCACAGTGTTGTTATCTTAATCTAAAAGGGTTAACATTTTCTTTTTCTTTTGGGTTTATTTGGATATACTTTTGCTTTGTTTTAGTAGGCAGACAGAATACCAGCATGTCATCTTAATATCTCTGCTCTTCCTCTTTCTGGATTGTAGCTCCTCAAATCCTGCTTGCTTGTGCTCCACTGCCTTCAGATTGTCACCTTTTATAGTCTAGCCTGCTCTTATCCATAGATAGATAGTAAATCCAGCACTAGTTATTCTCTTAATTCTAGAGCTAGAAACCTTGTTAACAGATGTTTGGTATTTTCAGGATAAGAAAGGAAACAGTGAAGAGCCTTCTGGAGCAGAATCATAGTCTGAGCATAAGCCCGATATTAGAATGGATGCGTTTTTGAAGATGTTATCAATTGAAACAGCAAGTTTGTGTTAGGTGGTTGTAAGGAAACAAAATGCCTGAATGGAACTAGATTATCAAGAATTTATTTCAGAGCTGGGAGGGGCTATTAAATCTTTTTAAGCAAAGGTGCAATAGAATGAGTTGGTAAAGTTTAGTCTATCAATTGCCTCTTACATAAGTAAAAACATCTTGATTTTATGTAAAGGAGATGTCAGAACAGTATAAACCTATATAATCAAAGTGATCTGACTTCTTGAAGAATAAACTTCTAAAGATACTGTTTAAACCACTTTCACAATAGTGTATTTTGATTATCCATTTATCCATCGATGCACACTTGGATTGCTTCCGTCTTTTAGCTATTGTGAGTAATGCTACTGTGAACATAAATGTACATATATGTTTGAGTCTCAGTTCAATTTATTTTGTAAAGTAATTTTTGATAAGTGACAAGTAGGTTATATCTCCCCCTCAAAAAAATTAAACTCACATTGCAATCACTGGCATATTTAGGTTTTATTTTCATTTCACTACACTTGCTGATGTTCATCCTTACCATGGCATCTTTATGAAAAATATAAATGCTGACCATAATAATGTAATATTACTATATTACATTAGTTGTTATTACATGTAGTTGCAATGCTACATTTTCTTTCCCTTTTAAACTATTTTATTTTTCTGCTATAGCAATTCTGCTTTGAGTTTTAAATTTTTATTTTATGTACCATTTTTCTACGACTCATGCCTGAAAAATTCCATGGACAGAGGAGCCTTGTGGGCTACAATACACAGGGTCGCTAAGAGTTGGCCATGACTGAGCAACTGAGCATACTTCCTTTGAAAAAAACAACTAATCACTGGCTAAGTGATTAAGAGCATATAGTGTGACTGGAATTTCAGAAACATTCCTGCACTATCATAAAGAATGTCCTAGGAAAATGACAATGGATCAGAGAGAGGATGGTCAGGTCTGGGAGACCAGTCTGCTCTGAAAGGGGAGCACAGGTAATCAGTTGGGTTATGGACAGTCAGAAAATCGTTTTCAGGCAACACTGGATTTAGGCAAAGCTCTAAAGATTTAAACCAAGCAAGACATCAGAGAGGTCTTCAGCAGAATGTCATCTACATGAAAGGACATTTGGGCGGGTCCGATAGCACATGGCCCAGGGAAAATGCTTTGGTCTCTAGAAACACTGGAGAATAAGGCAAGAAACTAGCCCCATGGAATGGGATACTGGAAAGGAACCAATCAAGAAATTGGGAATGAGAGACCAGAGAGTGATGATTTGTTGTCTGTTTCACTATTATATCATAAGTAAGTCACATGAGTGTAGGAAACAAAGTCTGAGCAAGACAATAGCAAAGCTAATGAAACTTAAGTCTTTTTTACTTCCTTTCCTTAAAACAGTATTGCTTGAAGATTGCAGAAGTAGGCTGTATCTCTAAGGGGCGTTAAAGTGACTTTGCAGTGAATGTTAAAAGATTTCAGAGACAACTATTTAAGCATGTATGTTCCATTCCATGATGTTTGTTCAATCATGTTTTTAAAGCTGTAGAATCTAAGCTGAGACAGAATTTTTCATGTTCTGTCTTTGAGTTTGGTTCTCTGTGTAGCTGAAAAAAACTCTTAACTCCTTTTACGTGACAAGAACATGCCCCCACTACTTTATATATGTATTAAGAAAGTGTTAAGATTTAAGTAACAGCTGTGGTAACATTTTTATAATATCTATATATTTATTCTCTCTATATATTTTTTCCATATAAAAAGAAAAAACTATGTAATTTATTATTTAACTCATCTATTTTAAAGGCTATGAACAAGTAGGATATTTAGAATTAGAAGTAGGAATTTAGGAGCAAAAGTGGTAAAGTAAAGAACAGATTCAAGAAGTAGGAATGGATTGAAAACCTAATGTGGGGATCATTTAGATTTTAAAAATTATTTCATCATAAAAATAAGATTCTCTAAGGCATAAGATCCAGTATTGCTTTTAAATGAGAGAAGAACACAAGACTTGACATAAGTTATCAGAAAATTCTCAGTTGCCATCGGACATGGAATACAAAGGATATACTTAAAACCAAGAAATTAGAAATGGAAATCCATGCTGACAAAAGAAGACAATTTTAGGTAGTTTGAAAGCAATAGCAACTTCTGAGAGTTCGAATTTAGAATTATGGTTTTATAAGGAATTCATTAGACACTGTGGTAAAATTATGCTATTTAAGAAATACTGGGAAAACTTGTTATGTTTTGCGTCAACATTTTCTGAAGTTACATCTTATACTTGTCTAAGAAAAATGGGACTCACTTCTATAAGAATAAGCGCTCTGTCAGGGTCATGAAGTAAAACTTCTTCCAACTGGTAGAAGGCAATAAAGAAACCAGCTGAAGATAGATGGAGAGAAAACACCACAGATATTTGAACAATCTTAGAAGCTGCCTGGCAAAGCTGCTCTTACCTGGGACAGACTATATTTTAAGCATTCTACATATTCATATTGCAACTTTTTCCATTTCTTGTAAATTTCAGGGAAGATGTAAGAGAATTAAAAAGCAAAAAGTAATTTTTGCCAAGTAATTGGCAAAAGAGGCCAATTAGCACCTTTACTTTTCTGCTTATATTAGAAATAATTAAGAGGAAATAAAAAGTTTAACTGAGAACTATTCCAAGTCCTTTGATATCAAGTTCACAGAAAAGACAAGTTGAAACTTGAGGCAACAAGTTGAATCTTAATGTCCTATGTAAAATCTTGACCTTAAGGAAAATTTCAGGTTGACTTAATGATATTCTGTTTGAGACTATAATCAAATTTAAAAAAGAAGGAACACAGGTGAAAATTGACATGAAAGATAATCTCGTGCACCCAAATCTCCACTTAAATTCTGTTTCAACATCAAATATAATGTTGCAGTGAAGAAAGACTTTCATGCATTTATACTGTTTAAGGGGCTTCCCTGGTGGCTCAGTGGTAACAAATCTGCCTGCAAGGCAGGAGCCACAGGAGACCTGGATTTGATCCCCGGGTCAGGAAGATCCCCTGGAGGAGGACATGGCAACCCATTCAAGTATTCTTGCCTGGAGAATCCAATGGACTAAGGAGCCTGGCGGGCTACAGTCCATAGGGACACAAAGAGTTGGACACAGCTGAAATGACTGAGTAGACAAACATACATACTATTTAAACTGGGGAAAAGGCTGATTATTAATGCAACTAACCTCATTCCTAGGAAATCCTAACTATTTAGACCATAAGATCACTTCTTATAAAACAGGCCGAACCCCTTAGCTACATGGAGGATAATTAAAAGGCACCAAAACTAAAATTTTAGTTTACTAAATTTCAGGGATAAATGTCTGGAAAAAACAAAATAGCAATAGCGTTTGGAAGAACAATCCTAAATTATCAAATGTGTACAGTATACAGCCTATGGTAGAAAACTTCTCACTGATTTGCTGGTAATTTTGCAGAGACACCACAGATTGGAAACTGTTCAGGTCTAATTCTTTCTACCTATGAGAAACTGGCAAGTTATTTAAGCATGCAATCCTCCAATTCTTCATCAATAAAATGGGCATAATCATACCCACTCGCACAATTTTGTTAGAATTTAATGAAATCACCTTGCAAATACGCAGTGTGAGCATAGAAAGTGTTCAGTAAATGGCAATTATCGTCTTTTACCACCAAGAATCTCATCACGCATCTGCACAAAAGCTTTTTAACAACAATGACACTAATATTTATACAGAATCCACCATTTCAGAAGGAATCTGGCATCTGTTACCTGATGGATTCCCAGATTCAACTCAGCACAAGCAGGATTTCACTGCAGCATTTCCACCCCGTGGAGTCAGTCCCTAATCCAGAAACAAAGCTTCTCTAGAACAGTCCATCTCCCTCAGGAAAGATATAATTCTCACTTTTAATTTGCTCTATAGACCCACCCATAAGAAGACTAGATTTTCATTGGTTTAAAGGCTGTTCATATATTTTCATACAAGTCGTATAGTATTAAAACTAAAATGTTCAAGCACACTTGCTTACAAATACTTCATATTTATGTTTTCTTGTCAACTTAGGAGTGATTTATATGTAACTCTGATACATGCCCTCAGCCTCATTACACAAGGTGAGATGACCCCCACCACACACACACACACACACACACACACACACACACACACACACAATCAACTTTAATGCATTTTGTTTCTTCTTCCTAATCTAATTTCTGCTTTTCTCAAACTTTTCCAATGTGCCTTCTGAAATTCTCATTTCAGGACAAATTCTTTTATACATGTATCCTTTTCATAAAGTGTTCTCTGTGGTGCTGCCATATACAATTATGTTAAATTTTACTAAAACTTATTTTTGAAGGCTATCAGTTGGCTGCAGCATTACCTCATCCTCATTATTTCTATACAGTTATTTGGTAGTTCTGTCTCTACTTTCATTGAATATGTTGGAATTTAGCTAATAGTTTTGCTTTTCAGCCCAAACTCTATCAGCATCCGTAGTGCTCACTATGTCCTTTTTCATCCTTAAGGTTTGACATTCACAATTTGGTCATAAATACAGTTTTCATTTTCTTAGCAGTAATTCTACCATTCAACCAATCGTTTGTAGATCATGACTTTGCTTTTCCAAGCATAGGACCACTCTATAGCATCTATCTTTTATGTTACATAGAACTTGGTATGTTAGAATGTCAACTCCCTAATAGAGGTAACACAGTTGCCTCAACTTTGATCAGGGAAGACGACTTGTATATCAGATTATGGCAGAGGTGAGCATGGTCAGAGTCATGTAGTGAACCTGAAGAAAGGGACTCTGGCAGAAAGACAGCTCAAATGTTATCTGCTACAGGGTCACTTCTCTGCTTGAAAGTTTTTTACATTTTTCTGTCTGTGGTCTTCAAGAAAAATCAAAATTTCTTAGAATAAAATCTAAGACCCTTTGTGATCTCTACAGCCTTGTCACTTTCCCCACTACCTGCCTTTCCTTCTCATCTGCAGCACTAATTTCTTTTGGACAACTGAACACAATGAGATTTCTCTTGCTTTGTGGTCTTTCCCTTGTTGATTCCTACTTGGAAGGGACTTTTGATCTCCCTTCTTTGGATTGCAAGCTCCTTCCCTTCCTTCCAATCATAATTCAGGTGGGGTCTTTCCAAAAGTGAAAGTGAAAGTTGCTCAGTCTGCCTGACTCTTTGTGACCCCATGGACTATAGTCCATGGAATTCTCCAGGCCAGAATACTGGAGTGGGTAGCCTTTCCCTTCTCCAGGGGATCTTCCCAACCCAGAATCGAACCCAGGTCTCCCACATTGCAGACAGACTCTTTATCAGCTGAGCCACAGGGAAGCCCAAGAACTGAAGTGGGTAGCCTGTCCCTTCTCCAGTGGATCTTCCTGACCCAGGAATTGACCGGGGTCTCCTGCATTGCAGGTTAATTCTTTACCAATTGAACTATCAGGGAAACTTGGCAGCTGGGTCTTTTGAAAGTTTTTAATAAATACCTCTTCCCCTCCTCCTCTCTGGCAGAAGTAACCTGTCCCTGGTACTCTCAGCACTTTATGCAACCTTATATCATATCCCACAATATTATAGCTTCTGATTTCTTTTCTCTCTCTTGTACTGTATCCTTCTTTCTACTCAAGGAGGTGGGCCTTTGTTTTTTGTAATTCTCTCTGTAGCATCTGTATCTAGCAAAGTACCCAGTATCTATTATATGCTCAGTAAATGTTTGTTGAAAGGAAGGGAGTGGAATGATTCATGGCAGACTCATCATAAATCAATGGAAATTGCTACTATCTGGTATAATTTTATGTGAATTGGAATTAGGAAACTATATTAGCATAACAGTCAGCTATGTAAATACGATCCTTCTTAAACTGTTCACATAGTGTATAATAAAAACAACTGCTTTATTTCCTAGCCAAAGTCTATTCTGAACTGCCCTTCGAGATTCATGACTTAAATAGCCCAACAGCATAGCTCAGGGAGGCAGGGCTAATAAATCAAATATCTTCCCACGTAATTACCATCTTTGAAAATGTAATGATGCCTGTTAGATACCAAAACATACTTAACAAACATTTGCATTTGTGACTTATCAAAATTGAATTTTTAAAGAACATATTCTATGATTACTAAGGATTGGACCAAGAGTATAGAGTTACTTCAAACATTATATTAGTATATAACAAAATAAACATGCATGAGCTTTACCCAAGAACATTTTAGAGAACAAAACTAGTAGTTCTAATATCATGTTTTAAACAAACTTTTAAAAAATTAACATTGACAGATATAAATATATAACAATAGTTTTTAAACCTATCAATGCAGAAGAATTCTCTCAGAGTTTTGAGAGAAAAGGAGTTTTGCAGCAATACTTTTCTCAACTCACTGAATCATCATCCTGTTTACTACCAGTCTAAATCCCTGACCTCCTATCTGGAACCTGGCATGTCTTTCTCTTCCAATCTATTCCAGTTGCATGATGTTTCAAGCACTCATTGTTCCTATTTGGAATACAGTTCATGCTCTATCTCTATGGCTGTGTCATTCTCAGTACTGTCTAGACTGTGACTAATCTCGCCATGGTCCTTTGAGAACCATCATAACCATCAATTCAATACCCAAGTTTTAGTTCGCTAACATTAAGCTTGTATCAGCATCACTCAGAGGGTGACTGATTGCAGGTTTTGATCATTTTATTTCAAGTGGACTTCTCAACTGCTGTTTTGGTCACCTCATTCATCTCCTAAGCTAACTGGCATAGTCCATCTGCTATTATTGCTACTATCTTACTTATGTTTTTCTGTTTTTTTTTCTTTAATGTCATGTAAAATGTCATAACCTGAGGGATGTCGGCCAAAGAAAGGATTTTAAGGAGCATTATGAGAATCCCATAATTGCCCAGTGAGATTTGACTGGGCAGGTTATGGATGTAGCCGTGGGTGCCAAGACACAATAACCCATTTATTCTCCAATGCTGACTCACCTGTGGAAAGCCTGCGTCAAGGGGAGATGCCACCATAGGGGTCCTGAGCGTTTGCATAACTACATCCTCCAACGGGCTTATACCAAGGCTGACAGTAAGCCAGCAAAGGTAAAGCAAATGTTCTACCCAAAGGCGAATAAGGGGGGAGGAGGTGCAGAGCAAGAAAGACAGTTTCCTCAACTCAGATGTCATGCTAGCCAGGCACCTTGGGTTCCGCTTTGTTGTGCTGTCATTTTCAGAACCACCAAAACTGGGCAGTGTTTCTGCACTTTCTTCAGTGCTAACAGGTGAGCAAGATTAACTGAAGGTTCAGCTGTCTTTCAGACTCAGCATGTAAGTAAATAGATAACAAAAACATAAACCAAATGACAGATTTATGGAGCTATATCTGTTCCCATTCTTTGAATGGAAAATACTCAAGATAATATACTAAATATTTTCATATTTTTGTGTGTATTTACAAGTAATAGTGGCAATTGTTTCAAATAAAAATGTTAAAAGCTACAGTTTTCAGGATGAAAACTCTTTTAAAAGATAAAATCTTGTAAGCAGAATTCTACGTTTTTACTGGAGGTATCATTTCACAGATATTGTAGATGGCGAGTTGTGAGTGCTACAGGGATAAGCATAGGAAGTACCTTGGCAATCCCAGGAGAGATGATTCCTGAGGAGAGAATTGGGGTAGGATTCAAGGTAGACGTGGCATTCACAGTTGACCTTGATGGATGGATAGCATCTAAATGGAAGAAACTGCCAGCTTTCACCCTTTGTTAGCTATAGCGTTGATGATTCCTTCCAAAGTCTCCATAATATGTACTTTCTGAGATTATCCTGACGAAATGTGAACAAATATTGAGTACAATTTCCAGCAGAAAGTGGGATGTGGCATTGATCTTGTTGCCTTGGGCAAGATTGCTTGGAGTGAGTTGTGAGTTCCTGTAAAATTATTAAGCTTTCTGGAGAAGCCTCTCTCTCAACTCTATAACCTGATCCTATAACAAGACGTTTGTCTTGATCTCCTATTTTGTAATTCGTCTCCACAGACAAATTTTGAATACCTTCCTGAATCTGAATTACCTTGTCTGGGAATCAGATGCTTTACATAATTTTTGTTGCATTTTTCAACCAGAAGCCGTGCCTTTTTCCTTGAACTCACACTTGTTAGAAGAATTCTACTCCAAATAGATTAGCAACTGTCATAGTGCTTAGCTCTGAGTACCACCACTGTAAAGACACTTGTCTATCTTGCAGTAGACAAATAGCTGCTTAGAGATGTCCAAATTTTAACCACTGGAACCTTTGAATTTTTTTTTTTTTTACATAGCAAGGGGGAATTAATGTTGAACATGTGATTAAAGTTTCTAATTATCTAGACTTGAGATGAGGAGATTATCCCGGATTATCCAGGAGACTCAGTCTAGTCATAAAGGTCCTTGTAAGTGAAAGGAGGAAGAAGAGAGTTGGTGTCAGAGTGATGCAACATGAGAGAGACTTGACTGTTCATTGCTGGTTTTGAAGTCAGAGAGAAGTCCCAAGTCAAGGAATGCAAGTGGCCTCTAAAAGCTGGGGAAGGCAAGGAAATAAATTTCAGCCTAGAGTCTCAGAGAAATGCAGCTGCACTATCGCCTTGATTTTAGCCCAGTGAAAACCATTTCAGAATTCTGACCTCAAAAACTAGAAGACAGTATATTTCCATTATTTTAATTCATCATGCATGTTGTTGATTTGCCACAATAGCAACTGGAAAAAATATACTTCCCTTCCATAGAACAGATCTTAGAATATCAAAGGTAGCTTGCATTGAGTACAAGTTATCATGTCCTTTTGGTTTCCTCAAATTGAGGAAAAATACAGTTTGTGGGTAATACCATGGGCTTTGAATTCAACAAAGTAAAGGGCAAAATTCTGTTTCATTAATTACTGACTATACGGCCGCTAATAAATGATTTGATTTCTCTGTGCTCATTTTCATTAAGTGTTTAATGAGGATAATACTCTTCTCATCAGGTTGGTTTGAGGATTGATTGAAATAAAGTATGTAAAGTACCTTACTTAATGCATGGCAAATGTTATGAATTATTCAGTATATCTCCATGCCTTTGGTTCCAAAAGTAAGCTCTCCTGTCAGGTTAGTGTAGTGATATTAAGTTCATATGAGTAGAAAACTAGGTTGAAGCAATGTCAGAAAGTGTCTTTCCTCATACACTGCTAAGGAGTTGTGATTTAATTTGGTAAGCAAGGAGTATCATTTAAATTTAAAGTGATTCTTGTCTCAGAAAGAGTACAACCTATTGATATAAAGAAAAAGTGAAAGTCACATTGAAATCAAAATAAAGACGAAGAGTCAATATTTCAGTGCTGAAGCCTGGGAAGAAGACTATCCAATAGAGATAAAGTAGATGGATATAAACTGGAAAGCACAATCCTTGGGAGACTTGTTATTCTTCTGAAAACATCTGGTTTACCGAAAAGTAGCTTTTCCTACCCCTATCTTTCCCTCGTGTTTAGAAACATGTCTTAACAACCCAGCAACAATCTTGGAGATGATGCTTTTTGACCATCTCTTCTTTTTTTGTTTCATTCTATTTCCTTACTCTTTGGGAAAAAAAAATCCAGTGACTGACGGTCAAGAAGTGAATGAAGGGTAAACTAGCGGTGCTCCATTTTAACAGGGAGGCGTAAGTCTCCCAATCAAATCACCATAGGTAGTGACAGAAAGAGATTCACTTTTAGAAGAGCAAATATCGTGTACAAAAATGAATTGCAAGTTTTCATGTCTTCACTATTTTAAAGTGTCAGGGAGCTAAGCACTGTGGATTAGAAAAAAATTCTAGGCAAATAGAATCACACTTAGAAGAAAATTTGATGCTATAATAAGTTTAACTGTGTCCTGCAAAATATTTATTGAAGCCCTAAACCCCAGTACCTCACAATGTGACCTTATTTGCAACAACCTTAATAGAGTTGTTATAGATATAGTTAGTTAGGTTAATACAAGGTCATATTGAGATAGAGTGGACACCAAATCTAATATGACTTCTGTCCTGTTAGGAAAAGAGACATGTACAGCAAAAATTAAGTGAAGGAAGCAATCATACAAAGAGGTTAACCCAGACTAGCATCCTACAGGGAAATTTAGAAGGTAAATGATATGTGTCCCACCTTATGGAAAGGGGGCTGGCTTTTTGTATCCCCAAGTAAGATCCTATGCTTTTCTGGGTGAGCCAAAGGTGATCTGGGGAGAAGAGGGCAGTGGTTAGCTATCAGCAGCCAATACTCATAGCACCTGGGAAATGGGTACAAGGTCGAGTAAAGGGAACCTGGGAAGGACACCAAAGGAATCTACTACAATGAATACAAGGAGAGAGATTGGAAATTTAACCTAACAATCATTGGCATTCTCTTAAAAGCTACTAGGAAAATTGGGAAGGAAGTAAAAAGCAAAGACAAAGCAATAAAAATAATCCTCATTTTTATTATTAAAACCTACACAGAGCACAATTTTAAATGGCTAACTAAATTCCGAATAAACCATTTCAAAATGAAATCCAACTAAAATATTCTAGTAAAATTTTAAATATATAAGACAAATATAATCCCCAACTCCTGCTGCTACTGCTGCTAAGTCGCTTCAGTCATGTCTGACTCTAAGCAACCTCATGGACTGCAGCCCACCAGGCTCCCTCCATCCATGGAATTTTCTAGGCAAGGGTACTAGAGTGGGGTGCCATTGCCTTCTCCGCCACAACTCCTTAGGAAAAGACAAAAGATTCTATTTCCCCACAAGTGAATAGAAATCAAACTAATCTTAGAATTTTAAAAAGCATCCCTTATCAGAAGACAATTGGAACATTTATAGTATCAGAGATTTTTTTGAAAGAGTTCTTATCTAATTAAACACAGTAATCGTTTACACACTGTGATATAACAATATCTAACACATTCAAGAGCTTAGAAATATAACATGTAAATCACATGTATTACTTAGATGCTTTGGGTTGCAAGTAATGTCAACAACAACTGTAGTGAAAAATGCACAGTGGCTTGGAAATTATAATAATAAAGTACCCAGAAGTATGATAGATCTTAGACTGGATAATTCAGTGCCTCAGTAACATCCAGGACTCAAATCCTTTCCATTTTTTTCTCTGACCATCTTATTTTCTTTTCAGTCTAACTTTCATCTTAATAACAGGACTGGTGTACTAAGTAAAAAGACAAGAGATTATTGTTCCCTGTGTAGCTCTATGGGCACAGAATCATTTCCCAGAGCATGCTTACTCACATTTTGCTTTGACCAGAATTAAGTCATGTTCCATTTTGTTCTCTCATCATAAATCAATTATGTGTGAAGGGAACTTGATTGCCATGATTTACTTAAACCAAGAAGGATGGATGTCTATAAAATCGTGTCTTAAAAAATAAAAGATAGGGAGACATAGAAAGGATGCAAATAGCCAACCACTAATCTCTGATGGATTATTTTTCTTGAAAAAGAAATGTATGCAGTGTTCTTTTTACTGAACAAGAGATGAATCATTTAAAAATCTCAAAAACTGTAAAGGTGTCAGAAAAACTGAAAGTTCCTTCCCTATTCGCTCTGAACCTAAACTAGGTTATTCTGTTTGGTTATACCGTGACAAAACAAGGCTTATTTAGTTGTTGCTGTTTTTCTTTTCCTATATAACAGATGTTTATTGAGCCTATAATATGCTTGACATTATATTAGGTGCTGGAAACAAAGCAATAAGCAGATACAAGCTTACTGTTTTGATAGATAGTTCAGCCTGTTAATGAAGGAGAGATCCTTGTTCTAGGTTATGGGGATGGCTGAATGCAAGACACTGATGCTGATGAGATGAGACCATCAGCAGATGAGATCAATAGTGGGTTCTAGTCACAAAACTCACAGCCTGGGAGAAGAAGACACCACATGTCATGGAGGACCACCCACGGGGTTGCCCTCAAGCACAGAATGAACAAGCAGGGTTGGAGAAAGCAAATTTTGTAGTAAACAGAATCATGCAACACCCTCTTATTCTTGTGGAAGAATGTAATTGTCTAGTTAGAATAATTCCATGGGCTATCAGGGACCTGAAGCCCAGTGTCAGGGAAAAGCAGGCACAGTGCTTGGTTGCTGGGAAAAACAAGGCTGTTGGCTGGGGGCAGGAGACTTATCTGCAGGCGCACCATGGAAATGTGAACTTGAGGTTGGGTCATCAGAGGCCCTCCCGCTTTCAGATGGCAAGGCAGTTCGCAATATTAATTTTAGGTCTTATGCCACATTTACTCTCATATATAAAATTTCCCTGTGCTATAAGGTGTCACACCACAAACGCACGCAGTTAAGTCTAGATACCATGTTCTAGTTAAAAACTGTTTATTTATTTTTCTTGAGGTGTTTTGTTTCTCAGATCTGTTGATTGGTGTTGCCCATCACATCTAGAAACTTCTCGGCTGTTGTTTTGTTAAGTAGTACTTTTGTCTCTTTCTTTCTCACCTCTCCCAATGGGATTCCAATTCTAGCTAAGTTAGGTTTTACTTTTCAACAATCTCTGTCTTCTTCTCTATCTTTTTGTTTTGTTTGCTTTTTTATTTTTTTTTTTTGATTCATCACTTTTGCCTCTCTTAACTGAACTCTAAGTCATTTTCTTAGACTTCCTTGCAATTCACTAATTCCTTCTTCAACTGTGTTTTCCTTCCACCGTATCCTTAAAACTGTGTTTTAATTACCATGAAAGTCATCCATTGATCTTTTTTATTGAAGTATAGTTGATTTCTAATGTTGTGCTAATTTCTGCTGTACAACAAAGTGATTCAGTTATACACATATACATTCTTTTTTATATTCTTTCTCATTATGATTTATCACAACATATTGAATACAGATGACCGTTATATCTACTACTATGGGCAGGAATCCCTTAGAAGAAATGGAGTAGCCTTCATAGTCAACAAAAGAGTCCAAAATGCAGTACTTGGATGCAATCTCAAAAACAACAGAATTATCTGTGTTCATTTCCAAGGCAAACCATTCAATATCATGGCAATTGGAAGTCTATGCCCCAACCAGTAATGCTGAAGAAGCTGAAGTTGAACGGTTCTACGAAGACCTACAAGACCTTTTAGAACTAACACCCAAACAATATGTCCTTTTCATCATCAGGGACTGGAATGCAAAAATAGGAAGTCAAGAAACACCTTGAGTAACAAGCAAATTTGGCCTTGGAGTACAGAATGAAGCAGGGCAAAGGCTAATAGAGTTTTGCCAAGAGAACACACTGGTCATAGCAAATACCCTCTTCCAACAACACAGAGAAGACTATACATGGACATCACCAGATGGCCAACACCGAAAATCAGATTAATTATATTATTTGCAGCCAAAGATGGAGAAGCTCTATATAGTCAGCAAAAACAACACCAGGAGCTGACTGTGGCTCAGATCATGAAATCATTATTGCCAAATTCAGGCTTAATTTGAAGAAAGTGGGGAAAACCACTAGACCATTCAGGTATGACCTAAATCAAATCCCGTATGATTATACAGTGGAGGTGAGAAATAGATTTAAGGAACTGGATATGATAGACAGAGTGCCTAATGAACTATGGACAGAGATTTGTGATATTGTACAGGAGACAAGGAACAAGACCATCTGCAAGAAAAAGAAATGCAAAAAGCACAATGACTGTCTTAGGAAGCCTTACAAATAGCTATGAAAAGAAGAAAAGTGAAAAAAAAAAAAAGAAAAGTAAAGATATACCCATTTGAATGCAGAGTGCCAAAGAATAGCAAGGAGAGATAAGACAGGTTTCCTCAGTGATCAGTGCAAAAATAGAGGAGAATAATAGAATGGGAAAGACTAGAGATCTCTTCAAGAAAATTAGAGATACCAAGGGAACATTCCATGCAAAGATGGGCTCAATAAAGGATAGAAATGGTATGGACCTAACAGAAACAAAAGATATTAAGAAGAGGTGGAAAGATTACACAGAAGAATTGTACAAAAAGATCTTCATGACCCAGATAATCATGATGGTGTGATCACTCACCTAGAGCCAGACATCCTGGGATGTGAAGTAAAGTGGGCCTTAGAAAGCATCACTATAAACAAAGCTAGTGGATGTGACTGAATTACAGTTGAGATATTTCAAACCCTGAAAGATGTTACTGTGAAAGTGCTGCACTCAATATGCCAGCAAATTTGGAAAACGGCAATGGCCACAGGATTGGAAAAGGTCAGTTTTCAATGCAATCTCAAAGAAAGGCAATGCCAAAGAATGCTCAACTAACCACAAACACATTTCATTCGTCTCACAAGCTAGTAAAGTAGTGCTCAAAATTCTCCAAGCCAGGCTTCAGCAATACGTGAACTGTGAATTTCCAGATGTTCAGGCTGGTTTTAGAAAAGGCAAAGGAACCAGAGATCAAGTTGCCAACAACTGCTGGATCATAGAAAAAGCAAGAGAGTTCCAGAAAACATCTATTTCTGCTTTATTGACTATGCCAAAGCCTTTGACTGTGTGGATCACAAGAAACTGTGGAAAATTCTGAAGGAGATGGGAATACCAGACCACCTGATTTGCCTTTGAGAAATCTGTATGCAGGTCAGGAAGCAACAGTTAGAACTGGACAGGGAACAACAGACTGGCTCCAAATCAGGAAAGGAGTACATCAAAGCACTATATTTTCACCCTGCTTATTTAACTTAAATGCAGAGTACATCATGAGAAACGCTGGGCTGGATGAAGCACAAGCTGGAATCAAGATTGCTGGGAGAATTATCAGTAACCTCAGGTAGGCAGATGACATCACCCTTATGGCAGAAAGTGAAGAAGAACTAAAGAGCCTCTTGATGAAAGTCAAAGAGGAGAGTGAAAAAGTTGGCTTAAAGCTTAACATTCAAAAACTAATATCATGGCATCTGATCTCATTACTTCATGGCAATTAGATGGGAAAATAGTGGAAACAGTGGCTGACTTTATTTTTGGGGGCTCCAAAATCAATGCAGATAGTGACAGCAGCCATGAAATTAAAAGATGCTTATTCCTTGTAAGGAAAGTTTTGACCAACCTAGACAGCATATTAAAAAGCAGAGACATTACCTTGCCAACAAACGTCCATCTCTTCAAAGCTATGGTTTTTCCAGTAGTCAAGTATGGATGTGAGAGTTGGACTATAAAGCAAGCTGAGTGCTGAAGAATTGATGCTTTTGAACTGTGATGTTGGAGAAGACTCTTGAGAGTCCCTTGGACTGCAAGGAAATCCAATCAGTCCATCCTAATGGAGATCAGTTCTGGGTGTTCATTGGAAGGACTGATGTTGAAGCTGAAACTCCAATTCTTTGGCCACCTGATGCAAAGAGATGACTCATTTGAAAAGACCCTGATGCTGGGAAACACCAAGGCAGGAGGAGAAGGGGACAACAGAGAATGAGGTGGTTGGATGGCATCACTGACTTGATGGACATGAGTTTGTGTAAACTGCGAGAGTTGGTGATGGACAGGGAGGCCTGGTGTGCTATGGTCCATGGGTCACAAAGAGTCGGACACGACTGATAGACAGAACTAAATTGAACTGAACTGACTGAGTACAGTTCCCTGTGCTATACAGTAGTAACTCATTGTTTAAGTATTCTGTAGGTAATATGTAGCTTGCATCTACTAACCTCAGGTATCATCTTTTCAATTCTACCAGTTTTAGTCAGTTCTTTTTTTAAACTCACTATGCCATCTTATATTTTGTGTATGCTGCAGATATTTTCAAGCTCTTTGTTTTTAAAATAAGAAGCATCATTGTTTTATATTCTGTGTCAGATAATTTTAATAGCTGAAGTGCTTGTTAACTTAGTATTATTGCCTGGTTTCTTTGGTTCTCACTCACAGTGCATGTCTTGTTTCTCCATGTGTTTTATTATCCTTGACAGCAAATTATTAGGGAAATTATTCGGAGGAATAACTTGAGGCTGAGGATGATTATACATCCCTCTATAGAGGATCTTTGTGGCTTTTGCTAGGCCTTTGGGAGGGTACCAACTCAGAACCAACTTTATGTCTGAATTTCATGTTTAGAGTCACCAAATGACCCTAGTAACCTGGAACACAGGCTAGTTCATTTCATGTTCACTGTACTAAGAGGAATAGCCCTACTGGGTCTCATTTCAAAGTGGGTATACAGGGGCAGTTTCAAAATCCTTATCTTAGTGAACCCTGGGCTTTTTCTCTTCTTATTTATTCTCCTAGAACCCTACCAAGCTATTAAAAAGTTTCACAGTTGCTATTTCTAATTTGATAAGTAACCTTCAGAGCAGAACAGATTTGAGTTCTAGGCTTTCCTCTCTAGTTTCTTGCCTTCTCCTAGGTTTTGGCTGAGTAAATTTTCTAGATTTTAGATGGTCAAACATAACTGTTAGATTAGTTATAAATATTGTTAGATTTTGTTTGTTTGTACTCAGGGGTTTTTTGTTGTTGTTTGCTTTTGCTTTCATTTTGACATTTCCTCTAGCTGGTGTTTTAGCTGTTCCCAGTAAAACTGGGCCTCTCTAGTTGTGTCTTGGCTATTTCTCCAGGCATGCATTTTTAGGGCTGCCTCAATGGCTCAGTGGGTAAATAATCCACCTGCAATACTGGAGACAAAGGAGATGTGGGTTCGATCCTTGGGTTGGGAAGATACTCTGGAGGAGGAAATGGCAACTCATTCCAGTATTCTTGCCTGAAAGAAAAAAAACAACAAAACACAGACAGAGGAGCCTGGTGGGCTACAGTCCAAAAGGTAACAAAAAGTCAGACATGACTGAGCGACTAAGCACCATCCAGTTCAGTTCAGTTCAGTCGCTCAGTCGTGTCCGACTCTTCGCGACACCATGAATCGCAGCACGTCAGGCCTCCCTGTCCATCACCAACTCCCAGAGTTCACTCAGACTCACGTCCATCGAGTCAGTGATGCCATCCAGCCATCTCATCCTCTGTCATCCCCTTCTCCTCCTGCCCCCAATCCCTCCCAGCATCACAGTCTTTTCTAATGAGTCAACTCTTTGCATGAGGTGGCCAAAGTACTGGAGTTTCAGCTTTAGCATCATTCCTTCCAAAGAAATCCCAGGGCTGATCTCCTTTAAGATGGATTGGTTGGATCTCCTTGCAGTCCAAGGGACTCTCAAGAGTCTTCTCCAACACTACATTTCAAAAGCATCAATTCTTCGGTGCTCAGTCTTCTTCACAGTCCAACTCTCACATCCATACATGATCACAGGAAAAACCATAGCCTTGACTAGACGGATTTTAGTTGGCAAAGTAATGTCTCTGCTTTTGAATATACTATCTAGGTTGGTCATAACTTTTTTCCAAGGAGTAAGTGTCTTTTAATTTCATGGCTGCAATCACCATCTGCAGTGATTTTGGAGCCCCCCAAAATAAAGTCATCCACTGTTTCCCCATCTATTTCCCATGAAGTGATAGGACCAGATGCCATGATCTTCATTTTCTGAATGTTGTGCTTTAAGCCAACTTTTTCACTCTCCTCTTTCACTTTCATCAAAAGGCTTTTTAGTTCCACTTCACTTTCTGCCATAAGGGTGGTGTCATCTGCATATCTAAGGTAATTGATATTTCTCCTGGCAATCTTGATTCCAGCTTGTGTTTCTTCCAGTCCAGCGTTTCTCATGATGTACTCTGCATAGAAGTTAAATAAGCAGGGTGACAATATATAGCCTCGACGTATAGCAATATACAGCACCATCCAACCATACGCTATAAATAGTATTTGCTGGATTCCTAAACTGAGGGATTTGACTCTAATTATTCAGTTCACATTAGCAAGATGAAATCTCTTTAACACCATAGTTGACAAAGATTTCTCCTATATTTGAAAAAAATTTAAATAATTACTAGTTTTACTGTGGTTCAGCCCTTCTCCATGAAGTCCTTTATTTATATACTTAGCATATGGCTTAGGAGATTAAAACAAAAAGGTTCCTTTTTTCTTAAGAATAAAATGTGAGGGGAAAAGTCTTTTATGGCCATTTATATGGCTAAGAAACTCAATATTGATTTTCAGTACCTTTGAAAAATCATACTACACTTCCAAGTATTTTTTGTCCATGTGTTTTGCTATTTAATTGGTGTGGCTAAAATATATCCAGTGGTAGATAATATTTGTCAATAAACCACTACTTGCTTTGTTCTTATCTAGGAACGGTAACTATGTCTATTTAATGCTAGTTAAATCTGTATGATGATCTCAACTATAAAGAAAAAAAGAGTAAAGATTGCTAGGGATGCATCAGTATCTTTCTGGTATTTATCATTTTTCTTTGCAGAGTAGAATTCTCGGTGGATATTCTTTCCTTCTTTGTAGACTTTCAATATTTTTCTAACTTTCCTAACGGGTTGCATTGCTTCTATAAACAATTTTAATATGCAAGCATTGCAAGCATTGCGAACAACTCTATACCATGATCACCACTGTGTAAGCAGAAAATGAAAATCTGAAGAAAAAACTCACAAGTATTACTAGTATTTAACTTTGCATGTAAGAAGAGCCGTGCATTTAAATATATATATATATATGTTTCCTAATATCGTCTGAAAAGCATTTATTGCTATTTTAGTGGAAAAGAATAACTAACAAAACATAAAGATTTCTGAGTACAATAATTATTCCAACTGTGCTTTAGGGATTTTCCTTTAATTTAAAAGGCACAGGAAAGAGCTTCTTGGAGAATTTTTAAAAAGCTGTGATGTTGTTTTAGTTGAGAGGTACTGATTTAAAAAATACTAAATGGTTGTTTCATTTAAAAGTAAGTTCAGATATAAGAGCCACAGCAAAAATAGCTTACGCAACACATTACATAAATCATAAGTTATTAGATTAAAGGAGGAAGAGGCATCAGAATTTTCACATGGTTTTAGGATAGGATAACCATTCTAAAATGTAAGGGATTTGGAAGCTGAAGCAGATTGGGAAGGGTTGTCCTGAACCACACTCTGAATACCTTGCATGCTTTCAATTACCATTTCTAGGTGTAATGAGTCTGTTTACTAGACTTCTTTTGCACACAAATGTATTAGTTTTCTATGGCTGCCATTACAAAATACCACAGTCTGGGTGGTTTAAACAACAGAAATTTACTTTCTCATATTTTGGGGGCTAAAAGTCCAAGATCAATGGTTTGGTTCCTCCTGAGGCCTTTCTCTTGGGCTTGTACATGGCCACCTCCTTGCTAGCAAATGTTCTCACACTGTTTTTCCTCTGTGCACAAGCATTCCTGGCATTTGGAGGGTTCAAATTTCCTCTTCTAATAAGGATACTAGTCATATTGGAACCCACTCACCCTCATGGCCTCATTTTAATTTAGTTAGCTTTTTAAAGGCTCTATCTCTAATACAGTGACATTCTGAGGTACTATTCAGGCTTTAACATATGAATTTGGGAAGGATGTAATTCAACCCATAAAAAGATAAATTACATTCATGCAAAAGTTATGAATAAATATTGATATTCCCAGCAGTATTTTGGATATATTTTAGTAAGTTTAATATATTCAAAGAATAAAATGTAAGAGAAATTTTAAAAATAGCTTATTGGAAATTCTCATGAGTTAAACCAAGTTGCAAGAATAGAAAATGGAAAATGATAACTAACCCACAAAATAAATCTTTTGTAACATATATAGACACAGTTATACATAAAACATAAGGGAAAATAATGGCTATATCCCATTGATGAAATTTCATGCATTTTCAAGTATTCTATACTGAGACCTGTCACTTACATAATAAGGAGAAAAGTGTTTAACTTTTAAAGGGAGAGACAAACTGATTTTTATCAGTATTAGTCTTTGATTGCAATCAATAGAGAAAAACTTTCTATAATTTAGGCAAAAGAAAGTTTACAAGAAGGTTATTCTGGTGCTTAGTATACAGTTTGTTTCTATCTTTGTTACTCTTTTTTAAAAATATAATCTAAAATTTTTGTTATTTCCTATTTAACCAAAATCAGATGCCACTGTCAGTGAGTGGACTAGGGTGTCAGGACACACAAGTTTTAATAGCTTATTGTTCACTTTTCCTTACAAGTTATTAACACTGTCATCAAGGCTGGTTTTTAAATGGCCTAAAACTTTCTGGACAAAATATTGACTACTCTTTTCAAGTTTACAAGTATTCTCTCACAACCACTTTTAAAAATCCATAGTAGTGATCTGTTTCTTACATTGTACTTGTCAAAATTATTTAATCTCCTAATGTGGTGCTTTAGAAAATCCCCTGGAAGTCTAAATAAATCATATCTACTGGCTTTTCCTTTATTTTCTTAAAAATATCCTCCCAAGCATCTGAGATATCAGTTATGATTCATACCTATAATACTATGAAAGCAATATTCTTCTCATTGCATATAAAAACCTAATGTTACTTTCAGCTCTTCTCCTAAGTATTAAAGTTGTTTCAGTGATTTAGAATACCATAACATCACAGTTTAAATGGGCTATAAACTGGAATTTAGGAGGAAAACTTAAGCTTCTCAGGTCTATTTATCCTGTGAGGTGATTATGGAAACTCACCAAAAGAGCAAACACTGTTAAAAAGTGCACTGTTAAAAGGTCATGAATAGGAGAATGTCAAAGATAACCAAGTCCAGATGTCCAAAGATCAACTGATGTCAGCCTACAGGAATTATGCAGATAACAGTCAGAGAGAGACAGTTAATACAAGATACCAGCAAAACAGGAGGCTTTCCAGATGGCACTAGTGGTAAAGACTCCACCTGCCAAAACAGGAAACACTAGGAGACGTGGGTTCAACCCCTGGGTTGGGAAGATCCCCTGGAGTAGGAAATGGAACCCCACTCCAGTATCCTTGCCTGAAAAATTCCATGGGCGGAGGAGCCTGGTGGGCTACAGTCCATGAGGCCCCAAGTAGACACAGCTGAGCCACTGAGCACATGACATGGAAGAAATGACAGAACTTTCTGATACTTTCTTTATTCCATTTCAAAACCGTGTGTTTTACCCAGGTTTTCTTCTCCTTTCTAGGCACCAGGATAATCATGTGTGTGATTATATTCTAATGATTTGATTTTTGAATCTGCTTCCAAACACATTGTGAAAAGAGTCCTAATATGAACAATAATAAACCCTGCCTCTATTCTGTTGAAAATTCATGCTAGATTTGTCTATTTTCCTACAAAACAGTAGAAAATAGCTTATTGAAAAGAACATTACTTTTAGTATTAAAATGAATATTTCCTTATTCTCTTTTGAATTTTTGATCAATGCTCCCTAAATAGGCTTAGCGTTCTACATCCCATACTCCCTTAACTCAGAGTTGTAGGTCTGGCCAGCATTCATCACAGGTGACACACTCATGAAATAGCTAGGAAAGGGAAATCACTGTCCCAAGCCAGTGTCTAAAGGTCAGCCATTTCTCATTTTAAATCAAAGCCTTTTTCACTGATGCCTATGAAAGGCCTATAAATTCCCAAGGAAAAGCTTGCCCCTGGTATGATTTCTGTGATTATCCAGGAGGAGTAAGGATAAAATGCTCTATGTGATCTCATGGGATCCCACAACTTCAGTCATCACCTCTGTGAGGATGATTCCCAGATTTGTGTCTCCAAACCTGTGTCCCCTCCCCAGCCTTCAAGCCCATGGTCTCAGCTGCACACTGGACATCTCCACCTGGGAGTCCCACTGAGCTGTCACACGCAATGCATTCTACACAGATGCATTTTCTCATCCACACATGCCTCCTTATAAGATTCCCAATCTCTCCTAATGACATAATTATCTTCCCTGATACTCAGAACTAAGGACTCAAAGTCAATTTTTTAAAATTTATCCAATTTATGGTTTTCTCCCATATTAAATTACCTGCCTATATTGATGACACTTTCTTTTTTAAAATTAATTTATTTTTATTGGAGGATAATTACTTTACAATATCATGATGGTTTTTGCCATATTATCAACATGAATCAGCTACAGGTGTTATTTCTACTTTCTACATTTCTATTTTCTCTGACACCATCTTAGTAAATTCGAAATCATTTTTGAATGGATAGAATTCTAAGTGAATAATAAGAGTATCATTAAGTTGAGGTTGAATTCTATGTAAATAATGCATGCTGTCTTTAATTTAGGCACTACTGTATTTATAAAATCTAACCTTTATTCTTTAAATTTTTATTTACTGCCTTCCCAGTCCTTCATTCATTAGCTCATTTGTTCAAAATTATCTTTGAATGTTCTAGTCTTTGAAAACAGAGTATAAGGTACTTGTTTTCACAGAGTGAAAAAGTAAAGGAATAAATTATTTTAGGTCTTCTTAAGCACTGTGAAAAATGTTATAATGCAATTTGATAGAGAATGACAAAGCAGTGCCACATTAGGTAAAATGATTAGGAAAATAATGATGAGATGTAGCCAGTCATGTGAAGATCTAAGGAACAAGCATTTTCAGAACAGAGTAACACAAGTAAAAAGGTTTGTATGTTTAATAAGCGGAAGACTAACGGAGTGGAAATTTTCTGAACCCAGAGCATGTATATATGATAAATACTTAGAAAGTCATGAGAACAATTCTTGTAGGGTATTTGAATCATAAAGAAAAAGTAGGATAGGAGGATCAATCAGTTGTTGTTGTTGTTGTTTTAACATGACGTGATTTTATCCAAAAAGAAGACACTAACTGCTGAGTGAAGACTGATTTCAGGGACTTCTGAGTCCAGATGGCAGGCAGAGTTCACACTGAAACTCCCGTCTCCCTGCTCCCTTTGTGTGAGATCGATCAAAAAAGAAACATAGTTCTTTCTAAATTTTATTTCTGAACCAGAAAGGAAATACTTAATGGTAAGTGTGTAGGCACGAAAAATAACCTGATACAGATATTTGTCACTAGACTAGCAATGCCTATGCTGGGACAGAACCCTCTGCTCTGGACCACAGGCCTATAAAAATCATCATAACCCCTTGCCATGACAAATAAGAATCTAGGCAATATACTTCCTCCATATCTATCAGACTTGCTTGCCAATGCACCTTGTGAACATCATGCATTGTACACAGATCAGAGTATTCAGATTTTCACACATACCCTGTCTTTTACTGTTGACATCTTTGTAACTGCTTTTCTTTTGATCTATGATATCTATCACATCTCTTATTCTAAAAACATAAATATATTTTTCCTTATTTATACATGGAATTTTTACAACTGCTATACTTATAGTTAAAGCATGACTAAAAGTGGCTTAATAAAGGGGACAATATTACTTCTTGCCTCATGTAGTGAAATCTCAGCTACGGTCCTCCATGGTGATTGTGTGTGTCAACAGCATAATCCTTCCCATTACATTCTTCAGACAAGAAACCAAAGCTCACTGGCAGGTAATTAGCAAAAACTGAGGAGCCTGGCAGGTGACATACAGTTCATGGAGTGGCAAAGAGTAGGACATGACTGAGCAACCTAGCACTGTGGAATTATTATTTTTTGGCATTAATTATAAATATGACAACAACTGAAGATATTAAAAAAAAAAAAACCATAAAGCAAAGTGCTTAAGAAGTATGAGTTTAACTGTCTTGTAATGGACTGTGATTAGCTTATAAGATAAAGTGTGGATAGGACAGTGTCCAGAAATTTTATATGCATATGAACTTTGATCGTACCAGAAATCTGACTTTTAGATGCCTGCTTTGATTTTATGTTTGTTATTGTTGTGGTGGTGATGATGTAGTGTATGTGGTGAGGGGTCATGTGTTTTCCATTAGTTCTCTTTTATTTTCCATTTTGTATGTAAGTCTTTATTAAATCTCAGCCAATGGGGCAGTGCAGGCAGTATCTGAATAAGGAAAGTCTCAATAAAAAGCAGAAGTGAATTTTTTTCTTTAAAAAGATAATATCTGTGGACGATTGTCAACTGTCACATTCTGATTTTTCTAATGAAAAATATCCTTCCAGTGTATGTATGTTTGAATATACATATCTATTAGAAAAAGTTGGGCAATCCTTTATAACCCAAATATATACTTTCTTAAATTTATGAATTAAACATATACATTTGTATTAATTAGGTGGTCTCCAGACTTCCCTTGTGGCTCAGATGGTAGAACGTCTGCCTACAATGCAGGAGACCCAGATTCAATCCCTGGGTTGGGAAGATCTCTGGAGAAGGAAATGGTAACCCATTCAAGTATTCTTGCCTGGAAAATCCCATCAATGGAGGAGCCTGGTAGGCTATAGTCCATGGGGTCACAGAGAGTCAGACATGACTGAGTGACTTCACTTTATGCCAGAGACAATGAATCAATAGAATGCAGAGGGTGGGGAGGGAGAAATTAAGAAAGAGTGAGAATGACTTGTGACTAAGGAGGCTGAGAAGCCCCAAGATTTGTGGTTGGCAAACTGGAGATCCCAGAGAACTCCTGGTGTAAGTTCCAACCTGGAAGCAGGAAACCACTAATGTCCAGCTCAAGCAGTCAGACTTTGGGTGCTCCCTTTACTCGCAGGAAGGTCAATCTTTTCTTCTATTCAGGCCTTCAGTTGATTGGACAAAGGTAAGACTATGGTTTTTCCTGTGGTCATGTATGGATGTGAGAGTTGGACTGTGAAGAAGGCTGAGCACCGAAGAATTGATGCTTTTGGAACTGTGGTGTTCGTGAAGACTCTTGAGAGTCCCTTGGACTGCAAGGAGATCCAACCAGTCCATTCTGAAGGAGATCAGCCCTGGGATTTCTTTGGAAGGAATGATGCTGAAGCTGAAACTCCAGTACTCTGGCCACCTCATGTGAAGAGTTGACTCATTGGAAAAGACTGTGATGCTGGGAGGGATTGGGGGCAGGAGGAGAAGGGGATGACAGAGGATGAGATGGCTGGATGGCATCACCGACTCGATGGACGTGAGTCTGAGTGAACTCTGGGAGTTGGTGATGGACAGGGAGGCCTGGCGTGCTGTGATTCATGGGGTCACAAAGAGTCGGACACGACTGAGCGACTGAACTGAACTGAATCCACTTAGGGAGAGCAACCTACCTTAGTCAGTAGTGATTCAAAGTTGTTGTTGTTCAGTTACCCATTCATGTCTGACTCTTCGTTGATGCCATGGACTGCAGCACGCCAGGCCTCCCTGTCCCTCACCATCTCCCAGAGTTTACCCAAGTTCATGCCCATTGCAACACGACCATCCAGCCATCTCGTCCTCTGACACTCTCTTCTCCTTCTGCCTTCAATTTTTCCTGGCATTTGAAGCTAACATCATTCGAAAATCAGCCACACAGACACACCCAGAATAACATCTCACCAAATATCTGGGAACCTGGTGCCCAGTGTCATGGACACAGAAATTAATTATCACACATTATTGAACAAAAATATCTGGTTCATTAAGAAATAAATATTTCAAATAATTAGATCACAAATATTAAAAACCATCTCAGTATTTTCTTTCTAATTGATCCATTTTTACTTAACTGAAATTTTGGACAAATATTTTCTTGGGAAGTCACTGCTTCAAGGAGCTTTGTTTATAGTTGTTAAAATTGTACCTTTCTTCAAATAATCCTTTATATTTTTAATCAAATGTAACTCTCCTCATTTCTATCCTTCTGTACCATATATATATATACCCCTCTGCTAGCAATCAATCCAGTCTGTGTCTTGATAGATATATAAAGATGTCTGTGTATTGCCTATTTCTCTGAGTTCCTTGGCTATTAGTACCACAGTTATTAATTTTAAATCCCTGTTGAACATAGTGGACTATCTTGTTCCTGGTAAAATGCTCCAAAAGTGTTTTTGAGCTAAATAAAACTGCTTAAATAAAAAGACTTAATTTCCTATTTAGAAATGAAAGGATTTACCAAAATGAGTGGAGGATCATATTTAAAAAGCATCTAGTTAAAATTTTGGACACACACTTTTCACATTAAAGGCTCAATGCCAATGCTACCTTTCAATTTCACACCATAGAGCAATTTCCTGATGAATATTCTAAATTGCAATTCTCTGAGAACTTGAGCAAAGTCATTCCCTCTCTCCTCATACAATTTAACTTAACCCAAAATGACCCACATTTGAAACCTGAGTCAACCTGTGGGTAGAGAACCCCGTAGCGTAGGGAAACTTTATTGCTAGTTTCAATTGCGTTCTTGGTTCAGGGGACATAATGGCTTCATTTAATTCCTCAGAATAAACTACTCATTCCTCCTTGAGTATTTTCTTACAGAAAACAGCTGAATCTGTTAAATAAATGATTAGCCAATAGTGGCCTGAAAATAGTTCTGATGAACATCTTAAATGATATAAAAGTAAGGTCACTAAAATAGAACAGGACTTCCTGGTGTTTCATGGTTGAAACTCTGTGCTTCCAAAGCAGAGGGCATAGGTTTGATCCCTGGCCAGGGAACTAAGATCCCATCTGCCACTCAGCATGGTCAAATAAATAGTAAACAAATAAAATAAATATGTGATGATGGATACCAAAATGCTGATGTAATAAGAAGTGATGAGTAATAAAGAATTTCAATCAAGTAAATTATTAAATTTTTATGCTATGAAAATTTTGGAAACTTCTCCTTTGTTTTCCCAAAGCTATCACTAGCCTTCAAAATTTGGTTGGGGGCAAGATCCTAAAGTTACCAAACTCAGATACCTGTATTTTGAGGCTGCAAATGGGCCAGATATGAAGTTGCACTTGACGGCACTACCCTAGAGAGAATGAAATGTTCCCTGGGACTTCAAAACAACCAGATTTAGAATCAATGCTGAAGATTTTAGAGATGGATTGGTTTGCCTTGTAGAGCAGAGGAAGACTGGAACCCTGGGGCAGGCAGGGGGCTTGCAGTAGAAGACTTTGTCCATCTTGAAAGAGGGTAGTGGGTTATTGTTACCAATTCCTCACTGCATGTCTGGGTTTAGACATCTTTAACTTAAATCAAATAAAAATGTATGTTTAGTTCAGTTCAGTTGCTCAGTTGTATCTGACTCTCTGCAACCCCATGGACTGCAGCACGCCAGGCCTCCCTGTCCCTCACCAACTCCCAGAGTTTACCCAAACTTGTGTCCATTGAGTCTGTGATGCCATCCAACCATCTCATCCTCTGTCATCCCCCTCTCCTCCCGCCTTCAATCTTTCCCAGCATCAGGGTCTTTTCAAATGAGTCAGTTCTTCGCATCAGGTGGCCAAAGTATTGCAGTTTCATCTGTCCTTCCAGTGAATATTCAGGACTGATTTCCTTTATGATGGACTGGTTGGATCTCCTTGCTGTCCAATGGACTCTCAAGAGTCTTCCCCAACACCACAGTTCAAAAGCATCAATTCTTTAGTGCTCAGCTTTCTTTATAGTCCAACTCTCACATCCACACATGACTACTGGAAAAACCAAAACTTTGACTAGATGGACCTTTGTTGGCAGAGTAAAGTCTCTGCTTTTTAATATGTATGCTACACTAAGGCAAAATGTTTCATAGAGTCACACATAAAGAAAAGTTAAAGAAGGATTGATCTGTCCTCTATCCAGGTCTATGCTGGAGAGATTAGTGTTGAGAAAGGCAATGTGAACTTGGGTCAACAACCCAGCATGTATAAGGATTCTTTTGAATGTAAGTGCTCCATCCTGGCTTTGTGACCCTATGGACTCTAGCCTTCCAGGCTCCTCAGTCCGTGCAATTCCTCAAGTAGGAATAATGGAGTGGGTTGCCATTACCTACTCCAGGGGATCTTCCTGACCCAGGGATCAAACCTGTGTCTCTGGCATTTCCTGCACTGGCAGGCAGATTCTTTACCACTGAGCCACCTAGGAAGCCCCAAGGGTAATCTAGCTGTGCCATAATAATTGAAAGTAGTCAGAGGCAGGGTTGCCTGAAAAATCACCCTGGTTACTATTTAGAGAGAAACCTTACCTCTAGGAAGCAGTTAAGATATTGTAGTACTAAAATACCATGAACACACTGGCCTTATTTCTTTCATTAACTGCCATATACTCAAAATCCAGCACAATGTTGTGTATAGACGAGGCACCTAAAATGTTTGTTGCAAGTTCAAACGGGTAGACTGACCCAGTGAATATCTACCAGCATACTCACAGCCTTAGCCCCTTATGTTGTTTAAATAAGTTGAATTTCTAACCTTTTAATTTTACTCTTTAATATTCAACTATTAAGATAAATAACATAAATATTAACAGTGTAAAATGAAAGGGAAACAGGATATCCTGCTAAATTCAGTATCATCTGACTCCATCTTTGAGAAATTCCTCTGGATTTCAGTTTCCTCAGGTATAACATAAATGGCTTAGAGAAAATGATTCTTCAAAACTTCCAGTGTAAATTTCCAAAGTAGCTGTTTTGTTTGTGTTGTTTTACAGGTATTGATTTCTTTTTCCTTCTCTGTAGTTTTAAAAATTCTTTCTCTGTTCCTCTGAATTCCTTTTATCCTTCTCTTTCCTTTTATCTCCCCCGGACCCCATCCCCCTTTCACTCTGTCTCTCTCTCTCTCCCAGCTCCTGCCCCTCTTCTTTTCCACCTCTTTTAGATAGACAGATGATAGATCAATTGATCTCATCATTTTTGAAGGCAGATATCAAATGTAATTATACTACTTATTGCTGTGTGGATGGGGTCACAAGAATATGAGATCTTTACTTTCTGACTTAAATAGCTGAATAATGTCTGAAGTTCTTCCAGATCAGAAGCGTGTATATCCTTAATGGATCAAGTGATTCCTAGAAATATCATGCAAATTGTATGTCACGACCTTGAGGCTTAAGAGCATTATGTAGATGTCTGATGTAATTTTCATTAATGACGATTCATCTTTTCCTGAACAGGGAGAAGAAAGAGAGTCTCATTTAATGAAAATGTTTATCCAAGAATTTTTCCCCAGTAGCCAAATAACTAAAACATATTTAAGTATTAAATCAAATTTATATAGCATTTTGTAAAGCATATAACATAGCTTTGGCTATGCAGGAAAGAAAGCAGGTTTTCAGAAATTTATGGCATGGTGTCTGGAGACAGGTTTTTATAAGAAGCTCATTTCTTTTCAGGGAGCTAGTTATGGGCAATGCCTTGAGGCTTCAGCAAAGGCTTTGTCTCCGGAAGCTTCACCACCTGGCATGGAGCTTTTGCTGGGTGTGTTTTTTCAATATTTATTACAGTCATAAGAAAAGTCTAGTATGAATATACTGCAGAAACTATAATCACAAGTGTATTATTCTAAAGAAATTGTATGACATTTCAATTCAAAAACATATTTAAAAAAATAAAACAAAATACACAAAACAAGGTTAACCACATGAAAAAATTATTTTCTCCATTCCAAGTTATTAATGTAAAAAAATCGAATACTCCTGATCTTCATTCTCACTTTTCCAAGGAAATAACTGAATATTTTCTTGCATTTATATAGATCTTGCTATGCATGTACACATTTTTCTTGCACTTATGCATCGTGAAAACTTAGACCTATCACATTAAAATATGTCATAAAAATCTATTGAGTTGTTATGCCATAACTTATGTAACAAGTATCTTGATGTTGGACAAAAATGTTTTCCCCATTTAAAAAAAATGCAAATATTAAAATGTGGGTGTTTACATATTGACACAACATACAAATTTTGCAGTAAACCTCTTTGCAATCATATCTTTGCCTATTTGAATGAGTAGAGCTACTAGAAAAAGTTCAGACAGATGAAACTGCTGGGTCCAAGAGTACACATACATTAAATTTTGATAGATGGTGCCAAATTGTTATCCAAAGAGAACATGCCTACATTTCCCTGTCCACTCAAGTACTGGGTAATACTGCAGAAATCATTTCCTCTCTAAATGGTGAAAAATTATATCACATTGTTCTAATTTCCATCTTATTATGAGTGAGGCACAACATCTTTTCATGTGATTGTTGGTATTTCTTCCTATGGATTCAAAATGTGAACACATTTTTAATTTGCAACCTCAGTAAGTCCTCTTAGCTTCTGCCAAGTTTCCCTAGAGGCAACAAAGCATTCTTAAAATAAATAATGTGCTCCCTCACCGCTTCTCACCAAACAGTCCAAAGTCATAACAATAGAGCCTCGTTCAGAAAACATTATAGAAGAGAGAGAGAGAAAGATGGGGAAGGCTAGCGAGAGACCAGTAGTGAAGTGTGAACTTCTGAGTGCTGTCATTTTGAATTTCATACCTGACACATTGGACATGAGTTTCAGCAAACTCTGGGAGATAGTAAAGGACAGGGAAGCCTGGCAGGCTGCAGTCCATGGAGTCACACAGTCCGACATGACTTAACGACTGCACAACAATTACTTGATACAAAGAAGTATGCCCTGGTCCATTAATATGAGAGAAAAACTGTGGCAATTCCAGAAATCTGCTGTGGATCTCAGTAGCTCTCTTCACTCAGGCAGTGGCAGTGTGAAAGAGTTCAGACTACAGTAGCATCGTAGTTCTGTCCTGGGTTTGCAATCAAAGGTCAATTTATTTCCCAATGTCCTCTTTTAATAGCATTCCTGTAAATAAGTAAAGAAATACAAGCAGCTATAAATCTCTTACTTATCTGTCCACCCCTACAGAGATTACATCCCTGGGAAAATGACTTCAATCACCAGACTCTCTCACCTCGCCTGTATAAACTGAGTTCAACATGACAGGCAAGCAAGGGGTTCTAGTAAAACTTACTCTCATTTTCAAGCATGAGTAACTCCGATGTGACTACTTTTGCTTACAGCACATTTGATGACATCTTATCACTCTGCAGTCCTTACCCTGTTTAGATGTCAGGACTGAGGAGTGATAAAATTGAGGAATCCTACATAAAAATCCAGTCTCCTTACTTCATCGCCACCCTTTAGAAAGGACCTTTCCATTCATCTTTCTCCATTTCTAAAAATAAATAAAAAGTAACTAAGAATGAGCCTGACCTTTATTATTTATTATGATTTATCAATCGTTTTCATTATCACTTCATCTTATGCACAGTTTGCTGACTTGTGCTGAAAATAAAAATAATTGACAGAGGTGGGGTCCATACACAGAAGAGCACGGATGACAACAGGAGCTGGGTGTGGGGTGGGCGGGGGAATAGTTAGTTAGTCGCTCAGTCGTGTCCGACTCTTCGAGACCCCATGAATTGCAGCACTCCAGGCCTCCCTGTCCATCACCAACTCCCCGGAGTTTACTCAGATTCACGTTTATCGAGTCCGTGATGCCATCCAGCCATCTCATCCTCTGTCATCCCCTTCTCCTCCTGTCCTCAATCCCTCCCAGCATCAGGGTCTTTTCCAATGAGTCAACTCTTCACATGAGTGGCCAAAGTACTGGAGTTTCAGCTTCAGCATCAGTCCTTCCAAAGAAATCCCAGGGCTGATCTCCTTCAGAATGGACTGGTTGGATCTCCTTGCAGTCTAAGGGACTCTCAAGAGTCTTCTCCAACACCACAGTTCAAGAGCATTAATTCTTCGGTGCTCAGCCTTCTTCACAGTCCAACTCTCACATCCATACATGACCATTGGAAAAACCATAGCCTTGACTAGACGGACCTTAGTTGGCAAAGTAATGTCTCTGCTTTTGAATATACTATCTAGGTTGGTCATAACTTTTCTTCCAAGGACTAAGCGTCTTTTAATTTCATGGCTGCAGTCACCATCTGCAGTGATTTTAGAGCCCAAAAAAATAAAGTCTGACACTGTTTTCACTGTTTCTTCATCTATTTCCCATGAAGTGATGGGACAAGATGCCATGATCTTTGTTTTCTGAATGTTGAGCTTTAAGCCAACTTTTTCGCTTTCCTCTTTCACTTTCATCAAGAGGCTCTTTAGTTCTTCTTCACTTTCTGCCATAAGGGTGGTGTCATCTGCATATCTGAGGTGATTGATATTTCTCCCAGCAATTGTGATTCCAGCTTGTGTTTCTTCCAGTCCAGCATTTCTCATGATGTACTCTGCATATATGTGACAATATACAGCCTTGACATACTCCTTTTCCTATTTGGAACCAGTCTGTTGTTCCATGTCCAGTTCTAACTGTTGCTTCCTGACCTGCATACAGATTTCTCAAGAGGCAGATCAGGTGGTTTGGTATTCCCATCTCTTTCAGAATTTTCCACAGTTTATTGTGATCCACACAGTCAAAGGCTTTGGCATAGTCAATAAAGCAGAAATAGATGTTTTTCTGGAACTCTCTTGCTTTTTTCCATGATCCAGCGGATGTTGGCAGGGAATAGAGAATCCTTAACATGATAAAAATCAGTAGTTGATCTTTTTTTTTTTTCTTGATCTTTTTAAAAATAGAGAAGGGCTCAAATTTCCTGCTGCTACTGTAGAAGGATTATTTTTAGATTTGTATAAGGAAACAAGTTCTAAAAGAGGTACCACTGCCAGTGCCATGGCTCTTGAGGCAAAGGCATGGTGACGTCTTTGGATCTGAAGAGCAGCTTGTATGTAACCAAAAAGCTGGTCCTCCTTCAGTGCTCTCTGTGGCCTAGATATGTGCATATTTTCTTTGATACTAATGGGACTTAGATGCCCATAGAGACCTTAGACTTATGAATGTGTAAGAAGGACTTCAAGTTGATAGATCTGTACATTTGGAAATAATTTTACTATATTCTTCTTTATTCTTTCACTGTCATTATTTTTAAAAAATATAATATGGGTATTTAATGGAGTACAACCTACTGGGTATGCAAAAAACTACACAAATCACACCTATGAATTATCGGTTTAGACTCTAAAACAAGACAAATTTTTGCCAAATTTTGGAGTCAGTGTTAGAAGCAGTGTATTTTTATTGATTGCTAGTAGTCAATTACCCAGGAGCCAGGGAAATAAGTCAGTGGTATTTTAATAATTTTATTTATACTGAGGAAACCAAATAACAGGTTCCCATTGAATAAATATGATTCTGTTTACTCAATGACAAATATAAATTGAAAAATAAGCTTGTTTTTTAAAAAGTCCAGAATTATACAATCCATCTTAGAAAACAGAATTCTTTCTTACAATAGAGTTTGGGATTCTTTTTTCCTAAGTACTGTGGAACCTACTCGTTGATATGTTTGAGTAGTAAATTTCCTTTGGGCCCTATTTTAGTCATTTCCTACATTCCATGAACAGGATACGGGAGGAGTGGCTGCTTCCCATTTATCTAATCTATCTCTAACCTCGAAAACTAAAGGTTAAATTCAACTCCAGTCTTGCCCATGGGCTGACAGAGGGGAATCATTCAACCACAGCAATCAGCCACTTAATTTTCTTTACAGTGCCTTATCCTCTCCTGATAGCAACGGTAAGCAGCCAGAGGAATAAAATATTTGTCTCCCATTCAAATATCTGAAAGCTTTTAGCATGAGCAAATAGAAAAAGTAATAAAACGTGCCTCACTACAAACAGCTTCCAAGAAATATCATGCAAATATGAATTTTTGTATCATAATAGTTACCTCTTTTTCTACAGTGAAATTGCAATTGCTAAATGTTTAATAATAGTATAATAATTATAATCTTCTTTCCTTCATGTATGAAGATGATGTTATTGATCTTGCAGCTTTGAGCCTGTAATTCAGATTACTGTCTACTTAGAAGAAAAATTTGGAATTTTCTATTGGGAAAAAAAGGAGAAAAAAATAATACATGACTTAAGGACAGTGTGAAAGGGAACTCTGTAATTTTACATTGATCATCTGTGTTCCGTATTTTTGTTGTTGCTTAGTCACTTAGTCATCTCTAACTCTTTTGCAACCCCGTGGACTGTAGCCCACCAGGCTCCTCTGTCCATGGAATTCTCCAGGCAAGAATACTGGAGTGGGTTGCCATTTCCTTCTCCAAGGGATCTTCCCAACTCAGGGATCAAACTCGCATCTCCTGCATTGGTAGACAGATCCTTTACCATTGAGCCACCAGGGAAGCCTGTTCTGCATAGGGACAAGATATAAATAGGATAATAAAATGAGGACTGTTTACAAGATTGAAACACTTGAGAAGGCATTGCTGAATTTTACACTGGTCTGTGGATGACTAAACTTTTACTCTTTATAAATGAGAACAAGTAGTTTTTAGCTTTCCTCACCAGTTATGTTGCAGGAAGGAAGACCCCTTCCAGGGCCCGAAACTGGGCTCCTGTCTAACACTCAAAAATGAATTGTCCGAGGAGACACATGTGCTGACAAAGCAACAGATTTTATTAGGAAAGGGCACCCGAGTGGAAAGCAGTAGGGTAAGGGAACCCAGGAGAACTGCTCTGCCACCTGGCTCACAATGTCGGGTTTTATGGTGATGGGGTTAGTTTCCCGGTGGTCTTTGACCAATCATTCTAATTCAGTCTGTCCTGGTGGCACACACATTGCTCAGTGAAGATGGGTGCAAGTGAGAGGGATTCTGGGAAGTGGACGGACACGCAGTGTCTCCTTTAGACCTTTCCCGAACTCTTCGGTTGGTGGTGGCTTATTAGTTTCGTATTCCTTATCAGGATCTCCTGTCATAAAACAACTCATGCAAATGGTTACTATGGTACCTGGCCAGGGTGGGTGGTTTCAATCAGTGTGCTTCCCCTAACAGTTGCACAGTATCATATCATCCCAGAAGAGCTGCCTCTTGAGAAAAATTAGTGATTAACCTGGGATTCTGGGAGTTTGCTTTGCTTGCTGGTAGAGATCATCTAGCTTTATATATTTGTTCAAGATAAAAATGTGAAAAATAAAAAAATTAGGAACAAGCATAGGGCTAGAAATTTGATGACAGTTAATAATATTATTAGTAAATCCACCAGTTTATAAACTTTGCAAAGAATTCTTTCCCATTTTCTACTTGCTTAAAAAATATTGTATTCCCTATTCTCTCAAATTTGAATTCTAGAAGTAAACTTTAAAATATTATTTAAGGACTAACTAATGCCATAATATAACTTTGATAACTTTGTAACAAATTGATATGATGATAAAGAGCACCTCCACTCCCAAACTGAAATGTGATTCATGGCCTCAGAAACTATGATCTCTTGGATAAGAGGTGTGTTTGGGATGTTATCTGATCCTTGTCTATCCTCTGCTGTGGGAGGAATTAGAATGGTTTTGTGTCTGCAGGGTTACTGGAGGCAAGGGAAATGCAGATCAGGTTATATTCATAAACTTTTTAGAGCTCATTGAATGATGACCCAAATAGAAATACCATTAGACTTGCATTTAGAATTAAAAAATTCAAAAGGATGTGAATGATGATTATAAGCAAACATAAAATGAAAAACTTGCAAAAATAAGGCATTCACTAATGAAATACCATAAGGTTTGATGTAATTCACATTTTTAAAAGGACTGACCATAAATGGTATCTTCTGAAATTCAGTTGCCTAAGCTAGGTCTCCACTTCCTGAAAAAATGTTTCACTGTAGGATACTCCTAGCAATTAGCAATTATGGATAGAAAGAAGCCATGGCCAGTTCTGACTTTCTCTTCCTGTGATGCCAAATCTCCCAGGAGAGTCAGCTTTCTTCAGACAGAAAAGAATCCTTTGATAAGACATTTTGATCGTCTTTAATGGCTAACTCTCCATGCAGAAAAATCTCACCAACATTCTCTTAGCAAGTTGATGGTCTCTGATTCTATATGCTCTATTTTCTTTTATAATTACATATATTTTCTCAACTGAACACTAGAAGTATTTAGTAAGAATCATTTATAAGTTGTTATTATCTTTTAATTAATCATCTAATAATTACTTTTACAGTGATGTGGCACTCAATTCACCATCTTCTGATCTTAATTTGGCTTCACAAGAAGTCATTCCAACCAGAAAGAATGCACAACTTGGTCATGTGTATGTGGCTTTTGTATTTCTCCATGATTTTCCAGCAGGTTTGTCAACAAAAGGATTGGTCACTGAGGCTGGGGGATGGAACTGAGCCTGTAGCTAGAATAAAGGCAGCCCATTTTCAGAGGGGTCAGTCCTGAAGGAAAGAGACCACCTTAGCCATTACAGAGATCGGGAGTATTTTCCTTCATTCTTATTTCTAAATCCAAACTAACAGGCCTAACCAATCAAACTGGTGGCTATAACTGGAGGCAAAGCCTTAAGAAGAATTAAACATCTCTCTCATGATGTATTACAGAATTTCAGACTGTGAGAGGATTGCAATCAACAAAGACATTGTAGATGGTAAGGCATCACACTTTAGCAGCAATTCAGTTGCTTGTCCTCCTGTCAACACTATGAAACACAACCTTTCCTTGGAAAAGGAAGTGATGTCAGCTTTTCTGTGTCATCTTCTAGTCCTGTGTCTTGTGATTGGTTCCCTGACATGCTTGTGGCTTACTACCCTTTTCCATGTAAATACGTTAGGCTGTCTTGTAAGAGGGCCATACTGTACCAACACGCAATTCCCATTCTTAAGGTTAGGATTATTGATGTCTCTACTGGTTTTGAATAACACCAGTTTGACCTTTAGCTAAGTTGTCTATGGGAATTTGTTCTCTATTATTCTTTACTAATCAAAATTCAAAAGCACAAGAGCCCCAGGAACAAGAATAGACAAATTACCTATCAAAAGTTCACTTTGCGTCTAACATGGGAAGACAACCCAATCTCGAAAGAAAATCAGAGTGTTTACCTTCTAATCTTGGTATTGCCCACCATCTAGGTAAATGACTTAGGAAAGGCAACCTGTGTGTATTTTAAGCTTGTAGAGTTTTTAAAGCTAGACATGAAGTCCTGTTCTTGGGGAATATGCCAAGTTAAGATTTCATTAAATATATATTTTGTGTGTAAAAGAGTCTAGTATGTATTTTTACATATTTCTAAGTTCTGGCATAATTTTGTAATTCTTAGTTTCCCTTTCATTTTATAAATTTGCCTCTTGTTTAGTCACAGAAAACTTTTAAGGTAAGTGATTCGACTTCCATCATGGATACAAATATATACTTCTACTATTACTCAAAAATATTTTAGAACTCAAGGGAAAATACTGACAATAACCTCCTTTGCCCACACAAACAGTAGTCATTAAGGAAACGCAATCTTTTTAGGCAAGGAAACATTTTGTTGAGCAGTTAGTTCCCAAGGTGAAAAGTTCCCACTTTAAAGTCCCACATAGAAATAAGGTCTGGGGACACAACAAAGATGGCTGAATTCAGTGTGAGTCAGTCTTGCTTTTTGCAACTTTAAAAAAGAAGATAGTGTTACTAATTAGTGCTTTGAACTATAACTTCAAATGGACTGTGAGTTTCTACTTACATTGCTGAACTTTCTGAAAATGATAGTTATTTGCTAAAGAAATGGTAAAATGGCAGAAAGGCTGTAGGTAGTCACATTTTTACCCATTAAGCAATTTTATTCTAATTTTGTGTGTGTGTGTGCATGCATAAAAATTTGTGATACTCTCCTTTTCCTTTGGAATTGGCTATAATACAGAAATGCCAGTCAGCTTCCCATCTCTGGTCTGTGAATGGAAATTCTGAGGACAGAAAAATTTATCTCACCTACCTCATGAAACCTACAGGAATAATGAAATAGCTTTTGAGGAAGTCTTGATTATTTTTCTCTCCTTTCCTCTGCACTTCCTTCTCTTGAGAGTAAGATGTTTGGGGCATGGTTGAAGCAAGTGGCTATGGGAAAGGGAACAAAAGGAGCTTGGGTGGGACCCAGACAAAGCCAAGGACATTATAGCCATGTTAGTTATATTGTTTTTGTCCAGAACGGATAAATTCAGAGGCAAGTTCTAATTCACTCCTGGTTCCAAGTGAGTTCAATCTGAATGCTGTGTTTGCAGAATGTAAATTGTCTGATCTTAATCCCAAATAAATTAGAGATGCCAGTGTGAATGTGCCCACAGCAACCTTAGCCCTGCCCTCTCATGCATAAGGGTTGTTCTGGTACATGGGGCCTCTCATTACATGGTTATGTAAGACAACATCTGAGAAACTCTTGAAATGCTCAATTAAAACAGCAACCATTTTGAATCTGCCTTTAACAGTCCACTTTCCTTTATTTGAAAGGATAAGAAAGTTGTAGGACAAGAAAGTTGTTTTTAAATTTAGAAAAGCTTTTCAACCCACATAATGATGTTTATAAACTTGCTTTCAGTTGGTTTTCCCCAATAATCAGGGAAAATTATATTTTTGTTAAATTAACATTCTTAAATTACTTGAATTGAGGAAATATTCAAGAATCGTCATTAAAATCAAGAGAATGCTCAGTTTCTATTCAGCAGTAAAGACTGAATCTGGATTATAAAGTATTAGAAAAGGCATTGCTAAGGATTATGATGTCATAATTTCAACCGAATAACTTCTTCCTGACCCAGAAGGGTAGCCTTAATTCAATAAAAATATTCATTTCTTAGGCATATCTGCAAATTCACAGTTGTGCCAGCTTTACTGTGGTGTAAGTGGTATGCCATTTAGAGTAAATTAGATCTGAGTGTGAATCCCAACTATATTCCTTGATGACTGTTTTCAAACTTGATTTACTCAGCTATAAAATGGGATGATGACACTCACCTCTGTATTTTGAAATAATATACCAAAAGCACTGAACACAGGCTTGCACAGAATACTCAGTTTATATTATTGTCTCCCATCCTCTCCTCACATGTATCAAAGTGTTACTATGCATATGTGGGATCACTTTCAACCAAAAACTACATAAAATAGTTTGAGGAAATGACCATAGTATAGAAGGGAAAATACAGGCTTTGGAATCATAGAGTTTTGATTTAATCTCTCAGCTTTACTATGTCTTTCTTAGATTTGTCATCTACATATCTCAATTTTTTCATTGATGAAATGGGGATAGAAATATCTACTAGGTAAGACTGTTGGTGATTAAACGTGCAAAGTTCCCATCATACTGCCTGTCACTAGGCAGACCACTAATGAATGACCATGGATTTTATTTCCTGGCCTAATTTTGGTTGAAAGGGAATAATATCAGTAATATCAAAAGTTACACTGGAGTCAGTCATAAGTGGAGTATAAGAAATAAAAGTGATAAGAGTAGAAAAAATTTTTATAAAAGGATATAAATATAACTTTTGACAATAAGTGATTGTCATTCATAAAATAAAGACTTTATCTTAGCTTAATACAAGCCTGTATTAATTGGAATATAAAATTATTACATTGCTTTCATTATTTCTTACCTAAGGGAAATTTTTTTTTCTTCTCAGACTGAGTGCAACTATGGCAATATTTCATAGGGAAAATGAAAGTCTGACATAATTGTAGAAGGGTTATTTTTGTCATCACTTAGATGAAACTCACTTTTCACTCTCATGCATTGGACAAGAAAATGGCAACCCACTCCAGTATTCTTGCCTGGAGAATCCCAGGGACAGAGGAGCCTGGCAGGCTGCTATCTATGAGGTTGCACAGGGTCGAACACGACTGAAGTGACTTAGCACCAGATGAGACTCAAACTTTGACAAGCAGCTTGTAATCATTTATTATGAAGCCATATCATACCTTACTTTTCATCACACCACTCAGCATGTGTTACATATACCTTAAATCAGAACTAAAATTCTTTAATGTCCTTTCTCTACTGAATTTGTATGGTGAATCAGTTTGCCTATTATATACACAAAAATAAATCAACTAATCAATTATCTCTATTAATTTGGTACACTTAAAAGGCCTACCAGATGCTTGGAAGAAAATGAAAATTCATTTATTTTCATCTACCTTCAAGCAACACAAATTGCTGGAGTCACCTACCTATGAATGGGACTTCTCCAGTGGCTCAGTGGTAAAAAAATCTGCCTGCAATGCAGGAGACACAGTTCAGTCACTGGGTTGGGACGATCCCCTGGAGGAGAAAATGGCAACCCGCTCCAGTATTCTTGCCTTGAAAATCCCATGGGCAGAGGAGTCTGAAGGGTTGTAGTCCATGGGGTAGCAAAGAGTCAGACATGACTGAGAGACTGAGCGCGCATACACACATACACACACACCCCCCCATGTATACTTTCTTTGTTCTGTATTTTGTAGTCATGGTGTTTGCAAATGTCTATGATGAAAAGCCAGCTAAGAAGCAATAAAGAATTACAGTTTTTTTTTTTTCTTGCCCGTCCCCATCAGATTCTACAAGGGTTTCCAAGAAAGCAGCTTATATTCACTCAAAATGTGTATATCCATCTGCTCCACATCCTTGTGCCAGAGCCTCTCATAAGAATATTCCCTATAGCCAACACAAGGTGGCCAGCCTTACTGTTAGGAAAAATGTAGTAACATAGGGAACAGAGTTGGAGAAGGCAACGGCACCCCACTCCAGTACTCTTGCCTGGAAAATTCCATGGACGGAGGAGCCTAGTAGGCTGCAGTCCATGGGGTCGCTAAGAGTCGAATGCGACTGAGCGACTTCACTTTCACTTTTCACTTTCATGCATTGGAGAAGGAAATGGCAAGCCATTCCAGTGTTCTTGCCTGGAGAATCCCAGGGACAGAGGAGCCTAGTGGGCTGCCATCTATGGGGCCGCACAGTCGGACACGACTGAAGTGATTTAGCAGGGAACAGAGTTAGAAATAAATTCCCATGCCACACTGAGCCATGTCTTTATTCAGAGCTCAGTGGCTAGAGGAGAGAAGGCAGCTCAGATATTTTAATAAGATCAAGGTCATTGGTAAGCCATTCTTAAATCTGTGTAGAATAGAAAATTTTAAATCACCAGCACAATTAATTTATTTATTCAGCAAATATTTATTGGGTGTATCTATAAGTGATTGAACAACAAAATAGGCCAGGTTCCAAAATTAACTTCTGATATAAAAGACAAAAATTCTCACCTTTATATGTAACTTAGATTCTGGAAGCGGTAGGCAGATACATAAAGAAGTAAACTAAATAATAATGTCTGTTGGTAATAATAGGGAAAACAAATCACCAAAGTGCAATGGGTTGCTAGAGTCGAGAAGCGCTGTAATTTTATATAGTGGTCAAAGACAGCCTCCTCGCCAAGGAGGTACAGTTTGAACAAAGGCCTAAGTGGTGAGCAATAGAGCAGAGCTGTGTGGATATCCAGGGAGAGAGTGTTCCCACAGAAAGGGCAGGATACTGGAGGAACTGAATGGGAGCAGGCCTCGTGTTCAGAGCCCAGCAAAGAAGGCAGGGTTGTAGGAGCCAACTGCCTGTGGGCGGAGGGGAAATGAGATAAAAAAGCACTGTCAGAATTTTGGGGCCACTGTAAGGATTTGGCTTTCACGTAGAATGAGAAGAAGAGCCACTAGAAAAGGTGTTTGGCAGGAGAGTATAATAATTTGAGTTGCATTTAAAAATAATCCATCTTTCTGTGTGTAGAAAGGTCTGAACAGAAGAGTGGGCAGGACTACTGCAAACAGCTGAGGAGAGATGATGATGTCCAGGATCAGGGCTGATGTAGGAAGAGTGCTGATGGCTAGGAGATATTTGAAAAAAAAAAAAAAAAAAAAGCTCCAAGCACACATTTTTGCAGTATCTTATATCAGCAATATTAAGGACCTTCTTAATCCAAGGAAGCAGAGTTTCCTGGAAAATCTTTATTGCCTAATTAACTCTGGGAAAATACTTTCAAGTGGTGTCCTGTGCCTCTGTCATTTCACCATCTTTAGACTACTGGAATCCCAGGACTCAGCAACACTTCTGGGTGAATGGGTGGACCATAAACAATAATCTCTCCTTCCATATTCTTTTAGGAATGTTGTACTTGGCACAATAGATTTCCAGTAGCTAAAGCCTCATTTCCTTTGGTCAACATACCATCTGGTGGTTAACAAAGACTTTCCTGATAAACCTTAAGATATAAAGCAAGCTGGTTGAGTAGGAGCAACATCCAATTCTGAAAATGCAATGAAAGTACTGAGTCTGCACTCAGTGTAGAAAGCTAGCACGATCTCCTCCTCCCAAACATCCACCGTTTAAAAAAGGACAGAAATTAAACAGTGATCGTAAGGAATTCTGAGATTTAGAATTCCCTGGAAGTCAGAACCACAGAGCTTTCTATTTTAGTACTTTTGTAAAAATTAATTGCTTGATAGCAGTAAAAGTTAGGACTTAACACCAAAGAATAAGTCTTTACGTACCTTCAAGAATACAGTTATATAACTGCTGTCTTAATTCATGTTCCACATAAAATCTGGTTTCAATAATATTGCATAATATTCATATATTAATAGTTATATCCCTATCTTGATCTCAAATCCCATAAAAGGAAGTATTATATCTTGAGATGCCGCCACTCAGTAGATACTCCATAAATATTTTTGAACTGATATATACTTTATACTTTTCCATTTTCCTAGAAAGATATATTTTAAGGTCAAATATGATAAAGCATATTTGCAAGCATCCTGAAACAGCAAAACACCATCTTCAGGATGACATCAGAGTATAAGGATCTCCATTTTCAAACAAAGTCCATGGCTACAGAATGCTGGCAGCTGTTGAAGGTGCAGCCTCACTCCACACTGAAAAAGTCTGGCACAAGTGATGTAAAGACAGTGAAAGCATCATCTGCGTGTCAGTCATATTATATCCATTAACTCATGTAACATCACAGTTTATTTCAAACAATAGCCACTACCTTTTGTGAATTTTTACTATGTGCAATCAAATTCTAAGTGTTTTATAGGTATAAAATATTTCACCAATTTTGTAAATGAGAAACAAGGGCTTAGAAGTTAAGTGTCTGACCATAAGCAAAGGTTTCTACCCATGCACAAAGCTTTCACTCTTAACCAGCACACAGTGAATCTGCATTATGACTAGAACATAACTACACATGTATGTCAGTGGTGTGAAGATGGATTTATACACATCTTGTCATTATTTCATGAATAGTTTTGCTCTAAGTTTGTTTGTATCTCTTAACATAGCACACCCAGAGTACACAAATTGTTCTGCTCTTTAACATTACAGTCTTCTATTTGGTACTTATAGATATGTCAAGGGAAAGGTCCAGGATTTGGAGAAAGGTTATTTTACTTTTACATGGGCACAAGGAGCATCCAAATATGCATTCAAATGTATTCCAAGGAACATCATGGAATTTCTAAAATGCTATGAAGAATGCCTTTAGGCAAATTAATAAGACTGGAGGTTTCTACCTCTCAGTGTTTCTCTCAGGTACTACAATTTGCAAACTCTCAGCCAAAGGTTTTTATGTGACTACATTTTTTAATTAATTATATATGATGGTTTATCAGTAATGTATTTATAATAATAGACTTATATGTATATATTATAGTGTATAATTGTGTGTGTGTAATATAATTAGCTGTGGTTTTTTTCTTTCTTTCTCTTTTTATTAAATGCAGTTCTTAGTCATGGGTCAATTCCTTTTTATGTATGGGGTTTTAACCAAATATATAAAATAAACTTACAGATAAAATGTAAGGGCATACTGCATTGTTTCAGAGTAAGTATGTACATATAGTTACATCAGTAAAGCTAAGATGAAAAAACAACTGCTATTGAAAAAGCTTTGCCTGTGTATACCTATAAAATCCTACAGTGGATTAAATGCCCACAGTTCAAGTGAGTCAACATTTTCTGGTTTGATACGATAAATTCGAGAGCAAAATAAACATAGTCCTATTGGGGTTCCCACCACTAGCTACAAAAGCTGAACCAATTATTAGTTAGATGTTAAATTTCTATCTGTTAAAATATATTAAAATTTTATTCTTCAGACTCATTTGTAACAATGCATTCCTGAGAAAGCAAGTATTTTAGAACACAAAAACAACCTCAACTTAGATAAACAAACATGTGTAACTTCCTTGGGAAAAGTTTGTTGTTTAATTTGTTTTTGAAGGAAGTAATTGATTTTTCTTGGCAGATTAGATAAAAATAATGAGGCCTTGATTGTCTAACCTGAGGTCATGTTCTCCTAAGGAATCATCAGTGCCTAACTCAGATTTAAGTGAATTCAAGTTTTTTGGGACTCTCTTTTGATATATGACTATAACATGCTACCACACAGCTTCTCTGACATCAAGTTACTAATGTAAACAGAATGTAAGTTTTATATATATATATATATATATATATATATATTAAGTAAACATATATATTGTTTAGTTGCTAAGTTGTGTCCAACTCTTTTGCAACCCCATGGACTGTAGCCTGCCAGGCTCCTCTGTCCATGGGATTTTCCAGGCAAGAATACTGGAGTAGGTTACCGTTTCCTCCTCCAGGGGATCTTCATACACATATATAAAAATATGCTGGGTTTATATCCAAAGTAACTAAAGCAGAATCTCAGATATTTATGTACCCATGTTCATATAAACATTATTCACATTAGCCAAAAATAGAAGCAACCCAACTGTCCATCAGTGGATGAACGGATAAGCAAAATACAGTGTATATACATAAAATTGAATGTTATTAAATCTTAAGAAAGAAGGGAATTCTGATATGTGCTATCATGTGGATGAAGCTTGAGATCATGCACTAAATGAAATCAGTTAGTCACACACAAAAATGCTTTATGATTCCACTTATATGAGATACCTCAAATCATCCTAGAGATAGAAAGTACAATGGTTTTGCCAGGGGCTGGAGGGCAGAGGGATGGGAGATTTGTTGTTTAATGAGTATAGAATTTCAGTTTTGCAAGATCAAAAAGTTTTGGAAATTGATTGCTGAACACCATGAATATATATAACACTGCTACACTATATACTTCAAAATGGTTAATATAGTAAAGGTTATGTCTTATGTATTTTACCACAACTTTTAAAAAGTCAATTGTGAAATTACTTGAATAAGGAGCATTAATGTCAGAGCATTATCTTATTTTTCTTTAAAGGAAGAAGTTTTAATTTAGAAGATAGGCATAAATTGTATTTAATCAAGAATATTTGCACCATGAGTACAGAAAAGTTACAGTAAACTTATGTGGTAGCACTTCAAGTAGCAAGTCTAGTTCAGGGGAAGGAAGTTTTATTTGACTTTGTGCAGGTTATACCGTATCTTATTGCATCTAGTTCTAAATACCACATTTAAAGAGGTAGATCTTCAAATCAAAGGTATTTAAAGGTATTCAAATGCAATGGTGAGAAATCTGGAAACTATGTCATATAGTGGACAGCAGAGTGAAGCATTTCAGGTTTTGGGCTCTGTTACAGGAGACAACTGGGCTTAAAAACCAGGCTCTATCACTGACTAATCTGTGACTCAGAGTAAGCTCTTTAGCTTCTATAGCTGTTACTTGAGTCCTCTCCTACAAAATTATCACTTCAGTTCAGTTCAGTTGCTCAGTTGTGTCCAACTCTTTGCGACCCCATGAATCGCAGCGTGCCAGGCCTCCCTGTTCATCACCAACTCTCGGAGTTCACTCAGACTCATGTCCATTAAGTCTGTGATGCCATCCAGCCATCTCATCCTCGGTCATCCCCTTCTCCTCCTGCCCCCAATCCCTCCCAGCATCAGAGTCTTTTCCAGTGAGTCAACTCTTCCCATGAAGTACAGTATAACAGATAATTTTAAAGCGTTTTTAGGACTGTCTTGTGAAAGAGTTATATTAATTTTGAACCAGAACATATGACTAGAAAAGTTTAATAGAAAGCTAAAGAAAAAAAAAAAGAGCTAAAGAAACTGCAAGGAGATCAAACCAGTCAATCCTAAAGGAAATCAATCCTGAATATTCATTGGAAAGACTGATGCTGAAGCTCCAATACCTTGGCCACCTGATGTGAAGAGCTGACTCATTGGAAAAGACCCTGATGCTGGGAAAGATTGAAGGCAGGAGGAGAAGGGGACAACAGAGGACGAGATGGTTGGATGGCATCGCTGACTCAATAGACATGAGTCTGAGCAAGCTCAAGGAGTTGGTAAGGGATGGAGAAGCCTGGCATGCTGCTGTCTGTGGGGGTCACAGGGTTGGTCACAACTTATTGATTGAACAACGACAAAGAAAGAAAAGAAATTTATTTTACATTGAAGGTTATTACATTCAATGTATGAAAAATAAATAAGTTGCCCTAAGAAGTAGTAGGGCTTCCCTGGTGGCTCAGAGGTTAAAGTGCCTGCCTGCAATGCGGGAGACCCGGGTTCTATCCCTGGGTTGGGAAGATCCCCTGGAGAAGGAAATGGCAACGCACTCCAGTATTCTTGCCTGGAAAATCCCACGGACTGAGGCCCCAAGAGTAGTAGGGGCTTCCCTGGTAGTTCAGCTGTAAAGAATTGCCTTCAATGCAGGAGATGCAGGTTCGATTCCTGGGTCAGGAAGATCCCCTGGAGGAGGGAATGGCAACCCACTTCAGTATTCTTGCCTGGACAGAGGAGCCTGGAGGGCTGCACTCCATGAGGTCACGAAAAAGTTGGACACGACTTAGCGACTAAACAACAACAAAGAACAGTGAGCTTCCTGACATTGCTCTTCTTCAATGAGCAAATGGAAGTTAGGGATATGTTAAGACAAATTTCTACTATGATTAGAGTGTTGTGCTGGACAATATCCCTTCTAATATTCTATGCTTCTCTAATTAATTTTTTTTTTTACCAGTATTGACTTCAGTTTTCCTCACAAAGTAACTGCTTAATTCTGAAAAACTGGTCCAGACAGAGGTTCTAGTTCCCACATAGCATAGGTAAGTGGAAAAAAGATCAAAACTATCCATAAGATGATTCAGAAATCATTTTGCATGTTTGCATCCACAAGAGCGCTGATTGTAGTACTGATGCTGACTGAGAGACTGTCTTGGGGTGACAGTGATAGATGCTTCACGTTGTCCTCTGGAAGTGTTGTTAATGCTTGAACACACAGACCTGATCTATAGGCATGCTGAGATATAAGCTGCACTAGAAAAAGAACACCAGGATGGAAGGGGAGTTAACTTCACAGTTACTGAAGAACAGAGGAAGAAGAGAGAGGAATGTGAGGGGAAAAGAGGCTTTTTAAAATGATTTCGCAGAATAAAAAGATGCTTTTCTGTTGGAGGAGAAATGAAGAATTGGCTTAAAGGTGGAATCTTAACAGAAAAAGAGGACCATGGTCAGAGTCATGGTGAGAGTCACTGAAGCCAACTAAACAGTAAATCAGAGTGTGGACCTAATGGCACTAAAAGACTCTAAAACTAAGGTCATGGGACAGACTCAACCACTGTATTCTGTACAGGAGAGACCACACATGGGTATTATATTTGATTTGGAATATGCTATTTTAAGATAGACACCAAGATGTGAGTTGGAAGATGCAAAACAGGAGATTGCTTGAAACCATGTCATAAAATTAATGATTAAAGAAATTGAAGAAGATGTAGCTTTCATGAGAGAATATAGGTTTTATAAGGTACACGAAAGATTCTTGTATAAAATACTGTTTTTACAATGTCAGCTGAAGAGAGTCAGAAATAAATGCTAGCCCACCATGGAATCAATCAACTCATGAAATAGATTTCCCACTGATGCAGGTACCTTGGTGGACTCTGGATGATGGAATTTGAAATAGATGACATACACCTAATTCTAATTTTATATTTTAAAATGATAGCTTATCTCATAGCAGAGAGGTGGATTAATTCCAGACAGTAGGTTTCACATCTTTCTTGAAGTTTTCAGATTTTTTAGGGTAAGAGGAGGCAGTATCAATGGTAAATCCATGGATTTCAGAACAGTGAGAAGGAAGGTGAAGACTGAGGGAGCAGATAGGAAGACGTCATCAGTACAAAAAAGAGTACAATAAAAATAAGTTACCTGAAAAAAAGAGCCAAAAGTCTCAATTTAGGAAGTTAGTTAACACTCCATTCAGCAATTACTTACGAAAGGGCTACAGCATGCTCTGGGGCTCTATTTAGGGCTATAGTAATAAACAGAAATGCTGAAGATACTCTGATTTACTGGTTTGGGACTTCAGATCCAGAGAAAAGATCTGGTGTTTAATGCCTTAGAAGAATTCATTGAAGGAGATTTCAAACGCTTTACTCAGAAATAACACTTCACATGATATTATCTTTAGTGGAAGAAACAAAATTATTTTAAGACAGAATTATATATGGAGAACATAATACTGTATGAGGAATTTTAGAAGTTTGTATTAAGTTGAATAGGATAAAATCATTTTATGTGTAGAAAATCACAATAAAATATAATTACATAAAAGTGAGAGCTACATATCATAGTCTCCAGAGATGGTATACTTTGGTCAGTACAAAATGAATATATAATTTTAAATTAAAATAATTATTACTATATATTTTTATTGTATAAAGCATCCACAAAATCCTTTTGTCACAAAAATTTTTTAATGTTTTTCTGAATATTTAAATTTTGTCAAAATATTTTGATTATTAGCTATCTCAGAGTCTTTGCCATTAACAAATTTTCAAATTTCACACTGTTTATATTAGTCTTAACCCTAACCAAGAGGACACAATTTCTCTCTCACTGAAATATTTTTAACTCTTTTTACTTCACATAGCTGCAAAATCTGCATAGAATTAGCATCAGCATATTTTTATTAGTTTTGATTCACCCAATAAATTATTTTCTATTGGCAGTTTTAAAAGGGTTGGCATGTGTCTGACTTCTGTCAATTTTTCCTTTGTCCACACACTGGCCCTGAGGTTGCCAACAAAACTCTGGAGATGGAGCATATGTTAATTATTGCAATATCACTGGTAGATATCACTTGCCAAATTGACCATCATCATCAATGTTATGTGTAAAATTTGTATTGAAGCACAACATACAAACAGAATATGCATAAATCTTAAGTGAAGAGCTTGACAGTTTTATGTAAACTGAACTCACTCAGTTAATACCAGCTCTCTGAAACACCCTCTCTCTCCCACTTTCATGCAGAAACCTGTCATAGGTATAACTATGATCCCGAACACTAACACAAAAGATTAGCTTTGCCTATTTCTGAACCTTATATAAATAGAATAATAAATATGTGCTCTTTTGCAGCTGACCTTTTCCACTCAAATTATAAGACTCATCCATTTACAGTATGTTGTTTCAATTTATTTAACCTTATTATTGCATAATACTCCATGGTATGAGTATACCAATATTTACCCACTCTACTCCAAATGGATATTGGTTTGCTTCCAGTAAGGCTACTAAGAATAAGGCTTTGGGAGTTCCCAGGTGGCCTAGTGTTTAGGATTCTATGCTTTCAGGGCCACAGCTCAGGCTCAGTCCCTGGCTGGGGAACTGAGATGCTGTAAGCCATGTGGCACAACCAAAAAGAAAAATAATACTTCTAGCAAGCATTCATATAAATGTCTTTGGATAAACACTGGGTGCATTTCTATCGGATATATATACATAGAAGTGGAGTTGCTGGGGGATAGGCATGTGTATACTTAACTTCAGTGAATACTGCCAATAAGTTTTCCAAAGCAGTTGTACCAGTGTTTGCCTTCTCACCAGCTATATAGGTTTGCACAGTATTCTTGCCAACATGTGGGACTCTCATGTACTCCAAAAATTTCTGGAGACAAATGAAAATGTAAACACAATGATCCAAAACCCATGGGATGCAGCAAAAGCCATTCTAACAGAGAAGTTTATAGCAATACAGTCTTAGCACAGGAAACAAGTATCTCAGATAAACAACCTAAGCTTACATGGGGAGCAACTAGAGAAAGAAGAGCAAAACCCAAAGTTAGTAGAGGGAAAGAAATAACAAAAATCAGAGCAGAAATAAATGACATAGAGACTTAAAAAAATAGAAAAGATCGATGAAACCAAAGCTGGTTCTTTGAAAAGATAAATAAAATTGATAAATTTTTAGCCAGATGTATCAAGAAAAAAAAGGAAAGAGCTCATATCAATAAAATCAGAAAAAAAGTTACAATCACAAAGGATCATAAGAGACCAGTGCAAGCAACTACATACCAATAAAATGCACAAACTACAAGAAATTGGCCAGTTCCATTCTAGCCTTACTGATCAAGATGTTGCAGTATCATAATGAATTAATTTGAATTTTTCTGATGACTAATAAGATTGATCATCATTTTATTTGTTTGCTAGCCACTTGGTTAGTCTTTTTGATGAAGGTCCTATTCAAACATTTGTTCATTGTCCTATTAGCTTGTTTATATTTTTCCAGCTTTGTGAATTTTCTCTTCACTGTCTTACTGGTGTCTGTTGGTCAAAAGAAAAGCTTAATTCTAGTGTAGTTCAATTTAGCAACATTTCCTTATAGATGGCACTTTCTAAATTTTCTTCATTGACCTCTGCTGCTGCTAAATCACTTCAGTGTCCTGCCAGGAGTCAGTGTGAGGAACTCCGCCCATGGCAAAGGTCAAGAAGAAGGAGGCTTCAACATACACAAAGGCGGGATCGAGCCTCAGGAAACCCCCTGTTCCCAAGCATCCACCCCCAAACCAGAGTCTACCTACTTTACTGTTTCATGCTCTCACCTATACCTCTGACTTTACAGGGCGCTGACCCCCATTACCTCTCTCGGAGAAAGAGTTAACTTACAGCTCCAAGTCAATAAAAATTCCTGGGTGTGACAAGAGTGTTTCAACTTACGAACGCCTCTGAAGGTTATCTAGCCTGCCTGTACAGGTTCCTCCAGCCACATGTGATTGTTTACAGCCTCTCAACTGTGAGAGGCATGAGATGTTTTAGACTTACTAAAGGCAGATTCTTTGAGGAAGTTAGAAATTATTAGTATAGTGGATTGGTTAGGAATTATATTGGTGAAGGGTTTTTCATTTGTTGTGCCAATAACTGCTGCTAATTCCCTGCCCTGGGTGTGACAAAGGTGTCTCAGGTCAAACCTTTATACTGACAGACTAGCTTGTGTGACAACCTCTCAACCATAAACAGCACAGAGAGTTTGGAGTATTTTGAAAGTCTTAATTAGCTTAAGGCTTTTCTCATTGTTGAGTCAATGACTGCCACCAAGCCTCCATATCCTTAGGCACCTGGGAATATATTAATGTATTTGGAATATAGAAAAGGAAATATAGTAGTTTTTGATGTTAGCAATACTAGACTTTTTGAGTTAATGAATTTTCTCTTTTGTTATAGATCACTGTACTTTGTTATAAATCACTGTGTCCTTGCTATGTAAAAATGTAACTTTATCACTATCTTAAGACTAAATAGATCTTAAGGGGAACATTGGTGAAGGGTTTTCATTTGTTGGGCTGATGTTTGCTGTTAAATCTCCATATTCCCTGCCCTTATAAAGAATATAACTAGCATATAGGAGAAATAAGTATTAACCTTTAACTTACTCATGTTAACCTTAGGTTAAGTAAATTCCTTTCTTAGTTGTAACCCACTACACCCTCACCCTATAGGAATGCAGCTTTATCTGCTACCTTCAGAGGGTGGCGCCTGGTTTAAGAAAAAACACCCTTGGAAAAAATAAGTTTTTTGGTTATCAGAAAGAAAGAGTCATAAAATGTCAGCAGGCCTCATGGCCAGAAGATGATATAAAACCTCTAAGACCTTTTTTTATACATTTATGTGAAGCACCTGATTTTGATAAAGGTCAGAACTGCTGACCCCAGCGTGACTTTAAAATTTCCATTTGTCTCTATGTGTAACAAAAGGTATATAAGCAAACCTAAAAATAAATAAATCGGATCAGTTTCTGGAAAGACTGATTCACCTGTGTCATTCTTTCTTTCTCCTTCTGGCTGAATTCCCATCTGGAATGTGGGTACTCACCAAGCCTGCTAATTTTGCCTGGCCTTCTAAGATCGGACCAGGGAGGCCTCAGTGCCTCCTCTCCTTCGGGAGAATGGAAAGATGCCTGTGGCCTACGTAGGTGGTGATTGGTATTCCACATAAGCCAAGTTATTCAGCCTCTTTTTCTCCACTAATATTTCCTACTACACTATCCATTTCTAACCTCTCTATATATCTGTAATTAAATAAGTTTTTTCCTAGGACGCTGACTCCATCTCACCTTCGAATTACCCTGGATCCACCGGGGTTGGACCCTAGTGTCCGACTTTGTGCGACCCCATAGATGGCAGCCCACCGGGCTCCGCCATCCCTGGGATTCTCCAGGCAAGAACACTGGAGTGGGTTGCCATTTCCTTCTACAAAGTACCTTTACCAATAATGTTGTTTGCTTGCTCCCAAATTCTTGGTCAAAACATCTAATGCCTGAGAACCAAACAGGATTTGGATATGTCCTATACTGAGCCATTGCAACTGGACTTCCATTACATATATGAAAATAATTTCTGAGCACAATAATTAAAGAATCATTTATGAAATCATGGAATGCTCAAATCTTAGGAAAAAAATCTCCTTTCAACACTGCTGGCTTGCTTACATTTAGTATAAGAAAAAAAAATAATGTATTGCTAGACTATCTTGAGTTTCATATTTTTATAAGGCTAAAAAATTGCAGAGTAGAAAATCTCACTGCATGTCTATTAAATCTTATAATATTCAAAAAGATCCTGCTCATTTTTGTGGAGAAAGGAACTTAGTCAAACATCATTAACATCCAAATATAACTTAAAACTCATAAATGCTTTGATTACTTTTGCCAAGAACAATACTGTTGCTGCTGTTCAGTCGCCCAGCCATGTCCAGCTCTTTGCAACCCCATGGACTGCAGCCCACCAGGCCGCTCTGTCCCTTATCATCTTCCAAAATTTACCCAAGTTTATGTCCATTGTATATAAGTGATGACATCCAGCCATCTCATCATCTGATGCCCTCTTCTCCTTCTGCCCTCAATCTTTCCCAGAATCAGGGACTTTTCCAGTGAGTCAGCTTTTTGCATCAGATGACCAAAATATTGGTGCTTCAGCATCAGTCCTTCCAATGAGTATTCAGGGTTGATTTCCCTTAAGATTGATTGGTTTGATCTCCTTGCTGTCCAAGGAACTCTCAGACGTCTTCTCCAGCACCCTGGTTTGAAGGCATCAATTTTGGGGCACTCTGCCTTTTTTAAAGCCCAGCACTCACAACCATATGTGACCACTGAGTAGACCATACCCTTGATTATATGGACCTTTGTCAGCAGAGTAATGCCTCTGCTTTTCAACTCACTGTTTAGGTTTGTCATAGCTTTCCTGCCAAGAAGCAAATGTCTTCTGATTTCATGGCTGCAATCACCATCTGCAGTGATTTTAGAGCCCAAGAAGAGGAAATATGTCACTACTTTCACCTTTACCCCTCTATTTGCCACGAAGAAATGGGGCTGAATGCCACAATCTTAGTTTTGGGGACGTTGAGTTTTAAGCTGGCTCTTTCACTTTTGTTCTTCACCCTCATCAAGAGGCTCTTTAGTGCCTCTTCAATTTCTACCATTAGAGTTCCATGAAAATAAATGGGTACACTAATTTCTGAAGTTTCTGTTTCTCTGTCCTTTCACAAATGGAGATTTTAGCCCCAAAGAATGAATGTCTTTGGCCAGAATACTTAATGGATTGAAAAAAATTATCCTACTTATTGCTAAATAAATACTAGTATTTATGAAAATAGACTAAATTACTATAGACTCAGTTTAGTTCAGTTCAGTTTAGTTGCTCAGTTGTGTCTGACTCTGTGACTCCATGGATGGAAGCATGCCAGATCCCCCAGTCTATCACCAACTCCCACAGTTTACCCAAACTCATGTTCATTGAGTCGGTGAGGCCATCCAGCCATTTCATCCTTTATCATCCCCTTCTCCTCCTGCCTTCAATCTTTCCCAGCATCAGGGTCTTTTCAAATGAGTCAGCTCTTCACATCTGGTGGGCAAGGTGTTAGAGCTTCAGCTTCAATATCAGTCTCTCCAATGAACACTCAGGACTGATCTCTTTTAGGATGGACTGGTTGGATCTCCTTGCAGTCCAAGGGACTCTCAGGAGTCTTCTCGAACACCACAGTTACAAAAGCATCAGTTCTTTGGGGCTCAGCTTTCTTTATAGTCCAACTCTCACACCCATACATGACTACTGGAAAAACCATAGCTTTGACTAGACGAACCTTTGTTGGCAATGTCTCTACTTTTTAATATGCTTTCAAGGTTGGTCATAACTTTCCTGCCAAGAAGTGAGTGTCTTTTAATTTCGTGGCTGTAATCACCATCTACAGTGATTTTGGAGCCCCTCAAAATAAAGTCTGCCACTGTTTCCACTGTTTCTCATCTATTTGCCATGAATTAATGGGACCAGATGCCATGATCTTAGCTTACTGAATGTTGAGCTTTAAGCCAACTTTTATAAGCCAACTATAATACTATAGACTAGTATTGGTATCAATAACATTAGATACATTTATTTATTTCCATTTTGGGTTTTTTTAAATTCTACAGTAAACTAGGTAAGAAACATTTAAAAAAAATTTGTATTCATTACATGCACAATTAAATGATAGAAAATTTTTTCAGATCTGATGCTTTCTCTGGAAGTCACAAAAGTTGGCAAATTGTCCTTTAGGGAACTGAAAATAAATTACATCTGTTTTAAGCTTTATAGAATTAATCTTTCTTCTTTGTCTAAATGCCAGTATTCTGCTAGCAATTTACAGACCAGAGATTTTATTTACCTTGATTATTAAAAAAATGCCACAGGAGTGTTTTTATTGCTATTTATTTTATTCCAGAGAAACATTCTATGCCCCTCAACTTATAAACAATAATTAGATATTTCAGTTAATATTACTTATAATGTTTCTCTGACTTCTCTCACTCTTGAAAACTGCCTAAGTCCATTTATAGAACAACAACAAAATTACACCTGAATTACAGATTTGAGGGTACAAAAAATTAGAAACTAGGGATGGGGTAGGCTGATGGGCTGCCATCTATGGGGTTGCACAGAGCCGGACACGACTGAAGTAACTTAGCAGCAGTAGCAGACACTGTTGGGTAGCACAGAGAAGAACTTAATGCTCTAAAGCTGACCTCCACAAGGCATATGAAACCTCTCAGGAACCACGCAGGACCATCAATATAGGATGAATGCTCAAAATTTAAAGAGAATGGAAATTAAGGAAAATCTGCCCAGCTTGTAGAACAATGGATCATTGTCTAAAGAACAGGAAATCAGGGTAGAGACAAAATCCCAGGCTCCTAGTACTAGTGTTCTTCCACTAAAATTTACTAAAAGTAAATTCTAAGAGCTTATCTATGTGGGCAAAGCCATATTTAATACAATAGTACAAAACTAAAGAATATTACAAACACAAAGTTATGCTACTTTTCCACCAGAAGAAGCAACTTACTTTATTAAGAGTGTGTGTATAACAACATTTCCTTTTAGTTCACAATTATTTATTTATTAATACTATTTTATGCAAGGCTCTGAAACTGATACACAAAGACATATCTCTTTCTCCAATTAATTTAAAAAGGCAAGGAAGAAGAGGAAGAAAGAAGAAATCACTTTATTAATTAATAAAGAACCACCTATAAAAAGCAGCTGAAAAGAAGATGCCAATAGAGTGTTGCTGCTGCTGCTAAGTCGCTTCAGTCGTGTCCAATTCTGTCCGACCCCATAGACAGGGGCCCACTGTCTCTGGGATTTTCAGGCAAGAACACTGGAGTGGGTTGCCATTGCCTTCTCCAATACATGAAAGTGAAAGCTAAAGTGAAGTCTCTCAGTCGTGCCCGACTCTTAGCGACCCCATGGAGCCTACCAGGCTCCTCCGTCCATGGGATTTTCCAGGCAAGAGTACTGAAGTGGGGTGCCATCGCCTTCTCCGAATAAAGTGTTACAATGATTCAAACTAGCAAAAACTTATAAATGAACAGTAAAATCTAGATTTTCTAAACGATAGGGCTCTTCCATACGCCCTTGGATGATAAGACTAGGCAAGAGAATAGAAAACTCTTTTAGAAAGGATTATTAGAGGACATGAGATAAGAAATTAAAGGAAGTTTAAAGAACTGATTTTTTTTTAATCCCAACCAAAGAAAAGATTAATTCAGTGAAACCTGGAATGACAGCTGGCTCCCTCTCATCTGTTCTCCCTCCTCCAATGCTTCTACACCACAGCTAAAGTCATCTTGAAAGACCCAACTCTGAGAGCTCACTCTGGCTGAAAGTCCTTACTGACTACACTGGCCTTTAGGGTGAAGTCCAAACTTCTTGAACAAGTGCGCAAGCCTACAGGTCCTGGGCCTCCTTTGCCACCCCACATTGCAGCCATGGAGATCTTCTTTTAATTTCTTAAAATCGTCATGCTCTTTTTGCTTTCAGGTTCTTTCTAATGCTGTCCCATTTGTCAGAAATATTTTTTTTCTTCCTTTTGAGCACTTGTTCAAAAGTCATTTTTCTCAGACTCCAAACTCCTTGAAAGCATAGTCACATATTTACCCTATCATCTACAAGGTTTACCAGTTCCAGGTGAGTCTTATTTTTTTCACCCAATACATGTAATTATGCCTATGAAAGTTCTTTTGGAAAGCATCATTTATGGGGTTTGAAACCCCTAGCATAATCATTTCACAATTTCACCTTGTTTCAGGAAGAGATGGAATTAAAGGACTGTTAACAACTCTTCTCAAACAAGGTGTAGCAAGATATCTGAATTTTGGGGCCCCTTCCAAAAGATAGGGTGAAAGCTAAATAAGAAAGCCTATGTAATATTATATAAACCTCTTCTTCAAACCCCTTAATTGAAGAATTACGATTGTTTTGTATAGAGAGAAAACAGAACCAGATGAGGTAAGAAAGTTGTGAATAAAGATTACCAGGAAAATGGTGCCAAGAAGTTGGGATGGGGGAGATGGGAGTCAGAACAGTCCCCAGAAGTAACTGCTCAGCTGGACTCACAAACTTCTTCACCATTGCCAGGTAGGAAAACCAGTGTCACATTGAGCTGGAGAGAGATATGAAGTTGCAAATAACAATCATATTGACACCATTTGAACTGGAAAAGAAAAAGATCATAAACTTTTTGACCATAACTGCCTTAAAGATTATATAATTTTTGACAGAGTATAATAAAAGAGAATCAAAGTAATCTTACCCAGAGAGGAGAGGTGGCCCTAATTTGGGTAAGCTCTGGTTAAGTGCTTAGCCTACAGTAATTCTTTCATAAATATTTGTTGAGTCAATAAATATATGCATCAATAGGAGTGATGTCAGCCTAATCAAGTTTTTAAAAAATGGCTTACACATAGTAATTGCTAAATCCATAAATAAATTGAATCACTCAAGAATAAGCCCTATATAAACACATTGTATTTATATAGGATTGGGCAATTTCAATGTTTTCGAGCATCACTGGGGGCTTCTCAGGTGGCACCAGTGGTAAAGAACCTGCCTGCCCATACAGGAGGCATAAGAGATGTGGGTTCAGTCCCTCAGTCGGGAAGATCCCCTGGAGAAAGACATGCAACCCACTCTAGTATTTCTTGCCTGGAGAATTCTAGGGACAGAGGAGTCTGGTGGGCTACATGGGGTCACAAACAGTCAAACAGGACTGAAGCAACTTAGCACACACATTATGGATCAGAAATGATTCATACCATTTCTCAGTATTATGGTCTTAGTTTTTTAGTTTATAGTACAAAAAGAGTTGAACTTTGATGGATTTTTTTTTTCCTGAGCTATGTCTTTAGTTTTGTAGGAGATAGGGACAGATGTGAAGGCGAAGTGATCTATTCCAGAAAGTGGATATTTCTAAAAACAACTAAGTTACAGATATCTTATTTAATACTGCTTGAACTCATACCTACATATAAGAAGAGAGACATGATATGAAATTATGGTAATTTACTTTAGAGGAACAAGACATTGATTTACTTATTATTTTTCCTTGTTTTGAAATAAGCCTTGAATTTCACTAAAAAAAGAGAGAGAAAGAATAAATAGGTGATATGTTGCCACATTACATAAACAGGGAGCTACTATTAAGTTTATTGGTATTCAGTTACATCTATAGGATATCAGAGACTCTTATTAAAATTTGGAGTAATAAAAGCAAGTGACATTCAGTGAATTATTATGTAGCAGCAATGGTCTAAGGTCTATTTAGATTAATTTGCTTAATTCTCACCCTGACTCTGAGTGGTAGATACTTATATTATCAACCTCTTTTAAAGATGAAGAACCCAAAGACACAGAACATTTAAATAAGCTGCTCAAGGTTATGCAAGGTTATGGCAGTGTTGGAACTTGATCCTGGATCTGCCCTAGTATAGATGTTAGTAATTCTGTTATACACAATAAAAATTCCTCTTTGAGGAACAAATCTAGGTCTAAAGTTTATGAATTACCTCCAATATTTTCTTCACTAGTCCATTTAGAAAATAAACTTGGACAATCTTTTAAAAAAATAAAAATGTAGAATGTCCTCTCTAGAGCATGTGGAATGAGATACAAGCAGGACAGTAACCTATCCTTTTCTAATTTCTACAGGTCATTTCTAAACTGAGAAAGCATCTGTTTGCTATTTTAGCAAGTTATCTGAGATCTGAGATCAGGACTTCAAATGATCAGGCTCAACCATACAAAATTGTTTGTGTTACAGGTCAAAACTGATCAACTATTTACCAACAGTTTTACCTATTAACTTTCAGTTTTTTCCTGAGGTACTTCAGGCCAGAGGGTTTACAGTAAACAGTGCAAATTAAAGTCTATTTACAAATCCAGAATTATTCAGGGCCCAGGGAAGGGGTGGTGTGGGGGAACAGAAGACACAACCACCATATTCAAAGAACTTAGAATAAGGTATTACATGAAACAACTAGGGTCAAAGTCACACACAGTCATTGCATAATCTTATAATTGTAGCTAGAGAAAGCTACAGAAATTTAAGTCAATGCATAGATGGATATGAGTTTTGATAAAAGAGACTGACAGAAAAGGTTGTGAAGCTCTTCAAGGCAGAAGGAACAGCATGATAAAGAGGAAATGACTGTGAACCATCATGATGTATGAAGTGAGTCCAGACTACCTGGATCTTGATTTCATGGAAGTCCACAGACAGTTTAGGCTAGGAAGAGAAGAAAGAAGAGTAGAAAGTGGTAGGAAAAACTGGACTTTATTCTGCCAGGAGTGACATTAGGCTTTTCCATGAGAACTTTGCAGGTAAAACCACATGAACCAGGAAGATTAAACTGGTTAACGGGCACAGTATAAGAGACCAGGGCAGAGCACTGATGAGACATCTAGCTAAAGGATCCAGGGCCAAGTGTGAGGGGCCAGGGTCAGTTCAGTTCAGTTCAGTTCAGTCACTCAGTCATGTCCAACTCTTTGCAAACACATGAATCGCAGCACGCCAGGCCTCCATGTTCATCACCGTCTCTCAGAGTTCACTCAGACTCACGTCTATCGAGTCCGTGATGCCATCCAGCCATCTCATCCTCGCGGTCGTCCCCTTCTTCTCCTGCCCCCCAATCCCTCCCAGCATCAGAGTCTTTTCCAATGAGTCAACTCTTTGCATGAGGTGGCCAAAGTACTGGAGTTTCAGCGTTAGCATCATTCCTTCCAAAGAAAGCCCAGGGCTGATCTCCTTTAGAATGGACTGGTTGGATCTCCAAGGGACTCTCAAGAGTTTTCTCCAACACCACAGTTCAAAATCATCAATTCTTCTGGCACTCAGCCTTCTTCACAGTCCAACTCTCACATCCATACATGACCACAGGAAAAACCATAGCCTTGACTAGACAGACCTTAATCGGAAAAGTAATGTCTCTGCTTTTGAATATACTATCTAGGTTGTTCATAACTTTTCTTCCAAGGACTAAGCGTCTTTTAATTACATGGCTGCAGTCACCATCTGCAGTGATTTTGGAGCCCAGAAAAATAAAGTCTGACACTGTTTCCACTGTTTCCCCATCTATTTCCCATGAAGTGATGGGACAAGATGCCATGATCTTTGTTTTCTGAATGTTGAGCTTTAAGCCAACTTTTTCACTCTCCTCTTTCACCTTCATCAAGAGGCCCTTTAGCTCCTCTTCACTTTCTGCCATAAGGGTGGTGTCATCTGCATATCTGAGGTTATTGATATTTCTCCTGGCAATTGTGATTCCAGCTTGTGTTTCTTCCAGTCCAGCATTTCTCATGATGTACTCTGCATAGAAGTTAAATAAGTAAGGTGACAATGTACAGCCTTGACGTATTCCTTTTCCTATTTGAAACCAGTCTGTTGTTCCATGTCCAGTTCTAACTGTTGCTTCCTGACCTGCATAGAGATTTCTCAAGAGGCAGGTTAGGTGGTCTGGTATTCCCATCTCTTTCAGAATTTTCCACAGTTTATTGGGATCCACACAGTCAAAGGCTTTGGCATAGTCAATAAAGCAGAAATAGATGTTTTTCTGGAACTCTCTTGCTTTTTCCATGATCCAGCGGATGTTGGCAATTTGATCGCTGGTTTCTCTGCCTTTTCTAAAACCAGCTTGAACATCTGGAAGTTCACAGTTCTCCTACTGCTGAAGCCTGGCTTGGAGAATTTTGAGCATTACTTTACTAGCATGTGAGATGAGTGCAATTGTGCGGTAGTTTGAGCATTCTTTGGCATTGCCTTTCTTTGGGATTGGAATGAAAACTGACCTTTTCCAGTCCTGTGGCCACTGCTGAGTTTTCCAAATTTGCTGGCATATTGAGTGCAGCACTTTCACAGCATCATCTTTCAGGATTTGAAATAGCTCAACTGGAATTCCATCACCTCCACTAGCTTTGTTCATAGTGATGCTTTCTAAGGCCCACTTGACTTCACATTCCAAGATGTCTGGCTCTAGATTAGTGATCATGTCATCATGATTATCTGGGTCTTGAAGATCTTTTTTGTACAGTTCTTCCGTGTATTCTTGCCACCTCTTCTTAATATCTTCTGCTTCTGTTAGGTCCAGACCAGTTCTGCCCTTTGTTGAGCCCATCTTTGCATGAAATGTTCCCTTGATATCTTTAATTTTCTTGAATAGATCTCTGGTCTTTCCCATTCTGTTGTTTTCCTCTATTTCTTTGCATTGATCGCTGAAGAAGGCTTTCTTATCTCTTCTTGCTATTCTTTGGAACTCTGCATTCAGATGCTTATATCTTTCCTTTTCTCCTTTGCTTTTCACCTCTCTTCTTTTCACAGCTATTTTTAAGGCCTCCCCAGACAGCCATTTTGCTTTTTGGCATTTCTTTTCCATGGAGATGGTCTTGATCCCTGTCTCCGTACAATGTCACGAACCTCATTCCATAGTTCATCAAGAGGCACTCTATCTATCAGATCTAGGCCTTTAAATCTATTTCTCACTTCCACTGTATAATCATAAGGGATTTCATTTAGGTCATACCTGAATGGTCCAGTGGTTTTCCCTACTTTCTTCAATTTCAGTCTGAATTTGGCAATAAGGAGTTCATAATCTGAGCCACAGTCAGCTCCTGGTCTTGTTTTTGTTGATTGCATAGAGTTTCTCCATCTTTGGCTGTATAGAATATAATCAATCTGATTTTGGTGCTGACCATCTGGTGATGTCCATGTGTAGAGTCTTCTCTTGTGTTGTTGGAAGATGGTGTTTTCTATGACCAGTGCATTTTCTTGGCAAAACTCTATTAGTGTTTGCCCTGATTCATTCTGCATTCCAAGGCCAAATTTACCTGTTACTCCAGGTGTTTCTTGACTTCCTACTTTAGCATTCCAGTCCCCTATAATGAAAAGGACGTCTTTTTTGGGTGTTAGTTCTAAAAGGTCTTGTAGGTCTTCATAAAACCGTTCAACTTTGGCTTCTTCAGTGTTACTGGTTGGGGGTGTAGACTTGAATAACTGTGATATTGAATGGTTTGCCTGGGAAACAAACAGAGATCATTCTGTCGTTTTTGAGATTGCATCCAAGTACTGCATTTCGGACTCTTTTGTTGACCATGATGGCTACTCCATTTCTTCTGAGGTATTCCTGCCCGCAGTAGTAGATATAATGGTCATCTGAGTTAAATTCACCCATTCCAGTCCATTTTAGTTCACAGATTCCTAGAATGTCGACGGGCCGGTGCACTAAGCATGGATGGTTGCGAGAGCCGGGCCGGCGCGCTAAGTGCAACCAAAAGGAGCTACCCCGCATCCGAGGTCAGTGGCAATAGGAAGGAGGCACCCCACATCCGAGGTCAGGGGGGCGGCGGCCGGGAGGAGACACCCCCGTGTCCAAGGTCAGTGGCAACTGGGCGGAGACACCTCGCATCTGAGGTCAGGGCTGTGGCTGGGTGGAGCTACCCCACGTCCAAGGCCAGGGATGGCCAGGGGAGACACCCTGTGTCTGTCCGAGGTCAAGGGCTGCCAGAAGAAGCCACCTCATGCTTTAGGCCCGGGGTGATGATGCTGAGGGAGACACAGTGAGCCCGAGGCCAGGGGCGGCAGCTGAAAGGAGCCACCCATGCCCAAGGCCAGGGCTGGAGGCTGGGAGGATCAACCCGTGGAGCAGTGGCTGTGTAGGAGCAGGAGAGCCTAGAGAACCTATCCCACATTGAAGGTGATGAAGGCGGTGGTAAGGAGATACCCCTTGTTCAAGGTAAGAAACAGCAGTTGTGCTTTGCTGGAGCAGCTGTGAAAAGATACCCAATGCTCAAGGTAAGAGAAACCCAAGTAAGATGGTAGGTGTTGCAAGAGGGCATCAGAGGGCAGACACACTGAACCCATACTCACGGAAAACTAGTCAATCTAATCACATTAGGACCACAGCCTTGTCTACCTCAATGAAACTAAGCCATGCCTGCAGGGGACCCAAGACAGGCGGGTCATGGTGGAGAGGTCTGACAGAATGTGGTCCACTGGAGAAGGGAATGGCAAGCAACTTCAGTATTCTTGCCTTGAGAACCCCATGAACAGCATGAAAAGGCAAAATGATAGGATACTGAAAGAGGAACTCCCGAGGTCAGTAGGTCCCCAGTATGCTACCGGAGATCCATGGAGAAATAACACCAGAAAAAATGAAGGGATGGAGTCAAAGCAAAAACAGTACCCAGTTGTGCATGTGACTAGTGATAAAAGCAAGATCTGATGCTGTAAAGAGCAATATTGCATAGGAACCTGGAATGTCAGGTCCGTGAATCAAGGCAAATTGGAAGTGGTCAAACAAGAGGGCCAGGGTCAGAGTAGCAAAAATGAGAACAATATTTTGAATTCAACACATTAGAGAAGGAGTTTGAAGGAAGACATAATAGGATTTGATTTTTGATTTGAACTGTGGAGTAGAAAAATAAGACATTGAGCTTAAGTGATTAAGAAAAAAGGGAATTTATTGTGTTAAAGATAAGTAAAATGGGAAAGAGTAAAAGGCTAAAGAGATGACTTATTCTAATAAATATATAAAATAATACATGCTTATTATTAGACTGCTAACTGTCTCAACCACTGATTGCTAAGGAATGTCAGAATGTAAACACATACACACATATGTAGGTGCATTATACTTTCTGAATCTTTAAAACAACACTGCGTGACAAATATCAATATTTCAATTTTATACATAAGGAAATGGCCTTCCCTGGTGGCTCAGTTGGTAAATAATTTGCCTACGAGGAAGGAGACCTGGGTTCATTCCCTGGGTTGGGAAGCTCCTCTGGAGAAGGATATGGAATCCCACTCCAGTATTCTTGCTTAGGAAATCCCATGGACAGAGGAACCTGGTGGGCCACAGTCCATGGGGTCACAAAAGAGTTGGACACTACTTAGCGAATAAACCATCAAACCACCTAGTGAGGAAATGGAGACGCACAGAAATAAAATACTTTTCCAAAAGTTGCAAAGCACTAAATATTTATGACTATTAAGAACAAAGTCAATACTCTCATTTTCCACTCAAGTGGAATTTGAAATGGCATCTGAACCATCAAGCAACTGAATCTTAAATACAGCACATAACAGAAGACTAGAGCTTGAATGAGAAGTCAAGACAGAATCACTGGATTTGGAAGAGCTTTGAAAGGGTTTAGGAGTAAGGGAGGAAGACAAAAGAAATAAAACTAAAATCCTGGTATTCACTTGGAATAATGAACAGAAGTTACAGAAGACAGATCAAAAAGGCAAGAGAACCAGAGAGTTAAGAGTATTGTAGAGAATGGTATCGGAGAAGGCAATGGCACCCCATTCCAGTACTCTTGCCTGGAAAATTCCATGGCCAGAGGAGCCTGGTGGGCTGTAGCCCATGGGGTCACTAAGAGTCAGACACGACTGAGCAACTTCACTTTCACTTTTCACTTTCATGCATTAGAGAAGGAAATGGCAATGCACTCCAGTGTTCTTACTTGGAGAATCCTAGTGATGGTGGAGCCTGGTGGCCTGCCATCTATGGGGTTGCACAGAGTCGGACAAGACTGAAGCGACTTAGCAGCAGCAGCAGAGAATGATATCATGTGACTCAGTTACTTATCAACAAGTATGCACTGAAAATTTACAACCCCCTGATAAACAGCAGCTTCTGTGATTATGGCAGGGGAGAAACCTCTGCCTTCATGGAGTGAGGAGAGGCAGAAGACTGACATTCGTCTAATAATCATACCCACAGTGGTATATTTTTAAAAAAAGATACAAGATGCCTACACATTTTATGGTAAAGTTCTCAGCTAGAATGGAAGAGTTCACAAAAAGCTTCCTTGAGAAAGGGAAAGTAACCTGACATCTTAAAGGTCCAATGGAAATTAAACAGTTGGAAATAGTTCTAGAAGAGTGACTACCGACATAGAGAAAGAATATGCTCAAAAAGTGAGTGTCTAGAAGGAATAGAGGCTGTGAGGAATAAACAACAGAGGGCTAGAGTCCAGAAGGGCCTAGAGTTTTAGGAGAAACCAACTTTTTCTGGATCAAAAACTTCTGGAGCCTAAATTGTCCTATCCTGGACTTTTCAGCACCTCAGTTGTTTCAGATATATGGTAATTAAAGGCAGCTTCTGTCTCTACCTGACCAGAAAAGCATTTTTGCACTGCCTGCTACTCATTAGCTTTACTCACAGTTTCATTTGCTGTTACAGAAGATATATCACCAAAACTTCTATTCTTTTTAAAACCTACACATTGCACTCAATATGCCAGCAAATTTGGAAAACTCAGCAGTGGCCACAGGACTGGAAAAAGGTCGGCTTTTATTCCAGTCCCAAAGAAAGGCAATGTCAAAGAATGCTCAAACTATTGCAAAATTTCGCTCATCTCGCACGCTAGTAAACTAATGCTCAAAATTTTCCAAGCCAGGCTTCAGCAATATATAAACTGTGAACTTCCAGATGTTCAAGCTGGTTTTAGAAAAGGCAGAGGAACCAGAGATCAAATTGTCAACATCCGCTAGATCATGGAAAAAGCAAGAGAGTTCCAGAAAAACATCTATTTCTGCTTTATTGACTATGCCAAAGCCTTTGACTGTGTGGATCCCAACAAACTGTGGAAAATTCTGAAAGAGATGGGAATAGCAGACCACCTAACCTGCCTCTGGAGAAACCTATATGCAGGTCAGGAAGCAACAGTTAGAACTGGACATGGAACAACAGACTGGTTTCAAATAGGAAAAGGAGTATGTCAAGGTTGCATGTTGTCACTCTGCATATTTAATTTATATGCAGAGTACATCATGAGAAACGTTGGGCTGGAAGAAGCACAAGCTGGAATCAAGATTGCTGGGAGAAATATCAATAACCTCAGATATGCAGATGACACCACCCTTATGGCAGAAAATGAAGAGGAACTAAAAACCCTCTTGATGAAGGTGAAAGAAGAGAGTGAAAAAGTTGGCTTAAAGCTCAACATTCAGAAAACAAAGATCATGGCATCTTGTCCCATCACTTCATGGGAAATAGATGGGGAAACAGTGGAAACAGTGTCAGACTTTATTTTTCTGGGCTCCAAAATCACTGCAGATGGTGACTGCAGCCATGAAATTAAAAGACGCTTACTCCTTGGAAGGAAAGTTATGACCAACCTAGAGAGTATATTCAAAAGCAGAGACATTACTTTGCTGACTAAGGTCCATCTAGTCAAGGCTATGGTTTTTCCTGTGGTCATGTATGGATGTGAGAGTTGGACTGTGAAGAAAGCTGAATGCCGAAGAATTGATGCTTTTGAACTGTGGTATTGGAGAAGACTCTTGAGAGTCCCTTGAACTGCAAGGAGATCCAACCAGTCCATCCTAAAGGAGATCAGCCCTGGGTGTTCTTTGGAAGAACTGATGCTAAAGCTGAAACTCCAGTACTTTGGCCACCTCATGCGAAGAGTTGACTCACTGGAGAAGACTGATGCTGGGAGGGATTGGGGGCAGGAGGAGAAGAGGTTGACAGAGGATGAGATGCCTGGCTGGCATCACCCACTCGATGCACATGAGTTTGGGTGAACTCCGGGAGCTGGTGATGGACAAGGAGGCCTGGCGTGCTGCAATACATGGCATCGCAAAGAGTCAGACACAACTGAGCAACTGAACTGAACTGAACTGATACATTGCTAATAATATATATGCTAATTAGACTGTCACCTTAGAATTAAATTACCTTGTCAATATAGAATATTGTCCCACCATGGCTGACAAAATGTACCTCAAAGGGGCATTAAAATGGAAACAAAAAGGGGGTGAATATCAGAAAATGTTGAGATAAATTTCTTTCACAATAATCCTTTACTCTTGCACTCTGATTCTTTTTCTCTTATCTGTATTTCTAAAATGGAGTGGAACAGCAGCAAAATACAAGTCTTTGTCCCACAAAGAAATAAAAGCCCATGGTCCTCTCCACCTTTATTTGGTCATGAAATAGGAAGAAGAGCAAGGTGGTGACATTTCTCAAAAGAGTACTGCATGCCTGTGTTAGTGAGCTGCACAATTGCCCCATGGTTTCCTGCATTGTCATAAACACCACACTTCAAGGAAGCCTCATGTGGAGGAGCAGATATCCATATGGTTAATACATTCTGTATCCTTTGTTAAGAAGTGTCTTGGTCTCCTAGCAACACTGTAGGGAAATCCATCAGGGGTATGAAATTAGACGGCCATGTAGGCTGAATACCTGTAGAGTTTCAGTTTTATGAAACGCTTTCACTAAAAATTATATATATTATGCAAAACAGTAAGGTTAAGATAAAAATTGTTCAACTCCCCCACAAGCAATTCAAGGTTCCAACAGTATCCAGTAGCCAAGGGTCTACAGTGTACAGGGGGGGAAAAAAAGAATGAAAGACATTATGTGAGATGCCAGATGGGTTAACAGTTCTTGAATGGGGAGAATTTTCTCCCTCAAAAGAGACTGCAGAGCATCTTGATACAGGCTCTTCTCTTGTATAAACCTTCTCCCAACTTTGGAAGTAAAGGGAACTGAAACATTTTATGCCATAAATAAACAAACAGTGAGTAACTATATTAGAATTTCAAAATTCAAGGAACAAAGATGCACAACCCTGTACTTTGTAGGTAGTGATTGCAGCTGCAAGTCATACCCCAGCCTAGGCAGGCCCACTCCAGTTTCTTACATCTCACAGTGTTTGAGGACCAGCTGCACGCAGATTTCTGGGCCACAACTCCACAAATCAAAGTCCAGGGGGCTGATTTCTGGAGGATCTGCCTATGCCCAATCTGCCCAAGATGACTGTGAGAAACACAAGCTATATTTTATAGAAAATATTCTTAATGATGTCTGCCCATTCCTCACTTCACACCATTACTTTTCATTGGAGGATGAAAAAATATGCTCTTGCAAAGGACCTATAATATTTTTCTTCTGCTCAGTTCAGTTCAGTTCAGTCGCTCAGTCATGTCTGACTTTTTAGGACCCCATGAATCGCAGCAGGCCAGGGCTCCCTGTCCATCACCAACTCCCGGAGTTCACCCAAACTCATGTGCATCAAGTGGGTGATGCCATCCAGCCACCTCATCCTCTGTCATCCCCTTCTCCTCCTGCCCCTAATCCCTCCTAGCATCAGGGTCTTTTCCAATGAGTCAACTCTTTGCATGAGGTGGCTAAAGTAATGGAGTTTCAGCCTCAGCATCAGTCCTTCTAATGAACATCCAGGACTGATCTCCTTTAGAACAGACTGGTTGGATCTCCTTGCAGTCCAAGAGACTCTCAAGAGTCTTCTCCAACACTACAGTTCAAAAATATCAATTCTTTGGTGCTCCGCTTTCTTCACAGTCCAACTCTCACATCCATACATGACCACAGGAAAAACCATAGTCTTGACTAGACAGACATTTGTTGGCAAGGTAATGTCTCTGCTTTTGAATACGCTATCTAGGTTGATCATAACTTTCCTTTCAAGGAGTAAGCGTCTTTTAATTTCATGGCTGCAGTCACCATCTGCAGTGATTTTGGAGCCCAGAAAAATAAAGTCTGACACTGTTTCCACTGTTTCCCCAGCTATTTCCCATGAAGTGATAGGACCTGATGCCATGATCATTGTTTTCTGAAGGTTGAGCTTTAAGCCAACATTTTCTCTCTCCTCTTTCACTTTCATCAAGAGACTCTTTAGTTCTTCTTCACTTTCTGCCATAAGGGTGGTTTCATCTGCATGTCTGAAGTTACTGATATTTCTTCTGGAAATCTTGATTCCAGCTTGTGCTTCTTCCAGCCCAGCATTTCTCATGATGTACTCTGCATAGAAGTTAAATAAGCAGGGTGACAATATACAGCCTTGACTTACTCCTTTTCCTATTTGGAACCAGTCTGTTGTTCCATGTCCAGTTTTAACTATTGCTTCCTGACCTGCATATGGCTTTCTCAAGAGGCAGGTGGTCTGGTATTCCCATCTCTTTCAGAATTTTCCACAGTTTATTGTGCTCAGTGTGATACAAAACAAAAACCCTTCTAAACAACAAAATGAGGTTTTTCTTCTCAGTTGATTAATTGCATGTGTAGTTCTACTCATTTCCTTTCCTACAACCTTCCAACTAATTTCATCAAATATTTACTGTCTACTGTGTTTCCACAACAAAACTACAAGCCAGAAATATTATAGAGCTGAATAAATATGCATTCTTGGCTTCTGTTTTAGGTACTGTATGGAGTACTGGAGATATGACGAGTAAACTAGATTGCTTCTGTCTGTATGGAACTTGTATAGAGACAAACAAGCAGTATGCCTTAAAGAGAGGTGCTATCAAAGATCATTTGTTTAAAATTTTAAACACATTGTAGCTTCTGAAAGAATTTTGATTCTGTAGTTTAAATACAGTCTCTATATAAAAATCACTTGTTTGGCATTATCCATATTTATTTTCAAAAGCCATCAAAGACACAAAAAACAGAAGAGTTAAAGATCAAAAAAGAATAGCTAAATTGTGTTGATACTATCAGAAAAACACGAAATATTACAGGACAGAGGAGGTAATGATTTATTTCTCGTCCTCTATGTTTGAGTTTCTCTGTATCACACACTTTATTTCAATTCTGAATCAAAGATGAAGAACTGGAGCGGGCAAAACATGCTTTCAGGGAACTATAGATCTCTCTTATATCTACTTCTATTAGAACTAGTTTCCTGATAAAGTACCTGCCTCACTAAGCAAAAAACCCAAAATCTGATTATATTTTTAAAATTAGGATTCTAAACTTCTCAAGTTGCCAACATCTGCTGGATCATGGAAAAAGCAAGAGAGTTCCAGAAAAACATCTATTTCTGCTTTATTGACTATGCCAAAGCCTTTGACTGTGTGGATAACAATAAACTGTGGAAAATTCTGAAAGAGATGGGAATACCAGACCACTTAACCTGCCTCTTGAGAAATCTGTATGCAGGTCAGGAAGCAACAGTTAGAACTGGACATGGAACAACAGACTGGTTCCAAATAGGAAAAGGAGTACGTTGAGGCTGTGTATTGTCACCCTGCTTATTTAACTTCTATGTAGAGTACATCATGAAAAACGCTAGACTGGAAGAAACACAAGCTAGAATCACAATTGCCAGGAGAAATATCAATAACCTCAGATATGCAGATGACACCACCCTTATGGCAGAAAGTGAAGAGGAGCTGAAAAGCCTCTTGATGAAAGTGAAAGTGGAGAGTGAAAAGTTGGCTTAAAGCTCAACTTTCAGAAAACGAAGATCATGGCTTCCGGTCTCATCACTTCATGGGAAATAGATGGGGAAACAGTGGAAATAGTGTCAGACTTTATTTTTCTGGGCTCCAAAATCACTGCAGATGGTGACTGCAGCCATGAAATTAGAAGACGCTTACTCCCTGGAAGAAAAGTTATGACCAACCTAGAGAGTATATTCAAAAGCAGAGACATTACTTTGCTGACTAAGGTCCATCCAGTCAAGGCTATGGTTTTTCCAGTGGTCATGTATGAATGTGAGAGTTGGACTATGAAGAAGGCTGAACGTCAAAGAATTGATGCTTTTGAACTGTAGTGTTGGAGAAAACTCTTGAGAGTCCCTTGGACTACAAGGAGATCTAACCAGTCCATTCTGAAGGAGATCAACCCTTGGATTTCTTTGGAAGGAATGATGCTAACGCTGAAACTCCAGTACTTTGGCCACCTCATGTGAAGAATTGACTCATTGGAAAAGACTGTGATGCTGGGAGGGATTGGGGGCAGGAGGAGAAGGGGACAACAGAGGGTGAGATGGCTGGATGGTATCATGGATTCTATGGACGTGAGTCTGAGTGAACTCCGAGAGATGGTAATGAACAGGGAGGCCTGGTGTGCTGCGATTCATGGGGTCACAAAGAGTCGGACACGACTGAGCGACTGAACTGAACTGAACTGAACTGAAACTACTCCCTCTTGGATACAAAGAGATGAAAATTTGAGTAGGAAGCTATTTAAGAAACTTGACGCAAACTCAAGTACAGTCTAAAACTATATGACAATTCTCCTTCAAATTTCACCATCAAGATTGCCAGGTGCTAAGGGTTCCAGAGTTAGATTGTGTATTTGACATCTGTTGTTTCTGTTGCCCTAATCTGAGTGCCCTTGGATTACCTTTCATTTCACTAGAGAAGCCAAATGGGAGAAGGTGTTTCCTCTCCCTATTTGGCAGACAAATCTTGGGCACGTGAGTCCCAAGGCAGAGACATCAAGGTGCAAGGCCAGATAGAGATTCTTGGAAGCAATTGTGATGGACTGAAGACTTTAAACAACATGCAGAATTATGTGTGGTTAACAGTGCAGAATGATGGCCACTGACAGAAGCATCCTAAGCTGAGTCCCCATGAAAGGATTTTACCTTTGCTTGGACTTCTTTGGTTACTACGCAAAGGTCTTTCTCCAAACTTCTCATTACTTTTGTGATCTAAAACTTTCTAACAAATTATTTTTCTGCTTAAATTAATCTGAGTGAGTTTCTGTTTTTATGCACTAAGAACTTTGACTCATGTGAGTAGGAAGCTGAGGTCACAAATTATGGAGAAAGGCTACATCAGATATAACAGAAAAAGTATCAGCTCTGAAGAGAAGATTGGCAGGGGTGAGGTTCCTAACTTGGATCCAGTGACTAGGATCACTACAGGGAGAGAAAGTTAAATAGGAAAGCTAGAGGTGACACTTTAATAGATACATAGACAGATTATATCATCTAGGAGACACCATTGCAACTAGAGGGGAGCTATTTTCAGAACGTACTTGCTCCAGGTCTAGAAGGGCTTCTACTACACTCATTCATTTATTCTTTTAGTCAATCTGTCATTAATGAAGACCTAAATGAGACAGCACTATTGGTAAAAAACAGATGACGTTCATTCCCCATAAAAATTACACATGAGCAAGACAGATATTTTAACAAATAATTATAAATACAGTTGATCCTCAGTATTCAGATTCTTTATTGATGAATTTATCTTCTTGAAAAAATGCATTTGTAATCCCTAAATCAATAGGGATTTAGCAGTCGTAGGTATATATGTTTAGAGGTGTGAGAAATTAAAGTTGCATAATACATGTGTTCCCAACTGAAGCTGAACAAAGAGACATTCTGCCTTTTTAGTTTTCTCTCATAGAGAAGGCTGGGGGATAGACACAACAGGGGACGGTGGGATGCAAGGAGTTCTGGCTCTAGGACCTGTTAACTGGTTTGAATCCCAACCTGGCACCTGTTAGGGTGGTGTCTTTAAGCCAGTCACTTAACACTTCTAAAACTTGTTTTCTCTCTTGTAAAATAAAGAAAATAGATATCCAAGGATAAGTTATTTTTAGGATTTAAGATTATAATCTATCTGAGATACAGAAACATGAATGTATAGATATAGATATTTATGGATATATTTCCCCAAGAGCAATGTTTCAGTATTTGATAATTAACTATTTGGGGAATAATTATAGCAAATAAATGAGAATTGACCATAATAAATTTAATTTAAATGACAAATACAGGGTGTTAGGGTGGGACTACATAGTTAACACCTAATTCAATCAGAGAGTCAAGAAATGTTACCATTAAGAAGTTAATACTCGAAGCATGAGCAATATTATGGCATTGAAATTTTGGAAAAGGAGCTCTAGAAGGACAGAGAGATGTGGTAGTCTGGCTAAACCAAAGCACAGTCTGAAGAAAGAAGAGAGGGAGAAAAATGAGGCTGGCAGGCAACAGGAAGTTAGTTCTTCATTTCCTGTGTGGCCCACTTTAAAAGAAATTCAGGATTTATCCTGAGGGCATGGGAAACTATTGATGAATTTTCTGTGGAACTAAGGCTTGGCCAGGTTTTCCCGATTCTTACTATCCTTGTCCGCCAAGATCATTTTAAGCACATAAAATAGGTAGGAATTAGGAGAATTGAGATTCCTTGAGAATTTAATACTGAAATTGGTAACAAAAGTACATCTCAGATGATCTAAGTCCCTTCCTGAAGGGGAATTAAAGGAATTACTAACAGACTCTAGAATCAAATTGTAAATAAGATCTCTCTAACAACTTACTTATAAAATAAAAGAGCAAATAAATTAAGAAACTATTCATTTCAATGTCTTAAAGGTTACTTTTAAGTTAAAGAGAGTAGTTCTCTTTTCAAATTTAGAATATACCAAGCTTTTGTTAAAAACACACACACACACTTCTAAGTATATTTCCTAAGCTATTTATCTTTGAGGTAATTCAAGATCTACTCTATAGCTTGAAAACTATAACCATTTTCCTTAATTTAAAAACATTTTATTAAGGTAAAACACAACCAGTAAAATTCACCCATTCTAAGTAGACAGTTTGCTGGAATCCACAGCGATCAAGACTGAACATTTTTCATCATCTTAGAAGAGTCCTCTGGTAGAAATTTTCAGTCTATTCTTTCTGTCTACCTCTGTGCCACTTCATAGATGGCAGTCCACCAGCTCCCCCATCCCTGGGATTCTCCAGGCAAGAACACTGAAGTGGGTTGCCATTTCCTTCTCCAATGCATGAAAGTGAAAAGTGAAAGCGAAGTTGCTCAGTTGTATCCGACTCTTAGCACTCCCATGGACTGCAGCCCACCAGGCTTCCATCCATAGGATTTTCCAGGCAAGAGTACTGGAGTGGAGTGCCATTGCCTTCTCCGTTCTGCCTACCTTAGGGCCAAGCTAGCACTGATCTGCTTTCTAAAATAATAGGCTCGCTTTGTTTGGAATTTCACATAAAGGAGATCACACAGTATGTGGTATTTTGTGCCTGTCAAATTTTAGACCCCATAGGTCATTGAAGTTTTATGCAAAAATTTTCAGTCTTTTTTCTCTGTGTGCTTTATTTCAGATAGTCATCATTGGTGTCAAGTATTTTTTTTTTCAATTTCAAATGTTATTTATTACCATGTAGTGTATTTTTAATTTCTGATACTATAGTTTTTAATCTTTAAGATTTTTTGGATTTTTATATCTTGTAACTTTGTACATATTATTTGCATGTCTTTTTATATCTATGAATATAATTGCATGCTTTATACCAGCCCTGGGATTTCTTTGGAAGGAATGATGTTAAAGCTGAAACTCCAGTACTTTGGCCACCTCATGAGAAGAGTTGACTCCTTGGAAAAGACTCTGATGCTGGGAGGGATTGGGGGCAGGAGGAGAAGGGGACGACTGAGGATGAGATGGCTGGATGGCAACACAGACTTGATGAACGTGAGTCTGAGTGAACTCCGGGAGTTGGTGATGGACAGGGAGGCCTGGCGTGCTGCGATTCATGGGGCTGCAAAGAGATGGACACGATTGAGTGACTGAACTGAACTGAACTGAACTGATCTGATACCAGTTCTTTTAAGATCTTTGCCAATTCTATTATTTCTGCCATTTGTGTTTCTTTTATTTTTTTTTTTAAATTTTACTTTTACTTTATTTTACTTTACAATACTGTATTGGTTTTGCCATACATTGACATGAATCCACCACAGGTGTATACGAGCTCCCAATCCTGAACTCCCCTCCCACCTCCCACCCCATATCATCTCTCTGGATCATCCCTGTGCACCAGCCCCAGGCATCCTGTATCCTGTATTGAAGATAAACTGGTATTCTATTGATTTTTTTCCTGCATTTTCTTGCCTGTCTGCATGGCTGCTCATTTTTACATGGGTTCCAGACATTGTGAATTTTACATTATTGAGTGCTGGATTTTTCCCTTTAAAAATGTAGGATTATGTTATAGTATGTGTTACATTGTCTGAAAATCAGATCATTTTGAGACTTACTTTATGAGCTTTGTCCTATTGAGTCCAGAATAGCCTTTTCTCACGGGGATAATTTAGTCTCCTTACTAAAGTATTGCCCTTTTGAGGGCTGTATCTGGCGCCCTGTGTATTATGAGGTCTGTCTGCTATGGCTGCGGGAAACACAAACTACTTCTAGTGTCAACTCAAAATACTGTTCTATTTACTGCTTTCCCTGTGTTTTTCCCGGGTCCTGGAGAGTTTTATCTGACACAGGTAAATATAAAATCCCATGGGATCCCTTTACAGATGCTGGGAAGTCTCTTTGCAGGCAGCTTCCTTTTCTTTGATACTCTGCCCCACACATGCTATTCACCTTGGTTTCCCTGAACTCTTATCTCTGTCTGTCTCTTTAATTCAGTGAGACCACTAGTCTCTATGTAAAATCTCCCTCCTTGCTCCTGGACCAGGACACTTCCTCCAGGAAGTAAGCTTGTGCAACCATAGGATTCATCTAGTTTATTTCTCCTTTCTGGATCTCAATCTGTACAGCCTGCTATCCAGCCTTCAAAAACTCATGTTTCATAAAGTTTATTGATTATTCTAATTGTTTATAGCAAAAAGAAGGCAATTCTCATAATAAGTAGTCCTTTCCAAGCAAGAAAAGAAGAAGAAATATTAAATTATACCGTCTTCTGTGTTTACCAACCTAATTACCTTTACTGGTTCTCTTTAGTTTGTTTTTTTGTTGTTGTTGTTGTTGTTATAGATTCAAATTACTGTCTGGTGTCACTAGCTTGCTTTCTGAAGCATTTTCTGTAATAGTTCTTAGGCAAATTTGCTCGCAACAAACTCTCAGTTTTTATCTGAGAGTGCCCATTCTGTCTTCTGTTTTGAAGGATACTTTTGCTAAATAAAAGATTCTTGGTGACAGATTTTACTTTCAGCACTTTGAGTACATCATCCTACTGCTGCCTGGACTTCATGGTTTCCAGTGAGAAGTCAGCCAGTAATCTTACTGGGCTTTACTTATATGTGATGAGTCATTTTTCTTTTACAGTTTGCAAGATTTTCTCTGCTTCTGGCTTTCAACATTCTTACTATAATATATCTGAGTATGGATTTCATTGAGTTTCTTCTATTTGGAAATCATTGAGCTTCTTATATGTATAGATTCATGTTTATCATCAAACTTAGTCATTTTTTGCCATTATTATTATTTTTTCATTGTGCTTCTCCCTCCTCTCCTTTTGGCACTTCAATCACATATATGTTACTGCACTTAAAAGCATTCCTAATGTCTCTACAATTATGTTCCCTTTTCTTCATCCTATTTTTTCTCTATTTTTCATATCATGTAATCTCTGTTGATCTTTCTTCAAGATCACTGAATCTTCCTCAGTCAGTTCAAATGTATTGTTGAAGCCTTCTACTATTAATAGTAACCTTACTCTTCAACTCCACTCCTGTGTCTTCACTGGTATTTTCTATCTGATGAAACATCTTCATCATATCTTCCTTCAATTCTTTAGGCATGGTTTCTTTTGGTTCTTTGAACATAATTATCATGGTGGTTTTAAAGCCTGTCATTTTTTATTGCTTTATTTTTTTCTTGTTATGGGTCATACTTTCCTAGGGTTGTCTTGCATCTCTCATAATATTTTATTGAAAATTATACATTTTAGAAAACATATTGTAATAAGTATAGTACCGATTCCTCAAAACCTGGGTTATCTTCCTCTTTGCTTGATGGGTTATGTGTTTAATGACTTGGCTCAACCAATCCTAACAAGTTTATTTTGTTTGCATTATGCAATGTGTGTTGTTCTGGCTCAGATTTTTCCCCTTATATTAATCTAGTCTGGCTACATAGGAATAACCCCTCGGTTGGCTTAAATCACTTATTGATCAAAGGTTATGCTTAAGTCTTCTTAATCAGTTTTATTTTTACCCTTTACTATTGAGTACACATGTGGCTTGGGCTGCTATCATAGTTCAGAGATTTTACAGGTTTTGCCCTATATTTAACCAAGGAATATAAGATTAGTTGGGCTTCCCTTGTGACTCAGCTGATAAAGAATCTGCCTGCAATGCAGGAGACCTGGGTTCAATCCTTGGGTTGGGAAGACCACCTGGAGAACGAAGGGCTACCCACTCCAGTATTCTGGCCTGGAGAATTCCATGGACTGTGTAGTCCATGGGGTCACAAGGAGTCGGACATGACTGAGTGATTTTCACTTTATTTTCATAAGCTTAGAGGCTCTTCCTCTGATCCCTTCTGAGATGGTACAACCTTGGGCATGCACAGAGTCTTCAGACTGCCAGGAAGGAAAGTAATTTTATTTTTAAATCTGGCTTTCTAGGTGTTGCCCCGGGTTAGAGCAGCTAAGGGTCTGATTAGTGTCTACTCAGAGGTTATCTTTAAACCTCTTTTTCTAGTAAGGCTCTACCCCCTGTTAATGGATGGGTCTTTGTGTAGCACCGGGAATGACCTCAAGCCTCCCTAGCACGCTGCTCAGTTCCTGAGTGAGTGTGGCCTAGCGCATGAGCACACCGTCCCCTAGCTCGGGTGTGACTGTGATCACAGGAGGACTCCTTTTAAGCTATCTCTTTTCCTGTTTCTTCTTTTAAACTTCTGGCTGTTCTGCCATTTTGCTTGTATCATGGAGTTAGCAGCTTTCTCTTGCTCTCTGCTAAGATCTCCATTGCTTTCAACAATGTCATTAGGCAGGAGTTCTCCATTCTCTCTTTCAATATAGTCAATCTCCTCAAGCAGAACTTTGGAGCATTTGATCTTTATGCCCTCCCTGCCTTTCTCATCAGGAAAGGCATCTATACACCATTGCACCAAACCTGTGGGCAGGAGCATACTTTTCCCAGAGTAATACCCCTGGACACTGGGGAAGTTGTAGCCCTTGGTCTTCTCAGCTGGTCCCTCCTATAATGGAATCTTCACTGTATGAGTGAAATGGGATAGGGGTGTTCCAAGTGCCAGTGTTCGTGGGTTGCCAAATAAAAAACAGACAGGTCCTTCTAAGAGTACGAGAGAAGTGGGAGAAGAGAGACTCAGACCTCTCAGCTGCATCTACCAGGATACAGCTCCTAGCATGAGACTGAGAGGAAAGAGGATGAGAAATGCTGGCCGTCCGCTCTTTCTCAAGTGAAAAACTAGCAGCGGAGGGAGAAGGAGTCCCTGTCTGTCTTCTTGGTGGCAGATGACCAATGTGGAACCCTCACAACACAGAGCACTGGGGATAACAGGATGGGCAAGGGAGCAAGTTAGGACTCAAATGCCACAGACCTTCACTGTTCATAAGATCGAATAGATCTTCCTGAATGAAAATTTCTCTACTTGCTGTATGCCCTTAGGACAATGTATGGAGAATTTAAATGATTGCTTAAAAAAAATATTCAACAGTTACTCATCTGGAGTTTCATTAATCCCTTTAACTCAGCTATTCCAAAAGTCTTATTTAGATATACTTCTTTATTTCCCAGAATTTGATCATTTTTCACTTGAAAAATTTTAAACTTTTCCCATTTAATTTTCTTACCTTCCCAGAGGCTCAATCTTGCCAATTCTTCAGTTAAAAAACAGTTTTCATTTTGAAAATAAGACTAAACTAAATAAATAATTTCCTTTTTTCTTGCAATTCCTTCATGTCACTGCTGCTACAGAAGATTAAAGTAACTTTTCCTTTCTATTTCTTCTCCATCCCTTCATTCACATCTTCTTTACTTCCAACATTGTCACAATTCTCTCCAAAATTTTATTTGTAGCTATTTTCCCTTTCCTATCAAAGACTCACTAGCTCTACCATCAGTCAGTTTTTTTAAAGTGAAAACTAATTTCTCCCTCTGCAATAAAATTAAAGATGTTAATTTATATAAGTATTTAGAAGAGTATCTGGCATATGGTAAGTAGACAAAATATATAAGGTAATTTTTATTTTTAATGAAGGGCTAAAGCAGAGTCCTAGAAGTTGGAACTAGAATTGGCTTTAAATTTCAGCTATTTAAACTCTGCATTTTATGGATGGGACATCTATAAAGAAATAAATGATTTACCCAAGTCTTCAGATTAAATACATACATAGATATTATTTCATTTTTTGCTTACAATGACCCTAGGAAGTAGGTTGATTGGGTAACATTATCTGAGGCACACAGAAGTTAATGACTTGCCTAAGCTACCACTAAGTAAGGACAAGACCAAAATGAGAGCCAGATCTCCTGATGAGCATTTGCACGGGCTCAGCTAACATGTTTTTTGCCATCTGCACCACCAGGAAGCTCTTCCCTGGTGGCTCAGGTGGTAAAGAATCTGCCTGCAATGTGGGAGACCTGGGTTCGATCGCTGGGTCAGGAAGATCCCGTAGAGAAGGAAATGGCTGCTGCTGCTGCTGCTGCTGCTGCTGCTGCTGCTGCTGCTGCTGCTAAATCACTTCAGTCATGTCCGACTCTGTGCAACCCCATAGACGGCAGCCTGCCAGTCTCCCCCATCCCTGGATTCTCCAGGCAAGAACACTGGAGTGGGTTGCCATTTCCTTCTCCAATGCATGAAAGTGAAAAGTGAAAGTGAAGTCACTCAGTCGTGCCCAACTCTTAGAGACCCCATGGACTGCAGGCTACTAGGCTCCTCCATCCATGGGATTTTCCAGGCAAGAGTACTGGAGGGGGGTGCCATTGCCTTCTCCAGAAGGAAATGGCAACCTTCTCCAATATTCTTGCCTTGAGAATCCCACAAACAGAGGAAGCTGGCAGCCTACAATCCATGGAATGCAAGGTCAGACAGGACTGAGCGACTAACATTTTCACTTTCATCTAATATGTTACTGAGTTCATTTTGGATATTAAAAAATGCAATTTAATAGTCCTCTAGAATTTACTAGGGGTTTTCACATAATATATCCCATTTGCTTTAACAAGTGATGGCATAGGTATTGCAACATAAATAAAGGAATGTGATAGTCCTCACAGAGATTAGAAGTCAGGGTGCACAGCTAGTAAGATGTAAAGCCAAGAGCCCAGGTCTTCTCGCCCCAAGGCCAAAGGCTTACCTCTCCACCAGGCTGCCTTAGCACAGTTCTCAGGATATTCATCTTATCTTCCTAACATAGAGAACCCTCCTAGTTTATATTTATAGCTCCCTTCAGTCAGGTGTCTTCATAAAAGAAATTATGCATTTTTGTTCTGCAACTAAGATTTTAAAATTTCAGGAAACAATTTTATACTATTACTTTCATCTTTCTTTTTTTTTTATTCATTTATGAATTACCCAGGTGGGTCATTTAAAACTTGAGACCTTTACAGTTCTTCCATCTATTTGTCCTCTGGGTTCACTCCACAGTTTTGGTTAGCAAGATCCTACATCTTGCTTTCTTTTAGTAAAGAGTATATTACAACCAGACATGTTCACAAACTTTGAGCACTGGCCCACTCACTCATTTACCAATCTTATGTCAAACTCCTCAAATGTCAAAAGACATGACAGTTTTTAGATAATAAAATAGTTGCATCTCTTTGAAATGTCATAAATCATATTCTATAAGTTTTCAGAAATTTTCCTTAAAAAAGTTATAAAAGTAGAAAAAAGGCAAATAATATCTTCTCATAGATTAAAATATATTAATGTTAATATTTTTCCAAAATAAACAGTCTTCAATCTCAGTTAGAGTAATTAACTCCTGCTTCTGCATGCAGTGAAAACTAATTTTTCTCACATTAGGCGTTATTGTGTTTGGATGTGTTTTCTACAAATAAAAATAGCTTACTTACAGTATCTTCTTATATGATAATTAAAATTTTCTTAACTATTTAAAATGTGAAAATAGTTTTTTTTCCTGTGTTCAATTTCAGAAAGATTACATATTTCTTCTAAAATATTATTAAAATGCAGAAAATAAAGAAAAGAGAAGAATAATCATCTGAAATATCACATTGATAACCACAATTAAAATTTTTAAAACATGCTTTCAGATATTTCAGAGATATGCAATAATTTTTAGTGTCTTTTGTAACTTTTTTCCATTCACCAGTGCCCATGCTAACGTTTCTATATCAATACATATAGATACATGGAATCTTTTCTCTTGGTTTTTAAATTTGGAGGAGTAGGGTACTTGGTTTTATTTTTACAAGAAATGTAGAATTTTAATAATATATCTCCATATAAGGCACTCTTTTTTTTAGATGTTTAATGATTTATTTCTATTTTTTTATCCTTTTTTAAACGTTTTCTTTTTTATTATTATTATTAAATTTATTTTTTAAATTACAATACTGTATTTGTTTTGCCATACATTGACACGAATCAGCCATAGGTGAACACAATCTCCCAATGCCGAAGCCCCCTCCCACCTCCCACCCCATATCCTCTACTTGAATCATCCTGTGCATCAGCCCCATGCATCCTGCATCCTACATTGAACATAGATTGGCGCTTCGTTTCTTACAAGAAAATATACATGTTTCATTGCCATTCTCCCAAACCATCCCACCCTTTCTCTCTCCCTCAGAGTCCAAAAGTCCACTCTATACCTCTGTGTCTCTTTGTTGTCTCACATATAGGGTCATCATTACTGTCTTCTAAATTCCATATATATGTGTCTTCTAAATTCCATATATATGTGTCTTCTAAATTCCATATATATATACTGTATTGGTGTTTTTCTTTCTGGCTTACTTCACTGTGTATAATCGGTTCCAATTTCATCCATCTCAGTAAAACTGAGTCAAATTTATTCTTTTTAAGGGCTGAGTAGTATTCCATTGTGAATATGTACCACAGCTTTCTTATCCAATCATCTGCTGATGGACATCTAGGTTGCTTCCATGTCCTGGCTATTATAAACAGCGCTGCAATGAACATTGGGGTACATGTGTCTCTTTCAATTCTGGTTTCCTCGGTGTGTATGCCCAGCAGTGGGATTGCTTCTGCACAACAAAGGAAACTATAAGCAAGGTGAAAAGACAGCCTTCTGAATGGGAGAAAACAATAGCAAATGAAACAACTGACAAACAACTAATCTCAAAGATATATAAGCAACTTATGCAGCTCAACTCCAGAAAAATAAATGATCCAATAAAAAAATGGGCCAAAGAACTAAATAGGCATTTCTCCAAAGAAGACATACGGATGGCTAACAAACACATGAAAAGATGTTCAACATCACTCATTATCAGAGAAATGCAAATCAAGACCACAGTGAGGTACCATTTCACTACAGTCAGAATGGCTGCGATCCAAAAGTCTACAAGCAATAAATGCTGGAGAGGATGTGGAGAAAAGGGAACCCTCTTACACTGCTGGTGGGAATGCAAACTAGTACAGCCATTATGGAAAACAGTGTGGAGATTCCTTAAATAATTGCACATATAAGGCACTCTTATCATTGGTAATTACAAGGTCTAGTCTTAGTTTATGTTATCTCTACCTTCTTTTCAACCGTGATCCCTTCTACTCCTCCTACATGTATACTACTTATAATAAATGTGGCATACCCCTTTGAATATCTGTGTGTCCTTTGTAGACATATATACATATAATAGATGAACACATGTTAGTATATTAAACTAGCAAATAACAATATGCACAAAGCACACTAACACAGCTAAGTGCAGCAAGCCACATAGAAATAGATTATTATTCATCATCCCCTTTCACATGCTTTTCTTTTAGACCCATTTTGGCCACAGGCACCATCTTGAAAGTGCTATCTGCATGATTCTGCCTCACCATTGTACAAAAAAGGCAAACACAAGACCAAGAGTACAAGGAATATTTCTCTGGAACCTCTACATTCTGTTCAAAATCTGAAATTGTTTCTCCATTTGCAATTTGTGAGGCTGTGTCTCTGTTCTTCTCCCTTTCACTTGTTTTCTACCTTTTATCACACCTCTTTCCACAAGGTAGCATTCTCCTTATTTCAAAGCAATGATCTATATCTTAAAGCAGCATTTTAATGCATTAGAAATTTAACATATCTTTTAAAGATGATATTGGTATTTTTAATTATTATGGCTTATGATGGAGTTCTTTTATAAAATTGTAAAGCTCTAGAGTAGACTATCTCAATCTTACTTCTCCCATGAACCCTGTTACTGTTAATACATGAATCTGCAGAAATGTTATTTATTTCAAGAGCACATATATTTCCCTAGGGATGGGTCTCTACATATTGCCTTCAAGCACACATGTCCCTTGAGGATCTGTGGTATTCATAGGAGTGAAATTGCTGGGTAATTGGTTATATGAATATATAATTTAACTACACACTGACAGATTTCTCTTCAGAATCACTGTACCAGTTCATATTTCCACCAATGTCTTCCCTATATCATGGTTTTAACAAATACATGACATTTCATATTATGGAAGGAAGCACTATAATTCACCTCACCATTCCTCTACTTTTGAACCTGTTATTTCTACTTTTGGATATATTATATTAAAACTCATAGATACACATCCTTCTATAGACATCTTTGTGCAATGTTTTGACTATTTTTTCAAGACAAGTTCTTAAAAATGGAGAAATAGTACAAGATAAAATAATAAGCATATAATGTTCTGGAGGCATATTGGCTAATTGCTTTCAAGAAAGCTTGTACCAATTAGAGTCCCTTTCAGAAATGTCTCATATGTTTGTTCATTTACAAAATATTTATCAAGTGCTAGTATTTTTCAGGTACTATTTGGGGCCCTGGCCATTGGACACAGAATGATTCTCGATTGCTTAGGGGAGGAGGAATTGTGGGAGAATAAGGAAGCTAAGAGAGGAAATGATCTCAGCTAGGGACCAGCTTCAGGCAGTCCCCATAGGAAGCTCTGCTAGATAAATTACAGCATAGAAGCAGGAGGTTAGGCCATGTGTGTCTCCTGAGGTGGAGGATGGGGAGTGGGCTGAGCAGAGAAGCTCTCCTTTTGGTCAAATCCAACTCTCCATCAAAGGGGCAGCTGTGCCTTGTCAGCTGCCACCACTCACACGGGCAAGTTGGCAGGGAGTCGGAGGTGGGATCAGCTACCTGTGACAGGGATCCGAGGGAGGCATGACCTGTCTGTGGGTAAGAACTTGACAAAGGCTAAAGCCTCAATTATCTTTCTAAGTTAAGGGCTCTTGAGGCCCTCCCTTTCAATATGAAGGAGGATGAAGGGACTCAGTTTTCATTTCTTCATCTCATTTACCTTCTAACAAATAGCTTCACAATGGTAGGGTCTACCCAAGTCATCCCCACAGCTCTTTGTCAGTGCTATAATCCACAGCGAAGATCTGAAACAACCAGGAGAAAATTTAGAAGCCTCCTTCTCTTTCTTTCAGTGTAGATAATATTCATCACATCTTAGGTAAAGAGTAATTTGTAGTTTGCCTACTTCTTCAGGCCAAAATTCAATCTTATTTCCACCAGATGTGCTCAATAAATGATGACAGGAAATAACATCTCTCCATTTCCAGGTAAGAGAAGATGAGTGAGGCTGCTGGGAGCATAAGAGGCAGAAACCATCATCACAACTAGAGTGACCAATCATTTGGGTTTGCCGAGGACTGAAGGGTTTCCCCGGAAAGGACACAGAAATTTCAGCATTAAAACTGGAATCATCCTGGGCAAATCAAAACTTGTGGTCATCCTAAGTCCAGATAACAAATTCAAATTTTACCACTATCTGTGGTTAAAATTGCAATTTTCCACTTTCTTCTTCAACAGAGTTTATAATTCTTTGAGTTCACTGTACCTGTGTAGTTTATGAAGTCAAAAGAAATTGATCCAAAATTTCATGGTTCTCACATGAATTACTGAAGATTTACTCTTAAGCAAGAATCTCTTTAAAAAAATTTTTCAGAGCTACAAATATTGCCAAATGGTAGAAGAAATCAAAGGTAAAAATAAGCTTAACAGGTGTAAATAACTTAAAATTTAGAGGTTTCATTCTAAATAAATGACAGCAAGTCAAAGAGCAGATTTAGTTTCTAGATTTTTACTAATCCACATTCTCAGACTACAAGTAGGTTTTATAAAGGCATCCCAACTCAAATGTCAATATTCAGCCATTTCATTTGTCTGTCTCCTTCACCACGCTGATTGCTAAAATATACGCAGGGAAATTATGGGTAGACAAAAAGCTAGGAAAAGATAGCAAGGAGAAGAGAAACTAAAGAAGAGAGATGAACCAAGCAAGCTGAGGTGGGCTGGCAGAAATATTTTTAGGAAGAAAAATACCAAAGGATGAATTCCGGGTTCACTTTTCTCTCAATACAGTTTTCTGTCTCTACCTCCAATGAAGTCTTTGCTACATGCAAATATTGTGTAGCTTACATCTTATAGGAACTAAGAAACAGGGTCTTGTTTTAGTCCAAGGTTGACAGCGTCTGATAGAAGGGCAACTGGGAGAGCATTAAACACTGTCCTTACAACTGCAATACTTTGCTGGACCCAAGGCTCCGAGCCAGAGATCACCAGACTCGACTGAGCAACTGAACTGAACTGAGCTGAAGGGTTTCCCAGGTGGCGGTAGTGGTAAAGAACCCGCTTGTCAATTCAGGAGACATAAAAGATGTGGGTTTGATCCCTGGGTCCGGAAGGTTCCCTGGAGGAGGGCATGGCAACCCGCTCCAGTATTCTTGCCAGGAGAATCCCACTGACAGAGGATTCTGGCAGGCTGCAGTCCATGGGGTCGCAAAAAGTCAGACATGACTGAAGCAACTTAGCTATAAAATGGAGGTTCAGAACACTCTTACTTGGATATTAAGGGGAAAGATGATTATATTAGCTGGCGTCTGGACAACACTTGTAGACTTCATGACTCCCTAACACCCAGGTGAAATTCATCCTAAGTGCCTTATCGGTTAAGTCCAAGCTTAACCACATCTGCAGGCACCAATTTTTGCTGCCACAAGGATATCAGACAAGACAGCCTCTGCATGCATGATCTTTCTCATATGCTGCACCATGGTAACCTGCTATTTCTGATAAGACACTATCTCATTATGTATCAGTCACACCTTCCCACTATTTGATACCTACATCTTTATTTTATAGAAACTAAGAAGACAAAATAAATTTAACAAGGAAAAAGTTCTGCTACAAAATCTGCTATTAAGTAGAACCTCTTTCTGTTGATGGCCTTAGACACCTTGTACAAACTGAGTGATTGCTCTGAGAAAATATACAGTATGTAAACCTACCAGGAATGTCAATTTGTTCTTCTCTGATGGATCAAGGACAGAATGCTGGCAATTCATCTTGGGGAGTTACAAAAATAATAGATGGGGAAGATTAGTGGACCTGGGAACCTTATCAGGAAATGCAGGTTGTTACCAACAGCAAAGGAAATGACTGTTATACTTGCAAATGAGGATTTCTATCACATGTTTCACTGGGTCACTGGAAAAACTCCTGGGAGCTTTTCAACAAAGCCTATCTGTGCCTATGCATCCCTCTGGAAGTATTTATGAGATTGAAAAGCTGAAATCGGCTTTGACATTAATATCAATCTCGACTGTCTTCCAAGACCAAAGTTGATTTATTTTTCTAGGAAGATACACAAGAAAGTAACTGATTGTTTTAATTAGGTCACCTACTCCAGTCTTTGGGAACAGCTCATTGCAATATGCTTATTTGTTTTGCATCTTATGTTACTAGAATATTGCAAAAAATAATGCTTCCACAATCTTCTAAGGAGAACTCCTATAAATGTGTATAGGAAATTGAAGTTGTTCAGTCATGTCCAACTCTTTGCAACTCCATGGACTATAGCCTGCCAGGCTCCTACATCCATGGGATTTTCCAGGCCAGAATACTGAAGTGGGTTGTCATTTCCCTCTCCAGAGGATCTTCCCAACCCAGGGATTGAACCCGGGTCTCCGCACTACAGGCAGACTCTTTACTGTCCAAGCTGCCAGGGAATCCCTAAATGTATATAGGGAAAGTTTCTCTAATTAACTTTTTACTAATTGTGATAAAAATCTTTTTTCTTGTTCTTTGTTCAACTCATCTCCGTCTAAGTCAGTAGATTTTTTCTTCTCTCAAACATTAAATTTCCTCTGAAGAGAAAACAAGCAAAAATAAACACTGAATTAATTACTTAGGTATCAAAATGCCCATGACCACTCTACAGGATGTTTAATGTTTCCCATGGACACTACTCCTCCTCTCCTTCATTACTTAACATTCTTTGATATAAAATGAAAATGGGATTTACTTTGCAAAAGTTACAATTTCCTCTATTTGGAGAAAACATTATAGAAGTCAAACCATCAAATTTCTTAATATTTTTAATAACTACCACCTCAATCGCCTGGAGGAGGATATGGCAACCCACTCCAGTATTCTTGCCTGGAAAATCCCATGGACAAAGGAGCCTGGCAGACTACAGTCGATAGGGTTGCAAAGAGTCGGATACAACTTAAGCAACTGAGCACACATGTACCACCTCAATCACTCTCCAACTACATTGGACCACATCCTACTCCTAGATACTAAGAAGCACTAGGAGGAAAAAAATAATAAAAATAGATATAAAAAAAAGAGATATTCAATGACAACTTCTTTAAAATGAAAAAGATAGATTGGGGTACCAGGAGCTTAAAGGGAAAGAGCCACTTACTAATTCACAAAGCTTTCATCAGGGGCCTACTGCAGTCTGTCCACTAGAGCAGGTACCAGCCACATGTGGCAGGTACAGCACTGAATGCCAGAGAGAAATGAGCAAGATTCGGGAAACTATGGACACACATGGCCTGTAATGCTGTTTACAGTTGCCATTGTAGTAGTACAGTCCAGAGCACAAGAGGGAGGTCTTGATTCTGGCTTGGGGTTTACCAAGAGAAAAGCTTACCTAGAACTTTCCTATCTGGGATTGGAAGATGAGTCCATTTTGCCAGGGAGCCAGGGATACAGGAAGAAAGCAAGGGAACGTGGAACATCCAAATGAGTAGCTCATATTCAGTGAACAATTTCTAAAACAAAAACATACATAGGTTTTTCCAAGTCACTGCTATCCATCTTCAGAATTTAAGCTTGAAGTCTTAGCTCAGTAGGGTGCTTTTTACTAAATATCATGAAATTAAAAAAAAAAAAAGATATATAATGACTACATCTTAAAATGAAAAAAAAAAAAAGGCAAAGAACCGTAATCTGATTCTTTTATGAATTGCAGAGCTCTGGCTTCCTTCCTCACTGCAGATTAGATAATGGGGAAAACAGAGAGGTAGTTCTATCACAGGCAAAATAATAAAGTCACATTTGCCCATTTTCCAGTCTGATGTTCCTCTAACTCTAATGGACTGTGTGGTTCTTTATTCCTTAAATCTACTAGGAAAGTGAAACTGTGCCCCTCAACTTTACTCTAATTCCATCTGCTTTTCACAGAGGAAAGGGAAAGCAAAGCTCTCCTCTATGAGCAGGAGCTACTGCTGCTATGAGAATTTTCCACTTTGTAAGCAGCCAGGCAAAGGAAAAAGAAATCAGCTTTTTCCTTTTTCTGTCCTCCACATTCCCCTAATTTCCAAGGAGAGTTCTCTACTTGATGGGTTCTTTGGGCCTCTGTGATGCTATAGAAAAGAGAGGGAGTCAAAGAGGTAATGAGTAGGAAAAGGAGAAGAATGAGTCCAATGTGGTTAGCTAATTTATAGGATGAAATGGTGAAGGGTTCCCAGGTGGCAGAGTGGTGAAGAATCCACCTGAAATGCAGGAGATGCCAGAGACGTGGGTTCAATCCCTGGGTCAGGAAGATCCCTGGAGGAGGATATGGCAACCTACTCCAGTATTCCCGCCTGGAAAATTCTACAGACAGAAGAGCCTGGTGCACCACAGTCCATGGGGTTCAAAGAGCTAGACATGACTGAGCACGTATACACATGGTGAGTGAAGACTAGGAAGATGAGGAGAGAAAAGCCATTGGGATAGAAGGAGATACGAAAACATTTGAGAAGCTAAGAGTCTTAAGGGAAGAGGTGCTGGAGCAGCTGCATAATTTACTGGAAGTAGCTAAATGATAAAAGAGAATTTTAACAAGTATGCTACAACCTGTGCATTTAGATATCTGGCATGACTTACATGAAAGACTAGTCCAAAATTTCAAATGTTTTTAATTTACTTTGATTTTCATGACTGCATTTCTGTAATAATAGCTGTGCTCCTAGACTGGATCCTATAGCTCTAGTCTAACAAGGATTATGCTTCTTTGATATATAAGTTTACTGGTCAGTGAATAATATTAATCCTACTCTGCCCACTACGGTAGCCACCAGTCACATGTAGCTATCAAGTGCTTGTGGCGTGGCTACTCTGGATTGAGATGCAGTGTAACTGCGAAATACATACAGAATATTGAAGATTAACTGCAAAATACATACAGAATATTGAAGACCTAGTTTAAAAAAGAAAAACAGGAAGGAAAGGAAGAAAGAAGGAAATAAATCACCTTAATAATCTGTATATGCTGCTGCTGCTGCTAAGTCGCTTCAGTCGTGGCCGACTCTGAGAGACCCCATAAACGGCAGCCCACTAGGCTCCCCCATCCCTGGGATTCTCCAGGCAAGAACACTGGAGTGGGTTGCCATTTCCTTCTCCAATGCAGGAAAGTGAAAAGTGAAAGTGAAGTCGCTCAGTCGTGTCCGACTCTTCGCGACCCCATGGACTGCAGCCTACCAGGCCCCTCCATCCATGAGATTTTCTAGGCAAGAGTATTGGAGTGGGTTGCTTTTGCCTTCTCCAAATCTATATATGAATTACATGTTAAAGCAGTAATATGTTAGCTGTATTAAGTAAAACATATTATTGATATTAATTTACCTGGTTCCTTTTGCATTTTTTAACATGACTATGAAAAAATTTTCAATTACATATGTGCTCGCATTTTTGTCTTACATTATTACTGGTAGCAGTGTATTAATTTATAAAAGAAACTGAGTGAGCATCCTCTGTGAGCAGGACACCGTGTGAGATCAGGTGGGTTTCCTGTGGGTTCAGTTCAGTTCAGTTCAGTCGCTCAGTCGTGTCTGACTCTTTGCGACCCCATGAATCGCAGCACGCCAGGCCTCCCTGTCCATCACCAACCCTCGGAGTTCACTCAGACTCGTGTCCATCGAGTCGGTGATGCCATCCAGCCATCTCATCCTCTGTCGTCCCCTTCTCCTGCTGCCCCCAATCCCTCCCAGCATCAGGGTCTTTTCCAATGAGTCAGCTCTTTGCATGGGGTGGGTTAGGAAGCAATTAAGTTCACAAGCTACGGAATTCATATTTCTGGGTTTACTCCTGGCACCATCAGCCATGAGGGATTCATGTGACTCATGTGATCTTAGATAAAGCATTCAACATCTTTATTTGTGTATTTATTTGCTTGTTTGTGTTGCCTGCACCACACAGCATGTGGAGTATGGGATCTTAGTAGTACTCCCTCCCTCTCCCCTTCCCATCCCCCACCCACCTCTAGGAATTGAACCTTGACCTGAAAAATGGGACTGATAATTGTACCTTCATCACAAGGTAACTGATAAAACACTTATAAGAACATTGTAACATGCCTGGTACATAATAAGAAATTGATCAATCTTAGCTTTTATTACTATTATGGAGGGAAGGGTACTAAAATGTCTTGAGTGCTCTTTAGGTTTTATGTCTTTCTTAAAGCCCCATGAGGGCAGGGAATATTTATATTTTGTTCTCTTCTTTTCTTTGCAACTAATAACACAATAGGTAGCAGGAACATATCTAACTAAATACTGAGTGAATGAGTCAGGGATGAAGAATGAACTAATGGACAATATTATTTCATTTTACAGAAGAGGAAATTGAAACTTATGGAAATTCAGAGGTTAAAAAGTTAGAGAAGTAACAAAATCCGAAAATGACAGTGCCAACATTTAAATCCAAATTTACATGAACATTCACAGACTGAACTCCAGGTGCATCCTATCTAGAGAAATAAAATGCATTTCAAATAAAAACAAATAATATGAATATTACTAGCCCACAGATGATGCCATTTAAATAACCTGATTGAGGATTACTACAGAAGTTGGGCCTGGAAAGGCTTCATATCCAGGAGGGGTATTGTGGAAAAGGTTGTAAAGGGCTGAGATAGAAGCTGGATCTCTACAGGTTTATCAAATTTGATTTAGTGGGTGCTTGGTCTGGGAAAAGGGATCCCTTGGCAAATGGAACAGACTGATTTCCACAACTGAAGTGGAAATCCTAAGGCAAGTATTTGGGCTGTGAAATGGATCTTCTTTTTCTTGGAGAAGATAATTTGTGTAAATTTATTAATAAGATTTAAGCAAAAATAAGCTTGTGTTTAGATCTTAGGCTATGAATAAAGGCCAAGTTTAGACGTTAAAAGGTATCAAGTAAATAATAGGATATTACTTTCTGCTTCCCTCTTTAGTTCTGTCTAGACAAGATAGTAGCAGTGTGCAGGACACAACAGGAAGAGAGGGATGTTGGAGGTGGGGAAATAATTAAGAATACTATTGCAACATCCTGTCATGAGATAGTAAAGATAAGAATCAGAGATTTGAAATAAGAATGGGAAGAAAGGGAGCAATTTCAAAAACTCTGAAAAGAGTGTTCTAATTCCAAAGACCTAATCTGGATGACCCTAAAGTTTGGGTCACATATTTTACTTTGCTAAAATATGTGACCCAATTAAAGGGCAATAACATGTCAAAACTTATGCTACAAGTAAAATGAGATTTTAATTTATTTTCCTTTTCTTTTTAATATTCATTCTTTATTTCTCTTGATTTGCACATGGCTGACATTTGACTTGTTCTGAGGTTTAGCCATTCTACTCAGAAATGCTTACTAAACTGAATCCCTCCTTTTGTCCCTATGCTTTACTACAAGCACTTGTTATTTATATTCCCTTTGTTTTTTTCTTGTTGGAGTTATTTTAAAAGAGCTCCTATGTTGAATTAAAATATTTGTTTATAATTTTTTTCTTTCTGTCTCCAGTCTTGGCTTCCTATGGGTAACACCTCTTATCCTCCAGCCCAGAAATGTCTGCTCTTAAATCTAACATCTACTCTGTGTTCTAAAAATGACTAGCTCATAGTACTGACTAGTTCACAATTTATTGAGGAATTTTAATAAAAAGACTTCGCCTTTTAGGGCTTTATTATGTGAAGCCTGCTTGACCTTTCCAAAGCTATATGCTTTTGTCTGATTCTACAATTAATCTTGTAGAATTTAATATTGTAAATTGTCCATATTTGAGTGTCTTCCTCATTGGTTTGCAACATCTTTGAGAGTAACGATCTCTTGACTATTGAAAAAGATTAATTTTTTGACTTTAAGTTACTGAAGCTCAGAAAATTGGGGTGGAATTTTAACAGAGAAAACAAGGCTGCCTCTGTGTTGGATCTATTCCCTTTAGGGCTACTTTTGTACTCTGTTGTCTGTGCTCAGTCATATTGGCTCTGCACCACTGTAAAGAATGTTGCCTGGAGCCTGAAATGTACATGACAGCCCATTCTCAAGGCTCTGCCTCCCAGACTGTACCTTTAAAAGTGTAAAACTTTTCCATTCATACAGAAGTAAAAAGTTGCAGAACAGAAAATAACAATTGTCTTGTTGGAGGTTTATAGGAACATTATAACCAGACCTATATGGACAGCTGCAAAAATTAAGGATTCTGAAACCAAGAAGTTTGCAACAACCAATCACCCTCCCCCACTCCCCTTTTAGTACAAAAGAAAGCTGAATTTTAACTCAGGTAAAATGATTCTTTGGGATGCTAGTCTCCTTGTGACTTCTTGGCTTACTGGTTTTCTGAATAAAGTCACTATTCTTTGCCCCAACACTTTCTTTCAATCTGTTGGTCCATCATGCATCAAACAAGTATGTGCTTGGACTCAGTAACAGAAGGAAGAGGCTTCAAGAAGATGCTGGACTTCCCGTGATAATGGTTTGTGAAATTTAAGTATTTAATTAGACAAGTATTATATGTATGCCTCTATTTGCATCCTAAAAGGTGGACTATGTGATTACTGTGTTAGTAGGAAATCAAACATACTTCTGGTCAGTTCTTACTGAACAAAAGAATGTTTTTCTGATTCATTGTGCATTTTAGAACTAAAATATATTCATTCTTGGAACAAAGGAACACAGATTAACAATTGTTTTGTTTTTTCACCCCAATCTTAGTTTAAATAACTATAATACAAAACTAAGAAACATCTCATGCAGATATCATATTGATTAGATTAGATATGTATTTGTCAAAGTAAATCTGTGCATTAACGTGAAACACCAAGAGTGTTACACACATGTTTTTTCATCAATGTTTACACTTAAAATAACACTAGATGAAGTACTTGTGTCACTCTAATCTAGCAGCCACATGAAAAATAATGACTTGGAATCTATAAGACAACTGTTTTTCACTAACATCACTAACATCACAATACCTGATTAGAAAGACTATGGAGTAGTATACTCATTTTCACTATATTGACTCTTCCGATCCATGAACACAATATATTTCTCCATCTATTAGTGTCCTCTTTGATTTCTTTCATCAGTGTTTTATAGTTTTTGATATATAGGTCTTTAGTTTCTTTAGGCAGGTATATTCTTAAGTATTTTTTTTCTTTTTGTTGCAATGGTGAATGGAATTGTTTCCTTAACTTCTTTTTCTACTTTCTCATTATTAGTGTATAGGAATGCAAGGGATTTCTGAGTGTTGATTGTATATCCTGCAACTTTACTATATTCATTGATTAGCTCTGGTAGTTTTCTGGTCGAGTCTTTAGGATTTTCTATGTAGAGGATCATGTCATCTGCAAACAGTGAGAGTTTTACTTCTTCTTTTCCAATTTGGATTCCTTTTATTTCTTTTTCTGCTCTGATTGCTCAGAAGAGTCAATATAGTGAAAATGAGTATACTACCCAAAGCAATCTACAGATTCAATGCAATCCCTATCAAGCTACCAGCAGTATTTTTCACAGAACTAGAACAAATAATCTCAAGATTTGTATGGAAATACAAAAAACCTCGAATAGCCAAAGCAATCTTGAGAAAGAAGAATGGAACTGGAGGAATCAACTTGCCTGACTTCAGGCTCTACTACAAAGCCACAGTCATTAAGACAGTATGGTACTGGCACAAAGACCGAAATATAGATCAATGAAACAAAATAGAAAGCCCAGAGATAAATCCACACACCTATGGACACCTTATCTTCAACAAAGGAGGCAAGAATATACAATAGAGTAAAGACAATCTCTTTAACAAGTGGTGCTGGGAAAACTGGTCAACCACTTGTAAAAGAATGAAACTAGATCACTTTCTAACACCACACACAAAAATAAACTCAAAATGGATTAAAGATCTAAACGTAATACCAGAAACTGTAAAACTCCTAGAGGAGAACATAGGCAAAACACTCTCCGACATAAATCACAGCAGGATCCTCTATGATCCACCTCCCAGTATACTGGAAATAAAAGCAAAAATAAACAAATGGGATCTAATTAAAATTAAAAGCTTCTGCACAACAAAGGAAACTATAAGTAAGGTGAAAAGACAGCCTTCTGAATGGGAGAAAACAATAGCAAATGAAGCAACTGACAAACAACTCATCTCAAAAATATACAAGCAACTTATGCAGCTCAACTCCAGAAAAATAAACGAACCAATCAAAAAATGGGCCAAAGAACTAAATAGACATTTCTCCAAAGAAGACATACTGATGGCTAACAAACACATGAAAAGATGCTCAACATCACTCATTATCAGAGAAATGTAAATCAAGACCACAATGAGGTACCATTTCATGCCAGTCAGAATGGCTGCAATCCAAAAGTCTACAAGCAATAAATGCTGGAGAGGATGTAGCGAAAAGGGAACCCTCTTACACTGTTGGTGGGAATGCAAACTAGTACAGCCATTATGGAAAACAGTGTGGAGATTCCTTAAAAATTGCAAATAGAACTGCCTTATGACCCAGCAATCCCACTGCTGGGCATACACACTGGAGGAAACCAGAACTGAAAGAGACACATGTACCCCAATGTTCATTGCAGCATTGTTTATAATAGCCAGGACATGGAAACAACCTAGATGTCCATCAGCAGGTGAATGGATAAGAAAGCTGTGGTACATATACACAATGGAATATTACTCAGCCCTTAAAAAGAATAAATTTGAATCAGTTCTAATGAGATGGATGAAACTGGAGCCGATTATACAGAGTGAAGTAAGCCAGAAAGAAAAACACCAATACAGTATACTGACACATATATATGGAATTTAGAAAGATAGTAATGATGACCCTGTATGTGAGACAACAAAGAGACACAGAGGTATAGAATGGACTTTTGGTCTCTGAGGGAGAGGGGGAGGGTGGGATGATTTGGGAGAATGGCATTGAAACATGTATACTATCGTATAAGAAACAAAGCGCCAGTCTATGTTCAATACAGGATACAGGATGCTTGGGGCTGGTACACAGGATGATTCAGAGAGATGATATGGGGTGGGAGGTGGGTGGAGGTTTCGGCATTGGGAGATCGTGTACACCGGTGGCTGTTTCATGTCAATGTATGGCAAAACCAATACAATATTGTAACGTAGAATAAAGTATTTTTAAAAAGGCTATGGAGGGTGATTTTTAAATTCTTAAGTAACAGAATTGCATAATGAAAAATTTATTTGTAGAACTTGCAGAAAACATTTATAGAACAGTCTAGAAAAATGGTATGACAATAAGGAGATTCACAATTATAACAAGCAAAGTATTACCTACTGCTGGAGACCAAAGGAAACATGACTAGCAGCAAGGAGGAGGGTCCCATGGAGACTGTTCAAGAGAAGAATGGAGCAACTAGAGTCAGAATGGATACAGAGAAATAAATGTAGAAAACTTGCTAGTTGACAAAAGCAAGATGACTTTTTGCGAAAAAAATGAGTAAACTGAAAAATGGGAGACTGGGTTAAAAGGTGAGGTGAGGTCAAATAATTTTCTTCTTTTTCTTGAGCTCTTCAATTCTGCAGCTTTAGGTTTAAATCAATCATAAACTTTAACATCGTTCAGGCAACAACTGAAGCAATGCTTGGAAGACCAAGATGCTGTGCTCTGGAGTTTCAAAAAGCTTTAATCCAACTATACATTTTATCTTCAGGCTTGTTAGTTTTCACAGTGCCATATTATTGACGTGTATTTTTTAACTGTTGTTGTTCCTATCAATCCTTGTCAATTCTGAAGAACTTCTCCATTTTCAGAGCTTTTGCTGTGGTAAAAAAGCAACTGACAAACACCTACTACATTGCACCCTGTGGGTACTCCATAAACACTTGTTTCCTGCCTGGCTGAATAAGTCTTCAGGAACAGAGGCAATAAACTCAACTGCCTCAAAAATAACAGATGGTGGTATCTGGTAAGTGTTTCCCCTGAGGCCTTGTTAAATACATAACTGATGTCAGGAGGCAATTGCATCTTGCTCCCTTTTCAAAACAAGTAATACTTCATACATGCATATGTGTGAAAGAATGAACTAAAGTCACATTGATTCCTAATCACCTGAGAATTCTATGAGGATTAGGAAAAACCAGCCATAATGAGGGAAACAAATAATAGTTGCAAAACTAGTCAAGCCAAGGAGATGATATGTTGTGAGGTAATAACAGATCTGGATAGATTTTGAATTAATGTGTTAATCACTTTGTCATTAGGAATGAAGGAAAGAAACTGAAGAAAGTTGGGGGGGGGGGGCAAGAGCAAGTATATATCAAAAATATATCATTCATAATCCATAATTCATGTTATCTCCCTAAAGTTTAAAACCTTAAATCATGATACTTCCTTGCTTCAGTTCAGTTGAGTTCAGTCGCTCAGTCATGTCCAACTCTTTGAGACCCAATGAATTGCAGCATGCCAGGCCTCCCCTGTCCATCACCAACTCCCGGTGTTTACTCAAACTCATGTCCATCGAGCTGGTGATGCCATCCAGCCACCTCATCCTCTGTCATTCCCTTCTCCTCCTGCCCCTAATCTCTCCCAGCATCAGGGTCTTTTCCAATGAGTCAACTCTTCACATGAGGTGGCCAAAGTACTGGAGTTTCAGCTTTAGCATCAGTCCTTCCAATGAACACCCAGGACTGATCTCCTTTAGAATGGACTGGCTGGATCTCCTTGCAGTCCAAGGAACTCTCAAGAGTCTTCTCCAACACCACAGTTCAAAAGCATCAATTCTTTAGTGCTCAGCTTTCTTCACAGTCCAACTCTCACATCCATCCTTGCTTGCTGCTGCTGCTGCTGCTGCTGCTAAGTCGCTTCAGTCATGTCCGACTCTGTATGACCCCATAGATGGCAGCCCATCAGGCTCCCCTGTCCCTGAGATTCTCCAGGCAAGAACACTGGAGTGGGTTGCCATTTCCTTCTCCAATACATGAAAGTGAAAAGTGAAGTCGCTCAGTCGCTCAGTCGTGTCCGACTCTTAGAGACCCTATGGACTGCGACCCACCAGGCTCCTCCGTCCATGGGATTCTCTAGGCAAGAATACTGGAGTGGGGTGCCATTGCCTTCTCTGTCCATCCTTGCTTAAAGCCATGCAATTCACTAGAAAAGATGTGTGACATGAATATTAAGTTCTGGGATGAGAGATGCTTTCTAAATCATGAAAGAACAATAGATTTCACTATAGAAATCTTTAAAATTTTCTACATAAAAATAAAGGCCAAATAAAAGTGAGGAATATATTTTCACATATTCAGTATTAAATTGTTAATATCAATATATTAAGTACCCTAGAAATAATATGGAAAATCACTATAAACACCAACACAGAAATATGATAGTTCTCAAAATAGAAACTGCATACAACTAATTATCTTTTTTTTAAGAAAATTCAGAAATATTTCTAATCAGAACACAAATTAAAACAATTTTATCTATTGAGTTAACACAGATTTTTTTAAAAAATAAGAGTTTGGGATATGTCATACTTTCTAATATGAAAAAGAAGATGAGCAGATTTCTTTAGAATTGGAATAATAATGTTTAAAAATTCAGTTCCCTACCTTTACCTCTCAGTATGTCATATGAATTCCTCCAAATTCTTCCTTCCCCATGCCCATTGTTCTTAATTTTTGCACAACTGTCTCCTTTTCAAGTTACAGACAAATTGGTATTTGCAGTTCTCCAAATGTGCCATGTCATTTCACACATTGGGGCCCCCAGCCTAGAATGTGCTCTACCTTTGTTCACCTGGCAAATTCCTATTCACTTTCTAAGACCCATGCTAAACCTTAAATCTTCCCAACAGTATCCCCATCACCCTGTTCTCCCCACCATCTCAATAAAGAAGCTCTCTCTTCTGCATCTTGACTACATTTCTATTGTTCCATATTTTCTACCATATTTTACTAATTTAGTGACCTACATATCTTCTCTGTTCATTTTAGATTGCTTGAGGAACAGATATGATGTTTTAATCATCTCTGTATCTCACGTTTCTGTAAATGAGTGTGATAAAAGAAATTAAGCATTTGCTTACATGAGGTGAATTAAAACTTGTAAGCCTCTGCTGGGTGTTTCGGTGTCAGACTGGCATATATGTAGCAAAGGCATAACTGTAAGCTAGATCACTGCATGTGTACACATGTGCTCGTGGACACACACGCACACACACGCACACACACACACACAAATAGCTTCTCTATGGGTGCCTAGTTTAGAGCTTTTGTTAAACTGGAGGTTTTATACATGCAGTTTCTACCAAAGTACTTTAAAACGTATAAACTGCATTATTCAGTTACTATTTACAAAACTATATCTTCAATGCCAAAGAAAACAAATGGCTTCATTTCTTTCACTCTGAAACTACCATCAAGGAAGAATATTATGAACAGACTTAATGGCTAACTAAATAGAGCTGTGAACCATGCGCTTCCATATGTTCAAGCTGGATTAAGAAAAGGCAGAGGAACCAGAGATCAAATTGCCAACATCGGTCGGATCATTGAAAAGCGAGAGAGTTCCAGAAAAACACCTACTTCTGCTTTATTGACTATGTCAAATCCTTTGACTATGTGGATCACAACAAACTATGAAAAATTCTTAAAAAGATGGGAATACCAGAACACTTTACCTGCCTCCTGAGAAGAAATCTATATGCAGGTCAAGAAGCAACAGTTAGAACTGGACATGGAACAATAGACTGGTTCCACATAGGGAAAGGAATACGTCAACGCTGTATATTGTCACCCTGCTTATTTAACTTATATGCAGAGTACATCATGAGAAATGCTGGACTGGATAAAGCGCAAGCTGGAATCAAGACTTCTGGGAGAAATATCAATAACCTCGGGTAGGCAGATGACACCACCCTTATGGCAGACAGTGAAGAAGAACTAGAGAGCCTCTTGATGAAAGTGAAAGAGGAAGGTGAAAAAAGTTGGCTTAAAACTCAACAGTCAGAAAACTAAAATCATGGCATCTGATCCCATCACTTCATGGCAAATAGATAGGGAAACAATGGAAACAGTGACTGACTTTATTTTCTAAAATCACTGCAGATGGGACTGCAGCCATGAAATTAAAAGATGCTTGCTCCTTGGAAGAAAAGTTATGACCACCCTAGACAGCACATTAAAAAGCAGAGACATCACTTTGCCAACAAAGGTCCATCTAATCAAAGCCATGGTTTCTCCAGTAGTCATGTATGGATATGAGAGTTGGACCATAAAGAAAGATGAGCATCAAAGAATTGATGTTCTTGAACTGTGGTGTTGGAGAAGACTCTAGAGAGTCTCTTCAAGTAGATCCAACCAGTCCATCTTAAAGGAAATCAGTCCTGAATATTCATTGGAAGGACTGATATTGAAGCCAGAACTATGGCCACCTGATGCGAAGAACTGACTCATTGGAAAAAACCATGACACTGGGGAAAATTGAAGGAGGGAGGAGAAGGGGACGACAGAGGATGAGATGGTTGGACATCCTCATCGATTCAATGGACATGAGTTTGAGTAGGCTCTGGGAGTTTGTGACGGATAGGGGAGCCTGGCATGCTGCAGTCCATGGGGTCGCAGAGTCGGATATGACTGAGCAACTGAACTGAACTGAACTGAAATAGAGCTGTAATAAAGACTTAATATTTACTGTCCCAGTTTGCTTCCCTAGGCCCCATGACTTGCTGAAATATCAGGGAGGCATGACTAGTTACCTTCACTCCCATATTTTTATTTACCCCAGAAAACAATTTTTTGCTGCCATAAAACAAAAATAATTTTTACCAAAAGTAATTTTTGATCATAGATTTTATTTCATTTATTTTATTTCACAAAAGCCAACTTTTTCACCCTCCTCTTTCACTTTCATCAAGAGGCTCTCTAGTTCTTCTTCACTATCTGCCATAAGGGTAGTGTCATCTTCCTACCCGAGGTTATTGATATTTCTCCCAGAAGTCTTGATTCCAACTTGCGCTTTATCCAGTCCAGCATTTCTCATGATGTACTCTGCATATAAGTTAAAATGTAGGTCACAAAAGGATTTTTACCAGTCTTAATAGTGTTAAATTTTCAGACAGATTATTCCATTATAACTTAGATGACATACATTCTTACATGTGATTAAAAGTAAACATGGTACAACAATATCTTATCAGAATTCTTGGTGGATGAGTCTATGTTAATTTCATATTCCATTAGTGAAATATGGTCCTGCATTCATCATGATTTTTAACATTTGAAACATTTTAGAAGGAAAAACCTTCTTTAGGTGTACTTTTGCTTTTTTTGTATCCATAAAGTGGAAATCAATTAATTGGAATTTTGTTGATGACTCAAGGGTCATCAGTATGAACATATATTGTCTCGTGGTTTAAACCCTTAAAGTCAATCCTTAGGCATAAACCTATCCAGAGGCATTTTAGGATTTGCCCCTACACTAAGGAATTCCAGATTATCTGCTTTTAGGACTTTGCTTGTTTTCAGCTGAAACATTTTTTGAAAGTGAAAAGTGTTATTTGTTCAGTGGTGTCCAACTCTTTGCAGCCCTGTGGACTGTAGCCCTAGCAAGAATTCTGTAGTGGTTAGCTGTTCCCTTCTCCAGGGATCTTTCCAGCTTAGGGATCAAACCCAGGTCCTTCACATTGCAGGCAGATTCTTTACCATCTGAGTCACCAGGAAAGCCCCAAGAATACTGAGGTGGGTAGCCATTCCTTCTCCAGATCTTGCCAACCCAAAGATCCAATCCTGGTCCCCTGCATTGCAGATAGGTTCTTTACCATCGGAGTCACCAGGTATATTTTTTGGCTGTTTCTAAATCAATCTCTAGGGCTGCCCAGGTGGCTCAGTGCTAAAGAATCCACTTGACAATGCAGAAGATGTGAGTTCAATCTTGTACCATATTATGAATCTCCATTCATTGTTCTTTAGACACTCTGTCTACCAGATCTAATTAGTAGTCTTAATTAGTACACATTTCTTGAAAGAGTCATGTATGTAGCTCTCTGATTCATTGCATCTTATATCTGGTGGTTTTTATATGTACAAAAGCTATAAATTTGTGAATATTAATTTTAACATCTCTTAATTTACTGAATTTTTTGGTTAATTATCTTGGATTTGCAGTTATTTTTGTCTTCAGATAGTAGTATTTTTATCTCCTCCACCTTTCTAACTTCTATAGTTCTTTTTCTTGTCTAAGTGCATTGACTTATAAATCTATTTCAATAATAATTGTACTATGAAATTAGTTACAGTAATTAGTATAGCTAATGTCCTTGTGTTTTCTTAACTTTGTTAGAAATTCCTCAATTAAATGTCATGGCAGTACTCTACAAAGATTACCATAGAATTATAGTTATAACTCTGGGAGGGATTGGGGGCAGGAGGAGAAGGGGACGACCGAGGATGAGATGGCTGGATGGCATCACGGACTCGATGGATGTGAGTCTGGGTGAACTCCGAGAGATGGTGATGAACAGGGAGGCCTCGCATGCTGCGACTCATGGGGTCGCAAAGAGTCAGACATGACTGAGCGAATGAACTGAACTGAACTGAACTGAATAGTTAAAACTCATAATCATAGAATACATTAATATATTTCATTAATGAATTTCTTAATATTGAAACATCCTTATTTCTCGAGAATGAACTCCTCTTGTTCCAGTGTGTGAGTTCCTTAATTCTATTTTCTAATATTTTATTTTGAATTGTTTATACTGATACACATAAGAAGGATTTGTCTGTAGTTTTATACTATGTTTTCCCAGTTTTGCTTGTCAATATTTCATCTACTTCATTAAAAAATGTATCAGAAATTTTTGTATATTTTCTATGCCTTAGAAAAATTCAATATAATTGGAATTAACTGTTTTATTATTATTTAATTCCAATAATATTAGAATTAAAGGTTGTTAGAATTCTCCAATTAAACTGTCTGAATGGTTGCTTTTGAAAGACTAGCTCTTTGGCACTGAATTTATATATGGAAGGGCTTCCCTGATGGCTCAGATGGTGAGGAATCTTCCTACAATGCAGGAGACCTGGGTTTGATACCTGGGTCAGAAAGATATCCTGGAGAAGGGAAAGGCTATCCACTCTAGTATTCTTACCTGGAGAATTCCATGGACAGAGGAGCCTGGGACCCCACTCTATGGGGTCCCAAAGAGTTGGACCCAACTGAGTTGCTAACACTTTTCTTTTACTTCTTTATATATGGAAATATTTTTATTGTTTTTTTCTCTTCAGAACCAGTTTGTAAATTATGTCTTCTTAGAAAATTATCCCTTTTATCTAAATTTACATTATTTATAAACACTTTTTATACTGTTTATTTCATTAAATTATGAAGTTATTATCACTTGTTATTTCTTATTCTATATAAGAAATTGTCATTGTTATTGCTATTTTTATATTAGACTAATTTATTTGCTATTTAAATTTTTAAGGAATTAGCTCATTTATGTATTGTTTTTAAAGTTTTAATTCATTACATATCTTTTTATATTAATTCCTTCTTTCTGTTTTCATTCTTACACTTTTATTTTCTAAATTTTGATGTTAAATACTTAGAAAAATTTTATTTTTACTCATAAAAATGTTCAGCTTTAAACTTCACTCCGAATAGGGCTTTCACTGTATATTATAATACTGTTTTTACCTTGTATTTCCTTTCGGATCAAAAGTTGTTAAAACAGACATTTCACATGTTCAAGAAAAGATGTGTCCTTATTTTTCTGACTTTGTAACTGACTTCTTGCTTTATTCTCTGGTGCTCAAAGAATTTTGTCTATAACACTTGTATCTTTTGGAATTTATTGAGGTTTTATTTTTTGAGGCCCCAAATACTTGTATTTGTGAGTTTACCGTAGATATGTGAAAGCAAATGCTCTCTGTTATTAAGGGACTGAGTCTGATAGATGCTCATCAGCTTTATCTTCTTCTTGCTTATGTCACTTAGGCTTTTTCAATCTTTTTTTACAGAAGTACTTGCTTTGTATTTACTGTAGCTTTATAAAAGTGATAATATAAACAAATTAGGCAAAGCATTTTTAATAATCAATTGGAAAAATTATACTGGTGAAACTGTCAAAATATAAATACTCTCTTACTATTAGTTATAAATTTAAAGAGAAATGAAAACGTATAATATGAATATTTGTTTAGTATTTAATACACAACACTGTTTAACTTACTATACAGTGCAAGCATTTTGTGTATGCTTGGGCACATTGGTATATTCCTTTCTAAGTTTGGATCAACATCCAAGACTTAATCCTTTATGCATTTCCAATGGTGTAAAATGCCTCTGAGAGTTCTTTTTAATGTGAAGGTTTTGCTGACATCACTTCCTCTAGGACATATCCTCTGGCTATGCATCTATAAGCTCGTAGGCAGCAACAGTGACAACATTCCCAAGGGCAGCTATTTCTTCTAGGATCCATTTATTTCATTTCAGATTTCACTTTGAGAGTTGCCACTTTTCACTTCTTTGCTGCACTCTTATATCTGATGAACAAGCCTCTGTTCATAATTATGTATTTTTACAGACAGGTTGTGCTTAGTCACTCAGTCATGTCCCACTCTTTGCAACTCCATGGACTGTAGCCAGGCTCCTTTCACCATGGAATTCTCCAGGCAAGAATACTGGAGTAGGTAGCCATTCCCTTCTCCAGGGGATCTTCCTGGCCCCAGTATTGAACCCAAGACTCCTTCGTTGTAAGTGCATTCTCTATCGACTGAGCCATCGGGGAAGAGAAAACACATATATACACTTTACTGCCTGTTAGTGAACTGCATAACAGATACTCATTGACCAGTCACCAACATACTTTAAAAGAAATGACATAATCCCTGATCAAAAAGTGAATCTGTTATTTACATAGCAATTTATAGAATGAAGCGCTGGTAAAAGAGTTTGTGTTTTATACAATTACTTACAGCTAAAATAGCATGGTAATAGAAATTTGAAATATGTTGTTGGGGAACTGATGTTCTGAACCATCCATGGATAATGGTTAGAGATGATACCTGAATTTTAGCCACTTAATGTCATTCTGGACTCGGAAAAGTAGATGAAAGTTTCCTATCAATTTTGTGTCTTCTATTTTTCTATAATCTCTTGCAATGTTTGCTTTATGAAAGGTACTACTATGCCATCAGTTGAGAAACATACTAAAACTGTTACCTTTGTCTAAAAATCATACTTCAGGCATTCTTGTTTCAGCTAGTGCTTTTTGGCTTGAATTCTACCTTGATGGACATTAAGATTGTGATTTTTTGTTCTTTTTTTGTTTGCATTCATTATAATAGATATCTTTGCTTATTATTTTATCCTTTATGAATCTGATGTTTTAAGTGGCATTCTTGTATAAAATGCAGAATTCAATTTTATTTTGTGGCCTATACTGAAAACAAATTTTTCCAATTTTACTGAAATATAGTTGACATATAATATTGTGTAAGCTTAAAATGTATAATATAGTGATTTTATATATGTACATATATTGTGAAATAATTACTAAAATAAAGTTAGTTAACATTCATCATTTTATATTGTTACAATTTTTGTCTTTATGATAAGAACTTATAAGATATACTTTCTTGGCAAGTTTTTTTTTTTTTTTTTTTTACTCAGGCTGTTTTATTTAAACTGGAAACTGATGAACTGTCCATCAAAATGGCAATATTTAAGTCAAGTATAGAATATTTATGCAACAGAATATTTTCCAATCGTTTTTGATAACATTCTTTTGTTGTTGTTGTTGTTGTTGTTGTTTTGTGCTTTATTTTTTAAATTAAATTTATTTATTTTTTAAATTACAATACTGTATTTGTTTTGCCATACATTGACACGAATCAGCCATAGGTGAACACAATCTCCCAATGCCGAATCCCCTCCCACCTCCCACCCCCATCCTCCACCTGAATCATCCTGTGCATCAGCCCCATGCCTCCTGCATCCTACACTGAACATAGATTAGCGTTTCGTTTCTTACAGGAAAGTATACATGTTTCATTGCCATTCTCCCATACCATCCCACCCTTTCCCTCTCCCTCAGAGTCCAAAAGTCGACTCTATACCTCTGTGTCTCTTGTTGTCTCACATATAGGGTCATCATCACTGTCTTGGCAAGTTTTAAAAATACAGTCCAGTATGATTAACTATAGCTAACATTATATGCTCCCCAAACTATTTATTTCATAACTGGAAGTTTGTGCTTTGGCCACTCTCACCCAATTCCCCCATCCTACTCCCTGCCTTTGACAACCACCAATGCATTCTCTGGGCTTCTCTGGTAGCTCAACTGGTAAATATTCCACCTGCAATGTGGGAGACTTGGGTTGGGTAGATCCCTTGGAGGAGAGCATGGCAACCCACTCCAGTATTCCTTGTCTGGAGAATTCCCATGGACAGAGGAACCTGGTGAGCTACAGTCCATGGGGTTGCAGAGTCAGACATGACTGACTCAGCACACAATGCATTCTGTTTCAATGAGTTTCTTTTTTATAGATTTCACATATGAGTGAGATCATACTCGTGTTTCTTGATCAGACTCATTTCATTGAGCATAATGCACTTTCAAAGTCTGTCCATGTTATTGCAAACAGCAGGATATCCTTCATTTTCACGGTTGAATGGTATTCAATTGTGTGCATATATACCACCTTTTTCTTTATTGATTCATCTGTCAATGCACACTAATGTTGTTTTCATGCCCTGGCTATTACAAATAATGTTGCAATAAAAATAGGGGTGCAGATATCTTTTGGGATATTGATTTTATTTCCTTCAGATGCATACCGAGAAGCAAAATTACTGGATCGTATAGTAGTTCTACTTTTAATTTTTGAGGAATCTCCATAGTGTTTTGCTTAGTGGCCATCAGTTTACATTCCAACCAACAATACACAAAGGTTCCCCTTTCTCCTTATCCCCACCAGCAGTCATTATCTTTTGTCTCTTTGATGACAGCCATTCTACCAAGTGTGAGATAATAGCTTACTGTGGTTTTTTTGATTTGCTTTTTCCTAATGATCAGTGATATTGAATACCTTTCACACAGCTGTTGGCCATTGGAATATCTTCTTTGGAAAATTGTCTGTTTTTAGGTGCTTTATTCATTTTTGATTATTTGGTTTTTGCTTATTTTAGATATTAACTCCTTATCAGATGTATGGTTTGCAAAACTTTTTCCCCACTTTTTAGGTTGCCTTTTCATTTTGTTTAAAGTTTATTTTGCTGTTGCAGAAGCTTTTTAGTTTGATATTGTTTTATGTGTTTACTTTTGCTTTTGGTGTCAAATCCAAAACAAGCCTCAGCTTGACCCATGTCAAAGAGATTTTCCCTATGTTTGCTTCTAGGAGTTCTGAAAATGTTTTTATAGATAAGTTAATTCTATTTATTGTTATAGATGAACTAGGTATGTCTGTATTTTCTTAACTATCAAGAGCAATGTCTTCTTCTATACGTTTTCTATTTCCTTAATGCTCTTCATCTTGTTAGTGTTTAAATTTTACATATTAGTGTGATAGTTTCTCACATCAACTATGACAAGAGTTTAATCAAAGTCAAATATTTTAATGCCAGTATCACATTTATGATTTTGATTAATGTTGAAATTAAAATCTATGATTCAGGTCACGATTCTAGTTACAGATCTAAGGAAAGATGTTTCAAAACTGAAAATTTATAATTAAATCTTCTCTTTGATTCTACATTGAATGGTTGTGGTATCTGTTTCATCTTTCAAGGGAGGTCAGCTACCTCTGCCATAAGAGCCTCATTTTTGTGAGGCTCTTATAAATTTGGACATTGCTTTAAACTATAAATTTGGACATGGGGTATTCTTGCTCAAAGTATATATCATCCAATACTAAGAGAAATATAAACAGAAAGCCTACTTTACAAATTTTATGAAAAACAAGTTGATATTTGAATTCCATATATTTTAATACCTCTTTTCCTTTCTCTCTACTTCTGAAAACACTAATCTCCTCTTCTGACCTCACTCTTCCCAATCATTATGCTGTTCCCACGTTTCCCACAATACCCCACCATGATGATCCATTTGACTTTTTATTAAAACTTACTATTTCCTTATTCCAATCCGAATCCTCCCACTTAAGTAAACTGGGTGTTAGGGAATCAATATCTTACTTCTAGCAAATAATGCATTTTCTTTTTCTAACAAAATTTATAGGATTGGATTAACCTAAAGAACTCATTTCATTGAAATGTATTATTTTCTTTAGAGATTATTTATTCACTTTTTTAAAAATGTATGCACAGGTGCTTCAGGAAATACTGAACACTACAAAAAGGCAAGAAAAAGATGACAGAAATTTCAGGCAAGTATGTTAGGAGAGATATAAAAATAATAGGATTTTTGGTATCTGTTTTATTCCAATCAAATGGATTTTAGAATTAATTGAAATTTTATCAGTAGTTTCATTCATCCAGAAATGTCTATTAGGGCTCCACTTTATGTTATATATTGTGATAAATATGGACAGTATAATGGTATATGACACAATCCCTATTAGGCACAGAACACAGCAGATGTTTTTCATACAGGTTTGTAAGTTTTAGAGGGAAGACGGCACAATGCATTATTATGAAACTGCATGGATGGGGCAGTGAAGTCAGGAAACAGTAATTGCAAAACTTCAGAACTGTGAAACAGAAGTGTGTAAATAATGAATACACAGTCAGTGTGTGGAATGGAAATAGAAATTTCAAGACAGCTGAGGCTGGAAAAGTGAAAGAAAGTATAACTTGCATGTCCTGCCAAGGAATTCAATTTTCATCCTTAAGACAGTGCAGAATTACTGATGAATAAAGCCTTTGACTGTGTGGATCACAATAAACTGGAAAATTCTGAAAGATATGGGAATACCAGACCACCTGACCTGCCTCTTGAGAAACCTATATGCAGGTCAGGAAGCAACAGTTAGAACTGGACATGGGACAACAGACTGGTTCCAAATAGGAAAAGGAGTACGTCAAGGCTGTATATTGTCACCCTGCTTCTTTAACTTACATGCAGAGTACATCATGAGAAACCCTGGGCTGGAAGAAGCACAAGCTGGAATCAAGATTGCTGGGAGAAATATCAGTAATCTCAGATATGCAGATGACACCACCCTTATGGTAGAAAGTGAAGAAGAACTAAAGAGCCTCTTGATGAAAGTGAAAGAGGAGAATGGAAAAGTTGGCTTAAAGCTCAACATTCCGAAAACTAAGATCATGAAATCATCTGGTTCCATCACTTCATGGGAAATAGATGGGGAAACAGTGGAAACAGTGTCAGACTTTATTACTGGGGTCTCCAAAATCACTGCAGATGGTGATTGCAGCCATGAAATTAAAAGATGCTTACTCCTTGGAAGGAAAGCTATGACCAACCTAGACAGCATAGTAAAAAGCAGAGACATTACTTTGTCAACAGAGGTCCATCTAGTCAAGGCTATGGTTTTTCCAGTGGTCATGTATGGCTGTGACAGTTGGACTATATAGAAAGCTGAGCACTGAAGAAGTGATCCTTTTGAACTGTGGTGTTGGAGAAGACTCTTGAGAGTCCCTCGGACTGCAAGGATATCCAAACAGTCTATCCTAAATGAGATCAGTCCTGGTGTTCATTGGAAGGACTGATGTTGAAGCTGAAACTCCAATACTTTGGCCACCTGAATGTGAAGAGCTGACTCACTGGAAAAGACTCCGATGTTGGGAAAGTTTGAGGGCAAGAGGAGAAGGGGAAGACAGAGGATGAGATGGTTGGATGGCATCACCGACTCAGTGGACATGGGTTTGGGTGGACTCCAGGAGTTGGTGATGGACAGGGAGGCCTGGTGTGCTGCAGTTCATGGGGGTCTCAAAGAGTTGGACATGACTTAGCAACTGAACTGAACTGAACTGACAAGCAAGTCAGTGACATGATTTTCTACAGAGACCAAATCAAGGGAAGAAAAATTGAGGAATGACACTTAACTACTTTATTCTACTTCAGGTTTGTTATTACACAAACTTAAAGGTTGTTATTATTTTAAAATGGTTATCTCTTAATGGTTAGTTCAAAAGGTAATAGTATTTTCAAAAGGTCCTTTAATCTTGTTCTTAGCAGAAAGTAATATAACTTCAACCCCCAAACTTTCCTTAATCAGACACCTTTCACTGTAGCTCTGGCACTTATTTCTACTTCTTTTTTCCAAACGATTTACATCATTTTACGATGCAGTTTTTTTCATACTGTCCATGGGGTTCTAAAGTCAAGAATACTGATGTGGTTTGCCATTCCCTTCTCCAGGGGACCACATTTTGTCAGAACCCTCCACCATGACCCATAATCTTGGGTGGCCCTAGATGGCATGGCTCACAGTTTATTGACTATGCCAAAGCCTTTGACTGTGTTGATCACAATAAACTGCAAAATTCTTCAAGAGATGGGAATACCAGACCAACTTACCTGCCTCCTGAAAAATATGTCTGCAGGTCAAGATGCAACTGCAATGATGGACAGGTTCCAAATTGGAAAGGAGTACACTAAGGCTGTATATTGTCACCCTTCTTATTTAATTTATATGCAGAGTACATCATGAGAAACCCTGGGCTGGAAGAAGCACAAGCTGGAATCAAGATTGCTGGGAGAAATATCAATAACCTCAGACATGCAGATGACACCACCTTTATGGCAGAAAGCAAAGAAGAACTGAAGAACCTCTTGATGAAAGTGAAAGAGGAGAGTAAAAAGCTGGCTTGAAACTCAACATTCAAAAAACTAAGATCTTGGCATGCAGTCCCATCACTTCATGGAAAATAGATGAGGAAACAGTGTCAGACTTTATTACTGGGGTCTCCAAAATCACTGCAGATGGTGATTGCAGCCAAGAAGTTAAAAGACGCTTGCTCCTTGGAAGGAAAGCTATGACCAACCTAGACAGCATATTAAAAAGCACAGGCATTGCTTTGCCAAAAGTCCATCTAGTCAAAGTCATGGTTTTTCCAGTAGTCATGTATGGATGTGAGAGCTGGACTATGAAGAAAGCTGAGTCCTGAAGAATTGATGCTTTTGAACTGGTGTTGAATTGGTGTTGGATAAAGACTCTTGAGAGTCCCTGAACTGAAAGATCAAACCAGTCAATCCTACAGAAAATCAGTCCTGAATATTCATTGGAAGGACTGATGCTGAAGCTGAAGCTGGCCAACATTTTGGCCACCTGATGTGAAGAACTGACTCATTGGAAGAGGCCCTGATGCTGGAAAGATTAAGGGCAGGAGGAGACAGGGACGACAGAGGATGAGATGGCTGGATGGCATTATCAATGGCATGAGTTTGAACAATTTCTGGGAGTTGGTGATGGACAAGGAAGCCTGGCATGCTATAGCCCATGGGGTTGCAAAGAGTCGGACACAACTGAGCGACTGAACTGAATTGAAAATGCAGTTCATAAGCATTTTCGTTGCCTCCACAATGATTGTCTTTTATTTGCCAGCTACAAGCACCGTGAGTATTTATAGTCTGTGAGAATAGTTGGCAACTACTCAGTATTTTATGTCAGATTTGTTTTTGACCCACCAACCTTAATTTGCAGGAATAGAAACAAAACAAACAGAAGTGAAAGTCAGTGGATCCAGCAATGTTTTCTCTTTCAAACACTGTGACTTTATCAAGTCCCTTGGCCTTTACGGATTTTAGTTGTATTAATTCCTTAATATGCAAAACAAGGGGATCAGTATAGATCGGTTCCAATCCTGTAACCTGGAACTTTAGGAGTCCCAGGGATGCCCCAAGTGTCTCTTAAAAAGATATGACCATGAAAGTAGATCTCTGTTTTTACCTTTTACTGCAAACTGAGCAGCTATTGTTTTATCTGCTGTATAAATTCGATTTGGGTTCCAAAATCAGTTGGTGACTGCAACAATGAAATTAAAAGATGCTTGCTCCTTGGAAGGAAAGCTATGACAATCTTAGCATATTAAAAAGCAGAGACATCATTTTACCGACAAAGGTCTGTGTAGTCAAAGCTATGATTTTTCTAGTAGTCATAAGCAGATGTGAGAGTTGGACCATAAAGAAGGTTGAATGCCAAAGAACTGATGCTTTCAAATCATGGTACTGGAAAAGACACTTGAGGGTCACTTGAACTGCAAGGAGAGATCATACCACTCAGTCCTAAAGGAATTCAACCTTGATTATTCATTGGAAGACTGTTGCTGAAGCTGAAGTGCCAATACTTTACAGCTTCATAATTTAGGGAATGGAGACTCAACAAAGACTTTTAAGGGGCAATTTGGCAGGATGGATTTGTCTTCTAAAAAAAAAAGATGACATGGATGTGGAATATGAAAGGTGGGCTGGAATAAGGAGGATGCAATGAGAAGAACAAGAAAAGAGGCTGCTGCAGTAGGTCAGAGAGAAGGTGAAGAAGGCCCGAGAGATGAGAAGAGCAACCAGATTGGAGAGAATACCTCAGGAGGAGTTAAAAGGATCTGGTGACTGGAAACAATGTACTAATAGAATTCTAGCATAGGAAAACATGAAAGCTATTCTCTGTTCTATTCCATTAAAGATGAAAAAGCATTCCTTATAAACTCTATTTTTCACAAAACATGACTAGCAACTGTTATCTCTCTCAGATAAATATATAGCCAGTCCATTTGTGGAGACTAATGGATAACTTAATTAAGGCCTGACAAGATTCTCTAGGATAAGTGATAAAGGGCAATTCCTATTTAACAGTCCCCCATAGATGGATGAAATAAGCATTATTAATAATTATTTACGGCATTCCCCATCCTAATGAAGAATTAACACAGGAGCTCACCTTATCACTTGGAACATCTTGCCAGATAGCAATCTGGAGTCTATTTTTGCTTAGTCAAAAAGCCTGACAGTTAGCCATGGCAGGCTATTAATCTTTGTGCTGACTTCAAGTACAATATCAGGGTTGTAATTTGGCTTGGGGTTTGTCACAACGGATTGTTTTTTGAGATAGCAGATGGTTTGGAAACCATCTGCCATGACAGACCAAACTGCCCAGAATTTCAATTGTCTGTTCCAGGAGCGATGATGAGAAAGGCGCATGCGGGTAATAAACTCTCCCGGCTTAACTGAAAACGACAACGAATTTGTGGTCAGAACATTGACAGGTTACAATAAGGAAGGGAAAATAAGAGGCAAGTGGGAAGTTCCTAATTAACTTCAATCTACTTCAAGTAAATTTCCCTAACTCAATGTTATTGCACAGATGAGGAAAGTCGATTTACGCAATTCAAGGCTTGATTTTATAATTTTGCTCTTGAAGAAGGAGATAATCAAACAACAGAAGGAGTATAGTAACTAGAGACCTGGATTACGGTGATTCAGAGTGAGGTATCAGGTAATTGAATCTAGACAGTTTATTCAGAGCAAGATGCAAATAAGTAATTGGGACATCTTAAATGAGCTCTGCCAAGTTAAAAGCCTCATGAAAATTTTGTGATCATGCCATGTGCTTTAATGCAATCTGAGAGTAGAAGGTAGTTTACGGTGATTTTGGACTTCTATTTGGCCATTATTATTATTATGGCTTTTAAAATGTTTCCCATGACATCCTTCCTGTGTAAATGAATATGTCCCAGGGACACTCTAGTAAAATGAGATGAATTAATGTAAAATCCTAAATAATTCATGTGCTTGGAAGCCACTGAGACATTGCTCATATTTTTATAGAAACCAAACCACCTTATGATGCATAAAAAGTATCTGCATATGAAAATATCTCAAATATTAAGTATAAAGCTGTGCTTAATCCACAAAAAAGAAGGAAACATATTAAGACTATAATAAAAAAACCACTTTATACTAGTAGAGATAACTACTAGGATTTTGATTTGATGTTTTGTTTTGTTTCATTTTTTGGAGCTCGTTTCACTATATCTTTGCCATCATTTCTATGGTTCTGAATTAAACTGGAGTGACATTAACAGAGGAGGAGGGCAAGTGAGATATAGAAGGGAGACTGGAACAAAAGAGGCAACACTGAGGAGCAGAAGGCAGTATGAGATGAATAGAGGCTGAGATATTTATGTTCCTGCCCCTGTCAAGGTCTGATTTTAGGCTTGTTATATAAAATTCTCAAGGTCACTGTTTTCTTATCTATAAAATACAATAAATAGTATCAGTCTTAAAGCTTATAGTGAAGTGAAAGTCTCTCAGTCATGTCCGACTCTTTGAGATCCCATGGACTATACAGTTCATGAAATTCTCCAGAATATTGGAGTAGGTACCCTTTCCCTTCTCCAGGGGATCTTCCCAACCCAAGGATCGAACCCAGGTCTCCTGCATTGTAGGTGGATTCTTTACCAGCTGAGTCACAAGGGAAGCCCTTAGCTTCTAGGGCTATAATAAAAATTAAATGAGATAATATTAATATGCAGATTGAAGGGCATGATACAGAGAAAGCACACAAAATTTTGAACCTACCTGACCATTCTGCTGCAGGAAAGGACCTTGTACTGCCAGCTTTTCCTAAAAGGAATTTCTAGATGCCCCTTCAATAATAATAGGGAGACATAAACTGGGATTGTGAGTGAATTTGGAAGACCATCTTCTTGGTCTTAAAGTTTAACCCTATCACTTAACAGTAGTTAAGTTCACCAGTTATTTAGACTCAGTTTCTTCATCTATATAATAAGGATAATGTTAGTATTTACATTATCGAAGGTTTGCAAGAATTAAATGAAATAATCTGCCTTGAGTACTTAGTACAGGTCTAAGCACATGGCAATGACTCAAAGTGTTACCTCAGAGTATTCCATTGATTAGCTCCACATAACAAGAGCCATGAAAAATTTTATCTGTGATAAAGGACAAGCACAGTGATTTTCCTCTCCAGCATAGCACTGTGCTATGAAAATGCAATAAACAGAATTTTCAGCATCAATGTTGCTTAATTATGGTTTGTTCCAAGGAACACTTGCCCTTTAAGCAAATAATTCTGAGTCATTTCTGTTGCTATTTCAGGAAAAAAATTAAAAGATATTAGCAGCTCCACTTCTAATACTTGAAAACATTGGAGATTAAACGTTATCAAGAACTCAAAGATAATCAACTCGTGAAATGAGGCAACTGTACTAGGTGTGTTTATCTGTGCCGATTCTCCCCTATGGGGGCAATTCCAGTCCTTGCTGTGTGGGATGGCTGAGAGTCAAATACAGACCATACTCTTAGTGGCTTGATTAAGCAGAGAACAGAATCTAGAACTGCCAGAGTAGCTAGAAAATGAGGGAAGAAATGAAGGACCCACAATACTGTATAAATCCTGTCCCCATTCTGGGCTAAACCTTGCATTGCAAATACACGAAGGAGACATCAAGGAACCTGACTGAAGGTTGAGGGAAATGAAGCGAGGTTTCAACCATTATTATAACACGGGTTACAAAATTCAGAGATCGGCTACAGCCAAAGTTAACTGCTTGCTAAAATTAACTTAAGGAAAAATGGTTTAAATGAATGAAAAGATGGGAAATCTCAGCTGATAAATAAAAACTATTTAAAATGAATAAATTGAAATTCTAGAACTAAAGAGTACAATATCTGAAATGAAAATATCAGTTAACTTGAAGACATATAAAACAAATTAATCAATCTAAAAATCAGAGATAAGAAATTAAGAACAAAACCTCACTGACCGTGACAAAATAAGCTGATAAACATTAGTAATTGAAGTTGTATAAGGAACAAAAGGGAGATAAAAGAGCAGAAAAAATCTAAAAAATAATAAGCAAAAGTGTACCCAATCTGATAATAAAATCTACCTAAAAATTCTAGAAAACCCTAAGCAAATGAAAAACAAAATGGGAATTATCCATGTGATGATTAATTCTGTGTCAACCTCATTGCACATTGGGTGCCCAGATTAAACACTGCTTGTGGGTATGTCTGTGAGGGTGTTTTTATATGAGATTAGCATTTGTATTGGTAAACTCAGAAAGTCAACTGCCCTCCTCAGAATGCTGGGTATCATCTAACTCACTGAGGGCCTGCACAGAACAAAAAGCAGAGGAAGAAGAAATTCAGATGATTTCACTGTGAATTCTATAGTACATTTCAAAAACAATGCCAATCTTACTAGAATTAGAAATAGAAAAGAACACTTCAAGAAATAGAAAAGAATACTTCCAATTTCTTTAAGCAGGCCAGGAGATACTGACACAAAATTGACAAAGACATTATGAAGACCTAAAATGAATGACCAGTATCATTTATCACAGTTGCAAAAATTGTAAACAAGGTATTAGCAAGTTTAATTAAGTAATATATTAAAAAGGTATATATATCATGACCAAATGATTTCTGTATCAGGAAAGTAAAGATTAAACATTCAAATCAATCAAGCTATATAGTAATTTCTATATATTAACTGAATTAAAAAAAAACAAAGCATAGTAAACTCACATAGATGTAGAAAGATACAGAAGAAGTATTTGCCAAAATTCAACACCCATCTATTTTAAAAACTCTTACTTAACTATGCATAAGAGGCAACTTCTTTAACCTAAGAAACAACATTTACAAAAAACAAACGTCCTATATACCGCATGGTCAAAAACTAAAAACTTCTCTAAGATTAGGAAAAAGAAGATATCTGCTTTCAGTGCTTCAATTAAAAATTTTACTAATGGATATAACCTCAGTGGCAAAGTAATTAAAAGGCATGAAAACTGGAAAAGAAGTAAAGCTTGTTTATTTTTTAATTGTTTGCATTTGAAATCTTAAAGAATCCACAAAACAATGACTAGAACTAAAAAGTGAATTTAGCAAGGTCAAAAATACAAAATTGAGACAAAATTCAATTACACTTCTACATTCTAACAGAAACAATGGGAAAGAGAAAAATTTTTGATTTGTATATTTTGTTATAATAAATAAAACTCCCCACATTTCAGCAAAAACTAAAATGAGGAAAAAAACAATAAAATATTGCAAGTTCACCACAGTAAAAACTACGAAGTAATGCTAAGAGAAACACTTTGGCCACCTAATGCAAAGAGCCGACTCATTGGAAAAGACCCCGGTGTTGGGAAAGATGGAAGGCACAAGAAGAAGGGGGAGGCAGAGGATGAGATGGTTAGATAGCATCACCAACTCAATGGACTTGAGCAAACTCTGGGAGATAGTGAAGGACAGGGAAGCTTGGCATGCTGCAGTCCATGGGGTCGCAAACAGTTGGACATAGCAACTGAACAACAACAACAAAATAAATAAACACGGGATCAATACTGTTGTCAGTTTTCCTGAATAGCAGCAGCTTTTAAACATTTTTGTTTCAGAACTCTAAAATAGCCTTACAGTTATTGAGGATATCAAAGAACTTTATTTTTTGTAAGTTACATCCATACCAAAACTGAGAAATGTTAAAATTCTAATAATTAATTTTAAAATAGCAATCCATTACATCATATTAGCAAGTCTATAAAAGAAATACATTCTCCAAAACAAACAAAAAATAATTATAAGAGTGACACTATTTTACATCCCTTGCAAATCTATCTATCTGACTTAATAAAAGCAGTTTCTGGTATATCTAAGACAGCAGCTTTTACATTTAGGTGCATGTGATGTTATTTTGTTGAAAAATATGAAAAAATGCTGGTCATACACAAATATGTAGTTGGATAAAGGAGGAATATTTAAATATCTTTTTCAGACAGCTGTGGTTATTCTTCTTTGGTACCATACAAAACTTGCCAAGGAAATTGAAGAAGCAATCACATTACATTCTAACAATGGCTACGGTTAAGGGAAATGCCTGGCCCTACAAAAGTGCATAGAGAGAGCCACTAATTAGGATGTGGATATCAGAGAAGACTTTCTGCAAGAAATGATGGATAAGCTGAAGGTTAAAGAAATGTGAGTTAATGAGGGTTAAAGAATATGTGTTCTGGGAAGGGGAAGTAGTCAAGAAAGGACATGGTAAGTTCACTGAATTGGTAAAAACACATAATGACTTTAATTTAGTGGTTACACTGAATGCTGAGAGGAGACAGAGGAATGTTAGAGGAAAGCCAAAGATGAAATTGAAGAGGTAATCAAGGTCTTGAATATGAAAGGCAGTTTCTAAGTCAGGCTAATAACTTTGGACTTCTCTATAGAGGGTGAGAATTTACTGAGGGATTTAAGCAGAAGAGTGACAGCTCATGAAAGCTAAAAGTTTAAAGAGAGATAGACAAGTCAGCTGCATGAGATACAGTTCAGTCATTCAGTCGTGTCCAAATCTTTGTAACCCCATTGACTGCAGAATGCCACGCTTCCCTGTCCATCACGAGCTCCCAGAGTTTACTCAAACTCATGTCCATCCAGTTGGTGATGCCATCCAACCATCTTATCCTCTATCGTCCCCTTCTCCTCCAGCCTTCAATCTTTCCCAGCATCGGAGTCTTTTCCAGTGAGTCAATTCTTCGCACCAAGTGGCCAAAGTATTGGAGTTTCAGCTTCAACATCCGTCCTTCCGATGAATATTCAGGACTGATTTCCTTTAGGATGGACTGTTTGGATCTCCTTGCTGTCCAAGGGACTCTCTAGAGTTTTCTCCAACTCCACAGTTCAAAGGCATCAATTCTTTGGTGCTCAGCTTGCTTTGTAATCCAACTCTCACATCCATACATGACTACTGGAAAAATCAAAGATTTGACAAGATAGACCTTTGTTGGCAAAGTAATGTCTCCACTTTTTAACATTCTGTCTAGGTTGGTTATAACTTTTCTTCCAAGGAATAAGAGTCTTTTAGTTTCATGGCTGCAATCACAATCTGCAGTGATTTTGGAGCCCCCAAAATAAAGTCACTCACTGTTTCCCCATCTATTTGCCATGAAGTGATGGGACCGGATGCCATGATCTTAGTGTTCTGAATGTTGAGTTTTAAGCCAACCTTTTCACTCTCCTCTTTGACTTTCATCAAGAGGCTGTTTAGTTCTTCTTTGCTTTCTGCCATAAGGGTGGTGTCATCTGCATATCTGAGGCATATCTGTGTAGAGAGGACCAATAATAAAGTCTTGAATGCATACACTGATTTTTGGCTACATCAGTATTACATTTGACCTAACAGAGAAAAATGGAAGATGATGAAGATACATTACAGTGAGCTAAGGAATGAATGGGAAGTGAAGATAGTGAGAGCAGGCTCAGCTTTTAATAAGCCTTTCGGGGAACAAAATGGGCAGCAATTCGAGGTGACAAAAGCAGAAAGAGACTGAGGGTCAGAGGCCTGTATACTGACAAATGTCAAAGTTATGAATCTGAGAAAGAATACAAGACACGCCTTGCTTGCAGAGGCATGTCAGACCTGCTCTGATAAAGGTAAAGGTTGATTGCAACTTCTGCATTATTTTCTAAATCATTTCCCTTACTATGTTTAAACAGTTCTGAAATAGGTCATGATCATTTCCTCTTTTTTGTTTAGTTGTCATTTACCTCTCAGAACATGAAAAAAATGGATCATGGTTCAAATACAAAATAAATCATTTTTAAAAATCCAAATCAATGGTGTCTGAAGTAATGAGCTTACATTTTATGCCAAAATTGGGGAGTATTATTAACTGTCAATTTATTTAAAGGATGAGGTCTAATCCTCATGTATGACATATATCACCTGTTTGTTTAAGTCTTCAGCTAATGGGTTTTGGGCTTCTTATATCTGTGGATTTGTAATACATAAACTCAGCTGGTTACAAGTTCCAGAGTAATGGATTTTAGTATCATTTAAGTGGATAAAAAACACTTGGAACCAGTTTATCAAATAGGATTAAGAGGTCTTTAAAAACATTACCCTACCTGAAACTGATGTAAAATTTGATCCATAATCTGTTTCACAATTTGGGGCTGCTGAAAAGACTTTTTGTCACTGAAAAATCTTCCTGCTAAAACAGTTAGGTGAGGAATTTAAGCTTACGGGCTGCATGATTCTTGATAATCAAATATAGTTGATGAAGTCCACTTGGCTTTATCTGTGGGTAGCTCAGGGTCTTGAGGTTGACAATAGCTTATAATAGTCATTTTTCTTCTGTACTTCTCTAGTGTGAACAGATATGTGTGTGTGTGGTGGTGTGTGTGTGTGTGTGTGTGTGTGTGTGTGTGTGTGTTTGCCACTCAGTCATGTTCGCCTCTTTGGGACTCCATGGACCATAGTCTGCCAGGCTCCTGTGTCCATGGAATTCTCCAGACAACTAGGTTACCATTTCCTTCTCCAGGGAATCATCCTGACCCAGGGATCAAGCCTGCATTGCAGGCAGATTCTTTACCACTGAGCCACAATGTCAACAGATAGATTTATTTTATTTCAGAAATGTTGAAGCTATAATAACTGAAGGGATTGCCATAGAAATAAGATGGGACCATCACTACATCAGGGGTGAGCAAAATATTTCAAAATATTTTAAAGTACTGGTGAAAACAGCCCAAGGCTCATAAAAATTCTTTTATGTTTTGATCCAGATATTTGTGTCAGTATATGATTAGATATTTTAAAAGGGGAACAATTGAATTCCATTTCAGGGTTAGACAATAGAGGATTAGTCTGATATGTATATGATTTCCTTTGCCAATGTGAATAGTAGCACACATACAATGTCAATCCAGAGTAAACCAAAGCAATGATGGCTTATTTGTATAACACATTCTTCATCGGGGTTATTTGTTCTTAGCAACAAATGATTGTATCAGCTGATACTGAATGTACCTTAAAAAGTGAATATTAGCATATAAAAAAAACAGCAGGAACTATATGCTTTTTCAAGATTTGATGAACGGGATCATGGTATTCTTGGGTCAATGGTAGTAACACATTGTATTTGGTAGGTATTTAGTATGGGTGCTGTTTACACTTGTAATCATATATTTCAGACTTTTGTTTTTTAAAGTTTGATTTGCTGATGAAACTCATCACTCACTGCCATGAGATGGCCCCCACTTACCAATGGCCAGAAACGGGAGAAAAAAATCATCATGTAATTACAATACTAACTGTAGAATACTTAATATTAGTTCAGTATCTAAAATGCTCAACTAACAATGATGGAAATATATGTCTTCTGAAAAGATTCACTTTCCTTGAAAAGATTTACTTTCCAGGCTTCCATGTTGGAGGAGATAACCATTATATTCTAATCTCTATTTCTTTCATGTGAGGTAATTTTTGTGTCAAATAGTACAAAACACGTTAAGTCCCTTTTGCAGATGTGTATCTTCCTGGCTCACACCCTTACGCAAATTCTGGAAACTTCAATTTAGTGGGCAATACATGTCTCCCCATTTGTAAGCACTTGCAGTTCAGTTGCTCAGACAGTCAGTTCAGTCGCTCAGTCGTGTCCGACTCTTTGTGTCCCCATGAATCGCAGCACGCCAGGCCTCCCTGTTCATCACCATTTCCCGGAGTTCACTCAGACTCACGTCCATCGAGTCCGTGATGCCATCCAGCCATCTCATCCTCTGTCATTCCCTTCTCCTCCTGCCCCCAATCCCTCCCAGTATCAGAGTCTTTTCCAATGAGTCAACTCTTCGCATGAGGTGGCCAAAGTACTAAAGTTTCAGCTTTAGCATCATTCCTTCCAAAGAAATCCCAGGGTTGACCTCCTTCAGAATGAACTGGTTGGATCTCCTTGCAGTCCAAGGGACTCTCAAGAGTCTTCACCAACACCACAGTTCAAAAGCATCAATTCTTCGGCGCTCAGCCTTCTTCACAGTCCAACTCTCATATCCATATGTGACCACAAGAAAAACCATAGCCTTGACTAGACAGAACTTAGTCGACAAAGTAATGTCTCTGCTTTTGAATATGCTATCTAGGTTGGTCATAACTTTCCTTCCAAGGAGTAAGCGTCTTTTAATTATGGCTGTAGTCACCATCTGCAGTGATTTTGGAGCCCAGAAAAATAAAGTCTGATACTGTTTCCACTGTTTCCCCAGCTATTTCCCATGAAGTGATAGGACCAGGTGCCATGATCTTAGTTTTCTGAATGTTGAGCTTTAAGCCAACTTTTTCACTCTTCTCTTTGACTTTCATCAGTAGGCTCTTTAGCTCCTCTTCAGTTTCTGCCATAAGGGTGGTGTCATCTGCATATCTGAGGTTATTGATATTTCTCCCAGCAATCTTGATTCCAGCTTGTGTTTCTTCCAGTCCAGCATTTCTCATGATGTACTCTGCATAGAAGTTAAATAAGCAGGGTGACAATATACAGCCTTGACGTACTCCTTTTCCTATTTGTAACCAGTCTGTTGTTCCATGTCCAGTTCTAACTGTTGCTTCCTGACCTGCATGCAGATTTCTCAAGAGGCAGGTCAAATAGTCTGTTATTCCCATCTCTAAGAACTTTCCACAGTTTGTGGTGATCCACATAATCAATAGAGTGTAAGCACTCTATTCCTTGGGAAGTAATAAGATTTTAATAACTGCAATCAGGAATACTGTAGTCTCTATATGACTGGACCCAAACGTACAACCTCACAGCCACTTTGGAGCATAACTCAGTATTTCTCTTCATTCTTCAAAATAATTTCCCAACATATTAGTAAGAATAAGAAGTTTTACTTTTGGACTTCCATGGTGTCCAGTGGTTAAGAATTGGCCTACCAATGCAGGGAAAAGCAGTTTGATCCCTATTCCAGGGAGATTCAAAATGCTATGGGGCAAATAAGCAAAAGCACCACAGCTACTGAACCCCACGTGCCTAGAGCCCGAGCTCCACAAGAGAAGCCACCGCCATGGGAAATCCACACACCAATCCTAGAGAAAGCCTGTGCAGAGCAACAAAGACATAGCACAGCCAAAAGTAAATATTTCAAAGTTTTTTAGAAGAAATTTTACGCTTTGCTTGAAAAGCAAGATAGTTCTTTTGCATCACATGTTATATAAAATCACCCAATAAATCCCACCTAGACATCTTTATTCCTCTTTCATCTTTATCTTTACTTCATTGTTATTCCATCATCCATGTATCACTATGTCTTCTCTACTTTTTTTCCTTGATCCTCTCCTTCTAGCTTCTACTCCTCTCTACCCACCATCTAAAACTGCATTGATCTATAGGATAACCACTAACTGTACATGGCCATTTAAATTTGTTTTATTAAATTAAATTAAGAATTCAGTTTCTTAGGTACACCAGCCACATTTTAAGTGCTCAGTAGCCTTGTGTGGCCAGTGGCTACCACATTGGAAAGAGCAGATAAAAAACATTCCTTTTATTGCAAAATTTTTTATTGGCCAGTGTGAATCTAAAGCAATTAAACTCAGATCCAAGCTCACTACTTCATTTTCAAAAAGAAAAAAAAATAGAAGAAGAAAGTGGAGAAAAGGAGCATGAGGAAGGAAAAAGAAGAATCCATGTTGCTCACGTACCCTTCTCTTGGTAGGACGCAGTTCAAGAGTTCCTCGATCCAGCAGGAACTTGATAGCAATTTAGTCCCAAATCTACTTTCTTCTCTTCTAGGAGAGAAAAGAGACCCATAAAGAGTGTAGGGAGGAAAAGTCTACAAGTTGCCTCTTCAATGAAACTAGGAGAGAGAATATTTGAAAACTCCAAATTGTATTTGTGAGCAAAAGCAAATAAAATCAGCAAAATCTGCAAGGAAAACTATAGAAGCATGACAGGTAAAAAAGAGAGGATAAAGGTGGACTCCCTGGGCCAGATCTCAAAATGAACAGCAAGCATTAATTTCTAGAGAGGAAAGCCCCCTCTCAAACAGGAGCTACTGCAGTAAGGCAGATTTCCAAAGGGGCACAATTACTGTGGTGCTACGACATAAGGTAATGCAAGTCCCCAGGGATCCTGGCAGTGGCAGATCTAAAAAAGCACCATCTTTCAAAGAGAGGACACTTTGGAAGAAAGGGCCTGTGCTCTTGGTAGCAGTGTTCAGTGAAGGGTTCATGGTCTCAGGCTAGGTCTAAAAGGCAGATGCATGGCTGCACAGGGGGATCATGTTTAATCAAATATTCCAACTCTTTAGCCCCACTTTCTTGGATAATTCCTACCTACATCTCAATTAAAGAGTCCTGATAATACCTTCTTGAAAAATTCAATTCATTCAAATCTGAGTAAAAACAGCAGTAACAAAATAAACCAGCGTCCTTCTTCAGGTTGAATTGTGTCTCCCAAAAAGATAAGTTGAAATGCTAACCGCTGCTGCTGCTAAGTCACTTCAGTCATATCCAACTCTGTGTGACCCCATAAATGGCAGCCCACCAGGCTCCCCCGTCCCTGGGATTCTCCAAGCAAGAACACTGGAGTGGGTTGCCATTTCCTTCTCCAATGCATGAAAGTGAAAAATGAAAGTGAAGTCACATAGTCATGTCCGACTCTTCGTGACCCCATGGACCGCAACCTACCAGGCTCCTCTGTCCATAGGATTTTCCAGGCAAGAGTACTGGAGTGGTGTGCCACTGCCTTCCCCAATGCTAACCGCTACTACCTCCAAATATGACCTTTCTGCAGATGTAATTAAGATGTTAAGATGAAGTTATGTTGGACTGAGGTGCACTCAATGCAATATGACTTGTGTCCTTATAAGAAGAGACACAGAGACATCAAAAGAGAATGCCCTGTGATGATGGAGGCAGTGACTGAAGTATTGCAGCTGTAAATCAAGAGATATTAAAGATTCCCAGCAAACCACTAAAAGCTAAGGATTCTTATCTACAGTTTCCAGAGGGAACATGGCCAATCTGATATTTTGGACTTCTAGTCTCCAGAACTAAGAGACAATAAACTCCTGTTATTTGAAGCCATCTACTTTGTGGTACTTTTCTATGGCAGCCCTAGAAAATTAATACAAGCTTCTCAAAGATGCTATAAAAACAGGGAATGCTTTATTCTGAAAGAAAATTCCCTAGTAAAAAATGTTGCCTCAAAAAAAATAATAAAATCACAACACAACCTTTCGATTAAAGAAGTATTCATAGCTATGAAGGAAAATGCAAGGGCTCAGGGAGACATGCCTGGAGAAGAGAAGCTGGATGCCTAGACACGTGGTGAAAAAGTGGAAAACTGATGAAACTGGGGGAAAATGGAAGAAAAAGAATTATTTTGGAAACAAAACTACAAGATCACAAGAGATAGTAAAACCAAAGAAAGCAAAGTAAGAGATGCATGTGAGAAAATTAAATGAAATTAAAATGAACAGAAATCAAGATATGAAAAAGACAGAGGAGAATATGATACGTAAAAGATAGAAAAAACATACAATATTCACAGAATTGTAACCCCAAAGAAAACCAAAACAATGGAAGAGAATGGATATTTTAAAATAATTCAAGAAAAGTTTCTTAAATAAATGGTGAAAGTCACTAAGTTGTGTCTGACTCTTTGTGACCCAATGGCCTATAACAGTCCATGGAATTCTCTGGGCCAGAATACTGGAGTGGGTAGCCATTCCCTTCTCTAGGGGAATCTTCCCAACCCAGGTCTCCCACATGGCACGTGGATTCTCTACCAGCTGAACCACAAGGGAAGCCCAAGAATGCTGGAGTGGGTAGCCTATCCCTTCTCCCGTAGATCTTCCCGACCCAGGAATTGAACCAGGGTCTCCTGCATTGCAGGCAAATTCTTTACCAAGTGAGCTATCAGGGAAGCCCTTAAAGAACTTGTATCTTCTACCCCCTAAAGAGGAAGAAATCACCAGAAAAGGGAAATGCTATAACACAGACTCGTCAATACTGAAACAGAACTTTAAAAATTACTAAGAAAAGGTTAAAGATAAAGAGTCTTTGGGCAGCAGGGAAAAGGTAATTTTAAGTGAAAGAAAACCAAGCTTATTTCAGACTTCCCTTGGCAATTTTCTACCCGAAGATAGTGAAGAAACACTTGCAGGGAAAGAAACTATGAGCCAAGCTTTTATACCTAGTCAGACTGTCCCTTAAGTATAAAGCTATAGAAAAACGTTATTTTTTTTCCCCAAACATATCTGTACAAACTCATAGAACATCATTCATACAAGCCTCTCTTAAGAATACAATTACTAGAAAAGACCCAACTAACTAAAATACGATAGGAAAATAGCGGAAAAGAGTAGTTGGTAACATTTTAATATACTTAAGATGCATTTAAGATAAAAAGAATTAAAGGATATAAAATAAAAAGATACATAGTATAATTTGAAAAAGTATAAGTAGCATTTTTAAAGGGAGAAAATGGTTTAAATAGACCAAGCTCACCATTGCTTTTCTCAGAAAAACTAAATATTAAATTATTTACAATGGGCACATCACATAAATTTGAAGACTTTGCCTCTGACTGTCTATCCAGATAAACTCTACTGGCCTGTGGAATGATGGAGTGACTTTCAGGCTGTTATGCTGGTCTTGATCTGTAGATAACTGCTAAACAAAATAAGTATTAAAATGGGGACAGTTTATGTATCAGAAATGGTACAATATGTCATTTATTGAATCTGCACCTCTCTGGTCCTGCAATAACTGGCTTCCTAATCTTAGTTCCTCCCCTATGCTCTCTTTTTCTCCTTTTCTATCTCTTTCCTCTCCCCTCCCTCTTCCCTCCCTCCTTCTTTCTCTTTCTTCTTTCTACATAAACCACTGCAAATTGACACTGTGTATATCAGCCTGAGGTCGGAATATTTCAAGTAAAACTACTCATACTGTGGTTGTATAAGTGGTCATCTAGGAAGACAATGCAATCTAAGTGATCACAGCAAAAACTGGCAAATAGAAAGGGAACGTATTAGAAGAGCTCACAGAATCTGAACAAAAGTAAAGAACCAGGCTACGGAGGATAAAAGTCAGCTCAGGGGAGCCTAAGATGCAGGAACTGATGAAAAGCCTTTCAGTTGCTACTCTTGAGGAGAATGAGCTCTAACTTTTGAAGCATTTTTTCACTTTGAACAGTTAAATTTATACTGCAAACTTAATGCTTTAGTTGCAAATTAAATTTTAAACTTTTCATTTTATATTGGAATATAGCTGATTAATAATGTTATGACAGTTTCAAGTACACAGCAAAATGCCTCAGCCATAGACATGTATCTGTTCTCCCCTAAATTCCTCTCCCATCCAGGCTGCTACATAACTTCGAGCAGAGTTCCCTGTGCTATAAAGGAGATTTTTATCAGTTATCCATTTTTTAGAATATAGCAATGTGTACATGTCAATTCCAATCTCCCTAAGCATTCTTGACGCTCTGCTTAAAAGTAAAATCCAATGGATTGCACGTTTTAACATTTTATTGTATCCAGTAGAAAAATATAGCAGGCCCACAGGGAAGAAAATTAACCAGAAAAAAAGTAAAATGAATTGAATTCAGAGTGACAAAAGCAGTGAACGTCCACTAGAAAAGCCATGATCTTTGTGCCTATGCTTGTAGGTTAGAAGAAGGGGTTCAAAACAAGTCATTCAAATCTCAGAGGTGTTAGAAAAGCTAAGAGGCAGAGAAGAACTGGAGAATACTCAAGAGTCAGAAGCAATTTATAGGAACTCTTTCTGCTCATCCCTTCCTCCTGTTCATACTCCTTCATCCCATGGAACTTATTCTGTACTCTTGCTTGTTCATATTTTTCTCCCTCTGGCATTGCTCCTGCTAAAGACATAAAACTGTTCTAGTTGTATCCACCTCTCTGGAATTCTGAGACAACCTTTCCTCGAAGAGAATGTGTGTGAAGTTTCCTACCTTCTCCATAGCACTAACTGAATTAGCAGTAGATGCCTATCAAAATCATTTCAGTACCCCTCTATCAAATCTGTGCCCACTGGATGGCTGCTTTGGAACTTTCAGCTCAAAGATCTGGTTTAAGATTATGAAAATGTATTTGATCTCCTTAAGTCAGGTCTGCTCCGAAGAACCACTGGTGATTGGGAAGATATTGCCTAACCCAGAAGCAGTTTGTCCAAGGCCAATAAGTTGGCAGCAGTTTTTCATGAGTTTTGCAATTGTGTACAAAGTTTTATTTTCTGATTTGATATTGTAAAGATTCCATCTGCAGTTTGGGGCAGTTTGGAATGCACTGGAAAAACATAGGGAATAATCATATCTTTCTTAGGTGGGTTTTTATTTTTGTTATGGTGCCATCTGGAATCAAAAACAAAACAAAAACAACAAAAAGCATGAGAACCACTACATAAGCCATCTGCTAGTGAAGGCCTTTGGCTATTTCTTTCCATATCTATTGCCAAGGGAGGTCCCCAAGACATTATAATTCCATGTTTAGGATTCCAAACCCCAGCCTTTTAAACAGCAGCAAAACAGCAGCAGTGGAAACACAATAACAGATACTTGTCATTTTTGTACATTTAAATATTTTTATGTTTATAAGAAGTTCATTTTAAGATAAACATGAAGATGAAAGAGCATAGTGGCATTTTAATCACCCTGAAGCAGGAAAAAAGATAACTATTTTCTGGCATGGAAACTTTCTACTTTTAGTAAGAGAAGAGTGAGAGCAGGCAGAGAACACTGTCAGCTCCACCAGGTTCAGCTCATTCTTGAAACCAAACAAAAATAGCCCCTCACAGCTCCCATTGTTCTGCAGCTGCTGGCTTTAAAACCTTGCTGTCTCCTTCCTTGTGACTAATCATCGTGGTTGCCTGGCTTCCTTTCTTGATTTCCTACCAGAAGTTGTGATGTGGCACAGGAAGAGAGGGCAACCCCCCAGCATTTCTTTCCAGGCCTTGTGAACACATCGTCCCGAAGCACTTGCCATTTTCTTCAGATCCTTGAATTTCTTGATCTGCCTGGACTCAGAGACTGTGTTTGTGAGCAGGTATGTATTAGCCATTTGATAAGGGAGCATATAAGTGGCTTCTTGTTTTAAAGAATTCAAAAGTTATGAATCTGGAATGTGTGCACAAGTCTTAGGCCTAAGGTATTTTCCTCTTGGAGAATCTCATTTTACTTCTTGCTCCTTTATTGAAAAGAGTCCCACATTACTGAAAATATACTCTGCTTCTGAGTTTAGCAATTACTGAGTCTCATAATGTGTATTAACAAAATCCTTTTTATTTAAAGTTGAATGTTAAACTTCTAGCAACTTAAATCTTCAGAACATCAACATGAACTACTAAGTGAGTTGTATAAACTCCATGTACTAAGGCCCAAGCACTCCTCCCATAGAAAAAAATTTTTAATTGAGAACGCTGCCTGGTGTATAGTAAACACTACATAAATGTTTGTGTTTATTATCAGAATTTATCAACTATTTTGCATATAAATCTAGTAAACTTAGTTATGTTTATCAGGAAATAAGAAAACGATGATCAAAGTATTTTTTAATGATGGCAAAAGGTAATAACAAAATGAGAATGTTGTGAAAATTTATATCTGGCATCTATCTATAATAATGAGACAGAAAATTAAAAAATACAGCTGCAGTAACTGACCCATTTAAACTGAAATACATTAGATTATTTTTAAAGACACTACCCCAGTGATTACAGCAACCCCCTTAAGTCATCAAGGGAAATACAAGTAGGTTTTTCTCTGTTCTAAGAATGCAATGCAAGGTAATAGAAATATAAATAAATAACCAATAAAGTTCAAAAGAGGCATACTGAAGCACTAAATGGGATTTTCATCAACTACCTTGGAAAATCTACTCAAATAGGGTGGCTTATTCATCAACAATTTTATTTTATTTATTTTATTTTTAAGTAACTCTAATCTCTGTATGTGTCTGTGTTGTTTTGGTTTTTTATTTTTTATTTTTTCTAGATGTTCAGGCTGGTTTTATTTATTTATTTATTTTTACTTTACTATATTGTATTGCTTTTGCCATACATTGACATGAATCTGCCACGGGTGTACATGTTCCCCATCCTGAACCCCCTCCCACCACCCTCCCCATTCCATCCCTCTGGGTCATCCCAGTGCACAAGCCCCCAAGCACCCTGTATCATGTATCAAACCTGGACTGGCGATCCATTTCACATATGATAAAATACATGTTTCAATGCCATTCTCCCAAATCATCCCACCCTCACCCTCTCCCAAAGAGTGCAAAAGACTGTACTATACATCTGTGTCTCTTTGTGGTCTCACATACAGGGTTATCGTTAACATCTTTCTAAATTCCATATATATGTATTAAGATAGTGTATTGGTATTTTTCTTTCTGGCTTACTTCACTCTGTATAATAGGCTCCAGTTTCATCTACCTCATTAGAACTGATTCAAATGTATTCTTTTTAATGACTGAGTAATATTCCATTGTATATATGTACCACAGCTTTCTTAGCCATTTGTCTGCTGATGAGAACAAATAATTTCACAATTTGTATGGAAATACAAAAAAAACTCGAATAGCCAAAGCAATGTTGAGAAAGAAGAATGGAACTGGAGGAATCAGCCTGCCTAACTTCAGGCTCTACTACAAAGCCACAGTCATCAAGACAGTATGGTGCTGGCACAAAAACAGAAATATAGATCAATGGAACAAAAGAGAAAGCCCAGAGATAAATCCAGGCACCTATGGACACCACAAAGAAGGCAAGAATATACAATGGAGAAAAGACAATCTCTTTAACAAGTGGTGCTGGGAAAACTGGTCAGCCACTTGTAGAAGAATGAAACTAGAACACTTTCTAACACCATACACAAAAATAAACTCAAAATGGATTAAAGATCTAAATGTAAGACCAGAAACTATAAAAATCATAGAGGAAAACATAAGCAAAACACTTACCAACATAAATCATAGCAGGATCCTCTGTGACCCACCTCCCAGAATATTTGAAATAAAAGCAAAAATAAATGAATTGGATCTAATTAAAATTAAAAGCCTCTGAACAACAAAGGAAACTATAAGCAAGGTGAATAGACAGCCTTCAGAATTAGAGAAAATAATAGCAAATGAAGCAACTGATAAAGAATTAATCCCAAAAATATACAAGCAACTCCTGCAGCTCAATTCATCAACAATTCTAGTTCTCAAGGTGGCCTTGCTAATTACTCCGATGCTGTAAAATTTGAAGAAAGTCCCCATCACACAGACTAATGCCATCTGTGGGCATGGCTTAAAGACTGAGGTGAACTCTGGTCCTCTTCCCAGGCTGAACCATGACTGGCTCCCTTTAGAAAAGAGCTGTACAATGGTTAGGAAGCCTCCAGCTTGCCTTTCGGAAGAATGCAGCCTTTTTGCTCAGAGTGAGTCATCAAGATCTATTTGCAACCGCCTAATTGGTGTGTATACTGGCATTGGTTCCCCAAGTTGGCCACGGCAGCCCCTCTCAGACTCATGATTCACAGAGTCCTTCAGTTCTCCTGCCCACTTGTGTTTGCTACAGGCTCTCTTGAGGTCACCACACATTTTTTCCTCCTCCATCATCAGAAAAACCACTCACTGCCACACTGTACCTCACACATCCAGTTTGTTTATTTACATGCCTTTGTTCCCAAAGTGGTCTCTCTCTTTTACTCTTCCCAGACAGTTACCAGGACATATGCTCCTAACTCAGTAGGTTTCAACTTGGGCCAGTTTTCTCTAAAAGCAATTTATAACTGTCATAACTTGGAGAGTGGTACTACCAGCAGGTGGTAGGTGGGCCAGAGTGCCACTAAACATCCTATAGCCACACGCCAGTCCTCCACCACAAAAGAGCTCCCAATCCAAAAAGCCAGCAGGGTCAAGATTGGGGAGACCCTGCAGTCTCACAGATCTTCAAGCCTGAGTTCAAATCTTACCTCCTCTGAAAATTTGCCTATCCTGTACTCTTCACTGGATAAGTGGGTAAACTTTCCCTACTCTTGTCCCTTTTAGTCCTTGATTCAATGTTCTTTCTTTGGGGTCCCATACTATAGCAAAATTGCCTTTGTATAAATCCTTTTCACCAGCTGACCAGAAGCTCCTGCTGAGCAGGAGGCAGGGGTGGGGGGGTGGTGAGGGGGAAGGAGTGTCTTTTTGTCCATTTATGACCAGCACTCAAACCAATATCAGGTTTATTGTATTTTTTTTCAGTGTTTGAATAATTGAGTGAAAAGGGAATGATTTTACTTTAACTTTTATGCCTTTGTTTTTCTAATTATTTGGCAGCATTAGAGACATCTTGCTGATCCTCTTGAGAATCTTTAAATATAGAGTAAGAAGTCCTCATCTTCTTACATTTCACTGTGTCTCTGTTCTCGAGTGTCTCAGCATCTTTGATGATAATCAAAGAGTATATTATAACAGTACATTGATTGCTAGCAGTGGATCCCATCTTTTCTGCTAATAATCTGCATTGGAAGTATTTTCTATTTAAGAGGACAATCACTGAAGTCACACTGCTTGTGTTTTAGTCTCTAAGTTGTGTCCAACTCTTCTGAGACCCCATGGACTGTAAACCACTAGGCCACTCTATACATGGGATTCTCCAGACAAAAATACTGGAGTAGGCTGCTATTTCCTTCTCCAGAAGTCACACTGTCTGTGTTCAAATCTGGGATCTGACACCTACCACCTATGTGACCTTGAACAAACTGCTTAAAATCTCTCAGCCTCAATTTTCTGTCTGATAAACTGTGGTGATTATAGCACAAAGCTCATAGATTTGTTATGATGATTAGCATTTGTAAAATGCTTAGAACAGCACCTGGCATCTAACAAAAGTTATACAAGTGGTTATTTAAAATGTAGGACAATCTGGTATCAACTCCTGCTGCTTTTCATGAATGCATCAAGCCAGGTAAATACATCTCATTCTAATATGTTACTGTGATCTGATACATTCCTCAGTAACATGCTAGAATGAGATGTATTACCTGGTTTCATACATTCCTAAAGAAATGCTGAGAGATAAGAACATTCACAATTTGCCCATTATATGTCCTGGTCAGACCAAAGCAACCCTTCAGAACTCATCAAGCTCTTCTGTGGGCAAGTGAAGGAAGGTCTTACCATCTCAACACAGATACAAAACCGCTGACCATCTATGGTTGCCAGTGCTGTTGCATTCTAATTTTTCTGCTTCAAACAGTGGCATTTTAATCATTCTGCCCATAGCAACTAATGTCCTTTAAATTAGCATTAAAAATTCATTCTTTTGGTTTATCCTTCCTGAATCAAGCTAATTAACTATCAGCTGAGAGCCCTTTAAATTATAATCTGAATATGTTACATTTTCTAATTTATAATGTCTCATCTAGGCAAATTGAAAATTCAAAAAGGAATGAATTAATTAACGTTAATTAAAGAGTACAGCATGGAACAAAGATGCCAGGTCAATCTTTGGAGTGTTCATAGAAAAACATTGTTGGGACTAAGTTGACCCTTTGCAGCATACAACTTCAGAGAAAAGACTTTGCTATGCTGAGTCTGTAAAGAAGGTGAAAAGGAAGCATAGCTCAGACTAGAAGGAGCACTAAAGACAGACAGCATATACCTGTACTTTATATATATTATAACGTAGTATTACATAATCTCTGTAATAAGAAGCCAAACAGCCTCTGATATTTTTTACCTTTTACCCAAAATTTCCTTTTATATCTTTAATCAATTTGGGAGAATGGCATTGAAACATGTATACTATCATGTAAGAAACGAAGTGCCAGTCTATGTTCAATACAGGATACAGGATGCATGGGGCTGGTGCACAGGATGATCCAGGGAGATGATATGGGGTGGGAGGTGGGAGGGGCTTCGGCATTGGGAGATCATGTACACCAGTGGCTGTTTCATGTCAATGTATGGAAAACAAATACGGTATTGTAATGTAGAATAAAGTATTAAAAAAAAGAATTAAAAAAAAGAAAATATTTTCCAAATGCCTCTGACATGCAAGGTTTCATTAGACACTGGGGGAATGCAAAAATAGGAGGGTCATCATCCACAGAACTTATAGAGGAGCACTATCCAATTTCTGTGATGATGAAGACATTCTCTATCTGCACCATGCAATACAGTTGCTGCATGTGCATATTCAGCACTGGAAGCATGGCTTGTGTGGTTGAGGAATTAAATTTTTAATTTAGTTTAATTTTAATTTTGATATAAAACACCACATGTGGCTACCATATTGGATATTTCAGGTCTAGAAGGTGAGAGATACTGCATACGGCTTATTTTTGTTCCTTAAAGATTTTGAAAGTTTGTTAGCCAACCTTTCTATCATGCCATGCCATTGAACTCTTCTCTTCTCTCTCTCTCTCTCTCTCTCTCTCTCTCTCTCTCTCTCTCTCAGGCATATGCTTGTCTGCACACACACACACCTCTTTGTTTTCTATTCATCAATATAAACTCATTGTCTTCAGGGTTGTAGTGATTATCTTGGAGAGACAAAGCATGTCAGAGTTTCTAGAATGAAGATGAGAAAACAGCTGCATAATAAACATTATAATTTTATAAGAAAATACTTATAAACAAACTGTAGGAAAGTAAATTGTAGGCAGAGTATGGGGGATACAAATGACTCTCAACAGAAACCAGTACTTGTTCCCAAGGGGGAGTATCAGAAGAGAGGCTCTATGAGATTTTTATGTTGAACTAATTGGTATTTGGATTTATACACTTTAAGAGGTACTACCTTAACTTTCAAACAGTTAAAACACATTGTTACTAGAGTGCTAAGGGCTCTTTTTACCCTTTAAGCTAGCATGCACATAACCATTATCTCAAGGGACTTCAGAAACTCACTGAGTGTTCCGGGGACCAGCTGCTGGTGGCCCCATGGTTCTCCACAGAGCTCACAGAGTTGCCAACATAATTACTATTCGTGTATAGTGGGCAATATAACTTGAATTTTATTGATACCTTAATATTCCTAAATGAAAACAAAGATGCTAGGAATATAGTTATGAAAAGACTGGTTTTGTTCATAGTGTAACAAACCAGTGTGAGTAAACAGAATACATTCAAAGTACAATAACAGTGGGACAAATATTTGAAAGTTTTCTTTTTCCCAAATTCAAATCTATAATTCAATAGGCATTTGAGGAGGAAGAGCCAATTCCATGAAGGTTGGTAAACTTAATTCATTTTTCAAGTCATTTTATACTCATCAAAAATGGATTTCAGATTTGATTATCCTTTTGAGTCATTAAATTATGCCCCTTTTTCACCCCATCTTTTTGTGCTTGACTTGAATAATACCAATATTGCCACCTATAGGTCAAAATGATTTTTTTTCCTTTTGGGGTGGGTTTTTTTGTTGGTTTTCTGGTTTTGGTTTTTGTGGGAGTTTTTTTTTTTTTGGTTTGTTTCTCAAGACCAAGATGAGGAAAAACTAAAACCCTCAGAGACTGGATTATTCTGGAGAGTTGAGTCTGACAACTTATGATCCAGGCCTTACCCAATTTTTTCCTTTTTAAAAAAAAAAGTAATTGAGGACAGAAAACTAATTTCTCAGCTACTGCACTGAAAATAATTAACATTTTATGATGACTAGGAAGGGTAATCATCAGTATGAATTATTCTTGTTTATTTGGTTCTAAGTAAATTCATCTCAGACTACTGCATCCTTTGCATATTTCACTCAATAGAATATTGTCTGGACCACCCATTCACTTCTCTTTGCCATCAATATATATTTCCCTTTGGCAGTTTCTACTCTTTCAGATGTTGGTCCCAGTTTCAGTAACTAGAAACCAAACAACAACCCTAGTTAGTGTTGTTAGCAAAATAAGGATAATTTGGGTGTGAGTTTGTGACTAAAGAAATTTTATTTTATGAATTTTGTGGCCCTAACTTTTTCTCCTGAGATCAGTTTTCATAACTTGCTTCTTGATACACAGCTATATTCCTAACAGGTGAGACTACTGAATAAGAGTTCACATAGGTGACTCATTAATTTCAATTATTTCTAAGACATTATGTCTAAGGTTGCTCCCATTAATTAGCTTTATTTTTATTTTCATATGTGATGATTATACTTGAAATAAAGTGTCAATTGTTAATAAAATATCTTTATGATGTTAAAAGTATTTGAAAATCTGTTACCTTCACTAAGACTTCCAGCACCAGTTTCAGTATGCCATGTAACAGTTACTAAAAATGTTATATTAGCAAAATATATTATTCTGAGCAAGAATTAATGAACTTTAATCAACCATGTAGTATACAGAACATTATTTTTTAGTTTTTAATGCACTGCCCTCATAGATAAGTCATATTTGGAAGGCTTTTAAGAACTAAATAACTCCCAATCTTTTAACTTAGAAGTACCATATTTAGGTGATTTGGGTAAAGCCTTGGGCAATATTTCAACACTTCAGAGATATTCGAAGTAGATGTTGTACTCTGTCTTCTACTACTGTGGACTTTAACATTCATCAATAGCATTCTAATTTATAACCTTTCTGGGGAAAAAAGTTCCAGATAGACATCCATGATCTATTTTGGAAAAACTGCTTATTATATTCCTATATCAAATATTTCATTTTTATTATACTTAAAGAAAATTTCAGATACACAACTCATAAATTAAAATTAGTTAAACTGGAAGAACTGCTGAGAAAGTACACTATCCGGTCTATCATGAAAAGACTGCTATACAGTGTTTCTCCAGAAACCCTGTGAAGAAGAAAATTCCAGAGTATTTGGGAACACTCACTGAATTTGGGAAGCACCTCATAACAGGCTTCTCTCATAGCTCAGTTGGTAAAGAATCCACCTGCAATGCAGGAGACCCTGGTTTGATTACTGGGTCAGGAAGATGGGCTGGAGAAGGCATAAGCTACCCACTCCAATATTCTTGGGTTTCATTTGTGGCTCATCTGGTAAAGAATCTGCCTGCAATGCAGGAGACCTAGGTTTGATCCCTGGGTTGGGAAGATTCCCTGGAGAAGGAAAAGGCTACCCACTGCAGTGTTCTGGCCTGGAGAATTCCATGGACTATATAGTCCAAGGGGTTGCAAAGAGTCAGACATGACTGAGTGACTTTCACTTCATATTATAACCCCTTCTTAGATATTAAAAATTTACTTTACAGTATTAAATACTAACAATGACACAATGTATATGACAGTTTCTGACCTAAATTTACTGAACCTTGGAATCCACTATATTTGATTACATATTCTGGTCAGCACTGGGCTACTCACAGATACTTGCTTCTCTCCTTTTTCAAGGCCACGGTAGATTTCAACTTCTTTACTTCTTTTAAAATCCGAAATCATAGAATCATCTGTATCTGTCCAGGTAAGTGCTACAATCATCACCAGTGTCATTTCTGGGCATAGCTTTAAGGGCCAGGGTAGAATCTGCCACACCCCTTTCCCTGCAAGCATATGTCACGGTGGAATCCGGGCCAGCCTGTGTCAAGGAAAGACTATAAGCCCCCTGCTACCTACAAGAGGTGGAGAGTGAGCAAGAAATACCTTTTGTCAGGGTTTAAGCCTTTGAGATCTGAGAAATCTGAGGGCTGTTTGTTATGGTTGTATAATTTAGCTCATTCTGAATGATACATCGGACTGTGCAGCCAAAAACTTTAAAGCATCAAATGATTTTTAAGATTCCCAAGACGAACCATAGCTCCAGAAATGAATTTTAATGAAATTCTATAGTAGCTTTGCCTTCTTTAAAAATCTTAGATATTTCAATAAAGGAAAGTGAATGCACTAAAAATGTTCATTTAGTAAAACTGTGATCAGACCAGATGACCTCAGTTCATAGTTGGACTACAATCTCTGAAACTCTTGCAAGCACAAAACAGAGTTTAGTAATTATCCACTCTATTGGCTTACCTCCCCAACAGCATTTCTTTCTGCATACTATTTCTACCAAAGCAACTTCATATCATTCCTGCTTCTCCCATTGGATTAAAAATTCCTACAGTATAAGCCAACCTAAGAACTTGATGAAGAGGCTGACTTAAAGTTGTTATTGTTTTTCCTGAAACTACTTTCCCTGTTTGCTTTCTGAACATTAATAAAAAAGACTAAATTAGAAAAAAAAATATGGTGTTCCAGTCCCAAATAGATTTCAAATTTTAAATAAGCTAGAAATAAAAGAACTTTTTAAATTGCAGACTGAAGGAGGGACAATCGATATTATGTATAAGGATATAAAACAGCTCCCTTTTCCTGCCAGGAAGCAGGTTTCTAAATAAAGAAAATTTAACAATACCAGTTTACACTTAGGTTTGATACTGACCTTTTCTAAAACGATTATAGAGAAAACTCAACATGAAATAATCTCTCAGTTGTGAGAAACACATTTCTGTGGACTTTTAAGCTACATTAGTCTTTAGTCCCTGTTCTTTTTCCCCTAAGAATCCTGGAAAAACTAAACCACTGACATAGTTTAGATCTAACTAAAAAGAATAAGAGCTTATTTTCTGCTAAAGTAGTAAAGTGTTCCCTTGATTTTTCAGCTTCTCAGTAGAAATAATTTCTTTATCTTCTAGAATTTGCTTATTTCTTCATTTAATTGCCACATAGTGAGCATTCACTATGGACTAGTTTCTGGGTATCACAAAGAAAGCAGTCAAAAAATCTCTTCTGCCTTTGAATCAAATTCAAAATCTTGAACTTGACTCTCTAATACAGTAACCACTAATTGTGTGTAACCATTTAAATTAAGTTAATTAAAATAAAAATTTACTCAGTCACATTAAAACCTATTTGAAGTGTTCAGTAACCACATATAGTTAGTGGCTACACATTAGACATTATAGATCCACCATCACACAAGGCTCTATGGAACACTGTCAATCTGGAACATTAACCTCATCATAGAAAATTCTATTAGATAGTATACGGTCTAAATTAAAAACTGACATGTTTGTAAATAATAGTATAGTGATGACAGTCCCACATGAGAAGCACATAGTGTCAGGCATATATAACTTTAATGGGGAGAGTAGAGAAATACAAAGACGATGATTAGGTAGAAAACAGCCAGTATAAAAGAAGGGTCATTTGAGACAGAAATGTCAACATGTTTTAAAGCTCATGTATTTGACATAATATGTATTTTGGAACTAGGAGGAAATTTAACATGTCTAGAATGTAGTACGGACATAGGGGGACAGTATGAGATGAAGCTGTAAGCTTTATCCCAGGTCAGACCTTGAAGGGTTTGTGTGTTGTATTAAAAGTTATCAACATGAATTTCAAGGAAAGTCAAAACATATTTTAAGCAGAAGTATAGTATGGTCATATACTTCTTTAGAAATATAATTTAGAATCTCCCAAAGATGAATTAGTAAATTGAGGCCAACTTCTAAATCAAATATGTGGAAATGACAGAAAAGAGAAGACCAAACAAAACAAAACCAAAATGCTAGATTTTTTTTAAAATATATATACAGTTGTGTGAAATAAAATTTAAAAAAAAAGAAAAAAATTAGCATGATTGAAGCCATTGGTCTATATGGCTTCATATTCATAAGTGCTCCAAGTCAGGTAAGGACCACACCTAGATTTACTGCCTGAAGCTCAAGATGAGTAAAAATATCAAGCTAATTTTTGAGTAGATTTTAAATACTCCTAATATCATGCAGGAAATAAATAACCAAAACAAATGGAATAATAACTTTGAATTTCTAAAGGAAAATAACTATCAACTTAGAATCACAAACCCAGTTATACTGTCATTTAAAACTCAAGGCAGTACAACTCAGCAGTTGATCACTGAGCTCACGGGCAGATGAAAACTCAACTAGCCTCATGAATTAATGTAAATTACAGGATACATTGATCACCAACACTTTGTGCACACCTGAAGTCCTAGAGTCTTCCCAAAGCTATGCTAAAAAAAAAAAATCAAGGAAAATAAAGATATTTTCAGATATTAAAATGAATTAAGAGATTTACCACCTGTAGTCCCTTATTAAAAAATTGATTAAGAGATGCACTTAAGTAAAAAACAAGCATCAAAACCAGAGGGAAATTGTAATATATAAGAAACAATGTTGTCCACAGAAATTTAAAAATAGCTTAGTAAGAGTAACTATTAATTGGAAAAATAAATTGTAAAAAAGCTGTAAAACTTATTTTATTAACTTTAAAAGCATAATATCCAATATTTCATGTTAAAAATAAAATTAAGGACTTCTAGTTTTGGTCTGGCATGTAAAGAGCTTAGAAGTCATCACACAACCCTAACAACAATCAAAAAACTGAAACATTTCAAAATCAACAAGTTCTCTTAGATCCATCAGAAAACTGAGGTCAAAGGGAAAACCAATGCACCAAAAACTGGAGAGACACAAGTTCACAACTTGAAGGTTCATATGTAAGGGATTTACTATACAAAAAAACGTATCACTTTCCCATTTGCCACCAATGTGAAATTAAAAATACAACAGCACTTACCATTCAAAAAAATGAAATACTTAGATATGAGTCTAACAAAATATGTACAAGCTCTATATGAGTAAAACTATGAAACTTTTATAAAAGAAATTAGAGGAACAAAATAAGTGGAAAGATATATCATGCTCATGGATAAAAAGACAACATTGTCAAGATGTCAGTTGTCTTAATTAAAAAAAAAATGCAATGCAATTCCAATCAAAATCCATTATGTTATGGATATCAACAAACTAACTCCAAAATTTATATGGAGAGTCAAAACGTCCATAATAACCAACATAACATTAAAGAAGAAGAGCAAGGTTCGAGGACTGACACTTTCCAACTTAATAAGAGACTTATAAAGCAGAACGAGTCCAGGTAGCACGGTGCCCTGGAAGAATAGACAGATCAGGGGAACAGAATACAGAGTCCAGAATCAGAGCCACACAATTTGGTCAAGTCATGTTGACAAAGGAGCAGAGGCAATACAGTGGAGAAGGTCTAACCTTTCCAGCAAATGCTGGAGAAACAGCTGGATGCCCACATGCAAGAAAAAAAGATGAAACTCATCAGGAGAGAGACACGGACGTCATATCTTTCTAACTCACAGAATTAAGTGTAAAATACAAAATCATCAAAATAACATAAAAGATCTAGATAGCATTACATTTGGCAATGACTTTTTAGAAACAACACTAAAGGCACAATTTCTGAAAGAAATAATTGGTAAGCTAAATGTCATTGAAACATACATGTATATGTATAACTGAATCATTCTGTTGTACACTTGAAATAACACCACAACATTGTTAATCAACTCTACAACAATATATAATCAATATTTTTTTATAAAATCACTCCTGCTCCATGAAATATACTGTAAAAAGAATGAAAAGACAGCGACAGACTTGGAGGAAATATTTGCAAAAGACATATCTGATAAAGAATTTGTAACCAAACTATAAAAAGAACTCATACATCTCAGTAATAAGAAAAAAAAAATCCTGACCAAAGAATGGGCCAAAGACACCAAAAAAGATAAACAGATGCCAAATAACTTGAAAAGAAGCTCAGCCTCGTATGTCATTGTGGAATTGCAAACTGAAACAATAATGAGATACCACTACATACCTGTTAGAATGGTCAAAATCCAAAGCACTGGAGACACCAAGAGCTGACAAGGATGTGGAACAGGAGGCACGCTCAGGCATCATTGGTGTGATGGCGGCACAGCCACTTTAAAGTTCTAAAGACTATGTTACCTGGGACAGTGTGACCGTGGTAGAGTGACAGATGAGGAAAACTGGTGTATATAGCAAACCCAGGAATATAACCACATGAATAAGAAAACCTGATGTATGACCAAGAAGGCAATAATCAATAAGGAGAGGATAAGCTATTTAATAAGTGGTGATAAGGCAACTGATTGTCCATATGAAAAACAAAATAAGACCAGATCATTACACAATATACTAAATTTAATTCTATTTGTCCTTGTAAATGTACTTTAAGATAACAAGTAAATTTCTTAATCAAGACACAAAAGTACAAATTCAAGAATTTAAGATTAATAATCACATTAAAATGATAAACACATAAAGCAGAGGCTGTTATAAACAAAGTTAGAAGACAAAACAGACTGTGAAAAGATTCTTGCAATGCATGTAACTGGCAAAAGATGAGAATTCCTGTAGCTCCTACAAAGAAAAGAATTTCTACAAACTTCACTCATCTGGTGAGAAAAATAGCAAAGAATATAAATAGGCTCTTTACAGAAGATAAAGCCCAAATTTCCAATAAAGAAATGCAAATATAACAGTTTCAAAATTTTTCAAGCAAGACCATTCTGAGATATTGAGATATCTGAAGAAATAAATTTGTTTAGCCACACTGGAAAATAAATCTTCACTTAATTTGTTGCAAGTGTGCTTACCTTCAGTCCAGCAATAACACTCAAAATCTTAAAGAAACTCATATATATAGGCAAGGAATATGCACAACAGTGTTCATTATGAGATTATCTATAATAGCAAATGTTTTAAAACAATTAAATGCCCATTATGGTGGATAAATATATGATAGTATATTCATAAAATGATATCCAAGGGAATTCTGTATGTCCAATCAACAAAATGAATGTTGTCATAAAGAACACATACTAGGTTGGTGTGAACGTAATTGCAGGTTAGATAGTGAATTTTAAATCATTATAACTAGGCTCATCTTTATCAATCAAAATAGGACCCATTACAATCAACGCATTTTTGTCAATGAGAAATGTTTATTTATTCCTGTAGTGTAAAAATCCATGCTTCGGGATTTGACAGACTCTTAGAATGCATTTTCTGCATCCTGTTGGTCGTGGAAGTGCTTTGCTTACAAAAAGTGGAGACGCTTGAAGAAGTGGTAGTCAGTTGGCAAGACATAAGGTGAATATGGTGGATGAGGCAAAATGTCATAGCCCAAACTGTTCAACTTTTGAAGCTTTGGCTGTGCCAAGGGCAGTCAGGTGTTGTGGAGAAGAACTGGGCCCATTTTGTTGGCCAATGCTGGCTGCAGGCATTGCAGTGTTCACTGCATCTCATTGATTTGCTGAGCATACTTCGCAGATGTAATGGTTTTGCCAGGATGCAGAAAGCTATACTGGATCAGACGGTCAGCAGATCACCCAGTAGTAGCCATGACCTTTTTGATACAAGTTAGGTTTTGAGAGCTTCTCAGTCCAACCACTGAACTAGTCATTGATAGCTGTTTGTAAAATCCACTTATCATCATAAACCAACTAAGAAATGGCTTGTTGTGTAGAATAAGAAAAGACGACGTTTAAAATGACCTTTTTTTAAAAAAATCTGCAGTCAGTTCATGAGGCAATCACTCACTGAGCTTTTTCACCCTTCCAATTTGCTTCAAATGCTGAATGACCATAGAATGGTCAGTGTTGAGTTTGGGGGCAACTTCTTGTGTAGTTGTAGGAACATCAGCTTCAGTGATTGCTCTCCGTTGGTCACTGTCAACTTCCAATGGTGGCCTCATCTTCAAGGCTCTCATCTCCTTTGTAAAACTTCTTGAACAACCACTGCACTATACGTTCCTTAGCAGTTCCTAGGCCAAACGCATTGTTGCGAGTTATCTCTGCTATTTAATTACCCATTCTGAACTCGAAAAAGAAAATTGCTCAGGTTTGCTTTTTGTCTAACATCACTTACATAGTCTAAAATACACATAAAATAAACAGTAATAAGTCACTAGAGGAAAAAATCATAAAGGGAGGAATGTTCATTGAAATGATGTATAACACAACCACATTTAAGAATATATTCCAATATCAAAGGCAGATTTCAACAATGCAAAAATTGCAATTACTTTTGCACCAACCTAATAAAACTGTCCCTTGGCAGCTAGAACTGAGACGATAAATAATGAGATATCAATAGTAAGTCAATAAAACCCTCAAACTTGCTGATAACATCTGCACTTGTGGTATTTGGAATGTGCTTTTCCAAGGGCACCTGTCAACATGTCAGAAAGAATAAAGTAAATGTCAGGTCAGCTTCTGGATCTCTGGTATAAATGCTCCAGATTAAGGCATGATTGCTAATTTAAGAGTTTAGTTCTTGCATTGCCTTCTTTAAACCTTGACTTTATTGTTTATTTAAAGTTCCAACTCATTATGTCCCTTATGCCACCAAATGTCTTTTTTCTTAATACAATTAAGCATAAACAATATAACTCCTATTCACTGAATTACTGCCCTATAAGACTTTGTTGGTCCTATTGTTGATTCTAACACTGGAGTAAGGAAGTGCACTCATGAAGGAATATAAAAGACTTTGTTCCCCTTATAGTTGCTTCTTTGCCTGGGAGAGGATTTACATCACACAGCTGACTTGCATTCATTCCTAAATTTAAACACAGATAAGCGGTGTGTGTGTGTGTGTGTGTGTGTGTGTGTGTGTGTGTGTGCCTAAAAGAAAATAGCTCGTTTTCTTTCCATTGGGAATAAATAATCTTAAAACTATACCCAAGAACATTAACTACAATAATCGCAGTTATTCCCTTTTTCTTTCTTTCTCATTCAGGCTTTCTCTCTCTCTGTCTTTGTCTCTGTCTCTCTTTAGTGCTGTCAACCTCCTGTTCTGACTTTGTTAAATTAGCATCTTCTGAGTGGAGATGGAGTGCCACATGGTGACCTGTGGTTCAACAGCAAACCACAAGAGAAATTAAAATAGTTGAAGCACCTGCTTAGTTGCTCAGTCATGTCCGACCTTTTGCAACCCCCTGGACTGTAGTGCACCAGGCTCCTCTGTCCATGTGGATTCTCCAGGCAAGAATACTGGAGTGGGTTGCATGCCCTCCTGCAGGGATCTTCCCAACCCAGGGATCGAACCCCAGTCTCCTGCATTGTAGGTGGATTCTTTACCATCTGAGGAGCCACCAGAGAAGTACAAGAATACTAGAATGGTTAGCCTATCCCTTCTCCAGAAGATCTTCCCGACCCAGGAATTGAACTGGGGTCTCCTGCATTTCAGGCAGATTCCTTACCAGCTGAGCTACCCAGCTGAAGCCCAGAAGTATGTTAATCACAGGTTCTGGAGGAGGGAGGTCAAGGCAGAGTGCAAACAAAAAGAGGCAAGACCTGAAGCACAAGCCTATATTAGGGTACATGGGTGCAGTGTTTTGGGATCCCCAGGCTGGGACCAGACTGCTCAATTTAAATAAAAATAGTGGAGTTTTGGTAAGCCACAAATGAGTGAGGTCTTATAAGGGGCCCATGAGGAATACAGACACTGAGAGGCTTTGGAGATTGTTGATCACAAGGACTGTTACAGGAGTCATGTTAGGAACTAACATCTGCTCATGACTGTGAGCTGTTCTAGGGCGTGTTCTTGCATGAGGGATGAGTGTCAGCTTAAAGTCCCTGCAGGCTAGAGCCAGGTCATATAGCCCCAACCTAACTACAACAGAGGCTGTGGAATATGGCCTTTCTATGTATCAAAGAAAAGGAAGGACTGCTGAACATCTAGCAAGCCTCTGATACTCTAACTTCTGATGATACTAGTAAGTAATTACCTACTCACTGGTACTCACTGGTTCCTGATAAATTGGCCAGAAATCTCATTACTTCTATTCTGCAAAACTCTAGGAGCTCAGCTGGGTTAAGTCTAAGGCTAACTATATCTAGTAGTTAGCTGCCTGAAGGTTCAGCTAACCCCGGATTCTGAGACCAGTCCTGTCTCCTTTCAAGTCAATTTTAGGAATTTAGGTCACCAATTAAGTTCTCAGCAAGAAGTTTTGTGTTCTCTTACTACAGCTGGGATTCTGTGCCTGTTTAAAATCGTGGATCCAGGAGACAGAGTGCCTGTTTGCATTCTGGATTGCTACGTATGCACTTTGTAAAAGTTGTCTCAATTCCATTCTCTGTAAAATAGGAATGATATACTTAACTCCCTAAAAAGCCTGTGAGAAATAGGTTTCAGAACCTGTGAAAAGCACCAAGCACAGCATCTAGTTTCTAAGCCATTATTATTAACACTATCATCAATATTTACCAATGTAAATTATATAGTAATTGAGTCCTTAACCTATTTTCCAGAAATATGAATGATTATCTGTCTTTGGGTATGTCCAGGGAAAGGCACTCTCTATCTTTGGGAGTTGGGATAGAATAGGGAGACAGTTCAGAAATTGAGACCATGAAAAAAGCTGAGTGAACAGGGCCCCAAAATGAGAAATCTTGAGCTCCCTCATCTAAAAGCCAATGAACAAGAGTGAGTCAAAAGAAAAGGTGGGTCAGAATTGAACAGAATCAAGAGAAAGGCAATTTGCCACCAAGCTGGGTCAATTACCCAAAGATGTCCAGGCACCATGATCCTGCTCCAGTAGTCTGAATAGGTAGAACCCACTCAGGGGGAAGGAAGGAGGGAGAGCAGCTGGTAGGAGGAACAACAAGAACAGAAATAAAATACCTGTTCAGAATTAGAAAAATTTCACTGAGGCTGCCTTTTATCCATATTTAACTTGCTACAGCTTTCTTCTGAAAATCTTTAACTTCACCTGTTATTTCATTTCCCCAAGAATGAGGGCCTGCCTCATTCTGATCAGTAATCTGTGTCTCCTCTTTGGTCTCTAAGATTACCGCCCTCTAAAACTGCCACATCTCCCTGGACCTAGATCTGTTCAAATTCTAGATCTGGTCCCAATCATCCACCGGCTCACCTATTTGATTATGGACAAAAATGTATTTTTAACATCTACTTTCTGGCCCTTGAAAATTCTATTGATTTATCAGTTTCAGGATCTAGATAGTCCTGCCATAGGTCAAGTCCTGATCCTACCTCTGCTCATGTCTGGGAAAGCCTCTCTCTAAGGAAGACTATATTAAAGTTAATCTTCAAAGTGAAACTAAAAGTGTTAGTCATTCAGTCATGTCTGACTCATTGCAACCCCATGGACTGAAGCCCACCAGGCTCCTCTGTCCAAGGAATTCTTTAGGCAAGAATACTGGAATGGGCAGCCATTCCCTTCTTCAGGGGATCTTCCTGACTTAGAGATGGAACCTGTGTTTCCTGCATTGCAGGCAGATTCTTTACAGTCTGAGCCACTGTGAAAGTCCTTAATTCAAGTTATATCAATAACTCAGTTAATAGGAAAACTTTTCTCTTATTGAAGTTTACTAGATTTGTTTTAAATTTGGACTGGTGTTTTATTTTTCATTCTATAGCATCTCCAAAAATAAATACCAGCATTTCTTCATTAAATAAGTCTTTGCATCACTTGTTTTCATATTTTGAATCAGTAGCTTTCAAATTAGCTCTGGGTTCCCTGTGTAACCATTTCACATGTTCATTGCTTACATCCCAAGCAAAAACTGTTTTCTCTAACCAGGCAGCCTGGTGATATGCCACTTGAAAGAAAACATTACTGTTTGAAGCATTATGAGCAACTGTGATTGGTTTTAAAGAACTCTTTCTATACATTTCTAGCACGACTCACAGAAAGAATTATGTTTTCTCCTTGTCTCCAGGTTAAAACACTTACTTCCTTCAGGTTGTGGGGACAAGGAAGGGGGCTCTCTGCTGAGCAAGTTCCTTCTTTCAGTAATACTTGCTTGATCAAGATTTCTAATCCCATTTCCTCTTTGAAATAGTTTACTAAACCTCTTAATCTACCTAATTACAGACTAGATAAACTTGCTTTGGTAAAAGCTACCTATGCCTTTGTACATAACATAGCATGTCTTTCTCCTCCAAATCCCTGCTTATAAGATCTGAATCTCTCCTTGTGTTACAGTTTAACAGCCTCTAACATGAAAGTGCATTTTCAGGATACTGAATATAAATAAGACTAAAAATATATTCCAAATGAATTTAGATTACACTGAAATCTAAAATTCTCCATAAAGAATAGTGAAATGCAGGAGAAATTTTGAACTTTCAGATTTCTTCAAAAATGAATGTAATTAATACCATAATTAATTTTCCTTGGCTTGGATTTTTGATGCTATGTTTTTACTACTGGAACACATTGCAATTATTTTTGAATCATAATTTTTTATTTAGAAGTTGAAGATATAGAATTCTTAGATTTGACAATAACATTTGTTTTAGGCTGCAACCCACTCCAGTACTCTTGCCTGGATAATCCCATGGATGGAGGAGTGTTGTAGGCTACAGTCCATGGGGTCGCAAAGAGTCAGACACGGCTGAGCGACTTCACTTCACTTTAGACTTCCATACAGTTACTATTCTTTAGCAAAGAATAAGCTATATTCATCTTATATTAAAGTTAAGTCGTACTTACTTTACTCTTCTAATGGAGAAAAGCACCATGAGTGTATTTAAATTAGTATCTTTGCCTTTAAATAAAGTAAATATAATTGTATTTATGCATACACATATTGATGATAGAAGTATAAATCAGTATTACCTCCAAAGAGAGGAATTTGGCATTATATATCAAGATTAAAAATCCCCACATCCTTTGAGCCTGAAATTTCATTTTCAGGAATTTTCCTTAAATATAGACTGGTTCATGGATTAATTAATGTATGTACCAGGATGTTCATGGCAGCAGAGCTTGTAATAGGAAAAGACTGGACACAACTTAAAGGTCTATCGATACGAAACTTGCTAAATAAATTTTGTTAAGTACATGCAGTAGAATAAAATATAAAAGCTAATGTATTCATTCATTAAACAAATTTAAGTATTTATCATGTGTCTACTATATTCCAGGCACTCTCTCCTAGGCACTGGAGATGCATACAGAAAAAAAAAAAAAAAAAAAAAAAAAAAAAACATTTGCTCTTACGTAGTTAATATTCTAGTTGGGTTTCAGAAGCAATAAACAAATAAATAATGATGATTAGTTTGTTTTGGAGAAAAGTATAAGGAAGATAGGAGTGTGTGGTGTTGAGTTATTGTAAAATGAAATGATATCTTAAGCAGAAATAGATGTTACCTGGAACTCTCTTGCTTTTTCGATGATCCAGCGGATGTTGGCAATTTGATCCTTGGTACCTCTCCTTTTCTAAAACCAGCTTGAACATCTGGAAGTTCACAGTTCACGTATTGCTGAAGCCTGGCTTGGAGAATTTTGAGCATTACTTTACTAGCATGTGAGATGAGTGCAATTGTGCGGTAGTTTGAGCATTCTTTGGCATTGCCTTTCTTTGGGAATGGAATGAAAACTGACCTTTTCCAGTCCTGCGGCCACTGCTGAGTTTTCCAAATTTGCTGGCATATTGAGTGCAGCACTTTCACAGCATCATCTTTCAGGATTTGAAATAGCCCAACTGGAATTCCATCACTTCCACTAGCTTTGTCCATAGTGATGCTTCCTAAGGCCCACTTAACTTCACATTCCAGGGTGTCTGGCTCTAAGTGAGTGATCACACCGTCGTGGTTATCTTGGTCTTGAAGATCTTTTTGTACAGTTCTTCTGTGTATTCTTTCCACCTCTTCTTAATATCTTCTGCTTCTGTTAGGTCCATATAATTTCTGTCCTTTATCGAGCCCATCTTTGCATGAAACATTCCCTTGGTGTCTCTAATTTTCGAAGAGACCTCTAGTCTTTCCAAAGAATTGATGCTTTTGAACTGTGGTGTTGGAGAAGACTCTTGAGAGTCCCTTGGACTGAAAGGAGATCCAACCAGTCCATTCTGAAGGAGATCAGCCCTGGGATTTCTTTGGAAGGAATGAAGCTAAAGCTGAAATTCCAGTACTTTAGCCACCTCATGTGAAAAGTTGACTCACTGGAAAAGACTCTGATGCTGGGAGGGATTGGGGGCAGGAGGAGAAGGGGATGAGTGAGGATGAGATGGCAGGATGGCATCACTGACTCAATGAACGTGAGTCTGAGTGAACTCCAGTAGTTGGTGATGGACAGGGAGGCCTGGCATGCTGCGATTCATGGGGTCGCAGAGTCGGACACAACTGAGCGACTGAACTGAACTGAAAGCTGATTATTAATTTACCAAGAATACTAGTCTCTGGGTAAAATATAAGCAAAATCTCCTGTGGACTTCTCTGGTGCTAACCACTTAACACCTTAATATTAAGATTTCCCCCATTGCAAAGCTTGTGTACTGCACAATGGCACTGAACTGCAGGGCTGAGGAGTTTCTGAAATACTCTCAGGTCCAGGAGCCAAGCTGCAGCTGTCAGGACTGAGTCTACCTACACAAAGGGGCACCTTGTCTTCATTAGCAGATGGCACCACAGCAGCTAATGGCAGGCCTGTTCATCTGATTCAACATATCTAACCAGATGCTTCTCCCTTTGAGTCTAAAGTTTAGACTTCAGCCTAGAAACATTCTCAACAACCTAGCTATCCAGTCATGAACAACTATGTAATTTCCAAAGTATTCCGAGCTTGATTTCAAGCTGCTGCCAACTAAAGAGTGTCTCTAGCCATCGGCTCTACAAGGACTGAGTCGTTAGCCGCTGCAGTTACTAACCTTTAACACACTGGGACAGGAGTCTAGGGAGGAGACCAGGAATGAGGCTTTCTGTACTCCGGGAAAACTGACAGAACAGGCCTTCAAACAGTTAGATTTTTCAGGAGAAACATCTTTATGAACCCAAACTCCTGCATCTTCCTGTACATAGAAAAACACTAAAATCATTAAGACTTCTTTTCCTCGTGACTAGCAGCAACTTTCTGCTGAAACACAAGTCTGATTACACGTGCGCCCCTCACCACAGCCACATGTATACTGACTGTCCCCCTTACCTCTTTGAACCAGTTCCTCAGAGCCATCTGAGAGGCTGGATCTGGGACTGTAGTCCTCAATAAGTCCTCCAATAAAACTAAAACTCATAGCTGTCACATTGTGCATTTTTATGTCAGTTGACAGTGCTGAGGGGAAATTGTGTAGCTTCACACACACACACACACACACACACACACACACACACACACACACACAAGATATGTTTATGTATGGATGAAAATACATTTAGTCAGAAAACTGGTTTATATACGGGAAATATATATATATTCTTCTTATATGGGTGAGGTAATTGAGCTTAACAACCACATTCCATAAGAAGACATTTTGTCATATAAAATGGAAATACTCTCACAGTCAGAGAAAAGATAGCCTTTGCAGATTCTATGATGTCCTTAAATCCCCTCTTAGTAGCATCAGTAGGATCTAACATTTGGATTTTATGACCCAAACAAAATTATTTCTTTATGTTCCAAAATTAACCTCTTTTGCCAGATATTTATGACTAGTGTTTTTGTATTCATTAAGTCCAAATGTCACAATCTTTTAAAATAATTAGATACAAATAATCTAATCCTTAAAATATCCAGGCTATTATTCTGTGTCCTCAGGGAGCTTCCACAGCTTCTGTCTTTATAAAATGTGGACAAAACAAGGCTGTCAAGTATCTACCTTCTCATTTTCCACTTTCTGATTTCTTTCAATTGCCTCATTTACTTAATGCAGTGCCAAAATTAAAAATACCACATTTAGTAAAAATGTCCCCAATTGTTATCCAAAACTTAATTTTTCTCCTTTGATGGAAAATAATTCCATTGTTACTCCATCAACTATTGGAGAAACTGTAAAGGTTTAATTCTTTCATTTCTGACCCCTATCCTTGTTGTTTTTGTTTAGACACTAAGTCATGTCTGACACTCTACAACTCCATAGACTATAGCCCGCCAGGCTCCTCTGTCCATAGAATTTTTCCAGGCAAGGATACTGAAGTGGGTTGCCATTTCCTCTTCTGGGGGATCTTCTCCATCCCAGGATTGAACCTGCATCTCCTGCGTTGGCAGGCAGATTCTTTACTGCTAAGCCGCCAAGGAAGCCAGCATGCCACAGAGCTCAACTCAAACCACGAGATTCATGCACAGCAAGCTGAAGGCCTCTCATCCCTGGGGAAACCAGAAATAGACTCAACTGCATAGTTTCCAAGGCCTACCTATATGAACCAATTAAAAAAAGAGCTCCATCCTTTACTCTTCTGAGTACCAATTCAATTTCTGTGTCCACACTTCAGTATTAGTACCTTTGCTCTCTCCAAAAGAGTGCAGCAGTTATTCCCACCGTGCATACTTTTCGGGAGCTGATCCAGGGACATGGTGACACTTGCTCTGTATCAGCCTTCAGGTTATTGACAACGACTTCTTCATCTTGCGTGAGCTTGGGTGGAACTGCTGCATGTGAAATACTGATGCTAATGATAACTATGCAGACACCTAGCATTTGCTCTCCAGTCCCCTGACATTCATGTTTCTACTTTGATTTTCTTGGTTCACACTCAAAGTTAGATTTTCTTGGTGGCACCCTGCCTGGCAGGAGAATCCTATCTGACCTGGTGGGGTGACCCTGTGATATGGAGAAACCTCTGCCGGGAGCCGAGTCAAAGTAAGAGATAAATTTGATTCTTTGAAAAACCTGCCTCCGTTGGAGCTAGAGTTGCTCCCTGCAGGAAACTTTAGTGGAAGGGATCCCCCACAGATGGGTTCTGTGCCCATGGTATTTATGCATGCCACCTACTGACATGCATAAAACGCATGATCTGAGATTTACTCCAGCTCTAGAATACTCATGACACCTGACAAACATGTAATAAAATCAGAATAAACAGCACTCACTTTTGCTGTTTCTATAATTATAAGAAATTTCAAAGATACCGTTTATGTTTTTCCCTTAGGAGAAGTATGAGTTTTTTAATGTGTGGGTTCTATAGAGGTTTGTAGAAATACTGCCTGGTTTATGACCACAGTAAAAATTAAAATGATGTTTAAAAACATTTGGTTCTGAACAAAATCAGAGGAAAGGACTTCACTAGTGGGCTAGATAACAGAAGGAACTAAATGTAAAAATGATAGCAAAAAAAAATGTAGCAGAATTACCATTCATGAGTACTTTTGTTCTTACTGATGTGTTTCAAGGAATGCTACAGTCAATAATAAATGATCTGAGAAAACATTTCATGGAAATTTATTTGAACTGCAAGTAAAGAGACTAGATAACTTATTTAATATCAGAATTCTTGCAGTTTAGTTTGCCCACTCCCCCATTACAAGTACCCTCTCCATTCCTCCCTGTCCCTGTCTTCCCCTGGGAGGCTGACCTCTGGGAAATGCTTCTTGTTTCTGGTGGTGTTTAGCCACTGAGGAGCAGGGTGCTGGGAGGCTACAGGTGAGAACGGTCAGCTGTTAGTTGTGAGAACTTGGGCCACTTTATAAGAGACCATAGGTTCTGTGAAGGAAAGTGACCCAAGTTCTCACAACTAACCAAGCTGAATGAATTAGTCCTACCCTTGAGGTCTCCTGATGCCCAGTCCAACTCTCAGCTCCTTTCAAAGTTCTGCATCGGTCTCAGTGTTACTGGCTTGTAAAGGGAGAGAAAAGTCAAGTATGTAAATTACACTGCAATGCAAATTTCATGTGTAAATTAATTTTGTATTTATTGATATATACTAAGAAGAACTTTGACACATATATGAAATCAGAAAGGTTACTCAGGACACACAGCAAAGGGTTTCTTTTTGCCTTCATACATTTTGTGCTAATGTTATACGTCAGCATTCTAACTTTTCTACTGCAAGTATAATACATTTTTCAATTTAAATTTATTCACTTTAATTGGAGGCTAATTACTTTACAATATTGTATGGGTTCTGCCACACATATAATACATTTTTAAATGACTTTCTATGCTTAGTTCCTCAGTCTTGTCTGACTCTTTGCGACCCCATGGACTGTAGCCCACCAGACTCCTCTGTCCATGGGGATTCTCCAGGCAAGAATACTAGAGTGAGTTGCCATACCCTCCTTCAGGGGATTTTCCCAACCCAAGGATCAAATCCATGTCTCCAGCATTGCAGGCAGATTCTTCCCATCTGAGCCACCAGAGAAGACCCTTGCTACTGCTACTGCTGAGTCACTTCAGTCTTGTCCGACTCTGTGCAACCCTGTAGATGGCAGCCCACCTAGCTCCACCATCCCTGGGAAGACCCTTAAATGATGTAAATACCTGAATTATCACATATACTAATACACTGATATATCCAATAAAATGTTTTGAAATGTAGTGATATGTCTTTTAAATATAATTGAAGGGAATGGGGAGGAAGAAGTGAAGAAAAGTCAAAGTCGCTCAGTTGTATCCAATTATCTGTGACCCCATTCTGTCCATGGAATTCTTCAGGCAAGAATACTAGAATGGGTAGCCATTCCAGGGGACCTTCCCAGCCGAAGGATCGAACCCAGGTCTCCTGCACGGCAGATGGATTCTTTACTATCTGAACCGCCAGATAAGCCCAAGAATACTGGAATGGGTAACCTACCCCTTCTCCAGCAGATCTTCTCAACCCAGGAATCAAACTGGGGATTCCTGCATTGCAAGTAGATTCTTTATCAGCTGAGCTACCAGGGAAGCCCACCAAATGGACTCAAGAGTGACTAGAGAGGACGTCCCTGTAGGTATGGTGGTTAAGAATCTGCCTGCCAGTGCAGGGGACATAGGCTCAATCTCTGGTCCGGAAAGATGCCACATGTCACAGAGCAACTAAGCCCATGCACAGTCACTGAGGCCACATGCCTAAAGCCCGTTCTCCACCAAGAGAAGCCCAACCAATGAGAAGCCCACTCACTATGACCAGAGAGCAGTCCTGGCTCACCAAAACTAGAGGAAGTCCACGAGTAGCAACGAAAACCCAGCAAAACCGAAAATAAATAACGAATTTTTTAAAATAATTAAAAAGAGGACAAAAAGAAATGCTACCTTGAAAAAAAAGCAGAAAGTCTTTTCTTTTTAAAAAAAAAAAAAGGGTCTGGGGGAGTCTGAAGCCCTGATTTCTAACTCTAGCCCCATCACTACATCACTGCTTTCTCTGGGTTTTAGTTAATACCTCTCCAAACAAAGGGAAGTCTCAGATGATCTACATTCTCTTTCATCTCCACTAGTCAACAATTCTACAAAAGAGAGAATTAAGTCAAGACCCCCTCCTCCAGTTCAGTCACTAGTAAAATAGAGAAATTTTTTCAAATAATTGTTGATGTGTCTTTTATACTTTTGTTTAAATTTTACAAATACAAATAAAAGGGGGAAAATGCAATTACTATTTCCTCACTAATGCTGGAATTCCTGAGAAATAGAATGTTGAAAATGTAGTTCTTTTGTCTCCTTGCTAGTCTAATAAGACTATAATTGCATGGTAATTTTTCTTAATGCTTTTAAATAATTAACCACTTATAGGATCTTCTAAGGGTTGTCTACAATTTCAAAGTTCTACAAATTAAGGCATCCATGTACTTCTGTTAAAAATTCCTTTTTCAACATCAAATAATTATAGATTTTATGATTAAATATCCATTTCCAATCTTTCCTAACAGTTTTCATAACTGTTAAATAAATTGTTAAGTGTGTGAAAATAGGGGTAAATCCAGTTTTATTACTGCATACCACAGTGAGCTTGATCAAGTTACTTCATTCCTTGTGTCTTGATTTTCTCATCTTTAACACAGAATGGGGACATCCCTGGCTGTCCGGCGGTTAAGACTCTGAGCTTCCAATGTTAAGGGGCCCAGATTTGATCCCTGGTTGGGGAAGTGGGATCCCACAAGCCTCATGGTGAGGCAAAAAAAAAAAATAAATAAACAGTAAAATGAGATAATACAAGGAAAACTGTTCTGAATACAGTACCAGTTTTATCCAAGATAGTTACTGTTTGCTTTTTTTTTTTTAGTACACAGCACAATGGCTGACCAAATTAAGTAGTCAATGAATAATTTATCATTGAAATGATGATTGAATGAATAAATGAGAACCAGTTCAGTTCAGTTCATTTCAGTCACTCAGTCGTGTCCGACTCTGAGACCCACATGAGGTACTCTGCATATAAGTTAAATAAGCAGGGTGACAATATACAGCCTTGATGTACTTCTTTCCCAATTTGGAACCAGTCTGTTGTTCCACATCAGGATCTAATGGTTGCTTCTTGATCTGCATACAGATTTATCAGGAGGCAGGTAAGGTGGTCTTGTATTCCCGTCTCTTGAAGAATTTTCCACAGTTTGTTGTGATCCACACAGCCAAAGGCTGTGACATAGTCAATAAAGCAGAAGTAGATGTTTTTCTGGAACTCTCTTGCTTTGTCTGTGATCCAACAGATGTTGGCAATTTGATCTCTGGTTCCTCTGCCTTTTCTAAATCCACCTTGAACATCTAGCAGTTCATGGTTCATGTACTATTGAAGCCTGGCTTGGAGAATTTTGAGCATTACTTTGCTAGCGTGTGAGATGAGTGAAATTGTGTGGTAGTTTGAACATTCTTTGGCATTGCCTTTCTTTGAGATTGGAATGAAAACTGACCTTTTCCAGTCCTGTGGCCACTGCTGAATTTCCCAAATTTGCTGGCATATTGAATGCAGCACTTTCATGGCATCGTCTTTTAAGATTTGAGATAACTCAACTGGAATTCCATCACCTCTGCTAGCTTTATTCAGAGTGATGCTTCCTAAGACCGACTAGACTTCACATTCCAGAATGTCTGGCTCTAGGTGAGTGATCACACCAAGATGGTTATCTGGCTCATGAAGATCTTTTTGTATAGTTCTTCTGTGTATTCTTGCCACCTCTTCTTAATATCTTCTGCTTCTATTAGGTCCATACCATTTCTGTCCATTATTGCACTCATCTTTGCGTAAAATGTTCCCTTGGTATGTCTAATTTTATTGAAGAGATTTCTAGTCTTCCCCCTTCTATTGTTTTCCTCTATTTCTTTGCACTGTTCACTGAGGAAGGCTTTCTTATCTCTCCTTGCTATTCTTTGGAACTCTTCACTAAAATGGGTATGTATTTCCTTTTCTTCTTTACCTTTAACTTTTCTTCTTTTCTCAGCTATTTATAAGACTTACTCAGACAACGATTTTGTCTTTTTGCATTTCTTTTTTCTTGGAGCTGGTCTTGATCACTGCCTCCTGTACAATGTCATGAACCTCCATCCATAGTTCTTCAGGCACTCTCTCTATTAGATCTAATCCCTTGAATCTATTTGTCACTTCCTCTGTATAATCATAAGGGATTTGATTTAAGTCATACCTGAATGGTCTAGTGGTTTTCCTTACTTTCTTTAAGTCTGAACTTGGCAATAAGGAGCTCATGATCTGAGCCACAGTCAGCTCCCAGTCTTGTTTTTGCAGGCTGTATAGAGCTTCTCCATCTTTGGCTACAAAGAATATAATCAGTCTGATTTTGGTCTTGACCATCTGGTGATGTCTGTGTGTAGAGTCTTCTCTTGTGTTGTTGGAAGAAGGTGTTTGCTAATACCAGTGTGTTCTCTTGGCAAAACTCTGTTAGGCTTTGCCCTGCTTCATTTTGTACCCCAAGGCCACATTCGCCCATTACTCCAGGTATCTTTTGACTTCCAAATTTGCATTCCTGTCGCTTATAAAAAGGACATCTTTTTTGGGTGTTAGTTCTGGAAGGTCTTGTAGGTCTTCACAGAACCATTCAACTTAAACTTCTTCAGCATTTGTGGCCAGGATATAGACTTGGATTACTGTGATACTGAATGGTTTGCCTTGGAAGTGAACAGAGATCATTCTGTCGTTTTGGAGATTGCAAAAATAAAGATAACTACTGCCCTTAAATTTCTCTGTTGAGATTTAGATTGGTGCCACAAAAGCCCATGTTACCCATCTAGATCTTCCATGTGGAGGTTGTTCATTATCTTAGTTACCTGTGTTAAGGACTATTATGTTAAAAATGATAATGGATGTGCAGTACTTCAAGTCATTTTTAAAAAATACACAAGTAGTTCTAACCTGAATTTTAGTGGTCAATAATCAATAATAATTTAATGTGTTCTTATGAGAGCACCTATCAGAGATACACAATAACCTATCAATGGAAACACTTTCCTTTCTTCTTTTTTTTTCTTCTCTTCCCTAAAGACATTCACATTTTAGTGGATGTATCAGTCAGTATAATCTAATCTATACTGTGGTTTTTAAAAATCTCCAAATTTTAGTCTTAAAATAACTAAACTTTATTTTTTACTTATGATACATGTCTATTGTAAGTCTCTTGGGAGCTTTGCTCCTTGCAGTTATTCATGGGCCCAGGATGACAGAGCAGGTATCATCTCAGCCATTTCCAGTTGCTATACCAAGGGATATCATTCTGGAAGGTCTCACATTTGTAACTGGATGCCCATCCTTAGAAGTGACATGCCTCTCATCTGCTCACAGCTCACTGATCAGAACTAGCCACATGGCCCTAGCCAATGACAGCAGCCTAGGAAGCGCAGCCCTACCACACCCCAGAATGCAGAGAAGCAGAAATACATGGGAAGATGCACTAATGACTGTCATAGAGACATAAGCAATGACTGTTTGGAACAAACTAAATCTGTCCTTAACTCACTCAAGTCACTGAAAAATCTTGCTTCAAGCTGTATTTATTCTGAGGAGAAAGAAGCAAGATTGAGGAGAGAGATGATTAGGAAAAATGGGGAAAGGGAGAAAGAAGAGAAAGATAAAAACATCAGGAAGAAAAGTAGGAAGGTAGAAAAGGAGCAAATCAAAGAAAATACAATTATTCTAAAATATTCACCATCAATGAAAGGGCATGTGAGCTCTAGCATTTTTAAAGACTTCAACTTCTCTTTGAAATTTCCAAAATTACTAAGGTTTTCTATTTATTGTTTTGTAATAAAATGGAAAAAAATAATTATTTGAACATTTAACCATGTTCAATGATTTCAGAGACATCATGCTGTAGGATAGTTATTTTTTATCCATAAGAGCAAACCTGAGGCCTTAGGAGGTTTAATAAGAAGCTACTCCACTAATGTAGTGAGTTGGGTCACAGAGTAGAAGAGGGCAGAAGAGTAAACGGAAAGGAAGTAGAGTGAAAAGAATTAATACAGCAGACAACATGGTCCCAAGAAAATGATCCAAGAATGAGAAAACCCTGACCCCTAGGTTGGTAAAATAAAGTAGCAGAAAGCTTTCAGTTTGTGAGTTCTCTGACCTTTTTAGGAATGGCCTGTTTACACTTTGGATGGCATTCCAGATGGTTTCAAAGCCATGACAGTCATTTAATGATGGTGCAACAGGAATCGAATTTTCCCTGGACTTGCTCAGAATCCAGGGCTCAGTCAGGAGAGCAAGCTGTGCTGAAGTCACCTGTGCCAGCGCCTTGCTGGGGGAGCCCCAGGAGCAAGATGTGGAAGCAGGACTTCTTCAACCTGCAACTTGGCCACTGCCAGGAGCAGCAGATGGCACTTGCTGGATGTGGATGCCCGTGAGCCCAGAACACCTACTCACAAAGAACCGCCTGGCCGTGTTCATTATTACGCCCTAGGTTCAGCTAATCTGGGCAGCCTCAGGAAGCACAAAAATCACACACAACATATATTACAATAACTTTATTACAGTTCCCCCACTGCATAGTAGATTCTTAATCCCCTGATATATGTTTTCTAAATCTGTATTTCATTGTTGTATTGCTACTTTTCTTGAAAAGATTTCTGTATAATTCTCAAGTATTTAAGTATTCAAAGTAAAATATTATTTTGGAGGTGAGAGTTCCATTCTTTTGCTGGAAGAAAATTTTCCTGGGAAGAAGTTTTTGGCAGCTGGTCCCTTGACAAACATCTAAAGAGCCAATTACCGCACATAATATTAAAAGCTGAAAAACGAATGATGATGTTATGGGTTCATTACCCTCATAGCATTGTCAATGTGTTCTCAGAGAATTCTGGGAGCGGGTGGAGGGTGGGGGAAGACTGTTCCTGGGAATCTCCCCCAGGGAATTCTCTTTGTGAATGGTTTCCCTTGAACTGCATTACTAATTCAGCCCTGGGCAGAGCCCTAAAATAATGGCACAGCCTGTGGAAAGGGGTTCTTCCTCCAGCTCTCCTTCTGACTCCATCCCCACTCCCCAGCCCCCACCAATGTGGCTCCTGCTGGGAGGCCCTGCCTCAGGTTGGCAAAGCCTGAGCGTGGCTGTCAGAGAAGCACACTTCCCTACCCACCAAGGGCAATGCCCCCAGGCCTGCCATATGCTACTAGATCCAGGAAAGAGCTTCTGCCTACGATTTTGAAATACAAATTCTCTGAAAATTCCATTGTCAAAAGCTCCTGGAGCAAATCAACTTGGGGGTGAGGTTTTCAAAATGTTCTGCTCACTCCACCCCCACCCCCAGCACAGTGTACAAGAAAAGTAGCAGATGGGTTGACATTTGAAATGTCATTGCTTTATTCTATCCATTTTCCTCATAACCATGAGATACTAAAGAGCAGAGGAGAATATTCTCTCGACCATGATACTATGCAATAATTATTTAGGGGCCTGGGACCTGAAGCAGAAGTACATATTTACATTGTGCTAGATCATTTTCTTAGATGATTAAATTTCCTAGGACATGCTACTCAGAATGTGATCCTGGACCAGCAGCAAGGACATGTGGGAGCATGCTACACATACAGGATTTGAAGCCCCAGCCCAAATTTTCTGAACCACAACATGTATTTTAGCAACATCCTTAGGTGATTTTTATACACATAAAAGTTTGAGAAGCAATGCTCTGAAACACATTTATACCCTTTGGAATATATGGGATAACTGAAGGAACAAAGGATTTGAAGCTCAAAGATGGGCTCAAGAACTTGGTGAGGATGAATTCACAGATAAATTTCCAGGTGAGGGAAAGAAAGGAAAGCAAAACAGAGGCAGCAGAATTCAGGTCTCAGGCAAATTGCCCAGCCATTTTCACAGACAGTACTCCTGACCTTGAGAGCAACTGAATGCTCTCAAAACTTACTACTGTGGTACCAGTTTGCTCATTTATTTTACAAATGCTTCCATAGCATTTACAGCTCTAAGCAATTTACAAACTCACATAATCTTTCTAACAAGCCCGTGAAGCAGGTACTAGTGTTATCCTCATTTTACCAAGAAAAGCACTGAGACCCACAGAAGTTAAATAATTTGCCAAAAGTTCCAGTTAGGAAACAGCAAACCCAGGATTCAAACCACAGAAGTCTGATTAAATCTGAAACTTAAACGATAATCTCAATTACTCCTCAAATGCCAGAGAGAAGTGAAGCTTGAATCCAGACATTCCAAATTGACAACTTTTTAAATCCTTTTCTTTATATAGTATGGAAAAATGTATGCCACTTTTGCTTCCTACCTCATCATATGTCCATGCTTGTTTTAACACACAAACTATTATTTCATTTACTTTCCACTGGTTAAGACTGATGTTTCTAGCTTGTAGCTTCACATAATAGTGCGGGTGACCACATTCGAGAAGCACACTCCTAAAATATCCACAGCTAACTACAGTATTACCACACCTAGAAGGTCCTCCTAGGCCGAGGAAAAGGTTGCCAAACCACAGCCTCCATCTGAAAGCACAGGTATTTAAAGCAGAATCAAGCTAAGATTAACTGCAGTTTGGTAGGGCTGATTCTAACTTGGAGAAGCTTGTAAAAGAAATTCTTGGTTGACTCATCATTTTGATTGTTCGCATTTTTCATAAAATGAACTGTTAATTCATACCTTCAGTATTCTTGCAAATCGTGCCTACTATTCACAGTTTTCAAAGAAAAAAAATATCTTTATACATTATGATGTCACCCATTTGACTAAAATTTTAATTATCATCAGTCAAATGTTTAAATATTTGATATAAATCTCAGATATAGGCAAGAATCAATAAACAGCTATTATCAAAGATTTTAAAAGCCCTCTTAATGGGTAATTTATCTTCCTCAATAGAAAAGTGTAAACATATTTTCTATGTATTTTCTTATAAATACATATAATTAACTATATAGATATAATTAAACAGTTTGCTTTGCTAATACTATATACTCTACTTGTAAGTATTAAACACAGCTAAGTATATAAAAATTTCATAGTCAATCTCAGAAAAATATGAAGATTAGGAAAGCACTACAGAAAGAGTAAGACTGATAGGTAAATCTTGATTCCTTCAGTCTTATAAATATTAGAGAAAATAATCAAACTCTCACCCATATATGAAGTTAAGTATGGCCTGCACCAGGGAGAAGGTGCTGATGTGCCAAACTGAGAACAAAAGGAAAAGGAAACTTATCTGCTTTCACCCAGACATTCTGGAACAACTTTAGCCTGCTGCTTAAGAGCATGCACTCAGGTTCAACCAACCTGGTTGGGTGACTAATTTTGCCACATACTAGTTAGCTGTGTCTGGAGAAGGCAATGGCACCCCCTCTCCAGTACTCCTGCCTGGAAAATCACATGGATGGAGGAGCCTGGTGGGCCGCGGTCCATGGGGTCGCCAAGAGTCGGACACGCCTGAGCGAGCTGACTTTCACTTTTCACTTTCATGCATTGGAGAAAGAAATGGCAACCCACTCCAATGTTCTTGCCTGGAGAATCCTAGGGACAGTGGAGCCTGGTGGGCTGCTGTCTGTGGGGTCGCACAGAGTCGGACACGACTGAAGCGACTCAGCAGCAGCAGCAGCAGCAGTTAGCTGTGGCAAACTAGTAGAGTTGTTTGAAGATTGAATAAAATGGCTTATAAAACATTAGACACAACCCTGCCCCTGGTAGTGGCTCAGTAATTGTTACTTACATGGTTGTGCAGTTTTTCCTGGATTTACAAAATAGTGCTCCCCATTTTCCAGACAGTAAAATACACAAGCCCTTAATAACAGATTTATCAGTCCACAGTTATTAGCTCAACTGAGAAGCCAATTTGACAAAGAAAGACTTGGTTAACAATTTGGTGTCATAATTTGGGTTTAGAACTTTTCTGGACAGAGCATAGTGAGAAACTTTGGCCACTGTGGGGAATATTTAATTACTGTCCCCATTACTGGGCCAACAAATATTTACTGTGCACCCACTCAGCTCACTACCATCTGTAGAGGATACAAAGATTCATGGCTCCTGATTTTTAAGACATAACATTCTTTGAAAGATAAAACATATTCTAAAAATCTCTGATCCAGGGATTATACACAAATTTTTAGAGATGTATGTCAGTGAAAGTTCTAAAGAAGGTGAGATTCCATTCAGCAAAGCCAATGGAACAGCTTCAGAGAGTAGCCGAACACAGCTGGGCTGAGGTTCCCAACTGAGAAATCCAAACCCCTCTCCACAGCCCGCCAGCCCCTACTCAGCTTGGGTGCTACCTCTTTGCCTTCATCTAGTATTACTTTGCCAACAAAGGTCTGTCTAGTCAAGGCTATGGTTTTTCCAGTGTTCATGTATGGATGTGAGAGTTGGACTGTAAAGAAAGCTGAGTGCAAGAGGGAAAAAAGATGGCGGAGGAATAGGATGGGGAGAACACTTTCTCCCTAACTACTCCATCAAAAGAACATTTCAATGCTGAGTAAATTCCACAAAACAACTTCTGACTGCTGCCAGAGGACATCAGGCTTCCAGCAAAGCAGATCATTGGCTTCAAAACCAGGTAGGAATATATACGACGAAGATAGAGACAAAGGAGGTAAGGAGGGAGCCCCCTGCCGGGAAGGGGAATCCCGTCCTGGGAAGGGAATCCTGTCCCAGGAAGAGACTAAAAAGAGAGATTTCCTAAAATTGGGGAACATTCTCACAGCTGTGCATGGGGCGAGCCCTGGAAGCACAGAGGGCAACATAACAGGAAGGAAGAATAAATAAATAAATAATCAAAACCAACAGATTAAGAATTCAACAGTATAACCCCCAGCGGACAAGCAGGGCAAACGCCTGCGTCCGACAGCAGTGGGGGCTGGGCAGGGAGGAGCGCGCCCGCGACAGTGCTTTCTAAGAATTGGGCCGCGGGAGACGCAGGCTGCAGGGCTTTTCTCGAAAATCGGGGCGTAACGGGGCCAGAATCGGGTCCGGGCGTGGCTAGAAAGAACTATCTTGGTCTAGCAAACTGGACTGTGGGATAGCTAACACATGAAATGCTCGAACATAAGACACCGACAGGCCTGCGCACAGAACAAAGGACGGATCGGAAATAGCCGGCTGCAGACCATCCCCCACCGGCGACAGGCAGCCAGAGCCTTAAGTGCTGGAAGGGGACAACCGCAGCTCAAGAGTGACATTACCTACCAAATTGCAAGCAGGTTTTTTGCTATTGAGACTGCTGGGGGGCTCTGAACAGTCATCATCTGGCTGAGAAAAAGCCCCGGCAGAGCTCCCAGAAAACTGAGCGACCCGGAAGCCCAGAAGTCGCAACAATAGTGCACGCCAAACTCCCTAGCCACTCGGACCTGAGAAGGGAACAAAGCCCCTGTTCAACCAAATCCAATTCTCGGAGGGCTTCCTGACCGCCAATCCTGAGCCCCAAACCTTAGTGGCATAGACCGGAGAAGTGCATGAAGCATAGGGCAGGCCCCACAAGGTTATCCCAAGGAGCGAGAAGGGGCAAGCCCAGTGCAGCAGTCCACCACCACCCTCCCTGTGTCAAGACGGAAATCAGACACGGAAGGGACCAGCAAACAGAGGAAGTCAAACAGAGGGAACTGCCTTGGTAGTGACCCCACACAGTCCACAACAACAGAGAAAGCGCCAGATATACCGTTACTACTTTTATGATCAATTTTTTTTGGGGGGGTGTGAAAGTGTGATTTTTTTTTTTAAGAATTTTTTTCTTAAAAATTTTTTTCTTTTTTAAATTTGTTTTCTCTTCTTTTCTTTTTCGTTTTTTTCTAAACTTGCTTACATTTTTAAGTCTTCTATATTTCTATTTATTATTTTTATAACCTGTTATTACTTTTCAAAAAAAAAAACCCTATCTTTAAAGCAAACGCCGTATATAGTCCTATTGGTGGAGGAAGTTGTCTTTTAATAATTCTGGAGTCTTTTATTTTATTTTATTTTCTCAATTTTTTTTTAAATTTTCTCTCCTTCTTCTTCTTATCTTTAATATTTTATCTTTGAAAATCCAATCTCTACTCCAGATTTTTAATCTCAGCATTTTGGTATTTGTTGCCAATTTTGTACTTTTAAAAACCTAATCTTCAGTACCCAATTTTACATGAGTGCGAGATTACTGGCTTGACCATTCTCTCCCCCTTTGGAATCTCTCTTTTCTCCACCAGGTGGCTTTTGTCTCCTCCCTCCCCCTCCTCTGCTCTATCCAACTCTATGAATCTCTGTGTGCTCCAGAAGGTGGAGAATTCTCGGGGAACTGGTCACTGGCCGGATCTGTAACCATCCTTTTCATCTCCCTCTTTTATCATCCTGTCCACCTCTATCTACTTCCTCCCTCTCCTCTTCCATGTATAACTCTGTGACCACCTCTGAGAGGTCCAGACTTTGGAGCACACACAAGAAAGTGGTTACGGGCTAGCTTGCTTTTTCCTCTTTTGACTCCACCTCATCTCATTCCACTCACCTCTAACTACCCCCTCCCTCTTCTCTCCTCCAAGTAACTCAGCGATCCTCTAGGGACTACCCTCAAAGTGGAGAAACCTATCATCATTAACCCAGATGTTTTAACATTAGTGCTGAATAGATAGAGAAATCATGAGGCTATCGTAAAAACAAATCTGAAAACCAGAATCAGGAGGCGTAAGTCCAAATCCTGAGATCATCAAAAAATTCCTGAATACAGGGAACATTATCCAATAAGAGCTCATCAAACGCCTTCATACCTATACTGAAATTGAGCACCACCCAAGGGCCAACAAGTTCCAGAGCAAGACATACCACGCAAATTCTCCAGCAACACAAGAACAAGCCGCTGAACTTCAATACACAGGCAGCTCAAAATACTCCAAAACCATTGACATCCCATAACCCATTACTTGACACTTCACAACACTCCAGAGAGAGGAAATCCAACTCCACCCACCAGAACTTCAACACAAGCCTCTCTAATCAAGAAACTTTGACAAGCCACTGATATAACCCCAAACACAGAGAGGAAGCTCTATAATAAAGAGAATTCCACAAATTCCCAGAATATAGAAAGTCCACCCCAAATGCAGCAATATAACCAGGATGAAGAGACAGAGGAATACCCAGCAGGTAAAGGAACAGGAGACATGCCCACCAAACCAAACAAAAGAGGAAGAAATAGGGAATCTACCTGAGAAAGAATTCCGAATACTGATAGTGAAAATGATCCAAAATCTTGGAAATCAAAATGGAATCACAGATAAATAGCCTGGGGTTAAGGATTGAGAAGATGCAAGAAAGATTTAACAAGGACCTAGAAGAAATAAAAAGAGTCAACATATAATGAACAATGCAATAAATGAGATCAGAAACACTCTGGAGGCTACAAATAGTAGAATATCAGAGGCAGAAGATAGGATTAGTGAAATAGAAGATAAAATGGTAGAAATAAATGAATCAGCGAGGGAAAAAGAAAGACGAATTAAAAGAAATGAGGACAACCTCAGAGACCTCCAAGACAATATGAAATGCTCCAACATTCGAATTATAGGAGTCCCAGAAGAAGAAGACAAAAAGAAAGACCATGAGAAAATACTTGAGGAGATAATAGTTGAAAACTTCCCTAAAATGGGGAAGGAAATGATCACCCAAGTCCAAGAAACCCAGAGAGTGCCAAACAGGATAAATCCAAGGCGGAACACCCCAAGACATATACTAATCAAACTAACAAAGACCAAACACAAAGAACAAATATTAAAAGCAGCAAGGGAAAAACAACAAATAACACACAAGGGGATCCCCATAAGAATAACTGCAGATCTTTCAATAGAAACTCTTCAGGCTAGGAGGAAATGGCAAGACATACTTATAGCGATGAAAGATAATAACCTTCAGCCAAGACTACTGTACCCAGCAAGAATCTCATTCAAATATGAAGGAGAAATCAAAAGCTTTACAGACAAGCAAAAGCTGAGAGAATTCAGCACCACCAAACCAGCTCTCCAACAAATACTAAAGGATAGACTTTAGACAGGAAACACAAAAAGGATGTATAAACCTGAACCCAAAACAATAAAGTAAATGGCAACAGGTGCATACTTATCAATAATTACCTTAAATGTAAATGGGTTGAATGCCCCAACCAAAAGGCAAAGACTGGCTGAATGGATACAAAAACAAGATCCCTATATATGCTGCTTACAAGAGACCCACCTCAAAATAACGGACACATACAGACTGAAAGTGAAGGGCTGGAAAAAGATATTCCATGCAAATAAAGACCAAAAGAAAGCAGGAGTAGCAATACTCATATCCGATAAAATAGACTTTAAAACAAAGGCTGTGAAAAGGGACAAAGAAGGCCACTACAAAATGATTAAAGGATCAATCCAAGAAGAAGATATAACAATTATAAATATATATGCACCCAACATAGGAGCACCGCAATATGTAAGACAAATGCTAACAAGCATGAAAGGGAAATTAATAATAACACAATAATAGTGGGAGACTTTAATACCCCACTCACACCTATGGACAGATCAACTAAGCAGAAAATTAACAAAGAAATGCAAACTTTAAACGATACAATAGACCAGTTAGACCTAATTGATATCTATAGGACATTTCACCCCAAAACAATGAATTTCACCTTTTACTCAAGTGCACACGGAACCTTTTCCAGGATAGATCACATCCTGGGTCATAAATCTAACCTTGATAAATTCAAAAAAATCGAAATTATTCCAAGCATCTTCTCTGACCATAATGCACTAAGGTTAGATCCCAATTACAGGAGAAAAGCTATGAAAAATTCCAACATTTGGAGGCCGAACAACACCCTTCTGAATAATCAACAAATCACAGAAGAAATCAAAAAGATATCAAATTATGCATCAAAAACAATGAAAATGAAAACACAACTACACAGAACCTATGGGACACTATAAAAGCAGTGCTAAGAGGAAAGTTCATAGCAATACAGGCATACCTCAAGAAACAAGAAAAAAGCCAAATAAATAACCTAACTCTACATCTAAAGCAACTAGAAAAGGAAGAAATAGAGAACCCCAGAGTTAGTAGAAGGAAAGAAATCCTAAAAATTAGGGCAGAAATAAATGCAAAAGAAACAAAAGAGACCATAGCAAAAATCAACAAAGCAAAAAGCTGGTTCTTTGAAAGGATAAATAAAATTGACAAACCATTAGCCAGACTCATCAAGAAACAAAGAGAAAAAAAATCAAATCAATAAAATTAGAAATGAAAATGGAGAGATCATGACGGACAACACAGAAATACAAAGAATCATAAGAGACTACTATTAGCAATTATATGCCAATAAAATGGACAACTTGGAAGAAATGGACAAATTCTTAGAAAAGTACAACTTTCCAAAACTGAACCAGGAAGAAATAGAAAACCTTAACAGATCCATCACAAGCACGGAAGTGAAACTGTAATCAGAAATCTTCCAGCAAACAAAAGCCCAGGTCCAGACAGCTTCACAGCTGAATTCTACCAAAAATTTCGAGAAGAGCTAACCCCTATCTTACTGAAGCTATTCCAGAAAACTGCAGAGGAAGGTAAACTTCCAAACTCATTCTATGAGGCCACCATCACCCTAATACCAAAACCTGACAAAGACACCAAAAAAAGAAAACTACAGGCCAATATCACTGATGAACATAGATGCAAAAATCCTTAACAAAATCCTAGCAATCAGAATCCAGCAACACATTAAAAGATTATACACCATGACCAAGTGGGCTTTATCCCAGGGATGCAGGGATTCTTCAATATCTGCAAATCAATCAATGTAATTCATCACATTAACAAACTGAAAAATAAAAATCATATGATTATCTCAATAGATGCAGAAAAAGCCTTTGACAAAATTCAACATCCATTTATGATAAAAAAAAAAAACTCTCCAGAAAGCAGGAATAGAAGGAACGTACCTCAACATAATAAAAGCTATATATGACAAACCCATAGCTAACATTATCCTCAATGGTGAAAAACTGAAACCATTTCCCCTAAAGTCAGGAACAAGACAAGGGTGTCCTCTTTCACCACTACTATTCAATATAGTTCTGGAAATTTGGCCACAGCAATCAGAGCAGAAAAAGAAATAAAAGGAATCCAAATTGGAAAAGAAGAAGTAAAACTCTCACTGTTTGCAGACGACATGATCCTCACATAGAAAATCCTAAAGACTCGACCAGAAAACTACTAGAGCTAATCAACGAATATAGTAAAGTTGCAGGATATAAAATCAACATTCAGAAATCCCTTGCATTCCTATACACTAATAATGAGAAAGTAGAAAAAGAAATCAAGGAAACAATCCCATTCACCATTGCAACGAAAAAAAATAAAATATTTAGAGATATACCTACCTAAAGAAACTAAAGAGCTATATATCCAAAACTATAAAACACTGATGAAAGAAATCAAAGAGGACACTAATAGATGGAGAAATATACCATGCACATGGGTTGGAAGAATCAATATAGTGAAAATGAGTATACTACCCAAAGCAATCTACAGATTCAATGCAATTCCCATCAAGCTACCAGCAGTATTTTTCACAGAACTAGATCGAATAATCTCAAGATTTGTATGGAAATACAAAAAACCTCGAATAGCCAAAGCAATCTTGAGAAAGAAGAATGGAACTGAAGAAATCAGCCTGCCTGACTTCAGGCTCTACTACAAAGCCACAGTCATTAAGACAGTATGGTACTGGCACAAAGACAGAAATATAGATCAATGGAACAAAATAGAAAGCCCTGAGATTAACCCACACACCTATGGACACCTTATCTTCGACAAAGGAGGCAAGAATATACAATGGAGTAAAGACAGTCTCTTTAACAGGTGGTGCTGGGAAAACTGGTCAACCACTTGTAAAAGAATGAAACTAGACCTCTGTCTAACACCATACACAAAAATAAACTCAAAATGGATTAAAGATCTAAATGTAAGACCAGAAACTATAAAACTCCTAGAGGAAAACATAGGCAAAACACTCTCCGACATATATCACAGCAGGATCCTCTATGATCCACCTCCCAGTATACTGGAAATAAAAGCAAAAATAAACAAATGGGATCTAATTAAAATTAAAAGCTTCTGCACAACAAAGGAAAGTATAAGCAAGGTGAAAAGACAGCCTTCTGAATGGGAGAAAACAATAGCAAATGAAGCAACTGACAAACAACTAATCTCAAAGATATATAAGCAACTTATGCAGCTCAACTCCAGAAAAACAAACGAACCAATCAAAAAATGGGCCAAAGAACTAAATAGGCATTTCTCCAAAGAAGACATACGGATGGCTAACAAACACATGAAAAGATGCTCAACATCACTCATTATCAGAGAAATGCAAATCAAGACCACAATGAGGTACCATTTCACACCAGTCAGAATGGCTGCGATCCAAAGTCTACAAGCAATAAATGCTGGAGAGGATGTGGAGAAAGGGAACCCTCTTACACTGCTGGTGGGAATGCAAACTAGTACAGCCACTATGGAAAACAGTGTGGAGATTCCTTAAAAAATTGCAAATAGAACTGCCTTATGATCCAGCAATCCCACTGCTGGGCATACACACCAAGGAAACCAGAATTGAAAGAGACACATGTACCCAAATGTTCACTGCAGCACTGTTTATAATAGCCAGGACATGGAAGCAACCTAGATGTCCATCAGCAGATGAATGGATAAGAAAGCTGTGGTACATATACACAATGGAGTACTACTCAGCCCTTAAAAAGAATAAATTCTGACTCAGTTCTAATGAGATGGATGAAATTGGAGCCAATTATACAGAGTGAAGTAAGCCAGAAAGAAAAACACCAGTACAGTATACTGACACATATATATGGAATTTAGAAGGATAGTAATGATGACCCTCTGTGGGACAACAGAAGAGACTCAGAGGTATGGAGCAGACTTTTGGACTCTGGGGGAGGGGAGAGGGTGGGATGATTTGGGAGAATGGCATTGAAACATGTATACTATCTTGTAGGAATGAAGCATCAGTCTATGTTCGATGCAGAATACAGGATGCATGGGGCTGGTGCATGGGATGATTCAGGGAGATGGTGTGGGGGTGGAGGTGGGAGGGGGCTTCAGCATTGGGAGATCGTGGACACCTGTGGCTGATTCATGTCAATGTATGGCAAAACAAATACAGTGTTGTAATGTAGAATAAAGTATTTAAAAAAAAAAAAAAGCTGAGTGCAGAAGAGTTGATGCTTTTGAACTGTGGTGTTGGAGAAGGCTCTTGAGAGTCCTTGGACTGCAAGGAAATCCAACCAGTCTATCCTAAAGGAACTCAGTCCTGAATGTTCATTGGAAGGACTGATGTTGAAGCTGAAACTCAATATTTTGGCCACCTGATGCGAAGAGCTAACTCATTTGAAAAGACCCTGACGATGGGGAAGGGTTGAGGGCGAGGAGGAGAGGGGATGACAGAGGATGAAATGGTTAGATGTCATCACCGACTCAATGGACTTGAGTTTGGGTAAACTCGGGAGTTGGTGATGGACAGGGAGGCCTGGCATGCTGCGGTTCATGGGGTCACAAAGTTGGACATGACTGAGTGACTGAATTGGAGTATCAGACTCTCTGAGCTCGTGCTGTTCCTACATTCTGCACTTCTGTCCATGCCTGGTACCTACAAGTCTTCTCAGCCTTGGCACCTCTACACTTACTGTCATTCCTCCAGGAATGTGATGTCTCACATTCTGGACATGGGTAGAGTCCTTTCAGTCAGGTCCCAGGCCATGCGTCTGCTCAGTTCAGTTATCTGTCCTCTTTACTAGCTGGCTTTCTCCTACTTCCTCATAGTTTCTACTCTTCATGATGATGTCCAGCTTGTGGTTGGATTCAGTATGATGTGGTTCCAGATTTGGCTTGACATGATCGTTGTTCCAGCCACAAATTGACATAACAGTCTTCATGTCTCTTATGTCTCTTGGCTTGAATTCTCAGAACAGGCCTTCCTACCTAACATTAGAATATGTGCCCTGCTGTCAGGTGCTCACAGTAATGAGGTAGGGGTTATGGTTGGATAAGATTATAAAAGAGCCTATAAGGAGGTGATCAATATTGCTCCATATTCTAATCTACTGAAGTATTTTCTTATTTTGTTGCTAATTATTTCATAAATTCTATTAGTTTTAATTAGTTTTAAGGGGGCTTGTCTGGTAGCTCAGATGGTAAAAAATCTGCATGCAAAACAGGAGACCTGGGTTTAATTCCTGGGTCAGGAAGATCCCCTGGAGAAGGGAATGGCTACCCACTCTAGTATTCTGATCTGAGGAATTCCATGGACAGAGGAGCCTAGTGGGCTACAGTCTATGGGGTTGCAAAGAGTCAGACACAACTAAGTGACAATACAGACACACACAACACACACACACATTGGTTTTAAAGTATACTCCTGGGTTTCTAAATATTCAAATGCATCATCTAAATATAATAATTTTGTTTCTTTTGTGTTTATTTTCTTTGTGTGTTTCTCAATCAACCAATAGGAGGATAAATAATACTACTGTGCTCCTGAATATGCTACAATGCTTAAAGGAGTTAATACAAAGCCTTTAGGACAGTATTTAGCACAGCACATTTGAATATTTATGATTGTTATAATAATAATATTATTGTTAATTTTCAGGGCATGGTCTTTTGTAGGACTTTAAAATTGGAAATAAGATACAGGATATTGGTAGTGTAAGGATACCAGGTAGAAAACTTAACAGAAATGTAAAAATATAAGACATGATAAATTTTTAAATGTTAAACTATAAGCAGGTGATTTTGTTATAGACACTGAGAGAAATACCAAATTTATTTATTTATTGGCTGCACCTCATGGTTGGTGGGATCTTAGTTCGCCAACTAGGAATCAAACCTGGGGCCCTATCAGTGAGATCACCAAATCTTAAAAGTGGACTGCCAGAGAAGCCCCAAGAAATGCTAAATTTAAAAACTCATTTTACATGTGTCCATTGAACAATATTTCTCAGGAAAATATTTACTCCCTTTCCTACTTCTAAGCATTACGATAAACATTCACAAAGCACCTATTACTTGCCAGGCTTTAACCCGCATGATAAGCATGTTAGATCAGGTTTTACCAGAAACAGACCCTTAGGTAAAAGGTATCAATGTAAAGAGTTTGAGTGAACTTGAATGATTGCAAAAGTACCAGTGAGAGGAGTAGGTAAGTGAGATGAGGAGGAAAGGAAGGTAATAAAAGGGGTTACTATGCAAATTACTGCTCAGGACAGTGGAGCTCAACCCCACCAAGAACTCTGGGAGCCAGAGTAGGCCATGTCTCAAAATCACTTCAGCCCAGGAGCAAGGTTGCTATCCCCTGGGCACTTCCTGCCTGTTTGCACAGAGGCCAGTGGACTCCTGTCACTAGAGAAAAAGCCAAAGGCCAAAGTCAACAACAAGCTAACAACTAGGAGCACTCTGGTGGGCATTCAAAAGCTATGGACCAGACAATGATAGCATCAGCTACCATCAAGATTCAAAGATGGTTTCACTCTTCAGAGCACTCCTAGCTCTGTAGAAAAATTAATGAGAAAAACAAAATTCTATGAAGTACCTAAATCCTTCTGACATATTTTTCTGCAGATTATTTAATAAATTGCCTGGACATGCTTATAAGCTTACAATTAAAGGGAATCATGAAAAATAGTTCCTTAAACAGTTTACTGAGAGTCCATGGGCTAGGATTATATAAAATTTAAGATAAAACTGAATTTTTGAAAATTATTCACCAAATATTAGCTATCTCTTAAGGTTACTTATGGGAAAGTTAAAGAAGATAAAGAAGATACAAAACTCTTAAGATAGTGCCTAACTCATATAATCATTTAACATGTGCTTATGAACTATAAGCTGTATATATGCTCAAACATCAAATAATAATAGAGTAAAAATAAAATAATATTGGTACTTGCAAGCAACATGTGGTAAACTGTATCACTATTCAGAAATATTTGCTGACTCTCCCTAATAGGAAGATACTTCAGGCTTGACCACGTGATTGTTTTAGTCAATGAAATGTAGGTGGAATTAACATGAAACATGTTCAGAAAAAAGTTTGAGGGCATCATTTGGTCCACCATCGCTCTTTTCTCTCTACTGTAAGGTAAGATCAGCACATACCAGATCCACTCTTTCATCCTGGATTTCAGCATGAAGACAAAATAGGCCATCAAGTCGACCCAGGGCGTAACATGAGCAAGAAATAATCTTGTTATTGAAAGCCATTAAGATTTAGGGGCTGTTTATTATTGAAAAATAAACTAAGCTGACTGATAGAACATGAATGGAAAAAAAAACCACATTCATGTGTATAATACATATTCTAAATTCTCTAAATGCAAAGGGAAGCTAGAAATCATCTAGTCAAACTAGGAGTTTCTAATGTCCCTGGAGAAGAAGGAAAAAGTAAGTAGCTGTAGGTATAAGCCGTGGTTCTCATAGCTATCCGTCCTAGTGTCCCGTATTTAGAAAAATTAGTTCTTTAATATGTTAAAATGAAATTCATGTTATGACCCAGTAACCATAGAACTTAAAAATTCTAAGCAATATGCTAAATATTATAAGAAGGAGAAATGTTAATAAAATGAGAGTAATTTACAAGGTAATATATATTTCAATATTATTATAACATGTGTTTCAGTATGTGTGAACACACAAGACATTTACATAATTCAAATAAAGAAGACAATGAAAGTTCAGAAAGTTCAGGCTTTGGATCTCTGAATAGAAATCATGTCTTAAGCCTCTTGTCTTATCACTGAATAGAAATCAGTGATAACACATATAATAACAGAGCAGAACTGTTAACATGACAAAGAAAAAATAATCTTAACTAAGGTGGCAGCAACATAATAAGATAAATTACAGACTGTCCATAAAAGAAAATACAAAAATATACTTTTTCACAAGTAAGCTGGACCTGACTTATAACTTATTTCAGAATAATTCACGTTTTATAACATATGATGGAGAGTGAAAAATATTTTCACAGAAAATATATCTCATTTTAAAACTTCAAACATATGAATGCATAAATTTACCTCTTATATACAAAAAGAGCTTGGGCATGCAATGGAGTACTGTTTAGCAACAGAAAGGAGCAAACTACTGATACATGTAACAGTTTAGTTGAATCTTAAAAGCATTATCCTGAGTAAAAGACAAAAACCATACTGACTTTGTCAGAAAACAGATTACTTACTGTCAGGGGTTCAGAGTAGGGAAGGTTATGACTTAGGCAGCATTTTGCGGGAGTTTTCGAGCAATGGAGGCTATTCTGCTTCCTGATTATAGTGGTGGCCACACTGAAGCTATGTATGTGTTAAAGTCATACTGCCATACACACACACACACACACACACACAGAAACCTACTGTCAATTTTTTAAAACATCATTGTATAAGTCAAGGTTCTTTAGAGAAACAGAAACAACAAGGGTGTGTGTGTGTGTGTGTGTGTGTGTGTGTGTGTGTGTGTGTTACAAAGAATGGCTCACTTGATTATGGAGGATGACAAGACCAAAGCAGCAGTGTGAGCTGGCAATTGAGGACCAAGGAGAGTCAATGGTACAGGTGAAATATGAAGACAGTCTGCTGAAGAATTTCATTTGGCACAGGGAGGCTGGTCTTTTGTTCTATTCAGAACTTCAGCTGCTTAGATAAGGCCCTCTCACATTCTGTCTTACCCCCATTTCACCAGTTTAAACATTAATCCAATTCAAAATCACCCTTCATAAAATTAACCATCACAATCATGGAAGTCAATGAGCAATGGAAAATTGATGGTGGAATGGAAAAAAAGAAAAAGTAATATAACAAGTCACAGTCAAGCCAAGAAGCATTACAATCATAAATAAACAGATTATTTTCATGTAATTTTCATGATTCTTATCATCTAACTTCAACATTTAAAGAGTATGTGATGGAAAAAAATAATTTTTTAGACAGATCTTATTCACAAAACTTCATGATATTCTTTCATAATATTTTGTCTATGTACTCATCTAATAATGTTAATTTAAAGTGTGCATGCTTAGTAGCTTATTGTGTCTGTCTGACCCCAGTCATGTTTGTAACCCCATGGACTGTATAGCCTGCCAGACTCCTCTGTCCATGGGATTTTCCAGGCAAGAATACTGGAGTGAGTTACCGTTTCCCACTACAGGGGATCTTCCAACCCAAGATCAAACCCACATTTCTTGTGTCTCCTGCATTGGCAGCTGGATTCTTTACCACTGCACACTGGGAAGCCCATTAATTCTAAGGCAGTCTGTTAAGGAAATCTCTGATTTTGAATCTTATCTTATCCTTGCATCACCCAGTCCTTGCTTCACTACATTAACTGAAACCATGCATTTCAGAATCATGCAGAGGAGGCCACAGCTCCAATATGCACAAGTTTCAATTAACATGGGTGCTGTATAAAGCAAGGACTGCCTGTGTGTATTGACTGTGACAGATACAAAACAAACTGAAATATGTGTACCTGTTTAGCGGTCCTGATATCACAAATAAGCGTTGTTGTCAATCAAGTGAGCTTCTAAAATTGCAAATCACTTGGGAAATTTCCAAACAAAACACAAAGAACAATATTTTATTGGTTTTCATGGTGTTTGCATGCCTGGGAAATTTGGTATGTATTAAAAATGTACAAAAAATACTTTATATGTATATCCCTAGATGCCTGTCTGGTAAATGTCAGTAGCAACCGACAAACCCTTTCCTACATATTGTGATAAACAAAAATTCCCCACAAATTACCAAAATGCTTCTAAAGAAGCAGAGTACTCTCAAATGAAATCATCTCTTATAGCATTAAATGCATGCATGCTAAATTGCTTCAGTAGTGTCTGACTGTTTGTGACCCTATGGACTAGGGCCCTCCAGGTTCCTCTGTCCATGGGATTCTCAAGGAAGAATACTGGAGTGGATTAACAAATTGAAAGGTAAAAACCACATGATTATCTCAATAAATGCAGAGAAAGCCTTTGACAAAATTCAACACCCACTTATGATTTAAAAAAAAAAACCTCTCCAGAAAGCAGGCAGAGAAGGAGCAAACCTCAACAAAATAAAAGCCATATATGATAAACCCACAACAAACATTATCCTCAATGGAAATAAATTGAAAGCATTTCCTCTAAAGTCAGGAACAAGACCAGGGTGCCCACTCTCATCACTACTATTCAACAGAGTATTGCAAGTTTTAGCCACAGCAATCAGAGAAGAAAAAGAAATAAAAGGAATCCAGATTGGAAAAGAAGTAAAACTCTCACTGTTTGCAGATGACATGACACTCTACACAGAAAACCCTAAATACACCACCAGAAAACTGCTACAGCTAATCAATGAATATAGTAAAGTTGCAGGATATAAAATTAACACACAAAAATCCCTTGCATTCCTAAATATGAACAATGAGAAAACAGAGAAATTAAGGAAACAATCCCATTCACCATTCACCAATGAAAAGAATAAAATACTCAGGAATAAATTTGCCTAAAGAAACAAAAGACCTATCTATAGGAAACTATAAAACACTGATGAAAGAAATCAAAGATGACACAAATAGATGGAGAAATATACCACGTTCCTGGATCAGAAGAATCAATATAGGGAAAATGAGTATATTACCCAAAGTAATGAATAGGTTCAATGCAATCCCTATCAAGCTACCAATGGTATTTTCACAGAACCAGAACAAATAATTTCACAATTTGTATGGAAACACAAAAAACCTCAAATAGCCAAAGCAATCTTGAGAAAAGAAGAATAGAACTGGAAGAATCAACCCGCCTGACTTCAGACTATACTACAAAGCTACAGTCATTAAGACATTATGATACTGGCACAAAGACAGAAATATAGATCAGTAGAACAAAATAGAAAGCCCAGAGATCAATCCATGCAACTATGGACACCTTATCTTTGATGAAGGAAGCAAAAATATACAATGATAAAAAGATCATCTCTTTAACAAGTGGTGCTGGGAAAACTGGTCAACCACTTGTAAAAGAATGAAACTAGAAAGAACACTTTCTAACACCATACACAAAAATAAACTCAAAATGGATTAAAGATCTAAACAGAAGACCAGAAATTATAAAACTCCTAGAGGAAAACATAGGCAGAACACTCTCTGACATACATCACAACAAGACCCTCTATGACCCACCTCCCTGAGTAAAGGAAATAAAAGCAAAAATAAACAAAAGGGACATAATTAAACTTAAAAGCTTATGAACAATGAAGGAAACTATAAGTAAGATAAAAAGACAGCCTTCAGAACAGGAGAAAATAATAGCAAGAGAAGCAACTGACAAAGAGTTAATCTAAAAAATATACAAGCAGCTCATGCAGCTCAATACCAGAAAAATAAACAGCGCAGTCAAAAAATGGGCCAAAGAACTAAACAGACATCTCTCCAAAGAAGACATATAGATGGCTAACAAATACATGAAAAGATGCTCAACATCATTCATTATCAGAGAAATGTAAATCAAAACCACAATGATGTAACATCTCATGCCAGTCAGAATGACTGCTATCAAAAAATCTACAAACAATAAATGCTGGAGAGGGTGCAGGGAAAAGGGAACCCTCTTACACTATTGGTAGGAATGCAAACTAGTACAGTCACTATGGAGAACAGTGTGGAGATTCCTTAAAAAACTGGAAATAGATTTGCCATACAATCCAGCAATCCCATTGCTGGGCATACACACCAAGTAAATCAAAATTGAAAGAGACACGTGTCCCCCAGTGTTCATCACAGCACTGTTTACAATGGAAGCAACCTAGATGTCCATTGGCAGATGAATGGATAAGAAAGTTGTGGTATAAACACACAATGGAATATTACACAGCTATTAAAAAGAACACATTTGAGTCAGTTGTAATGAGGTGGATGAAACTGGAGCCTATTATATAGAGTGAAGTAAGTCAGAAAGAAAAACACCAATAAAGTATTTTTAATGCAGATATATGGAATTTAGAAAGATGGTAATGATGACCCTATATACGAGACAGCAATAGAGACACAGATATAAAAACAGACTTTTGGACTCTGTGGGAGAAGGCAAGGGTGGGATGATTTGAGAGAACAGCATTGAAACATGCATATTACAACATGTAAAATAGATCAGCAGTCTAAGTTCAATGCATGAAACAGGGCACTCAAAGCTGGTGCACTGGGACAACCCAGAGGCATGGGATGGGAAGTGAGGTAGGCGGGGGGGTTTGGGATGGGGAGACACATGTACACCCATGGCTGATTCATGTCAACGTATGGCAAAAACCACTACAATATTGTAAAGTAATTAGCCTCTGATTAAAATAAATTAATTTTTTTAAAAAGAATACTGGAGTGGATTGCCATGCCCTCCTCCAGGGAATCTTCCCAATTCACAGATCGAACCTCCCATCTCTTATGTCTGCCACATTGGCAGATGGGTTCTTTACCACTAGTACTACCTTGGAAGCCCCTTTTCTTATTGCTTCTTTACACCAAAACCAATAACCTCCGTAAACTTGATTCTGAAGGTAATAAGAGGAGACTTATCAGGAGAGGCCATTGCCTTTGAAATAAACTAACGCAAGGACAGACATAGGAGGAAATGCTGCCCTTGGAGTCATGCAGGAAGCTCATCCTGTGGCTCAGCTCATGGGCAACAGATACACCGTCATTTGTTTTTAACTTTTGTGTGTAAACTCGATGTCCACAATGCATTACCAAGACAGTATAGTTCTGATCTGTGTCAATGTTTTGGTAACTCATTAAAATAACAATTCACTACTTCAGTTATGCTTCTGACAATATCATTCCTTTTTAGATCGTTCAATTAGTAAAGACAGTGGTGTCCTTGATTATAAGACACTGTCACTGTTTCTGGAAAAAAATAAAATGAAGGAATGTGCTTCCCAATGATTGTTTATCACTTGATAATTATAGAGTCCCTGCAGCTATTCTCTATATTTCAAGAACTCTTATTTTTCCTCAGGATCCAGCAGTTTTTTGCTTTAATTTATTTTCCTCTTAAATACCTCCTGCTATTTAAGCAATAATTCCTTCTAAATCAATTGTTAGCAGTGGTTAATGACTGGTTGGTTAATTAATAGCTCAAAGCAAAGCTGAGGGTGTTCCCTGTGCTAACAAACCACTATCCTCTAACTGGGGTATTATTGTTAATGTACCCTGTAATCATTGGCTTCTCAAGCAGCCTCACTGCCACATATTATTTAATTTTAACTACAAAAGATGAGTTGAATGGGAAATAGGTGACAGCACTATACAGTCAATCATAATGCTATACACATTTTGAAGTTATTTGCATGTTCAGCTTGATCCTTATTTCCACAGGATGTGCCAATAGGCAGGGGGATGAAATATCAGCCTGTACTGTTTAGGAAGCTGTTTTCACCACAGTGGTTTCCTCTCTTCAAACTCCATTGCTCCAAGCCTGGTGTAGCTGCAGCAGCCTCATGGCATTCTGAATCTTTTCTGTTCCAAAATTGTGCTCTTAAGCACTGTGCTCCTGACAGTAGAAGGGAAGAAACTGTGCCACACGCTTCCTGCCTGATAAATATGTGGTTTATTTACTGACACCAGATATGCCTTTTGTACAGCTAATAGAGAGGATATGTGCTTACTAATTAGTGCAAGAAACAAAACATCAAGACTCCTTAGTTCCTAACATCTTCTGACTTGTTCTGTGCAATCACAGGGAAGTGATTTAGCAAGTCTCTACTTCTTGTGCTAACAATTCTAATAATCAACCTAAATTAAAGAGAAGATGAGTATTCATCAGACAGGACTCGAGAGGAGCTATCAGGCCCTCGAGTTTTGCCTTTTCTAGAAATATATTTATGAATATGTTGCATGAAAATAAATATCAAGTAGATATTTTGTGTCTCACTAAAGTAATGCCTTCATTTTTTCTATGTCCTCTTCTTTTTTTTTTTTATCAGTTTCTTGAGAGAGGACTGGCAAGAAAGTTTTGGTTGTGTCATCCAATCCTTACTGTGTATCTATGACACATTGAGATACCAAGGGTGAATAACACTGTGAAGGGCTGCTGCTGCTGCTGCTAAGTCACTTCAGTTGTGTCCGACTCTTAGTGACCCCATGGGCTGCAGCCCACCAGGCTCCTCCATCCATGGGATTCTCCAGGCAAGAGTACTGGAGTGGGGTGCCATTGCCTCTCTCTCTGAAGGGTTAGGATATGAATATTAGCTAACAGTTTTCCTTCTAGATTTCAGTGTAATGGACTATTGATGGATAAAACAGAGTATTATGATAGAATCATAAATCTCAAACCCCAACTTTAAGGATTTGCTGACAACATGATGACATGGTCTTTCACAGACGATAATGGAGGAGAAAGTTGATGAATTAAAAGGAAGGAAGAGTATAGGCTATTCAAGAATAGGGAAAATTCTGAATGGGAAAGACATGGGAGATACATAAGCATTGGAGGAAAAAGATGAACATGAAAGATACACAATGAAATACACTTCCAATAAAAGTCATGTGGTGTACTTATGCTTTTGGGAACAAGAAATAATGCTTTCAGCTGAGTTACAAAGGAAATGAGAGTCAGAGTCCATGTCCCCTGATATCCAACAGGATTTCAAGCTTGGTTTGCAAGCAGTTGCCTAGATTGTTATTAAAGGTTACTCATTGGAGCTCCAGTCTATCTATATTTTAGTATTTTCATGATTTCTAAAATTTCACTGTTTACTGAAACTGACTCAGATTCCCAGAATAAGCAAAACATATCCATTAATATAATAAATACTCAACATGTTCCCAGTCTGTAGAGATGATTAAAAACATAAAAGATTAAATTTGTTCACAGAAATGACTTTCTGACTAAACTAAAGTTCACGAATGGATTGCTCTCCCATAAGCCTACCTGTAATGATCTACACTTTGAGGTATGATGTTCCCACCAGAGATATAAAAGATATTCCTTGCATTGTGTCCATCAAAACAGCCATCTTCACATTTAGAGAGGATGTGTGCTCAGTCACTAAGTCGTGTCCGACTCTTTGTGGCCTCATGGACTGTAGCCCACCAGATTCCTCAGTCCATGGAATTTTCCAAACAAGAAAACCGTGATGGGTTGCCGTTTCCTACTCCAGGGGATTGTCGTGAACCAGGGATCAAACCCGTGTCCTTTGTGTCTTCTGCATTGGCAGGTGGATTCTTTACCACTAGCACCACGTAGGAAGCCCCTTTGGGAGAATTTATTCAAATTTGGCAAGGACTTATTTTCTTAACTTTATGTTAATATTAATGGGAAAATATAACTTTGGCTTGCTGAGAATCTAGTCTATTCTAGGTACTGAACCTTATTCCCTTTAATACTAACAATGAATCTCCCTGGTTCAGTTCAGTTCAGTTCAGTCGCTCAGTCGTGTCCAACTGTTTATGACCCCATGAATAGCAGCGCACCAGGCCTCCCTGTCCATCACCAACTCCTGGAGTCTACCCAAACTCATGTCCATCAAGTTGGTGATGCCATCCAACCATTTCATCCTCTGTCGTCCCCTTCTCCTCCTGCCCTCAATCTTTCCCAGCATCAGTCTTTTCAAATGAGTCAGCTCTTTGCATGAGGTGGCCAAAGTATTGGAATTTCAGCTTCAACATTAGTCCCTCCAATGAACACCCAGGACTGATCTGCATTAGGATGGACTGGTTGGATCTCCTTGCAGTCCAAGGGACTCGCAAGAGTCTTCTCCAACACCATACTTCAAAAGCATCAATTCTTCGGCACTCAGCTTTCTTCACAGTCCAACTTTCACATCCATACATGATCACTGGAAAAACCATAGCATTGACTAGACAGACCTTTGTTGGCAAAGTAATGTCTCTGCTTTTGAATATGCTGTCTAGGTTGGTCATAACTTTCCTTCAAGGAGTAAGCATCTTTTAATTTCATGGTTGCAATCACCATCTGCAGTGATTTTGGAACTCAGAAAAACAAAGTCAGCCACTGTTTCCCCATCTATTTCCCATGAAGTGATGGGACCGGATGCCATGATTTTAGTCTTCTGAATGCTGAGCTTTAACCCAACTTTTTCACTCTCCTCTTTCACTTTCATCAAGAGACTCTTTAGTTCTTCTTCACTTTCTGCCATAAAGGTGGTGTCATTTGCATATCTGAGGTTGTTGATATTTCTCCCAGCAATCTTGATTCCAGCTTGTGCTTCCTCCAGCCCAGCATTTCTCATGATGTACTCTGCATAGAAGTTAAGTAAGCAGAGTGACAATATATAGCCTTGATGTACTCCTTTTCCTATTTGGAACCAGTTTGTTATTCCATGTCCAATTCTAACTGTTGCTTCCTGAACTGCATACAGGTTTCTCAAGAGGCAGGTCAGGTGGTCTGGTATTCCCATCCTAGTATTATTAAATTTTATTGTGCATACTGAAGACACCAAGCACCAAGGTGCAGAGATGTTAAATAACAGCCAAAGGTCAGCCAACTAGCAGTGAGCAAAGCCAGAGTCAAAGCAGAATTCTGCCCAATGCCAATATGTAACACCATTATACATAATACAGAACACTGATCTTTGAATCTCACATCAATCTCTAAGTCAGAGCATGTTGCCTCTGATGATCCACAATCATCCTTTTCAAGTTCCATCCTTATACCACATTCACTTAATATTTTCTTAAAATTTATTTACAACCATAGAGTTATTTGGGGGAAAAAACAGAATGTGAGATCATGTTTACTTTCTGAAGTGTCTTGATTAAAGTTAGATGGCTGACACTGAAGCAGTATCCCTCATTTCAAAGCTCATGGCTGAGTGGAAACCCAGCTGATGGTGCACATGATCAGGACATGGTCCCACTGCCATGAAATCACTCAGGATTTTATTATTATTATTATTATGTTCAACTGAATTTTTCAAGAATTGACTAGGGGTGAGTATGTCTTCCAGTTTCCCTGAGGGGTGCTCAGTCTAGTTAAACTGAAGGAAGACTAAACAGTTCATAAGTGAATTCTCCCAACAATGGGAGAGTCAGCAGCAACCTTTGGGACTTTTAAATTATTTTGCAGTAATTTATAGCTGTGGGTCTGAATCAACAACATTACTTCCGCATTTGCCAAAGCAAGAACAACAAAATCCCCATGCATGTCCTACTGTTATCAAACACAGTTTCTTTATTAAATTGACTTTTGTTTCAGGTTTACCACCTGGACTTCTCTGCTTTAAAGCAAGCTGTTGTGTAAGCTGTCACAGCTGCTAATTAGTTATGGATTGGAAAACTAAGCGTAATGTAAGATCCTATGGATCTAGGATCACATAGCAACATATCAGTTGGTTGGACTATGTTTAGTATACGTAAGAATATTAGATGAAATAAGCCATGCAGAATAAATTTATTTCTCACACACACAACCGAATGAACATATCTAGTTGTTAAACCAGACTAATTATTCACACAGTTGGCAAGTATTCAAAATACTGGAGCAATGGACACTAATGCAGTAAAAACAATTTTCACACATTTCCATTTGCTGTGAAAATTGTTCTTCCAATACCCCTTCAAAGTGTTTACAGTTCATTAGAAAATGTTTAATCTCCACCAAACTGTATTCAAAGCAGTATATTTTCTATTTCTTCACATTTCATCACTGGCAAATAATAATCGAAGAAAGTGTTTTTTGTAAGTAAAAGGAAGTAACACGGGAACAGGACTTGGTTTTGCAAGTTTTCAAACTGCAAAAGTGGAAGCTCAGGTGATGACCCAGCTTCAGGGGGAAAAACTGAGAAGTCAGGCCTCCTTATTGGGAAGGGATTCCGCTTGAAATTGTAGATTGTGTGGCTTGCATTTGAGTCTTGAGGACAGTTTAAAAGCAGCTATCAGTTAGCCAAGACATCAAGAAGAAGCAATTTGCTGACATTTACATTTGACTGCTAGTGAGTGCTCCAGTGAGTGCAGGAAGAAAATGGAGGTGGTGAATTTCATGTTGAATCATGTCATTAACGCCACTACAGGCATTCAGATGCATCTACATAATTATCTGGTATAATCAGAGTTTTCTGTTCATTTTTTATACATAAGAGAGAAAAAACAGTCACTTTATCCTGTTGTTATGTGAATAGCAAGCACTGATTATCCCAGTTTATCCTCAAAGAAAAAAACTGGCAAATACTCTCAGGGAAATCTTCATGATTTACAGTAGCATGGATTTCATCCTGATAAACTTTTTTCCAAGGCTTGCCTTTCTTAATGTTTGCTGTCCAAAGGTCACGCGATCATAGCCAACAGAACAAACGCTATAGAATTAGAGAAATGATAGCATTCAAGAGTTCCACTTAGATTCAGATATGCCCAGAGTAAAAATGGCTTGTGTAAAGCCTAGGTTTCTCTCAATCACTTTTGATTCATTAAAAGGTGTTGTGGGAAAGGAGTTTACTTATAGTGACATGGATGAACATTCACGCTCTGTTTTCTCTGTTTTCTTTGAGGATGGCTCGTGTGGACAAATTTGGTACAGTCTAGCATATCTTTTGCTGACCCTGAGACAGGAATATGAACAGAGTCGAGTCCAAATTATTTAAAACATATAAATCAGGTTTTTTAAGAGAACCACCCATTAAATAAAATCTATTTTACCTTCCTACCTAAATTAATATCCTTTAAAACCACCTGGAACACCAGTTTGGAATTTGGAATTCTCGAATGTCTCAGAGTTGCAAGCTGGGAAAGCAACAAGGTCAGGATCTGTGTCCCGGGCTGTGAAGTTTGCGGAAAGTTATTTTCTAAATCTGCTCCAATTTTCCAATGTTACTCCAAGAATGTGCAGATTAAAACTGAATAGAATCTGTTCTGCTTTGGAAAGAACAGTGATGTATACATATTTCGGAAAGATATCCATCCAAAATAGTTTTAGGACTTAAAGAGAGTAAGTTTTATCTGAAAACGCACTTACAAGAATCAGCTCAGACCTGAAAATTAACAAATAAATGGAAATTAACTAGACTTTAACAGAGGTTGGGCTAATAGCAAGTATAACAGTTTGCTATTTGCCAAAAAAGACGATTTCTTGGCTCTAACGTGTCACATCACTGCCACGGCCTGTATCGGTTACAATTTATGGCTCCACCACAGTTTAGTATGGTTGACTAAAGGCCTTTTTTCTTCTAAAAAGCTTTCTGTATGGAAAATTCAGAACCCAGTTGTTTTGACAGTTTGGTTATTTAAACATGTTTTCATTGCTTTTGCTCACTACTCCTTAACTCATCTTATCAGCACCTATTTTTTACCAGGTACTCTTTCAGGTATAAGATCTACAGAGATTAAAAAATAATAATCTTCTGCCAAGTCAAAGGACTTGGACTATTATCTGGCTTGCCTAGGATTAAATATTTGCATTTGATGATATTATTCAAGTTCTTTGAACAACATTTTCTCAAGAAAAACTAAAATAGTATAGTCTGCAGGGACTTGGTGAGAAGAAAGCACAGCCTAAAGAATTCAGTTTCATACATGGAAAAGCCACATTCTCCAGGAAGCCACGAACTTCTCTTGGGCACCCAATGCTGTTGTGAATGATTAAGCTTGCTTTCCCCCTCTGTATAACAAATTCTTCTTGAGTTCTCATTGTAAACCATTGTCATTTTTAGTTGATTACCTCATTTATTTCTCCTATAAAAGTTCCAAGATGTGCATAGGATCACAAGCTTCCAATCCTCCTCACAGGAGAGTATGCCCTAAGACCAGCAGTTTTAGAAGAACGCCACAGCCCTGGGACTCCCTTGGTGGCCCAGTGGTTAAAGACAGCATGCTTCCAGTGTAGGGGGCAGTGGGTTCAATCCCCCGGTCAGGGAACTAAGATCTCACATGCCATGCAATGAAGCCAAAAATAAAAATATTAAAAAATAAATAAAATTAAAAGAAGAATCTCACAGCTCTTTAATTATTGCTACCTGGCTAGAAAGGGGTCTAATTCTGTGTTCTGCACAGTGTGTAATTTTGTGTTTCTGCTCAATAAATGTTAAATACCAATAATAACCGTGGTGGTAACCAGAATTCCTTCTGATATAAGCTTGTTTGTCTCAACCTTGTTTTTACCCTGTGTTTCTTAGTAAATTGCCTGGCATTTTCCCTGCTGCTCTTGTCTTTTTAATTACATCCTACTGACACGATTCTTCAAGCATCTTAAAGCGAATGGAAGGAAAGCTTACTGCTTTCTACACAAAAGGAGCTGCAGGAAGCAGGTGCCTAGCAGTCAGAATAATAAATTCCAAAGAAATAGGCTGGGTCATGCTTTCATTCCTCATAAATACAAAATGGTGGGTATAGGTAGAGTGAAGGCACAGGGAAGTAAGGGGAGAATTTAGTTTGCATGAGTGCACTGACGAGGACAAGCACAACTTTTCTTTGTTTCCTTACATTAGTTGTACTGGGGAGAGTTGGTGCAGCACAGCAATTCATAGCCACTGCATAAGGCATTTGCTTGGGACTGGAAAAGGAAGAATTGTGTACAAATGTCACTGATAAACAGAAATTGAGCATCTCTTTTACAAAACCCACATATTAGTGACACAGTGGAGAAATACATAAAAAATAAAATTTCCATTGTAGGTAACTCTGGTTTGAGTAGTCATGGAGGCCCATTCATGAACAAAAGCCACGTGCTGGTCTATCTAGGATGAATAAGCTTTCTTCCTGGTCTCTTCCTTGATACTGATATTAAAAATAATGTCTTCAAAAGATTAAGCATTGAGCTTACTTAAGCTTTGAGCATTGAGTAAAGCATTAAGCAGTGAGTAAAGATTCTCTTTAAGAGCTTCTCTGGTGGTTGAGGAGTAAAGACTCCACCTGCCAGGAGACTTGGGTTTGATTCCTGGGTTGGGAAGACCCCCTGGAGAAGAAAATGGCAACCCACTCCAGTATTCTTGCCTGGGAAATTCTGCAGAGGAGCCTGGCAGGCTGCAGTCCATGGGTCTGCAAAAGAGTCAAACATGACTTAATGACTAAACAACAGCAACACAGATTCTTCAGGACCTTTAAAGCTGTGGAAAAAACCTTTGCAAAATGTAATCTTCCAAAGTTAGTATGTAATGTTAACTTCATTCTTACATTTTTAAAACTATATTTATATTATACATAAAAAGTATCAATGAAAATCACAGTCCCTGCTTTCCAGAAGCTTACAGTTCAGTGGAAAAGACATATTTTATAATTTATGAAAATAATTATTAAGTTATAAATGTAGAAAAGTATAATTGGAAAAGTTTGCGGAAGGCACTCACTTCCTTTGGCAAGGGGGTGATCTTAATAAATAAAACAAGGGAAAGAGGAGAAAGAACTTAAGACACTCCTGCAAATAGTCTGTGAAAGAGATAACACTAACTGGCCCTAATGTTGCGACAGTTCAGATGGACCAACGTGGATATATTTGATACGTGTTTCAAAATCTGAATTGGTAAGACTTTGTGATTGGAGGGAAGAGTGATGAAAGAGAAAGAAAGCAAGTCTGACTCTCAGTGAATAATGATGCCATTTACCGAGCTAAGCAAGAATGATGAGCAGCAGTGGATGGATGGGGAGCAGGCAAGAAGGAGAAATTCAATTTTGGAAATGTTTACATAAAGTATATTTACATGAGCCCAAAAATGGAAAGAAAACTATATAAATAAGATTTTTTTCCCCTGCTTTCAAATAAACTTTTATGACAGTTTTCTCCACTGCTATTGAGAAGACCGAGCAGAGTGCTTGGTCTAATGTCATTCAAGGCTCTTGTAAAACTCTGAATATCTCTCCACATTTGATAGGTTCCTTATTTTGAATCCTACACTGTTGGGTTAAAATTTTAAGAAAAAATACTTTTTATTTTCCTTCGGGGTGCAGACATGTGCCTTAAGTCCCATCAATTAGAAGTACCTGTGGAGACACTTACTCCTTGGAAGAAAAGTTATGACCAACCTAAATAGCATGTTGAAAAGCAGAGACATTACTTTGTCAACAAAGGTCCATCCAGTCAAGGCTATGGTTTTTCCAGTAGTCATGTATGGATGTGAAGAAAGCTGAGTGCTGAAGAACTGATGCTTTTGAACTGTGGTGTTGGAGAAGACTCTTGAGAGTCCCTTGGACTTCAAGGAGATCCACCAGTCCATTCTAAAGGAGATCAGTCCTGGGTGTTCATTGGAAGGACTGATGCTGAAGCTGAAACTCCAGTACTTTGGCCACCTCATGAGAAGAGTTGACTCATTGGAAAAGACTCTGATGCTGGGAGGGATTGGGGGCAGGAGGAGAAGGGGACGACCGAGGATGAGATGGCTGGATGGCATCACGGACTTGATGGGCGTGAGTCTGAGCGAACTCCGGGAGTTGGTGATGGACGAGGAGGCCTAGCGTGCTGCAATTCATGGGGCCACAAAGAATCGGACACAACTGAGCAACTAAACTGAACTGTGGAGACTTTAATTTGAAAGTGAGCTATGGAAAGTAGGAAGCTAGACATCAGTTTTGCTGGTGTGCTGTCATTGTTTTGCAGTTGGTGGTAGCAATAGCAATCACTATCAGGCCAATTAGAAGTGAGGTTCTATTGTTTCTGAAAGTGAAAAGCCTATTTCTTCAGATCTTTCAACGATTCTCTGAGCAATGTAATATTCCCTAGTAACTCCCATTCTGTTGAAAGTAGCAAAAGTTACTGTCTTCAACTAAAACAACCCAAGGTCTAATTAATACACAGTAACAATATATTCTATTAAAATGCTGTATAACATTTCCACTTACATAACTTGTTATACATTGAACAATATATCTACTTCAAAGTGCTAAAATACTAAATAAAAAAAAGTTTAAAAAAACACAGAGATGCTTTTAAAAAATAATAATTTAAACTTAATAATTAAGTTCATAGACTGTAACAGAATGCCACAAAGCAGGAAATAAACTTCAAAACTGTAGGAAATGAATATAGAAGCCATTCCTAATAAGTCTGTTTATAATTAGTGTCTAGGAGACAGAGATGAAAAATGGAAATCTATGTATGTAATTCTAAGTTAACAGATGTAAAATTGTTGTATAACAAGGACACTCAAACTAGTCTTTCAAATTTCCAATTTACATTGAATCCAGGAAGTGATTGCAGTCAATATGCATAAATTAACACATTTTTAAACAGCTTTTCCTTATCTATGGGGCTTCGCAGGTGGCAGTGGTAAAGAATGCAAGAGACACAAATTCAGTCCCTGGGTGGGGAAGATCCTCGAAGGAGGAAATGGCAACCCACTCTAGTATACTTAGCTGGAGAAATTCCATGGACAGAGAAGCCTGGCAGGCTACAGTCCATGGGGTTCCTCAGACTGACCGACTGGGCACACATGCACATACTTATCTAAAACCAGGAAATCAGTCTTTCTCAAACTACAGGTAAAATCAAAAACTATAAAAAAAAAAATTCTTTAAAATCTAGAGGTTCTTTATCCCATCTGATTTCTTCAAGCTACCCTTAATATTCAATGGGCCACCTAAAATCTGCTCAAACATTGTATGTCAGTCCTGCAAATTCTGAGACACCTTCATGAAAGCAGAAAGTTGATTGGAAACAAATTTTACTGTCTTAAATACAGACTCAGACTGTCTTAAAAAGAACTAACATTTATTCAGTGCATTCTACATGCCAGGCCCTGCATTACCTACTTTCTTCACAATATCTACAAGATAAAGAGCATGAGATTTTTGGAAACTGACATCACAGAGTTAGCAGAGGAACAAATCTGAGATTCAAATTGCCTAGCTCCAGAACTCTGCTCTTTCCACTGCATTACACCAGGTCTATCAACATGTGGACATGTTCTACCCCTGCAGCCGATAGGCTTCTCAGCAGGTCCTGCCCATCCAAGCTTGTCCTCTTCCTCAGAAAATGTGATATTCTGGAAAAGCCTAGTTCCAGTGTTTAAGTTTTTTCCAGCTGTGTCTCATCACCGTCCTTTATTCCTGGCAGAGTTGAGCCCTGTTTTCAATTTTTCTGATTGCTTTCAAAATGACTCTCCAGAATCAAGTCAAGTTCTCTACCAAACACTAGGATATGTCTTTTCGGCATTTCTAGTGTTGTTTCCCATCTACTCCATTTAATCTAGACCAACATAGGTACTTTCATAGTCAGTGGATTGAACTTCTCACACTTTCTTGAATCAATTTAAATCTTCAGGGATAGAGCTCCTGATTGAACTTGATTTTTCTCATTTACCTCCAACAAGTTCCTTTTACTTAGGCTATGGACCATGTGCTGACATGCATGCTCAGTTGCTTAAGTCATGTCCAACTCTTTGTGACCCTATGGACCAAAGCCCTCCAGCCTCCTCTGTCCATGGGATTCTCCAGGCAAGAATACTGGAGTGGGTAGTCGTGCCCTTCCCCAGGGGATCTTCCCTACCCAGGGATCGAACAAACATCTCTCATGTCTCCTGCACTGGCAGGAGGTTTCTTTACCACTAGCACCACCTGGAAAGCCCAGACCAAAGTGCTACCAGAATACCAAATCAATAGACCACCACTGCCCTAAACTCTATTCGAGAAGCATTCTTTTTTTTTTAATACATTAAAGGAAAAGATCCTTAAAGCAAAAATAGCATTTTTAACAACAGTAAGTGAGAGTTACATTATTTCACCCATTACAAAGGACTTACACATTCACTGTTCATTTTAGGGCAATGAATACATGTATTATCCTGTCATTATGAAAAGTAAAATAGAGATCCTAAATATTAAATGATTTACCTGATGTCACAGAGCTAGTGGATGGAACTGGGTCTCAAATCTAGGCTTTATCTAGGCTTTTTTTAATTCCAAATTCCATCTTTCTGAGAAGTAACAGCGTTTATGACAAATATAATAATAAACCATTTAGTAAAATTCACTAAAACTTATCAGTGAAACAGATAATGTAAATTTAATGAGTTTTTAAAATCAGATACAAAAAGGTGGAAAAAATTTCATGGTAGGAAAAAATATTATTAATTTTTCTCTGTAATGCAAGTCAACAATATCAGTGTTTTTGAAAAGCTGTTTCTTGACAGTATGGGGATTGGTTAGTCTAAACTGACAGTTATACATGATTGAAGCTGTATTATTTACAGACATAAGGGACTAGAAATACTTATTCAAAATGTGTTAGATCTAGCACATTTTATTTCACTGACTTGCAATTCTTTGTTCATATATTTCTTCAACAACAGGGTCCACAGTATCAGATTTCTCTCTGAAGAAACTTATAATAGAAAATATAACTAACACTATAAGGCTATAAATAGAACTAAATGAGTGGTTATGAAAAATAGCTGTTAGTAGAATTCAGATAAAAGAAGATTTGCAGTGATTTGGAGCAGGGGTCAAAAATTGCTACCCATGGGCCAAATCTGGCCAACCACCTGTTTTGTAAATAAAATTTTATTGGAATATAGCCACATTCATCCATTTATATATTTTTATGGTCTCTTTTCTGTTAGATGAGCAGAATTGAGCCTTTGTAACAGAGACTTGATTAAGTACACAACACCTAAAATATTTATTACATTTTGCATTTTCCAGAGTAAGTTTGCTGGCTACTGATAGTGTAGTTGTTACAGAAGGTATTGTGGGTGTGGAAGAGCTGGGCCTATGTCACTGGTAAAAATGGGAAAAGGGTTGAAAGGAGAGAATCCAGGTAGAGAATGTAGAAATAGCAGAAGCATATTTGTAAGATATGCTTAGGAATGGTCAAGGGACAGTACAAAGTATGACTTGGTTCAAATACAGGACTGAAGCTGGGAACTGAGCGGGTATACATTTGAAAGGCGGACACAATTCCAGGGCATTTTAGGCCAGGCTACTTCATTTGAAGTTTTCCTGAAGAAATTCACTGGCGATCCACTGAAGGTATAAATCTCAGTGCCCTCATAACCCAGTTCAGGATAGAGTCAAAGAGGAGAAGAGGGAGGAAGGAAAGAAGGAGGGAGGGGGGGATAGGAAGGACAAGGAGAAGTGGACAGAGAAAAAGCAGCAACAAGACAATCGTATTTCTGGTACTCTTTAATATTAATGGAGATGCTGTTTGTAACGAAACCAACACTTTCAAAAATCCTCTTTCTTTTCTCATTCCTATCTTAACGTCCATGCTTGCTGTGCTTAGCTGTTAACTCATGTCCAACTCTCTGTGACCCCATGAACTGTAGCCTGCCAGGCTCCTCTGTCCATGGGGCTCTCCAGGCAGGAATACTGGAGTGGGCTGCCGTAGCGTCCATAGTCTCTCCCTATCCCTCGTCTTCCACCTTCTGCTTCTTCACCAACTCATGCAACACTTGTTATTTTCTTCCCTCCCACTTTCCTAGTTCCCCTTCCCGCTTCCTTACTTTTCTTTCTCCTTCTGCCTTTTCCCATTTTCTGTGTCCCTCCTCTAGCAGTCTATCATTTCTCCTCTATGCAGTCTTGAAGTCCCCAGGAAGGACTGGACTCTCATTACAGCAGGGGCTTACAATGTTATTTGTGCCGTCAACTGGTGGGCAGTCCAGTGAAATGTGGACCTCTCTCAGAACACTGCTTCTAAATGCCTAAAACAGAATATACTAATAAAGGAAATCAAATAGACTGAAACATAGTGAATAAAACATGATATTAAATAATTATGTCCTAGCAGATGTCTTTTGGGCTTCGCAGGTGGCACTAGTGGTTAAGAACCCACCTGGCAGTGCAGGAGACACAAGAGATGCAAGGTTGATCCGTGGGTTTGGGAAGATCCCTGAAGGAGGGCATGGCAACCCACTCCAGTATTCTTGCCTGGAGAATCCCATGAATAGAGGAGCCTGGTAGGCCACAGTCCACAGGGTCGCACAAAGTAGGACACAACCGAAGTGACTTGGCACACAGGTTTCCCTGGTGGCTCAGTAAAAGAATCTGCCTGCCAATGCAGAGTACTATTAGATGACAGAGGATGAGATGGCTGGTTGGCATCACTGACTCGATGGACGTGAGTCCGAGTGAACTCAGGGAGTTGGTGATGGACAGAGAGGCCTGGCGTGCTGCGATTCATGGGGTAGCAAAGAGTCGGACACGACTGAGCAACTGAACTGAACTGAATGCAAGAGATATGGGTTCAGTCTCTGGGTCAGGAAGATCTCCTGGAAAAAGCAATGGCAGCCCACTCCAGTATTCCTGCCTGGGAAATCCCATGGACAGAGGAGCCTGGTGGGCTACAGTCCATAGGGTTACAAAAGTTTTCGACGTGATTTACTGTTTAAACAACAACATATGTGTCTTTTATCTATACATTAAATAACAAGATCTGATGATAAAATTAACAGCTGCTATAATTAAAAATAATGATCAGTGTAAATGACATTTTGAGATATCTACAATTAAATATATAATACATGTGTATATATAAATATATACTTATATATGTAAATATATTTCTATTGTGGAAAAGCTTCGATGTTACTAACATTACCTTCATTTGTTGCCACTTAAATTCATAATTGAAGATGTTTAATTTTATTTTGTGGTTAGTGAAAAGAAAGATGGAGTTTTTAGCACCCTCATTAAATAATCTCCTGAAATCTGATTTGAAAACCCCTTCCCTAAGAGGATGAATAAGGAGGCACTAAACAAGCAAAGCCAAAGTCCTTTCAATAGGTAGGATAAATAGAAGAAAGCTAGGAAGTCTCATATGAAAATACTTTTTTAACCACTAAATTTTTTAAGTAAGAAATAAAATTATAGCAATGGGGCTTTTATAAACATTTGTTTGACAGCATTCAAAGTTGGGAAAAGCTGATTTAAATAAACTAGTCAGAATACTTTATAACAGTCAATGCACAAGGTGAACAACATCACTTACATTATATTTGGAAACAATAAGAAAGATCTTACCTGAATTCAGAAAATATTTCATTTATTTAACTGCCACATTTATTTCAGGGATTCTTACTTAGTAGCTTAGTTGTATCCAACAGTTTTGAGACCCCATGGATATTTCCCAGGCAAGAATATTGGAGTTTGTAGCCATTCCCTTCTCTAGGAGATCGTCCCAACACAGGATCAAATTTGGGTCACCAGAATTGTAGGCAGATTCTTTACAGTCTGAGCCACTAGTGAACCAGGGGTAGATGACAATTAAGCAAATGTTTCCCCAAACTGAGTATTTAGGTTCACAAAGTAGTTTATTCCCCAAATCAGCTACACTTACAAACACATTCAGAGCATGTACAACTAGAGAAAGTAGCAAAGTTGTTGGAAATCCAGTGCATTCAAATTGTTCAACAGGAAACTGCTATATTCTCCCAAAATACAGGCATTTTGAACAATGATTTATCTGTATGTCATAGAATAAAAGTTAGATTTGTAGTTTAAATTCTCACTTTGCCACTTGTTAACTGTGGCAAATTCCTTTAAGCATCAGTGTTTTTCATCATGAAAGTTAGAACAACGCTAATGCTCTCTAGCCCAGAGGGCTACAGAGAGCATAATTACCCTATACATGCAAAAGCACTAATCATGGTATTGGATGCATGGCAAATATTCAATATGTGTTGATTGTATTTCAAAATAAGAGTGTACTACTAGGTCCACAAATTAAGATACTATCATTTAAAATCATCTTCAAATGAAAGGTCTCCAATGTACCCCTTTCTTCTTGACTAAATCATGTGTTTGCCATCCTAGAAAGAAAGCTATAATTTAGCTTTCCATAAAATTTCCTTGATCCTGAGGCAACACTGAGGCTATAACACTTAAGCATTTAAAGTATTAGAAAGTTGAGTATCTAAATAGGTACTTTGAAAGAATTTTGATTGCATTGTATACTCCCATCTTTCTGCCTTGGTACAAAATAATTATACTCTTTTGAACACAAGGTTTCAGTGTACCAACCCAGATTTCTGAAGTTGTGCAGCCTCAGGGTAGATGGAGAAAATGTTATGAAATTCAGCTTTACCTTGTTCTCTTGAGAACAAAAACAACAGTTAAAATAATGGGAATTAAAATCCCGTGGGCTAGCTGGTAATGTGGCACAGAAGGGGACAGTGGGTATACCTGAACACTATAAGTCTACTTAAATCTGTATTAGGTTTTATCTAAAAAACAAGCAAGCAAACAAGCAAGCTTTTATACTTGCTTTCTTGGAAACAAAATTAAGTGCTCTTCTATGAGGATATATATTTGTGTGTGCATGCTAAGTCACTTCAGTTGTGTCCAACTCTATGAATCTATGGACTGTAGCCGGCCAGGCTTCTCTATCCTTGGGATTCTCCATGCAGGAATGTTGCAATGGGTTGCCATGCTCTCCTCCAGGGGATCTTCCTGACCCATGAATCAAACCTGGGTCTCCTGCATTACAGGTGAATTCCTTACTGCTGAGCCACCGGGGAAGCCCCAAGGATGGATATATTAGTATGCAAGATTCCTTCTAGTGAAGATGTATTTTAACAAAGTAATCCTTTTTAAAATGTATCTACATTTTGTCCTAAAAGAAAATGTTAGTATGGCTCCCTTGACTGGCCTGAAACATTTTGAGCTAACCTTGTGTTCACATTGGTCTCTCTGTATCTTTCCTCAATCCAGCTAAGTGTCATTTAACCTTCCCGATTTTATAAGCCATCAGCACTTTTCCTGTCCATCACTTCAACTGCACAAGACTGGACCATAAAATTGAAAATTTAAGCCAAGCTGAGAGAAAAACTGTGATTCGTCCTGGCCCTCTCCTAGACATTAGGTTTATCCTCTGGCCTCTTACCCAGTTTGCCCGAGAGGCCTCCAAGCCATAATTAGTTATTTATGTGACCCCTTCCTCGCTAAAACCACGTCAAATCTTCTTCTCTGATTTTACCTTTTTTTTTGTCCCTCTGTTTACTAGGGTAGATTAAAGGTTGCTCTTGACTAAGACCTCATGACTAAAGATTCATCACTTTCTGCATCTTCCTTATGGCTTGCATTTTAAGAGAACCTTAATGTTCTGTCTGTAGCCCACACACTGATAGAGAAACATTATTTTTCTTCTACTTCCAAAAGTTTGCATAATTTCAGGATCTATGTGTGGGAGCTGTGTAACCATGCTGCTGCAAGATGAAAGGCAATGGCAATTTTTGCAGTTCTGCTATGATGTAGAAGCACAGCATTGTAAAACTAGAGAAACAAGATCTCAAAAAGGTGTAACACAGAGGTCACAAATTCAAATGCATACTGAGTCCAGGTAGGTAAACTGCTATATTTTGTGACTACACATAAGACAACAGAGTAGTGAATTGAGTTCCGTCATTGAAAACAACTAAATACTGAGCTATGCAAAACTTCCCTGGTGGCCCAGTGGCTAAGACTCTGTGTTCCCAATGCAAAGGGCCCAGGTTCAATCCCTGATCAAGGAACTAGATATACCCATTTGAATGCAGAGTTTCAAAGAATAGCAAGGAGAGATAAGAAAGCCTTCCTCAGTGACCAGTGCAAAGAAATAGAGGGAAACAATAGAATGGGAAAGATGAGAGATCTCTTCAAGAAAATTAAAGATACCAATGGAACATTTCATGCAAACACGGGTACAATAAAGGACAGAAATGAAATGTCGGACCTAACAGAAGCAGAAGATATTAAGAAGAGGTGGCAAAAATACACAGAAGAACTATACACAAAAGATCTTCATGACCCAGATAACCACGATGGTGTGATTGCTCACCTAGAGCCAGACATTCTGGAATGTGAAGTCAAGTGGGCCTTAGGAAGCATTACTATAAATAAAGCTAGCGGAGGTGATGGAATTCCAGTTGAGCTGTCTCAAATCCTAAAAGATGATGCTGTGAAAGTGTTGTACTCAGTATGCCAGCAAATTTGGAAAACTCAGCAGTGGCACAGGACTAGAAAAGGTCAGTTTTCATTCCAATCCCAAAGAAAGGCAATGCCAAAGAATGTTCACGCTACCACACAATTGCACTCATCTCACATGCTAACAAAAGAATGCTCAAAATTCTTCAAGCAAGGCTTCAACAATATGTGAACCAAGAACTTCCAGATGTTCAAGGTGGATTTAGAAAAGGCAGAGGAACCAGAGATCAAATTCCCAACATCCATAAATCATAGATAAACTAAGAGAATCCCAGAAAAACATCTACTTCTGCTTTTTTGACTACACCAAAGCCTTTGACTGTGTGGATCACAACAACAAGTTGTAGAAAATTCTTGAAAAGATGTAAATGCCAGACCATCTTACCTGCCTCCTGATATATCTGTATGCAGGTCAAGAAGCAACCGTTAGATCCTGACAGAGAACAACAGACTGGTTCCAAATTGGCAAAGGAGTATGACTGCATATTGTCAACCTGATTATTTAACTTCTATGCAAAAACATCACGTGAAATGCTGGGCTGGATGAAGCACAAGCTGGAATCAAGAATGCTGGGAGAAATATCAACCACCTCAGATATGCACAAAGAAGAACTAAAGAGCCTCTTGATGAAAGTGAAAGAGGAGAGTGAAAAAGCTGGCTTAAAACTCAACATTTAAAAAATTAAGATCTTGGCATCCAGTCCCATCACTTCATGGCAGATAGATGGGGAAACAATGGCAACAGTGACAGACTTTACTTTCTTCAGCTCTAAAATCACTGCAGATGGAGACTGCAGCCATGAAATTAAAAGTTGCTTGCTCTTTGGAAGAAAAGCTATGACCAACCTAGAAAGCATATTGAAAAGCAGAGATATTACTTTGCCAACAAAGTTCTGTCTAGTCAAAGCTATGGTTTTTCCAATAGTCATGTATGTATGTGAGAGTTGGACCATAGTGAAAGCTAAGTGCCAAAGAACTGATGCTTTTGAACTGTGGTGTTGGAGAAGACTCTTGAGAGTCCCTTGGACTGAAATGAGATCCAACTAGTCCATCCTAAAAGAAATCATTACTGAGTGTTCATTGGAAGGACTGATGGATGTTGAAGCTGAAACTCCAATACTTTGGCCACCTGATGTGAAGAACTAACTCATTTTAAAAGACCCTGATGCTGGGAAAGATTGAGGGCAGGAGGAAAAGGGGATGACAGATATGAGATGGTTGGATGGCATTACCAACTCGATGGATATGAGGTTAAGCAAGCTCCAGGAGTTGGTGATGGACAGGGAGGCCTGGTGTGCTGCAATCCATGGGGTTGCAAAGAGTCAGACACGACTGAGCAACTGAACTGAACTGAACTGTGCTGTGCAAACAAATCCTTTAAGTGAGCCAGATTCTACCTTTAGCTCATACCAGTTTTATTATCCATAACTGGTCAAATGGCCCTTGTCTTACCCGTTAAATGCTCACTAAAGAATATATTTTCTATATTATTTTTAAATAACAAAGTGCTGATATTACCTTTTCTACTTTCCACATTTAATATCCATTCCAAGGAATATTTTGGTAGGTTTTTTTTTCCCCTAAAATACATCTCTAACATAATTATTTCATGTTTAAAGACATAATTACAGTAAAAATTGTGATCATTTTGCATTTTGGTCTACCACTAAAACCTCCTATCTGATATCTCTACCTTTATCAATCTATAGAGCACACTACCACAGAAACAACCTTCCTTAAATATATTATAATAATATTGTTTCTCTGCCTAAAAGCCAGCAAGGGGTTCAATCACTCTAAATTCTTGATCACTATAAGAAAGCTCCTTATTAGCACATCTATCCTTTTTCCATTAAACTTCATCATCTCTTAGTCCCATTTGAACTCATCTTTTGTGTCAAACAAATTTGCTTATTACCAATCGCTGCCACAGCAACCACTCAGTGGCAGTTGTTGGTATGCCCACTGATGTTGTCATAAAGGAAAATGTTCAGAGCATTTCCATTCCTAGTCCAGCATGGAAAGGTCAGTTTTCCTAGTCACTAATGTGTTGCTGCAAGTACCTCATGCTTCCTTAGAAAAGGAGTCCTTGCTTTTTTCAGAACTACTGGGTCATTGGTCTCTCCTTTGGGGCCATCTTTATTGCTGCTTCAGTCTTACGCATGAAGGTGTGTTCAGTCATGTCTGACTCTTTGTGACCCCATGGACTGTTGCCTGCCAGACTCCTCTGTCCATGGGATTTCCCAGGCCAAGAATACTGGAATGAGTTGTCATTTCCTACACCAGAGGCTCTTCTCAACCTAGGGACTGAGTCCTCTCTAGTGTGTGCTGCAATGGCGAGCAAATTCTTCACCACTGAGTTACCACTGAGCCACTGGAGTTGGGAAGCCCACCTCCAATCTTACAGTCACCTTTTTAACCTAGTCACAGGAGTAAATGGTAAATGTTTCCTTTAAATGGCAAAATCATCCTTCGCTAAAGCAAATGTGGCAGAATCTCTGGTGTAAAGTGCAGCATGACCAGAAACAAATGGAGCAGGAGCAAGGAATGTCCCAGAGATTCCAGAAACACTATTTACTGGCAATTCTGTTTAAATCTGATTTGTTTGAATCTGAATCATAAGAGACCTTGATAGTAAGTATTATTATTACTTCCTTTGAGATCAAGGTAACTAAGGGAAATAGCCTTGGCTTTGAACTACAGAACAAAATTAAAAGCAAACTTATTTTACAGAATAAGTGGCCTAAAGGCAAAGGTAGGATAAGTAACTAATGGATCATTGATGGAGAAAGAAGGTTTACAATTGGCCCCCTTTAAGGCTCTTATGCCAAACATCCAACACCATCAGGCAGGAAAGGAACTCTATATTTTGGGAACTAAAAACTGCCTGAATATAATTTGCACAGAGATTAAATGCTGTTTAAAAAAAAAAAAAAGCTGCTACTGAACTATTTTAAAAGGACCTTAGGGATCATCCAACTCATTCCCTCTCTGACCCACTTGACTCAGTTTTCACTAACACCAACATTAAAAAAAAATCTAATATTCCCTTATTTATTTCCCAAAAAAGTATCATTTTAGCAAACCACCCTGCCCCCCCAAAAAAAAAATAAACTTCAGGAAAAAGATATTTCCCAGCTAGCAAGCTGGTAAGGCCATAATGCAAATCTTGGTGTGCTGAGCTCCAGAGCCACCTCTGTTGTTGTTGCCGTTAGTTCTGAATACATTAACTACTATGGTTTAGAGACTGGTACACAAGTGTGAATGCAGGGGCCTTTCCCATCACCACCACTTCTCTGGGTTTTCACCTTTGCTTGAATTCAAGATGGTCATCGGAGGACGTCCCAGGGGTGTTCATGGGGGATACGTCAGATGTAGGTGGAGGAAAAGTTTCAGATTCTAATGGGCTTCACCTTTCTTAGATGTCACTATTCAAGGTGCAGGTTACAGACAAAGGAAAGTGTGGGCCAAAGGTGAAGATAATTTGAACTACCGTTGGATTTGCTGGATTTGCTCAGATGATGCTTCACGTCTACAGAGGATGATTCCATTCACACACAACCTCCAGGTGCTCAGTTCTGCCCACGTGGTCCTTTCAGGTCCAGCCACTCTCTGTGCCATTGTTATTCTAAGCATGCAGCTTTGGTATCACCTGGGTATTTAGTGGAAATGCAGAATTTCTGACTCCACTTCATACCTACTGCATCAGAGTCTGCCTTCTAACCAGATCTCCAGGGTATCTTTATGTCAGTTAGAAGTACTCCAGTATGTTATTTCGATACCAAGCTTAAGCAGAAAAAATCTTTGTGAGGCTGTCTGTGGCCTTGTCTGCCTCAATTTTCCCACTCTCTAATTGCCTCCTTGGAAATCTTCCTGCTAAACAGAACCCAGGGTTCTGTTTCTTGGGAACTATCCACTCCTTACACTCATCACCTGTTTATCTGTCTCCTCTTCACAAGCCCAGGGATTATTTTTCTAGCCTTCCTAGCCTTGGACTCTACCCTCCTCCCACTGTTTGTCCCAGTCATTTTATCTGTCCTCACTTCGGTCCATCAAGGGCGTAAGTGCTTTTGGAATAGAGGAACCTGAGACACTAGGAACCTATTTCCAGTATCTACCCTGCTTGCCCTCATTTCTGAGCTGAGGCAATTAAATGGAACCAACTCTGCTGGAATTAGGTCAAACGAAAGGAGTAAATGGAGGTGGGGTGGGGAAGGTTAGGATATGGGAGGAGAAGATGTTGATTCGTTTATGAAAAAGAAATCTATTACACTTATATGCGATGCTTTTGTATGAAGTGTATTCTCAGTAGTGTGTTTCTGTCCATGTCACTGGTGTTTGCAGATTCCTAGAAACAAAGCTCTATTTCTGCTTTCCACCTTGAATCCAAATAGATGTTAGAAATATTTCCAAATAATTATGATTCTCTTCAAGCATCTCTGGCTTGAGATAATCCAGCCAGAAAATGAGCCCATGACCTTACATTCACGGGGAGGCCGTCAAGCCTAGCATTTAGTGGGTACTGATCTCTGACTCTACTACTCACTAGCTGAGTGGTTCTGGTAAGTCCCTTAGTATCTCTGACCTTTACCTTCTTGTGAATGAGGATAATAACATTATACTGACTTCAGAGATTTTTTTACAAGATTAAATGAGAAACTGCAGATAAATGTTAACACATTATCTGGCATATGGCATGCCTAATAAAATTGAGATTCTCTTATTATTTCAGAATTACTGTCCATGAAATGTTAATATTCACTCATGGCAACTGGAAAATGATGAAGGTTTGAATCTATACTCCTAGTATTAAAACTTATTATATAAAAATTTTAGTTGGAACCAAGGTCATCATAATACTAATAATATATTTATTGAGCATTAACTACATGGCACCTTCTTATATATGGTCATGAAGAATCCTGACAACTCTTTTGAGGCAGTTACTATTTTCATCTTCCTTTCTCACAAATCGGTTTCCTCTTTTCCTGGCACATAGCTGCAGATTGGGTAAACAGCCTAGACGTGCCCGTGTAACTGAGTAGAGTGGAACGTGTGAGGCCAGGATTATGCTACTTCCAGGCTTGGTCCATCAGCCCCACCTTGCTCCATCCCTCTGTTCTTTCTTCCTTTGTGGCAACCTTGAAAACCGCATGTTAAAGATGGAGGATCTACAAGAGGGAAGGATCCTGGCTTCTGTACCACCTCTTAGAGAAAAGCCACCAGCTGATCAAGAACCATTTTGGATTTTATGTAAGTAAGAAATACATTTCTATTATGCTTCATTTCTGGCATGTATTCATTACAGCAGCGAATCTCATCTTAACTGATTTACTTAGTCTACCTAAGCTCACAGAGCATAAAATTAGGGATTGGAAATCTAGTGGAACCGTAAAGCCCGCACTGTCATTCATTATACTACACTGGCATCAAGCTTCACTTGAGAGCCAAAGGGTGGTTCCATTTTAGCTGCCTACCAAATTATGCCAAATAGTAAACCCTAGAAGGAACAAATCTGAAATCTAGAAATACCTCAACTGGGTTGTTTTCAGAAGCCAGCGCATGAATCTGCTGATTCACGGAATTTCCTACAGCCATCATCAGATGGTTTCAGACAAGGCCAACTTATCAGGAAAACAATTTTGCCTCAAGAACCCATCACCGATATTTGAAATCTGTTGTCAGTTTTACTTCTCTCTCTATGGGGTACTGAACCAGTGACTTGTATGTTTGGAGCCTCTAATGAGGCTGGTAATGGTCTTATCAATTCTCCACAGAGCTCTCACACCTCTAATTGAGAATCAGACATGAGACTGGCCAGAGGCCAGGGAATATTCTCAAAATGCGTGCTCATGGTGGCAACTGTTTACTCAGAAGGCTCAAGGAAAGGTCTCACTATTAGGTCTCTAAAGAATTAGGGCAAGCACGGCTCGACTTGGTGGGACAAAAGCCCTACAGTGAAATAGAAAAATAGCACTTAGGTTAAGGATAAACACCTGCAGGGCACATGCAGATAACAAGGCACTTTAAAGTGCAGAGTCTCAGTAGCAATAGCGTTGAGACAACCGCACTTCGTGGTGGTGACTAAATCAATGAAGCTAAGAGACTTGCCAAGAACATAGTAAAATAAAGTGCAAACACTGGCCTTCTAACTGCAAGTCCATCCTGAAACTCTCCCAGTTCCCCTTCTAAGTTCTCAAAGTTCATAGTAAGGTCACTGCCATGAAAATCAATGGGGCTGATTCTCACATTCTTTCAAATGAGGGAAGCTGATGTATAAGCCAGACAATACGGCCTGTGAGTGAGGGTCTGCCTCAGCACCATTCCTGCCCTCCTCCCTGTCCACACAGGGCCTGGCCTCTGCCTGACTTGGGGCCCTTCAGATCTGCCAGGAGCTCCTTTGTTTTAACAATTCTGTGGCTTAGGCAGCAGACAGTACAACTGATGTAATTAATTTTTTGACTTCCCAAGTCAGGAAGCAGAACACTCTCATGAAAGCAAGGTCTGAGCTTCTTTCTACTTAGGCTTCAGCTTGGTTAAAGCCAATGGAAAGAACCTTAGCAGAAGGCAAGATGGTTTGTTCTGTTTGGCAACGCTCTCCCAAGGCAGAGCTCAAGAATATTTACATATGCAAAGGGGGAGCAAAACGTTTATTGTGTTCAAAAGGCTCATTGCCATCAGGTCTGTCTCCTCAGTGCTGAGCTGCAAATTGGTGTTCCCACCTTACCACAGTATATTGTTTAAAAAAAAAAAAAAAAAAACTGAAGATGAGCTAAAAATACCTGAGCCAAATTCAGCACTTCTGTAAGAAGGCTGAGCACACCGATGACATCCATGGTAAAGACAGCGCCAACATTATACACAGCAAGTCACATCCTGATGAGTTAATTGCCCCAGCTGAATGTTAAGTGCACTGGAGGAAAAGGGTATGTTAATACATGAAACTTAACTTTTTCACACAGGAAATAAAACCCCAAATGGAGATTTAACATCTTATGAAAACTTGCGCAAAGATAACTTTTAAGGAGAAAAAGAGCTGTTCAGATTTGTAGATGAAGCTACCTCATGAATAAAATATCCTCATACTTCATCAGTTTTCAAAGAAAAATAAAACTATTTAGCAAACTTCTGTGTCCTTCCCACTCAGCACATATCGGTGGAAAGAGTAGGTGCCCTAGAATTGAAGATCTGAATTTCAAGTCCCTCTGCGCCGCTCGAACAGGTTATGCAGTGATGACCAAGCTGATTAACTTCTCCATCTTGGTTTCCATATATATACAACGTTGCTGCTGCTGCTGCTAAGTCGCTTCAGTCGTGTCCGACTCTGTGCGACCCCATAGATGGCAGCCCACCAGGCAATCCCACCAGGGATTCCCCAGGCAAGAACACTGGAGTGGGTTGCCATTTCCTTCTCCAATGCATGAAAGTGAAAAGTGAAAGTGAAGTCACGTTGGGGCAATGCCTATTTCTCCCAGGTTGTTTTGAAAATTAAATGAAGTGACACAAACCCCAAGGCACAGTGCCTGCAGTAGCGCTTAGTAAGCGATAGATGCTCAGTAAGTATCAGTTCTCCCTTCACTCTGCACTACAAAGGGCAGAATGAAGAAATGAGTAGAATAAGGAAAACAGCAAACGGAGACCCCAGAATGTAGGATAGAGGGGCACTGTGTAATCGAGCCAAAGGTGGATCAGAAATATTCATTATGACATCCAAAATACTGACACAGAAAACAAGAGCAAACTAGAGAAAATGTGTCTGTTCATCAAAGTTTCTTGCAAAAAGGAAAATATTGTAGAATTCATCCTATTTTTTCATTGGTTGAATTCTGCAGCCCCCTTAAGTGACCTCAAGTTACAGCTAAAGGCAGTAAAATCTAGATGGCTATGAAACAGTCAGATATTAATTACCTTGACCAAATAAGTGTTTATGTCTCTGAAAAAAATTAGTAGATATATAATACCAACATTAAAATCATAAATCAGTGATAACAAAACATTGAAAACTCTTACCTCAACTGTCATTGCTTAGAGAAACCCATCTTGGTTGGTTCCTCAGTCACACACTAGTATGTGGTCCTGCAGCTCTGCAAGTACTAACACACACAGAGGAAACTCAAGTGCTGGGCATACGCAATGAAGAGACCGGACATAACTGGGGCATTGCTGAAGACTGAAGGAGAACAGATGGAGAGACCACAATGAGGAGAAAGGGGGAGATGCCAAGTAATGTCTGTGGAGCACACAATGGTCAGAGAAAATCTTCTAGAGGTGATGTTGGCTGAGGGATTCTTAAGATGTGGGTCTTATGTTACATGTGAAGTCTTGTGCCGGTGTTCACAGTAATCCTCCTCGATTTTCTGCAACCTTTAGAAAAGGTCTGTTCCACCCATTGGCTTCTGATAGTGGGTGCTATACAGAAATAATCAGCAGAGCACGGAGCTCCATCTTACAGTTGGGTTTTTCCTTGGCAGGGGGCAGGCGAGGGTGGGCAGGAAAGGCAGTCCAAGCAGAAAGATGAAGAAATATAGGCAGGAAAACACATCTCTAGAGGAAACTGGAACCCAGAGCAAGCAGCGACTAGGAGGAAAAGGTGTCCCCTGAGAACTGGATTCTTGCCAACTACGGGCTAGGAACCTATGTCAGGGTATCCAATGCCATCCCTAGGTTCAAGTTTGGCCAGAAGGGCTCACAGGACTGAGCAGCATCCAAGTTCCCAGATGCCAGGCAAGGGCCATCCTCATAAGCAGGCTTTTCTAAGGACAGCAGTCTCGGGTCTGCTGTGTCAATTCTTTTCTGCACAGAGCTCATGGTGGTTTTTAAAATCTTTTTGGAGAAGGATGACCCTCACATCCTGGAGGACCAGAGAAGCCACATGTCTCCTATTTGGGTTACACTAACACTTTTATAGATGCTACCTTTAAGGTTACACTAACATTTTATAGCACTTTTTACTGTAATATGCATTTTCATATGCACATTATTTTATTTGCAACAATGCTAACAATGCTGGGGGAGGAAGCAATATATGCTCACAGATGGGCAACCCAATGCTCATAGAGATTTGGTAACTTGCTGACAGCCTCACATGCAGGGTGTCATGGAACTGTGCTTCAAGCTCAGTTCTTTAGACTCTAAAGTCGGCACACTTTCACTAATTCACAACACCAGCACCACTTCTCAGCTTGTGACAGCAGTTCCAGTCCTCACCTCTAATCCACTCCCTCAGATTTCTGTTTCCACACCTGCATAAATTCAGTAATGCGATTATGGCAGATTGTACCTCTCAAAAATGGTCACAACAATATTTCCAGCCCCATTTGCCTTTCTAGGTGCTTGCCACTCTCCCATGGAGATGTGAAGCCTACTTGCCTGACTCTGAACCTGAATAAGCCCTTACGGCAGACTCAACAAACAGAATGTGGCAGAAGTGATGCTGTCTGCTGGCGAGGCTAGACAGTGAAGGGTTATGCAGCCTCCTCCTGAAGCCTGCTCTCTTTCTCATCCTCTCTCCCTCTCCGTCTTTCTGGAAACATGCCCCTGATAGCCCAAGGAGACGAGCAAGATGGGCAGCTACCCTGAAGTAATCACGCTAGAAAAACATTAATGCATATATATATGGAATTTAGGAAGACAGTAACAACGACCTCATGTGTAAGACAGCAAAAGAGACACAGATGTAAAGAACAGACTTTGGACTCTGTAGGAAAAGGCAAGGGTGGATGATTTGAGAGAATAGCATTGAAACATGTATATTACCATATGTAAAATAGATGACCAGTACAAGCTCAATGCATGAAGCAGTGTGCTCTGGGACAACCCAGAGGGATGGGGTGGGAGAGAGGTGGAAGGGGGGGTTCCATACATGTACACCTGTGGCTGATTCATGTTGATGTATGGCAAAACCCACCACAATATTGTAAAGAAATTGGTCTCCAATTAAAATAAATAAATTAATTTTTTTTTAAAAACCACATGAAAAGACCATGTGCAGATAGATACCCTAGGAGGCCTGCCTCCAGTTGTTTGAAGCTTCCCAATCTGGGCACCTGAAATGCAGGAGAAAAGAACTTCCGCTGATCCCAACCCCCCGCCTTTGAGACACTCAGCTGATACCCAATGAGAGAGAAACTAGCAATCCCCACCAAGTCCCTGTCCAAATAGCAGATCCTTGAGAAAATAAATGCTGTTGGTGTTATGCATCAACAGGTAACTGAAACAGTGACAATGATAGACAGACAGACACATGTAGTACATATGTCTCATATATGTAAGAGAAAGTAGAAAATTAGATATATTTCCAAAAGAAGAAATTCAAGCTAATCTACATTAGCACATACAATGGTTGAGATATTTCATATTTACATTGTCACTAATCTTTTCAACCTAATTATCAGCGTATAATGAACATTAACACTGATTGGCAAGACAATAACAAACCTGAATTTTTAAAAATATGTGTAAATCTTGAACTTTTTTGCATTTAATAGAAAATCATTGGCTATTTTCAGACAATGAAATTATACTTAAATAGAGTTTTATTAGCCCAATAATGATGTCCTGTCACCACAAAATTAGGCCTATGACCTCATTTAAAGAAGGAGCTTACAATATTCTTGGCAGACATTAGCCCCTATGTCTTCATCTGATCTAACTTAAAGAGGTGGGCTTCTCGGGAGGCAAAGCATTCACACACTTTGGAAAGCAGAGCCTGACCCCTGGAGGCTGAGAAGTGCTAGGACCACACCTTTCATCAGGCAGGAAACATGAAACTGATAGGCCAGGGACATGGGGTTGGAGCCAGCACTGAGGAAAACAGACCCTCCTGACACCTAGGCTGGCAACACCTCCCTGGTGAGCTAACCTGGGGGAGAACGGAGTGGAGGCAAATGCACACGAGGTGAGAGATGGAAACTACACGCTTGTCCTTACAAGTGACAAATGTCATTCCAAGTGACAGACTCACGATGACATAGCTGCTTTGCCTATACCTTCCAAGGTAGATTTCAGAGAAACCACAGTGACAGGCTTAGCTGTCACTTACCACTACTCAACAGAGCGGTACTGAGGGTAGTTACACCAGGGGATAAAGCTCCAGAACACAGCCAGGTACCTTGCCAACTGGACACATCTAACTACAACTAGTCCTGGGAAACAGGGGGAGAATCTATCTTGTTTCATATTCACATATGAGACTGCCCTGGCTATTTACTTGGACAGAAAGAATACAATCTCAAGACAACCTAGAAGCATGCACCAGCAGAGATGAGGCCAAAAGGTGCTCTGAAAATAGTTCTGTGGCCACATCTGTACAGAAGGAGCCTTCAGGAGACTTCTTACATCATGCCTTGCTCCATACTTTGGCCAAGTTGTTTATTAAAATTAAGCTTTTAGAGAATTTCATTACCAGCAAAATTCAGGGTCAGACCTTGAATGGGAGATGCAAAGGAGGATGAACGTTAGAACAGAAAAGGGAATTTTAATTATGACAACTACAACTGCTCTTCACTTACCCTTGCTAGGAGAAAATCTCAGTCCTCACCTTCCACAATAACTTATATCCTCTGAGAATTTATAATGCTGACAGAAGAGCCTGGCAGGCTACAGTCCACGGGGTTCACAAGAGTCGACTTAGCGACTTAACGACTTAACTACTACTACTACTATACACAGAGAAATATTTTTGGTTTCGAGGGAGTTTTGAAAAAACACATCATGCCGTTTTACTAATCTGACCTTTTAATGAAATTTCAATATTTTTCCATACACAGAATTTTATTATGGCCCCAAATATTTCTACTACCTCGACTGGAAGAAACACAAGCTGGAATCAAGATTGCCAGGAGAAATATCAATCACCTCAGATATGCAGATGACACCACCCTTATGGCAGAAAGTGAAGAGGAACTGAAAAGCCTCTTGATGAAAGTGAAAGAGGAAAGCAAAAAAGTTGGCTTAAAGCTCAACATTCAGAAAACGAAGATCATGGCATCCGGTCCCATCACTTCATGGGAAATAGATGGGGAAACAATGGAAATAGTGTCAAACTTTATTATTTGGGGGGCTCCAAAATCACTGCAGATGGTGACTGCAGCCATGAAATTAAAAGATACTTACTCCTTGGAAGAAAAGTTATGACCAACCTAGATAGTATATTCAAAAGCAGAGACGTTACTTTGCTGGCTAAGGTCCATCTAGTCAAGGCTATGGTTTTTCCAGTGGTCATGTATGGATATGAGAGTTGGACTGTGAAGAAGGCTGAGCACTGAAGAATTGATGCTTTTTGACTGTGGTGTTGGAGAAAACTCTTGAGAATCCCTTGGACTACAAGGAGATCCAACCAGTCCATTCGGAAGGAGATCAGTCCTGGGTATTCTTTGGAAGGAATGTTGCTGAAGCTGAGACTCCAGTACTTTGGTCACTTCATGCAAAGAGCTGACTCATTGGGAAAGACTCTGATGCTGGGAGGGATTGGGGGCAGGAGAAGAAGGGGACGACCAAGGTTGAGGTGGCTGGATGGCATCACTGACTCGATGGACGTGAGTCTGAGTGAACTCCCGGAGTTGGTGATGGACAGGGAGGCCTGGCGTGCTGCTCTTCATGGGGTCGCAAAGAGTCGGACACAACTGAGTGACTGAACCAACCAATATATGTCCTAGATAATAATCTCCTCCCCTGATGTCTGAACAGAACCTGTGAACAAGATGGCTAGTCACTCCCATGATCGTGCCACATTATACCAAGACTCAGTGAGAACAGGCTACAGAGATTTGCCTACTGATTTTGAAAATGTAAGCTGTCATGTTTTGTGAAGGTAACATGACTGGGACCTAAGGGCAATTCTTAGAAACTGAGAGCAACCTCTGGTCAAAAACTAGCAAGAAGGAGGAACCTTAGTCCTACAGCCACAAGGAGCTGAATTCAGCCAACAACCTGGATGAGTTTGAAACAGACCCTGACCTCCAAATGAGAACATAGCCCTGCAGACACCTTGATTTCATTGTAGTGAGAGCCTGACCAGAGGACCTCCATCTATGTAGTGACAAAATTTCTGACCCACAGAAAGTATGAGATAATAAACAGATATTATTTTGAGCCACTAATTTTGTGGTTATTTTTATATAGCAGTTAAAAAAAAAAACCCATATACCTCTCCCTCCGTTGCCTGCACCAAGCTGTGTTTTCAAAGTAGTATCACATAACACTTACCACAATGTGCATATATTTTATTATTACTATTTTTAAAGTTACACAATTTCTGGAGGGTTGGCACAGCCTCTGAATATTTCATCCTGTTTTTAATCCACTCTGTGCTAGATGCCTATAACCTGATTCAGTATGTTTTCAGCTTCTCCCTGTTTCTACTTTGTGTGTCCATGGAAAGAAAATCAATAACAAGAATGATATTTCTGTTCCTCAGAGCAGTAAAAGTGTTGTTCATGCTTGACCAAGGGTGGACTCCCTTCCTGCTCCATTTCCTGTGCCCTGTAATACTCCATTACACAAACTCATACCCCCTTCTTACTTCACAGCTGTTTGTGGCTACAAGAATGGCCAAAACTCCTACTCATCCTGGCCCTGGAAGTATTACTAGGAGGAGGCACTCCATGTCTTCTCTCCAGGGCTTGGACTACTTCAATTACTAGCAAAAAAAAAAAAAAAAAACAAAGTATGATAAAGTCAGCTGTGGGTTAAATTTCCAGTAGCAGGAGATATCTAAGATTATTGCCATTTGCAACCATGGTTGATGTCATAAAGCAACACAGAAGATAGTAAGTTAAAATGGCCAATAAAATTATTTATAGCAAGCAAGACAACCCTTTATCTATCTATTTTAATTTATGATATATTTCCCCAGAATATCACAGAATGTGACCTGTTTTGGAGATTGAATCACCAAGGTGATCTAGTTAAAATGAGATCATTAGGGTGGGCTCCAATCTAAAATGATGGGTATCCTTAAAAAGTGAAAATTTAGTCAGAGAGACAGGCATGCATAGAGAAGAGAAAATGTAAAGAGATACAAAGAGCAGATAGCCATTTACAAGCCAGTTACAGACCTAGAACTCATTCTTCCCTCATAGCTGTCAGAAGGAACCCATCCTGCTGCCATCTCGATATTGGCCTTCTAGCTTACAGAACTGTGAAACAATATATTTCCATGGTTTAAGTCACTCAGTTTGTGGCACTTGGTTAAGGCAGCCCTGGCAAACTCATGCAGCCCACAAACTTTGCTCTGCATTTTCTCTGATAAGTCACTGTGTTAATCCTGCAGGTGAACACTTAGTCACTATCTCCATTTCTCCCCCAAGTAGATCACAACTTTAGCCTTCACAGTACAAGAAATTTTATTCCTTCACTTAATGTTTTTTTCTTAAGTTCATTTCCTATCTATGCTATCAGTAATGGTTCTCTAGCCCTATCACGGAGAAGGCAATGGCAATCCACTCCAGTACTCTAGCCTGGAAAATCCCATGGATGGAGGAGCCTGGTGGGCTGCAGTCCATGGGGTCGCTAAGAGTCAGACACGACTGAGTGAATTCACTTTCACTTTTCATTTGCATAAAACAGCAACCCACTCCAGTGTTCTTGCCTAGAGAACCCCAGGGACGAGGGAGCCTGGTGCGCTGCCGTCTACGGGGTTGCACAGAGTCAGATATGACTGAAGTGACTTAGCAGCAGCAGCAGCAGCAGCAGCCCTGTCACTGGACCTGCTCTAGAAACAAGCCCTGAGAACACTTCTGCACTGTTGGTGGGCATGTAAATTGGTACAGCCACTATGGAGAACAGTACAGAACTTCCTTAAAAGACTAAAAATTCCAGCAGTCTCACTCCTGGGCATATAGCTGGAAAAAAATTATAACCCTAAAAATACACACACCCCTATGCTCATAGAGGCACTATTTACAATAGCCAAGACGCAGTAGCAACCAAAGTGTCCAGTGACTGATGAGTGGATAGAGAAGATGTGATAAGTCTATGCAGTGGAATATTAGTCATAAACAAGAATGAAATCATGCCAATTGCAGCAACATAGAAGGACCTAGAAATTATCATATTAAGTGAAGTAAGCCAGACAGAGAAAGACAAGTATCATATAATATTACTTATATGTGGAATCTAAAAGAATGATACAAATGAATTTATTTACAAAATAGAAATAGACTTAAATTCATAGAAAACAAACAGTGGTTACCAAAGGGGAAAGTGGTAGTGGGGGAAATTAACAAGGAGTTTTGTATTAACAGATACACATTACTATATACAAAATAGATAACCAACAAGGACCTACTTTGTACCCCAGGGAAACTATACTCAGTATTTTGTAATAAGCTATAATAGAAAAGATTATGAAAATAATATAATGTGTATAATTGAAACACTTTGCTGTACATCAGAAACTAACGTAACACTAATTTAACTAATACATAAATCAACTACACATCAATTAAAATATTTTTTTAACTGAACAGACTCTGAGAACATCCTGATAACCATTTGATGAAGCGTGCCTGGAAAATCCCATGGACAGAGGAGCCTGGTAGGCTGTAGTCCATGGGGTCACGAAGAGTCGGACACAACTGAGCGTCTTCACTTTCACTTTTCCTTTCATGCACTGGAGAAGGAAATGACAACCCACTCCAGTGTTCTTGCTTGGAGAATCACAGGGACGGGGGAGCCTGGTGGGCTGCCGTCTCTGGGGTCGCACAGAGTTGGACACGACTGAAGCGACTTAAGCAGCAGCAGCAGCAGAGGGAAAGCAACAGGTAAAGATGTACAAATTTTGATGTTCTAGACAAGTTGGGGAATCAGTAAGCAAACCTGTCTGGATTCATTAGAGAGTTCACACCCAAAAGAGAAGTCTGGACTTTATCTTCCAGGCATGAGAAATCAATGAAAAGACTTAATGGTTGTTTTGTTTGCCAAGAGCCTTATAAGTCTTTCAGGAAGATGCATTTGGCCACTATTTCAGAAGATAGATTAGGAAAAGGATCAAAGTCATGAGATCAGAAGGGAAGATATTAGAAGGTCATGGGTGGGAGAATAAAAAACCTAGATAATAGTAATACAGTAGAAAGGGAAAGAATACATGTGAAAAATCTTATGAAGAATCAACAAGATTTAGTAGAACGTAAAACAACCTTGAGTTCTCCAGTTTGGAAAAGCAAAATTGACAAGGCTAAGAAAGGCTGAAAAATAGTGAGTACTTAAACTGCATAAAATATGCTATTTTAGAAGATCTTAATAGTGACTAAAAAACATTAATAGTCACTAAAAGGCATTTTTGTTTTCTAGGTATATTTTAAAAACCGCTTCTCCAATACAACATTTAGTGAGTCCAATAAAATTTGGAAAGTTTAAATGTTGTGTTGTTGTTGGTTTGCTAAAATCATATGCAAAGCATTCAATCTCTCATTTGGGGAGGTTGGGGAGATGTTCATTCTTTCCTTCAGAAAATGAAGGAGAATGTCATCTTCCTTTGATTCAAGATAGGAACTGGATTATGTTACTTGGTTTTGACTGAATAAGTACACTTCTAGGCAATTCTGCCATGTGAGTGTGTTTCCCCATGTGCACACACTCACACTCACACTCACATCCAGTTTCCTAGAACTGCATTCCAAATGGCTTCCTTCCTCAGTACTCATCAGGAAGAGCCTGAGGCTTAGTGAGTCTTAACTTATAACACTAAATAGTAGCCATGAATCCATTCACCGCCATTATTTCTAAAAAAACAATTTTAGTATTAGCTAAACTTGCCATCTGTTGGATCATACAAAAAGCAAGAGAATTCAAGAAAAAAACATCTAGTTCTGTTTTATAGACTATGCCAAAGCCTCTGACTGTGTGGATCACAACAAAACAAATTCTTAAACAGGTGGGAGAACCAGATCACCTTACCTGCCTCCTGAGAAATCTGTATGCAGGTCAAGAAGCAACAGTTAGAACTGGACATGGAACAACAGACTGGTTCCAAACTGGGAAAGGGGTACATCAAGGCTGTATATTGTCACCCTGCTTATTGAACTTATATGCAGAGTACATCATGAGAAATGCCAAACTGGATGAAGCACAGGCTGGAATCAAGATTGCCAGGAGAAATATCAATAACCTCAGATATGCAGATGACACCACCTTTATGGCAAAAAGCAAAGAGGCACTAAAGAGCCTCTTGATGAAATTGAAAGAGAAGAGTGAAAGAGCTAGCTTTAAAACTCAACATTCAAAAAACAAACATCATGGCATCTGGTTCCATCACTTCATGGCAAACAGGTGGGGAAACAATGGAAACAGTGACAGACTATTTCCTTGGGCTCTGAAATCACTGCAGATGGTGACTGCTGCCATGAAATTAAAAGACGCTTGCTCCTTGGATGAAAAGTTATAACCAACCTAGACAGCATATTAAAAAGCAGAGACCTAACTTTGCCAGCAAAGGTCCATCCAATCAAAGCTATGGTTTTCTTCAGTAGTCATTTATGGATGTGAGAGACCATAATTTCTGAGTGCTGATGCTTTTGAACTATGGTGTTGGAGAAGACTCTTGAGAGTCAAGTCCCTTGCACTGCAAGAGCAAACCAATCTATCCTAAAGGAAATCCATCCTGAATATTCATTGGAAGGACTGATGATGAAGCTGAAGCTCCATTTTGGCCACCTGATGCAAAGAACTGACTCATTGGAAAAGACCCTGATGCTGGGAAAGATTGAAGGCAGGAAAAGAAGGGGATGACAGAGGATGAGACGGTTGGATGGCATCACCAACTCAATGGACATGAGTTTGAATACACTCCAGGTGTTGGTGGTGGGCAGGGAAGCCTGATGTGCTGCAGTCCATGGGGTCTCAAAGAGTCAGACACAACTGAGCAAATGAACTGAACTGAACTGAATTGAAGACTGCCTTAATGCAGAATCAGATGAGCAACAGGATCAGTTTTTCAAGAAGAAAGCCTTTGCTGATCCTCATATATTTAAATCAATAACATTAATATCGCTAAGGACTCTGTAAGTCCTTATTCATTTTCTCTCTACCACTCTACCTTTGGACTCATGAAGTGCAAATAAAATACAGAAGTGATAACCAAAGAAAGCAAGAAAATGCTATACAAATGTCAGGGGCAATTGAGGATGTGGAAAAAAAGAGCAGCTTATAGTTGGAAAACATTTACTCAAGAAAATGTAAACATCAGGATTATGGACATATTTTGTAAGGTGTCACTACCTGAAGTATGAAAAAGCAGTATAAACCCCTAACGCCATAAAATCATAATCTGTTAATATATGACATTCCTAAACCTCAGATCATTTGGATATTATTTCCCCAGGTAAAAGGTTCCAAGCTTTCTGCAAATGTTTTTGCTCAACTCTGTGTTTCAACCTAGACCAGGCCAGTAGAAAAGTTATCACAGTCTAGAAATGAAATTCTTTTCTCTTTACAGGAAAAAAATACAAAAAGAAACAATCTTTGAAAAAATGCTGATGAAATGTAACTTTTCTCCACAATAATTTTCTGGCTTTTATGACAAAGATCTTTTGTTACTTACAACTTTCAGTGAATTTCATTCTTGGCTTAGTTGCAACCCAAAGATCTGACAGGGGAGGGATATTAATATATCTCTGAGTGGTGAGGGAGCTGTTTTTCAAGTAGATTGAGGCAATGAGTGTTTGGAACACCTCATACTTCAATGAAATCCAATTTTCTCTTACAGGTTTCACCTAGTAGCAAGAAGGCACTCTTATTGAAATGCTTAGATTCCAACAGCATCTATAAAAGAGAAGACATTCTGCAGTGATGTTTAGCAGTTTTTTGTTATTTGCAAATGTACTTTCATCTTGTCCAGCTTCAGTGAATTCTAACCGCTGAGGCAAGACCTCAGACTTCTAATGATTTGTAGAGAATTATGTTACCAGTAATTTTACATATTTCTCATGCCTGAATCCTCTGGGCTTTGTGGAAGCACACTTCCAGGGATTTGCTGGCAGACTGGAATAATATTTTATAGTAAAGATGATAAACAAGGGGTGTTTCAAGGGGTTGACATGGTATGTAAGGTTGAAAATATGGACACTTTCTGATAAGGAGACATTAAAAGATTCAAGACGATTCATGGATCCAACAGTCCATGTTGTCAGGCCTTCAAATACCTTCTTTCTAATCACAAAGTCACCCCAGGCTATCTGCAGGAATGGCAGCTAGAAAATCTGTGAAAGATTTAACCTTTCTGTTAAATCCTTGAGTTACTGGGAAGAAAATCAAACATCAAGAAAGTTGCCTATAGTCACTGAGGTATTGCCGTGGCCCACTCTGGAAAACTGCTACCATCAGCTAGAACCATTGTCAAGGGTTTTCAAATCAGAGAGAGGTTTACAAAGTCTTCTTTAATTCCTTTGTCATATGTAAGAGTTGTTATTGTTTTAGCAACTGTCAGAACGTCAAAACACATTTTAAATATAAGAAGATCTTGGGAGAACTTGAATCTTCACAAAAGAAAGATCTTCTCTTCAGAAAGAACAACTTTAGCTTTTAGTACGGAGGTTAGGTCTCGTTTTAAACCTCAAGTCTAAGAAAGTCGTGAAGGTAGATCTTAGAAGGAAACGATCCACTTTCCAGAAACTCTGCAGTTAATTATCCACATTCATTAAGGTTCTGTGGCAGATTTTGACATAGCTAAGAGTTAATAAAACTGGAATTAACTTAAGCCCTAAATAGGGTCTTAACTATTATTTGTATTGTATCCAAATCTCACTTACTCATAAGGGGTAAACCTAACATCATTTATTTGGCATTTAATCTATGTTATGCAAAGTTTGACCATTTTATATACTCTCTGTAAAGTTTCACAATAACTCAGTGAAATACATATTATTAATGTTCTTTTTCTGAAGATACAAGGTCTAAGATCATGGTCAGATAGCTATTTGGTGGTAAAGCTTGAATTTAAACCTTAAGGCTATACATTGTCACCATGCTTATTTAACTTACATGCAGAGGACAAAATGTGAAATGCCGGGCTGGATGAAGCTCAAGTTGGAATCAAGATTGTCAGAAGTATCAGTAACCTCAGATATACAGATGACACCATAGGATAGAAAGGAAAGAGGAAGTAATGAGAGACTTGATGAAGGTAAACGGGGACAGTGAAAAAGCTAGCTGAAAACTTAACGCTGAAAATGCTAAGATCACAGCATCTGGTTCCATCACTTCATTACAAATAGATGGAGGAAAATGGAAACAGTAACAGGCTTTATTTTGTTGGGCTCCAAAATCACTGAAGATGATGACTGCAGCCATGAAATTAAAAGATATTTGCTCCTTGAAAGAAAAGCTATGCCAAACCTAGGGAGCATATTAAAAAGCAGAGACAACATTTTTCTGACAAAGGTCCCTTAGTCAAAGCTGTGGTGTTTCCAGTAGTCAGATACAGATGTGAGAGCTGAACCATAAAGTAGGCTGAGTGCCAAAGAACTGATGCTTTTGAACTGTGGTGCTGGAGAAGACTCTTGAGACTGCCTTGGACAGCAAGGAGATCAAACCAGTCAATGCTAAAGGAAATAAATCATGAATATTAATTGGCAGGACTGATGCTGAAGCTGAAGCTCTAATACTTTGGCCACCTGATGCAAAGAGCCAACTCAATGGAAAAAACCCTGATGCTGGGAAAGACTGACAGCATGAGGAGAAGAGGGCAAGAGACAATGAGATGGTTGGATGACATTATCGACTAAACGGACATGAGTTTGAAAAAACTCCAGGAGACGGTAAAGGACAGGGAAGCCTGTCTTGCTGCAGTGCACAGGGTCACAGTTGGCCACAACCGATCAACAAGAAATGATCAGTTAAATCCTGATTTTCCTGTACCTGATATAGGACACCTTGCTACTCTACCAGTAGTAGATTCTTGAACAAATCAACTACACTTAAAAGGCAAATTATATAAAGACAGGGAAGGCAACATTACCAATGGCATCTTATTCTTGAAACTAAAGACCACTGAAACATTAGGAGAAGAAGCTTTTCAAGGAATTTGTGAATAACCACAGACCCTTGATTGAATCAAAATTACCATTTTTTGCTAGCAGTAATCTTGATATTACTTACAAATAGCTGAGAAAAGAAGAAAAGCTAAAGGCAAAGGAAAAAAGGAAAAATATACTGATTGGATGATTTGGATGTAGAGTTCCAAAAATAGCAAGGAGAGATAAGAAAGCCTTCCTCAGTAATCAGTGCAAAGAAATAGAGGAAAACAATAGAATGAGAAAGACTAGAGATCTCTTCAAGAAAATTAGAGATATCAATGAAACATTTCATGCAATGATGGGCACAATAAAAGACAGAAACGGTATGGACCTAAAACAGAAGCAGAAGATATTAAGAAGCAGTAGCAAGAATACACAGAAGAACTATACCAAAAAAATCTTCATGACCCAGATAACCACGGTGGTGTGATCACTCACCTAGAGCCAGACATCCTGGAATGTGAAGTCAAGTAGTTCTTAGGAAGCAGTACTACGAACAAACCTAGTGGAGGTGACAGAATTCCAGTTGAGCTATTTCAAATTCTGAAAGATGATGCTGTGAAAGTATTGCACCCAATATGCCAGCAAATTTGGAAAACTCAGCAGTGGCCACAGGACTGGAAAAAGTCAGTTTTCATTTGCCAAAGAATGCTCAAACTACCACACAATTGCACTCATCTCACACTCTAGCAAAGTAATGCTCAAAATTCTCCAAGACAGGCTTCAACAGTATGCAAACCATGAACTTCCAGATGTTTAAGCTGGATTTAGAAAAGGCAGAGGAACCAGAGATCAAATTGCCAACATCCTCCAGGTCATGGAAAAAGCAAGAGAGTTCCAGAAAAACATCTACTTCTGCTTTATTGACTATGTCAAAGTCTTCGACCTTGTGGACCACAACAAACTGTAGAAAATTCTTATAGAGATGGGGAATACCAGACCATCCTATCTGCCTTCTGAGAAATCTGTATGAAGGTCAAGAAGCAACAGTTAGAACTGGACATGGAACAACAGACTGGTTCTAAATCGGGAAAGGAGTACATCAAGGCTATATATTGTCATTCTGCTTATTTAAATTATAAGCAGAGTACGTCATGTGAAATGTTGGGTGGGATGAAGCATAAGCTGAAATCAAGAATGCAGGGAGAAATATCAATAACCTCAGATATGGAGATGACAACACCCTTATGGCAGAAAGTGAAGAAGAACTAGAGAGTCTTGATGAAAGTGAAAGAGGAGAGTGGAAAAGTTGGCTTAAAACTCAACATTCAGAAAACTAAAATCATGGCATTCAGTCCTATCACTTCATGGTAAATAGATGGGGAAACAATGGAAACAGTGACAGACTTTATTTTCTTGGGCTCTAAGATCACTGCAGATGGTTACTGCTGCCATGAAATTAAAAGATGCTTGCTCCTTGGGAGAAAAGCTATGACCAACCTAGATAGCATATTAAAAAACAGTGACATTACTTTACGGACCATGTTTGGTCTAGTCAAAGCTTTGGTTTTTCCAGTAGTCGTGTATGAATGTGAGAGTTGGGCCATAAAGAAGGCTGAGCACTGAAGAATTGATGCTTTTGAACTGTGGTGTTAGATAAGACTCTTGAGAGTCCCATGGACTGAAATGAGATCCAACAAGTCCATCCTAAAGAAAATCAGTCCTGAATATTCATTGGAAGGATTGATGCTGAAGCTGAAACTCCAATACTTTGGCCACCCGATGCAAAGAAGTGACTCACTGGAAAAGACCCTGATGTTGGGAAAGATTGAAGGCAGGAGGAGAAGAGGACGACAGAGAATGAGATGGCTGGACAGCATCACTGACGCAATGGCATGAGTGTGAGCAGGCTCTGGGAGTTGGTGATGGACAAGGAAGCCTGGCCTGCTGCAGTCCATGGGGTCACAAAGAGTCAGACAGGACTGAGAGATGGAATTGAATCTTGATATACAGTAGATGATGAACTATTTCTTCACCTTGACTATTATCAGAAAAGAAATGAATCTCAGGGCTAAGGTTTAGCCTGTATAACTCTATTCAGACCAATAATAATTACTGTTTAATTTTGCAAAAAGATTTATATATTATTTGAGAGATAGAGGATTTGACATTCTGTCTTTTTGTTTTTGTTTTGGTCTTTATTGTTTGATTTTGGTTAAGAGAAGCAGATGATATTAGCAAAAATCTGAAGTTTAATCTATAGTAGGACATGCAGCTCTGTGTGTTTTTTTCTTTTTGGCATATCAGCATTTTTGTCAGAGGAAACTAAACAGAACTCTCCTCTTCCTACAACTCACTCCAATTACTTCCCTTCACTTCCTTCCTTCTGCAGCACCATCAAATTGCTAGAGGGAGTGACTGGGCCACTGGATCTAAATATTACTCAGCTCTAATCATATTGCATCAAAAATTGTTAGTAAAACTGAGCTATAGCACATTAGAAACATCCAGAGATTTGGCTCTCAAGGAAATCCTGTTTTCTCCTCTCTGAATCTCAAGATGCCTGAAGGAGAGTGAAAAAAAAAAACACTTGCAGGAGCAGAGACCTGAGGGACTCAGTAGAAATGATAATGACAATTCTTTTAAATTCCTGGGGGAAGAAATATTCCTGAGTTTTCCACCTACAGAACAGAATAGTGTGGGATTCAGGCTGTTGGCTTCATTTTCCTTGACTTCTTCGAGAACTTTGTATTCCTCCTAAAGTGTGTGTTATATAAAGGGGGTCAGTTGACCTGCCTATAATGGTTACAGGAGTTTGTAACTTTGCTTTACTAACTAGTGCGTGCACTCAGTTGAGGATTAGCAGAAACTGCTAGCTTAATTATCACTGAAACTGATCTTTCACCATCACTAGGGAACAGAGCAAATCAATGTTCACAAAGATGCCTTCATTCTGACCTCCATCTCTGCCTCCTCCAGCTCACAGCATCCTCAACAGTTACCATCCTACTGGGAAATGGGAACAGGTGCCCTGGAAACATCTCTTTCTAGACACACACACACACACACGCCCCATTTTCTAAAACAGTTATCCCACTCCAGAGACCAACAAGAATTATCATTTCATTTTTAAAAGCCCCTTAGAGATGGGAGAGAATGGGAGATTGTAATTGCTCCACAATTTCTAGAGGAATCACAAAGATGCTATGCTGTTAGCCAGTGAGTGAGTAGCCCCATGTTCCTTGTGCCAAGATTCACATTCCAAACCCTATGACTTTTCTGCTTAAGCATGGTAAAACCAAGTATAGCACTATCTACCACAACTGGAAAGTCATTACATGTTTAAATGCTAGATGCAATGGGAGACTTCTTGCTAAAAACTGCATCAACATGGTGTCATCAAAAACTGGCTCTGGTCACTTGCTCCTCTTTTTCATGAAAGCATAGAAAACTAGAGGTCACACAGGAAACATGGAATGAGGAAAGAGATATGCTAAGGTTGCTATGATTTTGAAGAGAGTTGAGTAGTTGTTCAGCCATAGCCTGATCTGAATGTTAGCTTGGAAACTCTGATGGGAACTTCACAGGTAGAGATTTCAGCATCAAAAACCTAGTCTGGCAGCCATTTTCATACTCCACCCTCTCTCACGTAGACCTCTTGTATTTTAATTGTAAACATTTTTTTGGATCAGTTTGCTTTCTCATTTGTTGTAACCGCATATTTGCATTTCAAATGCCACAAAATAAATAAATAAATAACACAGAGGTTCTTAGCTCATTCTAAATGAAATTTCTAGGTTTTACAATGCAAATTTCTCTTATGGTCTAGCATGTTGGTCAGGAAATGCCAACGTTTCAAAATGATTCTAACGTTTTGTGGGGGTGGGGGGAGCCAGAGAGAAGTTCATCATATTCTATTCTCTTTGGACTTGCTGCTGACTTTCTTATCCCCAAGGTTGAATTACATTCAGCTAAGAATGAGGAAATTTTAAAACCAAACCCATTTGTAAATTGAGAGCTGCCTGCCAATGAAAGCCATATGTAATCTCAAATCCTGATTTTAATCAGTAGTTTCAACTTTTTCACTAAGTAAAGCTTTATGCCAGAATGCTCATGAGACAATCCTCAAGTGTCATTAGCATAATTGTGCAGCCTCAGGGATTAAGAGTAGGACAGATCTGGGCTGAAGTCCAGCTCTGCCACTAACTAGCCTTGTGACCTTGAGCCAGTTGCTTCATTTATATTAACCTCAGGTAGCAGCTCTCTCATTTGGCTTTTGTGAGGATTAAATAAACTAAGGCATGAAGAATACATTGTTTAAGGTCTGAAACATGATGAGTGCTCGGTATGTATTACCTAATGTTATTCTTTCCCCTAAAGCTTTCAAAGGACCTAAATATACATTTTACAAAGAAACAAAATCTAGCCTGGTAACAGACTCCTCATCAGAAAGACTAAGGCTAGTAGACAATAATGCTTCCAAAGTTCTGTGACAATGGATATTTTAACCTAAAATTGCATATCCAGCCAAATTAGAAATAAGCTATGTCAATATTCAATAGTAAAGAAAAAAAAACCCACACACACCAGAAATATCCTTATACTTGAATAAGATTGAATGCATTGATTCTGGCTTCAGTAAAGGTTTCACCGCATGGGGAGGTATGGACATCTGTAAGCAAGTGCTAAGGCAGTACTTATTATAAGATTTAGGCTTGTGCTTAGTGATTTTGGAAAGAATGCCAGGAAATAGGGTTTGCTTTGATTGGGGTGCTGTCTGGTGGTGGGAAGGAGCCTATGAAAAGATATCTTAATAATTTTTATCTAGGACTCCATAGACATGGAGCAGGTGGGTCTAAAGAAGTAAGGGTACAGAAACAGCAATCACTCATGCTAGCTAGGAGAGAGGATGCTGGGCATTATTAAAGTTTGCTCTGTGCTCTCATTGCTGCCTGTGCACAGACACTTTTCTAGAGTGATCCTGTTTTTCATTTGCTCCATCATGGTCACAGAGGCCACCTGTCTAATGTTGGTGTTCTGTGAAATTGTCCATTTGAACAGGAAGCATCACTAGCATTAGCAGCAGGTCTGCGGCCAGCTAACAGCACTTTTTCTCCATGGAAGGGAAGAAAAAGGACATTTTTAGACATGCAAGAACTCAAATATTTTAACTTACATACACTTTTTCCTAAGGAGCTACTTGAGGATGTGCTAGTGCAAAAACAACAGTATGAACCAAAACAGGGCTTTGAGTCCAAGAAATATTGGCACCAACCCAGACCTTTCAACAAGCTGGTACTACAAAAGGACAAAGTAATGCATCCAGGCATCTGGCTTTCAGGAGTGTGGAGATCTTTCTAAAGACTGGGTCTCCATCCCGAAATCCTCTGAGACCAGACAGTCTTGAATGAGTTCGCCTTTGGTACAGAGAACCAAAAGATCCTAATGACGTCCACAGCATACACTGATCCTTACATACCTACTGGTGGAGACTTTAAGCAAATGGAAAATAATGGCATCAATAAATTGAGGATGAAATGTAATATATGAAGGTAAAAATGAGGGAAACGGTGATTTCTTTTATTTCACAATGTGTAATGGGAAAGATGGTCACCACTGTTGTTTTTACAAAGGACAGATAAAGGCAGAAGGAACAGGGGAGGGGCTCTTTCTCTTGAATGTACCCAGGATTCTGTGCAATTCTTCAGAATTCCAAAATGAAATTGGAATATACTGGAAATGAGTTTGAGCAAGTTCCGGGAAATGGTGAAGGACAGGGAAGCCTGGCATGCTACAGTCCCTGGGGTCACAAAGAGTTAGACATGACTGAGCAACTGAATAGCAATGACATTACTAGACAATCATTTAAAACCCCTTAAAGAAAAAAAGAAGTAAATCACGCACAACTTGTGGTAAATCAATCATCTCAAATAACTAATCCAATCACAACTTATCACACCACACCAGTGGGTTTTAACACTTGGGTTCGAGAATTGCAATTTTAAATGAAGTAGGCAAATATTTAAAAATCATCACTTAAAGCTAATCCTATCGTAGGAAAAAATGAGAGGCAGAAGTTAAGCTTTCCACAGCATCGTTGGGTCTGTAACTGTTTTCCAGCTGGGAGGCAAGACACTGGTGACAAAATGAACAAGTAACATAAGCAAACCAGGGATGGGGGAGGCATACGAGGCAGGAGCTGCAGAACTGAGTGAGAAGCAGGTGCATACAGAGAAATAGAAATTTCAAATAGATTACACAAGGGGAAAGAGTTTAAGACTGAAATTATAAGTGAAGAAAAACGAAAAGTGACTAAAACTTCTAATGAGGAAATATGAAAACAGGAAAAATGCAGGTGATAATAGCAACTTGGCTGGGGTATTGGAAGATTAGGGAGATAGCTAATATTTTCCAAACTATTGATATTTTTTTTTTTTTTTTTAAATTTATTTATTTTTTTAATTACAATACTGTATTTGTTTTGCCATACATTGACACGAATCTGCCAATGCCAAAGCCCCCTCCCACCTCCCACCCCAATTATATTTCTATGATTTTGTACAACAAAAGGAACAGAAAATAGTGAACCTTACATGTAGATGCTATAAAATTTGAGAGGAAAGGTCAAAATTGGGAGCATTTGTTACAATTTATTTTTTTAATGTTAAGAAGCAATGTTTTCTGAATAATATAACTAACCAAAATAAATTCTAATCTCAAATAAAACAGACTTAACATAGGAGTACAGAAATAAATCACTATCACTTTTACAATAGTGTGAGTTTCATAAATAGTTTCAAAGATTCCTAAGTAAAGATTTGAGATCAACTCACTAAATGGGTTCTCTTTTGAACTACAAGATGAATTCTGAATTTGGTGGGCAGGTGACAGACTCATAAAGTAACCTTTAAGATTTCATTCAGTCTATTTAAATTGGCTTGAAAACTGGCTGGCAGGCTATCAAATGAATGGCAACAAAGTGACATTTTGGGTGCCTGATGAGGTTCCCCAGAAACCAATTAATTCAGAGTCTCACCGAATGTACCAATAGAATAGAACCCTCTCAGAAACAATAACTAAATAAAATTACATATTCTAAGTACTTACTAATCTAAGGCATCAACATTATTATATGAAGATTGAATGGTTTTTGCATTTTGATAACAATTTCTCATCAATTAAGATTAAAAACACTTTGCCACCTCACGTGAAGAGTTGACTCATTGGAAAAGACCCTGATGTTGGGAAGGATTGGAGGCAGGAGGAGAAAGGGACGACAAAGGATGAGATGGCTGGATGGCATCACCGATTCGATGGACATGAGTTTGAGTGAACTCCAGGATGGAGTTTGGTGATGGACATGGAGGCCTGGCGTGCTGTGATTCATGGGGTCACAAAGAGTCGGACACGACTGAGCGACTGAACTGAAATGAAGATGAAAAACAAGCTTCAATAGGCAATACTCCAGCAAAAGAGAAGTTAAATTTAACAAGAGAAATTCTGCCTGACTTATTTTTTTTCCATTTACAGGAGGAAAGGAGGAAGGAAAAGAGAGGGCTAAGAAACACCCCTCCAACATCCAGCTTCCAAAGAAGTCCCAGGAGGGGGACTATTGAATCCCAGGTGGAGGGAGAAGAGTGAGGGATGGACACTCAATAGAAAGAAGTGCACGCAGCCTCCTGGTTCTACTACACCTTGTTGGGAATTGAAAATTCACTTCCTCTGGCAAATGATGCAGCCAATTAAATGTGAACATCCTTCACACCGGTTCCTGTTTCTAAGGCACTGAGATTTGACACTAGTAAGCAAGATGACAATGTAAATCCTAAGTTGCATGGAGAAATTTGTTATGTTTTTAGTAAAACCATACCCTAATCACTCAGTGCTTCAACTACCCCATTTGCAAACACAGAAATCTTTGTCTACAGGATCCTCACACAGATGGCATAAGAATTCATAAGACTTAGAAAATATACTTTTCCTTAGAGAAAATGAATTGCATGAATCCTGGATGTTTCCTAACATATTAATAAAATCTTGACTTCCCCATAATAGTATATGGGAATATTATGATCATCCAGTACACCACCTGCATCCCAAATGAAAATATGAGCATCTTATCAATGTTGAAATCATTTGTCTGAAGGAGACTTGGCAATTTTTCTCAATAACTCAGTCTAATATAAGTACGTACAATTTGTCATAATGCTCAGTAAGACAACGAAATGAAAAACAGTGCTGAAAACAACCAATAGGAGACAGGAGTGTAATATACGCCTAACTGCAATGAAAGATAATTCACTGCTTCAGTTTTCAATATTTAACTGATACTCAGATGAGAAGCTTAAATATTTTTAAAAAGAATCAAAGAAATTCTACTCCCATATGAGTAATGGTATCATAAAGGCCATATCTGTTTTGCTGTATTATTGACACATATTCAAATTTTTGGATTCAAACAACAGGTTTTTTGCTGTGTTGACCTTTCTATATGAGAGGGAATTCTTTTGCCCTCTGTAACCCTGGCTTATCTCCAATGGCTTTCCTTCCCCCAGCCCTGAACACTGCAGGGAGTAGAGAAGAAGAAAAGCAGGGTCAAAAGCCTACTTTCCTTTTTCTCCTTTATTTGCTAATTTAGGCTGTATTTCCATAACATGCTGTTTCATAGGAAGAGGAAAGTAAGCTTGAGGTGGCATGTCTTGAAGAGAAACTTGAGGTATAAGTATGTAAACCTGCAAGAAAAGGAAAAGCCACGATTTAATTTTTTTTTTCTTGTTCAATAACTGATTTTGTTTTCCATCATTGGCAAGAAGCACTAGAACAAGGCAAAGCTATTCGTATTTTAAGAGGTGGACCGACTTCTGTTCTCTATTCCCAAGATGAAACCAGTAGACAAGGAAGAAGATTCTCCTTCCACCTTCCTACCATATGTCTTTTTCCCTGAAGCTACTCCTGGATGAATTGGGCAATGGTCCTATTGGAATCTATCAGCACACACACACACACACACACACACACACACACGCCACACACACACACTTTGCCATGTGTATGTGTACAGTACTGTGTAATAGGTAAGTCAGTCATTCACAAATGTCTATTCATTCTCTCTCCATGATGCTTCTACAAGACTGCAAGTCCCTGATGATTCAGAGGAGAATCAAAGGGCCACTATCCTCATGGAACTTTCACTCTGAACATTGTAGACTTCACCCAAATGATTAAATAATGGAAATGTGCAAAGTGTTATTTAAGAAAAGCTCCACATGCAGGAAATCAACCCTGAATATTCAATGGAAGGACTAATGCTGAAGCTGAAGCTCCAATACTTTGGCCACCTGAGGTGAAGAGCCATCTCACTGGAAAAGACCCTGATGCTGGGAAAGATTGAAGGCAGGAGGAGAAGGGGACAACAGAGGATAAGAAGGTTGGATGGCATCACTGACTTGATAGACATGAGTCTGAGCAAGCTCTGGGAGCTGGTGATGGACAGGGAAGCCTGGCTGCAGTCCATGGGGTTGCAGAATCGGACACGACTGAGCGACTAAACCACCACCACATGAAGTGGACACAGTCCATGTCTCCCATTTATGTGTGAGTGGCCACAGGCAAAGACAGCAGCACTGAACACAAATTTACTAAGCCCTCGTTACAAATAATGTATTCAAGGCCCTTAGAGCAATGCTTGTTGCATGCCAAGTATTCAGCAAGTGAAAGGGACATGTAAATAGACCCTTGCTAAGAAATTATTTGTTTCTACTCAAATTTTTCTTATGTCACTCAAATTAGACTAGAAATATTTCACTCTTAACATTGTTGGTGTACCACTCCCAAAAGTTGGTGTGCGAAGCACCAAAGATCTTAATTAGTGGCTGAAATCTCCTTCTTTTTTCCTTTACTACCTATTCTCTTGGGCTTCCCAGGTGGAGCTAGTGGTAAAAAAATCTGCCTGCCAATACAGGTAGACGTAAAAGATGCAGATTCAATCCTTGGGTTAGGAAGACGCCCTGGAGGAGGGTAAGGCAATTCACTTCAGTATTCTTGCCTGGAGAATCCCATGGACAGAGGAGCCTGGTGGGCTACAGGCCCTAGAATCATAATGAGTCAAACACAACTGAAGTGACTCAGTGCTCACCTACCCTATCCAAGGTCTCTATAGGTTCAATCCCTGGCTGATGACAGATGATGCAATAACAAGAGCACAGGAAATGGCACCCCACTCCAGTATTCTTGCCTGGAAAATCCCATGGGTGGAGGAGCCTAATAGGCTGTAGTCCATGGGGTCGCTAAGAGTCAGATACGACTGAATGACTTCACTTTCACTCTTCACTTTCATGCATTGGAGAAGGAAATGGCAACGCACTCCAGTGTTCTTGCCTGGAGAATCCCAGGGACAGGGGAGCCTGGTGGGCTGCCATCTATGGGGTCACACAGAGTCAGATACGACTGAAGTGACTTAGCAGCAGCAGCAGCAGACTTGTGTAAGCTGTGCTCTACCCATGATTGGCCACGTAAACTTAAATCATCTGTGAAGTGGAAACTAATATTTGCCACATACAGCTTCTAAGAGCCTGAGATGCAGGCACCTAGAGAAGGATCTATGACAAGCACTAACGACTGTGATACCTGAGCTGTTCTTTGAGGATAAATGAGATTCTGTTCTATATTTAGAGGCCATAGGTGAAAAACCAGCCATGCACTGCTGTGTTCCAAGGATGACGAGAAAGCATTATTCCTATTTGTCCTAAGCACACAATGAACACAGTTGCAAAGCAGTGATTAACTGTCTACCAGCAAAGTGGCTGAAGACTGAAAGACTGGGGCTGCCTGTCATGGCACCAGTGGAGTTAACTTTCCCACTTGGAGCCCAAGTCAAATGCAAGGTCGACCTGCTGTCCCTATTTCATCAACAGCTTAATGGCAGACTCTGTTGGTGCCTCATTTAGAGCTTCAGTGCAAACCCTCAAGTTGGGCTTCCTTTGTAATACCCTGCAGTCTCTAAACTGCTGTGTAGGATTTTCTGAGGACTCGTCTGTGAGAACACCGTGGGCTGTTGGTTATATGCATGCACTTGCGCGCAAATAAGTGGCAGAAAGCTGGTTCAGGCAGAAGGACTTACATATTTTTTCCTCAAATGACATATCTGAGCATTAAAAACATACGTATTCTGTTCTCCTGGTAGAAAAGGAATAATGAAACCGGAGTGTTGCCTTCTCAGTAGCTCTCACCTTTGAATCGTGCAAACAGCAATGATCTTCCGTTTGTAGGCAGCAACAGCCTCCAGAAGCTACGGGAACATTGCCAAGATCCCTGAAAAACCTCCACAGCTAATTGGGAACCGGCTTATTAGTGACACTTTTGAGAGTCAGGTTGTCATTGAAGAGAAACGAAGGAGAACACGGTGGGCGCCGTATCCTGGAATTAGACTGTGGGAGGGAGGAAGGCTCCTTGCAGGAACTCGGCTCTGTAATTTTCTCAAATGCTGTGCTCAGCTGCCTTAGAAAAGCTCTGGATGTCAGGAGGCTATAGGCAACATCTTACCCTCCAAATCCTCCTTGAAAACTACCCCATAACCATATACCTTAGGAGAGAGGGTTCTGTGGCCTTTCAATGTTACCCTGAACTAAAGACAACAGAAAAGAAATATATATATATATATTCCTTCTCAGTAGCCTTCTGAACATGTGTCAACATTTTTATGTAGCTGAGTTTTTCTCTCACAATTACTAGACAATTTCAGTAACAAATAACCCGTAAGGTTTTATGTACATAAAATTTCAGTAAAGAGGGAAATTAATTGAAATTTTAATTAAAAATAATAATATGTCAAAACACCAGTCAGGTCATATTTAGGAAGCATCACAAGAAATGGACATGATTAGTGACTGAGATTAAGATTTTTTTTGAGGCAGGGGGAAGGTGATTGCCAGTGTCAGGCCAGCAAGATGCTATGTCCCAAGCTATGCCTTTGAAGTTCATGGGAAATGCTGCTCTGATAACAAACCGGGTTTCTCAGCTCCCACCCCACTGGAAGGACAGTATGTAATGTGGATAACCTTCCTTGACTTTTGTGCTAAGATTCTGGCCCTCACCCAAGAGAAAAAAAATAGTGGCAGCCTCTGTGTCACTGTGCATTAGCAATGGGAGCCACGCAAGCTGGGTGAGCCCACATCACTGCCGCTGGCTATGTTCTCTGCTGGGTAAATTGAATCTCCATGCTACCCTGATGGAAAGGAAGAAGCCTCGGCCCTGGAGTGAACTCCTGGAGTTTTACACTGGGGTGGGAACAAGCAAGGGAACTTTTCTGAAGGTACCGGCAGTCCACCAGAGCACAGCAACTGGAACATGGAAAACAGCTCACAGCACCTGCTTGCTGCCTTCCTCCATTAACTGCCTCTCTCATCTGTTTCAACAAATTCATTCTTCTCTCCTCATAATAATGATTAGCTTTTGCATATTCCATAATTCAACCCAATCTGCGATGATACATTTCCTGACTCTCAAGATAACTCAGTCTCTCCCTATCTTTTGCTTTTAACATCTCACACACACACACACACACATATGCAATTAGTAACACAATGGTTCCCAATTTTCTCCTCTGTTCTCCTTTGCTAGGATAGTCTGCCTCCCACAAAAACCTAAACTGTCAGTCGCCAGTCTTCCTAGCTACTAGACATAGCGATGTGGCGTAGCTGTAGGGTGGCCATGTAACATAGCCCTGGGGTGGCACTGTGATGATGGGACATATCCAGAGTGGCCAAGGGGGGAGCTCTCGGACGGTGAAGTGACACAGTCCTGGGATAACCATGAGGGCATGGTGCTTGGGTAGAGATGCGACACAGGTCTCCGGTGGCCACAGGACGCAGTCCTGGGTGGCCATGTGACACAGTTCACGCATGGCTGTAGAAACATTTCTGGAACAGTCTTGTGACTATTCTGTGGGTGGTGATGTGACATAGTTCTGGAGGGGTAACATCACACAGGAGATAGCCATGTAAAATGTTTCTAATCAATGAAACCTAAATGATGTGTGCTCTCCAGCAGGAGAGAGTCCATAGGAACTTCTAGGAAAGCCTTCCCTCCATATAAAGAAGGATTTTAAAAAGGCCTTTCTCATCATTAGGACTTTCCTTTGTATTCTCATCTCGGAATAGCTTTGTGTGTTAAGTCACTTCAGTTGTGTTCAACTCTTTGCGACCCCGTGGTCTGTAGTCCTCCACACTCTTCTGTCCGATTTTCCAGGTGAAAAGACTGGAGTGGAACAGCTTTTACATGACCATATGATACAATGATGACAGACATTTCATCGGCTAAGAACAGCAGACAAATGAAAAGTGCCCAGAACTCTGATGGCATTTTGAGCAAGTGCCACAACCCCCGCTGGTCTACCTCTAGATTTCTTCTCAAGTGAGATAGTGACTAAACTCCTGATATGTATGTCATACACACATGAGCACACACATGTACTATTTATTTTTATTGCACATACATATTTTATTGTTGTTTAGTCTCTAAGTCATGTCTGACTCTTTGAGACTGTTGAGACTATAGCTCACCAGGCTCCTTTGTCCATGGGATTTCCCAAGCAAGAATACTAGAATGGGTTGACATTTCCTTCTCCAGGGGACCTTCCCGACCCAGAAATCAAACTCCTGTCGCCTACATTGGCAGGTGGGTACTTTAGCACTGAGCCACCAGGGAAGACCATATATTTTATTTCATATTCACAATTCTGCTAGCATAGGAAACTATCAGCATTTCCCTGTAGACATTAAAATTATTTTTGCAAGCAAAGAAATGAGTTGTTTTTTATAAGAATTTAGAACCAAAAAATCCAATTGAAACTTTGTGAAGAGTAACATGAGAAATCAACTTTGGTTACATAAATATGAGGCAAACAGGGTTCCTGACCTGCAGTAGAGACACACAGGGCTTTTTGATTGACCGAGTTATGCACTAAACACTCTGTGGTAAGAAGTTCCAGGGAGTGAGTGGTCATTTTGTGTAAGAAGCTCATGGCCTTATATGAGATTGAAAGTCCCCCAATTCCTGCTACTCAAAGTTTAAAATAAAGGAAACCCATCAATTTGCACTAAGGTAGCCAGAGCTACTTACAGTAATATGACCCTGACCACAGTGAGACTGAGCTTGTGGTTTAGAGTTCAGCGGACTTCAAGCTGAAAGCTCTACAGCTGCTGTATCAGTGATTTCGATTCACAATAGCACAGTGTGAAATCTAGAAACCTCGCTGACTATATGAAGGGATGTGAACAAGCAAGGACACACCAGAGCCAGCAGACAAATAATATCATCTGTCAAACATCCTTTGTACAGGACACAGAAGTGAGGACAGCAGCGTGATATAGGATAACTCCCAGCTTGTTTTCTGTGTACTGAAGTAAGCTGAATCTCCTACCCCCAACTCACTGTAGTAGTATGAGACAAAGACAAATATTGTATGATACCACTTATATGTGGAATCTAAAAAATTATATTTATTTACAAAACAGAAACAGACTCACAGACATAGAAAGTAAACTTATGGTTACCAAAGGGGAAAGATGAGGGGGTGGATAAATTAGGAGTTTGGGATTAACATATATAGATAGATAGATAGATAGATAGATAGATAGATAGATATACTACTATATATAAAATACATAATCAACAAGGACCTACTGCATAGCACAGGGAATGCTACCCAATATTATGTAATAAACCATGATGAAAAATATGAAAAAAGAATATATATATAATTATATATGTGTTTAACTGAATCATTTTGCTGTATACCTGAAATAAACCTGATACTGTAAATCAACCATATTCCAGTTTTAAAATAGTTTCTCATTAAACAATCAAAAAAATAGTATGAGTTAATGTCTAGTTTCTTGGATAAACTGGACTGGGGAGATCTGAAGAGAAAATTAATGAAATTACAGCTAACAGAATTTATGGAAGTCAGAGTATTAACTAAAAATGAATGAATGAATCCATCACTATCCCCACACTGTTGATGCAGGGTATATAAATATTTGCCTGTTTCACACATATACCTACTTAATATCAAAGTTGAGAACTAAATGAAAACTTTCCATTATCCCAAAACAAATGAGTAGTTAAGCATGGTAATCCTTCCCTATTGTAATCCTCCTGTTGTTTGATAAAATGTGTATTTTTCAGACAGGATTTCCTAACATGTAGGGTTTTTCAAGAAAGTTTTCTAAGGTCAAATAAATGTGGAAAATACTCTTTACACAAATTTGAACCTGTTGTTTTGAGGCAACCTTTCTGAAGCCTTTAATATGCAGCAGGAATATCTGAGAGACTAGAGAGATAGCTCCTCTAAAAATTATGTAACCATTATGTAAGCTTTCCTCACAAAACATCTTGAGACTAGTTTCTTGCAGAATGTAATTTGAAAAACACTGAGTTAGAGTTTAAAATTCAATCCACAAATAATAAATATTTAATTTTTACATGTATTTCCTTTAAATTAAAATACTTAAATTTATTATAATTATTTAGGATTTAACCTTGTATTCAATTGCATTTTCACTCATCAGCAGTCTTTTTATGATTTCATTACTCTGGAAATGTTAACCTTAGTACGTGGTTTGGTCTGATAGAGCAGCTTTTAAAATTCATTTTCAAGCATGAATCATGACTAATACATTTTCTGACCTCCCCTCCAAATACGTGAAAAAAAAAATTTGTATCATTATTATATGACATTCATCTTGGCTATGTACAAAATTATTTGGACCTGGAATCATGCCTCAAAATAGGAGGCAAAATTTGTTATATATTACTGCACAAACCTTAGGGGCAAGCCTGAATTGTTATTTTGTATATAAGTTTGTTTGGGGATAAGAAGAAGGGGATAAGCATGAAGTTAAACCTGCATACTCATAGGTTGCCTATTTGTTTTGATTCATACATTGAAATATTTGAAAGTATGTGTATAGGGTGAGCATCCAAACCAAATTTGAATGAAATTTGCAAAACACTTTAAATCTATATGACTCGTTTACTATGGAGTCTCAAATTGTGGGGGCATAAACATGAAAAGCATTCTTTTGATCCAATAATTGGTACCTTCCATGTTCAAAGTACCTTGTTTCCTACTGGGTACTCAGTTTCCTAATTGGCATCTCAGTTTGACTCAAAATCTCATTTTTCTGGAAGGTCTCATTTTAATTATTAAAAGACAAACACATTCCTTTTAACTCACAATCTATTAAATTCAAATTTTACTTCTATTCTTTAGAAGTTCATCCTACCCCTTCCCTCAGGATATACTTGTGGTTCTAGGGGTTTGAAGTAGAGAGGTCTGGAGTGAAGTAGAACTATTAGAAATCCATGTTCACTGTAGATCTTTAATATAATAAAGCACTTTAAAAAGCAGAGGAAGACAAATCTTTCAGTTGCTAACACTTAATAGTACCTAATTTTCCCGTGTGCTTCCTAAACGTGTTCATTTGACACACACACATACACAACTGTGTTATTTGCACAGAACACTGGGGAAAATGGGGAGGGGTTGGGGGTTTCTATATGACTTGGAGAAAAACTTCTATTGTGAAAAACAAAATACAAAATATTGATATTATCAGTTGTTCAGTTCAGTCGTTCAGTCGTGTCTGACTCTTTGAGACCCCATGAATTACAGCACGCCAGGCCTCCCTGTCCATCGCCAACTCCCAGAGTTTACCCAAACTCATGTGCATCAAGTGGGTGATGCCATCCAGCCATCTCATCCTCGGTCATCCCCTTCTCCTCCTGCCCCCAATCTCTTCCAGCATCAGGGTCTTTTCCAGTGAGTCAGCTCTTCACATGAGGTGGCCAAAGTATTGGAGTTTCAGCTTGAGCATCAGTCCTTCCAATGAACACCCAGAACTGATCTCCTTTAGGATGGACTGGTTGGATCTCCTTGCAATCCAAGGGACTCTCAAGAATTTTCTCCAACACCACAGTTCAAAAGCATCAATTCTTTGGTGCTCAGCTTTCTATTAAATACTGAATTTGCATAACACTTCCAACGAAATTTTATTAGTCCTTTTTAGTCACTTGATCTTATTTCCAAGAAGAAAAATTTCTTTTAAACAGGCTTGTTTTACACCTTTACTAAGGTATAATCAACATTAAATATTTTCCATCATTCAAAGTACACAATTTGGTAAATGTTTTTATTATATAAGTTTCAGGTGTACAGCATAATTATTCCACATATATATAAATACAAAACGATCACCATCACAGGTCCAATTACCATCGATCACCACACAGTTGATCCCCTTCATCTATTTCCTTCACCTCCAACCCCCTTTCCCTCTGGCAACCACTAATCTGATCTCTGTATCTACGAGTTAGTTTTATTTTGTTGGTTCATTTGTTTTATTTTTGTAGGTTCCACATATGAGTGAAATCATAGGGTATTTTTCTTTCTCCAGCTGACTTATTTCATTTACTATCATATATTCAAAGTCCATTCATGTTGTAAATAGCAAGGTTTCTTCATTTTCTAAGGCTGGATAATATCCCCTCCTGGTGTGGTGGGGCCGTGGCTAAAGCTGCGGCGTGCTAGTGGATGGGGCTGTCCTCAGACTAGCTTCCATGTCCACCCTCCACTGAAGCCACATTGGTGTGCGGGCTCATTGCTTAGATGGCTGTGGGGGCCAGCCAAAGTCACGGGTGGGCAAGCTCTCAGCAGGGTACACCCACTTGCATTAACAGGTTAGAAAGAGCATTTTAAAATGCTGCCTGCCAGCACCTGAATTAGCAAGGTAGCCTAAAACTGCAAAAGTGACTCCTGCCAGTGTCTCTGTACCTGACTAGCATCCCAGATGGGTTTTGCCTCTCTAGCATGAGGAGGAATGAGTTCAGGATCTTCCTATGCCACCATCTTGCACTTTCTTACCATTTGGTGAGCTTGGACATGTGTAGATGACTATGAAACTGTCACCAAATCAACATAATAAGCATGCCCATTCTGCAAGGGTTCCCAGAACAGGCCTGTAATCCTTCCTTCCTGTTCTTTCTTCATGCCATAGACAGGCAACCACTAATTTATTCTCTGTCATTAATATTTAGTTGAACTTTCTGGAATTTTATATAAATGGAATCATAGGTATATATTTTCTTTTGTTCAGAGTCTTTTACTCATCTTAATAACTTTAGATTCATCCATGCTGTTGAATGCATAAATATCTGATTTATTTATATTGTTGAGTAATAATTCATTATATGGTTATACCACAACTAATTGGCATTAACTTGTTGGTGGTCACTTGGATTGTTTCCACTTTGGTTATTATAAACACAACTGCTATAAATATTCATGTACATGTCTTTTTGTGAACATATGCTTTCACGTCTCTTGGATAGGATTAGAATGGCTAGATCATATGAGAAGGCTATGCCTGCTTTTTTAACAGAACTGCCAAACTCCTTGGAAGTCATTTTCCCATTTTCTTTTACCGCAAACAATGTTTGTAGGTTACAGTTGCTTCACATCCTCATAAAAATTAGTGTGGTCATCTTTTTATTTTTACCCAGTCTAATGGGGGCATAGTGATAAATATTTTTTGTGTTTTTAATTTGAATTTGCCTAATGAATAATGCCCCTTGATAATCATAGCCTTGTCATGGCAAAGGGATTTGCATAACTCAATGAAGCTATTAGCCATGTCATGCAAGGCCACCCAAGAGGGACAGGTCATAGTGGAGAGTTCTGACAAAAAGTAGTCCATTGGAGGGGGGAATGGCAAACCACTCCAGTATTCTTGGCATGAGAATCCCGTAAAGTATGATAAAGCTTGAAAAAACATATGATATGGCAAGTATGATAAAGTATGATATGAGTATGATAAAGCAGAAAGTCAATACCAGAAGATGAGGTCCCCAGGTTGGAACTTGTCCACTGTGCTACTGGGGAAGGCCTTTAAAGGAGACCTTTTTAAATGAACGGTGCAAAGAAACAGAGGAAAACAATAGAATGGGAAAGACTTGTGATACCTCCAAGAAAACTGAAGATATCAAGGGAATATCTCATGAAAGGATGGGCACAATAAAGGACAAAAACGATAAGGACCTAACAGAAGCAGAAGAGATTAAAAAGAGGTGGCGAGAATACACAGAAGGACTATACAAAAAGGTCTTAATAACCCAGATAATCATGATGGTATGGTTACTCACTTGAAGCCTGATATCCTAGAGTCTGAAGCCAAGTGGGCCTTAAGAAGCATCACTATGAACAAGGCTAGTGAAGGTGATGGTATTCCAGCTGAGCTATTTCAAATCCTGAAAGATGATGCTCTTAAAGTGCTGCACTCAACCTGTTAGCAAATCTGGAAAACTCAGCAGTGGCCACAGGACTGGAAAAGGTCAGTTTTCATTATAATCACAAAGAAGAGCCATGCCAAAGAATACACAAACCACCATCAACTGAACTCATTTCACAAGCTAGTAAGGTTATGCTCAAAATCCTTCAAGCTAGGCTTCAGCAGTACATGAACCGAGAACTTCCAGATGTTCAAGCTGGATTTAGAAAAGGTAAAGAAACCAGAGATCAAATTTCCAACATTTGTTGGATCACAGAGAAAAGAAGAGAATCCAGAAAAACATCTACTTCTGCTTGATTGACTACACTAAAGCTTCTGACTGTGGATCACAACAAACTGTGGAAAATTCATAAAGAGATGGGAGCAATAGACCATCTTATCTGTCTCCTGAGAAACCTGCATGTGGGTCAAGAAGCAACAGTAATAATCTACATGGAACAACAAACTGATTAACTGATTCCAAATTGGGAAAGGAGTATGATGAGGCTGTATACTGTCATCCTGTTTATTTAACTTACCTGCAGAGTACATCAGGCGAAGTGCCAGGCCAATGAATCACAAGCTGGAAACAAGATTGCCAGGAGAAATATCAACAACCTCAGATATGCAGATGATACCACTCTAATGGCAGAAAGTGAAGAGGAACTAAAGAGCCTATTGATGAGAATGAAAGAGGAGAGTTAAAAGCTGGCTTAAAACTCAACATTCAAAAAACTAAGATCATAGCTTCTTGTCCCATAACTTCATGGCAAATAGATGGAGAAAAATGGAAACAATGACAGATTTTATTTTCTGGGGCTCCATACCCACTGCAGACTGTGACTTCAGTCATGAAATTAAAAGATGCTTGCTCCTTGTTAGAAAACCTATGACAAACCCAGACAGTGTATTAAAAAGCAGAGACATCACTTTGTTGGCAAAGGTCCATTTAGTTAAAGCTCTAGGTTCTCCAATAGTCATGTATGAATGTGAGACTTGGACCATAAAGATGGCTGAGCAGCAAAGAACTGATGCTTTTGAATTGTGATGCTGGAGGACTCTTTAAAGTCCCTTAGAATGAAAGGAGACCAAAGCAGCCAGTCCTAAAGGAAATCATCCTGAATATTCATTGGAAGGACTGATGCTGAAGCTGCAGCTCCAATACTGTGGCCACCTGATGCCAAGAGCTGACTCACTGGAAAAGAGCCTGATGCTGGGAAAGACTGAAGGCAAAAGAAGGGGGTGGCAGAGGATCAGATGGTTAGATAGCATCACCCAGTTCCTCTGACATGAATCTGAGCATGTCTTCTCAGTCTGTCTCTTCATGTCAGGGGACAGCCTGACGTCAAAATCCCTGGGGTCACAAAGAGTTGAACACAGCTTATCGACTGAACAATAGCAACAATGAATAATGATGAAAAAGAACTTTTCATGTACTTATCTGAACATCTGTATATCCTCTGTGGTGAAACGCGGGTTCAAATCTTTTTGCTCATTTTATTGAGTTTTTAAAACTTATTATTGAGTTGTAAGAGTTTTTAACATTAAAGATTCAAATTCTTCATCATATGCATATTTTGTAAGTATTTTCTAAATCTGTGTCTCTGTTTTTCTTTTTCTTTAGAGTGTCTTTTGAAGAGCAAAGGTTCTTAATTTCAATGAAGTTCAATTATTTAATTTTTACTTTATATACTTGGTCTGTCTGTTATACTTAAGAAATCTTTGCCAAACCAAAGATCATGAACATTTTCTCCTAAAAGTTTTATATTTTTAGCTCTTACACTAAAGTCTATGAACCATTTCAAGTTATTGTTTTTATATCATGAGGAAAAGAACAAGCTTCATTTTTCCAAACGACTATCCAATTGTTCCAACACTTGTAGAAAACATTATCTTTTCTCTTCCTAGCAGTCTGGCAAAAATCAATTAATGATATATACGTGGATCTATTTCTGGACTGTATTCCATTGGTTTACTCTACCCTCTCCTGAACGCTAGTATTACACTATCCTGTTTATCGTAGCTTTATAATAAGCCTTTAAATTATGTGGTGTAAGAACTCCAATTTTTTTCTTTGATAAAGTTGTTTTAAATAATCTTAATCCTATGCATTCTCATGTATTAGAACCAGCTTGTTATACATCAAAAGCCAGCTTTTCATTAGTAACACATTGAATCTATAGCTAAAATGGGAGAAATCTGTCATCTTAATAATATGAATGTTCTGAACCATCAATAGATATATCTTTTTAGTTAAATTACTCTCTGCAGCATTTTGCAGCTAAAATGTAGATATATACCATTTGTCAAATTTATCCGTCCTAACCTATCACTCTCCTTCTAGAATCTAATTCTTTCTTGAAACTACCTTTGAAATTAGCTAATACCTGATATCATCTTCTGTCCAGATTAACCCTCTATCACCAACTTTGTATCATAGGAGGAAGAATTTGCAGCTGTGCATTAAATATTTCATTAAGTTATTTAAGCATAATCCATTGGGTTTAAAGGTAAACTCTCATCTCAAGCTATCACCATGAACTGTCTACACCTTATTTTCAGGAGACCATTAGGGGAAAACATTATGCATAAAAATGATTTAAACAACATCTGTTTCAGTCAGTGATTTAATCCTCTCAGAGACAGCTGAAAGCATAATATTTGTCACACGAGAACACAGTTTTCTATTCTAAATGGGTTAAGTTCATGTGATGGCAGAACATAGAGGAAAGCTATAATGGGAAAATGTGAATAGCAGAGGGTTTAGCTTTAGCCATGCAGTCTTAGTTCACAAAAATAACAAGTCAGTCACATAGAAACTTTTCTGGCAAGTTGTGTGTCAACCAAGAATGAACTTTAGAGTCAATTTCCTGGGCTGCCAGACTTTAAAACCAGAGACTTAGTGTCAGTTTCCTGGGCTGTCAAACTTTAAAACCAGAAAACCAGTAATAGAGGACAAGTATAAATATTTCAATAATCAAGTTAATTGTCAATGGACTGAATGCTCTGATCAAAAGGAATAGAGTGTCTGATTGGATAAAAAATAAGACCCATCTACATAATGCTTACAAGAGACTTCAGCGCTAAAGACACACACAGACTAAAAGTGAAAAGCTAGAAAAATATTTCATGCAAATGCAAGTGACAAGAAAGCTAGGCTATACTCATATCAGACAAAATAATTTTTAAATCAGGCAAAAATGAAAGACAAAGAAAGGTGTTACATAATGATGAAGGGATCAATACCAGAAAAGGATACAACACTCAACACATATGCTCCTAATAAGCACATAAATATATAAAGCAAATATTACAGACATAGGGAAAAATTGACAATAAAACAATAATAGGAGGGAACTTTAACACTCCACTGACATCAATGGACAGATCACCCATACAGAAAATCAATAAAGAAACAGTCTTAAATGACACATTAGATCAGTTAGAATTAACAGATATCTAAAGAATATCCTAACCAAAACAGCAGAATGCACATTCTTATCAGACATACATGAAACATTCTCTAGGATGGATCAAACTAGGAAACAAAACAAATGTCAACAAATTTAAGAGGACAGAAGCTATATCAAGACTTTCTTCTGATCACAATGGTATGAAACCAGAAATAAATTACAAGAAAAATGGGAAAAAACAAATACGGACATTAAAAAAAAAACATTAATGGGCCAATGAAGAAATCAAAATATTTTGAGATAAATGAAAATAAAAACAGCATTTCAATATCTATGGGATGCAGCAAAAGTATTTAGTTCTCAGAAGGAAGTTAATTGCAAAAGAGACCTACCTTAAGGAATAAGAAAAATCTCAAAAACCCTATTCTATCATCTAAAGGAACTAGAAAAAGAAAAACAATGAGATATCACCTAACACCTCTCAAAATAGCTATCAGCAAAAAGACCATAAATAATAAATGTTAGTGTGGATGTGTAGAAAAGGAAATGCTAGTACACTGTTGGTGGGAATTTAATTGGTATAGCCACTATGGGAAACAGTTTGGAGGTTCTTCAAAACACTAAAAATAGAATTACCTATATTTAGTATTCTGTTCTTCAAAAAACTAAAAATAGAGTTACTTATATTCAGTGGGATAAGTAATTCCACTCTTGGGTATATACCTGGAAAAAAAATGAAAGCTCTAATTTGAAAAGATACATCACCCCAATGTTTACAGCAGTATTATTTACAATAGTGAAGACATGGAAGCAAACTAAATGCCCGTCAACAGAAAAACAGAGAAGATATGGTATGTATACACTACTATAAATAAGATATATAATAAGGACCTACTGTATATCACAGGAACTCTACTCAATACTCTATAACAACCTATGTATACATAGGAAATGAAGGTTGCTCAGTCATGTCTGATTCTTTGCGACTTTTATACAGTCCATGGAATTCTCCAGGCCAGAATACTGAGTGGGTAGCCATTCCCTTCTGCAGGGGATCTTCTCAACCCAGGGATCCAATCCAGGTCTCCTGCACTGCAGGCAGATGGTTTACCAGCTGAGCCACCAGGAGAGCCCAAGAATATTGGAGTGGGTAGCCTATCCCTTCTCCAGCAAATCTTCCCAACTCAGGAATCGAACCAGGGTCTCCTGCATTGCAGGCAGATTCTTTACCAACTAAGCTATGAGGGAAGCCCAACCTGTATAGGAAAAGAATCTAAAAAAGAGTAGATATATATATATATATATATGTATGTATGTATGTATAACTGATTCACTTTGCTATACAGCAAAAAGTAACACAACACTTTACATCAACTATACTCCAATAAAATTATTTTTAATCTTTTATCAGGTAAAGATTTGATAGTACCATTAATGCTAAAATATAAGTGACTAATAAATGTTATCTTCCACTGAGAAAGAAAAACAATATGATGTGGTATACATACATACATATATTACTCATATATATCTGGAAGATTACTCATATGTGGAATATATGGAATATTACTCAGCCATAAAAAGAATTAAATTCTGCCAATTGCAATGTCATGGATAAATCTAGAGGGTTTTATGGCTAGTGAAATAGGCCAGACAGAAGGAGACTAAAACAGCATATTATCTCTTATATGTAGACTCTAAAACATAAAGCAAACAAATGAATAGAACAAGAGAGAAACAGACCCACAAATACAGAGAACAAACTCATGGTTATCAGTAGGGAGAGGAAAGGTGAGAGAGACAAGATATGGGAGCAGTTTAATAGGCACAAACTACAATGTATAAAATAAAAGCTACAAGGATATATCATAGAGCACAGGGAATATGCCCAGCATCGTATAACAACTGTAAATGGAGCATAATCTAAAAAAAAAAAAAATTGCAATCACTATGCTATATGCCTGAAACTAAACAATATTGTGCTGCTGCTGCTGCTAAGTTGTTTCAGTCGTGTCCGACTCTGTGCGACCCCATAGGCAGCAGCCCACCAGGCTCCCCGTCCCTGGGATTCTCCAGGCAAGAACACTGGAGTGGGTTGCCATTGCCTTCTCCAATGCATGAAAGTGAAGTGAAAGCGAAGTTGCTCAGTCATGTTCGACTCTTTGCGACCCCATGGACTGCAGCCTACCAGGCTCCTCCATCCATGGGATTTTCCAGGCAAGAGGACTGGAGTGGGGTGCCAAACTATACTTAAATAAAATAATAATAAATAGAGATGAGTATAGGCAACTTCTTTAAGGAGATTTATTTAACAGTAAGCAGAAAAATGGCTTTAATTTTCAACTGTTAGGGAAAGAAAAGGAAAAGATCAAAGTCTCTAATTTGTTGGATTAAGTATGTGTTAACACTATTAACCAAGATAAAAATTAGATATGGAATAATGACACCAGAGATTTGGAAGAGGTAAATGGTGGGTTTACTTTGGAGCCTATTAGGTCTGAATACAGAATTACCTAATCAAGGCAAGCCAGAATCAGAGGTCATGGATCTCTGAACAGGGCTAATATCTCAGTGGTGGACTGCCTTGGTGGCTCAGACCATAAAGTGTCTGTCTACAATGTGAGAGACCTGGGTTCGATCCCTGGGTTGGGAAGGTTCCCTGGAGAAGGAAATGGCAACCCACCCACTACTCTTGCCTTGAAAATCCCATGGACAGAGGAGCTTGGTGCAGGCTACTATCCATGAGGTTGCGAAGAATCAGGCACAACTGAGCGACTTCACTTTCACTTTTCACTTTCATGCATTGGAGAAGGTAATGGCAACCCACTGCAGTGTTCTTGCCTGGAGAATCCCAGGGGTGGGAGAGCCTGGTGGGCTGCCGTCTATGGGGTCACACAGAGTCGGACATGACTGAAGCAACTTAGCAGCAGCAGCAGCAGTGAGGAAAAACAGAGTCTCCAAAGGCTCAACACACAAAAAAAGAAAAATTAAGCAAATTGCATTCAGAAACCGAGTAAGAAACTCCAGCTGATTTGGAAAGGAAAGCTGTGATTGTCACTCATGCAGAATGCCAGTGACTAGACAATGGAAAGGAATGCTGTTAAAAGCGGAGACTTGGGAATACACATCCATTTCCTGCTACACAAAGAAACTATCATTGTCTTCACCTCCTATCAGCTTTTCATTCCTCTTATTAATTTTGGTTTGTTGAAAGTCCAACTTCGATAGCCCTTGGTGTCTTTCATCAGTCTGGTAAACCCCAACTGTTCCTTAGAGGCAGAAATAAAATTGGAGTCAGGAGCAGAGTGCAGACAACTTGGGGGCTACTTCTCACATCTCTTGTTTGAGGCTCTCAAGGAATTGAGAATCTGCACAGATCTATGGAAATATGAGTTCACTGAATACAATGAATTTGAATACTTGGCCAAATGGAAAGGCAAGCTTAAAACTCAAGAAATGTGTTCAACAGAAGTAAAAAGTACTAATACTTGATTATTCCCTATTTTACCCCCTCCTCCCTTCCCTCCTTTAGCACTTGCTGAGCGCAGGCGGCCATGGCCGGCGCACTAAGCACAGGCGGCCGAGATGATTTACCCCGTGGCTGAGAGGATTTACCCCACGTCCAAGGTCAGGGGCAGAAGCTGGGAGGACCCCATGCCCAAAGGGCAGCTGCCAAGAGGATTTACCCCCATGTCCGAGGTCAAGGGCACCAGCCTAGAGTGCCAGGCTGCAATGGTGCAGGAACGGCGGAGAGGAGCTACCCCTCATCCGAGGCCAGGGGCAGTGGCCAGGAGGAGCAACCCCACGCCCAAGGAGTGATGGCTGCATGGGCGCAGAAGGGCCTAGAGGAGCCATCCATGTTGAAGGTCAGGAAGGGAGGTGGTGAGGAGATACCCGTAGTCCAAGGTAAGGAGCTACCTGTACTCCAAGGTAAGGAGCAGCGGTTGTGCTTTGCTGGAGCAGCCGTGAAGAAATACCCCATGCCCAAGGTAAGAGAAGCCCAAGTAAGTTGGTAGGTGTTGCAAGAGGGCATCAGAGGGCAGACACACTGAAACCATACTCACAGAAAACTAGTCAATCCAGTCACACTAGGACCACAGTCTTGTCTAACTCAATGAAACTAAGCCATGCCCACGGGGCAACCCAGGGAGGCGGGTCATGGTGGGAAAGGTCTGACAGAATGTGGTCCACTGGAGAAGGGAATGGCAAACCACTTCAGTATTCTTGCTTTGAGAACCCCATGAACAGTATGAAAAAGCAAAATGATAGGATACTGAAAGAGGAACTCCCCAGGTTAGTAGGTGCCCAGTATGCTACTGGAGATCAGTGCAGAAATAACTCTAGAAAGAATGAAGGGATGGAGCCAAAGCAAAAGCAATACCCAGTTGTGGATGTGACTGGTGATAGAAGCAAGGTTCGATGCTGTAAAGGGCAATATTGCATAGGAACCTGGAATGTCAGGTACATGAAACAAGGCAAATTGGAAGTGGTCAAACAAGAGATGGCAAGAGTGAACATCGACATTCTAGGAATCAGTGAACTAACATGGACTGGAATGGGTGTATTTAACTCAGATGACCATTATATCTACTACTGCAGGCAGGAATCCCTCAGAAGAAATGGAGTAGCCATCATGGTCAATAAAAGACTCTGAAATACAGTACTTGGATGCAGTCTCAAAACGACAGAATGATCTCTGTTCGTCTCCAAGGCAAACCGTTCATATCACAGTTATCCAAGTCTATGCCCCAACCAGTAACACTGAAGAAGCTGAAGTTGAATGGTTCCATAAAGACCTACAAGACCTTTTAGAACTAACACCTAAAAAGACATCCTTTTCATTATAGGGGACTGGAATGCAAAAGTAGGAAGTCAAGAAACATCTTAGGTAACAGGCAAATTTGGCCTTGGAATGCAGAATGAAGCAGGGCAAAGACTCATAGAGTTTTGCCAAGAGAATGCACTGGTCATAGCAAACACCCTCTTCCAACAACACAAGAAAAGACTCTAAACATGGATATCACCAGATGGTCAACACTGAAATCAGATTGATTATAGTCTTTGCAGCCAAAGATGGAGACGCTCTATACAGTCAACAAAAACAAGACCAGGAGCTGATTGTGGCTCATGAACTCCTTATTACCAAATTCAGACTCAAATTGAAGAAAGTAGGGAAAACTGCTAGACCATTCAGGTATGACCTAAATCAAATTCCTTATGATTATACGGTGGAAGTGAGAAATAGATTTAAGGGCCTAGATCTGATAGATAGAGTGCCTGATGAACTATGGACTGAGGTTCATGACATTGTATAGGGGACAGGGAATAAGTTGATCCCCATGGAAAAGAAATGCAAAAAAGCAAAATGGTTGTCTGGGGAGGCCTTACATATAGCTGTGAAAAGAAGAGAGGCAAAAAGCAAAGGAGAAAAGGAAAGATACAGGCATCTGAATGCAGAGCTCCAAGGAATAGCAAGAAGAGATAAGAAAGCTTTCTTCAGTGATCAATGCAAACAAATAGAGGAAAAGAATAGAATGGGTAAGACTAGAGATCTCTTCAAGAAAATTAGAAATACCAAGGGAACATTTCATGCAAAGATGGGCTCGATAAAGGACAGAAATGGTATGGACCTAACAGAAGCAGAAGATATTAAGAAGAGGTGGCAAGAATACATGGAAGAACTGTACAAAAAGATCTTCATGACCCAGATAATCACGATGGTCTGATCACTCATCTAGAGCCAGACATCCTGTAATGTGAAGTCAAGTGGGCCTTAGAAAGCATCACTACGAACAAAGCTAGTGGAGGTGATGGAATTCTAGTTGAGCTATTTCAAATCTTGAATGATGATGCTGTGAAAGTGCTGCACTCAATATGCCAGTAAATTTGGAAAACTCAGCAGTGGCCACAGGACTGCAAAGGTCAGTTTTCATTCCAATCCCAAAGAAAGGCAATGCCAAAGAATGCTCAAACTACCGCACAATTGCACTCATCTCACATGCTAGTAAAGTAATGCTCAAAATTCTCTAAGCCAGGCTTCCGCAATATGTGAACTGTGAACTTCCTGATGTTCAAGCTGGTTTTAGAAAAGGCAGAGGAACCAGAGATCAAATTACCAACATCCACTGGATCATGGAAAAAGCAAGAGAATTCCAGAAAAACATCTATTTCTGCTTTATTGACTATGTCAAAGCCTTTGACTGTGTGGATCACAATAAACTGTGGAAAATTCTGAAAGAGATGGGAATACCAGACCACCTGACCTGCCTCTTGGGGAAATCTGTATGCAGGTCAGGAAGCAACCATTAGAACTGGACATGGAACAACAGACTGGTTCCAAATAGGAAGAGTATGTCAAGGCTGTATATTGTCACCCTGCTCATTTAACTTATTTGCAGAGTACATCATGAGAAATGCTGGACTGGAAGAAACAGCTGGACTCAAGATTGCTGGGAGAAATATCAATAACCTCAGATATGCAGATGACACCACCCTTATGGCAGAAAGTGAAGAGGAACTAAAGAGCCTCTTGATGAAAGTCAAAGAGGAGAGTGAAAAATTTGGCTTAAAGCTCAACATTCAGAAAACGAAGATCATGGCATCTGGTCCCATCACTTCATGGAAAATAGATGGGGAAACAGTGGAAACAGTGTCAGAGTTTATTTTCTTGGGCTCCAAAATCACTGCAGATGGTGATTGCAGCCATGAAATTAAAAGACGCTTACTCCTTGGAAGAAAAGTTATGACCAACCTAGATAGCATACTCAAAAGCAGAGACATTACTTTGACGACTAAGTTCTGTCTAGTCAAAGCTATGGTTTTTCCTGTGGTCATGTATGGATGTGAGAGTTGGACTGTGAAGAAGGCTGAGCGCCAAAGAATTGATGCTTTTGAACTGTGGTGTTGGAGAAGACTCTTGGGAGTCCCTTGGACTTCAAGGAGATCCAAGCAGTCCATTCTGAAGGAGACCAGCCCTGAGATTTCTTTGGAAGAAATGATGCTAAAGCTGAAACTCTAGTACTTTGGCCACTTGATGTGAAGAGTTGACTAACTGGAAAAGACTCTGGTGCTTGGAGGGATTGGGGGCAGGAGAAGAAGGGGACGACAAAGGATGAGATGGCTGGATGACATCACTGACTCAATGGACGCAAGTCTGGGTGAACTCCAGGAGTTGGTGATGGACAGGGATGCCTGGCATGCTGCGATTCATGGTGTTGCAAAGAGTCGGGCACGACTGAGCGACTGAACTGAACTGAATTGAGTTCTCCTTAAGTAGAGGAGCTTGTTAATATAATATAATAATATAAAACAAGAAATGAAATTAACCTACATCACAATGAGCTTGGAGATTAAGACAGAAAAATTAGGTGGGCTGAATTTTGAAGCAAGTTTCTGAGGGTTTGGAGTCAACAGTGGAAAATGAAGTGTTTCAGGGAGCGACTGCTTTCTACTGTAGGAGTCCCCAGAGATGCAAAACACAAGTGACACTTTCACCTGTGTTGTGCATAAAAATGCTCTCAGTTTATGCATTTAATTGTGAAGCTATTTAAGGAACTGAATGATTTTCATTATCTTTGGGCTGAGTAATTTTTTATATAAATGGCAATTATAATGCTCTAAAGAAACAGAAATTTTGAAGTGATTTGAAAAGAGAAAACTGGATGAGAAAATGAGTGAGCATACCTCTCATAATAAAGTAACATCCAATTTAAAGGATTTAGCATCTTCACCACGTTATCGTTCAAGCAGAGCTATAGCAGTGTCATGAAAACAATAAATCTACCACATTAAATCAATGCCTCTAATTTGAAAATTATATATTTTAAAAGTTTGTTTTTAACTTGTGTACTGTTTTTAATATATCCATTCATGTCTGAGTATGTTTAAGAAACATTTTCATTAAAATAATATACTTTAATGTGGAAAGAAAGAATTTGGCCTCTACATGTGGTTCACTTTTACTAAATTTGAAAAACACTTGGAACACAACTTGCCTTATGCAAAGCTTGATGAAAATGTGCTCTGAGACAGGCACAGGCCACAGCGAGCAGCTGGCAAGAAGCTGAACAGATGCCTGAGCAGCTCCAGAGTAAAATACAGTGTTTAGGAACTTTTATCAAATCTATAGAAATGTTTTCCTCTCCAGCTTTTAAAAATTTTGGATAATCATATCTCAGAGATACTTTAATAATAGCCATTTATGTTTGATATCTTTCACCATATTACACATTTATTTAGCTACCTCAAATCATAATTTTGTGTTTTCTATGAATGAGCCTTGCACTGACCAACTATAGGCAGCATCTTGATATTCCCGGCAACTGCAATTCAAAATAATGTAGTCATATTCTAAACAATGTCCTGAAAAGTGAGATAATAAAGTATTATAATGTTGGCATGGCAACTAGGTCATTTCAGTTTAAACACACAAGGATCCACAATTTTAAATCACACTTAAACAACCAAGACTGTATTGATAAGTGATCAATCCTTATTCATTCTTTTTAGTCATTTCTTTCATCCTTACTCTGTCTTTTCTGTTCATTGTTGAATGCTACTTGCCACCCTTTAACTCTTAATTCAACACTTAACAATGTATATTTTTGAGTAATCACAATTTTTAGTATGGATGGAAGTATAATAAGATTTGGCCCTTCTCATCCTGACATTTCTTTTTATTATGCATCCTCTTGCTCAAACTGAGTTCCAGTCAAATTGAAATTCTTCCATTTTTTGATCAGCATATAATCTCTGTAATCTTAAAAATGTCTCTCAAATGTTCACATTATCGAGTTCATCCAGTCCAGCAGCTTTTTCTCAAGGCTGAGGGAGGCTGCCAGGTGCAGCAAATACAACTACAAAACGCCCACTTTACTTTGAATTGCAGATAAACTGTAAGGTTTTTTTAGCTATAAGTATAGCACCTCTATTACCTAGTACATACTTATACTAAATAACTGCTTATCTGAAATTCAAATTTTATCAGATGTGTGTGTGTGTATGTGTGTGTGTGCACGTGCTCAGCTGTGTCTGACTGTCTGAGTTTCCAGCTTTTAAAATTTTTGGATAATTTTTCAATCCATGGACTGTATTCTCCAGGACCCTCTGTCCATTGAATTTTCTGGGCAAGAATACTGGAGTAGGTTGCCATTTCCTACTCTATTTTACCAGATACCCCTATTTTTATCTGGCAAACTTTTGGTTAGGACTCTCAATTCTACAACTTCTAATTTGTCCTAAAGCATGCCTTCTCCCTCTGGCACGGCTGAAAAAGTAGAGTCTACTACACCAAAAAGTAAGATGATGGCCCTAGGCCTGGCCTGCCAGCCTTTGGTGTGACATCAAGCACTTCCTCTCAGCTGAATCTTGAGCCTCTTTTCACATTAATTTCACAGCCTGCACTGCCATGTTGCTCTGTATTATTTTCTAGATTCCTTCTCTTCTAACTGGCTCAGGCTCTGATGGATGAGATGTAAATTACATCTGATATTCCTTCTGGGAGCACATGGAGTAAGAGGAACCCATCTCAAACTCAGGTTCCTGGGGCCAGTACTAGACACAGTGACAAGTGGGGCAAGTTAGTACGGCACTGCGGGTAGCCAAGGTCCAAGTCCTGTGTGAGACCGGGCCTTCAAATAAATATATGAAGCATCATGTTCAAGAGAGCAGGAAGAAAATAAGAACGGGAAAAAAATAAAACAATAAGCAACATAATCTGCAAGATGAGACAACAGGAGAGAGGTGCTCCTATGGAATATTTATGACTCATTTTTAAGGAGATAATTGTTAAGAAGGCCAAGTTTATTTGGACAGTTCACTTTCCAGCTTTGGTTGCCCAAAGACAGAGAGGTCCTATCTTAAACTTTAGGAGTGGAAGACATTCTTCTCCTAGGTAGCTCCTTGATCTCAACCCTAATCTATGTAAAATTCAAAGCCCAGACTTTTCTTGAGATTCTTTCCTTATTCTTTACTTAGATGTTCTCATTTTGCGTGACTTTCCCGGTGCTATCTCCCTGCCCCATCTCCACATCTGCTTGGTTCTCACAGCCTAATGTAAGAAAAGAGATTAGTCATGGCCTTATACTATGTTAAAGATCATCATATCTACTAGGTGACAGCTACCTATATTCAAATTATAGTGCCTAAGCAATCACAACCGTATTCTAACATAGTATGCATTATAACCGTCATTTAATATCTCTGAAAACAAATTTAAAAGCTGTTCACTCACTCCAGCAGCCATGCCAGAGCTTCCGTCAGGTGCACTCTTTGCGAGCCTAGGGATGTAGGCTGCCAGGCTTTTCTCCATGGGATTCTCCAGGCAACAATATGGGAACGGGTGTCCATGTCCTCCTCCAGGGGATCTTCCTGACCCAGGGATTGGACCTGCATCTCTTATGTCTCCTGCATTGACAGGCAGGTTCTTCACCACCAGCACCACCTGGGAAGCCGCACTCCCAACAGCAAGACATCCAAATAATGACTCATTAATCAAATAGGAAAAAATGGGGGGAGTACAAAGAGTTGATCTAAGTGGTTTCTGTTTCTTGCAATCTCTGACTAAGAATAACAAGAAAACTTGGGGGAAAATCTAAAAACATTGGCTTGAAAGCCTTAGGAAACTAGCAAAATATGGAAAATTTTCTAGAATATGATGTGGTAGAAATATGAACGCCAGAGATAAGGAGTAACATTTGGGCTACTTCTGCACATGTGGCACTTGCCAGTTCTGGAGAGACAGCTGAGAAGTCCTTTCGACAGTTCAAATGGTGAGGGAGATAAAAACTGAAGTCAAAGACCCACCTGGAAAACATCCCCTATACTGGCTTAAGAAACCAAAGAGTTGTATCTGAGGATTAAAGGTAAACTAGAATTAATTAACCAACCTTCAAAAAGACTGAAGCCCAATTATCACCTCATCTGCATAGCCCGGAAAATCTGTTTCAGAAATAACCCCAGGTTGCTTGCACCCATGTAAGCTGCAGATGTACATAAAAATTCTCTGTAATAAAAGACAGAATCATCTATGGTAGAATATGAGTACTTTTCACTCATATTTCCAATTTTCTTTCAGACAAAGGAAAAGACCGCACACCTTCACGCACTTGAATTTGGGACCATACATGAGACTTGCCCAGGAAGTAAAATATTTAAAAGTGAAGTACATGATTCTTCAATAATTCTTGCTGAACTTATAGATATGGCCACGAAAGATAAAGAAGCTCTCAGCAGGCACAGCCACGGATGACAAAAAAAAAAAAAAAAAAAGGATGGATTGAGGAAGCCTTCCTAGAAGCAGAACTAAGTCCTCAGGATAGGGGGCTGCTGAAATGTATTCTCAGGATACATTATATGTTACTACAGCCCAGGAATTTCTGTTGGTCCCTTTCCCTCACTCTTCGTCTTTCAGAATGAACATGCTTGTCATAAGTACTGTCCCTGTTTCACCACTGTAAGTCTGTATGGAGCAGACCAAGAGCTGCCACCTCTGGACATGATATAAAGACTACACACATCACACCTCATGGAGAAACAATCACGTAGCACCAAAAGATCTGGAATTTTCAGGTTAGTGGTATTTTGGAGTCACCTTTGGGAAAGACTGGGTGTATTTGGCATGCAGCAATGACAATAAGCCTAACATTAGGTGATGAGAAGACTTTGTGTGGCAGAAATGAATGCTTCTTCATATTCCCAGTTTTCCTCTCTTTCTAGGCCCCCTGTGGGGTCTGTATTTCATATCTCCCTTCTTCAGCCAACAAAATATTAATAGAAGTGATATGTACCTTTATAGGTAGACTATTTAAAGTATAATCCTCCAATTTTCCTCTGTCTTGGCAAGTTTGGATGCAGCTGTTTAATATGAAGATGCTGCAAGAGCAAAGCAAGCTGAAATACTAAATTGATACATGCGAGTAATAGTGATACCAAAGAGTTACACGGTCTTCCTTCAGTTCAGTTCAGTTCAGTTCAGTCGCTCAGTCGTGTCCGACTCTTTGCAACCCCATGCATCACAGCACGCCAGGCCTCCCTGTCCATCACCATCTCCCGGAGTTCACTCAGACTCATGTCCACCAAGTCAGTGACGCCATCCAGCCATCTCATCTTCTGTCGTCCCCTTCTCCTCCTGCCCCCAATCCCTCCCAGCATCTTTCCCAATGAGTCAACTCTTCGCATGAGGTGGCCAAAGTATTGGAGTTTCAGCTTTAGCATCATTTCTTCCAAAGAAATACCAGGGCTGATCTCCTTTAGAATGGACTGGTTGGATCGCCTTGCAGTCCAAGGGACTCTCAAGAGTCTTCTCCAACACCACAGTTCAAAAGCATCAATTCTTTGGCACTCAGCCTTCTTCACAGTCCGACTCTCGCATACATACATGACCACAAGAAAAACCATAGCCTTGACTAGACGGACTTAGTCGGCAAAGTAATGTCTCTGCTTTTGAATATGCTATCTAGGTTGGTCATAACTTTTCTTCCAAGGAGCAAGCATATTTTAATTTTATGGCTGCAGTGATTTTGGAGCCCCCAAAATAAAGTCTGACACTGTTTCCACTGTTTCCAGATCTATTTCCCATGAAGTGATGGGACCAGTCTTCCTTAGATAGATGAGAAAAAAAAAACTTCTTTGTATTAATCCACTGAGATTTTGAGGTTGTTATCATAGCCTAAGAAAGATTTTCCAATACTTTAATCTATCTTCTGTAAATTATTTCTCATTTCCTTTGCAAAATATTTTTTTTTAGCAGCAGCAGCAGTTACCAGTTTATTTTTTTTTCTTATAATTAAATTTATTTATTTTTTAAATTAAAATACTGTATTTGTTTTGCCATACATTTCTATCATTTTTATCTTTTAATCCAGTTCACCAATTCATTTTTTATTTTTTAAAAATTATTTGTATACTGTTTTAAGTTACTTTTCATTTCCAGTTATTACAAAATATTGACTGTATCCCCACTTTGTACAAAACATCCTTGAGCCTTACACCTAATAGTTTGTGTCTCCCACTTCCCAATCCCAATATTGCCCTTCCCACCTCTCTCCCCACGGAAACCACTAGTTTATTCTCTATATCTGTAAGCATGCTTCGTTTCTGTCATATTCACTAGGTTGTTATATTTTTAGATTCCACATATAGGTGGTATCATACAGTATATGTCATTCTCTGTTTAACATTTCACTTACAGTAATTCCCTTCTGAGTTCATCCATGTTGCAAAAAATGTCAAATATTTTTATAGTAGTTACTTTTGATCTTGTTAGAATGGTAATGTTTGTCCACTGAAAAGAACTGGAGAAATGCAAACAGGATAAAAGAAAAAAACAAACAGGAAAAAAGAAAAAATCCCAACCTCTGACAGTCATCACTAACAAGTATCTTGTTGATTTTTTTAGTCTCATAGCCTAGAGTATGAATGAGTCAATGCCTACAGATGAACAGAAAGGAATTAAAACAACAACTCAGTGTTCAAGGAAGCATTATTGCTAACTAATGGCCACAGATACAAAATATAATAAATTGTAATAATTAACCATTCCTTCACAAATTTAAATTATCATGAAGCTCAAGAACTACCCTTCAGCCTGCTTTTCTTCAGAGTGGCTGCTCGAAGTTTATTTTTCTTGTTGTTGTTCACTTGCTAGGTTGTGTCCAACTCTGCGACCCCATGGACTGCAGCACAACAGCCTTCTCTGTCCTTCACTGTCTCCCAGAGTTCAAGAGATTTTCATTTTACAATCATGGTTTATGTTATCAATGTCTTCTCTCCCAGGCTGCTTTCCAGGTTCAAATAGTTAACCTTGACAATATATGAGAGTAGAATCAATGTGTGGTAGATTGACAGGACAAAATTCACTTGAGTTTTAGTCTTCCTAACAACTACAATAACAGTATCAGAAACAGATTAAGAATTTAGAAGGTGTATTGCTATCAGTCAATACTTCCAGACCCTCTTCAGTGACCTACCATTAGAAATTAATCTTTGAGGTTAAGTATACAAATTGTATATTGTAATACAATGCTTTTAAGTTATATATTTTAAATATATGTATCTTTTGTACTAAACCTACTTCAAGGGGCTTTACTTATTAACCTAAAGATGTATTTGAATCCTTCGGGGATGCTTTTGAGGAACCATGCCATATTTAACCCAAGTTAGATCTTGAGAGGAAAGGATGAGTTACTATGTTGTGCTGGGAAGATTCTTAAAAGAAAAATAACACTTCAGACCACATGCTCTTTCAGCTGCATCTTACAAGCAGCTGTTTGTATACAGTTGTTCTAGGGGAGAATGAACAATACATGCATTCTGATTTCCTGTCAGTCAGACTGACATGTATGCCAGGCACAGACTGAGTCGTGTAGATATGTATGAATGCTCCAAGGGTATTCTTGAAAACTTCCCTGGACCTTACATATGTGATCTATCCTTAAACTCAGGGCATCCCCATTGGACCCTCAACTCTTGGCTCCATTGTCTGGGTTTGATCCCACCTCTGGCAATTTTAATCTGGTGTCTGTAATTGGTCTCACTGGGATTAGTTTCTCAGCGCTGCCTAAGAGATTTTGGTCTAAACTCTGATTCTTTCCTTGGCAGGCTGCCTCGGATATTATAGCGCATCCTAATCCTAGCCTCTCGTGACTTGGTCGATTCTCTAGCCAAACTGGCCCTGGCACTGTAGTAGAACGCTGGGACTCTCTCAGAAATCCTGATTCTTGCACAGGATTCATTTCTCCTTCTGCTCTTCTTTGTGTTCCACACAGGTAAACAAGAGCCTTGTGTGGCTTAGGAAAATACAGTAAAACTAGTGTGTCATGGCTTTCATGAAGAGCTAGTTGGGAAAGTAAGATTCAGAGTTTATTTGGCTATTGAAAACACAGAGCTCATAAACAGCAGCTGAGATGACAGCCTTCGGCTTCACGTTGCACCGCATTTGCTTCACAGTACTGAGCAGAGCCTCACTCTTTTCAAACAAGGAAAATAACCAGGCTCCCTGCACTTGGTATCAATTTAAATGAGCACATTCAGTTCCATTATTACTTGGAGTAAAGTGAGTTTACTGTTTTGACAAGGAACTTGCCCTTTCTTGAGGTTATATGAGCCTATTAAAGGGCCAGCAAATTGGCCAGCAAATATTAACCTAACTTTTTCTATCAAAGTGCTTAGAATGTCAGTTATGAACAGGAGAGTTAAACAATGCATTTCTCAAATCTGTTATTAACTATATGTATTGTCACTAAATATGTTAAATGGGCATTTAGAAATCATTTCTCTCCTCTCTTTGCACTAATAGATTTTAGGCTGAAGAGATTCTACCATATTTCCTATAATGGGTTTCCATCTATATTGACTTCCACAATAGCCTGTAAAGCTAGTGATTAGGCCTTTATATTCACCTAAAAATGAGAACACAGAGGCACAAGCATATTCAGTATTGTATATACCATCAGAAAGAAGGAGGTCACAAATGGGAGGAAACAGTTGATTTTGATCTGAACAGTTAATGTGACACTGGGTTTCTAACTCAAACTCACTCAACCACAATTTCATAAGTAAAATTGGATTTTAAAACCTGTATCATAATGTTACTGAGAAAGATTGAATAAAACCATGTGGCTAGTATATACTGAGTTATAAATGAATGGTCATTATTTCTGTTGAACTTTAACTCTAGAAACATGAGTCAGTAGACCAGTTCAGGACTGAAGTGGGGAGAAGACCCTTCCACCAATCAGAGGCTGAGTGACTACAACACAGGAATTATAATGTCACTAGGGCTGGGTTTAAAGACTATAATTTGGGAGTGGTGGCTGGAAGACTGTGAAGGACAGATGCAAAGATAAGTGCTAGCATTTCTGAAAAATGACTTTGTGGTTGTCAGTGGAACCAAAGACACTTCTCTGGAAGAATGACTTATTCTATAAATGCTGCCAATGACTCAATCAGCTGGCTCTGAGGAATTTATTAACTTTCTGCTAAGTGGTTCACATGCATAAACTCATTTAATTTTATCACAATTCTGTGAGGCACTATCTCTTTTACTGTAGGGGTTAGACATCCTGTTCATGATGTTATGATTCATAAGTCAGAGGCAACAAAACTCAGGTCCTCGAGTTCTCACCATTCTACTTTGTTTCTTCCCAAAGAACTAGGATCTCAGCAACAAAAATCATTATCTACATTCTGTTTAAGAAGAAAGTAAGATATTATAAAATGAGTATGTTTCTTCAGGAAATGATGGCCACCCTCACACACACACACACACACACACACACACACACACACACATAAAATCAGATATCATAAGATACCATAGTATTTATTCAGATGCTATCTGGAGTTTTGAAAGGTAATGGAGTTATGTTTCTTGAATACTTTTCTATTAACACATTTTCTAATAGCATCATTTATCATGCAATCATGAACTGTATAAACTATTAATAAAATGTATTCACATCTTCTTTTCCAGAACAAGTTTAAGGATTTAGATTCTCTCTGATGGTGGGGTTGGAGGAGTGGATTATCCAGGTTTCTGTGTCTCTCTATGAAATTATTTGACTTCGGTAAGGAGAAATGTAATTCATTATGTAAGAAACATTTATTGAGCAGCTACTGTTTTCAAGCCACTTTGCTAAATGATAAATAGAAAAGAAAAGGGAAAAGATATATTTCTGGCCTTTACTAAATAGATAATCTTGTTCAAATGCCAATACAAAGGAATCATCTGACTACCAACACCATGGGGGGAGGATCATGTTGCCTTTTCATCCACCAGTGTTCCTAATTGTCTGCCCAGGCTTTCCTTTCCCCACTATGCCTATCAAATGTGACAGAATGTCTCTACAGGATGGTGCAGGAAATTTATCATATTTATTCTTATAGTTGCTTCACGTTCATATAGTCACTCCCATTTTAGGGTTTCCCTGGTGGCTCAGAGGGTACAGCGTCTGCGTGCAATGTCAAAGACCTGGGTTTGAACCCTGGGTTGGGAAGATCCCCTGGAGAAGGAAATGGCAACCCAATCCAGTACTCTTGTCTGGAAAAATCCATGGACAGAAGAGCCTAGTAAGCTATAGTCCATGGAATCGCAAAGAATCACACACAACTGAGCAACATTTTACAAATGAGGAAATGAAGTCAGAAATATAAAATAAATTGCCCAAGATCATGCCACCAATTCATGGCAAAACTTGAAATTTAAACCTAGGGCCTTAAAACAAAACCTAAGTTCAGTGTTCTTTCCACTTTACTACTTAAGATTCAAAAATAGGTGGTGGGTCTCATTCCCACAGGTTGGGTCCCTCAGGAGGCTGATTACAAAGTGAAGGTTAGTGCCCAGAAGGTTATTAGGCACTGTTCTCAAGATCAACATGATCAGTAGACAGGAAGGAAGGTCAGGAGAGTTGGCATTGATGCAGTCACAAGAAGACCCCAGACAGCAAGACTTTGAACTTGCATATCGACAAGGCACTGAAAGTGCACTACCATGGAAAGTTGTTGTGAAGAGCCAACTCATTGGAAATGACCTTGATCCTGAGAAAGACTGAGAGCAGAAAGAGAAGAGGGTGACAGAGGACGTGATGGCATCACCAGCTCAATGGACACGAGTTTGAGCAAACTCTGGGAGATAGTGGAGGACAGAGGGTCCTGGGACACTGTCGTCCATAGAGTCGCAGGGTCGGACACGACTCAGTGACTGAACAACACCAACAAAGTGGCTCTGTGAAGTGAGGCAGCTTCCAGAGAGGGCTATCAAATGGTGCAGGGGCATCAGTAACGTTCCCAGAAGTGGTGGACGATCCTTCAGTTTTGAATCAAAAATTTGGGTGATCCAGAAAAGCATTCACATCTTAGAGCTTTATGGGTCAGACTCCTACAGTAATTTTGAGTATCTTTCAACTATTTTAATCCAACTATTCACCACTGCAGTGTGTTGACTTACAGGAGCACATTTCACTTGCATATTTTTCCAGCATGCACAATAGCCAACTAAATAAACAAAAAACAAAAGTGACAAAAACAAATGTGGTCAACAGTGGGCCAGAGCCAGAGTGGCTGAGGTTCATCTACAAGTGATTATTCTCGAAAACCTTACTTTCACTTCTCATCCATGACAGAAAGATTTGAGGAGGAGAATTTCATTTAATATTTGTATCCAGTTACCTAAGAATCCCCCTAGATATCACCCCCATACAAAGTATTTCCCTTGATTTTTAAGGCTTCCTTCCTCCAACAATTTTAAAATACAAATATAAAATAATACAATAAAAAATGTCTGAATGTATAATTTACATAATAGATTTAGCTAATATAGGACTTTTTCATTCATATTACTTAAAAATCCTAGATAAATTATAATTAAACATTTTAAAATACAGTTATGTTCAAATTTAAGAAAACTTTCCATGATAGAAATAAAGAACTCAAAACCAGAGAAATAAGTAAGCACTACTTTTCTTCTTGTCTCCACGTGGGTATTAGAGCCACATATATGGCTAAAGGATATGGCATAGAGGCCAACTACTACAGACAATGGATTGGAAAAGTGAACGGAGAATTATGAAACCCAAATCTTCAATGTGTAAAGCTAGGAATTCCAATCTGGAAATTAACACAAAACTGATTTAGTACTGCCAAAATTCTTAGAGTACAGGCAGAGTCAACCAGAAAACAATCCCACAGAAGTATCTTCACTTGATCCCACTTCACTATCTTCATCTTGAAGGTCTTCCACAGGAACGATTTATTAAAAGACAAATTCACAAATTGAACTTATCAGAAAAAAAAAAAGTGAAGAAACAAATTGCCACAAAGTATACTCACAGATGCAATACACTGGAGAACTCAGAACAGAAACAACAAATAATAGAAAAATAAGGCAGAGATCTTAAAATAAGTATGTTAAAGTGGTCAAATCGATAACAATAACAGAGATCTTTGATAAGAATAAGATAATAGGGAAAATAACAGATTTAAGTAGAGCTAAAAGGAAATTCTTGGAATAAAAACATAGAAATCAAAATTAAGAACAGTTCAAATTTAGGCTAAATAGCTTACTAGATACAGTAAGAATTAGTTTGGTAGAAATTATTCTGAATGCAGCACAGAATGGTAAACAGATAGAAATCTTGAAAAGAAGCTAATAGAAAAAGTGGTCCAGTAGTTAATACTTTGCCTTCCAGTGCAAAGGGTACGGGTTCATTCCCTGGTTGGGGAGCTAAGATCCCACATGCTTTGTGGCCAAAAAACCCAAACATAAAACTGAAGCAATATTGTAACAATTCAATATGTAAAAATGGTCACATCAAAAAAACAAATCTTAAAAGAAAATAGACAAGGAGAATTAAAAAAGAAGTTCCGATTTACAGCCAGCATTCTAGAGAAAGTAATAAAGAAGATGGGGGATAAACAGTGTTCAAAAAGATAAGCTTTTTTAGATTGGAAGACTGACTCGCCTACCAAGTTCCAAGCAGATTTTTTTTTTTAATTCACATTTAGATTCACTGTGGTGAAACTATAAACCTAGTAAAGGATAGCATGGGTTAGTGATGCACAAGGAGGAAATGGTATTGCTAGCAATTACGCTGGTGTCAGAAAAGTCCAACATAGGAAGAGAGTGAACTCGTCTGTCACAGTATTTCAGACAAAACTATCTTCTTCTTAAAAAAAAAAAAAAAAAAAAAAACACAACACTATTCTTTACTCTTTCAAAAGCATGCTAATTTAGTCTCAGGAACACAATGATGCTAGAATATGAATTTCTGGTCTCTATCCTGCCATGGTGTCTTACTTCAAGAGTTAATCTCCCAATGGAGAACAACGGTATGTAGCTGCCTTGGGTCATCTGACTCCACTCACCTACAGCCAGATATCCTGGAATGTGAAGTCAAGTGGGCCTTAGAAAGCATCACTATGAAGAAAGCTAGTGGAGGTGATGGAATTCCAGTGGAGCTGTTTCAAATCCTGAAAGATGATGCTGTTAAAGTGCTGCACTAAATATGCCAGCAAATTTGGAAAATTCGGACTGGAAAAAGTCAGTTTTCATTCCAATCCCCAAAAAAGGCAATGCCAAAGAATGCTCAAACTACCACGCAGTTGCACTCATCTCACACACTAGAAAGGTAATGCTCAAAATTCTCCAAGCCAGGCTTCAGCAGTATGTGAACCGTGAACTTCCTGATGTTCAAGTTGGTTTCAGAAAATGCAGAGGAACCAGAGATCAAATTGCCAACATGAATCATCGAAAAAGTGAGAGAGTTCCAGAAAAACAACTATTTCTGCTTCATTGACTATGTCAAAGCCTTTGACTGTGTGGATCACAATAAACTGTGGAAAATTCTGAAACAGATGGGAATACCACACCGCCTAACCTGCCTCTTGAGAAATCTGTATGCAGGTCAGGAAGCAACAGTTAGAACTGGACATGGAACAACAGACTGGTTCCAAATAGGAAAAGGAGTACGTCAAGGCTGTATATTGTCATCCTGCTTAGTTAACTTATAAGCAGAGTACATCATGAGAAACAATGGGCTGGAAGAAGCACAAGCTGGAATCAAGATTACTGGGAGAAGTATAAATCACCTCAGATATGCAGATGACACCACCCTTATGTCAGAAAGTGAAGAGGAACTAAAAAGTCTCCTGATGAAAGTGAAAGAGGAGAGTGAAAAAGTTGGCTTAAAGCTCAACATTCAGAAAACGAAGATCATGGCATCTGGTCCCATCACTTCATGAGAAATAGATCGGGAAACAGTGGAAACAGTGTTAGACTTTATTTTTGAGGGCTCCAAAATCACTGCAGATGGTGATTGCAGCCATGAAATTAAAAGACGCTTACTCCTTGGAAGAAAAGTTATGACCAACCTAGACAGCATATTCAAAAGCAGTGACATTACTTTGCCAACAAAGGTCTGTCTAGTCAAGGCTATGGTTTTTCCTGTGGTCATGTATGGATGTGAGAGTTGGACTGTGAAGAAGCCTGAGCGCCGAAGAATTGATGCTTTTGAACTGTGGTGTTGGAGAAGACTCTTGAAAGTCCCTTGGACTGCAAGGAGATCCAACCATTCCATCCTAAAGGAGATCAACCCTGGGTGTTCTTTGGAAGGAATGATGCTAAAGCTGGAACTCCAGTACTTTGAAGAGTTGACTCATTGGAAAAGACTCTGATGCTGGGAGGGATTGGGGGCAGGAAGAGAAGAGGATGACAGGGGATGAGATGGCTGGGTGGCATCACCAACTCGATGGACATGAGTCTGAGTGAACCCCAGGAGTTGGTGATGGACAGGAAGGCCTGGCGTGCTGCTATTCATGGGGTCGCAAATAGTCAGACACGACGACTGAGTGACTAAACTGAACTGAACTGAAGGAGGGCCACCATACTGGCTTTCTAAATTTTTGCTTTAAGGTTCTATTTTAAACAAATACCACTTAATACTAACCAAATCAAACTGATTCAGTGACAAGCAGTTGAAACACGAGGTCTATCTTCATATGCAGATTCTGCCATTTCATGATATATTTTGTATATGTCCAACATTTTAAAATTATATTGACCTTCTGGCATACAAACTGTAGCAGTGAGAGGAAGCTGAATATAGTATTTGATAAAGTTATTCAAAGACCTCAATTTTTCAGCAGAAGTAAAATGGGAGATTGGTTCTCCCCACAACCTATTCCATTATTATTGTATCCTTTATTAGACTCTTATCAAAACAATGTTAATATTCTTTTAAGGGGGTAGCTTGACATTTTAAAGCAGTATACTTTTTAATTATTGGGTGTAAATATTCTTTAAATAATTTTTCCCAGTACAGTTAATATATAAACAACTCATCAATTATCCCAAATTTTCCTAAATCCTCTTTCCCTAAAGTTTTAACTCAGTTATCTCAGAAATAAATCAATGAAGGTAAGTGAAAATCAGGTAGCTTCTAGAAATTTTTATAATCCATTGTTTACTACAGTTTCACAAATCGTTCTTCATTATCTCAACATTTTTCTTCCTTGTCAAGAGTGCAACATTTCTCTGTGCTTTAACATTTATGCTGCAATCATTCATTTCAGAAGCCAGAAATCCTGGCTCTTTACTCTGGTCTTACACACAGATTCCTGTAAACATGGTCTCAAAAGTGATGAATGCAAAACTGATGTGGTACACAAAATGATGCTTGAAGTACAGAAAGAAAATATTAGGACTTTTATTCAAACACTTTTCCCCAATATCTGAAAGTAGAGCATTCCTATGAAACCTGTGTGAGTCAAACTATCATAAAGCAAATAAGCAAATGCCTTAGAACAGATCTTGCTACAGGATGCACAAAACTAATCTAGATAAAGCACAGAGGCTCAAAGACATTGTTCTCAATTATGGCAGCTTGACGCTGAGATGCTGAGTGTACTTCCTGGGGAAGGAGCTTGGTGGTACTAACACTGTTTAGGGAGTGCAGTACCTCTATAAAATCTCCCACAAAACCAAAGCTGAGTGCTCTTTTCACTTTTTGCCTCTCATCTTAAAACTGAAATTCTCTTTGATTTCTTTCAGTTACTAATGCAGGTACTAATGTGGGTGTTTCATGAAACCTAAGTGGAGAAAAGCAAAATTTCAAAAAGAGATACTTGTACTTAGTTTTATTTCTAAAATAAGGTGTTGTGCATATGTTACTGATGGCACAGCCCCTCGCCCTGCACAGAGGACATCTGGAGAAGAAGCAGTGTTAGGGGATGAGCCTGACTATTATGCTCTCTGCTGTAAGGTAATGAGTGCTCAGACAAACATATTTACAGATCTTGCCTTTTTGGCTTCCCTGGTGGCTCAGACGGTAAAGCATCTGCCTGTAATGCGGGAGACCCAGGTTCAATCCCTGGGTCGGGAACATCCTCTGAAGAAGGAAATGGCAACCCACTCCAGGACTCTTGCCTGGAAAATTCCATGGACTGAAGACCCTGGTAGGTTACAGTACATGGGGTCGCAAAGAGTCAGACATGACTAAGCGACTTTACTTTCACTTAACCCTCATACAGGCTTTCCTGGTGGCTCAGTGGTAACGTATCTGCCTGCCAATGCAGGAGACACAGGTTCTGTCCCTGATCCTGGAAGATTCTCTGGAGAAGGAAATGGGAACCCACTCCAGTATTCTTGCTTGGGAAATCCCATGGACAGAGGAGCCAGGAGTCCATGGGGTCACAAAGAGTCAGACACGACTGAGCAACTAAACAACAAGATCCTCACACAGTAGAGGAATGTTTTAAAAAGATTCTTGCAAAGAAACAGTAGATTGAAGAGGATGCTAATATTACAAACTTCCCTGATGTGAAGCATATCTCTACAATTTTTAGCAATGCAATACTCAAGCTAATAATTTTAAATGTCCATTAGCTATATGATAAATCTTAAGCACATCTTTTTGGGGTCTCATGCTGATTATCAAAGCATGAAAATGACCAAAAAGATGTAAATAAATCAACATAATGATATATCAACATTCATTCCACTGTTAGCAAATGCTGTTCAAAGATACAAAGAAATGTAAAGACCTTAAAAAAACAAGTATTAGAATCAGTTAAACAGTTGTTAGTCAGTTGGGTCCAACTACTGATGTTTCTACTATTCTAGGCTTATGGTACTCGCTAGATTTTCTTCCAGTGACAAAATACACATAAAACTACAATTTGTAAGCCATTAAAGGACAGAGGTGCTGCAAAAGATATTTTCTCAGTTGTAAGCAATTTATTTTTCTCTCATCATAATTTACAAGACAAAGAATACTGTATGAATTATCCCCTGAAACAGTGGCCACTCTGGGATTCTAAAAAGAACTCTGGAAGAAGGTCACAGAAATAGCTAAACATGTGTGATTCAGTCACCACATCATTCATGAGCAAGCTACTGCAACAAAGAAATGGAGCCAAAATGTACAACATGCCACAGTCTCATTCATCAGGTTAAGTTTTTCCTTTTTCAACGACATCTTTAAATTAAAAAGTATCTTTACAATAGATGTAACAAGATGTGTAATGATTACAAAAATCCTTAGATGATATAAATGTGACAAAACACAGAATCAAAGATATTTAATACAACTTAGAGATTTTTTTGTGTCTAGGAAAGGAAAAAAAAGCGTTCCAAGTTTGCTTCCCTTTTGTGACACAATGCAGATAATCTAAAACAAACCTGTGTAAACTGCCCTTTATAGGTAAAGGTGAGATCTTCACAATGAATGAATGTAAAAGTAATTGTTCTATGAAGGAAAACTGAGCTACAAAGAGAAAATCTGAAGTGGATATTTTTAATTATTTCCCTCATTATTTCTTTTACTGATAACAGAGTCACATGAAAAACCCATGTACATTCTTTAAAAATTTGTTAACAGAACCTTCCAAATGAAATTTTGAAAGATTTCAAACACTTTTGTTTACAAAAAAAAAAAGTAAATGAAACACCTTTTCCAACTAACTAGAAAGAACAACTGATTTACATCTAGGAGATGGAAATTTACTGCAAGGATTTTTTGAAACAACAAAGTTTTGCCAAAACATACAACATTTTGAGTGGAAGCCACTGATTTAGTAAGCACAGCCAATATGCATTCCTTCCATTTTCACTTATGGATTTTTTCACCAGTAACATTTTTAGCTATGAAAGTAATTTGAATAATTATTAAAATAAAGTAAAATTTATGTCAATAAATTTTAAATAAACTGAAGCAAATAATCACTTTCATTCATCACAATGGGTTAAACTGAGATTTTTTAATAGTGAAGGATATTCACTCACATTGCTTTCAAAACATTGCTTTGGGCACCATTAATAAAATTATTTTAAATTAATCTTTATGTTTGAAATACACTTTAATACATTTTATAATGTATAAGCTAGTGCTTATATATGATATAAAAATATACATATAATACAGGTTAAAAGCTTAAACATTTTTACTGATGAAGGTTTGAAGTCCAAAAACTGAGATGACTTCTGACTGTTCTTTCCATGGAGGGCTCTGCCTCATGTTCCATTTCTGGATGTTCGTGCTGTTGACCAGCAGGTGTCAATATCTGGAAATATGGCTGCATTTTTCCCACAGTCATAAAGAATGGAAATCTTACCTCCAACAGGGAAACTTCCCTGCTGGTTTGAGAAATATCAATGACTTTTGAGTCTGTTTCCTTAGTGAAAAGAGAGTAGGCCTATTTTCATTGGGCAAGGATGGCAATCTGGCAGTGCATCTGTTGTGCTTTTACTTATTTGCTTTTGTTTAGTTGCTGAGTCTTATCCAACTCTTTTGTGACCTCATGGACTATCGCCCACCTGGCTCCTCTATCCATGGGATTTCACAGGCAAGAATACTGGAGTGGGTAGCCATTCCCTTCTCCAAGGGATCTTCCTGTCCCACGGATCAAATCCACGTCTCATGCGCTGGCAAACAGATTCTTTACCACTGAGCCACCAGGGAAGCCCTCATATTTATTAGATGGGTTTTAAGAAAAACAGAAGTCCCATTGGAGTGCAAGAGATGTTCAAGAAAAGGGGACACCAAAACACATAGCCGTGAAACTTTTCTGAGGTTTGTTTTATGGTCCAAATATGATCCATCTTGGTAAATATTCTCTGAACACTTGAAAAGGAATGCATATTCTGTCACTGTTGAGTGTTCTGTAAATGTCAGTTAGGTTAAGTAGGTTGACAGTGTTATTCAAGTCTCCTATATCCTCTCTGATTTTATCTCTACTTACTCTATCAATTATCGGGACAGAGTGTAGAAATCTCCAGTTATCATTGGGATATGTCTATTATTTTTATGTATCATTCTACCAAATTATACTTAATGGATTTTAAAAACTTTTATTAGGCACATAAATACATAAAATATTTAGGTCTTCTTTATAAGTTGACCCCTTTGTTGTTATGAAATGAGCTTCCTTATCACTGCTTATGTCATTTTCTCTGAAGTCTACTTTACTATTAACACACTGTGAATTCATTCATCATTTTTATATCTAAAATGTTTTTATTTAAATTTAATTTTTAAGGAGATTCCCCCTGGGTATAGAATTCTAGGTTAGCAGTTCTTTTCTCTATTTACTTCAAAGGTCTTACTTTACAATCTTCTTTGATTTGAATTGTTTCTGATGAGAAATCTGCTATGATGCTTGTTTTTCTTCCTATACACATTAACAGTTTAATCCAATCCTCTACTCCTCTGACTGCTTTTAATATTTTTGTCTTTATCATTATTTTTGAGCAATTTGATTATGATATGTCTTGGTGACTTTTATACATATTTCTTTTCTTATTTGAGGATATTTTTGGAGGGTTGAGTATGTGTGGTTTTGTGCCTTTGTTTTTAGCTTCATGTACTAGTAGACTTACAGTTTTCATCAAATATGGATACATATGGCCATTATTTTCTCAAATAGTTTTTCTGCTCCCCACCATTAGGAATTCCAATTACATGTGCATTATTCTACTTGAAGTTGTTCATCTTATTTTTTAGTACTTTATTTTGGATGGTTTCTATTTCTTCAATTTAGCTAATCTTTTCCCGGTAACGCCTTGTGGTTGTTGTTCAGTTGCCAGGTTCTGTCCAAATCTTCGCAATGCCAAGGACTGCAGCATGCCAGGCTTGCCTGTCCTTCACTATCTCCCAGAGTTGGCTCAGACTCATGTTCACTGAGTCAGTGATGCCATCCAACTATCTCATTCTATTGCCCCCTTCTCCTCCTGCCCTCAATTTTTCCCAACACCAGGATCTTTTCCAATGAGTCAGCTCTTCACATCAGGTAGCCAAGGTGCTGGAGCTTCATCTTCAGCATCAGTGCTCCCAATAATATTCAGGGCTGATTTAGGACTAACGAGTTTGATCTCCTTGCTGTCCAGGGAACTCTCAAGTGTCTTCTCCAGGACCGCAATTCAAAAACTCAATTCTTCAATGTTCAGCCTTCTTTATGGTCCAACTCTCACATCTGTACATGACAACTGGAAAAACCATAGCTTTGACTATACAGAACTTTGTTGACAAAATGATGTCTCTGCTTTTTAATTTCTAATGCCTAATCTATAGTAATGCCTAATCTACCAGTATTGCCATCAGGGTACAGTCAATCCTCATTATTAGTGGATTCTGTATTTGAAAACTCACCTACTTACTAATATTTACTTGTAACCTCAAAATCAACACACATTTGGACATGTGCATAGCAGCAAAAAATAAAAATAAAAATAAAATCTGTTTCCTGATACATATATTCCCAGCTGAGGTCAAATGAGGAAACACTCTGCCTTCTTATTTCAGCTCTCATACAGTAAATATGTGTCCTTTTTCAGTATATATAGTGTTGTATTTTTTTGCATTTTTGTACTTTGTGTTGGTGATTTCACTGCTCAAAAAGGCCCCCAAGCATAGTACTGAACTGCTCTCTGGCATATCTAAGCACAAAAAGGTTGTAACATTACTTACAAGAAAATATATGTTAGATTAATTTTGTTCAGGCATGAAATATGGTGCTGTTGGCCTTCAGTTCAATGCCAGTGGATCAACAACTGATGTTAAATAGGGTGTCTTTGGGCTTCCCAGGTGGTGCAGTTGGTAAAGAATCCTCCTGCCAATGCAGGAGACACAAGAGATCCCTGGGTCAGAAAGATCCCCTGGAGTAGGAAATGGCAACCCATTCCAGTATTCTTGCCAAGAAAATTCCATGGATAGAGAAGCCTGGTGGGCTACAGTCTGTAGGCTCACATAGAGTCGGACACAACTGAGCGTGAATAAAGAAGGAAGGATGTCTTTAAACAGAAACACATATAGAGTAAGATTATATCATAATCACTGATGAAAATTTTATGACCAGAGGCTCAGAGGAACCTAATCCTATGTTTCTCCTGGGAGCAATTGTTCAGTATTCATGAATTCAGTGTTCATAACAACTTTTATAGATTCTAACTACCAAAATAACAAGAATCAACTATATTTTTCAACTTAGCCATAGTTTTATCTATCTGAAGTTTTCATCTCTAATATTTGATTAGGGAATGTTTTATATCTTCCATTTCTTTATTTAATCTTTCTCCTAGCTTCTTGAACATACACAATACAGTCATATTACCAGTTTTAATTTCTTTTTTCTACTAATTCCATCAACCGTGTCATTTCTTGGTCAGTTACTACTGGATAACTTTTCTCTACATTATGAGTTGTATTTGCCTGCTTCTTCGTGTATCTGGAAAATTTTTATTAGATAACACATTACAAATTTTACTTTTTGGGGTGATTGATATATTTGTATTTCTTTATTATTTTTTTTACTTTACAATACTGTATTGGTATTTCTATAGATATCCTTGAGCTTCATTCTGGGACGCAGTTAAGTTACAAATGTATCAACCAGTTTCATCCTTCCTTTAAAGCTTTGCCTAAGACAGTTTAAAAGCAAAACTTGACAGGAGTAGGCTATTTCTAAGTAACTTAACAGCATCCCAAAACAAAGTTCAATAGTATCTATGGGATACTGTAAACTAACAAAATTGTGGTTAATTTTATCTCACTACTAAAACAAATCTCCAGAGTTATCTTTCTGAGTAGTTTTTGTTTTTTTTTTCCTGGTATTCCTGCAAATTCTAGATATTTTTGGCCTCCATGGTGTCAAGTTCTATCTCCTCAACTTAGGAAGACTGGGTGGCTCTGCCTGAAGTCTGCTTGCTGTGCTGTGACCCAGAAAGTCATTCAAACTAGTTGGGTGAAAAAATCACAGTGCTTACTTCACTTGCTTCTGTCACTCAGGAATCACTCTCCTTTTGTTGCTGATGTCCAGAGCCTATAAAATTGCTCTTTAGTACATCTTATTGAGTTTCTTAGTTGTATCTGGAGTAAGGGTAGATCAAGTCCCTGTTATCCTATCCTTGCCATCTTTTCTGTACACATATTTTCAGTTCTGAAGAAATGCAACTTAATTCCACTTTTCTCAATCAAACTTCTCATATAAAAGTCCACAAGGGTTGTGCGTGCTTGCCCAGTTCTTCAGTTGTCTCCAACTCTGTGACTCCATGGTGCCTCTGTCCATGAAATTCTCCAGGCAAGAAAACTGGAGTAGGTTGCCATTCCCCTCTTCAGGGGATCTTCCTGACCCAGGAATTGAACTCAGTTCTCCTTCATTGCAGGCAGATTCTTTACTGTCTGAGCTAGCAGCAAAGCTCACAAGGGTTAAGCAGGTAAGAAACTAAGGGCTTACTTTTTTCCAGATTTCAAACTCTAAGTAACAACATGTAAGCATGAACTAGGACAGGTCAGCAAATGTGAACGCTCAGAATAATATTCTTCATCAAGTGTTTAGTGTCCATGTAATTAAGGTTCAAACTAAACACTGTAAAGGGTGTAATAATCCCACCTTTCCATTGAGTTAAATTTTTTAAATCCATTTTTAACATCTCTATTCAAATTCAGATAACTGAAAACTGAACTAACTAGTCTAATACCATATTTTACATAGAAAGAAAGTAAGACTTATGAAAGTTCAATGACCAAAGTAACAGCTGTTATTGCCAGAGCTGGGAAGGAATCCTGTTATTAATTTCCAATGTGAGTGATTTCTCACTCTACAGAAACACTTCTTTCAGTCTGGTTATATTTGTGCTGTATATCACAGCACCACACATCTGCCTGGGTAAGATGCCGAGTATGCACTCAGGGTCCCGACAGGAAGCAGACAGACTAAAAGAGTTTGATTACAGATAGCCTAATAAAGAGGATATTTTCAGACATGTAGACAAGGTTCTTGTTTGGAAAATTCTATGGAGAGAGGAGAGTGATGAGCTACAGTCCATGGGGTCACAAAGAGTCAGACAGGACTGAGTGACTAACATTTATTTTGGGGCTTCTCTGGTAGCTCAGACAGTAAAAAAAAAAAATCTGCCTGCAATGTGGGACACCTGGGTTCGATCCCTGGGTTGGGAAGATACCCTGGGGAATGAATAGCTACCCACTTCAGTTTTCTTGCCTGGAGAATTTCATGGATAGAGGAGCCTGGCAGGCTATAGTCGATGGGGTTGCAAACAGTCAGACATGACTGAACAACCAACACTTCACTTCAACCCTACATGTTCCATATTGGCAAGGTTATATCTTATTTATTTATTTATTATATAATTTAACTTACATATAGAGGACATCATGCAAAATGCCAAGCTGGATGAATCGTATGCTAGAATTAAGATTTCTGGGAGAAATATCAATACCCCCAGATATGTAGATGATACTACTCTATTGGCAGAAAGTGAAGAGGAACTAAAGATCTTTTGATGAGAGTGAAAAGGACAGTGGAAAAGCTGGCTTAACTCAACATTCAAAAAACTAAGATCATGACATCCAGTCCCATCACTTCATGGCAGAGAGATGGGGAAAAAGTCAAAATAGTGAAATAGTGGAAACAGAGTTTATTTTCTTGCACTCCAAAATCACTGCAGATGTGACCACAGCCATGAAATTAAAAGACATTTACTCCTTGGAAGAAAAGCTATGACAAACCTAGAGAGTGTATTAAAAGCAGAGGCATCATTCTGCCAAAAAGGTCTGTATAGACAAAGCTACGGTTTTGTCAGTAGTCACGTAGAGATGTGCGAGTTGGACCATAAAGAAGGCTGAGCACTAAAGAACTGATGCTGGAGAAGACTCTTGAGAGTCCTCTGAACAGCAAAGAGATCAGACCAGTCAATCTGAAAGGAAATTAACCCCGAATATTCATTGGAAGGACTGATGCTGAAGCTCCAATACTTTGGCCATCTGATGCCAAGAGTTGACTCATTGGAAAAGACCCTGATGCGGGGAAAGATTGAGAGCAGGAGGAGAAGGGGGTGACAGAATGAGATGGTTGGATGGCATCACTGACTCAATGGACATGAGTGTGAGCAAACTTCTGGAGATGGTAAAGGACAGGTAATCCTGGTGTGCTACAGTCCATGGGGTCACAGAGTCAGACACGACTTAGCGACTGAACAAGACAAGGTTAAGAAAACCAACAGGATGTGGTGACTGCAATTGTGGAAATCCATAGCACCCTAGGGCTATGAGGCTAAAGACAAACAAAAATTAAAAAAGAAACACAAATAAACACCAAAATTCTACAGCAAGAGTGATAGCCATAAAAGAAAAGCCACACAACAGCATCTGTGGATGTGGAAGAACACAGTCACTTCCTGTCAAGGAGGTCAGGAGAATACATGCTCAATTTCTTTCCCCTCTCAATCTTCAATCTTGTCAGTGTTTCTACTGGCCGAACCCAAGGTAAAGGAGTTCAAACAGGCGGCCTCTTAGGGGAATGAATAGAGAAGAGAAAACCCAGACAGTTGATCTGCAGGAGCAAGACGAAGAAATATTACACCAAATTTTCTATTACACATATATTTGAAAAGAATTTGTGGTCACAGAGATGTCAAAGAGACTGAAGGTACCAATCAGTCATTTGGGGACAGCCAAAACTGTTTTGGAAACTATCTCCACTTTGAGTATTTTCAAAAGTTCCTCACCTTAATTCTCCTTTTACGTTTTTTTTAACTACAAAAGAAATGTCTATGTCAGTAATTTTTCATTAAGAAGATATAACTAATGAAGCAAAATGACAGCAAGCATTGATATGTATTTTTATTCCTGAGAGACCTAACATTTTTTAAATTCACCAGAAATGACCTTTTAATTTATTAAAGAGCATCTTTCTTGATGGAACTAAAAATCGATTCTGAGTGTCATGATTGAGCACTCACAACAACTTACCTAAGTTTTGTCATTGAGATTTACAAATGCCACTGTCATACTGGCTTAAAATCATAGGTTGAGGAAATATAACCTGTACAAATGGCAAAGCAGACTTGTTTACTGTCATCTAGATCCCAGGGGACTCACTTCATATCTCATAAGCTAAGTGTTTTATTAAATCTTTGACTTGCTTTACTCTAATAAAAACCAATTTATGGCATCAAGAAGGTTGTGGGTGGGGCCATTTACTTGTCCTACCTATTCTTGGGAACACATACAGCTTCATATAAATATTTTATAGCTCCAGATTACAAAGTAGTACCCTCAGGTTTTTCAAAATACAGTTGTTGCAAAATTTCACACAAACATCTTCTGTGTTAATTGCTTATTCCTTAGAGGCTTTTTAAAATGGCTGTATCATGGTGAATTATGCTGGCAACAGAAAGACGGTTCATTTATAAAGTTCATATAAATGATGCATTGGGAAAGGGTTTTTTGTTCCGGTTGATAAGAGTTAATCAAATGCAATATGGCATACAGCAATTCAGCATAAATCTTCTACAGAGAGCTGCTTATGCCCCCATCTCCCTAGTAGACAGAACATTTATCTGACTATTTCTAAACTGTCCCAATAAATCTTTGATTAAGAGAACCATATCAAAGTAGCTGACTAATGGCTTGTTTTTCAGAACTCTTCTAGTAAATATATTATAAATGGCACCTCTTTAATAATCTGAAAGCAGAGACATTTAAAACCTAAGTGAGAACCACAAATGAGTCAAAGGAAGAAGAGGAAAAGGATTGCGACTGATACAGAAATTGAACCTGGTTTTGTCTAAATTTGCAATCCATGTTCTTTCCATTGTTTCTTTCTTATTAATTTGCTAAAGGTTCTAAGCATTAAGCTTTCTGATTCTGCATTAAACATTCTCACCTAGAAGACTGAAATTTAGGGAGTTCAATCAAATATATATATATTTTAACTTTAAAGTTTCACAAAGATTATAATATCTTTTCATATCATCTACTTTTTCCTTAGATTTGATGAAGGAGATTATGTACAATTACAAATCCTTAATATGGGGGTTTGAACAAGGATGTCCCTGTATATAATTCTCAATCCCACTAAAGTGTTCTTACCCAAGACACAGTTCCACCCAACCATGGCAATCATTTATTTATTTAATGTGAAAGTAAAAGTGAACAAAACAGTAAATCCTCTTAGCACCCAGACTTCATTTTTTAAAGCCACCTTTCTTTGCATGTAATTTAGTCAATTTAAGAAATGGTGCTTGAATTTTGAGGACTAACTACCAAGGAAAGGGGCAAAAGGTGATGATAATGAAAAGGAAATACACTTATGTTTGTATTGCATGATTTGACTGCAGCATAAAAAAGAAAATAATGTTACTTACCTATCATAGTTATAGTAGTTCTACATATCTTTGAAAAGAAGGATAACATTTTGCCACTTTTCTCTCTCTCACTGTTTAATTAAAATGTGATCTTTTCTAAACTGACTGAGTCACTTGGCTCTCCTCTGTTTATTTCATGCTCCACACATAAATGCTTTACCAGAATTCCATTTGGGGAGGATTAACCATTTTGCAATCTAATTTTCTTCCAACAGAATGCTTTTGTTTTTTATCAATATTAAGCACTGGGGGGCAGGGGGACTGAGATCTCCAAGAGTCTACTCTCTCTATACAAACAGGCTCTCAAGTTAATTTTCTTGATTATTTCTTCATCCTCCCCACCTCCACCAAGAAACTTTGCATATGGACAATTTCTCCTCTGATGGCTAAGGACTGCATACTATAATCTCCCAAGAGCCCAGCCTTTGCCACACATGGCTTATTCCAGATTTCATCAGACAAACTCAAACTTCTAGGCCAGAGTTGTAGTCCAAGGGATTTTTCTCTTGGAAAGGTATGTGTTAATGATTTCAAACTTCGATCTCATTGCTTTCAGATGCCCTGGCTATTTGTGTTGGAAAACCTCTAGATGTCGTTTAAGTCAATGCTCTAACTCTTCAAACAATGGCACTGAAATTCAGATAGGTAAAGTAAAAATGTCATAAGTGACTTAATGGCAAAACCTGGACTACAACTATTATAAAACACATTCAGTGAGTTTTCTGTAATAGATAACAGTGTTGTCTCACACACATAACTTTTGTCATTAAAATGTTTTGATATTCCCTTTTAATCCACTGAGATATGTGAACTGAAGTAATACTCCTATATTTCATTTGCACTAAAAGACATATTTTCCATTTTTTAGCACTTCTAAAATAGAGATGAATCTTAAGAAGCAATGATGTCTTCTGCTGTTAGTTGCATATCAGTAATTATGTAAGTACAATGATTGTACCTATTCATGTACAATCTTGGTTGATATTCTGATGGCATAACTGGACAGCTACAATCCCTTCAACATTTGGTTGAAAAGCTCTTTAAGAGTTTTTGAGGAATTAATATAAGATTTAGCTGTAGAGTTTCATTGACTTTTTCTGGTAAAATTCAGAAAGATCCAATAAATGTGACTACAAACAGAACTATATCCAACTAAAAGCTTTTGCATAACAAAGGAAAAAAATCCACAAAATGAAAAGGCAACATGCTGAAAGAAGGAAGATATCCTTCCTTCAGATATCAAATAAGTGGTTAATTCCAAAAATATATAAAGACATTATACAACTTAATATTTTTAAAAAAACAATTGAAAAATGGGCATGGAACCTGAGTATTTCCAAAGAAGCATACAGATGGCCAAGGGGCACATGAAAAGATGCTCAATATCACTAATCATCAGGGATATGCAAAGCAAAACCGTAATATCACCTCACATCATCAAAATGGTATTATCAAAAAGACAAGAAAGAAAAAAATGTAGTATCTAATTCAGAAGATCATGAGATTTCCACAAAATAATGTCTGTTTCTAAATGTGTAACACAGAACAGTCACATAGTTAGATCTCAATAAACAAATAACTGTGTTGCCCTTATTGTTCCTATTGCTAAAGGGGAAAAGGCAGACACTACAAAATTCATAAGAACACAGCAAAGGGAAAATAAAAGCAAGAGTACAGGTAGGAACATAAACAAGCAATATTTCAACACAAGTGCTGAGAAGACAGTGAAATGATTGCTAGGTGTTAAGCAGGATAGAGTCCACCTGGAAAGGTTCCGTGGAGATGAAGCAGATTGAACAGAATTCTGAGGGTGGGAGGAGATGTGATTTGCCAGCAAAGCATGGGAGGAGAACTATAAAGGTGGGTTGGAATTGCTAAAGATCTAATGATGCCAACATATCCAAGCCCACTTTCAGTTTCTGATCATATCAGAGATGAAATGAAGAGACATAGCAAGCAGTGAGAGAGGGCATAGATGGCCCTTCCAGGGGAAAAGCATACGGAAGGTACAGAAATATGGATGCATTTCTAGAGGCTGTCATTCTTTCCTAGGTGGCCTAGGAAGACCCAGGCCAGCACTGCGGGAGCTCAGCCAACAGGAGATGAGTGCCTTGCCTGCTACAGTACCTTATACAAAATCCCTGGCACTGGCACTTTATTTATTTGGAGGTCAAAATATTTCATCCAACTATTTCTCATTTCTATCCTCCTCCTGGGTAGCAACCTGGGGCCATGCTGCCCTAACCCACCTGCTCATGAGAGCTCCAAAATTGCCCTGCGGGGGCGCTCCGCAGAAAGAGTGGAGGCAGTGGAACTTCCCTCAGCAAAGCCGAGGGGTCCCGAGGAGAGGGGAGCCTGCTGTCCGCCAACCCAGCCCCTCGGCAAGTGAGAGACAATCAGACGCGACAGGGGTTCCCTTGAAGCAGTTCCGGATTATTGTTGCAAACTGCCAGCTTATATAGACAAACAGGAGGGTTTTAGGAGGGACTTTCCATAGTTGCACCAATCACGTTAAAGGTCAAATTGCCATGTCCCGTCATTATAACAGGAGTCTATGGAGATCACACATTGTCTACGTGCACAGAAATCAAGAGAGCCAATCAAAAACTTTGACAGACAACATAGACCCTGCCCCATCTCTTCCACCAGGCGCCATCTTAGGTTTTCGACCGCAAAGCTAGCCCCTTTGTTTTTAAGGTTTCCCATTTAGAGCCCCACATTGCACCAGGGTGGCTTCACTGCCAGTTCTTTCTGCTTCTTCAGAAAGGCTATTCTGGGCAAGCCTATGGCTATTATGGATTACGTGTTTATATCCATTCAAAAGTCACATGTAGAAATCCTAACCCCCAGTGGGATGGCAATAGGAGATGTGACCTTTGGGAGATAACTGGGTCACGTATTAAGAGTTCTCTAAAGGAAGAGAAAAATAAATTTATTAATTTACAGAGAGGGAGAGAGACTTGTTGTAGGAATTGGCTCATGCAATTTGGGGTGGCCATGAAGTTGTCTAGAGGATCATGTGAGCTAGAGGTATAATTCAGTCTGAGTTCAAAGGCCCGAGATTCAGAAGTATCAGTGTCTGAGAATAAAAAGATGGATGTTGCAGCTCAGGTAGAGAGTGAAACTGCCCTTTCTCTGTCCTTCTTTTCTATTCAGCCCTCAATGGACTGGATGGTACCCACTCAAACTGGTGATGGCTATCTTCTTTACTCATTCTACCCATTTAAACAATAATCTCTTCCAGAAACATCCTCACCGACAGGTCTGGCCATGATCATTACCAGTTATTTAGACATCCCTTAACTCAGTCAAGTTGACACATAAAATCACCCTCCACAGGTCAGGAAGGTGGAACCCTCATGATGAGGTTAGTGCTCTTATATGAAGAGGAACAAACCAGCTTTCTCTCTCTCTCCCTCTGCATCTCCCATGGGAGGACACAGAAAGAAACACCCAGTCCTCACCAAATACAGGGTTTGCCTGCTACTTGATCTCTGGACTTCTCTGCCTTCAGAACTGTTAGAAATAGATGTTTGCTATTTAAGCCACTCCATCTATGGCAACTTGTTATAGCAGCCTGAGCAGCCTATGCCACCGTGGTCAGCATGGATTTCCCCTTCTGATTACCTACTGAGGTCTTTGAGTTTATACCATGATTCTCAGGACCATGGACAGGATTTTGGTGACCTATCAGTGACCCATCACCTATGACAGAGCTAAATCACTAACAAAGCCAAGGCTCTTGATTCTCCTAAGCTTGCTCCAATGTGTTGCCCCCTTTACTGGTGGTCAGATGCCCTGATAAGTACTGAGCTCAAGCAGCTTATTCACACTTACTTCCATGGAGCACAGCCTATGCCACAGCCTTCTTGTCCCCAGAATTTACCACTCATGACTTGCTGTCTTACAATTTATGGATCACTGGCAGCTTTTCCCCATTTCAGCACACTGAGGTTCCCATGCAAACTGCATCTCAGGGTTGCCCGTTCAGCCAAAGGATCCACATGGCAGTCACTCATTGCATGCTGCTGCTGCTGCATAGTGCTAGCTATATTCAATACACTGAATTCTTCTTGGCCAACAGCAGGCTAGACTTTGGGAACCCATCCCAGGAGACTTCCAAGTGCTCTTTGAAGCCATACTTTGACTTTTTCTATTTTACTATACCAACTCCCATTGAGCCCTCATTTATGACTTGGAAGAAGATGAGAAGAAAGGTGAAAAACACCTGTGGGAGCAGGGATTCTGTGGTCTCAATCTTAGCTCAAGCAAACCAAAGCTCACAGCACAACTCTGTGAAGCAGAAAGACATCAGTGTCAGAACACTCAACCTAGGATAGTCAGAGCTTCTACAGAATAACACGGGGGCACTGGATGTACCAAGGAGCGACTTACAGAGAAGACTGGGGCATGAAATTGAGTCACCATGGGCAGAGCTTTGCTGAGAAGGAAAGGTGTTAGGCTTTGATATAATGATTATGTAACTAATCCTAATTAACAAATTAACAATCAAATTAACATCCTAAATAACAAAAGTTAGTTCAGAAGTTCACTATTCAACTAACGCAAGTCTGATGCTCAGGAATAAACCATGGGCCCTGTCTGAGTTTGCTCAGGTTGCCATAACACAAGACAACATGCCAAATGGCTGAAACAACAGAAATTTACCTTCTTACAGTTCTGGAGACAAGGAGATGGCAATATAACTTTTATTCTGAGGCTTCTGCCCTTGGCTTGCAAGCAGCCACCATTCAGTTATGTGAAACACTGGCCTTGATTTGATCCATTCATGCAGAAAGAGGAAGAGCATGAGGTCTCTGCTGTCTCTCTTAAAAAGGACACTAATTTGGGAATTCCCTGGCAGTGGTTGGGACTCAGCACTTTCACTGCTGGGCACAGGTTCAAATGCCAGTTAGGGGAACTAAAATCCCTCAAGCCATATGATGCCACACACACAAAAAAAAAAAGACACTAATCTTGTTGGACCAGGGCCCTACCTTTATGATCTCACTTAACCCTAATTACTTCTTTAAAGGCTCTGTCTCCAAATGCACACTGGGAATTAGGGCTTCAAGGACTATGAATATGAGGGGGCTACTGCTGCTGCTGCTAAATCACTTCAGTCTTCTCTGACTCTGTGCGACCCCATAGAAAACAGCCCACCAGGCTCCCCCGTCCCTGGGATTCCCCAGGCAAGAACACTGGAGTAGCTTGCCATTTCCTTCTCCAATGCATGAAAGCGAAAAGTGAAAGTGAAGTCAGTCGTGTCCAACTCTGTGCGACCCCATGGACTGTTGCCCACCAGGGTCCTCCGCCCATGGGATTATCCAGGTAAGAGTATTGGAGTGGGTTGCCATTTCCTTCTCTGGAGGGGGGCTGAGACAGGTACAAATATCCAGTCTATAATAGTCTTATAAATAGAACAAGCTTTCATAGGAACTTAAAGTAATAGTTGAGAATCCCTAAAGGAAATTTAGAACTATGACTTAATTAGTAGCATAATATGCAATACAGCTGACCATTAAACAGTACAGTAGTTAGGGACACAACATTGCTCAGTTGAAAATCTGCATATAACTTTTGGCACCCCTCAAACTTAACTACAGATGACCCTTGAACGACATGGTTTTAATGGTATAGGTCCTTACATGTGAATTTTTTCAATAAATATATTGAATATTTGGGGGAGACTTGTGATAAACATTAAGAAAACGAAGATCATAGCATCCAGTCCCATCACTTCATGGGAAATAGATGGGGAAACAGTGGAAACAGTGTCAGACTTTATTTGGGGGGCTCCAAAATCACTGCAGATGGTGACTGCAGCCATGAAATTAAAAGACGCTTACTTCTTGGAAGGAAAGTTATGACCGACCTAGATAGCATATTCAAAAGCAGAGACATTACTTTGCTGACTAAGGTCTGTCTAGACAAGGCTATGGTTTTTCCTGTGGTCATGTATGGATGTGAGAGTTGGACTGTGAAGAAGCCTGAGCACCGAAGAATTGATGCTTTTGAACTGTGGTGTTGGAAAAGACTCTTGAAAGTCCCTTGGATTGCAAGGAGATCCAACCAGCCCATTCTGAAGGAGATCAGCCCTGCGATTTCCTTGGGAGGAATGATACTAAAGCTGAAACTCCAGTACTTTGGCCACCTCATCTGAAGAGTTGACTCATTGGGAAAGACTCTGATGCTGGGAGGGATTGGGGGCAGGAGGAGAAGGGGACGACCGAGGATAAGATGGCTGGATGGTATCATGGACTCGATGGATGTGAGTCTGAGTGAACTCTGGGAGTTGGTGATGGACAGGGAGGCCTGGCATGCTGCGATTCATGGGGTCGCAAAGAGTTGGACACAACTGAGCAACTGAACTGAACTGAACTGTGATGATCTGAAAAAACTCATGAGCAGCATGTCTTAGAAATATCCAAAAATTAAGAAAGAGGTATATCATAAAACTGTAAAATGTATGTAGATATTAGTCTATTTTATTATTTACTACTAGAAAAGATATACAAATCTGCTATAAAAAGTTAAAATTTGTCAAATCTTCTGCATACAAACATAGACCATACATGTCACAATTTGCAATGGAGAGAAATGTAAAAAGATGTAAAGATTTGGTATTACATCTTAACTGTAGCCTATACTGTACTATTGTAATAACTCCATAGCCACCACCTGTTGTTACTATTTTGTTGTTCAGTCACTCAGTTGTGTGTGAGTCTTTGCAACCCCATGGACTGCAGCACACCAGACTTCCCTATCTTTCACCATCTCCCAAATCTTGCTCAAACTCATGTCCACTGAGTCTGTGATGCCATCCAATCATCTCATCTGCTGTAGTCCCCTTCTTCTCTTGCCTTCAATCTTTCCCAGCATCAGGGTCTTTTTCTAATGAGTTGGCTCTTCAGGTAGCCAAAGTATTGGAGCTTCAGCTTCAGCATCAGTCCTTCAAATGAATATTCAGGGTTGATTTCCTTCAGGATTGACTGGTTTCATCGTCTCTCAAGTGTCTTCTCCAGCACCACAGTGCCAATGCAAAAGCATCAATACGTTGGCACTCAGCCTTCTTTATAGTCCAACTCTCACATCCATACATGACTACTGGAAAAACCATAGCTTTGGCTAGATGGACCTTTGTCAGCAAAATAATGTCTCTGCTTTTGAATATGTTGTCTAGGTTTGTCATAGCTTTTCTTTCAAGGAGCAAGCATCTTTTAACCTCATGGCTGCAGACACCATCTGCAGTGATTTCGGGAGCCCCCAAAATAAAGTCTGTCACTGTTTCCACTGTTTCTCCATCTATTTCCCATGAAGTGATGGGAATGGATGCTATGATCTTCATTTATTGAATGTTGAGTTTTAAGCCAGCTTTTTCACTCTGCCCTTTGACTTTCACCAAAAGGCTATTTAGTTCTTCTTCACTTTCTGCCATAAGGGTGGTGTCGTCTGCGTATCTGAGGTTATTGATACTTTTTCTAGCATTCTTGATTCCAGCTTGTGTTTCATCCAGCCCAGCATTTTGCATGATGTCCTCTGCATAGAAGTTAAGTAAGCAGGATGACAATATACAGCCTTGACGTACTCCTTTCCCACATGGAACCAGTTCATTGTTGCATGTCCGGTTCTAATGGTTGCTTCTTGACCTGCATACAGGTTTCTCAGGAGGCAAGTAAGGTGGTCTGGTATTCCTATCTCTTTAAGAATTTCCCACAGTTTGTTGTGATCCACAAAGACAAGGACTTTACCATAGTCAATGAAGCAGAAGTAAATGTTCTTCACCAAATCGACGGACACAAGTTTGAGCAAGCTCCAAGAGTTGGTGATGGACAGGGGACCCTGGAATGCTTCAGTCCATGGAGTTGCAAAGAGTTGGACACGACTGAGTGACTGAACTTAACTGAACTGCACTGATATGTTCTTCTGGAATTATCTTGCTTATTCTCTGATCCAGCAGATGTTGGCAATTTGGTCTCTGGTTTCTCTGCCTTTTTCTAAATCCAGCTTGAACATTTGAGAGTTCTCAGTTCATGTACTATAGAAGCCTAGCTTGGAGAATTTTGAGCATTACTTTGCTAGTGTGTGAGATGAGTGCAATTGTGTGGTAGTTGCTATTATGTGTTGCTCTAAAGTGCTGTAATGTGATTCTAATCATCTCCATGTGCTTAGTTCATCTCTCCAGTAAATTACATATTGCAATTAAAAGTGATCACTCTTGATTCTCACATATTTTTCATTGTGTATAACACTATATTGTAAACCCTGAATAACATCATGAGACCCAAGAAAAGTGCCACCAGTGATGCTAAAAGTGCTCCCAAGAAGGAAGCAAGGAAAAGTTACCATATTACAAGAAAAATTGAACTGTTTGAAATACACAATAGTTTGAGGTCTGCAGGTGTAAGTGCCCACCATTTCAGGATAAATAAATACTGGATCACTGAGAGAAAGGATCACTGAGAAGAAAGAAAAAGAAATTTGTGAAGCCATCACTGCAGGTACACCAGCATGTGTGAAACCTTCAACTTTCTGCAAAATATCTTTCCATCTTGTATTGAAAATGCAACTTTCATGTAGATGCAGGATTGCTATTAAAAGGTATACCTATAGATTCTAATATGATTCAAGAAATGAAGTCACTGTATGACAACTTAAAGCAAAAGGATTATGAAAGATCTAAAGATGAAGTATTTAATGCCAGTAAAGGATGGTTTGATAACTTTAGAAAGAGCTTTGGATTAAAAAAAAAAAAAAAGCTAAGATAATAGAAGTGGTTTCTGCTGACCAAGAGTTCCCAGATGCCATTAAGAAAATCACTGAGAAGAAAGAATATCTGCCAGAACAATTTTTGTTTCAGACAAAAAGTGTTGTATTCTGGAGGGGAAAAATGTCACAAAGGATATTTATTAGTAAGGAAGAAAAAAAAAGCAAGCAACAGAATTTAAGGCAGTAAGGGATAAGCGAACTCTAGTTTTGTGTAAATGCAGTTAGCTTTATGATCAGGACTGCCCTCATCTATAAGCTCTTAACTGCCAAGACCTGAAGGAGAAGATAAACACCAGCTGCCTATCTTTGGTTGTACAACAAGACTTGGACAGTGAGAAACCTTTTCAGGATTGGTTCTATCAGTGCATTCTCCCTAAAGTCAGGAAGTACCCTGCTAGTAAGGGACTGCCTTTTAAAGTTCTTTTGATGTTGGACAATGCCCCCTGCTCATCCAGAACTCTCTAAATTCAACATCACTGAAGGCATCAGAATGGTCAAAGTGAAAGTCACTCAGTCATGTCTGACTCTGTGACCCCCATGCACTATAGAGCCATGGAATTCTCCAGGCCAGAATACTGGAGTGGGTAGCCTATCCCTTCTGCAGTGAATCTTCCCAACCCAGGGATCAAACCAGGGTCGCCTGCATTGCAAGCAGATTCTTTACCAACTCAGCTATCAGGGAAGACCACATAGTGGTCAACTTGACCCCAAAACCAATATTTCAAATTTAGCCTCTAGATCGGGACTTTTAAGGCTCATTATACACAGCACTTCATGGAGAGGACTGTCAAAACTTTAGGCTTCCTAGGTGGCACTAGTGGGAATGCCTAGTGCCTGCCAATGTAGAAGACATAAAAGATGCGGGTTTGATCTCTGGGTCGGGAAGATCCCCTGGAGGAGGAAATGGCAATGCACTCCAGTATCCTTATCTGGAGAATCCCATGGACAGAGGAGCCTAGCAGGGTCACAAAGAGTAATCGTAGGGTTGCAAAGAGTCAGACAGGACTGAAGTGACTTAGTACTCATATCAACACTGTGGAAGAGAATCCTGATAGAAAGAACATCGTGAAAGTCTGGAAGGACCACATCATTCAGAGTGCCATCACTGCCATGACAGCCATCAGCCTAAAACAACAAATTCCTCTTGAGAAAACTGTGTCCGGATGGGCACCAGTTCACAGGGCTGACCACAGTGCCAGTCAAAGGAATCATGAGACTGTGGATATGACAACAAAGGTGGGGGGTGGTGTGAAGAGTTTCAAAATGTGGGTCAAGAAATTCAAGAGCTAATCGACACCAAATCAGAGGACGCCTTGCTGGAGTTGAGTGCTTTCAATCAGTGGCAGAAAATAAAGAAGAAGAGCTAGAAGAAACAGTGCTAGAAAACAAACTGACCATGGAATTCTGGCAGAAGGGATCTGGTTACTCAGGACTGCCTTTGACTTATTTCACGACATGGACCCTGCTATGATATGGGCACTACAACTGAAGCAAACAGTGGAAGAATTGGAACGATATAAAAACACCGTTACTCAACACATCCTTGTACTTTGGGCAGCTACATTAGAGATGATCAGGGTGATTCTTTCAGATTCCTATGACACCAGTTAAAAGTAACTTTTGGTAATACAAAGGTCTCTGATATTGCCATAACTCAGGGGCACACAGAAGGCTAAATAGAAAAAAATGGCGATTTATTGTGACAAAAATATGTGGTCATATATTCATTATGGATGAGTCAGTGTTTATTTTTTCAACTAAGAGTTCACTCATCTACATTTTCCCAAAAACTGTTGGGTTAAGTTAGCTGCCATATTCCTAAAGTGCCAATGGGCTTTAGAGCTAAAGTCTTTCTCAAGGTAGAAAGTTTTCAGCACACAGAGGTACCCCCTGAAACTTGTTTCTCTACCAATCTGGCCTTCAACTGAATTGTTACTATGTTTTCCTCTAATCTTCAGGACATAGTCCATCTATCCAACAGTGCTTTAGCCTGAATAATATGGATGGGCTGGATGACAAGAAAAGCCAGCAGTATGGTACTGCTGCTGTTTTCATCTTCACAAAGATTAAATATATAGGTCTCAGTGTCCCAGATAATTTCAGTTCACAAAATGTAAAAACAATCCTTGCCCAGAGAGAAAATAACTATGCTTTTTCTTTCTTTCTATGCACCACTGTTCACTTGAAGATTTGGGAAAAGTGACTGGACAGGGTTCTAGCATTGGCTCTGTGTTCACTGACTTCAAGAATGCTGATCAGATTCTCAAAATCTATTCAGCTTGTTAGAGATGCTGCCCTTCAAGGCCAGCTAATTAGCATGTAACTTCTAGACAAGAGATTTTTAGACATGTGGGATTACAGCTTCTGGCAACCAGAACTGTGGGCAGAAGAAAGGCTTACTCTCTCTTTCTCTTTTGATTACTTGTTGTTTCTGAACGTTCAAAAGGAAGTCAGTAGAAGTCAAAGATCTTTAGTATTTTATTAAGAAGACATGACAAGAATACTCAGAAGAACTGTACAAAAAGATCTTCACAACCAAGATAATCACGATGGTGTGATCACTCATGTAGAGCCAGACATCCTGGAATGTGAAGTCAAGTGGGCATTAGAAAGCATCACTACGAACAAAGCTAGTGGAGGTGATGGAATTCCAGTTGAGCTATTTCAAATCCTGAAAGATGATGCTGTGAAAGTGCTGCACTCAATATGCCAGCAAATTTGGAAAACTCAGCAGTGGTCACAGGACTGCAAAAGGTCCGCTTTCATTCCAGTCCCAAAGAAAGGCAATGCCAAAGAATGCTCAAACTACCACACAATTGCACCCATCTCACACGCTAGTAAAGTAATGCTCAAAATTCTCCAAGCCCCAGGCTTCAGCAATATGTGAACTGTGAACTTCCAGATGTTCCAGCTGGTTTTAGAAAAGGCAGGGGAACCAGAGATCAAATTGCCAACATCCGCTGGATCGTGGAAAAAAGCAAGAGAGCTCCAGAAAAGAAACATCCATTTCTGCTTTATTGACTATGCCAAAGCCTTTGACTGTGTGGATCACAATAAACTGTGGAAAATTCTGAAACAGATGGGAATAGCAGACCACCTAACCTGCTTCTTGAGAAACCTATATGTAGGTCAGGAAGCAACAGTTAGAACTGGACATGGAACAACAGACTGGTTCCAAATAGGAAAAGGAGTACCTCAAGGCTGTATATTGTCACCCTGCTTATTTAACTTATATGCAGAATACATCATGAGAAATGCTGGGCTTGAAGAAGCACAAGTTGGGATCAAGATTTCCGGGAGAAATATCAGTCACCTCAGATATGCAGATGACACCACCGTTATGGCAAAAGTGAAGAGGAACTAAAAAGCCTCTTGATGAAAGTGAAAGAGGAGAGTGAAAAAGTTGGCTGAAAGCTCAACATTCAGAAAACGAAGACCATGGCATCTGGTTGCCATCACTTCATGGGAAATAGTTGGGGAAACAGTGTCAGACTTTATTTTGGGGGACTTCAAAATCACTGTAGATGGTGATTGCAGCCATGAAATTAAAAGACGCTTACTCCTTGGAAGGAAAGTTATGACCAACCTAGACAGCATATTCAAAAGCAGAGACGTTACTTTGCCAACAAAGGGCCATCTAGTCAAGGCTAAGGTTTTTCCAGTAGTCATGTATGGATGTGAGAGTTGGACTGTGAAGAAGCTGAGTGCTGAAAAATTGATGCTTTTGAACTGTGGTGTTGGAAAAGACTCTTGAGAGTCTCTTGGACTGCAAGGAGATCCAACCAGTCCATTTAAAGGAGATCAGTCCTGGGTGCTCATTTGAAGGAATGATGCTAAAGCTGAAACTCCAGTACTTTGGCCACCTCATGCAAAGAGTTGACTCGTTGGAAAACACCCTGATCCTGGGAGGGATTGGGGGCAGGAGGAGAAAGGGATGACAGAGGATGAGATGGCTGGATGGCATCACTGACTCGATGGACATGAGTTTGAGTGAACTCCAGGAGTTGGTGATGGACAGGGAGGCCTGGTGTGCTGCAATTCATAGGGTGGGAAAGAGTTGGACACGACTGAGTGACTGAACCAAACTGAACTGATACTATTTTGACATCATCTTACTGTTTAAATAAAATGCTCATATTATGAAACAGGAAAATAAACACAAGTCAATTGCAGTTGTATAACTACATTTAGAGTCTGAAGTGATAACACAGAAGAGGTCGAAACTCAGTACTTTCCCTTTAAGCAAAAGGCATGATAATTATGTTAATGTCACATTCTGGAACTCAATAATTTTGCTCTTTTGTTCTTGGAGTAACTCTTACTTCCCAAGTCCCGCATACACAACCATTGAACACCAGTGTACTTAAAATATTTAATCAATCTAGGGTTACAAAACAGTAAGCAACCTTTACCATGATTAACATTTATTGAGAATTTACTGTCAGACACAATGTTAAGACACTTCAAATATACTAACTCATAAAATCTTCATAGCAACTCTGTAAGAATATTACTATCATTACCCTTCTTATTTTAAAAATAAGTTACATATGCAAAAGAGAGAAGAGAAAATTTTCTAAAGTAACAAAGTTAGCAGGTAGGAAAACTGGTCTTTGAACTAAGACTCTTATTTCAGAGTCTGTGCTCTTAACCACTAAGTGATAATGTTTCTGGTTGTTTATATATATACATTTCACATATAGAGAGAAATTATGAAGATTGTTATTGTCATTTTATATCATTTTTCACTCAGAATTTCACATGATTTTAATTGTATTTTTAAAGTTTTTGAAAAATTTTAAACTTACAGAAATGTCACCAAAAGACTAATACAGATTTTCCACACACCTTTCACCTTGCTTTCACTAATGTTAATGTCCTACATGTTCAGAGTATGATTTCTGAACCAAAATATTAATATAGGTACATACTATTATCAATTCAAATATTACTTCATTCAAATTTCATCAGTTTTTCTACTGATATCCTTATTATAGAATCTAAACCAGGATACCACATTGCATTTAATTATCAAGTCTCCTTAATTTCCTCCAATCTGTGACAGTTACTTAGTCTTTTTTGCCTTTCATGACCTTTCATAACACTCTTGGAAACAACTGTTCTGGGGTTTTGCAGAATGATTTTACAGTTTTAACTGTTTTTGATCATTAGACTTACGCTATACTTACTGGACAAAAATATCACAGAAGTAGTGTCCTCTACATCATATATGGTATACCTGATGTTGATATAACTTAATTATAAGGATTTAACTGGTAAATTTTGTTAAGTTGTGCTTGCTAAGTTTCGCCACACTTTTCCCTTTATATTTAATATATTGTGTGAGATTCTTTGAAATGATGCACACATCACCTCCCAGTAAATGCAATAATAAAATAAAAATAATGTTAAAATAATAGTCTTCTCTAAAGTTACTGGTAACTGATAATGGTAATTAAATTTCACAAGTCTAATATGGATTTTCAAATTGGGAAGTCAGTAACACAGAGATATCATTTTGTATTAATCACTACCCACTTGCCTTCAAACCTAGTATGTATTTCTCCTGACATGCACAATACATCACCTGATGCCCTACTTCACAGAGTCCCCAGCACCTACTCTGTCTACCATCAGCTCACGGACAGCCCATATCACTCCTTCTGGTGATAAACATGAAGTTTAATCTTTAGGAACTCCCTGAATCTAAATATAGGGGCCTGTCTGCATTTCAATTCATTCCAATTTTATTTTCACTCATTTCCATTTCAATTTCATACCAATGAATTCCTGGAAATCATGTTAAAAATAAATCACATTTTGCCTTAGGTATCGGAGGCTTCACAGCTTATACAGAATCCAGACAAATCTTATATATGTTCAACAGTATGTCAAAGAAGCAAAAACATAACAACAACCTTTTATCAAAATGTACTTGTCAAATAACATTCTAAGTCCTCAAAATTTGTCTTAAGTATATGTCATACATGGGCTCCATGCAAATAGAAAATAAAATTTCCATTGAACGATTAAAAGAAAAAGCCTAAAATGTGTATACTGATTTTTAACAGTAATCACATTTATAATTCATATATTTTTAGTTGATTTAGAATTTTGAAGATGTGGCATAGGAAGGAAGTAGATAAGAAATTATTTAAATTACTCTCCGGATTTCTTTGGAAGGAATGATGCTAAAGCTGAAACTCCAGTACTTTGGCCACTTCATGTGAAGAATTGACTCACTGGAAAAGACTGATGCTGGGAGGGATTGAGGGCAGGAGGAAAAGGGGTCGACAGAGGATGAGATGGCTGGATGGCATCACGGATTCGATGGACGTGAGTCTGAGTGAACTCCAGGAGTTGGTGATGGACAGGAGTCCTGGCGTGCTGCGATTCATGGGGTTGCAAAGAGTCGGACACTACTGAGTGACTGAACTGAACTGAACTGAACTTACAAAAAAATCTATTCAGAAAATTTGAAGTTTCTCTTCTCTTTCTTCTTCCCCCTCACACATTTTTTTCACATAAAATATATAACAATCAAATTGCTGTTAAAATATTTCATATTTATTACACAATTGTAGGACTATAATCTTTCAACAAAGAATAATTGAAAACTAATGGATTCATGTTGAAATTTTGACCCATTAAATACTGACTTATCAGTTTCATACTGAGAAAACTAAGGTTTATGAAGATTGAATAACTAACTTAAACTCATCTATTTCTAGTCAGTAATAAGTGCTATCAAAGTCCTAACTACAAAGACATTGCATAAGGGTTCTCTACTATAAACATATTCCATATTGATTTTTCTCTAGGTTATTTTTGATTGATATAAGCAAATACCAATTATTATTTTAAAGTGTGCATTTCAGTGGGTTTTCATATATTCACAATGTTAGGCAACCATTACCATTATCTAATTCAAAAACACTTTCATCACCCCTAACAGAAATCATACATTTATTATAATCACTTTCCATTCTCCTCTGGGAAGCACTAATCTACTTTCTGTCAACATAAACTTGTCTATTCCAGATATTTCACATAAATGTAATTATATAATATGTGGTCATTTGTGTCTTATTTCTTTCACTTAGCATGCTCTTTTCAAATTGCATCCATGTTATAGCACATACCGTACTTTTCCTTTTTATGGCTGAATAATATTCCACTGCAAGGATATACTACTTTTGATTACTCATTCATCAATTTTGGGACATTTTTGTTAATACTTTGGAGCTATTATGAGTAGTGCTACTATGACATCATGTCTAAGTTTTTGCAAGAACGTATCCTCATTAACTTGAGTATGAACTAAATTTCCGGGTCTTGTGGAAACTTTATATTTAAATTTATGATAACTGCCAAACTGTTTTCCAAAGCAGCTACACCATTTACATTCTCTTGAAAAATATGTGAGTGTGTTCTCATTTCTCCACATCTTCACCAACACTTGCTATTATCTGACTTTTTAATCTGAGCCATTCTAGTGGATGTGAGTTAGATCTCTTTATGGCTTTCTTTAATGAGTAATGACGATGATTTTTTCATGTGTTTATGGGCCATATGCATATCCTTTTGGAAGAGTATTTATGCAAATCCTTCTCCTATTTTCTTAAATTAGGTAATTTACATCTTTGTTATTAAGTTGTAAAAGTTCTTTTCATCTTCTGATACTATTCCCTAGTTAGATATATTTGCTTGAAATATTTTCTCCCATTATGCAGGTTGTCTTTTGCATTTTTATAGAGTCCTTTGAAATGCAAAAGCTTTTACTTTTGATAAAGTCCAATGTATTTATTTTTATTTCGGTTGCTTGTACTTTTTGTATCAAACCTAACAGACTATTGCCTAAGTCAAGCTTGCTGTTATGTTTTTCTATGTTTTCTTACACAAGCTTTATAATTTTAGCTCTTACCATTTAGCAATTTGATACATTTTTAGTTAACTTTTGAATATGTTATGAAGTAGGGGTCCAAGTTCATTCTTTTCCATGTGGATACCCAGTAGTCCAAATTTACTGTACAAAAAGATCTTTATGACCCGGATAATCACAATGGTGTGATCACTCATGTAGAGCAGACATCCTGGAATGTGAAGTCAAGTGAGCTTTAGAAAGCATCTCTGTGAACAAAGCTAGTGGAGGTGATGGAATTCCACTGGAGCTATTTCAAATCCTGAAAGATGATGCTGTGAAAGTGCTGCACTCAATATGCCAGCAAATTTGGAAAACTCAGCAGTGATCACAGGACTGCAAAAGGTCCACTTTCATTCCAATCCCAAAGAAAGGCAATGCCAAAGAATGCTCAAACTACTGCACAATTGCACTCACCTCAAATGCTAGTAAAGTAATGCTCAAAATTTTCCAAGCCAAGCTTCAGCAGTACATGAACCATGAACTCCCTGATGTTCAAGCTAGTTTTAGAAATGACAGAGGAACCAGAGATCAAATTGCCAACATCCCTGGATCATGGAAAAAGCAAGAGAATTCCAGAAAAACATCTATTTCTGCTTTATTGACTATGCCAAAGCCTTTGACTGTGTGGATCACAATAAACTGTGGAAAATTCTGAAAGAGATGGGAATACCAGACCACCTGACCCACCTCTTGAGAAATCTGTATGTAGGTTAGGAAGCAACAGTTAGAACTAGACATGGAACAACAGACTGGTTCCAAATAGGAAAAGGAGTACCTCAAGGCTGTATATTGTCACCCTGCTTATTTAACTTATATGCAGAGTACATCATGAGAAATGCTGGGCTGGAAGAAGCACAAGCTGGAATCAAGATTGCTGGGAGAAATATCAATCACCTCAGATATGCAGATGATACCACCCTTATGGCAGAAAGTGAAGAGGAACTAAAAAGCCTCTTAATGAAAGTGAAAGAAGAGATTGAAAAAGTTGGCTGAAAGCTCAACATTCAGAAAACAAAGATCATGGCATCTGGTCCCATCACTTCATGGGAAATAGATGGGGAAACAGTGGAAACAGTGTCAGACTTTATTTTTGAGGGCTCCAAAATCACTGCAGATGGTGACTGCAGCCATGAAATTAAAAGACGCTTACTCCTTGGAAGAAAAGTTATGACCAACCTAGACAGCATATTCAAAAGCAGAGACATTACTTTGCCAACTAAGGTTCATCTAGTCAAGGCTATCGTTTTCCTATCGCCATGTATGGATGTGAGATTTGGACTGTGATGAAGGTTGAGCACTGAAGAATTCATGCTTTTGAACTGTGGTGTTGGAGAAGACTCTTGCGAGTCCCTTGGACTGCAAGGAGATCCAACCAGTCCATTCTGAAGGAGATCAGTCCTGGGTGTTCATTCGAAGGACTGATGCTAAAGCTGAAACTCCAGTATTTTGGCCACCTCATACAAAGAGTTGACTCACTGGAAAAGACTCTGATGCTGAGAGGGATTGGGGGCAAGAGGAGAAAGGGACGACAGAGGATGAGATGGCTGGATGGCATCCGGGACTCAATGAACTTGAGTCTGAGTGGACTCCGGGAGTTGGTGATGGACAGGGATGCCTGGCGTGCTGCGATTCATGGGGTCACAAAGAGTCGGACATGACTGAGCGACTGAACTGAGCTGAACTGAACTGAAAAGATTACTTTTCCCTCATTGAAATGTCTTGGTATTTATTAATGATATTACACTACTGCGTTGGACTTCATCTATATCACATACTACTTTATAGTAGTTTTCTCTTTCTATCTGCATTTTCTTTCTTCTCTGGCCTCAGTATTTGAGCTTAACCACAGAAGTCATTCTGGCAATTATTAAAGATGTTTTGAAAGCCACCAGAGAGCATTCAATTGCTCTTTTATTTATTGTTCTATTGCTCTTTTCTACTCATTATTTGTTGATCAAATGTAGTTGTCAGAAGAGCTGAACAAAGAAACTGCAGGGTGCCTGAACTGAGATGTGATTACTTTCTTTCAAATCTTCTGTTTGTCTCTAAGCCTACATAGAAATCTTGATTTTCAAACACCACTCTTTAAAAAATGAGACTGTAATGTCTCTGAAAAAGTTGGCCCATACTCTAAGACCCAGAAAAAAAGGTAAGTAGGAAAAATCTTAATGAACCTCTGAAGAATAAGCAATAGCCTTTTCCTAAAAGAATTAAAACAGGGGGAAAAAGGTTTTTTAACTTCAACTTTTCCATTTTGGTGCAAAGACACATTTTTACAAATAAAATTACTTGAAAACTGCTAATGAACAAGTGTTTATGTTGTATAATCATTTTGTTAGGTAGTTAGAATAGGGAAAGGGAGTCCAAAATGGAGGTGGCTAAAAGACAAGGAAGGGAAAAGCCCAAAAATAGAACAAAGGAAGGTCAAAGAAATGTCCGAGGTCCAGAGTGAGGACTTCAGGTAGAACAGCACTCCTGTCTGAGCCCAATTTGCATAGGGCAGGCCCAGGGGGAAGAAAACAAAAGGAGGAGCCAAGCTCTCTCTCCTCTCACTCTCTCCCCCCTGTGTGCACACTCTTTCTTCTCTCTCCCCCTCCCCACCACGTGTGTGCACCCTTTCTCTTTCTCTCCCTCTCCCTCTATCCATGAGTAGGCTCTTTCTCTCTACCAACACCCTCCGCACCACTTGTGTGCATGCTTTCTCTTCTTCTCCCTCTCTCTCTCTCCCATGTGCATACGATACGCTCTTTCCTCTCTCTCTCTACCCCTACCCCCCACCCTTGCACACACTGGCACACTCCTCCACTCCCTTCTCTTCTTCCAAGATGGATTCTCCTGCTATCTTCTAAATAAAATAGAGCTGTAACACTGATTTGTCTAAGAGCTATGACATGGTTTGTTCAAGATCCGAGAGCTGTGATGCGCTGAGGGCATTAATGTCCGTCGCTCCAAATCAAGATGAGACAAGAACCAAGAAGCATACACTCGCCTGACATCTATGGTGCCCTGACTCAGGTTTAACCTGGCTGAAACAACCTCCGCACAGAAGAGGCCAAGCAGAGCAGGGGTCCAACTCAGCGAAAGCTCCCGTGGTAGAAGCAGAACAAGAAGAAAACCCAGCACAGGGGAAGTCCCATCCTGCTAGAAACTGGGACATCGGAAAGCGAACTCAACAGAAAGCTCACACAGCTCAGTCTCAGATTCCAGAAGACCTCCGGTCAAGGTAGGAGTCCTAGCTCCTATGGCTGGAGAGACATGCCTATTAAAATCTTAATTCTTTACAATCTCTCATTTCTTGTTTCCTTGAACCCCCCCTCGAACAGGTGGGCAGCAGTGGGTGCAATTGAGGGACTCTGGAGAGCCTACACTTTGGTATGTTCCAAAGGCACTATCTGCTGGGCCCCAGTAGCTGTTACCCAAGCCAGTAGGGGTTCTTCTGTCCTTACTCTTCTCTGCCAAGAATCAGGCCAATGAAAACTGTGAGCACGAGTCAGGAATTTAGCAGATGTAATGGCAGGCTATGAAAGGGATTTAGGAAATACCTGAATGGTCTAGCAGTTTTCCCTACTTTCTTCGATTTAAGTCTGAATTTGGCAATAAGGAGTTCATGATCTGAGCCACAGTCAACTCCCAGTCTTATTTTTGCTGACTGTATAGAGCTTCTCCATCTTTGGCTACAAAGAATATAATCAGTCTGATTTTGGTGTTGACCATCTGGTGATGTCCATGTGTAGAGTCTTCTCTTGTGTTGTTGGAAGAGGGTGTTGGCTATGACCAGTGTGTTCTCTTGGAAAAACTCTATTAGCCTTTGCCCTGCTTCATTCCATATTCCAAGGCCAAATTTGCCTGTTACCTCAGGTGTTTCTTGACTTCCTACTTTTGCATTCCAGTTCCCTATAATGAAAAGGACATCTTTTTAGGTGTTAGTTCTAAAAGGACTTATATGTCTTCATAGAACCATTCAACTTTAGCTTTTTCAGCATTACTGGTTGGGGCATAGGCTTAGATTACTGTGATAAAGTAGGGAAAACCACTAGAGCATTTCAGGTATGACCTAAATCAAATCCCTCATGATTATACAGTGGAAGTGAGAGATAGATTTAAGGGCCTAGATCTGATAGATAAAGTGCCTGATGAACTATGGAATGAGGTTTGTGACATTGTACAGGACACAGGGATCAAGACCATCCCCATAGAAAAGAAATGCAAAATAGCAAAATGGCTGTCTGAGGAGGGCTGACAAATAGCTATGAAAAGAAGAGAAGCAAAAAGCAAAGGAGAAAAGGAAAGATATAAATATCTGGATGCAGAGTTCCAAAGAATAGCAAGGAGAGATAAGAAAGCCTTCCTCAGTGATCAATGCAAAGAAATAGAGAAAAAGAACAGAATGGGAAAGACTAGAGATCTTTTCAAGAAAATTAGAAATACCAAGGGAATATTCCATGCAAAGATGAGGTCGATAAAGGACAGAAATAGTATAAACCTAACAGAAGCAGAAGATATTAAGAAGAGGTGGCAAGAATACACGGAAGAACTGTACAAAAAAGATCTTCATGACCAAGATAATCATGATGGTGTGATCACTCATCTAGAGCCAGACTTCCTGGAATGTGAAGTTAATTGGGCCTTAGAAAGCATCACTATGAATAAAGCTGGTGGAGGTGATGGAATTCCAGTGGAGCTATTTCAAATCCTGAAAGATGATGCTGTGAAAGTGCTGCACTCAATATGCCAGCAAGTTTGGAAAACTCAGCAGTGGCCACAGGACTGCAAAAGGTCAGTTTTCATTCCAATCCTAAAGAAAGGCAATGCCATAGAATGCTCAACTACTGCATAATTGCACTCATCTCACATGCTAGTAAAGTAATGCGCAAAATTCTCCAAGCCAGGCTTCCACAATACGTGAACTGTGAACTTCCTGATGTTCCAGCTGCTTTTAGAAAAGGCAGAGGAACCAGAGATCAAATTGCCAACATCCTCTGTATCATGGGAAAAGCAAGAGAGTTCCAGAAAAACATCTCTTTCTGCTTTATTGACTATGCCAAAGCCTTTGACTGTGTGGATCACAATAAACTGTGGAAAATTCTGAAAGAGATGGGAATACCAGACCACCTGACCTGCCTCTTGAGAAACATATATGTAGGTCAGGAAGCAACATGGACTAAACATGGACTAATAGATAGAGAAATATACCATGTTTATGGATCGCAAGAATCAATATAGTGAAAATGAGTATACTACCCAAAGCAATCTACAGATTCAATGCAATCCCCTATCAAGATATCAGCAGTATTTTTCACAAAGCTTGAACAAATAATTTCACAATTTGTATGGAAATACAAAAAACCTCGAATAGCCAAAGCAATCTTGAGAAAGAAGAATGGAACTGGAGGAATCAACCTGCTTGACTTCAGGCTCTACTACAAAGCCACAGTCACCAAGACAGTATGGTACTGGCACAAAGACAGAAATATAGATCCTTGGAACAAAAAAGAAAGCCCAGAGATAAATCCACACACCTATGGACACCTTATTTTTGACAAAGGAGGCAAGAATATACAATGGATTAAAGACAATCTCTTTAACAAGTGGTGCTGGGAAAACTGGTCAGCTACTTGTAAAGAATGAAACTAGAACACTTTCTAACACCATACACAAAAATAAACTCAAAGTGGATTAAAGATCTAAACGTAAGACCAGAAACTATAAAACTCCTAGAGGAGAACATAGGCAAAACACTCTCCGACATAAATCACAGCAGGATCCTCTATGATCCACCTCCCAGAATACTGGAAATAAAAGCAAAAATAAACAAATGGGATCTAATTAAAATTAAAAGCATCTGCACAACAAAGGAAACTATAAGCAAGGTGAAAAGACAGCCCTCAGAGTGGGAGAAAATAATAGCAAATGAAGCAACTGACAAACAACTCATCTCAAAAATATACAAGTAACTTATGCAGCTCAATTTCAGAAAAATAAACGACCCAATCCAAAAAAATGGTCCAAAGAACTAAATAGATATTTCTCCAGAGAAGACATACGGATGGCTAACAAACACATGAAAAGATGCTCAACATCACTCATTATCAGAGAAACGCAAATCAAAACCACAGTGAGGTACCATTTCACACCAGTCAGAATGGTAGTGATCCAAAAGTCTACAAGCAATAAATGCTGGAGAAGGTATGGAGAAAAGGGAACCCTCTTACACTGTTGGTGGGAATGCAAACTAGTACAGCCACTATGGAGAACAGTGTGGAGATTCCTTAAAAACTAGAAATAGAACTGCCTTATGACCCAGCAATCCCACTGTTGGGCATACACATTGAGGAAACCAGAATTGAAAGAGACATGTGTACTCCAGTGTTCATCGCAGCACTGTTAATAATAGCCAGAACATGGAAACAACCTAGATATCCATCAGCAGATGAATGGATAAGAAAGCTGTGGTACATATACACAATGGAGTACTATTCATCCATTAAAAACAATACATTTGAATCAGTTCTAATGAGATGGAGGAAACTGGAGCCTATTATACAGAGTGAAGTAAGCCAGAAAGAAAAACACCAGTACAGTATACTAACACATATATATGGAATTTAGAAAGATGGTAATGATAGCCCTGTTTGCAAGACAGTAAAAGAGACACAGATGTTTAGAACAAATTTTCGGACTCTGTGAGAGAGGGAGAGGGTGGGATGATTTTGGAGAATGGCATTGAAACATGTATACTATCATATAAGAAACGAATCACCAGTCTATGTTCGATACAGGATACAGGATGCTTGGGGCTGGTGCACAGGGATGATCAAGAGAGATGATATGAGGTGAGAGGTGGGAGGGGGATTCAGGATTGGGAACTCATGTACACTCATGGCTGATTCATGTCAAAGTATGGCAAAAGCAATACAGTATTATAAACCAAAATAAAGTAAAAATAAAAATTAAAAAATAAAAAGAATTGGACATGGAACAACAGACTGGTTCCAAGTAGGAAAAGGAGTACGTCAAGGCTGTATATTGTCACCCTGCTTATTTAACTTCTATGCAGAGTACATCATGAGAAACGCTGGGCTGGAAGAAGCACAAGCTGGAATCAAGATTGCCGGGAGAAATATCAATAACCTCAGATATGCATAACCACCCTTATGGCAGAAAGTGAAGGGGAACAAAAAAGCCTTTTGATGTAAGTGAAAGAGGAGAGTGAAAAATTTGGCTTAAAACTCAACATTCAGAAAACAAAGATCCATGGGAAATAGATGGGGAAACAGTGGAAACAGTGTCAGACTTTATTTGGGGGGCTCCAAAATCACTGCAGTTGGTGATTGCAGCCATGAAATTAAAAGACGCTTACTCCTTGGAAGGAAAGTTATGACCAACCTAGACAGCATATTCAAAAGCAGAGACATTACTTTGCCAACAAAGGTCCATCTAGTCAAGACTATGGTTTTTCCAGTGGTCATGAGAGTTGGACTGTGAAGAAAGCTGAACACCGAATTAATGCTTTTGAACTGTGGTGTTGGAGAAGACTCTTGAGAGTCCCTTGGACTGCAAGGAGATCCAACCATCCATTTAAATGAGATCAGTCCTGGGTGTTCATTTGAAGAACTGATGCTAAAGCTGAAACTCCAGTACTTTGGCCACCTCATGAGAAGAGTTGACTCATTGGAAGACACCTTGATGCTGGGAGGGATTGGGGGCAGGAGGAGAAAGGAAGACAGAGGATGAGATGGTTCGATGGCATCACCGACTCGATGAAGATGAGTTTGAGTGAATTCCCGGAGTTGGTGATGGACAGGGAGGCCTGGCGTGCTGTGATTCGTGGGGTCGCAAAGATTCAGACACAACTGAGCAACAGAACTGAACTGATGAAGAGGATTCCTTGGCACATTTTTCCCACTGTTTTTCTTCTTGTCCTTCAGCTCTATCCAGGGACTCGAGCCAGGCCAAAAAGTAACAGGTGAATTTGTTAGGATTCAGAGAGAAGCCATGCTTCAGAGTGTGAGCCATTGCAACCAGGCCAAGGGCTGGGACCATGGAATGCAGCCTGTCTAGGTGAATTCATATGCTAAGGAGTGGGAGGATCATCCCAACCACTGGGGAACTACCCACTCCTCCATCTTTTGACAGTGACTTGGAGCTGTCCTGCCACCTCTGGGTGTGTCTTTTGGCTTATAGATTGAGGATTAAGGTTTACTTGAATTTAACTTGTCATCTTGGACCCAGTTGATTTTAACCGGTTTACGTTACGCCCTTCTGCTATGTCATTCTTTCAAAGGTTGTGCTCTGCCCCCTTCCCTCCTGTCTCATGCTCCTTTTCTCAGCCCCATCCAGGCCCACAATGTCACCTCTACAATATTCTGGAGGGATAACCAGAAAACAGCTGGCCCTTGGGAGGGAAATACTGTATACTATCCAGCCCCTCTAGATATTCAGCCCTTCACCTTCCATGTTTCCTACAACATGTACAACATCAGCATCTCCCAGTGAACCCACTAGTGTGGGCGACAGGCACCCAGTGCCTGCTAGAAGTCCATCATTTGGCATCCCTTCAAAGGCAATTGGGCTTCCAGATATAATGTTTGCCACTTTGGGAGTTAGCCCTGCGGGCCGTTTGGGCCCAAACCCCTACCACCCTTCTCCTAACGTTACAAACATACCCCTGGATCAAATCTCCACTCCTCTTTTATGGAACATTTGGTCTGTTGACTCTAAACAAATTGGTTCTTAAGCCAATTACTAACTCCTACAATCAGGACCCTGCCTCCTTGTAGGCAACGCTGCTCCACCCAGCCTATTAATAAAATACTTTAATGCCCCTAACGGGGTCAGATAACCCACTTCTTTGTCACTACTTCTGCTAAATTGCTTCAGTCATGTCCGACTCTGTGCAGCCCCACAGATGGCAGCCCACCAGGTTCCTCTGTCCCTGGGATTCTCTAAGCAAGAATACTGGAGTGGGTTGCCATTTTCTTCTCCAATGCATGAAAGTGAAAAGTGAAAAGTGAAAGGGAAGTCACTCAGTCATGTCTGATTCTTCACAACCCCATGGACTGCACCCTACCAGGCTGCTCCATCCACAGGATTTTGCAAGCAAGAATACTGGAGTGGGGTGCCATTGCCTTCTCTGGTCACTACTTCTAATATTAACCTAAAGTGAGTCTATGACAACGAAATACTTCCCAGGGGAGATATCCTAACCTGCTCTTAAGGAGGACTAGGGGAAGAAATCAGTTCAGTTCAATTCAGTCGTTCAGTCGTGTCCGACTCTTTGCGACCCCATGAATCACAGCACGCCAGGCCTCCCTGTCCATCACCAACTCTGGGAGTTCACTCAGACTCACGTCCATCAAGTCAGTGATGCCATCCAGCCATCTCATCCTCAGTCGTCCCCTTCTCCTCCTGCCCACAATCCCTCCCAGCATCAGAGTCTTTTCGAATGAGTCGACTCTTTGCATGAGGTGGCCAAAATACTGGAGTTTCAGCTTTAGCATCATTCCTTCCAAAGAAATCCCAGGGCTGATCTCCTTCACAATGGACTGGTTGGATCTCCTTGCAGTCCAAGGGACTCTCAAGAGTCTTCTCCAACACCACAGTTCAAAAGCATCAATTCTTCAGTGCTCAGCTTTCTTCACAGTCCAACTCTCACATCCATACATGACCACAGGAAAAACCATAGCCTTGACTAGATGGACCTTCGTCGGCAAAGTAATGTCTCTGCTTTTGAATATATTATCTAGGTTGGTCATAACTTTTCTTTCAAGGAGTAAGCGTCTTTTAATTTCATGGCTACAGTCACCATCTGCAGTGATTTTGGAGCCCTCAAAAATAAAGTCTGACACTGTTTCCACTGTTTCCCCATCTATTTCCCACGAAGTGATGGGACCAAATGCCATGATCTTCATTTTCTGAGTGTTGAACTTTAAGCCAACTTTTTCACTCTCCTCTTTCACCTTCATCAAGAGGCCCTTTAGCTCCTCTTCACTTTCTGCCATAAGGGTGGTGTCATCTGCGTATCTGAGGTTACTGATATTTCTCCCAGCAATCTTGATTCCAGCTTGTGTTTCTTCCAGTCCAGCGTTTCTCATGATGTACTCTGCATATAAGTTAAATAAGCAAGGTGACAATATACAGCCTTGACGTATTCCTTTTCCTATTTGGAACCAGTCTGTTGCTCCATGTCCAGTTCTAACTGTTGCTTCCTAACCTGCATACAGATTTCTCAAGAGGCAGGTCCGGTGGTCTGCTATTCCCATCTCTTTCAGAATTTTACACAGTTTATTGGGATCCACACAGCTTTGGCATAGTCAATAAAGCAGAAAGAGATGTTTTTCTGGAACTCTCTTGCTTTTCCCATGATACAGAGGATGTTGGCAATTTGATCTCTGGTTCCTCTGCCGTTTCTAAAACCAGTGGAACATCAGGGAGTTCACGGTTCACATATTGCTGAAGCCTGGCTTGGAGAATTTTGCGCATTACTTTACTAGCATGTGAGGTGAGTGCAATTGTGCAGTCGTTTGAGCATTCCTTGGCATTGCCTTTCTTTGGGACTTGAATGAACACTGACCTTTTCCAGTCCTGTGGCCACTGCTGAGTTTTCCAAATTTTCTGGCATATTGAGTGCAGCACTTTCACAGCATCATCCTTCAGGATTTGAAACAGCTCAACTGGAATTCTATCACCTCCACTAGCTTTGTTTGTAGTGATGCTTTCTAACGCCCACTTGACATCACATTCCAACATGTCTGGCTCTAGATTAGTTATCACATCATCATGATTATCTGGGTCGTGAAGATCTTTTTGTACAGTTCTTCTGTGTATTCTTGCCACCTCTTCTTAATATCTTCTGCTTCTGTTAGGTCCATACCACTTCTGTCCTTTATCGAGCCCATCTTATGTTCCTTTGGTATCTCTAATTTTCTTGAAGAGATCTCTAGTCTTTCCCATTCTGTTCTTTTTCTCTATTTCTTTGCATTGATCTCTGAAGAAGGCTTTCTTATCTCTTCTTGCTATTCTTTGGAACTCTGCATTCAGATGCCTATATCTTTCTTTTTCTCCTTTGCTTTTCACCTCTCTTCTTTTCACAGCTATTTGTAAGGCCTCCCCAGACAACCATTTTGCTATTTTGCATTTCTTTTCCATGAGGATGGTCTTGATCCCTGTCTCCTGTACAATGTCACGAACCTCATTCCATAGTTCATCAGGCACTCTATCTATTGGATCTAGGCCCTTAAATCTATTTCTCACTTCCACTGTATAATCATAAGGAATTTGATTTAGGTCATACCTGAATGGTCTAGCAGTTTTCCCTACTTTCTTCAATTTCAGTCTGAATTTGGTAATAAAGCATTCATGATCTGAGCCACAGTCAGCTCCTGGTCTTGTTTTAGTTGACTGTATAGAGCTTCTCCATCTTTGGCTGCAAAGACTATAATCAATATGATTTCAGTTTTGACCATCTGGTGATGTCCATGTGTAGAGTCTTCTCTTGTGTTGTTGGAAGAGGGTGTTTGCTATGACCAGTGCATTTTCTTGGCAAAACTCTATGAGTCTTTGCCCTGCTTCATTCCGCATTCCAAGGCCAAATTTGCCTGTTACTCCAGGCGTTTCTTGACTTCCCTACTTTAGCATTCCAGTCCGCTATAATGACAAGGACATCTTTTTTGGGTGTTAGTTCTAAAAGGTCTTGTAGGTCTTCATAAAACTGTTCAACTTAGGCTTCTTCAGCATTACTGGTGGCGGCATAGACTTGGATAACTGTGGTATTGAATGGTTTGCCTTGGAAATGAACAGAGATCATTCTGTCGTTTTTGAGATTGCATCCAAGTACAGCACTTCGGACTCTTTTGTTGACCATTGTGGCTACTCCATTTCTTCTGAGGGATTCCTGCCCACAATAGTAGATATAATGGTCATCTGAGTTAAATTCACCCATTCCAGTCCATTTTAGTTTGCTGAGTCCTAGAATGTCGACATTCACCCTTGCCATCTCTTGTTTGACCACTTCCAGTTTGCCTTGATTCATGGACCTGACATTCCAGGTTCCTATGCAATAATGCTCTTTATAGCATCGGACCTTGCTTCTATCACCAGTCACATGCACAACTGGGTATTGTTTTTGCTTTGGCTCCATCCCTTCATTCTTTCTGGAGTTATTTCTCCACTGATCTCCAGTAGCATATTGGGCACCTAATGAACTGGGGGGTTCCTCTTTGGTATCTTATCATTTTGCCTTTTCATACTGTTCATGGGGTTCTCAAGGCAAGAATACTGAAGTGGCTTGCCATTTCCTTCTCCAGTGGACCACGTTCTTTCAGACCTCTCCACTATGACCCTCCTGTCTTGGGTTGCCCCGCAGGCATGGCTTGGTTTCATTGAATTAGACAAGGCTGTGGTCCTAGTGTGATTAGATTGACTAGTTTTCTGTGAGTATGGTTTCAGCGTGTCTGCCCTCTGATGCCCTCTTGCAACACCTACCATCTTACTTGGGTTTCTCTTACCTTGGGCGTGGGGTATCTTTTCATGGCTGCTCCAGCAAAGCACAGCTGCTGTTCCTTACCTTGAACAAGAGGTATCTTCTTACCACCACCGTTCCTGACCTTCAATGTGGGATAGCTCCTCTAGGCCCTCCTGTGAAGCCATCGCTCCTCAGGGGAAGAAATCAGTGACTTACAATCCCTTAGAGTAAGAGGACAAGGCTTATGACTGTTTCACTGTTTCCCAGTCTCAGGGCACAGGCTTGGATTGTTTTACATCATGATACCTATCCCCAGCTATGGTGAACAAACTAGCAATGAGTTACAACTCCTTAATCCTACCCATTGCTGGTCACGCTGGAGATGGGGATGCCCAACTCCAGTCCAGGGGTCCCAGGAGATCATCATGCTTTGACCTGTCTAGGGATCTGGTCCTCAAAAGGTTGTCGTGCCTCAACCTGCTCAGGGATCTGCCAGTCCCAGAGGCCTTAGGAGGTCGTCACGCCTCAACCTGCCCAGGGACCCAATTCTTGGGATGCCGTCATGCTTCGACCTACCCAGGGATTTGATCTCTAGGGAGGCTGTCACACCTCAGCCTGCCTGGGGATCTGCACCCTGACCTGGGGACGCCTGGCTCTCAGGTTGCAACAGTACTAGTTACATCATGATATCTATTCCCATCTGTGGTGGGCAAACTAGCAATGAGTTAAGATTATAAAGCCCTTAATTCTATCCAGCACTGGTCACGCTGGAGACCTTGGAGATGCCCAAACTCCAGTCCAGGGGTCCCAGGACGTCATCATGCCTTGACCTGCCTAGGGATCTGGTCCTCAAAAAGTTGTCACGCCTCAACCTGCTCGGGGATCCACCCATCCCAGGGGTCCCAGGAGATCGTCATGCTTCGACCTGCCCAGGGACCCAATTCTCAAGAGACTGTCATGCCTCGACCTGCCCAGGGATTTGATCTCTAGGAGGCTGTCACATCTCAGCCTGCCTGAGGATTTGCACCCTGACCCAGGGACGCTTGGCTCTCGGGTTGCAACAGTTCTGGGTAAGATAAGCTTCAGAAAGACTCACCCCTAAGAAAGTCCACTCATGGAAATAGAAGGCCTGTTACTTGTGGGACTATGCCCGGGTCTCAGCAATAACTCAGGAGCCCAAAGAGAACCCCATTGCCTTTCTGGAAAGGCTAAAAGAGGCCCTCCAAATGTTTACCAATCTGGACTTAGACTCTTATGAGGGACAGATGATTTTAAAGGGCAAATTCGGGTCCCAATGTGCATCAGATATCAGAATTAAGTTACAATGGCTATAGTAGAAGGACTCTGCTGCCTCTTTAGATGAGATGATCCAGACAGCCACCAATACATATTATAACAGAGAAGAGGAGAAGGAGGCCAAGGCCCAGGAGAGGGAGTAAAGGAAAGAGACACGGCATGCCCAGATGTCGGCTGCTCTCCAGAGAAGCCCTATGGCACACCCTGATTCCTTGAAGGACAAGGCATGAGGCAAATGCCTAATCTGTAGACAGGCAGGGCATTGGGCCAAAGAGTGTCCAAACCATGACAAGTCTCCTAGAACAGCTTGCCACAAATGCCATCAATTGGGATATTGGGCAGCACTCTGACCTTGGGACCCAAGAGCCTCAAGGTCAAGCACCAAGCCTACCCTCACAATGGTTCAAGAGGACTGAAGCAGCCCGCTCCAGCCAGCCCACCTGTCACAGATAACCATCACAGAGCTGGAGCCAAGGGTGCAGCTGGATGTGGCAGGTAGGTCTGAGAATTTCTTGGTTGACACAGGGGCTACCTAGTCTGTCTTGATCTCCTACTCCAGAGCCTTCTCCTCCCAAAACTGTACCATTTGGGGTGCTACAGAAAAAGCAACTACTAAAAGATTCACCCAAGTACTTCTTTGTTGCTGGGATGGACAGATATTTTCCCACCAGTTTCTGGTGGTACCTGAGTGTCCTACTCCATTATTGGGAAGAGATATACTCAGTAAACTGGGGACCACACTTGTGATGGGAAGTTTTTCAGTCCCTAGAGCCCTACAACTCATGGTTACTACTGAGGAACCCATTACACCTTCAATAGAGAGGGACCAAAAACTATGGGAAGACAAAATTAACCCCCAGGTGTGGGACCAGCGAATTCCTGGATGAGCCCATCAAGCTGAACCAGTCATCATTGTCCTCTGAGATCCCACTCGGTTTCCTAACCGAAAACAATATCCCCTCAAAGAGAGGCTCGGGAGGGACTACAGCCTTTAATAAATAAATTCCTTGCTTGTGGGCTATTGGTCCCCACCAGTTCACCATGGAACACCCCAATTCTCTCAGTAAAGAAGAAGGACAGAACCTGGTGAATGGTTCAAGGTCTCCAGATCATAAATGAAGCTGCAGTCCCCCTCTATCCCATAGTACCCAGTCCCTATGTAATCTTGGGAGAAATCCCACCCAGTGCCAAGTGGTTTACAGTCTTGGATTTCAAAGATGCATTCTTTTGCATACCACTGGCTAAAAACTCCCAATATCTTTTGCCTTTGTGTGGGAGGCCCCAGGAGAAAAACACCAACAGATGACTTAGACAGTATTACCTCAGGGGATCAGAGATAGCCCCCGCCTGTTTGGACAGGCCCTTAGACGAGATCTCCTAGATCTGGACCTGGGACCTAATGGGAAAATATTGCAATATGTAGATAACCTACTAATCTGTTCTCCAGATGAGGAAAATGCCCAACAACCATGCAATTCAGGTTCTAAACTTTTTGGCAGAAAGGGGATATAGTCTCCCATGCTAAGGCACAGATGATCAAGACAAAGGTCACTTACCTGAGAGTTCAGATTACACATGGGTCTAGGAGACTGTCCTCTGATCAGGTACAAGGAATCTTCCAGTTGCCCTCCCTCATGACTCCAAAAACAATGGTGAGCTTTCCTGGGGCTAACCGGGTATTATAGAATCTGGATACCCAACTATGCTCTAATTGCCCAGCCCTTATATGAGAGCTTAAAGGAATGTGATGATTCAATCCCACTGGTGTGGGGAACTCCTCAAAAGAAAGCAGAGGCTACACTAAAACAGACCTTAACTCAGGCATCTGCCTTGGGGTTGCCAGACCCAGAGAAAGCATTCCAACTTTATGTCCATGAAAGAGAGGAAATAGCCTTAGGTGTGTTAACTCAAAGGTTGGGATCTGAGCCCCAGTCTGTAGCTTATTTATCCAAGAGACTCAATCCAGCCACTTGAGGCTGGCCCCTCTGCCTTCGAAATATTGCAGCTATTGCAATCATGATAGAAAATGCTTTAATACTCTCCTTTAGAGACAAGCTATTTTTAGCAGCCACCAAGTAAAACAACTCCTAAATGGGAGAGGCCATTTATGGATGTCTGATCAAAGAATCCTCAGATATCAAGTAATGCTGATGGAAAATCCAGGCCTCACTATATCCACTTGTGAGGTTCCTAACCCAGCCACCCTCCGGCCTACCCCCGAGGGCTCTTTCCCCTTTCACTCTTGTCTAGAAACCTTGGACCACTGGACAAAACCCTGAGAGGGATTGTAAGAAGATCCTCTGACCAATCTTGAGGAAATCTCATACACTGATGGAAGCAGCTTTGTCTTAGATGGAAAAAGAAAAGCCAGATATGCAGTAGTCTCTGATTTTGAGACCACTGAGGATAAGACTCTGCCACCAAGTCAACAAGCTACAGCATGTGGTGCCAGTTCAACAAAGATACAAAACTACAGCCGACCATGGAAAATATCACTCACCTTTAGATGGACCCTGCTATAAGGACTCTGAGGCTTGAGACTAGCAAGAGGGGGAGGCCCAATACCCCCTCGCCATCCCAATTCAGCAGAAAGTAGCCAGAAAGACCTCGACACCCCTATTTCCAAAGAATTGGGCCTCCCATCTCTTGAGGGGGAATGTTAGGTAGTTAGAATAGGGAAAAGGAGTCCAAAATGGCAGTGGCTAAAAGACAAGGAAGGGAAAAGTCTGTGAAGATAGAACAAAGAAAGGTCAGAGAAAGGTCCAAGGACCAAAGTGAGAACTTCAGGTAGAACAGCACTCCTGGCTGTGCCCAATTTGCATAGGGCAGGCCCAGGGGGAAGAAAACATATAAAACGAGGAGCCAAGCGCTCTCTCACTCTCTCTCTCTCCCACGTGCGCAGGCTCTTTCTCTCTCTCTCCCCCAACCCCCACTGTGTGCATGCACTCTTTCTCTCCCTCTCTCTCTCTCTTTCTCTCCCACATGCCTACGGTGCGCTCTTTCTCTCTCTCTACACCCGCCTCCCCCAACACACACACATGCACACTGGTCACTCTCTTCTCTTCTTCGAGGATGGATTCTCCTACTATCTTCTAAATAAAACAGAGCTATAACACTGATTTGTCTAAGAGCTATGACACGGTTTGTTCAAGACCCAAAAGCTGTGACACGCTGAGGGCTTTAATGTCCATCACTCCAAATCATTGTGACAAGACAAGAACAGAGAAGCATACATGCACCTGACAATTTGGAATACTGGAATTATAAATAAGAACTAACCATATGCCTATTCCATGGCTCAAGAATAATTAGTAACATGATAACCAAGAACTGTACAAAAATGTTGACAGCAACTTTAGCCGTAATGGCTCAAACTGGAAACAACCCACGTGTCCAATAATAAAACAACAGAAAACAAATTGTCTGTGACCATAAAATGAAATACTAAACAGCAATAAAGAAATCATAATCCCAGACATGCAACTATACACTCCCCCAGACATTTCTGTATGCAAAGAAACTAGACACACACAAAAATACACACTCTATGATACTATACACCTGAAATTCAAGAGCATATAAAACTAATCCAATATATTAGAAATCCAAAAATCAATTCCTTTGGGGGAAACAGTGACTTGAAAATGAGAAACTTTCATGGTATGGGAATAGCTGGGTGCAACTGAGAGGAAAGTTAGATAAAAATAAAGGTTAAAGTTTCACTAGAACCTTAGGGAAACAGGCCCTCCTATTAATCTTAAGACAAACCTTTATCTCAAGAATGTGTAAGGGGCTCATATCTAAGGCATGCAGCCTCTGGGGGATGTTTATCTCAAAAACCATTCCAGGAAATTATTTTCCAGAGAACAGGTTAACAGTAAAAATGCAGCTCATCCAGCCATGTCGACCTGATAACAAATAAACCTATCCCTGAAAATGTCAAGACCTGTACACCAATCAGGTCGCTCCACCCTAGCTGTACCCGTTTGTGGTTTTTGTGCTTAAAAACTGCTCTGTAACAAATGTTCGGGGTTCATTCTCTCCTGGTGGTGATCGAACCCCGGCGTGCCGGCCTAATAAATCCTCTTGCGGTTTGCATCGAGTCCGAGTCCTGGAGATTATTTGGGCGACGGTTCCCTGAAAGAGGCCAAGAGGTCTAACATTTGGGGGCTCGTCCGGGATCCCTCGCTCATCTCAGATCTCCCTGACTCCTGGATTCGGAGGTACGCTCGAGCTCTCTGTGTGTTCTTGTTGTGCTAACTCTGTTTTCACTCGGAACTGAGGTACCGCTCGCACGTCTGTCCCATCTGTAGTTTCTTCTGTTTTTGGTCAGACACGCGGCGGCTGTTCTCTCTTTCCGTTTTTGTCTTGTTTGTCTCTCTTCTAACTTGTCTTTCCTGTGGCATCCCCAGATGACTTGACGATGGGACAGACTGTGACAACCCCTTTGTCACTGACAACAAGTCATTGGACTGAAGTTAAGGCCAGGGCACATAACCTATTAGTAAGGGTTAAGAAGGGAAAGTGGCAGACTCTGTGCTCAGTAGAATGGCCCAGCTTTCAGACAGGGTGGCCACCCGAAGGTTCTTTTCCTTAGAACAGGTCAGCCTAGTCAAGGCTGTAGTTTTTACCCCTGGACCTCACGGACACCCAGACCAGGTGCCCTATGTTATAGTATGGGAGGACCTGGTTCTCTCCACCCCCTCCACCCCCCGGCGTGGGTCCGGCCCTTTGTTCTTTCCACAGGAATGATGTCGAGACCCGCTGTGGGGATTCTAGCCTTGAAACCAGCAGAGAAAAAAGGAAGAAAAAGCAAAAGCTCCTGCCAAAAAGATATACCTGGACACTCAGACCGATCTCCTGCTCCTGAACCCTCCCCTGCCCTATCTGCCAGCATTAGTCCCCTTGCTGGACCCACTCCCCCGGCCCCAGCAACCCAGCCACCTGCTCCTTCCGAGCCCGACCCGGACGAGGGGTAGTTGGGCCCAGCGGCAGGGACGCGAAGCTGCCAAGCGGCTACCCCAGAATCCTCTACCGTCCTTCCCCTCTGGGAGTACGCCCCCGATAACCATGGAAATCGGCCGCTCCAGTATTGGCCGTTTTCCGCCTCAGACCTCTATAATTGGAAAACTCATAACCCTTCATTTTCCGATAATCCACAAGCGCTGACTTCTCTAATAGAATCCCTTGTTTTCTCACACCAGCCCACTTGGGATGACTGCCAACAATTGTTACAGACTCTCCTCACAACCGAGGAGAGACAGCGGGTATTGCTGGAGGCCTGGGAAAACGTGCCCGGAGACGACGGGTGCCCCACGGCACTACCCAATGAGATAGATGCTGGATTTCCGCTGACAAGACCCAACTGGGACTACAATTCCCCGGCAGGTAGGGAGCACCTGAGGGTCTATCGCCAGGCTCTGGTGGTGGGTCTCTGAGGGGCTGCAAGATGCCCCACGAATCTGGCCAAGGTAAGAGAAGTGACTCAAGGATCCACTGAGTCACCGACTGTGTTTCTAGACAGGTTAATGGAGGCATTTAGACGATTCACTCCTTATGACCCCACGTCCGAGGAGCATAGAGCAACTATAGCAATGGCTTTTATTGACCAGTCAGCCTCAGACATCAGAAAGAAATTACAGAGACTAAATGGGTTACAAGGATTCTCCCTTCAGGATCTGGTTAGGGAAGCAGATAAAGCATTCAATAAGAGGGAGACAGAAGAGAAAAAAACGAAAGAGCAGGAAGAACGAGAGCTAGAGAGAGAAAAGAGGCAAGAGAGAAACTTAACTAAGATTTTGGCCACGGTAATTAGAGGGAAAAGGGAGAGATAGGGCTGAAGAGAAAGACCGCAAGGGGAGTAAAGCAGGAACTAGGCCACCTCTAGATAAAGACCAATGTGCATACTGCAAAGAAAAGGGGCACTGGCTCAGAGACTGCCCCAAAAAGAAGAGGGGAAGGCCCTCCACTCCCGACAAGATCCTAGCTCTCGAGGAAGAAGATAAGGGGAGACGGGGCTCGGACCCCCCTCCCCGAGCCTAGGGTAACTCTCAAGGTGGAGGGGAAGCCTGTGCAGTTCTTGGTAGACACTGGAGCCCAACATTCGGTCCTGTTACAGTCGGAAGGGACGCTGTCTACAAAGAAGGCTTGGGTACAGGGCGCTACAGGGTACCCGGCAGTACCCATGGACTACCCGAAGAACAGTGAATCTCGGCGTGGGCCAGGTATCCCACTCGTTCCTTGTGATCCCTGAATGCCCTTACCCCTTGTTAGGACGGGACTTGCTCACAAAAGTGGGGGCTCAGATCCATTTCCACACCGAAGGTGCCACAGTGACGGACGGGAAGGGGAGGCCGCTACAGGTTCTGACCTTAAAACTGGAAGATGAACACAGGCTGTTTGAAAGCCCCTCCCCCTCCCCTGAGACCACTGATATGCAGGAATGGCTGACTAAAACCCCTCTAGCCTGGGCTGAAGTTTCAGTCATGGGGATGGCGGTCCGGCAGCCCCCGGTGGTGGTGGAAGTCAAGGCCACCTCTACTCCCGTATCTGTCCGTCAGTACCCGATGAGCAGAGAGGCCAGAGACGGGATCTGCCCTCATATCCAGCAGCTCCTCAAATTAGGAATACTAATAAAGTGCCAGTCAGCCTGGAACACCCCACTGCTCCCAGTCCGCAAACCCGGAACAGGCGACTACCGGCCTGTGCAGGACCTGAGGGAGGTCAACAAGCGGGTGACCGACTTACACTCCACAGTACCAACCCCTACAACCTGTTGAGTACACTTCCCCCAGCCGAAGGTGGTATACTGTCTTGGACTTAAAAGATGCCTTTTTCTGCCTCCAACTCAGTCCCGTCAGCCAGCCTATTTTCGCTTTTGAGTGGAAAGACCCCCTTACAGGACTCTCTGGACAGCTAATGTGAACCAGGCTGCCACAAGGATTCAAAAACTCGCCAACGATCTTTGACGAAGCCCTCCACCAGGACCTCGTGCATTTCCGTGCCACCAACCCCCAGGTAACTCTGCTCCAATATGTAGATGACTTGCTCCTGGCCGCTGACACTGAAGAAGAATGCAGGAAGGGGACTGAGACCTTACTAATCGAGCTTGGATCTCTCGGTTACCGCGCCTCCGCCAAAAGGCCCAGATCTGCCGGCAGCAGGTCAGTTACCTGGGGTACCAAATCAAGGACGGGAAGCGATGGCTTTCGGAGGCCAGAAAAGAGGCGGTGGCTAGAATACCAGCTCCCGAGAACCCTCGGCAAGTCAGGAGTTCCTGGGCACTGCAGGATTCTGCAGGCTCTGGATTCCGGGGTTTGCAGAGATGGCCGCCCCCTTGTACCCGCTGACAAAGGGCAGTACACCCTTCGTCTGGGGAGAAAGTGAACAAAAGGCTTTTGACAACATTAAGCGAGCCTTGTTGTCAGCTCCTGCCCTGGGACTCCCAGACGTGAACAAGCCATTCCATCTCTATGTGGCAGAAAATAATGGCATCGCCAAAGGGGTCCTCACTCAAAAGCTGGGACCATGGAACCGGCCTGTGGCCTGGACCCTGTGGCTGCCGGCTGGCCTGATTGTTTACGTACAGTGGCCGCCGTGGCAGTCCTAGTAAAAGATGCAGATAAATTGACTTTGGGACAGAACTTGATCGTCACCGCGTCCCACGCCTTAGAAAGTGTGATTCGACAACCCCCTGAGAGATGGCTGACCAACACCAGAGCGACCCACTATCAGACGTTACTCCTGAACTCTGAATGGATCAAATTCACACCGGCGACTGGGCTTAATCCTGCCACGCTGCTACCAGACCCCGGCCAAGCCGAGGTGGCGCACAATTGCCAAGAGGTGCTGGCTGACGTACACGGGACCCGCAAAGATCTATCTGACCAGCCGCTTCAGGATGCTGAGGTGACGTGGTATATGGACGGAAGCAGCTTTCTCGAAGAAGGATACGAGGTGCCAGGGCTTGTCAAATTGGCTGAACAGATAGTCCAGAATTGCAAGCCTTGGCAAGAGGTGAATGCCAGCCAGAACAAAGCGAGCCAAGGCTTAAAGGACTCCAACTGGTCCAGAGAGAGGTGTGGACCAAGCTCGCTGAAGCTTATCAACCCAGCACCCCAGGAGAGGCCCACCCATTCCAAGTGGGAGACTCAGTTTACGTCCACCGACACCGACAGCAGAACCTAGAGCCCAGGTGGAAGGGACCCTACATCGTCCTGCTCACCACCCCCACTGCCATCAAGGTCGACGGAATCTCCTCCTGGATCCACGCCTCCCACGTCAAGGCCACTCCCGGAACTGCCACCTCAATGGAAGGCGCACTGTACCTCTCACCCCTTAAAGCTCAAACTCTGCCGATCCTCGGGTTCACAGCCCTCCTCCTGATCCTCCCAACTGTGAGTGCGTCAAATCCCCACCAGCCTCAACAACTGACTTGGCAAGTAGTTTCACTGGCGGGAAGGGTCGTATGGTCTAGTACTAACATCGTCCCACCAACTGCCTGGTGGCCAGACCTGTACCCAGACCTCTGTCAACTGGCAGTAGGAGCACCTACCGAATGGGACCTTGAAGGGCATTCTGACCTTCACGAAGCTCCCCAGATATTCACCCCTGACCCTGGTGACTTTGACTTTCCGACTCCCTTGGTTGCGCCAATCAATTCCAGAAGGAGTGTGCTAAGAACTTATACTCTGTATGTATGTCCAGGGCTCCATAGGGAATGAGCCTTAAGCAACTGTGGGGATATAGATGATTTCTATTGTCAACACTGGGGTTGTGAGACTACAGGTGATGTTTACTGGGGGCTGTCTTCTAGTTGGGACCTTATTACAGTCAAGGCCAATTATACGCATCATCAAGATGCATATAAATGCAAGTCATGGTGCAATCCGGTCCATATTCAGTTTTCTGATAAGGCAAAACAGAGGCGAACTACAGAATGGATCAGGGGTTTTTCGTGGGGTCTATGGCTATATAAAAGCCGTTAATATGGCCTCCTATTCTCCATTAGATTAAAAATAGATTCTCCACCCCCCCAATCTATCGGTCCCGACCCAGTTCTTAATCCCTAGGAGCTGGCTCCTACTGAAAAAGAAAAAAATAACAGCAACAGGAGCCACAATAGCTCCACCCCAGGCAGCTCCCTACAACATATCCACCCTAATGGGGCCACTGCTCATTTTACTCCTCCTCCTCACTGTAGGGCCTTGTATTCTCAACCGGTTCATCCGAGACCGGATAAGTGCTGTGCAGGTGCTTATGCTAAGACAACAATATGCAGCACTTCCTCAGGGAGACCTAGGCTCATGATTTCAGGATTGAAATTCAAACTAAAAGAAGAGGGGAATGAGAGGAAAGGTGGATAAAAATAAAGGTTAAAGTTTCACTAGAACCTTAGGGAAACAGGCCCTCCTATTAATCTTAAGACAAACCTTTATCTCAAGAATGTGTAAGGGACTCATATCTAAGGCATGCAGCCTCCGGGGGATGTTTATCTCAAAAACCATTCCAGGAAATTATTTTCCAGAGAACGGGTTAACAGTAAAAATGCAGCTCATCCAGCCATGTCGACCTGATAACAAATAAACCTATCCCTGAAAATGTCAAGACCTGTACACCAATCAGGTCGCTCCACCCTAGCTGTACCCGTTTGTGGTTTTTGTGCTTAAAACTGCTCTGTAACAAATGTTCGGGGTTCGTTCTCCCCTGGTGGTGATCGAACCCCGGCGCACCGGCCTAATAAATCCTCTTGCGGTTTGCATTAAGTCCGCGTCCTGGAGATTATTTGGGCAACGGTTCCCTGAAAGAGGCCAAGAGGTCTAACACAACTATACAGGTATATACATAATAAAAATAAATCAATCCATACGTTTACAATTAGTGCACCTTTTGCATTTTACTCATAGGTCTGATAAACTTTCACTTAAAATTTTTAAACAAGGTGGGGAAAGTGACCCCAGGATAACAGATGAATTTTCAAACCTTTTCAACATGAAACAAAGAGCTATAGTTCATCCACCTTTAACACAAAGACAGAACGAAGACTAACGCTAAGTAGCTGGAGCAAAAACATGTAGTTGGACATGAAAAAGAAGTGATTAAAACAGGAAACATCATTAGCATTTCACTACCGCTCACTGAGTCCACAAATCCTACTATTTCAACATCAAGAAATAAGATGAAAAATAAGGATTGTCTTCCGCAGAGCCACTGAGTTCTTAGTTGAAATGACGAACTCTTTAAAAAAAAAAAAAAAAAACAGATCCTAAAATCTGTAGTTCATTTCTTTGTCTCTCCCACAAACTCAGTTCACTTCCAAAAAGTCCATCAATATTCAGGTTCAGACACAATAAACCAAGTCATCTGTTAATTTAATTCTACTTGAATGACTTTTACATAATCCCTAGGCAGAAACCTCGTCAAAATCTTTGCTCACTACAATTCCTGGGACACTGCTGACATTCAGTTGATAGTGTATATTATAATTAATATCATAATAACAGTAACACACAAAGAAAATACAAAGGTCCTGTAGCTTGCAACAACAGTGGGGCTGCAGCTAACACAGAATTTTAATTCAGCATCAACAACAGAATTAAAGATCAGAAAGCAGCAAGAATAATGGGATTCAATGAATTTGTGAAATTACTCTAAACTGTAGGAAAAACAATACTTATTAGGCAAGGTCTCCTATAGGAGACAACTAAATTAAGCAAGATAATTCCCTACTGCATGTACTTGCCTATAGTGAAGGCTGATGTCTTAGCAGAAACATGAACCCAAAACTCTTTCTGAAGATAAAAGGAATTGTGTGTGTGTGTGTGTGTGTGTGTGTGTGTGTGTGTGTGTGTACATCTATATGTGCATCTCTTTGTTTATATTTGACAATGTTCAAAAATGGTGGGTAGGGTGAGAATGGAAATACTTATGTGAGTGAAAAAGATATTTGTCTAATTAATTAAATGAATTACAACTTTAGCTTCTTAGTTTCCCTACAGGAAGAACTGCTAGTATAAGGAGGATTAACAAACACTCCCTAAAGATGCAAAGTTGTTGTCCCTCCCTGCCCCCTTTGGAGAGCAGCCAACATCTACTCTCCAGCCCTCAAACAAAGAGCACACACCTAACTTGGCCACGAAAAGAAAGGAAAGAAAAAAATAATAATAATAACTGGCCTGCACTTCAGGGGAACACCTAACAAAAAAAAGCCCCAGGGCAAGAAAGATGTTCCCCAAATCCAGGTTTTATCTGAAAGACTTTTTTTCCAATCCCTGATCAGTGATGCTAAGTGTGTCCCTGAGCAGTGACAGCATCCTGGGAGAAGTTGTTAGAAATGCAAATCCTGCCACCTCACCCACATTCATTGAATCAGAAACTCTAGGGGAGGTCATCTCTGTCTTCAACAAGCACTCTACGTGAGGCTGACACATGCTCAAGTTTAATCTGTTTTTCCTTCGTCCCACCTCCTCCAAAAAAATCCTCTTTCACTCCTCCAAAAAAATAATATCTGGCCAAGGTGTTTTGAGTAGCCTCTGTGTTTCTCTTCCTGCTCCGTTATTTTTTAGTTAATTATTCTTCATGGTGGAGTCGTATTTCCCACTGGCCGCTTTAAACAACCTTATTCAAACAGAATATACTCCCCGACTAGAGATCATTAAATATACGGAAAGTTTTGTCTACCCAAAAGGCTTGCCAGTATCTATTAAATTATATCAGGGCCACCACAAAGCACAACAGTCTTCTACAACCCAGTCTTATTCCAGAAACTTCCACCACAGCAACACCTCACCCCTAAAACACAATTCTAAATAGTACGTGAATTTGCACTTAAAACTTCTACGGAAGACTCGATGACCATGTTACTGATTTCTAGACAACAAAATGCAAAAGAAATCATTCGTGTGTGACATTTTGGGTCCAGATTTTTAAAAGGTGGTCTTTGTCCCCATCCTTCCAATGGATGCAGACCACAGGGTCCTGTAGGCGTGGAGTAGTAGTTCTCAAATTTTCCGTGTACCTGAATCACCTGGAGGGCTTTTTTTACCTTTTAAATTTTTTTCCCCACACTAATCTCTCTTCTCCGGGCTGTTGGCGCCTATTGCTCCCTCTTATTTCCGGGGCCGCCGCCTCGGCTGCTTTGCCTCAACTGGAGCGGATGTGGGTGCTGCGGCGCACGCGCCATAACGCCGGCCGCAGACGCCCAGGCAAGCCGGTTAGTCTTTGCGCTGGGCTGCTAGGTTCACACTTTAGCCTGTCCCGCTCACCCTTCTAGGACACCCAGGAGGGTTTTTTAAAATGCTAATTGCTAGACCCTACCCCAAGAGTTTCTAATTCAGCAGGACTTGGGGTGTAGCTGAATAACTGCATTTCTGTTGAGAGACTAGATAAGGCAGTATAACACCTTGGCAATATGGATAACAATTTAAAATTCCATGCGACCTTAAGAAACAATTCTATACCTTGAAGTTTATCCTACAGAAATACTCATTCTAGTATGTATAATATGCACACAAAGGTGTTTTGTGGGTTTTTTTTTTTTTTTTTGGTAACATTGCTTATAACACTAAAACTGGGAATGACATTACGTGTTCAAAAATAGATTTGTTAAATGACACCTTCAAATGATTGAATTTTATGCATCATTAAAGATACCTGACTTGTAAATATATCTATAATGTAGTATTAAATTTAAAATATGTAAAAAATATGGAGTAATCTATATACGGTCACATTTTTAGGTATACAAATGTGTTACAGGAGCCAAAAGTTCTGGATAGCATTTAGCAAATGTTTTTCCTCCCTTTCTTTTTGGCTTCCCTCTTTTCTTCCTGCTCTTGTGTTTTATTAAAATGGAGTGGTCTTTGGTGAGATATAATACAGAAAAAGACAGATAAATGGATAAAGAAGATATGGTATATATTGAGATATACAGTGAAATATTACTCATCCATAAAAAAGAATGAAGCAATGCCATTCACAGCAAAATGAACAGACCACCCCCACCATGTGCATGCACTCTTTCTCTCCCTCTCCCTCTCTTTCTCTCTTTCTCTCCCGCATGCCTATGGTACCTTGCTTATACATTTACTAGCCCTGAGCAGGAGAAAGAAGCCCTAATGTCAGTTTAAGTTTCTGAGGAGGATACATCGACCATTTAGAGTCATCCCCAAATCTGGAGTGAAATTGTTCTGAAATCTTATCACAAAAGCAATTGTTCCGTTTTCTTGGAAATGATCATTTAGCTCTGCAAACAGGTAAAATAGATTTTTTTATGATTACTTATACAAAGAGAAAAAGGAGATCACATAAAATATACTTCCCATACCCAACAGTCTCTAGTTGGATACTGACACAGCACTAGAATTTATACTGTCTACTACCATCTAATTGGGACAGCTTGAGATCTTTCAAAATGAGAAGACCTCCAGCTAGACAGTGAACAAATTACTCATTTTACATAAATGATCTCCCAAGGATTTTGACCTTAAAGTCGCAAAGATCAACATTTAGTACCTAGCTACAAGACTATATATTCCTATTTCTACACTAGATTGAAAGTTCATAGAAGGCCAGATAGAGTGTGTTTGCTTGCTTGCATGTTTGTTTGTTTTGGCAGTGCCAGGTGGCGTGCAGGATCTTGGTTCTCCATCCAGGAATGGAACCCATGCCCCCTGTAGAGGAAGCACAGAATCTTAGTTACTGGGGAGTCCCCAGATAGAGGTTTGGTTTGGTTTTGTAACTTACTATAGTACTAAGAAGAGTGTTTCCATAAACAGACCTTTGGTTCCATTGGTGAAAAGAAAATTCATCACACAGAAGCCACAGGCAACTGCTCTTCCTTGGGCTTTCTGGCCATAATTTTTAGTTTGTCCACTGATGAAGTAGAATGTTCAGTTCTGTTTACCCAGTACCTGCTTTTTGGAAGCCTAATTTATTAGGGTACCTACTGCAATACGAGAAAAAGGAAAAGACGTAAACTCAGCCAATAGATTTGGTTGTAAAAACTATATAGGAATCTTGGCTGGTGATTATGTGTTTAATTCATGACCCTTGTGATTGCTGCTCATTAGACCAAGGATAAACAAGATTCAGTTTTAGTCAGGCTCTTGCTGGCCCCCTTCAGTCCTCTTTCCTGTTTCATCTGAAAATGGTCCTGATGATGACCCAACAAACAAGTGCTCAGCCACCAAAATCACAGAAAGAGCAGCTTATTATCATCTGTTCTTATAAGTATTGAAAAAGCTATTATCAGATATTTAGTTTTTTACAATACTTCTAGGGACTTCCCTGGCTGTCCAGTGGTTAAGACCCAGCACTTCCTCTGCTGTGGGCATGGGTTCAATCCCTGGTCAGGGAATTAAGATCCTGCACACTGTGGTGTGTGGCAAATAAAAAATAACTTTTAATGAATTGAAATGTACACATTCCTGTTCATTTTGGCATGTATTTGTGCTCCATTTTTTTTCTATGAAGAAGCCTCTCCATACTTCACCCAGAGAGCATGACTCTAAAATGAAAAACTCATGACTGGGTGTGGGAGGAAAAAGACTAAAATTAAAGGGATCAACAAGCTCTAATATTAGGGATTTATTTTGAAAATGCCACTTCTAATGAGAACTAACAAGGAAATTATCTAAAAATGAATTTACTTGTTTAGCATGTTGAAATTTTGTCCTATCCTAATAGAATAAATAGCTCGCCTTTCTGTATTATTTTTGAAGATGTACAGTCAGATTCAGAAAAAAAGCAATATTCATCTACTTAATCAGGTACTGAAGAAAAATTAATATTTGGTCTAAAGAGATAAGAAACTGATCAGGACAGAGGTAGGGTGAAAATAAAGAAGCCTAGAGAGAGACTTTTGATCAGTCTCTCTGCCTTCTAAGACCCCCATTTTTCACCTAAATAGTTAACACACAAACAGAATTAGATATCACATCCTGCATTTAGAAGTGGTTCTGTGTCACCATGGTAACTGGTTTTGCTTAAACATAGCTCTGCATGTGCGTACAGTCCAAATTAGCCACAGAAAAGAGACATACACACACACACAATATTCCTGGAGCTTATATAAATCTGCCTGTATGTTACATTTTTCTGAAATGGGGTATTTGAGTTCACATTTGTAAACACTCTTTTTTAAAACTTCCCTCTCTAGACAGTGTATCTCTGATCATTTGTTTGTTATGCTCCTGGAAGCAATATTACAGATCAAATCTCAGCTGATAATCAACATGGGAAACGAATAATTTGTCTGTTCTGGCTTTTGTCAATCAGTTCTCAGTACTTGGAATAGAAATGGCGAAACTGACCCCTTTTGCTTCTTACCTTTCAAATGCTCTTTTATTTGGCTCATCCATGTGGACTGTTTTGGATCATTTTTCTGAAAGATTATCCCCAAATAGCATTCCACCCCCACTGACTCCTCCTTATGATAAACTTGCCAAGAAAACAATTTAAGCAAATTGAAAGACCTTTGAAAAGAAAGGAAGTTGCCACAACATGGTATCCAAGCCAAGAAATATCCCCAGCATTCTCCTGGTAATTTTTAGTTGAAGATTTATCTAAAAGAAAAATAATTTATGGATTGAACTCCATCGCATGACAGTGTTTAAGGTATGTGATTCTTTGTGCTTGTCAAGCCTCTATTTCTTTCTTTCTTTTCTTCTGAGAAGAGAATTAAATATGATACACTTTGGGGGAATTACATCATTGGCTGTTTTACAGTTTTTAGGACCACATTGATTTTTGTACTAAAATGGCATAATATCCTTAGTGTTAGTGAATATTTGTCTGAAGAGAGGGAAAATTAATCATGATACTTTCCCTACTAAGACCAATGAAATTATCTTTCTGCTTTTGACAGCAGGATGTATTTATAAAGTTTGTCCTCTGCCTGTAGCTATGTCTCTTCTATTCAAGGAAAAAGAGCTACCATTTAATTGAGCCCCCAAACATGTGCTGTGCACTTGATGGGAAATTTAGCATGCTGTGTCATTTAATTCTCACAGAATCTTGCAAAGCAAGTGTTTTCCACTTCAGAAAAGAAATTAATTCTCAGAGGAATTTTATGTCCTCTGTTTCAGACAGCTTACAACTTGGTAAAGCTGAGATACAATGAAGATCCCAAAACACACTTGTTCAGAGGATGCTCAGCCCATTTCTAGTGGTGTCTAAGTCCCAGCAGATAGGTGCTCATCCACATGGGACAAGGTTGCATTGAGTGTATTTTCACATTAGAACTCTCATCCTTCTGTTGGTGATCTGTGATCTGCCTGGGGAGACCACTGGGAGGCAGTTGTACTCTGGACCCAACACCAGACCTTCAAGTCATCATCATAGCTCGCTTTGAGCTGGGGTTTCCATCTCTACCAGGAAGTGAATTTATAACACTTACTTTCTTATCCAAATCAAGACTAGATTGCACTTAAATATTTCCTGGAAACTGTCTAATGACATGCAGAGTGCCCTGGCTTTCATACTTGATGAGAAGAAAGAAGAGAGTGGTTCAGTGGAAGTGTCTTAGAGCAAATCAGCAACAGCAGTGCCTAGGGAAATAGAGGCACCAAGACAAGCCAGGCCCTGAGCTCCCTGGTACAGCAGATGGGAGTGGGGAAGAAGCTGTCATTAGCCATTCCTGGATGGCAGGACCACCACATGAATGCGCTAGGAGAGATGTAGATCCATAGTCTGTTTCCCACTGACAAAGAAGCAATAACCTCCTTTCATGAAACTGATGTAGCAGAGATGTGGTAGGGAGGGAGATTCAGGGTCCTTGAATGCCAGAGCTGGAGAAGATATTCAAGAAAGTTTCATCCAGTTGTTGTCATGCTGTGTCTTGTAGAACTTTTAAGCAGGTGCCCCAAAGGCGATGAAGGAGGTGGACCAGCAGAGATTCCCAGGCGAGGCTTCTGGTTCTCATCCCAACTCTATTTTTCAACCACAGCATTTCCATTTTTATCAGTTTACATTTTGGAGTTTCTGCACAAGATTTTATTTTTATAAAGAGACCTACAGTTTTCAAAAGTTCAAAACTGCTTTAAACATGGAGAAACTGAGACTTAAGAGGCAATCTTTTATATCTCCGTCTTCAGCAACAAGCAAATTGTTGGAACATATTCCTTTCAATAATACAAGTATTTATACCTATGATGTTTTACAGTATCACGTTCCAGCTTTGAAAACCTGCTCAGAGGAATGGACATCAGAGGAGACAACTATCAAAGCGGTAGCCCACAATCTGTTCCCTAGTCCCATCAGTGTTCAGCTTTCACGTGCCTTGAGACAAATCAATGACAAAAGCCTGGCTTTATTTCCTCTTTCAGATGAAAACTGCAACATCTGCCTCCTTCATCGGAAACAGATTCAAAGGGCAGAGTCAGCTGAGTGCTCTGTGAATAAAGGGGCAAGGGATTGGGGCTCACAGAAACAAAACTATATAAGTTACAGAGAGTAATTCTTTATACTATTAACTCAAAGTAAGTGAGTGTTAGTCCTTCAGTGATGTCTGACTCTTTACAACCCCCTTGGGCTGTTGCCCACCAGGCTCCTCTGTCCATGGGATTCTCCAAGCAAGAATACTGGAGTGGGTTGCCATTCCATTCTCCAGGGGATCTTCCCAACCCAGGGACTGAACGCTGATCTCTTGCATTGCAGGCAGATTCTTTACCATCCAGGGAAGCCCATTAACTCAAAGCAGGAAGCCTTAATTCAGCCTGGGGGTTGAAAAGATATTTGACTGAGGCTTTAACCAAACCTGTGATTCTTTATATGAACAGGGAATAAAGATAACCTCTCTTTTGCAAATTGAGATGCAACGTTTTCCTAAAAACATTCTGTAGAATTTGGAATGACAGAATAGTTTGGAAGAAAGAGCACTAGATTTGGACCCAAACATTCCTGAGTGTAAATCCAGCTCTGCTCATCCCTAGTATTATGCCCTTGACCACACTGTTCATCCATCATGGGCCTCATGTTCCTCTTTGTAAATGTCAGCAGGACTAGCGTGAGGACTAGAGAAATGTGTGGAATGCATCTAGCATGAGGCTAGCATTATTATTACTATTATTATTATGATTGTACAGTGTTGTTTCCATTGTGATTGGACTTGAAAATGGAGACTCAGAGTGAGCTGACTGGAGTGATTTTTCCACAATAGGGATACTATTCTACTCCTACAACCAGTTTCATCTCACAGGAAAACTCTCACTATGTGGATCTCTAGAGTGCTATGGGCAGAATTCTGAAGCTTCTCAGTGGGAAAGACATATCACAAGTATAGGAATGCAGATACAACTAGAGTAGCAGCACAGATGTCAGGTTAGACCGCCTCTGCTCTAGGCCAGGGAGGTAGGAAAAGAAAACTCAGGCCTTGAGTCCCAACTTTGTGCCCAATGTCTTTGCCATCACAGATGGGGGAGAGTGGAGAAATATACAGTCCCCTTCTTTCCCTGCACATGTTTTACTGGACACAGAACTGGCTGTTTGCAGAGTCTCAGTAGCTCATGGGATGAACTGCAGAAGGTGTCAGTTGGGAGGAAGAAAGAGCAGCAGAGAAAGTTCAGGGAAAGGTTGGGGGAGGAACACTGGGGGCTGGATATATTCTGTGTGTCTTGACACATGCCTCCTGCCATCCCTTCCGCTTAGTCAGCTGTGAAGATTTCATTTCACAGGTGAAGGGTTTTTTTGGTGCCCTTGAGAACTCCTGGAATAACCAAAGTGTTGGGACAAAAGTCGATTTGGAATTAAGCTATCCAGAAGAACAGGAGGGGCTCACTTTTCTCAAGGAATCCCAGAGGTCTGGAGTCAGTGGGTTTAGGGCAGCAAGAAGCCACAAGGTTCCGATGCTCAAGAAATACTGCTCTGTCATGGAAGCCAGTTACAAGGCAGGCTCTTACAGAAAGAAGGATGGAAAGGGACATGGTTTGGAAAACTTCCCTGAAGTGATCGGGGTCATGAGAGCATGGAATTAGAGGTTTTGCACACTTTGAGGTTTTTCTAGAGCAATGGGCAAAATACAGAAAAAGAGACCTAGTGTGGATGCAATTTTTTTCTGTTGAGAATTTTGAAAAAAAAAAAAAAAGCAGCTTTGTTGCCCCCTCCCTCATGTTTGAAATCTATCGAGCTAGTCATCCGTTTCTCGTGGGGGAAAATTAGAGTTTTCACAGGGGCCGTACTGAGAGCGTGAGTTGGCATGGGCTGGCAGTGTGGCCCACATGGACTGATGGTAGGTACAGTTGGTCCTCTTGCTCAAAATGTGTCAGCCAGGCCCTCAGGTTCTTCCAGGACGGGCTGCTAATGGAGTCTTTGATGGTTCTGTTCTAAAGCTTCACTTCCTAGGTGTTGCCTTTTCAACAATAATTGTTTGCTAAAGATGATGTTTTTCTTTTGCAAGTAAGTGGCCTAAGATGAGTATGTGAAACCACCCATTTGAATGAGCGCATCAATTTAGTATCTCGAAGTAAACAAGGTTAATGAATTGATGCATTCTGTGTAGTCCCTGAATGTAATTAAATTCAAACATTACCCAGGAGGGAGTCGTGTCGCTGACCGCTTTCCACAAGGACAGCACCAGGGAAAATAGCAGCCTACAGGCTAATTATTAAATCTTACCTCTTCACTGAGAGAAAGAATGGATGGGCCATTTTAAATCATGTTGAAAGCTCAGGGCTGCTTTGCACTTCTGTCATAAATACTCACCCAGCGCTCCTATTTTGCCGCGTTCTTTAGAGTTAGGGTTCGTTTGTCCATGAAACCACACAGAGGAAACCTATTTTCTCTGTAGCTGTGTTTCTCCAGGCTACATTATTGTGTCTTGAGATTTTTAAAAATTTTATAAACAACATTTTTCTTATCCTGGGCTCCTGAGTCAGTTGTGAAATCTCCATTCCCTTTCCCATCTCTCAATCTTTGGAGTCCCCAGTAAATGTCTAGTCAGTGTGTCATAAACATTTTTAGGTATCAGACAGAATCCACCACTCTTCTACTCTTTCACTCTGCTTTTAGATTCCTATCTACATATCAGCTACCAAGGCTATTACAATCTTGAAGGGCCCATGAAGAGGACTCACCGCTGGCCTGGGAGCTATCTGCAGGTGTCATACCCGAGTCATGCTGCACCGGCAGTGCTAGGAGTGGAAGCCTTGTGCCCTCTCATCCTCTAAGACCAGGGGTCTCAGATTTAGCAAATAAAATTACAGATAAGCAACCAAGAAATGCTTATGCTTCATGTAAAGGTGAAGGTGAAGTAGCTCAGTCGTGTCCGACTCTTTGCGACCCTGTGGACTTAACCTAGTAGGCTTCTCCGTCCATGGGATTCTCCAGGCAAGAATACTGGAGTGGATTGCCATTTCCTTCTCCAGGGGATCTTCCCAACCCAGGGATCGAACCCGGGTCTCCCACACTGGAGGCAGACGCTTTAACCTCTGAGCCACCAGGGAAGCCCGCTTCATGTAAGTACATCCTAAATATTTCATGCATATACTTATAAAAAGAATAATTTGTTGTTTATCTGAAATGCAAATTTAACTGAGTGTTCTGTATTATATCTGGCAACCCTATCTAGGAGACGTAAACTGCCTCATCCTCACAACAGTACTGTAAACTGGTTATTATTATTGCTGCTGTTGCTAGTGTCCCCATTGTATGAAGAGGAAACTGAAGCTTAGCAAGGTTTTCTAATTAGTTTAATGTCACGCTGTTAGTATGGGGCTTCCCCGGTGGCTCAGTGGTAAAGAATCCGCCTGCCATTGCAGGAAGCACGTGTTCGATCCCTGCATCGGGAAGAGCCCCTGGAGAAGGAAATGGCAACCCACTCCAGTATTCCTGCCTGGGAAATCCAGTGGACAGAGGCGCCTGGCGCATTACAGTCCATGGGGTTGCAAAGAGTAGGACACGACTGAAGAGACTCAGCTTGCATGTATGTACTCCGTGAGTGCCAGGGGCGTCCGATTTCAGCTGCACATTCTTAAATACTGTTTCCGATGTTCAGTCCTTCTGTACTGCTGCATTTATCATGTCTCTGCTGTATGTAGTTCCATCCACATTGTCCAGCATATGTATATAAGTGGAATTTTCAATTAAGAGTGTCAAACCTCGGTGTGTCAATCCAAAAGTTATCTATATTTACTGTAGATTGCATGTCTAAGTGAGGAGGGCTTTAACTGCCAGGGGAACCAGCTTACCTGAGTATCAAAAATGTAATAAGACCTTTTTTTTTTTTAATATGCACCCATTTTGGAACCTCTATCCCTTACCTCTGTGGTCAATGTGCCGCAAGTTCTACAGCCCAATACCATACTCTTCACACACCATCTCACTTGACTAGGAAATTGCCTAACCAAGAAAGCACCTCAACTGTTATTTCTGTCTATCTCTTGGCTGCCTGCTCTTTCTTCCCATTTGTTGCATGCTATCCAAAGATGGTCCTGCTACTAATAACAGAATTTTCTACCTATCCTTTTCAATAACTAATGGACAGAGCTTGTCCTGACCAGCTACTTGTTGTAAGCTTTTTTAATTAATTTTTATTGGAGTATAATTACTTTACCAGCTGAGCCACAAGGGAAGCAAAGCAATGTTGTGTTAGTTTCTGCTGTGCAACAAAATAAATCAGTATAGGCACATCTATATCCCCTCTTTTTTGGATTTCCTTCCCGTTTTTAGGTCACCACAGAGCCTTGTGGTTAATGGTCTTTTTGAATGAACCTAGAAAAGCAATGCTTCACACTAAAAGAGTATTAAAATAATGTCACTCTTTTGAAGTCATCCACTTAGATAAGTTTATATGCCCTCGATGAGCAGGGACCCACTTCTTTTCATATGGTTGCATTCTGAGATACACGCAGACATTAGACCAGCAATGGAACCTCTTCTAAGAAGGCTGGAGCAGAAAAGTCCCCTCTCTGTACCTCTGCTGTATTGACCCAGTTTTTGTTATTCTGAGTTCCTTTGATTAAATCTTCTTTGAAAACCAGTGGTGTGCTGCCCTGTGTTGCTGTTGTTAAGTTACTGAGTTACGTGCAACTCTTTCATGACCTCATGGACTGTATTCTGCCAGGCTCCCCTGCCTGTGGGATTTTCCAGGCAGGAATACTGGAGTGGGTTGCCATTTCCTTCTTCAGGGGTCTTCTCAGCCCAGGGAGTGAACCCGCACCCCCTGCACTGGCAGGCAGATTCTTTACCTCTGAGCCACCAGGGGAGCCCCTGCTCTGTGTTAATACAAAATATATCTATTTAGCAACTACAGGCTGAAAGAAACTTGCAGTGCCTTAAGTGCTTCAAAATATAATCTGCACGAGTTATTTTAAATGGGGCCTTGGGCTCTGGAAAGACTCCTCCTCCTGCAAGGAATCCCCATTTGTAGAGAGCAACTATCTTAAACAGATCATCTGCCTAAATAGAGCTCGACTTGGGACATAACTTTTCTTTCCAACAAAGAACCTTATGTTCCCAGATGGCAGGAGCTTATCATATTTTTGTTCCAAAATATATTAGAACAGCGTTGCGAATTAGCTCCTAGTCACTTCCTGGAGCACTGAGTTGAGGAGATCACTTAGATTACATTTGGGCTCTGGAAACAGTTTGATGATGGATCAGCCATGTTTCCCATGGTTCCATATTTGGCAAGAAAGACACACACAACTTGTATTTAATATGTCTGTATTAGAAGCATAAACTGATCGCTTGAGACTGAGAATCAGCTTTGGGTTCCTGGGATGAGAGAGCTGTATTTATACCTAGCAAAGGCAGCTTCAAACTAATTGACTAGGACACTTGCTAAGCAGAGGAGCACGGCTGCTTGTCCCTATTAACTTCCTATCTCCATCCAGACGGACTCGTTAAGCACTTAATTGTGCATGTATTGGCTCAGAGTTGTGAAAGAACCACAGCAATCTTCAAACGGCATACAGTCTTAGCTTATGTATATGTATATGTATATGCTCAGTAGGTCAGTTGTGTTTGACTCTCTGCGACCCTGTGGACTGCAGCCTGCCAGGCTCCTCTGTCCATGGGATTCTCCAGGCAAGAATACCTGAGTGGGTTGCCATTTCCTACTCCAGGGGAACTCCCTGACCCAGGGATTGAGCCTGTGTCTCCTGTGTCTTTTGCATTGGCAGGCAGACTCTTTACCAGTAGCACCACTGGGTATTAAAGCCTGTGGGGGCCCAATGTCTTATCTCTTCCATATCATGTTTTATCACAAGAGACTCATCTTTAAATTGCTTGAACCACCATCCCAAATTTATAAGGTTCTTAGCAGAATATTCTTTAATTTTATTTATCACTTTATTTTTGCCTGGGAATCAGACACTTTTCCAGGGGCCAGTCCAAGATAGATTCAGCTGATACCCAGCAAATCAAACTTAGATCACCACCACCATCCAGTGATAAGTTCTTTCTAATTTTTTTTAAAACAATTCCAAGCTCTTGCCTAAGAATTTGTTCCCCTCAGAATGAATTTTTCTCAGAAGCTCCTCTGTCCTCATGAACAGGTTTCTCATGAATTGTTCATTCAGGTGTTACTACCATTTAGACCTGTACTGGGATCCTGGGCCAGAATTTCCATAATCAACTGGGTGAGGCTCAGAATGCATAATCAGTTGGCTATCTGTTAGTCCCATAGTCATCTAGAAAATAGTAGCATTATTATATTAGCCAGGTGACTTCCAAGCAACCTCCCTTTTTGTTGTTGTTTTGTTTTGTTTTATGGCCAGGATCTTGGTTCCCTGGCCAGGGATTAAACCAGAACCACAGCAGTAAAAGCCTGGAATCCTAACCACTAGGCCACCAGGGAACTCACCCAAGCACTTTCTTTAACATCCTTGAAGAGACCTAGAAATGGGCTTGGGTAATTTCTAGTTCATATGACTCCATGGATAAGACGATGCCAGCACTTTTTCAGTGTTGTGTAGGATGAAGAAAATACTGTCTACTCTTGACTGACTCTTCGGGATCTAATGACACCAGGGTCTCAGAAAGCAACCTAGCCTAATAATAGGTGCCCTTCCTCCCCTTTGATGCTGCCAAAGGCAGGCTCAGTATTTCTGAGTTGGGCGTATCCTGTACGCACTGGGAGAGAGAGTGGGTTCAGGTTGAATGGCATCTCAAACCTTACCAAGCCCCGTTTTCAACCCAAATCTGTGCTGGCCCAGAAGAACAAAAAAAGTACCATTGAGACTAGAGGCAGGTTAAGTAAGTCATCAGTTCTGTGAATCCTGTTTGTAGTAAATATCTTGTGAGTAGACCCCAAGCCAGGTCAACAGCCCTGGATTTTGTGCAGTATTGCTTCACCACTTCAGAAACCAAAGACAGACGAAGTGAAAAATTAGGTAATATTAGAAAAACCTTGTATTTCTACATTTCCAGTGCTTATATCAGAGTCCTTCAGAGTGACAGAAGAAGTCTGAATTTAAAGTACTATTTGTAACGTTACGCTTTGTTAAGCGCTATTGTGGTACAAAGCAAAACCAACTCAGGACAAAAATCCTGGGCCAGCGTTCCACTCTGCTACATACTGAGTTCTCTGAGCTTCAGTGTCTCTACCTACAAAACATTAAAATAGAGCCTGCTGTACATACTTTAAGAGATATCTTTAAGTAACTTTCGTGTATCAGCGTTTCATACATTGTAGTTTTTGGAGTTTTGTTTGGATTTCTGGTTGGGGTGGGTCTTCACTGCTGCACATGGGCTCTCTCTAACTGTGGCAAGTAGGGGGTACTCTCCAGTTGTGATGCACAGGCTCCTCATTGTAGTGGCTTCTCTTGCTGCAGAGCACAGGCTCTTGGCACGCAGGCTTCAGTAGTTGCCACACGTGGACTCAGCAGTTGTGGCTCATGGACTCCAAAGCACTTGCTCAGTAGTTGTGGCCCATGGGCTTTGTTGCCCCATGGCATGTGGAATCTTCCAGACCAGAGATTGAACCCGTGTCCCTTGCAATGCAAGGCATATTCTTAACCACTATACCACCAGGCAGCCCATGTAGCTTTCTAAAAATATAAAGGAGTATGATACACATCATATATCATATAAATCATAACATATCTTTATGATATATAACATTTTTAATGTTTATTTCAAATAAGTGACAACTTTTAAATAGTGCAAACCATTTCCAAATTTGTTATCATCAGATGACCCTCCAGCGAGAGGCACTGTCTTCCGCTGACTTCAGCAGACAAAAACGGCTTGCTTTCTGCTTCTTAGGATGATTCAGTTAAAATATGTGCACGATATCAGGTCATTCCAAAGTGAGATCCATTGAGTTCAAATCTAGAAAACCAAAACCTAAACTACAAAACAAAGGAAAATAAGTTAAATTCATAGAATGAGAAAATAATATTTTCCTTAACCATAGGTTATCATGAAACCAAGAATTGAAATAGGAGAAAGGTTCTCAAAAAAATCACATTCCAACAAAGTAAGGATGCTCAACTAACTGTGACTGTCTGCAATAGCTGTATTATTTCATGCTATGTATTTCATTAGTAATAATATGTTCTAAGAAATGACACAATATAAACAATTCCAATCCTGAGTGTCTTTCCTAAATAACATAAGCTGTAGCATCCCCCTGCAACCTCACCTTTTGTTTGCTTTAGGCAGATGTTTGTCACCTGTATAATGAAGCAAATTTATTAATACAATTTACATCTTAAGCTACCCATTCTAAGAAGGTAACACCACAAATTAAGGGAGGGAGGGTTTCAAACATGCTGCTGCTGCTGCTGCTGCTAAGTCGCTTCAGTCGTTTCCGACTCTGTGCAACCCCGTGGACGGCAGCCCACCAGGCTCCCCCGTCCCTGGGATTCTCCAGGCAAAAACACTGGAGTGGGTTGCCATTTCCTTCTCCAGTACGTGAAAGTGAAAAGTGAAAGTGAAGTCGCTCAGTCGTGTCCGACTCTTAGCGGGAGTTCTCATTTTCTTTCTAAAGAAATGAAAGGCCATCCATGGGATGTGATTTGCAGTAGCTTTAAGAGGATTTCATTGGAAATAGTGTGTAAAGGAGACTGAAGGAGAAGGTGGAGACAGTTAATTATTGCAAAGTAACATATTGATGGGATAGAAAGTCAATAAACAAAAAAGATTATTACAATGGTCCAAAGTGAAAGAAAGTGAAAGTTGCTCTGTCGTGTCCGACTCTTTGTGACTCAATGAATTATACAGTTCAAATACTAAAGTGGTTAGCCTTTCCCTTTTCCAGGGGATCTTCCCAACCCAGGAACTGAACCAGGGTCTCCTGCATTGCAGGCAGATTCTTTACCAACTGAGCTATCAGGGAAGCCTACAATGGTTGAAGGCTCATCTATTCATTTGTCAAATATTTTGAGTTCTTGAAATGTGCCAGTTATGAGCTAGACACATAATGTTGAGCAAAAACTAGCAGTTCAGTGCAGTTCAGTTGCTCAGTCATGTCCAGCTCTTTGTGACCCCACGGACTGCAGCATGCCGGGCTTCCCTGTCCATCACCAACTCCAGGGGCTTACTCAAACTCATGTCCATTGAGTCAGTGATGCCATCCAACCACTTCATCCTTTTTATCCCCTTCTCCTCCTACCTTCAATCATTGCCAGCATCAAGGGCTTTTCAAAGGAGTCAGTTCCTCACATCAAGTAGCCAAAGTATTGGAGTTTCAGCTTCAGCATCAGTCCTTCCAATGAATATTCAGGACTGATTTCCTTTAGGATGGACTGGATGGAAATCCTTGCTGTCTAAAGGACTCTCAAGAGTCTTCTCCAACACCACAGTTCAAAAGCATCAATTCTTTGGCATTCAGCTTTTATTATAGTCCAACTCTCATATTCATACATGGCTACTGGAAAAACCAAAGATTTGACCAGATGGACCTTTGTTGGCAAAGTAATGTCTCTGCTTTTAATATGCTATCTAGGTTGGTCATAAACTTTTCTTCCAAGGAGCAAGCATTTTTAATTTCATGGCTGCACTCACCATCTGCAGTGATTTTAGAGCCCCCCAAAATAAAGTCTGTCACTATTTTCATTGTTTCCCCATCTATTTCCCATGAAGTGATGGGACCAGATGCCATGATCTTCGTTTTCTGAATGTTGAGCTTTAAGCCAACTTTTTCACTCTCCTCTTTCATTTTCATCAAGAGACTCTTTAGTTCTTCTTCACTTTCTGCCATAAGGGTAGTGTCATATGCATATCTGATGTTACTGATATTTCTCCCAGCAGTCTTGATTCCACCTTGTGCTTCATCCAGTCTAGCATTTCTCATGATGTACTCTGCTAGAAGTTAAATAAGCAGGGTGACAATATACAGCCTTGATGTGCTCCTTTCCCAATGTGGAACCAGTCTGTTGTTCCATGTCCAGTTCTAACTGTTGCTTCTTGAGTTGCATACAGATTCCTTAGGAGGCAGGTAAGGTGGTCTGGTATTCCCAACTCTTTAAGAATTTTCTACAGTTTGTTGTGATCCATACAGTCAAAGGCTTTGACATAGCAGGGTGATGGTCAAATAATCAGATATATAATTCAGTGTATAGTAATAGATATAGATGAGTTCTATAAATGTGAGGGGAAAATGTTTTTAGAAACTCATAGAGAAATAGTTATGATAAGACTTATGAATCAAGCAAAGCATCTCTGATAAAGTGACATCCAAGCCAAAATAAAAGTGGTTGAAGAAATTAAATAGGTAAAATGGCAGGGAATGAGTATAGAAAAGAGATTGAAAAAACTATTTCAATAGTGCAAACATCATGTTGTAAGGGGCCTGTGGCAACAGCAAGTGATTAAAATAAGAAAGTATAGCTAGCTTAGGAAATGAAAGGACAGCAAACAGATAATGCACATGAAACTTCAGGTGGTGGTGAAGTATTTGGAAGAACAATAAAGAATAAGAGGAAGAAAAAGCGACCAGACAATAAGGTAACAATTGAGCTGAGCCCTGACAGGTGGAGACCTGTAGATAGCTGTGCACAGAGCTTTCCAAGCAAAAGAATTAACTAGTTACCTGAAATGAGAGCCTGCTGGGATATGCCAGGAAAAGGAAAGATATCACTGTAGCTGCTATGGAGTGAGGAAGAGGGCAGGACACTGGAAATGAGGCCCGAGAAATAGTAGAGGACATAGAATACTTTTCTGTGTGTAACTGAAAAGTATAGGAAGACTCTTTCAGAAGAATTTCATAATCTGGCTTATATATTTAAAATGCTGTTTGGTGAGGAACCTACTGTGAGGGCAGAAGTGGATACAGTCACTGGCTTACGTAGAGGGAGAGGTTAAGGATGACTCCTAAGCATCTGACCCATCACCTGGGAAGCAGAGGTACTCCTGCAGATCAGCAATACTGGAAGAGGATCAAACTTCCTGAACAGATAACAGAGGAATCTCTGAAGGGGAGGAGAGCATGAGATGAATTGTGGACATTTGAAGGTGTTTTGTGACATTCAAATAGAGATGCAACTTTGGGAGTCAAAAGTGAACAGAGTTGGACATGTGTTTGAGCAAGCTCCAGGAGTTGGTGATGGACAGGAAAGCTTGGTGTGCTGCAGTCCATAGAATCACAAAGAGTCATACATGGCTGAGCAACAGAACTGCGTGAACAGAGCATAATTGAAAATGTGTGTGTAGAATAGACTGCTTAAGGAGAAGCCACTGAGAAGACAGAGGGCCTAAGACCAGTCCGGAACAATACCAACATTCAGTGGTGGAAGAGAGGCAGATATAATCAGGGTAACAGGAATAAAACACATAGATGTAGGAAGAGAAGGAGGAAAACCCAAAGCTGTAGCAACTTTTATCAAGTACTTTTTATATTTCAGGCACAGATCTTCATGCCTTGCATGTATTAATCTTCACAACAACTCTATCAGAATTTTTTTTTCCTCCACAGTTCTTATTTCAATAACTTGACTAGGGTTTAAATTTTCATTACCAGCTCTGTATCAATTTACCTCAGTCATCTCTGATTCAAGTTGTTCTTTATTTCAGGAAATGCCTGCATTATTCATATTTTAGGTATTTTTGCTGTTTTCCATATGTGCTGAGCTCCTCTATTCTCTATCTTCTGTCCCCCTTTATCATCTACATCTATTTCTTTTCTGAGATTACTGTTGTATCTTTGTGGGGTTTTTCACTTTCAATTTGTACAATTAATGTCTTTAAGCCTACTGCAGATCTTCCCACCTACAGTTGCTTTTATTCTAATCACTTAAATATGGCTTTCGTTGCTGTGACTTCTTTTCTCCTCAGTTTTCTTCTTGAAATTTTTCCTCCTTGAAGCATGCTCTTCTCTTGAGTCTACGTTATTACTCACTGTTTATTTTTTTCTTGCTGCATCATTATTCCTGCTCAGAGTTCTTTCCTAGCTCTTCTCTTTCCCCTGAGCCTTAAATCTTACCCATTCAGTCTTCTGGATTTTATTTTCTCTTCCTATTATTCTTTCCTTCACCTCCATTGACTCAAAGAACATCTACACTCCTGTGATGTCCAGACCTAAACTTCCAGTTCAGCCCTCTTTCCCAAGGACTTACCTTCATCCTTTTAACAAATCCATTTCAGTGTCCACTAGCTCCACAAACCCAGGAAGTTTAAAACACAGTTCTAGATTATTCTCTCTGAAATCTGTTTTTTTTTCTCTCATATTTCTTAGTTCTATAAATGGCACCTCTTTCCACCCAGCTGGCTCAAACCAAAAACTTTATATTTATTACAGGTGCCCACTCAAATCCAGTGCACCGTTTGGAGGGCTTGGGTTTGTCTCTTGCGATCATGAGAAAAGTCACCCTGAATGTCAGCTGCTCCAGGTCTCATTTCCTAGGCAAATTCTTTGCTCTTTCAAAAGGTAACACCAGTTTGCTTGGGATGAATAACAAATTGCTTGGGGGAAGGAAAAAAATCATCTAATTAGTGAGCGAAGACGTCTTTAACCTTGGGACAATTGAGAATTTTTTTAAGGTTAGAAATGAGAAAAGTAAATTAATTCCATAGAATTAATACTTTGGCATTAAACCAACAAATAACCTTCGTATATTTTTTATTTTATACATTTGTCACATTTCAGATAATTTGGCATATTAGAAATTATGAGTACAACTTAAAATTGTTGTTGTTGTTGTTTAGTCGCTCAATAAGTGTTTGACTCTATGCGACCCCATGGACTGTAGCATGCCAGTCTTGCCTGTCCTTCACCATCTCCCAGAGCTTGCTCAGACTCATGTCCTTTGGGTCAGTGATACCATCCAACTATCTCATCCTCTGTCATCCCCATCTCCTCCTGCCTTCAGTCTTTCCCATCATGTAATCTTTCCCAGCACCAGGGTCTTTTCTAATGAGTCAGCTCTTCACATCAGGTAGCCAAAATATTGGAGCTTCAGCTTCATCATGAGTCCTTCCAGTGAATATTCAGGACTGATTTCCTTTAGGATTGATTGGTTTGATCTCCTTGCAGTCCAGGGGATTCTAATTTATGTTTGTGATTTTAAAGTGAATAGTATAAAAATATTTTACCACAACTTATGATACACTGTATTTATGAGTCTACAATATTAGAATTTTAATAAACAACTTCTCAAGGACTTTGTAAGTTTTAGTTAGTCATATAATTGAAATTGTTAAAAGAATTAAATATGGAAATTAAATTTAAAACATTAAAGACTTAAAAATTCTTGCTTTAATTTATCAGATTTTGAATAGAAAAAAATGAAATTTTAATTTTAAATAAAGGTTAGTATTTTCAATCCTATTAATTTAAAGAGGACACCAAAAATAAATATATAAACCCTTGGGCAATAATGATTACCTGCCACAAAGTAATTTGCAACAAATATCTACTGACTGAAACAATGAGACCAGATCAATCTTAAGTGTATAATCCCTGGAGTTAGAAGAACACAATAGACCATTTATTGAAAACAGGACAAAGCTTTTGGGGAGTATCAAGGATCTGATGTACTTTATATTTTATTTATATTTTTGAAAGATTTCTACATTTAATAGAACTCATGACTTCCATTAGTAGTTCTTTTGAAAACTGTCTCACAAACAGTTTAATCTCTATTTGAAAAATTAAATCACTTTTATAAGCATGTTTTTTAAACAGTATGAGTCAGTTTTATAACAAATCAGTATATTATGAATTGACAACTGTAGTACGGAAAATTTGGAAAACTAAGGCCAAAGAATCACCCACAGTTTGATGTACTTTTTAACGTGTGTGTTGAACTGTCAGCTATATCTGACTCTTCAGAGACCCCAGGGACTATAGCCCACCAGTCTCCTTTGCCCATGGGACTCTCCAGGCAAGAATACTGGAGTGGGCTGCTAAGCCCTCCCTCAGGGAATCTTCCAGACCCACAATTGAGTGTGTCTCAGCACTCCTGCATTGCACGCTTGCATTGCAGGTGGATTCTTGCCACTGAGCCACTGGGGAGGCCTTTATTAACCTTAACAACAACCATCATTCATATTGCTAATTACTACCTGATATTGCTAATTACTACCTGAACTGCGTGGCTCAGATTGTAAAGCGTCTGCCTGCAATGCAGGAGACCCAGGTTTGATCCCTGGGTTGGGAAGATCCCCTGGAGAAGGAAATGGCAACCCACTCCAGTGTCCTTGCCTGGAGAATCCCATGGAGAGAGGAGCCTGGTGGGCTACAGTCCATAGGGTTGCAGAGAGTCAGACGCGACTGAGCTCTTCACTCACTCACTCACCTGATATCGCTAAAGCCAGGGCATCCACCAGTCCCTCCTCTCCTTCCCATATGCTTGCTAGACTTCCTGCCTCTAAGAAGGCAAATGGGTAAAACGCTATAGCAGTCATACACCTGCTCTAAGCACACTGCTCAACCACCTGGATACCTCAACCCATGAGCCAACACTCAGATCGCATTTCTCTGCAGCAAAGAGAGAAACTGTGGCCTGCTTAATAAATGCTAGACTCCAGAAACCTTTTTTAAAACCTTAATTTCCACTTTAGCAACCAATTCAAATTACCATATTGTTGATTTGATCAACTGCCAGAAAAATTTAACATTTAAGCTTGATGTAATTTCAAATTAGACCATGCTACCATTATTCAGAAAATCTTACAGAAGAAATCTTTGACTTTTGTCCAATTCAATTTAAAAATAGACACGGCTACACCTAAAATTGTAGCCTTGAACGTGACATGGCCTGTAGTCAGATGCTCATCTTGTGCCATTTTACAGGAATCTACCCAAAACCCAACCATTGGATCCAAGTCCCTCACTCATACCAATTTTAAACACTGGAAATGTTTGAAAGGTAAAAATACCAAAATCTTCTGCAAGCCAGACCTGACTCTTTTCCTTCAGTAATTTGTGTTTCTATGTGTAAACTTTGTAGATGCATCTGTTTTGTGTTACATAAATACACCAGAAACGTATTTTGTAGCAGAAAAATTTATGCATTCCATATTCTCACAGCTTGAAAGTAGCCAAATTTATTCTCCTGAATAAATTCTCTGGGTATGGAATCAAAAGAACAACTCCAAAGCAATATTTTGAGTTTTTTGCCAGCAGCAGAGAAAAAAAGGGTACACAAAAATGGAAGCATGTATATAAGACATATATCCAAGTATCTGCTATCTATGCTGGGAAAAGGAACATACTATCAATAATTCCAAATGGTGTGGCCATTCAAAACTTCTTTATTGTTGGCTTGAAATACATTTTCATGCAAAGATTTCTATTTGAATATGGGTGTGTTTAATAATCTTGTATTCAAATCAAAGCAAATAAGGGAGTCAAGAGGGTACTGGTTGAGATCATTTAGAAGAAAGGATTTTATGTAGCATTTATATGAGTCCTGGAAGGTTCTCACATTGAGATCGCATGGACATTGAAACTGTCACTTCCCAGAGCTGCTGGCAAAAAGGAGGAATGAATCTCTATGCCAGCACCTTCCTTTGCCTCCTAACATAGGAAAATGTGTGTGTGGTGTGAAACCCCATCATCCATACTCTATTTTTGCATGCTACTGCAGACAACTGCAGCAGAAAAAGAATTCTAATCAAGATTCAAGAATTGGGAACTTCCCTAGTGGTCAGTGGTTGAGAATCCACTTTTCAATGCAGGGGACACAGGTTCAATCCCTGGTCAAGAAACTAAGATCCCACATACCAGCTAAGCATCTAAGCCCGAGGACAACAACTACTGAGCCCTCAAGCCACAGTGAAAAATCTCATCCCACAAGATGCAACTAAGACCTGACTCAGCCAAATACATGAAAAAAAAAAAAAGATTCAAGAACAGGGACAGGTAGGTAGTGGGTGTGAGAGATGAACCCTTAGAATGCAGAGCAGAAATGGCTGAATAAGTCCTTGATGTAGAATTTCAGAGATAAGCAATCCCTAACAATATCCCAACTCAAATCCATAATCCTAGCCATTAACTAGTTTCCACTTGTGTTTCATACTGCTGGGTGCTCTCTCTTGGCTCCAACCACGTGACCATATACACTCTTATCTGTAACAGAGAGTCAACTTTGCCCACCCCTACCCCTGTCTCTATGGATGTATATCATTGACATGATATGATATACCTACATCAGAGGAAGTTGTTCCTCTGGATGGAAAGTTGTTCCATTTCCTGATTTTGTCTTTTAGAGGGCGTTTTTAGAGGGCCTGATTCAAGTTAATAATTAATTTTGAGCTACTAAAGTTTTACATCCTGACTAAGGGAAGTAGTTTCAAAGATTTTCTCTTGTGTAACAAGTAGACAAAATCTTAAAGTGTCAGTGAAGAAGGAAAAAATACAAGCAACATCAATAAAGACATTTATTATCAATGAATATTGAATATTGAATATTATCAATATTTCCATTTCTTGTGAAAAGAAGGTAAGGGCTATACATTTGAAAGCAAGGTCTTCCAAGAGTTGACTAAAACATAGATAATCTCTTTGAAACTAATAAAGAGAATTTTATATAGATGACCATAGACTTTCTGAATTATAAGCATGAAATGTTCACATGAAGAGCTCCTTCTATTCTGTCTCCCCTTGTAGTAAGATTTTGCACTTTCTGGACTCTTGGCCCTATCTATATACATTCTCTCTTTCAGTTATCCTTTGCTGTGGTCCTTTAATGGACTGCAACCTGGTGGTTCAGAGTCAACAATAAGAAAATAAAAAGAGAGAAAGAAAGAAAAACACAGGGACCCAAGCTCTGATGGAGCAAAGGTGCTTTAATGAACTTTCTGTGAGCATATATAGGCTGTTGTACAAGGAATTTCTTTTGACAATGATAAAGATCAGAAAAACAAACGTACAGCAACTGTTACCAAGGGAACAAGGGATTAACAATGGTCATAAGGTCAAGAGACAATCCATATCTCAAGAAAGAGGATCGAGACTAAGCAGTTCTGTCATAAGGAGAATGTTTACTGAAGGAGATTCATACACGTCCCATCCTATGACCTCAGTCCTGGGAGTGGCATGCCGTTCCACTCATTTCTGTTTCCAGAAACTGATAAGGAACAGAGGATTTATGAGAAACAGCACGTAGGAATCCTCCTGTTTAACATTCCCTGACAATCCTTCAGTAATCTCTTTTCAAAATCTATACTCATTTGTTATGCTTGGTGACTTTAGGAAAAATTACTTATTTTTCCTTTTATTTCTTTCCCATTAGGGAGCCAAATATCAACTTAACCTTGGCTGGTAAACATGAGGCAGAATTAGATCTCAACCAAGAAAAAGAAAAAGACCCAATAATTTTCCCACAAAATTGGAAATAGTAAAGAATTGATACTCTCAAAATATAAATAACTATGACAGTTCTAGAAGTTCCTTAATAAATTCCCAGAAATATTGCATTACTGCTATTGCTTTTTATTTTTCTCAAGTATCTATTTTAATAATAAAAATGAATTAAATTTTAATATTATTTTAAATTTAAATATAATCACTAAAGCAGTGATTATATTTTATATACTATCTGTCATAAATATGACTGTGTAAACTTTCAGTCATATTATGAACTAAACAGGATTTGAGTGCTGATGTGGACCAAGCTATATATAATAATAAACATATAAAAAGAATATTATATATAGCTAATGTCAAAAGATTCTTCAAACCTTATATTTTAAACTAGCTGTGCCTAAACAGATATTTGCAGAATATATAACCATCTATATGTCAAAATTTCTTAATGTAATCCTAACTTGCTAAATTTCCCCTTTTCCTATGTCAGTTGTGGAAACAATAAAAAATGCTATGAACTCAGAAATTAGTATCGCACAGAAAGTCAAGTTGAGAGTGTGAGTGGGGTCCAATCAAGCTAACATATATGTACCAACTTTCTTGAACACGCAGAGTTCTAATAGAATGCAAAGCAGCCAACTGTCCTGATTTCAGTACCTGAAAAGAAACCACTGTAAGCTTTGTTAACAGAAAAGGCAATCCTTTCATCTGACTGAGTTTTAAAATTTCTTACAGCACCTTCCAGTAAAATACAATTTGCCCCAGAGATTTGTAATGAGAATCTACAATTACATATCTTGGAAGCTAATTTTTATGTGCATAAAAATATGTCCCAGAAGTTCTGCCAGTGATTTTTTTCATTGACTGAGCCGAGCTTGCTCCTTTAAATCCCTAGGGATTAAGTGTCCGTATATAGCCCCACAGCAACTGAGCTTTGCCTGCACAGTGTGAAGGTTTCACAGAGTTTAGGAACTGTATGAAGTAGACAGGGTGCTCTTTAATTTTAAACATTTTCAGAATATAGTTTTTATGGCTCGTCAGTCAAAAATTTAAATAAATTGTGTATTTGGACATCAACATAGTTTTCTTATGGCTTTATAGCAAACAGACTTTCCTCCAATTATCTATACACCAGTGATTTCATTCTTAATTAATACTGTAATACAAAGAAGAATTTAGGTTTAAATTCCAGATAAATAATTCTGAAATAATTTCCTCCAACTTCAAGCCTCTAAACTCTTTCTTCCAAATGTGATTCTTTAGAAGTTGTTTATCAAAACAAACAAACTATATCTTCATGGGCATGTTCAGTCATGTCTGACTCTCTGTGACCTCAGGGACTGTAACCCTCCAGACTCCACTGTTCATAGAATTTTCCAGGCAAGAATACTAGAGTGAGTTGCCATTTCCTCGTCTAGGGGATCTTCCTGACCTAGGGATCGAACTCGCCTCCTCTTGCATCTCCTGCATTCGCAGGCAGATTCTTTACTACTGGCGCCACCTGGGAAGCCCATTTCAGGTGAATGTTTACTCAGTAGTTAATAGAATCCATCAACTGAACAAATTTCACCTGAATACCTATTCTTTAGCTCGCTTCCCTGGTGGTTCAGACAGTAAGTACTCTGCTTGCAATGCAGGAGACCAGGGTTCAATGCCCAGGTTGGGAGGATTCCCTGGAGAAGGGACTGGCAACCCACTTCAGTATTCTTGCCTGGAAAATTCCATGGACAGTGATGCCTGGTGGGCATGTGATCACAAAGAGTTGGACATTACTGAGCAACTAACACTTTTGATTTCACTATACCTGAATACCGATTTTTGGCCAGATATCTCATCCAGATAAAGAAATTCACTTGTTGCTGAGCCATTGGATTTAATAATATTGAAAATCCAACTCATTTAGCTAATAGTGACTGAATTTTTCTTACATCCTAAGCACGATATTGGTCATGGGCTCACAAAGAAACGATTTAAAGACTCTGCCTTTGAAAAGAACACGTTCTTACCAAGAAGACAGAAATAAATAATTACAAAGAGGTAAATGTCCCAATAGAGCTGCTGTGAAAATTATTTAAAAATAGTAATAATGTGAGGTATAGATGCTTCAGGAAGTCTTCCTAGAAGAAGCAGCACTTGAGCAGATTCAAAATGATAACTAGGGATTTTCCAGAGAGAAATGTACCCCTGACAAAAGTCACAATGTATGTGAGTATATGAAAAAGTGAGGAAGAGAGGCAAGTGTTTTGGTGAAGCAGAGCATAAGATATATATTCAGTTCAGTTCAGTAGCTCAGTCGTGTCCGACTCTTTGTGACCCCATGAATTGCAGCACGCCAGTGTTCTTGCCTGGAGAATCCAAGGGACGGAGGAGCCTGGTGGGCTGCCGTCTCTGGGGTCGTCCAGAGTCGGACATGACTGAAGTGACTTAGCAGCAGCAGCAGGCCTCACTGTCTATTACCAACTCCCGGAGTTCACTCAAACTCATGTCCATGAAGTCAGTGATGCCATCCAGCCATCTCATCCTCGGTCGGCCCCTTCTCCTCCTGCCCCCCAATCCCTCCCAGCATGAGTCTTTTCCAATGAGTCAGCTCTTCACATGAGGTGGCCAAAGTACTGGAGTTTCAGCTTTAGCATTATTCCTTCCAAAGAACACCCAGGGCTGATCTCCTTCAGAATGGACTAGTTGAATCTCCTCACAGTCCAAGGGGCTCTCAAGAGTCTTCTCCAACACCACAGTTCAAAAGCATCAGTTCTTCAGTGCTCAGCCTTCTTCACAGTCCAACTCTCATATCCATACATGACTACTGGAAAAACCATAGCCTTGACTAGATGGACCTTTGTTGGCAAAGTAATGTCTCTGCTTTTCAATATGCTGTCTAGGTTGGTCATAACTTTCCTTCCAAGGAGTAAGCGTCTTTTAATTTTGTGGCTGCAATCTGGGGAGCAGTAAAATGTGAAGATAAACAGTCTGGAAATCTGGATGTGCTAAGGATGCTATCCTTAAACTCAGAGTAAATACTTAGAATTGATTTGTAGTAATTACTTTGTATTTCTTATTTGCAGCTGATGAACTGGCAGGTCCAAAGCTGGTGTACCTATGAGTCAGAGGGTGAGAGTAGGTCTTACTACAATCAGTTCTAAGTATATATCTTATGCTCTGCTTCACCAAAGTACTCGCCTTTCTTCCTCACTTTTTCATATATTCACATATATTGTGACAGAAAAATAACTGAGAAAGACTAAGGAGGGTTTTTCACCAGAGACTGAGTTTCACTTATCAGCATCAAAATTCTATAAGGCACTGTGGTAGACCTTAAAAGCCTGAACCAACCTCTAGGAGCATACTGGTTTATCTCCTATTTGTACAATCATTTCATTCAGTTTTAATTTTCTGTCCATCACAGAAGTATTATAATTTTTAATTGTGTACTGCTGCTGCTGCTAAGTCGCTTCAGTCATGTCCAACTCTGTGTGACCCACACAGACGGCAGCCCACTAGGCTCTGCCGTCCCTGGGATTTTCCAGGAAAGAACACTGGAGTGGGTTGCCATTTCCTTCTCCAAAATTGTGTACTAGCATCTATCTATTAATATTACAATACCTGTACATCTATAAAGCTTGTATTATTATTTTATAGGTGATATAAAATTTCAGGATAGGTTTAATTATGCGGAGTTGTGATTCACTCTGGAAGAATAGTTTCGGGAGAGTGAAAACAAAGATTGAGACAGAGATATTTACCAACTGGCCTTTGGTAGTAATCCATTAGTGAAAGATTAGGGCCTGAACTGAAAGTTTTGGCACTCAGAATGGAAAGGAAGGGGGAGATTTAAGAGATACATAAGTTTCAAAACTTGGTAACTGAATAGATATACAGGTTGGGAGAAAAAAAAAAATGGTGCCCTCTGGGGACTTTACCTCCAATTGAAAAGATTAGCCAGCATCAAAACAAATTCACATAAAAAGTAAGAAAAGCTAGATGTAAAAAAAAAAAAATGAAAATATTCATTTGAAAGCATTAAGAGCTATCAAAGCAGCCAGGACTTGAGGTGATCAAGGTCCCAGAGGAAAAGAAAATGCATCAAAGTGAGTCAAGTATTCTGGTTAATTTCCCTCTAGATACATTTGCCACGTATAAGTAGACTGGAGCCCAAAATCTCAGAAGCCAAACAGAAAGAGATAGAGAAGCTAAACAAAGTGAATGACACTCTTATAAATACTAGAGAAACAAAGAGTTCAAGACCTACCAAGAAGAAGCAGAACTAGTAAACGTCGTAAATTTTTACTGGAACTCCTAAAAGACTATGCAATAAAAGTAAAGATGAACTAGTAATAGATCCTATAGAATATAGGATCTATCTAAAAGCCTATAGAATAAAATTTATCTTTATCCAGTTTAATCCCAGACTGACTGACAAAATATACCCTTATCAAGGGCTTCCCCAGTCATCAATAAAGAATCTGCCTGCAAGCAGGAGCCCCAGGAGATGAGAATTAGAGCCCTGGGTCAGGAAGATCCCCGGAGGAGGGCATAACAACCCACCCAGGATTCTCATCTGGAGAACCCCATGGACAGAGGAGCCTGGCAAGCTGTACAGTCCACAGGGTATCAAAAAGTAGGACAGAACTGAAGAGATCTAGCATATACACACGCACGCACCTCTTATCAACTACCTGTCAAAAGCAAAATTAAACTTTTTGAAGGGAAAATCTTTCCAACTGTTCATACATAATATCTAGCAGTTCATAAAATGTTGCCATGCACACAGAACCAACTGATTAAAAATGAAAAACAGATAATTAGAATAGATCCATATGTGATATAGACATTTGCTTTACCAAACATAAACTTTAAAATAACTATGATTGATATATTAGAACTTTTTCAGATAAAAAGAACACAAGTCAGTAAAAATCAAATAAAAATTTAAGAACTACAAAAGAAAATAACTAAAATAAAGTGTTCAGTACCTAGTTTAAATAATATATTAGACAAAACTGAAAAGAAGATTAGTAAATTTTAAATTGTGTTAGTAAAAAAGTTCACAAATAAGACAGAAATATTGATAACAAATATAGAAATGATGTTAATAAACACATAGGACATGATGAAACATATGTGTAGTTAGAGTCTCAGAATGAGAAGGACGAACAGGGCAGAAGTAACAGTTGAAGAAATAATCCTGAAAATTCCCCCAAAATGATGAGATACATTAAACTACAGATTCAAAAAGTTCTGAATCCTAAGCTTAACAAATACAGATAAACTGGTATTGAAAACAATCAAAATAAAGCTGCTTAGATCCAAGATAAAGAAAAATCTTCAGAACAATAAGAAAACAAAGTTTTATTACATTCACAGTAAACAAAAATATGACTGAGAGCTGACTTCTCATAGAAACTGTAGAAGCCAGAATATAATAGAATATTCTTCAAAATGCTGAAAGAAAATAACTGCCAACCTAGAATTCCATGTCTAAGAAAAATATCTTTCAAAAACAAAGACAAAATACATTTCAAACAGGTAAATGCTGTAATATCTGAAGTAGCAATGAAGTAATGTAGAGGGGAAAAGTGAAATAATTTTTTTAAAAATCAACTGACCAAAAGGAATAAGAAATGAGAGGTAAAGGAATATTGAAAACATTGAAAAATTTTAAAAATAGTAAGATTATGGAGTAAATACAAATATATCAGTAATTACATTAAGCATAAAGGCACTAAGCATTCAAATTTACAGTAAAAGTTATCAAACTGGTGGTAAAAAGTAAAATAAAACATTTACATTATTAATAAAAGAAACATTTCTGTATTAGGACATAGAAATACTGAGGGCAAAAGGATAAAAAAGGTGTCAAAAAAACCCATTAACAAAATGTAACCAGTTATAACTACAAACACCGTAAAGGCAAAAATCTCTAACAAAAGTAAAGAACGATATTTCATAAAGATAAAATATTCACTTCACCATGAAAGTGAAAGTGCAAGTGAAAGTGAAGTCACTCAGTCGTGTGCTACTCTTTGCCATGTCACAGACTATAGCTTACCAGGCTCCTCCGTCCATGGGATTTTCCGGGCAAGAGTACTGGACTGGGTTGCCATTTCCTTCTCCAAAGGGCCTTCCCGACCCAGGGATTGAACCTGGGTCTCCCACATTGTAAGCAGACGCTTTACCATCTGAGCCACCTGGGAATAACTTCACCATAAGATAACGCAATTCTAAATTAAAATATATAAAGTAAATCTAAAGTTTAAAGCAGGAATCTATCAAAATTATTTATACAAATTTTTGTGTGTAGAAATATACACATTTACAACTCTGTGGAAATTTTTAACGTACATGTCTTATTAACTGTTAGTCTAATCAGGCAAAAAAAAATACTGGCATTGTTTTGTATTTTTGTAAGTTCCTTTAAAGCTTTAAATCTCTTCAAAACTTTGTATGCTAGAAAACAGCTGGATTTGAAGATCTACTTTTGCATTCCATTTGGTATATCGTCACACATCAAGCATGTCTGGAAAACTCCACCATTCACTCATGAAAGAATGGGTAAAAGAGGGTCATCTGAATGGAATTTTAGATTTTAGGATCTCAGGGCTCTTTGGATCACTCCTTGAAAACTACTACTTTAGATATTCAATTCTTTATGCTATTACAAATAATATTTTTTCTAAAATTTCATTCTTTAATTGTTTTCTACTTGTATATAAAAATATAATTGATTTGTGCATATTGATTTTTATTCTGTAATTTTGCTAAATTTACTTAATAATCTTAATACTTATAGATAATCTTGGACTTTCTTCTGCATACTCAATAGTATCAGTATGAAAAATGACAGTTTTATTTCTTTCTTTCCAAATGTGTTTACCTTTATTTTCATATTCTTCCTTTATTGCAGGTTTGGGACCTCTAATTCAAATTTCTGAGGTTCTGGGAAAGCTATATTTACATATTTATTGGATGTCATGCCCTTGTATCTTCATTTTGTGAAGATACAAGCAGAAAACTTGATATGGAGTCACTAATTAGTTTTTTTCTAGAAGCCAAAGAAAACTCAGCATTATGAAACCGTTCCGCATCATATTTCCTTAGTTCTTTGGTTTTCATACTGCATTTGATTTTCCTTTGAGATTTCCCTAGCCAATCTATGTCTTGAGATGCACTTTAATGGGTTAAAATTTTGATAATAATATAATCATTGCTTCTAGAGGAAGCATCAGGCATGCTCATGAATTATTTAGTTTTATAACTTTAGCTTCCTTTGCCTGCATATGTGTGCCAGAAAAAAAATACCCATTTAGGCTGATGCTCGCTAGATTCCTTTTTTCAATTCTCACTTGAGACTGTGGACTACTTCAGCAGGATTTGGATCAATGTACAAGTAATTTGAGTGGTCCTGCTGACTAGTCCCTTAACCTGGTCTAGGTGAGGTTAAAGACAGAGGAGAGTTGAGGTAACTAATAGATCTTCTTTTGCTGGGCTCCAGGGCCCTTTCATTATTCTTTCTTCCCAATGCCCCAAATCGCTTCTGATGACATACGAAGAATATCTGGATTCTCCCTGTTAAAATGGAGACTAGTAGGTTATACATAGTTCCTCAGTGTCCAGTTGAAAAGATAAAGTGATGTCATCAGAATAGTAAGAATACATTAAAAAAAAATGTCATTCTGGAGATGAGCAGATACTGCTTATCATTATTTGGAATACAAAATACTTCAAAATATATTCATTTGAAATTTATTCTTGACACTGTTCTGTTCATGTGGCCCAAATTATCCATAGTAATTTACACACACACACACACACAGAGGCTTCCCAAGTGACAGAGTGGTAAAGATTCAGCCTGCCATGCAGGACATGCAAGAGAAGTGGTTTTGATCCCTGGATCCGGACGATCTCCTGGAAAAGGAAGTGGCAAGCCACTCCAGTATTCTTGCTGGAAAGATTCCATGGACATTGGAATGGGGTCGTAGAGTTAACACGACTGAGCATGTGCGCTCATATATATATATATATATATATATATATATAATATTTTTTCTTCCCCAACCATTTCCCTCAGCAATAAACTTACTTAGGGAAATGAGGGCAGGCCCCCGGAGCAGACATGCCTGACTCTCCTTGGTGAGTTCCTCTTCTCACACTTCTCTTAAGAGCTCTCCTCATTGCCTTTCTCTCAATTTCACAGAGAAATTAACATGAAGGAAAGCTTAATTTTCTTTCTGGGGAGAACAGTATTCGTGTTTTGTTTTGTTTTGTTTTGATGTCTTTTTCATTTTTGCCTTGCCAAGCTGCTTGTGGGATCTTAGCTTCCCAGTCAGGGATCAAACCTGTGTCCCCTGCAGTGGAAGCACAGAGTCCTAACTACCAGACTGCCAGGGAATTCCCTGGTGCTTGTGATTTTTATGTGTTGCTGTTGTTGTTGTTGTTTAGTCACTCAGTCACATTGACTCTTTTGCAACCACATGGATTGTAATCTGCCAGGCTCTTCTGTCCATGGAATTCTCCAGACAAGAATACTGGAGTGGTAGCCAATCCCTTCTCTAAGAGATCTTCCCCATTTCAGGAAATGAGCCCGTGTTCCCTACATTGCAGGCAGATTCTTTACCGCTAAGCCACCAGGGAGGCTCCTTTTATAAGTGTACTTCTTACGTAAGATGCCTAGCGTTTTGCCCTTCAATATAAGGTGCATTTTTAAAGAAAACTTCATGGTCTGCTAAAGGTAAGTAAGAAAGCTCTACTCTTTGTCCACAGTCAGTACTGGCAGGGGTGATGCAGGTAAAGAAGAGACACTGAATTCCAGAAAATCGACTCTCCTAAACCCTTTCCACACTTTGTCTGAGCACCTCTTTTACAGCAGCTCCCTACGACCAGGTGATGAGTGGCATGAGGTTATAAGGCAGCTTCTAATGAATCCCAACCCCAGAAGCCCAGGTGCCTTCCTCCCTGCTGACAATCCTCAAATCCTCTTTCCGAATTGTAAAGTGTCTTCACAATGTGGGACATCTAACTCCCTCTCTACAGGTCCACCTGACACCTGGGATTAAGGTCAGCTCTACCATGGGGCCTCAAGATAAAATGACTCCTTGAACTGAAATAATGGATTTAAGGGACTGATGCAGAGCACAGCTCCATTGAAATCCCTGGTGACACATTTATAGAACCAGGTCTGGCTGGCAACAAGGTGAAAGAAACAGTAACTCTAATTGCAGCCAGCAAAATGAACAAGCTGATTGGCTGAATGCCGGCCAAATGGTTACCATTAAAAATAACACAGCACTGCTGCCAAAATGGGGTGTTGGGACCAACTGCCAGAGGTAACCGTTACATAAGCCAGAGCTCGCCCAGCCGGTTAGCCAGAAGCCATGACTACATCTCTGCTGGCCGTACTTCATCTGATAGGGTACTTGCAAACTCTTCAGCTGTTTAAGGACTGTACCAGAAGAAATAATTTCTTCTGTGGGAAAAAGAACTCACCTCCAGGCCAAAGAATATTAGGGGGTTAGCTTCTTGGGATGGTGAATCGGCACATCAGTTGATAGTAAAATAGTTTCAGCAAGAAAGTAAGAGAATCTCAGAGAACTCAGGCAAATGACCTTTTAAAAATTGCTGCAGGTTTTTCAGAAGAGCAAGAGTAGTAAAAGCAAAGAAATGTGCTTTGGCTTGCAAAAAATAAAGGAAGGAAAGAAAGGCCTATCGAATTACCTCATTTTCTTTATTTAAAGATGCTTACTACTCCAATTAGCTGTGAGCTTAGCTGTGGTTCCCTGAGGACTCTCCACAAGCAAAATGAAGAGAAGCATCATCCAGGTAAATCAAAAAGGTCTTTCCTTTATAGTGAAGCCCTGGAAAATATGGATGTATGGATGTAATTACCCAAGTGAGAACTCCTGTGCTCATCACTTGTCACTGCTCAATTCACCCGTAATATTTATGGGGCTGTGACACCACCTTGGTGCTCTCCTCATTTCCTTCCTGATTCCCAGCCACAGGCTCCCTCTAAGAAATCTATTTCCTTTTCCCAGGAACATTGCCTTCCCTCCAGGCCACCGCCCCCTCCCCCCACATACATGCACAATGTTGCATCCATAATCTATTCAAAAGCCACCTATCTAAGCTCTTTTAGTATACAAATTCAATCTTGCCATTTACCTGTCCAAAATTCTTGAGGACCACTCTGTTACCTTTGTTTGAAATCTGAGCTTGATACAGTGAACTCCATCTATTTTATAAGCCCTGTGTGTGTGCTCTCTCGCTTCAGTCATGTCTGACTCTTTGCAACTCTGTGGACTGTAGCCTGCCAGGCTCCTCTGTCCATGGGATTCTCCAGGCAAGAATCCTGAAGTGGGTTTCCATGCCCTCCTCCAGGGGATCTTCCCAACCCAGGGATCCAACCCATGTCTCCTGTGGCTCCTGCATTGCAGGTGGAGTATTTACCACTGCATCTCCTGGGAAGCCCTTTATAAGTTTTATCGCTATTCATCACCACAAGCTTTATGGTCCAGATAGAAGGTAATCAGTGACAGTGGTTCTCATCATGAGCAGCACATTCTAATGACAAAGGGAGCTTCTAAAAATCCCAGTGCCCAGATATTGATAGAATACCATACCAATGAAATCTGTAAGAATGAAACTCAAGCATCAATGATATTTTTCCCGCCATTACAAGTTTGAGAACCTGTGCATTATACCACTCTTATAGACTGAATGTTTGCCTCTGTCTTCCCCCAAATTCATATGTTGAAATCCTAACTCCCAATATGATGGTTTTTAGGAGGTCGGCCTTTGGGAGGTGATTATGTCATGAGGAAGGGCAGAGTCCTCATGGATGAGTTTAGTACCTTACAAAAAGAGACCCCAGAGGGATCACCAGCTCTCTTTGTGTCAAGTAAGGACACATCAAGATGTCAGCAGTCTGCATACTGGGTGAGGGTTCTCACCAGACTCCAACCCTGCTGGCACCCTCGTCTGAGACTTCTAGCCTCCAGAACTGTGGGACATAAATTTCCTCTATAAGGTACTCCTCTACGGGATTTGTGACATAGCAGTCCCATCTAAAACAACCAATGATGCTTTTGCACATGCTTTTACTTAGGGGGAAAATATGCTATTTTGTTCTTTTTTTTCCCTGCTGCTCTGGTAGGGCATAGGTAACTGATCTTTTCCTGTAGCCCTATAATAACCTCCTTTAGTTTTCCCATGGCAGCATATGCATGCCTTCATCCTGGTTCTGGAATTCTCTCTTTTCCTTGTGAACTAGATATGGAAATCCTTCCAGACAGGTATTATGTTTCCTGGGTCTTTGGATTTACAGTGTCTGTTGAATGAGAACAGATGCTCACCTATACCAAGCATGGACTTGGTCCTTCAGGCTCTTTTTCCTGCTTCTAGAAAGCTTACAAAAACCACACAGAGTTCCAAATTTTAGGAGGTAATAAAGTGAACGGAGAAGGAAGACATCTGGAAGGTAAGGGGTCATGGCTCCATCAGGACCCTGGTGGCATTTAGGGTGGTTTACTCTCCGTTGTTTTGATAATTTCCTTGTTGAAATATTTAAAAATGGAATTTTGATAACTCCCTTATTGAAAGATTTCAAAATGGTATTCTGAAGGATTTGATCCAGAACTTGTAGGCTCATAAGCAGTTTGATTTCATGGCCTTTACTCAATTGGATTTTGCTTTTAAATGCATTTTGGCAAGGTATGCTCCACAATGCATGAGGCAGGAAGGACATTTAAATAAGTGCCAACTGAGGCTTTGGTTTCCATTAAGAGGGAGATTCAGAACTCTTCCAAACAAAAAAGGGCTCCTGGACACGGCACAAGAAGGACGTTGTGAGAAGAGATCCAATAAGCAATAAGGATACAAACATGAAAGTAATTCTTTGCTGGAAAGACATTTTAAAATCCCAAGATCTGCAGGCCAGGGCCTGCCACTGGAATTGGCAAAAGAAGAAGAAACAACTGACTTTCACTTTGGCTTTTGCCACAAGTACAATTGCTTTGTGATTCTTGCCCGAAGTCTCTAAATGGGATGCTTGGTGTGGATTCCAAAGCTCTTGCCTTCTGATGCTAGTGTGCAAGACCCAGCTCACTTTTTTTCCCTCTCTTTCCAATGGAAAGAGTTTTAGAAAATAGGCTTCTTTGAGCAGTATGTTGAAAATCAAGTTTATTTTCCAACATACGTAGTGACTTGATCGTTTTTGCTTAAGAGAGCCACGGGGATATAGAAAGACCAAGCTTGAGGTACAAAAAGCCACTACAGAGCAATATTTTTCCTTTCTCTTTTCTCTCTCCTTTTTGGAATTCTCCTAATGATTCTTTTGAAAGAATTTTTTCATTTTTTATGATATTGAGCTTTTTAATGTTAGATGGCTTCCCTGGTGGCTCAGACAGTAAAGAATTTGCCTACAATGCAGGAGACCCAGGTTCTATCTCTGGGTTGGGAAGACCCCCTAGAGGAAGGAATGGCAACCCACTCCTGTATTCTTGCCTGGAGCATTCCATGAATAGAGGAGCCTGGTGGGCTACAGTCCAGGAGGCCATATTTTTCAGGAGCAAATACAGCAAGGCACAAGATTGTTTTTAAAGAAATTGTATTCTAATGCAGCCAGCTTTCTGTAATCACCTAGATCTCAAGACAGAGAAGAAAATTGAGAGAATATGGGTTAGTGTAGTACATGTTTGGCACAGAATCGGCATCTTGTAAAATTCTTAATCATTAAGTTAATACTTTGTCTCTACTAATTCTTTGGATATGATGATGTTAGATCATAAAGCTGTCATTTATATCAGCTGAGAGCTGATATAAAGCTGTCATTTCTATAGGTTAAAACCTGTTAGATACCAGCAATTACATATAGTTCACTCTAATACTAAACCGATTCCAAAGTAATCAGAAAGATACGGCATCTAATTAGAGAGAGAGCACCTCTTTGGATTTCAACTTTAAATTTCAACCTTATTTTTAACATTAAAAAGCTATAGACAGTTAACCTTTGGAGAGTACTTCTTATGGGTTCAGCGTAGTATTAAATGACTTGAATAAAGTCTCATTTCATGCTTAGAACCATTCTGTTAGGTTAGTATTAAGATTACCTCCAATTTACAGATTAAAAAAATGAGGCTTATAGAATGTAATTGTCCAAGGGCACCTATCTTATAAATCGCAAGTTTTAAGCTGGGGCTTAAAACAGTTCTGACTGACACCCAGCCCCTGCTTCAAACCCTATGCAGGAGCCAACTGGGCCATTTCAAGGATCTATTCAGAAGGAGGACAAAGAGGTAAAGAAATGAAATAAACTTACGATAGTTCACCTTGGGATGAGTGCTGTGGGGTTGAGAGAAACACTTTGATTGGCTGCATGATTTGGGAGAGAGGTGGTGGTAAAGGCGACAGCCCCCAGGAGATATGAGTGCTCACAAGAGAGCAGTCACTAATGCAGTGTGGTGCATTTCATATGGTCTGAAGTGAGTTATCACTGGGTTATTGTCCTCCATTCTCAATTTTTCACAAGTTTCTCCAAATGGATTCCTCAGTTCCATGACTCACCAAAGGCTTTTGTTTGAACCAATATTAAACCTTGGGGTGTGACAAATGGCCTTGCCAATCCCTTGGTCAGTGTGTATACAGTTCATTATTTTGTGCTCTTTTATACTGCACACTCTTCAAATAGCTGGTCGAGTCACATACTTTATGCAAATACTTCAGTGGGAAAAAAAAAAGCACATTTTGGAAGGGGGCACATTTGGTGATCAAATAACTAAAAGCATATTGTGGCAAAAGATCCAAAAGCATTAAAAACATCCCCAAACAATTCTCAGCCAGTTTTATTTTTCCACCACTTGTAAGCCACTAACTCTGCCTCTTGGTTGCGTGAGGATTTAAGTAACTTTCCAACTCAGAAACTACCATGGCTTCCCAAAGCACAAACATCCAGACTTTTAACAGGAAGTTGCAGCAAGAGGCAGGCTTGTCTCCAAAACTGTCCGTTATGAACAAGCCTCAGAATCTTTGATCTTAATTAGCTAAACAAGCTCCTAGGGCTTTATTGGCAGTGCCAGCTCGGTTAATTTGACTTAGTCACATTTTTCCCATTTGGTACACAGTTTGGGTCATAATATTAACTTAAGAAGATGACAAAAATATGCCAAGATATTTTATCAGGAAAAAAATACTAGAGCATATAAACATCACTTCTTGTGACCTATAACTTGAAATGTCCAGTGTGCCTTACTTGGTAAGCTCCAATTCTTATATCTCATTCGATTCTTATCCCCATGTATTTAACAAATACAACAACCACACATAGGCATCAACCAATCAAAACAGACTTTGTAATGACTAGCTTCTGCCTACCTCTTTGTACCATCGGAATATGTGCCTTGATATTTACGGATGATTTATTTAAGCAGAAAGGTATAAACCCACAAGCAAGACAGGTTTAGAGTTTTCCTTTCATCTGTTATTAACTCCTAGAGATTTGATGGGTAACTTCAAAACAAAATGGATTGAATGCCCAGATATCTGCACACAGCTCTTCCTTTGGTTTCTTCCTTTGTTCAAATCCTGCATTTGCAAAGAAATCACTGTATAGGGCTGTGTGCATAGAACTCCATAAACTCTGTATTGGTTGATTTAGGGGTTACAATGGTAACTATTTCCATACTTTGTTTTCACTTTCTGTGTTGATTTTAGAGATTAATCCCCATGATTCCTCTGAAGAGAGGAGCTAATGGATCCTCAAAGGAATTAAAAGCATTCAGTCTGAACCACAGTGCTGGGCCATAAGCAACTTTTCTTCATAATTAGTCTTTGTTTAGAATGTGATGTTCTGTCTCCAGATATTTATGTGACAGCCATTTAGACTATTTGTTCCTCTTGAATGCAGTGAGGGAAATTCTTTTTTATAGCAACTCCTACTCACCCCAACTCCCTCTCATTTTGTGATAGCCTTTTACATGGCAGGCAGCAGAGAAGGCGCCTAAGACTTCTCAGTCTATCTTGGGTAAGGAGGTCAAGTTGCTCTTCCTTTTATCTTTTACCTAAATGTGGATCAAAATAAAGCCAAATGATCTCCAGGGATAGGACTGGCTAGCAGCTTCCTCATTTTCTTTCTCCTCCTCATTTATGTACCTGGCTCAGTGAAGGTAGGTTGTGCAAATGCTATTCAGTTCAGTTCAGTTCAGTCACTCAGTCGTGTCCGACTCTTTGCGACCCCATAAATCGCAGCACGCCAGGCCTCCCTGTCCATCATCAACTCCTGGAGTTCAGTGATGCCATCCAGCCATCTCATCCTCTGTTGTCCCCTTCTCCTCCTGCCCCCAATCCCTCCCAGCATCAGAGTCTTTTCCAACAAGTCAACTCTTTGCATGAGGTGGCCAGAGTCCTGGAGTTTCAGCTTTAGCATCATTCCTTCCAAAGAACACCCAGGACTGATCTCCTTTAGAGTGGACTGGTTGGATCTCCTTGCAGTCCAAGGGACTCTCAAGAGTCTTCTCCAACACCACAGTTCAAAAGCATCGAAAATGCTCTTAGACTGGTAGAAAGGGTCCCCACCAGCTCCAAGGAGAAAATCATACAGTGATGGACCATGTGCTCTCAGACAGAGAGAATGAACTGGCACCCAGACGCCAGGAGTGTCACATGTTATGTGGGATGCTGCAAGCTGGAAAGGTTTGGAATGTTCTAGATTTGATCATTAAAAATGCCATGATTACACTGGTTTCTACTCCAATATATGTCTGTTTACCTACAAAAATATTTTCTATTCCTTCCATGGAAAAAGTTGATTTACCATGGAACATAATGTAGTTCACATAAGAAAGAAATGAATATTGGAAATGAATAAATGGAAAGATAAACCAAAAAAAAAAAAATCACTTGTAGGGGAAGGGAGGAAATGGGGCGAAGGATCAGGTATAGTCGTAGATTTCTTTGAATGTAGTTTGTAAATTTGACTGCATGGAAGGAGTTATTTCAATCAACTTCACAACAGAGTAAATTGATTGTAAGTTCCTGACAAAATATGTCATAAGACAAAAGAATTACATGAAACAAAATAATAAATCTTAAAATATTTTCAGTAACCACATTGTTGGAGATAGTATTGGTATTTTGTTCTAAGATTTTTGCACATGAATTGTGGGATAAATCAAACAAGTAATTACATGGGTTCATTGGGAACTGGGATTTTCTGTGTGGGGAAAAAGAAACAGATGGATGATAAAGCTAAGTGAAAACTGTAATCCTGAATTTAAATGAAAATTACCAGCAGAAACTTACAAATAGGTTATCTTTGGAAAAGAAGCAACTTTCCCAACCACGTACACTGAATAGGTCTGGAAAGAGCTTATCCCAAATCAATGTGCTCCCATATTGCCCATATTCTTAAAATCTCACTGAAGTAAAACAGGGCTTCCTAGAGAAAAGGCGTATTACAGGCCTACAGCAGGAAAAGTACTGATTAGCCTGGAATGTCTTGTCATATAGGACAGCAAAGAAGCACTCAAAGGCTTCAATGATTGTACTAACAGGTCTGAGGCACAATGATGGGTTAAAACCTGGACATATAGGCTCCTTAGAACTGATTGTTAAATATCCAGAATTTTCTGACTCTGTTGTTAAAGTGTTAGTTGTTTGAGATCAGCCATGTAGGGAGAATTTACACCAAGGAAATTGGCAAATGTTACATGTTACAAACTTTTTTCCCCCCTTTCCTTGAGAGCCTCTTTACCAGCAAAGTACTATATGGAAGTCAGTTTGAGGAGGCTATGACGAAAAAAGGGAAGACATTTTGAGAAGAATTAGTACAATGGGCTGAAATTTATCAAATATAATTAAATCTATGTGTTCATAAAGGTATCAACCCCCTCTCCATACACATATAATTTCACTGGTCACATGTGAGGTAATCAAACTTCTAATTTAAAAACTGGTAGAGAAGGGGAAAGGATCAAGCATTTATCTCATCTTTTCTATACAAAATGTCAGGGGAAACAGAGTTGATAGGGAAGGCTTCTTTTTCTAAATCTGTGCCAGAAGATAAATGATAAAAGAATGACAGATTATCACACACAATTTACAATCCCTAATTAATGCGTGAATCTTAGCAAAGAACAATAATATCTGCTAACATGACCAAATGGAAGAGAATCAGATCTTTGCTTACCTGCAAAACACCATCCATGAAATAATCTTGCCATTCTCACTCCTAACTGCTCCACCCCCAAAATAAACCTCTATAGCTAATTACCATTTAAAAGAAACACAAGGAAAAAAGGAATAAGCTAATGAAAGCCATGCAATTGGCAAAATTAATACTATTGGAAACTGCAGGATACATCTGCAATTTCTTCAAAAATTGCAAAGAAATACAAAAAGATAGGAAAGGGGATAGAAAGAATATATATATATGAAGAGACTTATGAAAAATCAGTCAATTGCAATGTATGAAATTTACTTCAGTCTTGAGTCCAACAAACTGTGAAGAAGAAAAATAAAACATCTTCAAGTTGACAATCAAGGAAATTTGAACAGTGACTAAACGTTTAAAGTTATTGAGCAACTGTTAAATTTTAAAGTAGAATAAAGGCTTTCCAGGTGGTGCTAGTGGTAACATGCCTGCCAGTGCAGAAAATATGGAGACAAGAGTTTGATCCCTAAGGAAGATCCCTTGCAGAAAGGCATGGCAACCCACTCCTGTATTCTTGCCTGGAGAATCCCATGGACAGAGGAGCCTGGAGGGCTACAGTCCATAGAGTGGCAAAGAGTCGGATGCAACTGAAGCAACTTAGCATGTAAAATAATGTCATCACGGCTATGTTTTCAAAATGAACTTCTATTTTACGGATACTTGCTGAAATATTTATGGATGAAATGACATATCTGGAGTTTGTTTCAGTACAACAAGTCTGTGCTTAATCGCACAGTCATGTCCTACTCTTTTCAACCCTTTGGAATGTAGCCCACCATGCTCTTCTGTCCATGGAATTTTCCAGGCAAGAATATTGGAGTGGGCTGCCATTTCCTACTCCAGGGGAATCTTTCTGACTCAGGGATCAAACCCAGGTCTTCTGTGTCTCCTGCACGGCAGGTGCTTCTTTACTCACTGAGCCATCTGGGAAGCCTCAGATTGAATGAGTGGGTGAGGATAAAGGTAGCTTGGGGTATAGAACTCAACTATGTCAAAAGTAATTCACTGGCCACTGAATCTTTATCTTCTAGGTGTTTATTAGAAATGGAAAATCTCAGACCGAAGCATAAATATTAAAAAAAAATACATTCGAATGTGCAGGTTGTCTCTTAAGCTCACTGTATTTTGAGAAGCTCAAGTTTCATGAAGAACAGTTAGTTGTTGTTTAAGATGGGTGAGCACTACCTTTAGATACTATCCCCTATGTATTTGTATGTAATTGAAATGTATATGTGTTATCAAATGTATTCTGGGGGAAAAAAGGCACATGAGAGAGAAAGGTGATGAGTACCAATTACTCAAAAGTAGAACTTCTGTTTCCCTTGTCACCTCATTTTCCCTAACTTAGCTCCTAGGCTGGTCCACACCATATTCCCTAACTGGCCTTGAGGTGTCCTCATGGGGCATGCTTCAAACACTCTGAGGTTCAGAGTTGTTTCTATTGAGTTCCAGATACTAAACCTCAACATTCACAGATAGTCCTCACAGGAGGAAAGCTTTCTTTGCTTCCAGACCCCAATTTGCTTCTCTGCAGATTGCATTTGAGGCTCTCCAGGGGAGCTGAGTGGGTGGTAATGCCCTCTGCCAGGTATGATTGGTACAACTCATGAGGAGAGTGAAGTTTTCCAACCGGTTCCATGCCATGGCCCAGTTGCACTCGTTACAAAGATTATATTATTTCTTCAGCGATTTTCAAAAATATTTTAGTACCATTATGAAAGCAACAAAGGGGAGTGAAAGAAGAACTCTGGGCACATGAATGGAGTGTTGCATTTTCTGTTGGTCAAATACAAAAGAAGAGTGAGATTTGGGGATCAGCTGGACTAGAGGAGAGCTTAGGAAATGATCATTTTGTCTGTGTTTTCCCTCTTCTACTAGGCAAGGTTCTTTTAACACACAGATGCATTTTCACCATGGTTTTTAAAAAACCTGCACAACTTAATACGTTTATACATTGACCCAACTCATTTTCAGTCTCCTTTTGTTTTTTTCCTAACTTATACAAATAATTGCCAAGTAATTCAGAATGAAAGGTCTCTTGGGAATCACTCTGCCCCAAAATTTTATAACTAAAGCACTTAGACGAATTCTATTCTGTACTTGAAAACAGCAATAGTGTTCTGTTAAATAGTTGGAACAAAGTAAATGTTAGTAGTAATCAAGTATGATCAAAATAAAATAATAATGTGTCACCTTCATCTCTAGATTGATGACGGCTATGCCAACCAGTCCATCCTAAAGGAGATCAGTCCTGGCTGTTCATTGGAAGGACTGATGCTGAAGCTGAAACTCCAATACTTTGGCCACCTCATGCGAAGAGTTGACTCACTGGAAAAGACTCGGATGCTGGAAGGGATTGGGGGCAGGAAGAGAAGGGGACGACAGAGGATGAGATGGCTGGATGGCATCACTGACTTGATGGACATGAGTCTGAGTGAATGCTGGAAGTTGGTGATGGACAGGGAGGCCTGGCATGCTGTGATTCACGGGGTCGCAAAGAGTCGGACACGACTGAGCAACTGAACTGAACTGAACACATGGATGAGGAAAAGCCAGCACACTCCAGTGGTTCTGTGAAGAGAGTAATGGGGGAATCTTACTAGACAAAAATTAGTATTATGGATCAGTAGTAATAGTATAAGAATTCATGCTTTCAAATTGTGGTGCTGGGGAAGACTCTTGAGAGTCCCTTGAACTGCAAAGATTTCAAGTCAATCAATCCTAAAGGAAATCAACCCTGAATATGCACTTGAAGTACTGATGCTGAAGCTGGAGCTCCAATACTTTGGCCATCTGATGCAAAGAGCCAACTCGTTGGAAAAGACCCTGATACTGGGAAAGAGTGAAGGAAGAAAGAGAAGGGGAAGACAAAGGATGAGATGGTTAGATAGCATCACCAACTCAATGGACATGAATTTGAGCAAACTCCAGGTGGTAGTAGAGGACTGAGGACCCTGGCTTGCTACATTCCATGAGGGTTGTAAAGAGTTAGATCCAACTTAGTGGGTGAACAACAACAATAATCAGTAGCCTTTAAAGAAAAAAACAGATTTATTGAAGTGTAACTAACATGAAATAAGCTGCTCATATTTTAAATATACCATTTGTGACTCAGCTGCTAAAGAATCTGCCTGCAATGCAGGAGGCCTGTATTTGATCCCTGGGTTGGGAAGATCCTCTGGAGAAGGGAAAGGCTACCAGTCCAGTATTCTGGTCTGGAGAATCCCACAGACTGTATAGTTCATGGGATCACAAAGAATCGGACATGACTGAGCAACTTTCATATATCATATAACATATGTTTATATTGATACCACTGAAACCATCATCCTTATCAAAATAATAAGCATATTTCAGTTCAGTTCAGTCGTGTCCGACTCTTTGCGACCCCATGAATTGCAGCACACCAGGCCTCCCTGTTCATCACCATCTCTCAGAGTTCACTCAGACTCACGTCCATCGAGTCCGTGATGCCATCCAGCCATCTCATCCTCTGTCATCCCCTTCTCCTCCTGCCCCCAATCCCTCCCAGCATCAGAGTCTTTTCCAATGAGTCAACTCTTCGTATGAGGTGGCCAAAGTACTGAAGTTTCAGCTTCAGCATCATTCCTTCCAAAGAACACCCAGGGTTGATCTCCTTCAGAATGAACTGCTTGGATCTCCTTGCAGTCCAAGGGACTCTCAAGAGTCTTCTCAAACACCACAGTTCAAAAGCATCAATTCTACGGCACTCAGACTTCTTCACAGTCCAACTCTCACATCCATACATGACCACAGTAAAAACCATAGCCTTGACTAGACGGACCTTAGTCAGCAAAGTAACGTCTCTGCTTTTGAATATGCTATCTAAGTTGGTCATAACTTTTCTTCCAAGGAGTAAACGTCTTTTAATTTCATGGCTGCAGTCACCATCTGCAGTGATTTGGGAGCCCCCCAAAATAAAATCTGACACTGTTTCCACTGTTTCCCCATCTATTTCCCATGAAGTGATGGGACCGGATGCCATGATCTTTGTTTTCTGAATGTTGAGCTTTAAGCCAACTTTTTCACTCCTCTTTCACCTTCATCAAGAGGCCCTTTAGCTCCTCTTCACTTTCTGCCATAAGGGTGGTGTTATCTGCATATCTGAGGTTATTGATATTTCTCCGGGCAATCTTGATTCCAGCTTGTGTTTCTTCCAGCCCAGCGTTTCTCATGATGTACTCTGCATATAAGTTCAATAAGCAGGGTGACAATATACAGCCTTGATGTACTCCTTTTCCTATTTGGAAACAGTCTGTTGTTCCATGTCCAGTTCTAACTGCTGCTTCCTGACCTGCATACAGATTTCTCAAGAGGCAGGTCAGGTGGTCTGCTATTCCCATCTCTTTCAGAATTTTCCACAGTTTATTGTGATCCACACAGTCAAAGGCTTTGGCATAGTCAATAAAGCAGAAATAGATGTTTTTCTGGAACTCTCTTGCTTTTTCCATGATATAGCGGATGTTGGCAATCTGATCTCTGGTTCCTCTGCCTTTTCTAAAACCAGCTTGAACATCAGGAAGTTCACGGTTCACGTATTGCTGAAGCTTGGCTTGGAAAATTTTGAGCATTACTTTACTAGCATGTGAGATGAGTGCAATTGTGCGGTAGTTTGAGCATTCTTTGGCATTGTCTTTCTTTGGAATTAGAATGAAAACTGACTTTTTCCAGTCCTGTGGCCACTGCTGAGTTTTCCAAATTTTCTGGCATATTGAGTGCAGCACTTTCACAGCATCATCTTTCAGGATTTGAAACAGCTCAACTGGAATGCCATCACCTCCAGTAGCTTTGTTTGTAGTGATGCTTTCTATTTAACATGCCTCAAATTCCCTCATACCCCTTAGTAAACTCACTTTGATGATCATCCCTGACTCTCTCTATGTCCACAAACATGACCTAGTATATGATTGTAATGAAATCATACAGAATATATTTTTTTGTCTAGCCTCTTTCATTTAGAATAATTACTTTAATATTTATCTATGTTGTAGCATGTGTCCATAGTTCATTCTATTTGAATGATGACTAACTGCTATGGACTAAACGTTTGTGTCTCCCTTGTCTATCAGTTCACAAGTCCTAATATAACTGTGATGATATTTGGAAGTGAGGCATTTGGGAGGTAACTGCACCATGATAGAAGAGCCTTCATGATGGGATTAGCAGCCTTGTAAGAAGAGGAAGAAACCCAGCCGTCTCTCTCCACCCAGAGAAGATACAGTGAGAAGATGGTTGTCTGAAAACCAGGGATTGTATCTTTGACAAGAACATAGCTATGTGGGTGCACTAGCAGCCTTCAGAACTGTGTAAAATAAATATTTGTTAAAGCCCCACCCCCACCCCCCAGTCTATGGTATTCTGCAGCCCTAACTAAGACATTAGGATTCCACTGTATGGATATGCCACAGTTTATTTATGTGCCCGTAAATAGAAATTTGGGTAGTTTCAGGGATTTGGCTATTACAAACACAGCTCTATGAATGTGCTTGTACTAGTCTTTGTGTGGACATATGCTTTTCTTTCCCCCTGGACAAATACCTAGGCTGGATGATATGACAGGAAGAACATTTTAAGTAATATTGCCAAACTTTTCCATGATAATTGTACTATTTACATTCCCACCAACTATGTATGAGAGAATTCTAATTCTTCAACACCCTGGTCATAACTTGGTTTTAACAATCTTTTTATTCTTTGCCATTCTAGTGGATGTTTAGCGGTATCTTGTGGTTTTAGTTTGCATTTCTTTAAATATTTGTGATGCTGAGCCTCTTTCCTTTCATTTGCCATCTTTAACTCTTTTACTGGTAAATAGACAATTCTAATCTTTTGCCCTCTTTTTTAAAAGTTTTGGATTTTTTAATCATTAGGTTTTTACAGATTTTTTTAATATATTCTTGGTATAAGTCCAAGATTTGGTATCTTGGTATAAGTTCAAATATGATTTGCAAATATTTTCTCACAATCTGTAGCATCTCTTTCACACCTAATAATATCTTACAAAGAGTAGAAGCTTTTAATTTTTATGAAGTCCATTTAATCAAACTGTTCTTTTATGAATCATTCTTTTGGTATCTTATCAAAGAAATAAATTTTAAAGTTTCAGGTATACATTTAAGTCTACAGTCTATTTTAAGTGTGTGTGTGTGTGTGTGTGTGTGTGTGTGTGTGTGTTTCAAAGTATGGGTCAAGTTCACTTATTATAATAACCATTATACTAGGATAATCTGTGAAAATATTTTTACCACTGAATTACATTGAGAAAAACAGTTGTTCATATAGCCATGTATGTGTGGATCTATTTGAGTACTCTCTCTTCTGTTTCATCATTTTTATTTCTGTAGCTATATGAGTCTTGAAATCAGGTGGTGTTAATACTCCCATTTTGTTCTTCCTCTTCAAAATTGTTTTAGCTCTTCTAGGTACTTTGCATTTCCATATGAATTTCATATGAATCAGTTTTTCGATATCTATAGAGAGTCAGCAGAAGTTTGAGTGGAATTGCATTGAATCTATATGTAGTAATATGGGGATAATTGGCATCTTATCGGTACTGAATCTTCTCCCCATAAACATAGAATGGCTCATGCAGCTTGCTGTATTATGAGGAATAAAATTCTTTGTCTCTGATTGAGGAATCTTGTATCTTCTGCCTGCAGCCATGAAACTGTGGAAGTCTAACTTATTAACTTGCAAATAGAGTAAAAGCTCAAACCATTCCTAATTCTTGATAACTATTTCTGAGGCTCTTCATTCCTTTATGTTGATCCAGATTTTCATCTGGTATCATTTTCCTTCTGCCTGAAGGACTTCCTTTAAGATTTCTTGCAGTGTGGACTGTATGTGATAGATTCTTCCAGTCTCTGTATGTTTGGGAAATTATTTTTTTCTGCCTTCTTTTCTGAAGGTTATGTTTGCTGAGTATAGATTCTAGGGATGCAGTTTTCTTTCTTTTTGAAATTTCCATACTTTATAAGCATTATTCCACTGTCCTCTTATCTGTAATGATTCCTATGAGGCATCTATTGCAGTATTTTTTCTATGTGTAAAGTGGCTGCTTTTAAGATTTTTCTCTTTATGAGCAATTTGATTATGATACATCCTGATGTTCTTTTAATTATAATTTTTGTGCTACGGATTAAGCTTCTTGCCTGCATGCATGTGTGCTCAATCACTTCAGTAGTCTTCGGCTCTGTGACTTTATGGACTGTAATCTGCTTGTTCATGGGATTCTCCAGGCAAGAATACTGGAGTGAGTTGCCATGCCCTCCTCCAGGGGATCTTCCCAACCCAGAGATTAAAACCACATTTCCTGCATTGGTAGATGGGTTCTCTACCCACCAAGCCACTGGGGAAGCCCAGCTTCTTGCATATACAGGTTTATAATTTCCATCAAATTGGGAATTTTTGAATCATTATTTTTCATTTATTTTTACTTTCCTTCATTCCTCTTTCCCTTTCCTATGTGGACTCTAACTGCGCATTAATAACCTCAGATATGCAGATGACACCACCCTCAGGGCAGAAAGTGAAGAGGAACTAAAGAGCCTCTTGATGAAAGTCAAAGAGGAGAGTGAAAAAGTTGACTTAAAGCTCAACATTCAGAAAACGAAGATCATGGCATCTGGTCCCATCAGTTCATAGCAAATAGATGGGGAAACAGTGGCAACAGTGGCAGGCTTTATTTTTCTGGGCTCCAAAATCCCTGCAGATGCTGACTGCAGCCATGAAATTAAAAGATGCTTACTCCTTGGAAGGAAAGTTATGACCAACCTAGATAGCATATTCAAAAGCAGAGACATTACTTTGCCAACAAAGGTCTGTCTAGTCAAGGCTATGGTTTTTCCAGTGGTCATGTATGAATGTGAGAGTTGGACTGTGAAGAAAGCTTTGCGCAGAAGAATTGATGCTTTTGAACTCAGGAGAAGACTCCCGAGAGTCCCTTGGACTACAAGGAGATCCAACCAGTCCATCCTAAAGGAGATCAGTCCTGGGTGTTCATTGGAAAGACTGATGTTGAAGCTGAAACTCCAATACTTTGGCCACCTGATGGGAAGAACTGACTCACATGAAAAGGCCCTGATGCTGGGAAAGACTGAAGGCACGAAGATAAGGGGATGACAGAGGATGAGATGGTTGGATAGCATCACCGACTCAACAGACATGAGTTTGAGTAAACTCTGTCAGCTGGTGATAGACAGGGAGGTCTGGTGTGCTGCAGTTCGTGGGATCTCAAAGAGTCAGACATGACTGAGTGAATGAACTGAAATGTATATATTAATCCTCTAGAGTTAACCCACAGCTCACAGCTTCTCTTTCCATTTTTCTTTTTCAAATTATTTTATTTTGATTAATTTCTATTATTATGACTTCAGGGTAACTAATCTTTTCTTCTATGGTATGTAATCTCTCATTAATCTTATTCAGTATTCAGTGTATTTTTTTCATCTTATACATTGTAGTTTCCATTTGCAGAGCTTTCAGTCTTCTTCTTCTTCTTTTTTTTTTTTTAGCATCTTCTAAGTCTTGATTTAATTTTGGACATCTGGAATTAGGACCAGGACTAGGGTGAGACATAAGACATGTCTGGGACACAATTTTAGGAAGGCACTCACCCTCAGGGATATGCAAGTGCTAAACTCACTCTATTGGCAATACCATCATAATAATTATTTTAATGTCCTTATCTGTGGATTCTCCTATTTGTCTCAGCTCTGTGTCTGTTTTAATTGACTGACTGAATGATTAATCCATTTCCTTTTGTAGGTCATAAAAAAAAAATCTGTAAAGTTGTATAGCAAAAATCTCTTTCTCTCTTTTGAGCAGTCACATTTCTTAATCTCATTTGTTTATACTTTCTACCCTTATTTCATCAGTCACATATTTCTTATGTAGTTATATATCATGCAATATCTGTTAAAATTTAATTTTGAAAAAGTGTCTTAAACTTATGGAGAAGTCATAAAAATAATACGATATACTCCAAAATAGCCTTCACCTTAATTTCCAATCCTTAAAATTTTTCCACAGAAAGTAAGTTGCAAATGTAATTGTGAACTTATTTTAATCATACTGGCATGTATAAAAAGAAGAATATATCAAATGTCTGTGAACATGGCCTCCAAAGCGTGGACTATTGCCCTCATCTATACCACTTATTAATACCGCAAATTCTTGCTACTGACCAGAAAATATCTAACGTGAGGTGTGGAGTGATGAAAGTAACCTCATCTCCATTATTCAGGGAAAAACAGCATTAAACTGTGCTGGGTTAAGTTAGAACACACTATTCAAATACAGATGAGAGCATAACTCTTGTAGATAAAAATAGTCCCTGTTTGTTCCTTTGGCAAGGTCTATGTGATCAGTCTGTTTGCTTCCATCTGTAACTTCATGTGTTTCCTTTATCATATTGTCAATTCTTCTTCAAACAACATACGGCCTTGGGAATGTGGGGTTAAGACAGAGAGAAAAGGACCAAAGGGTCCATAAGGACCAAAATATTTAAACTGGATGTTGTCACGGTACTTCCCCAGTTGTAAATGACTAATGGAGAGAAAACATGTGGGGGGCTGGAACTCCTCCCCAGTCCAGTTTCATAACAGCTGAGCAGATTTAGAGATTTCTGATATTTTTTTCTGGCAGCCTTGAATCCTGAAGCTTTTGTTCGGCATCAGGAAAGGCAGTCTCAGAATGTCATTAGGAGTTGATGCCTGAGGCCTCCGCCCCAGCCCCGCAGCCTTGCCCTTCTGTTTCAGCAGCCACAGTAGACAGTCCTCTCTGCTCAGCGACTCACCTTGGTGTCAGTCCCCAAGCAGACAGACGTCTTCCTGCATTCTGACCTGTATCCTTCTTGGACATGGCAGGACATGAAAACAACATCAGGCCATGCCAACATGAAAACATGGAGCAAGAGCCTGGGAGGGTTCATGTTTTCAGGGAACAACCCTCCATGGGACTGGGTGGATTAACACTCCCATGTCTCAGCTTTCAAGGAGGCATTGTGCACATCAAGTGAGCCTGACCCACGTCTGCAATCTTTCCGGCTCATCTCTGTTCCCTCATTCTTGCTTCCTGGGATAAATTACCAGCATCCTAAGCTTTGTCTCTCGCTCTGCTTTCAGAAACCTAAATTAAAACACCATTCACTCCTTTGATATAGTTAATGCCTAACTTACTAAAGGCAACTGAATTTAACTCTGCTTGTTTCCACCAAACGCCCACAAGAGCAAGGATGGTGGCTATTTCTCTACCATTTTACCCTCAGAACCCAGCATAATCACTTGAGCAAAGCAATCCCTAGCTAAAAAATTAAATTAGTTAAAATGAAGCAAAAGAAAATTCATTTTTATTCATAATTTTTAAAGATAACACTAACCCCTCTTAGAATGGCATAAATGTCAGTCAAGAATCCAGCTTCTGCTTTGCTGTTGAATATGATTATGAAACAGAAAAAAATTTCTGAGTTGAAGAAATGGTTCTTTAAACTGAACCAAGTAGTATCTTTAAGGGTAGGTGACTATATTTGTAAAGACATCTTAATGGATCCTTAATTGCCTCCTTACTTTCCCTACTGCCTGAATATTTAGCATGTAGAGATAGCATGTTTACACAGACATCACACATATATTTATAAATATATCTATAAGGATGTAGTTTATTCTGTCTCCTTTTCATACCATAAAAATATAAAACAATATGTTTCCACTTTGGTCAAGACAAGATCATTTTGCTAAACCAATTAGGTGGCTGGTTCATTAGGTACTTTTCAACCCTAACATGAGAATAACTATAAACCAGTTAATGCCCAGACTACATCATTTTTCCATATCTAAACTAGTTTCTCCCTAAACTCTAATGAAGGCATTATTTCCTCCAATATTTCTTACTCTCTTTCATTCAAAATGTCTTTTGCATTCTTTTGTTCTTTATTCCTTCTGGTTTGGTCTGAGAATCATAGAAATCCTACAGATTCTTTTCTTTTCTCAAATGTCAGGAGGCTAGAGATTCAGACCTGTTTATTTTATTTTTCATTGAACTTAAAAGTTAAAACCTTTGTGTAACTTTTCCTGTAAAATGATGGGGACATTTCTAACCAGATTAAATCTCAACAAAGATGAATAATTTTAGTTCAATCTCTTTCTCCTGCTCTGTCAGTGATTATGTGCCCATTTACATGTGTGTGTGTGGGTGTACGTGTTTGAGTCAAGGCATGTGAGGTTATAGCAGCCCTAGCCTCCAAGATAAGGACATCTTTTAGAATCTCTATAACACTCTACCTAGTGTCTCTTACCCTGCTTCTGATGCCCTTCAAGGATGCCCACAATCTGACAACTGCTTTCTGCGTTTTACATGTAGTTGTAGAAACTCCTGGTGATCTGGACATTTTAGCTGCCCAGACAACTGGTTACAATTCTGATCTTCAGGTAAACTCTGTTTTGAACTTATTATCTATTTTTATGTGTTATTTTTAAAATCATATTTCATATTCATACCACCCTGTGGTTAATCTTGTCCAGTATTTTTCTCATTGTATTTTTTCTTATACTGCTTGATAAACAGGACATGAGACATCACCACTGCCTTCTTTCCAAGACGATTCTCTTCATCTAGAAAAGTCTCTTTTATGTATTATAGATGGGTCCTGTCACTCATTCCAGGCACTATCCAAACTCAGATTTCTAAAGAATAAATTATAAATTGTTTTTGTATGTCACATGTCTCCCATATGCTAGTAGTGATTACTTGCCATTCATTCATTCTTTCATTTATTCAGCCAGTATGTATTGAGTGCCTCATTCCAAGAGCAGTCAGATATTCTTTAAATAGCTTGGAAATTAATGTGCATATTGAACTCTGGCAGTTACCTCAATTTTGTATGACATCACCTTGAATAAAGTAAAATTTGACTTGATAGCACAAGAGTTCATTTGAAAACTCTTAGTGGCTAGATTTTAAAAATCACTTTAAAAAATACTTGGTGTCTATTGGAAAAAGGCACTTTGAGAGAATGATATTGAGAAATCATGAGAAAGCCAAGGGAAGGCTGATGACGTAGGTCAGAGTTAGGCAAGATGGTGCAGTGAGTGCTTCTGTAGCGACAGTGGGAGATTGTAAGCAGGATGGAACTGTGATGTCATAGAAAGTGAAAGTGAAAGTGAAGTCACTCAGTTGTGTCTGACTTTTGCGACCCCGTGGACTGTAGCCCATCATGCTCCTCTGTCCATGGGATTTTCCAGGCAAGAGTACTGGAGTGGGTTGCCATTTCCTTCTCCAGAGGATCTTCCCAACCCAGGGATCAAACCTAGGTCTCTCGCATTGTAAGCAAGAGGCTTTACCGTCTGAGCCACCAGGGTTGATGCCATAGATACACGTTGAAGAGGAAGCTATGACAAATGCTACAAAGCATGTTTGGAAACTGCAATGACTTGTTCATTCAAGGTCCAGGTTAAATAGCATTTATCCAAGAAAAGGAATTCAGCTTCTGATGATAGATATTTTACTAGAAATATGCTAAGAATTCACCACTCTTTCGATCTTTATTTCCAGGTCTCCAAGGCAAACCATTCAGTATCACAGTTATCTAAGTCTATGCCCCAATGAGTAATGCTGAAGAAGCTGGAGTTGAATGGTTTTATGAAGACCTACAAGACCTTTTAGAACTAACACCCAAAAAGATGTCCTTGTCATTATAGGGGACTGGAATGCTAAAGTAGGAAGTCAAGAAACACCTGGAGTAACAGGTAAATTTGGCCTTGGAATGCAGAATGAAGCAGGGCAAAGACTAATAGAGTTTTGCCAAGAGAATGCACTGGTCATAGCAAACACCCTCTTCCAACAACACAACAGAAGACTCTACACATGGACATCACCAGATGGTCAACACCGAAATCAGATTGATTATAGTCTTTGCAGCCAAAGATGGAGAAGCTCTATACAGTCAACAAAAACAAGACCAGGAGCTGACTGTTGCTCAGATGATGAACTCCTTATTACCAAATTCAGACTCAAATTGAAGAAAGTAGGGGAAAACCACTAGACCATTCAGGCATGACCTAAATCAAATTCCTTATGATTATACAGTGGAAGTGAGAAATAGATTTAAGGGCCTAGATCCGATAGATAGAGTGCCTGATGAACTATGGAATGAGGTTCGTGACATTGTACAGGAGACAGGGATCAAGACCATCACCATGGAAAAGAAATGCAAAAAAGCAAAATGGCTGACTGGGGAGGCCTTACAAATAGCTGTGAAAAGAAGAGAGGTAAAAAGCAAAGGAGAAAAGGAAAGATATAGGCATCTGAATGCAGAGTTCCAAAGAATAGCAAGAAGAGATAAGAAAGCCTTCTTCAGAGATCAATGCAAAGAAATAGAGGAAAAGAACAGAATGGGAAAGACGAGAGATCTCTTCAAGAAAATTAGAAATACCAAGGGAACATTTCATGCAAAGATGGGCTCGATAAAGGACAGAAATGGTCTGGACCTAACAGAAGCAGAAGATATTAAGAAGAGGTGGCAAGAATACATGGAAGAACTGTACAAAAGATCTTCATGACCCAGATAATCACAATGGTGTGATCACTCATCTAGAGCCAGACATCCTGGAATGTGAAGTCAAGTGGGCCTTAGAAAGCATCACTATGAACAAAGCTAGTGGAGGTGATGGAATTCCAGTTGAGCTATTTCAAATCCTGAAAGATGATGCTGTGAAAGTGCTGCACTCGATATGCCAGTAAATTTGGACAACTCAGCAGTGGTCTCAGGACTGGAAAAGGTCAGTTTTCATTCCAATCTCAAAGAAAGGCAATGCCAAAGAATGCTCAAACCACTGCACAATTGCACTCATCTCACATGCTAGTAAAGTAATGCTCAAAATTCTCCAAGCCAGGCTTCAACGTTATGTGAACCGTGAACTCCCTGATGTTCAAGCTGGTTTTAGAAAAGGCAGAGGGACCAGAGATCAAATTGCCAACATCCGCTGGATCATGGAAACAGCAAGAGAGTTCCAGAAAAACATCTATTTCTGCTTTATTGACTATGCCAAAGCCTTTGACTGTGTAGATCACAATCAACTGTGGAAAATTCTGAAAGAGATGGGAATAGCAGACCACCTGACCTGCCTCTTGAGAAATCTGTATGCAGTCAGGAAGCAACAATTAGAACTGGACATGGAATAACAGACTGGTTCCAAATTGGGGAAGGAGTACGTCAAGGCTGTATACTGTCACCCTGCTTATCTAACTTCTATGCAGAGTACATCATGAGAAATGCTGGACTAGAAGAAGCACAAGCTGGAATCAAGATTGCCGGGAGAAATATCAATCACCTCAGATATGCAGATGACACCACCCTTATGGCAGAAAGTGAAGAGGAACTAAAAGACCTCTTGATGAAAGTGAAAGAGGAAAGGGAAAAAGTTGGCTTAAAGCTCAACATTCAGAAAACAAAGATCATGGCATCCGGTCCCATCACTACATGGGAAATAGCTAGGGAAACAGTGGAAACAGTGTCAGACTTTATTTTTGTGGGCTCCAAAATCACTGCAGATGGTGATTGTAGCCATGAAATTAAAAGACACTTATTCCTTGGAAGAAAACTTATGACAAACCTAGACAGCATATTCAAAAGCATAGACATTACTTTGCTGACTAAGGTCCATCTAGTCAAGGCTATGGTTTTTCCTGTGTTCATGTATGGATGTGAGATTTGGACTGTGGAGAAGGCTGAGTGCCGTAGAATTGATGCTTTTAACTGTGGTGTTGGAGAAGACTCTTGAGAGTCCCTTGGACTGCAAGGAGATCCAACCAGTCCATTCTGAAGGGGGTCAGCCCTGGGATTTCTTTGGAAGGAATGATGCTAAAGCTGAAACTCTAGTACTTTGGCCACTTCATGCGAAGAGTTGAGTCACTGGAAAAGACTCTGATGCTGGGAAGGATTGGGGGCAGGAGGAGAAGGGGACGACAGAGGATGAGCTGGCTGGATGGCACCACAGACTCAATGGATGCGAGTCTGAGTGAACTCTGGGAGTTGGTGATGGACAAGGAGGCCTGGAGTGCTGCGATTCATGGGGTCGCAAAGATTCGGACCCGACTGAGCGACTGAACTGAACTGATGTTATTTATATTTGCAGTTGTACCCAAAATGTTGTGCTATGTTTAATAACAAAAATGTGGGTATGAACATATAAATATTAAGAACAGAAAAACAGGAATGACAAAAGGACAGAGTATTGTTTCAACTTAGTGCTATAAATAGGTGACCATAGAAAGTCCGAGTCTGTGGTGTGAATGATCTGTAGGAACTGGATAGAACAGAGTTGTGGGAAGGATGAACTCGGAGCAACTCAAAGAAGGTGACCTCAGCAGAGAACCGAAAAGACCATGAAAATGTTTGATTTGGAAGGAGCAGCTAGGAGGGCGCATGTGAGTTCAGCTGCATCTGACTCTGAGACCCCGGGACTGTAACTTCCAGGCTCGTCTGTTCATATTCTCCAGGCGAGGATATTGGAGCGGGTTGCCATGCCCTCCTCCAGGGGATCTTCCAAACCCAGGGATCGAACCTGAATCTCCTGTATTGGCTGGAGGTTTCTTCACCACTGTGCCACCTGTAGCAAGAAAAATTAACTCAGTATTTTCAGTGACTTCCTAAATGCAGTAGAAAATTTTTATTTTCTATTCCTTCTTTTGAGAGTCAGCAAACTTGAGGAAATTAATCCATGTGGATGTAAAACAAGTGATAAGTGAGAAGTTAGACTTCTGTGCTAAATTAAACACAGCAACATTCCAACATTTTTTTTTTTTTTTAACAACTGTTTCTTTTGACCTAAGTGGCTTAATTTGCACTCAATATCCACTCCTTGCAAAAAGCCTTGGTGTAATAGGAGGTCAAAAACATTAGGTATGAAATTAATTAACTACCTTCTAAGCAAGTTCCCCAAAGCATCAGTTTTGCCTTAGGATAGGGTCTGAGAAGGTTTGAAGTGGAAATGTTCCTTACAAGAGAAAAAGAATATTGGAAAAGAAATTAAAACCAAGGGGAGTGGAAAGAGTTTCAGCGCAGATGGCCTGGTTTGTGATGGGAAAACAGGTCAGGTGTAATATAGCATTTCATTTCATTTCTAAAATAAAAAATGCCTACATATTGGCAAGAAAGTCTGGTGTTCTGATTCAGCCAAGGAGGTCATGTCAAACTTTATCTTTTAAGGAAACAGATCATGTAATTGGTTGCTTGAGAGTAATTGAAAGTTGGCACAATTGGAGAGCCATTTCCCCTGAAGACTTGCTCCTCTTAAAATGAGCAAATGTCAGAAGCAGACATTAAAAGGGTAATGTTTGTCTTCTAATTCTCAAAGACTTTATTGTGTGTGTTTCCTGTGGACTTGTGTACATGAACTTTCCTAGGCTTGTGTAAACGGTTCATACCAGGCTGCCTCTGACCACTGATCCCTTAAATGGAAGCAGCATTTCAGAAATGATTAGTGGACTTGAAATAGAAGGAATGGTTAGAACAGTGATTTGTAACTCTTTCAGACCCAATGCCCTCTTTTCATAACAAGCATGTTTGTTTATTAGTGTTGGATTTTCATTAATTTTTTAAAAGCAGAAACATCAACTATAACACAAATAAAGAACTTAATTGCTTTAAACCTCCCTTCTTCTTTGTGTAAGAAAATTATATCCATCTATATGTGGCTGAAGTTATCTATCACAGTTCTTTCTTAAAAATAATATTTGCATTGATAGAATTTTGAGCTTTCTAGAAAAATATCACTATGACTTAATGTGTTGGGGAAGGATAAAAAGATTGTTTGGTGATTTTTGGCTTCTGGATTTTCTTTTTAAAATATTCAATTAGAGACTTCTCTGGTGGTCCAGTGGCTAAGACTCTGTGCTTCCAATGCAGGGGCCTGGTTTGATCCTTGGTCCAGGAACTAGATTCCATTTGCCTTAACAAACAGTTGGCATGCTAGCGAAGACTGACAATCCTGGGTGCGGAAGCTAAGACTTGGCCCAGGTGAGTAAATAAATAGAAACATTTTTAAAAGTTAAAAATCCAATTAAAACATGTGTGGGGTTTTAAACATTCAAGTACTGCTAAAGGCTTTCCACATAAGCAAAATTCAGTTCAGTTGCTCTGTCGTGTCAGACTCTTTGCAACCTCATGGACTGCAGCACACCAGGCTTTCCTGTCCGTCACAAACTCCTGGAGCTTGCTCAAACTCATGTCCATTGAGTGGGTGATGCCATCCAACCACCTCATCTTTTACCGTCCCCTTCTCCTGCTTTCATCTTTCCCGGCATCAAGGTCTTTTCCAGTGAGTCAACTCTTCTAATGAGGTGGCCAAAGTATTGGAGTTTCAGCTTCAACATCAGTCCTTCCAGTGAATATTCAGGACTGATTTCCTTTAGGATGGACAGGTTGAATCTGCTTGCTGTCCAAGGGACTCTCAAATGTCTTCTCCAGCACCGCAGTTCAAAAGCATCAATTCTTTGACACTCAGCTTTCTATATAGTCCAAATCTCACATCCATACATGACTACTGGAAAAACCATAGCCTTGATTAGACGGACCTTTTTTGGCAAACTAATGTCTCAGCTTTTTAATATGCTGTCTAAGTTGGTCACAGTTTTTCTTCCAAGGAGCAAGTATCTTTTAATTTCATGGCTGCAGTCACCATCTGCAGTGATTTTGGAGCCCAAGAAAATAAAGTCTCTGTTTCCACTGTTTCCCCATCTATTTGCAATGAAGTGATAGGACTGGATGCCATGATCTTAGTTTTCTGAATGTTGCATTTTAGGCCAACTTTTTCACTCTCCTCTCTCACTTTCATCAAGAGACTCTTTAGTTCCTCTTTGCTTTCAGCCATAAGGGTGGTGTCATCTGGTGATAAGCAGCATTGCCATACTGTATCTTCCAGCCCTCAAAAGAAGCCCTGTTCTTAGAGAGAACTCTCTTCAACTCTTCGCCTCTATAGTTTTAAATAACAGGTCTGCACTGCTTTTTCTTTTCTTAAGCTTTATTGAGATATAGTTGATAATAACATTATAATAGATTTAAAGCATACATCATAATGAATTGATATGCATATACATTGTGAAAGGGTTTCCCCATCTAGTTAATTAACACATCCTTCCCCTCGCACTGGGGAAGGAAATGGCAACCTATCCTGCGGACAGAGGAGCCTGGTGGGCTACAGTCCACGGGGTCACAAAGAGCTGGCCACGACTGAGTGACGGAGCACACACGCACCCTTCACATGATTACTTTTGTGTGTGTGAGAGAACATTTAAGTTCTATACTCATAGTGCATTTCTTTTGTACAACACTGTATTATAGTTATGTAACTCTAGTCATCATATTATATATTAGATTTTCAGAACTTATTCATCATAAAACCTTATTTATAAAAAAATTGTGTGATAACGGATATTAAACTTATTGTGGTGATCATTTTGTGATACAGGCACATACCAAATTATTTTGCTTTATACCTAAAGTGAATACAATGTTACATGTCAACTTCATCCATGTCAGTAAAAAAGATGAATATATTATCAATTTTTAAATATTTTAATTCCCATACAATAAAATTATTAATAGCTTCTGTTTTTGTGTACAGTTCTGACTTGTTTCATTCACAGAAACACATCACAATGAAGTCAAGCAGAAGTTCCATCACACCAGAGAATTCCCTTGTCCTGACTAGACCTTAGACCCCATCCTAACCATTGACCTATCTATAACTTGTCACAACAGTTTTGCCTTTTCCAGAATGTCATATGAATGGGATATGGGATCATACAGTATGCAATCTTTATAGACTGGATTCTGTTGAGGCTCAATTCTCCCTTGCTTTTCCATGGGTCTTGTGACAAACTTTATTCCTGACTACCTTTGTGAGACTCTGTTATGATAATTTCAAGTTTGTTTGGTAAGATAGAGACAGGGAGAAGATTTATTTCAGACCACTATTTTAAGGATTAGGTCTCTCTATAAGCAAAAGTTGAGCAGGATTACTTGGAGCCCCCTTTATAAGACTGGGGTTTTCTAAGGTGTCGTTCCTCAACTATGACAAAAATCCACTGTTTTTGTTTAAACCTACTTTTGTCTTGCATTTTGCCCATGGGTTAGGGGCTAGAGGAACATTTTCCAACATGAAACTCATGCTAGCTGCTGCACTGTGAGAAATAAAGTCCTTTTCTGATTCCTGTTTTCTGTCTCCAACTATGAAACTGATAGATTGGTAGCTTGCAAATTGCGTAAGATCTCAGACCCTTCATGATTCCTGATGCTCCCTCCATTTAGCAAAATGCATTTTAATTCATTATGTTATTGTGTGTATCAGTAGTGTATTCATTTCTTGGGGCTGCAGCAAAAAGTATTGATTTAAAACAATAGAAATCTATGGTCTTCCAGTTCTCTAGGCTACAAGTCTGAAATCAAGGCATCAACAGGGCCTTTGTCCCTCTGAAACTTGCAGGGGAATTCTTGCTCACTCCTTCCTAGTTTCTGGTCGTTTGCCAATCATCTTAGTGTTTCTGGCTTGCAGCTTGACTACTGCCCTCTCTGCCTTCGTGGTCATGTGGCATTCTCCTTGGGTTTCTCTGTCTTTACATGGCTATCCTGTTATATGGTCACCAATCATATTGGATTAAAGGTCCATCCTATTTCAATTCAACCTCCTCTTAATCAATTACATCTACAACAATTCTATTCCCAAATAAGGTCACATTATTAGGTATTGAGGATGGAAACATCAATATATATTTTGAAGGGTACATAATTCTACCCCATAACAAGTTGTTTCCCTTTACTGTTAAGTAGTATTCCACTGGGGGAGAAGGCAATGGCAACCCCCTCCAGTACTCTCGCCTGGATAATCCCATGGATGGAGGAACCTGGTGGGCTGCAGTCCATGGGGTCGCTAAGAGTCGGACATGACTGAGCGACTTCACTTTCACTTTTCAGTTTCATGCATTGGAGAAGGAAATGACCACCCACTCCAGTGTTCTTGCCTGGAGAATCCCAGGGACTGGGGAGCCTGGTGGGCTGCCGTCTATGGGGTCACACAGAGTCAGACACGACTGAAGTGACTTAGCAGCAGCAGCAGCAGTATTCCACTGGGGTTTCCATCCTGGTGGCTCAGTCATAGAAGAATCCACCTGCAATGAAGGAGGCATGGGTTTGATCCCTATATGAGGAAGATCTTCTGGAGAAGAGAATGGCTACCCACTTTAGTATTCTTGCCTGTAAAATACTTCGGCCAGAGGAGCCTGGGGCTACAGTACATGGGATCGCACAGTTGGACATGACTGAGCGACTAACAAACCCTTTTGCTTGCATTTAATTGAACTGGATGTCCATTTATCTGTTGAAGGACATTTGGGTTGTATAGTTTGGGTGCTTATGTATGATGCTGCTATAAACATCTGTGTATAGAGTTTTGTGTGAATATTAATGTTCATTTCTCTAAAGTAAATACCTAGGAGTGGGATTGTTGGGTCATATGTTAACTTTATCTGAAACTGTTTAACTTTATAAGAAACTGTTTTCCGAGCGGCTGTATCAGTTTGGATTTCCACCAGCAATGTACAAGAGTTCCAGTTGCTCTGCATCTTCACAAGCACTTTATATTGTAATTTAAAAATTTTGCTCTGTGTATGTGTTTTGCCATTTCACATAGATGTATAGTGCTTTCTCATTGTAATTTCCCAGCGACTAATAATATTGAGCATCTTTTCATATGTTTATTTGCCGCCTGTATAATTGTTTGATATGTTTGTTCAAATCTTTTGCTCATCTTTAAATTGGTTAGTATGTTTGTTATTGCTTTATTAGGAAAGATTTGTATATATTTTTATATATACGTAGCTTGATAGAGATGCAATTTGAATACATTTTCCCCAGACTATCTTTTGTCCTTCATTTTCTTAGCAATGCCCATTTACAAAGCAAAAACATTTTTAAGTATTATATAGTTCAATTTATTAATTTTTTCTTATATAACTTGTTTTTGATATCATACCTGTGAAATTTTTGCCTAATCCAAAGTCACAGAAGTATTCTGCTATGCTTTCATCTGAAGATTTTATGCTTCATGTTTTAAAATTTGAGTCTGTGGTCCATTTTGAGTTAATTTTTGTATAAGATGTGAGGTTGAATTCACCGTTTTGTTTTGTTTTTTTCTTTCATCAATGAAACTTGTTCCAGTATTTCTGGACTTTATTCTATTCAAAAGCTTGTTAGTTTGTAATCATGGATGCAAACTATTATACATACAGTGTATAAATAGCAAGGCCTTAGTGTATAGCACAGGGAACTATACGCAATACCTGATGATAAGCCATAATGGACAAGAATATGAAAAAATGTATATTATGTATAACGAAATCACTTTGCTGTACAGCAGAAATTAGCAAAACAGTGTAAGTCAGCTATACTTTAATTAAACAAGTTTTTAAATAGATAAACCATTGGGAAAAAGTTACTTAAGAGACAAAAAATTTTTATCCTAATTATTCATTGATAACTCTTCAAAATTCACTTAGTAACTTTTCCTTTCTTGCTTCTACCAATCTTAAACTATTTGTTAAATTTTGTCTAATTCTTAACAGGTTCATCCATGCAAAGATTCACCTCAGCCCACAAAACTCTCTTACATATTATGCTTTTGTTTGCTCCTTCTAGATTTACTATGACCCTGCCAGGGTAGTGTTTACATGACTATGGTAAGAAATAAATTAAGAAATAGTATAAACTTTGCTTTATTTTCAAATTATTTTTGTGGTGAAAGGAAGTAACACCAGGAGCTGCAATAGAATTTTTATAGCTTGTCAATGTTTACTTTTAGTTAATTGAAACTATTTCATGAGAATCAACTTTTTAACATTTTCAGGATTCTAGATTTATTTTTAACTTATTACAATGTTGTGTTGATGTCTGCCATCCAGTTCATATATGTGATAGTCTTTTGCAACTGTGAAGACAGAAGCCAAGAGAAAGTGTGAGAAGAAGCATGGAAAGGGCCTAGGTCCTTGATAATACTGAGCCACCAAACTAACCCTGGAGCCATACAGTCCCTTCTGTCCATGTCACAGACTGTAAATGTCGTAACGATTTGAGCACAGTTAATCAGGTATTTGGTCACTTGTAACTGAAAAACCTCCTGATACAAATAACTGACTTGGTTCCCCTTTCACCTGTCATTCTCCTTTTGTGACCCCCACTCTTATGCCTTACCATAGAGGTTCCGTGGGTGCTTAGCCACTCAGTCATGTCAGACTCTTTGAGACCCCATGGATTGTAGCCTGCCAGACTCCTCTATCCACAGAATTCTCCAGGTGAGAATTCTGGAGTAGATAGCCATTCCCTTCTCCAGGGGGTCTTCCAGACCAGGAATTGAACTCGGGTCTCCTGTATTGCAGGCAGATTCTTTGCCATCTGAGCCACCAGGGAAATTCTAATCATAGTGGTCGACATTATCAATACTTTTCTGGAGCTTCTTATTTGCTCTTACTTTTTCTTCCAGGCTGGAAAGTCTTCCGATCCCCTCCCCAATCATCCCTCATCTACCAACCCACCCTCATAGTAAAAGTCCCAACCAAATACTGTTTCTTCTAGAAGGGTTTTCTGACTACATGAACCTTCCCAACTCCCACGACACTCACACATACTTGAAAGTGCACTCATACACACATACACACACACACACAATCTTCATCTACAGAATATTTTTAAGGACCCATACGACTCAGTATGCTGCTAAATACCACATCCACAGCTAAAGTTTACTGAGTGATTATTTTTTTCTTGTTACCATGCAAGTACTTTATTTGCACTATGCTTTTTAATCTTCAAGGAAAGTTTATGAATTAATACTCTTACTGCCTTCATTTTACCAATAATACAGTGGGGTTTAAAGAAGCTTAGGAAGTTTATCAAGGTCACACAGGTAACTGGTAAGTAGCAGAGCTATAAAAATTCCAACTCAGTTCTAACTCCAGGCTGGCACTCATATAAAGTACATTGCACAGGAGTGAACATGTGTCACACAAAATACTGATTTCTTTTCACTGCTATTGTATCTTGTGAGAGGAGAGAGTGTGACTTGAGTTTCATTGCATGTTCCTCTCTGCTCACACCTGCCTAGCACAAAGAGCTACACAACAAATGGATGGGTTGATCACATCGGAGTCCTTTTCTCTGAGAGCCAGAGTTCCTGCCTGCTTTTCCAAGTGACATGCGAGGCTCCAGCTGCAGCCTGACCCTTTCTATAAAAACACCTATCTATATTAGTTTTTGGTCAATCCTGTCAGAACTGGGGTAAGTTAATTCTCTCTAAGGTGTTAGCAGCTGACAGTGGCTTGTCGTGTTCTTCTCTACTGTGAATCTTTTAATAAAGGACTTTTGGAGAAAGTATTGTTGAAGTCAAAGGAATGACTTTCTCATAGTAAAACTTAAGGTACACTATGAGATTCTTAAAGATAAACCAGCTGGTGGTGATAGTGAGTGTGATTGTTATCATAGGAGGAGTGATGTGGAGGAAATAATCATTTCAATATGAAAGCATTTCCTTCACTTTGAGACACGTGAGGTTTTTTCATTGATTCTTCACAGAAGAGTATCCGGAGTTAACATCTTGTCTCTGTGTTTTGGTAAGTCTTATAAACTTGAAAAGGCCACCACATCCTCCCCATAACCTGTCTAGTAGTGGATGTTGAGGTTTACATAAATACTTTAAGTTTCCATATTTTCATCTAAATTAACATTAAACTGTAAGCATAAATTAAATTCATTCTGTGCAGTAGCAATGCATGCATGCTAAGTTGCTTCATTTGTGTCCAACTTTTTGCAACTCTATGGACTATGTCCTGCCAAGCTCCTCTGTCCATGGGATCCTCCAGGTAAGAATACTGGAGTGTGCTGCCATTTCCTTCTCCAGGGGATCTTCCCAGCCCAGGGAAAGAACTCACATCTTTTATGTCTCCTGCACAGGCAGGCAGGTTCTTTACCACAAGCACCACCTGGGAGGCTACTGCAATTGTGAACAGTAAAATATTTGTCCATGCCAGATACTCTGTTGAATTAGAAAGGCCTGAACTTTAAATTTTCTATGGAAATAAAGTAGGACATGGTTTCTCAAACTTGTCTGATCATAAGCATTTTGGTGATGCTCATTAAAATATAGATTCCACTCCAGACCTTCAGATCCAAGGAGAGACTTATGAGAAAGAGTGGGAAACTGAGGTAGGGTAAGTTTTTTCACTGTCCTTTAATAAGAGTTTGCTATTTGGACTCTGGGGTAAACCGTTATCTTGAGATCACGCTGAAAACATTTTCATTCTCTTTCCCTCCCTGCTATTCTTCCAAGAAATATTATGCCAGGCACTGTTACATGCTGTGAAAACAAAGATAAGCAACAATTCTTGCTGAAGTGTCAGACAAAGACAATGAACAATTAAACAGTGTATTAAATGCTAAAATAGAGGCAGTACAGGACACTATGCATTTAAAGAGAGGAGGAAATGTCTGGTCCGAATATTTAAGGTAAATTTGACAACCATAAAGGAGAAGTCATTCCACATAGAAAGAAGATGTATAAATAAAGACCTAGAGGCTTAAGGAAACCTGGTGTTTCTGAATACTGTTAAACGTCTGGCATGGCTGAAGCTCAGGTTCTAGTTGGGTAAAGTGAGGGTAGAACAGGAAGAGTCAGATTGTGAACAGCCTCATGTGCTGCCTTGAAGATATTGGACTTAGCGCTGTTGGTAATGTGGAACTGTTTGGGAAGAAACTTACATGTCCCTTGCACTTAATGTAAACTGATCTCAGAATATAACTTGATAAGAACCTCTTAAAACTGGAGTTTAAATCAACTTTGCTTTGCACTAACCTTATATTAGTCTTTGAGCTTTCTAACCTAGTGGAGACTCTTCTCAGCAGACATCTTATATAGAACACAATGTACAAAACAGATTAACAGGCTGTTTTGGCTGATACAGAAAGCTCAGCCCCATGACATTCCTGTAAACACGAGGATCCTAGGAACAGTCTGCAAACCAACGTTCTGTGTTCCCCAGAGACTGGATAATTAGTTGGAATTGGACTCTTCCTGTTGGAAGGTAGCTTCAATATCCTCTCTGAAGAGAGCACCTTTGCTGTATCTTCATGGCACTTTCCATGCAGCATCGTTCAGAAGATGCGTGTGGCACTGAATTGAGTCTACCTAGGTTTTAATCCTTCCAGTGAAGGGGAGGCCTCCACTTTCTTCTAAAGTTTACTCTGCCTCATTCACTGGCAACATCTATGGTCAGTAGGCATCATTCTGATTTAAGCAAGGTCTTTTGGAATAATCAACTCAATGTTAAGGCTATTATGTCTCTTTCCCTTACCTTTCAAGTTTCTTAAATTGTTCCTTAAAACAGCCTGTCTTCCTTGCTGGGTCCCCGTTTTCCACATGATTCCAATTTGCCAGTATTGCCTCTTGAAAATGCCATCACCAGGAATATGACCATTTCTTTGGCCACTTCTTTTCTCCCACTGGAGAAAGAAATGGCAACACACTCCAGCATTCTTGCCTGGAGAATTCCTTGGATAGAGAAGCCTGCCTAGCTACAGTTCATACGTCGCAGAGTTGGACATGACTTTTCACTTTTCACTTTTGCCTCCCAATAGTAGGTATACATTTATAAAAAAATAAATTTATCAGGAAAGGACCTCACCAGGGGCTTCTGTGGTTGGCATTACCTCAAAATTTATATAAAAGGAATAAAGATGAAACAGCAAGTAAAAATGGCATTACAAAGCAGCTCAGCCTTAAGCCAGACACTGTCTTACTGTTTTAGTATGACAAAATGCTAACATTTAACATTATAATGAAAATTGATGGGCTGTCAAGATTGTCGGGCTTCCCTGGTGCCTCAGTGGTACAGAATCCACCTGCCAATGCAGGAGAAGTGGGCTCAATCCTTGGGTTGGGAAGATTCCCTGGAAAAGGGAATGGCAACCCACCCCACCCTATTTTTGCTTGGGAAAATAGTCCGTGGGGCTGCAAAAAGTTGGACACGATTTAGCAACTAAATAACAAAACTGCCAGGCATTTGAGTGTGTGTGGAAAAAATACTAGCCTAGAACAATCCGAGGAACACAGCAGAGGCTGTTTTCTGTGGCATGAATAAAGCCGAAGGCTACCTACAATAGGAAGAGGACAAACTTTAGTCTGGATATTGTGGATTTCCCCGGCTCAAGGAGCTTTCAGTCTTGAAACAGATGTAGGCAGGCAGGACAAGCTTCAAGGTCCCTGCTTCTCAGCGGAGTATGATAAGGGAGATCCAGTATATGGGAGACATTGAACTAGTCAAGGACAAGTGTGAGCCATTTAGCTCGTCCCCATGGCACAGTCCCTCCTGTGGCGCTGGGTTCAAGTTGGGGCCCTAGTTTCTAGGCAGAAAGATGGATGTGTCCTCAGGTTTATAACTTCACATAAATGTGGGGGAGAGAAGGGAAGAAATGTACTGGGGCAAGATTCTTCTGGGGGATTCGGCATCAGCACGACACCCTCTAGGCTGTTGGCACGTGATGGCAGCACCCTCTGAGGTGCTGTCCTTGGAAACCCCACAGACGACACCCGGAGAGGTTCCTCCCTTCGTCACTTTGCTCCTCATACAAGTTTAGTGGCTGAAGATTTTTCTTTCTTTTCTTCAGAAAATATTTTAAAAGACTATGAAAGTAAAGTGAAAGAATTAGTGAAAGTTGCTCAGTCTGACTCTGTGTGACCCCATGGAATTCTCCAGGCCAGAATACTGCCGTGGGTAGCCTTTCCCTTCTCCAGGGGATCTTCCCAACCCAGTGACCAAACCCAGATCTCCCACATCGTAGGCGGATTCTTTAAAAGCTGAACCACAAGGGAAGCCCAAGAAAACTGGAGTGGGCAGCCCACCCTTCTCCAGCAGATCTTCTCTACCCAGGAATCAACCCGGGGTCTCCTCCCTTACAGGTGGGTTCTTTACCAACTGAACTATCAGGGAAGCCTTTTAAAAGACTATAAGTAGAGGATAATTCAGGTAAGAAAATTTGCTGACCTAGGTTCAGTCAAATCTAGCTCTTAATCCTTGAAAAGCTAGATAAAGTTCTACACTGGGTTTGAACCCCATGAGATGTAAGTCACCTTGGGGGATGGTGAAGAAGGGCAGAAGACAGAAGGCTGTGTGTGTGTGTTTAGCCAAAGAGTCACTGGAATAAGCAACTTAAGAAACCAACAGTTTCCCCAAAGGCGAAGATGATCAGGCATGTTATCTCTTTTAGAGAAATAACTTCAGCTCTACATTGATTTCTCTGATAGACTGAATTATTATGCAAAAATACACACTATAACTTTCCTAACTACTGAGCAGAAAGACCAGGCAATACTCACATCAACTGCTTATTTTAATGTCAAATGTTTATTTCTATGCCATAGTTGCCTCAGCACAATTTGTAAAATAAAGGAATCCAAAGAGAAGATTTTTTTTTTGGTTGGGCTATTTTCTCTGCAGTTATAAGAAAGAAAATAAACACCTTGGTATCAGAATTACCATTTTTTCATATCATTCTAATAAATATCACATCTAAATATTTTCCTTGGGTGTCATTTTTTTAAAGGATGGAAAAATACCCACAGGGGGAAAAAGGCTTGAATTCATCAAAATAAATTTGGGATAGTCTTTGTCAGAGAATATATCTAGAACATCTTTGTTTTGGTATACTATATCACTAATTGCCATATTCTTATTATTTAATATAATAGGCATACTTTATTACATAAAACAAAGTGCACTGAAAATAAACAATGTTAGAAACAAACTAATATTTGGTGTCTCTTAAATCTTCAGGTGATTAGATATTAGCTGAAGCGCCGGGATACAAATTTCACTATTGATACAAATGCAATTCTCTTCTGCGGTGAAAATGCACTTAGTAGCTGAGTTCTTTTGATTTAGCAGACAGGGCATCCAATACAACTGAAACAACCTGATAACAATTTTTTTTTCCAATAAAAAGGAATGCTCTGGTTCTTAACTGGCTCCCATCTTCAAGGGAGCCAGAAGACAGCATTTGCTTTTTCAATAGTTTTCTCTTGTCTGATTTGACACACAGAGCCACCAAGATTCTTACAGTGGAAGCAGGCACCACACCTGAGAGCACGAGGCTCTCAGACAAACCAGTTAGAGTCATCTGTGATGCCTGTGGTGGGCCCAGCACCTAGAGACAGCATGGTGGTTGTGCATGTAAATCCTTTCAGCAGACTCAGGGAAAGGAGGAGAGTTCTTTAAGTTCATGCACATTTTATTGAGTAGTAATATAAAATGCTTTTTCTTTTTCATTGTTACAAGTGCATGCTTTGATTGCCAACATCTCAAAGTCAAATTACAAAGGCAAGGCTTTAGGCTGTAGTGAATTACTTGGGCACTTATACAATTTTTAAAAAATATGAATGGACTTTTTGTGGTGGTTGTTGTTTTCAGAATGAACCAGTTGTAACCCGTAACTGATATACAAAGGGAAAAAAGTGAAAAAAAGTACGTATTTTGTGGCACATGACAGAACAGAACAAAATAACTAAACCGTTATGACATTAACAGTTACCATGCATTTAGAGTTCCACATGTAACTACAAACTTATTTAAATTTCACAAGGTTTGCTAAACATGCTAACCATCTATATGTGCACTGACAAGCTTATGTTAAAAACTTTTAAGAATACTCTCCCCTTTAGATTTTTTCAAAGCTTTTTTTTGATTACAAAATTTCAAAGGCATGAAGCATTTTAGAGAATATAAAGTACGCCAGTATACATACATTTCCAGTACATGTCAGACCGCTAAGCGCATTACAGTCTCATACAGGCCGATACAGCCATTTTGTTTCTTAAAAAACATGCATAGGCAGATTTTTTTTTTTTACAGAATATAGATGCTTTATCACTGTACTTAATATGGTGTCTTGTTTACTATACTTAAAAATGCACCACTCATAAATATTTAATTCAGCAAGCCACAACCAAGACTTGATTTATCAACAAAAACCCCTAAATATAAACAGCAAAAAAAAAAAGATAGAAGTAATTATTCCAGTTTTTTAAAACTTAAAGAAAAGGAAAGATATTCATTGCTAAAGTAATACGTGTTATATGGAAAGAAAGGCATTCAAAGCACACTAAAGAAACCTGAGGTAAGCATAATCTGTACAAAATTAAACTGTCCTTTTTGGCATTTTAACAAATTTGCAACATTCTTTTTTTTTCTTTTTCTGTTTTTTTTTTTTTTTTTTAAGACTGCCTAATTCATTTTATAGCCATTGTCTGACAAGAGTAGCAAAACATTATCAATAAATAGTCCTTATTTAGTTTGTACATCATTTTGTTAAAAATGGTTGATGTCATCCATTTTTAGTGCTGCAACTGTAAACGTACAATAGAGTAAGAAATTAGACAAAGTTTTCGTGTCCAGTAACATAATAAAAGACCTCTCATTAACCTATCTAGAAGTCCCCCAATGCAGTAGGAAAACATGTACATTCCCCTAACATTGCAGTATAGACTAGCATTAGCTTTCTTTTAAAATTTTTTTTCCCTATAAGCATTTTTTAAAAGGCATACCCAAAAGAGGTGTTTAATCACCACCCCCACCAAAATATAGTTTATAATTCTCTCTCCCTCTTTTAATGATAGTGTAAACTGAATCCAACTCCTGGCCCCAGAGCAAATAAGCTACCATCAGAGGCAAGACCATCCAACTGCTGATATGCAGCCATCCCCATCATGCCCTGCAGCTCAAAAAAAAAAAAAAAAAGTGAACAGGAAGTGGTCACTGGATGTTGCTGCTGTTACTGCCATTGCTGTCCGTGCCGTTCGTCTCCGAGGCGAGAGCCTTGTTGATGGAGTTAAGGTTGGCGTCAGAGGGCATGGCATCTCTGCGAGGTGGCATCCTCTCGTTAATTCGGTCTAAGCCCTTGGCCTCCTCGAAGCTAGTGATCTTATGTTGTGGTGAAAATCCTTTGATAGCTAAACAGAAAATCATTAAGAAAAGAAAAATTGAGGTTAGCTAGAGGGACACAAAGGGCACAGCTGTCGCATCGGGTGATGTTAGAAATTGCGCAGTGAGAAAGGGAGTCCTTTAGTAGAGAACAAAGTGACGGGACCTGAACACAACACAACAGACTCCTTACCATACCCGAAGATAACCGAGAGGTTTGGTAACAGCCAATGTCTCTTGCCAACCAAAATGTCCTCTTCAAGTTAGTAAGATGTCAAGGTGTTTCCTGTCTTCATGAACGGTTAGATCCATGAAGCGGTATATCAAAAGGAAGGTTGCTACCAGTAACAGGTCTCTAGGCCCAGCACCCAATGGCCACATCTTTAGCACAATCACTATATTAAATGCCCTAACCTAGAGAGGCAGGACATGGTCCTACTTTCACTATTCCATTGTGCTAGGAATGGCAAATTCAGTAGACTCACTGAAGCAGCTTAATCTAAAAATCTAGTAAAGAGCTTAGAGCAGAAACTAAAAGGAGCTATAAAAGGAATGAACTTTGGGCATTTCCATGCCATCTCAGCATCCCAGAGAGATTTTCTTGGCAAACAGCTTAATGGTGGCATGAAAAAAAAAAAAAAAAGAAATTATAAACACTTGCTTCTTCACTCAACTTAGGAAATATGTGGAGTGGATGACAAGGTAAAAGAAATTGAAAAAAATCAAGATCAGATCACTAAGCAGAAAAATTTGGTCTTTCCTTTAGCAGCAAACAGGCCAAACTGATGTTCATCTGGTCTACTCCATAAATTAAAGAAAAACTCTTTTCTTAGTAGATCAATGTAGATGTTAAGTGATGGTTCACAAATAACAAAGGGAAAACACTTTATGCAACTTTAAGCAAAAATGAATGGGAATGGTTTGGGCCTTATCCAAAGAAAATATGGAATTTTCAAAAGGGGAGCATTGATATTTGATTTTTTTTCCCAGTTATCCTACTATGCTCCAGAGATAGATAAAGCATTTGCACAAGAGACTTAAGGTTTTCTTCAATAGGTGCACCAACCAGTGAGCTGAAAATAAAGTACACAAATGGGGAACCATACATAAATGGGGAACACCAGATTGCTTTACTCCCTGTGAAAACGCAAGCCAGACATTGAAGGGCCAATCACCAGTGTTGAACTGGGCTGCATCTCCATGGCTGATGAAGGACAATTTCATTGTACCTTTATCCTTCCTACCCTATTTGAGAAAAAAAGGAAAGCAGTTTCAAGCCGAAACTTTGCTAGCCACTCCCACACAAATGTACAGTGCTTTTCATTAGTATGGATGAGATTTTTAAAAGATAGACACAGTTGTTTCCAAACTCATTAAACGATGAGAAACAGTTCGTCCCCCTCTGCATTTTAAAGGTTAGCATCATGGTGATTAGTCAACTATGAGAGGAAGAAGATGGGGAAATGGGGAAAGACCAAGGCCCAAAGCAAAGCTTTTTAATTCTTCTCTAATTCAGTCAGAAATCACAAAAATAAAAAAGCTGTCTAATGAGCACCCACCCTGAAAATAAACTCAGTGATTTTCAGGGACAAAAGCAGTATCTACTGTTGTGCTAAACTACTGTGAATATCATTTCATCATAATGAATAAATATAAAAGTTAGTCATCATAATTGATGCAATTTTATGAATTGAAATGGTAAAAGTGCAATCTCTTTTTTAGGTTGTGTAAGGTTTGAAAAGCCAATAGAGTGAGAGCATAGAGCATAGAATTTAAAAATCTGGCGAGAACAAGGGCTATGTCTGGAATAGGGCTCCATTTGTAATCATCCTGTCTACCCTGGTCTGGAAGAATGTGTGCTCTGCTGTAGTTGCTGGTCAGACAATGGGTATTAGCAATTTACATTGGTAGTATACTTAACACAACACAGAGTCACAGAAACCACAGAAAACAGCCAAACTATCAACGAGAATGCACACTGCAGATTAGAATTTGCCAAGAGGAATAGAGAATTCCCACATAAATAGCAGTTTATTCACTGCTATTTAGGAAACAGTTGTATTTTCTCTTACAGTGCTATCATTTCCCCTACTGTATCCAAATCACATACAAATGAGAGTCTAAAGTGGCACATTTTACATCATATCAAAGGAACATATCACACAATTTTGGGAACAATGAAACATTATCTTGCAAGAACAAAATACAACTGAAGAATTTTGTTTTAAAGGGGAACTTCAAATTATTCTTTTTAAAATTTTCAGGGGATATGGTATGTATCATATTAAAAACGATTGGATAAGCAGTTCTCTCGTAACTTGACATTTAAAGAGCACAAAAGAAACTGCGAGAAGTCCGGCTCTGTCATCACTGAGCAGGGCTGGGACACAGTCAGTGATGTGCGTATCTCGATTTCCCTGAGGCTCGAAGTACAGTGCATGGTGCAAAGCAGACACTCAGTGGACAGTAACCAGCTGAGTGACGACAATATTCACTATGCTTGTTACTGGTCACTTCCACAGCACTAGATATTTTTGAACTCTTTAAAATATCTTGGTGGTGCTAGCTGTCCTACAAATACCAGTAGGCTAAAATTTCATAAGATTAGCAGAACTGTTTATCTTGAATACAGCTGTCTCTTGTTGGGATATATTTTAGAGACAAAAATTAATGTTGAACTACAACAAAGCACTATTCAAGTGAACTTTTGTTTTTGCTAGAAATTTCTGAAGACTAGATTTCATAAAGCTATTTTTATCCTCTCCTTTTCAGTGCTGACTGAAAGTGATTTGAGGGAGGGACATGGTTCAGCTCAAAGAATATTGTTTTATCCATTGTTTGTCAAAACGGCTGCCATAACCCCCACCCCACATGTTCAAGATCTGGTATCCTTTTGTTTTCTGTGATTATATTAGGATCATTATAAACAAAGTCAAACATAGCTTTAAGGGAAAAAAACAAACAAACAAACCAGAAAGGACATTTTCCCCTTTAAAGCAAGAACATTTTGGTTAATACTGAGCCACAACTGTTAGCCCAACACCCACACACTCTTTACAAGCTACAGCAAAAAAAAAAAAAAAGGAAAAAGAAAAAAAGAAAGAAAGAAAGAAAGAAATGAATACACCCAGCAGAGCCCTTATCTGTTGCAGGTACAACAGAAAGGGGACTGGCCAATTTACCTTCATCAGCCTCAATAGCCTCAACAGTAGCTGAAGAGAAGAAAGGGGGTGCAAAATGAATGAGAAAAATGAGCAGAGGATTTTTAACTCTAAGAACAAATCAGTGACGATCAAGGGAGCTAAGATGATTAGTGTTCCTGTAAGTGCTGGATTCTGGCACAGACAACAAAACAGAAATGCTAAAAAGAAAGGAAAAAAAACCCCACGAAAATGATGTTGTTTTTTTTTTTTAATGAGCTGGATACACATAATCTGAGTGAACCACTTTGGATTTTGTTCACTAAATAAATGACCACATGATTAACCCTTTGGGAAAACACTCAGGAAAGGTTTATTTGACTTAGATTGAATCTACAAGGGACTAGGTCAATAGAAAATGTGCATCTGACTCACGTGAAGTAAGAAAAAAATCCACTGCTATGACTGGTGATTTACAGTTTTAAAATGTCCCCCTAAATGGCAAAACTTGAAGCACTGCCATAATGTCAGTGGAATAATTCACACTATTTAATATTAAATAGCACAATTTCCTAGTGGAGTGGAAAGGCAGGGGGCATGCAAATTAAGAGCCGCCTCCGAGTTGATGACACATGTGACTTTAAAGACAAACACTAAGCATGTTTCAAGTGTGAGGGAGAAAGGAGACAGGACGAGGAAGGGGATGGGATAGTCTGGACGTCTTCTGCCAGGTAACCCAGTTTACAATTAGTTTTCCTCACTGGAATATTATTTTTAGAAACAAAACTCTTGAAATGTTACTATCAAGTGGTAACATGCCAGTAGCAGCAATAATTCTATTAGCATTTTAAAGAAAAGTTAGTCTAAATACTGAAACCTCAGCATATTTCAGAGGCAAAACTTTAAAAGCCCATTGCTTTATCAGCAATTTTTATAATAAGCTTAGGGTCTATATTCTCGCTAGACAGGTGCATGAGTTTTTCTATGTTATCAAGGTTAGGGGATATTTCCCTAATTAAGTGCTAAAATGTAAAATTTCTCTGTAATTCCAAAATGTTTAATATTAAAATCCTACCCCTTGACTTTAATTTGCATGTTTCTTCTAATTTAAGGTTTTAAGACTAGAGCAACTGCCAAATGTGCACTATAATTTACTTACAGTGCATTCTAAATTCCTTATGATAAAAGGTATGATGGTTACCACTACGGAGAAAAACCAAACAGTAGAACTTTTAGTAGTTTCCCCCTCTTAGTGTATATTTTAAACAATGTACACTAATACAGTTTCAAAATTCATTGTCTGATTCACTTAAATTTTCCAGGACTAACAAGGTTGTAAAACCTTATGTCTGCTGTGGGTATGTGCTTGTGTGTGTGTAAATTCAACACCAAATGGCAAACAAATGGATCTAAAATAAAACAACAACAGAAGAACCAAAATTCCAGGTTAAAATACAGGTGGAAATCTGAAAACAAAACAGAATTGTAAGAACTCAAGTCACTTAAATTTAAAAGTAAAACAAAAAAGTCTGGAGTTGCACCAGCACCAACACATATTAGACATGTGTACTGTCCATTATTAAGTGTATTCCTATAAAGCGACTGTGATCCATAGTTTCTGATAATACACTTGCTGTACTGTAAAACTGTGCTTCTCAGAAACTATGCAGATTTTAGTTAATTAGGTAGTTGTGCATTTCGTGCATATAAATGATTATGCATATGATAAATAAATATGCCAGTGTTCTTAGAGCATGTTTACTTTGGTGGGAAAATTTTTGATTTTTTTCCTTCAAAGTTACTAAAATAATTTTTTTAGCTATAAATTAAATAGGGGCTTTATTTATTTATTTACTGTGATATTTTCCTACTCTCATTTAGAAATTTTTTTCTTTTGGTGGAAACTCAAATATATTGATGTTTGCATAAATTCACATGAAAATAAAGAAAATTTTAGTGATGCTGCTAGGAGGTGACCGTTTAGCAGTACCGTATCCATGAAGCTGGGCATCACTCTCTATGTAAAAGCGCTGTATCTAAATACCATAACCATAGGAATACCAGGATCTTCCAGACTGAGGGACAGGAATAGAAAAGAGAACACACACACACACAAAAAAAGATTCAGGGAAAGATACAGGAAAATAAGCAAGAGGCTGAGACTGTTTTAAAACCTTAGAGCGCATTTTTGTTTTCATTTTTTTCTGTTAGGGTCTAATCTAAAAGCAAAATTTCCATATAGTATGCTGAAATGGTACTTTAATTAATGAGAATATTGGTAAAAAAAGATAACAAAAGTAACAAAAGTAAAAGAGCATATTGACTGGGCTGTCTAATACAGTAGCCACTAACCACATATGGCTATTTAAATCAAAGTAACGACAGCTAGGGAAAATACAGTTTCTCAGTTGTACAAGTTATATTTCAAACACTCAATAGCCATAGGTTGTTGGTAGCTCCTGCACAGATAGATATTTCCACCGTCACAAAAAGTTCTATTGGATAGCACTTATCCAAAAAACGATAGATTTTAATACAAAAGCTATCTTCAGGGAAATGTTTTCATCCTTTTTGAAAAATGAAACATGATTCTAATCACTCTCAAGTTTTGATGAGTAAGTCAGAGGAAAGACACCTTTGACTTCAACTTCTATTCAAAACGAGATCATCCTTCTATACTCTTCTTCCATTTTCCACTAAATCCTACACTTACATATGTATTTTTACGTGTGCATGTTTATGTCATCACTCCAGTAGATAACCAGCACATTTAATTAACATGTAATTAACAAGTTGTTTTTAGCAACTGGTTCCAAGTGGTCAAACCTATAGGGCGTGTAGGTGAGCTAAATGAGCTGTCTTACAGTGAGGCCTGAAATCGTGATTAGTGTGCAAATGAGGACATGGGGGTGGGGTAAGGACCACATTCCAGTGAATGAAGGAGCTACCGTTTGGGGCATGACTGGTCAAACTGATGTGGGGGCGGTTTCAGTCCTTCTTTCAGCTGAGAAGAACTGAAGCTTTAATGGATGAGTAAGTCAGAGCTCTAATGACAGAGCAGATTGAGGTGCCAGCACAGGTTGCACCAATGGGCCTGCTTACCGCTTTGCAGGGTTTGTTTCCCTCCAGAAAGCACACCGCTGGGGAGCATGCCTGTGGGCGTCAGGCCTTTCAGCGTCAGCACACTCTCACTCTCTTCTCTGCAAAGGCACAATGAGGGCAGAGGGGACATTACCTTTTATTTTCTTTCAAGAAAAAGATCAGACTTAATAGGGATAAAAATGCATATAAGAACTCACATTGACCTCTTCCTTGGCGCCCTTGTTTTGTTTTGTTTTTCCGCCTTTTTTACTTAGAACACACTGTAGTTTCACACATTTATACAGAAGTCATGTTATGTAAATGACATGACTGCTAAGATAAAGTTGGGAATTAGAAGGGGTTCACATGCTTCTGAATCCTGAAGATATGGGAAACAATTCTGATTTTGTAATCAGGTGTCACAAAACAAAGTGTTGCTGGGTATCATCCATGACACCATAAATATGTTAAAAAAAAATGAGCCAGGGAAAGAGCTGTTGTAAGTTTTACTGCTAAGGCTCAACAAAATAAGTAGGGCTGATTTGACTTGGGAGAGAAAACCAGAGAGCAAAAGGGAGATTTAAAAAATCTGACCTATGGATTATCCTCTTAGTTATTATACTTTAATTTTATTCTTCATGATATATAATTGCTGCTTTAAGTTTCATTACATTGTTTTATTTAATTTTTTTCTTCATGATACATAATTGCTGCTTTAAGTTTTATTACATTTGTTTAGAAGGAATGAATGAGCCCTGCAAGTTCAGTTAGGAATGTAAAGCATTAGAGCAAAGGCGACCTCATTCATCAGGCCGCAGGGAGCAACTATGCTCTATTTTCGGCTTTAACATGACTTTTCAAGATTTGGCTGCTACTGTACCGTTATTACTGACTTTGATCTGGTGTCTTTGGGAAAGGATGATGGTGCTTTTCATCCTGCTCACTGCTTTAGGTATCAAATCACTAAATTACTCTTTAGTGACTCTACCAGGAGTGAGACAGAAATAGCAAGAAGGAGAAATCAAAAGAGCCACCGTAGCTACTCCATGAAAAAGAGTTGGAAAAAATCTGGCAAAAATTAGAATATGATATCATATAATGTAGAGATGGACTTTTCCCCGAGACAGTCTTATTTACCCTTGTTAATAATGTAATTGTGAATTGATTTTATACTCCTCACATAGAATCATACTGTAGACTAAAGTAATCTCTCGAGGAGGAATATACTTTGCGTTATCCAAGAATAGATAACCGAATTTAAGTAAAGAGTAGTTAATCCTTTTTAAGAAAATATTTGTTTTCTTAAGTCCATGCATAATAATAACATGATGCATGATCCATGTAAAACACAACTAACATATAGGAAATTAAACTCTAAATAATTTTTTCATTCTCAATGATTTATTAGAATAATATAGATTCTCATAAACAAGCTTTATGGTTCATGTTCATTTCCTAGAAATCTAGTGAAATGCACCTGATAGATTCATCTTTTACTACAGGGAGTGAATGAAAAATAGGATTATAATAGCTGTTCTATTTCATAAATATGTTGAATCTATTGTGAAATAAATGTTTTAAAGTGCTGCAGCACACAGAGGGCATAATATGTGAAGCAGTCCACTTAGAGGCTTTCTCTACAGAAATAACTTAGTAGATTTCAATTTGACTAAAATAGTGAGGAACTAACAATTCCATTTAAAATATAATTAAAGAAAAGAAAATAGTTTCTAGTAACATATCTAAATGACAAGACTAAAGTATTAAGACACTATTCAGTGACATATAATCAAAGGTAAAACAGAGCAGAGGACCATGGTCTCACCTGAGAACCGAGAACACTCTGGCCATCTTGCCGATGGCTCGGATCTTGTTTCTTATCACCTCCTTCCTGGCTGCAGCTGTTGCTCCTGCATTTTAAAAACATAGTTGAGAAGTCAGGTGACTTTTTATTGAACTCTAACTAGTTGACTAATTTACATATATAACAAACCGATAAGTCGCTTCAGTTGTGTCCGACTCTGTGTGACCCCATAGATAGGAGCCCACCAGGCTCTTCTGTCCCTGGGATTCTCCAGGCCAGAACACTGAAGTGGGTTGCCATTTCCTTCTCCAACGCATGCATGCATGCTAAGTCGCTTCAGTTGTGTCTGACTCTGTGTGACCCTATGGACAGCAGCCCACCAGGCTCCTCTGTCCACAGGATTCTCTAGGCAAGAATACTGGAGTGGGTTGCCATTTCCTTCTCCAATACTGCTGTAAGCCAAATCAGGTTTGTTTTTTGTTCCCCTTGAGCTTCCCTGATGGTTCAGTCAGTAAAGAACCCACCTGCAATGCAGGAGACCCAGGTTGACCCCTGGGTTGGGAAAATGCCCTGGAGAAGGAAACGGCAACCCACTCCAGTATTCTTGCCTGGGCAATCCCATGGACAAAGGAGCCTGGCAGGCTACAGTCCATGGGGTTGCAAGAGTCAGCTGTGACTTAGCGATTAAACCAAGGATCTATCTTGAATCAAGTTTAAAAGCTTATGCTTCCAGGAATAAATGCTTGCCTGTGATACTTTAGAGGTTCTCAAAAATGCCAAAGAGCAACTTTTGAGATTTCCAATGAGGCCGGTTCCTGTCCTCTTCTGTTTGTACAAAGAGAACGTGCACTGACACGAAGAGGAAGTGAGTCACCAGGATCTTCTACTCATTTCCGGTCTCCATGCTTGGTGACTACTTTAGGAAACTTCTTTTGCAAAAGTTGTCCTTTGAAGTGATCAAACTAGGGAGTCTCTTAACCCCTTAAGTTCCTGGGGGTATTTATAGTATTTATAATATTTATAGTATCAATGGCCGTAAAACATTTGTTTTAGCACTTGATACTCTTTCATCTACTGGTTACTGCACAAATTCTAGAAGAAAAAGCAGAAAACTACTGAACTGGGTTTAGTGAGAGAGGGTGGCACATATTTTGTATTTTAGCACTTATGTAGAAAAGTTACACATGAGTCTAAATTTTACCACTGACTGCATTTTCCAAATTTAAAAATGTCAATCTACATAGATTATTGTCATTATAAACATTTTTGCTTTTTAAATATTATTTATATAGTCTTAAAATAATGCTATATGATCTTTAGTGAATCTATTTTATTCCTTTTTAAATTTTCAAGGTAATGTTTGAAGAAGTGAAAAACAGAAAAAAAAGTTCTCTTTTAAGATTTTTATATGTCAAAGTAAAAGGGATGGCATGCATGCTCAATCACTCAGTCATGTCCAACTGTTTGGGACCCTATGGATTGTAGCCTATCAGGCTCCTCTGTCCATGAAATTTCCCAGGCAAGAATACTGGAGTAGATTGCCATTTCCTCCTCCAAGGAATCTTCCCAACCTACGGATCAAACTCGAATCTCCTGTGTCTTCTGCATTGCAGGCAGGCTCTTTACTGCTGAGCCACTGGGGAAGCCAAAGGGATAAGATATCCTTTTTAAACATATGGGACTTTGTAGAAAGTGTTAATACAAGCAGATTTTCTTTCTAATTCTACTGCCACTAATAGGAATATAACAAAATATTCTTAGCAGACCATATCAGATAGTATCAGAAATGTTTGTAATTCAACAGTTTAAGTCACACAGTTTGTTCAGAGACTGGTCTACAGGTGATAATTGGTATACATTTTGGTCTCTTAATTCATGGTAAGTACAAGCTGTATGACCGTTTTTGGGAAGGAAATATATTTGTTGTTTCTTATGACTTCTAAGAATTGGATTTGAAACCTTTTTCATTGTTTGATAAGGGCCAAACAATTAATCACTGACCTAACACTTTTATAAGAAAGAAAACTCACAGCAACACTCACACAATTTGGAAATGGCTAGAAAAACACCTCTAATTTTCTATTCACCCCAAGGAAGTGAAAATATAATGAGTCACTCTTTTCTTCTGGGTGGGTTAATTTGTCAGAGGTAATGCTAATGCATACTCTTCTGAGGATATTCCTTAGAAGCTGTGTACCTGGGAGCTGGTTTCCTAATTTCTCTGACTTAAAAGCCCTCACCCAGCCCTTATTTTTGTCTATTTCTTTTTCTCTAGTGTCAATGACACCATAGAAGGTATCCCCCAACACATCTAACCGGTTTGCATCTATTTTTCCCCATCACTTCCCCACTCTCAATCTGGGTGTGGCCATGTGTCTTGCTTTGGGTAAAGCAACCTTAGCCAAAGTGATTCTAGCAAGATCTTGAAATGCACACAGGCTTGTTCTGTCTCTTGCTCCTTGGTATTTTTCCAAGAGAGTTGAAAACGTTATGTCTACACAAACTCCTGTACACAGATGTCTGTAACTAATTTTGTTCATAATTGCCAAAATGGAAGCAAGCAAGATATCTTTCAGTAGATGAATCTACTGTGGTCCATCCAGATTTTTACTTGGTGTTAAAAAATACTGATCTATCAAACCAGAACTTATAGCTTTTTCCCATATGGACTTAAACTTATTTCACTCATTTGCAGGCAGAATAGCTTGCAATACTAGGCTACAATCCTGTCTTTCTGATAACCAAGTGGAAACATGGATTCTCATTTATAATTGGTTCTGTTAATTAAGTCTGTTAATTGGTCAGAATTTTGGAGGAGAAAATGGAGTATGCCTAAAATTTTATTGGCCCTCCCTAAAACTTTATTCTGAGTTTTTAATAATATTTAGTTATTGTCTATGATGTGCAATTGTGATTCTTTATATAAAACCTGCCCTAAAGGCCATTTGAAAGTTTAAAGTTTCTGTGCTTGAATTTCAGATGATTTCTGATCTACTAAAGGACATTTGTTAAGGGGGAAAAAATGTGGGGTAGCAATTGGTCGCCTTATAGTGGTTTTCCTACATATTTTTTTTAGTTGTTCAGTTAAATCCTGCATCAGTCTGACTAACTGGGGTGTTACTACCACCCTATGCTTAATATTCCCCAGTCTGGCTGACCCATGTCTGTCAGAAGTCATGATGTGCTAAGTAAGGGGAAAGAGTCTGACCCTCTCCAAAAACAGTATGGCCAGATCATAAAACCAATCCAACAGACACAAGGAATGGAACATGTGGGAGGACTCCAAAACTGGTGACTATATTTAGAAGCACAACAAGAAAAGCAGCAAAGAGTAGCCTAGAAGTGTAATTGGATATATTTAAGAGGAATGAGAGGGGGAAAAGTCAGGTCAAGTCAAATAAGTGAAAAATATCTAAGAAAGCTAATCTCTTAGAAAATTTTCATTAAAGGACTTGTAAAAACCATAAGCAGAGCAACGAAAGCAAAGAAACTAATAGAAAAGGAAGGGAAACAAATTATGTAGCACCGTCCATTTCAGTTCAGTATGAGCCAGGGAACTCAGAAAAATGCTCAAGTAACTGTGGAATTTTAAATGTAAAAGAACATTCTGACAGTCAGAGCCAGTTTAGGATTTCTTATTTTACAGACCTAGGGACTCACTGGAGAGTACTCTAAAGGGGACAGGGCAGGTATCTTACTTTATGTATTCATGGCCACGCTCCCAGCAACTAGTAACTCACAGCATATGGTAATGGTAAATAATTCATCTTAATGAAAGATGCTATCTCTCTTTAGATTTCTCAGTAACCCTGGCAAGTAAGAAGTTTTAGTACATCTTTTATAAAATTCAAATGTATTTACTCAAAAAGTCAGTGAACTTAAGCAAAGAACAGTAAGAAGAGACCTTAAAAGTGAATATCGCAATGCTTTATCCTGGGCAATTACCTACCTTCACTATTTTCCACATAATCAAAATCAAAACGAATACCACACATTTACAACCCATGAAAATGTAAAATATTCAAATAAAATATCTGAATTAATATGTAATCAAACTTAGAGGAGCTGAACAATAGCAGGATAGAACTAAGTTCAGATATAAATGTTCTTGCATATTTAGTATTGTTATTCATTAAAACTCTTATTTAAATACTTAGGCTCAATTGCAAACCCTCAACAGTCTATAATTCTATAGAAAGGTCAAGGAAAAATGCACATTTTTCAGACTTTTACTAGCTGTGACATGCAAATACAATGTACATTCTTGGAACTTAATTCTATTTAGGTTGTGGAAATGTGTCACGGTAGCTCAGCTTATTCAGAATATTGAATAATGAGGGCACAAAAAATACTTTTACGTTAAACATGTGGCATGCCGGATCTTAGTTCCCCAGCCAGGGGTTGAACCCATGCTCCCAGCACTGGGAGCGTGGACTCTCAATCAGTGGATCACTGTCTCTTGCACTGCAGGCAGATTCTTTATCAATCTGAGCCCGCACGGAAGCCCAAGAAGCCCATACACTAAACAATTTTTAATTGTTTGGCAACCACTGTTAACAAATTTTCAGAGAGGAATATAATCACTTATTTTAACTCGAAAGTCCAAAACTGAGAGGTAATCTTTCATAAGGTTAAAAACAATTAGCAATTTTAAGTGAAATTACACTTTGTGTTTCCATTCAAATAATTATCGCTTCTTTTTTGGGCCTCTCTCCTGCTTTACCTTTTAAGTCCTAATCTTCTTTTATGCCTGGGGTATTATGCTACTATTTTCAAAAGCTAGGCACTCTGGCACACTCCATTTTCCTCAAAGGTTAATGTACAGACCAAGGGAATCTTTAAAGACTTTTACCGCTTTTACCATGTGTCCTTCCTGACCTTAACTCAGTGCCCTGCTGACTCCCATGAAGTTTGGAAGGTACCTATGCCAAATGGCCTGCTGAGTGAATGCTGACAGGCTCTGAAGGGACCGGGGAAATTGCAGCAGCATCACAGCGGCGAGTGGTCAAGTGCCAGGGCAAAGACAGGTTCTAACACACGGGCTACCGGCCACACATTACAGACCCTAGCTCCCTGTGGCTCACTGTTCCCATCCATCCATTGAGTTACTATTGTAACTCCTCAGTTTTAACTGAATCAGCAGTGTCTGGAAGGTACTCTATAGAATACAATTTAGTACCCAAATCATTTATTCCTTAAGTGAATCCTTTTTTTATTCTATTGCCTGCCGTGAGCTAAAAGCTAGCAACAGACATAGGAGTGAAGCATGGTTTCTGCTTTAGGAGATCACTTGATCACCAACAGCACACAGTGACAAGGGTGAGAGAGGAGGAGGCCGTGGAGTGGGGAGCGCTGCTGTCCGCTGGAGAGAGTGCACTAAGCGCGTCTCTTCTTAAACTCTCTGTTCAGTAACGAACTTCCTGTCGGTAGCTTGAAACCAGCGGCAGGGAAGAGAATTTATACCAACAAAATCTGCAAGTCCTACAAACGAGGCCCATTTTCTTTCTGCAGTGATGGGTTGTTAAACATTTACCACTGGAAGTAGGTGTTAATTGTCTGGAGAAAAATGTTCACCCAAATGGTGACAGCTGAAGGATCCTGAAGGATAAGTAAGAGTTAAAGAGGAGGAAAAGTCTCCATAGAAGGAAGAGAATTTTCAAACACGTGGAAACTGCAAGAATCCATGTACTATTCAGATGACAGATGAGATGTCTGGCACACATTGAGTTTGGGTACACTGGGTAGGGTGGGAAGAGAAGCAGGGCATGCCTGGGGCTAAACTGTAAAGGATTTAGCACAGTGCTAGGAACAAAGAAAACATTTAGATATAAGCCTCGGTGGCTCAGAAGGTAAAAAATCTGCTGCAATGCAGGAGACCTGCGTTCAGTCCCTTGGTCAGGAAGATCCCTTGGAGAAGGGCATGGCAAGCCACTCCAGTATTCTTGCCTGAAGAATTCCATGGGCTGAGAAGCTGGTGTTCAAGGTGTTCCAAAGAGCTGGACATGACTAAGGAACAGTTTCATTTCACTTTTCATACTCACCATAGAGGTATAGAGAACATACTTTGCAATTACCCACCCCTTTTTCAAAGAAAGACAGACAGACAGACAGACTGATGGCTGGGTAGAGAGACAGAGATGTGACAAAGCAAATATACTCAAATGTTAATTGTAAAAAGTAAGTGATGGGGGCAGGACTATACAATTCTTTCAACATTCCTTTATGTCTGAAACATTTCATAATAAAATGTGAAAAAAAGAGAAAAAACAAACACAGCATTTTATCTGGAAGAAGCTTGCTTTTGAGAGAAAAGGGAGATAGCAGTTTTAAGAACAGGAGTCTCTCTATCCCTCCTTTTCTTTGTGTTATATGAAGGATGCATGAGCTCAACAAAGGAGGTCAGGAAGAAAAGTCCTCAGTGTAGTAACCTCCACCCCCACCTTCTCCAACCAGCTGCAAGGGGAATTTGGGCTGCTAAGATTTTGTTGTATCGCCCAATTCAACAGAATCTAATTGCTTCTGATACTTTTTGAAACTGTAAGAAGTGAAAATGATGAGCTACATAAAAGTTTTACACTTAAATATCTTATAAAACAGGAATATTTTCATGTTATTAGAAGGTAAAAAGCTGTTTTCAAAAAATTGAGTGCTTAATATTTAATGGAGAAAGTACTGGGACAATTCCACTTCATTTTTACACTGGCTTCAAATATTTTATTATTTAGGCTTCTTTCTTTAAAGGACTTTTAACAAGTGTATCCATAGCATGTCTTTAAATGAAATACATTATATTAAAAGGAGTGTATATATATTAACATCTCACACTTTTTCAGAAAAAGATATAGTTTAAGAACTATATTCTTGCTGATAGGCTTCAAATATCTTAAATCTTTTAATTCAAAATCAGAAAATAATATAGAAAACTCACTTTTCAAATTTGTTAAAGGATAATAACGTTCCTCTCTGTAAGAAACCTATGCCAATGGAAAGTAAAACTTTATTATGATTCATTACTTTTAAGCAGAGTTTAGACATGTCTCCAGGTTTTATTTTTTGACACATAGGGCAATTAATGAATTTGAATAAAGGTTATTGATGGAACAAAGCCTAAGGTGTTGAGATACTAAGATCTTTTGTTGTGTACACTTAAGACAAAAGGTTTCCATCCAAAATCAGCACTTTAGAAATAGGATACCGTGCAAAGACAGAGCATGTCTTCAGGAGCCTCTAAAAACTTTGCACAATTGGTCTTTATAGCTCTTGACAAATGATGATGAAATCATAAGCATATAGACCATCTTTTATGGGAGAACATGTTTTCTGAATTGGCACCCATAAGGCCTGGAGCCAAACCATGTGCCTAAAACTTATTTTCTTGTCTTTTCTTTCTTTCTCTGACCTAGTTTAACAAGTCTTAAGCTTCTATATTCAACAAAGTGATGTTGTACAGAAATTATTTAAACATTTACTCAGTTTTGCCTTTGGTGAGCTTTGTCTTTGTGATGAGCTTGACAAGCCCTTCACTACATTTTTCCATACCACTAGGCACTTGAGTGGAGAAGGCGATGGCACCCCACTCCAGTACTCTTGCGTGGAAAGTCCCATGGACGGAGGAGCCTGGTGGGCCGCAGTCCAAGGGGTCGCTAAGAGTCGGATACGACTGAGCGACTTCACTTTCACTTTTTACTTTCATGCAGTGGAGAAGGAAATGGCAGCCCATTCCAGTGTTTTTGCCTGGAGAATCCCAGGGACGGGGGAGCCTGGTGGGCTGCCGGCTATGGGGGTCGCACAGAGTGGAACAAGACTGAGTGACTTAGCAGCAGCAGCAGGCACTTGAGTCCTGGGAATTAGGGACAGTAGCATAAGCTCTGAGAAACTGTGTCCACTCTGATGCACTGGCTATAATGATGCAGTCTTTACCGTTTTTACTTATGCATCTACAAAAGACTATCCCCCAAATAATATTATTCTCATTTCCAAGTTTAAATAATTAAGTGGAATATATAATGTTGTAAACATTGCCATTTTAAAATGAACTGAGAACATTAATTTTTAAAAAAAATCAGTGGTTATATAAATAACATAGCAATTTCATCCTATCATCATCCTTTCAAAGAAAAAAATTCTTATGTTGGTCCTTTTTTCTTTGAAATTGCATTTCCATTTCAATTCTCCTGATTTTACTTTAGTATATTATATACACTATTTTATATTATACTTTTTCCCAAACAATATGTTTAAAACTTTAAATTTATTTTTAAAAATTTCCTGAGACAATGAGGCCTTACATCTTACAACTTCTTTTGTAATCAAAATCCAGTTATTAGTAGTACTTAACTGAACCGACTAGCACAAGTATATGATAAATGTTCATGAATATTTCAAAAACACAGAAATATACTTTGATTGAACCTATCCCTCAATGATAATGATGAAAGGGCAGTTACACTGCCTTGATTAAGGAGACTTCCTAGGCACTGAGTTTTTCCATTGTCTCTTTGTTTTAGTACTCTGGGCAGTGTTCACAGTGACTATCTAGGGAGGCCCATGCCTTTCTATAAAATAAGAGAAAAGCAACTGAGAATGAATGAGGAGGTGGGAAAGGAAAGACTGCAGTGAGCTTGCATCTGATGCAAGCTCAGATGAGGTCCCAGGCTGATTATCTTTAGAAATGAAGACACATGTAGGCTGAGGATGTAAAAATGGATTCCCTTACTCCTCTTGAAATCCCTTTGGGGAATCCCAGTAGTCCAAATATTCTGGCATGAAGATAACTGCTCTGTCAAGAATTATATCACCCAATTTCTCCTTGTCCAGCCGTAACTGGAGAATCCTGCCTTGTTGACCCATTCAGGGTCAGTGCTGGTTAAACCTAGTTCAATGAGATTGGAGGTGTTGCCTCTCACATAACAGTTGTGTGTATGCTTATGTAGGTTATTCTATTGGAGAAAAACACCTTCATGATAACAAATTTAAAATTGATCTTTTTGAGGACTACAACCTAAAATATTTGGAATACCTTTCTAATTTTGATTCTAACAATACTATATCACATATAGGTGATAAAATTGGGACATAATGACTACTCGTTCCAAACCACATATTCTCAATTTCTTCCATATGCTTTTTAGCTCAACTAAAATCTCAGCATGTAATAGGCCCTACAATGGTGAGATATTTGGCATAGGGCTAATCTGTCTTACATATCATTTTGAAAGCGCCAGAGGATCCTTGAAAATATATATATATTTTTAAATAAAAAGACTCTCCTGTGTAGTGGATTTTTAAAAGGCTACCACAGCCTAGACTATTTATTCTAATTTCTCTTATCATAAAACATAACTGGATTCTTTGGATAGGAAGTCTTAAAAATGTAGAGACTACTCCTAAATGTCAAATAACTGTCATTATTTGGTTATCTTAAATACATAGTTAAAAGCTACTTTCATTTCCAAGTGTTAATTTGATTCCACGGACTTTTGTTCTCTGAGACACTGTGTTCCATCTGTTCAATGATTCCTTGGTATAGCTGCAGAAATTGGCTATAAGCATAATTATAACTTGGGTAAAAATTAGACTTTAGATTAGGAAGCTTGATTTTTTGAGATACTCTCACATATTCAGCCTATGCTTACAGAGGACATTTCAGTTTATCTATATTTGCCAAAGTGGAAACTAGTAGCATGTGAGATGCCATTTTGGATTGAATTTTTTATCATAACAGACAGACATCAATTTTATGAACTGACAATGGAAATAAAAGCAAAATAAGATGAAATAACAAGTGTCAAGCTAATAATGGAGATGTATTGTCTATAGAAAAAACACTCATAATACCTGGATGTTTAATCAATCAAGGGTTGTTCTGAATATAGATGAGGATCTAACAGTTGAACAATGTATTTATTAAGGATCTAATTGGGCATACATACCAAATGCTGGATGAATGCATTTAGACTAGTGCCGGGTACCATGCTACCGGCTGAAGCACTTAGCACAGATCTTTGATACGTGATACTCAAAAATGTCTTTTCTTTATATTAAGAAGCAGATGCTTGTGCAGAGGTGGACAGTCCAGTTCTTCTAACAGTTACATTTCTCACTGTAAATTAAAAGGCTGATTGTGTGATCTTCATTAATATCGAATTGCCTAGTTGGGGGCCTCAGTTGTGTTTTGTGCCAACCAGGCTGAAGGCTGGACCGCAGATGCTGTTAGTTCACTAGGAAAGAATAGAAGCCAGGATGCTAATGGCTTTGTTCTGAGTCAAAAGAAAAGAGACCACTCCACAAAGATGGGCGACCAAATAAAATCAAGATTTCTGTTTCTTTAAAATTCTGAGAAAAACTGTTTGAAATGTCATAGCTTCTCATAAGCTAAGCGTAAAAATGAAAGGGAAAAATTGATTTTTAGGAGAGTAAAAATAGACTACCCTGATAGAAAAATATTTTTAAACTTTAGATTTTCTGAGCATTTATTAAACCTTTTCATATAGCCTTTAAACATGCCACTTGAGCTCAAACAATTATAAAGAGAATGTTTTACAAACCTTGGACTTATAACAACTCTGCCATTGTTCAATCAATTAGTAATTATTCTAAATACAATCTTCAGATTAAGAGGTTGGACCCACAAAATGTTTTAGTACAAAGAAAATGGTGCTTCCCTGGTGGCTCAGAGGTTAAAGCATCTGCCTGCAATGTAGGAGACCCAGGTTCAGTCCCTGGGTCAGGAAGATCCCCTGGAGAAGGACATGGCAACCCACTCCAGTATTCTTGCCTGGAAAATCCCGTGGACAGAGGAGCCTGGCAAGCTATGGTCTATGGGGCTGCAAAGAGTTGGACATGAATGAGCAACTAACACACTTACTTATTAATAGGGAGAGAGCTGTATATAACATTTAGTTCATTCTGCAAAGTCTGCACTTTTCTGTAACGTGAAAATTATGCCAGCTAATAAACTCATTTGTGCAAAATCATGTAGTACTAAGAAGGGAAAAAAGTACCTTTAATATCTGTGTTATTATATCTTTTAAGTTGGCAACTTAAAAGGATTTTCATTACTGTAATCACATATAAGTCAGACTTGATGATACTGGCTACAATATGATGGCTACCCAGGAATCTTGTTTGGTAGTCCAGGCCCCTAAATATTAAGAGCCCTATATATGGATGGGAATTTATACCCTAGTATCTAGTAAATACCTATGAACATTTTTAGACATGTTTCAGTTTTAATAATATACTGGATATAAAATTTGTTTCCTTTTATAGCACAATCATGATGAAAAAGGCAATTACCTGTACTATGAAGGGAACAAAGTACAAATTATATATTTATGTGACCAAACTGATTTAGCCTCTAAATCACAGACTGAAATATTAATTTTTTAAAAGTAACAATAAACTGGAAAGTAATTAACAAAAGTATGACAAGCAAGCACAAAGACTTTTACAAAATATTGACTAGTCTTTCTTTTTATAGATGTCTTCTTTTCCTTTCTCCAATTATACAATGCAAATTCAGCTATTTTAAAAAAGATAGAAGAACTTAAAACTGATAAGCTGATATCCATCTTTGACATGTACGTTTTTGGAAAAATTACATGGATATCTCACATGGTCATACTTCTTAAAACAGTAAAATACACAAAGTGTTTTTCTTTTCTTTGTCAGAAGTAGAAGAGAACAAGAAAGATGTCTTTATGTTTCCTCCAACTATCAAATATTTTATTCCAATTTACACTCCTTCCTCCAACCATCTAAATCACCTGTGAAAGCAATCTATTTAAAATTGGTTTCTTATTGTACTATACTCTCAGCTCAGTGATGGCAGAGACCCAATGATGGCAGGGTTTATTTACCACTGAATATACAGAAAATGGTATTCTATGAATATCTTATATAGAAATTTAAAAATAATATTAAAAATAAAATAGAAATATACCATGATATAAAAATTGAGGTGCTTTGAGTTTTATTTTAGTATTTGGCATTTTAGAAAATAATTTCAATTTTCTTTTTAGCTATTATAAACATTAAATAAATTTTGCTATTTCCCTCTTTCCAATAATCTTTTATCTGACCAAATGATACTCTAATGTTTCATTTTCTGGTTTTCTGGTAAGATTTATATCTCACAGTAATTTTTATGCATTTGGTGCAAATATTTTTAAAAAGCTGCTGCTTGTACTGCTCCACAATCCTGGTTCTCACTGTCTTTCCCTCATCACTCTTTTCTCTATTTCATTTGTTTATCTTTCTCAGCTTCATAAAGAAGGGATAATTTTCTTGACCAGTGCTCAACTTTCTGATATTTCCTGCCACATCAGTAACTTTGGAGGCACATTTGACTCTTAGTAGGTTCAACTGTGACTTTTAACACAAAGCCTCAGTCACCTGCTCCAATTTCTTTTCCAATTTCCAGGGCTTCATTTCCAAATCCTTTTTGGATGTTTCCAGAGCCATGTCACTTTTACTCAAACTCATGTCTACCACTAAACCAGGGGTTCCCAACTTTCTGATACCCTGAGGTGGAGCTGATATAATAACAATGGAAATAAAGTGTACAATAAACGTAATGCGCTTGAACCATCCTTAAACCAGCCTCTTCCCACCAGCCCCGCCCTCCCCACACCCACCCACCCCACCCCACACACACACACACACACACACATCCCTGGCCTGTGGAAAAACTGTCTTCCATGAAACAGGTTTCTGGTGCCAAAAAGGCTGGGGACTGCTACACTGAACTCATCTCTCTCCTGAAATGGATGAAGTTTTTCCATAACTGTTCTCATCCTCCTAGGTACCAAGGTCTGAACCATGCAAACCTGCTTTAGTTTTCTTTGCCCACTGAGTCCATAGTTTCAAGTCCTTGGCCGCTCTTTGGAATAGCTCCCTCTTCTTTTATTGTTAAGACTATCATTGTTCCAATCTAGTCACCTCAACCTTGAAATACTTTATTCAGTTTCTAAATTATAACCCAACTCATCCTTTGTTCTTTCTCCAAGCATTTTTCCAAGCTTGGAAAAAGTATTTGCTTTTTCTCAAACACAGCTTTTAAGATGATGGCAGGTTATGCTAAGAGTTGATAGAACAAGAATCATATGGCCACTGTGCCCTCAGAGTTCTTTGTTTGGTAGTATGTCTAAACATTTCTTTGAATTTTTTCATATTAAATGTAATACTTTTGCTCCCAAACTGCCAATTATTATAGGTCATAACTTTTTTTTTCCTTCAGATTGGGAACCTGAAATGTGAGATGCTGAAATGAGCTGCTCAGAAATGACAGTGATTACAGCCATAGGAAAAGCTCTAAGCTAATGGTTCTCAGTATATGTGCTGCCAGATGCACAAAGCAGAAGGGAGTTTTTAAGATGACATTCATCTCAAACACTCATCACGGCAAACAAATACAGCTTCAGTAGAAAATGATTTACCCGAGTCCTTAAAGACGTATTCCTCAAGGACCAGTAAGATGTCACATAAGTCCTACAAATTTCTAACTTCGCACTTTTAAAAGTTCTGCATAATTTTTTAAAGTTAGACAGAAAGCAGTGGGGAGACACTCTGGAACCTGTGATATTAGATTTGAAGAATTATCTAATAATCCAAAGCAGATGATGGAAGATAATTTTCTTATATACAATTTAGATGGTTTCGTAGAGGCATGCAAAAAACTGCTCTGATTCCATATTCGGTGACTTGCCTGTGGTTAACATTAGGATAAGGCAAAAATGTGGACAAAGGACAAGAGTTCCGCCATGTGGTTTGCTCCTTCAGATGAAAGCAGAGACATAAATTCTAATTTAATCCTAAATCTTTCCAGGGCAGCTTGAAACTATACTTGGCTTGAAATGTATTAGTTTTTATTATTTTTTCTTTCTTATTCTACAGGATTTCAGTTTTACCTCCACAGTTCTTTCCTCTTAGCCAAATTTATCACATATCACAGTCTCAAACATAACTTGCTTACATATATGTATATATACATATATATAAGATAGTGATCTCAGAGTCTAAGATTTTAGACAAAAAGAAAGTTTCAAATAAATATTTCTAACTCATGAAACTGTCATTAGGCTTTTAATGCTATTCCAGACTTCCTTACTATAATATTGAACAGTAAAGAAAGCTTTGTGATGGAGATTGCTTGATTTCTGTCAGCTTCTCTGCCTCCCACTCCACACACTTTGGGATCACTTACTAATCCATGCTCTGAAATTAGTCTTCTTCATTAATGAGAATTAACTACTAAGTGAGATACATCTACTTGGATTTCGTTCTTCTCTGACATGTACTGGGGAATAACAAATCCAAATTAAAACCAGACTATCCTTTTCTCATCCAAAATCAGAAGTAGAAACAGGAATCAAAGACCCCAATACATATAAACCAGATCCTCAAAGACATTCAGTTGGCATTAAACTGCCTCAAAACTTTACAAGATAACAGAAGTTTTGTATTTTATTTTCAACAGAAAAGAACCACAAACCAATTTAAAACAGTGATCTTTTTCTAGACAGGCTATCAAATTCCTTTATTTGTAAGGCACAAGCTGAGGAGCAGAAATTCATGACATGATTTCTACCCAGCAGAAGCCCTAGGCAAGCCAGGAGATTTTTGTCTATTCAGATGCAATAAAATTTTTCTCATTATCAAACACATAACTTCTTGGAGTGAATTAAGGTTAAAGGAGTAAAACAAAACTATTTTATTTGCTCTGACTTTCATGGCCAAATGATTGTGCAAAAAAATCTATTTCTTTATTTTATGGTTAGTTAATAGAACACACTAGAGTATATCATGTCTTGCTAATAGTGTTGTTTTGCAAACAAACAAAAACAAAAAAACCTCATCATGCTGTTAAAAAAAAAAAATTCAAGCACTATAACTATAGCTTGTGGAAAGTTCAAGAGTCTGAGAAACAGGAAGACATTGGCATGAATCCAGGCTCCATTAGTTCACTAGCTCTTTGACCTTAGGTTTTAACCTCACTGCCCTGAGCTCTGTATGTAAACCTGGAATAATCATAGCACCTATATCAAAAAGTTGTCTTGAGGATTAGGGACAATATAAATCACCTAGGAACTTTCCATAAAATAAATCATAGTTAATTATAAGTTTTCACTGGTCTAAAGGGTAAGAGTTAGTACAGATACACCACTTGGAATGATGTCTAACACCTAAGTATTAGTTGTGGCCACCTTCATTGTCAAGTGGTAAAGGAGAGCTGACAGAACCCAAAGGAAAAGAAGCGAAATGAATCCCACACCCAGCACTCCTCAAGGACATGAGGCGAGCTCCTATCTGTGTCAGACTTAATAAACACTACCAAGTCCCCTTGATAAGGTGCTCTGAGAGGCATGGCCTGTAAAGGCACCATTCTTGTTTAGTCACTAGGTCATGTCTGACTTTGCAACTCCATGGGCTGCAGCCTGCCAGGCTCCTCTGTCCATGGGGTTTCCCAGGCAAGAATACTGGAGTGGGTTGCCATTTTCTTCTCCAGGGGATCTTCCCGACCCAGAAATCAAACCTGCTCTCTTGCACTGCAACAGGCAGATTCATTATCACTGAGCCACCAGGGGAAGGCACCTGGATTTTATAGCTGATGTTGGATACTAAGCAAAATATTGAGAAAGGTTTGATAAGACTCATCAAGAGATGCTTTCTGTTTAGAATAAGCAGCAAGTTAAGGAAGAGCTTTAATTAAGTCCTTTGATGTCTTCTGATTCGTGCTTTCACCTCTTGATCCAACAACAAGTGCAGAAGCCTGATAGAACATAGGGCCAGCCCCCAGAGAGAGACAGACACTGCAGGCTGCCTAAAGGAGGAACAGGGTGGGAGAATGGAACCTTGATCCTCAGGTTGAAAATAACATCATACAAAAAGAGAGAGGAAAAAAAAAAAAACCTACAAGATATGTTCTCAATAAACTATTGTCCCCAAAAGAGTTAAATAGTTCTGGGAAGATTCTCAAGTTGTTCTCTGAGTAGCTCTGAGGAAATCCATAATTTCTGTGTCGTGGTAAATAAAGCACTAAAGAACATTTCTGATGATTTACTCTGAAATGTATACTACCCTAAGTTAAACACATTTTTAATGAAAACTTTTCTTCCTTAAGACAGCAAATTTATGAGAGATGAGCATTTAGAAGTTGGAGCTATTTCTCTGCAGAAATGACCTAAGATTGAAACATGGTAGTTTAACAGTTCACTGGTCTGCTTAGAAAGAAAAGAATTCTTCCAAGTGCTCTGAAAGGACATGCACTTCTATCATTGGCATGGACAGGTTTAAAAGCAACCACTGATGAGCACAGCACATTGATTAGAACTAATTATTTTAAAGCAGAGGAAGTTCCAGAATGCATCCTTTCATGTAAGTGACTGAGCAAGTGGGTAAAGGAACTCACTAAAGTGAAGAAACCACTGAGACAGTCTTGGTGATGATCAGCTGTGCAGGAAACACCAGCACTGGTGAAATGTGCAAGTACTTTTGGCTTTAGGATGTGGCAGCACATAGTAGGTGCTCAATATATATTTACTGAATGAGTGAATTAACATATAATTACAGTCATATGCAGGGCTACTTATTTCATAAGTCATGCAAGGCTACTTAGCAATGTGAGATACTGAAAGATGGTTATTAAAGTACTTTATTGTTTCAACTATGTTTTCAAGGTGATGGGAAAATTCTCTCATGGATTTTGTTTCTTATATTCCTTCAAAGCAACTATAGAATATCATAACATTGTTCATTCTCAACAGTATATTGTTTACACATAATCTAAATCTTAGAAATTTATTCTGAGGGTTGCCTGTAAGATGCTGATAACTCCCTAAGAAACTGTGCTACACATTTAATAATTATTGGTCAATAAACCTCGCTAAAACAGAGATTTATTAACAGAGGAACACCTCTGTATGAATGCTACTTAATCTTCTTTTTTGAGGAGTTACAGAAACATAGTGAAAGGTATCTATTACAAAATGCTTGTTGACTTTTAAGATTCAAATTCCATCAGGTTAGTATTCTTTCTTGAGGGAAAAAGAATATCTTTCTAACCTTCCATTAGGAAGATTTAATATCTCTTAGATGGTATTATAACTATCTCCCTATATATAGATACTTATATATGGTATATAACCATCTAACTATACCTGGAAAAGTTAACAATGGCAAACTGTGGCTTTAACATATGAAACAGCAAGAATCTGGATAAAGCACAGAACATCCACTGGTTTTCTGAATATTTTAAAACGTATCAATATGTTTACTTAAGAAAGTTCTCACAAACTATTTTTTTTAGCTCATTCTAACCTAGTAAAAGTTTAAAAAAATTCTTGTCTTCCCTGTATTGTACATTCCCTTGCAATGTGATATATGACTAAAGAATAGTAACATGGAGACAAGTAATGAAGACAAGAGACGTTACAGGAAGTAGAAAAACCTTGAGATGGTAGAAATAATTGTACCCTTTAAATTTACCTAAGTATATAGACTGTATGTATGGGAATGAATGGACACTTTCATTTTTTTTTTTGCCTAAAGAGTTAGGTGTTCTGCAAAGAGTTAGGTATTCTAAGAGTTAAGTATTCTAATACAAATTTGATGTGATTTGTATTAAGCTCAAATAAATATTAAATCATGCTGTTCAGATAGTAACTTTCAGAAAAGGCTACATTCTTGCTTCATTTTACACATGTACAGTTCCAAAAGGTAAAAATTGTATCAATTTAAACTTGTCACAATATCTAGTTTCCAATGCTACCATCCCCTTTTATTTGATAATGTCTTATTTTATTGATATTTTATGTTTACAAACCAGTCTCTCTAATCAGACTGCAACTTCTTCTTAAGTCTTTAATGCATTTTGGAATTCTGAGTGCCCTGTGCAGAGTAGGCACATATTAAACATTTATGGAAGTGAACTTTGCTCTTGCACTTTCCTCTTCCAACTACATTTTTGTATATTACCATCCCTTTTAAGGCCCTTTTGTAGGAGCCAGAGTAATTTTTCTCTCTATCCGTATCAGGAATCTTTGTCTTTTATAGAAAAGTGTACTCTCTGAAGGTAATCAAATACCAAATAGTATTTAAAAAAAACAATAATAAAAACCCTAATAACTTATTTAATTATTACAGATATGAACAAATATTAAGTTGACATAAATATCAATATGTCAACGTGTAAGTTATCTTTTATCATAGACATCAAAATTTGAATAACTGACAGGAACAATTTCACTCAAAGAGCCAAAAAAGTGACTTAGCAATGTGAGACACTGAAAGATGGTTATTAAAGTACTTTACTGTTTCAACTATGTTTTCAAGGTGATGGGAAAATTCTCTCATGGATTTTGTTTCTTATATTCCTTCAAAGCAACTATAAAATATCATAACATTGTTCATTCTCAACAGTATATTGTTTACACATAATCTAAATCTTAGAAATTTATTCTGAGGGTTGCCTGTACGATGCCAATAACTCCCTAAGAAACTGAATGAGCTCAAACGCCAAGGCCCTTACCATCAAATCCATCTTCTTCTGACCCCAGTTCGTCATCTGAGCAGATGTTGAGGACATTTACCAGCATCTCAGTCACTGAGGAGACCAAGGGAAGAAAGAAAAAATAGTCTAAAAAATTTACTGTCATATTAATTATCACTCTAGCACTGTTAATGAGCAGGCATAATAGTTTTTATAAAAATTCAGATTATGAAAGATATCAGGCTTTGTGTTTCTATGTAGACTTTATATTATTAAAATTATCAGTTCCTGCCTATGAAACCTAATGGAAACATTGACCAGATATCAATCAACAGACAGTGGACCAAAGAAAAATGTGGATGTGATATAGTATACATCCACGAAGGAGAAAAATACTTTTAATTTTTATTTATTTGTACAGTGAGGCTGTTAGGTTTAGACAAGGTTACAAACATTAGGTTCACAGGGACCAAGTGAATGCTGGATCTCTTTAATTTTTAGTTCCCCAGAGAACTCAGTTTAGTGATAGAAATGTGGTTTATGTTTAAGAAAAACTGATAATTGATGAACTAATATATTTGAGATAGCTTTGAGAATATTGATTTTAAAAATTAATGTGTTGATATATAAATATATATCATTAAATTTCATTTTCAAAAAAGTTTTACAAATGAAGCTTAGATAAGACTGATAAGAAATTTATTTGAGTAAATAGATTAAAAGAGGGTTGTATAAAAGCATTATACACAGAAATTAGTACTGCAACACTTTATACTAAGTTACATGTCATTTGTGTTGAACATTTTTAAAAGTTAGGTTGGGTTCTATCATGAGTGCGAAAAGAAGTTTGTTCAGTATTTCTTCAAGAGTTCATTTTTAAAATCAATGTTCTTCTAGCATTAAAGATATATGTTAAAGGGTGAAACTTCAGTGGGGCCAACATTAACCCAGAGCTTCAGTTTCATTATCAAAAGTAAGTTATGTACACATATATATTACTATATTCTTTTGTTACAGATGTTCAAAAATCTGAATAATTAATGGAAACAACCCACATGAAGGGTGTTCAAGGATAGTTGTCAGGATTCTCAGTACTTTTCTGTACATTCTGTGATCTGATGGGTGCAAGGAAGTGGTGACATGGAGTAGTACCAGGAATATTTATCTATTAAAATTAAAATTTACTGACTCTTAAAATTTACTTTTGACTTGCTTTGGTGTTGAAGGGGAAAACTTCTTTGATGACAATTCATAACTTCTTGGGTTTAATCATCAAAGGATAGTTAAAGAATAAATAAGGATTGTAGGAAAATAAATATTATATATATTAATATTAATATATTACATCCATGTATGAATATAAATATACAAATATTTTAGAAAAATGCACAGCTTTTCTCTAAAATTCCCCCATAGGCCATTATTTTTCTAAAATAAGTGCAAGCTCTTATGTTTATTACAATGTCTATTCCCTTTCTCTGTGATGCTCAAGACTTTGCCTGAGGAATTATCCAGACTATCACCATCATGCCTCCTGAATGGAAAACTCAAGTTCAGTGGGTACAGGTTTTTCCTCAAAATTTTGTTGCAGTTTAGGCCAAAATATAAAAAACAAATAAAGGGAGACTGAAGGAAAGAAAGAAAAGACCAATTGTTCTGAAAAACTGGAAAATGCTAATAAACACTTTCAAAATATGAATCTCATCTAATGGTCCACAGTATTTATCATCACTCAGTTGCTCAGTTGTGTCCAACTCTTTGCCACCCATGGTGGCAGGCTCCTCTGTCCACAGGATTTTTCAGGCAAGAATACTGGAGTGGGTCACCATTTCCTCCTCCAGGGAATCTTCCCAACCCAGGGATCCAACCCATGTCTCCTACACTGCAGGTGGATTCTCTACTGTCAAGCCATCATTATAATGAACAATTTTTTTCTTATTGTACATGCTGTGTTTCAAAATATTGTAAACATTAATCACTTTCATACAATGATTATTATTAACATCAGAAATGTGAAGAAAGCATGGTTATCTCAACCTTTTAATTTGACTGGTAGTTTGTAAAATAAAATAGAACTTTTGAATTATAATACAAAGGGGTGAGAAGAGAAGGTAGCTGTTACAGCTTGAAGCCAGTCAAAATTATGAATCTGTTACTTTTTAAGTTTGATTATTCTAATAAGATTATGTAAATTATCTGAATAGTTCTCATTTCTTTTATTTCCCCCTTAATTCCATCTATTACATGTGACTAATATGTACAATGACACACTTTCAAATCACTGCTCCTATGGTGCAGCTTGTGAGTTTTATTGGTTAGACCAAAGGATTTCTCTTTCTGAATATTTCATGGTAAAAGAGCCACACGTTTTCTCCTTCCTTCTCGTATCATTTTATGTAATATCAACATATGTACACTACCAGGTTTACACCTGGATAGCTGGTGAGAAGTTGGTGTGTAGCAAAGACAGCCCCATCTAGCGCCCTATGATGACCTGGAGGGATGGGAAGAGGGGAGAAGAGGGAGGCTAGGAAGGGAGGGGATGTATGTATAATAATGGCTGATTTGCACTGTTATAACATAAACCAATGCAACACTGCAAAATAATTTGTTTTAAATATATCTAAAGAAAAAGAAAAAAAAGAAGAACATCTTAGGATTCCACAACACACCTTTTTCCCCAACAAATGGCAGGGACCAGGTGAAAACATCCATGAAATTTGGAAGCCAGTATGGATGAGGAGAACAGTTGAATTGCCTGATATTCATGACATTGTTCTCATACTTCAATACTGCAGCTGAAAAAAACAAAAAGAAGAAAATTAGATTCACAAGCATGTATTTCTGCTTCTACACATGACTTGAGCTGATCAAGAAAATTCAACTAATTGACTTAAGCTCCAAAATATCAAGGCAAATAGCTTCATCTGTCATGAATGTTTATACTAGTTATGGATTTAATCTTCACTCAGTGTGATATGTAACTGCAAAATATATGAATGCTATATATGAAAATTCATTATAATTAGGCAAATAAAAATAATCAAACACCAGGAATTAGATCAAGCTTTTTTGCAGCCAAGAATATTTTAGTCTTATTTAATATTTTATGAGACAAATAAAAGTGGCATAGGTAAGTTAGTACAATATAATTTAATAATCTCAAATATCTGAACAGAATTTATTCCTACTGCTTTTAAACCACACTTTTTCCCCCAGTAGAACTCACAACAGTTGGACAAACAATTTAAATTAGACTGCAATCTTGACTTAATAAAGTAAAATGTTTGGATTGAATTCTGCCTTAAATAATATGCTGGTATCTGACTTCACCCTTGGCTTCTGAGAAGGATGCGCCATCCACAAAGAATAGGAAAATAAATCTGCTTGCTTTACTCTGGTTTGTCTGGTGTCTGTGGGCTGGATTGATACTCATATGGAATGTTATGGTTGAAGAGAGGCTAAGAGCACAGCTGATCTCCCTTCTAACCAGGTTCAGAATTTCATCTATAGCAGTCAGGACACAGCGTGAGCAGGTCTCTGTGAATACTTTCAATGAAGCAAAAGCTTTACTACTTACTGATCTTCGTTCTCCCTTCTGAGAAAATACAGAACAAGTACACTTCTGTTTCTTTAAACATTAAGAACAAAACTCTCATATTGCAGACTTTCTACGATGGCATGATTAGCATTTGTGTGTGCGCGCTAAGTCACTTCAGTTGCGTCCAAATCTTTGCAACGCCATGGACTGTGGCTCGCTAGGCTTCTCTGTTCCTGGGATTCTCTAGGCATGAATTCTGGAGTGGGTTGCCATTCCCTCCTGCAGGGGATCTTCCTGACCCAGGATTTGAACCAGTGTTTTCTGTGGCTGCTGCATCGCAGGTGGATTCTTTACCACAGAGCCACTTGGGAAGCCCACGATTAGCATTATCTTAGTGGAAATTACTGAACAGATCCTAGATGATGCCAAATGAGTTCTTTATGGCTTTGTCTGGGGGTTTAAAATATAGAAAAATTAATTATTTTACTACTTTTAAATTTTTAGGCTGATTTTATATGTGAAAGATTAGTTATAGGATGTGATTCCTAGGCATAAACACAGGCCTTAAAAATCTTTTTTTCTTGAAAAATTACTGTAAGTTTGCTAGGTTTGAGCTTTTGCATCAGTGTCTGCACTAACATCTTTTCTTCTTACTTGATGATATCTTTAACATAATATTGCTTTCATAGCTCCACATTTTTCTTTCATTTTGAATGTTTTCTCAGAACCTCTAAATTTCCAAATTCTTCCCATATATTGGTGCCCAGCTCAAACACTATCTCCTCTTTGAAATCTTTTCTGATTTCTTCTGATGAGTGTCTTTCCTCTGAATTCCCAAAGCCCTTGACTTATAGCTTTACTTGCATTTATTATTTAATTTAAATACAGGTATTCTATGTATATATGTATATGCCCAATGTCTCCCCTATGTTTGTAAGGAAAAGTACCCTTCAGCAGACTTAATAGTGTTTATATTTGAGTGCTGAAGAATTGATACTTTTGAATTGTGTTACTGGACAAGACTCTTCAGAGTCCCTTGGACTGCAAGGAGATCAAACCAGTCCATCCTAAAGGAAATCAACCCTGAATATGCATTGGAAGGACTGATGCTGAAGCTCTGGTATTTTGGCCACCTGATGCGAAAAGCGTATTCATTGGACAATACCCTGATGCTGGGAAAGATTGAAGGCAACAGGAGAAGGAGGCAGCAAAGTATGAGATGGTTAGAAAGCATCACCAACTCAATGGACATGAACCTAAAACAAACTCTGGGAGACAGTGGAGGACAGAGGAGCCTGGCGTGCTGCAGTACCTGGAGTCACAAAGGGTCAGACATGGCTCAGTGAATGAACAACAACAATGTTTCACAGACCATCTTCTTAGTATAGATGCTCAAAAGCTAAGGATATATCTTGATATTTCCCCCATAATCTTTTTCAAGAAAATTCCTCCTAATCCCTTTGACCTCTCCCTCAACCTGCACATCCTATTCTGGATGTTTGTCACATCAACAATGCGACTGTTAAAGTGTGGCTCAGAACTAATATAATTTTGGTGGGGATGATCAGTGCAGAGTATGGGAAGAATGTATAGTTTTCTGTGCTTTGCATACGACATACATCATACTGCACCTGAACAATAAGTGGATGTTTTCAGTAGCTTACTCTTAACAAAAATCATACTTGATAACAGTGAGATTTTTTCTTTGAATCATATTTCAGGCTGATCAACCCAATTCTAGAGAACAGAATCACAGATGGTTTGGGGACAAGAATTACAGATGGTATAATCAATACTGAGTTACTGTCTTCCTATAGAATACTGAATCCTCCATACACTTCTGTAAACTCATTCTTCTTTCATTATGCTATCATTGATTCGATATGTCATTTGGCCTAAGGATACATTCACACAGTATTAAAAACATGCAAAATGAAAAAATCATGGCAAATGACAACATCGCCTTTGCTAGATGAGAAAGGTGAAGTCCTTTCAGCTTAGCTGCCTGGTCTCTGAGCACTAGCTTCATGGAAATAGTATTTATACTAATTTTAAATATGCATATTCTTAGCAGGAATGGATCTTCCTGTCTTCAAAAGAATCTTTTAAGGTTCTAAGTTGTCTTTTTGAAGACTAATTTCTTCTCTAAGTTTTCCCCACTTTTTATTAGCTTAGGGTGGTGCAGCAGGAAGAAGTAAAAAGTGTTATAACTGAGAGTACCCAGCAGAAAAGGGAGGCCTTCGATAATAAGTCATTTAGTCCTAATTACAAATCTGAGAAACAGACGTGACTGCCCTCATGCTATAGACTAAGGATCTGAGGTTGAGAAGTAAAATAACTGTCTCAGGATCATGCAGCAAGGAACTAGAAGATTTCACTCCCAATTCAAACTCAGCTTTTACTGACACCAAATCCATCCTCTTTCTAACATCCCTCTGTCTCTCCTAAGTGATCAATATTTGAATTCCAGTCCGAGCTATTATAGTAATTTAACTATGAATATGATGTTCATAATTAAAGACGTTTTAGCTTTTGCCAAAATACCTGTTTGAGAAAAATGAAATAGTATGCACATTCAGTAGTGTGGATAAAGCTTGTCCAATAGATAAAGCAGAAGTTCTGTTTCGTTGCTGGTGACGCAAAGCGTTTATTCATTTGACACTGGCTCAATACAATTTATCTGCATGTCTACCAATAATGCAGATACTGTTTACAGATTTTAGTTTTGTTTATTAGCAACAGAAATAATACCATTTAATAGAGGCAACATTTTCTAAGCATCTGCTCTACGTGCTCCTGTGCTCTGGCTGGTCATTTCAGTTGTGTCTCACTGTGACCCCATGGACTGTAGCCCACCAGGCTCCACTGTCCATGGGATTCTCCAGGCAAGAATACTGGAGTGGGTTGCTATGTCCTCCTCCAGGGAATCTTCCTGACCCAGGGATTGAACCCGTGTCTCTTAACGTCTCCTGCACTGGCTGGTGGGTTCTTTATCACCAGTGCCACCTGGGAACCCCATCTGCTGTATACCAGGCACTATATTTGGTGTTTAATAATCAAATACCTTTACAATATCTCTCAAAAAAGTGGTTCTTATTTACATTTTCAAAATAAGCAGAGAGGTTATTTGTCCAAGGTCACACATGAGAAGCAGCAAACCTCAGTTTGGTTTTGAATCTGAAGTCCCTCATCTTTTTAGCATTTCACAATATTCTCACCCTAACTGCATAAATCATTCCAGGTCTACCAAGTGTTGGACACAGATTCTCCTTCCATGTTCATTCCTTTTTTTAAAAGGGAGCATTGGACTGGAAGCCCAGGCGCCCAGACTGAAAGATGAATGCTGTCATGAATTACTCACAAGACCCAAGAACACTTGATGTCTTTGTGTCTGTTACCTCACTTTTTACTGCTTGGGTTTATCCAGATAATTTAGACAACCTCTTTGAGATCTGAATAATGCTGACAGACTTCTGGAACAAAGATCTCATCATAAAATGCAAAGACTGATGAATGTTCTCAGTAATTCTAAAAGCCATTAATAGAACCTTTTCCCTTAATTTTCAATATATTAAAAAAAGCTTTCATTAAAATATGCAAGCACAGCAATATGTATTCTCTTCTTCAGCCATATAAAATACTCATGCAAATACACTTCTTGAATAATCTTACATTAATAACTGACAAATTTTGATTATTTTGCATAATATATACGTATCACAAAAATATATAAAAATTGAAACCAGAACAGTCCCAAATATCCAGTCATGAAATTCACAGTTAACGTTTCATCTTCCAACTCCCACATCCTCCGCCCCTGCCGCCTGCCTCTGTCCCTGGAATTACGAAGCTCAGTTGGAGCCCTAACAGGATGCTCTCCTCTGCAGTACTTGAAAGACATTTATCTCCACCAGCCACATAAATAATACAAACGACTGTACATCAAGAATCACTTGGGACCACCTCCTGAGATCTTGTCTGAGAAATAGAGAGAGGAAAAAAGAATGAAGTCTATCATCAAGGGCCTCCTTCATTCTGCTGGCAATTATACATGACCTTGTGTCCTTTAACAACTGTATTAGAGGCCAGGGGACAGGAGATGACACATACACGGGCCTTAGGTTACTGACCATAATTCAGAACAGACCAGACAGCTCTTCCGTTTCACATGCAGGTGTGAAGAAGAGTCAGAAGAAATCTGGTATAAGACAAAGAGTATTAAACTGTTTGGATCTGGAGACCTGACTGCCAGTTCTTTTTCTGATACCAAAATTATGGCAGCAAAGCTATCCAATTAACTGGTCCCATCTTGCTTATGCAGAAGATAGATATAAAATCAGCAGTAAAGAGACTGCTCCCATTTGGGAACAGGAAGGGGTGCTGGACTTCTATCATATCTAGTGATATAACAAGGCCCTCTAATATAGTGAAACCTGAAGAACAGCATCTAGATTTTAAGTCAGTCTTTTCTCTCTCAAACCATGCACTAACTTGCTAGGCCAAATCCAAATCTGTAAATTAAAGGGGTCTCTCTTACTCAAAAATTGAAATTTTGATAAGACACAAAATCTAGTATTTCACAAAAACTTGGTAACATTTCTCAGCATCTTCTTTACAATTGCCATCACCGGGAGGCTGATGACAAGGCAGTAAATGACAAAAACATAAGGTCAAAAGAGAGCTTCTAGTTTAAGAGAAGTTATCTAAATATTTGACTGTGGTGATAAAGAAGACTCTTGAGAGTCCCTTGGACTTCAAGATCAAAGTAGTCAATCCTAAAGGAAATCAACCCTGAATATTCATTGGAAGGACTGATGCTGAAGCTGAGGCTACAATACTTTAGCCACTAGAGGTGAAAAGCCGACTCATTGGAAAAGACCCTGATGATGAGAAAGATTGAAGGCAGGAGAAGGGGGCAACAGAGGATGAGATGGTTGGATGGCGTCACCGACTCAGTGGATGTGAGTTTGCTCCAGGAGAGTGCTGCAGTCCATGCGGTCTCAAAGAGTGGGACACAAGGCGGCAACTGAAGTCGAGCAAAATACTGCTGACAAGATGCATTTGACTAGCTTACCAAATCATGGGCCCAACACAGTCCAAGTGGATTTCAAGAGAAACACAGAGCTCCTTTTCTGAAAGCCTTCAGGTTAGTAACTGTAATAGTCCCAGCATACCTCAGGCATTCTCAACACTGCTAGGAGGGTTGTTCAATAGCAGAGAAGAGAAGAGCCCACCAGAAGAGGAGTGATGAAGTTTATTCTTTTGACCCTTCTGCTAACATTTTTCATCTCTTTAATTTTAATTGACTGTGTACTGCCCTCTTCAAAAGATAGGACAGAAGGACAGAAAGGAAACAAAGATGACAGGAAAGCAAATGAGGGCACTTCAGAATCACTGTAAGACATCCAGAACCAGAAATAGCAAGAAAAAAACAGGCATAATAGTCCCAGGATGTTTTTTCCTTTCAACTCTCCTCCCAGCAGACACCCTAGTAGAAAAACTAGCATCAGTTTGTTCTTTTAGCAAAGTCCTACCATCACAGAAGGAGGCATGATAGCTTGATGGATAAAATTCTTGAGGTAGGACTATGTACTCAAAATGTCCTTTGGTGGTGTTTTAAGATTATGTCGGTATGCTTTTTCAAATATATATTTTCCCATAAAGATTACTTTTGGGTGGGGGAAAATTTTAATTTAAAAATTTGGGAAGACATATATGTACATTTACATAAATGCATAGTTATCACACTACATGTTATAACGTCCATGAACACAATCTCTCTTGATTCCATTTAGAAATCTGATTTCTAACTCTTGTTCTCCTTTTTTTTTTTTCCCTTCTCCATGTCCTGCACTTGCCTGATGGATTCTGTTTTAAAATGATTCCTTTTTTATTATTAGTAACCCAGGTAAAGGGCATGACTTAGGTCAAAGGAAGTTTACCAGTTCATGAGGGTTGTTATATTTGATAAGCAAGGGCTATTCTTATAACTCACTCTTACTCTATGGCTCATAAGTTCAGGTAAAAGTAAGTATTCAGGTCATCTATTAAGATGGACATTGTCTTCAATTTGTAGGTAATTTTGCCATAATAATAATCTTTAGTGTGTGTTTTTGAGAAATTTAATGCTCAAATCACTCATTTCAATACTTAAGATAGCACATCTCACAGTCAATGCTTAGTGACTTCCAACTAGTGACTGAATTTCACCAACTTGAAATATTTTAGTATTCCTGGATACAAATAGTAGGTATATGTAATTATCTTGAAGCTAAGAGCTAATGATTTTGTATTTATCAAAATACACACACACGTGTTTCTGTACATGTAACTCTTTTATGCCTGCGTCTAACCCTTATTCTTCCTCTTACCCTGTACATGCCTCTTTCATGGCACCTATAACACCTTCTTTAGCTTTGTCACAGTCTCCTACATAAAATGCAGGTGATATTATCTTACACAAAGGCAGGTGACTGAACTAGCTGTATTTGTGAAACTGGCTGAGCCAATCTTATGATTATGTCTGTGTGTCACTGAATGATGGTATGTGTGTCATGCGTTTTCCTTCTTAACGTTGCACTGGTAAATTGTGAATCAAGTATTATTCAAACACAAAGTTTTGAGTAAAGTAAGTGGAAGGTAGATGATAGAAGGGATGAAGAGGGCATATCCCTTTTATTTTCTTTTATTGTGCTTTGTACCATACCTGGCACATGGTTAATGTTTAACAGTGTTGATTGCAGTAAAAGTAAGGGAAGAGAGAAAGAGAAAAGAAGGACAAGACTGAAAAAAAGAAAGAAAGGAAGAAGGAAGATAGATCAAGAAAGAAAAATAGAGAAAAATTTTAAAACACAAAACATGTAACTTGTCAGGATATTAAAAATATAACCAACCACATATGAATGGAAGTCTGAAGGATGCTTGAAAGAATTTTAGGAAAAAGTAATATGCCACTTCAGAGGCTGAATTCTGTTTCAAAACTGTAAGAGTCTAAAATAGATAAGAGTAGAAATAATACTGTCTCTATCACACAGTAACTAGGTGAAGGTGAGCAAATATTTCTCATTATTTATTTGAGTTGCAGCATGCTGAGTGCTTAGCTGCTCAGTCATGTCCACCTCTCTGTGACCTCAGGGACTGTCACCCACCAGGCTCCTCTGTCCATGGGGATTCTTCAGGCAAGAATACTGGAGTGGGTTGTCATGTCCTTCTCCAAGGGATCATCCCAAACCAGGGATCACACCCAAGTCTCCTGAATTGCAGGCAGATTTTTCACCACCTGAGCCACCAGGAAAGCCCATAATTATGAGCTGTTCTGTCATATTTAGAGTATGAAAATCAAATAAAATATTAATAACATGTTAATATTCATAATATATACAATCAGATAAAATCTTTGGCACCTGAAAAATGTAAAGAATCACGACTCAGTTTTAAATTCTTGGAGGGGAGAATGGCTATCTATTTTTAATAATTTTGCCATTTTACAATTCTTACCTCATGTGTCACATCATTATATTAGGACCCAGAGAATTTGAGCCAAAAATTGATTCTTGGAATTAGCTCAAGTCCAGTCAAACACTGTGAATCATTTCTACCATTACAATTTCATCAAGAGAATTTGAATTGCTACCGTTAAATATTTTTTGTTATGTCAATAAGAAGGAGTCATTGGCAGTTTTAATTTCCCTATCAGTTTGAACTGATAACATTCCTTTAAATTCTAATCTATACTATTACAATGCTAAAACATGACTTAATCAACCCTGACTAAATGAGAGAGATTTAGCTGAAGCTGTAAACTATTGAAAGAGATGGCATGGACATAGGAAACACTGTGTCCATTGTTATTTTTCAGTCGTTCAGTTGTGTCTGACTCCTTGGAACCCCATGGACTGCAGCACACCAGCCTTCCCTGTCCTTCACTATCTCCCGGATTTTGCTCAAAGTCATGTCCATTGAATAGATGATCCATCCAACCATCTCATCCTCTGTCACCCCCTTCTCCTTGCTCTTATTGTTGATACCCACTCCAAATATATAACAAGGGTTTAAGTGTACCTTTGTGGGATGTACTTTGGAAACTAGTACCTGTATCTGTTTCTGTATCTGCATGCGATTATAGAACACTCTTCCACCTTACACTTGGTGTCAAGCCATAAGCTGTAGCTTGCAATGGTTCTAGGTTGCTTGGCAACTAGTTAATATTAACTCCTTACAACTAAGTTAATATTAAGCCCATATACTTAATATCTACTATTTTTTTTGTCATCTTCTTTATTCGTGGAAGTAAGTCACTGAGTCTCTTGAAGGTCTAGAATCTCTAGATAATGAAAAGGAAGTGATAATCCATTGACTCATGTCTTTGCTAAGTTGCTAAGTCACTTCAGTCGTGTCTTACTCTGTGTGACCCCCATAGACAGCAGCCCACCAGGCTCCCCGTCCCTGGGATTCTCCAGGTAAGAACAGTAGAGAGGGTTGCCATTTCCTTCTCCAATGCATGAAAGTGAAAGGTGAAAGTGAAGTCACTCAGTCATGTCCGACATAGCGACTCCATGGACTGCAGCCTACCAGGCTCCTCCATCCATGGAATTTTCCAGGCAAGAGTACTGGAGTGGGGTGCCATTGCCTTCTCCAGACTCATGTCTTTAACTTCTTACATATATATGGTTCCCGTTTGTCCTTCTGTTAAATGCCTTATTGACAATTAGACTTTTAGAGAAGTTGGTTTTAGTTCAGGTTAAGAATCTTTGAACCATCTGTGAGAAAATGAACGTAACCCGTCAAGATGCGAGGCTTAATGGGTCCCGTGCAAGTGAGAGCAGAGCACTGACAGTGTATCTGGATGGAGGACTCAGCTTTGCTGGAGGTCCTGTCTGCATCCCCAGATAAGGGCTCACAGAGCACTGATTCTACGGGTGGAACTTCGTGAAAAGTGAGGATTGTTATTCGGTCACTAAGTCATGTCCAGCTCTCTGTGACCCCCCGTGAACTGCAACATGCCAAGCTCCCCTGTTCTTCACGACTTTCTCCCAGAATTTGCTCAAGTTCATGTCCAGTGAGTCCACTGGTGATGCTATCTAACCATCTTAATCTCTGCAGCCCTCTCCTCCTTTTGCCTTCAGTATTTCCCTGCTTTCCAGGGTCTTTTCCAGAGAGTCAGCTCTCCTTGTCAGGTGGCCGAGAGTGAGGATTACCTCACCCAGTGCCACACCATACTTTGGTGTGTGTGTGTTAGTTGCTCAGTCGTGTCTGACTCTTTGCGACTCCATGGACTGTAGCCTGTCAGGCTCCTCTGTCCACGGGATTCTCCAGGCAAGAATACTGGAGTGGGTTGCCAGTTCCTTCTCCAAGGGATCTTCCTGACCCAGGGATCGAACCCAGGTCTCCCATATTGCAGGCAGATTTTTTACCAGGGAAGCCCGTACTTATTTTGTTGAAAACTGCTGAAATGAACAATCCTGTAGTGGTGCTGGTTAAGAAATCCAGGTCATTTGTTAGAGCAAAAATATAGAGATTATATGTAGCTTAATTTAATTAAAATATATAGTGAGAGTAGTTCCTAAATTTTAACTCTTGATTTTCTATTTCACCACATGGACGGAGGAGCCTGGCGGGCTACAGCCCATGGGGTCGCAAAGAGTGAGACACACTAACACCTTCACTTTCACTTCCCATTAATTAAATGTTTAAATGCAAGCAAGGGGACTACTGGACTAAGTCTAATCTATTTAGAAAGTGGCCTCCGGCAATGACACTTTCACTGCAGAGTCAAACAAAAGCAAAAGCAAGAGTGCTTTTGTGGAGGTGAGGAGGATATCTTTTCAAGGGAGAGATTATTTCAGAATAGTATAAAAGATACTCTAACTTTATTCTTTTAATAAAGTATATACTTGGATGTATAACACTCATGCAATTTTAAAGTGGTAACAAATGACTCTTCATTTCAAAAGCTTTTCCTTTCTTATTGAAGAATAGTCAGTCACCTAAACACAATAAACTGAAAGCTGAATAGAGGATCAGGGCAAACACTGCCCGGAAAGCTTTCACATAACAAAGCTGACGCACAAGAGCACAGAAGGAGGTTAACTTGTGGGCCCTGGAGTCAGACTGCTGAATTTCAGTCTCAGTGCTAATCCCTGACCAGCTCGTAAGAACCTTGGCAAAAGTATGTAACTCCTCTGTGTCCCAGTTTCTCATCAATGAACTCAGAATTATAATGTAGTTCATAGAATCATTGAAAGATTAAATGAATTTATTCACGGAAATGAAGATCACTGTCTGGCAATGGTATATGTTCAATATTATTAGTTATTATTATTGCTATAGGTATAGGAAATCACAACACAGATCAGTTCCACATATTGAAGTCTTGGTTATATAAGGCAGTGTAAAGGGGCCATTCTACTGAAATCTTTCTGTGGTTAGTTTTATCCATTTATCTCAGAGAAGTGATTTCTCTGAACACCAGTCAAAATCTTCTAACTTCAAGTTCTCTTGACCTTTAAATGTCTACCTAAATTTCTTTTTACCATCTCATACTAATAGTAAAGGAAGCTAACACTAATAGTTGTTTAATGGTTTCTGCTTTGCTCCTTCATAGACTCTTATATTCCATACTATTTCTTGGTGGACTGTGCTAGGTTAATAACCATTATTAAGAAGTTATCTTCTTGGGGTGCGTAATTCTGCAAATACTCACATGTTTATCAAATAAAGAAACGAATATTTTTGGTGGGAGTGTATCTTATTGTTTTGCTCTAGCATTTGTTCAGTTCAGTTCAGTCACTCGGTCATGCCCGACTCTTTGCGACCCCATGAACTGCAGCACGCCAGGCCTCCCTGTCCATCACCATCTCCTGGAGTTCACTCAGACTCACGTCCACAGAGTCAGTGATGCCATCCAGCCATCTCATCCTCTGTCGTCCCCTTCTCCTCCTGCCCACAATCCCTCCCAGCATCAGAGTCTTTTCCAATGAGTCAACTCTTCACATCCAAAGTACTGGAATTTCAGCTTTAGCATCAGTCCTCCCAAGGAAATCCCAGGGCTGATCTCCTTCAGAATGCGCTGCTTGGATCTCCTTGCAGTCCAAGGGACTCTCAAGAGTCTTCTCCAACACCACAGTTCAAAAGCATCAATTCTTTGACACTCAGCCTTCTTCACAGTTCAACTCTTACATCCACACATGACCAAAGGAAAAACCATAGCCTTGACTAGACGGACCTTAGTCGGCAAAGTAATGTCTCTGCTTTTGAATATGCTATCTAGGTTGGTAATAACTTTCCTTCCAAGGAGTAAGCGTCTTTTAATTTCACGGCTGCAATCCCCATCTGCAATGATTTTGGAGCCCCCTACAAAAATGAAGTCTGACACTGTTTCCACTGTTTCCCCAACTATCTCCCATGAAGTGATGGGACCAGATGCCATGATCTTCGTTTTTGAATGTTGAGCTTTCAGCCAACTTTTTCACTCGCCTCTTTCACTTTCATCAAGAGGCTTTTTAGTTCCTCTTCACTTTCTGCCATAAGGGTGGTGTCATCTGCATATCTGAGGTTATTGATATTTCTTCCAGCAATCTTGATTCCAGCTTGTGTTTCTTCCAGCTCAGCGTTCCTCATGATGTACTTTGCATAGAAGTTAAATAAGCAGGGTGACAATATACAACCTTGACGTACTCCTTTTCCTATTTGGAACCAGTCTGTTGTTCCATATCCAGTTCTAACTGTTGCTTCCTGACCTGCATACAGATTTCTCAAGAGGCAGGTTAGGTGGTCTGGTATGCCCATCTCTTTCAGAATTTTCCACAGTTTATTGGGATCCACACAGTCAAAGGCTTTGGCATAGTCAATAAAGCAGAAATAGATGTCTTCCTGGAACTCTCTTGCTTTTTCCATGATCCAGCGGATGTTGGCATTGGTTAGCAAGTACCAAATAAGAAAATGCTACATGAATATGTATTTACATTTTCTATATTGAAATAAGTGAACTGGCCAAACAGCTGCTCAAGGCTAATTAAGAAAACCTTTAGATTTGAGATGAATAAAGGAATAAAGTAAAGGCTGTGAAAACTATTGCCATTGGACAAAATCTCTAGGTTAATTTTATCCAACTTGTAAGGCAACTAGGGAACACAGTTATGGCTGTGCTTGCAAATGCTTCAAAGTGTTTCCAAATGTTTAGTCAAGGCTAAAGGTCACCCCCATGCTTAAGGAAGGCCTGAGACTCTACAGAAATGGTCCGTTGTTATAAAATGTGTGTGTGGGGGGCAGTCTTTGCAGGGAACTAATTAAACACAGTGTAGAGAAAGAGCAAATGTGCTACTCAGGTTGCCTGGACAATGACTTTATAGTGAAGTGGCTCAGCTGTGTCTGACTCTTAGTGACCCCATGGACTGTAGCCTACCAGGCTCCTCCGTCCATGGGATTTTCCAGGCAATAGTCCTGGAGAGGATTGCCATTTCCTTCTCCAGGGGATCTTCCCAACCAAGGATCAAACCTGGGTCTCCCACATTGTAGACAGACACTTTACCGTCTGAGCCACCAGGGAAGTCTATGGACTCTACTGCTTTCCAAAATGCCCCTGCCCATCTCCCTCTTCCACTCAGGATAAGGATCAAATCTATCTGGTTCTTATTTGACTCCTAAACCAGGAGGGTACCAGCTGTCTCTGCTTGTGGAAGTTACTCCTGGATGGAAAAAAGTTCCCAGTGTGAAAGGACTGTGGTGCAAGGGGGAAAGGCTTCTCAGGCCTGGTAAGGAAAGGCTTCTCAGGCCTGGTAAGGCCACCGTGTGATGCTGGTGGGTCCCTGAGGCCTGAGAGCCCCTGCTGGGAGAGCTGCAAGGCAAGTTGGCATCAGATATGCTGCCTTCGCTCCTGGAATTCAAAGCATGACTGCCAATCAGATGCCTACATGGGTTCATTACATTAACAATTCAAGTCTCTGGTACAATAATATCTTCCTGCCAAGTATACATTATCTTTTAATTTATAAATGCTTGTCTTCCTGAAGCCCCTGTCTACTTTTTTGATTGAAAAACACTCAAGGATGTTGAAACTACAAGCTTTGGTAAGACTACAATACTTTTCGTTAGCAATTCTATCAAGCTGTCAAGTTTCAAACATGATACGTTTTTTTCTATCAAAAAGGGTAGACTTTTGCACACACACACAAAAAAACAACTCTCAAAATTCTAGTGAACAGTGCTTTTCTTGTCCATCCTCTTCCTTCAGCTACTTTAACACTGAATTGACTTTTTTTCTGGTTGTCATTTTAATCTTTGGTCTTGATACTACATTAGTTAGGTAACCATTTAGATTTTCCTCTCAAATCTAAAATACATTTTATTTAATAAATCTTACTTAACTGCCTCATTTTACTGTCAGTAGTTTTTCTTAGAACTGAGCTGTGTGCAACTGATCTAGATATCTACATGTCTAGAGTATATATCCAGGGTTTTCCTGGTGGCTCCGATGCTAAAGAATCAGCCTGCTATGCATAAGTCCAAGGTTTGATACCTGGGTTAGGAAGATCCCAAGAAGAAGAGAATGGCTACCCATTCCAGTATTCTTGCCTGAAGAATTCCATGGACAGAGGAGCCTGGTGGGCTACAGTCCATGGAGTCACAAAAAGCCAGACAGGACTGAGCAACTAACACTTTCATGGCATATATCCACCCATCGAGCCACTTACTCACCCATATGAAAGCTCATCTGAACTATAGGGAACTGGCACTACATGGGAATCTACTACAATTTTGATATTTTTGAAGCACAGGTATAATCACCAGGGACATAAAGGTTTAAAAAACATTTAAAGAGGTTTATTATAGTGTTCTGCTACTGAATTGTTTAAAGCAGAATCCACATGTGCCGTTGTACTTTTTAACACTGAGAGATTTCACTCTAAGATTGCTTATGTGTCACTTTCTCAGTTAAGCTTTTTTTGGTTGCCATCAGCTAATTTCCACTCTACTTGCATACCACTCTTTCTTCGTAGGATTTTGTAAATATACTTACATAATTATTGGTGAAATTCTTTACTGAACGTCTATCACACTACTAGATTATAACCTGCACTAGAGAAAGCACCATGTCTGTGTTGTTTATTTTATATCCCTAGTACCAGGCATGGTAGTCGGTATACAGTTAATTCTCAATAAAGGTTTGTTGCATGTGGATGAGGTTGAAGTCATTTTCACTGGTGGAAAATTAGTTTGAAAAAGAAGAAAAAGAATGAGGAGGAGAAAGAGGGGGAGGAGAAGTAGCTACATGCCCTTACTACATTTTTCTTCTGTTGAGTGTACCTGGATAATTGTAAAATCGCTTTTCCCTTAGAGCAACACCTTCACAGGAGAAAAACAATCCAAAGGTGCTAAGGGCTCTGCGCATGTTTAACTCCAACTGAGAAAGGATATCAGCACTGGTTACAGCAGTAATTTAAAGAGAGATAAAGCTCCAAGGGTCAATACTGATAGGATACTTTTGGGCACTATCTTGCTATTAGTTCCCAGAAAGAAAATGTTTTGATCAATGCACATACTGGCCGTGTACTGTGCATAAGGCATGCTATTTGACTTTATAATGTGTATCAAAAAGCCTCTGATTCAAACTAATTATAATATGATTGGGAATCTACAGGAATGCATGGAAAAGCTAACAAGAAACAAAAGTAAACGCTAAATACAAGGGCAAATGATTGGTACTCCAGGTGTTAAGAGAAAGACTGGAGGGGGCCTAGTCCATTTCAATGGGAAGAGAAGGGCAAGACAAGTATTCTAGATAGATATGGAAAGAAGTGAGTAGGAAAAAAATGTGAACAGGAAAGCTGAAAGTTGTTCAGGACAATGAGCAGAATAATTTGGCTAAAGTAAAGGGTTCACACAGAGGGAAGCAGAGAGATAGGTCACCAAGGTAGATTGACTCATAAAGTAAAATCATAACTATGAACCTGAAGAGGAGTATGCTGCCAGCCACGAGGAAATCCCACACAGACACGTGGCATTGTTATAGCAACATAAAATATTCAGTGGTGATAATATATATCTTAATAGTGCACAACATTCTGTTTCAAAGTAATTTCATCTATTATTCACAAAAGAAATTTTTTCTCCTTTTACAGAGATGTCACCATTTGTCAATAAATTTAGATGAGTTAGTTGTTTGATGGCAAAGCTGTGGTTCAGAGCTACATCTTTGGCCCTGGCATCCTGCAGGAATAAGCAGGGCTTGTCAGAATCAGGAAAGCAAAGCAGGAAGATGGGCGAGCTGTTTGCCTGTGTTAGCGCAGACTGGAAAAGATAAGAATGGAGTGGATTGAAGTGGGCCATAGAATGGAACATGTACAGTCCTCACTGAGTTCTGAAAGCTGTTTTTAATTGCAGGCAAGTGTGAACTACCAATCAGAACTATTGGACATTTAAACATAAGGCTGATGATAGGATTATTATCAGTTTTTAGACAGAACAGACTCACAGAGATAGAAAACAAACTTATGGTTACCAAAGAGGGCAGGAGGGGAGGGATAAATTAGGAGAATGGGATTAACAGATACACACTACCATATATAGGATAACCAACAAGGACCTACTATATAGCACAGGGAACTCTATTCAGTATATTATAATAACCTATAAGGGCAAAGAGTCTGAAAAAGAAAAAAATATATATGTATGACTGATTCATTTTGCTGTATACTTTAACATGACACTGTAAATCAACTATACTTCAATCAAAAAAGAGACAGCAGAATAAACTTATTTTTTCTTATTCTTTCATTTTTCCAGAGAGCTATTACTGCTGCCTAAATTCGCAAGTTTTAAAAATCAAAACTATGAGGTTAGAATTCCAGAGGCCTGTATGATCATCTGTTTCTAAGAATCAAATGGTTAACTCAGAAATTTTTCACCATTATTTCTTTCCACTGATTGTGTTCTGAAGGTGCTTGCAGCTCAGTTTTACTGCACTGCCTTTTAAAATTCTCGTTAACATTTATTTTATTCAAATCCTCCCTTCAACACTGAATAGCTAACTCCCACTCCCACATACTGTACACAGTGTTAACATAATAGCTTGAAAGTACTTTGAGATTTTACACAAAGGTCTTTTGAAACTGTGCTCAAACTGAAGAATATATCTTTCTTCTTCCTATCAGTTTATCTTTTTCTCTCAGGAGACTTTTTTCTTTTATGAAAAGGTTCCCAAAATGAAATGCTTCTATCCCCTCCCTGGGAGACTGCGGTCTGCCCTAAAGGCAAAAGCGAAAGAACCACAGAACCTCAAAGACAGCAATGCCCTGATGTCTATTGTTTTTAAGTTTCTACCTTGTTAAATCAGAACCTAGACAAAGAAGCAATGCATATCTTATTCAAGAAATCGCTATTGGTCTCAAGCAAAACTGCACTGCTTAGCATTCTGATGAATGGATAAAGGCTAGGTCTGTTTCCATGGAGTAAAATCCCAGTTCTCTCTCTCTCCTTCCCACCTTTCCCCTGTTTTGAGTTTTTGTTTTTGTTTTTTTAAAGCTTGTGAATATAGTATATGCTACTTAGTAATCAAACTCTGTCAAGAAATTATTCATGTGGGCACTGTTTTCACTAGATATAACAGGAAAAAAATGCTTAATGCTATAAAACAATACAAACACAAGTGTTCATATTTTATATACTTTTGGTAAATAACACGATCACAGTGGGTCATGAAGACAGCATAATGAGTTCTTGCATTTCTTCTATGTACCACAAGGGAATTTCTGGTAGAAGATGAAGAAGGCTTTTCCAATCGAAGGGAACTACTTCTTACTGATTTTACATAAGAGGCTTCAAGATTGAGATTTTGTCTGGAAAACAAAGCGTTTGCTGCTGAAAAAGAAACAAGCTGCAAAAACAGTGGCTTTGATTTTATTTTTTCCTTTTTAATCAAACGCTAACCATTCTTCCACGTTCAGACTGTATTTTATCTTAAACAAGGCCCTCCCTGACCATTCTAGAAAAGTCACCCCTTGTTGAATGGACTTAAGTGTCTGACTCTCTGCTGTTGTTCTGCTGTTCAGTCCTGTCTGGCTCTTGCGATTCCATGGACTGTGGCCCTCCAGGCTCCTCTGTCATCCTGTTCGGGTCCATCACTACCTGACTGAGTGATCTTGGGCAAGGCAATTACCATAGAGACTTACTCTGCGGGGAAATGATATTTAACGTTTAATTCAAATTTTTAAAAGAAATGACATTTAAGAAGGTATTTAAAAGTCATATACTTACCTAGCACAAGATCTGATTAGTGGTAGGGTCTCAATAGATGAAATTTGAATTTGGATTTCAAGCTATAGTTTCTTTTTGCTTATTTTTCTCAGTCCTTTACATGTGGCATTCCCACTGTTCTTATTTAAATCCCTATCCTTCTTAAGAAGCATGATTTTGGATTACTTTTCAGTTGTTCTTTCTTTGAAAGCCTGTACCTATCAGAGCAGTAGCTGTCAACCCTCCTAAACCTTAGAGTCTCCTAGAGAACAATTAAAAAGTAACAGTGCCTGGGCCTCACTTCTCACCAACTGAACCTGGAACTCTGAAGATAATCACAACATTTGTATCAGACAATAAATGAAAAGGTAAGGAGAAAAAGAATGATTAAAAATGCTTAATTAAAACCAAACCAAAAGAGAACCTAAAAATTACAGCACATACTAAACAGAGGGATTTGAAAACACTCACCTTTGTTATTGTATACATCTAAGTAATTTGGTGCTGAAAAAATTGTAATGAGAGAAGGGAAGCCTGTTGTTTGGCTTTTCCTGTACATGCGGTACCTAAAAACAATTAAATGCAAGTCAAAACAAGGCTAAGTATGAAAAATATATCACATTATAGATTTAGAAATACAAAATTAAATTTTTAGCATTCAAAGAGAATTCAATTATGTAACATTAAACAAAATTTTTTTCACTAAAGTCTGTTACACAGAGATTTCAATTCATTTCAGGGTGACAATAAAAACACAGAGTCATACGTACAATTTCCAAATAGTTCTTTTCTAAGGTTAGTAGACCCAGGGAGGGTAGAATTCAGTGAAAACTCATAATTTATTTGTATATGTTCAATAGAGAGGACAGAGGCCATACTTTCTGCACATAGATATCTGACCTACCATGTTTTCCATGCCAATATTTTTAACATAGAAAGACTAAATAAGCAGAGTAATATATAAACTTTGCCATTAATTACCAAGCTGACTATTCTATTTATCTATAATATTCTATTATGGCTATATAAATCCATTATGCCTAGGCTGATCTGCTTTTTAAAGAACATCTGGTTAAATATATGGGTTTTATAAGCTGAAATTGCTTCTGTTTTAGAATTTTACTTATTGCCAGTCTCTTCTGGTATCGGTAGGTCAAAGATTATAATCTCAGCATATAAACATTTAATCAATCAGTAATGAAACATCTTCAAGATCTTTGGAAATGAATCAACAATCCAGTTGTTTTTCTCCCACTGAGACAAAAATAAGACTCTAGTCCTCAAATAATAAAGAAATACAGGAGATTTGGTTCTTTTCCATCAAGGTGAAAAGGTATCTCATGACTTCTATGTGACAGATTTTAGGAATATCAATTTAGAAGAATTCCTAAAGTGCAAAACAAAATTTTATCATTCTTTGGTTAATTTCTGGCAGTCTAATCATGCCTAATTTAGCTGAGTTCTAAATGGGCCTCAAACAGTACCTTTGGATAGAAAATCACTTTAAAATTTCTAATTTTACAAATATTTTGATACTACTTTAACAGGAGACAATACCCTCTTAAAAGTCTTTTGGAATGGCCTCAAAGTATTTATTCTGCTTATGGAACTGAGCTTTGTGGGCAGAAAATCAGAATGTAAAGGATGGTGGCACTCTTAATCCTAGTCTTCTGACTTTACAAATTGTGGCTGACTGTGCTTACTTAACAACAAATAAAAACAAAGAATCTTGATAATGTAACCTCAATTTTTCCTAATGAATCAATCAACTGCTCATTCTAAACAAATATATTTGTTGACTTTAACTGACACACTTAACCTATTTTCAAATAAGGAGATGGATTTCAGGTGTATTGTGGGATTAAGACAAACACGCTATGAACATGTTGAGTTGGGAGAGTCACCATTGTGAAAAAGATTATTTGAGGACTTGATTGGCTGGGTATAGCAAGAGATTACTGCAAATATCAGCTACAAGAGCACTGAGTGTACAATATTGGATCATTTCTGACTTGTTGATTGATGCTTGAGAAAAGCTAATTTTGAAAAAAATTAGGGTCTGCCTTGATTCAGAACCTTCACAGGTTTGGATTTACTTCAGAATGCTGGCATCTACATTTCTGATTTTAGTATACAGGTGATAAAAATAAATGTTCCTCCTTTTCAGAAAATTTAGAATATGAAGGAATGAGTTTAAGCATTTAAGGCAAAACAGTGCCTTTCAGTTGAGCTTGTTGGGAAGGGTACTGGACTTCAAATTCTAAGGTTAATTATGCTTATTTCCCCCATTCCTGTATCCCAAATGTAGATTTAATGTACCATCAAGGTGCATATCTGATATTTTTAAAATTTCTATGTCCTTACAATCTGTTTACATTTTAAAAATTTACCAGTCATTACAAAATCATGTTATGTATTTGTGAGTTGGAATATAGGAGTTTTCCCATCATTTGAAGTCTCTGTTTTTGCCCTTTAAAACTTTACAGGGATCAGGGATGATAGTCTTTAAACAAGAGCACAACAATGCAATCTCTGTTAAATACTAATGTGTAATTCAGACCAATGTGGCTGACAGAGACTGAAAAGTAGCTGCTAATTTACTCCCTTACAGGACAAAGGTAACAGCGGGAACTGAAAGAAATAGGGAGAGGTGGCCTCACTGTGCTTAGAACAGCCCGTTGAAAACTATACCTGTTCATAAAGTGAAAGTGGAGTCTTTCAGTCGTGTTGTGACTCCCATGCCCATGGGATTCTCCAGGTAAGAATCCTGGAGTGGGTTGCCATTTCCTTCTCTAGAGGATCTTCCCGACACAGGGATCAAACCCAGGTCTCCCACACAGCAGGCAGGCTCTTTTCTGTCTGAGCCACCAGGGGCTCCTAAACAGCTAGCAGAGCACTTAAAAGAAGACTTTACAGTACACCCGCGACAACTTACTCCTCTGGATCCCGCCATATCCATGACACCAGAAGGCAATTTTTAGTTCTAATCCTTCAGCGGGAGAGGTTGGCAAAGGGAACCTCCAAACACAGGAAGGAATGACAAAGCAATGCATGGTTTTCATAAACCCACAAGACTGCTCACCCTGCATCTTGGGCTTCATGAGCTCGGAGGATAGATAACAAGTTATTGTGCTGCAAGAATTCACACACAGCCGGGTAACTGCCAGAGAGAGAGAAAGAAAAGAAAAGCATCTGTTATGCGATCATCAAGAGCATATTTCCGGTAACATCCAGATCTGATCAAGTGTAATCAAACATGCAACATTCATGAGACAATCTTCTTGGTTCTAAGGACAGGTGTTCCCCTGTGGCAGAAAAAAAAATACCTATAGCCGAACTGTCATTTTTTTTTTTTTCTAAATTGAAGTACAGTTGATGTGTTAACTTCTGCTGTACAGCAAAGTGATTTAATTATATATATATATACTTTTAAATTTTCTTTTCCATTATGGTTTATAACAGTATATTAAATATAGTATCCTAAGCCATACACTGAGACCTTGCTGCTTATCCATTCTATATAGTAGTTTACATCTGCCTATAGCTGTATTTCTATTATTTGTTTATTTAGGCTGTGCCAGGAGGCTTGCAGGATCTTAGTTCCCAGACCAGCGATCGAACCCGGGCCCCCACCAGTTGAAACATGGAGTCCTAACCACTTGGACCGCCAGGGAAGTCCATACAGCTACACTTCTGAAGAGCTGGAGGTGTATAAATTGGAAAAAGTATCCACTCATAGACAAAATCAATATTATCAAGTCTATATCTAACCACAGAGTGAACAGAAGTATAAATATAACATGAGAGGGGAATTTAAAATATAAACCCCCATTTTCTCAAATACTGCCCTATATGTATTTGGCTGCCTGCCTGGGAGCTTGACAGAAATGACTGAGCTAGGGAATGGCAGAGAGTAAGCCTTCTGAGAAGCCAAATTGTCAACATCTTTATGGGTAAGTCAACTGAATATGTCATTCAAAATATAAACAAAATTATGAAATTCACAAGATTTAAAAATATGTATTTTAAATATGACCAACAGAATTTTATCTTAAGGCTTATTCTTGATTGTGACTCACTAAAAATATTAAATATACAATAAAGATGATTTTGTCTATTAAGAAAGTCTCAAAACCAAAGATGGTAATATAATTAAAAATGAGATTGAAATTATAAATTAAACATGGAACATCTTTTGCAATCACTTTATCTCTGCTCCAAGAATTTTTAATGAGAAAATGTATACCATAAAAAGAAATACATTTTAGATAATTCAAATCATGGGATAGAAAACTGATGCTTGTTTAAATATAAACAATTATAGATATTCACTAGAATCTAAACTACTAGAGACTTTCTCGGAGACAGTGGATGGCATCACTGACTCCACAGTTATGAACCTGAGCAAGCTCTGGGACATGGTGAAGGACATGGGTTGTGCTGCTGTCTATGTGGTCTCAGACACGACTGAACAATATACACTATAGTAAACAATTCCCAATTATAAAAAAAGCTCTTTGGGCAAATAATGTATGTCACTGAAATAATTTATTATAAAAGATGAAAATAGCTTCTATGCTACAGATTTTCTAAGAATTCTCTGGTGAATAGGAAAAAATACCAATGGCATACCATTGCAGAGATACTAATGATAAACAAGATTCTGTTTTTTCACCTGAAATCTAAAACAGTCTTTGTGCCTGTGCACACGTATTTGTGTGCATGTGTCTGAGTGTGCATATATGTGTGTTCTAGAATATTCTAGCAATTCACTAGGGAGAGATAAAGAGGAGACATCCATGAGGTCTTCACTTCCCAGTGTTCCAGGTCATTCCGATAAATGAATAAACCATCTAACTGATGAACATTAGCATGACCTACTAACTGGAGGAGATGGTTCCCCAAGTGTCTACATGGAAATATGTCCACAGAGTACCCAGATTATGAGTTGACCAACGTATGTCTTCAAGGACAGTTCTACTTTGGGAGAAGGTAAGTATACCACCTTTCCAGACCAGTGTGTCAAAAAAGAAACCTTAACTTCAGAGACACTGGTTGGTCTTCAAAATACAGTACATTTGCTTATTACATATTAAGCTGTAAAATGTCCAGCCAAGGGCACTCAATAAATGCTCCTTCCCTATCTCTTTAGGCAGTGTACTTACATTTCATGTGCCCTCACAATGGTTCTTTAGAAAGACATTTTATTGCCTGTACCACTGTAAGACAAAGGTTGTCTGTCTAGGTTTGTTACTTATTTCCTTTGGGCACATGGCTTGGCTGCTCTTTTTTATCTATTTTTTCCTTTTGGAAGAACTCATCTAGTCTTATGAAAATATAATTCAATATATTTTCCTCATGCTAAACCTTCCATCTTTAATCTAAGTTTCCTCCCATGGAAATATATGTCATTTTTAATGAAAATCTGAAGAAAATAAAATTAACATAGCAGTAATTTGCTAGGTTAATAGCTTTAAGTGAGGAACACTTGCATTATTACTTGGAACAAACTCATTTTGAAGAAGATATTTCAAAATGTAAAAGCATGTATAATCTCATACTTGAACTTCCTAAAATTACAAACATTTTTCTAAATAATTTTTTAATTAGAGATAAAAACCTTCTACCATGTTTTTATGGAAATATAAATGAGGATAAACCACAAAGTGTTTAGCTGAAAAGCATTTAAAAACATACATGTAGAGTGGTAGGAAAAGCACAGTTCAGAACACATTAACAACACAGAGAGAGCTGGAAAATCATTAATTCATGAATAATTTATCAAAGATTTATTGGTGATTTTTTTTCCCATTTGTTATGAGACACAAGGAGGGTGGCATGGTAAGTACAAGGAATGGTTTCTGTTCTGAAGATATAATGCACTAGGTAGGAAAAGAAAAACACATAATTTAAATTAAAAAGCTACATTAAAGATAAAACAGTAAAGTTTCATAGAGACATTACAAAGCAAGAAACAAAGCATGCAGGTCTAAAGAAATCTTTTTTAAAAAATCTTTCTCTTGTGCTAGATCTTTTTTCTTGTCTTTTTTCTCTCTTTTCATTACTAAGGTGATGCTTCTGAGCTCACCAAGAAGAAAGCGTCTCTTCCTCCAGGCTGATCAGTCCAAACAGGGGCCATGGCTGAGCCTTCTGAGCAGGTGGGCTGGATCTCAGCCCCCAATCATGCACCTCCACAGGGGCACATTTTCAGGAACAACCTATCTGCAAGAGTGATTTTGCTGGAAAGGTTTCATCTAACCCTGTGTCCTGAGCACGTCTTGCAACAACACGTGCTTCAAGGGTTGGTGAAGGCCAGAGATGCTTTCAGCTATGTGATATTCTTTTACCACAACGTGTAGCTGTATTTGGGGGAAGAAGTTATTGTATTCTTTGATGCTTTTTTCTTTTTCTATTGGAATATGAGTATTCCTTAAGCACTAGAAATTGTGTCTTCTCTGAGCAGAAAACAAGGTGGAAATTTCCATGGAATAGTGAAACTATTATCATAGTATCGAAGACAAAATCAATATTATCAAGTCTATAACCATGAAGTGAACAGAAGTATAAATATTACATGAGAGTGGAATTTAAAATATAAACCCCCATTTTCTCAAATACTGCCCTATATGTATTTGAGTGCCTGCTTGGGAGCTTGACAGAAAGGACTGAGCTAGGGAATGGCAGAGAGTGTTACTTATTTCATAGAACTGAGATGAAGAGTAAATGAGGTAGCAATAAATGGAGACGTTCTGGCCCGTAGCAGCAGACATTCAGCAACGTCTCCTATTTGTCTCCCCCACCACCATGGTGTGGAGGGAAGACTACATCACAGAATGAATGGTGAGTCAGCAACTCCAGATTCCAGCAGTAGCTGTTCCATTTAGTAGTTGTGACTTGTGTTAGATCTCAGAGGCAAGGACTTACAGGGATTGGTAGACAGGTAAGGTGCTAGAATTCCACACACACACAAAAAAGGAATAGGAACTGAGCGTGAGCAAAAGTGATGTAGAAAAGACAAAATCAGGAGAAATGGTAGAAAAAACTGTTTTGGTACCAGAACAAATAGCTCTTACTAGACTCATTCTGCTGATGCTCTTATTTTTGTTTCTGTTATATTAAAACATATTTTAGACCCTGAAATAAATCTTGTAGATTTCAGATGCTTTAACCATGCTAACACCCAGCAAGCATTATTAAAATGGCTATTTTATGCTTCTATGCCTTTGCATAGCCTTTCCCTGTGCTTGTTTGTTTCTTTCTTCATGAAGGACCACTTTTCTGCCAAGCCTGAGCTAAATTATCACTTGGGAAACCTCCCCTTCAAACCTACCTCACCCTGAGGTATACAAAATTGCTGCATCCACCATGTTCCCATAACATATGAATCTAATATATCACTTGTCATGCTGTAGTGTAGTTTATGTTTCTCCATCTGCTCTCCAGTAACAGTGAATGCATGCCTTAAGAGACAGACACTTTAATTTGTCTTCATATCCTAAATGCTCAGCAGCAGTTTTTCAGCTTACTGATGCTCATATGCAATTGTTGTAGTAGCCTCAACATGGGTGGTTACATAAGTGAGAGATGCAAAGAGTTTCTCTCCCTCACTGGCTTCAGCAGAGCAGAGGCAGCCAGCCTGCAACCCCTTGCCAGTGGACCCAGAGAAAGCCTCCACTCACCTCTTTGGTACCTCAGCCCGGTAGGAGGGAAGGCTCACTCCCCTGCCCAGCTCCCTCTCTGCTCCTTGGGACTTGTCAATGGATTATTAGCCCCGGGATGTCCTGGTGCTGCCTGGATGATGCCAAGAACTATTGTTTCCTAGGACGTGCTGTGTTTTCTCTCTGCCCAAGGGTGCTCTAACTAATTTCATTTTACCCACTAAGGATCATGTCTGGTAGGGTTCCAACTCTTCCTGCCAGAACTTCACCAGAGCTTAAGCCCTTACTTGCTCCTGGCTGCCAGATGCCTCAGGAGCAGTGAGCAAATTTTATTTAAGGCAAACTTTTATTGAAGTATAACATTTTAACAGAAAACTGCACAAATGAGAAGATGACAAATTGATACACAAAACTGCACAAATCAGACAATTACAACTGGACACCCTTGTAACTAGCATTTGTATCAAGACAAAGAACATTACCTGAATCCCAGCAACTTTTCACATCTTCTTTGAGTCATCATTACCTCCTCACTAAAGCGTTACTACTATCCTGGTTTTTAATGTTATAGATCTGCTTTCTCTAATGCTGAATTCCTATTTCAATGAAATCACCAAGTATATCCCCTTTAGTATCTGGTTTCTTCAGTTCATCATTATACTTGTGACACGCATCCATGTTGTTGTGTGCAGTTTTGGTTAACTCATTCTCATTTGCTGTATTTAGCTGTATAAATATTCTACAATTTATTATTCATTCTACTAAATAGACATTTGGGCTGTTTCCATTACTTGGCTATTGAATACTGCTGCTATGAACAATCTTGTACATGTCTTTTGGCACACATGTGTAAGCGTTCCTAGTTGATATAAAAGCAGGAGTAGAATAGCTTATGAGGGCCCAGCTTTAGTGTATACCAAAGCAGCTACCTATAATTTGGGACTGGAGGGCCAGTGAGACCATTTGGGTAGTCATCTTTCTAGAATTCCCAGAGCATTATTTTCCTCATATTTTTCACCACTTTCCCTGCCCGCAAGAGCCTTCACCATTGATTCTGGTTGGATACATCCTACTCATCCTTTTAAAGCTCAGTTTAACAATATTTCCATCACGAGGAGTCTCTTAAACACCATCCATCCTTGTTTGGGCCTGTATGTGTATGTGTGTTTGTGTGTGTGAAAAAGAGAGATAACTTCCAAACTTATCGCAAAACTACTCGCCTTGCAATTTATTTGTCAGTTATTTTTTGGTCTCTGACACTAGACTGTCATTCCCTCAAAGGCAGGGACTTCGAGCATCTATAAAACCTCACAGAAGGCATATATAGTACATGTTCGGCTAATGTTTGTTAAATAATTGAATGAGTGAATGAATTCTTCAAAGAATACCCGTGAATCTGGAATAGCTGAATTGGGGTGAGGTGAGGGGGAGAATGCTGTGAAAGCAGGTATGATTTCAACAGACTAAAAATGGTCTTGAACTCAGAGTGGGAAGGAGGGAAGGCAGGATGGTCTAGATGCTGGTTATACTTTAAAAGAGAGGGCCATTAAGATATGATGACTGGTTAGAGGTGATTTCAATGCAAGAAGAAAAAGAACTCTGTATAACTGGGAAAATAAACCATTAATAGAAACAGAAAAACCAGGAGAAATCCCCAGTGGAAAGGTCAATAATAAACCTCTTTAAGCAAAGTGAGTTCAAGAGAAGGTAACAAAGGAACATCTAAGATGAAAAATTCCAGCAGAAAACTAGAAATAGAGAATGCAAGCTCAGGAAAGATAGAGATAAATGGACCAGGCACAGATCTCGTAATCTAACCAGAGTTCATAGTTTACGGTGAAGCTAAGGACACAGATGAGGTTCTTGGGTAAAGTGTGAAGAAAAAACTGTCAAGAACAGGAGAAAGACAAAGAAAGACGCAGTGGAACAGACAGGGATCTGCCTGATAAGTTGGAGGGCAAGCAGGATTGTGAAAAGGAGGAGCCACAGGATGTCAAGGTGGAAAGGGCTGACAGGAGCGCCAACTGCAAAAGAGCAGTGGGGCAGCTTGGGGCAGAAGAAAGGCTGCTGATCTGCGATTAAGAAACCAACGGTGATTGGAGTGAACTGCCAGTTGCAGCTTCAAACACACATTTTAAGTGCCCCTCAAGATGTTTTTCAAATCTCAGTGCTTAGAGGAATGTGAGACTGATTAGTTAAACTTACTCCTGGACCAAGCTAAATCTAGAACACAAAGCTCACAGGACACACCCAAGGCCAACAACCCAAAGCACCAAGTCTGGCCAACAGTTTCATTTGCTCTAATGAAGATAAAATTTTTACCTCTGATTTGTCACGATCTTCACGAATCTTTACAATCTAACTCACGGCTGGTTCAAGCATCTCAGTTACTTCAGCATTATAGTCAGTGAGTGTGCAAACTCTGGTCTAAAGGGGACAGTCGCACTGGAGCAGAGATTCTTTCCTCTGTAACATGCTGCTGCTGCTGAGTCGCTTCAGTCGTGTCCGACTCTGTGCGACCCCGAAGACGGCAGCCCACCACGCGCCCCCCGTCCCTGGGATTCTCTAGGCAAGAACACTGTAGTGGGTTGCCATTGCCTTCTCCAATGCATGAAAGTGAAAAGTCAAAGTGAAGTCGCAGAGTCGTGTCTGACTCTTCGCGACCCCATGGACTGCAGCCTACCTGGCTCCTCCGTCCATGGGATTTTCCAGGCAAGAGTACTGGAGTGGGGGTGCCATTGCCTTCTCCACACTTTTATAACTCATGAGCAGCATCAGCAAATCCTTCTAGATGCATTTGTCCGTGCAACTTCATTTTATTTAAACCATTGCCCAGACAATACATTAGATCATGGACAGAGTGGCAGAGCAAATTAACTATACAAACTACAGATACATGTGAAATAAAACTGGGAGTTGTGGATGAAAGTAACTGCCAATAATTCAGACAGGTAATAACTGCCAACAACTCTACCTGTTTTTATTGTTCTTCTACCAATTTTCTTGTTCCTTTGTACCTGCTCTACATCAGCTTTATAAACCATGGCCGTAGAAGATGCCTTGACACCTTCAAGATGGCACAAAAGAAAAAAGAATCCAAAAGGTCTAGAGGAATGCAGGAGCCATTTTTCTCTTCTTCAGATAAGACATAATCCACACTGCTTTACCATTAGTCAGAGGACACAGGCTGTGGATTTTGACAGTCAGCATTTGTCATGGCTAAAGATCACTATCTCTTAAGAAACTCTAATGAGATGAGTTTAACAATCATTTTGTTGAGAACAAAGGTGTGAAAGCACACATAATCCTCTAATTAGTTGATGAACTTTATCTCTGATGTAAACACAACTAAGTCTATAGTCACAAAACAAAAATATCATAACTATACAAGTTCAGCACAGGACTTTATTTAGAAGATGACATATCTGAACAGCTAACTCAGCTAACAGAAGAATGTTACACTATGAATTAAAGAACGATTAATACTATATGTGTTAATATCAAAATCAAGAGGTTTATATTTTGTTTGATACTGTATTATTGAAGTGCAACTCAGTGGTATCAAGTAGGTAATTTAAACACTCTTGGTATAATTAAGGATTTAACACTAACTCTGAAAAATTGAACACTTGGCAAATACAGTTGTATTTCAACAAAACAACTTTTCCCTAAAAGTTAGAAGTCTTGAATAAAAGGTTACTCCCCAATTAACTAATTACTGAAAAGAAATCTTCAGGCTTTTCAGAAATACTCTATTTTAGCCAAAGTTCTAAACCTTGGAAATGAACTGCAAATTTTTCTGATAAAGAGGCTTGGAACAAACCTCTTACTATTTAAAACAAAGACTATTCTTTGAATGATGGTTTACAGTGAACAAGACTTTCTGTTCACAAACTTCAATTTCTCAATCACATCAACAAATAAGCAAAAGGAAACTTTTTTGCCCCATCAGGAAAAAAATGTATGGAACAAAATATTCCAGAATAAACTCTGATCAGTGTTACGCGGGAGGGTGATATCTGCTTACTCAAGAGATGAAAGCTATGTAGCGGGATGCAGTTCGCAGAGTTTGTCCAGTCTGATCATTAGCTTAGCCGCCAGGGCAGGAATGGAGCATAAACTTCAGTGAATACTGGGTACGATTTTTCAGTTAAGTGAAAAAAACAAAAATAAAAAAACCCACACTGTATTCTAGAACTAAAATTCTCAACTTCTCCATAATCTCTTTTGCATTTTCATTCTGGCCACTTTCACATCAAACTGTATGTCTGATAAGGGAACCTAGTGAAACTGTGGGTAATAAAATGCAGTAGGCTGAAACTGAGGTAAAATAAGATATCAGGAAGGCCATGAGGACATGCAGAAATCCCAGCTGAGTTGCTGACTTCTTTCTGAAGTGCTCTGAAATGTTATGGGTATGGGGAAATCTTCATACATTTGCAAACAAAAACATTACTATAAAAATTTGTCAATATGGCTTGTCAAGTGCTAAAAATAAATTTACTATGGTACTTATATACTGGGTTGCTACTAATTTTAATTAATTATTCAGGAAGTCTGATGAACTTAGGAAAATTTAAGAATAACTTGAAAATAATTTAGTTAACCAATTTAAAATTGTTTTTCTGATTTAAGATATGAAAACTGGAAAAACATTTTTAAGTGATTACATAATTAGTTAAAAAAAAATCAAGGCTGGCACTGGATTTTTTTCCCTGTGCTTCTTGAAACAGAACTAACTTTCTGCTAAACCCTACTATATTCTTCAGCTGCTTGGACATCATGAAACTACTTGCCTCTTTTATACCTTTTCTATTCTTCACGGATAATGTATCTATACCTCTATATCAACACATCCATCTATTTATCTATCAATTTATTTATTTATATTTTTATTTTCCAGGGGCTAAGAATCTATTTGAACCAGGCTTTCAAAGCTAACCTTCATTTATATTTGTTTCCTAGAAAAGTCATACACATAACAAATAAATCAAATACATGGACTGATCAATGGCAACAGTTACGAACGCCACATGCTCCAGGACGTGGAGCTCTCCAACCTCACCTGTAGAAGTATGAACACCCCCTGACTGTGTTGTGAGTGAAATGTTCCTGAGTCTTCTCGTTTCCAAAATCTTCCAGCGGGTCTGACCACAGGATATCACACATAGGTCCATAAGCAGGTGGTTCTTTGAATCGGTCTAACTAAGAAAAATAGAAGACAGAGAGCAAAATACTAATCTTTGGAAAGTTGGAACTTAGAAAATAGAAGAAACCAGCATTTCACAAAAACCATCTTTGCTTCCCAGTCACTGTGCAGAGTGAATTCCCCAACCTCTCTCCTGTTCTGAGGTCTTTCCTCCCCATTCTTCTTCTCCTCACCTCTTCCATTTTCCTTCCTTCTTCTTCCTGATGCTCATTTATTATCTGCCTTCATTTCATCTTATACCTCCCTCTCACCTCTTTAATTCCCACTCTGTTTTCCCTTTCTCCTGATTTCTTCTTTGTCTTTCTCTTATTTTTTTTTTTTTTTAAATCTAGCCAAGTGTTTTAGTTATTACCAACTGATGTTCTACTTGTGTTTCATTTCTTGAGAAGCTTTTATTTTACTTGATTTTGGGGAAAATTTTTGTTACTGCCTCCCATTGAAATGTGATTTAGAAATCAGGATAGGGAGCAACTTATGGTGTTTGTAGTTAACAATATAATTTTGAGAACAGACAGCTTTCATTTTGAGAGTAAGTACTTGCTGTATGACATTTTGGGTATTCACTCATTAGGGGTTAGGTTTCTAATTAAAACCAAGCTGATTAGAGTTACCTTACATACCAATCCTAACAATAAGCAGTAAAATAAACCCCAATTTAGAAGGTCATTTTTCAGTTCACAGTCCTAATTTTCCTAGCTTTACCTGAAGTCCTCATATGAAATCAATTTTTGAATTTTCTAGCTATATATGTTTAGCAAAGCCATATTTCAATTTAAAATGGTGCATTTAGAAGCTGTGAGCACTATAATAACTGGAGATGACATTTCACCAATTTTATAACATTGTCACTTTCCCATAGTTTATCCTGATTTAACTGCAATGAAAGGATTTGGGGTGAAGTTAGCAGATACTACGGAGTCTCTCGAAGAAAAGCATAACACAACTATGAAAACTCATTAAGAACCAAAATTCTGCATATTTGATATTACAATATTAAAAAAAAAACCCCACGGGACAGGTGAATATATGTCTGACAGCCCATGAAACTGTTTTTCTGAGACATACAAGGTAATGTAAATAATGGTCTTGCTACATAGTGTTTTCTTTTTACTAATATACAAAAAGTACAAAGCAATATTTCACATTTTCAACACCCAATGAAAGCCTTCAATAAGACAAGACCCTCTATATTTGAACCATTTTGCTATCCATAAAATATTCATTGAGAACTTAGACTTGCTTAAGAGACTTAAATAATTTATGCTTTGGAACAATTCATACAAGAAAAATAATGCTTGTCCATAAAAATACAGAATTTATTTCTAAGAAACAAGAACTTATTATTAGGGCTAGAGCCATAAAGGAGGAGACATTTTCTGACAAAAGTGGCTTTCCAGCTAGAGCTTTGGTAAAGCACCCAGAGTACAGAATTTACTCTGGAAAAGTTATAAAATGCATTCTAAAATTCATATCATCTACAGTTAAACAACTATGAAATTGATTAAATAAAATAAGTGTGGTAGAAACGTTAACTGACATATGGAAAATGCAAACCAAAAATCACTCTACCTCAAAGTCTAAAGCATAATGATAATAAGAGAATTGAACACAATATCTGAAACATGCTAGAAACAAAGTCCTAGGGTTAGCAAAGGATATTTTAAAAATCTACATAATTTGTGATAAGAAGTGTAGTTGCTGGTTTCAGGAGTCCATCAGATAGCAGAATAAATTGGCTTCATTCATGCATAGACTCATGTACTTGAACTCAATGACTACATTTCAGTGTCCTGTCTCCTTAGAACTTTAAATGTAAAGCAAATACCAATCCTTTGTGTGTTACAGAACACCAGAAGCAGATGTGTAATGGGCATCTTATAAAAAGGACACAAGCACACAGAGCAGGCTTATTTAATGTACTTTCGTTTCAATTTAAAAATAAAACCCATGCATTTCCTTTCTAACAGGAAAGTAAATACAATCTTATTTTTTACATTTAAAGACCTGAACTTTAATGATAGAGCATTCAGGTAGAATTCAAATGTTTTACTTACCTACATATCATTTTCCTTTAAAAAGCAATGATATTTTAAAAGGATACTGAGCATAATCAAAGAAATAAAAGATGTCTCTTCCACTAAATAAAAATATCCTATGCTACATTTTCTCATGAAAAAGGTGTTTCCACACTCAACCTAACTCATCTTTTCTGCTGGCTAAAACAATTCTAATAGCTAGTGCTAAATTAAGTAGAAAAATAATCTCTTGTAAAGAATGAACTGCTTGTCACCTCGCCACTAAATACAATCAATAGAATAGCATTATCGCCTTTGTTAGATTGTTACGTTAAAGTTTAAGCTGCAAAAGCAGATTTTTAAGGAATAATAATATGGATACATTTTAAAAGTCCTGTTGTGATATTTCCCGAAGACAAAAACAATGTCTTTTAACTGTAATATATCATGAATATACAATGGATTGTTTGAAACAAGTCAAAAGGAAATGAAAAGGCATATATGTATATCTTTTTAGTGATCATATATTTTACATTTATAATGTCATTTCACATGGCAAAATGAACCTTGAAGTTTTAAAGTATAAATATATCCTTCTTTCTAGATAAAAAATGAATACAAAGAAGACATTCGTGACTAGTTTGCTGCTACTGCTAAGTCACTTCAGTTGTGTCCGACTCTGTGCGACCCCAGAGATGGCAGCCCACCAGGCTCCCCCGCCCCTGGGATTCTCCAGGCAAGAACACTGGAATGGGTTGCCATTTCCTTCTCCAATGCATGAAAGTGAAGAGTGAAAGGTGAAAAGTGCAGTCGCTCAGTCGTGTCCGACCCTCAGCAACCCCATGGACTGCAGCCCACCAGGCTCCTCCGTCCATGGGATTCTCCAGGCAAGAGTACTGGAGTGGGGTGCCATTGGCTTCTCCCACGACTACTTTAGATCATTTTAATTCAAAAAGTTATCGTTAAAGGCAGGGAAATTAATGTTATGCATTTATTACATAAGGACTAAAAATGGCTAGACCTGGAAAATAACAGAACTTACTTTTCTGATATCATCTAAAGTGTTTATTTCTGGAGACAAACCGCCGTGTACACACAGGAACTGCTGGTTCATCAGGGCAGCCAGGGGCAGGCAGTCAAAGGCATCCATGCAGGCATCATATACACGTTCTGAATACTTTATTTTACCTTTAAAACATTATCAAAAACCAGTTACTTACTCTTATGATTCCAGAAGTAGGATTGGTTCATAAAAATTAATTTTTTGTTTTCTTGCTGGAATCATATTAGCATATAACTACACATGCAAAATTCCAAATATGATTGAAGACTTTTTAAAGTTATATATTAACGTTTATATCTACTGTTTTTTACTTTTGTGGTTCATCCATATTTGACAATCTTTAGTAATTTTTTCTATAATGGAGGAGAGAACTTTTGCATACATACATTTCTGCTATTTATCTACAGTGTTAGTTGCTCAGTCATGTCCACTCCATGTGACTCCATGGACTGTAGCCTGCCAGGCTCCCTTATCCATGGCATTCTCCAGGCAAGAATACTGGAGTGGGTAGCCATTCCCTTCTCCAGGAGATCTTCGTGACTCAGGAATTGAATCATGGATCTCCTGCTTTGCAGGGAGATTCTTTACCATGTGAGCCCCCAGAGAAGTCCTATTTATCTACAAATGTATATTAAAAACAGAACAGAACACAAAAACTAGGAGATCAAAGGAAGAAGATACAAAACTGGATGATTCTCCCAAACTTTCTTATAGAAAAACAGATAGCAAGAAAGTTTCCAATGTTGCTTCTAAATCACTGCACATTGCTTTTCCTTTATTAACTTATAGCTAATGTTTTTAGAGAAGTTTTGTGTTCCATTGAAATAGGGCTAAATGAATGACAGAAAGAAATTTAAGTTTCCAAAGACAATGAGGAAAATTAAGAGAGAGGAAAATCGCATTTATATGAGGTACTCCTCACCCCTAGTTTATTTCTATAAGAAGAAGTTGTCTTAATTCTGTAAAAATCTACTTGAAGCTAGTAAATCCTTTGCGTCCAGAAAGAGAAGCACAAGGTTGAATCTGTTCTCCATTTGAATTTATTGAGTGATTTGAGATTAAAAAGTGGGATTATCCTGAACGGCAATATTCTGACTACTTTAAAAAATAACTTACTCGCTTGTTGCTTAGGCTTGTTGTTAAGTTAGTAAGTCATTTCCAACTCTTTGCAACCCCATGGACTGCAGCATGTCAGGCTTCCCTGTCCTTCATTACCTCCTGGAGTTTGCTCAAACTCATGTCCATTGAGTCAGTGATACCATCCAACCATCTCATCTCTGTTACCCCCCTTCTCCTCCTGCCTTCAATTTTTCCCAGCATCAGAGTCTTTTCCAATGAGTTGGCTCTTTGCATCAGGTGGCCAAAGTACTGGAGTTTCAGCTTCAGCATCAGTCCTTTCAATGAATATTCAGGATTGATTTCCTTTAGGATTGACTGGTTGGATCTCCTTGCTGTCCCAAGGGACTCTGAAGGGTCTTCTCCAACACTACAGTTCAAAAGCATCAATTCTTTGGCACTCAGCTTTCTTTATGGTCCGACTCATATCCATACATGACTACTAGAAAAACATAGCTTTTACTATGTGGACCTTTGTCATCCAAGTGATGTCTCTGCTTTTTAATATGCAGTCTAGGTTTTTCAATTTTTCTTCCTAGGAACAAACATCTTTTAATCTGCTGTCTAGGTTTGTCACAACTTTTCTTTCTAGCAGCAAGCATCTTTCAATTTCATAGCTGCAGTCACCATCTGCAGTGATTTTGGAGACCAAGAAAATAAAATCTGAAACTGCTTCTACTTTTCCCCCTTCTATTTGCCATGAAGTGATGGGACTAGATGCCTTTATCTTCATTTTTTGAGGGCTGAGTTTTAAGCCAGCTCTTTCACTTTCCTCTTACACCCTCATCAAGAAGCTCTTTAGTGCCTCTTCAATTTCTGCCATAAGGGTGGTGTCATCTTCATATCTGAGATTGTTGATATTTCTCCTGGAAATCTTGATTCCAGCTTGTGATTCATGCAGCCCAGCATTTCACATGATATACTTTGCATATAAGTTAAATAAGCAGGGTGACAATATACAGTCTTGATGTACTCCTTTACCAATTTGGAACCAGTCAGTTGTTCCATGTCCAGGTCTAACTGTTGCTTCCTGACCTGCATACAGATTTCTCAGGAAGCAGATAGGGTGAACTGGTATTCCCATCTGTTTAAGAATTTTCCACAGTCTGTTGTGATCCACACAGCCAAAAGCTTTGGCTTAGATGATTTTCTGGAAACTCCTTGCTTTTTCTATGATCCAATGAATGCTGACAGTTTGATCTCTGGTTCCTGTGCCTTTTCTAAACCTTAGGCTAAATCACATCAAGTATTAATTCAAATTTTATATCATTTACAAAGAACTTATACTTTTAAAAGAAATTCTTAATTCTCTTAACTCACCATGCTCAGAAAGTAATATGAAATGATATGGTCTCACATTTTGAGATTTTTACTTTTAAACAATGGATCATAATGTAAAACTCTGTATGGATTAAAATGACTATTTAGCATACACGATGTTAAAAGAGAAACCAGAAGTATACTTACATTCTTGTTTAAATGTGAAATACTCTGTTAGATGTCTACATTCATGATTTCCACGAAGTAAAAACAGTGTTTTGGGGTAAAGAATTTTCAAAGCCCACAAATACAGCACACACTGAGAAAAAAAGAATAATATAAAAATAAATATTTTCCATTATAGTTACACATACTTTGGCTCACATACCAGGAAGATATTAACAAAATATGCTAGTATGGCCAAAAGTCTCCAAAAGACTATGTCTTTTTAAGGAAGATATTGAAAATCAAACAGAAAACATTATTTCGGTACCAAGTCAGATTCATCTGTGTGTGCTCAGTTGCTCAACTGTGTTCAAATCTTTCACACACCCATGGACTATAGCCTGCCAGGCTCCTCTGGGATTCTCCAGGCAGGAATACTGGAGTGGATTGCTATTTCCTCCTCCAAATGTTCATCTATACTAAAATATAAACATTGCACGAGGGATCTAGACAACACACGCAAACAAACAATGGACTATATACAGTCTATTGGATAAAACCAAAATGAAAATATATTAAAAATGAAAATATACTAATGTAAAAGTATGAGAAGAAATGTATGAACAGCTAGTAAATAAAGTAAAGCCACTTCTCTTTGTAAAGCTAATTATTCTGAATAGAAATGGAAGAATTAGCATGGAAAGGCCTGACAAAATTTGGAAGCAAACACTGACAAGCTCAGGCTAACCTGGATTGTGTCTCTATTTTCTGTTACGCTCATCTCTCCTTCACTAGTCTTCTCTCCCATTATCCTGCCTCTTACTTCAGTGCTTTTGGTATTGAAAGCCTTGAGCTTTTCATTTCATATATAACTGCAATCAAAATGAAGGCCAAGGAATCTCACTACACATGCTGTTGACAGCTAGGGGAAACTTTTCATATACCTTAAAACTCACAAAATGATTAGCTGTGTATTGCAGTTTGTATAAAAATGAGGCTTGGAATCAACCTCCATTGACACAGTCTTCCAGAAGGGTGAATTAAGATAACTGGGATACTCAGGTATTAACATCAATTTCATTATCCTCAAATAGCATTCATTAAAAATCCACAGGGAAGAGAAAATCACACTGAAAACAAGTGTGCTTTTTATTCTCATGAACTTTATTCTGAAAGTGAAGCTAAAGAACCAGAAGAATATTGAGACATCTGATTCTAGTTACTGAAATCTAAAACCCCAAATAAAGCAATATTTACACTTTAATAATGAGTTTTCTAACATATGGTAAGAATGAAGGATAAGCTACTGGAAATTCATCTGTGGTGCTGCCTGTGAATAATCATCATTTCTGTCAGTCCATATGATTATTTATTAAGTCAATGGAAGTAAATGTTTGAATATATAGCCCTAGTTTTAAAGAAAGAAAAAATATGTATTATTGAGTTGTTCAAGCCAGATACTGTCCCTGACTATGCAATTATAATTGAATAAACAAAAATGATGAGCTAACATCAAATTTTAAATATATATATTACATTAAATAATTTTACAATGACTAGTTTGTGCTCATAATTATTACTTAAAGTTCATGCGAAAGATGATATTACTGTTTCTGAGAAGTTTGACCAATTGGCCAAATGGAAGGACTATGATCTTTTGATAAGTGTAAAAATCCCCTATTATATCAGTGGGTAGTAGGTGGTTCAATGAGTCTCTCCTACATATCAGGTTTAGAGGTGCACTTAAAGTGTTCTAGCAAAAGGAATGTGTATTATTAACCTTGTCACATTTTAGAGAAGATATACACTGTTATTAACATCAATGTGAGAGCCATTCTGATTTTAAATTTATACAACTGTGTCATATGTATATTTTGTTTATATATTATGTATAAATAGTGTAATTTAAAATTATAAATTGAAAATATAAATTAAATTATAAATTATATATGCATATATCTTTCCCAAATAGATTGCTAACAATGGATGTTGATTTGGAATAGGAATGGGTATGTGAAATTTTTAAAAATTACATTTACTTGTTGAAATTGTATTTAAGGCATATACTGGGGGAGAGACTATGTGCTTTGGCTATATTGTAGTTACTTTTAAAAAGATTTTGTTTTTTTGTTTTCACTAAAGCATAATTTATATCCAGTGAAATGTATACATCTTAAATGTACCGGTCAGTGAATTTTTCCATATATTCCCATGAAACCACCACCTAGATTCAGTTACATTTCAGCATCCAGACGGCTTCCTTGTGCCCCCCAGTCAATATCCTTTGGAAAACGTCACCACAGTTCCGAACTCTTTAGATTAGTTTTACCTATAACAATGTATTTTAAAGCAAAGCTATAATCTCTCCAACAAAAATCTAAACTGCAACTTAACCCTACTCAGATACTACCAAAGGAATCACATTCTAGAGCCCATATATTCTTTTTCTGCCATTTGTTAACCCCACTCAGATACTACCAGAGGAATCACAATCTAGAGCCCACATACTCTTTTTCTACCATCTGTTAAAGATCATGTTTTGACATCAGCACATGGTTTTATCACCTCTAGTCTTAATTACTGTAGCTCTTTCATAACTGAAAGCTCAAAGGTTCTATGGATTCCTTATCATATCTATTTACCTTTTCAATGATTCAATACACATTTTATATCCCTTATTATGTAATGGACATAAAGCTCCCTGCATGTAGTAGAAATTTAGGAGATAGTGACTCCTTTCCTATAAATGAGAAGGAACACAGCCAGAAAGGGGAGGGAGTAGAGAGAGAATGGGGGTGAAAAAGAGAGATGACGGAGAGAAAAAGGAAGGGAGGGAGGAGGAGGGAAGGAGGAAAGAAAACACTAAAGAAAACTCAATTTCCAAATTCTTGGCTCAGAGGGCCCTAAAAATAAGAGTCCTCTTTTCACATTTTATTTCCCTCTCCCCTGTGGCAAGAACAAAATATCTTCCCAAACACTGAACAAAACCACAAATGCAGCCAATATGGAATAAGTGGCATGGTAAATGACAGGGCAAGGGGTGGAGTGGAGAGTGGAGCCCCCGCCAGCCTTCGCCCTCAACATCTGGTGGGAGAGAGCTGCCAAGCACAACTCTGCCTTGCTCGCAACTATTTTGTCATCTAAAGTTCTAACATTCTGGAGATCTGAAGAGCTTAAAATTACAACTTGATATTCTTTAAAGAAAGAAAGAAAGAAAGAAAGAAACCCCATATAAAACATTATCACAATTAATAAACAATGAAATAAAAATTATTTAAATAGCTGGGTTTTTTGATCCATGTGGTATCAGATGGCTCATATGAATAAAATTTTCATTGGATTTACTGAGTAAGGTAGAAACAGAGAGGCAAGTTCAACTGGCTTTTTCTTGCATGGTGATATGTAAATCAGTTGCACTAATCACTTTCAACAACACTTTGCCTATTTTTTTCCCATCTAAGTAATTAAACAGTTATTTACAATTTAACTTGGACTTCCCTGGTGGCTGAGATGGTAAAGCATCTGCCTACAATGTGGGAGACCAGGGTTTGATCCCTGGGCTGGGAAGATCCCCTGGAGAAGGAAATGGCAGCCCACTCCAGTACTCTTGCCTGGAAAAGCCCAAGGACAGAGGAGCCTGGTAGGCTACAATCCATGGGGATGCAAAGAGTCAGACATGACTGAGAGACTTCACTTTCACTTTATAATTTAAAATTAGCTTGGTTTTGTAAATACAAAAGATTTGAGCATCCTCTACTCTTTTTATTAATTATTATCATAGACGTAGTTTTCTCTTAGGTATCTGTCTTCCTCAGTGAGGCAGCACTAAGGATATAATTTCCTTCATTAGTTTAATTGGCTCGACCACAGCAGTGCAATGATTTGCTTGTGATTTATTCTTAAAAACTTGTATAGGGGAGTCAAGAAGGATGTAAAAGAAGAAGCAAGAAAGTAAACATATATATGTGTATATATATATGTATATATTCAGCTTCAGATATATATCAAGCAGCTCCCTAAAATAACTATACATGCTATGAAACATTCCAATCAAAAATGCTGTCTCTCAGTCACAGGACGATCCAGTGAGGGATGTGTATCGGCCGGGAAAAGATCCAGATTTCTGAAATGTCAAATGCCGCTCCCCTAAGCCATCATTTGCCTGGTCTGACAAGCACACAGAGAAGCGGCACTGGGACTCGCAATGCACTATAAAGAGAATCAGATTCAAAGAGACAGCCAAACAATTTCTTCCTCGTGTCTGTGGCTTCCCTCTCACCTAACATCACCTACTATACGGTTTGCTTGTTACTCCCAGGCAGAAGCGCGGAACGTTGCCTGGCATGCTGTGGTTCATTCTAGTCTATGGATTCACAGCTAGTAAATACAATTCTTCCTACTTAAAGGAGTCTGAGGCCTGGGCTGAGACCTAGTTATTAGCACTGTGGGAGGGGCTCAAGGCAATGTCTTGAAGTGCAGAATGGCTAGCAAGGGAACCCGATGAAGTGAATAGAAGGAAACAGCTGTGTGTGCCTCTTCTTCCAATTCTGAGTGTTCCGGCGTTCTCAGAGAAATACATTCAGCCATGAACCTATATATGTAAGCTCATATGTGTGTACACACACATACACACACACACATACAGACACAAAGACATTAGACAACATCATGCCAGCATCAGAAAGAGGATGGTATTCGATGTGAGACAAATTATTACCCCCAGGCAAAATTACCTCTCTTATCACTACTCAAAAGCTTGCTTGTTTTATTTGGTCTAACTTTGTGGGGGACAATTTCTAATTTTGGCAGAAGAAGAGTGGAGCAGAGGCAAGGAGGGAGTTCATAAAATGAGCTGCATGTACTGCCCAGAACACATTACCCAGTGCCTGTAAATACTGCCCAGCTGAGACTGTATGAAATCTGAACCTACTCTTCAAAGCTAATTTGGTAAAAATTAAACTTAAGTGCTCTTCTTTGCCCAGAGAACAGCTGAAGGAGAAGACTTGCAGTGGAACTCTGAATTATTAAGACGAACCAGGACGTCTGTTAGGAGATCCTACATTCTGGAAAACTGAGCTCTCATTTTAGGATTTGTTTTAAAGCAACAGGTTTGCCCTTTAGATTATATTGGTGAGGGAGTGGACTGTGTGCATGTTTGCACACCTGTAAATTAATAAAACAGTATGTAAAAGTGTCTGCATCACCTACGTGTACATTTTTTTATGGCTCGTTTAGTGAATATATGGCCAAGACACGGGATATTGGAAAGAGCACAGACTTTGAATCTTGGCACTGCCATTTACTGTGTGTGTGAATCTCTCTGAGCCTTGGTTTTGCAGGCTGGAAAGGAAGACATTCACAAGCTCCTTACGGAGCTATGAGGAATAAATGAGATCATTTATACTAGGCAAACAATACCATTTCTAACCTGCAAACAATGTCAGTTTCCTTAACCCACAATTAAAAACCTCACAGTATCTTCAGTAAGTGTATTTTATATAAATGACTATTCTGTTTTAAATAGGATGATATCACTGAGCCATCCTCAAACCCCTCAAAGATCACAATCTAATCAAAATGGATCATTTTTACTTATGAGGCTATCACATTTCTGTCATTTTGTGTGCATGTGGCAAATCCCTGGGGCTGTACTCTCAGACTTCTAAAGTTTAATTAAAGAGCTGTTTTTAAAGATGGGAACTATGGTACATGCATCTCAGAAGTTTTAAATGTCCTCTGATAGCCACATTTGGTATTCCTCCAAAGTTTGTTTTCAGGTTTTTATTCTTTGCTTAAATTACAGAAGATACTAATATATATTATATAAACTATCATAGTTCACGTATCCAGATTAATTGTAGACTAAAATTAAAATCTACTGAGGAACCAGTTAATGATTACTGCTTCTCAACTTCTTTACTTTAAAGAAACAGTTCTAAAAAGCTCTAATTTGAGTTTATGAAGTTTCAAGAGGTAAACAGACTGGTAAGGTTAAGAGAAAAAGTTCTAACACAACACTCCATCATTTGGCTGATAAAAATAATCCGTCCCTACAGGAGAGTCTTTGCCATTCTTTGCTTAGAAGATGAGATTTAAACAAGTATACAGTACATCGAATGCATTTATTCTCAGAACCTTTCATAGGAACATAGAAATGTCAAATGAACAATGTCAATCTGAGTTACTAAAATAATTTTTTAAAATATTTACTTAGATTCCACATAACCTTAATTTAAGGGAAGAACAGAAACTCTTTACCTCCCATTGCTGTTTCTTGTCTACTACAGTCTTTCTCAAATCTGTCTACACATGGAAATCACATTTAGCCATGTCAACAAACTCTGGCTCACAGGAAATAACTATGCCCCTTCTGGAAAACGTCCTCAAATGAGAAGGCATACTCTTCGTTTCTTCTCTTCGTTCGAGCTGCATGTAATGTGGGAACATGAGGGCTGAAGCAGGTGTGGCCCACCCTCTTGGGTCATGAGGTTGACTTTGGAAGGAGGTCACACTCACCAGATCAATAGGGCAGAGAGCCTGGGCCCTGGGGCCAGGCTGAGTCACACCAGTCATGCTCCACCCATCTATGGGTTTTTACTTGAGAGAGAAATAAACTTCTGTCCAAAACCACCATTATTTTTTTCTTTACTCTTGGCAGATACTAGCCCTAAAGGGATGCAAAGGTCTTACAAAATTGGTACTCCTTCACTCTTCTCTGCCATGTTGGTGAAGTTAGCCCATGAATGAGGTTTTACAAGGTTTCTTAATTTCTTCTGTGCTTTTCTCACTTCAGTTTTCCTCTGAGCTAAATCTTACTTGTTCTTTGTTTCTTACCCCAGCCATATATGCTCTCAAAATTCTCCCAAATTTCTATATTCCAGTGGTAATTATCTTCTGTACCCCTTTTATCCCAAGATTTTAATAACCAGTTCAAATAACAAATGACTATCTGTTTTAGACTTCTGATTCTATGGAGCTTTTTATAGTTATATTTTCCTGTATTGATCTAGGCTTCTAGACAGCAAGGATGTATATTTCTTTAAGTTCTCCCAATTACTGTGCATATACATTTTATGTGCTTGATAAAACTTGCTTACTAAATGGTAAAAATACCTAAATGTATTTCCTTTTTTTGAACTTCTACAACCCTCCCTCCCTTACCAGCACGAATAATTAAGAAACATGTAATCTTTAAATGTGATTACTATATTGATGGCTATACACAATGTGTATATATATTATATCATATATATATATATATACACACACACACACACACTACAGACACACATACATATGGTCAATGACTGGAGGTGAACTGAATTGGAATACCACCCCCTTCAAAAGTTAATATAACAGTTTAAAAGCAAAAGCTGTCTAAGAGTGACGTTTTTAAACATTAAATATTCCTATAATAAAATATTATGACAAAATTTAAAAACCTAGAATTTCTTTTATAAATGATTACTATGATGTATTACATTGGTGTGGCTCTTCAGTAAATTTGATTTCTTTACTTAAGAATAATTGTTTTCCTTTTTAAAGTATTATTTCCAAGAGTACATATAATGTCATCTGCTATAGCATGAGCTCTTTAAAACTTATTCTTATTTATAATTATTTCTTTTAATAATATTTATAAGTTATTTCTGTGTGTGAAACACCACATTAAGCACCAGGAAGAAGAGCAAAGGTGTGAATAAAACAAGACCCTTGACTTTATTTTGAATGTAACTTCTACTTACCTGAAACAGAAGCAGTTGGGAGGCTGAGGATGAACGTCTACTCAAAGGTTAGCTGTTTTGTTTTAATAAATGATTTTGACAAATAACCCTAGTTAGATGACAGGTGCCATATAAGACAAAACAGCAGCTGTAAGTGTATTCACACATACTCACACACAAATGCAGACAGACAGACATGCATTTGATTATCCATTTACAAAAATAACTTACTGCCTCCTAAGATATAACCACACAAATCTGTTTATTTAATCGACTTTTATTAGTTCTCTCAAGAGGAGACAGAATTAGCTAACATACAATATGATGCAGTTTTTGCAAAGCTGCAAATCTGAAAAAAAGTACAAAAAGCAAAATCTTACTATTAGCCAATTCCTTGACATTTCTATGCAATAAGAAGCACATAGGAATCAATGAAAAATAGGAATATATAACATCTCCCAAAGTATATGTATCAAAGTTTATTGTTAAAGACTAGGGATTTATTTAACACAATAATATTTACCACTTTTATTTTGCTAAAATAGTGTTAATCCATTACTGAACAGCTAAAAGGAATCATGCAGACTTACTTCGATACTGAAGTACCCTCTGTCAACATAGTCCCCTAAGAAGAGGTAGCGAGTGTTGGCAGGAGATCCCCCACTTCAAAGAGTTTCATCAAGTCAAAGAATTGTCCATGGATGTCCCCACAAACTGAAAGAAACAAAGAAAATTCATTTTATGGTTATACTATGTTCCAATTCTGAATTAGATAATAAAATTACAAAATTTGAGAGCCAGAAGGAATTCAGAGGCCATCTTAGCCACAACATTCTTTTGCAAAACAGGAAAGTAAGACAGAGTTTCCAGAGTTAATTTGTGGCAAACCTTGCTTTGCATCCAGGTCTCTACCACTTCACAGATTAAATGGAAAAATAAAAACAATAATAATAATAGCTATTATTGTTGTGTGTTTAACAATTCTGCACCAGACACTATGCTGACAGTTTTATACACAGTTTGTAATTTAATACTAACAATATCATGGAATAGGTTTTCCTTTTGCAGATGTGTCAAAGAGAGTCAAAGAATTTAGCATAACCTATATACTGATATCTAAATATCTATCTATTACATGTTATTGCCTCCTGAAGAAAAGTTGATATATATTATAAAAATTGTATTTAATTGACTCTAAAATGTCATCAGTTATTAAAAAATCATTATTTTAGGTACCACTGATAAAGAAAAAAACCAATTAAATTTAAATTGATATCATAAATGAGCATTTTTATAAGATGGACCCTAGTATCAGATGTCAAACTTTTTTCAAATTTTGAAATAAAATCCTATAAAACAGTAAAAAAAAAAAAAATCGCTGGGAATTGCAATTTGTTAACTTTCTCACCTTCTTTTTAAAACAAAAATTCTTAAAAGCTATATAGTCTCTTGGTTTAAAAACCATTTATTCAGTACTTACTATTTCACCTGTTACTTTCAAATCTCTAAAAAATAAATATTATCTCCATTATGGTTATGTGGCTGGGGAGGATCACTGTTAAAAATGAATGATACAGAGTTTCAATTCAGATTTCTCTAATTCAAAGCTTTTGCTGTCAACTATCATGTTATAATATCTTTGACATTTTATAGGGTTTACATATGTGTGTATATTTAATATTTTAAGACAATATTATGCTTGAATGATGAACGATTCGGCTATTTCTTTCATGCTAAGAGGTTCACAGAATGAATGTATCAGTGAATAGGAAATCAAGAGGTCAAAGGATGCTTGCTACTTAACACATTCTATGCTGCAGTCAAAAGCAAGCTGAAATATCTTAAACTTTATCCCTTTTTCTGATGAAAACTGACAGAAGGAAATATGAATCAAAGGGATTCACTGATTTAAAAAAATACTGTAAAACAATGGATGAATAAAAATGCCATATAAATTCTCATTCTTGTCATGTAAAAGACCCTCAGGCTTCAATTCTGAGAGATTCTGGGTAAGTTAGTCAACTTCTCTGAGCCTCAATGTAGTCATGTATAAAATGGGATGATATTGGAACTTTAACTTACTTGGCTATTGTGAGAATTAAAGGTATCAATAATGTAATGGAATTAGAAGAGTTCCTGAAAGCTGGTATGAACTTGAAAACTTTGAGATCACAAAGTGGCATTTCAAAATAGTTGTATCGAAAATATCAAGGTACCAGAAAGAATGGGATTTTGGTGCTCAGGGTAAAGAAGGGAAGGAGGAATGAAAAACATTCTGGAGCATCTTCTTCACTTTTCCCTCCCCTCCTATCCTCTCTTTCCCTTTCCATTCCTCCATTTCAATTCCTGGCCGTGGCTGGAAATTCATGGATCATTATTTTTATATCGTCATGTCAATGACAAGCACCAAGGCACTAATTCAGGTTGTGGATCATGAACTTGGAATTACTGACCTAAAATTGCAGCATAATCTGGCAACCAGAATCACACAATTTTATAAATACATGGGCTCTAGATGATGTAGACATTAAGGACAACTTTTTTTTCACTGGAGTACAGAATTACATTATTGTGAATGCAATTTTATAAAACTGGAAAGTAAGCTCTTCTTTTTGGCTTACAGTCACTTTGTGCTAAGAGAGAATCTCAATGATATATCAACACAAGATCAGCACAATTACTGGATCTTGGCTTGATGATATAAAAAATCAGGGAGCAACTGCTGTAAAGCTGGCGTGGGAAACAAGATACCCTGAAATTCAGTTACTAGTAGGACGGCCACATTATCACTGACTTTACCTTACATCACCCATGCAATTCAAACCATGCTTTTACAGTAAGGACCACTTATGATAAAATCTTCAGCAAAGAAAAGCAACTTGCATATACAATCATAAAAAAATACTCAAAGCCCAGTGAAAGGAAACAGTAGCTCAAATAGAATATACTTGAAAAATTGAGATATTTTGACTAAGGTTTAAGGATTTCCCAGATCAGTATAAGTGAAAACTATGTATCTTTTTTTTCCCCCAAATCATTTTTATATCTATTTGGTCATCATCCTATTGCTTTTCTTATTCAGTAGATGCCAGTCTTCTCTGTCTCAAATAGGCCACGTTTCTTTCTTGTACACCCACAGGCTGACCCTTTTTCTTCCAGTAAGTCTGAGCTATTTGTTAGTATACTTTCCAAAAGCATTCTTCTTTCCATTAATTTGTTTTACTTTCTTCATAGTACTTATTCCTCTCAGGAATAATCTAGCTGATTAATTTGTATGTCTGTTTCTTCCCTGATTCTTCCCACTGGACTATAAGCTGTATAAGAACTATAACCTGTGAGAAGCCGTCAGCTCTTGTCCACTGTAACCCCGACATGGAGAACAGTGCCTACCATCCAGAGGCAGAGAAATGTGCTACCCTAGAATTCTTCACTGGGCCTGTGCTGTGCTGAATTTGGAAACCCATTCATTACAGAAGTCAAGCTCTTGAGGGCCCCTCAGACCAACAGAGATGGACCACAGTGGGAGTTTGCTCTGGTGGAAGCTAAAGGTCCTCAACTTGTCTGAGATGGTACTTGTTTTAAGCCTTTCAAGTCACAGCTTTCAAAACAGTATTGTGGCAAAGCTGGGGGAGAATGAGGGACCTCCATGCAGGTTATGGTGACCTCTTTACCTGGTTCTACACCAGAAACACTTGTGGAGCTTTTGAAACTACAGATTCCTGGGTCCCGAATCAGAATCTCAAGAGATGCAGACTGATAACAAGCTCTTCAGTGGAAGTTATCTAGCCAGTAAGATGACAGACCAATGCTTTCCACCCTCTGTCTTAGCAGACTGAGGCCTCATTCTGCATGCTTGTGTGGTTCCCCTCACAGTATGCACAGGTGGGAGAGACACACATTGGAAAGGCAATTTTGTTCCATGCTAATCCCAGGTTGGTGTGAGATCAGAAATTCTTACTACCTGAAAAGATGCTATTGAAGTGATTGTTTGATGGAGTCTAGGACAGAGGGATGAATCTAAGACAAGTGATAACAAAGAGCACACTTATTCATGCATTTGAATGTGGCTATTTGCTCAGGCCTTGTGCATTTCAGCTTTCAGATAAAGAATTCATCCCAAAGTCCTAATATTTGGGAACATTCACTATTTTGATTTCAAAAATCAAGAAGAGAGTGACCACCATACTGATGTATCCATGCTTCAGTACCCAAAGGATGGAGGGTGGGGTTAGGACATCACACAGAGGGAAGGGTACCATGTCACGTTAAGTGAGAAGTACAGCCCAGTAACCTTCCGTCTATGCAATGCCATAGACCCCACCTTCCATCCTCTTGGGTACCTGAAACATTGAGAGAAATAAAGTCCAACAAATTTTAGCTAATGAGGCAAACCATGTGCTTGGCTGCTCGTAGCCTGTAACTCCCTATGAGGCCAGGTCCTTTCATCTTCAACGTCATTGGTTTTAGCAGCACTTCTAGAACAAACAGGGCGCTTTCCTGGTGGCTCAGATGGTAAGCGTCTGTCTGCAATGTGGGAGACCTGGGTTCGATCCCTGGGTCGGGAGGATCCCCTGGAGAAGGCAATGGCAATCCACTCCAGTACTCTTGCCTAGAAAATCCATGGGGTCGCAAAGAGTCAGACAGGACTGAGCGACTTCACTTTCCTTAAAACAAACAGGCTTTGACAAGTTCTATTATACCTTCAAGGCAAGCTCTTTCTTCACCAAATACTCCTGCTTCCCATATTCCCCCAGCTTCCCCTTATTTGCTTCTCATTTCCAATGGGACACTGCTGGCATGCAGGAGCTTGACTAGGGGCCAGCTTTGAAAGCCCTACTATACTGAAAAAGCACCAAAAATATAGGAAACAGGGCATGTAATGAAAGCACTCCTCATCTCTATGAAATTATCCATTCATCTGAATGAGCATTCGAAAATATGTATTATGTCTTCAATAGATTATGACCAGACTTATATTCTATAAGAAATGTACAGTTACGATAGTTAATGAAACTAACACATCAATGAAAAGAAACATGTGTCTTTTTCTGGACCACTAGTACCCTAATCCATTCCTGATTTGCTCCATCATGATGGTTCTTTTTCCTGTGAGATGCAGTAAGTCCTCCACTTGTTTTTACACTGGACAAGTAAGAACTACCAGGAACACTGAGCAGTCGAATTGAGTTATTGAGAAGGTTGTCATTACCCTCTTCTTGGTTCTTTTTCTAAGTCAGGTGACAAAGTGGTTTTGAATGTGGCTGTTCTAACATCCTCTGTACAACCAAACGGTGCAAGAGGGACTAACATTCTGTGATGCTTACATGTTTGTTTTTTTTTTTACTTTTCTCTCAACTACTATTAGAAAATACATAAATTATGCCGAAATAACCAACTACTAAGTAATACCAAAGCAAACAATCACTTTTGAGTAATTGCCTTTTAATACTGTTTCCATCCCCTAGTGACTCTCAGCCTACAGTAAATGAAAGTTTATTGAAAGTAATCCTCACATGAATGGTCTCAATAATTTTTGACCCAAGTCTTCTGAAGAAGAGCATGGAATTTTGAAGGGGGAAACAAAATAACATACAGAAAAAAATCTGTCTTTGTTTCTTGGGAAAGGAAATAGCTTTTATTTCTCATATCATTGCTAGAGAACTAGTTATTAAACTTTGAAATCACAAACTTAGGAGGTTAATGTGGCTGCCATCTATGGGGTCGCACAGAGTCAGACACGACTGAAGCGACTTAGCAGCAGCAGCAGCAGCAGCAGCAGACATAAATATAAATGTGTATGTGTGTGTATAAAGCCACCCACCACAAAGGAGGAATTATTTGGAGATTAGTGGCCAGTGCACCAGTTAGGAAGTCATTAAACAAGTTCAAGACATTTCTCAGTGAAGATTACAGCAAAGTAGTGCTAAAGAGAAACAGCAATAAACAGCTGGGGCAGGAACAAGAGGCTCTTTGTAGTTAGCTGAGAAAGCTCTTGGGATATACAAACTGGACAATGAATCAGTCACAGGGCAAGTCTAAGAGTCCCTAGAACTGGCACACTGCTTAGCAGAGCAGATAATGGCCAGCATATCGAGGACAAATGGCCTCTTGAGAAAATAAGCTCAGAGTATGGAGGACAATTTGGAAAGATAACCAAATGAAGATCAAGCCTATGAAATACCGCTGTTTGTCGGAAAGGGATAGCTGCTCAAAACAACTACACATATGTGATATGTATAATGAAGAATGCATGCCTAAATTAATGATTCTGCAAGAAAGTATACCCACATTTTAATTTAACTATTTTTCAAAGAATTCTATTGCTTCTAAATTCACATTGGCAACTAAATTGCTACCTCGGAAAAATGCAAAAAGTAGACCATACTGAACATATGAGGATGAAGTCCCAGTATACTTGCTATACAAGTGAGAGTTTGTAAAGACTCTGCTACAAATTCCATCCTGAGTGGGAGACACATTAAAAAGTGTAAGATAAAATACATACTTTGTCATAAAACTACTTTCAAAAGCTTTGAATTCATACTCTGATCCACACATTTGGCCCTGTATACGACTGGTTCCAAATAGGAAAAGGAGTCCGTCAAGGCTGTATATTGTTACCCTGCTTATTTAACTTCTATGCAGAGTACATCATGAGAAACGCTGGGCTGGAAGAAACACAAGCTGGAATCAAGATTGCTGGAAGAAATATCAATAACCTCAGATATGCAGATGACACCACCCTTATGGCAGAAAGTGAAGAGGAACTAAAAAGCCTCTTGATGAAAGTGAAAGAGGAGAGTGAAAAAGTTGGCTTAAAGCTCAATATTCAGAAAATTAAGATCATGGCATCTGGTCCCATCACTTCATGGCAAATAGACGGGAAACAGTGGAAAGAGTGTCAGACTTTATTTTGGGGGCTCCAAAATCACTACAGATGGTGATTGCAGCCATGAAATTAAAAGATGCTTACTCCTTGGAAGGAAAGTTATGACCAACCTAGATAGCATATTAAAAAGTAGAGATATTACTTTGCCAACAAAGGTCTGTCTAGTCAAGGCTATGGTTTTTCCAGTTGTCATGTATGGATATGAGACTTGGACTGTGAAGAAAGCTGAGCTCCGAAGAATTGATGCTTTTGAACTGTGGTGTTGGAGAAGACTCTCGAGATTCCCTTGGACTGCAAGGAGACCCAAACAGTCCATTCTGAAGGAGATCAGCCCTGGGATGTCTTTGGAAGGAATGATGCTAAAGCTGAAACTCCAGTATTTTGGCTACCTGATGCAAAGAGTTGACTCATTAGAAAAGACTCTGATGCTGGGAGGAATTGGAGGCAGGAGGAAAAGGGGACCACTGAGAGAGGTGACTGGATGGCATCACCGACTTGATGGACCTGAGTTTGAGTGAACTCCGGGAGTTGGTGATGGACAGGAAGGCCTGGTGTGCTGCAATTCATGGGGTCGCAAAGAGTCGGACACGACAGAGACTAAACTGAATTGAACTTGTCTATATCTACATTTGGCCCTGTTTTCTTGTCTATATCCACATTTGGCCCTGTTTACTTGTCTATATCTAAGGAAATCCTTCAAGGAACATCAATAGTTCAACTTTTTACTGATACTAAGCTAATATTTTATAATGTCATAGAATTCTATGTTAAAGAATGCCTATAGAAATTAGGATGTCTAGAGACAGAGGAGTTTTTAAAAACAACAAAAACAGTCAAATAACACAATACAAGGGAAAATAGATTTTTCATGGACTGGTATTTCAAAATGGCATCAATATTATGATTTAGAAGTCAAGTGTTTTTAATTCTTGATTCACTGTTTATTTTTCTATAAAGATATTTTAGTTCCTCCAAAATATTGGCTTTTATCATCTTGGAATATTATATAAAGTAGAATAACTTCTTCTACAGGTTTTTCCATTTCTCACAAAACTTAACAGATTGTAATTTTTCTTTTAGAGAAAACATTACTGAACAATTTTCACCATTAGAAGTCCACTCTACTTTCAGCTTCATTTAATCCAACCCAATATTTTTTCCATAATAGCCACATTTTTCCAAGACAATACCCTTTCTAATGTTAAGGAACTAACATTATGTATAATTCTCAGCATGAGGAGATTATCCTTTTGAATTTACTGGTTTGGTTTTTGAATCCTCTATCTGCTACAACTTTTTCTGTTCCAAAATCTGCAGTTTCGGAGAGAATGATCTTACATTTAGAGGTTTTGTTAGATGCTAAACACAGCGGGTACCACAAGCACATATTTGTTTCCCCCTGTTGACAATCCAGGCTTATGTAACTTTAGTGGATGGTAAATTCAGATACAAACCAGCCAGCCTGAATATGTGTGGATCATTAGCAGAATGTGTAAACTTCTGAAATTAAGCAATTACTGAGATAAAAGTGAGTTTCACTAGGAAGTTTCACAGTGTACATCTAGAAATCTTCACTAACTATAAAATAAACTGAATAAGAAATGGTTTTAATTCATCAAAGAGGTACACTTCAAAATAATATTTTTACCATAATGAATACTATTTTTCAAATGTTACACATTTATCAGGTACTTTATAAAACACAAAATATGAATTCTTAATCAGGGCTTGATAGTATAAAACAATAATGCAAAGCCTCTAAATCAAATTAAAATTCACAAAGTAGTGACATTTCAGGGATTTAAAAGAAAAAAATAAAGTTATGAAGCTAAATACAAAACAATAATAGCCCTAATGTAAATTAGCAGCAATAATTTCAAACATTTTCTTTATATTTTTGACACTGTTTTACAAAGATATACTGTTAGCCAGTGTTAATGAGAAATGAAACAGGACAACTGAAAAAACAAGAGTGGGATATACTGTAGATTATAGTAGATAATAAAATAAAAAAATTGAGTACTAAATATGAATACTTCATGAATTGTCTCAACCACAGGTTATAACTATAATTAGATGGGAAAAAATTAGAAGAGTCTATATTTTTAAACTGTTTTACAGAAGAACTAAGCATACACAGCACCATGGTATATTCACCATGTATTCTAATCAGTAGAAAAGTTGATTACTGAAATGTATGTTTTTGTTTTTTTTTTTAACCTTAAAGATGAGTCTTCTCACTATTGTGATTTTTTCAAATTTTATTTACTGGAATAACCTAATCTATTGAACAAGAATGACTTTGTTCCATCTGTTATCACTATTTTTCTGTTTCAGCATCATATTTTAACAACATGCCTGCTACAGATCTATAATAACATTATTGAATTATTTTAAGTCACAGTCATGGCTGTGATACTAGTAAATAGGAACAATAAGCAATATATACAATACTTAGAATGTTATTTAATTAAATTTGGTCATGACTCTGTTCATGTATCCAAGTTTGATCAGTCCTGAAAACTATAGCTTATTTGATATGTGGATTTATCCACATTATGTAGTTCAGTAGACCCTCGATTGTTATCACCAGATAATCAAGGGTACTAGATCATCTGTGAGATGGTGTAATTTCATCCAAAAATAATCAAACTTGATAACATATATTTATAGATTAATAAATGAAAGATTGTTCTCTTCACTCTCTGAAATACTGATACCGGGTTTCAGATTCTATGAACTCCCTCCAGGATCCTGAAATATGGGCTCCCATCATAGTGTCCAGTCCTAGGGTTAGAGGTCTGTGCCTTAGCATTCTCATCCTGGTATATCTGGAAGGTTTTTTGCTCTTTTAAGTTGTCTGGGAGCTGTAGCCACATTATACTTTGAATTCTGGCTTTTTCTTGGCCATGTTATTTTTCCTGGGTGAGAAGCAGTAGCGTGTAATGGTTGAAAACAGTCTGTGAGGCTCAGTTTCATAATTGCTGTTCATGAGTTTTGGTTTTGTGTGTATATTCCTTCTGATTAACCTTAATCAAAAGGCTGTAACTTTTTTGTTAATCACTTTCTTATTAACTCTCTCTGAATCAGCTTTATCATCTCAAGAAAGCATGGGCTTTTCCAAATCTTATGCAGTTGCACTCTATTCTTTTTACTACAATTCTTTAAGCTTTTGACTGTTTCCCCCTGGAAACTGCTACTGGTGTAACGATTTGTAGGAGGCCTCAGATGCCTCATCTATGTTGTTGTTGGTGTTTAGTTGCCAGGTCGTGTCCAACTCTTTAGCAATCCCATGGACTGTGGCTCACTCCATTGTCTCCACTGTTCATGGGATATCCCAGCCAAGAATACTGGAGTGAGCTGCGATTTCCCTTTCCAATGCCACACCTGTAAGAGGATTCATAATATACCTTTTTTAAAAAAATAAGTTTTTTTCAATTAAATAAACCAATATAAATGAATAAAAGAGCTCAACATGTCGCACATGCAATGCACTGATGCAAGATGAATGGCAGATATCGCCACTATTACAAGGGTTGGCTACTAAGAAACATCTCTGCCAGATTTAGACCGATGTAGAGCAACGGTAGTCAATGTAGCCATAAATAAAACATACACAAATCTGTTCTATTTTCTTTCACTTTTATCCAAATGTATGCTGTCATATGTTGACAGATGTTAAGGCTGAAATCAAATAGACTAGGTCTCATGTTCCACCATTTCCATTTTCTAAGAGTGGGAATATTTCCAAATGGCTTTAGTGATATTAACCATCTTTCAGCCAGCAACAGCACCATGTTTCCAGTTAGCCTCATGTTCTTTTGTTAGCAAAGCTCATTTACAAGACCACTCTGTTCCTTGGCTGTGTAATGGCAGTAATGTTTTAAAAGCTGAAAGGGACACAGTAAACAGAAAAAAATGTAAGGTATTTCACCAAATGGATTTTTCTTTTTAACTACTTTTCTTTGGTTTCTGGAAAACTTGGTTAAGAAAAGTCTTCTGAGTTATGATATCTGTCAAATTTTGACAATGTAAATGATTACTTTGCTTTTAATCTTTTTAAAACTCAGGGAAAGTAAACTAATGATATTTAATTCTAAAGTCCATATTTTCATCACTAATTTGGCAATTTAGGCATGGGATATTCCTATAAGGGTTTTTACCTATCACAGATTTTGAAGTAGTCGGCTCTATTTATGTGTACTTGGAGAGGGCAACGGCAACCCACTCTAGTACTCTTCCTGGAAAATCCCATGGGTGGAGGAGCCTAGTAGGCTGCAGTCCATGGGGTCGCTAAGAGTTGGACACGACTGAAGCGACTTAGCAGCAGCAGTTGCAGTAAATAAACAAAGCTAGTTAGTGCTCTTTCTAATAGATAATACTTAAATGACCTGATGGAAAGAAGGATTGATTATATTATATTGATTATACCATTTTGTCAGTAAAAACATGTTTATTTGTTATCTGAGGCATGTTTGGAAATGGAACTTTTAATTCTTAATTCAGCAATCATTAAAACTATATGAACCACACAGACATGTTAGAATACATTCATTTGAAAATTAGTGAAGAAAAAACATTTCTGGGAAAGTAATTTTGACAAAGACAATAAGCCTATCTTAATTCTACTTGCTGCTAAGTCACATCAGTCGTGTCCGACTCTGTGTGATCCCATTGATGGTAGCCCACCAGGCTCCCTGTCCCTGGGATTCTCCAGGCAAGAACACTTCAGTGGGTTGCCATTTCCTTCTCCAATGCATGAAAGTGAAAAGTGAAAGTAAAGTTGCTCAGTCATGTCCGACTCTTAGCGACCCCATGGACTGCGGTCCACCAGGCTCCTCCATCCATGGGATATTCTAGGCAAGAGTACTGGAGTGGGGGTGCCATTGCCTTCTCCATTAATTCTGCCTAGTTTTCCTTAATCTATTTATCATTTCCTTGTTTATCTTTCATTAAGCAAATATTCTAGACTATCTAGGGGAAAATGAATAAAACATTAAAACATGAAACATTTCCTTAAAGTGCTGCATTAAAATGCTAAATAAACAACATTAAAGGCTGAGTACTTTTTATTTGTGCTGATTATACTGGAATAATGAAGGAATGGTCTCAAGAAATTCAGAGTACCCTTGAGGAGCCACACATATACAAATGGTATGAAAAGGCATGGTCTTCCTGACATCAGTGTATTTCTCTCTCCATCCTGAAATTCTGAGCACTGATTCATGATCAAGAAATATGGGTTTAACACTTAGGTCTCCCATCTGGGCAAATCATTTCATTACCTGTTTATCACGTCAAATTTCTTAACAGAGGGAGGAATACATAACATACAGCTTTTCTAAAAATAAATAGCGAATTACAAATACTTTCCATTTACGTTTAGTAATAATTTTTTTTATTTTGAAATTTCAAATTCATTAAGAAAGGGGATGAGATTGCTTTATTTATTTTCAAAAGAGCATCAATTGAAATTTTTGAAAACTTGTACTAGGTTATTTCACACTTCTGTCAGACCTAATCTTCCCTCATACTGAAGACTCCTTTTACAGGGTTGATTATATTCCAAAGATAAAAGCTGTCAATTTTGTTAATTTTTATGAATATAAAGAGAGGTCACAATTATCTAAATTGATGGAAATCACAGAATCCATAGAGCCTCTGCATTGTTTTGTATCTTTAAACATGTGACTGTCTCCAATCTGAGCATGAATTATACCTCACATTTCTCGTTCCTTCAGCATATAACATGTATCTAATTAAATTATGCAAAAATCATGTTTCCTAACATATTATATATGGCATATAAACTGAGTGATTACCACAAACTAATGCAGGTGTTTGGAACACAAAAAATAGCTGCTGATAACTCATCATAACTTGTGATTTATTAGTAATCATACTTTAAAATTTAGTTTAATTTTCATCAATTAGAAATGATGAATGTTTTTTATATATGTGAATGGCTAAAAGACCAGTCAGAATTATCAATCAACTCTTTTTCTTTCCTTTGATAATATATAAATAAATGAAGAACATGTTCATAATGTATTTGGTGAATTACTAAACTAGGTGATTTTAACTAGGGAAAAGTTTGCTGCATAAAATTACATCATTTCAGATTGCATTTCCTTATAGATCTATCTCATTAAATTTCCAGAACTCCTTCTATCTTTTATATACCTGTTTAACACATTTTAAACAAAATCTTTAAGGTTCTTAATACTTAAGGCTATCTTTTAAAATATGAAATGTCTGTTATTAGTCACATCACAAATTCACTACATTTTACAAAAGAACACTTGATTTCACCTAGGGTGTTTTGATACTTTATACTGAGAGTTCACATGTCAGATAGGACAAAGTGTTTATAATCCTAAACAACAGCTAACTTCAGAAATGAAGATATTTTATTCAGGACTAAATAGCAGGGAGTTAATAAGTACCTTCTTTGTGAGAGGTTGTTAATTGTGAATTAAAAAACAATCATTATTCTTTCACACTGGTAGGAAGACAAGCTTATATAAATATAAAATATAACTTCATACTAAAGGAACATAAATACAATTAATTCCCTTAAGAAATATAAAATATACTTAGGATATAAGACTTACACACATGAGTAGGGACCAGACGGGGCTAAAAATCATACGGTGCCCTCTGTGCTCTACAGATGTTTCCTGGGAAGTGGTTAGAAGCCAAAAACACTGGACTTGAGACATGTGCTGAGGCAGGTGTAGCATGTACAATCGTTTACTTCTGATTCGGGAATAAGTGATTTCCTTCTCAGCCATGTGTTATCCTGACCACCTTCAACCTTTCCCTTGCCAAGAGTCAGACTGCAAAAGACCAGGGTGGCTGAGGTCACATACTGGCTTCAAATGTGTTCTGCAGAGCTGAAGGGGACATCAGGAATTTTAGGGGTCACTATTACAATAAGCTCTACTTTTACTGTTTTTATCTCTTGGAATTTCAGGTAGTGTTTCTTTCTTTCTCCCACTCTATCTCTCCTTGTATGTGTGTGTGTGTGTTCGTGTGTGTGTGTTGAAGCAGGAGATGGGGTAGATTCTGCTGCTTGAAACTTGTTTATGAGTATGATTGATATAGACAGAAGTCTTACAAAAAAGTCAGCAATTATGGAAATGAAGATTGGCTGAACTGAAGGGGAAGTGAAGGAAGTTCTATAACATTTGTAATAAGTTGAGAATGAGAGAATAAGAGAAAGGGATCTTTAGGTAGGAAAGTGAAAATGAACCAGACTAACTGGATTGCAAAAAAAAATTTGGATTGATTAGAAGGTATATGTGAAACAGCAGAAGTTAAATTCAAGTAGAAAGGCATTATGAGATTATGAAGGGGCTTGGATTTTTAGAGTGTTGTTTGAAGAAGGAGAACAATTTCAGTAATATAAGAAGATAAATCTGGCAGATGTGTGGGAAATTCAATGGTGTAAAAAAACTGAAAGAAGGTTGATTCCAATTAGAGGTTCACTGCAATAATACAGTCACAAGACAATGAGGTCTGCTATGATAATGGTGACAGCGTGAAAAGATAAAAGAGGCCAAATAGAACATTCTCGTACTTCCATCAGAACCATTATAAATGACATAATAAGTAAAGTCATTCATCTGCTCCCTGATTTGATAAATATTCAAGCCGGCAACATTTCAACAATACGCCATTGTGTTAGACCCTAAGAATGCAACAAAACAACTTAGATATAATCAAAGCTCTCATGCAGCTAATGAAGGATACCACACTAAATAGATTATTAATAATAACACTAGAATAAAAGCCATAAAGGAAGAGATCTTTTCCTTCTTTGTTCCCTGTTATATTCTTGGTGCCCAGGACAGTGCCTGGTACAAAGGGAGATCCTCAAGAAATATCTGCTGAATGAATTTATGAACAACACACAGCGGGCACAGTAGACTTGGGGAAGTTTCCTGGAGGATGTGCTATGTTAGCTGAAATCTTAAGAAAGAGGAGGACTTAGACATAGAATTGTAAGAACAGGAAGAGGGACTAGGACTCACAGAAGAAGCAACAACTTGTGGAGAATTTTAGAAAGTGAAAGGTGGCCTGTAAACCTGGAGTCTAGGTAAGGAATGAAAAGGGATGACGCTTTCAAGATGAAGGTTCAGAGAATAAGGTTTTTGCCATTGAAGTCAAGAAGTTTGAACGTCATCCTAAGAGGAATCACCGAAGGAATCTGGGCAAGAGATATTCTACCTTCTCTCTGGTAAGTCACATTACCTCTCTAAGCCTCAAGTTCCTAATGTGCAGAATAAGAACGATAGCAGCTACCTTGCACTGTGGTTAGGAAGATGAGATCTGATAATAGCAATTGATACAGATTCGTAACTCAAAGAAAGGTAAGTTCTTTTTCTCTATGATAGTTATTTTTCGCTCTGTTTGATTGAAGCTGCCTCCATCCCTCTACGCCTCAGTAAATGACTACAATGATAATTTCAAAGGTAAAGTATCACTATCATCAGCCTGGATAAAGAGTTCTGGATATCATATATTAAAATTTACCTTTTATGTAAGGGTAGGTAATGAGTAGCTGGGCTTCCCAGGTGACACTAGTGGTAAAGAACCCACCTGCCAGTGCAGCAGACATAAGAGACTCGGGTTCAGTCCCTGGGTTAGAAGATCCCCTGGAGGAGGGCATGCAACCCACTCCAATATCCTTGCCTGGAGAATCCCATGGACAGAGGAGCCTGGCGGGCTACAGCCTATGGAGTTGCAAAGAGTCAGACACAACTGAAGCGACTTGACACACGCGCACAATGAGTAGCTGATGGTTCCAACTTTACATATATAGATGCAAACCGCAAGAAGGGGAGTTTGGGGTAGAATGAATACGTGTATATGGATGGTTGATCCCTTTGCTGTTCACCTGAAACCATCCCAATACAAAATAAAAATTTTTTTAAAAAGTGCAAGCAAGGGGTACATTGCTTTCTTATTCATCTTTTTTCGCACAACATGACTGAATCAGAAAAAAATAACTGCAGAAATATTTAAAACAGAAATTACATATATATAAGTTATACAGAAATGACTACATTGGTGTTGAGTACCATGTTTTTATTTCCATGCTTTTAAGTTTCCATCATTTATAAAGTCCATTAACTGGCATTCATTATTCAAGCAAGTAAACATTCATAGGTTTTTGAATTATTAATTGATGCACACAGTGTTTTCCACAGTTTGTAAATACAATGTATTTGAAACAAAGAGTTTCTACATTTCTTAAAAACACAGAAAATTAGACTACATCAAAGCTTCAAAGATAACAATGAAGTCTCAAAGCTTGTCAGCACACAGGTGGGAGGGCACAGGAACCACAGAACCTTTAAGCCACATGAAAGATCTGCTCCCAAGTGTTTGGAAAATTCTGCAGTTCACAAATATTACTAAGCGTCTTACTCTCCCATAAAATACAGTAAAATATAATCACTGACTTCAGGCACAAATGAATCTGGGCTTAAACAAAGCTGTCCTTTCACTCTCATATCAGTTTCCCTCTAAACATTAATTTCTGTTACTGGAGTTAGGATTCCCTCAAAGTATCTTCCAAATCGGGTCCAGCCAGCATGCTGACTTAAGAGGCGGAGCCACCATTTCCAGCAAAACTGAGCCCTGGTTTAACTGGCCCTAGGCACTCCTGAACGAAGCGCTGCGTGCAGGGAACTCTGACTGGCCATTCTTGGCTCACGTGACCCTTCCCACTTATTGATGGGAAGGGCAAAGTCTGTCATCAAAAGGAATGACAATGCGGTAAATATTCCAGGCAACCACAAACAAGGGTTTGTGCGCTAAAATGAAAGAAAGAAAGAAAAAAAAGACTGAATTTCTTCTACTTTTGTTTAACTCAAAGATCATTTCTGTAGGCATTCTACTGCTATTGCTAGAGTTTTAAGTTCTCATTTAAGCATTTGTTGGCAAGATCTGGACAATTCATTGAAATGATTTATAATGTTCACTTTAACTAGTATCTGTAAAGAACTTTTGATGGATTCATTTATAGTATAGATAGAAATCCCTAAAAAAAATGACATTTTATTCTTTAGTTTACCTAAAGCTTTTCTTTCTGGCTGTAAGTCATCATCTCATCACTCCTTACTTGCAAAGGGATTGGCTATCTCTTTATGGAGATTGTTTTTCATAGAAAATACACACACATACTAAACACATATACACAGATACACAGGTAAACACAAAGAGGATACTTAATGAAAGGAAAATGCTGAAATGAAATCAGATACTGAGAGGTCAGCCTAGTGCATAAGCTAAATTAAAACATGTAACGAACCACTGCAAAAGGTCAGGTCTTAGAATGTAAAAACTGTGCACGCCAAGACTCTCCTCTTCTCCTACTGTATCTTGTGATGTCTAAAATATGATGAAAACATCTTAAGTACCATGACTCATGTCTCTGAAGATGGCAGCAGGCTTCATACAAAGATCAAGTGTGAGAAAGGCATGGAAAACTGGAAACGAAACAGCTATATAAAATTCCACTTAGGGGATGATCTAATCTTCGTTGATTCAAATTCCTGTAAGGATTAGAAAATTCTATGTTAAGTAGACTTTCCATGTTTCTCTTTCCACAGTTGTCATTAATATGATATTTACAAAAGATTTTTTGACGAAGATACAAAAAGAGATGAGTTTCTTAATATTTCAGCCATACTGCTTCCTACTTGCAAACATAATCTTCTATGTAGAAAATCAAGACTGGTTATTCTGGAAATAAGGATGGTACAGACACAAACAATCATAATAAGCCTCTATATATGATGCACCTTTTATTCACAGTATCATTAAACATTTTACGGATCTAACAAACTCCACCAGTAAAGCTTTCAAGAGCAGACAATACCTAATGGTTATATAGAGTAAATTCTTAGTTAAGTGTCTCAGTCAGAAAACAAACACATTCTCCTTCCAGGAGACTTGGAAAGCATCTTAAATAAACAAAATCTAACTGTGTAGGTTGGAATTTGGCCAGGCAATCAAAATCTACAATGTTGCTTTTATGACGGCTATTAAAGCTATATTAACACCACCAAGTTGTCAAGAAGTTACTTATTCCACATTTGCGGAAAGGCACTTTCATGAGTGACCTGGATCCTCAGTGCTAGCTTTGGGTTTGCAGCTAATCTCTTGGCAACCAGTTCAGTACTGCAGGCCCTCTAGGATGTGGGTCCAAATTTGCCCCCAGGAGGACCTGAAATCTTATTTTCCCTTCTTAGTCCAGAGGTTTAATTTGGACTGCATTATTTATTTATTGAAACCTCTAGTACCTATTCACTGCTTAAATCTCAAAATATCACCTGTTCTTAGATCACCCATCACACTCCTCTCCCTATTGCTATCTTCTACTTGCTTCTGGGACATCCAGGTTTTCTGTTTTGAACTTCTCTGCTACCAGATATAATGAGGTGAATCGTGTCCCCCAAAGTATATTGGTGTTCTCACACTTGGTACCTAGGAATGTGACTTTCTTTGGAAATAGGGTTTTTGCAGATGTCAGCTTAATGTGATGCCATAATCCATTAGGGTGAGCACTAATCCCATATGACCGGTGTCCTTATTAAGAGGAAAATATGGTTGTTGTTGTTCCGTCGCTAAGTTGTGTCTGACTCTTTGCGACCCCATGAACTGCAGCCCTCCAGGCTCCTCTGTCCATGGAATTCTCCAGACAAGAATACTGGAGTGGACTGCCATTTCCTATTCCAGGGGATCTTCTTGACCCAGGGATCATATCCTGCATTGGCAGGCTGATTCTTTACCACTCAGCCACCTGAAAAGTCTTTAAAATATGTCAAAAGTATCTTATATGTTTAAGTTCAATTAATCTTCAAATTATCACAGGAGGTGGGTTTAATTATTAATCACCATTTTCCAGATAGGGACTGGAGAAAGGTTAAGCAATCTGCCCAAGCTAATAGGCAGCAGAGCTGAAATTTACACCCAGGCAGTCTCACTGTGGGACCAGAGTTACTGAAGACGGCTCTTCACCGCCACCTCTCTGCTGTGTCAACAGGACTTCCACCACCACAAGCATCTGAATCTTCATGGTGAACCACCTTCCCCACACAGATGTCACAAACTTTTCCTAGTAAGAGATAGGCTATGTGCCCTCAGAGATGACATGAAAATCCTTCTTAAAGCAACTCAGGAAAAGGGAGCCTCGGTTTATATCCATTATCTTGAAAAGGTCCTGAAGTGTTAGCTGATTGCAGACTCAGTGTGTGTCATGTCTGTGCTGAAACTCCTCCTGAAACAGGTCACTCTGAACTCTTGTATGTTAAAAAACACAGAAACAAAATAGAATATCCAAAGGGAATAGATAAACATTTATTTGGGGCCTTGAAAACATGTTTTATAAGAAACAGGGGTAATTTGGTCCAGGAAGCAAAACAGATAGCAACATGATGAGTATTTTTATGAATGAGACACCTGGTTTATTTTTTCTCTTTTTTGGAGGGCAAAGTAAAGGTGGTTGAGTCAAAGTTAAAAGGAAATCCATTTGTCCAATTAAAAAAGAAAAGATTCACTTCTAATAAGAAAACCATTCAGAATGGAGTTGCTGGTATTGTGGTAGAATGTACTCATCTACTCTAGAATTATTTAAGCTATGAGTGAAGCAACAAGTGGCTTCTTTTAAAAAAACTCTATTTTTTTATTATTATTTCCTAACAAACCTCTGAGATCTGACTTTGAATACTAGATTTTATTTCAGTTTCAATTAATTAATTTTGGCTCTGTTGGGTCTTAGTTGTGGCATGCAGGATCTTTAGCTAAGGCATGTGAACTCTTAGTTGTAGCAAGTGGGATCTGGTACCCTGACCAGGGATTAAACCTGGGTCCCCTGCAACGGAAGTGCAGAGTCGTAGCCACTGGATCGCCAGGGAAGTCCCCAAGTTGCTATTGCTAATTCGTCCATCCCTGTGTCCTGCCTTTATTCTCTTCTTTTTGGCCACTCTGTGCAGCATGCTTAGTTCCTCAACAAAAGACCAAACCCATGTCCCCTGCATTGGAAGTGAGGCGTCTCAACCACTGGACCGCAAGGAAAGTCCTTAATTTTCTTCATTTTTGACTAACGACTCTCTTCATTTAAGGTAACTTTCTTTGGGTAAAGAGCTTAAACCCTGGTTCAAGTGGCAGCTACCATTAACCAACTATTAGTTTTCAAATCCTCCTCAACTTCTGCCCAGGTTCCATCCTGATAAACCCATCACAAGCTGTAAATAATGTCAGCTGAAAATGCATTTAATACACCTAATCTGCCAAACATCAGAGCTTAGTCTTACCTACCTTAAATGTGCTCAGAACACTAACAATAGCCTACAGTTGGGGAAATCATCTAACACAAAGTCTGTTGTGCAATAAAGAGCTAAGTATCTCATGTAATTTACTGAATACCATATGAAAGAAAAAAAAAGAATGGCTATATTGCTGCAGAATGGTTGTTATTGGATCAGCTGTCCACTCATGTGATCAGGTGGCTGATTGGGAACTGTGGTTCACTGCCCAGCATCAGGAGAAGAGTATCATAAACATCAATAACTCAGGAAAAGACCAAATTTCAAAGTCGCAAGTACGGTTTCTACCAAACACGTATCACTTTCATTGTAAACAGAAAATCATCATTGTGAGTTGAGAATCGTCTGTATTAGTTTTTTTAAGATGTTGAGCTAGTCACCTCAATACTCTCATCTCTAAAATGGAAAGAATAAAATCTCACCTTGCAGGGCTGTCTGAAGATTAAAAAGCATATTGCACTGTGATTGTCAGACACTATGACACTTCAATAACCTTAAGATACCACTGATTCTAGGAAATACCAGTATTTTGTGTATTACTAAATGAAACAATGAAAAATTAAACTGTTTCCTGTCACTTAAACTCTTTGTTCCATACTTTATAAGAGTAACAGTGATTAACATATTTCCAAATCTTCCTCCCATTTAGACTGACTCATCAGAAACCTTTTCACATCAGAGTCATTGATGTTTTTTTCACCAAATATCATCATCTGTGTTTTCAAAAGTGTTCATAATGCCATGTCTCTAATGAAGTGCTCCAGTATTAAAACCAGGATTTTGTTTCTGGACTGTCTTGCTGGGTGTGTGATGGGCAATCCACTGGGCTTCAGCATGTTACAGTAAGCTTTATTTCTCAGGTCTTATAAATCATATGATTTGGCTTTGTGTGAAAATAGGAAAGTGCAGACAGTCCTCCAATAGTGAATATTTTCTTCTCTACTTGTTATTGCTGTTCAGTTGCTAAGTTGTGTCCGACTCTTTGTGGCCCCATGGATTGCAGCATACCAGGCCTCCCTGTCCCTCACCATCTCCTGGACTTCACTGAAGTTTCACGCCCATTGAATTGGTGATGCCATCCAATTGATGGACCTCAGTGTCCTATTTCTGTGCCTTTCCAGATGATAGCATTTAGTTTCAAAGTCAAATAATATTTTTTAAGATGGTGTAAACAGCAATTTGACTCAACAGATGCGGTTCCAACAATGTACATAGTAACTCAGAGAACAATCTGAACAGTTCTGACCAAGTCCATACCTGAACAGATAACAACAACTCTATCACGACTATTGTTTGCCTAGTGATTGAGAGATGGGAGGTAAATTTCAGAGAAGTAAGAATATGAAAGACTGCATTTTAGAATTGGTGAAATACGGTTTTGTTTGATTACTGTATTGTAGTCTTCCTCAACGGTCAGGGAGTGTATGTCTTAACATGTACCCCTGTATCTACATAAAAGAAGGACTCAACAAACATTTAATAGAATAGAGGCTGGCAGGCACATTACAGAAGGGATTTTCTAGTATCATCTAGGGCAGAATACTGCTAAATTACTTTCTGAACTTCCCATAGCAATTAAAAACACAAGATGTGAGAAGGGGTGCAGATGTGACTATCATGCCTTGAAATGCAAAAGAACACCTTAAATAAGGAATCACAAGCAGAGTGGCCTTGATCTGAGGAATGGTTTGCAGTTACGAGGCATCATGGCCAGATGAGGGGAGACACACTGAAACGTGTCTGCGATCTCCCGGGTGTGTCATCTCCACAGCTCTTTGTGGACTGACCACATCAATGCCAGTCTCCCTTCCCCACTGAACCAAAGCAGAGACTAGGGCTCCCCAGAGCCGGGTAGGCAGAAGCCCCAGGGAAGAGCTGAGTCACACCATCTCTGGTTGAGATGCCTGCCTGGGTGCTATTTTTTCTTTTCATCATTGCTGATCTTCTTTTTGGAGGCTCATCATCCCACATTAGTTTTAATTAGTTGATGCAGCTCCACACCCCTCTCCCTACTGCTTCTCCTGATTTAAATGTGTCATGAGAATGAGAGCAATTTACTACTCTCCATGGGCTGAGAGGAGGCAGGGATAAATTTGGGAAGCTCATTATAACTCACAGCTGTCAGTCCTCAAAGAAAAAAAAATAAAATAAAAAACTCAAACCAGCAAGGACTTTGGCTTCATTATTCTGTGCTATGTAAAACAGATCATTAATAAATGAGCAATTATATTTCCACTTCTGTAAAGTTGAGATCTTAACAGCATTGCTTTCACCGTGTCACTTCTCTGGGCAGATATAATCAATGGTTGCCTTTTGTCTAAATGACAAAATCCAAATTCCCTATCATAGCACCACCATATCCTCGCTTCTCAGTACAATCTGGTTCTGTCTCTCCTCTCCAGCCTCGCCTCCAGTCAATTGCATTGAGAAGAAGTTGGCATTACAGTCAAGCATGTGAGCTTTAGCACTGATTAAATGATTGGAATCTTGTCTCTACTGCCATTACATTCATAACTTTTGGACAAGTAACCAAACCCCAGTGGATTTCAGAGTTCTCATGTCTAAAATGGGGATATGAGACATCTACTCATTAGCTTATGGGATAATACTATATTTAATCACCCTGACCCTATCTGACATACAGTTAATGTATATAAATGGTAACTATTATTATAACAAAAGCATTCTACTCTGCATTCTCACTTGTCTTGAGCCTTATCAGGCTTGTTCTTTCTACTACTCATTCTGTATTTGTAATAAATACATATGTGTTTATATATAGCTACACAGAAGGTTATATACATACATAACTTTAAACATAGTTATATGGTTGTATATCTAATAAGGTTACATATGTAACTTTATATGGTTAATAATTTCATATTATGACATAAAAGTAAAATTAAAAGAAATGATAATATGAATGATAGGAAAATAATATGAAACTCTGACATATGAAAGACATTTTCAAAGAACAGTAAATATAAGTATTTTATAAAAGTGGAAAGTAACTCTTTGGTTTAAATGACTAGCTAAAGGTGACCTGGCTGGTTAATGACAAAGTCAGGTCTAGGACTCTAAACTCCTAGTACAGTAATGTTCATATATTCCAAATTTGATGAGGCAATTAGAGGACAAAGACAGCCTGTCTGAGTTCTCTACAGAATCCAATATTATGTCTGGTATTTGCCCACTGTGGGAGCTCAAAAATATTTTGCTTGAACCCTACAAAGAACATGGCAAATGTATAACTGCTTTAGGTATAAACCAAGAAGAAGTGAACCTGAATAGAGTCCTGATGCAAAGTGAAATGGATTCTTACCCAGAGCAGAGCTTTGGAGTTGTGCTTGTATTTGTCTTATAAATACTGAACAAATAAAATAAGGAGCTTTGAGAAATTTCTGTTTTCTACTGGCTCTGAATTAAACTTTGTTTCAACTCCTACTACTTGAAAAGATATACTAACATAAATAGGACAACACGATTAATTCTGTCGTCTTTAAATTTCCATTTTCTCCTTCAGTATTTTTAAGCCTTCTGACAAAAATGACACCACTACATAATCCTAGGCTTTTGTTACAAATTAATGTCTTCTGCATTGCTTTCCCAATGAATTTTGTACTTTCATATTTTACTAACAGCTTTCTGACTAGAAGTGAAAGATGAAAGTAAGAATTCACCATTTCAAGCTGTTCATTTATTTATCTACCTAACAGTTTTAAAAAGGTAATAATTATTCAATACGTTCTATCTCAGTTTGCTGAAGGAGATTACTTATAAAAATGTTCATTTATCTTCAGTGGTATGGAATTCAGTGCTATATTTCTTCTTTGCAATTTAGCTTTCAAACTTTGATTGTAGTGTATAGCTATGCTGAGTACTAAGTGCAGAATTCAGTTACTACTGACTTGATAATATTCTCATCTGCAAAATACTACACTTTCAAAACATAGATCTGAGCAGACAAATACCATGCTCCACGCAGATACCCAGTCACGTTAATGATAGGTACATGTTGGCAGCTGGGACAAGTCTCCTTGCTGGTTCTTAGGACATTAATCATGTACTATTAGACACTGGGAACACCTTTCTTTTTCCTCTTCTTCCCCTTTTAGTACAGTCTTCTCTGGATAAGATGCATTAACTATGTACTTCAGAATAACATGGAAAAATGTACTCTAATTTGTGCTTTTATTTGGGAAGAAAAAAATTCATGTGACTTTTCTTTTAAAGTTACTTTGAGTAAAAGATGTTTATGTGACCAGCACATAAACACTTTATTATGGACAAAAAAAAAGACATGATGCCAGAATTATTATGTAGATGGTCTGTAACTCCCAGGGTGTCCCAGTTAAGAGTCAAGAGCACTGGAGTTATAGGTCTGGCTTCCTAGTAACAGACATATTTCCTAAAACATGTGATTAAATTTAACAGAAATACTATCATCCATTTGTAGCATTCTATTCTCATGAAAAGAACAGAAGTGGGTAGACAGGGATCTGACCTTAACCTATCTATGTTTGGCATACTGTTTCCTAGTACAACAGTGAGCAATTTTGATTAGCTGTTCATGATTCAGAAAAGTGGCTAAAACATGGTGGGGGTAGAAAATCTCAAGATGTCTTATGACCAATATTTTACTTCTCTGCTGAAAACCCTGTGGCATCCTATCTGAACTGAACAAAAGACAAGGCCCTGAATGTTCTGGGCTCCCAGCTCCCCTAACCTCAGCTTCCCTTCTCCTGGGTACCAAGCTGCTTCAGCTATCCCGGCCTTGCTTTCCTATGCACAGCAAACCAACTCCCACCACAGGACCTCTGCACTTGCTGCTCTTCTACCTGGAGAATTCTTTCCTGAACAGATGCTCTTCTCTCTTCTCTTTATTTACATCCTGCTGATGGGTCACCTTTCCACAGAAACCTTTCCCTCACATTCCCTACTGGACACATTCCTTCTTTAGTCTCCTGCATAGCACTTGTCACAGTCTTATATGTTATATATTCTTTAAACTGGTTTGACTAGAAAACAGTTCCCAGGGAACAGACACTTGGTTCTGTTTACCGCTGTATTTCGATATGTGGCTCAAAATGTTCTTGAATGAACAAAGGAATGTAGGAGATGAGCGATACAAAGGCTGGATTTGCAGTTATAATACAAAGTAGCAAATATACTCTCATAGATTTCATAAACTGTGGTACAATGATACTTAATGCTGGCATGCAATGGAAGATGATATAAAAAGAGCAATAAATGTTAATCATTTTAGATGGTGAGGGTGGGTAGGGGCAGGGGTGGGATAACCAAAAATTTTAAAAAGTAGAAATTACTGGAGTTAGCTATAAATTATCTGGGAAGGTAAAGAAAATGGATATTACATTCAAGACACAAATCACAAAATTAACAGAGAAGCAAAATATACCAGAAATGGGAGGCTTCATCTACCTGATGAAGTACGGGCCTAAATTTGACTTGCTATAAATTTCACTGCAGAGAGTTTGAGCAAACAGTTAGAATAACTATTACTCTCTAGCTGATTTTCACTTACAGTGTGGAGGTGGTCAGTGAATTAGAAATGATAGGGAAGAATGATGTCATCTAGACATTTAAGACAATGAGAAAGGAGAAAACTAAGAACAGTTCAAACATATACTAGAGACTTTTATAATGAGTAACAACAGCAATAATGGTAATTATACCTGTTACTCATTGAGCGTCCATCACAGAGCCAGCACTAGACAGAGCGATGTACATTCATAACTTCCTTTAAGCTTCACAGTCCCTCCTTTTAGCCCCTACTTTTAAAAAACTAAGTAAAATACCTTTAAAGAACTGAAGTACAGTTGATTTACAATGCTTCAAGTAGACAGAAAATTGATTCAGTTAAATAGATATATATTTCAGATTCTTTCCATTATAGGTTGTTACAAGATATTGAATATAGTTTCCTGTGCTATACAGTAATCCTTGCTATTTATCTATTTTATATACAGTAGAGTGCACCTGCTAATCCCAAACTCCTCATTTACACCTCCCCGCTCCTTTCCTCTTTGGTAGACATAGATTTGGGTGCTATGTCTGTGAGTCTGTTTATCTTTTGTAGATAAGTTCATTTGTATCATTTTTTAGATTCCACAGATAAGTGATATCATATGGTATTTGCCCTTGTCTGACTTAACTTCACTCAATATGATAATCTCTAGGTCCAACAATGTTGCTGCAAATGGCACTATTTTATTCCTTTTTATGAATGGGTAATAGTTCATTGTATCAACACATATATACTACATATTCTTTATACATTCATCTGTTTATGGACACTTCCATGCCTAGGCTATTGTAAACAGTGCTGCTATGAACACTGGGATGTATGTATCTTTGCAAATTAATGTTTTCATTTTTTCTGGATATAAGCCCAGGAGTGGAATTGCTGGACCATATGGCAAGTCTATTTTTAACTTTTAAGGAACCTCCACACTGTTCTCCATAGTGGCTGTGCCAATTTATATTTCCACCAACAGTGTAGGAGGGTCCCCTTTTCTCCACACCCTCTTAATGTTTACTTTTGTGGATTTCTGATGAAAAAAAAAAACAAAACAAAAGAAAAAGGCAAACACCTTTAAGAAGAACTTCTATAACACAGTCAGATAAGGGAATTTACACTAGAAAAAGCTTCAGGCAGGGTGGCCATGATACACGATTCATGGAAACGCCTGGAACTCAGCCGTGCAAGATCCCTTTGGCTGCATGTCTTGACCCCAACGCTGATCTTGCCATCCTTTCTACGTGGCCTCTGGTCACTTGTCTTTCACAGCTACTCCTTCTGGAAGCTTCCATACTATTCTTGAGGCCTAATGTCTCAAGGATCATGCTCTATCATCAGTTATTTACTCTGTCTCATATCAGTGGAAAAGAATCTGCCTGTCAACGCAGGAGACACGGGGTTTGATCCCCAGGTTGAAAAGAACCCCTGAAGAAGGAAATGACAACCCACTTCAATATTCTTGCCTGGGAAATCCCATGGACAGAGGAACCTGATGGGCTACAGTCCCTGGGGTCACAAAAAGAGTAGGACCTGACTTAGCGACTACAAGAAGGACATATATTTCTGACTTTTCAACTGGTTTCTTCCCCTTTACTTAGAAACACCTGAGTATCTTCCATGGTGAAAAACTCTTTGCTTGACTCTGTCATCTCATGCTACTCACACGCTTTGCTTCTCAGTCACGCTACCTGCAAGAGTGATGGACCTGGGTGCCTTCTCTTCCTCCACCCTCTATTCAATCTCCAATCATTATCAGGAATGTCTATTGTCCCAGCCACTGTGCTCCCTTTCTATGGACAGAAAGCACCAGTTACTTCCTAACTCTCAAGCCCTGCAGGCATTCTCCAGTTCCCTTTCCTTCAGCTTCCACTAACACGATCCCCTCTTTGCGTTTCCGTCTTAGTTCACTTGGGATGCTATAACAGAATACCAAAATCGGACTAACTTATCCAACAGCACATTATTTCTCACAGTTCTCGAGGCTGGCAAGTCCCAAGTCAAGGCACTGGAAGACTCATGTCACTGTCTTATGAGGGATCAATCTGAGAGGGTCCTTGCATCTCCCTGCTGTTTCCTCACACAACAGGAGCAGCAAGTGGCCTCTCTAACATCTCTTTTACAAAGACACTAATTCCACTCATGAGGCCTGCACCTCCCAACAGCTCCACCTCCAAATACCATCACACTGAGGATTAGGTTTCAACTCATGAAATTTGGGCCAGGAGTGAGGGACCCAAACATTCAGACTGTAGTCATGCTCCACTCAATCCGGCTATCACTTCTCAGGCTTCCCTGTGGCCCTTTTTCCTTTCATTGTTCCTTAAATGGATGCATTTTCCCCAGCTTCCTCATTGCCTCCCTACTAGCATTCATTTTCATTTTACCAATGCCGGGGCTTCCCAGGTGACTCCCTGGTAAAGATCCACCTGCCAGTGCAGGAGACGTGGGTTCCGTTCCTGGATGGGGAAGATCCTCTGGAGACGGACATGGCAACCCACTCCAGGATTCTTGCCTGGAAAATTCCACGGACAGAGGAGGCTAGTGTGCTGCAGTCCACTGTCACAAAAGAGTTGGACGTGACTTAACGACTAAACAACAACATAATGATAACTCCAGAGGAGCAACTCTAATCGGGGCCTCTCAGCTGAACTCTTGAGAATTGCATACAGAGCAGCTTACTGGGTGAGTCTGCTTAGGTCTTTCAGAAGATACTCACATTCAACCTGTCTACAATGAATCCACTGTCTTCTCACTGAAACCTGTTCTACAGAGATATTCAATCCAGTCACATAAGCCAGAAAGCTGAACATCATCCTAGATTTCTCTTTCTCCCCATAACTTTCTACACAAATATTTTACTCTTCATTTATTTTTGGCTGTATTGGGTCTTAGCTGTGGCACAAGTCATCTTTCCTGGCCACGTGTGGGCTTCTCTCTAGCTGTGGTGCATGGGCTTGGCTGCCCTGCAGCATGTGGGATGCTAGTTGCTTAATCAGGGATCAAACCCTTGTCCCCTGCCTTGGAAGGCAGATTCTTAACCACTGGGCCACCAGGAAGGTCCCCTCAATCACTTCCTTCTTGATATCGAGTCTTAAATATTTAATTAAACCTCATCCTTTCTACTGCTGCTGTTGCTTCCTCTGTCTTGACTTAGTTTCTTGTCTGGACCACGTTAATGACATTTTAGTTGGTCTTTCTGCCGTCAACATTTCTCCCTCCAGTGCTAGCTTCAGAGTGATGTCCAGATGAATAGAACATAATAGTAACACCACATAGGAGCAAACGTTTTCCTCACAAAGCATGCTTTGGAGTGTCTGTACACAATGAAGTCTGAACTACTTATTTGTAGTGTATGAGATGCCTCCCTTCCAAACTCTTCAGTCTCTCTTGATATCTGCCTTCAGCTCTAGTAGTTTTCCAAACATTCCAAGGTAAAACATGTCTCTACTCCTTGGACCACACATTACTCCTATGTATAGAATGCCCTCTCTAAACCTATGTGCCAGATAAGCTATTTGTCTTTTAAAACATACATCAGAATTAATGTCTCTTGAACTATACCCAGAGTCACTTACTTGGCAGCCTCTAACCTTTACAAATAGTTTTAATTTTACACTACCATATGTTTCATAATAGATTTATTTCAGTATCTATAACATCTAGTAGATTATGATACCATTTAGGGCAGAGGCTATATATTTATCAATTCTGTGAATGTGGATCTTAGGGAAGAGGCTATATATTTATCAATTCTGTGACTGTGGATCCTAGAAATTTAAATGTTGAATAAATATTTCCCAACTGAATAGAAGAATGCATATTCTATTTAGTCCACTTTAATCTACTTCTCTGAGGTTTACTATCACACTTAAGGAAACCTCTTTCATGGTATTGCCTATGATATATTTCTCTGAACAATGGAAAGTCTGTACAAGGTTTTGTGCTGTAGGAAGTGTTTTCAAAAATTATTTGATCACAAGCCAAAGTTGAAAAATTTACATCATGAGGCATTATAAATATACATATACATAAATAAATAACAATTTTATAGATACTTATTTAGCATGACAAACTCTGATATGCTCTTTCTTATTCCAGGTTTTTGCATTAAACTTTAAAAATACTGTATTGATAACAATAAATTGCTTTCATGTCTTATGGATTGTGATACATATTTTGAAAAACACTGCTGTATATGTAGTATCTTAGAAAAAAATCTTACTTAAGGAATTCAAATTTCTGAATTAGTTAACTATTTCTCTTACCTTAAATGTAAATTTAACAATAAATGTTATCAGAAAACATGTATCATTTATACATACTTTAGAAATGTCAATGTAGATAAGTGGAAATATCATAGGATATTTAAAAGGAAATATCATGCTACTTCTCTGAAATTCACACACTGCTGCAAACTATAAAAAATCTGTGAAGGTCCTGGCATTAATGACTATACAAAAACACTTTGCTTGCAAGCTATGGTGTTAAATATGCCAATCATCTCCTTTTGAACTAACTCACAGTTTATTTAGTTGCATAAACACTTCATTCACAGATGTTTTCAAGGTAAATTTCAGCATAGTCCACATCTAAGTGTCAAGGACCTAAATTTAGAAGAATTCAAATTCATGAAGTTTTCCTTCATTCATATTTAAAGCTGGGATGATCTCAACTACCTATATTTATTTCCTGTGTTTTAAGGCACTTGTTTAGTCACTAAGCCATGTCTTCTGGGACCCCATGGACTGTAGCCTGCCAGGCTTCTCTGTCCATGGGATTCTCCAGGCAAGAATACTGGAGTGGGTTGCAATTTCGATGTCCAAAGGATCTTCCTGACGCAGGGACTGAATCCACGTCTCTTGCGTTGCAGGCAGAATTCTTTACTACGAAGCCACCTGGGAAATCCTTTTAGGCACTACCACTCTACAAACTGGAGAAGGCAATGGCACCCCACTCCAGTACTCTTGCCTGGAAAATCCGATGGACGGAGGAGCCTGGTAGGCTGCAGTCCATGGGGTCACTAAGAGTTGGACACGACTGAGCCGACTTCACTTTCACTCTTCACTTTTATGCATTGGAGAAGGAAATGGCAACCCACTGCAGTGTTCTTGCCTGGAGAATCCCAGGGATGGGGGAGTCTGGTGGGCTGCCGTCTATGGGGTCACACAGAGTCGGACACGACTGAAGCAACTTAGCAGCAGCAGCAGCAACTCTACGAACTTCCTAAGGGCATAAAATCTGTTTTCTGTGATGTATCCAAAATCACTGCAAAGAGTAACTGAAATTGGGTAGGAGCTCTGCAGTAGAGCTGCCTGTGAGCATGTGTTTCTGCATGTCAGGCAATCTGCTAGGTGATTTTCATATCATTCATAATTTTCACAGCAATCCTGAAGGTCAATGTTACCCTTGAGGTCAGTGTTACCCTTGGTTTACAAAGGATGACCTAAGTAGCATGATTCCAAACATATAGTTAGGAAGTACAGGAATCAAAATCAGAGGAGAGCCCACAGTTTACAATGTATTTACTATCTGCAAGGCACTGTTGCTTTTCATTGAGTATTTTATTTAATTTGGACAACATTCTTCTAAGAAAAAGGTACTATTTTTATGCCCACCATTCAGGTTAGGAGACTAAAGCAGAGAAGGGTTAAGTAATTGGTGCAGGTCAGAGTGCCTAAGTAGCAGAGCTGCGACTGAACCCAAATTTCTCCCAAAGTTGAGGCTATTCCCATGGGATTCTCTTCCTTTAAATAAATGCAGTGAATAGTCAAAAATTGATATGCTGCTGGATTTAGAGTTTAGGGTTTTCTGGCCAATAATTCCCCATTTCCTTAATTCTTCATCAGAGCATGCAATTAAATTCTGGCTTAATTTATAGTCTATAAAAATGTCACAGTATTATTATAATTTAAAATGATTTGGAAGAATACAAGTACTTTTCAAAGATAACCACGAGTGAGAGTTTGCTGGCGTGCTGCAGTGTATGATCAAAGAATTCAGAAGGATGCCTTTTATCTGAGAATATCAAAGGCCACTAACTAAAAAAGACACAGAGTTCCTATTACACTGAGAAGAAAAAGCTGAGTCCATTGAAATATAATACAAGAATGTTGGCATACAGGTAATTCACAGATATTATTACCTTTGCTACTTGAAATTGGACCAATCTGGATTCTTTCCAAGAGCTATTCTTTTAAAAGTGTAATACACTCAATTCATTTGTTACAATTGCCATATTTTTCCCCTCAGTACTCTCCCACATTTCACGCATACCCTACATAAACACACATATACACACACAAAGAAATTTATGGGTTCAGATTGCATATCCATATATTATGCTGTTTTTCCACAGTGGTTAATCAAAGTCAGCGCTATTAAAGAGCTAGTATTTATCCATTTAAAAACTGTAAGATTAAAATTTAATGAATAATCTGCTCAAGTTGTGGCGGGTCTCTAATCATCACTGTGAGGGCAGAGGGATATTTTCAAAATCTAGTCAAGTAAACAACTTGGTGTCTTCTATTTTACTAAGGTCTGTTTCTGCCTGAAATAAACACAAGCAAGTAATTTCATTGCTTTGGGGCATATTGCAGACAATAACAATCTCTTCTTAAAATGTTATTTCAACTCCCTCATCCAAAATATAAGTGAAAGAGCAACTTTTTTTCCCTAGGACGCATCATAGGCAGTATTATTACTGAGTTAAATCTCATCATGATATTAAAAAAGAAAGCAGGTCTTAAAGAGTTTTTAAGATTTAACTGGAAAAAAAATATTCCCTTTGAGCTATATATGACAAAAATAAAGGCTAGGAAGAAAGAGTATGTTTTCTGAATTATCTAACTCCACAAATTAAATGCATAGTTTTAAAATAGCTATATCAAAGTAAGTATGCTGCTAAGTCGCTCAGTCGTGTTCGACTCTGTGCGACCCCATAGACGGAAGCCAACCAGGCTACCCGTCCCTGGGACTCTCCAGGCAAGAACACTGCAGTGGGTTGCCATTTCCTTCTCCAGTGCTTGAAAGTGAAAAGTGAAAGTGAAGTCGCTCAGTCTTGTCTGACTCTTAGCAACCCCATGGACTGCAGCCTACCAGGCTCCGCCATCCATGGGCTTTTCCAGGCAAGAGTACTGGAGTGGGGTGCCATTGTCTTCTCCGCAAAGTAAGTATTCCCACGTACAATTTGACTTAGTTGACATGGGTTTCCATAACAAATACCATAGACTGAGTAGCTTAAACAACACATTTATTTCTCAGTTTCAGTGGCTAGAAGCCTAAGATCATAGTACCAGATAATATGTACCTGTCTCCTCTCGTAAAGTCACTAATCTCATCAAAAGGGTCTCATCCTCATTACCTCCTCTAACCCTAATTATTCTCCAAAGGTACCATCTCCAAACACTGGGTTGGCCAAAAGTTTCCATATCATCGTATGGAAAACCCCGAATGGATTTTTTTGCCAATCCGAAAACATCATCTTGGGCATTAGGACTTCAATGTATAAATTAGCGGAAGGGGACATGGGACATAAACATTCATTCTACAACATAATTTGTTCCTCAATATGATATTTTTATCATGTAGAGTTATTTCTAAATATGTAACTCACCCTGGTTAGCTGTTGTTGTTGTTCAGCCTAACTCATCCTGGTTAGGCTGTCTATTAATTTACCAAATGTCTTGATCACGAAAGCTAATTTATCTTTCTAAACATAAGAATTTCTGATATCATGAAAAAATTATCATGCTATTTTTTATACTTACAAATAATGGATTTCTTAGAAATAGTAATCTCTTGATAACCTGTTCATACAGCAGAATTAGTCATTTAGTTATGTTGACTGAATTCCCAAATTAGCACACACATTTTAAAGATAACATGTAAACTGTCTGGATTTTGATGGCACTTTATATGGTCCCAAGGAGCCTGGTACCTGGGCCTGTCTTTTATCTCTGATGGTAATAGTATCCATCATCAGACCCAGGAAAGGATGAGGAGGAAAAGTTTCTGTGACAAACCAGGATTGAAGGTTCTCTCAAGGGTTCAGTGCTGCTGCTGCTGCTAAGTCGTTTCAGTCGTGTCCAACTCTGTGCGACCCCATAGACAGCAGCCCACCAGGCTCTCCCATCCCTGGGATTCTCCGAGCAAGAACACTGGAGTGGGTTGCCATTTCCTTCTCTAACGCATGAAAGTGAAGAGTGAAAGTGAAGTCATTCAGTCGTATCCAACTCTTAGCGACCCCATGGACTGCAGCCTACCAGGCTCCTCCATCCATGGGATTGTCCAGGCAAGAGTACTGGAGTAGGGTGCCTTTGCCTTCTCTGAAAGGTTCACTATAACTATTTAAACTTTGTATATTTCATTGTTAAAAGGTGAAATAAAGCTGGTGACTCTCAGGATATCAAATTCCAAATCAGAAAAAAAATTTTTTAAGCACGATAGCATTAGACTTCTAAAAAGAAAAAAATCTATCAAAGTAAAGATTCTAATTTTGTTTTGCTAATACAATGCATTACAGATAAAGACACATTTTCAAAATGTCTCTTGTTGAAGTTTCCTATTATATTTTTAAAAGGGATGGAAAAGTGGATTTTCAGATATTAGCAGTTTAAAAATATTTCTATTGAGAATGCTGTAATTTTATATCTTTGAAACCATGAGCACACAGTAGAGAAATTGTTAAATTCTAAATAAGCTATTTAAGCAAAAAATAGAGGAACTTGAATGAGGAATAGGAGGGCATGGCAACCCACTCCAGTATTCTTGCCTGGAGAATCCCCACGGACAAAGGAACCTCGGGGGCTACAGTCTGTGGGGTTGCAAAGAGTCAGACACTACTGAGCGACTAAGCAGACATATGGAACAGGACTAAATAGATGTAAAAATGCAAGTAAATACTTGGAAAATACATATAGTACATAAATGAGATGTATTAGTGGAGGTCTTTATGGGGCTTTATGAGAAGTAGATGATAATTGAGAATTACCAGCACAATTGTTTAGAAGTAAATAACATTTATAATGCTTTTGGTAGCATGAAAATATCATGAGTTATCATTACAAATTGCTAATTCAGACTGTCTAACACCATATTCTTATGTAGTAGGTGCTTGGATGAAGATATTTTATAATATCACAAACTGTTATAAGGCTATCATCTATTTATCATTTAAAGTTAGAAAGTAGTAACTGTTAACACAGATTATGTAGCAGAAAATAAAATGCATTGATTTTGTTTGAAAAACAGGTTTCTCAAGCACATAGTAAGTGGAGAGAGACCAAGAGAAATTAATACAGTCTTTCCCTTGCAGGAAATAAACAACGTTTAGAAGGGAACACAGATAACAGGCCATGGAAAGTCTGATGCAAAGTAAATTTAAGTGCGCTATTCTCATCAATAAGGAAGAGTGTGAAGTCAGAAGATTGCATGTTTCTGTGGATAAGAGAAGATGTCCCACAGGAATGACATTTAAGCTGAGACTTAAAGGGAAAATAAGACTTGTAGAGGTTAAAGGTGGAGAAGGCAATGGCACTCACTCCAGTACTCTTGCCTGGACAATCCCATGGAAGGAGGAGCCTGGTGGGCTGTAGTCCATGGGGTCGCTAAGAGTGGGACAAGACTTCACTTTCACTTTTCACTTTCATGCATTGGAGAAGGAAATGGCAACCCACTGCAGTGTTCTTGCCTGGAGAATCCCAGGGACGGGGGGAACCTGGTGGGCTGCCGTCTATGGGGTTGCACAGAGTCGGACACGACTGAAGGGACTTAGCAGTAGCAGCAGAACAGGTTAAAGGGGGTGTTTAACAAACTCCGTGAAATATCAAGTATCCAGTAAAAGCTAGGGCATAGAGAGTAAAGTGAAAAGGGCTCAGAGGAGCCGGAGAGGAAAGAAGTCCTGTGGGGCTATAAGAAATCTGGATTCTCTCCAAAGGGTGAAGGGAAGCTATTGAAGGATTTGTGTAGGAGCAGGGACTGACGTGTGTGTGCAGAACTCTGTGCGTGGGTCTGAATGAGGCAGGCGTGACAGGAAAGAGAGAACTCAGGCTTCTTCTCAACATGCAATCTAAACAAAGTTTGATATTGTACCAAATAAACGAGCATCCCCTCATAAGTTCAACTATGAGCAAGAAATAAAGACTATGTTTCTTTCTTTTTAATAACTTTCATGTCAACAGTACACATACATCAAAAGATTTCTGAAGATATCATGCATTAGTGGCAGAAGGGAACTGTACCTTGGGCACATGAAATATAAAATTCTAGTCATTACCCCACATTTGTTTGTTTAGCTGCTAAAAGATCTCTTGAACAAAGAGGCAGGTCAACAGAGAAGGTGTCAAAACATCAACAGAAAGAGATCTTGTCAGAGCTTAATTAGGGCTTCCAATTAGAAAACCAAACTAAGGATACTATTAGTACTCAACTAGGTATTCTCCTTGATTTGGAAGAGCCAAGCATCACCCATATGTAAGGGAGCTAACAAAAGGATTTTTACCTTTACAATGACCTCCTGATGGGCTTCAGTCCACAAAGACAAGCAGCACAAGAGTCTCAGAAGCACAGGGCCCACCCTCTGCAGTTCTCCAAGTTACCACTACAACTCACTTTTTAAAAATACTGGAACAGTCTGGACAATACATGGCCTTGTCTGCTGCTCTTTGATACAAATTATTACAGAAAGACCATGGCTACTACTTTTAAGACAAAAATTGGGTTGCCTGCCTCCCAGTTTTGGAAAAAACAGTTCTTTTCACCTCTCCAAATTATTTTGAGGCCAGAGTGCCTTAGAAAGTGTGAACAGTCCTCTCCTACTAGTTAGTATGGAAAAGTTCACATTACTGAAACACTGTTTGCAGTCCTGTATGAACTTCAGCAATCCTAGCAATAAATACATTAAAAAAAAAAATTCAATTCAAAGTAATATACTGAGTAACATAATTCTGACCAGAAAACTTACAAACAGGATCAAAACTTAAGTGAGTGCCAACAACCAAGCAACATATGTGGCTTATAATGCACCGGAATTTGGAAACAGTTCTTTTCCCAGGCTGGTGAAATGCTGGAAAGATAGTTGAAAGCTACACTATGGGACAATAAAAATATTTCCTACACATCTAAAAATCATATGGCCTAGTAGTCATTTTGAAACTCCAACAACATCTTATCACAGAAATATAGAGTGACTGTATCTTAGAAATCTCTGGTTAGATTTCTGGGAATTGATGCCCCAGAGTTACCTGGTCATCATGGGTCCAACTCTGGTTTTCTTCAACAGATCTCAACAAGAATCTCAAGAGATTTCAACAAAAGATTCTCCAATTGCTTGAATGCTCCAATTTTATGATTTTTAAACACATATTACATTTGTTTCTCTTGGCATTGAGTTTAGCAAACATAAATCGGTTTCAAAGGTTTTCATTCCCAGGAGAAATGTTTTAGTATTTAAATTGACTTGCTATATTAAAATGCGCACAAACAACAACAAAAAAACACATCTCCCTAACTTCAAGGCAGAAAACGAACTCTTATTCTCTTCCACTGAATGTCTAATATCAAATAGTTGATGAATGGAAAAGATAATAAAAAGAGTGGATGAATGAATGAGCAGATTCACACACTCAGAGCAGCCTCCCTGGGCCCTTTGCTTGGAGAGCTCAGATAGGCATCTCTTCCTGTGTCTTAGGCCTCACACTGGCTTTGTGTGAGTGTGCTAAGTCGCTTCAGTCGTGCCTGAGTCTTTGAGACACTATGGACTGTAACCTGCCAGGCTCCTCTGTCCATGGGATTCTCCAGGCAAGAGTACTGGAGTAGGTTGCCATCTGTCCTCCAGGGGATCTTCCTGACTCAGGGATTGCACCCGAGTCTCCCGTGTTTCCTGCACTGGAGGGGAATTCTTTACTGCTGAGCCAACAGGGAAGCACCAGACTAGCTTTAAGAAGGATAAAAGGTCCTTCCTGCTCTTGCTGCCTCATCCACTCTCTTTCCTCAAGGGAGAGAAAGGCATTCTGAGATCAGGAAGGTAGCAATGGATCAGAGAGCAGATAGCCTTTATCCTCCCATCTTTGTTCAGCCAGGAGAGAGAGATTCATTCTCTTGGGAACAAACCCATTTGGCCCTAGGCTTCCAAGAGAAGGGATAATTACATGACTAATATAAGGAATTGTTAAGCTTAAATGACTCCTTTGTTGTAAGTTCCCACTTTGGGAAACACAGAATCACTTCACTGTGCTAAATGCCTCATTATTACTTAAAGGTATATTAGGTGAATTTTTATCCTAACTGGAAATAGACTTTGTTCTCAAACAGGAAATATCTTTTCACTCAAAATTAAGTGTGGCGAAGTAAATGCTGAAAGAAAAATACAAAATTCATCAGATAATAGCTATAATAATATTCAAACTGTTATTAATACTAATGGCAATAGCTAATATTTACCAAGCTCTTATGTGCTGGGCACTGTTCTTATCCTCACAACTACACTACAAGGTAGATAGGTACCACTGTTATACTCATTTAGAGACGCGGAAACTAGCCCCCATATCAATCAGAAGGAGTCAGAATGAGGTTTTGTACTCAGACAATCTGCTTCCAGCACCTGCTCTAAGCTTCAGCTAGCTTTTCTCATGAATGTATGACGCCTACTTTACTAAAGCAAGTAGAACTATCAAAATAAGCAGTTATGGAATGGCCCCAACTATGGCATATTGAATGGTTCTTTTCAGTGTGTGGTCAACCCTCAGTCGTAATTCAATTAACCTTTCGCATCGATAAACATTAATAACTGATGTAATGATATTCACTTATGTCGCAGACTTCTACATTTCAACTAGCATGGCTTTTTCTACCACACAGGTCCTAAGGTGGCCTGAACACAGACACAGCAGAGATTAAAGAGAAGGAATCAGACTGGAATGCTATTTTTAAAGAAAATTCACAATTCATAAAAAGGGAGAGATAGTCAAATGTATACTCCAGAGCCAAAAAAACACAAAAAACCAAAAACCCAATTTGGGTAGATTTGCAGGTTTATGAAGGAAAAATAGGAGACATAGTAGGTATGGGCCAAACAGTGAGAGGCCTGGAACAGGCATCTCTACAAAGGCCTTTGAGTTGATTTCTAAAACTAATATTAGGTGAGTCACTTCAGGTTTTTAAACAGGAGATGAAGAATGCAAAATGGTATTTCAGAAAAATTAATCTAGCAATTAAAAAAAAAGAATTGGAAGAGAGAGACGAACGCAGGCAAAATAAGCAGGAAATACCACAGCCCCTTAGCAATCAGAGATTGAACATTCATAATTTCAACTTGTCCCAAGTGATCTCCAAATGTTCTCATTTCTAATTTTTCTAGGGCACAGAGCTATGAGGCCAAAATTTTGAAAGCAAGAGTTAGCTAGCAAGCACTGGCTAACAAGAAAATTCTGCTTCCCAGTGGGGATTTATCTCCCCACTACGCTGCAGCAGGGTCCCATACTCAGTCTGTTTGATTAAGTGGAGATAGATGTTCCTTTATGCAAAATGCTTCCAGGTAAACTTTAGCTACAGCGGCTTCCTTGATGGCTCAGATGGTAAGGAGTCTGCCTGCAACGCAGGAGACATAAGAGACGCAGGTTTGATCCCTGAGTCAGGAAGATCCCCTGGAGGAGGGCATGGCAACCCACTCCGGAATTCTTGCCTGGAGAATGCCATGGACAGAGGAGCCTGGAGGGCTAAGGTCCATAGGGTGGCAAAGCGTAGGACACGACTGAAGTGACTTAGCATGCACGCAAGTGCACCATGATACAGCAATGAGGCTGGTGATGGAATTATAAAAGTCCGACACATTCATTCCTGGGGAATGTCCAGGCATTTTGTACTTGCCACATTCCAGATGTCCTGTAAGGAAGAAGGCAACAGAAGTTAAGGAGAAAAGGAAACAAGAAGATATCAGAAAGGAATGGTAGGACATACTGCCTGACTAGCGACGGCAGATGAAAGCAAAGAAATCCAGATGGGCTGTCAAGTTTTCAGGCCTAGGAGGTAGGGAGCATGTTAGCGCCTAGAATAGAAATAAAACCTGGAGGGTGCAGAGCACCTAAGCAAACCCGACAGGTGTCTGTACACTAAATAAAGATCTCAAAGGCTGATTTAAGCGAACTCTTGTCTGGAGGAAGGGAATCAAATCGGGTAACTTTAGGGTTCTCTGAAATACATCCTACAGGATGTGGAGTTTATCTACCACTCTTTTCTTCTGCTCTTTTAACAACGCAGATTTGGGGCACTCTCATTTCTTGATTTTCCAAATCAAAATTGTACAGTTTTGTCCTTTCTTTTAGAATACACAGTCTAAATCTCGAACTGTGCCTGATGGGGACCAAACTCAAAGTTTTCTTGACTAGTTTCCAGAGAGCTCTATTATCAGTCAGTATCTGAAAGGGACAAGTGATTAACTTTTGTGCATCTAAATAATGATGCTGATATCCATCATAATGGAGAGAGAAAAGCCAGGGGTGAAATACCTTTCCTGTGTTAATTTTTCACCTTTGTTTTCCAGTAAAAGCTTCAGGGTGACAAACATCCTATGGAATAATTAAAGTTAAGATATAAACCAAGAAGGTAAAAAAAAACAAAAACAACACGGTAATTGCTGAGAATTCAAACTGAGAGAATTAGTCACAATGACAAAGAATCTTTATCCCCCTGTCCCCTGGCCAGCTCCAGGTGGAATACTCACCTCATCTGTATTCCCTAGGGAAGTAGCAGCAGCTCCAGGGAAGATCAGCAGTGAACAGAGAGTGTGTTATTATGTGCAAATAGTTATTTCAGACAGATCACAAATGGAAGCCCAGTAGGAGAGAAAGCGGAGAACATTCTGCAGCAGGTTTACAAAGCAAAACTTAAGACGATTGGGATTTTTTAAGATAATGCTGGAGGTTCAGACACAGAATAGATACTGAAATCAACTGTGCTTTAAAGGGGGGCTTCTACTCTTCATATCAATATTTGGGGCTTTGGAGCTCCTGCACAATAGGATCATTAAACAAGATGCCCCAGGACAAACTGAGAGTAGTTATGATTTCCCAGAGTAACTGCTCAATAAATTATGCTAAAGTGAACCAGGCACACATAATGCTCAATAACTAAACACCCAAATCTGCCTGCCCCATAAATACAATGCATTTGCTAAACACAGTAAAAGCTTTGTTATGCTGATATTTGATGCACCTGAGAATGTAAGTTAGTTAAAGCCTTTTAATCAGTTAAAAGTTAATTCACAGCTCAGTAATATTTGCCAAGTTATTTTTACCAGTATTGTCTATTTCTTTTCATTGTCACATTGCCCATGATACTTCATGAATGGAGAAAAATAAAGTACAAAAATGGTTAAGAAATTTAAACCAGGACAGTCTTATCTGGTTTAGTTTATTCTAAGGATTGGCTCAGTTAATCCTCACAAATGCTAGAGGAAGGTACTATTATTATCTCCCTGTGCAGATAAGGAAACTAAGGCTCAGAGTTTCAGGTAACTGGTCCACATTCATAAGGCCAACAGGCCCAACAGTCACCAAAATGTGGGCCAATCCAAGCTATCTGGCTCACGGTCCACAGAGAGTTCATGAGGAAAGGAACGTTGGAACTAGAAAACAGGCATCCAGATTTGGAAGTCTTTATGACTCAAATGGTAAAGAATCTGCCTGCAATGACAGGTTCAGTTCCTGGGTTAGAAATATCCCCTGGAGAAGGGAATGGCTACCCACTCCAGTACGCTTGCCTGGAGAATTCCATAGACAGAGGAGCCTCGCAGGCTACAGCCCATGGGGTCGCAGAGTCAGACATGCCTGAGTGACGAAACACTTCACATTTTCACCTTCTTCCAGACACCAAACTGACCTAAGGAGGTACTCCAAGTTTTCCCGCCTCTCTTGCCCACTGACCTGCCTCTCCTGATCTAGGATAAGAACAATGGCTGCTGCAGATTTCATCTGGATTCACATGATCTCAGAGGAAGATATCGGGGACTTTACAGTAATCCAACCGTTCTGCTCCCAAACAGATTGAGTCTTCTGATAGGATTTTAACCAGAAGTTTTGTTTGTTTGCTTGTTTTCCATGCAGAGGACTGGCTTTTTAGTAATGATCAATAATGGTCTAAATGGACACCTGTATTTTTATTGTGTAAAATAGATTCAGGAAACCCCACAATGCCTCCAGACTTAAAATGATCCCTATACTGTGTGATGCTGTCCCTATTGTAAAAGTCACGGAACAAAATTTATCTTACTGCAGGACTGCATAATTCCAGAAATAAATCTTTTAATAATATACATTTTGGGATGTAGGACTAATTTTAAAATAGGTATCAACCAGGACTGCCTCTTTTCTGCATTGCTCCAGATACCTGAAATATATACATCAAAACCATCTGTACACAGAAATGGGGCCACTGCTAGAGGCAGTAATCTTCTTAGAGTTACAAAAATTGTAGCTGTCTGTCAAACAGTCTGTCTGGTTCTTATTGAAGACAGCCCAATAGAAAAAGAAAAAATGCATGTATGCATCTTTATAAAATAATCAAGACAGGCTAAGGTTAACAGCTACCGTTGGAAAGTAGCAAAGGAAAAAATCATTCAGAAAGTAGAATAGGAAAGTATGACAACATCATAAAGCAACTATATGCCAATAAAAAGTAATTAAAAAAAAGAGAAACGTATGATTGGTGTATGCCTGCCACATTCTTCACTCTATTTGAACTGCTATGTGCTAATTTAACAGTATGGTAACCATAAACCTACACAGCAACTGCAGTGATTAGGTAGCTTACCAAATCCTGAAGCACCTGCACTTCTGCATGGAAAGCCCACTGGCAAAGATAAATACTTCTAATTTTTAAAATAAGGTTTGGCTCCCTTTAAAATAAGTTAGGCAGATAACTTACTCCTTCTGCCCTAAGCTTTCTGACTTTTGAGGTTTTCCTCCCCAGTTTTATTGAGGTGTAGTTGCCAAATAAAAATTGTCCAGCTTAAGATGTACAAGATGATGTTATCCCAAGTCTTACATCTTAAGAAGCACGAGGATGGACAACATGATATATTTATTCTCTTCAAACTGTAATATTCATTAACTAGGTCAAAAATAGTATCTCCAAATTTCTATGTAAATAAAATATGGGCAAGTCTAGTCATGTTAAAGAGAAAAAGAAAAGCTCACTATAATTTAATAATGGTAAATTATTAGGAAGCAAAGTATATCTTGCAAGATGATTACTGATCCTCCTTGTTAGTTTCTATGAAAACAGATTTTTATTGGTTTGCTTAAAATAGGCACATGAACCCTCTCAAGTGGCACAGACCTTTCCGTGGTGCTGCTGCAGAGAGAGATGGTGGTACACTTTTGATTTTCATAAATCAACAGACATTTCTGTTTTTATATATCCAGAATGTATTTGTTCTTTAAAACCTTCTTTTAAATCAGAGAAAGGAAGGTGTTCTTTAGAATGTATGTCAGTGAAAGTTTCTAAATAGATAATAAAGGAACAGGTTTTAGGAATATAGAGAAAATAAATTCTGGAAATTTAGATCTGCTACCATCAAGAGTTAACTCTAAATCTTTGTCAAAGTTCAAAATAACGACTCCAATTCCAAGGGTTTGTTTTTCTCCCTTACAAAAAGAAACTGTAATATTTTTCTTGATTATTTGAACAAACTGCCCAATAGCACCACCACAATGAATTCAACCACCCATGAGTGCTTTCACTAGGTGCTATGATATGGCATAACATTACATACTTTCCCAGGGTATACTTTTGGTAGTTAATGAAACTAAAACAGATTGCTTTAGTGTTGCTATGGGAACAATTATCAGATGGAAAGCGGATGGCAGCTATCTGCTGCCATAGGGGAAAGTATTCATTAGCTCTAGAAGAGCTGCATTCCAAAGAATTATTTAAATATAGACATTAGGGGAAAATGCTCAATGGACAATTGGGTTACCCAGTTCTAAAATCTCTTTTAACACATAAAGGTGAGAGATATGGGGATCCTGCGATACTTGGTAAAGAAATCTGAACAGATTCAACTACAGTGGCAAATTTCTGAAGAAACTAGGAAAAGGAACAGATGGAGTTGAGATGTAAGAGAAAACTCATTTGCTCCCAAAAGAACAGGGAAGCTGGTGTCTCACCAGTACACCATAATAGGAGATGCTCTGAAGCAGGCAAGCTGGTTTTTTTTTCTCATAGGCACAAGTCTGTACCCGACTTGGCTGTACATGCATTCTGCAGGAAGAGTCTACCTTTACAGTCCAAATTTCTTTAAAAAGAAAAAGTGAAATATATCAGTGAGCTCAACAATGAAAGTCTATTCCTTTAACACTGAAGAAAATACATAAATGGGAAGTCTAAGAATCTGGTATTTGCAAAGCAGACACAATGGCATATGAGAATGGCTGTCACCATAGGGAACATGGGAAAACAGTCTGAGAAAAATACATCAAAGGAGTTTCAGAAGTTTCCCTATTAGGCAGGGTAAGTTCTTTCCCATACCTCTACTCAAGAAATAAGGAAAACTTAGAAGTCCACGGATATTGACAAGCATTTCAAAAATTAATTTTAATTACAAATGTCAGTTAGGGATTACCATGTTTTTACACACAAAGTGGGAAATAATGTTGGAACAAGTGATACAGAACTGATGAGAAATGGACTCCAAGTTAACTACCTACCAGGGAGAAAACAACACAAAACAAAAAAACTGGACGCTAGATGGTTTCTCTGCTTTCTATATATTGAAACTAGAGGAAGCTGATAAACTTATGAACTTCTCAGGGCCTGACCATTAAGGTCCTGCTATTTGCTCAGTCATCAGCCATGTGGCCTTGAGCAAACCATTTAGTCTCAATTTTCTTGCTGACAAAGTGAAGAGACTGAAGTTCAGTACTTCTGAGACTGTATGTAGCCTGTGAAAGAAGCACTGGGTGCAGGTCTGTGTGGGTTCTGATATCCCAGGGATTTCAGGTCCACACACAAGGTGCCCAAGGATTCTGCACTCTACTGGACTCTGGGTAGTTCTGAAGCAAGTGATCTTTGAAACTCGCTTTTATTCATTCAACAAAAATTATCTGAATGGAAACTATAGGTCAGGCATGGTGGAGAACACTAGAGCTACAACAAGTGACTAAAATCAACAAGATCCTTGTCTTTGTCAAACATCCAGTGTTAGGGATCTAGCTCCCCAACATAATGCTTTCATAAATAAACAGGTTGCTTCAAGCTAAGAAAGAAAGAAAGATAAATGGGACTTCCTCCCATAACCCTCAAAAATTAATTTCTTAGTTGATCCACTCAAATGAGCAGCATTCCAAAGCATAGATGCATGCTCACAATTATACACATACAGTTCACACATCACATATACAGTTCACAGTATCTTGTTCCTGGGATTAAAATTTCTCGGTAGCAAATCTGATTCATCTCTTCCCTTTAAGAATTTCCACTTAGCTTTCACTTCTTCCTTTAAAATGAACATGCGCTTGACAAAATTTTAATGTCAGTACTCATTACTAATCCCTTCTGTGTGTGTGCTAAGTCACTTCAGTCATGTCCAGCGCTTTGTGACCCCATTAACTATAGCCCGTGAGGCTCCTCCATCCATGGGATTCTCCAGGCAAGAATGCTGGAGTGGGTTGCCATTCCTTTCTCCAGGGCATCTTCTCGAACCAGGGATCAAACTCAGGTCTCCTGCATTGCAGGTAGATTCTTTACCAGCTGAGCCACGAGGGAAGACAATTCCTTCTGTACTCTCCCATACGTGATAGGACTGGAAACTTAAGAACTATATTTCCCAGATTTCTGTGATGTTAGGGTTCTGGATAAACTTAGGTTTTGATGATGAGATGTACTCATGTGATAGTCAAAAATGAAGGAATATAGAAGATAACCTTACCCCAGCATCTGACAGGGTTGCTGTCTATGGGTTTTGGTTAATAGCTTATAGACTGGCAACTCCCCATTCACTAGTTTAGGAGCAATTATAACTTTGTCAGGATTTTCTTTCATTTTTGGACGGCAGCAGTAGTTTCGTGGATACTTGTTCATAGTTTGCAGTGCAACGAACAATGACAATTAAAAAAAAAAAAAACCAAGCAAAGAACTCGGATATTCTTTTTCCAACCATTTTTGTAGGTACTTAATTCACTGTTTTTAATTGTTTCAGTTTGAAAAACCTAGTATTTCCATTTCCTGTCTTGAACCCTTTCTCCCAAGAAAAGTCAGTGATTTAGGTCTGTCAAATTTCAAGATGTTTATTTGTTCATGAGTCAAGTCAGGAATTTTCAAAGAGATCCCACACAAAGATGATGTACTATAAGTTTCAGTTCAGTTCAGCCGCTCAGTCGTGTCCGACTTTTTGCAACCCCATGAATCGCAGCACGCCAGGCCTCCCTGTTCATCACCATCTCCCGGAGTTCACTCAGATTCACGTCCATTGAGTCAGTGATGCCATCCAGCCATCTCATCCTCTGTCGCCCCCTTCTCCTCCTGCCCCCAATCCCTCCCAGCATCAAAATCTTTTCCAATAAGTCATCTCTTTGCATGAGGTGGCCAAAGTACTGGAGTTTCAGCTTCAGCATCATTCCTTCCAAAGAACACCCAGGGCTGATCTCCTTCAGAATGGACCGGTTGGATCTCCTTGCAGTCCAAGGGACTCTCAAGAGTCTTCTCCAACACCACAGTTCAAAAGCATCAATTCTTCGGCACTCAGCCTTCTTCACAGTCCACCTCTCACACCCATACATGACTACTGGAAAAACGATAGGTGGTCTCAAAATTATATGGTAGAGGCTTTAACGAGGGCAGGTCTCTACTCTCTTGTCCTTTTATTCCACCCTTTCTCCAAGGCTCACAGGGCCTTCTGAATGGGGCATGGTCACTCTCATTCGCCTTCCTTCTCTCTTGTTACTCCCTCACACTTGTGACAAGCCTGGATTGAGTTATAGAAGCACAGCTCTAGGGGTGGGAATATACATTTTCTTCCACATTCTCTTCCATTTTTGTCTCTGAATGGCTTTGTCACAGTGTAGAGGTTCTGGTTGAATTTGGAGTGGAAATAGGTCAAGAAGCTCTTACATTGTTTTTGGCCCATTTCAAGGGACCAGAAAAGACTTCCATGTGGCTCAGCCTAGCTCTTCAAGCACTACCCTGAGGTTCAGGGCCAAAGGCTCAGCTGGCAGCTACTGATCATAAATGGACAGACTTCTCTCATGATCTCAGGTGAGAGCTGGTAGATGACAGAAGATTGGTATTTACAGTTCCACATCCAGGCCAGCATTCTCTCTGCCACTGAAACTCACTTTCAGAAAATATTGATAAAAATGCTATTTGTTTATATGTAGAACATTAAAAAATTTAAACCAGGGTTAATGCATACTGAAGTTTCCATTTTACCAAAACAAATTAAATAAAAGCAAAGTAACTCAGGATTTCTTTAGGGTAGCAAGTTCTAAGGATAGTACTAGGAGAATCAGTGCTCATATACACTAGCCTCCAGTTTGCTCACTCTTTGGAAGCCACGCTTGCCTCCATGCTGCTCCATGGGCACTCAGGCTCGGTACTGTCTTAGAGCCGTGCTCTAGCTGTTCACTGGAGGAAGAGCCTCTTTCCATGGATCTCCTGGATGACCTCCTCTCTGATTTCAAATCTGCTCAAATCCTAATTTCTCCCACTAAACTAAGATCATGGCGTCTGGTCCCATCACTTCATGGGAAACAGATGGAGAAACAGTGGAAACAGTGTCAGACTTTATTTTTGGGGGCTCCAAAATCACTGCAGATGGTGACCGAAGCCATGAAATTAAGATGCTTACTCCTTAGAAGAAAAGCTATGACCAACCTAGATAGCATATTCAAAAGCAGAGATGCTACTTTGCCAACAAAGGTCCGTCTAGTCAAAGCTATGGTTTTTACAGTGGTCACGTATGGATGTGAGAGCTGGACTGTGAAGAAAGCTGAGCACCGAAGAATTGATGCTTTTGAACTGTGGTGTTGGAGAAGACTCTTGAGAGTCCCTTGGACTGCAAGGAGATCCAACCAGTCCATCCTAAAGGAGATCAGCCCTGGGTGTTCATTGGAAGGACTGATGTTGAAGCTGCAACTCCAATACTTTGGCCACCTGATGCAAAAAGTTGACTTATTGGAGAAGGCTCTGATGCTGGGAGGGATTGGGGGCAGGAGGAGAAGGGGATGACAGAGGATGAGATGGCTGGATGGCATCACCAACTCGATGGGCATGAGTTTGAGTGCACTCTAGGAGTTGGTGATGGACAGGGAGGCCGGCGTGCTGCGATTCACGGGGTCGCAAAGAGTCGGACACGACTGAGCGACTGAACTGAAGAAGACAGGAACTTTATATGGTTTACTGTCACACCCCCTTTTCTCATTCCATATTACTCTCTGCACCAGGATGAAGTCCTTCTCCCAAACATTTCAGGTTTTGGATTCAACCACGTGAAATAATGTCATTTGAAATAATGTCAGTACAGAATAAATAATTAACCCTATTAAAACAGTAAAATATTTGTTGTGTCACTCTTGGCCATATCATCCTTCAGACGGCAGCAGAGACATGAACCCAGGATCAACCCTGTGATGTCCTCCATGCGATGCCTGACTGTTCTACCCAGTCAGGTTTAATTCTTAACTTTATAAAATTTGATGTTAAACCCTTTTCTCCTATTGCTTTGTCCCCGAATAAGAGGAAAAATCCTTAAATGCCTGAAATTGGTTTCCCAACACGACTCAGCACATTTTCATCAGTCTCAATGAGAAATTCAGTTGCAATACAGACATTCCATGTTTATTTCAGCCAATTTCTTTTGCTCCCTAAGGATATTTTTTCCCTGACTCTATTCTTTGTCCAGGAAAGAGCAAAAAAAAAAAAAAAAGGAAAAAGGAAAAAGAAAAGACAAAAAGGAGATTTTCAAAATTCAGCTTCTCACTGCCTAAGTCATATTTGCAAGTGCTACATTTTATATTTCCTTAGGCTCATTAATACGTTTGAGTGACTGCTACACTGTCTCGAAGCCAGACTGCTCACTTAACTTATTTATCCTGTACTATTGACATTAATAAGAGCTAGATTATTAGAGAACAATAAGACAACTTTAGAAACTGAAATAATAACCCATGGACAGTCTCACTTTTTCCTGCCTCTCCTTGTTAATTATGCCTGCAACTGAACATTTTAACCTGAATTCAGGAGAAAATTAAGTGAAAAATTATTTGCCTGAAGTCAAACTCGAGACTTCCATGCTTTCAACTCAATATGTTATTTAGAGTATCATTAACTGGAGGAAGTGGGACAAAACTAAAGCACATTTATGTAGGAGAGATCATTTGTTAGGCTCTGTGGATGGTTATTATTTTAATAGCCTGAGGAGCTACGGTCTCTACTGGGTAACAGAGATGATGATTCTTGCCAGCACAGCAGGGCCTCTTGGTTAAAGTAACTCAAGAGCAAACTGCTTTCAGATTCTCAGGGACAAGGAAGTCACTGGGGGTGAATGCCAGTCATACGGTTACCAGTCGATTTTGTTCAGCTGGGTAGCTCTAGTATAAAGCATCAAAAAGGAGCTTAGTGAATATGCAAATCATCACTGACTGACCGAGTATTTAGACACTGGGAACAGAGTCATGGAAAATAATAAATATTCTTACTTTCCTTCAGGTTACATTTTAGGGAGAAAGAAACATAATAAACAAAACACCTACCAAGAGTCCCGGGCTTCCCTGATGGCTCAGCAAGTAAAGAATCTGCCTGTAATGCAGGAGACATAGGAGAGGCAGGTTCAGTTTCCTGGATCTGAAAGATCCTCTGGAGGAGGAAATAGCAATCTCCTTGGAGAACGCAATGGCACCCCACTCCAGTACTCTTGCTTGGAAAATCCCATGGATGGAGGAGCCTGGTAGGCTGCAGTCCATGGGGTCGCTAGAGTCGGACACGACTGAGTGACTTGACTTTCACGTTTCACTTTCATGCATTGGAGAAGGAATGGCAACCTACTCCAGTGTTCTTGCCTGGAGAATCCCAGGGATGGGGAAGCCTGGAGGGTTGCGGGTCTCTGGGGTTGCAGAGTTGGACACGACTGAAGTGACTTAGCAGCTTAGCAGCCAGTATTCTTGCCTGGAGAATTCCATGGACAAAGGAGCCTGGAGGGCTATAGTCCAAAGGGTCACAAAGAAGTGGACACGACTGAGCGACTAAGCACACGTGCACAGAGTATTATTGGATGGCAAATGCAACGGAGGAAAATAAGATTGAAGTGCAGGACAGCAGCCACCTGGAGGCGGTGAGTGGGTGTGGGGGGAAGATAGGTGCCACGGTCTACAGAATGGTCAGGGAAGGCCTCACTGAGGAGGTGGCTTCTGAGCAGAGACATGAAGAAGGTGAGGACTGAATGGATACATGGCTGCTGCTGCTGAGTCGCTTCAGTCGTGTCCGACTCTGCGCGACCCCATGGACGGCAGCCCACCAGGCTCCTCCGTCCCTGGGATTCTCCAGGCAAGAACACTGGAGTGGGCTGCCATTGCCTTCTCCAAATGGATGCATGGACTAAGTATTCTTTAGCAAAGACAGAGCTCATATGAGGCGAGCATGGCTGAGGTGAATGAATGAGGGGCAGGGGTGCTGAAGATGTAATTAAAGAGAAATATGAGCAACAAGAGCTTCCCAGGTGGTGCCAGAGGTAAAGAATCCACCTGTTGAGGCAGGACACACAAGAGACAGGTTTGGACACTGGGTCAGGAAGATCCCCTGAAGTAGGAAATGGCAACCTGTTCCAGTATTCCTGTCTGGAAAATTCCATGGACAGAGGAGCCTGGTGGCCTATAGTTCATGGGATCACAAACAATCAGACACAACTGAGTGTGCATGCACACACTGGGCAGAAGGGAAGAGAGGTCAGAATCCATAAATCCTGAAAGACGAAGGCGAGCACCCAGGCTCTTAACTTCCACAATGGAGAGGGACTGAGCAGGAGAGAAGTCGAGTCCCACTAACATTTCATCAGGAAAACATGGGCAGATGGGTTGAGAATGTGAAGCTAGGGAGAAGCTGGGAACCCTTAGACACTGGCCACTGCAACGATCCAGCCCAGGGTCAGTGCAGAGCGAGAGAGGAGATAGGTCATGATCAAATTCTGGGTGTGTTTAAAGACAGAGCCATAAGAATCAGATTCTATACCAGATGTGAAAAGAGATGTTAAGAATACAGCTGTTGTGTACTAAGTAAAAGGACAGTTGGAAGAGCAAGCTTATAAAAGAAGCAGGCTTATAAAGGGGTGTGGTTTGGGACATTTGAGATGTCTCTTACACAGGTAAATAGAGATAAACAAGCAGTTAGAAGCATGAGGCTAGACTTAGAGAAAAACACTGGATTGGAAACACAGATATTTAGGAAGCAAGAGACTGAGGATGGTTTTGAAAGCAAGAAAACTGACAGGCTGACCAAAGGAAAGACATGCAGACAGAGTAGAGAAGCAATCTAAGGGCTAAACTTTGGGATACTCTAAGAGGGGACAGAACCATGAAGGAGATTAAGAAAATCTAGTGACAAATTAAGGGACAAACAGGAGCGCTTTTCCCTAGTTTCTTGAAACAAGCGAAGAATGTATTGGAAGAAAGAGGGAGTGTCAACTTGCCAAGCAGTCCAATACAGGAAGGACTAAAAAATTGGCCCATGGCAAAAAAAAAAAAGAGTTAAAGTACTATAAAACAGAATCTTATCTACTAAAAACACAGATACCATTCTTTGGAAACTGTTTTTAGGAGCTGCATCATCCTATGCAGACAGAGTAAAATCTCAAAATATTCTATTAGACATTTAAACTTCCAGGTGTTTTGTATTCATTACATCTGCTTATACAGATATAATGATCCATCTGCCAAAGCCACCATCTCAGCCTGATAGAGCAGTGGTCAACTCTAGGGAGCTAATTCTTGATAATTCTATCTTCTCCTTTACACTTATTTGCTGGGCGATCAATAATATGCATTAAATGAAACAAATGATAAAGCTATTTCATAGACTTTAATAACTATTGCAAACAGGAAATTGAGATACTCACTTTTCCACAAGGGCAATTCATTACAATAAGGCACTACAGATAAGCAGCTAAGCAATTACATCTAAAGACAAGAGTCAACCACCAGGCTTGCCTGGCTCACCGAAGATCAAACTGAGTGCCCAGTGTGATCATAGTGTGTAAGCAACTTAAGAAATGGAATATTCGACCTAAATCCTAACAAAGCTGCTGCTGCTGGGAGCAATTCATCACTTGGACCTTCTACATGTATGTGGCACAGTGCCAAGTAAAGACGGTCAGTAAGCAGTAGAGACAAGAAAGAATGGTGTGCACACTCAGGGTAGCTGCAAAGGACCATGAAGGTTGTACCTTGTACAGTGCAGAGAATGCTGTACACCTAGACTGCCATGTCATGACACCAGGAGTGCAAAACTGCCAGCCACAGGTGGCAGCACGGGGGAGCATCTACCAGTCTCTGACTTTTACCCTAAAGTTAAAAGGCAATCACTGTAATGGCACCTATATGCTTAATGTCTGTAGAGATAGCTATAAACTGAAAACAGGCCTACAAAGATGTGTCATGCAAGACAAGACAGTTACTAAATGCCTACGGATGGGTTTGACAAATTTTACCTTACTATATGTGAACGTAATATGTTTGCAGCATTGGATGATAAACTGCTAGACGGCAGGGATTGCTCAAGCAAATGCTAACGACCAGAAGGAGTAAACACCTTCTTAACATTGCCTCTAGTATGTGATGGATGACTTTGCAACCTTAAAGCAATCCATGACAAGCACCTTTAAGCAATGCTGATTCAAAATCATTTAAAAGCTCTCTTTTCAAGATATGCTGGTGACTTTTTTATCCTCTTAAGTTTGGCGAATCAGTGTTGACTCTGCAAAGACTGCTCAGTTTACAGTGAGTGCCACACAGCAGCATATTTTGAGTAGAGGTACTGAACTACACCAAAGCCTTTGACTGTGGATCACAATAAATTGTGGAAAATTCTGAAAGAGATGGTAATACCTGATCACCTGACCTGCCTCCTAAGAAATCTGTATGCAGGTCAAGAAGCAACAGTTGGAACTGGACATGGAACTACAGACTGGTTCCAAATTGGGAAAGGAGTACCTCAAGGCTGTATATTGTCACCCTGCTTATTTAACTTATATGCAGAGTACATCGTGGGAAATGCAGGGCTGGATGAAGCACAAGCTGGAATCAAGATTGTCAGGAGAAATATCAATAACCTCAGACATGTAGATGACACCTCCCTTATGGTAGAAAGCAAAGAAGAACTAAAGAGCCTCTTGATGAAAGTGAAAGCAGAGAGTGAAAAAGTTGGCTTAAAACTCAACATTCAGAAAACGCAGATCATGGCATCTGGTCCCATCACTTCATGGCAAATAGATGGGGAAACAGTGGAAATAGTGTCAGACTTTATTTTTCTGGGCTCCAAAATCACTGCAGATGGTGACTGCAGCCATGAAATTAAAAGACGCTTGCTCCTTGGAGGAAAAGCTATGACCAACCTAGACAGCATATTTAAAAGTGGACACATTACCAACAAAGGTCCATCTAGTCAAAGCTATGGTTTTTCCAGTGGTCATATATGGATGTGAGAGTTAGACTACAAAGAAAGCTGAGCGCCGAATAATTTTGAACTGTGGTGTTGGAGAAGACTCTTGAGAGTCCCTTGGACTGCAAGGAGATACAGCCAATCCATTCTAAAGGAAATCAATCCTGAATATTCATTGGAAGGACTGATGCTGAAGCTGAAACGCCAATACTCTGGCCACCTGATGTGAAGAACCGACTCATTGTAAAAGACCCTGATGCTGGGAAAGATTAAAGAGGAGAGGAGAAGGAGACGATAGAGGATGAGATGGCTGGATGGCATCACTGACGCGATGGACATGAGTTTGAGTAGGCCCCGAGAGTTGGTGATGGACAGGGAGGCCTAACATGCTGCAGTCCATGGGTTCCCAAAGAGCTGGGACACTACTAAGCCACTGAACTGAGCTGCACTCAACTATCAGGCAAGGCCAAGCTGTTTGGCTCATTGCCCCTATTTCAATAATTTTGCAAGGAAAATCTCCTATTTATTTTCTAGCAGTTTCTGCTCTGCATTATCCTCATCACAATTAAGAACCATAATACATGACACAATAGTGACTTTGTCCCACAGACAGTAATTTCTTTGGAATTGGGAGACTGTGTTCACCTATGGCTGATTCATGTCAATGTATGGCAAAACAAATACAGTATTGTAATTAAAAAAATAAATAAATTTAATTAAAAAATAATAAAATAAAATAAAATTTCTGGAATATCTACTGAAATCACAAAAGAATAGTGGCATTAAAAATATATATCACTCAGAATTTCAGTTATTTAAAGTCTCAAGACATGATTTTCCCCACAATTACATAATTATCCTGTCTCTTACTGAAAATCACAGAAATCAAAAGCCAGAAGGCGCTGCAAAGCACCTGGGCTGTTTGACTTGAATCCCTGATTCTCAAGAAGGTAATTAATTCCTCATAATAATTCTCAAGTCATAGTTAACCATACAACCAACACAAACATCAGTCAGATTTAACATACAAAAGCAATAAACATTTTATATGTTAGCTCAAGTGATTAAATATTAATAAAACTTAACTAGCTGACAAGGAGCGAAGAGCTGGGAAAAAGGACAAGGGCGTGAGGGGGAAAGGTGGTGAAAAGATGAGACTTTGACATCTGCACTGTCCACCAAGCTCCAATCAACTTCACACTTAGTACATATACTCTATGTCTCTGTACCTTTCCTAGATAGACCTACATTGGGATTTTACTCAGACACCTAATAGGATAATCAATATGCTTCATCTACCATCCCTCGAAAATTCCTGCAGGTTATAATTCATCCATCTTATCACTTCCAAAAGGTCTGAAGGCTTTCAAAATTCACTCAATTTACTTAACTCATGTTTACTGAGCACCTAATATATACCAATACTCCAGTGAAAAGCGTTGTTCTCTAAGCGCTCATGTTCTATGCTAGTAAAACTCATTTTGGTCAATTAATAAATCATTTTGGAATTCTGAAAGAATTATCTAAACTCTACAGAAATTCTTAGATATGCATTTGTTTGCTTACTGATTGCATTTTTCCAAGAACGTGTTAATAGTCACTCAGGGGCAGATTACACAAAGTAAGGTCCTGGGATAATTGTCAATGGTTGACATTCCTGCTCTGCCATGTGTGTAGCCTCTCTGTGTGTCATTGTTAAAGTCATCAGTTTTTACCTTGGGGTATAAATTAGGGTCATTGATGATTCCCTAACTTACTGAACCCACACTTACTGAAAAAGAATCTTCTACAATGGAGCCTGGAAACATGAACTCTTTAAAGCCCTATAGTCGGTCCTGAGGCATACTCCAGTTTAAGAAAACTCCTTTTAATAAACCCTTAGAAGAAGATAAATAGCATAGGTGAAGGCTATGGATAAAAGAAAATTTCCTAAAACATTATATTACATAATAGTAGCATGAAAGTTAAAGTATTAGTTGCTCAGTCACATCTGACTCTTTGCAATCTCATGACCCCACACCTCCAGGTTCCTCTGTCCATGGAATTTGCCCAGAAAGAATACCAGAGTGGGTAGCCATTCCCTTCTTCAGGGGATCTTCCCAACCCAGGGATCAAACCTAGACCTCCCATAATGCAGGCTGATTCTTTACCATCTGAGCCACCAGGGAAGCCCGTGAGAGTAGCATCCTAACAGTTAAATCTTCTCCTGTACTCATGGCATTTCTGGCAGTGTTATAAACTGTTTTCTGATATTCTTTCACTCCACTATTACAATAACCAGTATTCTTGTTTTGCAAAACTACATGAGGCTGAGAACCTTGCATCAAGTCCCAAAGCTCAGTAAGCGGCAGAGTTCAGTTCCAACCCCTGACATGATGATGCTGAAGTCCCTGTGCTCTGTTGCCACTCTGCAGAGGAATTTATCCTAATCATTCATTAATTTTCTAATTTACTTGGAAAATAGGTACAGATATAAGAGAGACAGGTGTGTGTCTATTTTCTTCTGTAATATGTATTATAAATATAAACAATGTATAATTTATTTAATAAGCCATCTCTGCTAGGAGGTAAGAATCACGTGAAAATAAACAGATCTCTAGTATACGCTGGCACCCCTATATTTAGCCTGATGCATGGAAGCATTTAATAAATATTTGTTGGTTGACTAAATGAACAAATGACAAGTTTGCAGACTGCAGACATGCATTTTCTACCAGAGGAGTCATACTTGTAAACAGACTTAGCCCATATGGTTAATGCTCTATCAGACTGCTCATAGAGATCAGTGGGAGACATAAGAAAGAAACTAAAACCTATCAAATCCAGACATTTCTTGATTCTCACAAGAAGCCAGTGGCATAGGCAGTAGAGGTATCATTAACCGTATTTTTGTAGGCAACTCAATATGAGTGTGCCTAGCAATTCACGCCACTGACCCAAAACCTGGACTGTGGAATCAGAGACCTGTTCTCAAATCTCTTTTCTGACATTTCTATCTTGGGCTTTAAGCAAGCTGCTTAGGATCTTTTGAGTTTCAGTCATCTCATCTATAAAGAGAGGTATATACTGATCTTGCTTTTTATTCATGGATATATCCCAAGCACTTAGAATAGTGCTTGGCATCCCATTGGCACTAAATTTATTACTGAATTGCAGTGCTGTTAAAGGCTTTAAATATGAAAACATGTATACAAGCACCTAGCATTGTAACTGAGATGGACTGTTAGTCAGTGTTCCCTTGTGACTAAATGTCTCTAAAATGTTATTCCCACTTCCCCTTCCCTTGAAAATCTTGAATGGGACTCTCTGACCCCTTCCCTATTTCAGATTTCCTCTGAGCCATGTAGCTCCTTCTACAGTGAGTCTTAGTAGGTATAGACTTGCACGTTCCCATGAAATTACCTGGTTCACTAATGCAAAAGGGAGGCAGATTTAATTTTAAATCAGGACAGGCTCTAACTTACACCAGGAATTCATTTGCTTTCTCATTCCCATAAGACATATTAAACATAAATCTCTAAATTTTCCTTCTTTCTAAAAACCATGGCATCACTTTAACACATTCTATGAAGATCTTATTTTTAAAAAGTTTACAAAATTGCAGCACTGCTTTCTTACCACTATTCAGACTAATAAATATCAACTCACTACATAGCTACACATGAGACTTCCTTGCACTGAGATAGTTACTTGGACATTTAAATTCAGCATCCCCAGATCTGTGGGATACACACTGAGCCTCATACGCCTGCGTCCTCCTCAGACTCCTCTATGCCACCATCTTTACCTCTTAATGTAGGAGCAGAGCCGCAGGACCAGGGCAACAACACGGCTAAGAGGTTGAAGACAGATTCTGGGCACTGACAATTGTTTTTAAGAATCAATAGAACAAAGCTCCTGTTTGGCTAGTTGTTTTATGGGTGTGTACGTATGTGGCTTTTTTTGGGGGACTAAGGAGTTACATGAAAATGTCCTTTAAGCCTAGCGACACTGCTATGAGTAGTAATATTTAGATTCGTGGTGGGCAGAGTGTTTATTTAGCCTGTGGTAGGAGGAGAAGCTAGTGCTTGGATGTACTACAAGATTTTGCAAACCTGAGGGAAAAAAATCCAAACTTTAGTGGGCCTATTTTTTGCAACAGTAAAATAAAACTCTAGGTGATTTCCACACTCATATCCAGCTTTAGTGATCTGCATTTTTATTAACAGCTCAATATCAGTGTTGTTATATTTAAACCACAGGCTTATTCTTCTGCACCAGGAAAGGCAGTGATGTCAGGATTTATACAGATAGAGACACAGATATAAATAAATGATGAAAATCTTCTGTGAGCATAAGTTTTAAATAACAGTTTGGCAAGGAGATTTTTTTCCCCCACTTTAAAGTTAATTTTAATTTTCAATCAAAATAATTTCTGATTTAACAGAACTAGCTAACTGGATATAATAATATTAACAATGACCATATCAATGCTAATAATAGATAGCACTCATTGATGTAATAGTGTTACCAAAACCCACTGAGGTACATGCCATTATTACTATCACACCTGCTTCACAGAAAGGAAAATCTTAACCATAAGATAAGAAGCAGTGCAGTTAAGCAACAGAATAGGAAGACCCAGAATTTGAATCTTGATCAATCTAACCATATAATTCCAGCTGTGAAACACACGATTTTTCCAAATGATTACAGATAACCATAGGAATAATTTCCTGGGACAAAAGTGGAATGGACTATGGAAATCATGCTCACAGCTGATATCTTCTCCCAGCTCAGCCATTAACTAGCTGAATATCCTCGTAATGAAACTAACCTCTGTTGCGTCTCAGTTTCTTCAGAGGTAGAAGGGGAAGTTCAGCCAGATGTTTCCCACTCTTTCTGTACAGTCTTTGATCATGAGGAAGGAAAGCATCACAAATATAAAACAGAGAAACAGCCAGTCTCTGTTTTATGTTTGGAGTTAGGCATAATAATGAAGTTTTACATAACATTACATTAAAAGACCTTGGTTGTGAACAAATAGTTTGGAAATCACTGAATTCAGTGAGCTCTCGGGTTTTAAGCGCTGGATATTCTACAGCTCTACTAAGTAAAGACTGTCTCCTTCAGCATGACTTGTTGAATATTACCTCTTTTAAAACATGGACCCAGAAGATTTCTTTTCAAGGAAGCAAAAACCACCAAACTGCTTGGTGGGTAACTTTTCCATTAAGATATCACGAAATTGGAGCTGGGAAAAAAAAATCATGAAATGGTCAAGTCTTTGGATGTGATGTATTTTGTTAAAAGATACTTAATAAATCCTTTGCATTTATGTATTCTTGTGGTCTGGTTTAAATCTTTTCTAAAACATTTTCTTAAAGTATGACATTTCTTCTCAACAACATGTGAAGGCCCTAAGTATTGTGAGAATGAGTTCTAAGATTAGAGAAATATAAAATGTCTGTGTGCAGCCCTAAATATGAGATTATGCATAATTTGAAGTATTTAAGGGAAATCGGTAGGCATCAGTTTCTATGTACATCCTGATCCAAAATAACATAAAAGGATATGCACCCTAAGTCAGAGGAAGATGAGAGCCTCATTTGGCCAAGAATTACAGTGACGGGGTAGCGAAGGATGCTGACAGCAGTACTAGAGCAGCCAGCAGTCACGTAACGTGTGCCATGCGCCAGATGGTGCTTGAAGAGCCTACAGACACCAATCCACTTAATCCCCACAACAATTCTGTGAGAGACACACGGAACCACAGAGAGCGTAAGTAACTTGAAGAGTCACAGAGCTAGAGGGTGACAGAGCTGGGATTTGAATCAGACACCATGTCACTGGGAAGGGGAGTGCTTTGTGAAACAGGGGTGGTAGGGGAAAATCAGAGGATCAGGGTCAGATTTAAAGTCCTGAAATATCCTGGGAGACAGGAAAAGATCTAGGAAATCCATAATGATGGAAGAAAAGGAGATGAGAACCCCTTGGAAGCAAATACTAAAACAGAGACTAAAAGCAAGGAAATAAAGAATTGTTAGAAGCAGCTAGAAAGACACTACCCTTGTTTCTGAAGCCACAGAAATCAACAGGGGACAGGACAAAGACACTCCTGAGAAATGAAAGGGAGCGTTCAAGATCATACCTGAAATCGGGACTCAGGAGAGGGGCCATGGCAGACTCCTGGGCAAAGCAAGCACCAGGACTAAGTGAATGAAAAACCAAAGAAATGCGGGCAGCGAGTCATTCTGGTACCAGTGCTGCCTGGCTCCTTTTATCAATGAGAAAACAGGCCTGGTCAGCTGGAGTGACTTGCTCTGAGTTTATTTGAGCCGATTAGTGAGCCCCTCACTCCCTTCACTCAGCTGCTTGAGCTGTTTTCCTCCTTAACGCTTCTTCCAGATGCAGGACTTTTTTTATGGTTCCATTTGAGTGCTCGCTAAAGAAGTATCTCAGGAGGCCAAAGGAAGCTAAAGCTGTGATATATACATATCAGAATTGTTGACAATTTTACATATGAACACACTATGAAAAGATTTGTAGACCTAGATCTGTTTTAGATGAGAAAAAAGAAACTGGTAACTCATGGTCTTTGATGTATGAAAAACCTTCTGTGTCCTTTTTTTTTCTTCACAAGATTTTTTTCGATGTGGACCATTTTTAAAGTCTTCATTGAACTTGTTACAACATTGCCTCTGTTTTCTTTTTTTTATTTGCCAAGAGGCATGTGGGATCCCAGCTCCCCAACCAGGCATCAAACCCACACCCCCAACACTTGAAGGCAAAGTCCCAACCACTGGACCGTCAGGGAAGTCCCCACACCTTCTGTTTTCAAATGGAGAAATGTGATGGCCAGGAAGAAATCTCAGCAAGGAGTGGAGCGGAATGTTGTTTGCTCTTTACGGATAAATACCATGAATAGGGTTGACTGGTATACTTGAGAAACTCAAAACATTCTATTTTATTCCATTTTCCACAGGAAACAGAAAATGGAGATCTGTGGTAGACTCCCATTAGAATTCTGTGGTCTCCATAAAACCCTACTTTCTCAAGTCTGAAGACATTTAAAGGTAATTATGGGGGAAATGAAGGAAACTTTCCCGGCAGTTAAATAGGGAGGGTCATGGAATGGACAAACATCACGCCTCGCAGGTCATTACCTCTGCCCTGCTGCCAGATATGATGTAAGAAGCAGAAGAAAGCTCCAGATCAAGGGCAAAATGAGAAGGACACTGAGGGCTTACTCTGTTTAAAGGTTAGTGGGGAAAAGCGAGTTTATGTGCACTACAGGCTAGGGAAGACTGGAAACACTCAAATCTCTTGCTAAGGGAAAAACTTGTAGTGCACCAAAAATGTACATAAATATACATTAAAATCCAAGACGGGCAACAGAAGCTAAGTTGTGAAAGTTAACACTGACTTGCTGCAGAAGTGAAAGCATCCACCTTCTCCGTTATTGTTGAGAAGAAAATAGAGGACAGAACTCGGAAGGGCAGTGGGCCATGGCGGTGGGGACCGGTGTTCTGGGGCTAACCCAGCACGAGCCAGCTGTGGGTGGCACTGCCATGCCCAAGCCCTGCCCCAAAGCAGCGCTCTCATTGTGAGGCTGATAGCCGGAAGTGGTCTCCAGTCTCTTTCACAAATAAAATCAGGTGACTGTTATAGCAGGACAACAATCACAGGGGAAAAAATTCAAATATTTTTTAAAAAGTCAAGAATTTAATAACATGGAATGATATGACCAGTGATCAGCTATATTAGAAATCATGAACCCTTAGAGGAATAATGAAAGTGTTCATTAAATCACAACTAGTACCGCACTCCAGTACTCTTGCCTGGAAAATCCCATGGACGGAGGAGCCTAGTAGGCTGCAGTCTATGGGGTCGCAAAGAGTCGGACACGACTGAACGACTTCACTTTTCACTTTCATGCATTGGAGAAGGAAATGGCAACCCACTGCAGTGTTCTTGCCTGGAGAATCCCAGGGACAGGAAAGCCTGGTGGGCTGCTGTCTATGGGGTTGCACAGAATCGGACACGACTGAAGCGACTTAGCAGCAGCAGCAGCAGCACCAGCACCAATATACAACTATTATCAAAATCTCCCCCTGCTTGGTAAGTGCATGCTAAATCGCTTCAGTCGTGTCTGACTCCTTGAGACCCTATGGACTGTAGCTTGTCAAGCTCCTTTATGGGATTCTCCAGGCAAGAATACTGGAGTGGGTTGCCATGGCCTCCTCCAGGGGATCTTCCCGACCCAGGGATTGAACCTGCATCTCTTATGTCTCCTATATTGGCAGGTGGGTTCTTACCATACTAAAAAAAAAAAAAAAAATCCAAAGATTCACTAACATCAGTATCTGCATGATAAAAAGAAAATTGTTTCTTTATTCACAACACTTCTGATGCCACATGTGTGGGTTACTTTCCCCTTACCAACCAGTGTTTCAACTCTTCAGACATCAACTGAAAGTACTGTTCAGTTCAGTTCAGTCGCTCAGTCATGTCTGACTCTTCGTGACCCCATGAATCGCAGCACACCAGGCCTCCTTGTCCATCACCAACTCCCCGGAGTTCACTCAGACTCATCCATAGAGTCGGTGATGCCATCCAGTCATCTTATCCTCTGTCGTCCCCTTCTCCTCCTGCCCCCAATCCCTCCCAGCATCAGAATCTTTTCCAATGAGTCAACTCGTCACGTGAGGTGGCCAAAGTACTGGAGTTTCAGCTTTAGCATCACTCCTTCCAAAGAAATCCCAGGGCTGATCTCCTTCAGAATGGATTGGTTGGATCTCCTTGCAGTCCAAGGGACTCTCAAGAGTCTTCTCCAACACCACAGTTCAAAAGCATCAATTCTTTAGTGCTCAGCCTTCTCCACAGTCCAATTCTCACATCCATACATGACCACTGGAAAAACCATAGCCGTGACTAGATGGACCTTTGTTGGCAAGTAATGTCTCTGCTTTTGAAGATACTATCTAGGTTGGTCATAACTTTCCTTCCAAGGAGTAAGCATCTTTTAATTTCATGGCTACAGTCACCATCTGCAGTGATTTGGGAGCCCCCCAAAAATAAAGTCTAATACTATTTCCACTGTTTCTCCATCTATTTCCCATGAAGTGATGGGACCGGATGCCATGATCTTCGTTTTCTGAATGTTGAGCTTTAAGCCAACTTTTTCACTCTCCTCTTTCACTTTCATCAAGAGGCTTTTTAGTTCCTCTTCACTTTCTGCCCTGAGGGTGGTGTCATCTGCATATCTGAGGTTATTGATATTTCTTCCGGCAATCTTGATTCCAGCTTGTGCTTCTTCCAGCCCAGTAATTTAATTCAATTCTGACACTAACTGCCCAGAGTCAGTGAAGCCCTTCAGGTACCAAATAACCTGCAAATAACAGGTTCCCAGGGTACTGACACTTTTATCAGCTTTGGTTACAAAGTCAAGGGTTCCCACAACTGCCTACCCCTGTTTCTGGTTCAAAAATTGCTGGAATGACTCAGAAAACTTAGGCAAACATTTATGTTTATTTACTGGTTTGTCATAATGGATATTCTAAGGGGTACAGATGAACAGCCAGATGAAGAACTACATATGGCTAAGTCAGGAAGGATTCTAAGCACACAAGCTTCTTTCCCTGTGGAGCTGGGGCACGTCGGCCTCCCAGCATGGAGACATGGTCACTAATCTAGAGGCTCTCCCAGCTCTGTAGTTAAGGAATTTTTATGGAGGCTTCATCACACAGACGTGATAGATTGTTAACTCAGTCTTCAGCCCCTCTCCCCCACCAGAAGATGAAGGATAAGTTTGAAAGTTCCAAACTTCTATTTATGGCTTGGTCTTTCGAGTGAACAATTCACATCCTGGAACTCTTCAGAAATCTACCAAGAGTCACCTCATGAGAACAAAGGACACTCTTATCACCCAGGGAATTCCAAGGGGTTTAGGAGTGCTATGTAAGATGCTTCTACCTGCCCCACCATTCAGGAAGTTATAAGAGTTTTAGGAACCTGGGGAAGGGACCAAAAATATATTTCTTCTTAAATTATAGTGATATATCAGGATATTTTACTTAAAATTCACAAGTCCATCCCCTTTTCATAATGCATCTTTTCCTATAGTCACAATAAAATTATTTAAAATAAAAAGCAGTCAATTCACTTATATTAGAAGACTAAAAAGAGTATACACTAAAGAAAAATGTTTAGGGTAAATTGCCCTTCTCTGGAGAAGGCAATGACACCCCACTCCAGAACTCCTGCCTGGAAAATCCCATGGATGGAAGAGCCTGGAAGGCTGCAGTCCATGGGGTCGCTGAGGGTCGGACATGACTGAGAGACTTCACCTTCACTTTTCACTTTCCTGCATTGGAGAAGGAAATGGCAACCCACTCCAGTGTTCTTGCCTGGAGAATGCCAGGGATGGCGGAGCCTGGTGGGCTGCCATCTGCGGGGTCACAGAGAGTCGGACACGACTGAAGTGACTTAGCAGCAGCAGCAGCCCTTCTCTATTAAAAAAAGAAAGAAGAAGGAAACACGTGTGGGGGAAGGGTGGGGCAGCTTCAGCTGTAACAAAAAGGGTCATGCTGTTAGTGACAGAGGTCATTCTAGTTATCGAAGAACACAAGGAAATATTTTAGTTCAGAACCGGTGGTTCTGGAATGTTCAGGAAACCATCCTATGGGAGAAATGAACTCACACAATAACAAAAATCAGGGTTATCAGTTACTTTGACACAGAGGTGTTTTTAAAGGGTGGTGGGAGAAAATACTGATAAGGTTAATGAAGTATCTCATCAAAGTATTCATTCTAAAGTCAGGTAATGGGTACTTTGAGTCAGAAACACATTTATAGAAATCAAAACTGAAAAGAGCATTGCGATCATCTAGAATAATCTTCTCCTGAATGGAAGATATTGTCAGAACTGGCACTACTCTGGATTCCTGATTCATACTCCTTTACTCTTCCCCTCTGCTGCGGGACAGTTGTTTTCACCAATATCATGATTTTCATTGTCTCTTTTTGTTACGTTCAGAGAAAGATAATCTTTTAGAATAATAATGACAAGAAGACCCTCCTTAAAACAACTATACTTCCACTTGGAATGAAAACAAGTATCAAGTAACTCATACATGAGTCAGAAGACAGGTGGAATTCAGATGATAAGACAGTAAACCAAGCAAGACAAGAAGAGAGTCTGTATAAATTCTATGAGTTGTATTTTTGAATCTGTGATCATAAATCACTTTAATGATTTTCAACTTGCACCAGAAGGGCAAATATGAAATAGCTGTTAAATAAATCAGCAAGTGTTTGGTATTTCTTACTAAGGAATAGTTGTTAAATTTAGCAGACAAAATAACAAAATCCCTATGACCATGACTAATCATCACTTAGTGTAAGCCACTACAGAGGGAGATTTATAATTTTTCTTTTGTTACTAAATAGTTACATAGTTATCCATCCCTGTACTTCAGAAGGCTCAGTGGTATGACTGCATTAGCACCAATATCAGTGGGAATAAAGGATCATTTTTATCCACTTAGTTCTTACTACGTCTCAGGAATTGTGTGAGGATTTTCTGAACACTGCCTCCTGTCTCACAGCAGTGTAAGGTAGAAATTATTTCAGTCCTCTCTACAGATGAGTAAATGGAGAGGGATGTGTGAAGTAACCTGTCAGCAGCAGGATTAAAACTTACATCTGTTTGATTCTAGAGCCAGTGTTCTCTTCACCAGGAGACAGCACCTTACCTGACAACACTCTCATGACACACAGAAAGGAGATGTTGCTTGTAAAAGTCTAGAACACAACTGAACACATCCACGTTCTATTTCAGTCTTACCTTCTCCATAGATACTCATTTTATTATTTGCCAATAACACAGTGAATACCTCATGGCTTTAGAATTAAGCTTTACTTCAACAGAAAATCAAAATCTGCTCCAAAAGAAAGACTGTCTTTACTTTTTAAAGATTTAATTAAAATCATGACCATCACTGACTGTTAAATAATGTAATCTGATAAATATAGTCACACTCCCATCGGCCCCTGGTCAACAGGCTTTTGGTACTTTGCTCCCTTTCCTAAGGGTTCATCTGACAGTTCACAGATTCTTTGATCAATCATAACACTTATTTTGCTATAATCCCTTTTTTCTTTTCCTCCACCATTCTAAGCTGGACAACCCATCATGAGTCAAACCCCCAATTTATTACAGTCTATCCTTGAAAGAGTCATGTCTGTTACTGTTGTAATGATCATCTGTCATTATATTTACCCAGCCATCACTAAACTCAACATAAAACTCCCTAGCTACTTCAGGCTGCCTAGACATCCATCATATGAATGGAAATGTCCCCATTAGTCCTCCCAGCCTAATTCCTCAGACTCAACCCAATCAATGACAATTTTAACAATATTTGAATCATCTTAATGTGTCAGTGCATTTTATCTATCTTACACGTAGGACACACCACTGATTTTTTGGCACTACGCTGGCCAGTCAGGGGATGGAAGGAATCACTGGAAATTCCTGTCACATATTTCTGATTTAAATGTCACTGAGTAATCTATAGTAGGACATTATTTGGGAATGTAAAAATCCAGATGATGGACATTTTTGTTGGAAGTTCCATGAACTGTTATTTAAAAAGCCAATCACCCATGGCCACCATCAAAAAGTCTACAAAAAATAAATGCTAGAGAGAGTGCAGAGAAAAGGAATCCTCCCACACTGTTGGTGGGAACATAAATTGGTGCAATCACGGTGGGAAAACAGTATGGAGTTTCCTTAAAAACTAAAAAATAGAGCTACCGCAGGATTCTGAAATCTCAAAACTGGACACATATCTGGAAAAAAATGAATTTGACAAGATATACACAACCAAGTGTTCAAAGAAGCATTATTTACAATAGTTAAGATAGGAAAGCAATCTAAGTGTCCATCAACAGATGAATGAATGAAGAAGAAACTATATATGTATATATATATACACACACACACATATATGTAGTTATAATGAAATATATATACACACACATATATGTATATATGCAGTGGATTACTACTCAGTCATATAAAAGAATGGAAAAATGCCATTTTGCAGCAACATGGATGAGCCTAGGGGTTATCATAGTGAGTGAAATAAGTCAGACAAAGACAAATATTCTATAATATCACTTCTATGCGGAATTTAAAAAAATAATACAAATGAACATATTTACAAAACAGAAGCAGACTCACAGACATAGGGGGAAAAAAACTTATGGTTACCAAAGGGGAAAAGCAGGCGGAGGATAAATTAGGAATATGGGATTAAGAGATACACACCACTATATAAAATACATAAACAACCAGATTTGTTGTATAGCACAGGGACCTATATTTTAAAAAGCTCAATCAACCAAATTTGAAATGAAAATGTATTTGCATTTGAATGATTCTAAGCCATTATATTCATAGTATTATTAATTTGAAGTGAGACTCTTGAGCAAGGGCCATCCTCCCATTTTTGGTTACTTCTAATTTTTAAAGACATTCCAGACCATATTACAAAGGTTTTAAAACATTTTTTCATTGTCTATTTCTAATTGATATACTGACAGCATGACCACAAAAAACAAAATGTACTTCTCTTTAATTAAAATTAAAACTCACTTGCAATTTACAAAGGATTAGTGGAGAATTATAGGCATAAGGACCTATGTGTTTCATCTTTCCGTTCCACAGCCCTCTCAGTAATCACATCCATCAAAGGTAATACACAGAGTCTGCTATAACATCCACACTGATATACTTAACGGCTCTCTGTGCGCCTAATCACTGAACAATAGAACAGAGCTGATAGTTGCAATATTAGCTGCATCACAACAATAATAGCCGTGCCAAAAATGGTTATAGCCATGATAACAAAGCAGCTGCTATTTGCTGGGCACTTACTCTAGCTAAGAGCTGCACTGGTAAGCATTCACTTTATCTGAGTGACATGCGTGAGCTCACACTTCATCTCTTCAAAGAAGAGAAAGTTGAGGTTTATGGAGGTGAAACATCTTGTCCAGTGGTAAACAGCTAGGAACTTGAAGATCCTCAATGCTAATCTAGAGGTCCATGATTTTTAACCTGGATACCACACCACATAGGATGAAAATAAAGTTGCTCTTGCACTGTCATTAGGAGACATACTTCAGCAGGTCATCTGGACAGCAGAGATGAAATCACTCTTCTCTTTGAGAGAGTCATTTCCTAGGCAGGTTGATAAGAAGTCTAGGGGTCCCCAAGGAGAGAGGGGTCTGGAACTCTCAAGGAGGAAGAAAGGACAAACTTATTTCTCTACATTCCTTAGGATCATATAACAGCACTGTATTCTGCCTGAGGAGAGTCTCTGGATTAAACCTTCTCTTTACAAGGATTATATAACAGCAATGTATTATGTATTCTGCCTGAGGACAGTCTCTGGATTAAACCTTCTGGCTAATTCTGTTATCTTAAAATGTAAATTATGGGAGTAGGTCTGGTGAGGTCTTTACAACCTCCAGACCTTCTTTGGATTAGTTGGAGAATATATAAACTCATTGCTAAAACTAACAAGTGGGTACTCTTTCTACCCCCTTCTGATGCCTATGTCAGAAGCTTTCTCTGTCTCCTTTATACTTTAATAAAACTTTATTACACAAAAGCTCTGAGTGATCCAGCCTTGTCTCTGGCCCCGAATTGAATTCTTCTCCTCCGGGGGCCAAGAATCCCGGCGTCGTGATTCAACAACAACCTTTCATTTTCACCTCTTTTTCACACCATTTCTCTTTTTTCCCTTCAGATTAAAATGGCTAGACCAGAATTTTGGGTATAATCAAAGAATGTTGAACAGACCACAGAATCTATAAACTAACCCACCGTCTCTATACCTTACTATACTAATTTAACCTGCCACAAATAAAGGAACTAAAAAAATAAAAAAAAAAACTCATGTACTTTTTAACACTTCCTTTATTTGGATTCTTAAGTGGAATGGATATTTAATATCAATAATGCAGATTATTTACTTTCTAATTTCTACCTAGCTTTGATATATATTTAATAAGCATTACGAGCTTATCTCTTGAAGAAGGTGAAAAAGCAGTACTTAAGATTAAGCTAAGGTCCACCTTTGAAGGAGTTGGTCTTTAATGTTTAAAACATGAGGAAGAGAATTTTCAATGAACAATTTCTGTTTTCTATTGATGATTATCTGATAATCTCCTATTCATCACATGGTATTCAAATAGCCAATCAAATTTTACCATTTAAAAATGAAATAAAAAACATACATGATTAGCATTTTAAGGGGAATGCTATATATCTACTTATTTCTCTGAACTAAATTGAGTTTCTTAAAATGGGAACTTGATTTTCAAAGTCAATGCTGTCTTAAGAAAGACTCAGATTATGTTAATAAATACCAAAGCAAACATGCATTTTACTTTGAGAAAACAGAAAAGCAAGGTAAAAAGGATCCTTTGTTTGAAGTGGAAACAAAAGTCTTTACAAGTCATTTCAAAAATATTCTCCTTCATGAGCAATAAAGGGTATGAGACTGATGGCAGTTCAAATTACCACTAGAAGTATCAAATGCATACCACCAGATGGCATCTAAAATCAGATAGCATATTCAGAGATGATGAGTTAATGACATTTGTGAAATGGAATCAAATTCATGAATTCCAAATAGATTTTTAATATTAAAATATCCAACACTACTCGTAAAATCCAAACAACCCAAAAATATAGTCTGGAATACAACCAAAACATATGAATCTGAAAAGAAAGTCACTGTAAATAAAATGGTGACCTTGATATATCTTTTAAAATAAATTATTACAAATGGTGCTGTAGGAGAAAAAGAAAATTTTGGTTAGTAAGTTTATGTTTCCTTCATTATCACCTACAAACTTTCTTTCCACGAATCCTAATTTTACTCTATCAGAGGATTTTGCTTATTGCAAATGTAAGAAAGATAGTTCAGAGCAGAGAGCATTAAGAGAAATATTAAGAAAATCTTATTAAAAAATGTTTTCCTTTCACCTTCATATATGACTCTCATGAACTTGATGCTTAAAAACTTGGTTTCCAAACCTTAAATACCTTCAGGAACAAAATGAAACAATGCTGCTATGTCTGAAACTGCCTGGTACCTGGATCACAATGTCAAATATGAACAGAAATTAATGACAGAGGAGCATACCGTACACCAAACTGGAGTCAAAAACTAACCATGTGATAACAGGAGAGTAGGACTGTGAGGAAGGCTGAGCGCCGAAGAATTGATGCTTTTGAACTGTGGTGCTTGAGAAGACTCTTGAGAGTTCCTTGGACTGCAAGGAGATCCAACCAGTCCATTCTGAAGGAGATCAGCCCTGGGATTTCTTTGGAAGGAATGATGCTAAAGCTGAAACTCCAGTACTTTGGCCACCTCATGCGAAGAGTTCACTCACTGGAAAAGACTCTGATGCTGGGAGGGATTGGGGGCAGGAGGAGAAGGGGACGACAGAGGATGAAATGGCTGGATGGCATCACTGACTTGATGGATGCGAGTCTGAGTGAACTCCAGGAGTTGGTGATGGACAGGGAGGCCTGGCGTGCTGTGATTCATGGGGTCGCAAAGAGTCGGACACGACTGAGCGACTGAACTGAACTGAACTGAACTGAACAGCAGCTGAATCTTATTCAGAATACTAAAATACAATATTGTTTCATAGAAACCTCTGAAATAGACTTGATTATCCCCTGGATGTGGGGCATGTTGCTTGCTTTTTCTATAATCACAAAAGCAGTAAAATCCTACTTTAAAAAATGCATTTAACTAGAAATGTCATTTTCATATGATAAAAGCAACATAAAGTTGTTAACTGATGTTAACAGCAATTTATTCTTGGACTAGATTTTTGTATTGATATATATATATGTCCATGTGTGTACATCTGTGTGTGTATATCAGTTTCCTTGGTGGCTCAGTGGTAAAGAACCTCCCTGCCAATGCAGGAAATGCAAGTTTGATCCCTGGGTCAGGAAGATCCCCTGGAGAAGGGAATGGCAACCCACTCTAGTATTCTTGTCTGGGGAATTCCATGGACAGAGGAGCTCAGTGGGCTACAGTCCATGGGGTGGCAAAGAGTTGGACACAACTTAGCTGCTTAACAACATCAACAATGGATTCTACATACACCATCTAGGCTTTAATATGAGGAATGAACACTGGACTTTTTGGACTTTTTGAGTTTTTGAGTTTTCCTTTTTTTCCTTACTCAACAGCTGAATTAGGTCTCAAAACTGTCTGTGGATTCTGCACCTCTGACTTCAGGAGGTGATGCTCACTCCATGATGCTGGTGGAGAGCTTGACACAGTAGAAGGAAAGGCTATGTGACACCCAAGAGAAAAGCAACGCCCGCACTGAACTGCCTAACGGGCTTCTCTCAGGGAATCTGTTTTAACATTAGCAAGACGTGTACATGAAAATATTTAATCTGTATTTTAAAGAACACATTTTATCTATGAAGATAATCATTTTAAATAATGGTAAAGCAGTTGTCTCAAAACTGAATATTTTTCTCATATTAATTCACTAATTAAACCACAGATTCTTCTATAAAAAGCTACTTATGACCAGTTCATGTATTTATCCAGTATCTCATTTGGCAAAAATCTTCCACTTCAACCAGGAGAAAAGAACAGAGTAAAAAGAAAACTTCTATTTAAATGATGTTACTGACAACACAGAAACATGTGCATAAATACACATATGCATAAATACACATATACTCTGCTTAAAAGGTTCCTGTGCATTTCTATTATACACACACAATTTACTATGTGCAAATCAGCACCGTTTTTACATTAAAACCAGTGTGAAACAGAGGAATATTCACAGAACCATAACATAAAATCCAGATGGTCTCAGATGTTAACATTTAATAGGATAATAGCCTGAAACAACAACAAAAATCCAGTACAACATACTGTTGACCCTTGAACAACACAGGTTTGAACCTGAGGATTCTTTCTTTTTCAATAGGAAATAGTACAGTACTAGAGGTTCGTTGATGTTGTGGGCGCAAAACCTCATGAACATGGGGGGCCAGCTGTAAGTTATATGTGCATTTTCAACCCTATAAAGGATCAGCACCCTTCAACCCCTAGTTAAACAAGGGTCAGCTCTAGTTAAATGCCACACTATATGGTTACTCCCAAGTTTAATCATTTCATGAACCCGTAAAATTAATTTCTAACCCCAAATAAAATAGGAATAGACACTATTGAAATGCCTGGGCTTTAATACCAGTTCTAGGACTTTCTAGATCAGTAACCTTAGATACAGTATTCAAGTTCACTGGAGATCCAGTTTCCTTATTGTAAAATTGAGCTGATCACAGCACTTCCTTCATAGGATTGTGTGAAAACTCAGAGTTAAAAAGTACAGTGTTTATAACAGTGAGTGGCAAAAAACAAGAACCTAACAAATGTCAGCCTCATAGTAAAAAATAACTCATTAACTTCCTACCCCAATGGAATATATAAAAAACAATTACTACCTATCATCACCATAGTTTCAGGTACATAAAAAAAACATTCTCACTAAATTGAAAAAGACAATTTCACTCTGGACCCGAGAAAACTTTGTTACAGCCCAGTACAAGTCTGTGGCCAGTATGTGGGAATGTCCAGTAAGAGTCTGTAAACATTACTGGATCACAAGAAAATAAAATCATTGGAATCTAAAATTAACAGGGATACTTCAGTGAGAAAATGGAATGTGAGATAAGCTGGAAACACAAATATAATCTGCATTTCCTGTAGACACAGGGAAGTATGTCTAGTTTTCTTTCAAGGTATCCAAATTGCTCTTTCCTTCCCTGGAAGTCTTTCAATGTTGTTTGAAACATTACTTCTCACAGACTCACAGAATTAAGAAAACAGATTTATGGTTACCAAAGGGGAAGGGAGCGGAAGAGGGACAATTAGAGAGTTTGGTGTTGACATGTACACACTGTTACATTTAAAATGGATAACCAACAAGGACCTATTGTATAGCACAGGGATTTCTGCTCAGTATTATGTAACAACCTAAATGGGAAAAGAAATGGAAAAAGAACAGATGCGTGTGTATGGATCACTGAATCACTTTGCTGTACACCTGAAAGAAACACAACACTGTTAATCAAATGTACTCCCGCATAAAATTAAAAGTTAAGAAAATTTAAAAATATTAAAAAAAAACTCACTACTTCGCTTAAAGTCACAGTAGTATTGATAATAATATATCTCAACCTTCTCCAAAACCATCAGAGTCTTATCATTGCAAGTGATCACTGTCAGATTTTAAGCCCAATAGCTTGGGGATTTTTATCTTCCTATAGAAACAACTACAGGCACTGCCTTAACAAACAGTCCTTATACAAGTCACTATTTGTGAAATGTACTGACTCGTGGCAAACGGAAAACGAACAGGGTGCACTGTGTCTTAAAGAAAAGTGTCTCTACATGTAATCATGCTGCAATTGTAATAACTATCAAATGCTTCTTCTGGAGGGTGTTATATGTCTCCTGATGTTAACAGATTATTACTGACTTGTACACTGCACACAAATGCTGAATTCCTAAGGCTCAGCTATTCTTAATATAATACTCTGGTGGCTCAGATGGTAAATAATACTATATTCATTACCACACAATTCATTTATAGATGCTTTTGATTCCAGTTTTCCTCCATTTTCATTTAAAAACAGACCGGGCAGTAACGTTCTACAGTCAGCTCTCAAAGAGCTTGCAAAGATAAGCACTACAAAATTTTTTCACTGGGAAAAACTATATATACACTGTGCCCCAACCATACTAAGCACTATTGTTTGGTCTTGACCCTTACGTTATTTTAATTTTTAATTTGAAATATAGTAAATTATAATTGAGTCAAAATAATGTATTCCTCCTATTTCTTGAGAACCTTGAACAGCAAGCTTAGAATTAGTATGTTTTCTGCAGTAATGAGCAAGGACAAAGTCCAATCAAATGAACTAAAATGCTTCATTTTTTTCAACTTAATACAGAGGTAGAATATAGTGTAATAGCTTGGCATGAGTCATGTTGGTAGATGCTTGTGCATAACAAGGTCTTCAGCTTATTAACTATGAGACTTCAAGTCAATACTTAAATCAGTGGTTCCCACAGAGGGGTCCCAGATCAAGGAGGTCATCATGATCTGGGAACCTGTTAGGTATTCAAATTATCAGGCCCTAATCCAGAACTGGCTTCCCAGGAGTCTCAGTGGTACAGAATCTGCCTGCCAATGCAAGAGATGCAGGTTCAGTCCCTGGGTTGGGAAGATCCCCTGGAGGAGGGCATGGCAACCCACTCCAGTTTCTTGCCTGGAGAATCCCATGGACAGAGGAGCCTGGAGGCTTAGAGCTCATGGGGGTCTCAAAAGTACGACACAACTTAGTGACTAAACAACAACTCCAGATACTAAATCGGAAAGTCTGGAGGTGAGACTCAGCAATCTGTGCTCTATGAAGCCATCCAGGAGATTCTGATCCATGTTCAAGTTTAAGAAACTCAGATGTAAACTGAAACTCCCTTCTCTCATTTGTAAGATGGGTTTCCTAAGACCAACCTTGCAAAACAAGGGATGAAAACAAACCAGGGAAAAGGACATGCTCATACAGTGACCGTTTATCCCTTTAACATCATCTTTAAAAAAATTTTTCTTAAGTCAAGGGCCCAAATTAAGGGGAACACAAACATCAAAAAACTGAGGTGCTGCTGCTGCTGCAGGCTGAGCCTAAAATGGGCTGACCTGCCAGCAGTGGGCTGGGTACCAAAATAGGCCTCTGGCTGCAGGGCAGGCCTTAAAGATTTGGCCACTGAAATCACAAGTGGGCAAAATGCCCCAGAAGTAATATTTTATCCTCATATAAACTAAGGCCACGTTGCGTTGATAGTGACAAATGATAGTATAAAGAGAATAAACACTGATCTTTTAGTTCTCAAAAGACACTGGATTCCTACCCCTACTTCACTCTCCCCAGAGGAAAGGCAGGGGGAATTCTCCTAATTGACGTCAGCTGCTGTAAGGGAAGGAATGCCATGACCTTAAACTTGGCCACTGGTTCATTCTCACATCCAGGAACAAAGCCAGAGGGTTCTCCTGGCAACTGCCTGACATGCTAAATGGCAGGCACAGCCACCGAGGGAATCCTTTGCTGCCCTAGGGACAAATCCCCCTGCAGGAAACAGACAGACCAGAGAGATTAGCAGTTTGCCCAGCTGATGCTGGCCGGTCCTCTCGGCCCAGAGAGCAGAAAATGAGTTCTAAATCATTTTCTTTCAAAGACCCAAGCTCCTGGTCTGCGTCTGCTTTATAAATGAGGGAAATGTTCTCTGCTAAGTCAAAGAGAAAAACAGGAAAATATGAGAACTTGAAGGCAAAATGTAATAAATTGGATTCCTGCGTAAATCACCATACCATATTCAAGAAGTCTTTAATGGATACCGATTAGGTTCAAGTTAATCAAACATTTTAAGATCAATGTGAACTATCATTTTTGAAAGGCCCTGTAGTCAAAATCAGATCCAATTCTCCTAGCCTGCCAAAATTATTGCTGGGACACTCTGATCAAGGATGAAAGGTTCTTGATCAACAACTCTCCCAAGAGTTCCTCCCCACTCCCTCCACTCATCTCATTCAGGATTCTAGCCACAGACCTGACTGTGTAACTTCCCTGCTCCAAGACCCTCTCCACTCCCCAGCCTGAAGAACAGTAACCAGATGTTTGAGTGCTGCTCACAAAAGATTAATATCTGACCCTGACCATCCAATTTCAGCCTCACCCCCACCCTTACCCCTCACGCCCTTCTGAGACCTTGTCTACCCACAGCAAACCTCCACGATCATGCCTTCCCACTTTATGAAAAATATCAGTGCCTTTAAGATGCTGTTTGTTGTGTCTGCTCAGAACAGACTTTGCTAGCTTTTTCACGTAGTAAAATTTCACTTATCACACATGCTCCAGTTCAAACATCATGCCATCTGTCAAGACTTTCTTGGCTTCCCTGCAGTCCTTGTTCTGAGTTCCCATACTAGTTTATAGGCTCCTTAATTATAATCCTTAACAGGTTTTATAGTAATTATCTATTTATGTACCTAACTCCCCAGATAGACCCCTTGAGTCTTCTAGTCAAGGACTATGTACACTTTCTGTGTTTCATCATTCACAGTTCCTAAACTTCTGAAAGAGTTCTCAGTCTATATTCAGGACAAATAGGGTCCAAGCTATTTAACAGTTTCAATAACTCAAAGACATAATATAATAATCAATGGACTCTATCAGAGAAACCTTAGCCATTTTGAAGATAGGAAAACTTTTTGGTTTCAAGTTAGCTCTATCCAGTTGCATATTTCTAAATTTGCTTAAAAATATCTTGGTCATATTCTTTCATTTAATCAGTAGTTTGATGTACATATATTTCAGCAAATACCTGCTTCAGTTTTCTTATATTCTCACCACTGGGAGAGCAGAGACCAAGTCTTACTCACATGTGTATAACACACACAACCTGTACCAGGTAAATGTTTGATAAATTGAATTCCCAAATGGGTTGTATCTTAGTTTGGCTACTATTACAAAATACCTTTGACTGGGTGGCTGAAACAACAAACACTGATTTCTCATAGTTCTGGAGGCTGGACAGTCCAAGATCAAGGTGCTAGCATATTCAGTGTTTGGAAAGGGCTCTATTCCTGGTTTGCAGATGGCCACCTTTCTACTGCATCCCCACACGGAGGAAAGAGAGAGGGCTCTCATCTCATGCGCATCTCATCAGGGCACTAACACCATCATACGGGTCCACCTCCGGAACTCACCTAAACACAACTACTTCCCAAAGACGCCACCTTCAAAAATATCACAAAGAGGATTAGGGCTTCAACATATGATTATTGTGGGGACACAAACATTCAGCTCATAACAAACTGCCACACAGATATTTGGCCATATTTTTTAATGATCCATTTGTATGTTTGCAAGGGAACACAGAAAACTTGAACTCAATTAAAAAAAAAGATTCAAAAAGAAGGAAAATACCTTCCTTCACAAAATTGTCTCCAATATAGAAACACAGACTTCAAATTAAATCTCTGAAACAGTCATCATTCCAATCAAGAAGTTAGTTTACAGAAAAGAGCAAAATGGGACTCATACCTCCCTTGCTTTGATTGGGGACCCATAACTAATCCTCATCTCTACTCCCAGGCCAATGGTTCCTGGCTTATCTAAATCTATGCTTCAGGAGGATAAGGTACACAGAGCTTTATCTCTTTCCCCAGGGGACACATGGGAGGAGCCAGGTTGGGACTAGGCAGTTTCCTGGTCTTTCTCCAAAATCAAAAGTACAGAATTTTAAAGGAAAAAAATCCTAGATGAACATAAACGTTTTTACCACTTTAAAAGCAATTGAAGGGGAGGGAATAAGGGAAGTTGGACAGCTTTGTAAATTTAAACATGAAAAAAAAAATGCTAAAGGAATGAAATAGTGTCCAGATTTCAAATTAACAGGACACTAATATCTGGATTTTTCTTTAAGTGGGAGCAAACCATGCATGGATGTTAGCACAACTCCTCTTTAAACATCTAAGAGTAAAATGTTTTTATCAATAAAAAGTAAAAGGAAAGAAAAGAAGAGGGGGAGCTGGGGAGTGGATTTTGTGCATAATTATAAAATATTTGCCATTTGTTTGGTTTTGTGATGTTACATACCTGCTCCAGTTCAAGTTGAATTCCAAACAAGAAAGTTACTGGTCAGTTCCTACCCACACCACTCACCTTACATTTTAGGGATCTGACATACATGAGAGACTACTTCTAATACCACTTGAAAACCACCACATGGTCAGGCTTCAGGCTTTTTCTCCCTACATTAGAAGTCCTTGCTTCTCTGCTAAGTCCTTGATTCTTTCCCTTCAATCTTTTTCACAGATTCTCATTTATAAACTCTAATATTGTCTTTTCTATCCCTCTCCTCTTCTACTTCTTCCTCTTCTACTTTCTCCTCTGAATTGTTTCTTAAGGTCTCCGTTTTACTTAAGTGTGGAATTCTGAACTACATAAAGAATTCACTTTAGATTCACTGAAGATTCGGAAGGATAAACTATGCCTTTTGCTGCATAACCTAGTGCCAGTAAAGTATAACTTTATTGATTCAGTTATTCAAATAATAAACATTCTAAAAATAAAAAATTAGCTGCGTATTCAGCTGTCCAGATGAAATAAGATCTCAGAATAAAATCATATATCATAAAATGTTACAAATAAATTCTAAGAAGTATCTTGAAATACAAAGGCACAGTAAGTTTCTCCAATCAGTATACCCTGATTTTATTTTGCGGTGCTTGGTGTTTCAGCTTGCAATCTCATGGGTGGGAACGCAAAGCTATGAATTTAGCTTTCTGGTAAATTACATGCAAAAGAAGTTTTTTTCCCCATTTAATGGAAATATTAAAATAAATTACCCCTATGACTTTTATTCCATATCTTTATAGAAAAGGGGGAAAGATATCACTGCAATGGAATCTTCTACCTTAGAATCATGCCTTCATCAAAACACTTCTCTAGTGAAAGGGTTTTTCCTGCTTGGGTTATATTTCACTAGTGACACATATTTTGTGATGCCTCCATAGCTACTTCTGTCACTATTTAAATTCTCCCCCAGGGAAAGTTATACATCACTGAGTCCTGATTTCTAAAGTCTCTTCATATATACGTTCTGAAATTTGCCAAAGTGACAGCTGCTATCTCTCTAGAAAGAATGACGTCCAACCTCTGCTGAGCATGAGGGCAGTTGGTCAACAGACCCCAAAAATGTTCAGGAAAAAACATCAGAAAAAAAGTCACGAATTTAACTTTTACAGAATGCTATGTGTTCTATTAAGAGAGAGCCTCATCAAATAGATGAGCTGAGTGTATCCAAGAAAATACATTCCCTTAAATGCTTATTTCACATGTTTTCTTTTAGTTATAATTACCACCTTCATTAACACCTACTGGCTCATTAGTCTAATATGAATTCTTCATTGGAAATCACACATTATCATGTGAAATGGAGAAAAAAAATCATGACATTATAACATATACTATTTATCATATTATAATATATCATAAAATATTAAGTCATTCATTCTTACCAAAACCAAATAACCCAAATGAAACAGAGATCATTTAAAGCTACTGTTCTGCCATCCATTTACTGGTGGAATATACAGTCAGTTTTTAAGGTAGCTTCTTTGCTGATGGATTCCATGCTACTATTTAGATGTTAAAATTTCCTCATATTTTAGTATCTAAGAAAATAAAGCATACTCATATTTTTTTTGTTCTTATACGTCCACAGTGTCTGTAAGTCAAAGATAATAAGGCATGGCTGTATTTTAACACATGGAAAATGGGGATCATTGTCATACACACAAGGTAAGTACATAGCTTGATTTATTCACCACTGGTCCAACACTGACTTACCACTGGAGTCAATTTCTCCTGCTACCTGGCCCCAAACACATTCATTATTTTTTGAATTACAAATGAGAGAAATAGTATGGCTAACCCAAAACAAAATGTATATGTCAATTTCTTTGGAATAGGAATATTCAGAGGTATTATGATCAAAGAAGGTCTAGTCTGATATTCAAGAGAGCTTATCTTGCTCCAACCAGTCACCTTCAAAAATTTATTTTAAAGCCAATAATATTAAAACTATATGAAGGTTTGGAAGAAAGAAGCAATCAGTAGTATACATGAAGTATTTCAAAAATCCTTTTTATTTATAGAAGGATAAAATCCTATGTTTAAATTTTTCCCTTTGCCAGAATGATAATAATTAAGGAGAAAATACATGCTTTTAAGCTTCTCTAAAAACAAATACCTGAAACTTTAGCAAACTTCACCAAGTATAGCTGAAAAGTCTCTACTAACCGACCCTCCATAGCATACTAAACTTTTTGACAAGATTTAATTTTTATGGTCTAAGAGAAGTTCCACTTATGCAAAGTATGAATCTGCTCTTAAGGAGTAAAAGAGCAAAAACATTAAAAAAAACAGACGTATTTTTGAGGCACAGAATGCTGTAGGAAGGAGAGAAATTTGGTCTTCTTCCTGAAGTTCAGTGGTTCTCAGACTTTAATGTGCATCAGGGTCACCTACATGACTTGATGAAATAGGCTGTTAGGTTTCACCCTAAAAGTCTAGAGCAGTATGGTTCTGGGGTGGGGGCTGAGATGGTATGTTTGATAAGTTTCCAGGGGATGACAACAGTGATGGTGGTCTAAGACGAGCTACTGCTCTAACTTAGTCACGTAACCACTGCGGAAATATTCCTATGCTTTGTCTGATCTTTCCCAGTGAATACCTTGGATTCTTCATGACAGTTAGTGTTCTACTGACAAAATATCGCTTAGTTAAGGTTTTACTTCAGAACATCTCCATCATCTCTAAGCTGTACACTACTCTACAGAGCATCACATCATATGGCTACTTAATACATGAAAATAAAAACATTTTACATATGTATAAAATCTTCAGTTCCTAATGTACAGATTTGATGGTAAACGGGCAAGATGATGAAGGTCTTTGAAGACTCAGTGGTATCTAGGACTTTTGAATTGAAGTTATAAACAGCAAGGATGGGTTCCAAGTGGACTGTCCTCAGGCCTTACCTGTGACTGGAGCATCAATATCCAGCAAGTTTTTTTCCTGTCGAAGAATTGAAGCCCCCTCTGTTATTATTCTCAATGCGACAGTCTCTTCGAGCCTGCCCTCCTTCATGAGATGTGCCTTTAAGATATCCACACGAGGTTTCCCATCGTTATCAAACACTTCTTTTGCCGTAAGCCGGTGACTTGGAGGAAATGGGACAGCTGAAAGAGAAGAAATCAGAGGATCACATTAATTGAAACTCAACAACAGAAGATGCAATAATAACTGCCAAATACCTATCCCTATCACTCACTACCTACTGGAGCATTTTTAAAGTTCACATTAAAATATGATCCAGGGCTATCAAGAACTAAGGACTGCCTTCCTCAATTCAAGATGTAACATGACTGCTGAAAGGAAATGTATCGTTCTTATTCATCTAAAAGCTACTGATTGAGTGAATAACAAAAACAAGAGTTATTTGTTTGTTAGGCGAAACAGCAGAAGAAAAGCAAAAGAAAAGACTTACTATCCATCCATCCATTTAATTTTGACTCAGGTAAAGATGTCTCTCCACTAAAAAGCAGGCTCCTCCACTGGGGTAAGAGGAATGAGAAACAGCCTGCCAGACCAGATTTCCAACCAGTGGGAGTCACATCCCTGAGTAAACTGACTGACTCACTGTTTAAGGAGAGAGCAACAATCTGAGACTGAAAATGCAAAAACGCACCGAATACCAAACAGAAAATCAGGACTTGTATGTGCATGTATGAAAGAAAACTCTTGAACAGCAGGAGGACAGGAGGACATCAAAAGGGACACTGGCATTTAGGAACAGAGGTTGAACCTAGGTCTTCTGCATTGTAGGCAGATTCTTTACCATCTCAGCCTCCAGAGAAGCCCTAAGGAAGTGTTAGAGGCATAGTCCTCCAGACTTTTCTGTCCACAGAATTCTCCAGGCAAGAATACTGGAGTGGGTTGCCATTCCCTTCTCCAGGCATCAAACCTGGGTCTACCACGTTGACAGCAGATTCTTTACCATCTGAGCCACCAGAGAAGCCACATGATGTAATGTCAGATCCCACTTATTGCTCTGACTTAGAGCCAAACATACTCTCTTCCAACCACGCACCTGACTTTTTAACAGTAAGACAGTCTCTTGCAGCTACTTCATTCTTCACATCTCTGAATACATTCATTCACTCATTCAGCCAGAGGATCATCAGTAAATTCCTACAATGTGCCAGGACATCCAGAGGTCCATGATCAGAGATTGCTATTATAAAGGTTAATAAATGGCAAATAAGTCCTTCAGTGGGGGAAACTCATTATTTCTTTATTTTACACAAGGGTTCATTTACAGGATAACTCAGGCCTATCAGAAACATCTGGAAGAAGCATCAACACTGTTTCATATTAACTCTCACCTGCCATGTGCAATATGCCATATGCATAAGAACTCCATATGAAGCACCTCTCTTAATGTTATGGATTAAACGTAGGCCACTTAGCTCCTAAGAGTGTCTCTCAAAGAAGCAAGATTTATAGTAGACCTATGCCAAGACATTGTGTGCAATCTAACAGCACAGATTGGTTATCCAAGAGAAATTACAACTACTTGAGACAGAAGAAAAATCAGGAAAGGAACGTGTACTAATGGCTGCAAGCTTGGTTTTCCTAACAATCCAAGCATATCTACTGAACTATGCTACCAAGATGAAGAGGCAGCGGCATGTGCAGAGCTCTCAGGGTCAGATGAACCCGGGTGCAAACCCTGGTACAGAGCCCTCACCAGCTACACGACCCTGGGAAGCTCAATAACCTCCTTTGGCTTCAGTTAAGTCACACCAACTCAGTGGACATGAATTTGAGCAAACTCTGGGAGTTGGTGAAGGACAGGGAAGCCTGGTATGCTGTAGTCCATGGGGTCACAAAAAGTTGGACACAACTTAGCAACTGAACAACAACAACATCCTCACCTGTAAACTGGGGATTAGATCTACCTGAGGACTTTTATAATAACTAAAGTAAATAGTAACAGTAGTAGCTAACATTGATAGAGTGTTTTATTCTATGCCAGGCATTGTTTGGGTAATAAAGTCAGATACAACAATAAAGCTGTAAGATGAGTAAAGCATAAGTACAAGTGTTTATATATAAACTTATTTGGTCCCTATAACATTACTCTGGGGGAGAAACTTGAGACAAAAATCTTAAGCACCTTGCCCAAGATAATCACCTAGTGATTTATATGTAGACCCATTGAGCGTAAACTCTGGCAGTCTGATGCCAGAATACTTGTCTTAACAGCTTCGCCACACTGTTTCCCAGAAAGTATTGGACAGTGCTTCATAATTAAAAAGTGATGAGTAAACCTCTTTCTAGAATAGAAATTCCAATGAATCCTGGGAGATATTTCTTATAAAGACCACTTTTATTTTCAAAAATTATTTGGAATAGCTTATAGCAGAACAGGTATATAATGCAAAAGCAAAAGGTGAAATAAAAGACAAAATGCACACAGAAAAGGAATCACAAATCTAGTACACTATTTGGCAGTGCTGTGAACAATGTCTACATAGTTATGTGTGCTGTGCTTAGTTGCTCAGTCATGTCCGACTCTTTGCAACCCCATGGACTGTAGCCCTCCAGGCTCCTCTGTCCATGCGGATTCCCCAGGCAAGAATAGTGGAGTGATTTGCCATGCCCTCCTCCAGGGGATCTTCTAGTCATAGTGCTGTAAAAACCAATGTTGATAACCTTAAATACACCCACTAAAATGTCTGTATTATTTTGGTAAGTGTGGTAAGTTCTGTTGGGTACAGAGTACAAACTATAATCAAAAGAGCAGAGGGCTTTCCCACTATATCTCTTAAGTTGTATGATTTTTTTCTCCAGTGTTTTTATACAGGTTTTGAATTTCTTTAATTTTTATTGTGTGTACTGAATACTGCATATGTACTATTCTAATTGCCTGCTCTAATTTACCACAAATAAAAGACCTGTTAATCACATACCATAAAAAAAGAGTAAAAAAAAAAAAGCATAACATCAAGCATAGTATAAAAGAAAGTTCAAGAATTAAATGAAAAGGAGAAAAAAGAAAAAATGACGTCATTAGACTTCTGGCACTTGGGGAGTATTTTGTTCATTTTGTTTCTTTGCCCTCCCTTTTTTTTGCCTAACAAAATGTGCAAACATTTCAGTGGCCACATTTCTTTACCTGGATCTTTATATTAGGTTTGAAATTAGAAAACATCTTACCTGGTAGCTACTCAAAATTCCCCAGAGGTACCATAGGGGTAGAGATGAGGAAACTTCAAAAGGACACTTGGGCTAAGACCATGAGTTGATTTTTTTCCCCCTTGAGAGTTTCTAAGGACAACTGTCAAGGTTTAAGTGACTCTGCAAAACTGTCAGGCAAGAACCACAGGAAGATGGAAGGGAAGGAGGCTGGTTTATCGTTAGGCACTGTGTCTCTGTCACACACACACTGTGCTGTGTGTTCAGTTGCTCAGTCGTGTCTGACTCTTTGCAGGCCCCCAGGCTCCTCTGTCGATGGCATTCTCCAGGCAAGAATACTGGAGTGATTTGCCATTTCCTGCTCCAGGGGTCTTCCCGACCCAGGGAGCAACCCCATATCTCTTGCGTCTCCTGCTTCGCAGGCAGATTCTTCACCGTTAGCACCACCGCATGCGAGCGCCCTTATTACACTTTAAAGGGATCAAAGGTTAAACAGAGCCGAAGCATTTAAGAAGGTGAGAGGCAAAGGGAGCACCCCAGGTAGGGCATGACCTTCATGAATTAGACTTTCTCCAAGTCGCTAGACTCTCCCAAGGCCAAGATCACTGCAAAAACAGATGCTCCCACCTTTCACTGCCATCTCTTACCTGCCAGCAACTGCTATTCCTAAGGTAACTGGCGAAGGTAAGGCTTTACCTGCATTGAGATGCTGGAAGTGGTTCCAAATAAACAGCAGTGAGAAAAAAGAGGGAAAAGGCCAATCAGAGGTCTTTATTTCCAACCAAATGATAGAGACACTGATAGGATGGGCTCCTTAACCATTCCAACAGATGGCAAGGTCTGCAGGGAACCAAGATGCGGTCAGCCAGAGAGAAGTTTTCTAGGACAAAACTAAGAGTGGGCTAATATTTGTGTATTTGTGCACCTTTTGGCTTCATAAAGCAAATATCAGCCATACAAAGGTCACATTGATTTGCTTTCTCTTCTCACCCAGCGTCCTACAAACAGACCTGTGCCAAATACTGAACAAAAAAAAACTTCATGGACCAAACAGTCCAATGTGCTTAGAAAACATTTCTTCCATTAACTCACTGTAATTTCTTTGGGCTCCAAAATCACTGCAGACAGTGACTGCAGCCATGAAATTAAAAGACACTTGCTCCTTGGAAGGAAAGCTATGACAAACCTAGACAGCGTATTAAAAAGCAGAGAGATCATTTTGCTGGCAAAGATCCTTATAGTCAAAGCTACGGTGTTTCCAGTAGTCATGCATGGATGTGAGAGATGGACCGTAAAGAAGGCTGAGTGCCAAAGAATTGATGCTTTTGAATTGTCGTGCTGAAGAAAATTCTTCAGAACCCCTTGGACAGCAAGATCAAACCAGTGAATCCTAAACAAAATCAACCCTGAATATTCATTGGAAGAACTGATGCTGAAGTTGAAGCTCCAATACTTTGGCCATCTGATGTGGAGAGCCCACTCATTGGAAAATACTCTGATGCTGGGAAAGACCAAGGGCTGGAGGAGAAGGGGATGACAGAGAATAAATGGTTGGATGGCATCATTCTACCATGACTCAATGGACTTGAGTTTGAGCAAGATTTGGTAGATAGTGAAGGACAGGGAAGCCTTTGCAGTCCACGGGGTTGCAAAGAATCAGACATGACTGAGAGACTGAAATACAACAAAATGGGATTACTCCTTCCCTCCTTCCCTTTGAGTATGATCACAAGCTGCTTTCAATGATACATGAGCAGGCCAAGATTGGAAGATTTAAGTTTGCACATGCTAATAAAAATTCTGAAATAACTGTTGATGTTTGGGTTGACTCCAAAACAATTTTCTTAAAATTGCCTGTTAAGAATATGGTGTCACCAAAGACTTCTTAGAAGCATCCTAAAAATAACCAGAAACCTTCTCAGCTTTCCCTACTTCATAATTCCCACTCAGTGTCTTTTTTGTTATTGTTGTCAAATAAAAGCAGTAGCTAAAATATGGGACATATAAATCCTTGCCTGATTTCTGCCACAAATTACGAAGTCTTTAAATGCAGACAACATGCTGGACTAGGATTGTGTTCCCATGTCACTGACTGCAGAAACCTGTCAAAGACTCATTTCCAACGGATAGGATACAATATTGTCTCTTCCTATTAGTTGATGCCTCCAGAGTGTTCATCTATCTGATAGAGTACGTGTGTTTGTGTGTGCTCTCAGTCATGCTCAACTCTTTGCAACCCCATGGACTGTAGGCTGCCAGGATCCTCTGTCAAAGGCAAGAACACTGGAGTGGGTTGCCACTTCCCAACCCAGGTATCAAACCCACGTTTCCTGCACTGGCAGGCAGATTCCTTACCCTTAGTGCCCCCTGGGAAGCCATCTGATAGGGAGGAAGGTTAACAGTCTAGGAACCAAAGTCACATGCATCCAATATTGGCATCTGTATAACAATTATTGAAAGTGAAAGTGAAGTCGCCCAGTCATGTCCGACTGTTTGCGACCCCATGGACAGTAGCCCACCAGGCTCCTCCGTCCATGGGATTCTCCAGGCAAGAATAATGGAGTGGGTTGCCATTTCCTTCTTCAGGGCATCTTCCCGACCCAGGGATCGAACCCAGGTCTCCTGCATTGCACGCAGACGTTTTAACCTTGAAGCTCTTGTCAATTAGAGAAACTCATTCCAAGTCAAAAGCCTGTAACCAGAGTATTCTTAGCCCTGGGTTCTGGCTGACTATGTGGACCACACCTCCAGGGTCAGGGTCCCCTGAGAGTTGGGCTAGAGGTCAGTTTTACACAACTATGAGGTTGCCTCAGAAGTCACAGGTGATCCGTATCACTCTGTGGTAGACCCAGGTACCCGACTTTCTATTTCTCAACTCTGAGCCACTGTGACCACTACCGAAGGAATTCCTACAACCTAAGAAGAAGTATTCATGAGTCACTGTCACAGCGACACCTCCCTTCACTGGAAGGAAAAGGAGGATACCTGCTGCCTGACCTCTCCTGGACTAGTCTTACAAATGCTGGCAAGAGAGAACCACAGGCATAGGGAAAACACTGAACCAAGTGATTTTTCAAATCTTGGTTTAGCTTTTTGTTTACTTTTTGTTTACTTCCTCAAATAAAATGACACCCAGAAATGTAAGGATATCCAAAGGAAACAAGAGCCTAAAGCAGATTGCTTATTTCCTTCTTCCTTATGATGGCTGTTAAAGCGTGCTCACAAAATCATGGGGCTCTTTGGAGTAAAATGAGAAAACTCCCAATTTAAACCAACTGCTGACCTCCCACAGTAAACATGAAGGACATGAAGTCCAATAGAGAGGAATAGTGAACTGTCCAAGGTCATAGGATTAGTCAGTGGTAAGACCAACAGTACATTTAGGTCTCCTGGTCCAACATTTTACCCTCCAGATCTGTTCTGTCCAGTAGAGATTTTACTAGCCACATGATGGCCGAACACTTGGAGAGCAGTCAGTTCAAACCAAGCAGTGCTATGAAGCTACAAGACACCCTGAATTTAGATACAAGGGGGAAAAGACTGTAAAATATCCCTTTTAACATTTTTATTCTAATTACATGTTTTAATAGTAAGACCTATTGGGCTACATAATAGGTCCTATTAAAATTATTTCAAATTCTTCCTCTTTTTAATTCACTACTGCTGCTGGTGCTAAGTCACTTCAGTTGTGTCTGACTCTGTGCGACCCCGTGGACAGCAGCCCACCACGTTTCTCTGTCTCCGGGATTCTCCAGGCAGGAATACTGGAGTGGGTTGCCATTTCCTTCTCCAATACATGCATGCATGCTAAGTCGCTTCAGTCATGTCCAACTCTGTGCGACCCCGTGGACAGCAGTCCACCAGGCTCCTCTGTCCACAGGATTCTCTAGGCAAGAATACTGGAGTGGGTTGCCATTTCCTTCTCCAATTTCACTACCAGAATATTTAAATTGCATAAATGGTTTATATTCCATTATTATTGAACAGTGATGCAGCCTTCTGAACAAGTAAATGAGAACAGGGTGAGTGGCAGAAAGTATATTCTTTACCATTTCTCCTCTTTCCACTTCAGTTCCTGCAAAACTTCAAACTAGCTCAAAAACAACTGCACATTGGAATTGCTTTTAAAAATAAATGATGCCAGGCTCAGCCTCTAGAGCTTCTGATTTAACTTGTCTCGGGTAGGGTCAGGACAGTAGCAGGTTTTTAACAGAAGCCCAGGAATATTAATGTGAAGTCCAGGCAGAGATTCACTGCCCTATCTATATCCTAAGTAAAGACAAACAAAACGCCAGGCAGTTTAATTCCCCCGCCTAAACATATGTTCCACCTTGTCAATCAGCAGCAGCAGAGACAATGTCTTTCAGCAAGTGCAGACCTCTATTTCATCTCTCTCTGTAATAAGAACTTGTCCAGGAGCAACTCTGTCCCGTATTTCACATGGCTACTGTCTGCACAAGGCCTGTCTGAGATACTTACGTCAGCATGTGCTAAGAGAACTGCTTAAGGAGAACACACGTCACATATAACTTAAAACACACTCTCGTCTGGCCTCCACACATGGGTACTCCATTTATTCCCTCCTGGACACTGGTATATGTCACAAACTATTATTCTAATCTAACCATATCAATCAATCAATCGATTGGCCATCAAGTCTGTTAAGCACCTACTATGCACTGAATTGGGCTTCCCGGGTAGCTACTGGTACCTCTAGAGAACCTAGGACGCTAGGACGCTACTGGTGAAGAACCTACCTGCCAATGCAGGAGACAGGGGTTCGATCCTGGGTCGGGAAGATCCCTGGAGGAGGAAATGGAAACCCACTCCAGACCTGGAAAACCCCATGGACAGAGGAGCCTGGCAGGCTACAGCCCATAGGGTCCCAAAGAATCAGACACAACTGAAGCCACCTAGCACGCACATGCACTGTATTCCATGCTATGCAGGGACAAGGGTCGGGGAGAAGTGAGCGAAGGAAAACAAACACAAGCAGAACCAGACTCTAATGAGCTTGCTATGCAGTATAATCATTAGCTTTTGCTTTAGATAGATGGTAGAGTGTTAAACTGCAAAACCTAACAGCAAAAATTTAAAGAAAATGAGAGATGATATAAGCAGTAAGGAAAAGTCTTTATGTACCTTAAATTTATGTTTGTGTTCCTAGAAACTTTATCTATAGTCACACATTTCTTTTCTCTAAAGTACTGAACAAATATCTAATTCTTTAGACGACTCTGTCTTGAAAGTAAGAAAGTAAGAATATGCTAATTGTAAGATACAGTATTCCAGCTGCAATATACAAAAGTAGCTCCATCATCAGTAATTTAACACATGGAGTCTGATCCTATTTCTAAACAGAGTGACTAAAGTGAAAGTCACTCAGTCGTGTCTGACGCTTTGAGACCATCACTCAGTCGTGTCTGACGCTTTGAGACTCTCACTCAGTCGTGTCTGATGCTTTGAGATGCCATGGACTATACAGTCCATGGAATTTTCCAGGCCAGAACACTGGAGTGGGTAGCCTTTCCCTTCTCCAAGGGGTATTCTCAACCCAGGGATCGAACCCAAGTCTCCCACATTGCAGCCAGATTCTTTACCAAGCTGAGCCACAAGGGAAGCCCAATCAAAGTGATTGGGTACATAAGAAGAAATACTAGTGATTTTTAACTGAATTTTCTTTGGGTTCTAACACTGAGCAATTAGGTTTGTTCTACATTCTTCTAGGTTTAAAAATATTCTATCAGTATGGGGATTACATATTTATTATCCATGCACAGAATGTCTATATGCAAAAAACATGTTGTGTGGGGAAAAGAGCTTAAAAATTAACCACAGCTGGCCTTTAAGAAAAACTGTAGAAAGGTATTTACTAGGTTCCTACTTATGCTACTCCTGTGGATATTCATCACTTGTTTGTTTGAAAGCCTATGGTTTTCATTATAGATATTGGTGATGGTGGTTGTTTAGTTGCTAAACTATGTCCGACTCTTTGAGACCCAATGGACTATAGTCTGTCAGGCTCCTCTGTCCATATGGGATTTCCCAGGCAAGACTACTGGAGCTGGTTGCCATTTCTTTCTCCAGGGGATCTTTCAGATTCAGGGATCAAACTCGCTTCTCTTGCTTGGCAGGAAGATTCTTCACCAATGAAGCCCATTATAGATATCAATGGTTGTCAAATTAAAATATGCTTGTTCATCTCAAGTATGGTAGACCATTAATCTTGTAAAGAGAGACATGCGACCCCACTTAAGCTAAAAAATTCTTCACTTAGGTTTATAAATAAATTTCAATTTATTAACTTATTGTTGGTTTTTTTCCCTCATTTATCCTTAGCAGATACCTCTTCACCCATCCTCTCTGAATACTACCGCACAGATCCTGAGCTTTAAAATGTATTAAGTGTACATGCACTGATCATTTCACCAGCAAACTGAACACCTCACTTGGTTCTCTTGGATGTTTACATGCATATAATGTACAACAGAATGGTATTTTATGTAACATCCCCAAAATGTTAATAAAAGGGCACTCTGGTACTGGAGATATTTATTAAAACAAGCGATTTATTTCTCTGACTTACAAAACATATTATTATACACAGTACTTTCTGAACCTAAATCTGAAATGTACTAAATGCAATTCTTTAATAAATATCAGATATGAATTAATGCAAATAATTATTTTTCTAACAACAAGGGATTAGTAATTAATGAAAATGATTAGAAGCTCTTTTAACTGTCTGAATTTTCAAAATAATTTTCCTTTAAAAATACCCATTAATATATAGCCACTCCTTATCCTTTCCATATACAGCTTTTCTTATTTTTCTGGCCACTACACATTCTTGAATAGGAGGACTCAAAGACATGGTCCACAGCTCACTCCACATGAGGTCCTGAGCTGTTCTATCACAAAACTCTTTTGAAGCTGTGATATTTTGTTTAGCTCATTTAATTACTAGAAAAATTGCAAATGGCTTACATAATGAATTATGCAATAATGATTCAACATGAAAGATTACTTAACAGTCTTATTTTAACTTTCAAAATATCTCAGCATTATGTTAAAACTAAAATGAAATATGATTTGTTAGTTAAAATTTAAAAGTTACGTGCACAAGTTCTGTGATTAACCTGTGGGTAAGGCCAATAATAAATTATATTATACATGTACAAGATAAAAACAAAATTATATGTAGTGGTACTGATACATGATATTGGATATTTAAACTAAGAATTTAAATTAAATATTCGATGTTTTAGTTGAGATACTTAAATTATTTATTTTAAATGTCTTAATATATAATTGAAGATGCATTGTTTTAAAAGATGTGATCTTTGTTTGATTAATTTTGTTTGGTCTTGATTTTAAATAAAGACAGCCATATCATTTACACCAGTAGGTACTCCAGCTATACTGAATTTCAGAACTAGATGAAATGGCTACAGCAATATTTTCACCAAAGGGTATTTATAGTAATCTCTGGACTAGTAAATTTATAGCAATGCATTAAATTCCGTTCACTTGGATCCACTTACATAGAGGGCTTGTTACTTATTTTTTGCCTTGAACATTTTCTTTTTCTCTGGAGATATATGTTACAGGAGGAGATAAAAATCAAGAAACAAACAAGACACTTTAAGACAAGATGAATTTATCTCCCAACTGAGCATATCCCTATAAACACAATAATTATCCCTTAGGAATGAAGAGTATCCAGGGATTCTAAAACTTTATTTAACCCAAGATATACTTTATCATTCAGAAATTCTCAACTCCATGGCCTAAGTCATGAAATATAAGGAAGGACTTAACTTGAACTGGAGTTGAACTACTTGATTAGCCATTTGTTAATAAATGTAAACTTTGGAAATCTGTGCATTTAAAATAGCAAACCTGAAAAACATAATGTGTGCCTCTTAATCATCAATCCTAAACTTGTAAGTTAATATAAAAAAAAATCAATCTATGCCCACACACAATTCTTTCAAGTTCATTACTCAGCTGTAGATGTGCACACATTTTCTATGCCCATGTGCCCATCCATGGGCCCCATTCCCGGTGGTTATTAAGTATTTACAGGTATCAGAATACTTTTTTTTTTAATGAATAGACTCTCTCTTCTTTGAAAGATCTTGATGAAATGGCAAATCGATGACGTCATGATATCAAATGACATAAATCCTAAGTGGCAATTTAAGGATGTTACCATGTTACCACTTTTGCATAACTATTTAAAAATGATGAATTTGGCATGTAGCCTTATATCTGTGTGCCACAATGAAGCAAAGATTGAAAGACTTTACCTCAGAGTCACCCTCCAGAGAGCCAAGGGCAGAAGCTAAATTCCCAGGTTTGCCCTTAATTGCCCAGCCTTCTCGCCCTGCGCCCCTTACTCCCCACGGGCTCAGTCGTGAAACATCGGGCCCTCTGGGCTGCCCAGTGTTCTAGTAATGCTTACACTGGTTGCTTCACTCTGAGGACCAGACCTGCTTTCATCCACACTCTCTGGTCTGCCTTTTCTAAGAACCGCCCACTCACATGAATAATACAGAAGCATACAGGAGGTCCCAATGCTCTGTACCTCAAATATGTACTCCCAAATCATGATCTTCACACGTCTATTTAAAGCCTGGAATGCTCTAGTGAATACCACCCACAATTGTACTCTCTCAAACTTCATTTTCATGTATTTCATTTATCCTTAAAATGTACTTGTCAGTTTTTATTTTAAATCAAACATTCATTTCTTAATCTATCCGATGGAGAATGTCTGATTTCATAATAAAGCTGCAACAGACTGCATTCCCTTCCTCAATAAAGAAGCACTCTAAAGAAAGATTTTTCACTCTTAAGCAGCACATATTTGGTGCATAAAGAAAATTCTGAAATAACTAAAGAAATAGATTACTGGGATTATAATGCCAACTGCAAAATTACAGGTAACACTAAATTTCAACCTTTAATGAATCAATCATCACTATTAAAAAAAAAATCAGAATAAGAAGAAAGATAACAATCAAGTCCCATGAAGGTGTAAGTCCAGGGCCCTGGCATTTGACAGATGTTCAATCAATATGTTTTTGAATGAATGCAAAAATGACTGTTTTTCCTCCTTATTCACTCAGAATTTGGATAAAACTTCTGTGGCACTAGAGTACAGATAGTCCCCAATTCACAGCAGTTCAGCATATGATTTTTAATTTTTCAACTTTACCATGATACCAAAGATATGCATTTGGTAGAAACTGTACTTCTAATTTTGAATTTTGATCTTTCCCCGGGTACTGATATGCAGTATAATACTCTCTTTGACTCAGGCTCCCAATCAGCCAAGCATTAATGATACTCTATCACTCTGTTTTTCTCTTTCAGTACAGTATCCAATAAATATGTGAGCTATTCAATGTTTTATTATAAAAATAGGCTTTATGTTAGATAATTTTGCCCAATGTAGGCTAAAGTAAGTGTTCTGACCATGTTTAAGGTAGGCTAGACTAGGCTAGGAGAAGGAAACGGCAACCCCTCTAGCATTCTTGCCTGGAGAATCCTGTGGACGGAGGAGCCTGGTGGGCTGCTGTCCATAGGGTCACACAGAGTCGGACATGACTGAAGCCACTTAGCAGCAGCTGCAGCAGACTAGGCCACAATATTTGGTAGATTAGATGTATGTACGAAACAGATTTTCAACTTACTGTATTTTTGACTTAGTATTGATTTACTGGATTTATTAAATAAATGATGGATTTATTCTATCATAAGTCAAAGAAGATCTGTAGTTTAAGAAGAAGAAATAGAAAAAAATGACTGTTTAGATCTAAAAGTATGTACGTAACTATAAAAAGGATAATCAATGGTCAAAATAACTCAAACTGAAAACTTTATAAAATGTATCTTTAGAAGTCATTACAAGAAAATGACCAAGAATGTCAGATGGTGGGGTGAGAGTTAGAGGACAATTCCCAAGATGAAACACACAGACACGGTCAAAAGGGAGCAACAAAGAAAACTGGAAAGGAAAAGGGAAACAATCACTACAAAAGTTTGAAGTACTCAATTTTTTTAAAGTCATTTCACTTTGAAACTTCATTTTTGGCCACGTCGCACAGCTCACAGGATTCCCCAGTGAGGGACTGAACCCCCACCTTCAGCAGTGGCAGCTAAAGGGCAGGGTCCTGACCACTGGACTGCCAGGGAAGACTCCAGGACTGAATGTTTTACTACCACATGCGAGGATCGTGTACAAAATCTGTTGATATCTGTGATGGAAAACTGACCCAGTAATAATAAAGACAATCATATTGGTACAATAGTCCTTTGGCATTTTTAAGCTCATAAAGCACTATCCTCTGGAATTTCAGGAAGCCATTCAAACATTTCCTTTAAAAAGAACATTTTCTAGTTTATAAGAATGCTATTAAAATTAAATATATATACACACATATATATTTACTGAAGTATGTGTCAGTAAAAAGACTGTTTTCATTTTTAAACTTGAGATATCTGAGACTTAATAGGCTGACACTTCCTCAGCATCTTGAAGTGTCAGAAGTAGTTCAGAACTTCTATTCCTCTCTTTTTAGTATCTGTTTGACAAGCTATCAATACCAGTCAGAATGAATTCAAATCTTACTTGTAGACACAAATGAAAATTTTATAGTGAAATGCAGCTGTCAAGAATAGCTAAAAACTAGATTATCTAACCTATTCTAAGCACATATACAATGACAAACAGGGCAACGCAATTCTCATGATATATGACTTTGGGTCATGGTTCCCTAAAACATCTCAAAAGCTTCAGTTTCATAAATTTTTCACTATCCAAGTTAAGGATACTCATTTGAGCATGATGGTGAATCATTTAAGTAGCACCATTGGTGCTTTTCTTAAAGTCACATGTGCAGAATTCACAATTGGAAGACTTAATTAGAAGCATAGTATTTTTTTTATTATTACCACACCATTTAACAACACAGCTTGCCTTATATCCCTACTCAAGAAATAATCATGATTAAACGTGTAACTACTCACAGGTTAATACAAGTGTAAGATAAAGGATACATCCAGTGTAAAGTAATCATACAAAAACATACACATCAAATGGTACACCAGTGTATGTTACTCTAACAACTGAGTTGTGTGTGTATTTTTAAATCCCATGAAACATGATAACACTCCACTTTTCATTGCTCTGGTTCCCATCATCTTCACCAACCACAGTGCAATTACACACTCAGAGGCTGGGTAATCAAAACTTGAGCTAGGCTGAGAATGCCACAACATCTGTGCCCGTTACTCCATAGGAAGGGAATGGAGGCATTCTCAGAATACTAAATAGAAAAGGATGGTGCCGGGCATGACTAAGCATTCATGTGCAGAGTTTACATTTCACAACAGCTCTAGAGGTTAGCAGGACACATCCATGGTATTTATAATGATATACATTCCACACTTCATAAATATCTTATTCTACATTACCAGACAATAAACTATTATGAAGAGAAAAGGTCTAATACAATTTTGATACATTTTCATTAAATAGAATTTTAAATAATTTAAGTGTTTAAAAGAGATATGTCTCAGTTCAGTGCAGTTCAGTTGCTCAGTCGCGTCCAACTCTTTGCAACCCCATGGACTGCAGCACACCAGGCCTCCCTGTCCATCATCAACTCCCAGAGTCCACCCAAACTCATGTCCATCGGAGTCAGTGATGCCATCCAGCCATCTCATCCTCTGTCGTCCCCTTATCCTCCTCCCTTCAATCTTTCCCAGCATCAGGGTCCTTTCCATGTCTCAGTTACGTGATAATTTCACTTTCAGTATAATATCTCCTTCCTTAATCAAAGCACATGCATGAAGATTTACCCCTGTGCTAAGTCTTGTACAGCTTTGTGACCCCAGGGACTGTAGCCCACCAGGCTCCTCTGTCCATGCACAAGATGTTTCAGGCAGTAATACTGGAGTGGGTTGCCATTTCCTTCTCCAGGGGATCTTCCCAACCCAGTGATCGAACCCCCTGTCTCCTGTGTCTCTTGCATTGTAGGCAGATTCTTTACCCACTGAGCCATCAGGGAAATCCCACATGCAGGGATATATGTATTGTCAATTATTTTCAGGAATATAAAAGGTCCTCATTCCCCAAAATCTGCATTTAGTCATCCATGCTGCTGAGTCACTTCAGTTGTATCCAACTCTGTGTGACCCCATACACAGCAGCCCACCAGGCTCCCCGTCCCTGGGATTCTCCAGGCAAGAACACTGGAGTGGACTGCCATTTCCTTCTCCAATGCATGAAAGTGAAAAGTGAAAGTGAAGTTGCTCAGTCGTGTCCGACCCTCAGCGACCCCATGGACTGCAGCCTTCTAGGCACCTCCATCCATGGGATTGTCCAGGCAAGAGTACTGGAGTGGGTGCCGTTGCCTTTTCCATTAGTCATTCGTAAGGAAAGTCAAAATAGTCTTTGATTTGCTAATACTCTATAGAATAGATATATTTTTAAAATGATATATAGAGTACACACAAGTACTGAATAAAGAAAAATGTCATAAAGATTTTATCCATTACATAAATGCAAAATGACTAACTAAAAACAACTTTCATTTATAAGCCTGAAGTCTGAGAAAATACAGAAATCTCTAACGGTGGTTTTCTAACCTTCTTCTTCAAAACTAACTGGTTAAAATCATTATTTTTGTACATTTACACAAAGAAATGATTTCTCCTTTTGTAATGGAGACTTTAACAGTGCTAAGTGGAGTAAAAGTTTAGGGGAAATTAAAGGAAAAGGAGAAAGAAAGAAAAGAATTACTTTTCCTCACCTCAGGATGAAAGTGAAATTTGAGTTCAGCTCACGAAACTGCCAGGTGACACTGTATTTTTAAAAACATTAAAATCCTAAATAGCATGTGAATTTTACTAGAGCAATTTCCCATAGGTATTGGCAATGCTTACTCCCCACATAGCCAAGGGGGATCCAATTATTACCCTCACACCAAATGATAAACAAAACAAATGATAATCAGTCACCCAACCTCTTCTGAACTCCCTTACCTCTCTTCTCTTAATTACCCTAAGGGTTTTCATACTCAAGAGACTAAACTGTGTTCTAGAAACAAAGACAGAATCTTGGATCTGGTTCTCCACAAGAGGTTATTTCAGTTGCATTTTGCAAAATAGGATTGATTTTTTTCTAAAGCAAATAATGCTCCCACCCCAGATACAGCTATTCAAATAACAAATTATTTATGAATTAACACAGAATGTTGTGGATCAGCAGAAACTATCTACTGGCCACAAGGTCTACTAACACTTTTGTATTCAAGCAACAAAGCAAGAAAATTACAGGAATTTCATTGCAATTATTTATTTATATTTATTCATACAGCAAGGACACAAAGTTGATAAAAGTTGGTCAAGAACATGCCAAAATTATAATTTTGTAAAAACTAGTAAGCAAAGAGCAGGTATCTAAAGAAAGTGAAATATTAAAAATATGATTACTGAAAGGGAACACAGAACACAAAAACACAAAAAATATACAAAGATACATTGTAGATGTCTATGAAAATATTCAATTATTATAAGGGAGGAACACCAAGCTGTGTAAAGCATCAAATAAATTAACGCGTTTGTGAAACTTGAAATTTTATGGCAATGTTGAATGTTGCACACATTTCTGGAAGGAAAATCCACTGTTTAAAAGATTCTCAAAAGGATCCCTGACCAAAATTGAGGTTAAGATCTCCTTCAACACAATAGCTTCCTCAACATTACTATGGTAACCATTCTAATCAAATTCCAAAGACACTGTTACCTAGATTATTAACATAATGATCAGACTATTTGTTTAACTCCCCAGTTATCTCCCCTTAATACATCTTATCCTCAAACCCTATGATCTGGCCATATTTAATTATACAAAATATATTCTAAGTATTCCATGTAATCTCATACCTTTCTTGAAGCCTTTCAGAGAGTGAGGCAAAGGAGCTAAAAGCACAAACTCAGACTTCCCTGGCAGTCCAGTGGTTAAAACCTTGTGTTTCCAATTCAGGGGACACAAGTTTGATTCCTAGTCGGGGAACGAAGATCTCACATGCCACAAAGCACAGGCAAAAAATATATTAAAAGCACAAACTCAGAAGCCAAAGAGCTCAGTTTACACACAATTCCAACCACTGTATGATCTTAGGTGAGTTATTTAGCTTCTTGAGGATTAAATACACTAACATTTATAAAGCGCTTAGAATATTATCAGCATAGCAAATACTTCCTAAGTATTCCTGATGCTTAACAAATGCCTTGCTCACCTTCTTAAGCATTCAACTTCCTAACCACTCCTATTCAAATGTCACAATTTTGAAAAGATGCAAAGCCTGCTATCTACCTAAACCTCCATATCCTTGAGAAATAACACTTAATAAGATGGTCTTCAATTGCCAATCACAGGGTTTTCTTTTTTTTTCCACTTTGTATTTGCTTTGTGTTTATTTTTGCCCTAAAAACAGAAAGCACTTGAAGCTTATATTAATTTTCATACTTTTATAATCATAAAATACCTCACAAAATCATTGCTGCTGCTAAGTCGATTCAGTCGTGTCCGACTCTGTGCGACCTCATAGACGGTAGCCACCAGGCTCCCCCATCCCTGGGATTCTCCAGGCAAAAACACTGGAATGGGTTGCCATTTCCTTCTCCAATGCATGAAAGTAAAGAGTGAAAGTGAAGTCGCTCAGTCATGTCAGACTCTTAGCGACCCCATGGACTGCAGCCCACCAGGCTCCTCCGTCCATGGGATTTTCCAGGCAAGAGTAATGGAATGGGGTGCCACTGCCTTCTCCTAAATTATTCCTGCTGCTGCTGCTAAGTCGCTTCAGTCGTGTCTGACTCTGTGCGACCCCACAGATGGCAGCCCATCAGGCTCCCCGTCCTGGGATTCTCCAGGCAAGAACACTGGAGTGGGTTGCCATTTCCTTCTCCAAAATCATTAGAAGAGCTTTATGCTAAATTCAGTAAATGTATACAAGTCTGAAAGTATGATCCTAAGTATATGAATTTTACCCTCTAATTTTCTAGTTGAAAAAACTGAGGCTTAAAGAGAATATGAGTAGTAGTGAGAATACCAATTAAAATAATAATAAAATAATCACTAATGCATGGTACTTCCTATATCCTAGACACCATTCTAAACACTTTATACTACATGTCATTAAGTTCCTAAAAATCCTATGATGTGGATACTATTAATCTAGTTTTCATATGCAAGAACTCAAGGCACAAAGAAATTAAATGACTTTACCAAGTTCACAAAGTTAATAGACTAGAGACACTAGAGCTCACACCAAGACCCCTAACTCAATAGTTGTGCTTCTAATCCTTGCTACAGTGCTCAGTAGATAAGACATGAGTCATCCAATAATCCAGAGCTTTCCAGATCGTGCTACTGGTAAAGAGTTCACTTGCCAACAGAGGAGATGCAAGAGAAGCGGGTTCTACCACTGGGTCGGGAAGATCCCTAGAGTAGCAAATGGCACCCATTCCAGTATTCTTGCCTGGAAAATTCCATAGACAGAGGAGCCTGGCAGGCAAGAGCCCATGGGGTCGCAATGAGTCAGACATGACTATAATCCAAAGATAAAGGCAAAGCCTGAAGGCAATGCTAGTTCTCTAGATTCCCCGAAACATGCTTTTTCATTTTGAGTTCATTATTCCCTATCCAGAATGTATATGCAATCAAAAAAAAAAATCTGTCCAATGATATGCCGATATACAGTTCACATCTCATAACATAATTCTCTAAATCCCAATAACATTCATCCTGAATGTGCAGTAATCTCCTTAAACATCTTAATATCATGACAAAGATAATCATGATAGTGTGATCACTCGCCTAGAGCCAGACATCCTGGAATGTGAAGTCAAGTGGGCCTTAGAAAGCATCACTAAGAACAAAGCTAGTGGAGGTGATGGAATTCCAGTTGAGCTATTTCAAATCCTGAAAGATGATGCTGTGAAAGTGCTGAACTCAATGTGGAGCAAATTTGGAAAACTCAGCAGTGGCCACAGGACTGGAAAAGGTCAGTTTTCATTCCAATCCCAAAGAAAGGCAGTGCCAAAGAATGATCAAACCACTGCACAATTGCACTCATCTCACATGCTAGTAAAGTAAGGTTCAAAATTCTCCAAGCCAGGCTTCAGCAATACGTGAACCATGAACTTCCAGATGTTCAAGCTGGTTTTAGAAAAGGCAGAGGAACCAGAGATCAAATTGCCAACATCTGCTGGATCATTGAAAAAGCAGGAGAGTTCCAGAAAAACATCTATTTCTGCTTTATTGACTATGCCAAAGCCTTTGAGTGTGTGGATCACAATAAACTGTGGAAAATTCTGAAAGAGATGGGCATACCAGACCACCTAACCCGCCTCTTAAGAAATCTGTATGCAGGTCAGGAAGCAACAGTTAGAACTGGACAAGGAACAACAGACTGGTTCCAAATAGGAAAAGAAGTACATCACGGCTGTATATTGTCACCCTATTTATTTAATTTCTATGCAGAGTACATCATGAGAAACGTTGGACTGGAAGAAACACAAGCTGGAATCAAGATTGCTGGGAGAAATATCAATAACCTCAGATATGCAGATGACACCACCATTATGGCAGAAAATGAAGAGGAACTAAAAAGCCTCTTGATGAAAGTGAAAGAGGAGAGTGAAAAAGTTCTCTTAAAGCTCAACATTCAGAAAACGAAGATCATGGCATCCGGTCCCATCACTTCATGGGAAATAGATGGGGAAACAGTGGAAACAGTGTCAGACTTTATTTTTGGGGGCTCCAAAATCACTGCAGATGGTGACTGCAGCCATGAAATTAAAAGATGCTTACTCCTTGGAAGGAAAGTTATGACCAACCTAGATAGTATATTCAAAAGCAGAGACATTACTTTGCCAACAAAGGTACGTTTAGTCAAGGCTATGGTTTTTCCAGCGGACATGTATGGATGTTGAGAGTTGGACTGTGAAGAAAGCTGAGCACTGAAGAATTGATGCTTTCGAACTGTGGTGTTGAAGAAGACTCTTGAGAGTCCCTTGGACTGCAAGGGGATCCAACCAGTCCATTCTGAAGGAGATCAGCCCTGGGTGTTCTTTGGAAGGAATGATGCTAAAGCTGAAACTGGTACTTTGGCCACCTTGTGCAAAGAGTTGACTCACTGGAAAAGACTGATGCTGGGAAGGATTAGGGGCAGGAGGAGAAGGGGATGACAGATGATGAGAGGGCTGGATGGCATCACCGATTCGATGGCCGTGAGTTTGAGTGAACTCTGGGAGTTGGTGATGGACAGGGAGGCCTGGCGTGCTGCGATTCATGGGGTCGCAAAGAGTCGGACATGACTGAGCAACTGAACTGAACTGAACTGGTCTTCTTATCTATTTGTTCTCAACTTGAAAGAGATCAAAATACTTCGAGGAACAATTGCTTAAGTATTTAGATTGTGAAAGGTACAAGGTCTCAGCTGTAATTTGGTTCTTGCTGGGTTGTTCAAGAGGCAAGAAGTGCCTTCTGTGTTTCCACATAGCACTGAACTTGGGTTCTATCCAAAAGTTTTCCATTAATGACTGTTGGCTGCCTCTCAGTCCAGCCTGTGATTTCACTAAAGGTGTGCCTCCCCAAACTTTACTCCTTAAAGAGACGAGTTAGTATAGTTGGCATTGACAATTTTCATTAATATGGAGTAGAATTCAAGCTCTAAATGCCATAAAGTGTAGTAGTGATGAGTTCTGACGTTTCTAATTACCTATCTTCACATTCTGGCTTTAACGGCTATGCATCCTTAAGACATTCTCATGAAACCAGTTTCCTTACATATAACATGGAGACATTTATATAACTCAGGAGCCTGTTGAAAGGATTAAATGAGACCATACTTGAAAAAGTGCTTCGTACCACATTTAGTGTGAAGTGTAAACTCAAATTTATATATTTTTAAAAAATTATGTGCTTCAATGCATTCCCACAGAATATCTTTACTTCATACATCAGCATTTGGTTGTGTCACCTGAAAACTCTAGTGTACACTTGGCTTATTTATTTATAACTCAAAGAAAAAAATAATGTGTTTCTATCATGCTGCTGCTGCTGCTGCTAAGTCACTTTAGCCGTGTCCAACTCTGTGTGACCCCATAGATGGCAGCTTACCAGGCTCCCCCATCCCTGGGATTCTCCAAGCAAGAACACTGGAGTGGGTTGCCATTTCCTTCTCCAATGCATGAAAGTGAAAAGTGAAAGTGAAGACGCTCAGTCGTGCCTGACTCTTTGCGATCCCTTGGACTGCAGCCTACCAGGCTCCTTTGCCCATGGGAATCTCCAGGCAAGAGCACTGGAGTGGGTTGCCTTTGCCTTCTCCGGTTTCTATCATATATGTAGTCTAATAGGAAGAAACTTATCTTGGCAAGTTTGGTCCCAAGAAGGTGTCTAATCAAGAAGTGAAGTTATCATTGGGCATATATGAAATTCTTACTATGAGTTTAATGAGACTTTAGAGGAAGGTTCAGAGGAGCAATTCACATAAGAATCCCTTATGTGAAATGGGGTTCAAGAACTACTGGGCCTTCTAAGAACATCAGATTTTATGTAAACAGCATTATTTCCCAAGGACAGTTCTTGAATAATAGCTGTTTTGTAAAAGAAAGCATTTTTGGAGAAGAAAAACACTCTGGAATATCTGTTTAACATGGTTAGAAGGGTTTATTCAAGACAGGTTTCCGTACAGATTTGGACACACTATTGTGTCTGGTAACTATCTAGCAGGGAGATCAGTCATGCTTCAACTCTATAAAAGTGTCTTCTTGATACATATGCTTTGTCAAAACCTACTATAACCAAATAACCAGTTTAACCATTTTGACAAAGTGAGTCAGTTCACACAAACATGAATATTCAATAATAGAGAATATCAGTAAAACTGGCCAGAAATTTTAATCAAAATCATAAACATGTTAGCTTAAGCTTAGGATATACTGTATTTATCTAACAATTTCAAAAAAAAAGAGTAAAATCTGCTTATTTCTCATGTTTACTTTCTGATATACGCACCATACTGAACAGTATGACTGTGCAATAAAAGTTAATATCTTTTACCTTACAACGCACAGTGTTTACTTAACAGTAATGATGACTGTCATATAATAATGATTTAAGTCCAGTATGAGTTGAAGATACTAAATAAGTCCAGTATGAGTTGAAGATACTAAATGTTATAAGGTGTCTTATATCAAGAATAAACAAATGCCTAATAATTTCAGTTCAAAACCAATCTTTTTGACCATTTTATTCATTCGTTTATTTTTGGCTGTGCTGGGTCTTTTGCTGCTTGGGCTGTCTCTAGCTACACTGTGTGAGAATCTCCTGTTGCAGAGCACTAGCTGTAGATCACAAGAGCTCACCCAGCTCTAGCTAGAACACAGACTCAAAAGCTTGGTGCCCTGGCTTAGCTGCTCTGCAGCACGTGGGGTCTTCCAGGATCAGGGATCTAACCAGTATCTCCTGTACCGGCAGGCGGATTCTTTACCACTGAGCCAGCCAGGAAGCCCTAGTTGTCTTAATTTGCCTGTTTTTAATGTGATAATTTGGAACAAAGAACTATTTATTTATGATTTTCAACTTCAGAAAAGTATCAAACATTAAAACAATAGATAATGCCACTCAGAAAAGATACTGATGTAACTGTACTTTCCAGGTGGCACTAGTGGTAAAGAACCCATTTGCCAACGAACGAGACAAAAGAAACTGTGTGTTCGATCTCGGGGTCAGGAAGATCCCCTGGAGGAGGGCATGGCGACCCATTCCAGTTCTCTTGCCTGGAGAATCCCATGGACAGAGGAGCCTGGTGGGCTACAATCCACGGGGTTGCGAAGAGTCGGACACGACTGAAGCAACTTAGCACACATGCTCATGCTTTAGAGAAAAGAGACAGATGCAACTAGGCAGCAAGATCATCTGAGAAAGCTCACTGAAATAACCAGGGACCAAATGCAAAGAGACAAGCTATGCTGTGAAACTTTCATTTTGATAAACCCTGACTACACAGAAATCCAATTCATTGGCACATTTCATTGGCAAATTTCCTCCTAGATGTTTCTTTCATTTTTGCTCACATTAATATAATTTCTTAGCTAAAATGCAAGAGAAGAATGTTAACAGAAGAACACAATCTGTACCCTAATAGCAATAATCAAGTACTTCCATCCCTCTGGTGTAATAGTATAACTATGTGCCTTTTACTCTCATGTCCTTTCATGAGCTTTTTTTCTTGGAAATACTCAAGAAAATTTGCATTGAATAAATGTCATTTTTCCCAAAGAAAAACTTACATTTGTAATGTTTACATAATAATATTTATAATTTACAAAATAAATAATATGTACAAATATTGCATTTACGTGCAATATGTGCCTTTAAGCCAGAAAGAGAAAATTATTTTGAAAATTTAAAAATATATGTGAATTACTATGAAGTTAAAGGAAAAAAATTTTCAGCTATTCAGAGATAATAAGCAAAATATGAGACTAAAAATAGACTTCTCTAAGGAATACTTGTATGTAACTGAACAAAGGTATTACCAAAATACAAAATGCTTTAATACACAATTGTATTAATTTCTTTTGAATTCCTCATTTCTAATATTAGAAAAGGAATCAAAAGTTTTCTATAGATATTTTCTCCTATATTTAATTACCTATTAACCATTCAGTGACTTGTAAGCAAAATATAATTTCTTACTTTGTTACAGCACAAGCATTTTCATCCCTTTGGTAAAATAAAAAACAAAAGTAAAAGGGAAAGAAAGTTCATTTATGTGTTTCAGAAACAAGGACTTGTTCACCATGCTAACTCTAATGTCCCTTTTAGCTAAATAAAACTAACCTCAGTTGTTTTCATTTAAGCATGTTTACAAGTCTTAATTTAATATTGCTAATGCAATTCACTCCAGAAAAAATCCTCATAGTACTGATATACTGGATCCACTCTAAAGCACTGCTAATCTATTTATTTACAAAAATAACATGATCAGTTTAAGATACAAGTTTTCTAACCAAAGCTCAATAAGAGCAGCACCTAAATAGTGAAGTATGACATATTCAGTAGATGACAGCCTACAGCATCACCAAATTTAGAGGCTCTTTTATTAAACAACATCTGGTTTAATTAAAAGAGAAAATTCCCTATGTCTTGAACCTTTGTTCCAACAATGAATGTATTGAAAAATCTAAGAATGGAGAGGACCTTTGAGGTGAGTTTTTGGCTGACTTACATAGGAATGCAAAGGAAAGATATTCATCATCAATAAAATGCTTAATATATATGATTTCTCAATTGGGAACATTATTTAGCCATTGTACCATGTAAGGAAAAACTACAGTAATACAGTCCTCAAATACACTTCAATTTTATGAACTATTTTCTTCCCATCTGCAGAGTAAATGGCACTGTCCAATATTAAGGAACAATTGGTGACAACAAATGAGAGAAATTATACTTTCTTGAATCCTGAATTTTCTTAACTGTTCCCAGTCACAATGCTGTATATTGTATTTCACCAGCTGATCTCCCGATTGGAAGCCCTGTATTCCAAAAACCAGTGAGTCCTTCAGAACTTTCTAGAATTATTCACTTGCTACAAAGAGTCCTGTTTATTATAAGAGCCTACCTCATAGAATTAAATAAAATCGCCACATATATCTATAATAAACTACATCACAAAACATTTTGAAAGCAAAACTACTGAAAAACCACTTCCCTGAAGTGTTGTCCAAATATAAATAAGATACCTTCAACAATCAGTGAAAAGAAAATGTTCCAAAATTATGTAAGTAAAGGATGTTACTTGGAGTACAAATCAATTAAATAATGCTAGCTCTGAGAAATGCTGCTAAAATCTGTTAAATAAATGAGCTACATTAGTGGGTAAATTGAGGCCAGACATTCTACATGGATTTCATTTTCCCTGGGGCATTTTATTCTGGTGTCAGGAGCTTTGAATCCTTGGATTTGAGACCTGGTTTCACCATAACCACATAATATGAGTGTTTATTGTCCCCATTTGACAGATTAAGAAAAAGAGGTCAGATAATGGTCCAAGTTCATTCTAATAGTAAGTGGCAGAGTTTGGATGCACACCCAGGTGCATCTGGTAACGATTCTCTATACTAGCTCATGCTAAACTACCCAATTTATAAAATAAAATGGGTTTTCCAAGTAACCTTCAGAAACATACTCCATTTTTATACTATCAAATCTAATTTTGTCTATATGCTGAGTTAGCAGGGTACAATGCTAACTGAGCTGCAAGGGTCTCTGGATTTGCAGACCGATTCAGGCAGCTCTCTGCCACTAAAAGGCTACGGCTACATAACTTCACTTTTCAGTCGCTCAACTGCCTTGTTTATTAAATGAGGGAACAATACCAGTAGGCTCCAGATCTCTTTACATTTTGAAAAAAAAAAAGCCACACAGGGGTTTCAAGTATTCACCTATAATGTAAAAGCATAAATCCCAGGGGCACTCCCCAGGGCTACATTTTTAGAAGGAACACATTTAAAAACAGAAATCGGCATGAGGCGGGGCTGCTGCATTCCACTGCACTGTGTGTATTGCACAAAGGGGTTCAGAGGAATCCGAAACTGAGGACCAAAATCCTGCTCCAACCCAAAGAGGCAAAACCCTCTGCTTTTTCTAATCCCGGCAGTGGGTCAGACAGAGGCCATGAGTGATGCCAAAAGGGTCTATAGATCCCGAAAGGATTTGTTTGTTGAGGTGGGACAAGAAAAGGCACCATTCTACTACTTCTCGTCTCTTTCTGGAGTCTGAAGATGAACTATGTGTCTTGAAGAAGAGCCCAGCAAGAAATAAACTCTTAATAAACACTAACGGAAGGAAAAGGGGGAAAAAGAGGAGAAAGTGACAGGTGTTACAGAAAAGAGAAAGACGGGGGAAAATGGAGGAGGAAAAGGAAAATTTATTAAATGGAGTTACGTAGAATGTACCCAAGTTTTCCTTGTCAGTGTTCATGGGAGAATGAAGCATTCCACAAAAGAAAAAGATTTCACCCTCAGCATATCCTGAGTTGAATCAAAGTTGTTTGATCTTTGCCATCAAATATTATTCAGATAATGGAAGTATTCTAAGGAAAATCCCTTAAAAACTGCATTTTTTGGGTGAGGTGACCTTTTGGGGGAGGTAAAATTATGTGGAAAACTGAAGCATACTCTACTGCCTTCACTGCTGAATTGTTTTCCCCTTTACTTTAAAAAAAAATATTTGCTACACCCAAGTTTTCCCATAGCCCTTCACTGTATGAGGTCAACTTTTGTTTTCACAAACACTAAGAAGATTAAATAATAATTACCCTAGTTTAAATTCCTTTCTAGAAACAATTCATTTAGAGAAAACAAAGGAAAAAATCACACATTACAATGGAAAATGCAGTTCTTCCATCATCCAGATAAGGACACAAATAAGAATATTTCAGCAGTGGGGATAAACTGCAAAACCAACTACTCCCTGGATGAAACAGAGAACTGACGAATTAAACAGATGTGGAAAAGTTAACCGGTTTTGAGGGCTGAAATGAACAGAAACATACTTTTTTAAAAAGTCTCAGATGAGGCATAAGCAATCAACACCAAATGAAGAATGTTCTCTACCACTATTTATCTTCCATTATTTTTACTGGATATCCAGACACTCATTCATATCACAAATAAACATATGGTCCCTTTGAGAACCTCTGTTGAAGATCTGAGTTTCTTCATTCATTTAAAAGTTTTTGTTCATGTCTATTATGTGTCAGACACTGAGCTAGGTGTTACCAAATCAATTGTTAAATTCTTACTGTAGGGTATAAGAAGAGGGGAAAGATGGAAAGGTGAGATTGGGGTTCTCAGATTCACTGCTAAAGCCTGATATGCTACGTTTTATCATCCGCTCATATTTTTCATATTTTGAAATATTTCATCACTGCATCTGGAAAGTATAACATTTAAACAATAATTTCAAGATCCATTAATAGTGTGGAGTCATTGAATATAAAAGAGAAAATAAATTGAGAAAAATGGCACAGTAAGAAATATTTCAAGTGTATATGACTTAATGACAAGTATTCATGTACGCAGCCCAGCTTTAATATTTAGAAAGGTACAGAAATGCCTAAAACCGTAATGTTACTTAAAGAAAATCTAAAGGTAAAATTAGTGGTTAAAATACACAGGATATTGTTGACATTAATTCCTTTTAAAAAACCTAATATTTTACCTCAGTGATGATCATTAGTTATACCTGTGACATCTCCAACTCATATGTTCTAATGAAATCAATATTTTTATATCCATATTTTTCTACTTATAGAAGAAACTATCTAGCAATGAACAATATATGCATGAAATTTTAATAAAATATTTTCATTCCTTAAAAAGTAGTCTATAACAAAATGAACATTGCAGATAAGTAGAAATATAATTAAAAGTAAAGCTATAATATTTATGTTTAGCTTCTGAATAAACCTTAAGAATAAAATTTAAAACTAACATGAAGGTAAAAACAGACAAGAGAATTTATCTCTTCTTAAAAAAATAATTGTAATAATAATATCACATCATTAAGTTAAACACCTATTTCTCTTTCATCTAGTGAAATTTCAGTACAAGAGTCTATAAGGAAATGTCATTTATAAGTTACTTCAAATGAGAAAATAAATTATGTTATTCTGAATCATCCATGGCATAGAATAAAACTTTTATCCTTAGAAGGTTTATTTTCTTTAAACAAATTAGTACTTAAAAGTACTCAATACCTAGACTAAAATGAATAACAATATACATTACAATCTTGGAAAAAGCCAGTTAACAAATTATATTTCATATAACAATGCATAATGATTTTCTAAAAGTAATTTCTAAGCTGCAAAATAAAATGAGAGATTCAAACTCGAAATCAGAAGATTTACAAATTCCCTTCATTAGCGAGATACACAAATGCATAACTTTATAGTATTAAGGGTAGAACTAACTTTACATAAAACGTGGCCAAATGATTGTTATTGAACATCCGTAATGATCATTTTCCATGAACTTAAATACTTATAATCATGAGGTTTGATTAACATGCTCTGGTTTCTTGCATGCCATGTTATCATTACAATCAGAAAACTGAAAGAAATTTTCTCCCAATTAAATATAAAACAGATGAACATACTTAGGAAAAAAACATGTATTACTGCCACTTGTATACTAAGATTGCAAATACATGTGCATATTTTCATCATAAAGGAAATCAGATCATTTAGTATCCTAATTTTTATAACAGCCTAATACACTTGAATAATACTGTGTATACCCAATGCTTTGTTTTTCACAATTACTTGACAGTAAGTTTGGTTTTCATTTTTCCTTTTTTCTCTTTCTTTTGTTGCTAAAATAATAGTCCAACGAGGGAGAAAAAATTAACATATCCCTTTTTCACCAGAAACATTTATACTTCTATTTTAATCCCCTTTTTATAATTAGTCTAAAATATAATATTTAAGTAGACAATACTGACAGTAAATTTCATTTACCAGAATTACTAACTCTTTTTCAGCTGGAGATTAACAGCTTTGAATAAAAGATATAGCTTTTCTGATACTCAAGGAAAAATATACTTGTTTGCAATCGGCACTACGGAAACAGTTTTCTTCCCTTACTACATGCAAATGAAATTAAACACTGGTAATTTTCCCTCTTCAGTTTCCCAGTTCACATGAGAATGATGTCTGTTATCTAATGGCCCCTTATGCATTATCTGTCAATAACTCACAAATATACTCACTCATTCAAAGGTTAAACTAGCCATTCATATTAAATAATAGCCTGTATGCTAGTCACTTCAATAAGCTTGATATACTTAGTGTTTTACCTTAAGGACTGCACTGCAAAATGTTAGCTAAACCCAAAGGACATCTTTGTCTTAAATTCCTCCTGTAGTTTTATTCAGATTGTCTTGTTTAAATTATACCATGAGAAAGTCCAAGTATTTTATTCCAAATCACTCCAAACAACCCTTGTACCAGAAATTCCAGTGAAGAGGGAAATTTTATTATAAAAAATGATGTCAAGTAGAATTCAAAATTCTAAGCTAAAATCATCCATATTACAATTTGATAAGAGAAAAACCTTCCAAATCCTCCTACAAAATGACTTTCTTGTATAGATTCACGGTTTCATATATATTTTTCATTAGTTGCTAAGGGGTAGAAAGCACTGATTCCAACTGTACGTTGTAAAAAATGTGAAGTGCTATACTGGATTATCCAAAAGTCATTTTTAAAAATCACACTATAGTGTCTTTTATAAAGGATTCACATGGAATTATATGAAATACACAGCTTCCTCTGTAGTTAAAATGTATAACAGAACTAAATGTTTGTTCATAGAAACCGGTTTAGTAAAACTTTTACATCAATGTGAAAGATTTATCATTTTATTAGATCTGATATATTTTAGATCATACCACTTAAAAGTTCATTTCAAGGAAAAATCATATTTTGAGAATTAAGACAGACTCTAGTCAGCTTCCCTTCACAGGTATGAAAACAAAACAAAAACCCACAACAATTGCAAGCTGAAATTCTAAGTTCTATGCTTTTTTTTTTTTTTTTGCTAAAAAGCATGAATGTTTAAAAAGTTATTTAAAGCAGGTTACTTTTTTAAAAACCACATACAAAAATCAAATCCAACATCCTCAACATGGAGAGATGTAAGGCTGAAGTTGCTATTTAACACAGGGAGCTCAGCCTGGTGCTATGTGATGACCAAAAGGGGTGGGATGGGATGAGGGGTTGGAGGCTCCAGAGGGGAGGTGATGTACATATAATTATGGCTGATTTGCACTGTTGCACGGCAGAAACCAACACAACATTGTAAAGCAACTTCCCCCAATTAAAAATACATTTAAAAAATAAAATGAGTTTATAGAAAGAAAAAAGAAAATGTAAGGCATACTCAGGATTCCCAAGTATCAACCTTTAGGGATGACTGCATTCCATAAGAATAGACACATTGTGGTGTACAGTAACATTTACAACTCCAAACATACTTATTGTATAAAAATAATATATAACATTATCAGCTAGTAACTTTCGAAAATGCTTTAAGGAACAAAACACACTTCTTTCTGAAAGCAAATGTGTGCGCTAGTCACTACCCAACAGCCAAGATGATATGAAGTTCACACAGGCTCTCTCTTTCAGACTGTGTTCTTAACATTACCAAAACTCATTTAAAAATAGACGATATCCCACCAGGTGGAGGTATCCTATGAACCCTTAATTCCTTCTTGTTTTCTTTAGAGAAATTTTCTTAATTTCTTCTTTTCTTTCTTTACCCTACTGAATTTTTCTCATTCTCCCTCACAGACATAAAATAACCTATACTTAAATGAAGGAGCCCATATTACAGGGGAATTCTGAAAATACTTGAAAAAGTTTGATGAATGTTTAGACTATTTGGTAATCACTGTCCTGTCGATACATATGACATCAGAGGTCATTTGAAGTAACACTGGTCCTTAGAACAAGCACACTGTTACATAACCCTAGGAATTCTACTAGGTATTTTCATTAACAAAAATGAAAGGCACATCCGATACAACGGGGCTCACCAGTTAGGAACAATGCTGGTACTTCAACTATGCATTATCTGGCTACATTCTCATGACAGTTTTAATTCTCAGCACAGGTACCTGAAATCCATCTCTACATCTAACAGAGGTGTAGGTTTAGAGGAGCATTTTCTGGATAACACTGGGTAAAAAAGAAAACATCCTTGGAATACTGGCTGTAAAAATGAACATGAGTCGAGAGAATAACACTGCAAATTATTAAAATTTCTATATTTTAAAATATGTAAAATATTTCACATTTTTTATTGCGGATTTCTCAGTTCAATACACTTTTCAGTCAGTGCTTTCCTGCAAACATTTATGTGATGCCATGTCTGCTTGGTTCAGTGATATATTAAGGATGAATTGTTAAGAATTAAAGAATCTTAACCTATTGAAATGTTCATTATTAAAACCTATATTTATTTATTCAGATACTTCATATTTAAAGGTAAACCCATGTTCCTCACAATCATCACTATCACCACCACCAGAACCAGTAAAACAAAAAACAAACCTAGAACAAGCTATTAATAAGTCAAGAACCAATCCTAGGGCTTATTCAGAAGCTTCTGTTCACTTGTTTTCTTTCTGTTCTCTTTTCTCCTTCTTTCTTTTCTTTCATTTTCTTCTTTTACTGTAGGAGAAAGAGCCATTTAACTTTAAAAATATATATGAGTATTTAAGCAAACTCCAGGTGATAGAGAGTGAAGGAGCCTGGTGTGCTATAGTCCATGGGGTCACCAAGAGTTAGACACGACTAAGCAATTGAACAACAACAACAATGAGAAAAACATTAAAATGTAAATGGCCAGAACTCATTTCTACACTAAATCAGATATCCCAGCTTCTAAAACTTTCCACCCCAATCCCACCCCAAACACACATTAAAAGTACATTCAATAACAATGGTACACCATAACTGCTCTCATTAGTCATTGTTTTTCCAGTTCTTAAAAATAATATCAGACAAAAGGTTAACTTCATTTTTCCTTCATTTCTGTGTGTGTGAGTAAGTGTGTGCTAGGGAAAGGACACACCTTATACTCTTTACATTGCCTGGCATCACATATGGAAATCTGATTATTTTTCCCAATTGTTATTTTATCCCAAGGTCACAACTGACCTATTGGCAGATATCCAGAAACGGATGATTCATTGCACTAGTGAAAATGTAGTTCATAAAAATACCATTTATGTCAAAGACAGGTCAACTATAGGAGGACAGAATGTAGATCTACTCAATCAAACAATAAAACTGTGAGTGAACATTATTAAAAAGGAATATGCTTAAGCCTATTTAAACATAGTCATTCTCGCTCCAATATCTCTGGTGAGAGCTATGTCCTACACTGAAACACAGATATCAAGCTGGATTAGTTGCAAACAGAGAGTTAAAATTTAATTATCTATGCCAATCGTGCAGGTCATTGGTGCACATAATCCATAAAGCATTTGCATGTGAAAGACAGACATTTGGGTATCTCTGACAGTCTATTAATACACATTATTTTCAATAAAATAATGAAGTCATTATGAAAAGTCTGTTTGCCTAGACTCTCAAATCTGTCAAATTGTTCACATTAGCTCCAGAATTCCTGCTATGCAATGGATGAACTAAGTAGCTCCTAGACTAATGGAAAGATTGGCTTAAATTTGACCTTGGCTCTCTCTTTATAATTAGCTGATTCATTCCCTAGGGGAAAGAGGTAATTAACTTACTGGTTCAGAACTTCCTTAGGAAAGAAATTTAACCATCTCACTTAAAAGAGTTTTCTTTTTTCCTACAGATCTAATGCAATCTCAGATTCAGATAGAAATGATAATTTATAAAATTCTTTCAAATATATTAGGTCCATGGCTCCACACAATAGCCTATGACTTGGTTTAGGCCAGAAAGACAGCCTTAGGCACAGACTGGATAGATGATACTGGCAAAGTCAGAAAGCCACTTACTAGATAAAACAAAATTAGAATTCAAGTTTCCAGACTCCCCAATAAGTTTTCTTCCTCTGATACTACAAAATGCCATGTCTATAAGAACGTTACTAGAATACTTACAGTGCGGTGATATTTCCAACTGAGATACTATATTAGCAAAGTGAATGTGGGCACAAATATAAAAGCATTCATTTCAGAAAATTGCATTAAAAATGTAACCTTTATTTTTGTCTTAAGACTCCTTCCACAAACCAAAACTCTTTGATGCTTTTAAATAACACATAAATGGTGGTGGTTTAGCTGCTAAGTTGTGTCTGACTCTTGCAGTCTCATGGACTGTAGCCTGCCGGGCTTCTCTGTCCATGAGATTTTTAAGGCAAGAATACTGGAGTGAGTTGCCATTTCCTTCTCCAGGGGATCTTCCGGACCCAGGATCGAACCCGGGTCTCTTACACTGCAGGCATAGTCTTTACCAACTGAGCTACCAGGGAATGTTATATTCATGTATATACATCATAATAAACACTCCCTGGGTCTGGAAGATCCCCTGGAGAAGAAAATGGCAAACCACCCCAGTATACCTGCCTGGAAAATCCCATGGACAGAGGAGCCCAGCAGGCTACAGTCCATGAAACTGCAAGAGTCAGACACAATTTAACAATTAAACAACCACCACTATTTATGTATTATTTAAAAGCTTTGAAGAGTTTTGGTTTATGGAAGGAGTCTGAAGACAAAAATAAAGGTTTCATTTTTAAGGGAATTTTCTGGAATGAACGCTTTTATATCTGTGCCCACATTCACTTTGCTAATATAGTATCAGTTGGAAACATCACTGCTTTGTGATGTTTATGTACAATATAAATTTATCTTATACATAAATATAACATTGCAATTTTAATACATTTACTTAACAGCAACACTACAAAAACTTTGACTCTAAAATAGTCTTTCATTCAATAGAAAAAATGTTAAGGAAAATAAATATAAGCATCTTCTAAAATAAAAAATGCATATTTTTCTGAATTACTTAGAAAGGGAAAAATCTCCAGTCTCTTTAAACACAAATCTATAAAGCTATTCCCATAGGAGAAAAAATGTTAAAGAAAAGACAAAATATTAAAATAATGAACATTAATAATAGCCTGAATCAAGCTAAAATTATAAGCACACCAAAAATTAAAATGATTTCAAATAATATAAATGATATTAATATAAATGAAGCATAACAGTAATGGACTCTATGTTGGATAACCACATTAGCTCATTATCAAAATCAGGACACCTCTGGGAATGAAAGGGGGCTGTTAATAATTAGACTGAACAAGAGGCATAAACTGGGATTTCCTGGGAAATAAACAGGACATATGATCACTTTAATTTTATGTCTTCACCATCTGGATTTTTCAAGGATTCCCAAGCATCTCAAGTTGTTTTTTTTTTTTTTTAGGTCAGATTTTTTTTTCCCTTCATCCCCTCCTACCCCTACTTCTCTTTTACAATCCAGGAAAATATTAGTCAAGTCATTTAACTCCTTCTTCTCTGCATGTCCTATTCTGTTAACTACGACAAGAAAAGTATAGTAGTCTGAAATCGCCTTTAAAAGCTATTACTTCTACAGTCTGTTTTATGGCTTCTGTGTTTCCATTTCAAAATGTCAAGGCCAGAGCCCTGAAGTCTGAGTCTAGTTTCTGCCTGAACCGATGCACTGCTCTGTGTTTGGCATCACCTGATCCTGGACTCTGAAAAACCTACCGCAGCTTATTTGAGGTATGTATATTCGAAATGTGAAGTCTCCCTAAATTCAGCCTTCAGAATAAAGGAAGAAATGTGAAAGGGAAGTGCAGAAGAACTAGTTATTATAAATATGAGGTTTCACCACACAACTAGTTAGGGTTTCTGAAGATGTCTTCATTAACTCTTCACGCTTAGAGCTTTCAAATGGTTTTCCATCTTCTTTGGAGTAAGGCCAAACTCCTCACAAAGTATTATATGATTTCCCCATTCCCTGCACACAATACCTCTTTGGACCTCTTTCTCTCCTCCTCTCCCATTTTATTCACTCAGTACCAGTCAACTCCATTCACTGAGTACCAGTCAACCCAACTCTCCAAGCCTCCCAGACCTCCAGCCAAGCTACTGCCTCAGGGATTGAGAACACGATCTGGTTGGAACACATTCTCCCTGTAAGCACTTAGTCACTCCCCGATCTCCTTTGGTCTTCCTTAAATGGTCATTTCTGTGAGACCTTTCCTGACCTCCCTTATTGTAAATTGAATACCCCCAGCACTCCGCATCTTCCTGTATAACTTTATCTTTTCTCTATAAAATCACTATTTGATATATCATGTATCTTACTTTTCTGTTATGTTCCCACCAGAATGCAAGCTCCATAAAGACAAAGATGATATTGTTGAATATGCTCACTACTGTAACTCCAGTGACTAGAAAAGGGACTGTTGCTTTTAAAAATGCTCAATAATAATTTGTTGAATAAATAAATTCTTAATAGTAGCTCTTACTTGTGCGCTTAAACGGATTAAGCTTATGAAAATGCCTGGCAATCTGGCAAGCTGGTTACAAATCCTTCTACATGCCTAGGATGCCTAAAGACAATTTTAAATTTACAAGTAAAATGTTGGCAATTTTGCAAATGTCCTTTTAGATGTCTCTGAAATACAAAATTCTTTGGATTTCAAAGAATTTATTTGTTCCAGACTGTTTTTTATCAGTAAAAGGCATAGCAAATAAGACTTTTAATATGTGTTTAAGTGTATTTTTAAAACAATATTAAACATATGCATTTTATATCAGTTAAGAGTAATTTAAAATAAAAATAAGTATTCCTTTATGCATTTTATATACAAAATGCTCACAGGAAATTATACATAAAATACTAATAGGAAAACAAAGACCTTTGGTCTCTAAAACATCTGAGATGGGTGTAGACTTAACAGTGAGTACTTTGTGTCAAATTACATAAAAATGCAAATTGTAACATCAGAATCATTGACAGTCAAGTTTTCAGTTTTCTCCATCAAGAGGTACATTGTATGTGAGTGTAGGGAAATAGAAGAAATGGTGATGTACAAGTACAAACTATGTATCTGCTTTAAATAAAAAACATTTACAGATATAAAGTGTGCTGTATACAATACTGTCATGATATTGATGTTGAAATACCTGAAATAGAAGTTCTAACAGTAAAATAACATTATTTTTTCTACATGTTAAAAAAACACATATTGATATAGAAACTGAGCTCTGACGGTTTTTAATGTAAGTGATGAACAGATTTTTGAACTTTCTGAGAACCCAGGCTCCTGGGAGTGCCACATGCACACACGGCCTCCTTCCTTTCTCCGTTCAAATTGTTATGACATCCAGCACCTAAGCAGAATTTCCCAAAAGAAGTGACAAAATTAAAAACTTAAGAACTCCCAACATCCTGATATGATAGGTAGGAAATAATCATGCATTTTAATTGCAAAGGTTTCCTTGAGATAAACAGTGTACATCTGTAGCAGAATGATCAAAGTCAGAGACTGCAGACTATTAATATTGGGAAAAGTTTTGCTAAATGAACACCTGTAAAGATCCTTTCAATAACTGTCAAAATCAAAATGACTCTAACTCAGTAAACCTGCCAGTATAGAATATCACTAAAGTTCCAAATGCATAGTCATGTTTCTTGCACTAGAGTTATTAGGAAATAGTAATTATAACCCAGATCTTTTTTGTATTGAAATAAACACATGTATTTAGAGGAAGAAAAATTGTTAGCAAGATTTTTTTTCATACAAATTCTAAGACTCACATTCTACATTGTAATTGTTAGAAATACTTTACAGATCATTTAATACTTAGTACCTCTAGCAGATAGAAAGCTACTCAAAAGTATCTCGTGAATTACTGAAGTGAATAAATGAATAAATATTTACTTCTAACTTTTCTTCATGTTTTAATCTCAGTAGTGGTCTTTCAAAGATAATGAACAAAATTCCTATCACCATCTAACAAGCCTTTCCAAAAGGATTCTCTATTCAGTTATTGAGCAAATAAGGTAAAGTAGTATGGCAGATAAAACTTAATATGCTAAACAATTTTAAATAAATGGAAGCTCCTTTTCCTGACTAAAAACAAATATTTCATTCCAACAAACAAAAGCCCAGGACCAGACAGCTTTACTGATACATTGTGCAAAATACTGAAAGAATATTTAATATCTATTCTTCTCAAAACTCTTGCACAACATTGAAGAAGAGAGAAATCTTTAAAACATATTTTACTAAGTCATGATTATCCTTATACCAAAACCAGACAAAGACTCCTCCCCGCAAAAAGAGAAAATGACAAGTCAATGTCTTTGCTGAACATAATTCAGTGCAAAATCCTAAACAAAAATTAGGACACCAAATTCAACAATACACTAAAAAGATCATATACAACAATTAAGTGAGATTTAGTCTAGGGATGTAAGAATGGCTCAACATTCAATAAAAAATTAATGTAATCCATTCATTAAGACAAGACTACCCACTCTCATCACTTTTATGCTATATAAGACTGAAAATCCTAACCACAGCAATTAAGCAAGAAAAAGAAATAAAAGACATCTAAATTAGAAAGGAAGAATTAAAACTATTTTATATATTACACATATCTAGTTATTATTTGCAGATGATATGATATTCAGTTCAGTTCAGTTGCTCAGTCCTGTCCGACTCTTTGCACCCCATGAATCACAGCACGCCAGGCCTCCCTGTCCATCACCATTTCCCAGAGTTCACTCAGACTCGCGGCCAACAAGTCAGTGATGCCATCCAGCCATCTCATCCTTTGTCGTCTCTTTCTCCCTCCTGCCCCCAATCCTTCCAAGCATCAGAGTCTTTTCCAATGAGTCAACTCTTCATATGAGGTGGCCAAAGTACTGGAGTTTCAGCTTCAGCATCATTCCTTCCAAAGAAATCTCAGGGTTGATCTCCTTCAGAATGGACTGGTTGGATCCCCTTGCAGTCCAAGGGACTCTCAAGAGTCTTCTCCAACACCACAGTTCAAAAGCATCAATTCTTCAGTGCTCAGCTTTCTTCACAGTCCAACTCTCACATCCACACATGACCACAGGAAAAACCATAGCCTTGACTAGACGGACCTTAGTCAGCAAAGTAATGTCTCTGCTTTTGAATATACTATCTAGGTTGGTCATAACTTTTATTCCAAGGAGTAAGCATCTTTTAATTTCATGGCTGCAGTCAGCATCTGCAGAGATCTTGGAGCCCAAACAAATAAAGTCTGACACTGTTTCCACTGTTTCCCCATCTATTTCCCATTAAGTGATGGGACCAGATGCCATGATCTTCGTTTTCTGAATGTTGAGCTTTAAGCCAATTTTTTTCACTCTCCTCTTTCACTTTCATCAAGAGGCTTTTTAGTTCCTCTTTACTTTCTGCCATAAGGGTGGTGTCATCTGCATATCTGAGGTGATTGATATTTCTCCTAGCAATCTTGATTCCAGCTTGTGTTTCTTCCAGTCCAGCATTTCTCATGATGTACTCTCTATAGAAGTTAAATAAGGAGAGTGACAATATACAGCCTTGACGGACTCCTTTTCCTATTTGGAACCAGTCTGTTGTTCCATGTCCAGTTCTAACTGTTGCTTCCTGACCTGCATACAGATTTCTCAGGAGGCAGGTTAGGTGGTCTGGTATTCCCAGTTTATTGTGATCCACACAGTCAAAGGCTTTGGCCTAGTCAATAAAGCAGAAATAGATGTTTTTCTGGAACTCTCTTGCTTTTTCCATGATATTATATATATTAAGAAAAACAACAACCCTAAAAGTGTGAAAGTATTAGCCACTCAGTCGTGTCCCAGTCTTTGCAACCCCATGGACTGTAGCCTGCCAGGCTCTTCTGTCCATTGAATTCTCCAGGCAAGAATACTAGAGTGGGTAGCCATTCCCTTCTCCAGTGGATCTTCCCCACTCAGGGATTGAATCTGGGTCTCCTGTACTGCAGGCAGATTCTATACCATCTAAGTCACCAGGAAAGCCCCAAAAAGACTCCACCAAAAAATTTTTAGAACTAATAAATGAATTCAGTAAAGTCATTGATTATAAAATCAATACACAGAAATCTGTTGTGTTTCTATATACTAATAAAAATTTTTCTGAAAAGAAAATTAAGAAAACAATCTTATTTAGAATTTAATCAAAAATAATGAAATACTAGGAATAAATTTAACCAAGGAGATGAAATACCTCTACATTGAACACTATAAAACACTGATGAAGGAAACTGAATAAAATGGAAAATGGGAAGATACTCTATGCTCATGGATTGGGAGAATTAATATTGCTAAAATGTCCTCATTAAATGAAGAAATCTACAGATTCAGTGCAATTCCTTTCAAAATGCCAAAGGTACATTTCACAGAAATAAAACAAATTTAAAATTTGTGTAGAACCTCCTCCCAGCACACATTCACAAAATATCTAAAACAATCTTAATAAGGAAGAACAAACCTGAAGGTATCATGATCCCTGATTTAAAACTATACTACAAAGCAACAGTAATCAAAACAGTATGGTACTGGCACAAAGACAGATATATGAAACACATCAGTGGAACAGAATTGAGAACCCAGAACTAAATCCACACATATAAGGACAATTAACCTATAACACAGGAGCAAAGAATATACAATTCAGAAAGCACACACTCTTCAATAAACAGCACTAGGAAAACAAGACAGCTACATGCAAAAGAATGAAACTAGACCACTATCTTAAATCATACACAAAATGGATTACATACTTGAATGTAAGATCTGAAATCATAAAACCCCTAGAAGAAAACATCATTGGTAACCTCACTGACACTGGTGTTAGCAATGCTTTTGTGGAAAGAAAAGCAAAAATAAACAAGTGAGAATACAACCAACTAAAAAGCTTCTGCACAGCAAAGGAAACCACCATCAAAATGAAAGAGCAATCAACTGAACACAAGATATTTGCAAAACACATAACCTACAAGGGGTTAATATCGAAAATTTAAAAGAACTCATATAACTCAACAACAGCAATAAAAACCAACCTGATTTAAAAATGGACAGATGATCCAAATAGACATTCTCCCCCCAAAGACATACAGATGGTCAACAGACATATTAGAAGATGTTCAATATAATTAATTTTCAGGGAAATACAATTTAAAACCATAGTGAGTTATTGCCTCACACCTGTTAGAATGACTATTACCAAAAAGACAAGACGTAAATATTGGAGAGGATGTATAGAAAGGGAACTGTTGGCAGGACTGTACATTGGTGTACACACTATGGAAAACAATATGGAGATCACTGAAAAAAACTAATAATAGAATTCCATATGCCCCAGCTATTTCACTTCTGGGTATTCATCTAAAGAAAAACAAAAATATATATATTAATTCAAAAGATATATGCACCACTATGTTCAGTAAAGCACTATTTACAATAGCTAAGATATGGAAACAACCTAAGTGACCATGGTTAGATGAATGGATAAATAAGATGTGGTACATACACAGAATGAAATATTATTCAGCCGTAAAGAAGAAAGAAATCCTGCCATTTGCGGCAACACGAAGGGATCTTGATGGTATTATGCTAAGTGAAGTAAGTCAGATAGAGAAAGATAAAAACCACATGATTTCATTGAAATGTGAAATCTAAAAAGAAAAAATATATTTAATAAAAACAAGCTCACAGATACAGCAAACAAATTAGTTGCTACCACAGGGGAAGCGAGAAGTGTGTTAACTGTGTGGTGACAAACGGCAACTAGACTTGTGAAATGACCATTTCATAATATCTACAGATGTTGAACCATAAGGTTATAAACCTGAAACATATATAAAGAAAACAAAGAATAAATATCTAAAATACTTGTGTTTCAAGGGAGCCAGAACACACAGTTTCTTTTTCGTAATGTAAACTCTCTAGTCACCTAAATAGGAAATTCTCTTTGAAATCACCATGAGATCACTCTTCCCAGACAGTATCTCCAGAGATCCTGCTACAGAACAATAAAAATCTCAAAATGAGTAAAAATTGTTGAAACACTAGTATTTGGAAAGTCTTACAGGAATTAAATCAGAATTCAAAATTATGAATGGACAGCATCCACAATGTCAGCAGAAATCTTTACAAAGTAAAAGAATTTAATTTAAATAAAGAGTTTCAGTCTTAGATACAAGAACTTAAAAATGTTTAACACTTAACATTAAAGACCCTTGATTAAAGACACTACACAACAAGGTGTTTTAAATTGTATCTCTTCAAATTGTTTGAATTTACGACTCCTCCTTGGTTCATGAGATATCAAAACAAAATTTCTCCATGCATATCTATATACAAGAATTTTTCATGCCACAAGGTTCTTTTTCAAAAGACACCTTGTGAATTAGAAGTGCTTACTGAAATTCACAAAGGGCCAATTATTAAAGATTTAAACTTTAGAATCAGGACAGGGCCAAGCAATCCTAACAGAAGTGAAATCTACCCATAGTATAATAGTCTCATTTATTAATTGCCAGGAAACAATAGGAAACGGCAAATAAACTACTATGAAAGAGATCCATTTAATCAGAAAAGACCTGGAAACAGATATAAACACTACAAAGATAATTTTGCCCAAAAGTGCAGTTGGTGCTATCCCCTAAGATTCTCGTTTTGATTTTCCAATTAAGGTGTGAGTGACTCTCTGGGAAATTTTTTTTTTGGATGGGACATCAAGCATGTAACTCCTACTACTCCAATTTATAGCACTGAAATAATAAGCCATTTTTATAATAATACTTTACTGGCATGCAAATGGCTGAAGTATAAACAGATTACATGCTAAATCTAGTAAATAATTGTCTCTCTCCAAATATGTGCTGCAGAATGGTATAAAACAATTCTTTTTAGGGGCCAAACAAAAAATAATTCAAGAAAAACCTAAGAAATTAATAGAAAAGCAACACCTTATAATATCCGAAGGGTAATATAATTGTCAGGATTTGAAATAGCTCAACTGGAATTCTATCACCTCCACTAGCTTTGTTTGTAGTGATGCTTCCTAAGGCCCACTTGACTTCACATCCCAAGATGTCTGGCTCTAGGTGAGTGATCACACCATCGTGATTATCTGGGTTGTGAAGAACTCTTTTGTACAGCTCTTCTGTGTATTCTTGCCACCTCTTCTTAATATCTTCTGCTTCTGTTAGGTCCCTCCCATTTCTGTCCTTTATCGAGCCCATCTTTGCATGCAATGTTCCCTTGGCATCTCTAATTTTCTTGAAGAGATCTCTAGTCTTTCCCCCTTCTATTGCTTTCCTCTATTTCTTTGCATTGATCGCTGAGGAAAGCTTTCTTATCTCTCCTTGCTCTTCTTGGGAACTCTGCATTCAAATGAGTATATCTTTCCTTTTCTCCTTTGCTTTTTGCTTCCCTTCTTTTCACAGATATTGGTAAGGCCTCCTCAGACTGAACTGAACTGAATACAATTTTCACAATTAAAATTTATACTCATTATTATACATACATTATTTAAACATAAAAAGAATACATATGAGAGACAATGCCTTACAACTTTGAACAGAACGGCCAATATCCAGTCCCAAAGAAGGGTACCTGAATTTCTACGCTAGTTCTAGGAAGCCAACTATCTTCTTAAGGGTTTTGAACTGAAGCTTTCTCGGTGCTAAGAAACTGACTGTTCTTCAGGATGCAGTGAACAAGTATCATCAATATCGCAATAAGCATTCTAGCAAAACTGCGTGGTTTTGTGACCGCCTCTTCTAACTGGCACTTTTCAAGAACTTTGTTTCCTATTTGCATCAGCTCATTCACTGCAAAAGTAAATCTTGACTTGAATCAACAACTAGGGAGTTTGGTCCTGTGCAGTCAGGTGAAGAAAGTGAATCTAAAGGCAGCATTAACATAAATTGAGCCCTTAGGAGTTAGTCACAAGCTACTTAGTCTCTACCTTATCCCTGGGCCAAATGCTGAGTTAATTGCTCCCGTTAGTATTATATATTATTCCCAGTACTGTCCACAAAACAGGGGTAAAAGGGCAGCAGGAAAAGGGAGAGGGAAAAAAAGGAGAGAATTGAAAGATAAGTAAACAGTGCTGTTGGAGTGACAGTAGTTGTTTTTTTCAAGTAAATAGGACAAGAAAGGAAATTAAGAAGAAAATAAATGGAGACCTGGGAAATGATGGAAGAAAAAGCCCAAGGAATGGAAAAAGAAAGATGCTCAAAAGTAGAGAGGGCTTATATTTGAAACCATTTATTGCTAGTCTTATATTAATATACACATGTATACATATATATATGAATACATATATATTTTATACACATATACATACACACATATACATACACATATATATTTATCTCCATTAAACTTTTTCTCAGTCACAAAAAATAATCCAGCTCCCATAAAAATCATACTGAGTTTTTTTATAAAAACTTTATTCAAAGTACCTCGACAAGTCTTAAACTTTAAATTTTAACAATCTTTAGAAACTTCTTTTAAAGAAAAAAGAAAGAAAGAAACTTCTTGTCATAAGTCAAAGAACAAATTTACTCTATCAGTCAAATTTTTCTTCTCTGGAAATGGATCTAGAATTCTATTTAACCCTCACTTTCAGGTCCTACTTTTAGGACCTCGACCTGAATTATAGTTTTCACTGACTTTAAAATATTTTATCGTTATTTTATGTGTCTCCAAAAGATAAAAAAAATACTGCCAGTTAATTTAAAACTTCTGTCAATTGTAAGCTGCATCTCAATTATAGAATGTGGAGGGAGAAAGCGTTCATTTTATGATGGGTAAAATCCCTCAGCTGGCTGTCTGCCTCCAATCTCATGTCCCAACTTCCTGTCCATCCTTTACTCTGCCATATGAATTGTCTGTACATACGAGCACTGTCCAGATGAAAAATCACTGTGTCACCCTTCTGCCTGCATAAGTGAAATCTAACTTAAATATTAATAACATGCAAATGTTTTCATAAATTGAACCCAATCAGCTGTTTAGTCTTACTTCCTGTCACTCTCACAATATAACTCCATCTTAAAGTCACAATGAGGATCTCTACTTCCATAAACAGCAGGTTCTTTTCAAGACTTCCTATGTATGATATGAATGCTCCCTTTCCACAAACTGACTCTCCTCTCCACCTTCTTCATCTAGGAAAATTCTACTCACACTTCTTAATGAAGTTATTTACAAAGCATTTTCAGAACACAAAGTCATCCCAAAGTGCACACTACTATGCGTAATTTTATAAGAATCAATTTCCAAATCTTCAATGCTCAAATCTCCTCTTTCTTAAAATCATCTTCTTGAAAACATTCTGGTTCTTCTTTTTCACCAGCTCCCCACCTGCCACTCCTTTCTTTCACAATTATTCTTCTCCACTTTACAAATCTCACAAGAAAACATTGCTCAGGGCTTAAAAACATCCAAATCACCAAGCAACTGGAAACAACTCAAGAGCCCTAGTCTGGAGAAAGAGTCCTGGAAGAATCAAGTAAGAAATGAGAAAGACAGACTCTTAGTTCACTGGCCAATGACTCATAGTCAGACTCCATGCCTTTATCTATATCAATTCATCTAACTTAGAATCAGCAAGCAGAAATGAGATGCTTTCAGAAGGACATACAGTTTATTTAAATTGAAAATGAAGTTGTCTTTTTAAGTCTGATTTGGCTTATTAGGTTGACAAATGAAGACTAGCTTTATTTATTAGATAATATGGTGAGCATTTTCCGATTTGAACTAAATCCAGTATTAGAGGCTTTGACCAAAAAATATATACAGATATTTAAAGCACATATAAGTAACATACTGTAAGCAAGAAATGATACCCTTTACCCATGGATTATAATATTTACCATATCTTGCTTTAAATATCAATACTAGTTATATATCTGTTTCACTCCACTGGGTCATAACTTACTTAAAAACTTCAACTGTGTGTAGCTATCTCTTATTCTCTTAAATATTTCATTTATTTTAGGTGTTCAATCAATTTTTGATGGATTATTAGATCAAGCAGAGCTACAATTAAACCTCCTTGTTAAAAATTCCTCCTAAAACACAATAGTAATCATATTGTTGAATAAATAAGACCTCCCAACCAGAACTACTCATTCCCTCCTAGATTACCATTTCATATTACTTGTAACTCACTCTGCCTACTATGCCAAAAAAATTACTTCATAAGTCAGAGAGGGAGAAATATCATATGACATCCTTATATGTGGAATATAAAAAGAAATGATACACATGAACTTACAAAACAGAAAGGGACTCACAGAGCACGAAACTATGGTTGCCAGGCAGATGTGATGGTTAGGGAGTTTAGAAAGGTCATGTACACACGGCTATATTTAAAATGAATAACCAAAAAGGACCTATTGTACAGCATATGGAACTCTGCTAAACATTATGTGCCAGCTCAGATGGGAGGGGGCTTGGGGAGAATGCTGCTGCTGCTAAGTCACTTCAGTCGTGTCCGACTCTGTGCGACCCCATAGTCGGCAGCCCACCAGGCTCCCCCATCCCTGGGATTCTCCAGGCAAGAACACTGGAGTGGACACATGCATGTACATGGCTGAGTTCCTTCACTGTTCACCTGAAACTATCACAAGATTGTTCATCAACTATATCCCAAGAGAAAGTAAAAAGTTCCAAAGGAAAAAATAAAATAAAATCTTCATCTATTTTGTTCATCATGAAAAAAATTACTTTAGTATATTTCATATTTTCTATAAGATCAAAAGCTTCCCAAGGTTAGGATCCCTATCAGACTGACCTCTTTCATCACCTCAGCGCCTAAGGTCAACTTTCTTCAACACTTTTGAGTGAATTACTAATTTAAAATAAAGATATTGGCCTTTGCTCTTTGGAACTCTGATACCTAACTTAATCTTCCTGCCATGTGCTTTGGCCCAGGGTAGACAGGGTAATTCCTAAAAGAAAAAAGTGCTGTCAGTATACGAATATGATGCCACTGACTCACCATGAGCAGAGCAGGCATGCTGAGTTATTTTTTCCAGTAGTAATGATGAACTGTGCTGACTGAGGCATTTGGTTCCTCCTGGGGGCAATGGCACACATTTTTTTATATATAGCCTGCCAGGATTCAAGCTATAATTTTTGCCACTGAGTGGGAGGGGGCATTTTTTTTTCTTTTAAAACAATTTCACTCAAAGTGACAATACTGAAAGCAAAATGAAATAACCAAGAGCATATGCAATAGCCATAAATGTTTAATCTCTTGTTGGGAGACTTTTGACCTTCTGATCATCTCCATTTCCTTCATACATGAGTCAGTTCTGGTCTCACTATCTTATGACTGACCACATGTAAACCAAATATTTACAAGCTGAATTTTACATGCTTTCCTTTCAACTGCTTTCTGGCCCTACTACAGACCAGCTATATAGAGAAAGAAATACCCACTGCTTTCCAATTTCTATGTAGATCCTCCTTTCTAACACTCTTGAGTTTAATTTCATGACCTTAAAAAAAAAATACTATTTCTTTTAGTTCATTTATTCTGAAAATGTCAGTTGTCAAAATTGATGTTACTCTATTTTTTCAACTCAAGTTGATTTGGGCTTTCCTGGTGGCTCAGATGGTATAGTAATCTGCCTGCAATGCAAGAGACCTAGGCTTGATCCTTGAGTCAGGAAGATCCCTGGAGAAGGATATGGCTGCCCACTCCAGTATTCTTGCCTGGAGAATTCCATGGACAGAGGAGTCTGGCGTACAGTCTGTAGGGTCGCGAAAGAGTTGGATATGACTGAGCAACTAACACATACACAGAGAGTTGATTTACAATGTTATTCTATTTTTTAATAGTATATAGTCTAGCATTTCAACAGAAGAAAAGAAATCCTCAGTAATATATAAAGAACACTATACACATTTACTAATGTGTACTAAAATACAGTACAAGTCATTAAACTGAACAGTGACATAAAATCAGGCTCTTCTCTTCATATTCGTTTAAGGGATTTCAATGCAAACTGATACTCCACTTCTAGGCAACAACATCAACATGAAATAGCACAATGACATTAATCAATTCATTACTTACCAACTCATTATCTCTTAATTTATTATTTATTCATTTGTCATTTTCACACATCATGTTGCCCTCTCCCAAAACAAACTCACCATGAACTACAAAAATGAGGCCTGTTTTGTTTTGTTTTTTAATATATGCTTACTTTCAAAGGAAAGGCCATGCTTAATAATTAAACTTAAAGACTCTATACCTAGAATATAAATGAATCTTTAAAAACATGGAAAGAATTTTTAAATATACAGATATAAACAATGACTATCAGGAAATCATGAATGGAACAGTAAACAAGAAGGATTTTACATTACAGTAGTCAACGCAATGGCACCCCACTCCAGTACTCTTGCCTGGAAAATCCCATGGATGGAGGAGCCTGGTGGGCTGCAGTCCATGGTGTCGCTAAGTGTCGGACACAACTGAGTAACTAAACTTTCACTTTTCACTTTAATGCGTTGGAGAAGGAAATGGCAACCCACTCCAGTGTTCTTACCTGGAGAATCCCAGGGACAGGGGAGCCTGGTAGGCCGCCATCTATGGGGTCGCACAGAGTCGGACACACTGGAAGCGACTTAGCAGCAGTAGCAGCCAACCATCCTGGCTTGCCTGGAATTGAGGAGAATATTTCCTAATGCAAGTCTTTCTAAGATGCTAAAACCAGAAAAGTCTCCCTACTTGACATAGAAAACTGGGAACTTCAGTTTCTCTTATTATAGCAGTGAACTAAATCATAAACATTTTAGAGAGAAAATGCACGCTTTTATCATTGTTATTTTCTATAATGTTTTAGAATAATACTTGTTTTGATGTAGATTTTAAGGAAAACATAAATAAACAAGCCCTAAAAAAGCTTCTGAAAATCCATTCTGTAAGTTAAGGAATTTAGTCTTTATATTTACTTTTTACTTTCTACTACCAAGTTAGTTGGACTTTATGTCTGAGTTTAAAGGTCAAGAAAAATAAATGAACTAAATTATTAGGTATTTAATTCAGATAAAAACTGGGAAATCTTAATCTAGAGAATTTCAGTGTTTGGTTTTTTTTTTTTTTTAATTAAACACTTTGGGTTAAGTTCTCATTAATCAATTTTTACTTTTTACCATGAAGTGGTACTAAATTGCTTAGCAAGTTATTAAAAGTAATAGAAAGTCTATCTACTTTAACATGTATGAAGGCAATTAATAGCTAAGGCAGCAAGAAATTGACACAAAGTAAAAACTGTACAAAGATAAATATAACAAGTATCTTTCATTTAGTCATAGCTTTTTGCCTAAAAACCAAATTCTCCTCTGGTTTGTTTCTAATCATGAACTCACAGTCAAAGTATTATTTCCAAAATTACAAAAGAAGCAAAGAATTAATCTGCTTAAAGACATGAAGCTTTCAACAAAGTTATTTACAAATAATTACTGCAAGGAGGTTTTCTTTACAGCAAACATTTCAATCACACATATATTACTAGTGAATGAATCACAGGAATAGTTGACTTTTTAACATATAAATTATTAATGCATGAAAGATACTGTGTGAGTTGTAATCAAAATAATAGAACTTTTAAAAGTATATACGTGAATTTAAACTACCCAAGTTCTACATAATTTATGCAGTTTTAAAAACTAAACCCTTTTACAAGTTATCTAATTCATTTGGTGTAGGGGGCTGAATTGCCTTAAAAGAAAATTTAAAATAGCTTTTTATCACATCTCATTTGGGGCTCAAAGAACAGTACTGAGGTTAACCATTCCCCATTATTAGTCAGCTTCAATCTACGTCACTTCAGAATTTTCAGCAGGTTGCATAGGCATGTGTGTGTGCTCAGAAATGTCTGACTCTTTGCAACCCCATGGACTGTGGCCTGGCAAGCTCCTCTGCCCATGGAATTTTCAGGCAAGAATACTGGTGCATGCTAAGTAACTTCAAGTTGTATCCAACTCTTTGTAACCCTATGGACTGTAGCACACCAGGCTCCTCTGTCCATAGGGTTCTCCAGGCAAGAATACTAGAATGGATTGTCATTTTCTTCTCCAGAGGATTGCCTCAACTCAGGGATCGAACATGAGTTTCTTATGTCTCCTGCATTGGCAAGTGGGTTCTTTATCACTAGCACCCCTTGTGACTATTTGGGGTTGGCAAGGACATGAATGTAAAATCTAGTGCATTGGAAGATGACTATTAATTAAAACATTATCCCCCTCATTAGACTATAAGCTTCGTGAAGATAGGGGTTGCTTTTATTTCTCTGCCAAATCCCTGAAGCCTATAAAGAGGCGTGGGCACATGGTGCCTGCTCACTAAACATGCTTAATTAACACAGTATATTATGGTCTTTGAAATCCTGCTTTTGGAACAATCAATTTATCTAACAATTAGTTGAAGTAATCAGATTTTTTTGGTAGCAATTTCTCATAATGAAAGTCGCTCAGTTGTGTCCGACTCTTTGCAACCCCATACAATTCATGGAATTCTCCAGGCCAGAATACTGCAGTGGGTAGCCTTTCCCTTCTCCAGGGGATCTTCCCAACCCAGGGATCTCCCACATTGCAGGAGAATTCTTTACCAGCTGAGCCACAAGGGAAGCCACATATAATTAACATTTACCCCCAAATAAGTAAGAAAGTATTAGTTGCTCAGTCATGTCTCATTCTTTGCAACTCTGTGGACTGTAGCCAGCCAGACTCCTCTCTCAATGGAATTCTCCAGGCAAGAATACTAGAGTGGGTTGCCAGTCCCTTCTTCAGGAGATCTTCCCATCCCAGGGATGGAACCCAGGTCACCTGCATTGCAACTGTTTTTTGACAATTAACTTGTCTAAAATTGGTTTAACTTTACATGTAGAAAGGTACTTCCCTGCTGATGTTACTGAAGGTAATAGACTCAACTAAAATGAACATTAATTCTTTTAACATCAATGTACCCTTTGCACTCTGTAGGGTCCACAGTTTTCTAATAAAATTGGTAATTTTTCTGTATTTAAATTTAAATCTATGTTCTACTTTGAAAAACTACAAAAGGACAATAAGTAAAAGTTCACCATGGCTTGACTCTAAATACCACGATACAGCCACAGCTGATGATTCATTGAAATAATACACAAAGAACATGGACTTGACCTAGGGTGGCTCAGCCTGCAGTGGCTTGAAGCAGGATTTCAGTTCTCCAGCCAGATATGGAAGCTCACTGTATACAGATATACATATAGTCAGATATAGATCTATAGATCTATATCTATATAAGATAGATAGAGTCAGCTCACTGTAGTGACAGTGATGGATCCTAGTTACTAGACCACCAGGGCCAGTCGCCAGTGACAAGGCCCTGGGCCATCAGCTTTGTAGAAATGAACCCCACAGAGAGACAGACAAAAGCAAAACAAGTGTTTATTAAGAGTACATGTGAATAGACACACATGGAAGGACTCAGGAAAGAGTCTTGCCCTCATGGCAGTTTGAATCACTTACATAGGGCATTTCTTCTGGGTTTCCTCTAGCAATCATTTTGCTGTGCTTGGCTCTGAGTCCATATACGGCTCATCTCAGGGTCTCCCCTGTGTGTACACACATCTCTTATCCAAGATGGATTCTAGCAGAGAGGCCTATGAGTAGGTTGACATCACCTACCGTGGGGTGGCACCCCTCCCTTTCTGACCCCCAGGAGCACATGTGTAGTGGGGAAGTTCTTCTTGACCTCGAGAATGAGAAATATGTGGTCTCCTAATCTCTTATCTGGGCCGGCCTCAGCTCCTCTCTGCTCTTGCTATTATCTTTGTCATAGAGCAACTGTCCACAGGGGACAGACTCCAGCTGCTCAGCCCAGGACCCATCTACCTCCTGCCTCAGACTCTACCGGGGACTGAAGAGACAAAAGGAATAAGACAGACACCAGCCCTGCAGCCAGCGTCTGTATTGTGGAGTATCTGAATAACAACCAACCAAAGGAACAAATAATCACAAATGGCAGCAAGAACAATGAATGAAGTGGGATACAAAGAGAGTAAAAGGGGAAATCGACTTTCAGTAGTACGGTCCATGCAGGCTCTGCTGAGGAAATGACTGTCAGTCAAGATCTGAAGGATGAGAAAAACTCAAGTCATGTGAAAAGCAGAAAGAAACACATTCTAGACACAGAAAACAGCAAGAGCAGAAGCCTGAGGTGGGAAAGAGCTGAGCATTTAGAAGAACCAAAAGAAACCTTCCTGACTTAAGCAAAGTTTAAGGAGGCTGAGGTGGGGATACCACTCATGGCTAAACAAGTAAGCAGCAAAGAACATACACTCAAGTGCAATAGGAAGTCATTAAAGGGTTTAGGCAGAGGACTACTAAGATCCAACAGAAGGTGTCTCTCCTCATCATGTGGAGAATAAGAGTGGCGAGCAGGTACAGAAACTGATGGAGACCAAACCCCTGCCTTTCAACTGAACTATAGTTTCTTTACAACACTATAGTTTCAGGTGTATGAAACAGTCATTCAGTATTTTTACAGATAATATTCCATTAAAAGTTATTATAAGATAATAGTTCTATCTCCCTGTTTTTGGACAATGTATCCTTGTTGCTTATGTGTTTTATACACGTGCTAAGTCGCTTCAGTTATGTTCGACTCGGTGCAACCCTGTGGACTGTAGCCTGCTAGGCTCCTCTGTCCACGGGATTCTCTAGGCAAGGATACTGGAGTGGGTTGTCATTTCCTGCTCCAGGGGATCTTGCTGACGCAGGGGTCAAACCCATGTCTCTTTCATCTCCTGCAATGGCAAGTGGGTTCTTACAGGAGCCACCTGGGAAGCCCATTTTACACATGGAAGTTTGTATCTCTTAATCCCTACTCCTCTCTTAGCCTCCACTTCTTCATGTTCCCCACTAGTAACCACTAGCTTGTTTTCCATATCTGTAAGAAGAAAGCACTTTTAAAGTTGTTTCTTTTCTTCTGAATTGCTGAATATTTCTTGTTTCATCCATCCCTGATATTTCTGCTACCAACACATTACTTCAAATAACCATAATCAATATGTCCCTAAAGAAAGCTCTGGTCCCAGGATGTCCATTTTAAAAATCTTCACTCTTCTAGAAGTAAGTCAGAAAGAAAAACACCAATACAGTATACTAATGCATAGATATGGAATTTAGAAAGATGGTAATGATGACCCTATATGCGAGACAGCAAAAGAGACACAGATGTACAGAACAGCCTTTTGGACTCTGTGGGAGAAGGCAAGGGTGGGATGATTTGAGAGAATAGCATTGAAACATGTATATTATCATATGCGAAACAGATTGCTGGTCCAGGTTCGATGCATGAGACAGGGTGCTCAGGGCTGGTGCACTGGGATGACCCTGAGGGATGGGATGAGGAGGGAGGTGAAAGGGGGTTCAGGATGGGGGACACATGTACACCTGTGGCAGATTCATGTCAATGTATGGCAAAACCACTACAATACTGTAATTAGCCCCCAATTAATATAAATAAATTTTTTAAAAAGAACTAAAAATCTTCACTCTTATGCTTACTAGTTGTGTAAAGACTCTAGTTACCATAGTTATACTGTTCTCACCTGTAAAGTTGGGATAAGAATAGAACTTATTCCCTAGAGATATTATGATGATTATATCACATAATCTATGTGAACCTCTTAGAACAGTAGACTAATAAGAATTAAATAAAATAATCCATACAAAGCACTTGGCAACTAGATCATTATAATCAGAAGTCATAGTTGCTATTATTTTAGTCATAACTATTATTAAAAGCAGAAGTCTTCCTTCATTGGCTACCCTTTTTCTATTAGTTTGAAAATACAAGTCCTCCTGGAAACTTCAAGCCCAGCAGAAAATATCACAAATGCAATTGTGGCTTTCCAATTTAAAAATCTAACATGCATATAATAACACTTTCTTGTGAGTAGATGAACATAGCACTATCATTGTGTCAGCTGAAGCATCTGAATTAGATTCACCCAGCATTCTGGGGAGTGGAGGGTTTGGGCATTAATATGGAGATTCAGTTATTAAGAAGTCAAACAACATCCACACAAAATACCGTGAAAAACATAATACAAGATAAGCTCACATGCAGAGAAGGCAATGGCAACCCACTCTAGTACTCTTGCCTGGAAAATCCCATGGATGGAGGAGCCTAGTGGGCTGCAGTCCATGGGGTCGCTAAGAGTTAGACACGACTGAGCGACTTGACTTTCACTTTTCACTTTCATGCATTGGAGAAGGAAATGGCAACCCACTCCAGTGTTCTTGCCTGGAGAATCCCAGGGACGGGGGAGCCTGTTGGGCTGCCATCTATGGGGTAACAGAGTCGGACACGACTCAAGTGACTTAGCAGCAGCAGCAAGCTCACATGAGAGAAGGCAAACCAGTAATGAGCATGCCGAAAGATTAGGTTAACATCATCAGTATACATAAAAATTTTATCAATAGCATCAAAACAGATTCTTAGCTTTTTAATACAGTCCTTCACAATAAGATGTATTAGGTCTGTTAACAACCACAAGTGTGCTTTTATTTGTGTAGTTTTTTAATAGACCTCAACTTCTGGAAAGAGTGATCATTCTGCTTTTGCTCAACATGGCGTCTCCAGCGACCAGACCAAAGTGAGCTTCTTGGTGAGCAATGGCAGTAGATGCCCAGATCTCCCAGTCAAGGACTCCCTTCTAGACTCAATTTACTCTTCTCCACTGCCCACCTCAGCTTCCAAGAGCACGAGCTGTTGATTGGTTACAACTGCACCACTCAAGGCTGCACAACTTCTCTGGTTGAGGCAGGACTGCAAACGTCCATCCTCTTGCCTCCATATGGGACAACTCTGCAGGACCTCTAGCTCCACAGCTCATGATAGGCTCGGTGCACACCTCTATCAAAACTGCATCAAGATTCAACTTCTCCTTATTTCACATCCTTCTTCCCTTCTCTCCTCCACAGGTGTAGATCCACCAGCAGAACTCCTCACAAAAATTTCAAACTCTGTTCCCCAGCAACCTGCCATATGAACAATGCCCAACAAATACTGTAGAATAAATGATTTTGCTACTAGAGCCATACATACCCTTCTTTCAAAAGAAGAACACATCTTTAAAGCATAAGCCAACAGTTAAATTGATAAGAAAGTATGTGAACAAGCTTTAAAAACACAGTCATCTTCCCATTGCACTGTTTTACTTCATGTTAAGTTGTCAAACAAAAAAATTACTACCTAAGCTGGTTTAATATCTTGTCCTTCACTCCAAGTCCCCAATCCATTAAAAGGCTGATGACATTAGTTCTATAGGTATCTCAAGAAAATTATTCTTATTTCTATAAACAAAATAATGTGTGGTTAAAATAGACATCTTGGACCAGTTCACTTCTTAAGATCTTCACACCCAACTACTTTCTTCTTAGGAATAGACCTAATGTTTACTTACAGAAAAAAATGATTTAATTCAAGGAATAAAAAATTCAGTTTTGCTAAGACAAAGTTAATATCTTATTTTTAGGTTAAAACAGCAGCTTACAAATGCTCCAGTTCAGCTCAGTTCAGTCGCTCAGTCGTGTCCAACTCTCTGCAACACCATGAATTGCAGCACGCCAGGCCTCCCTGTCCATCACCAACTCCCGGAGTTCACTCAGACTCACGTCCATCGAGTCAGTGATGCCATCCAGCCATCTCATCCTCGGTCGTCCCCTTCCCCTCCTGCCCCCAATCCCTCCCAGCATCACAGTCTTTTCCAATGAGTCAACTCTTCACATGAGGTGACCCAAGTACTGGAGTTTCAGCTTCAGCATCATTCCTTCCAAAGAAATCCAAGGCTGATCTCCTTCAGAATGGACTGGTTGGATTTCCTTGCAGTCCAAGGGACTTTCAAGAGTCTTCTCCAACACCACAGTTCTAAAAGCATCAAGTCTTTGGCGCTCAGCCTTCTTCACAGGCCAACTCTCACATCCATACGTGAGTACTGGAAAAACCATAGCCTTGACTAGACAGACCTTAGTGACAATGTCTCTGCTTTTGAATATGCTATCTAGGTTGGTCATAACTTTTCTTCCAAGGAGTAAGCGTCTTTTAATTTCATGGCTGCTAAATATATAACCAAAAAGTCTTAAAAACCAAAAATAATTGGCAGATTCGAATTAGTACATGCACACTACTTAACATAAAATAGGTAACTAATAAAAACCCTACTCTATAGCACAACCAACGCTAGTCAGTGCTCTGAAATGACCTGTATGGGAATGGAGTCTAGAAAAGAGTGGATATATGTGTATGTAGGGGCTGATTCTCTTTGCTATATGGAAGAAATTGACACAACACTGAAAATCAACTATTCAAATAAAAAAATAATAAGCAAAATATACTAAATATGGAGGTCAAGGAATATTATTCAAGCTTGCTTTCCTCCATGCTGCTGCTGCTGCTGCTGCTAAGTTGCACCAGTCGTGTCTGACTCTGTGCAACCCCATAGACAGCAGCCCACCAGGCTCCCCGTCCCTGGGATTCTCCAGGCAAGAACACTGGAGTGGGTTGCCATTTCCTTCTGCAATATAAAATACTTAACTCCCCTGGGGCTATTTACACTCTTAAAGTGCATAGCTTAAAGATTTAGGATTCAAAAATTAGAGTTTTATCTACTTCAAAAATAAATATTTATCTCAGACTACAGGCTAGAATCTTATTTTGGTGGGAAGCCCTTCAATTTTAATGGATGTAAAAAGAGAACCTACTCTATTCACCAGAAACTAGAATTACATTCTCAAATATATCCTATCATCTATCCCTCAACTAGTGTTCTGAGACTTAATTCTCTCTCTGACGTAAGATGTTTTGAATGTCTTACACAATTATTACTTTACTGGCACTTTGATGACTCATAATTATTTTTAGGATTAAAACTCTAACGTAACCATCCTCCCGTTTGCTGGTACTCCCTAGTACAACTGAAACATACCCATCTATCATCAACAATTAAATTAACTTCCTCTATCTACAGATACTATTATTCAAAGAAAGTTTACTAAAAGTCAGGAAACAGATTATGAGGAGTTACTGAATCTCATAAGCAGAACTTTAAACAAAAGTTTATTTCTGCCAATAACTGTGAAAGGTTACAGATGTAACTGAAGTTCTTCGGTCCTCCATTGGACCTTACTGTATGCAAATACAAGCATCTCATTCTTGTCGGAAGCAAATAAATCATTTTCTTAAAAATTCACAGGCTCACCGAATTCTACTTTCCAACAAAATTTAAACATTTTGTTTACTATCATTCCTGAAAGCATTAAAGGACTTTGATGTCACTGTTGATTACTCCCTTTCTCTTTCTCAATAATGTCAAAATGTCAATAGCCCAACTTAAAGCAAACAAACATCCATGAAGAAAAAAAAATGAATTTAAAATTCTGACTTTACAGAAAGAAGAAAAGCAATTCCAGGAGAATATAATTCTATCCAGATATAGGAGAGGATCTAGAGAAAACTGGGATACTTAATTATCACGATTTGGAAACAAGCAGCAGCAATGGAGAAAAACAAGTAGATAGTAATCACTAGGGTAATAGTTAAATACAAACTGATGAGCAGAGAGGAAAATGATGATCATTTAGTGATTCATCTTTGCTTTCCCAATTTTTCTCCAATCATATATTAAGATAAATTGTTGGAATAGACACTCACTACAAAAAGTTGACATTCCAACACAGGCTAAAACTAACTTGTCAAAATTATCACTCCTTTAGGGAATCAACTGGGGCTTTCCTGGTGCCTCAGCTGGTTAAGAATCTGCCTGCAATGTGGTAGACCTGGGTTCAATCCCTGGGTTGGGAAGATTGTCTGGAGAACAGAATGGCTACCCATTCCAGTATTCTGGCCTGGAGAATTCCATGGACTGTATGTGGAGTCGCGAAGAGTCAGACACGACGGAGCGTATTTCACCTCCCTTAGGGAATCAGTTACAATGCGGATTCTCTCTTGCATGGCAAGCCACACCAACACTTCACTCTTCAAGCATAATAACAGTTAAAACGTAGCTCCCCTATGGTGGTGGGCTCTAGCAGATTTTCCTGTATACTGATCAGCTAGATCTTAAATGACTGTAACCTAGGACAGTTTGACCAAAGAGGTTTAGGGTAACAGGAGGCTATAGCAACTACTTCTTCAGGTAGCTCCTGGAACATAAGAACAACTGGTTTGAATGTCATGTTACTCTACAGTTCTACAAGTACTTGGGTTTAGAAATATAGTGGAGGAAAGCATTTTTAAGAATGAGAATAGACGTAGGATCAAAGCAATAGTTAAAATTGGGAATGCTCTGAAAAATCTTTCAGCCCTTTAAAGTTTACACACACAGTAGAATTCTCTTCCCTCCAGAGAATGTCACTACACAAAACCAAGGGGGAACACATACTTCAGCAGCAGCTACTGGGAATTACCAAATTCCATAAAATTAATGGGATGTGGTTCTTTACAATGAATAAATTTATGACTAAATGATAAGTGCCTTATGCTTTTTATTCCACTGAGTAATCAATTCAATCAGATCTATTAGAGAGGCCCATTACATATCTGATGGACAGTTTTACTTTGCCCATCCTATTCAGATTTCTGTCTATGTTGAAGGAAAAATAAGCAGCCTGGATTTGAATTTAAATGTGGAAAGGTGGGAAGTCAGATATGCAAAATGATAAAAAATTAAAAAGGAAACCAGGATTTGGTAAAGCCAAAGACACAACAGGATAAAGAGAAACATCAGAAATATTAAAATGTTTTGTGAATAAATCAAATATGTTCAATTTATTGTTTTAAAAATGCAATATTGGTAATATTCAGAAAATTTTTCTATAAGTTAAACAACAAAAAACCTAAGGATAGAATTACTGTGGTCCAGCCTTAGAAGAACCCAAATCAACATGGATGGTTGTTTCATGTCCAAGTGACCCACCTGTAAACCTGCAGAGGCAACAAACAGCAGGCTCCAAGGGAAGGTAAATAAGCAAGGCTCTTCCTACGATGAGATGGGTGTGTTGAATGAAAAGAAATTACCTAAATTGTACTTCCTGTAATGAAGGGTATCTTTACATCCCAATGAAAAGTTACTTCATCCAGAAACTGGAAATATAATTTTTCTTAGCTACCTCATAGTTTGGGGTTTTTTTACTTTTTATTTATATTAGAGTACAGCTGATTAACAATGTTGTGGCAGTTTCAGGTGTGCACCAAAGTGACTCAGTTATGCATATAAATGCATCTATTCTTTTCAAATTCTTTTCCCATTTAGGTTGTTACATAATATTGAGTAGAGTCCTTTCTGCTATACAGTAGGTCCTTGTTGGTTATTCATTTTAAATATAGCAGTGTGCACATATCCATCCTCAACTCCCTAACTACCCCATCTCTCCCTCCCCTTCCCTTCAGGAACCGTAGGTTCATTCTCTAAGTCTGTGAATCTGTTTCCACTTGGTAAATAAGTTCATTCTGCATCATCTTTTTATATTCCACATACAAGGAATATCATATTTCTCTTTATCTGTCTGACTTACCTCACCCATTATAACAATCTTCAGATCCATCCATGTAGCTGCAAATGGCATTCTTTCATCCTGTTTAATGGCTGTGTAATATGCCATTGCATATATATGTGCCACATCCTCTTCATCTATTCCTCTGTCAATGGACATTTGGGTTGCGATCTCATAGTTTTCACAGGAAAGCCATATAAGCTAACATTTGGAAAGGCTTTATAAAGGTAAGAACATGAAACAGATAGAAGGTAGCACTGACATCAGAGGCAGTATCAGTGCTACTATCTACAGTACAAAGCAAATGCTCAACACGTCACTGATAAATGAAAGAATGAAATTTTTAAAATAATTCCTAAAACCCAAGACCAAACCACCAAATGACTAATATTTATATTTAACATTATATTTAACATTAGATTCTGGGATGTCCTAGTTCTCTACAGTCTATTGCCAATAAGAATTCAGTGTATACCATTTGCTGAGCCCTCTTCAAAGGACTTTAGAAATATTAACTTGACAACAGCTCCATGAGGGAGAATCTACTATTAGAATCTACTTCATCTATAAGCCTTTATTTACAGATAAAGAAAATGACCTGACTCAGAACACAGGGCTAAATAATTCATCAAAGATCATAGAGTCTATAAATGGAAGAACTCAAATCTAAGAAACTGGCTCTACCAACCATACTTTTAAACTAAAATGAATTTATTAACACAGATACTCAATGGCAAATTGGTAAGCGTTATCGGTACAAACATTTCAGTATAGGACCAAGAGAGTAGCTTCCGATAAATTCAGTTCAGGATCATTGTTAAGTGGATTGTACAGTCAAAATTCCTTCCTATTCAGGAGCTGACTCAAAGGGGCATCGTGTCACTTATACGGGTCTCCTTGTTTCACTCCTCTCTGCTTCAAAATATCTTCTTCCCCAATTCCCAGACGTATCCGTAATAGCATATATTAAATAGGTTTGTTTAAATGCGAAAACTCTTCAGTGTAAGAAATTCTTAAAGAATCATAGTAGAAACACCTAAATTATATGAACGTCTACAGATAGACTTTCATTCACTAACAATTTATTTACTACTGACTGCAATTAGCTTACATTAGCCACTGAATGGGGATACACTAGCACTTAAAAGACATAATCATGATTATTTCAAAAATTGAATTAAGTCACAAAACATACTTATGTGAGAGAGAGCTTGAAAACTACCATTTGTTAAAAAAAAAAAAAACTATTGAAAACAGGTATGTTACCAGTTGAATTTAAAAAGCTGAACTTCTAAAGGGAAACAGAAATGGTGAAATTTGGCAGACACAAGGGTCACAGAACAGAAGTGAAGTTTAACCACCCCATGTACTTGAAACAGTTCAGTAAGAAAAATGTAAGTTTAGTTTAAAAAAATAGTAAAGCTGAATTCTCCACCCATTTCTCACATCATGGATTGACATGACTTCTAGGCTATCTATATGTGGCATTATCAGAATTAAATTAGGAAATCTGTTCTTGGAAACATACATTACCTTGTGTAAAACAGACAGCCAAGGGGAATTTGCTGTATGACTCAGGGAACTCAAAACTGGGACTCTGTTAAAAGCTGGAGGGGCGGGTGGTGGGAGGGAGGTTCCAGACAGAGGAGCCATATGTATACGTATGACTGACTCATGGTGATGTATGGCAGAGCACAACAGTGTAAAGCAATTATCCTTCAATTTAAAATGAATTAATTTAAAAAAATCTGTTTCTGATCCCTTGAACAAGAACTCCTTCTGCCATTGAATCAGGATTGCACGATCCACTAAACAGAAGCAGTTCATGCAATGGAATATTACGGGGCTGAAGTGAGCAGAAAGGTTGATGGTGATTCTAAATGAAGACTGGTTCAAAAATTTGGAAAACACATAAAACAATCATTTCCTCTTATATTCCAGCCTTCACAACCTACAGACTAGAAGAATCTTCTGATTTTTCCTTCTGCTCCTTTTCCTAAAACTGCCCAAGTCCCACCACTGCCAGGCTGCTTCAGGCACTCTCAGCTTGATGCCCTTATACAACACTCATGCACACCTGTGCGCAACTACACACACATCTGCATAGACACAGCACGTGCTCTTATTCAAAGACTATAGAAAACACCATCAATTCTGAAACACTCATAGAAACTCTAGGCTGAGAAACAGCACAGTGAGTTACAGAAGACAGCTGTGGGAATGAAGTGCAGGGTTAATAATTCTTGGCCAAGAGCTGGACATCCTGAATCAAATCCCAGTCTCTCCCTTCATGCCTGTGTGGTCTTGGGTGATTATTTCATCTTTCTGACCCTCACTTTTCCCAGGCACTGAATCTTGGATGAATAAATAACGGATTCACTTAACTCTTGAAAGAAAAAAAATGAATTTAAAGGAAGACAACAATTTTGATTTGCAGGATAAGGCTTCCGTTCTTTTGTATAGGATCAAAATGTTCTATCTGATGATGGTTGGATGACAGTCTCTTACTGAGAAATATGTTTGCTTCCCAATGCCTACAGCAAGATTACAACATTTTCCAAATAATGGTAACATTTCAAACATTAGAGGAATACATTAGTCACTGACTTTAAACTATCTGATTTTTAGTTCCAAAGTGTATTTTAAAACATGCTTCCTGTACACAAGCTTATTTCTTAAAATATCTTTTGGAGAAAAGTCACACCAGGGTAAACTTCCAACAATATGCATTTCTTTTTTCTCCACCAGACAAAGTCTACTCTACACCACACGAAACTAAGTTAGAGTCTATATACATCTACAGGATCTCCTACTTTTCTTGCTTAATCATTTTTGAAATGTTAATCAGTGAAACAGGGAGGCTATATAATTAACCTTCCATCTCCAAGTCGAACAGTCCAGAAACAGCAAACAAAAGAGTCAGGTGTCACTGAGAGTACATAACCTGTTGGCCTTCATCAAGTCCATGGAAAAGAGGAAGTAAGAAGTCACTTTCTCCCTACAGTGTTAATGAGCACAAGCAAAGTGGACATTGTCCCTCGGCAAATGGAGGAGACCCAACAGCACACCTACAGGGACACACCAAGGTCACACAGGAAAACAAGAGAATAGAGCCTGCTATTTCATGTGACACATACTTTCTATATTTTAAGAGTTTAAAATATTTCAGTAGCTGTTACTATGGACTTGCAAGTCAAACTGACACCAAGTCAAAACTGTCTACTCTGTACCCTATACCTGTTGGTAAAATGTTTAGACATGCCTAATACATTGCTCTGTGAGAAACAGCTTTAAAGGAAACTATTTGAAATCACGTCCAAGTTAGGTCATATTTTACACAGGACACTGACAAACGAAAAAGGGAGAGAAACTGACTCTACCTGTGGCTTCCCTGGTGGCTCAGACAGTCAAGAATCTGCCTGCAATGCAAGAGACCCAGCTTCAGTCCTTGGGTTAGGAAGATCCCCTGGAAAAGGCAATGGCTATCCGTGCCAGTATCCTTGCCTGGAAAGCTCCACAGACAGAGGAGCCTGGTGGGCCACAGTCCATGGGGTTGCAAAGAGTTGGACATGACTGAGCAACTAACACGTGAAATTGGACAATCACAACTCATCAGCCTGCATATATTTCAAAGAAATCTAGTAAAAATGAGATTGGGAATCCTGTCTCTATACTTGTTTGAATGGATTTTTAAAAATGGATTCCCATCAAGGCTTTTAAAGAGTCTATCTCTTTAAGAGATGCAACTCTAATTACACAGAAAAGAAGGCTCACAGACGGACCAGGACAACTTACAACCCTGAGCTCCACAATGGCCCAGTCTCAGCATTCAACCGCACTTGCTTCCCTTGTGTCGAATTCACCATCGTCTTCCATATGGTTCCAGCCCCAGGACACTGCAAGCTCAGTCTCAGTAACGGTGACATGATAACTGCCATCTCCTCAAGGAGGACACGGAAGACTGGCTTCTGATTTTTCACCTTTTCTCATTAGTAGGGACAAGAGTTACATTTGTATCTATATACCATAAATCTTCACCATCATTTTATTTAATTCAATTTGCTACCACATGCTGTGGGTTTTTGTTTGTTTGAAAAGGTCTTGAGTTTACCTTTTTCCTCCAAAGTTACTGCTGCCTCCTTGGATCAGGATAAATTACCCAGTTTATCTCTAGAAGACTTACCTTCCTAAAACACTATTCAGTATATCCTAAAACCTGTACTGGTTACATCTGCATTCTATTTCTCAAAGCCTATTTGTCAAAAGAAAAGAATTTTTAAATTAAATTAAAAGCACCTGTGACCAACTAGGGCTTCCCTGGTAGATCAGCTGGTAAAGAATCCGCCTGCCATGCAGGAGAACCTGGTTCGATCCCTGGATCAGACAGATCCCCTGGAGAAGGGATAGGCTACCCAGTCCAGTGTTCTTGGGCTTCCTGGTGGCTCGGCTGGTAAAGAATCCACCTGCAATGCGGGGAGACCTGGGTTTAATCCCTGGGTTGGGAAGATCCTCTGGAGAAGGGAATGGCTACCCACTCCAGTATTCCGGCCTGGAGAATTCCACGGACTGTATAGTTCATGGGGGTCACAAAGAGTCAGACACGACTAAAGCCACTTAGCACACATACACATGAACACACACACACACACAAATACATACATCAAAAGAGTAATACAAGCTACATCCCAAGAGAGTATCCAATTAATTGCTCCTGAATGGTATTAGAAAAGGGCTTTGGAAGAACAAGTACTAGGAACTAGAAGACTGAAGTTTTAGTCTCTGTTCGTCCCTGGCGAGTTCATGAACTTCTTTGGCCCTTCCAAAGATGTAAAACTGAAGATCTGAATAGATGGCCCTTAAGCCTCCTTCTATGGTGTTGGAAAAGACTCTTGACAGTCCCTTGGGCTACCTAGGATCCAGCCAGTCCATCCTAGGGGAGATCGGTGCTGGGTGTTCATTGGAGGGACTGATGTTGAAGTTGAAGCTCCAATACTTTGGCCACCTGACGTGGAGAGCTGACTCATTTGAAAAGACCCTGATGCTGGGAAGCATTGAGGGCAGGAGGAGAAGGGGATGACAGAGGATGAGATGGTTGGATGGCATCCCTGACTTAATGGATGTGAGTTTGGGTAGGCTCAGGGAGTTGGTGATGGACAGGAGGCCTGGCATGCTGCAGTTCATAGGGTCACAAAGAGTCAGACACGACTGAGGAACTGAACTGAACTGAAGGCTCCTTCTATCTCTCCCATCCTGTTACTTTATAATTCAGACTGCAGAAGTCACAGGAAGGTGATACAATGAGAAAAGAAATTGAGTTTACAGCCAGATAGAAGAAAGTGTACATTCAGTTACTACATTAGAATTTCTTCCTTGAATTATTCTGGTTATAATTAGAGATGATGCATTTACAGCATGCAAAACATGTTGAAGAAATTACAACTATTGAGTTACAATGAGATACTGTTCTTCAGAAAGAGTGTCCTATATCACACCATATAGGATGGATTCTCATCTCTCAACTGCTTAAAAGTACATATTTATCATATTTACTTTTAGTAAATAGTAAACATCTTATCAAATTCCACTGCACATCAAACTGCTCTGGGGAAAGGGTTTTGTCAGCCATTTACGCTGACTGACTGGCATATAAGATCAATTCAATCAATGTTTTTGATTTAACAAAGATTTGTGTTGGGTTATCTTTTTGCATTTCAAAGTATCTCTGTTCTTTTTCCAAAGGCACCAATGATGATCTGGCTGTCCAATGGCTACATACTAACAAAACTGTCAAACTTCTAATTAGTGAAATTCTGCTTATTTTCTTCTGCCTGTCTCTCATTAGCAGATACTCTGTAATTCAAATGTGAATTAAAATATCCTGAAGATACCAGTCAGTGACCCTTAACACTCAACAGGAAAAAACAAATCATTGCTTTGTGATGAAAGTGAAAGTCACTCGTTGTGTCCAACTTTGTGACCCCATGGACTATATAGTCCATGGAATTCTCCAGGCCAGAATATTGCTATAGATAGCCTTTACCTTTTCCAGAGGATCTTTCCAACCCAGGGATGAAACCCAGGTCTCCCACATTGCAGGCAATTCTTTACCAGCTGAGCCACCAGAGAAGCCCTTGCTTTGTGGAAGTGAGTGTTAATATACTTTTAAACAATGCAGACATTACTATAAAATTGATGCTGTCAATTTCCTGTTTTATAGACATGTATCTACCTTTGATATAACTTTAAATACACTGTGAGAAAAAATAAGACAAATTTTAGCTTTAAAATGCTACTTTATGTCATATAAAATAATGTCCATGTTATCATTTATCCTTATATTAAATCATTCATTTAAAAGTATGACAAATTCTTTTGAAATAGGATTGCCAGAAATTTTGCATCCACTTCAAGAGGAAAGAGAGTGTTCCATTTTTTTTGTTTGTTTGTTTACTGCATTTATTCCTCATTAAACACCAAAGTAAAACAGAAAAAAAGAGTAAACATAGAAGTTGAGCTATTATTTTGTGAGGACAATATGTTAACTTTGCAATATCTAGATTAATTCATTTAAAGTTATCAGAACTACTGTAGTTTTAAGAACATGACAAAGAACTTGTAGTAGACATTAGCTTTTACTTCATTTTATATAGATAGGCTTTTAAAAAGTGTATATTTATTAAGCTTTATTTTTAAAATAGAACAAAGATGACAAATTATCAACTTTACCTGTTTACTTGTAGATTAGCAAAAATAGCTTAAATATGACAAAGCTAAATTATCACAAGCAAAATAAGTTTTTTCACATTTCAGTGTCTTCTCCATACATTTACAACATAATACAAAATATAATCCAACTAATTTTCTAGTAAATTTTCCATAAATTATATAGCAATTCACTGCTTCTCTAATTTTTCTCAATGCTAAGGTAAACTGAATAGCCTTTTAAAATTCAACTTTGGATGAACATAGATTATCATTCTGAAGTGCTGTGTAAGGTATCAAGGTAATATTTTATTTACTATATTATATAATATGTAACCTTTGTAAATACTTTATGGTCTAAATATTAAAACAAGGAATTAAACTAAGTCAATGAGATTTCTGATATAAATTTCTAAATCTTCTCTTTATCTTAAGAAACTGTCCCCTAAATAAATAAAGCCCTCAGTCAGGGTCACACAGTTAGTGTGGAATAGTGAGAAGGCCTACAATTTAGAGTCAAACAGACCCAGATGCTAATCAAGCCCACCCCCTTCTGTGCTATGTTATACTTATTATTGTGTCACTCATAGCTTTAGTTTCTGCATCTGTAAAAAGGACATAATAATCATTTATGTTGCAGTGACAACATAAATTGAATAGAGTATTATCATAGTACATAAAAGATGGTAAACAAACGTGAAGTTCAAGGCTTATTAAAGAAAGACCTACATACAATCTAAATTGCTTACTTTTTTGTAAATCTATAAGTCACCAAGATATTTTGCCTAACTTGTTACTTACTTAAAACTCAACATATATATTTTTCCATATAGGTTTAAACTCATTTGAAACTGTACGTTTGCCATCTACATAACAAATTAGCATAATTGTTCATCTGAAGTAACTTTAACAAATTTTTTCCTTTCTATTCAATAGCCTTCGCTCGTTTTCCCTGAGTTAGGTCAATTTTTTCCAACTGTAAAATTTTTAATACAGTTGAAGAGTGAGTGTAATGCTCTTTGTAAATACAGTGGACTGCTGACCTTAACACTAAATGGAAATAAAACATTTTTAAGTCCAGCAAAATGTCTCAATTGTAATTACCAAGTGGCCTTTATCTTGAACAACTAGTTTAATACAATGGTTTTAATTTAAAAAAAGGTTCTTTCTTTCAAATAATCTTTCACTACAGTCTATAAGAGAAGAATACTTTCAATTTTATGAGAAACTGCATTTCCACTTAATCAAGAGAAAATTCTCATATTACTTATGATTTTTATGCATTAACATCAACTTTCAAAAAAGAACTAGCAATGATGTTTTTAGTTCTCAAAGTATCATAAAATGATGTATATAGAGAGAAAAAATATGGAATAGTGAGAAGAAAATTTAAGGGGTGAGCAGATAAAAGTCTTAAATAGGTTTTTCACCAGACAAAAAAATACATAATAATATTATAATAAAATACACATACACATTTATTTTTCAATAGAGTACTATAGTAGCTACAAATGAAGGGCCTTAGACATTTTTATTTTTTGCTAACCACAAAACTCAATTCCAGAGATTTTTATGCTATTTGAAAATGGACACATTGTCTCCAGTTGCTAAAGGTATTAATAAAAGGAAACATCTGCATAAGGTATATAGGACAAAAATTAGCTGAACTCAACAATGATCATTCCTTTGGAGCACATTACACTGACATTTTGGGTTTCCCAAGTAGATCAGATGGTAAACAATCTGCCTGCCGATGCAGTAGACCTGGGTTTGATCACTGGGTCAGGAAGATCCCCAGAGGAGGGGGATGGCAACACACTCCAGTATTGCTGTCTGGAGAATCCCAGGAACAGAGGAGCCTGGTGGGCTACAGACCATGAGGTCGCAAAGAGCTGGACATGACTGGGTGACTAAGCATGCACTCACACTGATATTTTATCCTCTAGAATCAAACACCATTTATTAAATGCCCCATAATTGCCAACCACAGGAATTGTCTAATGTTCTTCCTGGATAATATAAAACAAAAATGTCACAAAGATTGAAAGCAATGCTCAAGTCTCAGATGAACTAAAGGTGTACAATAAAAATTACCACTGCAATAAATTCTAATACCACCTTCCTTTGCCAAGAGGTTCAAAGATTCAGTACACATCAATTTTAGCCAGCTTGTAAGAGGCATTTAACATTCCCCAAAGCAAAAAGCAACATAGGGTCTCACTTCAGTTCAGTTCAGTTCATTAGCTCAGTCATGCCCAACTCTTTGTGATCCCATAAACTGCAGCATACCAGACCTCCCTGTGCATCACCAACTCCAGGAATTTACTCAAACTCATGTCCATTGAGTCAGTGATGCCGTCCAACCATCTCATCCTTTGTCATCCCCTTCTCCTCCTGCCCTCAATCTTTCCCAGCATCAGGGTCTTTTCCAATGAGTCAGTTCTTCGCATCAGGTGGCCAAAGTATTGGAGTTTCAGCCTCAGCATCAGTCCTTCCAATGAACACTCAGGACTGGTCTCCTTTAGAATGGACTGGTTGGATCTCCTTGCAGTCCAAGGGACTCTCAGGAGTCTTCTCCAACACCACAATTCAAAAGCATCAATTCTTTGGCACTCAGCTTTCTTTATGGTTCCATCTCTCACATCCATACATGACTACTGGAAAAACCATAGCCTTTACTAGACAGACCTTTGTTGACAAAGTAATGTCTCTGCTTTTAAACATCCACTCAAAATATAGTTATTTCTCACCATTTTTTTCTGATTTATATGTGATTATTTTTTCTCCCTGGCTAGTGATAACAATGAAAACTAAGACACACCACTGTGGTACTGGTGAAAAAATGCTCTACTCATATCAATAACTCCATGGTAATCATTTTTAACTGTGTCCATCTAAACAAAAAAAAAAGAAAAGAAAATGCTGCATGGAAGTTTGGAATTCTCAGATCCTCTGAAGATTACATATTGGCTCCATTTTAGGTCCATGTATAGTATAATCTGCTTTATGGATACTAGAAAATACATGGCAAATTACAGTCATTATTAATTTATTCTTTATACATTAGCAGCCTGGCTCAGAAGCTTAACTCTTTATGTCTCTTTCCCCTTCCTTTGAGGCACTTCTAAATGATGTATCTCTCTAATTTAGCAGAGAATTGCTCTCCCATCAGTCTCACTCTGCCATCAAGCCCACACTTAAGATTGAGGTGAGGAGAAGCAGTGGAGGGATGAGGCTCTTATCTGCAGCTGACTTTGGAGTTTGCCTCTTGCTAAGGCATGTGGCTAACATCCAGAGAAAAGGACTCTGGGATATCTAACAGAGAAGGGCACCCCTCCGAAGGATGGGAAACCCATCCTGACTGAGCAAGTAGGGCGCAAGGGTTAATCTAAGCTCTCTTCATCCATCCACACTTTTTCTATAATAGGATGGATGACCTGGCTTTGTTCCTGATCAACTCTGAGATAGCTTAGCTTGGAAATCCAGATTGTCCTTTCGCATATTATGTGTAAGAACTGAGTATTGTTTGGCTAAAAGCCTTCTTTCCTTCCATCCCAGTATAAATTAAACCAGAGGGCGGGGAACGCCTATTACCAGTGTAGGGCAAAGACACTGTTTAATCTGTCCAGGCATTTGTCAAACTCAACCAAGCATCAAATATACCCTTCTGTGATTTCTGGTCCTATCTCAAGTTTTTATCATAAACAACAATGAAATTTCATACATGCAAATAATAGACAAAACCACATATGGAGCTCTATCATGACAAGTTTCTTTGCTTATGATTATGTAATGAAGGTATTCAAGCTGAAATGTGACTGTCCCAAATGGTACAGTTTCTCTAACCAACAACCAGTAAATAGCAGATCCCTGCTATATCATTTTTTAGCATACAAAATTATATATGTAAGAAGCAGATGGTGAATGTCAACTTGGCACCATTTCACCATCTGCTCTTTGTATAGCTAGTCAAGTTCAGAATGTTACTTAAAGATTAAAGAAAGACAACACTATTGTTGAAGCCAAGAGCAGCCTTCTTCCTTAAGCTCTCAACATTTGCAATATATACACCAAGTATTCATCTATGATATATAAAATCTGTTTTAATCTCACTCTATTGACTAAAACCTAAACAAAAGCATTCATTTCTGTAGTATCACACAGATAAATTCTGGACAAGAAAGAAAAAGAATAACACAGTTCTAAATAACTAAAGCAGGGATACAGAAAATAGACTGTATACACCACAAGAGGATATACAAGATAAACAGCAAAGCATAAATATCAGGACTGAGTTTGTTTCTCATCAGCTACTAGATAGTATAAAGTATGTTAATGAAGGAAAATCTGCAGCATGTTGGTTTCACATCTAAATGCAGTACAAAAGTGGATATACTTTGCACTGGCATATAACTTTTATCTTACAGATATTTTTACAGTTGTACTGAAAAATGCAAAAATGAATTCTACAATACTTAACCAGACTTCATGTATTAAAAACCAATTGGAAGCCATCTATTACTTTTTAAGGATCTATTTCCATCAAGTTGCAATAAATATTATTCATGACAACATGTACAAGGAAATAATATTAGTTAAATGATCTATTTCCATATAGATGCAATAAAGACTGTTCATGACAACATGTACTAGAAAATAATATTAATCATCTATTTTATAGTTATTATGTTATATAAACTCATTATAACACATATAAGTATCACTTACAAATATGTGAATATGTCAGGTAACAACAGCAATGCTTTCTGTAGGGTCTACTGTATTACCAGCATCATTCCACTTGCTTTAACATCAGTCCTAAAAACACCTATTCAAGGTCAGTTACACAATTTGCAGGGTTCAATGCAAAATAAAAATGCAGGGTCCCTTGTTAAAATTGAAGGATAAAAGCTTTTTTCCTTTCTTCCACAGTCTGTCTTTCTCAGCCTATCAGGAGATACTTGCAGGGCGAAGGCAGATCTTCACAGGTGCTTGGACCATCTCTGGTCCCTGACACCCAGCAGGTGCACCACTAGCTGGCCTGACATCCCCAGAGCCCATGCCCAGGCCCCACTGGAGGCCTGGGGAGGCAGAGGGGGCATGAGAAGGGGCGTCCCAGAACCCCTCTGGAGAAGTGGGGAGACAGGAGCAGACAGAACCACACATAAAAGCTGCAAGCCCCCAGTGCAAGCGACACTGTCCCATCTGCCATCATTCCATACATAAACCCAAAGTAAAACCTGCTAAAAATGTCAAGATGACGACCATGGAGCATTCAACAAACACAGGGCCAAATTCTGAGTGCCAGAGCATGAGCTGAGCACTGGCTGAGTACCTATAAAGCTGCCCCTGACCAGAAAAAGAAGTACTATTCATCTCCATTTTACAGATGACGAAACTGAAAGAGAGATCATTAAATTCCCCCAGTCAGTGGAATAAAGAGGCAGAGTCAGGATTCAAACTCAGACAGGACTTAAACACAATCCTGACTGTAGGGTCCATGTTCTATACACTATACTAAAAGGAAATTTAAAGAAATATAGTTTTAGTCTCTAATAATTCATTTAATCTATTATTTCTAAACAATTATTTTCTCTATTCAAATCTAGAAGGCACACATACAAGTACTTGCTTATAAAATCACATACAAATATATTGGAAAAATTCTAAAACATATTCCTTTACGTAAATAAGACCTAGATATAGAAATTTGATGATTTCATTTCCAGAGAAGAAGGGGGGCTATATTGTATGCATTAGCAGTTATATATGCCTTATATATTGATACCTATATTTCAAAGATTTGATAAGTCATATTTAAATGAGTATCTGTGTCCCAAACTAGCATTTTAAGCCTGACTCCAAGATTTTCAGAAACACATGAACAACCATCATTATTTGAACCCCAGAAACCATATGGAGTCTCTCTGGCACTCTCACACCTCTTTTCTGCATATCATTCCTCCTTGGCCATCATCTTCTAGGAAACCAAATGTCTGGTATAATCATAAAAGAGCTTTCTCTCTAATTTCACCATCATTTATACCAATAAAAACCCACCAATGCCCTAATCTGTTCATTTACTTGTTCAGTGAATATGTATTGAATAAATCTGATTTGCTCCATAGACTTTAAACTACAAGTTGCAGATTATCTGATTAATATAGTGATAGATTATTATAGCATTCTGATTGAAATAAGAGCTCTAGAACCTAACCCCACTCCATACTCAGACTATTTCCAATGAATAAATCAGTCTTGTATCATATCACTGTGTAAATGTGAAAAAAAAAAAAGAAAGGAAAAGATACCACCCCTCTCTTTGGATCCACCTTAGAAAACAAGAAATCAATTCCAGTTTTCTTGGTGAGAATAATGAAAAGAACATACTGAGAAAATGATAAAGTATGGACAGGCACCTTATTGCTGTTGTCATTTTTTCCATCCCCCTCTAATCTGTAACCATTCCACTTAATTTCTACAGTAACTCAGAGTTACAGAGTTGAATCATACCCATGCCAGATAAATCAGAAAAAGAAATCATTCTGTCAAGATATGTATCCAAACTGATATACTCAGTGTGACTTAAATCTCCTCCAACTCCCAGTAGGGTTTGTCCTTCGAGTTACAATTTAGCCACTTGTACTAGAGATACTAGCTTACATACCTGCCTGAATCACTAAAACTCCCTTGCATTTAAACTCTTAAAATGCAGGAGTCATTGATTTAGTGATTGCTCTATAACTTCCTTCAACTCCCAAACATTAATTATTATAATAGTTAATGTTGATGGCTCTTGGCAAGGTCTCTACAAATAAAGATTAAATAATATAATCTGTATTTAAAAGAAAAAGCATGCCCTCTCACCACTAAAAACTGGAATATTCAATGATTCACACAGAAATGATCAAAGAGAACACTGTCTAAATGGGCTTTGAAGACCAACTTCATTTGTGCTTAGTCGCTCAGTCATGTCCAACTCTTTGTGACCCCATGGACTGCAGCACACCACACCAGGCTCCTCTGTCTATGAGGATTCTCCAGGCAAAAATACTGGAGTGGGTTGCTATGCCCTCTTCCAGGGGATCTTCCCAATCCAGGGATAGAACCCAGGTCTCCTTCAAGGCGGATTCTTTACCCTCTAAGCTACCAGGGAAGCCCATTTAGTAAATTTAATAAATCAGTAACTACTAGTTAACCATTCCTTCAGTTAGGCTAAATGTTAATTTTTTCTCTTTTGCTATGTTTGTTTATTTGTTTTTGAAGTATAATTAACCACGTGACCCAGCAATCAGGCTACTGGGCATATACCCAGAGAAACCGTAATTTAAAAAGACACATCCACCCCATGTTCACTGTAGCACTGTTTATATTAACCAGGATATGGAAACAACCCCAATGGCCAGCAGCATAAATGTTAAATATTGAGTCTTGCCCTTTACAAATTGTGTTCCTACAGCCACTGTGACTGTCAAAAAATTTTTCATTTAGTCACTCAACATTTAATGACCTTACCTTGCTTCTGTCTCTAACTACACCATTCTTAAAGACAAATTCTGTGTCCAGTCCACCTTTGTATCTTCCATCATGGGCTTCCCTGGTGGCTCAGTGGTAAAGAATCTGCCTGCCAATGCAGGAGACTCAGGTTCAGCCTTCCACCATGCAGATTACAGAGCCTTATCCGTAATTGCAGGAAATAAGCCATTTGAGAATGAAGAAATTCTCACTCCACGATGCCATAAACATAAAAAGCAGGAGGAAATTTAAAAAAAAAAAAAAAAAGGCATGAGTCCCAGGATCAACATGTAAAGCTATATAGGAATATGTTTCTTTGATTTTTTTCTTTGAGGAATCAGAAACCCTCAAATTTTACAAATTTGAAATCACTGAATGGAAAAGCCTGTCCCTCATGACTTCTAATTCTGTTTCTCCCTATTCCCCACTGACTCTGCTCTGAAAGTGAAAGTGAAAGTGTAGTCGCTCAGTCGGGTCCCACTCTTCACAACCCCGTGGACTGTGGCCTACCAGGCTCCTCCCTCCATCGGATTCTCCAGGCAAGAGTACTGGAGTGGGGTGCCATTTCCTTCTCCAGGGGATCTTCCAACCCAGAGATCGACTCTGCTCTAATCCACTGCAAATCCACTCTCAGAGGACCATTCCCTAAGATTCAGTTCGGTTCAGTTCAGTCGCTCAGTCGTGTCCGACTCTTTGTGACCCCATGAATCACAGCATGCCAGGCCTCCCTGTCCATCATCATCTCCTGGAGTTCACTCAAACTCACGTCCATCGAGTTGATGATGCCATCCAGCCAGCTCATCCTCTGTCATCCCTTCTCCTCCTGCCCCCAATCCCTCCCAGCATCAGTCTTTTCCAATGAGTCAGCTCTTCACATGAGGTGGCCAAAGTACTGGAGTTTCAGCTTTAGCATCAGTCCTTCCAAAGAACACCCAGGGCTGATTTCCTTAGAATGGACTGGTTGGATCGCCTTGCAGTCCAAGGGACTCTCAAGAGTCTTCTCCAACACCTAATCTCCCTAAGATTAGGCCCCTCATCTTCCTTTATATCTTTGATTCACACTTCCATTTATACAATATTTAATAACCAATAATCCCAGGTATTTGTACTAATTTCTGTAAATCGTGGAGGCAGAACATCTTGCTCTGTTTTTCAAAAAGGGAGGGGAGAGGCATGTCAACAATTTAAAGAAATGGCACTTTGGCACAGAAATCAGAATCAGCACTTCCATTTAATTTCTAATTTGACACCTTTCCTTCTCTCTCTTCCTCTGTCCTCCCCAACTCGGTGAACTGTGTTGATTCCTACTTCACGAGAATAAAGTTCTCTATTATCATTGTTATTTTTTTAAAGTAAAAACATAATGTTCCCATGTTATTCTGGCTGCTTTAAGTGAAAACTATATTTTCCATTTTTCAGTTATTACATTTTTCAGTAAAACCTAGCACTGATAGAATGCTAAGCCCTACATGAGAAAGGCAACAATGGAAACAGAAAACAAATTAAGACCAACTCTCTTCTTCAATATTTTATCAAATGTGTCAGATTTATAATATCAATTTTATTTGAAAATTAATAAGAAAAGTAAGTCTTATTATCAAATAAAAGTGACTGAGATCTGGAAATATAAAAGCAGTCTATTCTTTAATGCTAATCTTTCTAAAGTAAAAGCAAAATTTTTTTAATTTAAATTAAAAGTTTATTTATTCCTGCCCTCCTTTTATTTCTTACACTTCTGCATGTTGCCACATGTATTTAGATACTTTGTCCAAAACTGCACAGATACCAAATAAGTATGTTAGCTTGCCCTTTGTCTTGTTACTGCACTCACTGTTGGTACTATGTTAATGTTACTTTTTCATAAGAAAATCATAAAATAACCTTCAAATCTACTCTTACTTACCTTTTTCTTTCTTCTTTTTTAAAAGTAGGATAATAAATCATAAAATCATTTTCTTCTCTCTTCTGTCTACACAATGGCCATTGAATGGTTAAAACAATTGATGATTTACCAATATGTCTAACAATTTATATTCCTTTCTGCCCTTGGATCTGGCACTGATCTATTCATCACTTTTCTTATGTCAAAATTTTTACTGAAAGCACGTATTAAGAATTTTAACAAAAGTACACATATGGATTCTTAACAGAGATTTGTTTCTAGTCCAATATGGACACTAGACTATTTTGCTATCAAACCAGAGTCAGAATCAATCGAGTTAACTTTCTAAAAATTATCTTATGTCAGAAGAATTTCATACCAACCAGGAAAAAGGATGCTATCTTTCAGGTTACAATGCAAAAGTCAGCAATGCGCAATCTCAGCTATTGTTCATTCTGGCAAATCACCACTGGCTGGCTGATTTACAACAGGTTAGTAATTATATAATGATACATAAACATTGCTAGAAATTTCAAATGTCCACCTGCTAGAAGTGAAACCATATGTGCTATAAAAGAAGAGTAATCACAATCGCTGGCTGACTCCAAAGGCAAATATTTGGCTAGTAAAGGCTGCCTGTTCACTAGTGTTAGTATTCATTGATATCAAATAAACCATATCCACAACAGCAATTTCCATTTAAATGGTTGTTAAGAAGTCTGATGAAGTTAAACTGAGATATGATGACTGCAGAATTTTAATGATGGAAGAAGTCAATAGACCTGTTATGAAACAGCTGTGTGTGTTGGCAAAGCTTGCCAATGGGTTGTGTCCTAGGATAGCAGATTAAGCCATGGAGAGTGAGATAGTGAGGACCAAGGAAAATTGGCATTATCACATAGCTCAGTTGGTAAAGAATCTGCCTGTAATGGAGGAGACCCGGGTTCAATTCCTGGGTCGGGAAGATCCCCTGGGGAAGAAAATGGCAATCCACTCCATTATTCTTGCCTGGAGAATCCCATGGACAGAGGAACCTGGTGGGCTGCAGTCCATGGGGAAGCAAGAGTCGGACACAATTGAGCGAACAAACCACCAACCACCACTACTAAGAAATAAAACACTGAACTAGGTATTTTTAAGAACTATGTTAATTTGCTTAGTACTCTCACAAAAACTAAGTTTTATCCTTGCTATGTTTTTCACACATGAAAAACAGAAGCTATGAAGGATTAATTTTTCCAGGGCCACTCAAGTGGGAAGGGGTGGGATTTGAATCTAAACATGTGTGATTTTAGAACACATCTGAGCCCCTCCGTGTCCCCTTCCACTGATTACTTCATTTTTTCTGAGACTCAATTTCCATATTTTAACAAGTTCCAAAGATACTTGCATGTTATTATTTATTTCTGATTCTTTTAATTTTGCTGTCTTCTTTCTTATGCCTGTATAAATGCATGGTGGAGGGCTGCTTAATAGAGATTAGATATATTAAGGCTCCCAAGGAAAAACATTAAAGAAGTGGGTTGGTTAGCTGCCTGCACCCCAAGTTGGAGAGAAGGCGAACATAGGAGACATTCAGTCAGTGCTCTAGGTCCACTGATTAATGAGAAAACCATCAGCAATTTTATTTGACATTTAGAATCTGCTAACATTTGCTGTGAAGCACATTTATTGCTTCATTTACTGCTTGTGGGCTATGCTCCCTCATCTACAGTGTGCAAATCAGGGACTACTGGATTGATATAGAGGCAGTATTTATTACATAGGATCATTCTGATAATTAAATAAATCAATATATGTAAAATACTTGTAACAGGGTCTGGCATGCAGCAGGATCTATGAAGTACTACTTATTTTTCTTATGTTCATTCACAAAAACTATAGAATACTACATAAGCCCTAAAAGACAATATTAATGAGTGTGTAAAAGGATTCATGCTTAACTCGCAAGCATACCTCTTATTTACTTTTGGTCTGCTAATGCTGCTGCTGCTGCTACTGCTAAGTCAGTTGAGTCGTGTCTGACTCTGTGTGACCCCATAGACGGCAGCCCACCAGGCTCCCCCGTGCCCAGGATTCTCCAGGCAAGAACGCTGGAGTGGGTTGCCATTTCCTTCTCCAATGAATGCAACTGAAAAGTTAAAGGGAAGTCGCTCAGTCATGTCTGACTCTTAGTGACCCCATGGGCTGCATCCTACCAGGCTCCCAGGCAAGATTACTGGAGTGGGGTGCCACTGCCTTCTCCTTACTTTTGGTCTAAGAACTTTAATTGCATGCGTGAGTGCTCTGCAGCTTCAGTTGTGACTGACTCTGCGACCCTGTGTACTGCAGGCCACTAGGCTCCTCTAGGCTCCTCCATGGAGTCCATGGGATTCTCCAGGCAAGAATACTGAAGTGGTGTGCCATTCCCTTCTCCAGGGGATGTTCCCGACCCAAGGATGGAACCTGAGTTTCCTGCATCCCCTGTACTGCAGGCAGATCCTCCACTGCTAAGCCACCCAGCAAAACCAAGAACTTTAATTGCTGAGCATGAATTATTCATATGTAGCATATATTCAGAAACATTTTCAACTTTTCTCCTCTATCTTCTATCTAGAAAACCCAGAATGTATTATCATTGTTTCTCAATAGCGACCAGAAATAATTCTTTTTAAAACTATGTACACAAACAAAACAGCTTTCAAAACAAATTTATTACTATCATGTCCTTCTTATCAAAAGTCAGAAAAACATAAGTAATTGCTTGCAGGCAACTGGTATTCAATATTTTGGTATAACTGATATAAATATTTATAATAAGAATGGATAGATATATAAATGAATAATTCTTTAAAAAGAAGGCATGATCCCAGCAGTAGTGAAACATTCAAAACAACACAAAATCAACTAGAAAAGCAAAACCCCAACTTTAATCAAGAAGTACAAACACTAAATTCTCATAAATATAGTGATGGGAAAAAACTGCAGAATATAGTAGCTAAAGGACAATTCTCACAAAACCCCACCAAAGAAAGTGGCTATTGTTGAGGATACTTAAGGAATCATGCAAATGAATTATCACTGAAGTGAAAGAACTATCATCCAGACCTCTACAGTCAGTTTGCCCAAATTTTGTGATGAACCAATGAGCCACTAGCAAAAGAAACAGAAACACGTGTCAGAGGGCTGCTGCATCGTCCACACAGACGTCTTCCTCTTAGACAAGAAAGTAATCTGTATGTTTCCCCAAATCTGTCAGTATTTTAGACACTAACTTCCCAGGTGGAAACAGCATACACCATCTAAACTTCTTTGCTTTGATGAGAAAGGTGTGATTTTGACACAAAACCATAATCTCTCTCCCTGAGGAGCTGTTTATTGTTTTGAACGGCTGCTCTGCTTTTCACCTACTGTTGGGCTCAACCATTCCTGTCACCACTCATTTCCACGTGTGCTCTTATCCCTTCCTCTCCCCAGAGTCATTGTGAGCCTTCCTTTGATAAAACTCAGAAAGCAGAAAGCCCAGCTCGTCTCTTGAGCTTAGCAATGAATTCTTTAGTTTCCTTTCTTGAAAGAAATTCAATCTCTGGGAAATTAAGCCTCTTTGAGAACAAACTAGATAAGCATACTGTTCATTCTGGAAACCCAATAAACCACTCTGAATTGAGATTTTCACCCAGGACTTCACAGTGCTAAAGGGAGAACCCAGCAGAGTCAGAAGACCTGCTTTCTGAGTCGTCAGCTGACTCCATAAAGAGAGCAGATTATACCTCTTAATCTCTGCTCTGGGTTTCCCCCTCTACCAAAAACAGGAACCCGAGGTTTTCTTCAGTTTATATTTAAATATTTTTATTACTCTGAACACTTCCTTCTCTTGACTCTGGAGAAAATAACACTACCAGTACATTTCTTCTCCTCTGTATCATCCTCTCCGCCACCCGACATGCCAACCATTTCCTCTCATGTGTTCTTGCAATAAATTAAATCTTGGAAACTACTCAGAACATGGGCCATGAACACAGTTGTTAGGAACCTTACTGATGAACATTTTCTTCTTCATTTAATGGTTTTCTCCCCTCCTCTCCCAGTTGATAGATACACAGTCACAATGAGCATGGACACTGTTCTGACCAGAATCAGCAGGAAGATCAACAAATCCCAGTAATTTTAACCCTCCCCCCACTCCCATAGACCAGTCCCCACAGCGCAGACCATGCCCTTCGAGCTGAGAGATCATTATACTAGGTAAGGATTTTCTTTCATGAGAGCTAAAAATGAAGCATCTGAGTACTAGCTTAACAAATGAACTCATCTAAGTGTATCCAACGTGATATAAAAATAACCTGTTTAGGGTTATAAAGCACTTCATTATATTGCCAGATTTATTCACAGTGCTACACTGAAATCAGGTTCATAACAACTTATAAATTCTGAAAGGCATTTTAGAGTTCTTGGATGAAAAAACAGCTACCCCATCCTAAAACATGCTGACTTTTTTACTAGGGCAGTAGATCACTGGCAAATTGAAGTATGTGCATCCTCAGTCCTATGCTCCCTTCTCTGAGATTAGAATACGCTGTTTATGTGTTACTGTCTGATGAGCCTGGAGTCCTTATGATCTACTATGTAATCTACACAACCTGTTTTCAAAGTATACGCTAATAAAATACCAAGAGCTTCCCTTAATAAAATATCAAGGCCCAATACATAAGAAATTTCCTGACCAATTTTAATACTAGTTACTCTTTTCTGTCAAGGTAGAAACTGCTGTTTTCAGCCTCAGTCAATTTTAGCCAGATGACCAGTTCAGAAAGCATTACTGTAAAAATGCAAGTTTACTGATGTTACTTTCTCTTAATGACTCATCTTCAGCTGCACAGGTTCCTGAAGACAGGGCAAAGAGAAATATGCAAAGCTGCTACTCTAATAAAGATCTCAGCACCGTGGGATGTCATGCTGTCTCTAATGTAAACTTTCCCTTGGATAATTCTGAGACAACAAAGAAATTGTGGTGTGTATATACAGTATTAGAAATACTATAACTTAAAACTTTCTTAATATGCTGGTATCCCTTCTGGTCTTAAAAATTATTTCATAATGCAAAGGAGGAGGAAAAGACAGAGAGAAGTCTAATACAGAAAGTAAAAGTTAGTTGCACAGTCATGTCCAACTCTTTGAAATCCTATGGGTTGCAGCCTACCCAGCTCCTCTGTCCATGAAATTTTCCAGGCAAGAGTACTGGAGTGGGTTGCTTCTCCAGGGGATCTTCCGGACCCAGGAATCGAACCCGGGTCTCCTGCATTGCAGGCAGATTCTTTACCAACTGAGCCACTATGGAAGAAAGTAAATGACTTAATAAACCTCATTCCTCAAAACAGCATATTCCATTTTCCTGGAAATCTTTTACTTTCCTAGTAAAGACTTTCCTGGCCCATTTGAAACTACCCAAAAATCTTTCTAGAGTGATAGATATGTCATCTAAATAATCTCTTATATTAAAACTTTCACATGATCTTTCATCAATAGAAGCAAGCTCTGCATCAAACATTAGGTATGTCTCTGATCAGCCAAATTATTAACTAAAGCAAGAATGCCAGCCACATACAGTAGCTTTCCACGTTTCCCTAATGTAAGTCCAGACTATCTACCTCTGTTCATCTAAAGTAATCATTCTATAAATTGCCCTCTGACAATCTTAGAATCACTTCTCAATTACTGTCATTAGGTAAATTATCCTCATAAAAGATGTTAATTTCTGTTTCTAATTAACATTGTCACCTACTTTCTGATTATTCCTATCTAGAATGAGCTATAATGGAAGACCCATTAAAGTAAAGCACTTAATTATTTTCACTGTCCTAAGGATACAAGAGATCTTAAAAGAAAGAAAAAAAAGTTAAAGGTATCACTTTCGAAAAGAAAACATCAAATGATTTTAGCATACAGACAAGGAATAACATCATCACCAACTTTCACTGACTATTTACTATAGTGCAGTGTCTAGCTAAACAGTTTATACATATTGTTTTAATTAATTTCCATGAAATTCTGTGAGTTAGGGACCCTTAATATCTCCAATTTAGAAGTAAGGAAGCTTGAGGTCTGGCAGCCTTGTTATTTCACCAAGATCAGAACAGGCACAACTGTCAGCGTCAGGGTCTCCTTATAGCATATTGGGAAAAACTCCTTCAAGCATGACTAAGAATCTTAAAGTCAGTTTTCAGTCATATTGAAAGGATATTGACTTAGAATATTGATAGGATATTGATAAAGAATTCCATAAAAAGAGGCAAAAATATTTATCAAGCTATTCTATCTTAATAACACATTATCACTGCACAATTTTTATAACTGCTTCAGACTTTTTAAAGGCATGTCTCAAGCAACTGCATTTCTTCCAAAGCATTTGCAAACTTCATAAGGTAATTACTTTCAGTACCACATTCTGAAAAAAAAGCATGCTTTATCCTTTTATAAATTCTAACTAAAAATCAGAATTTTATTTGCTACAAAAGTGTCAACGATCTCATTGCAAAGTACTGGCCAGGAATTTACATATTGGATCAGAAATAGTCAGTTAACTATGAGGTCTGCAAATTCCCAAATTAATTATAGAATCATCACAGATTTTCTCATACATTCTTCTAAAGATCATATTTTAAAAACACTTAAGCTTTATATGGTGTTGCTGACCCCTGCAAAAAAGCTATCAAAAGAAAGAATCAAGCATTAATGTTTATTCTCCCCAGAATTACTTAATGCACTCTAACTACTTATATATTTCTATAGGATTAAACAAAATATTCAGGGAGGTTATTAACCTTGCTACATAGCAACAACAAAAAATTTATTTTGAAAGATTTTTCTAACAATTATTAAGTGAATTGAATATTGACCATGAGCCACGGTAAAATATAAAGATATTTTTTAACATAAAAATTTTTATATTAAATTATCTTTGTCCTTTAGTCAAAAAAAGAAGAATATACCAATCATCCCCCATTTAACTAATACTTTAGAAATAGGCAATCAAAGGCAATATTATCTATATTTTACAGAAGTACTTTAAGTGAAGACAGTAATAAGGGTATACCCATGGCCTTCACCTCACAGATCATAAAAATTTCTAGACTGGTGTAGTCTTTTTTGTTTGCTTGTTAATTTTTAAAGTATCTTTTATTGGGGTCTACTAGCTATACAATGTTCTGTTAATTTCTACTGTACAGCAAAATGAATCAATTACACACACACACACACACACACACACACACACACACACATATATATATATACCCTTCCCTTTGGGGCTTCCTTCCCTTTCAGGTCATCACAGTGCGTTAAGTAGAGTTCCCTGTGCTATTAGACTGATATAGTCTTAATTCATAAGACTACGACACATTCCAATTAAAATATCCCCATATTAAGGGTATGGTGGCGGTGGTTTAGTCCCTAAGTGATGTCCAACTCTAGCGACCCCACGGACTGTAGTCTGCCAGGCTCCTCTGTCCACTGGATTCTCCAGGCAAGAATATTGGAGTGGGTTGCCATTTCCATAACATCATATTAAGATTTCCTTAATATCATGTTAAGGGTATATATATGGGCTTTCTAGGTGGTGCCATTGGTAAAGAAACTGCCTGCCAATGCAGGAGATGTAAGAGACACAATTTCAATCCCTGGTTTGAGACAATCCCCTGGAGGAGGGCATGGCAACCCACTCTCCGTATTCTTGCCTGGAGAATTCTCTGGACAGAGGAGCCTGATGGGTTACAGTCCACAGGGTCACAAAGAGTCAGACACAATTGAAGCAACTTGGCATGCATGCACCCGTGATATTGTATAAATTGTTGAAGTCATTAATTTTTATTTTGCCTTTGGTTTTAAGATTTTCTTTTTTTAGAGCAGTTTTAGGTTCATAGGAAAATTGAGAAGGGACAGAGGTTTCCCGCTACCACGGCCCACACAGACACGCATAACCTGGCCAATTAACAACATCATTCACCAGAGGGGAACATTTTAGCTGGATCTTTTTTTTTTTTTGAATGATGAGAAAACAGTGCTTAGCTACACATGAATGCTTATGTTTTCTTAAGCTAATAATAAAAGTAGCATGCTGCATTTTAAAGGCTAGAAGGAACTTTAGTCACTGCCTTATTGGAGCTCCTCCTCTTACAAAGGCGGGTAAATAAGTTGCTAAAAGTCACAATGTTAAGGGGGTCCGAAGCCTTTGAGACTATGATGCAGGTCTCCTGACTCTCGTGGTTTTAATTTTCCAAGACCATAGCATGCTCCATAACTTTCAACTATACATAATGCCTTCTAGGAGTAATTTGAAAAATGCAAATCAGGCTGATGTTAGCTATAACTATCCACATGACCACCTTACTCTCATAGCTAGTGGGCCAGATGAGAAGAAAATCTGCATTGACCTTCATGTTCAGGGTTGACCCAGTGGCCCTGGTATGCTCCCCTTAGGCACTGTGGGCTCAGAGGACACTTAGGGGAGGAGGTGGTGCTGGAAAACAAGAAACCAGAGAAACTCAGGCTGAGAACACACCACTATAATCACAGTACACATGAAGTCGATGTGCTTACAAAGGGTAACACAGGCACTGGGGTGTATGTTCGTACCTATGATAATATACTTCCAGCTGGAGACTTACATTGGATATTGCTAGGAATATTTTCATTTTATTCAGCTCTCATATCAAGAAAAATCCAGGAACAAGTATGTATCACTAAGCAATAGCTATTGCAAAACATGTGGAATAGGCAATCTTTGGTCCATCTCAAAAACTCTTGGACTTATAAATGACTTAATTGGTGGCCCCTCACCCTGATGGAACATTCAAATTATCTGAGGAGCTTATACAAAATGCTAATACCTGGACTCTATCCCAGATCAATTATATCAGAATTTTAAGAGCAAGGTCTAGGCATCAGTGTCATTCTTGCCCTTGTATTTCCAAGATACATGTTAACTCTCATTCAATGATTAAATAAAAATGCATTCTTTTAAATATCTCCATACAGGTATGATAGGCATCAAGTATACACACACACACACACACACACACACACACACATATGATAATGTGTTTTGTACCGTCAAGGAGGGGATCTTTCTAAAATAATGGTTTTGTATTTTCCACTCTAGAAACTTTACATTTCTACTTTGGTTTTTGCTGGTGTTATTGTTGTTTGTTTTTCCCACAATTAATTACAAAATGCCAACACCCTCGACCCCACCCCCACATACATACATACACAAAGGTCAGAGTCCCTTGCTCACCACAAGAAGTACTTCTCCACACTGACACTGATTGATTAATGAAAATATCAATTCCTTTGTTCAAACAGGGAAAAATCCATTTAACCACATCATCATCTAACTCACATTAGCTTTACTATTTAGCATGTCCATTAAGGTACCATTCAAGGGTTTTCAAAAAGTGGAGCAGAAATTTAGATATGCTATGCAAACGATCTTTGATCACTCTTCTCACCTGATCCAATTATTACATGAGGTCAGTTGGGCTGACACAGAAAATAAAGAAAAGAGGACTTTAACTGATATGGCACAACAGAATTGCTGGGTAGAGTCCCCATCCAATGCTATCTTTCTACACAATTATCTTAATGTACCGATTCTCTTCAGTTTAGTTCAGTTCAGTTCAGTTCAGTTCAGTCACTCAGCAGTATTTGACTCTTTGCGACCCCATGGACCGCAGCATGCCAGGCCTCCTTGTCCATCACCAACTCCCGGAGGCCACCCAAACTCATGTCCATTGAGGCGGTGATGCCGTCCAACCATCTCATCCTTTGTCGTCCCCTTCTCCTCCTGCCTTCAATCCTCCCAGCATCAGAGTCTTTTCCAATGACTCAGCTCTTTACATCAGGTGACCAAAGAATTGGAGTTTCAGCTTCAACATCAGTCCTTCCAATGAACACCCAGGACTGATCTCCTTTAGGATGGACTGGTTGGATCTCCTTGCTTTCCAAAGGACTCTTGAGAGTCTTCACCAACACCACAGTTCAAAAGCATCAAGTCTTCGGTGCTCAGCTTTCTTTATAGTCCAACTCTCACATCCATACATGACTACTAGAAAAACCATAGCCTTGACTAGATGGACCTTTGTTGGCAAAGTAATGTCTCTGCTTTTGAATATGCTGTCTAGGTTGGCCATAACTTTCCTTCCAAGGAGTAAGCGAACTTTTAATTTCATGGCTGCAGTCACCACCTGCAGTGATTTTGGAGCCCAAAAAGTAAAGTCAGCTAATGTTTCCCCATCTATTGATGGGGACCGGATCCATGAAGTGATGGGACTGGATGCCATGATCTTAAGTTTTCTGAATGTTGAGCTTTAAGCAACTTTTCACTCTCCTTTTTCAGAGGCTCTTTAGTTCTTCTTCACTTTCTGCCATAAGGGTGGTATCATCTGCATATCTGAGGTTTTGCTATTTCTCCCAGCAATCTTGATTCCAGCTTGTGCTTCATCCGGTCCAGCATTTCTCATGATGTACTCTGCATATAAGTTAAACAACCATGGTGACAATATACAGCCTTGATATACTCTTTTTCCTATTTAGAACCGATTCTCTTACTAATTAGCAATTCTGCCCTAAGTGCAGGCTTCAAAACAGGCAAATAGGCAGAAATGTTATATATCTTCATTTAAAGTATTTCATTTACATTAAAAAAATCAAATAGAGCATAAACCTCTATTCATTTCTTTTTGTCCATAAGAAGTTCCTGTAAGGGAAGTACTGTTTCTATTTATTTCTCTTTGTATAAATGATCCAATACTTGATTAATAAATAAGAAGCTATTACAATTGACTATTTGCATTTTGGCATTTTTAATGTCAACAGTAATGGACTTTTTCTTTAATATTGAAAACAAAAACTGAAATGACTTCTGAGGACTATGAAAGGAAGAAAAAGTTTCCTCTTGAACTTTGTTCATGAATAACTTTTTCAAAATCAGTAAGCAATTACTATTTAACACATAGAAAAATGCACAATGTACAAATGCACATAAAACCAATTATTGTGCTAACCTTTGTGCCTCAGTCTCAGAGTTAATCTAGATTCTGAATGTCCAGCTCCACAGGCTAGCAGGCCAATAACTCTCAATTTCTCACAATGGTTTTGTCACATTCAAATAATCATTAAACAAATACCCCCATTTAATCACCCAAGAAAGAATAACCAACTCAAATACCTATAGGAAGCAGGTGGACAAAGTAATTGAATGTGTACATGGAAGGAAGAGGAGAAGAAGGAAGCAAGGTGCGGTTCCGGCAATAATGCCCTTACTAAAAAAAAAGATAGCTATAAAAAGTCAGATTTTATATGAAACTTATTAATCCTATATGTCAGAAACTAATGCAAACTATTTCTATTTCTTCATAGGCTACTTACTTCTCTCTGAACTAGGTGCAGCCTTCACTGCTGATCCAGAGGATAAAAAGAAATATAATTCAAGAGAAGAATAAAAATTCACATTACTTCTGTTTTCCATAAGCCTTCCGCTGAACTTTGCTTTCTTGTAGTCTGCAGCGATCAACTCCTATGCAGTAATGCTTTAGTGTCTGCTTTCTTCAAGATTTCATCTTGAGTTGTTCTCATTTGGTCTGAACCCCTGAGAATGTTCTCAAGCAATCACAGAACTCAAGCAAAAAGAAGACTGAACCTTTTTTATTTTATTGAAGGGCAGTTGATTTATGTGTTAATTTCTGCTACACAGCCAAGTGATTCAGTTATTTACACACACACATATAGATACAGACACACATAATTTTTATATTCTTTTCCATTACAGCTTATTACAGGATGTTGAATATATCAATAGTTCCCCATACTATACCGTAGGACCTTGTTGTTCCCCACCCCCCTCTTTTTTTAATGAATGGGAGTGATTCAGAGAATGGATAACCGAACATGAATCACTTGGAAACATGAATAAATATAAACAATGAGATTTGCTCACTCATGTTCTCTGTTTTTATCAACATTTTGAGGGAGAAGCTGAATGAAAAGTAAAAACAGGCTACAATCACAGCAGATTAACAACAGCCACAGAAACACTGCCTCCAACCAAACACAACCTATTTAACAAGATTCCAAAAGAATGCAACTCAACTATCTGACAAACTTCATCGGTCAGCTGCTTGTAAGATAGAGACAGACTTAATCACGTAATACAGGTGAATAAATCAAGGGACGTGACATAGATAAGTATCCCTATGGTGACACAATTTGCATGTTCTACCTAGGAGAAAAAAAAAACACCTATATTTTTACAAACGTGTTTGTGACAGCATACAGGAGGAAACGTGGAATTTACATGTCAGCTTTGCCTGTGAATGGATTACCTTCATATATACGAAGTGAAAGTAGAATAATTTTATACTTCAACAACTCTACTTTTCTTACCAAGCGCCTCAGACAAAAACTGGTAATTCCACACTGTTTTTAAAGCTCATTCCCTCCCTTCATTTACCATACTTTGCAGCAAAATATTGTATTTTCTTTCATAAATCCCCAAACTCTTATTTCTTTCCTTAAACTGTCAAAAATACATAAAATCATTAGTAACTAAAAGGAAGAAAATAATAATAGTTACATACATACATGCCTACACTTTCATGGTTTACATGCAATAGCAAATGTATTTTTAAAGCAAATATAATTATAAGGTAAATGTACTTTTTCAATAAAATTATTAAATTCAGATATAGCCCTGGCTCTGTGATAGTTACTAATATATTTTAAAAATTAGCTTCACTATTATAAATTGAGTCACTACCTCATGTCTCTCATTTAAAATCATGTGTTATTAACTCAGTCAAGGTAAACCACAGCTTAAGGACAAAATTAAAAGCTTATAACTAAGAAATACCTAATAACAACAGAAAGTCAAGGTTGGCAATAAAACAAAGAAAATGGCTTTACAACAACAAACTCAGAGATAATATGATAAGAAATAAGTAGGTCCACAACGAAGTCTTCCAGTTGAATTTGTGTTCAACCAAATGAAAGAATAAAATTAGGGGTAATTTGTATCAAACACATTCAAAGAAGAAAAGTAAGAGAACAGATATTCTGAAAGGAAAAAGGCATAGCAAATATTGGTTGGTTACTGACGTTCTTTTTCATCTATAGAATCTGACCAACTAACCCTTCCCTTCAGATAAGTCAAATGCTGTAAGGACAGGAGACACCATGTACCACATCACCACCCCTGGCTGCCTTTCCAGGCTACTGATCGGACTACCACGTGAAGTCAGATAAACACCTTCTTACCAATCTGTTTCTGCCCTGGGGCTTCACTGGTTACCTAGGAATGAAATAATATGTATGCATGCAGATTTCCACACCCAGATACTGAGTACAAGGGTTCTAGAAAATAGAGCTCAGATGCCTCATAGAAAAGAAATATTAGTGGATAACTCATGTTGCTGGTGTTCATGTTTAGTCCTAAGTTGTGTCCAACTCTGCGACTCCATACTGCAGCCTGTCAGGCTCCCCTGTCCATGGGATATTCCAGGTAAGGACACTGGAGAGAGGTGCCATTTCTGCCTCCAGGGGATCTTCCCAATGCACTCCAAGACTCCTGCATTGGCAGGAGGATTTTTTTACCACTGAGCCATTAGGGAAGCCAGATAATTCATGTACTGCACAGCATATACATTTGATAAAGAAGAAAATTAATGGCACACTGAACAGCTGAATAAATGCCACCTCTGTTAGATGAAAAGGTTTTCTTAAGTCAATGTAATATATAATATGTATGAATTACTCATAAATGCAAATATTCAATCCATATGTATTCAGGACCTAGGAATTGCTAGGACTTGTGTAACATACCTGGGATTACAACACCCCTGTACTTCAGGCGCTCGTAATCTAGTGGGAAAAACAAGTAATCAAACAGGCACAGTGCAGAAACTATGCTGTGGCGCCTGCTTTGAGGGTCTTAAGCACAAGGCTTAATAATGGAAGTACTTGAAGCCCATGCTACGCTGAGGCTGGAAGACGAAGGTGTCAGGGGATTTGGTTTCCAAAGGAGGTGACATCTAATCTAGCAATCTGGCAAAGTGGAGGGAAGTGTGCTCCAGGCAGATGAAAGCCCACATTCAAAGACTCTGAAGCAACAGTGTTCGCAGGGGAGAAGCAAATAGGAATGCAGAAACAGAAAGAGCTTGGACTTTATCCTTTAAGTAAAGGGAAACCATGAAAAGACTTTAAGCAAAGGAATAATACTGAACTGACTCAAGAATACTGGAGTGGGTAGCCATTCCATTCTCCAGGGGATCTCCCCACCCAGGGACGGAAGCCAGGTCTCCCACACTGAAGGCAGAATCTTGACTGTCTGAGCCACCAGGGAAGCCCTTGAATACGAGGGCTCCAGTCACCTAACAGTTAAATCCATTATGACATCTAAAATCAAATTCCAATTAATCATTAGAGTCTTACTCCCATTTCTATTTAAGCAGTTAATTGAACCAACAAATACAAATTTTTTTTCTTCGAAAAAGCTACTTGAGAATTGAGTGGAAGTGGACAGTGAGATGTCTTAAATACACACACACACAAACATTGGACTTATGGTTCATAGATATCTTAGATGTCATAGATATCTTAGACAGTCACAGACAGTCAAGACGAACAAGGGCACAGAAGCAGGAATACCGGAAAACCGGGGCATGCTCTGGGAAAGCAAGTAACTGTGGCTCCTCCTAACAGCAGAGTGATTCGGTCTCAGAAAGAAAAATTATTTTTTAACACAAAGAGTGATAAGATAGAATGGGAGATAAAATGCCTTTAATTTCATTTAGAAGCTAGTGGAGAAGAACTAAAGCACTATAAACTGAATATATCTCACACAAGAGGCATGAAAAACCACAGTTAATGTAGGAGAAACCCAAGCCACACAAAAATATTTGAGGTTTTTTTTTAACACTTTCAGTGTAAATTAATAATTTCTCTTTTCAGGGCTACACTAAATGTTCTGGATTAAATCAACATGGAGGAGGAAAAAAAATCTATAAATTCTCATTAGTTAGTCTAGATTTAACCAAAGCAAATGAGAAAGAGACAGTACCCCTTGTCTGCAAAAAGATCTGCACAGTGAGTTATCAGTGAAAGAAATCTTAGAAAATAAGGCAAGACTGTCACATTTTAGTGACTGTATCCTTCAGGTGGTACATACAGACTAGTGAGCCTTCAGCAGCTGTGAGGGGAGAGCGCTGCCCTCTCATTCTTACTCTGACTCCACCTTGCTGTGGGACCACAAGGCTGCCATCCACTCAAACACATTAAACCATCTTCATCTACAGCAGTGCCCTAGATATGCCAGCAACACTACAGAGTGCTACGAGATAGCCTCAGCAAAACACAGAGTAACACAGCAGTCACCGGGCTGCTCATGAGCTAAAAATAATAAAACTGCAACCTTATCTCCCCTCCATTCCTGGAAAAACCTAAGGAAGATTCAAATCCCATAGTATCGTAATAGATTATCATCTATACTAATCAGTAACATCACACATACCAGTAACATATCTATGATCCAGAAGTCCAAGGGGTGTGTGTGTGTGTGTGTATTTAAGACATCTTCCTTAAACAGCTATGGGACAAAAGCCAAGGGCAATATCATGATTTGATTTCTATGTCATGCTCATGAACCCAATCTTGGCACTTGTTTCTTTTAACTGAGTCAGCTTATGGGACTTCCTGCTAAATAGTAGCTTCCCAAAGTTCATAAACATTATTTGTTCAGGAGCAAACTGTTATAAAAATTATAGAAGGGCAGCCACCAAATTCATTTATTATGTCTACTACCACCAAATTAGCATTTTTCATTTTTAGTGTTACCTTGTCACAATGCGAGAGCCTGCCTCCAAAAACTCTGCCTCGAAGATGGAGCCTACATGCTGTAACACTCTATAGCCACCATTAGCGACAATCCACTCCACCTCAAAATCCCTCTGCTTCCTCAATTCCCCTCTCCTCTCCTTTTTCTGAGTTTTGAGCATATTTCCTCTTTGTCAAGGTGACTCTTCCACTCATTTTCTTGAAAGGGCCTCACTGCTCACTCTAATTATTTTTTAATCAATTAAGCAGAATAGTTCTTTAAACATTTTCAGAATCTCCTGATGAATTGACTCCTTTTTGCTTGCTACAAAAATTCTCAAGTTTCCCCAAGGGAGGAGGAAGGGAAGGAAAGAAAGAACTTTTCCTCTAATCCTGTTCCTTCTCAACACAATACCTCCTCTTCCCTCTATGAATGCCTTAAAAATAAAGACTGCCTCAGCCTGCTAATTCCTCACTGCCACCCTCACCTGACCCCTGGGTATTCCTACTTTGCTTAAAATGTTCTTCTGCACCTCACATTCCTCTTTTTCCACATGCCCCTCTATCTGCTGACAAGTCAGAAACTTGGAGTCATCCAAGACCATTCAGGCCTGTCGCCTTATGCCTGGAGTCAGTTACTAAGGTCTAATATTTAGTTGATATTTCTATTTGTCTCAAATATTCCTCTCAGTGCCAGTGCACTGCTTTGGGCACTTTTAACTTTCCCCTAAAATATGGTGAAACCCTTCTAACTAGCCCATCCACCTTAATCAATCCACTGCCTGCAACATGCTATAATAAATCTTTCCAGACATAAACTTGACCAGTCCCTACTTACAATTTACCCTATACCCCGACGGCAGAAAAATCTTCCAGAAGCCTTGCACCAATCATGTCACTCTCTGCTTTCCATCTTCACTAGCTCCACATTCTCCGGTAAATGAAGTAGTCTTCTTAGTTTGTTACTCAAGGCTTTTGCACAGATTGGCACCAAACTATCTTTTTAAATCTATTTCTAAGTTATATTCAATAATTTAAATAAATAGTATTAAATTGTTATTCGCATCCATGAAGATAGGGATAAAAATTCACTTTTCCCTTCTCCTAACAAACACAAAAGTGGCATTAAACAGAAAGCCTGTTCAATAATCATTCAATGGACAACCCACAGAATCAATAACCTAATCAAAAGAAAAATTTTAAGTTCCATGCAAACAGGGAATTTTGTATATCTTCATTTTTACTGGTTTTTTTTGGGGGAAGCTTTCATTTTTCTTTTTTAGCTGCTATCTTTCCAGAATCCAGCAAACCTCCTGGTATTAACAAGCACTCATTAGGCTGGATTGTTAGGAAGGCAGGCATGCTGTGGTGCTAATCCACTTTGCTTTACAGCTGGGAAACACAGAAAGTACACCACTGTCATAATGAAGCACTTAAATGTGAACATCATGGGCGATAACATACAAGTATCCGTAAGATAAGTGTCTAAATATGGCAGCACTCCAGGAATGTGATGTCAGTAGAAGGCAGGCCTTTACTTAGCCAGCCTCTATAGCAACTTGGCCATAGGTTTCTCCAAAAACCTGTCAAAATTTTTCCTAATTTATTTTTAATTTTACCATGGTAATCTCCATAGCAGAGAGTTAGCTGCTGAGGATTTCATTAAATGTGCTACAAATGCAGTTAAGGGCACATAATATGTGAGACAGGAAGGAAAATATACTTCATGTGCTTCAGGGAACACTAGACTTTGCAATCAAATTCTCTAAAGAATACTGTGCAAAGACAGCAATTTCCAAGACACAAGGTCAAAATGAAAAGACAAGGAGCTGAATTTATAGTACTTTTATTATTTAACTCTGTAACTTTTTAAGTGCCTAATAGATAGTGCAGAATAAGAAGCGTTTTAAGACCTGTGAAGGGCTCAGATCATTCATACAGGTCCACATGCACCTGTACAAAAATGTGCATTTTAAAAGTAAAAAGTTTGTTAGTTGTGACAAATGTGCATCTCTATTTCTCTATCACAAGGCATAGAGAGGCGTCCATTATAGATGCTAAGTAAGGATGTTTAAACTGCTGCTGCTGCTGCTGCTAAGTCGCTTCAACTGCTGCTAAGTGTCCAACTCTGTGCGACTCCATAGACGGCAGCCCACCAGGCTCCCTCGTCCCTGGGATTCTCCAGACAAGAGTACTGGAGTAGGGTGCCATTGCCTTCTCCAATGTTTAAACTGAGCTTCCTTCAAACTCTGAAATGAAAGGAAAGGCTCACTGCATAATGCTGTAAGTTTCTAAAAGTATGTTCACTGATACAAAGCAATTGCTTGCCAATCATACGAGATGCACTATGTTAAAAGAAGTTTCAAAAGCTGTTCTCAAGTAAACCTTAATCTAGTTAAATGAACATACTAAAGTTTATCTTAGAAACAGCACATCAGCATAGTGGCAAAAAGGACCTGTCCAACTTCTTTAATTTACTCACTTTGTTTAATTTAGTGTTTATTTCTTAACTTAGAAGTTGGTACAGTCTCTCATTCCTTATAACAACTTTAACTACTGGATAAGATCCATTTTTCATTAGCAGCAGCAATGTCAGTTCAGTTCAGTTCAGTCCAGTCCAGTCCAGTCCAGTCCAGTCACTCAGTCATGTCCGACTCTTTGCGACCCCATGAATCAGAGCACGCCAGGCCTCCCTGTCCATCACCAACTCCCGGAGTTCACTCAAACTCACGTCCATCGAGTCGGTGATGCCATCCAGCCAGCTCATCCTCTCTCGTCCCCTTCTCCTCCTGCCCCCAATCCCTCCCAGCATCAGAGTCTTTCCAATGAGTCAACTCTTTGCATGAGGTGGCCAAAGTACTGGAGTTTCAGCTTTAGCATCATTCCTTCCAAAGAAATCCCAAGGCTGATCTCCTTGAGAATGGACTGGTTGGATCTCCTTGTAGTCCAAGGGACTCTCAAGAGTCTTCTCCAACACCACAGGTCAAAAGCATCAATTCTTCTGGCGCTCAGCTTTCTTCACAGTCCAACTCTCACATCCATACATGACCACTAGAAAAACCATAGCCTTGACTAGATGGACCTTAGTCGGCAAAGTAACGTCTCTGCTTTTGAATATGCTATCTGGGTTAGTCATAACTTTCTTCCATTTGCATTCAAATAAATCATGGTTTAAAAGTCCTTTCGTGTAGTTTTTTCTCCTATATAGATAAATGTAGCAATTCTATGAACTTTTAAGCATAGTTCCAAAACTACATGTAAAAACAATTCTAATAATTTTTTGTTAGACCCCTACATTATAAAACTGGCTTCCAAAACAGGAAAGACCTGTGGTCGTATCAAATTTACTATAAAATGTACTCATTTTACGTGTAATGAAGCCACACTTCCCTGTAAAAACTGTCTTGTGGCTAAATTTATAAAACACAATATGCATTCAATTTTAAAAACCAGACAAGAAAAACAGAAGGAATTCTGGACTTGACAGGTACACAAATAGAGATGATTCTGTCAGGATTAGTGATGGCAGCTGGTTTTAGCCACTGGCAAACCTACCTGCCCCTTCATACGTGTGTTCCTCCAGGGACCTCAGAGAACTAACTTCTCACAAATGCTCTTCTTCAGATATCAGCACTCCCCACCCATCTTGTCAAGTCCTTTAGATTTCTCTTTATAAAAGCCCATGTGTTTTCTAAACCTCAAAAATTAAAAAGCAGCATTTAGTCAACATAAACTCACAGCAAACATAACCATTCATACATTTAACTAGACTGTTCTCTCTGGTATACATAAAATCCATTCAACAATTTTGTTTCATTCAATCAATAAGAATTTCTTGGTGCCAATGACCACAGGTAAGTTGCAGTTATCTATTTTCCCACATACACCACCTAGATGTTGAAGTTAATATTTTATGTGTATAGATGATATTCTCTGTCCACCTTTTAATTGACAAAGCAACTATAAATTTAAAAGGTAGTAAGCACTGACAATTGTTTTTTCATGGGCAAGCCAATGGAACAAGAATGAAACACAGATAAAAATGCCATAAATAAGGACAAAAACTTCTGACCTGTGGTTACTTATCTATTGTATACACTGCTTTTTAGTTCTGGCCTAAACTTGCCCTGCTTTGAGGGAAAGGGGTTCTTATCCCTTCCCTCCCATCTTCAGGCATTATTTGTCTTCCTGTTACTGCATGAGTCAGCACCACTGGAATGGACAGCTTCCTGCTGTTTATAAAGTGGAAAAGTCTTCTCCCCATGGAATGACACCCTGTAGCTACAGCACAAACATGGGTAAAAGATGCACCCAAAATGTGGTGGGAAAAATTAAATACATGACAAAAATAAAAAACACAACAAAAATGCTTCTGCTAAACAAAGGTCAACATTGCTCATTCACATAGTCTACCTTTCTAAAAACAAAAAGTTAACGTAACATACTGCTATTATCTTAGTCATTCCTAATAATGATATAATAATTATTAACTCAATAACTAGGAATGACATTTTCCTTATTAGTAGTTAAGCCTAATTTGCTTCAGAAGGACTTCCCTGACATCATACTCCTCGTACCTACAAGTTAGGTTAGATATCTTGATACGTGCCTGAGGATATTTCACTCTCTGTCCTTAGTCAATAATATGACAATATTGTAATTTTATTTTTAGATTGATCTCCTCCACTGCAGAGCTACTAGTTCTATCATTCTAATGAAGCATTTAATAAGACTACACAGGATTAGTGAATGCCTTTAATAAACATGGCATGTCACATGAATACGCATTTAATACTATAACTAACTTGCAAAGTATTATTAGCTCCATTTTATCTTTGAAGACATTTATCTAGAATCATAAGTAATTATAAGAATTATAACTAAGTGATATTGAGGATTTAAACCCAGTTCTATTAAGCATCAAAGCCTGAGTACTTCACAGAGATAGCCTCATCCTATAATATACAAGAAGCATAGGGTAATAAGGTAATCATGTCAAGATTTATTTATCTATTCAACACAAGCTTATTCATGAAAAATGTTTTCAACACTACGGGCCATTAGCATACCTCTCTTTGGTACTGATCCTTGTCTTAGGCAAAACAACACAAAGGTTATACATTTCCACAATCTGGGTTCCAGTCCCAATCCCCTCACTTAATTCTCTGTGTCTTAGTTTCCTTATCTGCACAGTGTGGATAATAACACCCTCTATTTCATAAAACTAAGTAACACTGTCTGCTTGAAATGCTACCTGGCAGAGTCTGAAGGGCCAGGTATTTGTTAAGCAAAAACACTCTCATGGGGAGACTGTATCAAATCTGCTTAATGGCCAACTCTGTTGACAGCACAACATGTACTTTATTTATAGAGAAACACCTTGTAACCCAAATACTTTTAAGCATGCCCTTAGGGCAAAGGAGCTAGGTGAAAGGGTGGACAATGAGCAAACTGTTCCCAGGTACGAATGAAGACCTAACAACTGTGAGAAAGAAGCAAAAAGAAATTAAAATGGCTTCAGACCTTCTCTAAAACAGCCTTTTCCAAGTTGATTTTAGATCATTTAAAATAGTAGATGTTAAAATCATACTTACTTCAGTAAGTAGATTTTGTAAATATTGATTATGATCCTCCACCTGATGACTTAATTAATTTCAATTCAGTTCAGTCGCTCAGTCGTGTCCAACTCTTTGCGACCCCATGGACTGCAGCACGCCAGGCCTCCCTGTCCATCACCAACTCCCAGAGTTCACCCAAACTCTTGTCCATTGAGTTGGTGATGCCATCCAGCCATCTCATCCTCTTTCGTCCCTTTCAGCTCCTGCCCTCAATCTTTCCCAGCATCAAGGTCTTTTCAAATGAGTCAGTTCTTTGTATCAGGTGGCCAAAGTATTGGAGTTTCAGCTTCAACACCAGTCCTTCAACATCAGCTTTAACATAAGTCCTTAACTGATTTAGCATGGTATTATTAATCTTTTGAAAATACAAACTGGCATGTGTTACTTTCTAAATCAAGGTTATATTTTGTAACTCCCCAATATCTGCACAAGGGTTTCTGTTACTCTTAAAGAATTAATAAACCTAACTTCTTCACTCAAAGATTCTATTTTTAATAGAGAAAATAATTAAAATACTTTTTACTAAGACAACTCACATTTATGAAATGGAGCCCTGAGTATAGGAGATTATAAGACATATAAGTAGCTTTATTTCCCCTCTTTTCAGAAACAAGCTTCAAATCTCTAGGATGAGAATGAATGAGGAGCAGAATGAAAGAATTCTTTTTAACATGGCTAACAATGCTACCACCTCTACAGGAATGATAGCACCAGTCAACACTATAGACTAAAAGGGAGGAAAAAGTAATGAAATTTGAAAACATCTTGGACCAAGAAACAATAGGAAGTTGGCTATTATAACTTAAAGCTATTTGAATTTATTTGAGTAAATTAGCACCTGAAAGAGAGGGGGAAAAAGCTTCATGTAATGAGACTGCATAACAACTCTTTCAATAGATCAGTAAAAGGAGAACCATACATGAGAAAATGTGTTCAAGTGTCAGTCTGTTTTGTAGTCCTTCAATTAGTATTGAAGGATATTCCAGCTATTATTTTTCTACAACTTCCAAAATCTTTAATTATTTTATTTCAACTAATCAGATCAAAGATCTGTTGAATTATTCAATAATTTAGGGCATAATTGATTCTGCAGGAATACTCAACCAACATTACTTTCTGAGTTCCCAATTTTTTTCTTTAGAAATGACATTCTTTTAGAGTTTAAATATGCCTTTCTTCTTTTTCTTTTAATCCTTCCTTCTATCTACTATATTCTGGCATGAAAGTCATGGATGACATAAAAAGGATGCTTGATGTATTTTCCATATTAGTAAAATCCTTCAGAATTTTTTTTGGGGGCCTCAAAGAAAGTCTTCCTTCCCACAAATCCTGTCTATATAACTCAATGTTTCACTTCACAAAACATTTTAATCAAGCTAAAATGAAGTTCCATTTAGATTACTACAAATCTAACAGGTAATTTATTGTATTCCAAGCCATTTTAAGCAATGAGACAATTTATAGCAAACAAGATGTGTGAAAAAAAAATTTACAGCCTTTAAAAAAAATCAATCATCAATATATCATTTTTATTTCTTAATCACAAAATGCTCAAGACTTCAAAAATAAAAATGAATGGCCTCAAAGGTTAATTACATAACATGGCTTGCAGGTCTTTCATCTAATCCTGTTTCTTCATTAGCCTCATTATTTCCTCATCACCCTCTCTCTTAACGGTATATATTCCAGCCACAAAGAACGTCTCCCTATTCTTCAAACTCTCTTTAGGCTTGACTCTAAACTTCTGCACAGACTATGTCTTCACTTGCACACTCCTCCTCTCTTGGCACCTCCTTGTGTGGCTAAATGCCACCTGTCCCTCTGGTCCTGTTCAGTTGTCACTTCCCAGTAGGACACCTTCCCTGACTCCTCAGGGCAGAGGGTAAGCAGCCCCCTTTGCTCCTACAGCAGCTTGTTCTCCATAAAAGCGTACAGAAGTTATACCTTCTTTTACGACAAATCCTAAGAACGATAGCTATTTGTTAATACATGACAACCTTTCACCACTCACATCCCTATAGACCACTGTCAAGAAGATATAATACTGGGAAAAACACAGTTCTCTCAGAGAGAAATTACTGCAAAGCTATTCTCCACCATTATTTTCAAATACAACGAAAGTCTTATGTGAGAAAAAGAGCACTACATCTTCCCAGATATTTGTACTTAATATGATTGAAAGTTTTCTCCATGAGCCAAGGAATGCTGGCAATTTGATCTCTGGTTCCTCTGCCTCTTCAAAAGCAAGGAAGTTCCAGAAAAACATCTACTTCTGCTTCACTGACTATGCTAAAGCCTTTGACTGCATGGATCACAATAAATTGTAGAAAGTTCTTAAAGAGTTGAGAATATCAGATCACCTTGCCTGTCCCCTAAAAAATCTGTATGTGGGTCAAGAAACAACAGTTAGAACCAGACATAGAACAAATGATTGGTTTAAAATTGGGAAAGGAGTACAACAAGGCTGTGTATTGTCACCTTGCTTATTTAACTTCTATGGAGAGTACATCATATGAAATGCTGGACTAGATAAATCACCAGCTAGAATCAAGATTACCAGTAGAAATATTAATAACCTTAAATAGGCAGATGATACCACTCTAGGCAGAAAGTGAAAAGGAACTAAAGGGCTCCTTGATGAGGGTGAAAGAGGAGAGTGAAAAAGCTGGCTTGAAAATCAACATTAAAAAAATGAAGATCATAAAATCCAGGCCTATCACTTGACGGCAAATAGAAGGGAAAAAGTGGAAAAAGTAACAGATTTTACTTTCCTGGGCTCCAAAATCACTGTAGACAGTGACTCTTCCGGCAACACTCTAATACTGTTGCCGGCTCCTTGGAAGGAAAGTGATGACAAACCTAGACAGCATATTAAAAAATTGACAAATGACTGTAGAGTCAAAGCTATGTTCTCTCCAGCAGTCACATATGGATGTGAGAGTTGGATGATAAAGAAGGTTGAGCACTGAAGAAGTGATGCTTTTAAATTGTGGTGCTGGAGAAAACTGTTGGGATTCCCCTGGACTGCATGGAGATCAAACTAGTCAATCCGAAGGGAAACCAACCCTGAATATTCACTGGAAGGACTTATCCTAAAGCTGAAGCTCCAATACTTTAGCCACTTGATGCAAAGGGCCAATTCACTGGAAAAGACCCTGTTCTGGGAAAGATTGAGGGCAGAAGGAGAAGGAGGTGGAAGAGGATGAGATGGTTAGATAGCATCACCAACTCAATGACATGAACTTGAGCAAACACTGGGAGATAGTGGAAGACACAGGAGCCTGGCATGCTGTAGTCCACAATTTAGCGACTGAACAACTACAGAAAGTAAAACTTGAAAACCAAACTCATTCCAAAATTTTTCCAGAATTTAACAAAAGAACTTGTATGTTTTCTTCAAACCAAACACCCCAAACTACTAAATATTATGCACGTAACAGTCCACCTGGGCCTTCCCCAATGTCTCAGTGTAAAGAATCCACCTACAATGCATGAGACACAGGAGGCGCAACTTCAGTTCCTGGGTAGGGAAGATCTGCTGGAGGAGGGAATGGCAACCCTCTCCAGCATTGTTGCTTGCAGAATCCCATGTAGAGGAGCCTGGTGAGCTACAGTCCATAGGGTCACAAAGAGTCAGACATGACTGAAGCAACTGAGCGCGTGCGCACACTTGTACACACACACACACACACACACACAAATACACACTAGTCCACCTATCTATTTAATTGCCTTTCAACCTTCTTTGCTGGAAGCTTTTTACGTAAAGAGGTTGCATTTACATTTAACCAAGGTTTTGTATCAATGTTATGGAAACCTACCACATTAAACAACAAAGGAAATAAAAGAACCATCAAAGAAGGACCCCCACACTGTGAAATTTGTAACTTAAACCTCTAGAACACAACAAAATACCTAAGCAGTAATTTGATTCATCAAAGTGAAAGTGAAACTCTCTCAGAGGTAGCCAACTCTTTGGGACCCCATGGAATAGTCCCTGGAATTCTTCAGGCCAGAATACTGGAGTGAGTAGCTATTCCCTTCTACAGGGGATCTTCCCAAACCAGGGATAGAACTCAGATCTCCCACATTACAGGTGGATTCTTTGCCAGCTGAGCCACCAGGGAAGCCCAAGAATACTGGAGAGGGTAGCCTATCCCTTCTCCAGAGGATCTTCCTGAACCAGGAGTCAAACCGGGGTCTCCTGCATTGCAGGCTGATTTTTAACCTAATTCATACACCTGGAAGCGTAGTTGTTGACTTTGACATAAAGGAAACAATACTGATTTTTTCCCCCTGAAGATCAATCTTTTTAAAATAGCTTCAGTCTTTAATCAAAATTTAAATTCCTCTTATGCCAGCTCAATCTTTTTCATTGAATTTTTTCACAGTTACATATTTTCATTTTTCTTTATTAGTCCTATTTTTTTAAGTTCCCCCTCCAATTTGTGAAAAAATGTATGGTACTTTCTCATCCATTAAGTTCACCATCCCATCTTACATTCATGTACTACATATTAATTAGACATCCACTGTGTCTAATGGGAAATGGGATTCTCCATTTTTAAGAACACATGAAAAGACTTTATTTTTTAGAACAATTTTAGATTTAAAGGGAAACAGAATGGAAAGTTACAGACCTCCCTCCGGCCCACCTCTCACAGTATTCCCTTCTATTAACATCTTGCATGAGAATGATACATCTGTTACAACTAACTGAGCCAATATTGAAAAGTGAAAGTTAACAGTGAAAGTCACTCAGTCATGTCAGACTCTTTGTGATCCCATGGACTATACAGTCCCCGGAATTCTCCAGGCCAGAATACTGGAGTGGGTAGCCTTTCCCTTCTCCAGGGCATCTTCCCAACCCAGGGATTGAACCCAGGTCTCCTGCATTGCAGGCAGATTCTTTACCAGCGGAGCCACAAGGGAAGCCCAATATTGATACATTATTATTACCTAAATCCACAGCTAAAATTAGTGTTACTTTTCATGTTGTACAGTTGTGTGAGTTGTGACACATGCAGGTCACGTATCCACCACTATAAACTATACAGAATAGTTTAAATGCCCTAAAACCCTCTGTGTCTCACCTATTGTTAACTCTTGCGCTCCTGTGCTTCCTGAGCCTCTGGGTGTCACTGATGCTTTTACTTCTCTATAGTTCTACCTTTTCTAGAAAATCACACAGCTGAAATCATACAGCATGTAACCTTTTCAGATTTCACTTATTTCACTCAGCAATAAAGACTTGAGGTTTTTCCCTGTCATGGTTTTATAGCTCATTTCTTTTTATCTCTGCCCTAATTTGTTTACACTTTTGAAGGACATCTTGTTTCCACATTTTGTCAATTTTGGATAAAGCTGCCATAAACATTCATGTGCAGGGTTTTACATGGACATGTTTCCAACTTACTCTGGTTGAGTTGTTATTTTTGTAAAAATGGAAAAGCATAGTTGCTGTGTTTGTTTTTCCCTAAGAAAACTAATACCTGCTTTTTTTTTCTTTTTCTAATTTCCTAACTCTTACCGACTCTTTCATTTGCAATTAGTTACTTGTATTTATATAAATAAGTATGTAAGAGTTTCTAATGGTTCTTGTCTCTCCAGAGATTCTTTCATACCCAGGATCAAATGGGGTGCACATTCAATTTAAACATGCACACAATCCCCATTAGACAGAAAAGTAAGCCACCACCCCTACAGAGGAAATGTACGCAGCCTTGCAAAATGCTCACCAAAAATTAAAATAAATCATATATGTATACAGGCTTCATCTTTTTCCACTGACAATCCTTAGTCAAAGTCAATCAATGATATTTATTAAGTATTTACTATAAGTCAGGAGTTGGCTGCAAACAGGGTCTCTACTTTCTGTTTATCAGTTGTTTGAGTGGTGAGAGTTCTCTCTATATCAATGACATACAATGTTCTCCTTAAACAGAAATTTCCACAAAAACTGAAGCAATTAGTCATAACTCTAAGATAGTGACTATATTTTAGTTTTTAAGTCCTCTTCTATCTCAGGGGATCCCCTGTGACTTAACTTAAAGCCTAAATAAATCAGATATTTTTCCCTAGTCACAATGTTGAGCCTGACTAATATATAAAAATGCATATTTATAATACAGACCCACTTCTCAATTCTTATATGGCAGCAAACAAAAAGGAATAAAAGCTAGAAAATTAAGTAAAGTTTTTTTTTAACTTGACTTTAAAGTTCAGTGTTTTGGAATAAATTTAACATTGCATTTACTTTATTCTTTCTCTACAACTGTTTTTCACTGAAGTATAGTTGATTTATAACGCTGTCTTAGTTTCAGGTGTACAGCACAGTGATTCAGGTTTTTAGATAAATATGTATGTTTTTTTTCAGATTCTTTTCTTTTATAGGTCATTACAAAATATTGAGTATAGTTCCCTCTGCCATACAGTCATAACTGTATGCCATAACCATAACTGTATGGTTATATAATTGGACTATATAAAATAGATAAACAACAAGGACTTACTTGTTGTTTATCTATTTTATATAGTATACATGTCTATACACTTTTAAAAGAACTATGTTTATAACTTAGAGTTAAGTTATAACTAATATCATATAAGGACAGTATTTTTCAATGTATTTTATTTAAAAATTATCTTGTTATTAATCTCCCTGTCATTTATCAGCCCTGCATTATAACTTCACTATTCCAAATCTGCCTCTCACTAGCTTTCAGAATTAGGTTCACTGAAATAGATGGGGAAACAGTGGAAATCGTGTCAGACTTTATTTTTGTGCTCCAAAATGACTGCAGATGGTGATTGCAGCCATGAAATTAAAAGACGCCTACTCCTTGGAAGGAAAGTTATGACCAACCTAGACAGCATATTCAAAAGCAGAGACATTACTTTGCCAACAAAGGTCCATCTAGTCAAGGTTATGGTTTTTCCAGTAGTCATGTATGGATGTGAGCGCTGAAGAATTTATGCTTTTGAAGTGTGGTGTTGGAGAAGACTCTTGAGAGTCCCTTGGACTGCAAGGAGATCCAACCAGTCCATTCTAAAGGAGATCAGTCCTGGGTGTTCTTTGGAAGGAATGATGCTGAAGTTGAAACTCCAGTACTTTGGCCACCTCATGCAAAGAGTTGACTCATTGGAAAAGACTCTGATGCTGGGAGGGATTGGGGGCAGGAGGAGAAGGGGACGACAGAGGATGAGATGGCTGGATGGCATCACCGACTCGATGGACGAGAGTTTGAGTGAATTCCGGGAGTTGGTGATGGTCAGGGAGGCCTGGCGTGCTGTGATTCATGGGGTCACAAAGAGTCGGACATGACCGAGTGACTGAACTGAACTGAAACATCCAGAGGGAAAAGTGATGCCCTCCTTGGCATCCCTTCCGTCTCCCGTCTGCTGTGGTTTAGAAATAACACCTGCTCAGAAACAGACCCCTCCATACAGACCTCAGGGCTCCTGAACTGTGTGCTTCCTGAGTCTCTCTGCTACAAAACAAATCCTGAAACTGCATAGCTTCCTAGTGACCTGAGAATGGAAGATCAACCTTCTACCCATACCTCTGACCTGTGCTAGCAATGTCAGAAGTAGGGTTTGTGTAAGGCAGTCCTAATATCTGCCCGTGGCACTTTCACCTTCGAAGTTTTTTTTGATTTAGACAATAAATTATGTAGTCTCCATGGTCAAAAGCACCTAGTCACACTCATTCACTTTCCATAGTCCCTACTGTCCCTTTAAATAGCCACCCATGCCAATACCCAGCCCCTTCACACCACCGGCTGTCAAACATACAGAACCCCAGCTACAGGAGTTCCACAACCACTATTTTTCACTTACACTATATTCTATGAACAAGTGACTTTAAATTTCTACAAATTTTTTTTTCTTAAAACTGAGTGGTTTCCCCTTAAAGCATTTTTGCAACTAAAAAGTGCCATAAAAATGTTTTGCATCAGAATTAGGAGTGTAACATCCTTCTTGAATAAAAGAATCTTAAGCCAATCACCTTCTCACTAAGAAAAGTTTGTTAAATGTTATAAAATCACAATAGGAACTACTGTAGGGAATTCAAGATTCATAGTAAAGATGAGCACCTGGAATTCAAGTCAGTTTTAAAAAAGAAATCATGGTCACAAAACATCCAATTCATTTTACAGATAGCAAGACCAAAAAAAAAAAAGTGATCCAGGAACAACAGAGGGATGAGCAAGATATACAGTGGGAAATGAGTTTTCAGTAGTTTAATTAAGGGTCTGAGGATTTAGAGAGCAGAATGAACTAAGGCAACAAAGATGCTTCAGGAGGTACTGAGGGGGTAGGAGCAGAGAGAGGCAGGGAGCAGATGACCAGCAGTATCAGGCACCTGATCATGCTTCATCTGTATGGACAGCTGACCATCATTCAGAATTTCCATTAGGGAGCAGCGAAGAAACGCATTCCTGTGACTTGCGTGTGATAACTGCTAAAGGGTGAGTGCTGTATATAACTTGTCTTGTGTCAGAATTAGCCTGGCCCATCAAAAGATTAACTTGGCAGAGTCATTTACCAGCTCAAATGTGCTTGGTCTGAAACTTGATTGAAACCAGCTGAGTCGATGACATCACCACAGACTTTTGACTGTAGAAATGGCAAGCTCTGTGAGGTCAGGAAGCAGAGCTAAGCTCGGCGCACAAAAGCCAAGCTGCAAGAGGGAAGAGCCAAAGCCAGTTCAGAGGAGGAGAGGCTCACTCCACGAAGCGGCAAGGGTGAGCAATCAACTCCGAGACAGCTGCAGAGAAGAAAGAGCACAATGGAAATTTTCCTTTAAGGACTGGGGCTGCTGTCTCTACCAGAGACGCAAATCTACAGCAAAGCCTCCAAGGAGAAACTGATGGAAGCTCCTTCAGGTCTTCGGTTCTTGACAGTGCATTAAACTGTAGCATCATTATGGAAGGTGCATTCAGGAAGTCGGCCACTCAACATGTACTAACTGAGCACCTACATAGATCATGTACTGTTGTAGGAACTGGGAATATATTTGTGAATAAAATGGACAAAAGTCACTGGAATGAAAGATAAGTTAATAAACAGACAATGATAAAGCATGTCCAAAAAAAAGCGTTGCAGAGAAAATTAAGATGAGAAAGTGGTTCAGTGGAGAGTGGTGATATTTGAGCAAAGATTTAGGGAGACGGGGAGATGAGCCATTTGGGTATCTGAGAGAAGAGCAGGGTCGGCATAGTTAACAGTGAATGCCAAGGCCTTGAGCTGGAAGCGTGTTTTCTGTGGTGAAGGAACATCAGGATGGCCAGTGCTGCTGGTCAGAAGGAGCAAGGGAAGCAGGCATTGGAACAAATTAATTTTATTTAGATAGGCAAGGGTTCTGCTAGTGGCTGGATAAGAACGTTGGCTCAGGAAAGAGTTTGTTATCTCAAGACAGAAAAATTATAGCCTGTTTTTCTACTAATGGGAAAGATCCAGTAAGGAGGGAAAATAATGCTGCAGAAGAGAGAGGAACTTAACACGGCAATGCCTCCCCAGGCAGTTAAAAGGGGGTGAGATCTAGTGATCTAGTGAAGATGGGGGTCTGCCCTTCCCCCTTCTTTCTGTCACAGTGAAATTGATGTGTACTGGCTACAGGGTGATTTGGTTTATGTTTTTAATAAAATTGTCTTGGCTAGGAATGGCAGTGGGTCATAAAAACTTGCCACACTTTCTGAAATTCTTCAATTATTTGGGCTATGCATACCTGGGTTTAAATGAATCAAATGTAATAACGAGAATGGAGTAGAACATACAACATCCAACTCAGGAAAACAAACTCCTGTTGATATTTAAATTTCTTTTCCTTTTCCCATCCTTCCAAAATTTTGTTTCAATTTTATATGACAAAATAATCATCTTCTACTCAATCAGTGAAAACACATAACAAAGGCAGCTTGCCAGTTATCATGGGTGTTTCTTCCTGCACTTGCCTCCTAAATGACAAAGCACAAGAAGGGAAACAGGAGGAACAGAATTTGCATTCCACACACACTAAGGTCTTAACCCAGAAGTACAGCTTCATGGTCTTTTCCATAGCTACAAAAGTCGAATTTAACTTTGATAGTTCTCTACCACATACCTTTTCTTGGGAAGACCTAGGCCAGATAACAAGAACTTTTCATCATCTTCCCATCAGTGACGAGTTTAAAAGTGCCTTGGAATGATTCTCTATGGGTAAAGGTAACCCCACTACGAAAATCACTGAAACGTGGCTTCACTGCTAAAACTTATTTTGAAACAGGGTTCTTCTGAGCCCTAGTAACCACTTCATATCTATCTGGTGGCAGCAAAGCCAGAGCTAAGTGGTGACAGAAAAACAACAGTTTTTCTCTCCTATCTGTGAAAATGAGAAGATGGTAAAGATTAGGACGAGAGGGATGAGATGGACTGACCTCACTGGAATGCAGTGGAGGACTCATGTCTGACCTCTGTGTCTAGAGTGCTTCCCAGATGACTACTTCAAGTCGGGACAAACCCCCCGGGGGCCTATTCTAGAGGAGGGGTATGTAGCACGTCCTCTGCTATCTGATTGACTTCTGGGCTTCTCATGGTCCTCCCATGAGGAATAAGTGTCTGACTACACTTGCTCTGGGTGCTTCTCACTGACTCTTATTTCCTCTCTGACCTGATTGTGGACTTTGAAAGTTCAGTTTAGTTCAGACGCTCAGCCGTGTCCAACTCTTTGTAACCCCATGGACTGCAGCACACCAGGCTTCCCTGTCCATCACCAACTCCCAAAGCTTGCTCAAACTCATGTCCAGCCTCTGGCATCCCCTTCTCCTCCTGCCTTCAATCTTTCCCAGCATCAGGATTTTTCTACCCTGATGGGCATCAGGTTGACTTTGTAACCCCCAAATAATCTTCTTGCCAAGGGATGTCCACAGATTGCCACCAGGGTGATTTAACATATGGGCTGTAAGTACTTAGCACCTCAGCAAGTTTCCCTTCCTGAACCTGCTGAGGTGCAGGGAGTAAGCCAAGGCTCCCCACTCTCCCTCACCAGGACTTTCTGGTGGTAAAGGAGTTAAGAGCCCAAATGTCCCCTGCCAGGGACTTGTGTTCAATCCATGGTCGGGGAACTAAGATACTGCGTGGCTCACAAACAAAACAAAAACAAAAAGAAACACGTATGGTCCACAGAGAGGACAACCTGTTCCCAGGGAAGTCAACACACGGATTGTGGGCTTATAAACAGCTACTCAAATTCTGATGTTCACACAATCAGTTGTCATCATAGGTGTCTTTACTTTCTACTTGTTTTTGACTTACCTGGGTTAGGTATTATTCAATTGAAATGTATTACGTAAGAAGTGATTTTTACAATTTTATGTGACACAAATATCACAATCGCCATCAACTCTTTTCTTCATGCTTTCAATAATTTTTAAAAAGCTGGAAAATTAAAACCTGCAATACTTAGATTTCACACACATTTTTAGCATTATGATTTTACCAAAAACAAATTTTCAGAAAAGACCTGAATTTCAAAGGGATCATTTTCAAATACCCAGTTTTACCACTGAATTGATCAACAACATAGGTTCAGATAAAAGAAAGTATCTGGCCCCTAACAGAGCATCTCATTTTGTGCCTTGAGGTAGCATAAGACCTCAGCCTTCCTCTCCTCATCTATAAAAAGAGCACACACAAATACACTCACAATGTGGCCTTTAGCTGGAAAATGTTCAATGACTTCCTTCTATATAATATTATAAATTATTAGTCTCCCAGCTTAGGAAATGTTATCAACATATACTGAAATAATTTGTCATTTAAAAAATGTAAGTAGTCAAGTGCAGTATGAGTTAATAAAATTTTGAATTTAGAAAATCAATGCTTGCAGAGAACAAGATCCAAGTAATGTGGCAGACAATTCTCAAGATCGCTGCCGCGTCCTTTCCCCGAGCTACTGCCATCCGCAGAGCTATACCTGCACTGTGATTCTTTAACCCAACCTGACTTTTCACCCAAGCTGACTGATTCAAGGGTAGACACACAAGACTGAGGCTAAAACAATCAGAATGTCCCTCTCTGGAAGTTGTCATTTTGATCTGATAAACACAGCCTGGAAGCATCTAAGTCATGATAACAGCAACAATATAGAGTCCATCACTCTTGCTTCTAAAGACCTCAAAGCAATACTGAGTCCTTAGGGCCATCCTTGGCTCCTTTCTACCCTCATTAATAATGATGGCTGTTATTCCCAGGATTTCTTTAAGTACTGAACACTTTTAATTTAAACTACTTAAAACTAAGTAAAATTTTAAATCCAGGTCTTCAGTTGAACTGGCCACATTTCAAGTGCTCACTGATTACACATGGCTACCAGCTACCATACTGGACAGGCCAGATTTAGATGATTATTTTCATCATCAAAGCAAGTCCTATTAAAAAACACTGCCCCAGACCCTTCTGATTAACTTCCTTTTATCTTAAGCCACTAAGGATCAGAATTTGTTGTGTTTTATGTCTATGTATTTTATATTTGCACTCATAAAAGTCTGAATAGGAGGCAAACTGGTAACTTCATGGAAAATTTTTAAAGGACATCTGGGTACTCTCAGAGGTCCTAAGTCTTGGAGTTAATGTCACTTCAAAACTAAGTTTACTCACATCATTCCAAGACTTCTCCTGAGTCATGGACTCATGGAATTTAAGAACTTGGGAAAACTTTAGCAAATATCTAATTTGATTTCCTGTTTTTCATACATGAAGAAATGAAGACCCAGAAAGCTTGTAATTTGCTTTTGTTTCTGAAAGCACTTAAATTTAGTTTAATAGGTTAAGACAAGATTAATAAGAAACCAACTAAACAGTAATACACAACATAACTCTGCAAATCTCATGATTAAACAAGTAACCAGGCATGAAGTTTAAATATTTATTTACTCACCAAGCTATTACTACACCAGTTCCTTCCTGTTCCCCACCCCCATCTCTCACCTTTTTTTTTTTTCATTTATTTTGTAAGGTACATTAACAATGGTTACCATAGTTTTCAATGTCATAATATCTAAAAGGCCCAGAATACATTCTGTACTTTCAAATCAGAGAGCAGACAAATACATTTTTATTGTGATTTTCATTTTGCACTGGAAACTTTATGTTCAAATCGGCCACATAATTAGTTATCTGTACAGACTGAAATCTGGATAGCTGGAGATGTTTTTACTCAGTTGCTTTGAAACAAACAGTAACTGAACATTATTTAAAATATGTGTATTAAAATGTCATACCTACACATCAATAGATTTAAACTTGCTAAAGCAAGTTCTCTCAGCATCTCCACAAAGCATATGTGTTCTTTATAACAACAACAGCAAGAAAAACACTTCAAATCACACATCTGAATACTGGCAGTAGATGAGGATTCTGACATTCCACACCTAACTGTCGGTGAACTCTGTTATCACCCACCCAGCAGAGAGAATTTACAGGTTACTTTAAGGTAAATACAGAATTCAATAATCATGCAATGTTAATTTTTCCAGAAAGGATTGTTTTTAAATAATTCTTATTGTTTATGGCCTCCCAATCACCCTTTCCATTAAAGATAAATGGCTTACATGTTTTCCCATATCCTGATTTGTATCTTATATAACCAATTGATAAAGAAATGGAGTAAAATACAACCCCTGCATGTATCAAATCACTGCAGGTCCATTTTCTGTATGATTTTTCCTTCTTAAGAATAAACAAGCAAATGTTTCCCCCTGATCATATCACATTACAGAAGCCAAAGTTGCCAATTTTCTGAGGCAATGATACACATTTCAAAAAATTAGCCAGTGCTACCACATTTTCTCTTCCCTTTCAAACACAAGCAATATATGTGTACATAAATAAATACTTGTATATAAAATATATATGTATGTACACACACTTGTTTCAAAAAGTTTTCTAACGTATAGGGCGTTGGCCATTGCTATCTCAGGAAAAGAGTTCTCCCAAGATCACAGAACATGACCCACAAAGTCAACAAGGGGAAGTCCTGCACTCAGTGACTGCTGCTATGAATCATGCGTTAATCAAAGGCGGTGTGATTCATCGAAAAAGAGTCTAGGGAGCACAGGCCAAGAACTTGCAGTCTTTCAACAAAGGTTTTAGCAGGTAACTTAGATAAGAACACCCAAAAAGCAAAACAGCATGCACTTCCACACCTCAACTGCAGGGCTACTGCATATGTTCTGTAGAGAAAATGCACAAAACCCAATAAGTATATCCTAAAGAAAATGAACGCCAATACCGACCATTATCTTGGCCTTCACTCACACACCTTTGAAACACTGCATACACCATGGAGGGGGCGGGGTCACAAATTAGTCGGGTCATAAAGTTTTGCACCTGGAAATGCTTACTACATTAATAAGTTACCAAAAAGGAGGATAAATCACAGTGTCTTATGAATGGAAATTATGGAGTTGATTATTTTAATAAAAATCAAACCACTGATTAAAAAACAGAAACTTTCTTACACAACTGAAGGGGCTCTTGAACCAAACTCACAGCATGGGCAGGCCCTCTCTTCATTTCAAATGGAACTCTGAACACTATTACAGAATACTCTATCTGTAGAATTTTGCCAAAGGTTTATTTTAACCCTCCTCCAATACTGATTAGCTACACTACAGCTATAAAAATTCAGTATAAGCCATTCAGCTTCAGCAGCCACAGCTGGTTATGACAAGCCATCAAGAGAGGGTCTGGAGACCTACAAAAGGAACCTGGTCCTTTAACAAGGTTTGAATAAGTGGGTCAGCTGTCACCTGTGACAGGGTTTGGCCTCTCGAAAGAGAATGCCTTAGCTGCAGCAGCCCAGGGTCAGTTTTCAACAGCTGGGACTTGAACCTTTAGGTTGTTAAAAAGTCATTGGTAACATTTTTTCTAGTGGAAGACATATATATTTTCTCCAGCAATGTTAGGCTGTACACAGGAGGAAAAAGGTGCATGTGTATATAAGAGTGATACATCTTTTCTCATAAAATAAGGGGGAAAAGCACTTCAAGACTACATTTACTAAACATTTAATGTTTAAAGATTAAATAAAAGATCATTCTCCAATCTGTATTTCATTTCTCAAGCCCAACTACTTCAGGGGGAGTCGGGAGGAGGCAAATAACAATGAGCAGAAATACCTAAGCTAATTTATCTTTCTCTAGCAAAGTTTAACATTTTTGGAATAGTCATCTGCTTTATGGCTTTGATTCTTTTAAAGATATTGAAATATACATGCTTAACTATGAGAAACACAACCATTTTTCTACTCTCCTTTTAATGTATATATTTAGTGCTGAAGCACCAAAAAGCAATAGAGAAAGGAGTCTTTAGAAAGAACTGATGACTTTTTCTACTTGACAGGGATCTTGTTTTGAAAATACTCATCAAGAAAACACAAAGTTCTGATCAAAACAGTGGAAAAGCAATTTAATTTTCTTGGATATGTGGTCCAGCCCTCCACGTGGGAGGATGAAGTTCAGATGCTCTGGAGAGTCCATCTTCTACTTCTATTCAAGTGTACAGAGTCCTCTGCTTAAACGACCCAACATTCTACATCCAAGTCAAGCAAACAGTTCCCAGCTTCAACTGAAACTGGGACAGAATTATTACTTTTTTGCTTTTCCAACATATATGGATCACGTGGCATATTAAAAAAATGCATACATAACAGAGCTAGTTAGGTCTCTTAACTTTTAATTAATGTGGGGAAAATGCCTAAATATGTCTTGGTAAATTTTTCCAAAGACACACTTCAAAGTTGTCTTGCTAATCAATCGTTGGTAATTTAAGTTCTGTGCAATCTCAAAAAAAATGCAAGTGAAAACAACAGTTCCAACCGCCCAGTTCCTGTCTCCTTGTACCTTAACTTTCCCCCTCCTTGCCTAGACTATTGAAGTCAGACAGGTTGAGGAGACAGTCACCTTCGAGAAAGCCCTTTGCCCTGCCAGGTGAAAGTCACGCCAGCAACCAAAGCAGAATCTGATATAAAAATAGGAGCCGAAGGAATCCAGGGAAAGCAAAGGACACTGTGGGCCAGTTCAGATGGCCAGAAACGCAGAAGAGGTAACAGAAGCTTAAGGCGATATCTGAAGGGGCTCAAGAATTCACGCCTGCTACCCACATTAATGTGGTAAATGAATAAAGCACCAAAACGGCCAAGGGGCAGACTGGAAAACCAATGAGTATATTGTATAATGTCGCAGAGCTACAGGTAAAGGACATTAATCTACTTTTTTCACATGTCTTTGTTCATACACAAAGGCCATTTACTTGACTGAGGTAAAATAATGGTTACTCTCATCCAAAAATAAGAAAAAGATTGCAAAGGTGTCCATACAAAGTAAGTAAGTGTGAAATTAACGCAATTCAACATCAATACATGATACTAAATATTGTATTAATCATTCTTATGTCACCTCATTTTTAGACACCCTAGGTCAAATAAATTCATGGCTAATACTTTTTGTAGAAAGGAGAAAGAGATTGATATTAAAATAGTGCCACCAAAACCAGAAATAAAGTTAAGGAGTTTACAGGAGTCAAAAGCAGGTTAGTGACAAAGGCATGATGATGTCTCTGAGGTAGTAAAAATATTATTTGTATATTTAAAAACTAAAGGAAGCAGCTGTCTAAACATTTTAGCTTTTTTTCCCCCAAAAAAAATTGTTCATATGCTGTTCTGAGGATAGAAATAATCCAAGCTGAGGTGATGTTTTAACCCATTAGAACACACACACACAATCACAATCACACACAGTAAAGTGCCTATGTCCCTCCCTTCTTCCCCTTTTGATTTGAGGCATTTCCTCCTAACTTGACTGCAAGAAGGAAATCCTGAAAGCCACAGTCAACGACAAATACCTTGGTTTTCAAAAAGCTTAACTGCTTTGTTCGTAACTTCTGCTCACATGAACTGTAAATCTTTGAAAACGGAAATATTTGAGACCACGAAAGGTGTTACTCTTTCTGTCATCCTCTCCTACTTTTTAGTCACACTTTTAAGAGGTGATCAAAGGAAATAAAGAATACTTTTACATAATTTGGGCAGTACAATAGTCTGCACAGTAAGACTAAAAAACATGAAGTTCTAACTTGCTGGTTTTAACTTTTAAAAAGGACATGAGAATGCTATGTTTTACAAACTACCATTATAAATGTAATGCTAATCTAACTTTATTAAAAAGATATATCTAGAGTAAAAAAATCATAAAGTACAACTGCAATAAAAAAACAGCTCAGATCTAGAATATGCATGTTTACTTCCCTAGTTCCTTAATCTTTATATACATACTGGTCACATACATGTAGCCATGGTTCCCTTACAGTTTTATATTCTGCACTTTCACTTAACATTAAATTATAATACTTTCCATATGCCCCACATATTTGCAGTTATAATTTCATTAAGAATTCCAAATATTCCACAAATTTAATAAGCTATTTATTCCCTTGCTTACTTATTCCTACAATGCCCTCTTACAGAATGGGCTTGACATGGAATCATCATTTGGGGGCATGATCATGATTTCTGTGATTCAATTTAGACACTTGAGAGTGTTTCCAATTGTTTTTCTCCCATTTGGAGCTAAACCTGCAATGAGTAACTTCATGTAATATAGCTCCCTTCCTCAATTGAATAATTTCTTCCTAATGAATCAAAAGTTGTAAACAATTTTTTAGTAACTATAATGCCTCATTGCTTTTCCAAAATGTCCCCATTTATAATACCAAGAGTGATAAATTAAAACAAATATCCAATAGTTAATTCAATATTGAGACAGTTTGGAGTCAGTTTTTAAATGCTCTTAACTTTTTTCACCTTTTAGAATTAAATAAATAATACATGCACATAGATAAATTTCAAACATGTATTTCCCAAAGTCTAAAGTAAAATCAATGTTCTCTCAATTCTTAAACTCCATTCTCATTGTTAACAATTTGGAGTGTTCTTCTTCTTGTACATATAAGTATGTGTGTGTATATATATATATATATATATAATATTTTTTTCATTTTACAATACTAAATCTCTTCCTATCTTCAATAGACTCTCTATGCCTTCTGTAATACGATTCTGTCTCATTCAAATATCACTCTATTCCAGTTATACACTCAGTATAGCAACATCACTAAGAATTATATCAATACTCAGGGAACCGCCACTCCTGCATAATCTAAAACAGAAGATAATCCCCAAACTTTAAACACTGGGATGAGTGTGTGTGTATGAGAATTACCTTCCTAACTATGCTTAAGACCTGTAATAAAATGGCCTTGCATGCCTTAAGATCATGTTGCTACTGCAGTACAAGGAAGTGTTTAGGAAGGGAGTAAGCCTGACATCAGAAACATGTGACCCACATGTGGATAACCAAGACTGTATAATACCAACACTGTACCCAGAAAGGCAAGAGAGTAAACTTCAGCTTAAGAGAGATGGGTGACACAGAGTTAAAAGTCAACAAAACTTTATGAGACTTGCCAGGAAGTAACCAGCGAAATCTTGGAAACAATGATTTCTCTAAAGGGTATAGCTTGTATTACTAATTTGATAAAGCCATCAGACCCCCACTGTAAGGAACATCACTTTTGTCATTTCTCTGTCAATCTGCCTCTTTCTGTACAGTCAGGAGAATTCTTTTGGTGATCCATGCCTCTGCTGTTAACAATCCTTCAAGGTGGAATGGTCACCCCAGTGAAACACCCCTCCTGCATTTGCTGTCCCATCATGATGTTTAATTTTTAACAATACTTATTACTGGTGTTTTCTTATTTACTTATTTAATATATGCCTTCTCCCACATGAAAGTAAAGGCATGTTTCTTTTTCCTTCATGCCAATGAATGTTTATTGAGCACCTATATATGCTGTACAAAGGAGGAAGACTAGTGAAAACAGGTAAAAAGTGTTCCTGGTAAAGCTCACACTCCAACAAGAACAGAAAGACAATCCACTACGAGTGTAAAATTTATAGTGTATTAGAATGTAGTGTGTGCTGTGAGGTAAACTAAAAGAAGGAAGGAATATACAGAGTGCCCAGGGTATTGGAGGTCTGTAGATGTGATTTAAACACCATCTCCAGCACCTAAAAGGAAACATGCAGACCCTCAATAAATACTGGCTCATGGAACAGGCCAGACAGGCAAAAATCAAATAGCATATCCCATATTCCAGGGAGACTCCCTGGAAAGGCAGAGCCAAACAGAGCAAGAGAACGCACTGGTTACATCATGATTGACTGGTTCAACTGACATCCAAAGATGTGCCCCTTGACTGAGGTATGGAGTTGCTTCAGGCAATCAGAGCCTCTAAATCGACTGTATCACCTCTTCTATGTATAGCAAAATAACTTCCTGCTTCGCTTTCACTAAAAGGAGTACTCTTAGGAGCCATTTCCTCATTTGGAAAAGTCAGAGGCACTGTTATGATGTTGTTTCATCCAGTCTGAGCTGAGTTTCCTGTTACATGCAATCTAATGATTCTATATTGACATGCATCCCAATTTACTGCATAAATATAACACAAATTGTCTTCCCAGCACATATCACACTCACTAGTACGACCTTGTTTGAGTTTGAAATATTTCCTCTGCATTCCACTACCAGCCTCAAATCTCTAACAGTCCTACATAGAATATTCACATGCTACTTTCTTGCCTGTTCCACAAAGCTTCACCATTAATCCATTCATTATTCATTCAGCTGTTAAATAAATGTTTAGCAGGCACTGAGAAGAAGAAAAAAATAAGGCCAGTCCTTGTTCTTAAGGACATTTCATAAGGAAAGGGAATACTTCAGTAATAGCTGTAAAAGCAAATGCAGGCCAATGGCTGCTTGAACAGACTGATTCTCAGAAGACTACACCAGAGTGAAGGTTGGGGCAATCAAACACACGTTTCAGATGGTCCACAACTTCTTCCCTCACTTCCTCTATGCCCACTGATGATACTCATTTACGGCCCTACTATACAGCCCCCCAACATCCCTTTTTTTAATAAGAAATATGGACACAATTCCTGCCCTCAATGACCTTAGAATCTTTTCTCCCCTAAAAGGTCCTAAGGTCCTTGAGGGCAGGAAGTGGGTCCAATTTTTCTTATAAACAGATTCTTTTATAAAACCATTCTTCTTCTTTCTACCATATAACACAGGTCTCCTATAAATGTTTATTAACTTTAAATTTATTGTGTTCTAAAACTTTTGAAAAGGACCATAGATGCTATTGCTAGCCCTAGTTAAATTCCATTGTTTTTTTAAACAGAGTACTAATTTTCCCTTATCTGTTTTGACAGCTGAAAGCTTATCAGAGCTGCTCATCCTAAATGATATCAGTAGAGGCTCCTCTTCCCATGGCATGGCCACATGGCCTATAAATCAGCCTCTTTGTGGGTCAAAATAACTTTCTGCTTTGCTTTCACTAACAGGAATAACTGGAGTACTCTCAGAAGCCAAAGAGATAATTACTTGAGAGAATTTCACTTCTGAGCACCAGATACAGGGATCACGGTGCTGTGGCAATGAATCTGAAAATGTCTACTGCCTCAATGGGCTTCCCCAGTGGTTCAGTGGTAAAGAATCTGCCTGTAATGCACAAGATGCAGGAGACACAGGCTTGACCTCTGGGTCAGGAAGATCCCCTGGAGGAAGGCACAGCAACCCACTCCAGTATTATTGCCTGGAGAATCCCATGAACAGAGGAGCCTAGGGAGCTATAGTCCATGGATTCACACAAGAGTCAGACACGACTTAGCAACTAAACAACAACAACGGCCACAATACTCCTTAATCAGGCTGTTTTCCATTTAAATAAAAATTTTTAGAATGATGTGGAACTAACTATAGCTTTTAGTTCTTATGATAGAGCAAACAACAATTAATCAAAAACAAGGAGCAGGGGTGGGCCACACATATTCCTGAACAAAATTTCATGAATTCTTAAGAGCTGATATGATTCAAAAGGGAAGGAAAAAAAACCAAACCATGTTTTCCTCATATGGAGAATAGTGAATGGTGTTTGTATTGAAGCTTTTGCCATATGATGATCTCATGTATCAGATTATAAAATTTGAATATTTAAAAAAAAAACCTTTCCCAAACTATGTGGTCATTCATAGGCTATCATTTGTAAGTTTGATTAATCAATTTCCTAACCATACTGCCCAAATCTCATCCACTATTTCAAAATACTAGACTTCTGGTACGTTGGTACATTAGGCTACAGGAAGCTAGCCTAGACACAAACCTCACACTTAGGACGTGGCATGTGGGCAAGTGCGTTCTAAAGCTTGGGGCAGGAAAGTGTAAGCAGCAGAGAAACTGGTCTTGTCTTTGCTCCACTCTAATCTCACTAGCCTTTAGTTTTCTCCTTACTTCCTGGCTACCCCCAGGCAATATTACAATTCCCATTTTTTCACCTTCCCACACTTCCTCTTTTCCATAGGACAATTTGGGCAGTGATTGGCCGCCCAGAGCCCAGTCCAGGGGATGAGGCAAGCTCAGGAACTCTTTCTTCATCCTTTAGATCTCCAATCAGCCCAACCTGCACAACCGCAGCTGTGTCCCCTTAAGAAAGGAGAAAGTGGCTGCTCCCTTTCTCTCTGCAGCACCTCCTCCTACTCCAGGACATTCCCTAGACGTTGCCTTTTGCCAACCTGCATGCCCACTAGCATGGAGTGGGTGGTCCACGCCCTCCTTTCACCTCCATCTGGACACATAAACAGGTGCCTTTGGGCAAATCACTTCAACTCCTTGGGTCTCAGATGATCCAAACGGTGGCTAGATTGCTTGCAGTTCAATATTTTTGTTCCCAATTATTAAATATTCCTACAGCTTTGTTTTTACTACTCTTGGCTTATTGTTTCTCCTGCTCAGTGAGGGTAGGGATAATGTCCAATTTCTCAGGGGCTAGCACTGGGCCTGGCAGGTGTCTAGGAGACATTCTATATGTTTATGGAGAATGAACATACACAGATGGAAATATCAGTATTTCAACATCTTTAAAGCAAGTCTATTAAAGCAATAGGGAAAGAAGAATAATCTGCTTTTTCAGTTCACCAGTCACTGAACTAAGACTCTGTTACCTAGAGGATGCCATCATCTTTGACCCTTTATGTCAAATAGGGTAGAAGAGAGCAGCGGTTCTCAAAGAGAAAATAGAATGGAAATGGATTATAGTCCTCGGAACCACTTATAAAAAGTGCTATATGAGAGTGGGATTCTAAGTATTCTTTTTTTGAGGAAGGCATTCATTCCATTAAGTACTTGTGAAGCACTGATGCCTACCAACATATCACCTCAAAATCACCAAATTAGATGATCATTAAGGCCCTTCCAGGTTTAATCCTAGAACATATCCTAAGTTTTATAAAATCTCTATTTATTAGTTTTTCCAGGAGTACTTTAGTACTCCTAAATACTAAGTACATGTCAACTAGATGCAAAAACTTTATGTTCAATACATAGCTAATTTAATGGTTTATTTCACTAAGGCCTAAGTTTTACATTTCTAATACCACTACATTTTAAAATTATATTTTGTGAATGTTAACGATGAAAAATTCAAAACTAATGCAAAAACTATATATGGCAAAGAAGAGAGAGAGAGTGTGTATCCCATCTAGGATAAGTTTTCTTAGTCTTGGCATGACTGAAATTTGCGGGTGGACAAGTCCTTGCTGTGGGGGGCTGTCCTGTCCATTGAAGAAAGTTTAGCAGCATTCATGGCCTCTATTCATTAGCACCGTACCTGACCCCTATCCCTAGTTATGACGACAAAAAATGTCTCCAAACACTACCAACAACCCCCATTCTGATCACACTGGGAACCAGTAGGGGAATAACATTAAAATTATTTAATTATCTAATTATGGTGTGTGTGTGTGTGTTCTCATCACTCAGTCATGTCTGATTCTTTGCAACCCATGGATATAGCACCCCAGGCTCTGCTGTCCATGGAACTTTTCAAGCAAGAATACTGGAGCAGGTTGCCATTTCCCACTCCAGGGAATCTTCCTGACCCAGGGATCGAACCCATGTCTCTTGTGTCTCCTGCACTAGCAGGCAGATTCTTTATCACTGCACCATCTAGTAGTAATAGGCAATTACTTAAGGGAAAGAAGTGCTTATCTGAAAGGATATTCACTCATCTGCTAGTTTCTTAAATCCTTCTGTGAATAATAAGACAAATGAGTTTTATCAAAATAAGCATCAATTTTCTAATTTGTACATAAAGCATACACAGGTGGAAAACCTCAAACATGAGCATACCCCACACACACAGTCTAAGACTTAAAGAATCCTAAATAACATTTCCTAAACATTTCTGGAAATTTCCTTTTGAAAAGCTGGACACCCTCATTCAAAATCTCACTGTGGATCCCATGATTTAAGACCATGTCTAGACAGAATAAAACAAAAGGAAATTTGGCAATTATTTTGATATGATTAGTCTGCTTCAAACTTTTCTCTTTGGGGTCTAAATTATAGCTTTTTGCTGTCAACACTAATAAATTTAACCAGATAATTAGCAAGTCTACAAATAACTTTTGCTTTGTAGACATTAGCAACCACAATGATTTAAAGATGTTTCCATCTTCTTCCATGAGACCTCTTAACTGGTTCTAAATCCCAGAGGAAAGTGTAAAAAGAAAATCACTCAAATTCAAGTCAAACACTAGAGACTGGGATCTGTTCACTCAGATAAACCAGACCCAGCATCTTATGAACTTTACACAAACTTCTCCACAGTTGCAAGGCCTCAAGAGTTGTTCCTTCTCATTCAGTTTTACTTTGTAACTGATTTGAAAACAGGCAAAGCTGTGGTTGTTTGTGTTTTTTTTTAATTTCTTTAGGAATATTACGTTTTTCAAGCAAAATATGTCAAGATCAGAGACACACTAACCATTTAACCCTAAAAAAATAAAAGTATGCAATTTAAAGATGTTTTTACATGGTAGCCTGAGAGAAATTTCCAAACTTTGTTAAGAATTACCAAGCTTGTTAAAGTAATTTTCTAAGATAAAATTTAATTAACGTCAAAGTAACCTTTAGGTTATTTTAAATTCTATTTGTGTCTCATTCTCTGCGGAAGATAGGAGTTAACCATTACATATTGGCTAGTATGTTCGTTTCTATGATTAAACATAGGCATTACATACCTATGCAAATTTTAAAGTTTATCATTCATCTAGAGTCTAACGTGGTCCATATGTCTCCCAGTGCCTAGTCTTCATCCATTTCACTATTCCTTAATAGCTCTATGAGAAAGCTAAGGAGGAATAAAAAGAGGATGGATGAGCTAGTTTCATTACACTCCAGGTTCTCATAAACCAGTTCATCTTTTTTTGGTTTGTTTTTGCATTAGGTTAACCTCCTCAAAAATAATCATGAAGTAATTAGGAAAATACGTACATTTTCTCTTTAAAGATGAAACCTCAGTGTTATTCCTATGGATTCTGGTGATTATATCATTTTATTTAAGCATTTTACTCATGGGCTTAATTTTCCTAAGAAGTTCAATTAGATTACTATGTTTCTATTTCCCAGTAACTTTTTAAAAATAAAGGGTATCTTTTCTGAAGTTTATTTACTATCACAGAGCAAAAATTTACATTTATGCAAAGGTAGGTATCAAGGATAAAGTCATATACCCAAAGTCAGGAGACTTAAAACCATGTCTGAATTAGTCAATGACTTGTAGCTAAACACTGCTAAGACATGGAATGTGTCCTTAACAATCCTTTCTGCAGTCTGCAGTCAAGCTGCTGTAGAAAGGTTTTGAAGTTAAATAAAAACACGTGAAACAACAATATATTTAAATGCTGAGGACTTTCTTGGGCTTCCCTGGTGGCTCAGAGGCTAAAGCGTCTGCCTCCAATGCGGGAGACCTAGGTTCGATCCCTGGGTCAGGAAGATCCCCTGGCGAAGGAAATGGCAATCCACTCCAGTATTCTTGCCTGGAGAATCCCATAGACGGACAGGCCTAGTAGGTTACAGTCCACGGGGTCACAAAGAGTTGGACACGACTGAGCGACTTCACCTTCACCTTCCTTAGAAAAATTTTAATATCTGCACAATTGGACACAATGTCATTCTAGGAACATATAAAGTTCCTATCAAAATCTCTCTGGTTTAGAGGTAGTAGCAGATGAAATACGGATGTGTGTGTGCTTAGTCACTCAGTCATGTCTGACTCTTTGGGACCTGATGGACTATAGCCCGCCAGGCTCCTCTGTCCTTTGGATTGTCTAGGCAAGAATACTGCAGTGGGTTGCCATGCCCTTCTCTGGGGGATCAAATCTGCATCTCTTGCATCTTCTGCATTGGCAGGCAGATTCTTTAACTTGTGAGCCACCAGAGACTAAGCAGGAAATATTTATATACTGCTGCTTTCTTCATTTTCTCTTACGATCTGTTCTTTTTAATAAAGTGTGGTTGCCTTCTGTCGATGATACTAGCAACTAAAGTTTCCTGAGCCTCCCTCCTCTTCTCTATTTCTTTTAGAGCTGCAATGGGATTTAGTCTGAATGATACATCCTACCTATTTTAGTAAAGTGGCCACAATATGGTAAGTTAAAGAGTAACTTCCATTTCAACAATAAAGAACCCAAGGCATGGAGAAAAAAATATCATATCATCACACTTATTTACCATGACCTTTTATTCACCATGACCTAAGTAGAAAAGACTCTGATTCTGGGAGGGACTGGGGGAGGAGGAGAAGAGGACGACAGAGGATGAGATGGCTGGATGGCATCACTGACTCGATGGACATGAGTCTGAGTGAACTCCAGGAGTTGGTGATGGACAGGGAGGCCTGGTGTGCTGCGACTCATGAGGTCACAAAGAGTCGGACATGACTGAGCGACTGAACTGAGCTGAAGTGATTTCTGATACCATGAATTAATTTCATAATACAGGTCACTGCTTAACCAGGATAACATCAGCAGATCTATATAAGGTGACTGAAGCTGACACAAGGTCTTTTAGGAAGCCTGTAACTTGAATGTAGAGAGGGTATACTGGCCAATCATCTGGGTTGCCAGGAAGGAGAATCTGCTGCGTGACCAGCTCTAGGATAGGGTCAAACATGTAGTCCCAAACTCTGTGCCCCTACCCCCACCCCCTACATAGCCAGCTATTAGCAGAAAACTCTGAACATAATCCATGGTAACAGAAGCTTCCACAAGCATTTTCCTCTGTTGTTCTGTGCAAAAATCTGGTCTGAGCAATGAGGATTCCCCTGTCCTGCAAAATCTCAGGTTCTGAACGTCTGACGCATACTATTTTAGTCATTTTTAAGTAAAACATGAAGGTAATTTTGGGGGACTGGTTTTTCATGCCTTATCATGATGTTTTGATTATAGCTCCTTTTGTTTGAATAGTTCAGCTGTTTTTACTTTTATCACCACCACTTCAGGAGCCAGAGCACACTGCTGATACAAAGCAACAGGATCAGAAATAAGAGGACCAGCTCTTAAAGGAACAGGCTCTGCTCAGACTGAATTCTGCAAATCCCCACCAGGTTTTCTCAGCAGTGACAGGCCAACTGCAAAGAATGATTCCAGAGGTTCCTCTCAGGTCCAAAGATCTAAGGATCTAGTGTTTTCCTTGTAGGTCTTGGAATCAGCACAAGCCAGTAGGTCACACAGCTTCTTCTACACCAGCATCACAGAAAGGTGTTCCCCATCAGATTCAAGTGTCCCTAAGGTACACCTCAAAGTCATTCAGGACCAGACTTTAACACTCTCTTTTAAACTGGACTGAGGCAAAGAATGTTCATTCAAGGTCACCCAATAATCGGCAGTCAATACCTACACCTACCAGGAATCTTTTTTTTTTTTTTTTAATAAATGTTACGTATCATAATTTTATAGTTTCCGTCCTCTATGTCTCTAATTTTATAGTTTCCGTCCTCTATGTCTCTAAAATGCTGGAGGATAGAAAGTTTGTAACAAACACACAGTAAGCATGGATAAGTGATACTGAGTAAATGAGTTATAATTTCTGTTACAAAGTATCCAACTTAATTTCATCAGATCAGAAGCATTAGTAGGTAAAGACACATTTGTACTACTGTCCCCCTTTATCATCAAAGACTGGTATCCTGCACATCCCTAGAGCTACTTTAAAAGGCTTTCCTCAACGAACTTTTATTCAATATCTGTGTGTATCCCAGCTCTGTAATGGTTATAACTTGGCTTAGAAAGTTAACGGTCTTTCCCTTCAGGAACACAGTCTACTAAGGAAGAATGGGGAAAAGGAAAGTAAAAAAGCAAATAACAGACTAACATGCGGACTGCTATTTCAGAGACAAATAACTTAAACCACAAGAACAAATAAGCTAAAATATCACCAACTTTATATAACAAAGTAAAAAGGTTCGTACACACACATATTAAACATTCCAAGCTTTCATGTCAAACTACCCATGTAAATACTTTGTATCCAGAAGATATGAATCATAGAAATATTATAAAACATGTTTAGTCAGAAAACCTGTTTGGATCAAAGACTGGCCAAGTCACATATCTTGGCTTAGGTTTTCTTGACACATAAAGGACAAAGATCACATCAAAACATAAACTGTGATGACAATCTACTAGGGAAAAGGCATTTGTGTTACCATAGTGATAAAACATAGTCACTGCCATTTTTTAGCATAATTGAGTTACAGTTTTTGTCATTACTTCTAAGCTAATATTTTAAATCATTTTATGCCACATAATACAGCATTTTATATAAGGTCTTAGATGTTATTCCAGACTGCATTGGAAACCCACTTCCCAGAAATCATGTATTTCTGAACAATGCTGAGTTCTCTCTATATCAATATCATTGTTTTGATTACTATTCACATATAATTAGAAGAAGGAAAAAGGGGGCTCGATAGTATTACACTGAAAGTACTCAAACTTAGGAAATAATTTCAAAAGTCCTTAACAGAAGTAACCATTATTCATCACACATAGAATCATCTCAAATAGCAACACAGTAATCATATTTACATACATCTATATCTACAAATGCACGTATATACACATTTACATATAAAATGTTTACTTTACATAACTATACACACACACACACACTGATGACATATAAAGCAAGCATCCATGCCTTCAAATGTCCAAAACTTATTGAGACTACAAAGTTCAATTTACTTACTATCAAAATCAAATTGATATACATCACTGCTTATTATATACTAGGTCCTCTCTACTCAAATATTCCCAATGAAATTAGTGTATGAATCACCTAATTCTCTTGTCATTCTTCACCCAAGAAATGTAACAACAGTGCTCCTTAAAAGTAAAATAGTCTTGCTTAGGTTTTTAAAGGGTGTTTTACCTATTTTAAAAATTGTCTTGTACTTTTTTACATACTTAATGACAGGGCTTACGCCAAATAACAAGATACTATTTTTTAAATGTGCATATATATATATATATATATATATATGTATGTATGTATTTTAAAACACTTGAGCTCAAAAGAAACTACTAGTTAATTAAAATAAAACATGCAAGCAAATATTACTCATATTTGTCTTTTGCAGCAACTGGTTCATTGAATACAATTTGTAGGGTATCCTAAAGAAATTTCAATTTGAAAGAAAAAAAGTAAAAATGAAAGCAAAACTACCAGCTTCTACAAGTACACCTTTTCTTTGAAACAGTAATTAATCTCACCGGTAGAGATCACCTGGACTTCTGAATAATACTTATTCCATGTATGAAAATAGGGAAATATTAAGTAAAATGTATAAATGCTGTAGAAAGAGCTCTATATTGAGTAAAGAGATGATTTACTAATTCACTTATGGCAGAAATACTTCTCAGCACGTTGCTGGAATGAAATCCCAGCTCTGTAACTATGGATGGGAATTCACTTCAGTTTGATCTTTGAAATGTATCTGCAGCCTCATCTTCAAGGTCCCTTCTGGCTCTAATACCATGAGATCTGCTGAAATATTACATTGTTATAAGGATATTTGTTGTTCAGTTGCTAGGTCATGTCCGACTCTGCAACTTCGTAGACTGCAGCACACCAGGCTTCCCTGTCCTACACTATCTCCCAGAATTTGCTCAAACTCATGTCCACTGAGTCAGTGATGCCATCCAACCATCTCATCCTCTGTTATCGGCCTCTCCTCCTGTCTTCAATTTTTCCCAGCATCAAGGTCTTCCAATAGAATTATATAATCCCAGGGGTAAGGACAAAACTTTTCTAAATCAGTATACTACCACAAAGCAATAAATGACACTTGATCTGTAATGACAATTCATTATAGCATCCACCAATAAAAAGATAATTAACACAAGTCATGTCTAAATCAGTCCTTATCATACACTTTTATACAGAGCTCCAAATAATCTCAAAGTACTCACTAGTTAATTCTCAACATTATCATTCCCCTTTGACAAAAGGAGAAATTGAGTCTCAGAGTCAGAAGAGTAATTTGGCCAAATATCAGCAAGACAGAGACTAGCATGACAAATCAAAAGTCCCTGGCTCTCAGCCACTGTCTTTTAGGAGTATGCAGTAAGTGCTTCCTGAATCACTCCAAGGCAGAGTTATAAACTAAGTTAAAAGTTTAGGGACAAATTTATGTCTCACTTAACGATTGGGAGTGGCCATTAAGTAAAGCCTAAGTGTCATTCAAAGCTGTATCCCACTTCAAAATTCATCTCTTTATTAAGAAATAACCAGAGAGATGTTTCATAATCAAGAAGGGCTTCACTCTCCCCACGACTATGTCAAAATGTCAAAATAAGAAGTACAATGCAGAATGTACAGTCTACTAGCATCTGAATTCAGTAATAATTTGTTCCTGAAATGTTTCATTCTGACTTGCTAAAAACTAACATCTCACTAAAGTTAAATGGTCAAATTTTCTACTTAAAAATTTTACCAGTACTTTGAAAATTACAAATGTAATAGGTACATTTTTTTTTACCTCCAGCTTGCCAACAATCTCACATTAACTCACCCCAAGGGAAATTTCCATATTTTCATTATACGTACACAAAAATAGGGGCTTCCCAGGTGGCTCTAGTGGAAAAGAACCCACCTGCCAATGCAGGACATGTGAAAGATGCGAGTTTGATCCTTGCGTAGAGAAGATCCCTTGGAGGAGGGGGATGGCAACCCACTCCAGTATTCTTCCTGGAGAAGCCCAGGGACAGAGGAGCCTGGCAGGCTACAGTCTATCAAGCTGCAAAGTCAGACACAACTAAAACTTAGCACGCATGCCCACACATAAAAATATAAAAATGTATGCATTGTATGGATAATTGTTTTTTATTAATAAAAATGATACAAAATACAAACTCATGTATCTGTGTACACAAGTATCTGAAATTTATTTTGTTCTCTTAAAAAATACCATGTACATTTTCCCAAGGGTATAGATATGTACAAATCTATTTTTAAAGCTGCACAATATTCCATAGCCTGAATGTACTATATTTGGCTCAAAAGTTTTCACCGCTTTTTAATTAATAAAAATACATTTTAATTAACTTATATCATATATATTAACTTATATATCATATACCATCTATTGTATATAACTTATATACAATATAAATTAACTTATATTAACAACACATAGGTTATTGACAATAGAAACCTTGTATTCTAGTCTTATGTATTATATGTACTGGTATTTTCTGTACAATGGATTTCTAGAAGGACAGGACCCCTGAAACAAACTAAAACTCTTTACATAATTATATAAATTTTCTACCACATTTTCTGCAAACTTTTTCTGCCTTTGTTTATGGTATTTTTGCAAGTGAGAATTTTTACTTTTTATATAACTGAATCTTTCAGTATTTGCCTTATAGATCAAAGTTTTATAGCAAGCTTCCAAACACCACTTTCATCAGGATACTTTACTACTATTCTCCTATATTTTCTCTTAACATTTTTATTTAGATTGCTTTTAATCTTATGCTGTTAATGCATTTAGAATCTATTTTTGTGTATGATACTGAACAAGCCCTTAAGCTATACTATATGATTTTTTGAATAATCCATGCTTTTTCTACTTAATTGAATTTTTATCATTTAGTAACTTTCACTGTGTACTAGAACTTGTTTCTGAATTTTGCTGATGATGGTCCTTTCTGTGCTAGTACTGCCCTGTCATTTGTATGTTTTCATTCTTGGTATAAGGCAACATTCTACTGTAGTTTCATTTCTATAGGTGAAAAAGTTTTATGTTTTTTAAAGTTATGGTAACAAGACTCAAACACAGAATGTCGTGTGGAGTTTAAAGCTTGCTCATCCAGATAAGGAAGTCGCTGATCAGTCTTCTAAACTCTTCATGTTAAGATTTTAGACAGTTTTGTAATTAAAATGAATGAAAACTTATCTTTACATATCCAATAAGTTTATTTTTTACTGAAATATGGTTGATTTACAATGCTGTGTTAATTTCTGCTGTATCCAGTAGGTTTTAACATAAAATCTACAACTTCCATAGGTTCTAAACTTGATATCCATTTATTTAATTTACTTACACGAGTAATTAAAGAGTTCGAACAAAATAAATTTTTTTGACCCTACATTTTTAATAATAACAAAACAAATTCACAAATCTCTAACAAATGCCCCTCATTTTGATATGCGACAATTTATATGAGACAGTCTAAACAGGCCCATCAGCAAGTAAGGCCCAATTTAAGGAAGAATATTGAGGCCTTTGAAAACTAACTGAAATGTCAATCCACTTTAGAAGAAGGCTATTAGTAAAACAAGGATGAAGTTACAAGCACTTGTGAAAAGCACAATAAATAAACAATGAGACTCATTCAAAGATACTGGGGAGATATTCAGGCTTTGAAAAGTCAGAACAAGAGTCTGCAGAACCAGTTCCCACATGGGTAAGAGTCTGTTTATTTTATTTTGCTTATCTGAAATCAGAGCAAATGATCCCAGTGGTTTGGAACGGCTGGAAAAGGTTTCACTGCATCCAGGCGAGAAAAGCTGCTTGGTTTTCAAACAGCTTAACTGCTTTGTTAGTAACTTTTCTGCTCATGTGAACTGTAAATCTTTGAAAACGGAACTATTTGAGACCATGAAAGGTGTTACTCTTTCTGTCATCCTCTACTACTTTTTAGTCACATTTTTAAGAGGTGATCAAAGGAAATAAAGAATACTTCCTGCATAACTTGGGAAGTACAACAGTCTGAACCCTTGACTCATGGTTTATGAAAACCCATTTACAGAAATGTGTTTCACATTTCCGAAAAGATGTTAAAATGAAATTAAACGGTCATTTTTAATCATAATTGAAGTTTTCTAGAAAACCAACAAATATTTAAAATGTGAATCATAATGACCTGTTTCCGCAATTTAATTTAGGGCTAAGCTAACTGATGAGAAAGCCTAGACGACACTTCTTTCAGAGTACAAGTGTGAAGGGAAAACAATAACGATCATCCCTTTTTTATATAAAAGTAAAAGGTAACCATATTCTTTGAATAGGATAAAATAAGATTAGTAATATCAAAACTTTCTATTTGAGTGCAATTTCACAGTGAAATCATTCATCACAGTCTTCCTACTTTAAAAGCAGTAAACAGTTGTCAAAGGCTTTTTTGGAGTTGAGAAAAGAGTTTAGGAAAAAATCAATGATAAAGCTTTTAACTTCTACACGTATCATCTTCTAGCATCTAAGAGTATAAAAAATATTTTAAGAACATACACTACGTTATCACTGAAATATATCTAGCCTAACAACTAAATAGTTTTCTAAGAGTATTTCCTGATTCACAAAAATGATCACATACTCAGTGTATCTGAAATGATGGAAATACATCCATTTCCAGTACCTGAGAACTCTATTACCGATTATACTAGTTCATTTCAAAGCTTCACACAGTGTTTTGAGAGCAGGATTTACTTGGACGGTAAGCTTAAGTGAGACATTTTTTTCCCCCATAAAGAGACATGTTCAGGAGAAAGACATTTTAACTCTGCCTCCCAAAAAGAATGCACTTTAGCATCATAAGGAGATGAGGCAAGCCACAACTAATATAAGGAGTAAAGCTACAAATTCTTTCACACAGGAAAATTAGTGCTTTTGTCATGTCCTTGGAAGATCTTTCCTTTGGTTAGCTTATTCTGGAAGAGGTTTCTATATTGGATGTCTATCATTAATCTAATTGCATAGTGTAGGAGCTAATTAGAGAGGGTACTTTTCTGTTTCAAAAATACTGCCTCAGGTGAAGCTTGAATTAGTAGCCAACTCCCCCACTCCTCCAACCCCCAACTCACTCCAGAATCAGAGCTCTGTTTGGAACATCTACCACTCACTCCCAGTTTGGAATGCAGCCTGCTTTCTCCACCTGACCATAGAGGTTCCCTCTCCGGAAAGCCACAAATTACAGTGCTAGATTTCAGCCAACAGAAGGCGGCATTTGGAGGTAAAGCCAAAGTGAGGGTGAAAGAAAATTTCCAGTAAGAAACCAACAGTAATAACTGATGCGTGAGCTACACAAAAGTAAAGGAATATGGGCTATATACAGGGAAGGCTGGCATGCAATCATCGGATCGCAAAGAGTCAGACACAGCTTAGCAACTGAACAACCACCACCCACTACCATACTCACTTCTCAGAAAAATAAATGAAGACAAAAAATCTGACCCAAAAGGAAAAAAATACTCAGCAGTAGCAAACCTAAAGATTTCATTCACTTTTTTCCTATACTAATTCTGAAGCTGACACATCAAGCATTACAGAATTATTGACTGAAGGGCCATATCCAACTTCCTTGTTTCATATAGATTGCTTGTTTTGTGAAAATGTCCTCTCATTTCTCTTCTGTTTCATTTGGTTTCAGTTCAGTTGCTCAGTCGTGTCCGACTCTTTGCAACCCCATGAATTGAACACACCAGGCCTCCCTGTCCATCACCAATTCCTGGAGTCCACCCAAACTCATGTCCATCAAGTCAGTGATACCATCCAGCCATCTCATCCTCTGTCGTCCCCCTTCTCCTCCTGCCCCCAATCCTTCCCAGCATCAGAGTCTTTTCCAATGAGTCAACTCTGCCCGTGAGGTGGCCAAAGTATTGGAGCTTCAGCTTCAACATGTGTCCTTCCAAAGAACACCCAGGGCTGATCTCTTTCAGGATGGACTGGTTGGATCTCCTTGCAGTCCAAGGGACTCTCAAGAGTCTTCTCCAACACCAAAAGTCTTCTCAAAAGCATCAGTTCTTCGGCGCTCAGCCTTCTTCACAGTCCAACTCTCACATCCATACATGACCACTGGAAAAACCATAGCCTTGACTAGACGGACCTTAGTCGGCAAAGTAATGTCTCTGCTTTTGAATATACTATCTAGGTTGGTCATAACTTTTCTTCCAAGGAGTAAGCGTCTTCTAATTTCATGGCTGCAGTCACCATCTGCAGTGATTTTGGAGCCCCCAAAAATAAAGTCTGACATTGTTTCCACTGTTTCCCCCAGCTATTTCCCATGAAGTGATGGGACCGGATGCCATGATCTTCGTTTTCTGAATGTTGAGCTTTCAGCCAACTTTTTCACTCTCCTCTCTCACTTTCATCAAGAGGCTTTTTAGCTCCTATTCACTTTCTGCCATCAGAGTGGTGTCATCTGCATATCTGAGGTTATTGATATTTCTCCCAGCAATCTTGATTCCAGCTTGTGCTTCTTCCAGCCCAGCGTTTCTCATGATGTACTCTGCATAGAAGTTAAATAAGCAGGGTGACAATATACAGCCTTGACGTACTCCTTTTCCTATTTGGAACCAGTCTGTTTGCTGTTCCATGTCCAGTTCTAACTGTTGCTTCCTGACCTGCATATTGGTTTCTCAAGAGGCAGGTCAGGTGGTCTGGTATTCCCATCTCTTGAATAATTTTCCACAGTTTATTGTGATCCACACAGTCAAAGGCTTTGGCATAGTCAATAAAGCAGAAATAGATGTTTATCTGGAACTCTCTTGCTTTTTTGATGATCCAACGGATGTTGGCAATTTGATCTCTGGTTCCTCTGCCTTTTTCTAAATCCAGCTTGAGCATCTGGAAGTTCGTGGTTCAGGTACTGCTGAAGCCTATGTGAGAATTATGGCACAGATAGACAAAAACAGTGAGTTGCAAGGTTTCCAAGCTGGACCAGGTATATGAGTCAAGGACAGAGCTTTCTCTTCCAGGAAGACTTCTGAGCCACAAGCACCTGTTGATGGTCTCCATGGACGCAGCATCTCTTCTCTCCTCCTCTGAAGTACTTTCGCTGGAGGGTGCCACTGTAGGCATAATAGCTCTAACAAAATGCAAATCATGTTTCCCAACAAAACACACTAATCTTAAATCATGGTGTACACTCAAGGAATCTGAAGTCGAATTAAAAGATATCACTTCCCTTTCATTTGAAATCAAAGAACACCAGACTTGACTCGGACAGTGTCCTTACACAAAGGACCTCACATTCCATGGAAAACAAGAATGTCTGAGGCTAGAACTCCACCCTGTACACTTTTGCCCCACTCAACGCTGTCATTACAGCGTCACTTCTCCTGGTCCAAGAGAACCTGAACAGAGAGGAGCCTGAGATGAGGATGAATAACTGCCATATTTTTAGTGTTTAGGAGCTTTTAATACTGCAAAACAATTCTGAGAATGTAGTTTGGCAGCACAAACCTAGAAAACCAGATAGGTGACCACAGTTAGCTGACTTCTCAGCTCAAAATGAACCTTCCTTTGCTGAATTCTAAAGTCTGCAGATGGAGAAACTTACTCCCTAGAAAAGTTCTCTCCTAACAAATGACTTGTCTCAGTTATATAAAATGTAGTTACAACTGGTCTAGTTTTTTAAAGGTTAAAACATGGTCAACTACATGACATTTTTTGGTAGGGATTTCCTCTTTTCTGTTCCATTTCTACACCTGCCAGGTGTGTCTTGTGGCTGACAGCTGGGCACGAGGTGCTTGGTACGTGGAGCCTTCCTTCAGAGAAAATACTATGGTCAGTGATTTTTCACAAACCAAAGTAACCAGGGAGACTACAGCTAAAGGATTCACTGCTTTTTTAAAGGATATACTTTTTGTTAACAATTTTATGTGGACTCCCATTCTATGCTAAGTCAGTTTTCAGCAAAAGACACACACTGCCATTTCACAATACACATTCTTACCACGAATCTACGGAATCTGTCTATCCCCAAATAATCAACGATAAAGAAAGCACAATGGCAACTGAGTAATCAAGAGAGAATTTCCTAATTACATCTTACACATTTTTTAGCCTTTTCATCTGTTGGGTGTGTCCCAAACAACAACACATCTCGTAATGACTCATGTCTACATGTAACAAGCAGTCCTCTGAGCTCTTAAAGAATCACACATCGAAAAGCTCACCTAGAATGTGAAATTAAAAACAATTTATCAAGATTTCATATATTTTTCACATTTGAAATTCTTCATGCTATGCAAATGGAAATTTTAAAATTACCTTCTTCCAAGATGACTATATCAGAGACAAAGGAATCCTAGACTTTAAGGCTGGACACAAGAAACTAGTCTACAAAAGCCTAATAGTTTGTGTTATTACCACTGCACAATATGTGCAGCATATTCCTATGTTTATTATTACCATACCTGGCATATACATTTTTCACAATGACTTTTTATACAAAATTTAAGTCAAAAATTAATTTAATATTTACAAAACACTGGATTATTCAATTAAAGTATACTTTCCATGATGTGAAACTATATACACATATACACATGAGATGAAAAGTTTTATATTAGTGAAAAAATGTTAATCCAAGAAAAGGGAATCCCGAGTTTTATATAAAGAGCTCTCTCAACCCCATCTTCCTCTGCCATTCCCTTTCTGTACTTTGAGAGCAAGGCCTTTGTCATCTATGATTTATAAAAGGAAAGGAACAGAAGGGGGAAAAAAAGGATACTGTGTATCAGGTGTTATCTTGGTACTTCCTGTGTCTTCCATTGTAAGGGGCTTTATTCCTGGGGATATTATAAAATGACAAAGCTTTCTACTTGACAATAATCCATAAATAATAGAACAGAAGAAACATAATCCTTCTGAAGTGGGGAGAGCCAGGCTCTGAAGTAGTTCTGTTGTGATGTGGGTGTCATATAAACACTTGAAACCCAAAGGCAAAATGTGTGTGTGTGTTTGTGTGTCTACACATGGGGTGAGGGCAGATACACTTGATAGTCCCTTAAGCTTCATCCTGCTCTAGGGCTCAGAAAAAACTTTCTGAAACACTAATTACAAAGAAAGAAACAGGGCCCCGCCAAAACAAAATAAAGCAGCTAAAAGAAAAAAATACATTCTCTCTCAGGTTGGGCCATGAGAAAATTCCAGTGTATCTTTTGAATAGAAATCTAGGCATACCGCATAGGAACAGACATTATTCTGTTGATTGATTCTCTTTACACAGTCTACACAAGAATGAGTGGTACTCAGAATCAATCAAACGAGAGCCTGTCTCAACTACATAATACAATTGAGTATGCTACAGAATATTCTCACACCAATCTAAAAAGAAAAAAACACTTGTTAAATGGTACACATTATTCTACTTTAAAAGAAAACATGTATTTGTCAACTTATCCTAATAATTCAACAAACCCAAACACTCTAATTCTATATCCCACGTTCAATATGAAAAGATTAACATGTAAAGATTTGTTTAAATAAGTACAGTAACAAAAACTTAACAAATGTTGAAATTACCTAACATCTACTAAAGGTTAACTAAAATATATCAATTACACTTTTGTCAATTGAAGTATTACTAATAATTATATTTGTGTAAGTGTTGTGGCTCAGCTGGTAAAGAATCCGCCTGCAATGCGGGAGACCTGGGTTCAATCACTGGGTTGGGAAGATTCCCTGGAGAAGGGAAAGGAGCCACACTCCAGTATTCTGCCCTGGAGAATTGTGCGGACCATAAAGTCCAAGGGGTCGCGAAGAGTTGGACACGACCGAGGAACTTTCACAAAGAAAAGCTTTCCATGACTGACTTCCTGATTTTCTGTATACTACTTTGTTACTTTGTTTTTCACTGCCAAGGTTTTTAAGTTTCTCACAATTAACATAATACTACAAAAATAAGGCTTAATTTTTAAAAAAATGAATTCTCAGTAGCCAATAATAATGATTATCAAGCTCTATTTTAACTTGGCTCAGGAATAATGTAATCACACAAGCTCTCAAACTATTTCAAAGAGAGTGATACTTGTCCTGCAAGAATAATAATGCAGGTAAACTACAGAAACTTCATTTCAAAAGAAAAAAGGAATTAGTTTGATTTTATAAATATTATTTATTTCAATTCAGAAAAAAAAATATAATGGAATAATACATGAAATCCATGACAAAATTCTGTAGAATGTATGCATAAGATCCTGAGTCAAAGGTCTGCATCATATTAAATAGAAATAATAGATTTACTTGGCAAGATACATTTATATTAATATATTTGAGATGAAATAGCAGATTACTAGAAATTCATCATCCTAAGGCATGGGCAGAAAATTCAGTTAATACTAAATGGAACAGTGAAAAATATCAAAATCTTTTCTTTTAAGCAAAGAATAAAATCACATAAAAATTAAGCTTAATAAAAAAGAGACTAATTTAAAGATCAAGAATTAGAGTCAATTCTCATTCACATTAAATAAATCATAGCAGTGAAATAGATAATCCATCATTTTAGGATTTATTTGCCAGTGAACTCAAGTATAGCTAAAATTCTAGGAATTAAGTGCACATTTTTTAAAAATTATGCAAACACAGTGCCCCGTGTTCAATTTTGTCTTTCTACTTCTGGCATCTTCCTGCCATTCTTCTCTTTTCTGTCCTAGTAGAAAGAGAATTAAGATTTGTTAAAAGCCTAGTGTGTGACAAGGCATTGTACCTTATTCTTTACATATGTTATTTCATTTGCTCTTTACAACCAGTTCTATCAGTTTAGTGGTATTACTCCTATTTATCTAATGAGGAATTTGAAAATATTAAAAATTGACTATGTTACCTGAAGCCATGCAGCTAATTATTAGGTTTTCTGGTCCCCAGTTCTTGCTCCATTACTATACTATAAAACAGCACTAAGTCCTGGTGTACTATCTCTCAGAATAAAGCTGCCATTTTTCTGTTAGCAAGGCTCATGTTCTGAACAAACATGCGCATTCACACCTTGTGTTAGCCAGTGAATGTATTGTTTCTTCTTAAATTTATCTCTTTCCACTCAAGGTAAGTATGGAGATAATGCAGAAAATCCATTCATAAGTTTTCCAGACTCAATCCTCTATCATCCACTGCTATATATCATAATACACATTTAAATATCAAAATTATAATAATAGTTGACATTTAATGAATGCCTGCTGCTGCTGCTGCTAAGGCGCTTCAGTCGTGTCTGACCCTGTGCAACCCCACAGATGGCAGCTCACCAGGCTCCTCCGTCCCTGGGATTCTCCAGGCCAGAACACTGGAGTGGGTTGCCATTTCCTCCTCCAATGCATGAAAGTGAAAAGCGAAAGTGAAGTCGCTCAGTCATGTCCAACTCTTGGCGACCCCATGGACTGTAGCCCACCAGGCTCCCTCGTCCCTGGGATTCTCCAGGCCAGAAAACTGGAGTGGGTTGCCATTTCCTTCTCCAATGCATGAGTAAAAAGTGAAAAGTGAAATCACTCAGTCGTGTCCAACTCTTAGTGACCCCATGGACTACAGCCTACCAGGCTCCTCCGTCCATGGATTACTCTTTGTCAAATGCTGTTCTGAGTGGCTCACACCAATACCTCATCTAATCTATAAGCAGTTGAAAAAGACAATCAGAAGTGAATGAGAAAAATATGTAAAGATTACACATACTTTTGATTTAAACTATATTCTCTTAAACTAAAAACTTGGTAAAGAAGATACACGCATGCAGCATACTTATTGTGTGAAGCAAAATACTGCAATTATATAACATGGATCTTTATAACAAATTCAACCTCATTTTCATTGTAAGTGTATTAACCATAATTTTAATTATGTGAAAAGACATACCAAAGAAGGTAGAATTTATCAAATACTATTTTGTGAATAGTTAAAAGAACCTTGGAGAAAAAATTTTATCTAAGAAAATACAAATGTATGAGATAAAATATTCAGAATCATATTTTTACATTCTTATAGAACATTCATGAATGATTTTTACCTGTTGGATTGGATGACTGGCCATTCACTTTATTAATGTTCAAAGATCATGTGTAAAACAAAATAGTTAAAATAGCTCCTCCTTTAGTAAAAGGTTCTTTGAAAAAAAATATAATCATTTTCTGAAGAAATTTCAAATAATTAACTATAATTTGAAAAAGAAAGTATATAGATTAGTGATACACGGGCAAATTGCAAACAGAATTTATAAGACAATCAAAACACGAGTGAGCATAAAAAAGTGCTTTAGAAATGTAAACCAAAATATAAGACAAATATACCAGGATATTCTGAGTCCTAATATCGTATATGTGAAATTAATCTCTAGGCTATACCATTGAGGTTCTGATATCTTAGAAAAGAGTCACCTTCTTTTCTAAGATGTATTATTCTAAAATGAAGGGTCATTTTCTTGAAGGTTCAAATTAGTGTTATTTGCCTAGCTGATATCTCCCAACAGGGTAGACATGAAGATTTTTTACAGTTTTCTCTTAATTTGTATAGTTAATGCTCTGAGTTGCAAGAAAACATTCCAGCTTTACCTTTCTGAACCACCCTCTTTAGCAGTCTGTATAGAGATCAGCACTCCATGCTGGTAGCAACTTCCATCTAAAATGCTTTCAGAGTATAAGGCAATTTAGACAGCACAGCTGTCTACTCAGGAGTCTCATTAAACATACTTTAAAAATTCCTAGAAGAAGGCATAATTTATTATATGCAAATGGATACCCTGGGTTTTTGGTATATTATAAATTAACAGAATTCTAAATTTAAAAAAAAATTTAATATACACCTTGTTTGGATTATTTAAAACTTAACTTCTAAATGTCTGTGCAAATGAGTGTTGGTATAATCAAATGTGAATCCCAGCTGATTAACAAACACATGAACAATGGGGGAAATGGTCCCCTTTATTCTGAGGAGCGTTTCCCTTGAGGGACAAACACTAGGAGAACAAAGTCCTTACTGTACAACAGGAAAGAGTAAGCAGAGTCTCTCAAGTAATTGTGACAGAAAATAGAATGCATCTGCAACGTTTAAGTGCATTTAATGCCCAGTGATTTCATCACCTATCCTACATTTAAAACTGGAGACAATCCAGAAGCTGAAGGAAATCAGATGTTTGTAAAAATATGTTTGTACCATACTATCCAACACTTGTACTGGCAACATTACTATAGGTATTTCAACATATGTTGATTTTAAAGAATAAGTTCTGGAGTTAGCCTTCTAATTTATCAGGTTTTAATTAACGAGATGTAACCCATCAAGTTAACAAGAGAGTTAATTTTCAAAATAGTAACCCTTAAGGAGCTTGTTGTGAAAGCTACAAATAATGACATTATCTTGCCATTTATCACCTTAAATAATTTAATGAAAAATATCTAACTTGATATATTTTTAAGAGAATAAAAGTAATCTCTACTTTCTACATTTTTTATTTGAACTAGAGAGAGGAGACTAAAGTAAAAATCAAAATTCCTCCAGTCTGTTTCTTTGAGTTATCTGAATGGCCATCTTCCTTCATTACAAGAAACATTACTTACTCTCCTCTTTGATAAAAGATGTTCTGCAGTAGCATAATGTATTTTATTCATATTTTTTTCCAAAAATAATTGGAAACAAATAGCTCTTGATTTGATTTCTCATTTAAGCATCACAGCCCTACTTATAGAAAGTTTAACTTAACATCACTAAGTGTCTGTTCTCTGTGTACAAAGCCCTGAAACTAGCCTTAAAACATAAATATTAGGTCCTGAAATTCCAATTTTCATTTTAGACTGCAAACAATTTTTTAATCACTTTTGCCTGTACCCTTCTATGACTGCCCTTTGATGAAGTTCCTCCTATCTCCTATCTGGCAGAAGTTTCATGACTTTTTTTTTTTTTTGGCCAATAGCTTTAACATTTTGCCATTTTCTGGCTTTATTTCCTCTCCACCATTAGAGTAAAATACCATTTGACCAGACTCAGATCCCATAATATAGAGGAAAAACATGAAGACACAAATGTAAATTCTGAGTCCACTGTGTACTACACTTTGAGTCAAGCATTTATATTTTATTCAAAAAGAACCTTGGACAATACGATCCTAGTTTTACAGAAAAGAAAACTGAGATTCAGTGGGGTTAAATAACTGACATATAATCAGCAGGATTTGAAGTCAAGTTCACATTCTTCTTCCTATACGTACTTTGCTGCTTCCCATTATTCACTGACATTTACACATGGGAATAGTTTCTCATTCAGCTTGCAGAAATATGTCCATGAGAATAAAGTCAATTAAGCATCCAAGAAAGATCCTATTCACTAGTCTTTTTGTACTTGAAGGGAATTATATCTGCTAGAATTAGATTCAGCTACATACATTTCCCTGGAGAAGGAAATGGCAACCCACTCCAGTATTCTTGCCTGGAGAATCCCATGGACGGAGGAGCTTGGTGGGCTACAGTCCATGGGTCGCAAAGAGTCGGACACGACTGAGTGACTTCACTTTCATATACAACAAACCCAAAATTAACACTGACTTAAATAAGATAGTTAAATTCCCTCTCATGGAAAATAAATCAAGGTAGGCAATCCAGATTTAGTATGACAATTCCACAAAATCATCAAAGACTCATACTTCTTTTAGCTGACTACTCCATACTCTCACAGTGTGATTTTTATCCTCATGATCCAAAATAGCTATCAGAGCTGCTGCTATCACATCTGTATTCCAGGAAGCAGAATGAAGGAATCAGGAAAAGAGATGTGTTAGTCTTCCTTTGTAAGGATGTGTCTCAAAGTAACACTCAATACTTCAACTTTGTCCCCAATAAATAGAACTAGTCACATGCACACACTTGGCTGCAAAGAAAGTTAAGGAATGTAGGTTTTCTGACTGGATAGGATAGCAAGGTGCTGAGATAAAAAGCAGAGTTTTATTATTACTAAAATGGAAGGTTAGAATGCATATTTGAAGGCAACTAGATGAAACTATCATAGAAAGTTACATAGAATCTCTGATATACTGGTAACATTATCAACATCTTTAAGCAAGTCAGAGATAATTGAGAATGACAGACCCAATGTCAATTCTTAGGTAAAATACATTATCCCACTAGATTCATCTCATCATAGGCAATCCAATGAATAAATGTGATTTTACATTTTTGCAACTTATTTTCAACATGTGCATTATAAAGAACCACTAAGTCAATGAGAAAAAAAATCAAGTGAGATTTGTTTTATAAATGGTGATCTTTACCAGGGTTAGAATACAGGGCACTGGATTAGATGACAAGTTTTACCAATGGGAGTGCCACAGACTTTAAATGGTGACTATCTTCTAAAACTTCTAATATCCCAAGGTCATGAACAAATAACAGGAGAAAATGCAGATGTAGATAAGGAATCAAATCTGAAATCAGTAATTAACTTAGGCCCAAGTATTTCCTTATATGTCAGTTAATTAGTATTTAAAAACTTGTAACTTGAATGTAAGTAGATTTTCTTGTTCAGTGATGTTGCCTACATGACAAGATGAAGCATTTGAGAAAAACACAAACATCACCTCAAGAACAACAACCAAAAAACTTGATTTTTTCAAGTTTTCTTGGAGGATAGAGAAGGTAGTCATTTCACATACAACAAAGCAAATGGCCTTGAAAATCTCTTTAAATACTTTCCCCCATGTTTCATTACTTCTACTCTCCACTCTCATCTCATCTCTATTAAACACCTGCCCAATTCCCCACAATCATTTTCCATCCGACTGCATTCAGCTAGACAAAGCTAGACAAACAGCCCTCAGAAAAATAAAACCAAGTCACGTGATATTTTTAAACACAACCTTGGGGCTCTTTTATCTCAGCACTCCCAACATGTACATGCATACCCACATGCGCACACAAAAAGATGAACCTCTTCAATCTGTCCCTTGGTAACAGGATACAATTTCCACTAATTCAATCCACAATCAAGATAGTAGAAATTTTTCTTCAATTTCATATATTTGTGAAAAGTTATCACACAAATTCATTTCCTTACTGCCCTGCAGTCCTAAATGCTAGGTTCAGCATCCCCTGCCACTTCAAACTCTTTATATAGTTCTATTTTGCTGTTTTAGTACATTTCATTATTCTTCAGATTCAGATAATTTCCAAGGATCATGATTAAAACAAGGCTCAAAATTAAACATAATGTCATATTAAAATATATGTGCCATAATAGCATGACTTGTCATGTCTAATATCTGAATTAAACAATATTATTTGTCATTTCTTCTAATCAGAGAAGACTATTTAATAAACTGGGTATGTGTAGATTTGGGTCAACCAGATGATCTACTTGCTAACAGTCTCAGCAACCTTATAATCTTTGGGGAGGCATATTGCATAAAAGTAAAAATGGGCTCTGGAATCACACTCACTGGGTTGAGACTCCAACATCACTTACAAACTGTGTGATGTTGGGTAACTTTTTTCATTCTGTGACTCAACTTCCTCATCTGTAAAATGATGATGATCAGAGTACCTACCTCTTGAAGTTGTTCTGACTATTAGGAAATTGCCACATGAAAAATAGGTGGGAACAGTACTGGATACATGTAACCACTCAACAAGTGTTGCCTATTATTATTTCTCACTTTCTAAAACATAGCTGCAGTGTAGTAAATAACACATCAAAGCATTCTAGGATATAAATTACTCACTAAAAATATAGCATACACACATGCTTTAGAATAAATACTGGATTTTTACTTTGTAATGGATTCTGAAATATTTAAACAAATGGTATGAAAAAAATTCACTACTTAAATAACCTACTAACATTTGTTTATGAAATTATTCCTTTTAAGTAAGTTTACAGCATACTTTAGAACTATAACTTCAACTATATTTTTTAAGTAAAAATTATTTTCCCATGAAAGGAAACAAAATTATATATTCTTCCTTGAATAATAAAATAGCTTTGAAAGAAATCATGGAAGTGGTAGGTAAGTAGGCTTCATTAGTAATGTGTTTAGATTTAGGGCAGATTGATAAGAGGTAAGCATACCCTTACCTAAACAATCTTAAACTATTAATCTAGGAGCCTTATTAAAATTATTAGGCTGATTAAAATTATATCTTTAGGACTGCAGTAGTTGTTCTGGACCTGTACATAGTAGTAACATAAAGATATACAGGAGATATTAACAGCAGACTATGATAGATGATGTCTATCAACAGACCATTAAAGTATTCTGTTGTAGTTAAGGAGAGAAGAGATTGCTTCAAGTTGGGATCTAAAACCTTACGCTTGGGTCTAACGTAACAGAGCCAGTATTCTGTTTTCAAATGAACATAAAATACACTATAAATTTAAGAGAATTCTGATGCTACAAAGTTCTGTCCACTACATACTACCACTTGCATGTGATACTGCACAAAAGGACCTAAATTCTAGGAAACGCATGAAAATGATAACTACTTTGGAGATTCTTTTTCCAAATCTTCTATATGCCTACATTGTTCTACACAGGTTTCCAAGCATCTTAACGTAGACTAGGTTCATTTCTGCTGGACAAGCAACTTCTAAACAAACAAACAAAAAAAATTAACTCGGCAGCAAATGAGAATGATAATGAAGAGGAAAAATTATTTTAAAAGCAGGCACTCACTCTTAAGAGCTACTGAGGTTTTGAAAGCATTCTCTCTCAAAGAGATTTATCAGATTGAAAAAAGCTGCCTGGCTTACAAAAGTTAGAACAGATGAGAAAGTTATCTGAAATTCCTTCAGTAATATGTGGCCCCACAAAAGAATGAGGAACAAATTGCATGATCACTTTTAAAAGCTAGTGATACGCTATTTTTGAAATGATTAAGATTATAGCTGACTACTGATTTTCAGCTGTTTGGCATACCTCCAAAGAAAGGCTACAAATTAGTGGAGATGCCTCATTTAAGGTTCACTCACACCCATAAACATCTGTTTAGTGTTCATTAAGTTTCAATAAATTTCTAGAGCAGCTAGAAGTTGTATGAATCTTATTCCAGAGTACATGAAAATTTCACATGACAAGCCAGGTTCCTTCAAACTAAATATACTCCTTCAAACATTAAATCATCAATTTTGAATTGATGGTAGATTAGATGATAATACAAAATTGACAGGAATAGCACTTTGTTTCTTTCAGCTAGTTCAGTTCAGTCGCTCAGTCGTGTCCGACTCTTTGCAACCCCGTGAATCGCAGCCCGCCAAGCCTCCCTGTTCATTACCATCTCTCAGAGTTGTAGTCATGTATGGATGTGAGAGTTGGACTGTGAAGAAGGCTCAGCGCCGAAGAATTGATGCTTTTGAACTGTGGTGTTGGAGAAGACTCTTGAGAGTCCCTTGGACTGCAAGGAGATCCAACCAGTCCATTCTGAAGGAGATCAACCCTGGGATTTCTTTGGAAGGAATGATGCTAAAGCTGAAACTCCAGTACTTTGGCCACCTCATGCGAAGAGTTGACTCATTGGAAAAGACTGTGATGCTGGGAGGGATTGGGGGCAGGAGGAGAAGGGGACGACAGAGGATGAGATGGCTGGATGGCATCACTAACTCGATGGACGTGAGTCTGAGTGAATTCCGAGAGATGGTAATGAACAGGGAGGCCTGGCTAGGATGGGGTTAAAAAGAAAAACTTCTCTCAAATTAGTTGAAAAACATATGAGTTAAGAATTCATTCTGGGATATTAAGATGAGGGTTCAGAATGAAACTATAAAGGTATCAACTACTGAATATGTTTAAACATCCAAGAGATAATAAACTTATGTTAATACAAAATTAATAGCCTACTAAGTGTGGCAAAGTAGATCCAGTAAAAACTTTTAAGTGAAGTTAAAGTTGCTCAGTTATGTCTGACTGTTTGCAACCCCTATGGACTATACAGTTCATGGAATTCTCCAGGCCAGAATACTGGAGTGGGTAGCCTTTCCCTTCTCCAGGGGATCTTCCTAACCCAGGGATCAGATTTTTTACCAGCTGAGCCACAAGGGAAGCCCAAACTTTTAAGTACACTAGTCTTTATGGTATTATATTTATTAAGTATACTGAGTTGGGTACAATTAGCCCCTTTATATCAAATTTCTCTTCTCAAAAGGAGAAATCTACTTCCCTAGAATAATGGTGAAGAATATATAAGATTCTGTGTGTATCTCACATTTCCTCCACTCAATTCCCATTTTCTACAGGAGTCAGTGAATAGAGGAACAGCAGGCCAAAAATTATGAAGAATCATTAAATCCAGGAACAACATCAGGAAATAATATTTTATCTTATAATAACTACTAAGAGTTTATACACACAACTCTTCTAGTTTGTGTCTCTGTGTGTGTCTGTGTGTGTGTATATATATATATAATCTAGAAGTAATCTATCCCAAATTGTGATTAAAATTGTGATGAAATCAGACACTAGCATTAGGGAGGCATTCCCTACAAGCTACCCTAAAATGTAATCAATTGAAACTATTCATTGACATATGGATATTAAAATAACAGAGGTGCTTAAAAAGTATTTAAGAAACAGATCAGCACAGCCAATGGGATATTTTTTAAAGGTAATATTTCAATGTGTTCCTTGAAACATATACACTTCTGATAGAAAAAAACAAGTGTTTCAGCTACAAGAGTTTTACCAAAACACAACACAATCAGAGCGATTCCCTCATTTTAGAGTTCAACAGGCAGTTTTCTAATTGGTAATTACACTATAATTAATTTATAAATAACTGCTTGGCCTATGAGACCTCCACAATGACTGATCCAAAAGTGGGCATATGATCCAAGAAGAATCTTTTTGAGAGAGATCATATGGATTCTGATGGATGCTGGGTCAGACCTACTCTAAGAACTCTAGTGAAAGGACCAAGTAAGTCTGGATTTCCTGGTAGGTACCTCTGCTAAAAAGCCTGCATGATTATAAAGCAACTAAAAGGAAAGCATCCGAGAGGCATAAAGAGGAAACCCACACCTCTTTACACCTCTTTACAGGTGTGTTTAAAGCCAAATCTATCCTTGGACTTTGAGTTGTAAGACAAGCTATTTTTGATGCTTTTTAATATTATTTGCTATCAAATGACTCTTATCCAATACCACAGACATAACTTGTGCTTCCATGTCCCAGTGAGCTATGTGATCCAAACTGTGATTCCATTTTCTCACTTACATGTGACCAGTGATAATGCTTATAAACAACTCCAGGACAGCAGCTCTACAGAAGCAAGCATGTCCAGACACATTTATTTTCTATACATCTTAACTAAAAAGCAAACACACAAGTCCTTCAGGACAAATGATTTAGAGTCACAACTTTTTTAAAAAGTAGACATAGGTCAGAAACCATACACATTTATTTGAAAAAACAAACACAACAACATTTCATAGGTAAATACATAGTTTTGGGTGTTACTTGGCATGCCCTATTACATCACCAGGGCTTCCCAGGTCACATTAGTGGTAAAGAACCTGCCTGCCAATGCAAGAGACGTAAGAAACACGGGTTTGATCCCTGGGTCAGGAAGATCCCCTGGAGAAGGGAATGGCAAACCACTCTAGCATCCTCGCCTGGAGAATCCCATGGACAGAGGAGCATGGAGGGCTTCAGTCCATGTGGTGCCAAAGAGTTGACATGACTGAAGTAACTTAGCACGTGCACACACACACATGCTACCTACATCACAAAAGCAAGGAAAAGCAATACTCATCCTAAAGACTTAAAAATTTCAACAAGGACCAAAGAGTCCCGTCAATGAGAATAACTGTCATTCTATCTTCAGTGTTGAGTATAATTTTTTTTCAATTTTCTAACTCTAAACTTGGATCTGCAAAAAGCTAACTATAAAAGAAGGAAGGAGCAGGATTCATTTTTTGTTTTCATCTGGCATGAAATGAGGGAACCCTTCCAAGGATACTGAGTACCAGTGAACAACCCCCCACCCACCCGCAAGATGGGAACAACAACACGAAAACAAAGCGGAGCAGCTTGGTACCAACGCTGCACAAAACTGCAAAGATAAGAGCAAGAAAATTTAACTGCATTCAGGAAATGAGAACGTTGAAGAGTCAAATGGCACAGTTCAAGTACCAATAGAAAGGTGTTTTTAGTAGCAGTACTGTGAAGAAAGGGGGAAAAACAGACCAACGAGAAAGGCAGCTGTTGCAACAGACACTGTCTTAACTGCAAAGACCATTTATAGTCATTTCCCCTGCAGAAGGTTGGCACTTTCCCCCAAGCCTGATTAAGAATAAGGAGTTCTTGTTTCATTTGTCCTTTAATACTCTGACCTAGAATCTTGTCAAATGAACTCTTTTGAACACATTTTGACTTTCAGGTGAAATGTTAAATAAGTAATAGTCACTCTCTTCACATAGTGATTTTTTTCTGTGCCAACAAAAACATGCCTAAACTTGCCCATAAAAAATAGAAGCCATATTTATTCCAAATGCATGCAATCACTGTGATAAAGAAGTAATCTATTTTGTTGATATCACAACTTTAAAGAGATATAAAAATGAGCACAAAAATACTCACTGTTCCTATTACATTATTTTTGCCACACTTGACATATATATGTATTTATGTATATAAAATGCATTTAATGAGAAAAACATCCAAAATAAGTAAAAATAAAATATGCATTTCTCATTAGAGCATTAAAACCTTCACATTTCAGCCACAATTTTGTCATCTATAAAACAAAGGGCCTGGGCTAAACCGTGACCTTCAGGTCCCATGGTAGTACTGTTCAGTCACTAAGTGGTATCCGACTCTTTGCCACCCCATGAACTGCAGCCTGCCAGGCTCCTCTGACCTTCACTGTCTCCCAGACTCTGCTGTGATTCATGTCCATTGAGCCAGTGATGCCATCCAAAAATCTCATCCTCTGTCGATCTTAGGGCTTCCCTGACAGCTCAGTTGGTAAAGAATCTGCCTGCAATGCAGGAAACCTGGGTTTGACCCCTGGATTGGGAAGATCCCTTGGAGAAGGGAAAGGCTGCCCACTCCAGTACTCTGGCCTGGAGAATTCCAAAGACTGCATAGTCCATGGGGCCGCAGAGTCGGACACGACTGAGCCGACTTTCACTTTCACTACTGCCCTTAACGTATCCATATTTGATGGTCCTAATACTCTAATACTCCAATAACATAGGCCTACCATGAATGCCTTCTAATCTGTCCACCACACTCCTCTATGTCTAAAGCCATTCCCCAAATGAAACCAAACAATAAAATGCAACTAATGCAGTGAATGGCTACAAAAATATTCAAACATGCAACCACAGGTTTTTTGGAAAATCAATTAAAGACTAAAATCTGAATTTCATCAGTGCCTCATATTCAAGGCTCAGCTGGTAAAGAATCCGCCTGCAATGCTGGAGACCTACGTTCGATGCCTGGGTTGGGAAAAATCTCCTGGAGAAGGGAAAGGCTAACCCACTCCAGTATTCTAGCCTAGAGAACTGGATGAATTGTACCGTCCATGGGATTGCAAAGAGTCAGATATGACTGAGCAAATTTCACTCACTTCATATTCAAGGAATATAAAGTACTTCAACAACCTAAGGTTAATTGGATCTACGTGACACGTGTTACTAACCACCCCCACTTCAGTCAAGGTTAGACTGATTAATCCACTCACCCAACATAACCAGGAATAAATGGAGTCAGAATACATGTATTTCTGAACACAATGTCCCTGATCTAATCAGGGACCTGATTTCCCCAAACAAAAACCTCATTTTAATCTGAAGAATCTCTCAAATGCTAAAATCATGAGGGTAAGGGTCTGTTGTTGCTCTTCAGTTGCTGAGTCGAGTCTGATTCTTTGAGACCTCATGAACTGTAGCATGCCAGGCTCCCCATCCTTCACCATATCCTGGAAGGATCTATACTATAATATATAAACCACCTTTTCTCTGAGTGTGGAAAATGTAATAATCATAATATTGTTGGCAAACACAAAGCACTTCAAAGTGTTTTATACATATATTAATTCATCTACTCACCCCAATAATTCTATAGGTAGGTGCTAGCATTATCCTGTTTTACAGATTTAAAAAACAAAACCTGAAGCGCATAATTAACTTGCCCCTGGTCACACAGCAAACAAGCAACAGAGCTAGGATTTTATGAGGGTAGTTTGGCTCCAGATACTCCGGTATTCTGGTCATCTGATGTGAACAGGCAACTCATTGGAAAAGTCTCTGATGCTGAGAAAGATTGAGGGCAGAAGGAGAAGAGGGCATCAGAGGATGAGACGGCTGGAGGGCATCGCCTAGGGAATGGACATGAACTTGGGCAAACTCCAGGAGATTGTGAGGGACGGGGAGGCCTTACCATGACTACCTCATGCTGTAGTCCCTGGGGCTGCGAAGAGGTGGACACGACTGGACGACTAAACAATAACAACAGCCAGACTCTAAACCACTCCCTCTGCATTTCAGGGTAAGGAGCGCCTACACACTGCAATTCTCTGCACTGTTACATTTCCTTCAACTACTTTGTTCATTTGGCTGCATTTACTAAGCACTCAGTAACTGCAGTTGAACGAACAGAACACACGTCTGGAATTGAACTCACAGAATTAAAGAAAAACTCATATCCATATACACGCTCAGGCAGCAAACTTAGGAGCAAATTAAAATACACAGACTCCTATCCAGTGTAATCTCATAAATTTAGTTAATGACTCAGCCCAGTTTTTATTTACTTGGCATTCCACAATCCCTGCCTCCCTCTGTCTAATTCTTCACCTGAAGGAAAGGATGGGGGAAAAAGAAAAATAAATAAAAATAAATTTTGGCAATATTTTCATTCCCTAGCGCCAAAGACGGATAAGAACAGTGAGGAAGTTCAGTTGCAGAAAAGGAAATTATTTTCTATAGAATTATCAATGAATTACCATCACCAAAAAGATCGAGTGTAAGCCAAAAATATCTTTCATTTTCAATTCTCATTTATATTGATAGCATCATTTTCTATATATATGATTTACAAGATGAAATGTTTTAGAGTTCAGTGGCTGAAACAGAATGGAAAGATACTGTAGCCCTATTAAACCAGGGCATTCTGAAGCCTGGCCAAAGTTAAGAATCACCAGGAGACTTAAAAACAGAAACAAAAACAAACTGAGGCTGGGGCCTCACCTAGAGAATCTAATTTAATTGGTCAGCAGGAAGACTAGGCTTTGGTAGCTTTAAACATTTTCCAGGAGATTATATGTACATCCATGCTCAGGAGGCACTGTTTACACGCTATCTGGGACTTCTCCAACTTTAATATGCATTCAGATCACTTGAGGATATGTTCACAATGCAAACTGGTTCAAAAGTTCTGAGGCATGGCCTGAGGGTCTGTATTTCTACAGTGCTTCTAGGTAATGCTGATCCTGCTGCTCTATGGACTTAACACTTTGGGGCAGCAACCTTCTTTCCCTCCATCAATATACATTATTATAATTAGTATTAAAAATGAGAAGAAGTGGAAAAGATATTACAGTTGAACGCGGTGTCGAATATTTCACTTTTACAAAGATAAACATTTTTAGAAAGCAATTTGAACCCACATGAAATGATTTTAGAACATGGGAATACTGTGAACTAAACGAGTTAACATGCATAAAGTACAAGAGGCAGTTCCTAGTCCAGGATCAGTACTCAATAATTATTAGCTATTTCATCTCCATTTTATTAACAAATGAATAGCAATGGTGATTACCCATGTCTTTCATTTGTTCACAGTGTTTTTACATTAGGACATTCTCTCCTATACTTAGACCATTTGGTAGAGAGATAAAACATTTGCCCCAGAGTCAAAATTAGACATTTGATAAAATGATGTCTTTGTAACACTTCAACAAAGAAGAAGTCAAGAAAAAAAAGAATTTATATATAAAGCAAATGTAGCGAAGTCAATATCTCCACGATTAACTGAGTTAACTACCTGAGGGTTAAATGCCCTCTTCTCTCAACTTCTACATATATTTGAAATTTTTCAAAATAATTTTTAAGTGTTCTACTTTTGAATCTCATCTTCACCATTAGCTCTGTGATCATGAACAAATTATTTAACTTCTCTGATCCCAAACTACTCTTCGGCAGAACAGCTTTCCACATTAACCACCTGATAAGCTTTGCCACAGGGATTAAAGGAAATAGCATAGAGACAAATGTAATTTTAATCCAAATGGGCCAAATGTAAAGAGGAGCAAGATGAATGGCAAAGTGTGTCTAAAACAGAAACAGGTGGGTCTATGACAACTGAAGATGGTGTGCCACCACTTAGCCATGCCATCCTTTGTATTACCTCGTTCTTAACATCATGGACCAAATTCCATCATAAAGAGCAACAAGTAACATACAATAAATTCTCTAGAATGCTGTATCCTGAAATAAATGCATAAAAAGGTTTCTTACAAATGACATAAATCAACTAAGGATGACCTACAGACAAGTATCACGTCTAACTGCTCACTACTGCTCTGACTAGAAGTCCTGTGGCTTTTTCTCCCACTCACTACCCTCACTTATGAAAATCTCTGGACAGCAGCTCGGGACAGCAGTTCAGGAGGAAAGGGGAACCTTGAGCACATGCCAAATAATCAAAAGCAAAATATCACTCCTCGTTCTCTCTCTTCACAGGACAGAAGTTCAAATAGGAACAGATGGTGGTACCTTTATTATCTCTAACATAACTGCAACATAATTACAGAAACATTTAAAAATATACATTACTGGAGACAATTCCATCATTCCAGAAATAAATCAAATCATTCACAAAACCTCATAGTTAGAAAACTTATAAAGAAGTGTATGTAACTTCACAATACACAGTTTAGCATGAGTAAAAGGGGAAATTTATTTAAAATAATAAAGATATAGTAAGCAATTTATGCACATTTTCATTTTCAAAAGAATACATAGAAATAATACTATGCCAAGTCTCATTCGTGTCCATTCCAACTGAATTCTACTCAAATGTTGTCACTAAATGAGACTCCAAGGATCATGCCTCTCTTCCATAAGAAAAAATGCTAAAGCCTGGAATATACTGCAAATATGCTGGCCTTCTTCCTCAGTTCAAGAAAGAACAAAACGGTACAGTGAGTTCAGAAGCTGTACTTTCTAGGGGAATTCTCAGAAGAAGCACTCTGTATTAATCTTATACTTTACAATTTCACTCTTAAGACACAAGTTAAAGCCACATTTTTTTTTAAAAAGTAACCAAGCACATTTCTTCCATATTTTTCACATTGTTCATATATGGAATGAATGGAATGCTTACTCACTCACTGGTTATTTTACTTAGATATTCCTATCTAGATAGAGACTTACCTGATATTTTTCTTATACTAATAACATTCAAATTATCTATATGTGCAATAATAAACACTAGGCATAATCATATCTTAGTATCATTTCCTTAAAAGGTAAAACTTATTTCAGGCACGGTCTGGCTCAAGGATTAAAATATACACACACAGCAGGAAAACTGTAATGTATATTCTGTTTTTCAGGACATGAAATAAATAAATAAATATATATACACACACACACATATATGTGCATATATACACGTATATTACACACATATACACACACATATATATAACAAGAACTGTCAATGAAACATCCTTGTTGTACTCCTCTCTAAAATTAAGGTTATTTAATTTTTTTCTTCTATGTGTTAACACCTTAAAACCACCACCCCCAAAAACATCGTATTTGAAGTCCAAGGTTCATAAAAATGTCACAAGGAGAAAGAAAGAGAGGAAAGAAAATATGAAACCAAGTTGATTCCAGCAGGGAGGAAACTTTCCCACACACAAAGGCATTAGCCATGAAGCAAGGGAAACTGAGAGGCCCCAGTATGAAATTAGAGCTCCCTGAATTTACACTTAGACCATCAGGTAGCCTGCTTCATCTTTGATTCCAGCTGAGCCTATGACCTGAACTATTTCACCTGCAGGACTTATCACAGCTGAATCTGGTCCTTCAGCTAGATCAGAAATGTGTTCAGCAATCATATGAACAGAGAAATAAATTTCTCCAATCACTTGTCTCAGAGATGCATTAAAATTCTGAATCTGAATCATCACCCTTTTAAGTAATTACATCAGTTTAAAAGTGTAACTAGGCTAGTCCCGAGCATTCGTCATAGTACAGAATGGCAATGAGCAGTAAATGAAAAATTCTGATCTCAAAACAACTCGCATTTGCATCTAAAATGCTACGACGAAACCACATGACTCCCTCCTCAAAATGTTTCATGTGACGTCTCCTTGAAGTGGCTTTCACTTTAGCTATGTGTGGCTTCCTTTATTTGCTTTAGTGACAAAAATATGAAAATGAATATAAAGAAGCAAAGACTACAACAAGAGCCATCAAGTAGATACAATAACCAGCACCAAATTTTCTTTTTCATAGTTTTAATCTAGAGAAAAAAACTCAAGGTCTAATAAAAATACCTTCTTTATATAATTCACAATTAACACTTTTTCTTTTATGTTTCAGATTAGTTTGTCTTACAACACCATGATAAGGTCAGTAATAGCCAAGTAAAGCCTGGTTAATAATCCCCCTTATTTGTGAATATCAGCTGTGTATTTCTAAAAAGGAAGCAGATATCTTTGCCCCATAAGACAGCTAAATTTTTCTCCCACAGGAAAGGCCAATGATGTTCCACTAAAGTGACTTTCAGCAGTAAACAATATTTTATATAAAAACAGGCAGTTTTTATATAAAAACGCGTTTCCATCAATTCATTGATACCACCTAATGGATTTGGCCTTGAGTGCATGTCAACTTAGTGTCCTGGTGGAAAAAGCCCAGGATCTGGAGTCCAAACCTCTGCTCTAACCACTGTGACTCACTACATGACCCTGGAAGAGAACTGAAGCTCCCTGGCCTCAGAGTGATTACAAGGCCATTTGGTTGCCAGGCTTATTAGATACAGGCCCAGGCAAATGTACTAAGGACATAACTTGGGACAAATAACTAAAAAGAAGAGGTAAAATAATCCATGTGTTTAAATGAAAGACCTAAAAGGTTAGAACCAGAGAATAAGATGAGCAAGATTAAGCCAAATTATGGTGTGTTACTTTAAATTTTGTGCTTAGAATTGTATAAAATAATCACAAAAATCTAGAGTAAAGGAGACCTGGCTTATATGTTTACAAGCAAATGCCTGAGAAGAGGATAAGGAAGTCGGGTCTCCATAAGTCAAGCTGATGCACATGTGGGGCATATACAATATTATTCCTAACATTTTCAGAATAGGAAGCTCAAAAGTATACAAATTCATTTTATTATTTATCTACTTTGAGCAAGATTCTACAGGGAAACAAAGCAGCTAACAGGTTAACAAGGTATTTTCTTCCAATATAATCACATGAAATAATATATTACAAGACATATGCCATTAACAAACACACCAACTCTCCAATCATTATCCCAGGGAAATTCACTCCTCCTTCAAATGACAAAGAATTAAAATAAGTCTCAGAGTAGGCAAAGGCGTCAGAAAAAAAAAAATGTTTTTATCATTCTAAAGTACAGTTATAGAAAAATACATCAATTAGGTAACAAAAAGGTCAAGGACAACAATTACACAAGAATCTCCCTTTGTTTTTTCTTTTTAATAAAAGCCACAACTTCCTTATTAACACAGGTGGGATTTTTTTCCCATATTATATATGCAGAACCTAAAATAAACTTGTGAACTCAATCATCCAAACTGACTGGCTCCAAACACTCATTTGGTTGCCAGGCTTATTAGATAGAGGCCCAGGCAAATTTACTAAGGATATAACTTGGGACAAATAACTAAAAAGAAGAGGTAAAATAATCCATATGTTTAAATGAAAGACCTAAAAGGTTAGAACCAGAGAATAAGATGAGCAAGATTAAGCCAAATTATGGTGTGTTACTTTAAATTTTGTGCTTAGAACTGTATAAAATAATCACAAAAATCTAGAGTAAAGGAGACCTGGCTTATATGTTTACAAGAAAATGCCTGAGAAGAGGATAAGGAAGTCAGGGTCTCCATAAGTCAAGGCTACCAGAAGAAGTAACCCAACTTGGTCTACATTAATTAAAAGTATGAGATTAGGGAGAAAAAGAAAAAAAAAGAAATCACTAACATCGTTACATTTTAGTGATGATCAGGTATAGCTTTTCCAGTCAATTTGTTTGCTGGAGAGAAAAAAAAAAGATTAATTATGTTCCAGGCATCATGCTAAGCCTAGGGAGATGAAGTGAATAAATTCTTGCCTGTGAAGATTTCACAATTAAAGAGAAAGTTGCGTTGCAAGTATTTGTGACACCCTTTCAGCACAAAGTACAAGAGACAACATAGACAGCTATGCCTGAGGGAATCCGAAAGAGTTTTGCACAAAAGAAGAACACAATAATGAGCAACAGGGTTCGGTGCCGAAGTAGAATAAATAGAAAGCCATGGAAGGTTTTACTGGGAGTTTTAAGTCATTCAGTTTAGTTCCATCCACTTTATACAGACCAAACACTGACTCACATGCAGAATACACATATGAATACAAAATATTCTCCCTTATTCTCCCTGTTCCCAAGAATTACACTGTAATAAACTGCAGAGACATAAGTTCAATACAATATGGCATATGTTATATTACAAATATCTTCAATATTCAGGCAATAAGGGTCAAATTCCATAATACAGAGTTCTTACAATTCAGTCAAGAAAAGGTCACCAATCAAATATGCAGAGCAGAATCAGATATCCATTTTTAATTGAACACTCTAGTGATAATATCAGAGAGAGGACAAGTTTGAAAGCAAAGAGACTAATGTTGGGAGGATACAGCAGCACTGGGTAGAGTATTTAAAAGATCTGAACTGAATAACAGATTTAATTAACTGGAGAGATGGTAGTCAGACCACCCAGGGTTAAAAACACAGGAAAACAAATAACCCACTTTATTTTCATCCTTACCCATCCACAGCAACTGCTGCATATAAGGTTTGAGAGAAAGATCCAGAAAAAGACTAGGTTGCAAATACAGATGTGTTACTCATCAGCCTAGAAGCCAGAGTAAATCCTATGTGTATAAGAGGGTAAGACTGCTTGGAAGAAGTTTTAAAGGGATAAAAGAACATCAACACTTAGGACTCAATAAAGACGAGCTGACGAAGAAGTCAGAGGAGGAAATCCATGACAGACAATGAGGACAATGTTTGAGGAAGAAAGAGGTTGACTCATTGTGCCACGTATCACAAAGACCAGCAACTGGACAGTCGCCGGTGACCTCTGTCAAGTGCCTCAGAGAAATGGCAGAGGCCCCCAACCTACAATGGACTTGACGGTGGTTAAGAGACGAGGAAGTCTTTGCTTTAATACAGGCTACTTCTAGAAGAATACCACTGCGCTTTCCAGGGAGCTGTCCAACAATAAAACAACAACACCGAACATCTCCTGAGGGCTCTTTCTAAGCAAGCAGTGGGGAAGGCATTTCACACACAACTCCTCTCACAGTCACTACCACCTTCAAAATCAGTATTACTGTTTCCACTTTTTCAGTAAGAAAAAATGGGTTCAGGATGATTGCAAAATTCCCCATGAACACACAGCTGGCACATGGAGAAAGGAGAATTGAAATGAAGTTTCTGTCAAACCATAAACCTCTTTCCACATTTTGATTATGCTTCCCCATCATTGGAAATGGAGGGAGGGGCTGTGTTAACCATTTAACAGGAAGGTCCTTTTCTTTTTTTTTGGAAGATGGTTGAAGTAGTTGACTATTAAAGACATGTCCACCTTCAATAGCCCATGATTCTCTCACATACTTTGCTCACAGGTATAATAGCTATAATAGCTACAGAATTCCAGATCTAAATGCTCAGCACTTTTTATGCTATCTTTATTTTAAAATAAACCTATATCTTAACAATGTTCCCATTATTACTACATAGAGAAAGTTAATATTCATTTATTTTTACCAAAAACTGGAAGTACGGTCTATGAAGACAGTTAATCACTCCCTTTTCTGCACTCCACAGCATGCCACATCTTCTGCTATTCAAGTAATTATAACTTAGATTGTGACTCGCTTCACACCCACTGCTCGACAGTAACCTTCCAAGATTGTCTACTTTAAGCCCTGAGAACACAACACAGGGCCAGGAGGCACTAAAACTCTGATGTTTGAAAGGAAAGAATGGAAGGATGGATGAGGAGATGAATTATCTGGTAAGTGAAGGAAATAATATTTCTTAAAACAGCCAATTTACACTCAATAATGCATTATTTAATCTATTTACCAACTGGGAGATTTAAAATGAGTCATACTTGAAGGAAGCAGTATGGAAAATTGAGTGATACGAGCAGCATGAGATAAGGATTTAAAAAGAGAAACAAATGTCCACTCTCAAAAAGGCTCCTGAAATACAGAATTTTTCCTGGATTCAGTGTCACTCAAAGGCAAAAAAAAAAAAAATCAATTCACTAAATTATTTTTTAAAGATCAGTTGCTTTTGAAACCTCTATCAAAGAAGGCCAATCTTATCCTAAATAAATAATTAATCATGGAATTTCAGGTGTGGCCCATGGGAGATGTTCAAAGAGAGAAAACTTCATAAGGCACTTTGAAATCACTCCAAAAGTATCTACCTCTATGTTTCAAGACCTATTCAGTCTACAGATCTGTCTAGCAGAGGTCTGTTCTCTAACCTCAAGTCTCAGACTTTTTTCCTACCAAGAGTCATATGATATGACACTCACTTGCACAAAACACTAGCATGAGTGAATCCAGGTTCCAATAAGCTATGCCTGAAAATGTTCATGGAAACAAAGGCAAACATTGCCCCAAGGATGTCTGATCTCCACTGTGATTAAAGGCAAATCGGCAGGATCAAGAGGACTGCAAGCTATGCAAATACCCACCGTGACAGCTGCAGCTCCATCCCTTCTTCTCCCACAGGAGGAAACACATCAGAATGCAAGTGAAAGTAACATTTTTAGGTTGAACTTGAATCCACCCTGGTTTATATATAGATGTTTCAAAGTACGTCATTTGCAAACTTCTGTAGGTTATCAGTAGCTGCTAATACCTCACAGCTGAGTGTAACACAGACCTGTGTTGTGACACCACAGTTGGAAGCCACTGGCCTCTTTTAGGCCCCAGTGAAACTTAAACTAGTTATCAAATTACAATCAGACTCCCTGGGTTAGCCAAATTCAATGGCCTTAGGAGCTGTTTATCAACAACTTTGAAAGACTGAGTGCCAGAAGTCAGAGCAGGCAGAAGACGCACGTTCTGGCTCTGGTCAAGTAGGGGTGCTGAGCAGCCTTCCTGGTGTGATATGAAAAGTAAACAAGGAACTTGGCCTGTCCTCAATTACCCCACTAAACCACCATGGTGTCAGGCTATCATGCTGACTTTAGTACCCGCCTGTATCCCAAATAAAAGCAAGCAAAATACAAGCAACGCCTCCAGAAAATCACTGTTAGAATGCATCTGCTAGCCAGGTTTTCTGGAACGGTCCTACGTCAGAGCAGATTTAGCATTTGATAGCTTAACGCTGGGGGTACAGCAGGACTGAGAAAAGATACGAGTGAAGGAAATTTCAGTGGGAAAGGGCAAGAGACGTAAGAGCACTCAGACCATGGCGGTCCTCACCCAGACAAGGGCCATCATGGAGGGATGGTAGACTGGGGCCCCTCAGTGAAGGACTTGAGCTCCAAGAAGTTCAAAGGTTAGCACGGGGGCACAGAGGGCAAGAAGAGTGAAGCAGCCCAGCCCATGGTGCTAGAGGTTCCATGGGAGGAAGTAAGCCGAGATGAATCTCTGCTCACTTCTCCAGTTTCAAGAGGCCCTGACAACTTGACGTGGTTTTATAAGAAGTTACTGGAATAGGGAAAAGCCCAGAAATCATGCCATGTGGGAAGACGCTAGAAGACTTAAGAACATGAAAGCTGTTTTTAATATCAAATAAACTCTTTTGTAAAAGACAGAAAAGGTTCATTTTATCGAACTCTATAGGGCAAAGCTAGGAATGACGAACATGTACTTAAGAGCATCAGACCAACGTCAAAGATCAGGAAACACTCTGGTGAGCAGAAACAGCTAAGTTAGAGCAGGAACTCTTAGGAGGTTAGGAGCTCTTTCTCATTAAATGTGTTCACAAGGCAGTGGGATATAATCCCCCAGGGAGTCTGGACAGGGGTTCCATACTGGAGAAGGCCTGGGCCAGATTTCTGGAGCACCTTCCAATTTTAAGAGTCTGATTTGTTCATTTTTGTTAGGTTCAGACTTGAGCAAGTATGAGACATAAAAGGTCTCCTGTCCCTCTCTCCCATTCACAATCAGAGGACTGGCTCCAGGCCAAAGGGAGTTAGATTTCCAAGGTTTCTTCTAACTCCAAATATCCATAATTTTAGACTTAGATCTCATTTACACTCAAATAAATGAGGATCATGTGGTCTCTCCACTCAAAAGATTCCCACAATCCATGCCAGTGTTAAATGTCTTTAACTGGTTAAAAAAAAAAAAAAAAAAATCACCTGAATCCCCAGTGCTTCTGAATAGCATTTTCTCTAATCCACTTGAAAGTGGTGGTGGATAACATCTGAATGTGATGTTATATGTAGAAACTGTAGAAAGAGACTTTTTAATATGTGAAATCTATAGTTAAATCACCATTCAGCCTTATCAAGACTGAAGAATCCCAAGTGCTGTCATAACTTAAAATCCTTTAATCACTGGGAGGGGATCTCTTTTTTTTTTTTCCCCAGCATATTCCAAATTTTTCACATCTGTTTCTAGCAGTATCTGTGCCATGAGACAGCACCCATGTAGTATGTGGAGGTGAAGACAAGAGTGATTCCCTCCTGGCTGCTAAATGCAAGCGGGCAGAGGTTGACGGTGATGAGATGGTTATGTAGGAAACTATAGTTTCTCTATCGTTTCCTTAACAGAAACATATTTCTATCACACATTAAGTGCTGGCTAACAAACCAAAGCCTGGAAAGCCCTGGCTGGCCTGCCTTAATGTGGAGCCATATGACCAAGTCTGGGATAGTGCAGATCCTCCACAAGAGCCCTTGGAGAGCAGGCGCCTCCTCACACTGCCACCCTGTTGACATGGACCCCAAAGCCACACTTTTCTCAAAGGCTTCACCATGCAGAGGTGCCATCAAGAGAGCTGACTCACAAGGAGCCTGCATTCCAGGTCTGAAAGAGTCTTTCTTATTATTACACAGACATCTCATATCTGGGCCTGCAGTACGTTTTACATCTCTATTTTGACTCCAAGATGTATTAACTTTTATTCATCTGGATTTGCACGTTTCTTAAAGTAGCAGTACAACTGTAAGTGAACCCTGGGCCTCCCCAATGCCTGTCACAACAGTTCATCCCTCAACCTAGCATCATCCCCAGTCTTCCCCATGAAAAATCTTCCCCTGCCTTTGAGTAAACTAACCTATACACCCTTTGACTGACACTGACTCACTGGAAAGCAAGCACTCCCTGGGAAAGCCACCACTGCCTATAGCTTCTGCAAGCTGGTTACTGCACAGAAATCATAGGACCCTGACCATGAAACAGAGCATTTCAAAACTCATGTGAAAAAACCCTTCTATAGGACTGGCACTTACAAATTAAGAAACTCCTCACGTTTATGAGCCACCCATGATTTAAGATCCACAAAAAATTTTCAAAATAGAAAAGAACCCTATAATTCAAAATTTTAAATCTCTCTTATCCTTGATCTATCTATCATTTCATTTATTTAACAGTCTAGGGTAGGCTAACGATACAAAAGTAAGTGGAACCAAGCCCCAGTCTTCCAGGTTCTCCACTTCCTTGGGAGGAGAGCCAGACAAACTAACCATCATAGCAACACACTCTAGTCAAGGTGTCCATTGTGACTGTGAAGGGACTGAGTCCCTTCACTACTCCAGCTGAAGGTATCAGGAGATGTGGGTCCCCCAGGAGGTAACATGTGCACTAAAACTGTAATCATGAGAATTAAATAATGAGAACTGTTATCATGACAATAGTCAGACGCACACAGAGAAGGTATGCATGTACTTTATTAGCATTAAGTATACACAGCAGACCAACAATGCCAGGTTTAATAATAAAAAGAAATGTAATTCCTTTGTAAATAAATACAAATGTCAAAGGAGGCATAAAATCCACTTAGGAGAATATAAGAAGTCAGAAGAGTTAGTCACCTTTTACCATCTCACAGCCCGTATATCTTCCCACTAGACAGCAGCAAGTGACACTACAGGAGCCACAGCAGGGCAGGAAATTATACTGAAGAGGGCTGCATTACTGGATTATAAAAGCTTTAGAGAAAATGATAAATTGAGATGCAAACAAAGGAAGAGGATTTTGCTTTGTTTTGGTTTGGATTTTTATGTCTTGCTTTTGCTTTGTATTCATTGTCATGAAATTTGCCAGGTCATTTTTTCTCTTCATGACCATGCCTGGACAATAATTAAAACCTATAAATCACCTAATAAATCAAACACTGAATGATTAACATATCTTTTCTCGCTTGTCAGAAATCGGTCAGGCTAAGGAGAAATACAGCAGAAACTGAAAGAAAGCTTTCAAGTTAATATGCTAAGTTGAAAAGGATTTAGCCTTTTAAACTCAGCTGGCATAAAGCTAGTCCAAATGACCAAACAACAAAACTGTCCTCAACCTAACTGTGCCACCTTAGTAATGCCTTCTTCTCCTAGTCCGTTCCCTGATGTGGCTGGCGAAGGAAGCATTCCCATCAACCAGGCAGAACCATTTACAGAGAATCAGAATTGATATAACAAACTTAATATAAACACATACCGTGTCTCCATTTATGGCTTCTGGGGGCACCTGATAATTTTGCCTTGCCCAAATCATTCAACAAGAATTTATTCAATGCATAAAGAGCAAGGCATTGAGCTTGCCACTACTGGTTCAATGACCATATTTTTCAAACGAAAACCTTGAATATATACTTTAACAAATCATTTTATGTAACTTCCAAGTAAATGCAACAACTTGGGAGACACAGTTTAGACACTGACATACTATAATTTCCAAAACATCCTAATACTACATGTAGACAACTGGAAATTTAAATCAGGAGCAGTGGCTCCTCTCAAAAAGAAAACTGGGAGCTATACGGTCACCAAAGTCTTTAACACTTAGAATCCTGGAACTGACAGGAATTGTTTTTAATTTAACTGCATATGAATAAAACATTCTCTCTGAATATCAATCATTCTTCTGGTTTCACAACTGTAGCAAGTATCTGAAATGGACAAACGCTGAAAGGTAGTATGTCATAATCTCCCGGCAGCTGTTAACACACATCTCGATTTCTACTCATTTTCTCTTTTGCAGAGATATGCAGAATTTGCAGCTGCAAGGGATAAATGTTCATAGAAAGTCAGATAGACCATCTTTTAAAATAGAGTTGACTATATTTTGCTGTCAGGCAAAAGAACAGACTAGGGAAATAAAAAGAAAAACACAAGGTTCAAATCTTCCCTATAATGGTCTCAAAAGGAATCCATCCAATTCCATAAACAGCATTTTAACAACTGATAACTGCTTCCTCAGAGCTTATATATATATATTTTTTTAAATAGCTGAATATGCATTTGTGAAATGGATTTGAAATTCAGCAGTAGGTCTGCCTTTTGAGAAATCTGTATGCAGGCCAGGAAGCAACAGTTAGAACTGGACACGAAACAACAGACTGGTTCCAAATAGGGAAAGGAGTACATCAAGGCCGTATATTGTCACCCTTCTTATTTAACTTTTACACAGAGTACATTATGAGAAACATTGGGCCGGATGAAGCACAAGCTGGAATCAAGATTGCTGGGAGAAATATCAATAACCTCAGATATGCAGATGACACCACCCTTATGGCAGAAAGTGAAGAAGAATTAAAGAGCCTCTTGATGAAAGTGAAAGAGGAGAGTGAAAAAGTGGGCTAAAAGCTCAACATTCAAAAAACTAAGATCATGGCATCTGGTCCCATCACTTCATGGCAAATAAATGGGGAAACAATAGAAACAGTGAGAGACTTTATTTGGGGGCGGGGGGAGCGGACACCAAAATCACTGCAGATGGTGACAGCAACCATGACATTAAAAGACGCTTACTCCTTGGAAGAAAAGTTATGACCAACTTAGACAGCACATTCAAAAGCAGAGACATTACTTTGCCGACTAAGGTCCGTTAAGTCAAGGCTGTGGTTTTTCAGTAGTCATGTATGGATGTGAGAGCTGGACTATAAAGAAAGCTAAGCGCCAAAGAACTGATGCTCTTGAACTGTGGTGTTGGAGAAGACTCTTGAGAGTCCCTTGAACTGCAAGGAGACCCAACCAGTCCATTATAAAGGAGATCACTCCTGGGTGTTCATTGGAAGGACTGATGTTGAAGCTGAAGCTCCAAAATTCTGGCAATCTGATGCGAAGAACTGACTCATTTGAAAAACCCTGATGCTGGGATAGACTGAAGGCAGAGGAGAAGGGGACAACAGAGGATGAGATGGTTGGATGGCATCACTGACTCAATGGAACTGAGTCTGAGTAAACTCCAGGAGTTGGTGATGGACAGGGAGGCATGACATGTTACAGTCCATGGGGTAGCAAAAAGTTGGACACGACTGAGTGACTAAACTAAACTAATAGGACTAAGTCCTCAAGTTTATAGTCCTCTGTTTTAAGCGATTACTAATAATCCCTCACCATGGAGGAATATCAAATTTTTTATTTGATTCCTTATATAAAATATAATTGATAGCTTATCAATGAATACTGCCTGTATGAATACAGGAGATGGAAATATAAAATAAAATGGGTTTAAAATGCTGAAAATGCAAAGACTATTAAAGACAGTTTGCAAACTGAAACTCTGTCTCACTATACATCATTTCCACTTGACTGTATTTTTAAAAAGCAGTAAAACACTTAAGAAGCAATGGCTCCGATTTTCACTTGAGCTCTCTCTAGAAATTAACTAAATCCTCAAACCGGAATAACAACATGGGTTGTTATCTGTAGTTCAGACAAAGAGTCTTACAATAACACTTTACAGAATAAAAGTATAAAAAATTCCTTAACGGGAAAGTATGCTATTTCTGTTTCCGAGTACATATTTACATGAATAGGAAACAATGTTTGACAGTTTTCCTTAGTTAACCTCATGCCAAGATCAAACCAGATTATAACATTTATCATCAAAATTTAAATTTCTGCTAAACATAGAGATCAAAAGCTTTTTCTAATAAAACTATTTTATACAGTCAGTAATTCAGTAAAGAAAACTTCGAAACAAAATGTGACATCCTAGGTATTGCTAAAAGAAGTGACAGTTCCAAACAGATGCTCAAGAGAGAAGAGACTCTTTGCTAAAGGGAAGAATTTGCTTACACTTAACCTCCATTCTAGTCCCACCTGTGACCAACCATTCTATCTTTTCTGTCTCTATTTCTTCAACTATAAAATGTCACATGAGCTACCGTTGCAGTGCCAAGGCATTCATGGATTTCAGTATTAATGGTTCTGACTATTCTTGAGTGACCCTGAAAATACATTATTAACACACTGTCATTTGTAATTCTGTGTCAGCAGTGTCTGAACTGCGGTTCCCAGGTGAGTGGATCAAGGGTAACCTTTCCAGCTCTCTATTCCCATTTCATGATCCTCTGTTCTCACAAGTGACTAATGAGTACAATTGCTGCCTGTTTACATATAGGACTATCCTCTGACATTATAACACATAACAATGGAATTATAGGAAGCTAGAACTCAAAATCTCACTGAATTCCTCTTAAACATCAACAGAATGCGACTCTAGGAAGTTGCTGAAAAAATTAACAACATGATTTGCTAGTTTTTATCTAAGTCCAATATCATGAATCATCATTTTTTACATTTTTAGAAGTGTCCAATATTTACACAAAAGTTTCAAAATGGTAATTTAACTAGATTTGCTGAAAGGAAAGTAGGTCTAGAAAACGCTGTTTTCCAAGGAGGTCACTCTTTCAACTTTACACATGGCTGCCACAAACAAGATAAGGAAAAGCATAAGAGGCCAATTATAAAGGTTACAAATGCACACTGTATCAAAGTCGTATTTCATTATCTCTAAAATTACAAATAAAAACACATCATAAATAAATAGATTTTACAAGACATATTTCTAAACTAATATAAACAAATGTTAGCATTAACCTGGGAGAAGGCAATGGCACCCCACTCCAGGACTCTTGCCTGGAAAATCCCATGGATGGAGGAGCCTGGTGGGCTGCAGTCCATGGGGTCGCTAAGAGTTGGACACGACTGAGCGACTGCACTTTCACTTTTCACTCTCATGCATTGGAGAAGGCACTGGCACCCCACTCCAGTACTCTTGCCTAGAAAATCCCAGGGACAGAGGAGCCTGGTGGGCAGCCGTCTATGGGGTCGCACAGAGTCAGACACGACTGAAGCGACTTAGCAGCAGCAGACTAAACGTGAAACTAGATTCTAAGGTGTTTGCTTTTTTTTTTTCACATTTTAACTGGATGTCTTAATATAGATTGTTCTTTAAAGCAGAGGTTCTTCCCACAGTTCCCAAAAAACTATTATTTTTTAAATGTTAATTCTTCTAACTGATGGCACTTTAGAGTCACTGGAGTTTCCCAGAATCCTGGCTGCAACTGTTGCCTTAAGCTGTCAAAACATTTTGAAAATAATGCACTTTTACTTTATAGTAGAAATCCTGAAAGGATTAATGAATAGATCAATCTAATTTGTAATTAACAGCATTAATTTGCATGCTGTTCACTAAGTCCTGATAAGAATTTGTTCTCTATTATCTATGACCAAATGTTGCTGATAGTATTAGTTAGATCGGCAGACCCCTTTTTTTCACACCCAGTACGGATGTAAACTCCAGCCACCAAACAAGGAAATTTAGTCAAAGTTTCAATTAATGACACTGAATTAATGCAGTTTTATTCAATTCAAACGGAAAACCAAATACATGGAAAAACTCAACTGATTTAACAAACATCAGTAAAATATATTCACAATGAGCTCTTCCTGACACACAGCAAAAAAATGGCATTATTTAATATTCCAAGAACCAAACATGACAGTTATCACTGATATAGCAGCCTCTCTCAGCTAGAAACACTAGTGGTATGAATCCCTATTTACTTAATATTCTACTTAGCGACAATCAACTTGCTTACAAGATATTAGATATCTTTCCAGAATTTCTTTCCCTGTACTTTGTCTGCACAAATACTATATAAATTGACAATAAACAGAAAGACAGCTCTGGTTTGGGGTTTTGTTTGTTTGTTTGTTTATTTGTTTGCATTCCCAAGAGTCAGAGGCAATCTGGCAGAAAGCACAAGAGTCTCCAATCTAAGGGTTTTGAGAAATTCCCCAAAACGCTTTCCAGGAATTGACCCCTCAACAGCTTGCCACAATATCTGGAATGTCTACCATTCAGGTAATTTGGATTAAGAGAAAAGGCCCATTAGGAAAGACCTGAAGATGGGAAAAGAGGAAAGGGCGAGGGATGGAACAAAACAGCAGACTCAGCACATGCAGGTCAATTTCCTCCGCCTATTTGACAGAGTCCCAGGGACCATAGGGAACGTTAGGGCCACAGAACAAGATTTACAGGCAGCACCAGGCAGAGAGGCATGAAGGGAAGCCAGAGTTTGGATGGAGCACCACTAGGACAAGGAAACAGTTACTCTTCTACTTATTTATTGCCCTTTGTCTTTTGCCTTATAATTATACAGTGCTTTCTTTTTTAAAATATCAAACAGTAAATGGATCAAGTTATTCTGATTTCCAACAAATGGCACTACCAAGATGTTTTCTCTGAATTTTTATACTTTGCACTGTTTTTATTCCAAGAACAGTCTAAATAAAACCGATCCAGTTTAGCTAGATGAAGTAACTTTCTTTCTGATGTTATCTAAATGAATGCTTTCCCTCTCCAATGCTGCCTGCCATTCCCTTCCATTTTTAGGTTTACGAACTGACCGGCATGTGTGAACACCTTGAAGAAGATGCTGAATATCTGAAAAATTGCACAACTGAGATTAAAACTCAGCCTACCTACCTTTCTAAAGTTGTGTTTTGGAAACACAAATCAAGAAAGCTGTCACATCATAGCATTACTACAAACAAAACCACAAGCACAGCTTTATTCGTAAACAGCAGTATAATATACAATAAAAGCCAGATCACAGTAATGAAGATAACTATAAACAAATGCCATGGCCTGCCACAATAATAATAATCCAAGTTCTTATTCCCATGTGTGAGTAAATATTATCCATACTGCTTAAAATGAAAAAATGCTTATGGAACACAAAAATTTCCCTTGCCTACATTAAAAATCGAGTCAATCTCAGATCACGAAGATAAAGTTTAACAAAATTAAAAGTCATGGCTTCATGGCTTCACGAATTGTATCTTATCAAATTTTTGTAACTGTGAAAAATCTTTTGGTAATCTGCTTTCCATTCTGAAAATATGTACTTTCTACTTGCTAAGTATATACATATATATTCATGTGGAAATGCTATGTCATAGAAGACTGATAATCAAAACAGATTATCATCTCAATTAATTGTAAAACTCATAGGTATGACAAAATGTTAAAGCCAACTTTCAATAACACCTCTTAAGCCAACAGTAAAAAGTCTATAAGAAAGCATAAGAGGAATAGCAGTAGTATTTCCACCTTAAAATCAGGATTCATCAATAAAACTTTTTCAATAAACAAAATATGCAAAATTAACTTTTCCTATTTTGAGTCTATTATACTCATCCACATTTCAGTTCTGCAAAAACATGTAAACTAAATTTTCTGAATTATGGGTGGTCAATGGGCTTCCCTGGTAGCTCAGAGGTTAAAGCGTCTGCCTGCAATGTGGGAGACCGGGGTTCGATCCCTGGGTTGGGAAGATTCCCCTGGAGAAGGAAATGGCAACCCACTCCAGTACTCTTGCCTGGAGAATCCCATGGACAGAGGAGCCTGGTGGGCTGCAGTCCACGGGGTCACAAAGAGTCGGACACAACTGAGCGACTTCACTTCACTTTATGTGTATGTATAATGAAAAGCCATTTATGATCAAATGTATACATTACTGTAAAAAAGCAAGACAGAATAACCATGGAATGGTTGAATACACTTTCACATAAACCATTAAAGACACTGAGCCAGAATGCATGAACAATTGTTTTCACAATCTTCACTTGATGACAATTTTACAATTACATTAAGAAGACACATTTTGTGACTTAAAACAGAGAACTGATCTTCTGTGTGCACATATGAGTGTTTCCTCACTCCTGACACATTTTACTGCTGCCATATAAATTCTAAGCTTTATATCAAGTTTTGAAAAAGGTAATCTCAGCATACAGACTGGAGTCACACCTAAACTTCACACCTTAAGGGAGACAGTTGTTTTTCTCTGCTATTTCAGCAAAAGGTCTTAATTTTTTTTTAATGTCAACACAGGCCGTTAACACAAAAGAATTCTGAATGAATCTGAATTGACTGTTTACATGAGAATCCATGCCTGCAGAAAGAACAGTTGTGCATCTGTAGACCTATTTCAAGTCATTTAGGCAGAGATACCACTTACTTATTTTGATGGGTCTATGAATACTGCACTGAAGCAGGAATGATTCTAAACGAACCAAAATAAGACAAGACACACACACACACTCACACACACTCACACACACACATACATCACTTTAAAAACAAAAACAAAAAAACTGAGCAAACCTGAGTTGGAGCCATGAACATTTCTGAAGTCTCCGAAGGACTGAGGCATCATGAATGGTTTTTGGACTGCTGGGTTACTTCACCGAAGTGTTCATGGTGCACATGACTTCACTGCCTTGCACTCTAGTTGCATGCTCAGGCCACATTAGATACAATCTCTGTTCTACACACAACACACGGGCATACACACACTCTCTCTCTATACTAGCCCGAGCTGTTTCCAATTTCAGAGGCCCGCTCAGCGTGTAGCCCATGTCCATCCCTGCTCTGCTCAGTCCTGACCCCAGGAGTGTAGGGACGCTTACATTAAGTAGGGATACTACTTAAATCTGCTCTGTTGCTTCATCCTTCCAGAATGTATAGCATGGTCCCTTCCCCACTCCACGAGTACAACGGAGACGACGGATTCCCGAGTGCGAGAGAGGAGACCACTACTTGTCCCCTTCCACAGCCCAGGCATCCCGGCTTCTCTCCTCCAAAAAACCCCAGAGCCATTGCTGCCTGGAGTCTGTGATCCCGGAGCGGGGGAGAAGAGCCAATGACAGGAATCAAATAGCCCGTTCAGGAGCGGGTGCCAGGGGCACGGAAGGGGCGAGCCGGGTGAAGTTACCAGCACCGGGGAGGTGTGCTTCGGCATGGCACCATTCGAGAGCAATGACAGGTCGGCGGGGGAAGGCTGGGGGCGGCGCGGGAGGCTGGGGAACAGCTTTTCCTGTCTTTCTCAGGGCCTGGCGGGGAATCCGGGGCTCCGGCGGCGGCGGGGCTCGCGGGTCGTCCCCCGCCTCCCACGCCCCCCGCGCCCCCCGGCGCGTGCCCTCCGCCGCCTCCTCAGTGCGGCCGCTCCCGCCCGGCGCGGAAGGAAGCGCCGGGCTCCCCCACGCTCTCCCGCTCTCTCGCGAGTGCTGTGCAGGCCCTTTTCGGGGGAGGGGAAGGAGGAGGGGGCGCAGAGGGAATTGCTGCAATAGAGCGCCGAGAGAACCCTGCCCGGGCGAGGCAGGCGGTGGAAAGCCACGGCCACATAAAAATGCCATATTAATTTTTTAAAAGCCATAAATCACCCCTCCCTCTGCAAACGAAAACCATAAACCCGATCCCATGCAAGCCCGCGAGCAGCCACCCACTTCCTATTTCTGTCACAGCAGCTACACCCTGCCAGCAACCAACCCCCGGGCGCCCCCTCCCGCCACCGCCACCCCCGCCGCCTCCCCTCCGCTCAGCCATTTGCCAACTGACGCCCCCGTAAATAAAAATGCCCCAAGTGGGAAGCGTGGGGGAAGGGCGCGCCAGAGAGGGGGGATTTGAGGGTTGCACAATATCCTAGAAGGTCCGTGGCTGGAGCGAGGAGAGAACCCCCGGCGGGGGAGGGGAGGCGAGCCTCCCGGGTGCCTGCGGCACACGGTGCACCCAGGCGATCGCAGCGCGCCGCTTACCTTTCACCACCCTGTCGGTCGTCGACAACTTGGGATCAATTGCCTTGGGCTCGGACATCTCCAGCCGCCGGGGGACAGCGACGCGCTGCTCGTCCGTCCTACTGCACACCCCGACCGGACCGGCGGGCCAGACACTCAACGCCGCCGCTGCCGCCGCGCTGCAAACCGCTTGGCTGGAGGTTCTGGGCTCTGAGCTGGCTTTAAAGTTACTGCCTTCTCCGCGCGTCCCTCCTCCTCCTCCTCCTCCTCCGCCGCCGCCGCCGCCTTCACTCCTCCTCCAGCGCCGCCAGCCCTACCGACTCTGCTCCGGGCTGCGCGTGTGTGGTGGTTATTTATTTATTTTCTAAGCACGCCTCTCGGTTCTTCTTTTATTCTTGGGGAAGGGGGATGGGGTGGGGAAGCGCACACACGAGCACCCACCCTGGCACGGAGATCGGGCACCGCGGAATGGAGCCCCAAGCGCGCACACTGCTGGGATTAAGACCGATCACATGGGGAGGGCCGGGGGCGAGGAAGCAGAGGCAGGGCCGCCGATGTCAGTGCCACTAGCCGCGCCTCGGCGTCCCCGGCGGCGGAGAGGCGGCCGCCGATGCTGCTGCTGCTGCCGCCGCTGCTTCCCCACACCGAGAGCCGCTGCTGATCAGCGGCCGCCGGAGACGTCCCGCCGCCTCGCTCGCCCGCGCCTGCCTCTGCCTCCCTGCGCCGCTCCTTCACTCATACAGGCACAGCCACGGAGCTCGGCAGACTCAGTCCCCGGCGCAACCTACCCTCCGCCGCCACCACCGCCTCGGCCGCCGCCGCCGCCGCCGCTGCCGCCACCGCTCCCGCCTCCGCCTCCTCCCCCTTCCTCCTCCCGGCCCCCTCCTCTAGCGCCGGAGCGGCCTCCTCCTCCCCGCGGAGCCCGCCCCCGGCTGCCCCCGACGTTGAAGCTATGGGTGCTCATTGGATAGCGTGAACGTCACTCACTGCCAGCGGCGTCCTCCCCCTATGGCCCCGCCTCACGCTCCTCCTCGTCGTCCCCGCCCCTCGCTCTGTTTTCTCTGGGCTGCCGGATCGGCGGGCCTGCTGCCTCCGCCGCCCAGTCCCCCGCTCAGGTGTCACTGTTGCTGGCAGCCCGGGATTAGGGAATGAGAATGGGTGGGGGTCGCGGCTGGGAGGAGAGAGGCTCTGCCATGCCACCCCCCGTCCCAGCCCCATTTGGCCTCCTTCCCTGGACCCCGCACACACACCCCGCGCCGCTTTGGCAACCGTGCCTTGCCGGCTTGGGTTAAGCCGCAGTGTGAGTAGCCAAGTGCGGAGGGTGTCTCCGGGTGTGTGCGTGCGTGGCCCGCGAGAGGGCAAGAAGGGAGGAGGCGAAGAGAGCAGGGAAGGGGGTTGGGGTGAGAGGCAGCCGAGGAAGGGCGGAGGAAGGAAGAGCGCGAGGAGCTCCGGGGCCGCCTCACAGCTGCTGTCGCTGCCGCAGCTGTCCGGAGAGAATCGCCGAAACGGCGACGAATCAACAACTTACCTTGGAGAGACGGGCTCCGCTGTGATGGGTGTACTGCCTGTTTTGCTACTGGGGCTTTTGTGGGGGCTGGGGAGGGGTGTCGTGATTATCGTTTCCCACCCCTGCATCCACACCTTTGGTGGAGGGGCCGCTTCGAGTGTCTCCGGCCGAGGACGTGGCAGAACGTGCGGGGCACCGGAGCGGGCTGCCCACTGAGGATGGAGACGGGAGGACACGCGACCCCGGCCAACTCTTGAGTTACCTAGGTTTGCCTTTGGCGGGGAAGGGAGGGAAGAGAAACATCGGAGAGGGTCGCCTTATTCACTGTTGACACTGCACACCCAGTGACTGGTCGGGACTGGTGACACGACATCCGCCTCCCCAGCTCCAGTCCATCATCCGATACCCACTTGGTGCTCCTAATACCTGCAGGGCATTGCAGCCCAAGGCGGGTCCCCATTCTGGTGTCCTCGGATTGGAAGGAGTGTGAAGGAGAGAATGGGAGGCTAAAGAGTGACTGTGACCCAAATGTTCCCTTCTGGACTGCTAATGAGGAGCAGGTTTCCTTCAGCAAGAAGGTCACCTCGCCACAGCCCATCTCCCCAACCAACCTCAGCCCCAAGGACCGAGAACCGGCAAAGGTCGGGGACAGGGATTAACGTTCAAACTCGAAAAGAAGTTTTAGAAAATTGGCTGCTGACATGAGTGTGGCTTCAGCAGTATGGTCTGCAAGGAATAGACAGTCACAGTTGGAGGTTAGGTGAGCCTCCTGGAGGACTTTTAGCCAAAGGATATGTCCCTGGCTCAGGGAGACTGCCACTAGGTCCAAATTCTTCTGCCCAATTCACAACTCTAAGATTGTTATGCGGTAATTAAGCAAACAATACATTCGATCAGTATGAATCCTGCTCTTTTTATACGCCAGACACTGTGATAGGTAATTCGTGTGGGGTGGGAAAAGGGCCCTTGCTTGCGGGTAATGAAGCCTAGAACTGCCATGAAAATATGAGTTGTGAGAGAACAGGGTATTGCCTCTAGAAGGAGTTGTTGAAAACAGCCTCTTGAGCACAGGTAGAGCTAGTTGCTAAGGCAGACTTGGGAAGTTGGCCCCTAGCCAGATGGCACAGAGCAAGGCAAGGATGCCAAGACCTGTAGGTGAAGACGAAGGCCTGCTTGAGGAAAGGTCAGGAAACCATGTCCAGGGATGCTCGCTTCTAACTCCGCAATGTTCTTTCCCGCATACTGCAAGCAGAGATACAATTCCCACCGATATTTGGACTCAGTTTTCAGATCCTGGAAAAAAAAAAAAATTAGTACCAAGCTCAGAGGCTTAAACTGTCAGCCCCATAGAATAGTTTTATGATCCAGATAGGAAATAAAGGCACACCTTTCAGGCACACCCTTCAGTCCGCTACAAGTCTAGAACACCTCCTAGCTGAAATATGTGTGGGAAAAAATGTTATGAATCATAATCACTTTACAACATATCTTATTATCATCAGGTGCCTTTAGTGCATGTGTCTGGTTCCATACTGTTGCAACACAGACACATCTTTCTAATGAAAATTGGACCCTACACCAAGGAAAACTAGACAGAAGCTTATTAACTAGAGACCAATTATGTCCACATAGCAGGCCTACTGATAGAGCCAAATCAAAGGTATTTTTTAGATGTCTTACTATCTCTTACAGTCATGCTTCTTTTTTTCCTGTTGGACTGCCCAGTCTGTCTTTGATTATATTACCATTTGCATCAGCTCACCTTAGACATGGAATTTACATTTTCAAGAAGTTACTGCAATGCCTGGATGCTGAATTCAACAATATCCTCTGTGAAGAAAAAGAAAAAAATTAAAAAAACTTGGCAAAAAAAACCTCACTATCTATCAAAAATTGTATTTCCCCTTTTTAGTATACTCTCTGCAAAGCGTCTAACTAGGTACGGATTCCATTTCCCACCTGCACCTGCTTGCATCTGAATAGGTCCATGTGACAAGTCTGGTCAATATGTGGGCTGAAGTGTTTCATCACTTTTTGACTAGGCAGTTAAGCAGCAGATATGCATTCTCCAGCCTATGGGCTCCCATCTATAGCTGAATTCAGAGACTTCTAGAGTCCATGTGTAACCTCACATGGAAAGAGCTGAGTGCCTAAACTACCCCATAGAACAATGCTGCCCACTTACTAGAAATATCACTTTAGCACACAAAAGTTACTATGTTAGTTCAAAAGTAAAGCCCAGAATTATTGTGTATCTGTTATATAACAAAATTACCAGGAGACTAAAAATATGTTTACTTTTTAATACATGAACATAAAACTTTGATTTTTATAAATGAATTATTGATTAGCCAGTTGTATTTTGAATACCTGTTCTGTGCTAGGTAAGTAAATAAATGTATAAAGGATTCAAGATTAATCCTTTCATTCAAATATCTCAAAGTCTTGTTATATGTGAGTTGCACATATATTCTCTATGCAAACATTTAGGCATACGGTGCTACTTCATCAAAAGTAATTATGAATATAAATATATATGGAAAAAAGAAAATATTGAGAATTTGGAGTCAGCTATGCATTCAAATGCTCCGTCACAGTTTAGCTCCATTGGTGCAAATTATAGTAAATGGATAATGTTAATTTGCTATTAAGTGTTCTACTACATCTAGAAACTTTTTGAAGGAAAAAAAAGTAAAGATATTTCATTTTATATCCTGTTTTGAGAATAACTGTCTTTGAAATTTTTTTACTTTCCTTTTGGTTCTTGATAAAGTACTATCATTTTGACATTAAGAGTTGAATAGTAGCTTCTGGTTTTGATTCATCTGAGGCACACACTTCATTCTGAGTAGCTGACGGCAGACAGCAGTATGTCTGTCCTATTTTCACCTGAGTTGATGGAACTAAATGCTGAAGAAACTGCAGAGTATATAGCCAATCCTGATGGAGTCATGAATCTGTATGAGAATTAGATTTATTATCTTAAAGCTAATTCCTCTGACACTCACTTTTAACATGTCCTACCCTATTCACTATAGAAGCTCTATGAAAAATATATTAAAAATGGATTTTATTTGAGATTTATAGTAAAAAAGCCTTCTTATTGTTTATCTTTTGGATTGCCCTTGAAATTTTATTGAACCATGTTTTTTCCAGAAGTTAGTTTTACTCATTTGGGAAAGTTGTTATAACTAATATATTCAGGAGTAAATATGTTTGTCTGTTTTGGGTTTTTTTCAGTCAGGGACCAAACTATAACTTATGAAATTGTATGCTAAGTTCATAAAGAGAGGATATGTTTTATGTAAAGTATGACAAGACTATGGGCCATCATTAATTTTCATTTAATAAATATTTTTATATTTGTTTTATTTATATTTGTATCATCATTTCATATCCCAATTCTGGTCACAGAGTAAGTGCTCAACAAATTTTGCTGAATGAACTTAAAAAGTATATTGGCATCCAGTATATGACAGGTTAAGTACCATAGTGCATACTCAGGAATATTTCAATATTCCTAATATAAGAAATATTTATTAATATATTGTTAATGTATGTATATGTATATTTACTTACTTATATACACATACTAGAGAGAAATCTTATAGCCCTTTCTCCTAGATAGTTTTAATTTAGCTTCATTATTAATTTAAAAATTATGAATAGATTAAGGGTGTCATGTCATACGTGTTTACATTTAAAATAGCTATATGCACGCTATTATACTGAACATCCAAGAACTATTCATGATGTAGAACTGTATGTATTCTAGCTCTTCTAAACTCAGAATTTCAGAATATTTGACCTGAAATGAGCTGGAGTTTACACTTGAAGTGCTTTGAGAACATCTTCAGGAACCACTGCAAACAGCTTAGTAATCAAACTAAAGATAACACGTTGTGGAAGACCTGGTAAATCAATTTAGGACAAACTTTGTCAAGCCCTCTAAAAGCACATTTGCATATACCAAATCAATATAGTAATTAGAAATGGGTTTTACTGTTGAAAGCCAGCAGAAATTTAACCTTACTCAAAGTAAGTTTTGCCCATTATTGATGGAAAATTCATGAATTTGCAAGTAAATATGTTATTAAAAATCTTTCAGTCAGACTAGCCATCTTTCTATTTACTTCTGATGAGTGATATTTTATTTTGCTAGTATTCATGGTTATTGGAAAGCCGATATGTATCAGGCATTTATTGAACACCTGCACATATCAGACACTGGGAATATGACGTGAAAATACCAAGGCTCACCATTCATATACTTTACATTCCAGTGAGGAGAGACACACAACAAAAAGGAGCAATTACACATACAGAATATGTTGGATGAGCTAAGTGGTAAAAATCCTGTATACTGGTAACAGCACTGAAAGGAGTGATTGGCAAAGTAGAGTTTCTCACTGTTGTAGACAGATCGTTTAGGGAAGACATCTCTGAGAAGATAATATTTCAACAGAGAGTCAGTGAAGCAAAGACAATATCTCTGCAGCTATCTGGAGAAAGAGAGCTCTGTGTTAAAGAAATGGCATGTGCAAAGGCCCTGATGTGAGAGCCTCTTGACCTTTGTAAAGAACTGTCAGAGAAGGCCAGTGTAGCTGAAGCACAATGAACCAGAGAGAGAGGTCCAAGACTAGGTCACAGAGGTGCTATAGAGTCAGATTATACAAGGCCTCATAGACCATAGAAAAGATTCTAAGCATTATTCTGGTGAAACAAGCAGTATTTTATTAGGAAAGTGATATGATATGATTCAAGCTTAGAGAAAACCATCAGTCTCTTGTAAGAACTGACTCTGGATGCAGTTATTGTCATAATCCAAGCTAGAAATAAGGTAGTTTGGATTAGTGAGAAGGAAGAAGTGAAAGGTATCCAATTCCAAATATATTTTAAAGGTAGAGCTAAAAGATTTGTTGATGGATTAGCTAGAGTGTGTGGGAAAATCAAAAGGACTCCTTGGAGTCAAGAACGCCAAAGTTTGGGGTAGGCTCTCAACAAAGGAAAAATGGAGCTACCATTTACTGAGAAAGGGATCATCAGAAATGGAGAGCATATATTATGAAGAAGATCTAAAACTAGTTCTAGATATGTTAACTTTGAGATGAACATTTGACATGGATGTGGAGATGGCATGTAGGTCATTGCATATATGACTCTGGACTTGAGAGGCAAGAGTCAGGCTGTTGATGTATAAAATTGGTAGTCATGACATCTTCAGTTCAGTTCAGTCGCTCAGTCATGTCCGACTCTTTGTGACCCCATGAATCGCAGCACGCCAGGCCTCCCTGTCCATCACCAACTCCTGGAGTTCACTCAGACTCACGAGCTATTTCAAATCCTGAAAGATGATGCTATGAAAGTGCTGCACTCAATATGCCAGCAAATTTGGAAAACTCAGCAGTGGCCACAGGACTGGAAAAGGTCAGTTTTCTTTCCAGTCCCAAAGAAAGGCAATGCCAAAGAATGCTCAAACTACCGCACATGACATCTTAGTAGTCCTTTATTTTAGTTGTCAGAAGTGGAGGGACCTGCAAATCTGACAGAAAGGAGTAGCTTCTCGGGAGAAATGTGGTGTCTCTGAGGTCAAGCAAATGAAGTGAATTGAGTTAACAATGCTGAAAATGTGAGTAAAATGACAACTGAGAATTGACTGTCAGTTTTGACAAAAGGGGAGTTCACTGGTGATCTTCACAATTCAGTTTTTATACCTATCCAAAATAGCATCTCATCAGTCTCTGCCTCTTTATGCAGACTTAGGCCCTTTTTCATGTTTATAATTAGTTGACAGTACATATGTATATCTGTAATGCATATGATGTGTTTGTCTATCTTCCTGCAACTATATGCTATGACCTTTGAGAGGAGGAAGAAATTTGTCTTGTTCCCATTTGAATCTCTGGTGCTTAGAAGCTGTTTGTAAAAGAATGGCTTACAATGCTAGCCCAGGTTAGTTTTTCTTATTTTTAAATAGTTGAAATAAGTATTTTAAGGAGGTTGGGGAGGGAGAATTTAGTGAGGTAGTCAAAAGGTAAAGATACTTAATTCAAAAAAAAAAAGGTACAGACATTTATTTATAAAATAAATAACCCCTGGGGATATAGTGTAAAATATAGTCACTAGAGTTGGTAACACTGTATCATAGATTCAAAAGTTGCTTAAACAGTAGTTCTTGAAAGTTTTAATCACAAAGGAAAAATTTGTATCTGTGTGAGGTATTAGACCTTAACTAATCTTAAGGTGGTAATCATTTTGCCATATATATACGTATCAAATCATGTTGTACACCTTAAACCTATACAATGTTATATGTCAATTATATCTCAATAAAATTAAGAGAAAGAAGCATTTCAATGCATTGTAGAAAAAAATAAAAATTCATGTTTAGACTTTTTTTTTTATTATAAAATCAACTCTCATAGGGTAAAAAAAATTGACTCATGCCTCCAGAATGAGAAACAGGATGAGAATTCAGGAGATCCTTTTTCATATGAGATGTGTCTCTCACATGTCCCCACTGTAATCATAATTACGCATGTAAATCCAGAGGAGGGCTCAGTATTACTCACAGTTTCTCTTTCTCCAAATACACAAAGGGTTCCATTGTTTGCAACATCTAAATTATTCCCTGGTGATAAGTTAGGCCAGACATTACCAATTTTCAGAGAGGAAGTGGGCAGAATTTGGGTGGTGGTTGTTTAGAAGCAGTCCCTCAAAAGAGTTTCCTTCTCTCTTTCAGGGTGTCCTTGACGTCCAGCCCACAAAAGTATAGACGTTCAGGGAAGTTGTTCCAGCTGTGCTTTCAGGTGCCCACCCTGCCTACTCCCATTTTGGATAAAATGCCCCAGCCACAGCACCTGCTAAGTGATCATCAATCCACAGTTCAACTGCTGTCATTGCAGAGGATTGAACTAGGATAAGCGACCGTCTAACTAGAGAACATCTAAGGACCAGTGGCCTTAACTTCCCAAACCTAATTAACAAAGTAAGCTAGGCTAAACAGGTACTTGGAAGAATATGACTTAAAAATTCAGAGGAAAGTTGGGTGTGGTTGTTTGAATGAAAGGGCTTGCAGGCCGGAACTGATTTGGCCACTAGCAAATGATTCATGTGTAAGGAAGGTAAACAGATAAAACTATTCAGACCGGAGGGACCATAGGTCAGAGTCGACAGGGGTGAAGGGAGGAGGCAAAGACAGAGACAGAGAGATTCTTAAATCTGTTTTTCTTTTGTCCTTTCAAAGGCCTGGTTGTTTACAACTTTTTCTGGATTTATGAGACCCCTCAATATCTTGACCACAAATCCTGTTTTCTAGAGCTAGTTTGAGATTTATATTTTTACAAACTCAGAAACTACTCACTGAATCATATAGACGACAGAAAGAGCAGCTAAGGTTTTTACTTCATGCCCTCCATGGGTTTTCAAAAGTTAACACCTTCTAACTGTGACCACTCCTTTTCTTCATTCAAAAAAATGACTATAATACACTCCCTCCTTGCCTGTCTTCATTGTTTCTATAGTACACTTAGTGCCCAAAATCACAAGAGCAAAACAGTTTATAAGAGAGAGAGACAGAGACTAACTGCTTGAGAGTCCTAGTAAGTCTGTAACTATTTAATTGAATATGCACTATGCCTGTTTCCACATCACATTCAGGCAGGTTATAAGCTATGCTGCAGTAAACGGAACCATCTCAGTCACTTAACACAATCTGAAGTCCTCTGCAGGCTTGGGCCACCCTCCAGGGCAGTCATTCCCTGTGTGCTGTCTCAGCATTCCAGCTGACTTCAATCAGGCAAGCAGAAGCACCCATATCAGCATTTCACAGTCACCCAGCAGGAGAGGAGAGCCCTGGAGAGCTGAGCACCAGTAAACACGTGCTTCTGTCCGGAAGTGACACTCACGAATGACTACCCCTCACAGTTCATTGACCCAAACTCCTCATGTGGCCACACATCATTTCAAGGTGGGCACAGGTATGTGATCCTGCCACATGTTCAAAATTAAAAGGAGACCAAATATTTGTGAAGGACAGTAACACGAATCAGGAGTTCTAAGTAATTTGTCTAACCCATGTGAGGTTTCCTTGCTACCGTGTGAGAGGCAGTAACTAGAACGTGCATCTTAGTTGTGTTTTACATGCCAGGATACTCCTGAATGACTGTGGCTGCATGCCTGATCTGCTTCTCCTTGGAACCTTCGCTAGTCTACCGCATACCGCATGGCCTCTCCTGGATCGGTTATACTCCGCTTGGCCTGATTTTGATCTCACTACACTTTCTCTAGAGCCTGCGGTTCTTCAGCAATCCTGCTCTCACTACCACTCTTGCAAACCTGTTAGATACCTTAGGTCAAGGCTTCGTTTCTCCCTCACTCTGAACACTGTAGTGCGAACACTATCAACGCTCTAGTGTTTTATAGATGGGTGCTGTTGGGCAATTGCTGACAGCTGTTAATATTATTCAGACTGGACTACCAACAAATGTCCTCTGAATGTGTCTTAGCTGCAACAAAAGGCATTAACTTCTTTTCCAATTTTTATTTAGAAATATGAATATATCTATATATAGATATACAGCATATATAGAGTTAATTTTTGTGAGTAACTGCCTTTTGTATGAAGTGAATCTGATCAGTTTAATAATATGTGAACTTATTACTGCATAAATGCCAAGCAGTTTTTGGGAGTGCCATGTTTGTGTGCTAATTTGACACAACAAAACTATTTTTTTTTCTTCCTTACTTTATTAGTCCTGCAGTATGATGAGTAGTCTTTTGTGTCAGTCTGACTAGGCCATGGGTTTCCTAGGTGACGCTAGTGGTAAAGAACCTGCCTACAAATGCTAGAAGATGAAAAAGACCCAGGGTTCAATCCCTGGTCAGAAAGATTCCCTGGAGAAGGGCATGGAAACCCACTCTACTATCCTTGCCTGGAGAATCCCATGGACTGAGTGGTCCACACAGTCACAAAGAGTCGGGTAAGACTGAAGCAACTTAGCATCCACACAACTAGGCTACAATACCCGGTTAACCAAACAGTAGGCCAGGTTGTGCTGTGAATGTATTTTATGGATATGGTAACATCTACAACTGATTGACTTTAAGTAAGGGAATTACCATTGATAACATGGATGGGCCTCATCCAATTATTAATAGTTGAAGGCCTTACGAGCAAAAGCTCAGGTTTCCTGGAGAAGAAAGAATTCTACTTCATGACTGCAGTGCTCAGCTTCTGCCTGTTTCAAACCAGCCAGTTTTCCCTACAGATTTCAAAGTTGTCAGCTCACAACTGTGTAAGCCAATCCTTTATAAACAAACCTCTTTATATATACACACATGTAAAGGTACATATAAACTCCGGGAGTTGGTGATAGGGAGGCCTGGCATGCTGCAGTCCATGGGGTCGCAAAGAGTCAGACACGTCTGAGTGACTGAGCTGAACTGATAAAGATACATATATATGTAGCTCCTAATGGTTCTATTCAAATCCTGACTAATACCTACAATACATACTTTTTTTTTCCTAATTCAAATCCAGAAGTTATTTTAAATAACAAGAAAGAATGTCTCTTTATCCATCTGTATCTCTCAGTCTCTCTGATGATGTCTCTTTCTCATACATGTGCATGCACACAAATACACAACATGTTTCATAGGAACACATTATATATTTATTAAAAAGTAAAAAAGCAAATAGATGGAGAAACAATGGAAACAGTGACAGACTTTATTTTCTTGGGTTCCAAAATCATTGCAGATGGTGATTGCAGCCATGAAATTAAAAGACACTTGTTCCTTGGAAGAAAAGCTATGACAAACCTAGATAGCATCTTAAAAAGCAGAAACATTACTTTGCTGACAAAAGGTCATCTAGTTAAAGCTATGGTTTTTCCAATAGACATGTATGGATGTGAGAGTTGGGCCATAAGAAAGCTGAGCACCAAGAATTGATGCTTCTGAACTGTGGTGTTGGAGAAGACTCCTGAGAGTCCCTTGGACTGAAAAGGTATCAAACAAGTAAATCCTAAAGGAAATCAGTCCTGAATACTCATTGGAAGGACTGATGCTCCAGTACTTTGGCCACCTGATGTGAAGAACTGACTCATTGGAAAAGACCCTGATGCTGGGGAAGATTGAAGGCAGGAGGAGAAGGGGACGACAGAGGATGAGATGGTTGGATGGCGTACTGGCTTGACGGACATGAGTTTGAGCAAGCTCCGGAGTTGGTGATGGACAGGAAGGCCTAGCGTGCTGTAGTCCATGGAGTCACAAAGAGTTAGACACCACTGAGTGACTAAACTGAACATTTTTTATTCAATTCTCTAGGGTAAAAATTCACTTTGTTTCTCTTACTCATGGCCTGGATGAAGAATTTTATTTTCCCAAATATACCAGCTCCCTAGGTAATTCTAATGGCCAGTAAGTACCTAAGATTGGGGTCCCCAGATGTTGACCTGTAGATGAAGATTCAAATAAAAGTGAGTTGTTAAAACCATAGAGAAGTATGGCATGTGACAGGAAAGGGAAGGAAGCGAGTCAACAGTCTGAGGTTAAGCAAACACCCACAGGGTAACCTCGGCTCAGTCGTACAGGTGACTTCTGCACTTATAAGTCACACCTCTAAACTGGCCCCATCAGGGACCAGAGAGCTGCATATTTTACTTAGTAGTCAGTGGTGGAGATATAAATTCATATGCCCTTTCTGCTCTCTCTACACTGAGGCAAAGGTTAAGGAAGTCTGAGGTTATCACTCTGACTTGCAGAGATGCAGGTAAAAACAGAGACAGCTGTTTTGTATAAAAATGGAAAAGGTTAGGAAAGAATATGAGTGAACACTGAGAACGTCTGCTACTCAGGATTGAACACCACTAGGACAGAGGAGCAGAGCAAGGAAAACAGCCACATATTTCATTGAGGATGAGCAGTTTTTAAAAATTACCTTTTTTCTCATATCACTTCAAATTAGTCTTCTCTCCCACCTCCAACGGACTTAACATCTTAGGAGTAAGTATGATATGATTTCATGGGCAGATGGTCTTATTCCTGTTCCATTTGCAATCCTCAAATAATGTCCCTTCTATTGTATAACATTCTTAAGTCTCAGAATATAGCATTTTGTCCCTTTATGGGCAGACTAATATGAAAATATTCCTAAGACAGGAATTACATTGGCTTAACTCAAAGCTGAGAATTGTCCTAAATGCTTGTGGCTAGATCTTCTGTCCAACCTTGGAAAGCATTGGGTGTATGCTGAATGTTTTATCTATTCAGAAGCCTTATTTCAAACCTGATTCAACCCTGTGATTTTACATGAATCAAAGGGGCATAGTTCCATCAAGAATGATCAAGACTGAGTATATGATGCCATCTTCCCCTGTAAGTTTCCTTTCTTTGGAGAAGCAGATTCAGTCTTTCTCTGGAAGACAGGTCAAAATTATACTAAAACATTTTCAGTGGCCGTGTTACTCCTATAGATCAGAAAAGCAGAGAAAGAGAGAGAACTGTGAATCAAACATACAGAGAGGAACAGAGATGAAAGAGAGAAGAAAGAGTGCTAGTGTTCCATTTCCTGATTCCACTGCGTTCTGGAAGTCCTTCATGATGGGTCTTAGGCTCCGTGAGACCCCAATGTGTTCTATAATTCATAACCATTCGTAGGAAGTTGGGTTGAAGTTCAGTTACATGCAACCAAAGAATAATAAATAACAAAGGGAAACAAAGAGTAACATTAGCTATGGACTCCCCTGAGAAGAATCTAGCAGATGTTCCTTGTTTCTAGCCATCTGGCTAAGTGTGGGGTGATCAAGAGGCAGGGGTGGCGACATGCATAGTCCTGGAGATATAAGGAGGATTTCCAGAGGTTACCCAGGTAGGAATATTTTCAGAGGTCAATTTTCATACTTAAGTCTTTCTTAAAACTGATCTCTTAGAGCATTTCCTGGAACGAGCCAGTTCTTTCCCATATCTCTCTTCACAGACCCTCTGTCTTCCCCTCACTCATCTGAAATCAGTACAGTGTGTTATTCCAAGGCACTTCTGGGATACCAAACAAAGAAACAATTTGAGAAGTGACATGGGGAAAATCACAAGATGGTAAAGCTAGAAAGGCATTAGGAAAAATATTACAGAGAAAAGTACCCTTTCTTATCTAGGGGAAAGACTGATAAGTAGGCTCCTGTAACGTACTCTACCTCCCTAAGCCATTAATTACTTCTGTATCTTAGAATTCAGGAGTTAAATGATAATGGGAATGCATATTTATATGTTTATTGTGATTGGAAAAAATCAAGTTTTTTCCCTCAATTGAAAAGTCTAATTTAGATGATTGGTTTCACAATTAAGAACTGGCTTTGCCAATTAATTCTTTGGCAGCTATTTTTCTTCTAAATTAAATATGTTTAATTTGTTGCTCTAATGTCTTGATGAAAAATAGTTAACACACAAATGTAATACAAAATTTGTTGGAACTTATGTTTAAGTATTAAGCCTTAAATATAAAACTTTAGCTAACAGCTAAAAATATAATTAAAAAATATTTTTGGAGGTACTTGAACAAAAGCACCGAATGCCTCCAGATTATCAAAATATATTCACCTGGACTAAACCAGTATGACCAAGAGAGACTGATCAAATCCATCTTTTCTTTTCATATTCTTGAATGCCTCCTGACCTTAAGATTGTAGCAGTTTGAATAATTACCCGAAAGACTAAAGAATTAAAGCATAAACTAATTTTTTGTTTTGATATGTGTGAGAGAAGAGAGAATACAAGCATGCTAGGTCTGAAAGATGATAGTTTTTAATACTCCAGGAAAGGTATAAAAAGTATTTGACTTGTTTTATAATCTGCATAATATTCATATCAAACTTTTATAGTGCTCTACAGTTAAAGGCAGAGGAACCAGAGATCAAATTGCCAACATCCGCTGGATCATGGAAAAAGCAAAAGAGTTCCAGAAAAACATCTACTTCTGCTTTATTGACTATGCCAAAGCCTTTGACTGTGTGGATCACAATAAACTTTGGAAAATTCTGAAAGACATGGAAATACCAGACCACCCGATCTGCCTCTTGAGAAATCTGTATGCAGGTCAGGAAGCAACAGTTAGAACTGGACATGGAACAGACTGGTTCCAAATAGGAAAAGGAGTATGTTAAGGCTGTATATTGTCACCCTGCTTATTTAACTTCTATGCAGACTACATCATGAGAAACGCTGGACTGGAAGAAACACAAGCTGGAATCAAGATTGCCGGGAGAAATATCAATCACCTCAGATATGCAGATGACACCACCCTTATGGCAAAAGTGAAGGGGAACTAAAGAGCCTCTTGATGAAAGTGAAAGAGGAGAGTGAAAAATTTGGCTTAAAGCTCAACATTCAGAAAATGAAGATCATGGCATCTGATCCCATCACTTCATGGCAAATAGCTGGGGAAACAGTGGAAACAGTGTCAGACTTTATTTTTCTGGGCATGGCACCCCACTCCAGTACTCTTGCCTGGAAAATCCCATGGACGGAGGAGCCTGCTAGGCTGCAGTCCATGGTGTTGCTAAGAGTTGGACACGACTGAGCGACTTCACTTTCACTTTTCACTTTCATGCATTAGAGAAGGAAATGGCAACCCACTCCAGTGTTCTTACCTGGAGAATTCCAGGGATGGTGGAGCCTGATGGGCTGCCGTCTGTGGGGTCGCACAGAGTTGGACATGACTGAAGTGACTTAGCAGTAGCAGTAGCAAAATCACTGCAGATGGTGACTGTAGCCATGAAATTAAAAGACAATTCTTGGAAAGAAAGTTATGACCAACCTAGATAGCATATTCAAAAGCAGAGACATTACTTTGTCAACAAAGGTCCATCTAGTCAAGGCTATGGTTTTTCCAGTAGTCATGTATGGATGTGAGAGTTGGACTGTGAAGAAGGCTAAGCACTGAAGAATTGATGCTTTTGAACTGTGGTGTTGGAGAAGACTCTTAGGAGTCCCTTGAACTGCAAGGAGATCCAACCAGTCCATTCTGAAGGAGATGAGCCCTGGGATTTCTTTGGAGGGAATGATGCTGAAGCTGAAACTCCAGTACTTTGGCCACCTCATGCGAAGAGTTGACTCACTGGAAAAGACTGTGATGCTGGGAGGGATTGGGGACAGGAGGAGAAGGGGACAACAGAGGATGAGCTGGCTGGATGGCATCACCGACTTGATGGATATGGATTTGGGTGAACTCTGGGAGCTGGTGATGGACAGGGAGGCCTGGTGTGCTGCAATTCATGGGGTCACAAAGTGTCGGACACGACTGAGCGACTGAACTGAACTGGACAGTTAAAATCATTCCCATATATTTATTTCATCTTGTTCTTATATTATTTTAGTATATATTTTTGTCTGAGGTCATCTAAAAGTTGAAAAAACTGCCCACAGGAGAAAGGGGCATGAAGGAACCAGGAGAGGATCGGAAATAAAAACTAAGCAAAAAGAAGGTTTCAACGGAGCTTCAGGTCATGAGCTTCAGTCTATTCACACTGAAAAATTGAGCACAATCGGTACCCCATTGTTGCCAGAAGTTGACCTTTTGTATCCATCAGGCGTTGGTCAAGATCTCTGGGGACACGTGGAAGTTCCTGTTTGACCATTACTCTGGGGGCAGTTCTCTGGAGAAGGGGGTTATTGTGAATCAACACTGATAGCAGAAGGGGAACGGGTGCTCTGGACTGGATGATCAAAAGGATCTGGGGGAGCACCAACAACATCTCCAGTTTTCTATTTTAGAAATAAGGAAACCCAGGCTCAGAATGGTTAAGTATCTTGCTCCAGAGTTCCACAGGTAGCAAGTGATGGAGTTAGGGCATAAGTTTAGGCTTTCAGCAGTCCAGCCAGATAGTGAAGGTCAGCTCTTTCCCATGTCACGTGGTTTCATGTCCACAGTATACAGTCTATACAGATGACCAATCTGATATGAAGTCAGACTCTCACATTTACTAGCTATGTCTTTGGATATATAGCTTCAGATATATAACCTTAGGAAGGCTACTTAACATTTATGAGTTTCAACTTCTTAATCTGAAAATGTGAATAGTACAAATTACCATGGTATTCAGATGATTTTTTGAAATATTTATTAATCATCTGTCATTGTGCCTTACATAGTGAATATGCTCTAGTGAGCATCTAGTGAATATGCTCTAGTGAATATTCATTTTCTTTCCTTTTCTCTTTTACCGATGAATATACACACTGATATACAAAATGTATTGGATAACACATAAACAGTATATTGAGTAGTACATAAATAAATACTAATACACATCACTAAAAGGAAAGATTGACAAACTGATTAGATTTTCTATCAATAGAATTCCATTTAATTAATAATTAAACTCTTTAAACTTTTGTAATATTCTATAAAGTAGATATTAAAATTCTCCTCTTTATAAAAGAGGGCAACTGAGAAGTAGACAGTATATAAATAAAAGATATACAACCTGAAAATAAAGTTTCCCATCTTCAGATGAGGGCCTCTTTCCTCATCACCTCACCTAGAGGCACAATGATGACTGAGAGAAAAAATAGGTCCACTCTTAAGAAGAATTCACTTTTGTGTTAGTTCAGGCTTCTGCAACAGAAAACTATAGACTGGTTGGCTTAAACCACAATTTATTTCTCACAGTTTCGGAGGTTGGAAGTCCAAGTTTAAGGTGCTAGCAGATCCAGTGTCTGGAGAGGGCCTGCTTTCTGATTTGCAAATGGTTGTCTTATTGTATCCTCATGTGATAGAGAGCAAAGAGAGGGAGAAAGCTCTACTGAATCATCTTGTAAAGGCACTAATCTCATTTATGAGGGCTCCACCATCCTGATCTAATTACCTCCAAAGACCCCCTGCCTTCTAATGTCATCATGCTGGGGCTTAGAATTTCAATGAAAAGGTTTTGGAGAGCACAAACATTCCATTCATAACAGCTCTTTATAAAAATGATATCTGAATTTATTGTTGAGCTTCTGTTGCTCAGCGAATTTGACAGGAAAATCTCTAGCTTTTTGTTTTTCTCTTTAGAGAGTCACTCTTCTCTAAACTTGAACTTCACATATTCCTCTTTGATACTATTGGCTTATAAAAAGAAAGAATCAGTAACTATTAGGACTGAATAAGAGTCATAAAAATTTTCTTGTCTAAACTCCCAAATTACAAACAGGGAAAGTGAGATGTGTGGAAATCAAATTTACCAAGTTACAAAGTAGCTGGTCAACAAGCTAGCCTGGACCTTGTGCCCTGCTGATTCTATTCGTTCAGATTGCCTCTTTATACAAACAGGGAGATATATATATATATGTTCATGTGTATCTACATATTTACATGCATATATATTTATATTTATACCTTTGTCATCTATGATGGCCCTTTTTAGCCTGTATCATCTTAAATGATGCAGAACTAGCAATTAGCAAATCTTAGTTTATGTCCAACATTATGCTGGGAATTCTACACACTTGATCTCATCCAGCCATCCAGACAGACCTATGAGAGACATACAGTTGTATTTTCTTTTTAGAGATGAAGAAATTGAGGCACAAAGCAGTTGAGCAGTTCACCCAAGTGGTACTTTATTGTTTCATTTTTAATTTTTGTTGGAGTGTAGTGGACCTACAGTGTTATGTTAGTTTCAGGTGTACAGCACAGCGATTCAGTATTTTTGCAGATTATGTTTCCTTATTGGTTATTAAAAGATAATGGCTATAAGCTCCTGTGCTGTACTGCCTATCCTGGTTGCTTGTCTTTACCCATGTAGTTATTTTGAATCACAGTTTTGACTCTAGAGCCTTCCACTCTAATGCTAAGGAGATTTGTTCTAACTTTTACCATCCATGAAACTTCTGATAGAAGATAAGCTTTTCTATTTCTTAGCAGAAGAGTCTTTAAAACCAAGAAATTTCTGGTTCAGCTTTCTCCTCTCATTGAAAACCATCAAGACATAATATAATTTGAGACAGTTCTCGTATCAGCAAGGAATTAAAAGAAACAAATATTATCTGTAAAACCAAAAATCAATAAAATTTAGTCACTTAGTAACAAGAAAAGAAAATTTTATTATAGTACAGGTCTTACTATTTTTTAATTAATTTATTTTTTTAATTACAATACTGTATTTGTTTTGCCATACATTGACATGAATCAACCATAGGTGAACACAACCTCCCAATGCCGAGCCCCCTCCCACCTCCTCTACCTGAATCATCCTATGCATCAGCCCCATGCATCCTGCATCCTACATTGAACATAGGTCTTACTATTTTTAATCAAAGAAATTTTACTTACCTTATTTCTCTAGCATAGTTCTTTTTCTAACATATAATATAGGCACTTTTAAAATTTAAAATAAAGGGAATAATTTTACTGATTAAATAATTCATAAGAAATAGAATAAGGAAAAAATAGTTTCAATGAAAATTATTGACATACATGCTTAATGCTGTTGAAATATTATAATTGTGATGAGTACAAAATATTTAATTAAAAAAATCTTCTCAAGTATTGCATATTTTTTTCACAGAGTTTTGCCTTGATTAGGAATTATGCAGTATTAACATCTACATTTCCTGAAGAGAGAGGCAAAAGCTTATGTCTATTTGCCAAAAGCAATAAGCCATTCTCATTGCATATTTAGATGTAAAAATGAAATTAGCATGTGACTTTGTCTTTAATTCACCTTTTTCTCTGGGAAAATATTACAGTTTTTCTTCAGCTAAGGCCTACCTAAGCAGAACATATACAATTAACTGTATTATTTGAATTTGTTTGCTCTGAAGCAACTCTTCTAAAAACAAGCTGTATACCTCAATTTTATTTACCAGCTGTATTAAGGGGGATGGGAACTGTCCAGTCTGTTTTAAACATCTTTTCATGTAATAGGGAGATCAATAGTGGTGCATCTATCCTTTGGAAAACTGAATAAACATGGCCTGTTTTCTACTTGCCTACTTGTTCAAAGCTCTCTTGAAAATTTGTGTTTATTTGCTGTGTTTTCTCTAAAGTTCTCTGCTTCTAAGCTCCTGCACAGGCTTCCCTGGTGGCAGATGGTAAAGAATCTGCCTGAAATGTGTGAGACCCAGGTTTGATCCCCGGGTCAGGAAGATCCCCTGGAGAACTGGCAACCACTCCAGTATTATAGGCTGGAGAATCCCATGGACAGAGGAGCCTGGCAAGCTACCATCTGCGGGGCTGCAAAGGGTCAGACACAACTGAGTGACTAGCACACACACACACACAAGCCGCCATACATGTGTGCTGTTCTAGTTTTCTGCTGTGTCAGACCTGGATGCGAACATTCGGTCTTTCATTCTTCCCTCAAAATCTCAGTCTCAGTTAGCATTTTGTGATGTCACGAACACGCTGAATGCTTGCAGGCTGTGACGGAGGACGGTCTCACACAGTCTGTGGCGTTCTCCCATCCTGCTGCTTCTTTTAGTTTCTTCCCTTCTATTAGCTTCCAAAGCCTGCATGCCCCTGCTGGTTTCTCCTGTGGCATAGACTCCTCTCCCCAGTGGAGCGGCCCTACCAGATTGCTCTTCCTTCCAGGCCACTGCCTACAAGTCTGGTGAGCAACTATTCTCAATTTTTGGTAGGGAGTTTGGAGTTGACATGTACATACGGCTAAATTTAAAACCAATAACAAACAAGGACCTACTGTATAGCACATGAGACTCTGTTCAATGTTATCTGGCATGATATGGGGAGTTTGGAAGAGAATGAATACACGTATATGGATGGCTGAGTCCCTATGCTGTCCCCCTGAAACTATCACAACATTGTTAATCAGCTATACTACATTACAAAATAAAAAGTTAAAAGAATTCTCAATTTTTTTTAACAAAAAGTGTAAATTCTCTAAATACTGTTCAGTAAAGGCCCCATCCCATTTTAAATCAATCCCTAAAGAAGACACTACCTGTAGAGAGAAAAATATATCAAACATATCCACATTTATTTAATAAAGTAAAAGTCACAGATTTAAATTATCAAATTTTAAAAAATCAGAGCTCAGCCTTAACCACACCTTAAAAATATCTAACCACTACAGTTAATTTTATGTAAAAGAGAGAAAAAAACTTTAAATAAACAGGGAAATTAGGTTTGGAAGATACTCTGGCTTGTGAAGTGAGTAGGTAAGAATAACTGACAATTTTCAAAGGCAGGTGGGATGAAATATACTTGGCAAGATCAAGTTTCTGTTTTCAACGATTAAGAAATAAATTTGGAGAGAAAATAAGCATTGGAAGAATAAAATAAGCATCCATGCAGCCAGCACCAAGCACAAGAAATAAATCATTACAAATACAATTGAAGTCTCTCATGAAATCTCCTTTATTGCATTCCTCTGAATTCCATCTCACTCTTTGGAATGTTTTATATTTCTACTGCATATGTATGAATTCCATAAATATATGTACTAGTATTATTTTGCATATTTAAAAACATACAGAAATCTATTACATTCTGTATATTGTTTAGCAGCTTGCTTTTTCAACACTGTTCTTAAGATTCACTCATGTTCGTATACTTAGTTTTAATTCTTTCAATTTGACTACTCGATAGTCTTTTGGGCATGTGAACAAATAGATGTTTATCTATTAGAATCCCACTAAGGGACGTTTACTTTTCCTTTTTTTCTGTTAAAACCAATACTGCTGTGAACATTTTGGTAAGCTTCTGTCTGTGTACTTGTGTGATTAGTATGTGTCTAGTAGTAAAATCACTGGGTTACAATGGATGCAGATCTTTAATTTTATTTCATATTCCAAACAGCTTCTTAATGCAGTTGAACCAATTTACACTCTGCCAGGATTATATGATCTTCATTAACACTTTCAATTTTACCCAGTGACATGCTTGTGATACTGTATCTCATCGTGTTTTCAAGTGGCATTTTTCTGAATAAATGTGAAGTTTAGTTATTTCAGTATGTGTACTGGCTATTTGATCTCTCTGTGGGTACCTTTTTTTTTTTCGTATCTTTGCCAATTTTGTACCATGTCAGCTTGCCTATGTTAGATCTATGTTTCCCAGAATTCCTTTCTCTGGACGGTTCCAGTTTAGAGTTGGCCAAATCAAAATCTGTATGATATTTGGGAGGTAGAAGTGAAGGATCTGACATCTTTCAGAGCTGCCCATGTTTCCCCCCTTGTCCTCTCTTTTCTCCGCTACATTTAGATCCTCTTCATGATGACCAGCTGTGATCCTAAGCTCCACACCAGGTCCAGAAGGACTGGCCCTTTCAGAGGCCTCTCCAGTAACATCCCTTTCTGTTCTCTCTTCAGCCAGTGGGAGCAGCTGGCTTCAGGAGTGCAAGTCAGTGACTTGTCTCTGATTCTGCAGTTTCTTTCTTTGAAACTTTGTTTCCCAGTTTCTCCTACAGCTGTATGCTGCTGCTGCTGCTAAGTCACTTCAGTCGTGTCCAGCTCTGTGTGACCCTATAGATGGCAGCCCACCAGGCTCCACCATCCCTGGGATTCTCCAGGCAAGAACACTGGAGTGGGTTGCCATTTCCTTCTCCAATGCATGAAAGTGAAAAGTGAAAGTGAAGTCACTGAGTCGTGTCCCGTATAGGTTCTTATTAATATAATAAGTTTCTCAAGCAAAACAAAACTTTAAAAACTGGGAGCAATCAGAAAGTCATGAAATTCTAACAGGCTAACAGATCTGAGAGAGAAGATAGAAACTGAAATTAGACCAACATCTGGCATGACTTGTTTTTCCAAGTATTAAACATCTATCTAGATTCCAGGAAGATGAATATAACAGAAGCAGGTAAGCTGAATGAAAGGTGACCAAAAGGTCAAGAAACTAAGCAAAGCTTTAGGGAGTCTCACAGTGACCAGGTGGAGAGAGAGGAAAAAGAAAATAATTAGAGTGTGAAGGTCTCCAAGGAGAAGAATCTTTGATAGAAACTTTGGCTTTTAACTGGATGACTGAATGGTTGCACTTTATGAGTGATAGCTAATAATAGTAGAACATAATTTACAAACCTGAGGGCCAGCTTCAATTTGAAACCTAGACTGTATAAAGGTAACCTGTCCCTCATTTCTTAACTGATAGAAGCAAATTAAATTCTTTATAAAGATATTATCATTCTGCTTGCTATTTCTAGAAATTTTCATACAAAATTTCCTGCATTCAATAAAAGCATGATATATTCAACCTAAATACTGTATAAAAATAAAATTTATACCATGAACTGAAACAACAGATTTAAAAAACCAACAACAATCGAAACAAACACATGGGAAATACAGGCGTTTTAAAATAACTGTGATTGAAATATTTAGGAAAATATAAGGCAAGATGAATTTTAATAGAAAGTTAAAATTCATAAAAAGAAACCAAGAAAAATTTAAAGTATACAATAATCAAATTTGAGGACTCAATGCATATTGCATACTCAGTCATGTCTGACTCTTTGTGACCCTATGGGCTGTAGACCACCAGGCTTCTCTGTACATGAGATTTTTCAGGCAAGAATACTGGAGTAGGTTGCCATTTTCTCCTCCAGGGGATCTTCCTGACCCAGGGATGGAAGCTGTGTCTCCTGCGGCTCCTGCATTGCAGGCGGATTCTTTACATACTGAGGCATCAGGGAAGCCTCAGTAGATGAGTTTAAAACTGATTAGCACAGATGAAAGGAGGATTAATAAACTGAAGCATGAGGGAAAAGATGGAAAAACACAGAAAAGAGACATATGGAAACATAGTGAAAAATTATAACATATAACATATGCAATTGATGCTCCCTAAGGAGAAGAGAGAAAATTGAGAAAGAATCAATATTTAAATAGACAAATTTTTGCAAAATTGGTGAAACATCTATAGCCACATATTTAAGAATCACAGCAGATGCAGAGCATGATAAATATAAAGAATATCACATATGGAAACATTATAGTAAAACTTCCTGAAAATTAAAGGGAAGAAAATTGTCAAAATCAGCTAATGCCAAAAATATTTTAAAATATAATTTAACAAGTTGAGTCTAAAATTTACACAGAAATGCAAAGGACTAAAAATATCTAAGACATTCTTGAAGGGGAAAAAATCCCTTGAGGATTTTGAATGTAGAAAAACATTTTGAAAACAAGATACAAAAAATGTTGATAAGTAGCATTGCATCAAAATGCTGTTCATAAATAGATGCCTTTAAGAGAGTGACACAAAAAGTGAAGTAGATATTTGCTAACATATATGACTGGTAAGAAAAATAAAGACAAATGAACAAATGAAAAATGGATGAAACATTAACTGGCACTTAAAAAATTGAGAATAATTGAGTGGCCATTGCACTTATGAAAATATTCATTGCATTAATTATCAGGGAAATTCAAATTGTAATTATGAGATTTTTCTATACTCACCAAAATATTCAGATTTATAAAGTATCATAAAACCTTGTCATTGCGAGTTGTGAATTAACTGGATTTATTATACATAGTTGGAAAAGGATTTGTATAAGGAATTTGGAAAATAATTTAGCATTATCTCTTCACTTTGAACATACATATTCCTGAAGCCCAGCAGTTTCACATGTAGGTTCTTACTCAACAGAATGCACTGAAGACTTTTCCAAAGATATCTTGACTATTTTATTTTGAATTAGTCAATAAAGCAATCAAAATGTCTATTAAACACAAAATGGACAAGAATTTTTTAAAAATTTATTTTATTGAAGTAGAATCAAGTTTAATGTTGCTAATTTCTGCTGCACAGCAAAGTGATTCAGTTTTACATACAAGTATTTTTATATTGTTTTCCAGTATGCTTTACCATAGCTTATTGAATACAATTGCCCAGTGCTATACAGGAGGAGCTTGTTATTTATCTGTTCTCTGTATAATAGTTTGCATCTGCTAATCCCAAACTCCCCATCTATTCCTCCCTCATCCCCCTCCCCTTGGCAACTACAAGTCTGTTTTTTGTTTGTCATAAATTCATCTGTGTCATATTTTAGATTCCACATAAAAATGATATCATACTGTATTTATATTTTGCTGTCTGGCTTACTTTACTAGAAGCGATGATCTGTAGGTCCATCTGTATTGCCACAAATGGCATTATGTATGTGTGTGCTGTGCTTGGCAGCTCAGTCGTGTCCTCTTTGCAACCTCACGGACTGCAGCCCATCAGGCTCCTCTGTTCATGGGATTCTCCAGGCCAGAATACTGGAGTGGGTTGCCATGCCCTCCTCCAGGGATCTTCCCAACCCAGGGATCCAACCCAGGTCTCCCACATTGCAGGCGGAGCCAAAGCTCAGACTTAGACTATACTGTCTGAGCCAAAGAGTATTGCTCTCTCTCTCACACATCTTCTTTATCCAGAATGGGTAAGATTTGATATACACCCATGAACATGAGTGAACCCTGCCTAAGTTAAAAAGAAACTATGAGCTTCTTCTCAGGATGGCTGCACCATGCAGAGCACGTGGGGGAGGAGAGGAAACAGCAAGCCCTCACAGTCCCCCTCGGCTAGGCAACATAATGTGGCAGCACCATTCAAATACACCTGAAACTAACAGCAGCTGAACAAGGCTCCTGTAACGCGGCTGGGGGTGGGGCTCCTAAGGAGCAGAAGCTGGGGCCTGCACGCCCCAAATTCCTAAGGTCTCGCAGTTTCTGCGACCCAGTATGGCCAGACACAAGCGCTGCCACTTCTGTTCCATGGCTCAGAGGGCAGCGCTGAGGAAGCTTCATTTCGATGTTGTAGCTCAGGACAATGTGAAATGCGATATTAAATTTTAAAAGTGTAGATTTGTGGGCAGTCTGTCTGCCAGCACCTGAAATCTAGCCTTAAGAGGGAGCTGACACTGCTGGAAGGTGACCAGGGCTTTGCTAAAGAATGGGGTGGGGTGGCGAAGTTCTGCTTCTCTCTAAGGGTGTAGAAAGTGGGAAAGAATGGTGCTTTTGCCCTAGCAAAATGATAATACCCTAACGGAACCATCCCCAGTGGTTCAGTGGAACATTGGTGGGTCTCAGTCCATAGGGTCGCAAAGAGTCGGACACGACTGAAGTGACAGCAAGCATATACAATGAAATCATATCTCACACGCTAGTAAGGTAATGCTTAAAATTCTCCAAGCCAGGCTTCAGCACTACGTGAACCGTGAACTTCCAGATGTTCTAGCCGGTTCTAGAAAAGGCAGAGGAACCAGAGATCAAACTGCCAACATCCGCTGGTTCAGGGACAAAGCAAAAGAGTTCCAGAAAAACATATAGTTCTGCTTTATTGACTATGCCAAAGCCTTTGACTGTGTAAATCACAATAAACTGTGGAAAATTCTTCAAGAGATGGGAATACCAGACCACCTGACCTGCCTCTTGAGAAATCTGTATGCAGGTCAGTCAGGAAGCAAGAGTTAGAACTGGACATGGGACAACAGACTGGTTCCAAATAGGAAAAGGAGTACGTCAAGGCTGTATATTGTCACCCTGCTTATTTAACTTCTATTGGGCTTCCCTGGTGGCTCAGAGGTTAAAGCATCTGCCTCCGATGCGGCAGACCCGGGTTTGATCCCTGGGTCGGGAAGATCCCCTGGAGAAGGAAATGGTAACCCACTCCAGTATTCTTGCCTAGAGAATCCCGTGGACAGAGATGCCTGGTAGGCTACAGTCCACGCGCAAAGAGTCAGACACGACTGAGCGACTTCACTTTCACTTTCACTTTAATGCAGAGTACATCATGAGAAACACTGAGCTGGATGAAGCACAAGCTGGAATCAAGATTGCCGGGAGAAATATCAATAACCTCAGATATGCAGATTACACCATGCTTATGGCAGAAAGTGAAGAAGAACTAAAGAGCCTCTTGATGAAAGTGAAAGTGAAGAGTGAAAAAGTTGGCTTAAAGCTCAACATTTAGAAAATGAAGATCATGGCATCCGGTCCCATCAATTCATGGCAAATAGATGAGGAAACAATGGAAACAGTGACTGACTTTATTTTTCTGGGCTCGAAAATCACTGCAGATGGTGACTGTAGCCATGAAATTAAGAGACGCTTACTCCTTGGGAGGAAAGCTATGACCAACCTAGAGAGCATATTCAAAAGCAAGACATTACTTTGCCGACTAAGGTCCGTCTAGTCAAAGCTATGGTTTTTCCTGTGGTCATGTATGGATGTGAGATTTGGACTATGAAGAAAGCTGAGCACTGAATAATTGATGCTTTTAAACTATGGTGTTGGAGAAGACTCTTGAGAGTCCCTTGGACTGCAAGGGGATCCAACCAGTCCATTCTAAGGGAGATCAGTCCTGGGTGTTCATTGGATGGACTGATTTTGAAGTTGAAACTCCAATACTTTGGGCACCTGATGCGAAGAGCTGACTCATTTGAAAAGACCCTGATTCTGGGAAAGATTGACCCCAGGAGAAGGGGATGACAGAGGATGAGATGGTTGGATGGCATCACTGACTCGATGGACATGGGTTTGTGTGGACTCTGGGAGCTGGTCATGGACAGGGAGCCTGCTGCAGCTCATGCGGTTGCAAAGAGTCGGACATGACTGAGTGACTGAACTGAACTGAACGGAACTGATGGTAGGAGCTGAGGTTTTTAGGACAGCCAAGTGGCCTGAGATCTGAGGAAAAACAGATCCTTCAAGGAGAGACAGTAGATCAATGAGACGACTGCTTTTCTGATTTAGTTCTAGATGCTCCAGTATTCTTGCCTGGGAAATCCCACAGACAGAAGAGCCTGGTGGACAACAGTCCATGCAGTGGCAGAGAGTCTGACAGGACTGGAGCAATTGAACCCGGCATGACAGCTGCTCTATAGAGACCATTAGGCGGTTCCCGCAGGCAGAAAACCATCTAAATGCTAACTTGTACCAGCCAAGATTCCTTCCTTCAAAATTTTAGATAGCTCCAAATTTTTGTTTTTCATCTCTGTTCAAAAGATAGTTTAAATCTTTTCTCCCAGAATGTATAATTGTTTTCAGCAAAAGGGTTAGTCCAATGCAAGCAATTACATCATTATTAGAAACTTGCAATTACATTTTTGCCTTGATTTTTATCAAATAACTTTGCTAACCTTTCTTGTTATCTTAGTGACTTTTTAATATGCATTTAAAATGTCCAATGCATAATGTCTGAGAAGCAAATATTAGTTTCTCCAGTTTAATCTGTCTGTATGCCTTAGTTTTGAATTTCATTTTCATAGTATATTGACAAGAATCTCTGGAAAAAAATGTAAAACTCATCACTAGAAGTGGGTGTTCTTGTCTTACTCTTGATCTTGAAAAAAATTCTCCATTTTCACCATTAAATATTATGTATGCTGCAAAATTTGATAGATACTATTTACTGAGTTATGCAAATTTCCTTCTATTCCCAGTCTTCTGTTTATTGTCATATATAAAATATTTAATTTTATTAAATATGTGATCTTCATCTATTGTGATAATGTAATTTTTCTTCCTGCAATTATTATCACAGTGTTATTATATGAGTAAATGTATCGATTATCTAATCTTACCAGCAACCTTGTATTTTAAGGATAGATCCAGACTTGTCTTATACAAGTGGGTAGTGCATAGAATAAAGATTTCCTGTTATGTAATTTTTGAAAGAATTCCGCTATAAAATCATGTGACTAGTGTTTAATTTGTAGACTTTTAGCTATTCTTTCAATTACTTTCATATTAATAGCTCTGTTCTCCTGCTAGTCTGTGTTTTCTTGAGACAACCCTAGCGACACACATTTTTTTTTCCAGCAATTTGTCCATTCTGTGTGAATTTGCAATATACCAGCATAAAAATATATGATTATTAAACCTACTGTACACATAGTTCTGTCTCTTTTAAATGTTTAGTATTTTTTCATTTGTGTCTTTTCTCTCTCTCTTTTTTTCTTTACCTTTCTGTGAACAATGGCTTTCCCCATTGTTTTTTTCTCCTTCTGTAATGCATGTAGATATATGCTGTTCTTTTCATTTATGCTTCATGGCGCCTTTTTCTCTTTCCCATTCCCTGTTTCTTTCTCCTCATGTGTTATATTCTGAATAATTTCTCCAGTATATACGCAATTTCATTAGGTTCTTTCCAGTCTGTTTTGTTTTTTTTTTTAACTTAATTCTTGCCTCTAAGGTTTTTTTATTTTTAATCACCCATTCAGTTCAGTTCAGTTCAGTCGCTCAGTCGTGTCCGACTCTTTGCGACCCCATGAATCGCAGCACGCCAGGCCTCCCTGTCCATCACCATCTCCAGGAGTTCACTCAGACTCATGTCCATCGAGTCTGTGATGCCATCCAGCCATCTCATCCTCAGTCGTCCCCTTCTCCTCCTGCCCCCAATCCCTCCCAACATTAAAGTCTTTTCCAATGAGTCAACTCTTCGCATGAGGTAGCCAGAGTACTGGAGTTTCAGCTTTAGCATCATTCCTTCCAAAGAAATCCCAGGGCTGATTCATTTCTCACATTTCTCTTTGTATATTATTCCAAACTGCTTGGTCTTTCTGGAAATTTCTTATTTGTTTCCCATGTGTTCAGTTTCCTCTCTCTCTTCTCTAATTGTAAACAAGATTGTATGACATATCTGATATGTCTTTCATTTGAAAATTTTAAGACTGTATTTCTATCATTTGTTTGGTTTTTTTGACTTTGGCTCCTTATGGATATTTTTCCTCATATTTTGTAACTTTGAATTGGAAAATCCTGTTCAGTTGACCTTATCTATTGGAATCCTGGGAGGTTTGTCTGATATTTTCTCTTTAGAGAGTAGATTTTTTTGGTATACATCTTCCAGTTTTAACCATTACCTCTTTAGGAAATACTTTGAAAAAATTTTTTTATTGAAGTATAGTTGATTTACAATATTGTGTTAGTTTCTGGTGTCCAGTAAAGTGATTCAGTTATTCATATATTCTTTTCCACTGTGCTTTATTATAAAATATCAAATATATTTCCCTGTGATATACAATAAGAGCTTATTGTTTATCCACTCTATATATAGTAATTTGCATCTGCTAATTGGGAACATACTTTTACATTAATTTTCCAAGCTATGAAAACTGTGTGACTAAATCCTTACAATTATTAAAGCAAGCCTATGCAAGCAATGTTTCAGGGGAGCTGTTTTGGTTTGTTTTTACCCAGCGCCGAGGATGACATAAAATGCCTTTGTTGTGTCCATTTTCAAGTGGAGAGATTTTAATGAAGTTCACACTTTCATAGTAGATGATGTCCTTCAAGGGTCGTGGTTGCATGAGTCATCTTCATTCCAACTTATCAACTCACAGGTGCCCAGGGCTTCATGTGGCCTTTAAAGGCCAAGCCTCTCGATTACTCAGCCTAGCAAAACCTCCAGGGCTGCCAAATTGCCAATGCCTGATTATCACACTGGGTTTCAATTTCTCCTACTTTAGAAGACAGTAGAGATTTCCTTTAGTTACTTCTGAACTCAAACATTTATGTTAAAGAAGTTTATCCAGGGCTTTAATGGATTTTCCTCAAGTGGGCTTTTATTTTTTATTGCCATCAATTAACAAAATTTTTGAAAAGAAAAGTTAACCTCAAAACTCTTTAGCGCAGAACCATAGTCTAGGTTTTTCACCAGTTGATGATCACACCTGAAAAATATAAAGTATTTCCCAGTTAATAAAATGGCTTACTATATCAAACTATACTAAACAAACTATTGCTTTGTTATTTAAAAATAACAAAATACAATTTATGAAGAAATTACACTGTTCAAAATTATTGAGGAGGACCTCGGACATTTAATTTTTCTGGATAATGGCTAGCATATGTTATGTTATTGATCAAAATGAAGAACTTAAAATTTTTGGTTATTAATTTATGTTAGAAGAGTCACAATAAATCCATTGTATTTTAACATGAGATATTTTCATGAAAATTATGTTTTCCAGAAAAATAATGAGAACAGAGGCATTGTTTTATATTTTTGCATATCTCCTTAAGGTCTGGCTTAATGTGAAAGTGCTGGATTCTCATATGTTTCTGCATTCAATGTGTTGCAATATTTGGTTGAAATATATGAAGAAAATCCAGTCTCACAGAGACATGGAGTTCAGAAAGGGAGGAGAGTTTTAGTAACTTCTTCAGATCATTGTAGGTATTCTTCTTTGATTCAGTATCTGTCTAGCTTGTTAAATTCAAAGGGCATGGCCAACCATTGGCTGCATAGTTGAAACAGTGTGGAATGAGGAAAATAGAGATAGAATACATTTTTCTGTGTGTTCCTACAGTCCTTTGGTTATAGACTCAACAGGTATCACATATTTCCAAAGCTCTGCCCTCACCTTCAAACTTCTTATCTGCCTTCCCCAGCTTTTCTCTCCCTGAGAATTTCCAAAACATCAAGGGCAAGAGTTAAAGAAACTAGAGAAGAGAGTCTAGAACATTGGTAATGGAAGAGACTATGGATAGGATAAATGATAGAGTGACAGAAAGAGGACCAGAATGCAAGACTGTAGAATAGAAAATAAAGCACAGTGGGAAGACAACAGAGAAGGAAGGCATGGAGCAGGGAGCAGAGACATAGGATGGGGCACAGGCACAAATACCCCAAGGACAGGGGAGGACTGAGGCCAGAGAGAGAGCGACTTTTACAGAACAATAAGACCAACAAAAAAAGAAAATATTTAGATGGTACATCAGTCAGTTCTGTGACTCAGTCCTTTGCAAGCCCATGGACTGCAGCACGCCAGGCTTCCCTGTCCATCCCCAGTTCCTTAAGCTTGTTCAAACTCATGTCCATCGAGTCGGTGATGCCATCCAACCATCTCATCCTCCGTTGTCCCCTACTCCTCCTGCCTTCAATCTTTCCCAGCACCAGGGTCTTTTCTAATGAATCAGTTATTTGCATCAGGTGGCCAAATATTGGAGTTTCAGCTTCAGCATCAGTCCTTCCAATGAATAGTCAGTACTGATTTCCTTTAGGGTTGACAAGTTGGATCTCCTTGCAGTCCAAGGGACTCTGAAGAGTCTTCTTCAACACCACAGTTCAGAAGCATCTGTTCTTCGGCACTCAGCTTTCTTTATGGTCCAGCTATCACATCCATACATGACCACTGGAAAAACCATAACTTTGACTAGACGGACCTTTGTTGGCAAAGTAATGTCTCTGCTTTTTAGTATGTTGTTTAGATTTGTCATAGCTTTCTTAAAAGGAGCAAACATCTTTTAACTTCATGGCTGCAGTCACCATCTGCAGTGATTTTGGAGCCCAGGAAAAGTCTGTCACTGTTTTCATTGTTTCCCCCATTTATTTGCCATAAAGTGATGGGACCAGATGCCATAATCTTAGTTTTCTGAATGTTGAGTTTTAAGCCAGCTTTTTCACTCTCGTCTTTCACTTTCATCAAGAGGCTCTTTAGTTCTTTGCTTTCTCCCATAAGAGTGGTGTCATCTGCATATCTGAGGTTATTGATACTTCTCCTGCAGTCTTGATTGTAGCTTGTGCTTCATCCAATCTGGCATTTTGCATGATGTATTCTGCATATAATTAAATAAGCACAGTGACAGTATATAGCCTTGATGTACTCCTTTCCCAAGTTGGATCCAGTCCATTGTTCCATGTCCAGTTCCAACTGTTGCTTCTTGACCTGCATAAGATTTCTCAGGAGGTAGGGCATGTGGTTTGGTATTCCCATCTCTAAAAATTTTCAGTAGTTTGTTGTGGTCCATACAATCAAAGGCTTTAGCATAGTCAATGGAGTAGAAGTAGATGTTTTTTTGAAATTATCTTGCTTTTTCTATGATTCAGTGGATGTTGGCAATTTGATCTCTGGTCCAGCTTGAACATCTGGAAATCTTGGTTCATGTACTGTTGAAGTCTAGCTTGGAGAATTATGAGCATCACTTTGCTAGCATGTGAGATGAGTACAATTGTGCAGTAGTTTGAACATTCTTTGGCATTGCCTTTCTTTGGGATTGGAATGAATACTGACCTTTTCCAGTCCTGTGGCCACTGCTGAGTTTTCCAAATTTGCTGGCATATTGAGTGCAGCACTTTCACAGCATCATCTTTCAGGATTTGAAATAGCTCAACTGGAATTCCATCACCTCCACTAGCTTTGGTCATAGTGATGCTTTCTAAGGCCCACTTGACTTCACATTCCAGGATGCCTGGCTCTAGGTGGGTGATCACACCATCATGATTATCTTGGTCGTGAAGATCTTGTTTGTACAGTTCTTCTGTGTGTTCTTGCCACCTCTTCTTAATATCTTCTGCTTCTATTTGGTCCATACCATTTCTGTCCTTTATCGAGCCCATCTTTGCATGAAATGTTCCCTTGATATCTTTAAGTTTCTTGAAGACATCTCTAGCCATTCCCATTCTCTTGTTTTCCTCTATTTCTTTACATTGATCACTGAGGAAGGTTTTCTTATCTCTCTTTGCTTTTCTTTGGAATTCTGCATTCAGATGGATATATCTTTGTTTTTTTCCTATGCCTTTGCTTCTCTTCTTTTCTCAGCTATTTGTAATGCCTCCTCAGACAAACATTTGGCCTTTTTGCATTTCTTTCTCTTGAGGATGGTTTTGATCACCGCCTTTTGTACAATGCTACAAATCTCTGTCCATAGTTCTTCAGACACTCTATCTATCAGTTCTAATCCCTTGAATGTATTTGTACTTCCACTGTATAATTGTGAGGGATTTGATTTAGATCATACCTGAGTGGTCTAGTGGTTTTTCCCTTCTGTCTTCAATTTACATCTGAATTTTGCAATAAGGAGCTCATCACCTGAGCCACGGTCAGCCCCCCGTCTTGTTTTTGCTGACTGTATAGAGCTTCTCCATCTTTGGTTGCAAACAATATATTCAGTCTGATTTCAGTATTGACCAACTGGTGATGTCCACGTGCAGAAACTTCTGTTGTGTTGTTGGAAGAGTGTGTTTGTTCTGACTAGTGCGTTCTCTTGGCAAAACTCTTGTTAGCCTTCGCCCTGCTTCATTTTGTACTCCAAAACCAAACTTGTCTGTTGCTCTAGGTATCTCTTGGCTTCCTACTTTTGCATTCCAGTCCCCTATGATGAAGAGGACACCTTTCTTTTCTTTCTTTTTTTTTTTTTTAATTTTAGTTCTAGAAGGTCTTGTAGGTCTTCACAGACTTTTGTTCATACTTGAGGCTCCAGGAGCCTGTAGTGGTCATCCATGACCTTTCTCACTCAAGAGATTAAGGACCTGTCAGTAAAAATCTGTCCCTCCCCATTTTTCCTTAGTGAGAACATCATTGTAACCTCCACCCACAGTGTCATCAGAAAGCTTTCAGAATATTTTCACTTTCTCTTAGTTTGTTCTATGTCTCAGGAAACAATAGTAATTTATTTCTCTCTTATGTAAAATAACTCTTTCTTTCATTTTGTATGTTTTCTTTTTTCACATTTTAAAGATTTCCATCTCACGCCAAGTGCATCATTTTCAGGTTAAAAATTTTATCCTTGCATCCCTATCTCATTAAACCAACACACTTTATGGTCTCAGATTCCGGTTGTTGGGTTTCATTTCTGTTGTGTCCTTATGACTTTGTGCAATATCCAGGGAGTTATTTTATTATTTTATTTTCTTTTAAGAAACTAGCTTTTGGTTTGTTTCCCTCTGAGATGGCATAGTGAACTGAAGTCTCTAGAAAAGGGTATATAATAATTTCCTGGTCCTTTATCTGGATTGTTGCTGGCTTTGAGCTTACCATTTTACCAGTCAATGAGTAAAGTCTGGATTAACCTTCCATAAGCCACTTTCTTTCTGGATTTTCTCACATGGAAACTCATTTGCCATTATTATGCCCTCTCATACCAAAAGAGATTTCTGCTGTATATTGCCTTTAACTTAGAATTTCACTCCAGTGAAGACCTTATGCTTTATATTTATAGATTGGAGATTTGACCATAGACTGCTTTCTTGTAATTATCTATAACGTATAAAAGGAGAGTACAGAGATGAGTTAGTTATCCTTATCCTGTAATTCCTGTCCAAGTCCATTGCAAAATCTGCACTTATTGCTTGGTGACTCAATGCATTTGAATAGTGTTTGACATAGAAAAATATCTGAAAATCTAAATAGATTTTAAAGCCACTTTTCCTCATTATTCCAAACAAGTTCTAATACTCTTGAAGAAGCCATGTTAGCTTTTGGATATACACATATCTGTATGTTTTCAATGTTCCAATCCTTTATTTTAAATTCTAACAAGCTACATGAAATGCAGGAAAGAGTTAGTAATTGGCCATTCTCGTTATTCCCCCTGAAACCCTGTTATAAATGATTATCATGTTGGAAAATCGCCAGCTGTCTTGTATGGTGGTGGTGGTGGTTTATTCACTAAGTCATGTCTGACTTGCGACCCCATAGACTGTAGCCTGCCAGGCTCCTCTGTCTGTGGGATTCTCCAGGCAGGAATACTGGAGTGAGTTGCCATTTCCTTTTACGGGCTGTCTTGTATAAAGCTTGAACATTCTGGGAAATATTCCACAACTGCACACCTTAAATGTTTTCTATTTTATATGTCAGTAATAAACTGACATATATTTATTTTTATGTTTTCTTAGTGATTTGGTATAGAATAACCATTGGAAGGACTGATGCTATAGCTGAAACTCCAATACTTTGACCACCTCATGCGAAGAGTTGACTCATTGGAAAAGACCCTGTTGCTGGGAGGGACTGGGGGCAGGAGAAGAAGGGGACAACAGAGGATGAGATGGCTGGATGGCATCACGGACTCAATGCACATGAGTTTGGGTGAACTCCGGGAATTGGTGATGGACAGGGAGGCCTGGTGTGCTGCGATTCATGGGGTCACAAAGAGTCAGACACGACTGAGCGACTGAACTGAACTGAACCGAACCTATAGTGTTATACAATGGAGAAAGTCCAAAATACCAATTTCTAAAATAATTTGGGAGTAAGAAGCTCACTAGACATTTGTCCCGTAAAGACCCAAACAGTTTATTATTCTTCATTGTTTTATCTTTCTCAATCCCTAATTGTGCTTATACATCATGATCCTCCAGCTGTTGGATTTCTTAATGAAATGTCTCTTTATTACATGATTATTAGTTTAGAAACTCCTATAACATTCTCTTTAACATATATTTTGTCTCATCTTGTTTGTAATTGTGACCATTCTGTTAAATATGGAAGTAAAATTATCCTGTGAAATTATTGTGTTGGAAGAAACAGTGGTTTAGACATCAGGGTCAGGGCCAGGATTGCAGAGATCCATCCCCACTTTTCCACCCTATCCATGTTGTCTCTCCTTAGTCCACAACTTCTTCTCATACAGTAGCTCTTATGTCTGAATCACCCAGGGGCCATGTTCTTCCTAACACCGTGTAGGGAGAACTCACAACTTTCTAGAGAAGTTTTAAATACAGAAAAGGAGAAAATCCAGGAAAATTTAAAGCAGTGGTTTTCAAAGTCTGGTCCACTGGACAGCAGTAGTGAGGAGAGGTGAGATGAAGTCGCTCGGTCGTGTCTGACTCTTTGTGACCCCGTGGACTGTAACCTACTAGGCTTCTCTGTCCATGGGATTCTCCAGGCAAGAATACTGGAGTGGATTGCCGTTTTCTCCAGGGTATCTTCCCAACCCAGGGATCGAACCCTGGTCTCCGCGTTGGAGGCAGACGCTTTAACCTCTGAGCCACCTGGGAACTAGTTGAAAAATAACTTTTTGATTCTCCTTCCCCAGATCTACTGAATCAGACACTCTGCAAGTGGGAATCCAGAAATCTGTGTTTTAATCTTCAAGTGATTCTAATGCTCATTGGGGTTTAAAAACCTCTGCATTAGAGACATGGGTCTATTTATCAAAAGGCAGCTAATCCACATGACGTGGATGGGAATTAATCATAGGTCTCTGGTGAGACTAAAGAATCTACATTTCTAAGAAGCTCCAAGGTAATGTTGTTGCTGCTGTTTTGTAGACTACATTTGATTGCAAGACCCACTGATAAAATCTAGGGTGAGATCTTGTTAGGCAATGCCAAGAAAAACAGGCGAAATGGAGTGACCTTGATGAGTTTGGCCCAACACTGAGGGAGACTGACTAGACTTGGCTTTATTAGGGATCTTGATAGCCAACACAAAGGAGGGCCTTATCCTGAATCCAGGATTCTAAGAAAGGTGATCTGGCATGAAAGGTCAGTGAATAAGGAGGAAAGAGAAAAGAATATGAAGTTTTAGACTTACGCCAGATTAGGTTGTATAGTTTGACACTGCATAAACTACATGCTTAGATGCTAAGTTGTGTCACTGTTTGCAACCCCATGGACTGCAGCCTGCCAGGGTCCTCTGTCCATGGGATTTTCCAGGCAAGAATACTGGAGTGGGTTGCCATTTCCTCATCCAGGGACTCTTCCAAACCCAGGGATAGAACCCGCGTCTCCTGCATCAGCAAGTGGATTCTTTACCACTGAGCCAGCTGGAAAGTCCAGTCTCTTCTAGTAAGTTTTGGAAGAAAGAGGTATACATTTGAACTTTCCAGAAGCCCTACTAGTGGACAGAGTGGAGAAGAATGGAGAAAAGTATACTTATAAAATACAGGAAGCAGGGGCAAGTCATGTTGGTGGAACAGAGCTTAGAAAGCCCACAGTTTGGGAATTGCCGTGCGGCCTTGGGTAAGTTACTGAATGTCCTCAGTTTTCTTATATCTAAAATGTGATTAAAAATAGAATCTATATTACAAAATTTTTGTGAAGTTTAATGCATAGAGATGTTCAAAGCTCTCAAAAGAGTGACTGGCACAAAATAAAACAGTAAACTGTTTCTTCTTCATTTTCTGTATTTTTGTCTTCACTTTAAACTTTTCATCATTGTTACTACATCTCTCACACTCAGGATAATAAAATGTTAGGTGGTGGAGAAAAAATTATGGTGATTGAGAAAGGACTCTTTGAGAAAGGGGAACATTAACCAAAATAAGAAATCCTTTTGTCAAATATTTTTATAAAAAGAAATGGAAAGCCTCTTTATGACTAGTTCCAAAGGATATATACTGAATGCAAAGTTATCATTATTAGATTTACCTTCAGAAAAATAAAGGTAGTAATGTTTTAACGATATTTGAGAGAAATAGCAAGTTAACATTAGTTCACTTTCTTTTGGATTTTCTGAGGTCAGTAAGAGGCCAGAGTTCCTGTCCAATTCATCTTTGACATGGTGAACTACTGCAGAAAATCAAGAGTTCCTTAGGTGAGCATGTTGTTAGATTTTCTTTCTTCTTGTCATTCTTTCAAGCAAAGCCATCATTATATCGGTTTTCTACAGGAAAGAATTGGTAAAATAATTTGTGCAATAATCACTGAAAATATGAGAATAGTTGCTAAGTTGTGTCTGACTCTTTGTGACCCCATACTGCAGCATGGCAGGCTTCCCCGTCCTTAACTATCTCCCTGAGTTTGTCCAAACTCATGTCCATCGAGTCGGGTGATGCCATCCAACCATCTCATCCTCTGTTGTCCCCTTCTCCTCCTGCCTTCAATCGTTCCTAGCATCATGGTCTTTTCTAGTGAGTCGATTCTTTGCATCACGTGGCCAAAGTATTGGAGCTTCAGCTTCAGCATCAGTCCTTCCAATGAATATTCAAGGTTGATTTCCTTTAGGATGGACTAGTTTGGCCTCCTTGCTGTCTCAAGAGCCTTCTCCAACACCACAGTTCAAAAGCATCAATTCTTGGGTGCTCAACTTTCATTATGGTCCAGCTCTCATATCTGTACATGACTCTGGAAAAACCATAGCTTTGACTAGATGGACCTTTGCTGGCAAAGTGATGTTTCTGCTTTTTAAGATGCTGTCTAGATTTGTCATAGCTTTTCTTCCAAGGAGTTCTGAGGTAAGAGGCAGAGAAGGAGAGTTTTACCTGAAATTTTATACTGATCTTTTAACATGTTCTCATGATTATATATTTAGTATTAGATTGATTTCATTTCTGAAAACAGATTTATTGCCACAAAATAAAATAGGATTTTTTTGTTGTTTTTTGTTTAATTTATCTCAACTTATTTCTTCTATTTAGAAACACTTATGGTCTAAAAATGACAAACTAATTTAAATTCCTCAATGCACATACACATGGCTCTAGTGTGTGTGTCTTGCTCTCTGTGTCACACACACAAACATGCACACACATACAATATATTACTGATGATTTTTAGCATTAATTTTTATTTGCATAAAATTTTGTGTCTTCAACATGCTACACATTCAAAGCCTCAATAAAAAAATTTAAAAATCCTTGAAAAAATGAATTAGTTGGAATTTTTAAGGCTTTACTAAGTTTTCCCCAAAATAGGTCTTTAAAATCAATATCTATTGATATTCTTATGTTTTTAAGAAAAGTACCTATTTGATGTATTTATTAGGCAGAATTTCCTCACAGCCTTCAATGAAAGCAGTGTGAGAGAACAATATACATAAATCTCTTACCCAAGCAGAACTTTTGTCTTACCCAGTGGTTCAAACAGCCAGCTATATTTAACTTGTATGGTTCATGTAGCAATAAAACAAACAGATGTCCCTCTCAAAAGTTACATCCTGCATTATATAAATATTCCTCTTTAGTAGATTGTAGCCTGCCTGACCACAACATATTATATCCTTTTAGCCACAAAGTAAGTACTCTCCTTACTGAGTCCTAGACATTATCATTCAGTTCAGTTCAGTTCAGTCACTCAGTCATGTCCGACTCTTTGTGACCCCATGAATCACAGCACACCAGGCCTCCCTGTCCATCACCATCTCCCGGAGTTCACTCAAACTCATGTCCGTCAAGTCAGTGATGCCATCCAGCCATCTCATCCTCGGTCGTCCCCTTCTCCTCCTGCCCCCAATCCCTCCCAGCATCAGAGTCTTTTCCAATGAGTCAGCTCTTCGCATGAGGTGGCCAAAGTACTGGAGTTTCAGCTTTAACATCAGTCCTTCAAATGAACACCCAGACTTTCCTCAAATCTCAGTAATATAGTCTGTTCCAATAAGTTAACAATATTTAATTAATATCCTGAAAGCATTTTATGATCAATTAATGTCTAACATAGCCAACAGCAACAAATGCAGTGGATCATGCTAAGTGAATTAATTATTTTGTACTTCAGAAGTTATACGAAGACAGTGATGAATGACTGCTCTGTTAGATCCACGTTTATCCAGCCAACGTGCAAGGTTCCCACAAATTTGGCAGACAATTTTTGTGACACTCTTGGCAACCTGGCTATGTGAAGCAGGCTGGATCCTACCTTGTCAGTCATGTTGCAGTGTAAGCAGAAGAGCTCTCACAAAGCCCAAAACCAAAAAAACTGTTGTTGTTGTGTTAGCTGCTCAGTTGTGTCCGACTCCTTGCAACCCCATGGACTGTAGCCCACCAAGCTCCTCTGTCCATGGAACTCTCCAGGCAAGAATACTGGAGTGGGTTGCCATTTTCCTCTCCATTTAATAGTGGTAATAATTTAATGATAATAAAAATAATAATGGTAATAAAAATAAATATCCTAAGAATGAGACCCTTCAATACCCTTACCCTCAGTTTACAGGATTAGTTATCATTAGTTTCTCTGCCAATTTACAACCTCAATTCTGCTCATTATCAATTATCCAAAATAATCATTCTTGATGAGAGTGAAAGTATTCAGGAGATTCTCCAAGTACACAATGACAGTGTAACCCAATGACAACAAAACTAAAGAGAAAAACCAAAGACACACACACACACACACACACACACACACACACACACACACAAAACCTTTCCTATACTGTTGATCTTTTGCATGTCACTTAAAAGTTGTCTTTTTTTTTTTCAGTTTACTCATAGAGATAAATAGAAAAACTTTCTCCCTTTCTGAGAGAAGGTTATCAAGTAAACCTCCTCTTTTCCTTTGGTAATTAATAAATAAGGTTTGAACTTGTTAGTATACAGGGGAAAAACAAGTATGCCTTATTCTTAGAACTGATCTTTGAGTTATATATTGTTTTGTTCAGATCTGATAGATGACTTTCAATTTACAAATAAATAAGGTGCTAATTAGAGTAATAACAACATTCTAGGATATCAAGAACTCAACCAATTTTATACACTTAAGATGGGATCAAATGACCCATGTTTATAGGAGTTCACTGAAAACAGAATTAAAGTGTATGGTTATTAAATCCCCAGATTCAGGTTGATTCCAAGTCTTCAACCTAATACCTACCCATATAGGCTGAGGCTCAGCTTCAGTTCCCCAGGCTCAACTTAATGGTAATGACTCCTCCTCCTCCCCATGATAACCTACTTATGTCCCACTCTAGTTCAGAAAATGGTGCTTTTGATTGGTTCCTGAGTCTCATAATTGCATGACACCTCACCTACCAGCTGCACAGGACAGATGCCACCAGGGGTTGTAAAAGGTCTTTAGACTGTCACTAGCTTCAATGATGGATTCATATTTTTCCTTTTCCATCAGCCTCAGAAATGCACTAAATTTTTTTCCAATATGTTTTGTCCATAATTTTGGAGTGTTTTGTGGACAGATAAAGCTGTGGCAGGCAAACATATTAGCTTGTAAGGAGACTGGAATATCTGAGAGCCTTCACAGTTCTTAAAAGTACTTAAATACACTTTATATGATTATTTGTTTTAACCTTCTTCTTCTTTTTTTTTTTAATTACCTGACCAGGTACTACTGCTCCTACTCTTATCAAATAAGAGTACATTCACTGAACTCACTATGGTAGTTTGAGGCCTTCCCCCCCGCCCCGCTCTTTTGCTTTAAAAAAAAAAAAAATCCTTTCTCTAGTTGGATTGAGAAGGCATTCAGAGTACTTTAAGTGTTTCAATAAAGTTCCTCTCTACTGATGCCCAATTTGATGATCTACCTTTAAGCTAGAAGACAGCTCATTTAGTTGTTTACTAGTTCCTTTGTGACAGTTTCTACTCAGTTTTCCATTCTAAAACCCCCAACATCAAACATTTGTCCTAAATTAATTATAAAAGCAAGCACTGTTGAGTGCCCACAGCTCATAGTAATTTATCTTCTTTGGTATTAACTGTGGGTTTTTGTAGATGCTATCGATGAAGTTCCCCTCTATTTGTAGTTTGCTGAGAATTTTGACCTTGAAGAGACATTCAGTTTAGTCACTCAGTTCTGTCCAGCTATTTGAGATCCCATGGATTGCAGTACACCAGGCTTCTCTGTCCATCATCAGTTCCCGAAGCGTGCTCAAACTTATATCCGTTGAGTCAGTGATGCCATCCAACCATCTCATCCTCTGTCATCCCCTCCTCCTGCCCTCAATCTTTCCTGGCATTAGGGTCTTTTCCAGTGAGTCAGTTCTTTGCATCAGGTGGCCAAAGTACTGGAGCTTCAGCTTCAGCATCAGTCCTTCCAGTGAGTATTCAGGACTGATTTCCTTTAGGATTGACTGGTTGGATCTCCTTGCTGTCCAAGGGACTTTCAAGAGTCTTCTCCAACACCACAATTCAAAAGCATCAGTTCTTCGGCACTCAGCTTTCTTTATGGTTCCATCTCTCACATCCATACATGACTACTGGAAAAACCATAACTTTGACTAGAAGGACCTTTGTTGGCAAAGTAATGTCTCTGCTTTTTAATATGTTGTCTAGGTTTGTCATAGCTTTGCTTCCAAGGAATAAGTGTTTTTAATTTCATAGTTGCAGTCACCCTCTGCAGTGATTTTGGAGCCCAAGAAAATAAAATCTGTCACTGTTGCCATTTTTTCTGCATCTACTTGCCATGAAGTGGTGGGACTGGATGCCATGATCTTAGTGTTCTGAATGTTGAGATGAATAGATGTTCAGTTCAGTTCAGTTACTCAGTCGTGTCTGACTCTTTGAGACTCCATGAATTGCAGCACGCCAGGCCTCCCTGTCCATCACCAACTCCCAGAGTTCACTCAGACTCACGTCCATCGAGTCCGTGATGCCATCCAGCCATCTCATCCTCTGTCGTCCCCTTCTCCTCCCTGCCCCCAATCCCTCCCAGCAGTAGAGTCTTTTCCAATGAGTCAACTGTTTGCATGAGGTGGCCAAAGTACTGGAGTTTCAGCTTCAGTATCATTCCCTCCAAAGAAATCCCAGGACTGATCTCCTTTAGAATGGACTGGTTGGAGAGTCCAAGGAACTCTCAAGAGTCTTCTCCAACACCAGAGTTCAAAAGCATCAATTCTAATGGTTTGTCAATTTTATTTATCCTTTCAAAGTACCAGTTTTTTGTTTTGTTGATTTTTGCTATGGTCTTTTTTGTTTCTTTTGCATTTATTTCTGCCCTAATTTTTAAGATTTCTTTCCTTCTACTAAACCTGAGGTTCTCCGTTTCTTCCTTTTCTAGTTGCTTTAGGTGTAGAGTTATGTTATTTATTTGACTTTTTCTTGTTCCTTGAGGTATGCCTGTATTGCTATGAACTTTCCCCTTAGCACTGCTTTTATAGTGTCCCACAGGTTTTTGGGTTGTTGTGTTTCATTTTCATTCATTTCTATGCATATTTTGATTTCTTTTTGATTTATTCAGTGATTTGTTGGTTATTCAGAAGCATGTTATTCAGCCTCCATATGTTAGAATTTTAAATAATTTTTCTCCTGTAATTGAGATCTAATCTTAATGCATTATGGTCAGAAAAGATGCTTGGAATGATTTCATTTTTTTTTAATTTATCAAGGCTAGATTTATGGCCCAGGATGTAATCTATCCTGGAGAAGGTTCAACATCCATTTATGATAAAAACTCTCCAGAAAGCAAGAATAGAAGGAACATACCTCAACACAATAAAAGCTATATATGACAAACCCACAGCAAACATTATACTCAATGGTGAAAAGTTGAATGCATTTCTCCTAAAGTCAGGAACAAGACAAGGGTGCCCACTTTCACCACTACTATTCAACATCATTCTGGAAGTTTTGGCCACAGCAATCAGAGCAGGAAAAAAAAATTAAAAAAAAGTAATCCAAATTGGAAAAGAAGAAGTAAAACTCTCACTGTTTGCAGATGGCATGATCCTTTACATAGAAAACCCTAAAGACTCCACCAGAAAATTACTAGAGCTAATCAATGAATATAGTAAAGTTGCAGGGTATAAAATCAACACACAGAAATCCCTTGCATTCCTATACACTAATAATGAGAAAGTAGAAAAAGAAATTAAGGAAACAATTCCATTCACCATTTCAACAAAAAGAATAAAATACTTGGGAATATATCTACCTAAATAAACTAAAGACCTTTATATAGAAAACTATAAAACATTGGTGAAAGAAATCAAAGAGGACACTAATAGATGGAGAAATATACCATGTTCATGGATCAGAAAAATCAGTATAGTGAAAATGAGTATACTGCCCAAAGCAATCTACAGATTCAATGCAATCCCTATCAAGCTACCAGTGGTATTTTTCACAGAGCTAGAACAAATAATTTCACAACTTGTATGGAAATACAAAAAAACCTCGAACAGCCAAAGCAATCTTGAGAAAGAAGAATGGAACTGGAGGAATCAACTTGCCTGACTTCAGGCTCTACTACAAAGCCACAGTCATCAAGACAGTATGGTACTGGCACAAAGACAGAAATATAGATCAATGGAACAAAAGAGAAAGCCCTGAGATAAATCCACACACCTATGGACACCTTATCTTCGACAAAGGAGGCAAGAATATACAATGGATTAAAGACAATCTCTTTAACAGGTGGTGCTGGGAAAACTGGTCAACCATTTGTAAAAGAATGAAACTAGAACACTGTCTAACACCATACACAAAAATAAACTCAAAATGGATTAAAGATCTAAACATAAGACCAGAAACTATAAAACTCCTAGAGGAGAACATAGGGAAACACTCTCTGACATACATCACAGCAGGATCCTCTATGATCCACTTCCCAGAATACTGGAAATAAAAGCAAAAATAAACAGATGGGATCTAATTAAAATTAAAAGCTTCTGCACAACAAAGGAAACTATAAGCAAGGTGAAAAGACAGCCCTCAGAGTGGGAGAAAATAATAGCAAATGAAGCAGCTGACAAACAACTAATCTCAACAATATACAAGCAACTTATGCAGCTCAATTCCAAAAAAATAAATGACCCAATCAAAAAATGGGCCAAAGAACTAAACAGACATTTCTCCAAAGAAGTCATACAGATGGCTAACAAACACATGAAAAGATGCTCAACATCACTCATTATCAGAGAAATGCAAATCAAGACCACAATGAGGTACCATTTCACACCAGTCAGAATGGCTGCGATCCAAAAGTCTACAAGCAATAAATGCTGGAGAGGGTGTGGAGAAAAGGGAACCCTCTTACACTGTTGGTAGGAATGCAAACTAGTACAGCCACTATGGAGAACAGTGTGGAGATTCCTTAAAAAACTGGAAATAGAACTGCCTTATGACCCAGCAATCCCACTGCTGGGCATACACACCGAGGAAACCAGAAGTGAAAGAGACACGTGTACCCCAATGTTCATGGCAGCACTGTTTATAATAGCCAGGACATGGAAGCAACCTAGATGTCCATCAGCAGATGAATGGATAAGAAAGCTGTGGTACCTATACACAATGGAGTGTTACTCAGCCATTAAAAAGAATAAATTTGAATCAGTTCTAATGAGATGGGTGAAACTGGAGCCAATTATACAGAGTGAAGTAAGCCAGGAAAAAAAAAAAACGCCGCCAGTACAGTATACTAACATATATATGGAATTTAGAAAGATGGTAATGATAACCCTGTATGCAAGATAGCAAAAGAGACACAGATATATAGAACAGACTTTTGGACTCTGTGGGAGAGGGAGAAGGTGGGATGATTTGGCAGAATGGCATTGAAACATGTATACTATCATGTAAGAAATGAATCGCTAGTCTAGGTTTGATACAGGATACAAGATGCTTGGGGCTGGTGCACTGGGATAACCCAGAGAGATGATATGGGGAGGGTGGTGGGAGGGGCGTTCAGGGTTGGGAACTCATATACACCTGTGGCGGATTCATGTCAATGTGTGGCAAAACCAATACAGTATTGTAAAGTAAATAAATAAATAAATAAAATAAAAGTATCAATTCTTCAGCACTCAGCTTTCTTCACAGTCCAACTCTCACATCCATACATGACCACTGGAAAAACCATAGCCTTGATTAGATGGACCTTAGTTGGCAAAGTAATGTCTCTGCTTTTCAACATGCTATCTAGGTTGGTCATAACTTTTCTTCCAAGGAGTAAACGTCTTTCAATAGATTTTGCCAAATTCTTTTCTTCATCTGTTGGTATGATTGTGTGTGTGTGTGTGTGTGTGTGTGTGTGTGTGTGTGTGTGTGTTTTCATTAGCTTATAGATGGATGGACTACATTAATTGAATGTTGAACCAGCTTTGCTTATTTGGAATAAATCCCATTTGGTTGTGGTGCATAGTTTTTATATAAGTAAGTTTCAAATTGCTGATGTTTTGATGAGAATTTTTGCATCTGTGTTCATGAAAGATCTTGTACTGGTTGTATTCTTTTTCTTGTTACTAAGGAACTAAAGCAATCCTGGCCTCATAGCACAAGTTAGGACATATTTTCTCTGCTTCTATCCTCTGAAAGAGATTGTAGAAAGTTGGCATACTTTCTTTTTTTGTGTGTGTGTGTAACAAAGTTTTATTAAAGTATAAAGGAGATAGAGAAAGCTTCTGACATAGGCATCAGAAGGGGGCAGAAAGAGTACTCACTTGTTAGTTTTAGCAATGAGTTTATATATTCTCCAACTAATCCAAAGAAGGTCTGGAGGTTGTAAAGACCTCACCAGACCTACTCCCATAATTTACATTTTAAGATAACAGAATTAGCCAGAAGGTTTAATCCAGAGACTGTCCTCAGGCAGAATACATAATACATTGCTGTTATATAATCCTTGTAAAGAGAAGGTTTAATCCAGAGACTGCCCTCAGGCAGAATACATTGTTGTTATATAATCCTAAGGAATGTAGAGAAATAAGTTTGTCCTTTCTTCCTCCTTGAGAATTCCAGACCTCTCTCTCCTTGGGGACCCCTAGACTTCTTATCAACCTGCCTAGGAAATGACTCTCTCATTCCCCCTTTTCTTTTAGGAGAATTATGTTGCCTAAGGAAAAGGGGCGTCGTTTCGTTCCGTAACTGCTTCCGAGCTGAGAAGGGGCGTTGTCCCTAAATTGGGGAGGCAACATATTCTCCTAATCCTCATACTGAGGGTATCTGATCCAGGGGCCTCAAGTAGTAGTTGGAGGAAGTTGCAGCAGTAGCAGGAGTTTGAGCAGCCATTTGTAACTTAAAAGCTTTCATGCGGCTAGAAACAAATCCAGTTATACAGTTACAGATGTAAGGCAACATAGTCATTAAAACAAGGTAAAATCAAAATTAAAAGTCACATTAAGTCCATAGTTAAAGTGCAACATATTGCACTAGTCCATTTTAGGGTTGGTAGATGTCCTCAGATGAAGAAGAGGCATTGCATGTTATTGTTGTCAAAGGTATTCACGGACATGGAGAAAGTCCTTTTCTTGAAGTGGAGATGTCCACCACGGGAAGCCTTCCACTGATGAAGAGAATCTTTGTAACCTCCTTAGCCTGTTCACTACGACAGAGAAAAGCCTCAATCCATCCAGTAAAAGTATCTACCCAAACTTGTAAGCAAGAATATCTATTAGCTTTTGGCATATGAGTAAAATCAATTTCCCAGTCCTCTCCAGGATACTTCCCACTTCATTGTAATCCAGATTTTGCTTCCAAAACCTGTTCAGCAGTCACCACGGCATAACTTGCTTTACGCTCTCCATCCTGAACAAAAGAACTGCCATGTGTAAATATTTCCAGGTCAGGATTGTCTAATGGGGTGTCCATTAGATCTTCCCGAGCTGCATAGTTGAAAGTTACGAATTGAGAACAATCGTGATCAGGTGTTTCATTTTCCTTCTCAGGAAGGAAAGTAGCAGGATTTAAATTTCCACAAACTTTAAGCTTAGTTACTGGTCCTTCTAACAACAATGACTGATATTTAAGAAGCCTACTGTCTGTCATCCAAATATTAACCTTAGAATTTAAGATTCCACTCACATCATGAGAAGTCAGTACAGTAAGGTTTCGTCCATTAATTATTTTTAAAGCTTTAGGTGCTAATAAAGCCACTGTTCCAATTACTCTTAGGCAGTGGGGCCACCCACGTCATACTTTCATTTTTAAATGTTTGGATAATTCACACATGAAACCATCTATGCCTGGTGCTCTTTGTTTTGGAAAGTTATTAATTGTTGATGACATTTCTATAATAGACATAGGACAATCACATTGTATATTTTTTCTTGTTTGAGCTTTTTCTTGTACGAAAGATTTAATCTGTATCTTTTAAGGATTGGTTTATTTCTTCTAGGTTATTGAATTTGAGAGCATAGAGTGGTTCATAATAACCTTTTATTAGCCCTTTCTGTATACTAAGCTTGTAGTGATTTACCTACTTTTATATCTCATACTAAAGATGAAAAAGTTTCCTCAGCTGAAGATCTAAGTTGCCCAGCTACATTTCTGACACTAGTAATTTGTGTCTTCTTCTCTTTTCTTAATTAACTTGGCTAAAGTCTTAACAATTTTATTGATATTTTTAAAAATTAGTTTTTGGTTCTGTTGATTATATTGATTTCCTGTTTTAAATTTGAATGATTTCTGCTCATTTTTATTATAGCTTTACTTCTGCTTACTGTGGATTTAATTTGCTCTTTTTCCAGCATCCTAGTATAAAAGTTTAGATGATCAGTTTTTGATTCCTGCTTTTTTTCTGATATGTACATTCAATGCTCTAAAATTTCCTGTAGGTACTGCTTTCACTGTATCACACAAATTTTAAGTTTTGTTCTCATTTTCATTTAGTGCAAAATATAAAATCTTTTGAAATGTATTCTTTAACTCATATTATTTAGACATGTTCCTTAATCTCTATGTATTTGAGATTTTTCAAGCTATCTTAATGTTACTGAGTTCTGGATTAATTCCCTGAGATCTGAGAGCAGACATTTTATGATTTCTATTCAGTTAAATATATTAAGGTGTGTTTTATGGCCTAGAATGTATTCTGTCTTGGTGAATGCTCCATGTGAGCTTGAGATGAATGTATATTTTGCTGTTGTTGGGTGAAGTAGTCTATAGATGTCAATTATGTCTAGTTAATTGGTAGGGCTATAGAGTGTAACCATGTACTTAGGGATTTTCTGACTACTGGATCCATCCATTTCTAATAGAGTTGACATCTCCAACTATAGTAATGGCTCCTTGCAGTTCTTTCAGTTTTTGCTTCAAGTACCTTGACATTCTGTTTTAAGGTCTATACACACTGATTATTATTGTCTTCTTGGAGTGTTGGTCCCTTTATAATTATATAACACCCTCTCCGAACGTTGAGCTTTAAGCCAACTTTTTCACTCCTCTTTCACTTTCAAGAGGCTTTTTAGTTTCTCTTCACTTTCTGCCATAAGGGTGGTGTCATCTGCATATCTGAGGTTATTGATATTTGTCCCAGCAGTCTTATTCCAGCTTGTGCTTCTTCCAATACTTTAGCCACCTCATGAGAAGAGCTGACTCATTGGAAAAGACCATGATGAGAGATTGGGGACAGAAGGAGAGGACAACAGAGGATGAGATGGCTGGATGGCATCACTGACTCGATGAACGTGAGTCTGAGTGAACTCTGGGAGTTGGTGATGGACAGGGAGGCCTAGCGTGCTGCAATTCATAGGGTCGCAAAGAGTCAGACTGAACTGAACTAAACTGAACATACTCTCTATTCTTGAACATTCTCCTTGCTCTAAAGTCTGCTTTGCCTGAAATTAATGCAGCTATTTTAGTTTCTTTTGTTTAGCAATAGGAGGGGATATGTTTATTCTTCTTTTTCTTTTAATCTATCTTGTATCTTTACATTTAAAGTTGACTTCTTGTTGGGGAATGAGTTAGGAAGTGTTTTCTAATACTTCTAATACTGGAAAAAGTATTGATATAAAATTGGAATGATTTCTTCCTTTTAAAGTTCATAGAATTCACCAGAGAATCTATCTGGACCTAACGCTTTATATTTTAGAAGGTAACTAATTATTGATTTAATTTCTTTAATTGACATAGGTCAGTTCAAATTGTTTATTTCTTATTGTATGAGTTTTGGCAGATCGTATCTTTCAAGGATTGGTCCATTTCTTCTAGTGTATGAAATTTGTGGGCATAAATACCTATATTTGGATCTTGTTTTTGATCCATACTAGGATCTCTGTCTTTTATTTGGTTTATTTGACTAAAGTGATTATTGATATATTTGAATTAGTATCTATTAATACTTTGTTACAGATTTCTATTTGTAGCTCTTGTTCTTTTATTCCTATTTTTGTCTTCCATTGCTGTCTTTATAATTCCAGTTTATGTCCTTTTCTAGTGTATCAGTTATGCTTTTTTCCCCCATTTTATTGCTCTAGAGTTTGCAGCAAACATTTACAACTAGCCCAAGCCTAGTTTCAAATAACACTGTACCTCTTCATAGCTAGTGCAAATACCCTATAATAACAACATGTTCCTAAATCCTTCCTTCCATTTGTTGTACCACTGCTGTCATTCATTTCACTTATATAAGTGCACAGGGAGGCCTAGACACACACGTATATGCACTCACACACAAGAGTCTTTGCATAATCAGATGCATTGTTGCAATTATTTTGAGCAAACTTGTTTGTGATTAAGAATAGGAAAATTAAAGTTTTTATTTTACCTTCACTTATCCTCTGATGAGTGCAGATCTATGATTCTTTATAGGGATCTGAGTTTCTTGCTTATATTATTGTCTTTCTCTCTGAAAAAGCTCTTTTTAAAATTTTTTAAAGGGCAGACATACTGGCATCAAATTCTCACCTTTTGTTTGTGGGAGAGTCAATCTTCACTTCTCCTTCAAGTCTGTTCACAAGGTATAGAAATCTAGGTTAGTGGGGTTTTTCCTCTCATTACTTTAAATATTTGGTACATTTTTTTACTTGCATGATTTCTAAGAAGTCAAAATATAACCCTTAACTTTGCTCTTCTATAAATAACATTTTTCCCCCTCTAGTTCTTTCAAAATTACTTTTTATCTTTGATTTTCCAAAATTTGACAATGATATACTAAGATGCAGTTTTGTTTTATTTTGTGTTTTTGGCAATTGTCCTATTTGATGTTTTTTGAGATTCCTGAATCTGTAGTTTGGTGTTTGAGTTAATTTGGAGGAAATTCTTCATCTTGTTGCTTCAAATATTGCTTTCCTTCCTTGCTTCCTCTCTCTCTTCCCTCCTTCCCTTTCTGGTATACCCATTATGCATATTTTACATTTCTTATAGTTGTTCCTCAGTCATTGAATATTCTGTCCCATTTTTAAAGTCGTTTTTCTCTTTGCTTTTCAGTCTTGGGAGTTTCTATTGACATATTCTCAAGCCTAGAGATTCTTTCCTCAGCTATGTCAGATCTACCAATGATCCCTTCAAAGGCACTCTTCATTCCTTCTATGGTGTTTTTCTAGAATTTTTTTCTAGAATTTCTTTTTGATTCTTAGAATTTCTTGGTTACAGTATTCCTTTGTTCTTGCTTACTATCTACTTTTCGTGTTAGAGTCGTTAGCATGCTAATCAGTTATTTTAAATTCCTACTTTGATAATTCCAGCATTCTTGCATATTTGACTCTCTTGGTTTTGTCTTTTCAAACTATATTTTTTGACATTTTGTTATGCCGTGTAAAGATTTACTGATAACTAGGGATCTTCCCCTGGAGAAGGCAATGGCACGGCACCCCACCCAGTACTCTTGCCTGGAAAATCCCATGAACGGAGGAGCCTGGTAGGCTGCAGACCATGGGGTCACTAAGAGTCAGACACTACTGAGCGACTTCACTTTCACTTTTCACTTTCCTGCATTGGAGAAGGAAATGGCAACCCACTCCAGTGTTCTTGCCTGAAGAATCCCAGAGACAGAGGAGCCTGGTGGGCAGCCGTCTATGGGGTCGCACAGAGTTGGACACGACTGAAGTGACTTAGCAGCAGCAGGGATCTTCTCCGGAGAAGGCAATGGCACCGCACTCCAGTACTCTTGCCTGGAAAATCCCATGGACAGAGGAGCCTGGTGGCTGCAGTCCATGGAGTTGCAAAGAGTCAGACATGACTGAACGACTTCACTTTCACTTTTTGCTTTCATGCATTAGAGAAGGAAATGGCAAGCCACTCCAGTGTTCTTGCCTGGAGAATCCTAGAGTCGGGGGAGCCTGGTGGGCTGCCATCTATGGGGTCTCACAGAGTCGGACACGACTGAAGTGATTTAGCAGAAGCAGCAGCAGCAACAGGGATCTTCCTAGGTGGCTCAGTGGTAAAGAATCCGAACACAGACGATTCAAGAGATGTGGATTTGATTCCTGGGTGGGGAAGGTCCCCAGGAGGAGGAAATGGCAGCCCACTGCAGTGTTCTTGCCTGGGAAACCCCATGGACAGAGGAACCTGGTGGGTGCAATCCATGGGGTCACAGAGAGTCAGACACAAGTGAGCAACTGAGGATGGCTCATCATGGACGTGACATACTGGGTAAAAGGAACTGTGCTAAGTACACCTTTAGTAATGTGATAGTAAGGCTTTAGAAGAAGGAAATTTCTGTAATCCTATAATTATATCTCAGTCCCTGGACTGTGAACTTCACAATTACTTCTCAGTTTTGCCCCAGCTTACCCATATATGATGGGACAGAGGCCTAGAGTTGAGTACTTGGTTCTGTTATGGAAGGACAAAGGGAACTGTAGTTGAGGTTTCTTTCCCCTCATATAGATCCAGCGAGATTTGGGTATCCCTTCCCTAGGTAGGTTAGGAATTAATGTAACCCAGCAGATTAGATTGTAGCAGAATAATTGTGTCTGAGGGCAGAGCTTGTTAGGAAGAACAGAATGCTCTGGCATGTGTCTAAATGGTACTTTCCCTTCCCACTAGAAGAATCAACAGGGAAATTTCACTGTGAGGACCTGGTAAGGTTTGTGGAGATAAAATGCACAGAAGTGGGGTGGAGGTGGCTACTATGATTGGGTTCTCCCAGAGATGAAAGGAATTTTTGGGAAAGACTTTTTAGAGCACCTGTAGATTTATAGCAAAATGGAGAGGAAGTTATATGCCCCCTGTCCCCACACATGCTTGGCTTCCCTTATTAGCAATATTACCCACTGGCATGATACATCTGTTACAAGTGATGCATCTACACTGACCTATCGTTCTCTCCCAAAGTCTGTAGTTTACACTAGTGTTAGCTCTTGGTTCACTATGGGTCCCTTGCATTTTTTAACCATTAGACTTGTCTAGTGAGCCTTCAGCAGTTCATCAACTACAGTTCAGTTTTTCCCACCTGCCATAGGTTCGTTTCCCCTTGGAGGGTTCTACTGATGAGTTTCCAGACTATCTCTTCAATTTGGGCTTTGCCCTGTGTCCTCACTTCTCTGATGAGTGTAAGAAGAGCTTCTGATTTTTCCATTTGATCATTGTTTTTAACCTGTTGTTAGGGCAGAGAGGTGACTTCTAATCTCCTAAATCGCTGGATTGGAAACCAGAAGTCACCAAAACTTTTTACTGTTTGCCTTTTAACATTTTAGCCATCCAAGTAGGTGTGGGGTGTGTGGCTGTTCTTTTGATTTGCATTCTCTTAGTCACTAATGATATTCAACATGGCACATATAATTTTAAGGAGCACTTACAAGATTTTTTATTGAGCTGAATTTCATTGTTTTATGATAAGCAGATGGAGTCTTTCAATGATTGGATTATCTCCCATTTAATTTTGCCAGCCAGCTTGCATTTAGATACTTTTGAGAGATCCTTTTCTTATTGGCTTTTATTAGACTTCTGGATTGAGCTCTTCTTCACAAAACATGTGGCGTGAGGAATGAACAATAGATGCTTAAGTTTGTATCTCATTGTCACTAATATGCATTTTAGCCAGGCAAATGTTGATAACGAGTGATCAGAAAAAAAATTTGGATCTCATAGATTTTGAGAGTATTTACTGTGTTCTGTTTGGGGCTGCTGTTTCTTGGGGAAACCAGCCCTCCATCAGTTCATGTCATCTTGATGATGCTTACAATCATGCCTGCTCCTCACCCACCTACAGCCTCCATTCCCCAGATTACGGGGATGAACACAGAGCATATAACTCTGACGTGGCCAACTGTACTGTATAATGCACATCTTTTTTAAAAATCGTATTGTCCTGACACCATCTCTCCTTCATTTCAGTGTATACAGCTCCTTCAAAGTCTTCAAGATTTTTGAGGGAAAAAGTTCGCTCTGAAAGAAAGTAATAAATGCAAAATATTACATTTGGCATGATTTTAGGAATATCATAGACATATCTCAGTGAATATACATGTGCAACTCCCATTCAGTCATGCCTTTGTTTCTTTCCAGGTGAGTTGTGCCTTTTGGTGAAGATGTTGGCTGGAAGAAAACTGCTAAAATATTATTTCACAGGTGTGGTTAATTTGTACTCATCCACTTGTCTTAAAGGCAATTCAGATTTCATGGCATTCTTCAGCCAGTATTGGACATATGTGTCATTTCTTCATTTCTGTGTCAAGGTGACAAAAGGTAATAAGACCTTAAGACTTACGTTAATATGTATATATGTAAACTATTGGAAAAAAAACATACTGGTGTCAAATATCTACAAAGTATGTTAGCTGCTCAGTCATGTCTGACTGTTTGTGACCCCACGGACTGTAGCCCACCAGGCTCCTCTGTCCATGGAATTTTCCAGGCAAGAATACTGGAGTAGGTTTCCATTTCCTCCCTCTAGGGGATCTTCCCAACCCAGGGATGGAACGCTGGTTTCCTGCCTATAAGAAAAGTGGTAATTTCAAAAGTATCAGGAGCTACTCAGATCAGAGGTCTTTGAGAGAAGGGGATATGTGTTTTTTGTTTCCTTGACAGCAGATTAAGGAGTTAATCACGGCGGGACCATCTCCCTTGAAGTCAGATTGCTAGTGAGTCGGCTAACAGAAGGAACGGACGGGTGTGGAGCACCAGTCCCATGTTAAGCACTGAGTGCATCCAAACACATGATTTCATTTTCTTACCAAGAGCCCACTGAAGGAAGTATGGTGATACCGTTCTTGTAGATGAGCAAACTGAGGTTCAGCGATCTTAAATAAACTCATTAATTTTTTTCCCTCTCTACCCGTCTCACCCAGATGCTAATCTGTGAACGGGTACAGTGCTGGCTGTACAATAATCATCCTGGTGAATTGTTTAAAATGTAAATTCTAGAACTCTCACTCCTGAAGATCCTAACTTGATAGGTTTAGCTTAGATTCAGATATTCTTTTTTTATTTCCAATTGATTCCGTTTACATTGCCAAGTTCAGAACATCTCTATACCCCATGACCTCAAACTGGTTCAGGTAATTCATTTGGTTTCATCTCTTACTGAAGATTATTTGAAAAGTCTGTTCAGAGAGTCCTGTGTTGACAGGGCTCTGAGGCTGATGGGAAAGTATTCCATGATCCATTAGTGATGGCTGAGATGAGGCCAGATGGAAGGAGTAGAATCCTCCTGCCAAATATCAGCCAACTGTGATCTAGATGGTGACAGTTGGTAGGTGGGTGAGGAGGGGGGGGAAAGGAATGTAGAGAATATCAGTTACATTTTGATTAAAAAGTGCCTGGGAACATACTAAATATTTTATCCAGCTCTATGTAACCCTCTCAGCTATATCAGAAACCTGAATGTAGCTCTTGGAATAATGCTAGTGATGACCAAAATACAGACAGCCAAATAAAGGAGGTGAGCCAAAACACTTTCAAATCTCCAAGAGCCTGAGCTCCTGCACCGTCCCAGTTCCATGGGAATGTCTGCGCCAGGAGTACTGGGAACTCTGTGTGAGAGCAGAGGCCACATGCTCACGTTTTTCTGTTGCAATCTTATTTTTGTGGCAGGAAAATATGTGGCCTTATGCATTTCACCAATGTGTCAAATATTTCTTATTATTTCAAATGTTTCAGGAGAAAATATTTCATAGTTTCAAATGTCTTTGATAGTTTTGAAATGTGTGTGCTGATTTTTTCATATTTTATTACTCAGTTTTGATGATCAGATATATTGCATTTTGGGGGGATAAATCAGTTTGGAAGTTGGGTCTGATAAATACATACCTAAGTAGATATGACAGCAGTCCTTTCTTAGATATATTCATAGAAAGATATGGATAAAGTTGTGCCTGTAAATAGAGAAAGGCTTCCTTTTAGGGTTTAATTATCTGTGGCAGTATAGTCTTTCTTAAGGGAGAACTCTGTTTTCTGAGTCACTTGGTCCAGGAGAACTGTGCACACAGCTTCTTCCTGTAACACTAGAAACCAGGGGTCCTGCAGTCCTTATTATTTCAGTGACCACCGGCAGGTAAGCTACAGCAGAAAGGTTTATTTCTGTTCTCGTCAATTTTGCTTTCCTTGTTGACTTTGTTACTTTCTTGTGGACACAGTTGCTTCCTTCTGTCTACTTGGAGTTGGTCATAAGGTCACTTTGCACAGCCAGTGTCAGGGATGACCTTTGAACTGCTTAGTTATCTCACTGCTTTCAGAAAAGTTGTGAAAGATTCTATATAGCAAATATAAAGAGAAAGATGTTGCAGTTGACTAATGATATCTATCAGATCAGAATTGGGAAGTTGCAGCACATGATTAATATATTTACCACCTTTGATTCATATCAGTAACAGTGGCTAGGTGAATGAAAAATAAAATATATCAGTCATGGTGTTGTTAGTATCAGCATGAAGGTGGGAAAAAGGAAAAAAACTGAACAAGAGGAATGGCATATAGTATCTGGATGTAATTTGCACAGAACCCAAACTGAGCCTTCACAAATCTTTACAGTGCCAGAATTATTGAATATTTAAAAATAAAATTCATAAATACGTATAGATATAACTGCTAAATGAATTTTAAAAATATATTTGACTTTGAATTAGACATGTATTTTTGTCTTTGTTAATAGCAATGTTCCCCATTTCAAAATCCGTAAGATGTGAGTTCCTAGAAAAATCAAGTTGGAAAAATAATATATTACTTTGCCATTCATTCATTAGGTTCTGGAAATTGGTCATTACTTTGGTAAACAGTTTGAAGTTCAGACAGAACCCTCAGTTTTAACCTTGTAGTAACTGAGACTCAGTGGTTCTAAAGACAATTACTTTTACTGTACAAGCTAACTGGAAAAATAATTAATAATTGTCACCGCTTCAGAGATTGGATTTTTGTAGCAACTTATTTATTTATTTATTTTTTTACTAGCACTACATTCAGATACTTTTGATGGAGAGAGCTAGAGTAGTATTGAAGAATTGTTCACAGCTACTCACACGAGGGACTTTTACATTTATGTACGAAAATTACCTTATCAAAGCAAATACTAAGAGAGTATTTTAACCTGTGTTACACAATATAATGAATTTCTGGTATATGCTGGGTGAATGGGAAAAGTAATAGACTGCAAGAAAGCTTAGTGTTTGGTGGACTAAATGAAAGAAAAAGTAAGGCCAGACAATAAAAATATTTTGTGCAATGATTCAGTGGGATTTTTAAATAAAAGTTCCCATTTGCCTCAAACTGGAAAACACACTGAACTCTCAGTATTTCCTGAAGGCATTGGAATGTTTTTGTCCCTTTGAAAGCATCACATTTAAGGCAATGAGCAAAACAAGGAAACCCTCTAAATGCCTGATTGGGAATCTAAGCTGAAGCCAAGACACATGTTGAAATTAGAACTACTATTGCCTTACCATGGCTTGATTTCTGGTTTTCTCATTTGATGTCATACATGTGTTTCCTGTTGTGCTTAGTAAAAAGAATATCTTGTATCAGATCACATTTCCTACAAATACCAACTGAGAACTAATCTCCCAGCTTGCAAATTAACTTTTAAATGTGATTGTGCATCACATTGTAATAGGAGAAGGAATGGCTATTTAATAAATGGTGCTGGGTAATTAACTACTTGGGCTACACTTCATGTTGTGGGGAAGAGAAAGAAAAGGAAGAGGGGAAGAGAAGGAAGAGAAAGAAAGAAAGAAAGATGGGAAGTAGGGAAGGGAGGAAAGAAGAAAGGAGGAATGAGAAAAGGAAGAAGGGAGACAGGAAGGGAGAGAGGGAGAGGGAGGGAAGAAGGAAGGAAGGAGAGAAGAAAGGAAGAGAAAGGTAAGAAATTCCAGAATGGTTAGGGAAGCAACTGTTAAGCATGAAACCACAAGACAGAGGGGAAAATGTTTACTTTAGGAATCCTGTTTTCTAACTCACAAACTAAATCACAAAAAATGACTTCACTACAGAAAAACTGAAAGAATAAGTCACTGTCAGAAACTGTCAGTCAAGAAAGAAGCAAACAACAAAGTGAGAAAATATCTATGTCAAATAGAACAAACTAGGGATTCACAGCCTAAACATATAAAGGATTACTAGAATACTTAAGAAAAGAATCCCAACAGCTTGAAGAAAATAGCCATAGAGTTTTGTTCATAGTTCTTTCAAATAGATATTGCAAATAAGATGAGATATTTCACTTCACTGGTAAGCAAAGAAATGTAAACTGAAATAAGATTTTATTTTGACTAAATACTTGGGAAACATAAATATACTAAGTAACTAGGATTTGTAGAATAAGAACATTCACACACAGTGTAAATTGCCATACATATTGAAGATACCCAAAAGTTCATAAGTTTTCCAGTTATTCCCATTATACGAACCTATCAAGTGAAACTGTCATGCATGCATATTGTTATTCTAATACTATTCATGGTAAACAATCCAAATATCCAATTACAAGAAATGTTTACATAATCTAATCAACCACTGTGTAACCCCCAAACAAGCACTACCAGCATCACCAGGCAAATTGTTAGAAATGTACATTCTTGGCTCTATTTGACACCTATTGACTTGGAAACTAGGGTAGACCAAGCATTCACAAAGCCTTCAGAATAATTCTGATGCATACAAAGGCCTGAGAATCACCAATGTACTGGAATATTTACAGACACTCAAAATGTTTTCAAAGAACATTTAGCATGGAAAAAGTTGTAAAACCTAACATTAAATGACCAAAAGGAGAATAAAATTTGTTCACATTTAGTATGGTCATAGGAATTACGTGTAACATGATTTCTATTTTGTAAATATTAATATATATCATATACTTAAAAGTAAAATTATTCACATATATGTATATTCACATAAACATGCATACTGGCAGATCAAAATGCTATTCTCAGTATATCAGAGGAGGTGACTTTGAATTATTTCTTCTTTGCATCTTTATGTACTTTTCCAAATTCTCTTCTATGATGACATGTTATTTTTACAATCCATAAAAGATCTTGGCCACAAACATTTTCACATGTATATGTAAATACTCAAGAGGCCGAGTTTCCCGTAACCCTAAATGTTTACTCATCTTTCATAAGGGCATTGGTTTATTGCAAAGAGAGACCCCTTCTTCAGCAGCAGGTGGTGTTTTATCAGTCAGGAAAGCAGTAAGATGTGGTACTTGGGTTGACCTAGCCACAGGCAGGATGTGGCTGCAAGAGCAGAACTATAGGTCTTTGAGCAACAGCCACATCCTCCTCCCACTCGTTCTTTTTTTAGCTGATGGCAACTCCCAGGATTCTGACGTTTACCAAAAGTTCATGTTGTCTTTGCATCACTGTCATACCCTCTTCTTTCACTAGCAGTTCTTATGATAATCTCAGTACGGAGCACAGGGCATAGAAATTATGGAAATATTAGGCATGGGAAATCTCAAATAACTGAGCTCATTTGGCCAGAATGTTCTAGCAGGGTGATACCAAGCAGAAGTGATAATCAAGTAATTTACCTTCCTATGTTAAAAGTTATCTGTCCTTTGTTATCTCAAAATACCATTGGAATTTCTTCTCTGGTTGACTTCAATTTACAGCTCTTTGAGCACACAGAAGGTTCAACCTGTTCTGCTAGTACTTGGACAATGTAGTGGATCTAACATTGTTTACAATGGTCTTTAAAGTTCTTAAGTGTTGGAAACATTTTAACTGTCATAGAAAATAAATATTGTAGCAAGTATCTCCTTACTTGTCCTAATCACTGGAACAAGATAACTTTTTTTTGCTTCCTGCTCATGTTAACACAGTTAGCAAAAGATTAGGGCCAGCCCCAACTGCTCCAGATTAACAGCTGCCTGAAGGTAGGGTAGGTAGGGACTAAGAAGAGGTATCATTCAGCTTTTATGTGACGATCTGCCTCAGCCTCCATAGTTTTAAGTTGGAGGAATTCTGTGGATAGAAATATAGTTCGAATCCTTAGCTAGGTGCAGGAACTGTTATGATCTGAATGAACAGTGGTGTTAAACAGCAGTGAAATTCTGAAAGAAATATCCCAAAGTCTCATAGAAAATTGGAAAGAAAGACTACTTTTATATAGTGAACTTGAGTGTTAAATGCCCTTATTAAGCATGCTTAATGGCAATGGTCTTAGATTTCCTGTTATTCAAAATGCATAAATTTATGAGTAGGATCAGAGACTGATTTTGAAAACCCAAAATTCCTCAGATGATGGTTCATGTTTTGTACATGTAGACATTGCCATCTGAATGTTATGTCTCTGCCCTCATGTTCGATTTCCAAGGTCATTTTAGTAACTTCCTACAAATGTGCTTTGTGTCTCTGAGATATAAATGTTTGACTAAGTTTGGAAATACTCAGAAGGTTTTCAAAAGAAACCTCTGTGTTGTGTGGAAACTGACGCGACGTGTAAATGCTGAAGATAAGGTGCGTGTACAGAAAATAGAACAAAGGTAAATACAGCAAGGATCAGGATGGGAGGTGCAGTCAAAATGAGAAACTCCAAACACCTGTGTTTTGTCAACAGTGGCTTGGCAGCTAGAATAGGAAGAACAGAGGAAGTTAAACCCATGCTGCTTTCCAGAAGTCAGCTACAAAAAATGAACCCCTAGGACCAGATGGTTTTATGGCTTTGGTAAACAATAGATTTGCATAATGCTTCCTCAATAATTCTGTCAGGAGGAGTGTTGAGCTAGAAAACAATGTACAGTTGTGTCTTTTTTGAAAACCAGCTCTCCAAAAGGCCAACTGGTAATTAGGGAGACGCTGACATGTTGGGAAGGACAGAGTATGTCATGAACTATTATCAGACCACCTTGACTACAAGGTAATTGTAAATACCAATATGTTTGGAAGTCTTCGGTCTCCCCTGGTGGCCATATTATAAACTGATTATCTTACAGGAACAAGGGCTTTTCTCATTTCAGGCGCTACCTCCCTAGGGTTTCCTTGTTTGTTCTGATTTTGTAGCTTCCTTTGAGTTTTGTTTCTAAGGCTTGGGTGACTGCCATTTGGTTTCTCTTCAAGAAGAATCAACAAACCACTTAACACTGAGTTCTTTTCTAGCTTACACATGCATCACTACTCCCTATTGATCTCAGGATGTGGGATTCCCCATACACCTTTTGAACAAAATCCTCCATTTCAACAAGTGGATAAGAACCCTCATCTACTTCATTCATTCCACTGATTTCATTGCAGCAGTTATTCCCACAGGTGATTTCAACACATGCAAATACAGATTTCTAGTTTTCAACACTTGATTCAGAAACTGGGCCAGTAGAATAATGCACCAGTAAAAGCCACTTCTCTCCTCCAAACGTGTCAACAATCCCATCCCCACTTTTAGGTTGAATACTAAGATACTGACGTTAAAAGGCTTGCAAACTCAAAGCATCTAGGGCGCAGGTGGGTAATATAACTAAACATTGGTGTTGAAAGGAATGAAGCAAAGGTGGACGACTACAGTGAAGTGGCAAGTCTGGCCTAAAGAGGGGTCAGCAGCTCTCCAACTCCTAAAAACTGTTGCTGTGTAATAAACTAGCCTCCAAAATGTCAGATCTCCTGGATTTTCAAGAAAAGTAAAATTAATTAAAAAAAAAAAAAACAGTTTTAAGAGCATGGAGATGACTTTTCAAGGGTAGCAATGAAGTGTAAATTTTAATAATATCATAAGGGACAAACAAAACACTTCTGTGAACAGAATTTATCTTATGAAGTATCAGGTTTGAGCCCTACCTTAGTCTCTAAGGCTGTGCTGTCCAATAGAAATATGAGTTTACATGCGTGATTGAAAACTTTCCGCTGGCTCTATTAAAAAATAAAAGAAACATACAATTAATTTTCATATTTTATTTAACCTGGTTATCCACACTATTGTCATTTTTCATGTGTAATCATAAAAATTATTAATGAGCTATTTTGCACTCTTTTGGGGTGTTTAGTCTGAGGTTTAGTATGCATTTTATGCATATAGCATATTTCACTTTTTACTGGCCACAATTCAATTGCTTAATAGCCATATGTGGCTAGTGGCTCCATATTGGACAGCACAGCTCTAAGGCTTAGAGTAACTGCTCTTTCATATGTATAAAGGTCGGGCAAGTCCTTGATTAGAAAAGTATCATGGTCTTTGGGCATCAGAGCTCCCCTTGTTCCTGCCCAACAAGCTGCTACTGCCATTTTGGCAACATCCCATTGTAACTGCCAGCATAGTTACAGGAGGCAAACAGAAGGAAGGATGTGTTCAAGGGATATGTTTTCCCAAGGAAATGGCGTAAGGAACTTTGGCTGTTGCTTGACTTATGTGAAGCAAAATCATTGGAGTGTCTTGGGAAGTCACTTAACACATATGACTTTTCACCATACCATAAAAAATGATAATCCATCCTCTGCTTGTGACATCTAGTAGGAGCCGACTACCTAAGTTAACCTTTGTAATTACTGGATTCTTTTAGTTTATAGTCTTTTTGTGTCAGGTAAAAATGATTTGACTAAGTCTAGAACACAATATAAGAGAGGAAAACAATGGGGAGATAAATATCAAATCAAAGTGAAGCAAATAAATCACAACAAAACAAGGAAAAGAAACATCTTTCTAAGTCATTCAAAGATTGAGTGGATTTCCTTGAGTTCCTCATATCTAAAGGGGTCCAAGCAACAATTGTACAAATAATTGGTGAGTTTCTTAAAGCATATTTATTGCATGATTGGATAATTTTTGCTGCTCTGAGATCTGTAATAGGTATAATAATAATAATAATAAAGTGTGTAATATGTACACACATATTCTGAAAATTCAGATAAATATTATACATTTGTATGTGCTATTTTGAAATTTGAAATGTTACTACGTTGTTTTAATTTGCATTTTCTATTTCCAATGAAATTGAGCATATTTGCATTTTTAGCAAGTTAAATTTCTTTTTTGTGAGTTCTGGTTCCTATTCTTTTCTTATTTTCCTGTTAGATGCTTGTTTTTCCTTATGGAGTTTTCAGATACAAATAATTGTAGGTTGAATGTGTTGTACGTAGTTTTAGTTTCTCCCTACTTCTGTCTGATAGAGTTTTGTCTTTTTAGGTCTCTTTGAAGAACAAAGGTCTTTAATTTTAATTTAATTTAAATTATAAATCTTTATCTTTTATGATTATTTCCTTTATGCTTGTTTAAGAAATCCTTCCCTACTCTGAAGTCATGAAGCTAGATTTATTTATAACTTTTTTTTCATTTGTTCTTTTATATTTGTCTTTCATCTACTTAGGATGAACAGTTGTACTAGTGAAGGTAGGATCCAATTGTGCTTTCAGGTACCAAATTGTCACAATTCTGTTTATCATTCTTCCCTGCTGAACTGTCTAGGTAAGTGTTCATTTGTGTCCTTATCCTTGACTCTCTTTAATGGTCTTTCAGTCCATTCAATGGCCCTTGTTCCAATCTGAAACTGTCTTCACTGCTATGAATTTATGTCTTGATGTCTAGTAAAGCAACTTCTCCCAGATGTTTCTTCTTCATGGATGCTTTAGTTATTCTTGTCCTTTATATCACTTCATGTAAATTCTAGAATTTGCTCATTAAATTCTAGAGTGGGAATGAAGGGTAGCGTTTGGGGTTTGGATTTGGGTTGCATTGAATCTATAGACCAATTTGAATGGATTTAACAACTTATATTAAGTCTGCCCACCTATGTTTATGGTATGTCTCCACTTATTTGGGCTCTTCTAATATTCCTCAATAAAGTTTCTTTGTAGAGGTTTTGTATTTCTCTTACTAGATTTATTTTTAAATACTGTACTTAAAAATTAATAGACTTTAATTTTTAGAGCAGTTTTAGATTCAAAACAAAACTGAGCAGAGGGTACAGGGATTTTCCATCTGTCTCCTGCCTAAACACTTTTCCCATTATCAACATCCCCCAACAGAGTGAGATTTATAATTGATGAACCTACATTGACAGATCATTATTACCAGAAGTCCATAGTTTACAGTAGGATTCATTCTTTATATTATACTTTCTGTATACTGCATATGTTTTAATGTAGTGGAAAATGTTATATTTTAACCTCATTTTCTAATTGCTTGTTGCGGGTATAGAAATGCAAATATATATATATTAATTTTTTATCTTACAACTTGGTAAACTGTTAGTAATCCTTATAATAATACAGATTATTTTGAAGATTTAAAAATATGTAGTCATATTATTTGCAATCGACAGTGTTGTCTTTCTTCCAAATTCTTAAACCTTTATTTCTCTTGTTATGTGGTTGTCTGTGGTAGTCATATGTAGGCCAACATTACTTGCCTGTTATACAGAAGTGGTGATAGAGGCATCCATATTTTGTTCCTAATCTCAAAAGAAATCATCTAATGCTTTATTATTAACTATATTGATTGTGGTAGACTTAAGAAAATTGTACTTTATTCTTAGCTAGCTAGAATTTATTTCATAAAACAATATTTAACCTTATCTCTTTTGTCATTTAATGATATCATCATTTGATTTTTTCTATCTCTGTGTTTGTATGGTGGATTACATTAATTGATTTTCAAATATTAACCCCTGATTCATGGGATATGTAAAATTTATTCATGATGCACTATCTGTTTCTATGTTTCTGCATTCAGTTTGTTATATATTTTGATTAGAAATTTGTTCATTCACATTCATACATTTGCCTGTCATTTTCCTTTTTGTTCCTGCTGTTTTGTGGCTATAGGCTTCCCAGGTGGCTCAATGGGTAAAGACCCTGCCTGCAATGTGGGAGACACAACAGACACAAGTTCGATCCCTGGGGTGGGAAGATCCCCTGGAGAAGGGCATGGCAATCCACTCCAGTATTCTTGCCTGGAGAATCCATGGACAGAGGAGCCTGGTGGGCTGTGGTCCACAGGGTCACAAAGAGTTGGATACGACTGAAACAACTGTGCACCCTGACCACACATTTTGAGACTGAAGTTATGCACATTAAGATATTGATGCTAACTAACACTGGGAGAGCATTAACTCTTGTTTATTGTGCAGATGACAAAATTGGAATTCTTTATTAAAACGTTTTATTTTGAAATAAATCTAAGCGTCCATAAAAATTACAATGATAGAACAAAAAAATCTTGTATATGCTTCACCTAGGTTTAGTTTCACTCATTGTTAAAATACTGCCACAGTAGCATAATCATTCTCTATTTTTTTCTAAAATACTTGAGAATAGGTTGCATATATCATGAACTTTTATTCTTAAAAATTGCACCACATGTTACATAAGAAGATTATTTTGTTATATCATGCCTGTGTACTTAGTCATTCAGTTGTGTCCAATGCTTTGTGATCCTCCTGGACTGTAACCCACCAGGCTCCTCTGTCCATGGAATTTTCCAGGCAAGAATACTGGAACAGGTTGCTATTTCCTCCTCCAGTGGATCAGTCCAACTCAGGAACTGAACTCATGTCTTCGGCATTGGCAGTCAGATTTTTAACCACTCTTAACCATTGAGCTACCTGGGAAGACTGCTTTGTTATATCACTTGAGTATAGTCAGAAAAATTAGGAAAATTAACATATTTAAAATATGATTGATCCATAATAAAATTTAGCCAATTATCTCAATATTGTCTTTTATACTATATATCTATCTATATATTTTTTTTTCTCTCTTGTTAAGGATTTACTACAGTGTCATGAATTGTATTTAGTTGTTGTTTCCCTTTTGTGTTGTTACTCTAGAAGAGTTTCTCAGGCTTTTCTTTGTATTTGTGACATTAATAATTTTGTAGGGTATTCACCAACTATTATATAGAATCCCCTATAATTAAAGCAAGAGTTAGTTTTCCCTTGAATGTCTGTAGAATTTATTGATTCTAGAGTTCATGTAGGGTTTGGAGGTCTCTTTGGGGAAGATTTTCAATGATTGACTCAATTTCTTTAATCAATATCAATATTATATGGCAATGAAAGAATTTCTCTGATCTTTACTTAGTTTGTTTAAATTGTCTAGGAATTTATCTATTTAAATTGTACCTGTTACTATAAAGGTGCTCATAATATTCTTTTATTATCTTTAGTAAAGATAATATTTTTCTCTAGTTATATTTATTTATAAAAATAATATTTTTTTAATGTCTGTAAAGTATGTAGTTGTTATCTTCCTCTGAATATCCAGTAATATTTGTGCTTCTCTCCTCTTTTTCTTTTTGAATTCCAAACTTTCCTTTCAGGCATACTTTCCTTTTGTTTGAAGTATATCTTTAAGAATTTCCTTTCAAAGGATTTTCATGTCATCATCATCATCATCATTAATAATCTTCAGTTCAGTTCAGTTCAGTCACTCAGTCATGACTGACTCTTTGTGACCCCATGAACCGTAGAATGGCAGGCCTCCTTTCCATCACCAACTCCTGGAGTCCACCCAAACTCATGTCCATTGAGTAGGTGATGCCATCCAGCCATCCCATCCTCTGTCATCCCCTTTTCCTCCTGCCTTCAATCTTACCTAGCATCAGGGTCTTTTTAAATGAGTCAGCTCTCTGCATCAGGTGCCCAAAGTATTGGAGTTTCAGCTTCAACATCAGTCCCTCCAATGAATACCCAGGACTGATCTCCTTTAGAATGGACTGGTTGGATCTCCTTGCAGTCCAAGGGACTCTCAAGAGTCTTCTCCAACACCATAGTTTAAAAGCATCAATTATTCAGTGCTCAGCTTTCTTTAAAGTCCAACTCTCACACCCATACATAACCACTGGAAAACCCATAACCTTGACTAGATGGACCTTTGTCAGCAAAGTAATGTCTCTGCTTTTGAATATTCTGTCTAGGTTGGTCATAACTTTCCTTCCAAGGAGCAAGCATCTTTTAATTTCATGGCTGCAATCACCATCTGCAGTGGTTTTGGAGCCCCCAGAAATAAAGTCTGACACTGTTCCCACTGTTTCCCCAGCTATTTGCCATGAAGTGATGGGACCGGATGCCATGATCTTAGTTTTCTGAATGTTGAGCTTTTAGCCAACTTTTTCATTCTCGTCTTTCACTTTCATCAAGAGGCTCTTTAGTTCTTCTTCACTTTATGCCATAAGAGTGGTGTCATCTGCATATCTGAGGTTATTGATATTTCTCCCAGCAATCTTGATTCCAGCTTGTGCTTCATCCAGCCCAGCATTTCTGATGATGTACTCTGCATATAAGTTAAATAAGCAAGGTGACAATATACAGCCTTAACGTACTCCTTTTCCTATTTGGAACCAGTCTGTTGTTCCATATCCAGTCTTAACTGTTGCTTCCTGACCTGCATACAGGTTTATCAAGAGGCAGGTCAGGTGGTCTGGTATTCCCATCTCTTTCAGAATTTTCCAAAGTTTATTGTGATCCACTCAGTCAAAGGCTTTGGCATAGTCAATAAAGCAGAAGTAGATGTTTTCTGGAACTCTCTTGCTTTTTCCATGATCCAGCGGATGTTGGCAATTTGATCTCTGGTTCCTCTGCCTTTTCTAAAACCAGCTTGAACATCTGGAAGTTTACAGTTCACACATTGCTGAAGCCTGGCTTGAAGAATTTTGAGATTTCTTTACTAGAGTGTGAGATGAGTGCAATTGTGCGGTAGTTTGAGCATTCTTTGACATTGTCTTTCTTTGGAATTGGAATGAAAACTGACCTTTTCCAGTCCTGTGACCACTGCTGAGTTTTCCAAATTTGCTGGCATATTGAGTGCAGCACTTTCACAGCATCATCTTTTAGAATTTGAAATAGCTCCACTGGAATTCCATCACCTCCACTAGCTTTGTTCATAAGTCCCACCTGACTTCACCTTCCAGGAAGTCTGGTTCTAGGTGAGTGGGAGTGATCACACCATAGTGATTATCTGGGTCATGAAGATCTTTTTGTACGGTTCCTCTGTGCATTTTTGCCACCTCTTCTTAATATCTTCTGCTTCTGTCAACAAGCTTAAAAGGTATCTTTGCTGGTTATAGAATTCTAGATTGACATTTATTTTATTTCCTTTAAAGAATCTGCTCAAAGTTGACCCACTTGTTTTTAGGGAGGAAGGTTAATGGGATCTTAAACATGAGCATTACTAACTGACTGGCTATATCACACCTTTGACCACTCTTGGACTATTGTTCATTTTTACTAGTATTGACACTTTTTCAAATTACCATTCAAGCCATTGTGGCCTATGAAACAAATCTATGTCATTTGCATCTTGACAGTGGTATGCTTTTATTGAAGAAGCCACTTAACAATGGGCCAATAGTCAAAATATCTGATAAGTCTTCCATACTCCCTACCATACACAAGCATCTTGTTTTATTGTCTTGGAAAGACCTTTTCAAAATTTGTTTCTAAAGGTTTCCTAACTATTCTCACCTCCTCTTGGTCTACATCCCTTAGTAAAAGAGTTTGGCCACTGAGTGAGGCTATTTCCAGGAAGGGATCATTTTTATCTTGTCTGCTCCTTGGTGAACAGTAGGGATAAATATTTGGACTTCTGCCTTGATCATTCCTGCGACTGATACTTCTTTTCTTCTCCAAATGGTAGCCCTAAAGTCATGGTATGCTTGTGTATATAACAATTCAAAAATAATATAGATAAGTTACTAAAATAAGTGAATTTTGCAAAGTTTCTTGATATAAGGTATTACAGACAATATATTCCTTTTCTATGGATTTTCTTAAGTGTTAAAATTTAAAAGGCAAATAATACTCTGTATTGGCAATGTTACTCATCTATGCATAAATTGGATTTTCTTCTTTGGAAAACAATTTGATGTTATATACCAAATTTTCATACCATACAATTGACAATTGAACTCTCAGGTATATATACCAAAGGGAAATGAATACACATGTATATAAAAGGAGATGTATGCATAACATTCATAGTAGCATTGTAATAGTCTCAAACTGATAGCACCTAGTATACATCAATAGTAAAGCAAAGAGTGAAATAATAATAAAAATGGTAAAACTAAAGCTGAAGATGTAGTACTTTGGCCTCCTGATGTGAAGAACTGACTTATTGGAAAAGACCCTGATGCTGGGAAAGAGTGAAGGCAGGAGGAGAAGGGGGCAACTGAGGATAAGATAGCTGGATAGTATGACTGACTCGATGGACATGAATTTGAGCAAGCTCCAGGAGTTGGTGAGTATGGGTTAGGCAGGCATGCTGCAGTCCATGGGGATGCAAAGAGTCAGACATGACTGAGCAACTGAACTGAACTGACTGAAGTGCAGAGAATAAACATTTCTACAGTGGATAATAGTCAGCAATAAAAGTGAATGAAACTGAAGATATACATTACATTGATAAATTTCTCAAAAGTAACCACTCACATAATAATGTATATTGCATGATTCCATTTATACTTAGATAAAAAAATAAGAAAAACAATAGTGTCAGATGTCAGGTGATATACGCCTAGCATCTTTGTTTTGTTCCCGTCCTTAGAGGAGCCACAACAGCATGGAGGAGTAGATGGACTTCTCCAAATTTACAGCTTGCTGCTGAACAACCATCAACAGGAGAATGTTGGAACTGACCAAAAGAAGATACCCCCACATCCAAGGGCAAAGTAGAAGCCCCAGCAAGATGGTGAGAGGGGAAAAATCATGTTTAGAATCAAACCCCATACCTGCCAGAGACACTCAGCTCAAACAAAACCTTGTGTGCAACAGGAGACCCCACAGAGACTGAGTTAGACCTGCCGTTGAGTGTTTGAGTGTCTCCTGTGGAGGTACGGGTCAGCAATGGCCTTCCACAAGGGGAGGGGCTCTGGGTGCAGCAGACCCAAGGATGGTGTAAGCCCTCTTGGAGAAGGTCACCATTAACTCCACCGTAGAGCCACCAGAACTTACACAAAACTAGAGAAACAGACTCTTGGAGGGCACAAACAAAACCTTGTGCACACCAAGACCCAGGAGAAAAGGAGCAGTGACCCTACAAGAGACTAAACCAGACTTGCCTGTGAGTATCAGAAACCTTAGGTGGAGGTGTGGGTCGGCAGTGGCTTGCTGCAGGACCGGGGGCACTGAGTGCAGCAGTGGGAGCAAGGGACCTTTTGAAGAGGTTACCATTATCTTCATCACCTCCACCAGAGGTTGGTCTAAGGTCAGACAAGAGGGAGAGAGCACAGCCCTGCCCATCAACAGAAAATTGGATTAAAGGTTTACTGAGCATAGCCCCACCATCAGAATAGCACCCAGTTTCCCCCCTCAGTCAGTCTCTCCCATCAGGAAGCTTCCACAAGCCTCCTATCCTTCTCCAGAAGAAGGCAGACAGAAGGAAAACCACAATCACAGAAGAAAACTAACCAGTCTGATCACATGGACCACAGCCTTGTCTATCTCAATGAAACTATGAGCCATGCCGTGTAGGGCCACCCAAGATGGACTGGTCATGGTGGAGAGTTCTGACAAAACCTGGTCCACTGGAGAAGGGAATGGCAAACCACTTCAGTATTCTTGCCTCGAGAACCCCATGAACAGTATGAAAGGCAAAAAGATAGGACACTGAAAGAGGAACTCCCTGGGTAAGTAGGTGTCCAATATGCTACTGGAGATCAGTGAAGAACTAACTCAGGAAAGAATGAAGAGAGAGCCAAGCAAAAACAGCACCCAGTTGTGGATGCGACTGGTGATGGAAGTAAAGTCAATGTGTAAAGAACAATACTGCATAGGAACCTGGAATGTTAGGTCCACAAATAAATGTAAATTGGAAGTCGTCAAACAGGAGATGGCAAGGGTGATCACTGACATTTTAAGAATCAGTGAACTAAAATGGACTGGAATGGGTGAATTTAACTCAGATGACCATTATATCTACTACTAAGGGCAAGAATCCTTTAGAAGAAATGGAGTAACCCTCATAGTTGGTAAAAGAGTCTGAAATGGAGTACCTGGGTGCAATCTCAAAAATGGCAGAATGATCTCTGTTCGTTTCCAAGGCAAACCATTCAATATCACGGTAATCCAAGTCTATGCCCTAACCAGGAATGCTGAAGAAGCTGAAGCTGAATGGTTCTATGAAGACTTACAAGATGTTATAGAACTAACACTCAAGAAAGATGTCCTTTTCATTATTCAGAACTGGAATGTAAAAGTAGGAAGGCTTCCCTGGTGGCTCAGAGGTTAAAGGGTCTGCCTCCAAGGCAGGAGACCCGGGTTCGATACCTGGGTTGGGAAGATCCCCTGGAGAAGGAAACGGCAATCCACTGCAGTATTCTTGCCTGGAGAATCCCATGGATGGAGAAGCCTAGTAGGTTACAGTCCACGGGGTCGCAAAGAGTCGGACATGACTGAGCAACTTCACCTCACCTCCTCAAGACATACCAAGAGTAACAGGCAAATTTGGCATTGGAGTACAAAGTGAGGCAGGTCAAAGGCTAACAGGGTTTTCCAAGAGGGCACACTGGTCATAGCAAATACCCTCTTCCAACAACACAGGAGAAGACTCTACACATGGACTTCACCAGATGGTCAAGACTGACATCAGATTGAGTATATTCTATGCAGCCAAAGATGGAGAAGCTCTATACAGTCAGCAAAAACAAGACTGAATGCTGACTGTGGCTCAGAACATGAACTCCTTATAGCCAAATTAGTCTTGATTTGAAGAAAGTAGGGAAAACAACTAAACCATTCAGGTATGACCTAAATCAAATCCCTTGTGATTATACAGTGGAAGTGACAAACAGGTTCAAGGTATTCGATCTGATAGAGTGTCTGAACTATGGGCACAGGTTTGTGATATTGTACAGGAGGCAGTGATCAAGACCATCCCAAGAAAAAGAAATGCAAAAAGGCAAAATGGTTGTCTGAGGAGGCCTTCCAAATAGCTGAGAAAAGAAGAGAAGCTAAAGACAGGAGAAAAGGCAAGATATATCCATTTGAATGCAGAGTTCCAAAGAATAGCAAGGAGATATAAGAAAGGCTTCCTCAGTGATCATTCCGGAAGAAATAGAGGAAAACAGCAGAATGTAAAAGACTAGAGATCTCTTCAAGAAAATTAGAGATACCAAGGGAACATTTCATGCAAAGATGGGCATAATAAAGGACAGAAATGGTATGGACCTAACTGAAGCAGAAGATATTAAAAAGAGACAGCAACAATACACAGAAGAATTATACAAAAAAGATCTTCATGACCCAGATAATCACGATGGTGTGATCACTCACCTAGAGCCAGACATCCCGGAATGGAAAGTCAACTGGGCCTTAGGAAGCACCATTACAAATAAAGCTAGTGGAGATGATGGAATTCCAGTTGAGCTATTTCAAATCCTAAAAAATAATGCTGTTAAAGTGCTGCACTCAATATACCAGCAAATCTGGAAGACTCAGCAGTGGCCACAGGACTGGAAAAGGTCAGTTTTCATTCCAATCTCAAAGAAAGATAATGCCAAAGAATGTTCAAATTATTGCACGATTGTACTCATCTCACACACTAGCAAAGTAATGCTCAAAATTCTCCAAGCCAGGCTTCTGAACTTCCTGATGTTCAAGCTGGCTTTAGAAAAGTCAGAAGAACCAGAGATCAAGTTGCCAACATCTGTTGGCTCATTGTAAAAGCAAGAGAGTTCCAGACAAACATCTATTTCTGCTTTATTGATTATGCTAAAGCCTTTGAATGTGTGGATCACAACAAATTCTGGAAAATTCTTCAAGAGATGGGAATAACCAAACCACCTGACCTGCTTCCTAAGAAATCTTTACGCATGTCAAGAAGCAACAGTTAGAACTGGACATGGAACAACAGACTGGTTCCAAATTAGGAAAGGAGTACATCAAGGCTGTATATTGTCACCCTGCTTATTTAACTTATATACAGAGTACATTATATGAAATGCCAGGCTGGATGAAGTACAAGGTGGAATCAAGATTGCCAGGAGAAATATCAATAACAGATATGCGGACACCACCACTCTTATGGCAGAAAGTGAAGAAGAACTAAAGAACCTCTTGATGAAAGTGAAAGAGAAGAATGAAAAAGTTGGCTTAAAACTCAACATTCAGAATACTAAGATCATGGCATCTAGTTCCATCACTTCATGGCAAATAGATGGGAAACAGTGGAAACAGTGACAGATTTTTTTTTTTAATTTGAGCTCCAAAATCACTGCAGATGGTGACTGTAGCCATAAAATTAAAAGACGCTTGCTCCTTGGAAGAAAAGTTATTATCAACCTAAATAGCATATTAAAAAGCAGAGACATTACTCTTGACGAAGGTCCATCTAATCAAAGCTATGTTTTTTTTCCTGTAGCCATGTGTGGATGTGAGTTTGACCATAAAAGAAAGTTGAATGCTGAAAAATTTATGCTTTTAAAGTGTGGTGTTGTAGAAGACTCTTGAGAGTCCCTTGGACTGCAAGGAGATCTACCCAGTCCATCCTAAAGGAAATCAGTCCTGCATATTCATTGGAAGAACTGATGCTGAAGCTGAAACGCCAGTACTTTGGCCACCTGATGTGAAGAGCTGACTCATTTGAAAAGACCCTGATGCTGGGAAAGATTGAGGGTGGGAGGAGAAGGTGACAACAGAGGATGAGATGGTTGGATGTCATCACTGACTCAGTTGACATGAGTTTGTGTAAGCTCTGAGTGTTGGTGATAGACAGGGAGGCCTGGTGTGCTGCAGTCTGTGGGGTTGCAAAGAGTCGGACACGACTGAGTAACTGAACTAACTTAGAGGAAAAGCTTTCAAGTTTTTACCATTGAGTATGATGTTAGTTTTGGGCTTTTATTTATGGCCTTTGTTATGTCGAGGTGTGTTCCCTCTATGCCCACTTTGTTGAGAATTTTTATCATAAATGGATGTTGAATTTGGGCAAAGGCTTTTTCTGCATCTAAGGAGATGATCATATGATTTTTATCCTCTAGTTTTTTTTTAATGTGGTGTATCACATTGATTGAATTATGAATTGTCCTTGCATCCATGAGATAAATACCACTTAATCATAGTATATGATCTATTAATTCATTGTTGAATTTGGTTTGCTAATATTCTGAGGATAATTTTTGCATGTTAGTATAATTGATCCTTTGTGTTTGTTTTTAGTCTCTATTTCATTTATTTCTTCTCTGATACTTATGATTTTTTTCCTTCTATTGACTTTGGGTTTTATTTGTTTTTCTTTTGCTAATTCTTTTAAATGTAAGATTAGGTTGTTTATTTGTGATTTTTCTTGTCTCCTGATGTAGGCTTGTATAGCTTTAAACCTCCCACTTAGAACTGCTTTTGTTGTGCCCCATATATTTTGGATCATTGTGTTTCCACTTTTGTTCATCTCCAGGTACTTTTTAAATTTTTCCCTTTGATTTCTTCAGTGATCCATTGACTATATAGTAGCACTTTTTTTTTTAAGCCCTGATGTGTTTGTAGCTTTTGATTTTTTTTTTCCTTGTAGTTGATTTCTAGTCTCATCCTGTTTTGGTTGCCTAGAGGTGCTGTTATGATTTTAATTCACTTTAAATTTATTGGGTTTGTGACTAGCATTTGATCTATCCTAGAGAATGTTCCAGGGCTCTTGAAAAGACTATGTATTCTGCTGCTGTTAGATGAATGTTCTACTTGGTCTGGTAAGTCCTTTTGGTCTAATATGTTGTTTAAAGCCCTTGGTTCCTTATTGGTTTTCTGTCTGGATGATCTGTGCATTGATGTAAATGGGATATAAATATCCCTTACTATTATATTACTGTCTTCCTAAAGGAAATACCAGCTCAGATTTTCCCCAATTTCCTTATCTTGCTTGTATGATAATTAACACAAATAGATTGACCTAAAATCTCAGTGGCTTAACCACCATGAAGTTTTCATTTGGATATGAAGAGAATAATGTATATATAGCAGTCATTTGTCCATAGCAACTCTCAAATCCCAGCAGACATATATGGTAATATGTTATTTTTCTTTTATTAAAAGTTCATTGTGAAATGAAATGAACTTCCTTCATATAAGGGACAGCATTTTGGAACTTGGGTTTCCTAACACTGCTGCCACAGAAGAAGAGAGAAATGAAGGAGGCACTCACTCCAGTAATGATTTGGGAGGCATTTGCTTTTCTCATCTGATACAAAACAAAATGGTTTTTGTTATTCTGTCTGCATATAGAAATACTCAATCCTTCTCTCTGGGACTCAGTTCAGATGCTTCATCTTGTCAATGCTTGTGGCTCAGAGTACAAGGTTGTTAGATGACATATAGTAGTCACTGCATCCGGTTCAGATTATCTCCTCTGTGTCTGGAGATCCAAAAATAGAAAAGAGAATTAATCCCTTCCACAGCTTCACACAATCCACAGGGATAGGATACTGTCAATAAACATTTCCTCTAGTTAACTCTTCCAGATCTTGAGTTTTGACATGTCACCTGGGGAAGTTTTCTCTGTTGGTTACTATAAGGATGACTGACTGACTTCCACAATGTGAGGATGTTATTTCTTGGAAACATTCTAAACACTTGGAATTTTTTTTTCATATTGCTGTCCTCAGTCATGTCCGACTCTTTGCGACCCCGTGCCAGGCTTCTCTGTCCATGGGATTCTCTAGGCAAGAATACTGGAGTGGGTTACCATTTCCTTCTCCAGGGGATCTTCCCGACCCAGGGATCGAACCCGGGTCTCCCGCATCGGAGGCAGACACTTTAACCTCTGAGCCACCAGGAAGCCCCAAATAATACATTAGTAAATATAATATGGGGCTTCTCAAGTGGCTCAGTGATAAAAATATACTTGCCAATGCAGGAGATGTGGGTTTGATTCCTGGGTGGGGAAGACCCCTTGGAGAAGGAAATGGCAAACCACTCCAGTATTCTTGCCTGGGAAATCCCAGAGACAGAGGAGCCTGGCAGGCTACAGTCCATGGGGATTGGACATGACTTAGTGACTAAACAGCAACTATAATCTATTTTTGGTTAATAAAGATATTGATGTAGAGCCATAATCTCTTAAATACAAATCTAAAATCCAAAATTTCAAAAACAAAAACCTAAGTTCTATGATGTTTAGTGGTAAAAGTTACCTTGGACTGAAATGAGGATATTTATAGGCCTATATTTATCTCATTCCATTTGATTATTCATGATGTATTGATGTGTTAGATTATGGGCTGTTGCTTTGAATGCCTACTGGAAATGTCTTCTCATATATTCTTTGTCCCCTGTACTGGACTTCTAAAATTGGAAAACATTTAAATTATATGCAAAACACATATTCTTCTAATAATTTAAGGTAAGGGATTATGGATCTGTAGATACCTTTTTTGTTGTTTGTTTTTTGACTTGCTAAGTATTTGACACTGGGAAAGGATTTATATGGTAGACAGTGCCTTTAAAGTTTCAATACTGACTTAACCTTTCAATATACAAATTTGAGATACTTGCAATTTTATAAAGTCATTAGTAAGAGCCATGACTATTATGTTATGCAGTGTTCTCTCTTTGAATAAAAGATATTTATTTCTGGTGTTCAAGTAGGAGAAGCTGTTACTCCTGAATACTTAGCCTTGTGCACATTTCTTTGTTCATTGCTAGAAGTTTATAGCCATCATTGGTTCTAAGTATATGGCATACAGTTTTTCCCTACTGGTCTCGTTTTTCTCATTTTTTACTTTTTGTTATGTCTTTGTTTTTCCAGTCTGTTTTCTCCTGTGAATTGACTTTGTCTTCATTTTGTGCATTTTCCTTACTTCAATTTCAGAAACAAAGCAGGAACATAGATAAATGAAATAAACAGATATATAAAAATTACATGACATTTAAAGAGTAACGTTGTTTGCTACTGCTAAGTCGCTTCAGTCGTGTCTGACTCTGTGCGACGCCATAGACGGCAGCCCACCAGGCAAGAACACTGAAGTGGGTTGCCTTTTCCTTCTCCAAATATTGTTTAAACAGGGCTAAATTCATACAGAAAGAAACTCTCTGGAAAGTGCATGTGCGTGTGCTTTGATGACTTCATAATACATTGTTCAGTTATTATCCACATTTTATGATTAGTCCTTTTATAACAATTCTTAACTTACATTTTTTGTGTTACCTGTTTTCTGCTGGAGCCTGATTAATATAGTAGTTGGTACCAGAAGTGGTCCCAGAAAATACATTGTCAAAATGGTATCTGAAATTGGGTTGCCCATAAAACTGAAAATTGCAGAGAGAACTTTCTGGTGAGGGAAGCATGTGCCACAAATACATCTACGACACACAGTGGAGTCAGACTTACTCAAACAGCCAAGAGCAGTAGTGCCTGAGGAAGGCATGAAATTAGGACAGTAATTCTGAAATTTTAATATACATACAAACCACTGCAATTTCTTGTTAAAATCTGTTGTTGATACAATAGATCTGTGATGATGTCTAAGAGGCTGCATTTGTATCAAGCTCCCAGGTGATACTGATGCAACAGAATAATATCACATATTAAGTAGCAAGAATTAGGAGATCAAGTGGCTGTAGCACGCAGCTTCTATGGCAACAGTAGTAATGATAAAGATTGAGGAGTCAGCTGGATCCTTATGTCTCTAGAGATGTAAGTAAGGTAAATAGAGATAGTGAAAGTTATGAATACACATTTGAGAAGAAATGTGGAGATTATCAGGTCTTCTTGCAGTCCTGAAGTTATTTGGCATCTGCTGTAGGTGCAGGGAAGATACGGCTCAGGATCACACTTATCTGACAATCAGGATGACAGAATGCTGGTGGCCACTGAATGCTGTTTTAAAGGTTAAGTAAAGGCATGAGTGGGGAGGGAACAGACCCCAGATACGGGAACTTTTTAGCAGAAATGGGTAAGGCTGAGAACTTGGAACCTTTGTATTCTCCCAGAACCTTCAAATTTGTTTTGGCAGAGATGGGGGCATCTCTGCCACTTAAGGGTACCAGACTTCCTCAACATAAAAATTCCCAATCACTCTCTCTGGCACAGTTTTCTCTCAAGGTGACAGCTGCTCTCCCGCTGGCCTGCCTTCATCTGTTCATTGCCTCCAGAACGAGTGAGTCTAAGAGCTGGATTCCAAGATAGCCTAGACTGGCATTGAGGGTATAAGATCTTTTTAGGAGAAAACAAAATTAGGAGAAAAAAAATTAAAAGACATCATTGATTTTATTAGAAAAAGCCTGGGATATGTGTGTGAAAGTGTTACACCAAGGAGGTAGAAATATAAGGCTTGATCAGGCCAAATTAATTGCCAAGAGTGTACTCACGCTGGATTTGGCCTCTGTTGCACTTTTGAATAATCTGCCAATGGTAATCAGGTTACATTATCCAAAACTAAGTTTCTTTCTTATGCTAAAATCACATAAAATTTACCATTGTGACCATTCTTAGTTGTCACAGTTCAGTACTGTTAAGTATATTCATATTGCTGTAACACAAATCTCCAGAACTTCATCATCTTGCAAAACTGAAACTCTCTACATGATTCCTCTTTTCTCCCTCTGCCTTTTCACGTAAGTGGAATCAAAATGGTTCAACAACATTCTAGGCATAGCTTCTGTAGAAGAAATAGTACGGCCCCCAGAAAACACACGTGTTGTGTTGGATATAGATGCGCAGCTTGTTCAGCATCCATACCTCCCTCAGCTGAGCCTTTGCGTCTGGACTGTGAACTTCATGAGTCCCGCTTTTTTTTTTCTTCTCCCCCTCAGGTGGGACAGATTGGCCGGAGTATACTGCAGTTGTGTATTTTCCTGGATCAATTAGGCTCTGATAATGCTCCAGCAGGTTAGGCTCTTGTTAATTAGTTCCCCCTAAAGACAGGCCTTGTTAAAAAAAAAAAACAAAAAAAACTGCTCTGGAGTATTTCAAAACAGTTCCTCTCCTCCTCCCTCCTATGGAAGCCCGAAGGAATTTTTTGTCTGATTTTACCAGGAGAGGGAAACCCTACTGTTCTGTGCAGGCCCCCTTATGCCTAGGTTCCCCTGGAGTTCTTAACTCACAGAATGTCTCCTCTGAGTCTCCAGCAGCTCACCAGTCACAGCTCAGGGTTCCTGCTGCGGGTTCCCGAGGGGTTTTCCCTCGCGAGTCTGCCCTCTGGTAAGCCCTGACTGCCTCTCTCTGGCGCTCTGTCTCTCCAGGTGTGGGGCAGCAGTTCAATCTGTTCAGCTTTTCACTTGTTAGGATGGAGCCGCTTTGTTACAAGGAGCTGGAAACCTTAAGTTCCTCTCTGATCCTTTTAAGCTTCAAAAATTACTTCATTTTTCTTCATTTTATTGATGGGTATGTCCCTCATTGCATATTATAGAGTACTGGCTCTTACATTAGTTCCAATTGTGACTTCCTGTCTGTTGGTTTTGTTTTCTCATCTATGCTTTTCCTGAATTTATCAGCTCATGTTCTGGGGACATGTATGTATCCTGTGTTTTAGTGGTAACATTTATTATATCTATTAATTTAAGCTCCGTAATGGTGTATTTGGATTTTGTATGTTGTAGCTTATTTTTGTTATTGATGTTTCTTAAATTCTGAAGGAGGTGTTAAAATATACTCAGTAATCATTTTGTCAGTTTCTCTTTGTAATTCTAAACACATTCCTTTTCTCAGGGTGCAAAGGCTTATGATTGTTATGCCTTATTGGATATATCATTTATCATTAAAATATTTTTTCCAATTAAATACTTTTTTGATTTAACTTCACTTACTCTTTTTTGACACTTCTCTTAAGAATGCTTCTTATCAGGGGTGAATAGCTGAATTTTCTTCATTTGAAACAAATTGAAAGTCTATATTTTGAAAGGAAAAGTCAAACTATTCAGTTATGTTAACTGATCCAAATGGTTTTTTTATACAATTATGCACTTTTATTGTTTGCATCTCTCCTGATTTCCTTATTTTTTGTTTTTCATTTTGTGTTAAATTTCACTTGATTTTTAGGAAGAGGTCAGAACGCTAAGAGTCTGACATGACTGATTGACTTCACTTTCACTTTCATGCCTTGGAGAAGGAAATGGCAACCCACTCCAGTGTTCTTGCCTGGAGAATCCCAGGGACGGGGGAGCCTGGTGGGCTGCTGTCTATGGGGTCGCACAGAGTTGGACACGACTGAAGCAACTTAGCAGCAGCAGCAGAACGCACATGTCTTTCTTCACTATCAATAGTTGGAAGAGTTTAATAACAATTAAATGTGGCATGAATATTATGATCTAGTTCTTTAATGTATATCTTTATGTATACATAGAAAAATTATTGGCATTTATAAAACAGAAGCTATTTCTGTTTATAGGAGTTATTTCTGTGAATTGGAATTTTAGGGTAATTTTTACTTTAAAAATATACTTTTAGAAAACAATTTCAGATTTATAGTGATGTTTTATAATTATCAGAAAAGATAAAGCTACATTTTTCTCTCTTCTAAAGGTTTGAGTATTCTTATTTAAGAGATATATTTTGCTTTGGCCTAATGATTCAGACCATTTTCTCAATAAATTTCTTGATCATGTACCACATATCCTGAGTTTTTTTCTCAGCTAGTTTTTTTCTACTCTTGGTAACATTATTCTTCATATGTACTATATTAGACATCTGTGTGTTAAACATAGGAAACTATCTGCTCTCTTAAAATGGTTTTTAGCGTATATATATATATATATATATATATATATATATATCCTACATAGGACTTCCCAGGTGGTGTTAGTGGTATAAAACCTGCCTGCCAATGTAGGAAACTTAGAAATGTGTATTTGATCCCTGGGTAGAGAAGATCCCCGGAGGAGGGCATGGCAGCCCATTCCAGTATTCTTACCTGGAGAATCCTATGGACAGAGGAGATTGGTGGACTACAGTAAATAGGGCCATGAAGAGTTGGACATGTCCATAGCAAATTAGCATACACGAATGCATGTCCTACAGATTATATATATTCTGTACATCTGATCTAAAATGCTGTTTAGGTTCTAGTTTGTCCCTAAGTGAGGAACTTCCTGCAGAATAAATTCATTCAAAAGTCTTTGAGGGCTTTTGTTCCAGGTTAAATATTGCTGGCTTGACCTTGAGACTCAACAACTTAGTGGTATTCTGCTAAGCTAATTAGATGCATAGATTTTTAGGATATTTAATTTGATTCTGTGTTAAACATAAAACTATTATTATGATGATTTTCTGACAACATTTATTAATATTTAGATATGAATGAAGTTTTCCAGTATTTTGGCTCACTGTTTGTAATCAAGGTTCTCAGTCTTAAGCAGGAAAAAAAAATTCCAAAACTACATCAGAGAGTTTGCCTAAGGAGCAAAGTGCCATTTCTCTGCTTCCCAGTGTACACAGAGCTAAAAGCAGCCCTTAGTGGGCCGCCAGGGACCCTCTGCCCCACGATGATCAACGTGCAACTGCTTGAAAACCACTCTTGCTTTGACTGTCACCACTCAAACACCAGTTGTCTTCTTACTACTCATTCCAGAAAAAGTGGAAGATGCATAAACAGACTACTCCCTTTCTTGGCTTGCATGCATGTGCGTGCTCAGTCATGTCCGATGCTCTGTGATCCCATGGACTGTAACCCGCCAGGCTCCTCTGTGGGATTCTCCAGGCAAGAATGCTGGATTGGGTTGCCATTTCCTGCTCCAGGGGATCTTCCTAACTTAGATATTGAACCCACATCTCCTGTGGCTCCTGCATTGGTAGGTGGAGTCTTTACCACTGAGCCTGGCAAAGTACATACGTGTGTGTGTGTGTTATATATATATATATATATATATATATATATATATATATAACTGAGTCCAAACCTCAAGGAGTCTAGGAATTTGAGTTCTGAAACCAGTTTGAGGCATTCCTATTCTTATATCTTCCGCTCTGTTCTAGGTAATTTCTTAAATTCTAGTTTAAATATGCTAACTCTTCATTTAACTTTTGTGAATGTAAATTTTTACTTTGCAAGATTTCCAAAGGCTAGTTTTCAGCAATTCTATGTCATCATCTTCATAGTTCAATTCAGTTGCTCAGTCATGTCCGACTCTTTGTGACCCCATGGACTGCAGCATGCCAGGCTTCCCTCTCCACCACCAATTCTTGGAGCTTGCTCAAACTCATGTCCATTGATTCAGTGATGCCATCCAACCATCTCATCCTCTGTTGTCCCCTTCTCCTCCTGCCTTCAATCTTTCCCAGCATCACGGTCTTTTCCAAGGAGTCACTTCTTCACATCAGGTGGCCAAAATATTAGAGTTTCAGCATCAGTCCTTCCAATGAATATTCAAGACTGATTTCCATTAGTATGGACTGGTTGGATCTCCTTGCAGTCCAAGGCACTCTCAAACATCTTCTCCAACACCACAGTTCAAAAGCATCAATTCTTCAATGCTCAGCTTTCTTTCTTTCACATCCATATATGACTACTGGAAAAACCATAGCTTTGCCTAGGCAGACCTTTGTCAGCAAAGTAATGTCTCTGCTTTTTAATATGCTGTCTAGGTTGATCATAGCTTTTCTTCCAAGGAGTAAGAATCTTTTAATTTCATGGCTGCAGACACCATGTGCAGTGATTTTGGAGGACAAGTCTCTCATGGATTCCATTATTTCCACATCTATTTGGCATGAAGTGATGGGACCAAATGCCATGATCTTAGTTTTTAAATGCTGAGTTTTAAGCCAACTTTTCCATTTTCCTTTTTACTTTCATCAAGAGGCTCTTTAGTTCTTCTTTGCTTTCTGCCATAAGGGTGGTGTCATCTGTGTATCTGAGGTTATTAATTTTTCTCCCAGCAATCTTGGTTCCAGCTTGTGCTTTATCCATCCTGGCATTTCTCATGATATACTATGCATATAAGTTAAATAAGCAGGATGACAATATACAGCCTTCATGTACTCCTTTCCCAATTTGGAACCAGTCTGTTGTTCCACATCTGCTTCTAACTGTTGCTTCTTGACTTGCATACAGATTTCTCAGAAGGCAGGTCAGGTGGTCTGGTATTCTCATCTCTTTCAGAATTTTCCACAGTTTGTTGTGATCTACACAGTCAAAGGCTTTGGAATAATCAATAAAGCAGATGTTTTTCTGGAATTCTCTTACTTTTTGATGATACAGTGGATGTTGGCAATTTGACCTCTGGTTCCTCTGCCTTTTCTAAATCCAGCTTGAATTCTCTTCACAACAAGAAATAATCTCCTATTTATTTCAAAGATATCGCTTCCTTATTATCTCTGAGTATTCTGTATCTACTTATAGTTGGCTCTTGAACAATTATGGGGATTAATCCACATATAACTTGTGAATGCAACCAACCATGGATCATGTATTACTGTAGTATGTACATTTGAAAAATGTTCCAGTATAAGTGAAACCACACAGTTCAAAACCATGTCTTTCATGGGTCAATTGTATTTTTAAAATGCCTTTCAGATTATTTCATTGGAGAAGGAAATGACAACCCACTCCAATGTTCTTGCCTGGAGAATCCCAGGGATGGGGGAGCCTGGTGGGCTGCCGTCTATGGGGTCGCACAGAGTCGGACACGACTGAAGCGACTTAGCAGCAGATTATTTCATAAATTTTCTGTTGGTTTAAATTCTTTTGTTTGCAGGATCTTCTGAGAACTTCTCAAGGTGCTGGGTTTCCTTGTGTATACTGTATTTTTTCCTGTTTTGACCTGTGTTGTAGACTTGCTGCTGGGAATTACTGATTGAGGGCTTCTTGGTCACTGGAGTAATAAGGTGCTTTGGTTATGTGTAAGGTTTCCCTGATAGCTTGGTTGGTAAAGAATCCACCTGCCATGCAGGAGACCCCAGTTTGATTCTTGGGTCTGGAAGATCTGCTGGAGAAGGGATAGGCTATCCACTCCAGTATGCTTGGGCTTCCCTTGTGGCTTAGCTGGTTAAGAATCCACCTGCAATGTGGGAGACATGGGTTCAATCCCTGGATTGGGAAGATTCCATGGACTTTATATCCATGCGTTGCAGAGTCAGACATGACTGAGTGACTTTCACTTCACTTGGTTATCTGTGATCTTGAGGGTCTTTCAGAGACTAAACAAGGTACCATAACCCTCATTTCTTATTTAAAGTGATTTCATGGGTAAGGTTATTTATTTCCTAAAGGTAATACTTTTGTGGTTTCTATCCTTACTGACTGACTTCCCACACTCAGACTCTCCTTGCAATGACTAGTTTTGTTAATCATTTCAGTTTATCATTTGGTTATTGTTAAATGATTGTCATGTGATTACATGCATGATGTCCACTTACTATACAGTAATTGGCAAGAATCATCAGTTTATTTATCTGAAATCCACATGGTAAAGCTTAGTATTGCACCTTGTTGAAGGCAGTTTTGATAACATCTCAGATAGTTATGCTTAAGATTTAAGCTGATATAGTTAGGAGTGTACAGACTCTTTATTCCCTCTTTTCAGCCTTCTGCAGCCTGACGAGGATTTCTCACTGAACTGGTAGAATCCTAAAACACTCACACAACATCACCTAACATCACCTAACCTGACACTGTTATCTTTTATTTGAGAAAGATATCCTTTCCTTTGTCTTGCTGTAGGAAATCTTTAACTTATGAGCTAGAGAACTCTTATGAGCCTGCTCATAGTAAGTGACTAATATTTGCGTATAAAATTTGTATATAAAATTATGTATAAAGTTTTCACTTAACACAAAGTCTAGGAAGTGAGGATGCAAGCATGAATAAATTCCCCATGAATTTTGGCTAAGCTGGAATGTTTAAAATTTTTTGGTGGCAAGTAGATCAGCATAATTATTGCACCATTATAAGAGCAGAATATCCAAAGGAGAACAAGATGTTGGAGGAGTAGGTGAACATGGAGTACATCTCTCTTCACAGATACATCAGGAATACACCTTCAGACACACAAGTGCATGCAGAATACCAGCTGAGAGCAGACAGACGTACCTGACCAGTGGAAAAGAATATATAGAACCACGCCAAACTCAATAGGACAAAGGAACTAGGGGAAAAAACAGGAGTGTTAGTAGGAATGGACCTGCCCTCCATGGGTAGGGGAACTGAAGCAGGGGTCCAATCCCCACACTGGGGCAATTGTCTAAGTCAGAGGAGAAACATTTAAGGCTGAAAGTGAAAAAGCTGATCTGTGACAGCCTAAATGTAATCAGAATCAGACAGTCCTCGCCACGGCCATACATACCACGGAGAGGGACACAGGTCCCCTGGAAGGCATAAGCGGCTGGGATATGGAGTTTAGGGATTGTGAAGCAATCCCAGAGTGGAGGCTGCTGTTGACTGTCGAAAGATGGATCGATGGATCGACTGTCAAGAGATGAAGAGATGTGCGAGAAGAGATTGTGGTGGGAAATGCCTGTCGAGGAAAGTCAAATAGCCATGGAAGCAAGGCAATACTGCTGAGTCAGACATAGGGGGTGAAACCATTACTATAGACTCTCTCTCCCCCACATGCCAGCATGGGCAGCTGAATAGAGAGGCTGGCCTATCAAATGCACCTGACACCCTGAACTAGAGTAGGACCCCAGCCAGGGTGCCCCTTTAAGTGCCTGACACACCCATCTACAGAAATAGGACCCCAGCCAGAGGGTGCCCTCTATGTGCCTGATGTACCGAATAATAAAGACCCCAGGCAACGGAGCCCTCTAAGTGCCCCAACGGGTGGAGCTATGGAGAAAGATTGGCCAAAGAGGCGTTCTAATCACCAGCTACAAAAGTCTAGAAAAAGACTCTGCTAGGTTCAAAACTCCTGTGGTGGAGGCAGTTTGTGTCCCTGCACACTTGGCACCACCAGGGTCCCTGCAAGCCAAGCAGCTGCACCATCACACTCAACTCTTACTGGGGCAGATGCCACAGGCAAAAAATTTTTGCATATATGCATGCAGGGTCACTTTGGTGGTGTCCAACACTTTGCAGTCCTGTAGACTGTGGCCTGCCAGGCTTCTCTGTCAGGGGTTTTTCCAGGCAAGAATACTGGAGTGTATTGGCCAATACTGGTTGCCATATCCTTCTAGGGCACTATATTTCCTGCTGCCCTAGCCACCAACTCCTCTGTGACTCAAGCAGCTGCACCACTTCCACACCTGGCCCTCACAGGGGCAAACCCAAGTCCTCCAGGGCAGCCTCAGGAGCAAATCCCAGTGGATGACCCACATGCAGAGGTGGAAATAAAACCACAATTGAAACCCAAGGGCAGTGTGGCTAAGGAAGAAGACCCAAAACCTTCCCACCAGCTCTATAAGCTGCAGATTAAATCCACATGATCAGCTAGGCAGACTTTGTGTCTGTGGAATATGCACAAGGACATCGAGAGCTCCCACAAAAGAAAACACACAAGTTCTGATAGCTGTGGATGTTGGAGGCAAGAACACACAGGAGTAGGACCAGATTAAAATCTGAGTTGCCTCCACAGCAGGTCCAGAAATCCACACAGTGTTGGAGGGGATCCTTGACTCCCAGTGAGGGAAAGGACTCTGATAGCAGTGACTGAAGAAAAACATGCATTATTATTATGTTTTGATTTGTTCTGTAGATTCTTTTGGATTTTTTTTCTCCCTCCACGCTCATTGTAGTGGTTGACATAATTGGCACTATGAAATCTAACTAAGCTGTTGAGCTTCCCCCCCTCCCCCCTCAGAGGGGGAAAAAAGAATTTTTATTTTTGTTATAAACCTCTGCCTTTACATTGGGCTTTTACAGTTCTGTGGAGTTCTCCTTTCACTTTTTTCTTTTCTGTTTTTTTTTAAATTTTGATTTATAATTTTTTAAACCTATTATTAGTTTTCTACATTTATTCCTTTGTTTGCTTTTTCATTGCTTTATTCCTCATTTGGCACCTTGCTTTAGTTTTGTTTTCCAGTTTGTGCTTTAGTTAGTTTTGTTCTTAACTGGAAAGTATAATTTTTTATTTCCTTTGTTCGCTGGGTCAGTCCACTGTACTTTATTTTTGTTGGACTATTTAGACTTTGCTCTTGGGTATATTTGAGTGTGTGTGTGTGTGTGTGTGTATTCCATTATTTTAATTATTATTTGCCTGATTTTGTCACTGCCATTTGTATGGGGTTCATCTTTGGTCTCTCGTTTTGGGGGTATTTGTTTTAGTCTCACTAATGCCATAACAAACCACTTGTGAAATCTTCATTCCTGACCAGAGATCAAGTCCTGAGCCTTTGGAGTGGGAGCACTGACTCCAAGACCTTAGACCACCAGAGAATTAACCCTAGGGAGTATCAAAGAGTGAGAACTCACACAAAGGAAAAGACTTGAATACAAGACCTGACATCACCCAAACACTAGTAGCACCCTGTGCAGGATGTCTTATCTAAACAAGCAAAACAAAAATATGCACCCAATCATAGCAGACAAGCTTATCACCTCACTTAGCCTTGCCCATTAGAGGAAAAACAGACAGACAAAAATCTCAGCACAAATCTCACCCTATATGAAGCTTACACAAACCACTGGACCAACCTTAGGAGGGCAGAAAACAAAAAGAAGAAAGAATTCAACCTTAAAGCCTGGGAAAAGGAGACCTCAAACACAATAAGTTAAAAAGGTACTAATGAAAAGGCAGAGAAATACTATGCAAATGAAGGAACAAACTAGAAACACCAAAGTTCAAATAAATGAAGAGGAAATAGGCAAACTACCTGAAAAAGGATTCAGAATAATGATAGGAACGATGATCACAAACCTTGAAAACAAAATGGAGAAAATACAAGAATCAATTGAGAAAGATAAAGAAGAATAAAGATACAGAATAAACATACAGATAAAGAATAAACATACAGAAACAACACAATTACTGAAATTAAAAATACTCTAGAAGGAATCAATAGCAGAATATCTGAAGCAGAAGGATGAATCAGTGAGCTGAAAGATAAAATGGTGGAACTAACTTCTGAGGAGCAGAATAAAGTAAAAGAATGAAAAGAACTGAGGATAGTCTCAGAGACCTCTGGGACAATATCAAATGCACCAATATTCAAATTATAGGGGTCCCAGAAGAAAAAGAAAAAAAAAAGGGTAGGGAAAATTTTTGAAGAGATTATAGTTGAAAATTTCTCCACCATTGAAAAGGAAATAGTCAAGTCCAAGAGGCACAAAAGTCCCATACAGAATAAACCCAAGGAGAAACCCACCAAGACACATACTAATCAAACAAACAAAGAGTAAACACAAAGAAAGAATGTTAAAAGCACCAAGAGAAAAGCAACAAGTAACATACAAGGGAAACCTCATATGCTTAACAGCTTATCTATCAGCAGAAACTCTGCTGACCAGAAGGGAATGACAGAATATATTTAAAGTACTGAAAGGGAAAAATCTGCAACCATGATTACTATACCCAGCAAGGATCTCATTCAGTATTGATGGAGAAATAAAAAGATTTTTAATCAAGCAAAAGTTAAGAGAATTCAGTACCACCAAACCAGCTTTACAACAAATGTTAAAGGAACTTATATAGTCAAAAAATGTAAGAGAAGAAAAGAGATCTATGAAATCAACCCCAAACAGTTAAGAAAATGGCAATACAGACATATATATCAATAATTACTTTATTTTTTTGAAAAATTTTTAAATTAACTTTATTTATTTTTTTAATTACAATACTGTATTTGTTTTGCCATACATTGACACGAATCAGCCATAGGTGAACACAATCTCCCAATGCCGAATCCCCCTCCCAACTCCCACCCCCCATCCTCTACTTGAATCATCCTGTGCATCAGCCCCATGCCTCCTGCATCCTACATTGAACATAGATTAGCATTTCGTTTCTTACAGGGAAGTATACATGTTTCATTGCCATTCTCCCATACCATCCCACCCTTTCCCTCTCCCTCAGAGTCCAAAAGTCGACTCTATACCTCTGTGTCTCTTGTTGTCTCACATATAGGGTCATCATTACTGTCTTCTAAATTCCATATATATGTGTCAGTATACTGTATTGGTGTTTTTCCTTCTGGCTTACTTCACTCTGTATAATCGGTTCCAATTCCATCCATCTCATTAGAACTGAGTCAAATTTATTCTTTTTAAGGGCTGAGTAGTACTCCATTGTGTATATGTACCACAGCTTTCTTATCCATTCATCTGCTGATGGACATCTAGGTTGCTTCCATGACCTGGCTATTATAAACAGCACTGCAATGAACATTGGGGTACATGTGTCTCTTTCACTTCTGGTTTCCTCAGTGTGTATGCCCAGCAGTGGGATTGCTGGGTCATAAGGCAGTTCTATTTGCAATTTTTAAGGAATCTCCACACTGTTTTCCATAATGGCTGTACTAGTTTGCATTCCCACCAGCAGTGTAAGAGGGTTCCCTTTTCTCCACACCCTCTCCAGCATTTATTGCTTGTAGACTTTTGGATCGCAGCCATTCTGACTGGTGTGAAATGGTACCTCATTGTGGTCTTGATTTGCATTTCTCTGATAATGAGTGATGTTGAACATCTTTTCATGTGTTTGTTAGCCATCCGTATGTCTTCTTTGGAGAAATGCCTATTTAGTTCTTTGGCCCATTTTTTTATTGGATCATTTATTTTTCTGGAGTTGAGCTGCATAAGTTGCTTATATATCTTTGAGATTAGTTGTTTGTCAGTTGTTTCATTTGCTATTGTTTTCTCCCATTCAGAAGGCTGTCTTTTCACCTTGCTTATAGTTTCCTTTGTTGTGCAGAAGCTTTTAATTTTAATTAGATCCCATTTGTTTATCTTTGCTTTTATTTCCAGTATACTGGGAGTTGGATCATAGAGGATCCTGCTGTGATTTATGTCGGAGAGTGTTTTGCCTATGTTCTCCTCTAGGAGTTTTATAGTTTCTGGTCTTACATTTAGATCTTTAATCCATTTCACATTAACAAACTGAGAAATAAAAATCATATGATTATCTCAATAGATGCAGAAAAAGCCTTTGACAAAATTCAGCATCCATTTATGATAAAAACTCTCCAGAAAGCAGGACTGGAAGGAACATACCTCAACATAATAAAAGCTATATATGACAAACCCACAGCTCACATTATCCTCAATGGTGAAAAATTGAAACCATTTCCCCTAAAGTCAGGAACAAGACAAGGGTGTCCACTTTCACCACTACTCTTCAACATCGTACTGGAAGTTTTGGCCACAGCAATCAGAGCAGAAAAAGAAATAAAAGGAATCCAAATTGGAAAAGAAGAAGTAAAACTCTCACTGTTTGCAGATGACATGATCCTCTACATAGAAAATCCTAAAGACTCGACCAGAAAACTAGTAGAGCTAATCAGTAAATATAGTAAAGTTGCAGGATATAAAATCAACACTCAGAAATCCCTTGCATTCCTATACACTAATAACGAGAAAGTAGAAAAAGAAGTCAAGGAAACAATTCCATTCACCATTGCAACGAAAAGAATAAAATACTTAGGAATATTCCTACCTAAAGAAACTAAAGCCCTATATATCAAAAACTATAAAACACTGATGAAAGAAATCAAAGAGGACACTAATAGATGGAGGAATATACCATGCTCATGGGTTGGAAGAATCAATATAGTGAAAATGAGTATACTACCCAAAGCAATCTACAGCGCTACAGCTCAATGCAATCTACAGCGCTACAGCTCAATGCAATTCCCATCAAGCTACCAGCAGTATTTTTCTCAGAACTAGATCAAATAAACTCAAGATTTGTATGGAAATACAAAAAAACCTTGAATAGCCAAAGCAATCTTGAGAAAGAAAAATGGAACTGGAGGAATCAACTTGCCTGACTTCAGGCTCTACTACAAAGCCACAGTCATTAAGACAGTATGGTACTGGCACAAAGACAGAAATATAGATCAATGGAACAAAATCGAAAGCCCTGAGATTAACCCACATACCCTATGGACACCTTATCTTCGACAAAGGAGGCAAGAATATACAATGGAGTAAAGATAGTCTCTTTAACAGGTGGTGCTGGGAAAACTGGTCAACCACTTGTAAAAGAATGAAACTAGACCCCTCTCTAACACCATACAATAATTACTTTAAATGTAAATGGATTAAATGCTCCAACCAAAATACACAGACTGGCTGAATGGATACCAAAACAAGACCCATATATATGCTGTCTAGAAGAAATCCGTATCAGACCTAAAAACACATATAGACTGAAAGTGAGAGGATGGAAAAATATATTCCATGCAAATGGGAAGCAAAAGAATGCTGGAGTGGCAACCCTCGTATCAGACAAATAAGACTTTAAAATAAAGAATAGTAAAAGAGATAAAGAAGGACACTATACAATGATAAAGGGATCAATCCAAGAGAAAGACATAACAACTGTAAATATCTCTGCACCCAACATAGGAGCTTCTCAATATATAAGACAGACACTAACAGACATAAAAGGAGAAACTGAAGTAACACGATAATTGTAGGAGACTTTAACCCCCACTCACACCAATGGACAGATCATAAAAACAGAAAATTAATAAGGAAGCACAAGTCTTAAATAATATATTAGGTGAGTTGGATCTCATTGTTATCTTCAGGACATTCCATCCAAATGCAGAAGAAGAATACACCTTTTTCTCCAGTGCACATGGAATATTCTCCAGGATAGACCACATCTTGGATCACAAATCAAACCTCAGTAAATTTAAGAAAATTGAAATTGTATTAAGCATCTTCTCCTATCACAATGCAATGAGACCAAATATCAATTACAAGAAAAAATCTGTAAGAAACACAAACACATGGAGACTAAACAACATGTTTCTAAATAAACAACAGGTTAGTGAAGAAATCACAAGGGAAATAAAAAATTTTCTAGAAACAAAGGACAATGAAAATATGACAACTCAAAACCTATAGGATGCAGCAAAAGCAATTCTAAGAGGGAAGTTTATAGCAATACAATCCTACCTCAAGAAACAAGAAAAACTTTGAATAGAGAACCTAACTTTACAACTAAAACAACCAGCAAAAGAAGAAAAAGAGCAACAAAACCCTCTCAAAATTAGTAGAAGAAAAGAAATCATATGTATTAGAGCAGGACAATTGAAAGTGAAATTAAAGATACAGTAGTAAAGATTAATAAAACTAAAAGCTGGTTCTTTGAGAAGATATACAAAATTGACAAACCTTTAGCCAGACTCATCAACAACAAAAAAAGAGGCAAGAATCAAATCAACAAAATTAGAAGTGAAAAAGGAGAGGTTACAACAGACAATGCAGAAATACAAAGGATTATGAAACTATTATGAGCAACTATAAGGTAATAAAATTGATAATCTGGAAGAAATGGACAGGTTCTTAGAAAAGTTCAATCTTCCAAGACTGAACCAGGAAGAAATAGAAATTATGAACAATCCAATTACAAGCGCTGAAATTGAAGCTGTGATAAAAAGAAAAAAAGTCTCCCCCAAAACAAAAGCCCAGGACAAGGTGGCTTCATAGGAGAATTCTATCAAACATATAAAGAAGAGCTAATGCCTATACTTCTAAAACTCTTTCAAAAAATTGCAGAGGAAGGAACACTTTCAAACTTATTCTATGAGGCCACCATCACCCTGATACCAAAACCAGACAAAGATAACACAAAAAAAGAAAACTACAGGGCAATATCACTGATGAACATAGATGCAAAAATCCTCAATAGAATTTTAACAGCAGAATTTAGCAACACATCAAAAAGCTCATACACCATGATCAAGTTGGGTTTATTTCAGGGATTCAAGGATTCTTCAATATATGTGAATCAATCAATGTGATGCTACATATTAACAAATTGAAAGATAAAAACCATATAATAATCTCGATCGATGCAGAAAACACCTTTGACAAAGTTCAGCACCCATTTATGATTAAAACTCTTCAGTAAATGGGCATAGAAGGAACCTACCTCAACATAGTAAAGGCCATATATGATAAGTTTACAGAAAACATTATTCTCTATGGTGAAAAACTGAAAGCATTCTCCTAAGATCAGGAACAAGACAAGTGCATCCACTTTCACCACAATTATGCAATATAGTTCTGGAAGTCCTAGCTATAGCAATCAGAGAAGAAAAAGAAATAAAAGGAATCCATATTGGAAAAGAAGAAGTAAAGCTCTCACTGTTTGCAAATGACAAGATACTGTACATAGAAAACCCTAAAGATAGTATCAGAAAATTACTAGAGCTAATCAGTGAATTTAGCAAAGGTGCAGTATACAAACTCAATACACAGAAATCACTTGCATTTCTATATATTAACAATGAAAAATGAGAAAGAGAAATTAAGGAATCAATCCCATTCACCACTGCAACAAAAAAGAATTAAAATAAACTTACCTAAGGAGATAAAAGAACTGTACACAGAAAATTATAAGACACTAATGAAAGGAATCAAAGACAGCATAAACAGATGGAGAGATATTCCATGTTCCTGGGTAGGAAGAATCAATATTTTGAAAATGACTATACTAGCAAATACAGTCTACAGATTCAATGCAATCCCTATAAAATTACCAATGGCTTTTTTCACGGAGCTAGAACAAAAAATTTCACAGTTCATATGGAAACACAAAAGACCCCAAATAGCCAAAGCAGTGTTGAGAAAGAAGAATGGAGCTGGAGGAATAAACCTTCCTGACTTCAGATTATACTGCAAAGCTACAGTCATTAAGACAGTATGGTACTGGCACAAAAACAGAAATACAGACCAATGGAACAAGACAGAAAGCCCAGAAATAAACCCATGCGCCTATGGGTACCTTATCTTTGACAAAGGAGGCAAGAACATACAATGGGGCAAAGACAGCCTCTTCAATAAATGGTGCTGGGAAAACTGGACAGCTACATGTAAAAGAATGAGATTAGAACACTTCCTAACACTATACACCAAGATAAACTCAAAATGGATTAAAGACCCAAATCTAAGACCAGAAACTATAAAACTCTTAGAGGAAAACATAGGCAGAACTCTCGATGACATAAACCAAAGCAAGATCCTCTCTGACCCACCTCCTAGAGTAATGGAAATAAAAACAAAAGCAAACAAGTGATACCTGATTAAACTTAAAGGCTTTTGCACAAGGGAACTAAAAACAAGGTGAAAAGGCAACCTTCAGAATGGGAGAAAATAATGGCAAATGAAACAGCTGACAGAGGATTAATTTCTGAAATATACAAGCAGCTCATACAACTCAATACCAGAAAAACAAAAACCCAGTCAAAAAGTGGGAAAAAGAACTAAAATAGACATTTCTCCAAAGAAGACATACAGATGGCTAACAAACACAGGAAAAGGTGCTCAATATCGCTCATTATTAGAGAAATGCAAATCAAAACTACAATGCGATATCACCTCACACTGGTCAGAATGGCTGTCATCAAAAAGTCTACAAATAATAAATGCTGGAGAGGGTGTGGAGAAAAGGGAATGCTCTTGCACTGTTGGTGAGCATATAAACTGATACAGCCACTATGGAAGACGATATGGAGATTCCTTAAAAATTAGGAATATAACCACCATATGATCCAGCAATCTCACTCCCTAGGCATATACCCTGAGGAAACCAAAACTGAGAGACACATGTACCCCAGTGTTCATTGCAGCACTATTTACAATAGCTAGAGCATGGAAGCAACCTAGATGTCCATTGACAGATGAATGGATAGAGAAATGTAGTACATATACATGATGGAATATTACTTAGCCATAAAAAGGAACACATTTGAGTAAGTTCTAATGAGGTGGATGAACTTGGAATCTATTATACAGAGTGAAGTAAGTCAGAAGGAGAAGGATAAATACCGTATTCTAACGCATATATATGGACTCTAGAAAAATGGTTCTGAAGCATTTATTTACAAGGAAGCAATGGAGAAACAGACATAGAGAATAGATTTATGGACATGGGGAGAGGGGAGGAGAGGATGAGATGAATGGAAAGAGTAACATGGAAACTTACACTTCCATGTGTAAAATAAATATCCAACAGGAATTTTCAGTACGGCTCAGGAAACTCAAACAGGGGCTGTGTATCAACCTAGCAGGGTGGGATGGGGAGGGCGATGGGAGGCAGGTTCAAAAGGGAGGGGATATATGTATACACCTGTGTATACACCTATGGCTGATTCATGTTGAGGTGTGACAGAAAACAACAAAATTCTGTAAAGCAATTATCCGTCAATTTAAAAAAAAGAAACAGAATATCCTTTTAGAGACTACCTAGATTTTGGTAATTGAATCTAGGGGCATTTTCAGGATAATACCATTTTCTTATAAAAATGAAATGATTCTGCAAGCACTGCATGTTGTATTTAGAAATAATAATAATGTAAATTGAAATGGAAAGTAAATTGAATCAGATCGAAGTAAAATTAATTCAATAGATAAATTTCTTCTTAAATTAGCATCCTAAAAGTTAAATGCCAAATAATTTATACTCAGCTAAAGTTCTCTACAAAGTGAACATGGCCAACATTGTTTTATTATTAGGTATTTACTGTTAGTGACAGCTGACAAATTTTACTTCTTGATTGATTGCTCTTTTGTACAGATTCTTCGTTTGAGTTGTCAGTGTCATATGTACGGTTGGGTCTTTGACCCCTTTGCTTTTTCCATGTAGTGATTAATGAAGAAATCAAATTTTTAGCTCACATTTACTCCCAGCTACAAGTGTGTAGTCAATAGGAATGAAAAGATGGGATTGTGTAAAAGAATATGGCAATGTTTAGATTCTTCAGATTTCTATTGCACCTTTAGCTCTTGTTCACAGGCAAAAAATAAAAACAGAAAACCTTCTGATCCCTACTGTAAGCATGTTACTATTCACACACACAGAGTAATACAAGAGTCGATTTCCTCACAGAGTCAGTAACTGCTGGGTGGGGATTTAGTAAAGACTAAATAAAATAGTAGTTTTGTATTTGATAACTTGAAAAAAATGAAAAACTCATTTGTATAAATGCATGAAGATAGCTAAAATATATCTACTTATTTGGAGATCTGTAAAGAGGTCTCTTCTCATTACTTTTTTGGGGAGGGGACAGAAAGCAGAAAGTATTTTAGTTTGCTTGCTTATTGTTGCCTGATGATCCTTCTTTATTCTTTTTCTGTGCCTGCTGCAAAGGGAGAAAGTTCAGTCACTTCTTTTTTCTTATTTCCATCCAAATTACTGGCTACTCCTTCTGTCCCAGCTGGGTTTAAGGGCAGGGTGGGCATACAGGAGGTGGAATAGGCAGTTCAGAGCTTCTCTGATGGCTCAGTGCTAAAGAATCAGCCTGCTAAGCAGGAGACGAAGGTTTGATCCCTGGGTTGGGATGATCCCCTGGAGAAGGAAATGGCAACCTGCTCCAGTATTCTTGCCTAGGAAATCCCATGGACAGAGGAGCCTCGCGGGCTGCAGTCCATAGGATCACAAAGAGTGAGAGATGACTGAGCTACTGAACACACACAGAGATAGTTAAAGGGGAGCAGAAAAGTTCTTATTTTGATTGTGTTCACGCAACATGGCTCTGTGCTGTCTATTCCCAGCAAATGCTTGAAGATGATTTTTTTTTTTTTTTTTTTTTGTGGAGCATTTTTATAGGTTATTTGGAAGTCCTCCTCCATTTCTGGATGTCTCTTATTTGAAATACCCTCAAACTTTACTTTTAATTTAGTTGCTTATTCCCTCTTTAGCATCAAAGTGTTTTATCCAAAAAATGTTCTCACAAATACTTCATGTAACCTGCCTCTTTCATTACATCAGTGTGGTTGATGAGTCCAAGAATCGTGAAACTTTTTTAAAAATTTTAACTGCTTTATAAATATGACATTTTGTCTAACACTTCCTTTGGAAAACAACATTTATCCTCCTTTGGTGCCCCAGCTTAATCATATGCTCCCCCTCATAAAAGTATACTTAAAACCTATATTGAGAAAAGGCTCACTTTACAATTAGCACAGCTTTGAGCCAAGGGGGCCCCATAATTTCACCGAAGATTATAAGGTTTCTTTTCTATTCTATCTTAGGGCCTGCCAGAATCATAAAAAGATCCAGTTCCTGTTACCAAGAGAGTGATTTAGGTCTCAATTGTGTTTGCTTAATTCACTGGTTCTCCTTTGAGCTGGGGGTGGACATTGCACAGTGAAAAGGGGTTTAGGAGTTGCTCTTTATTTATATCCCACAAAGATACTTTATTTTCAACTATTGAGAACAAAAAAATGCTCACTTCTCCAATGCAATGATAGCTAAAGTTTCCCGTAATTGAAAAAAAGTCACCAATTAAGAAAATATTTCCTTTAGAGTTAAATATAATTCACCTACAATTTGGCTATTTTTCCTAGAACCTATTCCCTAGATTGTTTCTTGCCCTAATTTTTTTTTCCAAGTTGTCTGAATAATTGTATTCCCAAAAGATCTTTGGTCATTCAGAAGTCTATACTGCATTTTGCTTCATGAGAATATCAGACAATGACAAAAACACAAGCCAACCATAGCTTTTAAAACTTTTGTTTTTAAAAATGTCAAAATGACTTCACTTTCAGACTGAATGTTGAACATAAAATATAAAAGTAATATTCTCATTGGTGTATATTCAGTTTTCTCCTGCTTCCCCAACTGAATGTTGATTTAAATTTGTATGGAATCACTTATCCTTTTCTTTTTGGTTCAGGGTTATTTTATTTATTCACCTGCTATTTTCAGTTTAAGGCACAAAAAGGCTATATAATAATCTCTGAAACAGAATCAAGAGTGTGGTTTGCACAGGATAGCTTCTACCAATACTTTAGGCAGAAACACTGTTGGCCAACATTTCCATTTGTAGGCACAATGCATTTAGCTATGGGGGGTGGGGGAGGAAGGCATTTATTGGCCTTATACTGTTTGAAGTTTTTTTTTTTCTCCTAAATGTCTTAAATGTTTCTTTTACTGAAATATATTGTAGGGAATTTCTTATTCCTCCCTTCTTTTCCCCTTTCCTTCTTTCCTTTTTATTCTTCACATATTTAAGTTTAAACTTCAATTTCAACACTTGGTAACATTGCCTCAGTTCCCTTACAAATAAAATTAGATAATATCAAACCTAAGCATAAGTACAGAATGAAGTAACACATGGGAAGGGCTTATGTGATACAATACTTCACTTTACATAGTTTGACAAAGTTATGTAAAAAGTGAGGAATGCAGTCAAGAACATTGGATAGGATCAGTCTACTCAGTTTAGTTTTTTGTAAGTCTTTTGCCTTTTGTTCTCTGACTATCCAGGCAGTACCCTAACTTTCAACTAGGCTCCTCTTTAGTCTCTTTTTTCCATCATAGGTGAAGTCTAGCATTCTTGACAGGGACCCTGATCAATCTACCCAGCCCCTGTGATTAAATACCCTCATCCAGTTCAGTGCAGTCGCTCAGTCGTGTCCGACTCTTTGCGACCCCATGAATCGCATCCAAGCCTACTTCAAATGGACAAACCTCCTAGAATCATTGTGAAGACTACCTGTGACCACAGTTTTCTTACATAAGATACTGACTTGGGTTCAGATCTGATCCACGTTTGCATGTTGCTTTTATACATTTTTTTAAAAGATAGCTTAAAATCAGTAGTGCTTGAATTATAAAGATGATCAAAAGAGAATAAACTAATAAAATACAAATTATCTACAACCTAGATTTAATGAATGTTACGATTTGGCTACATGTACTTAAAAGTCTTAAAAAGATTGTTAAAAGTCTGAAATTTCTCCTTTTCCACCCTCTCCTCTCCTTCCTTACCTAGAAGAAACTCCTCTTCTAAAGTTAGTATGTATCTTTTTTTTTTTTCCTTTTTGGCTGTGTCCTGTGACATGTAGGAACTTAGCTCCCCAAACAGGAACCTCTGCCCCCTACTGTGGAAGCATGGAGTCTTAACCACCGGACCGCCAGGAACTCATATTTTATCTATGTTTTATAATTTACCACAGTTATACTATCCAGTGCTTTTAAAATTTGCATGTGTAATATATGTATCTCTCTGAATCAAACTTTTGTCTTTAAATAGTAAGATTAATACTTAAGGATATATTGAGGTCTTAATCGTGTCCAACTCTTTGTGACCCCATGGACTGTAGCCCACCAGGCTCCTCCTTCCATGGGATTCTCCAGGCAAGAAGACTGAGGTCGGTTGCCATTTACTTCTCAGGGGATCTTCCCGACCCAGGGGTAGAACCCCGGTCTCCCCATTGCAGGCAGACGCTTTAACCTCTGAGCCAACCAGGGAAGCCCTGTTGAGGTATAGGATATATATTTTATAGTATTCATACAATAGAATCTTCCTGTCCTCTGTGTGTGTGTTGGACAGTTGAGCTCTATCTAGCTTTTCTTTGTTACAAATAATGCTGAGAGGAACATCTTCACACATATACGTTGGCATATATGCATGAATGTATATTCTGAAGTAGAATTCCTATGTTGTATGGTATGTAAACTTAAGATTTCTTTCTACCAATCTAGGCTGCCATGCTCGGTACCATTACAAACAAAGAGAAATCATTTGGGGCAAGGTGTACGTGGTATGATTTACTGGGCCAACAGCATAGCATGAACCCTGCTCTAGGTCATCATTTCCACAGCATAGTCATTCTAAAGTGCCCTGACATTATTAACATCCTGCATGATTAATTTGCTTTGTAAAGGTTTATATATCTTGGCTGGAAAATAATTCTACTAGATTAAGAATACTGTTACCCAGCAGGCTTTGAGAAGATAAGACATAATCGGTCATTTTTGTTGAAATTAGACACCAATGAGTAGCAGGTTGTTATCTAAATAATGAGTTTTGCTAAAGTTATGAAAGTGCATCCTACAAATAAACAAAATCCACTTTATTGGAATTTTTATTTAGTTTTGAAATCTAGTTGGTGGTTAATATTTACTGCATATAGCACAAGTGAATCATAGCTAATCACTACCCATTTGGATCTAAATGTTGTTAGTAGATAAAGCTTTCTCAAAACGAAAGAAGTACTTGAAAAGCAAAGAAAAAAAACAAAAGAAAGAAAAAGCCTCACCTAAAAGACTTGCATTTGATTTCACAGTAACAGTTGAACTGAACATGATTAAAACATGATTGATCTTGAATTAAGAGATGAATGAGTGGTATACTCATGAATGTTTAGTTGTTGCTCTTTAGTTGCCAAGTTATGTCTGACTCTGGGACCCCATGGACTGCAGCACACCAGGCTTCCCTGTCCTTAACCATCTCCTGGAGTTTGTTCAAACTGATGTCCATTGAGTTGGTAATGCTATCCAAGTGTCTCATTCTCTGTTATTCCCTTCTCCTCCTGCCCTCAGTCTTTCCCAGAATCAAGTAGTCAAAAGAAATCTATGTTTAGAATATTAAATGAATGAATGAATGCATAGCATCTTTGAGAGACAAATCCATGTGTGATTTTTCTTTGTATCATGTGGTCACAAAGAGTGAATGAATTAATAATGGACAAGTGCCGCTTGAAGTGATGACAGGAGACGCACAGATTTGTTTGCTTTCTCATTAGGATTAAAATTGGTCAATATAATATAAAATTAAAATTAATTAACCATAGTGCCCTATTTTAGTCTAATATTGAGGGTTTTTTTTTTTTGGTAATTCAAAATTAGAGGGGATATCTATCCTATAATGTTTAAAACACATTCTGCATAGTGATATTCATTCAACTGAAAACTTTTAGCGAAATGCCTCTGAAATTTATAGAATCATTTAAAAAAATATCCTGAGGACTTAATTATAATTCCTTTTAAGCTTTTAAGACAATTACTCAGCCTCTTGGGTTTTCCTGCACCATGTGCTAGTATGTGACAGATGTTTGGATAGCTGTGACCAAGCAGACTGGTCATTTCCGGGTTTGTTTGAACCACATGCAAGAAAAAGCATAATGTTGAGACAGAATGCTGAAAACTGTGTAAACCAGGCAATTAATATGATGAGTTATGACCAACATTATTTTTAATGATATAAAAATTATCAGAATATGTTTGCACATAGGAAGTATTATTTCAACAAATTGTATAAATATGTTTTAAAATACAGATTTGTGATTCAAAAAATATATTTTCTCCCATGGTTACAATAAAAATATTTGGAAACCAATTTCTTAATGGATCCAAAAGGATAGGTCTCTTAAATAGTGACTATAATAAGTAGAGAGAGAGAGGCAAAGACCAGGAGAATGTTATAAAAACTCAGGACAGAGGGCATTTTTAAAAAGAAGGAAATGGTTAGCATATCACTTGCCACCAGTGAGATCAACAAGAGGAGGTGAAAAAGGGATAATTTGATTTAGCAATAAGGAGACCATAGGTGATTGTTTCATTTCAATGATGAAGTGGGGTTTGATTAGTTTCATGAGTCAATGGTATTGAGAAAGTAGAGTCAAGTTAGAGAGATTACCTTAAAAACTGGACTGAAGGCACCAGAAAGAGGAAGTAGAAAAATCTGTAAAACCTCAGTCTTATTTTTCTTATCTATAAAATAGATACAAGAATACTTACATAAAAGGCTGATGTGTAGCTTGGGCACCATACATGGGCAACCTGTAGAGCTCATTAAATGTGAGCCACCATCACTGCCTCCGCCACCACCATCATCATCATTTCTGGAGGTAGTTAATTTCCCAACCCTGACCCCATTATTCTTACCTACTACGTTAGAATTCTGGTTATAAGACTTAATGATTTTTTGTGTATAGATAAACAGTAGAGGGAGGGTGTGGCCGGACTATGCAGCCTATTAAGCCAAATTCTGTGGAGAGATTTGTAAGCACATATAACATGTGCTGAATATTTACTGTGTGCCTGACACTTTTTAAAGCATTTCACACTCTTTAATCCTTGCAGTCACCCTATAGGGTGTGTTCTGAATACATCCTCATGAAATGAGACACAGGGAGGTACTAAGTCAAATAAGTATGTTGCACATATTGTTTTATTGTAGCTGTGGTTTGGGTCCTTTGGTGGAAGAAGAAGATTTAAATAACTTAAAACCAAAGAGAGAGCGAATGGAGAGACAGAGAAGGACCACATGTATGTTCTTTCCTGTTTCTTTTTCTTCTGTCCATGAAAAAGAGTGAGGTTCATAAGCTAAGTCTTAAGAGTAAATCCACTCCTGCAGTGGTTATCAATCATCCTTTTGAACATTCTTTGGTTAGGGTTTAGAACACTGGGAGAAGACTTTGCACAGTTCCCTCTGGGCAAGGGAAAGAGCTTTTGCCACACTGTTTTCAAATGAATAAATCAGAAGTGGCTGCCGGATGCACCCGTCACTGTCTACGGTTGATATAAATTGAAGCAACCACTGCAGATGAATAGAGGTAGAAGCTGTTGCATGTTTGGGAGAATGGGAAGGAGGTGGTTGGGACAACTATTGGCTGTGGAATTGGAAATACAATTTGACTGTGAAGCATTTCCAAAGATACTGCAGGCTAAAATTTCAAAGTATCTCCAGAGGATTTAGTTTTATTACTCACACTGATGTCAGTGGGAACGGGGCAGTTATAGCCTTGGCTGCTCTCTGGAACTTTGCCTGACTACTCCTGTTTCAGCCATTAGAAATTATTTGTTTCACAGTCTCTTTCTGCCCCCTCACCCCCATCCAAATAAACTAGTCTCAAGTAATTGATGTTAAGGTAATACCAGAAAAGTAGTCCCAAAGAACAGCTACCAGCTCTGAACTGTCAGCCAGGGAATACAGATGGCCCTCTCTTTGGGAAACAAAGATTGCCTATGAAAGCAGTTCTCTCCATGTGAAAGCTGATCTTCTTGTTGACTTCCGTTATAAAACTGGAGGCTTGCTCCCCCAGAAAATCTCTGACAAAGAAAATGAAACACATTTAAAGACAGCAATTAAAAATATATATCTAAAACTGATTAATATAGTATAGATGAACATTTAAATGAGTTTGAAACAGTGAAAGCTATTTTTGTGTTTCTAAAGTTGGCTTTCATTTGAAAAGTAAATCAATCAGTTCAGATAGAAAAAAAAAAATTAACAATTGGCTCAAAGATTTTTTCAGCTTCTTTCCATCTCCACTCCTTCACATTCTGTAACAGAATGTTGTTTATAGTTCCCTTTGGTTGGACAGACTATACTTCTTGGTAGTTTAAGAAAACTCCTAGGTTATCATTATTGCTTTAAAAAATAATGAACATGCTTATCTGGTTGAAAGGGGGCTTCTGGAGGCTATCCAGAAGTACAACAGGAATAACAGTTTTAATGATAAGCTGAATTAGCCATAGTTCAATATCATATTCTCTAAAAAGGCATGTTGCTCAATGCTGAATTTTATTCTATAGGGTTTTCATTTGCTCTCAACCGATTCCCACTTTCTGGATGAAGTGTTACCTTCCAGTATCAGGTCAGGCCTAACACCAGGTTCTCTTGACCTCCTTCTCTAAACTCACTTCATTTTTGAGAACCCATTTCCCTTGACTCCTCTTTATTCTGTACACTTCTAGTTGCAAATTCTGATTTATATTTAATCAGCAGCTGAGCAACTGTCTTCAGTACTTAACTGGTTGACTGTATGGACCAATTAACATTAAAGGTGCTGGCCTCTAGGGAAACTCATGGCTGCTCTCTTACCACCTCATCACTGCCTCTGACTTCATTCTTGGGAGTGCTGAGAGGGATATTTTACTTTCAAACATTGTAGAGAACTGCACTTTGGTTTATTTTCCTTTTTCCTGAATTTGGGCCAGCCCTCTGACTGCTTAACCAATAGAATGACATAGAAGTGACCTGATGTCTGTTCTAGACCTAGACTTTAAATCCTGGCAGCTTCAAATACCTTCTCTAAATGAATGCTGTTGGGATACATTCTCCCGGGCAACAGCTGATCTGCTGGGAGAAGCCCCTAGCCTCCTAGAAAGGATGCATTCAGGTGTTTGAGAGTGCCAGCTCTGCTCCCAGCCCAGAGCTGGCATCCACCGCCAGCCACTTGAGAGAGCCAGCTTGGAGGCTCCAGCTGAGCCCTGCAGTGCCTGCAGCTCCAGCTAACATCAGGTGAAGGGGGAGAACTACCTAGCTGAGCCTCATCAGCTTGAAGAATTTGGAGAGAAAATAAATAGTGTTTTAAGCCATTAGATTTTGGGGTGGCTGGTTACACAGCAATGGAGGACAGAAATGGGAGTATTTGTTCCCAGTATGGTATTAGAGACTGGAAATGTCAAGATGAGGAGAAAAAGGAGGTTCATGTTACGAGACTGTCTGGATGCTTTTTCCCGTGTCTAAGGTTTGCTTCTCCTCATCTGGTATGTTATGTCTAGTCTGATAGAGTGAGAGCAGCGAGCTCTGCTTTCTTTTGAGAATTGGTAGCTCCCTTGCCTCCCTCACTCCCCTTGAAAATCAGTGGTAGGTATCAGGATGAGTCTTAGGCCTGCCTAGGGTAGCCAAAAGATGCCTCATTCTTTCTGGTATGTTTCCAAGTTTGCTTGCCAAAACTTTCAGTAAGGTTTTTCCTCATCAGATGCTCTCCACCACCACCCTCCCCCACCCGCCTTTGCATGCTTTATTTTTAAAATAAATTTTTATGGGAGTATAGTTACTTTATAATGTTTTGTCAGATGTTCTTTGTCCATAAGTCTCCCTCAGGGAACTTGAGGAAGGTGGCTGTGGCTGAATCAGATTTAGATATTCATGATCCTTAGCCATGGCCATTTTCAAACTCTTCCCATCTGCAACATGCTTCCCAGTGCACAGGGTTGCAAAGAGTTGGACACCACTGAAGCAACTTAGCACACACACATACCATCTAAGACAAGAATCTTCAGCTGGAATTTTTAGGAAAAAGAATTATGTGTCTATGTGCTTTTCCCCTCCACCAAGCCCTGTAGCCTCCCGTACTGTGCTAAGTCGCATCAGTTGTATCTGATTCTTTGCAACCCTATGGACTACAGCCCTCCAGGCTCCACTTTATGGAGAGGGTTGTCAACACTATGGGCCTCCCAGGTGGCACTGGTGGTAAGAACCTGCCTGCCAACGCAGGAGATGTAAGAGACATGGGTTTGGTCCCTGGGCCTGGAAAATCTCCTGGAGAAGGGCATGGCAACCCACTCCAGTATCCTTGCCCAAAGAATTCCCATGAGTAGAGGAGCCTGGTGTGCTATAGTCCACAGTGTAGAAAAGAGTCGGACACGACTGAGTGAGCACACACACATATACATGCCTTGTAAATTGTTTCCTAAGTAAACTATGTATGGTCTTTCCTATTGTGCTCTCTCTTTCCTGCCTGGAATCTTCAGGGTTAAAACTGCAAGTATTTATAAGCTATCCTCAGTTTTTAGATCTCAGAGAACTTTGAATTGTATATTTTATTAGAGCTATACTGTGTAAATTAATGTAAGATGTTGGCCATGTATGCTTGATGCTGTGCTGTGCTTTAGTCCCTCAGTCGTGTCCGACTCTTGGTGACCCCATGGACTGCAGCCCACAGGCTCCTCTCTCCATGGAGATTCTCCAGGCAAGAATACTGGAGTGGGTTGCCATGCCCTCCTCCAGGGGATCTTCCCTACCCAGGATCAAACCCAGGTCTCCTGCCTCACATCCTTAACATCTGAGCTGCCAGGGAAGCCCATGTGTGCCTGAGAGTGAATATTTAAAGGTCAGTAACTCACCTCTCTCCAAATCAATGTAATTGTAACTCAGAGGATGCTGCTTTTCTAACAAATCGCTGTTAAACTTAGTTCATCTGTTACTAACAAAGCTATGATTTCCATATGGCACCCTGCCAATCATGTTTACTCCTTCCTTGCATGATATTTTCTTTTTACCATTTCATTTACATTCCCCTGGTTCTGGATGTCTTGCTGTTCAAAGCAATCACAGTTTTGAAGATCTCATATGAGCATGATTAGAAAATGATAAGATTTAGGTTTTTCACTCTTCCTAAAAGATTCTTAAGACCTGTGGTAGACTCACACTGTAAGTCTCAGCATTATAATCAGTCATTGGTACATTTTAGTTGTCTACGAACTTTGGAACTTTAGTAGTTAGAATCCAAGTTTGAGGAATTATCCCTTCTCCCTTTTTTTCAGTTGACATTAGAGGTCATCTTCTTTCTCAAAGTTTTAGCATGGGTTTATTGTCAGGCTGCACTTTTCTTTGTTTTACTCTTTTGAAGAACTTTCTCACCCTTGCTTTTTCCTCAGATATTAAGGACCTTGTTACCAACGCCTATCAAAAAGCAATGCCTCTATTCCTTTGCTATTTACTTTCAAAGTTCAGTGTGTAGGACTTGTAACAACTTTTAACTGGATATACTATAATACATTTTATATAAGTTACTAAATGGCTTGCATCATCCATGGCAGAAGCTAGGCAAGTATCTTAAACCTATATAATCACCAGTGAAATTGATAGAAGAGAATCTTTAAGTCCAGTTTATCTATTTATAAAATAATAAATTACATATCTATGTATTGGTCTATGGATATGCATATCTTTCTGTCTATATCTTGGTCAGTTTGGGGGCCATCTCATCTATTAAGTGGAAACTCCAGATTTCCTTTTTTTTTTTTTGCTGTGAACTTAGAAATTCACAGAATTCTCAGAGGAAAGTAAAATTTTGATGGAATCCTAGTTCTCTCTGAGTATTACTTCTATTAATCTACTTTTAAAATGACTTAACCCTTTTCTCAAGCTTTCCTGATAGCTCAGTTGGTAAAAATCCCCTGCAAGGGAGGAAACCCCGGTTTGATTCCTGGGTTGGGAAGATCTGCTGGAGAAGGGATAGGCTACCCACTACAGTATTCTTGGGCTTCCCATGTAGCTCAGCTGGTAAAGAATCCACCTGCAATGTGGGAGACCTGGGTTCAATCCCTGGGTTGGGAAGATCCCCTGGAGAAGGGTAAGGCTACCCACTCCAGTATTCTGGCCTGGAGAATCCCATGGACTGCATGGTCCATGGGATTGCAGAATCGGACACGACCTAGTGACTTTCTCACACACACACACACACATACACTTTTCCTACGTGTGAACTAGTTTATCTTTAACATAGTTATTTTATTTGATTTTATTAATTTGTAAGACTTGTATTTTTTTTCCTCCTTCAATTCAGTTCAGTTCAGTCACTCAGTCGTGTCTGACTCTTGGCGTCCCCATGAATCGCAGCACACCAGGCCTCCCTGTCCATCACCAACTCCTGGAGTTCACTCCAGACTCCACGTCCATCAAGTCAGTGATGCCATCCAGCCATCTCATCCTCTGTTGTCCCCTTCTCCTCCTGCCCCCAATCCCTCCCAGCATCAGAGTCTTTTCCAATGAGTCAACTCTTCTCATGAGGTGGCCAAAGTACTGGAGTTTCAGCTTTAGCATCATTCCTTCCAAAGAAATCCCAGGGCTCATCTCCTTCAGAATGGACTGGTTGGATCTCCTTGCAGTTCAAGGGACTCTTAGGAAGAAAAAGTATTTTGGATAACCTGAGGAAATAGTGAATATTTAATGATGTGCTATCTTTATAGTATTCTAAATTCTTTGTGTAATAGTCATTTATAAATATTATTTCACTAGAATTATAGAAATATTTTTGCCATAAATAACCATTTTCACAAATACTCTAAGTTAGAACATGTAGTAATGAAGTGATGGACGTGTATTTAAGTGCTTTGTATCGATTTAAAACTGATATTTTTTCAATCCTTGAAACGCCTATTAACACAGCAGTTTATCATTAGAAACATTCCCAGAAGAAAAGTGATTCCGTTTGCAAGTGGAAGAAATCTATTTTACTATTCCAGGACAAAAACAGAGTGTCCATAGATTTCCTATTTCGGAAGACTAACAAGTTAACTAGAATACTTATGCTCAGAATATGCTTCTTCTTCCTCTTTCTCCTTCCTCAAATGAAATGTGTATTCTAACTTTAATTTAGAATATAAAAAGAGATGTTCACAGGTGTTTTTACCCAGCACTTAAAGGCTCTTTGTGGGAGTAGCTCTTGACAACAGTTACTATTACTGTCTTTAGTTGAAAGCTGCATTCCAAACCAAGTTGACTGGTTTCAAGATCTGTGCTCTTTGTAGGTCACCCTGGTGAACAGGTAAAGAAAGACTGACTGTTTCCGTAAAATTTTCATTTTTCACAAGTTACTCTCCAGAGAATAACTTCCCTAATTATGGGTAATTTATAGCAGAAACAACCTGGGTGCTGGACTGTTGCACTGGATTTCGACTTAGTGGTGGGGAGTCACGCCCTTCTCTCCAAATTATTTTGGCCCTTCCTAGACGATCAGTGTGCCATAGGACTTTCTTGTGCTTTGTTGCCAGTTCATGCTTTTGGTACATAGTGATATTCCTGGAATTCCTGTTTGACCTTGTTGATTTCTTCTTGATTGCAGCCTTATGTTACTGTATTATCTAAAGTTGATTTTTTTTTCCTGCTTCTCAGTATTTTCTATGCTTTACTATTTACATGGGCCTGTATTTTAGAGCTAGAAAGATGTTCAAATATTATCTCCAGTCTAAAGAGTAATTATGGCTCTTTCTTCTGATACTTCTTTATAGCAGTTTTCTTTGTCTCACTGAATCTAGCCTTTTCTGCTGATTCTTACTTTACTAGTTCTGAATTGTCTCATTATAGTTAATTACAATCTCAGGAAAAATTCACATTTAATACTAACTCTAGGGGACTATAATCCAGACTTCATTATAAATAAAATTATAAACATTATATTGAAACGTATTTATATCATGTATCACCATGCATCCATTTAACATTATTTGCTCTACATACCTGGTATTCTAGAATACAAGACTTTTATTCTTTAGAACATGGTACTCAGTTGGTTCAGCTCAGTTCAGTTCAGTTCAGTTGTTCAGTTGTGTCCAACTCTTTGTGACCCCATGAATTGCAGCATGCCAGGCCTCCCTGTCTATCACCAACTCCTGGAGTTCACTCAGACTCACGTCCATCGAGTCGGTGATGCCATCCAGCCATCTCATCCTGTCGTCCCCTTCTCCTCCTGCTCCCAATCCCTCCCAGCATCAGAGTCTGTTCCAATGAGTCAACTCTTCGCATGAGGTGGCCAAACTGCTCAGTTGGTTACTAGTTTTCAAGTCCTTTTCTCATATACTTTACAATCTACCTTTTGAAGGTGATTTCAGCCTTATTCAGTTTAGTTCAATCACTCAGTAGTGTCCGAATTTTTGCAACCCCATGGACTGCAGCATGCTAGGCTTCCCTATCCATCACTGACTCCTGGAGCTTACTCAAGCTCATGTCCATCGAGTTGGTGATGCCACCCATCTCATCCTCTGTCATCCCCTTCTCCTCATGCCTTCAATCTTTCCCAGCATCAGAGATTTTTCAAATGAGTCAGCTCTTCACATCAGGTGGCCAAAATATTGGCGATTCAGCTTCAGCACCAGTCCATTCTAATGAATATTCAGGACTGATTTCCGTTAGGATTGTTTTGTTGGATCTCCTTGCAGTCCAAAGGACTCTAAAGAGTCTTCTCCAGCATCACAGTTCAAAAGCATCAATTCTTTGACATTCAGCTCTCTTTATAGTCCAACTCTCACACCCGAACATGACAACTGGAAAAAACCACTTTGACTAGATGGACCTTTGTTGGCAAAGTAATATCTCTATGTTTTAAAATACTGTCTAGGTTGGTTGTAACTATTCTTCCAAGGACCAAGCATCCTTTAATTTCATGGCTGCAGTCATCATCTGCAGTGATTTTGGAGCCCTACAAAATGAAGTCTATCACTGTTTCCATTGTCTCCCCATCTATTTGCTGTGAAGTGATGGAACCAGACGCCAGGAACTTAGTTTTCTGAATGTTGAATTTTAAGCCAACATTTTCACTTTCCTCTTTCACTTTCAACAAGAGGCTCTTTTAGTTCTTCACTTTCTGCCACAAGGGTGGTGTCATCTGCATATCTGAGGTGACTGATATTTCTCCCAGCAATCTTGATTTTTGCTTGTGCTTCATCCAGCCAAACATTTCTCATGATGCACTCTGCATATAAGTTAAATAAGCAGGGTGACAATGGACAGCCTTGATGTGCTCCTTTCTCAATTTGGAATCAGTCTGTTGTTCCATGTCTGCTTCTAAATGTTGCTTCTTGACCTGCATACATACAGGTGGTGTTGTATTCCTATCTCTTTCAGAATTTTCCACAGTTTGTTGTGATCCACAGAGTTAAAAGCTTTGTCGTAGTCAATAAAGCAGATGTTTTACTGGAACTCTCTTGCTTTTTCCATGATCCAGTGGATGTTGGCAATTTGACCTCTGGTTTCTCTGCCTTTTCTAAAACCAGCTTGAACATCTGGAAGTTTACGGTTCACACATTGCTGAAGCCTGGCTTGAAGAGTTTTGAGCATTTCTTTACTAGCGTGTGAGATGAGTGCAATTGTGTGGTAGTTTGAGCATTCTTTGGCATTGCCTTTCTTTGGGATTGGAATGAAAACTGACCTTTTCCAGTCCCGTGGCCACTGATGAGCTTACCAAAATTGCTGGCATACTGTGTGCAGCACTTTCACAGCAACATCTTTTAGAATTTGAAATAGCTCAACTGGAATTTCCTCACCTCCACTAGCTTTGTTTGTAGTGATGCTTCCTAAGGTCCACTTGACTTTGCATTCCAGGATGTCTGGTTCTAGGTGTGTGATCACATCATCATGGTTTTCTGGGTCATGAAGATCTTTTTTTGTATCGTTTTTCTGTGTATTGTTGCCACCTCTTCTTAATATCTTCTGCTTCTGTTAGGTCCATACCATTTCTGTCCTTTAATCTGCCCATCTTTGCATGAAATGTTCACTTGATATCTGTAATTTTCTGAAGAGATCTCTAGTCTTTCCCATTCTATTTTCTTTGCATTGATCGCTGAGGAAGACTTTCTTATCTCTCCTTGCTATTCCTGGGAACTCTGCATTCAAATGGATATGTCTTGCCTTTTTTTCTTTGCCTTTTGCATCTTTTCTTTTCTCACTATTTTTAAGCCCTCCTCAGACAAACATTTTGCCTTTTTGCATTTCCTTTCCATAGGGATGGTCATGATCCCTGTCTCCTGTACGATGTCACAGACCTCTGTCCATAGTTCTTCAGGCACTCTGTCCATCAGATCTAGTCCCTTAAATCTATTTCTCACTTCCACTGTATAAATGTAGGGAATTGATTTAGGCCGTACCTGAATGGTCTAGTGGTTTTCCCTGCTTTCTTCAATTTAAGCCTGAATTTGGCAATAAGGAGTTCATGACCTGACCTACAGTCAGCTCCTAGTGTTGTTTTTGCTGACTGTATAGAGCTTCTCCATCTTGGGCTACAAAGAGTATAATCAATCTGATTTTGGTATTGACTATCTGGTGATGTCCATGTGTAGTGCTTTCTCTTGTGTTGTTGGAAGAGGGTATTTGCTACGACCAGTGTGTTCTCTTGGCAAAACTCTGTGAGCTTTTGACCTGCTTCATTTTGTACTCTAAGACCAAGATTGCCTGTTACTCCTGCTGTCTCTTGACTTTCTACTTCTGCATTCCAGTCCCCTATAATGAAAAGGACTTTTTTTTTTGGCTGTTAGTTCTAGAAAGTCTTGTAGGTCTTCATAGAACTGTTGAACTTTAGCTTCTTCAGCATTCCTGGATGGGGCATAGACTTGGATTACTGAGATGTTGAATGGTTAGCCTTGAAAATGAAGAGAGATCATTCTGTCATTTTTGAGACTGCATCCAGGTACTGCATTTCAGATCTTTTGTTGACTATGATGGCTACTCTGTTTCTTTTAAGGGATTCTTGACCACAGTAGAAGATATTATTGTCATCTGAGTTAAATTCACCCATTCCAGTCCATTTTAGTTCACTGATTCCTAAAATGTTGATGTTCACTCTTGCCATCTCCTGTATGACCAATTCCAATTTTCCTTGATTCATGGACCTAACATTCCAAGATCCCATGCAATATTGCTGTTTGTAGCATTGGACTTACTTCCATTACCAGTCACATCCACAACTGGGTGCTGTTTTTGCTTTGACTCTGTCTTTTCATTCTTTCTGGAGTTATTTCTGCACTGATCTCCAGTAGCATATTGGGCACCTACTTACCTGGGGAGTTCATCTTTCAGTGTCCTATCTTTTTGCCTTTTCATACTGTTCATGGGGTTCTCAAGGCAAAAATACTGAAGTGGTTTGCCATTCCCTTCTCCAGTGGACCAGACTTTGTCAGAACTTTCCACTATGGCCAGTTTGTGTTGCATGGCCTTACATGGCATGGCTCATAATTTCACTGAGTTAGACAAGGCTATGATCCATGTGATCAGATTGGTTAGTTTTCTTCTGTGATTGCAGTTTTCATTCTAATGATGCTATGAAAGTGCTGCACTCAATATGCCAGCAAATTTGGAAAACTGAGCAGGGGCCACAGGACTGGAAAAGGTCAGTTTGCATTCTAATCCCAAAGAAAGGCAATGCCAAAGAGTGCTCAAACTACTGCACAATTGCACTCATCTCACATGCTAGTAAAGTAATGCTCAAAATTCTCTAAGCCAGGCTTCAGCAATACATGAACCATGAAGTTCCTGATGTTCAAGTTGGTTTTAGAAAAGGCAGAGGAACCAGAGATCAAATTGCCAACAACCACTGGATCATGGAAAAAGCAAGAGAGCTCCACAAAAACATCTATTTCTGCTTTATTGACTATGCCAAAGCCTTTCACTGTGTGGATCACAATAAACTGTGGACAATGCTGAGAGAGATACCAGACCACCTGACCTGTCTCCTGAGAAATCTGTATGCAGGTCAGGAAGCAACAATTAGAACTGGACATGGAACAGCAGACTGGTTCCAAATAGGAAAAGGAGTATGTCAAGGCTGTATATTGTCACCCTGCTTATTTAACTTATATGCAGAGTACTTCATGAGAAACGCTGGACTGGAAGAAACACAAGCTGGAATCAAAATTGCTGGGAGAAATATCAATAACCTCAGATATGCAGATGACATCACCCTTATGGCAGAAAGTGAAGAGGAGGTAAAAAGCCTCTTGATGAAAGTGAGAGAGGAGGAAAAAGTTGGCTGAAAGCTCAACATTCAGGAAACTAAGATCATGGCACCCGGTCCCATCACTTCATGGGAAATAGATGGGGAAACAGTGGAAACAGTGTCAGACTTTATTTTTCTGGGCTCCAAAATCACTGCAGATGGTGACTGCAGCCATGAAATTAAAAGATGCTTACTCCTTGGAAGAAAATTTATGACCAACCTAGATAGCATATTCAAAAGCAGAGACATTACTTTGCCGACTAAGGTCCGTCTAGTCAAGGCTATGGTTTTTCCTGTGGTCATGTGTGATGTGAGAGTTGGACTGTGAAGAAAGCTGAGTGCCAAAGAATTGATGCTTTTGAACTGTGGTGTTGGAAAAGACTCTTGAGAGTCCCTTGGACTGCAAGCAGGTCCAACCAGTCCATTCTGTAGGAGATCAACCCTGGGATTTCTTTGGAAAGAATGATGCTAAAGCTGAAACTCCAATACTTTGGCCACCTCATGTGAAGAGTTGACTCATTGGAGAAGACTCTGATGTTGGGAGGGATTGGGAGCAGGAGGAGAAGGGGACGACAGGGGATGAGCTGGCTGGATGGCATCACGGACTCGCTGGACGTGAGTGTGAGTGAACTCTGGGATTTGGTGATTACAGGGAGGCCTGGCATGCTGTGATTCATGGGGTGGCAAAGAGTAGGACAGGACTGAGCGACTGAACTAAACCGAACAGCTTTCTTCTGGAGAATGATAAGAGGTTAATGGAAGCTTCCTGTTGGGAAAGACTGACTGAGGTGGAAACTGCGTGTTGTTCTGATCATGGGTCCATGATCAGTGAATCTTTAATCTAGTTTTCTGTTGATGGGCGGACCGTGTTCTCTCACTGTTGTTTGGCCTGAGGCCAAACTATGGTGGAGATAATGAAGATTATGGCTACCTCCTTCAACAGGTCCCATGCAGGCACTGCTGCACTTGTTGCAGCTAACCCTGCAGCAGGCCATTGCCGACCTATGCCTCAGCAGGAACCTCCTGGACACTCATGGGCAAGTCTGGGTTAGTCTCTTGTGGGGTCACTGCTCTTTTGTCCTGTATCTTGGTGCACACAAGATTTTGTTTGTGCCCTCCAAGAGTCTGATTCCCCAGTCCTGTGTAAGTTCTGGTGGCTCTATGGTGGGGTTAGTGGTGACCTCCTCCAAGTGGGCTTATGCCACACCCAGGTCTGCTGCACCCAGAGCCCCTGCCCCTGCACAGTCCACTGGTGACCTGTACCTCTGCAGGAGACACAATTCTGGGTCAGTCTCTGTGGGGTCTTATTCAATACTAATACTACCTTAAATTTTCATTTAGTAATATCATATCTTCTACTTCCTGTGCAGAAAATTTTAATCCTACAACTTTGAACTGAATTACTAACTGCTTTATTTCTTTGGCAACTCTTATCCTCTAAGAATTTACTTTTCCTTATAACTCTAAATAAAAGCAGAATTTCAAAATCAAATGAATGGATAAAGAAGATGTGTGTGTGTGTATGTGTGTGTGTGTGTGTGTGTGTATACAGCCATAAAGAGAATGAAATAACACCATCTGCAGCAACACAGATGGAGCTGGGAGCTATCTTACTGACTAAAGTAGTCAGACAGACAAAAACAGATATATGATATCTCTATTACATGTAATCTACAAAAAAAAATGATACAAGTGAATTTTTTACAAAACAGACTCATAGACTTAGAAAACAATCTTATGGTTATCAAAGGGAAAAGGTTGGGAAGGATAAATTAGAATTTAGGATTAACAGATACACACATCTATAGATAAAATAGGCAAACAACAAACACCTATTGTGTGGACAGGGAACTATATTCAATATCTTGTAACTAACCTATAATGGAAAATAATCTGAAAAAGAATATCTGTCTATAACAAATGTCTCTGCTTATATCTGAATCCCTTGGCTATATAACCTGAAAATAACACAACATTGCAAATCAAGTATACTTGTTTCTTTGTTTTTCAAAAAACAAAAAACAAAAAACCCCAAACTAGTTCTGCTCTTATGACACAAAGTGAAGAAGAACTAAAAAGCCTCTTGTTGAAAGTGAAAGAGGAGAGTGGAAACGCTGGCTTAAAGCTCAACATTCAGAAAACTAAGATCATGGCATCTAGTCTCATCATTTCATGGCAAATAGATGGGGAGACAGTGGTAGACTTTGTTTTTTGGGGGCTCCAAAATCACTGCAGATGGTGATTGCAGCCATGAAATTAAAAGACATTCACTCGTATTGACTATGCCAAAGCCTTTGACTGTGTGGATCACAATAAGCTGTGGAAATTTTTTAAAGCGATGGGGATACCAGACCACCTGACCTGCCTGTCGAGAAACCTGTATGCAGGTCAGGAAGCAACAGTTAGGACTGGACATGGAACAACAGACTGGTTCCAAATAGGAAAGAAGTATGTCAAGACTATATATCGTCTCCATGCTTATTTAACTTATATGCAGAGTATATAATGAGAAAACTACGCTGGATGAAGCACAAGCTGGAATCAAGATTGCTGGGTGAAATATCAATCACCTCAGATATGCAGATGACACCACCCTTATGGCAGAAAGTGAAAAAGAACTAAAGAGCCTCTTGATGAAAGTGAAATAGGAGAGTGAAAAAGTTGGCTTAATGCTCAGCATTCCGAAAACTAAGATCATGGCATCTGATCTCATCACTTCATGGTAAATAGATGGAGAAACAGTGGCTAACTTTATTTTTCTGGGCTCCAAAATCACTGCAGATGGTGATTGCAATCATGAAATTAAAAGACGCTTACTCTTTGAAAGGAAAGTTATCACCAACCCAGACAGTATATTAAAAAGCAGAGACATTACTTTGCCAACAAAGGTCTGTCTAGTCAAGGCTATGGTTTTTCCAGCAGTCATGTATGGATGTGAGAGTTGGACCATAAAGAAAGCTGAGCACCGAAAAATTGATGCTTTTGAAGTGTGGTGTTGGAGAAGACTCTTGAGCGTCCCTTGGACTGCAAGGAGATCCAGCCAGTCCATCCTAAAGGAGTTCAGTCTTGGGTGTTCATTGGAAGTACTGATGTTGAAGCTGAAACTCCAATACTTTGGCCACCTGATGTGAAGAGCTGACTCACTGGAAAAGACCCTGATGCTGGGAAAGATTGAGGGCAGTAGGAGAAGGGGACGACAGAGAATGAGTTGATTGGATGGCATCACTGACTCAATGGACATGGGTTTGGGTAGACTCCAGCAGTTGGTGATGGACAGGGAGGCTTGGCATGCTGCGGTTCATGGGGTTGCAAAGATTCAGACATGACTGAGTGATTGAACTGAACTGAACTCTTAGGCATTCTGTTTAGGGATAGAAGTACAGATGTGTATATTTCTACCATATACTCAGTCTCCTAAGTTTTGTATATAATTAGAAAATGCAAGATAATATCTCAGTCCATGAGCTTCATAGCTCAGTGGCTCTCAGAAAGTAGTTAGACTTGTCCAGTGCATGATAACAGTAAATAGAAGATCATTTTATTGGTGATGATCTGTTTATTCTGGTATAGGGAGAATTCCTTTCTTTGGCTCTTTTCTCCATTACCCAGACATAGATTGTGTCCTCATTAGAGTACTTTAACCAAACAACATTCAAACTTATTCAGAGATTCAATTATTGATTTTAAAGTATAAAATACATGGTAAAAATAAAAGGAAAGTGAGGAAGACATATTCCAGGCCTCCTAAAGCTATTGTAGTGTAGGTAGTGGGAAGCTCTGAGATTTAGTACATAACTTAAGATGTATTAATTAATTAATATAATATGCTTGGCGTGGCATCTCCCATAGTTTTTCACTTCCTGGAGACCCAAAGTTAGAAATTTAAGGCAAAACAGAGAAGGGGATTTAAAGTAGTTTTTAGAATGGTCATAATACTCAACTGCTCATTGAATTTTATCTATATCTATCAATGTATCTATATATTCTGTATAGTACTAAAAGGTTATATTTCAAGTCATTGAAAGCAAGTCTTTTGGCATATGAAATTATGAGCTGAGTACTGCATAAATAAAAAGAGAAAAGGAAAATGACAAAGGATGTTATAGAAAGCAGATAATGAGAAAAGCTAAGCTGAACATAACACACAACCGGTTTGTTTCTCATCTCTTGTATCGGAGAATTGAGCTTGTCAAATATCTCAACTCTCATTTTGATTTTTTTAACTGGGATTTGACTTTTTAGTCAAATAGTCAAATATATGACTATTTAATCAAACAGTGAATTTTTTTCCAAGATTTAGGCAGACTTTTTTTCCAGTTTGGTTTTCCTACAAATTCTGAAAGTTGATTTTTACAGTGCTCGAGAAAGAAATTTCCTTATTCAGCAAAGTCTTTGCTTCCAGCATTAGTAAGAAAAATATCCTATGAAATCTCCCCAAGGATCTGTTCTGCCCAGGAGCGGAAGTTGCCTTGGTCTAAAAGAAATTAAGTCCATCTTAAGTATGAACAAGAATAGACGGCAGCCCACCAGGCTCCCTGTCCCTGGGATTCTCCAGGCAAGAATACTGGAGTGGGTTGCCATTTCCTTCTCCATGAACAAGAACAGAAGACATGTAAAACAGTAAGTGTTATTTGGTTCATAATATTTTGGGGTAGGTTTTGAGTAATGATGTAACATTATTTGTGCAAGGAGTACAGTGACCCTGGACACATCTGATGGGCAGGCCTATCAAGCCTTACCCAGTTCCTTGTATGGAACCTGACATACTGTAGAAGCTCAGTGAATATTTGTTGACCTAATGCTCTGCCTGCCATGTGTCAAGATTATCTAGGACAGGTATTTCATCTTCTATTTCATTTGTATTTCCCACTAAGTCCTATAGATTACAGGGATCCTGTAAATAGTATGGGCTCAAAGAATCTGACTAATGAGAGGACTGATCCTTTCTAACTAGCAGAGCTAGTTATAGTCAATGGAATAATCTACAGTCATTATAAGCAGAATTTTGGTCAAATTTTTGAATAACTGGGGGCATTCTTGTGGTTTAATGCTAATTTAAGTAAAAGGCAAAACATTAGTGTCATGGTTTTTCTCACCTACTTTTTTCTTGAACATTTTCTAATCTTATTAATTTATCCATAAATATTTAAAAAATCATAATAATTATCTCATCTAGGTAAAATAAACTGTGTGAGGGAGAAAAGTTGCCCCTCATCTTTTCCAGTTGTTTGAACTGAGCTTAGCAGTGGGGCCAAATATAGTCTTCCCAATGTATACCTTTGAGTACTAACTAGCTTGGTCATATCCTGATAGTAGTTCTGGCCTGCTTTATACATAAGAGGTTAGACTGATGATGTCATTTACTTCATGCTTATTTTGTAAGGTATCTGAACTTCTTCTCCCCTAAAATGTTTTTCATTTTCTGGAGTTTTCTTTTGTTTCACAGGATGTTTCAGTTTTATGAAACCTCAGGTATCACTTGGCTTAAATTCCTCATAATGTAGATGAAGAAATTAAAATACAGAGTAATAAAAGGGAAATAGAGAATTATCATCTATTGTAAATTAAATATGTGTTGGATATTATTCCCTGCCCTATGCCTGTATTATCTATCTTAGAATTTCAAGTTAACCTTCATTTGTAAATAGACATCTAGTTAACCTTTTGCTCCTCTCAGCCAAGAGGAAGCTACTTTAAAACTTATGGTCATACATTATTTGGGAAATTATTTTAATCACCAGAAGGATTAATATACTTATTTTTTAGAAATCACATAAAAATTAATGATATTTAAAAGCCAATTAAGAGCATATTTTGATTGATATAGTATTTTTCCCCAGTTTTCTTGATCTGCACTAGGCAGCTTTAACATTCTTTTTACTCTTAAAACTGAATGACATTTTAAAGCTACTATGCAGAAAGTGATTGCTTAGCATAATTTATTCTCTCCTTCAATAGTAACAGAACTCTTACTTAATTCCGAGTAGAAACACATCCAATTAAAAATTACATTCCCCAACCTCTTTTGTGTCTAAGGATGAATAAGTGAAGTGAAGTAGCTCAACTGTGTCTGATTCTGTGCAACCCCATGAACTGTAGCCCACCAGGCTCCTCTGTCCATGGGATTTTCCAGGCAAGAATACTGGAGTGGGTTGCCACTTTAATACTGAGATGTTAACAGACAATGTTGCATGAGGCTTATCAGAAAGCACTTTTTCCCTTGCCCTTTCTAATAAGTTTCCTGTCTGGATCATTCATCTGATGACTAGAACTCCAGAAGACAGAGAGAGCATGGTTTTCTGGTGAGCTGCCATACAGATCTTAGCTGCTCACTACTGAACTTCTAGAAGAGAAGGTAAATTCATACATATTTTAAATCACCGTTGTCAGATTTCTATGACCAGTCACAATTCCCGTTGATACACAGCTAATGAGAGATTTGGAAAAGCTCATTAGTATTTCTATACTGTACTCCCTAATTTTGTTGTTTCTTGATGTTGTTCAGGAGTTACCTGGGAATGTTTGGAAAGCAGGAAGGCATGATTCTCAACTTCTCTCTGCCTGTCCATGAAAACATCTTTAATCTCATCTGTTTTATTATTTGAACATTCATGTGGCATTTCATTTGTACTGGGGTCCCATCAGTTCAGTTCAGTTCAGTCGCTCAGTCATCTCCGACTCTCTGCGACCCCATGAATCGCAAGCACGCCAGGCCTCACTGTCTATCACCAACTCCCAGAGTTCACTCAGACTCATGTCCATCAAGTCAGTGATACCATCTAGCCATCTCATCCTCTGTCGTCCCCTTCTCCTTCTGCCCACAATCCCTCCCAGCATCAGAGTCTTTTCCAATGAATCAACTCTTTGCATGAGGTGGCCAAAGTACTGGAGTTTCAGCTTTAGCATCATTCCTTCCAAAGAAATCCCAGGGCTGATCTCCTTCAGAATGGACTGGTTGGACCTGCTTGCAGTCCAAGGGACTCTCAAGAGTCTTCTCCAACACCACAGTTCAAAAGCATCAATTCTTTGGCACTCAGCCTTCTTCACAGTCCAACTCTCACATCCATACATGACTACTGGAAAAACCATAGCCTTGACTAGACGGACCTTTGTTGGCAAAGTAATGTCTCTGCTCTTCATATGCTATCTAGGTTGGTCATAACTTTTCTTCCAAGTAGTAAGCATCTTTTAATTTCATGGCTGCAGTCACCATCTGCAGTAATTCCATAGCTTAAAGTAATTTGAAAACTGCAAAGTTCTAGTTCAAAGTTTTCGTCATATAATTACGAAAACAATCACTGTGTTTCAGATCTTCTAAGTGGTTCTAGTCTAATCCAGTGTTTGTTTCTCAGTCATATCTGTCTCTTTGTGATCCCAGGGACTATATAGCCCACCAGGCTCCTTTGTCCATGGGATTCTCCAACAGGAATACTGTAGTGGGTTGCTATTTCCTTCTCCAGGGAATCTTCCCGACCCAGAGATTGAACCCAGATCACCTGCACTGCAGGTAGATTCTTTACCATCTGAGCCACCATATAATAAATCATTTGACTGTCTCAGTAACCCTGTGAAGTTAATGCTGTTAATATTCCCATCTTGCACACAGGGAAATTAAGGCACAGAAATAGTAACTTGTGCAAGATTACAAATCTTATGTGTGGTGTAGCTGAGATTCACACTTGCTCTCCAGTCCAAGCTTTGAACCACCATCATACCTCTGCACGTGATTCCTAAATGAATGCTCCTGGAATGTAAATGATTTCCTCAAATTCAAATAGCAGATTTGTGGGAGAGTTGAAGAAGCTCTCAGGTCACTTAATTTTAATATTCTTTCCAGAATATCAAGCAGGATCCTCCTTCTCTTCTTAACAGTTTTTTCCCACATGACACAATAAATTGGAAGTCATTTTTCTAGTTACTGCAATTGCAAATGAATGACATCCATCACAGATAAATTCAACTTTCAACTTCCAGATTCTTTGTAAAAACTAGTTCTCCTAAATAGTGTAGCAGTGACATAGTACTTGGCTGAAATCTTTTCTACCTCCTAACTTTCTTTTAAACGTTAACATCATCTCTCTCCATATACTTCGAAACTTTTGTTAACCCCAGACCTTGCACTCCCAGACCTGGAGTGCAAGTTGTCTAGTCTCAAACAGCTGGTAAAATCTGTCTTAATACCTTGCTGCATTATTCCTACTTAAGTATTCATCAACTAAATATGACTCCACTCCTACCATTTGTTCTGCTGATACATTTTTAAAAATTATATAAAGAAATAAAACCTACCAATGCATAATATTAAGCAGCATATTTTCTATAAGAATTTAGAATTAATTCTATTAGAAATTATGGCTGTATACAAGAAAAGAATTTGATTATGCTTCTTTTAATTTTAACCCACAGAATTTTATGTACTCAATAAAAGTAATCATATTTTCTTGATTCAGTGATTAAGCTCTCTCATAGGCCTTTCATTCCACTAAATGTTGAGTGTAATTTTCTTACAATATAAAAGTTTCCAAAATAAAAGAAACAATGTACTTTTAGAATAGTATAGATGTCAGCTCTTGGCTATTTTATGTCTATTTTCAAAGACATTTCACTTTACAATTTGCCTACAGTTACTAGTATTATTATTCATAGGTGAAAGGTGGAACAAGTTCAAAGAATGGAATTAGTAATCGCTCAAAGCTGTGTTTTCCTGTCCTGGCTTATCTAGACCATCTGAGAATTCTTAGAAGCGGGGTTTTTAAGTAGACCCTGGAATTGCTGACTTAGCACCTCTATGCATAGGCCCACGGCTTATCACTTACAAAGTGCGTCCAATAACTCTAATGTGCAGTTAGATTTGAAACCCAGTTTTAGAGAAAAAAAACTGCCTTAGTCATGTGAGATATTAACAGTTCTAAAATAGGTAAGATTAAAGATTATGCTTTAACATTCAAGAGTTCATGTTTCATAAATTTCAATGATATGGAAAATTTATAAAGATAAATAACTAAAAGTACATACAACAGTAACATGAGTGTGTCATCTCTTTTCTAATGAGTCCTTCATTTGAAGACTTAGAAATGCATCTTTGAAGTCTTTACAATAGGAAAGAGTAGTTGAAAAAGGAAGGCAATAGAAAGGATGGAATATAAACAGGGATGATGAAGAAGGGGAAATTTGGAAACTGGTTTTCTTTATGTATCAATCCAATAATTTTTTGCTTAATGACAAGAAACTAGTTTTCCTGTGTAAAGGGTATATGTGGTTGTTGTTTACTTGCTAACTTGTGTCTGACTTTGTGCAACCTCATGGACTGTAGCTGGCCAAGCTTCTCTATCCATGGGTTTTCCCAGATGAGAATACTGGAGTAGGTTGCCATTTCCTTCTCCATAAGGATATATACAAGGTAAAAAAAGATGAATTTTGAACCATTGTTAATATTTTGTACATATCTTTCTACTAAATACATCAACAAAAATAAATTTGGGATCATACTATATAAGCTATGATATAATTTCATTTTTCCATTTAGCATTATTGAGATCAATTTTTCAAGTCATTGATTGTTGTTCTGTGACTTGATTTTTAATGGCAACATTCTATTCCATTACATTAATGAATATTAATTTAACCAATCCTTAGTTTAGAACCTTTTACTTTCATTTTCAACATTATAAGCAATGTTGTTCTAAATATCATTGCATATAACCTTTATATATATATTATGATAAAAGTGCCATTTTTTAGCATAAAAGAGCCTCTTGATGAAATTGAAAGAGGAGAGTGAAAAAGATCATGGCATCCAGTCCTATCACTTCATGGCAAATAGATGGGGAAACAATGGAAACAGTGAGACTTTATTTTCTTGGGCTCCCAAATCACTTCTGATGGTGACTGTAGCCATGAAATTAAAAGATGCTTGCTCCTTGGAAGAAAAGCTATGACCAACCTAGAGAGCATATTAAAAAGCAGAGATATTACTTTGCCAACAAAGGTCTGTCTAGTCAAGGCTATGGTTTTTCCAGTAGTCATGTATGGGTGTGAGAGTTGAACTATAAAGAAAGCTGAGTTCTGAAGAATTGATGCTTTTGAACTGTGGTGTTGGAGAAAACTCTTGAGAGTCCCGTGGACTGCAAGGAAATCCAACCTGTCAATCCTAATGGAAATCAGTCCTGAATATTCATTGGAAGGACTGATGCTGAAGGTGAAACTGCAATACTTTGGACACCTGTGAAGATCTGACTCATTGGAAAAGATCCTGATGCTGGGAAAGATTGAAGGCAGGAGGAGAAGGGGATGGCAGAGGATGAGATGGCTGGATGGCATCACCAGCTCTATGGACATGAGTTTGAGCAAGCTCTGGGAATTGGTGATGAATAGGGAAGCCTAGAGTGCTGCAGTCCATGGGGTCACAAAGAGTAGGACACGACTGAGTGACTGAACTGAACTGAAAAATGCCATTTACCATGTACCTTCACTGAACTTTTAAATAAACAAATTTTACAAATTGATAGATAACAAGAGTGCCTTACTATTTAATTTGTACTTTTTAAATTTAAATTTATTTTTTTTAATACTTTATTCTACATTACAGTACTGTATTTGTTTTGCCATACATTGACATGAATCAGCCACAGGTGTCCATGATCTCCCAATGCCAAAGCCCCCTCCCACCTCCCACCCCACATCCTCTCCCTGAATCATCCCATGCACCAGCCCCATGCATCCTGCATCTTGTATTGAACATAGACTGGCGCTTCATTCTTACAAGATAGTATACATGTTTCAATGCCGTTCTCCCAAATCATCCCACCCTCTCCCTCTCCCTCAGAGTCCAAAAGTCCGTTCTATACCTCTGAGTCTCTTTTGTTGTCTCACATAGAGGGTACTTTTTGATTGCTATTGAAGATGCATATTTGTCCCTACAGGGTAATGGCCTTATTTTTCTTTATTTTTTAAAGTTGCCTATTTATATTCTTTGCCTATTTTTGAAACAGGCATTCTCATCTTTTCATAATCATTTCTAAGGAATTTTTAATCAAGGATGTTAAACCTCTTTTTCATATCTATGCAATTATTTTCCTAGTGGTTTATTTTTACTTTTTAAATATTATTTTCCTTACTATATATATTTCATTTTTATGTGGTCATATTTACTATTTTTTATGGCTTCTGCTTTTGCTTCTATTCCCTGTCCATGCCAGGATGAAATATATTCACTATATACATTTTAAACTTTTTTTCTTGTTGTTGTCCTATATAATATATATCTATATACCATTTTAATATACCCGAAATTTATTTTGGACTATAGTTTGAGGTATGGCTCTAATCATATTTTGCTCCCAGATAACTTGCAGTTGACTCAACAGTTTCTGATGAATAATATATATTTTTCCCCACTGATACAATATGAAAACTTTAGAGAAAGTATAAGTCATTAGAAAGCAACTCCAATATGCAATTGCAACTGTCTTTATTTGCTGTCACTCTGTAATGCCACATTACGGCACCCGCATTCCTGTCTCACTGTCCTCCCCTCTGGTGTCTATGGCATCACACTCATGTCCCCACAACAGACAGCAATACTTTCTTCAGCTCCTTGTCTTCCATGTATCTTAAATCTGTCAGCTACTCTCCTGTGTCAGCTTCTCACATAAGCCCACCAACATTTCTTGCCTAGACTGCTATGCATATATTCTCAGTTGCGTCTGATTGTGTGACCCTGTGGACTTTAACCCTCCAGGCTCCTCTGCCTATGGAATTTTTCAGGAAGAATACTGAAGTGGGCTGCCATTTCCTTCTCCAGGGCATCTTCCTGACTCAGGGATCAAAGCCTCATCTCTTGTGTCTCCTGCGTTGGCATGCAGCTTCTTTATCACTATGCGAAAAGACTACTATGAAACCTCCTAATTGTCCCTATACCTTTCATTGTCTCTCTCTCTGAATCATTCTCGACATACACTACTACATACATTTGCACTTTATACTTAGAAAAGTTTGTACTTTGATTCTACTAGTCACCTTTATACTGTCATTTTTAAAAAAATCCTTGATCTCCTTGGGTTTTTTTTCTTTTTCTATTGGTGTCCTACTAAGAGCATTATTGAAGTTAGTTGCTTATGTGCATGCCAAGTCACTTCAGTTCGTGTCTAACCATTTGAAATCTTTTGGACTGTAGTCTACCAGGCTCCCCTGCCCCTGGGATTCTCCAGGCAAGAATACTGGAGTGGGTTGCCATGTCCTCCTCCAGGGGATCTTCTTGACCCAGGGATTGAACCTGTGGCTCCTGCACTGCAAGTGAATTGTTCACTGCTGAGCCACTGGGGAAGCCCCATTGAAGTGCTGCTGCTGCTGCTAAGTCGCTTCAGTTGTGTCCGACTCTGTGCGACCCCACAGGCGGCAGCCCACCAGGCTCCCTGTCCCTGGGATTCTCCAGGCAAGAACACTGGAGTGGGTTGCCATTTCCCTCTCCAGTGCATGAAAGTGAAAAGTGAAAGGGAAGTCGTTCAGTCGTGTCTGACTCAAGTAAGACTCAGTAGTGATAGATCTTAGACTTCCAAATAGTTACTTCCTGAATGAGAGTTATCCCTTTCCAAATTGAAATTTCTGTGGACAGAATTGGAATTACATAGGTCACAAGTACTTGGGGAAGCAGAGAAAGAGTGAAGTGGAAGTCTGTGGAAACCTCCTAAAATGGCAGAGCTCAGAGAGCATCTCCTTCTAGAAGAAAAGGAATACTTTTGAAAGGAAGTTGTATCCCTTCATAATGTCATCCCAAGAGAGTGTCAGGGAAGCCAATGATGAGAGAAGCCCCGTGAACTAGGTTAGGTTCTTGGATGCATAAGTAGCATGACATGACTACACAGGAAACATGTAATATTCATATGTTCAAAATGTGATATAGCAAATATATATTTCAACTGTATAATAAATATAGTTTTAAAATGAAAGATCCTTTTAGTTATGGTAAGATACACATAGTATTTGCAGTCATAACCATTTTTAGTGTGCAGTTCAGTTGCTCAGTTGTGTCCAGCTCTTTGCAAACCCATGGACTGCAGGCTTCCTGTCCTTCACTGTCTCCTGGAGTTTGCTCAAATTCATTTCCATTGAGTCAACTCTCAGAACACTTTTCATCTTGCAAAACTGAAACGCCATACACATTCAAAAACAAGTCCCCATTTTCCACCCCCACCCTCCCCCCCCCCCCGCCGACTCAGAGGAAACAAAAGAGATCCCTCAGCCAGTGGGGAAAAAAAGCAAAAAACCCTAGGCAGATAACTTGGCCTGTCTCTAAGAACTTCTTGGTAATAGCTTAAAAGAATTCAACTCCTTTGGAAATGAATTATGTGAAGGGATAAATCCAGTTTCTGTATGATGAAACTAAAAACAAATAGTATGTAGAAAAACTTTACATAGAAAAAAAATGACATAAAAATATTGCCACAGGGTAGAAGAAAATAACCTAATTGTAACTTGAATAAGAAAAATGTAATGACGTAATTGCAGCTATAGAAGGCAGACTGAAAGAAATAATACAAGAATTTGGTGGATAGTATGGCCAGGGGGTGGGAACCAAGACCAGAAAAACAGGAGAAGGAAAAATGGGAAGTGAGAGAATTCAGGAAAGAAATAGAAGAAAATGAGATCATTTTAGGAATGGAGAATAAATTACAGGACATAAGAATGAACAGACATTAAAAAAGCATGGCAAGAATGATATAGGTTAATGTAAAAGCAATCAAAATGAGGCAGAAAATACGAATGATTTTAAAAGATTAGAGGGGAATTTTATCCTTGGGAGATAGACAAAAGAAATTTAATATGAATATATTTGAAATTCCTGAAGATGAAAAGCAAAACATGGACCAGAACAAATATTTTAAAACATAAATCAAAAAGTACTTCTGAAATAAGGAAAAATAGCAATTTGTATAAAGAAACATGGGAAGAAAGCACAGGAACTAAGGAGAGTGGAAATGAATAGAAATAAATGAGAAGAATGGGGACAATGGGGAAGGAGTTAGAACAAGATTTCCCTGTGTCTATCTTTTTACATGGTTTTGATTTTGAAACATTTGCATATACATCTATTAAAAATATGATAAAATTTAAAATGCCTGTTACAAAGTTGTTCCCTTGGATTATAAACCATTTTTATAGGTCTCACTTTTTTTTTTTTCTCTAAAATTTTGATGTGAAGAAAGTTCTTTCCAGGCCCAGTCCATAGACTGAGTGTGTGGCTCATCCTTGGCTCCTTTCCTCCTCTGCCTGGTTCCTGTTACAATTGATTCACTGGTTCACCAAACAGTTATTTTCTGCTGTGTGCCAGGCATCATTCTAGCCATTGGGCTGCATCCCGGAAAACATAACACAAGTTTCCCATCCTCATGGAATTTATGCTCTTGTTGCAGAGGAAGGGGGATGAGAATTAAATATACATCAGTAAACTGTCTATTGTGTTGCTACCGGTCCTGTGCTGCACTCAGTAGTGTCCAACTCTTTATGACCCCACGGACTGCAGCCTGCCAGGCTCCTCTGTCCATGGAATTCTCCAGGCAAGAATACTGGAGTGGGTAGCCATTCCCTTCTCCAAGGGATCTTTCCCAACCCGGGGGTCAAACCCAGGTCTCCTGCACTGCAGGCAGATTCTTTAGCATCTGAGCCACCAGAGGAGCCGCAAGTGGGTTGCCATTTCCTACTCCAGGCCATCTCAGTGACACAGGAATTGAACTCACATCTCCTCCATCTCCTGCACTGTAGGCAGACTCTTTACCACTGCATCACTGGGAAGGCCGTATAGTATGTTAGATGATGGTACGTGTTTGGGAAAAACAGTATAACATGATGGTATAGGGCGTGGGAGAGGTGTGAAGGTGCTTGTAATTTCCGACAAGGTCTTCAGGAAAGACCCGCTGAGAAGAGATTCCTCCTTTATTTTAAACTTAGGGCCCCTAGCCAGATTTTTGCTATTCTGCAAGTAATTAATTTGAATATTTGAGACAGAAGGAGGAATTCATGATTTTATTTTGTGAGCTTATTTTAGTGAGAAATTTTAGTTTAAAAATATTTGTAAGCTCTTTGTGATTCTTCCTGTTAGAAATGGTGAATTAAAACAAACAAACTAATCCTCCAAACAAACCACATTGTAATTTCCCAAGTCCTTCATTCCATGGATCTTCTTAGGTCAACCAGGTACCCACATGCAAGTACATTTTAGACCAAGTGCATTACCGGGAAAATTATCTTTCAGTATTGGTGCCCAAAAAGTTATTAAAGGGAAGGATGAAGAGGAGGTTATTATTAATAGAAGAGCTGTGATTCTACTAAAAAGCAACTCCCACACCTTAGGTTGGAAGCTTCTCTCTTTCTGGTAAGCGAAGGGTATCTGTGTCCAGAATGTGAAGCATCTGCCTGTGATCTCCACTCCTGTATCTTCCGCCCTCGCCACTACCTGCCCTGAAGGATTCTTCCAAGATTTCACTAATCCCATTAGTATCTGACTTTGTGGAAATTAGGTGGCATTTACAAATTGTACCCACTGCTTTTGAAATTTTGAATCTTAAAAGAAACTGCTTTCATAACTAAATGAGAAGATGAGGGTGGATGAATTGCTCAGATTCTGTCAAGGGAATCTAAGCCTTCTTTATCTTTTATTTAAAATTTAATTTATTCAAAGTATTTCATTTATATAATTTAAAAAGTCAAATAGTTCTTCAGGGATTTTAATGAGAAATGAGAGCCCTTTGCTTTACTCTGCCACAATCGGATTATTATGTGCTAAGTCACTTCAGTCATGTCCAACTCTCTGAGACCTGTTGGACTGTCCCGCCAGGCTCCTCTGTCCATGGGATTCTCCAGGCAAGAATATTGGAGTAGGTTGCTGTGCCCTCCTGCAGGGGATCTTCCTGACCCAGGGATTAAACTTGAATCTCTTACGTCTCCAGCACTGACAGGTAGATTCTTTACCACCAGCGGCCGCTCTGATGCTTATACCCTAGTGGAAATCATTTTCAACATTTTAGTTCTTTATTTTTGCTTTTGCTTCTACATTTCTAAATGGCATGCTCAGAGTGCTGTTTTTTGATCCTCGAACTTCAAATTTTATATGTTGATTCCTATCGTGCGAGATAAGTATTTACCTCCCTTACATCTGCTAGCCACTGCAAACATTTTTATATTGTTATAACATTATTAATGTTATCTATAATTGACACATCAATTGTACATTGCTTGGCTTGGTCATATTTTTAAGTTGATAAGTGATTCATTTTACTTTGAGGTTATTTTTTTCACAGACTTGTTATTAATTTATCCCGAATTCTTACCATAAATAGGCATCTCTTTGCAAAAAGTCCAAACGTTATTAGGCAATATATCAGTTCTATTTTCTTATTTATTGAGCTATCACCTCTGGGAGCCTTCTGGCCTCTCAGTTTGGATTTCTGCTCATTGGCTTTGCAGTAGTGTGGTCCAGAGCTGCTGCTTCATCAACCTCAGTGTGAGGATTTCCTAAGACTTTCATCTGGATCACATGTTTCTTGGATTTCTTTTCTACTCTGGATTTATTCTCTTGATTTCATGATGGACATCTGCCAGTAATATAAGAAATCAGTCACTGGAGTAAAATTGTTCGAGATTTTGCATGTCTGAAAATAGGTTTACTTTATTCTCACACTTGGGTGTAGAATTCTAGACTGAAATTATTTCCCATCAGACTTGTGAAAACTTTTCTAAGTTAGTTCATTGTCTTCTGGCTTTCAGTGTTGTTGTTGAAATGTCTGATGGGATTCTTAAAGCTTTTTATTTTGAAATAATTATTCTCACACAAAGTTGAAAAGATTGTTGAGTCTTATGTATCCTTCTCCCAGCTAACCCTAATGTTGAGAGGTTGATCCATTCCAATGGAAACAACATTATCAGTTCAGATCAGTTCAGTCGCTCAGTCGTGTCCGACTCTTTGTGACCCCATGAATCGCAGCATGCCAGGCCTCCCTGTCCATCACCAACTCCTGGAGTTCACTCAGACTCACGTCCATCGAGTCCGTGATGCCATCCAGCCATCTCATCCTTCGTGGAACAACAGACTGGTTCCAAATAGGAAAAGGAGTACATCAAGGCTGTATATTGTCACCCTGCTTATTTAACTTCTATGCAGAGTACATCATGAGAAACGCTGGACTGGAAGAAACACAAGCTGGAATCAAGATTGCAGGGAGAAATATCAATCACCTCAGATATGCAGATGACACCACTCTGATGGCAGAAAGTGAAGAGGAACTAAAAAGCCTCTTGATAAAAGTGAAAGAGGAGAGTGAAACAGTTGGCTTAAAGCTCAACATTCAGAAAATGAAGATCATGGCATTTGGTCCCATCACTTCATGGGAAATAGATGGGAAACAGAGGAAACAGTGTCAGACTTTATTTTGGGGGGCTCCAAAATCACCTCAGATGGTGACTGCAGCCATGAAATTAGGAGACGCTTACTCCTTGGAAGAAAAGCTATGACCAACCTAGATAGTATTTTCAAAAGCAGAGACATTACTTTGCCGACTAAGGTCCATCTAGTCAAGGTTATGGTTTTCCTGCGGTCATGTATAGATGTGAAAGTTGGACTGTGAAGAAGGCTGAGCGCCGAAGAACTGATGCTTTTGAAGTGTGGTGTTGGAGAAGACTCTTGAGAGTCCCTTGGACTGCAAGGAGATCCAACCAGTCCATTCTGAAGGAGATCAGCCCTGGGATTTCTTTGGAAGGAATGATGCTAAAGCTGAAACTCCAGTACTCTGGCCAACTCATGAGAAGAGTTGACTCACTGGAAACAACATTATAGCTGTAGTAAAATATTAAGTGATGCTATTTTTACTCTCATTCTTTTGCAGATGACATACTGTTTCCTTTCTGAAAATTTTTGGATTTACAGATATCACCCTTCAGATATTCTGAAATTTTATGATATGTACCTTGGTACAATTTTTCTCATTCACTGTGCTGTGTATTGAAAAGTGAAAGTGAAAATGTTAGTCGCTCAGTCATGTCTGACTCTTTGCGACCCCATGGACTGTAGGCCACCAGGCTTCTCTGTCCATGGAATTCTCCAGGCAAGAATACTCTAGTGGGTTGCCATGCCCTCCTCCAGGGGATCTTCCCAGCCCAGGGATTGAACCCAGGTCTCTTGCATTGCAGGTGGATTCCTTTACAGTCTGATTCTTTCACAGTCTGAGCCACCAAGGAAGCCCAAGAATACTGGAGTGGGTAGCCTATCCCTTCTCCAGGGGATCTTCCTGACCCAAGAATCAAACCAGGTCTTCTGCATTGCAGGTGGATTCTTTACCAGCTGAACTACCTAGGAAGTCCCCGAGCCACCAAGGAAGGCCAATTTTATGATAATGTTCAGGTCAATTGCTCAGTTGTGTTTGACCCTTTGCAACCCCATGGGCTGCAGCATGTCAGGCTTCCCTGTCCATCACCAACTCCCGGAGCTTGCTCAAACTCATGTCCATCGAGTTGGGGTAATACCATCCAACCATCTCACCCTCTGTCATCCCCTTCGCCTCCTGCCTTCAATGTTTCCCAGCATCAGGGTCTGGTATGATAATGTACCTCAGTACAATTTTTCTCACTCATTGTGCTGTGTATTAGGTGGGTCTTTTCTTCTTAGAAATTTTATGTAGTTCCTCATAGTTTTCTCTCTTCCATTTCTATTTTATCTGCTTTCTTTCTCAAATTGTATTGTATATGTCATAGACTTAAAAAGATAATCTACTTAAACTGTTTTTCCTTCTACCTTATTTTTATGAGAGCGCTCCTCAAATTTATCTTTCTATTCTTCTATTTGATTTCATTTATTGTACTTTAATTTTCCATGAGTGTTTTGGAACATCATCCTCTTCATTTTAAAGGATACATTAAGTTTCTAAAAGTTTCTCTAAAGATATTGATATTAATATTTTCTTTGAAAATATCATTACCTGTCTGCCTCCGCTGTGTTTTCCTGGGTCCATTTTCATATTAAAGCCTGTCTCATGTGCATATAAGGATGGAGTAGACATACAAGACTTTGCCATTTTTTAAAATAGAAATTCTGTCAGATCTGTTATCATTTCCCTCGACTTTAGAGGACCCCGAGGCCTCCAGTTCCTGGCTGACCTCAGGGGGTTTTAGGCCTCGTCTCATGGCTTCTCTTCATAGAGGCACTTTGCTTTTTCTCTTTTCTTGACTGAATCACCTACTCTTTGAGTCCTAAAATTCTGTGGTTTTCTTTGTCTGCTTCCACTTCTCATTAGTCTCATTCCTTTTGTCCTTACAAGTTAATGCCCTAAACTTTTAAATTACTTCCATTTTGAGAGAAGATGGAGGTAAACAAGTATATTTAACTGTGTGATTTATCTGGGCATTTTTGCCATAATGTTCAATAACTAATTATTGTAGGTGCATAGAAAGAATTTTGGTTTTGTGTATGCCTGCATCACCGACTTGATGGATGTGAGTTTGAGTGAACTCTAAGAGTTGGTGATGGACAGGGAGGCCTGGTGTGCTGTGATTCATGGGATCGGACATGACTGAGTGACTGAACTGAACTGATACCTGTTTTATTTCATATCACCTCATTAAAGTCTCTTTGTAAAAGTAGTTTTAGCAAATTGTCTTGGATTTGCTAGATAGGTAATGATTTTTCTCTTTTATAAATTGAAAAAAATTATCTTACTCCATTCACTGGTGCTTGTAAAAGTATTTATATGTAATTTTAGCCAATTATTTTTGTTATCTCACACTTCATTTGCACATACTTTAAAATTATTTAAAAATTATTTTAGCTAATTTCTTAAACTTTCTCAGTAGGTGATAGTTTGACTATTTCCAATGTCTGCTGCTGCTGCTGCTGCTAAGTCACTTCAGTCGTGTCCAACTCTATGTGACCACATAGATGGCAGCCCACCAGGCTCTCCCATCCCTGGGATTCTCCAGGCAAGAACACTAGAGTGGGTTGCCATTTCCTTCTCCAATGCATGGAAGTGAAAAGTGAAAGTGAAGTTGCTCAGTTGTGCCCAACTCTTAGCGACCCCATGGACTGCAGCCTACCAGGCTCCTCTGCCAGGCTCCTCTGTCCATGGGATTTTCCAGGCAAGAGTACTGGAGCGGGATGCCATTGCTTTCTCTGTTCCAATGTCTATTCAGGTGATATTCATATGAAAATGTTCATGTTGGTGTGCTAGGAGCCAGTGGATAACTCTGGAGTCTGATAGTTGTACAACAGAACACATCTTCATGGTTCATTCTGCCTTAGCCTATGGTGGCTTCTGTCTCTGGGCTCTCTTTATTCTCTGTGAATTGCTCAAATGAGAAAATAGATAGGATATAGGTAGGACAGAAAAAGAAAATACACAGGTCAGAAACTGCTTTGTTTGATATGCATTTTCTTTCTCTGTAAGGAAGTATATCCTCCAAACTTCTTTAAATAGAAACATGCAGTTTGAAGAACTCATTTTCTTTTCATTTCTTTGATTTTTTTTCTTTTGGATGTTGTACCAGTGAGTTTCCATGACATGTAGGATTCAAGATTGGACTGGGAAACATTTAGGCAGGCAAGAGAGTACAATTGTAAACTGGTATTTCTAAAGAGGCTTTGGGACATCCTGCATATTACAGAAGGCTTAGGAGAGCTGGCAAACATGGAGTACATTCTTAGATTTAGTGAAACTCCCACCAACACAGAGCAGGATACTTCGACCACTCTAATACTCATATTTTGTAAATGCCAGTGTACCCTCTGTTTTGAGTATGCAGTGTGATCAACAATATATTAAATCAGGATGCTGTGCTCTATGATCAAAAGAAATGTGTCTGTCCAGTCTCTTCCAGCCTTCCACAAAAGTGAAGAAAATGTGGGGAAAGAAAACGTGACAGCTCCTTATAGCACTGAAAAGTACAAATAACTTGAAGATGGAAACTCTGAAAATCTTTCCTTCCTATAAGGCAGGTAGAACCAAAATTTAAAACCCCCAATCTGGCTTGATGTCATAGCACACTTAGATTTTTCCTTGCTACTTAAAAAAAGCAGAATGATAACTTTCCCACTGTGTCAATGGACTGAGAAGTTCTAGGTCTGAGCCAACAAAAAGAAAGTATTATTCTTCCTCTGTTCTGCTGCTTTGATCTGAACAAAGTAAATACTTTCTTGCCTCTGCCCTTTGGTTTTTTTCCGTCTTCTTTTCCACCACTAACACTAACACCACCATCCAGAGATAGTGACTTTCAGAAAACAGTCAGGTAAGAAATAGTCAGAGACTTATGGTAGCAGGTTATGTTCCCAGCAAAATCAATGAAAATAAATCTATACTTACATTCACCTTGGGAAACATTTAAACAACAAAGATAAGGGAAAATACCATAAAACATCTAACAAAATAAAACAAAACCAAAAAGTTACCTACAGAAGAATAATACTGAAATCAGTTTCTTGTCTTCCAACAAAGGTGCTCGACAGTTGAGACAGAGAATTTTCTACTCAACAAATATCTGTGTTCTTCTGCGTGTGTCCCAGCCCCCTTGTAGTTAGGCATGGGAATGGAGATGACAGATGTCACTTCTGTGTTGACAATTTTACAAGCTTGATTTCATCTCCCAAAGCGCCCAGTAGGTCTGCAGGCCTTCTCTGTGGTTATCTTCTCAGATCCTGAATGCAGAGTTAGAATTAAGCATTTCTGGCCACTGAAAAATCTCAACATTGCCTCCCTATGTGTGAAATGAGAGCTATTATGATAGGAATGCAAGACAAGAGAAAGCCCTGGAGCTGCCCGTTTCCTCCAGAACAGCAAAACGAAAGGTGATCATAGCCCTTGGGACAATTTTTTATGGTTTCTTCACAAGTTATACTAGATAGAAAGATTGTGAGAGCAGAAGCTTCCAGGCCTCTTGAAGCCAACATTTGGCAGTCTCACAGTATCACTTTATTGCATTCTATTGGTCAATGCAAGTTACAAGGCCAGTTCAGAACTGAGCGTAGAGAAATAGAGGTTCTTTCACACAAAAATAACAGCAAAGTCCTTTTACCTAGACGTGTCATACAGGGATGTGAGAAATTATTGCATCCAAGTCTGCAAGAAACCTACCACCTCATAGGAATTAGCTGGATAATGCGAAGTATTTCAGTATTTCATTTTCATCTGACATGAAGTACACTTTCACTCTTTCACCTCAAGGTTATGTCATTTCAAATCCCTTTACTCATATAGCCTCCTGGGAAGTAGATTGTTGGGGGAGGCTGTCTCACACACCCAGTCTTTCTACCTCCCCACCCCCCGCCACTCATCCAAAAGCGGGCTCTCGGCTTGCAATACTTCCCTGCTGCTGCTGCTGCTAAGTCACTTCAGTCGTGTCCGACTCTGTGCAACCCCAAAGACAGCAGCCCACCAGGCTTCCCCATTCCTGGGATTCTCCAGGCAAGAGACGTAAATAGTCCACATAAAAGTCCCATGTCAGGCTTTTCACCTTGTGTAAGAATACCTTTCCTGTTTCAGGCTCAAAGAATGCTCTTTTGTCTTTTCTTGAAGTCTGTGCTTCATGTGGCACCTGGTCAACCCCAGGTCAACCCCTGGCCAACTATCATATCTGTCCTCTACCAGGAGGGCACAGGGGTCTTTCTATGATGGCACAAATTGCCCTGCATTGGCCACAGGGAATGACTGATAACACTGCAGAAGCTGATATTGCTCTGTTGTCTGTAAATAAAGCATTGTTCTACTCAGTGCTTGACTGTACTGCGTTCTTCTTGAAGATTTTGATGCCAAGAGACAATGGGCAGAGTCCTTTCCTGGAATTAGTAACCAATGAATGGTAACGTACTCCAACACTAATCATTTCAACATTCAGAACATCATGCTATGGGGGTACTACATTGATGGCATCATAAATCTTGGAGTGCTGAGAAATAAGTGTAGCTGACACTTCGGTGTTCAGTTGTGTCCGACACTTTGTGTGTTCAGTTGTGTCCAACTCTTTGTGACCACATGGACCGTAGCCCACCAGCCTCCTCTCTCCATGGGATTCTCCAAGCAAGAATACTGGGGTGGGTTACCATTTCCCCCTCCAGGGTATCTTCCTGAACCAGGGAAAGAACCCCGAGTCTCCTGCATATCCTGCATCACAGACAGATTCCTTATCACTGAATCATTGAGGAAGCCACTGGAAACTTTGTCAGAGTTCTCAGTGTGCTTAGTCATTCAGTTATGTCTGACTCTTTGCAATTCTTTGTTCTGTAGCCTGCCAGAATCCTCTGTTTAGATATTTCAGTTCAGTTCAGTTCAGTCACTTAGTCGAGTTCTACTTTTTGCGACCCCATGAATTGCAGCATGCCAGGCCTCCTGTCCATCACCAACTCCTGGAGTTCACTCAAACTCATGTCTATTGAGTCAGTGATGCCATCCAGCCATCTCATCGTCTGTCGTCCCCTTCTCCTCCTGCCTCCAATCCCTCCCAGCAGCAGAGTCTTTTCCAATGAGTCAACTCTTCGCATGAGGTGGCCAAAGTACTGGAATTTCAGCTTTAGCATCAGTCCTTCCAAAGAAATCCCAGGGCTGATCTCCTTCAGAATAGACTGGTTGGATCTCTTTGCAGTCCAGGGGACTCTCAAGAGTCTTCTCCAACACCACAGTTCAAAAGCATCAGTTCTTCAGCACTCAGCCTTCTTCACAGTCCAACTCTCATATCCATACATGACCACTGGAAAAACCATAGCCTTGACTAGATGGGCCTTAGTCGGCAAAGTAATGTCTCTGCTTTTGAATATTCTGTCTAGGTTGCTCATAACTTTCCTTCCAAGGAGTAAACGTCTTTTAATTTCATGGCTACAATCACCATATTCAGTGATTTTGGAGCCCCCAAATAAAGTCTGACACTGTTTCCACTGTTGCCCCTTCTATTTCTCATGAAGTGATGGGATCAGATGCCATGATCTTCGTTTTCTGAATGTTGAGCTTTAAGCCAAGTTTTTCACTTTCCTCCCTCACTTTCATCAAGAGGCTTTTAGCTCCTCTTCACTTTCTGCCATAAAGGTGGTATCATCTGCATATCTGAGGTTATTGATATTTCTCCCAGCAATCTTGATTCCAGCCTGTGCTTCTTCCAGCCCAGCATTTCTCTGCATAGAAGTTAAATAAACAGGGTGACAGTATACAGCCTTGACGTACTCCTTTTCCTATTTGGAACCAGTCTGTTGTCCCATGTCCAGTTCTAATCGTTGCTTCCTGACCTGTATATAGTTTTCTCAAGAGGCAGGTCAGGTGGTCTGATATTCCCATCTCTTTCAGAATTTTCCACAGTTTATTGTGATCCACACAGTCAAAGGCTTTGGCATAGTCAATAAAGCAGAAATAGATGTTTTTCTGGAACTCTCTTGCTTTATCCATGATCCAGCAGATGCTGGCAATTTGATCTCTGGTTCTTCTCCCTTTTCTAAAACCAGCTTGAACATCTGGAAGTTCACGGTTCATGTATTGCTGAAGCCTGGCTTGGAGAATTTTGAGCATTACTTTACTAGCATGTGAGATGAGTGCAATTGTGTGGTAGTCTGAGCATTCTTTGGCATTGCCTTTCTTTGGGATTGGAATGAAAACTGACTTTTTCCAGTCCTGTGGCCACTGCTGAGTTGTCCAAATTTGCTGCCATATTGAGTGCAGCACGTTCACAGCATCATCTTCCAGGATTTGAAATAGCTCAACTGGAATTCCATCACTTCCACTAGCTTTGTTTGTAGTGATGCTTTCTAAGGCCCACTTGACTTCACATTCCAGGATGTCTGGCTCTAGGTGAGTGATCACACCATCATGATTATCTTGGTTGTGAAGATCTGTTTTGTATAGTTCTTCTGTGTATTCTTGCCACCTCTTCTTAATATCTTCTGCTTCTATTAGGTCCATACCATTTCTGTCCTTTATTGTACCCATCTTTGCATGAAATATTTCCTTGGTATCCCTAATTTTCTTGAAGAGATCTCTGGTCTTTCCCATTCTGTTCTTTTCCTCTATTTCTTTGCATTTATCACTTGAGGAAGGCTTTCTTAGCTCTCCTTGCTATTCTGTGGAACTCTGCATTCAGATGCTTATATCTTTCCTTTTCTCCTTTGTTTTCACTTCCCTTCTTTTCACAGCTGTTTGTAAGGCCTCCTCAGACAGCCATTTTGTTTTTTGCTTTTCTTTTCCATGAGGATGGTCTTGATCCCTGTCTCCTATACAATGTCATGAACCTCCATCCATAGCTCATGAGGCATGCTATCTATCAGATCTAGGCCCTTAAATCTATTTCTCACTTCCATGTATAATCATAAGGGATATGATTTAGGTCATACCTGAATGATCTAGCGGTTTTCCCTACTTTCTTCAATTTAAGTCTGAATTTGGTAATAAGGAGTTCATGATCTGAGCCACAGTCAGCTCCTGGTCTTGTTTTTGCTGACTGTATACAGCTTCTCCATCTTTGGCTGCAAAGAATGTAATCAATCTGATTTCGGTGTTGACCACCTGGTGATGTCCATGTGTAGAGTCTTCTCTTGTGTTTTTGGAAGAGGGTGTTTGCTATGACCAGTGCATTCTCTTGGCAAAACTTGATGAGTCTTTGCCCTGCTTCATTCCGCATTCCAAGGCCAAATTTGCCTGTTACCCCAGGTGTTTCTTGACTTCCTACTTTTGCATTCCAGTCCTCTATAATGAAAAGGACATCTTTTTGGATGTTAGTTCTAAAAGGTCTTGTAGGTCCTCACAGAACCATTCAACTTCAGCTTCTTCAGTGTTACTGGCTGGGGCATAGACTTGGATTACTGTGAGATTGAATGGTTTGCCTTGGAAAGGAACAGAGATCATTCTGTCATTTTTGAGATTGCATCGAAGTACTGCATTTTGGACTCTTGTTGACCATGATGGCTACTCCATTTATTCTAAGGGATTCCTGCCCACAGTAGTAGATATAATGGTCATCTGAGTTAAATTCACCCATTCCAGTCCATTTTAGTTCGCTGATTCCTAGAATGTCGACATTCACTCTTGCCATCTCCTGTTTGACTACTTCCAATTTGCCTTGATTCATGGACTTGACGTTCCAGGTTCCTATGCAATATTGCTCTTTATAGCATCAGACCTTGCTTCTATCACCAGTCTCATCCACAACTGGGTATTGTTTTTGCTTTGGCTCCATCCCTTCATTCTTTCTGGAGTTGTTTCTACACTGATCTCCAGTAGTATATTGGGCACCTACTGACCTGGGGAGTTCTTCTTTCAGTATCTTATCATTTGGCTTTCCATACTGTTCATGGGGTTCTCAAGGCAAGAATATTGAAGTGGTTTGCCATTCCCTTCTCCAGTGACCACAATCTGTCAGACTGCTCCACCATGACCTGCCCGTTTTGGGTGGCTGTACACCACATGGCTTAGTTTCATTGAGATCGACAGGCTGTGGTCCATGTGATTAGACTGACTAGTGTTCTGTGATTATGCTTTGTGTGTCTGTTCTCTGATGCCTCTCGCAACACCTACTGTCTTACTTGGGTTTCTCTTACCTTGGACATGGGGGTATCTCATCATGGCTGCTCCAGCAAAGCACAGCTGCTGCTCCTTATCTTGCACAAGGGGTATCTCCTCATACTTCAGTATCTAGTAATTCCCTGTCTGATAGTCAGTGGAAGCATAGAACAGCCCAGTAAAGGTGGGAACACTAAGGAGTCAGACACATCAGGAATTAAGACTTATATTATCCATTGTTAAAATTATCAATTGTTAAAATTACTGACTACTGGGAACAAGAAAAGGATGGAAAATAAGAAGCAAAATAAGAAAAGGAAGGAAAAACTTAAGATTATAGCCTTGAAACTAGGTACAAACTCTAGAATTATAGCAACTATGTATGTAACCTTAGTTCAGTTCAGGCACTCAGTCGTGTCTGCCTCTTTGCGACCCCATGAATCGCAGCATGCCAGGCCTCCCTGTCCATCACCAACTCCCAGAGTTCACTCAGACTCGTGTCCATCGAGTCAGTGATGCCATCCAGCCATCTCATCCTCAGACGTCCCCTTCTTCTCCTGCCCCCAATCCCTCCCAGCATAAAAATCTCTTCCAATGAGTCAACTCTTCATATGAGGTGGCCCTTAAGATATATTTTACTCAACAACTGTCTTCCCTTCTCTGACCACTATTATTTCGTATGAGATGTGATGTTAGTACTTAAATTTATTTAAATTGTCATTTATAAGGCCCCTATGTAGATCTGAGTTGTTAAGAACTGGTTATCTTGGAGATCCTAAACTTGAATTTGATTCAGGGATGAACAGGTCTTAGTGCCTCCCTTTTTAGGGAGAAGAGGGTGATTTTATCTATATATACAATGCGTAGGCATTGATATTAGGTGGAAACATGCAGTTATTGACTATGACTAGATGACTAGAGTAAGCCTCCCCAGGTGGTGCTAGTGGTAAAGAACCCATCTGCCAATCAGGATACACAGAGACATGGGTTCGATCCCTGGGTCAAGAAGATCCTTGGGAAAAGGGCATGACAACCCACCCCAGTAATCTTGACTGGAGAATCCCATGGACAAAGGAGCTTGGTGGGCTACAATCCATGAGGTCACAAAGAGTCAGACACGACTGAAACCACTTGTACTTAAACTTGTACGGATGATGAGAGTAGGCACTGATAATAGGAGGGTGTGGACAGTGAATGCCTTGTTCCTCACAGCCCTTCAGTCCAGACCTTGCCCTCTCTTTACTCTCCCATATATCACGGGTCTAACTCTTATCAGTACTCCCTTGCTGGTGGGTTTTTGCCTGAGATTTAGCCAGTAATAGGTCCCATGCTATGCTGTGCATAGTTGCTCAGTTGTGTCTGACTCTTTGTGATCCCGTGACTTTAGCCTGCCAGGCTCCTCTGCCCATGGGGATTCTCCAGGCAAGAATACCAGAGTGGATTGCCATGCTCTTCTCCAGGAGATCTTCCCAACTCAGGGACTGAATCCAGGTCTCCCGCATTGCAGGTAGATTTCTTTAAGTTACACGGGTGGCTCAGAGGTTAAAGCATCTGCCTGGAATGCAGGAGACCTGGATTCGATCTTTGGGTTGGGAAGATCCCCTGGGGAAGGAAATGGCAACCCACTCCAGTACTCTTGCCTGGAGAATCCCATGGAGGGAGGAACCTGGTAGGCTACAGCCCATGGGGGGTCGCAAAGAGTCAGACAGGACTGAACGACTTCACTTTCACTTTCTTTACCGTCTGAGCCACCAGGAAAGCTCAATAATAGGTGCTAGTGGAAGATTAAATGAATGAAGGAAAGTAGGCTCCTCTGCAGTACAGCTAGCAGATGCTGCATATCCTTGGTGGCTCCAGCCCTCTCTGGACAGGCCTACCATTATTACTGCAGGTGACTTAGGCCAGTGGCACTGTCTCTTCTTTTTGTCCCTCTGGCCTAGGGACAGTAGTGGCCCCTTGCTTTTGCTGATCTCTGGATTGCTTCATGGTCTTTTACTTGATTTCTCAACCTACCCTTAATCTATCCAGCCAATTCTCTTAAGACATAGTCTTTTTGTTTTCTATTTTGTAAATAAGTTTATTTGTACTTTTTTTTTTTTTAGTTTTCACATATAAGCAATATCATGTGATATTTGCCATTCTCTGTCTGACATTTCACTTAGAATGGTACTGTCCATTGACAGAGGAATGGGTAAAGAAGGTGTGGTACATATATACAATGGAATATTACTTTAAAACAATGAAAATTACCTTAAAAAGAGTGAAATAATGCCATTTTCAGCAACACAGATGGACCTGGAGATGGTCATCCTAAGATGCTTTCTTTGTGTCTTCGGGCAGTGGTTTCTACTTTTCTCTGTTGTTGTTGAACTCTGAATGATAAACTAAATATATAAAAACCAAAACTCAGATTGTTATGAATCTTTTTAAAACATGAAGGGGACAAAATCATTCTCAAAATAAAAACAAGACATGATATAAAAATATGATATAATGGTTACCTGGATTTGAAATGCTAGTTTAGTCTAATGCACATCAAGAGGAGGTTAGTGGAAAACTGTTTGGGCACAAATGTTCAGACAGAAATTTAGCACATTAGAAGGAAGGAGGCAATACACAAATTATGCTGTTTTACTCTTGACTCTGATTTTAATTGCATATAAATTTAATGCACTCTTTCATAGCCTTAAGGTTAATAAAGAATGGAAATGGAATACACATCTCATAGAAACAGAACATAGAGGCAAAAATACAAATTTGTGTACAAGTAAACTGGCAGAAAAATAACATCAAGGCATCATTAAAAACATGTATAAAATATGTCACATATAAGTTTCAGTTCAGTTCAGTTCAGTTCAGTCGCTCAGTTGTGTCCGACTCTTTGTGACCCCATGAATAGCAGCACACCAGGCCTCCCTGTTCATCACCATCCCTCTGAGTTCACTCAGACTCACGTCCATTGAGTCAGTGATGCCATCCAGCCATCTCATCCTCTGTCGTCCCCTTCACCTCCTGCCCCCAATCCCTCCCAGCAGCAGTCTTTTCCAATGAGTCAACTCTTCGCAGGAGGTGGCCAAAGTACTGGAGTTTCAGCTTTAGTATCATTCCTTCCAAAGAAATCCCAGGGCTGATCTCCTTCAGAATGGACTGGTTGGATCTCTTTGCAGTCCAAGGGACTCTCAAGAGTCTTCTCCAACACCACAGCTCAAAAGCATCAATTCTTCGGCCCTCAGCCTTCTTCACAGTCCAACTCTCACATCCATACACGACCACAGGAAAAACCATAGCCTTGACAAGACGAACCTTAGTCGGCAAAGTAATGTCTCTGCTTTTGAATATGCTGTCTAGGTTGGTCATAACTTTTCTTCCAAGGAGTAAGTGTCTTTTAATTTCATGGCTGCAGTCACCATCTGCAGTGATTTTGGAGCCCCAAAAGATAAAGTCTGACACTGTTTCCACTGTTTCTCCATCTATTTCCCATGAAGTGATGGGACCAGGTGCCATGATCTTCGTTTTCTGAATGTTGAGCTTTAAGCCAACTTTTCCCCTCTCCTCTTTCACTTTCATCAAGAGGCTTTTAGTTCCTCTTCACTTTCTGCCATAAGGGTGGTGTCATCTGCATATCTGAGGTGACTGATATTTCTCCCAGCAATCTTGATTCCAGCTTGTCTTTCTTCCAGCCCAGCATTTCTCCTGATGTACTCTGCATATAAGTGAAATAAGCAGGGTGACAATATACAGGCTTGAGGTACTCCTTTTCCTATTTGGAACCAGTCTGTTGTCCCATGTCCAGTTCTAACTGTTGCTTCCTGACCTGCATACAGATTTCTCAAGAGGCAGGTTAGGTGCTCTGGTATTCCCATCTCTTTCAGAATTTTCCACAGTTTATTGTGATCCACACAGTCAAAGGCTTGGCATAGTCAATAAAGCAGAAATAGATGTTTTTCTGGAACTCTCTTGCTTTTTCATGATCCAGTGTATATTGGCAATTTGATCTCAGGGAGTTCATGGTTCACGTATTGCTGAAGCTTAGTAAGTTGAATTATTTATTTTTAAAAAATAATTAAGCCAGCGTGTGAATGGGAAAAAGTCTCAATTTGTGTCAAAAGCAAATATACTTTTGTCCACATATATATTTATTAAATACATACAAATAAAAATAAACCAGAAGATGTAGCAGCATTATGAGACAAAGATTTTGTGTGAAAGACAGTTTGTGGTTTTCAGCACTCTTGGTGTAAATACACACAGTCTTCCTGCTTCCTCAACAATACCGACTATTTCTTGGTCTGGAGGCCTTCTACCACACTCTCCTTCAGTCTTTACTGGAGGACCTGATGGGAGAAGAAAAGGTGAGAGGCAGGGAGAAGCCAGGGTGTTTACTGGGGAGGGAAGCAGTTGGCCACCACCTGGAGCAAAGGAAGAGGTTGTCCATTCTAACTGTTGTTTCCTAAACTGACTTTAAAACACCCCTTCGTTTTTGCTGCATCTGCAGCCTCAGGTCTTGTGCTTCCTTTAGCTATTTTCTTAAGCCTTTGGGGAGGGTTTGCAGCAACAACAGCGACGTGCTTCAATTCCCCCATCGCTCATTGAAGATTCAGTTTACTTAGGAATGCTCTGCCTGTTGCCACTCTCCACGGCTCTCCAGCTTTCAAGGCACTGTTGCTAGACTCCTGTCCTCATCCTGTTGCCTTTGCGAGCTGATCCTTTTTCCTCTTTTTTTTTTTTTAGTCCCTCCATTCTAGTTTATTTGATATTGTGGGCAGTAAAGTGAGGACTGGCCAGATTGCATCCCCAGCCCTCCTACTGGTTTCAGTGTTTTTTTTTTTTTTTTCCCCTTTTTCTCTTTGGGAGTGGAAAATCTTTTCTGTTGTTCTTTCATTCTCAGACATAGTTGCCATGTGTGTTATTGTATGTTCTGGTATAGGTCTGTCCGACAAGCACAGAATCCTCCTACCTGCTCCCCCCATCTTGTCCCCTCCTCAGTTAACCTGAGGCTTTGAAGCCTGAGATGTTGCCTCCAGATTTGCTTGTTCATTTGTTGTTGTTGTTGTTTTTCCCCCAGAGTCACCACTTATAATGAGCCTGAGTAGAAATTTGTTGAAAGTATTAATCAGTGTCCAATGCACACTAATACGTTCTACTAACATTATAGAACTCAGGGAGCATATAGTCCACCTTTCAATCTGTAGAAGATGATAGTTTATCATAGCACAATAATTATTATCACCTCCCCATCATTTAATATCTAGCCAACACTATCTATTATCATTAGGCTAATAGTTAATCTACTATTCTTCAGTTTACATGTTGACATCACTATACTTTCAGTACTGATTATGTGTTACTTAGGGTAGTAGATGAGTAGCTGTAACTAAGACAGCCTGAAATACAGTGGCTTATACCTGTGCCTCAAGGGAGGCAGAGCTGAAGACAGCTGCTTATCTCAGGACTACTACACCTCTGAGTCTAAAGTTTTCATCCTCTCCCAGCCAGCGGAGTACCCAAACACTGAGAGGCTTGATCAGTATGTGATAATAATCTCTTTTATTTTTATTCCATTGGCCAGAACGTGCGTATATGTCCCCATCAACTTGCACGGAAGATTTTGGAAATGTAGTGTCTACTTGAATATCCATCTCCCCAGTAAAAACTATGATTTTAAGTATTATTAAAGAAGAGGAGTGTGGATATTTGTGACAATTAGCAGGCTCTGCCAAGTGGAGGTCCAGTCATTACCAAATCACCACTGACCTTCTTCTGCTTCTCTCCCTCATTCCCTTCTGGGGAGCAACTTCAGTAGCTGTTGGTTGGGGATCCACTGGACATGGACAGTTCTGTTTCTTCTTCCCTTTTTCAGCACTGCCCATTCTGCAGAGATGGCGTGTGCTCAGTTGCTCACGGATACATGGTGAACTTGGTGAAGGACCCCCACCTTGCAGGAGAGGCCTGGGGTGTTTGATGACGCTAGGGATTGATTTGGTATGAGTGTCCTCTAGCAGGATTCACTAGCCTATGTGTCCACAGCAAAAATTCATTTCTCCCAATATCAGCTTTGCCAATTTAGTCTCATTTGTCTGACTCCTTTTCTATTTCTGAATTGGTTCAGAACATGTAAAGAGGAGAAAGGTTTTATCAACTGGGCACTTTTGAACCTCAATAAGTTGGTCCAAAGAGAGCAGAACTTTTATGTTCTCACCAAAAAAAAATAAAATAAAATAAAATAAATAGAGCTGTCCCATACAATGAAATATCATTACTATTTTAGTAGACTCTACTTATCCACCAATGTACAATTGCTCTCTTGTTTTTGTTTACATTTTAAATTAAATTCTGTTTTGTTAAAACATAACTGCTTGTATTTTGTTCCGAATTGAATTCTGTTTTGTTAAACATACACTGAATTGAATTCTGTTTTGTTGAAACATAAGGGGTCATAACTGTCACTCTTTCTTTCTTTATCTTAGCATTTTTGTGGTATACCCATTTAAAATTTTTCTTTGTCATGTTGTTTTAATTAAATCTCTTACAAATCATACACGAATATATTCCCCCAGCTTAACATGTGATAACTGGTTTGCTTAAAATTATTAATGTTGTATTTTTTTATATTTACTTTTACCTGATTGTCTTTTTTTTTACTCTTCTCTATTATTTCTTGTTGGATTTATGGGTTTTTTTTTCCCTTCCAACCTTGGAGATTTGTAGATTTCAACTTTATTGTTTTTTTAATTAACTTAAAAATATTCAACATTTTTAATTATACAACATACATATAAAATGCATAATTCATATTTTGTGTGCTTAGTTGCTCAGTCATGTCTGACTCTTTGCAACCCCATGGACTGCAGCTCTTCAAGCTCTTTTGTCCATGGGATTCTCCAGGCAAGAATACTGGAGTGGGTTGCCATGTCCTTCTCCATTCATATTTTACTACTCAATAAATTTTTAAAAAATAAATTACTGCTTACAGCTGTATAATCAACACATAGCTTGAAAAAATAGAATATTATCCTAGAGACTATTTTCTTGTATCTTAATACTGTTGCTGTTCACCCTTACCTCATAATGACTATCCTGTCTTCTGATACATCTGTGTCCTTTTGAGACTTGACAGCTCATTTCTTTTCGTGACACATTGCCTGATTTATGAAATATTTTTGCTGTTTTTTTGTGGGTATATATTTATATTCACTGCAGTTTTACTTAGTGTTTCCTTGATCACATGGATGAAGTTTGCATGGATTACATTAAATGAGCTCTAGAATCTTTTATATGCTCATTGACCAAGGGATTTTGTTATGAAATACTTATTTATGTCTTTGCTCATTTTTCTGTCAGATTTTTTGCTATTTCCCCACTGATTCCTTGATATTCTTCATGTATTGTGAATACCAATCTTTTGTCACTTATATGTACAAGACATATTTTCTTCCAATTTTTATCTTCTATTTAGTCTGATTATGATGACTTCAGTAAGCAAACATTTAAGGTGATTGAATTATTCAGTCTCACCCTATATGACTTCCACTTTGCTAAGGAGTGGCTTGTGTCTCACCCAGCCTCAAATTCATTTGTTGAGTTTCCAATCTCCAATGTGATATTTGAAGAGAGAGCCTTTGTGAGATAATTAGGTTTATATGGGGTCACAGGGTGGGGCCCTCATGATGAGATTAGTGCCTCTGTGGAAAGAGGCATCAGAATTTCTCTCTTTCATACTCTCTGTCACGAGAGGCCACAGTGGGAAGGCATCTGTTTACAAGCTAGAAAGAGAACCCTCACCAGAATCTCAGCATGATGATCCCTAGTCTCAGACCTATAGCTTCCAGAATTCAGAAAAAATTAATTTTTGTTGTTTAAGCCAACTGGTCTATGGTTATGGCAACCTGAGAAGACCAATCATAGAATTATCTAAAGGATGTCTTGTTAGAGAAAAATCTTCTATATCCTAAATCCATACAGAGAATCACCTGTATTTCCTTCTAAATATTTTGAATTTTATCATTTAAATGAAGCTGAAGAAATCTAGGAGTTTTAGGCTCCCTAGGATTGTGGTAGCCACCCACATCAGAATTACCTGAAACCTCCTACTAAAATTCACATTTAGTAAAAGGACTAAAACTAAAACTCTTGTATCTTACTTCCATAGTATAACTGGGAGACTGAGATGACTATAAACTTCAATTTGAATGTAATTAGAAAAAGATAAGATGGGCAGAGTTGTTGCCAGAACCCCTAGTGTTGCATAGAACCCGGAAAAATTTGCACAGAAAAATGTTAAGTACAGAGGCAGGCTGGCAGCGACAGAGGCCAGATAACATCAGCACATCCAGGACCCTACTGTGTGAAGGAAGGAGTCCCAGCCTAAGGGAAATGCTGAAGGCAAAAATGAGTAGTTCAGAGGACTCACATGGAGGAGCTGAATGAAACAGGCTTCAAAGAGCATGGACTGGAACTGATAGTTTTAGGGAGGCATCAATTCTTGGGTAGAAAAAGAGAAGCAATCTGGAAATTGGAGATGTTCTTTGAAAGCACCAGTCAGTGACTAAAAACTAGGCTTTTAATCACTCATAGGAATGAAGAACCTGAGAAAGGCTGGCCACAAAAAGGTACCATAGAATAAAACAATGTCCATTTTTTTGTTACAACAAAAGAGGAAACTTTGAGCTGAGAAATCAGAGAAGCCACTTCAATCACCTCCTGTATCTCAGTCCATAAATCCCCCTTCTGACTAAAATACTAGACATATTTAACATCTTTAAAAATACAAAACAACAAGCCAAAACTAATGTGCAAATTCCCCAGATATACAATAAGAAAACAATACATAATAAAGTTCAAAATTGTTTTGCAAATAAATGTACATAAGAGAAATGCTGCCACAAAGTGTAAGAACATTGAAACAAAAATAAAACAAAGGAAAAAGAGTGAGGCATTCAAAATGGAAAAATCCATCAGCAGAATTGCAAAAACTCAGAAGAAATGGTTTAAACACAAGAAGCTATGAAAGGATATTTGAGAAAACCTGAAAACATTTTCAAAAGGACTGACATCTCAGAAATGAGGATGAATTATTGACACACAGGGATTAATGAATATGACTATATGATACAGGGGCACAGATGATAGAAATGAGGAAGGTCAAGAAAATCATGCAGGAAAAAGAGAACCAAAAATCTGAGGACAATTGAGAACTTTAATAGGTTTCATGTTATAACTCTCACATAAAGTAAATCTAATAAATTGATAAAGACCCTAAAAAGAAAAAAAAAAAGAAGCAGAACCAACATTTCAAAATGTAATTCAAGGAAATCTTCCTGAAATTATAGCACACTGAATCTCTACACTGTATTGTCAACTTGGAGCTTATTCTGGCATTAGACACTAAAGATAAACTTCTCTGGGCTTCTGACAAAACAACTAAGTTCTTTCAAAGGAAATCAAAGCAAGTTGTCATCTGACCTCTCAGCCACAAGATTTTTTTTTCATAATAGTTTAGCAATATCTATAAGATGTACAAAGAAGTAATGAGCTAATGATATTAATATAATATCTAGTTAAGTTATAGAGAAGGCAATGGCACCCCACTCCAGTACTCTTGGCTGGAAAATCCCATGGACGGAGGAGCCTGGTGGGCTGCAGTCCATGGGGGTCGCGAAGAGTTGGACACGACTGAGCGACTTCATTTTCACTTTTCAGTTTCATGCATTGGAAAAGGAAATGGCAACCCATTCCAGTGTTCTTGCCTGGAGAATCCCAGGGAGGGGGGAGTCTGATGGGCTGCCGTCTCTGGGGTCGCAGAGGCGGAGAAGACTGAAGCGACTTAGTAGCAGGAGCAGCAGCAGCTCAGCTATCCTTTAGGCTTCCCAGGCGGCACTGGTCGTAAAGCATCCACCTTCAGTGCGGGAGATCTGGGCTCGATCCCTCCATGAGGAAGATCCCCTGGAGAAAGGAAGGCAACCCACTCCAGAATTCTTGCCTGGAGAATTCCATGGACAGAGGAAATTGGCAGACTACAGTCCATGGGGTCGCAAAGCATGGGACATGACTGAGCATGCACACACACACACACAAGCTATCCTTCAGGGACTGAGATCAGAGAACTATTTCAAAAATGCAGGGTCTAAGGGAACAGCATGCTTCTGAGCTTTTCCTGAGAAATCTAGCAGAGTGATAATGGGGAAAAATTTGAAAGAACTGGTGTTGAACATTGAATGTATAATTAACGGTCTAAACAAGCGTTGGCATAAAATGTGAAGAATAGTATGTTAGTATTATATGCTCTGTATATAAATAACAACTTATAAAGGCAAAGAGAAAGAAAGTGAAAGAGAAAAGTAAGATAAGATAATTGACTGCCTCATAGGTAGAAATTGGAAATTAATAGATATTATTTAAAACTGACAAACAGAAGAAACTGAAACATATTTCAGAATGAAAAATAAAATACTGAGACAATGTTATTATTTCAAATGGGATGTTGGATATTAGATGATGAGCAAAGGGAAAGTAGATAATAGAAAAAGTTCATAAGCTGAAAACTTGTTGCTCATAGCAGAGAACTAATAAATACTATGTGAAGAAAAATGGAACTCAGAGTGATGTATGAAGGTATAGTTGCAAAAATAACTTTTCATTATCCATTCTTAGTGGGATGTAATCTAAGAACAAAAAATGTTCTAGAAGTTTTCAGCTTTTACAAACAGGTTTATTATTTGCTCAGTTGCTCAGTAGTGTCTAACTCTTTGCGACCCCATGGACTGCAGCTTTCCAAGTTCCTCTGTCCATGGAATTTTCCTAGCCAAGAATACTGAAGCAAGTTGCCATGTTCTTCTCCAAGTATCTTCCTGAACCAGGGATCAAGCCTGGGTCTCTTGCATCTCCTGCATTGGCAGGCAGATTCTTTACTACTGTGCCATCTGGGAAGCATTATTTTGTGAAATTACTTTATGTATTTTGTGGGATAATGCAAGAAAGTAGTTATGTTGATATCATTACAAAGTAAATAAAACAGAAATCTTTGGCATAAAAAAATTTAAAAATATAAAAACAACAAACTGAGTTGAAAATAACAATATAAACTCATGTTTCTAAATGTATAGATTATTCAGTTCTGTACACTAAAAGCTTAGAGAAATGACATCTCAATATCAGTAAACTCTGCAGGTGCCCAGATTTTGATTTCTAAATGCCATTCCTTGAAAAGGAAGTAGAACCTTTTGATAATTGACTAATTTTAAGTTTGGACTAGGAAATATAGACAGGCCAATTTTTTGGCCAAGTAAACAAGGAAACTTTCCGAGATCAAAGGGTTTCCATCAGAAAGAATGCCAAAGCAACTCTGAAGAAGTTTGATTTGGATATGAAAATAATATAGACAAAACAACAGACACATAGTAATCTGTTAGTCCACAAAGATACTCAGAAAAGGAAGTTTGTAAATAGTAGCAAATAAACAGCAAAACTTGAATTAACAAAATTTACTTTAAAAATCTGTAGAGGGTGATTGCAGCAATGAAATTAAAAAACACTTACTCCTTGGAAGGAAACGTATGATCACCCTAGAAAGCATATTAAAAAGCAGAGACATTACTTGGCCAACAAAGGTCCATCTAGTCAAGGCTATGGTTTTTCCTGTCGTCATGTATGGATGTGAGAGTTGGACTGTGAAGAAAGCTGAGTGCCGAAGAATTGATGCTTTTGAACTATGGTGTTGGAGAAGCCTCTTGAGAGTCCCTTGAACTGCAAGGAGATCCAACCAGTCCATTCTGAAGGAGATCAGCCCTGGGATTTCTTTGGAAGGATTGATGCTAAAGCTGAAACTCCAATACTTTGGCCACCTGATGCGAAGAGCTGACTCATTGGAAAACACCCTGATGCTGGGAAAGATTGAGGGCAGGAGGAGAAGGGGACGACGGAGGATGATATGGTTGGATGGCATCACCGACTCAATGGATATGGGTTTGGGTGGACTCTGGGTGTTGGTGATGGACAGGGAGGCCTGGCATGCTGTGGTTCATGGGGTCACAAAAAGTCGGACACGACTGAGAGACTGAACTGAACTGAACTGACTTTAAAATTCATTATAGATTGCTGTTACATTAATTCTGTGGCAAAAATTTATAATTGGAGGAAATCAATAAGCATCACTTTAGCCTTTCTAATAAGACTTCTATCTTGAACTTATCAAATAAAAAACTCTAGTTTATGAGAGTAAGCTCTTCTATACAGAAAAAGGTCAGCTAAAAACCACAGTCAAGCAATCACCATTTATAACTCTAATGTTTAAATGATTTAGGCAAGAATCATCAGGGGAAGCAAAGACCATTTGGTGAAGCACTGATAGGGAACTGAATAATTTCATGTTTCCAAAGGAGCAACCTACATATTTTAGCTGGACACATAAGGAAAAAAAAATTTTACAGTGAAAGGATTCATCACCGCCTTAGCTCTATGATCAAGTGAGAAAAGCTGACATTAGGAGTATTATTATGTGATATAAAATAAAGTTCACAGCATCACTTATGAGGTATTTTTGCAAACATGCCTAGTTGGAATCAAATTAATATTTAAATTTAACTTCCATTTTACAGAAAACAAAGACAACAGAGGAAGAAATTAAAGTGATTCATGTTTTAATCAGTCAAATTTTGAATTTGAGAAATCCTACAGGAGTAGAAGCAATGAGAGAACGTGAGATGAGTTGGGTGACTTTCCAGATTAAAGGAAGTTGAAGAGACGTAATAGCTGAATTCAATGTGTGACTTTTAATTGTATCTTGATTTGAATAAACCAAATATAAACACTATTTTAAAGCAGTTGGCAAAAACTGAAATGACTTGGAATTAGATGTTATATATGAATTATTGATAATTTTATGAGGTATAATAATGTCTGTGTGGTTATAGAGGAGAATATCCTTAATTTTTATAAAGTCACACTGAATTATATAGGGTAGAATATTGTGATGTCTGTAAATTTATTTTAAAATACTTAAGCAAAAAAGAAGTTAAACAAATATGGTAAAATATTAACAGCTGTTAAATTTAGATTATGGCTACAGGGATGATTAATTTTATATGTCAATTTGCAAAGGTATTTGGTCAAACATTATCCTGGATGTTTCAGTGAAGATCGTTTTTTTGGATGCAATTAACATTTAACTTGCAAAGAGTTGGACATGACTGAGCAACTGAACTGAACTGAACTGAATCTTTAAATCAGTGGACTCTGAGAAAAGCAAATTACCCACCATGAGGTAGGTGGATCTCATCCAATCAGTTGAAAGCCTTAACAGAATAAAGACTGACTTTCCCTGAACAAGAAGGCTTTCTGCCAGCAGACTGACCCTGGACTCAAGCTGCAGCTCTTTCAGTCTTCAGGCATCCCCAATCCTATTTTGGACTCACTTTGTTTCTCTGGAGACCATCAGTAATACAGGGATAAAAGTGATCATTTTACTATTGAAAAAATTTTTTTAAGTTTGAACATTTTAATAATAATGTTAATATTCAATGTATAGTCATCTACTACCCTTGAGAGTCCCTTCGACTGCAAGGAGATCCAACCAGTTCATCCTGAGGGAGATCAGCCCTGGATTTCTTTGGAAGGAATGATGCTAACGCTGAAACTCCAGTACTTTGGCCACCTCATGTGAAGAATTGACTCATTGGAAAAGACTCTGATGCTGGGAGAGATTGGGAGCAGGAGGAGAAGGGGATGACAGAGGATGAGATGGCTGGATGGCATCACTGACTTGATGGACGTGAGCCTGAGTGAACTCCAGGAGTTGGTGATGGACAGGGAGGCCTGGTGTGCTGCGATTCATGGGGTCGCAAAGAGTCGGACACTACTGAGTGACTGAACTGAACTGAACTGAACCCTTATTATTGAATAGTGTATCCGTTTTCCATTGATCTACAGTGCCAGCTTTGTTCATAAACCAGGTTTACATGTATGCATGACTCTTTCTTCCTTATTCTGCCTTTTGGCTTACTATTTGCCATGTTCTAATACTACACTGTCTAATGTAAAATAATTTGAAGATAGACCCTCATATCTGGAAAGAGAAATCTCCTCAGATTATCCTTCCTCTTTTAATGACTCTTTTGTTCTTATTAGAAATTCATTTACAGTAATTTTAGTATTTAAAAATTTCAAGTTTATCTGAACACTATTGAAATATTAACTCCATCTTAAGATCTATTTGGGAAGAATTGACATCCTTAAACTGCAGAGTTTTTCTGTGTTATCGTATGTTGTGTTGCTGCAATTTATAATGTCTTTTTAAATGTGCTTTAAAAGTTTTATAATGTTTGTACAGTTTGTTTCCATAACAAGCATGAACATTGTTTTTGTAGATTCATTTTTATTACCTTTTATTTTGTGTTATTTTTTAAATGGCATATTTGTAAAAGGATATTTTCTAAATGATTTTTAAAGTTATATAAAAATGTAAGTGGATTTTGTATGTTGCCTTCATGTCTAGGAAACTTATAAATCCTTTTTATTCAAAGATTTTCTTGAGTTTCTTTTGAATCTTTACATTACTGGTTATATCTACTGAAAATATTAACTTTTTAAACAATCTTTCAACTATTATTTCTTTCTCTGTTTCTATATTTCCAGCAGGGCTTCCAGGACAGTTATAAAAGAGCAACGATATGCTAATTGTATTCCTAATATTAAAGATGATTCTTTGTTATTTAAAATTTTTATTTTCAATTATGATATTCACTATGGGAGTTTTATGAATTTACTTCTATATTAGAAAGCTTTTCTTTTGAATTCTCAGGTTATGCAAAGTTTCTATCATGAATATATATTGACTTTCATCACTTTTTTCCTGCACTGTTGAGATTGCTAAGTTTCTCTCCTCTAATTTGTTAGTGAATTTAATGATATTCTGATATCAAGCCAGTATTAAAGTGTTGAGATAAAATTACATTGATCATGACATATTTTCTTTTTATAGAATTTTGGATTCAGTTTAGGATATTTTGGTCAGAATTTTTGTATCTGTTCATCAAAGTGAACTGCCTCTAATTTTATTTTATTTTTTTTTTTTTTAATGTGCTTTGAATTGGAGTATCAGTAAAATAAGTTGAGTGGTTTTGCTCTTTTTCTAGTTTCTGGAAAACGTAATAAGATTGGGATTATCTGTTCCTGAAATATTTACACAATTTGTTTTGCAAACTTAGGTCTAAGCCAATTGTTTTCTTTGTGAAAACATTTCAATTATTCATTCAGTTTTTAATTTCAATTTTTATTTATTATTGAATCATTTTACAAATTTTCTTTTATTGATGGGGAATAAAATGTTTTATCCGAGTACAAAACTAGGCAAAACTGTAGTCTTAGAATCAGGAAATGGATTTATCTAGGTTGGAGGGAACTTGGAGGTGCTTCTCTGATGTGGAGAAGGTTCTCTCTCTTGAGGTGGGTGCTGATTACAAAGCTGATGCAATCTATGGAAATTCACTGAGCTGTACACTTATGAACTGTGCACTTTTAAGTTCACATATTACACTTTCTTATAAATTTTAAGAATATTAGTCTAACAATATAAAGAAAAATAAGGAATTATAAAGTGAGATTGGTTTAAGATATGCAAAAATTAATAAATAACAGTATCTGTATTATTAAAACTTATTACTTTAACAGGTTCAATAAAAATATATTAGTTTGATATAAGCCAAAGGCATTAGATAGAATTTAATAGTGATTCCTAAAAAGCTCAGTAAAGTAGAATGTTCCTTTAACATGCTAAAGACAAGATCCATAACAGAACAGGTTTATTTGACTACATAAAAGCTTAAAATTCTTTTCATAATAACTATATCAAAGGGTAAACTGTAATTTGTGCGAAGTACATGCTACTGTAATGTCAGATAATGGATTATTATCATTATAATAAATAGACCTTTTACAAGCGAAAAAGGAAAAGTTGTTATGTCTAAGCAATCGAAGAGAAAAAAACTGGGCATTTTTCATAAGTTTATTATTTCTACTTTTTACTTTTATATTTTATAGTGTTTTGATAGAAGATTTTAGGCTTAAAAGTAAAGCCTATTCAGTTCAGTTCAGTCGCTCAGTCGCGTCTGACTCTTTGTGACTCCATTAATTGCAGCACACCAGGCCTCCCTGTCCATCACCATCTCCCGGAGGTCACTCTGACTCACGTCCATCGAGTCCGTGATGCCATCTAGCCATCTCATCCTCTGTCATCCCCTTCTCCTCTTGCCCACAATCCCTCCCAACATCAGAGTCTTTTCCAATGAGTCAACTCTTCGCATGAGGTGGCCAAAGTACTGGAGTTTCAGCTTTAGCATCACTCCTTCCAAAGAAATCCCAGGGCTGATCTCCTTCAGAATGGACTGGTTGGATCTCCTTGCAGTCCAAGGGACTCTCAAGAGTCTTCTCCAACACCACAGTTCAAAAGCATTAATTCTTCGGCGCTCAGCCTTCTTCACAGTCCAACTCTCACATCCATACATGACCACAGGAAAAACCATAGCCTTGACAAGGCGAACCTTAGTCGGCAAAGTAATGTCTCTGCTTTTGAATATGCTGTCTAGGTTGGTCATAACTTTTCTTCCAAGGGGTAAGCGTCTTTTAATTTCATGGCTGTAATCACCATCTGCAGTGATTTTGGAGCCCAGAAAAATAAAGTCAGCCACTGTTCCACTGTTTCCCCATCTATTTCCCATGAAGTGATGAGACCAGGTGCCATGATCTTCGTTTTCTGAATGTTGAGCTTTAAGCCAACTTTTTTGCTCTCCTCTTTCACCTTCATCAAGAGGCTTTTAGTTCCTCTTCACTTTCTGCCATAATGGTGGTGTCATCTGCATATCTGAGGTGACTGATATTTCTCCCTGCAATCTTGATTCCAGTTTCTGCTTCTTTCAGCCCAGCGTTTCTCATGATGTACTCTGCCTATAAGTTAAATAAACAGGGTGACAATATACAGCCTTGACATACTCCTTTTCCTATTTGGAACCAGTCTGTTGTCCCATGTCCAGTTCTAACTGTTGCCTCCCGACCTGCATACAGGTTTCTCAAGAGGCAGGTTAGGTGCTCTGGTATTCCCATCTCTTTCAGAATTTTCCACAGTTTCTTGTGATCCACACAGTCAAAGGCTTTGGCATAGTCAATAAAGCAGAAATAGATGTTTTTCTGGAACTCTCTTGTTTTTTCCATGATCCAGCGGATGTTGGCAATTTGATCTCTGGTTCCTCTGCCTTTTCTAAAACCAGCTTGAACATCAGGAGTTCACAGTTCACGTATTGCTGAAGCCTGGCTTGGAGAATTTTGAGCAATTTTTTTTGTTGTTTTTACTAGCATGTCAGATGAGTGCAATTGTGGGGTAGTTTGAGCAGTCTTTGCATTGCCTTTCTTTGGGATTAGAATGAAAACTGATCTTTTCCAGTCCTATGGCCACTGCTGAGTTGTCCAAATTTGCTGGCATATTGAGTGCAGCACTTTCACAGCATCATCTTTCAAGATTTGAAACAACGCAACTGGAATTCCATCACCTCCACTAGCTTTGTTCATAGTGATGCTTTCTAAGGCCACTTGACTTCACATTCCAAGATGTTTGGCTCTAGATGAGTGATCACAGCATCATGATTGTCTGGGTTGTGAAGATCTTTTTTGTACAGTTCTTCCATGTATTCTTGCCACCTCTTCTTAATATCTTCTGCTTCTATTAGGTCCATACCATTTCTGTCCTTTATCGAGCTCATCTTTGCATGAAATGTTCCCTTGGCATCTCTCATTTTCTTGAAGAGATCTCTAGTCTTTCCCATTCTTTTCTTTTCCTCTATTTCTTTGTATTGATTGCTGAGGAAGGCTTTCTTATCTCTTTTGCTATTCTTTGGAACTCCGCATTGAAATGGGTATATCTTTCCTTTTCTCCTTTGCTTTTCGCCTCTCTTCTTTTCACAGCTATTTGTAAGGCCTCCCCAGACAGCCATTTTGCTTTTTTGCATTTCTTTTCCATGGGGATGGTCTTGATCCCTGTCTCCTGTACAATGTCACGAACCTCATTCCATAGTTCATCAGGCACACTATCTATTAGATCTAGGCCCTTAAATCTATTTCTCACTTCCACTGTTATAATCATAAGGGATTTGATTTAAGTCATACCTGAATGGTCTAACAGTTTTCCCTACTTTCTTCAGTTTCAGTCTGAATTTGGTAATAAGGAGTTCATGATCTGAGCCACAGTCAGCTCCTGGTCTTGTTTTTGTTGACTGTATAGAGCTTCTCCATCTTTGGCTGCATAGAATATCATCGGTCTGATTTCGGTGTTGACCATCTGGTGATGTCCATGTGTAGAGTCTTCTCTTGTGTTTTTTGAAGAGGGTGTTTGCTATGACCAGTGCATTTTCTTGGCAAAACTTGATGAGTCTTTGCCCTGCTTCATTCCGCATTCCAAGGCCAAATTTGCCTGTTACTCCAGGTGTTTCTTGACTTCCTACTTTAGCATTCCAATCCCCTATAATGAAAAGGACATCTTTTTTGGGTGTTAGTTCTAAAAGGTCTTGTAGGTCTTCATAGAACTGTTCAACTTCAGCTTCTTCTGCATTACTGGCTTGGGGCATAGACTTGGATAACTGTGATATTGAATGGTTTGCCTTGGAGACGAACAGAGATCATTCTTTTGTTTTTGAGACTGCATCGTAGTACTGCATTTCAGACTCTTTTGTTGACCATGATGTCTACTCCATTTCTTCTGAGGGATTCTTGCCCCCAGTAGTAGATATAATGGTCATCTGAAGTAAATTCACCCAGAGCAGCATAAACTTGTTGTAGGGTAATTCAGCAATATAAATATATTAGTTGTTTAAAATGGATTTATTTCTGATTTAGCAATTCTATGAATAAAGCCTAAGTAAATAATATTAATGTATAGAAATATCTGTCAGTTGCTTTGTTTGTTAGATTATCTTTATAATAGCAAAAATGTGGACTCTGACTACCTGTCAGCAATACAGGGTTGATAAAGTTATTCAAGTTAGAATCATACATTGGGAATATTGTTAGAGCCTAAGATTATGTTATTGATGAATACGGAATGAGATAAGGTTTTCATTCTACTGTTAAATGAAAGAACAGGTTAGCAACTAGATTTGTGATGTATACATATACTTATTCATATAGATATGATATATATACATTTATGTGATATATAGATGTGGAATATTCATATGCATGTAATATGTCATATATAGATATATATATCTATGGATTTATTTTTATCAAGTTTTTGACAGTATCCATGTAGTAGAATTACAGACCGTGGCTTTTACTCATCTGTAACTTCCATATTTTAAAAAATGAATATGTATTTTTGTCTTAACGAAAAGAAGCACAACGATATAAAATACTTGCTGTGAGACTATTAAAATTTGCAGACAGTAACAAGGAGTGAAATCTGTTTCTTTGATTTTTGCGTTGGGCACAGCAGTCTTGGAGCTGCCGTATCTGGTACCCTTCTCTGCCTGACAGTTCACCTCACCTCCGGGTCTCAGCGAGGCAGTTCTCTTTCCTTGCGCACGGATAGTCACTGATTGGACTGGAAATGCAGCCAATCCAAATGTCCTCAGTGCAGGCTTCTGGGAATCCATAACTTGTCCAGGCACAAAGGGCTTTTCCTAAAGTAGATTCCTGGTAAGTAGCTATCCCAATCATTGTAGTTCTCTGTGGAATTTACTTGGATTGTGGTGGCTTAATAGCTTTTTTTTTTTTTTTTTTGAGGCGACAGATCACATACTCAACAGGAGGAGGAGAGGCTAAGAAATAAAGATTAGATGAGAATAAGGAAGAAAGGCTAGAAAGGAGAGAGAGAGGGAGAAACGTGAGTTCATCTCTAGGAATGTCTTGCCCTGACAGCTTGCCAGGCCTAACGTACATGCACCCTCCAGGTGGCCTGTGTAAATCTTAGCATCCTTACAGCCGAGAAATGCCCAGTTGTTATCCACAGTGATGAGGATGGAAGTTGATAATACAGTCACTCCTCAGATGCTATTAATACACTGACTTCTTTCTTGTTTAGTCACGTGTTACTAAACACTGCCTGAGTGCATAAGAGCAGAGGAGGTGGTCTTTTAGACATTTTACTTTACATTCTTGTGTGTATGTGTGTGTGACCTACATATTTCATAATAGGAGAAGTTATATTTTGAAAGTATAGGAACTGAGAGGAATTGGGAGCTTCTAGTTTTATCCCTCTTCCAAATAAATAAGCTCAGGTTAAAAGCAATCCTGAAAAAATAGGCTTTGAACTCATTAAATATATTGAAAGGAGAGAGGCTTGCTAGATAGAGGTGTATTGTTGCTGTCAGGAACGTTCTCTAAAATTTGGAAACAGGCAGGAGAGATTGCTAGGGGTACTCTTAGGCCACTACCTGCTGGACCGTCTAGAGGCTGGGTTCTCATACAGCTCTGTGGGACTGAGGTTAACTTGGAGATTTTTGTCTGCTAGAGATGTAACTCATTTCTTGCCGGTGGAAGAGACAACCTCAAAGGGTATGGTTCACTGCACTGTAAGATATAGATTGGTTTTATTTTTAACCTAGCTATTTTATCCTAACAATTCTTTATTTAACTGCACATATGACTAGCTTCTCAAATACTCTTTGACCTGGTTATAATAATTTACTGGTCCCCTCATTAATTAATGAAATTGAATAAAATACTTGATGTTTTCATTTCATATTTGCATGAAAATATGGATTTTACCTTTTTATTTTTTAAAATACACTTTTTAGTTCTCTTTTGTAGATCTTTTTGTTTTTCTTTTGGAGAAAATATTCAGTATGGTATACTAACTATTGCTGTAATTCCTAGGTGGGAGGTTTAAAGGATTGTAAGATTATTTTCCTTTAATAAGTGATCCAAAATAACACATGTTCCAGAAATCTGCCTTAATCACAGGTTTACCAATTTCTTCCTTACTATGACTACTTTCACATTTAAGTAGAAATATTCTAAAAGGTGTTTTGTTACATTTTACCTGTTATTGTTATAAGTATTTGGTTTGACACAAAGCAACCAGATCTTTTGAGCTTTTCACATATGCTTTAAAAACAATAGATGATAAAGAAACATTTATTAATAGAAGTATTTAAGAGCCAATATCTTTCTGATATTTTACTTTACTTCTTCAAAGTATCTTTTAAAAATTCCTTATAATCTATAGGCCGCACTATATCATCTACTTTTAGTCACCTGTAGTAATAAGCAATTTCATTGAATTTTTCTCATTTTTGCTTAGGGTTACCACATGAGAAATGGTGACCTGTCAGATGAGGTAATTTTCAATATACTCTTTTATTTGTTTTTATTGTCAACAAACATTTGGTGAGAACCCTTCTGTGCTATGCACAGTTCTAAGTTGAATATGTAAATGATTTCAGGAAATCAAATAACTAGGAAGGACTATTTCTAAGTATAGATTTGAAGCAAAGGTAGTTAGCTATTAAATTTCCCGTTTATCTTCTAACATTATTTTTGTCTTAGAATCACATCTAAGACTTTGGAATAAGAGCATCTTCTTCCTTGAAATGTTCTGTTGAAAAACTAACAAATTCCTTGTAAGATTTATGCCTTATGGTTTTCTATTTCCACTTCGACATATAATAAACTTCACAGTTCTTCTGCTGCTGCTGCTGCTAAGTCACTTCAGTCATGTCCGACTCTGTGCGACCCCACAGATGGCAGCCCACTGGGCTCCGCCATCCCTGGGATTCTCCAGGCAAGAACACTGGAGTGGGCTGCCATTTCCTTCTCCAATGCATGAAAGTGAAAAGTGAAACTGAAGTTGCTCAGTCGTGTCTGACTCAGTGACTCCCGTGGACTGCAGCCCACCAGGCTCCTCCGTCCATGGGATTTTCCAGGAAGAGTACTGGAGTGGGTAGCCATTGCCTTCTCCATCACAGTTCTTCTACTCAAGGTAAATAACCTTGGTTGATTTCCATTGCCACTTCCCAAAGGACTTGCCTCTACCAGAACTAAATTTTGCTATTCCTAAATAAAATCAACCAAAAAATTTAAAAAATCATTTATACTAACTATCATAAAAAATAGTAAAAATTTAAGCCAAAAACAAACTTGGAGTGAAAACCTGAGGGGAAATGCTTTACTTTACATTATTACTTTGCTGTGAGTAATGGAATTGCTCATTCACTATAGATCAAACACTGTGGAAAAGAACGTAAATAAAAAGTGAAATGAAATCAGCCAGTATTATGGTTGACAAACTGATCATTCCTTTAAGTCCACAGACTGACAAAGGGGTATTCATACAAATTGATGGGACATAGTGAGTCACGGACCAAGAAGGGTCAATTAACTTGCATGAGTTTATACAGCAGATTAAACTGTGCCTATATACAACCTCTGACTCAAAGATTTCAGGCAGAAATGTCTTCTTGGCAATCATCTAGAAGATGGTAAAAAATTTTTCAAAGTTAAGCAAATATTGTGGGTGGAACCCATCTACATGCCAAAAATATTGAAGTCAGTAGTCATATTTTCATTGGCTTTGTGTGATTTCTGGGGCTAACTAGAGGGCAGGGGGTAAGGAAAATTGCTGGGAGGAAGTGACAGGGACTTAGGAAATGAAACCTGGAAAGGAAGCACAGAATATTTCTGATTATTGAGAGAGCATTTCTCCGATAGTAGTTAATCTGGAAGTTGTGCTCTTCCTGCTAAAATCCTGAGTGGCCTAAAAAAATGAATATTCACTGATATATAAGATACAGAGTGGTTGTGGCAAGCACCTTTAAACAGTTTACTTTGATAGAAAATCAGTATTTCAGGCAAATATGATGACTTACGGGATATGAAATGGTTAGAGCTTTCAAAGTGTTGTTTAATGAGACTTCCTTTTGAAGTCTGAACTTTGAGCAAATAGTGTCAGTTTTGGTATGAGAGAGTAACCATTCTTCCAGGCAGTTGTGTAATGCTAACCAGACAAAAGTATACAGGATAGCAATGATGAGGAAAAAGAGGACAAAATTAGGGGCTCCAGCATAAAGGGAGAGTCTATCATCTTATCATGTTTAACCTTTGTAAAAATCTTTCAGATGGGTCTTACATTAGGCCTATTTTCCAGATGAGAAAATTAAGGCTGAAAGAAATTAAAATATTTATTCAAAACTTAAGGACTAAAACAAACAAAAATCAGCTTGAGGACCATTACCATTTGATTTTTTGTGGCTGAATCCCACTTGGTGGTTCTCTTCAACACTTCTCTAGTCAGGAGGGACTGTATTTGCCAACAGAGCTATTCTGTGTTGCAGCTGTTCACAGTAGCAGGGAACATCTATGCATGTATGTGGATACCTGGCTCTCGAGAAGTTCTGTTTGCAAGCAACAAACTGACTCTTACTTAAGGGAACCATGAAATGTGTAGGCAGGATGGTAGACCAGAATGGGTGAACAAGCTGGAGAAGCCAGTGGGGGTATTAGGCCTGCTTTGGGGACTTCAGCATCAGAAGTTTCTGTATTTCTCATTAGATTTTCAGTCACTTGTATTTTCATTTAAATTTTCACATTCCCTACTGAGAAATTCTTGATAGCTTCAGGTATTGTATGTGAAGGTCAAGCAGATTACGGTATATGTGAGAAGGAGTGTTAGCAACACTGACATGATAACTGAGGGGATGATTGCTACATGTCTGTATGCAAGTATACTTATACCTGTTTATTTACATAGGATGTATTTGTATTTAATTTTGGTAAACTATAGAAGTTGAATTACAATGGACAGGTCTGATTATTCTTGGCTTAAGATTTTTTTTAAAGCTAGGATTTATTCCTTTAGATATTGTTAAGACGTATATGATCTACATGGGCTAAAATAATATTTTACAGTAAAGGCTTTTCTTCTCAGAGTGAGCAAATCTAGTCCCTAAAACATGAGCTTGAACCTTAAACCTGAACAAGACCTAATGTTTTACAGGGAATTTATTCTTAACACTTAACTGTACAAAGTTTGCTAGCAGACTGTTAATTTCCTGCACATCAATTCATCAGTTTTTCCTCATAAAATGATCAGAGGAGCTTGGCCCAGGAGAAAACACAAGAGTAGTACTAATGCTTCTGATTTAACAAGGCTGGATTTTTTGGTAAAAGGTTTTGGGTGTATTAACAACCACCGGAGACTTTGCTACATGGTTCACTTTTCAAATGCTTTAGAGCTATATCACAGACACACATTTAGGTGCTTTCTCAGCTCTATTGCTGCTGCTGCTAAGTCGCTTCAGTCGTGTCCGACTCTGTGGACCCCATAGACGGCAGCCCACCAGGCTCCCCGTCCCTGGGATTCTCCAGGCAAGAATGCTGGAGTGGGTGGCCATTTCCTTCTCCAATGCATGAAAGTGAAAAGTGAAAGTGAAGTCGCTCAATCGTGTCCAACTCTTCGCAACCCCATGGACTGCAGCCCACCAGGCTCCTCCATCCATGGGATTTTCCAGGCAAGAGTACTGGAGTGGGGTGCCATTGCCTTCTCCATCTCAGCTCTATTAGTGACCCTTATAATCTCTAGAAACAACTTCTCACATTTTCTAGAAAGGAGAATGTAATAGAGTAGTTGATGTTGAGAAGATCAATTTGGCTCCCTACTGGGAGGGACCGTATTTAGTAATTTCACCATTGTCTGGCCTTCTAGTTTCTTATTCCTATCTCATAGAAATGATAGGTGCAAAGCCAAAAGCTCTGCTCCTAGTAAATACTGTGAGTTTTTCCCAAACACAAAATTATTCAAAGACAACTTAAGGTAGTAGAAATGAGTTAGTGTTCATTAAATTTTGAGAGGTTTGGGGGAGAGATGGAATCCTGCGGAAGAATTTATTTTTCCTCATGGGCAAGAGCACATGGCTCTGCTCATCTGAGCTCTGAAAGGAGAAGTAATTAGTAGTTGGTTTCTTGTCATTTACATATACTCTGCTGATTATCAAAACAACCCTCACAAGGAAGTGAGCAAGAACTATGATCTGTCAATTTCACATTAAGGAACCTGAAAACACAGAATTCTGTGCCCCAGAAACATTTGTCAAGCAAATGCCTAGAACTTCAAACCTGCAGGCAGGATTTCCCTAGATACAGCTCCTGCCACTCTTTCCTACTTGCAGCTCTGGAAAACTGCAAGAAAGCAGGATGGATGCCCATCAAAGAGTAGCTGCCCTTTGAGACACCACGTTCCTTGAGACTCTACTTTACTTTCTAGGATGTACTTCTGATGAAAGTTACTGCATTTTCTGAGGACTTCTGAGTTGATTACTATTAAAAAAATAAGTACTAGTAAGGCAAACTTTAATTGAATACAGTTATTTCCGAGAGCTCTGTGTACAGGGGATAAGGGAGGAGGTGGCCAGCGCCTTCAGCCAAGTTTTACAGTTGTCACTTGTGGGAGTCTCCAGTATCTTAGAAGGCAGTGAAGGCATCCTCTATGTAAACAGAGTTTTAAGTAGGTGGAGACTTACATCATCCCTGAAAGGAAAAGGAAGAAAATATTCATCTTCTTTCTATCTCAGTTGAAATGGCAAAATATCCAGAAGCCCAGGAGCTTCCCACTTGATACATTCTTGCCAAGAACACTGGCCTTGGATTGCATCTTTCTTCCTCAGACAGCATCCCCAGGAGGAGAGCTATTCTTGCAAATGGTCCAACGAGCTGCCTCACCAAAGGGGGAGCAGACAGCGTCTTGATTATGCACAGTCCTTTTGTCCTTCCAGATGGATGCAGTTTATGATCTGAGTCCCACATATAAAAATAGTACATTTATGATGGAATTTTATGTAATCTGGCTTTTCACCTGCCAAGGGGTGGGAGTGCAAACATTTCCACTCTCAGAAGAACTTCTCCATGGAAATGGACCCTATCCATTGCTTCCCTGCAGGGTGGCCTGAAGAATACAAGGGCACCTCTGAATGCACCATACCATAGTCCCTGTGGCACGGGGAAGAAGTCATGTAAATAAACCCAAAACAAATGCAGTTGCTCTACAGATTCCAGTCATATAAAGTAGCTATTTAGAATCCAAACCATAGAATTCAAACTCGTGCCTCTAAAGGGCTATTACCTACTAGCTTGCTGTACAATGCTAGGGAATTAATTTAGCCTCTGTAAATCTTAGTTTCCCTGTATGTAACAATGATATCATGTATTACATAGCTATTTGGAGGATAAATACATAAAACAAATAATGTTATATTTAGCATAAAATTATATCAGCTAGATTATTGTTGTTACCAGCGTGACTGTACTAAAATTAGAAGATTGAATCTAATGGCCTATTCTACTGGTCACCCTTATTATACTCACAAAATGTGGTCTCTGTGTGCATTGTACAATGATATTTTCCACTCTCTTGAGTGATTTGTCTAACTATAATCACTATTGATCCCATTACATATATGTTATTATCTGGTTTCAACTGAGCATATCACTAGACTGCTTTTAAATTAGCCTATGGCTCTATTGGGAGAAGGCAATGGCACCCCACTCCAGTACTCTTGCCTGGAAAATCCCATGGACAGAGGAGCCTAGTTGGCTGCAGTCCATGGGGTTGCGAAGAGTCGGACACTACTGAGTGACTTCACTTTCACGCGTTGGAGAAGGAAATGGCAACCCACTCCAGTGTTCTTGCCTGGAGAATCCCAGGGACGGTGGAGCCTGGTGGGCTGCCATCTATGGGGTCACACAGAGTCGGACACAACTGAAGCGACTTAGCAGCAGCAACAGCAGCAGCAGCATGGCTCTGTGATTCCTGCTCTTAAAAGTTTGGAGGTCACAAAATCTCTAAGAAACATGGATCAGTTAGTTCATACTATTTTTTTAATTAATTTTTATTGAAGTATAGTTGATTTACAATTTTGTGTCAGCTTCTGCTGTACAGCAAAGTGAATAAATTAAATATTTACATATATCCACTTTTTTAAAGAGCTTCCCTTTTGGGCTTCCCTGGTAGCTCAGTTGGTAAAGAATTCTGAATACAGGAGACCCTGGTTTAATTCCTGGATCGGGAAGATTTGCTGAAGGGATAGGCTACCCACTCCAGTTTTCTTTTTCTTTTATTTTTCCATTCCAGTTTTCCTGGGGTTCCCTTGTGGCTCAGCTGGTAAAGAATCTGCCTGCAATGCAGGAGACCTGGGTTTGATCTCTGGGTTGGGAAGATCCATTGGAGAAGAGAACAGCTACCCACTCCAGCCTCTTTAGTGCCTCTTGCAATATTGAGTTCAAAAGCATATCTCATAGCTGTGATTCGGGGATCAGTTCAGTTCAGTCGCTTAGACGTGTCCGAATCTTAGGGACTTATGAATGTCTTTGCTCCAACATTTCCAGGTCAATTCATGTCTTTTCCTGCCATTTGTTTCCCATTCCTATCCTGTAGGTTTCAGTCATTTTCCAGGTCAAAGGTTAGGGAAGATTTGAAGAGCACTGCCTCAGTAAAGTTAACAGCTAAAGAATCTAGAGGAAGAAATGAAGCTCTAATTCCCAGAATTTAGTGGAAAAATCTGAGAAACAGGAGCTGAATGTTCAGTGAAAGTTGCTAAACTGAATCTAGTTAAAATGCAAAAAGAGATCCTGGAATAAAAAACTGGTGATCATTGTTTCATTGGAGCCCAGTGTGTGAGCTTAAGAACTATAGCTAATCCCGTTTTCCAATTTTTACTGTGTGCACATGTACACTGACCTATAGCTACCACACTCAACATCCCTACAGAGATGGCACTTTGTCTTCTATATTTCACAGAAAGTTGTAATATTCAATAAGCTAAGTTTCCATTAAGGTCTAACATAATATGTAATGTGAAGCTAAAAGTTTTAAATTTTAAAAATGGTATGAATAGGTGGAAGGTCTAAATAGACATTTCTCTAAAGAAGTTATACAGATGGCAAACAGGCACATGAAAAGAGGCCCAACATCACAACTTATTAGAGAAAAATGCAAATCAAAACTACAACGATTTGCTGAAGGGATAGGCTACCCACTCCAGTTTTCTTTTTCTTTTATTTTTCCATTCCAGTTTTCCTGGGGTTCCCTTGTGGCTCAGCTGGTAAAGAATCTGCCTGCAATGCAGGAGACCTGGGTTTGATCTCTGGGTTGGGAAGATCCATTGGAGAAGAGAACAGCTACCCACTCCAGTATTCTGGCTTAGAGAATTCCATGGATTGTATGGTCCATGGATTCACAAAGACTCGGACACACAACGACGTATCACCTCTCACTGGCCAGAATGGCCATCATCAAAAGTCTATAAACAATAAATGCTGGAGAGGATGGGGAGAAAAGGGAAGCTTCCTACACTAAAACTAAAAATAGAACTCACATATGATCCACCAGTCTACTCCTGGGTATAAGTCTGGAGAAAACCATCACACAAAATGATACAGGCACCCCAGTGTTCATTGTAGCACTGTTTACAATAGCCAAGACAGGAAAGCAACTTAAATGTTCACTGACAGAGGAATGGATGAAGAAGGTGTGGAACATATATACAACGGGATGTTATTCAGAAATTAGAAAGAATGAATGCCATTTGTAGCAACACTGATAAACCTAGAGAATTGTCATACTAAGTGATTAAGTCAGACAGAGAAAGACAAATATCATATGATATCACTTATATGTGAAATCTAAAAAAATGATATTAATGAACCTATTTATGTAGGGAAAAAAAGGATGGCTACCTGGGGTGAAAAGGTAGGGCCAGGATAAACTGGGAGACTGGGATTGACCTACACACAACTATATATAAAATAGATAACTAATAAGGACCTACTGTATAGCACAGGGAACTCTTCTCAATACTCTATAATGACCTCCATGGGAAAGGAATTTTAAAAAGAGTAAAAGTGAAAGTGAAGGTCGCTCAGTATTCAGGGATCAGGAAGCCAAAATCCAGAAAAAAATTGCCTCCATTGAGATTGCCTATTCAGCAGACAGTCAAAGAGGCAAAAAAAAAAGGGGGGGCTTCATTTGTACTTCAGGCATCTAAATCTTATGCGTTGTTGTGTTTTAGTCACCCAGTCATGTCCAACTCTTTGCAACCCCATGGACTGTAGCAGGCCAGGCCTCCCTGTCCCTCACTGTCTCTTGAAGTTTGCCCAAGTTCATGTCCATTGCATTGGTGATGCCGCCTAGCCATCTTATCCTCTGACGTCCTCTTCTCCTTCTGCCCTCAGTCTTTCCCAGTATCAGGGACTTTTCCAATGAGTCAGCTGTTCGAATCAGATGACCAACATACTGGAGCTTCAGCATCAACATCAGTCCTTCCAATAAGTATTCAGGGTTGATGTCCCTTCAAATTGACTGGTTTGATCTCCTTGCTGTCCAAGGGACTCTCGTGAGTCTTCTCCAGCACCACAATTAGAAGATATCAATTCTTCGGTGTTCTGCCTTCTTTCTGGTTCAGGGCTCACAACAGTACGTGACCACTGGGAAGACCAAATCTTACATGTTACATTTAATTAATGGAACCTAATTTGCCTTTAGAACTTTGATTCCACAAGAGTCTGGGAAATATCGATTTTCTTTGTCTAGACTCTGCAACTCTGTGAGAAAGGACTCTAGAAAAAGGCAGGAAAGAGGGTGTGTGAGTCAATCCAACAGAGAAAAGAGCTGTTACTTTAACTGATGATACAGTTTTAAAGAATTTACCAAAAATTTTTCACAGAAACACTGAAGTAAAAGTCCCATTAATGGGAATAATTGACATGAGTGATTTTCTACTGACAGGTCATACTTGACTGCCTTCAGTCACCACCACTCTCCCTCACCCTCACCTCATTAACATATTCCTTTTGGTCAAAGAAGGTGGTCCCAGAGAACGAAAAAGAGTTTCCTTTAGAACAAAAAGACAGGGGAGCTTACACATAGATATAACTAGCTTAATCCATGGCTACTCACACAGGAAAGTAAACGGAAGTCAGAGTCAGGAGTGATATTAAAGTTACATGCCCCAAGTAGGGAAAAAAACAGAGAAGAAAAAGGGATACCAAAAATGAGCTAGGTGATAAAAATGTTCATTTGTTGGAAGTAATCATTAAAAGAATTTTTCTCATTAAAGTTGACAAGAGTCACTATAATTAGGGCAGAAGTTATGATGCGGTGTAAGCATGAGGGCATTGTGAACAATTGTTTGGGTAGAAGGTAATGGCCATGCTGTTCATAAGCAATCAAAACACAGAAATAACACACGGTGGCTGCTATTAGGCATTGATGGGTAGTAAGAATTGCATTTTGCTGATATTAAATTAGAATGGTTAAGACAGTATATGTTTACTCACTGTTTCCATATAGAAGACAGCAAAGCAAGGTATGAATAGGAGCACTGAGAGGGAGCTCCCAGAAAGAAGACATGTTAAACTCTTCTTAGAGGATACTTCAACTATTCAGTATAAGTAATAAAAGTGCAACTTCAGTGGAGAACCAACATGTGTGAACCATATGTGGTCCAATTTTTTGAGGGATTTCTTAGAGGGAAAAGTACTATCACCTGGGCTAGGCTTTATATAAGGCTGGCAATTCCATTCTTTCTTTTATTCAGACCAAAATATTTGGAGTCGTTTTTAAAAAAATTATTTATTTTTAATTGATGGATAATTACAATGTCTTATTGGTGTCTGCCATACAACATGGATCAGCCATAGGTATACATATGTCCCCTCCCTCTTAAACCTCCCTCTCACCTCCCATCCCATCCCACTCCTCCAGGTTGTTACAGAGCCCCGGTTTGGGTTCCTGAGTCATACAGCAAATTCCCACTGGCTGTCTATTTTACACATGTTATCGTATATGTTTCCTTGCTACTCTCTCCATTCATCCCGCTGTCTTCTTCCTACCACCCCACATCCCTTGTCCATAACTCTGTTCTCTATGTCTGCATCTCCATCACTGTCCTGCAAATAGGGTCATCAGTACCATCTTTCTAGATTCCATATATATGCATTAATACATGATATTTGTTTTTCTGACTTACTTCACTCTGTATAATAGGCTCTAGGTTCATCCACCTCATTAGCACTGTTGGAGTCATTTTTGACTTAGAGTTTCTTTCCATTTTACAATTAAAAAGAGTAAAGTACATATATTCTTAAAGCTATCATCCTAACCATTTTAAAATGTAGTTTGGGAATCTTAATCACATTCACGTTGTTGTGCAACCAATCTCCAGAACTCTTTTCATCCAAAACTAAAACTATCCCTTAAGTAACAATTCCCCATTTCCCTCTTTCCCAGGCATGGCAATGACTACTCTTCTTTCTGCTTCTGTGAAATTTGACTACTGTAGGTACCTCAGATAACTGGAATTACACAATATTCATCTTTTGCAGACTGGATCCTTTCAAGTAGCATATGGTTTATCCATGTTGTAGCATATGCCAGAATTCCCTTCATTTCTAAGGCTGCTTGTTTGCTTTCTCTGGGGCTGACTTTCTTTTCTTGAAGTCCACATCCAATTATTATGAAATCCTTTGAATCTGCCTTCAAAGTGACTTCAGAGCTAGCCACTTCTCGCTTCTGCCACGGTGACTACTGTGGTCCCAGCCAAAATCACTTTTCCCCTGCATTTCTGCAATTTGCTCCCTCTCTCCTCTTTAAAAGCCAGCATCTACAGCAATCTCTTAACAATCAGGTCACCTGTTTGCTCAGAATCCTGCAGTCTCTTCTCATGCTGCTTCGAGCAGAAACTAAACTCTCTGCCTCAGCCTGCCAGGCCCAGGAAGTCTGCTAGCTCCGTCACCAGCTCTGCCTCCTGCTGCTCTCCCTGCCCACCCACCCCCTCCACCCACATCACGCTTTCAGCCCTATTCTTCCTTGAACTGGCAGGCGGGATCTGACAGCGGCACCCTTGTCCTGATATCTCTGCCAGATATCTCTGTGTTAGTTAGATAAGCTAACTTCATTATTTTCTTTAAGCATTTGTCAACTGTAGGGTAAAAGAGCCCTCACCTGACTAAGCTTACTGAAAATATAGTCCACCCTACCACACACACTCCCTTACCTCTTTACCATTCCTTCCCTCTCCTACACAACTCCCGCTCACGCTTAGTCCCTAAATTGTGCCCCACTCTTTGCGAGCCCATGGACTGTAGCCCACCAGGTTTTCTGTCCATGGGATTTCCGAGGCAAGAATACTGGAGTGCGTAGCCTATCCCTTCGCCAGGGGATCTTCCCAACCCAGGGATCGAACCCAGGTCTCCCACATTGCAGGTGGATTCTATCCTGTCTGAGCCATCAGAGAAACCCAAGAATACTGGAGTGCGTAGTCTATCCCTTCTCCAGGGGATCTTCCCAACTCAGGAACTGAACCTGTGTCTCCTGTGACTTGTGCACTGCCTGCAGGTTCTTTACCACTGCACCGCCTGGAAGCCTCCCCTGACAATCAGCAGCTTCCAAATTGTTATAGACCGTACTCATGTATGTTTTAATGGTTTATTGTCTGTCTCCCCTGCTAGATATGTACCTTCACCTGCTTTGTAGATGCATCTCAAACACTGAGAACCATGCCTCGTGCAGAATGAGCGTTCAACACAAGAATGAGAGGAAAGATCCCCTCCTCACACCTCTTTGGGCAGGTATTTTAATAGGTTATAACAAGACTGTAACAGTGTGTGAGTAAAGAAGGAAGCAACTGAAAGGTCCCTGTTACTAGTTCATCTCCCACTTTCATCTACATTTTCATACCAAAAGAGCTTGTTTCTAAATGTCCAGAGGGAAAAGGTGTGGTACAAGGTAGCAAGGACCCTGGAGCCTAACACACTGCAAATTCACAGCCATTTTTTACTGACTGAATGCCTTGGGGATAGTTAGGTTTTTTATCCTTATTCCTCATCTATGAAATGGGGATACTATTAATTGGATATTCCTCATAGGTTATGAAAATGAAATGAGATAATTCATGTAAAATCCTGGCACTTGATAAATTACTTGTTGGTAAATATAATTATAAAGCATTTAAAGACAACACTTAGGATGTTATGCATTGTTCTATAATCTCACTTATTATTTTAATTTGCTTAATAAAATTCTCTGTATATAGGTAGTATGAAGTTTGAGCTCAGTACTGAATTATCAAGAATTGAGATAGTCATATATGAATTATTTTACCATATTGTAGATTCTCAGAAATCCATATTCAAGTAAAAGTATGAAACATAATATATGATGAAATACAAGAGAATTTTGATTGTCTGGAGAAGGAAATGGCAACCCACTCCAGTATTCTTGCCTGGAGAATCCCATGGACGGAGGAGCTTGGTGGGCTACAGTCCACAGGTTGCAAAGAGTCGGACACAACTGAGCGACTTCACTTTCACTTTCACCATATTGTAGATTCTCAGAAGTCCATGTTCAAGTAAAAGTATGAAACATAATATATGATGAAATATAAGAGAATTTTGATTGTCTGTTTAGATTTTCCATGGTACTGATGATCATGATATGACTCACTGTACTTCTAACTTAATGGTATTTTGTCAAAAATTATTGCAAATGATAATGAGCTATTCATAGCTTCACCTTTCATTCCTTGATACTTATATTCTATTTTTAATGATGCTTTTCTTTTGCTAGGCTATCTGGAGTATACCAGTTAAAAATTTTAAATTGTAATTTCCAGTTAGTTTCAATATATCAGTTACACGTCTGAGTTAAACATTTGTACTTAATTTTAATCACCGTTTGGGACCAAATATTTGCATAATTGATTAGTAACTCTTGATATGGTGGTAATTTCTTCATGAACATCTTTTCATTAAATGTGGAAGTTAAGCCAATTGAAAATTTCCTTTCGTTATATAAATCTTATTTCAATTTTTGAACACATTACCCTAATGTTCAGTGCTATTTCCCATTTTGAAAACTTATTTTGTGTGTGGGTATTTGAAATGATCAGAGATATTACCAAGACAATGACCAATAAGCCATAAAACTGCTCAACTCATTACTACCGTAATTTATTTGTTAACGGGAAAGTTTCACTTTAGATTACTTTGGAAGACAGTATAAGAGTATGTGTAGCAGTTCCCTGGGTATATGGTCTTATTGTCCTGTCCATAATTTATTTAAAGTTTCTTCTTCTACACTTGTGTTGAATAAGCGTGAAGTTAAGGCCATTGTGTTTAAAAATGTAGTCTAGGAATCTGAGCTTTCAATGGAATCAGATAGGAAACCCGAGAAATGTGCACAAGAGAGAAATGTTTATTTCATTCTCCCTACTTGCTTAAGAAAGCAGTCTACCTTCAAGTGAGACCTTCATATCTACAACTTCACCAGCGTGTGCAACAGCAAGGAAAAGACCTAAAGAAAGCATTCTGCCAACAGGCTTCCCCAAGCAGGATATACTCCATCTCTTTACCAAGGAAATTTTACCAAGAGAGATTTTAACTTGAATTTAAGCTTTTCATCACACCACTTTTCACCAGAGGTGAAAAGTAAATGTCTTCTGAAGTGTACCCAAAATCTGCCTTCATGATTACCTGAAGTCTTCAAAAGATTAAGAGACGGGGCCTTTCTTTCCAGACAACAACAGGTTATGGAGTTTTTCAATGTTTCTCAAACCTGTCAGGAAAGAGTTGCTCTAGAGCACCTATTAAGATTTGTAAGACTATAGAAAAGCTTAGTTAGTTGTGTTTTATAAACACTTAGAACATCTTTGGATCAAAGGAACATTCATAGAAAACATTTTTGTTGCTAAAATATGTGTTCATGTTTGGATTTTTCTAAATATGTGTTTACATTATTTTAGTTTATAAAAACTCTTTGTGGTAAATAAGGGAAAAACAGAAGAGAAATGTGAGATGATCTCTTCCTAGAAAGCAAATAGAAAGCAAATATTGAGGATGGAGACAGTTTCTAGAAATGAATAAAAGTGAGGTGGGAGCAATAAGCCTCCAAGTCATTTAAACCCTAAGCTAATATCACAGTAATCTAAGTCTATGTCCCAACCAGTAATGCTGAAGAAGCTAAAATTGAATGGTTCTGTGAAGACCTACAACACCTTTTAGAACTAACACCCAAAAAAGACATCATTTTCATTAGAGGGAACTGGAATGCAAAAGTAGGAAGCCAAGAAATACCTGGAGTAGCAGGCAAATTTGGCCTTGGAGTACAGAATGAAGCAGGGCAAAGGCTAGTAGAGTTTTGCCAAGAGAACACACTGGTCATAGCAAACACCTTCTTCCAACAATGCAGGAGAAGACTCTACACATGGACATCACCAGATGGTCAATACTGAAATCAGGTTGATTATATTCTTTGCAGCCAAAGATGGAGAAGCTCTATATAGTCAGCAAAAACAAGACCGGGAGATGACTGTGGTTCAGACCATTAACTCCTTATTTCCAAATTCAGACTTAAATTGAACAAGGTGGAAAAAACCACTAGACCATTCAGGTATGACCTTATACAGTGGAAGTGAGAAATATATTTAAAAGACTAGATCTGATAGAGTGCCTGATGAACTATGGATGGAACTTGGTGACATTGTACAGGAGACAGAGATCAAGACCATCCACAAGAAAAAGAAATGCAAAAAGCAAAATGACTGTCTGAGGAGGCCTTACAAATGACTCTGAAAAAAAGAGAAGTGAAAAGCAAAGGAGAAAAGGAAAGATATAAGCATCTGAATGCAGAGTTCCAAAGAATAGCAGTGATCAATGCAAAGAAATAGAGGAAAAGAATAGAATAGGAAAGACTAGGGATCTTGTCAAGAAAATTAGAGATACCAAGGGAACATTTCATGCAAAGATAGGCTCAATAAAGGACAGAAATGGTATGGACCTAACAGAAGCAGAAGATATTAGAAGAGGTGGAAAGAATACACAGAAGAACTATACAAAACAGATCTTCACAAAGCAGATAATCATGATGGTGTGATCACTCACCTAGAGCCAGATATTCTGGAATGTGAAGCCAAGTGGACCTTAGGAAGCATCACTACAAACAAAGCTAGTGGAGGTGATGGAATTCCAGTGGACCTATTTCAAATCCTGAAAGATGATGCTGTGAAAGAGCTGCACTCAATATGGCAGCAAATTTGGACAACTCATCAGTGGCCAAAGGACTGGAAAAGGTCAGTTTTCATTCCAACCCCTAAGAAAGGCAATGCCAAAGAATGCTCAAACTACTGCACAATTGCACTCATCTCACATGCGAGTAAACTAATGCTCAAAATTTTCCAAGCCAGGCTTCAGCAATACATGAACCGTGAACTTCCAGATGTTCAAGCTGGTTTTAGAAAAGGCAGAGGAACCAGAGATCAAATTGCCAACATCCGCAGAATTATTGAAAGAGCAAGAGAGTTCCAGAAAAACATCTATTTCTGCTCTATTGACTATGCCAAAGCCTTTGACTGTGTGGATCACAATCAACTGTGGAAAATTCTGAGAGAGATGGGAATACCAGACCACCTGACCTGCCTCTTGAGAAATCTGTATGCAGGTCAGGAAGCAACAGTTAGAACTGGACATGGAACAACAGACTGGTTCCAAATAGGAAAAGGAGTATGTCAAGGCTGTACATTGTCACCCTGCTTATTTAACTTCTATGCAGAGTACATCATGAGAAATGCTGGGCTGGAAGAAGCAGAAACTGGAATCAAGATTGCTGAGAGAAATATCAATAACCTCAGAATATGCAGATGACACCACCCTTATGGCAGAAAGTGAAGAACTAAAGACCCTCTTGATGAAAGTGAAAGTGGAGAGTGAAAAGGTTGGCTTAAAGCTCAACATTCAGAAAACAAAGATCATTGCATCCGGTCCCATCACTTCATGGGAAATAGATGGGGAAACAGTGGAAACAGTGGCAGACTTCATTTTGGGGGGCTCCAAAATCACTGCAGATGGTTACTGCAGCCATGAAATTATGAGATGTTTACTCCTTGGAAGAAAAGTTATGACCAACCTAGATAGCATATTTAAAAGCAGAGACATTACTTTGCCGACTAAGGTCCGTCTAGTCAAGGCTATAGTTTTCCAGTAGTCATGTATGAATGTTAGAGTTGGACTATAAGGAAAGCTGAGGGCCAAAGAATTGATGCTTTTGAACTGTGGTGTTGGAGAAGACTCTTAAGAGTCCCTTGGACTGCAAGGAAATCCAACCAGTCCATCCTAAAGAAGATCAGTCCTGGGTGTTCATTCAATAGACTGATGTTGAAGCTGAAATTCCAGTATTTTGGCCATTTGATGCAAAGAGCTGACTCATTTGAAAAGACCCTGATGTTGGGAAAGACTGAAGGCAGAAGGAGAAAGGGCCAACAGAGGATGAGATGGTTAGATGGCATCACCTACTCAATGGACATGAGTTTGGGTGGACTCTGAGAGTTGGTGATGGACAAGAAGGCCTGGCGTGCTGCGGTTCATGGGGTCGCAAAGAGTCGGACATGACTGAGCGACTGAACTGAACTGAATGATAGTTGTGATTGTTTCCTGTGAATTCACTGACCCCATTCAAATAGGATTTGATTCTAGATTATGTAAAAAAAGTGTTAAAGAATGATAAAAACTGAACTCATCATGCTCACAAAAGAGGACATGAAGTAGTTGTCACTAAGAAAGTTGCACAGTGTTGCACAGGGCATAACAGTGTGTCCCAATGTCCCCTAATATGAGAACTTACTTTTTTTGCCCAATCAGTAAATTATTCTTCCTGATGGAGCTGATGGAATATATTGCCCTCACTCACTGTGGTGCAGATAGAAAATACAATAGAAAAGATACAGGCAGTAGAAATACCAGTTCACAGTGGAGAGAGAAACTCACAAGCATACCACCATGGTATGCTCATGGTAGAAACCAAGCAGAAAAGCACTGTGCAGCATACGTTTATTACCTGAAAAGTACCTGAAAGCAAATTAGGAAACAACACTGAAGTGTGAACCAGTAAGAGAAAGGAAATGTGTGCTGAACAAGAATGTCATCAGATTTACGAAGAAAAACATGGCCTGAACTAGAGACAGGGTGAATGACTTTCAGAGCTTTCCTTAAAATTAATATATAAGATTTGTCCTTACTTTGTTGTCAAGATTTATGACAGAATTAACTGCAGAGTACCTACAGATGGTTCTCTTTCTAAAGTGTGTATGCCTTACTTTCAGTCCTTTCTTTTTACCTGTCTTAAGAAAACATTTTCAGTCTGGATGATCCATTCTGGTTGGTTTCTGTAGACTTGCTACAGTCTAGATTTTAGAGCCCAGGAAGAAGAGCTAAAATGTAAGACTCCCTTACAGGAATTTTGCCCCAACAAACTTCTATCCTTTTATCTGGGTTCATGTTATATATGTATATTTTAATGTATGGTCTATACTGTGTTCTTAAAAGTGAAAGTGTCAGTAGCTTCGTCATGTTTGATTCTTTGCAACCCATGGATTTCCTCTCTCCATGGAATTTCTTAGGCAAGAATACTGGAGTGGGTTGCCATTTCCTCCTCCTGATCTTCCCCATCCAGGGATTGAGCCTGGCTATCTTGCAATGCACACAGATTCTTTATCATCTGAGCCACCAGGGAAGCCCACTGTGTTCTTAAATATGGCTAAATATATTATTTCTGATTCCTCATGAACTTTCATTTAATATCATGTGTTTCCATGGTAGCAAAAGGAAAAAAAAAAAATCCCTCTTTCTGTTCAGCTCTCTCATCTTCCCAACCAGAGGAACTTGAGAAAGACTTATTGGTTTTGTTTCTTTCTCTTATTGCTACTTTTGGGTTCTAGAGCTTCTTTTAAGAGAGTGTTCTTGTATCAGTCAGGTTTGCTTAGGGAAGCAGAAGCCATTCTTACTATATTTAACTGAAAGCAAATTGATATATGTAAAGTATTTGAGGCTTAGATAATTATTAGAAGAGCTGCAAAAGCAAAGTTCCAAAAAGCCCCTTTTAGGAAATCTGGAAGTATTTCATAGAAGCCACCAGTCGGTTCTAGTTGTCAGCAGAACTGCAAAGGAGCATGGCAGAATGCTCATAATACAGGTGTGGTAACCTCATCTGCTTTCCTCTCCAGAGCTTTTCCTCTTCAGATCTTCATCTCCCCTTCCTTCCTTTTACCCCCAGGAGCCTAGCTTGAACGGGAGTGAACTAGGGTCTAGCACTGGTCATCCTCCTCATCTTCTTCTAGCTTCCAGTTGGGTTTGGCCAGCAAGGAGCATCGATAGGCGATCAGGGGTGGAAATGAGTAAGGTTAGGGTAATTAGCCTCCTACCTTCCTTCCTTGAGGTTAGTTCAGGAAATCTGTCCCTTGATTGCAGCTGCTTTCAAATTAGCCTCCTCTCACAACATACTCCTTCCAGGTTTTGGTAGCTGTTGCTTCCTCACATTTTCAGGCTGAGAGATCCTATCTACATTCTTCCTTGTGGTTCCACATTCTAAAATATGTTTGTAAATACTCCTTTAGTAAATAAACACTCCAGGAGTTATTCTAACATGAGTGTGCCAACTATTTTGTACTGGAAAGCTGATTGATAAAATAATTTATACCGTAAGTGTTTCCAAGTAGTGCACCTTAAAGATGGGTGTCTGGAATCGAGTGACCCATATTTAAAGGCGGTCGGGACTAAACTTGTTTGCCAAGATGACAAGAACATGTGTAATCCATTGCTTGTGGAAGAATAAGATAAGGCACAAGTGACAGGCAAGACATAGATGGACTGGCTGAAGAATTTGGCTATTTTGTAAACAATGAAGATTATAAGGACAATAGAATCACCCACTTTTCTCTTTCAGCCTCAGGTAACAAAGACAGAAATTAATAACTATAGCATATAATTAAGAACATGAAATTGGAAGGCACCAGGATAGCTTTAAAGGTTTTTCTCTTCTCCAGAGGTTGCAGTCTGGTGAGGTGTGCAGAGCTGTAGCTCCAGTTAAATGTTCAGTCTTCCCCATCCGTTACTCTAAGGCAGAGACACTGATGGGAAGAGGTGCATCCTTGAGATCTGAGCTGATGACATTTGAGAAAATGGGGGCTAAGGCTGAGATCTTTCACCCCCACTTACCCTGCATTTCCCTTGCTCGTGGAGGGAAAGGTCTCCCTCTCTCCATAATTCCCCTCTTAAGTTTTTATGCCACAGGCAGCTGCTTCCTGAGCTAGTACTGATTCTCCTCCAGGTCCACTCTGACTACTTCTCGCCAATTTTGCTTTGCCTTAATAATTATATACCAAGAAATCCCGAAAAATTTAAAGATTTCCAACAGCTGTTAAGTAAAATATTTTGAGGTATTCAATAAAAGTGAAATAAAATTAGTAAAAATGTTTTTGAAAACTACAAAAATGTCTTTTGTGTTTACACTCTCTCTGAGTTTCCCAAAATGACCATTAGGTAGCTCAAAGGTTTCTTCCTTCACCCTACAGAAGAAAGGAATAACTAGAGTTTGTCTAGAGATTTGGCAAATTTTAATTAACATAAAACTTTTATGAAAGCTTTTGTCTACCAAACTTAATGTATAGTTTTAAAACCCTGAAAAAAATCAAGGAAAACTTGTCTTCCAAATAAATGTATAACATATGTAAATGATCTAATGATTGAACATTTTCAAATTAAAAGAATGTATTCCTATTTTAGATCAAAGATGGGTACAATAACCTTGATCAAAGTGATTTGCTTCCAGATTCTGGATTAATAAAACATTTTTTTCATTCACTTAAATTATGGACAATTATGGCATGACTTAACATGTAAATTGTCAAAAGCTTACTGATTATTTCAGCCTTTCTTTAGATTCAATAACCAACACATATCCCTTGACTAAGAGAGATAGAGGCATAGGAAAACTTATGAAAACTTAAGTTGGTATATTTATAAAGTATCATGAAATCTTAGTGGTTTTCCAGGTTGGACTCTTCTGTCAACAAAATAACCTTAGTGCTTTCCAGTCAGTTGTCAAACTGTGAAATAGGGTTGCTTTCCCCATTCACATGTAGCTGTCCATTACCAAAGTGCTCTAAAGCCAGCCACCTCTTCCCTTCATGGAAGGAAGGAGAATCCCATGATATTTAACTTTCTAAGGGGATTATCCATCCCTTGTAGAGACCTCTTAGTCAGAGACTTCCTGGAATATTCTGATTTACTTGTGTTTGTGGATGTTTCATTTTTAAAAAGAAAAAATTAAAAAATTCCAAGTAGATTGTGCTATCACAGACATGAATGTATCATTAAAATGTCAACTTTTCAAAGAATTCAATCAATTCAGTTGGATAAATTAATTGCTACTACTCAGACCTGCCTTCTGAAAAAAAAGGTGGGGGAGGGTAAAAGACTAACTGTTTATACTGATAGGAGATATATGGCTTGAGGTTAGTCCATGACTTTGAGAATTTGGATTATAGAGACTTCTTGACTACTACAGGAACCCCTAGAAAATGGATGACAAGTTAAAGTAATTGGAACTACCTTCTTTGCTGCTGCCTAAGGAGATGACCACAGTAAAAGTGGAATTTACCAAAAAATGTTCATGATATTAACCTCAATAGTGGAAATAAGTTTGCCATGATACGGAGCCAACTTTGTGAATATTTTAAAGATACCATTGAGGATGTTTTCAAGACATGTCCTACCTGCTAATAACACAGTCATGGTGAGCTCACAGATGTAGAATATGGACAGGGATATAAGCTTTAGGACCCCTTTGAATGTCTCCAAATATGCCATGTTATTGTTGTTGCTTAATCTCTCAGTTGTATCCAACTCTTTGTGACCCTATGGACTGTAGCCCTCCAGGATCTTCTGTCCATGAGATTTTCTGGGCAAGAATACTAGACTGTGTTGGCATTTCCTTGTCCAGGGGATCTTCCCTGATAAATCCAGGGATTGAACCCATGTCTCCTGCATTGGCAGGCAGATTCTTTACCATTGAATCACTAGAGTAAGTTCTAATTAGTGTTATTTATTTTTCAGATACCTTGATTCAAAGCTATGATTATAATGGTAGAAAAAAAATAACGTGAGTTTTTGTTCTGAGTTTGGGGAGTTCCAACTTCTCTCTCCAGTAACAGGGGCACACATTTCATTGGCACTGTTATTTAAGAATACTGTAACTTAGACAAACAAAAGCTGAGAGATTTCAGCACCACCAAACCAGCTCTTCAACAAATGCTAAAGGATCTTCTCTAGATAGGAAACATAGAAAAGGTTGATAAACTTGAACCCAAAACAACAAAGTAAATGGCAACAGGATCATACTATAAATAATTACCTTAAATGTAAATGGGTTGAATGCCCCAACCAAAAGACACAGAGTGGCTGAATGGATTAAAAAAATAAGACCCCTATATATACTGTTTACAAGAGACCCACTTCAAAACAAGGGACACATACAGACTGAAAGTGAAGGGCTGGAAAAACATATTTCATGCAAATGGAAACCAAAAGAAAGCAAGAGTAGCAATACTCATATCAGATAAAATAGACTTTGAAGTAAATGCTGTGAAAAGAGACAAAGAAGGACACTACTTAATGATCAAAGGATCAATCTAAGAAGAAGATATAACAATTAAAAATATATATGCACCAAACATAGGAGCACCACAGTATGTAAGGCAAATGCTAACAAGTACGAAAGAGGAAATTAATAGTAACACAATAATAGTGGGAGATTTTAATACCCCACTCACACCTATGGATAGATCAACTAAACAGAAAATTAACAAGGAAACACAAACTTTAAATGATGAAATGGACCAGTTAGACCTAATTGATATCTATAAGACATTTCACCTCAAAGCAATGAATTTCACCTTTATCTCAAGTGCACACAGAACATTCTCCAGGATAGATCACATCCTGGGCCATAAATCTAGCCTTGGTAAATTCAGAAAAATTGAAATCATCTCAAGCATCTTCTCTGATGACAATGCAATAAGATTAGATGTCAATTACAGGAAAAAAAACTATTAAAAATACAAACATATGGAGGCTAAACAACACACTTCTGAATAACCAACAAATCACAGGAGAAATTAAAAAGAAATTAAAATATGCATAAAAATGATAGAAAATGAAAACACAACAACTCAAAACCTATGGGATTCAGTAAAGCAGTGCTAAGGGGAAGGTTCATAGCAATACAAGCTTACCTCAAGAAACAAGAGAAAAATCAAATAAATAACCTAACTTTACACCTAAAGCAACTAGAAAAAGAAGAAATGAAGAACCCCAGGGTTAGTAGAAGGGGACAACAGAAGATGAGATGGTTGAATGGCATCACCAACTCAATGGACTAAGTGTGAGTAATCTCTGGGAGTTGGTGATGGACAGGGAGGCCTGGCATGCTGAAGTCCATGGGGTCGCCAAGAGTCAGATGCGACTGAGCAACTGACTGAGTGACTGACTGATAGCAAGAGTCAACAAAACTAAAAGCTGGTTCTTTGAGAAGATAAATAAAATAGACAAACCATTGGCCAGACTCATCAAGAAAAAAAGGGAGAAGAATCAAATCAACAAAATTAGAAATGAAAATGGAGAAATCACAACAGACAACACAGAAATACAAAGGATCAAAACAGACTACTATCAACAACTATATGCCAATAAAATGGACAACTTGGAAGAAATGGACGAATTCTTAGAAAAGTATAACCTTCCAAAACTGAACCAGGAAGAAATAGAAAGTCATAACAGACTCATCACAAGCACGGAAATCAAAGCTGTAATAAAAAATCTTCCAACAAACAAAAGTTCAGGACCAGATGACTTCACAGGTTAATTCTACCAAAAGTTTACAGAAGCGCTAACACCTATCCTACTCAAACTCTTCCATAAAATTGCAGAGGAAGGTAAACTGCCAAAGTCACTCTATAAGGCCACCATCACCCTAATACCAAAACCAGACAAAGATGCCACACAAAAAGAAAACTACAGGCCAATATCATTGATGAACATAGATGCAAAAATCCTTAACAAAATTCTAGCAAACAGAATCCAACACATATTAAAAAGATCATACATCATGACCAAGTGGACTTTATCCCAGGGATGCAAGGATTTGCAAATCAATCAATGTGATACACCACATTAGCAAATTAAAAGATTAAAAACCATATGATTATCTCAATAGATGCAGAGAAATCCTTGACAAAATTCAACATCCATTTGTGATAAAAACCCTACAGAAAGCAGGCAGAGAAGGAACATACCTCAACATAGTAAAAGCCATATATGATAAACCCACAGCAAACATTAACCTCAATGGTGAAAAATTGAAAGCATTTTCCCTAAAGTCAGGAACAAGACAAGGATGACCACTCTCACCACTACTATTCAACATAGCTTTTGAAGTTTTAGCCACAGCAATCAGAGAAGAAAAAGGAATAAAAGGAATCCAGATTGGAAGAGAAGTAAATTTCTCACTGTTTGCAGATGACATGATCTTCTACATAGAAAACCCAAAAAACACTACCAGAAAATTACTAGAGCTATTTAATGAATATAGTAAAGTTGCAGGACATAAAATCAACACTCAGAAATCCCTTGCATTCCTATATACTAACAATGAGAAAACAGAAAGAGAAATTAAGGAAACAATTCCATTCACCATTGCAACAAAAAGAATAAAATACTTAGGAATAAATCTACCTAAAGGAACAAAGACCTATATATAGAAAACTATAAAACACTGATGAAAGAAATCAAAGATGACACCAATAGATGGAGAAATATACCATGTTCATGGATTGGAAGAATCAATATAGTGAAAATGAGTATACCACACAATCTATAGAATCAATGAAATCCTTATCAAACTACCAACGGTATTTTTCAGAGAACTATAACAAATAATTTCACAATTTGTATGGAAATACAGTAAACATCGAATAGCCAAAGCAACCTTGAGAAAGAAGAATGGAACTGGAGGTATCAACCTGCCTGACTTCAGGCTATACTACAAAGCTACAGTCATCAAGACAGTATGGTACTGGCATAAAGACAGAAATATAGATCAAGGGAACAAAATAGAAAGCCCAAAGATAAATCCACACACCTATGGATACCATATCTTTGACAAAGGAGGCAAGAATATACAATGGAGAAAAGATAATCTCTAACAAGTGGTGCTGGGAAAACTGGTCAACCACTTGTAAAAGAATGAAACTAGAACACTTTCTAACACCATACACAAAAAGAAACTCAAAATGGATTAAAGATCTAATTTTAAGACCAGAAACTATAAAAACTCCTAGAGAAGAACATAGGCAAAACACCCTATGACATAAATTACAGCAAAATCTTCTATGACCCACCTCCCAGAGTAATGGAAATAAAAACAAAAATTAAAAAATGGGACCTAATTAAACTTGAAAGCTTTTCCACAATGAAGGACACTCTAAGCAAGGTGGAAAGATAGCCTTCAGAATGGGAGAAAATAATAGCAAATGAAGTAACTGACAAAGAATTAGTCTTAATCTCAAAGATATACAAGCAGCTCATGTAGCTCAATTCCAGAAACATAAATGACCTAATCAAAAAATGGGCCAAAGAACTAAACAGACATTTCTCCAAAGAAGACATACAGATGGCTAACAAACACATGAAGATTCTCAACATCACTCATTATCAAAGAAATGCACATCAAGCCTACAATGAGGTACAATCTCATGCTGGTCAGAATGGCTACTATCAAAATGTCTACAAACAATAAATGCTGGAGAGGGTGCAGAAAAAAGGGAATCCTCTTACACTGCTGGTGAGAATGCAAACTAGTATAGCCACTATGGAAAACAGTGTGGAAATTCCTTTAAAAACTGGAAATAGAACTGCCATATGATCCAGCAATCCCACTGCTGGGCATATACACCAAGGAAGCCAGAACTGAAAGAGACACGGGTATTCCAATGTTCATCACAGCACTGTTTACAATAGCTAGGATGAGGAAGCAATCTAGATGTCCATCAGCAGATGAATGGATAAGAAAGCTGTGGTACATATTTTGTATGTACACATTGTACATACATGTAATATGTATTAACAATTTAATGGATTTCCCTGGTGGCTCAGATGGTAAAGGGTCTGCCTACAATGCAGGAGATCCAGGTTCGATCCCTGGGCCAGGAAGATCCCCTGGACAAGGAAATGACAACCCACTCCAGTACTCTTGCCTGGAGAATCCCATGGATGGAGGAGCCTGGTGGGCTACAGTCCATGGGGTCACAAAATGTTGGACATGACTGAGCGACTTCACTTTCTTTCACTCAGCTATTAAAAAGAATGCATTTGAATCCATTCTAATGAAGTGGATGAAACTGGAGCCTATTATGCAGAGTGAAGTAAGTCAGAAAAAAAACACCAACACAGTATATTAATGAATATATATGGAATTTAGAAATATGATAATGATGACCATGCGAGACAGCAAAAGAGACACAAATGTAAAGAACAGACTTTTGGACTCTGTGGGAGAAGGCTAGGGTGGGATGGTTTGAGAGAATAGCACTGAAACATGTATGTTACCATATGTGAAATAGATCACCAGTCCAGGTTCGATGCATGAGATAGGGTGTTCAGGGCTGGTGCACTGGGATGACCCTGAGGCATGGGATGGGGAGGGAGGTGGGGGGGGTTCAGGATGGGGCACACATGTATACCCATGGTTGATTCATGTCAATGTATGCCAAAAACCACTAAAATATTATAAAGTAATTAGCCTCCAATTAAAATAAATAAATTAATTTACAAAAAAAAAATAGCAACCATAACTTACAATTGGGCTTCCCTTGTCGATCAGCTGGTAAAGAATCCATCTGCAATGTGGGAGACCTGGGTTCGGTCTCTGGGTTGGGAATATCCCCTGGAGAAGAAAAGCTTACCCACTCTAGTATTATGCAGAGTAATCTCCACAGTCTTCATATTCCCAAATTTCAAGAAAGATAAAAAGAAGCAAGAAGATTCTCAAACTATACAATTAACAAAGTTTTCAGGAATCTTGACTTTATTGAGGCCCAGAGTACTGCAAATAGCCTTGAAGACAGTAAGATCCATCCTCTCTAGTAGCTGTAAGTTATCTCTTTTGAATTAATAACAGGAATGCCTAGTAGTTTTGAGAATTACTTCCAGCCCAAGACTCTACTCTGTTAGAAGCTGATATGACTAATTATTGCAGGAGACTCAAATGATACCTCTAGCTTTATCAACAACAAGTTAAAAGCGTATTTCCAAAATGCCTACTTAGGCAGTCTGGATGATCTGAAGATTGGAAATCTGGGCTTCAGAAAAAAATAAAACAACCCTTTGAGCATCAGTTAAAAAAAAACAAAAACCCTTACAAGATACTCTCATAACAGACACAAAATAAAACTCCAAGGTGTTGATTCTTGGGTTTATGTTTCTCAGATTAAACACACACACACACACACACACACACACACACACACACACACACACAGAGGAATTCCTACTGACTGCTGGACATCTATTCCATAAGGAGACCTTGAGTTGATGATTTTTAGGAATTCTGAAGCTGCTGACTGTGTAAGTGGATACCTTATGCCTAGAATGACAGAACAATCTGCTGACTACAGAAGCAGACAACTTCTGCTCAAGGTGACAGAATGAGATTAATTATATGATTTTTCAGCCTTTCCCCCCTTACCACTAGTGTTGTCTGTTACTGTATTTTTGTTATTCTCTCTTAACTAAAAGTTCTCAATGTGATCTCCTTTATCTTTTTCCTGTTACGTTAGACCCCCTTTACTGCCACTTAAGAAAAAGCAAAACTCTCTGCTGTATTTTTCTCAGACTACAGCTGCTGCTCTAACTGATTACCAACAGCATGTAGTAACTGTCCCTTTAAACACTTCAGAAATAGATTCACTTTTATAGGAACCAACCTCTTGGTAACTTATATTTACTTCATATATCGCAGACTTCACACTCATAAAAATTAGACTTTGACCTCATGTCAATAAACTCTCCAGCTAAGCTTATTACAGCACCAACAGTAACAGCTCGCTCAGCAAGAGAAGTATCTAATTTGGGGCCATTCTGCTAAAGTTACCAGTTTGCTTTCTTGAAACACCGGTTTTGCGTTAACTGTTTAGTTAAGGAATCTGTCCATTTTGAGGGACAAAACTGGCTTACTTCTGATGCTAAGTGATGTTGTTATTCCCAATACAGTCCCACCAAGCTACTACTTCTCGTGTGGCCATCAGACTTTCCCAGCTGTCACACACTAACATTTCCTATGTATTCAGAATACCCATGAGAGACTTTTAGATGTTTATAGTTGTCAACCTCCAATGGGTCACGTTTCTCTGAAAAGAACATTCAGAAACATCTCCAAAGAGGCCAGCACAGACAACTTAAGAAAACTTCTAGGAGGGATCACTTCTAGTATTCTGACCCTAGAAGATATAATAATAAATGACACTAATTACATCTGGAAGCCCCCGCCAGAATCATTTAAAATTAAAATTTATTACTCACTGTTATCATGGTTAATCCCACAGGCCTTAATTTCTATGTGTGTGTGTGTGTGTGTGTGTGTGTGTGTGTGGTGTGAGTGTGTGTGTGTATGCTAAGTTGCTTCAGTCTTGTCTGACTCTTTGCGATCCTATGGACTATAGCCTGCCAGGCTCCTCTGTCCATGGGATTCTCTAGACAAGAATGCTGCAGTGGGTTCCCAGGTCCTTCTGCAGGAGATCTTCCAGTCCCAGGGATTGAACCTGTGTCTCTTATGTCTCCTGCATTGGCAGATGGGTTCTTTACCACTTGTGCCACCTGGGAAGTCCCAATTTCTATGAAACTATCCAAAGAAAACATTTATTCTATACAAAACAGTTTTTGTTGCTTTTATGATGCAGTGGGTTAAGGAGAATAGTGCAGGGCTACCCTAAAAAAAGCCACTTGATTCTGTAAAACAGACTCAGCTGAATTCTCAGAAATGCTTTTACTGACAGACTTTATAATCTTTCCTCTGACTTAGAGATTTTTTTTTAACTAGAAATAGTATTGAATTTAAGGTTTTTTTTTTTGTTTGTTTGTTTGTTTTTTTGTTTTTTTTGGTGGAGGGAGGTAACTATGATGTAACTGAAGCTGATGGAGTAAGTCGTACCAAATCCAAGTGTACTGAAAAATAAGAAATCATCATGAAGACACTTTAGTTTGATATAGTGAGGGCAGAAGCTGAATTGTAGTGGTTTGAGGAGTTATTGAGGAGTTAGAAAGTGTAAATCAAGCTGATTTTCTAAAACTCAAAAAATCCAAATCATTGCTTTTTCCAAAAATGTGATTTTGAAGGCATGTGAAACAGATAGAGAAATCTAGAGAGGTATGGTGGACAAGAAGATGCTATCCCATGCCCACCTGAGGAATGAGCCATCTACAGGCAAGAACCATGTCTGAAAACACATGAGGAAAGTAGTCTAAAAGATGCCTGATGCTATAGGCAGGTTGTGGGGAAAGAGATGGAGAAGAAAGTACATATTGTATGACATCACTGTTTTCTCTGTAAAGTAGGTACTGAGACTACATGTTGAGACTGAAGATGAAAGTAAAACAGGGAGATTTGAAGAGTGAATGGAAAACAAATATTGGAAGAGCCAAAAAAGGTAAATGAGGGTGCACAGCAGATTTCTCTGAGAAGTATCAAGTGCCCTTATATTGGAAGTTATGAATTTATATGGGAACCAAATTGCGGGATTGTATAATCCTCTCCAGTAGGACTTATTTTTAAGTATTGTTTAGAAACAGAAAAAGTGAGCTGTTGGATTGATACAGCTGAGGTTTATTTTTATGCATCTGTGTGGTGACATGACAAAAGACAGGGAAAGTAATCAATTAGACAAGAGTGTATTTAGGGAGATGGGCTGCAGGACTGGAGGTGTCAGTGGCACGGCACAGAGAACTTGATGACTCACTTAGGGAGCTATGCTATCACTGTTAAGCCTCCAGCAGAAATTCCCAGTGACTGAAGGATTGAAAACCTGAAGTGAAGCAGAGTTGAAATATCCTGTATTTGAGAAAGCAAGGAATTTTGAATCTACTCTTAAAGGCAGCAATGCATATACAAAGAGCAAAGGAAGAGAGGAGAGGAAGAAAACAGAATTCATGGGAGAGTAACATCTGAGTTTAGGCAAAGAGGTGTATTCTATGAGACATAAACATTACAACCTGTTTAGAAAAATTATGAAAAAGCCTAGAAAATAAATTGTTTTACCAATATTATTTTTAAGCATCTTGTCCACACACTGTGACTTTGAAAAAGTTGAATAATTTCTCTAGACCTGTTTTCCTGTTTATAAAGTGGTCACAACAATACCCACCTTGAGATTTTTAGGGGAGAGAATTAACGAGGGCTTTCTGGTGGGTCAGACAGTAAAGAATCCTCCTGCAGGAGACCCAAATTCAATCTCTGGTCAGAAAGATCCCCTGAAGGAGGAAATGTCAATCCACTCCAATATTCTTGCCTGGAAAATCCCATGGACAGAGGAGCCTAGTGGGCTACAGTCCACAGGGTCACAAAGAGTTGGACATAACTGAATGACCAATATTTTCCTTTAACAAATATTGTAGGAAAGTGTATATCATAATGACAGGCACAAAACCAATGTTAAATTTGCTTTATCTTTTCCATTATTAATACTTCAGTAGTGCTGGTTAGGGTTTCCCTGGTGGCTCAGATGGTAAAGAATTTGCCTTCAGTGCAAATCGACCTGGGTTCGATCCCTGGGTTGAGAAGTTTCCCTGGAGAAGGGAATGGCAACCCACTTCAGTATTCATGACTAGAGAATCCCATGGACAGAGGAGCCTGGTGGGCTACAATGGGGCTGCAAAGCTGGACATGACTGAGCAATTAACTCTCTCTAGTGCTAGTTAAGTATTTTAGAAAGCAGTTGGTCCTAAATTAGAAAATATCCAAGATCATCTTTTAATTTGTGACCAGCAAGAGAAACTTAAAGTTTAGCATATGATTGTTGATCTGGAAATTTTGTAATAAAAAATGTAAATCCCAGTAGCAAGAATGATGTGTTTAAATATGAAACTTTGGCTTTGCCTGTAACAGGCAGCGAGCAAGCCACTCCCTGAATCTCCAGGAGTCATAGCTCAGAGGTTAAAGCATCTGCCTTGAATGAAGGAGACCTGGGTTTGATCCCTGGGTCAGGAAGATCCCTTGGAGAAGGAAATGGCAACCCACTCCAGTACTCTTGCCTAGAGAATCCCATGGAGGGAGGAGCCTGGTGGGCTACAGTCCATGAGGTGGCAAAGAGTCAGACACAACTGAGCGAATTCACTTCACTTCACTTCACTTCCACTAGACAAAAAGGTTGTATAATTATGTCAGAGCTTCAGAGGGTTGGGGTTGAACTGTCATATCATAGGCTGATAATGCCCAAGTCATGTATCCAGAGTCCATGTCACTTTGGAGCTGCCTGTTACACTTATCCACCTGGATGTGTCTGTACATATATTTGACATTGTCCAGAAATAAACTCAAACCCCTCAAACCCTGAAAATGCTTCTCAGTCGATATGTCCTACTGTTTGGGGTGTAGCACCACACGTTTAAGCACTCCAAGCTAAAAACCCTCAGTTCATCCCTGAATATTTTTTTCTCCCACACTAAATATCCAATTATCTAAATCTTTCTCAGTCTGATTCCCCCACCATTTATCTCTACTACCAATACTGGTCCCTCCCTCAGAATCTCACGTGATTGCTGCATATCACTCACTGCTACTCGAAAAGCCTCAGCCTTTATCATTTTCTGCCACTGTGTCCTTCTCCCCCATCATGCCATAAACTTCTCTATGCAGATCCTAATAAAGTGCCCAGTACATGGTTGGATGGCATCACCGACTCAATGGACATGGGTATGGGTGGACTCCGGGAGTTGGTGATGGACAGGGAGGCCTGGCGTGCTGCAGTTCACAGGGTCACAAAGAGTTGGACACGACTGAGCAACTGAACTGAACTGAACATGGTGAGCAGTTCACCATATGCAATAATATAGTTTGAATTAAGAGGCTCGAGGGGGAATGAGGAGCGTCTAAGTACTACCACTGCAGATAAAACTCATCTTGCTAGACTAAGCCCAGCCTGTATTCAGCCTTAGCTTTCACTCCTCTTTCAGAACTCATTCTAACTGGACTTGTCACCAGCTGTCCTGTCAGACATTCTCCCCTCTAGCCTAGCAGAACGGAATGATCACTGCTGTTTTTAAAAAATGAGACACACATGGATTGTAAGCCTGCTTGAGCCAATTACTATCTTTGTGCCTTAAAAAAAAACAACAGAAAACCTCTGCAAACCAGACTGTTAAGTGAATATGGAGGAAATAATAACCACCTCATAGTGTCAATATGAAGACTAAGTGAGATGCTGTATAGAACAACTGGCAAAATTTACGGCTCAATAAATGTTAACCTTATCAGTGTTACATGGCCCAGCCCTGCTTGCTCTCTTCTGTCTCCAAATCATGTTTACTCTTTCACTTCTTTCTGGAATAAATTGTCCTCCCTCATTCTTGTAATAATTGCTCCAATGATGATACTAGCTACCTAATGTATCAAGAAAACTTTACATATTTTATTTAAAGATGTAGATATCATCAACTCTATTTGTTACTTAATGAAACTGAGAATAGAATACAAAGCTGCTTGCCCAAATTCACATGAGAAGGAAAGGGCAGCGTGATGGTGTGAATTCAATCAATGCTATATTCTTTCCTAAAGCCAAAGAGACTCTATTGCCTGAAACTATTCTGCTTATTTTAAACTTATAAATGCTATAGTTTTGGATTGGCCTAAAGGTTCATTTGGGGTTTTTTTTTTTTCATTACATCTCACAGAAAAACCCAAATGAATATTTTGGCCAACCCAATATTTTCCATTCTACAGATCAATGGAGTTACATCCTGATAAAACCATCATAAGTCAAAATGTAAGTTGAGGGGAATTCCCTTTTGGTCCAATAGTTAGGACTCTGTGTTCTCACTGCCAAAGGCATGGGTTCCATCCTGGTCGGGGAGCTAAGATACTGCAAGGCACTGCCAAAAAGGGAAAAAAAAAAAGTTGAACACGCATGTAAATAAACCAAATCTACCAAATATTATAAGGTTAGCCTAGCCCACCTTAAAGGTGCTCAGACATACTAGCTTATAGTTGGGCAAAATCATCTAACATAAAGCCTATTTTTAAATAAATTGTGGCAATTTATTGAATACTGTTCTGACAATGAAAAACAGAATGGTGGTGTGGGTACACAGTGGTTGTGAGGGTATCTGCATTTACCCTCTTGATTGTATGGCTCTCTGGGAGCTGTAGCTGCTGCCTCTGTCCAGCATCATGAGACAGTGTCATGCCATGTATCACTATCCCAGGAAAAGATCAGATTTCAAAATCTGGAGTATGACCTCTATTGAATGCATAGCACTTTTGCACCAAGATTGAAGTTGAGAAATCCTAAGTCGACGATTACCTATAGTCTCAGAGGTTAAAGCGTCTGCCTCCAATGTGGGAGACCCGGGTTCGATACCTGGGTTGGGAAGATCCCCTGGAGAAGGAAATGGCAATCCACTCCAGTATTCTTACCTGGAGAATCCCATGGACAGAGAAGCCTAGGAGTTACAGTCCACGGGGTCGCAAAGAGTCGGACACGACTGAGCAACTTCACCTTCACCTTCATGTGGTGGTAGGTTAGGGCTTCCCTTGCAGCTCAGTTGGTAAAGAATCCCACCTTGCAATGCGGGAGACCTGGGTTCAATCCCTGGGTTGGGAAGATACCCTGGAGAAGGCCATGACAATCCACTCCAGTATTCTGGCCTGGAGAATTTCATGGATATTCCCTTATGGCAGAAAGCAAAGAACAAAGAGTCTCTTAATGAAAGTGAAAAAGGAGAGTGAAAAACTTGGCTTAAAACTCAACATTCAGAAAACTAAGATCATGGCATCTGGTCCCATCACTTCATGGCAAATAATGGGAAACAAAAGAAACAGTAACAGACTATTTTTTTGGCTCCAAAATCACTGCAGATGGTAACTGCAGCCATGAAATTAAAAGACACTTGCTCTTTGGAAGAAAAGCTATGACCAACTTAGCATATTAAAAAGCAGAGACATTACTTTGCCAACAAAGGTCCATCTAGTCAAAGCTATGGTTTTTCCAGTAGTCATGTATGGATGTGAGAGTTGGACTATAAAGAAAGCTGAGTGCCAAGAACTGATGCTTTTAAACTGTGATATTGGAGAAAACTCTTAAGAGTCCCTTGGACTGCAAGGAAATCCAACCTGGCAATCCTAAAGGAAATCAGTAGTTAATATTTATTGGAAGGGCTGATGCTGAGGGTGAAACTGCAATACTTTGGCCACCTGTTGCGAAGAACTGTCTCACTGGAAAAGATCCTGATGCTGAGAAAGATGAAGGAGGGAGGAGAAGGGAACAATAGAGGGTGAGATGGTTGGATGGCATCACTGACTTGATGGACATGAGTCTGAGCAGGCTCTGGGAGTTGATGGTGGACAGGGAAGCCTAGCATGCTTCAGTCCGCGGGGTCGCAAAGATTTGGACACAACTGATCGACTGAACTAAAACTGAACTTTGGTAGGTTAAGTATGGCCACACGTTTTTTGCAGCTCCTCCCCACAAGAGTTTATTTCTGTGTTGTATCTTGAATCTGAATTGGCTCTGTGACTTGCTTGGCCAGTAGAGTACAGTGGAAGTAAAGATACATGAGTGTGGAGCTGGGGTCGCAAGAGGCCTTGCAGCTTCAGGCTTTGCCTTCTTGTGCTGCTCCCCTACTGTCTGAGGACATCAGGATAACCTGCTGGATGGTGAAAGACCGCATGAAGAGAGTATTCCAGGTGACAGCTAGCACCAACTCCCAGATACCTGAAAGAACCATCATATATCCTCCACTCCAGGCAAAGTACCTGCACATTCAGTCATATGAGAGCCTGGCAAAGAACCTTCCTCCCACTGATCCATGAACTGTGAGAAATAATAAGTTGTCCTTTTAAACCTCTAAGTCTTGGGGTAATTTTTTAAATGCATAAATAATTAACTGAGATGAAAGTGAAAAAAAAATAAGTGAAAGTCAAAGTTGCTTAGTCATGTCTGACTCTTTGTGACCCCATGGACTGTAGCCCACCTGGCTCCTCTTGTACAGGCAAGAATATTGAGACCAAAATTGGCCCTAAAGGTAGATTACAGCAATAACATAGGCCTGCAGAAGTGACTTTGGCTTCAAGCCCGGTGGTAGGTCAGTGAGACAGAGTGAACCACAGACATAGAGAAGCCGTAAGGGCAGTGAGGAAATGGCTGTAGGAGACTGGAGAAGGGACTCCTGTGCTATATAATTACAGAACAATTAATTGGAAGGTAGAGAATATACCTAATGAATTTATGTACCTGGCAAAAACATTGAGCGACAGAGTGTTGAATGGGCCAAGCTGCTTCTCTTTCTTAGTAATGTGTAATAAGATACATGAAGGAAGATATAACATAGAAGAGGCTATTCATTTTGTAAGAAGTTAGGGAAATAGAGAAGACCCAGGACTTGCTGGGTTGGAATATAAACCACCTCTCATTCCATGTCTCCCAGCTGGTAAAAAAATACTTAATCACATGAGGCCTGTGGATAAATTTCAAGTTGTGTATGTGATTGTGCACTCCTTTGCTAAAGGGAATTGCTAAGCTAGCGCCTAATAGATTCTCTCATATGAAAAAAAAAGGGAGGGCATCAAAGAATCTTAAAAGTGCTTCCCACAGCAGCCACCCACACACACCAAAGTAGAAATTTAGGAGCCATCAGCAGGTAGATAGAATGTCAAGCCACAGAACTGGATGAATTACATACGGGAAAAAATTGAGGAGTCAATGAATAAGAGGAATCAATACAATCAACACGTTACTATAGCTGCTAGGATTTTATAATAAGCAGGTAAATACAAGACAGTAATTAGTATTGACTTGCCATTGAGATTTCAGAGATGCTACTCTGGTTATTGGTGATGACAATGAAAATTTGTGGCAAAGGAGGGATTAGAGGAAAATATGGGTGGGCATGAGAACTCAGAGTGTTTGATGACTTCTTTGCGGCAGTTGACATCACCAAGAATGAAAGTAGGTTTCGTGGGGAATCCCATGCTCTTTTGTTTCCATCCCCTGTTATAACAAGATTCAGGTGTTTTGTTTATGTCTCTTTTCAGTGTCTTATATTCTTTAGCAAAATAGAATAGTTAAAAAAAAAAAAGAAGAAGCAAGTTCCTAAACTATAGCAGCCCATGTTGGGTTATTTTGGAAGAAAATAAGCCCAGAGGAGATAGGGATCAAAGAGACTTGATCTAAGGAATCATGTGGCAGAACCTTCACTTCATCAGCTGTCCCCTTAGAGTGTGAGCTCTTCTGAAGAAGGGCGGCGGGGTGGGGGAGGAGATCTGAAATCAAGCATTGGAAATTATCAACAAATGATTTTATATATGGACCGTATTATCTCTTCCTGATGCACATTTTCTTTTACACTTAGCATATTCTCCAGAAACAGTGGTACAAACTAAAAGAGAAGTAAAATAATGTATTGTCTATTCAGCTCTTTGTTGCTGGAAAAAAAGTTTTTCTAGGATCACTGAGAATTCTTATGTCTCATTGTGATCATTTAAATTCAGTAGCAGAAGCAGTTCAGGTAGCAGCGTATCTGTGACAGAGTTCCATACCTCATGTTATTTGGTTCTATACCTGTATGCTGAATAGGCATTTAAAAATGATCTGACCTCTATTATGCAAGAAGATCCATTTTTAATATCTCCTAATTTCAAATATTCCCACAGAATTTCTCCACTTACTGAGAAAATACAAAATACACAAAAGCTACTTAAAGTTTAGTAGTGCTTTCAAATACAGTTGTAATTAGTAACCATAACAGCAACATATATTTAAATATATACCAAATACTTATAAACTATATATATTATTAGTAGTAATACACACATATTTATTTACCTGAATAAAATATTTGCCAATTTGGATTTGAAGAGTTCCCACAAGTTGCCTAGGAAAATTTGGGGCTGTCAAGGAGAATTTGTACAGGTCAGAGTTAAACAGGCAAGTGAGACTTTATCCAAGCCTATTGCAGTAGGAAAGAGAGATTGAACTCAAGTCCACAGAAACAAAAGGCAGGAGGAATTTTAGGAGTAGGAGTGAGTTTACAGAAAAGTATTGAAGAATGTTGACAGAGAGGTTGCTATATGGGAGGTGCCAAGCACATTGACTTATTCCTGAGTTTGCAAGTGTTTTTCTCTGTGAGTTGGGCCATCTGTGGCCATCTGTATTGCCAATTAATGTTACAATAGGCTCCTACCTTCCCCCAAAGATAGAGAGATGGCCAGCTCTCTTCATTATGACTTTATTTCAAAGAAATGATTGTAGGTCCTTGAGACATTCCTGGGTTGTAAAACTGACAAGAGGCTGGGAGATTTATATACATTTCAAAGGGGCAGAGAAAGAATTTTCAACTACAGATTTTCTAAAGTAACTCATTGAAGAAAAGTGAGATCTGAGGCCTGTCATCAGGAAGAGGCCTACCTAAAGTTGAGTTAAGCTGGGGGAACTTTGAGGTTGTCTTGTTCAGTCTCCAGGTTAGAAAACAGTAACTTCAAGTCTGCTTATATCCCTGAATGTTAGTCCTGGTTTTTCCATGGTGAGCTGTAGGTCTTGGACAGATCACTATAACATTAAAACAAAGCTTTTTGTTTGTGTGTGTGTGTGTTTAAGACACTTAAGATCTACTCTTAGGAAATTTCAGATACCCAATACTACTAACTAACTTTTTAAATTATGTTTACATTGCTGTGTATTGAATCATCAGAACTTATTCATCTTGTATAACTGAAATTTTGTACCCCTTAACCAATATCTACCTGTTAGGTAGTTAGAATAGGAAAAAGAAGTCCAGAATGGCGGTGGCTAAAAGACAAAGCAGGGGAGAGCCCATGAAAATAGAACAAAGGAAGGTCCAAGGACCAGAGTGAGAACCTCAGGTGAAGCAAACAGCCCTCCTGGCTAGCCCAGTTTGCACAGAGCAGGCTTGAGGGGGAGGAGACAAAATGTATAAAAAGAGGAGGCCAAGATGGATTGAGGCCTCTCCTTTGGGGTCAGCCTGCCCTCATGCCTCGAGGGTGTACTATCCTTTGTTTCTCAAATAAAACTGAACTGTAATACTGGTCTGCTGTTTGAAATCTTTGCTGCACTGAGACAGAACCAAGGAAATTACACACTCCCTGACATACCCACTTGACTACACAGGGGTAGATATGTTGATTAGCTTGATTGTAGCCATAATTTTACATTGTATATGTTATATAAGTTAAAATATGCAAAAAAGAAATCCAAACATCAAATTTAGGTATTGAAATATGAGGCAGCAGAAGGCGGTCTTGGCTGGGGGTCCATGGATCCGTGCTGTAAGCCCAGGTGTACCACTTGTTTATCCCAAGAAGGTATGAGATAAGATCAAGTAGCTGATCTAATTCTGGTTACATTTGCTCCTGGGAATCTTGTGAACCATTTTTCAAAATTCACTCTATTAACTTTCATACCTTTCTCTGCATGAGATGATTTCCTTCTTCCTGCTTTACTGGTTATAGTCTGCTTGTGACTTTGGCAAGTGGTCACCTAGGGTATAGGATGCTCCCATTGTTATTTTATTAATCGTTGCCTCCCTGCTTATGTCTCTCTTTATGTCTGTAAAGCCCACCTTCCATGATGCTCACATCTCATTCTTCAGTTATTTGTGAAGACTATGGCCTTGGACTTTGAATGAACATAACATCACCTACAATTTTGTTTTTCTATAATTCTCAGTTTTCTGTAGCCTGATGAATATAAAATACCTTTTTTTTCCTTGGTTGAACATTATGTGAATGAAGAGAATCTTTGGTACTATAAAAATTCTTCCTATACCTCATGGGTAGTGTGCACAAAATTACTGCCTCCTCATTTCTCCTGCCTGACTCTTCTTTAGGCTCGACCTTTAAAAAGTACCTCCCAAACTTTATCCAATTTAATTCTCAGTTTTGACTTTAAACAGAAGAAAGCAAAACAAGTTTTTGTAATGCTACAAATAATACAGAGAGGTCGTAGAAGAAACTAGTTTTAAGTGTAAAAACGGGATAGATTGTTGTATATAGAGAAAAAGAGACATTGAGGAGGCTTGGTGTTTCAGCTTTGGTGACACACTTCTGAGGACACTAAACTTCATCTCACTCCAAATGGTCAATGTCACTAAGATAGAGATGAGTGCTCAGTGGTGACTAGACTATCATTCTGTATTTCTCCCTTTCCTCCCCTCCCTCCTCCTCCCCTCTTTCCTTCTTGTATCCTTTTCCTCCTTCTTATTCTTCTCTCATTTTTCTGTACTTTTCTCTGTGTTTTTTTTTTTTCCCCGACTGCTTACGGTTTATTTGGTGTTTTAGCTGGTATGACACTTGGATACTTGGTTGTATTGTTTTTATGTATATTTTTTCTTTTTATGTTATGTGGCAAAGTACATTATCTTGATAAATATAGTAGACAAAATCATCCTTTGGAGCAGTTATGCACAAAACATGCAATACTGAGTCTCTCTCCTACACACATATATCTTATACTAGCATTTTAGAGATTTTAGAGGAAGACTGCTAAGAAAAACATCTGCTGAATAATATCCTATTTTAGTTGATGCTTGAAATTGTACTATTGGAAAATTATTCTCCCATGTTGGGCAATTTTTACTCCAAGTTCTTCCTTTAAACTAACAGCAAAATTTTATGTATTATTATAAGAAAAATACAGTTAAAATATAGTTAAAAATACTTTTCCACTCTTTTCCACTCTGAGACAACAAATGCTTTCTCTGTCAATAAGAGAATTAAATTTGTAATTAACTCAGCATTAACAGATTAGTTTCTTTCTTGAGATGGCCCTAGGAGGTAGAAATTTTTCCTGTGTGATGGTAAACATTTCTTATGCTGATGATATTGAATGTTTGCTGCTTTTAAATAAGTCAGTATCTTTTCTAGATTTGGGGGACCATTTTCCTTATTTTCTAAATTCAATAAGCCATGAAATACCTTATATTTCTTTTACAACCAGGGTTGAGTGTTCTGCTTTATAAGCAAAATGGATCAAACAGAACTATAGCACCCATCACTGTCATGATGACTTCCATGAAAATTAGAGAGAGAATATGTTCCTTTCCATATTATAAAATCTTTGACACTCTTTTCAATTACGTGTATACACTTATTTATTTTCCTTTTATTTATCATGTTTTAATTTCTTCATTATTCTTCATGCCTTTAAAGGAAAGAGGTCACGTCTGTCTTGATCATTGCTATATCCTTGTATGTTCAGAATTACAAAATAAAGAATGATGTAAATCATTCTGTGCATATATGTATGTACATATGTAATACACACACATATAATATACACACATATATAACACATCTTTACCATAGACATATATTGCACATATATATATATACACACATATATGTGCACATGTATGTTTGCTTATTCTAATTTCACACTTAACTTTTAGGAATTCCTCTTATGGGGAAGATGATAGAGAGTAAATGAATAGAGATACAAAATAGTTCAGGGCTAAGAAAATTGTTCAGGGTCAATAAAATTTATAGATATTCCCTAAATCTCACTGTAAGCAATAGTTTAAATATCTTTTCCTCTCTAAATCTTCCTTTAAAATATTTTTAAAAGAGCATATCTTCTAAATATTTTTATACTTTGTCTTTGAGTCTAGGGCAATCAGTTTCCATGTACTATCAGTAAAGCAAGGGAGGGGAGCAAGAATAAATAATGGTCTGTGCGTAGCATATGCTGGATTAGCATTCCCCCAGTAAACATTAGCCAGGTGGGAAGAAATGGGCATGAGCTTTGAGGTCAGCAAGACTTACATTTATATGCTAGTCAAGTCACACTTGCCAGATGAAAAACCTTGGTCAGATCACTCTGAGCTTCACAGACAGTTATTTATTCTTGACGGATGATAAAAACCCAATTCGAGGGATGTTGCAGGGATTAAATAGGATGAAGTATGAAAAGAACCCAACATATTATTAATACATAACATATGGTAGACGGTCAATAATAGTGCCTTTTGTCTTTTCCACTCTTGTCAAGAAGTAAGTCCATTACTAAATAGGCTCAATTACATTGTTCATATGTCCCTAGGTATCTTTGAACACAGAAGGTGACCATGTTTAGCAGCTCCCTAATATCCTGTATGTGTGCCACCTTCTGTTGGACCTGTTCACTTAGGCCCCGCTACAGGTCTGCACTCCAAACATCTCTAGGGCTCTACCATGTTCTTTCATTTCTATATCCCACTAGCTCTAGAACATGGTAGGCATTTAATAAAAGCTCATTAAGCAAATTTAATATAAAGAGAACATTGGGGATATAATAGGACTGAAATGACATCATTATGAAATTTACGAAGGTTCCATAGGCAGTGATTCCCAAACTTCGCTTCACATCAAAATGATGTGGAGAACTTGTGAAAAATAGAAGTAACGGTCATATACAATTTCTTATACCCAACCAGGCCAGAAAAAATTTAAACCTTGAGGTTACTGAGCAAAAGAATTTGTATCTTAAAAAATATCTGAAGTAATTTTGATGTTTTCCACATTTGGAAACCACTGTCCAATAGTTGGTGGTTATAAATTTGTACACCTCAGACTAGCTACACTAAAGCCATCTGGGGGTGAAGTAACCTAAGTGTCCATCAACAGATGAATGATAAAGAAGATGCTGTGAGTGTGTGTTTATACACACACCACGAAATGTTCAGACATAAAAAGGAATGAAATAATGTCATTTGTAGTAACATGGATGGACCTGAAGATTATCATACTAAGTGAAGCAAGCCAGAAAGAGAAAGACAAATATCATCATATAGGTATCACTTATATGTGGAGTCTAAAATGTGATACAAATGAACTTACTTATGAAACATGAGCAGATTCACAGACAAAGAAAGCAAATTTATAGTTACCAAAGTGGAAAGGAGGTGGGGGAAGAATAAATTAGGATTTGGGGATTAACAGATACTAACTACTAAATGTAGTAGGAATTCCCAGGTGGCCCAGTTGGAAAAATATCTGCTTGCCAATGCAGGAGTTGAAAAGGCGAGGGTTTGATCCCTGTGTCCAGAAGATCTCCTGAAGGAGGACATGGCAGCTTACTCCTATATTCTTGCCTGGAGAATTCCATGGACAGAGGAGCCTGAAAGTCTACAGTTGATGGGGTTGCAAAGAGTTGCATACAACTGAGCATGCATATATGTACTATAAGTAAAATAGATAAATAACAATGTCCTAGTGTGTAGCAAAGTGAACTATATTCAATATCATATATAAACCATAATGGAAAAAAATATTTAAAAGTATATGCTGCTGCTAAGTCACTTCAGTCATGTCCGACTCTGTGCGACCCCACAGACAACCTCCTACCAGGCTCCCCTGTACCTGGGATTCTTCAGGCAAGAACACTGGAGTGGGTTGTCATTTCCTTCTCCAATGCATGAAAGTGAAAAGTGAAAGTGAAGTCTCTCAGTTGTGTCCGACTCTTAGCGACCCCATGGACTACAGCCTACCAGGCTCCTCCATCCATGGGATTTTCCAGGCAAGAGTACTGGAGTGGGGGTGCCATTGCCTTCTCTGAAAAAGCATATAACTGCATCAGAAACTAGCACTGTAAATCAAATATACTTCAACTGCAAAAATTAGTTGGCCATTGTATTCTACTGCTGCTCTGAAAAATCACCACAAATCTAATGGCGTGAAGCAGCACAAAACTTTCATCTTACAGTCCTGGAGGTCTTAAGACAAAGTAGATCTCACTGGGTATTGTCAGGGCTGCCTTCTTTCTAGACGCTTTAAGAAAAATCTTTTTTTTTTTTTTTTTTTACTTTTCTAGCTTTTAGAGTCTACCTGCATTCATTTGCTCATGGCCCCTTCCTCCATATTCAAAGCCAGCAACAGAGACTCTTCAAGTCCCTTCCTGACTTTAATTCTTCTGCTTTCCTCTTCCATTTATAAAGACCCCTATCGCTACAGTGGACTCACTTAGGTAATCTAGGATAATCTCTTCCTCTCAAGGTTCTTAACTTAATCACACCTGCAAAATCTGATTTTGTTGTGTAACCTACTATAATCAGTTTTGGAGACTGAATATCTTCTGTATGTGAGGGGGCATTATTCTGCCTACTATAGTTGTACTCGTATGTGCCTATTCCTGTGTTCTCTGTTCTATTCATTGATCTATGTGTGTGTCTCTGTGCCAATACCACATAATTACTGTAGCTAGAAGTCTTGAACTCAAATAGCCTGATTTTTCCTACTTTATTCTTCTGTTTCAAAATTATTTGAGCTCTTATGATTCCTCTGACTTCATAAATTTTAGAATAATCTTGTTTATATCTATGAAAAATCTTATTGAGATTTTAAAGCAATTTTGCTGAGCATCTATATCAAATTGAAATAGAATTGATTTGGGTTTCAAAATCACTGCAGATGGTGATTGCAGTCATGAAATTAAAAGATGCTTACTCCTTGGAAGGAAAGTTAGGATGACCAACCTAGATGGCATATTCAAAAGCAGAGACATTACTATGCCAATAAAGGTCCATCTAGTCAAGGCTATGGTTTTTCCAGTAGTCATGTATGAATGCAAGAGTTGGACTGTGAAGAAGGCTGAGTGCTGAAGAATTGATGCTTTTGAACTGTGGTGTTGGAGAAGACTCTTGAGAGTCTCTTGGACTGCAAGGAGATCCAACCAGTTCATCCTAAAGGAGATCAGTCCTGGGTGTTCTTTGGAAGGAATGATGCTGAAGCTGAAACTCCAGTCCTTTGGCCACCTCAGGTGAAGAGTTGACTCATTGGAAAAAACTCTGATGCTGGGAGGGATTGGGGGCAGGAAGAAAAGGGGATGACAAAGGATGAGATGGCTGGATGGCACCACCGACTTGATGGACATGAGTCTGAGTGAACTCCGGTGATGGACAGGGAGGCCTGGCATGCTGCAATTCATGGGGTCGCAAAGAGTCGGACAGGACTGAGAGACTGAACTGAACTGAACTGAACTGATGGTGAGTCTTCCAATCCATGAACAGAGTGTTTCTGTTCATTTAGATTATCTTTATTCCTTTCCATCCACATTTTGTAGGTTAGTGTTCAAGGCCTTTATGCATTTTGTTAGGTTTACCTAAGTATTTCATTCTTGATGAACAACTGTAAGTGGAATTATATTTTTAATTTTGCTTTTCACATGTACATTGCTTATATTAATTTTTGTAAATCTAATGTCCTACAACCTTGGTGGACTTACTTATTAGAGAGTTTTTCTAGTTAATTCCTTCGATATTTTATGTCATCTGCAATAACAGAGAGATCTCTCCTGATCTCTACTCTTTTTGTTTCCTTTTCTTGCCTTTTGCACTGGCTAGAACTTCCAGTACTCTGCTGAATAAGAGTAATGAGAGAGGAAATTCATGCTTTCTTCCTGATCTTAGGAGGAAATTTCTCCCCCCTTCCATTTTTGGAGAGATTTATCATAAATAGGTGTTGAATCTTATAAAAGGCTTTTTCTATACCAGTTGATACAGTCATGTGATATTTCTTTGTAAGCTCTTAATATGATGTAATATATTAATGGGCTTCCTTGTAGCTCAGCCAGTAAAGACTCTGCCTGCAATGCAGGAGACCCGGGTTCCATTCCTGATTTGGGAAGATCCACTGAAGAAAGAAATGACAACCCTCTTCAATATTTTTGCCTGGAGAACCCCATGAACAGAGAGAGCCTGACAGACTACAGACCCATGGGGTTGCAAGAGTTGGACATCACTTAGTGACTAAACCATTCCAATATATTAAATGATTTTTGAGTATTGAACCAGTTTTACTTTTCGAGGACTTGATTCATTTCAACTAGATTATTTAATTTATGTATGTAGAGTGGTAATCTACATGTATGTAGATTACCTTGCATCCTAATTTTACAGTTACCTATGACATTTTATATACTTTCTATGAATATATTATTGCATCATAAATATCTCCTTGGAGTATCTGAAGTATGCATAACTATATGATCGTTTCCAAGCCTTTGTCATGGAGACAAGTGATGAGTAGGAAAACAAAAACACTTTACTTTGTTCTATCTTTGGTGTAGACAGTATGATTAGATACAGCAAATCATTTGTGATAAGTCCTGACAGCCAGAAATATCTTGCAAAGACTTTTGCTAGATTGCATTCCAATCCTTTATACAAAAGGAAATAAAATTCTTTTATAATATGTAAAACATTTACCTTTACTTCTTACCTTTGTATTCCAAATATATCAAATAGATGAACCTAATATTTCCCTCTAAAAACTTACATCCTATATTATTAAAGATGAAAATATTTTTGTATTAACAATGATTAGATGTAGCTGTATTTTTCAGCTCTATAGAAATTTTATTTCATAACAAATCAGAGTGACATAGTTTCATGTTCTGCAGAATTTTGATTTCTTATTATCATTTATGGTTATTTTCAGTGTTGCCTAAGGCAAAATTGTTGCCTTGGTAGCACAAAAAAATATACACTTTTATTCTAGGCCAGAAAAGCTGAAATCCTTTTAGTTTTATACCATGCTTATTTCAGAGTACCTCAGGATGAAGACAGCAGATACAGAGTACTCTTGCTCCCACTCCACATTTCTATACCCATCAGGACATCGTTAAGCCATCAGGGCAGTTCATTCCAGTGACAGTGGTAGTGATTTAGTTGCTAAGTCGTATCCAACTCTTGTCATCCCATGGACCGTAGCCTGCCAGAATCCTCTGTCCTTAGGAATTCCCAGGCAAGAATACTGGAGTGGTGGCCATTTCTTTCTCCAGGGGATCTTCCCTACCCAGAGATCAAACCCATATCTCCTGCATTACAGGCAGATTCTTTACTGAGTCCATTCCAGACAGTAAAACAAAGGATTGCTATTCTTTTAATATAATCTTTCAGGCAACTATTTCCTATGCTGCATCATTACTTACAAGATGAAGCCCCACCACCCTTCCCTATAAAGTGAAGTTGCTCAGTCGTGTCCGACTCTTTGCGACCCCGTGGACTGTAGCTCACCAGGCTCCTCTGTCCGTGGGATTCTCCAGGCAAGAATACTGGAGTGGGTTGCCATTTCCTTCTCCAGCCCTTCCCTATCCTAGATGTTTTATGAAAAATTATTTTAAAAGAATATTTTAACAATGCATGATCTATTTATCAATTTGGGCTTCCATTGTGGCTCAGCTGGTAAAGAATCTGCATGCAATGTGGGAAACCTGGGTTCAATCCCTGGGTTGAGAAGATCGCCTGGAGAAGGTAAAGGCTACCCACTCTAGCATTCTGGCCTGGAGAAGTCCATGGACTGTATAGTCATGGGGCCGTATAGAGTCAGACATGACCGAGATACTTTCACTTTTTATTAGTTTACTGAAACCCATCACTGAACACTTATAGGGAGCATTTAAATAAGAGATTATTTGGAAATGAAAGCTTCTTTTAAAGTATATAATAGACTGACAGCATAAAAGTATTATTTCAACACCATTATTTTTATAGCCATATTGCATAAAATATGCTGAAAATTGAATTTTGCCAACTTTCTGTGGTTCTCTGCGGTTCAAAAGTTATTTTTTTCCCTTCTAAATTTTTTAAATAGTTGAAACATTTAAAATAGTGCAAGTGTTTTTTAAAATTATACTGTAACTTTATACAGGTTTATTTTAAATTGAACAAGGTAGTAATCACTAGATTCATTTATTCACTCATTCCCCAAATATGTATTAAATGCCTACTAAGTGTCAGTCACTGTTCTTATCTCTAAAGGTACGTGGGTAACAGGAAAGCTAAAGTTCAGCTCCTACAGAGGGAAGGTGCAGAAAAACAGCTAGGAATGTACAAGCATTCTTATATCACTATATGCAGAGTACTGAGATTGGATAGTTTGCTAGAGAGTAGCTGGTGACTAATTTAGATGAATGGGTAAGGGGTGGTTTCTCAAAGAGTCTTATATTTTATCAAAGACATGAATTACATGGAAGAGTCAGCATTGTGAAGTTAGGGACAGGGGAAAATAAGCACATTTCACTCATAGGTGGCATCACCAGAATTACACAGTTTTTAATTGCATAGCTTGTCCATATGTATATATTTCATTCTAACCAGAAGCATGGTACAAAACTGACTCAACGTTTAAAATCTCACTTTTCCATAGGCACACATTCTATTGACACTCTCTACCTTGAGCTTACTTATGAGTAAAGAAAAACTAAGTGAAAATGTGAAAGTGAAATCTGATTGCCCTTATCATTCTCTTTCATTCTATATTGTCATTTTCAGTGTCGGTGGTTAGCTAATACTGGGAAGTTACATGAGCAAGAAGTGTTATGTCAAGGTGCTTTGATCATTCATGTTTCTTGGAACAGCACTGCTTCCTTCCTATGTTTGAAGCAAGTTCTTGTTCTCAATAGAAGGTGTGGCCTCTCGGAGCTGCTGGTGCACCTGCTTCCTCAGGGACTTAATAGGCTCACTTTGTACTCACTCTGAATCATGAGGAACTCCTACACATTGTAGGTCCACCAGATTCTTTGCTCACGGAGCATTGCAAGCACCATATGCAAATGAAGTGGTGACAAATGATGGAAATGTTGCATCTATTTTCTTTGTTCACCTAAGTGCTCCATTGTCCCATTGGATTTCACTGATAAAACACAAGTTAAAAATTGAAATTACTAAAAACAATTTGAGATGCCAACAGCAGAGCATTGAATCGAATGTGGGGCCCTTCTGCTATTAGTACTCTGTGTGACTGCAGGGGCCATACACCCATGATGCTGACCCTCCAGGCAGACTAAGAATTAGCTGTAGGGCCATTAAAGCAGAGATAAACTTGACGCTTTTTGAATGAGAAAGATCACTGAAGCTGGGTTGGGGGTTGGGGAGAAGATAGAGATGAGGTCAGTGAGTAAGGAAGGAATGAGCAAATGACTTAGGGCTTTGAAGGCCGTGGTCAGAAGTTTAATGTTTATTCTAGTTTTGATGGGAGCAGCATGAGCTGATTTACATTTATTAAATATCAGCCTCATGTCCAGTATGAACCAGAATGTGTGGTGGCTGGAATTATTTTGGCAATAGTATAGATGGAGAGATGTACAAAATTCAGGACACATTCTATAAATTGAGTGACTGTAGCCTCTGTTGGACTGAGTATGTTGTGAGAGAAAGAGCAAGAAGATATAATTAGGGATTTTCCCCCACCCTTGTTCAATGAAGTGAGGGGGACTTATAGCAGGACAGGTTTGGTGGAGACAGAAAATCAGTAGTTCACTTTTGGCCAAGGTGAGTCTCAGTTGCCTTCTTAGCCTCCAAGTGATTTTGCCAAGTTGGCTATTTAGGATTAAAGGCCTAACAGTCGATGAATAAATAAAAGCAAATTGAAGTAAAGAGCAAACTTATAAATTATAGGTCATTTGACATTTTTCTCTGCCTGAGAGGGGGCTGGCTCTTCTTGAGACAGTCAGTTTCAGTGCATAAGCTAACAAGATTACAAATAACATCTAGTTTTCCTCCTCTTAATGATGGGTCACTGTACATCCTTAGGAAGGTCTATAGACTCATTCATTAAGAAACAGAATCTTGTTACTAGAAAATTGCATAGATACTTGAATTCATGATGGTGGTATAACATTTTAATAATTACTAGCCTCTCACATGTTAATCCAACAGAGATGACCTCAGATGAGGTCAGAAGTACCTGCAAGAGGCCCTTTACTCTTGTTCTTCTGTTTTTTCCACTTTATTTCTCTGCTTTTTGGTTCCCATTCAAGTGGTCAAAGTCAACGGGTCGCAGCTGAACCTAGGAGATACCAATCAGAAGACTAGTGTCCTGACTTCATTCTTAGCCCCTTGTGTTATGGTTACTCATGTTTAGCGAGTTTGCTTTGGTTGTTTGGAATTCTCGGGAGTGACTTATAGAGCAGTAATGTACCATGCTTTCACTAATATCCATCACTTCTCACCCCACAGCCTCTAGGAATTCTTATGTAAAAACACATTTTGCTACTGCAGGTAAAGATATGAAAAAAACGAAGAGGGCAATGGGAAGAGTACTGTGTTATACCCCAGATAGCTACAATTCTTGAACATCTATTGTATGCTAGCAGTTTCCACAATCTATTTTTAAAGCTTATGACACTATACAGGATGTTTATTTCTTCATCTTGCAACTGAGGTCAAGATCAAATAGCTAGTAAATCTCAATCTTGGAAATTGAATTCATATTGTTAAGTGACAAAATCAGTGTTCTTTCCACTATACAACACTGCCTGGCCAAAGAAAACTTTGTTGTTTGAAAGTTTTCTTTTCCCATTACATATATCTGTTTGTTTTTGAGCTCTAATTGGAATCACTAGAATGTTACTTTTATAGACTAATTCAATATCTAATTTTGGGGCATCCCTTGTGGCACAGCTGGTAAAGAATGCAATGAGGGAGACCTGGGTTCAGCCCCTGGGTTAGGAAGATCCCCTGAAGAAGGGAAAGGCTACCCACTCCAGTATTCTGTCCTAGAGAATTCCATGGATTGTTTAGTCCATGGGCTGCAAAGAGTTGGTCACGACCGAGCGACTGTCACTCAGCCACTCAATATTTAATTTTACAGATGAGAAAACCAAAGCACAGAGAGGTTAGCTCACCTCCCCAATATCACATATAAGCACAATTATAGTGTTATATACAAGTTATTTAGTGAGGTTTGCAATTTATCAGCTTTATCAGCAGTGATATGTCTCAGAGATGTAAGAAGCGAGCAAAAGTTAAACTTAACTTTTCTCTAAGCCCTGTGTAAAATACAAAGATTTTACTTTGCATCATTCAGGTGAATCCTGATAGATAAATGCAATCATAGGAAGGACTAGATTATGCTATCTTCTACTTCATCTGATTCTACAAGTACAGTTGTAGAATCGTGAGACAAGTACACTTTTATTACTTCTGAAAATTAGTGCAAAGGCAACTCATATTTTTTCTCAAAATGGAAGCAACATCCAATGTGCAAAAGACATTTTCTTTCTGAACAACAACAATGATAAAACAAGAAAAGGAGAACATAGAACTCTACTGCAACACAAATTAAACTGACATAATTTACTAAGGACTATAGCAGGATCCAGAAGGATTTGAATATTCTTTAGCACCAGCATTTAGATATAATGTGAGCCACTGGGTGAATGAGGCTACATAGGAGGGCTTTTCAGATATTACACAGCTGGGAATAAAACTAGAAACTGCTTCATTAAGGAAACAGGTTAAAAAATTACTTTTTCAGTTTTTTTTTAGTCTCCAAAGATTTCTGAGACCTAGATAAGTTAATACTGTTTCAAGGATTTGTAATTCTTAGGTATAAATTCTACAGGATGGGGACTACTTGGTTATAAAATTAGGAGGAAGAGGCAGTATTCTGCAGCATTATGAAATTCATCCACAGCTAAAAATGGCCTAATGCAGCTAAGCATAATACCATTTAAGTGGCTTATGTAAAATATAGTGCTAATTTGTCCAGAGATTAATTGGGAAATTCCACTCCTCTCTGAGAAAAATGGTGTTGTGTAAGCCAGAATGCAAGTGGTAGATGGAACATCAAGTGATGACTCCTGTTCTCTATGCCAAGGGAGATGTGAAGACTAAGAGCAAGTAAAAATTGGAAGAGAAAAATATGCTCATACTGCGCTCTTCTGTGAACAAAGGATACATATGCTTTCATAAGGAGATCTTGTGTAAAGTAATTGAGGCATTCATTAAAAGTCTTTAAATAAGCAGTTACCCAGCAAATATATCTCAAGTGTCTGTGTGCTCATGGCAGGTCCAATGGGGAATACATAGGTCCGTGTATTTTTCCTGCCTTCAGGGAGTGCCCAGCATCCTCCCAAGTAAAATGCTACTCTGGTAAGCTGTTAGGGGATTTTGCGACGGTCTAGCCAATATGTAAAGTGATATTTTCCCACTAAAGTCCAAATGTGATGTAAAGAGCCTCTTTGTATTCAGCTTCGTAATCTCCACATGGTCACTTTCTTAGACAATGCTCTGATGAAATGCTCTGGATAGAGCACACTGTATGGACTTGATGGCTTTGTGGTTGGGGCAGATACTTAATCTCTCTGTGCTTCACATGTAAAATGGGGATTATAACAATACTTGCTTGTATTGTCATGAGACTGAAAAAGATATTGAAAAAAGAAGACTTAGTCTGGAGGTAATAAATCCTGTCAATATTAATTGTTTTCACCATTGTGATTACCATCGTCATCATCATCATCACTGGAACTTTCCAAAGAGATTTGTTAATGGCTAGAGTTGAATGGGAATAAAAATAGACTTATTTCTTCCTTTTTTTTTTTCAGTAGTATTTCACCAGGGACACTTGTGACTGTCCATTTTATATCTTAAAAGAGAGCACTAGTATTGGACATTACAATTGCGTTCACTCCAAATTGAAAAAAAACAACCTACAGTTCACTTCAATAAATAATCACTGAGCATGAGAATATGTTAGGTATACTCAATGTTAGGCTGTTAGGCATGGGCATATGAGGATAAAATACATGCCACTCTCAAAGATTTTAGAGTGTTGATGGGGAGTGCAGCAAGTAAGGGCATTCAGTGCCCTTGCTTTCAGAGCACGTGACCAGCACTCTGACAGAGCCATCACAGGATGCTACATGAGCAGATTGGAAGTGGGCCTGTCCCAGTCTGGAGGGAAGGGAAGCATCTGTGAAGTCTCCTTAGGAGAATTATGCATGAGTTGAGTCCTCAAAGATGAGTTATACTTAGAAAAAGAAGGAGTTGTAAGAACAAAGCAGGGAGGCTTGCGTGGGTATTGTGTTTGGAGGGAACTATAAGTAGTTTTGAGTATCTGGACTGAAGTATGGTGTGTGGCAGACTTGGAAGGAAAAGATGCTATAAATGTAAGCAGGTTCCAGGTCATCAAAGATCTTGGATCAGATGATTGATGAGAATCACCACTCAGATCATGTTCAAATTAGCTTTTTGCTTCAATTTACCACCAATATCAGCAAATGATTCATGCAAAGTGCTCTTGATGAGGAAACAAGTGAGGAACTAGCCTATGGTCCAAGACCTATGCAAAACTGATAGGTCTGCGGGTTGTGGAGTAAAACATGCTGCTGCTGCTAAGTCACTTCAGTCGTGTCCGACACCGTGCAACCCCAGCAGCAGAAAAACGATGGAGGCTGCTAGCTTTTATCACATTGGGCTGGAGGGGAGACGAGGTCCCCACTCAAGTGTTTATTTACTCCCGTGTAAAGCAATCCTAACTGAAACCTGATTACATTCTTTTGGGCTTCCCTGGTGGCTCAGAGGTTAAAGCGTCTGCCCCCAATGCGGGAGACCTGGGTTCGATCCCTGGGTCGGGAAGATTCCCCTGGAGAAGGAGATGGTAACCCACTCCAGTATTCTTGCCTGGAGAATCCCATGGACGTAGAAGCCTGGTAGGCTATGTCCACGGGGTCGCAAGGAGTCAGACACAACTGAGCGACTTCACTCACTGAGTTGTCAGAGTTAAAGATTGGCCAGGGCCTAACACAGCCTTCTATGCCAAGTCATAGAAGGCTCGATCTAAAAACAATTTGGAATAATCAGCAGTTTTAAGTATAAAAACAGTATAATTCCTTACATTTTGGAAATCACCCCAGTGTCAGCATGTTTTCCAGACACCATTTTAATGTACAGAAGGAAGATGCTGAAGGCTACAAACACAGTGGAAAGACTCTTTTGTGTCTTGAATGAGAAGATGAGAACTTGAACTAAGGTAACTGCAATGGTTGTGGATTGTAGGTGATCCTGAGAAAGATATTTCTGAGATATTATCAGGACTCATGACTGATGGACTGTATGAGAGCAAATGATGAACCCAAGTTTTGGGTTATTTCTAAGTTTTGGAATATACTGGAAATTCCAATCCCTATAAGGTTAATAATTTAGGATCAGCACTACTTTTTGGAAGTACTTTGGAACTAGATCCCACAGCCCTCTTTGGACGGTACCATCTTTCTCTTAAGGATTCTCCAGCAGCAGGTCACAGGGGTTATACCGGTTTTACATGTCACTGTCATGGACTGTGAGAAAGCAGTACTATAATACCTGATTCCATTCTATATTTTATATCACTCTTTCTCTGTACCAGTCTCCTTTCTTCATTCTCTGCCTTTTATCAATCTCCTTAATCATGAAGCAGAACACATCTTCTTGTGTATATACGTAAATATGTATGTTTGTAAGAGTATGACATAAACTCATAACAAAGACTTGAGCACACTTGAAAATCATCAGAGTACAAATAAATATGGAAAAATTATATTCCAATATCTATGCTGAAAGAACCTCAGTCACGCTCAGAATTATTCATCAACTAGGTTTCTTCCTCACAGAGTTATATGCTTCCATATAATTCATGTGCAGCATGAAATTTCATTACAGAACTTTCAGAATTATTAAACTCTTTTCTTTTCTTATTTTGACATCAATTTTTCTTCTGATGAGATTTAGAAAGGAATGGGAGCTCAGGCTCAGGTTAAGAAAAAGCAGACCAGCTTTGTCTGTAAATATTCTGATTTTATAGGTCTGGAATAAGACTTAGAAAATTCTGTTAAGAAAACTTCTCTGATCTTTGTAGTGTGCATCCAGATTTGGAAAGAGCTGTTTCCTGGGAAAATTTGAAATTCTTGTTGTGGCATATGTGGCCCTCTGTCCTCTGAGCTTTCCCCACTTGCCCATTCCCATTTCCCCCACTCAGTCTGCTCTTCACTTCTCCCAAACAGCCTGCAGTTCTCCAAACACATCAGACTGAGCTGTGCCTACCCATCGTGCCTGTCGGCATAATTCAAGAATCCAGGTTAATCATTATTATTAACCCTTCTGTTTTCTCTTCCCTTCTTTAAGGACTTGAATAACAGCATGTGAGTACTTTGTATCAGGATGAGAAATATGCCCTTTGAAAGTTGCCTGCAGGTTGTACCTGTTACACGAAGACTACTGGCAAAATTTACTGCTTGGGAAAAATATTTGAGGAAAAACATCTTAGTAGTAAATAAACAAAATATATTTATACAATGGAAAGATTCAGCTCCTACCCCAAAGGGAAAGTGTTGAGCAAAAGGGGAGCTAAAAGCCTCAGTGTGATACAGCTGTAAGGACTCTTGGTTTTGGTGGTCAAGGGTGGTTTCAGACTGGTGGCTTCAGACTGACAGAAAGAATACAGAGCCTTGAATTTCAAAGAGCTCCTAGAGGGCCTTGAAGCAGCAGACTAAATTCTGACCCTGGAGCAGAGGCTCTTAGCCCTCTCTATAGCTTGTTTCAGGGCTCCCCTGATGGCTCAGAGGGTAAAGAATCTACCTGCAATGCAAGGAGATACAGGAGACTTGGGTTTGATACCTGGGTTTGGAAGATCCCTGGGGGGAAGAAATGGCAACCCGCTTCACTATTATTGCCTGGAAAAGATCCCAAGGACAGAGGAGGAACCTGGTGAGCTACCGTCCAAAGGGTGGCAAATTGTTGAAGATGACAGCGCACACAAGAGACCTTTGTTTCTGTGTCAGAAGCAGCAGCACTAGAAAATGTTCAAATGACACATGAAACAAAGGGTCTCTAATTTCTTCTGAAATAAACTCCTGTGGGCTCAAATCCGGAAGTCGGCACCCAAACAAGGATGTGTGCTTGTGCATGCTGTCATGCTCTGAAGAAAATGTAATAAAATTTTCAATGGAGTCAAATTTCCTAGTACTTTACCTGTATCACTATAGATTTTTATTGTGTTGAAATGTATCTTCCTCCCCATTTCATTTTGTTCCACTTAATGATGTTTTATTGCTTTAATTATATGAGAAAACCTCCTCCACCCAATTAAGTCAAACATGAGAGTTTGCAGAAGAAATCCAAATTCCTCTTTGATCCTAAGTAATTCATTTTTCTATTTTTAGGGAAGGAAACATTTCAGCAACACTGCTTAAAAGAATTGACAATAGGATAGAATTTCTTCTAATTTTAAAGAAGATAAGTACTTTTCCCACTGAAAATACAGATTCTTATAAATATGAGATCTGACTGATGGAGCCACACTATATAAAGCCATGTACATAAGTATGGACACCAAGCTCACATTAATATTCCTTTAAGATATATTCTTTTGTATTTTCATAAAATGACCTAACTGAAGAATAAGGAGCTTTGCTTTTGGGGTCATATGTTTCACATTAAATTTGAGTAGCATCCTATTATATTTACCCATGAGTTTCAGTAGCTGCCCTTAAGTTCATTTTGACAGAACAGTACAGCTATAGCCTCCAACTAGTGGAGGAAAGCTATTTGGTGAAGAAAACTTTGGGTGAAGAAAAACTATTAGAAGGTACAGTGCTATCAATGGATTTCAACTGGTAAAATCAATAAAAGGTTATTTTTGGCTAACTCAGAACTATAGGAATGGTGTGTAGAGTCCTAAGGGGTAGGATAAGGATGAGGAGGTTTTCCCATTTCCTTACAGATCAGAATATGGAGAAGCATTTCTTTTACCAGTACAATACTCCAGTTAGCTTTTCATAATTGAAACCATTCTCCCTTATGATGGCTTCCTGGTGGCTCAGCTTGTAAAAAAACCGCCCGCAATGCGGGAGATCTGGGTTCCATCCCTGGGTTGGGAAGGAGGTTATGGAGGATTCCCCAGTGGCTCAAATGGTAAAGAATCTGCCTGCAATGCAGGAGACCCAGGTTCAATCCCTGGGTCGGGAAGATGACCTGGAGAAGGGAATGGCAACCCACTCCAGTATTCTTGCCTGGAGAATTCCATGCACAGAGGAACCTGGTGGGATACAGTCCATGGGTCCGCAAAGAGTTGGACACAACTGAGCAACTAACACATACCTCAAGGAGGCTATGTGATCTTATAGAAAACCCTGACACTCAACACAGTTGGTCTTAATCACAGATTTGTAACTGAGATCTACGCCTTACATCTTGCCCCTGTAAAATGAAGACAATGAAGTTCCCTTTATTACGAGGTGGAAAGGACTCCAAGTCAGTACTGAAGATGCCATCACTGCTTTCTCTGACTGGCAGTCAGTGTGAAATGCAAGTGTGTTTGAGTATAATATTTCTTCTGTTTGCTCTCATGCTGGTCTTCCAGTTTTCCCCATGAATATACATCACCTCCAGACTGCCCTGTGCTAGGCTATGCTCAGTCTCTCAATCATGTCTGACTCTTTTCAACCCTGTGGACTATAGCCTGCCAGGCTCCTCTGTCCATAGGGATTCTCCAGGCAAGAATACTGGAGTAGGTTGCCATGCCCTCCTCCAGAGGATCTTCCTGACCCAGGGATTGAACCCAGATCTCCCACATTGCAGGGGGATTCTTTACTGTCTGAGCCACCAGGGAAGCCCATGAATACTGGATAGGCTACCCTTCTCCAGGGAATCTTCCTGACCCAGGAGTGGAAGTGGGGTGTCCTGCCTTGCAGACATGTTCTTTAGCAGCTGAGCTGCCAAGAAAGTCCCAGACTGCCCCACTACTCCCACTTTCCATCAACGTCTAACTCAGATGGTTCTGACCTGAATAATTTTACTTTGGGGGAAAAAGTTTGATTTTCCTTTAAAGATTTTTGAATTGTTAATGTACGGTCCCATGTTTGTCCTTGCATCTCAGAGCTTGCCATATATTATTGCTTTCTTAGAAGCTAAACATTCTCAGGCACTGAACTATTTCATTTCATTTTTATTTAACCTCCCTAAATATGTATGCTCAGATTGGTATTAAAATAGATTTGTGATAGATTATATTTTCAAAGACCCAATCACTGGAGAAATACAGAAGGCAACTAAATTAAAAAGTGACACATTTAAGGCTGATATAAATCAAGTGGGTGACTGAAGATAGACGTCAATTCTCAGATCAGTAAATAAGGGATCAGTAAAAAAAAATTATTTACTTATTTATTTCAGTTTTCCTTTGAACAGACTTGAAATATTAAATACCAATAAGCCCTAATTAGTGGAAAGAACATTGATTTTTGTAGTCTGCCTGATCTGAGTTTGCATCTCAGAGTTTGCTGTTTATTAGCAATGAGACTCAGACAGTCTACACAGACTAAATCTCATTCCTGTGACTGGTGAAAGGATAATAGAAGGCAGTGAAATTTAATGTTGACATCCGCCCCAAACTTATTTTGTCTTTCTCCTCTCCTAATATTCTCCCCCTCATTCACTCATTCCAGCCACATGGGCTTTCTTGTTGTTTCACAAAACCTCAGGCGTGTTCTCTGTTAGGGGCCTCGTGTTGGCTGCTTCGTTCACCTTAGATTCTCATTATTAGATAGCCACGTGGCTTTCGCCTTCACTGCCTCTGTGTCTTTGTTCTATTGGGAGTCAGCCTTGATTCAAACCTACTTACACTTGTAAACCCTGTAACTCTGTTTATACTCCTAAGCCTTTCTCCTTAGTACTTCCCACTCTCTTCTTTTTCTTTTTCCATTTTTATGGAAGTATAATTGATATACAGCACTGAATAATTTTAAGGTGTACAGCGTAGTGATTTGACTTATGTACATCATGAAATGATTACCACAGTAAGTTTAGTGAATGTTCATGCTCACCATATCATGTGGATAGAAAATTAAAGAAAAAGAAAAAATTTTTCCTTGTGATGAGAAGTCTTAGGATTTACTCTCTTAACTGTCATATGTAATGCACAGCAGTGTTAATTATATTTGTCATATTGTACACTGTATTCGCAGTAGTTATTTATCTTATAACTAAGTTTGCACCTTTGACTACCTTACTCCAGTTCCTTCTTTCCCTATCCCTGCCTCTGGAAACCACAAATCTGACATCTATTTCTATAAGTCTGTTTGTTTTTGTAGTATGAATAATCTATAAAAACTATGTTAGTTCTTGGTACACAAGATACTGATTAGAATTTCTATACATTTCAAAGTGACCACCACAGTAAGTACAGTTACCATCTGTGACTTTCAGTTCAGTTCATTTGCTCAGTTGTGTCTGACTCTTTGCAACCCCATGGAATGCAGCACTTTAGGCTTCCCTGTCCATCACCAACTCCTGGAGCTTGCTCAAAGTCATGTCCATTGATTCGGGAATACCATCCAACCATCTCATCTTCTGTTGTCCTCTCCTCCTCCTGCATTCAATCTTTCCCAGCATCAGGGTCTTTTCCAATGAGTCAGTTATTTGCATGAGGTGGCCAAAGTATTGGAGTTTCAGCTTCAACACCAGTCCTTCTAATGAACACCCAGGACTGGTCTCCTTTAGGATGGACTAGTTGGATCTCCTTGCAGTCCAGGGGACTCCCAAGAGTCTTCTCCAACACCACAGTTCAAAAGCATCAGTTCTCACACGCTCAGCTTTCTTTTGGTCCAACTCTCACATCCATACATGACTACTGGAAAAACCATACCTTTGACTAGATGGACATTCATTGGCAAAGTAATGTCTCTGAATTTTTAATATGTTGTCTAGGTTGGTTATAGCTTTTCTTCCAAGAAACAAGCATCTTTTAATTTCATGGCTGCAATCACCATCTGCAGTGATTTTGAAGCCCTCAGAATAAGGTCTCTCACTGTTTCCATTGTTTCTCCATCTATTGGCCATGATCTGTCACCATAGATATTACATAATTATTAATATTGACTATATTCTTCACATTCTACACTTAATATTTGTGATTCATTCATCTTTTTAACTGTAAGTTTGTACCTTTTAATCTCCCTCACATATTTCCTCCTCCCTGGCAATAGCCTGTTTGTTTTCTTTTCTATGACTCTGTTTCTGTGTAGATATATTTATTCATTTTTTTGTTTTTTCAGATTCCTCGAATAACTGAAAACATACAGTTTTTTGTCCTTCTCTGTATGACTTACTTCAGTTAGCATAATACCCTCTAGATCTGTCTGTGAAGACACAAATGGCAAGATCTCATTCTTTTTGTGGATGAATGATAGTTCATTGTATACATCTATCTTCTTCATACATTCGTATGTTGATAAGTACCGAGGTTTCTTCTGTACATCAGCTATTCTAAATAATGCTGCAATGAATGCAAGAGTTCATGTACCGTTTTGAATGAGTAATTTTGCTCTCTTCAGAAAAATAATCAGGTGTATAATTGCTAGATGATACCATAGTTTTATTTCTAATTTTCTGAGGCATCTCCATACTGTTTTACATAGTGACAGTACCAATTTACGCTCCCAGCAACAGCGCATGAGGGTTCCCTTTTCTCCACATCCTTGTCAACACTTGCTGTTTGTTACCTTTTGAGAACAGCTATTCTGACAGGTGTAAGGTGATATCTCATTGTGCTTTTGATTTGCATTTCCTTGACTGCAAATAATGTTTAGCATCTTTTCATGTGCCTGTTGGCCTTATGTATTTCTGCTTTGGAAACCTGTCTACTCAGTTCCTCTGACAATTTTCATTTGGATTGCTATTTTGTTTTGTTTTGTTTTTGATGTTGAATTGTATGAGTTCTTTGTATATTGTGTACATTAGCCTCATATCAGGTATATCATTTGCAAATTTGTTCTCTCACTCAGTAGGCTTCCTTTTCACATTGTTTTTAGTTCCCTTAACTGTGGGAAGGGGTTTTAGTGTGATGTAGTCCCATTTATTTATTTTTGCATTTGATCCTCTGAGGAAGAGGATTTGCCTGAGGAAGAGAAATATCCAAAAGAAAAATATTTCTAAGATCAGTGTCAAAGAGAATAAAACTGTGTTTTCTTCTAGAAGTTTTAAATTTGGGGTATTACATTTAAGTCTTCAATGTATAGAGAGTTTATTTTTGTATGTATTATGATGAAGTCTAGTTTGATTCTTTTGCATGTAGCTGGCCAGTATTCCCAACACCATTTATTGAAGAGGCTGACTTTTCCCCATTATACCTTCTTGTCTCCTTTGTTGTACATTAAAGGGCCATGAAAATTTATTTCTAAGCTCTCTGTTCATTTCCACTGATCTATATATTTGTTTTTGTGCCAGTGTTGTACTGTTTTGATGATTGTAGTTTTGTAGTATAGTTTAAATTAGGTAGCATGATATCTCCAGCTTTGTTCTACTTTATTGAGATTTCTTGCTCTACTTCCTACTTTGATGTTTAAAATTCTTTGTTCTAGTTTTGTGAAAAATGCCGTTCCTATTTTGACAGGCATTGCATTGAGTCTATAGTCTGCCTATAGTCTCTGTGTACTGACCAGACAAGTGTATAGAGAGGGTGTCTGTGGCCATAGTAGGTGGCAGGTAGGAAATTAAAACACTTTGGAATGTTGCTTATCTTTTTATTATTTTCTATTGCAAATACTTTCCCTGCTTTTTTCACTAAAACTTATAGAGAAGTATAGGGATAGAAATGGAGAAGGTGACTGGGTTGAACATTGGGAATCATTGAAAAATATGGTCTATAGATGATAATCAAATTTTTTATAAAGCTTGTATTTGATACAGGTGTTGTATGAATCAGGGAAACACGTTTGGAAGAAGGAAAAGAATATACTATAATAATGTTTTAAGTAGACTAATTAGGCAGCCAGTGGCATTTGTTTTAGCACTCATGACTTCAGTAAAATTAAACAGAATAGATGGTGTTACCTCAATCTAATTTGTCTTAAATACCTTTCTGGTAACTCTTTTAAATCAAATTCAAGGAGAAAAAATTAAAGTAAATAAAAGTCAATCTTTTACTTTCAACATAAATCTTTTTCATAAAATATCATGAATTCATTTTATATCACATTGTAGTTTAATTTTTTGGCAATATTTTCAGGCAGGCAACTCAGGTTGTATACCTAGAAAAGAGGTAAGGTGTATTTCAGATGATTATGGAGTTTATGTAGTGCACAAAGTAACTTCTTCAAATAATAATTGTATATATGTGTGTGGGAAGGGTGAGAAAGAGAGAGAGATCCGAGGTATAGAGGGAGAGAAGGAAAACATGCATCACTGTTTCTTCTGAAAATTCAAAGACAGTTAATGACTTAACAGGGAATAGAGATTCAGACTTGAGAAAACCAATATAACTCACCCAATATATCCTTTTATATGCATTATTAAATGTCTATATAACTGAATTTTAGAATCTTTGTTCATATTTTACAACACATTCAATGCAAAGTAGAGAGAAGAGTTTGTTAAGTCAGTTAGCAAATCTAATTGCATTAAAATTTGTAGTTGATATCAAAAGATAATTCTCCTTTCACAGGTGGTATTTAACAACTGTATTCATTGGCACATCAGAAACTGAACCCAGATAGCTTTCTTTATAAATGTGATCTGGAGATACTGTTATAAAAAGAAACTTTAAATTCTTTAATAATTAGTTGACTTTCAGATATTAAATTTCTGCTCTGAGCTTTTGGGCTCTTGGCAATCAAAATACTAAGTGCAAACAATAGCATCCTCTGTGCCCAGAACTACCTAGCAACTATTCCACACTGAGAAGAGTACTGAAGACGCATTTATCAGTATTATTGGTCAGGTTAAGCTAGGTAAAAACATTTTAATGAAACTAGAGATTATATTGCAATAGGAATTTCTTGGGAAACTTGAAGTTAGGTGTGGTGTAAGGTCTGTTGAGAAGTAAATAGAACTGCTGTAATATCATCTGAATTTTATTTTTACTTCAACACTTATGCTACACATTTTGGGGAACTTGTGATCAATAGAACTAGGTTTAAACTAAACCGTCTCACCTACTAGCAGTGTGGACCCGAATTATATTACCTCCCCTTTTTGAATTTGTTTGTTCCTTAAGAGGAAGACCTATAGCCCAGGGCAATGATAAGCATAACATAAAGCATTTTTAAAAGTACTAAAATAGTATCTGTTACATAATAGCATTTTAGTAAATGAATTAAATAGAATAAATAACAGAAACATCTGAATAAAAGAATGAATCAGTAAAATAAGTCTCTTGTAATGAAGAGTGATAAAGTGCCAGGTTCCCTTATTTCATGACTGTGCTTCTTACACCACTAAAGAGCCTCACATAGAGTTTAAAGAGAACAGTCTTTTAGGAAGACCTCCTGGATCCTCCAAAGTTCTTAATCCCACTTTTGGGATCTCATTGAGTCAATTTGCATTTATATAATTTATCAAATGTTGTATATATTTGTTTATATTATTTGCCTCTTCCATTAAAATACCAAGCAAAAGCGTTACTAAATATTTGTGGAGTAAAATATCTTATGGGGTCTAATCATTGAACATGGTTTGAATCATATAGTAGGAAATAATTAAATATTTGCCAGCTCACAGGCAAATAGTAATTAACTGAATGAATAAAGATTTTTGTGCATTTAACTCAAGTATATTATAATATGAACAAGAAAAAATCTAGCTTTGTCTAATGAAAATATATAGAAACTTAAATCTGCAGAATATATGGAACTTCTGCAAAATTATCTCATTAATTTCAAATGATTGGGAGCATTCAAGCCACATTATGTGACCACATTGAAATTAGTTAAAAAATAACAACACTATGTAACCAGAAAAAAAGCAGTTATCTTTAAATTAAGGAAAACTTTATCTTATAAGTAAAAATAATAATGTTAAGTTAGAAAATATTTACAATAATAATGTAAAAGCTATATATACATAAGTGTTTTTATACAACCAAAGTAATAGTCAGAGTATAAAGCCTTATTATTCTTATTATAAAAGAAGAAAGTTTGAGATGAATTAGGTAAGCATCTTACCTAAGGAGTTTAAAAGTAATAGAAAAAAAATAATGAATGTAAGATCTCATACTAACATTTATTTCCTCTGTCTAAATTGTTTATAAACTTTAAAGAAATTAAATCATTGGTTAAAAATCTTCACCCATAGCAAATTCAAGAACAAGTTTAATTTTAATGGAGAGTTCTACTAAACTTTAAAAAAAAAATTCTAACATTGAACACTCAAAAGTGAAAAAGAAGGAATTTTATAAAATATTATAATAGTTGATAAATACAAAACTTTATATAATTTATATATCATACGGCACAATAATAAACATTTCTGAACATGTCTTTGGATCTAAAACCTTTAAATGTTCCAGTACTGTTGCCACTGAGTGCTCCTTCTATATTCTGTCCTGCTGCTTCTCCCAGAGGTGAATAATACCCTGAATTTTGTTGTTTTTATAAAAAATTGAGGCATTTAATAAAATACACAGACATTTTGACAAGTAATTACATATATGTAAATAGGATAAAGTATCATTCCATTGTGCCCAGTAATTATACCAAGTATAATTATACCAAGTATACTCTCCTTCCACCAGGACACCCTCTTGTTTTCTGATTTCTATTACTACAGGTTAGTTTTGCCTGCTCTTGACCTTTATATCGATGGACTTGAGAGCATGTATTTATGTGTGTGTATATGTTTCTTTTGAGATTCATGTATGGTATTGTAGTGGTTCATTCCTTTTTCTTGCTAAGCAGTATCCCAGTGTATAAATACATCACTATTTCTTCATCCATTATCCTGTTGATGGACTCCCAGACTAGTCTTAGTTTGAGGTTTTTATGGCTAAAAATGATATGAACATCCTTATACACAGCTTTTTATGGACATATTTTAGCATTACTTGTGTAACTATTTTGAAGTCTAATTACTGTACTGATGAGTATGTGTGTCTTCTTTGCAAGAAGCGTTTAAATAGTTTTCCAAAGTACTTGTACCATTTTACATTCACATTAGTAATTTATGGGCATTTCAGTTACTTTACTTGCAATGGAATTTTGCTTGTTGCCGGTCTTCTGAATGTGAGCCATTCGAGTGTGGGTGAAGCGGTATCCCATTGGAGTTTAAATTTGTGTTTCCCTGATGAACAATAAGTTGAACAGCTTTTCAAGTGCTTGAATGATTTTCAAAAGAATTTCTGAAAGATAATTTTGCTTACTTTTAATGGAAATTAAAAAAATTAATCCTGAGTGTTTTTGAATTAAAAAGATGGCTTCTACTTTGTCTTCATTACTTTCTTAGCTATCGTCAGATTTCTGAGTATATGAACATTCTTTCTCCTCTCTTAAAAATGAGAAAATATCACAGAAATATATACATGATTCAGGTCAAAATGTGAGGAAAACTTCACATGCAAACAACAGGTGTTAATAAACTTTAACTTGTGACTACCTCATCTGACCAAACAAATACTGCCCAGAACAATACTTAATGTATGTTGAGAAATAAAATTATAAATTCCAGCATAGGTCCAAACTACTAGGTCAAACTAATAGGTCCAAACCATTATATAGGTCCAACAGAAGTTGGAATTTATAGGTTCAAACTAGCCTGCCAAGAGCTAGATAACAACACCCGGTTATCTGATTTGAAATATTTTGTAAACAAACCGAATGCCATATAACTGCTTATATCCAAATACAAATTGATGAGTGAGATTATAAATTCACTTAAATTGAACAGAGCTCTTGTTTCTTGGGTTATAGACACCAGAAAGGCATATATAAATTTAAAATGCAAGAATTAATAAATTTCCAGAAGCAGAAAAAAACAAAACAACTTTAAATACTTGTTGGACTATAACTCAAGGGAGGAAAAAGAAAACATTAAAATACAATGACCTTGTTTTCTAGGTTAAAAATAAGAAGCACAATAAGTTCACTGATATCAGAAAATTAGCTAGGAAAAAAAAAAAAACCCTAAGAATTCCTTTCCTTCTAAATGTATTTTAAAGGTGAAATCTGAATAAAGTTTACAATTAATATAACTCATCAACATTCAGTTCAGTCCAGTTCAGTCACTCAGTTGTGTCTGACTCTTTGCGACCCCATGAATCGCAGCATGCCAGGCCTCCCTGTCCATCACCATCTCCCGTAGTTCACTCAGACTCACGTCCATCGAGTCCATGATGCCATCCAGCCATCTCATCCTCTGTCGTCCCCTTCTCCTCCTGCATCCAATCCCTCCCAGCATCAAAGTCTTTTCCAATGAGTCAACTCTTCTTATGAGGTGGCCAAAGTACTGGAGTTTCAGCTTTAGCATCAGTCCTTCCAATGAACAACCAGGACTGATCTTCTTCAAAATGGACTGGTTGGATCTCCTTGCAGTCCAAGGGACTCTCAAGAGTCTTCTCCAACACCACAGTTCAAAAGCATCAATTCTTCGGCACTCAGCCTTCTTCACAGTCCAACTCTCACATCCATACATGACCACAGAAAAACCCATAGCCTTGACTAGACGGACGTTAGTCGGCAAAGTAATGTCTCTGCTTTTGAATATGCTATCGAGGTTGGTCGTAACTTTTCTTCCAAAGAGTAAGCATCTTTTAATTTCATGGCTGCAGTCACCATCTGCAGTGATTTTGGGGGCCCCCAAAATTTTCCCATGGAGTGATGGGACCAGACGCCATGATCTTCGTTTTCTGAATGTTGAGCTTTAAGCCAACTTTTTCACTCTCCTTTTTCACTTTCATCAAGAGGCTTTCCAGCTCCTCTTCACTTTCTGCCATAAGGTTGGTGTCATCTGCATATCTGAGGTTATTGATATTTATCCTGGCAATCTTGATTCCAGCTTATCCTTCTTCCAGCCCAGCGTTTCTCATGATGTACTCTGCATATAAGTTAAGTAGGCAGTGTGACAGTATACAGCCTTGATGTACTCCTTTTCCTATTTGGAACCAGTCTGTTAGTTCTAAGTGTTGCTTTCTGGCCTGCATACAGATATCTCAAGAGGCAGGTTAGGTGATCTGGTATTCCCATCTCTTTCAGAATTTTCCACAGTTTATTGTAATCCAGACAGTCAAAGGCTTTGGCATAGTCAATAAAGCAGAAATAGATGTTTTTCTGGAACTCTCTTGCTTTTTCCATGATCCAGCATATGCTGGCAATTTGATCTCTGGTTCCCCTGCCTTTTCTAAAATCAGCTTGAACATCAGGAACTTCACGGTTCACGTATTGCTGGAGCCTGGCTTGGAGAATTTTGAGCATTGCATTACTAGTGTGTGAGATGAGTGCAATTGTGTGGTAGTTTGAGCATTCTTCGGCATTGCCTTTCTTTGGGATTGGAATGAAAACTGACCTTTTCCAGCCCTGTGGCCACTGATGAGTTTTCCAAATTTGCTGGCATATTGAGTGCAGCACTTTACAGCATCATCTTTCAGGATTTGAGATAGATCAACTGGAATTCCATCACCTCCACTAGCTTTGTTTGTAGTGATGCTTTCTAAGGCCCACTTGACTTCACATTCCAGGATGTCTGGTTCTAGATGAGTGATAACGCCATCATGATTATCCAGGTCATGAAGATCTTTTTGTACAGTTCTTCTGTGTATTCTTGCCATCTCTTCTTAATATCTTCTGCTTCTGTTAGGTCCATACCATTTCTGTCCTTTATTGAGCCCATCTTTGCATGAAATGTTCCCTTGGTATCTCTAATTTTCTTGAAGAAATCTCTAGTTTTTCCCATTCTCTTCTTTTCCTCTATTTCTTTGCATTGATCACTGAAGAAGGCTTTCTTATCTCTTCTTGCTATTCTTTGGAACTCTGCATGCAGATGCTTATATCTTTGCTTTTCTCCTTGGCTTTTCACCTCTCTTCTTTTCACAGCTATTTGTAAGGCTTCCCCAGACAGCCATTTTACCTCTTTACATTTCTTTTCCATGGAGATGGTCTTGATCCCTGTCTCCAGTACAATGTCACGAACCTCATTCCATAGTTCATCAGGCACTCTATCTATTAGATCTAGGCCCTTAAATCTATTTTTCACTTCCACTGTATAATCATAAGGGATTTGATTTAGGTCATACTTGAATGGTCTAGTGGTTTTCCCTACTTTCTTCAGTTTCAGTCTGAATTTGGTAATAAGGAGTTCATGATCTGAGCCACAGTCAGCTCCTGTCTTGTTTTTGTTGACTGTATAGAGCTTCTCCTTCCTTGGCTGCAAAGAATATAATCAATCTGATTTCAGTGTTGACCATCTGGTGATGTCCACGTGTAGAATCTTCTCTTGTGTTGTTGGTAGAGGATGTTTGCAATGACCAGTGCATTTTCTTGGCAAAACTCTATTAGTCTTTGCCCTGCTTCATTTCGCATTCCAAGGCCAAATTTGCCTGTTACTCCAGGTGTTTCTTGACTTCCTACTAGGTGACAGGTATACATGGATGTATATTGGCCAATTTTAAAAACTTTTCTGTAGGTTTAAAAATTATCAAAATAAAGTGCTAAAAAGAAAAAAATTGTATTAAGAAAAGCAAAGCAGAAAAGTTAAAATTTTTATTTAAACCTACTAAATCTTGAAAACAGTTAAGACTATTTCTGATTTATATGAATCTTTAGACAATTTATACTGGTTTTAATAATTTTGATTTAAAACAATATATGCTGTCTGATTTTATCATATATGAGAAAAATGATATCAACATGCTTTATTTTATTTAGCAGTGTTTTAGTTTATAAAGGACATAAAATTCTTCATAAAAACTCAATTCTGAAATTTTTAATTCCCTAAACTGATTTTCAAGGTAAATAACTTAATATTGCTTCCACAGAATGGTTAGGTAAAATTTGAATATATGAGTAAACTAAATTATTATAATAATGTTATCCAAAAACATTATTTAAACTGTTTATCATACTACAAATCAGTAAGACTAATTATTCCAAATACACTATCAGGATAAAAAAGTTTTGTACAATAAAGATTGGCTAGGGATTCCCAGGTGATTCAGTGGTAAAGAATCTGTGAGCTAATGCAGGAGAACAGAAAAGATACAAGTTCGATCCCTGGATTGGGAAGATACCCTGGAGTAGGAAATGGCAACCCACTCCAGTATTCTTGCCTGGATGCTATGAACAGGGGAGCCTAGCAGGCTACACTCTGTGGGGTTGCAAAAAGTAGGATGCAGCTGAGCATGCATCAATCAGTAAGCTGAAAAAGATATAAAATATCATGTCTTAGTGTACATGTTTACTAGTCACCTTCCCAAAGGTAAAAGCAACAGCAGTAATAGCTGTTTCATGATTCAGTCAAGTGTTTCCATAATAATGCTGCTTATCTAGCTATCTCCAGACCCAGTGGATTAAAGGAATATTTATTTCATTACTCATATGTCTGCAGGTAGTCTGTAGATTAGTTCAGTTAGGCTGGACCCACAGTTCTGTGATTCAGGCCCCAGGTTCCAGGCTTCCTGAAACACCTGTATTTGTTGTAAGGTAGTCTGTTGAGTGTCAGCTACGTGGGACATGACTCTCTGATGCGTGATCTCTGGAGTGTTGATGCATGTCCCAACATGAAAGGGCATTTCCAGCCAAAGTTCCCCCTGTAAGGTTTCCCAGGTGGCACTAATGGTAAGGAACACACTTGCTAATGCGGGAGAAAAAGATGCAGGTTTGATCTCTGGGTTAGGAAGACCCGCTGGAGAAGGAAATGGCTGCCCACTGCAGTATTCTCGCCTGGAGAATCCCAGGGACAGAGGAGCCTGGGGGGCTACAGTCTGTGGGGCTGCACAGAGGCGGACACGACTGAAGCAACTTAGCACACGCTTGCCTCGTGTACTCTGACATCCCAACAGTCAAAGCCAGGGATGTGGCCATTCCCAATCAAAGCAGAAAGAAATACACTTCGCTCACCACGAGGCCATGGCAAATGTGTGGAAACAATCACAACAAGTCAGTGGATAATTGGAAACAGTAACTTAGTCTACTTTATGCAGATGTGTATACTGGAATACAGCTATTTCTGGAAGGCAACGGCACCCCACTCCAGTACTCTTGCCTGGAAAATCCCATGGATGGAGGAGCCTGGTAGGTTGCGGTCCATGGGATCTCGAAGAGTTGGACACGACTGAGTGAGTTCACTTTCACTTTTCATTTTTATGCATTGGAGAAGGAAATCGCAGCCCACTCCAGTGTTCTTGCCTGGAGAATCCCAGGGACGGGGGCGCCTGGTGGGCTGCCGTCTATGGGGTCGCACAGAGTCGGACACGACTGAAGCGACTTAGCAGCAGCAGCTACTCTAGGGTGCTTGCATGTAATGGACAGTGTTCAGTTTATTCCCCAGTACTTTTCGGCATATGGCAAAAGTTAGTAATTGTAGATAACAACTGAAACTAATATTGGTGGTTGAAGGCTCTAATAAATTCAAAAGTTAAAAAAGAAATATGTGTGTACAGAAGATAATGGGTTAGACTTTTGTCCATGAACGGAAAAGAGGGTAAGTAAATAAAATGGTTAGACAAAACGTGAAAGACAATAAACAAACTGAGGTTCTACAGTGAAACTGAGAATATATCTGAGGTAAAGTCAACCATCTTTATCTTTAGTATCTGCAGGAGTGATTTCAAGAGTGAACAGTGAGCTTTAGTTTTGACAAAGTTGGTCAGTGTTATGAATTTATTTTAAAGAAAGTTTTGGTTTCCACACACAACTGTTGTCATTGTTCACTCCCTTTATCGTTCTTCCCCCTGTCGCCTGCCTCTGGGTAACTTATCATCCCTATTATTCCTTCAGTCCTGACTACACCTCCACATATGGTCCCCTCATTTAATTCTTTACAATTTAAATCCTTAGAGGGTAACATCTGTTTCCTGCTGGGGCCTTGACAGTTATGTATGTTATGTATGTTATGTATCTCTGTTTTGTTTTAGTTTTGCCACATTTTAATGTTTAGATTTTGCTTTGTATCCAACTATGATAGTTGTTTAGAGTAAGGGGAAAAGCTCCAGTGTAATATTATGATGTCATCTTCTAAAAAAAAAAACAAACGATGTCCTCAGTGATCACTTTGGAACACATATCTATTTAATCAAATATTTCTATATGGCTTTTTTTCAATCCGCCATTCAGAAGACTGAAGTTGAAATAAAAATAAACATCAGTTCAGTTCAGTTCAGTCGCTCATCGTGTGCGACTCTTTGCGACCCCATGAATTGCAGCATGCCAGGCTTCCCTATTCATCACCATCTCTCGGAGTTCACTCAGATTCACGTCCATCGAGTCGGTGATGCCATCCAGCCATCTCATCCTCTGTCGTCCCCTTCTCCTCCTGCCCCCAATCCCTCCCAGCATCAGTCTTTCCAATGAGTGAACTCTTCACATGAGGTGGCCAAAGGACTGGAGTTTCAGCTTTAGCATCATTCCTTCCAAAGAAATCCCAGGGTTGATCTCCTTCAGAATGGACTGGTTGGATCTCCTTGCAGTCCAAGGGACTCTCAAGAGTCTTCTCCAACACCACACTTCAAAAGCATCAATTCTTTGGCCCTCAGCCTTCTTCACAGTCCAACTCTCACATCCATACATGACCACAGGAAAAACCATAGCCTTGACTAGACGGACCTTAGTCAGCAAGGCAATGTCTCTGCTTTTGAATATACAATCTAGGTTGGTCATAACTTTTCTTCCAAGGAGTAAGCGTCTTTTAATTTCATGGCTACAGTCACCATATGAGGTGATTTTGGAGTCCCCCAAAAAAGTATGACACTGTTTCCACTGTTTCCCCATCTATTTCCCATGAAGTGATGGGACTGGACGCCATGATATTCGTTTTCTGAATGTTGAGCTTTAAGCCAACTTTTTTCTCTCTCCTCTTTCACTTTCATCAAGAGGCCCTTCAGTTCCTCTTCACTTTCTGCCATAAGGGTGGTGTCATCTGCATGTCTGAGGTTATTGATATTTCTCCCAGCAATCTTGATTCCAGCTTGTGTTTCTTCCAGTCCAGCGTTTCTCATGATGTACTCTGCATATAAGTTAAATAAGCAGGGTGACAATATATTAAAAATGATTTACTTTATTTTTTTTAGAAGAAACCAACAAAACTCCTTAATTTCCTTGCAACTTAGGATCCTGTAGAAAATGTTCTACCTTACTTTATCTGTTTTTTTGACACCCATTGATTCCCTCTACTCTGGTACAACCTGGTATCTGATAAGAGGACCCATGGAAATACTTTGAGCTTGGATGAAAAGAGAGATTGCACTTGGGTTTGCAACTTTAGACATTTTATGATGAGTTTCAGATCTAAAGCTAGACTGATCTTAGGCATCAGTGTCTGTGGTGAAGGAAATATTTCTGCATTTGATATCACTTTGATAGCCCTTCATCTCTTTTCTTTGAAGCAAGAAAAATGAAATCCTTAAAGTAAAGGGACTATTTCTCAGGATGATTCCTATATCAGTATGAAGGACTAATGAACAACAACTAATTTTGACAAATTAATAAAGTGGGGCATACAAAACATCATAACTTTAAACCTGGGTGTAAATCCAACCTGAATAAGGAGGTTATAGAGAGAATGTGAGGTTATAGAGAGAATGCTCAAACTACTGCACAATAGCACTCATCTCACATGCTAGTAAAGTAATGCTCAAAATTCTCCAAGCCAGGTTGCAGCAATATGTGAACCGTGAACTTCCAGATATTTAAGCTGGTTTTAGAAAAGGCAGAGGAGCCAGAGATCAAATTGCCAACATCCGTCGGATCATAGAAAAGCGAGAGTTCCAGAAAAACATCTATTTCTGCTTTATTGACTATGCCAAAGGTTTTGAATGTGTGGATCACAATAAACCGTGGAAAATTCTGAAAGATATGGGAATAACAGAGCACCTGACCTGCCTCCTGAGAAGCCTGAATGCAAGTCAGGAAGCAACAGTTAGAACTGGACATGGAACAACAGACTGGTTCCAAATAGGAAAAGGAGTATGTCAAGGCTGTATATTGTCACCCTGCTTATTTAACTTATATGCAGAGTACATCATGAGAAACGCTGGGCTGGAAGAAACACAAGCTGGAATCAAGATTGCCAGGAGAAATATTAATAACCTCAGATACACAGATGATACCACTCTTATGGCAGAAAGTGAAGAGGAACTAAAAAGTCTCTTGATGAAAGTGAAAGAAGACAGTGAAAAAGCTGGCTTAAAGCTCAACATTCAGAAAATGAAGATCATAGCATCTGGTACCATCACTCCATGGGAAATAGATGGGGAAACAGTGTGAGACTTTATTTTGGGGGCTCCAAAATCACTGCAGATGGTGATTGCAGCCATGAAATTAAAAGAGGCTTACTCCTAGGAAGGAAAGTTATGACCAACCTACATAGCATATTGAAAAGCAGAGACATTACTTTGCCAACAAAGGTCCGTCTAGTCAAGGCTATGGTTTTTCCAGTGGTCATGTATGGATGTGAGAGTTGGACTGTGAAGAAAGCTGAGTGCCAAAGAATCAATGCTTTTGAACTGTGGTGTTGGAGAAGACTCTTAAGAGTCCCTTGGACTGCAAGGGATCCAACCAGTCCATTCTAAAGGAGATCAGTCCTGGTTGTTCATTGGAAGGACTGATGCTAAAGCTGAAACTCCAGTCCTTTGGCCACCTCATGCAAAGAGTTGACTCATTGGAAAAGACTCTGATGCTGGAAGGGATTGGGGGCAGGAGAAGGGGACAACAGAGGATGAGATGGCTGTATGGCATCACCAACTCCATGGACATGAGTTTGAGTGAACTCTGGGAGTTGGTGATAGACAGGGAGGCCTGGTGTGCTGTGATTCATGGGGTCGCAAAGAGTCAGACATTACTAAGCGACTGAACTGAACTGAATTGAGAAAGGATGTGACTGCAGGTTGACCTGTGACCTGCACCCAGGTAATGAGGGGCTCCCTCCCCCTCCCTGGAATGGATGTTCTCCCCATGATTCCCATAATGGGAGTAGGTTTTAAAGATTCAGCCTTGAGAGAGCTACGAGTGCTGAGTCCATCTGGAGGAATATATGGCTGAATCCAGTTAAGGCTGATGTATAAACTTTTAAGATTTTGGCAGATGGATGTGGAGATCTACTCATTTTGTGGCAGAGACAAGCCTGGTTCTTTGCTTATTAGAACCACTGCCTCCCAGCCTGGAGTGGCTGCCTCTTTCTTCCCTCACTCCTTGTCCTCTGTGTTTGAGGGCCAGTTTATGAACAGCATTATTTCACCTTTCCCCATCTCTTTTTTTTTGCAGAGTAATGCCTACTTTCCCCTGCTATGTCATGTAGGAAGGGATCAAAGAACATTTTGGCTAACCCTATTAACTACAGAAGACTTTTATGAAGCTAGGCTGAATAGAGCTTAAGAATCTGCTGTCTCCTAACTACCTTCAGCCCACTCTCGTTCCCTGCTACCTGGTAACCTTGAACAAGGGCTTAAACTTGTGTGGTTTCAGTTTTTTCTCATCAAAAGGAGTTTACATGTGCCACGTACCCAGCTCATTGCCTGGCTCATAGGAGGTACTCAGAAAGTATTATTATTATTTTCTTATTAGAGAAATCACATTTTTGAGTGATATTATCCAAACAAAGTAAAGAGTCCTTAAAAGATAATATTGAGAATTCCTGAATAAAATAACCTAAAGAAGAAATATTTAGGGAATAAGAAGATATTGCATTTTGGTTTTAATGTAAGTATTTTTTCTCCTTTAAGATTTCATTGTGCTGGTTTAAAACTGAGCTCACCTTGATTAAATGCTTACAAATTGATTTACCTGTCCCCCAAATGCCTAGGCATAAGCCTGCATAGGACAGTCAACAAGAGGGGAAAACCATTTTACTTTAGTAAAATACTTGCATTCTTATGTTTACTATTCTAGTCCTCTGGGTAATAGAATTATAATAGTTACCCACCTCATAGAGATGTGGACAATGTTATTAACTCATTTCTTCTTAGAAATACATATTAAAATGTAAGTTCTTAAAATTATTTATTATAAGAAAACTAGTCTCTCCTGCTGCAAACAGACAACAGGATAGATTTTCCTGCATATCATGACAGTGATTTGGGGGTTTTCATGAATTTTGAAAGCTTATGAATAAAGCAAAGGGTGTAATCCCAGCAGTGAGTAGGACGTTTATGATGAAGGCTGACATGTGGGTGGATATATGGCAGTAAGTTTTGAGAACATTCCTGCAGAGGTGAGGGAGAACACTGTGTGGGAGTAGCTGGCTCAGCTGTCTCAGGGTGCCATGGATAGACCATCTTGAGTATCACCAAAGTCCTGGATTCTACCATATATATTTCATATATTCAGTTCAGTTCAGTTCAGTTCAGTTGCTCAGTCATGTCTGACTCTGTGGCCCTATGAATGGCAGCATGCCAGGCCTCTCTGTCCAACTCCCAGAGTTCACTCAAACTCATATCCATAGAGTCTGTGATGCCATCCAGCCACCTCGTCCTCTGTCATCCCCTTCTCCTCCTGCCCCCAATCCCTCCCAGCATCAGAGTCTTTTCCAATGAGTCAGCTCTTTGCATGAGGTGGCCAAAGTACTGGATCTTCAGCTTTAGCATCATTCTTTCCAAAGAACACCCAGGGCTGATCTCCTTTAGAATGGACTGGTTGGATCTCCTTTCAGTCCAAGGGACTCTCAAGACTCTTCTCCAACACCACAGTTCAAACCATTAATTCTTCGGTGCTCAGCTTTCTTCACATTCCAACTCTCACATCCATACATGACCACTGGAAAACTTATATGCAGAGTGCATCATGAGAAACGCTGGGCTGGAAGAAGCACAAGCTGGAATCAAGATTGCTGGGAGAAATATCAATAACCTCAGATATGCAGATGACACCAGCCTTATGGCAGAAAGTGAAGAGGAACTAAAAAGCCTCTTCATGAAAGTGAAAAGAGGAGAGTGAAAAGTTGGCTTAAAGCTCAACATTCAGAAAACGAAGATCATGGCATCTGGTCCCTCACCACGGGAAATAGATGGGGAAAGAGTGTCAAACTTTATTTTGGGGGCGCCAAAATCACTGCAGATGGTGACTGCAGCCATGAAATTAAAAATTTCATATATTAACCATGATAAAAGGCCCCTTGGGGACTTTAATTTTTAACTCTGATAAATTAAATCTCTCCCCTTCAAGTAGGACAGTTTTAGTACTATTCTGTGATGCTCAGTTGCTTCAGTGATGTCTGACTCTTTGCAACCCTATGGACTATAGCCAGCCAGACTTCTCTGTACCTGGGATTTCCCAGGCAAGAATAGTGGGGTGAGTTGCCATGCCCTCCTCCAGGAGATCTTCCTGACCCCAGGATTGAAACCACATCTCCTGTGTCTCCTGCATTGCAAGGGGATTCTTTACCCACTGAACCACATGGGAAGCTGCTGGTAATACTATGAATAATAATAAAACTAACAGCATCAAAAATAGCTATTAAAAGTAATAACAGCTTAATCCATTGCCCTTCTTGCCAAGAAATCTGTTGTAACCAGTGTACTTGTTCCCTGATCTTGTGTAATTGAATTTCTACGTCTTCAGAGGCATTATCCATGTACAAAAGGTGATATTTGCTATTGCATAAATGGCTCCTTTCTCAGCAAGTAATCAAGGGCTATGCAATTGTCCATAACTATTTTAGCCAGTGGGGCTTCCCAGGTGGCTCAGTGGATAAAGAATCTGCTTGAGATGAGATGATGCGGGTTCAATTTTCTGCTCAGGAAGATCCCCTGGAGGATGGCATGGCAACCTACTCCAGTATTCTTGCCTGGAGAGTCCCATGGACAGAGGAGCCTAGTGGGCTACAGTCCGTGGAGTTGCAAAAATCATACATAATTGAAGTGACTGAGTTGATACACACACGCATGTATTTTAGCCAGTGAGTCAAGTGATTGTTGTTGAACTGCTGCTGTTTTGCTGTGGCATCAGCTAGCTTTCTTAACTTTAGGGAAAGATTTCCAATTACGTGTTCTTGGCACTTACTCTGACCCAAAGGAGAAAGGCTCTGTCAATGGAGTCAAACCGGAGTCAAACCCAGTGTCGAGTATGTCTCTGGGTTGTTTTTGTCTGATTTTGTGGCTCAGGATTGGAAAGGTACATTTTACTGGCCTCCATTTACAGCCATGGAGGCCAGTAAAATTTTAAGGGTCTGTAGATCACACAGGGCTTCCCAGGTGGCACTAGTGGTAAAGAACCCGCCTGCCAATACAGGAGACAAAAGAGGCATGGACTTGATCCCTGAGTCGGGAAGATCCCTGAAGAAGGTCATGGTAACCCACTCCAGTGTTCTTGTCTGGAGAATCCCATAGACAGAGGAACTTGGCAGGCTGCAGTCCATGGGGTCGTAGAGTCATACATGACTGAAGCAACAGCGTGTACGCATACACACAGATCACACAGGCAGTTTTATCCTGGTTAACTTCCCTTGTGTCCCTTTATTACGCGAAGCTGGAAATAGAGTTCCTCAAGGCTGAATATTAACCAGACAGATAAATGAACCAGAGAGTCTCTAACATCATGAACAAATCAGTTTTTAACATTGCATCCAACAGTCTGAAAGATGATTCCCTACCCCCTAATTCCTCACTGCCCTACCACCCACCCTGCTAAGCAATGGCTTGAGAGACACAGGTGATGCCATCTTTCCAGGTCAATGCCAGAGTAAAGGAAAGAAAGGGAAGAATAAAGAGTTTTATGTTTAGCCAAAGTATGAAGTCTTGATCCAGGATTTTGGAAGGAAGTAGTCTACCTCAGTATCAAATAGATCTATTCCTACTCAACTTTGGAGAGCTCTACCTTCTTACAACACCCGATGTCAGATGGAGCCTTTTTCAGCTGTGAGATGTGTATCTAAGGTCCAAGTCCCTAAAGCTTGGTTACTATCTGAGTAGTGAAGAGGACCCAATATAGTCCCCTCTAAGGAGATTCAAGAGCAATCCTTGTTCTTAGTGATTGAAATGTTTAGAGATTTGTAGCTAGGTATTTGAGGAAACTAGAATAATTCAGGTAGACAATAGACCCTCAAGCACAGTTAACAGGGTTAGAATCTAATACAGAGAAAGGTGTGATTATAATTTCTCTTTTCAAAACTGCCCCCATTTTTATCAAAGATAATGACAGCCAAATTAATTTATTTGCATTAAATGTATTTGTGTAAGTGCAACAAGAATAGTGATTGGCCATATAAGCTTTTGTAAGACTGCTTAAAGAACTTTTCATAAGGAATCTCAAACTGAGCTTTTAACAAGCTCTCAAGACCAGGAAGCCAAGTCCAAGCAGTTTTTCAAAGCTGCCTGATCATATCTGAGTCTATGCATGTCTCTGTCGTATGTGATATTCCAGTCAAAGCATTGTTAACATAGGCAATATTTCTAATTGCCCTGATACAAGAACAGATTTTTATTGAATTCATGTAAATAAATAACTATTACTATTGTGAAAAGGATGCTCAAAATTTCCAAGTTTTGGAGGGATCAGGTAGAGGAATAAAAACAAATATTTTATCTTTGTCTAGAAAGAAACAAAGTGAAAGTCTCTCAGTCCTGTCAGACTCTTAGACCCACCAGGCTCCTTTGTCCATGGACTTCTCCAAGCAGGAATACTGGAGTGGATTGCCCTTCCCTTCTCCCGAACTTTTCCCAATCCATGGAGTGAACCTGTGTCTCCTGTATTGAAGGCAGATTTGTTATCAGAGCCACAAGGGAAGCTCTTTATTTTTCTCTACATAATGTATATTTTACCAAATTGCTGTAAGTCATAGATAGCGTAAAAGAAAAGTTTTCCTTAAATATTAAATATGAAAAAATAAAGCATTAAGGAATCAGCATGCTGTCAAACAAGAAGTCATAAAAATTATAATCATCCTCCTCAGTTAATTTAGTCCCATGTAATTAATACTTGTTCTGCTCAAATTCAGTTTTTCCATTAGTTCTGGAAGTTCTTAGTTCAGTTTTATCACCTGAAAGTTATCAAAAGCCTATTCTTGTCAAAAGTCCTTTCCTTAAATTTCCCTGACAATGAAGTACTTTTGCAGGAATATTTTTGTAAAAGCACCAGAATAAAACAATACTTGTCTATAAATGACAAAAGGCTAAAAATGGCAATGGTTAAAGATCTGATGAGAGTTCATTATATTGCAAATGGCAAGGGAATTTGGTTATTTCTGTGATACACATTTAAGATAGTAACTAGAAGTATGACTGATAACATCACACCAGGACTTATCAGAATTTTAAGAATTTTTCTACAGTTTATAGAAGATCTATATTAATAACATTCACTCATTCACCAATGTTTTTCATAAAAAATTTCTTGGGATGACATAAAACCTTTACTAACACAATCAAATATCTCTTATTTCTCTTAAAAGTAGCAAAAGTGGATAAACCTGTGTTCAATATTGAGGTGAACACAGTGTTTAACCTATTAGAAATTATTTAGATATTCAATGAATTGACCTTAAGATTTAACTTGGACTTAAAACATTAAAATACATTCTTATTAAGATAAAAGCCTCATGTTTAAAACATTCTATTTCTACTTCTGTGTACTCTACAGCATGCTCATCACCAAAATTTAGTTTCCATTTGTTACCATTCAGTTGACCCAATTACCTGGCCCCCACCTCTCCCCATCTGGTACCCACTACTTTGTTCTCTATATCTAGGTGTTTCTCATGGTTTCATTTGGTTTGTTCATTTATTTTGTTTGTTTCTCTGCTTTTTATATTCCATGTAAGTGAGAGTCAACGGTTTTTGTCTTTCTTTGTCTGACTTATTTCTCTTAGCATCTATATTGTTGCAAATGGCAAAATTCCATCCTTTTAATGGCTAAAGACTGGTAGGCTGCAGTCCCTGGGGTTGCTGTGAGTCGACATGACTGAGTGGCTTTGCTTTCACTTTTCACTTTCATGCATTGGAGAAGGAAATGGCAACCCACTCCAGTGTTCTTGCCTGGAGAATCCCAGGGACAGGGAGCCTGGTGGGCTGCCGTCTATGGAGTCGCGCAGAGTCAGACACGACTGAAGTGGCTCAGCAGCAGCAGCAGCAGCAGCAGCAGCAGCAGCAGCACTATAGGCAAGAAAGCCTTCTTAAGTGACCAATGCAAAGACATAGAGGAAGACACTAGAATGGGAAAGACTAGAGATCTCTTCAAGAAAACTGGATTTACCAAAGGAACATTTCATGCAAAGATAGGCACAATAAAGGTCAAAAACGGCAAGGACTTAACAGAAGCAGAAGAGATTAACACACACACACAAATCCCCATCTACTTCTGCTTCATTGACTATGCTAAAGTCTTAGACTGTGTGGATCACAACAAACTGTGTAATATTTTTAAAGAGATGGGCATACCAGACGACCTTGCCTGCCTCCTGAGAAACCTGTATGCAGGTCAAGAAGCAACAGTTAGAACTGGGCATAAAACAATGGACTGATTCAAAGTTGAGAAGGAGTACATCAAGGCTGTATATTGTCACCCTGCTTATTTAACTTACATGTAGAGTGCATGTGAAATGCTGGGCTAGATGAATCACAAGCTGGGGTCAAGATTGCCAGGAGAAATATCAATAACTTCAGATATGCAGATGATACCACTTTAGTGGCAGAAAATGAGGAGGAACTAAAGAGCCTCTTGATGAAGGAGAAAGAGGAGAGTGAAAAAGTTGGTTTAAAATTCAACATTCAAAATTAAGATCATGGCATCTGGTCCTATCACTTCATGGCACATAGATCAGGAAAATGTGTAAGAAAAAGTGTCAGATTTCATTTTCTTGGGCTCTAAAATCAATACAGACAGTGACTACAACCACAAAATTAAAACACACTTGCTTCTTGGAAAAATGTGACGTCACTTTGCAACAAAGTTCCATTATAGTCAAAGCTATGATTTTTCCAGTAGTCATATATAGATGAGAGAGTTGGACCATAAAGAAGGCTGAACACCAAAGAATTTATGCTTTTCAACTGTGGTCCTGGAGAAGACTCTTGAGAGTCCCTTGGACTGCAAGGAGATCAAACCAGACAATCCTAAAGAAAATCAATCCTGAATATTCATTGGAAGGGCTGATGCTGAAGCTGAAGCTCCAGTACTTTGGCCACCTGATGCAAAGAATGACTCATTGGAAAAGACCCTGATGCTTAGAAAACCTGAGAGCAAGAGGAGATTGGGGCAACAGAAGGATGAGATGGTTGGATGGCATCACTGAGTCAGTGGACATGAGTCTGAGGAAACAGATAATGATGAACAGAGAAGCCTGATGTGCTACAGTTCATGGAGTCACAAGGAATCAGACACAACTTGGCAACTGAACAACAAGTATTCCATTATATATATACTACATGATCTTCGTCTGTTCATCTGTTAATGGCAAAATAGGGCTTTCTCCCTATTTTGGCTGTTGTAAATAATGCCATGATGAATGTAGGGGTCCATAAATCTTTTTGAATTAATGTTTTTGTATTCGTCATATAAATATCTCAAAGTGGAATAAGTAGGTCATATGGTCATTCTTTCTACTGATAATTTTTTGAGGACTCTCCATACTGTTTTCCATAGTGGCTCACCCAATTTATAATCCCACCAACAGTGTATGAGGGCTCCCTTTACCGCATCCTCTCCAGCATTTGTTATTTGTTGTCTTTTCAATAAAAACCATTCTAACAATGTGAGTTTATATTCATAGTGGTTTTGATTTATATTTCTCTAATATTAGTGATACTGAATATTTTTTCATGTGCCTGTTGGTCATCTGTATATCTTCTTTGGAAGAATGTCTACTCAGATTCTCTGCCATTTTTTTAAAATCAAGTTGACTTTTTTGTTTAATTGTATGAGTTTCAGTTCAGTTCAGTTCAGTCGCTCAGTCGTGTCCGACTCTTTGCGACCCCATGAATTGCAGCACGCCAGGCCTCCCTGTTTATCATCTCCCAGAGTTCACTCAGACTCACGTCCCTCAAGTCCGTGATGCCATCCAGCCATCACATCCTCTGTTGTCCCCTTCTCCTCCTGCCCCCAATCCCTCCCAGCATCAGAGTCTTTTCCAATGAGTGAACTCTTCGCATGAGGTGGCCAAAGTACTGGAGTTTCAGCTTTAGCATCAGTCCTTCCAAAGAAATCCAGGGTTGATTTCCTTCAGAATGGACTGCTTGGATCTCCTTGCAGTCCAAGGGACTCTCAAGAGTCCTCTCCAACACCACAGTGCAAAAGCATCAATTCTTCGGTGCTCAGCCTTCTTCACAGTCCAACTCTCACATCCATACATGACCACAGGAAAAACCAAGGCCTTGACTAGACGGACCTTCGTCGGCAAAGTAATGTCTCTGCTTTTCAATATACTATCTAGGTTGGTCATAACTTTTCTTCCAAGGAGTAAGCCTCTTTTAATTTCATGGCTGCAATCACCATCTGCAGTGATTCTGGAGCCCCCAAAATAAAGTCTGACACTGTTTCCACTGTTTCCCCATCTATTTCCCATGAAGTGATGGGACCAGATGCCATGATCTTCGTTTTCTGAATGCTGAGCTTTAGGCCAACTTTTTCACTCTCCTCTTTCACTTTCATCAAGAAGCTTTTTAGCTCCTCTTCACTTTGCAATTTGGATATTAGCCAAAAATTATTGAATATATAGTTTGCAACCCTCTTCACAAATTCAGTAGGTGGCTTTTTGTTTTGATGACAGTTTCTGTCACTGTACAAAAACTTTTAACTTTGAGGTAGTCCCACTTTATTTTTCCTTTTGTTTCCCTTGCCTTTGTAGTCAGAGCTACAAAACCCTGCTAAAATTGAAATCATAAGGTTACTTCCTATGGTTTCTTCTATAAGTTTTATTGTTTTAAATTTTTTATTCAAATCTTTAATCTATTTTTATTTAATTTTTGTGTATGGTGTAAGATAGTGGTCTAGTTTCATTATTCTGCATTTGGCTGTCCAGTTTCCCTAACACCTATTTATTGGAGAAATTGTCCATTTCTCTTTGTATGTTCTTTGCTCCTTTGTTGTTGAATAATTGTACATATACATGTGGGTTTATTTCTGGGCTCTCAGTTCTGTTCCATTGATCTATGTGTCCCATTTTGTACCAGGACCATAAGGTTTTGATTATTGTAACTGTTAGTATATTTTGGAATTGGGAACTTTGATACCTGCAGCTTGGCCCTTCTTTCTCAAGATTGTTTTGGCTATTTAGAGGTTTTGGTGATTCCATAGAAATTTTGGAATCATTTATTTTAGTTCTGTGAAATACGCCTTCAGCATCAATAGGGATAGATATTGCATTCGGTCTGTACATTGCTTTGGGTAATATGGACTTTTTTTCAAAAGTAAGATTCATTTTAAAATAGTTTATTTATTTATTTATAGCTGTTCTGGGTATTCACTGCAGCATGGGCTTTTCTCTAGTTTCAGCACATGGGAATTACTCTCTAGTTGCAGGGTGTGGACTTATTGCGGTGGCTTCTCTTATTGTGGAGCACGGGCTCTAGGATGTGCAGGCTTCCATAGTTAGAGCAAGTGGCCTCAGCATTTGCAAAGCAGAGGCTCTGGAGCACAGACTCAATAGTTGTGATGCATGGGCTTAGTTGCCATCCAGCATGTGGGGTCTTCCTGACCCAGGGATTGAACTTGTGTCTCCTGCCTTGGCAGATGGAGTATTTACTGCTGAGCCACTAGGGAAGCCCCAGTGTGGATATTTTAAACAATATCAATTCTTTCCATCCATAAGCATGGAGTATCTTTCCATTTTTGTGTATCATCTTCAATTTCTCAGGTGGGTACCCCAATGGTTCTAGGGATTGCTTAGTCCTTAGGGATTTGTCTCCTTTGGGTCTTACTTCAGACTCAAACCATTAAAGTAACATTAATCTTTAAAACAAAAAAGTAAGTGATTTAACTAGAAAACTTGAGTTTATTCAGAAAGTACAGAGAAATTGCAAATTGGGACATGCAAACTATGGCAAAGCATAAGCGAGTCCACAGAACAAAGGAAGGACACATTCTTTTATAGAGGAAAGGAGGAAGTTGAGAGGGACTGTTTTGAATGAAAGTTCATTTGAGGAGAGCAAGAGTTTGGAGTTGTGGTTACTTATTGACTGAGTTCTGTCAACTTATTATTGACTGGGTTTTCGTTGGGCAAGGAAAAAAAATCTTCTTGCTGGAATATGTAAAGTGAGCTGCAATGGATGGTACGTATGTGAGAGATCTCTCTTTAAGGCTTCCTGGCTTTATTTTAAATGAAAATTTAAATCTTAGTCTGGAAAGGTATTTTAATACAGAAGATATTTTTGAGTGATGCATTTAAGAAAGGAAGAATTCTCTTCTGTAGATTTGTGAATGTGATCAGTTCAATTATTTGAATGAGACTTGTCTGACTTTAAGTTGTTCCTCACCTTTATTTTGTGTAAATGTAGCACATTAAGAGATATTTCTAGCCAAAGACACAAAAGACCTTGAATAGGCAAAAGCAATCTTGAGAAAATTGGAGCTGGAGGAATCAGGATTCCTGGCTTTAAACTATACTACAAAGCTACAGTCATCAAAATAGTATGTTACTGGCACAAAAATGGAAAATACAGATCTTTGGAACAGGGTAGAAAACTCAGAAATAAACCCATGCACTGATGGCCAATTAATTTGTGGCAGAGGAGGCACGACTGTACAACATTGGAAAGACAGTCTCCTTAACGTTTGGTCCTGGGAAAACCGAACAGCTACATGTAAAAAAATGAAATTAGATCATTCTTCAAGACCATACACAAAAATAAACTCAAAATGACCTGAATATGAGTCCAGACACTATAAAAACTCCTAGAGGACAACACAGGCAGAACATCCTCTGACATAAATTGCAGCAATACCTTTATGAACTGTCTCCCAGAATAATGGAAACAAAAGCAAATGGAACCTACTTAAATTCAAAAGCTGTCTCACAGCAAAAGGAACAATAAACAAAATGAAAAGACAACTCATAGACTGCGAGAAAATATTTGTAATTGATGTGACTGACAAGGGTTTAGCCTCCAAAATTTACAAACAGTTCACAATGCCTAACAGCATCAAAACAAACAACCTACTCAAAAAAATGGTCAGATGACCTAAATAAACATTTCTCCAAAGAAGACATACAGATGGCCAAGAGGCACATGAAAAGATGTTCAGCATTGCTAATTAGTAGAGAAACACAAATCAAAACTACAATGAGATACCACCTCACATCTATCCGAATGGCTATTATCAAAAAATTAACAAACAATAAATGCTGGAGAAGGTGTGGAGAGAGGGAACCCACCAATACTGTTGATGGGAATGTAAATTGGTATGATTCCTATGGAGAACAGTATGGATGTTCCTTTAAAAACTAAAAATAGAGCTACCATATGACCCTGAAATCCCACTCCTGGGCAGGTATCTGGAGAAAAGTATGGTTCTAAAGGATACATGTACCCCAGTCTTTATTGTAGCACTTTTTACAATAGCCAAGACATGGTAGCAACCTAAATGTCCATCAACAGATGAATGGATAAAGAAGATGTGTTGCATGTATATAATGGAATATTATGCAGCCAATAAAAGAGTGAAATAAGGCCATTTGTAGAAACATGAATGGACCTAGAGAGTGTCACAATGAGTGAAATAAGTCAGACAGAGAAGGAGAACTATCATGACATCCCTTATATGTGGAATCTAAAAGAAATGATAGAAGGTGAAGGTGAAGCCGCTCAGTCCGTGGACTGTAACCTACTAGGCTTCTCTGTCCATGGGATTCTCCAGGCAAGAATACTGTAGTGGATTGCCATTTCCTTCTCCAGGGGATCTTCCTGACCCAGGGATTGAACCCGGGTCTCCCACATTGGAGGCAGACGCTTTAACCTCTGAGCCACCAGGAAATCAACTTACAAAGCAGAAAGAGATTCTCAGCCTTAGAATAACTTGTTGCTATAGAGGAGGATGGGGGAAGAGATAGTTGGAGAGTTTAGGGTGAACATGTACTCACTGCTATGTTTAAAAGGACAGCCAACAAAGACCTACTGTATAGCACATGAAACTCTGCTCAGTGTTGTGTGATGACCTGGACTGGAGGGGGACTTTGGGGGAGAATCGATACATGTGTATGTGTGACTATCTCTTAGCTGTTCACCTGTCACAATATTGTTTGTAATTTTCTATACCCCAACACAAAATAGAAAGTTTAAAAAAAAGAAAATTTTAAACTGAAAAAGGAGAGAGATTTCCAGCCTCTATGAATAAAACGTCTCACTTGAGCTGTGTTAAATGAGAATTTGCAAACTTGCAACCTACTTTAGCTTTAAACAAAACTGAGATGTGTTTTTGTGCATTTCATTGAAGAATATTAATTTGCACTTTTATTTCCCCAAGACCAGAAGAAAATGCATACTGTGTATCTTCTTATCCACATAGGAAAATTTTCCTCAGGAAAGTTTTGGCTTGCTTTGTTATTAAGGCATCATTTTAAAGTGATCATGGATACTTGTCATCTAAAGCTTGAGACTAACTTTAGATCAGGAGAATGTAGTCATGCATGTGCTGGAACCTGCTTGTACCAGTTCCTGAGAGCTAGATATACCCAGGTCTTCCCAACTCTGTATCTAGTGACATTGCATAGACAGCTTGAAATTTGGCAAAGGTGGGAATAGTTACACCTTGGAAATCAGTGAATGCTGTAAATAAATTAGAACTTTCCTCATCCCTTTACCACTCAATTTATCAGACCATTACTGATAAAATCAGCTAAAAGGCATACAATACACTGTGACAGTCACTTTCAGCTTATTTCCTCCAACTGGCATCTTACAGAACTTCTTACACATAATAACCATAATTTTGACAGAAAAGGGAATTAAGACCTTCTTTAAAACATCCTTGCTTTACTGGTGAGAGAATGGATGTTTAGAAAGGTTAGTCAGCTTACTCAGCATCACACAACTGGTTTCAAGGTTGGAGCTAGAATGTTCCTTAGGACTCTCTTTGGTGCGTGTGTATGTGTGTGCTCAGTAACGTCTGAACCTGGGTGATTCCATGAACTGTAGGCTGCCAGGCCCCTTTGCCAGGCAAGAATACTAGAGTGGGTTGCCATTTCTTATTCCAGGGCATCTTCCCGACCTAGGGATCAAACCCACATCTCTTGCATCTCCTGAGTGGTAGATGTGCCAATCCACTGTTCTACCTGGAACACCCTAACTACTTGGCAGGAAAACAATGTTCTAATCATTCAGATTTGCAAGGTACCCCTACAGTTGTGTGGACTTGCCTATAGGATCCCAACCAAAGCTTTAAATATATTTGGCTCCAAAATCTATATTCAAGCTATTTGCTATGGAAAATTGTAAACAAGCTGTTGAGAATTTTTGTTTGTTTGTTTCACTGGCAATTTTAAGTTTTTTGAAAGCTGAAGAGCTCCGTTAATTTTTTATCAGTACTCGTGTACATATACAGACTCAAATGTTCCTAAATGTTCCCTAAATGTCTCTTCAATTTCTTTGTTTTTTAACTCACATGATTTATTGAATCTAATGATAAAAGAGAGTGATGAAGCTGATCTGATCATTGAACACCTTAATATTTAAATGAATTATTTAAAAGATATAAAATATCTAAGACCAAAAAGACACATTTGTAAGCATATATAAAAATAAAGACATAAACAAAGTACTCTCAGAATCTTGGCCTCAGTACTAAAAATAATTTTGATAATAACATCAGTTCAGTTCAGTTCAGTCACTCAGTCGTGTCTGACTCTTTGCGACCCCATGAACTGCAGCATGCCAGGCCTCCTTGTCCATCACCAACTCCCAGAATTTCACTCAAACTCACATCCATTGAGTCGGTGATGCCATCCAGTCATCTCATCCTCTGTCGTCCCCTTCTCCTCCTGCCCCCAATCCCTCCCAGCATCAGAGTCTTTTCCACTGAGTCAGCTCTTTGCATGAGGTGGCCAAAGTACTGGAGTTTCAGCTTCAGCATCATTCCTTCCAATGAACACCCAGGGCTGATCTCCTTCAGAATGGACTGGTTGGATCTCCTTGCAGTCCAAGGGACTCTTAAGAGTCTTCTCCAACACCACAGTTCAAAAGCATCAATTCTTCGGCGCTCAGCTTTCTTCACAGTCCAACTCTCATATCCATACATGACCACATCAGTACAACTTAATTAGTGATTGGCACCTTGGTAATTATTGGATTTAATTGAGTGTCAGGACAGTCTATAACTTAATGTACCAACATTGTTAACACACTTCAGTGTTTCTGAGTGTTTTATAGATTATAGAGACTCCTTTCAGCTTGATATGAGAATGTTAATTTTCATAACAGGGATATGGAAAGCATAGCATTAGTTGGGAGAAGGCTTCCTGAAGAGAGTCTGTTCTTATCTCTGGATGAATTTGGGAAGCCAGTGTCTCCTATCCTTCCACAGTGAAGTTTTGAGATGCAAATGCTTCTAAGTATCTATCAGGAAAAACATTCACATTGTTCGCTGGCTTTACAAATAATTCTATGAATTCCCTGAAGGTAAAAGTAAAGGTAAAGGAAAAGTCAATTAATTTTCATATGATATCTTTTATGTGCATCATTGTACCAGGCATTTAAAAATCTGGTTGCATTTATTTAGTCTTCACAGTTTGAAAAAATACTTTTACTATTACCTGCCTCTGATCTGTCTGACTTACCTTTGTGATCTGCTCCAGAAAGTTCTTAACCTCTTAAGCCTCAGAGTTATTGCTAGTGTATTCTAGAGTTAAATGAGTAAGTCAATGTATGAAACAGTAGATTGTTAATTTTATTTATTTTGCAAATCCTTATTATTCAATTTGTTTCCGTAGATTTATCATTATTTATCCACAGTGTTCTATAGAATATCGACATCTTCTATTGGAAGCTTCCTGGGCAAAAACTTACAAAGAAAGAAGAGAAGCCTTTATATGAAGATAAAATATTATGTAAACTTTTTGCAACTGGCCTATGAAATGAGCATGTAATATTCTATGTGTAAAAGGCCAGATTTCCTTTGAGTGTTCAGATTTTGAGGTTTTTTTTTTTGGTGGGTGAAACATGTGGCTATAGTTTTCCAACATTCATTTGAAGGGTTTTGTCTGGACACAAAAATCAGCAAAAACATACATTGTAGTTTGACTTGAAGTTTTCATCAAGTGAGCTGATGAGAAGGCAGGTGGTTACAATGAAGCAAGACAAGCCTTCGATTGCTGCAGGCATGACTCACTATGAAATGCAAGTGAGCAGTATATGAAAGCAGCAGAGGATTGAAAGGAGGGAATAATTTCATATTTCAACACAAAAGATTGCCTGGGATTTTTCCTGTTCAAAAGGTGAAATATGACCTTCTGTCTTGGCTCATAAACAAATCTATTCAACATTTTTCAGCATGCTTGCTCTTTCCTACATTGCTGAAAATATATCCCACAGACTCCAGAGAACACAGCAAGCTTAAGCCTGACAAATACCCTAATCCCTCCCCATCCATTTGAGAAGTACCTGAGATCCCAAAGTTCTACTCTTGTTACTGAAGCAGTTTTCAAAACCCAACTGAAAACAACTGGATTTTTTTACAAGAAAAATAGAAGTTGAACTTATAAAGTTGAGATATGGTCACAGAAGTGAGTTTTCATGCTCTATATATGCCTGAGGAACTGTGAGGCAGAGAGTAGGAATATAAGTGCCTGTGATGAATTGAGTTATATTTTAGAAAGTCAAGCCATTGAATTCTTTGTGTGCTTAAAATCTTTTATAATTAATAAGTTAAGTGATTAGGGAAATACGCTCTCTTAATGATCTTCATAATCTTAATGACCTGTGGAGATTTATGGGTGCATCACCTTTGTTCTTCTCAAGTATTCAGTGGTAAAGAAATTGCCTGTTAATGCAGGAGAATCAGGAGATGCAGGTTCTGTCCCTGGGTTGGAAAGATCTGGAGTAAGAAATGGCAACCCATTCCAGTATTCCTGCCTGGAAAATTCTATGAACAGAGGAGCCTAACAGGCTAGTCCATGGAGTTGCAAAGAGTCAGACAAGACTGAGGACTCAGAATGCACATTTGTTCTGTAGAAATTCTTGTGTGATATGGCATAGGATAGAGTTTCATGGCAAGGGCTTTGGAGCTAGAAAACCTGGGCTCACATGTGGATTTATCACTTAGTTGTGACACCTTGGGAAAATTTGGTAATTTGTAATTTGCTTGTATCCTGGTTTCTTCATGGATAAAATTAGAATCATAACAGCAACTGCCTTTGTAAGGTTATTTGCCAGGATTGCATGAAGTAATGGTTTTAAAATTCCCAGCACAGGCCATTGCTTCTAGGAAGGACTTTGCATGTTAGTTCTTGCTACAAAGCGGTTCTGTTAGTTACAGGAAGAAACTACTACTGAGACATGTCCTGGCATCCTGGTCCTGCCAGATGCTGTCCAAATTGTCAAGGCAATTAACATTTTTGGGTTTAGATTTCTCATCTGTCATATGAAAGGATTTACTGGAAATAGCTTATATGACCGATATGATTGTAGGGGTGATAATCATGAATATTTATTGGTTACTATTATAAGCAATTCACACACACTAATTTATTTAATTTCATAACAACCCTATGAGATAAGGATTATTTTTTAATGCCTATTTTATAGATGAAGAAATTAAAATGTAGAGAAATTAGATAATTTAGCACATAGCTAGTAAGTGGCAGAGCTGGGATTAACTGGTTTAAAAAGTAGAATATATTGTACGACCCCATTTGGGGGAAAAGAAGCATGCATATCTGTAGTCGCATTTTACATATCTAAACTGCTATATGTATACACACAAATACACACACACGTGCACACAGTGTCCACAAGAAAATGTGAAGAGCTTCACTTAATATAAATATTTTATTGAGTGAGAAACATATTCCTGGTGAACAAGGAGACTTTAAACCTGAAAGTGGTATGAAGCTCAGAGACCATGATATTATAGGATGGCTTAATGAAGAGAACAGTGATCAGAGATCATTAGAACGGGCCTTGGAAACAGAGATCCTTCCGTCTTTTTGAGGTTGCACCCAAGTACTGCATTTCAGACTCTTTTGTTGACTATGAGGGCTACTTCTTCTAAGGGATTCTTGCCCACAGTAGTAGATATAATGGTCATCTGAATTAAATTCACCCATTCTAGTCCATTTTAGTTCACTGATTCCTAAAAGTTGATGTTCACACTTGCCATCTCCTGTTTGACCACTTCCTATTTCCCTTGATTCATGGACCTAACATTCCAAGTTCCCATGCAATATTGTTCTTTACAGCATCAGACTCTACTTCCATCACCAGTTACATCCACAACTGAGTGTTTTTTTTTGCTTTGACTCAGCCTCTTCATTCTTTCTGGCGCTATGTCTCCACTCTTCTCCAGCATATTGGGCACCCACTGACCTAGGGAGTTCATCTTTCAGTGTCCTATCTTTTGCCTTTTCATACTGTTCATGGGGTTCTCAAGACAAGAATACTGATGTGGTTTGCCATTCCCTTCTCCAGGGGACCATGTCTTGCCAGAACTCACCAGCGTGACCCATTCTGTCTTGGGTGGCTCTATCTACACGACATGGCTCATAGTTTCACTGAATTAGACAAGTCTGGGATCCTTGTGTTTGGTTAGTTTGGTTAGTTTTTTGTGATTGTGGTTTTCATTCTGTCTGTCTTCTGATGGATGAGGATAAGAGGCTTGTGAAATCTTCCTGATGGGAGGAACTGGCTGTGGGGGAATCTGGATGTTGCTCTGATGGGCAAGGCTATGCTCAGTAAATCTTTAATCCAGTTTTCTGCTGATGGGTAGGGCTGTGTTCTCTCCCCGTAGTTTGGTCTGAGGCCAAACTATGGTAGGGGTAAAGGCAGTAATGGCAACCTCCATCAAAAGGACTTATGCCAGCATGCCATGGCCCCCGGGGCTGTGGCATTCAGTGCCTGTGACTCCTCGGCAGGCCACTGTCGACCCATGACTCTGCTGGAGACCCCTGGACACTCACAGGCAATCTGGCTCAGTCTCTTGTGCGGTCCCTGCTCCTTTCTCCTGGGTCCCGGTGCACACAAGGTGCCCTCCAACAGTCTGTTTCCCCAGTCCTGTGGAAGTTCTGTAATCACATCTCACTGACCTTCAAATTCCTTGGGGCTTCTCAGTTCCTTTGCTGGATCCTCAGGTTGGGAAATCTGTTGTGGCCCTAGAACTTTCGCAACAGTGCGAACATTTCTCTGGTATAATTGTTCTTCTGTTTGTGGGTCGTCTGCTCAGTGGCTCCATGGTGGGCCTAATGGTGACCTCCTCCAAGAAGGTCTATGCCACGCAGAGCTCTTCCCAGGTCTGCTACAGCCAGAGCTCCTGTCCCCTGCGGCAGGCCACTGCTGACCCACGCCTCCTCAGGAGACGCCGAGACACTCAAAGGCATGTCTGACTCAGGCTTTTGTGGGGTCCCTGGGTCCTGGTGCACACAAGGTTTTCTTTGAGCCCTTCCAGGGTCTCTGACGAGTATGGGCTTTGACTCTAAATGTGAGTTTGTCCCTCCTACCATCTTCTTGGTGCTTCTTCTTTTCTTTGCCCTTGGATGTGGGGTATCTGTTTTTGGTGGGATCCAATATTCTCCTGTCCATGGCTGTTCAGCAACTAGTTGTGGTTTAGGAGCTCTCACAAGAGACCTGATTCAAAGAGGCAACTCATTAGAAAAGACCTTGATGCTGGGAAAGATCGAAGGCAGGAGGAGAAGGGGATGACAGAGGACAAGATGATTGGATGGCATCACTGACTCAATAGACATGAGTTTGAGTAAGATCTGGGAGTTGGTGAGGAACAGGGAAACCTGGTGTGTTGCAGGCCATGGGGTCAAGAAGAGTTGGACATGACTGAGTGACTGAACAGATAAAGAGAATGACGAAGTTGTTTCCCTTTTACAATGATTTATTATTTCAATGGAGGTTTCAAGATAGCAGGGAATTGGTTAAAAGAGATTATTTTACATCATGTTAGGAAGACAACTTAGGTTTTATTTATGACTATCGGGGCATTGATAAGGAATAGCCTAAGTTAAATTATACTTACACTCATGGAATAAGCAAGATTAAATTTTGTTTATGTGGCTTAACTCGTTTTGTCTTCTCAAGGGTCTTCAAGCTTGTTCTCTAGTTTAACAATTCACTCCTTTGGTCATTCTCTCAGTGAGCTGTTACTGGTGAATACGGCTGTTCAGGCAGTTGCTAGGACGGAGGGTCATATAGTCACTATTACCGAGGGGTGTTCTTCAGATTGTCAACATGTTAAAAGGAAATATATCCAGCAGATGAAATCCAGGGCAACCTTACCTTTCCTCATTTTGCTTGATGATGTTTCTAACCCTTGTAATATTATAAATATGTTATTTGAATAATGAATACATTTTACACATTAATAAATATATGGGTTGGACCAGATGAAATTTCAGATCCTACCTTTCAATAATGCTCTGTGATTCTTCATACTAAATAAATACGGCAGGAAGGAGATTTTGTGTAGTGAGGTGGAGAGTGCCTCCCCACCGCTTGTCTCTGAGAAATTTCAGGGACACACATATGTGGGGAGTACCACCATACTCCCCATTGCCTGCGCTGCCAGCAGCAGGTGAACTGCCGATAACATATGGGAGCTCTGCTACTCTGTTGCGACCTGTGCAACCCAAGGCTTGCTCTGTCTCCATTGCACTGGTTTCCAAAGCAGCAGTGCAGTGACAGGAAGGCCGAAGGGATGCAGTTTGTGTGGTGTGTTTGGGATCATCATTATTCAGTGGCACGCAGTTCCTTTCCATGAGAATAGCAAGATGTGATTATATTTAGATAATTTGAATGTTTCTATTAAAATGTTTGCTAATTAAAGTACTCAAGAAGATGGAGAGAGAGGAAACAGAGATTAACTGCTGGAGTCTGGTGCTCTTAGAGTTAATGTTTGAGATGTTGTCACTCTGAAACCCCCAACAGACAAGTCAAGATTGTGTGTAGGGCTCGGCAAACAAGAATACCAAATCTGTTCTCAAAATAATTGTTTATGTGATATTAAAAAAAAATCAAAGTAAGTGTGGAAAAAATCAGAAACTTCTTGTAATCTCTAAGATTTACTTTATAGTTTAGTACTAGTCTTGGTTTAAATGCATATGGGGCAATGTTCTCTTTATAGTCTTTAGGGTTTCTAGGAGAAGGAAATGGCAACCCACGCCAGTGTTCCTGCTGGGAGAATCCCAGGGACAGAGGAGCCTGGTGGGCTTCTGTCTATGGGGTCGCACAGAGTTGGACACGACTGATGCGACTTAGCAGCAGCAGCAGCAGCAGCAGCAGAGGTCTTAAAGGAGCCCTTAGCATCATTACATCAAGTGATTAAAATGACTGTTGGAAACAGAGAATACAGAATAGTGGCTGGATGAGCAGAAAATGGGGTGTTGCATATAAATTGATGGCTGAGATGCTTACTTAAGTAAAAATCACTGATTATTGATCACTGTATATAGCTCTTTACCAAAAGGCCCTTTACCTTTTCTTATAGGCCCCACTCCTTGTTTCTGGGACGGGAAAAATAAATGTAGCTGAAAGTAAGATTTTTGTATCTATAACTAAAGAAACCTTGAAGTTTTTCTCCTTCAGAACTGAGTGAAGAGGGAAGACATTTCTCATCTGGATTAAAGTTATTTTACTATTCAATTATCATTTTAAGTGCTCCTATGACTCTCTTCTTTTCCATCAGAGGATAATTTAACCTAGAAGAGGCAAAGGGGGTTGTCTCAAATTGTTTTAGAGAAAAAAAGTATGCATCCTAATTATATACTTGAAACCCAAAGCATTCTTCTTTATTAGCTAAATGCATTAATTTTAAATTTGTGTATGCAAAAATTAAATTTTTTTCCCATCTGAATGATGGTTGGTCTTTGCATATTTTGTATCATCTGCTCCAGTCCTTTAACAAAAGAAGCATGAAATATCTATTTCTTTTTTAGAAGAAGAAGAAGACGTAAGAGTCAAGAGACCTTTGAAGCAGGATTCTAAGGAAGAAAAGAATGCTCAGGTAGAAGGAAAGGAGTTGGATTCAGTTTTCCTCTTTCCTTCCTGTTGCCTAATAGGTAGGAAGCCAAAAATCAAGGAGCAAGTCACAGCAGTAAATCACCATTCTAAAAGACAAGAGGAGTATGTGCTAGGAGAAACAGGCTTGATCTAGAAGATCTAGATTATGAAAAAAGCCGGTGAAACACTCAACAAATGTGTACGGGTTAGTAAATAATGATAGAAATGGAATCAGTTAACTCTGATTTAATCTGTGCCTTGATGAATGACTTGCATACATTTTGGAGGAAGAGACCCTGCTCAGTGCTCCCCTGTGTGCTCCCAGGCCCCTGAGCCCCACTTATTTTCACTCCTTGGGACAGCAGCTGAGTCAACATCAAGAAACACGAGAGTCTTCCTTGCTGGAGAGTGTCCTCTAGTCGCTGCATCCTAACCCACCAGGATTTAGAAAGAAAACATTAAAAACTGCTTTAGACGGAGATTTTAAAAATTGACAGAGCAAAGCCAGTTAAGGTAAATGGACTTGTTCTGTCAATGATGCCAGTGATTGTTGTTTATTTCATAAAGGAACTAAGCCGGAGCAAGGCAGAATCAAGGCCCCAGATCTTGGCGTTGTAGATAAGACTGTTGAGGTCTTAGTCCTTGATTGTTAGCAAATCTCTGACACTCCCCAGTGAAAAAATATTGAAAAAATATCAGCAAATAACTCATTCACTCAATAAGTATTTGTGAGTACTTTCTACATGCCAGGTAAACCAGTTTTCTCTAATAAAAGATAAGGAAAAATAAGTGAGATTAATCTGTCTCCAAATATGGGGGGTTGTACATTGTTCCTTCTCTCTAATTTTGAGAAGCATCTCTGACTGGACTTTTTAAAATGTGTCCAATTGATGCCTTCCTAATTAAAGTATAAATATAGGACAATTTTCCTCAATTCTTGACTTTGATATAACACAGAAATCTCTAAGCCTCAAGTTTTTCAAGTATATGTTGTTTATTGTGAATATATTTGTGATTTTCTTCTAAGAAACTGAAAGATTCAGTGAATAAGTAAGTGTACCAGAAATGGGATGCTCTGCAGTTGGTTCACGAAATAAGATTAATGACGCCATGTCGCTGGTGATGACAAGGCCATGTGGAGCAGTCACAGGAGATTAGGTTGTAACCATCTGTTTTCCATGTGATGTCTTAATAAACACCGCCACCTACACTGAGGTGTTATTACAGTCAGCCTCCTGGGTATTTGTAGATCAGGGCACTTGGGCACAAGGAAGGAATTGTTGCATACCACATGGAACGTTTGTAGCCTGTATTAAAACAGTAATTCCATTTTAAGGTTTTTATTTTTGCTTTTAATTGCAAAGAACATTTGGCAAAGGGACACTAGGAATGGAAAGTTAGGATGAAAAGATAGCTTAGAAAGAAGTAAAACAGAATTCAGAAAAAATAAGACAAAAAAATATCTCCAATCTTTGACAAAGAATTGAATAGAGAAAATCCTGGTTATGTATTATACTTAACATGAATGCTATAATAAAAATAATAAGGAGCTCCTATGACTATTTTCTAGTTAAAACTGTCTACTTATGACAAGCAATATATAAGTATTATTATATCATGTATTTATTCAATAAATATTCATGATATTTATGGGAACTTACCATATGCCAGGTAAACCAGTTTTATCTAGTAAAAGATACCTTATTTCCTCTAAAAAACAAGTCGTATATATATATACATACACACACACACACACACACACACACCCCTATGCATATATATATACATATGTATATATGTATATACTTTTCAACTCTTCATTCATATCATATGATTTTATTTGTTTTCATTGCTATTAATTTCATTATTTTTTAAATTGAAGTATAACTGATTTCTGTTTCAGGGGTACGGCAAAATGACTCAGTTTTGTAGATACACACACACGCACACACAAATATATATGTCCTCTTCAGACTCTTTTCCATTATAGGTTATTATAAGATATTGTATATAATTTCCTGTGCTATACAGTAGATCCTTATTTTCTTTAATCTATTTTACTTGTAATAGTGTGTATCTGTTGATCTCAAATTCCTAATTTATGCCTCCCCTCATTTCCCTTTTGGTAACCACAAATTTGTTTTCTGTATCTATGAGTCTATTTCTGTTTTGCAAATATGTCAATATGTATCATTTTTTTAGATTCCATGTATCAGTACACTTCAGTTGCTCAGTCGTGTCCAACTCTTTGCGACCCCATAAATCGCAGCACACCAGGCCTCCCTAGTCATCACCATCCCCCAGAGTTCACTCAGACTCACATCCATCGAGTCCGTGATGCCATCCAGCCATCTCATCCTCAGTCGTCCCCTTCTCCTCCTGCCCTCAATCCCTCCCAGCATCAGAGTCTTTTCCAGTGAGTCAACTCTTCTCATGAGGTGGCCAGAGTACTGGAGTTTCAGCTTTAGCATCATTCCTTCCAAAGAAATCCCAGGGTTGATCTCCTTCAGAATGGACTGGTTGGATCTCCTTGCAGTCCAAGGGACTCTCAAGAATCTTCTCCAACACCACAGTTCAAAAGCCTCAATTCTTCGGCACTCAGCATGTATAAGTGATATCATATGATATTCATCTTTCTCTGACTTGACTTAGCACTATACTGTCTAGGTCCATTCCTGTTACTGCAATGATGTTTCCTTAAATACCAAGAGCATTATGACAGCTTTGCTTTAGCTACAGATTAGAAGGGAAAAGCTCAGGGGGAAGAAAAGGAAAGGAGCTTACTAGAGGGAGAGTAGTAAGTGAGAGCAATAGATTGACAAAAGGAAGAGAAAAACAATTAAAATAATCACAATAAAGAAAAAGAACTCAATCTTGACCCATTTAGTTGAGGGTTAATGATCTTACATACTTCAAGGGTAGTAGTAATTTTTCAGTGCCCATATTATAACTGCAGCTTTTAACAATGACTTTTAAGGACCAGAGATATTATTTTTGTTTAGTAAGATAGGAAATGTTTAATAATCTTAGCAATATTTCCCACTAAAATTGTGAAGAAAAATTAAAACATTGACTTGACTATTTGTGAAATTTTCTTTTTGAGAAAAATTGTTATCTTTGTGCAAGATAAATGATTTTTTTATTATATAATAATTAGTTATTGAAACAAACTCAAAACTGTTCTTTTGTAGCCTGTCATTCTTCCAGATTAAATGACTTTTAGATGCCATAAATTCAGATTTGATTTTGCTAGCACACAAAGGGCAGGTCTCTTTTGGAGCTTATTTTAGGAAAATTCTGTGCTTGTTAGATCCTTGTGAGGACAAAAATATTGCCTGTCATCCAGTAAATAAAGATTTTTTTAAATTAATTAATTTATTTAATTACAATACTGTATTTGTTTTGCCATACATTGACACGAATCAGCCATAGGTGAACACAATCTCCCAATGCCGAAGCCCCCTCCCACCTCCCACCCCACGTCCTCTACTTGAATCATCCTGTGCATCCGCCCCATGCATCCTGCATCCTACATTGAACATAGATTGGCGCTTCGTTTCTTACAAGAAAATATACATGTTTCATTGCCATTCTCCCAAACCATCCCACCCTTTCCCTCTCCCCCAGAGTCCAAAAGTCCACTCTATACCTCTGTGTCTCTTTGTTGTCTCACATATAGGGTCATATTACTGTCTTCTAAATTCCATATATATGTGTCAGTATACTGTATTGGTGTTTTTCTTTCTGGCTTACTTCACTCTGTAAAATCGGCTCCAGTTTCATCCATCTCATTAGAACTGAGTCAAATTTATTCTTTTTAAGGACTGAGTAGTACTCCATTGTGTATATGTACCACAGCTTTCTTATCCATTCATCTGCTGATGGACATCTAGGTTGCTTCCATGTCCTGGCTATTATAAACAGTGCTGCAATGAACATTGGGGTATATGTGTCTCTTTCAGTTCTGGTTTCCTCGGTGTGTATGCCCAGCAGTGGGATTGCTGGGTCATAAGGCAGTTCTATTTGCAATTTTTAAGGAATCTCCACACTGTTTTCCATAATGGCTGTACTAGTTTGCATTCCCACCAGCAGTGTAAGAGGGTTCCCTTTTCTCCACATCCTCTCCAGCATTTATTGCTTGTAGACTTTTGGATCGCAGCCATTCTGACTGGTGTGGAAAAAAAAAAAAAAGATTGTTACCTGCCATCAAGCCATCAGCCATTGCAGCTGCCCCTAGGGGGAATTCAGGATTGAGAAAACCAAGATACTGGCCCTGGATAGTTAATACGCATATCAAAGGAATACATTCGGTGAGCCCAGACTCTTGCATCTTCCCATACAGAGAAAAGCACTCAAATTATTAACTTGAGATGTCAGGTTGTGTGTGTGTGTGTGTGTGTGTGTGTGTATGTGTGTGTGTGTGAGATAAGCAGTAATCTTTTGATATTTGACTACTTTTTTTTTCTTTCAAAAGCTTCTATATATTCTGGCTCCCTCCTTACCCCTTTGAAACAGTTTCTTAGAGCTGTCTGAGAGAATCTCTCAGGCTATAGTCCTCAGTAAAGTGAAGTCGCTCAGTCATGTCTGACTCTGCGACCCCATGGACCTAGCCCACCAGGCTCCCCCGTCCATGGGATTCTCCAGGCAAGAGTATGGGAGTGGGTTGCCTTTTCCTTCTCCAGGGGATCTGGAGGGTCGGGAAGTCCTCAGTAATGTCCCCAATAAAAACATAACTAGCACTTTTAGATTGTGGTTTTTTTTTTTTTTTCACCTGCAGTCAACACTGGATTTGGAGATGTTGCAGTTTCATGCAAGTGGCCGATGACATTTATCTCTTTCTGTTCTAAAAGTTCATTTCAAATGCAAGGCCAGAGAGAAGCAGAAATTTTGCTATATCATTTCCGGTGTTTATGTGTGCTGTGCTTAGTCACTCAGTCGTGTCTGTCTCTTTGCAACACCATAGACCGTAGCCTGCCAGGCTCCTCTGTCCATGGGGATTCTCCAAGCAAGAATATTGGATTGGGTTGCCATTTCCTCTTCCAGGGGACCTTCCCAACCTAGGGACTGAACTCAGGTCTTCTGCATTGCAGGCAGATTCTTTAGTCTGAGCCACCAGGGAAGCCCACTGATGTTTATAGACATCCTGTATTCCTTGTAAGCCATCTTGCTCTCAGCAACTTCATATTTTTGCATCTCCCTGTCATTTTTCTACTCTATTTAATATCTTTTGTCTCTGCACTAGTTTGATACAGCGCTCTTACAATGCTTCAAATTCAGTGTTTTAAAGGACACACGAAAGTAACTCATGTCCCAATAAGAAAACGCTAAATTCTTTGCTGCCTCTCTGGGCCTTGTGTTCTACATTTCTTTACAGGCAAGAAAACAGAGCCTAAAGCACAAAGCTCATTTAGGAGACTGAGAATGAAGTGTCTTTCTTGATTAACAGTTGACTAATTATGAGTTACTGTTATGCCTGGAGGGAAATAGCCACTGCTTTAGCTTTTATAAACTCTGAAATGTATAAGTGCCTTTTTGAAAAACCTCATCCAAATTCCAATGAAATCTCCTCCTGTATTAGTCACTGCCCAGATTTTTCAAATGGGAAAAGGCAAAAGCAAACCATCTGGAAAAAAATTCAGTGAGTGCCCTTGAGGCTTTGAGATAAACTGGAAATAGATCCACACCCTGTTATCCTTGTGCAACACAAAGACCCTGATGCTGGGAAAGATTGAAAGCAGGAGAAGAAGGGGAAGACAGAGGATGAGATGACTGGATGGCATCACCGATTCCACGGACATGAGTTTGGGTGGACTCCAGGAGTTAGTGATGGACAGGGAGACCTGGCCTGCTGCAGTCCATGGGGTTGCAAAGAGTCGGACACAACTGAGCAACTGAACTGAACTGAATTGATCCTTGTGCACGATACACAGAGGAAAACTAGAACAATTAAAATATTTTGAGCCCTTTTCAGTTGAAAATTCATAAGGCACAATTAATACGAGGAAATTCTGTGTGTGTTTTCTTTTCCCACGTAGTTTCTTGAAGGACTCTGGAAGTAAACTAGCTTCCTTTGCTGTTTGTGTTCTCACAAATACTTTCTTAGAAAGATAAGCTACAGGTCCTTTTGAGAAATGGGTAGCCACCTTATTAGCATTTACACAGAGGCTTCTGCAAGGATATTGGCAACCTCAGCTGAAAATCTGACTTTGGTGCTGAAAGTAGTGCTATCAAGACCTATGGAACTGCTGTAGCTTTTGCTAAGATTTTAGAAACTTTTGTTTATTATTTGTTTATTATTTGTTTATTATTTTCACCTTTGTTTATTATTTTCACCTTTTTCTTTTAGAATACAATTCATAGTACTTGTAGTGAAAGTGAATGTCGCTCAGTCCTGTCCGACTCTTTCCAACCCCATGGACTGGAATTCTCCTGGCCAGAATATTGGAGTGGGTAGCCTTTCCCTTCTCCAGGGGATCTTCCCAACCCAGGGATCAAACCCAGGTCTCCCGCACTGCGAGCAGATTCTTTACCAGCTGAGCCACAAGGGAAGCCCAAGAATACTGGAGTGGGCAGCCTATTCCCTCTCCAGTGAATCTTCGCAACCCAGGAACTGAACTGGGGTCTCCTGCATTGCAGGTGGATTCTTTACCAACTGAGCTATCAGGGAAGTCTATAGTACTTGTAGAGCATTATAATATTAATCCTCTCTAAAAATACAGACCTGATCCTATTAAAAATAGTTCTCAAATTCAAAATGTCAGGAAAGCCTGCTTGTCATTCTCTGTAAAAACTTATTTCAATAAACAAAATTCACTTTGCTTTCCTATGTATAATTCAAAGTACCTCATTTTTGATATTTTTAAAAACCGTATCTGGGCATATTGTGAAGCAAAGATGCTAATGCTTTATCCTTAAAATCTGAAATAATTTCAAAAAAAAAGTTGAAATATTCTTATTGGTTTGGTGTTCTAAGGAACAGCTAATGAGAGCTACAATTCCAATTTTATTTTAAAATTATTAGAAATACTTGTGTGATGTTGAGTACCAAAAACTATGAAAACATCTTGATTACTTTCATTACAACAGTTTGTAATAAAAGGCCATTCAATGCATGGTTTTCAATTCTGAAGTGTTAGAAGATATAATTCAATAGCAAGTAATACAAACAGGCCATTTTAGTAATTGTTTTAAACAAATTATTTACTTTCAAAAAATGATTGGGCATAAAATGTTCTCCCTTGAATCTTACAAACATAAAATGCAGATGGAACTTCATATTTTTAAAAAGTGAGCAAAAGTAAATCAATAGTGATGAAAATTATGAAAAATAAGATATTTGTCTTTATGTTATTCCATATTTTAGAGAATATCCTTAGCTCTGAGTCAACTGTTTATTAAAACAATTATAATTGTCATGAAGTGTTTACATAGGTATTACCTATATGTGTATGTATGTGTATGACCTGTAATAGAAACTTTGTGTCTGTGCCTCTGAGCTCACATTGTAACAGAAATAAGAACAGATTCAAGATGATCATTTATTTTCCCCCAATATTTAACCCAGTGCTATAAACTGTTAAAGCTTATAAAAATACAGAGTTCTGCGGTGAAACACATTTTGGAAATGCTGTGTAAAATTTTAACTTGTCCTTTAAATGTTCTCAGTTCTATTGATGTGTTAATGTGAACTCTGGATCTACAACAGAATGATCATTTATCAAATTCATTTGACAATTTTATTAGTCAGGGGGTCTCCAGAGTAACAGAATCAAAAGGAGATATCTATCTGATTATTTTGAAAGATTGGTTCACACAAGTATGAAGACTGAGAAGTCCCGCCAGCTGCTCTTGCAAGTTGAAGGTGCAGGAAAACTGATGGTGTAGTTCTGGTCCAAATCCAAAGACCTGAGAACCAGGGGAACCAAGAGTGGAAATCATTCAAAGTAATGGTGGAGGATCCCAAGGCCCATGAATCAGGGGTATAAATACTGGTCTAAATCGGAAGGCCTGAGAACCAGAAATGCCAGTGTCTGAGGGCAAGAGAAATTGGGTGTTCAGCTCAAGTAGAGAGCGAATTTGCCCTTTGTGTTTCATTTTGTTCTATTCAGCCTCTCCTTGGGCTGGATGATGCTCACTTGCGTTGGTGATTGGAGGTCTTCTTTACTCATATTGTGGATTCAATTGCTGATCTCTTCTCCAAACACCCTTATAGACATACCCAGAAAAAAATATATTTTACCAGCTATCTGATGTTTCTCAGCCCATTCAGGCTGACACATAAAATTAACCATCACAACCTTAGAACTCTCTTCTCATGATGTATTCATGGGATTCCCTGGATGTTCAGGTTGCTGGCATATGCAATATATATATATACACACACTTGATCGTTGAACAATGCAGAGATTAGGGACAACAACCCTCACACAGTTGAAAGTTTGAGTATAAATTTATAGTCAGCTTTCCATATCTTCAGTTCCACAGTGGTGTATTCAATTATGGAATGTATAGTAGTATAGTATGTGCAAAAAATTTATGTATTACTAGACTTGCACAGTTCAAACCTAGGTTTGTTCAGGGATCAACTGTATGAAGGAGCTAAACTTTGCCATTAAAATGGTAGAAGTATTTCAATGATGACATTTTTAGGTAATTAACTTTAAAAATATATAGCTCCCTCACTTTTAATATGATATTTTTGTTTTATTTTATGTCATAAGATGCCTTTTCTTTTAACAATTGTTGGTCATTTATTTAAATTTTGATCATTTAAACTTGACTTAGGTGTCAAAGTATGTTTCCCTATAAATTAATAGTGTAACTCATGATGACTATTAATTACTCCAAGACCAAAAGAATAATGTATTGAGCTAGCAAAAGACCTATTGCTGTTAGAAAGAATACCAATCTGACTGATTCTTAGTGAAAAATGGGACCTTCTACAGCAACTAGACATAGCTAATAGCTCTAAGAACTGAGATGATGTGTGCCAACCTGACTTCATTCCAGTAAATATTTGCTCTGAAAAGATAAGATTGCAAATCAGTAAATATTTTTTTACTATTTGCTTTAGGAAATTCAAGTAAATTATTTTTTTCTAAGATAACAATCTGCCTATCTGGGTAAATAACTCATTTATCAAATGGCAATTTACTTATAAAGGCTTACTTAAAGAACTTCATTCACTGTACCCACCAACCCCAAACTATTACAAACTTTGCCCATTCCCATTTTATTCCTCTCCCTGGAAAACCTTGAAAGAGCCACCTTAAAATCACTTGAGCTCAGAAAACAAAACTCTATGAGTCTTTCCTCCTATCTCCTCTCTTCTGAGGCACAGCTAACATGGTATTCTGCTTTTCCATAGTGAGTTCTAATAACTTTGTTGTTGTTTTTAGTCACTGAGTTGTATCCGATTCTTTTGCAACCCCAAGGACTGTAGCCCACCAGGCTGCTCTGTCCATGGGATTTCCCAGGCAAGAATACTGGAGTCAGTTGCCATTTCCCTCTCCACAGGACCTTCCTGACCCCGGTATTGAACCCACACCTCATGCATTACCAGACAGATTCTCTACCTCTGAGCCACCAGGGAAGCCCTCTAGTATCTTTAGCTTTATTAATTCTTTTCTTGGTGATATTTTAAAGAATTCAACTGTAGGACCTCAAAATATGGGAAATTAAGACTATTTTGAGAATTTTTAGATCTTGAGTTAGGGTGATTTTAGGGGTTGGGCAGTTTACATAGTAATAATTTTATACTAGGCATCCTAGGTGGTGTAGTGTTAAATAATCTGTCTGCCAATACAGGAGCTGCAAGTTTGATCCATGGGTCAGGAAGATCCTGGGGAGAAGGAAATGGCAACCCACCCCAGTATTCTTGCCTGGGAAATCCCATGAACAATGGAGCCTGGCGGGCTACTGTCCAGGGGTTCACAAAATAATTGGATATGACTCAGTAATTGAGCACACACACACATACACAGCTTTGTTTTGGTGAGAATAGCACAGCAAGGTTTTTAAATTTTTTTTATTTTTTAATACTTTATTCTACATTACAATACTGTATTTGTTTTGCCATACATTGACATGAATCAGCCACAGGTGTCCACGATCTCCCAGTGCCGAAGCCCCCTCCCACCTCCCACCCCACATCATCTCCCTGAATCATCCCATGCACCAGCCCCATGCATCCTGCATCCTGTATTGAACATAGACTGACGCTTCATTCTTACAAGATAGTATACATGTTTCAATGCAATTCTCCCAAATCATCCCACCCCTCTCCCTCTCCCTCAGAGTCTAAAAGTCCGTTCTATACCTCTGGGTCTCTTTTGTTGTCTCACATAGAGGGTCATCATTACTATCTTTCTAAATTCCATATATATGTGTCAGTATACTGTATTGGTGTTTTTCTTTCTGGCTTACTTCACTCTGTATAATTGGCTCCAATTTCATCCATCTCATTAGAACTGAGTCGAATTTATTCTTTTTAAGGGCTGAGTAGTACTCCATTGTGTGTATGTACCACAGCTTTCTTATCCATTCATCTGCTGATGGACATCTAGGTTGTTTCCATGTCCTGGCTATTACAAACAGTGCTGCAATGAACATCGGGGTACATGTGTCTCTTTCAATTCTGGTTTCCTCGGTGTGTATGCCCAGCAGTGGGATTGCTGGGTCATAAGGCAGTTCTATTTGCAATTTTTTAAGGAATCTCCACACTGTTTTCCATAGTGGCTGTACTACACAGCAAGGTTTTGAAGCAAATCTTGAGACACAAACTACTAGTCTTAATTCTTATGCTTTTTTTCATTGGCATATATTCATATCTTTTAAGAACAAATACATTTCATTGAGCAGGCAGGTAATTATTTTTAACTTGGCTCCAGTGTTCATATAGTGACAGAGACGTATTCGTATAGGGACAGAAAAGTATTTTCACCCTTGTGTTTAAAGAAGGGCTGAAAATTATGTTGGTTTTAGGTCTCACTGATGCAGATAGAGAATGCACATGTATTTGTTCATTAAAATAACTCATCACAAGAGCATTATAAAAGGTTGAATTAAAATAAAAAGCTAGCTTAGCTATATCCTATGTGACGATAATACTGTAACTTTGAGACTGCCTTCTACTGAACAGAAATCATGTAAATTCTGTCAACTGAAAGAAAAATGCACAATATAAGAGCTGTAAATTGTCTTACTGAGGATCTGTAGCTGCGAGACAGCCTTTCAAATAGCTTTGAGAATCTGCTCTGAAAAGCTGAGGGGTGGCCAGTATATCTGTGATTTTGGCTTAAGGGAATGTGCCATCTGGCACACTCTGTAGTAGAAGGTTACTGATAGTTAATGCAGCAGATATCTTAGTTAATGAGTTCATTTAATGATTTTTTTTCCTAATAGGAAGATGTAATAATCTGGATTCATAAAGAAAATTTTTTCTGAGATATGACAAACTCTAGGAGTTGGTGATGGACAAGAAAGCTTAGTGTGCTGCAGTCCACGGGGTCTCAAAGAGTCGGACACAACTGAGCGACTGAGCTGAACTGAACTATCAGAGGCCCTGTTTCACCTGTTTACCAAAGAGTGTGTCATTTTGATCTCCACTCTGAATTCCTTTCGCGTGTATTGTAGCAACTGCAGTGGCTAATGACCTAATCCTAGTAGAACTGGATATCGGCAGCATTCTTTGTTTTACACGTCACAATAACTGATTTTTAAATCCATATATAAATAGTAATTTAAACAAAGATACATTAGCCCAGATAACCTAATAGTCCTTGTTGGGCCTTTTTAACAAGTGTTCCAATAGAACATTAAAAGGGTATGCCGTCTACTTGATTTATTTCAAGTTTTAGACAATTTCTAAAATACTGATGATATGTCATTGCAAAAGAAAGAAATCTTCTCATTTAACTATCCATGCTACAAAGACAAGTGCTCTGTCTCATTAAAAGTTTTAGACTACTGTTCATAGTACACGCTTAAAAATTCCTGCTGAATTGCCTTCCATTCAACCTCTAGATTTTGTGTTCCTATGTATTTAAATGTGGCCCTATTAAGTCTGAGGTTTGACTCAAGGTATTTACTATGCTGCTGCTGCTGCTAAGTCACTTCAGTTGTGTCCAACTCTGTGCGACCCCACAGACGGCAGCCCACCAAGCTCCTCTGTACCTGGGATTCTCCAGGCAAGAATACTGGAGGGAGTTGCCATTTCCTTCTCCAAGATAGTTACCATATACTACCTCATTTCATGCTTTGCTTTTCCTCTTCCTAGTGACTGCCATTATCGTTAATCAGAAAGCTTTAGTTCAGCAAGTTAAAGAGAGATGAATGAATGTTATTGCTGTCTAAATGAGGTAATCTTCATAATTTTACCTGAATAACTAAAATATAATTTTAAATAAGGATGACTATAATTTAAGGGAACAGTCATCTAAATATTTTAAACTGAGAAGATACACTCACAGTTTTATTTTCTTCAGGGGTTAACCATCCCTGAGATGTATACAAAATATATGATATGGCTAACAAAAATTAAACAAATTAGAAAGAGGGTGAAGCAATAGAGGCGAAAATGAATTGAAGCAGGAGAAATTTGGCTTGGATAGGGTTTTGATGTATAATATCAGTCTGAAGAAAACAAATATAAAAACGTGAGAACGACTCTAGCATGGGATGTCTGCATATGATGGGGGTAGGAGGGGAATACTGGGCAAAAATTGGAGAAAGTGGTGAGAAAACATACCTGGAGAGAATTTTATGTTTGGAGAAGTAAGTGAAACTGTTTTTTCATGAATGAAAAAGCCAGAATGAGAAACTTGAATTGATTTTATGAGTACTGAAAATAGGACTGTCATATATTAGAAAACCAAACTGAACACAATGTTCAGGACACAGAAGAAAGAGAACCTGAATTTAAATTGACCAGTTGAAAAGTCACTGTAATAACTCAGACAAGAAGCTATGAGAGTTTGGATTAAAATGAAAGGATGCATCTTAGACAGTTTGATGGATATGTTTATAGAATTTGATGACTGATTGGATATAAAAAATGAAAAATATATAAGAATCAAAGTTAAATCTAGGACTTTTAATGTTCATCTCTGAAATGAGCAGTTTGGACTGTGGAATGAGGATAGAATTGTAGATCTAGCTTAGACATAGTAGTTTCATGCTTTGGAGCATTCACATTGTGAGATGGATGCTGAAGTGGAGAGAGAGAAGGCTCAAATTTGACAAAGAAAACAGAGCTTAAGAGATCTGAGAACCAGGCATCATTCAACCTATGGATGTGGGTGATGTTTCTCATGGATAGCACAGAAAAATAGGAGCAAATGGTAAAGTTTGAGGCCACAAGAAAAATGGAGGATCAAGAGCAGATATTAGTTTATTATAAGGAAAGACAGGAGAAAAAGTATTGAGGAAAGAATATTAGATTTTGTGAGAATAAAGCCTTTCTTGGGCTTAGAAGTTTCACTTAGGGAAAGTAGATTGCAAAAGAGTTAATAAGAAATGGAAAGGTGAGAGAAAACAGCACTATGTATAGATAGAAACAATGCATTCAAGAAATCTGACAGAGAAAGCATGCTAGAGCATGGATATGCATGTGGGAGAGGATGCTAAATGCAAGCCTAGGAAAAGATGAAACAAGGAAACTGCAAACAAGGAGAAGATGGTTGAAGGAGTGCATTAAATTAGAGAAAGAGTGAGTTCCCTCCACAATAAGGAAAGAGTAGGACCTGGATCGTAGAGTTAATTTGAGATATAAAGTATTATTTCTCAAACTACTGGAAAGGTAAGACTTCAGTTCAGTTCAGTTGCTCAGTCATGTCCAACTCTTTGCGACCCCATGAACCACAGCATGCCAGGCCTCCCTGTCCATCACCAACTCGCAGAGTTCACCCACTCATGTCCATTGAGTTGGTGATGCCATCCAACCATCTCATCCTCTGTCATCCCCTTCTCCTCTTGCCCTCAATCTTTCCCAGCATCAGGGTCTTTTCAAATGAGTCAGGTCTTCACATCAGGTGGCCAAAGTACTGGGTTTCAGCTTCAGCATCATTCCTTCCAATGAACACCCAGGACTGATCTTCTTTAGGATGGACTGGTTGGATCTCCTTGCAGTCCAAGGGACTCTCAACAGTCTTCTCCAACACCACAGTTCAAAACCATCAATTCTTCAGTGCTCAGCTTTCTTTATAGTCCAACTCTCACATCCATACATGACCACGGGAAAAACCATAGCCTTGATTAGATGGACCTTTGATGACAAAGTAATGTCTCTGCTTTTGAATATGCTATCTAGGTTGCTCATAACTTTCCTTCCAAGGGGTAAGCGTCTTTTAATTTCATGGCTGCAATCACCATCTGCAGTGATTTTGGAGCCCCCCAAAATAGTCTCACACTGTTTCCTCATCTGTTTGCCATGAAGAGAGGAGCCTGGGTGCCATGATCTTTATTTTCTGAATATTGAGCTTTGAGCCAACTTTTTCATTCTCCTCTTTCACTTTCATCAAGAGGCGCTTTAGTTCTTCTTCACTTTCTGCCATAAGGGTGGTGTCATCTGCATATTTGAGGTTATTAATATTTCTCTTGGCAATTTTGATTCCAGCTTGTGCTTCCTTCAGCCTAGCCTTTCTCATGATGTACTCTGCATAGAAGTTAAATAAGCAGGGTGACAATATACAGCCTTGACATACTCCTTTTCCTATTTGGAACCAGTCTGTTGTTCCTTGTCCAGTTCTAACTGTTGCTTCCTGACTTGCATACAGGTTTCTCAGGAGGCAGGTCAGGTGGTCTGCTATTCCCATCTCTTTCAGAATTTTCCACAGTTTATTGTGATCCACACAGTCAAAGGCTTTGGCATAGTCAATAATGCAGAAATAGATGTTTTTCTGGAACTCTCTTGCTTTTTCCATGATCCAGCGGATGTTGGCAATTTGATCTCTGGTTCCTCTGCCTTTTCTAAAACCAGCTTGAACATCTGGAAGTTCATGGTTCATGTATGCTGAAGCCTGGCTTGGTGAAATTTGAGCATTAGTTTACTAGCATGTGAGATGAGTGCAATTGTGCAGCAGTTTGAGCATTCTTTGGCATTGCCTTCCTTTGGGATTGGATTGAAAACACCTTTTCCAGCCCTGTGGCCACTGCTGAGTTTTCCAAATTTGCTGACATATTGAGTGCAGCACTTTCACAGCATCATCTTTTAGGATTTGAAATAGCTCAACTGGAATTCCATCACCTCCACTAGCTTTGTTTGTAGTGATGCTTTCTAAGGCCCACTTGACTTCACATTCCAGGATGTCTGGCTGTAGGTGAGTGATCACACCATCGTGATTACCTGGGTTATGAAGATCTTTTTTGTACAGTTCTTCTGTGTATTCTTGCCATCTCTTCTTAATATCTTCTGCTTCTGTTAGGTCCATATCATTTCTGTCCTTTATTGAAGGTAAGAAGATCAATGCAAATTTGTATGTTGATTATATATACTATTTGTATGGTATGTGAGGAAAAATTATGTAGATTGACTTAGGTAAGACAAGTCGGACACGACTGAAGTGACTTAGCAGCAGCAGCAAGACAGGATATGTACTTCAGAGTGATGCAATATTTGGGAGATAAAAGGAGGTGTGGAAGAAAAGAGGGGTTTTTTAACATATATTTGAATATATTTAGTAAATATATTTAGCAAATCAGTGTAGAGAGGTGACTTGATGCCCTTTCTTCCTGCTCATTGCTATAGGGAGCTGGCAGTTCTTGGTGAAACGCTACAAAGCTTTGTTGTATGAGCATAGAGGTCTTTGGGACAGGAAGGGGTCAAGACCTGGAGTATTGATACTTTGGTATAAAGTGAAAAGTTATCAAAAAGTTTGAATAGATCAAGAATCTTTTAACAAGGTTAAATGGTGAAAAAAGTACAAGACAGAAAAAGGAACAGTGGGCTGGTCCTAATCTGAAAGTTTGAAGACTGACGGTCTCTTATGTGGTTCCGCTGGAACCTGCTTTTACCCAGCTGTCCTGCTGGCCACCTCATGTCCTAAGAAGGAACCATGCAAACGAGGAAGTAAAAATCCAAGTTACAGAGACCTATGACACTGGGCTAGATCTACGGGACACTTGCTATTGAGCATAAGATTGAAGACTATCCTTCCTAGCACCTGAGAAAACACTGCAAGACCAGCAGTTGCAGTGAAAGGGCCTTGCACCAAACTGCTGGACTGTCCTAGACTTGGCAACGATTCCAGCCCTGCTCTTCGCAAGGATCAGAGCTCCATTGTGAGAAACTGAGGTAGGCCAGCAGGGGGCACTGCTCAAATGTCAGGTCTGACAGAGATGGGTCGCAATGTGTACATCTGATTTAGTAAAACGGGTAATAAACTATAGAAGAATACGTTCATATGGTTAATTTGGGGGATGTTTTTATGAATCCTTGGATAGGAACTCAGCAAAAGATTGTTCCTCCTGCCAGTTTGGACATACGAAGCTGAGTTTCTATAAACGGAACACCAGAACACTTGTGACTTGCTTTCCTATCTCATCTTGGAGAAATGGAATAGCGATAGAAGAGTTTGTGCTGCTGCAACAAAAACTTTGTTATGTATGCCTAATGTTTAGAACACAAGTTTTGTTTTGACAGAATATACTTAGGTTCTGGCTCTAGTATAAACTAAAAAGCTGTGTGATGATTTGTGAATTATTCAAACTCTACAAGAGACTACATAAGAATAATACCTGCTCTGAGATATTTTAGTAAGTAATACAGATAAAGAATATAGGTCTGTGCCTGACTCAATGTATGGAAGTGTGATTGTCATGATGGCGATTATTATTATGGTTAATTCTAATAATGTCGATCATCTACCTTACTGGGTAAATTTCTTTTTCAGAGAGCTTGCAAATTTGGGGGTTGAATAGGTAATTTTTGTTTATGTTCATTAACTAAAAACATGTCTCGATCAGGGGTTAGTGCTTTAGTCAGTGTTGGGTGAGGGAGTCCTTCTTTCCCACCCTTGATGGTCTCCTTTCCTGTGGAGAGATCTTCAACAGTGGAATTCTGGCCTCTCTCCACTCTCTTTCTTTATAGAGGGTGATTTGGTGAATTAATCTGATGAGTGAGTTTGGTATGTATATCTCCCCCAGCTCACTGGGATGTGAGCTGCTGGGGAGGATCATGTGCTTCCATCTCCTCATCCATGGTGCATGTACACTCTGCAGGGAGCCTAGCAAGTGAGGAGGTCAGTCAGGATCAGAGCCGGAGGCCTGAGTGAACAGGTCTGTCTTGTTTTGGACATAACTCACTTGTTAATACATTTAAACCACATTTTTCACTTTTTTTTTTTTTTTTATTTTTTATTTTTTTAATACTTTATTCTACATTACAATACTGTATTTGTTCTGCCATACATTGACATGAATCAGCCACAGGTGTCCACGATCTCCCAATGCCGAAGCCCCCTCCCACCTCCCACCCCACATCATCTCCTTGAATCATCCTGTGTACCAGCCCCAAGCATCCTGTATCCTGTATTGAACATAGACTGGTGCTTCGTTCTTACAAGATAGTATACATGTTTCAATGCAATTCTCCCAAATCATCCCACCCTCTCCCTCTCCCTCAGAGTCCAAAAGTCCGTTCTATAACCTCTGAGTCTTTTTGTTGTCTCACATAGAGGGTCATCATTACTATCTTTCTAAATTCCATATATATGTGTCAGTATACTGTATTGGTGTTTTTCTTTCTGGCTTACTTCACTCTGTAAAATCGGCTCCAGTTTCATCCATCTCATTAGAACTGAGTCAAATTTATTCTTTTTAAGGGCTGAGTAGTACTCCATTGTGTATATGTACCACAGCTTTCTTATCCATTCATCTGCTGATGGACATCTAGGTTGCTTCCATGTCCTGGCTATTATAAACAGCGCTGCAATGAACATTGGGGTACATGTGTCTCTTTCAATTCTGGTTTCCTCAGTGTGTATGCCCAGCAGTGGGATTGCTGGGTCATAAGGCAGTTCTATTTGCAATTTTTAAGGAATCTCCACACTGTTTTCCATAGTGGCTGTAACGAGTTTGCATTCCCACCAGCAGTGTAAGAGGGTTCCCTTTTCTCCACATCCTCTCCAGCATTTATTGCTTGTAGACTTTTGGATCGCAGCCATTCTGACTGGTGTGAAATGGTACCTCATTGTGGTCTTGATTTGCATGTCTCTGATAATGAGTGATGTTGAACATCTTTTCATGTGTTTGTTAGCCATCCGTATGTCTTCTTTGGAGAAATGCCTATTTAGTTCTTTGGCCCATTTTTTTTATTGGTTTGTTTATTTTTCTGGAGTTGAGCTGCATAAGTTGCTTGTATATCTTTGAGATTAGTTGTTTGTCAGTTATTTCATTTGCTATTGTTTTTTCCCATTCAGAAGGCTGTCTTTTCACCTTGCTTATGGTTTCCTTTGCTGTGCAGAAGCTTTTAATTTTAATTAGATCCCATTTGTTTATTTTTGCTTTTATTTCCAGTATACTGGGAGTTGGATCATAGAGGATCCTGCTGTGATTTATGTCGGAGAGTGTTTTGCCTATGTTCTCCTCTAGGAGTTTTATAGTTTCTGGTCTTACATTTAGATCTTTAATCCATTTTGAGTTTATTTTTGTGTATGGTGTTAGAAAGAGGTCTAGTTTCATTCTTTTACAAGTGGTTGACCAGTTTTCCCAGCACCACCTGTTAAAGAGACCGTCTTTACTCCATTGTATATTCTTGCCTCCTTTGTCGAAGATAAGGTGTCCATAGGTATGTGGGTTTATCTCAGGGCTTTCTATTTTGTTCCATTGATCTATATTTCTGTCTTTGTGCCAGTACCATACTGTCTTAATGACTGTGGCTTTGTAGTAGAGCCTGAAGTCAGGCAAGTTGATTCCTCCAGTTTCATTCTAATTTCTCAACATTGCTTTGGCTATTCGAGGTTTTTTGTATTTCCATACAAATCTTGAGATTATTCGATCTAGTTCTGTGAAAAATACTGCTGGTAGCTTGATAGGAATTGCATTGAATCTGTAGATTGCTTTGGGTAGTATACTCATTTTCACTATATTGACTCTTCCGACCCATGAGCATGGTATATTTCTCCATCTATTAGTGTCCTCTTTGATTTCTTTCATCAGTGTTTTATAGTTTTCGACATATAGGTCTTTAGTTTCTTTAGGTAGGTATATTCCTAAGTATTTTATTCTTTTCATTGCAATGGTGAATGGAATTGTTTCCTTAACTTCTTTTTCTACTTTCTCATTATTAGTGTATAGGAATGCAAGGGATTTCTGAGTGTTGATTTTATATCCTACAACTTTACTATATTCGTTGATTAGCTCTAGTAGTTTTCTGGTCGAGTCTTTAGGATTTTCTATGTAGAGGATCATGTCATCTGCAAACAGTGAGAGTTTTACTTCTTCTTTTCCAATTTGGATTCCTTTTATTTCTTTTTCTGCTTTGATTGCTGTGGCCAAAACTTCCAGTATGATATTGAATAGTAGTGGTGAAAGTGGACACCCTTGTCTTGTTCCTGACTTTAGGGGAAATGGTTTCAACTTTTCACCATTGAGGATAATGTTAGCTGTGGGTTTGTCATATATAGCTTTTATTATGTTGAGGTACGTTCCTTCTATTCCTGCTTTCTGGAGAGTTTTTATCATAAATGGATGTTGAATTTTGTCAAAGGCTTTTTCTGCATCTATTGAGATAATCATATGATTTTTATTTCTCAGTTTGTTAATGTGATGAATTACATTGATTGACTTGCGGATATTGAAGAATCCTTGCATCCCTGGGATAAAGCCCACTTGGTCATGGTGTATGATCTTTTTAATGTGTTGCTGGATTCTGATTGCTAGGATTTTGTTAAGGATTTTTGCATCTTTTTTTTTGGGGGAGTGTACACATAGCCGATTCACTTTACTGGACACCTGAAATGAACACAATGTGGTAAATCAACTTCAATAAATGTTCATCAGTGATATTGGCCTGCAGTTTTCTTTTTTGTGGTGTCTTTGTCAGGTTTTGGTATTAGGATGATGGTGGCCTCATAGAATGAGTTTGGAAGTTTACCTTCCTCTGCTCTGCAATTTTCTGGAATAGTTTCAGTAAGATAGGTGTTAGCTTTTCTCGAAATTTTTGGTAGAATTCAGCTGTGAAGCTGTCTGGACCTGGGCTTTTGTTTGCTGGAAGATTTCTGATTACAGTTTCAATTTCCATGCTTGGGATGGGTCTGTTAAGATTTTCTATTTCTTCCTGTTTCAGTTTTGGAAAGTTGTACTTTTCTAAAAATGTGTCCATTTCTTCCAAGTTGTCCATTTTATTGTCATATAATTGCTGAATATAGTCTCTTATGATTCTTTGTATTTCTGTGTTTTCTGTCGTGATCTCTCCATTTTCATTTCTAATTTCATTGATTTGATTTTTTTCTCTTTGTTTCTTGATGAGTCTGGCTAATGGTTTGTCAATTTTATTTATCCTTTCAAAGAACCAGCTTTTTGCTTTGTTGATTTTTGCTATGGTCTCTTTTGTTTCTTTTGCATTTATTTCTGCCCTAATTTTTAGGATTTCTTTCCTTCTACTAACTCTGGGGTTCTCTATTTCTTCCTTTTCTAGTTGCTTTAGGTGTAGAGTTAGGTTATTTATTTGACTTTTTTCTTGTTTCTTGAGGTATGCCTGTATGGCTATGAACTTTCCTCTTAGCACTGCTTTTATAGTGTCCCATAGGTTCTGTGTAGTTGTGTTTTCATTTTCATTCATTTCGATGCATAATTTGATTTCTTTTTGATTTCTTCTGTGATTTGTTGATTATTCAGTAGGGTGTTGTTCAGCCTCCAAATGTTGGAATTTTTAATAGCTTTTCTCCTGTAATTGAGATCTAACCTTAGTGCATTATGGTCAGAGAAGATGCTTGGAATAATTTTGATTTTTTGAATTTATCAAGGTTAGATTTATGACCCAGGATGTGATCTATCCTGGAAAAGGTTCCGTGTGCACTTGAGTAAAAGGTGAAATTCATTGTTTTGGGGTGAAATGTCCTATAGATATCAATTAGGTCTAACTGGTCTATTATATCATTTAAAGTTTGCATTTCTTTGTTAAATTTCTGTTTAGTTGATCTGTCCATAGGTGTGAGTGGGGTATTAAAGTCTCCCACTATTATTGTGTTATTATTAATTTCCCTTTTCATGCTTGTTAGCATTTGTCTTACATATTGCGGTGCTCCTATATTGGGTGCATATATATTTATAATTGTTATATCTTCTTCTTGGATTGATCCTTTAATCATTATGTAGTAGCCTTCTTTGTCTCTTTTCACAGTCTTTGTTTTAAAGTCTATTTTATCAGATATGAATATTGCTACTCCTGCTTTCTTTTGGTCTTTATTTGCATGGAATATCTTTTTCCAGCCCTTCACTTTCAGTCTGTATGTGTCCATTGTTTTGAGGTGGGTCTCTTGTAAGCAGCATATATAGGGATCTTGTTTTTGTATCCATTCAGCCAGTCTTTGCCTTTTGGTTGGGGCATTCAACCCATTTACATTTAAGGTAATTATTGATAAGTATGCTCCTATTGCCATTTACTTTATTGTTTTGGGTTCAGGTTTATACATCCTTTTTGTGTTTCCTGTCTAAAGTCTATCCTTTAGTATTTGTTGGAGAGCTGGTTTGGTGGTGCTGAATTCTCTCAGCTTTTGCTTGTCTGTAAAGCTTTTGATTTCTCCTTCATATTTGAAAAAGGTTTTTGCTCGGTACAGTAGTCTTGGCTGAAGGTTATTATCTTTCATCACTTTAAGTATGTCTTGCCATTCCCTCCTGGCCTGAAGAGTTTCTATTGAAAGATCTGCAGTTATTCTTATGGGGATCCCCTTGTGTGTTATTTGTTGTTTTTCCCTTGCTGCTTTTAATATTTGTTCTTTGTGTTTGGTCTTTGTTAGTTTGATTAGTATATGTCTTGGGGTGTTCCGCCTTGGGTTTATCCTGTTTGGCACTCTCTGGATTTCTTGAACTTGGGTGATTATTTCCTTCCCCATTTTAGGGAAGTTTTCAACTATTATCTCCTCAAGTATTTTCTCATGGTCTTTCTTTTTGTCTTCTTCTTCTGGGACTCCTATAATTCGAATGTTGGAGTGTTTCATATTGTCTTGGAGGTCTCTGAGGTTGTCTTAATTTCTTTTAATTCATCTTTCTTTTTCCCTAGCTGATTCATTTATTTCTACCATTCTATCTTCTATTTCACTAATCCTATCTTCTGCCTCCGATATTCTACTATTTGTAGCCTCCAGAGTGTTTCTGATCTCATTTATTGCATTATTCATTATATGTTGACTCTTTTTATTTCTTCTAGGTCCTTGTTAAACCTTTCTTGCATCTTCTTAAATCTTGACCCCAGGCTATTTATCTGTGATTCCATTTTGATTTCAAGGTTTTGGATCATTTTCACTATCAGTATTCAGAATTCTTTCTCAGGTAGATTCCCTATCTCTTCCTCTTTTGTTTGGTTTGGTGGGCATGTCTCCTGTTCCTTTACCTGCTGGGTATTCCTCTGTCTCTTCATCCTGGTTATATTGCTGCCTTTGGGGTGGCTTTTCTATATTCTGGGAATTTGTGGAATTCTCTTTATTATAGAGCTTCTTCTCTGTGTTTGGGGTTATATCAGTGGCTTGTCAAAGTTTCTTGATTAGAAAGGCTTGTGTTGAAGTTCTGGTGGGTGGAGTTGGATTCCTCTCTCTGGAGTGTTGTGAAGTGTCAAGTAATGGGTTATGGACGTCAATGGTTTTGGAGTATTTTGAGCTGCCTGTGTATTGAAGCTCAGGGGCTTGTTCTTGTGTTGCTGGAGAATTTGCGTGGTATGTCTTGCTCTGGAACTTGTTGGCCCTTGGGCGTTGCTCAGTTTCAGTATAGGTATGAAGGTGTTTGATGAGCTCTTATTGGATAATGTTCCCTGTATTCAGGAATTCTTTGATGATCTCAGGATTTGGACTTACGCCTCCTGATTCTGGTTTTCAGATTTATTTTTACAATAGCCTCATGATTTCTCCATCTATTCAGCACTTAATGTTAAAACATCTGGGTTAATGATGATAGGTTTCTCCACTTTGAGGGTCATCCCTAGAGGATCGCTGAGTTACTTGGAGGAGAGAAGAGGGAGGGGGTAGTTAGAGGTGAGTGGAATGGGATGAGGTGGAATCAAAAGAGGAAAAAGCAAGCTAGCCCGTAACCACTGTCTTGTGTGTGCTCCAAAGTCTGGACCACTCAGAGGTGGTCACAGAGTTATACATGGAAGAGGAGAGGGAGGAAGTAGATAGAGGTGGACAGGAGGATAAAAGAGGGAGATGCAAAGGAGGGATACAGATCTGGCCAGTGACCAGTTCCCTGAGAATTCTCCACCTTCTGGAGCACACAGAGATTCACAGAGTTGGGTAGAGAAGAGGAGGGGGAGGGAGGAGACAAAAGCCACCTGGTGGAGAACAGAGAGATTCCAAAGGGGGAGAGAGTGGTCAAGCCAGTAGTCTCGCACTCATGTAAAGTTGGGTACTGAAGATTAGGTTTTTAAAAGTACAAAATTGGCAACAAATACCAAAATGTTGAGATTAAAAATCTGGAGTAGAGATTGGATTTTCAAAGATAAAATATTAAAGATAAGAAGAAGAAGGAGAGAAAATTTAAAAAAAAATTGAGAAAAAAATAAAGTAAAATAAAATAAAAGACTCCAGAATTATTAAAAAAAAAAAACTTCCACCACCAATAGGACTATATATGGCATTTGCTTTAAAGATAGGGTTTTTTTTTTTTTGAAAAGTAATAATAGGTTATAAAAATAATAAATAGAAATATAGAAGACTTAAAAATTTAAGCAAGTTTAGGAAAAAACAAAAAGAAAAGAAGAGAAAACAAATTTTAAAAAGAAAAAAATTTTAAAGAAAGAAAAAAAATTCTTAAAAAAAAAAATCACGCTTCCACATGATCTCCCCCCAAAAAAAAAATTGATCATAAAGGTAGTAATGGTATATCTGGTGCTTTCTCTGTCGTTGTGGACTGTGTGGGGTCACTACCAAGGCAGTTCCCTCTGTTTGACTTCCTCTGTTTGCTGGTCCCTTCCGTGTCTGATTTCCGTCTTGACACAGGGAGGGTGGTGGTGGACTCTGCACTGGGCTTGCCCCTTCTCGCTCCTTGGGATAACCTTGTGGGGCCTGCCCCATGCTTCATGCACTTCCCGGTCTATGCCGCTCAGGTTTGACACTGATGGCGGTCAGGAAGCCCTTCGAGACTTGGATTTGGTTGAACAGGGGCTTTGTTCCCTTCCCAGGTCCGAGTGGCTAGGGAGTTTGGCATGCCCTATTGCGACTTCTGGGCTTCTGGGTCGCTCCATTTTCTGGGAGCTCCGCCAGGCTCTTTCTCAGGCAGATGATGACTGTTCAGAGCCCCCCAGCAGTCTCAATAGCAAAGAAACCTGCTTGCAATTTGGTAGGTAATGTCACTCTTGAGCTGCGATTGCCCTCTTCCAGCACTTAAGGCTCTGGCTGCCTGTCGCCTGTGGGGGATGGTCTGCAGCCGGCTATTTCCAATCCGTCCTTTGTTCTGTGCGCGGGCCTGCCAGTGTCTTATGTTCGAGCGTTTCACGTGTTATTTATCCCCCAGTCTGGTTTACTAGTCCGAGATAAATCATTCTAGCCACATGCGGACCCGATTCTGGCCCCGTTACGCCCCGATTTTCGAGAAAGCCCTGCAGCCTGCGTCTCCCGCGGCCCAATTCTTAGAAAGCACTGTCGCGGGCGCGCTCCTCCCTGCCCAGCCCCCACTGCTGTCGGACGCAGGCGTTTGCGCTGCTTGTCCGCTGGGGGTTATACTGCTGAATTCGTAATCTGTTGGTTTTAATTATTTATTTATTTATTCTTCCTTCCTGTTATGTTGCCCTCTGTGCTTCCAGGGCTCGCCCCATACACAGCTGTGAGAATGTTCCCCAATTTTAGGAAATCTCTCTTTTTAAGAGTCTCTTCCTGGGACAGGATTCCCTTCCCGGAATGGGGCTCCCTCCCTACCTTCTTTGTCTCTATCTTCATTGTATATATTAATTCCTACCTGGTTTTGAAGCCAATGATCTGCTTTGCTGGAAGCCTGATGTCCTCTGCCAGCAGTCAGAAGTTGTTTTGTGGAATTTACTCAGCGTTGAAATGCTCTTTTGATGAAGTAGTGAGGGAGAAAGTGTTTTCCCCATCCTATTCCTCCACCATCTTTCCATTTTTCACTTTTTCTTGCTCATAGATATTTTAATTTCCTCTTGGAAATATTCTGGTGGTTACTTATCAAATATTCATATATTTTGGAAATTGGGAAATTTTGAAAAAGCTACCAGGGAGAGAGAAGCCTAGGATTATGAAAATATCCCAGCCATCCATGTTTCTCCTGGAGGGAAACACTTTATACCTAATCATGTGTCTCATGTAAGAGCAGCTCCATCCAGCTCCAGCTCCAGCCAAGGGCAATATTAATACTGATGATTGACAGCATTTTAGAATCTGCACAGTAGGTCCATAACAGGTTATGTCTTTGGCCAGTTAACCATATTTGTTTTGAAGAGGCACAAGTAAGGAAAATCATGTTAAGTGAGTTAATTAGCTATTGTTTTACATACAGCATCTCCAATTTCTGTAAAAATCCTGCCGATTAAATACTATGGATCCCATTTTGCATATGTGAAAGTTAAGACTTTGAAAGGTTAAATAACTTTAACAGATTGGTAGGTTTTAAAATTAGGATTTTTTTTCAACTCAGACCAAACTTGTATTCCAAAGTTCATGTTCTTTCTGTTGTATCATACTTTCTCTTTAAGACTAATATATTGTGAATTCAAGTCCTATTACACTTTTATTATTTTCTTTAAAATATTGAGTTGGTTTGCATGTTAGTGACATCTGTTTACTTTAATCTGATAGCACCTACAGAGTTATTGCAGTTCCGTTTCTAATTTTAACCTCAAAGAATGGAAACATAGGAGTCTTAAATATCTTCCTTTCCTCAGCTATTAACTCTGCACTGCATAGACCACTCTGCTGAGCACACCAAGTCTGAGGACTGAAGGAACTTTAAATCCTATGTCCTGGAAAAGCTTATTTTATTTTAACCTGCTAGTGTCACTCATGCAGTTAGCAGCATGACTAAGTGCAGAGGATGGTTTTAACAGATACAGTTGGTCCTTAATAAGGTGGGACATGTGTGCAAGAGAGAGGAATTATTTTCTAAGCGAATTATCAAGAGAGGTTTATGAACTAATGTCCCACAAATAAAATTTGGGATGAATATGGGTCTGCATGGGGTTAGTTTCTTGAAAGGAGTGTACACTGCACTCAACATTGTTCTGAGAGCTAAATGTAAACTGCACATGAGAAATAAAAAAAAATAAAAATGATATTTAACCTTTAGCCTTTCAGAACACTATTATTTTTACTCTGTTTCTGCCATCTTATAGAAAATGAATGAAATGTAATGCTCCAGCTTTGGTAAAATATTTTGAAAAATTTGCCAAGGAGAAATCTGATAGATTGATCATTCTTGCTCTTATAAAATTAGTTATTCCCTTGCAAATAGTAGTAACTTTTATTGTTTAACTTGGATCTCTTTGTCTGGGGGAGGTAGTCTTAAATAACTTATGAAACAGGCTTATAGCATAGGAATGACTTTTCATTGCAAGGGCATGATTGTTTTCTTTTCTTGAAAAATAGAATTGCATCTTCAGCGAGATGAACTGAACACCTGGTAGCTAAGGTGTACCTGAGGTGCAGGTAAAGAATCTGCCTGCAATGCAGGAGATCCCAGTTTGATTCCTGGGTCAGGAAGATCCCCTGGAGAAGGGATAGGTTACCCACTGCGGTATTCTTGGGCTTCCCTGGTGGCTCAGATGATAAAGAATCCACCTGCAATGAGGGAGACCTGGGTTCGATTCCTGGGTTGGGAAGATCCCCTGGAGGAGGGCATGGCAACCCACTCCAGTATTCTTGCCTGGAGAATCCCCGTGGACAGAGGAGCCTGGAAGGCTACAGTCCACAGAGTTGCAAAGAATCTGACATGACTAAGCGACTAAGCACACAGAGAGGCAGTGGAGCATTGCTTCTGAGCGGACAGGCCATGGCTGAGTTCAGGTGCCAGCCCCTCATTAATGACTGTGCAGCCTCAGATTCCTTCAGTTCTGTGACTCTCATCCTTCACCAGTAAAATGAAAGCAGTGATATTACCTATCTGATATATCTACATATGTAATTATTATCAACAATAATTCAAAGTTTTTAAGACCTCAGACCACATGGTAATGATTCAGAGCATGTTGGATGTGATAGTGGCTGTGGTCTACATTGTTCAACATTACAGTTGAAGCTATGTTATAATTTATCAAGCTTTTAAAGAAAACCAAAAAAACTGGGTATCACTCAAAATAATTATAAACATTTACCAGTTTATCATGATTGCCATTCTTATGCAAAATCCTTGGTTAGAATCTACTTTCTTAAATTCTATTTTTTATTGCTATATGGTTAATTTACAATATTGTGTTAGTTTCAGATGTCCAGCACAGCAATTCAATTAGACATAAGTGTGTGTATATATATATAGATAGATAGACAGATAGATAGATAGATAGATGTGTGTGTATATATGGAGAGATATATAGATATATATATATATGTGTGTGTATATATATATATATACATATATATATATTTTTTTGATTCTTTTCCCTTACAGGACATTACAAAATATTGACTATAGTTCCCTGTGCTACACAGTAGGTCCTTGTTATATATCTCATATATAGTAGTGTATATATGTTACTCCCAACCTCCTAATTTATTCCTTCTCACACCCACTTTGGTAACTACTAGTTTGTTTCCTAAGTCTATGAGTCTATTTCAGTTTAGTAAATAAGTTTGTTTGTGCCTTTTTTTTTCCTTAGAGTCCACACATAAGTGACTTCAGATGGTGTCTTCTCCGTCTGACTTCCTTCACTTAAACGATAATCTCTAGGCCCAGCCATGCTGCTGGAGACACACTGTTTCATGCTTCTTATGAGTAATATTCTCTTGTATACATGTACTGCATCTTTTTATCCATTCATCCGTGGATGGACATTTAGGTTGCTTCCATGTCTTGGCTATTTTAAACAGTACTGCAGTGAACATCAGGGTACATGTATCTTTTCCAATTATAGTTTTCTGTGGATTTAAGCCCAGGAGTGGGATTGATAGATCATATGGTAGCTATATTTTTAGCTTTTTAAGAAACTTCCATACTGTTCTCTGGGCTTCCCTGGTAGCTCAGCTGGTAAAGAATCCACCTGCAATGCAGGAGACCCTGGTTCTATTCCTGGGTTGGGAAGAATCCCCTGGAGGAGGGTGTGGCATCCCACTTCAGTATTCTTGCCTGGTGCCTCTCCATGGACAGAGGAGCTTGGCGGGCTATAGTACCTAGGTCACAAAAAGTGGAACATGACAGAGCAACTAAGCATAACATGAAGTGACGTGAAGTGAAAGTCACTCAGTTGTGTCTGACTCTTTGTGACCCCCATCGACTATATAATCCACAGAATTCTCCAGGCCAGAATCCTGGAGTGGGTAGCCCTTCCCTTGTCCAGGGGATCTTCTCAACACAGGAATCAAACCCAGGTGTCCCACATTGCAGGCAGATTCTTTACCAGCCGAGCCACAAGGGAAGCCTTACTGTTCTCCATAGTGAGAGAACACTATGTGCTAATTTACATTCTCACCAATAGTGTAGGAAGCTTCCCTTTTCCACTCCCTCTCTAACATTTATTGTTTATAGACTTTTTGATGATGGCCATTCTGGCCAGTGTGAGGTTGTTTTGATTTATATTTATATTTATATTTATATTTCTCTAATAATTAGCAACATTTAACATCTTTTCATGTGCTTTTGATGATCTGCATGTGTTTGGAGAGATGTCTATTTAGATCTTCTGCCCATTTTTCGATCGAGGTGTTTTTTTTTTTAATTGAGTTTATGAGCTATTTGTATATTTTGGAGATTAATCCCTTGTCAGTTGCATCATTTGCAAATATTTTCTCCCAATTTGAGGGTTGAGTTTTCATTTTGTTTATGGTTTCCTCTGCTATGCAAAAGCTTTTAAGTTTAATTAGGCTCCACTTGTTTATTTTTGTCTTTATTTCCATTACTCTAGGAGATGGATCCAAAAACATATTGCTGTGATTTATGTTAAAGAGTATATGGTGCCCAAGTTTTCCTCTGAGTTTTATAGTATCAGTCTTACATTTAGATCTTTAATTCATTTTGAGTTAATTTTTGTGTACGGTGTTAGAGAATGTTCTAATTTCATTCTATTACAATGGAATTTACTTTTATTAACCACAAATATACCTGGTATTTGGATGTTTCTGCCTAACAGAGGGAGTAATTTCATTTGAATCAAAATCAGAGCTTTCTGATTTTTTTCTTTCCCAAGTGTATAATAGATCTTATGGTGGAATATGGTGATGCTACTAAAAAGACAAAATTCTAAGACCATTTTCTATAGCACAGGTTTCTTGGCTCCTTTGCTTGTTGGAAGATGAGTGAGAGACAGTGCTATTTTCCCACCTTAGCTTTGTCATCTTTAGCTTGACATTTGCAATGGAGAAACTCACTGGAACCCACTCATTTGTACTGCCCTCAGTAGAGGCTTTGCCAGTTCACACAGTCAACTGGGGCAGAGCTGAGGTTGGGGCATAGCCCTCCTGAATTTCAATCTAGTGTTTGTTCGTGCACGCGTGCTCATTTTCTCAGTTGTGTCTGACTCTTTGCAATCCTGTGGACCATAGCCCTCTGGGCTCCTCTGTCTGTGGAGTTTTCCATGTAAGAATATTGGAGTGGGTTGCCATTTATTTCCTCCTCCAGAGGATCTTCCCTGACCCAAGGACTGAACCCATATCTCTTGCCAGTGCAGGCAGGTTCTTTACCCCTGAGCCACCTGGGAAACCCACTAATTACCTGGAAGATAGCTATCATTCTGCTTCCAGATTTGGCCTAGGTACTAACTTTTCTGTTAAAATGAAACAAGCCCAAACCAAAACTTTTATCTTTTCCACAAAGAGTATTTTTCCTCCCATCCCCTCTTTCTTTAGACCATTGTTTCCTGAATGAGAATGTGAGTGGAGATGTAGGTCTTAAAAGTAGAGCAACTAGCTGCTCTTTCAAAAATCTGTAAGTTAGGAATTTTAGGGATGCTAGTATAAGTGTGTGCTATGGCTCTGAGAAAGTTGTTGCATAAATTTAGGTTCTTCTCTGTTCCTGATAAGATCCTTTAGAATATTGTTTTTCATCCATTCTTTTCCTTTGCTATAGCAAACTTGTAAATCCTTAATCATGAGAAATTTTCCCAGCCCAGTCTAATTAATTAAGAGAAGTTTGTGTGCATATGTTTGAAAAGAAAGGAAAGTTTAATGTTCAAATGATACAGCTAGGGCCTTTGGATACAAATGTATTTTTAAGGGAAAAATATTTTATGAAAAGGACCTCTGGTCATCCCAGCCTTAATCATTTTTATTTTGGAAATGTTAGTTCTTTACAGTCTATGAAAAAATGAATTGGCAAAAGCACATTACTCCAAGTTAATGAAAATATGGAACTCAACTTTGAAGTACTGGGACAGTCAGTTGAATTTCCTCAGCAATACTCTGAGTCAAAGCTGAAGGGCATCATTTGCTAGTTCTGGTTTATAAAGTCTCTTCCTCATAATGTCTTCCTTCAAGAAGGGAAGCTACTCAAAATGAAAAGGAGGGGAGAATATTGAGTGGAAATAATGATTCATTGCCACAACTCCCAGCAATAGAATAATCCATTCACTGGGTTCACAGTCATCTGTTTTTCTATCCCATTATGCTAATGAATCACTGCTGTTTACTGCCTGGGGAGTAGGGCCTTTCAACGCCTGTGAGAAAGAAACGCTGTTTGAAAGCTGGCTTCTTGGTTAGAATGCCAAAATGTTTTGTGACATGCTCTAGTTCCCCAAACCTAGTAGTAGAAAGGACTGCATTCATTTTCTAAACTTTAAGAAGTGTGCTTCTCTTAGGGAGCGACCGTGTCCTTCCTGGGAGTGTGTCACTGGGATGAGATCTGAAGGCGCTTGCATCACTGTCACTGTCAGGCAAAACAGACTTGATTAGTAATTTGTCCCTGTTGACTCTGGCTCATTTAAAATAGACAAGTGCAAATAAGCAGATATAATGCTGTTTTTGCATCTTTAAGAGAATTTATTATGTTTTGAATTCACTCTCTTGACTTCAAACTTTCCAAGAAGCTTTGGGTCAAGATAGTAACTACCTCGTCTCTCACTTATTTTTGGTCTGCAAATTGAGACTTTTGAAATTAATTCTAAAAGCAGTCGATTTAAAAAAATATGTTGGAAAATAAAATAATCTCTGGGGATATCACATTTAACTGCACTAATGTAGGATTGTCTTAGATGTTTTGTTCAATCATTTTATTTCTAATGCTGGTATGATAGGGAGTAACATAGTCTATGTTCTAGTCCTTTGGAGTTGATAGATGAGGTACTTGGCCTCACTACTTTGAATGTTTATTACTATGGTAATTCATTTTTTTGTTTCTCTAATAATGTATATTATTATTGCCCCAGCTGAGCTTCCTAGTAAGAAATCAATCTGTTGTCATTGAGATATTTGAAAATTTCATCTACATGAGTGATGGGATTCACTTTCAGAGTACAATGCAATCTTTCCAAAAGAAATAAAGAGGATTAGAATACAAAATAAGAGACCAGAGCAAACATTGTGTTTCTCAGACAATGCTGGCTGTAGCTGAGCAAAGAATTCTGGTTTCCTGAGTTTCAAATCAGCAGAAACAATTCCCCAGAGAGAATCACTATCTCCAATCAGAACTGAAAAAGCATAACTAATACAATGAAATCATTAGGGATTAAACGGTAGCTCAACTAATCTCTTTCCTTTTAGGCTGAATACGTTCGTTTTCTAGCAAATGGAAAATGGGTCCTAAAAATAGTATTTTAGTGTGGTGTTTTTCACTTAAAATCATTTTAAGCCTAGTCATAGTTCCAGATGGTCAAAATGGAAATCACTCAACTCACGATAGAGTTCACACTTAAATTGATAGCTGGGGATTTACCAGGGTTTTGTTGTATTCTGGAAATTCGGAATGTTTAAGGACCTCTAATATGCCTGAATATGATTCAGAGGTTTAGTAAATAGACCTGATGTAACTATACTATGACAAAAGTAATTTTATACATGGCATTCATTGTCAAGTGGCACAAGTATGAAAGATGTCAGCCACATCAGCACTTCAGTTCAGTTCAGTCGCTCAGTCATGTCTGACTCTTTGTGACCCCATGAATCACAGCACGCCAGGCCTCCCTGTTCGTCCCCAGCTCCTGGAGTTCACTCAAACTCGAGTGGTGATGCCATCCAGCCATCTCATCCTCTGTCGTCCCCTTCTCCTCCTGCCCCAATCCCTCCCAGCATCAAAGTCCTTTCCAGTGAATCAACTCTTCACATGAGGTGGCCAAAGTACTGGAGTTTCAGCTTTAGCATCATTCCTTCCAAAGAAATCCCAGGGCTGATCTCCTTCAGAATGGACTGGCTGGATCTCCTTGCAGTCCAAGGGATTCTCAGGAGTCTTCTCCAACACCACACTTCAAAAGCATCAATTCTTTGGCGCTCAACTTTTTCACAGTGCAATTCTCACATCCATACATGACTACAGGAAAAACCATAACCTTGACTAGACGGACCTTAGTCGGCAAAATAATGTCTCTGCTTTTGAATATGCTATCTAGGTTGGTCATAACTTTTCTTCCAAGGAGTAAGCATCTTTTAATTTCATGGCTGCAGTCACCATCTGCAGTGATTTTGGAGCCCCCAAAAATAAAGTCTCACACTGTTTCCCCATCTATTTCCCATGAAGTGATGGGACCAGATGCTATGATCTTCGTTTTCTGAATGTTGAGCTTTAAGCCAACCATTTCACTCTCCACTTTCATCAAGAGGCTTTTTAGTTCCTCTTCACTTTCTGCCATAAGGGTGGTGTCATCTACATATCTGAGGTGATTGATATTTCTCCTGGCAATCTTGATTCTAGCTTGTGCTTCTTCCAGCCCAGCATTGCTCATGATGTACTCTGCATATAAGTTAAATAAGCAGGATGACAGTATACAGCCTTGACATACTCCTTTTCCTATTTGGAACCAGTCTATTTTTCCATGTCCAGTTCTAACTGTTGCTTCCTGACCTGCATATAGGTTTCTCAAGAGGCAGGTCAGGTGGTATGGTATTCCCATCTCTTTCAGAATTTTCCACAGTTTATTGTGATCCACACAGTCAAAGGCTTTGGCATAGTCAATAAAGCAGAAATGGATGTTTTTCTGGAACTCTCTTGCTTTTTCTATGGTCCAACAGATGTTGGCAATTTGATCTCTGGTTCCTCTGCCTTTTCTAAAACCAGCTTGAACATCCGGAAGTTCACAGTTCACATATTGCTGAAGCCTGGCTTGGAGAATTTTGAGCATTACTTTACTAGCGTGTGAGATGAGTGCAATTGTGCAGTAGTTTGAGCATTCTTTGGCATTGCCTTTCTTTGGGATTGGAATGAAAATGGACCTTTTCCAGTCCTGTGGCCACTTGGTCACCCATAATTCAAGTGGATTATATGGCAGCATAATAATTGTTTCATTCATGCCTGCTGGGTTAGAGTCATTCTTTCAGAAACTATTCATAACAAAGTAACAAAAGACAGAAATATTGACCATTTCCATGGGGCTATTACTTCTTAGTCTATTCTATGGACCGTTGCTCCAGGGCTGATTAAAATATATGGAATTTTTTGATTCTTGCTATTTGTTGAAAATCAGTATGACATAGTGGTGCATCTCAAATTGCAATAGCTTTTCTTGTTGTTTTATTTTTAAAATTTTTATTTAGTATTGGGATACAGTCAAATAACAATGTTGTGATAGTTTCATGTGGAAAGTTAAAAGACTCAGCTATACATACACATGTATCCGTTCTCCCTGAGACCTCCCTCCTGTCCAGGCTGCCATATAACCTTGAGCAAAGTTCCCTGTGCTACACAGTAGGTCCTTGTTGGTTATCCATTTTAAATCCATCAGAGTGTACAAGTTTCAGTAGCTTACCTAATGTTTTTTAGGACTTTCTTGGGAACTGACATGTGTGTCTAAATTTCCCATAATTACTTATCATTCCAAGACATATAAAGGCATCCAGTGAATTACTTTGTGGATTTCTTTCAGTCAAAATATAATTTGCCTGCACAGGAAGAAGTTTTATTTCACTGAACTAAGTAAATATTTATACAGAGGTAAATACATGGCAGGTATTTTCCAGATGCTTAAGATACCACCTAGGTGTCGGTGGTCCTTGCACACTTACTAGAGTATAGGAAAGCGTGGGGACAAAACTCTTTAATGTCTCAGAATAGATGTCTTTGTAGGGTTTGCAGGGGCTCACAATCTCCGAGATATCTTTGAACTATGGGATTTCTAGCTTTGTAAACTATGGGAAATTATGTTTCCTTTCTGAGCCTCATGTCTATGTGCAAAGTAGAGATAACACTTAATGTTAAATGGTGGTTCTGAGGATTAAACTAAACATATATAAAACTCTCAGTGTAGTAAATGGCAGAAAAAATACCCTATGAAAAGTGTTTATTCCTGTTATTACTCTAATGTTCTTAGGAAGATCATATTCATCTAGAAACACCTGGAATTTAGGAAAAAAAAAAAGCATGATGATTTTGATTCACTTGGAAATCTTCAGGCTTACTGAGATCATGAAAGATCTGAGGGGCAGAAAGGACCCTGGCAGCAGCCCAAATCTTTTACAAGAAGAAATGAGGATGAAGGTTTCCTAAACTCTTTTGGAGAGTGAATCACTGAATAGGGAGACCCGTACTGAGTCAGAGAAGACACAAAGCACTGTGTTCCCCTTAGGAAGATTCAGTGAAGAAGCTCTGCTGATACCAAGCAGAAAAGTGCATCATTTGCTGTTCAGCCACATCCTAGGGAATCATGCATTAAGCATGCAGTTTGCAAATACATATTTACTGTATGAGTACTATGTACTGGGTTTCCCAGGCGGTGCACTGGTAAAGAATCTGCCTGCCAATCCAGGAGATGAAAGAGATGCAGGTGTGACTCTCTTGGGCCTGGAAGATCCCCTGAAGTAGGAAATGGTACCCTACTCCAGTATTCTTACCTGGGAAATCCCATGGACAGAGGAAACTGGCGGGTTCAGTCCTCCGAGTCATAAATAGTTGACTTAGTACACAACTGAGGTACTGAGCATGCATGTGCACTGGTGCCACACACACACACACACACACACGCACAGTGGGTACTGGGCTTGGTTTTGAATGCTAAAAATAAAGAACCGAAAAAGTGATCGATAAAAGTTGCTATTCTCATGGAACTTACATTGTTGTAGAGGGGAAAAGACAGTAAATATGGTCTCTAAATAAAGTATGAGGCATGTAGTTAGTGCTTACTGAAAGTCGCTGAGTCATGTCTGACTCCATGACCTCATGGACTAAAAAGTCCATGGAAATCTCTAGGCCAGAATACTGGAGTGGGTAGCTTCTCCCTTCCCCAGGGGATCTTCCCAACCCAGGGATCGAAGCTAGGTCTCCCACATTGCAGGCAGATTCTTCATCAGCTGAGTCACCAGGGAAGCCCAAGAATACTGGAGTGGGTAGCCCTTTCCTTCTCCAGAGGATCTTCCCAACCCAGGAATCGAACCAGGGTCTCCTGCATTGCAGACGGATTCTTTACCAACTGAGCTATCAGGGAAGCCACGAGGCATGTAAGAAGATAACTGCCAGTGAGGAGAATAAATCTAAGAAGGGGATAAGAACTGCTACTTACTGATTGCAGCTTTCAGTGGAATGGGCAGGGTAAGCTTCAGTGAGGATGTCTCCTGCAAGGAAATATTTGGAGGAAATACAGGAATGAGCAAGGCAGAAAATCAAAGTGAAGAGGATTGGAGGGAAGGGAGGGAGGCCTGGTGTGAGGACTCTAAGTTGGGAACGTGTTAGTATGTTTGAGGAGCAGAGTTGAAGATGAACAGGCTAGAGCAGAATCAGCAAACAGAAGAGAATTGGGACGGATAGGAATCCTGGTCACACGGGACTGTGAAGGCCTTCATGAGAAACTGGCATTTACTCCCACTAGTGTGCGAAGCCTGTGGCGGGTTGATCAGATGAGCATCATGGTTTGATTTCATTTCTTATTAATCCTTGAGCTAACTACTGGATAACAGTAGACTTTAGGGGCAGGAGGAAGGTACACAAGGGGGTTAAGAGCAATAGTAAGGAGCTCTTTTAGGAAGCTCTGTTGAGGAAATCATCCACTACAGTGGCCAGTCTATCTTGCCCATCAGTATTCTATAGATCAGGCCCTTCAAGGTCAGCAGGAAGCCGGTTCTGCTGGAGCTAGAGAGTGGTGACCGGCAGGAAGCCTGGCAGCCATCCTGTTTGGAGTTCTGGTGGGCCACCCTGAACAGAATGTAGCAGTGCTTCCAGCACCAAACAGCCACTGTTTGGTTGGCACTGGGGAGCAAAGCAGCGGTAGCTGTGGTGCCCAGAAGCACTGGTACACCCTCCATGGGTGCACAGAAGCGCTGGCACACACCCCCACCAACAGGAAGGCGGGGTGACAGCTGCAGGGAAGCATGACTAGCAGTGTGCCCTGGGTGGCCTCAGTACCAGGGCAGCCTCACATTTGCATGTATCAGCATGGAGCGTTTTAGAGTGATGGGAACAGACACTGGGGCAGGATGATCTTTTGTAATATTAACCAGTGATTTAGGCAACTAGGCTTTGCAGCATCAGTTGCCTCAGGGAAGGAACGTTGCAGCAGAAGCTCAGTAAAATTTTAAAGTTCTCTCCCCTCAAGAGAACTCGGGGTACGGAGAGTGTCTGATGCATCAAAACGAGTCTTCCAGCTCCCTGGGGCTTCAGGTTTGGGGGAGGATGAGGCGAAGAGGCAAAGACACAGCAAGAAGGGCAGCCACTGTGAGTGTCTGGGAGAGGGGAGACTTCTGCCCTGCTCGAGCAAGCTAAGATGCAGCAGTGAGGAACAAACCCTGGAGAAGTCTGGGGGATACAATAGCGGGAAGAACTTGTGTCTTTTTGCCCAGGTAGACTCAAGGAGAGGACAAGAACCCTGAGAGGAAAGGTCTGCCTGGTTCATGGAGATATGTGTACCATAGTTACCAGGGCATTTGCACTTGGATGGACCTGCGATTAACACCTATTAGGTTCTCAATAAATAATTATTATTAGCAGTTTTAAACAGATTTTTAGGGCCTCTCACTGAGGCTGGTTCTTGTGTAGAAGGTGTAGAGATGAAGGGGAGGAATAGGAACTGGGTGTTGTATACTTAGTGGTCTGGGTACCACTCTGTGACTACTGGGACATATCACGTGCTGGCCACCCTTCCTGTAGGCAGGGAGGTAAATGCATTAGACAGAGCTGTGGGGTGAGAAAGGTGGGTGGATGCTCAGATCAATGCTAGGTAAAATAATGAAAAAAAAACCCAGTTTATTATTGATAGATTTTTGTCACAGCAAAACCTCTTTGTCAAAAAAAAAAAAAAAGGAAATATTTTTATCCTCAGCCACTCTTCTGTTGATGCCTTCACTCCATACATGGATACACATAGAATCCATACACTCTTGCCTTTCTCTTCTTCCATTTCTAGCCAAGTCAATTCAACAGCAACTGAGATTCTGTCATAGTAGCATATTAACAGGTAACAACAGCCTGGAGTTTGGGCTGCTTTCCTTCCTCACCTTGCCCGGTGCATAGCTTTTGTTTCCAGGGCTTGATTTAGGAGAATTTGGCTTATGTTTACTCATGATTTTAAAGATGAAGGAAGAGAGATTTAATACCATTTTGTGAGCTTCCTCTTTGAATCATATTTACTGCAGTCAGATAGGAAGTTGGCCTCGCAGGTTGGTTTCTTTTTAAACTTTTCCTTTGTGCTAGGACATAGACTATTGACAATGCTGTGATAGTTTCAGGTGAACAGCAAAGGGACTCGGCCATGCATATGCATGCAGCCATTCTCCTCCAGGGACTTCCCTGGTGGCTCAGTGGTAAAGAGCCTGCCTGCCAGTGCAGGAGACATAGATATTCCGTGGTCAGGAATACCCCCTGGAGGAGGAAGTGGCAACCCTCTCCAGATTTCTTGCCCAGAGAATCCCACAGACAGAGGAGCCATGGGGGTCGCGAAAGAGTCGGACACGACTTAGCAACTAAACTAACCACTAAACTAACTAACGACTTAGCAACTAAACTAACTACTAAACTAACGACTTAACAACTTCCCCCAACTCCCCTCCCATCCAGGCTGCCACATAACATTGAGCAGAGTTCCCTGTGCTATCCAGAAGGATGGTTATCCATTTTAAACACAGCAGTGTGTACATGTCCATTCAAAAGTCCCTAACTACCTCTTCCTTCCAACCTTCCTCTTGGCAACCATAAGTCCGTTCGCTAAGTCTGTGAGTCCATTTCTGTTTTGTAAGCAAGTTCATTTGTCTAATTTTTTTTTAGATTCCACACATAGGGAAAGTCATGTGATATTTCTCCTTCTCTGTCTGACTTACTTCATTCGTGTGACATTCTCTAGGCCCATCCTTGCCATTGCTATGGCATTATTTCATTCTTTTTCGTCTCTGAGTAATATTCCATTGCTTATATGTACCATATCATATTTATATTTAAAAAGAAACAGTGACTGAAGTGGTAAGATTGTTGATATTATTGTTCAATTTTTCTTTGATTATTATATTTATAAATAAATTTGAAATCAATTGGTTGGATGACATCATTATCAAAACCCTCTATATGTTTTATAACATCACCCTTTTCTCCACCAAAGCTGTTTTTTGTCCCTTTTATCCTGTTTTTATCCTCTTTAGCAGTATAAAAGTGGATCCAAGACTGGAAATGTGAAAGTTGTTCAGCTGATGGACAAAAATACTACATATATTGTACTGCATTCTCAAACTCAATATTGGCCAGTAGGATAGCCTAGTTAAGGGATTAATGTGATGTGTCAAAAGAATTTTGGTCCCCCAAATACCTGTAATTTAATATGAAGATTTAAGTCATTAGATGTGTTCCATTATTTAAGGAGTAGACCCACATGAATGTAAATATCTGGAAAAATAATGCTTAAAGAATTTTTGGTCATTTGAATGTTAGTATAAGTCATTTGGGTAAAGGAGAAAGAGCGCTTGAGGATTCCTGGGGTGGAAGTGGGTTTAGGAGAAAGTGACAAGGAGGGGAGAGGAGAGAAGACTAAGTACTATTAATACTTCCCACGTTCTCCCTGGAGTTCACTCTGCTTCCAAGAGTGAGTTTTCTGTCAGGGTTGCAGTTGGGACCTGGAAAGGTGCTCCCACCTTGCTCATTTGGTGAGAATGTGGTCGTGGATTTAAGATATGGGTACAGCTGTGATCACGGGTAAAGACTGCCATGTCAAAGCTGCCTCATAGTCTCTGGGATTCCTGAGCCAGCCATGAGTCTATTGAGGGATTAGGACTTCACATTTCAGATGGCATTTGCAGTCGTAAGATGAAGCCAGGATCACAGCACAGTGGTTAAGAGAATACTTCAGTTCCCTGTCCATCACAAATTCCTGAAGTCTACTCAAACTCATTTCCATTGAGTCAGTGATGCCATCAAACCATCTCATCCTCAGCGACAGAGGATAAGAGAATACTGCTACTGTTGCTTCTAAGTCACTTCAGTTGTGTCCAGCTCGTGCGACCCCATAGACGGCAGCCCACCAGGCTGCCTCATCCCCGGGATTCTCCCGGCAAGAACACTGGAGTGGGTTGCCATTTCTTTCTCCAATGCACGAAAGTGAAAAGTGAAAGTGACGTCGCTCAGTCGTGAATAACTCTTAGTGACCCCGTGGATTGAAGCCTGCCAGGTTCCTCTGTCCATGGGGTTTTCCAGGCAAAAGAATACTGGAGTGGGGTTCCATTGCCTTCTCTGTAAGAGAATACTAGGAGAATATTAAGATCAAATATTGATCTTAATATTTTGTTGATCTTAAGATCAAATATTTAATCAAATATTAAGATCAAAAGATTAGGCCTTTTAATATTGTTTTATGCTATAGATTATGAATCTACAAATCTCAGCCCTTCATTCTCAATAACGGAAGAAATAGCTTAGGTATTAATTACAAGGTTTTGACAATGCATTACTACCCAGTCTCAAAACAGTCCAAATGGTTTTCTTCTGATGATAGTTAATCCATACTTTCTTCTAAATGATGAACATTTTACTATTAAACAGAAGCAATATGTTTTATTTACTTGGAATAAGTTTATGCTTACCTGGTTAGTTGATTTTGTAAATTAACTAACAAATTGACTCTTGTTTGAAGTAATCAAAAATGAGAGTCAGGCAGGACTCACATACTGACGAGCTTTAATAGTTGTATTCCTTGTTCAGAGAAAGTGAGTGAGTGAGTTTGTGTAAGAGAAAGAGCATGCACACACACATGCATGCCAAGTGTGGCTACTAGGGAGAGAAAGCAACATAGCTATAACATGTAGCAACATGTTTAAAGTGTTTACCATGTGCCAGACATTGTTAGGCAAGTACCATTATTTTTCCTGTTTCATAGCTTATGAAACTGAACAGTTAAATCACGAGTGTTTCTCTTTAACTATAGAAAAGGAGAGACTAAAATAGGGGAAATTAGAAGGGAAAGGAAGCAGAAATTCTGTCATTTTTTTATCCTTTCAAGAGTGATGTTTAAGCATGACAAAATGAAAGCAGATTTTCTGGGAGCAGTAACCCTTCCCATGGCCAATATTGCAAAATTAGGTGAGCAATAGGCTTCTCAGGTGACACCAGTCGTAAAGAATCCACCTGCCAGTCCAGGAGAAGCAAGAGGTGTGGGTTTAATCCCTGGGCCAGGAGGATCCCCTGGAGTAGAAAATGGCAGCCCGTTACAGTATTCTTGCCTGGAAAATTCCATGGACAGTGGAACCTGGCAGTCTACAGCCCATGGGGTCGCAAAGAGTTGGAGATGACTGAACACCCACAGGTGAGCTATACAAGAACTTTGAATTGCAAGCTGACTTCTTTATTTTACTTGAATGTCACTGAAAACAGTTTGATAGTTGTTTATTTCCTTTGTAATAGACAGTACTATTGTGAGATGACATTGAAATCTGTACCAACTGAGAATGTTGTTTATATTCATGATATTTTTAATAGAAATAGACCAGAAAGGGCCTGAAATAAGTGATGTTGCTTTCATAGGCAAAAGAGCACTTTGTATTAATGTAGAGCTACATTAAAAAGCTTTATCCCCAGACTTTGTTCAAGGTCCAAAATGGGATGTTTGGTGAATAAATTTTGCTATTTATTATCGGAGAAGCAAGTACTTAATCAGTTTGATTCCGTTTCACATATACAATACATAGCATACAAACATACACACATCTGTGAAAAAGATTATGCCACAAAAATATTATACTAAGTGATTATTGCTGAGCGGTCTATTGATTTTTTTTCTTCTTTTTGACTGACTTTTTAAAAACAGTTCACAAAAACACAGGCCCCCATTTGCAGTAAGAAAGTGTAGTCAGTCTAACCAAGGTTTATCACACTGCCATTAGGTGCTTTTGTATGGGGATCTTTGTAAAAGATACGATCATATATTAGAGAGGCTTCTGCCCTTTAGAAATTTTTTACTGAGGAAATAGACACAAAATATGAACTACTCTCGTGTCTCAGATACTGATTTCTGAATAAGAAAGCAATCTCTGAGAACAGTATTTTTGAGGGGAGACTACAAAGAGAAAAGAAGAGATCAGACTGGCATTAAAAGATAGATCCAAAAAAAAAAAAAGATAGGTCCAATCCAAGGGGACGTGTGAGGAGACAAGAAATTTCTGTTGGATGTAATGGTTTCCGTAAAAACATAGAGGTCACAAAGTATTATATTTATTTGAAGCTCAGGTGGGGGATTTGTGGTGAAGAGAAACAGTAAGATTATTCCCCACTGTGGCAGTCTTTGACTAATCAGGTTTGTATCTTCTCAAAGCAGCTTCTAACTAGCCCATTTAAAGATGCCCAGAAGCGTCTTAAAGCAATCCTAAAGTTTCGGAAGAGAGAGTCCAGGCCCCATCTTCCCATGTGTTTTGAAATTTGTCCTTCATCCTGTCTTTTTGTTATGCCTGTTTGGTTTTAGTGTCTTATTTCAAATTTTCTGCTTTGTTCTCATCTATAATTTCTTCAAGATACTGTTCCTTGAAACCACTTCTAGGCACCACAGGTTAACAATGCCATGCCCTCAAGACTGTAACTTATGCGTACCAACCGAAGCTTCGTTTTGTCCTAGCCTGCATTTGCCAAATGAAGCAATAAGAAAGAAATATAAGAAAATATATTTGTTAGTTTTGTTGTTGTTGTTATGTAACAAAATACCCCAGGGCTTTGTTGTTTGGTCACTAAGTTGTGTCTGACTCTCTGTGACCCCATGGACTGCAGCACACCAGGCTTCCCTGTCCTTCACTATCTCCCAGAGTTTGCTCAAACCCATGTCCGTTGAGTCAGTGATGCTATCTAACTATCTCATCCTTTGTCACCCCCCCCTTCTCCTCCTGCCTTCAGTCTTTCCCAGTATCAGGGTCTTTTTCAGTTCAGCTCTTCCTATCAGGTGGCCAGAGTACTGGAGATTCAGCTTCAGCATCTGTCCTTCCAGTGAATATTCAGGGTTGATTTCCTTTAAGATAGACTGGTTTGATCTCCTTGCTGCTTGAAACAACAAATATTTATTATGACACCAGTTTCTGGGAGTTAGGAACCTGGAGTGCCTTAGCTACCTAGGTGGGTATGGCTCAGATCTCTTAGGCTACAGGTGTTGGCTTATGTCTCCAAGAACTTTGACAAGAACTGGAGGACCTGCTTTTAAACTCATTCAGGTGGTCATTGCCAGGGGCTTCATTTCCTTGCTGTTTTCATAATGCTGTTCACAAGTTGACTTCATCTCAAACAAATGTCTGTTCAATTATGAGTAACCAATAAGTTATTTCCAGTGAGTTTTTGAAAGATTAGGATCCACTTCTGTAATAATATATATTTTCAAATATAGTTTCCATAAGAAATACTGGTGTCATAATTATTTCTACCACATATTTGTATCCTAGAACTCTTTGATCAAAATGAGTCACCATATGAAGTCAGATTTTCCTTTAATATTTGTAAAAATACTGTTCAGGATCTTATCCCATACCTCATTGGAAGGCAGATATCTTTTCTATGGTTTTTGGAAATTTTCAAGGTCTCCTGCATTGCAGGTAAAGAATCCGCCTGCAATGCAGGAGACCTAGGTTTGATCCTGGGGTTGGGAAGATCCCCTGGAGAAGGGAAAGGCTACCCACTCCAGTATTCTGGCCTGGAGAATTCCACGGACTGTATAGTCCACGGGGTCATAAAGAGTCAGACATGACTGAGCGATTTTCACTTTCACTTTTCCTACATCCTAATGAAATTCCTAATTTCCATCTCAATCTGATTAGCATGTCCTTCTGTGATATGATCTCTGCATCCGAGATTAGCACAAACATAAACTACAAGTTGTTTTCTGTGACTCTCCCAGAGCATATAGGATAAGCAATATGCAACAAGTAGTTTTGGGGATGTTATTTAGTGGGAGCAGGTAAAGAGGTGCTCCTGGAGAGGTTTGATACCATCCATCACATAGCTGAGAAAACAATTTAAGATATAACATTTCTCATAAAAGATTTCACAGGGATTTGTACTACCAGGAATCCTCTGACCACAACACCCTATCATGTTGCTGGGCCTATTTTCTTTCCAACTGTGGCACCCTTCCCACTTCTGCCTTATCTATTGTTATTTTTTAATGTTCTTCTTGACATTCACCCCCTCCTTCCAACACGCCACATTCATTCTTCTTCTGTTCTATATTCTTCTTCAAGACAATGCAAGGAAGACTTCTTTTATACCCAAAGCAGCCACGAAGTTGTTTTTCTAAACAAAAGGCCATTTTTTTTCTCATATGAACAGCATTCCCTAGTATGCTGAAATCCAATACAATCTACATTTGTATTACAGATCAAATTTTCTTCATTCTCAAATGGAATGTAAAAACATAAAATGTTAAATAAAATTTATTTTAAAATAAATAAAATTGCACCATTATGTCTGACACCAGTACTTAAATGCTATTATTTTATTTTATTGATAATAATGTATTTAAATTACTCAAGTTCATTCAGGCATAGCACTTTACATATTGTACCTGATCTATTTGATAAGAATAAGCCTTTCTAACAGTTGTCAACTCATGTAATTGCAAGTACCTAACTACTTTTCCTATTTTGAATAATCATGTATTGTTACTTTAAATATAGTGTAAGTCTTAGAAAAGATGACTTGCAGGAAAACGTCATAGAACAGCTTTTTATTATTTGTTTAAGTAATTCTTTTAAATATGCAGTCACCTGCTAATATATAGCATTTATTCATAAATTTCCTTTTCAAAATATTTCACCCATGTGAATTAATTTATTTCCATAAGCACCTCAGTGAAACAAATGAGAAATATCCTCTTTTCCAGAAGGGAGTATGAAACAGAGATAAACTGCCTAATATCATTCAGGGGGAGAAGTAAGACTAAGATATAAGCAAGACTTGCTGCTACATTCTACCCTTGCTTTTATAATATCTGTATAGTTTTTCTCTTGAAGTAAAAGAAAAGTTTCATCTAGATAATACAGTTTTTCTCCAAGACAGCTATGCTGGCTTCACTCAATGTTCCTTACTTGAATCCTTTTGGTGATATTGCTTATTCCTAACCCGCACTTTGCCTGCATTGTATTAATGTGAAAGAGAGTGACAGCTTTACATTCTCATGCCAAGATATCTGTGCAGATAAGCATAAAATAGCAAAAGGCAAATTTATTTGTATCTTAAAGCTTTCAAAAGCATCATGGGGTCTCCCCATGTAGCAAGAGTTCACCAAACCAGAGGAACCCCCAAACAAGGAGGGCCCTAGGGCCAGGCTTTCATGCAGAGTAAGTTTTGTGTCACTGAAAATTCTCTCTTATTCAGTTTAGATAATTTTCTAACTATCAAAATTTAATTTTTATTGTGTAAGTGACTTAAGTGAAAGGAAAGCTTATAATCCTTTTACTTCGATAGCTAATAACTGATGATTGTTTTGAATGTTGGGTATGCTTTTTATATTGTAGGTAGGATTGCCTCACTCTTCTCTTCAGAATCCTCTGATGACTCCTCATTCCACTCAGAATAAAGTGTATGCTGTTATCACAGCCCCTGGAGCCCCGCTACGGCTCTCCCTCTGCCTTCTTTACTCCAGCTGCACAGGCCTTCTGGACTTTCCTTAGAAATGGGGCACACCCGTCCTCTCCATCTCACTTTGGGCTTGAGTACTTGGTTTCCCCTCTGCGTGATTTTCCGGAGACTGACTGGCTTATATTTACTCTGAACTCTCCAAAGTAAGCCTGCTTTAAATACATGCTGCCATGTTTCTTGGCAGAAAACTTCTGATAAGTATTCCTTACTTTAACATTTACTCTCATGTCTGATGATAGTGTATTGAAAAGCAGAGACATTACTTTGCCAACAAAGGTCTATCCAGTCAAGGCTATGGAATTTCCAGTAGTCATTTATGGATGTGAGAGTTGGACTGTGAAGAAAGCTGAGCGTCAAAGAACTGACGCTTTTGAACTGTGGTGTTGGAGAAGACTCTTGAGAGTCCCTTGGACCGCAAGGAGATCCAACCAGTCCATTCTGAAGGAGATCAGCCCTGGGATTTCTTTGGAAGGAATGATGCTGAAGCTGAAACTCCAGTACTTTGGCCACCTCATGCGAAGAGTTGACTCATTGGAAAAGACTCTGATGCTGGGAGGGATTGGGGTCAGGAGGAGAAGGGGACAACAGAGGATGAGATGGCTGGATGGCAGCACCGACTCGATGGACGTGAGTCTGAGTGAACTCTGGGAGATAGTGATGGACAGGGAGGCCTGACGTGCTGCAATTCATGGGGTCGCAAAGAGTCAGGCACGACTGAGCGACTGAACTGAACTGAACTGAAGAAATAAAAGCCATAATTCTGCCTTCAATGTCTGTTCTTTCAAGTTACTTTCTCTTTGGAGATATAACATAATAAAATTAAACAGTCAAGCAACCTGCCGCCTTTCCCTGTGGATCCCAGCATCAGTGATAAATAACGTCCTAGTATTCTTAAAGGTTGCCTTTCTCTCTGAACATCTATTAGGAATAAAATTTACCTGTGCTTAGGCATTCAAGTGTTTGGGGCTAAAACTTTTGGTACAGATTTAATGACCTTTGGTAAACATTTATTAATCTGAATGTTTACGCCCAGATATTGTGGTTCAATTCTATCAGTATATGATATTTTGAGAATGGGAATTCAACATGGTAAAAATAGGAATGTCAGTTACCACATGCTCTAATGATACTATACATGGTATGTATATGTGGGCAGTGACTAGCACAGATACTTACACAGCTTGAGTTTGCAGTAATGATCTCTTCTTATTTGTTCTTACACATCCTTAGTGAAACTGTAGCTGAAAACCATTTCAAATCCTGTGATGCTGCTCTGCCCTTTTCCTGAAATGACTGCTGCAATAGACCCATTAGCACCACAGGTATTTATATTCCGCTTTTCAAAGGACAGGCTCAGGAAATGTGTGCCAAGAGTGCACTGAATGAAATTCTACTGAGCAGCATCTTCAGCATGTTTGAGAATGTCAGTTACAATGTGACAGATTTAATTGTTCAGCAAAGTGGAAATGCTTGCTTGGTTAATAATGTCTCCTTAAAGCAGGGTCAGATTATAGTGGAATATTTCCAGGAAATGCACACTTAGAAACAGAAGGGAAATTCTGATGCTATTAATTAATTAGAGAAGGAGTTATCACCTTTAATATCTTGAGGAATTAATCCATTGCTGTTATTATAGATTCTCAACTTTTGTTTTTCCCATTGGAACCTTTAATCAGATCCTAGAAATATCAATAAACTGAGATTAAGAAGATGGGCTCAGACAGCCAGACTCAGTGATAACTCTGTTATGGTTTTCTCTGAAGAGCTGAAAAGTGGAAATATTGGTATTTATTGGGTCATGCAGATAATGATGCCAGGAATCTATTCTATAATTCATAGGTTACAAATTAAATAAAACTATATCTGAAACATGGAGCAGAGCATTAGAAAGGATGGCAGTGGTAACCAAATTCCTCTTCTTTGGGAACCTAGGAATCTCGCTGTCTTAGACTTTTATTTTGGACAGACTTTTCCTCTAAAACCAAAGGAATGATTCTTTCTCTGACAAACAGTTGTAGTTGATCTTAATAGTGCTGCTCATATTTACTTTCTATAAAACCATTTGCTTAATAAATTGAAGTGTAATTGACTTAAAAATGAGTTTTGAATTGAAGACTTGCATCCAGTCGGATTTCTGTTACTTCATAATATAGTAAGACATCTGTCCGTGATTTGATATGACCCTGGAGTGAGAATGCTGCAGAGATTTTGGAGGTCTTACGGTTGTGCTGAATGGCCAAGGAGAAGGTATGATCATTAGGTAACTGAATGGCAAATCCACCCGGACAAACATCTATATCGTGGTTTCACCACCATCCCTTGGCAGGAGTTGATGCACAGCATGAGTGAAGTTTAGCAACGCAATGACAGGGATGGGAGGGTGAAACGAAAGACTCAAGGAAATTCTTGGAGCTATTTCCGTGAAACTTTATCATTTGCTCAAGGGTTTCATTTATGTGGTCCTCATGGCATTCATTGAATTAAGGCTCTTAAAGAGATTGGCCAACTCCATATCTTGTGGAGGCAGCTCATTCAGTCTAAGAAAGTACAAAGTTTCCTAGATTTGCCTAGTGGGACACACTGTGGTGACTCAGGATCCCAGCTGACCTTCAACCCATAGCTGTCTCTCAACCAGATATTCCATTTGAATTCACAATGCTAAGAAAATGAATAATATTTAGTATTCCAACTTTGCTTCCTCAAAAGACAGGATGGGCTGTAGATATGTTTTAGGATGTTTTAGGATGTTTTCAACTACAAGTAATACAAAATATATGTAATGATAAGGAAACTATAAGGAAAATCTATTATAATATGGAAGGTTTAGGATATGGCATTTTTAATGTTGTTTAAGCTAGCATGTAATGACAGTATCAAGATCTGGGGTTCCCCCCCACCAATTTCTCTTTTCTCTGTCATTTTTAGCATGTCACCTTCTTCCTTCATGTTTGCAAAGCAGCTGCATCAGCTCAGGAATAATATCCTGCACGATATTTAAAGGCCGGGAGAAAAAACAGTGCATCCTGTTTTGTTTTGTTTTTCAAAGAGCAAAGGAGGTTTCCCCAAAAGCCTCTCAGCATCTATACTGACATACCTCATTCGACAGAATTGCTCATTTCTTCTAGACTTAAACTAGAACTAGAGAAAAAAAAAATGGATATAACTGGCTTTAGATTAACCAAGGGGCCCAGAATCCACTGATACTGACCTCACCCTTTAGAAAGTGAAGACTGTTTTGGCAGAAATATAGGATGAATGGATATTGTATAGGCCTACAGGTGGCATTTTCCTTTGTCCTCAGCATAACAAAAATACAGTGATGGCTCTGGCACTTACTGACAGTTAGGTCAGATCATTATTTTGAGAGCTGTCCTGTGCATTGTAGGATATTTCGCAGTCAGTACCCCTGGCCTCGATTCAGTTAATGCCAATAGCAACCCCCAGCTTATGAAACCAAGTTGTATCCTCATATAGGTGACGGAGGGGGTTCAAAAATCACCTCCCACTGAGAATGTAAATTGTGCAGCCACTATGGAGAACAGCATGGAGAGACCTTCAAAAACTAAAAACAGAGCTACCATGTGACCAGCAATCCTACTCCTGGGCACATATCTGGAAGAGATTAAAACTCTAATGTGAAAACCTGTGTGTACCTCAGTGATCACAGCAGCATCACTTACAATAGCCAAGACATGGATGCAGCCTAAATGTCTATTGGAGAAGATGTACTGTATATACACAATGGAATATCACTAAGCCATAAAAAGAATGGAATAATGACATTTCAGTGACATGGATGCAACCAGAGATTGTCATATAAGTGAAGTAAGTCAGACATAGAAAGACAAATATCATTTGATATCACTTATTTGTGGAATCTAAAAAAAAATGATACAAATGAACTCCTTACAAAATACAAGTAGACTCACAAGCATAGAAAAGAAACTGTTATTCAAGGGGAAAGGGGGAGGAGTAAATTAAGCTGGGATTAATAGCTACAAACTAACGTATATAAAATAAACAACAAGGACCTACTGTAGAGCACAGGGAACTATATTCAATATCTTGTAATAACGTATCTTGGACAAGAATATGAAAAAGATATACACACACATAACAGAATCACTTGGCTGTATAAAGAAATACTGCAAATGAACTATATTTCAGTTTTTAAAAGTGACAAAAATTGCCTCCCACTGAGATGCACTGATGTAGTGGGTAGGCATGAGAGAGGAAATTTCTAATCAATAGACTATAGAGGATTATTTTAGGCTTGACCACGGGTGTGTGAAATTAATTATATGCTGGGCTAGTTTTGCTTGAGTGATTTGAGGCCAAGTATGCCTTATGTCTGCTCCTGAAGGCTTCTACAAAATGTAAGGGCCTTGCTGGTCACAGATTTGAAGCTTTCCTGGACTCTCCAGCAGATGACCTACAAGCCCTCTTGTGTGTGGGAAATCCTCCTGGTAGTGATCAAAGTTAGGGAAGGTGCTGATTCAGGGTTTAGTGGGGAAAAAGCAGAGGCTAAAATCACTATTTTGGTGAGAAACCATACTTTGCGTGGGAATGTGAAGCGAGTTGTTTTGATGGAATTTCATTTGGCCTGTTTATCTTACAGATGTCCTAGTACTTGATGAATTCTCCTAGTAAATGGTTTAAATGCTGTGGAAGGGCTAAGAACCTTGAATAAGGACCTCAAAGAATGGTCCTCAGAAATCAGGGCACAACCTAGAGCCCTTGGTTTGAGAGCCACCAACTGGAATAGGTAGAGTTTAAAAGTTCACATTTCTTGATCTGAAGGTGAAAATAGTCTCTGTATTAGATAAATTGAATAGCTAAAATTTCCAGTTATTTAAAGAGTGTTACTTCAAACTAAAGTAATTCTGAGTACTTTCTCTCTCATTTCAGGAGAAGAAAGCAATTTAAACTTTACAAGTTGATGGCAAATTTGAAAGAAAGACAGTTAGGGGATAGAAATAAGCAAAGGTATCCCTAGAGGGGAAATAAAATGGAGAAAAGGAAGTGAGGTACTAAAAAAAAAAAGAATAGTCAGGAGGAAGCAAGGAAGACATATGGATAGAGGGATACACAGCAAAATATCAGTGGTACCATCCTGTGCATAATTTATTCAGTTAATTCACAGATTTTTAAAATGTTGGTATTTATATTTTAGAAATGATAACCCACTACATGTTTTGTGCATTGACAGTTGAGTTGATTGCTCTGGATATTAACATTCAATTCCGTATGGCATAGTGGATGGGAGTAGGAGTGTGAAGCAGTCTCATCATCACTTGACAGCTGTGTGACATTGAGAAATTATTAAATTACATAACAACCCTCTGCCTCAAATCCTGTTCAGTGAGGCTGCTAATAGAACCTAGTCCACTGGGCAGCTGTGGGCATTTTCTGAGTTATATCAGAGTAAATTACTCATCATGTTGGCTGGCATAGACAGACTATTTAACAACTGTTGTTGCTATTAAAATTTTTTTTCTTGATTTCCCTTTATCCAGTTTTCTAAATTGAACCATTAAATTGAACCCTGTAAAGTTGTCAGCATTTTCCCCACTAACTGGACACAAACTTAGTGCTTCTTCTCAGTTTAGTTCAAAGCAGTGGAGAGCAATATTGTAGTGAAAATGTTTAGATGGTGAACACTGAAAAGTTGCAGGATCCACGAAGATTACACTTTGGGATAATCAGATGACTAAATACCAGTTTGTGAAGAGATCACAGAAGCTCAAGAAGAGAAAACAAAATTCTGCTAATTATTTTGATAATTGAAACTTTGACTTTGCTCAATTATGGAAGAGTTCATATACACAAAATTATATAATGACGGAATATATGTCTGTATATATATTCATAAAACTTAGTAAAACAGGCATCCATGCACTCACAATACCTTTTTGAAAAATAAAATGTGCGCTACTGTTCAAGACCACTCTGTGCTTCTCATTACCTTTTGTGTCTATAATTCTGTTGCTTTTCTTTGCGATTTCCTGTGGCTTAATGGCAAAGAATCCACCTACCAATGCACAAGACACAGGAGACATGGGTTCAATCCCTGGGTTAGGAAAATCCCCTGGAGGAGGAAACGTAACCCACTCCAATACTCTTGCTGGGAAAATCCCAAGGAAATATACAATACATTAATAATCCCTAAAAGCACAATTGTTTGGTTGTACTTTTATTTGAACTTCATATAATAGTATCTAGATACCCTCTATATTTTTCTGAAACTTGCTTTTTATCAAAGATCAACATTATAAGTATTATGTTTTTGATATTCATCCAGGTGAGCATATAGAGATATAGTTCATTTATATCGTTGCCATAAATATTTGTTTAACTTACATTCAATGGACATGTCAATTCTTTCTAGTTGTTTGCTTTCCCAAAGATGCTGCAATGCACATGTCTTTTGGAGCATATAGGCCAAAAATTTCAGAGGAGAATTATGGAGTCCAAGTAACCTTGTGGTTACAAGATAATGTCAGTAGTTTTCCAAAGTGAATATGCTTATTTATACTCCCACCAGTTCAGTTGAGTTCAGTTCAGTTGCTCAGTCTTCTCCGACTCTTTGCGACCCCATGAATCGCAGCACCCCAGGCCTCCCTGTCCATCACCATCTCCCAGAGTTCACTCAGACTCACGTTCATCAAGACGGTGATGCCATCCAGCCATCTCATCCTCTGTTGTCCCCTTCTCCTCCTGCCCCCAATCCTTCCCAGCATCAGAGTCTTTTCCAATGAGTCAACTCTTCACATGAGGCGGCCAAAGTGCTGGAGTTTCAGCTTTAGCATCATTCCTTCAAAGAAATCCTAGGGCTGATCTTCAAAATGTACTGATTGGATCTCCTTGCAGTCCAAGGGACTCTCAAGAGTCTTCTCCAACACCACAGTTCAAAAGCACCAATTCTTCGGATCTCAGCCTTCTTCCCAGTCCAACTCACATCCAGACATGACCACAGGAAAAACCATAGCCTTGACTAGACGGACCTTTGTTGGCAAAGTAATGTCTCTGCTTTTCAATATGCTATCTAGGTTGGTCATAACTTTCCTTCCATGAGTAAGTGTCTTTTAATTTCATGGCTGCAGTCACCATCTGCAGTGATTTTGGAGCCCCCTAAAATAAAGTCTGACACTGTTTCCACTGTTTCTCCATCTATTTCCCATGAAGTGATGGGACCAGATGCCATGATCTTCGTTTTCTGAATGTTGAGCTTTAAGCCAATTTTTTCACTTTCCTCTTTTACTTTCATCAAGAGGCTTTTTAGTTCCTCTTCATTTTCTGCCCTAAGGGTGGTGTCATCTGCATATCTGAGGTGATTGATATTTCTCCTGGCAATCTTGATTCCAGCTTGTGTTTCTTCCAGTCCAGCATTTCTCATGATGTACTCTGCATATAAGTTAAATAAGTTGGGTGACAGTGTACAGCCTTGACATACTCCTGTTCCTATTTGGAACCAGTCTGTTGTTCCATGTACAGTTCTAACTGTTGCTTCCTGACCTGCATACAGATTTCTCAAGAGGCAGGTTAGGTGATCTGGTATTTCCATCTCTTTCAGAATTTTCCACAGTTTATTGTGATTCACACAGTCAAAGGCTTTGGCATAGTCAATAAAGCAGAAATAGATGTTTTTCTGGAGCTCTCTTGCTTTTTCAATGATCCAGCGGATGTTGGCAATTTGATCTCTGGTTCCTCTGCCTTTTCTAAAACCAGCTTGAACATCAGGAACTTCACGGTTCACGTATTGCTGAAGCCTAGCTTGGAGAATTTTGAGCATTACTTTACTAGCATGTGAGATCAGAGTAATTGTGCGGTAGTTTGAGCATTCTTTGGCTTTGCTTTCTATGGAATTGGAATGAAAACTGACCTTTTCCAGTCCTGTGGCCACTGCTGAGTTTTCCAAATTTGCTGGCATATTGAGTGCAGCACTTTCACGGTATCATCTTTCAGGATTTGAAACAGCTCCACTGGAATTCCATCACCTCCACTAGCTTTGTTCATAGTGATGCTTTCTAAGGCCCACTTGACTTCACATTCCAAGATGTCTGGCTCTAGATTAGTGATCACATCATCATGATTATCTGGGTCGTGAAGATCTTTTTTTGTACAGTTCTTCCATGTATTCTTGCCACCTCTTCTTAATATCTTCTGCTTCTGTTAGGTCCAGACCATTTCTGTCCTTTATCGAGCCCATCTTTGCATGAAATGTTTGCTTGGTATTTCTAATTTTCTTGAAGATATCTCTAGTCTTTCCCATTCTGTTGTTTTCCTCTATTTCTTTGCATTGATTGCTGAAGAAGGCTTTCTTATCTCTTCTTGCTATTCTTTGGAACTTGCATTCAGATGCTTATATCTTTCCTTTTCTCTTTTGGTTTTCGCCTCTCTTCTTTTCACAGCTATTTGTAAGCCCTCCCCAGACAGCCATTTTGCTTTTTGCATTTCTTTTCCATGGGGATGGTCTTGATCCCTGTCTTCTATACAATGTCACGAACCTCATTCCATAGTTCATCAGGCATGCTATCTATCAAATCTAGGCCCTTAAATCTATTTTTCACTTCCACTGTATAATCATAAGGGATTTGACTTAGGTCATACTTGAATGGTCTAGTGGTTTTCCCTACTTTCTTCAATTTGAGTCTGAATTTGGTAATAAGGAGTTGATAATCTGAGCCACAGTCAGTTCCTGGTCTTGTTTTTGTTGACTGAATAGAGCTTCTCCATCTTTGGCTGCAAAGAATATAATCAATCTGATTTCCGTGTTGACCATCTGGTGATGTCCATGTGTAGAGTCTTCTCTTGTGTTGTTGGAAGAGGGTGTTTGCTATGACCAGTGCCTTTTCTTGGCAAAACACTATTAGTCTTTGCCCTGCTTCATTCCGCATTCCAAGGCCAAATCTGCCTGTTACTCCAGGGGTTTCTTGACTTCCTACTTTAGCATTCCAGTCAATTCACTTAGTCTATATTTTTGCCAACCTTTGATATTTTGAGACTTTTCAAATTTTATAAGTATGATGTATGATATGCTGTCTTATTTGGGTTTTCTCTTTTGAGAAATCTGTATGCAGGTCAGGAAGAAACAGTTAGGACTGGACATGGAACAATAGACCGGTTCCAAATAGGAATAGGAGTATGTCAAGGCATTTCTCATGCAGAGTACATCATGAGAAATGCTGGACTAGAAGAAGCACAAGCTGTAATCAAGATTGCCGGGAGAAATATCAATAACCTCAGATATGCAGATGACACCACCCTTATGGCAGAAAATGAAGAAAAACTAAAGAGCCTCTTGATGAAAGTGAAAGAGGAAAGTGAAAAAGTTGGCTTAAAGCTCAACATTCAGAAAATGAAGATCATGGCATCCGGTCCCATCACTTCATGGGAAATAGATGGGGAAACAGTGGAAACAGTGTCAGACTTTATGTTTTTGGGCTCCAAAATCACTGCAGATGGTGACTGCAGCCATGAAATTAAAAGACACTTGGTCTTTGAAAGAAAAGTTATGACCAACCTAGATAGTATAGTCAAAAGCATAGACATTACTTTGCCAACTAAAGTATGTCTAGTCAAGGCTATGGTTTTTCCAGTGGTCATGTCTGGATGTGAGAGTTGGACTGGGAAGAAGTCTGAGCGCCGAAGAATTGATGCTTTTGAAGTGTGGTGTTGGAGAAGACTCTTGAGAGTCCCTTGGACTGCAAGGAGATCCAACCAGTCCATTCTGAAGGAGATCAGCCCTGGGATTTCTTTGGAAGGAATGATGCTAAAGCTGAAACTCCAGTACTTTGGCCACCTCATGTGAAGAGTTGACTCATTGGAAAAGACTCTGATGCTGGGAAGGAGAAGGGGATGACAGAGGATGAGATGGCTGGATGGCATCACCGACTTGATGGACGTGAGTCTGAGTGAACTCTGGGAGATGATGATGGACAGGGAGGCCTGGCGTGCTGCAATTCATGGGGTCACAAAGAGTCGGACACGACTGAGCGACTGAACTGAACTGAACTGCAGTAAATTTGAGCATTTCTTTTAAATTACACTTTCTTCCTTTTTCCCCTGTAAAATGCCTCTTTCTATATTTCCTTTATCTTAAATCACATTGTTAGCCTTCTTGCCTGGAGAATCCCAGCGATGGGAGAGCCTGTTGGGCTGCCATCTATGGGGTCACACAAAGTCACACATGACTGAAGCGACTTAGCAACAACAGCAGCATTCTTATTGGTTTATATGATATGTTTTACATTTGGGAGGCTAATGCATTGCCAGTCATATGTGTGGTAGTTATCTTCACCCAAATTTTGACTTGCTTTTGACATGGCTTAAGATATCTACGGTTGATAGGCGTATTGGTGCCAATTTTCCCCTCTGCTATAATACGGTGATAGGTTCACAGCCTCTGTCCCTGTAGCCATGGTTCCTCACTCCAGTGGGAGTATAACATCCAATGAGATATGAGCAGGTTTGATGCAAGTGGAACCATTAACTCTGCAAGTAGAGGTCCAGTTTCTGGCCATCTTATGTTCCTGCCATACTCAATAAGAATAGTGTGCCCTAGTTTAGCTTCTGGTCCAAAGAAGATAGCTGGAGCAACTGCAGCTCAGTCCCAAGTCTGGAACCAAGCCCAACTGACATGAAGCTTTTATCTGCAGACCCAGGCACAAGAAAAAGAGTGCTTATAGTTATAAGACATTTGATTTGACATGATTTATTACACCTCATTATTACAACAGCTGAGTCAGAACTAATGGGCAAGGTCCTCAATTTAACAAGATTGATCATTCTTTTCCTCTAGAGTTTGCATATTTTGTCTTTTTAAAATTTCATTTCTTCCAAAATCATAAACATGTTCTTTGCATGTTCAGAAACATAGTTCCTATCCCAAAGTCATCAAGATAATCTACTACACATGCATTTAAGCCTGTTTGTAACTAGGCATTGATTTTGTGTTGTGTGTGAAACAGGGTTCAGTTTCGCTTGTTTTTTCACCTGAGTACTGCAGTCACTTTAGCACCAGGTATCCATTCTCTGCTGCTACACAATGCTGTCTTGTTTCCACACAGAGTTTTCATACCTATGCCAATGTCACAGTGTCTTAATTCCTGGAGCTCTTCAGTATGTCTTGGCATTGGGTAAGGCAAGTCTTACCTTCTTCCTATTACAGGAAGTTTTTAGCTATATTTCTTCCTTTGTTTATCATATGCATATTATAATTAGCTTGTAAAATTCTTGAAAACGAAAATTACTACTGGATCTATAGATAAATTTGGAAATGTTGGAGGACTTTCCAATATTGTTTCATTATCCAAAATAATCATCTTTTTTGTCTGTTTTATTTAATACCTCTTATAAAGTTTTATAATTTAATTCATCATGGTCTTGAATCTTTTTTAAAAATAATTATTCTTGGTTACTTTTAACTTTGTCACTACTTTGCAGGTATTTTTTAAAAATGACATTTTCTAAGTGTTTGTAGATATTGTATAGAAATGCAACTGAGTTGTGTATTCTATAAAGGATTTTTTTCCCTCCGCAACCAGATTAAAATCCACAATTGAATATAATAATTTATCTGAATAACATTTGAGTTTTCTAGTTAGAAAATTATGGGCTTGCCAAGTGGCACTAATGGTAAAGAACCCACATGCCAATATTGTATGGGATAATGATTGGATTTTTAAAAATTCCTTTACAATACATACATTTCTTCCTTTTAATTTTTCTCCATTGTTGCCCTCAAATGGTCCTCTAATACAATGTTGAACAACAGTAAGAGAGTGGACTTATTCTTTATTCATTAATTTAAATGAAATGGTTTTAATCTTTCGCCACTTAATATGATATATGCTTAGGGTTTTGCTTTTGTATTTCTATCAGATTAAAGAAGGCTCCCTACATGGTTAATGAATTTTGTTAAATGCTTTTTCTGCATCTATTGAGATGACTGTATAGTTTCTCTCTTTCTATTCATTAATGTGGTGAAGTACATTAACAGGTTTTTTTCTAATATTAATCCAAACTTTCATTCCTGAGATAAATGCAGTTTGGTCATGACGTGGTGCATAATGCGTGTGTGTGTGTGTGTGTGTGTGTGTGTGTGTGTGTGTGTATACATGCACATGCTTCCAGATACATGGCCAAGTTTATTTTATCTTGTTTGCACTACTGGTTTATACATTTTCTTCCTTCTATTGTCCTCTAGCTTTTTTATCACACATTTTTAATGTTAACCTAAACCAAATAAGTGGGGTGTTTTTCCTCATTCATATTCCAAGAAGAATTTGTAAAAAATCAGGATTATTTGTTCCTTGAGTGAGTGGCAAAATACATTTTTAAAAGTCATTTGAACATGTTGTTTTTATGAAAATATTTTAAAATATTGACTTACTATCTTCAAATGTTACTGTATTACTCATATTTTCTATTTTGTTCTTTTAATAAATTGTAATTTTCTGAGCATCTGTCCGTATCATGCTAGTTTTAAAATCAGCTACCTTAAAGCATTTTTAAAAACTCAATTATATCCTCAATTTGTTGTACAGATTTTTTGGTTTTCATAACTGTAATGTTTCCTCTAGGATGACTTTTGACTTATTTGATTTTGTAATTTTTATGTATTTTATATTTGTTTGCTCTCTCATTAATTTCCCCCTGCTGCTGCCTAAGTAGCTTCAGTCGTGTCTGACTCTGTGCAACCCCAGAGATAGCAGCCCACCAGGCTCCCCCGTCCCTAGGATTCTCCAAGCAAGAACACTGGAGTGGGTTGCCATTTCCTTCTGCAATTTCTCCCTAAGAATTGTTTTTACATATGTCTGCTATAACATCATTTAACTGATGTTTATAGTTCATGTGAAAGTCTAAAAATCTTAATTCCTTACCTGAAATATTTAGGCCATTACATTTAACTGTGATCCTTTACATGTTTGGACTTATTTCTATTATTTCATTTTAGACTTCCTATTTTTATTGCATGTATTATTTTTTCTTACAAAACTCATTTTGCATTAATGATATTTTCCTATTATTAAAATTTTCTTTCTATTTGCTTGAAAGTTACACAGTATCTCAAATATTTTTATGGATTATAGAAATTATGATGCTCAAACTTAATTTGTAAAGGAATATTGTTATCTTATGTGCTTCCTGAGAAACCTGTATGCAGGTCAAGGAGTAACAGAATCGGAAATAGAACAATGGACTGGTTCAAAATTGGGAAAGGAGTATCAAGGCTGTATATTGTCACACTGTTTATTTAACATCTTTGCAAAGTACATCAAGAGAAATGCCAGGCTCGATGAAGCACAAGCTGGAATCAAGATTTCCAGGAGAAATATCAATAACCTCAGATATGCAGATGACACCACCCTTATGGCAGAAAGTGAAGAGGAACTAAAGAGCCTCTTGATGAAAGTAAAAGAGGACAGTCGAAAAGCTGACTTAAAACTCAACATTCAAAAACAAAGATCATGGCATCCAATCCCATCATTTCATGGCAAATAGATGGGGAAAAAGTAGAAACAGTGGCAGATTTTATTTTCTTGGTCTCCAAAATCACTGTGGAGAGTGACTGCAGCTATGAAATTAAAGGACACTTGCTCCTTGGAAGAAAACCTATGACAAACCTAGACAGCATATTAAAAGCAGAGAAATCGCTTTGCCAACAAAAGTCCATGTAGTCAAATCTATGGTTTTTATAGTAATTATGTGTGGATATGAGAGTTGGACCATAAAGAAGGCTGAACCTCAGAAAACTGATACTTCTAAATTGTGATGGCGGAGAAGACTCTGGAGAGTCCTTTGGTAAGCAAGAATATAAAACCAGTCAATCCTAAAGGAAATCAACTCTGAATATATATTGGAAAGATTGATACTGAAGCTCCAATACTTTGGCCACCTGATTGGAAAAGACCCTGATACTGGGAAAGATTGAGGGCAAGAGGAGAAGGGGATGACAGAGGATGAGATAGCTGGATGGCATCACTGACTCAATGCACATGAGTTTGAGCAAACTCAGGGAGAGAGTGAAGGACAGGGAAGCCTGGCATGCTGAGTCCATGGCGTTGTAAGGAGTCTGACACAACTTAGCAACTGAACAGCAGCAACAATTTTCAGTTCATTTGGGTAAAAACCAGAGAGTGTCACTGCTAGATCATATGCTTAGTTTTATCAGAAACTACAAAACTGTCTTTCAAAGTGCCTCACCATTTTGCATTCCTACCAGAGCTCCACATGCTCACTAGCATTTGATATTCTCAGTGTTTGGGATTTTGACCATTCTGATAATGTGTGCTGCTGCTGCTAACTGTTATCTTATTGTGTTTTTTTTTCTAATTATTTTTTATTGAAGGATAATTGCTTTACAGAATTTTGTTGTTTTCTGTCAAACCTCAATATAAATCATCATAGGTATACATATATCCCCTCCTTTTGAACCTGCCTCCCATCTCTCTCCCCATCCCACCCTTCTAGATGATACAGAGCCCCTGTTTGAGTTTCCTGAGCCATACAGCAATTCCCGTTGGCTATCTATTTAACATATGGTAATGTAAATTTCCATATTACTCATTCCATACATCTTACCCTCTCCTCTCCTCTCCCCCTGTCCATAAGTCTATTCTCTATGTTTGTTTCTCCATTGTTGCCCTGGAAATAAATTCGTCAGTACCATTTTTCTAGATTTCATATATATGCATTAGAATATGGTATTTATCTTTCTCTTTCTGACTTTACTCTGTGTAATAGGTTCATCCACCTCATTAGAACTGACTCAAATGTGTTCATTTTTTATGGCTGAGTAATAATCCATTGTGTATCTGTACCACAACTTCTCTATCCATTCATCTGTTGATGGACATCTAGGTTGCTTCCATATTCTAGCTATTGTAAACAGTGCTGCAGTGAACAATGGGATACATGTGTCTTTTTAAATTTTGGTTTTGTCAGGGTGTATGTCTAGGAGTGGGATTGCTAGGTCATATGGTGGTTTTATTCCTAGTTTTTAAACGAATCTCCATACTGTCTTCCATAGTGGCTGTTATCAATTTACATTCCCACCAACAGTGCAAGAACACTCTCTTTTCTCCACACCCTCTCCAGCATTTATAATGTTTATAGACTTTTTGATGATAGCCATTCTGACCAGTGTGAGGTGATATCCCATTGTAGTTTTGATTTGCATTTCTCTAATAATGAATGATGTTGAGCATCTTTTCATGTGTTTGTTGGCCATCTGCATGTCTTCTTTGGAGAAATGTCTATCTAGGTCTTTTACCCATTTTTTTGACTGGGTTGTTTGTTTTTCTGGTATTAGTCATATGAGCTGCTTGTATATTTTGGAAATTAATCTTTTGTCACCTGTCTCATTTGCCATTATTTTCTCCCATTCTGATGGCTATCTTTTCACCTTGCTTATAGTTTCTTTTGCTGTGTGAAAGCTTTTAAGTTTAATCAGGTCCCACTTGTTTACTTTTGTTTTTATTTCGGTTACTCTAGGAGGTGGGTCATAGAAGATCTTGCTTTGATTTATATCATTGAGAGTTCTGCCTATGTTTTCCTCCAACAGTTTTATAGTTTCTGGTCTTACATTTAGGTTTTTAATCCATTTTGAGTTTGCCTTTGTGTATAGTGTTAGGAAGTGTTCTAATTTCATTCTTTTACACGTAGCTGTCCAATTTTCCCAGCACCATTTATTGAAGAGGCTGTCTTTGTTGCATTATATTCTTATTATATTCTTATTCTTTTCTTGCCTCCTCTGTCAAAAATAAGGTACTCATAGGTGCATGGGTTTATTTCTGAGCTTTCTATCTTGTACCATTGGTCTATATTTCTGTTTTTGTGCCAGTACCATACTGTCTTGCTGACTGTAGCTTTGTAGTATAATCTGAAGTCAGGAAAGTTGATTCCTCTAGCTCCATTCTTCTTTCTCAAGACTGCTTTGGCTCTGGGGTCTTTTGTATTTCCATATGAATCGTGAAATTTTTTGTTCTAGTTCTGTGAAAAATGTCATTGGCAATTTGATAGGGATCACACTGAATCTGTAGATGGTGTTTGGTAGTACAATCATTTCCACAATATTGATTCTTCCTATCCAGGAACATGAATGTCTCTCCGTCTTTTTATGCCATTTTTTATTTCTTTCATTAGTGCCTTATAATTTTGTGTACAGTTCTTTTGTCTCTTTAGGTAAGTTTATTCCTAGATATTTAATTCTTTTTGTTGCAGTGGTGAATGGGATTGATTCCTTAATTTCTCTCATTTTTCATTGTTAATATATAGAAATGCAGATGATTTCTGTGTATTGATTTTTGTATCCTGCAACTTTGCTAAATTCACTGATTAGCTCTAGTAATTTTCTAATACTATCTTAAGGGTTTTCTATGCACAGTTTCATGACATCTGCAAACAGTGACAGCTTTACTTATTCTTTTCCAATCTGGATTCCTTTTATTTCTTTTTTCTTCTCTGATTGCTGTAGCTAGGACTTCCAGAACTATGTTGAATAATAGTGGGGAAAGAGGACACCCTTGTCTTGTTCCTGGTCTTAGGGGGAATGCTGTCATTTTTTCACAATTGAGCATAATGTTTGTGGTAGGCTTATCATATCTGGCCTTTACTATGTTGAGGTAAGTTCTTTCTATGCCCATTTTTTGAAGAGTTTTAATCATAAATGAGTGCTGAATTTTGTTAAAGGCATTTTCTGCATCTATTGAGATGACCATATGGTTTTTGTTTTTCAATTTGTTAATACAGTGTGTCACAGTGATTGATATATGTATATTGAACAATCTTTGCCTACCTGGTATAAACCCAACTTGATCATGGTATATGAGCTTTTTGAGAATTTTGTTTGCTAAAATTCTGTTGAGGATTTTTGCATCTATGTTTATCAGTGATATTGCCTTGTAGTTTTCCTTTTTTGTGTTTTGTCTTTGTCTGGTTTTGGTATCAGGGTGATTGTGACCTCGTAGAATGAGTTTGGAAGTGTTTTTTCCTTTGCAATTTTTTGAAAGAGTTTTAGGAGGATAGGCATTAGCTCTTTTCTAAATGTTTGATAGAATTCTCCTGTGAAGCCATCTGATCCTAGGGTTTTATTTTGGGGGAGATTTTTGATCACAGCTTCAATTTCAGTGCTTGTAATTGGGTTGTCATAATTTCTATTTCTTCCTGGTTCAGTCTTGGAAGATTGAATTTTTCTAGGAATCTGTCCATTTCTTCCAGGTTATCCATTTTATTGCTATATAGTCATTCATAATAGTCTCTTATAATCCTTTGTAGTTCTGCATTGTCTGTTGTAAACTCTCCTTTTTCATTTATAATTTTGTTGATTTGATTCTCTCTCTTTTTTTCTTGATGAGTCTGGCTAAAAGTTTGTCAATTTTGTGTATCTTCTCAAAGAACCAGCTTTTAGTTTTATTAATCTTTACTTCTGATTCTTTAATTTCTTTTACATTTATTTCTGCTCAGATCTTTATTTCTTTCCTTCTTCTACTAATCTTGGGGTTTCTTTTTTTCTTCTTTTTCCAGTTGTTTTAGGTGTAAAGTTAGGTTGTCTATTCAATGTATTTCTTATTTCTTGATGTAGGATTGTATTCCTAAAATCTTCCCTCTTTAGAACTGCTTTGGCTGCATCCCACAGGTTTTGAGTTGTGTTTTCATTGTCATTTCTTTCTAGAAATTTTTTTACTTTACCTTTGATTTCTTCAGTAATCTGTTGGTTATTTAGAAATATGTTGTTTAATCTCCATGTGTTCATGTTTCTTATAGTTCTTTTTTCTTCTAATTGATATCTAGTCTCATAGCATTGTGCTAAGAGATGCTTGGTATGATTTCAATTTTCGTAAATTTACTGAGGTATGATTTGTGATTCAAGATGTGGTCTATCCTGGACAGTGTTCCATGTGCACTTGAGAAGAAGGTGTATTCTTCTGCATTTATATGGAATGTCCTGAAGATATCAATGAGATACATCTCATCTAATGTATCATTTAAGACTTGAGCTTCCTTATTAATTTTCTGTTTTTATGATCTGTCCATTGGCGTGAGTGGGGTGTTGAAATCTTCTACTATTACTGTGTTACTGTCAATTTCTCCTTTTATGTCTGTTAGTGTTTGTCTTCTGTATTTAGATACTCCTATGTTGAGTGCATAGATATTTACAGTTTTTATGTCTTCCTCTTGGATCGATCCCTTGATCTTTATGTAGTGTACTTCCTTATTTCTTGTAATCATTTTTATTTTAAGATTTGTCTGATATGCAGATTGCTATTCCAGCTTTCTTTTGCTTCCCATTTGCATGGGATATATTTTTCCATCCTCTCACTTTCAGTCTGTATGTGTCTTTAGGTCTGAGGTGGGTTTCTTGTAGACATATATATATGGGTCTATTCAACTAGGCTGTGTCTTTTGGTTGGAGCATTTAATCCATTTGCATTTAAAGTAATTGCTAATATATGTGTTCCTATTGCCATTTTCTTAATTGTTTGAGGTTGGTTTTGTAGATTTTTTTTTCTTCTCTTATATTTATTGACTATATAAGTTCCTTTAACATTTGTTGTTGGAGAAGGAGATGGCAACCCACTCCAGTGTTCTTGCCTGGAGAATCCCAGGGATGGGGGAGCCTGGTGGGCTGCCATATACGGGGTCGCACAGAGTCATACACGACTGAAGTGACTTAACAACAGCAGCAGCAGCAACATTTGTTGTAAAGCTGATTTGGTGGCACTGAATTTTCTTAACTTTTGCTTGTCTGAAAAGCTTTTTATTTTTCCATCAATTTTGAATGACATCCTTGACAGGTACAGTAATCTTGGTTGCAGGTTTTTCCCTTTCAGTACTTTAAATATTTCCTGCCATTCCCTTCTGGCATTTAGAGTTTCTGCTGAAAGATCAGCTGTTAAGCCTATGGGGGTTTCCCTTGTATATTACTTCTTGCTTTTCCTTTGCTGCTTTAAATATTCTTTCTTTGTGTTTAGTCTTTGTTAGCTTGGTTAGTATGTGTCTTGGTGTGTCTTGGTGTGTTTCTCCTTGGGTTTATCCTGTATGGGACTCTTTGGGCCTCTTGGACTTGATTGACTATTTCATTTTTCCATATTGGGGAAATTTTCAACTACAATCTCTTCAAAAAATTTCTCATACCCTTTCTTTTTCTCTTCTTCTTCTGGGACCCCTATAATTTGAACGTTGGCATGTCTGATACACTCTCAGAGGTCTCTGAGACTGTCCTCAGTTTCTTTCATTCCTTTTATCTTATTCTGCTCTTCAGAAGTTATTTCCATCATTTTATCTTATAGCTCACTGACTTATCCTTCTGCTTCAGATATTCTGCTATTGATTCCTTCTATAGTGTTTTTAATCTCAGTAATTGTGCCATTTGTCTGTGTCTGTTTATTCCTTAATTATTCTAGGCCTTTGTTAATCGATTCTTACATTTTCTCCATTTTGTTCTCAAGGCTTTTGATCATCTTTGCTATCATTATTCTGAGTTCTTTTTCAGGTAGTTTGCCTATTTCCTTTTCATTTATTTGGACTTTGGTGTTTCTAGTTTGTTCCTTCATTTGTGTAGTACTTCTATGTCTTTTCATTAGTATTTTTTTTTTAATTAACTTACTGTGTCTGAGGTCTCCTTTCCCCAGGCTTCAAGTTTAAATTCTCTCTTCCTTTTGGTTTTTGCTCTCCTAAGGTTGGTCCAGTGGTTTGTGTAACCTTTCTATAGGGTGAGATTTGAGCTGAGTATTTTGTTTGTTTGTTTTACCTTTGATGGACAAGGCTGAGTGAGGTGGTGATCTTGTCTGCTAATGATTGGGTTTGTATTTTTGTTTTGTATATTGTTTAGTCCTGCACAAGGTGCTACTTACTGGTGGTTGGATGATGGCCGGTCTTGTATTCAAATGGCTTCCTTTGTGTGAGTTCTCAGTATTTGATACTCCCTAAATAGGAATATGGAGAAGGAAATGGCAACCCACTCCAGTGTTCTTGCCTGGAGAATCCCAGGGACGGTGCAGCCTGATGGGCTGCCATCTATGTGGTCGCACAGAATTGGACACAACTGAAGCAACTTAGCAGCAGCAGCAGCAAATAGGAATAGGAAAAAGAATATGTCAAGACTGTATATTGTCACCTTGCTTATTTAACTTATATGCAGAGAACATCATGAGAAATGCTGGACTTGAAGAAGCACAAGCTGGAATCAAGATTGCCAGGAGAAATATCAATAATCCCAGATATGCAGATAACACCACACTTATGGCAGAAAGTGAAGAGGAACTAAAAGCCTCTTGATGAAAGTGAAAGAGGAGAGTAAAAAGTTGGCTTAAACCTCAATATTCAGAAAACGAAGATCATGGCATCTGGTCCCATCACTTCATGGGAAATAGATGGAGAAACAGTGGAAACAGTGTCAGACTTTATGTTTTGGGGCTCCCAAATCACTGCAGATGGTGACTGCAGCCATGAAATTAAAATACGCTTACTCCTTAGGAGGAAAGTTATGACCAACTTAGATAGCATGTTGAAAAGCAGAGACATTACTTTGCCAAAAATGGTCTGTCAGTCAAGGCTATGGTTTTTCCTGTCGTCATGTATGGATGTGAGAGTTGGACTATGAAGAAAGCTGAGCACCAAAGAACTGATGCTTTTGAACTGTGGTGTTGGAGAAGACTCTTGAGAGTCCCTTGGACTGCAAGGAGATCCAACCAATCCATCCTAAAGGAGATCATCCTTGGGATTTCTTTGGAAGGAATGATGTTAAAGCTGAAACTCCAGTACTTTGGCCACCTCATGCAAAGAGTTGACTCATTGGCAAAGACTCTGATGCTGGGAAGGATTGGGGGCAGGAGGAGAAGGGGACGACCAAGGATAAGATGGCTGGATGGCATCACCAACTTGATAGACATGAGTTTGGGTGGACTCCAGGAGTTGGTGATGGATAGGGAGGCCTGGCATGCTGTGATTCATGGGGTCGCAAAGAGTCGGACACAACTGAGTAACTGGACTGAACTGAGATCTAGGTCTCTGGTACTCTAGGATCTTGGAGTCGGTGCTCCCACTCCAAAGGCTCAGGGCTTGATCTCTGGTCAAGAACAAAGATTTCACAAGTGGTTTGTTATGGCATTAAGTGAGATTAAGACAAATGCCCCAAACGAGAAACCAGAGATGAATCCTAGACAAATGTCAATTACAAAATTAGGCAAATAATCAAAATAATGGCATATATACATATACATATACACCCATAAGCAAAATCAAAAGAGTCCAACAAAAACAGAGTAGATTGACCCAGAAAACAAAGGAAATCAAAAATGTTATTTACCATTTAAGAACAAAACTAACTAAAGCACAAATGGGAAAACAAAATTAAAGCAAGGTGTCGAGTGGGGAATAAAGCAATGAAAACAAAACTAACAAATATGGTGTAAAGAAAAAAAAGAAAGTATAGGTATGCAAAATTAAGTAGCGGTAGATGAAAAGATTCATATCCACTAAAGAATAACTGCCAGGGGAAAATAACAGCAGGAAAAACAAAAAGGAAGAAATGTAGAAAAAACATAGTAAGCTTTAAAAAAATTAAAATTATAAAAGAGAGAGAAAAAAAGAAAACTTTACAGAACTGCAAAAGCCCTATGTAAAGTCACAAGTTTATAACAATAAAAAGTGTGACTGAATATAGACATATACATATACACTCATAAGTAAAATCAAAAGAACCCAAACAAAAATAAAATTCAATAGATTGACTGGATGAACAAAGGAAACCAAAAGTTATATCTACCAGTTAAGAACAAAACTAATGAAAGTACAAACTGGAAAACAAAATGAAAGCAAGGTGACAAGTGGGAATAAAGGAATGAAAACAAAATTAACAAATATGTTGAGAGGAAAGGAAAGAACGAAAGGATATGCAAAGTTAAGTAGAGGTAGATAAAGAAGATTAACTGCAAGGGGGAAAGAACAATAGGAAAAGCAAACAAAGGAATAAATGCAGAAAAAATAATAATAGGTTTTAAAAATTAATATTAAAAAAAGAGAGAAAAAGGAAAACTCCACAGAACTGCAAAAGCCCAATGTAAAGGCAGAGGTTTATAACAACAATAAAAATATAACTGAGGGAAAAAAAAACTCAAAAGCTTTATTAGATTTCATTGTGCCAATAAAATCAATAACTACAACAGAGGGGGAAAACAAAGGAAAAAAGAATCCAAAAGAATCTACAGAACAAGTCAAAACATAAGGATAATAAATGTTTTTCTTGAGTCACTGCTGTCAGAGTCCTTTCCTCGCTGGGAGTTATAGTCCACCTCACCTCCCGAGGATGCCCTCCAACACTGTGCTGGTCTCTGGACCTGCTGTGGGGCATCTCGGATTCTAGCCTGGTCATACTCATATATACATATACATGTGCTCTTGCCTCCATTGTCCACAGCTATCAGAACTAGTGTGTTTTCTATTGTGGGTGCTCTCAATGTCCTTTTATATATTCCATAGACACAGAGTCTGCCTAGCTGATCATGTGGATTTAATCTGCAGCTTGTAGAGCTGGTGGGAAGGTTTGGGGTCTTCTTCCTTAGCCACACTGCCCTTGGGTTTCAACTGTAGTTTTATTTCCACCTTTGCATGTGGGTCAGCCACTAGAGTTTGTGCCTCAAGGCTGCCCTGGAGGACTTGGGTTTGCCCCTGTAAAGGCCAGGCGTGGAGGTGGTGCAGCTGCTTGGGTCACAGGGGGTTCTGGTAGCACCAGATACTCAGGGGAGTTGGTGGCTAGGGCAGCAGGAACTAGAGTGCTCTAGGAGCTTATGGAAGCCAGTACTGGCCAATACGCTCCAGTGATCTTGCCTAGAGACTCCCTCCTGACAGAGAAGCCTGGCAGGCCACAGTCTACAGGGCTGCAAAGAGTTAGACATGACTGAAGCGACCCTGCACGCATAGACGCAAGACTTTCATTGCCTGTGGCAGCTCTGCCCCAGTGAAAGTTGAGCGTGAAGGTGGCACAGCTGCTTGGCTTGCAGGAACCTGGCGGCGCCAGGTGTGGAGGGACATGGACTACCGCAGGTGCAGGAGTTATGGCCCCATCAGAGTCTTTTTACGAAGCCTTTTGTAGCTGGCGATCAGAAGGCCCCTTTGGCCAGCCTTTCTCTGTAGCTCCGACCATTCAGGATCTTAGAGGGCCCCCTCTATTGTTCGGCACATTAGGCACATAGAGACGCCCCCTGGCTGGGGTCCTACCCTGTAGATCGACGGGTCAGGCACTTAAAGAGGCACCCTGGGTGGGGTCCTACTCTGTAGCTCAGTGGGTCAGGCATTTAATGCACCAGCCTCTCTATTGTTCAGCTGCAGGTGCTGGCCTGTGGGGACAGAGAGGCTATGGTGATGGCTCTACCCTTCTACGCATGACTCAGCGATATCGCCTTGCTTTCATGGCTGCCCAGCTTTCTTACACAGGCATTTCCCACCACAGTCTCCCCCTCACATCCCCTTGATCCCTCTCCCTCAGTCAACAGCAGCCCTCACCTGCGTCCCTGTCCAGGGTATGTATGGCTGCAGCAAGGTCTATCTGACTATTCTGATTCCATTTAGGCTGCTACAGATCAGCTGTTTAACTCTCAGCCTTCAATGTTTTTCCTCTAATTCAGAGAATTGCCACGATGTGCGGATTGGATCCCTGCTTCCTACTAACACTGCTGTTTTTCCCGCTAGTTCCTTCGTCCTACTGAGTTGTGCGTGGGTCTACATATTCTTTTCCGCTGGTCGGGTTCTCCTGTCCACTCTCAGCTGGTGCTCTGCATGCTCTTCTGTGTCTGAAGGTGTATTCCTGATGTATCCGTGGAGAGAGATCTACTCCACATCCACCTACTCCCCCATAATCTTGCTCTCTCCCCTTACTGTGTTTTAATTTCTATTTTTCTGATGACATAAGATGTGAAGAATCTTTTCTTATGCTTATTTACCATCTGTATGTCTTCTCTTTATGAGATGTCCATTCAGGTCTTTAGTCCATTTTTTAAAATAATCCTGCAATACACAAGTGGTATTTTATTTTTGAGGTGAGGTGAAGTCGCTCAGTCGTGTCCGACTCTTTGCGACCCTGTGGACTGTAACCTACTAGGTTTCTCTGTCCATGGGATTCTCCAGGCAAGAATACTGGAGTGGATTGCCATTTCCTTCTCCAGGGGATCTTCTCGACCCAGGGATCGAACCCAGGTCTCCCACATTGGAGGCAGACGCTTTAACCTCTGAGCCACCAGGGAAGCCCCAATTTTTTAATTTTTTATTATTTTTTATTTTTATGTCTCTAGAAACCAGTGCAGCACCTAGCATTGAATAAGTTCTTAAGAACTTATGTGTCAAAAGAATACAAATGAGCAATAAAAACTCATTTAACACTTAAATATATTTTCTAATAATTGTACCCCCATGATGGAAGCACATCCTAATTAAAGTATATAGTTAACATGACACTGTTTCTCAGTTGCCCAATATGTAAAACAAGGCGGTTAGATGAGTATCTATCTACTCTTTTCAGTTCTTACATTGTGCCATTTTCTAACAACTCTTCAATGAGAAACTACCAATAATACTATCAAAGGAACAGGTTAAACAACAATCCAGAAGGATGGTTGCCTCTTGGCTGAGTCAACAAATTCTATGTTCCTACACGCTAAATGTACAACTGTCTAATTCCAGTTTTTCAAGGGTATCTTCAAGTCAAAGATCAATAAGGAACATTAAGAAGTCTAGACCATTCTAAAAAAACAGAACCACGTACATTTTTGAATTCTAGTTTCATACTTGGAGAAGGAAATGGCAACCCACTCCAGTGTTCTTGCCTGGAGAATCCTAGGGACAGCAGAGCCTTGGTGGGCTGCCGTCTATGGGGTTGCACAGAGTCGGACTTAGCAGCAGCAGCAGCAGCAGTTTCATACTATTAGTGGTTTAATGCTGAGCCATTATGATAAATTTTGTGTCATTGCCTGAAAGTTACAACAAATATAACCCACAGCATAATGCTGGAGTCATATTTACTCGGAGTCAATATTGACTCCAAGTCCATGACTTGGACTCCATGGACTTGGAGTCATATTACCCGGACACAAATCACTTCTCCTCCAGTTACTCACCATGCTGTGCTGTGCTGTGCTGAGTCGCTCAGTTGTGTCTGACTCTGTGACCCCATGGACTACAGCCCGCCAGGCTCCTCTGTCACTGGGGATTCTCCAGGCAAAAATACTGGAGTGGGTTGCCATGCCCTCCTCCAGGGGACCTTCCCAACCCAGGGATCAAATCCAGGTCTTCTGCATTGCAGGTGGCTTCCTTACTGTCTGAGCCACCAGGGAAGCCATATTATGGACTTACCATTATCTAAATCATTTCTTATTTACTTAACTTTCAGTTAAGGGGATTTTCAAGATGAGAGAGAGGATCTCCTTCCATCTGCCTTCAGAGAGCAACCCCCTCACTGGACCACCAGATGTCACTGTTTCTGACAGTTTCCAACTTCTTGACCATCTTAAGATGACATGCTGTTTCAAAGGAAAGGTGTGTTAAGTTTCAAGGAGAGGAAATGTTTTAATGCTATGCAATTTTCAATAAAATTCCCCAAAGCCATATACAACCATTTTAAAAATATTTTTTCATGTATTACTCAAGGAGTTCATGTTACACTTACCACTTCTGAGATGAAGCTGATAATAATGAGAATCTGAGAATGACTTCTAAATGGATCATTTTGGATTTATTCATTAAACCATTCAACAAAAGCCACTTTCATCAGTGGCTATGTTTGAAATACTTAACAGAAAATTAAATTAAGTTGAAGGTGGATATCACCACCAGCTGGGCTCCCCTGGTGGCACAGACGGTAAAGAATCCATCTACAACGGGGGAGACCTGGGTTCAATCCCTTGGTTGGGAAGATCCCCTGGAGGAGGACGTGGGAACTCACTCCAGTATTCTTGCCTGGGAGAATCCCGATGGACAGAGGTGCCTGGCAGGCTACAGTCCATGGGTCGCAAAGAGTAACAATTGGGTAACTAACCACAGCACAGCACACTATCACCACTAGATAGAGGCTAATGACAGACAAGAGTTACAAATGGCTCAAACGTATATAAGAGTGACAAATGTTATTTAAACAAGGAGAAATATTATGTTATGAAAGGTCAGCAAAGGACAAGATATCTGTTGATAGGGGATTAGGAAGAATAATATGGAGGAGAAATATTCTCATGAGATCTTAAAGAACAATTAGTATTTGACATAGGAAAACAGGCTGGGGATGATTTTTATGTGCAAAGATATTTTTACAAAGAAGTTCACTTAATCTCATGTAGGACATATAATAGAAAGTGATAAGGAAAAAAAATAGTGAAACTATACGTTGGGATTTGATTGAGTACCAGGAAATAAGCTTTAGAAGAGTAGCAAAAATACAGTGAACTCTAGAGATTTGTATAGAGTGTTTGAATCCTGGTTTAGGCTTTGAACTATTTAAACTTAGACCAAACACCTCCTACCCCTTTCTGAAAAAGAGAGCGAGATGGAGAAGTAGAGAAAGTCATTGGCGGTGGGTTTCTTGAGCTGCAGTCAGTTTTTGATAGATAAATAGCGCTGTTGGGAAGTTGAAAAGGTTGAGGGTAATTCACTGTATGGCACTCAGGACCTGTAAGCCGTTAATCTATTTTAATCTGCAGATGATAGTTCTGTTATCAGAAATCATATTTTTATTTTGAGTGGAAACTGAGAGACAAATCAAAGGTGTGTAAGAACAGATTCCCTCTTTTTCCCTGGAAGCATGTGGAGACCTGCCCTGGGACAGACACCTTGTGTCTGTGGTTGAACCAGGCGTTTGTGTAAGTGGAGCAAGTGGCCCTGTAGACTCGTGATACATTCTCAGAGGTGCTTAAGTATTTGTTGAGATACTTAACGTGCAATGGTCAGTCTTAAGCCATGAATACCCCTTTCCTGTTTCCACAGAAGGTTCTCCAGTAGAGAACACTCCCATTTTAGTAATTAGGCTCTTTACCACTTTCATAAACTCAGAAAATGTTCCCTGTTTTGAGAATTTTCAGAAGCCTGCTCTTTTTGTCTTTAAGAATTAAAACCAATTCATTATTGCTTTCTCTTTAGGGAGATCTTATGGTTACATATTTTGTCTCTTCAATTAAAAAATAATTATAGATCGTGTGAACCAAATAGTCCTAACAGAGGCTGGAAAAGAGAAAATCTTCACATTTCTTTTGAAATAGTATGGCTGCTCTCATATTGCCTTTAGTATCTTGCAATGATTCACTTTTCCTTTGTCCTGAAAGACAGAGTTTTGCCTTCTTTTCAGAGACTATTCTGGAAAATTGAAACTGAACTACTGACTCATTTTTTTTTCTCTCTGGGATATTTCTCTTTACAGACTAAATTTTCTTTTCTGAATTTCATATCTACCTCTTTTCCCTTGAACCAAGCTAAATAATTCATTTCATCCCCATTTCAGCTTTTTATAACACATAACCTGTTATTCTACTCCCAATTTGCTCTGCTTTAGCCAAACTGCCCACCTTTAGAAGTTTGAATCTTCCTTTATTTTCCTCATCATTTTACTCTTAATTTTGTTACTTGTGCCACTGTAATATCTACAGTGAAAAAGGCACAAAGAGTTTCCAAGTTTGAAAATTACTTTTGTGGCTCTTGTTGCTAAGGCAACCACTTCACTGTATCCTTGTTTTATTTAGCACATAGAGTCCTTTATGAGCTAGATTTTGAAGAATCACTGTTAGATTTCTTGTCTCCTTATCTTTTTCTTTTAGAAAGCTGGACATCAGTCTCAAGAAGAAGTTAAGGAAAACAATAAACTTCCCTGAGCATCAACTCTGAATATGCAGAACTTATGAAACACCCAGAGGTAAGAGAAGACATTTGCTAGTGAAATACTTGGAATAGTGGGGAACTCATATATCTCTCACTGAATTTTTGCATGAGCCTAAAGGAGCTAACCTTTATGAAAATTATTTAAGCTCCATTTTTCAATTTAAAAATGGTGGTGGCCCATCTCACCAAATTATTCTTTATAACTAAATCCATTCTTTGCCATGATAGCAGAATATTCTTCATAAATATGCTTATATTACTTTACTTTAGGAACTATAACACAATTATGAAAATGCTATACAATTATATATTTGTATATTTATATTAACATGCTACACACATTCATTTAAAATTTACCTTGCATGGTTTTCAGTTACTTTAGTTAACTGCCCAGATGCTGGTTTGGTTTTTTTTTTTTTTCCTGTCAAATTCTTTCAGAGAAAACCACAGAAATCTAAGAACATATATCTAACATTTGAAAAAAAAATAGGTGTTTGTTGATTGCAGTGACGTATTATGAAACAAATCACTACTTTCAGCCTTTAGCTGCCCAGATTTTTATATATCTGCTTCAAAAAGCCAGAGGCAGACAAGATTAAAGACAAATGAAATAAGCCTTCTTCAGTTATCCCTAAGCGTGTGTAAGTGTTCCCCACGGACAGGTGGCTACTTGCAGTGTGGCAGTTCCTTCTGACATCTTCATTGCACATCCTGCCCTCTATTATTCCCCTTCATTGGTCTGCATGCTCAGCGGGCAGGGGTGGGGGGGTATTTCTGCTCACTGAATCCATCTGTTTTTGCACAGATGAATATTTAGATAAACGGGCAGCTCCTTGTTAAAGCTGCATGCTCAGCTGCCCAGTAATGTCTGACTTTCTGTGACCCCATGGACTGTAGCCTGCCAGGTTCCTCTGTCAATGGGATTTTCCCAGAAAGAATACTAGAATGGGCTGCCATTTCCTTCTCCAGGGGATCTTCCTGACTCAGGGATCAAACCGAGTCTCCTGTGTCTCCTACATTGCAGGCAGATTCTTGGCTGCTGAGCCACCTGGAAAGCCCATTAAAACTGCAAAGGAGTTGATATTGGTCCATTCTAACCTTTCTTCAATTCACCTGTGACACACCTGTCCACCCTCTTTACACCGCCTACTGCCAGCCTCTCTCCCACCACCCACAAAACAGGGACCCACATACTTTCCTTGTCATACAGTCAACTATTGTATTGTACATTTACAACAGTGTATTTGCCTTCATTTAAATTTTTACTTTTCAATTCCAGAAAAATTTCATTTCACTTGCTACTTTGAACTTGGTCCTATATGAGCCTTTCATATCCATTAACATATCAGTGAGATTGTACATTTTTTAAAAATCACTTTTCTGAAATCTTTTAGAGGCTAGCATATGTATGCACCCACACAAACAGTTTTCCCCTTCTCTTCCCACCCTTACTCTGAAATTTGAGAATCTATTACGTTTGGGTGGTTTGTGGGAAAAGGCAGCTTCTAATTACTTTTGCTTTAGTTTTCTTTGAAGTTGCACAGGGGTGCATAACGTTCTCTGAGTGTCTTCCCGCTCCTGATCCCAAACCATTCCCAGGGAGTGATAAGCCCCAGATATGGTTGTGCATAGCTCATTTCCCAGAGCTGATAGATACATAGGGATGTGTCTCAGCATCTAGTCTTTAAGGGTTTTACCTGACCTTGCCTTTCTGTTACCTCTTAACCTCCTTGTTCCTTCATGTACGCCAGCTCCCTTTCTTTCCATCCTTTGTGGAGACATCTAGCAGCATTGACCATGGTTGTGCCTCAGGCTCTGTTGAGCATTGGCATGATGACAGAGAAGAAAATTTGGTCCCAGGCTTAATGAAGCTAACAGTATAATTGGAGAGAGGGACATAAATAGGTATTTGCAATGTGTTGTACAACAATAGGGCTAAGTTCAGAGGATTATAGAAGGTGCCTAATTCATGGAAAGTGAATTAGAACTAGACAGGAAACATGAGGACTTGGTCAGAAATGACCTGTGAAGAGGGAACAGCAGATGCAAAGGCCCAGGGGGTGAGCTGATGAGAGCAAGTGGGCAATTGGTGGGAGCAAGAGGTATTTCTCTATGCCAGGCTTTTCTTTTCACCAATTTTAAGACAGTTATAAATTCTACATGCAAAATTATTTTCAAGGTGGAGTATTCACGGGGCATAGTTATTTCTTCACCCTCAATAACTCGTTTTCTCCAACTGAAGTTGTTATAAAATAATCATCAACTAGACAGGCTCTTTTGTTTTGGGTTGTTCTTATTCCAGTGCTGTGGGTGTAAATTTGGATAGCTGAAATAAGGTAGTGAGATGTGGACTATGAATTATCAAATTGAATATGTACGAGTAAAGTATAGAGAGAATCCATCAAATGCAATTCTGAAATTAATCAGTCCATTGGAGGGCTTTATAATGATAAAAGCCAGCATTTGCATTATTTAAGCATTATTATTGGCAGATGGACCACACTGTGCTTCAAACAGGACTCACCCTAATAGAGAATAAGATTAATCAGTTGTTGAAATAGTAAGGGTTGCACTAGAGTAGAGCAAATGAAAATAAATCTCGAGAGAAGCCAAATGGGTATTAAATGGGCCAGTACCATAAGTGAATCCTCCCCCTTCTCAATCCCCAAATGCAAATGGCAAGTTGTGTTAAGGCAGAGTCTAATCTCTTTTGCATCTGTTCTCTAAAGCCTTGTGTTAGACAGATATTTTGCTGCAGAACTGGCACTCAGACAGGTTCAGGAAAATGAAAATCTAGCAGTGAAACTGAATCAAAGAATTATGAAATTTGATAATCATTTTTCCCCATTTTTGTATTTTTTATGTCAATTTCCTGACTTTGAGGAAGAACAACAGCCGTAAAGCCACACCGTTGTCATTAATGGAAAATGTTACATTCTTTCAAGGCCTTTTTCTCAACATAGTGTACTGGACACCTATGAAAAAGGAACATAGATCCTGAAAAACAGAGTACCTGAGTACCAGATCCCTATCCTTGACTAAGCACAGACCACAGTGTGCAGTCCCAAAGGCAAAAGCTATGTACACAAGTTGAAGTAAGATGGGATTAACATTTAACACTTCATTGCTAGAGGGAACATTATTCCAAACCCCAGTTTAGTTTCCTAGAAAGCTAGGCTGAACCATGTGAAAACATCTTGTTGCTTTGACATAGATGCCTTTTACTTAAAAACAAAATTTTTTCAACAGAACTTTGTATCTTACTTAAGCTCCTTCTGAATCTTGACTCTTCACATTGTAACTGTGAAGAAGCTGGCCTAGAAAGATGAAATCAACAGGCGGAGGAAGCCTGAAGAAATGCAGAGGAGCTGGGACAGAGATGATAGGACTTATCTCAAATATTACTTTCTTATAAGATACCGGCGCTCTACCCTTCTGGAAGGAAGAGCATTCAAAGACCAAAAAGACACATTTATCCTCATCCAGGTTTCCTTATATCCATAGTACCTTTGTCAACAAAGTACCCTCAGTTCCTAACTGTGACCACCTTCAGGGCAAGAAGCAAAGCAAATCCTTGTCTCTGTCCCTTCAAGACTATTGGAGTATAAGATGAGGATTCAGGAATTAGTGGTTATCAAAATTTCTGTGACCTGTTTAGGTTTGCATAAAAACTAGCATTGACTCAGCATCTCGTGTGGGGGCCTATGCACCAGACTTCCCCACCTCCTTACTTCTGGTTGACAATATGTCAGAATTGGAAAGGACGTGAAAAGGGAGAAAGGTAGTCTAGCTAATGAAATGCTTAGATCCCTTTTACTGCATTCTTGCAAGGTGGTTACCGTTTCTCCTTAAATACTTCTTGAAGAGTGAATGAAGCCAGGAAAGATGAAATAGAAAGGACATTTCCTGGTACTATATAGCAGGCCTTGTGCTGAATGATGTATGCATTCTATTATTTAAAACTTTAATAAGTTCTGTGAGTCCCTGTTGGAGTCAGTACAAATTAACATATAAGAAAAGTTCAGTTTGCTGAGAGGTACAAGTATAAACAGTTGTGCTTGGATTAGATATCCAGTCTTTCTAGACCCCAAAGCTCATTCTTTTACACAGCAACTTTTACATTTTAATCTAGGGAACACTCATACTTGTCACATTTAAAGGTATTATTGAAAAGGGGTGATGAAGCAGTTTAGGGAAACACTGGGTTGAATGATGTGAATACATTTTTTTACTGCACATGAAGTTCACAGTCTTCAATGTGTTGATGTTCTCTGTCTCTTTCACATGTGATAAAAACTTTCCAGATTTGTTGACATTTTATGCAACCTTCAGAATGGCCCTACGATCATGTACTGTTACCCCATGTTACATATGCAGGAACAGCGGGAGTTGTTTTGCTTTCAGTCACCCAGTTGGTGATGGTAAAGCTGTGATTTTTGAATCTGGAGCGTAAGACTCAGAAGTCTGAACTCTTTCTTACCCAGTACATAGTTCTGGTCCTCTCTATGGCATTTGATGTGTCCTTAGCTTAGCTGTCACAAGCAACCTGAGGAACTACTGTTCCTTAAGCCAGCTCCAGTGTCCAGTACAACTCCAGAGAAATCTTCAAGGATAGGAAATATACTAATGTATCCAATAAAATCCATAGAGGCTAACAGCGACTGTGAGGTAGATACTCATTAATATTTCATCAAGTAAGTGACCATTCTGGCCATAAATTACGTTAATAGCTATATTTTCAAAAGTTAAAACTATTATGGTAAACATTAAAGAGAGAAAATTTAAGGTAATTATAAAATTTAAGGTAATTATATTTAAGGAAGTGAAATTTTCACTAGTAGCTTATTCTTTGTGATTAAGAACTTATTAATAACAGTGGAAGCAGGCCCTGATTTGTTTGAAACTTTTAAAACTTTATTTTTTGGTTAAAAAGTGATATTTCATTTGATAAAGTTAAAGCAAGCCATTCCTATTTCAACAATCTAAAAGCAACCATTTCAAATCTACTTTTATTTAAAACATAGTTAATTACATTATTAGAGCAGTAATTATATATAAATATATATAATTACATGGCAATTATTATTGAACTCATGCTAGGTACAAAGCACAATGGAAGCAATTTTCAGAAAATCTTTATGAAGTTGATATTTTATGTTTGTTTTGCAAATGAGGTGCCAGGCTGAAGATTTCTATGTTTTGTTTTTTAAAATGAGAAAGAGGAAGAGCTGGAATCAAATCTAGATATCTTTGAGAGAATGCTTAAATTTGTCTACCTAAGGAAAACTCATGGCCTAAATGAAGTCATAACAGTGGATGAAGTGTGTGTGTGTGTGTGTGTATAATATGTATGTATATATACACACATATATATACATGTCTGTGTACACACATATATAAAAGAATAGACATCTACATGTACATAAAACATGTATGAAAGTGAAGTCACTCAGTCATGTCCGACTCTTTGTGACCCCGTGGACTGTAGCCCATCAGGATTCTCCAGGCAGGAATCCTGGAGTGGGTTGCCATTTCTTTTTCCAGGGGATCTTCTCGACCCAGGGATCGAACCCAGGTCTCCCACATTGCAGGCAGATGCTTTAACCTCTGAGCTACCAGGGTTCTAAATGTATAAACATGTATATGTACACACACACATATATAAAAGAATACATATATATATGTATACGTAAAATAACAGCTTACAAGATCATTACTAGGACCTATTAAAAGATCTGGTGCTGGTGATGAAAAGAGAAAGGAGTTGAACTTAACTGAGGATAAGGGAGTAGGTTTATGAATGGAGAATGCTAAATTTAGTTCTAAATAACAGTACGTTTGTGTTTGTGGCTTCTGTGAAATTTACCAATGGAGATATTTGGTGGCCAATTAAAATGTAAATCTGGATTTAGAGGTTTCTTGGGAAGTTCTCAGAATATAGACAGTGGGTAAGACCATAAATTTAATTGCATCATGGAAATTAGGGAAGAGGAATGAATGTTGGACTCTAGCAAGAAAGAAGTCATTAGATATTATACTTTCTTAAAGATTTGTTGACATATAGTTCTATAGATAGATAGTGCACAAAGATGTTTGTTACAAGTATGCAGTTCATGCTACATAATTATGCTACATACTTCTTTATTCACAAAATATGCTAAGGGAAGAAATCATATGTTGTTTTATCCTTATATCAAATAAAACTTCAATGAATGCATAAAAGACAAAAACCTCAATATCTTTATTTACAACAAAATATATATACTCAAAGTAAATAGTTAGGTCTAGTTACAGAAACCATGAAAAGGAAATGTGACTTTTAAAAATTTTCCGCCAACACTGGAGTGAGATGAACCGAAAGAAAGAGGAACCTAACATACAATATTTTTAGTGTGAAATGCAAATGATAAAACAGTTGCACAACCTCTGCTTGAGTGTAGCCTAGTCTCAACACAGTAGCCAGGAGTGATGCATTTAAAGCTTAAGTAAGATCTTCTCACTCATCTTAAATCCTTTAGTGGCTCTTCTGGCTTTAGCCAGAGTAAAAGCCAAAGTCTTTGCATCCACCTCTAAAGCCTCACCTGAATAGACACCAATCAATCCACTACCTTCCTTTCTATCTCTCCTTGCTAAGTGTGATCTAGCTACAGGCTGGTGGGCTACTGTACAAAATTCCAGGCATGTTTCTTCCTCTGGACCTTTCCACAGCTGTTCTCTCTGGCTGCAATGCTCTTCTCTTTAAGTATTTGCTTAGCTACTCCCTCATACCTCCAAAGCATTGCTCAAATATCACTTTTTTCTTTTTTTAATAAGCTAGGGAAAGGTCTACCCAGACTATCCTATTTAATATTGCCATCTGCTCACTCCCACCCACCTATGCCAACCTGAATTCCCCTTACCTGACTCAACTTTTTAATCCTTAAACTGTATCTTCTAATATACTAGGTAATTTATGTAATCAGCAAATCAAAGAATCAGCACCTTTAAAATATACCAGTATTTTAAGTAGGAAAAAAAGCTGCCAATCAAATCATGATATGCCATCAACTGTTGTATGTACCCAGATATTACAATCATTAAAACTGTGAAAAAATTTCTATCTCAGACTTAACAAAATGCATATTTATTATTATTTATTACGCCTCACATTTTTTTCCATCTACCTATGCAGGGATACAAGATTATAGGAGCAAAGATCTTTATATGTTCTCTTTACTGAAAGACTCCAGGTGTTTAGAACAGAGCTTGGCAAGTTACAGGTTCTCAATAAGTGTTTGTAAAGTCAATTGTTAAATTTGTCATTTAGAGAGAGATCACCCTGGACTAAGTAAAGATTAATCAGAGGTATAATGGAAGTCATCCAGGGATTATACACTGGGAACAAAGAGGCTCAAATACATATATTACCTCTGGATGAAGAATAAGTTCATGACTTTGGATGGCCACCTTATAAGACTGGGGAGGAGCATATTTGCCATTGTAGACAGAAGCATGTTATGTGCATTAGTTATTACTGTGTACCAAGTTGCTCCCAAACTTAACAACTTAAAATAACACATTTATTGTCTCATAACTTCTGTGAGTTAGGAATGTGAGCATAGATTAGCTGGGCCTATGCTTTGGGATCTCTCATGTGCTGCAGTCAAGGTATTACTTGTCCAATTAAAATGAATAAATTTATATTTTTTAAAAAGGTATTGCCTGATCATGTTGCTGTTGCTACTAAATCAGACAATGTCTTTTCAGTTGGGTCTGACTCTTTGTGACCCTACGGACTGCAGCCCCCTACCAGGCTCCTCCATCCATAGGATTCTCCAGGCAAGAATACAGGAGTGTGTTGCCATACCCTCCTCCAGGGGATCCTCCCAATCCAGGGACTGAACCTGTGCCTCATGTCTCCTGCATTGGTAGGCAGGTTCTTTACTACTGGCACCACATGGGAATCCCTTGCCTGGCCATAGTCATCTCAAAGCTTGACTGGGGAGGAATGTGCTCTCAAGATTATGTGACTGTTGGCAGGATTCAGTTTCTCATGGGTCACTGGGCTGATAACCTTAATTAATACTTTGCTAGTTATTGGCCAGAGGTTCTCCCTCAAGTGGGCTTCTACGGTATAGCACTTTGCTTTATTGAAGTATGCAAATCAAGAAGACAATAGAAAGAATCAGCTGACAATCCTGAAATTACAATCTTCAGTAATATAATCATAGAAATGACATATAGTCACCTTTGCCATATTCTCTTGAAGAGGGTCCTTATACTCAAGGGGGAGGATTATACAAGGACATGAATATTCGGAGGTGAAATCATTGGGGACCATCTTAGAAGTCTGCCGACAACATTATGTGAAAGCATCTGGAATTGTATGTTTAAGAAGGGTATGTTTGTCTATGGAGGACCTGAGGAGTATGCTTTAGTAGACACATCCCAGAGTGCATATTAAGTGATGTTCTTAAGTGGGAACTCCCATCTCTCACTTTCCTTCACAATGGTGGGTTTCTGATAATAATACCTCTCTGACCACAGCTGATGGGATAGAAGGTAAACACCTGACTCAAGACAGTTAAATTCTACTCCATAATTTTTGACTTTGGACTAACAGACTCTAGTTCAGTATTGCTTGGAGAGATGCTATAATCTTGGGAACTATGACTTGATCTCATCTGTCACACAAAATGGGAAGCCAGAAAAAAGATCTGCAGAGAAGAAAGGACAAAGATGTTTAGAGAACCACCGAAACAAAAATAGAATGTCTGATGGATATTCTGTTCACATTTCCAGGCATTCTATAATAAGCTTTCACAACCCCCTTCTATTTTGTTATAAAGTTCCACTTCCTTTTTAACTAAAACAAGCTCAAGTTGGTTTTGCAACTTGCAGCCAGAGTTCTTACTAATTATCTCTTTTGAAGACCTTCAAAGTACCCTTGTTACTGTGACTATGAATATGGCACATTATGGTGACGTCTTATAATAAAGATGTAAGGAAAGCTTGAAGAGAAAAGAAAGCCTTGAGCCTTCAGTCCAAATTACAGAATGATTTAAATTTTTGGCAAAGTGGCTTTTATTTCACTCTTTCCATCTTTATAAGATTTTAAAAGAAAGCATATCATGTAGGGACACATTTATAAGACCCCATGTGGAACTAAAGAGGCAGGAGTTTGAGTGGTGAGAGTTGTCTCAAAGCACATCTAAAGCATGGTGGCATCGGTCTAGTCATCTCTCATTCATGGTAATGCAACTGTTTACTCAAAAACCTGAAACAAAAGGCAAATAGCAAGCTATAGCCCTAGACTCTTAAAATATGGGCTGAAACTAACAAAATAATATTATTATGGTTGAATACTATTTGTAAGTAGAGCTTTTTTTCTGTTTTGCTGCAGTGCAGAAGAAAAAATCACAACATATTCTAGGAATCTGGAAATACCTAGACTATAAAAGAATGAGTAATAAATGAAGTGTTGTCTGCATTGCACTTCCTCCATTTAAGTTGTTTAATCAGCCTCTAATCTTATTCCAAGATACCATTAAACACCCAGTCACCTCTTAATGCAGTACTGAGCCAAGGGCTGAGTTTGGACCCTTTTTAGTGAAATGTCAGTTCTCTTTCCTTTCTTTCTTGTCTTAGCTTGAACAGGACTTATATATGCAGCTCCTGTTTCATGCTCAGTTTCTGTAATGCACAGTGATATCTCACTCCACATGCAATAATCCTAGTGACTTCTTAGTGTACGGTCACTGCATAGGATTGACCTGCTTTCTTATTGTTGACTTGAAGGAGACTGCCCCAACAGGTGAGAATACATGCCAAGCTAAAGGTCTGAGTGAACTCCGGGAGTTGGTGATGGACAGGGAAGCCTGGCGTGCTGCGGTTCATGGGGTCACAAAGAGTCGGACACGACTGAGTGACTGAACTGAACTGAACTGAAAGTAAAATATTATAATAGGGATAAAACCCGTATGTAGAATACCTTCAGAACTCAGGAAGTTAGTTATGTTAGAGAACTTTTCCTTTGTTCATGTTCTCAGCTAGGACAAAAGCATTGTCCTTGTTCGCTGGAGGAACTCTGCCAAGCCAAGAGTGATAATTTGAGGTAACAGATCTTTCACTAACTGTATGTTCCTGAGCAAGGACAAAGGTTTCATAAGAAAAATCTCTGGGCTTGATTCACTGATGATTGATGTAATCACGCTTGTGGGGAAAGCTGGCCATCTGTGAGTGGCATCCGCTGGGGTGCGTAGGTGTGAGTGGGTTGCACACAAGCCTCCTGGGCAAATTCTGCCAAGCTGTCTTCAGCTCAGAGACTAAATAAAGATGAGAAACTTCCATGCGACATTGAGATAGAGCCATTGTAAGACCAGAAAATATTGTCAGCTTCATCACAAATCAGAATTGTTATGAAACATAGCAATACCTCTATAATACAGTAATGCCTCGTAGCATATGATGAAAGTCTGTAAATTCACAATTTCCTCTCAACTTCCAATGCTGCCACCTTCGTTTCAGATGATTTCATGTACCCACCACTGTAGACGTTCATGTGTCCACCACTATAGATGTTCATGCATCCAGCGCTGTAGACATTCATGCGTCCATTGCTGCAGACGTTCTCACAGTTGCGCCTAACTGCAGTTTCCAGTATTTCTCACTCAGATTGCAAGGTTCTGCCAGATTAGTCACCATTTATGAGAACTGTTTCACAATTCAGGGCAACAGTTTACTTACAAAGAAAATTGATGGCAACAGACACAAGGCTCTCCCTGTGTCAACCCCCACACGTTCCTCCTCCTTTTACTTCACTTTCTTTTTCTTCACTTGTTCATTTCTCCCTTCTCTTCCCCAGTATAGATAAACACACTCTGTTAACTTTATAAAATCTGGGAAAAAAAAATCTGAGTTCTAAAAGACATCTGGCCTGGAGGGTTTTAGATGATAGATTTAGGACCTGTACATGTTTTACTATAAATTACTACTATTTCTAAAGCTATCACTGCTTTCTCTTCTCCATTAACATGTTACATTTTTGTCCAAATGTCCTTCTCAAAAACTCTTTGACTTTCTTTTCAGAAAAATTTGTTTGAAAATTAATAGCCTTCCCTCCCCCAACAAACTTAAACTATAATTCTACAGTGTTCTCACAAAGTAAGAAATAAAAATGAAAACCTCTGGCCCCTCTACCCAGTGTTATTCACCGGAATAATTACTATAAGGATTTGGGGTTTAGCATTTTCTTCATGTTTGCACAAGTAATCTGTGTCCATGCATGATGTATGCTCTAAAATATCCGTACATTTATGAAAGTGAAATCATAACTTTGAAAATACCTTTTTGATTTGACATTCTATTATAATCATCTCGGAGCTTCCCAGGTGGCTCAGATGGTAAAGAATCCACATTCCAATGCAGGAGACGCAGGTTCGATCCCTGGGTCGGGAAGATCCCCTGGAGGAGGAAATGGCAAAGTATTCTTACTTGGAAAATTCCATTGACAGAGGAGCCTGGCAGGCTACAGTCCACGGGGTCACAAAGAGTCAGTCATGACTGAACAACTAAACAGCAGCAGCAGCAGCAGCAGTGTGATCATCTTTTTAGCTTACTACCAACAGATCTACTCAGTTCTTTTTCAAGACAGCCCAGTATTCCAATACTGCATTTGTGGCATAATTTATTTCACTGTTTCCCCATGGATAAACAAAATAAACTGCATAAACAACCTTAAACATATATTTTTTTACTGATGAGGATAGATTTATAAATGTAAACCTGCTTAGTCAGAGATACTTAAATTTTAAATGTTAATTAAATGCTAATTTTAAATTGAATTTCAAAAGATTATATCTATTTATATGCTCACAAACAGTAAATTAAAGGGCCTGCCACTTTGCCAGAGCTTGATGTTATAAAACTTTTATCTCTTGCCAATCTGATAAGTGGAAGATGCCTCATCCTTATTTATATTTGCATTTTCATGATTAGTGCTCTGGTAGACCATATATAAATATAAATATATATTTTTCTGCTCCTATCTTCTTCTTCCTCATTTTTCTTGAATTTCTTTTTCAGGACTTCCTTTTTCACTTCTTTTTCTTATTAATTTTTAAGAACATATTGTAAAGTACAAATGTCAACTTTTATCTGTCATTTATGAAATAAAATTCCTGTAGATTTTCTAGACCTGTTAATATTTTTATGTTCATCATGGATACTTTCTTCTGACTAATACAGTCAAATCTCTATTTTCCACTCTTTATGGTATATAGGTATCCTGTTTTATTTAGAAATTCCATTTCTGTTCAAATGTATATGTAGCTTTTCTCCAATATTTTTCAAATACTTTTAATTTTATTTTTTAATTTATATTTTTAATTTCTATTGACTTTGACTTTTTTGAATAGTATGATGATTTAGTTTTTAAAACAGCAAATGTGCCTGCTCAGTCATTTCAGTTGTGTCTGACTCTTTGCAACACTATGGACTATAGCCTGCCTGGCTCCTCTGTCCATGAGATTCTCCAGGGAGGAATGTTGAAGTGGGTTGCCATGCCCTCCTCTAGGAGATCTCCCCAACTCAGAGATTGAACCTACATCTGCATCTCCTGCATTGCAGGCAGATTCTTTACCACTGAGCCACTGTTAAACAATCAGACTGCCACAGGTGAACTAATCTAGACACAGACCTTACACCCTTCACAAAAACTAACTCAAAATGAGTCATAGACCTAAATGTAAAACACAAAACTATAAAACTCCTAAAATATACCACTGGAGAAAATCTAGATGACTTTGACTGTGGTAATGACTTCTTACCAACCTAGACAGCATATTAAAAAGCAGAGACATTACTTTGCCTACAAGGGTCCATCTAGTCAAAGTTATGGTTCCTCCAGTAGTCATATATAGATGTGAGAGCTGGACCATAAAGAAAGTTGAGTGCCAAAGAATTGATGCTTTTGAACTGCTGTGTTGGAGAAGACTCTTGAGAGTCCCTTGGACTGCAAGGAGATCCAACCAGTTCATTGTAAAGAAGATCCGTCCTGGTGTTCTTTGGAAGGATTGATGCTAAAGCTGAAACTCCAGTACTTTGGCCACCTCATATGAAGAGGTGACTCATTGGAAAAGACTCTGATGCTGGGAAAGATCAAAGGCGGGAGGAGAAGGAGACAACAGAGGATAAGATGGTTGGATGGCATCACCAACTCAATGGACATGAACTTGAGTAAACTCTGGGAGTTGATGATGGACAGGGAGCCTTGGCGTGCTGCAGTCCATAGGGTTGCAAAGTATTGGACATGACTGTGACTGAACTGAATGACTTCTTAGATATGCCATCAGGTAGAATCCATGAAATAAATATTGATAAGCTGAACTTTATTAAAATTAAAAACTTATGATCTGTGAAAGACAATGTCAAGAGAATGGAAAGATAAACCACACAGTAGGAGACCATATCTGCAAAAGATATATCTAATAAAGGACTGCTATCAAAAATATACTAAGAGCTGTTAAAATTCAACATAAAAGAGCTCAATTAAAACACAGAAAAAAGTTATATGAACAGACACTTTACCAAAGAAGATACAGGGATGGCCAATAAGCATATGGAAAAGATACTTTACATTCTGTGTCACCAGGAAAGTGAAAATTAAAGCAACAATAAGATACCACTACACACATTAGAATGGGCAAAATGGAAAACACTAAAAATGCCAAATTCTGGCAAGGATGTGGAATAATAGAGACCCTCATTCCTGGGTGGGAATGCAAAATGGTACAGCCATTTTGGAAGACAGTTAAGCAGATTCTTAACAAAACTAAACATTAACCAAGTGATCCAGCAATCTCATGCCTTGGTATGTGTCCGAAGGAGTCAAAACTCTATGCCCACACAAAACCTACCACGAATGTTTATAGCAGCTTTAGTCATAATTACCAAAACTTGGAAGCAACAAAGATGTCCTTCAGTAGGTAAATGGACAAATTTCAGACAAGGGAATATTGTTCAGTGGTAAGAAGAAATGAGCTATTAAGTAATGAAAAACATGGATGAATCTTAGATGCATATTGCTAAGTGAAAGAAGCCAGTCTGAAAAGATCACATACTGTATGATATCAACTATGTGACATTCTGGAAAATGCAAAACTATAGAGACAGGAAAAATGTCAGTGGCTGTCAGAGGTTAGAGGAGGAATAAATAGATGTACCACAAAGGATTTTTAAGGCAGTGAAAATTCTCTGTATGATACCATAATGAAGACTCATGTTATTTTAGATTGTTCAAATACATGAAATGTATAGCACCAATGGAGAAGGCAATGGCAACCCACTCCAGTACTCTTGCCTGCAAAACCCCATGGACAGAGGCGCCTGGTATGCTGCAGTCCATGGGGTCACTAAGAGTCGGACACGACTGAACTACTTGACTTTCATTTTTCACTTTCATGCATTGGAGAAGGAAATGGCAATCCACTCCAGAGTTCTTGCCTGGAAAATCTCAGTGACGGGGGGAGCCTGGTGGGCTTCCGTCTCACGGGGCTGCACAGAGTTGGACACGACTAAAGCGACTTAACATAGCACCAAAAATAAACTTTCATGTAAACTGTGGCCTTTGGGTGATTATGATGTGTCAGTGTAGGTTCATCAATAGTAACAAATGTATCAGCCTTGAAGGGAATGTTGATAATGCAACAGGCTATGCTTATATGGGAACAGGAGGTATATGGGAAATTTCTGTACTTTCCTCTTAATTTTGCTGTGAATCTAAAGCAACTCTTTGTTTTGTTTTGTTTTAAGTCTTAATAAAAACAAGTATGCTATGAAAGGAGAACCTGGGATATTCATTCATTTACTCAGCATGCAGGCATTAGATGAATGTGTACTATGAGACATGTGTACTATGACACAGAGAATAAAGTGCACAATAACAATCTTTGCTATAAAACATCTTACTGTCTCGCAAGGTTCAGAAAATTAGTGCACAAAAATAAAGTAGTATGATTCAACACATATACAGAACTGGGATAGTCCAATGAGTGCTATTTCATCAAAGGTGAAGTCTGGGAAAATTACCAGTTTATTTGTGGGATGCTATTTCCTCAAACCATTTTGAGAAATTTTCTTCTAAAACTTCCTTTAGGGCCTTTGACACCTTGTAAACATTTTTAGTGGGATAGATTTACAGTTTTAGAATGAATGAATGAAATGACTTTTCAAAATAGTCAACTAATTCTCTATTATTAATTTTCTTTTAGACAAGATTAAATTATTATGCTCAGACTATATATTTGCTCATGTTTTCTGTTTATTTCCCTTTATATATTCCCAGACTGTGTTATTGGTATCATGCAACTTCATATTTTCTACAAATTCTTGAAGAGCTAAATCATCTTATGAAACTTACACAGTGTTATATGTCAATTTTATCTCAATAAGGCTTTTAAAATTATGGATGGATTATCTCCTTTTTGGTGTGAAATATCCCTCTGTCTCCCTTTTAAGGCTTAACTTGTTGTGTGCATATTAATTATTATTGTATGCCAACAACCATGGATTCAAACAAATGCCAACCAAAAATATTTGGAAAAAAATTCTCCAGAAAGTTCCAAAAGCAAAACTTGAATTTACTGAGTGCCAGCAACTATTTATATACTATTTATACTGTAGGTGTTATCAGTGGTCTAGAGATGACTTAAAATATATGCAATGAACAAGGTAGAGATTGTTGTCTTAAAAATACTGCCTAAATAATAGGGGCAACTTGGGAAAGGAATATATGGGAACTTTCTATATTATCTTTGCAAGTTTTTTGCCAATGTAAAACTATCCTAAAATTAATGTTTGTTTAATAAAATGGAAAAAATAAAGTATATGGGAGGATATGTATGTTATATGCAAATACTATACCATTTCATACAAAGGACGTGACCATCCGCAGATTTTGATATCTGTGAGGGCTTCTGTAACCAGTTCCCCAAGGATATTGAGGGCTGACTCTATATAGTATAATTTATTGTTTCATATTTGTTTTAAAAATAACCATAGCTAACCTTTACACTTTTTAGTTAGCTATAGAGTTGCCATCTTTTAATTGGAGGTTTTGGCCCATGGGGAGTTTTTAATCTATATATCTATTGAGATTGTTATCTGCATTTTTACATTGTGCTTTATATTTGATGTATTTTTCTCTTGTATCGTTTCTTTATTCCCTTTGTTTCTCCTTTGTTCCCTTTGTTTCTTGCAAGCATGCTAAGTCACTTCAGTCATGTCTGACTCTTTGTGACACTCTGGACTATAGCCCTCCAGGTTTCACTGTCTATGGATTCTCCAGGCAAGAATACTGGAGTAGGTCACCATGCCCTCCTCCAGGGGATCTTCCCAACCCAGGGATTGAACCTGCGTCTTTACGTCTCCTGCACAGGCAGGCAGATTCTTCACTACCACCACCACCTGGGAAACTCTTTCTCCTCTGACAGTTGGGTTAATTTTACAAAATATTTTCTTTTTTTTTTTTTACTGGTTACCTCGAACTTTTACAATATAAATATTTGAATTGATATTTTTCTACCCAAATCCAAAGTTTATCTATATCCTCTTCCTGAATGAGATACCTTAGCAATAAGGTTTGGGCTTTAAATTGAGACATCTCTGAAGAAACATCTCAGCTTCCAGGTTTTGTTGACACTGACTGAAACTGGATGGCTGTTGCAACTGTGCCTCAGCCCAGCTTCTTCCTCTGCCAAGTTCCACTTTCCCTGCCTCCTTGCAGCAGTCTGCAGAAAGTTCCCTGAACACAAATCATAGCAACTCAGCATGTGCTCCTGGAGGAGCTAACTACAGCACTCACGCTGCCCTCTGAGCAGTTTCATATAGTTTATAATGGTCTTAAAACAATAGGCAGAGGACGAGATGGTTAGATCCTATCACTGACTCAATGAACATAACTCTGAGCAAACTCCAGGAGAGAGTGAAGAACGGGGAAGGCTGGTGTGCTGTAGTCCACGGGATCACAAAGAACTGGACACAGCTTATCAACTGAACAGCAAATAATGGTTTTCACCTATTTGAGCAGAAGTGGAGTCTTTACATAACTGACTGTCCCTCAGTTTGACTTGGCCTTCCCTGGTGGCTCAGATGGTAAAGTGTCTGCCTACAACGCGGTAGACCCGGGTTCAGTCCCTGGGTTGGGAAGATCCCCGGGAGAAGAAAATGGCATTTTTATTTGACATAAATTCTCCCTTCAGATTTGATGGTCTTACAGCATGAACAAAAAACCAGTAAAAGTCCAATTTAAATAGCCAGATTTCTAAGAGATTGTTGAAAGATTAAGTTCATTTTTGTGTTTAACATTATTTACAGAGATTTCCTGTTCTGCACAAAGTACACATAACAAGGGCAAATCAGCAATGATACAAAGTGAAATACTTTGATTTCCAATAATAACAGATGGTGGCCACCTGCTGTTTGTGTTAAATAAGGATCGTGTTCAGTAATGCCATCATTTACGAAATGAGAGATAGTTCCCCATTTTCCACAATATGCAGAATAAGCATAAATGAATAAAGACATGACAGGTTTGGTGATTAAAAAGAATGGCAAAGTTCCAACTTCACTGCCTTAGTAAATTCATTATAAGTTGTCGCTTTGCATCCTAGTGGTGCAGGGCCAGTCAGTATAGATTAAACATAGCTAGTTATAGTGACTGTCCTTTTGACATAAGGACTACCTAGTGGGACAATACCTGCTTGACTTTACTAAAGAAAATGTAAAAGAATAGGCATAAAAACATACTGAAAATTAAAAAGTAGATTAAATATTATTTTACTACATTACTTAGTCCAGCACCAGTTGTAACTAAGATGTCAGAATAATGGATGCTTAATTTTCCATAACCTAAAAAATGTCTTCTAAACCTAAGTAAATTATTTCTGAAATAAACCTGAATTATTATGCAAATATAATATAAATCTGAATTAATTCCAAAGGAAGCTATGAATTGAGTGACAAGAATACTGGACTTTGAGATTCTGTTTACCAAGAATATAGTACTGTTCCCCATAGATAAGTTACTTAACACCCCTGACACTGAATTTCTTCACTATAAAATATGATACCTAAATTATGGTGTTATTTTAGTGGATCTAGTAAAATTTAATAAAAATCTTTTTTCCTAGAACAAACTGGGTGCCTAGCAAATACTTGTTTAAATAGCAACATTATTTAAAATAAGGAAATATTTATTTATTACCAACTTTCTCCCAAAACAAGAGTGTACTTTACAGTGATGCATAAAATATGACAAAAGAGAATACAGTGGGTCTGAGGCGATAGAAATTTTAAACAACCAGGTAGAAAAAAGAGGAGTCAAGATAAGACTATAGTGATAACTACAAGGGCCTATTGGAGACCTCAAATTTAGCTCTTTCTGGAACTCACATACAAAAGTAGATATCATTCAGTACACAGATCTTTGCTCAGTAACAGTAATGATCACCCGTTCTTGGTATTAAGAGCTGGCAGAGATTTCTCTTGAGGTTCTTCATAAAGAGGACAATGTTGAAAGTAATAAACAGCCTCCTCAATGGTATCATTAAAATAGATGCAGTGACAACTTCATAGAACAGTTTCTAGGTGGGTTCCTTTCATTACTCCAAGGAGTAACTCAGTAAACATACTTCTGTGGAGGACAAGCCGAGGGCAAGGCTATTAAGTCTCGCTTATTTTCTGAAGGGCGCTTAGAAATATAGGGGCAAACGAAGCAATTGCATTCTAGATAACTAGATATGTTTTAGGATATCTGAAAGCAGGAAGGGGCTGTGCCCGTCATGTCAGTTATCTTGAACACTGTTTTTCTCACAAAGAAATTTTAAACAGGTGAAAAGAGAAGTCAGCTTAAATTGTAATCCTTGGAAAATGCAACAGAAGCTATTCTTTGTTACTCGTTCTTCTCATTTAACAAATTTTTTAGCACTGATTAAGAGCCACGTATTGTACTGGGGACACACACTTCAGTATTGCAGTTCTGAAAACTATGCTAATGTGCATGTATATGTATATGTCTACATCTGACTCTACCTCTGCATTCATACCTGTGCCTGTTTCTAGATCTATACATCTCCCCCAACACAGAGATACCCAGAAATATCAAGTGTTGGTGTCTGTCATCATCAAATTTAATAGAATAAAGAAGCAATGGCAATTGAGCTTCATAAATGTATGAAATTATCAGTCTATACTGTATTACCGTTCTTCTAAGGACCTGTAGATAGTGTGACTGGTTTCCCAGGGGGCTCAGGGGTAAAGAATTGCCTGCCAGTGCAGGGGTCGCAGGAGACACAAGTTTGATCCCTGGGTAGGAAAGATCCCTTGTAGAAAGAAATGGCAACTCACTTGAATAGTCTTACCTGGGAAATCCCGTGGATAGAGGAGCCTGGAGGGCTACAGTCCATAGGATCGCAAAGAGTCGAACACAAGAGTGACTGAGCACAAAACAGTTTAACAGAATATGTGCATCAGTGGAAAGTTATTGTGTTTAGTATAAAGAAGAGAGATGGTGACTGTTTCTTTTCCTCGCAGTATTATCAAACTCACCCCACCATTCTAGACAGATAGCTCCTTTCAGGTCAATTAAACATGCAATATTTTAAGAAGTAACTTTCTAGGAAGTGAAGGTTATCCCTTTAATTTATAATGAAAATGAATTCCCTTAGATGTAAACATTTATAAAATGGAATAGACGTGTTATGTAGACAACATTAAACATGTGAAAATGTCTAATGACTCGTTTCAGCAATATCTGCCAAGACCACTGAGGTGAGCTGAAGTTTTATCCTCATCTATGTTGTGCAAAAATGATGAAATTTTGTATACTTTGTCTACCTTAAGTCTGTTGTCTTATTTTCTTTACTCCTATCCTATGAGTCTAATTATAGCCCTTATTAGTTGGGAAGTCAGTCCAGCCTTTTAAAAACCATACACAATGGTTTAAGAAGATCTGAGAGAGTATGGAAGAGGCTCCCTTATGAGGGCTGCATGTGTTTAGTTCATAGATTCTGTTGCATCAATTTTAACTATTCCAAATAAAATTCTATGTTTTTTCACTTGATGGCTTCACACCAATAGTTGGATGTATTGGTTAAAAGACATTTGGATAAATTAAGCTCTATCATAGTCATACTTCTAATTTTTTCTTATTGAACTTAGAGTCCTGCTACTTATTTTGCCAAGGAATAAAACAAGTAAACTAATAGGACTTTTTAAGGAATAGAAGTTACTAACGGAGATAAAGATTCTTAAGATAGTAATAATAATGATAATAATAATAGTTACCATAATTATATTGAAGTCAATAATGGTAGCTTGGTGGCTAGCATGTACCAAGCACAATGTAAAGCACGTTATCATTAAAAGTTCATTTTCAGTTCAGTTCATTTGCTCAGTCGTGTCTGACTCTTTTCAACCCCATGGAGTGCAGCACTCCAGGCTTCCCTGTCCATCATCAACTCCCAGAGCTTGCTCAAACTCATATCCATCAAGTCGGTGATGACATCCAATCATCTCATCCTCTGTCATCCCTTTCACTTCCTGCCTTCAATCTTTCTCAGCATCAGGGTCTTTAATCCTCCGCAAATACACAGGGTTGAAACCATTTGTCTAAAAATGTCTTTAGAGCGCCCCCATTTTAAAGAGTGAGGCCATTTTATTCAGTATAAATTTCTAGGGGCAAGTTGTACAGTTTTACTGACAGTAAATATGTAAATATCACTTTAAAGATGGTTGATGTGTCTTATTGTCCATTTAAAAGAATGTATACACCTGGCTTCTTTCATTTGGTACAATGTGAGATTCATATATCTTTCTACATGTATCAGTAACTTACTTTTATTGATGAATGCTGCTGCTAAGTTGCTTCAGTCGTGTCCGACTCTGTGCGACCCCACAGATGGCAGCCCACCAGGCCCCGCCGTCCCTGGGATTCTCCAGGCAAGAACACTGGAGTGGGTTGCCATTTCCTTCTCCAATGCATGAAAGTGAAAAGTGAAAAGTGAAAGTGAAGTCGCTCAGTCGTGTCCGACTCTTAGCGACCCCATGGACTGCAGCCTACCAGGCTCCTCGGTCCATGGGATTTTCCAGGCAAGAGTACTGGAGTAGGGTGCCATTAATGTTTCATAATAAGAATATGCTACAAATTGTTTGCTTTATCACTTATTCTGTTGCTTGATAGGCATTCGAGTAGGTTTTAGCATCTAGCTAATATTAAATTTCTGTGAACATACTCATGCAATTCTGTTAATGGATATAGGTTTTCATTTCTCTGTGCTAATACCTAGTAATACAGTTGATGAGTTCTAGAGGAGGTGTGGGCTTCCCTGCTGGCTCAGTGGTAAAGAATCCACCTACCTGCATTGGATCAGGAGATCCCCTGAAGTAGGAAATGGCAACCCACTCCAATATTCTTGCCTGGGAAATCACATGGACAGAGGAGCCTGATGGGCTACAGTCCGTGGGCTCACAAAAGAGTCAGACATGACTTAGTGACTAAATAACAGTAAGGGTGGGTTTCTGTTTTACATTAAAAAACAGACTGTTGATACTTTTCCCAAAGAGATCGTACCATTTTACACTCTTATCAATGTGTAAGTTTCAACTGCCATATATCCTCAATAATATTTAGAACCATCAATCTTTCATTTTAGCTACTCTGCTGAATATGTGTTGGTGTTTCATTGTTTTTAATTTCATCTATCTGATGACTTACACTGTAGATATACTTTCATGTGCCTTTGCTGTGCTGTGCTCAGACTCTTCAGTTGTATCTGACTCTTTGCGTTCTATGAACTGTAGCCTGCCAGGCTCCTCTGTCCATTGGATTCCATAGTATTTTTAGGTAAAATTTGATAGAATTTATTGCCAGCATATATTCTTTATTCTTAGAATGTCAAGGAAATTTACTGATTTTAAAATATCTCTTTGGGGATGTTTGTTTGAATATCTTGCACTCTTTTAGTTTTGTTGATTGTTTCTTTTTATTATTAAATGGTGAGAATTTTTTAAATGGTTTCTATTGATTGGCTGAATTTTTAATTTGGATGAAATTATTTATCATTTTCTTCCTTTAGGATTGGTGCTTTCTCTGTCCCTTTTAAGAATTTGCCTATGCTCAGGTCATGAAGATACTCTGATTCCTGTCTTCTAGTAGGTTTATAGTTTGGCCTTTATGTTTAGTTTTTTTAGGTCTAGGTCCATAATCCATTTTGAATCATTTTTTTGTATAATGTAAGGTAGACGTTGAAGTCCACTTTTTTCCCATACAGATACCCAGTTATATCAGCAACATTTATTGAGACCTCTCTTTCCATTGTTTGGATTTCTGTCAAATGTCAATTGAACATATAAGTGAGGGTCTATTTCTGGAGTCTCTTTTCTGTTTCATTGATCAAATTTTCTGTTCTCATACCAATATTGTTATGCAGTTTTGATTATTATGAATTTATACTAACCAGCATTTTACCTAGAGTCAGAAGGCATTACACATAACATGTAAGGCTCTTTCAACAATAAAATTCCATTTACCTCTTTCTTTTGTCTTATTATCATTTCTTCTAAGGGATTCTTGCCCACAATAGTGGATATAATGCTTACCTGAGTTAGATTCACCCGTTCCAATCCATTTTAGTTCACTGATTCCTAAAATGTTGTTCACTCTTGCCATCTTCTGTTTAACCACTTCCAATTTACCTTGATTCATGGACCTAAATTCCAGGTCCCTATGCAATACTGTTATTTACAGCCTCAGACTTGACTTCCATCACCAGTCATATCTTGGGTGCGGTCTCAGAAATGACAGAATGATCTCCACTTATTTCCAAGGCAATTCATTCAATACCACATAATCCAAGTCTATGCACAACCAGTAATGCTGAGGACGCTGAAGTTGAATGGTTCTAAGAAGATCTACAAGACTTTCTAGAACTAACACTCAAAAAAAGACATTCTTTTCATTATAGGAGACTGGAATGCAAAAGTAGTAAGTTAAGAGATACCTGGAGTAACAGGCAAATTTGGCCTTAAAGTACAAAAGGAAGCAAGGCAAAGGCTAACAGAGTTTTGCCGAAAGGATACACTGGTCATAGCAAATACCCTCTTCAAACAACACAAGAGAACACTATACACATGGACATCACCAGGCAGTCAAACCAAAATGAGACTAATTATTTTCTTTGCAACCAAAGATGGAAAAGCTCTATACAGTCAGCAAAAACAAGACTGGGAGCTGACTGTGGTCAGATCATGAACTCCTTATTGCCAAATTCAGACTTAAATTCAACAAAGTAGGGAAACCACTAGACCATTCAGGTATATGACCTAAATAAAATCCCTTATGATTATACAGTGGAAATGAGAGATAGATTCAAGGCATTAGATCTGATAGAGTACCTGAAGAACTATGGAAAGAATCATGACATTGTACAGGAGGCATTGATCAAAACCATCCCCAAGAAAAAGAAATGCAAAATGGCAAAATGGCTGTCTGAGGAGGCCTTAAAAATACCTGAGAAAAGAAGAGAATCTAAAGGCAAGGAGAAAAGGAAAAATATACCCACTTGAAGGCAGAGTTCCAAAGAATAGCAAAGAGAGATAAGAAAGCCTTCCTCAGTGATCAGTGCAAACAAACAGAGGAAAACTATAGACTGGGAAAGACTAGAGAACTCAAGAAAATTAGAGATACCAAGGGAAAATTTCATGCAAAGATGGGCACAATAAAGGGCAGAAATTGTGTGGACCTAACAGAAGCAAAAGAGACTAAGAAGAGGTGGCAACAATACACAGAAGAACTGTACCAAAAAATCTTCATGACCCAGATAATCACGACAGTATGATCACTCGCCTAGAGCCAGACATCCTGGAGTTGAAGTCAGGTGGGCCTTAGAAAGCATCACTACAAACAAAGCTAGTGGAGGTGATGGAATTCCAGTTGAGCTATTTCGAATCCTGAAAGATGATGCTGTGAAAGTGCTTCACGCAATATGCCAGCAAATTTGGAAAACTCAGCAGTGGCCACAGGGCTGGAAAAGGTCAGTCTTCACTCCTATCTCAAAGAAAGGCAATGCCAAAGAATGCTCAAATTACCGCACAGTTGCACTCATCTCACACGCTAATAAAGTAATGCTCAAAATTCTCCAAGCCAGGAAGCCTGTATGTGAACAGTATGTGAACCATGAACTTCCAGATGTTCAAGCTGGATTTAGAAAAGGCAGAGGAAACAGAGATCAAATTGTCAACATCCATTGGATCATAGAAAAAGCAAGAAAGTTCCAGAAAAAACATCTACTTCTGCTTTATTGACTACACCAAAGGCTTTAACTGTGTGGATCACAAAAAAATGGAAAATTCTTCAGGATATGAGAATACCAGACCACCTTACCTGCCTCCTGAGAAATCTGTATGCAAGTCAAGAAGCAAAGTTAGAACTGGACATGGACAACAGACTGGTTCCAAATAGGGAAAGGAGTACATCAAGGCTGTATATTGTCACCATGCTTATTTAACTTATATGCAGGGTACATCATGCAAAATGCCAGGCTGGATGAAGCATAAGCTGGAATTCGGATTGCCAGTAGAAATATCAATAATCTCAGATATGCAGACGACACCACCCTTATGGCTGAAAGCGAAGAAGAACTAAAGAGCCTCTTGATGAAAGTGAAAGAGGAGAGTGAAAAAGTTGGCTTAAAGCTCAACATTCAGGAGACTAAGATCATGGTATTCGGTCCCATCACTTCATGGCAAATAGATGGGGAAACAATGGAAACAGTGGCAGACTTTATTTTTGGGGTCTCCAAAATCACTGCAGATGGTGACTGCAGCCATGAAATTAAAAGACGCTTGCTCCTTGGAAGAAAAGGACAGACATTAATTACTTTGCCAGCAAAGGTCTGTCTAGTCAAAGCTATGGTTTTTCTAAGAATCGTGTATGGATGTGAGAGTTGGACCAAAAGAAAACTGTAGTGCTGGAGAAGACCCTCAACAGTCCCTTGGATTGCAAAGAGATCCAGTCAGTCAATCCTAAAGGAATCAGTCCTGAGTATTAGTTGGAAGAATTGATATAGAGGCCGAAACTCCAATAATTATGCTACCTGATGCAAAGAACTCCTTGGGAAAGACCCTGATGCTGAGAAAGACTGCAGGCAGGAGAAGGGGATGACAGAGGATGAGATGGTTGGATGGCATCACTGACTCAATGGACATGAGTTTTAGCAAGTTCCTGGAGTTGGTGATGGACAGGGAAGCCTGGCGTGCTGCTGTCCATGGGGTCGCAAAGAGTCAGACATGACTGAACAACTGAACTGAACTGAACTGTTGTCATACATATTACATCATTATGTTTAAGCCCCACAATTAGTTCAGTTCTCTATATTTCCTCAGGTGCCATCTCATGTCCTCTTTCTTCCTTCCTATAAATGTGACTTGCAGTCTTGCTTCATTTTCTTTCAGGCTGAAGAATTTTCCTTGACATTTTAGAGAATATATGCTGGCAATAATTCCCTCAGTTTTTATCTGAAATTACCTTTATTTTGCCAATATTTTTGAAATATATTTTGCTAGATATATAATCCTGACATAACAGTTTTTCTTTAAACATATAAAATTATTCCATTATTAGCCCTGTTCTCACTTATGTAACGTGTCATTATTTGCTGCTATTATCATAATTATCTTTTTGTCTGGTTCTTAGTAGTTCTGTTGTATTCTACTCATGTATGATTAATGTTTTTTACTTATTCTTGGGGTTTACTTTGTTTCTTGGGTATTTAAAATTATATTTCTTGGACTAAATATGAATAATTTAGATAATTATTTCTTTGATATTTCTATCCTATTTTTCTCTCTTCTTTTTCTCTGAGATTCTAGTTATACATAAATTAATGTGCTTGATATTACTAATATTAGGATCTGTTATTTTTGGTTTGAATATTTTTCTCTGAGTTTTTAGATTGAATATTTTCTTGATCAGTCCTCTGATGATTTACTATGTCATCTTTAATCTGCCAGTAAGTCATCCATTATATTTTTTTATTTCAATGTTGTACATTTTAGTTCTTTAATCTTCACTTATCATTTTTTACAGTTTTCATTTTCTGCTAATATTTGTCATTCATTATTTTTTACAAAAATATTTTCTTGAACATATAATGCCTGCTAATTCTAAAATCTGCATAATCTCTAGGTTATTTTCTAGTGACTATTTTTATTTTAATTACATGCCTTGTTTTCCTCTTTTATTCACATTTCTCTGAAAAAAATGTAACTTACATTTTCTATACAGACACTGGATTTTGTTATCTTCCTCGAAGGAGTGTTTATTTTTGTTCTAGCAGGTATATTTACCAGACTCGAATTCCAAACTGAATCTCTTCTGTAGATGGTAACAGAAGAAATTTCTACTATTCTTTCAGCCTTCTAGATGACACTTTTCCCTGTGATCTCTGGCTTCTCTCTGTCTCCCTCAAGTGCATTCCAGGTGTCAGCCAAGGATTTTGCAAAAGTGTACTTAAAGAGTGTGGGTCTTTCCCTTCTGTGGTTTATTCATTTCGAACCTTTTTTTTCTAACAACTCTGAATTCCATCCTCTGACTCTTTGAGATGGTAAAGCTGTGGTTCTCTGCTCTTGTATTCTAGCTACCCCATGCCACACTCTCATGAGAAAAGCATTTCTTAAAAATGTATATATAGTATATATTCCAGAGTGGATAGTTGTTACTGTGAGAGGTTCTGTCCAAAACAACATCTCTGTCTTATATGAAGCATAAATTCTCACTTTGTTTGTGGCCTCTGTACATTTATTTATTCTTTGCCTATTCAGCAATACATTTTTAAAGTACTCAGTTTTATATTGGCAGAAGTTTTATAATGTCCAGAATATTCTGAAAATAAAGTTTCTAAACTACTTTTAGCTTGACAATATGGTATGGCAGTATCATAATGTATTTATCTCAGGAAAAAATGAAATTTCTATAAAGCATTCCTATAACTTGATTTGAACATGACTAGAGTGAGCACCAAGGTAAACTGTTTGTGAAGCAGACATCCAGCTAAGTGCTGAAGGTGTTTCAGAGTAAGTTCTCCCTAACACTGCAGTCCCTACCTTATAACCCCTCGTGATCTAGAGACAAAACGCTTTCCATAAATACTGACCAACAGTAATTATGGAAGCTTTAAACTTGTAAAATGATAGACTTGTAAAACTTGTAAAATGTGTGGAAAAGTATGCCCTCTACTTACTTTTATATATAAGAACAAAATATACTGTGATTATTCACAACAAATGAAACTTGAAACCCAGTTTTACTTTAAAGCAGATTGTAGGAACAAATCTAAGAGATACCAGTAGTTAAAAGTTGAAAAGACCAAATCCTTTGAGTGCCACTTTAATCCCAGATCAAACGAGGACTGCTGGTCCAAGAACTATAAATCGATTTCATTTAAACACATCAGAGCAGTCTCGTGATTATTTCCATACCTCGCTGAAGGAGGAGGGAATGTGTAGAACATAAATGTTCTTCTTAGACCTAATTGTACCATGCCCAGATTGAATCAGCATTTCCAACAATTTCTGTATTTCTTTTGCACGTTTTTAAATACTCTTTATCCCCCAGGGCTAGAGTTACCCAGCATAACTCGTCTTACTTTACTGCAAGAATACATCTACTGTTGCATAGGAAAAGAATTCTCCTCCCAACAGGAGAATTTACATGCTCCCTTGTTCTGGAAAGAGTTGTGTGCTAGCTTGGTGTTAAGGGGACATTGCAGCCATGTAACAGGAGCCTAGGTGTGTTGACATAATCTGGGTTGCAGACCTCAGAGCACATGGGCGGGGGAGGAGGTTGCTGAGCAATGGCAGATCAACACTGGAACGGGGCAGGACACCTCCTCCCGTTCCCCTTTTCCTGACACCCTTCAAGAGCCACAATGGGGCTGTCAAAGTCAAGGCACTGTTCTCCAGTCTGAAGAAGGAGCACCAGCGCCGTGTTGTCAGGAAAACCAAGCTGTCTCCTCTGGAGCTGACTTACATACTGTAAGCTCCTTTAGAAAATGAGAGCTCAACTCTCACCTGTCATTCAGTAAGAATGGTTTCTTCAAATTCTATCCATCAGGAGTGATGTCAGGAATGCAAACTCAGCCCTTTCTCTGCCCTGTGTGGTTATGAGACAGATGTGGAGGGAGGTCTGTGAACAAGGCAGCTCTCTGCAGAGCTGTGAATTAGAAGCTCATCTTCAGAACAGTTTCCTCCAGCTCCCAACACTGTGTTCCAGTGTTCTCCCTGGCAAAGCCCAACTCGGGCTTATTTCCCACCCTGTCAAAACTGACCTTGGTCATTTCCCAATTCCTGGAGCCCCTCTCCCTTTCCTGTTCTCTACATAAGGCTGATTAACCTGTTTAGAAAAAAAAAAAAATTTCCCATAGTGGCACTGTTTATAATAACAAAGACATAGACATAGAAATAATCCAAGTGCCCATCAACAGATGACTAGCTTATGAAGATGTGATATATATAATATACATATATATATTATAGAATATCACTCAGCCATAGCAAAGAATGAAATATTGCCATTTGCAGCAACATGGATGATCCTAGAGAATATCATACCAAGTTTAAGTAAGTCAGACAGAGAAAGACAAATGTTATATGATATCACTTAACATGTAAAATCTAAAAAATAATACAAATGAATCTGTATACAAAACAGAAATGGACTTATAGAAAACTAACAGGGTTACCAAAGGGGACAAGCAATAGGGGAGGGATGATTAGGAGTATGAGATTAACAAGCTACTACACATAAAACAAGTAAATAACAAATATTTACTGTATAGTTCAGGGAACTATACTCAATATCTTATAATAACCCATAATGAAAAATAATCTGAAAAAATATATATATAACTTAATCATCCTGCTCTATATCCAAAAATAACACAGCATTGTAAATAATTCACATCTCAACTAAAAATTATGTTAGTTTAGCACCATTATTATAATTTTAGTTCTCATGAGTTAAATATCATGTATATTTACAAAAAAAGTATTTTGAGCCTGTCATTTTTGGTATCTTAACCCTAAGACTTGTGTATGTTTGGGGTCCAATGTGAGCTGTTCATGGCCCTAAAGGGACTAAGGCAAGCATACATGGTCCTCCCTCCCTTTTCCTAACCCCTATTTTTTAAAAATTGAATTATAGCTGATTTGCAATGTTGTGTTAACTTCAGCTGTCAGCAAAGTGATTCAGTTGTACATGCATTTTGTTTTTCATATTATTTCCCACTATGGTTTGTCACAGACTCTTCAGTACAGTTGCTTATAAAATTATTATTCAGTACAGTTGTTTATAAAATTATTAATAAAGATTTATGTTCATGGTTATGTAAACATTGGAAGGGAACTTAGAGCCTCTTTATGTTCACAGTCTCATTTTGCAGATTAGAGACCTTGTCTGCACGTGATCATGTAATTACATGAGAGGGGAGGTCAATAGGTTATGTTTATTGCAATTACTATGAAATCATATGTAATTAAACAATTAGTTGAAATTTAAAAATGGCAGGTAGAGAGATTTATTACTAGGGAAGATTGATAGAATAGCTACCCAGAGACCTCTCTCATACCTGATATATTTTTAAAATTATTATGGCAATACAGACTGTTCTCAGCTTGCAGAATCTCATTGCTGCAAGTATCAAACAAACAGTTAGCTAAATTCAGGGCTTACAGAAGACTCAAGTGGAAAGCTGAGTGTCAGTGTATTAATTAATAAAGAGAAACATAACTGTCAAGTAGACTGAGAAGAATCATTGATGTTGTAAAGAGTACGATATAGCTGAAATTAATAACAGTAATAATAAAATTTAAAAATTAATAGAACATTATATGCCAGGCACTGATTGATATACTTTAGAAAACACATCATCTAAGCTTCTCAACAATGTTATAAAGTAGATACTATCACTGTTCCCATTCCAGAAATAAGGAAGTCAAGAAACTTGCCCATCGCCATAAAGCTAGTAAATGGTATAGCTGGGCTGTGAACCCAAGTACTCTGGTTTTACCCATTCTTCAATAGTGCCTTAGTAATGGTTCAGTAAACACAGAGGCAGAACATATGTTTAGATACCTGATTTACATTGTTGGTTGTTGGGAGAAGAATAAACCAACCCTAGTCTGTTCTTCACCTGGGGAGATTTTGCCATGCTCCCAGGAAGAGGGGCATTTGCCAACATCTGCTGGCACTTTGTGTTGTCACGACTGGAAGATGGGCTACTACTGGAATCTAGTAGGAAGAGTCCTGGAATGGTGTTAAACATCCTGCAGAGCACAGGATATCTGCCAACAAAAAAGAATTACCCAGTCTAAAATGTCAGTAGTCCTGGAGCTGAGAAACCCTAGTATAAGGCAGTGGGAGCTGTATCCAGCTCCGCAATGGAAATCGTGCCCCTCTGGGTCATTCTTGAGAGGTTCTTGGGTCCAGGTACTCTGTTATTTATAATACTGCACTTGGATGTGCATTTCAAATTTTTCTGAGTTGCATTTTTCTGTATTCTAAAATGGTTAATTCCCAATATATTCAATAATTTGTCTAATTAGATGTGATTTTAAAATTGTGTGCCCTTTCCATTACCTCCCAAAGTTATTTGCAACTCTAACACTGAAACTATCAAAATTAGTTACAAATACTGAATCTATCTACATGTTTCATGTGATTCAAACCAGAGTTCTGTTTTCATAGGCAAAGTTCACTTTTTTCCCACTGGGACTGAAAAAGAAAACTAAGAATGATCATGAGCACCTTACTAACATTTAACCTAGGATATTTTACTCATGTAATCTATTCCATGCTACTTTTTCTTATCCAGACTGCAGATAAGCCTTTCTGATTAACTCAGAGCCAAATCCCAGAGTGTTTCTGAATATCATTTCTTGAAATTAGAAGAGTCTCTAGTGTGGAACAGAGCTATCACGGTCTGGGGATTTCTGCCTCTGACCCAGAACTATGACATGAAAAAGAAATATACAGATTTGGGGTTTGTTTTAATCCTTTTAGATACCAAAGTATGAATTCTTCTGATAAAAGCTGCTAACTTTCACTTCTCTTGTGTTGTTGAAAGAAGGTATTTATAACCAGTGCATTTTCTTGGCTAGACTTTGCCCTGCTTCATTTTGTACTGTAAGGCCAAATTTGCCTGTTACTCCCAATATCTCCTGACATCCGACTTTTGCATGCCAGTCCCCTATAATGAAAATGACATCTTTTTTTGGACATCTTTTTTGCAGTGTTAGTTCTAGAAGGTCTTGTAGGTCTTCATAGAACCATTCAACTTCAGCATCTTTAGCATTGCTGGTTGGGGCATAGACTTGGATTACTGTGATACTGAATGGATTGCCTTGGAAATGAACAGAGATTATTCTGTCATTTTTGAGATTGCATCCAAGTACTGCATTTCTGACTCTTTTGTTGGCTATAATGACTGCTCATTTCTTCTAAGGGATTCTTACCCACAGTAGTAGATATAATGTTCATCTGAGTTAAATTCACCCATTCTAATACATTTTCTGTTTTCTTCTCTTCAACATACAAGAGAAGACTCTACACATGGACATCACCAGATGTCAATACCAAATCAGACTGATTTTATTCTTTGCAGCCAAAGATGGAGATGCTCTATACAGTCATCAAAAACAAGACTAGGAGCTGACTGTGGCTCAGATCATGAACTCCTTATTTCCAAATTCAGACAATTTCAAGAAAGTAGTGGAAACCTCTAGACCACTCAGGAATGACCTAAATCAAATCCTTATGATTATACAGTGGAAGTGACAAATAGATTCAAGGGATTAGGTCTGATAGAGTGCCTGAAGAACTATGGACGGAGGTTCAAGACATTGTAAAAGAGGCAGTGATCAAAACCATTCCCAAGAAAAAGAAATGCAAAAGGCAAAATGGTTGTCTGAGGAGGCCTTACAAATAGCTATGAAAAGAAGAGAAGTGAAAGGCAAAGGAGAAAAGGAAAGATATATCCATTTGAATGCAGAGTACCAAAGAATAGCAAGGAGAGATAAAAAGCCTTTCTCAGCAATCAGTGCAAAGAAATAGAGGAAAATAGTAGAATGGGAAAGACTAGAGAACTTTTCAAGAAAACTGATACCAAAAGAACATTTCATGCAAGTTCAGTTCAATCACTTAGTCATATCTGACTCTTCAATCCCATGGACTGCAGCACACCAGCCTTCCCAGTCCATTACCAACTCCCAGAGCTTACTCAAACTCATGTCCATCTAGTCAGTGATGCCATCCAACCATCTCTTCCTCTGTCGTCCCCTTCTCCTCCATCTCAGTATTTCCCAGAATCATGCAAAGATGGGCACAATAAAGGACAGAAATGGTTTGGACCTAACAGAAGCAGAAGAGATTAAGAAGAGGTGACAAGAATACACAGAAGAACTGTACAAAACAGATCTTCATGACCCAGATAATCATGATGGTGTGATCACTCACCTAGAGCCAGACATCCTGGAGTCCAAAGTCAAGTAGGACTTAGGAAGCATCACTATGAACAAAGCTAGTGGAAATGGTGGAATTCCAGTTGAGCTGTTTCAAATCCTAAAAGATGATGCTGTGAAAGTGCTGCACTCAGCATGCCAGCAAATTTGGAAAACTCAGCAGTGGTCACAGGCAGGACTGGAAAGGTCAGTTTTCATTCCAAATCCCAAAGAAAGGTAATGTCAAAAAATGTTCAGACTACCGCACAATTGCACTCATCTCACACACTAGCAAAGTAATGCTCAAAATTCTCCAAGCCAGACTTCAACAGTATGTGAACTGTGAACTTCTGGATGTTCAAGTTGGATTTAGGAAAGGCAGAGGAACCAGAGATCAAATTTCCAACATCCTTTGGATCATAAAGAAAACAAGAGAGTTCCTGTAAAACATCTACTTCTGTTTAATTGACTACGCCAAAGCCTTTGAATGTGTGGATCACAAGACACTGTGAAAAATTTTTAAAGAGATGGGAATACCAAACCACTTTACCTGCCTCCTGAGAAATCCTTAAGCAGGTCAAGAATCAACAGTTAGAACTGGACATGCACAACAGATTGGTTCCAAATAGGGAAAGGAGTACATCAAGGCTGTATATTGCCACCATGCTTATTTAATTATATGCAAAGTACATCATGTGAAATGCTTGGCTGGATGAAGCACAAGCTGGATTCAGGATTGCTGGGAGAAATATCAATAATCTCAGATATGCAGATGACACCACCCTTGTGGCAGAAAGTGAAGAACTAAAGAGTTTCTTGATGAAAGTGAAAGAGGAGAGTGAAAAAGTTGGCTTACAACTTATCATTCAGACAGCTAAGATCATGGCATTCAGTTCTATCACTTCATGGCAAATAGATGGGGAAATAATGCAAACAGTTACAGACTTTATTTTGGGGGGCTCCAAAATCACTGCAGATGGTGACTGCAGCCGTGAAAGTAAAAGACACTTGCTCCTTAGAAGAAAAGCTATGACCAGCCTAGACAGCATATTAAAAAGCAGGGACATTACCTTGCCAACAAAGGTCCATCTAGTCAAAGCTATGGTTTTTCCAGTAGTGTTGTATGGATATGAGAGTTGGACCATAAAGAAAGCTGAGTGCCAAAGATTTGATGCTTTTGAACTGTATTGTTGGAGAAGACTCTTGAGAGTCCCTTGAACTGCAAGGAGATCCAACCAGTCAATCCTAAAGAAAATTAATCTTGAATATTCATTGGAAGGACTGATGCTGAAACTCCGATACTTTGGCCACCTGATGCAAAGAACTGACTCCTTGGAAAAGACCCTGATGCTGGGAAAGATTGAAGGCAGGAGGGGAAGGAGACGGCAGAGGGTGAGATGGTTGGCTAGCATCACCGACTCAATGGACATGAGTTTTAGCAAGCTCTGGGAGTTGGTGATGGACAGGGAAGCCTGGAATGCTGCAGTGATGGGGTCACAAAGAGTCAGACACAACTGAGTGACTGAACTGAACTTTCCTAGCAAATACAAGCTTGTTACCAAGTTTGTTATGGGTTTTGTTTAAGTGGAACTCGGGTGTCAAGGCTGTTTGACTTATATACTGGTTTACAATATCATAGCCTTACATTTGTATAATATGTTTATGTTTCTTAAGTTCTGTTTTATTTAATTTCTATCATAATCCTTGGCAATAGGTATGAATTATCATCTGTATTTTAATATGTTTTCCTTATAAGCATATTTAAAGAACTCAGAAATACAAGAGTAAAACATAACACCAATCAGAAATATCACACTGCTGGTTACATATGCAATGTGTGTGACAGTGTGTTGGTTGCTTAGTCATGTCTGACTCTTTGAGACCCAATGAATTGTAACCCAGCAGGCTTCCCTGGGCTTTCCTGGTAGCTCAGACAGTAAAGAATCTGCCTGCAATGTGGGAGACCCAGGTTCAATCCTTGGGTCAGGATGATCCCCTGGAGAAGGGAATGGCAACACACTGCAGTATTCTTGCCTGGAGAATTCCATGGACGGGGGAGCCTGGCGGGCTACAGTCCATGTGGTCACAAGGAGTCGGACATGACTGAGCGACTAACACACAATGTCCATGGACTTCTCTAGGCAAGAATATTGCAGTGTGTTGCTATTCCCCTCTCCAGAGGCTTCCTTCCATTCCCTTCTCCAGTGGCTTCCAGCAACTAATTTTTCACTTTTTCACATATGCAATACTTTGTATTTTTAGCAAAAGTGAAGTCAAATGAATACAATTAATTGTAGCATATCTTTACTTAATAATATACAGTCTCTTTCCTATGTCAATATTAATTTTCTATTCAATTTATTGAATAGATGTTTAGTATCCTATTGTAGGGACTTACTTATATTGATTTAGGCAATCCCTTAATGAAGAACAGTTGATTTTTGGTACAGCTTGTCTTTCATTTAAAGAAATGTAATTATGAACCGATACTTTATGCATACATTTTTATGTATTTGTCTTGTTTCTTCGGTTTCTTATGTTTAAAATTAAGACCATGTTACCAAATTGCACTGAGAAAAGCCCTAATCAAGAGTCTTAGCTGGTTCTGGTTCATTTCTTTATTCCCTTTCTAATACTAGAAATTATTAATTGTGTAAATATTGGCAAATTGATATTTCCTATTACTTATCTTTTCCTTAATAATGTTGAACAACACTTCTTTTTATAGGCAGTCTACACTTACACTTTTTGAAATTAACTTCCTAATCATTCCCCAAATTTCTTCAGGTTTATCTCTCCCATTAATTTGATTTGTTTTCTTGACTGGTTTACAGGAGTTCTTTGTATCTTGCTGTGCTATGCTTGGCTGCTCAGTCATATCCAACTCTTTGTGACCCCATGGATTGTAGCCTGCCAGGCTCTTCTGTCCATGGGGATTCTCCAAGCAAGAATACTGGGGTGGGTTTCCATTCCCTCCTCCGGGGATCTTTCCAACCCAGGGATCAAAACCCAGGTCTCCTCCATTACAGGCAGATTTTTATTGTCTGAGCCACCTGAAAACCCCAAGAATACTGGCATGGATAGCCTATGCCTTCTCTAAGGGAATCTTCCTGACCCAGGAGTTGAATTGGGGTCTCCAGCATTGCAGGTGGATTCTTTACCAGCTGAGCTCCCAGGAAAGCCCCTTTACATCTTAGGGACTGTAAAATCTTTCTTATTACATGTTGTGAATGACATCTTTGTCTTATAGAAAACAAGTAAAAAAAAAAAGAAAGAAAACAAGTAAGGTTTGAGGGGATTAACTTAGGTGTCCAAGGTACAAGTGTCAAAATCATGACTAAATGCTAGATCTGATGCTGTGTTTTTTTTTTTTAAATTCACCTTTGTCATTGCCTTTCTTAAATGAAGCAATTAGAAATACAATAGCTGTAAGAATAATTGCATTTTGAGGATGAATTCCTCCTGAGATATTTTTAGAGTGATTACTAGAATAATTATATGCTGCCCTATGGGAAACTAATATTTCTTGCATTCTCCTAAAGACCATGTGCCTGATATAATTCCTGACACATAGTAGACATCCTATAAATATTTGTGAATGGATGAATTAGTATGCTGTATCCTGTGGTTTGAGTGATAACAGACACAGTCTCAGCATTCAAAGAACTCCCAGTCTTGTGGAGGTGACAGATGAAAGATAGACAAAATGATCCAGTATGAGATGAATGTTATCATGGAAATGAGCAGAGTCACTATGATACCTAAGTGAATATTAAAAATAATTGACAATGACTCTCAAATCCCCTTCTGCAAATATATTAGCTAAGAGCACACTGTCTTACAATGTGACATTTTTCTTTAGAGAAAAGTAATGACGTAATAAAAAGCACAGAGTCTTTAGAGTTAGATACAGCTGAACTTAAGGTCTAGCTGTACTACTTTCTATCTGAATAAGGTCCCTTCTGTGAACCTGAACGTTTTTACCTGTTGACATCAATTTGTTGTTTAGTCACTAAGTCGTGTCTGACTCTTTTGCCACCCATGGACTGCAGCACACCAGGCTCCTCTGTCCAGGGTATTTCCCAGGCAAGAATACCAGAGAGGGTTGTCATTTCCTTCTCCAGAGAATCTTCCTGCCCCAGGGACTGAATCAGTGTCTCCTGCATTGGTAGACAGCTTCTTTACCACTGAACCACCAGGGAAGCCCTTGATGTCAATAGCAATGTCTATATCCTAGGTTATTGGGAGGACTAAATGACAATATATTCAAATGGCTTAGCTCTTAGAAAATGCTCTGGAGACACTGATTCTTTCACCTGTTCCTCAAACAAATACGCACCAAGGAAACCAGAATTGAAAGAGACATATGTATCCCAATGTTCATTGCAGCACTGTTTATAATAGCCAGGACATGGAAGCAACATATATGTCCATCAGCAGATGAATGGATAAGAAAGCTGTGGTACATATACACAATGGAGTATTACTCAGCCATTAAAAAGAATACTTTTGAATCAGTTCTAATGAGGTGGATGAAACTGGAGCCAATTACACAGAGTGAAGTAAGCCAAAAGAAAAACACCAATGCAGTATACTAGGAAGAAGCACAAGCTGGAATCAAGATTTCTGGGAGAAATATCAATAACCTCAGATATGCAGATGACACCATCCTTATGGCAGAAAGTGAAGAGAAACTAAAAAGCCTCTTGGTGAAAGTGAAAGAGGAGAGTGAAAAAAGTTGGCTTAAAGCTAAACATTCAAAAAACGAAGATCATGGCATCTGGTCCTATCACTTCATGGGAAATAGATGGGGAAACAGTGGAAACAGAGTCAGACTTTATTTTGGGGGCTCCAAAATCACTGCAGATGGTGACTGCAGCTATGAAATTAAAAGACGCTTATGCTTTGGAAGAAAAGTTATGACCAACCTAGATAGCATATTCAAAAGCAGACACATTACTTTGCCAACAAAGGTCCATCTAGTCAAGGCTATGGTTTTTCCAGTGGTCATGTATGGATGTGAGAGTTGGACTGTGAGGAAAGTTGAGTGCCGAAGAATTGATGCTTTTGAACTGTGGTGTTGGAGAATACTCTTGAGAGTCCCTTGGACTGCAAGGAGATCCAACCAGTCCATCCTAAAGATCAGCCCTGCGATTTCTTTGGAGAGAATGATGATGAAGCTGAAACTCCAGTACTTTGGCCACCGCATGCGAAGAGTTGACTCATTGGAAAAGACTCTGATGCTGGGAGGGATTGGGGGCAGGAGGAGAAGGGGACAACCGAGGATGAGATGGCTAGATGGCATCACGGACTCGATGGATGTGAGTCTGAGTGAACTCTGGGAGATGGTGATGGACAGGGAGGCCTGGCGTGCTGCAATTCATGGGGTCGCAAAGAGTCAGACACAACTGAGCAACTGAACTGAACTGAACTAAACACATATATATGGAATTAAGAAAGATGGTAGCAATAACCCTGTATAGGAGACAGCAAAAGAGACACAGATGTATAGAACAATCTATTGGAGTCTGTGGGAGAGGGAGAGGGTGGGATAATTTGGGAGAATGGCATTGAAACATGTATAATATCATATAAGAAATGAATCGCCAGTCTAGGTTTGATGCAGGATACAGGATGCTTGGGGCTGGTGCACTGGGATGACTCAGAGAGATGGTATGGGGAGGGAGGTGGGAGGGGGATTTAGGATTGGGAACATGTGTACACCTGTGGCAGATTCATGTTGATGTATGGCAATACCAATAGAGTATTGTAAAGTAAAGTAAAATTTTTAAAAATCACATATTTGAAAGGTTACCTGCTGCTTTATGTTAAAGTTTATAACTTTGAAAAAACTATTAATAATTCATTATCTTATATTGGTCTCTTCTTAGCAGAACTTTGGACAGTCTGAAACAGACTTTTACCATGAGACATTTGTCTTGCCCAGAACAATTTAGAGATATAAAGTATGTACTAAGAGTTTAAATTCTTCAAAAATATAAATAGTCTGTGACTTTGATGTTCCCAAGAATGTAGAAAGCATTAAATAATAATATAAAATACTGAAAAATTGTTTAATGGAAGCTATGCTAAATGCTGAAGAGATGGATTTCAATAAGGATTACCTTATATTACATTGCTGTTCTTAAAAATCATAACCTGACTTTCTAAGTGGGTGATTGAGATATATTCTTTTTTTTTTTAAAGTGCAACTTTAAAACTGGTACATTTAGTTCTAAAACATCAGTGCATTTCTGTAGCCACGAAAGCAAACATTATTAATGTAGTATTCGTTTTTCTCCTTCATCTCTAGGAAAAGGAGAATTACAAAGCCTTCTGACTGACCCACTGCTTGCTGAACACAGCATGCAATTAAGGTACAAATGGATACAACAAATTATGCTTTTTATTTGTTTATACTTCTCATTCCAGACAAGATTTTAGACAGCTTACTGTTCATTATGATAGAGTATGCCTAGGAAAAATTCAATCTTAGTTTGTTCAGCCTGTTTAGAATGTGAGCTCTGAGAGGAAGGGGCCATCCTTCTGAGGTGCCATGTATAGGCCAGTGGATGCTGAAGAGGAAGATTTTCACCAGCAAAGATTGGGAATGTTTGAGTATTAGTCACTCAGTCATGTCAGACTCTTTGCAACCCCCTGGGCTGTCCATGGAATTCTCCAGACAGGAATACTGGAGTGGATTGCCATTCCAGAAATATTGGGTGAGAGAAGCAAAAATTTAGACTAAAAACATATATCTTTGATACTCAAGAGCTGTGTGAACTTTAAAATTTTATTCTTATAAGAGCCATGGCACACTCCACCCTCTGCTAATTGACATTATATGTTCTTGATTCCCCTCTAGAAGGTATTAGGCATGTTGTATTGGATTCAGATGTGGTTGTCTTTTTGACTCTGTGGCATGATGAGCTACCTTCTGGTGGAGGGTGAGGCCCTCTGAAAAAAACAGAGGGTTTTATTATCAATCACTAAGGAAAGAGGCCAGTTTCAGACTTGGATGACTAACCTAGACAGGAGGGAGTAGAGACACCAGACAGGTGACACCAGAACACCCTCTGTTCTGGATCACTCCCTCAGGGTCTAGATGACAGGAGAGTGGAGGGCCAGGCTGGACATAGATCGCGATGGGCTCTCGGAACCTCAGGTCATAAACTTACAGACAGATCCTATTTACTCGTATACCAGTCTCTCAGTTTATTTCTTCCCTCTTTATTTTTTCCTAAGATGAATCTTCTTGATTTGGGTACACTATGCAGAATACTTAACCACTGGCAATTCACAGAAGCTTGTTTGCATTGAAATCTCATGTATATCCTGCCATGAGAGTGTGACAAGATGGTCCTTGGAGGCCTATGTTCACATGTCCCAATTATTCTCACTTCACAAGGAGCTGGTAGCCTTCCTCCTTTGGTACCTGATAGCAACTGATATCTAACTAATAAGATCGCTTCTTATTTTCATCACTTTTCCAGGAAAATTTGGACAACTCTTATATGTTTTATCAACTACATATGCTTCATGCTGTCAATCAAAAGAGAAATTTCAATAATGTTACTTTTAGCAAGTATACTGAGTATTTCTAAAATCACTTGTTGATTAACTTAATGGTAGAATAAAGATGATTTTAAGGGAAAACTATCCCTGGAAGAAAAGCTATGACCAACTTAGCCTATTAAAAAGCAGAGACATTACTTCGCCAGTAAAGGTCCATCTAGTCAAAGCTGTGGTTTTCCAAGTAGTCATGTATGGATGTGAGAGTTGGACCATAAAGAAAGCTGAACACCGAAGAATTGATGCTTTTGAACTGTGGTGCTGGAGAAGACTCTTGAGAGTCCCTTAGATTGCAAGGAGATCAAACAAATCAATACTAAAAGATATCAGTGCTGAATATTCATTGGAAGGACTGATGCTGAAGCTGAAATTCAATACTTTGGCCACCTGATGTGAAGAACTGACTCGTTAGAAAAGACCCTGGGATGCTGGGAAAGATTGAAGGCAGGAGAAGGGGATGACAGAGGATGAGATGGTTGGATGGCATCACCAACTCGATGGGCATGAGTTTGAGCAAGCTCTGGGAGTTGGTGATGGACAGGGAAGCCTGGAATGCTGTAGTGCGTGGGATCACAAAGAGTCAGACACGACTGAGCGGCTGAACTAAACGGATAATCTTTTAATTTAAATTGAACTAGTCTAATCAAATATTCCATATTCAATGTTTTGTTAAGCTACAAAAGCCTGATTCTTCAGATTATCTTCTTTTTTGCTAGAGGATAATTATTTTGGAATCCTTTCCCTAATACGGTGTGATTAATGAGTGACAACAGGATCTAGAGCTAAAGATATATTTCCACAATTGTATTTCCAAATATAAAAATATAGCAGGCTATCTTTTCTTGCCTCTGAAATATTTTTCCTTATGAAATTCCATTTTATGGTTCAGACTAATTTAACTGACAATCGCCTCAACGCCTCAAATTTGTGAAGACTGTGCTGATATTTATGAAACAAGATATTATGAAACTTTCCTTCAAAAACAAGTTAGAGACTTCTTATGATTCTTTTATTTGAAGGCAACAAAATGCATTCCTCTCATGATATAAAATGAAAAAACTCAATTACTGAAGCAAATGACAAGGTTTTCTCTATAATTCTGATAAAGAGTTTCAGAAGTAGAAATAGAATATAAAATTTCTTTTTCTTGAACTGTTACCAACAAAAAGTAAAAAGAAATATAAAAAGTAATAAATCATAATGCAATCATTCAAAACAGTGCAGAGACTGTTTATCCATATGTAAATTTTCCTCTTATTCAGAATCAAAAGCTGCAGTGTGAAAATTATCTTTTCCTCATATTTTATTTGTCTTTCTTGCATCTCACCTTGAATCCCTTTTTCATGAATTACAAAGGGTAGATAAGAATGGAAGGGGGCTTCCCTTGTGTCTCAGCAGTAAAGAATCCTCCTGCAATGCAGGAGACCCAGGTTCCATCCCTGGGTGGGGAATATCCCCTGGAACAAAAATGGCAACCCACTCCAGTATTCTTGCCTGGGAAATCCCATGAACAGAGAAGCCTGGCAGGCTACAGCCCACTGGGTCACAAAAGAGTTAGACATGACTTAGTGAGTAAACAAAATAAAGAATGGAAAAAACCAAATTTCAATACATAGCATTTGTCTCATCCTGGGTACTAACAAGAGTTAATTAGTAGTTAGTAGTGTTTGTGGTAGTTAGTAGTAGTTAGCTAGTTAGTAGTGTTGCAAAAACTTCTGAAAACTTTGCAAGAGAAACTCTCAAAAGTCACGTACAAAGAGAAATACAGGCAAAGATTAAGAGCTCAGTGACCTGGAGGACAGTATCAAGTTGTCTGCATATAGGCAGTTTGAGTCCCAGGAGAAGTGGGAGAAAGGGAGTCAGAAAAATGTATCTGTAGAAATAATGAAAAGCTGGAACTAAATTTCTAAATTTTATGAAATCTATAAGCCCGCAGATCCAAGAACTGACCAAACATCAAGAGTATCTTTTAGTGATAAAAAAAAAATTAAAACATCCAGAAAAATGATATATTACATGTAGAAGCATAAAGGAAATAGTGACCACAGATGTCACATCAGAAACCATGCAAGCTAGAAACATAATATCATTCAAGCCTTGAAGGAAACTGCCAAATCATAATTCTACTCCTACAGTATCTTACAAAGCTTAACAATTTTACCAGATGATCTATCAGTCATGATGCTAGATATAAATGTTTGACTCAACCCAATTTAGTCAAACATTTCTATCAACATAAAAACCTGCTCACCAGTACTTAATAGCAGCTTTATTCATAAGCACCTAAGCCTGGAAGAAACCAAGATGCTCTTTCATAGATGAATGGATAACCAAACTGTGATACATCCAATGGAATGATATTTATAGCTATTGGAGGAGTTGGGGGCAGGAGTAAAAGGGGACGACAGAGGATGAGATGGTTGGATGGCATCACTGACTCAATGGACGTGAGTCTGAGTGAACTCCAGGAGCTGGTGATGGACAGGGAGGCCTGGTGTGCTGTGATTCATGAGGTCACAAAAAGTCGGACATGACTGAATGACTGAACTGGACTAGACTGATTTAGACAAAAAGAACTAATTTATCATGCCATGAAAGAAACTTATGCATCTTGTTAAGTGAAAAAAGCCAGTCTTAAAGGCTACATGCTGAATTGTTGCAATTACATGATATTCTGAAAAAGGCAGAACTATAAAGACAGTGAAATGATCAGTGTTTGCTAGGTGTTTTATGACTAGGGTGGTCTTCCCTTGTGGCTCAGATGGTAATACGTCTGTCTACAATGCGGGAGACCCAGGTTCAATCCCTGAGTCAGGAAGATCCTCTGAAGAAGGAAATGGCACCCCACTCCAGTACTCTTGCCTGGAAAATCCCATGGATGGAGGAGCCTGGTAGGCTACGGTCTATGGGGTTGCAAAAAGCTGGACATGACTGAGCGACTTCACTTTACTTATGAGTAGGGAAGGGTAGACTAAGGATGAATAGGTAACTAAGCATAAAGGATTTTTAGGATGGGGAAACTGTTCTGTGTGACACTGTAATGGCAGATACAAAACATTATGCACTTGTTAAAACCCATAAAACTGTATAACACAGAAGTGGCTCTTTATGTAAATTATGGACTTGAGGAGTGATAGCATATCAATATTGTTTTATTAGTTGTAATAAATGTACCACTAATGCAAACTGTTAATATTAAGGAAAGCTGTATATTTTGGGGAGAATATATGAAAATTCTCCATACAATATGCTTTTACTTTAAATACATTTCAAAACTACATGGAAATGAAATTTCTAGGTTCACTGCACTAGAATGAAAAAGATAAGGATAATGACTCCCTTTAAATTTTAATACTACTTTTCCATAAACCCACTAGAGTTTGATTTCTATGTATAATTTGATTATAGACCCAAAATCTTTGGAAATCATTTATCTGTTAGATTTTTCTATGATAAAACTTTTTGGTGATCTATACTTTTCAAAAATTTTTAAAAACACAAAATAAGAAACTTCTATTCTTTGAAAGATTCTATAAAGAAAATGAAAAGCAAGCTGTAAAGAATTTTTAATCTGATAGGAATATAAGAAAAACTGAGGAGTAGTCTCAGACTTAAAAGTAATGGCTGGATGAAAACACAAAGCCCAGCATACGGAGCTTTAACCTTCAAGTCTGGAAAGCAAGGGCACTCTAGCTATTAAAAGTGTGATGATTTATATAGATAGAGACAAAGACTTAGGAAAAAACTATCCAGTACTCCATCACCCTATTGATTAAACTGAGTTCTAGCTTTTTATAAATAATAGTAGTAAATTCAACAATATAAATCATAAACAATAAATAGTAAATAGGAAAAGGAGTATGTCAAGACTGTATATTGTCACCCTGCTTATTTAACTTATATGCACAGTACATTATGAGAAATGCTGGGCTGGAAGAAGCACAAGCTGGAATCAAGATTGTTGGGAGAAATATCAATCACCCCAGATATGCAGATGACACCACCCTTATGGCAGAAAGTGAAGAGGGACTAAAAGCCTCTTGATGAAAGTGAAAGAGGAGAGTGAAAAAGTTGGCTTAAAGCTCAACATTCAGAAAATGAAGATCATGGCATCCAGTCCTATCACTTCATGGGAAATAAATGGGGAAACAGTGGAAACAGAGTCAGACTTTATTTTGGGGGCTCCAAAATCACTGCATATGGTGATTATAGCCATGAAATTTAAAGACGCTTACCCCTTGGAAGGAAAGTTATGACCAACCTAGATAGCATATTCAAAAGCAGAGACATTACTTTGCCAACAAAGTTCTGTCTAGTCAAGGCTATGGTTTTTCCAGTGGTCATGTATGGATGTGAGAGTTGGCCTGTGAAGAAAGCTGAGCACCAAAAAATTGATGCTTTTCAACTGTGGTGTTGGAGAAGACTCCTGCAAGTCCCCTGGACTGCAAGGAGATCCAATCAGTCCATTCTAAAGGAGATCAGTCCTGGGTGTTCTTTGGAAGGAATGATTCTAAAGTTGAAATTCCAATACTTTGGCCACGTCATGAGAAGAGGTGACTCATTGGAAAAGACTCGGATGTTGGGAGGGATTGGGGGCAGGAGGAGAGGGGGATGACAGAGGATGAAATGGTTGGATGGCATCACCGGCTCGATGGACGTGAGTTTGACTGAACTGCGGGAGTTGGTGACGGACAGGGAGGCCTGATGTGCTGCGATTCATGGGGTCACAGAAAGTTGGACACGACTGAGTGACTGAAGTGAACTGAACCTGTATAGTTACTTGAAACAGCTACTATTCTAATGATTAAAATGCATGCTTGCCTTAACCAATTTTATTCCTACAATTTTATAAAATACCCCCTATATCATTGTACCTGTTTTGTGGATGAGAAATGGAACTTTAATGTAAATTAGAATAGAAAGTTTGAATTAACATATACACACTACTGTATATAAAATAGGTAACCAACAAGACCTGCTGTACAGTGTAGGGAACTATACTCAGTATTTTGTAATAATTTATAATGGAAAAGAATCTGAATCACTGTATACCTAAAACTACCTTGACACTGTAAATCATCTGTGCTTCAATTAAAAACAGATGTGGAGCTTTAGAGATGTTCTATAATGTGTCTAAGAAACACATTGATGAAAGTAGCAGAGCTGTCTTTCAAGACTGCTGACTGAGCCTGAACCCACTGTCTCTAAATGACAGTGCACTGCTACCATTTCTTATCTTAAATGATCAGGCTTGCTCACTTGAGACACCGGTTAAAATAGAGAGTTTATTTTTAATTTTTTATTTTATACTGCTGCTGCTGCTGTTAAGTTGCTTCAGTCGTGTCAGACTCTCTGAGACCCCATAGACGGCAGCCTGTGAGGCTCCCCCATCCCTGGGATTCTCCAGGCAAGAACACTGGAGTGGGTTGCCATTTTCTCCTCCAGCGCATGAAAGTGAAAAGTGAAAGTGAAGTTGTTCAGTCATGTCCAACTCTTAGCGACCCCATGGACTGCGGCCCACCAGGCTCATCTGTCCATGGGATTTTCCAGGCAAAAGTGCTGGAGTGGGGTGCCCTTGCCTTCTCTGTATTTACTAGAACAGTTGATTACAATGTTGTGTTAATTTCATGTGTACAACAAAACGATTCAGTTACACATTTCAGTTCGATTCAGTTACTCAGTCCTGTCCGACTCTTTGTGACCCCATGGACTGCAGCATGCCAAACCTCCCTGTCCATCACCAGCTCCTGAAGCTTGCTAACACTCACGTCCATTGAGTTAGTGATGCCATCCAACCATCTCATCCTCGGTCATCCCCTTCCCCTCCTGCCTTCAATCTTTCGCAGCATCAGGATCTTTTCCAAGGAGTCAGTTCTTCACATCAAGTGGCCAAAGTATTGGAGTTTCAGCTACAGCATCAGTCCTTTCAATGACTATTCAGTACTGATTTCCTTTAGGATTGACTGATAGGATCTTCTTGCAGTCCAAGGGACTCTCAAGAGTCTTCTCCAGCACCACAGTTCAAAAGCATCAGTTCTTCCGTGCTCAGCTTTCTTCATAGTCCAACTCTCACATCCATACATGACTCCTGGGAAAACCATAGCTTTGACTATACAGACCTTTGTTGGCAAAGTAATATCTCTGCTTTTTAATATGCTGTCTAGGTTGGTCATAGCTTTTCTTCCAAGGAGCAAGCGTCTTTTAATTTCATGGCTGTAATCACCATCTGCAGTGATTTTGGAGCCCAGAAAAATAAAGTCTGTTACTGTTTCCATTGTTTTCCTTTCTATTTGCCATGAAGTGTTGGGACCAGATGTCATAATCTTCATTTTTTGAATGTTGAGTTTTACACCAGCTTTTTTCACTCTCCTCTCACTTGCATCAAGAGGCTCTTCAGTTCCTCTTCACTTTCTGCCATGAATGGTGTCATCTGCATATTTGAGGTTATTGATATTTCTCCCAGCAATCTTGATTCCAGTTTGTGCTTCATCCAGCCTGGCATTTGGCATGATGTACTCTGCATATAAGTTAAATAAGCAGGGTGACAATACATAGCCTTGACGTACTCCTTTTCCTATTTGAAACCAGTTTGTTGTTCCATGGCCAGTTCTAACTGTTGCTTCTTGACCTGCATACAGATTTCTCAGCAGGCAGGTAAGGTGGTCTGGTATTCTTACCTTCTGAAGAATTTTCCTCAGTTTGCTGGGTTCCACACAGTCAAAGGCTTTGGGGTACTCAATAAAGCAGAAGTAGATGTTTGTCTGGATCTCTTGCTTTTTCTATGATCCAAAGGATGTTGGCAATTTGATCTTTGGTTCCTCTGCCTTTTCTAAATCCAACTTGAACACCTGGCAGTTATACATTTACTTGTATCTATTCTTTTTCAAGTTCTTTTCCCATTTAGGTTATTACAGAGTATTGAATAGAGTTCTCTGTGCTATACAGTAGTCCTTGTTGGTTATCTATTTTAAGTGTATCAGTCTGTACAATCTTAAAGCCCAATTTATCCCGTCCCCTACTCTTCCCCACTGGTAACCATAAATTTGTCCTCTAAGTTTGCGACTCTGTTTCTGTTTTGTAAATAAGTTTATCTGTATCATTTCTTAAGATTCTGCATATAAGCAGTATCATGTGATATTTATCTTCTCTGACCTTATTGTACTTATTAAGATAATCTCCAGGTCCATCCATGTTGCTGGAAATGGCATTACTTCATTCTTTTAATGGTTCAGTAATATTCTTTCATGTATATGTACCACATCTTCTTTAGCAATTCATCTTTCATGTACATGTACATCTTTCATTCATGTACATTTAGGTTGCTTCAATGTCTTGGCTATTGTAAACAGCACTGCAATGAACATTTGGGAGCAGGTATCTGTTAGAAAAGTGTTTTTCTCCAAATATATGCCCAGGAGTATTATTGCAGGATCATATGGTAGCTCTATTTTCAGTTTACTAAGGAACCTCCATACTATTCATCATAGTGGTGGTACCAATTTACATTCCCACCAACAGTGTAGGAGGGTAACCTTTCCTCCACACCACCAGTGTTTACTGTTGGTAGGTTTTTTGATGATGGCCATTCTGACTGGTGTGAGGTTATAGCTCACTGTAATTTTGATTTCCACTTCTTTAATAATTTGTGATGTTGAGTATATTTCATGTGCCTCTTGGCCATCTGTATGTCTTCTTTGGAGAAATGCCTGTTTAGATCTTCTGTCAATTTTTGATTAGTTTTTTTTTTTTTTTTTAATATTGAACCACATGAGCTGTTTGGATTTTTTGGAGACTATCCCTCATCAGTTGCTTCACTTGCAAATATTCCTACCATTGTGTGGGTTGTCTTCCCATTTTGTTTATGGTTTCCTTTGCTATGCAAAAATTTTCGAGTTTAATTAGGCCCAATTTGTTTTTGTTTTTATTTACAATACACTCTGGGAGATGGTTTCAGTGTGTCTGCCCTCTGATGCACTCTTGAAGCACCTACTGTCTTACTTGGGTTTCTCTTACCTTGGACGTGGGGGTATCTCTTTACGGCTGCTTGTGAATGTGCTGCACTCAATATGCCAGAAAATTTGGAAAACTCAGCAGTGGCCACAGGACTGGAAAAGGTCAGTTTTCATTCCAATCTCAAAGAAAGGCAATGCCAAACAACGCTCAGACTACTGCACAGTTGCACTCATCTCACACGCTAGTAAAGTAATGCTCAAAATTCTCCAAGACAGGCTTCAGCAATATGTGAACCATGAACTTCCAGATGTTCAAGCTGGTTTTAGAAAAGGCAGAGGAACCAGAGATCAAATTGCCAACAACTGCTGGATCATGGAAAAACCAAGAGAGTTCCAGAAAAACACCTATTTCTGCTTTATTGACTATGCCAAAGCCGTTGACTGTGTGGATCACAATAAGCTGTGGAAAATTCTGAAAGAGATGGGAATACCAGAGCACCTGACCTGCCTCTTGAGAAATCTATATGCAGGTCAGGAAGCAACAGTTAGAACTGGACATGGAACAACAGACTGGCTCTAAATAGGAAAAGGAGTACATCAAGGCTGTATATTGTCACCCTACTTATTTAACTTATATGCAGAGTACATCATGAGAAATGCTGGGCTGGAAGAAGCACAAGCTGGAATCAAGATTACCAGGAGAAATATCAATAACCTGAGATAGCCAGATGACACCACCCTTATGGCAGAAAGTGAAGAGGAGCTAAAAAGCCTCTTGATGAAAGTGAAAGAGGAGAGTGAAAAAGTAGGCTTAAAGCTCAACATTCAGAAAACTAAGATCACGGCATCTCGTCCCATCACTTCATGGGAAATAGATGGGGAAACAGTGGAAACAGAGTCAGACTTTATTTGGGGGCTCCAAAATCACTGCATATGGTGATTATAGCCATGAAATTAAAAGACGGTTTCCTCGGAAGGAAAGTTATAACCAACCTAGATAGCATATTCAAAAGCAGACACATTACTTTGCCAACAAAGGTCCGTCTACTCAAGGCTATGGTTTTTCCTGTGGTCATGTATGGATGTGAGAGTTGGCCTGTGAAGAAAGCTGAGCACCAAAGAACTGATGCTTTTGAACTGAGGTGCTGGAGAAGACTCTTGAGAGTCCCTTGGACTGCAAGGAGATCCAACCAGTCCATCCAAAAGGAGATCAGCCCTGGGATTTCTTTGGAGGGAATGATGCTGAAGCTGAAACTCCAGTACTTTGGCCACCTCATGAGAAGAGTTGACTCCTTGGAGAAGACTCTGATGCTGGGAGGATTGGGGGCAGGAGGAGAAGGGGACGACAGAGAATGAGATGGCTGGATGGCATGACGGACTCGATGGATGTGAATCTGAGTGAACTCTGGGAGTTGGTGAAGGACAGGGAGGCCTGGCATGCTGCGATTCATGGGGTTGCAAAGAGTCAGACATAACTGAGTGACTGAACTGAACTGAATTAGGAGATGGGTTGTAAAAGATGTTACTTCAATTTATGTCGAAGAGTATTTCTGCCCATATTTTCCTCTCGGAGTTTATAGTGTCTGGTCTCGCATTTAGTGAGGTCTCTCTTTAATTCATTTTGAGTTTATTCTTGTGTTGTAAAAAGAATGTTCTAAAGTCATTTTTTACATGTTGCTGTGCAGTTTTTCCAGGATCATTTATTGAAGAGACCTTCTTTTCTCCCTTGTATTGTCTTCCCTCTTTTGTAGTAGATTAATTGATTGTAGGTACACAGGTTTATTTCTGGGCTTTCTGTCATATTACATTGATCTATATTTCTGTTTTTGTTTCAGTACCATACTGTCTTGATGACAACAGCTTTATAGTATGACTGTGGCTTTTATGTTAGGGAGCCTGATTCCTCCAGCTCTGTTTTTCTTTCTCAAGATTGCATTGACTGCTCAGGGTCTTTTGTTTTGCCATGCAAATTTTAAAATTTTTTTGTTCTAGTTCTGTGAAAAATGCCTTTGGTAATTTGATAGGGGCACAAGAGATTCGTTGTTTGGGAAATTGTGTTCAGGATTGCTTTTGGTTTTCCTTTTTAATCCTGGTTCTTAAGCCAGGATTTCCTCTAAAGCATCATTGGTTAAAAACTTTTAGCTGATTGATTGGGCAGTTTTCTCACATGCACACAGTGAGCAATATGCAGTGAAGATTTGGGGACTTGTTACAGAATCTTGCAATTTTTTTTCTGTGCAACTCTCTCCACTTCAGTATTCCGCTCTACAAATGTGATCACACTGGCCACCATGGACTGAAGTTCAGTTTCTGAATATCATTCTTTCCTATATTTTGTCTAGTTTTAGTTATTCCAAGTGGAAGTATAAACCATTTCCTGTCCAGAACCACTACTATTTTTATTTTGCTTTGTCTGAATGCCTTGGTATATTCCATTGACTACAAATTTGGAAGGGCATTGTTTTGTTATAAATGCTACACTGGAGTAAGCAAAGAACATTGTGGAATCTGGATTAAAAGAGTCTGTGTGGGGCTAGATGGAGAGAGGATAAGAGACAGGTAGACTAGTTAGAAAGATAGATAGATAAGTGAAATACTTTCTCAGTGGAGAAATACTATCCAATGGAGTATATTTCTTTTTTTTTTAATGTGATTTCACTTTATTTTTATTTTTTTAATACTTTATTCTACACTACAATACTGTATTTGTTTTGCCATACATTGACATGAATCAGCCACAGGTGTCCACGATCTCCCAATGCCATGACCTCCCACCCCATATCATCTCCCTGAATCATCCTGTGCACCAGCCCCATGCATCCTGTATCCTGTATTGAACATAGACTGGCGCTTCGTTTCTTACATGATAGTATACATGTTTCAATGCCATTCTCCCAAATCATCCCACCCTCTCCCTCTCCCTCAGAGTCCAAAAGTCCATTCTATACCTCTGTGTCTCTTTTGTTGTCTCACATATAGGGTCATCATTACTATCTTTCTAAATTCCATATATATGTGTCAGTATACTGTATTGGTGTTTTTCTTTCTGGCTTACTTCACTCTGTATAATCGGTTCCAATTTCATCCATCTCATTAGAACTGAGTCGAATTTATCCTTTTTAAGGGCTGAATAGTACTCCATTGTGTATATGTACCACAGCTTTCTTTTTTTTAAATTTATTTATTTTTTTAATTACAATACTGTATTTGTTTTGCCATACATTGACACGAATTAGCCATAGGTGAACACAATCTCCCAATGCCGAATCCCCTCCCACCTCCCACCCCCATCCTCTACTTGAATCATCCTGTGCATCAGCCCCATGCCTCCTGCATCCTACATTGAACATAGATTAGCGTTTAGTTTCTTACAGGAAAATATACATGTTTCATTGCCATTCTCCCATACCATCCCACCCTTTCCCTCTCCCTCAGAGTCCAAAAATCCACTCTATACCTCTGTGTCTCTTGTTGTCTCACATATAGGGTCATCATTACTGTCTTCTAAATTCCATATATATGTGTCAGTATACTGTATTGGTGTTTTTCTTTCTGGCTTACTTCATTCTGTATAATCGGTTCCAATTCCATCCATCTCATTAGAACTGAGTCAAATTTATTCTTTTTAAGGGCTGAGTAGTACTCCATTGTGTATATGTACCACAGCTTTCTTATCCATTCATCTGCTGATGGACATCTAGGTTGCTTCCATGTCCTGGCTATTATAAACAGTGCTGCAATGTACATTGGGGTACATGTGTCTCTTTCAATTCTGGTTTCCTCAGTGTGTATGCCCAGCAGTGGGATTGCTGGGTCATAAGGCAGTTCTATTTGCAATTTTTTAAGGAATCTCCACACTGTTTTCCATAGTGGCTGTACTAGTTTGCATTCCCACCAGCAGTGTAAGAGGGTTCCCTTTTCTCCACACCCTCTCCAGCATTTATTGCTTGTAGACTTTTGGATCGCAGCCATTCTGACTGGAGTGAAATGGTACCTCATTGTGGTCTTGATTTGCATTTCTCTGATAATGAGTGATGTTGAGCATCTTTTCATGTGTTTGTTAGCCATCTGTATGTCTTCTTTGGAGAAATGCCTATTTAGTTCTTTGGCCCATTTTTTTTATTGGTTTGTTTATTTTTCTGGAGTTGAGCTGCATAAGTTGCTTGTATATCTTTGAGATTAGTTGTTTGTCAGTTGTTTCATTTGCTATTGTTTTTCCCATTCAGAAGGCTGTCTTTTCACCTTGCTTATGGTTTCCTTTGCTGTGCAGAAGCTTTTAATTTTAATTAGATCCCATTTGTTTATTTTTGCTTTTATTTCCAGTATACTGGGAGTTGGATCATAGAGGATCCTGCTGTGATTTATGTCGGAGAGTGTTTTGCCTATGTTCTCCTCTAGGAGTTTTATAGTTTCTGGTCTTACATTTAGATCTTTAATCCATTTTGAGTTTATTTTTGTGTATGGTGTTAGAAAGAGGTCTAGTTTCATTCTTTTACAAATGGTTGACCAGTTTTCCCAGCACCACCTGTTAAAGAGACCGTCTTTACTCCATTGTATATTCTTGCCTCCTTTGTCGAAGATAAGGTGTCCATAGGTATGTGGGTTTATCTCAGGGCTTTCTATTTTGTTCCATTGATCTATATTTCTGTCTTTGTGCCAGTACCATACTGTCTTAATGACTGTGGCTTTGTAGTAGAGCCTGAAGTCAGGCAAGTTGATTCCTCCAGTTTCATTCTAATTTCTCAAGATTGCTTTGGCTATTCGAGGTTTTTGTATTTTCATACAAATCTTGAGATTATTTGATCTAGTTCTGTGAAAAATACTGCTGGTAGCTTGATTGGGATTGCATTGAATCTGTAGATTGCTTTGGGTAGTATACTCATTTTCATTATATTGACTCTTCCGACCCATGAGCATGGTATATTTCTCCATCTATAAGTACCAAAAAGAAAGTGTAAAATCTAAATTTTATTTTAGTAATCTGATAAAGCCAACTAGTTTTATACCTTTGGATCTGGAGTGTCATCTAGAAGTATCAGTTAACACTTTTTTTATGCCCTTTATTGTGTTATATTTGGAAAAATCAGCAAGACATCTGTGGGAAAATGTTAGGTGATTAGTGGTAGTAAGCTGAGGAGATGCCTAAACATGTGCACTCATATCATGGGCAGATAAATGAGCTATTAAAGGAAAACCAGAAGTAGATCTAAGTCATCGTGGATTTTATGAAAAAGATAACTTGCCAATCAGGAAATTAGGGTTGTTTCATACATGAAATTTTGGTGCTGAATAAACTAATTGAATATTTGTGGAAATAAAACTGCTGCATCTGTGTCTCCATAACTTTCTTCAATATTAATTTCAGATAAGTTAAATGTTTACACATTCAAAGACTGGGATAGAAAATGTTATGGAAGACTTTTTAAAAATATTTTCAGAGTAGAGAAGACTTTTCTAAAGATGAAACCAGATTGATAATTTTGACTGCATAAAAATTAAAATGCTACTGCATGGCAAAATGTACCACATGCACCTTTATTTAGGACATCACTCAAATGTTATTTCATTGATATCTTTGGTCATGCTGTTGAAATTATAGCATGTCTACCACTCCCACCTGCCCTCTGCATTGACACATATACAATCAAACACATTGTATTTAAGGTCTATTTCAATTATCTTTGGTTGTTCTGGCTTTGTAAATTTCCATCACCTATAATTTTATGGTATATCATGATAATACATAACAAAAGGTCCCAAAGTTGATAGTAATTGGTTTGCCACTAATGAAGATTGAATGTATTTACTTGATTTTCTCCAGACTGATAATAAAAAGTAGAATAATAACTACTGTGAATAAGGTCCTAATAAACAAGAGACTTGGCAACTTTCTGTGCAAGTAGTTGAATTAAAAAAAAATTTCTTTGCAGTGCTTAGCAAATAATTAGATTTTATTAGATCCATCAAAATCTTGATTGCCAAGAAGGATTATTGGACAAACTTGCATATTATTTACTTTGTAAAGAATATTTTATCTGTTTTCTAATTAGAACAAGTAACAATTTCAACAAAATTTGCAGTTCAGAGGTAATGAAATAACTCATTTTAAAAATCCTTTAATTAAAAAAATGCTATGTATCTTCCATAAAATTACTTTTCCCTTAACTTTCATTGTCTCTAATTATGCTGAAAATGAAAATTTCCATTTCTCCTGCCTTCATTGCTTGCTCATTTGCTCTGTTGTGTCCAGCTCTTTGAGGGCCCATGAACTGTAGCCCACCAGGCTCCTCTGTCCATGGAATTTTCCAGCAAGAATACTGGAGCGAGTTGCCATTTCCTCCACCAGGGGATCTTCCCAACCCAGAGATCGAACCTGCATCTCTTGTGCCTCTCGCATTAGCAGGCAGATTCTTTACCACTCTGCCACTTGGAAAGCGTCACACCTTCACTCAGAGTCATCTTTTAAGGTTCAGTCAGAAAACATCTTCAGGTAGCTTAGATATCAAATAATATGCATGAAATACTGATATAATCAAGGTGTCAGAAAACCTAAGCAAATGTAACCTGTATAATTTTAAGCATTCGGAAACTGTTACATTTCTGGGTTCTTAAGAGCCCTGGCCTTAACTGCCTCTCCCTTATTCACTGCCCTCTGTCCAGGAGCAGATATGTGAGGTGAAATCCAAATTCATCCTTTTCAGGATTCTCTTTTTCTTACCAGTTCATTGTCTTTTCCAGCCATGTTACCTGCTTTTATATGTAAACCCTGGTTAGTTAATTTCTGAAAGAAAGTACATTATCTTCACTGAGTTTTTATCACCATGGATTTTTTGTCTGCCCTGATTTCATGCCTTCATTCTGATATCTGGTGGCCTTAGCCTGGATTTACTCTTCTTTTCGACTCCTACATCCTGTATTTCTGTCTACAGCTTGACTTTCCCCCTTCTTCCCCTCTTCTGTTGGATGCTCATAGTAATTAACTACATGCTTATGACTTTTTCTATTCCTCTGCACATAGGATCTGTGTTTGCCCAAATTCTGAACCTTTGCTTCTGTTTCAACTACTGAGCTTCTCACTCTTTCTTGCTGGTTTCCTTTCTTGGATGCTCCCTTTGCCATTACTCGCTGTCTCTTTGCTCTTAGAAATTACATTTTTGAGAGATCCTAGCAAAATATTTAATGGGATAAAAGGAAGGTTGAAAGTAAGAATAATCACAGATAAAAGAACTGTCTGATTTTGAACAGTGAAACTTTGTGACTTTGGAGGACAATGATGCCAGTTGAAATGATACTCATTTTCACCCCACCTGGAAGCCCTAGATTCCCGATCATGTCCCATGGTAGCAAAACACATAGCTGGGAAATACAAGAGCTTATGAGGAAAATCAACAGTAAAGGATCAGACATCATATATGAAAACTCTCAGAATATTAAAATATTTATATTCATTAAAAGATAACCTGCTAAATTAAATAATGTTGGTGACATTTTATGCATATAAGATGACAAACTGCAAAATTACTTTCCACTCACCTTCTCTTACCTTCTAGAAAATCCAAGGATTTATTCTCCTGAAGTCTACATATGCTCATCACAAAATTCTATTTTTATGTTGTTTTCATCTTACATTGAAAGATGCCATTATTTTTCCTATATTTTTTAATCTAGATATTCAGTGCTTGTGCCAGCCCTGATCATCATAAATTGCCATTATCAATAGTCCAATGATTCTGTCTTTAAGCCAGTTTTACTGTTTCTTATTATGAATTTATCTTCCAATTCAACAGTACAATCCTTACCTTCATTTTGTGATCATACCCTCAAATAAAATTCTCAGTAGATGGATTAAATTCCTACCTTATTACCCTTCTGCATGATTCTGGTCTGTAATAACCTACTTGTAGGTTGTTAGATTGTAGGTTGTAGACTGTTATTTTCAGAATGTGATTTATCTCGCTTTCTCTAGACTCTCCCTGGGGCTTCTCTCTGATGTCACATGTTCTGTTTGCCACTGCCTCCATGACTGCTGAGACATTCACACGTCTTCTCTAGCAAGACTCCACGACCTTCCTTCCTCTTTGTTATCTCCTACCCTGATGCAAGTCTCTTCCCAGCGAATGCTTAAGCACTGCCCAGTGTCTTCAGATCACCCTAGATACAGCCTGTGGCCGTGAAGGAACACAGGCTCCCCCAGAGGGAAGACAGGATGAAAAATGAGTCACGCTCTCAGATTTCCAACATGTGCTGGATCCTCAGATAGGAGCTGAGGCTGGTTTTCATCATATTTCAGTGATGTGGAAAGGCGATGAGAGAAGAGGACAAATTCAACTTTTATTAAGAGGGTCATCTGACAGAGCTTAGTGACAGTTTCAGTGGGGCCGAGGGAGAAGTCGAGGATGACTCGGGTTTCTGGTTTGGGGAAGTGGGTGGCTCACCATTTTTCATATGGACTGTTGCAGTGACTTCCTAATTAGTTTTAACCTCTTGTAGCTTTGTGTTATCTCCTATATTGTTACGTCTCCTCTCTGGATTGAACTTTTCCATGACTTCATACTAACTGCAGGATCAGTTCAGTTCAGTTCAGTCACTCAGTCGTGTCTGACTCTTTGTGACCCCATGAATTGCAGCACACCAGGCCTCCCTGTCCATCACCAACTCCTGGAGTTCACTCAGATTCACGTCCATCGAGTCCATGATGCCATCCAGCCATCTCATCCTCGGTCGTCCCTTTCTCCTCCTGCCCCCAATCCTTCCCAGCATCAGAGCCTTTTCCAATGAGTCAGCTCTTCACATGAGGTGGCCAAAGTATTGAAGTTTCAGCTTTAGCATCATTCCTTCCAAAGAAATCCCAGGGCTGATCTCCATTAGGATGGACTGGTTGGATCTCCTTGCAGTCCAAGGGACTCTCAAGAGTCTTCTCCAACACCACAGTTCAAAAGCATCAATTCTTTGGTGCTCAGCTTTCTTCACAGGCCAACTCTCACATCCATACATGACCACTGGAAAAACCGTAGCCTTGACTAGACGGATCTTAGTCAGCAAAGTAATGTCTCTGCTTTTGAATATGCTATCTAGGTTGGTCATAACTTTTCTTCCAAGGAGTAAGCAGGATCAGGTCTATCAATTTTGCAGTGTCTGAGTTTCCCCACAGTCCTATCCTCAAATCAGTGTCCTATCACACAGGCAGTATCATGCTCTAACCAGCCCTGTGCTAACTATACACTCACATCTCTTCTATCTTTGAAGGTGACATTCTGTCGGTCTGGAATGTCCTTACCACTATCACTGCCTAGAAAAGTCCTGATCATCTTTCAATGTCTAGCTGATGTACCACCTTTCACATAGAAGTGGAGTCTTCACTGTGCTCTAAAATCACTGTGCCTAAGCAGCATATATTTCTACCATTAAGAGCAATGTAATTCATATAATAAATTTCTAATCTTATTCTACAAAGGAAATTGTGGACAATTTTTAGGTCTGCTAGTGAGGTGCCATCTTTTACTAATGATTTCAAATATATACTTTTATGACTGGTCCAAAATCCTCAAAAATTAAGCAATGTATAATTTAATGTATGAATAAAATTTAGAGACTTATTTATTGTCCTAAAATAATTGTGTTTCGGATGTTTTCTAAAGAGCACAGGAACAGAGACACTAATGTGGGGAAGGGGATATTCTCTGGATATTTTAAAGAGAAGCCTCCAGAGGAGACTGGTAGAACACTGACTTTGTTTTGTGTGGCTGGATTGAAAAGTAATTGGATTAATTTACACTTGCACAATGTGAAGTACAGCAAAAAATTCATGTCCAAGAAAGACATGAAGCAAAAATTTATGTCCAAGAAAAGCAACCAAAGAATTAAGAAGAACAATGAAGGGCAGAATTTGCAACTGAGATGAAAATTGGAGCAAGTGGCTTTGAAAGTGAAAGTGAAAGTCGCTCAGTAGTGCCGGACTCTTTGCTACTTCCAGGCCAGAATACTCGAATGGGTAGCCTTTCCCTTCTCCAGGGGAATCTTCCCAACCCAGGGATGGAACTCAGGTCTCCTGCATTGCAGGAGGATTTTTAACCAGCTGAGCAACAAGGGAAGCCCAAGAATACTGGAGTGGGTAGCCTATTCCTTCTCCAGTGGATCTTCCCAACCCAGAAAGCAAACCAGGGTCTCCTGCATTGCAGGTGGATTCTTTACCAACTGAGCTATCAGGGAAGCCCTATAAAAATATAAAAACCTGAGTCTGTGCTATGAGACACTCCCTGGAACTTTTGGCAAAGGAGACCCATTTATGGCCAGTCTGTGGCCCTGTTCATGGATGTAACCGATTAGGCTATTCCATGGTCCTGCAGTTAGTATCAGGTCAAGGTGACACTTCTCTGGATCCTGTTGCAGGTAGTAGGTGTCATTTCTAATGGCAAAGTATGCTCTTACCACTATGATTTTCAGTCAGTTTCACATATATGTACATATAAGTACAGAGGGAACGAGAGAGACAGACACAGGGAGAGACTGACTGATTGAAAGGAATCAGCTCAGGCAGTTAACAAGAGCTGGCAAGTCTGGAATCTGTAGGGCAGGCCCACAAGGTAGAAGCTCTCCAGCTTCAGTTCTGCTAGAGTCTTGAGACAGAATTTCTTCTTCTTTGGGAAACCTCAGTATTTGCCTGTAAAGTCTGCCAACTAATTAGATGAGATCCACCCACATCATTGAGGATAATTTCCTTTTCTTAAATTCAGTTGATGTAGATGTCAACAGCATATATGGAACACCTTCACCAGCCCCTATATGAGTGTTCAGTTAGATAACTGGTAGCCTACCTAAGTTAACACATTAAACCATCACAGTTCACCCTTCGTCAATTTTGCACCCATACACATATCCTTAAACAAATACAATCTCCAATTAGCATAACACAGTCATACACCTGCTTAACATGAAAAAGTTCAGTTCAGTCGCTCAGTTGTGCCCAATTCTTTGTGACCCCATGGACTATAGCATGCCAGTCTTCCCTGTCCATCACCAACTCCTGGGGTTTACTCAGACTCATGCCCATTGAGTCGGTGATGCCATTTAACCATCTCATCCTCTGTTATCCCCTTCTCTTCCCATCTTCAATCTTTCCCAGCATCAGGGTCTTTTCAAATGAGTCAACCCTTCGCATCAGGTGGCAAACATGAAAAAACTATCCTACATATAGCACCACACAAACACTTTTTCCCTATGAAATGATATAAAGTCCTTGGGTGGGGTTTCTTCTCAATATCTTGTAACTTAATGTTATGATTAATACACCTTGCATTATATGATAAGGGACAAGAGAGGAAAGAAAACAGCCTAAAATATATGTATCAGTACTGGGTAAGATCTCAGATTCATTAAGTCTGATTTAACAATCCAATGCTTTGTGTGAGCTCAAATATTAATCTTAATCTGTGGTCAGACATGGTATTTCTTTTCCTCATTAGTTAGGTAAGCAAATAAGACATAAGACTCTATTGTCAGGTTTCTTTCAAAGGTAGTTTGTATATTACATATTAAACAGGAAACTGCATTCAATTAAAATGTGTAGCAGTAAATAGTAAGTCTGTCTCCAGAAATTAAACAGAACTCAGCCTCATGAGGTGTGAAAAAGAAACAGACAATAAAAACTAAGGATACAACAGTGAGCAAGATGGACTTGGTCTTGTGAAGGTTTGCCAAGTAGAGTAGAGAGAGCTTTTGGGAGCTCACACAGATAAAGAAAAGGCTTGTGAGTCTTGGAGCCAAATTAAATTTTGTTAGTATCACAACCATTGTTTGTAAGTCTGACTCTTACTGACTGTATTTTCTCTTTGGTAATCCCTTGGAGTTTATAGAGCTACTCAGAATACTCCAGAATTTTTCAGAGGTGAGGAATATAAGAGTTTATTCTAACCCTGCATCAAGACAGCAGAAGAGACACAGATGTATAGAACAGTCTTTTGGACTCTGTGGGAGAGAGAGAGGGTGGAATGATTTCGGAGAATAGCACTGAAACATGTAATATCATATATGAAACGAATCACCAGTCCAGGTTCGATGCATGATACTGGATGCTTGGGGCTGGTGCACTGGGACGACCCAGGGGGATGGTACGGGGAGGGAGGGGGGAGAGGGGCTCAGGATGGGGAACACGTGTGTACCTGTGGCAGATTCATGTTGCTGTATGGCAAAACCAATACAATATTGTAAATAATTAACCTCCAATTAAAATAAATAAATTTATATTTTTAAAAAAACAATGAAAAGAAACAGGACAGACATCTCCTGGGGAATGAGGCAAGTGGGAGGCTGACAGACTTCCCTTCCCCCAGTAGGGCTGCCTTTATTTAAAATGGGTGGCACAGGTGGATTTGATATCTCATTAAAAAAAAAGTTTATTCACACTTAGAGTGGAGATGTTTAGAGAACATCACTTACCTTGAGACTCAGGGTGACAGGGGGCAGTGACTGTCACAGTAAGAAACAACCCATGTTCAGAAATAGAATTAAATTAGGTTATGCTCTTAGCATGCAGTGGACACATTCAGGTGAGACTTATCGGAGGAATGTTACCAGAAAGAGTGAATTCTGAGGCCAGTTTTTAAAGAGGTATATGTATTCCTGAAAGGAAGGGGAATATTCAAAGGCCTGCAGCCATCATGAATGTGATAAAAGGTCGCTTCATTGCCTATAAAATGTAATCCCCACTGTTAAGACACATTATAGCCTAGAGACCATGATGTATTTTTCAATGTAGATCTGATCTTTATTTTTTAATTAATAATACATGGTAGCAATGCTGGAGAGCTGATCTATTATTTATGTATCTCTTTCAAAGAGTGATTCATGCATTATATATTCAGACAGAAAATTCCTTTTATTTTATCTGAAGTTAGTTTTCAATAGAAAATATACTAAGATGTTATTGTATAACCTGCAATGGAAAACAGGTATGCTAAAATTCACAACTCTCCCAGATAGATGCATGCTCTGCATAGTAATTTTTAACCATGCATACTGATAGTTAATGGCAGTTAAGTGGCCTAGATTGAGCTTTTTCTTAGTGTTAAAGATTTTATTTAAAGATAAGAGGCTGTTTCATGTGTTAATTTAGAGCTAGAAACAAAAATTAAGGAAGAAATAAAGATGGGTTTTTAAAAGCTTATTTCCCTAAGTGACCTGTGTACTTCTCCAGCCAAAGCTAATATGATTACCCAAACGCTGTGCATCTTAAAAAATGATATTCTATAAAAGTTTAATTCAAATTATGTTTTCTCGCACTTAAAATGTGAACTACGTCACCCAGTTTTGTCAATACACAAAGAAAGAATCTGCCAAGCTCTTTAATAACTTATAACTTTCTTTTAAACAATCGTGTAGCACTATTATTAACTTCTTATCAAGTCTCCTCAGTAACAATAGAAGTTCAGTTAAATTGGGAACAAACATAAAACTGAAAACTGGAGTAAAGCAGTGGGGAAAGTATGCTGAGACAGAGAGAGGAACTTAGCAAGTACTAATCTTCACGCGCTTGAAACTTCATCATTCAGACAACACTTTGGGCAAACTATTATTCTAAGCACTCAGGATACATCCTTGAACAAAACAACATCTACCTGTCTCAGAGCTTTCATTCTATTCCCATATAACTGAAACTTTTAATAACAATAAAAACCAGAAGAAAATGGGAAATCTTTAGTTCTAATATAGGTAGTAGAACAACATTGAGTGTCTTTTATATTCATTGTAATCACTTTTCAAAGGTTATTGAACAGAGGCTTTTCAGAAAGTGCTATATATTAAGTATCTTGAATTTCCCCTACAAATTGAAAAAGCCTTTTTTGGTTGACATTTTCAGTAAGCTCGCTCTTCTTTTAACACTATGTCTACAATACCAAATATCAAATCGAAAATTGAAGTATTCAATCAGTTGAGAGGTTTCTTAGACTCAAACTAAAAACAAGAGAAATAGTTTCCTCCATTATTTTAAGCTAGAATGGATCAGTTGGTAAATTACTGTTTAGGTTGTAGAAGAAGTCCTATATGACATTAAAAAAAATAAAGATTTTTTTCACAAATATATTTCCATTTTCATTTATTTATTTTTCCATATGATCAGAGAGTGAGTTAGCCTTCTGATGTTTCATAGGGGAAAAAATGTCTCTTTAAAAAAATATCTTTATGTTTAAGATCTGTGCCATTTCATTCTTTGAGCAGGTCTTAATCTGTATCTAAATTATTCAATCAAAATAACATTTACCCTTAATTACTGAAGTAATATATGCTCAAATCAGAAAATTAAGAGAATGCTGAAAAGCAGAGAAGAGAAAACTCTGAATGCTCACAGTTTTGGTGTTTTTTTCCCTATCATTTTTTTGTCATATAGCATATATAATTTCATATTATATCATATAGCACATATAGTTTCAAACTCTAATTTACTTTCTTCCTTTTTCCTTAGCAATCACAAATCTTCCTATGTCAATAAATATTCATCTGTTTGTGGCATTTAGATTTTTCCAGAAGTATAAAAATGCATTGAAATGTGTAAAAATGTTGTAGACACTTCTGTTTATTTTCTAAGGGTAAATGGCTAAAATTGAGAGACTGCAGATGAGTGGTTTACTCAGCGGTAAGGGTTTCATGTGCGTGTGTGTGTACGTGTGTCTGTTCCCATTTGATTCTCCAGAAAACCATCCATTGCTTCACCCGCCTCTTCATCCCTCCAGGACTATGACTCTGCAATGTCTTTCTATACCTTCAAAACTTAGGTCAAATTTTTTTCTACTCACATCATTTAACATTATTGTGCTTTCCCTCTCTCAGAGGAAAAAGAAGCCATTAGGAAAGCTCCCTCAACTTCAGCTCCTCATCTGCAAAGTTATTTATTTATTGCCTATCAGTTTTCCTGCTTGCTGAGAAGAGTTTTCACTGTGAGTGATTTTTCCATATATTCTAAACCCCACCACCATGGTATCATATCTGAGTCCATGTGTCAGCATTTATCAAGGAATTTGTTTATCTACCTGATTGCATTTCTTGGCAAAATGTTTTTCTCATAGTGTTTTTACTGTTATTAAATATTGATTCAATTTCTACTGATTTTCCATTTAAATTCCTGAAATTAGTAATTTATGTTCTCTAATTTTTTCTTTATCACTTATGCTGCTTATTTATCAAATAGATAAATAATCTATTATACTTGTTTTTTGAGTAAACTAATGTTTGGTTTGGAAAGCTTTCCTTTCATAATTTTGTGTTTTGCTTTGATTGATTTCTGTTCTTATCATTGTTATTTTCTGTTTTAAATATTCTTTGAATTTAATTTGCTGTTTTGTTTCTTGAAATAGATGTTTGAATTACTAAATTTCAGTTTTTGTTTATTTCTAATATTTAGAAATTAAAGTTTTAGCTGCATTCTATAAGTTTTGATATATCATATTATCATTTTCTTTCCATTTAAAATATTTTCTAATTACTTTTGTGGTTCTTTGCTTACCTATGTGTTACTTACATGTGTGTTTCTAAATTTCCCCGAAATTTGGGGAGTTTAATTACTGTCTCTCATTCATTTTATAGCTCAACTCCACTGTTGTCAGAGAAAAGCCTCTGAATTATGTAAATCCATTGATAATTTTTAAAATTTGTTTTATGGCCAGCACATGCTCCATTTTGGAAAATGATCCATGTGGGTTTGAAAAGACAGTGTGTTCTGCAGCTCCATGGTTTATATTGGATTTATGTAAATTAGGTTAAACTGTGTTTCTGTTAATTGCATTTTCAAAAATTTTATACTCTTAGTAATTCTTTATTTGCTTGTGCCATCAGTAACAAGAGATTGTGCTCAAATTTCTTCTGTTTGTGGATTTGACAATGTCTCCTGCCTCTTTTGCTTTATATTTTTTTTCTTTGAAGCTAGAAAACTCCACACAAACAAGTTAAAGACTGTTATATCTTCCTGCTCAACCGATCCTATTATCATTATGAAATATCTTTCTTGATCTCGTATAGTGCTTCTTCCTTTAAAGGCAACTTTGCTAGATAGTACTTGCAGGCTCAGTCACTCAGTCGTGTCCAACTCTTTGTGACCCCGTGATGATAGCCTGCCAGGCTCCCCTGTCTATGGGATTCTCTAGGCAAGAATACTGGGACTGGGTTGCCATGCCCTCCTCCAGGGAATCTTCCCAACCCAGAGATCACACCAGCATCTCCTGCATCTCCTTCATTGCAGGAGGATTATTTTCAGTAAGCCACCAGGGAAACCTGGTAGATATGAGAACTATAGATTAAACACTTTCCTTTTGTTAGTGCTTGCATGGTATTTATATTTCCATCTTTTTTTTTCAATCTGCCTGTGTCCTGAAACATAAGGTGAATTTGTTGTAATTAGCAAAATGTTGTTATTTTGGATCCTTCTGTGTTAGTCATTCAGTCATATCCAACTCTTTGCCACCCCATGGGCTGTAGCTGGCCAGGCTCCTCTCTCCATGGGATTCCCCAGGCAAGAATACTGGAGGTTGTCAGTCCCTTCTCCCGGGGATCTTGACAACCCAGGGATCAAACTCAGGTGTTCCACAAAGCAGATTCTTTACCATCTGAGCCACCCAGGAAGCAGTCTAACAATTTGTTTCATTGGGCTATTACACAATTTACATTTAGCTGCAATTTAAAGCACATTCATTTGTGTTTAAATCTAAATTTTTATTTCTTACTTTTTGCATCTGTTTTTAAAATTAATTTAAAAATATTCTATTTCATCCCCTTATTTGGTTTACAGCTAAGCCTGCTACATAGTTTTTGCTATTTTATTAGTGCAATCTGGGGTAATCAAACTATGGCACTTGGCTGAAGTCTATGCGAAGTCCGTATTCGTCATAGTCCATCATAAATTTGTATTATCACTCCATGGACATTTTAATCCTACCTATCTGCTCTTGTTTCTTGTATTTATATGTTTTATTTTCACACATATTTGAAACTTCAAAAGATATTACAATTGCTATTTTACATATTCATTTAGATTTGCATAAATAATTATACTCTCTGATCATCTTTATTTACCTTTTTTCATTGCTGTAGTTTTATCTAGGAAAATTTTATTTCTCCCTAAAGAACTCTCTTTGTACATTTATTGTGGATCCACTGGTGAGAAAACTAGGGTTTTTTTCCTTTTTACCTGTAAATATATTTATTTGCCTTTATTTTGAATGATATTTTTGTTGATTATATTGTTCTGGACTGACAAAAATGTTCTATTAGCATTTAAAAAATAATATTTCATTATCATGAAGCTTCCATAGTTTCTGTTATCTAATCAGCTATTGAAATACAGTTGTTGTTTTGAAAGTGTTGTGTCTTTTTTTCCCCTAAGATGCTTTTGTATTTTGTTTCAAGAAGTTTTTCTCATGATGTGGCTCTGAGAAATTTTTTCTTTGTTTTTCATGATTGAGTATAGCAGTTCTTGAATTTGTGGTTTGATATTTTTCATTTGTTTTTGGAAATTCTCAACCATCATTATCTCCTCAAATACTATTTCTTCTTTCCTCTCTTTTCTCATTTCCTGGGACTCCAATGACTTTTAGGAAGTATTATTATCTCTATGTCGCTTCTGTTCCTTTATTCTGCTTATATTTCAATCAATTTCCTAATAATCTTTCTTCTTCCTTTTAGCTGAAACCTTAATAGTTAAACCTATTTATTAATTTTAGATGATTTTGAATTTTAGGATTTAATATTTTTCAGCTTTAACATTTTTAAAGATTTATTTTATAGACATTTGGCTATTCTGAGGAAAAGTTTTATTACTTTTTAAAACATATTAATTACAGGTATTTAATGATCCAATTCTATAACTCAAAAATGAGATTAATCATGCACGTTTCATATTGCCTCATGTGTATTGACTGTGTGTGTTTTCTCTTGGTTTTGGACATTCATTCATATTTCTTGATGAGACTGTCAAACTTTATTAAATACATGGCATTGCTTATGAAAAATTGTAGAGATTCTGCTTGACACTATCTTCCAATGGATGGAATTTAGTACTTTTTTAAATGGTCAAACTGAGTAAAGTCAGCTTACCTTGAGATTATTTTCTTCTTCAGAGCCTGAACTCTAATTTTGACTCCTCAGCACTTGGAGACCACAAGAACTACTGCTTAAAGTTTTGCCACTTAGTAGTCAAACCGCCACATCCAGAAAACTAAAATCATGGCATCCGATCCCATCACTTCATGGCAAATAAATGGGGAAACAGCAGAAACAGTGGCTGACTTTATTTGGGGGGCTCCAAAATCACTTCAAATGGTGACTGCAGCCATGAAATCAAAAGACACTTCCTCCTTGGAAGGAGAGTTATGACCAACCTAGACAGCATGATAAAAAACATTACTTTGCTAACAAAAGTCAAGGCTATGGTTTTCCAGTAGTTACATAGGGATGTGAGAGTTGGACTATACAGAAAGTTGAGTGTGGAAGAACTGATGCTTTTGAACTGTCGTGTTGGAGAAGAATCTTGAGAGTCCCTTGGACTGCAAGGAGATCCAACCAGCCCATCTGAAAGAAGATCAGTCCTGGGTGTTCATTGGAAGGACTGAGGTTGAGGTTGAAACTCCAATACCTTGGCCACCTGATGTGAAGCGCTGACTCATTTTCAAAGACCCTGATGCTAGGAAAGATTGAAGGCAGGAGGAGAAGGGGAAGACAGAGGATGAGATAGTTGTATGGCATCACTAACTCAATGGACATGAGTTTGGGTAGGCTCTGGGACTTGATGATGGACAGGGAGGCCTAGCATGCTGCAGTCCATGGGGCTGCAAAGAGTCGGACACAACTGAGTGACTGAATGGAACAGAACTGAACCACTTTCTGCTTGATTTCTGAACATAAAGTTCTGTGCATTCATAGTTTAGGAATTTGCAAATATATCTAGGAAAAATTGTGATCTGTCTGTTGGACTCGTTTTTCTGTGACTTGATTTTTTCTGAAATTTTAGCCAGCAGTCTTCAGTTCAGTTCAGTTTAGTTCAGTCACTCAGTCATGCCCGACTCTTTGCGACCCTATGAATTGCACCCCCTCAGGCCTCCCTGTCCATCACCAACTCCTAGAGTTCACTCCAGACTCACGACCATTGAGTCAATGATGCCATCCAGCCATCTCATCCTCTGTCGTCCCCTTCTCCTCCTGCCCCCAATCCCTCCCAGCATCAGAGTCTTTTCCAATGAGTCAACTCTTCACATGAGGTGGCCAAAGTACTGGAGTTTCAGCTTTAGCATCATTCCTTCAAAGAAATCCCAGGGTTGATCTCCTTCAGAATGGACTGGTTGGATCTCTTTGCAGTCCAAGGGACTCTCAAGAGTCTTCTCCAACACCACAGTTCAAAAGCATCAATTCTTCGGCTCTCAGCCTTCTTCACAGTCCAACTCTCACATCCATACATGACTACAGGAAAAACCATAGCCTTGACTAGATGGACCTTTGTTGGCAAAGTAATGTCTCTGCTTTAGAATATGCTGTCTAGGTTGGTAATAACTTTCCTTCCAAAGAGTAAGTGTCTTTTAATTTCATGGCTGCAGTCACCATCTGCAGTGATTTTGGAGCCCAAAAACATAAAGTCTGACTCTGTTTCCACTGTTTCTCCATCTATTTCCATGAAGTGATGGGACTGGATGCCATGATCTTCGTTTTCTGAATGTTGAGCTTTAAGCCAACTGTTTCCCTCTCCTCTTTCACTTTCATCAAAGACGTTTTAGTTTCTCTTCACTTTCTGCCATAAGGGTGGTGTCATCTGCATATCTGAGGTTATTGATATTTCTCCCAGCAATCTTGATTCCAGCTTGTGTTTTGTCCAGTCCAGCGTTTCTCATGTTATACTCTGCATAGAAGTTAAATAAGCAGGGTGACAATACACAGCCTTGATGTACTCCTTTTCCTATTTGAAACCAGTCTCTTGTTCCGTGTCCTGTTCTAACTGTTGCTTTCTGACCTGCATACAAATTTCTCAAGAGACAGGTCAGGTAGTCTGGTATTCCCATCCCTTTCAGAATTTTCCACAGTTTTTGTGATCCACATAGTCAAAGGCTTTGGCATAGTCAATAAAACAGAAATAGATGTTTTTCTGGAGCTCTCTTGCTTTTACCATGATCCAGAGGATGTTAGCAATTTGATCTCTGGTTCCTCTGCCTTTTCTAAAACCAGCTTGAACATCAGGAAGTTCACGGTTCACGAATTGCTGAAGCCTGGCTTGGAGAATTTTGAGCATTACTTTACTAGCAATCTTAGTGACCTTGATAACATTGAATTTTGAATTCTCTTTCCCTAAGCCCAGTGAGATTGAGCTGCAAGCCCTAACCTACTTCCTGCTGTTCTCCACCTGTAATGTAGGGTGAAAATAAGCCACTCTCCAAGAGAGCGTGCGTCTTGGCATCTAACATAGAGCGTATTGCTCTCATGCTTCTCCATTCTCCTAAGGATTTGGTTTCCCCTGTCCACGTAGTGTTATTCTTTGACATCTTTAGGAAGGCGAAAAGAAAGGAAAAAAAGCCCTCAACTTTCATTTTATTTTTTTAATTAATTTATTTTTTAAATTACAATACTGTTGTTTTGCCATACATTGACATGAAACAGCCACAGGTGAACACAATCTCCCAATGCCGAAGCCCCTCCCACCTCCCACCCCACATCCTCTACCTGAGTCATCCTGTGCTCCAGCCCCATGCATCCTGCATCCTACATTGAACATAGATTGGTGCTTTGTTTCTTACAAGAAAGTATACATGTTTCAGTGCCATTCTCCCAAACCATCCCACCTTTTCCCTCTCCCTCAGAGTCCAAAAGTCCGTTCTATACCTCTGTGTCTCTTTTGTTGTCTCACATATAGGGTCATCATTACTATCTTCTAAATTCCATATATATGTGTCAGTATACTGTATTGGTGTTTTTCTTTCTGGCTTACTTCACTCTGTATAATCGGTTCCAATTTCATCCATCTCATTAGAACTGAGTCAAATTTATTCTTTTTAAGGGCTGAGTAGTACTCCATTGTGTATATGTACCACAGCTTTCTTATCCATTCATCTGCTGATGGACATCTAGGTTGCTTCCATGTCCTGGCTATTATAAACAGCGCTGCAGTGAACATTGGGGTACATGTGTCTCTTTCAATTCTGGTTTCCTCAGTGTGTATGCCCAGCAGTGGGATTGCTGGGTCATAAGGCAGTTCTATTTGCAATTTTTTAAGGAATCTCCACACTGTTTTCCAAAGTGGCTGTACTAGTTTGCATTCCCACGAGTAGTGTAAGAGGGTTCCCTTTTCTCCACACCCTCTCCAGCATTTATTGCTTGTAGACTTTTGGATCGCAGCCATTCTGACTGGAGTGAAATGGTACCTCATTGTGGTCTTGATTTGCATTTCTCTGATAATGAGTGATGTTGAGCATCTTTTCATGTGTTTGTTAGCCATCTGTATGTCTTCTTTGGAGAAATGCCTATTTAGTTCTTTGGCCCATTTTTTGATTGGATCATTTATTTTTCTGGAGTTGAGCTGCGTAAGTTGCTTATATATCTTTGAGATTAGCTGTTTGTCAGTTGCTTCATTTGCTATAGTTTTCTCCCATTCAGAAGGCTGTCTTTTCACCTTGCTTATAGTTTCCTTTGTTTTGCAGAAGCTTTTAATTTTAATTAGATCCCATTTGTTTATTTTTGCTTTTATTTCCAGTATACTGGGAGTTGGATCATAGAGGATCCTGCTGTGATTTATGTCGGAGAGTGTTTTATTAAATTTACAGTTGTAATTAGTCACGGCTGGGGGTTAGTTTTATTCAGGTACTGTGACATGGCCAGAGGTGGTATTCCTATTTCAGTAACTTTTACTTTAAAACTTTATCACTTCTGCTTTTTTGAAGTCCGTTTTCTTGTTCTTTTTCTTACTCATTACCTTGAAAGTTCTCTTCATCAATTTGCATTCTTTCTTGTGTATTTTTTAAGGCTGTGCATTTCTTTTGAGCTTCACTTTAGCTATATTCCACAGGTTGCAGTTTCCAGTTTGTATCACCCACTTCTATCTGCCCCTAAACCACTTCCCTGAGTATGTTGGAATTTCCCTTTAGGTTTCTTATTTAAAGTAAATTTTGTAAGAAGAGTTGTATTGTTTCAAAATTTCTAGATGCTAGAGAATTTTTATTTCTGGCTTTGTTAATAATTTTCAATCCCAGGTAATAAATATATTATTTACACTTTGGAATTTGTTGAGGTTCTTTTTAGTCTAAGATATGAATTTTAATAAATGTTTTCATGACACTTGAAAAGAAAGGGCATTCTCTGTTTTCAGATTACTCTTCCCCACCTCCTGGCCCATCTCTCTGTCTCTCTTTATTTCTCTGTCTGTCTCATTGACCAGTTTCTGGCCTGAGTTCAACATTGTTATGATCCTTTAGTTTCATTTCGTTTGTTCTTGTACTTTGCCCAGTATTTAATTTTTAATCTTTCCAAATCAGGTTTTTTTCATTGCTTCTCATAAGTAGCTCACAATTTTGTTTTTCATTGTATTATTTTACTTTAAATAAGTTAGGCCACTTACTATCATTGATATTTTAGGGAAATTTGAGTTTAATTTGGCATATTATTTTATGCTATGCCTTCTGCTTATATAACTTTGTTTTTAAAACTCTTTCACTCTGCAGTGATTTGCATTGCTTCCTCTGAAAAAGAACTTTTTATTTTAAGTTTATATATTTCTCATATACACTACATATTTAGACTGTGTTACTGCTGTATTATTAACAACGGTAACATCTCCATGTCCTCTCTTCTTGATTTTCTCACAACCTAACAAATTGAATTTACTATGTTATTTTCATTTTTTTTCTACCTTTGTGCTACATATTTATGTTTTTAAAATCAACAGTAAATGATAGTATTGACTTCCAGGTACTGTAAATTAGGGTATAGTTTCATGTACATACACGCTAAGAACAAACACATGTTACTCCTTGCCTCTGGACTTTTTCTGATTTCTTGGCAAGCTCTGGCTGTCAGAAGTGAGTGCTTTTATTTTGAAAAATATTTGTTTATTGCATTTTTATTCAAGGACAGTTTTTCTGTGTATAGCATTCTTGGGTCAAAATTAAATATATAACACCTTTGTATTCTTGTGTTTAATACTGCTGAGGAAAAGTGTAAAGGCAGCCTAATACTTTCACCTTTTTTTTTGTACTAAACTTTAAAGGAGTACTTCTATCTTTGAAGTTTAGAAACTTTATTGCAATGTATCTAATGATTTTTTAAGTTGAAGTATAGTTGATATACAGGGTTGTATACATTTCTACTGTACAGCAAAATGATTCTGTTTTGTATATATGTATGTATGTATATATATATATATATATATATATATATATATACACACACACACATTATTTTTATACTTTTCCATCATGGTTTATCATAGGATATGAATATAGTTATCTGTGCTGTACAGTGGACCCTGGTGTTTATCCATCCCGTATATATTAGCTTAGCCTCCCACTTCATCCCTCCTTCAACCCCCTCCCTGTGCTTGGCAATCACAAATCTGTTCTCTGTGTCTGTGAGTCTGTTTCTGTTCTGTAGATAGGTTCATTTGTGTCATATTTTAGATTTCACACAGAAGTGATATCATATGGTATCTGTCCTTCTCTTTCTGACTTACTTCACACAGTATGATGATAAACAAATGGGATGTAATGGAACTTACAAGCTTTTGCACAGCAAAGGAAACCACAAAAAAGAGAACAGACAGCCTGCAGAATGGGAGAAAATATTTGTAAATGTTGTGACCAACAAGGGCATAATTTCCAAAATATGTGGATGGCTCACGCAACTTAACAATAAAACAAACAACCTAACTGAAAACTAGGCAGAAGAAATAGACATTTCTCCAAAGAAGAAATGTAAATGACCAATAAGGACATAAAAAGCTGCTTGACATCACTAATTATTAGAGAAATGCAAAGACCTGTGGACTGTAGCCCACCAAGCTCCTCCGTCCATGGGATTCTCCAGTCAAGAATACTGGAGAGGGTTGCCATTTCCTACTCCAGGGGATCTTCCCGACCCAGGTTTCGAACCCAGGTCTCCCACATTGCAGGCAGATGCTTTAACCTCTGCACCACCAGGGAAGCTCAATGAAATATCACCTCATACCAGTCAGAAAGGCTGCCATTAAGCAGCCTACAGACAATAAGTGCTGGAGAGGGTATGGAGAAAGGGGAACCCTCTTACACTGTTGATGGGGATGTAAATTGGAACAACACTATGGAGACCAGCATGGAGGCTCCTTAAGAAACTAAAAGTAGAGCTACCATATGATCCAGCCGTCCTATTCCTAGGCATATATATGGAGAAAAAAACATGAAAAGGATACACGTACCCCAACGCATGTATGTGTGTTGTTTATTGCAACACCATTCACATTCAGTAATGTGAATTCACTAACATTCATTAGTGAATGTGAATCATGTTGCAAAAATACATTGCAACATGATTCACATTCACTATTCATATATACCACATTTTCTTTAGCCATTCATCTGTTGATGGACATTTAGATTGATTCCATATCTTGCCTCTATGTGTATGTGTGTGTGTGTGTGTGTGTGTGATGGAATATAACTTAGCCATTAAATTAACAAATTAATGCCAGTTACAGCAACATGGATGAATACAACTACAATATATCTAGTTTTAATTATTCTTACATATGGTATGCCATATGGTATGGACTGTGAAGAAGGCTGAGCACCGAAGAATTGATGCTTTTGAACTGTGGTGTTGGAGAAGACTCTTGAGAGTCCCTTGGACTGCAAGGAGATCCAACCAGTCCATTCTGAAGGAGATCAACCCTGGGATTTCTTTGGAAGGAATGATGCTAAAGCTGAAACTCCAGTACTTTGGCCACCTCATTCGAAGAGTTGATTCACTGAAAAAGACTTTGATGCTGGGAGGGATTGGGGCAGGAGGAGAAGGGGACGACAGAGGATGAGATGGCTGGATGGCATCACCGACTCGATGGACGTGAGTCTGAGTGAACTCTAGGAGTTGGTGATGGACAGGGAGGCCCAGCGTGCTGCGATTCATGGGTCGCAAAGAATCAGACACGACTGAGTGACTGAACTGAATTGAACTTATGGTATGCCATTTCAGCATTAGCTCCAATACTTCTTTGATATCGGAAATTTTTCTTAAGTGGAATCTATTCCTTTATTTACTTTGGAACTCTAACAGTATTTTTCTCCTGGCTTTTCTAGCTAAATGTTTCCTTCTGTATTTTAAACTTTCATTTCCATTCTTTTCAGCTTCTTTTTTACTTATTTCTGTTCTCTGTGTACCTTACATATATTCAGCAGTTTTAATTTTTATAGTGCTTTTAATTTTACTTTTATTTCAATTATGATTTCGTTTTTCCTTTTACTTCTTTCCTTAGCTTTGATAATCTATGTTTTATTTTTTACTTGTTAGTATCTTTTCTGAGATCCTGTGTCCATGTTTTATATTTCTAATTAATAGGAGAATCACTACATTGAGATTCTGGAATACTAATTCCAAGATATTTTGTTTCAATTTTCATTGTTTCTTGGCAATATTTTTCTGATGAGTTTTCATTTTCTGTCTTGTTTTCTGTTCCTTTCCTCCTGTTTTGCTCATTATTTTTGTATGTATGCATCCTTATATGAGGTAATTTTTCTCACTCATATATCTGAGGAATTTCACCTGGGAAAGGAGCTGTGGTTGGTGCAGATTAATGGTTACTTTACATATGATATAAAAGTAATCTTTGTTTCTTCCAATCCAACACATAGGAGTTATTTTGGCAGAACTTTTTATAGTACAAAAGTCCTATCTGCTCCTTCTCCTATTTACCATGTAGACAGACTGTTCCTTCTCAATGGGACTTTCTAACTAATTCTGTTTGACCATATGTTCTCTGCTTTTCAAATATATGACATATTCATGTCACAGAAATTATTGTTGCCAAATTTTGCTCCTATGTCCAACAGTTGGAAACAAGAGTAGTCTGCATTCAGTTCAGTTCAGTTCGGTTCAGTCGCTCAGTCATGTCTGACACTTTGCAACACCTGGCAGCACGCCAGACCTCCCTGTCCGTCACCAACTCCCGCAGTTCACTCAAACTCACGTCCATCGAATCGGTGATGCCATTCATCCATCTCATCCTCTGTCGTCCCTTTCTCCTCTTGCCCCCAATCCCCCCAGCATCAGAGTCTTTTCCAGTGAGTCAACTCTTCACATGAGGTGGCCAAAGTACTGGAGTTTCAGCTTTAGCATCATTCCTTCCAAAGAACACCCAGGCTGATCTCCTTCAGAATGGACTGGTTGGATCTCCTTGCAGTCCAAGGGACTCTCAAGTGTCTTCTCCAACACCACAATTCAAAAGCATCAATTCTTCAGTGCTCAGCTTTCTTCACAGTCCACTTCTCACATCCATACATGACTACAGGAAAAACCATAGCCTTGACTAGATGGACCTTTGTTGGCAAAGCAATGTCTCTGCTTTTGAGTATGCTATCTAGGTTGGTCATAACTTTTTTCCAAGGAGTAAGTGTCTTTTAATTTCATGGCTGCGATCACCATATGCAGTGATTTTGGAGCCCAAAAACATAAAGTCTGACACTGTTTCCACTGTTTCCCCATCTATTTCCATGAAGTGATGGGACTGGATGCCATGATCTTCATTTTCTGAATGTTGAGCTTTAAGCCAACTTTTTCATTCTCCTCTTTCACTGTCTTCAAAAGGCTTTTTAGTTCCTCTTCACTTTCTGCCATAAGGGTGGTGTCATCTGCATATCTCAGGTTATTGATATTTCTCCCTACAATCTTGATTCCAGCTTGTGCTCCTTCCAGCCCAGCATTTCTCATGATGTACTCTGCATATAAGTTAAATAAGCAGGATGACAATATACAGCCTTGAAATACTCCTTTTCCTATTTGGAACCAGTCTGCTGTTCCATGTCCAGTTCTAACTGTTGCTTCCTGACCTGCATATAGGTTTCTCAAGCAGCAGGTCAGGTGCTCTGGTATTCCAATCTCTTTCAGAATTTTCTACAGTTGATTGTGATCCACATAGTCAAAGGCTTTGGCATAGTCAATAAAGCATAAGTAGATGTTTTTCTGGAACTCTCTTGCTTTTTCGATAATCCAGCAGATGTTGGCAATTTGATCTCTGGTTCCTCTGCCTTCTCTAAAACCAGCTTGAACATCTGGAAGTTCACGGTTCATGTATTGCTGAATCCTGGCTTGGAGAATTTTGAGCATTACTTTACTAGCGTGTGAGATGAGTGCAATTGTGCAGCAGTTTGAGCAAGCTTTAGCATTGCCTTTCTTTGAGACTGGAATGAAAATGGACCTTTTCCAGTCCTGTGGCTACTGCTGAGTTTTCCAAATTTACTGGCATATTGGGTGCAGCACTTTCACAGCATCATCTTTCAAGATTTGAATTAGCTCAACTGGAATTCCATCACCTCCACTAGTTTTGTTCATAGTGATGCTTTCTAAGGCCCACTTGACTTCATATTCCAGGATGTCTGGCTCTAGGTGAATGATCACACCATCTTGATTATCTGGGTCATGAAGATCTTTTTGTACAGTTCTTCTGTGTATTCTTGCCACCTCTTCTTAATATCTTCTACTTCTGTTAGGTGTATACCATTTCTGTCCTTTATCGAGCCCATCTTTACATGAAATATTCCTTTGGTATCTCTAATTTTCTTGAAGAGATCTCTAGTCTTTCCCATTCTGTTGTTTGCCTCTATTTCTTTGCATTGATCGCTGAAGAAGGCTTTCTTATCTCTTCTTGCTATTCTTTGGAACTCTGCATTCAGATGCTTATATCTTTCCTTTTCTCCTTTGCTTTTCGCTTCTATTCTTTTCACAGCTATTTGTAAACCGTCCCCCAACAGCCATTTTGCTTTTTTGCATTTCTTTTCCATGGGGATGGTCTTGATCCCTGTCTTCTGTACAATGTCACGAACCTCCGTCCATAGTTCTTCAGGCACTCTATCTATCAGATCTAGTCCCTTAAATCTATTTCTCACTTCCACTGTATAATCATAAGGAGTTTGAGTTAAGTCATACCTGAATGGTATAGTGGTTTTCCCTACTTTCTTCAATTTAAGTCTGAATTTGACAATAAGGAGTTCATGATCTGAGCCACAGTCAGCTCCTGGTCTTGTTTTTGCTGACTGTATAGAGCTTCTCCATCTTTGGCTGCAAAGAATATAATCAATCTGATTTCGATGTTGACCATCGTTGATGTCCATGTGTAGAGTCTTCTCTTGTGTTGTTGGAAGAGGGTGTTTGCTATGACCAGTGAATTCTCTTGGCAAAAGTCTATTAGCCTTTGCCCTGCTTCATTCCATATTCCAAGGCCAAATTTGCCTGTTACTCCAGGCGTTTCTTGACTTAATACTTTTGAATTCCAGTCCCCTATAATAAAAAAGGCCTGGAGAAGGAAATGGCAATCTACTCCAGTACTATTGCCTGGAAAATCCCATGGACAGAGGAGCCTGGTAGGCTACAGTCCATGGGGTCACAGAGTCAGACACGACTGAGCAACTTCACGCACTCATAATGAAAAGGACATCTTTTTGGGTATTAATTCTAAAAGGTCTTGTAGGTCTTCATAGAACCGTTCAACTTCAGCTTCTTCAGCATTACTGGTTGGGACCTAGACTTGGATTATTGTGATATTGAATGGTTTGCCTTGAAAATGAACAGAGATCCTTCAGTCTGCGTTCAGCGTACTCTTTTTACCTTAAAAATAATATCTTATGCTTTTCTGTCGACCAACTGCAAGTACCCCATTTCTACCTTTTTCTCCAAAGCTTATTTGTGGTTTGGGGTTTTTCTGACAATTTATTTAAAACTGGGCTTTGCCTGTTTCTTACTTTCCTTGATGCATTGGTTTTTATGTATTTGGAGAAAGGGAAATTTAACTTTTCATCATCAGTTTCAAATTGGATGGCTGAGCTACATTTCAATCTTTGATATTAAGAACATAAAGGAAGTATAGAAAACTCCTATTTCAAGCATCTCATTTTGCAGAAGGTGAAATTCAGGCTAAAGTAAAATGACTCCGAAGGCAATACCAAACCCATTATAAACAGTGAAATAAAAACCCATCCCATATCTCTTAATTGTCAATCTAATGACATTTAAGCTGCACAAACTATTCCATTTCAAAATTTCTAGCGAAAAATGTCTCAAAGCAAGTAACTTGTGAGCTAGTTAGGAAAATATTTCCAAAAATTGGAACTATGGATGAATTTTCTCAGTAAGCAAGGGACAACTTTCTTCTAACATTTCCACTAGAATAGGAGAAAAAAAAAAGATATTTTGATGTAGGTCCAAATTAAATATTAAGGTAGTTTTAGGGATTAATGGTGTGATGATGTAAGTTTTGTAGATGATGGTGGAGTTATATTCCTATTGAATACTGTGGCGGTCAGTGCACCAAGCATGCCTGATGCTGTATTGCCGTGCTATCATTCTTTTTCGGGAGTTATGTCAGGAAAGCAAAATCAAGGGCACTTAATGATTTTCTGACACTTAGCTTGATACACACATAGATTTATTCTGGACTTGTGGGCTACTGTGTACTTTGGAGTAAAACCTCATTTTTGTTTCTAAACCCAAGTTTTTATTTATTAACTCATCAGTCTACATTTGTGCTAGATGCAGTTCTGTACACAGGTTAGAGAGTGACTGGGAAAAAAAAAAAGACAGTCTCAGCCTTCATAGCGCTAATGCTTTGATACAGGAGATAGACAATAATCATATTTATAGGTAAATAAATTGAGAGCCAGATAACTGATTTTTGCCACGAAAGACTTTGAAGTCCTGAGTGAATGTGGCTTCTTCATGTCCCTTCTATTACTTAGTTCTTGTTTAGTCGATAAGTTCTCTCTGACTCTTTCGTGACCCCATGGACTGTAGCCTGCCAGGCTTCTCTGTCCACAGGATTTTCCAGGCAAGAATACTGGAGTGGGTTGCCATTTCCTTCTCCAGGGGATCTTCCCCATGGCAGGGATCAAACTCACGTCTCCTGCGTTGACAGGCGGATTCTCTACCACTAAGCCACCAGGAAGCCTCATGTTACTTAGAGCTGTGCCCATGTTTGAAGAACTCTAGGAGTTTTAAGGGAATCGGTCTAAGGATTATAGAGCTGCAGGCTCACCTGTATACAATTTCAGGTTGGAGGTAGGTGGTATTTTAGCACTTAAATGTCTACCTTATTAGCATAACATGAACTTCATCTTGTCCCGTGGCTATATAATTTAAATTTTATTTCATAATGTATTTGTGTGCCATCAGATCCGATTAAGCTACCAGTTCAATTAGACTTCCATGAAGTACCACAGAGAGTGACAGGGGTGGGAACAACAGTATTATAGAAAAAAAGAACCTTCTGTAGTGACATTTGAGTTGAAATGTAATTGATGAGAAAATGAAGGCTTGCAAAGACTTCAGTGTAGAGCGTGGGAATAACAGGCTTGACATGTTTGAGGCATAGAAAGGAGGATAGAGTGCTGAAAGATTAAATTTTGGTGACGGGCAGGAATCAAATCATAGAGACCTTGAAGGCCTGGAAGGACTAGGGATTTTACTCTCACTGTTATAGGATTCAATTGGTGGTTTTTTATTTGTTTGCTTGTTTAATAAAAAGAGTAACAGGTTTATGTTAACAGGTTGGTTTATGTTTAGCTGCTGCATAGAGGATTAATTGTAAAGGACAGGATGGAAGCAGGAAGATCAGTTACGAGCCTTTTGTAGTAATTCAGGCTGGTCTTCATGGGATAGCAGTGGACGTGGAGCAGTGTAGATACATACTGGATATTCACTGGTTTCAAAATATCTGAAAACATAGGAGAAGCATTGAATTATTTTTATTATATATTTTTCAGGTTAGTGGTTGTATTTATGACTTTAAAGTAAGTTTTTTACCTGGAAATTTCTCTAGAGGTTGAAGGAAATTGTTATCTGATGAGGGAAATTTGGCTCTGGCTTGAACTCTTCCACAAGCCCCCACCCTTAGCTCCTGCTGCAGGTGGCCCACCCATAGCCTTTGATTCTGGGGTCTACTGTTTCATGGGACTCTCTCCTGAGAAAGATTGGAAAGATGGTTCAGTGTTACTCAGATTCACGTTGACTACCCAACTTCTGCGAAATTTTAGATATGCTTCTATGAAAAACAGTGTTCAGGAGGCTTCCTTGCCGCCTCTACTCCACTCTGTAATTCTGATCCCTTTTTTTTCTCTACCTCACAGCTAAGCGGTATGCATCTCTCTGTAGGTTGAATTGTTCAGTCGCTCAGTTGTGTCCAATTCTTTGCAGTCCATGGATTGCAGCCTGCCAGAATTCCCTGTCCTTCACTATCTCCTGGAGTACATGGGATGGTGAGCCAAACTTGAGATGAGACAGACATTTACTTTGAATTTACTTTGACCTACTAGAGGGTGAAAATAATCAGGGTTTTCACTTAATTTCTGGTGGGAGATGCAGCCCATGGGAAAAAGTAAGGGAGGAAACACAACGAGGTTCCCTCTGAGCTCTCTTTTACTGACTGTCATGATAGTGAGGTGGTAGTGAGGATTGCTTTTGGGTGTGAAGCTAGTTCCTTGCCCAAGCACACCTTTAAAAGCTGAACAGGGCTTCTTTCTCAGTGTGCAGTCATTAAATCAACAAATATTTACTGAGTATCTACTTTATTTCAGGTACTACAGCAGGCGCTAAGGTCAGAGAAATGAAAAGACAACCAGAGTCAACTGCCCTCAGTGTCTTAAAACATCAACTGCTTTACAGTATAAACCTTAATGTCTTATAATATTTCTACATGAAATCAGATGTTTTAACTTTTTAATGATTGCATATGCTTGTGTGGGTTAATTGGAATATGAAAATGAATTATTTCTTGTTCAGTGATTCCATTTTCTAGCTATTTATAATCCTATTTACCCTATTTATTCAGCTTAACTTCTCCTCTTTTATCCTGTTTCTTTGGCCAGTACAAACTTTATCATCTTTTGAATGGAATTTTAACTCAGAACATCAAATAAATGATGACTGTGATCTTCTTATACATGGAAACTTTCTCATTTTCTAGGTCAGTCCCCTGGAAGCCTATGCCATATTCTAGATTAGACTGTGAATTAAGTACGAGGCTTAAATGACTCCACTCTGCCAATAATCAGTTATGTTATTTTTTTGTGCCTGCACTATGTGAAGATCTTTCTGAAAGTGTTTGATTTATTTATTGCTATATAAACAAACCTACCCAGATCTTAGTGGCTTAAAATTTGTTATTTCTATTTTGCAATCTGAGCTGGACTTTGGTGAGTGGGTCTTCTGTTCCAAGAGATGACTGCTCTTGCTTGACTGTCCAGAATGATTTCTTTACTCATGTGTCTCACATCCACTATGATGGATGGAATAACTAGGGATTGGCTGGATATTTCTCTTTATCCACATGTTCTGTCAATCAGAGTAGTTGGATTTCTTTAAGTAATAGCTCTGAGTTCCAAGGGAGAGCATTACAATACAAACCCCAGTGCCCCATGAGCAAGTCCCTATTAAGCCTCTGTTTGTATTTTGCTTGTCAGTGTTCCACTGGTCAAGGATAGTCAAGTGGTCTGTCTCTGAGTCAATGTGGAAAGGAACTAGGTAAACACATGTGTACCAAGTGGGCTGGTGCATTAGTGGGTCATAACGATATAATAGCTGTGGGCTTCTCTGGGGCTCAGTCAGTAACGAATCTGCCTGCAGTGCAGGAGACCCAGGTTTGATCCCCGGGTCAGAAAGATCCCCTGGAGAAGGAAATGGCAAACCACTCCAGTATTCTTGCCTGGGAAATCCCATGGACAGAGGAGCCTGGCAGGCTACAGTCCATGGGGTTGCAAGAGTCAGACCCGACTTAGTGACTAAACCACCAGTATAACAGTTACCACACATTTCCTTCTGGCCTCTGATGATTCATTTCCCCTAACATCAAAAATATATTCATCCCTTTCTAAGAATCACAATGTCATTCTATTATAACCTCAGACATAGGCTTGAAACTTAGGCTTGTTATTCATAATATCATCATCTAAACTGAGTCCAATTGTGGCTGAGGCTCCTGGTGTGAAATTCTTCATGTGCAACTTTTTAAGCAACTTGTCTTTATTTTTAATTTAATTTTTAATTAGAGGAAAATTGCTTTACAATGTTGTGTTGGTTTCTGCCATACAACAGTGCAAAGCAGCCATACTGAATACAGAATATTATAAACTAAAAATTAAGTTATCTGCTCCTTCTATCCATCCCCAACTCCAACCCCAACATACAATGATGAGATAGGAGCAGGATAATTTAAATTAATAATTCTCTTCAAGAAGGGTGGTGGTATGTATAACATAGTAGTCACTGCTGCTGCTGCTGCTAAGTTGCTTCAGTTGTGCGACCCCATAGACGGCAGCCCACCAGGCTCCTCCATCCCTGGGATTCTCCAGGCAAGAACACTGGAGTGGGTTGCCATTTCCTTCTTCAAAGCACGAAAGTGAAAAGTGAAAGTGAAGTTGCTCAGTCGTGTCCGTCTCTTCGCAACCCCACGGACTGCAGCCCACTAGGCTCCTCCGTCCATGGGATTGTCCAAGCAAGAGTACAGGAGTAGGGTGCCTTTGCCTTCTCTGATAGTAGTCACTGCTTCATAGCAATTCTGGAACCCACCTGGGTAAATATTTTCAGTTCCCTCTCCTCTGAGATTGGTGGCTCAAACAGTAAAAATCCACCTGCAATGTAAGAGAAGCAAGTTTGATCCCTTGGTTAGGAGAATCCCCTGGAAAAGGAAATGCTACCCACTCCAGTTTTCTTGCCTGGCGAATTCCATGGACAGAGGAGTCTGGTGGGTTACAGTCCATGGGGTTACAGAGTCAGACACAACTGAACAACTAACGGAACACATTTCTTTCATATCCAAGGAACAAAGAACATTTCTTTCATATCCGTGTAATGTTTAAATCAGTGTGTCAAGACTCTTGAGGGTCCCTTGGACTGCAAAGGGATCAAACCAGTCAATCCTAAAAGAAATCAGTCCTGAATACTCTTTGGAAGGACTGAGGCTGAAGCTGAGGCTCTAACACTTTGGCTACCTGATGCAAAGAACTGACCCATTAGAAAAGACCCTGATGCTGGGAAAGATTGAAGGCAAGAGGAGAAGGGGATGATAGAGGAGGAGATGGTTGGATGGCATCACTGACTCCATGGACCTGAGTCTGAGTAAGCTCCAGGAGTTGGTTATGGTCAGGGAAGACTGGTGTGCTGCAGTCCATGGGGTTGCAAAGAGTCGGACACAACTGAGCAACTGAACTGAGCGGAATCATTAAGTGGGCTTCCCTGTGACTCAGACAGTAAAGAACCTACCTGAAATGCAGGAGGCCTGTGTTCAGTCCTTGGGTTGGGAAGATCCCCTGGAGGAGGGCATGGTAACCCACTCCTGTGTTCTTGCCTGGAGAATTCCCATGGACAGAAGAGCCAGGTGGACTACAATCCATGGGCTCAAAAAGAGTCAGATATGACTGAACAACTAAGCACAGCCCAGGAGAATCATTACCATGAAAACTTGGTATGACACTGCAGGGTTCTTCCTTCTGGGATCTCTTTCATTCGGTGGGTTTCAAATGTATGAAATGGCTCAAGCCTGAAAGCTATTTTTCTTCAATATAGTTTGAACAGTGTATAGATTGAGCAATATCTTGTTGTCTGCTTAGTTATTTTGTTCCAGGTGCTTTATGTTCTACTGGTCATCTCCATAGGTCTGTGAGGATCAGGCTCCCCTGTTTGTCATGACAATCTTGCTGCTAATTACATTTATTGTGTCCATTATATTTCTGGTGATTAAAATACTGAATTGATTATTTGAGGACTTTATCATCCCATTTACTACCTGGGATCCTCCTTATGTAAAAGCCCTGGCCTTCAGAGGACAACTGCTACTGAGCTTGTCTATTTAGAATTTCAGAGTCCATTCCTCCACAATTACAGCCCTGATCTTGGCATAGCAGACTTGCTGGGATTGAGAATTCAAACTTCTCTGGAGTTCTGCTACTCGTAAAATTAGGTCTTGGCCCTGATCCTTAGACTTCCCTGACCTTCAGGTACAGCAGATGAGACTCTGTTCTTTATATGCTGCCTAGAGACTTTGTCTTTCACAATTTGATTTATATTCATCATTCATCACCCTCAGCCTTTGCTTTCTTTTTTCAATGCACCAAATGGCTCTTTCTATAGTTATTCAATTCCATAGTCCTCATCATTACTATTTTCCCCAAACTTTTCATGTGCCTGAGCACCCATCCTTTCCATTGGCCTACCTTTCCAGTTCACAATTGAAATAAACTTAGGAACTATACTGAAACCCACATGCTAGAAGCTCTCAGTGCCTGTGATGATGTTCTCAGAACTAGATTGAGATCCAGCTCCAAATATCACTTTTCAGTCAGCTTCTTAGGGTCATTCCTGGTACCAACTGTCACAAGTTCTCTGGGGAATACATTCTGATATTTGTATGCAGAATCTTTGTTGAAAAATTGTTTCAGGAACAACACATGCATGAGATAAGGGAAGGAGGACTTGACAAAGGAAGATGCTGAGCAGAGAAGCAGTTGCAACAGAGAGCTCGGGGCACGTTATACTTTGGTGAGCTCTTATGCTGAGTGTACTGCAGTGTGTTTGGTGCTCAGTTATGTCTGACTCTTTGCATCCCAGTGGAGTGTAGCCCACGAAGTTCTTCTGTCCATGGGATTCTCTAGACAAGCATACTGGAGTGGGTTGCCATTCCCTTCTCCAGGGGATCTTCCGACCCAGGGATCGAACCCGGGCCTCCTGCACTACAGGCAGACTCCTTACTGTCTGAGCCACCAGGGAAGCTCCTGTACCGAACAACCCTTCAAAATGATTCAACTTGGGTAAGCAGTCTAGCCCTTGCTCTTCCACACTGAACTTCCACTGGAGCTGCGATACTCCAGGATACAGGCTGACTTGTAGGGAAGGTGAGTAACCTTGATCAAGGCAGCTTCTTTTTGTGAAGGATAGACAGAACGAGAGAACACAGTTGTGAGCTGTCCTTAGCTAATGCCTCCGGGAACTGAGAGTTGAATGTCATAGAACTAAAAAGTGCATGCCACCACACGCAGTAACTAAGCCAACTGTTAGAGTCACGAGGCTCTTCAAGCTGATCTTTTATGCTTGTATGCATGCTCAGTGCCTCAGTCATGTCTGACTCTTTGTGACCCCATGGACTGTAGTGGAGTGGGTTGCCATTTCCTTCTCCAGGGGCTCATCCCAACCCAGGGATGGGAACCGCATCTACCGCATCTTCTGCACTGGCAGGCGGATTCTTTACTACTGAGCTCCCTGGGACACCCACATCCCTTCTTAACTCTTTCTGAGAATAATATCTAACTTTTCCAGGGGAAGTGATTTTCTCAAGTCCAACCATGTGCACCATCTTCTGAAATATCTAACTCCTCCTATAGCTGTTTGTAGTCTCAAAGATGAACATCTGATGAGCAAGATGAATCAGCATACTCCATGCATCCTTCCTTAACTGCAAACATTATCTCTTGAATTAATTTAGGTCAATTAAAGCACTTCTTTATTAATTTTTAATAATAGTTTTATTGAGATGTAAGTCATATACCATAAAATTCACCCTTTTAAAGCATATAATTCAGTCATTGCTAGTATATTCAGAGTCCTACAATGACCTCCACTGTCTAGTTTTAGGTTCCCTTGTGGCTCAGCTGGTAAAGAATTTGCCTGCAATGTGGGAGACCTGGGTTTGATCCCTGGGTTGAGAAGATCCCCTGGAGAAGGGAAAGGCTACCCACTCCAGTACTCTGGCCTGGAGAATTCCATGAACTGTATAGTCCATATACTTGCAAAGAGCTGGACATGACTGAGTGACTTTCACTTTCACTTTCTAATTTTACGTTCTGATTTTTGCTTACTGATTTCACTAATTTTACTTTCTAATTTCACTTTCCAATTTTAGAATACTTTAATTACCCTAAAAAGAAACCCTGGACTGAGCATTCACTCTCCATCTGCTGCTAACCTCAACCTCTTCACAAATCTACTTTTTGTCCCTGATGATTGCCTACTCTGGATGTTTCATATAAATAGAATGATACAGTATGTGGTCTTTGGTGACTGGCTTCTTTAACTTGACCTATGTTTCCATGTTGTAGTATATAGCAGGATATTGCAGGATAATATACCATAGTATGTTATACTGCATGTTTTTAATCCATCCAACAGCTAATGGACATGTGGGTTGTTTCCATGTTTTAACTCTTATGGATAATGCTGCTGTGAAGATTCATACCTCATAATTTTCTAAACTTGATACCACAGAGAGCAACTCACTACCATACTCATTTTGCCTCAGCTTGGCCTGTTTTCAACATTTCCAGGCAGCTATTCTAGAATAGGGGCTTCCCAGGTGGTGCCACAGGACTCGAAAAGGTCTATTTTCATTCCAATACCAGAGAAAGGCAATGCCGAATAATGTTCAAGCTACAGCAAAATTGCAGTCATTTCACACACTAGCAAGCTAATGCTAAACATTTTCCAAGAGAGGCTTCAACAGTATACGAACTGAGAACTTCCAAATGTGCAAGTTAAATTTAGAAAAAGCAGAGGAACCAGAGATCAAATTGCTAACATACATTGGATCATAGAAAAAAACAAAAGAATTCCAGAAAAACATCTAATTCTGTTTCACTGACTAGACTAAAGCCTATGACTGAGTGGAATACAACAAACTGTGGAAAATTCTTAAAGAAATGGGAATACTAGACCACCTTACCTGCCTCCTGAGAAACCTGTATGCAGATCAAGAAGCAACAGTTAGAACTGGACATGGAACCATGGACTGGTTCAAAATTGGGAAAAGAGTATGTCAAGGCTGTATACTGTCACCCTGCTTATTTAACTTATATGTAGAGTACATCATGTGAAATGCCAGGCTAGATGAAGCACAAGCTGGAATCAAGATTGCCAGGAGAAATATCAATAATCTCAGATATGCAGATAACACCACCCTTATGACAGAAAGCAAAAAAACTAAAGAGCCTCTTGATGAAGGTGAAAAGAGGACAGTGAAAAAGTTGACTTAAAACTCAACATTCAAAAAACAAAGATCATGGTATTTGGTCTCATCACTTCATGGCAAATAGATGGGGAAACAGTGAGAGACTTTATTTTCTTGGGCTCCAAAAGTCACTACACATGGTGACTGCAGCCATGAAATTAAAAGAGACTTGCTCCATGGAAGAAAAGCTATGACAAACCTAGACAGCGTATTGAAAAGCAGAAACATTACTTTGCCAACAAAGGTCTGTCTAGTCAAAGCTTTGGTTTTTCCAGTAGTCATGTACAGATGTGAGAGTTGGACCATGAAGAAGGTTGAATGCCAAAGAACTGAAGCTTTTGGACTGTGGAGAAGACTCCTGAGAGTCCCTTGGACTGCAAAAGGATCAAACCAGTCAATCCGAAGGGAAATCAATCCTGAATATCCATTAGAAGGACTGATGCTGAAGCTGAAGCTACAATACTTTGGCCACCTGATGTGAAGAGCCGACTCGTTAGAAAAGGCCCTGATGCTGGGAAAGATTGAAGGCAGGAAAAGGGTAAGACAGAGGATGAAATGGTTGGATGGCATCACTGACTCAATGGACATGAGTTTGAGCCAGCTCCAGGAGATGGGAAGGACAGGGAAGCATAGCGTGCTGCAGTCCATGGGGTCACAGATAGTTGTACACGACTGAGGGGGCTGAGCAACAGGTGGTACTATTGGTAAAGAACCCACCTGCCAAAGCAGAAACATAAGAGATATGGACTGGATCCCCAGGTTGGGAAGATCCCCTGGAGGAGGGCACAACAACCCACTTCTGTATTCTTGCCCAGAGAATTCTATGGACAGAGGAGATTGGCAGGCTACAGTCTATAGGGTCACAAAGAGTTGGACATGACTGAAGTGAGTTAGCATGCACAGCACTGCATTCTAGAATAACAGAAAGGAAGTGGAGGGGGGAGATAACAGTCCTTTATTTCAGTTTTCCACAAAGCCTAGGTACACCACTCTTCTTCCCACAGTTTGGTCACAGAATCTGTTAAAATGTCCCACTTTACATAACTTGGTTTGGGCTAGGAATCTACCATGTGCATATAAAAGAGTTCAGCCTAATGCATGACCTCCAGTAACACTCTGAACAATGCTACCAGCAGTGAAGCTGTTTAAATAATCAAAGTCCAAAGTTTAGGCATAACTCACAGCTGCTTCTTCACTGTACCTCCTTCATCTCTGTGGAAATAACCTCTGTGGAAATAATGCCCAGTCTTAAAGATCCAAACTCCAAAACTTACTTTGCTCAGAAGGCTCCCCAATATTTAATCACCTCTTCCATTTCAGGCTTAAACAATTTGTTCTGCACCTTTATTTAGGGTTTGTGACTTCTGTGCGCAGTCATGTCTGACTCTTTGCAATCACATGGACTGAAGCCCACCAGGCTCCTCTGTCCATGGGATTCTCTAGGCAATACTGGAGTGGGTTGCCATGCCGTCCTTGAGGGGATCTTCCCTACCCAGGGATTGAACCTGTTTCTCTTGCATCTCCTGCATTGGAGACAGATTCTTTACCACTGAGTCACCTGGGAAGCCTATTTAGGGTTATATTTATGTGAATTAAATTACCATTGGTTTACATATCTGCCTTCTTCATTAGGCATTAAGATTTTTGAACCCTTTTTGTTCAACTTTGTGTTTCTAATAGTTCTCACAGTGATTAATTCAACAAACACAAATTTTTATGTATGAGTCACCTATTCTGTTCTTAAAACTATGATAGTCCTGGGGATAGAAAGATGAATAAGATCCTTTGAGAGGCTTACATTTTATTATAGGAAGGCTATATTAAAATCAGTAAGAATAAACTGTATGAGTATTGTTATGATAAAAATAAGAATAAGCACAGGGTACAGGAAGTCACAAGAATGTGTAGTCAATTCTGCTCAGATCATAAAATCAGATTTATAGGTGAATCTACGCTTAAGCCCAAGGAGGGAATTCCCTTTGGCTTCTGACAAACAGATGTAATGGGTAAACGAGGATTAATCTCCACTGCAGTTGAGTTCACCAGTGAGCCTATCTCAGAGTCACAATGTGGCCACGAGTGGTCAGCTGATTTATATTGTGATTTCTAGGTCACTGGGACACATATCAGACAGCAGATCTCTTCTCCCTTTGTGTCTGAATAGGAATTAGGGAGCTATACCTCTTCCAGGGAATAGGAAGCATCCTAAGAAAGTCCTATTAGACCATTCTTACTGGTTATGCTTGTCTGGGAAGGAACCACCACACCCTTGTGCAACATGTACTTCTGCAAAGGGCCAAAAATTAAAAAGCTTACTTCAGATGTAGCTTCTCTCTTTCTTCTTTAAGGCAGTATTTTTGATGAAAAAGAAGTTGGTGGCAGGATAAATTGCATTTCACCAGTCACTGAAATCAGATCCCTTTTAACCAAATATGAAAGGTATATAAGGGGAAACTATCAATACAGTTGGTAACTGTCCACTTCATTCAGAATTTCAAGAGAAAACTAAAAATAATTACCACTTGCTAATGGTATTATAATAATGAATAAGTTTCAATAAAGATTTAGAAAAAAGTGACATATTTAGTTATATGGTACAATAGCTTTATTGATCATTATCATTTTTTGCTTGTTTTAGTGTAGATTGGAATTCACTTGTGAAAATAGTTTCATTGTACCAAGGAGCCCTTGCCTTTTCCTAAACTGAGATTTTACTTTAGAGATTGTATTTTAATTATTTAAAATTCGTCAGGCATACGGATAATTAATCCCTGGGAGAGTTTTCCTCACTCTCACACTAAGCTAGCCTTCCTATGCCCTGTCCTAATCTGTTTAATATACCAAATAACCCAGGGCCTGTTCTATAATAATATTATACTTTCTGTATTATAATGTTGGAATACTCTATACTTTATTATAATTTCTATTATTTGTTTTATGGAAAATACTCTAAGAATAGAAACTATGACACATAGTAGGTATTTAATATACAGCTGCTGACTGACTGGATAATAATCCATTATGATTGCTTTGAATAGTCACTTTATTTTCAAATTCCTCAGTGCTAGTTCATGGCAAGTATTCATTGTGTCTATAAAATAAGATTCTTTTATTTTTAAGTTAATTTTTGTTACTTCTTAATTATTAGACTCAGAGAAGGCAATGGCAACCCACTCCAGTACTTTCGCCTGGAAAATCCCATGAACAGAGGAGCCTGGTAGGCTGCAGTCCATGGAGTGCAAAGAGTCAGACACGACTTCACTTTCACTTTTCACTTTCATGCGTTGGAGGAGGAAATGGCAACCCACTCCAGTATTCTTGCCTGGAGAATCCCAGGGATAGGGGAGCCTGGTGAGCTGCCATCTCTGGGGTTGCACAGAGTCGGGCAAAACTGAAGCGACTTAGCAGCAATTATTAGACTATTAAGATCATTTTATGAATTATATACTTTAACATACAAAGTGTCCATCTTTTATGTATCCTGATTAGAATATTATATACATAGAAAATGCTCAGTATGTATTTAGAGTAAAAATAGCTTTCACTTTTAATCTTAAATTTTAAAATTTATTTTCTTCTATTTCAGTTACTTTCAATATTACTTTCAGTAGTTTTCAAAATTATTTTCAGTAATTTTCAAAAAAAAAAGGGAGATTTTTTTTCAGTAAGAAACAAATGTAAGAAAATTTATGCAAAATATTTGCAGTGTCACAGGACTAAATATATTTCTTAGATTCCCTCATCAAAATTTTTCAGAGTGCTCTCCCACTCACATCTCTAGCCATTAGACAAATAGCTCACACCCCTAACTTTCTCACACCCCTAACTTCCTCTGTTTCTGTGGCTGTCCAGGAAGCCTCTAGGGAGGTAGCTATACCAGTGAGTTAAATTCATCTTTTTACAATATAGTTTTCAGCATCCCTCTCTTATGTATATTTGACCTAGATTCACAAAAAGAAAACCAGCCCTTCATAATAAATAATGTCTTCTCTTTCTTTCAAAAGCATAGTAGTAATAGTAGTGAAGTGGCTCAGTTGAGTCTGACTCTTTGCGACCCTATGAACTGTAGCCCACCAGGCTCCTCTGTCCATGGGATTTTCCAGGCAATAGTCCTGGAGTGGATTGCCATTTCCTTCTCCTGGGGATCTTCCCAACCCAGGGCTTGAACCCAGGTCTCCACATTGTAGACAGACGCTTTACCATCTGAGCCACCAGGGAAGTCAAAAGCATACATGATGTTTTTTATTCCAGCAAAGCTTAATGAAGAAATATTTTTCATTCATCCCAGTTAGAATGGCCTGAGATTTCCCCATCTAATCTTGAAGGCTCAGGATCCATGAACTCTATATGAGGTCTAGCAAGAGAATGTAGAGCCTGTGACACTGAGGCCCCTCTGTCCTGAAGTCTCAGATAACTCATGAGGGCAGAAGTCTAGGATGGTCTCTTCAAAGATGAATTGGGACCACACAGCTGGTCCCTCAGAACGTGGAAATGCACTGGTCATGGGAAAGGAGCAAATGAACTCTCAGAAGCTTGATATGAGCTGATACTCTCTTGATATTAGTTTCACATCACCAACATTTCTGTTACTGTTAGTAGTTCATAACATGTTTATTATTCTACAGTTCAGAAGGTCAGAAATTTAGTCATTCTCACTGGGCTAAAAGTCAGGTATCAACAGGGCTGGTTTCTTCTGGAGGCTCTGGAGAGGAACGTGTTTCCTTGTCTTTGCCCACTTCTAGAGGAGGCCTTGTTTTTGGAAAATGATAAGTCAATTTTTGGTGCGAATTCTCACCATAAGATGCCATTTTCTGTTCTGCTCCCTGTTTTTAGCTCTTTGTAGAGTCTCTTATACTAACTGCTTTTTCTTCTCTGAATGGGTTTCCTCAAAAAATGTCTGCATTCTCTTCTCTTCTGAACTGTTAACAGGCTATTCACTGCCCTTTGAAATTATATGGCAGATGTGGAAAATACCTTCTGTATGTTCTTCCAATTTTTGGATAGTTTCAGGGGCACAGTTCTTAGAAACTGCCCAAAGCACCCTAATAGCTAGTTACACCACTGTCTCAAACATTCTTTGTTTCTCTTCTTGTTGAAATTTGCTTCCAACCACTTCCTGTTGTCTTCTAGTTCCAAACTCCCAATTTCAGTGTTTCTTTACTATGGTTTATTTATAATGAAAGCTGCTCTAACAATCACATTACTTATAAGAAAGAATATCCTTGACGTAGCTGACAGTCCAGAGATATTTTCAATTAGTATAGAACTGTTTAATCTTACTTTATCCTGTATAGTTAAGTTGCTTGCTCAGTCTTGTCCAACTGACTCTGCGACCCTGTGGACTATAGCCCACCAGGCTCCTCCGTCCATGGGATTCTCCAGGCAAGAATACTGGCCTCGGTTGCCATTTCCTTCTCCAAGGGATCTTCCCGACCCAGGGATAGAACCCAGGTTTCCCACATTGCAGGCAGACGCTTTAACCTCTGAGCCACCAGGGAAGCCCTTAATTCTCCACAAAAACTGAAGCAGAATGTCTAGAAGGCAGACTGTATGGAAGCAAGGGCTACATCTTTCATCACTACAAGTCCAGTGCCTAGCACTGCATTTTGGGGTTAGCACTGGAGAAGGAAATGGCAACGTACTCCAGTGTTCTCGCCTGGAGAATCCCAGGGACAGGGGAGCCTGGTGGGCTGCTGTCTATGGAGTCACACAGAGTCGGACACGACTGAAGTGACTTAGCAGCAGCAGCAGCAGCAGTAAGCACTTATTAAAATCTCTTTGAATGAACTAATAGATAAATGAATAATGAAAATGTGAAGAGCAATGTCTGCTTGAAGCTAACAGGTTTAGCTATTGAGAGACCAATGGTGAGTGCTAAGGAAAACATTATAAGTAGGGTACAGGGTAGAGCTGAAAACCTTATCTAATCAATAATTTTGGCTAAACACAGAAGCAAATTATCAGAGTTTAAAAAAAAAAGTCAAAACAGCCAAAATGAGAAATAGAGAATTTTATATTTCTTGACACTTAAAATTTTTGTAGTATTGTTTGTTAAAACTCAGATATAATAATCACGCTCCATTCTAGCAAACTTACTTTCACCTGTTAACGTAGGCAGGGGTGGCTGGGGTGGGGGATTGTCAGCTACTGTATAAGCAGAAAACTTGGTGAGTTCCCTAAGTGATTTCAACTGAATAGAAAAGTGAAGATTCAGCACATCTGCTCAGCCACTAGAGAACAGAGGCAAGTACATAATGCAAATAGCCCTGCAGGAAGGAATATCAAAGGGCTACCACAATCACCAATTAACAGTGAAATATTACTCCATAGGGACTTAGCAAATTAATGTTAAAAGGAGTTGAATATTCTTTAATATATGTTTATTTAGAAGAAGATAATTTTTTCCCTGTTAATGAATTATCTCCGAACACTCAATTTATCACCTTAGATTGATACTAGTTTTCTATTGCTACTCTAACAAACTACCACAAACTTAGTAGCTCAAAACACATTTATTATTCTTAGGTCAGAAATTAAAAATCAGTCCCACTGGGCTAAAAGCCAGGTTTCAGCAGGGCTGTTTTCTGCTGGAGGTTTTGGAGGCAAATGTGTTTCCTTGTCTTTGCCTGCTTCTAGAGGAGGCCTACATTCTTTGGCTTGCCCCCCACCACCACATTATTCAAAGCACATTACTCCAATCTCTGCTTCCTCATCACGTCTCTTCTCTGACTTTCCTGCTTCCATGTTATAAATACCCTATTATTACATTGATTTACCTGGATAATCCACGTGACTCTTTCCATCTCAGTATCTTTAACATAATTCCACCTTCCATGTAATGTTAGGTAATAAATATCTAATATCTTTAGATCTTTAGGATATCTTCAGGGGGCCCATCACAGAGTTAGGTTAATATGAAAGAATTCACTTAAATGTGAGGAAGCAAAAGAAAATGAACAAGGTCTCTCAGTAACAACAGCAGGGAAAGTACCATTGCTAGGAAATGCCTTCATACCTTCCTAGTATTTGGTCTAGTTTTGAGATAGAAAATAAGACACTCTGAGAATATTATGGGCTTCCCTTGTGGCTCAGCTGGTAAAGAATCCACCTGAATGCAGGGGACCTGGGTTCGATCCCTGGGTTGGGAAGATCCTCTGAAGAAGGTAAAGGCTATCCACTTCTGTATTCTGACCTGGAGAATTCCACAGACTTATAGTCCATAGGGTCTGAAAGAGTCAGACAGGACTGAGCAACTTTCACTTTCACTTTCTTTCATGAGAATAACATAATATATGCCTAAAGGGACATTTTCTTTAAGGGGAAAATTCTCTGATAAATAGCTATGAAGAAACAATGTACTCTTTCACTTTTATGATATCTTGCTGCTTTAGGAAAGAATCAGTTTTTGTTGTTGTTGTTGTTGTTTTTTAGCGATCCAGAATCTAAAAGTAGAAATGAAACCAGCAGAATTAGCAAAAGCATGCAGTCTGCAAGGGCATAAGGAATCAGCCATGGAGCTGCAACAGGGCAACAGGGCCTCAGCCATCCAGTTATTGGAACATAGAGTCAGCATGAGGCTCAGAATCTCTACTGAGGGGGGTAATCAGACTGAAGCTGTCAATATGCTGTTAAAAAGAATACAAAGGAAGAAGTCAATGGATCCAAGAGTTTGATATATTGAGAAACTAGAAACCAACCGTGGATAGCATTTTTTGGTCATTCTGTAACAGGGGAAAAATCAGGAACCTGTGATTACACGCTGCTGGTCGCATTCTGCCTGAAAAAGCCTCTCAGTGTGAGGATTACTAAGTGCCTCTTGTCTGAGAACAAATGTGAACCAAGAGATTAACCCAGCATTTTAGACAGTATCATTTCCTTAGGGGAGAAGGTTGAAGGAAAATAAAGTCAACTGTGACTAAAGATTATCTGGCACCGGGAAGACCAAAATGAATGAAAACATTTCTAAAATATCTTTTCATATGCATAGGCAAAGGTAGAATACATGTAAGACTTTGTTCACGATCTCTTCTGTGTGTGATCGCCACACATTTTCTTTTTCTTTGTGAAAGTAATGTCTATATATTCTCAACCGAATAGCGCAGTATTATAATGAATTATGAGTTCAATTCAAACTTGTTTTGAAGGAGATAGATGTTCATTTCTATAAGATTTTTGCTCTGTGGAAAGAAGAGGAAGAAAACAGAAGCAATTTTTTGATATATATATATATATATATATGTATAATCTTGCCTATGACGTCCATGCAATCTTTAGCAATAACTATGTGACCTTAAAAGGAAGAGAAGGCTTACATTAAGAGGGAAGCCTATGGGGTCAGATTTGGGGTTGAATTCCAGTTCTGTCTACTTAAAACTTTTAAAATCCAGATTCTTCATTTGTAATATGTAGCTAAAGCCACATTGGTCTGAAACCAAATTACATGAACATTGTGAATTACATGGTGCTTGCCACACATAATACTTAAAACAGAGTAGCTGTTAATAGCAATATGAATTAAGAGTGAACAAATGAAGCTAAACTGTTACATCAAAATCTTTGAACAAGAGTTGTGTTCTCATTCAGTACCTGAAACAAAAACAAAGCTAGAATAATTTTTGAACTGTATAGATTTTTAAGCAAGTTCCCAGGCACAGGGTGTGCTCGGCGCTGGAGTTTCGAGGCTCTATGGGGGCTTGCCTAGGTGGTGGTTCGGAGGGCCTTGGGAGGACAAGTGGGCTGGCCACACGTCCAGATCTGGAGGGCAGTGTGCCGGGTGATCCTGCAGTGTGGAGAGCCCAGGCGGCAAGTCCCTCTAAAGAAAGGGAGTGGAGGGAGCTGTGGCTGCAGAGTGACCATTTGTCTCCGCGGCTGTTTTCAAAATCCACGATGAGCTTTAACGTGAAAGGTGGTGGAAGAGTGTTCAAAGTTTTTGCCCAGTGACATGAGCAGTTCTGTGCTTTAGGTGAATTTAGACTTTATAGGTCCATGGGGTCACTGGAGTCAAACCCGACTGAGCGACTTCACTTTCACTTTTCACTTTCATGCATTGGAGAAGGAAATGGCAACCCACTCCAGTGTTCTTGCCTGGAGAATCTCAGGCACGGGGAGCCTGGTGGGCTGCTGTCTATGGGGTCGCAAAGAGTCGGCGACGACTCAAGCGACTAAGCAGAAGCAGCAGCAACACAAAGTCTTATTCAATAAAGTAACTCAATATAAACAGCTCCGAATTTTAGACACATTTTTGTTTTCATTTTTCCATTTACCGAGATCATACTGATAAAGTTGTGGAAGTATCTGAATAATAATTATCCTATGTATTATAAATATTGTTATTAGAGGAGACAGTGTCATAAAATTGTAGAGATGGCAGAGTCCTGAGTATAATTATTTCATTTTCCTCATTTAGCTGGGATTATGCAAAGCTCAAAAATAACAGAATTGTCCCAGCTGCCCAGATAGTGAGGAGGAAAGTCAAGATGGCAGCCACAGGCTTCTGACTTCCAGTCCAGGGCTCTTCATACAAGAAGGCTACGCAACATGTGACAGATACAATTTGCTATCTGAAGATTATCCTTGTGAACAAGTCTTCGCGTGCAAAGAGGGAATGAGCGTTGTGTATTTGCATAGAGAAAACCGGGAAGATTTTGAGGAGATGGACACTTAACTGGCGAGCAGGAGTTAGAAGGTGTTTATCACTTTCCCCTCAGAATCTTGGTCAAAGCATCTTTTGTGAAGATGCATCAGTGAGAACACTGTCTCCTCAATGGATTGGTTTAAGAAGATTTATGCTTTCCTGAGAACTGAATTTCTGAAAATATTGACCAAGAGTTTATATACTCTTTAATAAGCATCTGCCTCCGATGCAGGAGACCTGGGTTCGATCCCTGGGTCGGGAAGATCCCCTGGAGAAGGGAACGGCAACCCACTCCAGTACTCTTGCCTGGAGAATCCCATGGACCGAGGAGCCTGGTGGGCTATAGTCCACGGGGTCGCAAAGAGTCGGACATGACTGAGCAACTTCACACACACACACACACACACACACACACACACACACACACACACAATCCAAACTCTCTGTTTTTACCTTATTGTACTGTGGTCTCTTGGTAAACAGGCACTTGTAGAAGACAATAAATTTGTCAATATGATATTATTTCATAAATTAAATAAACTCTTCTGCTTCATTATTTCAAATACAGGAAATCAACTTAAAGTTAACAGTGAGGTTAAGGTAACAATTGGAATATATATTGAATGTATATATATAAATATATCTATAATAGCTTTCAAATTTGCTGACATATTTCTCCCAGTTTACTTCATCATGATATAAAGTGTAAAACAAGTTCAGCTATGTGAAAAAAACAAAGTTTTGATACTTGATTTGTATGCCATTCCTAAAACAGACTTTATGAGATCAATATCCAATAGTTGGTCTACAAATATAAATAGTTGGTATATAAGCCTCCTTTCTAGGTTACTTTTATAAAAAGAGAGAGGGGGACATTTAGGCATGAACAATTACCAACTCTTCAAATTGATCTTCAAAAATATTTTTAACTTCAGAATGTAAATTACTAATTTAGAAATCCCTGAGAGAAGAAGGGATGTTTATTTTAAGGCTCTGGGGAAACTCTTGAGTATTTCAGTCTTTAGGGCAAACAAACAAACAAAAGGACCAATTTAGATCCATGTCTATTTTGTTTTTTAACTAGGCCCAGTTTTGAGCAGGAGTAGGAAATATATAATACATAATTTATGGGTCTAACCTAAAATGTTTGGGCAAAATGCAATATCAAAGCGAACAAACAAGCCCCCCAAACCCAAAACAAACCAGAAAGTTCCAACTATATATCTCTATCTACATTATTACCTATACCTTTACTGACTCATCCATATCTGTAGGTCTGCTGGATGGCATCACCGATTCAAAGGAGATGAACTTAGGTAGACTCTGGGAGATAAAGAGGGATAGGGAGTCCTGGCTTGCTGCATGCAGTCCATGGGGTCGCAAAGAGTCAGACACTACTGAGCTACTGAACAACTCTCTCTCTTTTCCAGTACGTGTCTAGTTCTGGTAACCCTATTTCTTCCGGGAAGAAGGGGCATCGCAGAAGCCCTTGAATGGGACAAGTCGACAGCAACAGGTAACCTTTCTCTAAAAATGTCCTGAGTGAAAAGGTGAGGCGGGAACAGGCCCAACAGCTGCTGCTGCTTCTAAGTTGCTTCAGTCGTGTCCGACTCTGTGCGACCCCAGAGTCGGCAGCCCACCAGGCTCCCCCGTCCCTGGGATTCTCCAGGCAAGAACACTGGAGTGGGTTGCCATTTCCTTCTCCAGTGCATGAAAGTGAAGAGTGAAAGTGAAGTCGCTCAGTTGTGTCCGACTCCTAGCGACCCCACGGACTGCAGCCTGCCAGGCTCCTCCGTCCGTGGCATTTGCCAGGCAAGAGTACTGGAGTGGGGTGCCATTGCCTTCTCCGCCGAAGAGTGTTAGGAGAAACCAAAGTGGCCTAAAAGGAGACCAACGCGAGCCTGTGAGCAGTTTCACTTCCGCAGGGAGCCCAGCGCGGCGAGCCCTCGCCCTGCGGCCCGCGCCCAGGGGCTGCGTTTCTGGGACCTCGGCCGCAGCCGCCGCGGTGGGAAGCGGGCTGAGGCCAGCGAGGCCCGGAGACCAGGTCGAGAACCTCAGATCGGGAGAGTCCGGGCACGGCGGGCACGCGTCCAGGCGCCCGGGCTTCAGCGGCCACGATGCTGCCAGCAGCGCCAGGCTGGGCGCGCGGGAGCTGCGAGCAGCCTGCAGGCGGCCCAGCGCCCCCAGGTGGGTGCGCGCGCGGTCGGGAGGCGGGAGGGAGACCGGCCGGCCCCGGGGTCCCGCGGAGACCGTGCTCCTGGCGGTGCGGGACCAGACTGCCGCCCTGCCTGCTTCTGCCGCGGGCTTCTTGGCCGGGGGACCCGGACGCGAGCAGGTGGAAGCGCTCTTGGGGTCTGGGCCGCGTGCCACCGCCAGTGCTGCAACTTCTAAGTAGCTGGCACTTTCCAGAGCACCTGAACAGCCTCCTCTAGTATCCAGAATCACCTTGGAATGTGTTTTACAGTTACACATCAGCCTAAAAATTCTGTCAACATGTTACAGCAAAACTGCCCGTTTACCTGCCGGGGCTTCCCAAATCCAAACGGGTAAATGGCCTGTGACCTGCTAGTCAGACAGATTACTTTCTGTAGAAAGTCCTGGAAACAGCTTTTCCTAACGCAAATGAAGAGCAGTCAATTCGGCTGAATACATAAATGCATTTACGGGTCAAATGGAAGTGAAGGCACTTGTTTTCACTTCTTTTTGAAATATGTCAAATGCATTTGTGAATTGTATAATGATTATAAAGTGTTCAAAGAAAAAGGCTTCACTTGCATATTAAGATTACTGGAGATGTACACACTGACATAAGCGATAAAAAATCTGAGTGAAATTCTATTGATTTGCTGGAGTTTCTCATAACTTACTAGCATTAAAAAGATTAAATTATGGTTTTAGCTATGGCAAGTGTGTTTTTTCATATACGAGTTTCAAAATACTGCTTTTTAGTTAAAATAGGAAGTGTACTTGTGGCAGTGGAAATGACAAGAAAAGAACTGATATCTTAATATGTTAACTTTCTGTGTAGTGAACACTGACATTCTGAAAGCTATGGTCTGATGGACTGCATCTTGGGTTGCTTCAGTAAATAAACCTTTGAACCTTGAGCAAGTTAGTGCTTTTGTAATTTTGGTTGAACAATTTTGTTAAATAGAATCAGCTACAATTTGTTTCAAACTTCTAGACTGAGCAGTGTAGACAAAACATGACTATTATTTCACTTAATGCTCAAGTAATGCTTTGAGGGGTTTGGTAGTATGAATAATACTGGAGTGATGTAAATCACCTTTTGTCTCACTCTGAGTATTCCTGTTCCTCCTGTGCATTTCCCCTCATCTCTCTTGGTCCTTCCAATACAATATTATTTTACTTGATTCATTTACCTCCTTATTTGGCTCAGCTAATGACACTTCTAACGCGCTCTCTTTTGTTATTAACCCATGCCATTCCTAGATGTGAATAGTCTTCTGAAGGAACTAGTTCTGATTAATCTTTCTCTCTCTCTTTTTAAACAAAAACCTTTTTGTGTGACCTCTCTCTCTGCTTTGGGCAGGTGTCTCTGTAGCGTCATAGACTTTGGCTTAATGTGACACATTAGGGGTTAGTTACTCCAACTGCCTCACTTTAAACATGAGAAAGCGGAGACTCACCAGTGAGTTGCCCACAGTTCCATAACCAATAAATATCTGAAGATCTCATTCATCATTTCACCAACAGTCTTTTACCTACCCATCCTCAAGAGTTGTGTAGTAATATGAGTGTAAAATGGGCAAACACAATCTAAAGTGGTAAATAACAGTTTCATGCCCATGAAGATATATTTCCAGCAGTTGATGTACATTGTATTTGTAATAACAATATTGTATAAACTTCCATCAGAGTGTTCAACTTGTCCTTTAGTGGAAGAAGGAAAAATATGATACTCAGAACTAAGACAGTGTGAAAGTGATGCACAGTGGATGAAAATTCCATTTAGATTCTCTTTTCTAGTTTATGAGTAACTAGATACTGTCTACTAATGTCCAGAAGAGAAGTTCCTTCTTTGTTTTATTCCAAAACTAATGCTTGTTTAAATCTAGTTTTGACTGCTACCTTCAATAAAGACTATTTACTAAAGCATAGAATAGTCTGTACTCCATAGTTTCTGTATTTATTATTAATATTATTTGAGGCCTCTGATGAAGACAAAGATGAATTGTTAGGTTAAAAGCAGAGAGCATCTGTCCTGTCTCACCATATGCTAGATGGTTGTACGTAGTTTGTGAGGAATAGTTTATCTAAGAATTGTGCCTAAAGCTCTTGAGGATTTGAAGCTTTTCCTTCCAACTACAATCTTCCAGAATAGTCAGTGATCTAGATTTATCCCACCAGGGAGATTCCTTTATTTAACTCTGCTGACTGATAAAACTTTCTTCAGACAAGCTGGAAAGGTTCTGATAGGCTTATTTATGTTGAGATTTTAAAGAGAGGTGCTCTCTCAGGGCCTTCTTAATATGGAATAATTGTATAATATTTAATTGCTTAGGATTTCAGGCATACAGCAGCATATTGGGCGTAGGAACCTTTTCTTGCCATGTCTTTCTGAACATGTGCTATAGGCGATCATGATCGTGCCCTACTTATGATGGCCTCAGCTCAGACTGGAGAAGGCAGTGGCACCCCACTCCAGTACTCTTGCCTGGAAAAATCCCATGGACAGAAGGGCCTGGTAGGCTGCAGTCCATGGGGACGCGGAGAGTTGGCACGACTAAGCGACTTCACTTTCCCTTTTCACTTTCATGCATTGGAGAAGAAAATGGCAACCCACTCCAGTGTTCTTGCCTGGAGAGTCCCAGGGACCAGGGTGCCTGGTGAGCTGCCATCTTATGGGGTCACACAGAGTTGGACATGACTGAAGCAACTTAGCAGCAGCAAGCAGCAGCTCAGACTGCTTCAAATCCAGTCCAGCTTCATTGCTTATCTGCTTTGTGATCTTGGATAAATAAATAAATCTATCATTATATCAGTTTGTTCAGTTACAAAGTAAATGTGGATGGAACAATAGCATTTATTTGAAAGAATGTTTTTGAGGATTAAAGGAGAAAATACGTGTGAAGTGCTTTTCAAGGTGCCACAGCACATAGTAATTGCTTAATACATGTTGGCTATTGTTTTACTCCTTTGGTCATTGATTGATAGTGTCATATTTACATGTAAAAAGTAAAATTCTTGTTGAGAAACTACCTCATGTTGACTTGGGGAAAAACTTAAAAGGATGAAGCCATCAAATGCCCACATCAAAAAGACTGGGGAATGTGGCTTCCTATAGAAAGATATTGTCATAATTTTGGGGAAATAGTGTGGTTAATAGTTCCGGGAGGAGGCAAAAAAGGAATTCGCAATGAGAAAAAAAAAAAAAAGATTGATTAAAAGGGTTTAAATTAGAGCAGTTACAAGAAAGAATAAAATGGGAATTTAATGGGACAAAATGAGAGCTATATCATTTTGGAATTATTTCTCCATATCACAGAGAATCAATTATGACCCGATTAAGGCAAAAAAAAAGTATATGAAAAAATAAGTATCGAATGTAAAATTGTGGAATATTTCATCAAATTATAAGAAAATAGAAGATCTGTTTTACCAGAATATTTACCACTGGGCTGAAAAACAGATCTAATGTAAAGAATATCATTCCTGTCAAATATAAACCACATGCTTTAAGAAATTAAATGGCTGCTACCTGATCATCAGGGCTCCCTTGGTGGTTCAGATGGTAGGGAAGCTGCCTGCCAATACAAGAGGCCTTGCTGTGATCCCTGGGTTGGGAAGATCCCCTGGAGAAGGGAATGGCAATCCACTCCAGTATTCTTGCCTGGAGAATTCCATGGACAGAGGAGACTGGTGGGCTACAGTCCATGGGGTCACCAAGCAACTTTCACTCACTACCTGATCATCTAAGGTACAGTTGCTATTTTATTACTTTCTGTATGGTGGCTCAGACAGTAAAGCGTCTGTCTACAATGCGGGAGACCTGGGTTCGATCCCTGGGTCGGGAAGATCCCCTGGAGAAGGAAATGGCAATCCACTCCAGGACTATTGTCTGGAAAATCCCGTGGACAGAGGAGCCTGGTAGGCTACAGTCCATGGGGTCAAAAAGAGTTGGACATGACTGAGCAACTTCTTGATATATATATTATAGAATATCTTAGAATAATTTTGGAGACATCTATGAAATAAGAATAGGAAGGACAAATATTCTAGAAGTTATTATTTAAAAATGAGTTGTTATATGGTCTTGTAATTCTTTCCTATTTTAAATATAAAGAATGATATCTATGTTTTACTGCAGATACTAAGATAGTTCAGGTGGTGAAGATAACAGATATTGTATGGAATTATACCATCCTCTATTTATTTTTCACTCAGAAATATGATGAACCTTTTAGACCTTTACCATTAGGTATAAATTTCTTTGCTGCTTCCAAATGCTCCTGATTGAGATAATCTAGAAAGATTACTTCTCTTTGTAATCATGAGAAGTAATTCATTATTGCCTTGTGGTCTTTTATAAGATTTTCTTTGTATCCAGTTCAAGTTTTGCTTTATCATATGAACTATGTGTCATATTTCCTTTTCTTTTGAGCTTCATATTAGTAATTCTCATTGCTTCATTTGTATGTGTTCCATACTGAAAAGCACAAGACATTCTTAACATGGAATTTCATTTGCCTAATTTTGTTTGGTCATGATCTAGGTTGAGGTGTCAACCTCATCCTTCGGTCAGGATCAATGGTCTCATTCCCTTTTTCCCATATTTACCGGTAGGACCATGTCTAACTTTCAGAAGAACGATATAGTTTCAGACTACTTGAAATTTTGGCCTTTTAGTAGCTACCATTTATTATGTTGACTGTATGAAGAATCCTTAAAATGTACACATTTTCTGCATTGGCCAATCACATTTTATTTAGATTTAGAAGACCAGTGTAATTAAGAAATCTCAGGAACTACAGTTTTAATGTAATTCGTGAACTTTTGGGTCCCTACTGGAGCCAGTCCGTTGACTGCTTAATGGCCAATGATGTGTGTTGTCTGGCATTTAAAGATTTGTTGGATTCAACAAAGCTCTTCTTTCCTTCCAAACAATAGATAATGAGACTGTTAGCAGTGGAAGGTCAATGTTCAGTGACATACAATAGAGAATGACAACTAGTTGACTCTGTGGAAGTTGGATGATTAGAAAAAGACTAGAAGAGAGAATTAAGGAGGACTGAGGGACAGAGGGAAGAGTCTTGGTTTCTCACTTTCCATTTCCAGGTCATGTAAGACCCTGCTGCACTTGTTGTTCTGATATTGTCTGTTCATGAAATGCCTGTGACATCCTGCAATGACTTTTTCTTTATATGAACTAGTTTGAATGAGTTTCTTTTTTTTTTTGCGGGGTGGGGGTGGTGGGGGTGGGGAAGAGTTTGGGTTAGAATACCTTTATTTCTCAAACACTGCCATTCCTGTTCCTGTAAGCTTCTCCTCTTTTAGAAAATTGCTGTTATTATTAGAGATGTCTTCTAAGAATCTTCCATTGAAAGTTAAAAATCATCAGAATTAGATCTATTCCTTTTATGTGCTAAAAAAGAGTGCCTTGTGAGGAAGTCTGGTGGTCCTCTAGATAAAAATATTTGGAGTTTTCTAGCTTCATGGTGCATATTTGAAGAGCTTGAAGTCTCTATAGTTGGTGAGGAAATAATTCATTCAAAGGTTAATGCTATGAGTTAAGCTCTATTAAGAGTCTAGAGTTTTGAATTATGCAGTTATAAAATTATAATAATTATAAAATTTAGCAATAGAATTTTTATGCTTTGTTAATACAATGATTTCACTTATATGAAAAGTTTATAGCATGCTGTTTCTGACAAACTTTCAAAATGTGTTTAAATTGAGGCACACAAATAGGATGCTTATGACATTTATCTTATTAAAAAGAAAGAGGAATGATAAAATTCCTCCAGCATAATTTACAAGCTATTATCTCAGTCCTCCTGGCAGATGATAAAAAACAGCGTCACTGACAGGCCACTGTGAACACTTTATCCACAGTATCAGTGGATTAATATCAATCTGAAGCAGTGTAATCAGCATTTTACTTCAGAGATTGGTCCTTGATTAAGATCTTTTGTAGTAATCGAGTAGGAAGTTTAGTATCCTCATTAGGTTACAGATGATACATTTCTAATAGTGTTAATGATCACCTTGGAAACAAGGTTAGAATTCAGTGTGCTCTTACCAAATTGGATAGATAGACACAAATTAATGAAGCTCAGGTGTGATCAATTAAGTGTAATGATGTAGGTGAAGGAAAGAGAGTGACAGAAAATTTTTCAGATTTTAACAAGATTACAGTCAGTCTTATAATGAGCAAGGGGAGTTGCAGAAGAAGAAGCTGGAAAAGTAAACTGAAACTAAATTACATAAACTTGAAGGAAAAGTCCCCTGAGTATGAGTAGATACTGAAGAATTTTAAAGCAGAAGCATAACATGACTAGATTTTTGTTTTTAGAAGATCACGTGAAAGGTTATTCTTCTAAATCACCTTCTGAATCAATGAAGGTGAAAATTAAAAAAAAGTTTATGATCTGAAAAAAATAAAAGATCTTGTGAGATGTTTTTGGTACAGTTAATTAGAAGAGGTCAACAATGGATGTTTTGGAACAATTAGGAATTTATTCAAAAGGAAAATAAAGGGAGAAATGGATGTGTTTATTGAGAACTATATACTTTTTGTGCTATAGTAGTAGGTACAGAGTCTGAGGGGGAAAGAGATGTGAAGAGTCAATGGTAGGTTTGTGGCATGGAAAACTGGGACGGTCATAAAGTAATCATTTACTCCAATGGAAAAGATTGAAGGAGCAGAAAGAAATGGCAAGGGCATGAGAACGATCAATTTCAATTTTGCATGTGTTAGATTTGGGCTAGATGAGAAATACTCAGATAATGATGTCAAATAAGAATTTGATGTTATGATATGGAGCTCAGAAAGGGAGTTCAGGCTAGAGATATAAAACTGGGAAAAATACCTTGGCTCAGCTAGTAAAGAGTCTCCCTGCAAATGCAGGAGATGTGTATTTGATCCCTGGGTTGGGAAGATGCCCTGGAAAAGGAAATGGCAACCTGCTCTAGTATTCTTGCCTGGGAAATCCCATGGACAGAGGAGCCTAGCGGACTACAGTCCATGGAGTTACGAAGAGTTGGACAGAACTGAGCACACAGGTATGCACAGTCTTTAAAATTGCATCAGTAAATAAGATAGCAGAAAAGAAGTGTTTAGAGTAGAAACAAAAGCTGACCCAGGATAAAGAACCACATAAAGTAAAATTTGCATATTGATAGAGACAGAGGAGTTACCCTATATGATTGAGGAGAGGCTAAAAAGAAAAGGAGAAAAATAGTATAATGGCAAGAATTCAAGAATGAGATGTTTTGGGGGAGGTAGGATTGGTGAACTGATTGAAATTCTTTGAATAGTTCAGGTAAGTTGAAGACTGAAATTTAGCTGATGAATTTGACATGAAACTTACTGATGAATGGAGGGAGAGAGGTTAAGTAGCTTTAGGAGAGGGGATGAGAGTTGAAGGGTGAAGGTAGATGAGGATGTGGATATCATGTAGACGACTTTTGAAAGCTTGGCTCCAGAATGTAGAAAGAAAGTAGCCATTTGTGTATTTGTGTTTTGTTTTAAGATCTGTGCTAGTGTGATGGTTTCAGTTCAGTTCAGTCGCTCAGTCGTGTCCATGATGGTTTATTTCTACTCAAAAGCTGATAGCACGACACCAAAGGAGATTTTTTTCCTGTGAAAAGGTTCAGAGACAAGTTCCATAAATTTCATTATGAACACATTTTAATGTAGATATTTTCTTACGTGTTTAAATATTCTGTTTCATCCTTTCCCTTCCTTCTTTCTTTCTCTTCTTCCATGATTCTGGAGTGCCTCTCTTCTCCCTCTCCTCCCCTTCTTTCTCCTCCTTCATTCTCTTTCCCCCTCCCCATCTCCTTCTCTCTATAGGCATGAATGTTAATGGAAAATAATGAATATTTCTTTGTATTGAACCTTTATTTCCATGCTGGATTATTCTGTAGTTTTGCTTTTATTGATCATCCCTTCCTTTTTATCGAAATCTGAATCAGTGCATCACTATTACAGTCATGTCTTTGCATATGCTTCAACTTGTAGCCCCTCTTTTTCCATCAGAGCTGCTTGATTAAACTCCAACCCTGAATAAGTCTATCCAGCTGTATTCTTCCTGTTTGAATCCAAGTAACTGAATGTTGCTAAGTGAAAACACATTCGAGCAAGTTGGAATAGTTATAAATTTGGGCAGTTCCTGTTACATACTACTTGTGTCATAGAAGATTTTGATAATAAATGACAGTGAGTTGAAAATTGTATTCTCTGAATGCAGATTTGTTCTATGATGTCAGATCAGTGAACTCTTCCATACTTTCTGTCTGTTGATGGGCAAAAAAACACTATACAGTGCTGCCTGACACTGTATCAACTAGACATGTGGCTCTTGGGCACTTGAAATACAGCTGGTTCAAATTGAGATGTGCTGTAAATGTAAAAACACTCACTAGTTTTCAAGGATTTAAAATAGAATGTAAAATATTTCGGTAACTTTAATACTGATTTACACATTTTACTGGATTGAATAAAATATATTGCTATAATTTCACCTGTTTCTTTTTATTTGTTGTTATGTAGCTGTTAAAAATTAAAATTACATATGGGATTTGCACTTGTGATTTATATTGTATTTTCTGTTGGATAGCACTACTCTAAGTTTTTGAAAAATCCCAATGAAATCTGTTGAAGGTTTGATTTCTTTCTTGTGAAATATTGTTATATAACTATTACCAATATCTGACACGGAACAATGCTAAATAATTCACAATTCCTCCAATAGTTTAAAGAGACCCTCTGCACATTCATGCTTACCCACAGAGGTATTTATAGTGTAATACTAAAATAGTGTAAATGCTAAAATTTACCTACCATTTTTCATATCATTTACTCATATTTCTATTATATCTTTTACCTAAATAATTTGTGAGGTCACATTACCTATTGAAGATTTAAACTTTATCTTATCATCACAGATATTTTTCTTAGTCTATTGTAATCTTTTACAATGATTTTGATTATAGTTTGTTGCCACTGAATACGTTTTAATGCTCATTCTTTCAAATACACTTTTATTTTCTTTCACAGTTCTGTTCCCTGTCTTGGCTAGGGGAGTCTTAAAAAATCCCTAAGTGACCACTGTAATTTTCTGTATTTTTTCTAAGATTTTAATTTTTATAGTCGCATGTAGTATGCATGGGATTTATTTTTGTGTATAGCATGAGGCTAAAATCCAACTTAAGTTTTTCTTGTTTAATATGGGCAGCTAATTGAGAAAAACATTTATTAAATGAATCCTATTCTTGTAAGTGAATCGAAATACCACCATTGTCATACAGCAAAGTTTCATGTATCTGGGAATTTGCATTCTGAATTCTCTGTTCCACTAATGTTTTTGTTTATTCCCAAGCCAATTTCTGCTAAGGAAAGTTCTCCCTTTCCATAATATTTTTTTGGCTATTAATAGATATTTATTATTCTCTTTTTCCACTTGTGTTTAAAGATGATTTTGTCCACTTCTCCTTCCCATGAAATAATTGGGATGTTGTATAACACATAGTTTAGAAGCATTTAGTAGAAAGCCATCTAGCAGTTTTAATCAGAAAGAACTTTAAGTTAGGGAAATAAGTGTTATTATAGTTGCTCAGTTGTGTCAGACTCTTGGTGACCCCATGGACAGTAACCTGCCAGGCTTCTCTGTACATGGGATTCTCGAGGCAAGAATATTGGAGTGAGCTGCCATGCCCTCCTCCAGGGGATCTTCCTGACTCAGGGATTGAACTCCAGTCTCTTGTGTCTCCTGCATTGCAGGCAGATTTTTTTACCATTAGCGCCAATCAACGTTAAATGCTGTTAACTATTCTGTTGGATTAATATGGACAGAAAATTCTGTGTCCAAAAGGTCCAAGGTTTCAGAATAAATATATAGTAACTTGGGTTATTTAATTCAGTTGACAAAGTTGGAAACTTTCAACTCACTCATATTGCAGTTACATGAAGATTGAACTTTCTTGATATGCTTTTATGAAAAAAATGTAACAAGATATTACTTTCTATATTTGAGATGTCTTTCCAGATAATATTTTATCACAAAATTAATTCATTAATTGAGTAGAATCATTAATTGGAAAAATGTGACCTTTGCACTGAAATTATGAGATGGAAAATATATTTTATTAATATTAAACTGAATAAGATGTTAAAATGAAAAAAAACACATAATTCCTTTTTAAAAAGAACTTGATAGATCTTTGGACATACATATAGAGTTTCAGTTGAAAATTTATCAAAAATTTTGTTTGTATTATAGACCAAACTAATCTCCTAATCTCTTACCTGTTTCCTATACATTTTTCCAGTTTTACATTGTTAAAATTTATCATGTTATTTGACAAGATAACTTAGGCTGCAAGTTTTGTCCACCTTTGTGGATTGATTATCTGTACTGATATCAATAGCTTATCTGTGTCAACTCAGATATAGGATCTATCACTTGTGTGACTTTGAGCGATTACTTATGTAGGATCCAATTCTTTTATATCTGGAGTGGGTAACACACCTATTTTATAGCCTCATGATGATTCAATATAATTCTGTGTGTAGAGTACCTAGAGCATTCATAACAGGTGCTTAGCAAATGGCCGATATTACATTCAGCATAAGCTGCATTCAACTTGCACTTTTATTAGAAGGAATGTGTTTACATGGCTCATTCTCACACTTCTGGTGTCGCATACATATGAATCTCAGGACTGAGAGCCTTATATAAATGTTCTTTCAGTTCTCCTGTTTAATTTTTCTCAACACTATATTAAACAGTATAATATCTCAAACACATGTTTCTCTGGGTTTTCACTCCAAACTGAACCTGAAGAAACCTGTGATCTGTTATGAAAATAAATGCTATGGTTCTATATATGAATGCTATGTAGTCTTCAGGGAAAATAGTTAATGGGTAAAGAACATTTTTCTCACTTTGAGAATTTAATTCTGTTTAAGTATCATATTTTTAAAAATAAAAATGTAGTAAACTTTCATTTCTTTATTCTTGAAGGAGACTTTGTTCATCGCTATACCATATATTATACTTCTTGCCCTCTCAGCCCTATGAAGACAGAAAATACAAAAAAACTGGACCATAGTGTAGACTCAGTCTCTGAACTTTTGCAATGAAGGCATTTCTTATATCATCACATAATTAAATAATAGTTGATATAGTTGTGCAGGTAATGTTTTAGCGATATATTTGAAATTGCTTAAATCATGTCTGAGCAGTGTATTCCTTAAAGGGTATAAATCTATGCAGTGTTTCACCTAGACATCTAAGGGTGAGCAGAATAACAGAAAGGATCCCCACAGCAAATTTCTAGTTCTGAGTAACCCACAGTTCCTGTAATTATGGAAAGAAAGGGACAGCTTTTCTATTACTTTTATGAGGGCCAGCCTTCTGAGAATCCAGCAGTTAAAACCCATTTCATTTCTGCTCTCCTTATGAAAACATAGAAGACTCATTAGAAAGTATGTTCACATGTAGTATTTTATTGTATGACCTCTTAGAATAATTTTCTGATCTTGTGCATATAAAAATCTAGACTCTGAACTCCTCATTCGGAATTCAAAGCCGAGCAGAATCATCTAGTAGTTAGTCATAGGACCTTAAGTTACTCTGTGACAAGAGCTCTCTATACCTCACAATGAAATGAGGAAAGAGCGTGTAGTAGTACTTGAAGCGGGTGGGTACTCTGTAACTGATGACTGTCGCGGTTGCTGCAAAGCAGGTGGGCCAGCAGCCACGTGGGACACTATGAAGGGTGACTCACACTTCTCTTACCTGCTGGTCAGTGCCTCAAAAGTCTAAAGAGTTCATACTTTCGAGCTTCGTGCCCTTAATACTGTGTTGCCCCTGTTATTCTGTACCATATATATTCCTTGGGAGAAAAAGGTGTTCTGTGGTGAAATAAGTTTTGATATATATACCATATATATATATATGATATGATATATATATATATACATATATAAGATCATTAAAATAACCTGAGAAATTCTGCAACTAACAGTGTCTGTTCAATTTCCTCGAAGCATTGTCTCATAAATGTTTTTAACCATGGTATGCTTTGTTATCACAACACTGGAAGAGAAGTAAGTTCTTTTGCATAAAAATTATCATCGCTGTTAAATGGCAATTTCTTGAGATTCCTGAGTTCTTTCAACCAGAGATTGATGGCACTCTTTTAGTTTTTTTCTTCAGTTATGTTCATCCCATTGGGTAAATAAAGTTCTCACTCTGCTGTTGACCACATTTGAAGTGAGCAGAAGGGAAGGAGGCTTATCATAGAAATAAAAGTAGAGGGGGTATAGATAGGGAAATGGCGTTGGCAGGCTAAGTAGGGCACAGACAATTTGCTGATTTTTTAAATTCTCTTATGATTATTTCTGACTTTTCTGGTGGGATTTTTATTATGGGATGTGCCAGAGAAAATAGGAGGAAATGTGGGGATGAAATGGAGCTGAGAAAGAACCTAGGGAATTCTAAGATAAGAGTATTTTGGAGTGTTGTGTTTATGATGTTGATATTCAGATAGCAGGTGTGCATCTTAACTGAGCAAATAACTTAAAAGATATTTTTACATGTTAAATGTATAAATCTGCCACTGTCTCAATAATCATGTATGCTATGTAAATGGCCTCACATTGTTTAATTATTGAGATTTCATTCATTAGAAGATTCTAAAATTAAGAACAACTTGACAGATGTTTTTCATGTTAGAAATGCTTGTCAATGAAGCACATGTTTGATGCAAATATATGGGATAATAAGAGTCACTCAAATAAATTATTGCTGAAATATTTTTCTACCTAAAACAACAGAAACTAATATAAATGCAAATAACTTAGAGAATGAGTTTTATGTCTTGGAGATGGACTAACTTAGTGGGTCACATAAAAGCAATGTTAATATGACAATAACTGCTATTACTCAAATAGATTGGATGGTATTTAAAGGAATGGGTAACCTCTGGCATCCATTCAGCAGAGAGAAACACATTAATAGATGCTTCCTGATGAGCTAGTATGAAGTGTAACATTAGAGTTGCTGATTAAGTTTATGAAAGAGAATAAAGGGGAAGCCATTTCTGAATGCCTTGTTTATGAATATCCTTGGAGTTCTCTATCTACCCTTAGATAACCAGCCTGGGATTTCCAAGTTCTTTCTTAATTGGTTTGCACATGAACTACCTTTGATTATGAAAAATGTTTAAAATTCACAGAACCTTTTACATAAAGATAAGTTTAAGGCAGTATTATGTTAATGTTTAAATCTGATAACAAATACTTTAGTTATTTTTACTAAGATTTCTATAACCTTTTAATGTAACTTAGAGTAGTTAATTAAAATATCTTTTGGGATAAATAGAAAAAGTATTATTATTGTCTAAAAGTTTATGAAATTTAATATCCTGCATTTATGTCTAGAAGATTAAATCATTTTCTTTATTATTATTTTTTCCAAAATAATATATACCCATAGTTGAAAATATGTAACAGGGTTAAAAAGTAGAAAAAAGAGATATATGTACTTCTAGTTTTTGTTTTTCTATGTTTACTTCTAATAATTTTACTTGTTTAGCACTGTTGCTTTAATACATTTACTATTTGCATATACACTTTAAAATTACATTTGTATGGCTATTTGGTGATGTAGCATTTGTAAATATTTCTGCTGTGCTCTTGCCTCATTAAATATATTGCACAATGTTTTAAAACAAAAGGAAACAAAAAGAAGGCCACAGTGATTTATTGGATAGAAGAACAGATCATCCTTCAGACAAGATTATTTTTATTAATTTATATAATTATTTTGGTTAAGTAATTAAAAAGGAATTATTTTTATTAACTTAAAGACAAATTCGGTATGATTTAACTTATATAGAAGACAAAACAAATTGTCCAATGTAACAAAGCCAAAACAAAGTCTTAGATACAAAGAACAAACACTGGTTGCCATCAAGAAGGAGGGAAAGGGGATGAGTGAGTGGTGAGAGAGACTAAGAGGTGCAAGCTTTCAGACAAAATAAATGAGTCACGGTGGGGGCAGGATGAAATGTACAACAAGGGGAATATAGTCAATAATATTGTAATATATTTGTATTTTAATAGACGGTAGTTAGACTTATCATAGTGATTATTTGTAATTTACAAGTGTCACATCATTACGTTGTGCACCTGAAATTAACACAGTGTTGTAGGTCAATTATATTTCAATTAAAAATAATATATGTATACTGTCAGCCAGTTTTAAGTATACAATTCAGTGTTGTTCCTATAGTCACCATGTTACCTTCAGTGACTACATGGTCACCTTGCTGTACATTGCCTAAGTTTCAACTCTCATTTAAATTATAATTATGAATGAGAATTATAATTTAACTTTCATTTAAATGAAGCATGAGTCTCTGTCCCATATTTTTCTTAATATTTCGTAAGTTATGTTGCCTTTGTTTTCAATGTTTTCCAATGCTTATGTCACTTTGATCCCTTGAATGTATCATGATACAGTGGGAAGAGTACAGTTTTAGTATTTGGATAGGGATCTATAGCCAAGCTAGTCCCTAGTGTTGTCTGCCATATTGTTTTTTAAAGATTGATGATGTAAATTAAAACTTACAAGATGCTTACTGGCCCTGCAACAATAAAGAGTTAACTTTATTAACTCTTCTAAGCCTTATTGTGGATGGTTTTCATTGTGGAAAATTTGGGAAATAAGCAAAGAGTCAGACACGACTGAGTGACTGAACTGAACTGAACTGAAGGAAGAAACATAAACTTCCATTTCATTGTACTGCCCAAACTTCATCTTGTTTACATGTTGTTGTTGTGTACATTTTTTTAACCTATAAATATGTATATAACATTTTTAAAGGCAAAATTGGACCTAACTGATGGACCTAAAATAATAAAGAAAGAAAACAATAAGTTTTTAAGAACGTAAAAAATTTTTGTACCAATTGATTTGAAGTCATCTGACAGAACAGGATCAAATCCTGGCTTTGTCATTAATGGACCTTCATCTTTTACAAGCCATGCAACCTCTTTGATACTCAGGAGGCATTATGTATATTGATGATAACATCAATTATTCAAGAGAATGATAAGCTCATACTAGTAATTCAATTAGTACCTCTTATCTTAAAAAGAAAAAAACTACAGAAATTAAAATTGCTCTCTCTAGGCACTTGGAATTGAGGATATTTGTCAAGAAAAGGGTGGACTAATGCCTCTCTCTACATTCCTGTGTAGGAGTAATTATCTTTCCTTCATTTATCCTGCATCTCCTGTGCTAGGCTCCAGGGATATACACAAAGTTGGCTCTAGCTCTCAGGGACTGTATTTAAGTGAAATAGGATGGGACAAGCTGAATAGTTCTATTTCTTTTTATTTTCACTCTAATTCAACATCAGGTGACTAAAAACCCCTTGGCCTGCCAAGATCTGAATAATTCAGTCATGAGAACTAGTTAGCAGGATGAGCAGCAGCTAAAAATGTTTTCTCTGATGACTGGGGGTGACTCCTGATGCATAACTGCTATTCCAGAATGTCACCACTGATTTTAGAATGCAGTCATGAGTACAGTCTCTTGGGACAGAGTTTTGCAAATTTTATTCTCCTAAGACCTTCCAAAGCAAAGAAATAGAGGAAAACAATAGAATGGGAAAGACTAGCGATCTCTTCAAGAATATTAGAGATACCAGGGAAACATTTCATGCAAAGATGGGCTTGATAAAGGACAGAAATGGTATGGACCTAACAGAAGCAGAAGATATTAAGAAGATGTGGCAAGAATACACAGAAGAGCTGTACAAAAAGATCTTCATGACCAAGATAATCATGATGATGTGATCACTAATCTAGAGCCAGACATCCTGGACTGTGAAGTCAAGTGGGCCTTAGAAAGCATCACTACGAACAAAGCTAGTGGAGGCGATGGAATTCCAGTTGAGCTGTTTCAAATCCTGAAAGATGATGCTGTGAAAGTGCTGCACTCAATATGCCAGAAAATTTGGAAAACTCAGCAGTGGAAAAGGTCAGTGTTCATTCCAATCCTAAAGAAAGGCAATGCCAAAGAATGCTCAAACTACCGCACAATTGCACTCATCTCACAGGCTAGTAAAGTAATGCTCAAAATTCTCCAAGCCAGGCTTCAGCAATACGTGAACCGTGAAGTTCCTGATGTTCAAGCTGGTTTTAGAAAAGGCAGAAGAACCAGAGATCAAATTGCCAATATCCACTGGATCATGGAAAAAGCAAGAGAGTTCCAGAAAAACATCTATTTCTGCTTTATTGACTATGCCAAAGCATAGTCAATCCACTGTGTGGATCACAATAAACTGTGGAAAATTCTGAAAGAGATGGACATACCAGACCACCCGACCTGCCTGCCTCTTGAGAAACCTGTATGCAGATCAGGAAGCAACAGTTAGAACTGGACAAGGAACAACAGACTGGTTCCAAATAGGAAAAGGAGTATTTCAAGGCTGTATATTGTCACCCGGCTTATTGAACTTCTATACAGAATACATCATGAGAAACACTGGGCTGGAAGAAGCACAAACTGGAATCAAGATTGCTGGGAGAAATATCAATCACCTCAGATATGCAGATGACACCACCCTTATGGCAGAAAGTGAAGAGGAACTAAAAAGCCTCTTGATGAAAGTGAAAGAGGAGAGTGAAAAAAATTGGCTTAAAGCTCAACGTTCAGAAAACGAAGATCATGGCATCTGGTCCCATCACTTCATGGGAAATAGGTGGGGAAGCAGTGGAAACAGTGTCAGACTTTATTTTGGGGGCTCCCAAATCACTGCACATGGTGATTGCAAGTCATGAAATTAAAAGACGCTTACTCCTTGGAAGAAAATTTATGACCAACCTAGATAGCATATTCAAAAGCAGAGACATTACTTTGCCAACAAAGGTCCATCTAGTTAAGGCTGTGGTTTTTCCTGTGGTCATGTATGGATGTGAGAGTTGGACCTGAAGAAAGCTGAGTGCTGAGGAATTGATGCTTTGAACTGTGGTGTTGGAGAAGACTCTTGAGAATCCTTTGGACTGCAAGGAGATCCAACCAGTCCATTCTGAAGGAGATCAGTCCTGGGTGTTCTTTGGAAGGAATGATGCTAAAGCTGAAACTCTAGTACTTTGGCCGCCTCATGGGAAGAGTTGACTCATTGGAAAAGACTCTGATGCTGGGAGGGATTGGGGGCAGGAAGAGAAGGGGACAACCGAGGATGAGATGGCTGGATGGCATCACCGGCTCGATGGTCATGAGTTTGAGTGAACTCCGGGAGTTGGTGATGGACAGGGAGGCCTGGCGTGCTGTGGTTCATGGACTCGCAAAGAGTCAGACACGACTGAGTGACTGAACTGAACTGAAGTGAAGACCTTCCCCAGTTTTTGACTATACTACCCATCATCTTGTTTAAGAAAATGTTTTCTTTTTGCTAAATTTTTTTAGCTTAAGTATGATACATATAAAAGGTTATATCACTACCATAAATAAAAAAATCATTACCTTTTGCCATTAGTAGATGATGACCATACAAATACACAGGTTGAAAATCAAATAAGTTTGAAAACAGTAGCTAAGGACAAGCTCTGGGCCTCTGGGTCACTCTGTCTTTGATAGTGGTGGAGTTCTTGAAGTCGCAGGAGCTCCAAGCTGGAACATAGGCCTTGAAGGAATCGGGACTGGAGAAGTGTTCTAAGGGTACTGACATTCTCTCTCTGACTTCCAGTCACTGTGTCCCAGGAATTGGCATCCTACCTCTGGCAAATGCCCTCTTGAAAGGCATATTTCACATTCCAGAAGTTTTAAAGGAAGTATTTTTTAGAGCTGACAGGTGTCAGGCACTTTGATAAATGCTCAACATACTTCATCTCATTTAATTTTCACAACTACCAATTTCATAAGTTCTATCATCCGAATGTTACAAGTAGGTAATCTAGTTTCAGAGATGTTAATTATTTGCCCAATTGGATTCCATGACAGCCTGACTCCAAAGCTTGGCCTCTTGGCCACTGTATGCCTCTCTGTAGTGAACTCACTTCTTTCTCACACAAACTCAGATATACACCCAGGTCAAGCAGGTATCCCTCCCAGGTGAGCATTTCCTTTTTTTAATCAACAAATAGCCATATATACAGAAAGTCATTTTAATAGAATAATGTACAACATAAAATATACCGTTACTTATTAGTAGATTCACTTAGAAACATTCTTAATAAGTGATAGAATAGACAACCACAGTTTCCAACTGATAATCATAAAAATTTAGAAAGTTTTACTACTTTTGAGGTCTTTAGAGATGATCGAAGTAATAGGAAGTGAAATATCTATAAGAAATGCTAGAAAAAATGTCTTTCATAAAGGCCATTAGGGTATTTAAAATCATCAAAGCTGTAATACAGATGTGATTACAATATACTGTAAAATGCCTGCAATAGAGTAGTTTAAGAATGCAAGGCTAATAATTTGCATCTGCCTAATACTTTGCATTCTCAAAGGAATTTTCAAACCCCTACTAATTGACTCTTAGAAAATTCTTCTAACCGTATCATTTACTTTGACTCAATGAGAAGTGTAAACAATGATCATTTAAGCTGTTTAATCAAGGTTATCCTGCAAATACTGTGTGAGGAGAAGCAGAGAGTGTTCTTGCTTGTATATCTATCTGTTTTATGTCAGAAGGCTGTAGGAAAAGGAGAGAAGGAACCAGAGCTGAAAGCAGTGTTCCTATGTCATGGTGAACACAGTAATGGTTCCCTAAGATTGCTGTTTTTAGTTGCTCAGTCATGTTCAACTCTTTTGAGACCCCCGTGGACTGTAGCCCACCAGGAATCCCTCTGTCCATGGAATTTACCAAGCGAGAGTAGCCATTTCCTTCTCCAGACGGTCTTCCCAACTCAGGGACTGAACCCACATCTCCTGCATTGACAGGCAGAGTCTTTACCACTGAGCTCTCTGAAGATATCTACATCCTAATCTCTGCACCTGAGAATATGTTCAGTTCAGTTCAGTGGGTTAGTTACGTCTGACTCTTTGTGACCCCATGGACTGCAGCATGCCAGTCTTACCATTTCAAATTCATGTACATCGAGTCAGTGATGCCATCTGTTTTCCCTTTCTCCTCCTCTTCCTTCTACGATAAAGAAAAGGATTAAAGATTACAGATGAAATTAAGATTGCTAAACGTTTACCTTGAGATGGGGAGAGTATCATGGATTATCCAGGTAGATCCAATATATGTGAAAGAGGGAGACAGCATTCTCGTGCTGCTGGAGACATGGTTGCATGAGAAGGACTCAGCCTGATGTTGCTGGCTTGAAGATGCAGGAATGGGGTATGAGCCAAGAACTGTAGAGGGCTTCGAGAAGCTGGAAAACACAAGCAATGAATTCTTCCTTAAGGCTTCCATAAGGAGCATGGTCCTGTTTATGTCTTGACTTTAGCCTAGTGAGACTCATTTCACATTTATAACTTCCAGTACTGTTAAGACAATAAATTTCTGTGGCTTTTAAGTCACTGTTTGCAGTAACTTGTTATAGCAACAAAAGAAAATTGGTACAAACTTCTAAACACGTGTGGACTCAACAGGAGCAAAGAATAGCATGTATATGGCAAATAAGACCCCATCCTTCAAAAATTCATACACCATCAGCCTAGTTAAAACACTGGATGTAACCACAGGAAGAAAACAACCATCGTGAAATATGACATCATGGTTATCCTTAAGTAGACATTTTTGGTAATATATATACTTACTCATTATTGGACTATCTCTCTGGAATTCATTGTTGTTTTAATAGCAACACAAAAAAGAAAATCCCATTATTGTTTGACCATATTTGTTGGTTTTACCAGCTTAATAATCCTTATTATTAACACTACCTGCTGCTGCTGTGATTATAATCTTTAATAGTACAGATGTGTGAACTTTTGCAAGCTGTTTACTTTCTTACTTCCTCATCACCACAACTGCAAAATAGGATAAGAACATTTGTTCACAGGGGGTGCTATGAGGTTAAAAGGAATTAGTGCTTGTCAAACTCCAGAATAGTCGTCGGCACATATTAGGCACTCGCTGCATCTTTGTAGCCTGAATTATAATCTCATCGTCACTGACATCATCACTGCCATACACATCAATGACTGCCGGAAGCCAGGCCTGAACCCAGCACACAGGCTTAGTACTTTATCCCTAGGAATTTGGGTTCAGTTTCTGCACATTTTCAGGTAAAGAAACAGAAATAACCAAGATACAACCTAACCTGGTTGAAGAACTTCAAAAGATGGAGTGAGGACTGTCCCTGAAATATTTGTCTAAAGTTCTGCTAAGCCTGGTGCTAGATGCATTCTGCTTTCATTACTTAAAGCTCGATTCCGTCCTAATGATTCAGAGGACAACGATATTCTGAAAGACAACTGATTTAGATATGCACTCCCTGGCAAAGGTCGTTAGTATTATTTTATGCTCCCACTTTGTTTCAGTATCTGAGAACATGAACTATTTTTCAACCCTGGAAGGGAATTATTTTGAGGCCATTTTCTCCTACTGGTAAAAATTGGATTGACATCAAGTTAGTTTGCCATGAAAGGAATGATATGGGATTGTTTTTAGGTGTGTTTTCTTATAAAATGTAGAATATTTAAAAAATATAGGATAGTGTAAGAAGAAAATCACAGTGTATCATAGCCCTTCACTAAAAAGTATTGATAACATTTGTCTGGAATTTGTCTGGAATTTGTGAGTTTGTGTGTACATTCGTAAAGCAGTTCACATTTTAATACAGGTTTTATATATTCACTGTGGTTTGCCTATTAATTCATGATACATTTTTAGATTTTTAACATGAAACAGGGATTTTGTAAAATTTATATATTTTAGATGTGTAAGTTCAGTTCTGCATTTTGTTATATTTATAGATTTATTGATATTTTATTCCCAAGATTGTATTTGTAATTAACCCTAGGATAAACAAGACTATTAAAGCTCAGGTCTTAATGAGATACTAAAATAAACTACCTTGTGTTAAGATAATTTGTAAAAATGCATTCCATTTTTCTAGTATTTAAGTCCCTTTATGGGTAAGAATTGTGATCCATAATCTTTATATTTTCTAAAGTCTGAATAATTGTTTTTTATGATAATCATTACATGATTTTCAAGTAAACTTATGAAATATATACATGATTAGGGGAATTGACATTGAGGTATTTTTAATCAACATTATGATAATTATGGATGATAAATTATCATGTTGAATTTCAAAACATCGAATCTGAACATTGAAGTGATGAGTGAGAACTAGGAAATGTTAGAGTAGTGAGGATTAGGTTGATACAAAGGTAAGGCCAATGGCCTCTTAAATATGACTGTCCAGAAGTATTGAGAATTTCCAGTAAATGAAGATACTGTCCATCTCTCTCTGTATTTCCAAGAATCTGTTGCTGATTTTCAACTTTGCTAACAGTTTTAAGCTACATCAAGATGTAGGAATGCCTCAAGTTCAAGTAGTAAAATTTTTAAATACTAATAGTGTGTTATTTGTACATGCTTGGAGAAAAAATACAAGGGAAAATTCAGTATTTGGATAGCTATCCCTTTCCAACATAGTTAAGTATAAGTAATTGAGCGATTAGAGTCAAAAATAAAATAGATTACTAAAATTGTTTAAGATTAAAGATAAAACATTTATTTTCATACATTCTTGATAACAGCTCTGTTTTTACACTTTTATATGATATAGAGCTTCAGTTTTTAATGGACAGTATCCTGCACACTTTAATAAGAGAGAAGAAATACAAAACAATTGTAATAATTCTTTCTGGTTCTTCACATACTGAAGTCATCTTCTTTGTCTAGACGTTCATATTTTTATAAGAATTTGTACATAGATTTTATAAACTTCCAAATGTCAGATATTAATTAATGTAGCCCCGTCAGGATTCCCATTGCTTTATTATTTTAGTTTAGAAAACAGTTTAGAATTTAGTCTTGTACAAAATATTCAGTCAGTTCAGTTGCTCAGTCGTGTCGGACTCTTTGTGATCCCATGGACTGCAGCATGCCAGGCTTCCCTGCCATCAGCAACTCCCAGAGCTTGCTAGAACACATGTCCATTGAGTCGGTGATGCCACCCAACCATTTCATCCTCTGCCATCCCCTTCTCCTCCTGCCTTCAATCTTTACCAGCATCAGGGTCTTTTCCAAGGAGTCAGTTCTTATCAGGTGGCCAAAATATTGGAGCTTCAGCATCAGTCCTTCAAATGACTATTCAGGAATGATTTACTTTAAGATTAACTGGTTGGATCTTCTTACAGTCCAAGGGACTCTCAAGAGTATTCTCGAACACCACAGTTCAAAAGCATCAATTCTTTGGCACTCAGCTTTCTTTATGGTCCAACTCTCGCATCCATACATGACCACAGGAAAAACCATGACTTGGACTAGGTGGACCTTTGTCAGTTAAGTAATGTCCCTGCTTTTTAATATGCTGCTTAGTTTTGTCATAGTGTTTCTTTCACTATCTGCAGTGATTTTGCAGTCCAACAAAATAAAGTATGCCACTGTTTCCATTGTTTCCCCATCTATTTACCATGAAGCGATGGGACCAGATGCCAAGATCTTTGTTTTTTGAATGTTGAATTTTAAGCCTCTTTTTCACTCTCCTTTTTCACCTTCATCAAGCGGCTCTTCAGTTCCTCTTTGCTTTCTGCCATAAGGGTGGTATCATCTGCATATCTGAAGTTATTGACATTTCTCCTGGAAATCTTGATTCCAGCTTGTGCCTCATCCAGCCCAGCATTTCTCATGATGTACTTTGCATATAAGTTAAATAAGCAGGGTGACAATATACAGCCTTGACGTACTCCTTTCCCAATCTGAAACCAGTCTGTTGTTCCACGTCCAATTCTAACTGTTGCTTCTTGTCCTGCACAGAGATTTCCCAGGAGGCAGGTAAGGTAATCTGGTATTCCCATCTTTTTAAGAATTTTCCCCAGTTTGTTGTGATCCACACAATCAAAGGCTTTGCCATAATCAATAAAACAGAATTAGATGTTTTCCTGGAACTCTCTTGCTTTTTCAATGATCCAGCAGATGTTGGCAATTTGATCTCTGGTTCCTCTGCCTTTTCTAAATCCACCTTGAACATCTGGAAGTTCACAGTTCACATACTATTGAAGCTTGGCTTGGAGAATTTTGAGCATTACTTTGCTAGCGTGTGAGATGAGCGCAATTGTGCAGTAGTTTGAGCATTCTTTGGCATTGCCTTTCTTTGGTATTGGAATGCAAACTGACCTTTTCCAGTCCTGTGGCCACTGCTGAGTTTTCCAAATTTGCTGGCATATTGAGTGCAGTACTTCAACAGCATCACCGTTTAGGACTTGAAACAACTCAACTGAAGTTTCATTACTTCCACTAGCTTTTCTTGTAGTGATGCTTCCTAAGACCCACTTGACTTCACATTCCAGGATGTCTGACTCTATGTGAGTGATCACAACATCATGGTTATCTGGGTCATGAAGACCTTTTTGTATAGGTCTTCTTATTGTAACCTCTTCTTAATATCTTCTCCTTCTGTTATGCCCATACCATTTCTGTCCTTTTGTGCCAATCTTTGCATGAAATATTCCCTTGGTGTCTCTGATTTTCTTGAAGAGATCTCATCTTTCCCATTCTATTATTTTCTTCTATTTCTTTGCAGTGATCATTGAGGAAGGCTTTCTTATCTCTCCTTGCCTTTCTTTGGAACTCTGCATTCAGATGGGTACTATTTCCTTTCCTCCTTTACCTTTAGCTTCTCTTCTTTTTCAGCTATTTGTAAGGCCTCCTCAGACGACCATTTCACCTTTTTGCAATTCATTTCTTTTTCTCAAGTTTTCAAACTTGAGTGAAGTGAAGAAGTACCCCAGTGTTTAGTTATCTGATGGGTGATTCTTTCCTAGGCACTGATTCTAGGAAATTCTAATTTTTCAAGCACCAAAGTGATTCTGAGGCCAGTGGGCCCTTGACTACATGATAAGAAAAGAGCAAAGTCACAGTGGGGCCATGAAGCTGACCTCAAGTGTTAATGGAATTGAGAAGTTTTATAGAGGCACCTGGTGTTTTAATCACTTGCTGTTGTGTGATCTCTATGCAGAAGAGAGGCCTCAGGTTGCTCCTACAAGTGGTAGGAGAAACACTTTGCTAGGTCTGCTATTTCCCTTCTGTTGAAGAATAGGTACAAAACATCAGGAAAGGATGGAGGGTCACATGCTTGCTGGTATTGCTTTCAACGAATGGGCAGAAATTCATTCTCTTCTTTGTTTTAGTATGTACATACATCTTCTAGTATGTTGTCATTTCTAAGATATTTTACAATGCCCACAGAAGAATTTGAACCTTCTAAAGGTGCATTCTTAGTTATATTCATATATTTTGACCTCATATGTAATTCTGCACATAACAAAACCGTTGAAAGATGTTGGTGTCTAAGTGATAATCAAACTCTTGCTGATACAATTAAATTGTGTGATTCCACTAAAAACTGAGGACATGGAGTATATTTATTGAATCTTTGGTTTACATACTTTAGTAATTGCATTCATTTTCACAAAAGGAATTTAGGAAGAAAAATATAAGCTATTTGGTCATTGTTCTCAATCCATCCATGGTTATCCATGTGCTCCTTTTTTTCTCTTCCATTGCCACCATCTTGTTTTTTGAGAAAAGAGGGAGACAAAGAAATAAGGGAATGCCAACATGGTTTTCTCCTGCTCAGAGCTAGGACAGTTGAATTAGATTTGCTAGTGAAACTGAAGTTAATTCTCTTTTTAATCTGATGAACTGATCATGTGCTTTCTGTTCACTGGAAAGCCCAAGAAGGGGACTGTAATTTATTTCATTTTCTCAGTAATAGTGCCTGCAGGGTGCTTTGATACCCAGACTGGAGTTGGCAGTAGATGATGTGAACTTTACCCCATCTTTGGGACTCACTATTGGTGTGACCATGGGCAGTTCTCTCAAACTTTCTAACTTGTGTCTTCTCAAGCTTAAAATTTTGTTTTTGACTAATCGTGAATTAAAATATTTTTCTTAAAACTGTAACCCTGTGGATAGTAAAAAAAAACAAAACCAAAAACCCAAAACAAAACCTCATAATATTCATATGAATGCATTTCTTATATTATTATGATTGACTGGAATTCCAGTGTATGTTACTTTGAAATTTGTCACATTTACAATCAAGTGTTAAGGTGGTACCTAATTAGACACAAGGCTCCACTGTAGCTGAACTGAAGATACCCTGGCTTGGTCAATGAATTCTTTCCTGCTCAGATTCAAGCAAGACGAGCTTTTATTCAGTTGTTTAAATGGGAATGGAGAAGGAGGACTCATGCTGTAAAGGTAGCTTCTCCCTAAGGGAGGGGAAGAGGGGTATTTTAAGGGGTAGAAGGCAGACAGGTCATCAGGGCTTTAGGAAAAGTGTGGAAATTTCCTGGGGTAGCTGGGGGCAGCTGGGCATGCATAGGCTTCCAAGTTCCTTTGCACAGGCAGACATTGTGCTCAGGAGAGCACAAAACCCGCTTTGGGCAGAGATCATAGCATGGTAATGAAGCAAAGATAACTTAGGGCATCTCGAGCTTTCACGTGCATAGGCACATCCTGTGTTCGTCAGAGTTGGTTTGGGGTGGTTGACTGCTGCCTATCTCTTAGAGCATAGATCTCTCAAAATGCAGCTGCAGAACATCTCTGCCAGACACCAGGTAGTTTTGAAACAAACACAGAAGTAAATCAGGGAAAGTGTCTTTCAGCTCTCAGGAGTCGGTATGGAAACACAGAGATAAATCAAGGCAGGGAAAGCAGTGATTTGAACCTGATTTGCCTGCTGTCTTGAATCTAGCCAGTTCAGTCTGGTTTTGTCACTGATCTTTGTGGCATCCATTGGTAAAACACGTCTATTCTATGTGGCTAAAGACAGTTTCTGCGCCTGGGGCCTGAGCTACATAGCATTTGTGACAAAGGCACTTTTCAGTAGAAACCTCAGGGACTTGTATTGAAGACAGAGGTGGGGATGGAACAGTAAATATCCTTCGTTCATGCATAAGTTGTTAGGCAGTTGAGATATAGGAGAAAAGAATAAAGTGGAGGGAAAATCAGATATTGTCTTTATTATCCATAAAGTTGGCATTGGCTAATGTAGTATCTGTCTAACTTGCCTTTAGATAAGCCACAAAGACTATAAGGGCATCACTGCATGAAATGAAAGTAACTTACAGGCACATGTTCCCAAGATATATTTCCTTAATTAGTAACCTAGTCTAGGTTAATGAAATGAGCATATTCTTTTCTTTTTCTTCTTTTACTTGAAGTAGATCCATAGTTTAAGCCTTTTCTTCAAAGTAAAGTGGAAAATTAGATACTGCCCAAAGTTCTACCAACTGGGAAAATTTCTATTCCCCATTCTCTTCTGGGAACAACTATGAGTGGGCTGAAATGTAGCGATCAATCACCTTGGACTAGTGCCAGTATATTTCCAGACACAAGTCACGTAGTAATTTGTTTTATCTTACTTACTATATCGGTGGTGGTGATGGGGATGGGGTTGAACAGTTCCAGAGACATATTTTTCACTTCCTAAATCATATCCTCAATCTCTGTAAAGATTCTGCCATTTGCTGCATATATGTATTGCCCACATACATCCCTGGCTTAAAAAAAAATCCTGCAGGATATCTCTGTAGGTCCACTGAAACTGTGATTAGATATATACCCAAGCAAGATGTTACTCATTATTACATCTGACCTCCTTAAATTCCGTTTTACCAGTGTGCTATTGTGGCATTTGGGCTCCATAAAAATAATGGTACACATGGCTGCAAGTCTCTAGGGGAATGCTTTGGAAAAGATTTCATATGTTGAAAACATAGAAGAATCTTTCTCAGAGAAATCTGGGCTTCCCTAAGTCAAAAGGGTCTGAGACTGTAAACTAGATAGGAGGTTGTGGATCTCCACTATTGCAGCTTAGGTCAGTTTCTGCACCAAACCTAGAGTTGTTTTGTTTAAAAGGTGAAACTGAAGCTTCATAGGTTGTGCATATATTTCATTCCTAAGGCCCTTCAGATCAGTTAGTTACCATAACAGATCCCTGCAGTGGAAAACACTTTGATCACTTAAATTGCCAGTAGTGATGAAGAGTGGCCATTTATTCTCTACCAGTCCAGACTTCATCATTCCCCCATTGACATCAAAAACTTCAGGTCAGCAGGCCAGTTGTCATCATTGTCTCTGGGCCACAGAGGACAGACACCACAGAGCTTTTCATGAGTGAATGTTTTAATGCTCACTGGAGGAAACGTCAGAACACTCTAGAGCAAGGGTCAGCACACTATAGCCAACAAGCGAAATCCAGCTGCTGGGCTGTCTGTGTACAACCTGTAAGGTAAGAATAGTTTTTACATTTTAAAGGGCTATAAGAAAAAAAAAGTAAAGCAGGAGGAGTAAAAGAAGAGAGGGAGGGAGGAAGAAAGAGAGAGGAAGAAAAAGGTAAAAGAGGAAGAAAAGAAAAAAAAAGGAACAAAGAACAATAATGAATATATTGTGTGTGTCCCACACAGCCTAGAGTATTATCTAGCCCTTTACCAAAAAAAAAAAAAAAGAAAAGAAAAAAACACCCTTGCATGCTGACCTCTTCTCTCCATCATAGTAGGCAAGTTCTAGCATTGTGGTCACATTGATTGCAAGCCACCATGGAGTCCAAGCTTTGATTATGCATCATGCTGCTGCTGCTGCTAAGTCGCTTCAGTCGTGTCCGACTCTGTGCGACACCAGAGACAGCAGCCCACCAGGCTCCACCGTCCCTGGGATTCTCCAGGCAAGAACACTGGAATGTGTTGCTATTTCCTTCTCCAATGCATGAAAGTGAAAAGTGAAAGTGAAGTCGCTCAGTCATGTCCGACTCAGCGACCCCATGGACTGCAGCCCACCAGGCTCCTCCATCCATGGGATTTTCCAGGCAAGAGTACTGGAGTGGGGTGCCATCATAATCAGCTGCAAATGCAGCTCAGGTACTTGAGATAACACATCACATTCTGCCTCCTATATGAGTGTAACTATTTTGGTGAATTCAGTTGGATTTACTCCTCTATTTTGCCCTCCTTGGTCTAATAACTTTTAAAATCCATTCCATAATACTTTCCAGGCTCATGCTGATATATATTGGCAAGGTCCTGTAATAATTTCTATGTTTGAAATAGTTTCTCTAGAATAGTCCTTTCACTTATGGGATCTAACTTTAGTTGTTGGTATTAGAGGTAGTCAGTGAGGGATGTTGGCATGGATACTGAGAAAAGTTGACATCACTAATGGGGCAGTTGCCTCAAAAGCTCTTGAAAACTTTTAATTTGATTCAGTTCAATTTTTATTTACTTATTCTTACAAGGAGCACAGATTCCCTCGGTTAAAAATAATGCAGGGATATTTGGGAGCTAAAATTTTTAGCCTCATCTCTGCCCTAGTCTTTCTAGATCTCAAGTCTTAGGATTCCACAACTTTCTAAATAGTGCTTTTATATTATTTTATGATTCTTGGAGGATTTTGCCTACTAATGGAATTGTAGCTCTTTGTGTGAATGCTTGCTCTCTAGAACAGAGAAGTCATAATACCAACCTGCTCCATCTCTGTAATCCTTGTTGCCACCATAGATATTTGATCTCCCAAACTTTCTCCTCCACTGACAATCCATCCCATTATACTACTGTGCCATTATGGTGCTCCTGTGTGCCCTACATTGCCAATGAGAGGTTGCCTGTGTTCTCCACAATTATTGAGATCAACCCAATTCTAAAATCCATTTTATAGAGTCTATTTCCTGGACCACCCCTGATACCTGTATTTATTAGGATCCCAGCAAGAAACAGATGCCACTGTCAAATAATTCAACTGAAAAAAATTTATTATGCTGTGCAGGATGAAGAACCCAAAGAGGGTTAGTGAACCGTTTGAAGACTAAGAACAAATCTTTTACTAGGCCAGTGAAGGAAGTGGAGGAAAGATGGTTGCAAGAGATGCATGAAAACTGAAACCACAGAAGAATCATAGAAGAAAAAACAGCTCTGCCAAAATTAGAATGGGGGAGTGAGTGACAGGATCAAGAAATAACCCTATCGTTCCTTTCTTTCCCCTTCTGGTGTTCCATTGGAGTGGGCTTGGGGGCCTGGGTGATGAAATCCATAGGAAAAGACTCAGTCCTCAGAGATCACAAAAAATATTGAGGTCCTAAGGAACTCATTTTTAAGTGTGAGTTGGAGACATGAGAAACACTGAAGATATTGTATGAGCTGATACTACTCCCATATTTAATTGATTCTGATAATGTCTTTTGTTTTAGGTGAGTCAAATTCTCTGGAATCAGAATTCATCTTAAAATTTGCAGTATATCATATTTTTTTTTTGATCGCAGTATTCTTTTCTTAAAGGAATATCAAATAGTGGGCTGTCTCATGGTCGATGTTGTCTAATTCAGTAATCTATAGAGTAATGGCAATAAAAGAAGGGAAGGGATATGGACATTGCAGAAACAGAATCCCATCAATTTTTACTGAGTCAGTTTGAAACATTTTAAAACCTCACAGATCTAGTACCTTTCATGTTTATAATTTTAAATAAACTATTAGCAATTTACATTAGCAATAAAGAGTGATAGAGATGGGAGTTGAATGAGATTTGCAGTTTATATATGAGGGGATAGGAGGTCTTTGCAAAATAACCCTGAAACAATTAACACCATGCTTTCCTTACAGAAAATTTCTCTTTCAAGGTTGTTCTGTGAAGCATAAAAGTATTTATTTGTATCTTAAAAGGGAAAAAGAAAGGGGACGGTTCTGCATTTTATGGTGGTAGCTGTTCCTCCCCATGCTGAAAAATATTATCTTAAAGTGATATGTTGGTACCTTGCTGTATTTGAAAAGAAAAACTAAATTAACAACTATGTTTATAGAAATTTCTCCTGAAGAAGACGCTAAGAAATGGGCATGAGAGCAAGTAGTTTAAAGATTAGCCCATGAAGCACTAGTAAGAGAACTGGGAATGTGAGACAATAGAGAGTGAAGTCGCTCAGTCGTGTCCAACTCTTTGTGACTCCATGGACTGTAACCTATCAGGCTCCTCTGTCCATGGGATTTTCCAGGCAAGAGTGCTGGAATGGATTGCCATTTCCTTCTCACAAGAAAGGGAGAAAAGCAAATACTGTGTCTATTAATAAACAGAATAATGTGATGGGCAAGCCTAATTCGGTACCACTGGGAACCTTCTCATTACTGTGTAGAACAAACCTAAGAACTGTTGCACTGAAGGATGGGGAAGCTGACCTATTTACACACTAACTTACATCCCTCATTGACTGAGGGTTGCCCCCAGCCCTCCGTGCTCTAACTCCCCAGCACTTCCAAGCTGCTGAGTATGTCCAGAAGCTCTCTCAGATGCAGAAGAAGTCTTCAGAAGCACAGTAGAGGTTGGAAGTGGTCAGTGTGGTTAACAGCTGAACATCCAGCTGAAGCTCCTCGGCCAGGAAGGTGTGGGATGCTACACAGAAATACACAGAAAATGCCTGGTACTTTTGAAAGTAAAAGTGAAGTTGCTCAGTCGTGTCCGACTCTTTGCGACCCCGTGGACGGTAGCCTACCTGACTCCGTGAGTCCATGGGATTTTCCAGGCAAGAATACTAGAGTGGGCTGCCATTTCCTTCTCCAGGGGATCTTCCCAACCTAGTGATCAAACACAGGTCTCCTACATTGCAGGCTGATGCTTTACTGTCTGAGCCACTAGGGAAGGTTTAGGCCACTATTAATAAGTGAAATTAACCAACTTTTTGTGGAGGAGAAGTATGAATGATAGTGTATTTTGCTACCTTGCTGCCTTTGGAAAATCCTTAGTTTTATTCCCCTGTTGTATGAGAGTACAAATTAGAGTATAAAACCAATTCAGTTACCTATATAATTTGAATAATGTTATACATTTTTGTATGATTAGATCAAGATTAATGTTCATGTTATCTCTAATAAGTGCATGATGGCTCTGAGTTATTTCTCTGTATATTTTTTGTTTTCTTCTGCCCTTTGGTTACAGTTAGAAAACTATAATTTTGAAAAGATGTATCATTCAGTCTTTCTCCATTATACACAAACATGGGTAAGAGATGAGCTCTTACTCAAAAAGAGGAAAATCTGCCATTTGAAGCTGTGCATATATAATAGGAAATATTTAGATTCATGGTGAGTCTCTTCCTTTTGGCAATATGTAGTCTAATTTAATCTCATAGCAAAAGCAATTATCAATATCAATTATTAGTACAAATTTTCTTCAGACTTAAAGATGTGTTCAGTATTTTGTAAGAGAAGTTAAAAAGGCATCATTATGGAATCTTAAGGAACACTTTATAATAAATTAAGTCTATTTTGTTCCTACCATTGTAGTATAAGCTGGCATTTACTTTATGTTGCTAGACCTGAGATTTACATTTAAATAATTTATTTGCAGACCATGATTGCTTCTTCAGTAGCAATTTCCCTTTATCTTGGTGACACTTTACAGGAAGGAACATTCTATGTTTCTATATTTCAGGTTCATCCTTTATGGTTTCATTTCACAGCCTATAAAATTTGGCCAACATTAATAACAGGAGCTCTCTTTAAATGGGAAGAATAATGATTTAGGTTTGATATAGTTCAAGTGCATAAAACGAAGTTCATTTCAAAGCTAGTAGGCTCCTCTTAAGAAATCATAGAGAACTGTTGTTGAGTCTGCAATTCAGTTGTTAGTCAAGGATAGGCTTTTTTCTAGAATAAGGAAAAGAAAGTCATGGTTGTGAAAGGCCTTTTAATTAACTTTTGTATTTTGACTCAACACAATTTTATACAAAAAGATTGGAAGGTAACTTAAAGACCATTTACTATCTTCCAGCCATGACAAATTAATCAGTGTGATCATCAGTAAAACAAAAATAACAAGGCCAACTCCATACAGTTTTATGAATAGTAAATGAAGTAATGCATGTTAAATGCTTAGAAGCATAACTGGTTCATTAAACATCTCAATAAATAATATTTGATAAAATTAAAGAGTAAAAGCCTGAAATAATGAAATCCATAGGAAAGAGAGATTTAATGCTATTCTTAGTTTCTGAAAATTGGCAAACAGAAGTTACTAAGTATAAGTCAAATATAAATTTTAAAGGAAGGCACAATTTTAGCTTAAGAAAAAAATGGCCTCTAAGCGTTGAGAGAAACTTCCTGTCTAATTTCCTTGGGAAATTTTGAAAGATAGGTTATGATTGTCTCTAGAATTGATTTTCTATGGTTATCTCCCTATGGTAGTGTGATATCCAACCATATAATGGGACAGTATTCATTCTGTGCTTTAATACATCCTTATAGCTTGATCTATAATTCCAGTGACTTAAGTGTTAGTCAGGAAGGAAGTTATGTACATTCTTCCCACACATCCATACTCCTGTAGTGCTGGTTTATTTCCTCTTTTTTCCTTGATAGGAAACCAGGCTCCCAATGAATTTCACATACTTTCCATATTTGATTTTAACTCATAATCTGCTTAATAGAGACTAATCTAGCTCATAGCACTACAGAGAATCTATTTTAACCTTTTTAAATAATGTTATTGTGTCCTCTGCTATTAGAGTTTAAAAGTGCAGACTGTAGAGTCAGACCGCCTGTGCTGGAATCCTAATTCCAAAATCAAATTTAGTTTTCTCATCTGTAAAATAAGATAAGAATAATATTAGAGTAAATAGGGTAAGTTAATAGGGTAAATTTAGAAGATTAAGTGAAATAACATATGTAAAACAACAAGAGTCCTAGTGCTTGATAATTTGTTATTAGTTTTATTTTTACTCTAATTATTCCAGAACTAAATAGCAACTTACTCTGGCTATGTGTAAGATAGGAAAATACTTCCCCTACTGTTCCTCAAATATAGAAATGCTGAATTATAACACTATGTTTGTGTTTGCTTAATAAATATTTATTTAGCATTGAAACTGGGTGAAACACTACATAGAGAAAAGCAGAATTATGCTGATGATTCATATAGAACTTGTGTATGATTTCCATATGTTTTCTGCCAGATGTTTTTTCTCATTCTGTGATATAAATGTATTTAAAAATATATTTATATACATTTGTTGAATATCTGTTCAAGAAATTATGCTATGCTTTGTGTAGGAATCTGTGAATTGACAGAGGCAGCACCTTCCTTGGAGATGCTATTTATATCATGAGGAAAGACATAGATAAATTGATAAAGATACAATAATTCTCAAAGTCATTGTGTTATTAATTACAATTTTAATGGTGTAGAAAATGCATATTATATCCGGGGGCGGGGAATATTTATGGAATACAGCAGTTTTTTGGTGTTTTGTTCTTTGTACTTAATACCTTAAACTAATTTTTAAGAATCATCGCATTGTTTTATAAAGAAATACAATTTTACTACAAAAATATTAGTGATATGGAAGAGTAACATAAAAGAGGTCATATGTCTCTCAAAATTGACCTCTCATGTACAACTGTTGGTTGCTCACAGACAATAGAATTATGCTGCATTTTGAGTTAGATGGGCAGGATTATTTAAAAGTGAGAACATAATCTATATGCTATTTTTAAATAAAATAATTTTAAATGACATGAAGTAATATAAAGTAAAATCAAAGAACATTAATTATCAGATAATTTTTTTTTACTCAGAACACTGTCAGTGTCATTTACTATTAAGAAAACTGAAGTTACAAAAAATAGTGAAAGAATTGAGTCACTTTATATTCAAATTAGTATTAAATGACTGAATTCTATGAAAGATGATGTTAATACTTTATACTTTCTTCTCCTCAAATGCTCAGTTTTTCCATTCTATGGTCACTTCTATTTCACCAAGATTTTTAACCTTTGCATTTTGCAGCTCTATCCTAATCCTTATGATACTTAGTCTTTGACCTATACGTACATGTATTCAAGTTACCATGCGTTCTTTTTCCAAAGTTTTTATATTTCCATTTTGCTTACTTTTGTTCTTCTATTTGCTGGCTGGATTTTCTTCTTTATTTAAATTTTGATTATACTTACATTTGAATATTGAACAATGATAAAACATCTCTAATAAAATCAGCAATTCTTTGCTCTTCCCCTTGCCAGAAACAATTCCATCCCCTCCTCATTCAGTACAGTTCAGTCACTCAGTCATGTCCAACTCTTTGTGACCCCGTGGACTGCAGCACGCCAGGCTTCCCTGTCCATCACCAACTCCCAGAGCTTGCTCAAACTCATGTCCATCGAGTTGGTGATGCCATCCAGCCATCTCTTCCTCTGTCATCCCCTTCTCCTCCTGCCTTCAATCTTTCCCAGCATCAGAGTCTTTTCCAGTGAGTCAGTTCTTTGCATCAGGTGGCCAAAGTATTGGAGTTTCAGCTTTAGCATCAGTTCTTCCCATGAATATTCAGGACTGATTTCCTTTAGAATTGACTGGTTGGAACTTCTTGCAGTCCAAGGGACTTTCAAGAGTCTTCTCCAGCACCACTGTTCAAAAGCATCAATTCTTCAGTGCTCAGCTTTCTTTATGGTCCAACTCTCACATCAATACATAACTACTGGAAAAACCATAGCTTTGACTAGATGAACCTTTGTCAGTAATGTCTCTACTTTTTAATATGCTGCATGGGTTGATCACAGAATTTTTTCCAAGGAGCAAGCAAGTGTCTTTAATTTAATGGCTACAGTCACTATCTGCAGTGATTTTGGAGCCCCCCAAAATAAAGTCTGTTACTGTTTCCATTGTTTCCCCATCTATTTGCCATGAAGTGATGGGACCGGATGCCATGATCTTCATTTTTTGAATGTTGAGTTTTAGCCCAACTTTTTCTCTTTCCTCATTCACTTTCATTAAGAGGCTCTTTTGTTCTTCTTTGCTTTCTGCCATAAGGGTGGTGTCATCTGCATATCTGAAGTTGTTGATATTTCACCCGGCAATCTTGATTCTAGTTTGTGCCTCATCCAACCCAGCATTTCTCATGATATACTCTGCATATAAGTTAAATAAGCAGGGTGACAACATACAACCTTGACATACTCCTTTCGCTATTTGGAACCAGTCTGTTGTTCCATGTCCAGTTCTTCTAGTTGCTTCTTGTCCTGCATAGAGATTTCTCAGGAGGCAGGTAAGGTGGTCTGGTATTCCCATCTCTTTAAGAATCTTCCGTAGTTCATTGTGATCCACACAGTCAAAGGCTTTGGCATAGTCAATAAAGCAGAAGTCCCTGTTTTTCAGAAACTCTCTTGCTTTTTCGATGATCCAATGGATGTTGGCAATTTGATCTCTGGTTCCTCTGCCTTTTCTTAATCCAGCTTGAGTATCTGCAAGTTCATGGTTCTTGTACTGTTGAAGCCTGGCTTGGAAAATTTTGAGTGTTACTTTGCTAGCATGTGAGATGAGTGCAACTGTGCAGTAATTTGAACATTCTTAGCATTGCCTTTCTTTGGGATCGAAATGCAAACTGACCTTTACAGTCCTGTGGCCACTGCAGAATTTTTTCAGATTTGCTGGCATCATCTTTTAGGATTTGAAAATTTTAACTGGCATTCCATCACCTCCACTAGCTTTGTTTGTAGTGATGCTTCCTAAGGGCCACTTGACTTCACATTCCTGGATGTCTGGCTCTAGGTGAGTGATCACACAATCTTCTTTATCTGTATTGTGAAGATCTTTTTGTATAGTTCTTTTGTGAATTCTTGCCACCTCTTCTTAATATCTTGTGTTTCTATCAGGTCCATACCATTTCTGTCCTTTATTGTGCCCATCTTTGCATGAAATGTTCCCTTGGTATCTCTGATTTTCTTGAGTTCTCTAGTCTTTCCCATTCTATTGTTTTCCACTATTTCTTTGCATTGATCACTGAGGAAGGCTTTGTTGTCTCTCCTTACTATTCTTTAGAACTCTGCATTCAAATGGGTGTATCTTTCCTTTTCTACTTTGCCTTTAGCTTCTCTTCTTTTCTAAGGCCTCCTCAGACTACCATTTTGCCTTTTTGCATTTCTTTTTCTTGAGGATGGTCTTGCTCACTGCTTCCTGTACAATGTCACGAAATTCCATCCATAGTTCTTCAGGCACTCTGTATATCAGATCTAATCCTTTGAATCTCATCCCTCCTAGGAACCTTAAGAACCTTTGTTAGTCTTCCAAATTCTATTGTTACTCTATTTCGTGTTTCCTCTATTATTTCTTAGTTTACTAATTCTATTACCTATTTTTTTCCTATAATATGCTAGATAAGGATTTCAATCTATTAGCCTTTGAGAGTCTTTCCTTATTCCCCCGTGTATTTAAATCACAACTTGAAGCTAAACCATTAGACGTATTTTACATCATTATGATTGTTTAGTCCATTTTAGGCTGCTTTAATACAGTACCATAGATGTGGTGGCCTGAACAGCAAACATTTATTTCTCATAATTCTGGGAGCTAGAAGTCCAATGTCAGGGCACCAGCAGGTCAAATCCTGGTGAGGTCCCTCTGCTGGGTTACAGATTGCTGATGTCTTTCTGTGATCTCACATGGCAAGAGGGGCAAGGGAGCTCCCTGGAGCCTCCTTTATAAGTACTCTAGTTTCATTCATGAGGCCTCCATTCTCGTGACCTCATCACCTCCTATTGGTCCACCTTCTAATCCCATCACACTGAGGGCTATTGTTTCAATATATGACTGTAGGGGGAGGACAAAAACACTCAGTTCATAACAATGATTATATGCGCGTTTATCCTATTAATCCAAACAGTACATAGCGATCCTGCTTTCTTTTTTGTTTTGTTTTGCTCTGTTTTTCTGCTATTAATTTTACTTTCCTTTAGTTTGCATGTAAAAGATTGTAATACATCTATCTTTAATTTTTTCAAAATGTCCAATCAGAATTTTCAAACCGTTGGCATTTTTCCTCAAATTTTCAAATATATGATACACAATTGTTTTATTTTCTTTGGATCTCCCTCCTGAAATGCTCCATTCTTCTATTATAAGTCCCTATGCCTCTTAAACAGCTGCTATCCTGAAACTCTTTCTTTTTCTCTTGGTATTTTAATTTACTTTTTTATTGTAATATAACTTACATTTCCAGTCTAAGGTATATAGATGAATAGATTTTTATGATTTTCATCAGTTCTTTAATTTTGTTCTCTCTTTTTGTGTTTACTATGAAAATATAAAGCTTTACTTTGAGTCCAGAGATAAAATATTATCTATGTCTAATCCAGTCAGTGCTTTTTCTGATTTATTATCTGAGCAATGGTACTGCTTTTGGCTTTTGATCTTTTTATCTATTTATTATACCCTTTCAAATGATTCTTTTAAAAATATCAAATCAACTTGTTTTTGACCTTGGGTTTTATTTAATTAATTTTTAATACTGTGAAGAACTTTTCTTGTGTTTTTCTTCCCTGCTTATCATTTCTCCTAGTTTTTTCCTGTTGCGCTGCTTTCATTATTATGATGATCATATTATTATTGTTCATGTTATTGCCATCATCTCTTTCAATAACTATGAGTCTGTATTGCTAATCCTTTCATCTTGCTCATGATTCTCTTAGCTCATTTTAGACTTTCTATTTGCTTAATATTGTCTGGGTAAATTATCCTTAAGTTCTCTTCCCTACTGGCTACTTTTTATTTTTCCATGCAAGCTATAGTTTGAGAGAGAATATCTATATTCCAGTCAGTTGTTAGGGTGTGAGAGAAAAGAGGAGAAGGAAGATCTGTCAGTGTGACTCTCACATTGGAGGTAGTGGCTTATAGTCTCTCATGAGACCTTTTCTGCAAGACCCCTCCCAGTGCAGGGATGCTCTTGATTTCCTGTGCAATTTGACTGGCTTCACTGCCTCACTTTGAGTCCTGACTTCTTCAGGATTCAGCCTTTCTTGCTTCTGAGGATGTCCCTGACCAGTTTGCAATTACGGAAGAGATTCATGACCACCCTGCCAGTTTGGTGGTTTATAAGTTTTCCCATCAGTTCTGGTTTTAGGGTAGGAGATAAATAGGGCTAGCATTGCCTCCCTAGAACCTCCGATTTATTTCATCAACATTAACTTTTTAGTTTTTTATTATTGAAATTTTTCTTTTTTAATTTTATTAGTTTTCTGGGCATGGAAATTCTGTAATCTGCCTTGATGTACCCATCTTTACCTGGAAGAAGTATTTTCAAGTCCTCCAACATAGATTCTCTTATTTCTTCTCAGAATAATCTGATTCATGAGGTAGAGCTTATTAAAAAAAAAAAAAAAACACCTTCATTTAGTTGTTGAAGAAACAATGACTAAAATGAATTAAGTAGGTAAATCTAGTTAAAATTACATGGTTACTGGTAGAGCAGTGCTTGGTAGCCCAGCATCCCTAATCCCACAGAACAGTCTTTTCATTCTATCTGAAGGCCTCTCATTTACTTCAGTTGAGCTTTCTAGATTCACACTTGTGCAGGGAGCACAGTGTACACTTGCACAAAGCATGAACTCTGTGTTGCATCTGAAGAATTATTTTAATCCCATCGGGTTACTTTGGGGATGCTACAGATTATATTATTGGTCTCTGGTGTAACAAATTCAGGGCTTCCCAGGTGGCACTAGTGGTAAAGAACCTGCCTGACAATGCAGGAAATTAAGAGATGCAGGTTTAAACCCAGGGTTGGGAAGATCCCCTGGAGGAGGGCATGGCAGCTCACTCTAGAATTCTCGCCTGGAGAATCCCATGGACAGAGAAGCCTGGTGGGTTTTGGTCCATAGGGTCGCAGAGAGTTAGACACGACTGAAGCGACTTTACATGCACACACAGAGGCAAATTAACATATTCCATAAGAAGTACATTTAATTATTCAAGAACTGATAATATAATCTGCTTTTAGCCTGTCAATATAAGAAAATTAATACATTATTTTCTCTTTTCCAGAAAATGCAAAAGACATCATCATGATATATGAAGGAGATGCTGAGGAATGGGCTTTATACCTGAGTGAAGTTTTCTCACATGTTGTGAAAATAGAAGCAACCCTTTTATATTGCTTGGAGAATTGCTCTCTTCGGGATTTGGAACTGCTGAATTTAAGCTCCTACAAGTGTAAACTTTTGATATTATCAAATAGCCTGCTTGAAAACCTATCTCCAAAGAAAAGTCAATTTCTGAAAAACATACTTTTTCGCCAGAAAGTGTGGTCACTCTGCTGTGTGGGATGAAGAGTTCAGATCAACTCTACAAATTGTTAAATATCTCTAGAAGCAGATGGGAGATCTCAACTGAGCAGGAGCCTGAAGAATACATCTCTGTAATTGAGAGTATCTTATTTGGAGGTAGCGTTGCCAAATCTTATTTGTTTTTGTTTGTTTATTTTCTAATTAAAACTTTGAAAGTTTTTTTTTTTGAACCAATGAATATTTGACAGTGGAACTAAAGAAAAGAAAACGGAAATCCAACTTTCTTTAACAGTGCATTATACTTCCTCAAAATTCATGAAGATTCTTAATTTTAGCTTTATTCCAGACAGTGTTTATCAGTGGTTCAAAAAATGGTTTATAAGCATATTCCTTAGGGTAGCTTGCAGGAGATCATACTTTGAAGAACAATATGCTAGGTTATATGTTAGTTTTTGTTTTTGTTTTCCTTTTTCTGTTTTTTTTTTTTGGGAGGGGGCTCTTTTCCGCAAGACATAGATTCAATATTCTTATTTCAGGCATAATTTCTTGGCTTCTGTCTTTAAATGTTTGCTCTATCTTATTATTATGATTTTCTTTTTCAGAGATTCCTTTTATATGTGTGTTTCATTTATTTTATCTTAATATACAGTTTCTAATTCTTTTTGATTCTTTATTAATCAGTTTATTAATACTTAACTTATATTCATCATTTCAGTCCTTGCTATATTCTTATATTTTCTGTACTCTCTCATCCCCTGTATTATTTCAAATTTTTTCTTCATTTTTATATTGCTTTACTTCTTTTATTTTAACCTTTGGTTGAACACAGGAAGTTTTCAATGAATTTCTTGTTCTTATCTTCTTCTTAACACCTTGATTTCTCCATTGTATAATTGTTTCAAAAGGGTGATCATAATTTATTACATTTTAAAAATTCATGGAAAAATGCTTGGTCACAATTTTCTACTTTTATGGCAATGAGATTTTAGTATTTGATTCTTTATGTGCTGGTTTGCTCTTTCTCTCATAGTTACCTTCATATGGATCCTGTGCTGGACCAGTTTTTTTTTGTATCACTGAACAAAGTGAGTTTTTCTTGGTCTAGCCAATGGAAATAGAGAATGTGGGTTTTGTTGTTTGTTCTTTCCCATCCCCACAATGAAAGACTTTACTTTGTTTTCACAGACATAGACTGCTTTCTACAGATTTGTCTTTTCTGTATAGTTCTTCATTTAGCCTTATCTTTTCTGCTTTTTGGAACCAACCCACTTCCACCTGAAACTATTGCATCATGTCTGCAATATAGAAAGGCATGACCTCTAGACTTAGAGAAAGCTATGCTTGTTAGCTCTTTTTGAAATGTGATTTTGGAACCATTCTGTTGACCTGGAGTTCTAAGAGGTCACTGTTTGCTATTTTCAGTGAATGGGACATTTGCATAATTGTTTCTCATTCTCTGTGTTTTGGGATGATTTGCAGGAATAAAAAGGGGGAAATGTTGACCTTACACTATGATTTTCAAACTAGCAGTCCTCTAATATCTAATAATCTGTTGCTTTTTATTTTTGTTTAGTATTTCCCTAGTACCTTTTGTATTTTTAGTTGAAAAGAAAAGATGTTGCAATTGGAAATGATAAAACATTTATTACAATAAAATACACATAAGAACATAAGATGCAAGTAAGTTTATGCTCATTGTCTCCTCTGATACAGAGGAACACTAAAAATTAGGGCAAAATTTTGAGTAGTTTCCCACACCCATTATTTTTACTTCCTTGAAGAATTAAAGTTATATTGGCCACTTATGATATCACTATTGTTTAAAAATATTTGGGCATACCTTATTGTTGTTTTAGTTGTTTTGTTTTATGAAGAGTACCATTAAGTGGCTATATTTTCAAATTGTATTCCCATTGATATTTGATAGGAAAAAATCTTACAGCTTATGGACAACATACAACTATTTTTGAAGACACTGTTAGCTCTCATCTTCCCATATTCAGCTTTTACACTGCTTTCTTATAATAGCTTCGGTTGAGTTCAGTCACTCAGTTCTGTTCGACTCTTTGTGACCCCATGAACCGCAGCATGCCAGGCCTCCCTGTTCATCACCGACTCCCGGAGTTCACCCAAACGCATGTCGATTGAGTCGGTGATGCCATCCAACCATCTCATCCTCTGTCACCCGCTTCTCCTCCTGCCATCTATCTTTCCCAGCATCAGGGTCTTTTCAAATGAGTCAGCTCTTTGCATCAGGTGGCCAAAGTATTGGAGTTTCAGCTTCAACATCAGTCTTCCCAATGAACACCTAGGACATTGGATCTCCTTGCAGTCCAAATGACTCTCAAGAGTCTTCTCTAACACCACAGCTCAAAAGCATCAATTCTTCGGCACTCAGCTTTCTTTATAGTCCAACTCTCACATCCATACATGACTACTGGAAAAGCCATAGTCTTGACTAGACGGACCTTTGTTGACAAAGTAACGTCTCTGCTTTTGAATATGCTGTCTAGTTTGGTCATAACTTTCCTTCCAAGGAGTAAGCATCTTTTAATTTCATGGCTGCAATCACCATTTGCAGTGATTTTGGAGCCCACTGTTTCCCCATCTATTTGCCATGAAGTGATGGGACCAGAGGCCATGATCTTCGTTTTCTGAATGTTGAGCTTTAAGCCAACTTTTCCACTCTCCTCTTTCACTTTCAACAAGAGGCTCTTTAGTTCTCCTTCACTTTCTGCCATAAGGGTGGTGTCATCTGCATATCTGAGGTTATTGATATTTCTCCTGACAATCTTGATTACAGCTTTTGCTTCTCACAGCCTAGCGTTTCTCAAGATATGCTCTGCATATAAGTTCAATAAGCAGGGTGACAATATACAGCCTTGATGTACTCCTTTTCCTATTTGGAACCAGTCTGTTGTTCCATGTCCCATTCTATAATAGCTTAGATATACCTAAAAATAGTAAATATAATAATATTGTGTGAAAAAAAAATTCAAAGATAAATTTGTCTGAAACTGTAAGCATGCAATCAAAATATAGATCAATAAGCAATTGGCTAACCATGCCTAAAATAACTTTATGTGTTGGCTGAGTCACTTGAAAAAATTGGTATTAATTGCTATGGTCTATGCAGTAATAATTTGCTTTAGCAAACTGCTTGAATGTTGTGCTAAATTATTTTGTTATCTGTTGCCATTTGTGTTGAACAGATAATGTCTGTTTTTTTAAAAATGAGTAATTAGTATGAAAGATGTGGAATTCAATTTTAGTGTCCTTTTCTAGTCCCCTTCTATGCCACAGAGAATTATACAGGAAGAAAGGAAGCTTATTATTCAGGAACATTATATGATAAAGAGAATAATAAAAAAGCCAGAAAAGTCTTGGAAATAATTACATGTTCTAATATATTCACAAAAGAAAGACAAATCAAATGAAATTTTATAAAACTTAATGAAAGAGAAAGATATTTTATAATTAATCAAGACTCTGGAAAATTTTATTGTTTATTGTTAAAATTATGAAAAAAATATACAATAATTCATATTTAATATGAGTGTTTTATTTCTATTTAACAAATGAAGAAATATTAATTTCCTGTCTCCTTCATTCACCAACTGGGAATAATACGAACCTGTGTATGTTTTCCACCTTCCTGTATGTAGTGTAACCAATCTGACCATATGTTTTCCCTTTTCTGTCTCCTGTTTGTTTATTTTTGGATCTTTACCTTGTTTTCTCCTTCTAATCTTTTCACATGTATAGGTTTCATACAGCATAGTTTATATGTAATATGAATTATCTGATCTCAAATCTATATAAAATCAACTAACATTTCTGAGTGTTACCATTATGTATTTTGCTGCTTATGAATACTTCCCTTAAAAGAGTGTGTACCAGTTCTGGTGATGCCAGCTCATCTACTGGATAACCTTCATCTCTTTCTCTTTCTTCTTATATCTTTTAAGCATTCTGACTTGTTATCAACAGTTGAGTCAGCTCTCTCTAACCTTTATTTTATCATATTTTATATTTATATGAAAATATGATGTTCATATTTATTTCAAATTTATCATACTTTCTTCATTGTTGAATTGTAGATGTAATAGTAATGGGAGAGCTGCTAATACTTTCATGAACAACTTTAACATTTTGATTTGTTTTCATATTACCAAACCAAGGAATTCAAATATTTCACTTTGATAATATAAAATAGGAATCATTAAATTATGAACAGCAATGTAACAGTAGAGTTGTTGGAGAAACAAAACAGGAAAAATAACAATGCCACAGTGCATTGAAATAAATCATACAGAAGCATGTTTTTCTTTCCTCTCATCTGAGCTATGTATTGCTGTAAAAGCTCTGATTTGTTGGTCAGTGAGGTCTCATGGCCTTCAGATGAAGTCCATTCATTTTACATGGCCTTCCAGCTCCTCAAAAGCATGGCACTAACATAGATGTTCCAGAGAAGGCAATGGCACCCCCACTCCAGTACTCTTGCCTGGAAAATCCCATGGACGGAGGAGCCTGTTGGGCTGCAGTTCATGGGGTCGCTAACAGTTGGACACAACTGAGCGACTTCACTTTCACTTTTCACTTTCATGCATTGCAGAAGGAAATGGCAACCCACTCCAGTGTTCTTGCCTGGAGAATCCCAGGGATGAGGGAGCCTGGTGGGCTGCCGTCTTATGGGGTCACACAGAGTCGGACACGACTGAAGTGACTTAGCAGCAGCATCAGGAGCAACATAGATGTTCAGGCCCTTTATGCCATTACCGTTAGTATAGGTATGTGCTGTACCCTAGGATAATTGCATCACTTTCCGTTGAACACAGTCTCCCATTTCTGTCTTAAAACCACCGCTCCTATGCTGCCTTCTTTATGCGGAGCAATTTCCCCATATTTTTGATTGAAATCCTAGCCATCCTTCAAGATTCATTGAAAAGCTGCTTTATTAATGAATTCATCTCAAATCTTACTTGAAAATATACTCATCTCTAATTCTACTAAATTTTTATTATTGCTTATGTATAACTCTCATTATATTCTTTGTAATTGTTTTGACAATTTCTTCTCCTCATTATTTTCTGTTTCAAAATGTAATGCTGCTTTCTTTCTAAAATATTTTAGCATTTTGAATATCGAAAAAAATAGTAGAATACAAATTGTGTTTCTAAGTTTATAAATGTTTACTGGTGCAGTCGAGTTTCACTTTGTTAATGATGAATGGGTTTATTGTGGTATTTCTGTCAAGATCACAAAATTGAAATTTGAAAGAGTAAAGATAGCAGTGTAGGAAAATCCTAAATATATCTTTTCCCATGGATAAAGCACATATATTAATACAACTATATTTAGAATAGTTCCCGAAGAAAGGGACCTGAAAACTGGATGAAGAACAAAGGGTAAAAGGACCATACAGTTGGCTCAACAGGGAATATGTCCAAGAAAACTATAGAACTGTAGGAAATAGAAACCTGCTTATAAAGGGCTCCCACACAACACACTTGATATGAAAACCAGTGCAGAGATACCAGATTGAAAAGCATATGGTCCATAGGAGAGGGGACCCACTTACTAATCTTGAAGCATCTGAAGCATCTGCCAGGGAGGCAGGAACCAGCTGAGATGCTCCCCAGAGACTAAGAACTGGCAGGAGACGTTTTTGTGTGGGGGTGGTCTCAGGCTACCGTCCTAATGCTGTCACTGGTAGTTGCCATTTTTTAATCCTCCCTCCAATCTGTCACCACAGTGGGCATACCCTACTGAGAGCCACACCTACTCCTGTGCCTCAGCTGAACCTTGAAGCCAGGCCAGAGCCATCTCTGCCCACCAGTGTGCTATGGCAGTTGGGCTGTGCCACAGCAAGATATATATATTAGTAGATATATATATTGAACATTCCATTCAAAAGCATCAGAATTAACATTTTTTTTCACATAAAACAGTCTCAAGAATAGATTACATGTTAGGTCATAAAGTTTCTATAAGTTAAAGTAGAATAAAATCATATCAAGCATCTTCTCCAATCATAATGGTAGGAAACTAGAAATCAATCATAAGAAAAATGAAAAGAAAACACTAAAATGTGGAGCATAAACAACATGCTATTGAACAATCAATGGGTCATCAAAGATATCAAAGGAGATTATGGCATGTCTCCTTCAGATAAATAAAAACGTAAATAGAATATATCAAAATCCATGGGGTACAGAAAAATGCTTCTAAGAAGGAAGTCCATAGCAATATAGGCCTACATCAGAAAGCAAGAAGAGTCCCCAATAAACAATCTAACTTTACAAAAGGAATCATAAAAAATAGCAAATAAAACCCAAAATTAGTAGAAGGAAGAAAATGATATCAGAGAAATGTATTAGAGACAAAAAAATGGAAAATATCAATGAAACTAAGAACTAGTTCTTTGAAATAATAAGCAAAATCAACAAATATTAGATAGACTAACCAGGAAAGAGAAAAAAACTCATATAAATAAAATCAGAAATGAAAGAGAAGTTAGAAGATCCACAAAGGATCATGAGGCTACCACGGTTATATGCCAACAAATTGAGCAACACAAAAGAAATGGATAAATTACTAGAAACATGCAACTTTCAAGACTAAATCAGAAGGAAATAGAAAATCTAAATAGACTGATTATTAGTAAGGAAGTTGAAACTATATAAAAAGCCCAGGACCAATATGTTTCACCAAAGTCACCAATACTGATGAATTCTGTAAAACATTCAAAGAAGATTTAGTATCTATCCATTTTGAACTCTTCTAAAAATTTTTAGGGGCAGGAAACGTTCAGACAATTTACAAAGCCAGCATTACCCTGATACCAAACCAGACAATGACACCACAAAAAAGAGAAACTTACAGGCCAATATTCTTAATGAATATGAATACAAAAATCATCAACAAAACATTAGCAAAATTAATCCAACAGTACACTAAAAGGATGATACATCATGATCGAGAGGGATTTATTCCAGAAATGCAAAGATGGTCCAATATCTGTCTGGTCCAACATCTAAATTATCCAACATGACACATTACATTAACAAAATGAAGGATAAAATTTATACGATCATTTCAATAGGTGCAGAAAAACCGTTTGACAAAGTTCAAAATATATTTATGATAAAAATTCTAAATAAAGTGGGTTGAGAGTGAGCATCCCTCAATATAATAAAGGTCATACATGGTAAACTTTTAGTAGCATCACACTCAACAGTGAGGAACAAGATAAGTATGCCTCTCTTGCCACTTTTATTCAACATAGTTTTGGAAATTCTAGCCTCAGATTTATTTAGGCAAGAAAAAGAAAAGTTATTCAAATAAGAAAGGGAGAAGTAAAAATGTCACCGTTTGCTGATCACATAATGCTGTATGTAGAAAACCCTAAAAGTCCACCAAGAAACTGCTGCTGCCGCTGCTAAGTCGCTTCAGTCATGTCCAACTCTGTGCGACCCCATAGATGGCTGTCCACCAGGCTCCCTGTCCCTGGGATTCTCCAGGCAAGAACACAGGAGTGGGTTGCAATCTCCTTCTCCAATGCATGAAAGTGAAAGTGCAGTCGTTCAGTCATGTTCGACTCTTCGTGACCCCATGGACTATAGCCTACCAGGCTCCTCCATCCATGGGATTTTCCAGGCAAGAGTGCTGGAGTGGGGTGCCATTTCTTTCTCCAAAAACTGCTAGAACTAATTAATTAATTCGGTAAATTTCCAAGACATAAAACCATCATACATATACCTGTGGTGTTTCTATATACGAATAAAGAAATATCAGAAAGAAAAATTAAGAAAACCATCCCATTTACAATTTCATCATAAGAATAAAATACTCAATATTTTAAATTTAACCAAGGAAGTGAAAGACCTGTACACTGAAAACTGTAAGACACTAATGAAAGAAATTAAGGAGACACAAATATATGAAACTATGTTCTTTACTTACAGATTGAAATAATTCATTTTGTAAAAATGTCTGTATTACCCAAAGCAATATACAGATGCATTACCATCCCTATCAAAGTACCAAATGATATATTTCACAGAACTAGAACAAATTATTCTAAAATTTGGATGGCGCTGCTAACCATTACAGATAGGTCAAACAATATTGAGAAAGAAAAATAAAGCAAGACGTATTACACTGGCTGACATCAAACTATATTTCAAAGCTCTAATAATAAAGTCAGTGCGATTCTGGCTCAGAATAGGCACAGATCAGTAAAACAGAATTGAGACCTCAGAAATAAACCTACATGTATATGGACAGTTAATTTTTGGTAAGGAGCAAAAAGCATATAATGGAGAAAAGATCGGTGGCTCGGTGGTGAAGAATACACCTGCCAATGCAGGAGACACGGGCTTGATCCCTGAGTTGGGAAGATCCTCTGAGCCGGAACTGGAAACCCCTCCAGTATTTTTGCCCGGTAAAATCCCATGGACAGAGAAGCCTAGACGGCTACAGTCCATGGGGTCACATGGTGTCACAAAGAGTCAGACACAACCGAGTGGCTGAGCACACAGGTAGCAGATAGCAGCACTGCACAATGTTCAGTTCTCTGAATTTTAAATTGTGAGATGACATGCAAGAGAACATCCCTGTTAGGAAATATTTAGGAGTAATGGGGCGTGATGTCAACTGGCATGCATATGCACAACACACACATACACATAGACAGATACATCTCTTTACAGAGATCTATGAGTGTGTGATTATTGGCTAAATGTCCTGAGCTATCTCCTATATATATCTGTGGTTCTAAAAGATGAACAAAAGCAAAGTAAGCACATTCTAAGAGATGAACAGAAGTAAGCACATTCTAAGAGATGAACAAAAGTAAGCACGTTCTAAGAGAGGAATAAAAAGCAAAGTAAACTGATAGTTGTGCATCTCTGAGAGGTGGTGGCTTTTGAAGGAGGACATGGTTCAGTGCATGCACTGTGAAGCTAGACCTAATTACCCTGTAGGCAGCATTCATGGAGCTTCCACAGGTCTATTTTGTATGTAACAATATAGCATTTTACTGCCATTCTTACTGTGGGATGGGGTTGGGGAAGTCACCTGGCGTGAGAAGTTGTGTTTCCTCTGTATAGTTTACTGACTTTTTCTTCTACATAATGTTTTAGCCCTTTATGTCGAATACCATGTCTTATGTCTCAAACTCTGGTTTGTTGTATGCTGTGTCTCTTAGAAAAATTGAGTAGCTCAAAACCACAAAATGATGTTTAGGAATAACAAACTCACGTTGAGTTTCTCCCCCAGATTTTCTGTGTAAGGTAAATGTTTAAAGGGGAAACTTACTGTTGTCAATTAAGCTGATATTAAATACATGTATTGCCCACAGAAACCCTATTACATGCCTCTGAGCCCAGGATAGTAGGCATAGGGAAGAGCTGACTTAATAATACTGTCCACTTGATATTATTGTGGTGATTCAATTATTTAATATATTTACAGTGCTTACAAGAGCTCCTGGCAAAGAGTCTATGCTCAATAAACATAAGCTAGTTTTATTACTTTTCTGTGTATTGATTAAATGAGAGGAAGAAAGAAAGGAAGGGGAGAGGGAGAAACAGAGAGAGGGAAAAAGACAAAAGTAGAGAGGGGAAATAGGGAGGAGGAGAGGGGGAGGCCACATCTGAGAGTGGGGGAGAGAGGCAGGAGCTCAAGGACTGCAAATAGAGGCCACGGTGTTATTGATTGGGCTAGAGAGAGGGATCAGAGATGTGAATGAAAAGTTCAAGGCTGAAAGAGTGTCAAGGAAAGAAGTGGGTCAAATATCAGGTAAACAGTAAAAAATCTAAGAGAGGTCAGAGTTCAGGAAACAGGGAAACAGGTGGGAATTGAAGTAGGAAAAACAGGAAAAGAAGAAGGCTAATAAAAAATAAGGCTAATAAGGCTTATAAATAAGGCTAATAAAATAAGGCTAATAAAAAATAGCTTCATTTATTTTGGAATTTACACCTACTCCTTGGGTGGCCCCAAGCCAATCAGCAGGTGAGGGCCTGAAGGCTTTGGACTAGCTCAGAAAAAAATACCTCCAGGGAATAGAAAGGAGATCTGAGAGTTTCTGTTTCTGTAGCTTGTCAAATAACAGTGTGATTTTCTCCCTAGATACATGTGGTTAATTTGGACAGAAGGATAAGTACGCTAAAAGCAAGCAGGAATTCTGTTTTCTCGTGGTTCTACTTGTTCATTTTCACAATTTGATGTGTTTAGGCTTTCTCTAATATGATGAATGAATTAGAAGCACACTCCTGATTTCTTAAGTGTTTGTAGTTTTCAAAGTTTATTTATTTATTTTTGGTAAGTTACAGATGTTAAATTAAATATACTGATTTTATGAAGTTAAGAGAATCTTTTCAAGTTGTTTCATTAAATGAAGGGAGCCTTCCTACATTGATCCAACTTTGTGTATTAGCAAGAGGGATCAATGCACATCATTATTCTCTGTGGCACTCTCTCCATCTCTATCAGATGGTTCAGAGTAGTGCAGAGGGGGCTGGCCAGAATGAGAGATACCTGGCTCCTTCTAGTTGCAATGAGTAAAATCTCTGGAACTGAGTCAAGAAAGAACAAGTCGCAGTGGCTATAGAAATAAACATTAAATGAGCTCCCCTGTGGCTAGTGCATGCGGAAGCTTAAGAACCACTGATCAGAACTAATTGTCTAATGAATACAATCTTTATCGATGGATAATTAAGCATCACTCAAAGAATTAGAAATAGTGGCTTTGTGAAATTTAAATCAGTACCTCTCCTATTTGTTTGAAATAGTTGGAATGCACCTCAAATTATCTATCATTTTTTTGTCCACATATTAATAAATAGTGACTGTTTGCAGAGGTTTGGGGTTTGGGTTTTGTTTAATTAATGTAATTACAAATGTTGTTCTATGAATATTATTTTGTACAAGTCTGCTGGTCCACAGGTTTTAGTTTGGGGCCATATGTCCTGGAAGAAAGTTGTGCTCATAGGATTTATGCATAGAAAAGGTAATGCAGGTTGTCTCCCCAGGGCAGTTGTACCAACTTACCTGATAGAAATATAAGTTCTCAATGCTTCCCCATCCTCTTCAATACTTGGTACACTCAGAGTTTTTAATTTTCAATTTAATGAATGTGAAACTATATTTCATCATAGATTTAACTTGGATATCCTGGTTACTAATTAGTATTTTCTTATATATTTGCATATGCATATATTCATAGATTTCAATCTCTAATTTTGTTCTATGAAATGCTTCTTCATGGCTTTTACTCCTTGTGTCTTTTGGTTTATTGGATACTTTAAAAATATTTGGTTATATAGTTTACAAATATCTCTTTGGAGTCTGAGTTTGGGATTTTTAAGTTTTTAACTTTATTTTTAATAGTTTTGATAAACAAACTTTTACTGTAGTTAAGTGTATCAGTATTTTCTTTTAGTTTACTGTTTATTCAGTTCAGTTCAGTCTCTCAGTTGTGTCCGACTCTCTGTGACCCCATGACTTGCAGCACACCAGGCCTCCCTGTCCATCACCAGCTCCCAGAGTTCACTCAGACTCACGTCCATCCAGTCAGTGATGCCATCCAGCCATCTCATCCTCGGTCGTCCCCTTCTCCTCCTGCCCCCAATCCCTCCCAGCATCAGAGTCTTTTCCAGTGAGTCAACTCTTCACATGAGGTGGCCAAAGTACTGGAGATTCAGCTTCAGCATCAGTCCTTCCAAAGAAATCCCAGAGCTGATCTCCTTTAGAATGGACTGGTTGGATCTCCTTGCAGTCCAAGGGACTCTCAAGAGTCTTCTCCAACACCACAGTTCAAAAGCATCGATTCTTTGGTGCTCAGCCTTCTTCACAGTCCAACTCTCACATCCGTACATGACCACCATAGCCTTGACTAGATGGACCTTTGTTGACAAAGTAATGTCTCTGCTTTTGAATATGCTGTCTAGGTTGGTTATAACTTTCCTTCCAAGGAGTAAGCGTCTTTTAATTTCATGGCTGCAGTCACCACCTGCAGTGATTTTGGAGCCCCCCAAAATAAAGTCTCACACTATTTCTACTGTTTCCCCATCTATTTCCCATGAAGTGATGGGACCAGATTCCATGATCTTTGTCTTCTGAATGTTGAGCTTTAAGCCAACTGTTTCCTCTCCTCTTTCACTTTCATCAAGAGGCTTTTTAGTTCCTCTTCACTTTCTGCCATAAAGGGTGGTGTCATCTGCATATCTGAGGTTATTGATATTTCTCCCAGCAATCTTGATTCCAGTTTGTGCTTCTTCTAGCCCAGCGTTTCTCATGATGTACTCTGCATATATGTTAAATAAAGTGAAAGTGAAGTCGTTCAGTCATGTCCGACTCTTTGCGACTCTGTGGACTATAACCTAACAGGCTCCTCTGTCCATGGGATTCTCCAGGCAAGAGTACTGGAGTGGGTTGCCATTTCCTTCTCCAGGGGATCTTTCCAACCCAGGGATTGAACCCAGGTATCCCACCTTGCAGGCAGATGTTTTAACCTCTAAGCCACCAGGGAAGCCCTTTATGTTAAATAAGCAAGGTGACAATATACAGCCTTGACATACTCCTTTTCCTATTTGGAACCAGTCTGTTGTTCCATGTCCAGTTCTAACTGTTGCTTCCTGACCTGCATACAGGTTTCTCAAGAGGCAGGCCAGGTGGTCTGGTATTCCCATATCTTTCAGAATTTTCTACAGTTTATTGTGATCCACACAGTCAAAGGCTTTGGCATAGTCAATAAAGCAGAAATAGATGTTTTTCTGGAACTCTCTTGCTTTTTCCATGATCCATCAGATGTTGGCAATCTGATCTCTGGTTCCTCTGCCTTTCTAAAACCAGCTTGAACATCTGCAAGTTCATGCTTCACGTATTGCTGAAGCCTGGCTTGGAGAATTTTGAGCATTACTTTACTGAGAAGAGTGCAATTGTGCAGTAGTTTGAGCATTCTTTGGCATTGCCTTTCTTTATTATATCCTGTCTAAGAAATCTTTACCTCTTAGGTCATACAGATATCTTCTGAAAACTGGAAACTTTTGACTTTCTCATTAAATCTGTGTCATTAAATCTGACATCCTTCTCCATCTGGAATTAATTCTGTGTGCAATGTGAGGTTGGACACCAGATTATTTTTTCCATTATGAATTAATTATCTGTTCTTTGCATGTTTCAGTTGAATATATTTAAGGGTTCTGCAGTCATTCAGGTTTTCTATTTGAGTCATTTTTGTTGTTTTAATTTTCTGAGAATTTGCTGATTTCACTGTTTTCAAAGTTTACCATTATAAAATTGTTCATAAAAATCCTTTATTTTTAAGTATCCTCTCTATATAAAATTCTGTGATCTCTTTATTGTTTAGATCATTTATTGATGTTTGTCTCCTTTTGTTTTATATCAATTAATCTTCCCAAAAGTTTGTCAATTTCATTTTCCTTTCAAAGGAAAGGAAAAATCTTTATGGAATTTAGAAAGATAGTAATGATGACCCTCTATGTGAGACAACAAAAGAGACACAGAGGTATAGAGTGGACTTTTGGCCTCTGAGGGAGAGGGAGAGGGTGGGATGATTTGGGAGAATGGCATTGAAACATGTATATTATCATGTAAGAAACGAAGTGCCAGTCTATGTTCAATACAGGATACAGGATGCTTGGGGCTGGAGCACGGGGGTGATCAAGAGAGATGATAATGGGTGGGTGGTGGAAGGGAGTTTCAGGACTGGGAGCTCGTGTACACCTGTGGCTGATTCATGTCAATGTATGGCTAAACCAATACAGTATTGAGTATTGTAACGTAGAATAAAGTAAAAATAAAATTAAAAAAAAAAAGAAAACAGTATCTACTCTAGAGAAACGTTCTAAATATGTAATTTGGCAGTTATTTCTACTATTTTTAAGCTAAAATAAATCTTATTGGGAGAATAATTATCATGCATGTGGTCCACGATGCATGTATATAATGCATGTATGGTGAAAGTGTTCTCCCTACCCTGGCAATTACTTTTGAAGATGATTTTTCTAATTATATATCATCAAATGTGTGTTTCATTTCACTTGCCCATTCCTCCTGATGTTATGAAAATAAAGTCCTCAATTTATAAAAAAAAATATTTTCTATTCTATATTTTTCTATTTTAGTTATTTTTATATTATACATAATACTTCTTTTTTGTTTCATTAGTTTTAAAAATACTTAGCTCATGAATATGTAATCTTTATATTTTTCCTTTCTACAAAGACATTTAAGGCTATAATTTCTCTTCAAGTACTTATTCATTTATACCCAACAGGTTCTCATAATGCTTTTTATTTTTATGAAAAGTCCTATATGTTTTATAATCTTATTTTGATTTATTTAGAAGTATTATAAACAGAAGTGAAAGTGAAGTTGCTCAGTCTTGTGTGACTCTTTGTGACCCTGTGGACTGTAGCTTACCAGGCTCCTCTGTTCATGGGATTTTCCAGGCAAGGGTACTGGAGTACCTTGCCATTTCCTTCTCCAGATTATCTTCCCAACCCAGACACTGAACCCAGGTCTCCCACATTGCAGGTGGATGCTTTACCATCTGAGCCACCAGGGAAGCCAAAAACAGAAATATGAGATTTAACTTATTAGTATTTTTTCTGTTAGAGGATAGTTGCTTTACAATGTGTTGGTTTCTGCCATTCAGTGTCAACCAGTCATAAGCATACATATGTCCTGTCCTGCTGGAACCTCCCTCCCACTCCCCCACTCCATCCCACCCATCTAGGTTGTTCACAGAGCACAGAGTTGAGCTCCCTGTGTTATACAGCCACTTTCTACTAGCTCTTTATTTTACATATGGTAATGCATATATTTCAGTGCTATTCTCTCAGTTCATGTCCTCCCTTATCCTTCCCCTTCTGTGTCCACAAGTCTAATTTATCTTCTGTCATTCACTTCTGAATTGTGTCATCAGAGAATGTGGTCTCTATTATTCAGGTAGTTTTAAATTTATTGAGTTCTATTTAGGGTCTTGTATTTGACTAATTTTTTAGAAAAATCCATGTGTGGTCGAAAAGAAAGCTTATCTCTATATTTGGTATGCACTGTAATTTATGGCCATTAAACCAAACTTGTTATCTGTACAGTATAACTTTTTACATTCTTTTATTTTGAGCTATCTTTATATATGTGCTCTATCTTTATATACTCAGTGTATAATTCATAAATGGTGCCTAGCTGGATTTTAAAAACTCAGTGGTAGAATCATAGTATTTTAATATATAATAAATTTATATTGATTTTGATATCTGATGCATATGGATTCAACTTTACCATCTTATTTATTGCTTTCATTTTGTTCCATTTTTTTCATGTTCCTCTTTTCTTTCATCTTTTTTGTCTGTTTTTGGCTTGAGTCCCTCTCATTTTATTTGCATGCTACTTTATTCTTTCATAATATTCTAGAAATTTCTAGATATATACTTAAGTAAATTATTAATAATTACTTTTAGCTATTATTATATTTGCACTGAAAAATAAAAGCACCATTTATAATGTTTTAATTTATAATCTCCTTTCCAACTTTAAGATGATTATTCTTTCTTAGTTTTTCTGCATTTTTGATGTTTATAGAATCAATGTTTGTTTAACTTAAACCATCGATTTATAATTTTCTTTGTATGCCATTCTTTCTTGCATGTTAAACTCTCTCCCTATCATTTTTTCCTCCCATGAAGTATATCTTTAAATATTCTCTTTAGTGAAGTCTGTTGGTAATAAACCATCTCAGTTTCGATTTGTGCAAAAATGTCAGATTTGCATCATTGTTGAAGATAGTCTCACTAGATAGAGAAGTTCAGTTATTTTTTGTCAGTCCTTGAAGATATTATTCTGCTGTCATTTCACATCCATTTTGCTGTTGAGAAGTTGGCTACTTAACCATCATTTGTCTGTTTTCAGTCTATTTTTTTCAATAACCAACTGTTAAGATCTTCTTCTTGTATGAATTTCTTCAGTTTTATACTGATGTGTCTAGATGTTATCTTTTAATTTCTCCCCTGTGTAATTATTTGAGCTTCTTAGGTCTGAGATTCCCTGTCTTTTCATAATCTGATAAAGCCTTGATGCCTTTGAGTGTCTTCCCTCTTCTCTGTTCCTCCACTTGTCTCCTGCAACCTGATTAAGCACATGTATGGCCTTCTTATTCTCTGCGTGTCTCTTTCAAACCTAGCCTCACTTGGCTCCTCTTGCTTCTTTCTACTTTATTTCTTCAGATTTATCTTTTGGATAACAGCTTCTTCAGCTTTTCTCAGCCGCCTTTGAATCTTCATTGAGTTTTTAGTTTCAGTTATCAGATGCAATTATATTTTTCATTTCTTAGAGCTCCTTTTGGGTGTTTGACCATAGCCAGACCCATCTTAATAGTCTTTGATTTCTTTACAACTTCACTTTCTTTTTAAAATGTCTTTAATTATATTGACACTTATTTTTATTTTTTCTGAAAATAGTAATATGTGGATTTCTGGCCTTATTCTTTAAGACTTTTGTTCTTTCAATTTTTTCTTCATTGTAACTGATGTAACATGGAACTCTGTATAACTCCACTGAGGCTTGATTTTAATGTACTTTGCTTTAAAAAAAAAAAAAAAAAGATTTAAGTCTGCTTCTGCCAGGAAGTTGAATTTCCACCTGGGATTACTTTAAACTAAATTTTTGGCTTGCAGTTTTTTGGCAGTTTTTAAGGTTGGCCCAGTGTAGGTCCAACAACCAAGTAAATGCTTTTAGTTTAGGAAATCTCAAGAAATAATATTTCTACTTTTCTGTTTCACCCAGAACAAGGCTGAAAAAGATTGAGCATCTAAACTTATGAGAAGACTCCCTTTCTTTGCTCCTGCCTTGATTTTATCACCTTTGCAATGAGTATGGTGTTTCTTAGAACCTAGGACCACCAAGGACGGGCAGAAAAACTCAGATGAAATATGGGTTCCAATGTATTTCTTTAATACTATAAATCTGTGCTTATATATTGCTCTGGTGTCTGAGAAATTTTCTATGTGACATTGAGCCATTCATGAATGAAATATTATTATTATTTGTAGTATTTTAGATTTACTATTGGAGAAGGCAATGGCACCCCACTCTAGTACTCTTGCCTGGAAAATCCCATGGACGGAGGAGCCTGGTAGGCTGCAGTCCATGGGGTCGCTAAGAGTTAGGCATGACTGAGCGACTTCACTTTTGCTCTTCACTTTCATGCACTGGAGAAAGAAATGGCAACCCACTCCAGTTTTCTTGCCTGGAGACTCCCAGGGATGGGGGAGCCTGGTGGCTGCTATCTATAGGGTCACACAGAGTCAGACACCACTGAAGCGACTTAGCAGCAGCAGATTTATTATATAGAGATTAACAGAGATTGAATCTTTAATCTGTTATATCTCTGTAAATAGATTACTTGAAACACTATTTTAAATTGAGAAAAAATTATTAGTTACAAGTATAACAAGGACTGTGAACAATTACAAATTTCAACTCGATTTCTAGTATGCATCTTGAGACATGTCCTCCAGGAACCTTTGAACCAAATACCTAAAATTACTTTTTTTCTTTGGTTTTCCCTTACGTGTTTCATTTTCATTGTCCAAATCCACCCATTAAATAAAAAAAATCTGTAAAGTTTTAGGGAATTGATAGTGAGAAAATTTTAGACATTCAATTTAAGAGAAAAAAATGTTTGTAGTGATTCTAAAATACTGCAAATAAAAATTCTTTCAAAAAATTCCAATAAAACAAGAAGTTGTACTTAAATATGTGAGATAGGGATGACTTAGAAACAGTTGAGATTTAATCAGTTTTCAAAATAAACCATACAGGTTTCTTTAACTGAAAAAGAAAAAAAAAAAGACTGTGTTCTATTTTTCCCATCATATGTCAGTTAACAAAGATAGTAAGTAGAGACATGTTATTATAGAAAAGATGTCATTTGATTAATTTCCATGTTTTGTTGGCATATATGATACTATATGAGGTGAATTCAGAGTCATATCAAAGAAAAAGCTAACTTATCATGGACTTCAAGATGTAAGAAAACTTGCTGGTTTATGTTAATAACAATTGCACATTAGAAATAAATTTGTTGTGGCAATTAATTAAATTGAAACATTTGAATTATGGTTCCTTTGCAAATTCCTACCCTGGGGATACCTTTTGTGGGGACTTCTTTTGTTAGAAACTATGGTGTTCTGTATTCCCAGTGATAAACCCCCTGGAAAGCATGTCCATATAAACTGTGCTTCTATATGCTGGCCTTTGGTCAGATGTGGTTAGGGGAAATGTGGCTCAAAATCTACTTTTGGCTTCACTGGTTTTCTTTCTTCTAATGCTTTCTCCTTCAGTTTAGTGAGTCATAAAGTGGTTCAGACAGAAGAAGCCATATTATGAAATAAATGTACAGCTAAAAAGAATCTTGTAGACAAATCCATAAACTCTTATATTACAAATAGGTTACGTAACTAGTAACACTGCAGTTCATTACCTCAGTCTACTACAACTTTTCAGTTAATTGCAATGCTTAGCTAATGTAAACCTTTTATAGGGTTTTTGTAGGGTGATTGTTGTTCAGCCATTTAAACATTCCATCCAGATCATTTCTGATCAGCTGTATTGTTGCATAGTTGCTTACTAGCTTAGAAAGACAGACTTTGAGTAACTCTTGTCTAGTCACATATTTTTAACAATCTCTGTTATTCATAAATGTAGTGTCACAAAGATGACTTGAGAAAGGCTCAATTACTTGTTTTCATTTATTTAAACTCTCCCATTTAGGGAGTATGGACTCTGAGGCTAGGACATATCTGTTTCACTGAGAATACACCATGTAGCTTTGAATGACAAAAATTCATGTGTCATCGATTTTGTGTAATGAGGTTAGAAACACAGACTGAACTAAATGTACTCTGAACGGCTTTCTCATGCTTTTTCTCTTGGAGTTCGAATTTTACTGCTTGGGACTATTTTCAAATTCCTTTCAATTGTGGTTGACATATAATCAGGCTAGGGTGCCAGAAGCGTTATTCTGGCAGTCTGGTGTACAAGTAATGGCTGCGTGACTGGGCAAGAGCATACTGCAGTGGTACAGGAGAGAAATGATGAAGGGCTGAATTAAGGAATTAATGGAGAGATGGATCCTAGAGGACAAGTTAGCCAGCTACTTAAAGGATAAAATAATACTTCTTAAGGACAAATTGGATGTATGGACATTTCAGCAACAGTAGGAAGGTGAGGGTGTTGCTCAGATTTCTATCTTTGGCCCTTGTGGCTCTCCCCAAATGTGGCTTAAAACATTTTCTCTTATGTATAATATGAGTATTAAACATTTTGTTCTCAAGAAACTTTATATTCTTAAAACCATCTGATGATCCCAAAGAGCTTTTATGTTAGTTAAATTTATTGACTTTTATTATGTCAGAAATTAAATGTAAAATTAAGAATCTGATTAATTTTAAAATAGTAAATTCATTCCTGGTAAACATAAATAACATTTCTATGTAAAAGAGATGTATTTTCAAAAACAAAAAATTAGTGAGAGAAGTGGTATTGCTTGACAGTCTTGCAAAACTCTAATGTCTAGTGTAATGGAAGTCAGTTCGATTATCATGTTGGCTTTGGCAACATGCTGTATGTCAAAAAGTTCTGTCTCTGATTTGTAGTTAGAAAAGAGGAGTTACTCTTAATAGTACCCTCAAACTTGACAAGTGATAGTTTCTTAAAGCTTAGCTGCAATGTGGCATCTAAAAATATATCAGTAGACTTTGTACTCTGCTAAATATACTCAATTCTTTTGGCCTGTCTTGCACTTTTAATGTCTCTTCTATCCATGCGTGATTTTATAACATTATACGTTGGTCATGTAGAAAATATTGATTTCCTTAGATACAGATCTTCTAAGTATTGATGTATTTCATTTTAGAGCATCCTCCAATCACATTCATTAATATCACCATTGATCTGATTAGAAAAGTATTATGTATTGGGAAGGTCTCAAGCTCATGGTTTGGATGTAAGTTTTTTAATGTTCTATTTTTTACTTGAAGTACAATTTTTTTTTTTTTTTGCTCAATGTACAAATTTCTAATTGTCGACAAACATTGTCAATGAGTTTTCCTTGAAATGACAACTTCATTCACTTTCAAGAAAGCGTCTACTGGTGGTCAAGTCTGAGTAACCATAGTTTATCTGTTAGTTTTTCTTTCAAGTACAACTATTGTTTCATTGGGAAGTAGGGGGAGCCTATTGCCTATTTTCAGTTGCAAATCAAAGAATTGCACAGACACTTGTCCCTGAGATGATTACTAAACTTGAGTATGTAGCAGAAGCTCAGTATATGCATTTTGCCATGTAGAATTTTAAAAGACAGGTACTGGGCTTTCTCTTTCTCGCCAAGTGGAGTAATTATGATCCAGTACAGCTAAACAAAACAGACAGTATACATGAAGCAACCATTTTTCAGATACTGGACATGAGGCCATTCAGGAATATCAGCACTGAGAGGGGAGACAGTAAGGTTAGTCCTATTATTTTCTCAGCTTACTACCTGGAGAGAGTTTCCATGACACCAGAGGGGAAAGGGTGACCCAGGTGGAGTCATTGGTTACCCAGAGTTCAGGAGATGGAGATGGGAGTACCAGAGGCCGAGGCATCATGAGTTTGCCAGACACAGTGCTGAAGCAGAGAGAGCTGCACAGAGAGGAGTTATGGAGAACTGCAGAGTATTGTTCAACTTCAGCTGAATACCAAACAAAACATGACAGCAAGGAAACTACTCAAAACCAAAGAAAGAACCATCCTGAGGGAGCAGAGGAACCTCTCAGGAGTTCACTCAGACATGGAAATAGTTTCTGTATCCACGTCCAAGAGTGGAAAAAACCTTACAGGTCAAGAAACCTCTGGGAGGATACTTAGCAAAGTATCACCTGGCCAGTGAGGGCAAAATCAGCCCTAAATGAAAAACAGTTTTGGTATTGCATAAAAAAATTTAAAAGCAGATCTTGAAATATTAAATTGTTGTCAAGTAATGTAACTGCATCCTAGAACAAAGTTCAGGCATATTTGTAGGGATATAGTACCCATGATAAAGACCGTAATGTCCAACAGCAAACAAAAATTCTCCAGCTTTCCAGAAAGCAGGAAACTTTACATGTGATCAGTAGACAAATCAATTATAAAAGACTTGTATCTGGAATATATGGAGAGCTCTCAAAACACAATAATAAGAAAACAACCCAATGAAAAAAAAACTGGGCAAAAGATTTAAGTAGATATTTGACCAAAAGAGATATCTGGATTGCAAGCAAACACATAAAAAGATGCTGCAAGTTATTAATCATTGTGGCACAAACCACACTATTTTTCCAAAGTGTTATGCCATTTTACATTCTCACAAGCAGTGTTGTCAGTCTTTCAATTTCAGCCATTCCGATGGTTGTGTAGTGGTATCTTATTGTGTGTTTTCTTCTTATATGAAATTAACGTTTAAGTGCAAGTGCATAATGGTTAATCACACAGTTTGGCGCCACTGCCTTTATTATTCATGCTTAGGCAACATTCGTCTTACTATCCATTACTTTTGCCCCGACATAGACAAGCTACGTTTTAGAATTATTATGAAAATGGTTTTGACCTTATGGGCCCTTTGAATCACTGTTCTAGTCTGCACTTTCCCCTAGACTTCACATTGTTTATCTATGTTACACATTCAGATCTTATTCAAAAGCATAACTAGTACCCATAGCACCTCAGGGCTATCACACAGCCCTCTCGGTCTCCCGCATTCAGTGGACTTCTCTGCTTTAGAAATGTCTCTGCTTTCCCACTGCCCATTCCCATCGGCCTGGATTATCATCTTCTCTTTTACATCTGCTGCTGGTAGCCTATCTCCTCAGTCTTTCTAGAATACATATTTGATTATGGGGCTCTACATTACCTACAGAATAAAGTCAGAATGCCTTAAAGTAGCTGACAAGGCTGCTCAAAATCATATATTAGGTAACTTTTAAAAAATTAGTAGCATGGTTTAAAACACCTACAGTGCTTGTCCTCCAATTTAGACAATAATTAATTCTAACAGTAAATGTATAATGATAGCAGTACGTTTAGGACAAAGGCCAATAGAACTGTTTTTGTAGTTCTAGAATGTATTAAAGTTGGAAAACGTATTAGCTGACAACCTTTAGATTCAGAGATTGGATAGCTGCTTTTATGCTTTCTCCAAGAAGCTAATAGTTCATTATAACTTCAGAATTCCAATTAAAATGATGGATTGTTTAAAAAGAACACTACTCACAAAGTCTGAATTATAAATGTGAGTTCAGGTATGAGATGCTCTACATACACGAGGGTTTTATTTTGTTCCAAAAACTTCTATGACTTGCATGATTTAATAAAGTTGCTGAAATTATTTTTTGAAGCTGCAAAGATTAAGGTTTCAAGGTGTTTTCCTCAATTTATGATCCATGTTGGACTTTTCTTTGAAGAAATTAATCTTTTTATTTTAATCAATTTATCTTTTTGAATTCTATTTTTCATTTTTTATTATATTTTGTTTTATTTTCTAAATATCATTTTTTGTCATTTTTATATATATTGAAGAATAAAACCTGAACACCAAATTGTTCAGTTCAGTTCAATTCAGTCGCTGAGTCATGTCCAACTCTTTGTGAACCCATGAACCACAGCATGCCAGGCCTCCCTGTCCATCATCAACTCCTGGAGTCCACCCAAACTCATGTCCATCAAGTCGATGATGCCATCTAACCATCTCATCCTCTGTCATCCCCTTCTCCTCCTGTCCTCAATCTTTCCCAGCATCAGGGTCTTTTCCACTGAGTCAGCTCTTCTCATCAGGTAGCCAAAGTATTGGAGTTTCAGCCTCAACATCAGTCCTTCCAATGAACATCCAGGACTGATCTCCTTTAGGATGAACTGGTTGGATCTCCTTGCAGTCCAAGGGACTCTCAAGAGTCTTCTCCAACACCACAGTTCAAAAGCATCAATTCTTCGATGCTCAGCTTTCTTTATAGTCCAACCCTCACATCCATATATGACCACTGGGAAAACCATAGCCTTGACTAGATGGACCTTTGTTGGCAAAGTAATGTCTCTTCTTTTTAATGTGCTGTCTAGGTTGGTCATAACTTTCCTTCTAAGGAGTAAGCGTCTTTTAATTTCATTGCTGCAATCGCCATCTGCAGTGATTTTAGAGCCCAGAAAAATAAAATCAGCCACTGTTTCCACCGTTTCCCCATCTATTTCCCATGAAGTGACGGGACCAGACGCCATAATCTTAGTTTTCTGAATGTTGAGCTTTAAGCCAACTTTTTCACTCTCCTCTTTCACTTTCATCAAAAAGGTTTTTAGTTCCTCTTCACTTCCTGCCATAAGGGTGGCATCATCTACATATCTGAAAGAGATGGACATACCAGACCTCCTAACCTGCCTCCTGAGAAACCTGTATGCAGGTCAGGAAGCAACAGTTAGAACTGGACATGGAACAACAGACTGGTTCCAAATAGGAAAAGGAGTACATCAAGGCTATATATTGTCACCCTGCTTATTAAACTTATACGCAGAACACATCATGAGAAACATCTGAGGTGATCAATATTTCTCCCAGCAATCTTGATTACAGCTTGTGCTTCCTCCAGCCCAGCGTTTCTCATGATGTACTCGGCATATAAGTTAAATAAGCAGGGTGACAATATACAGCCTTGACGTACTCCTTTTCCTACTTGGAACCAGTCTGTTGTTCCATGTCCATTTCTAACTGTTGCTTCCTGACCTGCATACAAGTTTCTCAAGAGGCAGGTCACGTGGTCTGGTATTCCCATCTCTTTCAGAATTTTCCACAGTTTATTGTGATCCACATAGTCAAAGGCTTGGCATAGTCAATAAAGCAGAAATAGATGTTTTTCCGGAACTCTCTTGCTTTTTCCATGATCCATCAGATGTTGGCAATTTGATCTCTGGTTCCTCTGCCTTTTCTAAAACCAGCTTGAACATCAGGAAGTTCACGGTTCATGTATTGCTGAAGCCTGGCTTGGAGAATTTTGAGCATTACTTTACTAGCGTGTGAGATGACTGCAATTGTGCAGTAGTTTGAGCATTCTTTGGTATTGCCTTTCTTTGGGATTGAAATGAAAATGGAGCTTTTCCAGTCCTGTGGCCACTGCTGAGTTTTCCAAATTTTTTGGCATATTGAGTGCAGCACTTTCACAGCATCATCTTTCAGGATTTGAAATAGCTCAACTGGAATTCCATCACTTCCACTAGCTTTGTTCAGATCCATAGAACTCCATTCTCAAGTGATAATGGAGACACCCTCATCAAATTTGAAAGGAAATATTACATACGAGTTGTGTTTGATTTAAACACCCCTTCCTCTAGCTGGTAACCAACCATTTACTAGTTGCAATAATTATTTTTCTAGACAGAGAATTTAAACTTTATTTTCTTAACATCAGTGACATTTTCTCATTCACACTGAGGTTTATTCTGGAAGATAATAAAACAAAGATCATATCAGATCAACAAACAGCTTGATACAAAGTTGTGCCTTTAACGGTGATTTACCATATGCTTATAGTTCACTTAGGAAATAGGACAAGAGGCCCTTATCTTTTAATTTTTAATTCTTCACTGAGAAACACAATAGACAGTTTATATTGAGAAATAAGTAAAGATTTTAAAAGTCAGACATTTTATGCTACCACCAAATAGGAGTTCACTTACACTCATATATTTAGGATTTATAATTTTCACTTTAACTTTGCATGAGACATTTCAAATTACTTTTTACTAATGTCTTAATATTCTTGTATATTGGAAGAGTTTATTGTTTTTAATTACCATTTACAAATTGCATAAGAGCAAAGTTGGAATTACATTTGTTCCCAAGAACTATATTTATCCATTAAATTTTTATGGTTGTACTGCTTACCAGGCAATTCTGTGTTTCTTTTGAGTTGTAATAGGAATGTTGGGAACAAGTGGAAATCGATGCAGTTCTCACTCTTAAATTCATCCTGTATCTGCATTTGGTTTTTAACCTTAATAGTATTATAGTGCTAGAAAATGGATATAAATAATGCTCATTAATCTCTTTAAAAGTTTCCCATATGAAGAAGCTTAGCTTACTTTTCCTTTTATTCAAGTACCTCAACAGGAATTCTCTTTGACTAACATTATGGTAATTTGGTAATTGAGAACATGAATTTTAAACTCTACTAAAATGCCTCCCAACACTCTAATAAATGCTCTATCATTCCTGTCTCTAGTCTGAAACTTCTTAAGCACAGGGGATTTTTTCAGTCATTATTCCATTAGTCACAATGATTAGAACCATACACAAATAATTTTCTTATTCAACTGGCCAAGTTCTTTACAACTCATTGAAATTCTTTTAAAATATGAGAAAATATGATTTATATCTAATTTTTAATTTTCAGTCTTTCAAAAATGTTTAGAATTTAGAAAGAGCTTACAAATGGTGTTTTTTTTCCTACTTTCTTTATTAGGAAAGATACTATTTAATTTCAGATATTTAATTTTATAGTTTATGTGATCTTAAATATATGAAACCAGCTTTGAATTATGGATAAGAATTTTAAAATCCAAAGAAATATATTTTAAAAGTTTAAATTTTTCTCTAATTATGAAAATAAGATATGCTCATTATAAAAATTCTGAATTGTACAGAAAATATGAAAGAAGCCAGAAATAAAGGTCTCTCAGAATGACAATACCTTGAGGCAATGACTGTGAACATTTTGACAGTTTCATTCCAAAGATAAATTCTTATAATATAGAATGCAAGCTGTTTAACTGTTGAGAGAGTACTTCCAAACATGTATGTAGAATCACTTTAAAACAAAATCACAGTTTATGGTAGAGAAAAAGACCAGAATGTCAAATTTTGCATTTGGGTCTGGAATGATATGTTAAGTGTTCCAAGGAAAATGAAAATCTCACCAGAATCAATGTCATACTGTAATGAAAGATTCTAGTATGGAACAAATACCTCAAATGTATGGCAAAACAAATACAGTACTGTAATGCAGAATAAAGTATTAAAAAAAAGGAAAAAAAATAAAAGATTCTAATTATGATTAAAAATAAATAAATAAATAAAAGTACTCAGTACAATGTATGGCACTTAATTCATGCTCGATATTATTATTTTTGGTGGTAAGGAATTATAATTCAGTGAACTCTCTGGTAACATTCTATTAATTAGAGGTCTTGAGAAATACAATAAAGCTTTAAATGTGAAAAAAATTAATGTATGGAAGCATAGATTTAAATGGTAATGATAATCTTACTTATATACAATTGCACAAAATATCGATGTTGGGGGAAGCAAAAGGAAGCCATAAACAGATGAGCTACTTGAAAATGAAAGAAGATATAAATATATGATGGAGATTTATATATAGGATGGGGATATAAATATATGGTGAGGATTGCATTTCTTATAAAGGGTTATTTTAAAAGCCCTCTTTTTCTAAAGAAATCATAGACGCGTTCTAGAGTTCTAGAGTTAAAAGTGGTCTCAAATAATATCTTGTCCAACACTGTCATTTGACAGATGAGACTTTGAGACATTAAATTGTTTATGCAGGACCCATAGTATCCATGTGGGCAGGAGTCTGGGAAAAATCCGCATTGAGTCCAGATGCTGGCTCCTCCCTTTGAATCCCTGTTCTCACATAGTGCTCATGCTTACATGAGGAAGCACATAACTTCACTTCCATTATTTGCTCTTGACTGATCCATTCTTTTATACCTTACATTTTAAAAATACTTATTGTCTATATTTAATGAATTTCTGTGAGTTACAAATTTCTATGTGTCAAACACTGTTATAAGAACGTTATACACATTTTTATTTAATTCACACAAAAAGTCTGGATACTTAGTGCCATTGTGATTTTTAAGTAAAAATACAAGCATGGGAGGGTAGGCAACTAGGAAATGACAGAGCTGGAATGTGAATCATATACATCTAGCACCCAATTTAAAATAAATAACTACCAAACAGATTTTTGTTTGATGTGTAAAATTATTTTTAGGGTTCTTTGGGAGTACCAGCTCATTTTTACCTTCTTAGATGTACAGATACTCTTAAGTCTAATCAGAGTGTTGTTAAAATCTGAGGTGGCAATAATTGGAGTGAGCTTTGCTTTGCTGAGGAAATACTGTCACAGGCAGAATCTTTTTCTCTGTCACCTATAGTTTCAATTGTGGAAAGATTTTAAGCTTTCATAAAACAATTCCACATTCTATATTTAATCGAAAGGTCACACGTGAACGTATTTTACATCTTAGGCCCTGTGACTTAATTGACATGAACAAACTTGCAATATATTTTATTTGAAGACAATATTATATAGTCTTTTGAATTCAGTAACTTAATGCTAAATGAACTTCAGAAAGTTTTGCCATCTGGAATAGTATAGCAGTACTTAAAAACTTTTAAAGTAGATAAGTTTCTGAATATTCCACTTGAAACATTTTCATTTTCGGCATCATACTTCAAAATTGCAGCCAAGAAAATTATCTACTTTTCTTGTGTATCATCTTTCCAATGCATATCATTTTTATTGGTCTCATTTCATTATTATGAGTTTTGTTTTCATGTTTCCTTGTCAATATTACTTCCCTGTTTTGTACTTTTCATGACAAATACTCTATGATATTAATTTTGATTAACATAAAATGATACCCAGAGTGTTCTTCTTCAACAGTAGTTTAGTCATAAACAGACTATTCTGATCTTCATCATGTAGACACATTTTTCATATTAGCCTTTTGATCTCAAGGATATATTTTCATGCTATTAATTAAAACATTAGAATCAAGCATTTTACCAATTTTCCCTTTATTGTTAACATTTAGATATTAGTAATTTTTTTTCTCTACAATCCTGAAACATTTAGATATTAGGAGTGCTTTTTCCATAACCCCCTAAATTAATATACTCTTTGTCTGTTTCCTAATTCCCATGCAAGTCAGTGCCATATCTGTGTAATTTATTTTTCCTCATTATTCAACTTTGAATAATCTTCTTTGAATTATGTGTATTGGCTATAAGGCACAATTGCCTTATTTGGAATGCATTTTTTTCCCCTTTGGCTTGGCTCAGTTTCCACTAAATAATAATTTTAGCCAACCGACATTTATTGAAATTCCACTGTATGGCAGGCTTTCGGTGGATACTTAGAGTTGAGGTAGAAACAAAGATCACCCAGCTTCTGCTATCAAGAGCTCACTAATGAAAGAGAAAGGAAAGCAAATAATATGTAAATAATGTGATCCATGTGACACTTTCCCCTCTTTTTTTTTTTCTGACCATACCACACAGCTTGTGTGTCCTTAGTTGCCTGACCAGGGATTGAACTCGAGCTCTAAGCAGTGAAAACATATGAGTCCTAATCACTGGACTCCCAGGGAATTCCTGTTTTTGACACTTTCTAATGAAGTATGATGCTAAAGCTGAAACTCCAGTACTTTGACCACCTCATGCAAAGGGTTGACTCATTGGAAAAGACTTTGATACCGGGAGGGATTGGGGGCAGGAGGAGAAGGGGATGAGATGGCTGGATGGCATCACGGACTCGATGGACATGAGTCTGAGTGAACTCCGGGAGTTGGTGATGGACAGGGAGGCCTGGCGTGCTGCGATTCATGGGGTTGCAAAGAGTCGGACACGACTGAGCGACTGAACTGAACTGAACTGAACTGAATGAAATATATAGTACAGAGCCGTGATCATGGATAATTTGGAAAAAGTCATCTACCAGAAGCAAGCATAGATGGGAGTGTTGAAAATTAATTAGGAGGATAAATGACTAGGCACAGCAGGCAAAGGAAAAGCACATACATGAATGCATTTGAAAGATGATGGTTATGTTCAGGGACTGGGAGACTGGAATGGCTACAATGGGAGTAGAGAGAGCATCCTCACAAATGAATCAAACGAAGTACTCATTAGGTTCTTCTTCACTCTTAACAGAAGCAGGCCTCCCAATGAGGCCAGCTTGCTACAGCGTTTTTGTGTGAAACTGGGGACCATGACGTATGTGGACAAGCCAGACTATACCTCTGTGGCCATAAGCAAAGGGTTTGGAGTTGGATACTCCTAGATTGGAGTTCAGCTCTGTGAACTATGGCAGTTTAACTTTTTCAAAACTCCATTTCTTTATCAGTGAAGTGAGAAAATAATACTATGTATTTTAGGACAATTGTGAGTACTAAATGCATTTATGTATAAAAATCTCTACCTAGGATTTAAAAAAAAAGTGAAAAGTGTTAGTTGCTCAGTCGTGTCCAACTCTTTGTGATCCTATGGACTCTAGCCCACCAGGCTCCTCTGTCCATGGAATTCTCCAGGCAAGAAGACTGGAGTGAGTTGCCATTTCCTCCTCCAGGGGATCTTCGTGACCCAGGGATCAAATCAGTGTCTCCCACGTTACAAAAATCTCTACCTAGGGTGTTTGAGACTTAATCTGATCTCAATACATGTTACCTTTGTTTTATCCCAATCTGAAAAGCTTCTTTTAGGATCTTATCTATCAATAAAGTGAGCCCCAGGAGAAACTTTCCTAGACTTAAATGCAGTCATCTTTCTTATTAGTATATCTCACTGAATAAAAGGGAAAAAAAAAAAAAACCAAAACTTATTGCTTCCTTAAAAGTGTACAGAGGTGTATAGACTCAGCTTCTATTTTTATTCAAGTTAAAAAAGATGATGCTTATATACACTATTTCTGAGAAAATGAAAGTATCCTTTAAAGGTTGCTTTTACGTGAAAGCAAGCAATTTCAAAGTCATTTTGTCTAGTCACATGAAAATAGAAAACCAAAACCTATAACATATGCTAAAATTATTTATGCTAAGTTGCTAAGTTGCTTCGGTCGTGTCCGACTCTGTGCGATCCCATAGACGGCAGCCCACCAGGCTCCCCTGCCCTTGGGATTCTCCAGGCAAGAACACTGGAGTGGGTTGCCATTTCCTTCTCCAATGCATGAAAGTGAAGAGTGAAAGTGAAGTCGCTTAGTCGTGTCCGACTCTTCGCAACCCCATGGACTGCAGCCTTCCAGGCTCCTCCGTCCATGGGATTTTCCAGGCAAGAGTACTGGAGTGGGGTGCCTTTATTTAATTTGGAAATTAAAATAAAATCCTCAGGTACAAAGTCCCTGGTATTTTGTGGAAATTGTCTTGGATATCAGTTTCAAGTGTTGATTACTATTTAACATGCATGAAATACTGGTGGACATTTTTTAAAAATACCAAGGACAGTCTGCTGTCCAAGTTCATGTTCTACTCTAGATGATTGTAAAGAATTTGCAGATACTTGAAGGAAAAAATGTCAGAACTGTATCTGCTCCTTCAAATCTAATTTGGACTGAGAAGAATCATCATTACCTACTGATAATGAGTCCACATGTTTGGTACTATAAAAAGAGTCATTTTTCTGGCAGTGAGAGCCAGTCCAACAACATACAAACCACCCCTGGGAATTCTTTCTAATATAAAACGTTTTTGTGAGATAATTCAGTGAGCAGAAAGACTGGTAAACATATACTCTCACACGTAAATTGCCCTTTCTTTGTAAATTAAGGATTCTAACTAGAACATCAATTTAATGTCAAATGGAGTGTAATCTTATGCTATCATAAGAATTAATGCCTTAGACATTTTCACTGGAGTTTTGGGCCATATGTTGTTTTTAACAACTTTGAAAACTGTGTCTTTGATTCTATAAGATTATTCTCGTGATTATGGACTATCATATGCAGGGATTTAACTTTAGGTGGGATACTGCATAGAGATTATGGGTCCCTGAAGTCTGACTAGCTATTCCTCTTTGCTCTCTGTGTGTTCATCCATATCTGACTCATTCTGATCCCTTGAACTGTAACCCACCAGACTCCTTCCTCTATCCATGGGATTTCCCAGGCAAGAATACTGGAGTGGGTTGCCATTTCCTCCTCCAGGTGATCTTCTGGACCCAGGGACTGAACCTGCATTTCCTATATCTCCTGCATTCGCAGGCAGAGTCTTTACCACTGAGCCACCTGGGAAGCCCTGTCTTCAGCAGTAACTAGCTCTGTCACCTTGGAAGTGTCCTCTCTGAAGGAGATAGCAAGCCAGACTCCACCACTTACATTACTGTGATCCCTCAGTGCAGAAAGGAGGAGGATGCCCCCTCAGATAATGATAGTGGCATCTGTATGAGCCCTGACTCCTCTCTGGGCTCTCCCCAGCATAGCCCCTCCACCTCCAAGGGCTCTCCATGTAAGAGCCCGCTGTCTCCAGGCGCCCTCAGTGTCTCTTCCCGCCCCAGACCCCACGACCCACCTGGAGAGAAGATGGTAGCAGCAAAAGTAAAGGGTGAGAAGCTAGACAAGAAGCTGAAGAAAATGGAGCAGAACAAGACAGCAGCCACTAAGTACCACCAGAAGAAGAGAGCAGAACAGGAGGCCATCACTGGCGGATGTAAAGAGCTAGGAAAGAAGAACGGGGCTCTGAAAGAGAAGGCAGATTCCTTTCCCAAGGAGATCCAGTATCTTAAAGATCTGATAGAAGAGGTTTGCAAGGCAAGGGAGAAGAAAAGGGTCCCCTAGTTAGGGTAGTCGGGAGTATGTGTGCTTGTATATAGGAGGCTGAAGCTGTGTTTTAATAAATTATTTTGTAGTGGAAAACAAAAAGGCTATTTCTTGCTCATAGCCTATTTTCCTCATTTGAAACATCACCTCCCTCTCTATCTCCTGGAACTCCCCATCAGCCTTCCTGGCTTTAATTTTCTTCCTAGCATCTGCTACACTGCATATTTTACACCTGTTTTTTTGCCTCCACCTCTTTAGCTTGCAAGTCCTAGGAAAAAGATTCACCTCAGCTCTTTGTAGATCACCTGGTACATAACTGGTGCTTACTGAATATTTATTCAAAGAATCAGTGAATTAATCTATAAAATGAGGTTAATATTAACACCTACTTCATAGAGTTGTAGACATTTCAATACACTGTGTATTAATGTATGCAAAACACCAACAACAGTACTTAGTACATAGTAAATGTTCAGTAGTTTTTAGCTGTTATTAATACTCTCAAAGAAGTTTGTTAATAACATTGTAGGTAGTAATTCTAGAACAGATCTCTATTTGAAATTCTTTTCCTTTTAGTCAATGAACTTGTAGCATTGTAGCATCCCTTTTTATTTGCTAAACTAGAAGACATCATCACTAAAAACTTCCCAGCTTCCTGAGGGTAACTTGTGATTGACTTTCCTACAGTGGGAGGGGAAAGATGGGGACTCTCTCCACTTGCTAGAATAAGGTAGTCACTCACTGAAGATTGAACAGAAACTCAAGTCCAGGGCCGAGGGCATGGGATTTGAAGTGAAAGATAATATTAATAATCTTATATTAATTTCTAATGCTTTTATTATTTACTTAAGTTATTCATTCATGAGAGCTCAAAAAAGTTATTCTATTGTTATTTATATTTAATTAATTCATATGTGCAGTCTCTTTTTCTTATTCTTTCCAAGGGCAGTGATCTTGCATTAGGCATTCCAGAAGGATCCTGTTCTTATCCTGCTAGTATCTTCCCTTCTTTCCTTTTAGCCTTTGAGTCATTTACCAAGTCTGGTGACTCTGCTGGCTGCTGAGCCATTGAGAAGATCAGATTAGCCATATGTGCCTTGTTCTTGCTTCTCTGTATCTATCACCCTGTATTCTCCTGAAACACTAGGATCTTTTGCTATGTGTAAATAACTGTAATAAGTGAAAACAAGTGAAAGTGTTAGTTGCTCAGTCATGTCTGACTCTTTGCAACCCTGTGGACTATAGTCTGCCAGACTACTCAGTCCATGGGATTCTCCAGGCAAGGATACTGGAGTTCGGCAGCCATTCCCTTCCCCAAGGGATCTTCTCAACCCAGGGATTGAACCTGTCTCCCACACTGCAGGCAGATTCTTTACTGCTGAGGCACCAGGGAAGCCCACCTGTACAACACCAAAAATGGAAACATTAAAGTTAACATTAATATGGATGGTTCCCTGAGTCTCCACGGGAAGGCCATAATAGACAGATTCCTCACAAAGAGAGGTGGTCAACTTTTTCACTCTTGGCCCACTTCCTCTAATCTCATTGCCTTCAAGAATTTCCAATTAAAATATTAATTCATTGATTGTAAAAATAATTTTTGAGCACCTATCATGTGTTCAACAACAAACAAGACAGTTAATCCTTCAGTCATAGAGACTGAAGGAAAGACTGATTGAGCATTGTTTCCAGTGACTAGAGTATTCTCTTTCTCCTCTCCATCATTTTACATTTAAAGCCTTCTTCTGAGAAGGCCAACCTGACTGCCTGGTCCTCAGTGGTCTTTATCTAACAACTAACAAACATGTGGTGTTGGCGTCAGTGTTCCTAGCTAGGTAAAGAAGCTATACAAAGTAATGTCTCTCTGATTAAATTATTAAAGCTTCTTAGGATGAAAACAAATTCTAATAATTTTCTAAATAATATTGAAATTTCAAGGACCAGAAGAGTCTCATCATTTATTTTGCAAAATTTCAGATTTTGCTATTAAATTTACTACCTGGGGCTTTCTTACAGTATTCCTGGGCTAACTGTATCTACATTTAATTTTTTTAGACCCTGTTTGATAAGAAGTAATATGGTTTAGTGGTAAAGAACCTGCCTGCCAGTGCACGAGTCATTGGGTTGAGAAGATACCCTGGAGAAGGAAATGGCAATCCACTTCAATATTTTTGCTTGGGAAATCCCAAGGACAGAGGAGCCTGGCAGGCTATGGTCCATAGAGTGGCAAAGTCAAACACAGTCAAACACAAGTTGCTAAATTAGCGACTACACAATTTTCTTCACAGCTTTGAAACATTAGAAGGGGAATAAAATATTCTGTTTGATTGAACAATTTATGGTAGAAAAATAGTTTCTGGCTCACAGAGCTTTAGAAGTATATACGAATAGTTTTAAATGGTTGACAGAAATTCAGTAATCCAGCATTGAAAAGGAATTATAATTTTAAGTGTGTCTTCCCTGGTGGCTCAGAGGTTAAAGCATCTGCCTCCAATGTGGGAGACCTGGGTTCGATCCCTGGGTCGGGAAGATCCCCTGGAGAAGGAAATGGCAACCCACTCCAGTGTTCTTGCTTGGAGAATCCCATGGACAGAGGAGCCTGGTAGGCTACAGTCCACGGAGTCGAAAAGAGTTGGACACGACTGAGCAACTTCACCTTCACCTTCACCTTCATTCAAAATAAAATGCAGTGTATGTGAAAATTTTGATTGCAAAGAGCTGTTAGCATATAAAGGGTTATTATTTCACTTAATAGTATAAATACGTATAAGACAGTCCCATTTTAGTTTTTCAAAAATATGTGTTTCTATTCTTAAAAAAAACCAGACTGTAAGGTATATATATCAAAAGTTAGGGAGGGTTATTCTAGGAAATAATATTATAGGTGATTTTATTTTCTTCTTTTTCTTTGTGTGTTCTAAATTATACATTGTTGCTGTTCAGTCACTCAGTGGTGTCTGACTCTGCAACCCGATGGACTGCAGCACACCAGGCTTCCCTGTCCCTCACCATCTCCCAGAGTTTGCTCAAGTTCATGTTCTGTTGCACTGGTGATGCTTTCCAGCCACCTCATCCTCTGATGCCCTCTTCTCCTTCTGCCTTCAATCTTTCCCAGCATCAGGGACTTTTCCAATGAGTCAGCTGTTTGCATCAGATGACCAAAATACTGGAGCTTCAGCTTTAGCATCAGTCTTTCCAGTGAATATTCAGGGTTGATCTCCCTTAAGATTGACTGGTTTAATCTCTTTGCTGTCCAAGGGACTTTCAGGAGTCTTCTCCAGAACCACAGTTTGAAGGCATCAATTCTTTGACGTTCTGCCTTCTTTACGGTCCAGCTCTTATAACCGTGCATGACCACTAGGAAGACCATAGCCTTGACTACATGGACTTGTGTCTGCAGAGTAATGTCTCTGGTTTTCAGCACACTGTCTAGGTTTGTAATTGCATTCCTGCCAATAAGCAGTCTGATTTCATGGCTGCAGTCACCGTCCACAGTGATTTTGGAGCCCAAGAAGAGGAGATCTGTCACTAACTTCCACCTTTTCCCCTTCTATTTGTCATACAGTACTGGTGCTGGATGCCATGATCTTAGATTTTTTAATATTTTTAAATATTTATTTATGATTAAAGTCATAAGCTGGATTTTTCACTCTCCTTCACCCTCATCAAGTTCCTCTTCATTTTCGGCCATTAGAGTGGTATCATCCACATATCTGAGTTTGTTGATGTTTCTCCCGCCTATCTTGATTCCAGCTTGTAACTCATGCAGCCTGACATTTCTCATGATGTGTGGAGTATATAGCTTAAACAAACAGGGTGACAGCGGACAGCCCTGTTCTACTCCTTTCTCTATCTTGAACCAATCAGTTGTTCCATACAGGGTTCTCATTGTTGCTTCTTGACCTGCATATAAGTTTCTCAGGAGACAGGTAAGATGGTCTGGTATTTCCATCTCTGTAAGAGCTTTCCACAGCTTGTCATAATCCACACAGTCAAAGGCTTTAGGATCACTGCCTTGTCATGGCAAAGGGGCTTGCGTAACTCAATGAAGCTATGAGCCATGCCGTGCAGAGCCACCCAAGACTGCCAGGTCAAAGCAGAGAGTTCTGACAAAACCCCAAACCACTGAAGCGGGAATGGCAAACCACCCCAGTATATCTGCCATGAGAACCTCATAAACTGTATAAAAGGCCAAAATTATACATAATGAATATTAATTACTTATGTAAAAACATAAATTTGATTATGCAAAATAGAATTGCTGCTGTCCTCTCACCTAGTGAAAATGATGAATAATTTTTGTCGATATTCCTTTTTGTCTGATTTTTGGAAAAGTAATATTTGTGTTGTTCAGAATGTGTTCTCAGTGAGACAGTCATGTCTGACCCTGCTGTTTCATGGACTGTAGCCCACCAGGCTTCTCTGTCCATGAAATTTTCCAGGCAAGAATATTGGACTGCATTGCTATTTCTTACTCTAGGGAATCTTCCTGACCCAAGAATCAAACACTCATCTCTTGTGTCTCCTGCATTGGCAGGTGGATTCTTTACCACTGAGCCACCTGGGAAGCCCATATTATAAAGGATGAAGAAAATTTTGAAAATAACTTTTACTCCTGCCTCTTAAAAATAATCACTGTTAAAATAACAGTAATTTTTTTTTCTTGCTCTATTATATATGTGTACATACACATATATGGCAGTATACTTATAGATCTGTACCATTTATGTATATGTAAAGGAGTATGTCAAGGCTATATATTGCCACCCTGCTTATTTAACTTATATGGAGAGTACATCATGAGAAACCTGGGCAGGAGGAAGCACAGGCTGGAGTCAAGATTGCTGGGAGAAATATCAGTCACCACAGATATGCAGATGACACCACCTTTATGTCAGAAAGTGAAGAGAAACTGAAGAGCCTCTTGATAAAAGTGAAAGAGGAGAGTGAAAAAGTTGGCTTAAAGCTCAACATTCAGAAAGCAAAGATCATGGCATCCAGTCCATCACTTCATGGCAGAAAGATGGGGAAATAGTGGAAACAGTGTCAGACTTTGTTTTTCTGGGCTCCAAAATCACTGCAGATGGTGATTGCAGCCATGAAATTAAAAGATGCTTACTGCTTGGAAGGAAAGTTATGACCAACCTAGATAGTATATTCAAAAGCAGAGACATTAGTTTACCAACAAAGGTCCATCTAGTCAAGGCTATGTTTTTTCCAGTGGTCATGTATGGATGTGAGAGTTGGACCATAAAGAAAGCTGAGAGCCAAAGACTGATGCTTTTGAAATGTGGTGTTGGAGAAGACTCTTGAGAGTCCCTTGGACTGCAAAGAGATCCAACCAGTCCATTCTAAAGGAGATCAGCCCTGGGTGTCCATTGGAAGGACTGATGTTGAAGCTGAAACGTCAGTACTTTGGCCACCTCATGCGAAGAGCTGACTCAGTGGAAAAGACCCTGATGCTGAGAAAGACTGAGGGCAGGAGGAGAAGGGGACTACAGAGGATGCGATGGTTGGATGGCATCATTGACTCGATGAACATGGGTTTGGGTGGACTCCAGAAGTTGGTGATGGACAATAAGGCCTGGCGTGCTGCGGTTCATGGGTTCACAAAGAGTCAGACACTGAACTGAACTGATGATACATAAATATGTGCATATATCTACACAAATGTACATATATATGCTTTCATATTCAGTGAACATCATAACAATATCTCATTCATTTGGAACGCTTCTCAAACCATACATTTCATGAATTTCTATTCAGATTAATATTTTTTCTTATACATAATTCTAAGAAAAGACTAATAAAAAGAAACTGGTAAATTGCTGAATTTATCTGGGTTAAGTGTACATTATCATGTACTAGGTATTTCAGTGTAATTTTTCTAAGACCACAAAAAGTCATTTCCCTACTCATGAATTGTAAATCCCTTGTATTATTTAGCATCTAAACCTACAATAATCAATTTATACACAAAGTTTTCTTGTAACCTAGACTTTAAAAATACAACCAGAATAGTGTCAACACTTTACAGTGTCATTCATTAACGGCAATAATCAAAAGTCTGATGGTCAGTTTTTGTTTGCAATCTTATTTAATAAATCTGGATTTTATTTTATTCTGGATACTTTGCTGAAAGGTATTATCATTGATATGTGTTAAACTTTTTCAGAGAGGATGTAATTAGGGTTTATTTCATTAACTGCCATTTCAATTCTTTCATCTAAGTGTTTCATTTATCCAGTTGCAGGAAATAACAGTCGATAGCATTGTTGTGGTTGTTGCTTAGTCACAATGTCCAACTCTTTTTGACCCCATGGACTGTGTAGCCCCCTCGGCTTCTCTGTCCTTGGGATGTCCCAGGCAAGACTACTGCAGTAGGTTGCCATTTCCTTCTCCGGGGGATCTTCCTGACCCTGGTCTCCTGTTTGGCAGGCAGATTCTTTACCACTGAGCCACCTGGGAAGCCCGTCGATAGAATAGGTTATGCTAATATTACCTTAGCAACTCTCAGAAAAAGGATAAGCAATGAAAATGTGTAGGAGAGCAGAGGCAAGTTTAGTGCTTTCTAAGCTTTGGTGATTTTCTCTGACTTTGTCCTGTTCCCACCTTTAGGGTTATACTGATTGAAATACAGATGTACTTCCTTAAAACAGCCAGGCAAAACATGTGGTAGATAGAACAAAATACTGTTCTTCAGATACAAGCTACAACTCCACTCATCCCCCAAATAAAAAACCAGGCATGGATTTACTTAATCATAAATCAAGCAACAAATATTTACATCTGCTAATGCATATGAATACACAGCATCTTATCACTATGTCTACTCATATAAATATTGAGCATCTGCTGTGTTAAAGGGGGCTTCCAGTGTGGCTCAGCTGGTAGAGAATCCACCTGCAATGTTGGAGACCTGGGTTTGATCCCCAGATTGGGAAGATCCCCTGGAGAAGGGAAAGGCCACCCACTCCAGTATTCTGGCCTGGAGAATTCCATGGACTGTATAGTCCTTGGTATCACAAAGAGTCGGATATGACTGAGTGGGCCCTATTTCATGTACCAGAGATAGAAAGGGGTAAAAAGGACTGATTACATGACCTCAAACAGTTGCGTTCTAGGTGGATGGACAAGAAACAAGGAAAAAAATAAATGCATGATATGATTTCAGTTAGTGGCTCATGCTTTTGTTAATGTTATGGAATAGTATCACACCAAGGTACGAATTGTTAATATACATCATTTCTCAAACTTCAGTGTGCATTCAAATCATTTGGGATCCTTTTAAAATGCAGATTATGATTCAGTAGCTCTAGGGTGGTGGCTAGAAGCACGCATGTCTAATAAACTGCTGGTCTGAAGACAACAGTCTTGAGTTGCAAGATATAATATCATTTTTGTGTACTTAGTTTGACTAAGAGGTGGGTAATAAAATGTATCTTAAAGGAAGAGTGGGTAGTGGGTGATGGACTATGAGAAGGGGAAAAGATAGGAAAAAGGAGAAAATATAATAAACAGAATAGAACAGAAATACAGATAAAAATGGAACACACAGGCTACTAAAAACAGCATCTCCTTACATATTCTCTGTCTTAGAACTATTCCTGCCTGTTACGGACTAAAATAAAAAAAACTAAAGTACTAAGAGTAGAATTAAATATATACTGATGCCTATGCGAGAACTGGTAGAGTTTGTGCAGTTTCAGTGCCAGGATAAATGTGCATATTTAAATAATGTAGATTTATCATTTTATTATGAAACCCACATTTAGTTGGTTATATTGAGTATGTCCATTTATATATATATTTGTTAGGTAAGAAGTTTTATTATGATCATTATTATTTTTCTTTGGACATAGCCTTGAATGAAATATTCCTTATTTTGTGTCTTTTATAATGTCCCACAGACAGCAAAAATTAAGATACCTGAGGACTAGATTAAAAGGTTGGTAAAATTACATCTTTTGTGGAGTTTATTTGTTTCCTTTACCTCTTGGAAAAATACCTGTTTACTTCCCTGAGTGATAGGGAATGTTATAGTCTTTGGTATGACATTAAAACTCCAGAAGACCATGCTAGAATCTGTACTGCCTTAAGCATACTTAATGGTATCAGCTACATTATGATTAAAGAATCGTTTACTAAGTTATAAATCTGTCCAAAAATGATGTTCAGTGTTGAAATTCCAGGAATATGTTGCAGTGCTTTCTGAATCATAGTTAGTTGTACAAACTTAGAAAGATGGATTTATGATCTTTTGAAAATAAAAAATTGCTTTTATTCAGTTTGATATCAGAAATTAGAAAAAGAAGGAGACTAATATTGAGTGCTTATCCTAGGCCTGACACACAATACATTTTATTAAATGTAATCAAAACAATCCAACAAGGAAGTCATTTACCCCATTAAACAACTGAGGAAACTGAAGCTTGTCTTCCAAGGTTGCTTGAGAAGACAGGAAGTTTTTTTAAGCTGCAGACATATGTGTTCTATGTTATTGCTTGCCTCTCCCTCTCTCTCTGTTCCCAAATTATTTATGATGAAACCTGAAACCTTGCTTTGTCTTTGACCTATTGATAGATTTGAAGGGTCATTGGGTAGTGAGGAATAACTTCTTTTTCATCAGATAGCTATAATGAAAGCAGTTCAAGTATGATAGCAATAAAGGAGTCTATCTTTTTCAGTCTCCACTGAGTTTTGCTAATTACCAGAAAACCTGTCCTTATTCCAAATGAGGATTTAATCAATTGACAAATAAAAACAAAAGATAAAAATACACTAAAAGTTAATTTTTTAAAAACAATATTAAAAAGTTTCTATTTTAAAAACATTTGTATATTTTAAAAATTAGACATAGAATGATTTTTGCAACTTAATTCATAAGGAAGTTTATTTTCTGATGCTTAACTATTTTATTGTTTTGCTAAGTTTACAGTGTAATATTGGATGCTAAAAAATTATACCGAATTATCTTGCCTTAGGATATCTGTAATTTTCCTCTAGGACTATATTTATTTTAAAAGAGTAAAGACAAGTTAATTTCAGTTAATAGTTTTGGCGATTGCTTCGATCACCTGAGCATGAGGTGATTTGTGGTAAGCTGGTATATATTATCTGAATAGCAGTATTTCTTCCCCATTTTTCCATCATCATACATAAAGAAAATAATCTTCTTTGTAATTTCATTTGCATGTTGTAGAGGAGGGGTAAAGGCATTTGCTCAATCTGTAATCTTGATCATTTTATTCCTGTATTTGAGGAATGTATATAATTCAATCTATAAAACAAATATATTTTCATTATAGAAAATCAGAATAATTATTAAATATATTAGATATTAAAATAACTGATATTATTAGTTATGTATAAAATAAAATTGCTCATGACTCCATCAATCAGAAATAACCTCTAGGTATCTTGGATTTATATAGCGAGTCTATTCATATGCTTTCAAAAATTTGTCTTGAGTTTCTACCACATAGTTCTGAATATGTATACATATTAAAAGACTTTATTTTTTAGAGCAGTTTTAGATTTACAGCTACTGAGAGGGAGATACAGAGATTTCCCATATAGTTTCCACCCTGTCACCCCCAATGACATATATAGCCACCCCAATTATCATCACTAACCACAATGATACATCTTTTTACCATTTAAGAATGAGCGGATACATATTGATGTATGGCAAAACCAATACAATACTGTAAAGTAATTAACCTCCAATTAAAATACATAAATTTATATTTAAAAAAAAAGAATGAGCCTACATTGACATACCATAATCCCTCAAAATCCATAGTTTACCTTAGGGTATACTCTTGGTATTGTACAATCTAAGGGTTTGGACAAATGTATAATGATATGCATCCATAATTAATGGTATCATAGAGTATTTTTACTGCACCCCAAATCTGAGCTCTGCTTATTCACTCCTCTCCCTTCTATTCCAGACCCCTGGCAATCCCAGATCTTTTTACTGTCTCTACAGTTTTGCCTTTTCCAGAATGTCATATAGTGAGAATCATACTATGCATGGTCTTTTCAGAGTGGCTTATTTCACTTAGTAATAAGCATTTAAGGTTTTTTTCCCCCATGTTTTTTCATTGTTTAATAGCTTACTTCACTTATTAGTGATGAATAATATTTCCTTGAATGGATGAACCACAGCTTATTCATTTACTTGCTGAAGAACATCTTGATTGCTCCCAAGTTTGGGCAATTGTGAATAAAGCTGCTATAAATATCTATATGTAGATTCTTGTGTGGACATAAGTTTTCCAGTTCATTTGAATAAATACCAAGGAATACATTTGTTAGACTGAATGGTAAGAATATGTTTAGTTTTGTCAGAAACCACCAAAATGTCTTCTAAAATAGTTGTACCATTTGCATTTCCACCAGCGATTGATGAGAATTCTTATTCCAAATTCTTGGTAGCATTTGATATTGTCAGTGTTCCAAATTCTAATCAGTGTATAATAGGTATATAGAGCTATTTCATTGTTATTTTAATTTGCATTTCCCTGATGACATACAAGTGGAGCATCTTTTCATATGCCTATTTTCTACTTATATATCTTCTTTGGTGAGGTATTTAAAAACTTTGATTTTAAATTGACTTGTTTGTTTTCTTAATTGTTGAATTTGAGTTCTTTATAAATTTTGGAAAACAGTCCTTTTCTAAATGTGCCTTTTGCAAATATCTTCTCCGAATCTATGGCTTATCTTCTATTTCTCTAGACATTGTCTTTTGCAGACATGTTTTTCATTTTAATGAAGGTCCAGCTTATGAATTATTTCTTTCATGGATCATAACTTCAATGTTGTATCTAAAAATGCATCATAATACCCAAAGTCATCTAGGTTTTCTCTTCTGTTATTAATGTCATCTAGTTTTATAATTTCATATACATTTATGTCTAGAATCCATTTTTAGTTAATTTTTGTGATTGTTGTAAGGTTTGTGTCTTGATTTTTTTTTTTTTTTTTTTTTTTGCATGGGACTATTTAGTCATTCCATCACCAATTGTTGAAGTGACTTTTTACCTCATTGTATTGTTTTTTTCCCTTGCTTAAAGATCAGTTAACTATGTGATTCTGCTTCTTGGCTCTTTATTGTGTTCCACTGAACTGCTTGATTATTCTATTTCAAGACCACACTGTCTTGATCACTGTAGCTTTATCGTAAATATTGAAGTAGTGTAGTGTCAGTCTTCCAGCATTGTTCTTCACCTTCAGTATTAAGCTGCCTACTCTGGATCTCTTGCCTCTCCATATGAACTTTAGGATCAGTTTGTCCATATCTGTAATTTTCTGATATTTTTATTGTGATTGAATTGAATCTATAGAGCAAATTGGGATGAACAGACATCTTGACACTATTGAGTTTTTCTATCCATGAATGTAGAATATCTTTCCATTTACTTAATTCTTATTTGATTTTGGTTATCAGAGTTCTGTGGTTTTCATCATATTGATATTGTACATATTTTGTTAGATTTATACCTAAGTATTTAACTTTGAGGAGGGACAAAGAAAAAGCTAGAAGGACTATTGTAAGTGGTATTCCATTTTTAACTTCTAATTCCACTTGTTTATTGTTAGTAAGACATTTTCCTCAGGAAAAAATATTGAAAAATTTATTATCGGTGGACCTGCCTGAAAGAAAAGTTAAATGAAGTTTTTAGTGAGAAGAAAAGTAATGTAGATCAGATATTCAGATCTGTAGCATCAATGAAGGAATAACTGAAGATAAAATTTAAAATATATATATATATAATTCCTATTTGTGATTGATCTAGAAGATAATAGTTTGTTCAAAATAATGTCAACAATATATTTAATAGTGTATGCTTATATAATATATGATATAAATTTTACATATATTTGCTTGTGTATGTTTATATATAATGACATAAATGAAAGCAGTATATAAAGTATAGGAAGGAATAGTAATCATTTTATTATTATGAGGTACTAAAACTATAAAGTGGTACAGTGTTATTTGAATTAGTTGTAAATGCATATTGCAAACTCTAGGATAACATCACTAAAAATGTTTTTGAGTATGACTGATATGCTAAATAAAAAGAAGAAAAATGGAATCATATAAAATGTTCAATAAAAGACAATGGCAGAAAAACAGAAGAGAAAACTGGAACAAAGAACAGGGTAACAAAAACAGAAAACAAATGCTTTTTCCCTGGTCTCTTCAAACTGCACTCCCTTCCTTTTGGTATGTATGCCTTGTAATTTTTCTTGATAACTAGACATAATGTGGGCTTCCCAGTGGCATTAGTGGTAAAGAACCCGTCTGCCGGTGCAGGAGACATAAGAGACACGGGTTCGATCCCTGAGTTGAGAAGATACCCTGTAGGAGGGCGTGGCGGCCACTCCAGTGTTCTTGCCTGGAGAATCCCACGGGCAGAGGGCGGGCTACAGCCATAGTGTTGGGAAGAGTCGGATACAACTGAAGGACCATAGCACGCAGAGCACAAACGTAATACACTCTGTAAAAGGAGCTGTTGCAGATAGGCCTTTAGGAATGCAGTGGAGAGGTGTGGGGAGGAGGCTCTCTAGACTCCTGTGATTAGGTCTCAGCCCTTTGGTGAGCCTATGCCTGTCGACTGTGAACCTCACAAGAGTTTCTCTGTCTGTCCCCTTTAGCTGAGAGGGGATTGTTACAGTGGGCTACAGTTAGTTGTTTCCCTTCCTGTGGTCAGTTCAACTCCGAAAATACCTTAATAGATTAGGCTCTGATTAAGTAGTTTTTCCTGAGGGCAGACCTTGTTAAGAAGTCTGGAGTGCTCTGGAGTATCTAAAGTTGTTCCATTTCCTTAGAAATACTGTTCCCCAATATTTGCTGTGGGAATCTGGTCAAGCTCCTAGAGCTAAATCTCAAAATAATGCGTCCCTCCAACCTTTGAGCTGAACCCTCCTGGAGATTTTAACTCTCAGACTTGTCCTCTGTTGAGTGTCCAGCAATTTGTCAATTGCACCTCAGAAGCCACGGCCACGAGAAGCCCGTGCACCACAACTAGAGAGGAGCCCCCACTTGCACAACTGGAGAAAAGCCGGTGCTGCAGTGAATACCCAGCACAGCCAGACATAAACAAACAAAAAATTAATCAAAGAAGAGTTGTCGAATTTTTAGTCTGTTCAGCTTTTTATTTGTTAGGATGGAGTGGTGACATCCAAAGCTCCTTAAATATGGAACCCGAAACAGATAGTCCTATACTTCTTATCTTACTAAAATGGAAACCTACAAAACTAACAATTTTGTAACTTGAATTTTTTCACTTATGTCATAAACTTGTTCTTTACTGTTAAATGTTCTTTCATAGAATTTTAATTAGTGACAATATCTTTTATCACATTAGATATTTTGATCTGGTCTGTTATTGCTTAGACTGCTTCTAATTTTCTGCATTATAAACAGATCTTCTGTGAGCATTCATAGAGATAAATATTTTGCACATCTATGATTATGTCCTCAGAGTAAAGAAAATAGCTCTTCCTAACCTATTTCCACAGATGAATTAGCAAAAACATCCTAGATACTGCTACAGTGAAACAGCATATACCTCTTAAGATACACTACATAAAATCAGTTCTCTTGTTCTTTCATCAATTCACAAAGTGATCGAGCCAGTTTCATACAACCTTTCACTGTTTTGGGGTCTGTATGAAAGAGCATGAGAGAGAAAGAGAGAATGAGATGTTTATAGAAGTGCCTTAAGTTGTTAGAGAAATAAAGGCTGTTTTTCATGCTATTTCAAGCAAGACTGGTACTGGGAGAATCTGGAAATCCCAGGTAATTTTGTACTTTTATTCTGTAAATTTCGTAAGACAGGAAAAAAAGGAAAAGAAAACCAACACCCTTCTTAGGTGTAGCATGGGGACAGCTCCTCTCCAGAGGACATTTTTTCACTCTGTTTCTCTGATAGGAATGGTGACTTCATTTCTGAGATGCAATGACATCAAAATTCTAGCCACCTTCATCTATGTATAGATCTTCCTCTATATTGCCTTTGACTCTTCTTCCTTGTCATCTTGTCAGTTTCCTTTTGCCAGAGGAACTTGGAACACACTTGTACTTGAACTATTATTTTTTTTTTGGTCTGGTAGCAATGAAGTGAAGGCTACCATGGCGAACCATGGGGCATCTCAGTAACATTGTATTAAGAAAAGACTTACTGTAGGATTTAGGATTGTATTGTGATTTGAGGAAAGGTTCATGGAAGCAGGACTTTGCTATTGTTTGCTTGCTGTCAAAAGCGGGTGTAATTTTATGATTTGCATAATTAATGACTTTTACTGAGAAGCTGGGTAACCAGCTCTCCCAACAACTGAGGGGTTTTGGGGGCACAGTATTTTTAGCACACAACCTCCCCCAAATCCCAAGCAAACTGGGAGGAGTTGGTTACCCTACCTGGGAGGTAAAAATGAAAAGAGGCTGAGGCTAGACTTGGTAAAGAAGCAAAGTCACTCACAGGAGCCAGGATTCAGGATATCTGGTTCCTCTTGTGGTTTGGATGATGTTCGTGTTTTTGCCTGGATTCAGACATGATTACCAAGTAGCCTGATCTCTGACTGGATGCATCATGGTGGCAGCGTGGTCTAGTGGTGGTGATTTTCTGTGAGATTGTTGGTGTTCAACAGGACAGAGGCCACTGCCCAGCAACACCAAGGCCTTCACAAGGTATCAGAACAATTACTAGCTGTCAGGAGCTGTTTTCTTTTCTCCAGTACCCTTCTTTGGGGATTTGAGGGGGACTTCTGTGGTTGGCCAAGGGCAGACGACAGTTGTGAGTGTCTGTTGTGAGAGCCTTGGTTTCAGTCATATTGGTTCTGTGCCCTAAGGAAATGTCTCTGGACTTTGGACAATAAAAATATTGTCCATCTCTCTTCACACAACTCTTTTCTTCAATAAAGCTTTTTAATGATTGAGACCAAATGCTGAATTACTGTTACATTTTTAAACAATCAAATACTTTTCTCCTTTTTATATTCAAAATTCACATTAACATATTTTAGTGTTCTTAATAGTAAATACCATAAAGAAACTCATATTAATTGAAGACACTTTTTCAAGGACACATTAGCGTTTTGATGAACACTAATATTTCACTATTAAACCAGTGTTTCATAGAAATATTAGTTTGTTTTGTGATTGTCTCCTAGTTATACCTATTGTTTTTAAAAATTGGAAATATACATAAAGGGTAAAAAATTGTTCTGAGTTAAATTGTTCTGATTTTAAATGGATAAATTTTCTTATTTACAGTCATTGAAAGGAGATAGTTTCATGTTTTTCAGATTTACTGTTTTAATATAAAGTGGAACTTGGATTTTTTTGGTGGGGAATATTTACCTAGCAGATGAAAATATGTATTTGATTTACTTTAATAGCTAAGATTATACTACTAGTTAAATTATGAGGCATCATTTTAATTATTAACATTGGTTCAATTATTTTGACTATCTTAAACTCAGTTTGGTTGTCCCATATAATAATTAAATCAACTGTTCAGCAATTAGTTTTTGTAACAGTAGAGGAACTTAATATGGCCTTAGCTGTATTATGGGCTTCCCTGGTGGCTCAGAGGTTAAAGTGTCTGTCGCCAATGTGGGAGACCTGGGTTCGATCCCTGGGTTGGGAAGATTCCCTGGAGAAGGAAATGGCAACCGACTCCAGTATTCTTGCCTGGAAAATCCAATGGACAGAGGGGCCTGGTGGGCTATTGTCCATGGGTCGCAAATAGTCAGACACAACTGAGTGACTCTTGGTATTGGTAGCTGGATTATAATCCATATTAATGAACTTTCTTTTAGGTTCTGCAGACTACCTGGAGATCACTATTCCACCAGACCTAAGAAAGGAACAATCTGAGCAAATCAATGAGAGAAAAGAAATTGAAGAATTATCAGAAGCTTCAGGAAGCACCATACCACATGCAGTGGTGCTTCCTGCTGAGATTCCATGTGAGGTCAGTAAAGACACCTTGTTATTGTTGTAATGGATACTGCATTTCACTAGAATGTAACTAACACTAGAAGCTCCAATAGAGAGGTATTTTTGTTTACTCTGTTCTTGGCTGTGTCCTCAGAATGGCAGAACAATGTCTGGCAGTTAGTAGGCATTTGATATGTATTTGTTGAGTAATAGAATATTGAAACATACATGAAAGCACCAAGTTATTAGATGTTACTTGATATGTTGCAAACAGATTTACAATTGCTATATATACATGTGTGTGTGTGTGTGTGTGTGTGTGTGTGTGTGTAAAACTGTTCAAAGCAAAGTTGGATTCATATTAACCAGATCAAGGATTTTATTTTCATGAAAGGAAATATGTTCTTGAATAGAATTTGAAAATACTTTAGGACCACCTAGCTTCAATTATAAAGCATGTGTCAAAAGCCTACACTATGAACTGGAAATGTCATAACAGCCAGAAGAGCTGGTTTGAGAATAAAAATATAATGTTAGAGCAAGTAGATTTCTCAGGAGGTGTTATGTGGATACACGTTTGCTGACATTTTTTCTTCCTAAGTCTTCACTGGACTGAACCACTAAAATAAGCCATGCTAGAGCTTGACCAAAATTTGGGCTAGGTGTTGGAGAAGACTCTTGAAAGTCCCTTGGACTGCAAGGAGATCCAACCAGTCCATTCCGAAGGAGATCAGCCCTGGGTTTTCTTTGGAAAGAATGATGCCAAAGCTGAAACTCGAATACTTTGGCTACCTCATGCGAAGAGTTGACTCATTGGAAAAAGACTGATGCTGGGAGGGACCAGGGGCAGGAGAAGGGGACGACAGAGGGTGAGATGGCTGGATGGCATCAAGGACTTGATGGACATGAGTCTGCGTGAACTCCAGGAGTTAGTGATGGACAGGCAGGCCTGGCGTGCTGCAATTCATGGGGTCGCAAAGAGTCAGACATGACTGAGCAACTGAACTGAACTGAACTGAACTGAATGAATCTCCAGAAACTAAAAAGATGCTGGCCCCCAACATCTGCAGTGTACTTGAGCAGAAAGAGCCAAAGATACAGGAGAAGCTTGAGAGTTACATGAGAGGGTCCTTCAGGTAGAAGCCAGTACTTAGGTGACAGGAGCTGCACTTGTCTGCTTGCTGGACCGTGCTTAGTCACTCAGTCATGTCCAGTTCTTTGTAACTCCATGGACTGTAGCCCACCAGGCTCCTTTGTCCATGGGGATTCTCCAGGCAAGAATACTGGAGTAGGTTGCCATGCCCTTCTCCAGGGGATCTTCCCAACCCAGGGATCAAAACCCAGGTCTCCCACATTGCAGGAGGCAGATTCTTTACCATCTGAGCCACCAGGGAAGCCCAAGAATACTGGAGTGGGGAGCCTATCCCTTCTTCAAGGGACCTTCCCAACCCAGGAATCATGCCAGGGTCTCCTGCACTGCAGGCGAATTCTTTTCCAGCTGAGCTACCAGGGAATCTCACTTGTCTGCTTACTGGGAGGCATATCTGGGGAGAGAATCCTCTGATCCTGATGGCTCCAGCAGCCCTGGCAGAAGCAGAATGTTCTGTGCAATTTTGAAAGCTTATTTCCCTCATCTCCGGACCCTGTGCACAAGCAGGAGAAATGCCAGTTTAAGTTACTATGTTATCAGTGCCAGAGGAACAAAAACTTCTCTGGCACTCCCTTAGAGACCCCAGGACCAGAACTGTACAGGTTGGAGGGAACCGAGACAGAGGAATGAGGCAAAGAAATATTACAGCCTACTTGAGGAAGGAAGCCCAGGCCAAACAATCAGAACCAGCGGCTCCTACTGAGAAATAATGGGAGAGACAGAAATTAGAAGAAGAGACTATAAAAGGGAAATGAGGACTATTCTCAAATAGGTAAAGTCAAAGTAAAAAAAAAAAAATCCTCTGGAACTAAAAATTGCTCACGAAGAGTTATGCAATGAGTCTAACTAGCTGCTTTTAAAAATATCTGCAACAGTAAAATTTGAACAATATAAAACCTTTCCATTATTAAATTGCAGAGACATCAAAATCAGAAAATTAAATCCCACTGCCCTTTAGGCAGATATCATGCACTCAGGTGGCTGGGGAGGACCAGGGATCTTTTCACAGCAGAAATGTGGACTGTCTTTTATTTATTGACATGGATATAATTCTATCAGAATCTTTGAAGGGTCTGAATTAAATTATTTCAATTCCAAATCTTTCTTGGGAGCTCCACTTCTTAAACAATCCTAAGATTTGAAAAATCATATAAGGCTATTTTAGCACCAGCCAGCTTCCCAAGTGGCAATTCAGGAGATATAAGAGACACAGGTTCAACCCCTGGGTCAGAAAGATTCCCTGGAGGAGTGTTTGACAACCCAGTCCAGTATTTTTGCCTGGAGAATCCTGTGGATAGAGAAGCCTGGAGTGCTACAGTCCATAGGGTCACAAAAAGTTGGACATGGCTGAAACAACTTAGCGTGCACACACTAAAAATTTGTAACAGACTGATCCATGGACCAAAAATAGTCAACCAAGTCAAAATCTTGTATTCTTAGAACCTAGATCTTAGTATAGTCTAAATTCATGTCCCAGTTTTCATGCACCACAAGAAAAATGAGTAAAATCATGTTTCAGATTTACCAGGAACCTGCATCTCTTAGGTCTTCTGCACTGGGAGGTGGGTTCTTTTACCAGCAGCACCTGGGAAGCCCAGGATAGCATTAAGTCTATACCAGTTGTCTGAAAGCACAACCTTTGCACTTACTCCTTTTTGAGAAGTCTTCAAGTTACTGGGTAAATGGAATCCACTTACATATATAGCTTTCTCTCTCCAGAAATGATATTTGAGAGTTCTCTGCTGTTGTACAAAATCTAGAAATTTATGAGACTGTCATTGCCAGTCACCAGGTCATATTTGAGATGTGCTTCTTCTGCTCCCAGTATCTTCAAATTCTATGAATTTCCCCTTACACTTTAAAGTTTCTGGCATGCCATTGTTGAGTTGACTGATTCAGTCTATTGGTGTCATCTTCATTCTTTCTGATGAACAGGGAATTAGTTTAAGTCTCTCCTGCTGTCTCCTGCTGCAGAATGGCTTGAGTCTGTAGAAGTGCTGCTAGCCAAGTGCTCTCCCTGAGCCCTCCTCTGCTCTGGAGAAGTGGTGTTTATTGGTGTAACTGAGGCTGCAGGTGAGCCTGCTGTGGCTTTTGACCCCAGGAGCCTGGCCTTTTGATTCCTTCTGCCTAGTCATCTTTCCCAGCATTGCTCCTTTCCTGGACCTTGAAATTTGTGCCACTTTAAAAAAGCAGAAAAACATTTTTTTGCTTTTGACAGGTTGTGTGTGTGTGTGTGTGTGTGTGTGTGTGTGTGTGTGAAGATGTGCCTCCAGTGTTCTATTTATGTAAGTTATTCTCTGTCTTTTTAAGAAACACCTAAATGGGGCTTAACAGTTTAAATCTGCTTAATTCAGCCTCTTCTTTTTCCTTTTCTAGGATTAGCAATATTTGTTCTGTTTTAGTGTTTGTTAAGCTTTTTGTTTATTCCTTGGAAGAAACAATCTTTGTTCTGTTTTAGTGTTTGTTAAGCTTTTTGTTTACTCCTTGGAAGACAAGTTATGACCAACCTAGATAGCATATTCAAAAGCAGAGACATTACTTTGCCAACTAAGGTCCGCTTAGTCAAGGCTATGGTTTTTCCTGTGGTCATGTATGGATGTGAGAGTTGGACTGTGAAGAAGGCTGAGCGCTGAAGAATTGATGCTTTTGAACTGTGGTGTTGGAGAAGACTCTTGAGAGTCCCTTGGACTGCAAGGAGATCCAACCAGTCCATTCTGAAGGAGATCAGCCCTGGGATTTCTTTGGAAGGAATGATGCTAAAGCTGAAACTCCAGTACTTTGGCCACCTCATGCGAAGAGTTGACTCATTGGAAAAGACTCTGCTGCTGGGAGAGACTGGGGGCAGGAGGAGAAGGGGACGACAGAGGATGAGATGGCTGGATGGCATCACTGACTCAATGGACATGAGTCTGAGTGAACTCTGGGAGTTGTTGATGGACAGGGAGGCCTGGCATGCTGTGATTCATGGGGTCGCAGAGTCAGACACGACTGAGCGACTGAACTGAACTGAACTGAACTGAAGCTTTTTGTTGTTTTTTATGGGCCAAGATACTTGCTTTTCTAGCATATTCCTCTTGATTGTGTCTTGTATGGGGTAATATGTCATGAAAGATATGAAATCAGTGAGTTCTAAGTCTTCCAAACAGTTCATTGTTCAAAGCAATCTTACCCAATTTTATTCCTGATGAATTATCCATTTGGGAGGTATTCTCCCATTGAAATAACATCTAAACCAGAACTGAATCTGGTCTGCTTCTTTTCCCTTTGCTGTGTATTTACCCCAAAGTCCTAATTTCATTAATTTCTCAGGAAAATTCCCTGAGAACAATGATTCTCATCTGGGAGTGATTTGGCTGTCTCTCCCAAGGAGATATCCGGCAAAGTCTACAGACAAGTTTGTCATAACTGGGGGTTGCTTCTGGCATCTGCTGAGTAGAAGCCAGAGATGCTGCTAAAAATCCCATAGTGCACGGGGTGTTCCCCACAGCAGTGACTTCTCTGGCCCCAAAATGTCAGTAGTGTCAAGGTTAAATCCTGCACCAGAGGATAGAAAATACATTCCATGCCTCTCAGTAATAGGTCACCTTCAGATCTCCCTAGGAATGGCATTCGAGGAGACGGTGCTCTTCTTCAGAGGCTTGTCTGCAGCCCAGGCAGTCCTGTGATCACTTGTTAGAGCTGTGCTATGCTGTGCTAAGTCGCTCAATCTTGTCCGACTCTTTGCCACCCCATGGACTGTAGCCCGCCAGGCTCCTCTGTCCATGGAATTCTCCAGGCAAGAATATTGGAGTGGGTTACCACAAGAATACTGGAGGGGAAGGGGATTTTCCCAGCCCAGGGATCAAACCCACTTCTCCTACATGTCCTGCATTGGTAGGATGATTCTTTACCACTGGCACTACCTGGGAATCCCTTCTTGTTAGAGAGGCATCATGTCTAAGCAGTAATCCAGTCACTGGATGATTTTTTAATGGATTTGACCTGAAGCTTTAAGAGGAATCCTTTGAGTGCTTTCTTCAATGGCCCTTTCAGAAATACTGTGGTTTGCTCTAAATGCCTCCTGCCTCTTCTGGAGCCCCAGTCGTGGGTCAGTAATGGCCTCTCTATTGCTTCTTCCATCCTAAAGAGCAGCTAAGAGGCGCTTATTTTTATCTTGTCTTATCTGTGTAGGCAGGACTTCAGTATGGCATTTTCCCTTCCTTTTGGTAGAATCTGCTGCAATCTCAGCTTTCCTCCACCCTGAACCTCTTATTTCCTTTCATATAGTTATATATATATATTTCTTTATGTTTATGTTATTCTTCCATAGCTACTGTTCAGATAAGACTGTTGATTTTTGAGTCAATTTAATTCTTAAACTTATAGTACCACCACACACACACACAAAAAAACCCTTTTAATGGGCTTTATCAATAGTTATAGCTATATTAATTCCATTGAGTTGTTTTTCTGAGTCCTAGAACATGGCACATCCCCTGGTAAAGACTTTCATTTTATTTGACCTTCGCTGATGTATATGTCTGTGTCTGCAACCATAATATGAGTCTGCAAACCCAAATCTGTTCAGATCACGGACTGTATAACCAATGAATCTGGAGAAACTCTGAGAATATATGAAGGACTCTTAGCAGGGCCCATGGGGAAGCAACCGACCCTCTGAGAGTAGCGCCTTCCTGTCACTCCTTGGCACTGAATTCAGTTTAAAACAATACACAGAAACTAACAGCACTGCCCACTTATTTCTGACATCAAATCACACATGAGATCTTGGTAACCAACCTTAACTTAAAGTCAAGTCCTATGATTTAGTGGAAACATAACAGTAAAAGCAGAAAAAGGTTATTGTGTGTGTCACTGCCTAAAATGTCTATGTTGTGAACATTACCCCTTCAGTGGTAAGGTTTTACAATGACAAAAAGGTGTTTTGTTTGTTTTTTTTTCCCTTTAATCAAGTGTTTCTCCAATTAAGCAGCATATAGGGATGACTTGGAGAGGTTTTACACAGTAAAAATGTCTGAATCCTACTGTTAGAGATTCAGATGTAAATAGTCTGAGTTTTGGCCTGGACGCTGGGAGTTTTAAAAGCTTCCCAGGTGATTCTCCAAGGTGAGAATTAGCAGCCAAATTTGGAACCACCGCCATGACCGAATCCTTGCTCTGCCGTCACAGGTCAGGTCAGGGTCAGCTTCAGGGACTTGCACAGTGCGGGCTTAATAAAGCCCATACCTGTGCAACTGCTTGTAGAGCTGGTTCCTATTAATTATGAATATACAAAAAGAGCCATTGGTCTGGATGCACAAGTCAAAGTAAGCTGATATGATCCACGAGGATCAAAATCCTTTGTTACATGTGCTTAATGATTCATTAAAGTCTAGAAGGGCACCCACCCCAAGACAATCTAGAAACTCCACTACCGATGTGTTGTACTGCAGACAAAGTTCCAGCCCTTTTGGTGAGGTCTCAAGGTTTGTTTACAACGCGGCAAATCTAGAGAGTTTGGTAGTGATTTTTATTATAACTCTTTTTCAATTTGAATGCTCAGAGCCAGATAAGGTGTAAACAAAGAAGTTAGATTGAAAGCAAAATAGCATCTTCTGATAAAACTGAATTTATGACCATTTGAGTGTCCTAATATTTCTTCCATTGAATTAAATATGTCCATATAATTGTAGCTTTAATTAAGATGTCCATAATAATTAAGGCTTCCCCAATGACTCAGACAATTAAGAATCTACCTGCAATGCAGGAGCCTCGGGTTCAGTCCCTGGGTCTGAAAGATCCCCTAGAGAAGGGAATGGCAACCTGCTCTAGTATTCTTGCCTGGAGAATTCCATGGATAGAGGAGCCTGATGAGCTATAGTCCCTGGGGCTGCAAAAAGTCAGACACGACTGAAGAGCTAACACTTTTACTATTTTCACTTTGATAGTAATGAAGAACAGAGCTGGATGAGTGCAGGCCTTTCCTCCTCAGTAGCACCCTTTGAGCATGGAGATGCAAGAAGCAGATGAAGCTGTGAGTCATGAGGAGGATAAGGAATAATGCTTGCTCAATGTTAAAAAAAAATCATATTTTTATAGGCTTATTCAGTCTCAATTTGAAAATACATATAGATTGCCTCTTCAATTTTTTTTTAAGATTTTTTTTTAATTTGGACCATTTTTAAAGTCTATTAAATTTGTTACAGTATTGCTTGTATTTTTGTTTTTGTTTTTTGGCTGCGAGTCATGTGGGATCCTAACTCCCCAACCCACACCCCCTACACTGGAAGGTGAAGTCTTAACCTAGAACCACCAGGGAGTTCCTCAGAGTACCTCTTATGTACCTAATTCTTACAAGTTGCCAAAATGATATAAAAATAAAAATACCTTCAGGGTTTTTAAAATCTGTCTGGGAAGCCTCAACACAGACATTACAAACTTATAAAGACCAGAGGGCATGACTTAGAAAGGTTCAAATGATGAGTACACGTGTGAAATGTTTTATGATCCCTTTGGAAGTTGTACGGGAAACCTGAGATGGACCTTGGTGAACAGGATAAGTATGAGGAAATGGAGGGAGAGTAGGAACTCAAGAGCATGCCAACATTATGTGCAAATAGGAGCGGCTTCCTAATTAGCAGGGCCCAGTGTAAAATGAAAAGGTAGAGGCCCCAGTTCTAATTATTAAGCATTTCAAGGTGTGATAGCAGAACATTATAACAAGTGCAGGTTCTGTGCATCTTCAGAGATTACATGCCCTTGGAGCTTGTCCCAGTTACAAATGAGGTGTCAGTGCCTCCTTGGGGTGGTCAGTGTGCTGATCTTTTGTTCAGACCTCTTCTGGAGATGGTTGAAAGGTGGGAGAGAATCTAGTGCATAAGAAGCAGCCCATGGAAGCACCCGGCTTCCCAGGTGGCGCCAGTGGTAAAGAATCTGCCTGCCAATGCAGGAGACTTAAGACACATGGGTTCGATCCCTGGGTCTGGAAGATCCCCTGGAGGAGGAAATGGCAGCCCACTGCAGTATTCTTGCCGGAGAACCCCATGGACAGAGGAGCCTGGCAAGCTACAGTCCGTAGGATCGCAAAGAGTCGGACATGACTACAGCGACTCAGCGCAGCACGGCATGTGAGCACCCATGAATGAGGATGAGTTGCTGGCTGAATATACACCAGGAGAGGATGCTCAGGATTACTAAATTTCGAAGGCGAGAGGTCAGAGTTTTACAGGAAGGGATGAACAAATAGAAGAAAACACCAAAGAACTCTGAAGCTGGATTTGAGCCAGAGTGAAAATGGGAAGTCATTAAAGCTGCAAAGTAAGGAGACGGATGTGAGCAAGTGAGGGACTAAGGAACTGCCTTGGAAGTGTGGTCTCTGAAGAGGAAGTGGCAGGCGTGAGGACCGGAAGGAGCGCCAGTTACTGACCTTAGACTCGGATGAAATAGTGCATGAGGAAACATAGGCGGAGAAACAGAAGCATTTCCCATAGGCTGGATGTGTGAAGCCAGAGCAGTAGGTGTCTCATGGGATCTTTTCTCAAAGTGCAATTTAATTGATGTAGAGAAATTTAGTTCAGAATAGCCTGTGGACAAATACTTGGGAGCATTAGACTCTGCTGGAAAAATGCCAGAGGTGGATGTGTATAAGCTGAAATGATTTTTTTTTAACATCAACATATTTTAAAAAAACCCCATAGTACAGAGCATTAAAAATGTAAGTTTTATTGGTGGGTGATTTATGCTTAGGGAAATAATAATTAAATAAGAGAACTTTGAAATTAATGACTTTTGGGTAAACACAGTTTTATAAGAGCTTATAAATGGGATTCCTGTTTATTTGGTGAAGGACTGAAATTCAGTTTGACTTTGAAGAAAGCCTTTGAAAGGTGATATCTAAGATAATCATAAAATATATTTCCTTTTAGTTATTTTGAAGGTTAAAACAGCGTCATGTAAACAATAGTACAATTGCAAATAGAACTGCCTTATGACCCAGCAATCCCACTGCTGGGCATACACACCAAGGAAACCAGAATTGAAAGAGACACATGTACCCCAATGTTCATTGCAGCGCTGTTTATAATAGCCAGGACATGGAAACAACCTAGATGTCCATCAGCAGATGAATGGATAAGAAAGCTGTGGTACATATACACAATGGAATACTACTCAGCCCTTAAAAAGAATAAATTTGACTCAGTTCTAATGAGATGGATGAAATTGGAACCGATTATACAGAGTGAAGTAAGCCAGAAAGAAAAACACCAATACAGTATACTGACACATATATATGGAATTTAGAAGACAGTAATTATGACCCTATATGTGAGACAACAAAGAGACACAGAGGTATAGAGTGGACTTTTGGACTCTGAGGGAGAGGGAAAGGGTGGGATGGTTTAGGAGAATGGCAATGAAAATGTATATTTTCCTGTAAGAAACGAAGCGCCAATCTATGTTCAATGTAGGATGCAGGATGCATGGGGCTGATGCACAGGATGATTCAAGTAGAGGATGTGGGGTGGGAGGTGGGAGGGGCTTTGGCATTGGGAGATTGTGTTCACCTATGGCTGATTCGTGTCAATGTATGGCAAAACAAATACAGTATTGTAATTAAAAAAATAAATAAATTTAATAATAAAAAGGAAAAACAAAAAACAATAGTACAGAGTTTAATTTAAATAATTCTGATTGATTTTCAGAATATAAATCTTTGTATTCATTACTCTTGTCTTAAAATAGAAATATAATAGCCTTCCATATTGGTTCTTGAGGTATGTATGTGTGTGTGTGTGTTTTGGTTAGGATTAGAGGAACTGGCTTTATATAAAAAGTGATTAGCCAGTATAAAATACATGAATGCATCCTCAGTCAGTCATGTCTAACCTCTTTGTGATTTCAGGGACTGTAGCCCACTAGGCTCCTCTGTCTCTGGAATTTGCCAGGCAAGAATACCGGAGTGGGGGGTCATTTTCTCCTCCAGGGAATCTTCCTGATCCAGGGATTGAACCCGTGTTTCTTACATCTCCTGAATTGGCAGGTGGATTCTTTACCACTGTTCCACCTGGAAAACCCAGTATAAAACAGATGCTCAAAAGATGTTTATCCCTTCCTTTTCTCTGTATTAAATCCACTCTTCTTATCCTTAGTTTTCTCTCAGGGTTTTTTTTTTTTTTCAAAAAGGTTTTTCAATAACCCGATAACAATATCTTTGTAGTTGTTGTTCAGTCACTAAGTCACGTCCAACTCTTTGCAACCCCCTGGACTGCATCACACCAGGCTTCTCTGTCCTTCACTGTCTCATGGAGTTTGTTCAAACTCACATCCATTGAGTTTGTGATGCCATCCAACAATCTCATCCTCTGTCATCCTCTTCTTTTCCTGTCCTCAATCTTTCCCTCATCAGGGTCTTTTCCAATGAGTTAGCTCTTCCCATCAGGTGGCCAAAGTATTGGCGCTTCAATTTCAGCATCAGTCCTTCCAATGAATATTCAGGGTTGGTTTCCTTTAGGATTGACTGGTTTGATCTCCTTGCTGTCCAAGGGACTCTCAAGAGTCTTATCCAGCACCACAGTTCATAAACATCAATTCTTCAGCACTCAGCTTTCTTTATGGTCCAACTCTCACATCTGTACATGACTATTGGAAAAATCATAGCTTTGACTATATATGGACCTCTGTCAGCAAAATGATGGCTCTGCTTCTTAATATACTGACTGGGTTTGTCATAGCTTTTCTTCCAAGCAGCAAGCGTCTTTTAATTTCATGGCTGCAGTCACTCTCTACAGTGATTTTGGAGATGGAGAAAATAAAATCTGTCACAGTTTCCATTTCTTCCCCATCTATTTGCCATGAAGTGATGGGACCAGATGCTATGATCTTAGTTTTTTGAACGTTGAATTTTTAAGCCAGATATTTCACTCTCCTCTTTTATTTTTTTCAAGATGCTCTTTAGTTCCTCTTTGCTTTCTGCCATTAGGGTAGTAGCATCTGCATATCTGAGATTGTTGATATTTCTCGTGGAAATCTTGATTCCAGCTTCTGTTTCATCCAGTCCAGCATTTCACATGATGTATCCTGCATATAAGTTAAATCAGCAGGGTAATGATATACAGCCTTGACATACTCCTTTCCCAATTTTGAACCAGTCATTCCATGTCCAGTTCTAACTGTTTCTTCTTGACCTGCATACAGGTTTCTCTGGAAACGGGGAAGGTAGTCTGGTATTCCCATCACTTTAAGAATTCCCACAGTTTATTGTGATCCACACAGTCAATGTTTGTAATACAGACAATGAAGCAGAAATACATTTTTTTCTAGAATTCTATTGCTTTTTCTATGATCCAACAGATGTTGGCAGTTTGAACCTTATATATATAGATTTGGGCTTCCCTAGCTTTTCCACCTTAATAAAATCTTGAAACTTTTAGATTTATAACCTCTAGTCAACCCAACAGCCTTCACTGGTATTCATCACAAAGAGTAACAAAAGAATCTCTTATTGGTAAGATTAACAATACACTTGACCCTTGAACAATAGGGGTTTTGAATTTCATGTACAGTACAACATGATCTACACTTGGTTGAATCAAGATACTGCTGTTGCAGAGGGTGTACTATCAATCTTATATGGATTTTCCACTGTGCAGAGGGCCAGTAGGTGCTCCTAACAGTTGTTGTTCAAGGGTCAACTGTATTAGACATCTAAACCAATTAATCATATTTAAAGTATAAGAGGTCTTAAAGCTAAACATGTTTAATCCTCTTATTTATAGATAAATACACCAAGTCCTAGAAAGGTGAAGGAAATGGATTTGGGGATGGGGGAAGAATTTGTTTAGCAATTAAATTACATTCCCTGCATAGAACCTCTCACACAGGGGAGAGGTGAAAGGAAAAGGGAGCAACTATGAACTCAGTCGATTTATTTGCAAAATATGGTGCTGGGGAAAAATAAATATTCAGTACACATAAGTTGATAAACTTAAAATCTTGTGAGGCTCACCTTTACATATTTCATTTATGAGTATGGCTGAAACTGTGGACACAATGGTGGTGGTGGCTTAGTTAGTCCCTAAGTTGTGTCCTACATTTACAACTCCATGGACAGTAACCCATCATGCTCCTCTGTCTGTGAGATTTCCCAGGCAAGAATACTGAGGTGGATTGCCATTTCCTCCTTCAAGGGATCTGTCCCACCAAGAGATCGAACCTGGGTCTCCTGCCTGGCAGACAAGTTCTTTACACTAATTACATGTTCGACCTTTATCACTAATAAGTGTATTTGGTTGGTTAATGAAAACTTTTCAAATGCCTAATTGAGTTATATTTTTCATCATATAGAATCCTGGTGAAATATTTATTATTTTGAGAGATGAAGTAACCAGTGACGCTGTGGAGGTTGAATTTACATCAGATAGTAAATGCATTAGAACACAGCCAGCCCTCTGGAATAAAAGTGTCTGGAGTATGAAAGCTTTAGGTAAGAATTTTTTATGCTTTAATAAATATAAAACATCATTCTGAGTTTCTTTCAATAAATCTCTGGTAAATGGTTTCACTTCTGTACAGAAACTAATATTGTTCTGCAGGTGTTTCCTGTGTTTAGCTTTCACACATCCAAGGCTGTTATTATTAATCTGAGTTTGCAAAAGCATGAATGTGTGAATTATGAGAAATTAGCCTATGTACCATGTGGTGAAGTGACAGGTAGTAATATCATGTACTTTTAATGTGTCAGCAAAGAGCACTTTAAATGTTAGCTATTAAATTAGGGAATTAAAATCATTCGCTTTATTGTAACAGGATGAGCAAACATTTGGATTTTCATTTGTAATTTTCTTCTTTTTTTGTTTTTTGTTTCTGCCATGCCCCTGAGTATGTTTTTGCTTGTTTGGAAAGCATAGTTCTTTTTCACTATTTTATCATCTTGGTACCATATCTATATACAATTTCCCCTCTTTTCCTTTGTTAAATTATGAACCTAACCATTTATTATCCAAGTTTGCTTCAACATGATAAATTGTATCAGATTTAAAATTGCAGGTAAAATATACAGACTTGTCTTGATAATTGTACTAAAATCAAAATCTAATATATTAATTTCTGAATGTTTTGATATAAATGTAGGACTTGCTGGTTTTTTTAATTTATGGTGTCCTTTTACAATCAGAGAATAAAACTTTATAAATGTGAATTTAAGCATTTTAAAGTAAAAAGATATTCAATCTTATTATGAATTCAGAAATGCAGTAAAAAATTAAAAGAGTATGTCAAACGCATCCAGAGCTTTTTTGTTTTTTTTTTAGAATATAACTCTAGTGAAATCCATTTACAGAGCATTTACAAATCTTTTCTGTTGTGTTGTATAAAGTATGTGTCCCTTCTGTGGATATCCTCACACAGCTTAGATCAGAGTTGGATAATAGAAAGGGAAGACTCTATAAACATCTTAGGCACTGCTTCCTGTCATGGACAAGGACATGCAGAAGTGAAGTGAGAAAGCATTCTGTTTCTTTTGCTTTTCTTCCAAAGCCTCTTACTTCCTTATGTCATATTTTTAAAATGATTTAATGAACAGTACTTTATAATTAGTTTAGAAGTTAAGCTAAATCTAGTTAGACTAAAATCACTACAGATAAATCAGTATTTCAAATTAAGAAGTACTGAGATAATACTTCCCAAATACCAAATCAAAATGTCAAATAAAATTATTCACATTAAGATTTTATGTTCAGTTTACCTAGCAGCTAAGAGCAGTGGAAAGAATAAAATGTCAAATTTCAGATGTTTTTCAGAAAAAGAGAAAACTGTTATTCCATAATTTCTAAGATATATGAGACTATAATATTATCTATGTGATTGAACAACAACAATTATCTATGTGATTGAACTACAACAATTTATAGTAAAAATAAATAAACTATTATTTACCAATTATGCTAATTAAACCTCTCCAACTCTTTTTTTCAACCAGTGTATTCTGTAAGTTAATGATAGATTTTCTTACAAAATTTTGCCTGTTATGAAACAATATATAGGATAGTTCCATGAATAAGTATGGGACTACAGATGGAGCATGGCTCAGCAGAAATGGCCTCAGAGTCTTACTTTCTCTGCCTCGTTGTACTGTTTCTTAAAAATTTTTGAACCCTAGCAAGAACTACATTTTACGTTATGATGCAGGATATATGCATGAATACATAATGAAAACAAAGGTTTTAAAAGCAGTACTTAGACTAATGATTTCAGCCATGACACGTAAAGAGCTTGAAAGTTGCCACTCCCATTCTTACAACAAGAAAATAACTGAACAAACTGAAAATCAGTGACTTTTCTTGAACTCGTTGGAGAACTGAAGTTGGAGGGCAAACAACCATTACAACATGTGGAGAGAAAGGTAAATCTAGAGTGACATCTAAGGTCTGCTTGCCTGGAGCAGAAGTCTCTGGAGCCATAATCTGGTAAGAACACATAAATGGTAATTCTCGTGAATTGCTGAAGGCTAAGTGTGAACTAACTTGAAAGTAAGAAACCCCTGGAGGCTGCCATCTTATGTGTGCTGTGTGCTCAGTTGTGTCCGACTCTTTGTGACCCCCACGGACCGTAGCCCACCAGGCTCCTCTATCCATGGGATTTTCAAGGCAAAAATACTGGAGTGGGTTGCCATTCCCATCTCCAGGGTATCTTCCCAACCCAGGGATCAAACCTGAGTCTCCTGAGTCTCCTGCATTGACAGTGAATGTATTCTTTACCACTGAGTTGTCTTATGAGGCACCTATAATTTTGTGGAATTTATCTCCAATAATCCCATCAGATTCACACAGTGAAGATCTGAGAAAGATCTGGAAGATTCTGCTGGGTCAGAGGAAGCATAATCAAGGGGAAATACTCTCCATGTGTTCTCCATAATGAAGGTCTACTTTTCAGGAGGAGACACTTTACCAGAGTCTCATCCTACCTGAGGATGGGAGCCCCCTCTAGCCTTTCTGTCTCATTTAAGGGGGGTAGAAAGAAAGCTATGGCACGGCAGAAACGCTAGTGGAGGTCACAGCAAAAGACACAGGCCCACTCAAAGACTGAGAATCATAAGATTAACGTGATCCCCTCCACCCAACATGACGATTACCACAGCAGTGTAATGACAGTGGGTTACAGTTGAAAGTATGCGAGATGCATTGTCTTTCTGAGGAGCAGTAAAGGGAAGTGCAAGATCAAAAGAGAAGACAAGGACAAGAGAGGAAGTCAATGACTTTGGCACTGACAGCTACAGCAAACAGCAGATACAGTCCAACTCCTAGGTAGATTACTCTCACTACCCCCTTACCTATTTTACTTCTTATACCCCAAACAAATAACCCTGGTGGCTCAGTCAGTAAAAAATCTGCCTGCAATATGGTAGACCCAGATTCAGCCCCTGGGTTGGGAAGATCCCCTGGAGAAGGAAATGGCAACCCACTTCAGTATTCTTGCCTGGGGGAATCTCGTGGACAGAGAAGCCTGGTGGGCTACAGTCCACGGGGTCACAAGGAGTTGGACACGACTGAGAGACTTTCACTTTCACTTTTCACCCCAAACAACATATCTGCTTTTTGACAAGGAATTACAAACATGCCAGAAAGCAAGGAAAAAACAGTCCAGAGTGATAAAATGCACGTCAGATGAGACAAGTATGACACAGGTGCTGGAATTATCAGACAGGAAGTTTTACACAACTATGTTAAGGGCTGTAATGGAAAAGTAGACAACATGCAAGAACATATGGGTACTGTAAGTAGAGAGAAACATATTTTTTTCTTTTCATTTTATTTTCACTGTTATTCAGAACTTCCTAAATTCATGTCATGCTGAACTAGTGGGTCACAAACCACAGCTGGAGAAACTATGTTTTGCAGCTGCACCAGCCAATATGGTAGCCATTGGCCACATCTGGTTATTTAAACTTTATTATAATTAAATAAAGTTTAGAATTCAGTTGCACTAAGCATATGTCAGGTGCTTCATTGGAACATATCCATCATCTCGGGAAGTTTGATTGGACAGCACTGACTGTACACTGGAGTTCCCTTTTCTCTACACCAGCTGCAGAGTAAGAGGGAGTACCCAGTGTGCTCTTGCAGGCTAGCTATCTGTGCAGAATCTGCAGTGAAGTTAAGGAAAGACTTAACTGGTGGCCGAAAGAGCTGTTTTTATTCTGTATTGAGCCATTTACTGGGAAACTTTAGACAAGTTTCTTGATCTTTCTGTGCTCAGTTTTCTTACTGATAAAACAACTTCTGTTCTTATATTTTAAGTACTCATGTACAGGATATTTGGAGATAGGGAGATACTATATGAGACACCACTGAGACATCCAGCTGAGGAACAAAGTATCCCCCTCTAGCAAATCTTATAAATTTGAGTGACTTTAGAACTTCCTTCTCTTTCTTTTGGAGGAGAATTGAAGCATCTTTCTATAAATACTGTACTCCTCATATTGCCCACTCCCTCCTCCTGTGTTCACACCCCTTGATATAAAATTTGTCCGCTTTCACCCTTGGGCAACCATGCTCAGGAGCACTCCCGGTTCTGAATATCTCACGTATAATTCCTGTACCTACGGATGACTTCCAGGGCAGGAAACGATCTCAATTAGTATCTCCTACCATCTAATACTAGTTTAAACATATTTAAGGTTTTAAATTTTTCTTGTTCTTCTTCTTTGAATACCAAATTAAAATGGAGGATCTAACCCTAAAGTAGAAACATACCAGGGACACTTCTCTACTCTCAGGGTTCTTTTGAAGAATACTGATGTTTCAGATTCAGGAGATGGCCTCTCTCTGTTGGTCTCTTTCCACTCTAGAAAAAGTGCTCATGTGACTTCACTTTCTGAAAAGCACACCTTCCTAATGATGTCCACAGGTTCATCTCTGACAGGTACTGTTTTGTGGTACAGGAATTCGAAGCTTCTATAGTCCCCTTTGCCAAAACTTATAAAAATACATGTGAAGGCTTTAAATGAGAAATATTAAATAATTTTAACTCAGAAAGAAGAAAGTATTCCTCTGGTACCTGCATCTCAGGCAGAAAATTATATTACACAGCAGGGGGACAATCAATTAAAAGTTGAAAGGAATGTAAAATGTATCCACAAAGAGATAGGATTTCTTGATTAATTAAGAAGCTGTGTTCTGGATAATGTAAATTATAATTTCATATTTCATTTAAAAAACAAGGAAATACTTTAGGATGTGCTAAGTATGCTGAACATACTTAGAAAAATAACTGTTAAGAAATTATTCTAAATATCATATTTCAGGAAGATGGTTTTAACATGTATTAAATTGGTAGTAATTTTTAGGTGTGACTAAGATTTTGAAACCACCAATATTTATTTAATAATAATTTCCAATCAAAAGTGTTATGTTTATTTCTGTTCCTATAGAAGCTTTATGTGGATTGATTCAAAGTTTACTATGTTGTAAAGTGCTAGATTTGGTTAATAAAGGAACACAACTTCTCAGACAAAGGAAAACAGAAAGCAAAAAGCTATTAAAGTTAATGGATTTGTGAAATATATATATTTTATGGAAATAGTGAATATAGTTCTGATATTCAGAAATACCTTTGGATTATATTTCCCATAAATTAATTTGTTCCTCCCCTGGAAAGATGTGTGTGTGTGTGTGTGTGTGTGTGTGTGTGTGTGTGTGTGTGTTGGTCACTTAGTAGTGTCTCACTTCTTGTGACTCCATGGACAATAGCCCACCAGACTCCTCCATCCATGGAATTCTCCCGGCCAGAACACTGGAGTGGGTAGCCTTTGCCTTCTCCAGGGGATCTTCCTGACTCAGGAATCAAACCTGGGTCTCCCTCATTGCAGGCAGAATCTTTACCATCTGAGCCACTAGGGAAGCCCCACCTGGAAGGATAGACCACTTAAATAGTGGAGACAGAGAGGGTTGTCAGAGATTCTTGAATGGCCTAGAACTTGATATTTAAAATTTAAATGCAGTTCGTTTTTAACCATTGCTCCTCTGTAAGTATGTTTTGCTATGTGTCTATGTCTGATGGAGGGAGGGAGTTCTATCTTTTCCTTCCACGTCCTTGTTCATCTTCATAACTGACTCTCATATGCTTCCTTATTTTGGTGGTCTTGACCTGCATTTGTGTGTAATTCTGGTGTTAAATGTCACTTGCCTACTTTGTCTAGATAGTAAACAACAGAACTCACTTTCCCTCTCTTCTGTTGAGTCTTTAAATTAATTGGTTTTTATTTTTACTGAATAGCTATACAATGTAGACATCACAGTGGCCACAGAGTACTGGTCAGGAAAAAGCCAATTCAATTAATATGTTACTAAGGAGGGTCTTTCTACCAGAGGAAGCCATAAAAGTTCATCCTGATTTATCAGTGGAAATAGTAATTAGGTCTTGGCTGAATAAATGACATTCAATAGATATGAAAGTGTGTACAGCAAAAGCAGTACTTCAAATGGCATCTCTTTGGAGGATTTCTCTAAAATCAACATTATTATCAATTGATCTAATGGTAAAAATTTGAGTCAACTAATGACTCAAGAATCAGGAATATATCAATTTATTCTCATGTTAAATTCTAAACAAATTAAAGTATTTTAAATATCCTATACTAAGCAATATTCTTACCACATATCTTTCATGATTTATCATCTGACTTTTCAGAAGATTAACATCCCATCATAAAACTCCTGATTTGTTTTCTGATAAACAAAACCAATATTTGCTTTCAAAATCATCTTTGTGAAATCTACTGAAATAGATTTCATTTCACTCTAGTAACTCCAGAAGCCCTTACCTATATACACACACAGCTGTAACTGATGAGGTATACTTTACTGCTCCCAGTTTTTTGAGATTTCTATTACATTCTCTATTGGATGAATACTTACTTTTGGAAGGGAGAACTTTTCTACATTTTTTTTTAATAATGTAGGTTAAGTGTCTGGTCAAGCAATATGAAGAGAGGAACTTCAGCTTCTTGATCTAGTTAAATCTAAGATTGTTATTTTGGCTTCAAATTCCCCTAAGCAATATTGTGAGAGGTCCTGTAACCTCTTCAGGAGATAAAGTAAAACTAATGCTTAAACATCCGCTGGATCATCAAAAAACCAAAAGAGTTCCAGAAAAACATCTATTTCTGCTTTATCGACTATGCCAAAGCCTTTGACTGTGTGGATCACAATAAACTGTGGAAAATTCTGAGAGATATGGGAATACCAGACCACCTGACCTGCCTCTTGAGATATCTGTATGCAGGTCAGGAAGCAGCAGTTAGAACTGGACATGGAACAACAGACTGGTTCCAAATAAGAAAAAGGAGTCCGTCAAGGCTCCTTTTTATTTAACTGCTTATTTAACTTATATGCAGAGTACATCATGAGAAATGCTGGGCTGAAAGAAGCACAAGCTGGAATCAAGATTGCCAGGAGAAATATCAAGAACCTCAGATATGCAGATAACACCACCCTTATGCAGAAAGTGAAGAGGAGCTAAAAAGCCTCTTGATGAAAGTGAAAGAGGAGAGTAAAACAGTTGGCTTAAAGCTCAACATTCAGAAAACTAAGATCATGGCATTTGGTCCCATCAAGTCCCATCACTTCATGGGAAATAGATGGGGAAACAGTAGAAACAGTGATAGACTTTATTTTGGGGGCTCCAAAATCACTGCAGATGGTGATTGCAGCCATGAAATTAAAAGATGCTTACTTCTTGGAAGGAAAGTTATGACCAACCTCAGTTCAGTTCAGTCCAGTTGCTCAGTCGTGTCCGACTCTTTGCGACCCCATGAATTGCAGCACACCAGGCCTCCCTGTCCATCACCAACTCTCAGAGTTCACTCAGACTCATGTCCATCGAGTCAGTGACGCCATCCATCCATCTCATCCTCTGTCGTCCCCTTCTCCTCCTGCCCCCAATCCCTCCCAGCATCAGAGTCTTTTCCAATGAGTCAACTCTTCACATGAGGTGGCAAAAGTACTGAAGTTTCAGCTTTAGCATCATTCCTTCCAAAGAAATCCCAGGGCTGATCTCCTTCAGAATGGACTGGCTGGATCTCCTTGCAGTCCAAGGGACTCTCAAGAGTCTTCTCCAACACCACAGTTCAAAAGCATCAATTCTTTGATGCTCAGCCTTCTTCACAGTCCAACTCTCACATCCATACATGACCACTGGGAAAACCATAGCCTTGACTATGTGGCTAGCCTTGACTAGCCGGACCTTTGTGGCAAAGTAATGTCTCTGCTTTTCAGTATGCTATGTCGGTAACTGTATGTATATTTGTCGATGTGTTACAGCAGAATTTACAATGCAGTGTATCAGTCAGTCACTTTGAACAGCTTGTTCACAAAAAGGCTGAATGGTTGGTATAAATGGCACTTAAGTAAGAGGGTACTAAACCTTCCCCTTCCTGAGGGTTTTTCATTGTAATCAGTTGAATTAAAGTTTTTGTAATTTCAGTCAACTCTACTCTTTCTTTTACCAAACAATTTTAAGAAACTTTCCAAAAATTAATGGGAACTTTCTTTCTCAGATTAGTAACAAATGCCTAACTTTTAATGAATAACATTACTGTTCTAAATTCTGAAATATTACATAGAAATGATTATAGATTACTCAAAAAAATGGACGTTAGAGTGTAAGGAGAAAAGATTTATTGCTTTATTTTTATTATAATTTTAATGTATGTTTTATCTGTTAAGTTTTTTTAAACAAATGCAAAAGTATACATTTTGTTTTGTGATTTTTAACTGCTAAGGATAAAAAGAATACAATTTCATGTTAAAAGTTAGTAAAATTGTTATGAATTCTTACAACCTCACTTCATATTCTCTAAGAGATGTAATAATATGGTACATGCATTTATATACTCAGCTCCTCTTATTTGTGTTTTACAGATTTTCCTGCTGGCTCTGTCAGTGTTGATGTCTACTGTGACGGAATCATTAAGGCCACAGCAGAGATTAAATACTATACAACCCAGAAGGCTATGAAGTGCCTGTTGGGAGCTGCAGGTCCACGAGATGATGTGTACCAGGTAAGCTGATCTTTCCGTGACGTCTGTAAATAAGCCAAAGAGCTAACGTAGAATAAATGAATGCATACTTTAGTATAAAGTCTGAATGCTGGTTGAATAAGATGAATTACTGATCAGTAGGAAAGGAAGAAATTGACCTCTGTGATGCAGAAATGTAGAGAAATTAGTTAGTATAAGTCAAGTCATTTCAGATGATGTCACAACAGGTTATCCATTACAAAGTAATAAGGCTACTCTGATGGGCTCATTTTAAAGCTGTTACAGACCAGATAAAGACAAAAGGATTAAAGAGAACTCTTAAACAATGAACTTTCTCTTTAGCTAGATGTGGGTAATACAAAATAAAGTTTTGAAGTTAAGGATTCAGACAAGTCAAGAATACCACCAAAACAGAAGTGTGTGGTGTTAACCTGGAAATTGTTATTTTCATGAGAGCATTTCCAAGCTCGGTGTATTTTTTTTCTTAGTTTCATTTATCACTCTCTTCTGACAGTGAAAGTTATTTCTTTAAATTAATAACATTTATTTGAAATTCCAGAAAAGCTGAACTTTTCTGTAAACTCTACAAAGAGGAGTTTTCAGGTTTTTTTCACTGGTGTAACATAGTAGTACTTGGCACTGATGACTTGCTGTGGCGCTTACAGTCCTGCTCAGGGCCCTTAGTTTGGACATTTTCCAGAGAATGGTAGATACTGTGAGTGCCCTGCCCTGATGGACTGAGAAGGTAAAATGTGCATTTTGATGCATTGTAAGCCGTTCGTTTGATTTCTGCATTTTTTGTTGTTGTAGTCATTGTTACATGATCCACTTTTAGTAGAAAGCTTGCTTAGTGTGGAACTTCTTTATACGCTTATTACATCAAATCTTCACTGAAAAACTGTCATTTCATTCAACAGCTATTTGATCATTAGAATTACAACCTTGCTTAATTACCTTGGTTTTTCTGGGGGAAGGAGGAGGTAGACCAGAGGAACGGTAAAGAAAGAGGTAGTTGAACTGCGCATGTCATCTTTAGATATACCACAAAACACTCCCTTAGGGTTTGTAACAAAACCATCAGTGATAATGATGTTGACAGGTTGTCAGGAAGCCTTACTGTTTAAACTAGTTTGAATTGGTGGCTTTGTTACTTGTTTCATGTGACACATTTTTTTCTATTAGTATTCTCCTTTTATGAATGATATATTTTAGAACAATGGAAAAGGTTAAAATAGCCTAGAGAATAGAGAGTAAAATACCATTTGTCAAACTGAGGAGCCTGAGGACATTTGACAAAATGTCTATATTGTAATTGCAAAGCAAAAATAAAAGTAACAGCTTGAAATACAGATTTTTTTCATTTTCCTGTGATGTCTACCTTATTCTACTTTAAAAACTTTATTCATTGCAAAATGACTAATGAAGCGTTACATTGCATTATAAGGTATTCAGTCAGCATAGAAGTAAAGTAGTGCCCAGAACAGTTTTCTGTTGATTTTGCCTTTGGGGAGCAAAAAAATATTTAGTGTATAATGAAAATGGAATGTAATTTATGACTCAAACAGTTTTTCAGAATGTTTCAAATATCCAAGTCATGATTTTTTCTGTAGCTTTGAATGAACACAAACTTTTTTTTGAGTAGTTTTTCAATAACTAGAAAAATAGTCTGTTTCATTTCTACCGACAGTGTCAGAAATGAGAGGTGAGGAAGGGTTCTCTCTACTGAGCCCTGGTGCCTAGTGAAAGGGGAATTGCAGGCAGTCATAGCTTGATTCAGGTTTTCACTCTTGGGAGACACTTTAAACCTGAGGTCTGAATCCTGAGAGGTAGAATGGTTCTAACTTGGTGACAGTAGACTACAGATTGGCAAGGAACATTAAGAGATTTGGATTAATATATACAACTTCAGACATTTTAGAGTTTGTGCTATTGTCATAAGAGGACCTATACATGTTGTGGATTTAAATGAAACAAATTCTGAGACTGAGATTTCAGACCAGACCAAGCGACACCATCACAATCCTGACGGAAGGGAAGGCTGCGTGTCCCTCAGTTTCCTTTACATCTTGGACTAATGGGTTTCATCTCATCCATTGGCATCCGGACCATGTGAGGTGTCCCTACCATGAATCTGCTGAGATGGTAAAAATCAGACTCCACCCTTGATTAAAAAGAAGGAACTGCAAGGACACAAAGGAACTTGGTGTGCTTTAGGGTTACTTGGCCTCAGAGGACATGTCCCAGCCCACACTGTGTTTCTCCTTATGGGCTTTTGTTTGCTCCTTTTGACATTTCGCTTTGCTCTCATGTAGGTTATATTCTGAAAGTTATAAAAGTTATGCTTTTCCTCTCCAGCATACAACACTACTATTTCTTTCCTGTGCTTCTCAGCTGCTTAAACTGGGAAATTTGTGTATGTCGCAAATAGTCCACTGACCATCTCTACTCAAAGAACAGCATACATTGGAAGTTTATTCACTATAGTTATTGTATATCTGTGAGGACAGATACCAGCAGATTTGAGGGTTGTGTGTGGTTTTTTAAATATTCTACCCACTTACCTGAAATGGTATACTAAAAGAGCTATCTTGAGTTTTCTTGTAAATGTTAATGGCAGATGTGATTTAAGTAATCCTTAACATTAGTAATTAGATACTTCCTATAATCATTTCAAAGCTCTTGGGCATTTAATAACACGAACATTCTGGAAATTTGAGGAAAGGAACAGTAATGAGTAATCTCTGGATTTTAGTTTTCAGTAATCCTCAAATTTGTGGTAAGAGACTTTTTATTATCATTTAAAAACTGTAGGGCATATAGCAAAATGATCGTTCTGTGAATTTGAGGAAAGAAAGGATAATGAGAAATTTTATTTTCTTAGTTTATTTTGAAGATATCTATTAGGCTTTAGAAGACTTTAGCTAAACCAGCTTATTACCTAACTGCTTCCTAAATCTTTTTGTATTTTTTTGCATAAATACTAAACCCCAGCACATAGCCTCATAAAGGGACAATTTCCAGACCATCACCTAGAACAGTGAGTTCAGATGAAAAATCCAAAGCCCTATTTGGGAAGATAATTAGAATTCAAGTATTAGTGTTAGAAAAACTAGTAACTCCTATTTAACTGAGCTAATTAAAACCTTTGAGGCTTCCATCTTATTTACAAAATTATCTAGGGGCAACAATAAATTTAACTTTATATAGGAACAACTAGATATAATATAAAAAACCAAACTAGGTCAGAATGCTAAATTATAATAGCAATTATTGATCAAAGCATTAGGCTCATGTTTATCAAGAGAGTTTTTGGAATAGTACCAAATGATTTTCATTAGTTGTAGTTCTTACTGATTAAAAGGTATACTGCATTGAATATGTATCATCTTGCATGTTTTACTTTATACCTATTGAAATCTTATTTTCATCTTCATGTTAGGTGCACTTCATTGCCACTTTTTATTAAATTGCATGTATTATCCAATCTTTGGTTTATTGCCTACAAATACTTAATACACTATGAAGTGAAAGATATGGATTAAGAGAACTCTCACACCATAAGGAATTTCCCAGTTTTTTTTAATTAGTTCCTTTACAGGTTGATTTCTTCATTAAGTTAAAGCTTAAGCATTAGTGGTTATCTCCCTTAAAGAGGTCTTCAGAAGATTCTTCCTACTGAAAGAAACTAGGAACTTCCAGGCCTCTTTTTAAAAAAAAAGTCCTTGCCTCTCTCAAAAGGTTGATAAACACACAAGCCTTCAGGGTCTTACATCTTTTCCAACACTGACTCCTCCACAGCATGCTTCCTTGTCTCCTTAATTTCCTCCATTATTCCTGTGTTCTAGCCACCCAGGACGGGGCCTTCTTTAAACACACAGTAGGCCTGGTGTGCCGCGATTCATGGGGTCGCAAAGAGTCAGACACGACTGAGCGACTGAACTGAACTGAAGCCATTTACCCTCCATTGCAATCCCATGGACGGAGGAGCCTGGTGGGCTGTCGTCTGTGGGGTCGCGAAGAGTCGGACATGACTGAGCGACTTGGCTTTCACTTTTCACTTTCATGCATTGGAGAAGCAATGGCAACCCACTCCAGTGTTCTTGCCTGGAGAATCCCAGGGGCGGCAGAGCCTGGTGGGCTGCCGTCTCTGGGGTCGCACAGAGTCGGACAGGACTGAAGCGACTTTGCAGCAGCAGCAGCAGCAGCCTCATCTTTAATGCATGGCATTGTGTTTTTCATCTTTGCATACTCAGTTTCTTCACGTAGTTATAGTTCCTGATGCATGTGACACAACTCATACTTAGGTTTTAAAAAAATGAGAAAAGAGTGATACCTTTTTTCCTAGCGCTATTAAAAAAATAGTGAAAACCTATAAGTATACAAATAAGAGAGAAATGAAATCTTCCCTTTTAAAAATTATACTACTATTTATTTGTAAAATTGAATAAATGAATCTGATGCTTATGAAAGTAAGGAACTCTCAGAGGTTCACAGTACTCGGCAAATTTGTACTACAAACTTTCCTTCACATCCTACCGCAGTCATGAACTCCATATACACAAACTTAATTGTTGTTCAGTCCCTAAGTCGTGTCCAACACTTTGCAACCCCGTGAGCTGCAGTACATCAAGCTTCCCAAATATACTTCATTACTGACTTTTAATGGCCGTAAAATTTTTGATTCCAATCTTGCCTTTCTTATGAATGTTAAGAAGAGGTTTATTACTCAAAAATGCCTAAGGTCTTACCTCTCTGAAAAGGCTGCTTATTATCTTTCCTTTTTTCCTACAGGATGTGGCGGTGTGGTATAAGAGAAATAGTTCTAGATAGGGCAGGAGCAGCAGTTGGATTCTTTTAATAGGTAATCACTTCATGAGAGCTCATTGTCCCTACTGCGAAAGGAATTCCCTCCTGTGAACAGTGAAGAAATTTAAGTATATGATCTCCGAGGTCATTTCCAGCTCAAATATTCCATGATTGTAAATCAAGGAAAAAATGCTTATTTAGATTGAGAGCTATGACCATTCTCCATTAAAGAGGATTGACTTGCAAATATATGGGCTTTCCATATAGCCTTTATTTCCATTTTATTTGCACTGATCTTAATTCTACCCCCAGAGAAGAAGGAAGCGATTCGAGTTTCATGTACCTTTGATCAGTTTTATTACTTGTTTTGTATTTCTGATCAGAGATTTGGACTGTAGCCCACCAAGCTCCACTGTCCATGGGATTCTCCAGGCAAAAATACTGGAGTGGGTTGCCATCTCCTTCTCCAGGGGTTCTTCCCAACCCAGGGATAGAACCTGTGCCTCCTGTGTCTCCTGCATTTGCAGGCTTTTGAAAGATTCTTTACCCACTGAGCTATCAGGAAGAAAACCATCCGAAATTTTTAATCAGACAAAGAATAGTCAAAATGCAATTTGAAGATATATTTCTGGATTCATTTTTCATATTGTTTGTCCTCCTAATTGGAATGGACCAATAAGAGTAAAACAAATCTCTTGAAGTTTAGATGTGACATTTCCTGTGTGCTATGTCTCTACTTGCGGTAATGGTCAAACAACGGTTAATGATGCCTGATTAGGATAGCTCACACTTAATGATTATACTCACCTCAGTTACAAATCGTTGACTCAAATAAGAACACACAGCTAGTACACTCTGTGAAAAACAAGTAAATCAGTTAGATTTAATGGTAGATACAGCCACTGTTATAAGAAAAAAGGCATTTCTGAGCACAGAAATAGCCAGTGACATAGCTATAATTTTGTTTCTCTACAATTCTTGATCTTATATGCCATTTGAGTCCATTTTCATAGTTATTGGTCCCATATGTTTTAGTTTATGTTTAGCTACTATTTAGAATATATTTTGTTAATGACTTCTTAATTTATAGTTTCTGCTCACTTGATGAAAATAATACTTCCTCAGTGCTTTATTTCTCCCAAACTAAAGTGTCTCTCTTGCACCTTACATCCCCTTTCTTCTTGTCAAGCTGGGGCTGGCTTTGACTGTCCTCTGCAGAGGATGTCTATGTGCTGGTGGGCATGGTGTCTATAGCAACCCCATCCAAGTACAGCCTTTTGCTCTTACTGTCTAGTTCTTTAGAGCATTCAGATCTTCAGTTATAACGAGCATTTTTAAGCAACCCTAAAAAACAAAGCACAAGTCAAACACTGTTAACAAGGTTCCTTCATAGCTTTATTCATATAAACAACAAAGTAGGAACAAACCCTAAATATTCCATACTTCTTTGGAAATTAGAAGACTGAAAAACCTTGTGGCCAAAATGTGTGTGTTTGCATTTACTAAAAGTCATGGCACATTCTTGTGGTTCTCTTTATTAAGTAGTATTAATAATAAGATAAAGAAATAAAGTGGAAAATAATTTGGGAAGTTTAAATTGTGTTTAGTATTCATGAAATATGCTTCTACATTAAACTGTATCAGGACATAGGAAATTAAGTAAAATAAGTCTTTGATAAGGAAAATTAAACTTCTAAGAAATTATTTTTCAGAGATCAGCCATTTAGTTTCATCAACCTTATTAAGTATCAACACACAAACAAATATAAATCAGTTATGCACAAGTCCCTCCCAATAAATCTGATGAACATTTTAAAATTTGGTATAACTTGACTTTTCAGCAGCAGTTAACACCATTGAACAAACTTACTGTCTTGATTTGATTTTGACCCTTAACTTCCAGGAAGACATGTGTTCCTGGTTTTCTTCTTACATCCTTTGCCTTTCATTCTCAATATCCTTTGCAATCTATTCATTGTAGATCTATAAAATAAAATTTTAAATCTATCCAGTTTTGGTTCTTACCCATATTTTTTGATGGTTATTTCCTCTGCAGTTTATCTCATTGGCTTATGGGATATACACCAACTGTGAATTTCCTTTAAGCCTATCTCTCACTGTTCTCTAACTCATGGAATGCATCGTGGTCAATCTAGTTTAAAAGCCAGAAACACAAGAGTCTCCTTATACCTTGCACTCCCTCACCCTACAAATTCAATCCATTATTAAGCCATATCAATTTTACTTACTAAATATTGCTCACTTCTCTACACATCTCTCTAGTTCACTTTAGTGAACCTTTTCTTCTTGTCAGCACTGCTAGACTAATCTCCTAACTGGATCCCAACTGTAGGTTTTGCACACACCCAACTTATCTCAAGTCCCTGGCCTGTGAGGTTATTTTATTTTTTTATTTTTATTTTTATTTTTATTTTTATTTTTTTATAAATTTATTTATTTATTTTAATTACAATACTGTATTTGTTTTGCCATACATTGACACGAATCAGCCATAGGTGAACACAGTCTCCCAATGCCGAAGCCCCCTCCCACCTCCCACCCCACATCCTCTACTTGAATCATCCTGTGCATCAGCCCCATGCATCCTGCTAATCCACATTGAACATAGATTGGCGCTTCGTTTCTTACGGGAAAATATACATGTTTCATTGCCATTCTCCCAAACCATCCCACCCTTTCCCTCTCCCTCAGAGTCCAAAAGTCCATTCTATACCTCTGTGTCTCTTTGTTGTCTCACATATAGGGTCATCATTACTGTCTTCTAAATTCCATATATATGTGTCAGTATACTGTATTGGTGTTTTTCTTTCTGGCTTACTTCACTCTGTATAATCGGTTCCAATTTCATCCATCTCATTAGAACTGAGTCAAATTTATTCTTTTTAAGGGCTGAGTAGTATTCCATAGTGTATATGTACCACAGCTTTCTTATCCATTCATCTGCTGATGGACATCTAGGTTGCTTCCATGTCCTGGCTATTATAAACAGCGCTGCAGTGAACATTGGGGTACATGTGTCTCTTTCAATTCTGGTTTCCTCGGTGTGTATGCCTAGCAGTGGGATTGCTGGGTCATAAGGCAGTTCTATTTGCAATTTTTTAAGGAATCTCCACACTGTTTTCCATAATGGCTGTACTAGTTTGCATTCCCACCAGCAGTGTAAGAGGGTTCCCTTTTCTCCACATCCTCTCCAGCATTTATTGCTTGTAGACTTTTGGATCGCAGCCATTCTGACTGGTGTGAAATGGTACCTCATTGTGGTCTTGATTTGCATTTCTCTGATAATGAGTGATGTTGAACATCTTTTCATGTGTTTGTTGGCCATCCGTATGTCTTCTTTGGAGAAATGCCTATTTAGTTCTTTGGCCCATTTTTTTATTGGATCATTTATTTTTCTGGAGTTGAGCTGTATAAGTTGCTTATATATCCTTGAGATTAGTTGTTTGTCAGTTGTTTCATTTGCTATTGTTTTCTCCCATTCAGAAGGCTGTCTTTTCACCTTGCTTGTAGTTTCCTTTGTTGTGCAGAAGCTTTTAATTTTAATTAGATCCCATTTGTTTATCTTTGCCTTTATTTCCAGTATACTGGGAGTTGGATCATAGAGGATCCTGCTGTGATTTATGTCAGAGAGTGTTTTGCCTATGTTCTCCTCTAGGAGTTTTATAGTTTCTGGTTTTACATTTAGATCTTTAATCCATTTTGAGTTTATTTTTGTGTATGGTGTTAGAAAGGGGTCTAGTTTCATTCTTGTACAAGTGGTTGACCAGTTTTCCCAGCACCACCTGTTAAAAAGACTGTCTTTACTCCATTGTATATTCTTGCCTCCTTTGTCGAAGATAAGGTGTCCATAGGTGTGTGGGTTAATCTCAGGGCTTTCTATTTTGTTCCATTGATCTATATTTCTGTCTTTGTGCCAGTACCATACTGTCTTAATGACTGTGGCTTTGTAGTAGAGCCTGAAGTCAGGCAAGTTGATTCCTCCAGTTCCATTTTTCTTTCTCAAGATTGCTTTGGCTATTCGAGGCTTTTTGTATTTCCATACAAATCTTGAGATTATTTGATCTAGTTCTGTGAAAAATACTGCTGGTAGCTTGATGGGAATTGCATTGAATCTGTAGATTGCTTTGGGTAGTATACTCATTTTCACTATATTGATTCTTCCAACCCATGAGCATGGTATATTTCTCCATCTATTAGTGTCCTCTTTGATTTCTTTCATCAGTGTTTTATAGTTTTCGATATATAGGTCTTTAGTTTCTTTAGGTAGGAATATTCCTAAGTATTTTATTCTTTTCGTTGCAATGGTGAATGGAATTGTTTCCTTAACTTCTTTTTCTACTTTCTCATTGTTAGTGTATAGGAATGCAAGGGATTTCTGAGTGTTGATTTTATATCCTGCAACTTTACTATATTCACTGATTAGCTCTAGTAGTTTTCTGGTCGAGTCTTTAGGATTTTCTATGTAGAGGATCATGTCATCTGCAAACAGTGAGAGTTTTACTTCTTCTTTTCCAATTTGGATTCCTTTTATTTCTTTTTCTGCTCTGATTGCTGTGGCCAAAACTTCCAGTACGATGTTGAAGAGTAGTGGTGAAAGTGGACACCCTTGTCTTGTTCCTGACTTTAGGGGAAATGGTTTCAATTTTTCGCCATTGAGGATAATGTGAGCTGTGGGTTTGTCATATATAGCTTTTATTATGTTGAGGTATGTTCCTTCTATTCCTGCTTTCTGGAGAGTTTTTATCATAAATGGATGCTGAATTTTGTCAAAGGCTTTTTCTGCATCTATTGAGATAATCATATGATTTTTATTTCTCAGTTTGTTAATGTGATGAATTACATTGATTGACTTGCGGATATTGAAGAATCCTTGCATCCCTGGGATAAAGCCCACTTGATCATGGTGTATGATCTTTTAATGTGTTGCTGGATTCTGATTTCTAGGATTTTGTTGAGGATTTTTGCGTCTATGTTCATCAGTGATATTGGCCTGTAGCTTTCTTTTTTGTGGTGTCTTTGTCAGGTTTTGGTATTAGGGTGATGGTGGCCTCATAGAATGAGTTTGGAAGTTTACCTTCCTCTGCAATTTTCTGGAATAGCTTCAGTAAGATAGGTGTTAGCTCTTCTCGGAATTTTTGGTAGAATTCAGCTGTGAAGCCGTCTGGGTCATAAATCTAACCTTGATAAATTCAAAAAAATTGAAATTATTCCAAGCATCTTCTCTGACCATAATGCACTAAGGTTAGATCTCAATTACAGGAGAAAAACTATTAAAAATTCCAACATTTGGAGGCTGAACAATACCCTACTGAATAATCAACAAATCACAGAAGAAATAAAAAAGAAATCAAAATATGCATTGAAACAAATGAAAATGAAAATACAACAACACAGAACCTTTGGGACACTTTAAAAGCAGTCCTAAGAGGAAAGTTCATAGCAATACAGGCATACCTCAAGAAACAAGAAAAAAGTCAAATAAATAACCTAACTCTACACCTAAAGCAACTAGAAAAGGAAGAAATAGAGAACCCCAGAGTTAGTAGAAGGAAAGAAATCCTAAAAATTAGGGCAGAAATAAATGCAAAAGAAACAAAAGAGACCATAGCAAAAATCAACAAAGCAAAAAGCTGGTTCTTTGAAAGGATAAATAAAATTGACAAACCATTAGCCAGACTCATCAAGAAACAAAGAAAAAAATCAAATCAACAAAATTAGAAATGAAAATGGAGAGATCACGACAGACAACTCAGAAATACAAAGAATCATAAGAGACTACTATCAGCAATTATATGCCAATAAAATGGACAACTTGGAAGAAATGGACAAATTCTTAGAAAAGTACAATTTTCCAAAACTGAACCAGGAAGAAATAGAAAATCTTAACAGACCCATCACAAGCACGGAAATTGAAACTGTAATCAGAAATCTTCCAGCAAACAAAAGCCCAAGTCCAGACAGCTTCACAGCTGTGAGGTTATTTTAAAAAGAATGATGTTAGCATACAATTCTCTTGCTCAACTACTTCAGTAGATTCCAGTTGTTAAATGGATTAAAAAAATCTTTAGCATGAAAAATATGTCCTTGATGTCACTGTCCCCTCTCACCTTCCAACTTAATCTTTTTAATAAAATAATTTATTTTTAGTTGGAGGATAATTGCTTTACAATATTGTGTTGGTTTCTGCCATGTATCAACATTAACCAGCCATAGGTATATGTCTGTCCCCTCCCCTGGAGCCCCCTACCCAAGTTGTCACAGAGCACCAGATTTGAGCTCCCTGCGTCATATAGTACATTGCTACTAGCTGTCTGGTTCCGCATATGGTAATATATACGCTGCAGGGCCACTGTATCAATTTCTCCCATCTCTCCTTCCCTCTCTGTGTCCACAAGTCTGTTGTCTATGTCTGCGTTTCCACTGATGCCCTGCAGATAGGTTTATCAGTACCATCTTTCTAAAGTCCCTATATATGTGTTAATATGAGATATTTGTCTTCCTCTTTCTGACTCACTTCACTCTGTGTAATAGGCTCTAGGTTTATCCGCCTCATTAGAACTGAATCAAATGTGTTTCTTTTTATGGCTGAATAATATTCCATTGTGTATGTGTACCACAACTTTTTATCCATTCATCTGTTGATGAACATCTAGGTTGCTTCATGTCCTGGCTATTGTAAATAGTGCTACAATGAACATCAGATATATCTGTCTTCCTCAATTAGGTATATGCCCAGTGGTGAGGTTGCTGGGTCATATATCATTTTATTCCTAGTGTTTAAAGTAATCTCCACACTGTCTTCCATAGTGGCTGTATAAATTACATTCCCCCAACAGTGCAGGAGGATTTCCTTTTCTCCACACCCTCTCCAGCATGTATTGTTGTAGATTTTTTTGATGATGGCCATTCTGACTGGTGTGAGGTAATACCTCATTGTAGTTTTGATTTACATTTCTCTAATAATGAGTGATGTTGAGCATCTTTTCATATGCTTGTTAATCATCTGTCTGTCTTCTTTGGAGAAATGTCTGTTTATGTCTTCTGCCCACTTTTTGATTGGGTTGTTTTTCTGGTATTGAGTTGAATGAGCTGCTTGTGGATTTTGGAGATTAATCCTTTGTCAGTTGTTTCATTTGCTATTATTTTCTCCCATTCTGAGGATTATCTTTCCATCTTGTTTGTAGTTTCCTTCACTGTGCAAAAGTTTTTAAGTTTAATTAGGTCCCATCTTAATCCTCTGCTTCTGCTTTCCAAGACCTCTGATCTGCTTTACTTTTAGTTAATTTCCTACTTCAGGCTCCTCTGTAACTGAAACCCTCTCTCTATCACCCTTTCCAATAAGTATCTTCATCTAGTTAATTTTAACTCCAATTTTTAATCCAGCACCTCTTCCTCAGTGGAGCATTCCTTGATCCATACATCTCCCTGTGTATCTCTTTGTAATACTGTAATTTGACATTTCTGGAATTGGGTATTTTTCAATGATCTTTCATTATCTGTCTCTCATTAAACTCCAAAGTCAATAAAGGTGGGGATGCTATCTATTTAGTTCCCTGTTTCATATCCAAATTAAGTACACTGCCAGATACATGGCTGCTCAATGTGTATTTTGTTGGATGAAAGAATATACATTAAATTTCCCACCTAACTTGATGCGATCCATCAATCAGAGGTCCTGGTTTCCTCATAGCACAGACACAGGCCATATTGAGAAGGTTATTGGGCTATTGGCTAAGGCGGTGCTGCTTTTGCCTGAAGTTAAAAGAGCAGGGCAAAAAAAGGACAACAAAGGAAAAAATATAATGACTATAAAATGATGAAACTAGTTCTATTGTTTGATTTGGAAGCTAGCATCTAAAACAATTCAAAAGAATAATTCCCAAAATTTTTCAAGAAATCATGGCCTCATTTAGATAAGGATTTTTTGAAAGACATTTCTTTGACTGGTCTAATGCAATATTTGTTCCAAAGCTCCCCTCAGAATGGGAGAAAATAACTGCAAACAAAACAACTGACACAGAATTAATCTATAAGCATCTATAATTAATCTATAATTAATTAATCTATAATTAATATATAATCATCTGATACAGCTCAGTATCAGGAAAACAAGCAGCTCAATCAAAAAGTGGGCAGAAGACCTAAACATATATTTCTCCTAAGATATACAAATGACCAGTAAACACATGAAAAGATACTCAACATCACTCATTTTTAGAGAAATGCAAATCAAAACTACAATGAGGTATCACCCACACCAATCAGAATGGCCATCATCAAAAAATCTACAAATAAATGCTGGAGAGGGTGTGGAGAACAGGGAATCCTCCTACACTGTTAGTGGGGAAATAAACTGAAATAGCCATTATGGAGAATGGTATGAAGATTCTTTTTAAAAAGTAGGATTAAATGTACTATATGACCCAGCAACCCCACTACCGGGCATATATCCTGAGAAAACCACAATTCTAAAAGACGCGTGTACCCGAGTGTTCGTTGCAGCATTATTTACAATAGCCAGGGCATGGAAGCAACCTAGATATTCATTGATAGATGATAAAGAAGATGCGGTACATATATAAAATGATATATTACTCAGCCATAAAAAAGGATGAATTTGAGTCAGTAGTGAGGTAGATGAACATAGGTCCTGCTCTGCAGTGAAGTAAGTCAGAAACAGAAAAACGATTATAGTATATTAACATATTTTTATGAAATATAGAAAAATGATACTGATGAACCTATTTGCAAGGAAGGAACAAAGACACAGATGTAAAGAATGGACTAGTAGACACAGTCGGGGAGGGAGGAAGTGGGACAAATGGAGAAAGTAGCATCAATATATTTACCCTATTGTGTATAAAGGGCTTCCCTAGTAGTTCAGGGGTTAAAGTATCTGCCTGCAATGTGGGAGACCTGGGTTCGATCCCTGGGTTGGGAAGATCCCCTGGGGAAGGAAATGGCAACCCACTCCAGTATTCTTGCCTGGAGAATCCCATGGACGGAAGAGCCTGGTGGGCTACAGTCCACGGGGTCGCAAAGAGTCGGACATGACTGAGCGACTTCACTTTCACTATTGTGTATAAAATGGATTGTTAGTGAGAAGTTGCTGTATAACACAGGGAGCTCTCTGGTGCTCTGTCATGACCTAGGGGGTGGGAGGTGGGTAAGGGAGGGATGCTCAAGTGGGAGGGGATATACGTGTAATTTATGACAGAAACCAACAAACATTGTAAAAAATGTCAAGAGGGAGAGGACATATGTATTCCTATGGCTGATTCATATTGATGTTTGACAGAAAGCAACAAAATTCTGTAAAGCAATTATTCAATTAAAAACTAAATAAATGTTTAAAAACACCCTTATTTTGTTTCATATGCATATTTCATGCATATACCTGCACGCTAAGTCGTTTCAGTTGTGTCTGAATCTTTGCAACCCTATGGACTGTATCCCACCAGGCTCCTTTGTCGATGGGATTCTCCAGACAAGAATACTGGAATAGGTTGCCATGCCCTCCTCCAAGGAATCTTCCCAACCTAGGGATCAAACCCACATCTCTTACATCTCTTGCATTGGCAGACATGCTCTTTACCACTAACACCACCTGGGAAGCCCATATTTAACAGTAGTAAGGTCCGACTAAGTTCCGTCTATTCAAGGCTATGGTTTTTCCTGTGGTCATGTATGGATGTGAGAGTTGGACTGTGAAGAAGGCTGAGCACCACAGAATTGATGCTTTTGAACTGTGGTGTTGGAGAAGACTCTTGAGAGTCCCTTGGACTGCAAGGAGATCCAACCAGTCCATCTGAAGGAGATCAGCCCTGGGATTTCTTTGGAAGGAATGATGCTAAAGCTGAAACTCCAGTACTTTGGCCACCTCATGCAAAGAGTTGACTCATTGGAAAAGACTCTGATGCTGGGAGGGATTGGGGGTAGGAGGAGCAGGGGGCGACAGAGGATGAGATGGCTGGATGGCATCACTGACTCGATGGATGCAAGTCTGAGTGAACTCTGGGTGTTGGTGATGGACAAGGAGGCCTGGCGCACTGCGATTCATGGGGTCGCAAAGAGTCGGAGACGACTGAGCGACTGGAACTGAACTGAAGGTGTTACAGAATGATTGCTAAAGGGATGTAAGGGTGAGAAAAGACATGGTTCTTACGGTTATTCTAACGAATACCTGCCATAGAAAACTTTGTTATTTCATTTCTTTTTTGTTTCATCATTAATGTCATTAAATATCTTCAGTCAAAAGTCTGTTCAAGTTTGATCAAATTAAAGTTTTGGGACTTTTTTGACCTTATGTGAGGGAGGGGTCAACTCAAAAATTCAGCATAAATTCAGTCAATGGTCTAGAAGAGTGTTGTTGTTTTAACTTTTTCAGATTGCCTTCACATAATTATGATGTTTATACATTTTGCATGACTGATGGAGATGACAGGAACTGCTGATTGTTCACTAATATTTCTTTTTCCTTTCTTGTATGATAATATAACTGGCACATGACCACCCAGGTAATTATTGCACTTGCTGACTCTCTTGCAGCTAGGTGTAGTCATATAACTAATTAATGGTCAATGGCATGTCAGTGGAAGTGATTTGTACAAATTTCTGATCATGTTCTTAAAAGAAGGATGCAGTCATGCTCTCCCCATTACTCACTTTTTCCTGTGACTGACTGCAGTGCTAACAAGGGAATGATTTTTGAACCATCCAAAACCATGAAAATGATACACAGCAGTGAAACAAAATAGAGCCTGGATCCCAAAATCAGGGAGCCAGGACAGCAGCCCCAGGCTGCCTCTTTCCAGATGTTTATATTAAAGAGAAATGGGCTTCTATCTTGCTTTAGCCTCTGACATTTTGGATCCCTGTGCTACAGTATAAAACCTACATTCTAACTAATTTTAAAGATAAGCATTACTCAGTTTAAAAAGAGAAACTAAATTATTTGTTTAGACTTATTTCCCCAAACTAGCCTTTGCACTTAATTTGTTCATTCAGTGCAAAGGCTAGTTTGGGGAATGAACTCTCCTCATGAATAGATGTGCACTTTTCTAAATCACAGTGATTGTATTTCATGTGTTATAAGCTGAGGGCTCACATCAAAGTATTTATTTAAACTCCTAAGTAATTCTGTTGGGTAAGTATTATTAAGGTCCACAACTAATGAGTCCTGCAGCAGGCATTTCAACTCAGATCTCAAAATATATTTTCTTCATGGTATAATTGCTTTCAAGTTATTTAAAGATATTCTACAGCTACATGAATACCTAATCAATGGTAAATACAAAATATTTGAAGGAGGTGTTAAATTGCATTGTTTAATACTTGTAACACTTATTTTTGCATATGTGGTCATGACATGTTGAAATTCTTAAAACTGACTCCCTTAAAACTTAGAAAAATTAATTTGACAAAGGAAAATATCTCTTTTATCTTCGCCCAATTTACTTGTTTATTCTTTTACATTTAGTGCTTGAAGTTGAATACTTATAAAGTAAAAAGCAAAAGGCTTTTATAACGAGAAAATATTTGTTCTGTTCTCTGTCATTCTCGCTACAAGCTGTAGGAGGAAATTTTGTTTAAGATATGTAAACTATGTATCAGATTTTCCTTTAAATGTCTATTTTGGCTGGCTTTCATAGCACACATTATGAACAATGGAATAAACGAAGTGAATCTTATTTTCTTTTACTAGTGAAACTTAAGGAAACATAAAAATTTGTTACAAGAAAAACAAGATGTTTTTAGTTCAACCATTGCTTTTCTTTTTAGATACCTGAAAGTAAAATGCTGCAAATGATATATTTTGTCTCCTATTTTGAACATTTCACAGCCTTCCTATGATTATTTCACTGAAATCATTTCTCTTGTTAAGATTCTTTACTACTACTGTGTTTCTCTACCAGATTTTTAAAAATAACTTAGTATTCTGTGGTCAACCTTAGAGGTTTATTCATTCAACATCATTATTTTAAAACCTCTTTCCTTGCCTTTTGTCAGCTATTAAATGTGGGAAGACTGGATTTTTGTATTTTTAACCACCCTTCTAGTTAGATATGGGCTTTGCAAGTGGCTAAATGGTAAAACAACAACAACAACAACAAAACGCCTACCAATGCAGGAGATGCAGGTTTGATCCCTGGGACAGGAAGATACCGTGGAGGAAGAAATGGCAATCCACTCCAGTATTCTTGCCTGGGACACCCCATAGACAGAGGAGCCTGGCAGGCTACAGTCCATGGGGTTGCAAAGAGTCGGACAATACTGAGCCACTAACACTTTCATTTTGCTTTGCGTTACATAGCTATAACTTTCATCCTTTCTCTTCACTTCTAAACAGGACTTTTAGAAAATCCAGAAAGGCTTGAAGCACTTTATTATTTGAGGTATGCAGATTATTGAAAAATGAAGAAATAGAGTAAATCATTTTTTTCAACCCAATCATTTAATTTCTGTGACTTCATATTGGTAGTCTATCTAATTTACTTGGAAATCATTTCAAAAGTCTTTAGTAGATATTTTTGTTCCATAATCCTCTCTCCACCCCCTGGATTTTGTTCATTGGCCTACTTTCTCAGCTTTAATCATCTAGGTCACAAGTCAGTTTAATCCCAGCCATTGCTTCACAAAACACAGTTTAAAAGAAATGGTAGCTTTTGCAGTCCATTATGTCATTGGTAGTACAAGACCAATGCTGCTGCTGCTAAGTCGCTTCAGTCATGTCCGACTCTGTGCGATGCCATAGACGGCAGCCCATGAGGCTCCCCCGTCCCTGGGATTCTCCAGGCAGGAACACTGGAGCGGGCTGCCATTTCCTTCCCCAATGCATGAAAGTGAAAAGTGAAAGGGAAGTCGCTCAGTCGTGTCCAACTCTTAGAGACCCCATGGACTGCGGCCCACCAGGCTCCTCCGTCCATGGGATTTTCCAGGCAAGAGTGCTGGAGTGGGGTGCCATTGCTTTCTCTGACAAGACCAATAGCTCCTCCCAAAATGTTCAGATTAGGGAAATAAAGTTGATATAATTATTTTATATCTACCGGGGAAAAATAGGTCAAGATGAATATTCACCCTCACTTTGATACAGAAGTAAAATAATCTCATTTCTGACCCTTAAACTGAAGAATCAGATTCATCATTTTATTTCATTTATTAATGAAGCATATATTTTAACAGAATTTATTATTGAAACAAATTACAGTGTTATCATTGACTTCCTATAAAACTCTTCTAAAATTAGTCAATTTTCAAGTAAATTAGCTTATCCAAAGAGAGTGAGTGAAAATCGCTCAGTCGTGTCCAACTTTTTGCGACCCCATGCACTATACAGCCCATGGAATTCTCCAGGCCAGAATACTGGAGTGGGTAGCTTTTCCCTTCTCCAGGGGATCTTTTCAACCCAGGGATCGAACCCAGGTCTCCCACACTGCAGGCAGATTATTCACCAGCTGAGTCACAAAGGAAGCCCAACCAAAAGCAAAGACTCATTTCTTGCGTTCATTTTTCTAATAACTGGCTTTTTTTCCAAGTCCCTAATATTTTGTATTATTATTTTTAAAAAGTTGTAAGTATTATTAAAGGTTACCCAGTATTTATCCCAGTTAATAATTTTTATTATATTGCACTAAGATAAGCTTCTTTGTAAATAATTAAACTAACAAAACATTTCTTTTTCATTTGAAAACAGAGTGACATTGACGAACTTGATGATATTCTCACATCCACATTCAAACATGAGATACCATACTATGAATTCCAATCACTCCAAACTGAAATCTGCCCTCAAAAAGAATGTGAGTATTCTCCAACTGCGTCAATTATTCTTTTTGTCACATTTCACTCTATATAACTACTTAATAAATATTATAGCTAAGAGTATAGAATTGCTGATGAAATGTTTTCAAAAACTCCCATCCCTTGGTGAGAGATCTGGTTTTTATTCCAAGGAAGTATTTGGATAATGAAAGAGGAAAATTGTTCATCATAGCATTCTTTATAATTACCAGAAATGAAAATAACTCATTCTTTTAAAGATAGGTCATTGATCAAATAAATTTTGGTACATATGTTAATGCAACCATCATAAACAAATTTTATTATAAACTGATTTGCTGACTGGAGTGATGCTTTGATTTATACTTAATCAAATAAAAGTAGGATATATAGCAAGAGATAGAGTGTGAGCCTGTTTTAAGAGGTACATATGTTTAATAGCATGTGTTTGTGTGTGTATATATATAATGCACACATGCATATATATGTGTACATATACATATATAAATCAATAGTCTGGACAGATATGCATCTGCTAACAGTTATGCATGGGTTCTGCTCTTTCAGGGATTACATTTTTTCATTTTGCTAAATCTTTGTTTTCTATAGTGACTGCATATTATTTTCATCATAGAAATATACATATACATATAGATAAAGGAAAACATATCATAATAAAAGATTGTACTTCTAAATGTTATCACAAGCTCAGCAGCATGCATTGTTTATTGCTTATTCCTGTGTTTTTGGTTGACACACTGTTTCTAATACAGTTTTATGCTCACTATGTGCCAAACACAGTGATGGAGATGTCATGGTGAGTAAGACAGGCATGGCTATAGGACATGAGAAATCTCCTATAGGTATACTGTAGGGCTGATGAGCAGAGGTTTTCTTCGGTAGAGTTTCTGTGCTATTTGAAATAGTTTTATCATCAGGCTGTCAGGCCTGAGGGAAGCAGGAAGAAAAGAGTAGGAGCCTTAAGGCACAACTGATTACGATTCACCCGGGTGTGCTAGAACGTGCATTATGTGTGGTAAGGTCACATTGCAGGAAAAGGGCAATGGTAGGCTGCTTTTTGAATAAGTAATCTTGTGAGAGTAATGCCCGCTTATTTTTATTTCCCAAATACATTTTAACAATATACAGTTCACTTACAAAAGTTAGACATTAGGTTGGGATAGAAAAGGAACATGACATGATCCCTTATTTAAGATACTCATCGTTTAACTGGGAAAACAAGATATTATATATGTAATCATAGAGAGGAAAAAATGTGCTACACTTCATGAAACTGATTACACTGATAAAAGAATTTTAGAGAAAAGCTATATTATTTTTCAAGATGTGCTTCCTAAAGGAAATGGGATTTTACCTAGATCTTAAATGATGTGTCTCAATGAGAAAAGAGAAAAGAAACAGGAATTCTAAGGAAAAGAAAGTGTATGTAAAGGTATGAAGATGAAACAATGACACAATTTTTACAAATTCCCTCAGCATTATATTTAAGTTTGTGAAATGAGAATTGTGGAATTGGAGAGGATAGGATGGCTTTGGTCTCTCATTTATGGATAAAGAATTCTAGGTAAGTTTGAAAGTGCTTCTTAGCATCTCATTCATGTTGAAGTATCTGAATTTTAGAGTTGGAAAGGATGGAATAGACTTGGTCCTTTTTTTTTTTTTTTTTTAGGAAAAAGATTCTTTATAGTTTAAATGGAAGCCCTGATAATATGGATCTGATTCAATAGGTACAGGGAATAGTTAAGCTTCTGCTTTTTTTTTTTAATATTTTTATTTTTTTAATACTTTATTCTACATTACAGTACTGTATTTGTTTTGCCATACTTTGACATGAATCAGCCACAGGTGTACACGATCTCCCAATGCCAAAGCCCCCTCTCACCTCCCACCCTATATCATCTCCCTGGATCATCCCGTGCACCAGCCCCAAGCATCCTGTATCCTGTATTGAACATAGACTGGCGCTTCGTTTCTTACATGATAGTATACATGTTTCAATGCCATTCTCCCAAATCATCCCACCCTCTCCCTCTCCCTCAGAGTCCAAAAGTCCGTTCTATACCTCTGTGTCTTTTTGTTGTCTCACATAGAGGGTCATCATTACTATCTTTTTAAATTCTATATATATGTGTCAGTATACTGTATTGGTGTTTTTCTTTCTGGCTTACTTCACTCTGTATAATCGGCTCCAGTTTCATCCATCTCATTAGAACTGAATCAAATTTATTCTTTTTAAGGGCTGAGTAGTACTCCATTGTGTATATGTACCACAGCTTTCTTATCCATTCATCTGCTGATGGACATCTAGGTTGTTTCCATGTCCTGGCTATTATAAACAATACTGCAGTGAACATTGGGGTACATGTGTCTCTTTCAATTCTGGTTTCCTCGGTGTGTATGCCCAGCAGGGGGATTGCTGGGTCATAAGGCAGTTCTATTTGCAATTTTTTAAGGAATCTCCACACTGTTTTCCATAGTGGCTGTACTAGTTTGCATTCCCACCAGCAGTGTAAGAGGGTTCCCTTTTCTCCACATCCTCTCCAGCATTTATTGCTTGTAGACTTTTGGATCGCAGCCATTCTGACTGGTGTGAAATGGTACCTCATTGTGGTCTTGATTTGCATTTCTCTGATAATGAGTGATGTTGAGCATCTTTTCATAAACAAACTTCCAGGTAAAACTGATGTTTCTGGTTCTCAGACCCTGAGTATCAAGGGTTTAGAGCAGTGGTTCTAAACCACTGGTGCATATTGTAATTAGCTACAAAGCCTTCAGAACACCCTATGTCCAAGCCACAACCCCAAATTAATAAAGAATCTTTGAGTGGATTCCAGCTATCAGTACTTTTTCAAGTTTTGCAGGTAATTCCAATGGGCATCCAAGTTCATCAGTCTCAACTGTTTCACTGTATCAATATTGCAGATCTGTGAAATAATTCATCTTCATATTGATCTTTGACACTGACCAAATATTACTCTCTTTATTAAACTTTATGATTTATTAATTAGAAAGTTAATAGCATATGAAAACTTTGAGCCATTATTAGACTGTAATGATTATTTTGTATTTGGAAAAATATTTTTATGAAATGATTGCACTTTTGAAAAGAAGTTAAATATAGTCTAGGATAGTTCAATATAATCTAGGTTATTCAGTCAAAAACCATATTGTTGGTTATTGTTAGGTGGCATAGCTATTAAACCTATAACAGAAGCAAGCATGACATAACATTAGGCTCTAATCCCTAGTGGAAGTACAAAATAACATAATACAACTTGCATAATAAAATATACAGCATAGACATAAATATGGCTGAACTCATGTTTTACTTGACTCATTGGTCCTATAATCTTAACTCAGTATCAGCTTCAAAATATCTGATCATTAAGACCTTGAACCTACATTTTCATAATGTTCAGGATGAAAGGATGATAAGATTTGAGAAGCCTTTTATACATGGAATGAAATTAATGGTATGTTGTTGAAGAACTTCTATAGAAACACTACTAGAAATATATGTAGCATAGTTCTACATAGAACAAATTAGAAATTACTAATCTTACTCCCTGAAAAGAAAATTAGGAACAAAAATATGCAATATCAAAGGTGTTTTGCAAAAAGTATTTTTAAATGTTTTCCCCAAACATGAATTTCACAATGCCTGAAGTTCTGTGTACCTCTTTCAGTTCAGTTCAGTTGCTCAGTCGCGTCCGACTCTTTCCAACCCCACGAACCACAGCATGCCAGGCCTCCCTATCCATCACCAACTGCTGGAGTCTACCCAAACCGTGTCCATTGAGTTGGTGATGCTATCCAACCATCTCATCCTCTGTCATCCCCTTCTCCTCCTGCCCTCAATCTTTCCCAGCATCAGGGTCTTCTCAAACGAGTCAGTTCTTCACATCAGGTGGCCAAAGTATTGGGGTTACAGCTTCAACATTAGTCTGTCCAATGAACACTCAGGACTGATCTTCTTGAGGATGGACTGGTTGGATCTCCTTGCAGTCCAAGGGACTCTCAAGAGTCTTCTCCAACACCACCGTTCAAAAGCATCAATTCTTTGGCGCTCAGCTTTCTTCACAGTCCAACGGTCACATCCATACATGACCACTGGAAAAACCATAGCCTTGACTAGACGTGTTGACAAAGTAATGACTCTGCTTTTAAATATGCTATCTACGTTGGCCATAACTTTCCTTCCAAGGAATAAGCGTCTTTTAATTTCTACCTCTTTAGTTTTCATTTTAAATCACCTGAATAGAATATAGGAGCAATGAAGAAATCAATGCAAAATATAAGAAACTGGGGAGATTATTCCTCATTCTGACATGAGAGGTAAAGGTGATAAGAAAATAATTGTAGTCATGTAAACACTTCAAAGTAGTTACAAATGCATCACTGCTAAAATTTTAAAAAAAAAGGAAATTAGGAACAGATTTATACACAACACATTATCAAAACTGGTAGTGATTGAGTAAAATGGAGTTTTGGCATGTAAATTGCCTATAATATTATACATTCTTCCAGTTCATATTTTTGATAACACAGCCTCCAAGTATAGGTTTTTTCATATATCCTCCCAAGGATATCTTTTGCACATTCTCAAGTAAATTTCATGAGCTGATGGTTTTTTTGTTGTTGCTCACTCAGTCGTGTCCAACTCTGCAACACTGTGGACTGCAGAACACCAGACTTCCCTGTTGTTCACTATCTTCTGGAGTTTGCTCAGACTCAGGTCTATTGAGTTGATGATACCATCCAACTATCTCATCCTCTGTCGCTCACTTCTCCTCCTTCCCTCGTCTTTTCCAGCCTCAGGGTATTTTCCAATGAACGGACAGTTTGCATAACGTGGTCCAAGTATTGGCACTTCAGCTTCAGCATCAGTCCTTCCAATGAGTGTTCAGGGTTGATTTATTTCCTTTAGGATTGATTGGTTTGATCTCCTTGCCATCCAAGGGACTCTCAAGAGTCTTCTCCAGCACCACAGTTCAAAAGCATCAATTGTTAGTCACTCAGCCTTCTTTATGGTCCAGCTTTCACATCCATACATGACTATTTTTTGTGTATCATTACTAAAAACAAAAATAAGCCCTCATGAATTCTTAGAAGTTTAACACACTCTGCTTTATACTAGGCACTCTTCTAGATGCTGAGGGAAGATAGAGGAATGTCAGATAAATAAATAAAACCCATACACTCAGAGTGGACCCAAGAAGAGAAAACAAAATCACAAAAATCAGTATCACTAATATTGTGTGTTTTTCTCTACTAATAAGAGCTAATGCTTGCATATTATGTACTCTGTGTTAAGAATAATTCTAAGAACCTCTCTTACTTTATATCATTTAATTCCTCTCAACAAACCCATGGTAGGGACTGTTTTCAAACCTGATTTACAGATGAAGCATTGAGAATGTCTATCATTTGCTCAAATGGTGGTAGAGCTAGGGTGAATCCAGTCAGCCAGCAGAGATTATTAACCACTCCTCGGCCACTGCCTCCCTATCTGCTGTGATGAGCTCTGGCTCTCTGAAGCACAGGAGCCCCAGAGAAAGAGGGACAGGTGGAGTTAGCTTCTCAGCAGATGACCTTACTGAAGAGGAAAGGTTATGAATTATTTGTACAGATTATTTAAATTTATGGCTTTAATGAATAGTTTATAAAGGCAAGTTTGAAATTATCTCAGCTACTCTTTATGGTATTTTTTGCAATCCCCCAAACATAGTGATTTTTGTTTCATAGCACATTTTTTCTTCAAATCACCACTTTTGCCTCTGAGGGAGAATGCTGTCCTTTAGGAGGGAGTCCTGTCCATTTTGTTCATGAATTTATTCCTAGTGCCTGAGAGAGTCTCTAGTACTCAGTAAATATTTACTGTGTTAATTTGTTGATGAAGCTAACCATAGACTGCTGCTGCTGCTGCTGCTAAGCATTAGGTACTCTTGCCTGGAAAATCCCCTGGTGGGCTACAGTTCATGGAGTCATGAAGAATTGGACACGACTGAGCGACTTCACTTTCACTTTTCACTTTTATGCATTGGAGAAGAAAATGGCAGCCCACCTTTGGGTTCTTGCCTGAAGAATCCCAGGGACGGAGGAGCCTGGTGGGCTTCCGTCTATGAGGTCGTGCAGAGTCAGACACGACTAAAGCGACTTAGCAGCAGCAGCAAGCATTAGGTATCAGACTAGTATTATTTGAGCTTCAAAAATAAGCTCTTGTTTATAGAAATATAAGGCAGCTTATCTGGCTTCCCAGGTGGTGCTAGTGGTAGAGAAACCACCTGCGAATGCAGGGAGACATAAGAGATGTGGGTTCGATGCCTGGGTTTGGGAGATCCCCTGGAGGAGGGCATGGCAATCAACTCCAGTATTCTTATCTGGAGAATCCCATGGACAGAGGAGCTTGGCAAGTTGCACTCCATAGGGTCACACAGAGTTGGACACAACTAAAGCAACTTAGCCTGCAAACAAGGCAACTATTTAGAATATCAGCTTCTTTTCTTTTCCTTTGTTTTCTTTCATCTTCTATCTCTTATCTATGGCATCTGCCATCACCAGAATGAAAAATTGGCACATGGGCCTTCTGAATGTGTGGCACTGAACTATATACAGTGGCTTATCTGTCTAGTCAAGGCTATGGGTTTTCCAGTAGTCATGTAAGGATGTGAGAGTTGGACTGTGAAGAAGGCTGAGCACCACAGAATTGATGCTTTTGAACTGTGGTGTTGGAGAAGACTCTTGAGAGTCCCTTGGACTGCAAGGAGATCCAACCAGTCCATTCTGAAGGAGATCAGCCCTGGGATTTCTTTGGAAGGAATGATGCTAAAGCTGAAACTCCAGTGCATTGGCCACCTCATGTGAAGAGTTGACTCATTGGAAAAGCTTCTGATGCTGGGAGGGATTGGGGGCAGGATGAGAAGGGGACAACTGAGGATGAGACGGCTGGAGGGCATCATTGACTCGATGGACGTGAATCTGAGTGAACTCCGGGAGTTGGTGATGGACAGGGAGGCCTGGCGTGCTGCGATTCATGGGGTCACAAAGAGTCGGACACGACTGAGCGACTGAACTGAATGCTCAGTCATGTCCGACTCTGCGACCCCGTGGACTGTAGCCCTCCAGGTTCCTCTGTCAACGGGATTTACAAGGCAGGAATACTGGAGTGGATTGCCATTCCCTTCTCCTGAACTATCTGTGTTCAAATGATTGAGACACATCTGTTCATTTTCTCTGAGCTGACACACAAAAAATGTAGGTTTCTCAAGGTCAGACGTAATATGTTTAAATATGTAAGTTTATCTCAGGGTTAGAGAAAAACATAAATGCAATCCATTAGTAACTGGTAACAAGAAATAGTCTCTGTAATATTCACTCATTTTGCTAAGAAAAATGCACACATGGGTTAGCCTTGCTTACACACACATACACACACACACATAGCAGAAAGGGTTTTTTTTTTTTCTTTTTTAATTACAGATTGAATAAATTAATCCTTAAGGAACTCCCTGTTACTTTTGCAGCTGTTGTTCAATGATAATTTTCAAACCTGGAGTTTCTATCCTCTGAAACACTCGACAGGTCCAGAAATCCCCCAGACCACCCAACTACTAACCTATCTGGAAACAATATTCATGAAGGGACTCCTTTGGTCTCTGGGGTTTGCCTTTACCAAATAATTACAGAATATCTTTTTAGTGTTACTGCAGGTGTGAATATTCACTGCATTTAGAACTTGTTTTTTTATGTCTTGTTATAGTTTACCAGAATCACTGCAGTCATTTCCCTCATTGAGTTAGGATTCTCCAGTGAAACGGGATCAAGGGTATGTACTAATAGAGAGACAGTAAAAGGTTTACTTTAGGGAACTGACTCATGTGATTGTGAGGCTAGCACTTCTGAAATCAGCAGGGCAGGCCAACAAGCTGAAACTTCCAGCAGAAGTTGATATTACAGCCTTGAGTCTGAAGGCAGTCTGTAAACTGAATTCCTTCCTCTTTGGTAAACCTCAGTCTTTTCTCCTAGGGCCTTCAACTGATTGGATGAGATTTGCCCACAGTATGCAGGGTAATCTGCTTTAAAGTCCCTTATGTAAATATTAATCACACCTGAAAAATACTTTCACAGTAACCTCAAGACTGATGTTTGACCAAACAACTGCCCACAGTAACCAAGACAGTTGACTCATAAAATTAACCATCACACTCACCATCCTTCTACTGTTCAGAGGTCAGCATCTCTAAAAGACTGTAGTTTACCCACACACATTTAGGGATCCCCCAAAAATCTGTTTGAAAAATCTTGGTCAATAGATTTGCAAAGCAGCTGTATCCAGTTGATAGAAATTTCTCAGAATATCCTATCCTGGTTTAGACAATAAGGATGTGTGGGTAGTGTGGTAACAGCTATCATTTGGGTCATATGCATTATCATTTGGGTCATATGCATAATATTTACTCTTGGTCAAGTAAAAATAGATATTGCTGAGAGTGTTAAGACATGCTGAATTGTGGAGTTATTACCACTTTCTTGTTTCATCAGAATGCCTTTTGGTTTAACACCATTTGTTTAGTGTAGTAAGTGAAATAATTGCCTCCATGGGAAATAGATGGAGAAACAGTGGAAACAGTGTCAGACTTTATTTTGGGGGGCTCCAAAATCACTGCAGATGGTGACTGCAGCCATGAAATTAAAAGACACTTACTCCTTGGAAGAAAAGTTATGACCAACATAGATAGCATATTCAAAAGCAGAGACATTACTTTGCCAACGAAGGTCTGTCTAGTCAAGGCTATGGGTTTTCCTGTGGTCATGTATGGATGTGAGAGTTGGACTGTGAAGAAGGCTGAGCATCGAAGAATTGATGCTTTTGAACTGTGGTGTTGGAAAAGACTCTTGAGAGTCCCTTGGACTGCAAGGAGATCCAACCAGACCATTCTAAAGGAGATCAGTCCTGGGTGTTCTTTGGAAGGAATGATGCTAAAGCTGAAACTCCAGTACTTTGGCCACCTCATGCAAAGAGTTGACTCACTGGAAAGACTCTGATGCTGGGAGGGATTGGGGGCAGGAGAAGAAGGGGACGACTGAGGATGAGATGGCTGGATGGCATCACTGACTCGATGAACGCGAGTCTGAGTGAACTCTGGGAGTTGGTGATGGACAGGGAGGCCTGGCGTGCTGCAATTCATGGGGTCGCAAAGAGTCGGACACAACTGAGCAACTGAACTGAACTGAACTGAACGGTATTCACTGGAGCAGGAAATAGCAACCCACTCTGTTATTCTTCCTTGGGAAATCCCACAGAGGAGCCTGGCGGGCTACGGTTCATGGGGTCACCAAAGAGTTGGACGTGACTTAACAACTAAACAACAACAGCAATAACAAAGATATTCACATCCTAGTCCCTAGATCTGTGAATTTGTTACCTTAAATGGCAAAAGAAACTCTGGGACCCTATTTCAGAATACTTCCTCTTCCACACAAAAAAAACAAAAAAAAAAAACTCTTCTGTGGTGATTATTAATGTTTAGTGATACAGGAGCTAAGTTTATAACCAATATGCTCCCTTCAAAGACACATTTATCTAATATACTTTAATGCCATATAATTGTATTGCCAGCAGCTACCCTATCAATACTCCCACTTGGACTTCTCTATGACAGTGAAATGTTACCTTCTTTAATGAATACCCCTTCTCTTCTACCTCATAAGTTTGTAGCCATAAACTTGAATGTTATCTTAAATCCAACTCTTTCCTTCAGAGCCTGAATAGCCTTTTCTTTTGAATGTCTTATATCTCAGTCCTTGTGCGTTTTTACTGCCACCTCTCTAATTCATTCAGGCCATCAGTTATTCTTCCTTCTGAAAAAGCTTCCCAGCACATTTCCCAAAGCTCTAACCAGCCCCTTTATTGCCCAGACAAATTTCCAAGATTACTTTCCTGCCTTAATTCACTTTTATTCTCTAAATTATTTAATGTTTTTTTAAAGAATAAATCAGGTTCTGAAGACTATAAGAAGTCCTCAAAAATACCAAATGCTCCTAACAAAATCTCACACATTTGTCAGATATGTTGATTTACTACTTGGTAGCACACATTCTTTGGCTTTCTGTGTGAAACTCATACAAAGGACTGTGGGTAACTTTCTATCTGGAAGGCACGACCTTAAGGTAGAGTAACTAGACATTTGATTCCAACCCAGCCTATCTTGTTTCCATACTCTTAGTGTTCCAAGTTTCCTGGATCTTTCTAGACTCTTTCTTGGCTTCTTTCTAGGTTCTTGGTCCTTTGCTGTTCAGAATCAGAAGCAAACATACTGGTAATTTTCAAAAGGTATTTTTAAATGAACATAGGAACAAAATACCATCGCACATGCATATAAATAAAGCTTCTAGAGAGATAACAAACTGCACCAAAACTTTAATATTCCACTATTTCCCTTGTTTGCTTAGTTTATGGTATCAAGATTCTAGAAATATAGTAATCTCAGCAGTATTATCTTTTGCCTGCAATTCTAAATAGGTTGTGTCTACTCTTTCAACGGGATAGGAAGAGTGACGCCTCATATGTTGCGTATGTGCTTCTCCAAAGCAATCAGATTCATAAACCCAGTTATGTTCTGTCTTATAGATCCATAGAAATAGTAACATTTCATCTGACTCCAAACCCTATGATGAAAGGAACAGGAATGGAAATCATTACTTTTATTCAACTTTGCAAATATCATCCTTACCACCTTAGTTGGTATCTGATTAGCATCCAGGGAAAATTACCCTAAAATCATCTATGGCATGGCCTCTAGCCCAGAAGGGTATCCTAAGCCCTACAATTCTGACCCCAAACTTATATTTTATAAATGAAGAAATAGAGGTCCAGGAAATGAAAGAACTTTCATAAATACCACAGGTTTAGTGGCTGAGCTGAAATTAGAAGGCAGATCCCCTGACTTTTTATCTTCTCCGGTGTGTGCTTCATTGTTTTGTCCATCACACACTGAGGGAATAAAGATTTACTATTCCAGATAATGATTTAAGAGAACAGAGGATTACCTGTGTGCACTTCCAGTTTGCATATGAATCTTACTTTAAAAATTTAAAGCTAACCCTGGGCATATTCCCATTTTATTATTCTGGGAAGCTAGGTTAATCTTTTGAAAGCTTTGGTTGAGAACTTCAATATAATTATTGGCCATGTTTTATAGGGATTATCTTGAACTGTTAGAAATGGCTCAGCCTAAATAAATATGTGACTTGATTTCTTTACTAGGTTCCAGGTCATCTCTTTATTTTTATTTCCAAAGCTAATGAAATTGGATTTTTGTTGGAAAATTTCTCTACCAGACATTTAATTCTGTTCCTCTGAAATTACCATTTGAAAGACATTGATGGAAACAACTAAAAACTGAAAATTTGTCAGGAAAAAAGTTAAAAGCAATTTGGCCACACCCTAGTGTGAGTTATGGCTTTTTTTACTTATACCTTGAAGGAGAAAAAGTGGAAGCAGTGACAGATTTTATTTTCTTGGGCTCCAAAATCACTACTGACAGTGCCTGCGGCCATGAAATTAAAAGACTCTTGATCCATGGAAGGAAAGCTATGATAAACTTGGATTGCTTATTAAAAAGCAAAGTCATCACTTTGCCAAAAAAGGTCCATTTAGTCAAAGCTATGGTTTTTCTGGTAGTCATGTATGGATGTGAAGTGAAAGTTGCTCAGTTGTGTCTGATTCTTTGCAATCCCATGAACTATACAGTCCATGGAATTCTCCAGCCCAGAATACTGGAGTGGGTAACCATTCCCTTCTCCAGGGGATCTTTCCAAACCAGGGATCAAACCCAGGTCTCCCCCACTGCAGGTGGATTCTTTACCAGCTGAGCCACCAGAGAAGCCCAGGAATACTGGAGTAGGTAGCCTGTCATTCTCCAGGAATGGAATCAGGGTCTCTTGCATTGCAGGTGGATTCTTTACCAGCTGAGCTCCCAGGGAAGCCCATATGTATGTGAGATGGACTATAAAGAAGACTGAGCACTGAAGAATTGATGCTTTTGAGCTGTGATGCTGGTAAAGACTCTTGAGAGTCCCTTAGACTGCAAGGAGATTAAACCAGTCAATCCTAAAGGAAATCAACCCTGATTATTCATTGGAAGGACTGATGCTGAAGCTCAAGCTCCAATACTCTGGCCTCCTGATGTGAAGAGCTGACTCATTGGAAAAGACTCTAATGTTGGGAAAGATTGAAGGCAAAAAGGAGAGAGGAGTGGCAGAGGATGAAACGGTTATACAGCATCACCTAAATGGACATGAATTTGAGTGAACTCTGGAAGATAGTGAAGGACAGAGAAGCCAGGCCTGCTGCTGTCCATGGGGTCACAGAGGTGGACACAACTTAGCAAATGAACAATAGAACAAAAAAAGAATCTTGATTAAATGAAAATTGCCATGAAATGAAATAGATGTATATTACAGATTAAGTACACTCTAAAAGTTTTTTTTTAATATCTTCCTACAGAATCTATTATTTTAATCTAATAGGTGAGATTAGCAAACTATTTACAAAACAAATGCTGTGGATTTAAGAAATGATAAGCTTAAGGTCTTTAGGTCTCATAGGACTTTGGCTTCTGATTAAGATGTACAACAACATAAGAGTGCACTATTCTTACTGTGATAGGAAGAACAAGCAAGATGATCTTCAAAATCTTAGTAGCCTTTTTAAATACAGCAGAAAATGAATGACAAAAGAAATCTGAACGTGCACAAAAATCTTAAGTGCACAAAACTAGTATATCAATACTGGAGACGGACAGTAGGTCAAGAAAGATGCTTAAAATACCAGAGGACCACTTGTTCAGTCTCTCGGTTGTGTCTGACTCTTTGAGAGCCCATGGACTGCAGCACGCCAGGCTCCCCTGTCCTTCCCTATTTCCCAGAGTTCACTCAAATTCATGTCCATTAAGCCAGAGAAGCTGTCTAACCATTTCATCCTCTGCCACCCCCTTCTCCTTTTGCTTTCACTTTTTCCAAGCATCTTTTCCAATGGATCTTTCTAATTGGATTTTTTCCAATGAATTGGTTCTTTGCATCTGGTGGCCAGAGTATCAGAGCTTGAGCTTCAGCATTGGTCCTTCCAATGAGTATTCAGGGTTGATTTCCTTTAGGATTGATTGACTGGTTTGATCTCCTTGCAGTCTAAAGGACTCTCAAGAGTATTCTCTAGCACTTCAGTTCAAAAGCATCAGTTCTTTGGTGCTCAGCCTTCTTTATTGTCCAACTCTCACATCTCTACATGACTACTAGAAAAACTATAACTTTGACTTTATGGGCCTTTGTCAGCAAAGTGATGCCCCTGTTTTTTAATATGCTGTCTAGGTTTGTCATAACTTTCCTTCCAAGGGGCAAGTGCCTTTTAATTTCATGGCTACAGTTGCCATCTGTGCTGATTTTGGAATCCAAGAAAATAAAGTCTGTCACTGCTTCCACTTTTTCCCTTTCTATTTGCCATGAAGTGATGGGACTGGATGCTATCGCCTTAATTTTCTGAATGTTGCATTTTAAGCCAGCTTTTTCACTCTCCTCTTTCACCCTCATCAAGAGACTCTTCAGTTCCTCTTTACTTTCTGTCATTACAGTGTTATCATCTGGATATCTGAGGCTGTTGATATTTCTCCTGGCAATCTTGATTTTAGCTTGTGATTCATCCAGTCTGGCATTTCACATGATGTACTCTACATATATGCTAAATAAATGGGGTGACAATATACAGCGTTGACATACTTCTTTTCCAATTGGAACCAGTCAGCTTTTCCACGTCTGATTCTAACTGTTGCTTTTTGACTTGCATACAGGTTTCTCAGGAGACAGGTAAGGTGGTCTGGTATTCCTATCTCTAAGAATTTTCTACAGTTTGTTGTGATCCACACAATCAAAGGCTTTATCTTCCCTGGTGGCTCAGAGGTTAAAGCATCTGCCTCCAATGAGGGAGACCCAGGTTCGATCCCTGGGTCAGGAAGATCCCCTGGAGAAGGAGATGGTAGCCCACTCCAGTATTCTTGCCTGGAGAATCCCATGGACGGAGGAGCCTGGTAGTCCTAGTCCACGGGGTCGCAAAGAGTCGGACACGACTGAGCAACTTCACTCACTCACTCACTCACTCAGTGAAGCAGAAGTCAGTGTTTTTCTGGAATTCCCTTGTTTTCTCTGTGATCCAATGAATGTTGGCAGCTTGATCTCTGGTTTCTCTGCCTTTTCTAAGTCCTTCTTATACATCTGGAAGTTCTCAGTTCTTGGACCACTAGTGGCTGCTGAAGAGCAGGAGTGGGCCATAGTTGCTGAAACAAATTCCATCAAAGGTTTTATTGTATAGAAAGCAGCAGCAAACAGATTCTAAATATGGAGAGATGTAAAAGTGAAATAATATCCCCTATTTGAGATAGTAAGGAATCTACCTTAATTGGGTGTATACAGAGGCTACACAAAATCTGAGTGAGATATTCTGATGTGAAAACTTCTGGAAGCAGAACTTGAGAGGAAAAAGAACCATCCAGTTACCCAAAGGCTGACAGGCAGTCTGTAGAGCAACAGAGATTTCTTGAGTCTCACCGAAGCTTAGATACTAAGCTGGCATGGTTCCGCCCTCAAAGTATTTGAAGCCAGTGGTTAACTAAATCTAAGTGAAGTCACAAAAAAATGACCAAGTTCAGTTCATCTACAAATTAGTTTGAGTCAGCTTTCAAGTCTAGTTGTCTGACTGAAGAAAGGGTGTGCCTATTCCTAGGGTAGATATTATTTACTTTGATCCTTTAGTACATTGTTTAGCACCAGATATAAAATTACAAGAAATACAAAGAAGGAATTAAAGGTGACCTGTGGTCAAGAGAAGATAGTCATTAGAGGCAAACACAGAAATGCTTCAGATGTTGAAATGATCAAGTAGGAACATTAAAATAATTATGATATGCATGGTACAGAATCTATTGTAAAATGGTACAAATGCATGAAGAGATAGAAATTTCATCAAAGCAATGGAAATTATCATTTAAAAAAGGAAATCCTAGAAACATATAATATCAGAAAATTTTTGGATATTAGATGGGCATAATTGTAGAAAAAGAGAAAGGAATCACTTTACTTGAAGACAGTCAAAATAAATTATTCAAACTGAAAAAGATGAAAAATCCAGAGTCTAAGTAAAGCCTTAAAAGAAGAACAAGCTCAGCTCATCTATGGGATAATACTATATGTCAAGCATATGTGTAATTGAATTCTCAGAGTAAAGAGAATGAGCAGAAAAATATTTGAAGAACTAAAGGCTGGGAAATGATCCAAAATTGATGAATGATATTAAATCATAGATTCAATAATCCCTGTAACCTTTAGCAGAATATATACAAAAATTTTATACCTACCCACCCCAGAGTTAAACTGATAAAAATCAAAGATAAAGAGAATACCTTAGAAGTAGATGGGATAGGAGTTGAGGTGGGGAATGTGTGTATTGAGGAAAGCACATGCTATACAGGAAAACAATAAGAATTATACCTGACTTCTCATCAGAAATAGAGAAGAAGAGAATGGAATGCAAGAATGTATACTGTATGATTCCAGTTGTATAAAATATCAGATGAAATAAAACTCATCTGTTTTGATAAAAAGTAGACAGTAGTTGCCTCTGAAGTGGAGAACTGACTCGAATGAAACAGACGGAACTTGTTTTGGTGATTAAAGTTTCTTCAGCCTGTTTTGGGTGGTAGTTATGTAGATATGTATAACTGTCAAATCTCCTGAAACCTGTGATCAGTGAAATTACACTTCTATAATTTTTCAAAAGCAATCGAAACAGAAGTATCAGTAAGCAAAAACATTAGTAATCATGTGGTCTAGAATAAAATTAAGCACCGAGGAAGAGCGAGGGATAGATGGCAATAATCTCCTGAGTCACTGACACATTCTTCGATCAGCACTCATTCTCCGACGGCTTCTCAGGTGGCTCAGTAATAAAGAATCCACCTACCAATGTAGGTGACCTAAGAGACACAGGTTCGATCCCTGGGTTGGGAAAATTCCCTGGAGTAGGAAATGGCAACCCACTCCAGTAGTCTTGCCTGGAGAACCACATGGACAGAGGAGCCTGGTGAGCCACAGTATGGGGCCACAAAGAGTCGGACATAACTTAGCAACTGACCATGCATGTGTGCATTCTCTACACTGAGTGAATGTCCAGGAGAGAGGATAGGCTCGCCCAGCAAGGTCTGTTTGTTTGTTTGTTTAAGAAAAAGAACTTTCTTATCTTACACTGTTACAAATGTGCTTGTATGGTACACAGAGCAATTCATTCTTGTCTCAAATTCTTATAGTAATCAAGTCAAGGTAAAAAATAAAAAGTATGATTTTATAAAAAGCATGATACCAGAAAACCCAAACTATTTCTTAGCATAATTATACCTTTATTGACATGAATACCTTTATTCATATATAAATATAGTATGTATACTAATATAATAATACATACACATAAGTATATTTAACTTAATGTCCTGAAAAATAATGCTAGAGGTCATGATCTAATTTGTATTAAAACAACTAATATTACTCCTACAAAACATTTTAATTCTTTGAAATGTCAACTCTGCCATATATTAATTAAAAAACAAACTAAAATTAGAAATTTTCTAATTATTGGTCATGTACCTTAGCAAGCTGAGCATTTCTTACATAATGAAACTAAGCAGCAGAAATAACCTCATCCAAGACCATGAAAGAGACGGCTGTAATGATCACACTGGGGCAGGTTTCAAACAGATCCACCGTTTAAAAAGTGGAGTCAGTCTCTTAGAATGATAACTAGTTGGAATAGTGAAAAGAATTTGTGATCATAAGACTGGGGCAAAAATGAGTTAGAACAAGGCAGCTTTAAACCATTTGATGCAAAAGAGAGAAAGAAAAGGAAACTAAAACTCTTGTGGGCACTTTTTAGAATATGTTGTCATTTAATTATGTCAATAGCCCTACAAACTTGGATGCTGAGATACTGAGATGCTGAAATAAAGCTAGGCTCAAATACTGAGTGGCTTGCTGAAACTTCACACAGTGAACATATGGCAAAGCCAGCTGATTCTAAGCCTGCACTTTCATAAGGATCATATTCTGTGTAGCCCAAGGGATATGAAGATCAGGTAATTTAGAGGAAATACATTTCACCTCAACAGAAGTAAAAATATCTAATGATCAGTGTTGTCTAATCAAGAAACAGGTGCCTTAGAAAGTAAAAATCACTCAATCATTAGGGCTATCCAGGCAGTACATGGAAGATCATCTCTTATAGACTGCAGAAAGGCAATTCTCTTACTGGGTAGGAAACTGTAAAGATGACTCTCAAAGCTTTTTCATGTCTATAACTTCACAAAGCCTTCCAGTAGGTTAGTGGGTTTTCAGCTACAACTAAAAATGAAAGAAAGAAATGGAAAATAAAGGAACCAGCCTACAAGCCTATAGTCCCATTTAGTATATGCAGCATAATCTTAAATCAGCAGAACTTCTTCCTTTTATGTGCCAGAAAACATATTTCAGAATATCAAAACTGTCAAGAAATGAGCCCTGAAAAACCATGTATGCTTGGTCACTGTCTTTTTATTCTTCCTGGTGTATAAAAAGAGAGATTCTTAGTAAAGTTTATCGTAGTTGTTTCTAATACTATATCACCTTAAACTTGAGAAATTTACAAACAGGTTAAAAGGTGAATGTACTTGTATGCTGATTAAAAACTTATTTAATGAAAATAATATTTTGTGCTGCAATAACTGTGATTCAAAAGTATACCAGAATACCAATGTGCAGGATCAATGTATAAGGCATTGACTGGCAAGTGATGATGGTATAAGAGAGAAAGATGGCCAAGGGCATGTAAAAATCTGACATAATGCAAATATTTTTCTTTACTAACTTTGGTTTGGTTTAAATATAGCAGAAAATTATTTTATAGCTGATTTAAATGAAAATAAATAGAAAATTGTATCTTAACTCCTTTTTAAGAAAATACATTATTTTTAGTTTGAAAATTGCTACCTACCTTGAACAGTTTCAGCTATTATAAGCTCATCTTTATAAAATACTTGATAATTTTTTACTCACTGCACACTGTGTAAGAAGGGACCGATGCTTTTGTCATTGAAATTCAATCATAGATCTACCTATAGCCATTTAGTTCTAACACATTTTGAAGGATAAAATATTTCCTTACCAGAAATCTTAACATGTCCTAAAGGTTTTTGTTTTATTGTGTTTCCTGGTTAAACATACAAACCAAAAAACTAAATAATTTATTTAGCCCTCAAACACCCACACTCCCAAGTGAACTGAAAGCACCAAATTTAGATCCCCTCTCTCTTCCTTTTTTTTTTTTTTTTGGTCTACAAAATGGCAAAGAGATAAATGAGGCCAGATTCACAATTTTCCAAAACATTATGAGGTGGCTGTTTTCACTGCTTCAGAATTTTGCTGAAAGATAATCGACTTCTGCTTTGTTGGTTTTGTTTCTGTTACTATAAATCTTCACATTGCTTGCTTCTAATAATGCCACAGCTATTAAAGTGAGGTGATGTGTAATTTCTATAACACAGTTTTTCTAGCAAGGTGTGAAAGTATAGAATAATAATAAACCATCACTCATCAGTTTGTGTTTGTGTATGTGTTATCATTGGGGTAGCAGTTTGCATTCATCATTTTATAGTTATGCACAATTAATACATGTCTTCTAACTAACAGTTAGTATGTAATTAGGAAATTCAAACTCCAAAACATTGGCATGAAATCTGTAAAATCCTAATGGAAAATTCCATACTGAAGATTTTTATAAAAGTGCCTATCTGTATTTGCTATTGCAGTTACTTTTCGGAAGAAAAACTCAGGCAGAAATCTAACATAACTCCTCCTGGAATTTCATGTTCATTTCAAATTAAAACAGAAACAAAGTAGGCATGGAAGTAGAAAACACAAAAAGATCTTATAGAGGAATTTATTTGCTATTTAAGTATTTGATTAATACTGAAATACATTGAGAAGGAGTTTTTACAAGGTAATGTTTTTGTTTTGTTTTACATTTGAGATTGATATGTCTTTCTATATTAAACTTACCACACAAGCAAGGGAGAGGCACTAATGCTTGTGAGAATATTGATGTATGCTTGATTTAAGATGAGGAATAGAAAGGGAAGAGTCTACACTGCTATACCGTTGATGGTTTCTTATTTGCAAAATCACTCTAAAAGTCAGCAAAGCTTTGTGGGAATTATTTTTAAGAATAGATTGTTTGACTTTCTCTTATATGGTTCCAAATATGATGAAAAACATTATTCTGTTTTGCTTATTTCAGATTCTTATTTCAAAGAACTTCCAACTCTTCTCCACTGTGCAGCAAAATTTGGGTTAAAGAACTTGGCTATTCATTTGCTTCAATGTTCGGGAGCAACCAGGGCATCTAAGATCAAAAATTTGGAAGGTTCAGATCCAGCACATATTGCTGAGAGGCATGGTCACAAAGAACTCAAGAAAATCTTTGAAGACTTCTCAGTAAGTTGGTTTTTTTTTCCATTTTATCTCAAAAGCTGTTTTTATGAAATTAGTGTGTGTTTATACATGTACATTGCTTTTTGACAGTGATGCTACTATACGGCTAGTTTGTGGTGTCTGTTCGTTCTGAGTCATTTGTTGTCTTAAGCGTTTTGCAAGATTAGTCCACTGTTTTAATATTGCCATGAACCAGCTCTGATTCCATACTCCCACCCCTAAATAACCCTTTTTGAAACTTATCTGGCCTTTCTGGCTTCCAAATAACCTGTTCAGTATCAGAAAGGAGTTGATACAAAGGAAATGAAGACCCATTACCTTTAGTCTTTTGTTCAAAAGTCTTAAGTAAGACATTATTAGGCCCATGAAATGAGATAAATATTCATTAGGTTAAAGGAATACATTTTGATAACCATTCAAAAAGTCTATCCAATAAAAAGCTAACTCGTGTTGCTTAAGTTTCTTTCTGGTATGTGACTCCTTTTCTCTCTCTGTTACGTCCCAGTTGCTTTTTGTATAACTTGAGCTTGAAGCCCCCAATTTTAGAACACCTTTTGACGGATATTAGCTTTGTAAGAATGGTACCAAGGGACAATTCTTTTTGCAGTTTTTATTTTTATTTTTTAATGGGAGGAAAATTGCTTTACAAGGTGTGGTGTTGGTTTATGGCGTGCAGCAACGCGAATCGCCACAGTTTTATGTATACCACCTCCCTCTGGAGCCTCCCTCCCCAACCTCAGCCTACCCCTCTGCATCATCACAGAGCTCCAGGCTGGGCTCCCTGTGTTATACAGCAGCTTCCCACCAGCTATCTGTTTTACACTTGATGGTGTATACATGTCTATGCTACTTTCTTCGTTTACAAGGGACAGTTTTCAAGGAGAGGATAATACCTTAGTACATAACATACACTTTGTATTTCCGTAGTCAAATTTAGAAAACCAATTATTTTCTGTTTGTAACAAAGGTGTGCACATTTTGCTTTAGAAAATGAATTATAATACTTCTGATGGCTCTTAGGAAAATACAGTAGTCAATTACCGTGTTGGTGAATATGTCAGAATTTGTCTTTGGTTTCTCAAGAGAAAAATAACTTTATTGCCGGTGAACAGTTAATAGAGAACATTGAAATGCTTCTGGTCATTTTAGCTTATCTTCTGATTATTAGATTAAGTCACTAGAATGTTGGACTAATGAAAATCATCAGTATTTCTTATTTCCAGAGGACAAAATGATAACCAATCTAACTTTTTTCCCACTTTTAAGAATAGCAAACGGTCATTGGAGGGTATTGGAATCATCTACTATCTGGAATTATAATAGGATATTTTTGCTTGTAAAAGAATACAGAAATTAATACAAATATATATACAGAAATTAATAAACTACTTTTTAAATCTTATATGTCCTTCAAATGAAGAATAAGCACAATTTTTACTCCTGGAAAGGTTTTATGTAGTGATTGTCACGTATCTAGTGAGTAGAGTCATTTTAGTCATTATCCACTATCCACTATGTATAGTCACTGACCAGTGCAACATGCCAGGTAAGTCAGTGAGTCAATTCAATTCAACCTTGTACATTGACACACAGTACAGTTGTTCATTACATCCTGGGTACTCAATTCTACACAACTTTATTCTCAAAAAATTTAACCACTGCTGGACTTAAAATTCCTCTTGAAACTTTTCGACATCCAGGGTTACTTTCTAAGATAAATTGACTTTCAAAGGGTTATGCGTCCTCTTCTGGTTCTCCAGTGAGGACTCAACTTTAACAGATGCTGCCCCATGGACACTACAGATACTTCATAAATAATATGGTACTAAATAATAATAACAGTAGGTATGAAAGCTAGTATGAGGGTAGGATTCAGGGGATGTGGAAAATAAATTTTTGTCTCTCACATCCTCTGGGTATTTATACCTTTGCGTCTGCAATAATAGCATTGATATTTTATTGATATCGCCTTTAGGTGACTTAGTATTTACTCTTTCACTGTGGCTGCATTCTAATTTTTCAGGGTTATGCTTGATAATTATTGTATTAAATTTGACAAACTCTTTTTGTATTCTTTTGGTTAGTAGTTTGCAGTTTGCCAGTATGTCTATGGTAGACATTGCCATTATAGCTAGGATGGAGCAATTATTTTTCAAATGTATGTTTTGCTGTTACTATAGCTGAAGGAAGTGCCTGTAGTTGTTGTAAGGGACAGCATTTTTATAAGCACATTTTATGGCTATGGATAGTTTTAGGTACAGTAATTTTGCGAGATACCAAAGGTTCTTTTGTAAATGTTTGGTTAAGGAAATAGGAATGTATGAATTAGCTTGTGACATGCGTGGTAAAGGGTGCTCCCTATTGAGTTATTCTTCTAATCTTCTGATGACCAGTTTGATTTAAAATAAATCCAATCTTATCCGCTTGTTGAAAGTATGTCAGATAAACACATGATGAAATTTTATACTGTAAGTTATAATAGCTATGTCTTTTTAAGAGTATATCTAAATAGAGAAAATGTGCAATCTATTTGCACTGCTAAAATGCTTTATTGTTTCTTTCATAATATTTATACAGCTTTAATATTATAATCACATTCTGATAGATCTCAGAGTTGTCACATATGCATTCAGATGTTCCATGAGCTATGTTTCAGAATTGTTTAAAGAAATAGCTGTTCTTTCAGTTTGAGGTTTATAATCCACCAATTGACCATATTTCTGCACTGCAGAAATGTATATTTTTAACTTCAAACATACCCCCAGCTGATTTACTGATTTGTTCAATTGTTCCTAATCCTCCATCAGTGAAACGTTGTTCATTTTAGAATCTCAGAGGGTATTACAACACAGTGAGTTTGGTCGTGACTGAATAAAATTGGTAGAAGAAAAAGCCAATCATGATTTTTAAAAATCATGAGACTCCTTAAAGAGACTCCTTAGCAAGCATTCATAAACAAAGAAGTGCCATCCATATCTTAGTGTTAGCTAGATGAAGAAGGAAGGAGGAAGCAGAGAAGAAGGGGCCTCAAATCACTTTCCTGACATTTCTTCATGTCACTTTTTACTTTGAAAGGTTAATAATTTATACACAATCTATGAGCAGAGCCTTTCATTATTAATAGGTAGCTTAAAGAATCCTCCTGCTAAGGCAGGAGATGCAGGTTTGATCCCTGGGTTGGGAAGATCCCCTGGAGACAGAAAGAGCAACCTTCTCCAGTATTTTTGACTAGGAAATCCCATGGACAGAGGAGCCTGGCAGGCGGCAGTGCATGGGGATCACAAAAGAGTCGGACATGACTTAGCAACTGAAGAGCAACTATGTGAGACCTGGCACTTCATGCTTTGCTAGTTATCTAACACCTACACTTGTTTTATGCTTGCAGTACTATTTTAGATAAAAAACCATATATTTCTATAACCCATAAAGTCTTTTAAATAAACTACTCAAGTTTCAGTTTCTAACAATGCTTTCTGAGATAATTAATGTGAAATGTGGATGGACAGAGGTAAAGGATTGGTATTTGAATCCACAATTGAGTGTGAACCACAGTTTGCTTCAAAGGACTCGAGAAACTCTAACTATTTCAGGTATCAAGTAGCAATCCTGACAACTAATTCCATCCTCTAAAAACTTATCTTTTAAGTCAAAAATAACTGAAATTTTGAAATTAAACTGAAACTTGGCTACAGATTGTGAGATACTTTGTTGATTTCAGAGAAAGTGCACAGCAAAAATTAGACTGTGTTTTAAGCAAAATAAGTGATACCTCTTTGTGTTATCCTCAGTAGGTTACCCTATTTATCCCCATCAGTTTAAACATTTCACAACATGATTACATCGTGTATAAAGAGAGAAATACATCCTCCTCTGTGGGTTTGCTGTGGACTTGGAGAGCCAACAGACATTTGTTGTTGTTCAGTTGCTAAGTCATATCCAACTCTTTGAAACCCCACGGACTGCAGCACCCCAGGCTTCCTTGTCCTTCACTATCTCCCAGAGTTTGCTCAAACTCATGTCCATTGAGTCGATGATACCATCCAACCATCTCATCTCTGTCACCCTCTTCTCCTCATGCCCTTAATCTTTCCCAGCACCAGGTTCTTTCCTAATGAGCTGGCTCTTCACATCAGGTAGCCAAAGTTTTGGAACTTCAACTTCAGCATCAATCCTTCCAATGAATATTCAGGGTTGATTTCTTTTAGGATTGACTGGTTTGATCTCCTTGCTGTCCAAGGAACTCTCAAGAGTCTTCTCCAGCACCACAATCTGAAGCATCAATTCTTCAGCACTCAGCCTTCTTTATGATTCAATTCTCACATCCATACAGTATTCAGATAGCATCTTTTTTCTCCACCACAGTGTTCAATCATATAGTTTGGTTCATATATAAATAAGATCTTAATGATACATCATGTTCATGAAAATTTCAGAAATAGAAAATCCGTTTTCCTTGTAGTTTCTCCAGTAGACTTTTCAAGAAGACTCCTAACTGAATGTTTCTCTTGCTTACATCTGTGATGGGATTCTTGTGACATCCTGCTCTCACTGACATGGCCTGACACTGCTATTTACACCTGTGGACAGCGGACTAGTGCGGGCTAGTGTGTCTGTGTGTGTGTGTGTGTGTGTGTGTGTGTGCACTTGCTCCAGAAAGACAGAGATGAAGATTGATTCTGTTGCCCTCTAGTGTCTGCCTGATAGACAGTGACTCTGGTCCTTTTCAAATGGTCAAGGGTTTGGAATGAAAGTACAGAAGAGGTAAATTTTGAAGTACCTGAAGTATCCATCCCTAATAAAGCACAATAGGTTTTATGCTTAGCCCAGTGAAGATTCATTCCTCTTGGCCCATTATTTCTCTCAATCTTGGCTTTGCTTATTTGATGTCTTATATACTGTGTTGTTCTCTAGTGGATTATTACATATAATTTAGAACACACTGCTGCTGCTGCTGCTGCTGCTAATTCCCTCTAAATGGCAGCATACCCTGGTCTACTTACATAATTTTTCTTCCTTATAAGTCTAGAAGTTGATGAGGGGAATGGACTCCTCTCTCCTCCCAACATCAGCTGCAGGGGAAATGCTCAGCACCTATTTATTCATTGATGGGGAAAAAAAAAAGGCAAGTATCAAATTTAAGGACTTGTTTGATATCACTGACCCAGTAATATCCTTAACTGGATCCCATGTTTTTAAAAATATGTTGCTCATATTCTTTCTATATTCAAGATTTTTTCAAGTTTAGATTTAGAGTATTCATAGACAAATAACATAGCTGCTGTCTTCAGCATTTATTTTTAATAGGCCAGCCTACAGTGAATTTTAGAATTCTGGCCTTTGTTCAATATTGATGTTCTGTTAGAACTGAAGAAGGTGGAACAAGTCACATAGCTGCACTTGACTGCGTGCATTACAAATTCATGTCTCAGTTATGCTTTTGGAGCTACTTTGCAGTCTATTTCTAAAATCGCATTAAATGCACCACAATGGTGCATTACAGATTTTTATTCTTCCCTAAGTCCTCAAACTCAGTTTTGATGCCCTAACTGTGCAGTTCTAGACATCCTATTAAACTCCCTCAACTCCTTCGTCTTCTTTGTCAAATTTTTATCTTTTTTCCAGTCATATGGTCTTGGGATTCAGCCAGGTTCAATTTGAATCCTAACTTCATCAAACACCCCATTTCCATCCTTGGACAACCTCTTTGTTTTCTCTCAGCTTCAGTTTCTTTATCTGCAAATAGGAAAGATAATTCCTTACAGGGTGTTTTAGGACTTGATGGCATTAATGTGAACACATTAAAGGTATAGTAGATCCGCTATACATGATATTGCATTCACTTCATTTTCTTTTGATTTATTGTTATTCATATCAGCTTGAGACCTCACTGTCAATCATAACCTCTCTCTTCATCCTTAATGTCTCCCATTATGTTGGCTTTTCCCTAAACAAACATGTTTGAGTACACACACATTCCCATCAGCCCTGCTTTCTCTTTGATCCCTTTTTTTAGGTCCAGAACTAACTGAAAGAATGACTTTTCATTTCACTTATTTCTTTCCTCCTAACCACCCAAGCTTTGCATTCAGCCCAGTACTACAGCTGCACTGTCAAAGGCCATGAGTAATCCACCATAGATCAGATCCATTGGATTGCTCTCAAACTTTGGCACTGGATTCCTTGACCCTGTCTTTTTCTAAATCTCCACTGATCCTTTCCGACTTCCTTCTCTTACCCCATCAGCTGTGGTTCTTTCTACACAGTCTTCTCTCACGATTGATAGTTAGTCATTGTCTTTAGCCTGGACCTTCCTCCTCAATTAAGGTTCCAATTTAGTTTTCAAACTGAATATATATATAGATATGTTACAGGCCTCTAGATCTCAACACACCCAAATGTTCCTTTTCTTTCATCCTGGCAAATGGCATAATTATCTGCAATATTGATTTGGTGAAAATTTGAAAGTCATTTTCAACTCCTAATTAGATAGTCACGAAGGCATATACTATTTTCCATTTTTCAGATGAGGAAATAGATTTGTAGAGATGAAGTACCTTGTCCCAAAGTCACTCTGCTAAAAACATGTCTGACGTAACCCTGAACCCATTCATAGCCTCCCTCTTCCTCACACTACCCTGATTCAACTATCAATTCGGTTAACTTATCTTAACAGTTGCACTTACATGTCATCTATCGCATCTGTTCCTTCCTTTTCATTCTCTCTGTGGCTCTCTTGGTTTATACCTTATCTCCCTTTTGATCAACTGTGCTGAAAAGGCCCCCAGGGAGGTCTTCCTCCTCAGTTTTGGTGGCCTCAAATCATGCCGTGTCAGGCTGCACACTGAGGACCCACCATGGCTCAGCCCAGCTAACTATTGTAGACATATCTTTAACTGTGCATACTCCTCAGCCACCAAAGGCCATTTGTCCTTCCTTCACTTAACTATTAAAAGTTATTCCCTTTACCTAAACATTACTTCCTCCTAAATAAAATATCCTCATCTCCTAACCATGCCAAAATCTCAATTCAAACCACCTATTCCAGGAAACTTTCATAGAAAATGGCTGTAGGTGTCTACCTCCACTATTATACATTCAATTTCCATCACAAACTTTAGCCTAATTTAGGAATATTATGTGCTAGAGGCTTAGTGTCTATGCTCAGTTCAATTCAGTTCAGTTCAGTCGCTCAGTCATGTCCGACTCTTTGCGACCCCATGAATCGCATCATGCCAGGCCTCCCTGTCCATCACTATCTCCCGGAGTTCACTCAGATTCACATCCATCAAGTCAGTGATGCCATCCAGCCATCTCATCCTCTGTTGTCCCCTTCTCCTCCTGCCCCCAGTCCCTCCCAGCATCAGAGTCTTTTCCAATGAGTCAACTCTTCTCATGAGGTGGCCAAAGTACTGGAGTTTCAGCTTTAGCATCATTCCTTCCAAAGAAATCCCAGGGTTGATCTCCTTCAGAATGGACTGGTTGGATCTCCTTGCAGTCCAAGGGACTCTCAAGAGTCTTCTCCAACACCGCAGTTCAAAAGCATCAATTCTGTGGTGCTCAGCCTTCTTCACAGTCCAACGCTCACATCCATACATGCGCCTATGCTCAAGAGCTACCTAAATACTGGCTCTGCTGCTTTCCAACCATGTGCCCTAAGGGTTTCCCAGATGCTCAATGATAAAGAATCTACCTGCCAAGGGAGGAGACATGGGTTGGATCCCTGGGTCTGGAAGATCCCTTGGAGTAGGAAATACAGCCCAGTCCAGTATTGTTGTCTGGGGAAATCTCATGGACAGAGGAGCCAGTCCATGGGTTTGCAGTGGGTCAGACACAAGTCTCATGAGTCATACACACACCTCAACGTGCCCTAAGTAAATCATTTCATCTCTCCTTGCTTAGGTTTCCTCATTTCTGAAATGGAGATAAACACCTGTTTTGGTACCATTGTTATGATAAACATAAGTACATATGAAACATGCACTAGAATACCTGATACGTAATAAGCACTCTATAAAAGTTATCTGTAATTATGTATTATTTGTCCACTATTCCGTTTCTCTGAACCCATTCCTCCATGGGACTTTTTATAGTTTGAAGTAAGCACTGGTGAATAGCTATTTATTTGTATTTTCTTGTTGCTTTTTATGTCTGTCTCTCCAATAGATTATGAATTCCATGAGGGCAAGATAGGTTTACCTCTTCACCACAGTTCTTTAATATCTAACTAACACAATTTTTGGCAAACACTATGTGTTCACTGCATAAGCACTGAATGATTTAATCAATTAGTGTTGATTACATTAACTTTTCAGCTCCTAAAAGCAAGTGTCATGCTCTTTTTATTCCATATTCCCCGTAGCATCTAGCCTAATATCTTCCAGGTTGTAGATAATAAATAGTTATTGATTAATAATAATGACTCTCATCGTAAAGATAAAAAAAAATGTGTTATTTGGATGTTTGTCCAAGATGAGAAATAAATATTTTCTTATGGTTCTTTATGAGAAGAGACTATGGGGAAGTAAAATTTGGATACAAAAACATTAAACCAGAAAAAATTCTTGTAGCTTCCAGAAACTTACCATTAGTAAAAGATACATTTAAAGCTGTTCATTATTACAGTGGAGAAGGAAATGGCAGTCCACTCCAGTATTCTTGCCTAGAGAATCCCAGGGATGGAGGAGGCTGGTGGGCTGCCATCTATGGGGTCGCACGGAGTCAGACACGACTGAAGCAACTTAGCAACAGCAGCAGCAGCAGCATTATTACAGTGCCAAGTGGTTTTAATCTTGGCAAATATTCCAGTGTTTTAGTGTCAATTCCTACACTTAATCTTCTTGAGTCTCTCTTTAAATCCTCCACAAACAACTTTTATCCTTTAAGAACTAGATTCAGGCCAACACAATACATTAAAACTTTATCCACCATATTTATCATTATTTATCTAAACATCTAGAGATATTTTGTGATTTTATTTTTATACTGTTCTTACTAAAATGTATTTTCTTAGAAATACATGTGCCAGTTTTCCAATTTGTAAAATATCTGTCCTAGCAACAGTAGGCATCTACATGGCAAGGACTATGATAAATTATGCAATAAATTTATCATGATAAATTATATGCTTCTTATTTTATTGCAAATGACAAGACAAGGAAAGAGATAATGTACTTCTCTTGTGAGTATCAGAGAACTAAACAGTTCCATTTTATGTATATTATTGTCTAGTCAATAAGTGTGTAGTTAATGAACAATTACTAAGCATGAGGATACCATTAACAACAGATAACAGAATAATATCATTTTCAGAAAAAATTGCATTTTTGACCAGTAGCATAATTGTTGAGGATTCCCCGGCTGCAAGATCAGAATGGAGGTAATTTTTACTTCTCTTGATTGGGAACATTCACCATGAAACTGTAAATTGGCTGTTCATATGAAATGTACTGATTTAAGTAAGTTGCTTGAGATTAGTGGCCTTTTTCCTATAATGAATCCTGAAACGTGACTCAGCTCAAGCTCCATATAGATCTGACTCAAGAAAAGAAAGGAAAGAAGATAGAACAAGCTCGCCTTTATTGAATGCTTCTGTATCAAGCATTATGCTTAGTGATTCCATATTAGAACAGTATACTAATCTGTATGAGTTTGACATTTTTGCTCTCATTTTACAGATCAGGAAATTAGACTGTTATTTGTTGGCGATTGTGCACTAATCTGATAGAGCTGTATTTCTCACCTAAGCCCAGCTAAGCTCCATTTAATGATTTTTTTAAGTACTGCATATCTCCTTCTTCTTTAAAATCAAATACTACCAATGCATTATCTTTTAATTTTCATCTTTTGTATTTATATTCTGATAGTACACAAGTATATTGATAACTCTGCTGAGCTTCATATTTTAAAAAATGATAGTGGGCATTGGAGCCTAGGAACCAAAGAGGAGAGAAAGCTGTCCCTATCTGAACAGAGTTAAACTCAAGTGATTTTAAATGTTTTTGTTTAACTATTTTAACCTTTGAAAGCAGTCTTTGGTAACATATATGAAGACTTTTTCTCCAAGCAATTATGTAAGAAGTAAATAGATACTTATCCTGAATTATAGCATATTGTATTTAAGTGAAACAATGGTCTCATGGAGCAGCATGTAGTCATTTCTGGTTGGAGTTAGAAGACTTGTCTAGAAGAAAACAGTTATGGGATTTGTAAGGAAATACACGAATTCAACTCCTGGTTAAATCACATTTTTATATAACAGAGAAGGGGTATTTGCTTTGTAAAGGGAAAAGTCGTGCCATGATCTCACTCCCTAAATCATGAATGCTTAACGCTGAAGCCCTGTGGCGGCAGTGTATTCAATGAGCAAAGTACCTCCGGCAAAACAAAGTCTCACTGATGCTGAAACTGCTCTTGACAAATAAAGTGATAGCTAGTGTCCCAGAACATAATGAAATAGATGAACATAAAAATGTCCAAAACATCTTCATAAATATTGAAAGACCCTGAAATGGAAGGCAAGATCATAATTGGAAAAGTTGAAATCACAGGAAATTTTTCCAAAGAAGATGAATCATGAACAGAATTTTAAATACGAAATATTTAATGGAGAAACATGAAGGATGCAGCACATTTGTGGGGAGAAGGCAGAGCACATGTAACCTCTGCGTTCTTGGACCAGAAAACAGAGTCATTTTATGTGTTTTTTTCGTTGAATACATATTATCCTTTGACTTGTGTGCAGGAATGACCGAGGTAGGACCATAGACTTATTTTTTTAATTTAATATTTAGTATGAAACTTTAATAAAATGTATAGTAAGAAATACTGTTTTTAGAGCTTATATACACATTCACAGTAGATATTTAAAAATCCAAGCAATAGGATATTTTTACTAAAAATCAGAGTGAAAAATGTGATGAAATAAATCAAGATATTTTTCATTCTTTCTGCTCTTTTTGTGGAATGACTTTTTTTCCTGAATGTTTGTCATTATTTGTCACTTCAAGGGAGAGAAAGAATAACAGAGTAGGAAGGAAAAATGATTGCAATTTAGTAGTATCTTTGATTTTTGCAGATTATCATAAAGCACCTTGTGAGACATACAGACACACACCCCACCTGAAAGAGGGAAACATCAGTTGCCATTTAAAGGAATTATTGAAGAAATTCCCTGGTGGTCCAGTGGGTAGGACTTGGAGCTTTCATTTCCCAAGGCCTAGGTTCAATCCGTCGTCAGGGGAACTAAGAGCCTGGAAGCCAAGTGATGCAGCCAGGAAAAAAACAAAAAACAAGGAATTATTATAGTCTAAATTTTTATTGGTAACAATAAATAAAATTTTTGAAAATATATTTGTTGAATTTTATAACTAGTATCTAGTAGTAATCAGGTAACTGAACATATGCTAAAGATCTATTTTTTTCCTCCTCCCATATGATAGAGGTATGTTTCTAAGAATTCATTCAGTTCTTATTCTTTATTCTTTATTTTTATGTTTAGCTTCAATATATTATACAAACAAGTTGATATTCTAGGAAAAAATATATGACTATATGTCCATTTTAATTTCTGAGAAATGGCAGACTTTTTTTCTTTTGTAAAATGATTAGGATATAAATATCACTTAAAATCAGCATCCACATTTTTAAGCTCTCACTAGATCAGGAATTTCTTATTAGTGGATTGCTTATCTACACCAAGTTTAGATTTTCCCCTTTATAAACTTCAGTTTCATTATACTTAGATCCTGTTCAACTTTTTATAAATCTGTGTCTAGGCATGCAATTTGAATATAGAATACATAAGGCAAAATTCCATAAGAATTTAGAACTGAATACCTTTCTTTTACATAATATTCATAAACCAACAGTAATACAGAAGTGACTAAATTTTATATTTGGTAGCTTCCAAGGAGAAGATGCATCTGTTTATATTTTCATTTTAATTTAAAAATAATACACAGTTATTTTAGAATATTTGGAAAACACAGAGAAATCTAGAGGTTATTTATAACTCTGCTGCTGCTGCTGCGAATTCGCTTCAGTCGTGTCCAACTCTGTGCAACCCCATAGATGGCAGCCCACCAGGCTCCCCCATCCCTGGGATTCTCCAGGCAAGAACACTGGAGTGGGTTGCCATTTCCTTCTCCAATGCAGGAAAGTGAAAAGTGAAAGTGAATTCACTCAGTCATGTCCGACTCTTAGCGACCTCATGGACTGCAGCCTACCAGGCTCCTCCGTCTGTGGGATTTTCCAGGCAAGAGTACTGGAGTGGGGTGCCATTGCCTTCTCTGATTTATAACTCTACCTTCTAGAAATAACCACTTTGCACATATATTTCCTTAAGTAATTCAAAACCCATTATTTAGCTAAACAGTGCACATATTCTAATTATTCCTAGAACTTTTAAAGTAAGAGAGTTCTTACATCTTTCCAAAAGGTGCATACATAACTCCATGCTCTGGCTTCTTTTTAATGCTTCCAGGATGTAGCATCCTCCTCCAGCTTTCCTAGTTCCCAGGCAGTGTTGACTTTTCCCCTAGATTCTCATGCAAACATCATTCACAGAGACCTCTGTGTCAATACCAATTCTGACTACAGGTTTAGGGGCAGAGAAAGCGTTTCACTGTAACAATGACCCTGGTGCTAATCTTTATCCATAATAATCAGCATTTTTTCCTCCAATACTGCCCCACACAGACCTTACTTCTCTGCTCTTGCGTACTCTCAGGAGTTTGGTCATCTTCTTTCGTTCTTGTCTATTTATGTCTTTAAACTATCAATTTTCTTCTTTAAACAACTTATCAGAAAGCCTTCTTTATCCTCAAGAAGAAATTTGATGTCAGCTATTGGGATATATATTTTTCTATATTTTATTCTTTCAAATTTGTTGTATTGCAGAAACATTTTATGTTCTGCTGTTTTAATTTCAGATTATTTTACTTATTATTGCATACTCCTTGAAAACCCGATAGCCTATTTTTTTAGTAGAAATATAATATGAGATGAATCCTTCAGAGATAAACTCAAGAGGTTGCTACTTGAATTGTTTGCCTTCACTTGCTTAAAATGTTTGTCAGAGAGAAATCAATGTAAACTCCAACAACTGTGCCAAAAAGGAGACATGGCCTTACCTGAAAATTTTAAGAGGTTTTGAAAAAGTTAGAAACCCCATCAGGGGGTTTTGCTCATCAGGTGCAAAAGAAATTTTAGTATATCAGGCCTACAGCACCAAGGGCAGTCCCAAGATTAGCTATGAGTGGCTTTTGGAAACAAGAAGTGGCTGAATGTCCCTCCTTGAGAACAGAATAATCACCCCATCTGAATCCAGCAGCTCTGCTTTGGACCTTCTAGAATTCTGACTTTAGGAGAGTAGGAGTTCTCCTTCATGAAAATTTGCTGCCCTACTTTGGATTTAATATCCTTCTTACAAGGCTGACGCTTACTTCAAAGGAGTTATCCCTGACTGATTGGCAAAAAGGAAAGACTTGTGCCATTTAAGAGCACTTAGCAGTCTTGTTTATTTAATCACACAATGTACTGCTTTGAGCCTAGACAAGCATCCCATGGACAGAGGAGCCTAGTGGGCTGCAGTCCGTAGGATCACAGAGTCGCACATGACTGAAGTGGCTTAGCACGCACCACAAGGAGAGATTTCACCTTATATCAATACTCACTTGATGCTGATTCAATATGAAAATTGATTCAAAAGTGGAAAATTCAGTCAATCAATGAGTTGCTTGATACACACAATACCAAATTTTACTAGTTTTTCATTAAAATTTTGTGTAAATGCCTTGGGTTTTAGAGATTGAAAATACACAAGAACAAAAATTTTCACTGTTTTGATTTTAGCAGTTACCACAAACATGCCCATTAAGCTCCAAAATCAGAAGGAAAAAAAAAAAAAGAGGAAGAATAGAGAGGCAGGTGAGAGAAAGAAACAGACGTTTGTAGAAGAAATGGGTAAGGCAACTGTCTGTGTTTTTACCTACTTTGTTACTCTGAGAAAATAGTTGATTTTTAGTTAAGTGTTTCTTTACATGTTTTTCAGGAAAGACGTTTCTCCTGGTTAGTAAGCCCAATGTATCTCACTGCTTAAAATAGTCTTTCCTTGAAATGGTGTTAGTTTGGCTTGACAGAGTCAAGCAAAAACCCCATTTGTAATTCTCAGTAAGAACTATTCACAGATGTCACAGCTGCTGGTTTGTTTTTTTTTTTTCCCACTATGTTGCTACATAATGAATGATGAATGATTCATATTTTCATAAAGTTCCTAGAAGAGCTAACAGTATCTGTATACTTTTTCTTCATATACACATAGGCTATAACCCTAAAAAAAAAAGATTCCCTGAGTTTTTATTCCTTATTCTGGTTCCATACAGAAGAAGACAGAGGTCACAGGGCTCAGGGCTATACACAGATGGTCTCCATGGCATATGCTTTGGGGAGTGGGGAGGGAGAGGAGAGGGGCAGGGATTGGAGCAAACACCCTGGGAAAAGCAAGGTGAGTAAAGTAAATGAGCTCTTATTAAACTCCAAGAAAGCAAACATTTTATAATACAAATACAGTGCATGTTTTATGTTTCCAACTTTTTGAAAAGATACAACATAGTATTTCCATGAGTCAGGTTTTCCACATCAAATATGCTATATTTTCATAAGAAAGTGATACATAAGTTTCTCATAATATAAGAATATTCATCCTCCTTATTCCAAGGTCTGTTTTGTCTTCTCTGTTTCATAATTATGAAGTACATCTTTTACCCTGGTTGTATAATCAGTATTTTTTGAAATGCTTTGTTGTTTAAACATTACTTTAAGAATTAATGATTCTTTGGATAAACCTTGAAGGGCACTTTGTCCTAGCAATAGCTGAACCCTGAGAAGTCATGCCACATCACCCCAGGCAGAGGAAAGTGTTACCCTTTTGCAATGCCATAATATCATTCCTGAATGACATTGATTTTGCAATATTTGTCTGAATATTTATGTAGCCTCAATTTTTGGAAAGTATTCTTTATATCCGCTAGAAGCCCCTCAGTCTACAATTTAAGCCCTTTTCCCACTCTCCTAATTTCATACTTTATGGAAAACAGCTGGCATGGCAAATTCAGCCACAACAAATGCATATTTTGGAATACTTCTGTAGAATAATATCTCTGCTCTCTTCTTCACTGTTACAAATACCACAGCTGCTTAGAATGCAGTCATGGTCTGTGAGAGCAAACATATTATTTTGATTACCTGTTGGTTCCATACAGAGTGATTTTAATGCTTATTAAGTTAAAATTAATTGAGTACCCACAGGTATTTTCAATTTAATACCCAAGGCAATTCATGAAATAGAGGGGAATGGTATATATGTGTTACAGTTCTTCTTGAATAGAGACAATTAAAGTCATTAAAATTTTTTCAAGGTTGAAACAATACCTCGTTCTAAACAGATAATTCATTCTATTTAACATATTTGCTTTAGACACTGGTGGTCTTCAAGATCCTGGCAAAGTTCATACTGCTGCACGTGGTGGCTCAGTGGTCTTGAGTCCCATAGAGCCCTAGCTTTTTATAATCCTTGGACTTCTGATTTCTCAGAAACCTTCTGAACTTAAGTTCTTTTGTTTTCCTCTGGCTTCTTTCAAACCAATTAGCTTGTGTAGAACAGAATAGTCTAGAGCTGTCACTTGCATGCCTGCTGGTCAAAAGGAAATGCAATTTCAGTGAGTACAAAATTAATCACAAATGTTAATTAGAGCAATCAGTATTGACATCGTAGCTTTAGAGAGTGGACCTCATGAAATAAACACAATGGCATTATGCTTTCAGAATAAAAGCATACAAAGGCAAATTGATTAAAATTTCATTGGAAAAATACACCCTTGGAAATTCTTTTCTATTAGTTGGCTTGAATTTCAGTCATTCTTGATGCTTGAGGATAGAAAAGAGTGTTTAATATAACTCAGGGTAAACTTAGTATTTACAGGGTATAACCATTGTAGCATGGTTTCTACTTCAAGTTTATATAAAGGTCTCTCCAAGGTCAGATTACATATCAGAAAAATGCAGAACTAAATATATAAATATTTTTAAGGAATACTCATCAAGTATCAAAGCTCTGAGCCAAGCAATATGATTTCTTCTTCTTCTCTCCTTATATAGCAACCTCTTCCTTGTAATATATATGGATGTGAGAAATTAAAGATTATGTCTGACTTATCTTGTTTCCAAAAATATAATAGACGGTACCAGTTGAAAGCTAAATTTTTGGACTTGTTTTTAAGTAAGTTAATCACCTCTTACTTGAGCCAGAAAAGCAGTTATTGTTATTCGGCTCTAAGTCATGTCTGACTCTTTGTGACCCCATGAACTGCAACACACCAGGCTTCCCTGTCCTTCAGCATTTCCCAGAGTTTGTTCAAACTCATGTCCATTGAGTCAGTATGCCCATTCAACCGTCTCATCCTCTGTCGTCCCCTTCTCCTCCTGCCTTCAGCTTTCCCAGCATCAAGTCTTTTCCAAAGAGTCACTCTTCACATCAGGTGAGCAAAATACTGGAGTTTCAGCTTCAGCATCAGTCCTTCCAATGAATATTCAGAATTGATTTCCTTTAGGATTGACTGACTGGATCTGCTTGCAATCCAAGGGATTCTCAAGAGTCTTCTCCAGCACCACAGTTCAAAAGCATCAATTCTTTAGTGCTCAGCTTTCTTTGTGGTCCAACCCTCACATCCATTCATGACTACTGGAAAAACCATAGCTTTGACTAGACAGACCTTTGTTGGCAAAGTAATGTCTCTGCTTTCAATATGCTATCTTGATTTGTCATAGCTTGTCTTCCAAGAGGCAAGCGTCTTTTAATTTCATGGCTGCAATGACCATCTGCAGTGATTTTGCAGTCCAAGAAAATAAATCTCTCACTGTTTCCATTGTTTCCCCTTCTATTTGCCATGAAATGATGGAACTGGATGTCATGATCTTCCTTTTTGAATGTTGATCTTTAAGCTTGCTTTTTTTATTGTCTTCTTTCATTTTCATCAAGAGTCTCTTTAGTTCCGCTTTGCTTCCTGCCATAAGGGAGATGTCATCTGCATATCTGAGGTTATTGATAATTCTCCCAGCAATCTTGGTTCCATCTAGTGCTTCATCCAACCTGACGTTTCACATGATATATTCTGCATGTAAGTTAATAAGCAAGGTGACAATGTACAGCTTTCATGTACTTTGTTCCCAATTTGGAAACAGTCCATTGTTCCATGTCCAATTCTAACTGTTGCTTCTCGACATGCATACAGATTTCCCAGGAGGCGAGTCAGGTGGTCAGGTATTCCCATCTGTTTAAGAATTTTTCAGTTTGTTGTGATCCACAACAAAGGCTTTTGGCATGGTCAATAAAACAGAAGTAGATGTTTTTCTGGCACTCTCTTGTTTTTTCAATGTTCCAACAGATGTTGGCAATTTGATCTCTGGTTCCTCTGCCTTTTCTAAATCTACCTTGAACAACTGGAAGTTCATGGTTCATGTACTGTGGAAGCCTGGCTGGGAGAATTTTGAGCATTACTTTGCTAGCGTGTGAGATGAGTGTAATTTTGTGGTAGTTTTAACATTCTTTTGCATTCCCTTTCTTGGGGATTGGAATGAAAACTGACCATTTCCAGTCCTGTGGCCACTGCTGAGTTTTCCAAATTTGCTGGCATATTGAGTGCAGCACTTTCACAGCATCATGTTTTAGGATTTGAAATAGCACAGCTGGAATTCTATCCAGTAACTTTGTTCATAGTGATGCTTCCTAAGGCCCAGACTCCAGGATGTCTGGCTCTAGGTGAGTGATCACACCATTGTGATTATCTGGGTCATGACGATCTTTTTTGTACTGTTCTTCTGTGTATTCTTGCCTTCTTAATATCTTCTGCTTCTTTTAGGTATCTACCATTTCTGTCCTTTATTGTGCCCATCTTTGCATGAAATGTTCCTTTGGCATCTCTAATTTTCTTGAAGCAATCTCTAGTCTTTCCCATTCTATTTTTGTCTTCTATTTCTTTGCATTGATCCCAGTGAGGAAGGCTTTTTTATCTCTCCTTGCTATTCTTTGGAACTTTACATTCAGATAGGTATATCTTTCCTTTTCTCCTTGGCCTTTAGCTTCTCTTCTTTTCTCAGCTATTTTTAAGGCCCCCTCAGACAATCATGTTGCCTTTTTGCTTTTCTTTTTCTTGGTAATGATCTTGATCACCACCTCCTGTACAGTGTCACAAACCTCTGTCCATAGTTCTTCAGGTACTCTATCAGATCTAGTCCCTTGAATCTATTTGTCACTTCCACTGTATAATCATAGGGATTTGATTTAGGTCATACCTGAATGGTCTAGTGGTTTCCCCTACTTTCTTCAATTTAAGTCTGAATTTGCCAATAAGAAGTTTATGATCTGAGCCAGAGTCAGTTCCTGGTCTTGCTTTTGCCGACTGTAAGCTTCTCCATCTTCGGCTACAAAGAATATAATCAGTCTGATTTTGGTATCGACCATCTGGTAATGTCCATGTGTAGAGTCCTTTTTGTGTTATTGGAAGAGGTTGTTTGCTATGTCAAATACATTCTCTTGTGAAACTCTGTTAGCCCTTGCCCTACTTCATTTTGTACTCCAACGCCAAATTTGCCTGTTACCCCAGGTATCTCTTAATTTTTTACTTTTACATTCCAGTCCCCTATGTAGGACATCTTTTTTTGATGTAGTTCTAGAAGGTCTTGTAGGTCTTCATAGAACTGTTCAACTTCAGCTTCTTCAGCATTACTTGTCAGGGCATAGACTTGAATTACTGTGATATTGAATGGTTGTCTTGGAAATGAACAGGGATCATTCTGTCATTTTGGAGACTGCATCCAAATACTGCATTTTGGACTCCTTTGTTGACTATGAGGGCTATTCCACTTCTTCTAAGAGATGAAATAAGTATGCCACTTATGTTTATATCTTAGCATAGCATAGTATTTTATAGAAGAGGCAACAGATCTGCTGTTTCTTTGGTTGTGGGATGTAAAATAAATTGAGTAACTACTGATATCTCCAAGGATTGTGATAGAAATAATGGAGGGAATGAATTGTTGTATTGAGATGAAGAACTGGTTTGCTGGAGAAGATTGGGAGTTTGTTTTAGAGCACAGTAAATTTAAAATGCCTATTATTTATTCCAAAGTTTAAAAGTTAAGGTGATAGGTGATACCAGCAGAAAAGGCCAAGAATGAGCAGCCTTTGAGGTGGGAAAAGACATCAGAAATCTATTGTCCTGAAAGTCAAATGAAAGAATAATTTGACAGTGATTAGCTGTGTTAGTTGCTACTTACAAGTCAACTCAGATAAGGACAGAGAATCAGCCTTTGGATTTAGAGGTGTACCTGTCATTTGTGTTTGAAGTACATTGAGGGAAAGGACATCAGAGGTGTGGGAGAGGTGAGAAAGCCTTGGCATGAATCTTAGAGGAAAGGAGAAGTGGAATTGGGGAGTGAGTATGCAGCAATCCTTAGGGCTATAAAGACCAAGAGAGAAAAGGTACTGTAGCTAGTATAGAACATGGGGTCAATAGAGGCCTTTGTTCTTTATTATTTCAAAGGTGGTAAAAATTACATGTTTATAAGTTTATGAGAATGACTAATAGGAAGAGAAAAATTAAAGGTTCTGAAAAAGGGAAAGCACAGGCCGCTCTTGTATGTGTTAAACAGGACAAGAGAGATGCAATATGAATAGGTGTGAATGTATATTTGTATATGTATATTGATATAGTTCTTCTTCAAAACTAATCATAATAAAACATCCATTAAATATGAGAAAGATTGAACAGTGCTTTCTTGGGAGGAGAGAGAGATTAAGATAAAAATTTTCTAGTAAAGCAAATCCCTGTGATACTTTGGGAAAAACTTAGATGAATGTTTCGCTCTCATTTAGTTTGTTCCAAATGTGTGTCGTTAACTGTTTGTGGAAACAAGAGTGAAGCCTGCTTCTATATCAGACACAGGTTTCCTGACAAGTGGTTGGGGATCCTCGATGAAAATCTTTTGTGGGAGGAGACAGTGCAGCTCTGAGGGGTATGAGTGTCTTGAATGGAAAGTAAACTGCCATGGGAAAAACTCAGAGCATTTTCGTGTGTCAGACATTAATATCCCCTCACATTGACAAATCTTATAATCAGATTCTTGATTTGAGCCCATGACTGAGACTTCAGCCTAAGCAAGCGCGTCTCTCCCTTTATTAGTGTTTAATTTGCTTTTCTCAGGACTGCCGAGTCCACTTATTCAAATCTGGCTCTCACTAAAACATCAGTAAGCCAATTAATCCATTTCCTTAATGAGAACTCTCTATTACAAGAATGAGTAATGGCATAAATTTATATTGAATCTATCAATCTTGCATTTGGTGGGGAGAATGCCAATTATCCAAGCAATCTGGTTCATTACTGCAGCATTGGACTGCTTTGCTGAACAAGCCTGCTGCTCAATTATAACAGCAGTGGGGATGGAGGGCTTGGGATTGATTATTTGTTGAGGACCTATTATATAATAGGATGGCCTGGAAGCTCTGTGCCCATTCCCATTTTCCCTACTTGTCTCTGAGGACCTGCTACTTATTTTATATTTTGGGAAACTGAGACTCATAAGTTGGAAGTTAGTGAACTGAGAGGCCAGAATTTTCATCCAGTGGCCTCTGAAAAAGATGTCTAGCCAGAAAATTGCTAAGAAACCTGCTAAAGGATCCCACTACATGAATTCTGTCATGATTAAAATGATTATTTTCAATTTCGTCATAGATTTAAGTGTGGATCAGCACGAAGGGAGCCAGGGTGATCCAAATTTAATAATAAATACTCAGAGAGTAAGCCAGGTTCTCACCCCCATCTTCTTAGACGTTCTTTCCTTGACGTTACAACCTCATGTCCAGACCATACTCCTAAACAGAATGTCAACCTCATCACTATATTATTATTATATACATCGTACTTTTATTTCTATCTGAAATCTACTTTATCAACTATCATAATGTTGTAAGGTTCAAAAATATGTATGCCAGGTCTTTGGAATTTGTAAAGCTTTAGCAATGCTTTCTGTATTACCATATTATTATCATTTAAAAATTTCTGCATGAGCACATTTTAATATTTTAATGACTTCGTGAGGGAATTATTTTAACAGTTAGTCTTTTCGAACTAAAAAATACACATGTGGCACATGAATATTCTGTACGATGATTTTTTTTTCTTTTCTGGTTAAGATATAGCTTCTGAAGTACATACAGGAAATAGCAGTCATCAAATTTATTCTTGCTTTACTTTCTACCACTATCCTTTGATCTTTTCTTGAACTATTTTATCACTATGGTATTATCAAGAAGTCTCACAAGTTGTGTGATGGTTAACTAGACCAGACATTGGGTTGCCTAGATATTTGATCAAACAGCAAATGGGTGTTTCTGAGAGGGTATTTTGGGGTGAGATTAACATTTGAATCATTAGGCTGAGTAGGTTGCTCTCCCTGCTGTGAGGGTCCTCATCCTATCCGTTGAAGGCCTGAGTAGAACAGAAAGACTGATTTGCCTTTTAACTGAGACACCAGCTTTCTCCTGCCTATGGACTCATATTGCAATGTCAGTTCTATTTGGGCCACAAGCCTGCTGGCCTTCAAACGGGAACCACACTATTGGCTCTCCTGGTTTTCAGGTCTTTGGAATGCAGCTGTGTTAATTTTAACTCTTTCTACATGTATGTATATATTCTTCTGAATCCCTCAGTGGTACAAATCAAGATGAAGAAATGATCTGAGTGCTAGGTTGATTCTGTCATTTTATCATTTGCTGTTAGACTGTAACCAGGTACTGAGTCCTTCACAAAGCAAGAGAGGGCTAGAGTGCTAGACAAGAAGTGATAGATGTGTAGAACCCAGAAGGCAGAAAGAGAGAAGCAGACAGGTGGGCCACAGGCAAAGCAGTAAAGATCCATAACAATTCTAAAGTAGCTAACTAAAATTGTTCTAGGAAAATATTGTGGAAAATGGTCAGGACTTTCTCTTAAAAGAAAATGCAGTTTGTTTAAGATCTTTGGAGGTTTTCAGGTACCTCCTAGGAGACATTTGGGAAAGTAGGAGATCCTATTTTAATGCCTAGAAAGTTTTACTGACTGTGAGTTTATGGATGAAGAATGAGCCTGTCCAAAATACCAGTGGAAATTTTAAGAAATACTAGCAAAAGATTTTTAGCTAATCATACTCTAACCTCAGTAGACATAGAATTCAGCTGTTTTCCATATTCTCTCTGATTTCCTTTGTGATATGGCCATCATTTTAAATTGAATTGATAAGGAGATATATTAAATTGAATTGAAATGATGGCCATATCACATGATGTTTTTATAAGTGAGTGTATATGTCTGTGTATGTCTCTTGTTAAAAGATACATGGGAGACTCTTAAAAAATTTTATGAGTTTATTTGGTCAAAAGTAAATTTCAGTCAGGTAACACCAAAGCAGGGGTGCTTAGGGACACTCCTCTGACAGGAGCTGGAGGAAACACTTTTACAGAGAAAAGGCAAGGAAATTACTGACTGACTATAGCTTAACAACCAGTTGCTTGGTTGTGATTGGTTGTCCTTGGGCTTTGATTGCGTATCCTTGAGGCATCTACAGGCTTAGGGTTTGGTTTACCAAAAGTAGCCCACCATGGTTTTGGAGCCATCTCTGTGTAATGGCCTCTTTGTCTAATTAATTAAACTGTATATATATCTTTGTTCATAAAATTTCTCTCAGGTCCTCTGACAATGAAGTCAGAATTTGGACTTTTATATAGGAACTTTTTTTACAGTTTCAGATTAGTTGTACTTTTGTAATTCCATTTCCTTAAATATTTATATAGGAAATGTTTGGAGGATACACCCACCACCACCATCATTGCCATAAAAGCACAGCTTCGGTAGCCTCTGACCGTAAAGCTGAAGGTGGAATTACAGCTGATGTTGTAATACTGTCATCCACTAAACGGCCATTTCTGACTTTAATGAGCTCTCTCCCATGCCAGTGAGAGTTTTTATATTCCTGAAAGAAGAAATATGGTGAGACCACCCATTCTTTCAGGAAATATATACATGTACTAGAGGAGATAGAATATAAAGGTGTTTCTTTTTCAAAGAGTTAAGCCCACTCCTTAAGTGTAGACAATAGACTTAGTGGATGGGCAAAATTTGTAGATTAAGACTCTGAAGCTGTGTGATAAGGGTAATCATTGAAATAGATCTGATAAAGGCATTTCTGTAGAGCTGTCTGATATTATTGTCTTTTTCCCGTGATTTTGAAATGACTTATAATGAAGAGATACCATGATATAATCTGGAGAATATACATTGAAAAATATTCTTGCTTCCACAATTTATGCTGTGAATTAATTATCCTGTAAACTCGGCTCCCTTCAAATGCAAGTGTGAGTTCTAGACACACTGGTACCATAATAATTGGCAAGTGGAGTGCTGTGAAATGTATCAAAAACAATGGCTCATAGTGGACTTAGGGCTACTGAAAGGGAGATCATTTGGAGAAACTAATAGAAACAAGATTTAAAGTTTTATTTATGTTGAAGTAACAGACAGCATATTCAATAATCAGAGGAGAGTTAGATAAGAAGAAAAAAAGGAGTTAAGCATGAGGGTACCCACCAGGAGTATTATTTTTCCAGAGAAAACAAGTCAGTGGAAGAAAAGCATATTTAAAAAGTGCAAGGTGATATGTGGTTTTAGCATCATGTAACATCTCTGGCCTAATACAAAATGTTGTTAAATCTATACTTTAATAAGAAAGGTACTTATTTCCCAAGGCAGCAGTTCTCACTGCTGTGTTGCAATCTCTTCACAAGTCTATCATCAAATTTTGAGCCACGTGTATTTTTAAAAAATAGCTTAGCATATGTGATGTTATAGTGAAGTCGCTCAGTCGTATCCAACTCTTTGCGATCCCATGGACTGTAGTCTACCAGGCTTCTCTGTCCATGGGATTTTTCAGGCAAGAGTACTGGAGTGGGTTGCCATTTCCTTCTCCAGGAGATCTTCCCAACCCAGGAATCAAACCTGGGTCCCCCGCATTGTAGGCAGACGCTTTACCATCTGAGCCACCAGGGATATAAATGTTATAGTGATGACTGTCAAAGAGAATACTGATCCACGTAGTACAATGTAATATAGAGACAAAAACAACTGACTGCGAAAGTAAGAGTAAAGAAATAGTATCAAGCGTGTACCTACAGAAGTTCAGATATCTATTGACAGAGTGACAATTCTTTCCCATCAGCTCAGTGGGGAGTTGGTTAGGGAAGGAAACAGTTTTACTTATGACAGCGCTGAAAGGTCCCCAAATGAACAGTAGCATGACTGTGAACACTTTTATAAACTCCGTGAGATACTGTCATTCTGCAGTCAGGATTCTCCTATAATTATTGCTGGCTTGTTTAGAGTGATTTGGGCCTTTTATCCATTCCAGTTTGCTGCCCAAAAAGCTGGCGTCTGAAAACCTGTTTCAGTGAAACCACATAAATATAGTGAATTATGCCTTAGGGCCTGGATGCTACAGCAAACTGCCCAGTGTAAATATGAAACCAAAGGCAAAGGCAAAGTCATGGGCACAGAGATGGGATCTCTTTTTGCTAGAAAGAAGGCCAAGCATACGTTAATATTAACTATGGTGGAGCTTCCAGAATGAATTATAAAAACCTTCAGAAATCTGCTGAAAACTCTTGATCTCTTCGATGGAAATGAAAGAGTGAGCAGTGAGAGCCTCCATTAGCTACATTCCAAATGAATGCTAGAAATCAGAGCTACCCCTTTGTTTTAGGTTTATGAAGAGATTTTTAAATGTCATTTCTGTCAAAACAAGACAATCAAAGATTAAGAAGGCTTCCTGACTGATGTGATCAGTGGCCTTATGGTCATAGTTTAAAAGTGACCAAACAAAACAAAACCACTAACTCACCTACAAACTTTAGAATGATTCACTGATAAGTTGAAGATTCTTTATGCAGCATTGTAAAAGGGACTACTGTCATTGCACTGATGTTATAAGATCATTTTAAAACAACTTTTTATGGGAACCTCTTCCAAATTTCATACGTATTTATCAATACCACAATTCTTCATTGACCACTTATTTTATGAGCATGTTTACCTACCCTTTTCATAATCAGGACCATGGTTAACTCCCTCACCTTCTTTGGGAACTTGGAATTAATAAAATGTCATCTCAATAAAGGCTGCTCGGATTACTCCACTTAAAATTACCAACTGCACTCTTCCTTCACCTGGTACTCCAATTCCCCTTTATTCTACTCAGTTTGCCCCTCTTCTATAACACTTATCATTTTCTAAAGTTCTGCATAGCAGTATTTATTTTCTGCCTCCATTATTCTCCTTCCCCCACTAAGAATATAAATACTATGAGGACAGGAATCTTGTAGTGGGTTTTTTTTTTTTATTGCATTTAAAAAAAGAAAAAAACTTCCTAAAGTTGGAAAAAGCATATTATCTAAATTAGCATATTAAAATTGGACACCCACGCTGAAATTCTAAAAGCAAAGCAATGAAAAACTTATAAGAAAAGTTTTTAAGGACTCAGTCAGGAAAACAGCTGTGTCAGAAAATTGCCTTGTGGATGTAAATTGAAATGTAAATCTTCTGTGAGCTGTTAATTTTCTGCAAAATACATTTGGCTCATTAGTGGGGCAGGGGGACTACCCATTAACTGAGTGGAAAGAAATATGCCATCAGTGCCCTAACCCAAGGCCCACAGTCTAATTTTTGAGAAGGTATCTATTTGAATTTTTAATCACTTCATGGCAAATAGATGGTGAAAAACTGGAAACAGTGACAGGCTTAATTTTCTTGGGCTCCAAAATCACTGTGGACGGTGACTACAGCCATGAAATTGAAAGACTCTTGCTCCTTGGAGGAAAAGCTATGACAAACCCTAGTCAGCATATCTGAAAACAGAGACATCACTCTGCTGACAAAGATATGCGTAGTCAAAGCTATGTTTTTTTCTAGTACTCATGTACTGATGTGAGAGTTGGACCATAAAGAAAGCTGAACACCAAAGAACTGATGCTTTCAAACTGTGGTGGTGGAGAAGACTCTTGAGTGTCCCTTGGGCAGCAAGGAAATCAAACCAGTCAATCCTAAAGGAAATTAACCCTGAATTTTAGTTGGAAGGACTGAGGCTGAAGCTCCAAATAGTCTGGCCACCTGATGTGAAGAGACGACTCATTGGAAAAGACTTTGATGCTGGGAAAGATTGAGGGCAGGAGGAGATGGGAAGACAGAGGATGAGATGGTTGGGTGGCATCATTGACTCAGTGGACATGAGTTTAAGCAAGCTCTGGGAGATGGTGAGGGACAGGGAAGCATGTTGTACTGCAGTCTATGGTGTCACGAAGAGTCAAACGTGACTTAGCAACTGAACAACAAAATCAAAATAAAAGAGTAAGGGAGAGTTGAGAGAAAAAGGTTCTTCCTTGAATTCAACACATTTATCATTCAATTTATCATCAAATGTTGTTGAAAATTTCATATATATGTAACAATTGATAGAACCTGTCATAATTCCCTCAAGTAATTTGTTTATGCATGCCCTTAGGGACTAAATGAAATGTGCAACAAACCCTCTCACTTCAGTCATATTAAGAAGTTTAATTGCCAGAAAAAAAAAAAATGACAACACATTTATCAGTCATGATTAGTGAATGGTAGGTAACTCTTGGGGAATCTATGTCCATGAGACCCATTCCCTGTGTTGACTAATGACACTATGTTCCAAAGCTAGTCTGTGAAATCTTTGCATGCAGAGTCTGAATATGCTCTCTCTTCATGCTGCCATGTTTTATGAAAACTACATACAGCACTTTATAGTCCCCAAAATATAACACCCATCTCTCCTACTTCCAACAGTAACATGGCTAAGTTTCCTTTATCCTCTGTTCCTAAAAATGAGTCCAAATAGTAGGTGCCACTTACCTTCCCCTCTACCTGAGATATATTCTTTCCTGAAATACTATGGAATGAAACGTTAATTTTTGCCGAAATCTCCCTTCTTTCAATATTTTGAATGGTATTTTTTTGTGCCTTGATAAGAGCAACTTCTCTTCCCAAATGGGTTCTACAAAATTCTCTGTCCCTGCTCAAAATCTGTATTCTTGCTATCTTTTCTCTTTTAAAATATTGCTTTTTGCCATAAGGCATTGTGATTTGAGGTTGTGTCAAGTAAATCTTATATTAATCTCAAAACTAGCTTCTGACTACCTATAACAAAATAGACTAAAATGTAATAATGATTTCATAAAATGCATGCAGTTTTCCTTACTAGTTGTACCAGGGTAATTAACAACAACTATAGCAGCAGATAGACTCCAGTGTCTCATGGCATAATACAGCATGTGATATATATCACTTGTTCAACATAGGGTGGCAGGATTTGAAGAGGAGGTTCTACTCTACACAATAACTCAGAACCTAGGCTAATAGAAGCTGTGCTTCAGTCGTATCTGACTCTTTGCAACCCATGGCCTGCCAGGCCCCTCTGTCTATGGGGATTCTCCAGGCAAGAATACTGGAGTGGGCTGTCATGCAGGTAATGGATGCTATACCATCTTATACCAACAGCCTTGGAAACATGGCTTCTGATATTACAATGGCAAGGGAATAGACAGGTTAGAGACCTAGACTCTTAACTCTCTGCCCAGAAATGACTAACATCACTTCATCTTAACAATCATTGACTAAAACCAGTCACATGGCCCCAACCCAATTACAAGGGATTCTGAGAAATGAAGTTAAATGCGTGGACTATTTGGTGAGAACTGTCTCTGCCACAGATGTTTTGCCCATCAACTATTGGCACAAACTTAGGGTAAAGCAAGCTTTGAACTTAACATAATTTTAATAAAAATGTAGGAATTGTGACAGCATAATCAAAGACAAAATAAATTGCATAAATATAAAAGAAACTTTCTAAATAACACTAAAACTACTGAAAAACTCCTCTGGCAAGTTTCTCTGGTGCTACTCAGATATTCTCTAAATGACACAATTAAGTGAGCAGGAGCAAATTCAGCTCCTAGCTTCCCTATTGACCATCAGATGGGCCCATAAACCAAACTGTTAATACACAGAGCTCATTTATCTGTTGTCAACTCACTCTAATTTATTTTTTCGATTATTGCCCCTAAGAGATAAATTCTTTCAACTTTTCCTCCCCTGCACATTATTATGAGGCATTTACTTATTTCTCTAGATAAATGAATGTAATTACAATGATTAATGTTTTGTACATTAAACATCACGATGGAAGGGACTTTTCCCTTCACTTTTGCAAACAGAAAAAAATGTGATTTGTAAAGTCATTGTATTAATTAAAAATAACCTTTATATTTTAGAATACCTTCCGATTTTAAAAAAGTTATGAAGATGGCACAGACTTTCCATACACTCCCCACCCAGTGTTCCTGTTATTAGCATTCTACATTGTATGGTACATTTGTCCCAATTAGTAAATCAATATGGATATATTACCATCCACAAAAAGATATACTTTATTGAGACTTTCAGATTCCCTTAGTTTCTACCTAATGTCCTTTTTCTGTTCCAAGATCTCATCCAGGGTATTACATCGTGTTTAGCTGTCATGTCTCCTTGGGCTCCTCTTGGCTGTGACAGTTTCTCAGTTTGCTTGTTTTCAGTGACTTCTCAGTGTTACAGATTCCTGGTCAGGTGTTTTGTAAACTGTCCCTCAGGAGGGACTTGGCCAATGTTCCTCTCAGGATTAGGCAGAGGATATGGGTTTAGGCAATAAAGACTACAGAGACGCAGTGCCAGTCTCCTTACATCACGTCACATTGGAAGGTTGTTGCTGAGCTGTGAAAGATGCCAGGATTCTTGGCCTCCAGAAAAGAGGAATTCAATCTGGGGCCAGTGATGAGGCTTGATCACTCAGAGCTTTTGTGTAATCAAGTTTTATTAAAGTATAAAAGAGATAGAGAAAGCTTCTGACATAGACATCAGAAGGGGACAGAAAGCGTGCCCCCTGCTAGGCTTTAGCAGGAAGTTATGTATCTACTAGCAGGCTGCTAATTAGAGGGAGGAAATGTCTCAAAACTCAGAGAGGGGCACCAGGACCCTCACCCACAGCATGCATGTTGAGATAACACTGGCACAAAGTGAGTCATCAGTTCAATTCAGTTCAGTCGCTCAGTCGTGTCTGACTCTTTGCGACCCCATGAATCGCAGCACGCCAGGCCTCCCCGTCCATCACCAACTCCCAGAGTTCACTCAGACTCACGTCCATCAAGTCAGTGATGCCATCCAGCCATCTCATCCTCTGTTGTCCCCTTCTCCTGCCCCCAATCCCTCCCAGCATCAGAGTCTTTTCCAATGAGTCAACTCTTCTCATGAGGTGGCCAAAGTACTGGAGTTTCACCTTTAGCATCAGTCCTTCCAAAGAAATCCTAGGGCTGATCTCCTTCAGAATGGACTGGCTGGATCTCCTTGCAGTCCAAGGGACTCTCAAGAGTCTTCTCCAACACCACAGTTCAAAAGCATCAGTTCTTCGACTCAGCCTTCTTCACAGTCCAGCTCTCACATCCATACATGACCACAGGAAAAACCATAGCCTTGACTAGACAGACCTTTGTTGGCAAAGTCTCTGCTTTTGAATATGCTATCTAGGTTGGTCATAACTTTTCTTCCAAAGAGTAAGCGTCTTTTAATTTCATGGCTGCAATCACCATCTGCAGTGATTTTGGAGCCCCCCAAATAAAGTCTGACACTGTTTCCATTGTTTCCCCATCTATTTCCCATGAATACCAGGCCATAAGAGGACTGACATGAATCTTGAAGAAAGGCAGGTTTCCAAGCAAATACATAGTCTCATTAACATAGATTAGGAGAACAACTGTATGAGTAAAGCATACTGGTTTATTGAGCCATTATCAGTCTTAGGTGGAAACAAACAGACTTGAAGAAAGTGTCTAGGGTAAATACTTAGTTCATTAACATAGCTTAAGAAAACATTTCCATAAGAAAAACACCTTAGTTAGCTCAAAGTTTGAGAAACGTTAAGTTCAAGTGGAACCAGGTATTGCCCAGGCAACAGAGAATTTTAAAAGAAACCTCCTTTTAATTTTGTATAGAGAAAGGAAAAAAATTTGACACTTGTAGTTTGTTTCCTCCTGCCTCTTAAGAGAGAAAAAATGTCTGACATTGAAGTCTACTTCTTCCATTTGGGGGCCACTAGCCTTCCTGCCTATTACCCTCTCAACATCAGTGGTACAAACTGCCAACAGGACTTGCCGGAGCTGTTACCCTTGATCACCTGGCTGGGGCAGTGTTTGCCCAGATTCTCTGCTGTCAAGTACCCACCACACACACCCCAACTCCTACATCATACTGTCCTCTGTGGAAAGAAATCACCATACAGAGGACTGATGCTCCAGTCCTTGCCAAGGCCTCCACCCCAATTAGGGTCATACTGCTGTGGTAGATCACCCCAGAAGAATGCCAGTTGTCTACAATTTACCTCCTTGAGGGTTAAGTATTCACGTGAAGCATCAAAATCCTTCTGCACAAGAAGACTTCCTGTTCTCTCCCATTTCATTACTTGATACAGTCATTTGTATCAGTGTGGACTCATGGCTGTTTATACTTTGAGCTATAATCCAACTTTTTTTTTTTTCAGATTGTTCTAACTGGTTGTCGGGAGCTATTTCAGTTGGTTTCTCTGTCCTTTGATACACACATCAGGTTTTGTTTTGTTTTTTAACACTGCTTTCTGGCATTATGTTTTACATTATTCTGTGTGTTTTCTGTACTTGGCCTCGTGTCCGTTGTTTCTAAAGGCACTCTGGCTTCTTTTATTGTAGAATGGTCCTAGAAATTGATATCTGGGTGACCCATTCCTACTGGATTAGCATTCCTTCTAACCCTCTCAGCTGACAAAGCCAAGAAAGATATGTTCATTTAGTTTTGACTCAGGTCATTCTCGGGTTTACAGGGATTCACAACAGTTTGTGTCTAGAATAAAAGACTTTTCCTTCTTATCTGAATTACTTTGACATTTGTAGAAGCAAGAGGATAAAGAAAAACTGCCAGTTCTGAAAAATAAATGTGAAAGCCTTGTCCTAGAGGACTGTATCCGTCATTCATCAAAAAATATAAAGTGGGACTTTGGAACTATATATATAAAGCCAGCATTCAAAGGGTGAAAAGTATGATAACCATATATGTATATGTATATACATATAAACACATATATACATATGTAGTAATATATATGTATAGATTACCATGTATGTATGTTATATATACATATCTGTATACACATGTGATAAAGGTGATAGAGATATATATCTCAAGAATATATTGATTTACATATATTTGATAAAGGTGATAGTGAAAAGTTTGCTTTCTAATAAAAATAAGCTTCAAATTGTATTTCAAATTTTTCATTTTGACAGATGAGTTAATACTGCTATTAGTTCCCCAGTATTTCTTTGCAGTTGTTTTTCTTCCTTATTTTTTTGTTTTTGTATGGACCCTCCTGATGATTCACTTGTGGGATGGCTGAGACTCTGTGCCATGAAAATGGAACAATGGATATGGTTCTTACTGTACTATTTTGAGCCTGTCCAGTAACTGGACTTCATGTGAGAGTAAGAGCAGGACTAATTTTTTATCATGAGGCATGCCCAAGAACCAAAGACAGAACAGGAAGGATGAACACTCATGCGCCAGTCAGCAGGGCTGAAACATCTGGGTGACTACCAGCTTCAGCATTTTCATTTTTCTGGTTTTACTAAAATTGGCAACCAAGGGCTCTATTCAGTCTAATTGAGTCTGCAGCTGCATCACCCAAAGTCATTCCATAAAAATTTTCTCCCTATATAGCCTCAGAGCCTGTTTTAATGCACACAGGAAGTTCTCTGCCACCAGGCAAGTCTATCACCATAGTGGGAAATACCTCTAATAAATCATGCAAGAGGATGTGTTAATAGCCTGGGGTGAGCATCTTGAGCCTGTCCTTCCTCAGAGAACTCAGGAGTCCCAGCATTCTCTGTAGGCTAGTATATGCTAAGGATTGAGTTGGAAAGCTGGAATTGAGAAAATAACATAAACGAAACAACCATGCACACATCTCAGCATTGCTCTCTTATGGAAAATAAATGTGCCAGCTGAAAGGAATTCTGAAATTGTTTTACATTCCAAAGCTAAGTCACTGCATGGAGAAAAGGTGAGCTCTTCCTTTAAAAATATGGGTCCTAAACAATTTATAATTCTCATTCTTATAATTCCATAATTTAGGGTAAGTGTTCATATAACATCAGGCTTTGTAGCTAATTATGTACACAGATCTGGGAGATAAAATGCAGAGAGGTAAAAAAGGGAAAAGGCAGGCAAAATGGAGATGTGTCATTTTTAAGCACTTGAGATTCCATTAAAAAGAAATTACTTCTTTCAACAAACATTTTAACCATTGTGGTACTAGATACTGTGGCATACCTTACAGATGTAAATATTAATGAAATGCACTGTGTCTTGAGTGATGTGACCATCTGACATGTTTATAGTATGTGGGATCAGTATTGGTAGTTGGGATGTCATCCAGACACGCTCAAGTATCATCCAGCCTATTAATTGTTTTCCCATAAACCAGCAGGAGTTAGCCAAGAGAAGAATGGACATTCTAGGCATAAAGAGTAGGATGAGCAGAGGCTACAAATGAGAGATTTCTTTGAAATCCTTATGATTTCTTTGAAAAACTGAAAGTATCTTTAAAAACAAAGTAAATATGTGGCATGTGATAGACTTTGCAAGAAAAAAAAGGCTAGACAGGGAACTTAAAGTCAGTCTTCCTAACAGAGTAATACCTAGTCCTGTGACAGAGAAGACTGTTAAAGGTACTTGGGCAGGAGAGTGATAGTCATCAGGATTTAGAAAGAACATTCCGGCCACACTGTGAGAATGTGTTGTAAGGGAAATCAGATGCAAAGGGACCAATTAGATGAATGAGGAGGAGCCTGAATAGAGATAATAACAGAGGGAAAGATGGGAAGTGGTCCAATTAGCAAAACCTTAAGGTGGGTGGGTGAGGGGTCATGGTACCTACATTGATATGGAGATTGAGGGGGCAAAAAGGTTTTGTCCTAAGTACCTAGATAAATAGTGGGTTGTGTTGAATAAAGGAAAAAGAGACATTCTGAGAGGGAAGTATGGGTTCAGTTTGAGACATGGACAGGATGAGTTTAAGTGCCTGTTTTATATTCAGAATTTAGGTCCTCTTAGTGGCAAGTCTGATGCCCGAGATCTGGATCTGCTGCTGCTGCTAAGTAGATTCAGGTGAAAGGTCTGGACTGCAAGTCGCTGTGTAGTGGAGGTAATGAAGAATTTAGTGGGAATCAGAAAGGTGACCTTTACAAAGCACATTTTAAAACAATTAATAGAAAAAACATAAAATATTTTATAGCATAGTGATTAAATGCTCAAGCCCCGAAGCTTTACTGCCTGGTTTTCTAGATATTAAATACTATTTGGTAGATTTTATGTTTGAGAAAGTTAATTAATTTCTTTGAGTTTTAGTGTCCTCTGTAAAGTGAGGATAATAGTAAAGAGGATTAAGGAAATTAATATTTGCCTTAATTGTGCCTGGTATTTGTTGATAACCAATAAATGTGTATGTGAGCTTGTGTGTGCATAGACCCTAACTTATCTGAGACTTCTCAATATGCTAGATTCCCTTATATGGTCAGTGTGTCAATTAACAAATTTTAGTGTGTGGAATATTGGTTAAAAACCACATAAGAAGCATAAGAGATGATACTTGCCAGGAAGTTCACTATTTACAAGGGTTGCAAAAGAACAGAAGAATAGTGGGTAATGGTACCTTTACCCCAGTCTTCCTTCTCACCCTCAGCTTTAGCCGCACAGACTGTCCGCTTCTCTAGTGACGTGGTCTCCTTTCTCCCTAGGGGCTTAGAACCTTTGCAGCTGGTTCCTAAGATATTTGACAACCCCGCATACCTGACCAACTTCCACCATCCATATCTCAGTTTAAACATCACTGTCTCTGACTCTAGACTTAAATTCCCTGTTGTGTTTCCCAGAGTCTTATATTCTCCTCAGACCTCTTTAGTTATCCATGGAGATTCAAAAACTCTAGAGAAGGCAAAGAATTCAGTGTGAATGAGAGGGACCAGGAAGAAGCCAGTGTGGACAAAAAAATGGAAGAATTTCAAATCAGTTCCCAGATATTTTCTTAAAAGATACTCAGTTTTCCAAATAATGTGGCAACCTTGTAGATGGAAAGAATCTTGGGAGAGTTCTAGGAAGGCTGATTTATTATACCTCTCCTCTAAGGGCTGTGCTGTTGAAACATGTACTAAGAGCCTTTCACATTTTGATCAAATCAAAAATAGTTTTGAAAATTTAATAAATATAATACTATGATGGATCATGACTAAACTTGCCTCATTCATAATTTAAAATTATTTTATTATGGCCACACAGGTTTAACTTGAATTGGCCTTGGAAGCTCACGTCTGTCACTGGTAATCATCTTTTTCTATCATTGTGGGAGGGGCACATATTTCTTGCATCCCTACTATGTCACAGGTGCTGTGTCCTCCACAAAGTATTGACACGCCATTTTATTCACCATTCAAAACAACCTGAAAAGGTATTATTATCTCAGTTTTCCAGACGAAACTCACATCTTTATTTAAATGATGATAGCATTTATACTGAAAAGATGAATTCTTTCAAGTCAAAATGATTTAGTGAACCATGAATCAAAAGAATTCGTGGATCAACAACAACAAAAAGACAGCTAGAAATAATTACAGTTCTATAATTAGAGTGAGTTATATGGGCTCAATATCCTTACTAAAAGAACACTTTATGTCATACTTCCACAGTTTTTGAAAACCCCTTATACCTTCTATGTCTGGCCTTGTTCTAGGTCTTGTGAGGAATATCAAGTAGCAGCAATGAGAGGACAGATGTAAAGCACCTCATACTTTTATAAACGTATTTGGTAGCTCATCATTCAGACATGAGCGGGACAGCATTTTATTATGTGCATCTCATTCTTTATGCTAACTAGGGAACAGACGTATTTGGGAGCTTGTGTGTTATTTCTGTCTCCCCCACCTAGTTGAAGTTTGTGACTTTGGAAAAGAAATAAGGCATGTATGAAAAGAGCAGAGGAAAATATACTAAAGCCTTTAAAGAATACCCATGGCAGATTCATGTTGATGTATGACAAGACCAATACAGTATTGTAATGTAAAATAAAATTAAAAAAAGAGAAGACTTTAGTTTTCTTGGCCTGCTGCATGATAACACAATGCCCATCTGCTGAGGAGGGAGGAAGTATCTCACGAAGACTAAAAAAAAAACTTTTAAAAGCAGGCATATCCAGCATCAACTCAAAACTCCTATAATCTGATATTTGTGGAGGAAGGAAGAAAAGGAACATAAAACTCTAAAACTGAACATTTGAGATGTTAAAGGCCAGTACATTTTGGATATTTCAGCATAAGAATATTCTGAGCAAGAATACAGCAATCTAGTCAAGTAAGTGGCCACTTCCTGTATTTTGTCTGCTTTACCTTTCCTGTGCTCGTGGCATCCTCTCATTAGCTGATACCTTTGTGTTTGGCTACGTCCCATTACCTGTCAAGCTCTGCCATTCAAGAGTGACACTGAGGACCTTAGGTGTGGTGTTTATTTCTCATGGTAAACATCAGTGGTAGAAGAGATGATCAGTGATTTTCAAGAGAGTCTGATGGACTCTTTATAGAGTTAATATGATGTAAGCTCTATAGAGACTTAGAAGGTGTTAATAGAATGCACAAAATAGATGTTTTAACTATGTAAAGTCAAAGATATGTATAAAATTCTACCACATCAGGTGAAAACAATGAAAAAGATTTTCATCTTACTAGATAGTATGCACAAGTGGAGAGTTTCCTTGGTGGCTCAGTGGTAAAGAATCCACCTGACAATGAAGGGGATGTGGGTTCAATCCCTGGGCCAGGAAGATCCCCTGGAGAAGGAAATGGCAACCCATTCCAGTATTAATGCCTGGGAAATTTCATGGACAGAGGAGCCTGGCGGGCTACAGTCCACAGGGTTGCAAAGAGTTGGACACAGCTGAGCGAGTGAGCATGCATGCAGAAGCTCTGAACAATTTGTTAAGTTGCATTAATTAAGCCTATGTTTGAGGAAAACATTCAAGTCAAGCAGAGGAGTTTCTTTATCTGTGTGTCAACATAGAAGAAGAGAGAAGGGTTAGGTACTCTGCTTGGAATGTTGCTCTGATATTAATAGACAACAAAATACAGAGACTTTTGTTTCCATCTCCTCTGACATGAAGCTTATTCAAACTAGGAAAGGCAAAGCAACATAAAGGATTTGAAGACATAGAAGGGATTAAAAACTACCTCACTCTTTTAAATGAATCCAAGTCTGCAGGTTCAGGCATATGTATGACATACTAGATCATTAAGACTAAGAGATCACTCTTGGTGATGTTTGAAAAACAGAAATTGGAGCAGTGCCAAGTTTGGCAATTATCTTGATTTTTCAAAAGTAACTTCACATCTCTGGAATAACAAATACAGTATGAATCCTCAGTGATATTTTAGAGGGCCATGTGATTTATGAGTATTTAAGAGAGAAAAGACATTTACTACTAAAAGTCATTATTCTCCGTAGTATCAGGGATGCAATGTAATGAACATTATTTTTTTGATAAACTTAATAGTTTAGCAAAATTCTTTACATTGGGCATTTCATTCCATGGCTACATCTTGTACAAGACAGAGAAGCAAGCTCTGAAAAGTGAACATAGGTAGATTTTTCTCTAGTCAAATAGCATTCTCAAGTGTGGGTGAATGGATTGATAATAGCTTGGAGATCTTGTAGTGGGTTGCTAGACATCTTGTTACTTAGCTCTGTCCTAGCCAATCTCCTTTCTTCACTGACTTCAGTAGATATCCAAATTCCTGAATGCTGGTTTTTCAACTGGCATATAGCTAAGGAAAAAAAATTAATATTTATAAGAAATGCTGTTTTGGAGGCAATTTGCCCAAAGAAGTTGACTTCTTAATGTCACATATGTTCTATGTGGGGAATTTATTTTCTTACACTCAAAAAAATTTTTAAAAGAAGGGCAGGGGCTTTTAACCTTCTCTACTCCAAATGGTTTTCCAGGGAAATGAAGGAAAAGCCCTTTACAGATGTGAAAATACCATCCTCCGGTCGAGGACTGAATTCATCCAGTTTGTTGTCAATTTGACAGGCATTTGTTTTTGCTGAAATGTGTCCTAACCTCAGGATCTCAGTAACCTCTGAATGTTAGTTTTACTATGTTAGTATAGTTTACTATTCATTCAAAGTAGAGGTATTCTAATGCAAAAAAAAACAAAAAAACAATAGGAGCAGTGAAAGGGAGGTTCATGGTTGAAGATGGTGTATATATGTACCACGTATTGTATTCTTCAAACAATTCAAGAGTGATAACCCTCCATCCGTAAGAGATTAATTAGTGTGTGAACCCTTGGGTGCCTATGAGAATCTGGAAATAGGAAACTTAACTGAAGAGTACATTTAATTGAATTTTTAAAGATGTCTGTCAGATTCAGAAAGAAACACAGATGCTTGAAGTCTGATTCATGAAAGCTCTAGGTGTCATGATTTTGCATTGTCTGTCCATGTACATTTTATATAGATTTAGTGTTTGCAGATTTGTTCCTTATGATTCACTAATTCAACTCAGAAACACTGAAAATGTAAGTTATAAATTAAATCTATGCAGATACAAGAAAAGACATATAATTTTGCTTAACATCTATTCTTCTGAATAATTCCACTGAACTTTGGTCTCACAAATCTTTCTCTTTTACCCTTGCCAAATAACATGATATTACTACCAGAATTTCAAGTTTTCTCATGTTTCCTTGTCATTTTCCTTCATGACAACAGAAGAATCAATGATATAAGCTATTTTTAGAATATTATTCCTTCCTTTCTGACAGCTATTGAAAATACCCTGGGACTGATAAAAATTCAGTCAGTAACATTGGTCCTGTTTTTATTTAAAATTTTGATATTTTGTCTATCATAGATTTTTTCATTATTTTTCATTCTTGAACTGTGGAATTAAGATATTATTTCTTTTATTTTTGAGTTTTTCGGTGCCTCCTTATGTTTTGCACTCAAGGCAAGTGCCTCACTCTCCTCACCCTGGTCCTGGCCCTGGCGCTAAGACTTGGGATCATGCTTATGACTGGTCAGCTGACAGGGCAGTGGGGAGCTGCCTTCTTCAGGATGTGGATGGCTTGGCTGTGCTCATGTCGTCTCATAGGTTTCTTTTATCTCGCCAGTAGACTAGATGGATCATATTCTCAGGCTAACCCGGGCTTATCCTCTTGGTGAACACAGAGAAGGGACATGTGATACAGAAACACACAAGCTCTTTTTAAGTCTCTGCTTGCATCAAGTTGGACACTGACCCCTGGCCAAACCAAGTCACAAGGGCAGAAGTAGGGTGGGGAGGGAACTACAGGGTTATAAGTTACAAGGCAAAGGACATGCATACAGAGAGGCCATTCATTAACGCCATAATGTAATCAATCTAACATACTCTCTAAACTTTGATTTCCTCAAATATATCCTTTACCAGTAGAGCATACTGCATAAAATTGTTGGGGGCACTGAATGAGACATTTCGTGTAAAGCTCTTAGTATATTTCCTGGCATATAGTAAGCTTTAAAGAATAGCTATTATTTTAATATGCCTTTGACAATGTGTTACACTCTGAATTAACATTTTAAACAACAGAGGATAGAATTATCCCAGGGCTTCCCAGTTGGCTTTAGTGATAAAACACCCACATGCCAATGCAGGAGGCAGAAGAGACTCGGGTTCTATCCCTGCGTGGGAAGAGCCCTTGGAGGAGGGCATGTGGGTGCCCTCTCCAATATTCTTGTCTGGAGAATTCCATAGACAGAGGAGCCCTGCAGGCGTGCACATGAACGCATGGGGGCAAAGAACACATTTTCCATTTTCTTATCTAATTAACAGAAGCAATAAATACATAAGACCAGTATGTAGAATTTAAAATATAGCAGATATGAATATGTTTATCATTGTGTTCCACACCCAAGCACTCGTTGCTATTTGAAATTGAGGCTGAATTTCTTTATCAAGAAGTACACATGGCTTACTACAGTGTAATTGTGGGTGAAAATAAGGAGCAGTAACACGCCACAATTGATGCTTTTGAACTGTGGTGTTGGAGAAGATTCTTGAGAGTCCCTTGGACTGCAAGGAGATCCAACCAATCCATTCTCAAGGAGATCAGCCCTGGGATTTCTTTGGAAGGGATGATGCTAAAGCTGAAACTCCAATACTTTGGCCACCCCATGTGAAGAGTTGACTCATTGGAAAAGACTCTAATGCTGGGAGGGATTGGGGGCAGGAGGAGAAGGGGGATGACAGAGGATGAGATGGCTGGATGGCATCACTGACTCGATGGATGTGAGTCTGAGTGAACTCTGGGAGTTGGTGATGGACAGGGAGGCCTGGCATGCTGTGATTCATGGGGTCACAAAGAGTTGGACACGACTGAGCGACTGAACTGAACTGAACTGAACTGAGTATGCCACATGAGTTACGTGGAATTGAATTGTCTCTAGGGAATCTTGTTAATTTAACCATGGACTTCCCAGGTGGCACTAGTGATAAAGAGCCTGCCTGACAATGCAAGAGAAACTAGAGACATGGGTTCAGTCCCTGGGTTAGGAAGATCCCCTGGAGGAGGAAATGGCAATCCACTCCAGTATTCTTGTCTGGAGAATCACATGGACAGAGGAGCCTGGCAAGCTGCAGTCCACAGGGTCGCAGAGTCGGACACGACTGAAGTGACTTGGTACGCAGCACACTTGTGCAGGGACACCTAATAAACGGACACCTAATAAACTTAATTTAGTTTAAGGAAGTAAAGTATATGTGTGTGTGCCTGCATGGGTGTGACCCTAAGAAATATTTTTCCCAGTGTTACTGGGATGGCTGGGTGCCTTGCCTCTGGATAAGCTTACTGACAGAGGAAGGTGATGAAAGATGTCACTGGTTGGACCCACTGGTAAACATTTTTCATTATCCTGTTTCTAATTTCTTTTACTGATAACTCTAAAATATGTAGAGGCAATGAGTATAAAATCTAAAGAAGATGATTTTTATAATGTGCACGGTGGGTAAATGTTTGGAAAGCAGAGTAAGAGGTAATGGATGCATATTAAAAACTATGTTTTTAATTTAATTCTCGAGTCTCTGCAAATTTAAAGAGAAACTGAAACCTAAACAAACAGATAAAATCATTGAGACTGGAAATTGTCCAGTGAGTCCTCTTATCATTTGGGATGTCACCCTAGCTGTGCTTCAGTTAAGGAGGACACCTCTGTCCTATTCATAAGCCTGTCTTTGAAAACCAGCTATTTCAAGTGCATTTAGTTACAGCATCATATGGGGAAAAATCCAAGTCAAATTTAAAGTTAAAAAAATACTAAATCTACACCCCCAATGTGGGCTGCACAGATTTTAGTGACTTCCTTCTAAAAACTTCAATGTGAAGTAGGGGTTTAGAGTCGCTTTACAGTGGAGAAATCTGACTAACATCCAGCTAGGTGATCAAGGATAACATTGACTTTGGTGAGTCCTGCTGAAGGCCTGTGCCACTGATATGATGTGACGTGTTGAGATTGACCCTGCACATCTGTGCTCTTCTTCCCTCAAGCCTATAAGCTCTGTCTAATCATAAGATAAACATCACACAAGTCCCTCTTGCCGTCATTGAGAAAACCACCTGACCAGTAATTCTTATCATTGAAGAGTCATCAAAAACTGGGAAAGTTTGAGAAATGGTTACAGCTGGAAAGAGCTTTAGGAGCCTTGACAACTAAATGAAATGTAGTATCTTGGATAGGGTCTTTGCAACAGAAAAGGACATTAGGCAAAACCTAAGGAAATCTGGATACAATGTGTACTTTAGTTAATAATAACATATCAGTATTGGTTCACTGAGTGAATGAGTGAGAGTCACTCATTCATGTCTGATTCTTTGGGACCCCATGGGCTATAGCCTGCAGGCTTCTCTGTCCATGGAATTCTCCACACAAGAATACTGTAGTGGGTTGCCATTTTCTTCTCCAGGGGATCTTCCCGACCTAGGGATCAAACGCAAGTCTGCATTGCAGGCAGATTCTTTACCATCTGAGTAACCGAGGAAGCCTATTAATAAGAGACATTTCTAAGTATAAAGACAGGTCAACGTAAAAAGTATCAGCACATACATGCTTGACTTTATCTTATAATCTGTAGAAAACACATTAGGATATGTAATGAATCCATACGCCTTTTCCAAAGGAATATCCAAGACAGAAGTAGCCAAGACAAATGTACCATACTAAGTCAGATCTTAATCATGAGAAACTGGATGTTGAGTAGGTACTAACTGTACTGGTTTCCCACTTTTTCTTTAAATCTAAAACTGCTTAAAAATGAAGAGATTATTTTAAAAGACTGACTCTAACTTACACTTTGCTTAAGAACTCAGAGGGTTTCTTAACAAAATATAAAAGAATGACTTTTAGAAAAATGCAAGTAATTTTTAGTATTTTTACTGTACTTACCAAGGACTGTTTTCCTAAACTTCAACCCAAACACCAATTTACAAGGAGAAGTTAGAGATAATTAGAAGCAATTGCTTTAACAGTTAACACCTCAAGTTAGAGTATTTTATAACTTTTTTCTTAATATTTGCATTATTATTCTACAGTTCATTGACCAAAATCTGAAGGACTTTTATTTTACTGTTTGAGATTTAAAAGATCTTAACTTTGAATATCCTTTTGTAAGAAACACAAATCCTTAGATTTACTTACTTATTTAAATCAGACATAGACTATGGGGAGAAATGAAACAAAAATGATGGTTTTAACACTTTCCATATTGTTTTTGCTGTGATAATCTCAAGTACAAGAAGATACCTGGAGTTCTTCCACTCTTTCAATTTGGAGACTAAGGATAATTATTAAATTGCATACAAAGCAATAGAAAAGAAAACTTAAAATATTTGCTGGGATTTTCCTTTGGCAGTCTAGCCAAAATGAAATAACTATTAAAGCAAATGATTTTTTTTTGCTGTTGTTTTTAGTTTTTATTCTGAGACCTTTCACACTTATCAGACAAAAGAATCATATATGTATGCTCACCAACAGAAGAACATGAAACTTTATTAGCACTTTTGAGCTCAGCCATAGCAAGTGGATGGCCATGTGCTCTTTTAGTATATTTCCTCTAGAACAAAGTGAGTACTTGATGGATGCTTTTTAATAACTGTCTAGTTTCTTAGCCATCGATTTGTGGCTTTAATCTGTTACAGAAAAAATAAATGATCCAAACTTCATCTGGGTATGCATGCCATTGTATGTAGGCTGGTAGGTAACAGTAATGCTACTTACTGTGATTATCTGTATTTATCTTCAGAGTGCAGTTTCCTGAGAATAAGAGCCATCTCATGTATACAGTATATTCCACCTGCTCTTAGTGAAAAATAAGACTTGAGCAAAAGGGCATTTATATTTAGTAATTCTACAGTAATTATAATGAAAATGGTAATGATAACAAAAACAACTATCATTTACTGAGTGCTTAGTATATGGTTATAATTTGGTAAAACATCCATAATAAGGGTTTCCCGGGTGGTTCAGTGTTAAAGAATCCTCCCTACCAATGCAGGAGATGCAGGACACACTGGTTCAATTCCTGAGTCGGGAAGATACGCTGAAGGAGGAAATGGCAACACATGCCAGTATTCTTGCCTGGCAAATCTCATGGACAGAGGAGCCTGGCAGGCTATAGTCCATAGCATACAAAGAGGCTGACATGGGTTAGGGACTAAACCACCATCATCACAATAATATAGGTCTGAAGACAGAAATTTGTCTGTTTGGGTTACAGTTCTGTCTCCAGCATCTAAAACATTAGCATGTAAATATTTGCCAGATAAATTAATCTCAGGCCCTGGTTACAGCAAATTAACGAGGCAGGTGTTTTGTGTTGGACATATTAGCATAAGTGGAATGCGTGTGTGTATGCTCAGTTGCTAAGTTATGTCTGACTCTTTGTGACCCCATGGACTGTAGCCCACCAGGCTCCTCTGTCCATGGGATTTTCCAGGCAAGAATACTGGAGTGGGTTGCCATTCCCTCGTCCAGGGGATCTTCCCCACCCAGGGATCAAACCCAAGTCTCCTATATCTCCTGCCTTGCCACGCAGATTCTTTACTGCTGAGTCACCTGGGAAGTTTGTAAGTGGCATAAGATCTCTTAATAAACCTTTTCAGTTAAGGCAGATTTCCAAATCCATAGCTTGATGATGTCAGTCCTGTATCCCTCTCACATTCTTGCATTGCCATGTCTCATTCATGCCAGGTGATATTTTTTAAATACTTAAATAAATCATTTTTCTAGCTTTTTATCTTATTTCTTAAGGGACTCACAACAAAGAGAAAAACAAAAATCCTTACACTAATGATTAACAATCAGTGAGTGGCTAGGGAAGACCTTTTGCCTATATGCACACCAGTAGAGGACACATAACATTTATTTAATCAAGTGAGATGGAGAGGTTGGAAGTGAGTTAGGGTTGGTCAAGGTTAGCTACTACACCACAGCTGACAGAAATAAAATGAAACAAACTTTGTTACCTGAAGTTTTACTATGTGTAAGAACCCTGGGAGTAATACAATAGTGTTCTTTCATCCATAAAGTTGATGTTATTAAGATGAGAACAAAGGTAGCGTAAAATAATAGGTGAATAGGGATTGAAATGTTCCCATCTGTTTTTTGCCATCTCTTGTCATATTTATAGAAAATGCCTTGTGCAGAACACTTAATCTTGAAAGAGTGAACAATGAGAAACCTGCCCACAATTACAGCATCTCTGTTCTTGCTCAGTGAATATCAGGATCACAGTATGGCAGGATTGCATGGAGAGAATAGACTGATTAGATGAGATTTGTAGAACAAATGATCATAGCACTTTGAGGTTTTGCAACAGACTTACTAGCCTGCATTATTCCTTGCTTTCTGAACATTTTTACCAAAAAAAAAAAAAAAAAAAACCTAGTGTTCTGAGCTACAGCAGATTAAATATGCCAGCAACTACCCTTCTCCTAACACACCTTCCTCCCTCCCATCTTGATGCAGACATTCAATATCTGATAGTTCACTTTCATATGAATTTGTAAGTTGTGACTTTTTAAAAATTAGAGAGATGCCTTATGTTTTTTTGAATGACAAGATTGTACATTTGTTGAGCCTCATATTTCTCTGTTCTCTTGTACCTCTTGCCTCCTTATTTATGTCCTACAGCTGTTAGAACAAATTATCATAAACTGTGTAGCTTAAAACAACATAAATTTATTCTCTCACAGTCCCAGAAGCTAGATGTATGAAATCAAAATGTCAACGAGGTTGATTCCTTCTCCAGGCTATAAGGGATAATCTCTTCCATGCCTCTCTCTGAGCTTCTGGTGGGTATGGGCATTCTTGTTCCTCAGGGTCCCATGAAGTTCTCCTCGTGTATATCTCTATACTCTTTGTCATCACACAGTCCTTTTAAAAGAATGTCTGTCATTGAATCTAGGGTACATCCTTCCTAATCCAACATGAACTCATTTTAACTCAATTACTTCTGCAAGTACTCCATTTCCAAACATGGTCATGTTCACAGGTACCAGGAATTAGGACTGAAACATATCTTTTGATGGAGAGACAATTCAACTGACAGCATTCTCCCCATGAAACCTCACTTTAAGGAAATAATGAGGATGATTTTTACCTTCTGGCAAAGTTAGGGCTCATTTATGTGGTCTTGCTCTTCTCCATACTTCTACCCACAGTGAGAATGTCAAGTTCAAACAAAGCCCTTGGTAAACATCACTATGCCTGGAAAAGGTGGTGGTAAACGCCAAGGCTGGGCTACCCAGGTTCAGTTCAGTTCAGTCCTCAGTCATGTCCGACTCTTTGCAACCCCATGAATTGCAGCACGCCAGGCCTCCCTGTCTATCACCAACTCCCAGAGTTCACTCAAACTCATGCCCATTGAGTCAGTGATGCCATCCAGCCATCTCATCCCCTTCTCCTCCTGCCCCCAACCCCTCCCAGCATCAGAGTCTTTTCCAATGAGTCAACTCTTTGCATGAGGTGGCCAAAGTACTGGAGTTTCAGCTTTAGCATCAGTCTTTCCAAAGAACACCCAGGGCTGATCTCCTTTAGAATGAACTGGTTGGATCTTCTTGCAGTCCAAGGGACTCTCAAGAGTCTTCTCCAATACCGCAGTTCAAAAGCATCAATTCTTTGGCACTCAGCTTTCTTCACACTCCAACTCTCACATCCATACATGACCACAGGAAAAACCATAGCCTTGACTAGATGAACCTTTGTTGGCAAAGTAACATCTCTGCTTTTGAATATGCTATCTAGTTTGTTCATAACTTTCTGTCCAAGGAGTAAGCTTCTTTTAATTTCATGGCTGCAATCACCATCTGCAGTGATTTTGGAGCCCAGAAAAAGTCTGCTACTGTTTCCACTGTTTTCCCATCTATTTGCCATGAAGTGATGGGACCAGATGCCATGATCTTAGTTTTCTGAATGTTACCCAGGTGGCTCAATGGTAAAGAATCTGCCTGCCAGTGCAGGAGACCCAAGAGACAAGAATTCGATCCCTGGGTTGGTAAGATCCCCTGGAGAAAATGGCAAGCCAGTCTAATATTCTTGCCTGGAAAATTCTGTGGACAGAGGAGCCTGACGAGCTACAGTCCATGGGGTTACAAAGAGTCAGAAATGACTAAGCAACTGAGCATGAGTATGCAAACTCCAAGGTTACAGAAATCTTTTGTCAAGGGATCAAACTAAGAAGGACTGAGAGTGGGAAGAAACCAAGTAAGGGTTTGGAGGGCTAATGTGTTGACAAAAGGAATACCAAGATAATGGAGGCGAGAAAGAGACACCTATGAGTGTAAATCCACTGAGTTTTGTGACTATTTCTGAGTTGATTGTCACCATAATCCACCAAACATGCCATAGGTTTTCTGAGAAAAATGTTTAAAAACTATAGGCAATTATTTGAAATGTAATAGAAGCATTTTATTTAAGGCCACACACATTAAAATCACAAAGGGAGGGAATCTTGTATTTCATCAAAAAGAAATATCCCACTGCTAGATGGCACAGCAGTTTTGAGCACCCCCTCCCCCGAATTCTAAATTTGTGTTTGTTTTCCTTTAAGAGCCACGTGGTGTTTAGAGAGTCAAATGTTCTAACTGTAAAGCTCCGTAATGGGTATGAGTTGATTTAATTAATGGGAAAAAAAAAAAAAGAATAAGCCTTTCTTAACAAGGGCTTATGTTAACACATTGGTTCCATGGGTACTCCATGAGTATAAGCTGTGTGGTCGGTCCTCATTTGTAGCTATAGTGACAGTGATCCAGGATGACAGACAAGCTCCTGCACATACAGGTGCCTTAGACAGAAGGGACAGTTGGGAATGGCAACAACGTCAGCACGGACAGAGGCTCCACGGTTAACACAGGAACGCATATCTTTCTGACACAACCATTCAATTTACTGATAGACCATACTTTCAAATAGATTGTTGAAAGGATTGATTCTAGATGTAGATAAGAAAAAATTTCTATCAGCTCTAGGACTAGGTCTCTCCCTATTTCTCAGTGTTACTGACATAAACTAGGTTTTCATTTCCTAGTGCAGTACAGATGCCCTCCTCTCTATCGGTAATTCCAGCACGAAACCAGAGCCATGGTTTCTTTTCCTTTCATAGCGTGTTTTTGTTGTTTTGTTTTCCGCTTCAGTTGTTATTCTATTATACGAAACAAGAAAAATGGTGCCCTGTATGTTGTTCTACCATCAACCTCCTGAAGGGTGATGCAGCATGGTTATGTAACAGGAATTTGATACTTGGTTTCTTATTGAGAGAAACTTGTCTCTTTCCAAGTCCTTTCCTTTGTTAAAGTTATGTAAGACCATTGACATTTTTGAGTTCTAAAACTTCTCCTCTTAGAAATGACATATAGAAGCTATATTTAAGTCAAAATGAGCTAGAAAATGATTGAATAATAGCTTTATGATTAATAGTCAGTGTTTATGTCCCAGTTCCATAAATTAACTGAAGAGGTTTCCTGAGACAAAGTGCAAAGTAACTTTATCTGTCAAATGGGCATAATAGTGCCTATTTCATATCTCATTGTATGAATTAAATGAGATCATTGATGTAAATTGTTGATCACAGAGTCTGAAGAGTGAGTGTTCTATAGCTGTTAATCCAAGAAGAAAACTATATTTCCAAAATAAGTATTTTCGAAATAATTTCTGTGGGGTTTTTTTAAAATACTCTCCATTTCATTAAAAATAATATTGAATATTTTAAGATACAATTTCCTATGTGATAATTTGGGAATGCAAAGTCCAACAAATATAATCTGGGGAGTCAAAATTAGTAACACTTTTCTAATATGCAAACTGATACAACTGGAAATGATTTTCTTTGCAAGGAACATGTTCCTTGTGGCTGGAATGTTTATGCAAAAGTGGAAGGGCCTGCTCAGGAGTCCCTTGTAGATGGAAGGCAGAACTAAGTGACCTGTGCTTCCCCTCCTGCCTCTGTCCTGGATTCCAAGGAAACCAGGCCTATTATCTTGATTCTTAATCATCTTTGCCTTCAGAACATCCTACATATTCAGGCAAGTTTTATACCACCTTATTTTCACTTTGTTTTTGTTTTTCTTTTTAAGTACAATTTGAAAACCCAGAGCAAAGGATTGAACCAAATGGTCCTCACTCACATCTAGGACATCCTAGGCATCATCCCATTTGGGCAGTTTGGACAAACCCCTTAGTAACACTCCCACTACTAAAAGTGCATCAAACTCTGCTCGGTATTATATAACAACCTAAATGGGAAAAGAATTTGAAAAAGAATAGATAGATTTATATGCATAACTGAACCACTTTGCTGTACATCTGAAACTATCACATTGTTAATAAACTATACCCCAGTAGAAAATTAAAAATTAAGAGCACATCGTTTATCACTCCAAAATCACTGCTGATGGTGACTGCAGCCATGACATTAAAAGACACTTGCTCCTTGGAAGGAAAGCTATGACAAACCTAGACAGTGTATTAAAAAGCAGAGACATCAGTTTGCCAACAAAAGTCTGTATAGTTAAAGCTGTGGTTTTTCCAATAGTCATATGCAGATGTGAGAAGAAAAGAAAGTGAAGTCACTCAGTCATGTCCAACTCTTTGCGACCCTCCTCCATCCATGGGATTTTCCGGGCAAGAGTACTGGAGTGGGTTGCCATTTCCTTCTCCAATGGATGTGAGAGTTGGACCATAAAGAAGGCTGAGCACTGAAGAATTGATGCTTTCAAACTATGGTACTGGAAAAGACTGTTGAGAGTCGTTTGGACAGCAGGGAGATCAGTCAATCCTAAAATTAACCCTGACTATTCTTTGGACGGACTGAGGCTGAAGCTCCAATACTTTGGCCACCTGATGCAAAGAGCTGACTCATTGGAAAAGACTCTGATGCTAAGAAAGATTGAGGGCAGGAGGAGAAGGAGCCAGCAGAGGATAAGATGGTTGGATGGCATCACCAACTCAATGGAAATGAGTCTGAGCAAACTCCAGGAGATGGTGAAGAACAGGGAAGCCTGTTGTGATGCAGTCAATGGGGTCACAAAAGGTTGGACATTACTGAGCCACTGAACCATAAGTTGGTCACAGCTTGGAATGTAGTGCTTTGAAGACCAAGTCCAGCCTTGGAGAAGTGCCGGGCTAACTCAGAAGCTGAAGTACTCTGCTTATTCGGAGAACAAACCAAAAACCATTCCAGCATTCATGACTCCTGTTCAGTCTCCACCTTGCTCTGTCTTACTCCGAATGTAGAACAAAGAAAGTGATGAAATCTGCCCACTTGAAATTTATCGGAAAATTGGCCAATATCATTTTCATCTTGCAAGAAGAGTTTTGTGGAAAAGAGAAACCTCAGAGTCCTCACAGTACAATTGTAAATTTGACAATTATAGGGGATGCCTATGAGTTGCTCCATTTAACAGCAGGTCCTTTGCAAAACCCAGTTCTCCTGATATCTTTATCTTTCCAGACCCTATTGCTGCTCAGTAAGAAAGAGCATTTCCCATCATCTCCTTCAAATGTCCCATGACCACTTTTTACCCTATGATGACATGGCTAGTGAGTTTGTTCCCTCCCATCAGTTATGAGCTTAATTTCACCAAAAACCATATCTACTAATGAGAAAATAAATACAGACTCTTCTTTAACCCTTTATTGTTATATTCAGAGTAAGAAATGTCTTTGATGAATTGAACTGTTTAAGCTGTATCTCTGCATTTTACCTTTCTTTATTAAGCAGCGTAACTCCCTTGGTCTATCATGTTCATCCTCTTCCTCCTTTAGTGTCATAACCACTCTTTCGGAGTTCTATTGATTGGAAGGATTACCACTTTGAAATTAGCTGTATTCCTACAGTCCAGAGTCCTGCTACCTACCATTAAAGCAGATTTATTCTTCTAATAAATAAGAAGTGATTATAAGTGGTTATTATAATAATAAATAATATGTGTGATTATTCAGAAACTAATGGACACCAACTGGATGTCCCTTCTCCAAGGATGCAACCAGTTGGGCAATGCACAGCCCTTTCTCCCTTAAGCTGTGGTTTGTGAGTTTCACATGACTCACTGACTGAGGGGCAGCTTACACATCAAAGGAATGTTGCAGAATTCACCCTTGGAACTTAGAAGGGAGGTTCTTGGAATGTTGTCCTTTGATTTTCTCAACCTTCTGTGATTATGTGGAAATTCTAAAGGTATTCCAACTTTCCATTTAAAGTGAGAGTCTTTTTCTCTTCTCATTTTATTTAATGTATCAATCTTTGTGCTTGAAGATCTTGGTGCTATATGCATTATTGGAAACACAGATTTTGAAACCAAAACTTCTTTCTCCACTCTGTGCACATGGAAGCTATCCTTAGATTTTGCTATATAGGCATCAATGTTTGTTGATCTTACATTTACCTTTTATCTGATAGGTGCTGTGCACTAGGCTATTTGACTTATTGAATCCTCACAATAAAATCCACTACAAAAACCCCACTACCATCCTCATTTTTATAGATTTTTAAAACTAAAACTCAGAGTTGCTAAGTAGTTTCCTAAAATGGGCTTGCAAGTTAAATAACTGAGATTTAAAAACAAGATTAAAACTAAGACCGTTTTTACTAAGTGATGCTTAAAACACTGTCTTCTTCTTTTTGCTTTACAGACTGTCCCCAATACATTTTGCTTAAAATATTTCTCACTGTTTCTGATAGTTGTATGCCAGCTTGGCCCATCTGGCGCTATTTTCCCAGAATTTCACAGCACTGCCTTTCTATTCAAAGATCTACTTTAACATTCCCTTAAAACAGTTCTTATGTTCCCCTTGCATGGTCTTATGTTCCCCTTTCTACCATGGTCATCTTGCTGCAAAGCACATTTTTATGAGCTGAGCATGTGGGCATGAGGCTGTCAGCAGGAACCCAAGAACTGTGTGGGTAACAGCCATCGGTATCCATCCTCTACACCCGCTCAGCTCAGCAGAGTTCGCAGGCACAAGCACTGCCTCACTGCTGGCGCAGTGGCTGCATTCCAGAACTCTAGTGGTAGACCGAATGGCAGTGCAGGTATTTTGAGAAACTCTTAAACCTTAGCTAGCTGAGGATATATACGATCAAAGAGTCTGTGAGAGGACTATGCAGTGTGTTGATAATTTAATTTTGTTGTATAAAAACTCATGAATTGTCTTGTAAAATCAGCATTCCCCTCTAGATTCATGATTAGGGCACAGAAAATTGAAGGCACATGCTGTACAGAAGATAAACCTTATGTCCAGCTATAGATATTTACTTTCAGTCCTAAGAGCTATTACTATTCTGCCTTCTAGAGAGATGACTTCTGATGTTCTGATTTATACAGACAAGCAAAATGGAGATAGGGCATCTTTTGAGAATTTGAAAGATCAACTATAGCATGAAAATGGCCAGAATGCCAAGGCAAGGCTAAAAGTTTAAGGAGTAATGACAATACCCATCAAAAGGTCATCTCAAGGCATTTCTCCAATATATTTGTCCATATTATCTGCAAGCACCCCTTTAACTTTAAGAGGAATGGCTCTGCTCCTTACATACCTGAAAGGTTCAACATGGACTTAAAGTAAACAGACAGAAGTTGAGTTCTGCCTCTTCTATTAACAAGCCCTTTGACCCCAGGCAAGTCACCTCTCAGAGACTTAGTTTCATCACCTGCGAGATGGAGCGATTTAAGTGGATGATCACTGAAGATGTTTATACTGTCTTATCTCAGTCTTTCTGACTAGACAGGGAAGAGAAGAGGAGGTACATTGATCCTCATGCCCAAATGCTAAAAGATGTGAAGGGTAAACCACGATGCCCCTTCTTATATCCTTTCCCTGGTTTTTGATCACCTGTTTAGGATTATATGGAAAAGTTATTTGCCAGTAAATGTAAAAATGTAAATAGAAGTACTAAGTGGAGGCTATCCATAATGGAGTTAATACCTTTCATTGTTAACAGCAGTATCTCGAGCATTCTGTATTCGGGAGACAATATTTAATGACCTTTGGTTAGGTGGATGAGCCTCTTTAATAAAATGGAGACAATGACATGGCTTTTGGGAGAACACAAAGTTAGCATAGCCGCGTCCAGACTCAGGTTGTCAGGTCACCTCGTTATGCTGAGGGTCTTCTTTCTGACTTATTACTGCTCAGGGGAAGCCTCCCACACATCAGGCATGAAGTCCCAACTCTGAGAGGACAGGCAGACTCGTTTTCCTGGTGACTTAAATCATATGTGTCTTAGTCATTCCTTTTATTCATCTAAGAAAATTTCTCCTCCTCTCAGAATCTCCTTAATCCCCTTCATAGTCACCTTCTCCCTGCCTTTTTATGATCACATTAATTTCACTGTCTGAACTCTCTTTCTCTAAAATAGGTTATTTTGAAGAAAATCTAAAGCAAATAAATGACTTTTTAAGTCAGTTTGCTTTAGGTGAAAACAGAAACCAAAGGCTTCAGATGGATTAGAAAATGCATCTCATTTCCTTTATAATCTTCGCTAGAGAGAGAAAGGAAACACAGCCCCTGTGGTGCAATTTATAATACTGTCACCCCCGGCCTTCCCCCTCCATCTCTCAGCTCCTTCCAACTGGGCCCCTTAAGCATGTGAAGCCGTTTACCCTGCTAAGTGGTAGACTGAAGTGTCTGTTGAACAAATTGGAAAATTGTCTAGGCGGGCCTACAGGTGCCTCTTTATGTAAGTTCAGTCACCAGGAATCGTTTCCCTGTCCTTGCTGTTTCATTTACTTTTATCAGTTCACTGCTGATGCCTCACTGATGAAATAATTAGGTGGTTATGGAACAAGTGGAGATGTAAGTCAAATATATAACTGGGTGGCTACCACCCACTCTCTTGTAGTCTTTCTTCTCTTTTCACCCAGTCCCCTAGATTGTTTCCTCAAAGGTAATCAGTAATTCCAGTGCCGGTCACTTTGCTCAGGCCCGTGTCAAGCATCTTTTAGTACACGCATGTTGACCCTCCCTAGACTTGCTTGTCAACCAGCGGCAAGTTTTCCTCCTTTGTCTCTGGTCCTCTTACTCTGTGTTCTTTCCTGCCCCCTCTTCTTACCTGAGTATGCATGTTTTGCCACTGTTTTGTCTTTGGACAATATTTCTTTTCTGCTTTCTCCACCACCACAGGAATACTGTCCACTATGATTCAAGGCTCATCTTTATACTCCAAATACTTGACCCCAAATACTTGCCTCTTGCAGACTCTCCAGTGACCTTCTCTTCCAATTGCCTGTGTAACGAATTCATCAATATGAGCTGTTTATATTTAAAAATTAGTTCACCATCTCTACTAAACCAATTTCCCACTCTTATTTCTCTCTTTTAATAACTCCACCATTTTCTCAGTTATCTGAAGTTAAGTGGATACCTTTGGACTGTCTTTGATTCTTTTTTAACACCAGCTTTGACCAATTAAAACTGTGATTAAACAACATTCTGCAATGTTCCTTTTTCAGCTTGAATATACGGTCAATATTTTCTATACCAATATTTTCTTTTTTGATGAATATGTAGTATTACCAGAGCACCAGTATATGTTACCTTTAACCTCCTGTTGGCTATATCATTTTCCATCTTTTTATAAGTAATGCTACAATTAAGTGATAATGATATATTTATGTGGAACTGCTACCATATCTAAAAGTATGAACATTTAAATTATGAGAAAATTGTAAAATTTACCCTCAAAACATACAACTGTGCCCTGTTATAACAATGGCTTTGTTATCCATACTATCTCTAGTGATCTGAAATATAATTTTACTTTCCAGAGTACATGTTAGTCTTTTTTGGACTTATACACCCATTGATCTCTGTTGAGACTTTTGATAGCGCCATACAATTCTACTAATTATAGCTTTATAGCATTTTCTTATCTGCTTAGGCATGTAATCCCATGTCGCTCTTTCTTTCCAAAATCCCCATGGCTGTTTTCTAAGAATTATAAGGCCTCCTGTACTCACAGCTATCAATTGATATTTTGACTTACCTACATTAAATTTATGCATTTTTGGATGCCCACATTTTTTAATCTTCCCACTCAAAAGTAGAACATTTATTTTTCCAGTTATTTGATTTTTCTTATCACCTTTCATTGAAGTTTTATAATTACTCCATTTAGGCCATGGATTCTTATTATTAGACTCACATTTAGCAATACTATTAATTACACAGTGAAGGTTTTATTATATTTTCTAACTAAAGGGTGATTTCTGATGCCATTTGTTTAATCAAGGTTTTGCCATAAAACCTACCTTGTTTATTCATTAATTCTCTTGGGCTTCTGTATTTTTCATCAAAAGATTCTGTGTATTTTAATTTACTTTGCTATGAGAGCTATTACTTCTCAAGCCATAAACACAATGGTGGCGCTGATGATTTTCATCTTGGGAGAAGCAGATCTTCAGTGGAGCCAGTGATCTGGAGCCTGTCCTCATCTCCTTCACTGAACTGACTGCCCCACATTCTTCCACCCACCTGTTTTGTTACTGTCCCCACTTCTCCATTTCAGTCTGCCAGAAGTGTGTCCATCTTTCACATTCTTTCTCTCCCATAATTCGTTCCTCGTGTTCTCAACATCGCACCAGTTTTTCCTCCTCTGAAACCTCATCCTACATCAACAGCTCCTGTAGCTGTGTAGGAGTTAGAGGTGGGGCTTTTGTCGTCTCCGTATCTTCTGCAGCATCTAGTGCTGCTTTCTCATATGTTGTTAGTTCAATAGACATGTTTTTATTCAGTCTTAATACAATAAGTGTCTGGAACCTAGAATCTTAGCCTGGAGGGCTCCATTATCTATTCATCTCATTGCTCTACCATAAATCATGGATGGACCAAAGTTTGGTAGGCCATCCATCACTGATGGGGTAATTAGATGATGAGGTCAACAGAACACAGGCTTCTTATATGCTCATAAAAAATGCCATTTGATTTATTCCTGATGAATAGTCTTTCCACCTTACCTTAAAAACATACCATTACAGCCTCATAGAAACAAAACATTCTCAAAAAATCTTAACTGATCTATAGAACTAGGGTTGTAATTGCTTTCTTTTCTGGCTGTTAAAATGTTCTGCTTTGGGGGAAAATGTTCATTTTATTTTTACAATTTAATTTTATATTTTATAGGTACATAATGTTATTTTATATTGCAGTTTTAACTAGTATGTACCTTGGAGTTCAATTATGAAACTTACAAAATCCATTTATATTAAAAGCTATAACAGGGTATCATTTTTCACAAAGACTCTGCATTAAATGACTTCCTTACTGAAACAGTTTTTGGGTTTTTTTTCCCTTCTTCCTTAGGGATGTAGAAGCTCAACTATTTTTTTCTATTAGAGATGATATTAAGTTAAAATAAATATAAAAGAAGCATTCTGATGAAGAAATAGATAGACAAAATACTGACCTACTTCTATTTATAATATTTGAATATCCATCTGCCTTTTAATCTGCTTTTTTTACTTAAACACAACAAAGCATTTTAGATCTAAAACAGCAAGCTCTTTGAAATCCAGAAGGAACTAATAGCCTTTGCCACTATCCACTGCAGTGTTTCTGCAATGCATAACCATCTAAACAAAAAGCAGAGTCACAAAGTATACAACCAGCCACAAATTATACAAACAGCTAGGTCTGGATTCAGGCAAATGTTACAGGTAGTGCTATATCCCCAGATGATGGCCAAGCTGTTTCCTCTCAGCGAAATGGCACAATACCACAAGAATAAGATTTTCTTAAGATTTTCAAGAGAGTTTCAGGCTAGTTTTATATGCCAGCCTATTCCTCATTCAAAACTATCCCCCAGCTAAGACACTGGAACACCAGGTGCATTTCCCTGTGAAGTCAAATATTATGCCTGTTAAGCAACAATCTTTATGGTTATGAACCCCGAGTCCTAGCAAGTGATTCCTATCACATTATGATGTTGTGGATCTTCTCTGCAAAACCACAGCTACTCATTTTGATTGGACACTTGTGGAGACAGACACTCATGGAGATAGATAGCTGGGCACCCCTGAGCTTTCTGATTATCTCCCAGTGTTGTCATAAAGTTCCAATAATTTCCAGCTGTTATATGAAACTGATATGACCTTTCTTCAAGATTTTTCGTTTTATCTTAAAGCAATAGTGTAAGACATGCTGGAATAGTGCACTTGGAACTAATTCATAGCCTAATGATATTCAGGAAGGTTTGGTAGACTTCTTACTACAAAGGTTAGTGTCTGTTTGTTTTGTGGTGTGTTGTTTAATCAAACCCATATGAAATGGTAAACGCAAGAGTTTTGCTCTTCCTAACATGAGTTTGTGGTCATGTATGGATGTGAGAGTTGGCCTGTGAAGAAGGCTAAGTGCTGAAGAATTGATGCTTTTGAACTGTGGTGTTGGAGAAGACTCTTGAGAGTCCCTTGGACTGCAAGGAGATCCAACCAGTCCATTCTGAAGGAGAGCAGCCCTGGGATTTCTTTGGAAGGAATGATGCTAAAGCTGAAACTCCAGTACTTTGGCCACCTCGTGAGAAGAGTTGACTCACTGGAAAAGACTCTGATGCTGGGAGGGATTGGGGGCAGGAGGAAAAGGGGATGACAGAGGATGAGATGGCTGGATGGCATCACTGACTCGATGGATGTGAGACTGAGTGAACTCTGGGAGCTGGTGATGGACAGGGAGGCCTGGCATGCTACAATTCATGGGGTCGCAAAGAGTTGGACATGACTGAGCGACTGAACTGAACTGAACATGAGTTTATTTTTCTTACTTTTTCCTTCTTCTATTAAAATGGCAATGATTAAAATTCATACTTCCTGAAAATTATGAGATGCCAATCAAGAAGCAATTTTATTTTTAGTCAAACCTCTTCAAGGAGGCTGTTCAACATAGTACCTGTAACCATTCACTGAATAATTTACTCTACTTTTCCTTTTTCTAACAATCTTTTTGTGTTACTTTTCTTTTTAACAGAACAGTGGTCATGATATAGGGAAATTTTTTTAAAGATGTGCTTGAGTTTGATTTTAGGAAATGTTTATTAGTCTTCCTTTTAATTCCAGGAATCAAGGCAAGAGCTTGTTACTTAGGAAAGTAATAATTGGACCACAAGTATGTAATTTAAATAATAATAATAGTAATGATAGATTATTCAAGCTGGCTCTGATAAGACATCATGGAAAGTGGCTAATGTAGCATGTGGTTAATGCAATTCTTTGGCTTTTTAAAGCTTCAGGTGGATAGGAGGAAAAATGAGCAGTTTTCCACTTGAATATCAAGGGTTTAGTTATTTTTATTCAATGATATTTCATTAGGTCTTTGATTTGAAAATAGATTGGAACCTCAGGTGACCTCAGACATATTTAACACTGTCAAGCACACCTCATCTTTTGCTTTGGCTCCTAAAGCCAGAATATTACATGAAAATATCTTTAAAGATAAGAAGTACTAACTATTAGCCAAGATGCGAGACTTGAAAGATTGGGGCCCAAGGCCCAGGTTCACCTCCCAAAACAGTATAGCTTAGCTTGACATTGAGAACACCTGAGCTTCAGTACACTTGCGTGCTAAGTCGCTTCAGTCATGTCTGACTCTTTGCGACCCTATGGACATAGCCCACCAGGCTCCTCTGTCCATAGAATTCTCCAGGCAAGAATACTGGGGTGGGTTGCCATGTCCTTCCAGACCCAGGGATTGAACCTACGTCTCTTATGTCTGCTGCACTGGCAGAGGTTTCTTCGCCGCTAGCACCATCTGGGAAGCACATTATATTCCAATTAATGTACTACCGAATACACACAACTTTTCTAGGACAAACTTCCTCCAAATCAGAGTCACAGAATTTGTGACAAGGAAAACAAAACATTTGCCAAGTGCCAGACATGAACCAAAGAACAATCTAGAAGCTGTTACTCAATTTAGTCCAATTCATTAAACATTAATTGAGCACATACAGTATCTAGACAATATGCTTGCTGCTAGGAAGAACTAAGTGGGTGGGATTGAAATGTTGCCATCAAAGAGATTACAGTTGAAATGAGATTTGTAATTTTAATGAAGCAGTTACTGTAGGGCACATACTATGTTAAGTACTTTACATACATTAAAACATAATTTATTCTTACAAGTCATATGAAGTGGGTGCTATTACATTTCTCATTTTATAAATGAGAAAACCAAGACATAGAGAGTCTAAGGAAATTGTGAGGGGTATTCAGTAATTTAGAACCAGGATTCATGTCCAAGATTATGGCTTGAGAATTCACCTTCACAATCACTTCACTGTCTCTAGAAAACTAGTTACAGCTCAATGGTGTCTGTTAATATGGTCTAGAAAACCTAAGAGGCACAGATCTGCATGGGGCTTCCCTGATAGCTCGGCTGGTAAAGAATCTGGCTGCAATGCAGAAGACCCTGGTTCGATTCCTGGGTTGGGAAGATCCCCTGGAGAAGGAACGGCTACTCACTCCAGCATTCTGGCTTGGAGAATTCCATGGACTGTGTAGTCCATGGGGTCATAAAGAGTTGGACACACCTGAGTGACTTTCACATTCACACTCACACAGAGCTGTACAGAGGCAGGAATGATAGGTTTACTCAAACTGAGGCTGGGGTATAGAGTGAGAATTCAGAGAAAATAACATTAAATCCAGTAAATCCACAAAATCTTTATAGTTACCCTTATTTTGTTTTGTTTTCTTTTTTTTACTGAACAAGTTGTTATTACTCTGAAAGCTTTACGGTCACATAGCTCACATATAAAAGAACCAAGCTTTAGATCTCAGCTTGTCTGAATTCCAGTCTCATGTCTTCTGGCTTAAACCTTAACTTAATTATTACTCATGAGGAAAGAACCAAGCTGAGGTAGTAGTAACTGGGGAGATAAAGGGAAGAGTATTGTTGGGAAAAGTGAACTTAAAATTAAGCAGTCATTTGTTTCTTTTCTTTTAGAAACAAAGAGCTTTTAGGATGAGTCAGAATAAAATACAAAAGCATAAAACTTAGCTGTTTTCAAGCAACCGATTGCAGACACACAGCATTTGAGAAACCAGGAGATGAGACGAAGTTGGTGGTGGCCTGGGCTGGAAGGAAGAAGGGCACTAGAAAGCCAGGAAAGCATGTTAGTCTCTGAAGAAGTAAAGAAACTCACACGATCTTTGAAACAGCAACTTCATGTCAGTGTAAGATACACAGATATTAAGGAGAAATCCCCATACATGACTCTGTAGGGGAGCAGGTGGTGACATCAATAAATCATTGGGAATTATGTGAAAAGATATGTTGCAGGAAGGGGGATCCCTTCTAGGGCCTGAAACTGGGCTATTTGTTGCAGGAAGAAGGACCCCTTCCAGGGCTCAAAACTGGGCTCTTGTCTAACACTCGGAAATGAATTGTCTGAGGAAACACATCTACTGACAAAGCAAGAGATTTTTTTGGGAAAGGGCACCCGGGTGGAGAGCAGTAAGGTAAGAGAACCCAGGAAAACAGCTGTTACATGGCTTGCAGTCTCGGGTTTTATGGGATGGGATTAGTTTCTGGGTTGTCTTTAGCCAGTCATTGTGACTCAGAGTCCTTCCTGGTGGTGCATGCCTTGTTGGAGGTGGTCAGACATGTAGTGTCTCCTTTTGACCTTTCCCGAACTCTTCTGGTTGGTGGAGGCTTATTAGTTCAGTGTTCCTTACTTACCAGGACCTCCTGTTGTAAAGCAACTCATGCAAATGGTTACTATGGTGCCTGGCCAGGGTGGGCAGTTTCAATCAGTGTGCTTCCCCTAACAGATATATTTACTGCAATTCAAATTACTGGCATGAAGCAATTTGCTTTAACCTTTGGGGATGAAATGCTACATGACAAATGTTAAAATAAGCATACTGGGAAGCTAAAAAATTTCTGGGAGTCATTTGCAGAGAAACATATACCAGGATGATTCAATTTAGGCATGAGACATAAAGAACATTGCTCTGTGTCTGCAAAAATGGCAATGTACTATTACAGACTCTCCCAAGGAAGGTTTGAATGGATTTGGATTTGTGTAGAAAAATTCAGGTGTGAAGTGGAATTGTACAGAAAAGTTGCTTTTTTTTCCCTAAGTAGACAAAATGTATCATCAAAAGTAGACTGCAGAGTGTACCAGCTTGTGGAAAATATTCAGTCCAGTGCTCTGCAACTTTGCAGAGACTAGCGTGACAGGATGCCCCAGTGAAAAGTAAGCAGAGAAGTAGCACTTTGAGGAGGAGGTGGGGGTAGGGGGTGTTTATGTTTCTGAGGAACAAAAGTACAGGACATTGCTGAAGAAGAAAATGAGGCCAATTTGAATATGAATTGGAAAGTTTTTAAATTGCAGAAGATTACAGAGGAAAGAAATAAAAATCCATAAGGATTCTTCCCTCACATAGCTTGAAAATGCTAGAAAATTTCGTATGTAGGAGGTAGAAAGAGGAAGATTTAAACTGATAAAACTCTTACCTTTGAGAAAAAAAAGAGGAAAAACTGACTGCAAAATAATGAAATAATCTTTTGAAAAGGATGTGATGCTAAAATGTGATTGAGAGCGGAAACAGCCAAAGGTGATGGCAACAATGCAGTGTGGATGGGAAATCATGACCCCTTGCCCAGATGTGTGTGACTGGTGATGGTTTCTGAAAACAAAGAAACTTGTTCTGAGATAATGTCTGAGATTAGAGTTCATCAGGAGAGTCACTGCTACCACAGACTGTTCTCAGTGTGCTTAGGATTGACTTCAGTTTTATCTTTATCTTCTATTTGATAAAGATTAGATACCCACCTCCTCTGGAAATGGAGTCCAAATACAAAGAACAGGGTCAGACCAGGGTCCTAAACTATATACCCTTCTCTCTACTTGACCTTGAGAAGTCGAAAGCCAAAAATCTGGAAAACAAATCAAACTGGAAAGTTAAGTCATCTGAAATATATATGGAGTTTGTATTTTATATTTCCTAATATAAATGAAATTGGAAGGAAATTGTATCATTGGTTAATGAAAGTACTTAGACAACTAGTTCACGAATTAATTTTAAAGTTGACATAATGAAAGTCATATTGATGAAAATGAAGTTTCACATGTTACTTGATTAATATAAGTAGCTAAATGTATCAAGATAAATGTTCTGTGAGCTAAGAAAATTCTAGTTTGGTTATTGAAAGTTAGCAATTTCATAGCAACACACTGCTTTCCATTCCAGATACTGTAAAATACATCCAAATTCCTAAAAGTTTTTCTCTTACTAACATTTCAGTAAGGCAGATAGCCAGTTGAATGGGAATAAAATCCTTCTCGCTAAATTTTGTTCTCAAATTTCTTTGAGCTAAGAGTGGATAGAGTCTAGAGAATTATATTTTGAATAAAATTGACTAACCACTGTTACCATGGATGGACTGGAAACAAATCTTCCTTAGTGGGTAGATTAAGCAGGAAGAGAGTGGTGATATATCCCTTTCCACATCAGCAGACTGTAGGTAAGGACCATTTCAAATTTCCTCTATCATGCTAATCTTCAGATAAATATAATCAGAGGTCAGCGAAATGCGTCATTTCTCTAAGCCATCGTGAAAGGAGTGTATATTTAGGGCCAGTTATTTGTATAGAATATTTTTAGATGCTAAAATAGCTTGAATAAGATGAGTTCTTTGCCTTAGTAGTACTCTAGGTCTGGAATAGAAATAGAGAAGGGTGGTTTTAAGTAAGATTGTACAGGAATATTTTGAGCCCTGTCTTTTAAGTCAGAGAATCTTGAGTTTTAAAGGATTTTACTAGTTACGTGACCTTGGGCAAATGAACCCATCCTTCTCAGCCTCCGTTTCTCTGCGTAGTTCCTGCCCTTCCCCTCACTGCCTGTCCTCGGAATTCATGCTGCCGTCAGGCACTTTTGTGAGGACTGGAGGAGCTGGCACGCACAGGGAACTCAATAAACACCTGCTGTTACTCTTGACACTGTCCTAGCAGAGCCACAGAGAAGTTAAGTAAAGTCATAAAGTAGCAGAGTTTTAAGATTATGAATTTTTAGATTATGGAGTTTTAGGGTTATGGAGACAGCTTTAGAACAGTTGAGGAAAGAAAATTTGGCAACCGTATAGTGAAATATGGTTAGACTATTTAGGAATTACTTATAAGAATCAGCAGTGGGGAAATAAAAAGTGAGTGTGGAAAAATTTCAGAAACGAGCTGTCCCAGCCTTATCATTTTATCATACCTTTGCCCCATTGCTACAACAAACTCTGAGACAAGGGACAGCAGCCACAACCAGACAAACAAACCTGGAAATGAAACCTTGTTCGCTTCATATTAGATGAATATTGACTTTGCGAAAGTCATCTTGGCCTGTGCAGCTTGACATTTAATTAATTAGAGAATGGAAAAGGAAGGTAAGAGGTCAGCACATTCATTGTATTGAATTTCCACCTCACGTGTTTGCACAGCCTTCAGCCAGTCTCCACAGCCCTCACTTGGGAAATCTCTCATGACCCTACCTTAATCCCCAGACAGACAAGGTTGGCTGAGAGAAAAGCAAACTGCTGGTAAGGGAAAATCAGTCAAATCTGGTTGTCCCTTCCTTGGGTTCAACCTAGAGTGATTGATAGGAAGGAAATAGGATTTTCTTAAGACTTTGTTTTGTCTATGATTACTTAAAAATTTTTGCATCACATTATTCTGCACATCAGCCCCCACTAAGTGGCTCATAGCTTGCCCCTACGTGTGCCCCAGCTCACAAGTGTGCAGTGAAGCTGCCAGATGATGGGGGATCAGGTGGGGAGTGGAGGTGAACCGTTCATGCCATGTGGTATAGACTGTGCTTAAAAGTGTTACTCAGAAACCTCGAACTTACTCAGTATTCAGAGGACTACTCTCTCTGTACAATAAATAATGGTGAAAGACAATAAAGTAAATTAAATGGAATGGGTCACAGAGAGATATGTTGTATCTTTCACACACATGCACACAAAATGCAAGTGTTCCTCCAAATATTCTATTAAGCAAAATGTGTCAAAAACAGGGAAAAAAAGTTAAAATAACATCTATTTTGTTAAAATTCTAATGCAACATCAAAGACATGTAAAACTAATCAGCCAAAACTCAGGTTTAAAAACAGTAAGACCAACTTGGCTAGTGTCTTCTCTAAAACTCTCTCAGGTTTTTACTTTATTTATAGAAATACTTAGTCTTCAAAAAATTTTACAGAGCAACTTTCATTATGATCTTCATTTCACAGAATTGGAAACCAGTTTATATTGACTTGCTCAAAGCTATATGGTTAATAATTTACATAGTTGAAATTTAAACATGATGAAGTCCAGGGCTTGCTTAATTACTAAAATCTACTGGCTTAGCTGTTAAACTCTTCTGCCTGAGATATTTATCAAGGGAGTAGATGATCAGTACACAGACTGTTTCATGCTGTGGAAATTCTAGGGAGTGCTAGATTCTCCTGTAGTGATGGAATGTACTCATTATGCATTACTTTCATTAAAAGTTGGATTTGTTCACTCTTTTTGTATTACGCAAAAATCCCCAGGGTTACATTATAATCTTGTTCACTTTCAGTTCAGTTCAGTTGCTCAGTCATGTCTGACTCTTTGCAACCCCATGAATCGCAGCACACCAGGCTTCCCTGTCCATCACCAACTCCTGGAGTTCACTCAGACTCACGTCCATCGAGTCAGTGATGCCATCCAGCCATCTCATCCTCTGTCGTCCTCTTCTCCTCTTGCCCCCAATCCCTCCTAGCATCAGAGTCTTTTCTAGTGAGTCAACTCTTCACGTGAGGTGGCCAAAGTATTGGAATTTCAGCTTTAGCATCAGTCCTTCCAATGAACACCCAGGACTGAACTCCTTTAGAATGGCTTTGCTAATTGAACTCAATTCCTGGTGGAGGGTAGGTTCTCTTTTGTCTTAAAGAGAGAAAGAATGCATATGTTAAATGAATTTTTAATAAATATTCCTATTTATAAATGTTTAAATACTTTGCTTCCTTTCCATGTAATAACCATGGTTTATGCTGAAAGATCTGACTGGGGAGAATTTTACTGAAACAAACACCAAAGTATTTGTTTCCTCTTCTGTTTCTCTAAGGGCTTCCCTGGTGGCTCAGCTGGTAAAGAATCTACCTGGGTTTGATCCCTGGGTTGGGAAGATCCCCTGGAGAAGGGAATGGCTACTCACACCAGTATTCTGGCCTGGAGAATTACATGAACTGTATAATCCATAGGGTCACAAAGAGTTGGATATGACTGAGCAGCTTTCACTTTCTATTGCTTTATCTTGGGGCAGAATTAGCTGTTAGCGCCTTTCATGCTTCTCTACTTTAAATATTCCCCTGTGAAAATATAAATATATTTCTAAACATCCTCCCCAGTCCAAAGCAAATTTCTAACATACTGGGTAGAAGTAGGGGGATGAGTTATAGTGTTCATAATACCTCCAGCTTTTTCATCAGCTTAGTCACTATAGACAATGAAGGTTTATCTCATTTCACCATTGAATTCTGAGCTTGAAAAGAGGTTTGTCGACAATGGACAGATAATAGCAAACTTCCACTGCAACAAATGATTGTGTGATCTCAAACAGTTTGTGTACAATAATGGATTTTGCTAGGAATGTCATGTGACACTCCATCTATATACTTTAAACTGTGTATCTCATGTTACATCTTATAAAATTCTAGACCATCCGTGGTAGTGCCAACTTTTTCATTTACCTTGAGAACATAGCTTTCTAAAAACTGAAACATTCAGAAAGACAGCTTGGGTGGAGTTTGGGGGTGGGGAAATCTGCTTTATTCTAAACCCACTTCCATGGATGTTAATGAAACATTCTTTGAAATACGTATAAGGAAATGCTAACCTCACAGTTTCTTTCGTAACAATGGCAGTGTCCATCCAAGATCATTTAAATACAGTATACAGATGGGTTTTGAGATAACATTTAGGTTGTCATTAAACTCCAGTACTCTTGCCTGGAGAATCCAGTGGATGGAGGAGCCTGGTAGGCTGCAGTCCATGGGATCACTAGGAGTCGGACACGACTGAGCAACTTCACTTTCACCTTTCACTTTCACGCATTGGAGAGGGAAATGGCAGCCCACTCCAGTGTTCTTGCCTGGAGAATCCCAGGGACGAGGGAGCCTGGTGGGCTGCTGTCTCTGGGGTCACACTGAGTTGGACAAGACTGAAGTGACTTAGCAGCAGCAAACAAGTTTAGCTATTTTCCCTTTCATTCAAATTGGGAACAAGTGATAACAAAATACTCATCTGACTAAGTCCATCAGATCCCAGCTTAAAGATAAGTTCTTCTTGAAAGTCTAGACTAAGTCATGTGTGCCTTAAAGGCCTACTGACCCTTACGTTTGCTCTGGTATTGCAGTCTTTAGTCGATTAGAGAGAATTTGAGCATGAGACGTGCAGGTAGACTGCTATTCCTCAGAACTTGACTTTGCCTCTTACTACTTATTGTCCAGAGGCAGTTCTCTGTCTCACTTTGTCATCTGTAAAATGGCAATGTTAATAATAGAACCTCCCTCTTAAAATTATTGTGAGGACTAAGTAAGTTAAATGGGCTTCCCTGGTGGCTCAGATGGTAGAGAATCCACCTACAATGCGAGAAACCTGGGTTTGATCCATAGATTGGGAAGATCCCCTGGAGGAGGGCATGGCAACCCACTCCAGGATTCTTGCCCAGAGCATCGCTATGAAAGAGGAGCCTGGCAGGCTACAGTCTATGGGGTGGCAAAGAGTTAGACATGACTGAGCGACTAAGCACACACACACACAAGTTCATACATTAAAAGTACTTTTACTAGTGGCTGCCAGTAACACTCAAATGTTACATATAATTGTTATCATTTCTTTTATTTGCTGACTTTTAGGCTCTAAGCTCCATGAAGACCATTTTTCTTTTGCCTCTATCCTTAGAAACCAGCGGAGGTCTAGATGTGGCAAATGATTAATCACTATTTTTATTAAATTCATAAAGGAATGTGCAGGCCTTGCTATAATGAGAGTGGAACTGATGACTGATTATAACCACTAATGGTGTTTGATAACTTCTCTTCTTTCTCTTTGCCAATTTCATTGTTAAGAGATGCTATTCTTCTTTGTAGGCCTTTCTCCAGAAAGTCTTTTCTTAAAGACATTTTTACATGATATGTCTCCCCCAAACAAGGAAAAGAATCAGAGTAGACATTAATTTATTCAGTAAATAATTTTTCAGTACCTGGTATATATATAAACCAGCACTGAAGGGCATTTAAAGAAACATCTCAGGTACTCAGAGTGTCCAAAGGCCTCAAGAATCTGTGGTCATAAACGGTGAATTAGAGATATTGCTCTTCGCTCTCTTTTCAGTATTCTAATGCCGTCTCTTTTCAGTATTCTAAGTACAGCCTGGCTGTCTCTGGATCTATACTTCAGTGCCATGGGGAAAATCAATAGTAATAACACAAGATGCTGAGAATGGGGTTAGGTTTCTCCATTTTCTAAACTAATCTTCTAAGTCTGATACCTTCCTGCAAACTGGGAAAATACTGAATTATCTAGGGTTTAGATTAAGGCTGGCAAAGAATATACAAAAATAATATATAAAAAGATGGCTGAAGGTATTTTATTTTAGTCACCTTAATAAAATATATAATTTAGTGAGTATGTGTAGATTTGGCATCCTGATATTTTCTTTAATTTTTCCAGCCAAAGTAAACTGTTGATTTGGCAGTTTTCTCCTTTAAGTGTTAATATTTCTAAAATGGAAAATTCGGGTAAGAAATAATCCAGTTTTATTCCCTTTATCTATGTGCCAATAAACATCACATATTAATTGTCAACTACAAATTTCATTTGATCCTCGCTAGACTGCCAGATGTTTGGTATGAATATAAAAATTTTGTCTCTGAGTTCTGTTCAGTTGTATAACTAATGTTTTTGAGAAGCTTATTCTTTAACAGTAATGTTGTTAATAAAATACACTGTCTATAAGCTTAGTAAAATCAGGCTTTTTTCATGGGTGCAGTTTTTAAAGATTTAGTAGTATCAGAGTTTTTATATGCAACCTGAATCTTACATACTGGAATATTCAGAGTAGGATTATTTTATAGGATGCAATATTTAATGTATTTCTGTTGTAATAATAAAACTAACTGTGAGTCAGGAAATATTATGAATCAGAAAGTCAGATTATTTTAATGTTGTGAAAATCATCAGAACTTTGTGTGCTTAATCAGGATTGGTTCATCTAGTCAAAGATGGAGAGAGTCTGAATTCTAAGTGCTCCAATGGATTGTCTCTGATACGAGACAATGCCAAACTCTCTATGGCTTAAAACCAGACTAATTTACACTGTATGCTGAGTGCAGTTTAGGCTGTCAGGGGCCTCTGCTCAGCAAAGTCACTAAGGAATCCAGGCTGGCAGACTCCATCACAACTCATATCTGCATACTTGCTGCCTCTGGAGGAAAGGAATGTGGTGAATCACACACTGTCTCTTAACACTTCCTGACAAAGCAACCACATGGCCAAGCCTAACTGGATGAGGAAAAAGAGAAGCATAGTCCTGCTTTATGATGTGCCCCAAAGGAGAAGCATCAGCATATTTTGAACAGCCCTTATGATAAAAATTAGCCCTAAAATTGTCCTTGTCACTGGTTTCTCAAGTGCTATCATTTGCATCCTCTGATATAAACTTGTTACTTATAAAATTGATATACTTCTGTGCTATGGCTCATTCTTCTACATTCAGTTCAGTTCAGTTCAGATCAGTCGCTCAGTCGTGTCTGACTCTTTGCGACCCCATGAATCGCAGCTCACCAGGCCTCCCTGTCCATCACCAACTCCTGGAGTTTACCCAAACTCATGTGCATCGAGTCGGTGATGCCATCCAGCCATCTCATCCTCGGTCGTCCCCTTCTCCTCCTGCCCCCAATCCCTCCCAGCATCAGGGTCCTTTCCAATGAGTCATCTCTTCACATGAGGTGGCCAAAGTACTGGAGTTTCAGCCTCAGCATCAGTCCTTCCAATAAACACCCAGGACTGATCTCCTTTAGGATGGACTGGTCGGATCTCCTTGTAGTCCAAGGGACTCTCAAGAGTCTTCTCCAACACCACAGTTCAAAAGCATCAGTTCTTTGGTGCTCAGCTTTCTTCACAGTCCAACTCTCACACCCATACATGACCAAAGGAAAAACCATAGCCTGGACTAGACGGACCTTTGTTGGCAAAGTAATATCTCTGCTTTTGAATATACTATCTAGGTTGCTCATAAGTTTCCTTCCAAGGAGAAAGCGTCTTTTAATTTCATTACTGCAATCACCATCTGCAACGATTTTGGAGCTCCCCAAAAAAGTCTGACACTGTTTCCACTGTTAATTAATTTGAGGAGCAGGATCAAAATTCTTAAGAACATAATTGAGTAGTTTCTCTCATTTCTTTTTTCCATGTATTTTCTAACCTCATATCAATAAGATCACATGAATTGTCATACTGAGTCAGATCCTTGGTCATTTCAGCCAAAAATCTTATCCTTGGTAAAAATGAGTCACTTCTCTGATTTCTCTATTGTTCTTAAAGAAAAGTGATATATTATAAGATTTGCTCTTTTAAAAATTAATGACTCTGTTTAAAATGCATAAAGATGAATAGGCACTTCCCATAAAACCAAATATTTCTTTCTTGAATTCCAATGAATCCCAATGAAAAATACAAAGTATTAAAATTTAGTTTTACAGAAATACTTCTAGTACAGTTTTGAAAGTTAGAAAAAATTAAAATAGATACTTTTGAATGAAAATAAAACAACAAAACTCTAGTGACTCCATTTATCCAGTTTTGTAATTCAATGTCAAAAAAAAAAAAAAAGGGTAGACTTAGTTTTCTAGATCACATTTTAAAACAGAGAATCTCTCTAAGGCCACAGTCACTTTACAAATGAGAAAACTAAGACCCAAGAAATAGTCTGCTGAACAGGATAGACCAATCCTGCCTTCCTAACAACTAAGTTCTAGGGGATAAAGATATCAAACTAAGAACCCTACAACTGTGAATACATACAATAACATATATGATGTGCCTGGAATGTAATGAGTACTCGATATTATTGTTAGTCCTTTTAGACAGTCCTCTTTTCTGACTTTTCTCCCATTACTTATATTCCCAAGTATACTTGACATACGGGATTCCCAGTGGCTAATTGGTAAAAATCCACTTGCCAAAGCAAGAGATATAGGATTGATCCTTTGGTTGGGTAGATCCCCTGGAGAAGGAAATGACAACCCACTCAGGTATTCTTGCCTGGGAAGTCCCGTGGACAGAGGAGCCTTGCTAGCTACAGTCCACAGTCCATGGGTCTCAAAACAGTCTGCTATGACTTGGTGACTAAACAACAAAAGCAACACACTTGTATAAACATTTAGCCCGTTATAAGGTACTTCCAGATCTGTAGAATTTTCAGGGCAGTTAGAAGGTTCTTTTGATTATATTTATAAAATGTACTGAAAGAACTTAGATACCAGTGAGCTTTATTTGTCACAGTTTATTCTATTTCCAATTTTTTTTAAAGTATAATGGCTTGACCACAATGAAAATGTCATTATGTTTCATTAATTTTCTTATTTAATGGCCCAGAATATTTCTCCTCAAAATATCTTTTCTATTGAAATAGAGACTTCAATGCAATATATTCCTTGGAAACACTAAAATTTATGTTACATCTAACTGACATCACCAGATCTCTGAAGTTGAGATACTATGGTATTTGTTTTTATCAGTGTGATGAACCATTGTTCCTTTAAGGTTTAGCTTTCTTTCTTAATGCAAACTTGGTAGATATCCTTTGGGAAAAAGGCTGTTGGATAATTATGTTTGGAATAACACATGTCTTTGCATCTAGTTATCTTTCTGGTGAATTGTCAAAGAGCATAGGACATGCAGAAAAAATCAGTAATGAAACTGTTGGGCACAATCTGTTTTGTAAAATGGAAACTCAATATACCTGTGAAATATAAGACAGGAAAAAATACATTGTTTGCAAAATAACAACCGTCGTAAAATCTTATTCTTTGAAAATAATGGCAGCATTGTTATATTACTGCAGCAAAGCCTTTTTAAAGGGAAAAAAATGACTGCCTCTGGAAGCATTTAAAATTGTATAGCACTGGTTTTGGGCCATATAAAATTAATTTGTATAAATGATTTCAAAGGAAACCAATAAAACTATGGATATAATCCAGAAAGAGAAAGAACAGTAAACAACCCTTTATTGTTCCGTGTAGGAAAACTACATGGCCTTATATTGAAATGCTCCAAATGACTCACACTGCTATTAAATATTTACTTTTCATAGAGTCAATTATCAGCATTTTTAAAGAATAAATTGCTTTCAGAAAGACCTATAAACCGAGAGAATATCATAAAGTCTTAATAAATAATGTGAAATTTGTTATTTCAGTTAGGTCATTAAAACAGAATATCAACTGTCTGTAATTTTGCCACCTTCTTAGGGGCTTCTAGTTTATATATTTACATGTAGATGTAAATATAAATTATATAAAAATATAAAGAAATAGATGAATTTTGATAGAGATTACCAGACTGCTCTCTATACTTAGTGAAGTAGTTTATTCCGTTATAGGTCAGTGTAGAAATGTAGCTATGACTTATCAAACTGTTAGAATTTTGCCCCTTTCATAGAAGTAGAGGAATCTTTTACTTCTTTTGATATAAATGTGGTTAAACACCTTTTTATATGTTATAAAATAATTTGTATGACTTTTTTCTGTAAACACTGTTAATATTCTTTGCCCTTTTGGCTGTTGTGATTCTTGGCTTGTTAGTCTTTTTCTTCTCCATTTTGAGTAGTCGTCTAGATTTTGAGGGAATTAGTACTTTGTCTCTAATATAAAGTGTGAAAGTTTGTCCCAGTTTCTCCTTTGTCATTTAGTTCTCTTTTGTATTTACTGAGATGGTCAGTTTCTATTCTTCAGTTGTTATTGTGGTATATCATCTTTATTGATTTGTGGTTATTGACCATCCTCATAGCCCAGGAATAAATTCCACTTGAAAACCAATAAAGAAACATTGGATTTAGACTACATATTATATCAGGTGGACTTAACAGAACATTGTAAACAACAAGAGCAGACTGTATTTTCTTTTCAACTTCACATGAAACATCCTGCAAGATAAATTAGATCACAAAACAAGCCTTAACAAATTTAGGAACATTGAAATCATACTGAGCATCTTCTCTGACCACAGTGGTGTGAAATAAGTAATCAATGACAAGAAAAGAAGTGGAAAATTTACAAATGTCTGGAGGTTATATACCACACTCCCGAACAACAAATGGATCAAAGAAGAAATCAAAGGGAAAAAAAAAATACATTCAGACAAGTGAAAATGGAAACAGAACATGCCAAAACTTATGGCATACAGCTAAAGCAATTATAAGAGGGAATTTTATAGTGATAAGTACCTACATGAATAAAAAGAAAGATCTCAAGTAAACAATGTAACTTTACATCTGAAAGAACTAGGAAAAAAAAAACAATTTAAGCCTAAAGTTAATGGAAAGAAAGAATTAATGTAGATCAAGTAGAAATAATTGAATTAGAAAGTAGAAAGATAATAGAAAAGATCAACAAAATTAAGCTTTTTTAAAGATAAATTGTCAATTTTTTACTAGATTAATAAACACCCAAGTAAATAAAATCAGAAATAAAAGAGGAGATATTACAACTGACATCATAGAAATACTAGAGACAATAAGGAAACTACTTTGAACAATTATACAGCAAAAATTTAGATAACCTAAAAGAAATGGATACATTTCTAAAAATATACAGCCTACCAATACTAAATCATGAAGAAACAGAAAATCCAGTAGACCAATTGCTATTAAGGAGGTTGAATCAGCAATCAAAAAACAGTATAGGACTGATGGTTTTACATGTGAAAATTGTACCAAACATTTTTTAAAAATTAGTATCAATTCTTCCAAAACACAGACAAGGAAAAATCACTTCCAAACTCATTTTATGAGGCCCACATTACCGTGACACCAAAGGAAGACAAGGATACTATAAGAATAGAAAATTATAGGTCAATGTCCCTGATGAGCACTGGTACAAATATTCTCAACAAAATATTAGAAAATGAAATTTAACAATACATTAAAAGGACTTTCCTAAACTATTTTTATGTGTGTGTTATATTGTACTTGATTCTCATGAATTTTTCAAATGTAAAATATATCATTCTTAAATGGTAATAGTTTCCACCCTTCTTTCCAATTTCTGTATATTCAATTTTATTCTCATTAATTGTAATTATTAACTCAGTGCAATGTTAACAGTCATGATCCTGGATATCCTTGCTTATTTCCAACTCTAGTGAAAATACCTTTATTATTTTCCCCATTGAATTTGATACTGTCTTTGGGACTGAAATAATTATGTTTATCAGGTTATATCTTATGGTGTTTTATCAAGAATGCATATTTATTTTTATCAAATACCTTTTTAGTATCAGTGGACAGAGCATGTTATTTTTCTCTTTAGTTAGTCTAATAAATGAATGAATTTATATCACTGAACTACTTTTCTGTTCCTGGATTAAATCTCTCTTGGTCATGATACAGTCTTATAAAGTGCTACTGGAGTCTAGTTGAGATATTGTATTATTTTAATATTGACTGAAGATGGTGATTGCAGCCATGAAATTAAAAGACGCTTACTCCTTGGAAAGAAAGTTATGACCAACCTAGACAGCATATTAAAAACAGAAACACTACTTTGCCAACAAAGGTCCATCTAGTCCAGGCTATGGTTTTTCCAGTAGTCATGTATGGATGTGAGAGTTGGACTATAAAGAAAGCTGAGCACCGAAGAATTGATGATTTTGAACTGTGGTGTTGGAGAAGACTCTTGAGAGTCCCTTGGACTGCAAGGAGATCCACCAGTTCATCCTTAAGGAAATCAGTCCTGGGTGTTCATTGGAAGGGCTGATGTTGAAGCTGAAACTCCAATATTTTGGCCACCTGATGTGAAGAGCTGACTCATTTGAAAAGACCCTGATGTTCGGAAAGATTGAATGTGGGAGGAGAAGGGACAGCAGAGAATGAGATGATTGGATGGCATCACTGACTCAATGGATATGAGTTTGGGTAAACTCCAAGAGTTGGTGATGGACAGGGAGGCCTGGCATGCTGTGGTTCATGGGGTTGCAAAGAGTCGGACATGACTGAGCGACTGAACTGAACTGAATATTGAAATTCATGAATATAAATGTTGCATAGTGTACATTTGTGTAGTCGTTTTTAATTTGGTTATTCATCGTTTAAATAGAATTTGGAAATATTTCCCTTTTTCATATGCTCTGGCATATTTTATCAACACTAGATTTGTATTTTTAAATATTTATCCTGATATATGGCAGAGTTTTTGGTGAAAGCAAAATCTTCATATGTTAAAAGGCTCTGTTTTCCTTATGATTATTCCTTTTGATGTATTTTCTTAACTATCATATTACTTCTTTTGTTAAAACTTGACATGAGTTCAGTTTTCCGATAAAATCTTCATCCAATTGCAAAGAGATCACAGTTGTTCTACAGACTAGGCCAGTTTCAGCTGTCATAAACTAAGACCGAAAGCATGCCTATTCTGTACACATCTGGGTGTACTCCAGTCCACCCCCATTCTGCCTTTTTAAACTAGGTGTAGTCAGAGATGATGAGGAGTATGGTTCTGCTACTTCTCAGTTCTTCAGTGTACCTCCTATTACAGAAAAGGAATTTGACCTTCAGGATGGGCCTCTCACCTTGAGGAAGCATACTCAAGGTATGAGTTATTCCCTGAGATCTGCTGCAGCTGGAGTCCCTCCAAATGGTCCTCCACCTCCCTCACCTGCCTTTTGGTGGCATCTATATGAACTCAGTACCTTTAGCTACCTTTTATGTTTATGGTGTGTTTCTTCTAGTTTAATTAACAATAGAGTTATTTAATTTTTTTTTCTTGTTATTTTTGGATGATTTCTAGGAAAACAGGGAAATTGATGAGCTACACAGCCATGAAGCAGAAGACCAAAGTATATTTTTTAAAGATAAGATTTTATCAACTCATGTGACATTGATGGTCTATGACATTGGGCAGTTTTCTTTTAGAAATAAAAATTATTAGACCACTTAGGTACTTGAAATTGCTACAATTTGTGAAGTCTAATAAGAATTGCTTTTCTATCTATTGTGCTATATATCACACCTAAAGGAATACTTCAGCCAAATTGATATATCTTTATTTGTACACCTTAACCAATATGATTTATTTAGATGCTCAGTTACCTTTAACAGAAGTTGTGGGTGATCAATAACTTTATAAAGCAATTCTTTACTCAACAAAATACTTACTACATATTCATAAAATGTGGAGTTTGTATCCCACATTTGGATTATGTTTTGCTATACCTGATTTATTTCTAGTGTTTCAAGAATATATCCTTACTATATAAAGAGAGATGCAGTTTTATTATATTATGTTGACAAATATATTCAGTGGATATAATCAAGAAGTATAATTTAAGAATACCTCCAAAGCAATGCAACAAATTAAATAGATTTTATATAGTCAGTAAATTTATTCTAACATTATTTGTATTTGTAAGCATGAAACTTCATCAGAATTATGTAAAAACTTTCCCACCAAATTAATCTTCTTAAATAATGAAAACTTGTAACTGGGTATTTCTCTGAGTGATTTCTAAAGATTTTATTTTACTTTGACTATATTCTCTTCCAAGACACACTGTAGATATTCTGCAGCAAATTGTGATTTGGCGCCACACTTTAGGATGTGTTTTTCTTCTTGTTCCTAACTAGTAATAGTAATGTCACTGAACTATCTTAAAAATTTCTGCACATCAAGTACGAAACCAAGTTATAGATAATCTAAAGTTAGAATTTTTTTTCGTAAATACGCATTTACCACCAATTTTCAAATATGGCATTTACATTTAACCATTTTATATGTTAGGATAAACTACATAAAATGTGTGAAAATCTTTTACAAGTCATTAGTAATTTAGTATAATGTTCAAAAGTTTGGACTTGGCAGCCATACTGCCTGGATTTGAATATTGTCTCTATCACTTATTAACTGTTGTGATTTTGTAAATTATTAAATCTAATTTCCTTATACATAAAATGGTACTTTCCACAATTTATTAAAAACAAATTCAAAGAACTGTATAATGAGTTAAAATATATATATAATGCTTGCAACAGTGCCTGACACAGAGTAGTAGCTACTACAATTTCAGGACACTGCCTCTGGATAATTGGAGGCTTCCTGTTCTAACAAGTCCAAATTATGAATACCTGGTTTATCTGAAGCATAGCCTAATCTTCACAAATATTTAAAAGCTAGCCATGAGAGTAAAGGAAGTAGATCCGATTAAATACTTCCAACAAAAGGAATTTCTGGAAGAAGGAAAGAAAAAAGCTCTAGATATGTAACACTGAAGGAAATTATTTAGCTTGAAGCATTAGATTTGTCAGTACTTCAAAGCTTCCCCACATTATCTTCTTCACTTCCAATATTATTTTAATTCATTTGCCAACAAGTAATTCAAATATCATATTGGACCTAATTATTGTTTTGGCATAGGCATAAGAGAGAAAAGAAGTGCTCAAAGGATAGTATAAAAGCCTGAAGTACTTGAGAATTAAAATTACACAGCTAGTCATATGTATGTTTCCAGTGTATTAAATCATGGTTACATTTACAAAAGATAGGAAAGGGGGATGTATAGAGATAGCAAGCCATCCTGACATCAGATATGAAGCACATCCAGTCTCACTAAGCAGAGAATTTCATTTATGTTACAAAACCCCTAGATATCCAGGTCATAATTTTACTGAAATGTTGTGTCCCACTTAGAGAGTCAAATCCCAAAAGAACAGAAAAGATCTGAGAACAGTTGAAAAAATAGGAATTTAAAAATTGAAAATCTTTAGAAAAGAGGTCCTAAAGATGAAAGTTAAGGATTATGATAGCCTACAAAGTTGAAGTCAAGAGCCATGTCTTTTAAAAATATGGTGGAATTTTATGAAAATGACACCAAGCAATTGTTCTCTCTGTATATAAGATAGCTAATCCCAGCTTCAGGGCCACTAGCTTATCAGGAAAGACTCTGTGATGGAATTTCCTTATCCAAAAAGCAGGAAACAGTTTTAGTTTATCACTGACCTCTCAGAATTATTGTACACATAGGATAAGAACCCACCTGCAACGCTGGAGATGTGGGTTTGATCCCTGGGTTGGAAGATTCCTTGGAGGAGGGAATGGCTACCCACTTCAGTATTCTTGCCTGGAGAATCCCATGGACAGAGAAGCTTGCAAGCTACTTTCCATAGGGTTGCAAAGAGTTGGACATGGCTGAAGCAACTGAGGACACATGCATTGGATAACTATGGGATATTATTATTACTTTGATTGGTAGTTTTATAGAATAACAATAATTCTTAAGAAACCAGTCTTTAAAGACAATTTCAAACAGATCTAAGAACAAACTTGCTAATTATCACTGTGCCAAATATGAAAAGTAGACTCTAGAGTAAAGACTAACTGCCATTTCATTCTCAGAGATCTTTAAAAACACAAAGAAACTACCCTCCTGAATTATTTTAAATTTCTGTCTACATAATAAATAGGAGGGTGGAAGTGTAAACAAGATACTTTGAACAGCTTAATAGTTATGAAATCATATGATCATGAATGTGGCTTGAAAATGATATCTACTAGGGCAGATGACAATCTATAATATCATTGATCTGTTGAGGAAGATTTGCCCATATGCACGAGCCAACATTTTTTTTTGTTTTTGAAGTTTGTTAACAATTATTATTACTGAATTGGCACAGCAGAAATGCATGGTATTGGAGAAAAGGAGTTAAATTTGAACTTGTAAGCTGGAAGTGAATGTTGCTCACTGGTGTCACTGCTATCATGACTGCTTTATTAGCTGACTTTGCCATGTACTGCAAAAGTGTTTTTAAACTGTTGCATGTCAGAATATTGGCATGTGAAATCATGTGTTTCTATTAATGTATATTATCAGTACAAAGTGTCTTCCAATATAAAAGTTAAATGAAGTAAATTGTTAAATAATTGTGTTTAACAAACAGTAGATTTCATGGTCTAACATTAATTATAATAGCATTTACTAGCCCAGTAAATATTGGTATATTTTATTCATTTCTTAAAGGCATATATCTTTTCAGATTATGAAAGATTTTTTTAAGATTTTACCATTTTTATTTTTTCATTTTTTTAGCTTTAAAAAAATTTTTTTTTAATACTTTATTCTAAGTTACAATACTGTATTTGTTTTGCCATACATTGACACGAATCAGCCACAAGTGTACACGATCTCTCAATGTCAAAGCCCCCTCCTACCTCCCACCCCACATCATCTCCCTGGATCATCCGTGCACCATCCCCAAGCATCCTGCATCCTGCATTGAACGTAGACTGGCACTTCGTTTCTTATATGATAGTATACCTATTTCAATGCCATTCTCCCAAATCATCCCACCCTCTCCCTCTCCCTCTCCCTCAGAGTCCAAAAGTCCATTCTATACCTCTGTGTCTCTTTTGTTGTCTCACATACAGGATCATCATTACTATCTTCCATATATATGTGTCAGTATACTGTATTGGTGTTTTTCTTTCTGGCTTACTTCACTCTGTATAATCGGCTCCAGTTTCATCCATCTCATTAGAACTGAGTCCAATTTATTCTTTTTAAGGGCTGAGTAATACTCCATTGTGTAAATGTACCACAGTTTTCTTATCCATTCATCTACTGATGGACATCTAGATTGTTTTCCATGTCCTGGCAATTATAAACAATGCTGCAGTGAACATTGGGGTACATGTGTCTCTTTCAATTCTGGTTTCCTCAGTGTGTATGCCCAGCAGTGGGATTGCTGGGTCATAAGGCAGTTCTATTTGCAATTTTTAAGGAATCTCCACACTGTTTTCCAAAGTGGCTGTACTAGTTTGCATTCCCACCAACAGTGTAAGAGGGTTCCCTTTTCTCCACATCCTCTCCAGCATTTATTGCTTGTAGACTTTTGGATCGCAGCCATTCTGACTGGTGTGAAATGGTACCTCATTGTGGTCTTGATTTGCATTTCTCTGATAATGAGTGATGTTGAGCATCTTTTCATGTGTTTGTTAGCCATCTGTATGTCTTCTTTGGAGAAATGCCTATTTAGTTCTTTGGCCCATTTTTTGATTGGATCATTTATTTTTCTGGAGTTGAGCTGCATAAGTTGCTTATATATCTTTGAGATTAGCTGTTTGTCAGTTGCTTCATTTGCTATAGTTTTCTCCCATTCAGAAGGCTGTCTTTTCACCTTGCTTATAGTTTCCTTTGTTGTGCAGAAGCTTTTAATTTTAATTAGATCCCATTTGTTTATTTTTGCTTTTATTTCCAGTATACTGGGAGGTGGATCATAGAGGATCCTGCTGTGATTTATGTCGGAGAGTGTTTTGCCTATGTTCTTCTCTAGGAGTTTTATAGTTTCTGGTCTTACATTTAGATCTTTAATCCATTTTGAGTTTATTTTTGTGTGTGGTGTTAGAAAGAGGTCTAGTTTCATTCTTTTACAAGTGATTGACCAGTTTTCCCAGCACCACCTGTTAAAGAGACTGTCTTTATTCCACTGTATATTCTTGCCTCCTTTGTCAAAGATAAGGTGTCCATAGGTGTGTGGATTTATCTCTGGGCTTTCTATTTTGTTCCACTGATCTATATTTATGTCTTTGTGCCAGTACCATACTGTCTTGATGACTGGGCTTTGTAGTAGAGCCTGAAGTCAGGCAAGTTGATTCCTCCAGTTCCATTCTTCTTTCTCAAGATTGCTTTTGCTATTCGAGGTTTTTTGTATTTCTATACAAATCTTGAGATTATTTGATCTAGTTCTGTGAAAAATACTGCTGGTAGCTTGATGGGAATTGCATTGAATCTGTAGATTGCTTTGGGTAATATACTCATTTTCACTATATTGACTCTTCTGATCCATGAACATGGTATATTTCTCCATCTATTAGTGTCCTCTTTGATTTCTTTCATCAGTGTTTTATAGTTTTCTATGTATAGGTCTTTAGTTTCTTTAGGTAGGTATATTCCTAAGTATTTTGTTCTTTTCGTTGCAATGGTGAATGGAATTGTTTCCTTAACATCTTTTTCTACTTTCTCATTAGTGTATAAGAATGCAAGGGATTTCTGAGTGTTGATTTTATATCCTGCAACTTTACTATATTCATTGATTAGCTCTAGTAGTTTTCTGGTGGAGTTTTTAGGATTTTCTATGTAGAGGATCATGTCATCTGCAAACAGTGAGAGTTTTACTTCTTCTTTTCCAATTTGGATTCCTTTTATTTCTTTTTCTGCTCTGATTGCTGTGGCCAAAACTTCCAGAACTATATTGAATAGTAGTAGTGAAAGTGGGCACCCTTGTCTTGTTCCTGACTTTAGGGGAAATGCTTTCAATTTTTCACCATTGAGGATAATGTTTGCTGTGGGTTTGTCATATATAGCTTTTACTATGTTGAGGTGTGTTCCTTCTATTCCTGCTTTCTGGAGAGTTTTTATCATAAATGGATGTTGAATGTTGTCAAAGGCCTTCTCTGCATCTATTGAGATAATCATATGATTTTTATTTTTCAATTTGTTAATGTGGTGAATTACATTGATTGATTTGCGGATATTGAAGAATCCTTGCATCCCTGGGATAAAGCCCACTTGGTCATGGTGTATGATCTTTTTAATGTGTTGCTGGATTCTGATTGCTAGGATTTTGTTAAGGATTTTTGCATCTATGTTCATCAGTGATATTGGCCTGTAGTTTTCTTTTTTGTGGTGTCTTTGTCAAGTTTTGGTATTAGGGTGATTGTGGCCTCACAGAATGAGTTTGGAAGTTTACCTTCCTCTGCAATTTTCTGGAATAGTTTCAGTGAGATAGGAGTTAGCTCTTCTCGAAATTTTTGATAGAATTCAGCTGTGAAGCTGTCTGGACCTGGGCTTTTGTTTGCTGGAAGATTTCTGATTACAGTTTCAATTTCCATGCTTGGGATGGGTCTGTTGAGATTTTCTATTTCTTCCTGGTTCAGTTTTGGAAAGTTGTACTTTTCTAAGAATTTGTCCATTTCTTCCAAGTTGTCCATTTTATTGGCATATAATTGCTGATAGTAGTCTCTTATGATTCTTTGTATTTCTGTGTTGTCTGTCGTGATCTCTCCATTTTCATTTCTAATTTTATTGATTTGATTTTTTTCTCTTTGTTTCTTGATGAGTCTGGCTAATGGTTTGTCAATTTTATTTATCCTTTCAAAGAACCAGCTTTTTGCTTTGTTGATTTTTCAGATTATGAAAGATTTAAGACAACTTGCTAAAAGTCAAGAAAATGTTCAAGCATCAAAGAGTATATCTAAAATCATAAATTCATTTACCCCCTTCATTTACTTGCTCATTCAATGAAAATTTGTTTAACATCTACCAATCACTATGATTGGAAGTTAGAGTGCAGAGGTGAATAAATTATGATCCTTCCTTCAAGAAACTTGAAACTCTTTGTACTACAGACCCATAAACAAATGATTTAAGATGCTCCAATAAATGTATACATAAGAGGTGAGGTATATGAGAAGGTCTCAAATAAATGTATGTGTAAAGGGCTATGGGACACCTGAAGCAGATGTTTAAGACATTCAAGATGCACATGTTCTCTGAAATAGCTAAAACAATCCTGAGAAAGAAAAACAGAGTTGGAAGAATCAGGCTCCCTGACTTCATACTATACTACAAAGCTATAGTAATCAAAACAGTATGATACTGGCACAAAAACAAAAATAGAGATGAGTCCAAAAGGATAGAAATCCCAGAAATAAACCCACACACCTGTAGTCAATTAATCTATGATAAAGGAGGTAAAACTAAACAATGGAGGAAAGCTAGTCTCTTTAATAAGTGATGCTGGGAAAACTGGACAACTACATGTAAAGAAATGAAATTAGAACACTCCCTAATAGCATATATAAAAATAAGATCAAAATGGATTAAAGACCTAAATATAAAACTGGACACTATAAAACTCTTAAAAGGAAAAGGTCGGCAAAACACTCTTTGACATAAATTACAGTACTATCTTTTTGGTCCACCTCCTAAAGTAATGAAAATAAAAATTAAAATAATCAGACTTCCTTGGTGGCTCAGTGGTAAAGAATCCACCTGCAATGCAGGAGACATGAGAGACACAGGTTCAATCCATGGGTCACGAAAATCCCCGGAGAAGGAGATGGCAACCCACTCCAGTATTCTTGCCTAGAAAATCCCATGGACAGAGGAGCCTGGCAGGCTACAGTCCATGGGATCACAAAGAGTCGGACACGACTGAGTGATTAACACAAACAAATGGGACCTAATTAAACTTAAAAGCTTTTTGCACAGCAAAGAAAATCATAAAGAAAATTAAAAGACAACCCACAGAATGGGAGAAAATATTTGCAAATAAAGCGACCAATAAGGGATTAATCTCCAAAATGTACAAACAGCTAATGTAGCTCTATGTCAAAAGCAAACAACCCAATCAAAAAATTGGCAGACGATCTAAATAGATATTTCTCCAAAAGAAGACATACAAATAGCCCCAAAACACATGAAAAGATGCTGAACATCACTAATTATCAGACAAATGAATCAAAACTACAATGAGGTTTCTCTTCAGACTGGTCAGAATGTCCATCATCAAAAAATCTACAATCAATACTGGAGACGGTGTGGAGAAAAAGGAATCTTCCTATACTGTTGGTAGGAATGGAAATTGGTTTGATTATGGAGAACAGAATGGAGGTTCCTTAAAAATTAAAAACAGAACTACCATATGATCCAGCAATCCCATTCTTGTGATGTATCTGCAGAAAACCATAATTCAAAAAGATGCATATACCCTAATCTTCATTGCAGTACTATTCACAAAAGCCAAGACATGGAAGCAACCTAAGTGTCCATTGACAGCAGAGCGGCAAACGTGGGGCTGGAGCCAGGCTTCCTGATGCTTGGTCTAAATAACACTGTCTCTTTGGAAGTGTGGCTGTGTATCTTCCGAGACCAAATTTATCTTCAGCTCTCACTTATCCAGCCCTTATAAGGAATTAGTTAAATGGGTAATCAGTTCAACAATTAACTGTAGCAAACACTTACAGCATTTACTAATATTTACAAAGCGATGTGTGTGTATTTTATAAATATATATATAATATATATATATTTATAAAATATATATTTATATATATTATATATTTATATATAAATATATATTTATATATTTTATTTATAAAATATATATTTATAAAATATATATTTTTATATATATATATAAAATACACACATATGTATACATAATCCTCATAAAACTATGAAGAGGGTATTAACATTATGTCCCCACTTATAAATGAGGAAACTGAGTCATAGAGAGGATAAATTTCTCCCTTAAGGTCATGCTGCTAGTGAGTGGCAGAGCCAGGATTCAAACCCAGGCTCCATGGTCTCTACACTGAGTCTACTGACTATTGGTTTTCCCATGAACTTACATACTCACTTAAAAGTATACAAATGCTAAAATATTTCATACCAATAAAGCTTATGTCTTGTGAATTATTCTCTCTCGGTGACCTTGGGGTCTTTGTACAGTCAGTCCCTGTTATTTTTCCAAGTAATTCTTAGCACTTCCTAAGCCTTTCTGATCACTGCACATATTAAAAATAGAACAGAAACCATATTCTACCCCTGTTGCTCTTACTTTAATTTGAATCTGACATAGGTTTATGGGAGTCATTAGACTTCTTTTCCAAAAGTTTACAGTCTTTCTTCTGGACAGATAGTAGTATTATTTTTACCCACTACTTTGAAGTCAGGTACAGATGCCTGGAGAAGACTCTTGAGAGTCCCTTGGACTGCAAGAAAATCCAACCAGTCCATTCTAAAGGAGATCAGTCCTGGGTGTTCATTGGAAGGACTGATGCTAAAGCTGAAACTCCAATACTTTGGCCACCTCATGCGAAGAGTTGACTCATTGGAAAAGACTCTGATGCTGGGAGGGATTGGGGGCAGGAGGAGAAGGGGACGACAGAGGATGAGATGGCTGGATGGCATCACTAACTCGTTGGACGTGAGTTTGAGTAAACTCCAAGAGTTGGTGATGGACAGGGGAGGCCTGGCGTGCTGCGATTCATGGGGTTGCAAAGAATCAGACACGACTGAGCGACTGAACTGAACTGAACTGATAGATTCCAAGTTTGGTTGATCAATGAAGTGTGAGTAGCAGTGATGTGTGTTGTCTCTGGGAGAAAGCCTGAAGAGCCAGTGCAAGATTCTCCATAATCCCTCCCCTCTGTGGAGTTGATCATGGAGGCAGACACTGAGATAAGCCTGAGTCCCAAAGTGATTGTATAGAGCAGAGGTCACCTGGCAACTCATAGTGAACACATAGGGTGACCAACAAATAAACATTTCTTGAGTTAAGCTCCTGAGATCTTTGTAATTACTACAAGTTTATCCTGACTCTTTCAAGGTTTAGTTACCATTAGAAACACTTTATATAGTTTATGTATTTATCTAAAACAGTTTTAGAATAGTTAGCAAATTACGTGGCATCGTTTGACTCAACTTTTATGCTTGGTGAGTTTTTCCAACATATGTTTTCTATAAATGTGAAGCGTGAAAACACTTCCTAGGAGTTAAGACAGCTTTCAAAGGCCTAATTAGGACTGAAATAGCCTATACTTTCACTTCCAGAGATGTTCCCTGAGATGCAAAGTCATGCATAATTACACATATGATAGTACCATTAATGTTGGATTTCTGTTATTGTTATTTTTGAGTTGCTCTGACTGATTTGTTCACTCCTCTCACTTATTTTCAGACGGCTAAACATAGGGTGCTCCAGTGAAGCACTTTTCAGAGTGTTTTAATAAAACTTGCTGATGTTTTCAACTACATTTGTTTCCCACTATTATACTAGCTGTTGCCTATAGATATGGTACAAAAAATATTTTCATCACATCCTCCAAGAACCCTATTTTGACAAGTCTTTGGAAGACTCTTTCAGGAACTGCATCAGTTGTTGGCTCATTCCAGCTTGGATCCTTCTTGAACTTTTTATAAATGGTCAAACCCTTGATTATTCAAACTCATGGAAGGAAACAGCACTCTCCATAAATTCAAAACCAGGGCTGATCCAAAAGGCATTAATATTTGGCTCTAGAGATCATTATATAACATTTTGTGAAAGCAGCCTCTTTATCTGCCCAGTTCTATAGCTCCTGACCCTCCCTGGACATATATTAATTGAGCATTGAGTGGGACCTAGCAATGACCTGGAGACGGGAAAGGCCACTTGTCCCTGATATTTGCCACCTTTGTCTCCAGAGTTGATGTGTCTATTAAAAAGTTATCAGATTTCTCCATCTGTGCTCTGTATGCATCTATCCAGAAGAGGCAGCTTCTGGAAAGACCGGCCTTTCCGGTTGTCAGAAGCATCCTATCTGTTACAAAGAAGCCATTCTAAATTGAGATTTTATTATGTTTCTGTCAAATTTATCCTGTCAGGTAATTTCTTTTGATTGCTTATTATTTGTATTTGTTTTCTTTTCAAATTTGTAAATGCAGTAAACCTCCAGTAAACTTGATGTAGGCCAAATAAAAGTATTGAAAGGAGAACCTTCCAAATCTTAAATGATAACTCTCTTTCTCTCTTTTAAACTATGGTGCTTTCTACCGTATCACACAGTGTTTTTAAGCTAATGGGTAGTTGAATGCATTAGCATTTAATGAACATAATAAAAAGTATTAGAGTAGAATATTATATGAACACCCTAAAGTAGTGTTTCTTTAGAATCACTGTAGGATTCTATAGTGATTCTGCACATCTGAATCATGCAAAATGCTTTAAAAATATAGATTCCTGGGCCTCATTTACACAGGCTCTAGTTAAACTGGTCCAAAATGGTCCCTGGGAAATCAGTATTTTAAAAATTCCCTTAAATAATTCTTATGTACAGCTAAGGTTGAGAGCCATTGCTCAGAGCCATCTCTAGGACAGAATTGCTCTCCATTTCTCACATTCATAGTGTGTTTTGAATGTGTTTTGTATCCTCACAGTTTCCAACAAGGGAGATTTTATTATTTCTTGTGTAATATAGGGACTCATTTCCCCTTGCCTTCATGCTTAATTGTTTTCCAAGGCATTGAACAGTTTGGAAAAAAATCACTGTTTAATGATCCTAAAGTTACAAAATAAAACTCTGATGATTTAAATGACTTTCTAAAATAACATTTACCAGTGCCTGTCAGGTAAAGAATTCAAGAAACACATCTATAGACAACACTGCTGCTGCTGCTGCTGCTGCTGCTGCTAAGTCACTTCAGTTGTGTCCAACTCTGTGCGACCCCATAGACAGCAGCCCACCAGGCTCCCCGTCCCTGGGATTCTCCAGGCACGAACACTGGAGTGGGTTGCCATTTCCTTCTCCAAGGCATGAAAGTGAAAAGTCAAAGTGAAGTCGCTCAGTCGTGTCCAACTCTTAGCGACCTCATGGACTGCAGCCCACCAGGCTCCTCCGTCCATGGGATTTTCCAGGCAAGAGTACTGGAGTGGGGTGCCATCGCCTTCTCCATAGACAACACAGTTAGGTTTCAGTTAGGTTTATTACTTGCTGCAGCAAGAGAGAGACTGCCCCTCATGGGAACAGTGAAGAAGGCATCTCAAAAGAGATAATATAGGAAAAAAAATAATTCCAGGGCTCAATCTTGGCAGAGTTCTTGGAAGTGTCAGTGGTCTTATCTTTGAAACTCATCTTTGGGGTGAGTTTCTTTAGATCAGTTTGTCGATAGTTTCATTTTGTGATATAAACATTTAGAAAAACTGGTGTTAAGAGTTTGAAATTCCATAGTTTATGATGGACATCGCAGTTCTGATTGGTCCAATTTATCTCTTTTGAAATTTGTGAATTTTAAGGCTCAGTTCAGCTGAATTACTTTACTGAATTACTGATAAGATTCATGAGAACAGTAGTTTACCATCATAAATTGAGTAATTTATGCTTAGCCATCTATAACAATAAGTCAATGATATATTCTAAATAAAATATATGAGTCTTTATAATCTATTTAATAGAGTTTTTAGTCTTACTGATTTTCATACCAAGCAAAATATTGTTTGCTCAATAACAAAATCCAGCAAGATAAGTTACCTTATCTTGTTATTTCTAACACGTGTATATGATACAGTTCTGGGTGACATCAAAAGGTGGGTTTGCAATCCCTAAGATATTCACAGAAAAATATCCAAGGGATTGTGCCTCACTGGGAGTGTGTTTCCTATTAGCTAACTCTATAATACAGAGAAATGATATAGATTTAGAAGAAAAAAATGTAATAAATATTTTTTTGTTTGTTTTTGGAAATTTAGTATGGAAATTCAGGCCATATCCCTACACATAAAATGACAGGCCCAAATTTAGGGGTCACTTCAAATAAATGGTTTGTATCCGTCTCCTACTGACTAATGATGTCTTTTCTATAAAATGATAAACATGAAATTCGAATGCAGCACTATAATATAAAAACTTCAGTGTGAAACACACTGCAGGCACTTTTCCTGTGTTCTCAGCAGCGTGACTTTGGAATTCAGGATGGAACTCTGAATGGGCCACAACTTACCACTGTGTAATGTTAGGACAGTGATCTGTGGTTTCAAATTTACATTTTTATTTTAAAAATTTCCAGATACATTCTCCTAACTTTCCAACTTGTTTACGTCATTAAAATAACAACATAACATTAAAATATTCAAAATCAGGAAAGCAATATTGATACAGTATTATTAAATAACCTAAAGAACGTATTCCATTTTTGTCAGTTGCTACAAATATATTCCTTTTTTTGAGCCAGGATCCAACCTGAAGTCGCAGAATACATTTAGTTGTTATGTGACGCTCCTTAATCTGGGACAATTTTCCTTTTCCTTTCATGACTGACACTTTTGAAGAGTACAGTTATTTTGTATAAAATCTCTTTGTTTGGGGCTATCTGATTTTTTTCCTTGTGATTAAACTTAGAGTATTTATTTTTGGTAAGAATGCAGGGCAGTAACTTTATGCCTCCTTCAGTGCCTTGTACAAGAGACCCAGTGTTGTTTATTCTCTTTACTGTTGATGCTAACTTTGATCAGTTGAACAAGGTGGGGTCTGCTGCAGTTCTCCACTCTAAATGTGTTACTTTTTCCAACAAACTAAATTTTAAATGATGACACAGGCTCTCTCTTCCTCCTTTCTTTTTTTCCTTTTTCCAAATCTGATGTGAAATGGTGATAGTGGAAAAATTTGAGAGCTGCTAATAAGCTGGTGAATTCCCTTTATTATTTTTCCTGCCTATTCTATATCTTTTAGAATAGCGAATTTTTCTGAATAAAAGACTCATCTTTATAGGAAAGTCTTTATGAATATGGTCTTTTACAAATTGTTCTGGGTAGTTTAGCCAAAGCGCACATTCAGTTCAGTTCAGTTCAGTTCAGTTGCTCAGCCATGTCTGACTCTTTGTGACCCAGTGGACTGCAGCACGCCAGGCCTCCCTGTCCATCAGCAACTCCCCAGAGTTTACTCAGACTCATGTCCATTGAGTCAGTGATGACATCCAACCATCTCATCCTCTGCTGTCATCCCCTTCTCCTCCTGCCTTCAGTTTTTACCAGCATAAGGGTCTTTTCAAATGAGTCAGCTCCTCGCATCAGGTGGCCAAAGTATTTGAGTTCCACCTTCATCATCAGTCCTTCGAATGAATATTCAGGATTGATCTCCTTTAGGATAGACTACTGGATCTCCTTGCAGTCCAAGGGACTCTCAAGAGTCTTCTCCAACACCATAGTTCAAAAGCATCAAGTATTCAGCACTCAGCTTTCTTTATAGTCCAACTCTCACATCCATTCATGGCTACTGGAAAAACTATAGCCTTAACTACATGGACCTTTGTTGGCAAAGTAATGTCTCTGCGTTTGAATATGCTATCTAGGTTGCTCATAACTTTTCTTCCAAGGAGTAAGCGTCTTTTAATTTCACGGCTACAGTCACCATCTGCAGTGACTTTGGAGCCCAAGAGAATAAAGTCTGACACTGTTTCCCCATCTATTTGCCATGAAGTGATGGGACCAGATGCCATGATCTTCATTTTCTGAATGTTGAGCTTTAAGCCAACTTTTTCACTCTCTTCTTTCACTTTCATCAAAAGGCTCTTTAGTTCTTCTTCACTTTCTGCCATAAGGGCGGTGTCATCTGCATATCTGAGGTTATTGATATTTCTCCCAGCAATCTTGATTCCAGCTTGTGCTTCTTCCAGCCCAGCATTTCTCATGATGTACTCTGCATATAAGTTAAATAAGCAGGGTGACAATATATAGCCTTGACGCACTCCTCTTCCTATTTGGAACCAGTCTGTTGTTCCATGTTCAGTCTAACTGTTGCTTCCTGACCTGCATACAAATTTCTCAAGAGGCAGGTCTGGTATTCTCATCTCTTTCAGAATATTCCAGAGTTTATTGTGATCCACACAGTCAAAGGCTTTGGCATAGTCAATAAAGCAGAAATAGATGTTTTTCTGGAACTCTCTTGCTTTTTCAATGATTCAGAGGATGTTGGCAATTTGATCTCTGGTTCCTCTGCCTTTTCTAAAACCAGCTTGAACATCTGGAAGTTCATGGTTCACATATTGCTGAAGCCTGGCTTAGACAATTTTGAGCACATTTGAAGGCACATTAGCACTTTCTTAAAATGTTGGTCCTAAATAAAATGTTGGTCCCATACCCAGCAGCAGCCAGTGTGAAAGAAAAAGAAAAAAAAAAGAAAATTTCATTCTGCTCCATTCTGAAACTTATAGCTCTCAGAACAAAATTGAAATTATATTTCTTTCTGGATATTTTATTAGAAAAAAAAAACTAAAAGAAAATTGCATACTGTGTGGCATAGAAATTTATTACAAATTCCTTATATTTACTTAAATAACCCTTTTCCCTGGTTTTCTTTTTCAACTGAAGCAGCACATGCTTAATCTCCACCCATTCTACATTTCTTGAATAATCTAAAGACAGTACCTGGAAAGCAGAATCACTTAGAATCTAATATACATTTGGCAGTACAGATGAAGGATTCAGGCTTTTTACTTGGACAACTTGAGTATGACTGAGCCCGATCCAAGGTTCACAGAGGCCAGAGCAGTGATTTCACACTGTCCAAAAATAAGCAGTTAATGGCACTTAAGCTGGCTGCAACCAGAATACAGCCTGACAAGAGGAGAAGCCACATGCTTTGCAGCTATGAAGAATGTTGTGGAAGAATGTCTACAGGGAATAGAATGGGCTGGACCTCTGTCTTGTAGTCAGCATCACAGACAAGGAGTAGGAGAAGGATAAGGGAGCCACAGATGTGTCAGGCACTCAGCATATGAGATGCTGAGCCTGGAGCTCACTCTCCTTAATTAACAAGGGGAAAAAATGGTCAACAGATTTTTAGACCAAAGACTAAAGGTTGCCTGCCATCTTCCTATAAATCATTCCATTTATGTCTTAGTACCTTATTTTGGACTAAAAATGTTGTAAAATTTAAGAGTTTTGATTTAAATATTTCAAAACAATAATGAATTATGTTCCCTCCATGCATATATTTTAGTAGTGCTTTCATAGTTAATGTTTTGCTTAATCCTTCCAGCACCTATGTGAGTTAAGTATACTTGCCCCCTCCTTCCTTTTAAAGATGAGGAGCTGTCTTGGAGAAAACATAAATGGCTTCCATCAGATGACATAACAAAAATATTGGTGCCAGGAAAAATGAAACTTATCATGATTTTGCTCACATATTTTAGCTATGAAGGTATTTTTATTTAACTAAAGGAGGTTAGAAATGCTGAGTTCTAGTAAATTTTGATGACATACATTTGGGGTTTATTTTAAAAGCTTAAATACTGATTCAAGATATCCCATAAAAAGAAAAGATAATTATCAGTTTCATTGATCTGAGAAACTGTAAGTCTGTGGATACCAAAATTTGGCTAACTTCTTTGTCAAGAAATTGAATTGTCTGTACAATTCAAAAGTGAACTTTTAAAAATCTTTAAGCATCTATAATTTTAATAATATTGTCATTGACAGAAAATATTTGAAATTCATAACAATTGATCATGTATATATATCATATATACATATATATATATATATATATATATATATACACACACACACAAACTTTACTTCAACAATAGATAATGAAGTGAAAGTCATTCTGGCATGTCCGACTCTGTGATCCCATTCATTATCTAGTCCATGGAATTTTCCAGGCCAGAATACTGAGGTGGGTAGCCTTTCCCTTCTCCAGTGGATCTTCCGAACCCAGGAATTGAACCAGGGTCTCCTGCATTGCAGGCATATGCTTTACCAACTGAGCTATCAGGAAGTCCCAATAGATAATGAGATGGTAACCAATTCCCCATTTCCTTCAAGGGCAAAATACTACTGATATTATCTACCAGTTAAGAAGTTTATCTTTTCTACTTGTTATTTGTTATGGGGTTTAAATTACCTCTTGCCCAGTCCTCCATCTAATCGTAATTGACTATTTCTGTTAGAAAGACTGAATACATTCCTGCCTAAGAACTTGATAAAGTAAAACAACCCATAACATTTCTGTGTTCTTATGAGACTGGATAAATCAAAGGTCAACTTCCTCAGTATGACTGTCATTTAGCCAACTCACATTTCAGGTCTATCTGAAGTCCATTTCACATATGTAGATACACAATTATGCATTTTTTCCCTTTAGTGCCAACCAATCTGTGCAAGACTATCCCATTTTAATTTAATGGGGCAAGATGACTTTAAGCTGTAAAGCAAGATAAGAGAGAAGTCAAACCTATAAATAGATTAATAGTATCTTCTGTGAGTCCATGGGTAGGATGCAAAATTTAACCTACAAATCTATTTTTAAAAGGTTGGGTATGTGTGATGTGGTTGTAAGATACTAGATTAAGCCAGAAAAAGTGAAAGTGAAAGTCTCTCAGTCATGTCTGATTCTTTGTGACCCCATGGACTACACAGTCCGTGGAATTCTCCAGACCAGAATACTGGAGTTGGTAGCCTTTTCCCTCTCCAGGGAAGCCAGAATAAGTGTCAAATCTAGTATGTACAAATATTAGAAGACAAACCAACGAGTTTGATGTTGACAGGCCAGCTTTGGAAAATGAGGCAGCCCTTCCAGATAACATCACCAGAGCATAACTTGTTTGGGAAGAGCTCATCTCTACTCATACCTGAAGGTCCATCTCCAAGGATAATAAAGGCACAGCCATCTGAAGCTGGCAAAGAAAAGCAGTGATCAGAGGGGCATGAAATTGCTTAGTGGTTGAGTAGGAATGGGGAAAGACAAGGGTATCTGGATTTGAGGGTGCTGAGAAAGGCAAATAAATAGAAGTGATTGACCGTGGGGTCTGGATTGTTTGATGATTGCAATCGAAGTCAACATAGGACCAACAGAGGGCTTCCCTGGTGGCTCAGAGGTAAAGAATCTGCTTGTCAGTGCAGGAGATGTGGGTTCAGTCCCTGGATCCGGAAGAGCCCCTGGAGGAGGAAATGTCAATCCACTCCAGTCTTCTTACCTGGGAAATCCCATGGACAGCAGAGAGTGGCGGGTTATAGTTCATGGGGTTGCAAAGAGGCAGACACGAATTAGCACACAGCAAGACCAACAAAATGGAGGAAGAAAAAGAAAAATTGAAGAATTTGAAGTACAGGCAAGACAGAAACAAAGTGTTCAAAATTATGGAGACAGTAAAAGAATCAGGATGCCAGGAGTTAGGAAGGAAGGAGGGAGGAATAGGTGGATTTTTAGGGTGGCAAAATGACTCTGAAGGATACTATAATGATGGATACATGTCATCACACATTTGTTCAGATCTGTAGAAGGTACAATGTAAGAGTGAGCCTTAATGTAAACTACAGACTTGGGTTGATAATGATGTGTCAGTATAGGCTCATCAGCTGTAATGAATGTGCCACTCTGGTGAAGGGTGTTGATAATGGGATATGTGGATTTGAGGGGAGGGGAGATATGCGCAGTCTTGTGCCTTTTGCTCAATATTTCTGGGAACCTAGAACTGCCCTAAAAAATGAAGTTTATTTTAAAAAGAGAGAGAGAGTTAAAAGACAATGAGAGAACATGGCTTGAACATGGGATTTCAGAGTTTGAGATGAAGGATAAGGATGAAGAAGATAGGCAGAGATGGCCAGAGGAGACATGGTTAACCAAATTATCATAATTTCGGTATAATGTGGTGATGGATTGAATGGCCCACCCCCACCCTGCCACTTTTAACCTTTTCCGGTGCACAGAGTGATTGCTTTCAAAGGCAAAAGCAGCAGAGCAGCCAAAAGCATGGCACCTCTACGTCTCACTTTACATCGGTTCTAACTGTATGATTTTCTGATTACATATCCTTAGGAAAGCTTCCAGAATCAGATCCTTACGCTCTTCAGACCCAGACTATAATAATTAATAACTGCATTTGTGAAAAAGCAAATGTTTGAGTATGACTTTAGAGAATATCAGCATATAATCAGAGAGTAGCCTGGGAGCTGCTGTGATTTACAGGAGAAATTCAATTACTTTTCTTGTTCAACTCATAAAAGACAAAAGCAAAGGAACAAACAAAAGTGGTATTCTTTGGCTCTGGCAGCAAATGAACATGAAAGACTTTATGTTTATTAATTTTAGTCACTAAGATATGTCCGACTCTTTGCAACCCCATGGACTCCAGCATGCCAGGCTTCCCTGTCCTTCACTATCTCCCTGAGTTTGCTGCGACTCATGTCCATTGAGTCAGTGATGCCATCTAATGATTTCATCCTCTGCCACCCACTTCTCTTCTTACCCTCAATCTTTCAAAGCATCAGTGTCTTTCCAATGAGTCATCAGCTCTTCACATCAGGTGGCCAAAGTGTTGAGGCTTCAGTTTCAGCATCAGTCCTCCAGTGAACCTTCAGTGTTGATTTCCTTTAGGAATGACTGGTTTGATCTCCCTGCTGTCCCGGGGACTCTCTTCTCCAGCACCACAGTTCGAAAGCTTTCGTATACTGAACACTTGATACAAGATGTCATGCCAGGAGTTTTCCTATGTAAATAATATCCTCATTTTGTATATGAGAACATAAAGGGTTAGGATGGTCTTATAACTTGCCAAAGCCTTCCAGCCAGTGGCATGTGCATCTGCTTGCTAGGCTCCAAAACCCATATCCCGAGTCCCTTGCTCTCCCACCTTCCCTAAGCGTGTGCCTGTGAGAACCTCCTCATTTGCCTCTTGAAAGAAAATAAATCTAGAGTGAGTGATTACAACACTTTTTGCCACTGTGGTTGCTTACAGTTTAAACTGTGAATGACTTTAAAAATCGCCAGCAGGCATGCCCACACAGTGTCCCAAACAAGCTCTTTATTTTTCCTAGTCGGGTAAATTGTTTCTTAGTTTTGTTTTGCTTTGATTATCTTTTACCTTGTACATTTTTAGATCTCATGTCTAAAGGTTTAAAGTAAGACAGAGAGAAAAGCTGAAAATGTCTTCTGCTATATCCCACAGGACTATCATGTCCTTGGCATTGTTATTAAAAATGAGCCATGGGAAATGAGTTTTATTGGCCCATGGACAAGTGACCATGTGGAATTCTTAACTCATACAGGCTTCAACCAGCCTCTTAGGCCTCTTGAGACTTTCCAAACATTCCACAACTGCTTTATACAAACCAGTTCCATGTATAGCTAGAAAAAGGGAAAGAAAACTACCTGCCAAGTAGGACTTTTCAAAGATCAGTGAAGAGGTATTTGTTTGTGTACATGAGCCTGTATGTGTCTGGTTGGGTCATCTTTCTATTCAATAAAACAAGTTTTTGAAGGCTATACAGAGAATAGTTTGCCACAAAATCCTCACCAACGCTAAAGAGTGTGCAAAATTTTGTCTGAAGTCTGAGAGCAACTAAACAAGACCCTTTTTCCAATGCCCCTTGGTTCATATAAACACAAGGCAACAGGAAAGGTTTGGGAATCATATATGGGTGACCACCTGCAATGGACTCTCAAACAAATTATAACTGAAGAAGGAGGGGTACAGCATAATGAAGCTATTTGTCAGTAAATCCTCCCTTCCACCAAAACTTAAAATGATGACATGGGAAATGAGGACCCATGTATTTCTTTTGTTCAACCAAGAATATCTTAGATTTCATGATTTTAAATTCAAATTTTTTACCATTATCTTATTAGTCTTTTTGTAGAACTTAAAGACTTAAAGTCATATGCATGATGCATATGACTAATATGCATGTTCTAATACAGAAGCTGTATTAGAACAGAGCGTAGCTGCATTATTCAGGATTTGGTTTTCTTTTACATATCTCTTTTGAGGATGACTCATTCTGCACATTACTCTTCCCCACCTGGCTTCTGGTGAAACATTTAAATAGCAAATAAAGAGCAAGATGGTACATTTTTAAAAGTCCATAACATGTGCAGAATGACCTGCTAGACATCAAAAGGTTACGGAAATAAATGTCTATAATTTAAGATTCAAGCATGTTTTTTATTTTATGACAAAATAAGATCCTATTATTTCCCCCAAGTCCTTGGATCCCCAATAAATGGTATTTAGGGAAATAACAACACTTCATACAGTTGAGGAGCAGTTGCCCAAGTCTGCCTAGAAATGAGGTGTGCCCTGGGGTTCAGGACTTTCTGTGCTGAAAACTGGACAGGCTCAGGTTTCTCACCCTATAGTCAACCCAAACCTGTATGGTGGTGTAAATCCACCCTCAGAAAGCACCGTTCATTCCTCCAAGTGGCTAATAAGAGCCACTTGCAAAGACCTAGTTTTTATGGAGTCTTGTAGATTATTTTATATCCTTCTGGATTGCAATTTTTATGGAATCTGTTATCTGAGAATCTAGTCATCGATTCTGCAAAGAACCGGCCCCTAGATATAGTATGCCCTTCTGAATGCTCTGGGTATGAAAAATATGGAAGTAGCTGAAACAGAATGGACCCTAAAACAATTGGGGAAAGTTTTGCATAGTCTTTTAATACTTTTTGATTTGTCTTACCAGGAGTAGCAATCATGTTTTCTTTCAGGCAATTTACTTTATTCTCTCTTAAATTACTAGCCTACAGAATCCCTATAAACCCTTCCAGTTTTCTGATTCTAGAATTCTCTATAACAGAAAGCAATAGGAAGAGAGAACTACAGCTGAGAGAGTAAATGTGGCAAATTGGGACATGGGGCTGTAGAGCTTTCAAGGCCTGAGGTTTTTAAATGCATTGCCAAAGCTGATCCAGCATATTTCGTTCCAAACATTAATAATTACTTGGCACTAAAGAAACACTTGCTGATAGAGCATTTTATGGTATGGTGTTTTATTATCTCTGTCTTGGAAAATGGTGGCCAGTGATAATCTAATAGAGAGGAGAAACTCACTTCATTAATTTATTATAGACCAGAATCCTAGGCAGGGTGTTTGATTACAAGCAATATTCTTTATTTCTGCCAAATTAAAAAGCTGGCACAACCCAGGAGATGATGTAAAGCTTTTGGTTAAATGCCTTCTGGATTCTGTTTTCTAACAGATCCACCAAGAACTTGCAGCTTAAGCTTGAGTTTTTTTCAACCATTTTTATATTTACTTGGTTTTCTCTCAATTTATTGTATTTAAATAACAAACTCATAGTGGTTTGTTAGATATTAGATAGTTTTGTCTTTACCAGCGTGGTGCTATGGAGCCAGATGCTGCTAATCATTGTTTGTGACCTTGGTCACAGCACAAAATCATCCCAGACACCCGATTTCTTTATCTGTGAGATGGAAAGATTGGACTAAGGTTTCTTCCAGCTTTAATATTTTATGGCTCAGGTTTAGATGAAAAGTTGTGGATAAATACGTATGAAAGAAAATGTCTTTCAAAACTATTAAAGAGATATATTTTAATTTTGTTAAATTCCAATTAAAGATTGAGTTATTTTATTTCAGTTTGCTGGAAAGCCTAGGGAGTGTTGTTATAGACGATGCAGAAATGCTTACTGCAGTTCATACACTATTCCTGATGGACTCTCTGGGGATTTCTGTAAAAACTGGGATTCACTCGCAACAGAACCTTTGACTTTTGGATTGGGTTGTCCATTATGCCACTTGCTGTGCTTTGTCCTTTGTGACAATTTTGCCTTTTGCCTGCTTGCAATTATTCGTTTTCTTGATGAATAGGTAGAATCTATGATTTTTTAAATATTTTTAATATTTTAACATCCATCTCTTTTTAAAAAGCAAGAGGATGGGTGCTACATGCTGTTGCACACTGTTCATGACAATAGACTCAAAGAAATGGCGCTTTACAGCTGAGAGAAGCCTTGGGCAGCAATTCGCCCCAACCCCTTCATTTTGTAGAACAGGAAAATGCCCAGCCTCGTCACTGGCAAAACATAGACCTCTACCTACTTTATGTTTTCATTATGTCACCCGTGAATTCTCTCTTGTCCTCAGGTGTATGTGTCTTCGGATATTTTTAATTCTTTCGATTTCATAATGATAGTCAAACTAGAAGAAACAAAGTTCTTAAAGTATTTTGTTATATGAAAGTTTTATGTGGACACAGTTAAAAAGCCAAAGTAGTTCTTTGTTGTGCATTCTGCTCTTTCCACTTGCAACTGTGATGCCCTAGAAGCACCATATTCATTTCTTTGAGCTAGTCTTTTTGTGTTTGCATTTTCATTTCTAAATAAATATTTATACTATTAGCCCTTGATTATTACATATCCTCTCCTGACTTGTACTATAGAATATGAGAATTTAACTCAATTTAATGCATGTCTCCGTCCAAACTTACCTTTCTTCCCTCTCCACCCCTCCCCATATTCTCGGTATAGTTATAGTATTCATTGTGGTTATGTAATATTCTGCTCACTCCAGTGTACTTGCCTGGAGAATGCCATGGGCAGAGGAGCCTGGCAGGCTACAGTCCACGTGGTTGCAAAGAGTTGGATACAACTAAGCCTGTAACACTAGCTCTTACATTTTGTAATTATTTAAACAATATTTGCAGCTGAACCATCCAGAGAGCAATTGCTATATTTCATATCTATTCAAAATTTCCTCTCTGGAGTTAGTACTGTAAGGTCGGACCCCGAGGGCCATGATGGGCTGCCCCTCCTCTCCCTCCCGCCGGCGGAAGGTCCCCAATGACAGCCACACTTCGCCGGTTGCCATGACGAGCCGAACGGAGGGAGGCTTGGGGACCAATGACAGCACACTTCACTGCCAAAGCCGCCTCGCCCCAGCCGCATAGATAAACTATCAGCCCGCGCCGCTGCAAACCGGCAACCTATCCAAACCCCTTCCGCTAACCTGGCCATCCCCCGCAGCGTGTATATGTAAACAAACTTCTAGCGCGGTCTGGAGCGGGGACTTCCCGGACCTGCCTCCTTTGGGTCTGGGAACCCCGCCCAGGAGAGCTTCCCCAGTAAAGCCTGTTAAAAACTCTTTTGGGGTCCTGGTCATCTTTACCTAGCAAGTATGACCTAGTTTTCATTGCTGTTGTTTACTCACTAGCTTGCATCCCTATCACTGATTCCTGCCCAAACCCTCTGACACAAATATAAGTCTCACTCAATATATTCAAAATCATCAGATAATCTATCAGTTTGATCTGTTACTGAGCCACTCTGTTTTAATATGCTCTGAGAACCCTCCAAACCCATTCACATCTCCCAGCTTTGCTATCCTTGGGTTCTCATTAGCTCTCGCGTTCAAATTCTCTTTTTCCTTGATCTCATATCTTTTTGTTTCCATATTTTAAAAAGCACATTCTTTGAGAAAAGGTGCATGGAATGTACAGTATTTTGACAATCACAGAGCTGAAAGTACCTATTGATATATTTCAAGCGCACCCTTACTTAATAAGATAGGTAGATATAAAAATCTAGTGTGCAAATTATTTTCTCCTAGAAATTTTAAGAAGCTGCAACGTTATCTTCTAGTTTCCAGTGTTGTCCCAAATTTCATTGTGAGATGCCACGGTTTATTCATCACTTTTACTGGACTCTCCGTGGAACACTGTCAGTACTAAAACTCTTGACTTTGAGTTTAGAGCTACTTTGCTGAATTCGTTTTTGTAAAGTTCTCTAACTGACTAACCAGAACTGTATCTCGTAACAATGGCAGACACGTACTTTTTCAAGCCTCTGCGTGTGTCTGTCTGCTTACTCACTAAATTTATTTCCTATGTAAGCTATAATGAATTACTGCAAACTTGGTGGTTTCAAACAACACAGATTAATCTGCTTATTGTTCTGGAGGTCAGAAGTCTGAAATAAGTTTCCCTGGGCCAAAGTTAAGATTTTGGCAGGGCTGTTTTTGTTTTTTCCTTTGGGCTCCAGAGGATAAGCTGTTTCCTTGTCTTTTGCACTTTCTAGAGGTCGCCTCCACCCTTGCTTGTCTTGGCTCATGCTCCCTTTCTCCATCTTAAAGCCTGCAGTGTAGCCTCTTTAAACCGTTCTACAATTCTACTTTCATATCCCCTTCCCCCTTGTAAGCACCTTTTTGATTTTATTATGCCTACCCAGATAACCCAGGAAAACCTCCCAAGTTCCAGATATTTAATTTAATCACATCTGTAAAGTCCTTTTGCCATAAAAGGTGACAATAGTCATAGGTTCTAGGGATTCGGACATGGAGGGCACTAGAAAATCAATGATCAACCTACCATGCACGGCCCTGGCCACAGCTGATTCCATTTCTGAACTTAGCATCAACAGTGAAATAGACATTACCTCTGTATTGAGAGGAACTGCAGAATAAAATGGCAAAGGCATCGATATAAAGAGTTGGGCCCCCTTGTGTAATTAATCAATGGCATATGATCATGTCTACATGTATTTAGATCTTTTATGATATATTTAATAATGACATAATTTTTACCATGAAGTCCTTGTACATGTTTTGTTAGATGTATTCCTAAATGCTCAATATTTTGATGGTATTTACATAGTATCTAATCTTTTTTCATTTTTTTCTTTATCAGTGGCCTATATAAATGTAATTGATCATTTTATTGATTCTGCATGCAGTAATTTTCTAAGCATTCTTATTAATCTCAATTTTTTAATTTTTTCTTGCTTTGTTTTGGTGAGATCAACAGTCAGTCTTGAATGAAGCAGTGATAGCAAGAAGACATGTTTTGTGCCATTGCATTTCAAACTTGTGTGATGTTTTCTATAGGGTTTTTATTAGTATTGATATGTTTTGTCAGTTTATAACCATTTTCTTTATTCCTAATCTGCTAAGCAAAAGTATTTCTTTTAAGATTAGATTCATTTAAGATATAGAATCCAGTTGTTTATCTTTTGATAAGTAAATTCATCCACTAGCAAAAAGTTCTTACTATAGTCTATCTCATCTTTTGTTATCTTACTTACACATGTATCTTGAGGTTTATATAATTTTGTTTTAAAATCACAGTCTTCCAAGAATTTATGAATCACTCACTACATGTTCTTTTTAGTTAAAGTGAGGCTCAAAATGGATTGTTAACTATGTCTACCACTGACAAATAGAAAATAACAACTTCTAATAATACCTTTACTCCATTTACCAACTTAAAAAACTGTATTATGAAAGAATCTTGGAGTGTTTTGGTTCCCATCTAGAATATTCACAGCAGTGGCCTGCCAAGGCTGCAGTTTCCTAACAAAGTTCACACAAAAGACTGAATATAGTATATTCCACATTTAGAAAGGAACAGAAGCTTATCTAATTCAAGTGAGATCCCCCTCCTCCAGAGAAGTTGGAAACCAATAAAGCATTGATGCTTCAGCAAACGGTTTTTAAATTCCCTGGATATATAGCTACTCTTCCAAGATAATACTCTACTCGAGTTTAGATTTGTTCTTTTATTTATTCTTCACTCATTTAGGAAATACCTTTCTAAAAGCTACTTGCTTTATGGATGGTGTACACTCTGGGATGCAACAGCAAGCATGACAATGCAGTTTCTAGATATGAAGCAGTTTGTGATTTAGTGGGTAAAGCAAACAAATACATAAACTATAATGTAGAACCAGTGCTACTATAGAACTGGATATGGGAAGCTATGGGATTGCAAAGAATTTCATTATCTTAGTCTTGGGGAAGAAGAAAATTTTTTTCATTTTCCCAGGGTACCTAAACAATGAGGAATAGTGAGCCAGACAAGAAGCAGGAAAAGCCCTTTATATAGTGGGACTAGAATGTGCAAAGTGAAAGAAATGATATTTCTAGAAAAATTACTCAGATAATCGGAGGCTGAAACAAGTGGAAATAATCCTGAACAGGCAAATCAACAAAGGACTTTATAAACTGGGTAAATCATAGAATGTATTATCCAAACTACTATGCTTTCAAAAGTGAAAAAGATGATACTAATAATTATGCCACAAATAAGTAAGTTGAAAATTGCAACAAATTAGGACTATTCCAGGCAAGCCAAGACATGTGGCCTTCTTTGTAAGCGATGTAAAATTCTCTTATCCTGAAGCTATTGAAGAATCATTGCAGGGTCTTAAGTAAGAGGGTAGGGGAGGTGACATAGATTTTCATTTGACAAAAATTATTCTTCTGTGTGTGTTAGTTGCTTAGTCGTGTCCATCTCTTTGCGACCCCATGGTAGCCCACCAGGCTTCTCTGTCCGTGGAATTCTCTAGGCAAGAATACTGGAGTGGGCAACCATTCCCCTTCTCCAGGGGATCCTCCCGACCTAGAGACTGAATCCAGTCTCCCACATTGGAGGCAGATTCTTTACTGTCTGAGCCACCAGGAAAGCCCTGTAGTGTGGATCAGCTGTGGGTGAAGGAAGTAGAAATGTGCAGAAGGAAGAGAAATAGAGAAGAAACAATATGTGTGGCTTTATTTCAGGTAAGCGAGGAGAGTTCCTCTGCATGCAGTCATGACGGTGGTAAAGAGTTGGTAAATTTTTTGAATATTTAGGAAGTAAAATTAATAAAAGCTTTGGGTTGAGCATGTGAAGGACTTAGTAGTGAAAAAGGAAGTTGCAAACACAGCACAGTGTCCATGTTCCTGCCTGTGCAAGCTGATTGGACTATAGGTTCTAACACACAAGGGAGCAGCCCTGGAAAATGTTGTTTATAAGAACCTGCATGTATTTTGTGTACAAATTATTGTGGACTGGGATAGTTGGGGAGGAGGTGTTGTTCCAAAGTGTTTGTGTGTGTGTGTGTGTGTGTGTTCATTTGCTCAGACATGTCCAATTCTTTGCAACTCCACAGACTATATCCACCAGGCTCCTCTGTCCATGGAATTCTCCAGGCAAAAATACTGGAGTGGGTTGCCATGCCTTCCTCCAGGGGATCTTCCTGACCCAGGGATCAAACTCTCATTTCTTGCATCTCCTGCACTGGCAGCTGAATTCTTTATGACTAGCGCCATCTACAAAGCCCTCCAAAGTTAGACTAAGCCCTAAGTGATCTTCGAGCCATCCCAGTGAATGGCTACATTTGATGCTGGAACAGAAATACCGGAGTCAGTAGGTGGAAAGCCCAGTTCCTGTAGAACACCCAACAAAGGCACGCAGGAGCCATGAAGTGGCTGATTTCTAAAATATCAAAGGAGCAGCCCGAAGTCTGTGTGAATAAAGCAACATGTCCATTCCCTAGACACGGACAATGGAGAGGTCACACAGTCTGAATGAGAACTTGAACAATGTGTAGTGAAGTCCCTTTAAAAACTCAAGGTTTTTCTTTTGTTGCCTCTTCCTTCCTTAAAGGCTCCAGATAATAACAGAGGTGAAAGATAAAAGAAGTTTTAAGAAACCATAACAACAAGAAAGTATTAAAAGTCAGAATGAGGATGGAAGTCAACCCCAGATGATCACTGTCAGTCTCCAGGGTGGAGGGTACAGGCAATAAAGAGTATAAAAATCATAAACAGAAGATCTATGGCCGGAGTGGTTTGGAAGCCAAGACCTGGGAGGATAAAATAGGAACCAACAGGGATGAAAACTGGGCTTCATTCTTCATGAAATCCAACTGGATGATAGGGAATCACTAGCTAAGTCTGTCACAAAGCCCTGGAAACAAATTTGGAAGCTCAACAATTTCATCTGAGTAATGGAATCGGAACACCAAAACCAAGAGAGATGCCCCTTGCTTCATTCCTTTATGTTTGCTTTCCAATCCATCTCTCAGAAGCCCTACTCTTCAGAGTGAAAATATAGCATTTGGGCTGCCTATCTCGCAAGTCCTCTGTTTTTTTTTTCCTTCAGCTTCACACATTGGGCCAGTATGGGCAGTGCTAGCAGCATCAGATCTTTCCAGAATTCTTCCTCAATTCATTTCCTGTAGTCCTCCTGCTTTTTCTGTGTGTATAATCCTATCCTCATCTATTTTCCCTTATGCATTTTCAGAACTTAGCACCTTTCATGAATATAGTACTTAATATGCCTCTAGCCTGGGGTGCCGCAGTCCATGGGGTCACAAAAAGTCAGACACGACTGAGCGACTGAACTGAACTGAACTGATATGCCTCATCGTAGTTACAGACATCCTTGATTCTGCTAGCGGAAAGACTTACTGTTTTGCTGTTTTGTGTTTCTTCTTGGTTTTGTTTTTTAACAACAGCAGGTAGACAAAATCAGTGTGCATGAAAGGCTTAGTTTTTAAATCCCACTCTAATACTTATATTTGATCTTGCGCTAGTAACTTAATCTCTCAGTAACTTGTTTTTTTCCTCAGTGTAAAAGGAGATAATAATAGTACCATACGTAAAAAATTGGACAGTTTTAAGAACACATGATGACATATGAAAAGCACGTAATACAGTCCCTACCACACAGCATAGACCCCAAAAGGTTAGCATTTGTTGTTACTGCTGTTGCCTTTGCAGTCTTGTATGAATGAAAATATTAATACAAATATGTGTTTTATTAGGTATATGTTTATACACATAAAGCGACTTTTAAAGCTTAAGTGACTGGTTCAAGGTCATACATCACTAACTTGTAGGGCTTCAGTACATGATTTTGACCTCAGGTTCAGTGTCTTTCTGGGCAAACCTGAATACAACATTCAAAGAAATTTCAGGGAAAATATTCAAACCTTCTGTCAGATTGAACCTGAGGGTGTAACGCTACTAACAAGGGTCATGCTCTTGCTTTTACTATCTATGGTGGACAGGTCACTGGACCCTTTCTAGTTATTCCTCGTATTTGCTATCTAGTCCTTCAAATGAAGAAGAGCACACTCAGTTGACCATTTACGCACGTGTGTATGTATTGTCCTGGCTATACATTATTGTGTAACAATCTACCCCAAACCTAGTGGATTAGGATCATAATAAAGATTGATTTTGCTCATAAATCTGAAATTTGGGCAAGGCTCAGTTAGGAAAACTTTGCTCCAAAAAGTGTACTTATCTTTGCTCTAATAATTTCAGTTGGAATAGCTCAAAAGAGGACTGGAGAATACATGTTGAAAAATGGCTCAGTCCCATGGCTGGCAATCGGTGCGCTGAACTGGGAGCTCCACTGGGCTGGGAGCTGAGGTCTGTTCCTCTCCATATGGGTAAGGATCTCCATGTTCCACAGGCTGCTTCACTGAGTTCAAGAGTGCACATCCTGAGAGTAAGTCAGGCAAGAGCTGTGTCATTCTCATGGCTGACTTCAGAAGTCATACAGAGGCTCTTCTGTGCTACTCGTTACTCAAGGAGATCACAGAGGTCCACCCCCTTTTTAAGAATAGAGAACATATGCACTTATGGTGATGGAGTGACAGGTCTGGCAAGAGCATGCATCCCAACAGAGGATGGGAAATATATATGCACATTAATGTCTATGCGTCGTACTCAAATACATATATATTTCATAGCTATATGTATACAAATATGTGTGATCTATTTGAGCTATGTAAAACAAATAATCTCACTCAGACAGTCTGTCCCTTTTTTAAAAATAGTCGCTCAGTCATGTCTGACTCTGTGACCCCATGGACTATAGCCTACCAGGCTCCCCTGTCCGTGGAATTTTCTAGGAAAGAATACTGGAGTGTATTGCCATTTTCTTCTCCAGGGGATCTTCCTGACCCAAGGATCAAACCCAGATCTCCTGCACTGCAAGCAGACTCTTTACTGTTTGAGCCACAGGAAGACCTTTTAAAAATAATTATGTTTACTGATTTATAGGGCTTCCCAAATTGCTCTAGTAATAGAGAATCTGTCTGCCAGTGCATGAGATGCAAGACGTGGATTCAATCCCTGGGTCGGAAAGATACCCTGGAGTAAGAAATGGCAACCCACTCCCATATTCTTGCCTGGAAAATCCCATGGACAGAGGAGCCTGGTGGGCTGTAGTCCATGGGGCACAAAGAGTCAGACACAACTGAGAGACTGAACACACACACACATGCAAACTAACAGCTCGGAACAAACCCTCCTCCCAACTACCCCAGTCCACACTAATTTATACATAAAACACAGTGCAGGTTCTTATAAACAACATTTGTCTGTCCTCCACTAGAATGAAGTTCCACAGAGGCAGGAACTTCATAATATTTTATTTACTGCTGTATCCTTATTATTCTGAACACTGCCTGGCCTGGCACATAGTAGGCACTCAGTTTGTTGAATGGATGAACACATGAATGGATCCCACCTCCAGTGTGCAGAGCCATAAATTCACCAGCATAGATACCGGTTCTCAGGCTGGCCACTGACACACCTGTTTAAAAAAGGTTGGTGTTGGTCTCTTCCAGAGATAACACACTTGGCAAAGGACAAAGAAAGAATATTACTGAAGCTCCTGACACCTGCATTTGCAACCCCATGGAAAATATAACTCTGTAATCACTTTTTCTCTGCATTTCATTTCTCTTTCATAGACCAGCCATTGCCAGAAGCTTCAGCAGAGGGGTTTTTTGGATGGCAGCTGTGAAGTATTAAGAAAAAGGCAGTGACAGATATAAGGGTTTTATTTGCCTTCCACAAGATGCAATGTATGAAGTCTCATAAAGTCATAGTTAATAAGTTGCCTGTTTTGCCTGGAGGTGTTTTCAGTAGCTCATAATAGTATTTATTTCCAAAAGTATATCTTTTGGCACATTAAGGATCAAGTAAAAAATAACATGAAAAGACCTTGTTTGGCTTTTTGAAAAATTAAAGCCCTCAAAGCATAGAAAGCAATAAAAGATTATTAATGTGCCTTTTGTCAGGTATGAGATACGTTAAGATGAATTCCTTGTGACAAGTATCTCCCAGCTTTGGTTGTAAACACTTACATCGGCTGCTAATTGTGATCTCCACTGGACCCTTGACACTCTGAGGTGCTTCCTCGATAGGCATTGTGGTTGTGATGAAACACTACCTAATAGAGTTAGGGAACAAAGATTAAATTCATGAATTACATTATGTTCCTCTGGTACAGCATTTTTTTTAATCTTAAATTTTGATTTAAAGTGCCAAAAAACACAAAATGCTAAAAATAAGATATTCATCACTATCAGAGAATGTCAAATGCCTCTTTACTCAAGATCTCTACAGATGTCATTAAGATATTTTTTGTTTGTTTAGCACTGCAGCATAGCAGTGAATTTATGAATTCTCTTATTCTTTTCTGTTAATATCAACATCAGTGTTATATAACCATATAATATGCAACCTAGACATTAATAAAATAAATGCATATGGAAAGAAGATACTACTTGTTAACCAGTATTAGAACATGATCTTTCAGACCATTTTCATGAAGTGGTTATGAGTTTGAATTATCACTTCCAAAAAAATCTGTGAACTGGTAAAGAAATAAGAGAATATACTTTCAAGTTATCTTTGAAAATGTTATTCTCCAGTGTAGTTCTAGTGGACATGGTGTGGGAGAACTGCTAAAAACGATGGAAAGATCTGGGAGGCAGTATTAGATTTGAAAATTAACACCTTTGGTTGAAACAGTAAAGGATTTCACTGCTAACATCAGCAACATTATCATCAGCATGATGCGTGTGTTTGTTAGGCTCTCAGTCATGTCCAACTCTTTGCAGCCCTATGGACTGTAGCCAACCAGGTCTCCGCTATTACAGGCAGATTCTTTACCATCTGAGCCACTAGGGAAGCCCCATCTATCTTGTGTATATTAATACATTTACTCATCACAAGAATCCTCTGAGGCAGATAATGTTAGTAACCCATTTTACAAATGAGCAGATTGAGGGAGAGAAAAATTAAGTGTTTGACCAGTGTCACAGGGCTACAAGAAGATGTAGTCAAGATTTGAACCTAGCTGTTGTTTCCTATGTCCATGCTCTTAACCATGTTGCTCTGCTGCTTCAAGAAAGCACAGCACTTCCTCTAAAGAAAATGTAAAGTTCTAATTCAGCAAGTGATCGGATAATGAAAGTTTGGAATGCCATCAGGGATTGGGGTACAGGAACTGAACTGCAGTTTGAGACGACATGTGCATAGTAGTAATAGTATTTAATCTATGACAGGAAATAGCTCATCTAACTGCTGAAACAACCCAAAGTAGTAGGTACTTGATTTATAGATAAAAACCAGTTCTGAGAAAGATTCAATAACTTGTTCATAGTCAATAGTCAGGAGCCACTATGAATTTAGGATATCTCATTCTAAATCTGTACTTGTATTCACTGTCCTCTTGGGTCTCCATGCTGGACACAGAGTGGAATCCTCAGCAGAGCCTTTCATGAATACTACAGCCTGGGTCCCATTTCTGATTATTCTATTAGTTGGTCTTGGGTGGGGCCTAGAAATAGGGAGTGTATGAAAGCTCCCCCTGGGAATTTAAGGTGCATCAAGAGCCAAGATCACTACACTATTTGATATTGTTCCTCATCTTAGTTATCTTTTGTCTCAGCCTCCTAAAATGCAATAATCTAGGTTATCCTTTCCAGGATGGGGTAAGGTACGAAAAGAACACTTCAGTGGGTGAAAATCTCCAGTGCTTTCTTATATAGGTTTACTGTATAAGACATGGACATTTGATGTGAAATGGAGTTCTTTACCCAGCCACAAATAACAAGGTGTCTGAGTAGGATGTCATAATTTTAAATTCATTTCTTTCCTGATTTTTCTGACAGGTAATCTTCCCAGAACATATGATCTATTTAAATTGCCTTCTGAACTGTATTTTTATCTTTAGTACACCTGGCCCACACATCCTCTGATTCACAAAAGGATAATATAGAGGTCACCTGAAATCATGCTGCTTTACGTTTGGTTAAAGAAAGTATCTCACCAAACTAGAGTTTAGATAACAGTAGAGATTTGTTAACTCATTATATGAAAGCCTGTCATTCTGTGGTTTTATTTTTTTTTTTTTAACTGAAAATAAGCAAACAATTTTATTTTCTAAATATTTCATTATTTTGTGTGATTTTGAAGTTTTTTTTCCAACTAGAAAGCTTGGCTCATTTTCATGTACTTGTCATCTTTAACATATCTGAACTTTCTTTACTAACATTATTTTTTTTAATACTTTATTCTACTTTACAATACTGTATTGGTTTTGCCATACATTGACATGAATCAGCCACAGGTGTACACGATCTCCCAATGCCAAAGCCCCCTCCCATCTCCCACCCCACACCATCTCCCTGGATCATCCCTTACACCAGCCCCAAGTATCCTGTATCCTGTATTGAACATAGAATGGTGCTTCATTTCTTATATGATAGTATACATGTTTCAGTGCCATTCTCCCAAATCATCTCACCCTCTCCTCTCCCTCAGAGGCCAAAAGTCCGTTCTATACCTCTGTGTCTCTTTTGTTGTCTCACATACAGGGTCATCATTACTATCTTTCTAAATTCCATATATATGTGTCAGTATACTGTATTGGTGTTTTTCTTTCTGGCTTACTTCACTCTGTATAGTTGGTTCCAATTTCATCCATCTCATTAGAACTGAGTCAAATTTATTCTTTTTAAGGGCTGAGTAGTACTCCATTGTGTATATGTACCACAGCTTTCTTATCCATTCATCTGCTGATGGACATCTAGGTTGTTTCCATGTCCTGGCTATTATAAACAGCGCTGCAATGAACATTGGGGTACATGTGTCTCTTTCAATTCTGGTTTCCTCGGTGTGTATGCCCAGCAGTGGGATTGCTTAAGAGTCAAAGGAAAAGAAAACATTGAGCTAATAGGAAAGTCTGAAAAGAATAAGAATGAAGAAATACAACCTTTAAAATATAAAACCTGACATCTGTTTATCATGTGTCAACTATTTGATGAAGTGGAAATGCATATCTGGGCAGTTTATGTGACCAGATAAAAGTAATTAAAAGAAACAATCACAAATCCAACATCTCTGTTTTAGCAAATGACCTGTCTGTGTAGGCTTTGCACTGGAAAGGTTGATAACACTTACAGAGGCAGTCAAACAGAAGTTGGTACTGTGTTCCAGAGATAAACCAGTGTCCAGTGGCTGAGTGCTTTGGCTTATCTGTGAAACATGGCTAAAGACTCAGAAGTAAGAAAGAAAGTATGGATATAAAATCTGCGGTGGTAATGGGGGCCAGGGAAGCAAGGTAATCTGAAACCACAATTTTAAGTAAATTGTAATCTTCCTATCACAAATGTACTATCATAAAACAAATATAACTATAATGTGTGGAATTTCACTTTCATTTATCTTTTTATTACATCTATCAAAAGGCAGGTTAAGTCTACCTGATAAAAATGTTTCTCCACTGGAAAGAGTCACACTTTCTTGAAAATTCAATTGCTGGTAAATAAACAGTAAAATACAAACTTTTCTATCTTCAGGAATATATCAGAGTTATATTTTTTAATGATTTTGAAGTCATAGAGGTCATCTTTCATCCTAAACTGTATAATAGAATTTAATTGATTACTAGGTTTTTTTGGATTAACTCCATAATTTTCTCCTATTTACATTCTCTAGAAAATAGACTATTAGTCAAAGATAGAGCCTCTGAATTTCAGCTTCATTTTTACCACCAACATAAATTTTTAAGCTTCACTATCATTTATAGAACTTTGATCTGTAGTCAGACATGATTTCTTCATTGAGTAAAGAGTTTCATTTTCAAAAATACATTATTTTCACTCTATCTCTTTTAATGTCATATTTACCTGGTACAAATAGTTTTAATAAAAAGCAACATATTCATAATATAAAGAACACTGGACAAGGACCCACAGGATATAAACCGCCCAGTTCCTGGGTTATCCTGGATTTGAATCTCTGCTTTATACACTGTAAGCTGTGGACAAGCCACCATCTCTTCATCTGTCTTCACTTGTCTCCTTGTGCCTGACCTGCAGTGTTGATATGAAGATGGTGATATATGTGAAACTGCTTTGAAAATCATTAATTACTTTATAAATGTAGACACTGTAATCAAAACCTTCCTAAATCATGACATCTGCATCTCATTCTTTGGCAGCAAGATAGAGGGAAGCGCTTCTAGTCATGTATCACGCGTATCTCAAGAGTTGTGGATAAAACCCTGATTAGAAGAAACTGGCTTCATCTAGTGCCCTTGAACAACCATTTAAAAACTTCTCTGCCTTTCTTATCCCATTTGTGATAAATGTATACATTCCTGAGGTGGATTTAGAAGGAATAAGAGCCACACACACTTTTGTTCTGTGCTACCAAGGAGACATAGACCATTAAGTTATCAAACAATATCACTGTGCAACCCATATGTTCTTACTTCTAACATTTTCATCTTACAACAATTTTTTTCCCCCTCTGAAATACTGGGCCTAAAGCAAGATTCTCTGGTTAGAACATATCTCCATTCATCTCATTTTTCATTTCTCAGAACACAAGAAATGTTTATTAGATATTTTCACTGTATTTGTATCCAAGCCAAATGTGAAAACAGAGCTGTCTCCTGCTTCTCAAAGGCAGGAGAGAAAACGAAAGGGAAGCCTGGAAGTATCTTTGCTGAATTGCATGTGTTTTCTCCCCCACCTCTATCCCTGACCCCACTGTCCCCATTGGCTCTCTTCTAGCGGCATCTATGGGCTTCCCAGGTGGTGCAGTGCTAAAAGAATCCGCTCGCCAATGCAGGAGACGCGAGATGCAAATTGATTCTGGAGCTGGAAAGATCTCCTGGAGTAGGAAATGGCAACCTGTTCCAATATTCTTGCCTGGAAAATTCCATGGACACAGGAGCCTGGCAGGCTATAGTCAGCGGGGTCTCATAGACTTGGACACAGCTCAGCATACACACATATATTGGCATCTATACAACCGTGATATGGTTTAATGATGTTGTGTGTGCTTCTCAAAGGCCATTATTGCTGTTTTGACCATCTCTTCTGTGGGGACTGAGAGTGCGCTTTCTGTTTTCTCGTAACTCAGACAATAGCCAAGACAGTACTCAGCATTTGCTTTACAGGCCAACTGGACAGACAGCCTGGCTCCCACTACCTGGCCTGAGGGCCAGAAATACTGAGAAGACAGAACTGGGCACCTAGGGATCCTGTGCACCTTGTAAACAGATATTTGTTGCTCTTACCCGCTAGTCAAGCAAGATGATCCAGTGTTTCCCAAACAAAACCTGTGCTTTCCCACATCCACATTTAATTATGTTCCTTTGCTCATGACGCCCAACCCCCAGTTTTAAATATTTTAATCATCTTTCAAAGGTGTTTCCAGTGCCAGCCACAGCCCTGAAATTTGTGCATTTCTTCCAAAATTTTGTCAGCTATCTGTCCTATAATGGGGTTTCCTACTGGCTCAATGGTAAAGAATCCATCTGCAATGCAGAGGACACAAGTCCAAACCCTGGGTCAGGAAGAGCCCCCGGAGTAGGAAATGGCAGCTCACTCCAGTATTCTTGCCTGGGAAATCCCATGGACAGAGAAGCCTGGTTTACAGTTCGTGCGATCACAAGAGTCGGACACGACTTAGCAACTGAGCATGCATGCATCTGTTCTGTGAATCTCTATGACTCTTGATTCATTGCCATCTTAGGTGACGACACATTCTTTCTTGTAGACACTTATTTATTTTCCTATTGTTTGAGCCCTCTAATAAGAGACATTAGCTGTTACTTAACCCCACTGTAAGTTTTTTTTTTTTGACTGATTAAGTGATTCATGGGGTCGGCAAAGAGTTGGACATGACTGAGTGACTGAACTGAACTGGACTGAACTGAATCTAATTTGATACATCATAACCACCCAGAGTCCATAGTTCACCTTATTATTCACTCTTGGGGTCATACATTCTATGTTTTTAGGCAAAAGTGTTAATAACCTATATACAAGATTTTCATTGCCAAGTATTATTCATTGCCCTAAAAATCTGTGTTCTGAGCGTCTGGTTCAAGATGGTGGAGTAGAAGGATGTACACTCACCTCCTCCTGCAAGAACACCGAAATCACAGCTAGTTGTTAAGCAACCATCAACTGGAGAACAGTAGATCCCACTTTAAAAAGATACCCTATGTCCAAAGACAAAGAAACCACAATGAGATGGTAGGAGGGCCGCAAACATGATAAAATCAAACCCCAAACCCGCTGCATGAGCAACCCGCAAACTGGACAACAATATCAAAGTTCTCCCACGCTGTGAAGGTTCTGGGCCCCACGTCAGGCTTATCAGTCTGGGGATCCAGCAAAGGGACTGGGAATCCTCAGGGATCTAATTATCTCATCGTTGTTTTAATTTGTATTTCCATAATACCATATGGGAAAGATGTGGATCATTTTTTCATATGCCTATTCGCCACATGTGTATCTTCTTTGCTGTGGTGTCTGATAAGATCTTTGGCCCATTTCTTCATCACTTTATTTTCTTGTTGAATTTTAAAGGTTCTTAATATGCTTTGTTAACAGACCTTTATCAGAAGTTATCTTTTGCAGATATTCTCTCTTAGTCTGTGGCTTGACTCCTGTTTGTCTTGAGTTTGTCTTTTACAAAGCAGTTTTTATTTTAATAACGTTCAGGTTATCCACTATTTCTTTCATGGATCTTGCTTTGGTATTGTATCTAAAAATACATTACTATAACCAAAATCATCTAAGTGTTTCCCATTATTGTCTGTGAGTTTTGTAATTTTGCTTTTAGGTCTGTGATCTATTTGGGGTTAACTTTTGTAAAAGGTATAAAGTCTGTGTCTAGACTGATGTTTCACATGTGGATGTCCACTTGTTTCACCACCATTGGTTGAAGAGACTCTCTTGGTTCCATTGTATTGCCTTTGTTGTTCTGTCAAAGATAAATTGACCATACGTATAGAGGAATTTCTTTTTAATTTAAGGAACTATTTTAAACTTTATATATTCTATTGTGAAACCCTTCTTCAGGCAAATGCCATGGCCTGCTATTTGGAAATGAATAGCTGTCTAAATTAAGAACCAAAAAATCATTCTCAGAAGATATGTAAAGCTGAAGATAAATTTCATTAAACTAATTTATCTAAACTTCATGTAAGATTACACACTCATGAAGTTACTTTGGATGAAAATGGATATCAGACACACCCTGATTTCCATTAGACTAGCCCTGGTTTCCTTTAGGCTATGAATATGAAGATTAGGAATTATTTTCACAAGCAACTGAAATCTGCCAAACAAATCACTTGAAGCGTGAAAATGCTAAGCTACTGCCTCACAAGATGTTTGCACTTCTCAGTGGCAGAATGAAGTGGGATGAAGCTCTTTTACAGTAATTTTAGAATAGAAACAGCAGCACCTTTAGTGTTTTGGTTGGAGCCCCCATAAAATAAAATTTATTTCACTATTACAAGTTAAAAGCTTTCAGATTTCTGGACTAAAGAAAATGATGTTTTTCTCCCGAAGTGAACTTACTGGTTTTATTGATTCTCTTCTATTTTGATTTTACATGCCAGTGTAGGGGAAATGATTCTTTAATATATAACAATGTTGTTTTTCCTACCACAAAAGTCTTCCATTGTATTTTTACCTTAAATGCTCTGCAGATTTACTTTCAATAGGTTTGTTCTATTATTAAATTATCAAATCTAGTATAACTTTTGGTTGTTTGGTACATAAATATATATATTTGTCTGTTTCTTAGATCTATATTTAGGTAAGATCTAAGTATCCATCCTGCCAATGTACTTACTCATCTAAGTGGGAATGGTAAAGGTCTGATAACTTATTTGAATGGAAGCTAGTAAATTGAGATGGGGTGAAATGACTTTAATAAGCAAAATTATTTAGTGTGGATACATATGTAGCTCAGTCAGTAAAGAATCTGCCTGCAGTGCAGGAGACCCGGGTTCGATCCCTGGGTTGGAAAGATCCCCTGGAGAAGGAAATGGCAACCCACTCTCCAGTATCCTTGCCTGGAAAATCTCATGGACAGAGGAACCTGGTGGATTGCAGTCCATGGGGTCGCAAAGAGTCAGGCACGACTGAGCGACTAAGACACACACACATGTGTCTCACAGGTTTCTGTGATTAAGAGATACTGCTCTGCTACTAAATGATATTGATGATGTTGCTAGTTCCATTCCACAATTTAAATGTAAAACTGTAAAATGGGAATACTTAACAGTATTATAGTGTGTTGCCACATCAAAAAAATATAAATCTATATATTTATAATTAGTAATAACAGCTTTGTCTCTAGTGACTTTTCCCCAAAAGAAGAGCCTCTTCTGAATTTTACCTGCCTTCAAACTGAAGGTTTGAGGCTAGAAATTTTATTTGCTCTTCTACTGTGTCTTCATTAATTTATGATTCGTCTTTTCTGACTGTTGATCCTTCATATTTTAAATTCTCTGATCAATAGGATTGACTCTTCTAATTCTGTATGTCAAAGCTAGAAATTATTCTAGCCTTATAAACACCTATTAGGGATAGATTAGCAACAGTATAAGTTTTAAGAACCTTTCTATTTAATTTGTTCAAAGAACACTTATTTTCTGATAATATAAACTTAGAGGTCTTTTGTCTCGTTTGTCAAATAACACTTATTATCTAACAACTGAAGAGTGTAATCTTTGGGGGAAATTGCTGGGTCTCTAAGGGGGTGTTTTACGTTTGCTTCTGGCTTAGATTTCAGAAACCACTTGCTTTTCTGTTTTTAGATAAATGACATGTGCAACAACTGTGATGATGGTAATGCCAACCTTTTATTACTCAGCTTGGATTTTTCCGTTTGGTTCTTTTTGACCCTCACTCAAATTATCAAAAGCTCAGGGAAAAAAAAAAAGATAGCTGTTAGCAGTAGTCAACATAAATGTAAACCTGGCTGCCTCTTCACTGACGCCAATCTGTCACCTTGGAAACATGTAAATGTATCCATTATTTAGCTTCTATTTAGTTTTGCTCCAAATTAAAGCATGTTTTTAAAACATTTGGTATAATTGGAGTATTCAAAACACCATAATGATTTATATTTCTGACATACTGGTATTTTGTGTTTCCTTTACAGAAGTTTACTTTTTTTAAACTTAGGTTTTTGAAACTAAAACTGATTTCAAGGTTTTATAAGTGTCAGTAGCAAAGCTTTACATTTATGTCTGGAATATGCTTTTGTTCTTATTATAGGAATAGAAAAAGGCCTGCAGTAATGCACTCTTACAGTAACATCTTTAACTCATCGTTTGAAAAACTAGTCTTAAGGAGTGTTGTCCTATAACCTTTATTCACATCATAGTTCCTAAAAGGAAACTCTGTATATATAATGCCCTCCATTCTTCACTTCCATATTACTCCCCAAGATTCAATCCGGGATGAAATCACACGATTCCATTGTAGTTCCCCTACCCAGAGTCACCAATGGTCTTGATTTAAAATGTTTAGAAACTGTTTTCAGAACTTTCCTTTGTTACCCTTGGTGCAGCAAGGATTACTTGAAATTCTCTGTCTTTGGCCATTCAAGCTGCTGTAACAAAAATATCATAAGCTGGGTGGCTTATAAACAACAAACACATACTTCTCACAGTTCAAGAGAGTGGGAAATCCAAAATCATGGTGCCATCAGATCTGGTATCTGGTGAGAGCCCTCCTCCTGGTTCATGCATAGCCATCTTCTCACTGTGTCCTCATATGATGGAAGGGATAAGGAATCTTTGTGAAGTCTTTTTATCTGGACACTAATCCCATTCATCAGAGCCTCACCCTCAAGATCTTATTACTTTCCAAAAACCTCCACCCCCAATACAATCACTTTGAGGGTTAGGATTTTGACATATGAATTTTGAAGGGACACAAATATTTAAAGTATAGTCTCTCCTGATTTTCTTCCTCCCTCCAGGTTTTTCCCTTTGCTTCTGTGAATAGTTATTCTAGTATCCTTTGCTGAATCCTAGAATCTAGACCCCAGAAAAATTTGGAGCAATTACATGTCTAGGAATCATCATGATAGAGATATAAATTAAAGACATTGCATGCATAAGATCTCCCAGACAGGATACATTCTGTAAGAATAGAAGAGGGACAAGTGTGGAAACCAGGAAAAGCCAGTTTATAAAGAGGGCTGGGCAGTGCAGACCGTAGATTATATTTAATATTTTTTATTGATGAATAGCTGGTTTACAATGTTGTGCCAATCTCTGCTGTAAAGTGACTCAGTTCAGTTCAGTTCAGTCGCTCAGTCGTGTCCAACTCTTTGCAACCCCATGAATCGCAGCATACCAGGCCTCCCTGTCCATCACCAACTCCCAGAGTTCACTCAGACTCACGTCCATCAAGTCAGTGATGCCATCCAGCCATCTCATCCTCGGTCGTCCCCTTCTCCTCCTGCCCCCAATCCCTCCCAGCATCAGAGTCTTTTCCAATGAGTCAACTCTTTGCATGAGGTGGCCAAAGTACTGGAGTTTCAGCTTTAGCATCATTCCTTCCAAAGAAATCCCAGGGCTGATCTCCTTCAGAATGGACTGGTTGGATCTCCTCGCAGTCCAAGAGACTCTCAAGAGTCTTCTCCAAAACCACAGTTCAAAAGCATCAGTTCTTCAGTGCTTAGCCTTGTTCACAGTCCAACTCTCACATCCATACATGACTACAGGAAAAACCATAGCCTTGGTCGGCAAAGTAATGTCTCTGCTTTTGAATATACTATCTAGGTTGGTCATAATTTTTCTTCCAAGGAGTAAGCGTCTTTTAATTTCATGGCTGCAGTTACCATCTGCAGTGATTTTGGAGCCCTAAAAATACACATTCCTTTTCATATTCGTTCCCATTATGGTTTATCACAGGATATTGAATATAGTTCCCTGTGCTATACAGTAGGACCTTGTTTATCCATCCTATATATAGTAGCTTGAATCTGCTAACCCCATACTCCCAGTCCTTTTCTCAGCCACCCTCCTCCCCCTCAGCCACCACAAGTCTGTTCTCTATGCATAGACCACATTTAAAAACAAACTTAGTTGGATAAATATCCAAATTATTACAGTTTTATTATGACACATATTTTCAGCATTGTATCAGTGTATGAACAAGAGAATAAACTAGTTGTTCAGGTTCCTTTCAGACTTTGGATTCCATAATTGTAAATGACAATAACATTTTTACTTTTATGGATTTTAGTTGTATCATTCACATTTTAGTGAAAGATGGCTAAATTCAAACCATGCATGAAGTGAAAGCCAAAGTGTTAGTAGCTCAGTTGTGTCTGGACTCTTTGTGACCCCATGGACTGTAGCTCCCCAGGCTCCTCTGTCCATAGAGTTCTCCAGGCAAGAATACTGGAGTGGGTAGCCATTCCCTTCTCCAGGAGATCTTCGCGACCCAGGGATCAAATCCAGGTTTCCTGCATTGAAGGTGGATTCCTTACCTTCTGAGAAACCAAGGAAGCCCTGGTTCAGTAACGGTGCTGGTGCCTCACAAATGCAGTCACAACTGTGATCGATGAGAAACAAGTGTTATCATACAGGGCTGGAATGTAGTTAAAAGGGTCAGGTGCCCAAGCCTGAAATTCACAACTGTAGTTAGAACTGATGGATCTAAGACCAGAAGCTGTTAGCCCTGTGTGTTACCTCTTAGGGAGACTGGCTGGAGGTGGCCTCAAGGTGTAAGGAAAGCTTAGACTTCAAAATCCACTCTCTGTCCTCTGCACCACATAACAAAGGATCAAAGTGCTTAGATGTCAGAATGCCATCGTACTTTTGAGCCATCCTTGATTTTACCAGTAATTAATATGTCATTAGATATAACACATTTTTCCAAAGTAAATATGATTGTAAGTGTAAAGAATTCTAGAAAGACACAAATTTTTTTAGTGTAAGTAAGTCTAAAGAGCCTTTCATTCCTGAGAAAACAATGCTTTCTATATAGCCTGATTATACAAAATACCAGTTTGACATAATAATTATGAAAGAAGTACTCAAATTTGGCTATTTTTTGTATTTGGAAACCATTTCCTTCAAGACACTTTTAGGCTTTTGTGTTTGTTTATATAAATGCCATAAAGCTTAAGTTATAATGTAAAAATTATTCCATTAGGTTTTAACCTCAGTACACACACACACACACAGACATAAACCCCTACACAGTTGCCCACAGTCTCTTTATTAAGAGACTGATTTTGAGCTTATGGTGTCTAGGTTTGTGAATAGGATAAAGGAAATTTCACATAATTCCTGAAATCTTTGAAAAGCATTCCTGTTACTCAACTAGTAAAAACTCCTTGGTGTGATTTTAATATTATAGATTTTTAAAAATAGATTCTTGATCTACTTTGTGAAATATAGAGGTAAGGCTAACTGAAAACAAACAATGGCCATATCAACAATGCTTTTAATACTGAGCATACAGACATCAACCAACTTGTCAATCTCTGTAGTAAAGTTACATGACTTTTCACATTAGCATTTAATTGAGCCCACAAAGGAGAAAATATGATTTAAATAGAAAAGAATGTGAAACACATGTTATATGTATATGAAAAACAGAGTCACTTTTCTATACACCAGGAATTAACTCAACATTGCAAATCAACTAATACTTCAATAAAAAAAAGAAAATGAGCTTCTTTCTGCATCATGCTCACTATAAAAACATTAAAGAGATTTTTTGGCTTCAAGATTTCAATGGAAATCAAAGACTGCTGCTTCTGGCTTCCCCAGTGGCTCAGTGGTAAAGAATCTGCCTGCAGTACAGGAGACTTGCAGAGCTGCTGCTTCCATCCCTGAGTTGGGAAGATCCCTGGAGTAGGAAATGGCAGCCCATGCTAGTATTTTTGGCTGGAGGATCCCATGTACAGAGGAACCTGGCAGGCTACAGTCCATGGGGTTGCAAAGAGTCGGACATGACTGATTAAACAACAACAACAACAAATAAAATAAATTCCACTGAGCTCTCATTGGCCAAAATGGGTAACAAATCAAATTGATGAAGTCGTGATGCAAGTCAAATACCCTTGCAGACCAAGTCTGTTATAAATTTAATAATGCTTTAATGTGGACACTTCCTAAATTTTAAAGGGACATATCACGTGTAGAGCAATAGCCTAATTATTTGCATCAGTTTTTTTTTAAGTAAAAGCATAAATTGTTTGAATAATCACTTGGAGTTCTTGGTAACAAAATGTGATCTATGCTAATGCAACCAAGCTCCATCTCTTTCTCAACATGCGTTTGTACAAATAGAACGGTCACTGAAGTTACTTAGTTTTCTCTACAACCACCAATGTGTTCCAGTAATTTAGACTCCTTCAGATATTATAAGCAAAGGCTAGAAATTCCAGCTTGCCAGGTGGCTCAGTGGTAAAAGAATCTGCCGGCCAAAGCAGGAGATGCAGGAGACATGGGTTTGATCCCTGGGTCAGGAGGATGCCCTGGAGAAAGATACGGCAACTTACTCCAGTATTCTTGCCTAGAGAATCCCACGGATAGAGGACCCTGGTGGGCTACAGTCCAAAGATTTGGACACAACTGAAGAACTGAGCACAGCAATTCCAGAGAAAATAAAGCAGGTTCCTGTGCTTTCTCAGTAATTCCCACTTCTAATTGTAGTGGAACTGATTTATGAAAGAGAAACATAAATTCTTTTACTCAGTTTCCTTTTCTTTTGAAAGAAACTTTAAAATTTCACTGTCTTTCACTGTATTTTAATCCTTGATGTAATTAATTATTTTTTGAACTGGTAAAAGATACAGAAATGTTCAAAGGAAGCAAAGTTTATGGTTTCTAAATGAAATAGTTTGATTCAGTTTTATTCAGGAGTTATCTATTATAAAAATTTCATAGTTATTGCTGTGAATCTTAAAAGTATTGCAAGTTCCATTTAAAATATATTTGGTGATTGCGGCCATGAAATTAAAAGATGCTTACTCCTTGGAAGGAAAGTTTTGACCAACCTAGATTGCATATTCAAAAGCAGAGACATTACTTTGCCAACAAAGGTCTGTCTAATCAAGGCTATGGTTTTTCCAGTGGTCATGTATGGATGTGAGAGCTGGACTGTGAAGAAAGCTGAGCACCGAAGAATTGATGCTTTTGAACTGTGGTGTTAGAGAAGACTCTTGAGAGTCCCTTGAGCTGCAAAGGTCCAACCAGTCCATCCTAAAGGAGATTAGTCCTGGGTGTTCTTTGGAGGGAATGATGCTAAAGCTGAAACTCCAGTACTTTGGCCACCTCATGGGAAGAGTTGACTCACTGGAAAAGACTCTGATGCTGGGAGGGACTGGGAGCAGAAGGAGAAGGGGACGACCAAGGATGAGATGGCTGGATGGCATCACTGACTTAATGGATGTGAGTCTGAGTGAACTCCAGGAGTTGGTGATGGACAGGAAGGCCTCAGTTCAGTTCAGTTCAGTTCAGTCGCTCAGTTGTGTCTGACTCTTTGCGACCCCATGAATCGCAGCACGCCAAGCCTCCCTGTCCATCACCAACTCCCCGGAGTTCACTCAGACTCACGTCCATCGAGTCAGTGATGCAATCCCACCATTTCATCCTCTGTCATCCCCTTCTCCTCCTGCCCCCAACCCCTCCCAGCATCAGAGTCTTTTCCAGTGAGTCAACTCTTTGCATGAGGTGGCCAAAGTACTGGAGCGTCAGCTTTAGCATCATTCCCTCCAAAAACACCCAGGGCTGAGCTCCTTCAGAATGGACTGGTTGGATCTCCTGGCTTGCTGCAATTTATGGGGTCGCAAAGAGTCAGACACGGCTGAGTGGCTGAACTCAACTGAACTGATGAATGTTATATTGTTCTAGTTACACTTGTTTAATACCATGCTTCATTGAAAAAAATTATAGATGGCCCAAATATAATAGCTAAGATATATAATATAATCAAAGTATTTAAATTAAAATTTAAAAACTAATTATTTTTGCAGGTATCAGTTCTCTATTTGGTATATTAAAAATACAAATTTATTAATATTAATGCATGTTACTGATAATTATACTCCTTTATTTCAGATCCAAGAAGTTAGCAGAGATAATGCACAAGAAAATCACTATGAAGAGAGTATCACCTCATTTTCTACATGTTCTCCTAGTAAGTGTTCCTCTATGTTACATATATACATAATACTTAAATTAAGGTATTTGTAACTTCTAAAGTCAAACTGAAGAGAGTGTGGAAAAACACAAAGAGCATTGGAAGACATTTAATTAATGGTATGATTTTGAGCACATCATCTTGTAGAAATATTGCTACATTATCATGCTAATTTAAATAGTTCTAACAAGTTCAGTGTTTAATAATCAAACCAGCAGTTTTTCCTACCCCAAAAGTACACTAGTCAATTTAATATAAATGTTCTGTAATAACTATGTTTTTTTCAATTTTTTTAAACAAGGTCACATTATTTTCAGACCTTAGTTTTCTCTGATGAGAAATGAGAAGTCTGCACTAGTTCTCTCTAAGGTCCCTGCTAGCTGTAATAGAATGTAGTTCTATATAAAGACTGAAGACTATTTCAGAATCTTTCTCCATGTACATAATTCTACCCATCATGCCTGACTCCATTGGTTCACAACCGCTTGCTCATTGGGCTAGTCTGGTGGGCATCTCCCACTCAACATTTCTAAATCTGAAAGCCCCCAGTCATGCCCACATCTACTCTACCTGCTGACATTGCAATGTCAAGAAATGAAGATTTCTTCTTTGTTCAATTCAGTCCCAAAACCTTGGAGTCACCCTTTTTACTTTCTCTCCTACCCCACTTCCAGTGTACTTCCACTAAAATGATAGTACTGTGAACTCTGCCTTCACAATACAGCTAGTATTTCCTTACCGTATCACTGTTATTTATCCACACTGTCCACTCTGACATCAGCTCTTCCCTGGATTGACACAATAACACAATGGCTCTTAATGGAGCACTATTTTCTACTCCCAACAGAGAATGCATGTCAATGAATGGAGATTTTGTTATGGTCATGAGTTGAGAAGGGAGTTTTTGCTAAAAATTCTGCTAAATATTCTGCAATACACAGGACATGCCCCAGGAAACACAGGATTATCTTCTCCAAAATGCCAGTAGTACTCTGTTAAGAAACCTTGAAACAGCTGCCTTCCCATTTGCCCCTAATATTCTGTACTTCATGAAGGAACTATTCACATTTCTCTTCCAAATTCTCCTGTTTTACCACAAGTTGTTTGCACTTTGAACAGTTCACAGTTGATGCTCCACAAACTGCCTACCAATTTTTCAATTGATGGGATGACTTGCAAATCAAATAATATTAAATACAATTCCTTAACTATCATACTTTGGCAAAATCAGTAAACTCTTCAAACACTAGGGCAGAACACAAAATCATGCTAAATGATAATGTAATCAATTGATGCACTAAATTTTAAAGTTATACATTTTATTATCATTTTAATGATTTATTATCATTTTAGTGGTAATGAAAGTGATGTAAAGGCCATCAATGATAATGACCATGTATTTATTATGATATTTAATTCTCAGAAATACTACCTATAATAAGACATTATTTCAGTTATTGGTACAGAACAACCTCATTTCTACAGACTGCTGGGACCTGAAACTGTCACCATATGAAATTTGTGTGATTGGACTCAGGCCTCTGACTCTTTCCTTCGAGAAGAGGTGAAACATAGAACACCCTAAATCAGCAAATTTCCATTGGTATCATTTCTGTGAAGTGTCCTGAAACCTACTGATCCACCCTGTATGACTCTCTAGGGCTATATTCTAGGTTGGGGCATATTTGACAAGGACTAAGGAGACCCTGTTGCTTAGACAGTGTTTACATAAAATAGAATACATAAACTGAACATGTGGATATAAAGGTAGCTGTAAGGAATTGCCTATAGCATGAATGTAATTCTAAGTTGATGATCGATTTGCCCAGACAAGAACAGTGAAGTCCTTTGCTAGCCTGAGCAATGATTTCTTTTCAGCCACTCCATCATTTACTCCATCAGCATATCTAGAAACTACTTTATTTCAGGCTGTGTTTGGGGTTAGAGGCAGAAAGATGAATGAGGTCTGTGCAGAGATCTGTGCAAGAACGAAACACCGTCTGCTCTGCCCCAGCTGATAGTTAAAGAATCTTGGTTGCAGTTCTGATACTGGCAGCTATACCTTTCTTCTTTCCCACATGAAAAATGAGAGAAATTAAAAATAAAATTCATGTAGAAATATGTAGTACCATCATGGACATAATTTCCCCACATGACTGAATTTTTCTCCTGTTGCTAAAAATGTCTACAGTGTAACTCTTCATATAAAAAAAAAAATCCTCTTTGTCTGTACTCTGCCATTTGTCTTCTTTAGCTGTGTTTTAGTTTAACAAAACTTTGAAACAACACTTATTTGCTTTTCTATTGCACTCATGACACCAATTCGCCTTTTCCGTCCAGTATAGATTCCAAAGTTCATTTCAAATTTTTGTGAATACTTTATTTAGAGCAGAATTTCTATAAAGAAAATATAAGCCACAAGTTTTAAGATTTAAAGTTACTGCATTATATATTTTTCTATTTTCTTCCTGAGTGGCTAGAGAGCATTTGCCGTGTACAGTGTAAACACAAACAATGGAATCATGATTCTTAGAGTAGAGGAAATTTGCCTGAATAATTTAGTTAAATTTCAAGATAGAATAGATTTTTTTTTTTTTTTGGTGAGAGAACTGAGCCTTAACAATATTTACCTACTCAGCTCAGTGCTCTGTGATGACCTAGAAGGATGGGACAAGGGGGAGGCTCAAGAGTGAGGGGATATGTATATTTTTATGGCTTCTTCACAGCTGTTGTGCAGCAGAAACCAGCACAACATTGTAAAGCATTATCCTCTAATTATTTTTTTTAATTTTAAAAAGTAGAAAATTTTTAAAAAGTAGAAAAAATATTTACGTATTGTTGGTAATTTAGACGCCTTCCCAATGGAAAAATATCAACACTTTATCAAATAGTATTTTTAAGAATTAAGATGTCATCTGGTGATAAGTGTTAAATAATAACTAAATAAGAATCACAGACTCATTTGATCACAGTATTTATAAGCAAGATAAGAGTTTTGTTCCTTGTCTTTACTTTTTCCATCACTTACTTGTTACTTGTTAGGTTGGTTATACTGTTGTCTACTAAAAATACAGTAATGCAGTCATATACTGAATCTGCTCAAACAATAACTTTAGAGAACTGGAATATTATTATATATGTAATACCAGAATACTACATATTATTATTGTATATGAGAGTGTCATAAACTGAAGTAGCAGGATGTCATGGAGCTCTCTCGGTAAATATTTTAAAAGCTCAGTAATGGCTATTCACCAAAACTACACGTTTGTTAGCTTTCTCCTATATCAGTTCATAAAAGTTTAATTAACATTACCACCACTTCTGTACCAAGTTACGAAACATTAACTGCCTCTAGATGGAGTGTTTAAATGAAATCCTACAATCTTTATCATAAACAGCCATACAGAGCCCAGCTCTCCACCATAAAAGCTGGCCTTACAGGCAGAAGGCAGAAGAAGCTAAAGTGAATGAAATGGCAGAGGAAGAAAAAGAGCATGAATCAGGCATGGAGGCAGAGCACAGCCCTCCAGAGGTTGACAGTGAAAGTGAGAACCAGTACGATGACTTGTATGTGTTCATTCCTGGAGACAACCCTGAAAATAATTCCCAAGAGCCCCTCGCGTGCCCCAGACCACCTCTCCCCCCACCACGACCTGTAACCACTGCCTTCCAACCGGAAAAACCTCACTTCCCGGTACAAGGTAAGTTTAAGTTTAAAACAACTTTGAAACTTTGACACGCTTACACAGAGTATAGTACAGCAGTGGTGAAGCTATACAAAGATCACCATTTAAAACCAAGAGAAACTTTCCTCCTGTTCTTTAATAACTGACACCTGAGAAATCAGCTAAGAGGTACCTGCCACTAACCCCTTCCTCCCTCCCTCCTTTCCTCCTTTAGTCCTTCTCTCTCTACCTTTCCTTACCCCCTCACTCCTCTTCTTCCTCTCTCCTCCTCTCTCTTTCTTTCTTTTTCCTTCCAGGCAAGAAGTCCATTACAAAGCTTTCTGTAAGTAAAAAAATAAAATTTTCAAGGAGTCCGTCACTCTTCACATAAAACGAACCTCAAGCGTCATGTGGAAAAGTAAATGACAACTTTGGGTTTTAAAAATACTCTTAGTTTTCTGGCAAACGAGAAAGGCTGATGTGTTACAGATTTGAAAATGAGCTTGGGCACCGTCACTCAGTCGGGAGCTGCAGGAGAAGCAAGTGGTAAAGGGTTTATCACACCATGCATTGAGACCAAAGTCTAAAAGCTCTCTGTTCACTAAAGTGGAAGAGCAGTTAAAAGACTGTGATAGCGTTGTTCCCAGATGCAGAACGAAGCTGTGTGGCAGCAGAAGTGGGAGTGGGAGTGGGGGTGAAGGGCAGGAAGCATCCCCAGGAGCGTCCATGGTAGGCTTATCTTCCTGGAAGGTTCCACACCCTGGCAGACTCTTCTGCTCACTCCTACAGTCACTAATTACCACCCACCTTACTGATCACTCTTTCATGTTTACTTTCCAAATTCATAAAATATTCGTACAAAGAAAATTTAATAAGGATGAAAGAAGCATCTATTATTAAAGCCCTGTTCGTCACTGTACTTGAGTTGTCAATCCTAGAAGGCTGTAAAGTCTTTAAGACTATTTTTTAAAAGTGAATTTTGAAATTCAGCATTTGTGTTCTTGAAGGCATTATCTCTATAAAGGTTCAAATTAATCAACATAAACCCCTACTAAGATTATGTACTTTATAAGAGATGGAAAGTACTTCTTAATGAAAAGTATGGGAAACCTAGTGGGTACTTTCTTGATTCATTTGCTCATTCACAAACACATATTGATTACCTACTATGTGCTGAGCTCTTGTAGACTGCTGAGATAGATCAAGGATGTAGGTATATCGATAGGTGGGAGTGGGGGAGAGATGTAAATTAATATGTGCTTGCTTGCGTGCATGCTCAGTCACCCAGTCATGTCTGACTCTTTGCAACCCCACTGAATATAGCCCTAACAACAAAGTTTTGGTGTATTTTTCTCACTTTTATAGATGTGAATAGTTTTATGTAGTTATTAAAATCAGTTAGTAAGAAAACAGGGTTGTCTTATATCAGGTTAAAGCTATTAAAGGAGTGAATTTTTAGCTACTTTTTAAAAGGAGCTAAATAATTTAAATAAAATTTTAAATCCTGTTTTTCTAATGTACATTTCCATATATGGTATGTTAGTTAGGAGGTTAAAAATTATTCTACAGAGAGTAATTTTCACCAGATAGGACCACAAGTATAATGTTGGCTAATAGATCTTCTGAAAAGTACTAAATATAAAAAGCAACATCATACAAAAACCCACTCCTGTTATTTAAAAACCATATTATTACATTTTCAATGCAGTGTTACTTTTAATTACAGTAGGAAATGGCAGCCCTTTCCAGTATTCATGCCTGGAAATCCCAGGGAGAGAGGAGGCTGGCAGGCTACGTACAGTCCCTGGGTTTGCAGAGTCTGACACAATGGAGTGACTGAGCACAATTTTAATATCATATTTTTTCATGGGGCTAATATTGGAAGTGAATTAAAAGTAAAATGCCGGTATTTTTTCTTAAAATTCTTTGATTGAGGTCTTTGAAAGTAAGACTAGAAGCTCCCACTTATTTTTTGCTGGAGACTGTATTTGTTCTTTGACTTTAGCTAATGATAGCTTCAGAAATTGTTCTGTACAAGTTTTTTCCTGCCTTCAAGCCACTGATAAAGAGAAGCCACCTCATGAATGCCCTAAGCATCAGATTCCTTATGATGGATTCATGAACATATTCATTGGAGAAAACAGTCACATAGAACACTTTTCAGTTTGTAACTGACATCCTGTCTCTCTGTATCTTCACAGCAAACTTTCAAGGCAACCATCATTATGATTCCCCTTTGATTTGGGCTTCCCTGGTAGCTCAGATGGTAAAGAATCCACCTGCAATGCAGGAGACCTGGTTTCAATCCCTGGATTAGGAAGATCCCCCGAAGAAGGAAATAGCTACCCGCTCCAGTATTCTGTCCTGGAGAATTCCATGGACGGTATAGTCCATAGGGTCGCAAAGAGTTGGATACAACTGCGTGACTTTCACTTTGACTTAGATCCAAGACCCTAGAGTTTGTAATTAGAATGTGTCAAATTTTTCCATGGACAGGTTTCCTGGGCTTCTAAGATTCTTATCTTTGTTCTACATTCTTCCCCAATTATTTCAAAAATTGGATTGTAGGAGTGATATATTTTAATCATCATTTACTAGTGTACAATCTGAGTTGAGAAAACTCAGATCCAGCTCCAACATGAAAAGTATAATCTGATACACTGGGAAATGAAAAGTGAAATGTTTTCTTTCTAGCACAAGACCAACTTTAGAAAGAGTTGAGAAAGGAGGTAGGTGGAGAAACAAAGAGAATTAACAGCTAAGGAAATCAGTTCATAAGATAGTTGACACATTCTGCTAAAAATGAAATACTGTACATGTGTTTCCCACACACTTAATCTGGTTTCACCTAGGATGCTGTCAGTGAAACAGAAGTCATGCAGTCAGAATCTCAAAACCATATTCTTCACAAGGGAAAAGGGAAGTCTTGGAGATTTTACAGTTACTGCCAGGCATGTTAGCATTCATACTTCTTGGGTTAAACTAACTGCAGTAACCTAAGACTCAGCAGGCAGGTGATCTCGGGCTCTCCTTTGGTTTCTCCTCATAAGCCTACTCAAAACAATTGCTGAATCTTTGCTGAATCTTCTTATAATGATACCTTTTTATTCTGCTCTTAACCATTTGTCTTTCTCCCTACCTCCTAAGTTTTCCCACTAAAATATCCATTAAATAAGCTAAAAAATTTTGATCAGATTCTTACTAGACAGAAAGGAGACTAATTGTTCCTTAGTTCATGAACATGAATCTCAGAACAACACAGAGAATTGACAGTTTTTCAGTCAATAACTGAAATAATCTCCATTTTTATTGTTTTCATTAATACTTTAACACTTGTCAAAAGGACACATTTAAAAGATTTTTCTCATCGTCTGGTAGAGAGAGCCATCAAAATTCTCTTTAACTTATTAATTGATCACAGTATATAGTATCTTTGTCTTCCAAATAAACTACTGCTAGAATATTTTAATATGTTCTTATAAAAATATGTAAAGATTCTGCTGAATAAGAAAACTGTAAAAGACTACTGAATAAAGACCATTTATTAACCATAAAATATTAATTCTTGGAAAATTAGTCTTTAAGTCATTGATTTTCTATGCCATCTTTTATTTCATGAACCCTACTTTCAATATCCTTTATCAAGGAATGAGGTTCATGTTGGCCTATAGAAAACAAGAGAGCCAGATTGAAACTTAGTATAAGAAGCTAAACAATGGTGCTTTTGGCTATTCCCTCAGTCATCTTCAGAGAAATCGATTTAGACAAAATACCTGGTTCAATCCCTATAAAAGGTAAAATGATTTCAATTTTTTTTTAAATTTGAGAACACTAGGCTTGAAAAACACAAGCTTTGAAAGTATTTGATATTTGAGGCTTAGTTTTATGATTTGATTTCCTGATGTTAAATCATTCATAATCTATGTGGAAAGTAGTTATATACCTATTTGTATGTTTTCAAAGAATGCCATGTCTTTAACAAACTTATTCTAAGCAGTTAACAATTACAGACTGAAGGAGAATATGTTAGTAAATTACATGATTCACTTTTCTCTTTTTGGAATTTATAGAATAATATACAAATTATTTGGGGGCGGAAATTCAAGCAACTGACAAATGGACACCAACAATAATGTATAAAATATAAATAATTACCATTCACATATTTTATAAGCAGGGAAATTTTTGGAAGGCCAAATGGAGAGAAGTCAAAGTTGGTGTGATTTCAGTGCAAGATATGAAACAGGAAGTGATTCCGAAGAAGAAAAGAAAGAAGATGAAAAGGATCAGGAAGAGGAGGAAGACCCATACACTTTTGCTGAGATTGATGACAGTGAATATGACACAATACTGGCCAATAGGAGTATAAAGAAAAAAATTGGAAGTCGTTCATTCATTATGAACAGACCTCCTGCCCCGACACCACGACCCACAAATATCCCTCCAAAAGAAGAAACGACACCTTACATAGCGCAAGGTAATTTGTTTTATTATTGCTGTTACGGTTTGTTTTGTGTATGTGTTTTTGGAGAATGTCCTGTCTTTTGGGAGGATCTAAAGCCTCAAAGATTCAAAGTGTGTTTTAGAGTCATAATTAAGTTGTGTTGGCCCATTTTTTTAATTTAAACACACAATGGATAAAGAAAATAAGGACAATGTGTGGGGTTCTGATTTGTAATTGTTCATTAAGAAGGATAGTTTTGACTATGAAACCATAGTATGTGCAAAGAAATACTGTTTGGTTCTTCTTCCATAATTCTATAAGAGGAAGCTCAATTCCCATGAATAATGTGCAACACAAGAAAAATGTAGGTACTTTACTTTTGCCCCGCTTCCATTCACAATAACTTTTAAAAATCTAAGCAGTTTTGAATACTAGAATCTTAGATATGCAATGCAAGTTTCTTTGATAATTGTATTCACCCCCAATGATTAAGATTCATTTCATCCATGATAGAATTTTGCTTCATTTTAGATTTCAGTTCTTTGTCATTCTTAGTTAAATCTAAATATAAAAAACATTAAAAATCCTTAGAGCTTTCTTATATCTATAACCCCAATAAGATGTGTTGACTTTGCTATTATTTCCTAACATTCTTGTGTACTCTGGTTTGGTGCATTCCATGAGTCACTGGAGTCTAAGACATGACTTTTATTCATCAGTGTATCATAGACACATGTACTTAACCCCACTTTTGGGGTTAGATACCACCCTGCTGCTGCTGCTGCTGCTGCTGCTGCTGACTTTGCTATTATTTCCTAACATTCTTATGTACTCTGGTTTGGTGTATTCCATGAGTCACTGGAGTCTAAGACATGACTTTTATTCATCAGTGTATGTACTTAACCCCACTTTGGGGGTTAGATGCCACCCTAGGGACTGAAAATGTGAAGTAAACCATTGTTTCCATCTTTGAGGTGTTCTAAGCAACAGCTATATATAGTACAATCTGACCTTTTATTAGAGATTTTTGAATAAAATATTTGGGATTAATCAAAATGTTTGGCTGACAACTAGAGAGGCAATATATTATACATTCAAATAATCTAAACAAAGTACACAAGCAGAACATTTAAATATATACCACAGAGTCACTCAAAAGAACACAGTTATTCATCTGTGACCAGTATGTACAAAAGAAACCATTCTATTGTGTAAACAGTATGTATTGGGAGATTTGTATAAGAAAATTGAGCAAGTTTTTCCACTATAGTTTACACCTACTTAACAGTGATATGCTGATAATGTTTAAGACACTATTAATGATGACCCTGTATGCGAGACACCAAAAGAGACACAGATGTATAGAACGGACTTTTGGACTCTGAGGGAGAGGAAGAGGGTGGGATGATTTGGGAGAATGGCATTGAAACATGTAAGAAACGAAGCGCCAGTCTGTGTTCAATACAGGATACAGGATGCTTGGGGCTGGTGCACGGGGATGATCCAGAGAGATGATATAGGGTGGGAGGTGGGAGGGGGATTCAGGATTGGGAGCTCATATACACCCATGGTGGATTCATGTCAGTGTATGGCAAAACCAATACAGTATTGTAAAGTAAAATAAAGTAAAAATAAAATTTTAAAAAAGAAGCATAAAAAATAGAAACCAATAACAAATTAATAATTTCAGCTAAAATAAAATGTCAGCTCGAACAATTATTAGATTTTTAAGGTAAGGGATAAGTTGTAATTAGAATTTTTCACATTGTCTAACATAGTGGCTGTAGGATATTACATACAGGCCTTCATATTAGAAGATTCCACATCTAAAGATTCAACCAACTGTACCTCAAAAATATTCAATAAGAGAAAATTCCAGAAAGTCTCACAAAGCAAAGCTTGAGTTTGCCTCCAAGGTAACTGCTTACATAGCATTTATATTGTATTTTCAGCTAATTATATAGCATTTACATTGTATTAGGTATTATAAGTAATCTAGAGGTGATTTGCAGTAGACAAGAGAATGTACATAGGTTATAAACAAATACTGTACCACTTTATAAAAGAGACTTGAAAAGTGAAAGTGTTAGTCTCTCAGTTGTATCCAACTCTTTGCAACCCCACAGACTGTTGCAACAGGCTCCTCTGCCTGTGGAATTCTCCAAGCAAGGATAGTAGAGAGGGTAGTAGAGAGGGTAGCCATTTCCTTCTCCAGGGGTCCTTCCCAAGCAAGGGATCGAACCCCAGTCTTCTGCATTATAAGAAGACTCTTTACCATCTGAGCCACTAAGGAAACCCAAAAGAGACTTGAGCATCTGCAGATTTTGGTATGGAGGAAGGAGGTCATGGAACTAATTTCCTGTAGAACCTCAGGGACAACTGTACTAGCTCTTTGACAAATTGTTAAATCCCAATAAATTTTTTTTTTTTTAAGAGAGAAGATAGATATATGATTTAATGAAAGAATTTGGTTATAGTGTAGAAATTTCTGAACAGGTACATCATCATCTGCATCTCAGTCTTTAGGGAGTTCTCAGGGCCACAAAGACCATGTTGTGTTTCTCTACTCTTTGCTCTTTATCTTCTCACCCTTCTGTCAATTGTCATATTCTTGTTTTCCGTGAATTCATTCTTGTGTTCTATTTTTTCTGTATCATTCATTTCTCTTTGTTTACTGGTAGTGGGGGCAATGAAGTTTAATTTCTTTGTCGTGGCTTTTGTCTCATTTTGCTTTGATTCTAATTTATAAATTTCTGTGATATTGATTTCTCTTTAGTTCCCATATCAGCTGTATTATCTTTGCTTATTGTTTGTTGGTTTGGTCTGGAACTCTTGATACCTTCATCAGCTAGGTGGCTCTTCTTCACGGTACTTTCATGTTGAAGAATGAGGCACCAAAGCCTGGATGGAAACTCCCTGCTCACTTGTGGACTGTGCTGTAGGGCAGTGATGTAATCAGCCTTTTCACGGAATTATCCCACAGTGTAAGTTTTGGTAGATCTATTCTCCTGTTTTTCAATGTCTAGAATAAATTCCAACTAATTGTAACCTAATTTTTATATCTACTTGCCAGTACTCTGAGATCAGAGTCTGGGAAGAAGACTGGGAAATTTCACCACTCAAATGCACTGTTGAACTTGTCTTCCTGTGTTCAGTCCAGTGTCTGAAACTCCTTTCACCCACTGGGACTTGTGTGCCATGGTCCTTCTATTCACTTTCTCCAAAAACAAACTGTTCATCATAGAACATTGAAGAATGGATTAGAAGCAATGCCTGCTTTAGACTGCCAACCAAGCTCCATGTTCTATAACAGCATTGGGATGGCGCTCCTTCTCATTCATAGGTGTATTAATTATATAAAGTTTTATTAAGAACCAAATGATAAATTCTTTCTGTGTATTAATAATTCAAATCTCCTACATAACCATGGTACAATTTGTCTTTTATACAGACACACAGGAACTTTAAAGAATTTTAAAAATCTAGAGTTTCTAAGAAATGTAAAGGCTATTTATCTCATCTGCTCATCCCAAGTCCAACACCTATCAATATTTACAGGAAATCTTTCATTCAATTACACAATCAAATTTGTTCTCACAGCATTTGTGTTCTATGCAGACAGGAATCACTGTTATATAATTTATTTTGGTTTTGTTTTGCACTTAAGTATATACAAGCAAGTATGATTATTTTCCCTATATTTCAAAGCAGTAGCAAAAACTGAACTATAAATGAGGTCATCAAAGTCCCTTTCCATTATTTCTTCCTTTTCTCTTTTACTGGGATATACCTGCTGGCATCTTCCTTTTATGCTATTGATTGTTGATCATATTGTTCTCACATTAGGAAAACATTACCTCATCAGTCAGTTCTTTTTGATGTTCTTTGCATTCCATGGGATAATATCTTTCATCACGGCTTCCTATTTTCTTTCCTAGCTCAGGCAACTCTATTAAATAGAATATCCACCATTTCCCAGAAGGCCATCCATTCAGTTTGAAGAATATTAGTTTGCTATAATTCTTGCCAAAGCACAGAAGCAATAGCAGAATGTTGGCACATCCAGAGTATGTTAAAGTAGCCAAAAGAGAAGGGTGTGGAGTGGGGGATGGAAGAAGAATGCAGATGCCCAACTTATTATTTCAAAAACTCAAGAAAGTAATAGCAAAGTGACTAGGCAAACAAACCAGAGAGAGACAGGAAATGTGTGGGATAATAGAATGTGTGTGTGTGTGTGTGTGTGTGTGTGTGTGTGTGTTTAGTTGCTTAGTCATGTCTCTTTGCCCAGGAATTGAACTCATATCCCCTGCATCTCCTGCATTGCAGACAGATTCTTTACCACCAAGCCACTGGGGAAGCCCCATCCAAGTTATTAAAAGCTTGAAATCTTCACTCTCTAGAGAAGGGAGAAGGACTGAAAGTGGACCAAGGATCAATCATGACTGTGGGGGAAGCCTCCATAAAGTGCTGATATTACAGATTTTCAGGAGCTTCCAGGTTGACAAACACATAGAACGGGTGTCATGCCCCCAGATGCTATGGGGACAGACTCTCCTGTGCCAGAGACTCCCAGACTTTGCCCTATATATCTCTTTATCTGGCTGTTCATCTGTATCCTTTATCATAGTCTTCAATAAACTGGGAAATAAGTGTTTCCCTGAGTTCTGTGAGCTACTCCAGCATTTTAATAGAACCCGAAGGAGGTTGTAAGAATCTCCAATCTGTAACCAAATCAGACAGAAGTTATAAGAAACGTTGGGACTGGCACCTGCAGTAGAATGGAAGCAGGCTGTGGGACTAAGCTCTTAATCTGTTGATCTCACACAATGTCCAGGTAGAGAGTCTCAGAATTGAATTAGAATGATGGAAATTGTGGTATATTCATATGGGGTTATAGGACTTGGTTGTGGGGGAGCCCATACATTTGGTGACCAGAAGTGTCTGAAATGAAGGGTAAGAGTGCTGTGAGATGGAAGAGACCCACAGAAAAGAAAAGCCCAAGAGGAAAGTTGGGTTTTCCCAATACTGCTTTGAAGGTAGGATTCAGATTTAGCTGATATTCAGTTCAGTCGCTCAGTCATGTCTGACTCTTTGCGACCCCATGAATCACAGCACGCCAGGCCTCCCTGTTCATTACCATCTCTCAGAGTTCACTCAGACTCACGTCCATCGAGTCCGTGATACCATCCAGCCATCTCATCCTCGGTCGTCCCCTTCTCCTCCTGCCCCCAATCTCTCCCAGCATCAGAGTCTTTTCCAATGAGTCAACTCTTCTCATGAGGTGGCCAAAGTACTGGAGTTTCAGCTTTAGCATCATTCCTTCCAAAGAAATCCCAGGGTTGATCTCCTTCAGAATGGACTGGTTGGATCTCCTTGCAGTCCAAGGGACTCTCAAGAGTCTTCTCCAACACCACAGTTCAGAAGCATCAATTCTTCGGTGCTTAGCTGTCTTCACAGTCCAACTCTCACATCCATACATGACCACAGGAAAAACCATAGCCTTGACTAGACAGACCTTAGTCAACAAAGTAATGTCTCTGCTTTTGAATATACTATTTAGGTTGGTCATAACTTTTCTTCCAAAGAGTAAGCGTCTTCTAATTTCATAGCTGCAGTCACCATCTGCAGTGATTTTGGAGCCCAAAAAAATAGTCTGACACTGTTTCCACTGTTTCTCCATCTATTTCCCATGAAGTGATAGGACCGGATGCCGTGATCTTCATTTTCTGAATGTTGAGCTTTAAGCCAACTTTTTCACTCTCCTCTTTCACTTTCATCAAGAGGCTTTTTAGCTCCTGTTCACTTTCTGCCATAAGGGTGGTGTCATCTGCATATCTGAGGTTATTGATATTACCTAAGCAAAAACTTCATATATTTGAGATTCAAATTCCTCATTGTAAGTTGGGAACAGAAGTAATATGTACCTTAAGGATTGTTTGGACTTCCCAGGTGTCTCAAGTGGTAAAGAAGCCACCTGCCAATGCAGAGATGTAAGAGACACGGCTTGGAAGCCTACTCTAGTAATTTTGCCTGGAGAATCCCATGGACAGAGGAGCCTGACAGACTGGGGTCAGAAAGAGTCAGACACAACTTAAGTGATGGAGCACACAAGCAAGTACAAATAAATGACAAAAGTGACAAGAACCACATCAATGTGGGTAGAACAGGAGACATTACTAGCACTACAGAGGATAATCAGAAGAATATACCAATCTACTAATTTCTAAATTTCCCATTTTAGACTAAATATGCTAAGCACTCCTAGTTTGAAGAGGGAGCCCATACATAATGGGACAAACTTCTAGAATATTCACTTACAACTAAGCATTCTAACTTCTTTCATACAGCATAACATATCAGACAGAAAATCTATTTCCACCATCACCACTATCCCCGTCCACAGAAATGTGGCTTATTAATACAAAATTGAATCCATGGTTTGTTTTATCAAGAGATATGTTCCTGAGTTTTTAAAATTCTATTCTTATTATACTAAACCTAATTTTATGTTAACAACCAAAAAAGAATAACTCATTTTTCTTAATGAAAAGTTTTTGAAGTCTGCCTGTTTCTAAATACCGTATTCTCTCCATCTTTTGTGCCCTATAACATTGAAAAGGATCAGATTCATTAAGCTTCAAGAATATAGAGGAATTGACAAGGATTTTACAATCCTTAGTGACAGAATTCTTGATTTAAGACTAATCAAGGAAACAAAGTAAGAACTTTTCATAGTATAGATAGATTGGTAATAAAACTATATCCATAAATCATGAAAAGAGATGACTGCCTATTGTGGAAAATTTTTCAACGTCAATGAACAATTTCCCATTTTCCCCTCACACAATTAATAAAACCAAGATCATTCTTCAGAGTCTGTGTTGCTGATTTAGGGTAGAATATAATTTCCCTTTCAATTCTCAATTGCTACTGAGTTGCCCTTGGCATTTTACAATGCAACAAAGTTGTATATGACCTTTTGAGAGCTACTCAGCTACTGGGACCCTAAAATGTCAAGTACAACTCAGTTGCTCAGAAATTTTCCACTTGCAATTCACTTGTACTTGAAATTGATCACGTCCAATGCAATTGAAATGCAAGCAGAGAAGAAAAAAACAAGCCTTGTAGAAACACTCAGGAAAATTAATCCATATCATTGTAAATGTGACAGAATGGAATGGCTTCTATCTCATTGTTATTATCCAGTCACTAAGTTATGTCTGGCTGTTTGAACCCCATGGACTGCGGCACACCAGGCTTCCCTGTCCTTCATCAGCATGGAGCTTGCTCAAACTCATGTCCATTGAGTCAAGTGATGCCATCCAAACATCTCATCCTCTGCCACCCTCTTCTCCTCCTGCCCTCAATTTTTCCTGGCATGAGAGTCTTTTCCAGTGAGTTGGTTCTTTGAATCAGGTGGCCAAAGTATTGGAGCTTCAGCTTTAGCATTATTATCTGTCCTCATTAGTGAAGAGATATGGGCACATGTATTAAAGTAAGCCTTAGATCAAGTGCCTTGCATTCTATTCTCTGGCCCAGTGACTTTGTCCAAAGCTTAATCTTCAGGACTTAGTATATCTTAGGTGTTCTCAGGAGAGAAGGACATATGCATCATCTATTTGTAAGATATGGATAGGGTTCTGGTGCAGCTCTGCAAAAGAACAGTTGTTCAAGCTATGCTTACACTGAGAATTCTGTTCTTTACCCCTTCAAGTACAATACTGTTGTGTGCCTGAAGAATCACTTTAGTCATGTCCGACTCTTTGCACCTCTATGGACTGTAGCCTGACAGGATCCTCTGTCCATGGGATTCTCCAGGCAAGAATACTGGAGTGGGTTGCCATGCCCTCCCCCAGGGGATCTTCCCAACACATGGATCAAATCTTTGTCTCTTTATACTAGAATCTCTGTTAAATTTGTATATTAATAAGAAGTCCAATTGACCTAAGTAGTAGTTCTTAACTGGTGATGATTTGCCTTCCAGGAGACATTTAGAGACATTTGACAATATTTAGAGACATTTTTGATTGTCATGGCTAAGACATATATGTTATTAGCATATATGCCAGGCCACAAAATGTGTCTCAACAAATTTAAGAGGATAGAAATTATATTGAGCATTTTTTCCAACCACAGTGGTATGAAAGTAGAAATCAATTACAGGGGAGAAATGGGAAAACACAAACATATGGAGACTAAGCAACATGCTACTAAAAAACAATGTGTTAATGAAGAAATCAAAGAGGAAGTCAGAAAGTAAAATGCAATGAAAATAAAAACACAACTTTCCAGAATCTATGGGATGCAGCAAATGCAGTTCTAAGAGGGCAGTTTATAGCAATACAGATCCACCATAAGAAACAAGAAAATCTCAACTAACCCTGTCCTTTTGAAATTTTCAATCTGCATTTTTGTAGTTTGAATCTTATTGGCAGAAGTAGTATTTAATGTTTATTCAGAGTGAGAGTGACCCAGTCTTACTAGTTACTTATTAGGACAGCAATATTTCCTGATATAAAGCAAAAAAAAAAAAAAGAAGAAGAAGAAGAAGAAGCCAGAGAACCAAAAGGTAAACTCATCACAGCTTCTAGAGGATGGCGGTGACCTCCTAACAACCCAAACCCCCTTCTCTTTTGTTTTTCATTTTTCTTTTGGCCTTGCCACTTGTGGGATCTTAGTTCCTCAACCAGGGATTAAAAAAAAAAAAAAAAATCAATGTCCCTAACCACTGGACCACCAAGAAGTCCCGAAACCACTTCCCTTTGAAACAAAAGAAAATTACTAGGGACATCACTAATGTCTACACTAATATCCTCTTTTATTGAATACAGATGTTCAAAAGTAAAGTCAGATAGTGAGCCCACATGAAATCCTATGGGAAGAAACTGGCCCCCAGTTCAGTGCTCTGTAAGCAGTAGGTTTCCAGTAAATGTTGCCTGCCTGGTTCAAGAGGAAGACAGACCTGCCTGCCCAGTAGTGGAGTGGAGACTTCGCTAAACACTCATTATAATGGACTCAAGCTCTAATGACACAGAATTCCACAAACCAACTGCTGTCATTCTCTGAATGTCCCAACTTCCTTAATAAGAAACGTTTCAAGAACAGAAACATTCTTATTTGCATCAAAAAGGATAAATATGCAAATAAAAGCAGTTTGTATTCTACCTAAATAAAAATTAAGTTCCTTAGAAGTAGAAAATGCAATTTATAGTGAGATTTCCTGGTTTGGGAGAAGATTTTTATGGAAACACATCTATCAGACTTAAAAGTTTCCATTACAAACTGGAAAGAAAATTAATGTTTTCTCCTTAAGAAGCCAAAGCATTCGTTGATAGTTCCATTGAATTTCTGTACTATTTTCCTTCACACAGATAGGTACTTTGCAACTTCCCATCACCACCAATCTCCCAAGTATGCCGTAACCACCTCTGTGGCTTCACGTGTGCTGGCTGACAATTTGCAGATCCTCACATTCCTCCTCTCCCCCGAAAATCCCACATCTCCTGGCTCTATGTCTGCCAGTCAGTAAACTGCTTTCAGATGAAAGAGCTTCATATCACGTGGCTGATGTGACTCTTTCTGTTTGTGACCATGCCACCCTTGACACACCTATTCAAATGTGGTGACCTGCGTTCGATAAATTTGTTGAAATTGGCAACCCACAACTATTGCTAACAGAATGAAATGGTGCTTTTAAGCCGACAGGAGTACTCAGTCTATCTTGATCCATTTGCAAAGAGGCTGCATCTCTTCCTTGAGCTTCGATTTGATTCGTTAGTATGGCTGCTTACAGGGTTAGAACATTCTGTTCCCTGCCTTTGCTGGCTAGACAGGAGCTGTTTACATTGCTTGTCTTCACCTCACTCTGCCTTTTTGTCATTAGCATGCTCAGGGTAGAGACTGGGGAACAAGGCAGGCAGAGTAGGGCTGTGAGGTTGCATTATGGCCCCTGCCCTTCCTGCCTGATTCCTCATCTCTGTCCTCTCATCAGTAGGCACTAATGACACATTTGACTCTTGCTCAAAATAAGACACCAAAAGTGGAGGACAGAATGAAAACTGACCGTGTCTTGTTTACCTTTGCATCCTTAGGACCTAGCACAGCACTTAGCTACATGGTTACCAATAAATGCTACTATACTAAGGACCTGAAGCACAATACCGATCTGTATATTTCATATCAAATCCCTGGTTTCAGGAACTGTCAACAGTGATAGGTATACAGCTCCAAACATTTCATTTCACACTTCTAATGGGCATGGAACATCAAGGGCTTTGTGGTTTATAATTCATTTCCTTATGAATGCACTTGGCTATTGCACAGACTTTCCATTACCTTAGCCACTTATAAAATAATTCCAAATAAGCTTATCAGATTTTCAAAGAAGGGCAGCCCTGGAAGAATCTGTTTGCTTGAAATAGGCCACTAATGAGGTTGACATGAAGAATGTTCTTGCAGAAGCAACCTGGAAAGACAAATAGTGCAAGTGAATTCATTATATTTCACCTTCTCCTCCTCCTCTGGTCTTCTGATAGTTCTGCTTTGCTTAACATTTTGAATATTTAATACTATGCAAATTTTTCCCATTTAGTATAATTTCTATTCTAGAGAAAATTTTACAGAAGTCATTCTACCAACATTTAAAATAAATAGGTTGGTATTTGGGGCATTTGCATTGTTTGAGATTATTTTGAGCCTCAAAATTGTTTTTCTTCCTTTATGGACTTTTTTAATGTTTAAAGGTAGTGAAAGGTACTAATAATGCATTCATTAAATTCCAGTTTTAGGTAGGAAGAGAAAAATAAGGTTTCACTCAGTCAGAGAATCATCAAAATTGACGCTATGTCATATTTGCCTTGACAGCATCGTTTGAACGTTGACGCAATAAAATGCTGTCAAGAATAATATTCTCCAAGATTACAAACACATGGGGACAGGACCACCTCCATATATTAGAAAAAACTAGCATTAGTCTGTGACTTAACTTTCAATTGTTTCTGTTCATCTAAACCTCCACTAAAAGAATTGCTTCCTCAAAACCATGCATTTTATTTAAATTCATGTGCATTTAAGAATTTATCCAGGAATTGTTTGGCCTGAAGGGCTTGGGAAAAAAGAATTGGTAGCATTTTAGCATGTCAGAACTGAGTAAGACCCTAGAGATCATCTCATCTTAGCCTTAACTTCACTGGCAAAGGAAATAAAGGCCCGAGGGAAAAGTCATTTTCCCATGTCATGCATGTTATTAATATTAAGATAAAGCTACACTCTTTCCACTACCCCAAGTTGATTATCATTCTGGTATTTAGATTTTTTTCAGTTACTGTATGTTTAGAACAGACTCTCATCTTTCCACAAATCCTGTCGTACAAAAATAATACTTTCATATCTGAACCTGAGTGATCCATACTCAATGTTTGGGTCTCCCTATAACATGGATTTTCTAGTTGTCTCATATAAACGTTATGCATTTTATGCTTAAAATGCATAAAGCTTTCTAGGACCAAGATTTTGCTGGCAGACACAATTTAAATGTTTCAGCTAATGTTTACTGTAAAAAGAAAGATTAACAAATTCTGGAATTTATATCTTTTCCTAAGAGCATGTGTCCTTGGTATGCATGTTTGTACTGGTCATCCTTTGGGTGGGTGGGCTCTTTCTTCAGGAAACAAGTTAATATAAGTATCTTCCCAAGATAAACTCATATGCAAAAACACCTCCTAACTTTCATAGCAATGAGAAATGGTGTGTTCGGAAATATGTGAATTGCTAATTGAGCTCTTGTAAGGAGATGAAGTTTGTCTCTAGGTGGAAGGAGGGAAACAGTTGTAGTGGATGGAGCCAGAGATGAGTTAGGAGGGAATTTTAAGGGCGATTAGAGCGGAGAAGGCAGTGGCACCCCACTCCAGTCCTCTTGCCTGGAAAATCCCATGGATGGAGGAGCCTGGTGGGCTGCAGTCCATGGGGTTGCTAAGAGTCGGACACGCCTGAGTGATTTCACTTTCACTTTTCGCTTTCATGCATTAGAGAAGGAAATGGCAACCCTCTCCAATGTGAGCCTGGTGGGCTGCCGACTATGGGGCTGCACAGAGTCGGACACGACTGAAGCGACTTAGCAGTAGCAGACAGAGAGAGAGGCTTCGCAGTGGCTCAGTGGTAAAGAATCCACCTGCCAACATAGATGTGGATTCATTTGATCCCTGAGTCGGAGAGAAGGGAACAGCTACCAGTTCCAGTAGTCTTGCCTGGAAAATCCTGTGGACAGAGGAGCCCAGCAGGCTACAGTCCATGGGGTTGCAGACAGTCAAACACAACTTAGCAACTAAACAACAACAATACTGTGGAGCATGATTTAGTGCCTGTCCTTCTCTTAAAGAGTTCTGTGATCAGCACGCTCATCATCATCCTCCTCAGAGCATCCTATCCCCCACCCCAGTCCTAAACCCCATTTCACAATGTTATAGCTACAATAGCTGCTTAAATATCAACGTCAAATACACTGCTATAATTTCTCAGTCTAGAAACTCAGACTGTTTACCTGTTTAACATTTCCTATATTTCACAAAGTCTGAATATTTATTGTCAGCAAAATGTATTTCAACAAAATATAAGGTGATTTTTAACAAATTAATGCCAAAAGCTGGAAAAAGTAATTCTATTTACCAGTACTCTATCAGAGCTTCACAGTTTATCAGAGTTCTTAAAGCTTATCAACAAATGTGCATTTTATTGGACAAATTTGTTTTCTCACTTTATCTTTGGATACAGATGTTTATCCATTTTAATGATTCCATATTACAGCTATTTTTTGTCTGAGACAATCTCAGTTCCTGTCTTAACAATTTGGTGAAAAAACCCAGAGTGTCTGCATGTTATTAAAATTTCAAAAGAGTTTTATTTTTCAAGACTTTTAGAACTGGCCAATGAAAAAAATCAAGCACCACTTGTAAAAATGCTTTTATTATACTAAAATATATTCATATACCATATATCCATCAGTATATTTTATTTGAGAAAAAATGTAAGCCACAAATCCCAGAACTTGCCAGTAAGTTATATTTAGCATGTTTTCCAAATACTAACTTGAAGCAGAAAATTGATTTGCAACCAAAAATGTTATTTCATGTGTGTAATTTATCTTAAACACTTCATACACTGAAACTATATTTGCTTCTCCTATTTGAAGGAAAACAGTAGGGCAGGGTACCCTTTCTATTGACAACAGCTGGCAAAGTATATATGCATAATAAATAATAGTTGATTTGATATGGCTTAGGTAACATTCTTGGGGCTTCCCAGGTAGCACTAGTGGTAAAGAACCCACCTGCCAATGCATGACACATAAGGAATGTGGGTTCAGTCTCTGAGTCAGAAAGATCCCCTGGAGGACTCCAGTATGCTTGCCTGGAGGATCCCCATGGACAGAAGAGCCTGGTGGGCTACAGTCCATAGGGTCACATAGAGTCAGACACGACTGAAGTGACTTAGCATGCATACACAAAGGGAACTTCCTTAAATTTGAAAAAGTACTATCTGAATTCCTCACAGATATGACCTTGATATTAGATCAGTTTAAAGAATACTAAAATCAAAGAAGCCAAAATACTGCTGGGATGCATCTCCATGCAGTGGTCACGCACCATCCATCCAGTTGGAACATGCCGGGAGCCACCACGGGAGATCCCACCCATGACAAGGTCATGTGGAAGAGAACTGTTGAGCAAGGCTTGAGGACTCAAGGGGCTCCCTAGGCTTTCTCAAGCATATACCCCAAAACCAGAATCTGTCTGTTTTACTGTTTCACGACTTTCACCAACTCCTCTGACATTAACAGAGGGCTAACCCTGACCACCTTTCTCTGGAGAAAATCAACTTGGGGCTATAGCTAATAAGTCTCCTGGACATGAGAGGAATATTTCCAATCAAACCCCCTCTGTTAGCATTCTAGCTTGCTCGGCAGGTATATCCAGACTCTTGCAGCTATGCCTGTGATTATTTACAGCCTCCCAACTGTGAGAGGCATGGAAAGCCTAAAACATAGAGCCTTTCAAAGGGTTAAAAGTTATTAGAGTAGTGCTGATGTAGGATTTCATTATTGGGCCAATGCTTGTTGCTAAGTTCCCATATCTCTTATCCACTGTGCACCTGGGAATGCATTAGTTAACATAGTGAGAATGTAAGAAAAACAAGTATAGCCTTGAATTTAACCATATCAGACTTTTGAGCTAATTGGTTCTTTCTTGTAACTCACTGCACCTTTGCTCTGTGAAAAACATAACTCTGTTTGGCATTTTCTGAGGCTGACATTGATTAGAAATATAAAGAAAAACACTTTGAGAGGGAAAATAAGTTTTCTGGTTGAGCAGCCTTTATCAAAGAGGGTCATAAAATGTTCACAGGCCTCCAAGGCCAGAAGATACTATACACAACATCATTTGTGGAAAAGGTATGTAGAAAAATCCTGGTTTCAATAAGGGCAAAACTGCTGGAATGTTGGGCTGACTCTGTATGACCTTGCATCTTTCATTTCCTCTATGTACAAAAAAAAGTATATAAGTACCTTTTGAAAATAAAGCTATGGATCTCGCGCATCGAAGCAGCTTGGTCTCCTCGTGTCAATCATTTTCCTCCTCTTACTCTCTCTTTAATGCTAGTTCCCATCTGGAGTACAGAGGTCCTCTGTGTCTACTTATTTGCTTGGGTTTCTAAGACCTGAACAGGAAGGTGCCCTGCATCTTCACTCCCTCGGGAGACCGGGAGGGCACCTGTGGCCTTACATAGACAGTGCAAGTCTCTTGTCTTGAGACTTTATTGATTTTCTGTATAAACCAAGGAACATCAGCCTCTTTTCTTCTCTCCTCTATTTGCTTATCTACAACATTCTTTCCTTATGTCTCTCTCTCTAAATCAATCGGGGACGCCATTCCTCCTTCGGGTTTCCCTGGATCCTGGGGGGACCCTGGCAGGAACACTCTCATTCCTAGTGCCTCGGTCGGGCTACCCCAGGGACTCCCAGGCAGCTGTCTGGGGAGCAGAGACACAAGCATGTGGGAAATACCCTAAGGTTCTTTCTCTTTTGGGCCACACCACGTGGCATGTGGGGTCTTAGTTCCCTGACCAGGGACTGAACTCATGCTTCCTGGATTGGAAGTGTGAAGTCTTAACCACTGGACCACAGGAAAGTCCAACTCTAAGGTTCTTTCTAATCCTCTCTCTAGGGCTCCTTCTTTGCTGTTTTGCTCTTGACAGAACAGTTTCTTTCAGAGTGTTTCATTGCATTTAGTTCTTGATATGCTGTTTTGCTGACTTTGTCTCACTGTGGTTTGTTTCCTTGTGTGCTTTCTAATTCTTTCTCTTTATTGGAGAATAATTGACGTGCAATATTCTGTAAGTTACAGGTGTTCAACATAGTGATTCACAGTTTTTAAAGATTAGACTCCATTGATAGATAATAAAATATCGGTTATATTCCCTGAACAGTATGTCCTCAGTTATGGATTATGGAAGACGAGAGGCAGCAGTGCTGTTAAGAACCACACAATAGATTGAAGTGCAAGCCTTGAGAGTCCAACTCACATCTCCACCAACAACAGTTCTGGGATTACTTCGATATTATGTAGCCCTTTTAAATGTTAGTTATTTCCACCTTCCTCATCTGTAAACATGTGACACTGGATTAGTCCTCCAAGGCCTCTTGGAGGTCCCAAACTCTGTAGTTTGCTGCTGCTGCTAAGTCGCATCAGTCTTGTCCGACTCTGTGCGACTCCATAGACAGCAGCCCACCAGGCTCCCCGACCCTGAGATGCTCCAGGCAAGAACACTGGAGTGGGTTGCCATTGCCTTCTTCAATGCATTAAAGTGAAAAGTGAAAGTAAAGTCGTTCAGTCGTGCCCGACTCTTAGCGACCCCATGGACTGCAGCCTACCAGGCTCCTTCGTCCATGGGATTTTCCAGGCAAAAGTACTGGAGTGGGTTGCCATTGTAGTTTAGCCTACCCATTAAAAATAAATGGAACTCTGGTATGTTCAGTTTCTAGAGTCAAGCTCTAAAGGCTATAGAGTTTTTCATTAACAAATGCCAGAAGGTATATAGAACTTTGTGGGTACTCAATAAATATTAAACAATCAATCTTATCTTTCATCTGCAAAATGGGATGAGTAATGCTGACTTGTCTCACAGAATTCTGTATGAGAAATAATAAACGAGGACAAAGCACTTTTCAGATAATGAAGTAATTCAAATAAGCTGCTTTAATAGGTCTAAGGTCTAGCTAGACGATGCAAGAATAAAGTGTCTTTTTATTATTACGTCTGTAAAATACAGCAGTCTTTTCATCTGTTTAAGAAGAAACAGTCTATTATCCTTGCTTATCACCAAAAAGTCAGCATGAGTAATTTCTATACAAATGGAACTTTTCATGTGATTTTACCATTAATCACTTTTAACAAAATGCAGCTTTTATCTTTACCTGATATCAAAATGGAATCATATCTTGATTTAAACAGTTTAATGAGGCGTTCCATCAGTATTATACTACTCTGAGCAAAGAAGAGGCTTTTGAAATGACTGATAAGCTGTACAAATGAGAAAATTGTAACTCTAATAATCCTCCTACTAAAAAAATAATACAATTCAGGAATTGTTACTAAGGAAAATGAAGTATTGCATTCTAGTTTCCTAGAGTCTTCTACAGGATGTTCTTTTTAATGTTTCTGTTCAATAAATAATATGTGTTCTATTTTTTACAGTGTTTCAACAAAAGGCTGCCAGAAGACAATCTGATAGTGACAAGTTCCATGGTCCTAAGAAACAAGGTATTGATATGAACTTCAGCTTTTTAAATAATCTTTAAGTACAAGCTAAAGAAGTTTTATGAATACTGACTCAAGTCTCCTGAGATAGAAGTAAATAGCTGTGCACTTGATTAATTTTACTCTTAAGTCACTATCTTACCCAAAGTAACTTTTCCATAAAAAGATTAATGCAAGAATATTCTTTTAGCTAATAAAAGCAAATTATTTTAATTAACAAAAAGAAAGAAATTAACAAAGGCCTTATGAGGATATTTGTGATGATGTTGATTATGCTGTTTGTTATCGCAGCTCTAGGAGGGTCAAGTAAGACAAATTCTCTAACACACCTCAGAGACCTTCAGAGAGAAGTCTCTAGAACTTAACTTGGTAGGAGGGGCAGATGACTGATTCCCCAGAGGAGACCAGCATGGGTTTTCAGTGCTCTGCATTGAACTCCAGTCAAAGACTGTACCGTTTTCTCACAGTTCTCTTGCCTTAGGCACTGGATCCAACGTTTTTTTGTTTTTTATGTTTTTCTTTTTAAATAATTGTTTGTAATGCAGAAAAGAAACAAACATTGTAGCTACACAGGCATCTGACACAGGAGGAATGTTTTCCTCTGGTTCCATAGGAGGTGGCTGCTTCCGGTCTTCTTTGATACACTTAGTTCCTTTTGAAAAGAGAGACTCTAGCAGGTGATTTATAATAATATTTTTCTGATAATAAGCCCTTGGTTAAGATTCTTGGTTAAGATTCAGAAATGCAGAACATAAAAGGCAGCAGAAATGGAGGTAGTGCTAGATGCTTTGATAATCAAAGAACACATACTGATGCTTTTAACCTTAACCCACCTCTGAAATAATGTCACTCCAAAATCAGTTCAGTTCAGTTGCTCAGTCATATCTGACCATTTGTGAACCCATGGACTGCAGCATGCCAGGCTTCCCTGTCCATTACCATCTCCCAGAGCTTATTCAAACTCATCCACTGAGTAGGTGATGCCGTCCAACCATCTCATCCTCCGTCATCCCCTTCTCCTCCTGCCTTCATTCTTTACCAGTATCAGGTTCTTTTCCATTGAGACAGTTCTTAGCATCAGGTGGCCTAAGTACTGGAGCTTCAGCTTCAGCATCAGTCCTTCCAATGAATATTTATGGCTGATTTCCTTTAGGATTGAATGGTTGGATCTCTTTGCAGTCCAAGGGACTCTCAAGAGTCTTCTCCAACACCACAGCTCAAAAGCATCAATTCTTCCACACTCAACTTTCTTTATAGTCTAATTCTCACATCTATACATGACTACTGAAAAAACTGTAGCTTTCACTAGATGGACCTTTGTTGGCAAAATGATGTCTCTCCTTTTTAATATGCTGTCTAGTTTGGTCACACCTGTTCTTCCAAGGAGCAAGCATTTTTAATTTCATGGCTGCAGTCGTTATCTGCAGTGATTTGGGAGCCCAAGAAAATAAAGTTGTTCACTGTTTCCATGGTTTCCCCATCTACTTGCCATGAAGTGATGGGACCAGATGCCATGATCTTAGTTTTCTGAATGTTAAGCTTTAAGCCAACTTTTTCACTCTCCTCTATCACTTTCATCAAGAGGCTCTTCAGTTCCTCTTTGCTTTCTGCCATAAGGGTGGTATCATCTGCATATCTGAGGTTATTGATATTTCTCCCGGCAATCTTGATTCCAACTTGTGCTTCATCCACCCTGGCATTTCTCATGATGTACTCTGCATATAAGTTAAATAAGCACGGTGACAATATACAGCTTTGACACACTCCTTTCCCAATTTGGAACTAGTCTGTTTTTCCATGTCCAGTTCTTACTGTTGCTTCTTGACCTGAGTACAGATTTCTCAGGAGGCAGGTCAGGTGGTCTGGTATTCCCATCTCTTTCAGAATTTTCCACAATCTGTTGGGATCCACACAGTCAAAGGCTTTGGCATAGTCAATAAAGCAGAAATAGATGTTTTTCTGGAATTCTCTTGCTTTTCTGATGATCCAGCATATGTTGGAAGTTTGATCTCTGGTTCCTCTGCCTTTTCTAAATCCACCTTGAACATTTGGAATTTCTCAGTTCATGTACTATTGAAGCCTGGCTTGGTGGATTTTGAGCATTACTTTGCTAGCATGTGAGATGAGTGCAATTGTGCAATATTTTGAACATTTTTTGACATTGCCTTTCTTTGGGATTGAAATGAAAACTGACCTTTTCCATTCCTGTGGCCACTGCTGAGTTTTCCAAATTTGCTGGCATATTGAGTGCAGCACTTTCACACCATCATCTTTTAGGATTTGAAATACCTCAGCTGGAATTTAATCACCTCCACTAGCTTTGTTCATAGTGATGCTTCCTAAAGCCCACTTGACTTCACATTCCTGGATGTCTGGCTCTAGGTGAGTGATCACACTATTGTGGTTATCTGGGTCTTGAAGATCTTTTTGTACAGTTCTTCTGTGTATTCTTGCCACCTGTTCTTAATATCATCTGCTTCTATTAGGTCCATACCATTTTTGTCCATCACTGAGCCCATCTTTGCATGAAATGTTCCCTTGGTATCTCTGATTTTCTTGAAGAGATTTCTCGTCTTTCCCATTCTATTGTTTTCCTCTGTCTTTGCATTGATCACTGAGGAAGGCTTTCTTATCTCTCCTTGCTATTCTTTGGAACTCTGCATTCAAATGGATATATCTTTCCTTTTCTCCTTTGCCTTTAGCTTCTCTTCTTTTCTCAGCTATTTGTAAGGCCTCCAAGTAATGTTACCTTAAAATTGTTACCTGTAAATCACTGAGAGACACATTACAATAAAGCTGGAAGTTATTTTACCAGCAGCCACTAACCACTTCCATAGTCGGCTTTTGTTCCGTTATGTAAATGGCAAGGTACTGGTTGAACCAACTTCTAACACCTGTTGACCTGTTGAATACATAACCTCAATGGACTTCTCCTGGGAGGCCTTGGATCATCCTCCAAAGAAAGGTGTGTCCTTAAATGAATAATCTTCACCCATCACTTCAAGTGGCTTTTCTCATGACAGCGACATTGTGCTTATATTCTTCCAACAAATACATGGTATTTGAATGCAGCACATGATGAGCCTGAGCTTCCAGTCTCCCACAAATCACTTGGATATACTGCTTATAAATTCATATGCAAAAACTCCTTACTGGGCAGTTTTTTATATCTAATGATTTCTTATTTTGAAGGGAAAGAAATATCTTTTTATGTCTACTGTTACCCTCCCACTGTGCCTTTAGCTCTCTCAAGAAATAGTTGCAGAACTCCATGTGAGACCATTGTACAGCTTGGATCAAACAGTTATTAAAGAATTAAAGTAGAGAAGATTATTCCTGTCTGGACTCCTCCACACATCTCATAGAACTCTGGAAAGAATAAAGAGAGGGGATGCTTTGAGCTCTTTGGGAGAAAGTTCCCATGAAGCATTTTAGCAAATTATTCAATTATCATACTTTAATTAAATCATGTTAGAATTAAGGGGATGATGTGAAGAAGGCCACAGGAGATGTAAGAAGGTAACAAGTGGCAAGTGTAATGAAGGGATCCCAGAATGCCTGATGTATTATCCTCTGGTTGTCCACAGAGAGCAATATAAGGAAAGGGTGCTGATGTTTTGGAAGGCTGTATGAAATCTATTATTATTCTACCATAAATACAGAAGAGTAATCCCTTGTTTACTCAGAAGAAAAGGGGCAGAGGGAATGATGAAAGGAAACAAGAACCTAAATTATAAAATATTTTATTGAGTTAACATCTGTCCATATCTTGTTACTTAATTTGCTTCCTCAAGATCAATGATAACTTGATTTATTTTTTAATTCTTGGGGATTAGGATACTGGAAAATTTTAATTGAATTTTTGTGTGAACTTTTCTGTCTAGATATTTCAATCCAATTATTGATGATATTTTTGATTAGTCAACTTAAAGCCGTTCCTTTCTCGGTTCCTTTAACTGTGGACATCAGTAATTCAGCAGAAGGGAAAAGAATATTGTTCTGTTTTCAAGGATAGAGGAACATTACCTCTTACAAAATGTAAAGGAAAAGAGCAAAGCCTTCCTGGTGACTGCAATCTGAAATCAGAATCTAGAGAAAAGAAAAACAAGAATAACTGGGAAGAAGGACCTCCCTGGCAGTCCAGTGGGCGAGACTTCACCTTTCAGTGTAGGGGGGCAAGTTTCATCCCTGGTGGGGAAGCGAGGATCCCACATGCCTCTCTACCAAGAAACAAAAACATAAAACAGGCACAATATCGTAACAAATTCAATAAATTTTTTTTTTTTTTTTTAAAGAACAGTTGGGAAGAAATTTTTAAAAATCAAATACCTAATGGACTTACTCTGTCCAACCATTCTTCTTTAAATCTTTTCAGATATTTATGACCATCCAGACCATAGGACGTACTTAGCAACCAAAACTGCTTATGCCTAAATTAATGAATACTCTTCAAGTATCCTGGGATTTCATGGTGTAATAAGAAAAGGAATACATACTTCACCAATGATAAACTATTTGGTAGGGAACAAACAAATAACAACAACAAAAAGACCCTTGTGTGAACTGTTTGTCAGAGTCAAGATTTTTTTAAGAGACTGGACAGGTTCTCTAAAGGTTACGGAAATTATTCAATTATTTCAGTATATATATATATATATATATATATATTTTTTTTTTTTTTTTTACTGAAAGGAAAGGAATTATGAGAGCCAACTGTTTTTCCATTGCAAGTACAGACATTTCAGATGCCCTGTGCTGAAGACTGCCAAGGGATTGCCAGGAAGTTTCGTTGTTGCTAAGTCAAGGAATTTTCCTGAGGAAAAGAAAAAAAATTAATTGGCACCATTTCCATGGAAACTAAACAGATTTCTTCAACTCAGTTTTCACATTTTCAAAAAAAAATAAGAAAAATGCTGAGGACTTTGGATCACAGATTAGAAGTTTCCATCAAAATTCAGTCTTAAAGTCAGTTTTTCCAAATTACTTTTAAAATTAGAAAAATTTTAAATCAATACCAGAGCGTTGTCCCCAGAATATGCTGCCACCACCCACTTCCCAAAATTGAGCGCCACAGAGTGGTCAAGGATTTGCTCCTCAACGTGGCTAACCAGAGAACTGAATTTTGGCAGTGGGTTTGGAACCAATCAGAGTTTTGATGTCTGAGTCTTATTAACTAAGCTCATGGAGGACTGACTTATAACCCTCAACTCTTATCTATTAAACCTGTAATATTGAAGCCTCCTTCCAAGTGACAAGAATGCTTGCATTCATTAGACACTTGCCAAATAATGAAGTTTCTATAAAACATAATTAGTAATTAGAAGACTAGCAGGTGATCATGATCAAGTCAGAGGGTGCTGGAGGAATACAAGAGCTTCAGGGACATGGAAATATCTGGTTTATTTTTCCTGCCTCACAAAATAATATAATAGTCTGGAGTAAAGATTGTTCATGTCTCCCAGACCTGTTACAACTTTTTTCCCCAGTATATCTTTTTCATGGGCTACACCAAGGGGCCTTTTTTCTCTCTTCACCAGAATCATCCCATTTTATGGACCTCAAAGGTGATGCATGGCAACTGATGAGGTTTAGCGTTCTTAGCATCCTTAACTGCCCCTCTGGGCATGGCCACAGATATGTCCACTCACACTGTGAAGTAATAATCTCATCAAGCGTGTCTTGTTGCTGTCATGCTTGGAAGGCAAACCGTATTTTTGAGGGATGGGGGTAGTGGGTAGAAGGGGGGAGGATCCCATCCACCCTAACCAGCTGCCTATGCAAGTCACTCTCAGTCCTAGGTGAGCACACGATTTTTTTTGTAGGGCTTCTAGAATTTGATTGCCTATGTCCAGCTTAGACATGACAACAAGTGGAACCCATGAGAACAGCCATGTGCTATAATAATAATCACCTTGAACCAACACACAAAAAAACAAAATCTAACCAAAAGGAACTGTTTCTCAGGCCATACTGTGGTCAAACCTGGCCTCTAAATGTATTATATTTAAGAAATAATGTGTACAATGTAATTTCAACTTTTTGTCAGGATTAAACCTTTCAATTTTTGCCATGTTTAAACCATGTTTTAATCTGTCTCATGTACAAATTCAACTCTCCAACCACTCCCTATTGTATTACTATATCATTTGCCACAGATGACTTTTGATATTATCATTTGTCATCATGCTTTCCATATTGTTTCCTTATACCTGAGACACATTTCTCTAAACTCGTAATTTTGTCAGAACTGGGAAAATAAGATATATCATGAGAATCATGCTATCAACAAAAACCTAAAAGAAAAAATATTGATAATGAAGACTATTCAGATGTGTTTAACAAGCAGGCACTAAATCTTCTCAGCTCAATAATTCTATCTGGCACCTGTAAGCTTTTGAGTTTGCAACTTATAATCTCTACCCGCTAATTCTTCAATGCACACTGAAAAACATTATTGGCTGGTCCTTTCATGGAGTGTGCATGCTCTTGGGAAAGATATAGTCAGGGAGCGCATCTTTTATGAGCTCTCTAAGTTCCCAATGCTGTCAGTTCAGTTCAGTCGCTCAGTCGTGTCCGACTCTTTGCGACCCCATGAATCGCAGCACGCCAGGCCTCCCTGTCCATTGATGAATGTTAAATAATAGAATTTTCTTTAAGTAGGAGACCTAGGGAAATGCGGATGGTATGTGAGAAAAAGAGAATAGTGGTCCCTGAGGTATTTTCATCAGGCTGCTTTTGCCAATACTTGATATATTAAAAAGAAAAGGGGAAATTATCAAAATGTGGTTATGTGTACTCCACAGAAGAATAATGGCTTCAATTCTCTTTTTCAGTATAACTTACATTTCTATTTGTCATGTTGTTTATGGAAGATTTTTTTGGTTAAAGTCATACCTGGAGAAACTTGTGTAATAGCTGAGGTCTTATCTAAAATGGTGACGTGTCAACAGAGCACAGTGGCCTTCCAGAAATGCTTCTGAAAGAAAGGCATCAAAATGATGGAATTCTTAATAACAATAGAAACAAAGAGTTAAAAAAAAAAGCTAATAGTGAAAAAAAATGCTAATAGTAAAAAAAAAAAAAAGATACTAATTCCAATTAATTTTAAGGTTGAACAAAGGAGATTGAAATAAAATCAGTGGTTCACCTGCTGACCCCCAGTTATCACTCTATTTGTTGTTGTTGTTGTTGTTGTTAGGTCCTAAGTTGTGTCTCTTTGTGAGTCCATGTGCAGCCCATGGACTGCAGCACGTCAGGCTCACCTGTCCTTCACGATCTGAGATTTGCTCAAGCTCATGTCCACTGAGTCAGTGATACTATCTAACCATCTCAGCCTCTGTCCCCTTTCCCTTTTGCCTTCAATCTTTCCCAGTGTCACAAGTGCTAGTTTTTGAAAGTTCTCCTCACTCCAGCTCTGGTCTTTCCCTGCACATACAGAAAAAGTCGTTCTCTTAAGTAGAAAGCAGCCTGAGGTCCTGCAATAAAGAAAGCTGTGTGATGGAAAGATGGCATGGGCAAGAGCTACTGTTTGTTCGGGAAGTCAGTTGCTTGTAGACCTATCAGAACATATTACCGAAGATCACGCTCCCCCACATGTAACAAAGTTACACTAGACAAAGCCGCTGAGCCCTGGAATTTTGAGTTGTGAATTGCAGCTGCCAAAGTCCTGTGTAGTCCTGAAGCAGAAAACGAAATTTGATCTGAACACAAGGAATGGAAACAAGGGATAAACAACCACCAATTCTCTTACTGAACAAGATTTTATAGATGTGCTCTCTTTTAAGAAGATTGAAGAAGAGGATATATAAATAATATAAGAACTTCAAAACCCATGTCAAAGGAAAGAAAGAATTTCATCATGAAGACTCAGGTTAATTATACTTTGATAAATGATGTATTTAATGAGTGAGGTTGTATCTTCCCAGAGCCATCAAGCTATCAGAAGAAAAATAATGTGAAATATTCATGCATGCCCCCACACCTCAACTAATGACTGGTAATTGTCTGAGTCTGAAACATTTTACAAATATTTTAACTTTTTAGAAGATAACTGAAAAGAAGTATGAGTTATTTTGAATTTTCATTTATTAAATTAAGCTATTCAGCTTTCAGGATCAGTGCTAGACTGTTGTTGAGTCACTCAGACATGTCTGACTCTTTACAATCCCGTGAATTGCAGCACACCAGGAATTCCTGTCCTTCACTATTTCACAGAATTTCCTTACTCATGTCTGTTGACTCAGTGATGCCGTCCACCCATCTAACCATCTGCCACTCTCTTCTCCTCCTGTCCAGAATCAGGGTCTTTTCCAATGAGTTGGCTCTTCCCATCAGGCACCCAAAGTATTTCTGCTTCATCATCAGTCCTTCCAGTGAATATTCAGGGTTGATTTCCTTTAGAATTGACTGGTTTGATCTCTTTGAAGTCCAAGGGACTCTCTAGAGTCTTCTCCAACACCACAATTAAAAAGCATCAGTTCTTCAGCAGTCAGGTACTCAGCCTTCTTTGTGGTCCAGCTGCCACTGGGAAAACCATAGCTTTGACTGTACAGATGAATAAACAATCCCAAAATAATGGCAAAATATCTTAACTTAGATTTTTTGTTTTAAAAATAAAAGTCAGTTTTAAAACTTAGAAAATGGTGTAACAAGAATTTGACATAATGGACTACATGATTTATTGGGAAAAGATCACAACCTAAGAAGGTTATATTTAGTTTGCTAATTAGTTTGTTAGCTTGCTAATTAGATTGTTAGTTGTTTCGTTTGTTCATATAAGAAGAAAATAAATATATTTTTTGGATATCCAAGATTTTCTAAAAAGATAGCATTTCTAATATCTTCTAAGTGAAGGAATGACAGTAAAATTAAAAGCTCAAATGGAAGTTATGCAGTTAAAGAATTTGTGGTGAATAATGAATTCAATAAAACATGGAATTAAGTATAAATAATTATTAACCTTTGCAATTCTATATATTTTCTTTTATAACAGATGTTGGTTCAAATTGAAATAAAAGAAAAATCAAACTACATCTTGCTTTTAAAATATATACTGCATAAATATACTAAAGAAAACAACAGTTGAAAATTTATAGTCAGTAATGATTGTTTACAGAAACAGAAACAAAGGAATTATTTTCAATCTTAATTTTAGAAAAAATATAATTCAAGGCAAAAGTATTAGATTAGACAAAGAAAATGACTTAATTTATTTAAATTCTGAAATCCAAATAAAGGCATGTCTTCCAAATAAAAGCATTCTTTAGTGAGGCAAATATTAAAACATAATAATATTTAAATAAAATGTGGTAGAATAAAAGAACCTGACAAAACCCACAATAGTTGTGATATATTATAAATACTTTGAATCTTTGATAAAATAGTAAAAATGAAAAAAATAGAATAGAAAAAATTAAGATAATGTCAGTTTGTGCTTAATAGAATATATGCTTTTCAGGATCTTTAATTGATAATATGCTGTATGAGTATTTTAAAATTCATTAAAAATGTGACCTATTCAACCTACTTTCTGATCTCAATATGTTAAGCAGAGGCAACATTATAGTCATGCTCTTTAGTTAGTAACAATTATAGGAAAGCAAAGGAAGTAAATACTAGGGAAAAGAAACTGTAATAAAACCAATGAAATAAATCTAGTAAAAGTTGAAAATTACTAGAACTTGAAGAATTCACAGATATGAAATGCTGACTAAATCTAAAAGTTTATTTTTTAAAGGGGTAAATTAAATCCTCTGGAAAATCTAGCCAAGAGAAAACACCAATAAGAAAACCAGTCATGAGAAAATGTCAGTGTAAAGAATCAGAGGAAATGTTTCTTTTATTTTATTGTGTCTAAAAATATATGACTTTTCAAAGAGAAATGCTAATTAACAGAATTATGTCAGATGATAATGATGTGTCAGTACAAGTTTATCAGTGGCAACAAATATCCCACTCTGGTGGGTGATGTTGATAATGGCAGAGGCTACCCATACGTGGGACTGGAGGTATGTGTCGATCTCTGTTCTTTCTACTCAATTTGGCTGTGAACCTAAAATTACTCTAAATAATAGAGTATATTACTAGAACAAAATCAACTCAATAAAAATAATTATGTCAAGTGATGAATGGAATTTTTTAAATACTATGCAACTAATAGCCGAGGGATGTTTGTATAAATTTTAACTCAAAAGATTACCTAGGACAGGTTTTGTTACTGAGTTATTTCAAACTCAAGTAAAACAGAATTTTCATATTTTATGAATCATTCCATCATCACTGACTCAATGGACATGAGTTTGAGCAAACTCTGTGAGATAGTGAAAGACAGGGAGCCTGGCCTGCTATAGTCCATAGGGTCATGAAGTGTTAGACACAACTTAGCAACTGAACGATAGCAACAATATTACTTTGCAGACATTTTAAAAAGAAAAAAAAAAAAAGTTCCTGCTAAATAGGGCCAATATACCATTTTCTCACATGTGTAGATTAAATAGACTAAATTGTTCCTAAAATAATTTATAAATTTAAGGAAATCCCAGTCATTTTGAAAGGATTTTTTTCCCTTTGCAGAGAGACACAACAATTTGGAATAACGCATTTAAATTTATAAAGCTGATAAATAAATAAGAGCTGAAATGAGGTAACCATTTAGGAAAAAAAAAAAGAGATATAGGCATCACCATTTCCCATGTGTGTTAAGGTCTACTACTTATGCAATGCAAAGCTATAGTATCTAGTGTTACATTGGCATAAGAATCCCCTAACTGTGAAAGAATGGTTTAGATTATAAAATTACTAAAAGTTTTTGTCCTTTTTTTTACTGACATAGGTACAACATCAATATGGTTAACACTTTACCATATATACAATTTTGCATCCTGCTTTTGTACTTGTCCTTATATAATAAGCACACTCTTTGTTGCATGTGGTCTTTTAAAGTATCGATATTATTTTAATGACTGCTGCTGCTGCTAAGTCACTTCAGTCATGTCCGACTCTGTGCGACCCCATAGATGGCAGTCCACCAGGCTCCTCTGTCCCTGGGAGTCTCCAGGCAAAAAACACTGGAGTGGGTTACCATTTCCTTCTCCAATGCATGAAAGTGAAAAGTGAAAGTGGAGTCACTCAGTCGTCTGACTCCTAGCGACCCCCTGGACTGCAGCCCACTAGGCTCCTCCATCCATGGGATTTTCCAGGCAAGAGTACTAGAATGACTACCTAATACTTATTAAGTAAATACTTCACATTTTAAATTCTCTGGCATTGACCAGTCAAGTTGTTTGCTTTCAATTTTTCAGGAAAAAATATTCTTCTAGCCAGTCCCCTGGAAATAGAAAAAATTTTTATGAAAAGCTTAATTTGCTTCCTTACCTAATCTCTAGGTTCATATGTCCACCAGATGAATTGCTTGATGTTTATTTGACCAAAACTTGATCAGATGGAAAATCTTATAAAGAAAAATTGATCTGAAAGGAACAAAACTTTAGCAACAGTAGTTTGTCTTGAAGCTTTAACAATAAGAGAATAGGAGTCTGTCTATATGTACAAATAGTCTGACAAATGCTTTTCAATGAAAATTATGTTACACTCATACTATTACGTTATTATTTCATACTAACTCTTATGAAAACAAACTAATAATAAATATAAATTTGAGGAGGAAGGAAAAACCTTTACATCCTCCATAAAATAATGAACTAAATGCAATAAAGCAATCTATCAAAAATTATAGGTTGCATGTTTTGGTTTGATTACTTTGCCCTTAGGAAGAAAGGTGGTAAAATGCCTAATCATTTTTCTTTGCAACTTTGTCATACCTAACAGTAATTTATCATGACAGTTATTTTTAATATTTTTAGTGTGAAAAAGAAAGAGGAAGAAGCAGATGTATGTAAAATTAGTCTAGTTGTACAGCTCACTTTCAGGACTCAATCTGTCTAGAATTTTGTCTCTCCTAAATTGTGTACTTTTGTTCTGTCTGCACAACCATGCAAAACTGAACCCTGACACCTCAAAAAGAGTCATCTTGCTTATATTTTAGTAGCTAACATTTGAAATATGAAAGGATAATTGAAATGAATGTTAATAAAAGAATTCAATATTTTGAATTCAGTTAAACCTGCACGTATAGTGAAACTGAAGCTGGGACCATTTTCTGGGAAGACATGGCTTGAGATAACTTCTATAAAAGCAGAAAATCCAGCTGCACGGGCTTTTGAGATAAAAATGGATTCACACTTAGGCAAAGGGATGACAGAAGTGAGGTGCTAGTTAAATAGCATAACTGTTAAATGACGAAGCTAAACCTCCGCACTCTGGCAGGAACACGTAGAATTCTATTGCAGAGGGCATCTCACGAATTGAATTGGAGCGTGGAGGCCTATAAAAAGCAAGTGGTATAAGAAGCAAAAGCTCAATTCTTATGTGTGCTTTTGGCTGCTAGCTGACTTTTGCTTCTCCAGTTCCCTGAGATTGCATGCTCCACCATCCCTTGAAGGAAAAACTTGACAGTATGCAATCTGTTGGCATCTCGTTAGTCCTGGGGAAATAGGACTTCTGAAGGCAAAAATAAGCCAAGAAAACTCCCATGGGAATCAGAATGATTGGCCATGGAGTAGTTTTATGTGCTTGTGAATCTTTACAGAAAGGAGCCCTCTCTGTGCCCCCCTTCCCGAGAGTCACTGCTGGAATCTCAAAACTGACAGAGACATGAGAGGCCATTCCAAGACTGCCTCACAGCTCAAGTTCCCATCAAATACTTAAAACTGCTATCCTGAACTTGAACTTCTCATTTTTAGACTAACCCATCCTATCAATGAATCTTTAATACTATAGAATTTTAAATGATGCCCTCCCTGTTTCCCAAATATTCATCAATCTGGTCTGGATACAATCTAAATGATCTACTTCTTTCTTTATTTTTTTTAATTTGCCACTCTCTTTTATGTAAGACCAAGGTACATTAGCAGAGGAGAGCTGTGTACACAGAGAGAGCACCAAGTTATAGGTTCCAGTCCTTAATCGGCAGCAGGAAATTATTCTCACCAGCCCTAATCAGTTTCAGCAGAATTACTGTTACTTCCTTAGAGTGATAATCTCAGAGAATATCTATTTTACTATCAATAGTTCATAATTTTTAATTTATTTATACTATAGTGATCTACTTCTTTCTTGAAAACGAGTTCCCAGTAATGAGCAGTTTCTCCAGAGATATACCTAATTTACTCACCTCCAACCTGCTTGCAGCTTGGTGGGGCTATCACTTCTCTCCTTCTAGACTCTGGGCATATTTGGATTTTATAGCACATAAGATGTGTGCTGCCGTGTCTTATGCAATAAGTATGGACATAATAGAAATATTTAAATGAGAAAGTACAAAACTCAGATGAGTTCTGCAGCCAGGCAGGGAATACAGGGTGATGTCATCCAAAGACTTAGAGGGGGTAACAGAGATCAGGAGTCCCTACAAGCATGTGCTTCATTTATGGCTTGGAGCACTGTGTGGAGTAAATAGAATGCTGGCTTCACCTGTGGTCTGCAGTTTGCTCTCAGTGTGCCTCAGGCCCCTGTCCTCTGCGGTATTTGTAGTCACATGTGAAACATCAGACCACCTACTGTTCTCATTGTGCCAGACAACTAAGACATTTGTTGTTGTTATTCTCATTGGATTCAGTCGCTTAGCCTTGTCTGACTATTTACAACCTGTTGGACAGCTTCCCTGTCCCCCACTATTTCCTGGAGTTTGCTCATGTCCATTGAGTCAGCGATGCCGTCCAACCATCTCATCCTCTGTCGTCCCCTTCTCCTGCCCTCAATCTTTCCCAGCATCAGGAGCTTTTCCAATGAGTCAGCTCTTCAAAGTATTAGAACTTCAGCCTCAGCACCAGTCCTTCCAATGAATATTCAGGTTTGATTTCCTTTAACTAATAGATGGCTCTGCATATAAGTTAAATAAGCAGTATATTGTCACCCTGCTTATTTAACTTATATGCAAAGTACATCATGAGAAACATTGGACTGGAAGAAACACAAGCTGGAATCAAGATTGCCAGGAGAAATATCAATAACTTCAGATATGCAGATGGCACCACCCTTATGGTAGAAAGTGAAGAGGAACTAAAAAGCGTCTTGATGAAAGTGAAAGTGGAGAGTGAAAAAGTTGGCTTAAAGCTCAACATTCAGAAAACGAAGATCATGGCATCCAGTCCTATCACTTCATGGGAAATAGATGGAAAAACAGTGGAAACACTGTCAGACTTTATTTTTATGGGCTCCCAAATCACTGCAGATGGTGACTGCAGCCATGAAATTAAAAGACACTTACTCCTTGGAAGAAAAGTTATGACCAACCTAAATAGTATATTCAAAAGCAGAGACTTTGCCGAGTAACGTCCATCTAGTCAAGGATATGGTTTTTCCAGTAGTCATGTATGGATGTGAGAGTTGGACTGTGAAGAAGGCTGAGTGCCGAAGAATTGATGCTTTTGAACTGTGGTGTTGGAGAAGACTCTTGAGAGTCCCTTGGACTGCAAGGAGATCCAACCAGTCCATTCTGAAGGAGATCAGCCCTGGGATTTCTTTGGAAGGAATGATGCTAACGCTGAAACTCCAGTACTTTGGCCACCTCATGTGAAGAGTTGACTCATTGGAAAAGACTCTGATGCTGGGAGGGATTGGGGACAGGAGGAGAAGGGGACGACAGAGGATGAGATGGCTGGATGGCATCACGGACTCGATGGATGCGAGTCTGAGTGAACTCTGGGAGTTGGTGATGGACAGGGAGGCCTGGCGTGCTGCGATTCATGGGATCACAAAGAGTCGGACATGACTGAGTGACTAAACTGAACTGAACTGAATAGATGGCATGCTTCAAAATAAACTCATTTGAAAAGGAAGCTGTTCACTACTACAAAACAACCAGAAACTATTTAAAATCTTTCAGGAATAAATTTTCAAATGATCCTAAACCTCTTGTGACATTTGGATGTTGGTTGAGATCTCTTTTCTCAAATCTGGAGAGATTATGTTTATTCCACAAATATTTATTAGTGGAATTTATTTATTTATTAGTGGAATTATTTAATAATATGACCTTTTACTTAGCTTCCTATGCAGCAAGCCCAATGCTAAGTATTTTGTGCACATGTGTGCTATGTGCTGTGCTGTGCTTAGTCACCCAGTCGCGTCCAGCTCTTTGCGACTCCATGGACTGTAGCCCACCAGGACCCTCTGCTCATGGAATTCTCCAGGCAAGAATACTGGAGTGGGTTGCCATTCCCTTCTCCAGGGGATCTTCCTGATCCAGGAATCAAACCAGGGTCTCCTGCACGGAGGGCAGATTCATTACCAGCTGAGCTACCAGGGAAGCATAATTTAAAGTAATTCCCCAAAGGAACATGAAACTGGCCCTGCCCACAACTAGTGCAGAGCAAAACTTTTGTTGTTGCTCTTTCTCTCCTCACTCCTTTATGTTTTCAGTGATGAGACACATTCTTTTCACCTGTAACTCTAGGTCTGAGGCATGACAGTTTTTAGAAATGCATTAAAAAATTTGTTCTGATTTATTCTGTAACTGCCTATAGACTAGCTGGAACGAGAAACTCAAACTACTCCCCCTCCCAGTTGTCATTAAAACACTTCTCATGAAAACACCCTTCTCTCATATTGTAGACAGAGGTCGGATGGAGAGTCAGACCACCGTAAGGGACTGCCTCGCTGCGGGTCAGGAGGAACTCATCCTGCTGCAGGAGAAAGTCAAGAATGGGAAACTCTCTATGGACGAAGCCCTGGAGAAGTTTAGACACTGGCAGATGGGAAAGACTGGCCTGGAGATAATTCAGCAGGTAATACAGACCCCATTCTACTGTGGAACGTTCCCTCCCTTGCAGAGTCCTAGCCTTTTTGTAAATATTTAGTCTTAACAAAAAATACAGGTAATTGTTCTTTCATTTTTAACTAACCAGAAAAAGAGGCTTTAAATTACCGATTAGAAGTTTAGCAATATCCAGGTTTCATGTTTACAAACAACTGATGAACTCATTGCTAAGACTGAGTGTATCATAGCTAATATCTAATCAACGTATAAGGCCGTCCTTAGTAGCGTGAATGTTTTATGAATCTCATTGCTGAAATTAAGGTGAAGCGTCTTTACCCTAATGTGCTTAGAATTCTGAAGACTGTATTATTTAGACCAGACTTAAAGGGAACAAGAACATTATTCAAATCATATCAGACAATAATCCTGAATAAATTTAATGTTTTATATTCCCCTTTACCTTTGGAAAAATAAATATATATCAGAATTTGCATATGTATAAATATGTACACATATAAATAGATATCATGATTTACATATAGATCAGTCAAGATTTACAGGGAAATTATGCCAAGAATATTAAATTCAGATAAGCTTGTCTTCTATAAAAATAATTTACATCCTGAAAGGGATTGGAGTAGGTGGTTCCAAGAGAAGAATGAAAAAAATATATACTATACATGTAATATAATATACAGCCCGTGACAGTCCTCAGTGAGGGGATCCAAGACTGTATTCTATCTATCCAACAGGCCGTACCACTCACAAAATATTTTACCACTTTTTTTTCTTCTCCTCATATAAAGCCCTAGTACCTCAGCAGCCAGTTCTCAGGCAGCCATTTCATTAGCTATGTTAGGCCCAAATATCAATAATTATTAATAGCCTAATATGTTACCTTTCCCAAGGGATAATTTTTCCTTTAAAATAGTGCTTAAGAAGACATTTTTAAAAATTTTATTTTTACTTTATTCTACATTACAATACTGTATTGGTTTTGCCATACATTGACATGAATCAGCCACAGGTGTACACGATCTCCCAATGCCAAAGACCCCTCCCACCTACCACCCCATATCATCTCTCTGGACCATCCCGTGCACCAGCCCCAAGCATCCTGTATCTTGTATTGAACGTAGACTAGCGCTTCATTTCTTACATGATAGTATACATGTTTCAATGCCATTCTCCCAAAACATCCCACCCTCTCCCTCTCCCTCTCCCTCTCCCTCAGAGGCCAAAAGTCCATTCTATACCTCTGTGTCTCTTTTGTTGTCTCACATACAGGGTCATCGTTACTATCTTTCTAAATTCCATATATATGTGTCAGTATACTGTACTGGTGTTTTTCTTTCTGGCTTACTTCACTCTGTATAATCGGCTCCAGTTTCATCCATCTCAATAGAACTGATTCAAATTTATTCTTTTTAAGGGCTGAGTAATACTCCATTGTGTATATGTACCACAGCTTTCTTATCCATTAATCTGCTGATGGACATCTAGGTTTATAATAGCCAGGACAAGAAGACATTTTTTAAACAACAGAGATATGAATCAGAATAGTGATTCAGGCGATATCACATATAGACAGGAGATTGTTTAGGTAAGAGGACTTTCCCAATACATGTGTGGTCACACACCTTGTTAGAAGTCACCTGTCTCGCAGGATAGCTCTTGCTGTGGTTTGGTCAAGCTTTTGCAGTGTGAAGCAGGGGCAGTTGTTTTGCAAACATACGTGAAGAATGCTAATTGTGGAGTTCTGTAATGATGGTCGTTCATGGTCGGAACTGCGGCACTGCTTCTCGGTCCACACTGTTGCCATCATCAAGCACCCTCTCATCCTGAAGTGGGTAAAGTGCCCAAGTACTGAACTGCAGATCACTTTCCTGGTAATGCTAGAAAATAAGTTTATATAAGTTTGGTTGAGATAAGTCAATTGTACTTTATCCTCCTTAGACCTTTCTGTAATAAAGTTTACAATATAAAGTGGTCCAACCTAAATACCTTCTTGTTAGTGATTTCACGAGTTGCTTTATCAAGCCCTTGGTTGTTTCTATTTTATTTGTGTATTTATATTCAGTTGTTATTGTTGTTCAGTCACTCAGTCTTGTCCAACTCTTTGCGACTTCATGGACTGCAGCTTGCCAGGCTTCCCTGTCCTTCACCATTTCCAAGAGCTTGCTCAAACTCATGTCCATTGAGTTGGTGATGCCATCCAACCATCTCATCCTCTGTTGTCCTCTTCTCCTCCTTTCCCAGCATAGGATCTTTTCCAATGAGTCGACTCTTTATATCAGGTGGCCAAAGTATTGAAGTTTCAGCTTCAGCATCAGTCCTTTCAATTAATATTCAGGGTTGATTTCCTTTAGGATTGACTGGTTTGACTTCCTTGCAGTCCAAGGGACTCTCAAGAGTCTTCTGCAACACCACAGTCCAAAAGCATCAATTCTTTGGTGCTCAGCCTTTTTAAGGTCCAGTTCTCACATCTATACATGACTACTGGAAAAATCATAGCTTTGACTATTCAGGCCTTTGTCTGCAAAGTAATGTTCTGCTTATTAATACACTATCTAGGCTTGTCACAGATTTTCTTCCAAGGATCAAGTGTTTTTTTTTTTAATTTCATGGCAGCCATCACCATCTGCAGTGATTTTGGAGCCAAAGAAAATAAAGCTTTCACTGTTTCCATTGTTCCCTATCTATATGCCATGAAGTGATGGGACCAGATGCCATGATCTTAGTTTTTTTAATGTTCAGTTTTAAACCAACTTTTTCACTCTCCTCTTTTACCTTCATCAAGAGGCTTTTTAGTTCCTCTTCACTTTCTGCCATAAGGGTGGTGTCATATGCATATCTGAAGTTATTGATATTTCTCCCGGCAATCTTGATTTCAGCTTGGGCTTCATCCAGCCCGGCATTTCACATGAGGTACTCTGCATATAAGTTAAATAAACAGGGTGACAGTATACTGCCTTCATGAGCTCCTTTCCCAATTTTGAACCAGTTTGTTTTTCCATGTTCGGTTTTAACTGTTGCTTCTTGACTTGCATACAGATTTCTCAGGAGGTAGGTAGGGTGCTCTAGTATTCCCATCTCTTTAAGAATTTTCCACAGTTTTTTTGTGATTCACACAGTTAAAGGCTTTAGCCTAGTCAGTAAAGCAGAGGTAGATGTTTTCCTGGAGCTCTTAATTTTCTTTGATCCAGTGGATGTTGGCAATTTGATCTCTGGTTCCTCTGCCCTTTCTAAGTCCAGCCTGTACATCTGGAAGTTCCTGGTTCATGTACTGTTGAAGCATAGCCTGGAGGATTTTGAGCATGACCTTACTCGCATGTGAAATGAGTGTAATTGTGCAGTAGTTTGAACATTCTTTGGCATTGCCCTTCTTTGGGATTGGAATGAAAACTGACCTTTCCCAGTCCTGTGCCCACTGCTGTCTTTTCCAGATTTGCTGGCATATTGAGTGTAGCACTTGAACACTGTCATCTTTTAGGATCTGAAATAGCTCAGCTGGAATTCTATCACCTCCGCTAGCTTTGTAGTGATGCTTTCTAAGGCCCATTTGACTTCACATTCCTGGATGTCTGGCTCCAGGTAAGTGATCATACCATCACAGTTATCTGAGTCATTAAGATCTTTTTTGTATATTTATTTTCAGTATCATTTTAGAAGGAATTAAAGGTGGTCTAACGGGCTTACCAGATGACTCAGTGGTAAAGAATCCTCTTGCCAATGCAAGAGAACTGGGTTCAATCCCTGGGTCAGAAGGATTCCCTGGAGAAGGAAATGGCAACCCACTCCTTGACTAGGAAAGTATTCTTGCCTGGGAAATCCCATGGCGAGAGGAGCCTAATATCCTACAGTCCAGGGAGTTGCAAAGAGTTAGACATGACTTAGGGACTAAACACAACAATACTCAGTTACTTCAAGACTGATGTGGTTTATCTAATACATAGCAACAATGGAATAATGAATACAGTAAGCACTTATGCAAAACAAAACCAAAGGTAACCTGTAGATGAGATAACAAACCATAAAACTACTTTCCATAAAAGCCCAAAGTTTGTGACTCTGACTGAATACGAGGATTTATTCAGTTCTTTTCCTTTTCCTTCCCAACCTTCCTGATATAATTGACTTAGAACATTGTCTAAATGTAAAGTGTACAGTAGATTGATTTTATATGCTGCAAAATGATGACCACCATAGCATTAGCTAATGAAAGGTTGTTGCTGAATCACGCAGACGCCGGGATTCTTGGCCTCCAGAGGAGAAGAATTCAATCCGGGACCAGAGACGAGGCTTGATCACTCAGAGCTTTTGTGTAATAAAGTTTTTTTAAAGTATAAAGGAGATAGAGAAAGCTTCTGACATAGACATCAGAAGGGGGTAGAAAGAGTACCCATTTGCTAGTGTTAACAATGGAGTTATATACTCTCCAATGAATCCAAAGAATGTGTGGAGATTGTAAAGATCTCACTAGACCTACTCCCATAATTTTCATTTTAAGAAAACAGAATTAGCCAGAAGGTTTAATTCAGAGACTGTCCTCAGGCAGGATACATAATGCTAAGGGAAGTAGAGGGGAAAAAAAGTTTGTCCTTTTCTCCTCCTTGAGAATTCCAGACCCCTCTCTCCTTGGGGACCCCTAGACTTATCAACCTGCCTAGGAAATGACTCTCTCGCTAGCACCTCCATCATGTCACAAAATTAACATTTCTGTGTGACAAGAACATACAATATTAACTCTCTTAGCAACTTTCAAGTTGCTATCTATAATATATATGTAATATGGTACTGGTAAATAGTCGTCTTGCTGTACACTGGATTCCCAGAACTTTTTCATCTTGTAACTGGAAGTTTGTACCCTTTGACCAACATCAGCATCTCTGAATTTCTTCCACTCTTCAGTTCCCAATAAGCACCATTCAATTCTGTTTCTATGAATTGGCTTTTTTAAGAGTTCACATATAAGTATGATCACACAGTATTTGTCTTTGCCTATCTGACTTATTTCACTTGGCATAATGCCCCGAGTCTATCCATGTTGCCAAAAATGGTAGGATTTCCTTCTTTCTCATGGGTGAATAGTATTACCTCATGTGTGTATATATATATATATATACATACACATGAGGTAATACAGACATATATATCACATGTTCTTTATCCATTCCTAGACACTTAGTGGTTTCCATATCTTGGCTAATGCAATGAACGTGGAAGTGCAGCTGTTTCGTTGAGATCATGATTTCATTTCCTTTGGATAAATACCCAGAAGTAGGAATGCTGAATCATATGATGGTACTATTTTTAATGTTTTGAGGAAGCTCTATACCGATTTCCATAATGGCTGCACCGATTTACATTTCCACCAACTCTGCACAAGGCTTCTTTTTCTCCATAACCTCATTTCTTACCCCTTGTCCTTTGATGATAATCATCCTAACAGTTCTGAGGTAAGATCCTATTGTGGGTTTGATTTGCATTTCCCTGAAGATTAGTGATGCTGATAACTTTTTCATTTATCTGTTGGCCATTTTAATGTCTTCTTTAAGAAATGTCTGTTGGGTTCTTCTGACTATTTTTTAATCAGATTATTTGGGACATTTTTGTCATTAAGTTGTGTGAGTTCTTTATATATTTCACATATCAACTCCTGATCACATATATGATTTGCAGATATTTTCCCTCAGTCCACAGGATGACTTTTCATTTTGTTGGTTGTCCCTTTTGTTATGCAAAAGCTTTTTAGTCTGATGCAGTCCCAGTTGTTTATTTTTGCTTTTGTTGCTTGTGCTTTTTCAGTTATATCCAAAGTATCGTTACCAAGATGAATGTGAGAAAGACTGTTCCCTGTGTTTTTTCAATCAGTCCTTAACTTAAGGGCCTGAACAAAAGTCGTGTGTGTATAGTCACTCAGTCATGTCTGACTCTTTGCAACCCTATGAACTGTAGCCCACCGGGCTCCTCTGTCCATGGAATTCTCCAGGCAAGAATACTGGAGTGGGTTGCCATTTCCTCCTCCAGGGGATCTTCCAGATCCAGGGATTGAACCTCTGTCTCCTGAATTGCAGGCAGATTCTTTGCCCACTGAGCCATTGGGAACAAAAGTCAGAACATCCAAAAATGAATGTTCTCCCTATTTTCCCAGTACACACTGCCCATACACTTTTCAATCTTACTCTTGTACTTTACAAAAAATATTCATTTTAATCCCAAAGATGAATTTATCAGAGGCGGCTGTGAAATTATATTCTTACTGACAGAGAGGTATTATCCCAGGAAAATAAGAGGGAAAATGGCACAAGCATAGATTTATTAGTAGAAAAGTTTCTAGAATAATGAAGACCCAGGTAGGTAGAATCCCTGGAGTTGAAGGTGAGATGATTGAAAAAACCTTGCCTTTAGCTCCCTCTCTCCTGCTCACAGTCACCGAGTTCCTAAAGAAGAATGTTTGCTCCACGCATAGGAGAAGATCTTTAAGGCAATGAACACAACTCTATTTTAAGAAAAATTGTTTCGAGGTTTGCAGGGCAGCCCTTAAGAAAAGTGCTACTCTTAAATTCTCTTCTAAAAGCACATTTGTTGGTGCTCCCTTTGGCAGGACATACACTAAAATTAGAACAATACAGGGGAAAGCGGAATCTACACCTTCCCCGCCAGCGGTAGCAACTGCAGAACTGCAGGAGACAATCTTTCTAGACAAGGCAGTTGAGGAGGAGGGAGCGATTTGAAGGGGGGTTGACTTGGCGTGCACTGCGCCCCTCGGGAACGTTATTGCGCGTGGAACGGCTGCTTTTGGAAGGCTATTGCCCAGAAGAAAAGATGTTTGGTTTTCACAAGCCAAAGATGTACCGAAGTATAGAGGGCTGCTGTATTTGCAGAGCTAAATCCTCCAGTTCTCGATTCACTGACAGTAAACGCTATGAAAAGGATTTCCAGAGCTGTTTTGGGTTACATGAGACTCGTTCAGGAGATATCTGTAATGCCTGTGTCCTGCTTGTGAAAAGATGGAAGAAATTGCCAGCAGGATCAAAAAAAAACTGGAATCATGTGGTAGATGCAAGGGCAGGACCCAGTCTAAAGACTACACTGAAACCAAAGAAAGTGAAAACTCTATCTGGAAACAGGATAAAAAGTAACCAGATCAGTAAACTGCAGAAGGAATTTAAACGCCACAATTCTGATGCTCACAGTACAACCTCAAGTGCCTCTCCAGCTCAGTCTCCCTGTTACAGTAACCAGTCAGATGATGGCTCAGATACAGAGATGGCTTCTGGCTCCAACAGAACGCCAGTGTTTTCCTTTTAGATCTCACATACTGGAAGAGACAGAAAATATGCTGTGGCATTATCTATAAGGGCCGTTTTGGGGAAGTCCTCATCGACACACATCTATTCAAGCCTTGCTGCAGCAATAAGAAAGCAGCTGCTGAGAAGCCGGAGGAGCAGGGGCCAGAGCCTCTGCCTATCTCCACTCAGGAGTGGTGACTAAGCTTTATGTAGAAGGGGAGCAAAAACGATTTAAATTTTGGAAAGCAAAGCAACAAAATGACCCTCCTATTTTTAATTTGGATACCTGCTATTCTGCCAAAAGATGGATTTGTAGAATAGTTTTGAATGGGTTATTTTTCCTCCAGTTCCACAAACTCTGAAGCCAGTGAAGCTTACTAAGAGATAAAAAGAGGTGTCCATAATATTTAAGATGCTGAGTATTTCATAGGAAAGCTGAATGCTGCTGTAAAGTGCTCTTTAAGTCTTTTTTAAAAATCCCCTTCTAATGAATGAAATTAGGGGAATTTTCAGGGGACAGAGATGGGATTTGTTGTATGATAAACGTATGTAGTTTTAGTCTTTCTATTTTGAGAAGCAGTGGTTGGGGCATTTTTAAAGATGGCTGGCTATACTTGTTTTCCTTCATTATAATAAATTTGTCATAACTCAGTAAACATGGACTTGCCCCTAGAGGTAGTTGTTAATAACTGAAATATTAAGGTCTTGCCGAGGTTCTGGTGATTCAAACCTGTACTACTGAATATTAAGCAGGACAGACAGCTCTCTGGTGTGAATATCTTGAAGGAGTAATTTCTAAATATGCAGAGGTAACTTGACTGTATATGTTGCATCCTGTGTCACCTCCCTCCATATTGATATTTGATACAGATTTTAATTTATATGAAACTTAAAAAGCAGAATCAAAACTTAAAGCAGAATTAAAGTTCCTCTTGGGGAAATGTCAAGTCTTTAGGATAAGCAATCCTATATGAATAGTACCAAAGCATTACCACTTGGTAGAGAACATTCTCTATTAAAAATGTTAGATTATCTGAAAAATAACAATGTGCAAGTCTTTAGGATGGCACACAAGAAAACAAAGGTTAATGCTTCTTGGGACATGTTTCTTAGAGGGCTTGCAAGTGTGTAAATAATTTGTTTATGTTACGTGACTGGTGACTTCACTGAAAATCTGCACAATTCAGTTTTAGCTCTGGATTACTTCAGTTGACCTTTGTGAAGGTTTTATCTGTGTAGAATGGTTGTTTGACTTGTTTTAACCTGTTAGGGTTTGGGGATTTGGGTTTTTTTTTTCTTTCATTCTATATTAAAGTAAAATCCTACTAAAAGAAAAGAGGTGTGTGTTAATGCTGAGTGGGTTGGTTTTGGTTTGGCTTCTTTTAGTCAGGCTTTCTGAACACTGAGGTGTTAGATGATACATCCTAAATGTGGAGCTCTTCCATTCTAAAACCTTCATTAAAAGCCTTTTACTTGAACCCAAACCAAAGTACTATCTATTGCCTCTTTTCTAAAAGTACAGGAAAAATATATCACCTGTTTTCATAATGAGGAAGCATCGTTTGCCTCCCTGGTAAAACATAACTCAGTACTTATTTTTAAAACTGGATTTTAAAGATTGGATAGTATACATAACAAGAGAGTGAGCCACTTTTATGGGCACCCTATAGTTTTATAGTTCTTAATCGAAACTTAAAGTTTTATATTTCTTCCTTTGGAAAAAACTACAAGCCACCATATGCACAGACTACACAGATTTGGGTCAGTGCTCCCGCAGACTTTGAGGTGTATTACAAGAACCCCAGCCATTATCATCTTCCTCCTGAGTTATTTTGAAATTTTTTTTTTTTTGTACATTTTGGCTGCAGTATTGGTGGTAGAATATACTATAATATGGATCATCTCTACTTCTGTATTTATTTATTTATTACTAGACCTCAACCACAGTCTTCTTTCCCCCCTTCCACCTCTCTTTGCCTGTAGGATGTACTGTATGTAGTCATGCACTTTGTATTAATATATTAGAAATCTACAAATCTGTTTTGTACTTTTTATACTGTTGGATACTTATAATCAAAACTTTTACTAGGGTATTGAATAAATTTAGTCTTATTAGAAAATAAAAAAAAATAGAACAATACAGAGAAGATAAGCACAGCCCCTGCACAGGATGACATGCAAATTCATGAAGCATTCCATATTTTTTTAAATAAATAAAAGTAGATGTATTGAGCGTTAGCTTGTTTTACCTTTCAGTTAAAAGGTAATAGATGTTCAGTATAGAACATTTGGAAAGCAAAGAAAGATCACAAATGAGTTAAAAATGGAAATCCAGTTATGTATCATTTGCTCCTGAGTCCCTGGTTCTTAGAAGGACCTGCTGGGAAAGCATGTACCCTGCAGAGGCTAGAAATGGGCTCAGGCAGCAGCAAACCGTTGTTATGTTGGCCTCCTGCTTTGGGGCACCGGTAGCCAGCGTAGATGCCTCAGGAGTTCGTTTGGGAAAGAAGCTCCCAGGAGAACTGGGCTCTGGGTCCCCCCTCCATGACTGTACATCTTCTGTGTGATTTAGGAAAGTTACTTCATCTTCTGTAACTCAGTTTCCATATCGGTAAAAGGAGATGATGATGTTTTTCTGCACCTCGTGGAGTTGTGAGGATTAAGTAAAACAATACGTGTGAAGCACCAAGAATGGTGGCTGGAACACTGTACGCACCACATTAGCACTAAGCTGTGGTACTCTTACTGGTCGTAGTAGTTCAAGTTTCCATCTCAATTCATGACAAATTCGTGAACCTTGACTTCTCTTTCCTGGTTGTCTCCTCATTAAGGAAAAACTACGCCAACTACGAGATTGCATTGTTGGAAAAAGGCCAGAAGAAGAAAATGTCTACAGTAAGTAAAATTTGCCTGCTCTTCAAAAATAATAGAGTGATGAAGTGGAAAAAGCAAGAATGGTGAAATAAAACAGGCCTGAGTTCAAATTTATATCCAGTCACTTCCCAGCTGCTTGAATTGGAGAGTGTCTTACTCCTTGGTACTCAGGGTCCTTGTCTGCAAAACAAAAATAATCAGACATATACCTGGAAGTGGTTGTACAAGTTAACACATAAAATACTTTTCTCCTTCTCTGGCCCATAATGTCAATGCTAGTTACTTCCTTTCCTTTGATTTCCACGTAAGTTGCAAATAAGATAATTCTGCTTTAGTTTTGTGTGTGTGTGTGTATAAGTCTCAGTACGGGGTATTAAATTGTTAAAGAGTCTCACTTTTTTTTTTAATAAGGTAGAATACTCTCAATATAGTCAATTCTCACAGTTGTCCACATGTGGATCATTTTAAATTATAAATTTCATGTTGCCTTCACCTGAAGCTAGCATGCTTCTTCTCGACATAGATTCCCCTTGCTAATAATTAGCAGTTGCTCCCAGGGGGAAAAAACACTCATTTTAATGTTAACACAAACCAAACATTATTAAGATGGTAAATCTTCTCCAAAGATAAACAACACATTCCAAAATTGAAAATAAATTATGTTGTCATTCTCTGACCACCCTATCCCCAAGTCTCTACCCCTGCACAGATAATTAAAAACTGACTAGTAGAGTTTGAAAGCCTTCATCTCTTCTATTTTCAATAATGCTGCATAAATTTTAGATAGTACTTCATGCTGAAATTTGCTATGTTAAAATTCATTTTCTTTTATATTATTGGATTATTATCTATTTCTTCATAGAGAATTTTTAAGCTCTCTTAGACATGTTTTCTAAAACATAAATATGCTTTCTAAAATAATTAAGGTCCCAAACACAAAATTAATTTACAAATAACTGAGTTCTACAAACCTACATTCTAATGTGGAATAGGAGTAAAATTTTTTAAATGTATAAAATTATAAAATATATAAATAATTTCACTAAGGAACATTAAATAGTAGTAGTAGCTAATAGTTATTGTCTTATCTACTATGCACAAAATCATCCCATTAATAACCCTTTGAGATAGGCATTAGTCCCAATTTATAATAGGGAAACTGAGAATCTGAGAAACTAAGAAGCTTCTAAACACACAGATTAGAGATTATAGTCTCTGTCTATTGGAATCCAAAGTTAACACTCTTAATCGTTGGTGTTTTAATTAGGAATCAACTAGTTCTTTCAACTAAAATGGAATAAGCAGTACCAGATAAACCCTCCTACTGTAAGGATACAAATAATAGGCAAAAAAATATGAAGCACCTGATTTCAGGGAGTAAATGATAGGCAGACTTAGACTGTAATCCCAGAGAAAAACAAAATATATGAGATGTCTCTCACCATTACCCACAAGATGATTTTCTGACTACAGTCTGTGCAAAGCAGTCAAACTGAGGTAGCAAAGATAAGAGTTCAGGGCAGCCAGAGCTGCTGGAATGTGTGTGGTGGGTCCCTGAAGAGGAGGCAACCACGAAGAGAGGCAGCCTCAGCGGGAGGGAGGAGCTCCCCAAGTCTGGATGAGAGATGAGCTGTGCATGTGCAGACAAGACCAGTCAAAGCATGTAAGATAGCAGCTTTTAGTGCTGTGAAGGCAGAACAGAGACAGTGAAGGTTGGGCAAAGCCAAGGAAAAGCCAAACTGGGGATGTTTCTTTGAGTTCTGCCCTGCCAGAGAGGAAATGTCTCCTAACACTTTGTTAAAATGCCTGGCATCCTGCTGTGACACCCAAGAGATGTAAAGAGTAAGGACCATGACTTAGAGTAAGACCTACTCTCCAAACCCCTACAAGAGCCCAGTGGAAAATGGAATTCATAGGTTTAGCCCTACTGTTGTTGTTCAGTGGCTAAGTCGTATCTGACTCTTTTGCCACCCCCATGGACTGGGGCTTGCCAGGTGCCAGTCCATGGAATTTCCTAGGCAAGAATCCTGGAGTGAGCTGCCATTTCCTTCTCTAGGGGATCTTCCCAACCTAGGAACTGAATCCACATCTCCTGCATTGCAGGCAGATTTTTTTTTTTTTACTGCTGAATCATTAGGGAAGTTCTGTTAAGAGTCTTAGCAAACATCTTGAGCTTTATATAGGTTGACACTGAAAAAAGTAGAAAACCAAGCCTACCACAGGTTCATGACAGTAATCAAACTACCTGGTAAAACAAGAACCTATATTCATCAAAGGAATATAGAATATGAGTATAGAATCCAGAATATGCTACAGATTATCTTTAAAATCCAGTATTCAGGGTCCCTGCTCCAGTACTCTTGCCTGGAAAATCCCATGGATGGAGGAGCCTGGTGGGCTTCAGTCCATGGGGTCGCTAAGAGTCCCACACGACTGAACGACTTCACTTTCACTTTTCACTTTCACGCACTGGAGAAGGAAACGGCAACCCACTCCAGTAATCTTGCCTGGAGAATCCCAGGGACGGGGGAGCCTGGTAGGCTGCCGACTGTGGGGTCGCACAGAGTTGGACACAACTTAAGCGACTTAGCAGCAGCACAAATAGAAAGAAAATGCAATTCACAGAAAAGAAAGCATCAATAAAAACTGAACCTGAGATAGTCCTATTGTTGACCTTAACAAAATTAATGGAAAATATGGTTTAAAGAGTGAATAAATATGAAATTTCAACAGGATAATTGAAACTATATAGAAGAACCAGATGGAAATTTATAGAAATTAAAATTACAATAAAACAAATGAAAAATTACCAGAAGAACTTATCAGCAGATTGAATATAGCAAAAGTAAGAGTTAATCAACTTAAAGACAGACCAGTAGAAATTATCCAATATGATAAAAAAAGAGATAAAAAAACTTAAAAATGAATGGAGCCTCAGAGACACGTAGGACATAACACAGTCTAACATGCACGTAATCAGAGTCCCAGAGGAAAAACTAATGAGTTTGGGCAAAACATTTTAAAATAAATAATGATCAGATATTTTCCAAATTCAATGTAAACTACCTTCATACCGTTCCAAGAACTTAAAAAAACTCCAGTTAGCCTGTTAAGCTGAACTATATTTGAGCACTTGTAGCCAAGCTACTTCAAGTCAAGGAAAATTCTTGATAGCAGCCAGAGAAAAAGACATAGATCGAGAGAAAAGCATAAATGTATTCCATATTCACTAGTTTCTTGTCAGAAACATGGAGCACTAAAGACGGTGCAATAATATCTTTGAAAGTGCTAAAATAAAAACAAATGACCACTTAGAACTGTATATCCAGGAAAAATAACCTTCAAAAATTTGTTGAAATTGAGACATTTTCAGATAATTGAAATCAGAGAATTTGTAGACAGGAAAATTGCAATGTAAGAAATGCTAAAGAATGCCATACAAGGTGTATGAATTGTACTGTATGTAATTATTTCTGAATAAGGTTATTTTTTTAAATACTTGAATAGCTCAGGCTAAAAGAATATCAAGGCTGAGTAGGAAGCTATTATTAAGCGTCAAATATATCTAAAATCGTGATAATGTGGGACAAACATCGGAAGGAAAAAAAGACATAGTTTCACACTTAGTGATACAAGTAATAAAAGACAGTTACATACTTAGTGGCCAGAGGTATTTTTTTAAATCAGACTGTGAAACTGCATAGTCATCTCAAGACAAGAAGTAGTCAACCGATAAGAAGAAATGACCCTAAGATAAATATGGAGCAAAACTCAGTAGAATGTGCTTTTTTTTTTTTTGTCTTGTAGATAAGCTCACCATTGTGCACCATCCAAATGGTAAGTAGTGTTTTTGAAGAATTTAGGACTGAAACAAAGCCCAGAACAAACCAACTTTTGTATTAATGTAAACCTAATGTGATTAGGCTTGTCAGTGTAAAAACTCACAGAGATTTTATAATTATATGTAAGGCAATTTGATATCCAAAATAAATGCCAGGTGATTCTAGAATAGCAATGCTAGAGGCATTGTGATATGGTAAAAGAAGCATGCACTTTGAACTCTGACTTGGCTCTTCAAACTTAACTAGCTGTGACAAGTCACTTAAACTCTTTACACCTCAGTTCCCTCATATGTAAAATATAAATAAGAATTCTATCATGGGGAATTGCTATAATGACTGATGATGATTGATATAAATGGCACTAACTTGGTAAGTGGGAAATGTTGATAGAGCAAATGAACATAGAATAAAACTTAATAGTTAGAAGGGTTCACTTTAGTGTAATGAGAGAGAAATGTGTGCGGAAAGTGGGGAGGGCAGAGAGGAGCTACAGGCCAGCTGGGGGCTTGTCTAAAGAGCTGTGAGCTCTGCCTCCAGCCTGAAGCACAGCACTGACTGTGGGAACTGCAGAACCAGGAGAACAGAAGCGTGTGGCTGGATGGAAAGTCAGAAATTTGTGATAGAAGCAGGAAGTGGCATGGGCCACGGTGCAGCGGTAGGAGCAAACTTATAAAAAGTGTGATTTGCAGTTATCTGATCCTGGTAAATGGGGAAGAGAAGAAGGCAAAATCACATGAAGTTTGTTATTCCTGGTGTTGGATAGTTTCTGAGCTCATCAACCCCTCAATATGTGGGTATGAGAAATTAATACATACATGTTAATACAAATTAATACATAATTGCCAAGGATGCCTTTTCAATGTGCACATTTTATCTCTTTAGTGTTTTTTATCTTTACCCGTATCCTACTCTTTGCATATATATTTTTAAAATGCTGAATAAAGGAATTACTAAATTTGTGAATGAATAAAGCATTAGTAACAGCATTTGTATTTCTAGGTAACGAAAGTGCCCACAGTGAAAGTATGTTACATAACATACCCTTTGGCAGTAAGGTGGGTTGTATTTATCTTCATTTTCATAAAATACAAACAAAGAACTTATTTGTTGAGAAAGAACATGAAAGCCTTCTATCCTGACTATGCTTTGAAACATTTCAACAGATATGAACTAAATAGGTTACATAAGCATTTGTGTGCAAAATACACGAGCAGTAATTTTAAGGACATAACTATTTGGGAAAAAGCAAAGAAAGAACTTAAAGGAGAAAGGCATTGAAGCTAACGTGTGCACAAACATGTACAGACCAAATAAATTGTAGAGGAGTTATAAACACATCTTCTTTAGCAAAAGGAATATGATGAGTCTATTTGAACCACAGTTTATACAATCCTTAAAATCTAGTTTTAGGAAAAAATATAATGTGAAAATATTGTTCATATAAATATCTGTTGCTTCACATTGTAGTGTTAACTAAAAGTAAATTGCTAATGAGAAGCTAAAAATAACCCCCAAAAAGAAGATGCAAGTGGAAAAGCCAAGACCAGTTCAAGACAATATCCTTGATGTCCTGACCACACACTTTTCTTCATAAAAATTGTACTCTTCCAACTGTCTATATATATGTGATGTAGGAAATTTGCACTATTACCCAAGAATGTGTGGCAGCTGGATTTCTTGCTAAAATCCTGAATTAGGGCCCATTACAAACTAGTTTCTGTTTACCAAATTTTGATAACCCCTTAAGTTCTCCCATCCTTCAATATATCATAACATAAAAGTTATGTTATGTTAAATACATAAACATAAAATCATTCGCTCTTAAGAACCGCTTGAAGTATTTGCATTTCTGGATCATTCTGTGGCCCACCGGTGAGCTATAGACCTAATGGGTCTGTAGCGCATAGACTCATGAGACCTATTTGTCGCAGAATTATGAGGTACCATCTAGCTTTATGAAAATATCTTTGTCAAGCAAAGTTCCTTCTACAAGATCTGAAGGACTATTTTAAGAGCAAGCTGTTGGGTAAGAGGAAAATAATATAAATTCCCAACACTTATTCTCCCTCAAAAAGGAAAGAAAATTTGAACTCAAGGACATTGACGTGGTTGAACTTGACAATGATTCTTTCCTTTGAAGGTGGGGGACCGTCTTGCCAGTTGCCTCTACAAAGCTGTTCTCCTGTGACTGCGAAAGGCAGCTATGACTTTGTCATGTTTCTTTGTTCAGCCTTAAAATGGAGAAATGCTAACTCTGTGTATTTTTCCTTAGCTTCCTGCTCGACCCCAGATGGAAAAAGATTTTGGTTTCTGTTGCAGGAAAGATCACTAAAGATGGTAAAATATAAGCTATGTATCAACCATATTTTTTAGAAAACCTAAAGCAAGCTTATTAGGAACTTGAAAGATCATTTTTCTAACAAATGGAATACCTTAAATATTTCATTGTCTTCTCCTGAAAGGATAAACATATGTATTTTTCAAGCTAAAGGTGATTGTTCTGTAGAAAGATTTATGTGTAGGGGTGATTTTATGCTAGCTAATCAATTTCAGTTGACGATCCATTATTCACTAATACATGACCTGCGATCTTATTTTCAGGTTATTATAATGAAACTCAAGAATCTGCAGACACTTTCTGGGTGAAGCAAGCTTGCATTTGGATTGCCTGCTGTCTTAGGACAAATCTGTGCTATGAAAGCAGAAGCAAGTTTTCAGTTTCAGAATGTTATTGCCACACTTTATTGGCATTGTACCTGCTTCAAATGAGTATATCAAGATTAAGTTTGAATGCTATAGAGCAGTTGCATTCTTTGAAAATTCTTGCATTTTACCTGGCACTTTACTTATGAAGCAGGTATTTCCCATTTTTAAAATTAAAAACAAGAGCAGAGAAGTTAAATGCTCTGTAGCAAAGTTATTGGACCTATTTAAGGGACTAACCTTATAGTTCACTCCTCCTACATTGAGAATAAACATAAAAAAATACAAATTTGTTTTATACATATTGGCTTTTCCAGTGGATAATCTATTTTCTGAATTTCTCACATTCAAAACTCTAATTGTTATTATCAGATCATGCTTACAGCAACCTTCCATTTTTCAGAGCCTGTTTGCATATAACCTTGAGAATATTATTTTTTAACTTTCTATGTCTCAGATTAATATACGTTTTCAAAACTTATATTCTCTATTAAAAGGCCTACAATTTCATCAACCAAATTCTTAGAAACAATTTATGAGCTTAAAATAGAATGCAGTTTTACCATTCTATGATTTCTGCCCACAGTTTCTACAAATAAAATGAATGTTTAAAGCTGTTGTCTGACTTTTCAAAACAAATGTATGAAATTAACCTCTGAATCTTTTGATTACTAGTTTACAGAAAGAAGTCCACCAAGTTTTTTTAATAATTTTACTGTGTAGGGCTCATAAAATAAACACACAAATTATTTTTTTCTAGCTTCTAAACAGTGAGTGATAGGAATATCCAATATTGTAAAGTAATTAGCCTCCAATTAAAATAAATCAATTAATTTTAAAAATACAGGTATACTATATATACTTAATACATACAATAATGAAAATTTTAAATACATGTAACCACCATTCCTAATGTGATTTATAAGGGGAAAAAATGCAATTCAATAAACAATTGAGGATTAAAAAAATAGTAATAAAGTGATTCTGCAAAACACTGCCTGTAAATTTCTCATGACCATTAACACTCTCAAACTCAGGTTTTAAAAAATAATATAGTTGTTTGATCAGTCCCTAATAGAAGGTGATTTTTGATTATGACATTTGGAAATTTGGTCCATAGTTTCACATTTAAATTTTCAAGAAATGGAATGCTCCCATTTGGTGCTTCAGGTGGTAAAGAATCTGGCTGCAATGTGGGAGACCTGGGTTCGATCCGTAGGTTCAGAAGATCCTGGAGAAGGGAATGGCTATCTACTCCTCTACTCCAGTATTCTGACCTGGAGAATTCCATGGACAGAGGAGCCTGGAAGGCTGCAGTCATGGGTTCACAGTGAGTCAGACATGACTGAGCGACTTTCATTTTCATTTTTGTGGATTGTCCCACCCAAAGAGTCAGGAAAAGCAATAGGAAAATTGACTACTTTTCTGTAATTTTCTAAATCTGTAAAATTTAAGTGTGTCTGTTATCTCTATTGGACTTCCCCAATAGCTCAGCAGGTGAAAAATCCTCCTGCAGTGCTGGAGACATGGGCTCAATCTCTGGATTGGAGAGATCTCCTGGAGCAGGAAATGGCAACCCACTCCAGTATTCGTGCCTGGGAAATTCCATGGACAAAGGAGCCTGGTGGGCTACACTCCATGGGGTCACAAAGAGTTGGACGCAACTGAGTACTAACATGCTCTGTATCTCCAACGTGAGAATTGCCCTTCAGGCCTGTGACTACTGTCTACAGTTCTACTGTTGACTTTATTCTTATTGAAAATGTGCAATCCAGTAACAGGTAAAATGGCAACTCTTCTAATTACAAAGGGATTAGATCATTTCTTACCTGAGACTCTATTAAGGGTGGAAGTGGGAGTTTAAGCATGAATGTTATTCAGTCCTTTAACATAGAAATAAATCTAAAGTCAGGACCTGTAAGTCTACCTTCTGAACTAAGCTAATTTAGAATAAAACGATAGGAAAAATACCTTTAATCATCTCTTCCCTAGAGTTCTGGCCCTTGAAATTTTTTGACTTTGTCATCACAGTTCAGTTCAGTTCAGTCGCTCAGTCGTGCCCAACTCTGAGCAGCACGCCAGGCCTCCCTGTCCATCACCAACTTCCAGAGTTCACCCAGACTCACGTCCATCGAGTCAGTGATGCGATCCAGCCATCTCATCCTCTGTCGTCCCCTTCTCCTCCTGCCCCCAATCCCTCCCAGCATCAGAGTCTTTTCTAATGAGTCAACTCTTCGCATGAGGTGGCCAAAGTACTGGAGTTTCAGCTTTAGCATCATTCCTTCCGAAGAAATCCCAGGGCTGATCTCCTTCAGAATAGACTGGTTGGATCTCCTTGCAGTCCAAGGGACTCTCAAGAGTCTTCTCCAACACCACAGTTCAAAAGCATCAATTCTTCGGCACTCAGCCTTCTTCGTAGTCCAACTCTCACATCCATACATGACCACAGGAAAAACCATAGCCTTGAAAGGGAGAAAAAGAAACCTAAAAATAACTGAAGTCCCCACTATGCCTCCTAAGCCGTGGCTCCTGCCCTGCTTGACCTATTGGGGCTTCCCAAGTGGCATTCGTGGTAAAGAATCCGCCTACCAATGCAGAAGACACAAGAGACTCAGGTTCGATCCCTAGGTTGGGAAGATCCCCTGGAGGAGAAAGTGGCAACAACTCCAGTATTCCTGCCTGGAAAATTCTATGGACAGAGGTGCCTGGTGGGCTGCAGTCCATGGGATCACAAAAGTTGCACACAACTGAGCAACTGACCACAGAGAGCAGAAGAGAGTTTAGAATCAGGGAATCAGAAAGGAGTTCACAACATGCCTATTGCATGGAAGGAAGAGATGAAAAGTGGAGAAATGCCAAAGGAGAGGAAGGGTAATCCAAATTTGGGAATGATCTCTACTGAATATGTCCAGAAGGAGGTTTCTTTTTTTTTTTTGGCTGCACAGGCTCTTCATTAGCACATGGCCTTCTTCCCTAATTGTGACATGCAGCCTTAGTAGCCCTGAAGCATATGTGATCTTAGTTCCTTACCTGGGGAGCCGACCCACATCCCCAGCTTTGGAAGGTGGATTGTTAACCGCTGGATCACCAGGGTAGTTCCAGGGGCTATGTTTATAATTTCTGGGCTTTATCCCTAACATACAGAATACTCTCCATCAAATCTGAGCCACATTACAGAAGCTTTTTTAGTGGTGGAAGAGATCAAATGTCAAGATCTGGACTAGTAGACTAGGAAGGTATGATCTTTCCTTGGCGATTTCAGGTATTTGTTTAAGAGCTCTAGTCACTACCAGCAAGGGAAGACCTGCATGGGAAATCTCATGATTTTGTGCCGATTCTGGAAGCCTGTGCAATCTGTAGGTATTATACCCTAGCTTTCCCATCATCCTTTCCTCAGTGTGGATTCATTCCTAAGCTGTTGCTCTTAACATACACAAGAACTAGCCCCCTCCTCAAGTTTTTAAATTTATTCGACTCCAACTTCTAGAGAAATTTGGATTGGAATTAAATGTTATCATAAGAATTTTACATTTAATATTCACTTATTTTCTACTTAGTTTTCTAGTTTAAAAGCATCATCTAGACAAGGGCTTCTCACCTGGGGCATTTGGCAATATCTGGAGACATTTTCATTGCTGAGACTGTGGAGAAGATGCTCTTGGCATCTAGGGTGTTGAGACAACGAACCCTAATAAATATGCTATAATCCACAAGACAAAAAATTATCTCATCCAGAATATCAACAGTGTGAGATTGGGAAACTCTGATCTACGCTATAAAGTAAAATGGGATCAACACTTAAAGGAATGTTGTTAAAAGTAAAAACAGTTAATTTTATATGGAATTTTCTAGAAGTGGAACCCCCATGATAGTATAAATCAGTGTTTTTATTTTGAAGTACATATGGCATAACTTAAATGGACCATTAAAAACTCAAAAAAATGGATGACTCTAATACATTTTCATAAATCAAACAGAGTATTCTACCAGTGGAGACTCCAGTTTTTAGAAAATAAGACTGTTCTTGGTATTGTTCTAATGAATATGATCTTGTACCTTGAGTCATGATTATATTCTATTCATGCTCTTAAGTATTTGCTCACCTGAGCTCCTTATAATGCTCAAGAGGTCTGATTTTAATAACTTGGACTTCCCTGAATTTTTATGCTTAGAAAAGCATACTGGTTTTCTAAATTGGTAAATATTTAAGAAAGCGGTCTGCCCCTGAATCAGAGCTAGTAGCTCTCAGCCAATTAACACAGGGCTGATATGAGACCCCAGCTGCTGTCTTTCTGTAACCGTACCTGCCAACCATATTTGCTGGCCTGCCTTGTTTTGTGGGGCTGACATTTAAGGCAAGGACTGCCACACACAAAACAGCACAAGCCAGATTCTAAATATAATAGACTTGGAACTTCTCCAGTGGGCCAATGGTTAGGACTCCCCACTTCCACTGCTCGGGGCACGGGTTCAGTCCTCGTCAGGGGAGATCCTGGAGATCTCACAAGCTGCGCAGTGTGGCCAATAAATAAATAGGCCTCAAATTTATAAATTACAGCCTATGATTTCCTCAGTATTCTCATCTTCAGAATGTAAATTCTTACATAATTTCACAGATATTAAATGACTTCCTGTACTTACATGCATTCAAAAGTGTGAGCTTTAGGACTGATCTAGTCTTCATATAGCCTCAGCTATATCCCAGCTAGGGAAACGATGCCAGTTTTTCAGTTTCCCAGTGCCCTATTTAATCATTAGTAAAGTGGGGTTACAATACCAACATCAGCACAGGTGGTTTGAGAATTAAAAGTAAAAAAATAAAAATTTATCATCCAAAGAAAACACTTTTAATGGTAAAATTGCTGGTGATTATGATTTTTAAAAAGCAAGCATAAACTTGGACTACCTTCAGCATAAGCTAAGATATATCATCACTCTTCTTCTTAAATGAGATGTAGATGCTTAATACATTTTTGGTTCCAAATGAATGCTCAGTGAAGATAGTTGGCAAAAGATAATCCTTTTTGAAATGTGAATACAGTGTGATACACTAGGCTAACTTGTTGTCTGACTGGCTCTTAGGCACAGGATTATAGCATATGATTCAAATCCATATCATTATTTAGAAAACCGATGATTAAAAAAATGTTGACTGACCATCTGGATCACCCACAACCCTCAGCAGCCTCAAGTAGAAAATCTATCAGTGGTATAGTACTGTATTTTCCAAACTGTGTTACCAGGAACTCATGAATATTCAATTAATAAGAGTTTCTATGATCCAGTGAGGTGGGAAAGTGCTATGCATTTTTGTCTCTTTTAGAAGAGCATATTAGACATCCAAGTATTGAAGACTAGTCCTGCAATAAAGAAATCCATACTGTTTGAAAAACACTGGCTTACTTTTTATGTATACATAAGCTGGTCTCATTTTCCACTTAATGGGAGAAGGAAAACTGGCTGAAAGATGCTTGCTGTAATATGTTGAGATGGAGTCTGAAACCAGGGTTCAATGGGAAACTGAAGATCAGCGATTATCAAGATCAATCAGCGATGTTTGCCATGGAGAATGGTGGGGGATGGTAAGGGTTGAGAGTATATGCATGAGACTTATCTGGCACTCAGTATTTGCACGTGGCTAGCAAGAAGCTACTTCCTTGTGGCTCAGATGGTAAAGAATCTATCTGCAATGCAGGCGACCTGGATTGGGAAGATCCCCTGGAGAAGGAGTGGCTGCCCACTCCTGGAGTATACGTGACTGGAGAATGCCACGGAAAGGAGCCTGGTGGGCTACAGTCCATGGAGTTGCAAAGAGTCAGATGCACTGAGTGCCTAAAGCTTTCACAGCACTAGCATACAGCAAAAGATTAAGTCCTGAATTTTGCAAATGATAAAAGTTGGTTTCAGTCAGAATAAAGATCACTTGTCTTCAAATAAATGAATTAATGAACAGAGATCTGAATACAGCACTGTAGTTCCTATTGTATGATTCTTGGTATATCTTCAAATCAACACTAAATTTTGTTCCAGTCAAAACTAAGGTGAAACCACTCAGAGATGTTATGCAGTGAAGTGTATCAAACAGTAAAACAATTTCTGAGTCCATGGAAATGAGTGGGATAGTTTTGCTCAATTTGCTTTCTGTTGCAATAGGTGATCCTTGGAGAGAGAACTTATCCTTAGCAAATTAACCAACAATGTCTGATGGATTATTTCTTTATTTCTCAAAGTAGGGATGGACATGTCAACTGTGGTAAAAGTGCTACAGTTTTGCCTCTAGTACTTTCTTTTTTCTTCACTTGAGAAAAAGAAAGACAAGGGATGTGGGAAAGTGTAAGCTGAGGCTGTGTTCATGCCTGATACTCAGTGAAAGCATCTGCAGTCACTAAGGAGCCTTAAGCATCCTTGCAGGACACTGATGTTTGTCGTAATGTTGCAAAATGAGATGTTTTGTAACTCCAGACATGGCAAGTCCTGCCCAGTACCTCCCAGATATTCTGCATTAGCAGACATGCAGAATCCCAGCAGAAGAATTGTTACTAAGATTGACATTGAAGGGCATAAGAACCTTACTTATGATCACCATGTTTTCTTCACCTTGACTTCCAAATGTTATAGTACTGTGACTATATTTTATTTTGTAAGAACACTTATATAAGATCTGCCCTGTTAACAAATTCTTAAGTGTATTATACATTGTTATTAACTAGGTACAATGTTGTACAGCAGATCTCTAGAGCTCATTTTTAGTGAAATGTTTATACACCTTTGCAACTGGATTTTGGTTTCAGGTTATCTATCAGGGTTTAACAAAACAACTCATCTATATCCATGAGAACTATTTGCTTCACCACCTTCTTGAAAAGCATAATAGAGAAGTAAGCATTATGCTTTCCTGTAGAATAAGCTAGCTCTTCAGCCAGAAAAGCAAATGTTCATTAAGGTTCTGCTTATGTTTCAGCCTCTGAAATGGAAATGAAACAGCAGAATTCTTTGGAATGTGGCAGAAAAATATTTCCCCAAAACATCTCTTAAAACCGCAATAGAGTAGCAATAGTTTAAGACCAAAGAGAAGAGCAAGTCTAAAAGCCCTGTGGCATGAGGGAACAAAAAGCATCTGAGAAGCTAAAACCCTCAGGATGCCCAGAGCACACACAGCAAAGAGAACACAGACTATGGTAAGAATAGATCGTGCAGGGCAATAGTAAGGATTCTGTTTTTCCAGAAAACAATGGAAATCATTAGTGAGTGTTCAGCAAAGAAGATGAGACATTTGCATTTTGACATGAACACTTCAGCCACACTAGGGACAACTGGAGAGAATATAATAAACCAGATAGAAATGAATTGTTCAAGAACAAAGCCTCCTGTTTGTTGCTAGTGTTGAAGCTACATGTGTTCCATGCTATGCAATGAATTGCCAAAAACTTAGTAGCTTAAAATAAAACATTTTTGATGTTACAGTTTTGATGGGTCCTGAACCTGGCCATAGATTAGTGGGGCCCTCTGTTTAGGATCTCACAGGGATACCAAGGAGAGGTAAACCAGGCTGAAGTTTCATCTGGAGGGTCAAATGGGAAATAATCTGCTTCCAGGTTGTTAACAGAGCACGTTTCCTTGTGGCTGATTGACCGAGGGCACCTGATTATTCTGATTGAGGCCACCCTCATGTCCTAGAGACCTCATGCAAGTACTTGACACGTGTTGTTGTTTTTCAGTCGCTCAGTCCTGTCCAACTCTTTGTGACCCCATGGACTGCAGCACGCTAGGCTTCCCTGTCTGTCCTTCACTATCTCCTGGAGTTTGCTCAAACTTATGCCCATTCAGTCAGCGACGCCATCCAACTAACACATCCTCTGTCACCCGCTTCTCCTCCTGCCTTCAATCTTTCCCAGAATCAGGAAGTTTTCCAGTGAGTCAGTAGTTTGCATGAGGAGGCCAAAGTACTGGAGCTTCAGCTTCAGCATCAGTCCTTCCAATGAGTGTTCAGGGTTGATTTCCTTCAGGATTGACTGGTTTGATTTTCTTGGAGTCCAAGGGACTCTCAAGAGTCTTCTTGCCACATGCTGCTGCTGCTGCTGCTGCTGCTGCTAAGTCACTTCAGTCGTGTCTGACTCTGTGCGACCCCATAGACGGCAGCGCACTAGGCTCCCCCCGTCCCTGGGATTCTCCAGGCAAGAACACTGGAGTGGGTTGCCATTTCCTTCTCCAATGCATGAAAGTGAAGAGTGAAAGTGAAGTCGCTTGGTCCTGTCCGACTCTTCGTGACCCCATGGACTGCAGCCTGCCAGGCTCCTCTGTCCATGGGATTTTCCCAGGCAGGAGTACTGGAGTGGGGTGCCACATGGATCAGTGTGACTGCGTACTCCATCAAGCCCACAAGAGCCTGTCATTTCAGGAGGGCACAGCCCCTCATTTACAGCTTTTACCTGAGAGAGACAGGCTCACCCAAGATACATATTTTTATTGTCTGAAGTTGAACTGTTTTGGGACCATTAATTACATCTGACAAAACCTTTCACTTTCCCATATTCTGCCATGTAGGAAGAAGTCAAAATTCCTACCTACACACCTTGGGGGAAATAGTTAACACCAAGTGTGGCCACCAGGGGCAGGAATCACAGTGCTGCCTTAGAATTAACATTCACCACACCACCAAATGCTTACATTTAATATAACAAACTATTGAAAACTAGTTCCAGGCATCAGTGGGACCTTCCCACACAGACCTGATCTTTGCATGTTAATAAGAACAATACTGAGAGAAGACTCCTTGCCTTGAGATATTCATAATGCTTCTCCATAAATGTGTGTTAGTCGCTCAGTTGTGTCCAACTCTTTGTAACCTCGTGGACTGTAGCCTGCCAGGCTCCTCTGGCCATGGAATTCTCCAGGGAAGAATACTTGAGTGTATAGTCATTCCCTTCTCCAGGGGATCTGCCCAACCCAGGGATCAAACCCAGGTCTCCTACATTGCAGGCAAATTATCATCTGAGCCACCAGGGAAGCCCGATGCTTCTCCATAGCAAGATTTATTCCATTTCTTCTATCATCCACCAAGAAATGACTGCCCTGTGTTCCTTTGATATGCTTCAGGAAATTGTGATATCTCCCTTTGCCAGCTGCATCTGCTTTTACATTTGTGTTAACCAAGTATTTTTCCCCAACATCACAGTCCCTTAGTATAGCTATACATTTGGCATTGAAAACCAAGACAGGGGAGCAAAAGAGAGGTGTGAATAATATTCTATCAGTATGGCTTTCTTGAACTCTGTAAGTTTCCAATATATTTGCCTATGTGGGATTCTTCTGAATTATGCAGACTCAACATGGTATCCAACACTGTTCGCAATGATACTCAACAAAAATTTCAGAAAACTAAAATTTCATCTTCTAATTTCTAAATCACTCATTACTTTCCTGTTAATCAAAGTAGCACTTTAAACCCTATTTAAAGTACTCAGTGCAGTTTTTAGAGCAGCAGTGAAAAGCCATTGGAATATTTTAAGCAGAAAAGTTCATTCTGACTGCAGAACAAAGAACGGATTATAGAGAGGCAAGAGCAGAGAGTCATGGGGCTACTGTGGTTTTCACAAAGTAATGGTGGCTTGGATTCGGGTGATAATTTGGGTGATAAAGAGGTTTATTTTTATACATATTTTGGTAGTAGTGTCAACAGCATTTGTTATTGGGTTTGATATGGAAGTAAAAAAATATATATATGAGTACGCGTAGAAATGTTTTACTCGAACAGTTGGGGATGTTGGAGAAGGCAGATGGGGGAAGGTCTGGTGGGTTATATGATACTGGTCAAGTCAGTTCATCTAACTCTGGAGACTTCCTTGGTGGCCCAGTAGTTAAGACTCCATGCTTCCCAAGCAGAGGGCAGGGGTTTACTCCTAGTCTGGGGAATTTGATCCCACAGGCCACAAGGCATGGTCAAAAAGAAAAATCCAATTCTCAGTTTCCTTGTGAAATGGAACCAACAGAAGTAGCATCTCGTTGGGCAGTTTTGGAGATTAAATGAGTAATACTTGTGAAACACTGAAACTTGGTAAATGCTCAGCAAGCCTTGAATTATCGTCATCTTTAGTCAGTACTTATCTTGAAATACAATGAGTAAGTCAAGCTGAATTCAGTATCGTTGGGGACATTACAGTTGAGGTGATAATAGTTCTCTTTATGATAAGTATGGGAGTTAAAACTTTATTTTATAATGATTTTTGGATTATGTGTCTAAAGTCCTTTAATCCATAGGGATCTGTATCACATTTTGACAGTTAAGCTTTCAACACTTATTAAGTTACCCGTGAATTTAGAATAGTTTGAGGAAAGGTTCCTGATATTTTTGCTCATCTCATTAAAAAAAAAAAAAAAACTTACTGAATGCTATTCCGAGTCTTCAAAATAAACTAGGAGTGTAGGATAGGGATTCGCGTCCATTTTCATCCCTTTCTAAGAAGACTCTGTATTTAAGGTCCTGGGAGGCTGTCGCCCCTTTGTCAGGCTCTCCAACAGAAGAAGCCCCAAGTGACATATGTTCCACCAGTGAGGCAGCCTCAGGGGAGACTGGAAGATGCAGATGAGAGAGAGGCGTCTCCCTCTCCAGCTGTGGAGGCTGGCTGAGAAATCGGACTCCTGGTACTGGTGCTGGTGGCCAATGGGATCTGTATTCAAGGGTCTGGTCACCAGCTTTGAGACTGAGGCACAGTCAGTGATGGTAACAAGCACAACCGCTTCCTGACTTCTGGATCTTGGGGACAGTAGTGTTAACCTAAGCCAACTTTAGCTCTTTGAAAGACGTTATAACATATTCATTCCTTGTCTTAAATTCCTTTTTGATTTAAATATCTAGAATGGCTTCTGTTCCCTAAATGGAACTCTGACTGGAACACTGAGTCATATTGAGACAAATTTAACTCTTGTTTTTCACTAGTTTTTATCTGATAACATTTTTCTTCTTGACTACAGTTTCCAATTTATTGACCCTGTTGCCCAATTTTCATTTCAGTCACTCAATTCACATTTTAGGTTCTTATTTGGTGTTCGTTAAATAAATAAATGTTATGAGGTCATCATATGGGTTATCTGATTCATAAAATAATAACTTATTCCTCCTCCAGCTGTCACATCAATCTAATACAGTATTATCAAATTACTCAGAAATTTATAATCAATATAAAATCCTTTTGAACTTTATACACTCTAAGCATATCTATAATACTTTGTATGTTAGTGTTGGTCGCTTAGTCGTGCCCGACTCTGTGACCTCACGGACTGCAGCCCACCAGGCTCCTCTGTCCATGAGATTTTCCAGGCAAGGATACTGGAGTGGGTTGTCATTTCCTTCTCCAGGGGATCTTCCCAACCCAGGGATTGAATCCGGGTCTCCTGCACTGCAGGCAGATTCTTTACCGACTGAGCTACAAGGGAAGCAATGCCTTACAGCATAATTTTAGTAAATTTAATTACCAGTATTACCACAGGTGCAGCCAAATTTTTATTCATTGACTACCTAGTTATGGAATTTATATTTCTCTTTATTTCTTAAGAATATTTAGTTAAATCAAATGACCTTCATTAAACTCATTTTTCATCAAAATCTTAAAATACCAAGTTACAAATTCAGGAAGAATTTCACTTACATCTATAATCAAGGCATCAGCATTAAATGATTCGACTGGTTAGTTCTTCTTTTGTTAGTTCTCTTTACATACAAATTTTAGATTGTGTTGAATATGATTATTTCTTCTTTAAATATGTTCAAACCCTCATTATTCATAACCTTATAATCAGACTTTAACCATACTTTGAAGGTCCAGATTGCAGAAAAACAAACTTTAGAAAATCTAGCACCAAATGAAACATTTATTAGATCTGTGGCTGGATCTGATTTTAAAAATAGTGGATACACAAAGGTAAAAATACAAGTTTTTAAAGTCAATGATTTAAATACTAAGAGGTGACTCAGATTAGTTCGAGTCTCAATATCATCTGCTCAGATCTATTTTCCTTCCCAGGCTGTGAGACTGAGCAAAGTTTTCCTGACACCAGCACTGAAAGGAGAGCCCTGTCCATCAAACGCAGTGGTCCACAGAGGAAACTCGGGATAGCCTTTTGATCCATTTTATTTACCTTGGAACTAAATACCAGGATTTTCTTGAGATCAGGGGCCATTATAGATTTGATAAAGAAACAATAGAAAGCTGGAAATAATCTCTTCTTGAAACGATAACAGTCACCCAGCAGTCCCTGCACACCATGGTTTGATGTCCTTGGAGGAAAGGGCATGACCTTATCAGTGTTACCAGTAAAATATGACTCTGATCTTTTGGCACAACATTTTACATCTTTGTTCTCCACAGAGGGGGTAGTGCCAGACCGGGCACTGTGTTCATCATCTCCTACTGAAAATGCATTTAACTTTTGCCTTTAAGCTGTCTGTATTCTTCTTTAACCAGCAAAATCCCTCTCTCATATAGATTTACTATATGAAGAATCCTTTGATCTTCACTAAATCTGTCCATTATGGAAGGGTTTTTTAGATTGTTCTCAATTTTACCCATACAAATTTACCCACCTCATACATGCTAGGCATGGTGGTACAATGGAATATTAATATTTGACCAATATTATCATTAGATTTTTAACATATTTTTGAAAACAGTTTCCTTCCACTAGTATCAGCCACCAATACAAGGCACAGATAACACACTCATAGTTGGTAATTTTTAAATGGAACACGTGTACACCCATAGTGGATTCATGTTGATGTACGACAAAACCAATACAGTATTGTAAAGTAAAAAAAATAAAAATGGCACTTTATCAATTGCTCATTCTCCATAAAAAAGACTGCATAGAAAACAACCATGAAGCCCCCTTATCATGCACTATGAACCTTACTTAACTCAAAAGTATGTAGGTGGCTCTGCAGATCTCTAGAGGGTTTGCTCACATATCTGGGGGTCAGCTGCCTGGCCTAATCTAGGATGGCCTGGGTTCGCCCTTCACAGCGTGGCTCCTCCCTGAGTGTCGTCTACCTGCAGCATAGCCCTAGCACAGTCTTAGAGCAACTGCGGGCGGCAGGAGAGAGACGACAGTTGCATGAGCACTTCTCCCGTGGTTTCAAGCTCCTGTTGTCGCCACTCTTACAGCATGCCACTGGCCAGAGTAAGGCAGTAAGGAGAGAGTAAGTGAGGCCAGAGTAAGTCAGTAGAGGAGAGAGTAAAAATTACATGGTAAAGGACAAAGACAGAAGCTGAAAACACTAATTCAAAAGGATACATGCACCCCAGTGTTCAATGCAGCATTATTTACAATAGCCAGGATGCAGAAGCAAACCAAATGTCCACTGACAGAAAAACGGATAAAGAAGATGTGGTCCATATATACAATGGAGTATTAGCCTTCAAAAATGACATTTTGCCATTTGCAATAATGTGGATGGACCTAGATGATATTATGCTTAGTGAAGTGAGTCAGACAGAGATAGACAAATACTTATTCTGTTACTTACACATGGAATATAAAAAAAAAAATGAATAAAATAAAACAGAAACATAGTCACAGATACAGAGAACAAACTAATGGTTCCCAGTGAGCAGAGGGGATGAGAGAGGGACAAGACAGGTGCAGGGCATTAAGAGGTGCAAACTATTATGTTTAAAACAAATTAACTACCAGAATACATTGTATAGCTCAGAAAATAGAGCTAATATTTTATAATAACCTTAGATGGAGAATAATCTATAAAACTATCAAATCACTATGTTATATACTTGAAACTAATATTATAAATCAACTACAATTTTCAAAAAGAGGTGGATATATGGCGGGGTGAAAAAATCAGGCTTCTTAATACAATAAGTCTACCAGAGATACTTCTTAACATCAGTTTATCACATGAAAATGTACACAAAACCAAAAAGAAAAGTTATATTATTGAAGTAGCAAAACCCAAACTAAAATGATAAGGACACATTGGGAGTAACATTGAAACTTGTATCTCTAATGTTAAACACATTCAAATCTATAGGAAAGCACCAAAATTCCAATGGAAGTTCTCAAAGGACAGCAACACAGGGGTCATGTAAGTAATGCAAGTTGTGAAGAAATACACAGAACTAATGTTTATCCTCATTTGTGATCAAAGACATCAATTAAAGCAAACCTAAGTTAGAATTTACAATTCACATATACCCCCCCGCCAAAAAAGCCTAATGTTTATTATTTATGAACTTCAGGATCTTTCTAATCCCTAAGAAATGGAACATTTTAATTTGGTGCCATAGATCTTTCCTCCAGTCGGCAAACATTTGTTTGGTTGGGCTCTCCAATAACTGAATTTCCCACCCCTCTTCCTATTAGGACTTTCATCATTCTTTTAGAAAATTTCCCAGTTGACTATATTTTTCACAAGAAAATTCCAGTTTTCTCGCTCCCACTGCAGCCTCCCACTTCATGAGCCAAGTGTGGCAGATTCTTCCTCAATTGGCCCTTGGCACAGCTCCCTACATTCTCTCCATCACTCATTCCAGGGCTGCAGATTCAACAGTTGAGGTCAAAGTAATCCTCATACACGATAGAGGTCAAACTCTTCTTATGGCATGACCTTGGCTGCAATTCTGCCTGCTCATCCCTCAGAGGACCCCTACTTCCTGCCCTTTCTCCTAGTTCAGCCCTCTAGGGTCCCATTCATTATGTCATTTCCCAAGCTCTGAGATGGAGATAAATAGCCACAATAAATATCCATTTGCTCAGATGGCTGGGGTTGTTTTTGTGCTCATAACCAACACTCTAGTCTGGAGAAATCCAAATACAGAGATTCCAGTTGGATGTATCCCCCTAAAAGATACAGTGTTCTGATCTCCAGGGCCTGTGAGCAGGACCTGATTTGGAAAGAGTCTTTGCAGAAGCTATCAAGATAACATGAGGTCCTACTGGCCTAGGGTGGGCCCTTAATCCAATAAAATTGATGTCCTTTCAGAAAGAGGAGAGACACTCCTCTGCACAGGGAGAGAACACTCTGTGAAGACACATACAATCGAGGGAAGAGCATATCATGCTGCAGCTCCAAGCCCAGAGCTGCCGAGGATCCCCGCCAAACCACTAAAGACAGGAGGAGCCAAGGAAACATCTCTGAGGGGTTCCCAAGGGAACATGGCCCCAGCAACACCTTCGTCTCAAGCTTCTGACCTTCAGAATTCTGAGACAATGCTTTTCTGCTGATTTAAGTCCCCAGTCTGTGGTACTGTGTTACAGCATCACTGGGAAATACATGATTTAACTTATTACCAATGATCATTATGAACCACTTATCATGGAAACATACATTACCAGATGGAAAATAGACAGTCAATGGGAATTTTCTGTATGACTCAGGAAATGCACACCATGGTTGGGGAACAACCTAGAGGGGGTGGGGTGGGGAGGGAGGTAGGAGAGAAGTTCAAGTGGAAAAGGACATGGGTCAACCTATGACACATTCATGATGATGTTTGGTAGAAACCAATGCAATACTGTAAAGCAATTATCCTTCAATTAAAAACAAACAAATTTTTAAAAAGTATGAACCACGTATAAGAAGCTTATTATATAGCTGTAGCATAAATCTTTTCCTAGATAACTGCTTGTATGATGTTTTTCATGCACCAAACCCAAACTTTTCATGCACCAAACCCAAACTTTTGCATATATTAAACATATAAATATGAACCAAATTAGTAGACAGGACCACTCAAATGAACAGGAAGCACAAGACAGAGTGAGATTACCTTAAGAAGCTAAGCATTTTCTACATTATCCTCTTCTTCTCAACACTTTACTTACCTCATTATCAGCTAATGAGTAAAATGTCCCTCTGATCATCAGTCAGGTGACTTTTTGAATATGTTCACTCACTACGTTGTGCCTGACTCTGCAACCCTTTGCACTGCAGCACTCCAGGCTTCTCTGTCCTTCACTATCTTCCAAAGTTTGCTCAAATTCATGTCCATTGAGTGGGTGATGCTATCAAACTTTTTGAATACCATATAAATATTTACCAAAATAAATTGAGTGTTTGACAGACCAAGAATCATGTACTACATAGTAGCACAAGAGTTCTAGGAGATCTGGATTTTCACCAAACCAAAGCATCGTATCATCTCATCATAACCAAATCATCACCAACCTTGAAATGAATATGAATAGGAAAAGTAGGTATGACATATCTTCAGTTATATTCATGTTCAATGTCCTATAAAATGATAAAGATAAGTAAGAAGGAAGGACATTAAAACAGAATGGACATGGAGATACTCACTGAGTATGTCCAGAGGTCTTAAACACTGATTGTGTTACCAGTTGAATAGACAGCAGTCACGGTAATTAAAGTGAGCAATGATACGATTTTTAAATTTTCTTAAAGTTTTATTATATTTAACAAAGTTCAGTTTGCTTGCAGTTTACTGGGCAAACACAAATGTGTGTTATAGATATTACACTGATTTTTATATTTTCTGCTGAGATTTTCATTATATATTAGCTTCTTAGTCATTTCAAAATTCCTCGAATTTCTTTCTGATGCTGTCATTTCATTTAGCAACTGGATAGAAGCAGCTGAAAGTATTTCTTGGTCTTAAATTAGAGTTGGCCATGACAAATGTTCCTGCAAAAATATAAGATGAATCCCACACATTTATCACGGCATCTGGGCCATGTTTGTTTCTGTAGGACAGAGGAAAGGGTAGAAAGGATTCTTATGTTGGTAAACTGAAAGTCTAAGAATTACACTTGCCATCTGGGATTGCTTTGACAAAGATACAGGCCTGTTCTTCCCACTTAATTACCAGCATGAAGTATCATCCTGCAAAGACAATGATCTTCATGATCAAGACTAGGAAAGCCAATAAGAAAAAAATACTTTGATTTAAATGTTGTTGGATTTTTACTGTGACATTCAACAAGCTTCTCAAGTTTTGAGCAAAATTTTCATGCACACATTTAGCCTATACAAACAAGAAGAAGTTGCATAAACCCCACATAATTAAAGCAATTTATATAGGGCATAAACTTCATGATGTTTTACAGTCAACTTGTAAGTAAAGAAGTCAACTAACAGAAATAACTTCTCTCAGCAAAAACACTTATGTGGTTTGCAGAGTTCCAAAATACCAGTCTTTAAATATGTACTATTCCACCAAGTGCCGAAAGAACAGCAAACTAAATAGAGCAAAATATGGCCTCAATTTAGAGATTTTGGTAAGGAAGTAAAATGAAGACCTATTTTTATATGTGCTATCGTAAAGAATCAACTTAATTTCTCCAGCACTGTAATTTCATTAACTCCATTAGGGAATACAATTTCAAATGAAAAGCTTAGGTTCACCTAAAACTATTGAACAATTAACTCAATGCTAATACTTCTGGTATTAAATCTACTGTGTTCCAGATATACCCAAACTTTTCCACTGCAGGATCTTCCTTGTTTTATAATAGAAATGGTGTACTTTTCAGGTCAGATGGGCAATTAAGAAGCATGCTAAGTGGCTGCCTGAGGTCATAACTGGAACAAGGACTCAGAAATGCTGCCCCTTATGGAAATAACACTAATTTGGGTTCCTTCCTATTAGCCGCATATCTGAGTAAACCTTAGCAGTAGACCCACAGGAGAGCCCTTTATTGAGCTGATGTCCACGAGCAATATTTCAGGGAACATGCTGTCAATCCCCAAGATTGCTTTGACAGAATTATTACAAGAGTGAACATTTGCCCTGAGCACCAACTTGACACAATCCTTTGACAAGCAGTTTCACTCATGCAGTGAAGAGAACAGACATACATGATTCTCACCTAACTGACTTAGTGGTAGCTTAATTTAGAAATGATATGGGTAAAAGCTAGTAGTAGTATCAATTAATTTTCTGATTCTGCATCTCATAACAGAATAGCCAATTGCTTTTCAAAATCAAGTCTCCAAACCATTTTTAAAAATTAACTGTACTTTTTTGATGCCAATTGTGAGGACACTGATCATCTTAAGGCTCACAATACTTTATTTTAAACTGAGAATTTTCATCTTTGGAAAGTATCCTTAACTCTCACAGGAGAGTGGCCAAGTTATTTGGAAGAAATCCTGGGTCTACACAATTGAGGCTTCCCCATGGCTCTGTGGGTAAAAAAATCCATCTGCAATGCAGGAGCCACAGAAGACACAAGTTCAATCTCTGCATCAGGAAGATCCTCTGTAGGAGGAAATGGCAACCCATTCCAGTATTCTTGCCTAGAGAATTCCATGGAAAGAGGGGGCCTGACAGGCTATAGTCCATAAAGTCGAAGAGAGTTGGACACAACTCAGCATGTCAACAACAATGTGACTATGTGCTAGCAAAAAAATATATCAGAAATAGCATATATTTTACACCACTTCAGTTATGGCATGCAGAGTAGTTACAACATGCTGGCAAATGTTCTTTAAGTCATATACCTTATGGAAACAAAACAGCCCAAATGAGCAGAGCCATTTGGGTACATTAGCCAAGTGCAGAATACTAAATGGAGGAAGCTTAATGAAACGTTTGCTAAAACTCTCAGGCCTCAACATAAGAATAGAAAGTGTGAAACTAGCAAAAATCCATGAGAAAAGATATAAGATTGCTAGGTTAATGCCAAAGAATTGATGCTTTTGAACTGTGGTGTTGGAGAAGACTCTTGAGAGTCCCTTGGACTGCAAGGAGATCCAACCAGTCCATTCTGAAGGAGATCAGCCCTGGGTGTTCTTGGAAGGACTGATGCTAAAGCTGAAACTCCAGTACTTTGGCCACCTCATGGGAAGAGTTGACTCATTGGAAAAGACTCTGATGCTGGGAGGGATTGGGGACAGGAGGAGAAGGGGACGACAGAGGATGAGATGGCTGGATGGCATCACTGAGTCAATTGATGTGAGTCTGAGTGAACTCCGGGAGCTGGTGATGGACAGGGAGGCCTGGTGTGCTGCGATTCATGGGGTCGCAAGGAGTCGGACACGACTGAGCGATTGAACTGAACTGAACAGGGAGTCAGGCCTATGATTGCAATGTGTCAGCCACAGGTGAGGGTAGTGCTAATGCTGAGGTCCTCCTCCAAGAGAGAACTTGCTGCAAAGAGCATGGGGTGCTGAGAGCCCAGACTCCCAGCTAGGCATTCATACTGAGGCCATGCTGCCTGGACCCTCCCACCCTCTGCCCCCACCACCATTCCAGGCTGCGGCGAGCTGACAGCTGGGGAACTGCAAGCCACCACATGTAACCAGTGCAGGAATATTTTAACACACAGCTTTGGCTTTGGACGGCCCAGCATCCTCACTGGGACTTTCTGGGAGTGGCATGGCAGCCTTCCCCTCTTCCAGCCTAATGGTCCTCCTTGTTTTTGCACAGGTGTTGGGCATGCAATGCGGCCTCCATCCTCTCCCCTCACCTCAGTTCTCCCTTTATTTTCCACAGGCAATCCCTTCCCCTCCCTCGCCATAACTCACTTGCAGTTCTGATCCCATCACTGTGTCCACTTACTGGAAGATCTGAACTGATGCCAACAAAGATATAGATTACTGTTTGTTCTGGCTTATCTTGCTGAGAGACAGAACAAGAGCTGAAATTTTTTTATTGAATTGTAACCATGGAGAAAAAAATACCAACAGCTCTCCCTTTACTGAAGCATATACCATTTCCAAAGTCTTGTTTCTTTTATAAGTGGTTGCTTCCCTTAACCATTTCAAATAGAACCTTCCCTTTTCTTTTCCTTAATACTGTACCCATTACTGCATCTCTCTGTCTAGCTCAAAGTGAAATATAGTCTGTTGATACTGATGTAGAAGTTATATGGATGAGGTGCAAATAGACTTTTTCTAATAGACTTAAGCAATTGATACTTAAGAATAACTGTTCACACTAGATACACACTAGATTGTAAATGGCCATGCTTTTGTGTTTTGTGCTTTTCAGTACCGGGAGAAAGAGGTAAGTATACATCTAGAAGTGAATTTACCTCAATATAGGAACATAAAGTCTGAAATTAGCAAATAACTTTGGCTTCAGTGGTGGTTAATGCCCCAAAGCTAAGTCATCTGATCACAGCTATCAAATAAAGTCTGCATTAGGACTCATTCAGGACTGTAAATTTGCTTTTGGAAAGGACATTTGGAGTCAGTTCAACACTTCTTTAGCAATTATTTTCCAAGCTTCCATTCATTCCAGGGTTGTCTACATGATCAGCTTCCCTTTCCCGCATCATGACTCTGAATTATCCATTTGCATCACTTCCGTATAAACTCTTATTTTCTTTGTAAACAGAATGGAACCCATAGGCTAATCAGACCCCCATGATGCTGTTGACATGGAAGATGAATTTTTATTAGAAGGTTGAGTGGGAGGATAGTGAACAAGCACCTGCTCCATCCCCTGAGTGCCATCTGCGTTCAAGGGCACAGACAGTGCCCACCCGGAGAGCTCTCCTGCCCACAGAGAAACCCACACACTGCGCCACTGACAGCTATGTGAGGATGAGACACTAGAGCTGAGCAAAGCACGGAACTGCACATATCGGTCATCGGAAGATGCTGAGTAGGCCCCCAAGGAGCCAAAATATGAGGCTCATTTTAAGTTTTAAAATCAGCTAACTCCTCTGGCAAAAATGAGTTTTTCTTTTTAAAGCCTACAGAATCTCTAATTCCCAATCTGTTCAGAGACTTACCTCCCTTTACAAACTAACAAAAATAGATATGCAACCAACCTCTGAAACTCAGAAGAAGAAATAGAAATTGCCACTTTAGAGTTTCTTTGCAACTCAACATCTTGAATTAGATATGAGGAAGCAAGTCACCTTTTCTATCCTTTGAGAAAGGCAGAGAAACAAGGTGCTCTCTGGAGTTGATCTGAGTGAGAAATCCCACCTTTCCTGACTCTAAAACACAAAGGGTGTCCCTGACAGAGAAGTGAAAAGCCTGAGGGAAATTGATTGGAGAAGAAGTGTGTGTGTCAGGGATTGGGGAGGTGGGGGTATGGACAGAAAAGAAAGAAAAAAAAATAGAAAGGAATGGGAAATGAATAAATGTAAGTTAAATCCATGCTTGTTTCCTACTCCTGAAATGACATAAAAACACATTCTGTTGTGTGTTGTTGAGTCCCTCAGTCGTGTCCAATTCTTTTCGACCCCATGGACTGCAGCAATCAGGCTCTTCTGTCCATTGGATTTCCTAGGCAAGAATGATGAAGTGGGTTGCCACTTCCTACTCAAGAGTATCTTCCTTACCCAGGGATCAAAACTGCATCTCCTGCAAGTCCTCTGCATTGCAGGAGGATTATTTACCACTGAACCACCAAGAAAGCGCAAACACACTTTTCAGTTCAGTCACTCCATCATGTTCAGCTCTCTGTGACCTCATAGACTGCCACATACCAAGCTGTCCATCATCAGCTCCTGAGCCTGCTCAAACATGTCCATCGAACTGGCGATGCCATCCAACCATCTCATCCTCTGTCATCCCCGCCTCCTCGCGCCTTCAGTCTTTCCCAGCATCAGGAAAAAACACATTCAGACCATGTTTAAAAAAAAGCACACAACATTTTTACTTATAACCATCTTACTTATAAAATGATTCCAACATTCTAATAAATGTTAGTAGATTTATCTGTGACTTTAGACTATTCTTGTTTTAATCATTATATTGCCTAGTGTTTATTTCTTCAGAAGACTGCTGAAATACATACCAGAAAAATATTATCTTCCTTTTGGTGGGGGTGGGGGTGGGGGGGAATGGTCCAGAAATAAAGTCAGTGTTCAACTCCTTATTCTGTATTAACAACCGATCTGCAATTAGAGCTCAGAACCTCTTTTTGGATTCAGATATAGTCATACGATGTCTGAATAGAAGACCAAACATTAGTGACAATCATGAGCTACTTGGTTAATAGAGCTATTTCGCCCTGTGTGTGGCCTCAGTCCCTCATGCAAATTGACTGCTGGTGGCTGCCCCCTCCTATTTACTGCCTCTGTCTGGCCATCAGAAGTGAAGACAATTGGTCCCCAGCTAAGATCTCTGCAACCTAAGGCAGTACAGAGATGAATACTGATATAAAGCTAAAAGCTTTATAGAAATTATCATTGCCAGTATTCAGTTCTTTTATTTTTCTAAATTGTTAACATATCGGAACTGAAAACCATCCTCTTCACTAAATTTAAATCTATGCTAGATGATAATAAAATGAATTGCTTTCTGAAAAATCATACTTGGTAAGATGGTGAACAATCATTTTCTATTTGGGGGAATCAGAGGGATAGTTCAGTCTCTCATATGGTTTCTTCCCACCTGCTTCATAAGTCCAAACTCTTCTTATCACCTACAACCTGGCCAATTCTCCATATAAGTTTATGATTACATCCTTAATAAGATCTGCATTGCTAGTACAACAAGAGTCACTATAAAGCATTCCATAAATAATTTTGAGTACAAATAGATAATCAGAAGCCTGGGAGAACCCACATATGTTAACTGGATACCAGACTTCAGACCCTTTCTCATTAGCTCAGTAGCAAAAATTGATTTATCCAAGCAATTATTAATATCTAAAATACCTGAACAATTACAAATTAGTGATTATTTGAATTATTTGAAGATTATTATGAATGTTATTAACAATTGTAATTATCATCATCAATTCTATAGATTCTAAAAGAAAGAGGTTCCAGTAGAAACACATCAAGAAGGATGGGGATGTGAATGATATAACAGCCATAAACTTGGAGAAACAAACCATCAGAAACAGGACATATGATGTAAGAAAGAAACATCAATATTGGGAGAGTTTTAAAGATAGGTCACATCTATTTCACATGTCCACCTAAGTCTCGTTATTGCTAATCTTCTGTGCTCATTGCTAATTTTAAGGTCAAGTGCTTCAAGTATATTTTCCTGAGATGGGCTGATATAGAACCACTTTGCATTCTTTGTCTTTTGTTTTAAAGAGACACTAGGTTGAAAAGTGAAAAGTCTTTATCCTTGATTTTAAATGGATTGAATTGCATGTGAGAACAGAGTGCACTGTTTCCTCCGCCTATGTTTTCATAATTGGTGACCCAAAATCAAAATAGAAATGGTGACACATTCATAGGACAAGCTGATATATTGTGTTCAGAATTCTTGCTATAACACAAAGTGACAGATGACAAAAAAATAATATTGACAAATTTGTTAAATAGAAACCTAACATTAGGAAGTCATTAAATTATTCTAGTCAACTCATCAAGTAATGCAATTGAAATTCACTCCTAGTCTAATATTCAACATCTGTGAATAAAATGTGTTACTCAGGTGTCTTATACTACCTAGTGCAAATTTAATACATCTCCTGATGTAACTGTAAAATCTGTTTATAATTTTATTTTGCCTATTTATTTACTCAACATGCATTTATTGAGAACTTACTTTGTTCCAGGATTGGGTATATAGTAATGGACCAAACTGACAAATTCTTCACCCTTAGAGAGCCTTACATTCTCCTCTTGGGAGATAGACAATTAAAAAAAAAAAAACCTATGATAACTTTAAGCTAAGTGGAGATAAATACTTTGGCCACCTCATGCAAAGAGTTGGCTCATTGGAAAAGACTCTGACCCTGGGAGGGACTGAGGGCAAGAGAAGTGGATGACAGAGGATGAGATGGCTGGATGGCATCGCCAACTCAATGGACATGAGTTTGGGTGAACTCTGGGAGTTGGTGATGGACAGGGAGGCTTGCTGTGCTGTAATTCATGGGGTCACAGGGAAGTTGGACACGACTGAGGGACTGAACTGAACAGAACTAAAGTGGAGATAAGAACTATGAAGAAACACAAATCAGAGGAAGGAAACTGAAATGACAAATTGCCATTTTATATATTGTGGTCAGGAGAGGAAAGATGATCAAAGATGGAATAGCATGAAGGGCCAAGCCCTCTACTGATACAGATAAAGAACCTTCCAGACCCAGGAAATTGCATGTCCAAAGGTTTAAATTTGGGAATACGCTTAAGTGTTTAATGAAAACCAGGTGTGCTTAAAGTAGAATGTGTGAGGGGGAGATTATAGAACTGTCGTCAAAGAAATATTTGAAGGACAAATCACCGAGAGCCTTAAAAGTCGTGATAGGGGCTTCCCTGGCAGTCCAGTGATGAGAGATTTGCACTTCCACTGCAGGGTGCATGGGTTCGATCCCTGGTCAGGGACTAAGATTCCGTATGCTGCGCAGTGTGGCAAAAGAAAAAGAAAAAAAAGTCATGATATAAGGAATACAATAGTAATTAAGGTTTATATGTTTTAGAAGACATATAGAGCAAATTTCGATGAGGACTTTTAGCTGCTGCAGTGATCAATGGTCTTTGCACTTTAAGAGTTGACATTCGGCTCTTAACATTGTAATGAGCTATAGCAGAAGAAAGGCGAGTAGATGGAAAAGTTAGGAAGGGGGGAATATGTTTGGATTCATGGTAGAATACAGGCTTCCCTGGTGGCTCAGATGATAAAGAATCCACCTGCAATGTGGGAGACCTGGGTTTGATCCCTGGATTGGGAAGATCCCATGGAGAAGGGAACGGCTACCCACTCCAGTATTCTTGCCTACAGAATCCGTGGGCAGAGGAGCCTGGCGGGCTAGAGTCCATGGGCTCACAAAGAGTCAGACATGACTGGGCAACTAAGCACACACAGCAGAATACACTTTCCTCACCGCTGTACAGAGTAACCCACCTCATTATTAGGAAATGTGTCCATATGACAGGTTTTTTCCACATGCAGAATCTGGTCTTACTGAGCTCAGGTTCTAGGGACTTTTTCTACTAAGAAATAGCGTTTTACAACCTAGTCAGCATAGATTAAGAACATCAGTTGTGTCCAGTTGTACACGTAACATCTATACATTATAAGCAATCATGTCTTAATGATGCCAGGAATTACAACATTGGTTACAGCAGAAAGTGAATTGAAACCTCCTTCTTAGATGATGAATTAAGATGACGAGCAAAGAAGAAGGAAATGTGTTTTCCTATTCTACAATATTTGTCAGGTTCTGGTCACTTCTGCAAGTGACCCCTGCTTCTTAATCCAGTTTGGATTGTCCAATCATTTTCCTCATTAATCCACTGTGGAAAGCTTCAGTAACAATATTAAATGTACATGAACCAAACACTTTACCAGTACTGAGAAATCTTACTTATAGGCTACTTAAGATATAGGCTTTTGCTGATGGAAAATAAGAATCTGTCCCATATATGACCCAGTCTATACGTTGAAATTGAGAGAGAGAAGCCTGAGACCAATAATTTGAGCATCTGATTTGGAAAGCGAGCCCACTGGTTTAGTTAAAACCAAACTTCATCTGCCAGTAATAAGGTGTTTGCCCATTATCAAGTATAAATATCTAATCAACATAATAATGTGCTTTCTTTGGACAATGCTCTCCCTCAACCAAATTCCAAATGGACAGTCGGTTGTGAGATCTAATGAAGCTACAGTCCTGAGGGCAAGCTAAGTTTGGAGATATTAATTTCAGACTGAATGGGCCCGAGGCACCCTCTCCGAGCAACAAAGTCAGCTTTCCACACATCTCAGGGGTGCCACGCATTTCCACGCTGACCATACCTTTCCACATTTCCTCCAAATGTTGTTCTCCCACAGATAGAGTTTGCACTGCATAACCCTGCCCCATCTCTGGCTACAATTTATTGGACCAAATTACCACCTTGTTGTAATAAGAGAGACAACTTATTGACTCAACAGAAGGCCATTAGGATGTCTTCAGACTTTTGAACAGACACACAAAGTTGGAATGTGATTCCAGCACTAGAATGAAAGTTCAAGAACCTCCTAGAACTACCCTGAATTCTTCCTATGGCCTTATGCTTCAATATTTCCTTGTATTTCACAAGCTACTATAGGATTCTTGCTTTAATTTATTTAATATGAGAGGAATTGCTGTGGTTTGAAGCCACAAAGCTTTGATGGACAATGTCACCATGGAAAAACTATGGACATCTTTGGTAGTATCACTCATTGATTCAGTGATGTAAACCTAGCACCTACTGTGTGCCAAGCACTGTTCCATGTGTTCGTGATACAGAGGAAAACCAGACAGAACAATCAATCACTTTCACAGAGCTTATGTTCTGGAATTTTTGCACGGAAGTTCTTTTCTTGACATTTTGTCCAGATGACTGCATAAAAGCCTGATTCTTGTTTCCATGGTGTTTATACCTAAATATCAACAATTCAAGGATGACAGAATATCATTAAGCAGATGTGTTTGTCTTCCTTAATATTCTCCATAATACCTAGCAGGGGACTCACTAATTTAGCAGTCTGCTTATAAGCATGTGTTTTGATGTCAAACTAGACTCAACTTCATGTTGTAGCTCAATATTTACAAACAATGTGACCTGTGTTTGAAACCAACTTTCAAACATATACACAAATGGAGCTCATGACAACATCAATTCATCCTGTAAGAGTGAAATAAATTAACCTCTGTAAAGCACTTACCACACGTTTGACACAAATTAAATAATCAGTAATTTGTAGCTAATACAAGTACAAAGAACAGCATAAATGATTCTTGAAGTGAAAGGAGGCATACTGGATGGCCCCTCATTATTACCCATCATTCCTGCTGAGAGAGTACGGTTCTTTTGAGCATATCCCCCAAGGTTGAAACGTTCCAGACAAGGAGGCAAGGCTCAGGGAGAAAGTCTTCCAGGGGAGCTGGTTTTCTGAGTGCTCATTTCTCCTGCCGGCTGAGTTTCTGCAGCCCCCTGCTGCCTTTACACTTTCGTTTCCAAGTGAATGGGCAGAGGAACTGACCACATGGTCTGCCATCATCTCACAGTGGAACACAGGTTTCTCCTCTTCAGTACTATTGACATTTCAAGCCAGGTGATGTGATGAGGGCTGTCCTATGCATGTCAGGATATTCAGCAGCATCTGACTGGCCTCTACTGGCTAGATGCCCATAACATCTCAATTGTAATAACCAAAAATTGCTTCTGGACATTACCCAGTGTCCCCTTGGAGGATAAAATCACCCCCAGATGAGAATAACTGGATCATCAAGGTAAAGGGGCATCTCAGCAGCCAATCACTTAGCGTATAAACGTAACATGGATGCTTCAGAGTTGAGAAATGCAGCTTCTTTCAAGGCTGGATTAGGGAAAGTGGTTCATTTATATGGCTGGTTCTAGAACCAATGGGAAATGAGACCCAAAGGTACCACAAATTTTAACATTCTTCTGCCTATATAGACAATTGTTTCAATACCAAAGAGAGGGGCTCAGAGTGCATGGATGCCCAAAGAGACTTACCCAAACTGCTCATAACTGCCCTGATGGAGGAAACCTTTCAGCTGTTGACACAGTTCTGCAAGTATTCCTCCAAAGGGATGTACCGTTTTTGGTTCTGTCTATTTGCATTTTTTTCAAAACAGTTTTACCACCCTATGGAGGATGCCAAATTAAGCAAGATGCCTGGATAACATTTTAGTGATTGAAGAAGTGATTTGCTTTCACCCACAGAGGCTTACAGCAGCTTGCAAGGTTGACTATAGGATAAGTCTTTGAGGTTTCGAGACCTGTGCTCTCTGCCACAGCTGATTTGATACCTCAGGGCTGCTGTCATTGACCTGTCTTACTCAGGCTTCTTTTCACATACACCTTGAACACTCTTGCTGTCAGAACATATAGATTTAAATATTAGAGGAAACTCATCACAAAACTAAATTAAAAGTGGTCCATCAGTGGCTCTCTGGTTTAAAATGGGGTTATTAGTGCTGTGATTCATGGGGTCACAAAGAATTGGACACTAGTGTGCGACTGAACTGAACTGAACTGAACTGAGTGCTTTTCGGAGAGTGCCAAGTATCCCTTCACACCTGTCAGGACAAGCGAATTGTCTATATAGTCAGAAAGGCACTTATCTGAATGTGACTATGAAGTCTTATACAGTCCCTCTCCCCAGGTCTCCATGGCTGTGATGCAGTCTAATGTATTCCAACCATGTCACAAACACATTACTGTCCCTTCTGAATCAGAACTTCCTGGCTAAGTTTTCTGGAGCTGCCTGCCAGAGTCCATCTCAGCTAACATCCTCAGGACACACTTGGATCTCTTAACGATGTGGTCTCCATAAGGAGAGAGTGTATCATATGCTGCCAGGAAGTGAAGGAGAGAAACTGTTCTCTTGCCCATCTCTGACATACCTAATCAGGCAAGCGGCCAAAGCTTGCTTAAAGTGAGTCCAATAACCTAGTGTTATTCTTCAGATATTTTTTTATAGCTCAGAAGCTTGATGTATTTTTCCCAACTCCTAACTTAGTATCTGTTTTCTATTAAAACAAAGGGAAATATATATATTTGGGATATATATATATTGGGATCCCAATATATATAGCACTATTGGGATATAGTGCTATATATCCCTATATATATATATATTAGTGCTGACTATTGGGATATAGTGCTATATATCCCTATATATATATATAGATAGATAGATAGATATAGATATAGGGATATATAGCACTATATATTATATAGATATATATATATAGCACTATATATATATAGGGATATATAGCACTATATATATATATAGATATATATATATAGCGCTTTATATATATATATATATATTTTGGGGGATTTATAGCACTATATCCCAATAGTGCTAACTCTGAATATTTCCTACTATGTGTGGGATGGCAGGACAAGCTGTGTTCCAGTTCTTTATTATTCCTGATCCCTGGTGGCTCAGAGGTTAAAGCGTCTGCCTCCCATGCAGGAGACCTGGGTTCGATCCCTGGGTTGGGAAGATCCCCTGGAGAAGGAAATTGTAACCCACTCCAGTATTCTTGCCTAGAGAATCCCATGGACAGAGAAGCCTGGTAGGCTACAGTCCACAGGGTCTCAAAGAGTCAGACACGACTGAGCGACTTCACTTCATTTCACTTCCAAGGAGCTGAAATTGGTTCGGAATCTCTTTTTTTAATATGGCTGGCAAGTGAGGTAAGGTTGCAAGGAGAAACCTTATTTGTTATAGAAAAGAAACAGAAAATGTATGTAAAGGAATAAGTGCAAAATTGTACAATAAGCACTTAATCATTATTCTAACATATCTAATCATGTGGGTAGTTAAGTATACATTAAGTGCCTACAATGAATGAGTTCTGTTCCAGGAGCATGTTCATAAATCCAATTTGTCCCTAACTCCAATAAAGTTAGCCTAGGTACTCAATGGGGTTCCCTCGTAGCTCAGTCGGTAAAGAATTCGCCTGCAATGCAGGAGATCTGGGTTTGATCCCTGGGTCGGGAAGATCCCCTGAAGAAGAGAATGGCATCCCACTCCAGAATTCTTGCCTGGAGAATCCCATGGACAGAGGAGTCTGGCGGGCTGCAGTCTATGGGGCTGCAAGAGTCGGACGCGACTGAGCGACTCAGCCACCACCAGTTCCTCACCTAACACAGCTGGCTATGCACTACTGTGATAGGCTTATAATACTTTTCACACAAATTATACATTAAAAACAAATGCAGAAAATGAAGAAAAAATTTCAGTCTTACAGTAAATTCTTTGAAAAGTGCAGTACAACATTTGGCATACAGGGGCTGGCATTGAGTGAACAGGCAAGAAGAGTTACTTACTGAAAGAGGGAGGGAGAGAAATTGGGCGATGGCAGAGCTGAAGTTGTGTCCGACTCTTTGCAACCCCATGGATTCCTCTGTCCATGGGATTCTCCAGGCAAGAATACTGGTGTATTTCCTACTCCAGGGGGATCTTCCCGACCCAGGGATTGAACCCATGTTTCTTTTTTCCTTCTGCACTGGCAAGCAGATTCTTCACCACTAGCACCAACTGGCAAGCCCAGGGCTGAAGGATCTTCAGCAATAGAAGTTGGAGAGCAAGCTGCAATTTCACTCATGCCTGATGTTGATAGAACACACCTTTGCATCTTCCAGAGTTGGAGGTTATGTAGGAGACTTAGTGTACTTCCTTCCAATCAGTTTGACAGTAAACAGTGCCAATGGTATGAAAAGATTTACTTTTCCCTGAAATTTCTCAGAACTATAGAGGATTTGACTTCCCTGGTGGCTCAGACAGTAAAGCATCTGCCTACAATGCAGGAGACCCGGGTTCAATCCCTGGGTAGGAAAGATCTCCTGGAGAAGGGAATGGCAACCCACTCCAGTATTCTTGCCGCTCCCCCCACCTTCAAAAGGGGCTCAAAGAAATATTTGGACTTCCTTGGTGGCTCAAACGGTAAAGAGCCTTGCTTACAATTGGGAGACCTGGGTTCAATCCCTGGGTCCGGAAGATCGTCTAGAGAAGGAAATGGCAGCCCACTCCAGTATTCTTGCCTGGAAAATCCCATGGACAGAGCAGCATGGTGGGCTACAGTCCACGGGGTCACAGAGAGTCAGACACGACTAAGAAACTTCACTTTATAGCGTATTTAGAGGAAAAGATGAGGTATTTAGATTAAAAAAAAAATAACCAGAAACTATTTCTAAAAGAACAATTGGCAGATTAATTTCCTTGAGTTTTCCATCTCTCTTTCTTCTGTAGCAGTACATTTGAGGGAACAGAATTTCAGGCAACCTGGAACCAATGTATTCTCAGTCTCTACATCTAACTTCAGGACCATAGCAAAATAATATTACTTTGTTCTCATCTCAGGATACCCACCTTGGCCACACTCACAGGAAAAGTTATAAAATCAAAGCCTAAGGAATATGACTTTGATTACCTATTCTTCTCAGTTGTTGAGAGCATCCAGTTAAGAAAATCAAAATTAGGAGTCAAATCTAACCCATATTGAGATCAGATGTCCGCATTCTGTACTATAGCTGTACTATAGCTATAGGTCACTAAATCAAAAATGCTTGTCCAGGTAAAATGAGGATCAAATGCAAAGATGTGTGTGGTTGCATAAAAATCCTCCATTGTCAGTGGAAAAACAACCCCAGGGCATGTCCACAGATAGAGAACGCAGATCCAGCCCCTGGCAAAGAGAAAAGTGTGCTGAGACACCTTGAGATGACTTAGCCACTGAGAATAATACAATCCATGGAACAGAGCTATCACTTACAGTGTGAGGTGATTGTTTTTCTGAGTGACTATATGAAACATTGCCTGTCATAAGACACTCGGTGAATCAGAGGCAAGAGAAATGTCAGCTGAATCCCAGGTTCAACTCCCTTCTATGGCACCAAATGGAGTCTTCTGACTCCATACCCCAGACCTCACTAGTTGTGCCAACAACAGCAACAAAAATCATTTGTTCTGCTATTGCAGCTACAGTTGTAACTCATTCTCTTTATTATAACACACTTATCAATATGAGCTATATGAAAAGAAAGACACAACAGCACCATATCTAAAACATTGCTCTATTTTTTAAAGGCTTAAAGAGTCCTTTATCATGGCTTTCACACAGCCTAAATGACAAAAGCTTCTGTAAATGACATTCCAATCACTTCTACTTATTCCTGACTTAGTTCTAGAAGAGGAAATAAATTAAAATACTTTGAATAAAAAAGTCATTTTCTTTTTGAGTCTCCTTCAACTGGAAGAAGCAAAATGTTCTTCCATGACTTGACAGCCACCCCATCCATATCAGAGTCAACTGGACTTGATGATTTATTAAACTCTGCCCTCTTTCTTTTCTGATGACATGTGGAATCAGGCTTTGAAATCTGGACAATTGTTATCTCTTCTACATTGAAACACTCCTTGATCAGCTATTCCATTTCAAAGGCTGACATATTTCAGGTAGAAAAAATGACTTTTATTTATACTGCCAGAGTAGTCACTCTATTCTATAATCTCCAAGAATTCTCCTGTATTCAACTTATTTTCTTGATCTCATTCACAGAGCATTGAACATATATTTACTGAACCCCTGGGAGTCAGTTGCTGTCTTACCTAACAGGGATACCATACATACAAGACCAAATTCCTTCTTCCCAACAGCTATCTAGGAAAACAAATAAAGCAAAAGGAATTGCAATGCATCATGACCCATTATATTCCATAACTCAGTGATGCTGATCAGCACGCTCTGTGAAGTAATTATAGTTAACTTCATTTCTGTCTTCTTTACAGTTTAGCACTGTCCAATAGAGATGTCTGCAGTGATGGAATTGTTCTATAGCTTCATTGTCCAGTACAGTAGCCACTAGTCACATGGGACTATAAACCACTTGAAATGTAATTAGTGTGACAGAGAAATTGGTTTTTAATTTTATTTCATTTTAACTGATTTAAAACAGCCTGCTATGGCAAGTGACTACCATGTTCGACAGTGTATGAATAGACAGAGATCCATGGTGCTAAATGCAAACCATATTATCTGATTTAGCTATAAATTAGTCTTTGAGCTATAGAGATCCCAGGGAACTATTCATTACAAGCACTGTGTAATAATGGGGGAAACGCATCAAATGGTTCAGTCTGATCAAAGGCAGCTTCCTCTCGGGATCAAATCTATAGATGTGTTTCTGGTAGCAATCCATGAGGTGGCTATATAGGGTCAAAGGCATAATTATTTTATTAGATTAGCAATGTTAAGGAAAGAGAATCTAGAAAATACAAAAGTAAATGAATAGTCTTGCTTTATGGTTGCACATGACTCCTGCCCTTCCACCTCCAGCCCAGTGGTCAACTGATGCAAGTCTGAATTCACTCAAAATTATGGAGCAAGCAAATGTTTGATTTAGAGAACTGTTAAATGTGCTCTGAAAATAAAAACACAGATTTTGGCACTGTGTTTCAGTGTTTAAACTCCTCACAGCCAAGGTGCTGACCGACATGGTACCAAGGCATAAAGACTATAAAGGCAATGAATCAGCACAGGAAAGACAGGCGACGTTGCATTAGATTGCGGGGGAGGTAATGAGAGGCATTTAAGGTAGGTCTCAATATGAATCCTAGCTCTGACGTTTATAGCTGGGTGCCCTTGGGATATTTCCTTCAGTGTGCTCATCTGTAATGTGAGGGTAATAATATCTGCCTCACAGATTGTTGAGAGAACCATAAATAATGTGCTCCAAATTCCTGATGCATCTCAAGAACCGGCAGTTATTATGATGATGACAGGTACATAACTATAAGAGTTACAGTCACAACAGCAAGTACCAATTGAATGTCATCAAGCCACTATTAAGTTTAGGACACAAGAGCCTCTTTTTTTAATAAGTGAACAACTATAAATAAAATGCAGTTCTGTCCCAAACCAACAGGTGAGTCACACATGTACAGTTAAAAGGATGCCAAAGAAACAGATCTCTCATCCATAAGTTTTACCTGTTATGGTCAAAATTCCTTTTCCCTGCACTAATAGTCTCTCAGAGTCAATGCGGAATGTGTAAGATATTCACGACAGAAATGGCAAAAAGTGAATGGCTAATCAAAGAACTGAAACAGTACTTTTTACTTGAAATTCAAATCATATGTATTATTAATATTTAGAGAGTATAATTTAACCTCAGAAAAAATTATCTAGGAAGAGAGTTGTTCCAGAATCAGCATTTGAACTCTTCCCACTTCTGCCCCAGCATCTTACCCATTTGATTCTGCTACTATCGGCTGCCTTTCTAGCCTGTTATCAGACATTGAGGAGCAATATTAGAAAAGCAGTTAACAGGACAAATGGATGATAAATGCAAACTTCTACTGACAAAGACAAAAGGCTTAGAACCCTGCCCACTGCTCTGTTAGCAATCTTTCTTCTTTCAAATGTGGCTCTTACACTTATTTTACTAACAGTGAGATTATTTCAGTAGTAACTAGGAGATGGCAATTTGCAGGGGAAAAATAATGAGCAAACAGTGTCTCTAAACCATGTCCTTTGTACAGCCATTCTGCACTCTAACACACAGCAGTTAACATCACGGTTGTGCCAAATTATTAAATTAATCTCAAAGCAATTTGTATTAATGCTCTTCCTCTCTCTCCCCTTGCCTTCTCTCTACTTACACACGTATAAATACAAGTAATTAGACAAGTTTTTGAAAGTCGCAGGTAAATAAAATTCCTTCTTAAAAAGAATAAATTTTGAAACTAAAGGCTCTATTTGTAAGGCCTCCTCAGACAGCCATTTTGCTTTTTTGCATTTCTTTTCCATGGGGATGGTCTTGATCCCTGTCTCCTGTACAATGTCACGGACCTCCGTCCATAGTTCATCAGACATTCTATCAGATGTAGTCCCTTAAATCTATTTCTCACTTCCACTGTATAATCATAAGGGATTTGATTTAGGTCATACCTGAATAGTCTAGTAGTTTTCCCCACTTTCTTCAATTTAAGTCTGAATTTGGCAGTAAGGAGTTCATGATCTGAGCCACAGTCAGCTCCTGGTCTTGTTTTTGCTGACTGTATACAGCTTCTCCATCTTTGTCTGCAAAGAATATAATCAATCTGATTTCAGTGTTGACCATCTGGTGATGTCCATGTGTAGAGTCTTCTCTTGTGTTGTTGGAAGAGGGTGTTTGCTATGACCAGTGCATTCTCTTGGCAAAACTCCATTAGCCTTTGCCCTACTTCATTCGGCATTCCAAGGCCAAATTTGCCTGTTACTCCAGGAGTTCCTTGACTTCCTACTTTTGCATTCCAGTCTCCTATAATGAAAAGGACATCTTTTGGGGGTGTTAGTTCTAAAAGTTCTTGTAGGTCTTCATAGAATCATTCAACTTCAGCTTCTTCAGCATTACTGATTGGGGCATAGACTTGGATTACCAAGATATTGAATGGTTTGCCTTCGAAACTAAGAGAGATCATTCTGTTGTTTTTGAGATTCCATCCAAGCACTGCATTTTGGACTCTTTTGTAGACCATGATGGCTACTCCATTTCTTCTAAAGGATTCCTGCCCACAGTAGTAGATATAATGCTCATCTGAGTTAAATTCACCCATTTCAGTCCATTTAAGTTTGCTGATTCCTAGAATGTCGACATTCACTCTTGCCATCTCCTGTTTGACCACTTTCAATTTGCCTTGATTCATGGACCTGATATTCCAGGTTCCTATGCAACTCTTCACATGAGGTGGCCAAAGTATTGGAGTTTCAGCTTCAGTATCAGTCCTTCCAGTGAACACCCAGGACTTATCTTCTTTAGGATGGACTGGTTGGACCACCTTACAGTCCAAAGGTCTCTCAAGAGTCTTCTCCTACACCACAGTTCAAAAGCATCAATTCTTCGGTGCTCAGGTTTCTTCATAGTCCAACTATCACATCCATACATGACCACTGGAAAAACCATAGCCTTGACTAGATGGACCTTTGTTGGCAAAGTAATATTTCTGGTTTTCAATATGCTATCCTAGGTTGGTCATAACTTTCCTTCCAAGGAGTAAACGTCTTTTAATTTCATGGCTGCAGTCACCATCTGCAGTGATTTGGGAGCCTAAAAAAATAAAGTGTGACACTGTTTCCATTGTTTCCCCATCTATTGCCCATGAAGTGATGGGACCAGATGCCATGATCTTAGTTTTCTAAATGTTGAGCTTTAAGCCAACTTTTTCACTCTCCTCTTTCACTTTCATCAAGAGGCTTTTGAGTTCCTCTTCACTTTCTGCCATAAGGGTGGTGTCATCTGCATATCTGAGGTTATTGATATTTCTTCTGGCAATCTTGATTCCAGCTTGTGCTTCTTCCAGCCCAGTGTTTCTCATGATGTACTCTGCATATAAGTTAAATAAGCAGGGTGACAATATACAGCTTTGACATACTCCTTTTCCTGTTTGGAACCAGTCTGTTGTTCCATGTCCAGTTCTAACTGTTGCTTCCTGACCTGCATATAGGTTTCTCAAGACACAGGTCAGGTGGTCTGGTATTCCCATCTCTTTCAGAATTTTCCACAGTTTATTGTGATCCACACAGTCAAAGGCTTTGGCATAGTCTATAAAGCAGAAATAGATGTTTTTCTGGAACTCTCTTGCTTTTCCATGATCCAGCGGATATTGGCAATTTGATCTCTGGTTCCTCTGCCTTTTCTAAAACCAGCTTGAACATCTGAAAGTTTGTGGTTCACGTATTGCTGAAGCCTGGCTTGGAGAATTTTGAGCATTACTTTACTAACGTGTGAGATGAGTGCAATTGTGCAGTAGTTTGAGATTCTTTGGCATTGCCTTTCTTTGGGATTGGAATGAAAATTGACCTTTTCCAGTCCTGTGGCCACTGCTGGGTTTTCCAAATTAGCTGGCATATTGAGTGCAGCATTTTCATAGCATCATCTCTCAGGATTTGAAATAGCTCAACTGGAATTCCATCACCTCCATTAGCTTTGCTTGTAGTGATGCTTTCTAAGGCCCACTTGACTGTCTATTCAAGGCTATGGTTTTTCCAGTGGTTTTTCACGTGTATGGATGTGAGAGTTGGACTGTGAAGAAAGCAGAGCACTGAAAAATTGATGCTTTTGAACTGTGGTGTTGGAGAAGACTCTTGAGAGTCCTTTGGTCTGTAAGGAGGTCCAACCAGTCCATCCTAAAGGAGATCAGTCCTGGGTGTTCATTAGAAGGACTGATATTGAAGCTGAAACTCCAATACTTTGGCCACCTCATGTGAAAAGTTGACCCACTGGAAAAGACCCTGATGCTGGGAAGGAGGAGAAGGGGACGACAGAGAATGAGATGGCTGAATGGCACCACCGACTTGATGGACGTGAGTTTGAGTGAACTCCAGGAGTTGGTGATGGACAGGGAGGCCTGGCATGCTGTGAATCATCAGGTCGCAAGGAGTCGGACACCTCTGAACGACTGAACTGAACTGAAACGCTATATATTGCGAGTACTAATCAGTTAAGTAGGAAAATTTGTCATAATGTCTATATAGATAAAAGTACAGAGTAACACGGTGTTTTGAGAAATATCTTGAGTTAAACAACCTGGAATTAGATCCTGCCTTAGCTCCACTATTTCTTAGGTAAGCTATCTTGGACAAGTTACACAAGTGTTTTAAACTTCAAATTCCTCATCTTATAAATATGGAAATTATATTAGCAGCTATTTCATGAAGTTATTGTAATAGTTATAAAACCATGTAAGTAACTATTATACACAGAATATGTAAACAAGGTCCTCCCATATAGTACAGGGAACTTTATTCAGTATCCTGTGATAAACCATGATAGAACAGAATATGAAAAAGAATATGCAACTGAATACTTTGCTGTACCCCAGAAATTGACACAACATTATAAATCAACTATACTTCAAAATAACAAATTAAAAAACTGTAAAACTCTTTGTACAGAGTCTAACATAATAAGCATCAACAAATGGATAGGTATCTTTGTTGAATATATATAATCATTGTTTCTCAGGTGGTTTTAAGCAAATAATGAAAAATCACTCATGCAGGTTAATATGTTTGGCATTATGTTTATGCAGCTCATCACGTTCTTTTATTGTTTAACATATAAAATAGTATCAAACAGAATCAACAATTTTTAAAAATCTATATTTAAATACATTATCATAAACTATAAGAACATCAGAAACAAAGTGAAAATTATATAAACTATATCATAGAGAGAAAGAACAGATAACTATAAAGAGAACAATAAAAATTGGTGTCACATGTCCAGGACATTGGAAGCAAGGAGACAATGAAGTAAGATCTTTACACTGTAAAAATGTAATATTTGAACTTAGGATATATTCTGCTAAAATATTAATTTCAAAATGGGAGTGATGTAAAGATATGTTCAGACATAGAACTCAGAAGATTTACTACACAAAAACCACTTTTAAAATGTTCTCAAAAAAGGTACTCATGTAAAAGAGAAAGCAATGTAAAAATACTTTCATAAGAAATGAGAAACAATCATGAATAAGGAAATTAAGACCTTTTTGAGGTATAATATAAATAAGCAAACAAGAGGCAGAAGACCAATTATATGTCAATTGAAAGAAATACCAAAGCACAGCCAAAAGAAGAAATATTCATAAAAACCAGAAAATCAATGTCTAAATGGAGAATTCTGTGGTTGTACAATGGTTAATCCTTGGTGCCTTCACTGCTAGGGGCCTGAGTTCGATCCCTGGTCAGGGAGATAAGATCCCACAAACAGTGCAGTATAGCCAAAAAAAAAAGTTTAAATGATACCAACATAAAAAAACTAACAAAAACCTGAGGATGGAAACAGAGCCAAGGCAATGATACCATTCCAAGGACATGCCTCCTTTGGGGAAAAAGTGAATAGTGCATTGACTTTTAACCTTAGGAAAAACCACTCAAAGAATAAACAGAATATAAAACTTTCAACTTCTACCAAGAAAAATTCAGCCGTTCAATGAAATGTATGGATAAAAAATGATAAATACACAAGTTAAACTTGCAAATTAAGTTAGAAACACAGATTATAAAATAAACAGTAACATGTTACCTGTAATATAAAATTTTAAAGGAAAAGAATATTAAAAGGTTTAAAATAAAGAGGTGATATTTTAGACAAATTTGAACCAAAGGACAGTCATGGAAGCAATATTAAAACCATACAGAAGATAGACAGCACCAGAAGGACCATTATATACCTGAGGAAGTAAGAGTAAATGTAAATATAATAATATGTTCTATATAATTATATACATATATATTTATTAGTAATATCTTATAAACTATATAGTATAATATATAACATATAATGTGGCTTCCCAGGTGGCACCAGTGATAAAGAACTCATTTGCCAATACAGGAGACAGAGATGCAGGTTTGATCCCTGGGTCAGGAAGATCCCCTGGAGGAGGGCATGGCACCCCACTCCGGTGTTCTTCCCTGAAAAATCCCTTGCACAGAGGAGTCTGGTGGGCTACAGTCCATGGAGTTGCAGAGTTGGACATGACTGAGGTGACTGACCATGCACACATAATTTATAATATTACTGTATATTACATGTAAGTATATTTATCCATATCTATACACTCACTGGAGTCATTACATCTCCAAAAGGAGAAAAATCACATATAACTTAATTGGTCAGAATTTTTCTATGATTTAAAAAGAAAACAAAAATATAAAGCTGAGATTTCATCCTTGATTATTCCTGTCCCCAAACATTATGCAAATATCTCTTTGAGATTTATTTCCTTTCAGAGGAGGAAACAAGAATGCTCACTGTCACCTCCACTGTTCAACACTGGTCTGGAGACTAAGTAAAAGAAGCATTAGAATTGGAAAAGAAGAGGTAAAACTGGAATTATTTGCCAATGATACTATCATTTGTAAAGACAAGCAAACAAAAGTCCACAAACTACTAGACATAGTTAAGGCTGGCAAAAAGGTTTTTGGTACAAGATCAGCTTAGAAAATAATTCTCTTTACACCAGAAATAGCAAAACATGTAAACAGAGACAGAGATTATAAAATAATAAGAAATTAACCTAATAAAGAAGGTAGACAGTTTTGATGAAGAAAAAGCAATTATCTTCATGAAGCAATATAAAAGAGCATCTGAGTAAATGGAAAAACATTCCATTGGTCTTGGTTGAAACAATTTGTTATTAAGATATCTTATTTCCCTCAATTAATCTTTAAAGATGTTACACTCAAAATAAAATTTCAGCAAGCTATTTGTAAAATTTGACAAATTGAGCCTAAAAGTTACTGGGAAGAACAAAAGCCCATGGACAGGTAAACAATTTTGTAAAGGAAGCACAAAGAAGAAGGACTCATTAGTGACAGACCATAGAATTTTGAGATCTGGCTGTCTCTTTCTGGTTATGTCTCCAAGCAAATTGCTCAGCTTCCTAAGCATTGGTTTTCTGATATATATAATGAGTGTAATAATACAGCCTTTCTCAGTGGACTAATGTAAGGATTAAATGAAATACTGTAGGTAAAGTTCCTGAAATGTAGTAAGCATCCAATAAATTTAGGCCATTGTTGTTAACATTATATTGATACATAGTTATTTTTGTGTCTTACCTTCCTTGCAACACCAGAATTGTTTAGCTATGAGCATGGGGAACTATATATTTTTTTCTTCTGGAGTAAATAGCCCTTACTTATGGAGCCTCTTTTTTTAATTTACAAAAGGAGAAAAAGAAGACTGCTTCTTTACTTAAGGTGAGAAAATGAAAGTCAGGGACATTCTCTTCTCTTCTAGCCTTTAGAATATAATCTCAAAATGACAAAAACCAAAGAAAACAAAGCATGCCAGTAGAGACTTTACTGGAACTGGGTGATGTATGGCAGAAATATTGAATCCAAACTCAATAGACTGCCACTCTTAGAATCCGGTATACTGATTTAGAAAGAGACAGCACAGCTCAGTTAATAGGAAAATTCAATAAGCTTAATAACAAATTGGAAATTTTAAGACCTAATAACTTACTAAAATATTCATAACAAGTCATTTCCCTTTTGTCTCTCACTTTCTTTATCTGTAAAATGGGAATAACAAAAGTTCTTGCTTCCCAGCACAAACTCCTAAAAGATTAATGAAGATGACAGTGCTGTACAAATGCTTACTTTATAACAGAGATAAGTGATGATCGAACAAAAGTCTGGTAGAATTCCTAGTGCTCTCTGGGGTCAAATGGATTGCATATTGAAAAATTATCATCAGTGTTTCAAAGAAGGAGCATCACCAGCAATTAACATCAAAATAACACAGATTTTTGTTCTCCCCTCATTGGTCAACTGCCTCATTCCCACCCATTAGCAAAAACTTCTTATGTCTTGAATGATAATTTTTTCCTACATACAGACTGATCCAGGAGAAAAGAGTATGCCCTTGAAAAACAGAAATCATATTGAAACAAGTGGATCCCATCTGCTAAAGAATAAATATCATGGAAAAAGAAAAAAGAAACTGTACTCATTTGAATAACCACCAGGCATCATGAAAATTAAGCAACATAATCCAGTTTGATCTTTTCAGTGATTTCTTTGACAGCCTGCATTTCATGCTGTTTCTAGAGTTTTATAAAATGTATATTTGGAGTGATGACCTAGGGGGTAGAATCAGGTACTGAACATGTGCAGGACAGTGCCAAGATTTCACAGCCTGAACACTGGCAGTGAGGCTGAAGAACCACTACCGATAGGCATTCAGCGTTCTCAGGGCCAGGTGCTCCCATTTGTACTCCTGTGAATAAGGTGATAACCAAGGGAAGCACACAGGTCCAGAGGGGAGCAAGCAAAGGAGGGTAGAGCATTTAACTGTAGAGTAGAGCAAATGAGAACAGAATTAAAGGCTTTTGGTGGAGGATGGAGCATTAGCCTGGACAATTCTAATCTTGAGAAGGGTGAGGAAATCCAGGGATGTAAATGAGTTTATGAATTGCAGCCACAAGGACTGTCTTATAGCAAGAGAAGGCTTCTTAGAGATCACGGTGGTCTTGGCTCCTTCAGTTCATTCACTCAGTCATGTCCGAATCTTTGCACCCCATGGACTGTAGCACACCAGGCTTCCCTGTCCATCACCAGTTCCTGGAGCTTGCTCAAACTCATGTCCATCGAGTCAATGATGCCATCCAACCATCTCATCCTCTGTTGTCCCTTCCTCTTCCTGCCTTCAATCTTTCCCAGCATCAGGGTCTTTTCCAAGGGGTCAGTTCTTCCCATTAGGTGGCCAAAGTATTAGAACTTCAGCTTCAGCATGAGTCCTTCCAATGAACATTCAGGACTGATTTCCTTTAGGATTGACTGATTGGATCTCCTTGCAGTCCAAAGGACTCTCAAAGTCTTCTCCAGCACCACAGTTCAAAAGCATCAATTCTTCAGCAATCAGCTTCCTTTATGGTCCAGCTCTCACATCCATACATGACTACTTGAAAAGCCATAGCTTTGACTAGACAGATCTTTGTTGGCAAAGTCATGTCTCTGCTTTTTAATATGCTGTCTAGGTTGGTCATAACTTTTCTTCCACAGTCCAAGACTCTTTTGATTTCATGGCAGCAGTCACCATCTGCAGTGATTTTGGAGCCCAAGAAAATAAAGTCTGACACTGTTTCCATTGTTTCCCATTGTTTTACACCAGCGTTTTCACTCTCTTCTTTCACTTTCATCAAGAGGCTTTTCAGTTCCTCTTCACTTTCTGCCATATCATCTGCATATCTCAGGTTATTGATATTTCTCCCAGAAATCGTGATTCCAACTTGTGCTTCCTCCAGCCCAGCGTTTCTCATGATGTACTCTGCATACAAGTTAAATAACCAGGGTGACAATATATAGCCTTGATGTACTCCTTTTCCTATTTGGAACCAATCTGTTGTTCTGTCTGTTTCTAACTGTTGCTTCTTGACCTGCATATGGATTTCTCAGGAGGCAGGTAACGTGGTCTGGTATTCCCATATCTATAAGAATTTTCCACAATTCATTGTGATCCATACAATCAAAGGCTTTGACATAGTCAATAAAGCAGAAGTAGATTGTTTTCTGGAACTCTCTTGCTTTTTTGATGATCCAACGGATGTTGGCAATTTGATCTCTGGTTCCTCTGCCTTTTCTAAAACCAGCTTGAACATCTGGAAGTTCTTGGTTCACATACTGTTGAAGCCTCACTTGGAGAATTTTGAGCATTACTTTGATAGCGTGTGAGATGAGTGCAATTGTGCGGTAGTTTGAGCATTCTTTGACATTGCCTTTCTTTGGGACTGGAATGAAAACTGACTTTTCCATTCCTGTGGCCACTGCTGAGTTTTCCAAATTTGCTGGCATATTGAATGCAGACTTCCACAGCATCATCTTTTAGAACTTAAAAGAGCTCAATTGGAATTCCACCACCTCCACTAGCTTTGTTTGTAGTGATGCTTCCTAAGGCCCATCTGATTTCGGACTCCAGGGTGTCTGTCTCTAGGTGAGTGATCACACCATCGTGGTTATCTGGGTCATGAAGATCTTTTTCGTGTAGTTCTTCTGTGTATTCTTGCCACTTCTTAATATCTTCTGTTTCTATTAGGTCCATACCATTTCTGTCCTTTATTGTGCCCATCTTTGCATGAAATGTTCTCTTGGTATCTCTAATTTTCTTGAAGAGATCTCTAGTCTTTCCCATTTTATTGTTTTCCTCTAATTTTTGCATTGATCACTGAAGAAGGCTTTCTTACCTCTCCTTGCTATTCTTTGGAATTCCACATCTAGATCTGTATATCTTTCCTTTTCTGCTTGCCTTTAGCTTCTCTTCTTTTCTCAGCTATTTGTAAGGCCTCCTCAGACAACCATTTTGCCTTTTTCCATTTCTTTTTCTTAGGGATGGTCTTGATTACTGCCTCTTGTACAGTGTCATGAGCCTCCGTCCATAGTTCTTGGCTCCTTAGCAGAACTTGTATGATTTCGCTGATCTTCTCCAGCTGCAGCCTGAACACTAGGCCTGGCCCTAAGGTGGTAGAGGTTGTTTTTAGTCACTAAATCCAGTGCAGCACTCTGTGACCAATGAACTGTATGTAGCCTACCAGGTTCCTCTGTCCATGGAATTCTTCAGGCAAGCATACTGGAGTGGGTTGCTATTTCCTTCTCAAGGGGATCTTCCCAACTGTGATAGTTTTCTCTAATCCTTTCCAGCTCCAGCCCAAACCACAGCCTGAATGACAGCCCAGGCCCTAAGGAGCAACCTCTTATTCTATGAACAGGCTCTTTCTAGGGTCTGGGTCTCTGTGCCTGCTCTTACTTCTGCTTAGAATTGCCCCAACCCTTCCATCTCTGGCCAGCCTCTACTTGTTTTCTCTCTACTGAACACTAGTTTCCAGGCTGCCTGCCGTGCCCCCCCGCTCATCCCTCCTGAGTAGAGCCTTTCTGTCTACTTCCATAATGCCACGTGTTACTTCCACACCACGTATTCCTCGTTCTTTATTACCTGTGCATGTGGTTTCCCCAAAAAGATCTGCATGACCTAAGAGCTTAAAGGTCAAGCTGCTCTTCCCAAAGTGTTATAGTATCTCACACATATAAATGCTCAATAAATAACTGCTGAGCTTGTTTGGGAGTACCAGCTCAAGAAAAAAAAGAGGGAAATAGAGAGTAGGGCTGCATGCTTGAGAGAAACAGAGAGAAGATAATTTGAATCAGAAAAAAATCTAGAAAGAAGTTAGTTATTCAGGATATGTATACATTTTGTTGTTGTTATTTCAAAAGGCAAATGTTTCACACTTAAATGTAAGTAAATAAATAAACCGATGAATATCAATGTCAGTAAGACAAGAGGGCGTGTTCAAGTTCTGGAACTGGATCAGTGGTCTTTGAGTGTTCCCTAGGACATGGAAAAACTGTATGTCCCTAATCAAGATAGTCTTCTTCCCTGTAAAGAGAAACATAGAGTTGTTGCACAGTTTATGGTGAGCACTAGTAGAAGGTAATCCATGGGAAAAATTAGTTTACACATAGTTAGCTGATACACAGCACAGTGCATGCGTGAGTGCTCAGCTGTGTCTGACTCTTTGTGACCCCATGGTCTGTAGCCCACCAAGCTCCTCTGTCCATGGGATTTTCCAGGCAATAGTACTGGAGTGGATTGCCATTTCCTTACCATAAATACATGGACCTGCTTTAAGTTTTCCTTAAGGGTGTTTATTCAGCAGGTTTAGGTTTTTTAATTTCATAACAATAATCTCTTCTCTGGTTTCAATTAACAACAACAAACTACAATGAGTCTTGTTTAAAGCAAAAACATACAAAATAGGACAAAAGGGTAAGGGTAAACAGAGGAACTGGATCCTCCATGGGGAGAGAAACCCAAAGAAATCTGGATTTTGAAGTGTATGTCCATGTTCATAGTACTCAGTGTCTTCAAACTTCTTTTTAAGATTTAAAGACAAATTTTTTATCATGTGATAAAAGTGGCAGTTTCTTAGCATAGAATTTAAGATTAAATTTAGAAATGGGAAGAGGTGTGTAACGAAGACAGCAATTTAAAATGACAGCCTCAAGGAAGGTCAAAGTGGAATTCTCATGGCATATTCTACCCAAGTTAGAACAGCTACCACCTGACTTAAGAGCTCTTTTTTCTACCAGTACTCAAGGAAGGGAAATACACTTTCCAAGGACAAATTTCCTGGCCGGTTTGTTTCCAAAAAGTTTTATGTTGGGATTTGCAATTGAAGATAATTGAGATTTTGGCTTAAATTCACCTGGGCTTTTGTTATTGCTATTTTTATAATAACTATTGCTGCTTTGTTTTAGGAAAAGCTGCTACTCACCTGTCTTGACAAATTATGTTCTATCAGAGAGTCTGGGAGACTTCCCTGTTGGTCCAGTAGCTAAGACTCCACGTTTCCAGTGTAAGGCCCCTGGGTTCAACCCCTGGTCAGGGAACTAAATCTCATATTCCACAATTAAAGGACCCAGTACGCTGCCACTAAGGCCTGGCATGCCAAGTAAGTAAACAAATATTTTTTAAAAGAACCAAGAATGTCTGCAGTTATATCAAGAATATCATGTGGACCCTAGTGGCTGTTATATGAACAAATTGTTACTTAACAGGTATGATTTTTCCATTACAACAATTATAAATGATAGGCCAAAGAACAGAAATATAGACTATAAGCATTTATAAGATGTGTCATCAACTGAGCTGGGTGGCAGGTTTTCATTTAGTATGGAAGAAGATGAGTTCTTTGAAGAAAAAACATTCCAGCATTATTGTGCAAAATTCATTAAACCTTCACAAAAGATAGGTGATGATTGGGAACGGAGAGCTTCAAAGGACTGTTCTAATGGCTACATATGCAAAACACATTTTCAAGTTAAAAATGGAACTGCAATGTCACATCAAGGAACATCTGTCCATGTACAGACATTTCTTCCTGTGGAGGAGGCTTTAGATTCCGCGCCCCCACCTTGGTTGCAGTTTGATATAACCAAGACCACCACAGCAGCCAAAGTGATTAGATATGAATATCATGTCACATATTCCTGCAGCTGCCAAGTGCCTGTGCTTTGCTTTAGGGCAAGCTTTTTAGATGGAAGAGCTTTAGCTCTGAAGGACATCTGGGAAGGAGCTCAGAGTGCTATAAGATGCGGCTGCTGCAGGGACCATGGGACACTATTACCCAACAGGAGTATCAGATACTTGGACCAAATGCAATCTACAGATTCAGTGAGATCCCTATCAAATTACCAATGACATTTTTCACAGAACTAGAACAAAAAATTTCACAATCCATCAGTTCAGTTCAGTTGCTCAGTCGTGTCTAACTCTGCGACCCCATGAATTGCAGCACGCCAAGCCTCCCTGCCCATCACCAACTCCCAAAGTTCACTCAAACTCATGTCCCTCGAGTCAATGATGCCATCCAGCCATCTCACCCTCTGTCATCCCCTTCTCCTCCTGCCCCCAATCTCTCCCAGCATCAGAGTCTTTTCCAATGAGTCAACTCTTCACATGAGGTGGCCAAAGTACTGGAGTTTCAGCTTTAGCATCAGTCCTTCCAATGAACACCCAGGACTGATTTCCTTTAGAATGGGCTTGTTGGATCATATGGAAACCCAAAAGAACCCACAGCCAAAGCAGTCTTGAGAAAGAAGAATGGAGCTGGAGGAATCAACCTTCCTGACTTCAGATTATCCTGCAAAGCTACAGTCATCATGACAGTATGGTACTGCACAAAAACAGAAATATAGACCAATGGAACAAGATAGAAAGCCCAGAAACAAACCCATGCACCTATGGGTACCTTGCCTTTGACAAAGGAGGCAAGAATATACAATGGGGCAAACACAGCCTCTTCAGTAAATGATGCTGGGAAAACTGGACAGCTACATGTAAAAGAATGAAATTAGAACACTTCCTAACACCATACATAGAGGTAAAGTCAAAATAGATTAAAGACCTAAATGTAAAACCAGAAACTGTAAACCTCTTAGAGGAAAACATAGGCAGAACACTCAATGACATAAATTAAAGCAAAATCCTCTATGACCCACCTCCTAGAGTAACGGAAACAAAAACAAAAGTAAACAAGTGGGACCTGATTAAACTTAAAAGCTTTGCACAGCAAAGGAAACTAAAAACAAGGTGTAAAGACAACCCTCAGAATGAGAAAGCAATAGCAAATGAAACAACTGACAAAGGATTAATTTCCAAAATATACAAGCTGCTCATATAAATCAATACCGGAAAAACAAATAACCCAATCAAAAAGTAGGAAAAAGGCTAAACAGACATTTCTCCAAAAAATACCTACAGATGGCTAACAAACATATAAAAGATGCCCAGCATCGCTCATTATTAGAGAAATGCAAATCAAAACTACAGCAAGATATCACCTCACACCGGTCAGAATAGCCATCATCGAAAAGTCTACAAACAATAAATGCTGGAGAGGGTGTGGAAAAAAGGAAACACTCTTGCACTGTTGGTGGGAATATAAATTGATACAGCCACTATGGAAGATAGTATGGCGATTCCTTAAAACCACCATATGACCCAGCAATCCCACTCCTAGGATATACCCTAAGGAAACCAAAATTGAAAAAGCACATGTATCCTATTGTTCACTGCAGCACTATTTACAATATCTAGAACATGGAAGCAACCTAGATGTCCATCAACAGATAAATGGATAAAGAAATTGTAGTACATATACACAATGGAATATACTTATTACTCAGCTATAGAAAGGAACCCCTTTGAGTCAGTTCTAATGAGGTGTATGAACCTAGAATCTATTATACAGAGTGAAGTAAGTCAGAAAGAGAAAGATAAACATCATATTCTAATGCGTATATACAGAATATAGAAAAATGGTCCTGAAGAATTTACTTACAGGGCAGCAGTGGAGAAAGAGACATAGAGAATAGACTTATGGACATGGGGAGAGGGTGATAAGTATGGGAAGAGTAACATGGAAACTTACATTACCATATGTAAAATAGACAGCAAACGGGAATTTGCTGCATGGTTAAGAAATTCAAACAGGGGCTGTGTATCAACCTAGAGGGGTGGGATGGGAAGGGAGATGGGAGGGAAGTTCAAAAGGGAGGGGATATATGTATACCTATGGCTGATTAAAACTGAGGTTTGACAGAAAACAAAAAATTCTGTAAAGCAATTATCCTTCAATTTAAAAAATTAAAAAGATTTGTCATCATGATTGGGTTGCATTGAACTGGCTCTAAATCTGGCTTTACGGCTTGCTAAAAGTTCTTGTCCAAGTTATTCAACTCCTCTGACCTTCAGTTTCTTTATGGGCAAAGTTAAAATAAGACCATCTATTCTATATCATCTTAGTGAAAATTAAGGTGGCACATAAAGCAGTTAGTGCAATGTCTGTATCATAGATATTCACTAATTGATGCTATTTTCATTTTCATTCTTCCAGTTATCAAGAATTGATCAGGGAACATTTTGGAGCTTGTTTTCAAGTCATCACAATAGGCAAATGAAATGTATTGACAGTTATAGACATGCAGCTATAACCACCTCAGTAAGCTGAAATGGATAATCCTGGAATAAAATAAGAAGCGCAATTGTCAGCCTCTGTTACATTTGATGGCTGCAGGAGCTTTCTGAGGCTTGAATAGAAATGGACTCTAACCACAATCCTAAGTCCTCCTTAACACATTTTCAGCTCACAGTTTTGATAAAACTGCCTAATACCATTGATAAAGTCTGCTTTTTGTGGTAATACTTGTTAGGAAAAAGAAAAACTACAATAAAAAAAAACACCTCATGCATAATATTAATAGAATGAGATTATGAATCTTTTATGAACACAGACCACTGTTCCACTCCTGGCTCCATTATGGGGTACTTTTAGACAACTTAGGGCTTCCCAGGTGGTGCAAACAGTAAAGAACCCACCTGCCAACACAGGAGATGTAAGAGACACCGGTTCTGTCACTGGGTTGGGAAGATCCCCTAGAGGAGGGCATGGCAACCCACTCCAGTATTCTTGCCTGGAGAATCCCATGGACAGAGGAGCCTGGCAGGCTACAGTCCATAAAGAAGCAAAAGTCAGACACAACCAAAGTGACTTAGCACGCGCACACACATTAGGCAAGTTAATCTTGCTAAACCTCAAGCTTCCCATCTTTAAATTGAGAGTAATTGCTGCCCCAAGTTGTTGAGAGCAGAAGAAGAAATAATGTATGTAATACATGTACATGAGTGTCTCTGTGCCTGTTGGATAGTAAGCGCAAAATATTCTCCATCACCATCATCAAGACTGGGGAAAAAGAGTAGCTTTTTGTTGGCAAGACACTTTGATGTTACTTGTTTTTAGCTGAATCTAGACTGTTTAAAAATACTCACATTCACTGATCTTGTAGAAAAAGGAGGCAAGAAGAAAGTGTGAGTATCTAGAACTAGGTTTATGCTACTTAGTTTTCTTTGGAAACTTAACCTTTATAATCCAAAAATGGAAGAGAGTTTACCAGATGTTTGCTTGTCTTAGAAGTCTTCTCCAGGATTGTCCAGAAATGTCCAAGGAGCAAGAACAAAGCTCACTCTTAGACATACTAGTTTACATGTGCATGAGAACTAATCCCAGCACATTATGCATTTTTTCATGCACAAAGTGTTTTTCCATTATAAAATACTCACAAAACCAAAATATTACCACCTGAAAACTGAAATGGTAAAACAAATGGAAAAGGAAACCACCAGCAACAATAAACTAACCCCTTTGTACCCCACCATCTATTTCCACTGAATGAATCTCTGGTCCCTGCAGCTCTTCTCTGCCAGTTCTCCAGGACCCACCCCACCACCCTTAAATCCTGCTTCTCCCAAGTCTGTTCAATCAGCCTTTCCTCCTCCCTCCATCCCTACCCACTCCTTTTCACTGTCAGCCTGCGTACCCATATGACTGAGGAACTACATGGCAACTATCTTTTGAGATTTATCTTGATATTCAAGAAAGAAAAAAGAAAAAAAAAAGCACAGAGGAAAGATAGTGGTGGAAATGGCAGCCAAGTTGCTGACAATATCACTGAGATTCAAGACCTGATTGGACAAGAATGAAGGAAACTGAAGGTCCTTAGAGGAATGAACTTTCAGTTCTAGAAAGAATTTTGGTTTAATCAACTCTGGAGGAGGAAGGCCATATAGCATATACTGGGCAAAAGTTCATAGTCATATGTTATCATCTGAAAAGAGATGTCACAGGGGAAATTCTTGGCAGTTCACTTTAAGTTTGGCTGGAAAAGTTCAAAGCCATTTGTTGCTTTCATAGCTGTATTTTTCCAAAGTCATTTCCTATTGATTCAACACACCAGGAAACCATGGCCGGGTTCGCCTTGCCAAATATGAGTTTCTACTTTGCTGACTGGACAGCATCCAAGAGCCACATTATATTGGAGACAATAAGCACCTTACCTTTGAAAGGAACCATTTGTGTAGGCCAGTAGGGAATGTCTCACAAATTTCTTATCAATTCTCGGATCGAATTATCACCTTCCATCCTACTCTGCAATTTAAGCTGTTGGTTGCCCCAACATGGAGACAAGTTCTCTGCCCTGGGATAAGATGACCCAGTCCTGGTTACCTTGGGGGCCTTCCCAACATATTCCCCTAAGGGATCCAGGATATTGAAAAACAAGTGTGTCATAAACTATATACTTTAGAAACAGACCCTGGATGAGAGAATACCACAGAAGCCACTGATGCAATATTCAGACATACCTTTTGTAGCTTAGGATGCTTGATAGCATGGTATGGCAGGAGATTAATATAATAGAGGAACTGAATATGACCTTTAAAAGATTTCTGAGTTTTAGGATATTTATTTGTTACATGAGAATAATAATGCTTGTCCTTTTCACAGTGTTGTTGTGAAGAAAAAAGAAAAATGTGTACAAAATCACTATGCAAAATAGACAAATGGAGATTATTTTGTTAGCCTGGAAAAAAAAATTGCACAGTTTGATTTTGCCAACAGGAAATTTGTCCTTTTGAGACTGAGTATTAGAGAATAAATGGCTTGCTCAAATGCATTTCCCCAGCTTGTTGCTTTTACAGGTAGAAAAGGAATGGCATGACTGTTTTTATTTTACTTTTATAAAACCAGGTAGATGGAGCTGAATGGACACTTAAATCTCCCATTGGGAAGTACAGCAGAGCCCAATCAATCATTTGGAGGCTGTTAAATGACAAGGCCAGACTAATGACTCAACTTATTTGACAACTGGCAAATGACGGACTGGCCAAAACCAAGACTTTGAAACATCGGAGGGGATCCAAAATAAATCTTTGAGATAGCTCCAAATCCAATCCCATCCATTACCAACCACACCTGCCTGCAGCTAGGGTATCTGCCTTATGCCAACGTTGTTGCCAGGAGTACTATGCTAGGAAAAGAAGAACAAATTACAGAGAAAACATTACTGGAATGATGCGGAATGATTGGTGTTTTCTAAGGCAAGTTGATCAGCAATTACAGAATCCAGCTCTGAAATAACCCTTACAATGCCACTTGATTTGTGTCTCTAGAAAAGCACTTGCATTTTCATGCAGAGTTGAGAATGAAGCACATAATTTCCATCCATGAACTTTACTAAGAAGAACTATGTACAGAACATCACTTAGTGCCAGGGTTACAAGGGTGACTTTGCATCCTAGTGATGGAGATAGACTCTTCTTTTTTGACCACAAGATAGCAGCATTATGGGCAAAGAGCTATAGGAACCAAAACTGTCGAATTTTATTTTTCCCAGGATGTGAAAGGAACAACAGGAGAGGCTTTGTAAAGAAAGTGCCATGAACTGAGTCTTAAAAGATGAGCAGAAGTTAGCTAACAAACTAAGGGGAAATGAATCGTAGAGATATGGGCCATGCAAAGGCAGGAGGGAGCAGCTATACCAGAGAACTGAAGGTGGTGAGGGTAGGGTGCAAAGGCTAGTGTAGCCCTCTATTCCCAGTCATGCCTCCCATGTTTCTCAGGAAGAAAAATTATTTTCTGAAATGCTGGGAGTGGTTGTGGTGGGAGTTGGGGAAAGGCAGTGAATGATTGATAGGAGTAGGTCAGACCTGAAGAATAATCAAACTAGCTTTTTCTGAAAGTGAAGTTTCTAAATACTAGTGTATCTGTGGTGGCTGTTAGCAAGTGCAGGGCTATTAGAAGTGCCCCTGAGTTGGGGAGGACAAGACAGGTCTTGTGCTGTGAATAAGATGCTTAATCCTTTGAAACTTGCGTAAAATGTCTCTCCCATGACATTCCTTGTATCTCTGCTTCTCCCTGTGTCTGCTCCTGCATTTGGAATGGGCCTCCTATTATATTTGTGTTTATCCTCTGGTTTACACCACCTAAATCCTTGTCCAAAATGAAAGCAAGTGATCCATCCAAGCATCAAGGCCACCCAACTCGAGGGAAGTCTAGGACTATGAATGATCTCTGTTTGTCTGATGGTAAGAACAATCTGTCCTTTTTATTCAAGTTGTCTATGGGCCATTGACACAGCAGTGATATTAGACTTAGAACTATATCCTGGAAAAGTGGTAAGAATAAATTTTTTAAATTTAAATACAGTTTAGTTGTTGTATATGACCTTTGTTTCACCAAGATTGGGTAAAAATAGTGAAATGCATTATAAAGCAGAAATGAATTACTTCACGGAGGCCTCTAGAGCTATCTGATCTAGATTTCAAAAACATAAAATTATTAAGACTGTAGCAAAATAACTTATTTCTGAACGATTTGTACCAGATTCTATGGGCTCCACCATATGTGATATTTATTAAGACCACACTGGATAAAAGATACAGATCAACCTAATATAACTGGTTAAAAACTAGCATCAGCATAAATGAAGGATTTTTTATTTTATTGCTCAGAAAAATAGGATAGTTTTAGTTTTTACACCAAAGAACATAAAGGTATAATGAGTTAAATTGCCTAAATCATTCTTTGTACATGTACAAAACCTTTAAAATTTTCCCAAGGAAAATAAATTTGAAGTTCAAAAAGACAATCTTTGGAATTTGAAAGAAAATAAAGCTGCTTCCATGTTCAGAAAGAACTGAGCTAATTATTGCTCCTAAAGATGACATCATCCAATCTTGATAAGCAAATCTGACCACAGTGTTTTACATCCAACTAAACCTGACTGACAACTTGGAATGCCAAAATGATCATTGTAGATTAGTGGAGAATTATATTGAAAAGAATTCTAAAGCTGTATGTGGGCCCAGCAATGATTGTCATGGGCTGGGCGAAGGGCCACAGGCATGTATTTGTCATCCCTAAGCTGGCCTTAAGCTAAGCCATCCTGAGCTGACATTTCCCCTTGCCCACCTGTCTCTCAGTTAATCCATTCTTTGGTTTTCTTTCTGAATTTGTCTGCTCACCAAGCGCTAAGTCAGCACTGTTCAGTTTCGGGTAAGTCCCCAAAACGGAGCAAAATGCCTGGAGGACACAGAAGCTTAGGACATTTAGAGCTGGATACGGTGCAGGCCGCTCTGTTGTTGCTGTTTAGTCGCTAGTCTTTTGCAGTCGCATAGACTGTAACCTGCTAGGCTCCTCTGTTCATGGGATTTCCCACACAAGAATACTGAAGTAGGTTGCTATTTGCTTCTCCAGGGGATTTTCTCCACCCAGGAGTGGCCATTAAAAAGAAAATTTTGCCTTCTACCAAAGGCCAACCTTCCAACTCTGGAGTCTCATAGTAAGTATGTTACTCTGCTGTAACCTGTTGCAAGTACAGTACAGACTGCAACGCACATGACAATAGCTTATGATATGGAAATGATGTTAACAAGAATCTGCACTAAAAAAACAAATAATTTGGAAGTAATTTGGTAAAGAGAAAAGAAATTGATGGTTGCTAAATACCCTCAGCATTTTCAAGTGCTCTGTCTTATTTAACCCTGGCATCAGACCTCTGAGTAATAATAACAATCATTGCTGAGAACTCACTATATACGATGTAGCTGTTTTAAGACCCTTAGTGTCATTAAGTCATTTAATTGTCACTTGGTTTTCACAACTCTACACTATAGTTCTATTACTATCCCATTTTATAGCTGACAAAACTGAGTCACAAAAAATCTAAACAATTTGCCCAAGATTGTTCAACTAAGTGACAAAGCTGGGAGATGAATGCAGGCAATCCTTTGAACTATGGTACTGGAGAAAACTCCTGAGAGTCCCTTGGACAGCAAGGAGATCGAATCAGTCAGTCTTGAGGGAAAGTGAAAGTGAAGTCGCTCAGTCGTGTCCGACTCTTTGCAACCCCATGGACTGTAGCCTACCAGGCTCCTCGGTCCATGGGATTTTCCAGGAAAGAGTACTGGAGTGGGTTGCCATTGCCTTCTCCAGGGGATCTTCCCAACCCAGGGACCGAACCCAGGTCTCCTGCATTGTAGGCAGACGCTTTACCATCTGAGCCACCAGGGAACTCCAACCCAAATATTCATTGGAAGGACCGATGCTGACGCTGAAACTCCAGTATTTTGGTCATCTGATGCAAACAGCTGACTCACTGGAAAAGGCCCTGATGCTAGGAAAGATTGAGAGCAGAAGGAGAAGAGTGTGTCAGAGGATGAGATGGCTGAATGGCATCACTGATGCAATGCACATGAACTTGGGCGAACTCTGGCAGATGGTGACTGACAAGGAGGCCTAGCATGCTGCAGTCCGTTAAGGTCACAAAGAGCCAGCCATGACTGGGCAACTCAACAGCAACAATAATCCGAGGCCAGAGCTCACACTCCAGCAGCCACGGAGTTTATTTTTCCAATGAAGATACTGAGGCTTAGAACAGTGACGAACTTGGAGAGCTCGTGAGAAGGCTAGGAATTAAAACTCAGATCTGCCTAACTCCAGCCTCCGCATTCAATGGACCACTCCACAACGCTAAGCACAGAAATACAACTTTTTCGAGTATTTAAATTATAAGATGCTTAAAGAAGGTGCAAACATCAATTTCTTCTGTTATACTTCTTTCTTATTAAGCTTAATTCTACAACTAATCAGATATAAAACAAGTGAGGAAACTCCCTTCTAGTTCACTAGACAATAGACTTTCATCATCTAGAAGTCAAGCCCTGAGTGGATTTCTCTATTACCTGAGTCAATCAAGTGTGCTTCAGACAATAAAATGTCTAAGAAGGGGGTGGGGTGGGGTGGGGAACAGTTTCAAGAAAAATAAATACAATTGTTTTCCTAAAAAGAAGGGCATGCCTAGTAGAGGACGAAGGAACAGGGAAAGAGGCACAGTAAAGCCCCTGAGGGCTCTATTCGTTCACCTCCCATATAGGGGATGGAAATGATTAAGAGCATTTTCAACTCGGTCTTTCCAACACAAATAAATACCAACTAGAATCTGAAAATACATGGGAGCAACAAAACAAACTAGGAATAAGCAAGCAAAATGCGCAGAATTGGACCAAGGATTATTTAGGTAAACTGAATATGTTCCAATTCACATAACAGCATCTTGATGTATAATTTTCTTATTCAGAAGTGTTTTTACAGTAGCCAAAATATAAACGAAAGCATATTATTCTCTTACTGAGTGAGGCCAAGTTTCCATCAAGTTAAATCCTTTCTAGTGTCTAGATTCTCAAGAATCCCAACGCAATGACATTTTCACATCCCTAAGCTATCATTTCTTTACTGTGTAATCAATCTGTAATTCTTCCAAATTTTTATCGTCATAAACAATCAATAAACAAACAACAACATAACTACCAGCAGTCAACTCTGAATTGCTGGCTATTGCAGTGCTAGATTTTGTTAATCACATGTTGTGAGTGTAGAAATCATGATTGAGTATTTCAGTAGTCCAGCTTTCTAAGTGGAGCCTGTCATGTTTCAAGACTCAAGAACTAGTCATAAAAGCAGAAAGGCCAGCACTATCCAGGAAAGAAATGTGTGTAATGTCTCCCAGCGTTTTCACTGTCTATCAGGATTCAGAAGTGACCGTGACCAAACAATTATTTTAAAAATAAGAATACCTCCCAATCAAAATCACTGAATGTAACTGATCATTCTCCCCATGCATTTTAAAATGAAGATGTCATGAGGTCTGAGACATGGATTCTAATCTAAATAAGCTGTTGGGGAAAAATTCTCAGCTTTCCCTTCTGCCCTGGTCTCCTGTTGGCAGTCAGCTTTCTAAAAGAAGGAAAGGGATATGAGTAGTGGGAGAGGGAAGTGATTTTAAATAGGAGTATTCACTTAGCTGCTGACTCTTGGATCATATCAGCATGCAGGCTTTATCGTGGGCACACTGTGCTTTCAACTAAAATAAACCTCCACGAACTTTGAGTCTCTGTCCATCTCTTAGCTACAATTCCTGAGTGACAGGAAATAATGGATTCAATACCTCCATCTCCAACCCTGTAGGGGCTGGGTGTATGTTCTGCCTCTGGAGAAGCCAAAGATATAGCCTCTCTTTTCTAGGATAATTTCATCCTTTCTTTCTTTACCACTGACATCATTAAGAACTGAAAAACAAGACATTCTATTCCTGCCTTAGCTTCCATGAAACTCAGAGAGAAGTTAAAGACCTAGATTATGATCATAAGGAAACCATAGAAAATTCCTACATTAGAAGTTTTTTCTCATACCAAGGTATCCCATATTAAAGGTAATCCAATGCAGACTGTGATAATATGGTTAAAATGTTATTGCATGCTTCTTGGACTTAATAATAAGTATATGTTTTCTAGATATTCAGACATGTGAGTTATTAAATATGTGTTACTCATTTATTCTTTCAGTGTTTTCATTCATTGATATTTATTAATACTTTCTAAGGTATAGGTTACACAATGGACAAAGCATATTCCTTGGCCTCATGAAATACATTCTAATGGGGACAGAGGGTAGCAAGATAAATAAGCAAATGATATAGTATGCTAGACTAATTTCCAAGAAAAATAAAAGAAGGAAAGGGATATGAGTATTGGGGGAGGGGAGTGATTTTAAATAGGAGTATTCACTTTCATGCACTGGAGAAGGAAATGGCAACCCACTCCAGTGTTCTTGCCTGGAAAATCCCAGGGCCGGGGAACCTGGTGGGCTGCTGTCTATGGGGTCACACAGAGTCGGACACAACTGAAGTGACTTAGCAGCAGCAGCAGCATGCTTTCTTCTAAACATTCCTTAATTATAGAAATTTATAGCATAATATCTATAAAAATAAATCCTCTAACAAACTGGCCACTTATTCTTTCTTTCTTCATGGCATACGCTGTGGGAAATTTTGAAATACCACAGAGATCAAAGGTGGAAAATAGTTCTAAGGTGATAAAGTTTATAAGCAGAAAGTTGCATGTTCCATATTGCTAAAGAATTATGAAACCAAAAACATTTTTTTTACCCAGTTAATCCCTGGATTCTACTAGAAAATAGTCTGTTGAAGCAACATAAAATGTCAGTTTGCAAGGGATGAACAACTAAGCCTAACTTTTTAAAGAGCTTTCAAGCTTTTGGCTAAGTTTATCCGCTCAAAGAATTTCACCATTGAGTTCTAAACTCTCCTCTCCTTTGATAGCTAAAACTGCAATCTGAATCTCTCTCTATATAGACTGCAAAAACTGAAGAAATTCCCTCTAAATGTAGCCAGATTTCTTAAATACAAGACTTGTAGCAAATTGATGACTAGAACTTTCCCTTTTGTCCTTGAATTGCAGCTAAGTCCTAGAACTGAAAATAAGGTGCTACGTACCAGAGAACTACCAAAAAGAGGAGCCATGGAGCCCCCTCAAGATTTTCCAAGCAATTACAGATGTGCTGAGTATAGTCACCCAAGGCTTCAACCATCTTCTCCCAAGTCTGTAAAATCAAAGAGCTGAGAAAGGAAATGAAATCAGATATAATCTAACTCTCCAGTCACTACTTGATAATTCTAAATTCTGAGATGGGTTTCCCAGGTGGCACATTGATAAAGAATCTGCCTGCTAATGCAGAAGATGCAGGTTCCATCCTTGGGTGGGAAAGATCCCTTGGAGAAGGAAAAGGCAACCCACTCCAGTATTTTTGCCTGGGAAATCCCATGGATAGAGATACCTGGTGGGCTACAGTCCATGGAGTCAGTCATAACTCAGAGACCAAACAACAAACTCTGAGATGCAAAGATTTGATTGATTTGCCCAAGATCACACAGCTGGATAGTGATAAAGTTGGGACTAGATTGCAGCTGGTCATCTCCCCATCTCACTGCTGCTGCTGCTGCTGCTAAGTCGCTTCAGTCATGTCCGACTCTGTGTGACCCCCAAAGATGGCAGTCCACCAGCCTCCCCCGTCCCTGGGATTCTCCAGGCAAGAACACTGGAGTGGGTTGCCATTTCCTTCTCTAATGCATGAAAGTAAAAAGTGAAAGTAAAGTCACTCAGTCCTGTTTTCGCGACCCCATGGGCTACAGCCTACCAGGCTTCTCCATCCATGGGATTTTCCAGGCAAGAGTACTGGAGTGAGTTTGCCATCGCTTTCTCCCCATCTTTACTACTGCCTCGACATCAGACCAGTCCTTTATGATACACTTAACCAAGTTAGGGCTTCCCATGTGGCTCTTTGGGAAAGAATCTGCCTGCTAATGCAGGAGACCTGGATTCAAACCCTGGGTCAGGAAGATCCCCTGGAGGAGGGAATGGCTACCTACTCCAGTATTCTTGCCTGGATAATCCCATGGACAGAAGAGCCTGATGGGCTACAGTCCACGGGGTCACACAGAGTCAAACATCACTGACCAACTAACACTTTCAACCAAAGTAAGCCAGCTAAGTCAAACAGCTTATGCTAAAGTTGATAGATAAATTCCCATCCTTAAAACTCATTTACATTAGAAATCTTTACAGGTTTCCTCAAAAGATATTAATCACAGATGTTCATATAGATTAAATTGCATTTTAAAATTGCCATTTTTTCCAGTTTTTTTCAAAATAAATTATGAATGTCTTGTAGACAACTATTTTGAAAAGACAACTCATTTGGAAAGACCCTGATGCTGGGAAAGATTGAAGGCGGGAGGAGAAGGGGACAACAGAGGACGAGATGGTTGGATGGCATCACTAACTCAATGGGCATGAGTCTGAGTGAACTCCAGGAGCTGGTGATGGACAGGCAGGCCTGGTGTGCTGCAGTCCGTGCGCCGCAGAGTCGGACACAAGCAAGTGACTGAACTGAACTGAACTGAAACAACTGTATACTTCATGCCTCTCTTTGGTTTTCACTCACTCTGTAATCTAATATTCCAGGATGGAAAATGCTCCCTAAAAGATTTAAATTGTTACCATTATTTTTCTTGACTGCAACAAAAACAAGTAATTGAGGCAACTGTGCCCCTTCTTAAGTGTGCAAAAAGGGGTCAGGAAGTGAAGAGTTTTGAAAGCTACTTGTCACATGCCCGTTACTACACTGATTACTGGAACAAAAAAGGCCAGCATGGAGCCACCCTCTGGGTTCTCATACACAAAATCATCAGGTTCCTTTCACCTTGTTTTTTAAGGCTTTGAAACCAGATTTTGTCAAGCTCTGTGTAGTCTCAAAGCCTCTACAGCGGGTACCAAAATAAATATATACACTCCGGTAGATCCTCACAGCTAAAGAAGAGAAAGGTTTTGAATTAGGGCTTTGCCTTAAATCAAAGGCTGCCTTGCTGTAATTACTGCCACAACCGAGATAAGAAAGTGCATCAACAGGTCTGTTAATATAAGCTTTGTGTCTCCTCCCATTGCCAACACCCCTGTCTAATTTCTCCTGAATTAAGGCTGTTTCAGATTTCTCTGTGACAGACTTGGAGTTTCTATAGTTGCCATATATATAAAAGCGCAGACTTCATTGACAGGAAGCCCCAATCAAATAGGAGCAGTCGAGGACATTTTAGGCAAGAATATGCAATTATAATTAATAAGTCAGAAATACACATAAGAATCCTTCAGAAGCAGCTTTGGCCAGAGACAATGGCTTTGTAAAAGAAAGAACAGCTTAAGAAGCTATAGTTGCTATAACATCAACTTAACAAGGCTTACTTTTCTAATAAAGGGCCTCACAGTTTAATAAGCTGGAAAATTACTGTTACACCCTAAAGGTAAAAGTTAAGATCAGAAGAGTTTAAAAGTTAATAATGGTGAAGGCCTTAATAACAATTTACTCAGAAATGTTTTTGAGACTAAATTCAATACTGAAAATAACAGCCATTTAAGTGAGAAAAAAATGTTATCCAACAAGAATATGGGTTCACTTGGGAAAGCATAAACAAGCAGTCTGGAAGAAGTATTTCAGTGCTCTGTAATCCATCCCAAGAAGGGCTTGTACAAACTGTAGAGGAAAGAGCAGATCATTGCAAATATAAGGTTGAAGCAAAATTCTAGAGCTGCAATACCTGTACTCTAATGTAAAGGTAAGGGTATAAAGACCATTATCATAGAATCCATGAATCAATTTAGAATTCAGTAAGCAGACAGCATTCCTGGAGGAGGGCACAACCCACTCCAGTATTCTTGCCTGGAGAATCCCATGGACAGGAGCCTGGTGGGTTGCAGAGTCAGACACAGCTTACGCAACTTGGCACAAACACAAGCAGAAAACATTAACAGCCTGTGATACAATACCATGGGATTCATTATGGAAAGACTATAGAATAATATTTAAAAGTTACTTGCCTAAGAGAAATTTCAGTTTATGAGTTGGGAAATAAGAATAAATATAAAATGTATGTAGGTATACAAGTGCTGGAAACATGGAAACATATGCTCGATTACACTCTAGGTTGATGACTACTAGAGAAATCACACAGGAGAAACTCTTTCTTTCTTACTCTTTCTGTCTTTCTTATTCTTTGTTCTATATAGCAAGATTTGCATAATTGAAGAGAAAGTGAGTGTCAGAGTGATGTGCTTGTGTAACATATTTTCCTTATGGATGGCAAACTAAACTTATTAGCTTGTCTTCAAAAACTGGAGATCTCAAAGGACATATAGTTAATGGGCACTCTCTTATTCCTACATCTCTTGAAAAATATCAACAAAAACCTAAGAACCTATGGAAACATGTTCCAAGACTCTCAGCTTTTTGACCCAGAAACAGGAGCTAAAAATGATGTTATTTTTTACTACATTTGGCCCACTGATAAGATTCTGATTTGGTAGAATTTGTTTCCAATTTTGGAATGACCTTCCTTTTTTTTTTTTTTTTTTTTGTTTTTTTTTAAAATGTTAAAGCCCTTAGGTGGAAAATGCTCTCTCCAGCTTGCTATAGACACTACCACTCCCAATTATTTACAACTGGTCTAATTCTCTCACTTATTTTTCACCTGCCAGTCCCATGTCCATATATGAAATTATGATTCCTATCTTAGAGTTACCTCCTGTGCTCCAATTTTTTAACTCTATATACATATAAAAAGAACCTATTACACAGATCATACAAAAATTTAATCAGCTACCTTTCCTATATGATTTAAAAAGCCAATACAATCTCAAGTTGCACTGAGAAATGTCAGATAGCCACATTTCTAAACTTGAATGGGCAATGAATTTAGATTTTGAATTCTAGATATTAAAAAAGAACTTTGACAAATTAGAATATGACATGGATGTAAAAGACTGTAAATCACATTTTAAGGGAACATTTGACTGAATTATGGATAGGTAACCTTCAGAAAAAAATGTAGGAAAAACTGCCAAAAATTGCCATGAGGAAGAATATATGGATTTGTTATAGATTTGTTTTACCTTACTATATAGAAAGCAGAACTAGAACCAAATTTGGTTATGAGCATAGTAGGTTAAAGAAGATTAAAATTGCATTTGATGTAACTATGATTTTTGAGCATTATAGCCATTCAATAATAAAGTTGGTAATCCTAGAGATGATGCATTTTCCCCTATACAGATATTTTGATGTGTGGAGATACTGGATGAGAGGTTACACTAATTCAGTACTTTACAGTTCTGTCCATCAGAATCACCTGAGAATCCTTTTTGTTTTTTTTTTTAAATTTGATGCTACTGGCCCCATTCCAAACATGCTAAGTTAGAATAACTGGCACTAAAACCTGGAGGTCTCTATTTTAAATATTTCACCAAGATATATCTGACTGTGCAGCAAATTAGTGTTTGGGTCTCCAACTGCAGGATAATACATCTGTAAGACATGGTTTCTGTCTTCTTGTTCAAATATAAAAATCTAGACTCATATAAAAGTCATTTGTTTCAGGATCTATAGTTCAAGAAAAAAACAGCTTCTTCTGACATTTATTTGGATGACCTAGAAAGTCATGCCATCTCTTTGAAACCTCAACTGTAGAATTAAACTGCTGCTATAAATATTTATAAAACACTATCTTTCAGCAAGTCTTTTCCCTACCAAGAGAGTAAATTCAATATCTTTAGGAGCATACTTTGAAAGAATGAATTGAACATGATCATACTTCTCTCTGCACATATAAATGCTGAAAAATTATTTTTGTCTCTGTTATACAATTCTAATCCTTTTATTATATTGCTTACATTTTATAAAGAGTAAGAACCTGCCTGAATCAAGAATGTAGGCATCCATATTTAAGATAGTAGTCATGGGCCATTGGGATAGAGTTTCTTTCTCTGCATTTTTATGAGGCTTAAATACTTTTTTTTGATAGAGATTTATGTTCCCTCTATAATTAAGTACAAACCAAGAATTCAATCACCTCCCCAATTATTGGTCTGTACTTAACTCATCACCAACTTTAGATGAACATGTTGATAAAGTGTCTACTGAATTAAGATTTCACTAAAAGAGCTCTTTTTCTGCTTGCTGTTTACTACATGTGGATTATAATTGACAACTTGAAGTTTTTTCCATGTAGTTCACTTGTACCAAACTGGCCAGTTATTACAGAGATGGAAGATTCTTTGGTTGTGACAAACAGTAAAAGAAGGAAAACAATTAAAAGTTCAATAAATCTTTGAACCAGGTGATTGCTAACATACTTTTCAGCTCTAAAAGTCTAAGGCTCTCTGATGTCTAAACAAACATATTGATTCTACCAATACAGCCTTTGGTAACTGACATAAAGAGCAAATAGGAAAAATAGCTTATGTTTGAGAGATAATAACTGTGGCCACAAAACTGAATGCCTGGTCAGCTGAAAGAAAAAAAGAGAGAAAATGTGCAAATAAAAGGAGATAGGCTCTTGGAGTCCTTTTGTGAAAGACCCTGACTATTCAATCCTCACCTCTTCATTAAATGATTTATCTGACTGTTGCTCCAAACCATGGAAACTAGAAGTATTTGGAGTCTACATAGATATTAATTCAACCAGGTGAGTCCCACAAACATAAATAAATTGCCACAGACTCACAAATAAATTACCTGAAAAACAAACCTGATAAAGAACAGATAGATATAGATAGATAGTCAGTTGATCTCTGAAACGGCCCCCAAAATGGTGGTCAAGTGTAACAGAGGTGTGGGTGGTATGAGTGAGTTTACAGCTTTCTACTCACAACACAATATTCCCATTTGTCTTACAAAAAGTGAAGAATGAGTAGGATACCCTCCATTTCACTAGCCCTTGTGTGTTTCTGGCCTTCCAAATGAGCTAGATTTCTCGTTTGGTCCCTTCCAGAAACCTCAGAAGACCTTCTCTCTAATAATAACATAGCTCCTCTAGGTTCCTCTTGCTTCCACCTCACTTGGTGGTGAAGTTGCTCAGTCGTGTCCGACTCTTTGCAACCCCATGGACTGTAACCTACTAGGCTTCTCTGTCCATGGGATTCTCCAGGCAAGAATACTGAAGTGGATTGCCATTTCCTTCTCCAGGGGATCTTCCCGACCCAGGGATCGAATCCGGGTCTCTTGCATTGGAGGCAGGCGCTTTAACCTCTGAGCCACCAGGGAAGCCCCTCCACTTCACTTGATCACATGGTTATTGAAGAATCTAAGCTACTCCATTTTGTTAACAGAAAAACTCCATTTTGTAAGGTTCCAGGAAAAGAGACTTTGGAAATCCAAGAGGCTTTGGAAATCCCTGACCTTACTCCACAGCCCACGAGCCAGTCAGACCCGGACCAAAATCTCCTGACTTCACGCTCAGGAATTTGTGGTCTACCTAGACAATAGGGACCAGTCAAGAACCAACACACAACCCTTCAAAAGAAGTGACCAATCAGACGTCCCTCTACCTAGAAATCCCTTTTTCCGTGTATACTCCCTATAATAAGCAATGTAATCCAAAACCCAGGGCTCCTCCCTATAGCCGCTGCGTCAGTATCAGTGGGAGCCCCAGATCGAGCTTGGTAACAAAAACTCTCTTGCTTTTGTATCACATATCGGCTCCCTTGTGGTCATTGGGAGATTTCGTGACTTCGGCATAACAGTTATATTCTTTTTTTTTTTTTTCTTTCCCCATCTATTTATTTGATCATCTCAGTTCAGTTCAATTGCTTAGCTGTGTCCAGCTCTTTGCAACCTTGGACTACAGCACACCAGGCTTCCCAAATGAGAGCTCTTTGCAGGGATTTCAGATTTTGAGATGCCACGAAAATCAGCCTCTGTAAGGTGACTATGGAAAAGTTTTACATGCTAAATTGAGGAGAGAAAGGTTGTAGGAAGCAAAATCAATTAGGAAACCTTCACAATGGCCCAAGTGAGAGCAAATGAGGGCCTGGACAAAGTGAGGCAGTGGGCGCAGACAGGCAGAGTGAAGAGAGAGGAGGGAGAGCATGGAGAAGGGTGCAAAGAGATGCTTCTCCCTCCGCCTACCACCCTCTGGACCAGTCCAAGAAGTGCAACAGGGAGGAAAAACCATGCAGTCTGACAAAGGTGTGGGTGGCCCTGGAACAACCTATTCAGATACTGAAATTGTGGTTCTTTCCCTATAATTTACATTCTTTCCCATCCTACTCACAGTATTTAGATATTTGTTTTTGTTTTCTACAGCCATATACATTTCTGTCACAGTAAAGCAGCATTGAAATTAAATGTCTTGCAAATTTTTCTTTGTCAAAGGAGGTTTTACTACAACTGGCTGCTATCAGGAAGGTTATTATTACCCTGTTGTCCTCTTTCTGTAATTCCAACTTCTCCCTTTAATTTTTCTGATTATTTTATGTGTGCTGCTTCCATTGCCTACACAGTTGACAATTTTTTTCTTTTTCTTTTTTATTAGCTGAATTTTGTAGCAGGTTTATGAAACTTAAACCCCTGGAATAACTCAGATATGAAGAGAAAATGAAAGCTCTTTAGGGTTCTCTACTGAATCTGGTCCTCTGTTTTGGTTCCCTCCCCACTCCGTAACCACACAACAAATTAACTAAATTCAGTTAAAATTTAATCTCATCTAATAGTGTTGGCTTCCCCTTTAAAAGATGCAGTATTTCAAAAATATCATTTAGTCCCTAATCTAGCCCAGCTCCCTGCACTTCCTTCTGTGATGACATGTGGAGCATGGTGGTGGGTGTTGGGGGTGGGAATAAAGCTTTTGAGTCCTCCTGGAAAAATAATCAGAGTCTTCAGTACAATGTTCTCTGCTTCCCCAGGTCTCCATGGCAACACCCCTGGCTCCTGGGTGCTGTTTGCCCTGCTGCTATGCTGCATAGCTTCACTCTGTGTCAGCAGGACTCTGATTCAGTCTCCCCCAGCTCTAACAACACCCAGCACTCTATCCCGGATAATTAACCCTGTCTCAACCCCACTCCCATTGGCCACAGTTTTCTGCAAGAGGCCTAAAGCCTCCTTGCAGTCCATGGTCCAGGTGGTCCCAGCCTCACACCACCTGAAGAACCACTTGGTGGGCCTCTGGCTGGCTCTCGGCTTAGTTTCTCACTGCAAGTCCCTGGAGGCAGTGCAGGACCATCATACTGAAAGATCTCCCTCTTCTGACAATCACGCTATGTAGCTTCAGCCAGGCCCAAGTTTGGTGCATTACAAAGCTCAGAGGTAATTTCCTATCCCTGGATAGGAAGCAGGGAGAAAAACTGTTGCCAGCCCTCTTTGCCTTCAGCATTATCCTCAATAACCCGACTCCTTAGGAGCTGATGGGGTAGACAACCCAGTGCCACTGTGACGTTCATTAGATGCTTGATCTGTGATGAGTTATTGACTGGCTCTGTGTACCAGTTTCCTCTACAATAAAATGGGAATAAAATAGTAGTTGACTTCACTACTTCACAGTGTCATTGTGAGGATTAAACAAACTGATATATTCATATACATAGAAGTTGTGTATGCTCAGTTACTCGTCATGTCTGCCTCTTCAAAACCTCATGGACTATAGCCCACCAGGATCCTCTGTCCATGGAATTCTCCAGGAAAGAATACTGGACTGGGTTTCCATTTTTCTCCTCCAAGGGATCTTCCAGACCCAGGGATGGAACCCCCAACTCTTGTGTCTCCTGCATTGGCAGGCAGATTCTTTTGCCTAGAACCACCTGGGAAGCTCATACATAGAGGGACATAGACCCAAAAGCATAAATGCTATTTACTAAGTTAACACTTTCCTTCTTACAAATCTTTGGGGATTAAAAAAAAGAGGAAGGTTTTTATTTCCTTCTTCATTAATATCCTCTTCCAGACTCCAGTCAGTCCTAATGGCAAGGGTTACATCTTCTGTATACCACAGGAGAGCTCGAGAGACTGAATCATCCATACTTGGTTGTGGCAATGCTGAAGAGGAGATTGAGGAAACCAGGAAAGTTCTTTCTCAAGGTAGAAGGCTAGAACTACAATCCTGCTGGATGATCTTATGATGGCATAATGGAGGCTCAACATTCTCTTGGTCTCTCCTCAGTGTTCCTTCCTAACAAGTTATAATCTCTGCCCACCCATCCACTCCCATCTTCCAGATAAATTGATACTAAAGCAAGTTAGGTCAGAGGTCTCAAGAAGGAAAAGGAGAACAGAGCATTCAAAATTTTTAATGTTTGTCCCTTTCATTTATAGTCCAGCCTTACTTTCTGTATCTTAAAAGCTGAACAAGTAATGAGAATTATGTTCAAAGTTCTCTGATCTACCAAGTTTAGCATTGGTACAGCATAACCTTCAGTTTTAAATTCAATAAATGCAACCTCATCTGTTTCCAATAGTATGTGCCAAAATATGCATATGTTATAAACTAGCTCTTACTTTTAACCCCTCAAGGTATTCTCTTTATGATTAAATAAGTTTCATTAAAAGTGACCTATTATGGACAAATTATCAAAGAACAGCAAAAGAGCTCAACAGATACCATATAATATGACTATTTAACTATTGCTAAAAGTAATAAAGCTAACTGTGATATTAAGTAGAAAGGAAACATTAAAAAATCCTCATATCCTTAATAAAACTCATGAGTAAATTGTAATGGGCGGTAAATAAACCATGCACCGACCACCACTATTATTTACAGTGGTATGGCTTGACCATAGGTAGCAACAACCCTCTAAATTGGATTATGTTTGTCTAGAATACCAATGATTGAACAGCAGTATGTGAGGGCTAAGTGTTAAATTATTACAGAATGTACATTACCGAAATACAGTACATTCAGCATCTCTTTTAGGAAAGACAGCCCATGAATTAGGTGTAGCTTATTCATCCATGAACCCCCAGGGTGCATTAAGCTGCATCATAACGGGCTATGCCAACCTCTGCCAACAGTCTCAGGTTCCATTTACTCCGTCAATAGGTTCAACCAGAATAGCTTGACATAATGGTGACAGTAATTGTCACCAAGGAGCAAATTTGGATTTATTCATTCAACACTATAGTGTGGAAACCATGAGCGACATACAGAGTTTGGGGAGAAAAAAATGATTCAACAAAACCTTGAATTTGATGAAAATTTTGGAAAATAGGGATTTAAAAAAGATGTTATGAAGTCTAGAGAAAAGGACCCAGAGGGGATAGCAGTTCAGTTCAGGTCAGTTGCTCAGTCCTATCCGACTCTTTGCGACCCCATGAATCGCAGCACACCAGGCCTCCCTGTCCATCACCATCTCCCGGACTTCACTCAGACTCACGTCCATCAAGTCAGTGATGCAACCCAGCCATCTCATCCTCTGTCGTCCCCTTCTCCTCCTGCCCCCAATCCCTCCCAGCATCAGAGTCTTTTCCAATGAGTCACCTCTTCGCATGAGGTGGCCAAAGTACTGGAGTTTCAGCTTTAGCATCATTCCTTCCAAAGAACACCCAGGGCTGATCTCCTTTAGGATGGACTGGTTGGATCTCCTTGCAGTCCAAGGGACTCTCAAGAGTCTTCTCCAACACCACAGTTCAAAAGCATCAATTCTTCAGCACTCAGCCTTCTTCACAGTCCAACTCTCACATCCATACATGACCACAGGAAAAACCATATCCTTGACTAGATGGACCTTAGTCGGCAAAGTAATATCTCTGCTTTTGAATATGCTGTCTAGATTGGTCATAACTTTTCTTCCAAGGAGCAAGCGTCTTTTAATTTCATGGCTGCAATCACCACCTGCAGTGATTTTGGAGCCCCCAAAATAAAGTCTGACACTGTTTCCACTGTTTCCCCATATATTTCCCATGAAGTGATGGGACCAGATGCCATGATCTTAGTTTTCTGAATGTTGAGCTTTAAGCCAACTTTTTCACTCTCCTCTTTCACTTTCATCAAGAGGCTTCTTAGTTCTATATCAGCTATAAATTTCAGAGTAAATTCAAGCATTAGCTTTGGAACCACAAACACCCAAACTTAAAATTCTGGCATTTCTGTTTACCAGCTTTATAGGTTTGGGAAAATTACATAAAGTTGATGACCCTCAACCTCCTGTGTTATTGGAAGATAAATAAAATAATGTCTGTGTAATGTCCCTGCTCCTATTATCCCAGCTTAGGAGCATCTCTCATATGCTAGACATATGAGGTTCTATTTGATCATCCTGGGAGGGGGCCCTGTGCCATGGGACAGAGGGTGGTGAAGCAATGAAGAGTGCTAGCACTGGCTGGGTGCTGATCCCTCTTCCAAGGAATTAGCTGGACAAGGCTCTTAGTCACTAGAGAAATGGAAATTAAAACCACAATAAAGACACCGCCTTACACTTACTTGATGGGTAAATTCTTTTCCAAAACTGACAATACCAAGAGAAACCAAGAATGCAAAGCAACCAAAATGCTCATAAACTGGTGGTGGAAATAAATGCTATGTTTTCAGATTTTGTTAATAGTTTGGAATTTTCTTAATAAATTAAACTTACCCTTATTGCATGACACACAAATTCTGCTTATACAGATTCATCTGTTTACTTAAACTATATAGATCAACAAAAAATGACCTGTCTGCTAATGTTTATAACAGTTTTATTCATACTGGCCCAGAACTGAAAAGTACTCAAATGCCCATGAATCAGAAAAAGGATAAAAACATTGTGATGTGTCCATATGCTGTAATACTATCCCTCAAGAAAGAACTAACTGGTGATATGTGCAACAACATTGACGAATCTTGAAAGCAAGGTAAGCAAAGGAAGCCAGAGACAAAAAGTCATGTGCTGTATGATGCCATGTATAAGTAAGTAAGTAAGAGAAGTCGCTCAGTCGTGTCCGACTCTTTGCGACCCTGTGGACTGTAGCCTATTAGGCTCCTCTTTCCATGAGATTCTCCAGGTAAGAATACTGGAATGGGTTACCATTTCCTCCTCCAGGGGATCTTCCCCAACCCAGGTCTCCCGCATTGGAGGCACACACTTTAACCTCTGAGCCACCAGGGAAGATTCCATGTATATGACAGTCAAAAAAATGCCAAACGCAAAGTCTTTGGGACAGAAATCAGATAATTAGTTATCACATTATGGGAGACTGAAGAACGGATGTATGGCAGTGGGGCAATAGGCATCTTCTAGGTATGATGGAAATGTGCTATATCTTAATTGTGGTAAGATTAACATACTGCAATTATATGGTACTATAATTAATATTTACTTGTCAAAATGCACCAAACTCAAATTTTAAATTGTACAGTTTGGGCATATATATGTCTCTATAAGCCTGATTTAAAAAAAAAAATCTCATACCAAAATAAAACAAGTATAAATATGAGAGCTAGAAATAAATTAGATTTAGTTGTAGATTTAAACCTAAATTTTTGCAAAAACTCAGTTATGTGATGCTTTTCAGAGACTTACAGAAACTTGAAAAGGAAAAGGGTAAAAATATAGATAGATAACTTTTAAACACTGGAAAGAGCACAAATTAAACAATAAAATAAAAGAGACAATAAAGATAAGCATAGCCAATAACTGATTCTTGGAAAAGAACATAAAAATTCATAAATGTCTTGGGAGAGCAGATTTCAGGGAGACTCAGCTGAGTGCTGTCAATCTCTAACACCCCCAGCAGCCAAGGAGCAAGTGCTCTGGTCCCAGAGGGAGAAGCTGGGTGGTATGCCATGGTACCAACTGCAGATGATATATGTATGAATATCATAAACCTGATAAAACACGTGGAAACGCTCAGCCCAGAAAAATTATAAAATGTTACTGAAAGAAAGTTCTCAACTAATGAGAAAATATACCATGGATATGAATCAAAGGTTCAAATGTCAGGAAGATATTAAATCGCTCCAATTTGATATATAGATTTAATATAATCCTATAAAAATTTTAATACTGTGTATGTGGAATGTTACAAACCAGTAGTAAAACTTACACAGAAATGTAAAACGGTGAAGGGCTAAGCTCTTTGCAACCTCAAGGACTATAGCCCACGAGGCTCCTCTGTCCATGGAATTTTCCAGGCAGAGTACTGGCATGGGTAGCCATTCCCTTCTCCTGGGAATCTTCCTGAGCCCAGGATCGAACCCAGGTCTCCTGAATTGCAGGCAGATTCTTTACTACCTGAGTGACCAGGGAAGCCCAAATTTAGCCAAGACATTTTTAAAGAAGAAGAAATGGATGGGAGGATTTGCTCCATTGAATATTAGATACAGTAATTAAAACAGTAAGGTATTGGCATAAGAATAAAAACAATAGCTCAAAAGAATTGAAACCTTAGAAAGAAATTCTGCACAAATGGCCATGTGATTTCTGCAAATCTAGCACTTCACGAGTCTTCCCTGGTGGCTCAGTGGTAACGAATTCACTTGCCAATGCAGAAGATACAAGTTCAATCCCTTGGTTTGGGAAGATCCTCTAGAGAAGGAAATGGAAACCCACTCCAGTATGCTTGCCTGGGAAATTTCATGGACAGAGGATCCTGGCATACTACAGTCAGTGGGATCACAAACAGTTAGACATGACTTAGTGACTAAACAACAAAGCACTTCACAATAGTGGAGAAAACACGTTTTCCCAGAAAATGGTTCTGCAACAATTAGATAGCCATATAAGTGGCTATGGAACTCAAATGAACTAGACTCTTCCCTCACACCAGACACAAAAATAAATTACAATTGGATTATCTAGTTAAGAGTGAAAGACAAAGACAATAAATTTTTAAAAAGTAATAAGAGAATATCTTTACACACTTAACTTTGGGAAAGACTTCTTAAAAGAGGACACAAAAATCCTGAACCACAGAAAATACTGATCAATCTGACTGTAGCAAAGTTCTTTGTCAAATGTCACCACTAACAGCAAAATGGCAAACCATAGACCCCTGTATTTGCAACATACAAAGTCAAAAGAGGACTCATATCTTGAATTTATATCTTTTAAAAATGTTCTGAAAACCAAAAGAGAAACTCAGACTATTCAGTAGGAAAAAACACTCTAGAGATTGAACAAGCAATTTGTCAGAGCTTGTTCAAATAGCTAGTATACAACCCCACTGATAAGAATATCAGCGACTGAACTGAACTGAACAAATTAAAACCACAAAGTGATATCCTTATGCTCCCATTATTAGACACTAGGGGGAAAAATCTAATGACAATACCAAATGTTGGAAAGCCTGTGAAGCTACAGAGACTCTACTACTTGGAGTAAAACAGTTTATCATCAACTTAACTTAAACTACAGAAATCCTATTACTCAGCAATTCTACTACTAGAAATGTATGCAACAGAAATGCATGCAAAAGGTACCAAGAACTATGTACAAGAATGTTCCTAACAGTAACATTTGTTTCAGTCCACAATTAGATATAAACCATATGTCCATTAATAGTAAATGGACAAATGAGTTTTATATGTATATATAGAATACTAAACAGCTATCTTTAGGTTATAAGATGAATAAGATCTTGACTCTAAGCAGGACCCTGCAAGCCTTCCCAGGGATAGACCTACCCCATACCTCTTCCCATATCCCCCACCTCTTATCTGTAGGAAACTTTAGCCTCCCAGGCCTTTCCCAGGTTTCAAAGAGCAAATTTAACCGGTGAAGTGAAAAAATATAGAAACAAATGAAAGCAGTCAAGCAAGAAAAAATAAAATACTTTAGTCATAAAACAAAGTCACAGAATTCTAGTTCCTCCTGAAGGGCTATAGATAATATCCTGAGCTCTATTCTTGAGTTGTTTTGCAGATATACTAAAACCCTCACCATGTTGCAGGAGTTAACTGCATGCTGACCGCAAGCAGAGACCTCAGACCAGCTGAAGCTAGAGGTTGATAATGTCGATTCCCCAAATACCATCCTGTAACCTCACCACCAACCAAACAGAAGAATGTCCACAAGCTGATCAGACACCCTGTGCCTCTCTCCCTCATTTTGCCTTTAAAAACCACTCCCTGAAAACCTTGAGGGAATTCCGGTCTTTACAACATGAGTTTCCCATTCTCCTCGCTTTGCCCTGCGATGACACTGTACTTTCCTTCACCACAGCCCAGAGCAGCAGACTGGCTTTGGGGCTCATCAGGTGAGCGGACCCAAGTCTGGTTCAATAACAATCTGAGAATCTAATGTATAGTTACTGTAGTTGATAATACTGTATGATACTATTGAAATTTGCTAAGAGAATAGAACTTAAATATTTTTACAAAAAAAAAAAAAAAAGACAAGTTAAAAAAATTTCCATATCCTGCAATACAGATGAATTTTACATTGAAGAAAAGAAGTCAGCACAACAGAATTCATATTGGATTACTCTATTTGTATGACGTTTACAAACAGGCAGGACAACACTACAATGCATGAAAATGCATGTGTAGATAGTAAAGTGTAAAGAAAAACACAGATGTGATGGCCATAAAGTCAAGATAGTTTCTAACTTTGGAATAGAGAGGAGGAGCAGTAAGGAAGAGGGAGCACAGGGGGATTATGGAGACTGGCAATTGTGTATGTTTTGATCCAAGTAGTTGTGCCATGAATGTTGATTTGAGAGTAAATCTACCTCTACTTCAAGGTTTTGTTCACCTTTATTTATCTATGTTATGTTTTATAAGAAAACATTAGGTTTTCAGTTGAAGTATAGTTGGCTTACAATATTGTATTAGTTTCAAATATATAACATAGTAATTCAGTATTTTCCTAGATTACACATCATACAAAATTATTATTTTATTGGCTATATACCCTGTGCTGTATACTACACTCCTGTGATTTATTTATTTTCAGTACAAGTAGTCTGAGCAAGAAAACATTTAAAGAAAATTATATGTCTTGGAAAAGAAATGAAATTTTCTCTTTACCTAAAGAAGTGAAAGTTCCTCCTTCCATAAGAGCCTTGCCAGTTTCAATTCCTGGGAACATCTGCTGGGTAATTCTTTCTTTAAGCATATGCTATATGCATATCTCTGGGTATATCACACCTTTTTAACTTTTAAAATTTTTAATTTTGCTTTTTGCATTTTTCTTTTCATATTAATATGTGAATTCACATTATCTCTTCGCTTCATATGTTGTTTACATATTCCCTTGTCAGTATACGTTTATTCACTTCATTTTTAAAGGTTGCATAGCATTCCATTGCATGGATATGCTGCCATAGTTTATGTAATCTTTCACTTATCCTAGTGGCTTAGCTGGTAAAGCATCTGCCTGCAATGCGGGAGAGCTGGGATCGATCCCTGAGTCAGGAAGATACCCTGGAGAAGGAAACGGGCAACCCACTCCAGTACTCTTGCCTGGAAAATTCCATGGACAGAGGAGCCTGGTAGGCTACAGACCATTTGCCTGGAAAATTCCATGGAAAGAGGAGCCTGGTAGGCTACAGACCATGGAATCTCGAAGAGTTGGACATGACTGAACGACTTCACTTTCACTTTATTGAAAGGTATTTAGATTCCTGGGTCAGGAAGATCCGCTGGAGAGGGTATAGGCTACCCACTCCAGTATTCTTGGGCTTCCCTGGTGGCACAGCTGGTAAAAATTCGCCTGCAATGCAGAAGACTTGGGTCGATCCCAGGGTGGGAAGATCCCCTGGAGAAGGGAGAGGCTACCCACTCTAGTATTCTGGCCTAGAGAATTCCATGGACCATATAGTCCATGGGGTCACAAAGAGCTGGACACAACTGAGCAACTTTCGCTTCACTTCACTTAAATTCGTTCAAATTTTTTTCACTCCTCCGGACAAAATTTCACTGAATGTTCTTGGATATATATTCATATCATTTTTTTTAGTGAATCATTCTATTAGTCTTACTGAGTCCATGAGATTTTTAGCTTTCACTTACAGTTCTCTCCAGCACAACTTGGCATAATTTTTGGAGATTCCAGTATCAGTGCATACACCCTTACCAACACCGTACCTGGCCTCTTGGTTCTTCCATCCCACTCTCCTCCAAAGACTACATTTTCCTAGCTTGGCCATTCTTTCCCACTGCATGCCTTGGAGCTTAGGCCTTGTCTGAGCCAGGATAATCATCACACTCTCGGACCATCACACTGACCCCCAACACTTCCTGGCTTCACCAAGTTCTAGGTTATGAATCCAGCCCCCCCTCCATGTGTCTCACTTCCATGCTTGCCTTTCTTAAATTCCATAACTCATCATCAGAGCCCTCCCTTGCTTATGTCTACTTCTCTCTCCCTCCTTTCTCACTGTATTATACTCATCTGGCAAAACCCAGACATGAAAACAGCCATATTTCCACCCATACGATGCCTGTCCCCATGTACGTCCTGTAAATTGAGGAATTATATAAAACGAGGCTGACTTGCTTTGTTTTAAATTGTCTAACAGAAAGCAGGTCTTCCATAAGACAGGTTAGGCAACAGCAAGCCCTTAGTGTGGACCAGTTATCCTTTATTTCTACACCTCATTCACGCTACCAGCCTCCCAAAGAAAACTACATCCCACCTTCTCTTCTCTCTCAAACCTCCACTCCCTAGGGCCTCCTCCATCCTCACTCTCAGCTGAAGAATGTGCTTCCTATTTCACTGAAAAAATTAATCAGAAAAGAATTTCCAGAGGTGCCCACTCCACAATTATTCCTCTCCCATCATCTGCACCCACACAGTCTGCCTTCCCACCCACTACCTCAGATAGATTGCCCTGCTCCAGTCTACAGGCAGTCCCTCGCGCACTAGACCCATCGCCTTTCGCCTACACAGTCTCATCAGTTTGGCAATTCCTCCTTCTCTCTTTCTTCCATCATCAATTTTCTACTTGCCACCGTGACACTCCCACCAGCGTACAAACAAAAACTGCTACAACTTCTACTATCTAAAAATCATGGAAAAATACCTCTCCTTGACCTCACCTTCCAGTTATCTCTCACGTAACTGCTCCTATAGCAGCCCCATGGACTGTCGCCCTCCAAGCTCCTTTGCCCATGGAATTTTCCAGGCAAGAATATTGGAGCAGGTTGCCATTTCCTCCTCTAGGGCATCTTTCCAACCCAGGGATCAAATTCGCATCTCTTGGGTCTCCTGCATTGGCAGACAGATTCTTTACCACTAGTGCCACCTGGGAAGCCCATCTTCTTACAAAGCTTCTCTAAAGTTTTCCTGTATCTGCCATCTCCAATTTATTCCCATTTTTGTCTTGAACTTACTGTAATATAACAAGCCTTTAACCTTCTACCACCTTTCCACTCAAAACTGCTCTCATCAAAGATACCAATGAACTCATCTTTGACCAAATCACTGGCCAGATCCTTAACCAGTCAACCATGCTCCCTTGGAAAACATCCATCCTTGGCTTTCTAGAATAACCTACTTATGATTTTCCTTCAGCTTCACTAACTTTTTTGTTTCATGCATACTCCCCAAATCTAAACTTTGGAGTCCTTTAGGACTTAATCTTTACCATGTTCGGTTCCTAGATTGTATATCTATCTATATCCATATTATATCCAAATAATATCTATATTATTTATCCATATTTATTGATATTTCTATTTCCCAAACTTATATAAATAGCCCAGATCTCTCTCTGGATTCCAGATTCATATGTCAACTTTTTACTAGATAGATCCATGGAAATGTCTAACATCTAATAAAAGTCTGAAGCAGAATTTCCTTTTAACCTGCCCCTCCCACTGATTGCTGCATTTCAGTAAAGAGCACTTTTCATCCTTCCAGTTCCTCAGACAAAAAACCTTGGAGGCATCCTTCATTGGCAAAGTGATGCCTCCACTTTTAATACGCTGTCTGGGTTGTCATAGCTTTCCTTCCAAGGAGCAAGAGTCTTTTCATTTCGCAGCTGCAGTCACTGTCCTCAGTGAGTATGGAGACCAAGAGGATAAAAGTGTCACTTCTTCCTCATTTGCCCCTTCTGCTTGCCATGAAGTGAAGGTACCTGGTCCCAGCAAGATTATGCAACTACTCAAAACCTTCCAGTGGCCTTCATTCCCCTCAGAGTAAAAACCTCATTCCTTACATGTCCTATGAGATCTATGTCATCTGCCTCCCTGCTTCCTCTCTGTCATCTATGATCTTTCTCTCCTCTAATCATACTATCTTCTTTAGTGTCTACTAAGCAAAACATGCGCTTGCTTCTCCCTCTGCCTAGAAACCTCTTCTACCACTTACTGCTATGTTTAACCTTCACTTCCTTCAGGTATTTACTCAGTTAACTAATTGAAGAGGCATTTGGAACTACCCTGTTTAAAATAACTTTATCCTCCCCTCCACTTCCTTGATTATACATACTCCACAAAACATGTCACTATAAGTTTGTGTGTGTGTGTATTTGTGAATATATAATATATACACATAAAATTTATTATATATATTCTCCATCTTTGTACTCTGGAATGTAAACCATGTGGATACCGAAGTTTTGTATATCTTGCTCATATTTCTACAGTCTACAACAGTGCTTAGCAACAGTTGAGGCCCCAAAGGCATTAGTTGAATGAAATAAAGTACACATTCATATTTTTAACAGATACACAGCCATCATTTAAAAGACTAATTCTGTTTTACTTTGGCATTTCAATAAAGCTTGCTATTGCATTTTGATTCTTTTCACTTAGATTTAAGAAGAAAAATATATTTTATTATTTTCTAGAGTTGGCAGTTTAATGAATGTCCTCTGTGTGATTGATTCATTTTAAAGCCATATTATTTCCTTTGTCTAATCATTGACAGGGACAGGAAGTGAAATTAATGGCTAATCTTTCAGGATTCCCCTGAAGCATTATTGCATGAGGTAGTAGAGGTTTTTTTCTTACTAGGACACATTTTCATTTTCTAGTGTATATTTAGATGCTGAATCCCTTTTAAACTAATGGGAGGTCTGTGGGCCAAACATTTATAGGGAACAAACGGAAATGGCATACTAAAAGCAAGCTATGAAGAAAGGTCTTCCAGCTTGCTGTTACCTAATCTGTCACATCAAAGACTTATTTTAACATTTCTATTAGATTAAATGAGCAGAAAAATACCACACTGGGTATTCGTTCCATATTTTTGCTCTTCTTTCTATGAATGCTGCCTCTTCATTTGAGTCATGTGTTAGGGTAAGAAAAAAAAAAAGTGTGGAGTATAATTTTTTCACCTAAATCAGAAATATCATCCTACACTTAATGACTAACTGCAAAGGAATCAAAATTTTTAAATTGCTAACACAATTGCGGTAAAGCTTGGAGCTGTAAATTGTCAGTAAATAACTATGTTTTATTTTCAATGAAAAAGGGCATTTGGTCACATTGGTTGTAATTTGATTTGGTTTCTTGCTTCCCTTTGTTTTTTGGGAGACCTAAGGATTTACTCTAATGTTGGGCATTTTCTTAACTTTTTTTTTTAAATGAGCAGAATGTGGTATTTTAGTTCCCCAACCAGGGATCAAACCCACATCCCCTGCAGCAGAAGCACAAACTGGACTGACAGGAATGTCCTTCTCTTAACTTTAAAACACACTTAGTAGTGGATGTACTGATATGTGTCCATGACATAGCCACACTTTTATTCTTCTCTGTTCTTTGCCACATTCTTACTTGTAGAGTAGACTATGGGAAGGAGTAAATGTCTTTATTCTTTTCTCCAGCCATTGCTAACCAGTACTCTCTGCTACAAGCTCCCTTTACTGCTCCAAGATAATAACTGAGGCATATACCATAACTTTCTGACCTCTTTCAGCTTCATAAGCAATTTCGCTTGAGTAATAGTGATTCACTTTCAAGGAATAAAAAATTCCATCCAGTCTAAATTAGAACTTCAAGCTGACTTTCATTCCAAAACTTCACCCTTTCCCATAGTAAAAATCTGATCGTTGGATAAGACAACTGCAAATCACAAAGTCATCTTTATCTGTTTCTCCACTTCCTTCCTCCATCTATACTGTCTCTCACTGAAGGTTCTCTCTAGCAGAGGTTATCAAGCTTTTATTATGTCTTATGTAACAAGTACTTTGGCCAGCTCATGCGAAGAGTTGACTCATTGGAAAAGACTCTGATGCTGGGAGGGATTGGGGGCAGGAGGAGAAGGGGACGACAGAGGATGAGATGGCTGGATGGCATCACTGACTCAATGGACGTGAGTCTGAGTGAACTCTGGGAGTTGGTGATGGACAGGGAGGCCTGGCTTGCTGCAGTTCATGGGGTCGCAAAGAGTTGGACACGACTAAGCGACTGAGCTGAACTGATGTAACAGGTGTGAATAATTTGCCACAATAAATGCCCTCATGAGGCACATTTGGAACCAAAGGACCTCCAGCACATATATTTTCACTGTATGAGTGACACATGTCCAGTTGACTCGTTGGAGCTGCCCTCGGTTCATGCCCTCTCAGCTGGACCTCTTGGCTTCTTAACCGGGAGTCTGTCTCCCTGGAACACTTCTTTCTTGGATAAGGGCTCAGTGAGGCAGCAGGAGTCCTTCCATGGCAGGCGCACGGGCCACGGGGAATCTGCGCGTTCGTAACCCATCAAGTCATAGGACACCATTTGTCTGGCCTGCCTTTTCTTTTCTCTGTTTGTTCTGTTATTGCAGGTTGTTCCAGGCTGGAAACTGGCAGAAAGAAAACACCATTTTCTTTGTTTACATATGTCTCTGCTCTGGAAGACTTGTCAAGGTCTCTAAAGAATCTTCCTGCCAGATTTCAGGCTGGTGGAAACGTTAAGAAAGCTTAAAGTTTTCTACAGTTATGCAAGCATTCACCTAGGAAGTAAGATTCTAGTCTCTCCTACTTCTGGGATCTCTAGTCTCTAAGACTTACTCAACTGGATTGAGATAGGTGCCAGAATCCTCACTTCCCACTCACTTCCTTAAGAGGGAGAGAAAATGCCACCGTTCCCTTAACCCAGTGACACATTTGTTTTAACTATTTTCTCTCCAATCACTCTTCAAAGTTCCCATTCTTAGTCCCTGGAGAGGTTCTGCTATCTCTCAGTAATTTAGTTACAGATGCGGTAAAGCATCTCTCCTTAACATGTGAATGTACCTACCTTTCTCAGGTTTATGACCTCAGTTAAAATTCTAAGACACCAAAAAAAGCCTAGTCAACATCCTATGTCACCTGTCTAGCTATTGCAGAATCTATCATTCTGTCTTAAAGTCAAAAGCATTGTGCAGTAGTCTGACTAATGGCTGGCTCCCAAGATGTCCAAATTCTAACCCTAGAGCCCATAAATGTGTTGCCTTAAAAGGCAAAGGAAACTTTGCAGATGTGATTAAATTGAGAATCTTGAGTGGTATTATCCTGCATTATCCAAGTAAGCTTAGACATCATCACAAATGTGTTTCTAACAGGAAGGAAGAAGGAGATTTGACTTCAGAAGTAGGAGATGTGATGGTAGATGCCAGAGGTTGGAGTCATTCAAAAACTGTCAGGCATCAGGAAATGCAAAGCGAGTATGTATGAGCACATGTATGTATATATAAAATCAGGCCCTTATTTTTATTTTGCAGTATCATATTGATATAATAAAATACTTCCTTTGAACAGATGAATAAAGGTACACCAGAGTCTTGAATAAACATAAACATAATAACCGGTGGTTCCATTACAATTGTGTAAACACTAGGATGCATTTCTGCCAGTATGAATCAATCAAATTAGAATGGAGGTCAAAAGATCCCATATTAAACTCCTTTACTTTTCTGTCTTTCCTCACGATGTTTTAATTACATAAAGTAGAATTCCAAGAAGATGACTGGCAGTAAAATTTTATTATTAACCTTACTTAATGTCCCCTTGTTAAATAGCTTCTAACATGAAATATATATTCATTATCTAGATTCTATTTTATTAAAGATTGATCTTGAAAAAAGTTTCATATTCTTATAACTCTCCATCTTTGGTAATTTCACATGTATTTGACATTTTATTAAAAGTACCGATTTCATTTCTTGATGATTCACTGAGTCCTCAGATCAAACATTCCTTTGTAGGGATTTGTCTATTTATGGCCCCATACATATCACCATACACAACCAAACACATGCAAACAATTAATGAATAAAAATAGTCTCCTTGGCCATCCACTCTCAGTACATTCCCTCTGTGCCTATGGGCAAGTCTGGCAAAAAGGCAAAACTCTAATGTAGAGCTCACACCACTCCTGTTCTGTGCTCCTTCTTGATTTTCTCCCATCTTCACCCACCTCTCCCATCCATTCTGACTTCCTACCAGAAAGATGCTCTATCTTCTTTCTGTACCTCTCTGTGCTTAGCTAAATGAAATACCTAGCCCTCCAAAATCATATGATGTAGATTCCTACTGCTATTGACATTTGAAGTGTGAACTCTTTAAAGAGTAATAAAATCCAGCACTCAATATTATTAGGCCTCCAAATGTAGCACTCTAGCAGTGTGACAAAAACATTGCAGGGCTCTTAAAATACTGGCATAGAGCTCTGCCTTCCCATCTACTCATAAAGCTGACTCTTCTAATTGTACCTAGAGCAATAGCAGAGCAAAACACCATGTCCAATGCCCAATTTCTACAAAGAGAGATGAGAAAAGAGGACAATTACTTTCTCATCTATTACCTCAAATGTAATAATCTCTGCCACCTACAATTTTATCTTTACATATCAAAAGTCTAGTCCCATGACCTTTTTAAGGATGCAAAATTTAGATCAACATCTTTAAAAATGTACACAGTGCACAACCATCAAAAGTGTGGAGATAGATTTATACTCTACCTTTTCAACATAGACTGGAAGACCAAGCCTGGGAAAAGTACCCATGATGAAAATTTGTGAAAAATCCAGGCAGTTACATTAGCTTTTGCTGAGAATGACAAAACTGAATCAAGAGAGATGGCAAAGGCAAAAGAAAATTTAGATTTCAAGTCAGGAAGGACTGATCTGACATCTTTTAACACAAAACTTGTGGGAGAATTTTCCTCAGCCGACCATGCTGCTGCTGCTGCTAAGTCGCTTCAGTCATGTCCGACTCTGTGTGACCCCATAGATGGCAGTTTACCAGGCAAGAACACTGGAGTGGGCTGCAATTTCCTTCTCCAATGCATGAAAGTGAAAAGTGAAAGTAAAGTCACTCAGTCATGTCCAACTCTTTGCAACCCCATGGACTGCAGCCTACCAGGCTCCTCTGTCCATGGGATTCTCCAGGCAAGAGTACTGGAGTGGGGTGCCATCGCCTTCTCCATCAGCCAACCATAGCAACCAGCAAAGCTTCCTGAATAATTAAAGTGGGATGTTAAGATGAACATTGCCTACTAGACTTGCATTTTAACATGAATGAATCTAGTTTGTTTTGGAAGCAGGAACCTTCCAGAACTTTTTATATCCTGCATTAGAAGTATGTACTTAATTCATTTTTCACTGCTCTTTCCTTCATTATGTGTTTTATAGAAAATTTTGATGTTAAAAGCCAGTTTTATTCTATTTACCACTGTTGCAGTATTAAATACAACTACAATTGAGAGACTCTTTGGACTGCAAGGAGATCAAATCAGTTAATCCTAAAGGAAATCAATCCTGAATATTCATTGGAAGGACTGATGATGAAGCTGAAGTTCCAATACTTTGGCCACCTGATGCAAAGAGCCAACTCATTACAAAAGACCTTGATGCTGGGAAAGACTGAAGACAAGAGGAGAAAGGGACGACAGTGGACAAGATGGTTGGATGACATCACCAACTCAATGGACATGAGTTTGAGCAAGCTCCAGCAGACGGTAAAGGACAGGGAAGCCTGGCATGCTGCAGTCCATGGAGTTGCAAAGAGTCGGATACAACTGAGCAACAGAACAACAACACAGCTGCTGAAGAAGTACTAAAGTACCAGAAAGATCCTCCAAAACAGAACCGAGAGAATGGGGTTATTTCTTCATCTCAAAAACTGGGCTTTTCTCAAGGGGTTTGGGAATCCAAAACTCCTTAAGGATTTTGTTGACTAAATATAGTTTTTCACATCTATGTACTACCACTATTTCATAAATGTTTGTAGTTTTATCAACCGACATCCTGGTAAAAGCCTCCCATACCCCGGTTTTGAAAGTTTTTATCTCTTGGCTCATTTCCTCTTTGTTATTATTTTCTATGCATATCTATCAGTGGTTCTCAATTTTGACTGTGAACTAGATTTCATGAGGAACATTTTAAAAACACTAGTACTTAAGTCCCACTTCCAGAAATTCTGGATTAATTTGTCTGAGATATAGCCTAGACGCTCATATTTTCTGAAGCTCTCCAGGTGATTTTAATATGCACTCAGAGCCAAGAAGTGCTAAGGTAGACAGTCCCCTCTATCCTGGACTTTCCATTCCTAACTTGCCCTCCCCTGATATGACCTCCTCCACCTCACTTTAGCCACTGGGCTCTAATGGCTACACAGAAGATCTTACCAGTATCCTCAGTCCTCCATAATGTCAATTTTAAGCATACTACTGTTTCTATTTTCTTTTTCAAATGTTCTCTGAATCCACTTTTGCCTTCGCTCCACTAAACCTCACTTCCTTATGTCCTCCACTCCCCTTCCTTCCCGTCTTGAGTTTCATGGTTCATTATTATAATCATTCTTCTGCATAAGCCATAACTCTTTTGTCCTTTGTTTGTTTATACCCTGAAAAAACCCTGAAGTGAAGTAGTGAAGTGAAGTCGCTCAGTCGTGTCTGACTCCTTGTGACCCCGTGGACGTAGCCTATCAGGCTTCTACATCCATGGGATTCTCCAGGCAAGAATACTGGAGGTGGGTTACCATTTCCTTCTCCAGGGAATCTTCCCGACCCAGGGATTGAACCCGGGTCTCCCGCATTGGAGGCAGACGCTTTAACCTCTGAGCCACCAGGGAAGCCCAAGTCTCCCATATTACCCTGTATCTGGTGTGCTAGACAAAACAAAACTATGATGGCTGGTCTCACTTCAAATCCTTGACTATCAACTGCAAATGAGTCCTTAGACCTTTCTAGTAATCTAATCATATTTCCCTTTCCAACTCATTTTTCTGTATTCCAGATCACTTTTACGATGACTTTCCAGATGACTTCTACTCTCTTCAAACTTCTAATACCATTTCCATTTTCTTCACTCTCAAGTAATGACTTTGCCTCTCCTTTTATTAATAAATTAGAAGTCATCAGAAAAAGAACTTCCACAAGCTTCTATCACAAAGTCCTCTTATACCTTGCTTTGCCTACATATATTACATTGATAATATAGCATCAAAATCACAATAATCCTCAAGATAAGTCTACACAGTGTGTTGAGGAAAAGTTTAAGAAGAAAACAAGGCAGTCAAGTACAGGAAAACTCAGCCTCTATAGTAGAAATAAACAAGGATGTCTATACCACATTCATTGGCTTAAATATTCATTGATTAGCTCTCATGTTCCAGTCAGTATTCTTAACAAGTCCTTAGGTATCTAATCCTCCTGTTCAGGTGTCTGCTAACACTAACCATAAGCAGATTTCCTGTGTATAATTTAGATTGTGAGGGGCTCTATCTGAGACAATCTTGTGCAAACCTAAGTTTAGGGTGGACCCATTCAAAAGAGTTTGCATTTGCTTCTGCTGGACTAGCTGAGCTTCTCTTGGACTAGCTGAACACCTTGTTTATGTTATACTTTTCAGCTTGGTGACTCTTACACTATGCAGTTAGTGTCAATTCAAGCTTCACATGCATGTGGCCAAAACTTGATTACAAATTATAAAGAGATTTTTTTCCACAAAAGAATTAAATAGAAATATATAAACTTTCTTATCATCTCCCATCTTCACAGGCAGATTTTTATTTTTTTTCTTGTACATACTTCTACCAGGGATGCAGCTTTGGAAGAGGCTTCAGTTCCTACTTTGTGTTGTTAAAATCCAAGTTCTAATTCCCTACCTCATGTGGCCATTAAATTCAAGTCTTCTAGTCAGTTTGGCACCGTAATATTAGTTCTATAATAGTTCAATCTTTGTTTCAGCCATGTGGTTGTCACTAAATTTCCTATATAATCAGCTATGCATTCAAAAAGATGTTTGCTATATCTGAATCACAATTTGTAATTGTTTGTTATAGGCAGGTTTTCAAGTCACACATGAAAATAAAATTGAATGCTTGGAAGAATCAATATAGTGAAAATGAATATACTACCCAAAGCAATCTACAGATTCAATGCAATTCCCATCAAGCTACCAGCAGTATTTTCTCAGAACTAGATCAAATAATCTCAAGATTTGTATGGAAATACAAAAAACCTCGAATAGCCAAAGCAATCTTGAGAAAGAAAAATGGAACTGGAGGAATCAACTTGCCTGACTTCAGGCTCTACTACAAAGCCACAGTCATTAAGACAGTATGGTACTGGCACAAAGACAGAAATATAGATCAATGGAACAAAATCGAAAGCCCTGAGATTAACCCACATACCTATGGACACCTTATCTTCGACAAAGGAGGCAAGAATATACAATGGAGTAAAGATAGTCTCTTTAACAGGTGGTGCTGGGAAAACTGGTCAACCACTTGTAAAAGAATGAAACTAGACCCCTCTCTAACATCATACACAAAAATAAACTCAAAATGGATTAAAGATCTAAATGTAAGACCAGAAACTATAAAACTCCTAGAGGAGAACATAGGCAAAACACTCTCCGACATAAATCACAGCAGGATCCTCTATGATCCAACTCCCAGTATACTGGAAATAAAAGCAAAGATAAACAAATGGGATCTAATTAAAATTAAAAGCTTCTGCACAACAAAGGAAACTATAATCAAGGTGAAAAGACAGCCTTCTGAATGGGAGAAAACAATAGCAAATGAAACAAGTGACAAACAACTAATCTCAAAGATATATAAGCAACTTATGCAGCTCAACTCCAAAAAAATAAATGATCCAATCAAAAAATGGGCCAAAGAACTAAATAGGCATTTCTCCAAAGAAGACATACGGATGGCTAACAAACACATGAAAAGATGTTCAACATCACTCATTATCAGAGAAATGCAAATCAAGACCACAATGAGGTACCATTTCACACCAGTCAGAATGGCTGCGATCCAAAAGTCTACAAGCAATAAATGCTGGAGAGGATGTGCAGAAAAGGGAACCCTCTTACACTGCTGGTGGGAATGCAAACTAGTACAGCCACTATGGAAAACAGTGTGGAGATTCCTTAAAAAGTTGCAAATAGAACTGCCTTATGACCCAGCAATCCCACTGCTGGGCATACACACTGAGGAAACCAGAATGGAAAGAGACACATGTACCCCAATGTTCATTGCAGCGCTGTTTATAATAGCCAGGTCATGGAAGCAACCTAGATGTCCATCAGCAGATGAATGGATAAGAAAGCTGTGGTACATATATACAATGGAGTACTACTCAGCCCTTAAAAGAATAAATTTGACTCAGTTCTAATGAGATGGATGGAATTGGAACTGATTATACAGAGTGAAGTAAGCCAGAAGGAAAAACACCAATACAGTATACTGACACATATATATGGAATTTAGAAGACAGTGATGATGACCCTATATGTGAGACAACAAGAGACACAGAGGTATAGAGTCGACTTTTGGACTCTGAGGGAGAAGGAAAGGGTGGGATGGTTTGGGAGAATGGCAATGAAACATGTATACTTTCCTGTAAGAAACGAAACGCTAATCTATGTTCAATGTAGGATGCAGGAGGCATGGGGCTGATGCACAGGATGATTCAGGTGGAGGATGGGGGGTGGGAGGTGGGAGGGGATTCGGCATTGGGAGATTGTGTTCACCTATGGCTGATTCGTGTCAATGTATGGCAAAACAAATACAGTATTGTAATTTAAAAAATAAATAAATTTAATTTAAAAAAAAGAAAAGAAAATAAATGATCATATGTGTATGATTTCATGTTATTAGAATCTTCCTTGCAATCTCCTCCAATATCCTTTCATTTCCAGTTTTTCAATATCATATTGTTTGTACTATTCGATAATGTGTTTTATGTAAGTTCATGTGAATTAAATGTGTGATTATTTTTAATTTTTGCTAATTCAAAAAGATAATAAAATCACTTTTGAAAGCATTTTCCTAAGTACATGTTTTTAGCACCTTCAATTCTCAGAACTCTGTGAGATGAGTGTTGTTACTACCTTCTGTTTTAAATACAAGGAAACTGGCACACAAAATGATGAGATTATTTGCTCAAGGTTCCACAGTAAGGGTTTTAGCTGAGAATTTTACCTAATAATTCTGATTTCAGTCACTAACCTAAGAACAACTATTTCTATCTTGTAAATTAAATAACTATAAAAACTAGAGGTCTTAATGAGGATAAGTGAGAAAAAAATTTCTTAGGGATTTCAGAGAAAACAATCAGTTTAAGTTTGAGGAAAGAATCAGGGACAGAAAATTAGTCTCCATATGGTAGCACTTAAAAAGCAACTTGAGACATAGAGAGAAATGAACATACTGATTTCAAGGGAGGGAATGAATTGGGAGATGGGGACTGCTGTATGTATACTATTGATACAATGTGAAAAATAGATAACCAATAAGAACCTACAGTATAGAACAGGGGACTCAGTACTCTGTGGTGACCTAAATGTGAAGGAAATCCAAAAAGAGGGGATATATGTAATAAATAGCTGATTCACTTTGCTGTATAGCAAAAACTAACACAACTTTGTAAAGTAATTGTACTCCAATAAATAGTAATTTTAAAATAATTAAAATTTAAAATAATTTTTAAATATAAAATAAATTAATTAAAACTTAATAGAATATCTCAGATTCATTCTAAGTTTCCTGAGTATCACCAGCTCTAAACGGGTATTTGTTAATGAATGTATTTGCCTCTGTATTTCTGTTTCTCAGTATTTCTTCTTAGTCTTTGGCACTAACTTTTGACAAGGTAGGTGTTTAATAATCTTTTGGATAAACTGAACTACAGTTTCTTTACCTTGAGAATGTTCCTCTTGGGCAGTGAGGTGAGAGCAATCTAGAAACAATTTCTAGGGACACTCGTGGGAATCCAACCAAAGGCTCAGAGTTTTTAACTGTCATGAACTATCAAAAAGTAGATAATTGTGTGTTTGTTGATTTTGTGGCTGTCAACATTATATATTGGAACAAATACACAAGCCTATCCCATTCACCTATTACTAATAGGAACACAAGTTCAAGACATTATCTTCTTTTTTTTTTAATTGTTACTGGCAATTAAAATTTTCAGGCTTTTAAACATCATTCAGTTCAGTTCAGTCACTCAGTCGTGTCCGACTCTTTGCAACCCCGTGAATCGCAGCACGCCAGGCCTCCCTGTTCATCACCATCTCTCGGAGTTCACTCAGACTCACATTCATCAAGTCAGTGATGCCATCCAGCCATCTCATCCTCGGTCGTCCCCTTCTCCTCCTGCCCCCAATCCCTCCCAGCATCAGAGTCTATTCCAATGAGTCAACTCTTCACATGAGGTGGCCAAAGTACTGGAGTTTCAGCTTTAGCATCATTCCTTCCAAAGAAATCCCAGGGCTGATCTCCTTCAGAATGGACTGGTTGGGTCTCCTTGCAGTCCAAGGGACTCTCAAGAGTCTTCTCCAACACCACAGTTCAGAAGCATCAATTCTTCAGCACTCAGCCTTCTTCACAGTCCAACTCTCACATCCATACATGACCACTGGAAAAACCATAGCCTTGACTAGACGGACCTTAGTTGGCAAAAGTAATGTCTCTGCTTTTGAATATACTATCTAGGTTGGTCATAACTTTTCTTCCAAGGAGTAAGCGTCTTCTAATTTCATGGCTGCAGTCATTACACAATAGATTTATCCAAAACTAACTTTGATGTTAGTTTAGAGTTTCAGAACTTACTCTTCCAGGTAAAAATACTGTGATTTCCATATGAAAGTCTCAGCATCTATTTCTGATCATCACTATCCCTTCTGACCATTTGATTTATTTCAATATTGGTAAAATTATTCAAGCTAATATTCTTCAGAACTTTGGAAGTTAAAAGAGGCTACTTCCTTCAAAATGTCTCATTCTTATTTTAAAGACGATAATGCAGAGTACATCATTGGAAACGCTGGGCTGGAAGGAACACAAGCTGGAATCAAGATTGCCGGGAGAAATATCAATCACCTCAGATATGCAGATGCACCACCCTTATGGCAGAAAGTGAAGAGGAACTAAAAAGCCTCTTGATGAAAGTGAAAGAGGAGAGTGAAATAGTTGGCTTAAAGCTCAACATTCAGAAAACGAAGGTCATGGCATCCAGTCCCATCACTTCATGGAAGTAGATGGGGAAACAGTGAAACAGTGTCAGACTTTATTTGAGGGGGCTCCAAAATCACTGCAGATGGTGACTGTAGCCATGAAATTGAAAGTTGCTAACTCTTTGGAAGGAAAGTTATGACCAACCTAGACAGCATATTCAAAAGCAGAGACATTACTTTGCTGACTAAGGTCCGTCTAGTCAAGGCTATGGTTTTTCCTGTGGTCATGTATAGATGTGAGAGTTGGACTGTGAAGAAGGCTGAGTGCCGAAAAACTGATGCTTTTGAACTGTGGTGTTGGAGAAGACTCTTGAGAGTCCCTTGGACTGCAAGGAGATCCAACCAGTCCATTCTGAAGGAGATCAACCCTGGGATTTCTTTGGAAGGAATGATGCTAAAGCTGAAACTCCAGTACTTTGGCCACCTCATGCAAAAAGTTGACTCATTGGAAAAGACTCTGATCCTGGGAGGGATTGGGGGCAGGAGGAGAAGGGGACGACCGAGGATGAGATGGCTGGATGGCATCACTGAATGTTAGTCTGAGTGAACTCCAGGAGTTGGTGATGGACAGGGAGGCCTTGCGTGCTGCGATTCATGGGGTTGCAAAGAGTTGGACATGACTGAGTGACTGAACTGAGCTGAACTGAACTGAATCTGACTTTAACCTTTATTTAAAATTTTCATTGCTAAAATTTGAACTACTTATCCCAATGATATTATCCAGCATGTATTTGAGAATGTTAAATTCATCCTCTCAACAATCATGTAAAGTAAATACTATTACTATAATTCTCCCCATATTATATATAAGGAAATTTAAAAAGAGAAGTTATCTTAATGTGTCCAAGTTTAAACAACCAGTAAATAGTGAGCCTGCAGATTAACCCAGATAGCTCCGAAGATACATTTAATGTCTATGTCCAGCCCAGAATCAACTGTAAGAATACAATTGTGTCATCCCTTATCCATTTTTTTGTTTTTTGCAGTTTCAGTTATCTGCTTTCAACCCTAGTCCAAAAATGTTAAATGGAAAATTCCAGAAATAAACCATTCATAAGCTTTAAATTGCATGCCAGGATAAGTAGTGTGATAAAATCTTGCACCATCTGGCTCCGTCCTAGTCAGATCATGGAACATCCCTCTGACCAATATCCCACAGATTAGTCACTTAGCATCCATCTTTGTTATCAGATTATCTGTTGTGGTATCACAGTGCTTTTGGTCAACTCACCTTTATTTTACCTAATAATGGCCCCAAGAACCCAGGGTAGTGATATAGGCAATTCGGATTTGCCAAAGAAACCACAAGTGCTTTTTTTTTTTACCCAAAAAGGCGAAAGTTTTCAACTTAATAAGGAAAGCGGGGGGTGGGGGAGGGGAATGTATTCTGAGGTTGCTAAGCTCTACAGTAAGAATAAATCTTTAGTCTATGAAATTGTGACAAAGAAAAAAAGAAATTCATGCTAGTCTTGCTTTCACACCTCAGACTGCAAAGGTTAAAGCCGCCATGTGATGAGTGCTTAGTTAAAATGGAAAAGGCATTATATTTGTGCAGTGAGATATGTGAGAGAGAGATCCCATTCACATAACTTTTATTACAGCATATTGTTATCATTGTTCTATTTTATTATCGACTAGAGTTGTCAGTTTCTTAAGTTGTTAGTATGAATGTTTAGGAAAAAAACATAATTTACGTAGGGTTCAGTACTGCCCGTGATGTCAGGCATCCACTGCAGGTCTTGGAATATATCCTCTATGATAAGGGGCACCACTGTAACATGTGAAGTGACAGTGGGGTGTTAGTTGTTCAGTCTTGTCCGACTCTTTGCAAACCCATGGACTGTAGCCCACCAGGCTCCTCTGTCCATGGAATTTTCCAGGCAAGAATACTGGAGAAGGTTGCCATTCCCTTCTCCAGGGATCTTTCCGACCCAGGGATCAGTCCCAGGTCTCCCACATTGCAGGCAGATTCTTTCCCGTCTGAGCCACTGTGAATGTGTACCAAAGGCCAATTGGTATCTGCACTTTTGATATTTTAAAAGACAGGATGACAGTAGTTGTGGAAAGCCTCTTTTAGAAATGCTACCTGCCACTTTACTCAAGTATCTAGAAAAATATTGTCATCGCTATTATGGAGATGCTAAATCTGGCTGAACAGTTGCTTTCTCTGATTCAAAGTATGACTCCAAAGATGACTTTGGCTTGGAGAGTCAGTTCCTAAATGAAAAATGGAGATATTGAAGACTGTGCTGAATAAACAAGAGAGCCACAGGAATGCATAAACACAAGAGCCAAGATCATAATGCCTGCCTTTGCTGTGGGTTCATCAAACATAACTTGCTTTAAAATGCATAGAAAATCCTAAACTGAAGGATGAGCAATAGATGTGCCTAGTTCAGTTCAGTTAAGTCACTCAGTTGTGTCTGACTCTTTGCGACCCCATGAATCGCAGCACGCCAGACCTCCCTGTCCATCACCAACTCCTGGAGTTCACTAGACTCACGTCGTTCAAGTCAGTGATGCCATCCAGCCATCTCATCCTTTGTTGTCCCCTTCTCCTCCTGCCCCCAATCCCTCCCAGCATCAGAGTCTTTTCCAATGACTCAACTCTTTGCATGAGGTGGCCAAAGTACTGGAATTTCAGCTTTAGCATCATTCCTTCCAAAGAAATCCCAGAGCTGATCTCTTTCAGAATGGACTGGTTGGATCTCCTTGCAGTCCAAGGGACTCTCAAGCGTCTTTTCCAACACCACAGTTCAAAAGCATCAATTCTTCGCCTTCAGCCTTCTTCACAGTCCAACTCTCACATCCATACATGACCACAGGAAAAACCATAGCCTTGACTAGATGAACCTTAGTCAGCAAAGTAATGTCTCTGCTTTTGAATATACTGTCTAGGTTGGTCATAACTTTTCTTCCAAGGAGCAAACGTTTTTAATTTCATGGCTGCAGTCACCATCTGCAGTGATTTTGGAGCCCCAAAAATGAAGTCTGACACTGTTTCCACTGTTTCCTCATCTATTTCCCATGAAGTGATGGGACCAGATGCCACGATCTTAGTTTTCTGAATGTTGAGCTTTAAGCCAACTTTTTCACTCTCATCTTTCATTTTCAAGAGGTTTTTAGTTCCTCTTCACTTTCTGCCATAAGAGTGGTGTCATCTGCATATCTGAGGTTACTGATATTTCTCCCGGCAATCTTGATTCCAACTTGTGTTTCTTCCAGTCCAGCGTTTCTCAAGATGTATTCTGCATATAAGTTAAATAAGCAGGATGACAATATACAGCCTTGACGTGCACTTCTTCCTATTTGGAACCAGTCTGTTGTTCAATATCCAGTTCAAACTGTTGCTTCCTGACCTGCATACAGATTTCTCAAGAGGCAGGTCAGGTGGTCTGGTATTCCCATCTCTTTCAGAATTTTCCAGTTTATTGTGATCCACAGTCAAAGGCTTTGGCATAGTCAATAAAGCAGAAATAGATGTTTATCTGGAACTCTCTTGCTTTTTCCATGATCCAGCAGATGTTGGCAATTTGTTGTTGTTGTTGTTGTTTTTAATCTATCAGTATCTTTTTTTTTTTTTCTGGTTGGTGATTTGGGTTTTTTTTTAATTTATTTATTTTTTTAATTACAATATTGTATTTGTTTTGCCATACATTGACACGAATCAGCCATAGGTGAACACAATCTCCCAATGTCGAAGCCCCCTCCCACCTCCCACCCTGATTCCTCTGCCTTTTCTAAAGCCAGCTTGAACATCAGGGAGTTCATGGTTCACGTATTGCTGAAGCCTGGCTTGGAGAATTTGAGCATTACTTTACTAGCATGTGAGATGAATGCAATTGTGCAGTAGTTGGAGCATTCTTTGGCATTGCCTTTCTTTGAGATTGGAATGAAAACTGACCTTTTCCAGTCCTGTGGCCAATGCTGAGTTTTCCAAATTTGCTGGCATATTGAGTGCAGCACTTTCACAGCATCATCTTTCAGGATTTGAAATATCTCAATAAGAATTCCATCACCTCCACTAGATTTGTTCATAGTGATGCCCACTTGACTTCACATCTGGCTCTAGATGAGTGATCACACCATTGTGATTATCTGGGTAGAGAAGATCTTTTTGTACAGTTTTTCTGTGTATTCCTGCCACCTCTTCTTAATATCTTCTGCTTCTGTTAGGTCCAGACCATTTCTGTCCTTTATCGAGCCCATCTTTGCATGAAATGTTCCCTTGGGAGCTCTAATATTCTTGAAGAGATATCTAGTCTTCCCCATTCTGTTCTTTTCCTCTATCTTTGCATTGATTGCTGAAGAAGGCTTTCTTATCTTTTCTTGCTGTTCTTTGGAACTCTGCATTCAGATGCTTATATTTTTCCTTTTCTCCTTTACTTTTTGCCTCTCTTTCTTTTCACAGCTATTTGTAGGGCCTCCCCAGACAGCCATTTTGCTTTTTGCATTTCTTTTCCATGGGGATGGTCCTGATCCTCATCTCTCGTACAATGTCATGAACCTCATTCCATAGTTCATCAGGCACTCTATCTATCAGATCTAGGCCCTTAAATCTATTTCTCACTTCCACTGTATAATCATAAGGGATTTGATTTAGGTCATACCTGAATGGTCTAGCGGTTTTCCCTACTTTCTTCAATCTGAGTCTGAATTTGGTAATAAGGAGTTCATGATCTGAGCCACAGTCAGTTCCTGGTCTTGTTTTTGCTGACTGTATAGAGCTTCTCCATCTTTGTCTGCATAAAATATAATCAATCTGATTTCAGTGTTGACCATCTGGTGATGTCCATGTGTAGAGTCTTCTCTTGTGTTATTGGAAGAGAGTGTCTGCTATGACCAGTGCATTTACTTGGCAAAGCTCTATTAGTCTTTGCCCTGCTTCATTCCACATTCCAAGGCCAAATTTGCCTGTTACCCCAGGTGTTTCCTGACTTCCTACTTTTGCATTCCAGTCCCCTATAATAAAAGGACAACTTTTTTGGGTGTAAGTTCTAAAAGGTCTTGTAGGTCTTCATAGAAGCGTTCAACTTCAGCTTCTTCAGTGTTACTGGTTGGGGCATAGACTTGGATGACTGTGATATTGAATGATTTGCCTTGGAAAAGAACAGAGATCATTCTCTTGTTTTTTAGATTGCATCCATGTACTGCATTTCAGACTCTTTTGTTAACCATGATGGCAACTCCATTTCTTCTGAGGGATTCCTAGTAGTAGATATAATGGTCATCTGAGTTAAATTCACCCATTCCAGTCCATTTTAGTTCGCTGATTCCTAGAATATCAACGTTCACTCTTGCCATCTCTTGCTTGACCACTTCCAATTTGCCCTGATTCATGGACCTAACATTCCAGGTTCCTATGCAATATTGCTCTTTAAGCATCGAACCTTGCTTCTATCACCAGTCACATCCACAGCTGGGTATTGTTTTTGCTTTGGCTCCATCTCTTCATTCTTTCTGGAGTTATTTCTCCACTGATCTCCAGTAGCATGTTGGGCACCTACTACCTGGGGAGTTCCTCTTTCAGTATCCTATCATTTTGCCTTTTCATACTTTTCATGGGGTTCTCAAAGCAAGAATGCTGAAGTGGCTTGCCATTCCCTTTTCCAGTGGACCACATTCTGTCAGACCTCTCCACCATGACCCACCTGTCTTGGGTTGCCCCATGGGCATGGCTTAGTTTCATTGAGTTAGACAAGGCTGTGGTCCTAGTGTGGTTAAGTTGACTAATTTTCTGTGAGTATGGTTTCAGTGTGTCTGCCCTCTGATGCCCTCTTGCAACACCTACCATCTTACTTGGGTTTCTCTTACCTTGGGCATGGGGTATCTCTTCACGGCTGCTCCAGCAAAGCTTAGCCGCTGCTCCTTACCTTGGATGAAGGGTATCTCCTCACTGCCGCCCTTCCTGACCTTCAATGCAGGATAGCTCCTCTAGGCCCTCCTCAGCCCGCACAGCCACAGCTCCTTCGATGTGGGGTAGCTCCTCTTGGCTGCGCCTAATGTGCCGGTCACAGCTGCCTGTGCCTGGTGCCTAAAAAGAGTCATTTTTCTCTCTCCCTTCTAATTGCTCTTTCAGGAGGTATCATTCTGAATATTAAGACCTTCTGTACTTCAGTTTTATTTACTTTTCATTTGTTGCTGTTTCTATTCATAAAAGAAAATTTTAGCGGTGTTTTGTTTCAGAAAGCTCAAGGGATTTTATTCGTCTCTTTTGATGGATCTTTCTGGAAAAGAGCCAAAACATAGTTAGCACCATCACTGAGGACAAGCTGTGCCTTCTCATCAATATTCTGAGACCATTAGGGTTGGTATGAGAGGTCCAGTGTGCAAGCCCTAGCGATTAATTTTAAATTCTTCTGTTTAAAAAAAAAAAAAAATCCTGAAGAAAGCTTTGTGAAAGATAGCTAAAGAACAGCAAAGAAATTTTTTTTAGACTATCTTAAACAGAAATCCCCAGGAGGATGCCATACGAAGAAAAAACTTAATCAGAACCAGCAACTAGAAATACAAAACTTTGTAGCAGAAAAGAAACCCTGGAGATACAGTTTGTCACACCAATGGAAGCAGGAACTTTGCCACAATCTCTACCTGGGCTGCACATTTCACTTTCCCCATATTCATGGGAAATCAAGTTGACAATAAAATCAAAAGCAGTCTTTTCTGTGATTAAAAAGTATTTCAGAGTATCAAATTTAACCTAATGATATCATTGTGGTCTGGAATTATCTAGATATTTGGGAGGTATATAAAGGAGTGAATAACTATTGTAGGTTGGCATTTGACTACTTATAGAATCAGGATCTAACACTTAAGCTTCTTATTCAAACCACTAGAGATAAGTATTGATACAGTCTGATAAAGGCTGAAGTAAATGCAACCTAAATCCACGCAGATCAGCATCTACCTTGACCAGAAACACATCCAAGACTTTTTTCTGGATTTAGCCAGCTATGGAAAGCAATAAAATTCTGCTATCAATTTCAAAGTCAGGTGACTTTCTTTTCTTCTTAAGAAATGAAACACCTTAGAAAATGTAACTGAAGAAAGATTTTTACAATAAAGTGCATTTATCCAGGAATCTGTAAGATATATAAAGGATGTGATAAATGTATTGAGATTCACCTACATGAAGATCAGCAAGTTCTTCAGACTTGTGGTGGGCAAGAAGGAGGAGGAGGGGTGGAGATGGGATGGAATAGGAGTTTGGGGTTAGCTGATGCAGACTATTATATATAGGGTGGGTAAACAACAAGATCCTACTGTATAGCACAGGAACAATATTCAATATCCTGTAATAAATCATAATGGAAAAGAATATATGTATGTATATATATTACTGAATCAGTTTACAGCAGAAATTAATACAACACCATAAATCAACTATACTTCAATAAAAATTAAAAACAAAGAATAGCAAGTTCCTCAATTTTTGTACATCATGCTTCTGAGTATGGTGCTACTTGTTGCAAAACAACTTTTACCAGTACCATCTAGATCATGAGGTCCTAAAAACAGTTTCTAAACTGAGGTGATAGCTATTAAGGTATTGACACATGATGAATACTGGATATATTTTAATGGCAGAGTCACAGAATTTCCTGTGACAGAGGGACCATGAGATGTAAAGATGAAAAAAAGAATTCAAGGGCAACTCCAAGACTTTTGTCATAAGAACCTGAAATTATGGAGTTGACATCAACCAAGATAAGAAACATGGAACAACAGACTGGTTCCAAATAGGAAAAACAGTACATCAAGGCTATATATTGTCACCCTGCTTATTTAACTTACATGCAGAGTACATCATCAGAAATGCTGGACTGGAAGAAGCACAAGCTGGAATCAAGATTGCTGGGAGAAATATTAATAACCTCAGATATGCAGATGACACCACCCTTATGGCAGAAAGTGAAGAGGAACTAAAAAGCCTCTTGATGAAAGTGATAGAGAAGAGTGAAAAAGTTAGCTTAAAGCTCAACATTCAGAAAACTAAGATCATGGCATCTGGTCCCATCACTTCATGGGAAATAGATGGGGAAACAGTAGAAACGGTGTAAAACTTTATTTTTTTGGAGCTCTAAAATCACTGCAGATGGTGATTGCAGCCATGAAATTAAAAGATGCTTAGTCCTTGGAAGGAAAGTTATGACCAACCTAGATAGCATATTGAAAAGCAGACATTACTTTGCCAACAAAAGTCTGTCTTGTCAAGGCTATGGTTTTTCCTATGGTCATGTATAGATGTGAGAGTTGGACTGTGAAGAAAGCTGAGCACCAAAGATTTGACACTTTTGAACTGTGGTGTTGGAGAAGACTCTTGAGAGTCCCTTGGACTGAAAGGAGATCCAACCAGTCCATTCTGAAGGAGATCAGCCTTGGGATTTCTCTGGAAGGAACGATGCTGAAGCTGAAACTCCAATACTTTGGCCACTTCATGTGAAGGGTTGACTTATTGAAAAGACCCTAATGCTGGGAAGGATTGGGGGCAGGAGGAGAAGGGGACGACAGAGGATGAGATGACTGGATGGCATCACTGACTCGATGGACATGGGTTTAGGTAAACTCTGGGAGTTGGTGATGGACAGGGAGGCCTGGTGTGCTGTGATACATGGGGTCACAAAGAGTCAGACACAAATGAGTGACTGAACTGAACTGAAGATAAGAAAAACCACAAATGGAACAGGTTTGGGTGGGTAGAGCAGGAATTCAGTTTTTAATATGTTGACATTGAAATGCTTGTTAGACTTTCAAGTAAAGATGTAGTGGAGGCAGCTGAATATACAAGTCTGAAATTTGAGGGTCTAGGCCTGGAGATAAAAGTATGAAATTTGTCAGTGCATGAGTGATACTTAAAACCTTAAGAGTCAATGACGTTGTCAAGAAGTGAGCCATTTTCAAGGACATTCTAATATTGCTCATTCGGGATAAATAGGAATATAGCAAGGAAATTGAGAAGAAGTAGCCCATGAAACAGAGGGAAATCATGAGGATGTAAAGTCCTAGAAGCCAGGTGAAAACTTGGTCATAAAGGAGAAGTAAACCATCCATGAATCAAAGTTGCTTTTAGGTCAAGTTAAGAACTGGGAATTCTTCATTGTATTTTGCAGTGTGGAAATTACCAATGACCTTGATGACATCAATTTGGGAAACAGAAGAAAAACCTTAACAATTAAAACACTATTGGATTTCATAAGAGCAACAGGCAGAATAATGACCCCCTTATCCCCAAAGATGTCCTGTCCTAATAAGAGACTCAGTTCCTAGGTAGGTTGACAAGAAGGCCAGGGCCCCTAAAGAGGAGAAAGGGGTCTGGGGCTCTTGAGGAGGAAATAGGGGTCCAGAATTCTCAAGGAGAAGGAAAGGACAATTGCCTTTTTTTTCCCTCTCCATTCCTTAGTCTTAGCCACATAAAACATTTTTTTTTCTTTAAGCCTGGAACTGATAATTACACAACAATTCAGTTTAAACTCTGTACTAATAATTATATAATAACAATATATCCTGCTTGAGGACAGTTTCTCCTTCCTGAAAACCTTCTGACTAACTCTGGTATGTTAAAATGTAACTTATAGGGGTGGGTCTGGTAAGATCTTTACAACCTTGAGACATTCTTTTGATTTATTGTAGTAACTAATTTAAAAAGTATATAGCTCCCTTGCTAAGACCAGTGAGTGGGACACTCTCCGACCCCTTCTGATGTCTATATCAGAAGCTATCTCTGCCCCTTTTCACTGTAACAAAACTTCTGCCACATAAGAACCCTGAATGGTCAAGCTTGGTCTCTGATGCCAAAGCTAAATCTTCTTCTGAGATCAGAAATCCAACATGTAAGGGAATCACTAATCCCTAGAGTCTATCAATATGTTTAATTCCTGTGGCAAATGGGAATTAAAGTTGCAAATGGAATTAAATTTACAAATAAGCTTAAAGAATAGGGTGGCTATCATGGGCTATTCAGTGGGCCCAATGGAACCACAAGTGTTCTCAAAAGTGGGGCAGGGAGGCAGAAGAGAAAGTCAGAGTGATGCAGTGGTCTCTACCACCACTGATAGCTTTGAAGAAGAGGGCCACAAGTCAAGAAATGTCAGTGACTTCCAGAAGCTGGAAAATGCAAAAACAAATGGATTCTCTCCTAGAGCTCTTAAAAAAGAGCACAGCCCTGCCAACAGCTTGATTTTAGCCCAGTCAAGGCTCTTGTCAGACCTCTGACCTACAGAACTGTAAAATAATAAACTTGGGCTGTGTTAAGCCACTGAGTCTCGGGCTTTAAAGTCCCATGGCTGTCACATCACAGCGATATATCTCACTGGAGTAAAAGCAAAACATGTCACAATGCAAGAAAGGAAAATGTTCAAATAATGGCAGAAGCCTTGAAATAGCCAAACTGTACAAGGTGAAGGCGCAACAGAGAATCCTTGAAACAAAAGGCAATACAGGCATTAGGCAAGCATCAAATTCTATGTAAGTCTTCTCGGGAGAGTTCAGTCTCCTTTTTCTGTATCAGACAATATAGAAAATACAGAGAATACAATTTCCCCTGTATCAAAGAATCAGCTTATCACCTGCCAGTTGCCCAAACCATCAACTCTGGCATCAGCTTCACCTTTTCCTCTTGGAGTATCTGATCAAGCATCACCTCCTGTCACCCTAACACCCTCGTCTCTCCCCAATCTCTCAGGTATTCTTCTGGATTGGACCATCTCCATCTCTTACCTGGTTAACTACAAAGCTTCCTGGCTTCAGTCCTGGCACCTAGTCTTCTCCTTTCCAGGTCACTCTTCAAACTTCTTCCAAAATGACCTTCTTAAAGCACAAATAGAACCACATATCCCCTAGTTAAGTCCTCCAGGGGCTTCCAGGCCTTCATCATGCAATTCAAACTCCATTAGTTCAGCTCAGTTCAGTACAGTTACTCAGTCATGTCTGAATCTTAAGGCTCCATGAAGTGCAGCACACCAGCCTCCCTGTCCATCACCAACTCCCAGAGTTTACTCAAACTCATGTCCATTGAGTGGGTGACACCATCCAACCATCTTGTCCTCTGTCATCCCCTTCTCCTCCTGCCCTCAATCTTTTCCAGCATATGGGCTTTTTGGATGAGTCATCATTCGCATCAGGTGGCCAAAGTACTGGAGTTTCAGCTTCAACATCGGTCCTTCCAATGAACACTTAGGACTGATCTCCTTTAGAATGGACTGGTTGAATCTCCTTGCAGTCCAAGGGACTCTCAAGAGTCTTCTCCAATACCACAGTTCAAAAGCATCAATTCTTCAGCTCTCAGATTTCTTTATAGTCTCCAACTCTCACATCCATATATGATTACTGGGAAAATAATAGTCTTGACTAGCTGTACCCTTGTTGGCAAAGTAATGTCTCTGCTTTTTAATATGCTGTCTAGGTTGCTCATAACTTTCCTTCCAAGGAGTAGGCATCTTTTAATTTCATGGCTACAGTCACCATCTGCAGTGATTCTGGAGCCCAGAAAAATAAAGTCAGCCACCGTTTCCACTGTTTCCCCATCTTTTTCCCATGAAGTGATGGGACCAGATGCCACGATCTTAATTTTCTGAATGTTGAGCTTTAAGCCAAACTTTTCACTCTCCTCTTTCACTTTCATCAAGAGGCTCTTTAGTTCTTCTTCGCTTTCTGCCATAATGGTGGTGTCATCTGCATGTCTGAGGTTATTGATATTTCCCCGGCAATCTTGATTTCAGCTTCTGCTTCATCCAGTCCAGTATTTCTCATGATGTACTCTGCATATAAGTTAAATAAGCAGGGTGACAATATACAGCCTTGACGTACTCCTTTTCCTATTTGGAACCAGTCTGTTTTTCCATATCCAGTTTTATCCTTTGCTTCCTGACCTGCGTACAGATTTCTCAAGATGCAGGTCAGGTAGTCTGGTATTCCCATCTCTTTTAGAGTTTTCCACAGTTTATTGTGATCCACACAGTCAAAGGCTTTGGCATAGTCAATAAAGCAGAAATAGATGTTTTTCTGGAACTCTCTTGCTTTTTTCCATGATCCAGTGGATGTTGGCAATTTGATCTCTGGTTCCTCTGACTTTTCTAAGACCAGGTTGAACATTAGGAAGTTCACAGTTCACATATTGCTGAAGCCTGGCTTGGAGAATTTTGAGCATTACTTTACTAGCATGTGAGATGAGTGCAATTGTGCGGTAGTTTGAACATTCTTTGGCATTGCCTTTCTTTGGGATTGGAATGAAAACTGACTTTTTCCAGTCCTGTGGCCACTGCTGAGTTTTCCAAATTTGCTGGCATATTGAGTATGTACAGCACTTTCACAGCATCACCTTTCAGGATTTGAAATAGCTCAACTGGAATTTTATCACCTCCACTAGCTTTGATCGTAGTAATGCTTTCTAAGGCCCACTTGACTTCACATTCCAGATGCCTGGCTCTAGGTGAGTGATCATACCATTGTGGATCTCTGGGTCATGGAGATCTTTTTTATATATTTGTTCTGTGTATTCTTGCTGCTTCTTCTTAATATCTTCTGCTTCTGTAGGTCCATACTATTTCTGTCCTTTATTGTGCCCATCTTTGCATGAAATGTTCCCTTGGTATCTCTTATTTTCTTTTTTTTTAATTTAATTTAAATTTTATTTTTTTACTTTATAATACTGTACTGGTTTTGCCATACATTGACATGAATCCACCACAGGTGTACATGAGTTCCCAACCCTGAACCCCCTCCCACCACCCTTCCCATATCATCTCTCTGGGTCATCCCAGTGCACCAGCCCCAAACATCCTGTATCCTGTATCAAACCTAGACTAGTGATTCGTTTCTTACATGATAGTGTACATGTTTCAATGCCATTCTCCCAAATCATCCCACCCTCTCCCTCTCCCACAGAGTCCAAAAGTCTGTTCTTTACATCTGTGTCTCTTTTGCTGTCTTGCATAAAGGGTTATCATTACCATCTTTCTAAATTCCATATATATGTGTTAGTATACTATATTGGTGTTTTTCTTTCTGGCTTACTTCACTCTGTATAATAGGCTCCAGTTTCATCCACCTCATTAGAACTGATTCAAATGTATTCTTTTTAATGGCTGAGTAATACTCCATAGCGTATATGTACCACAGCTTTCTTATCCATTCATCTACTGATGGACATCTAGGTTGCTTCCATGTCCTGGCTATTATAAACAGTGCTATGATGAACATTGGGGTACACGTGTCTCTTTCAATTCTGGTTTCCTCGGTGTATAGGTATCTCTTATTTTCTTGAAGAGAATTGTAGTCTTTCCCATTCTATTTTTTTCTTTATTTCTTTTCACTGATCACTGAGGAAGGCTTTCTTATCTCTCCTTGCTATTCTTTGGAACTCTGCATTCAGATGCTTATATCTTTCCTTTTCTCCTTTTCTTTTTGCCTTTCTCCTTTTCACAGCTATTTTTAAGGCCTCCCCAGATAGCCATTTTGCTTTTTTGCATTTCCTTTTCTTAGGGATGGTCTTGATCCTTGTCTCCTGTACAATGTAATGAACCTCCATCCATAGTTCATCAGGCACTCTATCAGATCTAATCCCTTAGATCTATTTCTCATTTCTACTGTATAATCATAAGGGATTTGATTTAGGTCATACCTAAATGGTCTAGTGGTTTTCTCTACTTCACTCAGTTTAAGTCTGAATTTGGCAATAAGGAGTTCATGATCTGAGCCACAGTCAGCTCCTGGTCTTGTTTTTGCTGACTGTATAGAGCTTCTCCATCTTTGGCTGCAAAGAATGTAATCAATCTGCTTTCGGTGTTGACCATCTGGTGATGTCCGTATGTAGAATCTTCTCTTGAGTTGTTGGAAGAGGGTGTTTGCTATGACCAGTGCATTCTCTTAGTAAAACTCTATTAGCCTTCACCCTGCTTCATTCCGTACTCCAAAGCCAAATTCGCCTGTTACTCCAGGTGCTTCTTGACTTCCTACTTTTGTATTCCAGTCCCCTGTAATGAAAAGGACATCTTTTGGGGGTGTTGGTTCTAAGAGGTCTTGTAGGTCTTCATAGAACCATTCAACTTCAGCTTCTTCAGTGTTATTGATGAGGGTGTGGACTTGGATTACTGTGATATTGAATGGGTTGCCTTGGAAATGAACAGAGATAATGCTGTTATTTTGGAAACTGCATGCAAGTACTGCATTTTGAACTCTTTCATTGACTATAATGGCCACTCGATTTCTTCCAAGCGATTTGTGCCCACAGTAGTAGATATAATGGTCATCTGAGTTAAATTCACCCATTCCAGTACATTTTAGTTCACTGATTCCTAGAATGTCAACGTTCACTCTTGCCATCTCCTGCTTGACCACTTCCAATTTGCCTTGATTCATGGACCTAACATTCCAGGTTCCTATGCAATATTGCTCTTTACAGCATCAGACCTTTGCTTCCATCACCAGTCACATCCATAACTGGGTGATTTTTTTTTTTTTTTTTTGCTTTGGCTCTGTCTTTGGCTCTGTCTCTTCAATCTTTCTGGAGTTATTTCTCCACTGATCTCCAGTAGCATATTGGGCACCTACTAACCTGGAAAGTTCATCTTTCAGTGTCCTTTTTTTTTTTTTTTTGCCTTTTCATACTGTTCATGGGGTTCTGAAGGCAAGAATACTGTAGTGGTTTGCTATTCCCTTCTCCAGTGGACCACATTTTGTCAGAACTCTCCACCATGACCCATCCTTCTTGAGTGGCCCTATACAGCATGGCTTAGTGTCATTGAATTAGACAAGGCTGTGGTCCGTATGATTAGATTGGTTAGTTTTCTGTGATTGTGGTTTCAGTCTGTCCTCGTCTGATGCCCTCTCTCAGCGCCTACCATCTTACTGGGGTTTCTCTTACCTTGGACGTGTGGTATTTCTTCACAGCTGCTCCAGCAAAGCACAGCCGCTTCTCCTTACCTTAGACGAGGGGTATCTCTTCTCCGCCACTCAACCTCTCCAGCACCACGCAGCCACCGCTTGCCACTCCAGTAGCTTTACCCTCTCCAACAAACAAAATCTGAGTCCATCAACTGTAGAAGTTTGTCAGTTCTTTTGTCTCAACTGCCTAGCCCTGGGGCAGTAGTGCCACTTCAGGGAATCTTGAAGGAAAGAACCTCAAGACAACAAATGTTCCCAGCAGCTGCTAGGGTCTTGCCCCAGTATTCCCCGACGGGCCGGCTAGCCACGAGTAGCAAGGCTCCTGGCTGGCTAAGCCAGACTGTTAACAAGTCCAAGCTCTCTCTGCTCGCTGCATGATAAGCCAATGAACCCAAGAGACGAGGTGTCGAGGCAAGGAAGAGAGTTTAACTGGGGAGCTGGCAGGCCAAGAAGATGGCAGGTTAGCACCTCAAAATAGCCATCAAACTCTTATCAAGTAGTTCTAATAACGTCCTCTTTTTTTCTCTTCTTCCTCTGACCTACTGCCCTTTTCCTGAATTATAATGAATTCCATATGGTTGCTGGGATCCGCTATAATTTTTCTAGCCACTAATCCTTGCGCAGTTTTCTCTGCTTGGAATACATTTCTTTACGTTCTAACTTCCCTCAATGGCCTTCACCTGACTAGTCACATGTATGCTTCATATCTCAGTGAACAATGGCGTTTTTTTCCAGGCAGCCTTCCCAGATCTTAGATATCAAGTTGAATCACCCTCATATATATGGACTCATCAAACATCCAAAACTATATATCATATTGTAATTGCTCTTTCATTTTCCAATCTCCACACTAAAATGTTAATTCCTTGAATAGACAGACTTTATTCTAATTAAAGTTAATTATTGCACCAAGAAAAACTCCTGACATATAGTTCATTTTTGATAAATAGTTTTCAAATGAGAACTAAAAATATATACCATATATTTGGGAAGATCTTTGATTAAATGTTGATATTGTTTGCTAGAATGAGGCAACCAAAATTTAGCCTAAGAAGCCAACACAGTTAGAAATTTTGTAGTTAATTATCTCCAGCAGAATGTGAAGCGCACAGAACTTACCTTTTTCAAATGGGCTTCAGCAATATTAAACAATAATCATAAGATTTCTTGCTGTCTTCAGTAAATAGGGCTAAAATGCTAGTCATATCACTAAGAGAACTTCAGAATTTCTCTCCTCTTCCCAATTCTGCTGAGGGTTTAACTTACAAGATGCTCTGTCCTCACGAGCCAGTCTTTCAATAGTTCCTTTTTCTGCTTCCACCATGTCTCTAGGCTTAATCTAACTTATGACTGGACACAAGATGCTGACTATATGTCTAACAGATTTGGCTTCCAGACTCTTCTGTTGTCACAGATAATATGTCTTGTCTTTTACCATCTTGATTGTGTTAACCAATAGGAATAGCTTGATCTGGCTTCTCATATCCTTTGTAAAGTAAAAATCTAAGTTGTTTTTTTTTTTCCCCATTTCTCTAGCCATAAATGTTCATGGCACTGAGATACTTAGAAGTTTAATCATTTTATTGCAGAAAGCATTTTCAGATGAACAGGATACTGAAATAATGACTAGTCCCTGACGGTAATCTTTCTCTCCCATTACCAGTACAGATGCAGCAAAGCAGTGGAAATTTTGCAATTATGCAGTGTAAATATTCTTAGATATTAGACATCACTGTGAAGGACCAGAGTGGTGATCAATCTCAGTAAGTACTGTTTAGAATAGCTTTTGTTTCGCCAGCTCCAAAAAACAGAATGTGCCGTCTATGACTTTACATTTTAGCACTAAGATATACTTTTGAAATAAGTGCTCATTGCTGCTGGAAATTCATAATTATTCTCCAAACATATATTGCCCATTGTGTGCTCTCATTCTTTTTATGTGGTTTTTAATCGTAAAACAGGGGAAGTTTTCTGTTCCTGCTGTCTGGAACAAAAGTACATTATATTCAGTAGTTTGAAACCTAAAAACAAAAACTAAGCAGAACAAAATCAAATTTATAGGGAAAATCTACCAGTATTTTGAACAAGCAGTCATGTAATAAAGGACTCACTGAATTATAGTTTCTCTGTCCTTCGTAAGGAATGAGTCAACTTTTCTGCAAAACAGGTGAGATAATTTCTCTGTGATTCAATATACATTTTCATCATCCTGTGTCACAGCTGACAGCTCTTTTCTGACAGATCTGGTTCTGAGCAAGTTAATCAAAATTCCACTTCCTGAATTATGATATTTTGTATTGTTTCATTAAGTTTTGCAGAAGTTTTTCCATGTGAAACATTCTCTTGAAAATTATCTTGTGAGTTTTCTTTTCTATCAGGAAGTCATATTAAGACTGCTAAGCAGAGTCACTGCTGGAACAAATCATTAATTGGAAGGTAAAACCTTGAGATGTCTACTTCTGATTCCAGGATATTTGAAATTGCTTTGATTCTGAATAATTAATTCAATATCAAAAAAGCACAGTTATAACTATCACTTGACAACTACCATGTTGAGTCTATGTTTCCATGGAGATACAGTTATTTGATTCTCTTGCCTAACAATCATATTTTAAAATCTAATCTGAGCATTTGTGTCTTTGGATCAATCGGTTTTATGCATTTACATTTATTTTAATTACTGATACATTTGGATTTATTACTGACAGACTATTTTACACCCTTAGTTACCATGTTTCCTTACTTCCCACCCCCTCCTTGCCTATCTGCCATTGGATGAACAAACTATTCTTTTGCTGATTTATTTCAGTACTTGTGGTAGTTGCCACTAATTTATTGATGACACATACCTGTTTACTTTTTCCTATCATTTTAAGCCTATCCATAGCTAGATTGTTCCCTTTTATCATGTCAGGAACTAGCTCACAGTGCAAATTTGTGTGAATTAGAGAAAGGCAACCAGCCCTGAGAAAGAGAAATTAAGTTAGCCTGGGGGTGTTTCTGGAGCCCTGGCAGGCAGCAGCCCCATCTCCCTGGATACACACTAGTGCCCCTCTCCTCCTTTGGGCGGCTCACGGGGCCTACTCAGCTTAGATCTCACTTCCATCCCAGCCATTAGCTAGTCAAACAGTGATGTGAGGACCAGAACTCAGGCTCTAATGAACTCTCTGAGATGTTTCTGTAACGTAAATGATGCCTCTGTGTGATGCCATTAAGCAGCACAGACCCTCCATGCCACAGTGTTGCCAAAACAAGACAGGTGGTGCTAGTGGTAAAGAACCAACCTGCCAATGCAGGAGACACAAGAGACACAGGTTCTATCCCTGGGTCAGGAATGTCCCCTGAAGGAGGGCATGGCAACCCACTCGAGTATTCTTGCCTAGAGAATCCCATGGACAGAGAAACCTGGCTGGCTACAGTCCATAGGGTTGCAAAGAGCTGGACATGTCTGAAACGACTTAGCACTCACACAGCACGAAAAAAATGTGAAAGCTTTGGCATACATTTACCACCTCTGGCCCCTCCACAGCAATGCAGTCATCACATAAGATGGATGCTGTAGATCTGGATTGTCTGGGATATATTTCAGTTTGTTTTCATCTTTCATTGTTTAAATAGTGAAGCTTACCAAGATAGTTACTCTGTTAGCTTCCCTTATCTCAAACTATTCTAGATTTATTTCTCTTCTTGCTTGAATTCTCTGTCCTAGAGCAGGAGTTAGCAAACTTCTCTATAAAGGATCAGATAGCAAATGTCTTAGGCTTGTAGACCATGCCATCTATTGTAATTGCTCAGCTCTGCCATCACAGCAGGAAAAAAGCCATAGATGATACATAGTGAATATATGGCACTGAATTCAGTGAAACGTTATTTACAAAAACACGTGGTATACAGTTTACAATCAGTTTTGACCCAAGGCCCAGAGTTTTCTGATTCTTTTCCTAGAGTATTTTCAAAAGGCTCATTGTGTGTTAAATCTTCTGAAGCATTATATATGTCATGGTTTTTTTTTTTCTGTGCATTTAAATAATCTGGCTGGAAAAATTCTGTATTCAAACGTCTTTTTATTCAATACTCTAAAAGTAGTTTTCTATTATTCAACATTGATATCGCACAATTTGATAACAACAAAATCCTTGTGAGATGGAGAGGATTGTATTTTAATCTCTAGAAGCTATTAGAATATTTTCTTAGATTTAGTTTTTCTTACATTTTGCTATCATATGCATGGCTATAAATTATCATTTTTCTATTCCGTTTCAAACAGCATGAAATCTGCAGTTCAAGACATGAATATCTTTCCTTAGTTTAAGGAAATCTTAATATTATTTTTTAATCATTTCCTTCTCTCTACTGATTGCCTTGCCATCTGAACACCTCTTATTCAAATTTTGATATCACTTCTATTTTCCTTAATTCTTAATTTTTTGTTAAAAGGTCTTTCTCTTTATCTCTTTCTGATGCCTTTTTTTAAATGTTATTTATTTTTTTAGTGGAAAGATAGTTGCTTTACAGAATTTTACTGGTTTCTGCCAAATATCAACATAAATAAGCCATAGGTATATATACGTTTTCCTTTTCTCCTTTGCCATTAGCTTCTCTTCTTTTCTCAGCTGTTTGTAAGCCCTCATCAGACAACCATTTTGCCTTTTGCATTTCTTTTCCTTGGGGATGGTCTTGATCAATGCCTCCTATACAATGTCACAAACCTCCATCCATAGTTTCTCAGGCACTCGTCTATCAGATCTAATCCCTTGGATCTATTTCTCACTTCCACTGTATAATCATAAGGGATTTGATTTAGGTCATACCTGAATGGTCAGTGGTTTTCCCTACTTTCTTCAACTTAAGCCTGAATTTGGCAATAAGTAATTTATGATCTGAGCCACAGTCAGCTCCCAGTCTTGTTTTTGCTGACTGTGTAGAGCTTCTCCATCTTTGGCTGCAAAGAATATAATCAGTCTGATGTCAGTATTGACCATCTGGTGATGTCCATGAATAGAGTCTTCTCTTGTGTTGTTTAAAGAGAGTGTTTGCTATGACCAGTTCATTTACTTGGCAAAACTCTATTAGTCTTTGACCTGCTTCATTTTGTACTCCAAGGCCAAATTTGCCTGTTACTCCATGTAGTTCTTGATTACCTACTTTTGCATTCCAGTCCCCTGTAATGAAAAGGACATCTTTTGGCGTGTTAGTTCTAGAAGGTCTTGTAGATCTTCATAGAACCATTCAACTTCAGCTTCTTCAGCATTACAGGTCCGGGCATAGACTTGGATTACTGTGATATTGAATGGATTGCCTGGGAAATGAACAGAGATCATTCTGTCATTTTGGATATTGCATCCAAGTACTGCATTTCAGACTCTTGTTGACTGTGATGGCTACTCCATTTCTTCTAAGGGATCCATGCCCACAGTAGTAGATATAATGGTCATCTGAGTTAAATTCACCCATTCCAGTCATTATTTCCTAAAATGTAGATATTCACCCTTGCCATCTTTTGCTTGACCACTTCCAGTTTGCCTTGATTCATGGACTTAACATTCCAGGTTCCTAGGCAATATTGCTCTTTATAGTATTGGACTTTACTTCTGTCACCTGCCACATCCACAACTGAGGGTTGTTTTTGCTTTGGGCCCATCTCTTCATTCTTTCTGGAGTTATTTCTCCATTCTTCTCCAGTAGCGTATTGGGCACCTATCAATCCGGTGCATTCATCTTTCAGTGCCATACCTTTTTGTCTTTTCATACTGTTCATGGGGTTCTCAAGATAAGAATAATGAAGTGGTTTGCCATTCCCTTCTCCAGTGGACCATTTTTTGTCAGAACTCTCCACCAAGGGAGAAAAGGAAAAAGAAAAAAGGAAAGATATATCCATTTGAATGCAGAGTTCCAAATAATAGTAAAAGATATAAGAAAGCCTTCCTCAGCGATCAATGCAAAGAAATAGAGGCAAACAACAGAATGGGAAAGATTTGAGATCTCTTCAAGAAAATTAGAGATACCAAGGAAACATTTCCTGCAAAGATGAGCACAATAAAGGACATAAATGGTATGGACCTAACAGAAGCAGAAGATATTAAGAAGAGGCAGCAAGAATACACAGAACAAATATACAAAAAAGATCTTCATAACTCAGATATCCACGATGGTATGATCACTCACCTAGAGCCAGACATCCTGGAATGTGAAGTCAAGGGGGCCTTAGGAAGCATCACTAAGAACAAAGCTAGTGGAGGTGATAAAATTCCAGTCGAGCTATTTCAGATCCTCAAAGATGATGCTGTGAAAGTGCTGCACTCAATACGCCAGCAAATTTGGAAAACTCAGCAGTGGCCACAGGACTGGAAAAGGTCAGTTTTCATTCCAGTCCCAAAGAAAGGCAATGCCAAAGAATGCTCAAACAACCACACAACTGCACTCATCTCACATGCTGGTAAAGTAATGCTCAAATTTATCCAAGCCAGGTTTCAACAGTACGTGAACTGTGAACTTCCAGATGTTCAAGCTGGTTTTAGAAAAGGCAGAGGAACTAGAGATCAAAATGCTAACATCTGTTGGATCATCAAAAAAGCAAGAAAGTTCCAGAAAAACATCTACTTCTGCTTTATTGATTACACCAAAGCCTTCGACTGTATGGATCACAACAAACTGTGGAAAATACCAGACCACCTGACTTGCCTCTTGTGGGAATACCAGACCACTTGATCTGCATCTTCAGAAATCTGTATGCAGGTCAGAAAGCAACCGTTAGAACTGGACATGGTACAACAGACTGGTTCCAAATGGGGAAAGGAGTATGCCAAGGATGTATATTGTCACCCTGCTTATTTAACTTATATGCAGAGTACATCATGAGAAACGCTGGACTGGATGAAGCAGAAGTTGAAATCAAGATTGCCAGGAGAAATATCAATAACCTCAGATATGCAGATGACACCACCCTTATCTGATAGACAGTGTGCCTGATGAACTATGGATGGAGGTTCGTGACGTTGTACAGGAAACATGGATCAAACCATCCCCAAGAAAAAGAAATGCAAAAAGGCAAAATGGCTGAGAAGGCCTTACAGATAGCTGTGAAAAGAAGAGAAGTAAAAAGCAAAGGAGAAAAGGAACGATATACCCATTAATGCAGAGTTCCAAAGAATAGCAAAAGAGATAAGAAAGCCTTCCTCAGCAATCACTACAAAGAAATAGAGGAAAAGAACAGAATGGGAAAGACCAGAGATCTCGTCAAGAAAATTATAGATACCAAGGGAACATTTCATGCAAAGATGGGCTCAATAAAGGACAGAAATTGTATGGACCTAACAAAATCAGAAGATATTAAGAAGAGGTGGCAAGCATACACAGAAGAACTGTACAAAAAGATCTTCATGACCCAGATAGTCACCATGGTGTGATCACATACCTAGAGCCAGACATCCTGGAGTCCAAAGTCAAGTAGGCCTTAGGAAGCATCACTACAAACAAAGCTAGTGGAGGTGATGGAATTCCAGTTGAGCTATTTCAAATCCTAAAAGATGATGCTGTGAAAGTGCTGTACTTACTCAATATGCCAGCAAATTTGGAAAACTCAGCAGTGGCCACAGGACTAAAAAGTGTCAGTTTTCACTCCAATCCCAAAGAAAGGCAATGCAAAAGAATGCTCAAACTACTGCACAATTGCATTCATCTCACATGCTGGTAAAGTAATGCTCAAAATTCTCCAAGCCAGGCTTCAGCAATACGTGAACCGTGAACTTCCAGATGTTCAAGCTGGTTTTAGAAAAGGCAGAGGAACCAGAGATCAAATTGCCAACGTCCGTTGGATCATCAAAAAAGCAAGAGAGTTCCAGAAAAACATCTATTTGTGCTTTCTTGACTATGCCAAAGCCTTTGACTGTGTGGATCACAATACACTGTGGAATATTCTGAAAGATATGAATACCAGACCACCTAACCTGCCTCTTGAGAAACCTATATGTAGGTCAGGAAGCAACAGTTAGAACTGGACATGGAACAACAGACTGGTTCCAAATAGGAAAAAGAGTACATCAAGGCTGTATATTGTGACCCTGTTTATTTAACTTATATGCAGAGTACATCATGAGAAACGCTGGGCTGGAAGAAGCACAAGCTGGAATTAAGATTGCTGGGAGAAATATGAGTAAGCTCTGTTATGCAGATGACACCACTCTTATGGCAGAAAGTGAAGAGCGACTAAAAATCCTCTTGATGAAAGTGAAAGAAGAGAGTGAAATATTCGCTTAAAACTCAACATTCAGAAAACTAAGATCATGACATCTGGTGCCATTACTTCATGGCAAATAGATGGGGCAATAGTGGAAACAATGACAAACTTTATTTTGGGGGATCCAAAATCACTGCAGATGTTGACTGCAACCATGAAATTAAAAGATGCTTGCTGCTTGGAAGAAAAGTTATGACCAACCTAGACAGCATATTAAAAAGCAGAGACATTACTTTACCAACAAAGGTCCATCTTGGCAAAGCTATGGTTTTTCCGTTAATCACGTATGGATGTGAGAGTTGGACTATAAACAAAGCTGAGTGCCAAAGAATTGATGCTTTTGAAATTTGGTGTTGGAGAAGACTCTTGAGAGTCCCTTGGACTACAAGGAGATCCAACCAGTCCATCCTAAACAAAATCACTGGAATATTCACTGGAAGGACTGATGCCAAAACTGAAACTCCAATACTTTGGCCACCTGATGGGAAGAATCAGCTCATTGGAAAAAACCCTAATGCTGGGAAAGATTGAAGGTGGCAGGAGAAAGGGATGACAGAGGATGAGATCGTTGGATGACATCACCGATGGGATGGACATGAGTTTGAATAGGCTCCAAGAGCTGGTAACGGACAGGGAAGCCTTGCATGCTGCAGTCCATGGGGTCTCAAATGTCAGACACGATTGAGCAGCTAAACTGACTGACTTCCCCTCCCTCTTGATCCCCTCTTCCATCTCCCACCCCCTCTAGGTTGTTTCAGACCCTTTGTTTGAGTTCCCTGAGTCACACAGCAAATTCCCATTTTTCCTGATGCCTTTTGAGTAAGATCCTGCACCTCCTCTTCCAGCTCTCTCATTTATTTCCCTTTGTATCCAGTTAGCTACTCAATCCTTCTGTTAAATGCTTTATTTAAACTGTCATACTCTTCATACTAGGTATTTCCAGTTGAATTGTATACATGAATGTTTTCCATTTCATATGTCCAATTTCCTAGGGAGCTTTTATTTAGTGAAAAATCTGGAGAAGCAGTGAAGAGATTTATGCCCCAGGCATAAAATGCAAAAGAACAACCAAAAAATAATGTGATTTGTATGTAAGGTGATCATGTATCCTGGTTTGCTGGGAATGGTTTAAAATTGTGGTCTTGACTTAATCATTAATAGCTCCTCTTATCACTCTCATATATGTCGCAGTTTGGACAATAAATTCTATGGACTATTTATGCAGTCACTCTACTTACATGTGACAACTCAAGCTGCCACCTAGGAAGGGAGTTTTTGGCCCTCTGGCTTCTCTCATCAGAATCAGTGTGGCTGATAAGTACATCAGTCCCCATCCTCAACATCACATTTGGTCTAATCCAGTTTCCTTGGAAGGAATTCCAAGATGCTCAGGAAGCCCAGCATCAGACTGAACAGGGAACAATCACGAAGCTCACTGTTGGACTTGCTCTCTCTTCCCAGCCTTTCCCATCACCCTCAGCAAAGGGAACGGAAGGGAGGGGAGTGTCAGGAAGTCAATCAGTGAATTCTCTACAAATGCAATTATTCATGTTTTCAAACTTCTAGATGGTGAATGTGGACACATTTTGTTTTAAAAAGAATGCTGTTCTCATTTGCATGGATTAAATGGTAATTAACTGATTTCTTCTTTCTATTTAGTGCTCTCAGTAACCCCCCAATTTTTTCTTTCTCCCTTTGACCTACTGTTAGAAACCAGTCTACACCTTCTCTCATAAGAACTTAAGTATAAGTATTTAATTTTCAATGAATCACTGAAGTCATGCATACTTACCTACAAATTGTTTTACTCTTTCATCTCCATTGGCCCTGCTAGAGGTTTCTCTCAAATTTACTTAGCTCTACTTTATCTTCCCCCTTCCTTGGAGCTTGCTAGAAAGCACCTCACAATGCATGGTCTTTCACAGAGCAGAATGCCTGTGACTCTACAGCACACCCAGTGATAAGAATCATCAGTTGATGGGTCAACAAAATAGAGCCTTGTATTTGAGATGCAAGAAGCACCTGGAGGATTTCCCTGGTGACTCAGTGGTAAAGAGTGTGCCTGCCAATACAGGAGACATGAGTTGTATCTCTAATTCAGGAAGATCCCACATGCTGTGGAGCAAATAAGCCGAGCACCACAGCTACTGAGCCTGTGCCCTACAGCCTATGCTCTGCAACAGGAGAAGCCTGTGCAGTGCAGCCAGAGAGTAGTACCTGCTTGCTGCAACTAGAGAAAAGCCCGCACAACCGCAAAGACCCAGCACTGCCATAAATAAATAAATAAAATGGAAAAAAAAAAAGAAGAAGCCCCAGGAGAGGTGGAAACATAGAGGACTGGGGTATCCTATAAGATGTGCTGCTGCTGCTAAGTCGCTTCAGTTTTGTCCAACTCTGTGCCACCCCAGAGACAGCAGCCCACCAGGCTCCGCTGTACCTGGGATTCTCCAAGCAAGAACACTGGAGTGGGTTGCCATTTCCTTCTCCAATGCATGAAAGATAAAAGTGAAAGGGAAGTCACTCAGTCATGCTTGACTCTTTGCGACCCCATGGACTGCAGCCCAACAGGCTCCTCTGTCCATAGGACTTTCCAAGCAAGAGTACTGGAGTGGGTTGCCATTGCCTTCTCCCACAAGCCTTTTATAAGAAAACATACCACAATACTATCAATTTTAACTACAAAATAAAACAGTATTATATTATTATAATAATTGTCCAAATTTACAGTCATTCAACTTATGAAATTATTGCAGTTACTCACTAGAGTAACTGCACACCAGTGAGTATTTCTCTGAGCAGAAGGAGTGCCATTTTAACTCCCTCTTCAAAAGAAAGACTTCAGGGAAATGACCAACCAAAAGATCTGAGGCCAGCTGGCTTTTAAAGCATTGAGTTGATTCTAACCAATATGAAAAAGAAGCAACCGAAGAAATTCAAAGCTCCCTTGAAGAGAAAGGGCAGGGAATAAAGAAAGAAAAAATTTAATGAGTAAGTAAACAAAGAAATATTCAGTCTAATTTTAGTGAAAGGGAAAGAAATTTTTGCTTAATTCTTAGCACACTAGTATTATGTAAATTGATATTTTTGTCATTATTTACAGTATGTAAAATCTGTCATTCCTAAGCACTTTGGATTAGATTATCTTCTCTCCAAAATGGTTTTAAAGATGCAAATAAATGAACCCAGTGAGTTAACACAATCTATTTTGGGCCTGATATTCTATCCATTTTTCATGAAATACAATTCAACTTTCACAAGGTGATAACAAACAGCCCTTAGTAACACTGGACACGGTGCCAGCCCAGCAGGATGCATCTCCTGCAGGAGTAAAACCTAAGCATCAGAAGTTAAAACTTTAATAAATATCTGGCCCAAATTACTATTAAAGCCAAAAAGAGATGATTACACAAACTTTGGAAAAGTCTGAGAGGCTTAAATCATCTAATCAATCTAGATTTGTTTTTTTTTTTTTCCTACATCTCTCTTTTAGAGTGTTTCTTTTCTGCAATTCCTTAGAGAAAGGCCAAAGCAAAACTTAAATTCAGAATAGAATTTTCTCCATTTAAGGTAAAGCTAAAAAGAGTTTTAAACTAAGAGAAAGTATTTGCTCTCATTTCAATAATTGTCTATAGTACACTTATCATGCCTAAGACTCCAGGCAAGGCATCATAAAGGGTAAAAATATGTAAGGAATATGACACTGTCTTCTATAAACCCTTGTCTGAGGGGAACAGAGTCATGTATAAAAAATCTACTTCATACAAAAAGTTGATAAAATATTATGGTATAAAAAGGGAGAAATAAAAGTTTCTTAAAAGTGGTAGTAGTCAAAGTGAAACTTAAAAGATAAGCCATATTTCATCAACCAAATGTGAACCTGACATTCAATTAAAACACAAATCTGGCACACATGGGTCACAGAAAATATTAAGATTAGAACATGTTGGTGTTTTCCAGCAGAAGATTCTAGAGGAGGTAATTTTTTCCTAATACCTATGCCCATACAATAGACAGATATGAACTTAAAAAATTACATAAATAATAATCATTTTATTCATTTTGATCAAATAACCCCACTTCCTACTCTATACTTTAAAGCAGTAGATAAGAGCAAATGGAAAGTATTTCATATTATAACTCCTAAGGATGAAATAATTTGCTGCATTGTTTAAGCCAATAAGATTTAGAATTAAAACTGAGTTCAAATCTTTTCTCTAACATGAGCTATTTGATTTTGGAAAGATGACTAAAGACATTTTATGTCCCAATTTTCCAGTCTATTAAAAAAAGTAGGATAATATCTACTTCATAGTCTTGTTGTAAATATAAAAGCAATAATGCATGCAATCTTCTCATCCCTACTTTATAATTAAAATTTGTTCCACTTCCCAAACACATGTTTTATTACAATGTTTACTGAGTTATCTGTGTTCATATACTGATTGTATCTGCTATTTACTTTCCAGTTTATTGCTTCCTAATGCCATGGCCAAATATATATCATAAATACATGTTGGTCACCTCGATGACCAACTACATTATTTCTTAGAAATCACATCATGGTACCTTATTCATTAACTCTGAGAATCATTAATGTGGGCATTGAAGAGAGATATATATTAATATGGGCTTCCTAGGTAGGGCTAGTGATAAAGAACCCACCTGCCAATGCAGGAGACGTTAAGAGGCATAGGTTCAATCTCTGGGTCAGGAAGATCCCCTGGAGGAGAGCACAGCAAACCACTCCAGTATTCTTGCCTGGAGAATCTCATGGAGAGGAGCCTGACGGGCTACCGTCCAGAGTCACAAAGAGTTGGACATGACTAAAGCAATATAGTACATACTCATAGATGGAGAAACAGTGGAAACAGTGTCACACTTTATTTGGGGGGCTCCAAAATCACTGCAGATGGTGACTGCAGCCATGAAATTAAAAGACGCTTAGTCCTTGGAAGAAAAGTTATGACTAACCTAGATAGTATATTCAAAAGCAGAGACATTACTTTGCCGACTAAGGTCCGTCTAGTCAAGGCTATGGTTTTTCCTGTGGTCATGTATGGATGTGAGAGTTGGACTGTGAAGACGGCTGAGCGCCGAAGAATTGATGCTTTTGAACTGTGGTGTTGGAGAAGACTCTTGAGAGTCCCTTGAACTGCAAGGAGACCCAACCAGTCCATTCTGAAGGAGATCAGCCCTGGGATTTCTTTGGAAGGAATGATGCTAAAGCTGAAACTCCAGTACTTTGGCCACCTCATGCGAAGAGTTGACTCAGACTCATTGGAAAAGACTCTGATGCTGGGAGGGATTGGGGGCAGGAGGAGAAGGGGACGACCGAGGATGAGATGGCTGGATGGCATCACTGACTCAATGAATGTGAGTCTGAGTGAACTCCGGGAGATGGTGATGGACAGGGAGGCCTGGCGTGCTGCAATTCATGGGGTCGTGAAGAGTCAGACACAACTGAGCGACTGAACTGAACTGACATACACACACACATATGTTAATATGTGAGTATAAATTAACTTCAGAATGGTTTAATGAAGAAAAATCTGTACTGCAAAAAAGAATTTGGTTTTGATAAAGGCAGAAATGGAAGTAAGGATGGAGAAGAGTGGGACCCACAAATAGCACTTCAACCTGACCTCCAAAAGGACCAGCAGGACTTCTTCCAAGTTCCAGAGCAACTGACAGTGAGGTCAGTGAAGTCATTTATCCTCTTCCAGTCTATCTCTGGGCCAGGCTTTAGCAGATAGGGAAAAAGTTACACAGAAGGCTCACGAATCTAGTTTCATTTTAAGTATTTGTCATTTGTATGACCTTGAACAAATCCTCCTGTGCCTCAGTGTTCTCCTTTGTGATACTGATGTAGTAAAGCCAAGGCTGCCTGTCATACAGGGTCAAATGGGTCAGTGAACATAAAACTCCTTAGACATCTGGGAAGAGTAATACACGTCAGTCATGATTGCCACTGTCTCTCTTGCTATTTGCAAAAGCAGAGGAAGGAGCAGCTTTTGATAGGTAATGCATATCTGCTACTAGCTTTGAAGCTGTAAAGATTGTGTGTGCAAGACAAGCTTTCTTTGACCAAGGTAGATTTGGGGTTGCATAGTGCACACAGAGCACCACCTTGCCAGCTGTGCTTATGCAGTTCATTATACAATCCTAGGGACAATCTGAAGACTTCCTGGATGAACACAAATCTCTTCACTGATTGGCTGGACCACCTGTTTCCGTGACAACTCTAGAGCCATTCCACATTCATCTACCTCCTGTTCCCATTCACGGTAACATCTCATTAACAGCAAGAGAGAGAAAGTTTAATGAAGTAGAAGCATTTTGATTAACCAAAGCATAATTTAAACAGAAGTTTTCAGCTTTTTTGTGTGTGTCTCCAGAGTTTTTTATATGTTACAGTAAACTCACAGTTCTTTCCTCTAAAGGTGAATGAAGGAAAGCGACACTTCTCGTAAAATTCCTTTTAAGAATTCTGAGAAAACATTGCCCCATACATCCTTTGCCATATTTTATGAACAGACATCTCTAGTCAACATTTAGTTCACCTTGTTCTCTCAGAAGAGAAATGGATGTTCTAAGTTCTCATTTGCCACACACGCATCTTCACGACCATGTCACACTCTTCCCTGTGTACAATTTAGGATCACCCAACACCTGGTCTTGGAGGGTAGGGAGAATTAGAGCCACACTGAGACTGGTAGGTCGGGGCTCTGTGCAAGCTCACAGCAATCCTGTGAGGTAGTAGTGTTTTCCCCATTTTTCCATTTGACGTTACTGAGGCTCAGAATATTCAGTTAACTGACAGTGTTGTAAGGTATGTAAGTGACAGAGCCTGGACCCAAACACACACAAGTGTGTCTTGACCACACAGATTTGGTCACATCCTTGGTGGCTGTGCTCTCAGTATTGCATCGTCACAATTTTAAAGGCATATAAACATTTCTTAGTTTGAGTTCCCCCAGAAATCAGAACCTGAAACAAAGATTTGGGGGAAGGTAGTTTATTTAGGAGCTGAGCCCAGGAAACAGGAGCAGAAGTGGAAAGAGTGAATTCCTCCAGGAAGGATTCTTGATTCTACCAGGGCCTCTGAGAAGCATACAGAATGCCTTCTGGAATCATCCAACTGACCATGCGAGGCTGGAGCACTTATGCTCTACTCCCCCTCCCCCACTCCCATTGGCTGAGAGTTGCCTCTGGCCATTTAACTCTCCCACGATTTCTGTCTGCTCTTGCACACAACGTAAGAAGCTCCTAGAGTGTCAGAGAGGACCCTGGAGGAAACAACAGGAAGATCCAAAACTGGCCTCCAGGTGGAGGCTGGCTGCACTGAGACTGAACTTCCAGAGACCTGCCCACCACAGCTGCGGCTGAAATCAGAGCACCCAGAGACGGCGGCGCAGCACCAGAGGCGGCAGCTGCTCCCTTAATCTAGGAGACTTTGCAGCTTGCTCAGATAACCGTTGGGGTAGCCTCGTGACTTACACCCTCATGTCTGACATGAACAGACCTTAATTATAGTTACAGAGCACCGCTGTCACAACACACACAGCTGATTCAGCAGTAGTTTCTCTGGGGCAGTGATCATGGTCCAAGTACCGGCTCTGTGAGCCAGGATCCACTCCTAGTTTCATCACTAGAAAGTCTGCACGTCATTTAAGCTCAATGTGCTTCAATTTTCTCATCTGTAAAATGGACATAACAAAATCCATCTCATTGTTTAATATAATAGTACATAAAATAATATGTGTAAAGTACTTGGAAGAGTGCCTGGATAAAGCAGGTACTCAAAAGGGTGGATAGAATTTTATAAACAATTTGCAATTGCCAACATTTCCATCTCCTCTCATAGGAGGAGGTGAGTACATAAAAACATTCCATGTCTTCCCATTCAGGATCATAAAATGCTAACCAAAAGCTCAACACAAAATAACTACAAATCCAAAACCCAAACACCATGGTGACAGGAATTTTCACCACTCCAAATCCAACGTTTTCTTAGCACTTTGTCTCAAACTAATGAAAAGCATTTGGTGGCATTCCTCTCACATACAAACTAAAGCTAAAGGGAAAGATTTCAAAGGTTCATATCTCCACTTGGTAAAAATTCTGTGGTGCAATAACAGCTAGTTAGAGAGAGGGGAAAAGCAGCCCGAACAGGAGCTAAGTAGCTTCTGGTCTCCATGGTAACAGCGTTTCATACTCTGACCCTTGTAATCACCTAATTCCCTTAGGATAAAGAAAGGAGCAAGGAGACAAAAGTGCTAAGACAAAAAAAAGTCACCATTTGTGGAGTGGATGATAAGTCAGCAAACATGGCCGGGAAGTGATTCTAACCACCTATAGTTAAGTGACATTTCCTTAGAATTATTTTTTTAGTGACAGCAATAAGTTAATATTGATCAAGCACAGGTTAATTTAAATTACTCATTCCCCCACCTAGGACACCACAGCCCTTATGGCACCCTGGGGATAAGGGACAGTTGGCAGACAAGCCACAGTTCATAGCAGGATAATTAACTGGTCTCCTTAGGAGTGAAATTCATGATACTTTTCTTCTTACCATAAGGCTTTGCTTGATTTCTAGGAAAGACACTGAACATCTTTTGAGTGGCCAGAGCAGCATCTCAAAGCCAAGCCCGTGGAACCCTGCCTCCGGATCCCTGGGGACAATGTCACAGCACAGATTCCCTCTAGCAGAGCCAGACTGGAGTGGAGCCAAGGCAGCCGTCTTGAATGACAGCCTCAGGGCACACTGCTGCACCCTCCACCTGGAAACCACTCATGCAGATCTTGGGATGTACTCAAAAATCTAAGGAGCTAACTTTCCTTCACTCTGCTGTTTATGTTGGCATTCAAAAGATCATTTATAAATGTGACAGATTCTACTTTTCTACAGATAACCTACAGAGATAATCCAGTTTTGAAACCAAAAAAAAAAAAAAAAGGGAAGTGAAAGGGAACAAATATCTATTTTGGAAAAAAATGGCTATAAATTCACAACAAGTGTAACCATTGGTTTCACTCATTTTATTTCATTCCCTATATCACCTCACCCCTTATAGTATTGCCCATCTAATTAGCATAAAGAATATCTTTCACTTTTTATAAGATAGAACTCATGTTAAAAGACAGAAACCTAATGCTTCAAATCATTGATTTATTTCAGACTTTCTGAAAAGCTATGCAAATTACATTTGGATGCCCATCCAATTGTATCATACATTCAGAAATTCAAATGTTTACCAAGCACCTTTTAAGTACAAGGTGGTGCTCAATGTGCTGTAGTCAAGGAAGTCAAAAATCTCTGCCATCATAGAGTTTACATTCTAGAAAGAAAGACAATAAAAGTTAAGTCAAAGAGCTGCCATGTCAGATAGTGACAAGAGTGCTACCAAAAATATAAAGCCAGGAATGACATCTGCTAAGACGCTTCAGTTGTGTCCAACTCTGTGCGACCCCATAGATGGCAACCCACCAGGCTCCCCGTCCCTGGGAGTCTCCAGGCAAGAACACTGGAGTGGGTTGCCATTTCCTTCTCCAATGCATGAAAGTGAAAAGTGAAAGTGAAGTCACTCAGTCGTGTCTGACTCTTAGCGACTCCATGGACTGCAGCCTACCAGGCTCCTCCATCCATGAGATTTTCCAGGCAAGAGTATTGGAGTGGGATGCCGTTGCCTTCTCCAAGGAATGACATGGTTGCAGGTTTTAATAACTGATTTATAAGAAGACCTTAAAAAGAAGATGACAATTGAGTAAAAGTCTGAACATAATGAGGGAGCAAATCTTACACATATTCATGGGAAATAGTCAAAGCAGAAGAAATTTCAAGTGCAAGTGCCCTGAGGCAGAAGCATTCTTGACCTGTCAGAAGAATGTCCCCAAGTCCTTTGTGTCTGGAAGGGAGTGGAAGATGGAGAGAGTATCGGGAGATGAGATGAGACATACTCATTCGGGCAGAGGGGGCACATACCATGACCTTTGACTTTTATTCCAAATAAAATGGGAAGATCCTACCAGAAGATTTTGCACAGAAAAATTACATGAGCTGGTTTAGATTTAAAAGGATCATTCTGGCATCTGATTGAGAACAGACTGTACAAAAGACAATGACAGAAAAAAAAAGAAACCAGGTCGAAGGCATTCCAGGATTTCAGGACTGAAATGATACTGAATAAGACTGGAATGACAGTTGTGATGGCAAAAGAAACTGTAAGATTCTGGAAAACTTTTCAAGGCAGAACCAAAAAGATTTGTGGAAGAATCAGATGTGGACTCAAGAAAGAGAAGAATCATGGTTCTTTATCTGGGAAACTGAAAAGACAGAGCTGCCTCTTACTAGATGTGGAAGACTGAGAGAAGCAGGTGTTGAGACATGGTAATATTAAATCATCTGCTAGACATCCAGGTGGCAATGCCAAGTAGACAGTTGTATCAAACAATCTGAAACGCAAAAGAGATACCTGAGCTGGAGGTATAAATGTGTGAATCACCAAGTTAGATGATATTCCCTAAAGAGTGAATGTAAATAGAAAAAGGAAGTTTGGTGTCTAAATACGGGTGCGCTTTAACATTTAAAGATCAGAACTGAATAGGAACCATCAAAGGGACTGAGAAGGAGTGACTGATGAGTTGGTAGGAGTATCCTTGAAGCCAAGTGATGAACACATTTCAAAGAGGTGGGAATAATCAACAATGTCAAATGCTCAGAGATCAGTGCCATGAGGACTGGGAGTTGATATGAATGACGATATGCCCTAGAGCAGTTAGATGTGAAAGTGAAGTCGCTCAGTCGTGTCCAACTCTTTGCGACCCCATGGACTGTAGCCCACCATGCTCCTCTGTCCCTGGGATTTTCCAGGCAAGAGTACTGGAGTGGGTTGCCATTTCCTTCTCCAGAGGATCTTCCCAACCGAGGGATCGAACCCAGGTCTCCCGCATTGTGAGCAAGACGCTTTACCTTCTGAGCCACCAGGGAAGTCCTGCAGTTAGATGTACTTGTGATATTAAAACCCTGATTTTATTGAATTCAGGAGAGAACAGGAGAAGAGGAACTGGAGAGGATCGATATAAAAGATTCAAGTCTTTACCTAATAGAAGATGTTGCAAAGTGACTTTTTCCAACTCTTTCTTCCTTTCTTTTTAAAATATGAAACTTGAAAGAAATATTTGCAATCTAAGAAAAGATTTGCGTAGAAAGGGTCAATTTGATTACAAAGGACAGGAGGGAAGAGTTGCTGAGCAATGTCCTTGAATCAAGGACATGGGGTGAGATCTAGTAGGAAAGTAATGGAGGTATTAAAAGTTTTTACTTTCATAACAAATTGTTCATATACAACATTAGGAGAGAAAGCAGATGCACAAAGCTGTGTAGACGTGGTTGTGACAGCTTATGGAAGTCCTTGCTGTCTGCTTTTTTCCTCAATGAAACAGGAAATAAGCTCATCTGTAAGAAGTGGGGGAGGTGAACGGCTTTGGAAGTTTGAGGAAAAGGAGAAGGATGAGAACTTGCTGTGGTCCTGGAATCTAGAAAGAAGAACCTAGAAATATGATGACTGCCAATGGTCTAAGGGTCACCTTGATGAAAGCAAAGGATGCTAGTCAGCCACTGTGGCCTAAATACTGAGAAAAAGTATAAGTTTAAGAGTCCAGTAGAAAAAAATCTGAACTAGCCATCATAAAAAAGATTTCCAATTCACTTTAGAAATTTCTCTTTTAATCTTGACAAAAGTCAGTATGAGTATTTCTCATTTTTCTTGGCAGTGCTGAGTCATGACTATTACCCTTGCCTACTAGATGTGAATCTTGAAGGGTTTGTTGCTAAATAGGTCTTTCACTTTATAAGGCAGTGAGATATATTTTTAAAATACCTCACTCATTCCAGCCTCCGTACTTTATTCTATGGTATAAAAATCTTTATGGTGTGATTTAGGCTAACATCTTGGTGGCTCAGATGGTAAAGCGTCTGCCTGCAATGTGGGAGACCTGGGTTTGATCCCTGGGTTGGGAAGATCTTTTGGAGAAGGAAATGGCAACCCACTCCAGTACCCTTGCCTGGAAAATCCCATGGACGCAGGAGCCTGGTATGCTACAGTCCGTGAGGCTGCAAAGAGTCAGACACTGCTGGGAAACTTCACTTTCCTTTCCTTCCCTTTCTTTCTAAGTTCATTCCTACCAAAACTATGCTAAATGCAAATCAAAATAAATCATTCTCAATCTCGAGCTTTTGAAGTCTTTGATATTTATACCAAAGAAAGGATGATAACAAAATTTCTCAAAGCTGAATTAATTTTAGTTCAAAACCATATGGCATATTTCATATAATTTACTAATGGCAAAAGAAGTCAAACCCAGATTAACCAAGAAAGGATTTTACAGCTCAGACAGTCAGGATATTTTATATGAATCATATAATTATATGAATTATAGGAACGCCTATAGTCCTGCTTCTTCACAAATCATGCGTTTTCATTCATGGCTTCTGTTAACACTCTGCTTCACATCTTGCTGTATTTCCCATTCATCCATTGGTTTCTGGGCAGTGACTCAAGGAAGCTGAGAGAGGTACAGGCTGGCACTTAGAAAAAATCAAGACTCGTAGCCACACTGATTTCGTGTACCCCACCTGCCATCACAGACGCAACCAATTCTTCCTCATCTTATCCATAGTGATACATCAGGTATTTCTTACAATTTTTTGAAATGTAAAATTGGTAAGAGAAGTTAATATCAATGCCCATTTTATAAGACTTAAGCATATTGTTTTTACATTTTAAGATATCTTACAAGCTTATATTCAAGTGAACAGGCTTGTTTAGTCACATGTGTAAGTCATTTGATGATAGGTGTTTATAGTTCCCCTAATTATAGCATGTCTCTGTGGAAACATTTTGCCACTCCGTTAATATGATGCCATTTCAGGGACCGCCTGTGTCTCTTTTGTTGATCCGTTGATCGACGGACTAATTGATTAAAAGACTTGGTCTATGAGCTATAATGGTAAGTAAATATTTCCAAGCATATACTAGCTTCATTAATATTATTCCATATTTGCCTTTTAAAAATCTCTTCAGGATCCATCCACCAATTAACCAAAGAATCAGAAAACCATGAAGTGAGGAGAATTTTTAACAGAGGTAAGAGGAAAAAAATTTTTTTACCAGAATTGATAACTTTAACTTGCCAAAACCAACTTAGGCACATACTGTAGCTTGCCTGCTCAATAGTCATTCACTCTCCTTTTCTCCAATAGAAACTAAACTGGGTCCATCCTTCTTCAAAAGGCCATAACCACAGAAGAATCTGAACTCTCCAGACCCAGAATAAGTTCCTTATTTTTTGTCCTCTGAGACTGTGCAAAAATAAGAGGACAAAGCTTCTGAAATCAGAGGTTAATTGTCTTCATGCAGAAATTAATTGAATAGAACTGATAAAAGACAACCTGGATCACTTTGACACTTGGCTACAAGAGGGTCAAGATCCAATTACTTGGGAAAATGTTATAATTCCAGGCCAGGATTCTTGAAGAATTGATAAGGGAAATGTTCATGTTAGTGAGAAAGGTAAGAAATTTTTCTTAATTCCTTTTTAAAGCATTATCTTTGAAAATTATCCTTCTAGTGAATGTTATTTTTATAATAAAATAAACATACTGAACTGAAAAATTACATGCTTAACTCAAACAATAAGTCACTATGCTCTCTTGCAAAACCAGCAGAGACAGGACGACCTTACTGTTGACAACCACGCCCGCCATCATTTTGAGCCATTTCACTTGAGAATTAAACCTCCAATTTAAAAATACTGTGAAAATATAAGCTAGAAATTCCCTTTAGTCTTAATCAGTCACATTGGAGTCTTTTTTAAATAGGATAATCTAAATTTATACAGCTGGAAAAGTCAACTCTTTCTACTGTCCTCTATTTTTCATTTTCAAATTCACCATGATTGTATCTATGTAAGTGAGGGGTGGGACAGTTATACATCCTCATGATGTGTGGAAGACCCCAAGTCACATGCACTACAAGATGTTTGGCATCCATCTAGGAAATTCTAGACTCCGTGGGAATAGGATTGGGCCTGTCCTGCTTAGCTCTGTGTCCTCATTGTCTGGAGTGCTCAATAAATATTCTGCTGAATTAATGGATGAATGAATGTGAACTAAAAAGAAATCAGAGCTACCGTTAAATATGAGTTCCCTTTATGCCTCACATCATACCCGATTACTGTACTTAACTATTTATTAACATTCACTCTACTTGATTTTTGTCCACTCCAAAATGATTCTGTCAATAATGACCATTAAATTCTCAATTCAGTACCTAGATTTATAATCACTTTAAATTTACCAGTGTTTCAAGAATTTTCTTGGGTCTCTTGTAACAGCTTTATATGACCCTACCTGTCTATATGTGATCTGGCATCATTTCACCATAGGCCATATTAACTACATTCAATAAATAAAATGATGGTTCTTTACAACTCATAAGAAAGATGAATTTACCCATCATTCTGTTTTCAAGGAGCTGGGAACAAAAGATGTCAGAAAAAGAACTGATCATATTGACTGTGCTCTGTAACCCAGTAATCACACAAACCAAAGTGGTAAGATGATCACAGACCTTTGGTGACAGGACTGATTATCTTAAAGAGTAATTTAGCAAGAAAGAACAGTTCCTCTTGTTCAGTGAATGGAAAATGTCGGCGTTTAATAGCCATCATTTTTATAGTGTCTGTAGCCTAGCATACAGAGAAAAAAAAATATGAAGCTTAAATCCAGGTGATAATTTATTTCTGGTGGACACATTATTAAATAACCTCTTAATTTCAATTTGAATAAGTTAACACTTCCCTCCTGGACCAATACTATCCCTGTTCACTTTTGAAGAAATGTGGTATGGAGTCGGGGCAGGGAATAGTGGAGAAGGGAGGGAGAGGCTCTCAGTCATCAACTGATAACTACTCCCACGTTTTGCACGGATTATAAACAGCCTTTAGAGCCCGATTGTCTCTTAGAGTTAAGGAATTTACCATTAAAGTATGGAAGATTATTCTTCATCTTTTCATATTGTTCCTGTCTTGTCCAGGAAAGAATACTGGAGTGGGTTGTCATTTCCGCCTCGAGCAAACTCCAGGGGACAGTGCGGGACAGAGGAGCCCGGCGTGCTGCAGCTCATGGGGTTGCAGAGTTGGGCACGACTTAGCAACTGAACAACTCTTCATCTTAGAGAGAAATATGTATTTCTTGGCTTGGTTATAGACTTAGAGGCAACTGGAATGCCCATTCTTTGCAGTAGTCTAATGACAGCTGCCCTTCTAAAGCTTCATGGATATATACATAATCTAGAAAATAGTACAGATGAAGTTATTTGTAAAGCAGAAAGAGAGACACAGACATAGAGAAAAAAAAAAAAACTGTATGGACACCAAGGGTGGAGAGTAAGGGTATGGTAAATTGGGAGATTTGGATTAACATATCTCACTACTAAGTATAAAATAGATAACTAATGAGAAAGTAAAGTGAAGTCGTTCAGTCGTGTTTCACTCTTTGCAACCCCATGGAATGTAGCCCACCATGCTCCTCTGTCCATGGGATATTCCAGGCAAGAGTACTGGAGTGGGTTGCCATTTCCTTCTCCAGAGGATCTTCCTGACCCAGGGATCAAACCCAGGTCTCCCACATTGTAAGCAAGATGCTTTACCTCCTGAGCCACCAGGGAAGTCCTAATGAGAACCTACTGTATATCATGGGGGGAGAGGAAGAAGGCACAATCTCTTTGAGGGTCATATATTAACCTTGAAATTGCATTCCAATACATGGTAGATGCAGGCAAATACTGTTTGATTCCATTTATATAAAGTGTCTAGAACAGTCAAATTTATAGAATCGGAAAGTACATTGGTAGATGTCAAGGGCTGGGGAGTGAGGGTGTGGTGAAGGGAAGAGGAGTTAGTGTTTAATGGGGAGAGAGTTTTAGTTTAGGAAGGTGAAAAACTCAGGAGATGAATGATGGTGAGAGTTGCACAATGTGAATGTTCTTAGTGCTACTGAACTGTGCAGTTAAATATGACTAAAATCGTATGTTATACATTAAATGACTTTCACTACAATAAAAACACATGTAAAACTAAATAAACGAAAGTTTAAAAATATAAATCTTCCTGGAAGCCCACTGGACCAGAAGAAAAGACAGGCAAAGGGGTGTCCCCAGAATAAGCAGTAATGGAACAAGAATTGGTTAAGTCTTCTACATGGCAATTCAGTGTTTTTAATGTAATTATACCTAATAATCTCATCTTCAACTTTCTTAAAGCTACCTGCTAATACATTAGAGCAAGGTTAGCAATATAAATTAGCAGGAAGAAAATAAGAGAACCAGTATGGCATGTGAAACAGCAGGGCAAATTCAGGAATGAAATCCATCTGAGTACAAAACCCGGGTTCCCCATTTTTGTTGTGTCTACAAGAATCAGTCCTGGGTATTCTTTGGAAGGACTGATGCTAAAGCTGAAACTCCAATACTTTGGCCACCTCATGTGAAGAGTTGATTCATTGGAAAAGACTCTGATGCTGGGAAGGATTGGGGGCAGGAAGAGAAGGGGACGACAGAGGATGAGATGGCTGGATGTTATCACCGACTCAATGGACGTGAGTGTGAGTGAACTCCGGGAGTTGGTGACAGGGAGGTCTGACGTGCTGCAATTCATGGAGTCGCAAAGAGTCGGACACGACTGAGCGACTGAACTGAACTGAACGGGGAAGCTACTTAGCTTCTCCAACCCTCAGTGCTCCCTGAGATAAGCATCAGAGGAGATAAGCATTCCCATTTCACAGTATTAATTTAAAGATTACATGAGATTATATATATTAAACATTCTGAGTGCTCACAGTTGCTAAGTACTCAAGAACTAGTACTTATTATTAAACTGCTACTAATAATCATCCATATTCCCATCTCACAAATAAGTACTATCAATGCTTTAGCATGTGATCTTTAGCTTAATTTTCTATGTGTGTACTTCTCATATTTTTATTCAATAATAATATCATATTATGCATAATGCTTGAAGCTTACTTTCTTAAGACAATCTTTCCACATCAACAAAGTTTCACAACACAATTTCCAGTACCTCACAATAGTCTCTTTTGTATCTCTACAATCATTTACTTCTCTGATCACTTTATTGCTAAGCATTTAGGATGGGCACAAATTTTTACCATGATAAACAATGCTGTTATTGTTGCACATAAATACTTCAATATAATCCTCCTTGGGTTAAATTCCTAGAAGCGAAATCACTGGGTGAAAATGTAAATGCCCTTTTTTAGATATTCTGACACATTTTCACAAATTCTTTCCCAGAAAATCCTCTTACCAAGAGGATACACAAGATTCACTTTTTATGAAACTATCTACAACACTAGATATTGTCATTATTATTTTCAAAGAGAAAAGGCATTGCCAATATAATAGAAGTGAGAAAGTGGTTCATTGCTGTGATGATAAAATAAAAACATTGTGAAGGTTAATTAAAATCTCTTAATTACTATTTTATTTAAGCTTATTGTAGAGAAAGAATCAACAAATACGACCAACACAATTAATCTAACCCATCATCTATTTCTGTACATCCCACAAGCTAAGACTGGTTTTCACAGATGAATATTTGCAATTAATTTGGTGATAAAGAAAGCTACCTTGAACTCCAATTAAGCAAAATGTTATTGAAAAAAATCAATTTTTCTCATTAGCCAACTTGTATTACAAAAAGTTATATGTACTCAGTAACCTTTAGTATTGTATTTTGAATTTTGCAAAAAAAAACTTCTTGAATATTTGTTTTCTTTCATGTTATCTAAGCATGTAATATTCTCAGTGTTGCACCTTGAGGCACAAAGTGAAAAATACTATCTGGCTGTTTACAGAAAAATTTGTCAACCTCTCATCTGTTCAGGGTCTTCTGAGGTGGCTCAGTGGTACAAACCTGTCTGCCAACACAGTAAGTGTGGGTTTGATCCCTGGGTCAGGAAAATCTCCTGGAGGAGGAAATGGCAACCCACTCCAGTATTCTTACTTCAGAGATCCCAAGAGGAGCCTGGCAGGCTAACAGTTAATGAAGTCACAAAGAGTCAGACGCAACTGACTATGCACACATACACATCCAAAGCGTTCACTAAAAATACAAGTAAATGCACACTAAGTCACGTCAGACTCTTCGTGACCGTATGGACTGTAGCCTGCCAGGCTCCTCTGCTCATGAAATTCTCCAGGCAAGAATACTGGAGTGGGTTGCCATGCCCTCCTCCAGGGGATCTTCCCGACCCACGGATTGAACTCGCATCTGCAGCCCATGTCTCCTGAGGCTCCTACATTTCAGGTGGCTTATTAACCACTGAGCCACCAGGAAAGCCCCATTTACTCCCTGTCAGTGCTTTGCAAACTTACAGTTCTCAGGTTTTCCAGAGGTGATTTTGGGAGGAAAGGGAAGGCAAGAGAGGACAAGCCCCCACACTTCCATGGTTTCTATTGCCTTTGTTTCCACATCTAGGTCCAAATAATATTTCATGTAAAAATTAACTTCAGTGTTTTACAAAAATGTCTGAAAATTACTTCTGAGTATGGGGCAGGGCTTTACTTAAGCCACAGGCAGCTTCTCCGTACTTTCTTCTGGGGCCTGTTGACAGGAGACAGTTCCCCATAGGCCCCAGGCCACCTGCTTTCAAATCAAACTGCTTCATTTTTTTAAAGGTCCATCAGCAGATGAATGGATAAGAAAGCTGTGGTACCTATACACAATGGAATATTACTCAGCCATTAAAAGAATACATTTGAATCAGTTCTAATGAGGTAGATGAAACTGGAGCTGATTATACAGAGTGAAGTAAGCCAGAAATAAAAACACCAATACAGTATACTAACACATATATATGGAATTTAGAAAGATAGTAGCAATAACCCTGTATGCAAAACAGCAAAAGAGACACAGATGTATAGAACAGTCTTTTGGACTCTGTGGAAGAGGGAAAGGGTGAGATGATTTGGGAGAATGGCATTGAAACATGTATAATATCATGTAAGAAATGAATTGCCAGTCCAGGTTCGATGCAGGATACAGGATGCTTGGGGCTGGTGCAATGGAAAGACCCAGAGAGATGGTACAGGGCGGGAGGTGGGAGAGGGGGTCAGGATTGGGAACACATGTACACCCGTGCAGATTCATGTTGATGTATGGTAAAACCAATACAATATTGTAAGTAAAAAATAAATAAATAATTTTTAAAAATAAATAAATAAAAGGTTGTATTTCTGACTGATGAAAACAACTAATGATCAATGCAAATCAATCTAAATTAGTATTAGTAACGTTTTCTCCTTTCTGGTTCTGTTCTGGTCTGATTTCTGGTAGGGCCGAGTTCCAATCCTCCTTTCTCTAGAGGCCCAGGAAAAAGTCCCGTAACGCCTGGGCATCTGTAGGTCATCCCTTTCGCCCCTCCTCCCACCTCCTCCCCCTTCTTCTTTCAACATGGCTTCCTTTCCTCCCTTGAAATCTTTGATGTTAGTACTTGTATTCTTGTATTTAAGGGCTTCCCTGGTGGTGCAGAGGTTAAAGTGTCTGCCTGCAATGTGGGAGACCTGGGTTTGATCCCTGGGTCGGAAGATCCCTTGGAGAAGGAAATGGCAACCCACTCCAGTATTCTTGCCTGGAGAATCCCATGGACGGAAGAGCTTGGTGGGCTACAGTCCATGGGTCGCAAAGAGTCGGACATGACTGAGCGACTTCACTTTCACTTTTCCCCTTTCAGGAGGAAACTAATCTTGAATCGTGGAAGCTATTTTGCACTTAAAACTGTTAAGCAATCAGGGATTAAGGACCTACAAACTGAATTATGAATAGTTCAAGCCTTGCTAAACTTGTAGTGAAATGGAGGGGGGAACACATTAGAAGTGTTCAAGAGGGAATTCCTAGTTGAGATAACAGTGTTAAGCTGCCACACATATTTTCCCATTCCAGTATCTAATCAAGTATTCCTTTATGTATTGAAGTGACAGGCAGGCTTTCTCATGTATGAAAGAAGTTGTACAATACAACACTGGTATATTGTAATTGTAAACTCTATATTGAAATAGAATTGATAAAATAACAACAAATTATGTACTGCATCCTTGTAGAGAACTTAGGAATGGCAGAAAACTTGATCCAATAGGGATTAGCAGTGATTCCACTTAAGCCTAGAATTTCTATAAGAGAAAGTGTGAAACTAATTGCAGAAGAGATAGAAATATTTAAGTCTTGTTTACAAAAATAAGGAAGTGATAGCTAGGAGAGCTTCAGGTTTTAATCTGTGGATCTGGCAATATCTAAAATTAAAAACACATAGTTAAATAATACAAGGGAAGAAACTGTTAAGCAACTATTTCCACAGCAAGGGAGGCAAGAAAGAATATGCAAGGAGCAAATGCACACAGAACAGAAAGTATACTCCTGACTGTCTTTCAGTTTTCTGAGCCATTATTGGGTTGTGAGAGTAAGCTTACATTGAAGCTGTTTCTTCTGTCTGTGGCAAAGTGTAATGAAATGGTTAGGAGTGAAAAACTACACACAGGAATAAAAACTGGGTGCTTTTTCCATTAACTGTGACTTTCTTGATGACTGAGCATTTCCAGAAGGTTTAACATAATTGCCTCTTCACCCTTCCTGAAGCTTGGTTAGATACGTCCTGACACATTCCCACACGCATAGCTCTTCTACCCTTGGGTTCAGTTTGGCAGAGAAATGCTTTCAAATAAGCAAGAAAGAAAACAGTGTGTTCTTTACTAGGTTCATGCTATTGAAATTCAACAACAAAACTCTGGCCACTAGAATTTAAAGGTATATGATCAGTTTATATCAAAGTTATCTTCATTCTGGAATCAGGCAAGTCTAGACAATGAGAATATAATCAATAAAATTTTAAAAGAGTAACCATGATAATGGCAATGATAGCTAGTGTTTGGTACTTACTGTGTAGCAGGCCATGAACAGGTCACAGGCCTTTGTAACTCCATTGTATTAACTACTTCAAGGTAATGGCACCAATGAGGTAAGGCCATTATTTTCACCATGTTATAGGTGATGTTTAGCAGATTGACATGCTCTTGGAACTAGTCACAGTGGACCTGGATTTGAGCCTGGGCTTCTTAATCCCAGAGCCATCTGTGACGGTGCTCATCCATAGAAGAATTTCTATCTCTCAAACCTGCCTGATAGTGGAAGGTGAGATTACAGTTAGACAAGCTCTAGTCTCACTGTCACTGAAATACTGAATGTTGTTGCTGTTCAGTCACTAAGTCATGTCCAACTCTTTGCCACCCCATGGACTGCAGCACACCAGGTTCCTCTGTCCTCCACTATCTCCTGAAGTTTGCTTAAATTCATGTCCATTGAGTCGATGATTCTGTTTAACCATCTTATCCTCTACCACCCCCCTTCTCCTCCTGCCTTCAATCTTTCCCAGCATCAGGGTCTTTGTCAATGAGTTGGCTTTTCACATTAGGTGGCCAAAGTATTAGAGCTTCAGCTTCAGCATCAGTCCTTCCAATGAATATTCAGAGTTGATTTCCTTTAAGATTGACTGGTTGATCTCCTTGCAGTCCAAGAGACTCTAAAGAGTCTTCTCCAGCACCACAGTTTGAAAGCATTGATTCTTCAGCGCTCAGCCTTCTTTATGGTTCAACATTCACATCTGTACAGAACTACTAGAAAAACCATAGCTTTGACTATATGGACATACTGAACAAGACAGCTTTTAAAAAAATAGAAATCGCTGAAAATGGAGATAACTAATACAAAAAAAGAAAAAGAGGTGGTTACTACTACAAAGGGTGCATTTGAACTCTGTCTATTATCTTCAAACGCCTTTAGAAACAAACCCAGAAAACTGAGCTCCATATCAATTTCCAGACATTAGACCAGTAGACAAAGAGGGCAACGATCCTCAGATCTGGCCTAGGTGGAAGTGATGACCGTGAGAAAGGACAACAGCGAGGGACCTAGGAGTCCCTCCCAAACGCTCACACAGCCACAGCATTGTCAGTGGGCACTGGATAAGGGACAGACGTAAGAATCACAACAAATGAATGAAAGCACTCACCATTTCCAAAACTGTTTCTAAGTGATCCAAACAGAAATTATCAAATATGAAAAAATACTATGTGGTTTGATGATATGAGGAGAAATGGGGCCAAAAAGAGTTACGCTGGCTTCTCTTCTGCAGGACTGCTAGAGTCTTTGATATACGCAAGTGAATCTCCATGGGATGACTACCATGCGCAGCATTTCTTAAACCTTTTGAACACAGCATTCTTTCTTCTTAGAAAAAGATGTTAACGTTTTGTAGATTACCTTTTTTTTTTCCATAGAACACAGTTTGAATGAATTAATCAACCTTTATTCTTTCTCTGCGGTGAAATTATCAGAGTGTGCTGCTGGGGGAGGACTTGCGCTCTGTGTCCCAGGCATTCACACCCACACACACTCACACGTAAAGCAGTCAGTCAGCAAGACCAGGCTGCCTCATCAGATGGGCTACAATGTGGTCCATACGCAGGACTACTAAAACTGGAGTTTCTTTAACTAGCTGAGTTGGGAAGGGGAGATTAACTGTAGACAATGTGTGTGTATTATTTCTGCTATCTATGGAGAGAGGTACCTTCACATTTTTCAGAGATTCAAAGAATTTCAGGATCTAAAAACGTGTAAGAACCAACTGTATTTTGCATAATAAGAAGAATCTTTACAAATACAAAGGTGATATCAACACTGAATCCCAGGAGGGTGGAGATCAAGATAATACAATAGTAAGACACTGGGCTCACCTTCTCTCACGAACACAGGGAAAACTACAATTTGCATATATCACAACTAGCATTGAAAACAACCCGGGGACCAGCAGAATAGCTCTTCTGTAACCAAGTCTGTAAAGAAAGATCCACATGGAGTCTGGTAGGAATGGAGGAGAAGCAATCTGGTCAAGGCCCACATCCCACCAAGGAATCCAGGAGAGAAGGGGGAGACCATAGGCTCGGGCACCCTCCCAAAGCAAGGGATTCAAGCCACTTATTAGTCACCCCAATCCTGGGGTCTGACACTGGGAAGATAAGTCCACTTAGCAGGCTTGAAGATCAGTGGAGCTCACTGGAGAGTTGTAAGAAGTCAAGACTCTGCTCTTGGGAGTGTGCACACACAGACTTGCTTACTCCCAGTCACAACACAGAGGCAGAAGAGTGAGAAGTACCTGGAGCTCTGGACAGCTTGCCAGGACTGCCACAGTGTGCCCCCGCCCTGCTCCCGGCCCACACAGGACTCCTCCAGCTCCACTGAGCCAGAGACTGCCACTGCCAGTGAAACTGCGTGCTTGGAGAAAGCAGAACTAGCCGGGACGCCCAGCTCTGCCTCTGATCACCGAAGACGAATCCATTGCGGGCGTGCCCCTACCTGTGCACAGTCCAAAGGAGCAAAATCAGCTCCAGGGAGATCATCATTCCAAGTGAGTGCCTCCCAGCACACATTTGGGAGGGAGTGAAGCCAACCCTCCTGACTCCAACCCATCTTCTAACTGAGGGAAAAACTGAAATCAGCGCAGAAATGCAGTCCCCAAACCTCAGGCCCTGGGGACGCCCCAAACCAAGACAAATTGCCATCACACCCAGGGGAAAACCCACTCCCTCGGAGCTCCTGCTTCCCTCCCTTAGGCCCCCACTTCGGGCTGTGACAATCGCTGAGCAGAGGAGAAGCTCTGGCTCGCGCCTGGCTCTGGCCTCAGCCCTTCCAGTTCTAGCCGTGCCTTCCATCAAGACATAGCTGCCACACGCCCACGAAGACACAACCTGTGCTCCCCCCCACACCCAGCCCTCCCATCACAGCCACTGGCACACACAGACTGCACAGGGATGTTCCCACACAAGGACACACCTTCAAGATGGGGATAGGTAACTGTTTCACATAATTTCATGGAGATGGAGAAAGTTAAATACAGTGAGAAGACACTTTGTTTCAAACTTTGATGAGCAAAATTATTCTAACATTGAGTCATATTTCCTCTATCAGAGACAGTATAGGAAAGGAAACAATCTGTAGCATTTTGAGTAATGCGTGTCCGAAAACCAGCACAAATTACAAAGAAATGGGAAATAATCAAAGAAGAATTAAAATCAAAGCAAAGTTCTCTGTCAGGCAAGGTCAAGATGACAATTAAGTCATTTCATGAATCCATCTGAATCCAGGCAGGAATTCCACTGATCTTAAGTACCTATTACAAAACACCAACATTTTAATTGAAAATATTACTTAAATATTTATCTTCCAAAATAATATTAGTAGTATTCCTGCTATACACATATATTTTCAAAATAAGAAAATCTAGTGTAAACCTAAGAAATACCCTCAATTAATTTTAAAAATTTTTGTTAATAATAATTGTTATTTATTAATAATAGCTCTATGGTCTTGTTACCATGAAATAGAAACTATTCATTATCCCTAGGAGATATTCAGAGAATGAAAGAGGTAATAAAGTAATACAAGTTGAATGTGTACTACTTACCTGACGTATTTCATACAGGCTACTTTTAACCCTGTGAGCTAGAAATTATTATACCTGTTTTATAGATAAGGAAACCGAGGTTCAGAGAGGTATAACCAAGCTCTCACAGCAAATAGATATTAGAGGTAGGATTAAAAGTCTGGTCTTTCTGATTCCAAAATCCTTTCCCCTTCAACACATCTATTTCTACAATTCAAAAAAACTAAATAATTAAAAATTGATAAACTAAAAAAAAACTATAGAGAAATGTTTTTACTGATATAAGATCAAATATAAAAGTTTAAGTAGAAAATAAGCTCATAGCAATTTGTCATTATAAAATATTTCTATAGTTATCCCAGAAAGTTTTTTTAACAATTATACCCATACCCATAGGAAAATTTCCTTCAAAAGGAAAAATCATTTTAACAGAAGTACCACTTTGTAAGTGGTGGTGTAAGTAAAACAAATAATATAACCTATAATTTAAAATAGCAGAAGCACTTACTGGCTAATATTTATTGATTGATTGACAATGGACCAGCACTGAAAAACTACATGTAATATTTAATAAAATACCCTTTACTCAACATTACCTATTTTTATACTGATCTTGAAATAGCAATGGCAAGTTCTATATTTTAAAACCAGGTTGAAGAATGATCTAGTTTTTTTGCCCCCTCTGAGTCCTTTTTAAGAAAGTTTTTACCTTCACTACTTCTGTGAGGATAACTCTGAGATCATTTCAGTTCAATAAATAACCCATTCAAGGAAGACACTTCCCATTCTCTATTCATCAGCAGAGAAATACCACCTTCAAAAATACCTTTCCCTGAGTATCCACCCACCATCATTTCTTGGATGAAGGAGTAAATGAGATTCCATACCAGCATCCTGGAGTAGAAACTCCAAAGTGTTGTCAGGGGCTCACACAAGCCCCTGACCCACAGTGCAAATGGAAGCGGTGCAGCCAATTTGGATTTCCACCTGGAAATCAAGGACTGGATAGCTTCTGTGAGTGTAAAGGATTCTCCTCCTCCCGCAAGTCCACAGCCCGTTCCCCAGTAGAGGTGTCAGTTGAGCAGCTTAAAGATACAGGGAAGCCCATGAAGGTGCAGCGTGGGTGGGGATGTAGGGCTGTGGAGTTGGAGGGGCGGTTCCAGGAATCTTAACCCAATCAGCAGAAGGCAGGGGGACCCAGTGCCGATGCAGAAACCGCACAGGGCTGGCCAAGGACAAGCAGTTCCAGAGGGCCAGCTTTCCCACCCACCGCCCACCTCCAAGTCCAGGAAACCCCACCCTCTTCCATTTCCAGGCCCACTGGCATTAAGCATCTTCCTTTCCTCTCTTCCTCTTAGAAACTACTCCTGTCTTCTCAACCTCATGAAAGCTTCTCCCCACCAAAGCAGAGACCGCAAACTGCAACATTTCCTCGGTTTTAGAGGTTCCAGTCCCCAAAAGTCAAGTCCAGAGCATCAATCGGAAACACCTTCTTCTCCTTCTGCCCTGCAACAATCAGGCACCCTCTGAAACACCATACCTCAAGATCATAAAACAATGAAAAACTAACCAACCGATCTGTATGGCTTTTCTCATAAAATTTAGCTATTTAAATGCCATGACAGGAGTTATGTCTGGGCTAGGCTTTCACTGGTGACAAGAGTTGGATGACATCCTTCCTTCTGGTTTTCACAGAAGCAGGAAATCTTGGGAGAAAAAAATGATTTAGCCTTCTTTTTCTCTTGAACCTTTGTGTGTGTTATGTAAGGTGAGAACCATGAATATCATGAGCCCCATTCTCTCAACAAACATTTAAGTGTACAACACAATATTGATAACAGTAGATACAATGTTGCATGGCAGATTTCTAAAGCTTATTCCTCTTGCTTAACTGGAAACCTTATGCCCTCTGATGAGCTACATATCTTCTCTCCCCATGGGCCCTGGCAACCACCACTCCACTCTGATTCTACAATTTTGACTCTGTTTACATGCTTCTAGATTAAATGCGTGTGTGTGTGTGTGTGCACTCAGTTGCTCAGTCATGTCTGACCCTGCAATACTCTGGACTCTAGCCCACCAGGCTCCTCTGTCCATGGGATTTTCCAGGCAAGAATACTGGAGTGTTCCCATTTGCAACATTTCCTTCTCCAGGGGATCTTCCTGACTCAGGGACTGAAACTGCATTTCTTGCATCTCCTGCACCGGCAGGTGCATTCTTTACAACTGTGCCACCTGGGAAGCTTTTAGATAAATGAAATCACACAGAAATAGAAAACAGTAAGCACTTGGAGAAATCTGGGCTTTTGTACACTGCTGTTGGGAAGGCAATGGTGCCGGTAAGGAAGGAAAGGTAAGGAAAACAATAAGAAATTTCTTCAAAAAATTAAAAATAGAACTACTGTGATCTAGCAATCCCACTTCTAGATATTTATCTAAAAGAACTGAAATCAGGATCTTGTTCTTAGTAACACTGTTTATAATAGCCAAGATATGAAAGCAACCTAAATATCCATCAATGAGTGAATGGATTAAGAAAATACACTGCATTTTTACAATGAAACATTATTCAGCATTGAAAAATGAAGGAAACTCTGCAGTCTATGATAGCTTGGATGAACCTCTGGAGGACACTGCTCAGTGAAACAATCCTGTCAGAGATGACAAACGCTACATGATTTCTCTTGAGTTTAGGCATATAGAGAGATATCCAGAAGACTGTGAAGGAGGGTGGCCTTCATGCAGAGCTGGACACTGGTATTTGGATTACAGAAGGGAACACAGGGAGAGTTGGTATCGAAAGCAACTCGAAGAGTTTGCATGACTAGAAACAGTGATTACTGCGCATATCAGGAAGTCCAAGGAAGTGGGACTCTAATGAGGAGGTTTCCTAGTTCAGCTGCTGAGAATGTTATCCTATATAATGGTTGCACGTTCTACCGACCCATGTATCCTCAGCACATCACCTTTGTCTTCATGTGATTTACTCTCAGAGTAACTGTTTTCACTTGGCTGGGGCTGTCATAACAAAGTACCACCCACTAGGGGGCTGAAACAATGAAAATGTATGGTCTCCCAGTTCTCAAGGCTACAAGTGCAAGATCTAGGTGTGCGTAGCATTAGTTCTTTCTAAGGGCTGTGGGGAAAATCTGTTTCATGTCTCTTTCCTAGCTTCTGGTGGTTTGATGACAATCTTTAGCATTCCTTGTCTGTGGAAGCTTCACCACAATCTCTGCATTCATCTTTTCATGCCATTCTTCCTGCGTGTACATCTGTGCCCATATTCCTCCTTTTCATAAGAATACTAGTCACACTGAATTAGAAACCCATTCTTCTCCAGTATGACCTCATTTTGATTAATTTCATTTGCAATGACCCTGTTTTAAAATAAGATCACATTCTGAGGTACTGGGGATTAGGACTCCAACGTGTCTTTTTTGCTGGAGGAGAGGGTGGACACAATTCGACTTGTAACTAGCCAAAACAGCTGCTGCAGACATCACATCTACCTATAATGTCTCAGGGAAGTAAAGGGTATCTCTTCTTTCTATGACTTCCCAGCACATGCTGTCCTAACTCAGGTATCAGAAATCGTGTCATACGCCTGAACAATCACTGGTGAAGGGGTTGGAGTTATGGGGGTGTGGAAGCGAAATGCTTCAGAGAATACAACCACTAACTTGACTGATAGACAAGGGAAGAAACATCACAAGATCTCAAGCATCTCAGTTACTATGCTCTCCTAAAATTTTCTGTCCTCTAAATTGTGAGCTTTTCTCCTTTTTTCTCCTCGCATTTATTAGTTTTTTTCTTAATAAATGATCACTGAAGAAAACTGAGAAAGTATTAAAAATAAGTCTTGAATAATTCATATCCCACCAGCTGAGATTTCTTCTTCTAAAACACTAGTATATATATGCATGTTTATCAAAGAAAATTGAGAAAATGTTAATATTTTACCAAGAACCAATTTAAAACAGCTCATAATCCCACAGAGTTATCCGCTACTAATACATAGGAAAATATATTTCCCATCTGTATATACTATGTGTTCAGCCACTCAGTCTTGTCCGACTCTTTGCAGACTATAGCCCGCCAGGCTCCTCTGTCCACAGAATTTTCCAGGCAAGGATACTGGAGTGGATTGCTTTGTCCCTACTCCAGGGGATCTTCTTTACCCAGGGATCAAAGTTTTATCTCTTGCAGCTTCTGCATTGGCAAGCGAGCTCTTTACCAGCAGTGCCAGCTGGGAAGCCGTGTATATATATTATATATATATTATATATATATACACTACATGTGTATATATACTATATGTGTGTGTATGTTATACACACATTCATAAATAAAAATTGGGACTACAGAGGGAATACTGCTGAGTAGCCTGATTTTTTTTCAGTTAGTATTAATTTACTTGTTTGCAGGTCTTACTCTATATTAGTAACTATTGTGTTATCTAAAAACCTTCCACCTCCAATATACTCACACTATACAGGTTTGTACTGCATGCCTTCTCAGTTGCTAAGTCGTGTCTGACATTTTGCAACCCCGTGGACCCTGCCACGGTCCCCTCGCCAAGGGATTTCCCAGGCAAGAACACTGGAGTGGGTGGCCATTTCCTTCTCCAGGGGATTGTCTGACCCAGGATTCGAACCCACAACTCCCACGCCTCCTGCATTGATAGGCAGATTCTTTACCACTGAGCCACCTGTGAAGCCCACAGTGGTATAAATGATACCAAAGCATATTTAGTTGGGTCAAGGGAAATCCATTAACTAGATACAGTGTAAATGATAGCAGTGTATTGATACCAAGAGTATCATCCTGGTGATCCCCAAAGCATCATTTAGTAACATTAACTGCAAAACTGATCCACCTCAAGTCAGATGGAAGATCTTGATTCAAGTGATGGGAAGGGAGAAAAGGTTGTCAGAAAAGGATTAGACTTATTCACTAAAAGTAGAAAGGAATTAGACTTATTCACAACCTCCTCTGTGAAGATTTGTCTGACCGATTCCGACTCCAACCTAAAGAGAATTCTCCCACTTGTGCTCAATTACTATTTGCCTGCATATTTGTCAGGCTGTGTCCTCTATCATAACACCTACAAGTGTGGTATCATTGGTTTTTACATGACTATTCCCTTATGATCCTTCTGAGAGCAGACATGAGTTGATTCATCTTTGTAACTTCTGGGCTTCGCATGTATGTTGTACTAAACAAATAAATGAATTCATTCATTCACAGAAGAACAAGCTCAGAATTTTTCTCATTCCCTGCAGTGGTCTGCCTTATTTTTTTAAAGGAGTTATAGTTTGAATGCTTAATTTTTAAAGTTTTATTTGGAAAAAAAGTGAAATGCAATTATTCCAGCACTAACCTGGATATTATGCTTAAGTATTAGTGATGCACGTGCCTAAAAAGCCAGGTGTCTATAAAAATCAAGTAATAACTTGACAACCAGGTAATGGTTGCTAAGAAACTCTATTGTTCTGTGAACACATGGTGTATGAAGAATGGCCTAGATTCATATCCTACATAAAACATCTTCCTTGGAGTTATCTAAAAGTCTGCTTTTGCATGGCTTGTCAACGCATATGTTACTCTTTCTGCTCTCTTGCTCCTGCTATTAAAAATCATGGTTCTATACATAGAATATTATTTCAGCACCATGATCTGCTCCAGACCCCAGGTTGTTAAGTTACAGACTGAGGCCCTCTTCAGCTCCAAAGCATTTCAGTAGCATCAGATGCGACCCTCAAGTCACCGCTGAGGACCAACCATCGCTTCTGATGTACTATCAGTGCTAAACACAAAGATTAAATACCTACAATGTTTTTGTATTCCAAAGTGAAACAATGAGTTGGCATTTATCTGCAAGTTTTATGGGACTTTTGTTCACTACTAATGGAACATAGGGAGATTTTGCTATACTCTACCCCCAAATAGGAGGGCTTCCCAGGTGATGCAGCAGAAAAGAATCCACCTGCCAACGCAGAATATGCAAGAGTCGCAGGTTCGACCCTCGACTGACTGGACCCCTTACTGGGTCAGAAAGATCCCCTGGAACAGGAAATGACACCCCATTCCATTATTCTTGCTTGGAAAATTCCACAGATAGAGGAGCCTGGTGGGCTACAGTCCATTGGGTCTCAGAGTTGGACACGACTGAGCACAACCCAAATAGGAAGTTGTCTCCAAATCTTGACAAGGGAGGTGGCAGAGGTGGGAGGGCTGTCCAAAAAGTACTTATCAACTATACTAAATTTAAGAGGTAGAAGCCATGCTTAAAATAAATATATCAATGTTTAACTGCTCTATTAGAATGTTTGTATAGCACTAGGGCCTACATTCAATATCCTATAATAAATCATAATGGAAAAGCATATGAAAAAAGAATATATAAGATTGGTCAGGTGGCCTAGTGTAATTTAAATGGTTCAAGTGTCAAGCAGTTAACCTGAAAGAAGTCAGGAGAATTCTTAAAAGAAGCAGTTCCCTGAACTGGCTGTGTTAGAACCGTCTTGAGTAAGTTCCCCCAGTGAACCAGATGCAAGCCTGTCTTTACCTGACACAACCACTGGTCTACCCAATATTCATTCTTTGCTTCTTCTTAGAAACAGAAGCCAGTGTTGGTATACCCAGCTAAAAAGCACCCTTTCCCAGCTGCCCTGGCAAGTTGGCACAGCTTGCAACTAAATCTGGTACATGAATATAAGTGGAGATGATTGCATATTACTTCTGAGAAAGCACCTTTAAGGAAGATAAAGAGCTGGGTGTGAATATATTGCCTTCTACCCTTCCCTCCTTTCTGCTATGTGGGATTTAGACTTTAAAGTGGGATCTCTCTTGCAAACACTTTAAAACATGAAGTAGTCTTAGTCAGAAGCCAAAGATTACAAATCGAAGGAGCCCAGGTTCCCAAAGACCATGGACCAGCCATGCCAGCCCTGCATCTCTTCTTCCAGTTTTTATAGAAAAAAAAAAAAAAAAAAAGTCAAGCTAACATGTTAGCACAGCCATTATTCTACACCATCAAATCTTAAACACAACAGTGGTGGCGTTTTCTTGGCCTTACCCCAGAATCCAACTGATGATTTTCCTCTTTCTTCCCTTGTTTTATGATTTTTTTAACCTATTGGGATATAGTTGCTTTACAATATTAGTCTCTGCTGTACTAGGAAGTGAATCGGCTATATGCATACATACAGCCCCTCCCTCTTGGTTCTCCCTCCCCCAGCCATCCCACCCTTCTAGGTCATCACAGGGCCCGAGCTGAGTTCCTAGTGCTATACAGATTCCCATGTTTCCTTTTCACACAACTTTAAGTTCCTCAACAATGCACCTGGTGGCTAGTGATTTCAGCACATCCTTCAGAAGTGTTCAGACAAGGCAGGGGTGGGGGTGTGGGGGGCGGGGGGCAGGGGAGTGAGGGAGGAAGCAATGCCTGTCTTAGAATTAGTAAAATAGGTATTAGGAATTTTCAGTTTATCCAACTGCCTTGCATGCTTAGTTGCTTCTATCGTGTCTGACTCTTTGCAATCCCGTGGACTGTAGCCTGCCAGGCTTCTCTGTCCATGAGATTCTCCAGGCAAGAATGCTGGAGTGGGTTACCACTTCCTCTTCCAGGGGATCTTCCCGACCCAGGGATCAAACCCATGTCTCTTATGTCTCCCGCATTGACAGGTGGGTTTTTCACCTCTAGCACAACCTGGGAAGCCCAGCTGCCTTAGCTCACCTGAAATTTTACTAGTAAAGATGCTGGTTATGAGACACGGAAGTTGGGAGCCCTTGGTACACAGACTGACCGTGAGAGAACGCTTTGTGCACACTCGGCACAGAAAGCAAGCTAAGGGCAATGCAATCTTACATGAGTATGGCAGCCCACAACTGGGGGAAGGCAGAGTGCCAGTGAGAAAGCAGCTGTAGCAACATCAATATTAAGGAATTTATCACAGTTAGAACCTCTTATACTGTGAGTGGTGGTGGTGGTTTCGTTGCTAAGTCATGTCCGACTCTTGTGACCCCATGGACTGTAGCCCACCAGGCTCCTCTGAGTGATGGACCTTAAGTAAATACAAAAGAATCTGGAAATCATGGTAAAAACCAACCTATTGCTAAAAACCAACATAAGCCCCAAAGGAAGACAATGCCAATCAGAGCCCGGAGGACAGATTTGCAGTTAATGTTTCGCTGACACAGAGCATCAATAATAGTTCTGTTAATACACCTACACTAATTTTGAGCTGTTTTGATTCTTCCCAATTTATCCATTTTTTTAAGACCTTAAGCTCCTAGGTAAAGAAACCCCTTTAGATGTTGGGTTGGTAGGCTGGAAACACTAAGCATCTAGAGGGCTTAATGAAATGCTAGCTAGAGACTGGAGCCTAGAGACTGGAGTCTCTCGTCGGCCCTGCTGAGCAACGCTGTAGCTATGAACCTGGCAGGGGTAGGTTCACCTCTACCTTCTATGAGAATGCTATCTTCCTTCCCTTACCAGTGTAAGAAATAGAGGTCTCTTATGGTCTGAATGTTTACGTTTCCCCCAAAACCCATATGTTGAAATTCTAATCCCCAATGATGATGATATGGAAAGTAAGGGTTTGAAAAAAACTTAGACCATAAGGTCAGGGGAGCATGGGTGGGAATAGCACACTCATAAAGGAGGCTCCAGAGAGAAACTTTGGCCCTCCACCATCTGTGGGCGCAGCAAGCAGGTGCCACCTATAAAGCAGGCACCCCATGTGCCAGGGCATTGATCTTGGACTTCCAGCCTCCAGAACTGTAAGAAATAGATTTTGGTTGGTTATAACCTATTCAGTGTGTGGTATTTGCTATAGCAAGTCTAAACAGACTAAGACAGGGGCTGATTCAGGACTCAAAAAATGCCAAATTAGTGATCAATTGTTTTAAAGTTCAATAATATAAAAATAAAAGTATACACCCCCCATACGATGCATTGAAATCATTTTGGGTTTGTCATAATAGCATCTTTAAAGCATGAAATTATAGAATATTCAATTTGCATAATGAATGTCTCAGTATAAGTTATGTTGACTGACAGGTTTACATTTTGTTATGCAGGATAATTTAAATTTAATCATGGTTTCCCCTATCCTACCTTCTACCTGGAACCATAACCTCTAATAAGTAGCAATTTCTATTTTGGGGGTTGTCATACCCTATCGCCTCTGTTCTCCTAATATTTGAGAAAAATGGCCAAAGACCAATACATAGAGAGACTAACACAGAGCACCCAAACAGTCCACATACATTTTGATCAAAGCCAGATGAGTTTGTTAAACTCTCTTGTTTTAATATCATGTTGTAGCTTTAAAAAAAATTTTTTTAATTGGAGTATAATTGCTTTACAATGTTGTTAGTTTCTGCTCTACAATAACGTGAATCAGCCATAAGTATACATAAAACCCCTCCTCTGAAACCTCCCTCCCCGCCACATCCCACCTCTCTACATTATCACAGAGCGCTGAGATGAGCTCCCTGTGCTATATATATACAGCGCCTTCCCACTAGCTCTCTACCTCGCACATGCTAGTGTATATAGGGCTTCCCAGGTAGTGCTAGTCTAAAAACCCACCTGCCAGAGATGCAAGAACAGATTCAGCTCCTGGGTCAGGAAGATCCCCTGGAACAGGATATGACATCTCACTCCAGTATTCTTGCCTGGAGAGTCCCATGGACAGAGGAACCCGACGGGCTACAGCCCATGGGGTCCCAAAGGGCTGGACACAACTAAAGCAACTGAGCATGCACGCATGCAGTGTATAGATACCGTTTTGTTATTTGTTGTTTAGTTGCTGCTGCTGCTGCTGCTGAGTCGCTTCAGTCATGTCCGACTCTGTGTGACCCCATAGACGGCAGCCCACCAGGTTCCCCCATCCCTGGGATTCTCCAGGCAAGAACACTGGAGTGGGTTGCCATTTCCTTTTCCAATGCAGTTGCTGAGTTGTGTCCAATTCTTTGTGACCCCATGGACTGTAGCCCACCAGGCTCCTCTGTCCATAGGATTTCCAAAGCAAGAATACTGGGGCAGATTGCCATTTCCTTCTCTAAGAGATCGTCCTGATCCATGTCTCCCGCTTGGCAAGTGGATTCTTTACCACTGAGACACCTGGGAAGCCAATGACCCAGCAATCCCACTCGTGAGCATCTACCCTGAGAAAACCATGATTCAAAAAGACACACGTACCCCAAGGTTCACTGCAGCATTATTTACAATAGCCAAGACATAGAAGCAACCTCGATGTCCACTGACAGATGAATAGATAAAGAAGATGTGGTGAATACACACTATGGGATATTACTCAGTCAGAAAGAGGGATGACATTGGGTCATTTTGATGACGTGGATGAACTTAAAGTCTGTCATACAGAGTGAAGTAAATCAGAAAGAGAAAAACAAATATTGCATATTAAACATATATATGGAAATAAAAAAATAATACTGATAAACCTATTTGCAAGGTAGGAATAGAGATAAAGACATAGAGGATACATATATACTACCATGTTGTAGCTTCTTAAATAGCTTCTCAACCCAGACATACAATCTGTGCTTTGAAAAGGTAAAGATTATTTCCTACGATTGAATGTAAACAGGTAAAATGATAAAAATAGATTCTATGTATACTGATTTCAATGAACAATGATTAATCTTTATAGTATTTATTTGCTGAATAGCTTTGAAATAAACATACCAATTTCTCTTCCTCATAATACCAGGTACATGAAAGTTACTCAAAAACTATCCATTAAAATGAATAATGAATGACACAATACAAGGTTTCAAAGGTGTTTACTATTTGGTCAAGCAATATTTTTAAACTGTCAGAGGAAAATGTACATTAACATACATGCTAAACATTCGTCACTCCTGCATTATTGCTGTGTGACACAATTTTACAGCCTGTGGGACACTGTAATTCCCAAGGTCATTGTTGGCTTCTGTCAAATATTTTTCTCAGTTAAATCATCTTCCCTTAAGTGATTCGGGAGTGAGATTGGGGCTAGGATGTTCAATTATAGACCAAACTTCTGTATCTACTAAATGAATAAACAGGCTCTATCTTTTATAAAAGGTAGAAAAATAATCATGCTGTGTGGGATTTTTTTTTTTTTTTTTTTGCAAAATATACCATATAGGAGAAACATAGGCTGAATACAAAAGAAATATTTTCTGTCTCTTGGACACCCATAAAAACATATATCTTAGTCTTTGACATACAGCCATTCAGCTGTTATTTTGTATTTACTTACAATATCCTCTGCTAAATAGTTATGTTCATCTTTAAAAGTAAATTGGTTAAAATTACATTCAATTTCTTTCTGTAAACCAAAATTTCTTCACCTTGACAAAGGAAATACATCGGATACCGCTGATGAGCTGTCATCAGCTTTACATTACACTTAGAGGGGAAAAAAAAATCTGAGTCTGAAATTAGTAGAGTTAACAAAGTTTTACTGATTTCATATTATTTCAAGATGGTTTTCAAAGCCATCCTACAAGTCCCTATCTGTAATATAAAAACAAAACCAAAGCTATGAGCAATCTTTCTCTCCTGGATTCATTAAGCCCTTGGAATCATTTATATCTGTGTTTTGTACATTTTGATTCTCTTCCACATTTTTGTGTACTTGCTTGTGAAAGCACTAGAACAAATTAATTGAAAGAAACCACTCTGAAACTACTTGAACATTTGATCTGACCATAGAGATTTAAAAACTTATACAGCCTGGTTTATATTTTCCTCTGGGTTTGGGTGTCAAAATGATTATAGAATGTATGTTTCTTGCTTTGTGATGGTTTTTTAATATGCATGAAACATTAAAAAAAAAGTCAGCATTTACCAAAGATCTCATGTATCAGGCTTTTCAGACTGGAACCAAAAGCTTTTAAAGCATTTTTAACAACAAATGATGGTCTGTTTCACAGATCCTGAAACAAATAATCAGTTTTCTTGACACATAGCTAAAAACAAAATTATCTTTTAAGTAAATAGGATCAGCTTAAAAATCCCTTTGGAGCTGTTTTTATTTATTAAATGCCTTCATTAACACCACCATCTTTCACTTCTTATTACTCCAATTCAATTTCTCCCGCATACAAAGTAATGAGCAGAATGGCTGTGAATCCAGTTAACATGCCAGCATTCTGAATCATGAAGAAGGTGAAATCGGTTTTTCTTCCAGTTACCTTTTCTCTCAGCATATCGTTCATCTCTGGAAACTAGAGGAAAGATATATTGTTAGATAACTGTTGCCATCTTGTGGTCAAACATAAAACAGTTCTTCCAGATTCCTGTGGGGCTGGGGCGGGGGGAGGGGGAGGTGAGCGTTTCTGTCCGTGGTTTAAATGTTTTAGTTGAGAGAGCATAAGAGCAAAGGCCAGTGCAATCAGAACTGTGTCCCCAGGTTAGTCAGTCAGGGGCTTGAGATTAACCTCATTTTATGCCTTCTCTCCCTCTCTTCCTTGCTGTCTCTGCTCCATCCACATCATTCGGACCTCAAATGTATCCATCCTCAAATCTCTCCATCCTCAAAATCTTCACGCCTACCAAAACCTCTTTTCCCTCGTCTTTCAACAAGCTAAATCTTTGAGGTTTCTGCTTTCTTACTTTCATAGGAAGGCTTCTCTTATGCCTTCCTAACTTAGACACCCCTATTATCATCTTGCATCACATATACTGTTTTTCCATTCATTTCATTATTTGTATTTATGTAATCATGTGTGTGGTTTTGTTTGTTGAATTACAGGTTCCCCTCTTTGTAGACAAAAAACCGTCCCTTTCTGCTCCCTCAACCATCTACAATGCCTTACCAATTTCCAAGCCTGATATAAAAATATCAATCGATAATAGCTGATTAAATATGCTTTTAGAAACCACTATATAGTTAATTCTGATTCTCTTCAATTTGTTTCCTTTGCTTGTTCTATCCCTCACATAATCATAAAGTTTTTAAATAAATGGTGCTGTCTTTGAATTGAAGACTGTAAGAATCTCATGGCGGTGAAAGCAATTAAAACCCCAAGTTTTGTACTTAAAATCTGCTCTTTCTCAGCACAAAACTTCTACTGAAAAGGCTCATGAAGAGATCTGTAAATGTCATCTTTTCAAAACACATTTCCAAGTGATTTGCTATGTACACAGTGGTACAATGTGCCGAAGCATTCAGGAGACCTCTAGAGTCCACAGTCGCTCCATTTGCCTGATTTGAGAAAAAACTGTTACAAGGATACAATGGATGAAATTTGTGAAGCCATTCTGAAAAAGCAAAGCTGCCGTCAGTATATATAGCATCATTTATTCATATTATTTCTTTAAACTGAATAATTCTAATAGATTCTGTTCTTATGTTTTAAAAGAAAAGAAGTGATGACCTAACATAAATACATTATGAGATACTAAATTCTGTGAAGAAAAACATAAATGCAGTGATGTTTCTAAGAGATGAAATCCTTGTGCTTATAAGAGTCTGCATAGAACAATGAACAGAGTTAAGAATGCACATGGAGGAAATTAAATTAGTAAATTATATATGTAAAACACATTCAGTTCCAAATGCAAAGGAAACATTCCTTGATTTGCATCCATTTAGCACACTTTCATTTTCCAGAAAGCCATCCATGATTTATTTGAAAACGCACGGAACCACTGATATTCTCTCCCTTACACACACACAGAGACATACACAGAAACAGCATAAACATAAACACAGATATAAACATATACTGACCCAAGTAAATATCGTTCAACTTTAACTTATCAAATTTACTTTAACTCAAAAGGCTCTCACTGTTTAGAACTTTGAAGTAACAGAATGCTAATTACTTTATTCAACAAGTCATTTCCTTTCAAATATGACATCTTCTTGAAAATGCGGTGAAAAGTCCTTCAGAGCCATACCATAGCAGTATACAAGCTTTACCCACAAGGGAAAAACACTGGGAAGATATCTCTCTACTTCAGCAAAAATAAGTCATTTCATCCTTTAGCAATGAGATCTACCTAGATCAAGAAATTGAGGAGAATCACTGTCAAATCACTATTAGTACAAAGCACTCAAAAGAGTAGGCTTGGAATATTTTAAATGACAAGAGAAAAGCCTAAGAAAGGTCACCCTTAGAGAAGGAAATGGCAGCCCACTCCAGTGTTCTTGCCTGGAGGGACAGGGGAGCCTGGTGGGCTGCCCTCTGTGGGGTCGCACAGAGTTGGACACGACTGAAGTGACTTAGCAGCAGCAGCAGCAGTCAATTCATAACCCAGATGTTTATTTCCAAGTTTAAAATACAACAAAATCTTTAAATTTCTTACCATGTCCGCCAGAGAAATATAGAGGAACATGCCTCCAGCAAGGGCAAAGATAATATTTGGAGCAAAATTATTGCCCACCAAGATGCCAAAAGCTAGCCCAACATAGCAGGAACACGCAGAAAGGAAATTGAATAACAAGGCTTGTCGAGTGCTCATCCCTGCATTGAGTAGGATCACAAAGTCCCCTAGAAGAAGAAGAACACGTTAAGTCAATAGTTTTCCTTTTTTTAAAATTACTTTTTACTGGAGTATAGCTGCTTCACAATGCTGTCTCAGTTTCTGCTGTGCAGCAAACAGGTACTCTCTCCTTTAGATTTCCTTCCCATTTTGGTCACCACACTGCCCCAAGCAGAGTTCCCTGAGCTACACAGCAGGATCTCACTAGTTATTTATTTTATACACAGTGTCAAGAGTAGTGAAAGCAAAAGGTGAAGAGGGTGGCAGAAGATGAGATGGTTGGATGGCATCACCAGAGCTGACTCATTGGAAAATACCCCGAGGCTGGGAAAGATTGAAGGTGGGAGGAGAAGGGGACGACAGAGGAGGATGAGATGGTTGGATGGCATCACTGACTCAATGGACATGAGTTTGAGTAAACTCCGGGAGTTGGTGATGGACAGGAAGGCCTGGTGAGCTGCAGTCCATGGGGTCACAAAGAGTCAGACACGACAGAGCCGACTGAACTGAACTGAACTCAACAGACATGAACTTGGGCAAACTTCAGCAGACAGTTTGCCCAAGGGAAGGAGAGGGAAGCCTGGCATACTGCAGTCCATGGAGTTGCAAAGAGTCAGTCATGACTTAGCTATTGAACAACAATAATCAATAGAATATATATACATAAATCTCCCACTTCATTCCACCCCACCTCTTCCCCCATCACTGGGGTTCACACATTTGTTCTCTACTTAAATAGTTTGAGTAGATTTGTTCTCTATTTAAATACTTTTTTTCTCTTTTTGGATGAAATAAAAGATAATAACCAATGTCTAAAAAGGCTCCTTCACCTCAAGACATCAGCAGGAGTTTTAAGAGTGTGTCATCTGAAACGTCTCCGTCCCCTTAAACCAAGCAGCTAACGAACTTGGAGGACGTGAGCAGAACTCCTTACCCAGCTCATGAGGGAACTCTTCACATAGGATGGCTATGGAGGTGCTGAGTCCCTGCAGAAGGGACAGGGTGCAGGAGGCCCCGATAGCCAGGCCGTCGATGAAATTGTGGAGGGCATCACTGAGCGTTATCATCCAGGCGATCGTCCCTATTTCTGAGAGCTTCGGCCCCTTCAAGCAAGTACACGAGCTTGACTCTTTTTTTCCATCCTGTAAAATAACAGAAAATCAATCCACAGGATCACCAACACTTCCCGAAAGTCCAAACAATACACAGAAGTAGATGTATTATGTGTTGAGAGAGACAAATGCTTCCAACAGAAAGTCTTTCATAGTGGACAGGAACCACTAATCATAGAAAATGGAGGCAAAAAACTTGGAGAGAGGAAAGGAAGAGACTGACAGGCCTTGAACAAACCACTTAAAAGACATTTTACTCTAGTTTCCCTTCAAACAATCCTTTTGACTTGTATGAACAAATTCTTACTACTCCCTTCCTAAAATGTAATATTAATAGACATTAACCTAAGAATTTGATTTATTCATACACTTTAAAGTAAAAGAAGTTTTTCAAAGACTGAATTTAAATTCTTTTCTATGCTATAATTTGAATGTGAAATCCACATTTAAAGCATGATAACATCAAGGAGTATATATTCTAATCTATCCTGTGCCAACCCTGTAACTGTGAGCAAGTAATCTGAGCTTTAGTGTCTTTGATCGTGAAGTGAAGAGAATGCACTATATTATTCATTTATTTTTCAATGACTTAGTAAGTTTCCACTGTGTTCCAGGTAGAGTTCTGGGTGTTTAGACTATAATAACGTGGTCCCTACAAGCTCTAAATTTCAATGATTCTCTTAACAAATTACATGAAGTATGATTAAAACAGGCTTGCCTTTACACAACACTTCTTTCCACCATGAAACAACAGAAAATCCTAGAGCAGATTCTTTGTAAGAATTTTAATTTCCATAACAAATTTTTTCAAACAGAATTTAAATTTCCATAAAATTTACAAAATTGTATAAAATCAAATGACAGATGCCAACTGAAGCATATTCCAGAAACTGTGGGAAAAGATAATAAAATGCAAATTCATTTTTAAGTAGGGAAGCAATTTGCAATTAACTGGAGAACATTTTATTCCTAATTCTCCTCCCCTCAACTCTACCTCAGCAGCTAATCAACATATTTATTGAACATCTGCAATTTACACAACAGTCTGTTGAATGCTATGGGAAGTGCACAGAAGTGGAAAACACAGGTTCTATCTCCAAGAAGCCTATTTACCTTGGAGAAACAAGATGTAAAGTATACGACTGACTCTAAAAATTGTGCAACATATATCAGCTGGAAAGGGCTTCCTTCAGAGCGATCATCTGAGAGGTGGTGCTTTTTCTCTGATGTCACTTAACTGCTCAAAACACTTTGGGGACTATTCTTTCAAGGTTGACTTCCAGTCTTGCCATACAATTTTCACTGTTTCATTGGTGGCAGACCTTCATCTTTGAGGGATGTTTCGTTTGTGCATGCGTGCATGCTCAGTTGCTTCAGTCGTGTCCAACTCTTCGTGACCCTATGGACTATAGCCCACCAGGCTCCTCTGTCCATGGGATTCTCCAGGCAAAAACACTGGAGTGGGGTGCCATGCCCTCCTCCAGGGGATTTTCCAGGCCCAGGGATCTAACCCACGTCTCCTGTGGCTCTTTACCACTGAGCTACCAGCAACTGCAAGGGGAACATCCCCTTCTCTCAAAAACACAGGAAGCAACATAATCTCTTTTTACTTTAAAAGGCAGTTCTTATCAGCATAAAAAGAATTCCTTCTGGCTTTAAAATGTGGTCTTTTCACTGTACAGTGTTAAAATATAAACTGAGGCAAGTTAAATTATTTAAGAGTTTATTCAAGCAAGAATGGATTCCAAGCTAGCAGTGTCAAACTGGGAGTAGTTAGGAGCACTCCAGGGATGGGAAGCTCAGGGAGACACTTTTATGGAGAAAAGATGGAAGCAAAGCAAGGAAATTATTGGTTGACTACAGCTCAATGCCTAGTTGAATGTTAGGAACTGACTGTCCTTAGGTTTTGGTTTTGTAACCCTGAGGCATTTACAGGCTTAGCTTTTGGACTGCTTACATATGACATTTGAGCCACCTCAGCTTGTGTCCTTATTAATTAATTCAATAGTTGATATATCTTAAATGTACAATGTAATAATCCCAAGATGGGCAGGTCACGGTGGAGAGGTCTGACAGAAAGTGGTCTACTGGAGAAGAGAATGGCAAACCACTTCAGTATTCTTGCCTGAGAACCCCATGAACAGTGTGAAAAGGCAAAATGATAGGATACTGAAAGAGGAACTCCCCAAGTCAGTAGGAGATCAGCGGAGAAATAACTCCAGAAAGAATGAAGGGATGAAGCCAAAGCAAAAACAATACCCAGCTGTGGATGTGACTGGTAATAGAAGCAAGGTCCGATGCTGTAAAGAGCAATATTGCATAGGAACCTGGAATGTCAGGTCCATGAATCAAGCCAAATTGGAAGTGGTCAAACAAGAGATGGCAAGAGTGAACGTCGACAGTCTAGGAATCAGTGAACTAAAATGTACTGGAATGGGTGAATTTAACTCAGATGACCATTATATCTACTACTGTGGGCAGGAATCCCTCAGAAGAAATGGAGTAGCCATCATGGTCAACAAAAGAGTCCAAAATCCAGTACTTGGATACAATCTCAAAAACGACAGAATGATCTCTCTTCATTTCCAAGGCAAACCATTCAGTATCACAGTTATCCAAGTCTATGCCCCAACCAGTAATACTGAAGAAGCTGAAGTTGAACGCTTTTATGAAGACCTACAAGACCTTTTAGAACTAACACCCAAAAAAGATGTCCTTTTCATTATAGGAGACTGGAATGCAAAAGTAGGAAGTCAAGAAACACCTGGAGTAACAGGCAAATTTGGCCTTGGAATGCGGAATGAAGCAGGGCAAAGACTATTAATAGAGTTTTGCCAAGAAAATGCACTGGTCATAGCAAACACCCTCTTCCAACAACAGAAGAGAAGAGTCTACACATGGACACCACCAGATGGTCAACACCAAAATCAGATTGATTATATTCTTTGCAGCCAAAGATGAGAAGCTCTATACAGTCAGCAAAAACAAGACCAGGAGCTGACTGTGGCTCATGAACTCCTTATTTACCAAATTCAGACTTAAATTGAAGAAAGTAGGGAAAACCACTAGACCATTCAGGTATGACCTAAATCAAATCCCTTATGATTATACAGTGGAAGTGAGAAATAGATTTAAGGGCCTAGATCTGATAGATAGAGTGCCTGATGAACTATGGAATGAGGTTCGTGACATCATACAGGAGACAGGGATCAAAACCATCCCCATGGAAAAGAAATGCAAAAAAGCAAAATGGCTGTCTGGGGAGGCCTTACAAATAGCTGTGAAAAGAAGAGTAGCAAAAAGCAAAGGAGAAAAAGAAAGATATAAGCATCTGAATGTAGAGTTCCAGAGGATAGCAAGAAGAGATAAGAAAGCCTTCTTCAGCGATCAATGCAAAGAAATAGAGGAAAAGAACAGAATGGGAAAGACTAGGGATCTCTTCCAGAAAATCAGAGATACCAAGGGAACATTTCATGCAAAGATGGGCTCGATAAAGGACAGAAATGGTCTGGACCTAACAGAAGCAGAAGATATTAAGAGGTGGCAAGAATACACAGAAGAACTGTTCAAAAAAGATCTTCACGACCTAGATAAGTGGGCCTTAGATGGAATTCCATCATCTTTCAGGATTTGAAACAGCTCAACTGGAATTCCATCACCTCCACTAGCTTTGTTCATAGTGATGCTTTCTAAGGCCCACTTGACTTCACATTCCAGGATGTCTGGCTCTAGATGAGTGATCACACCATCATGATTATCTGGGTCATAAAGATCTTTTTGTACAGTTCTTCTGTGTATATATCTTCTGCTTCTGTTAGGTCCAGACCATTTCTGTCCTTTATCGAGCCCATCTTTGCATGAAATGTTCCCTTGGTATCTCTAATTTTCTTGAAGAGATCTCTAGTCTTTCCCATTCTGTTGTTTTCCTCTGTTTCTTTGCATTGATTGCTGAAGGTTTTTTTAATCTCTTCTTGCTCTGAGCATGGCCCCATTCTATTGTATTGTATTGATTACAATAGAGAAAGGAATGTGTCGAGGCTGTATATTGTCTCCCTGCTTATTTAACTTATATCATGAGAAACACTGGGCTGGATGAAGCACAAGCTGGAATCAAGATAGCAGGGAGAAATGTCAATAAGCTCAGATAAGCAGATGACACCACCCTTACGGCAGAAGGTGAAGAAGAACTTGAAGAGCCTCTTGATGAAAGTGAAAGAAGAGAGTGAAAAAGTTGGCTTAAAACCCAATGTTTAGAAAACTAAGATCATGTCATCTGGTCCCGTCATTTCATGGCAAATTATTTTGGGGGCTCCAAAATCACTGCAGATGGTGACTGCAGCCATGAAATTAAAAGACGCTTACTCTTTGCAAGGAAAGTTACCACCAATCTAGATAGCATATTAAAAAGCAGAGACATTAATTTGCCAACAAAGGTCCTTCTAGTCAAGGCTATGGTTTTTCCAATAATCATGTATGGATGTGAGGGTTGGACTATAAAGAAAGCTGAGTGCAGAAGAATTGATGCTTTTGTACTGTAGTGTTTGAGAAGACTCTTGAGAGTCCCTTGGACTACAGGGAGATCCAACCAGTCCATTCCAAAGGAAATCAGTCCTGAATATTCACTGGAAGGACTGATGTTGAAGCTGAAATTCCAATACTTTGGCCACCTGATGTGAAGAACTGACTCATTGGAAAAGACTTTGATGTTGGGAAAGATTGAAGGAGGGAGGAGAAGGGGACATCAGAGGATGAGATGTTTGGATGGTATCACTGACTCGATGGACATGAGTGTGAGTAAACTCCAGGAGTTGGTGATGGACAGGGAGGGCTGGCGTGCTGCAATCCATGGGGTCGCAAAGAGTTGGACATGTCTGAGCGACTGAACTGAATTGAACTGAGCATAGCTCCGCCCATCAGAACAAGACCCAGTTTCCCCCTCAGTCAGTCTCTCCCTTCAGGAAGCTTCCATAAGCTTCTTACCCTTCTCCATCAGAGGGCAGACAGAATGAAAACCACAATCACAGAAAACTAACCAATCTGATCACATGGATCACACCCTTTCTAACTCAATGAAGCTATGAGCCATGCCATGTAGGGCCACCCAAGACGTGTCCATCATTGTGGACCGACGTGTCCTGTCGGTCATTCTGGAGAGTTCTGACAATGACTTAGTACATGTCAAATGGGTGGCTTTGGTGAAAAGTCCCAGATTAGGAAACAATTACTGACAAAGAGAAACAAAGGCTATCATGAGAAAAGCCATAGAGAAAGTGACCTTGGCTTTGCAAAAACTTACTGCCAAGATACACTTCAAAAGACTAGTTGTTTTTCTTTTCCAACTTGGTTTACCTAATCACATATTTATCATTTCCTTATTTACTTGTGATGACTTAGGGAAAAGATTGCTAGAGCAAGTCTTGACTACCTGACATTTTGTACAGAGCCTGTATACAAATTCCGTTAATTCTGAAAAACAAATTAATATATCAGGCATAGTTCTTTTACCTCTGAGTACAGATATTAGTATGTTTATTATACTTCCTTTAATCTTATAATCTTAGGTTCAAATAACACTGTTGGCTAGATTAAATGTTATACGTTTTTAAAAGTCTTAGAAGAAATGAATGGCTAGATTAAATGTTATACGTTTTTAAAAGTCTTAGAAGAAATGAAAGTAGGCAAACATTCACGAGCAGTTCTTTTTAATTCACCTGGAACAAAGTCACTGAGCAGAGAGAACACTTGGGTCAAGTCTTTGTTAAATGAGGAATATTCTCTTTCCTGTTATTTATCTTTCTTTGGTCTTGCTTCTTGTTTGCCTTCTTCCTTGTCTGACTTGTACACTAAATATGAGGCTATTTCTAACCTCAGTCATGACAAGGCAATGCAATCTAGTGAAAAGACCACTGGCCTGAAATCCAAGAGAACTAATGTCTTGCTTGGCTCTGACAAGAATTGCAGCGTAATCATCAGCAAGGTGCATAAAATTGCTCACCTAAATTATTAATGAAAATGAAGTCAAAGCAAAGCACAGACTAATCAGAAAGAGGGGAGAAATAACAGCATGAACAAAGTCATGACGGGAAGGGGGACTGAGCAGAATCCCAACTTCAGTCAGAAGGGGGAGAAGACAAAGAGAAATAAAAAAGCACTAAGAAACCATAACGAAGAAAGCAACTGGGCCTATTGCAGAACAGTTTAAAGTTAAATAAGGCAGTTAAAGAAAATTAAAGAAGAGGCAGGTGTGAGAGGAGGAGGAAGAGGAAGACAGGAAGAAGAAGGAGTGGCATATGTTGGGAGGAGCAAGAAAAGCTACCAAAAGAGGAAGATAAGTAGGATGAGGAAAGGGAGAAGAGAAAGGAGAGGGTGGAGAAGAACAAGAAGGAGGGCAAAGAGGAGGAGGAAGATTAGGGAAAAAAAGAAGGAACTTGACTATCCTGCATAGGACGTGGATCGTATAAATGTTGCTTATACCTGCAATAAAATACTATGCAGAGTAGCAGAGATGATGAATATCTGTATTTTTCCAAAACATAGCATTGAGGTAAAATATATTTATACATAAAAACATACCTAGTGGGCACCTTTTGTAAAAATTAGTATTATAATCTCATGATGGTTTAAGTGCAACTTGAAAAGATACATATAAAAATGCTAATCATGGTTCTCCTTTGGGGACAGTACTATGGGTAATCCTTGGGTTTCTTCTTTTATCTTTTATGGGTGTTCTGGATTTTTTGCATTATGTTATTACAATACTCAGAAAACAAAACATTAAAGCCATGAGATGAGAACCAGCAAGAGGCAAAAGTGAACCTATAATGACTCAGGAATTATCACCAGCAAACAAGGTAAAGCTGGAGAAGCAGGCTGCCTTCCAGGTTTAGTCTGCATTTAAGAGGGGGTATGGTCCCACTAAGTGAAATCCTTTTTGTTAAATTAATGGCTGCAAAAATCAGCATGAACACTATCAGAATTCACTCTGCACTCAGGGAGGCAATGTGAGCCATGATTAATAAAAATGTTTTTTATGGTTTGTTATCTTCTATTTTACTGATAAGAAGGTAAAAGCAAGCAACCACTGCAGTTAAAGTTAAATTTCACATTCCATATACTATGCTGAAAGAATTTTACAGAGCAAGAATTTTGGTTACTAAAAAAAAAAAAAAAGAGACTAAGTCAAAAGGAAAGTAGAAACCCTCCAAAAACCATAATTAAGATGGCAAAAGGAAGTACAAATAAACAAAAGCTGAAAATCATATGCAAAGCTAAGCATAAAATCTATGCCCATAAAAGAGAAACTGATGTAATATAAAAACTATAAAATATTATTTTAAGAGGCCACAAATAAAGAGAGATGAGAGTTAAAGAAGAGGCACTGAATGCAAGCTAGCTTAATGATTCAAGGGTATGGGCTTTGGCACCAAATGGGTGTGAGTTTAAGTAATGGCTCTGCTACTTAATATTAATAGATCCATGTTCTTTGGAAAGTTACTTGGATCTTAGCTAATGCAGTAAGACAAGAAAAGGAAACAAAAGATATATATATATTGGGAAGAAATAAATAAAACTGTCTTTGTTGGCAAATGGACATGACTGTCTATGTAGAAAATGGTAAAGGATCAACAAAAAAGCTCCTAAAACATAATAAGCAAGTCTGGCAAGGTTACAGGATGCAGGTTAACATATAAAAATCAGTTGCTTTCCAATATGCCAGCAATGAACAAGTAGAATTTGAAATTAAAATCATAATAGCATGTATATTAGTACCCCCTAAAATTAACTACTCAGGTATGAATCTAACAAAATATGTGGAAGACCTATATGAAGAAAGGCACAAAACTATGATGAAAGAAATCAAAGAATTATTCCATTCATGCATTAGAAGACAATGAATAGTTGTCAAAATGTTAGTCCTGTCCAAGTTGATCAACAGAGTCAGTGCAATCCCAATCAAAATCTCAGAATGTTATTCTGTTGACATCATTTTATTCTAAATCTATATGAAAATGAAAAATTCCTAGAATAGCTAACATAACATTGAAGGAAAGAAAGAAGTTAGAAAACTGACACTATCTGACTTCAAGACTTACTGTGAAGCTACAGTAATCAAGATGGTGCAGTACTGATAAACAGATCAATGGAACAGAATGGAGAGCCTAGAAATAGACACATATAAACATGGTCTACTTATCTTGGACCAAGAAGCAAAAGCAATATAGTGGAGAAAGTCTTTTCTCGCATTCTGTGGCTTGTCTTCTCATTCTGTTGACATTGTGTCTTGCAAGAAAAAGGTTAAAATGGTGCAGAAATAAATGGACATCCATATTAAAAAAAAAAAGAGAGAGAACAAGAGTCTGGACACAGACTTGACACCCTTCACAAAAAAATGAACTCAAAATGGATCATAGACCTAACTATAAATGCCACACTCTGAAACTCCTAGACAATAAGCTAGGAGAAAACCCAGATGACCTTGAGTACGGCCATGGCTTTTTAGATACAACACCAAAAGCATAATCCATGAAAGAAATAACTGATAGCCTGGACTTTATTAAAATTTAAACCTTCTCCTTGCAAAAGACAATGCCAATAGAATGAAAAGACAATGACAATAGAATGAAAAGACAAGCCACAGAATGTGAGAAAATATTTGCCAAATATCTAATATCTGATAAAGACTTAAGCAAAATACATAATAAGAAAACAATCAATTAAAAAATGAGCCAAAGACCTTAACAGACACTTTATCAGAGAAGACTTACAGATGGCAAAGAAGGATATGAAAAGATGCCCCATATCATATGTCATTAGGGAAAAGCAAGTTGAAACAAGATAACACTACACACCTATTAGAATGGCCAAACTCAGTAACACTGACACCACCAAATACAGGCAAGGATTTGGAGCAGCAGGAACACTCATTCATTGCCAGTGGGAACATAAAATGGTAGACACTTCGGAAGACAGTTTGGCAATTTCTTACAAAACTAAACATATTCTTCCCATACAATTCAGCAATGATGCTCCTTGATATTTACCCAGAGAAGTTGGAAACTTATGTCCACATAAAGACCTGTACACAGATGTTTACAGTATTTTTTTCCTAATTGCCAAAACTTGGAAACAACTAAGATATCCTTAATTAGATGAATGGATAAATAAATTATGAGACATCCAGACAACAGAATCTTATTAAAGTCCCCCAACCCCCAAAATGAGCTATCAAACCATGAAAAGACATGGATGACTCTTAAATGCACATTACTAAATATAAGAAGCCAAATTTGAAAAGGCTACATAGTGTATGATTGTAACTATATGACATTCTGAAAAGGCAAAACTATATATGGAGACAATGATTAGTGGTTGCCAGCCGGGGGAAAAGAGAGATGGATATGTGAAGCATGGAGAATTTTAGGGCAGTGAACATATTCTATATGATACTGCAATGATGGATACATTACACATTTGTTCAAACTCATGGAATATAGAAAACCAAGAGTGAAATGGAAACAATGGACTTTTGGTGATTATGATGTGTCAATGGATGCTCACCACTTGTAACAAATGCACTGATCTGGTGAGGGATATTGATAATGGGGGAGGTTACACAAGTGTGGAGACAGGGAATATATGGGAAATCTCTGTACTTTCCTTTCAATTTTGCTATGAACCTAAAACTGCTCTAAAAAAAAAAATTACTTGGAATTGATTTTAGATTCCTTATCTGTAGAATAGAGAAAATAATACTACCCACTCCACAGGATTATTGTGATGACTAAATGACATGTCTGAGTACGCCACAAATGGTTATTATTGTCACATAGATCATTTTATCCAACAAAGTACAAAGGAATAAAGCATTACTAAAAGGAAGAAAAACAAAAACTGCCTAAGAGAAAAGTGTGCATGACAAAAACTGCTCACATATGATCCTTAAATAAATTATCCTGCATACTGATCAAGATGATTGGAGAAAATGAGAGAAAAAGTAAATCTATGCGAAAAAGGAGCTTTGGAAAAGTGAGAGGGTACAGTGACATATTAAAAGAAACAAGGAGCAACTCCCCTAGTGCTCCGGTGGTTAAGAGTCTGCCTTGCAATGCAGGGGACTCAGGTTTAATCTCTCGTCACAGAACCAAGATCTCACACACCTCGGAGCTACTGAGCCTGTGCACAAAAGATCTCGCTTATGGCAACTAAGACCCATCACAGACAAACAAATAAATACTAAAAAAAAAAAAAAAAGAGGAAAAAAGAAAAATTGTTAACAAGGAAGTGTGAGCTTGGGCATAAATATACTCTACTGAACTTACAACTACTAAGAGTCAGGAGGTTAATCAGCCAGAAGGTAAATCCACTGTAAAAAGTATGCAGTCTGAGTTAGTAAGTTTATCTGAATCAGACAACTGACTGCCAATAGGAAGAAAGGAATCTCTAAGATGTAAAGCAGTATCTTGCATAGTTAGCGTTTCCGTTTACGAAGTGCTGTCATATATTAGTGTCTTTGTTTTCTTTTGACCTTTACAACATCCTCATGAGTAAAACAGAACAAATATAGTATCCTAATTTTAGAGACAAGGAGAATGGCAATCCAAGAATACAAATTACTTGCTCAGCATCACACAGGTGCTGGGATTAAGCTCCTTAATTATTTACCGAACACCTATTTTAGAGAAGGCAGGAACTCTGCAAAGAACCGAGAACTGAAACATAAATAAAAAGAATCTGCGTGTTGTTGGCATTCATAGTCCCCAAAGGAACATCCAAGATTCAAACTTCAGGGCCGTGATGATTAATTCCCATTAGCCCTTTGAGAATGACTTCCCACCCTCTCACCCTGCTCTCTGTCCTGAAGCTGTTTTTCCTGAGTGGGCCATTGCTACAGGCTTCCTGTTTTTCCTGAACGGGCCATTGCTACAGGCTTCCTACAGGGTTCTGGTTTCCATTTAAGATGGACAACTAGGAAGTCTTAGAGGGAATTCAAGGTGAGAAAGAAAGGAGAACTCAAGTTCTTTATTCCTCGAATACCCCCTTGTGCGGTCAACTCAAGCCATCAATGACCCTCAAATGGAGAACACAGCTCATCTCAAGACAACTCTATTCCCAGAAACTCCTTCCTCTCCCTCCTTTGGGTCCAGGGCTAGTAATAATTTTGCCATTACTGGTCCCTGGTTCAGGCACTACTCTTCTACCCAACTGGCACCTTATAAATCAGTCTTTCTGAAATTATTCTACTTTGAGTGGTCTGTTTCCTATTGGATCCTGATAGAATCACTGGTGCTGGAAATGGCCATAAAAACAGGCCTCAAAATGAAATATACTTGGGTTTTTCATGTATTCAAAGTATGGGGAAATGGAACAGTGGTTACCCACAGGTAGGCTGCATTTTTCAGCGAAATTCAGGACATGAAAGGGCTCTGCAAGATCTAGGCTGTGCTGTAAGTTTTCCTGCCATTTGGTTCTTACGACCCAGCAGACTAAGTGTTATTAGAAAATCTGTGGCACATAGAGATGCTGAAAGGAGCCTTGTGGCAAGCCCTGGTCAGAGAATTCACAGCACAGATCCCTGAGATGTTACGGTAAAGCCATGCCCTCTTTTGCCATTAACTATTCTTTATCTATCCCTGGTGGCTCAGATGGTAAAGTGTCTGCCTACAATGCTAGAGACCTGGGTTCGATCCTTGGGTTGGGAAGATCCCCTGGAGAAGGAAATGGCATCCCACTCCAGTACTCTTGCCTGGAAAACTCCATGGACGGAGGAGCCTGGTAGGCTATAGTCCAGGGGGTCGAAAAGAGTCAGACATGACTGAGCGACTTCACTTTCACTTTCTTTTCATTCTTTATCTCAAGGCTTCCCAGGTGGCACTAGTGGTAAGGAAACCACCTGTCAATGCAGGAGACATAAGAGATGCAGGCTTTGTCCTTCGGTTGGGAAGATCCCCTGGAGGAGGGCATGGCAACCCATTTCAGTATTCTTGTCTGGAGAATCCTCATGGACAGAGGAGCCTGGTGGGCTACAGTTCACAGAGTCACAGAGCGTCAGACACAACTAAAGCAACTGAGCATGCACACACACAATTTTTATCTCAAAAGCTGTGACTTGCTTGCTCCTACATCCTTGGAGAGACTTACCTTGTGCCCATGGGACATCAAGTGAGTGAGAGATCATACGCAACATGAACGGGAAGTTATCTGATCCAACAAGCCATAAATTCAGTTGCCCACACCAGCATTCCATTATCAAACTTATAAACAAAAACACGCCCATACCAGCCTTGAAGATACAAGCAAATTACAACAGCAGTTGATTCAGACCCTCGTAACCTAAGCCTAATACTGCATCTCTTTTTCCTCAACAATAGTAAGGCTACATGGGGTGTTTCCTATGGCCAGTTAACTGTGAATAGTGTTCCAGCACCAACCAGCTATAGAATCTTACTCATAATGAACTTAAAATATAGTGATAAAGATAAATCCTCCAAGTGGGCAGAACTTTTAAGTGTGATGTTGAACTTCATGTAGAAGTAATGGCCTGAGATATAGGTCTACACTAACTCATGAGTGAGAGCTCAAAGAGCGGGCTAGGTGAACAGAGACTTTCAAAAAACAAAATTGGAAACTGGTGGCAGAGATCTGGGAAAAAATATATGGACAGACCACTTGTAAAAGGTGCAGAATGTGAAGACCATTCTATTCTGTTGAATCTCATAAGAGGCTACCGCTGAGGATGGTCTCAATAATAAGTGCACAAGAAGACTGTAAATATCATTTTGGGCATCTTTCATCAGCCATCCCAGTGTCTGCTTAATGGCCCATACACAAAGAAGTCAGATTAGTGGGGATGGAGACTGTTCATGGGAGATTCCAAAGTGCTCTAACACAAACTTGGAGAGAAAGAGGAGAGGGGGACCAGGGTATTTATTCCCTGGGCTCCCTCCTTGGGTGTGTGGGGGGGTGGTTAACAGGCTGGCTATGACCCTAAAGAAAGATCACTGCTCCACTGAACAGTGGCTTTCTGTACAAAACCAGTTCCCTCCAAGTTCTAATAAACTTCCTCCCCCTTCCCTTTGGACATAAGATTGCTAACAGTTCCACCAGTTCAAGTTCCAGGTTTACTGCACTTTCCCCTGTGGTTAACCCACACCTTGCCCCAAGTTTTGCAAATTACCCATTTTCTGTTTTGTATCTTTCCTTGAAAATGCCATCTCTTTTGGAAAGGATGATTGATTCAAACTCATCTGCTCATTCCCCATACAGCAATCCCTGACTCTGTATATACTATTAAATATATTTCAACAAAAAACTTGCAAAAAGGATTAAATAGACACAAAGATATAAAGAGTTAAAGGCACTATTCTGCTGTTGCTGCCTAGTCACTTCAGTCATGCCAGACTCCGTGTGACCCTATGGACCGTCGCCCACCAGGCTCCTCTGTTCATGGAATTCTCCAGACAAGAATACTGGGGAGGGTTACCATGCCCTCCTCCAGGGGATCTTCCCAACCCAGGGATCAAACTTGGGTCCCCTGTATTGCAGGCAGATTCTTTACCACTAAGCCACCAGTGAAGCCCTAAAAGCAATATACAATATAAAATGTCAATAGATTTTGTTTTTAAAACTATATTTTCAAGTGATTTCAATGGACTTTACAGCTGAAGGTTCCTTTATCCTTTCTCTAGCCCTAAAAAGTCAGTCTCAGCTCACTAAAACCAAAATCAAAGTTCACATGAGAAAGGAGAAATTATTTTTATTCTTTAATGCCTATAACCAAATATAATTCAAATGTACTTAGTCTCTAGTCATTTGGTTTCAGGAAAAACTTCATAACCATTTTCAAAACTCTCCTTGCAATAAAAATAACCATTAACAAGAAAATAACAATTTCCAGAAACCTTGAAAATGGTTTCCTTTCCCTCTGCCTCTTCTGTGAAATGAGACTGAAGTTGTTTAGCTCCTTAGGAGTTGAAATAATAGTCTCTCATTTTCAGTTGGGGACCATATCACTTTACTATCCTAAAAAATAATTTAAGAGAAATCTGAGGGGTTTTCAAGAAATTATGCTCCTATTTTGCCAATGAAACTTAAAGTATATAGTAATTAAGTATTTACAGTTGTCCTAATGGACTACTTATGCCACTTTGAAAGGAAGCCTACTGTTTCTACAGACCAGGAGGACATTAATGCTCTGATACATTCGGGAAGCAGAACACCATTTCTTATAAAAAGGCTGCATAATGTACTCCCCATCCCACGCAACCCTCATTATTACTGAGAAGTCTTAAAGGGACTCAGAAGGCACTAGGAAATTGGTTGAGTTTTCATGTAAGTTGGAGAAATTTGTTGCTGTGCTCTTGAAAATGAGGTTCCCCAAAGGCAGGGATACCTCCACTGCTCAGTATGAAGTTCTACAGAACAGTTCAGATGAGGAGACATGGGAAGGGTGGGATGTGGTAGGGGAACCACCCCCATGCAGCAGCTGCCTGTGGTTTAATTACCATCTGACATGAACTATGTGAAATGAACTGAAATACAGAAGATCCCACCCAGTGCACTACAAGCGACTGACTACCCAGGCCTGCAAAAGATGAGGGTGGGCTGCCTGATCTGCAGAGATCTAGAAGCACAAGTTTCTTGGGGCAAGAAGCTCAGGACAGTGATAAGAGACCAGGGATGACAGATGACAAGAAGGACAAAAGCAAGTGCCAGCTGCAGCCGCTGCAGCAGAGGAAGCAATGAGGGCCACAGGGGAGGTGCTGAGAAACAGGCAGTCTGCCAGTAGTGAAGAAAGTGAGCAAAAAAGGGTTGACCTGTTCTCTGAGATGGCAACCAGCCCCTGGTCTCTATATATCTCAATAACTTAGTAAAACAGAACATCTTCACTTAGTATGTGGAGAGCGAGGGGTGAGAATTACACAGTACACAGGGGATGGGGTACCAGGACCTCCTTTCCTCTTAAAGATATAAATATGATTCTCTGAGGATTTGCTTATCAGTCAAAGAAGAATTTCATTGACATACAGTTGATTTACAATATTGTGTTAATTTCCGCTGTATGGGAAAGTGACTCTGTCATACATACATACATATATACTCTTTTCTATAAAACAAAGATGTAATTTTATTGGCTTTGTTTCCACTTGTTGTTTGTTTGCTTTTTGTTGTTGGGTTTCATTGTTTTTATTTTTTATTTTCTGGCTGTGCCACTTGGCATGCAGGATCAAACCCGCACCCACTCCGTTAAAAGCTCAGAATCTTAACCACTAGACCACTAGGGAAGTCCCATATACAATTATTTCTTTATAGTCAAGAAAAGAAATTTCCTACTGAGGAATTGAGCGTGAAAGACATAGGGTATACTCAGGGAGCACAGAAGAGGAATAATGATCATAGCAGTAGTGAAAGTGAAAGTCACTCAGTCATGTCCATCTCTTTGCGACCCCATTGACTATACAGTCCATGGGATTCTCCAGGCCAGAATACTGGATGGTAGCCTTTTTCTTTTCCAGGGGATCTTCCCAACTCAGGGATCGAACCCAGGCCTCCTGCACTGTAGGTGGATTCTTTACCAGCTGAGCCACCAGGGAAGCCCAAGAACACTGGAGTGGGCAGCCTATCCCTTCTCCAGCAGATCTTCCTGACCCGGGTATCAAACTGGGGTTTCCTGCATTGCAGGCACATTCTTTCCCAACTGAACTATCAGGGAAGCCCAACAGTAGTAGTACAAGTCATTTAATCATCACAACAACCTTAAGAGGTTCTTGGTCCCATTTTATAGATGAGGAAAGTGAGGTATAAAGAGATTAAGTAATGCTCAGAGTCATATCTCTAGAAAAGAGTAGAGACAGTATTTAAACTTCTATGCCAAACAAGCTATGCCTATGATCTCCAGGAGAGGTGGGGTTTTATTTCCTCTTATTCGTTCCTGTTCATCCAGTCGGTAGCACTACAAGCATTCTGAACACTTGGGTGTCTGAATAGATGAAGGTGAAGTAATAGTAAAAGTACATTTTTTCTCATGACAAATTCACAAACCATTGTCATATGCAGCATCTATTCCAGTCTCTCCAAAGAGCAAACATAATGGGCATTTATACAATGTGGGAAGGGTTTGCATAGAAAAATGTCCTTTAATCAATTCCGAACTGGTTCATCTACATTAAAAAAAAAAAAAAAAAAAGCTCAGAAAGTGCAGAAGTGTTTTTGTTGTCCTTTGTTTTCTTACCAATTCTTTACTGTCGTGGAGCCAGATCAAAAGCTCCTGGCAGACAAGGATTTTGTCTTCATTTCAGCCCCAAATGTAACACAGCTGAGACTTCCCTGGTGGTCCAATGGTTAGGACTCTGCCCTTCCACTGTAGGGGCCCTGGATTCAATCCCTGGTCAAGGAACTATGATAAGACCCACATGCTTGTTGCACTGTGCATCCAAAAATTAATTTAACATATATATATGGAGGTGTTCAATACATTTTTAAAAATAAATCAGGGGGAGAGGGGACTTCTTGTGCTCAATTGAATGGACGGACAGAATGCCAAAATTGCACTTTAGTCAGCAGATGTCAGCACCTCTATAGCCATTCCAGTGACCACCAAAGGACTGAAGGCTTTAATCAGCAGCTATTTTGCATCTAATTCAAGGATAGTTACACTGTTTAAAGAAGATTGTTGGAGGAAGGGAGCCTGAAAATCATAGTAGCAACAAAAGCAACTAACACCCCTGAGTGCTTACCATTTGAAAGGTACTCTTCTAAATGCCTTGAGCTGAGTCCCTCTAACATCCAATCACAGATGAAGTCATGTAGGTGGTAGAGGCAAGGCCAGGACCAAAATCCACCTCACTGGAGATGGAAAAGCCACACTGAACCAAGATGATTTGACTCCTAAGCCCACGCAACAGAAGGCAGAAAAGGCTGCTCAGAAGGACTGAGTTTTTCCAGATAAGAAATTTTGAGTTCAGTAATTTATTGCTACAATAATGGGTTATTTTATTGCTATTGCCAGTTCGCATCTTGAAAGGTACCAGATTCAAGTACCTCTGGTTGTGGGTATAATACACTAAGCTGATGTGCTGAGGTTTGCTAACACTTCAGACACACTTAAAATAATACCTCCAATCATTGAGGGGATAAAACATCATCCTCCAGCTTTCAAATCTACTCCATATAATCTGTTGTTTACAGACTGAAGTACAGACAGGAAGAAAGAAACAGTTTTCTGACTGTCCCTTCCTGAATTTGTTACATTTAGTAAAATGTAATTTTAGATCTAGGTGCTTATTTGAGATGATCAATACTTATTTAAATAGAACACAGTAACACTTCTGACCTTCTTTCAATTCCTAAAACCAACCAAACTCTTTCGCACCCTGGAGATTTTGCACTTTCTGTTTCCACAGCCCTGACTTTCTTCTGCCTGATCTTTGCAGGCCTAGCTGCTTCCTATAATCCGTATTTTAGCTTAAATATGTCCCTGACCACCCAAAGTGGATATGCAGACATCATCACATCACCACATTTCAATTCCCTGCACAGCATCTGCAATCCTATAAGGTTAGGATGTGTGCCCACAGAGTGCCAGAGATCAGAAACGTTTTCTAAGTTGCCACAATATCTCCAGGGTATGGAACAAAGATCAGCACTGGGCACGTGCTCACAGGATACATGAGTGAATGACAGAATGAAAAACTGAATACCATCCTCCTGCCCATTAACACAGCCTCACTGATTTGCCCTATAGACCGGGATATCATTCAGAATATGAAACATTACCCCAAAAGAAGGCTCATTTTAAGACTGCCCTTATTATTTTAAGATATAAGTGACTGAAAGTTTGGTCAAAGTCACAAAAACTACAAAGAATCCAGAGAAATTTTCTGCAAAAATGACACCCTCCCAGTATTTTCGCAATTTTACTTTCCAAATGTAAAACAATCTCTCGATTTGCTTGTTTTACAACCTAGAAAACCATTGATGATCCCTCACTTCAGTTTTTCTGATACGTATTTTATAACCTAATAATAAAAGTAGATGAACTAGAAAGCATCAAGCCAGATGCATGGTTTACTAACACTTCAAAAGTAATCTTTACTGGTGCCTTCTGAGCTATTGAATTTTTTTTTTCTTTAATCTGCCTTCACTGAATTGCTGTAAAGGTTTAGTCATGCTCATTAAGCAATTTGATAATCTTAAGTAGAAGAAGATTCAATAAAGTTTGTTCTCTTTTTTTTTTTTTACTTTTAATGCTCTGATACTTGATGTCAGAAATAAAAAGCAAACAGAATAATTTTAAAAAGAAATGGGGCCATGCACACTCTGCTATATAAAATGGAGAACCAACAAGGGCCTACTGTATAGCACATGAAACTACTCAGTGTTGTGTGGCAGTCTGGATGGGAGTGAGGTTTGGGGGAGAATGGATACATGCATATGTGTGGCTGAGTCTTCACTGCTCCCCTCCCACAACACTGTTAATCAGCGATACCTCAATACAAATAAAAAGTTTAAGGTTTGAAAAAAAATACCAACTGAATAATCAAGTTTTAATATTAAAAAAGAAAGAAATGGAGGCTTACACATTAAGATCTCTCCTTCTGATTGATAAAAACTCAAACTTATAACAGATCTGGATATATTGGGCCACGGATCAACATAGCGAGCAAAGTTAGAAAAGAGAAAGTCACAACTTAACTAACAGAAATGAGTTATTAACCTAATTGCACTGAAATGCTCAAAAAGGGACTAAAATCCGCTATCTAAAAAGCAAGTACACAGGAAAATCAAATTTAACCTCCCATCAATGATCTGACTGTAACCTGATGGTACATTTATTAACAGCAAATACTTAATTTGGTCTTAAATACCTTCAATTATTTTTATTCACTAAGATAATCAGTGAAGTATTGATAGTTATAAAAGTGCTATGTGTGATCAGGACATTTGCCTCAGACTAAAACTGGATAGGAAAAGATAAGCAGATAAATACCTAAAGGGATGTATGTGTGCATGTGTGTGGGCACACGTGTATAACAATCTGCTGATGTTCTGCTATGGACTGTAGCGGTATCAAACTCAAAACACATCTTGGCAAGACCACAGTTCACTTGCAAGATACTTCAGCCTTGTGATCTTTGAAATATACAGAATAAATATAATACAGAATAACAGAATATAGAATAAAATTTTACCTCCCCAAGAGCTTCTACTCAGGACATGACTTTTACTTATTACACTAAAACATCTCATGCTTTGGCAAACTTTCCATCATGCAATCCATTGAGTAAAACTTACTCACCAGGTCTTGATCCAGTATTCCCAAACTGCAAGATGTAGCATGTAAAGAATATAGCACCACATAAATATTTTTAAATGAGCACACAGGAGATATAAAGAGGCCTATTTTGGCAAGTTCAGTGTTTATGATATGGACATCTTTTATAACTCAACCTTAAAAAATTTGAAGAAGCTGATATTAAAGACACATCAGCAATAGAATATATATTTACATTTTTTCCGTTGCTTATGCTGCCTTGCATAATAAAATTAAGCAAGGACACAATACAATTAAGCAACTCTTTCTGATGCCCAGAATAATTTACTTGAACCTCTTATTTTTTTCTCATTTTTCAAAAAAAAAATGTATTGGCATTCATTCTCAATTTTTAATCAATCAGCATGCACGACAAAGCAACACAGCAATTCTTCATTATACTAATGGGGAAAAAATTAACTTGACATCAAGCCTAATTGAGTAAAACCTCACTAATTCTTCTAAATAAGGATAAGTCCTGCTTGATTAGTGAAAGCAATTTAGTATAGAACATGTTTAGATAAGTACACTTCTATCGCTTCCAAGAATTCACACTAACAAACAAAATTCACAGCCAGCATGAGGTGTCGCAGAAGGCCTTCAGAAAACCCACCATGTTGTATGGGTAAGATTAATGTGGCATATTAAGATTAATATGCCATTAATGTGGCATAATAACTTGGTGTGTCTTTAGAGAACTTGAAAACTTTAGGTGCAGCTTCCTAACAAATTATTTCAAAAGCAATTTTGATAGAGGATACCCAACGTACTCTATGGAGAAGGGAATGACTACCCACTCCAGTATTCTGGCCTGGAGAATTCCATGGACTGTGTAGTCATTCCATGGGGTCTCAAAGAGTCGGACACAACTGAGCGACTTTCACTTTCACTTTCACCTTCAAGTACTCTCCAACCCAGTCTAAAAGGAAAACATAACAAATCATAAGTTATTAGATATGATATCTAAGTAGAATCGAAATTAATGAGGCTTCACTCTGCTGGCAGTCCTCAGGTGGTACCGCAGAAGTTCACTTGTAAGTTCACTGTTAGAAATCAGAACTGACTAGAGCAACGTTCCCATTAGGAAGGCCATGTCATGCATGTATACAGAAGGAACAGGAGGTTACAAATCAAGACCCCAGGAGGCGAATCTCATCATACCTTTGCCATTTATTATCTGTGTGAGTTATTTAACTGAGTCTTAATTAAATCTGTAAACAGACTTAACACCTATTTCACAGGACTGTTGTAGGGATTAAACATAATAGCTGTTAAGGTACCTACTACAGCACTCTCTACTTTCACCCCTGGGCATTTATTTTCTTTATCAAGTATTCTCAATCATTACTCTGTGCTAGGGCAATGCAAGCAAAGACATTATCAAGGAGAGTACGATATCCTGAAGACCTATGAGACGTCTTCTATTTACACCTGGAAACCTAGCACCGCTCCATCTCACCCCAGCCCCCGGCTGTTTCCTTCTATATTCCTCTGCAGTGTCGCTGAGGACAGAATTGCCCTACTACGTGGGACTTTGTGCAGCAAAGTCTCTTCTAATGTACCTGGACACTGAGAAGTTTGGTCTAAAGGGAAAACAAATAACCTCTGAGTTCAACTGCCTTCATGTCCTTTTATTCAGACTTGCTATTTGGTTTTGTTTTCTGCACACATCCATAAAACCTTGCTCTCAACTATTCTGGAAACCTTCATAAACATAACTCTTGACTGTAAATTGTGCCTACACTAAAGCAACCCATCAATTCTGAACCTTCAAAATGTACCCCACCACAACTTCACAGAAAACCCACGGCACAAAATGCTTTCCTCCTTCCAGCTGATTTGTGCTCATAAACCTGGCCGGAGCCCACAACTTTGTCCCAGCTCTCCTACGAAATCAAAAGTTGCCCAATTATCCTGTGATTGAAACAGAGAACTTTGTGGCTTTGAGGCCACACACAAAGTTGGCTACTGTTTCTCTCACTTCATCCCCACACCTTCTCAGCAAGATGGTGATGCTTGGTGGTATGGTAGTAATAAAATGTTACTTCACAGCTCCACTTATTCATTACTTTTTAAATATGTGATTTAGTTCTCATAATAATCCTTGTTGGGAGAGACACTGGCCAATTTAAAGATGAAAAGAAAATTAGTTTTAGGAAAGTACAGTAACCCGACTAGTTGTGAGTCAAAATTTCAACTCAGATCTATCTGGCTCAAGTTCTTTTTTTAAAAAGTTTTTATGGAAATATAGTTGATTTACAGTGATGTGTTCATTTTAGGTATATAGCAAAGTAATTCAGCTATATATTATATAGATATAGGTAGTCTTTTTCAGAATATTTTCCACTATAGGTTATTATAAGATATTGAATATGGTCCTCCATGCTATACAGTAGGTCCTTGCTGTTTATATATTTTATATATAGTAGTGTATACCTGTCAATCCCAAACTCCCAATTTATCCCTCTCCTTTGGCAACCATAAATTTGTTTTCTACGTCTCTGAGGCTATTTCTGTTCTGTAAATAAGTTCATTTACATCATTTTTTTAGGTTTCACATATAAGTGATATTGAACGCTATTTGTCTTTCTCTCTGTGACTTACTTCCCTTAGTAAGATAATCTCCAGGTTCATCCATGCTGCTGCACATGGCATTATTTTGGCTCAAGTTCTTTTGACAAAGCAAAGTTGCTCTAATTTTCATCTTACTAATCAATGATACCTAGTGAATAATACTGTAGAGTTCATAAGTGACACCATTTTTGCCAGAAAATATTATCTACTCATTTAGTCTTTCACTGCACTTTAAGACTCCTCAATTTTAGAAGAAAAAAATTAACTAAGTATAGATCATCCATACTTGTTTATAGTACAGAAAAAGAAAAAAATTCCAATAAAATTCAACATTGAGAAAAATACTTAGTAAATTCTGAATACGAGAGAACTTTCTTGATCTAATTAATAGTATCTATTAAAAGCAAAAAACCAGAGCCAGCCACCTTCCACACTTAACAGTGTGCCCATCAAAGTCAGAAACAAGACAAAACACCAGGAGAAGTATCACTACTTCTACTCAATAGTATCCTGGAATCCTTGCCAATGTAACAAGAAAAAGAGTTATAACAATTATAAAAAAAAAAAAAAAAAACTTGCTTCTTTACTCATTGACATCTACATAGGAAATCCAAAGAGCAAACAAATTAAACACAAAGAATTATAGAAGACTTCAGCAATACTGCAGGATTAAAATCAATACACTGAATTCAATTTACTTCTACATAATAATTAGAAAATAGAGTAGGAAACAATACCATTTATAATGCTCACAGAGCTACAAAGTATTTAGGAATAAATCTAACAGAACACTTTAAAACCATTTCTATAGAAAATTACAAAACAAAGAAAATCTGAAATCTCACAAAAATGTTAGCTGGCCCTCAACTTATCTCTAAGTCCAATGCAATGTCAATAAAAACCCCCAAAATGATATTGACATGAAAGAACAAAAATAATTTTCACTGAAAACAACAAAGTAAAGAGCCTTGTCTTAGGAGAGTCAATGTTCACTATAAATTATAATAATTAATGCATTGAGATAATAAGATTGAAATTTGTTAACAGACAAATAAAAGACAAATCAAAGTCTAGATATAAGCACATTGATATATAGAAACTTGACATATGGCAGCAGTGAGATGCGCTATTCAATAATAGAAGCTAGATTAACTGCTTATCTATACAGAAAGGAAAAAACTAGGTCCTTTACTTATATACACAAATAAATTCCACGTGGAATATTACACTTTAACCTTTTTGTAAAAAATACAGAAGAATATCGTCTTTACTTTGGCAAAGGGAACCTGTTTTAAACAAAATACAGAAAGTAAAAATCTTAAATAAAAATATTGATATATTTTACTACATTAAAGTTAAAACTTGAAAAAATTCAATTTAAATGACATGAAAAGAGAAGTCACAGACTTTGAGAATATATTTGTAATCCATTTAATCAATGAAGATTAGCATCCAGAATATATACAGAACTCCTCCAAATGACAAAGACTGTCCTTGACTCAACTTTAGCCAGGATCCTCTGAGCCCGGTTCTCAACTAGACCTCACTCTCAGGCTTCTCTGCCCCTGTGTAGAGTCCATTTGTAGGAGGAATCATGCTAAGTCAGTTTAGTAAGAATCCCTGTATGCTTGATATCTGATCATCTTGGTCTGCCTTTAGCAAGATTCTGTCAAATTGGTTTAACAAGGATCCTTCCTGAAACTCTCCAGTGGTCCAACGATTAAAACTCTGTGCTTCCACTATAGGGCACATGGGTTCCATCTCTGGTCAGGGAAGTTCTTCCTGCAGCTCAGTGCAGCCAAAGAAAAAGAAAAAAGGATCTCTCCTACTCTTAATGTCTCCACTTAGTAATTCTCTATCCACTGACTGCCTCACTCTGCTTGTTAGACATAAATCTTCAGCTGTCTCTGTTATATTCCAAGTTGAGCCCCACCTCTACTCTATAGCAATAGAGTTGACCCTTACTTCTATAATCTTAAAGCATTCCTTGCCATTTTAACAAGTCTGAGAATAATCTTTCTGCAATACAAATCAATGAGAAGATGATAAGCAACTCAACTAAAAATGTGTGAGACTGATGAACAAGAAACACAAAAGGAAACTTATGACCAATAAGCATATAAAGAGATGCTCAACTTCGCTAGTGATCAGAAATAAGCAAAGGCTAATCACAGAAAGACACCGTTACAAAGTCATTAAATAAGCAATAGGTATTTTTTAAAGTCTGAAATGCCCAACAATCACTAAAGAAAGCAATTCTCCAATTGTGGAGAAGATGTGAGTTCTCCTTTGCTGCTGATGAGAGTGTAAATAAGTATAACAGTCTGGAGAGTGATTTGTTGTTATTCAGTAAAATTACATATGGACATACCTGATGACCCATTTCTTACAAGTCCAGCTATGTACCCCAACCTTTCTCACAGAAGTTCTATGAGACAAGCCCTAGTACCTTAAGGCATCCATAGTATATAGTAAATTATTTTGTTTGCTGTACACTTTTCCATATATATATGTTTTGCCTCAATAAAAATGTTTTCACTTAGAGAAAATTGAATCATCTTTCCTCCTCCCTTCCTTCCTCCATCGTTCTTTCTGTTTCATTTCTGTTCATCACACTATAATTTTTCCCTAAAGCACAGGCTTATGCACTCACTTTTGATCCTTCAACCCCAAGAGACCAACTCTTGCAAAGACAGACCAACACTAACCAGAACGCTTATCAAATGTCTTTCCTTCCTTCTCACCAACATCAAACAGATCTTCTGTTTTCTCTTTGCTCTGCACTTTATAAATCGAACTGGAAACCAAGCAATTTTTGGCATCTTATCCTGATAACTCACAAAAGGTTTCTGTCCACTATGAGGAGTACTCACTCATTTCAGTGAATTTTTAAAGATTCTTTGGCAAAAAGTATATGGGATAGAAATTAGTCAGGATTTCTCCGGCAATTTTGAGGGCAGTTGAGAAGTCTTCTCTGGGAATGTCTTATTTTTTAATGTCTTTTCTTTCTTTTCCTTTTTAGGTTAAAAAAATGTTAACTATTTTATAATATGAATTATTCAACAGAAATTAAATTGTGTATGTCTATTTACAGAGGCAAAAGAAAGCCTAAAAATCTGTAAGTTATACCCAGAAATCAAAACATTTTAATTATGTTTGCATGGACCTGAAAGTACATATAAATGGATTAAAATTTAAAACTTCACAAAAATATTAATCATTAATATACAAATGTTTATCAGATGATTAACTAAAACATTCCCTTTTATTTGACTATAATAGCAGTCCCTGACTGAGACCCTTGAGCAACTGCTTGTCCTTCAAATAGATTACAGTGTGGATTTGGGTACATTGGGGTTTCCCTGGTGGCTCAGATAATAAAGAATCTGCCTGCAATGTGGGAGACCCAGGTTCTATCCCTGGGTTAAAAAGATCCTATGGAGAAGGGAATAGCACCCACTCCAGTATTCCTGCTTGGAGAATCCCATGGACAGAGGAGCCTGGCAGGCTATAGTTCATGGGGTCAGAGTCCAATACAATTGAGCGACTAATACTTTCACTCTGGGTACATTTCAAGACACTTTCATATACATTATTATTTGATTCTCCCAGTTGGCCTCGGAGTTGGTAGTACCAACTCATTCTTTATGAATTTTCTATGTCAATGGTGATGCTATCCCTCCCTGTATAAGAACAGGGATGTCTTAGCTGGCCAAATGACTGGCTAATTTAAGGAACAACAGATAACCCTAAGGCCCTCGCCACACTGGATATCAACTAAAATGCCTCTGCCAAATTTTTGTATCTGAGACATTGTTTTATCTGAAGAGCAAGAAAGGTCCTTCATGGATAGTTTGCCTTTCTGGAAAGTTGCTTCGGTTGAAATTTCAAACCTCTCTATTTTAGCTCTGATTTAGCTTAGATTCTATGTACTACCGCTAATCTTGTGACTTTATTCACTGGCACTCTATCTCATCTTTTGAATGACTATCTTTACATTTTATATCACTAAATTTTTCATCTTCAGAATTTGTCTGTATAAATGTATCAGATTTAAAAAGTTAACAGCACTTAATTTCAACTCAATTCAACCTTTAAAGATTTTATGCACCCCAACTATTTCAATAACATGACAACCAAGTCTCTTCCCTACATAATTAACGTGTCACTTTAATGTCCTTTCAAATGAACTGAATGCATCAGAGTATGACAGATACAACTGGACAAATGAGTGTATAGCTGAACAACTCTGAAAGAATATGGAGTGCAAACTCTGATAATATGATTCAAGTGGCATGTTATGTTGGACTTTAAAGTTTTATTTCAGTGAATGAATAAATAAACTTGAATGTTTCAAGTTCCCTTAGTCTATCAGACAGAAGTTAACAGCATATATTCAGAAAGCTGTCATTCTTACCAAAAAGCCTTCAAGTTTTAAAAGTCAAACTTTAATTTCCAGGAAAGTCACTCAAATTTTTAAAACAGTAAATAATCAAGATGACAAAGCATGGAATTTTATATGTCTTTACCTTCTCTATCCCACTAAAAACTACAGACAGATTCAAAAGCCTTCATAGCTTAGTATAAGAAGCCCTCTTCTAAACGATGATCTGTAAATATTAGTAATTATGCACACAGATTCAAAAGTTAATCCCAGAGGAATGTAAATTGAAGTGAAAAGATTTAATAAGATCATTATGATTAAAAAGTAAGGAAAGAGAAGAAAAAAACTTGGTGAATGAGAGGGAAATATATACTGATTGTGTGTGTGTAACATCAGACACATTGTTACATAGTTGGCCCATAATAAATAATTTTCACAAAAACTTACGAAGAATTTTGCTCCTCATTTTACAGATGAGTTAACACAGACTCAGAGATGTTAACTAACTTTCTCCAAATCACACAAGACTGGCCTTGTGCAACTTCAAAGCCCTTGCTTCCTCCCCCCTGTTGTCCTGCAGAGAAAAGGAGATTCTGAGAAAACATCAAGAAAGTAGTAGCTAAAATGCGACAAGAAGGAAAGTATCATGTCACAGAAACAATTTAATTAGTAATTCCAAGAGGAAGGAAATATTAATAAGTTCCTGTGAAAAATCTGCCTTTATATTCCTAACATTTAGCCAATAAAGGGTACTCAAATGCATGCTGAACTACAGGAATGCTTCACAGAGGATATGAATGAATGTGAAGAATATAGTCTGCTGCCTAGGAAAATCACTTGTATCATTCTAGAGAGAAATTTCAGAGATTACGAAGTAAAATTTTAAATTGTACACAAATACTTGAGGGGGCTTTCCAGGTGGCTCAGCGGTAAAGAATCCACCTTCCAAGCAAGAGGTGCTGGTTCAATCCCCAGGTTGGGAAGATTCCTTGGAGAAGGGAATGGCAACCCACTGCAGTATTCTTGCCTGGAGAATTCCATGGACAGAGGAGCCTGGCGGCTACAGTCCATGGAGTCGCAAAGAGTCAGACATGACTGAGCAACTTAGCATGCACACAGCCTTAAAAAGAGAAAGGATACAGGTTCTGACACGAAAAGGAAGGTGGAGAGTGTATGAGGATATGGACGAGGACACAGAGCCAGGAAGTAACAGAGGAAGTGAGACAGCGAAGTTCACAGTTTCCAAATAATCTTCACAGTCTGATCATTAAAGGAAGAAAAGGTTGGGTTGAGAATTCTGTGAAGTAATGAAAACTTTTTTGCAACAGTTATTTCTGAAAATGTGAGAAAGCGTTCCCTAAAGATGAATGAAAGCAAGTTAGTATTAGTCAAGCACGGGCTACACTCAGAGTGGATTCAGGTACAAATTTTCAGGACTTTGAAAAGATACTGTCTAGCTAGCGCCTGATAAAAGTCCGCAAGGAGCAAGGAAGCATGGAGATGGATCCAGTGAGGAGACTAAAGCCACGAACAACCAAGGCGCACTCAGAATTCCTCCTCACGGTTGTGTAAGGACATCATTTGCATCTAATTCAACCAACTCTTTTGTAAGAATCTGTCCATCAAGACCAATGAGAACCACTTCTTACATAATTTAATACATGTATCATTTTCAATTTTAACTAACTGCTAGTATAACCAGAGAAGGCAATGGCACCCTACTCCAGTACTTTTGCCTGGAGAGTCCCATGGTCAGAGGAGCCTGGAAGGCTGCAATCCATGGAGTCGCTGAGGGTCGGACACGACTGAGTGACTTCACTTTCAATTTTCACTTTCATACATTGGAGAAGGAAATGGCAACCCACTCCAGTGTTCTTGCCTGGAGAATCCCAGGGACGGGGGAGCCTCGTGGGCTGCCGCCTATGGGGTCGCACAGAGTCAAACACGACTGAAATGACTTAGTAGTAGTAGTATAGTAGTATAACCTCATAAAAGAAAATAACTGATTTCTGTTTTTAATGATGCTCAAAAATATATGTTATAGTAAACAGGTCTTTGGTGCAGTATGGCAAACTAAACACACACATTTTTCTTTGCTGCTGCTGCTGCTGCTGCTAAGTTGCTTCAGTCGTGTCTGACTCTGTGCGACCCCAGAGACAGCAGCCCACCAGGCTCCCCATCCCTGGGATTCTCCAGGCAAGAACACTGGAGTGGGTTGCCATTTCCTTCTCCAATGCATGAAAGTGAAAAGTGAAAACGAAGTCACTCAGTCGTGTCCGACTCCTAGCGACCCCATGGGCTGCAGCCTACCAGGCTCCTCCGTCCATGGGACTTGCCAGGCAAGAGTACAGGAGTGGATTGCTATTGCCTTCTCAAATAGTCCCTCTTAAAATTTCTTAAAATTAAAGACTAAAAAAAGACATAAAGTCACAAGGAATGAAAGAATGGAAGATGAGAGCACAGAGATATTTATTTTGGAGGAAGAAAAAGAGGAGGACAAGTTCTGACTCTACAGAGGAGAAAAGTCGAAAGAAACAAAGTGAGACAGGTCCCCAAACCTCAGAAGCTCTGGGGAACAGAAGCACCAAGCAAGCACCTCTGAAGGCGGCAGAGGAAGGATGGAACTAAAAACAAGGGAGAAAGATGGAGTGCATTGGGAGACTGGGACTGACACATATACACTATTGCTACTATGCATAAAATAGATAACTGATAAGAACTGACTTTATAGCACATGGAACTCTACTCAGAGCTCTGTGGTGACCTAAACCGGAAGGAAATCCAAAGACAAAAAGAGGGTATATTACTAAACGTATAGATTCACTTTGCTGCACAGCAGAAACACAACATTGTAAAGCAACTATACTCCAATAAAAATTAATTTTAAAAAAAGGAATTTGTTGTTAGTTTATTTAGGGAGCAATTAAAACATCAGATGGCTGCTCCCAAGTCAGTTCAGCAAGGAAACCACTTCAAATGAAGACTAGAGATTTACCCTCTGGGAAAACTGAACCAGAAAAGCCCTCAATTCTAGGACACAAAGCAAACTGAAGGCTGGAGTGAAGTATGGGACTGAATCAAGGGTATCAGGTCAGATATTCACAGGGTCCCAGCCCCCCTTTCCTCACCCACCCTCCTTCCCAATATTCCTGGTCAGCCAGGAATAGACACCATCCTTCCACCTCCAGGTAAGAACAGAGAAACACCCCCACACTCGAGGAAAAAGAGCAGTAAGCAAGCCCCACACATACATACAGAGCTTCTGATTTTTGCACTTAAAAAGGATGCTTCCCACTTTTTGTGTAAAATATTTCTGTGTACTACAGAATATTTCAGTTATGTTATAGAAGGGCAGAAAGTGTGTGTGTTCTGTCCCACTGATGTATCTCAGTACTCAGAATACGGCCACGTATATACTAATACTTGAATGAATAAACTATATTTAAAATCTGTTGGATTTTTATGGAGACCCGAGCACCTCAAAATGTTGTATTTGTAGAGTATCATGTCTTATCTATCACTGACAAAGTCCCTAACATCACCACACTTTGCAGCTAAATTCTACTTCATTACACTTCAATTTTCAACATAAAATTCACAATAGTCAACTTTTTTAAATGGCTGATATTAATTTTTCTTCTGTGGGAAGAATAAATGGCTTCTAGCATTTATATTTCATAGCATCTCCTATTTAATAGCATCTCTTCTTAAATGAAAGCACAGGTTTCATTTGGAAGAGAGTGATTACAGACCACTGTAGGAATGGACTAGGTGGGCCCCCTAGTGGCTTGAAGAGTTAACACTCCCAGAGTACCTGACATGCTTGAGCAATTTGGTAAACACAGTCCTTCCAAAGCTGTAGATTCAGGGGAAAAGACCCACCTGGCAGCAAAGATACAGCAGTGACTTCTCCCCACGTTTGTGCAGTAGTGAGAGGGGAACAGAGCAAGTGTCAGGGAGTGAGATGGGAAATGGTACTTAGGGGCAGTAACTGAACAACGAGAAATGGCATCCTGTGCTCCCTCCTTCTTCCCTCATAACTGCCTCCTTATGATGTCTCTATGGTTCCCCCAGAACACAAATGCTCCTGCACACCCACAGCAGCACACACACACACACCACACATGCTACAGGGCTAACACTTACTGAGACTGAAGCAAGGGTGCTAAGGAAGTTTCACACCATTTGTCTAAATATTTAAAAGTGATTATCAAGCTAACAAACTGTTAAAAATCTTCTACCCTCCAACTGTGATAAATAGTCTCCATGGCAACAAAATTTTTAAAAATACATGTAAAGCCATAGTTTTCATATGAGTGAAGATAGAAAAAAATAGCAAAGGCAACCAAACTTAAACATGATAGTATTTCTGAGTATTCTGTGATGAATCAAAATTGTCTAGATGAGTATTGATAAAGATATCCTTAAGTCATGCATTCTAATTATTCTTTAATATTTCGTTTGCTCTTCCTATATTCCATAAAAAAACATGAATCATGTTGTTATAATCCAGATTGTTATGTAATTTGTGTTCTTTGGATAATAATGTCAAATTAAACTACTTTTCTTAACTTGTGCTTATTATCTTCAATTTGGAAAAACTTCACTCCATCAAAATAGTAAAAACAGGAATCATCAACAAAATTCTTTGGACAATACTTGGACATCGAAATGAATGATGAATTTTACATGCCATGTTCAATCACTGAGGTGGGGTACCTACGTTAAATATATTCTTATCATATAAAAGATTAGAAAATAGCCTAACTTTATTATCAAAATAAGTATGACTCATTTATCTTTATCTATTGTCTCTTAAAGAATTTCTGGACTTTGATAGTATTTTAAAATTTCTCTTCTATTTTTTAATGCAATGTGAAGAGAAAACTGAAAATAACAGTATGCAGCTCAATTTGTTTGAATCTCTCTTCACTAGAGTTTATACCTACAACCGAAACGTCCAGAAAATAGCCCCCAGAGGAAATGAGCATCAGGACTTTTTATGTGGCTCATGTCAAGGCCTGGTTCATGGCAGTCATCCTGGCATGTACCTTCTCTGCTTGATGTGCACTTTTCACTTCTAGAAGTAGATTTCTAGACACCCAAATTTATTCTGCTCTCTCACGAGACTGGTAGCTTACCCAGGTTGACAAGTCCACAGTTGTTTCTGTTCAGAGTATTCACAGAACTGAGCCACTGGTCTCCAAAATCGATCTTGGATTCAGCTTCCAGCTCCCTTGTATGGTACCAGTTTGGTTCTTATCAAAACTTTTGGAACATTCTTTTCCCAGATATTTGCATAGCTGTTTCTTCTTTCTCATTATCCAATTCTCTGCTGACCTCTTAAGGGACTGTTCCTGATCAAAATCTCCACATGTCACCCCCACATCACCCACGACTTTCATCAAATCTATGGAAATTTGATGAAAACTATTTTATTTTCATCAAAACAGTTAACACCACCTGATATTTTCTTTTATTTATTTATGGCAGTGCTGGATTTTTGTCGCTGGGCGTGGGCTTTCTCGAGCGGCAGCAAGCAGCGGCTACTCTTCGTTGCTGTGCTCGGGCTTTTCACTGAGGTGGCGTCTCGTTGCAGAGCATCGGCTCTGGAGTGTGTGAGCTTCAGCAGTTGAGGCTCATGAGCTTTTAGAGCATGGGCTCAGTAGTTGTGGCTCAGGAGCTTAGTTGCTCCCCAGCAGGTGGGATCTTCGCTACCAGGGATCACGCATGTCTCCTGCATTGGCAGGCGGATTCTTAACCACTGCACCAGCAGGGAAGTCCCCCTGATATTTTCTTGTTTACTCTTTTCTCTATTGTCTATTTCTGCTGAATATAAGTTTCACAAGAATTTGTCTGCTTCTAAATCCCCAGTGCCTAGGATAGTGCGCAGGCACTTAATCAGTATTTATTGGATAAATGATGGAAAGCCTATATATTAGCAGTGGCACCAGAAGTAGAGGAAGCATGGACTTTTGCTTGGTATTTCTAAGTTATGTAAAACAGGATCATGTCTAGGACCACACCTGTCACAACGCTTGTACTGACCGCAAACGTGTCTTCTGACCATTGTGAATTATAAATTAGGAGCCTTAGGACTTTAAAACTAAAGTAAAACTTTGAGCAGTTCAATCTTATTTGCCCTCAGAAAGCAGTGACCTTGGGCCAAATTACCTTTTCCCCCTACAAAAATTAATATTTATTAAGAGTTAATGTTATGATCTGGATTCTAGTACAGCAGTGACAAGATGAAGGTAATCCCGCAAGGCATGTAAGACTGCAAGCTTCAGCATCAGATGGCCTCAGTCCTGACAGAAGCTGCATCATCAGGAGCTATGTGTCCTCGGGTTTATTTAACCTCTCTAAGCCACAGTCTCCTAATTATAAGAGTGCTTGTCTCCTAGGCTGTTATGAGGATCAAATAAGATCATTTATCTAAAGTTTTAGGCATAGTCCTTGAACATTTAATAAATGTTAGCTTAAATTATTATAGGAAATTATCTATTTGAACATTTACATATTCTTTGCAAAGTCTTGCCTGAAAGCATCATTCATTAAGTTGCATGAAATAATTTCCTCTCTTAGCTTATTGTTCACACAAAACTGCCTCTTGAAACACTTGAGATTTTCCTTAATCAGGTGGGAAGAAGTATTAAGACCAATCATGCTTTCTTTCCAGAAGGAAATTCAGGTCATCTGCACTAATAAAACCTCTTCCAAATATCTTTTTTCCTGCTTATTTTTCTCAGCTGACTTCCTTTTGATTTTATCTTTAATTGTCTTTTTTAATATTGTGTTTAACTTTATAGCTTGTGGATCTGCCATTTATGAACTGAGAGACTCTGGAGAGGTTATTTAGCATATAATGCTCTACTTTCTTAATTTGTCAAATGAAATAGACACCGATGACACTAGCATCCCAGTCTCCTTGTATAATAACCTCTCGTCTGCTGCATCCATATTCCCTTGGGGTCATACAAAGGGCCCAATCCTATAAGCACTGAGATAAGTCTAAAATCGAACATTAATTCAAGATGGACCAAGGAGACACCTGCCAGAAATTTCATATTTAGGACTGAAAGAGGCAAGTCAATTCCATCCAGTAGCTGAAATTATAAAACATAAATCTCAGGAGTTGCTAGTGGCTATGTTTCCCATTTATGAAGGAGCTGGTCCGCCATGAAAAAGAAGAATGACTCTAAGGAGAGAGGAGAAGGAGAGGGAGTCCTAATGATTCTGATGATTCCAGGGATGTAGCTTGACTGTCCCTTTAGATAGCCCACTATCTTCCCAATAAATTCTCCTTTTTGCATACATCATTTGGGTATGAGGTCCAAATAGTTCTCACACAGAGAAAATAAACTTTCCTTTTAGTTCTAATAGTTACAACATGCAGTCCTAATACACAGAAAATAATTCTACTTTTAATAGTTATTAAGGAAAATGAATGAGATAAAGTAAGTGCCTGGCCTATTGCGTATGTGTGTGTTCTCGGTAGAGCACGACTCTTTGAGACCCTATGGACTGTAGACTACCAAGATCCTCTGTCCATGCGATTTTCCAGGCAAGAATACTGGAAAGGGTTGCCACTGCCTACTCCAGGGGATCTTCCCAACCCAGGGATCAAACCTACATCTCTTGTGTCTCCTGCACTGGCAGGAGAAATCTTTAGTACTAGCTCCACCTGGCCTATTACCCGGCATATAACTCTTGCTCAAGAAATGAAACTTGTTTTAACATTATTTAGAAAATTGAAATACAAATGCTAAGTCAACTAATTAATAAACACAAATTTTTTTTTTTAATTTTTTGGCTGCACCATGTGGCATGTGAGACCCGAGATCTCTGACCAGCAACTGAACCCGTGGCCCCTGCATTGGAAGGGCAGAGTCTTAACCACTGAACCACAAAGGAGTCCCTAAACACAATTTTCTTAGCTTACAAGTCTTCTTTCAATTTTAAAATCACTCAAAAGGATTCTTTGGTTTGGGATCTTGAAAGAATTGCAAAATAAGAGAAATGCTCTGAATTAATTTTGCTACACATTACTGTGTACATCTAAGTAGTTCTTACATAGTTAAAGTCTTAGAGAACAGTAAAGCCTCTGACCCAGAAACTCACAATTTCATGCTTAATTCATGTGTTTGTAGTAAATACATGGAGGGGAAAGTGGGAAAAGTAAGAGACTTGCATTCTGCTTTTCCCACACATACAGGAAGAAACCTAACACATTTAAATGGGCAAAATACTAATGTAGTTGCATGCACTGCAGGCTTCACAGGGTGTAAGCAATGCAGCAGAGAGAATGGCAATACCTGTAGAGATACCACACTGACATTATCAAAATGGATGTGTCCATTAGGCTCTGTGACAGCTGGATTTGCATAACATGTCACACCATTGATGGCAGGTAATGTTTTAGGTTGATGAGTTTTTTCTTGAGGCGGACCAAAGTCATTATTTCCAAAGTGGGTGTGATCATTCTACACGGAAAAACAAGAGAGGAAAATGTTATAAGAAGAAACAAAGATTGCTCATCCAGGCAAGAGAATTTAATGGTTTTTATCTATAAGAGAAAAATGTAGTATAATCTTTTCAGATTAAAAAAATTTCTCTCCATTTAAATGTATCCTCATTTATTAGATTCTGTTGTGTTTTGTTTTTTTTTCATGTTTTAGAGTACACATACCTTCTCATGTTAATGAATATGAGAGGAAACAAATTATGTGCATCTGTCACTGGACATTAAATGGTTAGTATTTACTCCAAATTCTACAATAAGAATCAAGTGTTCCTCTTATACTTATCAATATATTGATTCTTTTCTTTCTACTCATATTCACAAGTCTAATAACTGAACTGTTCGCATAATTGTAAGAATAAAATTCCTGCCTTTACATGCCAATATAAAGTAACTTTAGAGGGTAAAATATCAAACATTTAAAATAAAGTCCATTTACCTGAGCATACGTCTTCAATAACATCTTTAGTGTTCTTTCAAAAAAAGAAAAGTATGTAAAATCCGCCAAACACAGCAACTGCCTTCTCAACATAGCTGTTAACTTTAGGATTGAATCCAAATGCCTAAAGGAGAAAAAAAAGCTTACAGTTAACATAAAATAATTCAATTTAATTCAGTGTATAATTTTCATCACAGTTCTAAGTCCATCCTTCACATCCAAGTAATACTGGAAAATTTACCTGCCAAAAATCTGAAATTTGAATAATCAAACTATAAAAGATGACATCGAAGTCTTATAACCAGAGGAATCTTTATTAAATAAAGCTCCCAGAGTATCTTATAGTTTCCTAGCTACAAAATCTTCAGCAATATTTGCCCCCCAAAAGTAAACTTTTCATAGTGAAAAAGCAGTACTGATTCCTATATTTATAAGATAACATTAGATACAGGTCATAAAGACAAATAAGACATTGATTATCCACTTTTCCTAAAAGCAACATATTTTTCCCTCATATCCAGAGTCAAATTTTTAAAGCAAATATGGCAGCTCATTTGGATTACTGTTTTCACAAGAGATCTTCTTGAATGTAGAGGATCCTAGTAAGTCCTACAGAGATAAATTAACAACTGAGCTCCAGAATAAAGAAGAAAAAATTTAAGATACCAGGCACACAGACACACACACACACAGACAAACAGACACACACACAATGATAATAAAATAATGCATCATTTAAAGAACATAGGGCAAGAGCTAGAGTTTGAAATTATAGAGCCAAGAAGTTCTAAGCAGATAAGAATGACAAACTTCGAAGACACCTGGGTTCTTGTTCTACATTTGTCTCTGCAGGTTGGGGGGGGGGGAGACTTCATGTCACATCTTCATTTCAGTAGCTTCTCTGGACCTATTTATACAGTGCAAAATGACATAAAATACCTGCGCCATACACCTAACACAGAGGGTACGAAACTAAAACAATAAAGGGGAAGTAATTTTGCCACAAAAGGAATAATTATGTAAATTGGGGTTGTTATTATTAAACAGACAGATTCTTTAGTGTTTACATAATTCTCTGAGCATCCATAATTCCCTAATTATCACAGAAAGGCAAAAAAAAATATCTTTAAGTGCTACTGAAGAAGTATCTTATTTTCCTAAGAGACATTTTTATGTATTATTACATTTTCAATAAAAGAGAAAACTTCAAAATCATAAAGGTACAATCCTCAGTTCACAAACAATATCAATTTAATTTGACCCACAAATCAGATGAGTTAATATATATGTTGTATTAAATATGGTCCATGAATAATAATACAGGTGTTTTTATTCAGAAAATCTGAGCTATAATCTTGGCTTTGTTACTGATTATAAGTCATTTAATCTCCTTGGATTTTAATTTTTGCAATTGAGGGTTTGAAGTACATGTTCTCCTAGGTCCCTTCTAGATATAATAATAATACTATGACTTTAAGAAGTTACATCCCCACTTTCCTATAGTTGTAATTTTCTAAAAGTTATGAGCTGAAGGTAGTACTATTTTCTCTCTGTTTGGAGCTCCACCTTTTGTGTGTACATGGGCTGGAGTAATATTATCCACGTGGGTATGGATTCTCTAGTTCTCCTTTGGGGCTCCCTCCTATTCATGTCTTTCTCTCCTTCCCATCTCTTTTCCTTGATTCATTCTCCTCTCCTGCCTCTCTTCCCTGTATGACCACATTACAGATTTGAAGTAAAACGTATATATCATGTGCTGGTCAACTCTGGGCAATGGCATCTGTAACACATTTCATTAAAAAGTAAGCTGCTATTTATTTATCGGCCCTCAATTGATTTTTTTTCCACAGTCAAAAAAAAAGAAATGAAAAGGTTTGTCAATCTTTTTCTAATATGTCCTCTGATCTACAGTGGTTGTAAACATATGAATGAATTTTGTTGTATATGTTTAGTAAATCAGATACTGTGTGCCCTCCAGAAATAAATAAATTATAAGTACAGAAAATCAAATTTGCTGAATGTGTAACAGAATGGAGTTGTTAAGGCCCTCCAAGGTGTCCCAGGGCTGTCTGAGCACGTCCTGGTGGCTAGCCACCCGGAAGATCAATTTTCTCCCTGACACTGACTTCCCCAGAGTTTGGGACAAGCTTTTTCCATTTGCTGTGATTCAGCTTTTTCTTATTCAAAACACTATAAACCAGACCATAAACTGCTGCAAGAATTATGGAGGCTTAAAATGTACAAAGTGCTCAAACATTTAAAAGCAACAATTATTCACAGGAACAAACAGCCCAACCTCCTTACCTCTGGTATAAGTTGGAAAATTGCATTTGAAAATAGAGTCCCGATGGCCAGCCCCACAAAATAGGTCAGAATCTTTGGGAAATAAGATTTCTTTATCAACGGAGTCAAAACCAATCCGAGGAGAGATGCCAGATTAATAATTGTCACTGACAGGAATCCATATCCCCAAACTGTGGGTGAGGGGGAAAGAGGGGAAATTAATTAGCACAAAGGAGCAAGCAACATCTTCCTGTACATTAAGCCTGAAACGTGTTTCTTCTTTAAAGGCTTTTCAAGGAGAAGATGTGGGGGCTGAGTGCAAGACAGGGGTGGAGATGGGTGGGAGTGGTTAGCTTCGAGATGACCGTAATTGCGGACACTGAGCTGGTCATAATCGCTCGTCTGCAGCTGCCTGTGGGCAGCACCTCCTCGGGGGAGGTGGCACCGCAGCCCCCGCCCGGGCCTCCAGGGAGCGCCAGTGTAGTGAGCACTCAGGAAGGGAGCGTATGGCAGCGGGGGAGAGGGGATGCCTTGCACAGCTCACCCTCCTGGGCGCAGACCAAGGTGAAAATATGCTATACATGTAGATGGGGGTGCATTCTTCATATCTCCATCCCCAGGGCAAGACACCCTGCTGCTACTGCTGCTGCTAAGTCGCTTCAGTCAATAAATATTACTTAGAATGAAATCATTGGATGGCATCCTAAGGTCTTTAGCCAATGATATGCATGGCCTGTGGGCCTCAATATCTCCTCGGTTATCTTAGAGGAGATGGAAGACAAAATGGGAATGTGAGGAACAGCCTTGTGAACCGTGCAGGTGCCAGGGTGGGACAAGCTGAGACCGGTTAGCCCCTGGAAGTGTCTGACACTGGCTTTGCCCACGGCCTCACTCCCGGCGTGCAAAGGACAGTGTGAAAGATTAGAAAGCTGCCTCTGAATTGTCACTTCTTTAAAATGTCCAGAAAACATTTTTAAATGTTGGGGTGTTTTATTTGTTGGCACTATCATTGGGGCACATGTTGGCGAGTGCTTGTCATGCGCCATGTACTGTGCTAACTGACTAACCTGTATTAAATCATTTTATCCTCACAAATCCCTGTGAGGTTAGTACTATTACCTCCTTCATGCAGTTGAAAAAACCAAGGCACGTGGAGTTCATTTAAATTTATTTAAGTTGCCCAAGTCACGTGAATAGAATGAGAGATTTCAAACCCAGTCCAGTCCCAGGACCCACATTCCTTAGCAAGATGCTTAATTACTCCTTAGAGGTAATCTAATTTTTAAAAAGCCCAAGAGACTCAACAAAACAGTGCACATTTTATATTGTGCTTCCTGCATACAGGATTGCTCACCATTATTCTAATCACTCTAACTGCAAATAAACAGTCCTAGCAAACAGAGCCTAGAATGTAGACCAAACGGTGGTTTCTGCCAACAAGGGGCTTGAACCATTGGCTTGGGGAGGCTAGCAGGAACACATATACACAAAGCAAAACAAGGTAGCTTGTGCTGAGCACCATATGAAAATGACAGATAATAAATGTTACAATGTTACAAAAAGAACAGCACAGCACCCACCATGCCTTTATCTTCTACAGATACTTTCCTATCAGTCCCAGACTCCTGACCATCCCTGCAGTTATCTCACCAGACTCCGAAGATCCACCTTGTTCCCATTTGTTACCTTATCGCCTAACGCAATACTACCCACGCCCCTCAGTACTTCCACTTAGAGAAAGTTCTCAACCCCACCTCTTCCTCCAGAGTATAATCTGTGTGGGTAGCCCTGAGCACAAACATCCTTCTATCCCATCACTTGCCTACGTGTGTTCATTCTTTCAATAAATATTTATAATCTAATCAGGTAGACAAGATATACACACAGTGAAACTAAAATCAAAAATCAAAATGCAAAGAATTTCTTGAGTATCAAATAGAGGCAAAGCCACTACACGTATTAAACTCATCAGCTTCCCCCTGAGATTTCCTATTCCACTACCCTTGTCCACTGTTTCTATAAACAGCAGAAGCATCAGGATCAATTTCAATTTCTCACTCCCTACAGTCAATTCCAAACACAATTAGCAACCAAACTCAATCAGTTCTGCTTGAGATATTTCACTCATTTCTCCATCCCATCGCCTGCGCCTTGAGTTCAGGCTCTTATCTCCCAGTCTTCATTGACTGCCTTATGACAGCCTTCTGCCATAAGGTCTTCCTCTCCCTACTTGACACAGCCACCAAACTCATTATCTGAAAACACGATTCTGATCACCTTGTGTTCCTATTTGCAACTGCCCTTCATATAAACTGCCACACAACCTCAACAGTGTTGTTTATTTACCCCTTATCAACATGGCTTTCATGCAGACACAATGTCTTCCATATACAGAATATCTCTGCACTGTGTTTCTTTACCTAGAAACACCTTTCTGTCTTCATTGCCTGACAAACTCACACATGGCTCTCCAGTCCAATGACAAGAACTCCTCTCCTCCATGAAGCCTTTCTGGCTCCTCCGGGCAGCAGTCTCTTGCTCATCAAGTTTCCCACAATTCTTTGAAGCTATCTGGGTCATTTGCCATTTCTTGCGTGCCACTATCATTTTATCACTTACCTATTTGTCTGCTTCCCACGTGGCACTAGTGGTAAAGAACCCACCTGCCAAAGCAGGAGACCTAAGAGACACAGGATCGATCCCTGGGTGGGGAAGATCCCCTGGAGGAGGGCATGGCAACCCACTCCAGCATCCTTGCCTGGAGAATCCCACGGACAGAGAAGCATGGAGGACTACAGTCCATGGGATCACAAAGAGTCGGACATGACTGAAGCGACTTAGCATACATGTATGCGTATTTGTCTTCCAATTATAAGATTTTCAAGGCCAGGGGCTATGTTTTATTCATCCTCAGAGCCTAGAATGTTGCCCAGGAAATAGCACACATACCTTGATGAATTAATGAATGCCATATTTTCAAGGCACAGCCTAGAACTCTGTCAAAAAACACCAGTTCATTTGCTGGTCCAATGTTTCTAACCTTCCTTACTATCACTGTGCACATTTATTGGAACCACCTGGGGAATGGTGGGAGTGTGAACCATTACAGTCCAGGCACACCGCATAGCTTTCCCTTCATGTTGTTAGGGCATTACTCAAGGGGAAAAAAGATCTGTTCATCCACTCAATTTGAGCACCAAAGAACGAATTAATATGAAAATAGTCCTTGAACCTCTCCATCTACACATGGGACTCCCTTTAATGATCTGTTTCCGAGAAAATCCTTTCTCTCCACTTCTCAGTGAATTCTGAAGGATTGGTAATACATTTTCAAGGAATATTAGTAACAATAGCTAGCATTTACGAATGCCCACGATGTGTTAAGACTATCCTAAGAACGTCACCTTTTCAAACTCATTTAATTCTTTTATTTCATAAAGTTTTTAAAAGGATAAAATTAAATCATTTAACCCAGTCCCTAATGTCCTAAATAAATGTAGGGTTTTTTTTTAATTTAGTAAGTAGACATGATATAAATTTTAGTTCATCTGGCTCACTGTTATACAACAAAACAGGAGTCAGGAGCCCTGGGCTGTCATCCCACCTTAGGTACTGTACCTGAAGGAACCATTTAACCCCACTGGAGCACAGACTTATGTCATGAGTTGTATTACAGAGTTGGACAATGTGATTTTCAGGGATACTATTAAGGGTAAGATACTATTATTCTTATCTGTTATTTGAATTGAATGGCATTCTGTAACTAAAAAAAAAAAAATGAGAATCCACTGTGGCTCAGAGGTTAAAGCGTCTGCCTGCAATGCGGGGAGACCCAGGTTCGATCCCTGGGTCGGGAAGATCCCCTGGAGAAGGAAATGGCAACCCACTCCAGTACTCTTGCCTGGAGAATCCCATGGAGGGAGGAGTCTGGTAGGCTACTAGTTCATGGGGTCGCAAAGAGTCGGACACGACTGAGTGAGTCACTGAGTGACTTCACTCTTCACCCATTAAGGGTAAGATACTATTATTCTTATCTGTTATTTGAATTGAATGGCATTCTGTAACTAAAAAAAAATAACAATAAGGCAACTTTGGACCATTAACTTACTGCTAAAATGTAATTAATCTCCTAGAGAATTTAATTCACCATCAGTTTATTGCACTCATCAATATGAGTTTATAAAGCACATGAAAGGCAACTGCAAAATCACAAAATATGAGGTCTCAGATTACATGAAACTCTTTTATCTGCTCACTGAAATATCGGAGTAAATGTACTCATAAAATCCCGGTATCATGACTCTTTCAGTTCTCAGAGAACCCACGGACTGTAGCACATCAGGCTTCCCTGTCCATCACCAACTCCCAGAGTTCACTCAAACTCATGTCCATAGAGTCAGTGAGGCCATCCAACCATCTCATCCTCTTCCATCCCCTTCTTCTCCCACCTTCAATCTTTCCCAGCATCAGGGTCTTTACAAATGAGTCATGACTCTTTGGCTTGCTTTTATTTTGGTTTTTCATTCCCTTGACTGAGCTCAAAATGGTCTCTGTATTAAGTAAACTGTTACATAAAGAATCCAGGGCATTTCATTATTTAAAAATCATTTCTTTGTTAGAAAAGAATAGTCTTAAATGGGGGCCAAGGAATGGAGTCAACCTCTGAGCACGTGTATAAGAAGGGCGAAGGCACATTCTTCCTACTTTCTGCCAGGCACTGTTCTAGGTACTTGCATATGTTAACTCATTTACTATTTCTAACAATTCTATAAGGAAAGTACTATTACTATCTCATTTTACAGAGACAGGCTGTGTAATCTTGAGCAAATGATTTTGAACTGTGTCTCAGTTTCCTAGGCTGCAGAATGGGAATAGCTGTTCCTTCTTCATTTAGTTGTCCAAAGATGAATTGAGTTAACATATAAAAGAATTTGGAAGAGTAGCTGTTACAGTAAGCACTACATAAAAGTTGGCTATGATCATTATTTTTGCCTTCATTGTTATCCCTGTTACTCATATATACACAAAGGAATCCAAAAGTTGGTAAAAACAGGCACTTCCTTTGTTAAGGCTTCCCTTTTCTTCTCCATTTTTACTCTATGTTCTCTATCTCTTTATGTTCTTTATCTATATCCACATTAGAGGTGCTCACTCAGACCAGTGGCTCCAAAGACCACTAGGATGACATCTCCAGCCTCAACCTGATCTCTGGATGTGCATATCTACTGTCTACTGGACATCATGCCTTGTGGGTCTACATCAACAGCCCACACTAATCACAGCAAAAATACACTCACCACTCGCTTCCTCCACAACAAAATGCTCCTCCCCAGTCTTGTCCACCCCAGGATACAGGTGCAACCATTTATACAGTTTCTCTGGCTCAAATTTCATTCATCTTTCCCTCTCACACATCCAGTGCAGAGGGCAAACCACATCAGTACCATCTCCAAAGTCCACCGAGTGCCCACATGCTTTGACGATCAGTCATCCCAGTCTTTGTGACCTCATGGACTGGGATGTTTTCCTGGTGAGAATACTGGAGTGGGCTGCCATTTCCTCCTCCAGGGGAGCTTGACGACCTAGGTATCAAACCCACATCTCCTGCATCCCTGCACTGCAGGTCAATTATTTACTGCTGAGCCATTGAGGCATTGGGGAAACCTCACTGAAATCCATCCTGAATCTGACCATATCTCCTCACTTCTCTTCTCCCACCTTAGACCAAGCCCTCATCAGGCTAAGCCCCCACCCCTGATCCATTTCCTTGCTTCTACTCTTGCCCCATAACAACTTATTCTTCAAACTGCAAGTAGAATAATCTTTTACAAATCCAAATAAAATCATATCACCCTCTTGTTTAGAACCCTACAGTGTCTTCATACTACATTCAGAACAGAATTCAGTTTACCACACCCTACAAGCCCTCCCTATCTGGCCCCTGGCTACCATCTCCTTCTACTCTGCTTCCTGCTCAGACATGCATGCTTTCTCACTGATGTATAAGCACATGCCAAGATCATCTCCAAGCTTATGCTGGTATTCCCTGGACCAAGAATTCTGCCCCCAGAGAAGATCTAGCCATGGCCCTCTCCCTCCCTCAGTAATCCTCAATAAACAGAAAATAAAGGAACAAAACAAAAGAGAATTAAAATACTCACATGGGGCAGGTAACAGAGAATACCATGAAATTGTAGAGTTGGCAAACAGCCCCTCAAAATTTGGTTTATCTCACTCATGAAAGAATTCTTCCACACATTTAATTAAGTATGTGAACTATATAGTAAGAATACACTCGCTTATATTTTAAATTTTCTTTACAATTGTTTTTTAATGCAGTAATCTATGGCAACACTACTATAGGCACTTAAAATATTCACTGGCATTTTCTTAACATTTTTGAAAATCAAAGCAGTAATAACTCAGTACCTTAAGATTTAATTTAGAATCATACTAGCTCCCTCTTCCCTTTACTGACAGTGACAGATAAATTGACAGGTTTTAAAATAATATGATAAGCACAAGGTAATGGAAAAGGATCAGTTATGACCCAAATAGTGAATGCAAATAGTGTAATGTGCCATCCAATGTACACAGCATAAAACGTATATTGTTTAAAACTAGACCAAATTTTATAAAATTTTCAACTGGTACCAAGTAAAACTTTGACTCCATAAATAGAAGAGGATAACTTTTGAGGCATAAATGAGTTCTAGCTATGCTTACTCTGAAAGATTTCTAGAATATAAGTTGTCTTTTGTTTTTGTTTTTTTTAACCAAGGGATTCTGTGCAGATTGATTCAGAGCAATAAAGCAGAAGTATCTTGATTTCATTTCAGACTAGCACACAGATTTTTCCAACAAATGAGAATAAAAACTTCCAACATACCCTCTGAAAGACTTGGTTTTGTTTTGTGTTTGAGCCTTTCCTTGCAAGGGTGAAAGTTCAGTTGCTGTAAGACTGCTGGACAGATGACAGAGAAGTTTGAGCTGGTGATCTGTGTGGCATTTGAAAAGCCATGAAGGGAAAAGATCTCTTCAGCAGATAAACACTGCAACAGAAGAAACAAAGTGAACATATATGTGTCAACAGAGCAAAGTCTGCAAGCAAAAATACCATAAAGAGATACAGAGTACTTTCCCTAGACACTCAACATTGCTTTCTATACACAGTTCAATTCAGTTCAGTTCAGTCGTTCAGTCATGTCCGACTCCTTGCGACCCCATGAACCACAGCACACCAGGCCTCCCTGTCCATCACCAACTCCCAGAGTTCACCCAGACTCACATCCATCGAGTCAGTGATGCCATCCAGCCATCTCATCCTCTGTCGCCCCCTTCTCCTCCTGCCCCCAATCCCTCCCAGCATCAGGATCTTTTCCAGTGAGTCAACTCTTCACATGAGGTGGCCAAAGTACTGGAGTTTCAGCTTCAGCATCATTCCCTCCAAAGAAATCCCAGGACTGATCTCCTTTAGAATGGACTGGTTGGATCTCCTTGCAGTCCAAGGGACTCTCAAGAGCCTTCTCCACAGTTCAAAACAAGCCTGCTGTAAAAATGTATGTGTGTGTGTCTTAGTTGCTCAGTAGTGCCTGACTCTTTGCGACCCCATGGACTGCAATCCACCAGGTTCCTCTGTCCATGAGATTTTCCAGGCAAGGATACTGGAGTGGGTTGCCATTTCCTTCTCCAGGGGATCTTCCCAACCCAGGGATCAAACCTGGGTCTCCTGCACTGCAGGCAAATTCTTTACCGACTGAGCTACAAGGGAACTGTGAAACAAATCACACCTCTTTAATGCTAGAAACTAGAAAAACGGCCAAAATTTTTTTTTCTTGATCAACAGTCTATCTATAGCAGCCAAAATATAAGAAGTTTGGGGATTTCCAGGATTTTAAAAATATTAACAGTGAACCAGTTCACACAAAGAGCTCTGAAACAACTTTATATCCTCAGTCTTCCATCTCTGTTTTTCTTTAGTTGAAATAGGTATTTTGTGGAGGCTACTGAAGTGGCTCAGTATAGCATTTCTTTTTTTTTTTTTTTTAGCATTTCTTATAGACAAACACACCTGGTTCCCTTATAATTTCATGATTAAGAAATTCATCCATCCTAGACTAAAATAATAAGAATCTTAATATGTAAAAGTTGTTTTAAGACATGTCTTTAGAACAAATCATTGTTTGCTAAAATATCTATTATTCTCAGTGATGGTGGATAGCTTTTCTATATCATAGAAAGTTTTGAAAATGGTGTGAGGCTGTTTAGAAATTCATTTAACTATTAACAAGGAATAGAACCTGCAGTAGAAAAAAATTCTTTTCAGAAATAACTTTGTAAAGTATCAATTTACTCAGGTATATTTTAATTCCAAACTTTCTTCTATATACTTGCATTATTAAGATGAACATAAAAGAAATTAAATGTGTTACTACTGCTAATAAATGTTGTAAGAATTAAAAATACCCATTCACTCAAATAAAAATATTATATCTCTAATAAGTGCAAAGAACATTTCTTCACATACTTCAGCCAATATTTAAGCCCCACTAAGACTTTAGCCTCGTTCTCTGGACTGGATTGTGTCCTCCCCAAATGTATATATTGAAGCCCTGTGTTGCTGTTGTTTAGTCGCTCAGCCGTGTCCGACTCTTTGCAACCCTATGGACTGCAGCCCATCAGGCTCCTCTGTCCATGGGATTTTCCAGGCAAAATTACTGGAGTGGGGTTCTATTGAACCAGTCTCTCAGGGTCTCCTGCATTGCAGGTGAATTCATTACCACTGAGCCCCTGGGGAAGCACTACTGAAGTCCTAACCCTCTACAAAATGTATGAAGTTGCCAAATGCTAAGACTTCAATTGCCTTAAAGAAAATGCACCTTCAGACAACTTTTAATGCTGAAATATGTACCTAAAGTTGTTCTTTATTCAAGCCAAACTCTCCTTTGGGTTCATAACAGTGAGAACGGTGTGCCATCCCTAGAAGAGGTGACAATACTCTCAATGCTCTGTTAACAGTCTTTCCTAAGGTCAAGAATAGGGGATAATGAACTAGTGGAGGGAGAAAAATAGCCTGATGGCCAACCGGGGAGAGAAAGCGGGTATAGTTCATTCATTACCATGAAGACACCTAGCAATATAATTGCAAGGCTCAAACATTACAGAGTCCAGGGAACTCCCTGGCGGGCCTGTGGTTAGGATTCCACACTTTCAATTGCCTAGGACCTGGTTTCAATCCCTCTTTAGGGAACTAAGATTTGGCAAGCTACAAGGCGTGGCTGGAAAAAAAAAAATACAGAGTCCATGTGGCTCAACTGCCCCAGTGCATGATTCCAGAAATAAATAGGTGTAGAAGTAGAAACACAAAGCTGCACTGTTTCCCTGCAAGGAAATGCCTCCAAAATAGGAGGGAAAGAGGAAGTTGTGCATAGATAATGTGCAAAGTCTTCTCAGAATTCACAATCTAAGACTTCCTAAAACTTGATGACTGCTAAACAGTTCCTTTTAGAGTCAACTGTGACGCATTCATGGATCAGGAAATCTACTTACAACATCCGAGTCAGCACTTTGTAAGTAAGACAAAACAATATCATAGAAACTGTGGAGTATATCCCATAAAACAAGAATAAGTATTACTTAGTCAAGCTTTCGCTTCAGTTACACTTTCTACATACCAGACACATGGATACGGGACCACAATATAAAGTTCATTTCTTACTATAAATGCCAGTCAAGAGTTTTAAAGTGACTATCCTTATGGATGCCAGACTGTCCATTGTAAATCACTAAAGACACTCTCCTACATACAGTTTAAAAAAAAAATGCAGTCAAGAATATAAATTAATATTGTAAGACAGCTGAGAGTCTTGATGATCTGTGCTGAAAGAACAAAAAGGTAGTGAGACAACAAAACTCAAGCTTTGCTTTATGATTTTAGAATGAGGACTACTAACAGTGTGGCAAAGCTGAATTAATGGCAGGCCTGCTTCATTTAAAGTGGCTATCTATTTCAGAAAACAGTGACTGCCAGGAAAGGTGGGGGGGGGGGGGAGTAGGTGTAGGGGATTAAGAGGTATAAACCTCTAGTTATAAAATAAATAAGCCATAGAGCTGTAATATACAGCATAAGGAACATGGCCAATAATATTGTCATAATTTTATGTGGGGAATAGATGGTTACTACTTATCACTTCATAATGCCTGCCAATTTCTAATCACCAAAACTAACATAATCGAACATAATAGAATCACCTAAAACCAACATAATATTGTATGTCAACTATATTTTAATTTTAAAAAATAAAAATAAAGGAGCTATGAGTGAAAATTAATTGATTTACTTTAAATATTAGGTTCGTGCAAAAGTCATTGCAGTTTTTGCACTGTTGAAATTTGACATTTGATACGGGAATACATCCTTAAATAAATATGGTTATATTATCTAACATTTTAATGCACATTTCTCACTTTATGTTTTTTTGCCAATGACTTATGGCTTGCTGTTTATTTTGTATTTATTTTAGACTATGGAAATGATGTTAGACAAAAAAACAAATTCAAGTCATTTTCTTATTCGAGTTCAGAAATGGATAATAAAGCAGCAGAGACAACTCGCAACATTACCAAAGCAAGGACTGCTTGGCCCAAGGACTGCTAATGAACAGACGGTGCAGTGGTGGTTCAAGAAGTTTTGCAAACGAGATGAGAGCCTGGAAGATGAGGACCACAGCAGCTGGCTGTCAGAAGTTGACAGCCACCAACTGAGAGCAATCATTAAAGCTGATCCCCTTACAACTATACAAGAAGCTGCCAAAGAACTCAGTGTTGACCATTCTATAGTCGTTTGACATTTGAAGCAAACTGGAAAGATGAAAAAGCTCGATAAGTGGATGCCTCACGAGCTGTCTGAAAATCAAAAAAATCATCATTCTGCAGTGTCATCTTCTCATATTCTATGCAACAAGAGCAAACCATGTCTCGATCAGACTGTGACATGCAATGAAAAGTGGAATGTACTGGATAACCAGTGACCACCAGCTCAGTGGTTGGACAGGAAGAAGCTCCAAAGCACTTCCCAAAGCCAAACTTGCACCAAAAGGTCATGGTCACTGTGGTGGTCTGCCACCCATCTGATCCACCACAGCTTTCTGAATGCTGGTGAAACCATTACATCTGAGAAGTATGCTCAGCAAATTAATGAGATGCACCAAAAACTGTAATGCATGCAGCCAGCACTGATCAACAGAAAGGGCCCGATTCTTCTCCATGACAACATCTGACCGTACATTGTGCAACCAATGCTTCAAAAGTTGAATGAATTGGGCTACGAAGTTTTGCCTCATCTACCGTATTCAGCTGACCTCTGGCCAACTGACCACCACTTCTTCCAGCATCTCTACAACTTTTTGCAAAGAAAATGCTTCCACAAACAGCAAGAGGCAGAATATGTTTTCCCAAAGTCAGTCAAATCCCAGAGCACGGATTTTTATGCTATAGGAATAAACAAACTTATTTCTCGTTGGCAAAAATGTGTTGGTTGAATGATTCTTATTTTGATTAATAAAGATGTGTTTGAGACTAGTTATAGCGATTTAAAATTCACAGTCCAAAACCACAATTACGTTTGCACCAACCTAATAGCTACCAGCAAGTGGAATGCAAACTGCTTTATACTGCACCTTATTTGGTTTTAAACAATACTGATTTTTATGGCGCTTTGAAATAACAAAGTTGAACCTGACACAAAGAAAGCAGTTGTCTAAGAAAGGGCAGTGCTTTCCAGAGGAGAGATAAACAGGATGAGCGCCCAGGGCCTGGGCAGAACAGAGTGACAAGAACCGGCAGAACCACTGAGGAAGTTCAAACATCCTCTCAAACACACCCCTTCTCCTCCAAAATAAACAATGAATGAACTATAAAACTGGTGTGACCAACAGGGGCTCCTCAGAAAACAGCTCAGGGTGATTAACCTGAAGAGTATCTGCTTCCGTGTGCTTTCACGGGCTCCTTCACATTTCCGTACTGGCTGTTCTTTCCACTCATTTGCTCTTACAACACTGCTATTCTCAAGACTGCCACTCAGGTCTGCTGTGGCCCTTTGAGCTTTGAACAAAAAAAGCTGCAGACTGCAACCAGCAGCCGTGCTAAGGCACAGTGGGCTGGGCTGACTTTCTCCTAAAGGTGTTTTCTACATGTTGAGTTAAACTCCTACCTGCATTAAAACGATCTCAAAGAGGTCTTATACACGCAAAGTACCAAATACGTGGTAGAGGTCAAGGGACTTAGATGCATCTCTTTAATGAGACCCCAAATTACATTCAAAATCATTTTAGCAGATAGTTCCATACATTTCTTCTTCTGCTTCCCTCCACTCCACCTTTCATCAGTGCTGACTAGTGAGAAGTTGTTTTGTTTCTCTTCTAGACCTATCTTTGTAGGGATTCTGGGGACCGGTCCAAAGAGAGGACAGGGGAAGGTTGAATGATTAGGGCAAGTTCCTCTCTCAACATTTCACACTGTGGGAATCTGCTTATACCAAGGTGCCAAGGAGTTAGGCAAGACTTGAGATTACACAGCTCAGATAAAGAAACAGACTCCTCCTTGACCACACTTCAGTCAGGTTCTTCTATGTCCTCTGGACTTCCCTGTAGCTCAAACGGTAAAGAATCTGCCTGTGAGGCAGGAGACCAGCATTGGGAAGTTCCTCCGGAGAAGGGAATGGCAATCTACTCCAGTATTCTTGCCTAGAAAATTCCATGGACAGAGAAGCCTGGCGGGCTACAGTCTGTGGGGTGGCAGAGAGTTGGCCACGACTGAGCGACTCACACAGTCCGCCCAGTCTAAGTCCTCTGGGCTGCAGCTTTGCATCCACCCTTGTATGGCTGGCGCTGCCCAGTTTTAGCAAGAATGCTGCTAAATATGTTTACAGACAATCCCCTGTCCTTACAATGTGACATTATCCGAATATCCTCAATATCTGGTGAAATTCCTCCTTCCTCACCCTAATATCTGATTAACCTGGCTTCAGCAGAAATCCTGTTGGGTCAGTTTAGTCAAAATCCCTCTCTGCCTCTGATGTTTCCTCTCAGTAGTTTCCCATCCACTGATCCCCACGCTGCTCCTTGGCTATAAAGCCCCACTTGTCTATGATGTATTCAGAACTGAGAAGAATACTGTTCTATACCAAGGTACTTTTCCCCTACTGCAATAGTTCTTGAATAAAATCTGTTTTTATTACCTTACTATCAGACTTTTTTTAACATACCAAACTAGGTATAATAACAGTGCTACGCATCACAGAAATTCTTTCCTTCACTCAACAAGCATTTATTGCTTCATAAATTCTAGAAGCTGAAGGTGGAGGGACGCTGGAGGGTGATTAGAAAGAAATGGTACAAAGAAAAATAAATCATCATACTTTCCATCAAGAAACTTAAATAATTTCAGCAGCAATAATTCAGATACACCAGTATCTCTAAAACCAGAGAGAAAATGATTAATGATAAAGAACTATGAGAGTTCATACAGAGCAGAAATAATATGCAGAGGAAACAGTCAAAACCAACTCTGAGGTCAGAACTCCAGGAAGTAGAAATAGAATGTTGCTACTTGTGGGATTAGAGAACCTAGGAAAAGAAAGGTATGAAGGGTGGTGCCAAGTTTCATTTTAGACATTTAAAGTTGCAATGCCTGTTTGTGGGACACCACATGGAAATGATGAATGAGCTTTCTCTGGGAAAGGTAGAGGCCAGAGATCAAGATGTGACTGTCTTCTGTAAAGAGGTAACAGCTAAGTGGGACAAGAGATCATCAGAGACAGTACAGAAAGGAGAGAAAAGCTTTGAGAATACATATACGATTTGTGCAAAAGCAGGAAAGGAAGTCCGTGAATAAGATAGAGCGGTTCAGTTCAGTTCAGTCACTCAGTCGTGTCCAGCTCTTTGCAACCCCATGGACTATAGCATACCGGGCCTCCCTGTCCATCACCAACTCCCAGGGTTTACTCAAACTCATGTCCACTGAGTCAGTGATGCCATCCAACCATCCATTCTCTGTAGTCCCCTTCTCCTCCTGCCTTCAATCTTTCCCAGTATCAGAGTCTTTTCAAATGAATCTGTTCTTCGCATCCGGTGGCCAAAGTATTGGAGCTTCAGCTTCAGCATCAGTCCTTCTAATGATTATTCAGGACTGATTTCTTTAGGATGGACTGGTTGGATCTCCTTGCAGTCCAAGGGACTCTCAAGAGTCTTCTCCAACACCACAGTTCAAAAGCATCAATTCTTCGGTGCTCATCTTTCTTTATAGTCCAATTCTCACATCCATACATGACTACTGGAAAAACCATAGCTTTGACTAGCTGGACCTTTGTTGGCAAAGTAATGTCTCTGCTTTTTAATATGCTGTCTAACTTGGTCATAACTTTTCTCCCAAGGAGCAAGCATCTTTTAATTTCATGGCTGCAGTCACCATCTATAGTGATTTTGGAGCCCAAAACAGTAAAGCCTGTCACTGTTCCCAGTGGAAACAGTGGAAGTGGAAGACAGAGCAAGATAAGCCCAAAACGCAAGAAATAATTAAGGCCAGTGAATTGCTTTTGCCTGTCTGAGATCCCTTCTCCATTATCCAGGAACAGCTCACCTGCCTGGGATGGGAGCCTCCCCTACGTGATGTAGCTGTGACTGACCAGGGAACATAGGACCCAGACTTGTCCACTCTCTGGTGGAGCCACTGAAGAAATTTTCTTCCACTAGGACTGCTGTGGTGGCAAAGTGGCCAAAGGGACCCACAGGCAGTCTGTGGGTCCCTTTGGCCACTTTCCCATCACGTGAATGAAGGTGAACTAATAAGCAGAGAAAGGTAGGTATCCAATAGGAGCACCAGTCTCCTGGATACATATGTGAGCACCAGTCTCCTGGATACATATGCGCCTAAAGCTGGTTCTGCCTCCCTTGCCTCCTTGGTTACCTAAGTCAAAGAATTTCTTTTTTGACTTAAGCTAATTTTACTTAAGTTTCCTTTGCTTGCAAATGAAAGACACCTAACTGATACTCAAAGTAATTATTTAAAAGACACTTCGGGGACTTCCTAGCGGTCCAGCTGTTAAGACTCTGAACTTCCACTGCAGGGGGCACAGGTTTGATCCTTGGTTGGGGAACTAAGATCCCATGTACTTTAGGATGTGGCCAAAAAAATAGATAAAAATCAATGCAAAAAAAAAATCCATGATGAACAAAAAAAAAAAAAATCAAAAGATACTTTTAAAGCTAGCAAAGGAAAACTGGTACATCAGAACCTGACTGAAAGCAAATAATAATAATAATAAGTTTCTCCATCCTCCTTCCTTTTCCCAACACATGGGTTCTCTTCTCTACTTGGCTTGTTTAGTCAAACGGCATCCACTAAATAATACAAAGCAATAGGATCATCTGATCCTACACACATTAAGCCTAGGCTTTCACACTACACCAAAAATGAAACATCATCCCATTCAGGAGTCACCCCAGAGGTGGTTTCAGATTCTGTTTTTGCACAGACTGTGATTCTGTGGAAGCTGAGCAGCTCACATTCTGAACAAGAACCCTGCTATAGGCGCAGCTGAGCTCTCTAATCAAGGAGAGTAAGGGCCTCCTAACACATTTAGACTCAGTGATGATCAAAACTAGAATGCAACATCAAGTTCAGTCAGTTATTCCAGGTTGTCAAGTAACTGAGCCACACAAACTTTAAATTTCATTACAAAGTCCCAAAGGGACCCAGAGGTAGAACTGGGGTTAGAATTCAAGTCTGAAAGAGCCATATCCACCTTCTTTTCTCTTAGCAACTTTTCCACCCTGCCCTGCTCTGTGACAGCTGCTGCTTTTCAGTAAGAACTACAGCTAGCCTTCTGGAATTTGTCACGTATACAGCTGAGAGGAAAGTCGTGTAATCTCTCTCCCCATTCCCCAGATGAATGACAGATCTCTTGTTTGAAGAGATGCCACAGGTAAGAGCCTGAATAAGAATCCGTGCAAACTCTGAATCTATTCTGCTCTCATAAAAGCCACTTCCGCTTTTCCCTCACTTTCATTTATTCATTCATCAGTCACAGGTTGATCAAACTCTGGGCAAAGCATTCTGGTAGGTGCTGAGAATAAGACATGGTTCCATCTTCAATAAGCTCACCATTCAGTAAACAAAACATAGATACGGATAACTATGGGCTTCCCTGGTGGCTCAGACAATAAAGAATATGCCTGCAGTGTAGGAGAGCTGTGTTCGATCCCTAGGTTGGGAAGATCCTCTGGAGAAGGGAATGGCAACCCACTCCAGTATTCTTGCCTGGAGAATTCCATAGACAGAGGAGTCTGACAGGCTACAGTCCATGGGATCGCAAAAGTTAAAGACAACTGAGTGACTAACACTTCCACTTTCACAGATAACTATAACAATTAATTGCTCTAAATTGATATAATAATAAAGACACATGCAAAGTCTTGTGAGGGAAAGGTCAGAGAAGGCTTCTTAGAGGAGGAGATACATGTGCTGTATCTGAAATGTTAGTTCAGTGCTTCTGATGGCTGGAAGATAAGACCTGGGCCAAAAAACTCACCTGAAGCAGAACTCAGTAATGTAAGTAACTATGTGATTACTTGACAAATGAATTTTATAGAGAATAGTTATTATAGGAATTCTGGCCAGTCCATAAAAGCTATATGCGTAAGATAAATGTATAATCTATTTTAATTCCCACATCAACTACCATACTAAAGTAGATTTTAAGAGAAATCTGGGACACAGAAATCATGTCTTAGAAAGGTAAATTGTCCACGATTAAACAACTTAAAATTCAAGCCAACACTTCCCTGTGTCTCCTATGTTTAGGTGGGCTGAACACTGAGAAGAACACAAACAATGAAAGAAAGAACTATTTAGACCCATCAAGGAATGTATTTATACACTTATCAATAGTGTATAAATGTGACTTATAGTGACTTGAATCATCAAGCTAAATTACTCTTAGACCATATTTAGCATACTATCCAAAGAGAGACCTCAGAAATAAACATCAGCCAAATTCAAACATCAGTCAAGTTTTCTTACCATGATGAGAATTAAGAGGGGAATGGGAGCGGGTCATGACTTTTGCCCTTCCGATAAGCCTTCCTTATTGCCCATCAGCCTCCAAGAAGCTTATCACCCCAAACACCCAGTGTGGCTGGGCAGGTGCAGCAGGTGCACAGCACCCTGCACCACATGCCCGCAGCTGCCGATGCAGCCATGACACACCCCTGCAACACGGTCGTCAAACCCAGAATATCCAGAAGTGGATATTCTTTGCTTTGCTTCCCTATCACTGCTTTAAACCCAATATTCTTACAGTTCAAGCAGAGAAGCCAGCTTATTGACTCACCCACCTAAGCTACCCTCGTATGAACATACGACGGCAAGACCAGGAACACTGGTCTCAGATTGTTAGGAATGTATCAGGAAGAAGAAAAGATGAAGATCTAAAATAAATATTTAATGGGAAAGAAACCTCTGGAATCCTTGAGCACATATCTTAGTACTGTATTAACTATTGCCATTACTAACAAAATACCGTGTGACTGACACACAGCAAGGATCAGCAAACACTTGTTGAATAAATGTAGTAAATGAATGAATTAACCCCTCACCTGTCTTCACAGCAGTTTTTAAAACCAATTGCCAAATTGGTTTTTCATAGTAGTTACTTAAACAAAATTATAAAAAAGCAAAAGAAGTATAGAAGATGAAGTACACACAAGAATGTTTTGAATATTATGGCAACTGGGCAAAGACCCCAAGAGGACAATTTAAATATTTAAAGTTTAAAAAGGTGATTTGAGCTTAACAATTGGGAGGCCTTTCTGACCTTGAAAACAGTGAACAGTTCAATTAACTTTCCCCTTCAGGGGTGACTGCACAAGAGCCGGGAACTGGTGATTCAAATGCTCCATGCTGGTAGTGGATGCCTTAATGTGGGAGCGACTGCAGGCGTCACTTCCAGGTTTGCTTATGATGCAACAATGGATCTGCCCAACCGCAGCTACAAGGAACTCTATGTCACTTCCAAGGCGCCTTGATATTGCCCAACATGTGTATGTGCTCAGTCACCCTCTACCAATCTTCTCTTGAACTTTTTCCCCCTCTTAATTTCCTCTTTAAAGTTGAGTCATGGTTATTTCACCATGATAAAAGAGTGGTCTACAGTTTGAGAAGAGAACGTTCTAGAAGGATGATTTTCTAAGGTGTTAAGAAGTGGCTAATCAAGTAATCCCAACTCTGTTTCCCCAAGATTTGTTCTTCTATTTTCCCTGTTGGTTTTCCTACTGAAGCCATGATGGTACTGGAGCACTCCGCTCCCATGATGTACACATGTGTGTGCATGCTCAGCGGCACTCTCAAAGCTCTTCCGTAAGAGAAGACAAAACGTCCCTTTCCTGGATATATTATTTAAAGGACAAAGAGGCAGTAAATAATCTGCCTTCAATGCAGGATACCCTGGGGAAGGTTCAATGCAGGTTCAATCCCTGGGGAAGATCCCCTGGAGAAGGAAATGGCAATCCATTCCAGTACTCTTGCCTGGAGAATCCCATGGACAGAGCAGCCTGGTGGGCTACAGTCCATGGGGTAGCAAAGAGTCAGACACGATTGAGTGACTAACACTTTCACTTTTTACTTTAAGGGGAAAAAAACAGATTACTACAAAACAATGTGTATAAACTGATACCACTGCAAAAAAAAAAATAATATTAGTAATACCACTGCTATAAACCAAGTTAAATAAAATCCAGAGATACATGCCTCAAAATGTTAACATTTTTTATCTCTGGGTGCTGAAATTATGGGCGATTTTTTTGTTTTTCCTTTCTGCTTCTCTATGTTTGCCAACGTTTTAGACAACATGCACGTATTCCAATTTCAATGAGGAAAATAAAGTCAAATCATTGGGTATTTTTAATCTTTTTCCAGGTTCCTCCAAATACAGTTAAGACATGCTGATATTTTTTATTTTTTTATTTTAATTTTTACTAAAGAAAAAGAAATTTTAAAAGCTTTGATACACTCTTTAAAAAAGGTTTACAAAATTTTCTGACTTGACCACAGCTACTAACAAGTTTCTCAGCCATGCCCCACTCTCCATGTAGTTTCTCAAGGTTCTCTCACCTAAAAGCCCAGGGTAGTGTCAGAGCACAAATAACCTGGATTCTTGACTTCCTGATTCTGACTTGCCTCCAGGGGTAAGGAGGTGGTTCCCTAGGCCTCCTCCTGTTTGTTGTTAGGAACAAAAGGTCTTTTCAGTCAGTTCAGTTCAGTTGCTCAGTCATGTCCAACTCTTTGACTCCCTGGACTATCGCATGCCAGGCCTCATTGTCCATCACCAACTCCCGGAGTTTACTCAAACTCATGTCCACTGAGTCAGTGATGCCATCCAACCATCTCATCCTCTGTCATCCTCTTCTCCTCCCACCTTCAATCTTTCCCCACATCATGGTCTTTTCCAATGACTCAATTCTTCGCATGAAGTGGCCAAACTATTAGAGTTTCAGATTCAGCATCAGTCCTTCCAATGAATATTCAGGGCTGATTTCCTTTAGGATGAACTAGTTTGATCTTCTTGCAGCCCAAGGGACTCTCAAGAGTCTTCTCCAACACCACAGTTCAAAAGCATCAATTCTTCGGCACTCAACGCTCACATCCATACATGACCACTGGAAAAACCATAGCTTTGACTAGACAGAGCTTTGTTGGCAAAGTAATTAATGTCTCTGCTTTTTAATATGCTGTCTACGTTGGTCATAACTTTCCTTCCAAGGAGTAAGCATCTTTTAATTTCATGGCTACAGTTACCATCTGCAGTGATTTTGGAGCCCCCAAAATAAAGTCAGCCACTGTTTCCACTGTTTCCCCATCTATTTGCCATGAAGTGATGGGACCAGATGACATGATCTTAGTTTTCTGAATGCTGAGCTTTAAGTCAACTTTTTCACTCTTCTTTGACCTTCATCAAGAGGCTCTTTAGTTCTCCTTCATTTTCTGCCATAAGGGTGGTGTCATTTGCATATGTGAGGTTACTGATATTTCTCCCATCAATCTTGATATATTAAATAATATTTAATTTTTCTTAACATTAATTTCTATGATGGCAATATCAATAGCTATAAACCACACATACTTTGGTATATTGGTGTCTTTCATGAATTTTTAAGACCATCGAGGATCCTGAGATGAAAAGTTTTGGGCTTGGGCATAAGAACAACAGACAGGCCTTACATGCCACTTAACTGACAAGTTGGGAATTTCAAACCAGTCTTATTCCATCAGTCTCTTATCCTGTTTATCTTTACCCCTCTCCCACACACAAGACTATCTCTACTGAAATGTTGGCATTATTACTCTTCTGCTCAAACTAAGCCCCTTCATACACACCAAAACCAAACAAACACTGAAGAATTATCTGTCTCCAACCTTCCTTCCTCCCTTTGCCCTCTTCCAAAAGCATACTTAAACTCTCTATTTTAACCAAACAGTTCTAATGTCATGTGTCTTACTTTCACTGTGACTCTGCCTGCCCTAACATCCCTACTTAGAATTCTGAGATACCTCCTCTCAAAGTATCCAGCTTCTATCTGTCCTACATTCGGCCCCCACTGCCTCTGCGTAATATCTCTGTGCTCTCCAGACTCCCCACTCATAGAATTTACACATTCAGTCCTTATTGTGTGCTTCCTTGTATTACCATCTGTTCATGAGTGGACTGCCATTTCCTTCTCCAGGGGATCTTCCTGACCCAGGGATCGAACCCGGGTCTCTCACATTGGAGGTAGATGCTTTAACCTCTGAGCCACCAGGAAGCCCCTTCATGAAAATGAGTATCTCTTTAATAAGATCATGAACGTCTAGAGAGGAAGAATGTGTTATTTCTTATCTTCCTCAATTTCTAGCAAAGCTTCAGACACAGAAGACACTCCACTTGTAACAATCACTGACATGATAGATTAAGAAAAGGAAGTGAATGAAAGATCAGAGACTAATATATAGTGTCTGAATATTAATTCTGAGAAATACAAAGTGATAACCTGAGACATTTACCAGGAATTCTGAAGACTTAGATTTTTCTAGACATAAGTTGCTTTGCTCATTCTTTGAAATTTTCCCAGCATCATCTCAGTAGGGACTTGATAACCACAAGTAAACTAATATTGACACCAGAGTTTACAGGTTGTCCTAAAAATTACAGCTATGGGCTATGGAGAAAATCTGAGCCTAAATACGACCAAAAACTCTAGAAATTTCAAAAATTGGAAGGAATAAAGACTTTATTATTTCCTTCTACTGATATGGCACATGAGTGAATTTTAACTTGGTTTCTTTTCTACTATTTTTTATTAATTTGTCTGCATCAAATAAATGGATTGCTGGTTTATGTTTAACTAAATGAGACATCTAGGTTGACTGAAATAATTTTAAAAACTATATTGGCAGAAAATTTATTGTAAAAGCTGAAGTTATTCATTCATTTAATAAATATTACCTGAATACCAACTATATGCTAGACATTATGGTAGTTACTAGGTTATGCTAGTAACTAGGTTAGCTATCAATAACCTCATATATGCAGATGACACTACCCATATGGCAGAAAGTGAAGAGGAACTGAAGAGCCTCTTGATGAAAGTGAAAGACAGTGAAAAAGCTAGCTTAAAACTCAACCTTCAAAAACTAAAATCATGGCATCCAGTCCCATCACTTCTTGGCAAACAGATGGGGAAACAATGGAAATAGTGATAGACTGTTAGATACTCTTGGGCTCTAAAATCACTGCAGATGGTGATGGCAACCATGAAATTAAAAGACGCTTGCTCCTTGGAAGAAAAGTTATGGCCAACTTAGACAGCATATTGAAAAGCAGAGACATTACTTGCCAACAAAGGTCTGTCTAGTCAAGGCTATGGTTTTTCCAGTAGTCATGTATGGATGTGAGAGCTGGACTATCAAGAAAGCTGAGTGCTGAAGAACTGATGCTTTTGAACTGTGGAGTTGGAGAAGACTCTTGAGAGTCCCTTGGGCTGCAAGAAGATCAAACCAGTCCATCCTAAAGGAAATCAGTCCTGAATATTCATTGGAAGGACTGATGCTGAAGCTGAAGCTCCACTGCTTTGATCATCTGATGCAAAGAACTGACTCACTGGAAAAGACCCCAATGCTGGGAAAGATTGAAGGGTCCCAGAAGAGGACGACAGAGGATGAGATGGTTGGATGGCATCACCGACTCGATGGACGTGAGTGTGAGCAAGCTCTGGGAGTTGGTGATAGACAGGGAAGCCTGGTGTGTCACAGTCCAGTGGGTCACAAAGAGTTGGACATGAATGAGTGACTGAACTGAACTGATGCTAATTACAGGAATACAGAAAGTAAATGAAGGACTTCCCTGGCAGTCAAATGGTTAAGACTTCACCTTCCAATGCAGGGGGTGCAGGGCTAGTCAATGGGAGGAGCTAAGACCCCATATGCCTTGCAGTCAAAAAAAAAAAAGACATAAAGAAGAAGCAATGTTGCAACGAATTCAATAAAGACTTTAAAATTGGTCCACATCAACAACAACAACAACAAAATCTTTTAAAAAAGAAAGTGACTGAGATAAACCCAGTTCCCAGCCTCACAATAGATCTCAGAAACTAGTACAGGTTCAGATTTTAAAAAATAATAATAAGTTATTACAGTATGGCCTGATAAGTGTTAGGGTAGATCCATTTATGAGGAGACAGACTAACTAACCTCCCCTAAATAGGACTGTCCAAGTCTTCCTGGAGACAACAACATCTAAGATGAGATGTGAAGAAAAAGAAGAAATAAGGTTGGAGAAATATAAGAGGTAAGTGTAGGTACTATAGGGCCTTAAATATCAGGCAAGGAGTTTAGATTTATTTTTACAGTAATTATAAGCCATCTGAGGATGGTGAAATGATCCGATTTGCATACCTGAAATATAAATCTGGCAGCAATGTGAAAGATAGGACATGGCGCAGCACGGAATGCAGTGGGCAGCAGCCTGCTGGGCACAAACACAATGCAAGATACAGTATCTAATCTACTCTCACAACAATCCCACAAAGCAGGGAAAACTCTTCTCCTTTCACAAAAGAGAACATGAAATTTAGAGATATTAAATAAGCAATGTTTAAGTTACTGTGACAGGACTTATGTGCATTTGACATGGGAAGCAGGGAGAGAGAGGCATCAAGAATAACATCCAGTTTTTCATCTTAGACAATGGAGTGGACGGTGATGCTGATCACTGAGACTGATCACCAGAAGGTGTGGGTGGAGAAAGGATGGAGTTGATGAGTTCCTTTTGGGACAGGTTTAGACCTGCTGAGTTGGGGAGGGGAGAGAGTTAGACATCAATTGGCAACAGGATGTGCAAGCTGAGCATCAAGAGAGAAATGGGGACCAAGCCAAGCTATGCAAAAAGCATCCACAGAGAGGTGATAACTGCAGCCAGAGGAGTGACTGAGGTTGCCCAGAGGAGTGTGCAAAATCAAAAGCAAGAGGCCTTGAGACAGAGCCCTGAGGAACATCAATATTTAAAGGATGACCAAATGACATAAATTGAAAAGAAACAGCCAAAAAGGTGAAAAATTCAAACCAAGGAAGGCACAGCTGCGGGCAGGGAGAGTGTGGGTTTCAAGGAGGAAGTGTTCGACATCATCAAAATTAACAGAGGTAAAGCCTGAGACTCTCCCATTGTATTTAGTAATAAGACATTCTGGGTGACATCCTTAGAGCAATTTTAAGCAAGCCTTGGGGAAACAGCCTACAATGTGCTGAGGAGTGTCTGGAAGGTAAGAAAATGGAATAGGCTTCATATATTACCACTGCCTAAGTTATATAGAAACTAAGGCACGAGGACCATGGGATATTCAGGGGATTTATAGCACAAGAGCCACACTAAAGCAACACCTGCCTAAAACCAGAACAATGGAGAAGAACTGAGGATTCAAAATTGGTACCTCTGTTCTCCCAGACAAATCTGGGCACGTGGCGATGTCTGCCAGATGACTTATTTGTGCCTCAATTTCTGGGGAAACTGCTATGTTCTCATTCTTTGACAGTACTGCTTGGAATATCAAATGTCAGTGATCACGAAATAATATTGTCAGGTTGAAAAATAGCTTGTGAAGGAATTAACAGTCATGTTTTAGCACTAGACCTGACTACTGCAAGCAGTTCAGCAGGGGAAAACAATAATAATATTTTTGTTGCTTTACTGAAAAAAAAAAAAAATCGCACTGTTTCCAGGGGCTTCAAGAAACCAGCATCAGTTCTACGTTGACACCCAGGCACCTGGATAATATATGAGGCACTAAGGTTTTGGAAAACAAACCAGGATTATATTCTTCCTTATGAGAAGCAACAGTGGAGAGAGCATGGGTTTTGAAGTCGAGTCACTCTGGAGTGGAATCCTCACTCTACCATTTCTGAACTATGAGGCTGAGGGAGGTCTCAGCGAGACTGGGTTTCTTTATGGAATACCTAGAGTACTTACCTGGTGAGATTAAGAGGCTTATTGGGACAGTACATAAGAAGGTGTAATGCCTGGCACATGACAAGTACTCCATAAGTGTTAACTACCTCTGCTACCAGGATGTGCCTCCTCTGCTAGAGTGAAGGTCCTAACTGAACATTTACTTAAATGGCATTCATCCCAAGATTAGAGACTTTCTAATCCAGTGTCTAGACTTTCTCACTAATATGTGTAAGAAAAGTAACCAAAAGATATACCTGAATTCTGAGATCCCTGTTCCTAAAGAAAACTGCAGAGCATCATGATTTGCTACTCAAACTCAAGTACCTGATATCATCAATAGGATGCCTCCCTTAATAGAAGGGTCCATGTGTTTTCTAGCATATATGTTCAATAGTCATTTACAGCAGGGTGTGTGACCCAAGTCAGAATCACCCTAATTTTCTCTCTCCTTTGAAGTTTGGCCAACTTCTCTTTCCCTATCCCTGAAGAAAAATTCCCTCACTTATCACTGTGAGACCACAGTGGGTCCTGTTCTCTTACCTACTTTCCAACTGAAAAGGTCAACTGAATCTGGAGAACCCTGGATTCTTCTGGCTTGCAAAACCCATATGGAGGTCTTGAACTTAAAAACACAATTACATCCATTTCTACAAGTATAATGTGGACTTCCAATCATTCACATTTCAGTATTGATGTAAACTTTGGACAAAAATTATAAAACAAAAAATAAAAAAATAAACTATAAAACCCCTAAATAAAGCCTCTGAGGCCCTCTGGAAAAGAGGGAATGTTTACAATTTCAATGTCTATTGAAATACTCAAATTATTTCATTAGTCTCTAATGTTTACATTTTCAGGAGTTTATTACCATTGTTTGATGAAAAGAAAGAAGAGGCAAACAGTAAAGTCTTTCTCAAGAGAAGAATCACCATGGAAACTAACACCAAATTCACTGGACTGATGTAGTTCTCACTGAACTTTTTATTTCATTAATCCCTGCCCTCTTTTTATAGCAGTGCTTTCTTCTAAGTTGACTGATCCTAAGGTGCCCCGGCCTCCAGTGAGAGACAATTTTGTTAAAGATAGTTCAATTCAGTTCAGTTCAGTCGTTCAGCTGTGTCCGACTCTTTGTGACTCCATGAATCGCAGCACGCCAGGCATCCCTGTCCATCACCAGCTCCCGGAGTTCACTCAGACTCATGTCCATCGAGTCAGTGATGCCATCCAGCTATCTCATCCTCTGTCGTCCCCTTCTCCTCTTGCCCCCAATCCCGCCCAGCATCAGAGTCTTTTCCAATGAGTCAACTCTTCGCATGAGGTGGCCAAAGTTCTGGAGTTTCAGCTTTAGCATCATTCCTTCCAAAGAACACCCAGGGCTGATCTCCTTCAGAATGGACTGGTTGGATCTCCTTGCAGTCCAAGGGACTCTCAAGAGTCTTCTCCAACACCACAGTTCAAAAGCATCAGTTCTTCGGTGCTCAGCTTTCTTCACAGTCCAACTCTCACATCCATACATGACCACTAGAAAAACCATAGCCTTGACTAGACGGACCTTAGTCGGCAAAGTAATGTCTCTGCTTTTTAATATGCTATCTAGGTTGGTCATAACTTTCCTTCCAAGGAGTAAGCGACTTTTAATTTCACAGCTGCACTCAACATCTGCAGTGATTTTGAAGCCCTCCTCCCCAAAATAAAGTCTGACACTGTTTCCACTGTTTCCCCATCTATTTCCCAAGAAGTGATGGGACCAGATGCCATGATCTTAGTTTGCTGAATGTTGAGCTTTAAGCCAACCTTTTCACTCTCCTCTTTCACTTTCATCAAGAGGCTTTTTAGTTCCTCTTCACTTTCTGCCATAAGGGTGGTGTCATCTGCATATCTGAGGTTATTGATATTTCTCCCAGCAATCTTGATTCCAGCTTGTGCTTCTTCCAGCCCAGTGTTTCTCATGATGTACTCTGCATAGAAGTTAAATAAGCAGGGTGACAATATACAGCTTTGACATACTCCTTTTCCTATTTGGAACCAGTCTGTTGTTCCATGTCCAGTTCTAACTGTTGCTTTCTGATCTGCGTATAGGTTTCTCAAGAGGCAGGTCAGGTGGTCTGGTATTCTCATCTCTCTCAGAATTTTCCAGTTTATTGTGATCCACACAATCAAAGGCTTTGGCATAGTCAATAAAGCAGAAATAGATGTTTTTCTGGAACTCTCTTGCTTTTTCCATGATCCAGCAGATGTTGGCAATTTGATCTCTGGTTCCTCTGCCTTTTCTAAAACCAGCTTGAACATCTGGAAGTTCACGGTTTATGTATTGCTAAAGCCTGGCTTGGAGAAGTTTGAGCATTACTTTACTAGCGTGTGAAATGAGTGCAATTGTATGGTCGTTTGAGCATTCTTTGGCATTGCCTTTCTTTGGGATTGGAATGAAAAGTGACCTTTTCCAGTCCTGTGGCCACTGCTGAGTTTTCCAAAATTGCTAGCATATTGAGTGCAGCACTTTCACAGCATCATCATTAAGCTACCAAAAAGCTGTATCAACTAACATAGCATTATAATGAAAATAACTATACATTGAGCACATAATTTGAGCCAGGCTAAGTATTTTACATGCATTGTCTTTTTACTTGCTATTTGAAATAATACAGGAAAAAACAGCTTCATTATTTGATTTACTACACATAATACACTAAATATAGAAGTGCCTAAAATATAGTGAATGCTCAGTAATTATTATTATTGTTCATATGTCTTAGTTCACACTTACCCTATGATAAGTTTCATTCTTTCAGTTCACAGATGTGAAAACTGAGGATTAAAGAGGTTAAGTCTCTTGGCTGTGATTCCCCTGCTAATAAGTAACAGAATTAGAATTTCAGCCCATGCCTGGTTTAACCACCCAGACTAAATTGTTAACCATTTTGTTGTACTCTCTTCTATAGTTAGAGACCTAAGAAACCCACTGAATGTATCGATGACAAGTGTATTATTTTTGAACTAGGTTCACAGAAATAAAGCCTTAGAGGCCTTATCAAGGCTTGCCTGAGTTTTTACTCTATTCAGTTAAGTGTAAATAAAGTAAGGTACTAAATATTTGGACTTGGAAGGCATAATACTACTTTTCAGGTTAACACCTTTGATCTAGAATTCACAGATTTTTGTTTTTGTTCTCCTTAAACTTCAGGCCAAGAAAAACAACAGATCTTTGGAAGGATATGGAAACCAAATTAAACAAGGCACCATTCTGAAGATTTTCTATGTTCTGAAATTCCATCATCACAAAGGTAATTCAGTGACAGTTTCATTTCTTTGTAAAATAAATCTCAAGACTCGGCAAATCCATTTGGCTCCTGAGACAGACACTGGGAACAGCTGGAGAATAAATTAGTTTCAATATTCAATTACAAACAAGAATCTACCATCACCTGGAACTGGAAATGGGAACACTCTCTGAAACCTACAAGTTTCTTAGGTTTTATAAGTTTAGTAACAATCTTTTTTTTTTTAACAAATTGCATTGTAAATGATCCTAATATTAACTGTGCACCCTTAATAATATGGACAGTCCCTTGAGGAAATGCCACTCAATCCAAGTAACTGGCAAACTCTTATTACTAACCGCATTAGACTAACCCTCACTGCAAGTTGCTTTGCTTTTCCCTGAGAAATGCCAATCCTTCTCAACTTCAGGCCTATTTCCCACGCCTATTTATATTTCTATTTTCTCCCCCAACCCCATTGGTTGCTGTCATTCAGTTGCTTACTTGTGTCTGACTCTTTGTGACCCCATGGATTACAGCATGCTAGCCTTTCCTGTTCTTCACAATCTCCTGGAGTTTGCTCAAATTCATACCCATTGAGTCCTTGATGCCATCCAACCATCTCATCCTCTGTCGTCCCCTTCTCCTGCCCTCAATCTTTTCCGGCAGCAGAGTCTTTTCCAGTGAGTCTGCTCTTCACATCAGGTGGCCAAAGTATTGGAGTTTCAGCTTCAGCATCAGTCCTTCCAGTGAATATTCAGGGTTGATTTCCTTTAATATTGACTGGTTTGATCTCCTTGCTGTCCAAGAGACTCTTTCAAGAGTCTTCTTCCTCAAGCCCCTACTACCAGCAAAAGAAATAGAACCTCGAGGATTCAAATGTATACTGAATGTAAAGAAAAAATTCTTAAGGTGCAGTCACAGTTGAAAAGCCATGGTTTTTATGATGGGAAAATGAAGACTTTGCCCGTTAACATCTCCCAAGGTGGGCATCCTCAAAAAACAGAAATATGGTGTGAACCATGGAAAGCACAAAATCTCAGAATCTCCCACCCAGCTACTCCGCTTTGAACATCTCTAAAGAGAGATGAAAATCTACCTGAATTAAGGGGGAAAGTTTACTACGCCCTCTCTTCATAACTGTGTTAGAGTTCAAACTCTCACCTTAGCGGCAACAAGAGTCCAAGAGTTAGGAATTTTGTTAAAATACTCTGCTCTTTCCTCATTGCTTCAACTCATTCCCTAGTACTGACGCACAGTCCTCTTTCTCCAGTATTATGCAGTCAGCAATGCAGCTGCTTCACAGGCATGAAAAAGGACTTGCAGGATTAAGAGGAGCAAAGTACAATGTATAATATAAGTTATAAGGATATATTGTACAATGTATGGAACATAACCAGTATTTTATAACTATAAATGAAGTATAATTTTTAAAAGCTGCGAATCACTATATTGTACACCAGTAACATATAGCATTATAGCATTGCACATCCATAAAAAAGAAAAAAGATGATTAATTAATATGCATAAAAGAACTATCTGCCAGAGAGAATATGGCACAATTTTTTTTAAACAAAAGAAGGACGTATACTCTAAACTGCCAGAAGAGAGTAAATTCATTGGTAGAATTCTTCTGGAGTAAAAACGAGAATAAGACTGAAAAATTCAACACTAGACATGGGTATTCCTCCCATACCCAGAGTCTATCCACAGAAGAAAGAAGTTGATTAATATGCTGTTCTCCAGGAAAACTTCAAAACTCGGAATTAGGAGAACTATTATTGCCAAAATATTTTCTCCAAGAAAAATTCAACATATAAGAAAGAAATAAAAAAAATTTTTCCTTCTATTAGAGAATTCATGGAACCCACTGGAAAATCCATCTTGTGTTAATAGCACAGACATTTTGTATTAGTGGATGTTCATCAAATAAGTATTTTAAAAGCCAAACCAAACAAGCAAAATTCTCTCTAAAAAAAAAAAAAAAGAGAACTGACTGACTAGAAACTCCTTCACAAGGTGTTTCCCAAAAGGCTCCCTCACTCTTTTCAACAATTAGAGCATGCTACCAAAAGTGTTCATTTGGCAATTAATCACACACAGTCTTGTGATAAGTCTGGTAATATTTCTTTCAGTGATTATTTAACTACTGCAGTTTTGCCTTACATATTTCCCACAACTTCCCACCTATTTCTTAGATTAAAAACTCTCTGAGGACAAAGACCCATCATCATCATCATTTTTTTTGCCCTTAAAGTGACAAAGCAATGTAGCTAGATAAGTAATTGATGGTCAGACCAAAATCTGAGGTAACAGTTGCCCTGGCTAGAGACAGTATGATTTTCTAAAGTAAAATTTTAAAAATCCACTATTTTATGTATTGTCAACTACAAACTGGCACTTGCCAAGAGCACTGCCAGCGGCTGGACAACGAGGACTCTTGCCACCTGCCTCTGCAGAGGCTGAACCCTGTGCGGCTGCACCTTTAGCACCTCCTGAGCAAGCTCAGGCTGCAGTGAGGCACTCTGCTCCAGGCACTCTGGTGGAATGTAGTCAGATATTTTCAGGAACTGATTTCATAAGCCAATCTTTGCATCTCCTCCTATCTAGAAGAGTACTAAATCCCTTCATGATGACATCAGCTCCTATAACTAGCAGAAAACCTTTTGTAAAATCAGTGCTTAATTGCATTGAACTCCTCCTTCACCAAAATATTGTCTATTGACCTTCCCACACTGCCTCTTTGGAGCAGTCTTCCAGAACTAACTGAGGTGCTGTCTCCTCAGTTGCAGTACTCATTTTGCCCCCAAATAAAACAACTCGAAGCTCTCAAGTTGTACATCTTTTTTAGTCGACGGGATTTAGGATGTCAACGGGATTTAGGATTGTCTGAGGTTCTACCACTTACTGTTTGATTTTCGTTGAGTTACCTAATCTCTCAGAACCACATATTTCTCCTGTGTAAAGTTAATAATGGTATCGTTATCATAGGATTGTTGTGATTTTGAAATGGGTTAACACAAATAAATTGGTTAAGAGTATGTCATACAGAAAAAGAGAAAAAAATAAATCCTTAGATATAATTTTTTATGTTATGTACATAAGGGTCTATGTGACTCCTAAGGGCAGTGGGTGAGCATGCAAATTTGGGAGTTAGATATGGAAAGAATAAAGGATATTTCCTCATATGGATTACCATCATCCCCATGGCAAGGGAGCAAACTAAAGCTCTTGACATCATGGTCAAGTGAGCTATGAATGTCTCTCACTTTCTCAAAACCTTTTGGAAACAATGATCACACCGTACACAGTCAAGTTAAATAGAATGATATAATAAATCAGAGTAAGTCCATCGTCTTGAAGGAAAAGACACCAAAGACGTAAGTACAACCACACCCTTCCATCCTGCCATTCCAGTTTTTCACCTAAAAGTCATTCTTAGGACATTGATCCCATCATTTTTCAGAACATAAAAGAAAGATTAAAAAAAAAAAGGGCAACAGATGCTTTCTCTCATCCATCTACAATCGGTGTTTCCCAGCATGTCCTTCATCTAATGCACTGTTACCCGCTCGCATACCAGGAAAAAGTACAATGACAAGTTATGCATACAACATGCATGTAATAACCATACACACACACTCCTTTGTTTGCTACAGACCACCAGCCTGACCCCCACTGAAATAAGCCAACAGTTACCTCTCTGTCTCTTCCTCTGGCATGCTTGGGCCATAAATTAATGAAAGGACAGGTCTAATGATAGTTGCATGACCAGTACAGACAAAAGGCTGCAGCAGAAAATATCTGTCTTTGGGACTTTTTCCCTACTCCTCAGTCATGGCTGCTCTCCTAAGAGAAGGCAGAGCCTTTATGCTACCTCCTGATGGCCTCTCCAGGTTCAGACGATCATTACAGCTCCTACAAACCACTGCAGTTTCCTCCTTAGCTCCTGTCTCGACCCACTCTGGGACATTCCACACATTCATGCAGAAGAATTTTCTAAAAACACAAGTCTGATCCCATTCCACTTTTGTTTAAAATTCTTTAATCAAATATATCATTCTATTATACAATGTAGTCATATGTGCATTATGTCATACATCTACCTAGAAACTAAAGTCATGTGGGGGCTCAAACTGTCTTACCCATATTAAGCAATCTTCACCCATTCATTCAAAAATATATATAATGGGAAATTCCATGGTGGTCCAGTGTTTAGGACATGGAGCTTTCACGGCTGAGGGCCCAGGTTCAATCCCTGGTCAGGGAACTAAGACCCCAGCTGGCTCAGCTAAAAAAAAAAAAAAAAAAAAAGTGTATATATATATGTGTGTGTGTGTGTGTGTATATATATATATATATAAATATACATGCATATATTATATATACATACACATATAATGAATATGTGTTGTGTACCAGACATTACACTAGCCCCTGAAGAGATGAGTCAGATCATTCCCTTCAATTTATTCAAAATCATATCAGAGGAGGGGAGGACATTCAACCATGTGAACAGAAAATTAAAATATATATAAATTATTTACATATTATACTACAATTTCAATATATGTTATGATTGCAGAGGCACCAATTAATATAGGGGCTTCTACTAAACCCCTGAACAGGCTACGAAAGGCTTCTTGGAAGAAGTAATGTCTAAACTGATACCTAAAGCATAAGCAGATGTGTATGCAGAACCAGGAACTACCAGCAGTCTATGAAGACTGGAGTAGTAGCAAAGGACAAGACTTGGGAACTATACAGGAACCAGATCATAAAAAGGCTTAAGCCACTTTTAAGTGTTCTAAGTTTGTCTTGAAGGTATTTAACTGTTCTTAAAAAATGAGCAGTATGGTTAGGTTTGTACTTTTAAAAGACCACTCTAATTAGAGTATAGTAGTTATTCAAAATATTTCTAGAACACATGAATAGCTAAGTCTCATCAATATCATGAAAAAAATTTCAAGAATTCAAAAAAAGATAAATCGGCAAATCAGCAGTGGCTGTGAAGTCCTATAAATATTTGACAGAAGAGTGTACCTGGGTTTTTAAAAGTGTAAGATTTTGAGAGGGTAATTCAAGGAAATGAAGGACAACCCAGCTGGGAACAGGAAAGAATGCAAGGAAGATAATGAGGTAAAAAGTGCTTGAATAGAAATGAACAGTGAAGTCGTAGAAGAGTACCTAGTTTAATGTAGTGAGTGCTAGGTCTGGGCAGGTTAGGCTGGTATCTCAGGGTTAACCTTGCTGCGCAGAGCCTCAAATGCCAGACTCCAGATTTAGACTTCACCAGCCAAGAGAATTCATGGAGGAGAACTGAAAGAAGAGAGGCATACTCCAAGTACTGCTTTATGAAGATTGACTATGAATTGAAAGATGTTTTAAAACAACCTGTGAATGAAAAAAAAAAAAAAGATGCAGGAGCTATGTTGCAAGATTTGTATCAAATGAAAAACTGTAGTTAGGAAAGAGAAGCAAAAGTTAAAGGCTGAGTGATGGTGGGAAACAAAAGCTGCCTCACAGGCCAACCTGCCACACCCACACCCCCATCACCCCCACTAACCCTCCCCAGGAGACTGATTTAAATAGAAATATTTCCTGCAGCTGAGTGTGATAATTTAGAAATGAGGGGTTTTGAAGGAGAAATGAAGAGAAAAGACCACTTGGAGAATGAGAAAGGACTATCAGAACAAACAAAAGGTGGCACTGAGCCCATTCTTAAATCCCCCAATTAATCACCCAGGGTATTCACTCAGTTGGGGCTTCCCTTTGTATTCTACACTTCTTAGCCAGAAGGCCAAGAAGCGTTCCCTTTGTATTCTAGAAACTCCCTCAGATAGAGCAGACCTACACTTTGTCTTAGGCCCCAGAGACCCATTTAGATAAAAGAGCTCCTTCCTCTCACTAGTTTGGCCTACTTCTACCTGCTCTTTGTACCCTCAGAAACCATAAGAAGCAAAATAGAAAACTCAGTCATTCTATTGTCTCCAGTTTGAACTCAGGTCACTTTGATCTCCCAAAGCAACAAGATAATTTAATAGTACTTGCTGCTGCTGCTAAGTCGCTTTAGTTGTGTCCGACTCTGTGCAACCCCACAGACGGCAGCCCGCCAGGCTCCAATGTCCCTGGGATTCTCCAGGCAAGAACACTGGAGTGGAGTTACCATTTCCTTCTCCAATGCATGAAAGTGAAACGTGAAAGTGAAGTCGCTCAGTCGTGTCTTCGAGACCCTGTGGACTGTAGCCTACCACGTTCCTCCGTCCATAGGATTTTCCAGGCAAGAGTGGGGTGCCATTTTCTTCTCCTAATAGTATTTAGGGATACTGAAAAAGTATTAGAAAAACCTTCCAGAACTGTTTAAATTTTTAGCAGTCTGCGGAAAAACTGGCTTAAGCTCTCATCCAAAAGAACAATGTCATTTGTAAATAGATCCCATATAAGATTCAATAAACCCCTGGTTCAAAGAAATAAATTCTATCTTTTCAACTGTCTTCAAAGTCAGAAAATCATGTTTTTTGCTTATATTATTATTCTACTTTGTTGCAGGTGAGGAAACTGAAGTTACCTTCTTTAAGGTATGGAGATATTAACAACCCTAAATTTTGCTCCAAATTGGATAGTCTCCTGCTGGAGCAGATGTAAATGACAGCAAATTAACAGATTCTTCTGGAATGGCATTTCATTTAACTGATCATTTAACTGATGATGGTTGTTATCAGTAGAACTTTTTAGAACATCAAACAGATGTTTGCTAGGTCTGATCAAGTGATAAATTTTCGTTGGCTTCCCTTTGTTTCCAAAGTAATTATGGCTTTTTCCCAACTCTTTTTGATGTCCACAGAGGCCATAATGAGGGTAGTTAAATATGCAAACAGAAGAATGAAAAACAAGGTGCCAACATACATAATGTTGTTGTATAATTTACCTATATTATAATTTACCTATTGAGGTACCTATTTACTCATAAACTGGGAATCATATTGTTAACAAACAAGCAACTTTCCTAAGTTATTTAGGTATATTTTCCACTGTCTCTGCCAAAGTGTGGCTCAGGGGTGTTTTGTCCCTTTATAATTCATCAGCACCTCCAAACACTGCAAGATAAGGAGATAATTTAAGTCAAAACAATGTGTAGGCTACAGATATGCAGCTGCAAGTCAAGTCCCCAGGCGTCTTTCCAAGCAGATGACCGACCACTCCTGCTCCTATCTAGAAATGCTTTAGTCAGCTCAGCTGTTTCCCTTGATTGAAGAGTCTGCAACTAGATGGAAAATACTTACGAAGTTAGTTGTTTGCGGTATTTTCTAAAACATCAATATAATATGAAGTCATTTCAGCTTTTCCAATGTATCATTTCTTAGCCATTACATTCTGGCATGTAATGCCATGCAAGAACTGGATAGACAGTTTACTAAAGAACTTGCATAAGAGGACCATAAAGCCCTTCTAGATCAAAGGACACGCACTCTGATACCTCATGGCATCAGAATCTTATAATTCTTATGTACTGCATGTTGAGGTATTGAGGTAACATATTTCTAACACAATGAATGCCAAACTATAAGGTTATCAACAAAGAATTTATCTGGTTAAAGGGGCCTCCCTGGTGGTAAAGAATCTTCCTGCAATGTGGGAGACCTAGGTTCGATCCCTGCGTGGGAAGATCCCCTGGAGAAGGGAAGGGCTACCCACTCCTATATTTATTCTTGCCTGGAGAATCCCATGGGCAAAGAATAGGGTCACAAGAGTCGGACACGACTTAGCAACTAAACTACCACCACCACCCGCTCCAGTATTCTGGCCTGGAGAATTCCATGAACGGTATAGTCCATGGGGTCACAAAGACACGACTGAGCGACTTTGACTTCACTATCTGATTAAAATTTCCCTAATTGTAATCGAAGGCCAGATACATTGGGAAACTCTAGATTACCAAGAGTAGAGTAATAGTATAACATTCCCAAACATTTTTTAATATTCCCAAACATTTTGGACCACAAAATTTTTTGTAACGCAAACCAACATCACCCAGAAGTGACAAACAATACGGGAAGTACTGAATACTGCCATTCATCATCAGTTATCACTGGAACCACAGCAGAAGGGGAAAAAAAAACAATCAAAGCACTGAGTTAACAGAGTTTTAAAAAGGAGAGGAGATTTTGGGGGAGGATGCTAAAGCACACTTTGCTTATTTCACAATTTTAAGAAATAATCATAGGTTATTTATTATGGAAATAACGAAGAATCTCTAATACCCTTTTGAAGTTTACTGACAGGTATGGTCTTAATTGCGCCTAGTTAACTTAGGGTGATCCCTAAATCTTAGGAATTACCAAACGCCTAAATAATGCTGTGTATGTGTACGAAGATAGGTTTTGGTTTTTTTCTTTTTGTTTGAATGAATGAATGAATGAATATTAGAACCAAACCTTTGACCTGATAGATGAATAAAAACTATGGCTTTAAACCCAGTTCCATCACCAGTTGATGGGTGATCTTGGTCTCAGGGACCCCTCGGCCTCCTGGTCTCTATACAATAAGCCCCTCAGCCCTAAGTGCCTCCTGTAACTTACAGGGGAAAGACAGAACTACTTTATACCTTGCTAGCAGCTGTTACCCACCAAGCAGCTGTTAACGGGGGGTGCCTGTAAGCCACTATCTCTGCCAGGAAGACTTCAGTACTCCATCCGTATCTCAAACGCATCTCTCAAGGTGCTTCCCGCACACAACTACTTCATAAAGTTTTGCATAAAATCTTATAACCACAGCGTCCGACGGCTCACCTCATCGGGCATAAAACTGCAGTTTCTGGTTGCCTTGTCACCGCCAGCCCTTTAACCGCGGCTAGAAAGTCAGATCCAGTAAAAAAAAAAAAAAAAAAAAAACAGGACCCGCCTCACACTTGAGAGACAAAACCGAGTTCTTTCTCCTGCGCTTGTCCCCTTTAATCAACGTTCAAGTACAAATGGACATCTCCGGACACCCGGGCGTTTAGGGAAGGGCGGCCCGGCCCGGCCCTACCTGGTTAAAGTGCAGCTGTCCCGGCTCGGGGGGCGCCCTCCACGGGGGCGGTTCCCAGACGCTCCAACAGGCGCCCGAGCTGCGCCGCCGACAGGCTCCGGTTGGCGCCGAACACGCTCAGCACATCCTCGCTGAAGGCGAGCCCGGGCACCTCCGCCTCCCCTCCGAAGCCAGCGGCCGCCAACAAAAGGAGCCCAGCCACCGCTCGCCCCGGGGCCATCCTGGCCGCGGTTGCCCCTCACGGGCCCAAAACGGACTGGAGCGCACAGGGACGTGCCGGGCGCAGCCGCGTCGGTGCCCAGGGACGCCGGTCAGGCGTCGGCGCCGGTCCGGGTCAGCGGTGGCGCGGGGCGCACCTGGTCCTCCGGCGCCTTCGAAATAGCAGCAGCCCGCGACCTGCCGGGCATTGAAGTGATGGTGCAGCCGGGGGGGTGGGAGCGATAGACAGAGCGGGCCCCCGGGCCTCCTGGAGAGCCTGAGATAAAAAGGACAAAGGGGGACAGAGATAAAGGCCACCCGGCTACCCGCCGGTCGGCCTCGGGAGCACTGCGAGGCCGGAGCCCTCGGACGCCCCGCCGGGCTTGGGGCCAACTGCTCCGTAGTGGAGCTTCCATACATTCCAGGATTAGCTTGCAGTGTGATGACACATGCTCCTTCCGGATCTAAAGCCCGTCACTTTTTTAGGAAGAAAACTACAGTGGCTACAGAACCCCACCTCCCCTTCCTTTCTTTCTGATTAATTCCATCTGCAAACTTAGAAGGGGTGAGGCGTGCAGTCCCCAGGCAGCTGCAGGAAATGGCCCCTTCGGAGTCCTGGGGTTTGACCGTCTAAACGAGACCCTCCCTCTCCCAGATCTCCCAGATCTTCCTTGGCAAGCAGAGAAGTAGGTGAGCTGACCTGCTAACTTCTCACCTCGCCTGAGTATTTCGGCGTCTGTTTTTGTCCACGTAAGTCAGTCCCTCTCTCTCTCCTTCTTTCTTTCCTCCACTCCCTCCCTCCCCCTCTCCCAACACTATCCCTGGCGAGTCCGCTGTAAAACCTCTGAGCTCCAGCCCCGCGCTCTTTACAAATAACCGGAGGAGGAGGGCCCTGTCCCCGCCTCCCCGCAGCACGTGGTGACACGCTCGCCGGCCTGGACTCCCGCGCGCGTCCACGCCGCGGCGCACAGCCGCTGCCCTCGCCTCTTGGCGGGTGGGGCGCACTCCTACCCGCAGCGGCGCCGGCTCCCCACCCTGAGCCTCTGGGAGTTACCTGAATGCCACCTCCTGGTCGGTCTCCCTCGCCTCCTTTCTGACCTTGGTGGTCTCTTTGTTACCTTGTTGAAACCAGCTTCCTGAAATGGAACCTGGAACCCTCAGCATTTTCTAAGAGATTAGCCGGAATTGCCTTTTTGTCTTACTTCTTAAAGTCAAGAGAAAAAGGAAACCCAATCTGGAGCGGCGGTGGCGAGCTCGGAGCCGGCACTGCTCTACCCGGCCCTTCCTGACGCCGCACGGGATATCCGCAGATCAGAGTGAATTGTTTGTTTGTTCAGAAGAGAGTTCAAGAAAAGCCGACTTAGGTGTAAGGTCAACAAGTTTGTGCAAAGTGAACGCGATGTTTGAGGGCAAAGGTTGTGTCTGGTAGCCACCACTGTCCAGAAATAAACTGAAACCACGATTCACTGTGACAGAAAGACAGTAAGAGGAATTCAGAGCGCTGTTCTTGTATTTCACGGGGGAGAGTGCACGGCTTCCTAAAACTGCACATTTTAAAAGAGGCACTAAATCCGGACAAGGGACAGGCAATATCATTTCCCACGAGGAATTTAGATGGTGGAAGAAAGAGACATGGAGAGAAAATTCCAGAAGGATGAGGATCTAGGGGGACATACCTGCAGGACTGTACCTATGGAGAAAATTTTGTTGTTGTTTAGTTACTAAAGCTGTGTCCAACTCTTTTGTGACCCCATGAACTGTAGCCCACCAGGCTCCTTTATCCCTGGGCTTCCCAGGCAAGAGTACTGGAAAATAGGTTGCCATTGCCTGTTCCAGGGGATCTTACCCAGGGATCAGAACTGCATCCCCTGCTTTGCAAGCATATTCTTTACCACTGAGCCACCAGGGAAGCCCACGAAGGTTTGCCTGTGTTCTAACCACAGAGCACGGAAGGCAGCAGTAAGAAGAAAAAGTTACCAAGAGGAAGATTTCTGCAGAGAATAAGGCACAACTTATTTGGGAGGTAGTGATTTCCCCATGATTGAAAGTGATTCAAACTCATGGATATGTAGTAGGATTCCTGCCTGGGAGGAATATCAACAAAATGATCTTTATGGTGTGTCCCTTCCAATTATGAAATCTGTGTGTTTGCTGTTACTAATTTACAGAACTACGTTGGTGCCAAAGGGCAAATATTTCACCAAGGGCCTGAAGTAGGTTCATATTACACTTAAGTTCTTAAATTACACAACTGATGGGAATACGTCAAGATTTTTCTTGGATCCTTACATATAGTTTGTTGCCCATTTTTCCTTTTGACCCCAATAACTCAAGGTGATTCTTGGAAATAAGTGAATGTTTTAAATGATTCAGCTAAACCCATCAAGTTGTTCATTTCCTACCTGAACTGTAACATTGATAAGATGTTGAACTTTCCATAAATGTGAATGGGATTCAATTAATAAAAATTTTATATTGTGAATTTTTAAAATAAAATTTTATTCATCAGCTATTTGGCTCTCCCCTCTCTCTCTCTCTCTCTCTCTCTCTATATATATATATATATATATATATATATATATATATATACACACACACACACACACACATTTTGCTTGGATGGGCTGGATGAAGGACAAGCTAGAATCAAGATTGCTTGGAGAAATATTAATAACCCCACATATGCAGATGACACCACCTTATAGCAGAAAGCAAAGAAGAACTAAAGAGCCTCTTGATGGAAGTGAAAGAGAAGAATGAAAAATTTGGCTTAAAGCTCAACATTCAGAAAACTAAGATCATGGCATCCAGTCCCATCATTTCATGGAAAAAACAATGGAAACAGTAGCAGACTTTATTTTGGGGGCTCCAAAATCACTTCAGATGGTGACTGCAGCCATGAAATTAAAAGACGCTTGCTTCTTGGAAGGAAAGTTATGACCAACCGAGACAACATTAAAAAAGCAGAGACATTACTTTGCCAACAAATGTCTGTCTAGTCAAGGCTATGGTTTTTCCAATGGTCATGTATGGATGTGAGAGTTGGACTGTGAAGAAAGCTGAGCGCCAAAGAATTGATGCTTTTGAACTGTGGTGTTGGAGAAGACTCTTGAGAGTCCCTTGGACTGCAAGGAGATCCAACCAGTCCATCCTAAAGGAAATCAGTCCTGAATATACATTGGAAGAACTGACGTTGAAGCTGGAACTCCAATACTCTGGCCACCTGATGCAAAGAACTGACTCATTAGAAAATACTCTTAGGCTGGGAAAGATTGAAGATGGGAGGAGAAGGGGACAACAGAGGATGAGACGGTTGGATGGCATCACTGACTCAGTGGACATGAGTTTAAGTAAACTCCGGGAGTTGGTGATGGACAGGGAGGTCTGGCATGCTGTGGTCCATGGGGTCACAAAAAGTCGGACATGACTGAGCAACTGAACTGAACTGAACTGCACTGATATATATTTTGCCAAACCATGAATCTTACTTGATGATAATTAGTAAAATAAATAATCAACCTGCTTGGCATCTTTATCAAAAACAGTTAACATAATGTAAGCATGCTATAAAAAGAGTATTCAAAAATATTACTAACAACCAAATTGGTGAGGCCAATTTCTAGATCTAATGAAATAAAGTCACCAAAATACTACTTACTTAATGTTTTAGGGCCTAAAATATAGCATTATATCAACAATATCATTATTGACGAAAAGAACTTCTAATTTAAAATATAAGGTATAATGTAAAAACTTACTTTTCTCAGAAATGTGCTGTAAAGGTCAAATAATTTTATATGATAATAATGAAGAGAGAGTGCCAAGAACACTGGCCAGGATGTAGAAAATTGTCTGGGAAACCTGAGAGAGTCATTTGACGCTCCTCTGTCCATGGAATTCTCCAGGCAAGAATACAGGAGTCGGTGGCCATTTCCTACTCCAGAGGATCTTCCTGACCCAGGGATCAAACCCAAGTCTCTGGCATTATAGGCAGATTCTTTACTATCTGAGCCACCAGGGAAGCCCCATTTGACCTCACTGGGTCTCAGTTCCCTCATCTATGAAACAATGAAATTGGGATAGAAGCACAAATATTCACTCCAGCTTTTTCATTTCTAAATGTCTAATTTAGAAGTCATCTATTGGGACAGGTGGTTGGGAGTAGGGAGGGGGACATGAAACACCTAGAAGAGAAATAAAAGTTCAATTCTCCAGTGAAAAGGGCATTTAACTTCAAATCTTATTAAATTTTTCTTAGTCCAAATCTTTTGTTACTATTGCAGAAGAAGCACATTGACCACTTTTAAACTTTTCCATGATTCATTTCCCTCTAGAAGGACTAATGAGCAAACCTTGGAAATGGTATGTCCTTTTCCTTCTTTCCCCTCCTTTCTCTTCTTCTGGAGAAGGAAATGGCAACCCACTCAAGTACTTTTGCCTGGGAAATCTCATGGACGGAGGGGCGTAGTAGACTATAGTCCACGGGGTCGCAAAGAGTCGGACACGGACTGAGCAACTTCACTTTCTTTTCTTCTCTCTTCCAGTCCTAAAGAAGTCATCCTCTATGGAGGGCAGTCACAGTGGCCCAAAGAAGAGTGTTGGAACTCAAACAAGGGAAGAAGGGCATCCAAGTGGGAGGGAAATTCAGCGTGTGCATTTAGAGCCCAGGCAGGCTGACAAGGTGTCAAGATTGGGGGAGGGAACTAGAAATCAGAGGATGCCTTCCTAAGGTGGTAAGAGCATATTCAAGTACCCGCACACAGTATGTCAGCACCCAAGTATGATGAGTGAAGCATCCTTTCCAATATGATTCATCAGAGCCCAAGCTGGAAAGGAGGGCTTCGACTAAAAGCAATGGCATGGTGTGAGGTAACAAGATCAGGGCAAGAGTTATACAGCACCCTTGGTCAGAGTCTGAGAGAAAGAGAAGCTGTTGAGTGTAGAGTCAGAGGCTGGATGGTTGAGGAGGGCATTCCTGCACAGAATGGCTGAGGTGGACAAGGGTGAGGAGGGAAACCTGCCAAGCAGCCACACCAGGGTACCAGGGTCTGTGCAGTGAAGAGGGCAGCCTGACGTGGGAGATGTGATACTGTGATTTATATTCAGTTCAGTCACTCAGTCATGTGCGACTCTTTAAGACACCATGGACTGCAGCACACCAGGCTTCCCTGTCCATCACCAACTCCCGGAGCTTGCCCAAACTCATGTCCATTGAGTTGGTGATGCCATCCAACCATCTCATCCTCTCTTGTCCCCCTTCATCTCCTGCCTTCTATCTTTCCTCATTGGTCTTTTCCAGTGAATCAGTTCTTCATATCAGGTGGCCAAAGTGTTGGAACTGCAGCTTCAGCATCAGACCTTCCATTGAATACTCAGGACTGATTTCCTTTACAATTGACTGATTTGATCTCCTTGCAGTCCAAGGGACTCACCAGAGTCTTCTCCAGCACCACACTTCAAAAGCATCAATTCTTTGGCACTCAGCTTTCTTTGTAGACCAACTCTCACATCAATATATGACCACTGGAAAAGCCATAGCTTTGACTAGACAGACTTTTGTTGGTAAAGTAATGTCTATGCTTTTTAATATGCTGTCTGGGTTGATTATAGCTTTTCTTCCAAGGAGCAAGCATCTTATAATTGCATGGCTGCAATCAACATCTGCATTGATTTTGGAGCCCAAGAAAAGAAAGTCTATCACTGTTTCCATTGTTTCCCCATCTATTTCCGATGAAGTGATGGGACTAGATGCCATGATCTTAGATTTTTGAATGGTGAGCTTTAAGCCAGCTTTTTCACTCTCCTCTTTCACTTTCATCAAGAGGCTCTTTAGTTCCTCTTTGCTTTCTGCTATAAGGGTGGTGTCATCTGCATATCTCTCTGAGGTTATTAATATTTCTCCCTGCAATCTAGATTCCAGCTTGTGCTTCTTCCAGCCTGGCATTTTGCATGACGTACTCTTCATATAAGTAAATAAGCAAGGTGACAATATACAGCCTTGACATGATGTATAATAAGAAAAACATATTTTTCTTCATTTCTGTTTCTGGCACCAAGCTCCTAAAACCCTTGGAATTTCCTAGCTGATGCAAGTGTTAAAAGGTGACTTTTGGACCCCACCTAAGGATGAGGAAAACCAGCCATGTGATGAGAGGGTTTGAACTTTCAATTTCACCCATTAGCTTCTTGGGAGAGGAGAGCAGCTGGAGGCTGGCTCAGTCACTAGTAGTAAGTGGTTGAATCACTCATGCCTATGTAAAGAAGCCTTTGTAAAAATCCAAAGGATTGGATTGGTAGAGACTGCAGGTTGTTAAACACGAGGAGATTCACCAAGAGTGGTGCGTTCAGAGAGGGGGAGAAGCTCCACCCACTTTCCACAGACCTTATCCCATGCACCTCTTCCATCAGGCTGTTCCTGAGTTACTTTTTGTAATAAATGGGGGATGTGTTAAGTGTCAGTTGTTGGCCAATCTTTTGCAACCCCATGGACTGTAACTTGCCAGCCTCCTCTGTCCATGGAATTTTCCAGGCAAGAATACTGGAGTGGGTTACCATTTCCTTCTCCAGAAACTGGGGATGAAGTAGGCAAAATGTTCTCTTGAGTTCTGTGAAACATTAGAACCTCTGATCTATAACCAGTTTATCAGAAGTACAGGTGGCAACCTGAACTTCGTGACTGATATGGGTGGGATGACTGTCTTGTAAGACTGAGCCTTAAACTGTGGGTTCTGACACTCTCTCTAGGTAGATAGTGTCAGCATGGAGTTGAGTTGGAGGACACAGTGGTGTCTGAGAAGGAACTGGATACATGTGGAAACCCACCTCCTATTTTGAAATTTGAAATTACAGAATTGTGGAAGGAGAATCCAAGAAGGAGGGAATCAGGGGGAAAGAGATGACAACTCAAACAGATTAGTTATGTAAAAAGAAATCCATTAAATAAATATATTAAAGATAATAGCAACCAGTTTTCTCACTATCAGAGAAGGAACTTGCAAACATCAAGATGGAGAAAACTAGAATAAGCCCATAATGAGGTGTTGGAGATGTCGGTGTTAATTTGTGGTTTTCAGTATATAAACAAATCAAAACAAATATTGTTGTAAATAATCCCTAGCTCTGTCCATCAGGAGGGGCTGGAAATGGTGATGCCCTAATAACAATAAGCAGATCCAAGGCCCTGACCTTAGCTTCTAAAAACTATGCCCACCAGTAGGAATCAGAGCTCGTTAGGAAAAGGAGTTGGTTCCAGGACTGAGTAGGCCAAGACCAAGATAAACCTAGAATCTTATGCTATGCCTGAAAACATGGTCCCCCAAAGTAGGAAATACATGCAAAGTATTCCAAAAGAATGGAACAGGGGAACAGCAATACACATTCAAATGGATGGGTGGAGGAGAGGAATCTCTGTACTGTACTTGCAACTTTTCTTTAAGCTTGTAATTATATCAAATTGTTAAAAATAATAAAATAGTAAGCATGAATAAGGAAAGGAGAACATTCCTGCAACAAATTATACAGAAATTAATAGTAAAATTTGTTAAAATCCCAATTTGGTAATAACCCATAAAATTAACAAATTCACTCGATACATATTTCTAGCCTCTGCATCACAGTCCCTAATATCTGGGAAAAAAAAAAGTGAAAACATGCATTTTGTTTTACTTTTAAGAAGCCTAAGGCTTCCCTGGTGGCTCAGACAGTAAAGCGTCTGTCTGCAATGCAGGAGACCCAGGTTTGATCCCTGAGATGAGAAGATCCCCTGGAGAAGGAAATGGCAGCCCATTCCAGTACTCTTGCCTGGAAAAGTCCATGGACAGAGGAATCTGGTAGGCTACAGTCCATGGGGTTGCAAAGAGTCCGACATGACTGAGGGACTTCACTTTCAGTTTTCTGTGCTATGCTGTGCTTAAAAAAAAAAAAAAGAAGAAGAAGAAGCCTGTAGTTAAGGTTAGACAGAAGGGAGATGGTTAGTGTGTAGAGATGTTAAAGGTTGCAGAGGAGAGAGATTGGAGGACTGATACTGAGCAAATAATTCACAGAGCAGGGAACACTTGAGCTTGAAAGATCAGTAGAGGTTTGACAGACAGGGAGTGGAAGCACATTCCAGGACAAAGAAATGCAAAGTAAAAAGCTCCAAGAAACCTGAAGAGCAAGGAGAACTGAAAGAGGGCCTTTGGACCTGAAGAGTCTAGAGTAGGAACTCAAAGTCCCAGGGGGTCAAAGATGTCTTTAGTGATGCTCCAAAAGATTCCTTATGGTCATCTGTGGTAAGAGTTCTCCTCAGTGAATTTAAACCTTCTATTTCCTATATTATGAGTATCAAATATTATTCCTTCCTTATTATTACAAACATGCCACATATCAAATTCTCAAATGGGAGCAAGATAATGACTGTCCAGATTGTACGTGACTATTCAACCATCAATGCCACAGGAAATGTAGGTAGTAGTCAGATTTCTGCAAGTTTTCTCTGAACTTAACTCTTAGTCTATAAAATGGGAATTAATATCTGCTCAGTCTATGTCACTGAATGTGAAAATCAGATATGGTAAGGTGTGTGAAAACCCTTTATATACTTAAAACAGAATGTTGGTATTATTATAAGCTTTTTAAAATGGTAAGGTAATCTGACCTGTGTAACCAGCCTAGTCAACTGCTTTTGGGAAATGGACAAAAACAACTGTGAGCCTTGAAACAAAGACTACATTATACCTAACTAAATTCTTAAGGGTTTTTTCCCCCAAGGAAACTAAAGTGCTAATCAGAAATGGAAAGCATCATAGGTATTATTGACTCTAATCTAGTCATTTTCGAGTGGAGAAAGAAAACCTCAGGAGAGTTGAGGGACATGGTTAAGTGTTATAACAATCAGCCTACGCCTGCCTCTTTTCATTTTACCAGCAAAAGCAAACACCAGGCAATGTTTGGAGAGCATTACCCATGTGCTTTAATTTGAATAAGCAAATGAAACTGGAAATTATATCAGCCTATGTTCTTTCTAGCTCTGCTTCCTTCTAATGGACCAATATCCCTGGGCCTTTTGATCCCATTTAGCTCAGTGCATTTACCGTGACCTTACCATAGTTTGTGTGGTTTATAATTAATTCTGTACAATTTTTTGAAGATATTCCAAGACTTTTGGAAAATGTATGTGCACACTCACAGAAAGATGCTGAATAAATTAATTAAAAAAAAGTTAAGAGCAGAATGCACTGTAAAACAATATGAACAACAGTGTGTGTTTACGTGTGCAGGTGTGTGTGTTGGCACTTACAACATCAAACATCTGCGGGTTTATGCACCAAGCTGTTTACAACGTCTTCCTCTTCAAGAGTAGGTTTGAGAAGCAGGGGATTCTGAAGGAAGAATAACACCTTTCTCTGGAGGGAAGAATGAGAGAAATGTATCTTTCTTTTTTTTCTTTTTGGAGTATTATTGGGTTTACTTTAGTTTTTACTTCTTTTTATTGAATTAAAATTGCCTTACAGTGTTATGTTGGTTTCTGCTGTCCAACAAAATGAATCTGCTCCATGTATACATATATCCCTTCCTTTTGGGGCCTCCCCTCCCCCTTACCCCCAGCCCGCGCCCATTCAGGTCGCCACAGAGCACCAAGCTGAGCTCCCTGCACTAGACAGCAGCTTCCTACTAGCTGTCTGCTTCACACACGGCAGTGTACCTATATCGGTCCCAGTCTCTCAGTTCATTCCTTCCCCCGTCCCTGCCCATGTTCACCCATCCATTTTTCTATGTCTGCCTCTCTATTCTTGCCCTGTAGATGGATTCATCTGTACCATTTTTCTACATTCCATGGGCATGTGTTAATACGCAGTGTTTATCTTTTTCTCTGTACACTTCTCCAGAGTTTGAATTTTTCAAAAGTTGTGCTTCGCTTTTATAATTAAAAGAATAAAAATTGTCAACATGTAGATGGTGGTAGAACTTTAGGCAGCCTCTAATGTAGGGACTCGGGGAGTTAGAACCAACATGCCTCTGTGAGCCCAGGGAGGAGAATCCTGAGTGGCAGATGTGCAGATGCCCTGCTATGGAGTTGGCATGCTTCATCATCACAGAAAGCTAACAAAAATAGCATGGGTTTATAACAATAGCCCTGAAAGGCATCCATCTTGGTATTTGATGGGTAATGGAGTCAGCTGAACATCAGGCACGAATAATTCTCCTTGGACCCAGAGCTTCCCATATTTCAATTCTCCCAACACTTGAGGGTCAGGGGCCCAGTGCTGGAGTGAAATGGAGCTGTAGGAAGTAGGATCATGTGAAAACAGTTATGAATTTTGTTTTCAAGATAAGATCAAAGTACAAAGTCTATCCTCAGGCAAATTTTTGGAATGAAACTTTGAAAAGGACCTCTGAGTTCCCAGTCTCTTAATAACTGGACTCCCATCCTCTTCCCTTGCCCTCCCTTCCTTCAGATATTCTGTTTTCCACTCACATTAAATATCTCTGTTCAAATTAAAATATCAAAGATTAAGAATTAAAAAGTGAGAGCTGACCCAGGCATTATTTGCAAAATTTTGTATGCCAATGGTATCACTGACTTACCTGGTTCACAAAGCATTTTTAACTTAAGAAGAGTTCAGAAGAGACTACTGGAAGTGAGAAAGGAAAGAGAGCAAGTGTTCTCTCTTCAGTGTATGTGGGCACTGCGCTGCTGCTGCTGCTGAGTCGCTTCAGTCCTGTCGGACTCTGTGCGACCCCACAGACGGCACCCCACCAGGCTCCCCAGAGTCCCCCTGGGACTCTCCAGGCAAGAACACCGGAGTGGGCTGCTATTTCCTTCTCCAATACATGAAAGCAAAAGTGAAAGGGAAGTCGCTCAGTCATGTCCGACTCTTAGCGACTCCATGGACTGCAGCCTACCAGGCTCCTCCATCCATGGGATTTTCCAGGCAAGAGTACTGGAGTGGGGTGCCATTGCCTTCTCCGGGGCACTGTGCTAAGCCGCGTCAATCATATCTGACTCTTTGCAATCCTATGGACTGTAGCCCGCCAGGCTCGTCTGTTCATGGGATTCTCCAGACAAGAATACTGGAGTGAGTTGCCATTCCCTTTTCCAGAGGATCTTTCTGACCCAGGGACTGAACCCATGTCTTTTGTCTCCTACAGTGGCAGGCAGGTTCTTTCCTACTAGCACCACCTGGAAGCCCAATGTGTGCACTATGATGAGCTTAAATCTACCTAAGAACCCTGTTGACCACTTTCACTTCTAGTCTTTTCCCCAAGGCTCATTCAGACCACATTCTTGCTGCAGAAGTACTCTCACTATAGGAAGCATTCATCTATGAGGAGCTCCTCTGTCCATGGGGATTCTCCAGGCAAGAATACTGGCGTGGTTTGCCAACAATCAAAGGAAAAGTGGGAAGCGGAAGAAGACCTTCTTTGTCTTTCTTGAGTAGATATCATGTCTCCATTATCAGTTCCTCCTCCAAGTTGAAAAGGGGAATTTTCTGGTCCTTATAAGGTCAAGCTATATCTATAAATCGTTGTCTTTTGTTTTTATGTGTGCAGAAGCATGTCCTGGGATCACTGACTTACTGAGCTCACTGGGCAGTATGTGGGTCTCATGCCTCCATTGTTTTATGGTTTAGGGGCATGTCTCATGCTTCTGTTGCAAGGTTTTGTTGCTAAGCAACCTGCTTGGTTTTGTGGTTAAACAAACCTGCTCTCTTAAGTAATCATTAACTTACAGGGGTCTCCCATGTGTTTCTACTTATAATCCCCTAGTTGATATGCTAAGTCACTTCGGTTGTATCTGACTATTTGAGACCCTATGAACCATAGCCCACAAGGCTCCTCTGTCCATGGGATTTTCCAGGCAAGAATACTGGAATGGGTTGCCACGCCCTCCTCCAGGGGATCCTCCCTACCCAGGAATCAAAACTGCCTCTCTTATACCTCCTGCATTGGCAGGCAGATTCTTCACACCACTAGCGCCATCTGGGAAGCCCCTCCCCCACCAGTTAATTAATTTCTTCTTTCACAAATATTGATGTTGTGGCAGATGTTACAGATTAATTCCACCAGTGGAATTAATTGTTTAGTCACCTACTTTGTCTCTTTACTCTGTCCCTGTCAGAGTTGTATGGTCTCTTAGGGGTGCACCATAAGTTAACTCACCCAAGGTCTCTTGGCAGCTCAGTACTGAGGGATGAACAATGAAATAAGAATCAGAAAACTTGAGTTCTCATGTTAATTGAAACCATGTGAACAACTTTGTCATCTGGGTAGCTTAAGTCCCTTAGTTCTTCTGGTACTTCACTGGGGTGTTTTGATAGTTCACCGAGATAAACATTAAAGCACTTTATAATCAACAAAGCCAAGGAAAACTAAAATTTCAAACCAGCCAAACCAGACTGAGACGTCATTTTGAGCACAGTTGACAGCACTGTGACAACCACCTGTTTGTCTGACACACGTAACAGTATCAAACAGGCCAGGTAGCTCATCTTCTATAGACCGGAAAATTACTTGTCTGTAGGATATGGTCCAGAGAGCCCATTTTCAAAAACACTTTTTTTTCTTTTTTAACTTGGATGGAATTTGTCATTTAATCATAGAAACTTTAATTCTTTCAGTGTGATTTCTTATTCAGATGCCTTTTTTGGTATGTTTCGGAAGGAGGAAAATTACTCTTGGCACTCAATGAAAAATCAAGCTTTGGTATCTGTGGCTTTATACTTAATATGATCCATTCTTATGGGAAAGTCTTAAAGTACACAAAAGTACTTGGAATAAAATTGGACACAAATATAAAGTGAAAGCAGGATAGATGTTACAAGTAAAGATAATGATTTGAAAACAACATATTCTAATACCATGGGAATTGTAGAGAACTGTTCAACTTGAATTGAGTTGGCCAAAATGTTCGAGTTTTTCTGTAACATCTGCCATAACGTCAATATTTGTGAAAGAAGAAATATTCCTCAGACATAAAGTCTGATGCCACTGAGAAAATGATAGATTTACTAATGTTCATGTTTTTTTATGTTCCATGTACAAGCTCTAGAAATGCCTCGTCTGGTACCTGTGTATTTCTTAAAGTCTATGGACAACTAATAGACCTTGTGTGTCTTCTAGGAACCCAGCCTACTTAATCCAAGTTACCCAAAACATATTGGTATGTTCTTACAAGTGAAAAATGTACTTTCGACTACAGTTTGGGAACTAAATTAGATATGAAAAAAATTCACATTAAAAGAAGCTTAAATATTTACCCAGGCAAAAACACTATGAGTCTTTCTACAGTTGATACAAGCAGGAATAAGTAGGTACTTTATTCCAAAGTCCCAGGATGATTGCCTAGGTTTCTCTCATCTAAAAAAAGAGAGAAAGAGTTGCTATAATGGAGTTAATTCCAGGAAAATACAGCATTCAGATGAATTTTCTTTATTTTTTTATTATCTGTCATTTCCAAACTTGAGGGAAGTAAAAGAAAGAAGAAAGATAGAAGGAAATGCTCTATAATGGTATGAATTTAATGCACCATATACTGAATTAGGCTTCTTAGTGGCTCAGTGGTCAGAGAAGGCAATGGCACCCCACTCCAGTACTCTTGCCTGGAGGATCCCGTGGATGGAGAAGCCTGGTAGGCTACAGTCCATGGGGCCACGAAGAGTCGGACACAACTGAGCGACTTCACTTTCACGCATTGGAGAAGGAAATGGCAACCCACTCCAGTGTTCTTGCCTGGAGAATCCCAGGGACTGGGGAGCCTGGTGGCCTGCCATCTATGGGGTTGCACAGAGTCGGACATGACTGAAGTGACTTAGCAGCAGCAGTGGCTCAGTGGTAAAGAATCTGCCCGCAAGGCAGGAGACACAGGTTCAATTCCTGGGTCAGGAAGATCCCCTGGAGGAGGAAATGGCAACCCACTCCCAGATTCTTGTCTGGAAAATTCCATGGACACAGGAGTTGGCAGGCTATGGGGTCACTTGACTGAGCAGCAGCAACATACTGGATTAAGTTCATATTTTCTTTGACATTTCCCATTAGTTTTATTTTTAAAAATGAAATTGCAACTCTAAACTGTAATTTCCAAATTAACTTGAGGTTTATTATATATCTGAGCTCTCATCCTTTTACTGTAGTTATTCTTTAAATACAGTTTTCATTGTTTTAAATGTCATGAAAAAAATGTTGCTGATAAAGTCATAATTTTTTAAAATGAGGTTAAATTCCTTTTTGTAAGAAACTAAATAATAATAATGCATAAAGAAAATAGTTAATGCACAAAATCAACTTGATCATCTCTGGATGATTGAAATGTGAAATTTTTATACAGTTTTATATTTTCTAAATCTTCTGAAAAATGATTTCCCAATAAAGTTTTTAATATTAATTTTAAAACAACAATGACAACAAAATTAAGTTAGAATGCTAAGTAGAATGAGGATACAAACAGCTTTTCATTGAAAACCAATGATAAAGTGTGGTGAGACTTTTCTTGCTCTCAATTTCATACTTGTGGGATTTCCTTTAATTTGAGAACAGAACCTCGCTTTTTCCTAGTCTCTATGGTTAATTAGAGACTCACAGTAAGAACAAGAAGTAAGTCAGCAAGCTCAATATCTAGTAGGGGGAAAAGAGTCCCCAAAGGCCAGAATTTTTATGCTCCATGAAACTTTCCAAGTGCAATTATACCCTCCTACATAAAGGCAGCTTAAAACCTTAAAATACAAATGATTAAAATACAGTAAATAGTGTAATACATGCTGGGTAGCTACCACTTTGCAAGTTTTTCCCTAAAACATTGCATAGGACTAATGATTATTTTAGAAGATTTTATTCTAAAATATTAGATATGCCAGCAAATTTGGAAAACTCAGCAGTGGCCACAGGACTGGAAAAGGTCAGTTTTCATTCCAATCCCAAAGAAAGGCAATGCCAAAGAATGCTCAAACTACCACACAATTGCACTTATCTCACACGCCAGTAAACTAATGCTCAAACTTCTCCAAGCCAGGCTTCAGCAATACATGAACAATGAACTTCCAGATGTTCAAGCTGGTTTTAGAAAAGGCAGAGGAACCAGAGATCAAATTGCCAACATCCACTGGATCATGGAAAAAGCAAGAGAGTTACAGAAAAACATCTATTTCTGCTTTACTGACTATGCCAAAGCCTTTGACTGTGTGGATCACAATAAACTGTGGAAAATTCTGAAAGAGTTGGGGATACCAGACCACCTGACCTGCCTCTTGAGAAACCTGTATGCAGGTAAAGAAGCAACAGTTAGAACTGGACATGGAACAACAAACTGGTTCCAAATAGGAAAAAGAGTACATCAAGGCTGTCACTCTGCTTATTGAACTTACATGCAGAGCACACCATAAGAAACACTGGGCTGGAAGAAGCACAAGCTGGAATCAAGATTGCCGGGAGAAATATCAATAACCTGAGATATGCAGATGACACCACCCTTATGGCAGAAAGTGAAGAGGAACTACAGAGCCTCTTGATGAAAGTGAAAGAGGAGAGTGAAAAAGTTGGCTTAAAACACAACATTCAGAAAACTAAGATCATGACATCTGGTCCCATCACTACATGGCAAATAGATAGGGAAACAGTGGAAACAGTGTCAGACTTCATTTTTGGGGGCTTCAAAATCACTGTAGATGGTGACTGCAGCCATGAAATTAAAGATGCTTGCTCCTTGGAAGGAAAGTTATGACCAACCTAGATAGCATATTAAAAAGTAGAGACATTACCTTGCCAACAAATGTCCGTCTAGTCAGGGCTATGGTTTTTCCAGTAGTCATGTATGGATGTGAGAGTTGGACTGTGAAGAAAGCTGAGAGCCGAAGAATTGATGCTTTTGAACTATGGTGTTGGAGAAGACTCTTGAGAGTCCTTTGGACTGCAAGGAGATCCAACCGGTCCATTCTAAAGGAGATCAGTACTGGGTGTTCATTGGAGGGACTGATGCTGAAGCTGAAACTCCAATACTTTGGCCACCTCATGTGAAGAGTTGACTCATTGGAAAAGACTCTGATGCTGGGAGGGATTGGAGGCAGGAGAAGAAGGGGACGACAGAGGATGAGATGGCTGGATGGCATCACTGACTCGATGGACATGAGTTTGAGTGAACTCCGGGAGTTGGTGATGGACAGGGAGGCCTGGAGTGCTGCGATTCATGGAGTCACAAAGAGTCGGACACGACTGAGTGATTGAACTGAACTGAACTGAATCTAAAATATTACTAAATAAATACTAAAGCACCTAAATAAAACTAAAAATTTAACCTAAAAGAAAATTATCTAAGATACCCAAAATAGGAACAAGTAACTTCTCTCAGTTATTTCTCCCTAGTTTATCCATTGAAAGTTAATACAACACAAGTTTTGGTCAATATTATGTGTAAGTTTTCAATCTTTCAGTTCAGAATTATTTCTATTAGGTTCCTGCCTATTTTATTCATCAACATTTTTTGATTCTAGGAAATGAATTTTTAAAGAAGGCTTGGAAAACTCTTAGGACAAACTTGGAGCCAAGATAAATTTATCATCCAGACAATTCAGACAGAAAGTTGTAGCTCATATAAACTCTAGTGTCCTTTCTACTCCTTTATCTTGAGAGAGGTTCTTAATGCTCTGTACTGGCCAACTCTGGAGAGTAGGATTAGCAAATGCCTGGGATGAAAAGAAGGTATGTGTGTAGCATTACCATCTTCATGCCCTGCACCTGGCTGTACCATAGATTTAAAAATTAAAGAATGGGGTAGGGGGTCATCAAAGATCAGATCAAATCAAAACTGCTTCTAGAGTAGGTTCAAAGATGCCTGGCTTTCAAGATTATTCAGTTCAGTTCAGTCACTCAGTCGTGTCCAACTCTTTGCGACCCCATGAACCACAGTACGCCAGGCCTCCCTGTCCATCACCAACTCCCGGAGTCCACCCAAACCCATGTCCATTGTGTCAGTGATGCCATCCAACCATCTCATTTTCTGTCATCCCCTTTTCCTCCTGCCCTCAATCTTTCCCAGCATCAGGGTCTTTTCAAATGAGTCAGCTCTCCACATCAGATGGCCATAGTACTGGAGTTTCAGCTTCAACATCAGTCCCTCCAATGAGCACAGCACCCAGGACTGATCTCATTTAGGATGGACTGGTTGGATCTCCTTGCAGTCCAAGGGGCTCTCAAGAGTCTTCTCCAACACCACAGTTCAAAAGCACCAATTCTGCCCTGCTCAGCTTTCTCTATAGTCCAGCTTCTACATCCATACATGACCACTGGAAAAACCGTAGCCTTGACTAGATGGACCTTTGCTGGTAAAGTAATGTCTTTGCTTTTTAATATGTTGTCTAGGTTGGTCATAACTTTCCTTCCAAGGAGCAGGCATCTTTTAATTTCATGGCTGCAATCACTATCTGCAGTGATTTTGGAGCCCAGAAAAATAAAGTCTGACACTGTTTCTGCGTCTATTTGCCAAGAAGAAATGAGACCAGATGCCATGATCTTAGTTTTCTGAATGTTGAGCTTTAAGCCAGATTTTTCACTCTCTTCTTTCACTTTCATCCAGAGGCTCTTTATTTCTTCTTCACTTTCTGCCATAATGGTGGTGTCATCTGCATATCCAAGGTTATTGATATTTCTCCTGGCAATGTTGATTCCAGCTTGTGTTTCCTCCAGCCCAGTGTTTCTCATGATGTACTCTCCATATAAGTTAAATTAGAGAACATTTATGTTACTGTCATTTTTTAAAATCTAACACTCTGCTGACACTATAGGATTCGATATTTATAACTGAAGGTCCAGTGCCATCAAAAAAAATAATATCTGCAATTACTCTCTATTCCACACTGACTATAAAAACAGGATCTCTCTGGGGACAATTTGGTCTATGGGATAGGTCTGGGGAAAGCCTACAACAAAGATAACAGCATTCTTGCTTTATCATCTAGATTAATATGTAGTTGTCTAAATGCCATCATTTTCTTACAGATGTTATTTTCTTCATATAACCTTTCCTATCTGACATTTTAATTCTAATGGGTGAACATTTGGAACATTAACTCATTGCCTTAATCAGATAAGAAAGTTTTACATATAGTTTATATTCTTAAATATTATAGAAGTGAAGATAAATCAAAGGTAGGTTAAATACAGAAAAGTAAACCAGTTTTCTAAATATTGACTGATTTGTAACAAAAGTAACATTAAAATAAAAAATATAATACACTTTAAATTTGTAACCTTCTTTTGATAAAGAAGAAGATTAAGGATGGTAAAGACTACTACCTACTAACAAATTGATTTATATTTGAGAAACTAAAACATAAAGTCAATGCCTCCTGGACTGGGCTTCTGGTCAAGAAGCTGCAGTGTTTGATCAGCACATAAAGTCAGTTATGAGCAACCCAAGTGTGCTTGTTCACAGCACATTTCTACTTACAGTTCGTATAGCTGTTAACATGGGTTTGATTTATTTGTTTTATTTGTTACCTATTTGAGAGGGTTGGCATTCCTTTTATCATCCTAGATTCTCCTTAATAGCTAATTATTATTAAATATATATATATGACAAAGAAGCAGTATGGAGTGCCCTAAAAGTTTTAAATGACAATAAAGAGATTTTGTTTGGTTTGGTCTTAGGTCTCTTTGTCTTGTTATTGCTAACACAAAACCAATTATTGATAAACAGCGGTATTAATTAAATCACTTAGTTTAGATAAATATTCACTAATTGATCTTTAATCTATACTCTATATTTTAATCTATTCAAAAATCTATATTTTAATCTATTAAAATTTTTTAAACTATTCTTCTCAGCTTTGTACTGATTGCATTGCAGCATTCAAAGGACCTATTGACAATGTGCTATTTAGACTACTAGAGAGGATATTTAATACTTTAAACCTTTATGGTATGTAGAAAAAGAAATTCTTTTGCCAGAAAATTTCTTTGTCAAATGTTATGAAGGTTTTAAAAAATGATATATGTAAAGTACCTAGCATAAAGACAGGAATATGTTTGGGTGCATGTGTGTGTCTCTAGCCTACACTACTTTCACATGGACTGCTGCTGCTAAGTCGCTTCAGTCGTGTCTGACTCTGTGCGACCCCAGAGACGGTAGCCCACCAGGCTCCCCCGTCCCTGGGATTCTCCAGGCAAGAACACTGGAATGAGTTGCCATTTCCTTCCTCAATGCATAAAAGTGAAAAGTGAAAGTGAAGTCGTGTCCAACTCCTAGTGACCCCGTGGACTGCAACCTACCACGCTCCTCCGTCCATGGGATTTTCCAGGCAAGAGTACAGAGTGGGTTACCATTGCCTTCTCACATGGACTACAATTCCCTAAAACAACACTAATTGTGATTATTATATTGATTCGAAGTTCAAGTCAGAAACATTTGTTTCTTTTTCATTGAGAAAATACAAATACTCAAAAATAATTTCTTTTCCTTCCATCAAATCTGTGGTCCACCCTCTTACCTGAATTCCTAAACTCTTCTCTCCTGTTAGAGCAAATGAAATTTTCATCCTTTTTTTCCAAGACCAGCCTCCACTGGTACAATGGTTCCCATCCTCTCTTGCTTACTCAAGGTCTTTGTTCCCACAATTATACCTTCTCTCTCCTACCATGCCATCAGTTTTTCTCTCTGTGCTACAGCATTCCCAAGAACAGAAAACATTATTTCTAATGTCTGAAAAGATCCTTTCCTACTATGTATTTCTCAGGAAATCAGTATATTTTGTATAGATTGTATCACGTTCCTCAGAAAAAGGTATGTTGAAGTCCTCCTAATTCTCAGTAACTCAGAATGTGACCTTATTTGAAAATAAGGTCATTGTAGATGTAATTTAGCTGGAGGTGGGTGCATCCCAATCCGATATGATTGGCATCCTTCCTTGAAGATGGACATGAGAAGACACAGAGAAGAACATCATGGGGCAATGAAGGCTGATAGTGGAGATGTGCAGCAGCAAGCCGAGGGATGTCAAAGATTATCAGCAAACCACTAGAAGCTGGGAAGATGAAAGGACGGTTCCCCCTCAAGATTTCAGAGGGAGTGTAGCCCCACCAACAACTTGTTTTCAGAGTTCTAGCTTCCAGAACTGCATGTGGGACAATAAATATTTGTTGTTCTCAGCCACCCAATTTGTGGTACTTCATTATGGAAGCCCTAGAAACTAACACATCATTTGCACATTGCACTAAGTTATTCCTAATGAGCAGAAAATATTATCTCTTATCACTTAACAATTCCCTTGACCCTAAAGCTAGCACTCTATTCCTTTTCTTCATTTTTATAGCAAATATATTTTAAGAGTTACTTTCAATTGCTGTCATCACTTACCCCGCTCCCCCTTTCTCTAACGGTCATATTCTCTCAGGACCCTCACCCCTTCCACTAGTCCCCAAAACCACTTCTGTCAAAGTAACTTATTGTACCTTATTTTTTTTTTTGAAACAAATAATGTTTATTTCTTAATTTTGCTACTTTCCATCTTCCTCACTGAAATCTAAGTTCCAAAAGACAAAGAATTGATATATTTTTTCACTACAGTGCTTTTTCACTACAGTGTATTTTTCACTACCGTGCAGGTTCTGGCACTTGGCAGGTTCTTAATGAAATTTTGTGGAACCATGTAATTCACTTGCTTTTAGATTATTAATTACATGTGATACATAAAATTTTCATTTAGATATAAGCACTCTATTTATGGATGCTATAAATTTTATAAGTATTTTGTTATAACTTTTCAAGTATTTAAAGGGTACCAATAAAAAGGTTTTTATGTTTTGCAAGCATACAAAACATAATTTTTAATGTTTTATGCTAAGATTTATCCCAAGGTAAACTTTTATGTCTTTATTTTATTTTATACTTTCCAAAGCTATCAGAAGATAATAATCTTCATATTCAGCCTATGTGTTAAGGAAAGGTGTTTTTTTTTTTTAACTTTTATCTTGCACTTTTAGAAACTAAATGACTTGAAAACCAAAAGTCCTTCCTATGATATCTAAGTGGGTAAATGATAAAATGCAAACTTTGGTAAAAGCTTTTCACTATCACATAAGTTTAATTCTCATATCACCAACTCTATCTTATAATTTTATTGACATTTAAGATTATTATCTTAATATATTAAATGAAAAAATAACTTCCTGCTGGATGTAAAGGCAATTTACAGATGAGGAATATTAAATCAGAGATATTATGCAAATAATACAATGAATGAAGATTTCTTGCTTAGTTCAAGGCTCTGAGGAGCAGCAGAAGTTTTACACAATGAATTGAGTTAAAAGAGAAAATTAGGCAGCACTATTAAATGTCCTTATAGAATGCATTATCTAAACGTGAACAAGACTATGATCACATTGGTCCATGATGTGACAGTACACAGTAATAAACCATCTATATCCACGTGAACTTGTCTTTCCATTTTTCCATTGCTCTCCTTATCAGTAGTAAGCAGTAGCTCAACAGCCTGATAAGGCAGCATATTAAACACACTGAAACTTTGCTAACTGCTCATATTGAGGCTACATTTTCACTTCTGGTCAAGTCCTCCATAGAAGAAGAGCACTACATATTTTATTCAAGCTATTTTTAGGAACAGAGAAAAACAATATTATTTAATCATCCACATATGGACACAATAACAAAAATTGTATGAAAACTGTTTTATCTTTGAACTAAACTCTTTGACAAAATATGTCAGTGTTCTGATTTCAAGAAGAAAATGGATTCCAGAAATTTCAAGACCAAAAATGATACTAGATTGAACATAGAAATATTTATAAAAATACATCTACCTGCTGTTTTATGGAATCTTATTTCAACCCTTTGTTTAACTCAAACTATCTTCTCTCTCCCCAAACTCTTCTATCCCAACACTCCTCCTTACTTTCCAATCATTTTTCCCACCACTTCTCCCTCGCACCCTGGACAAATGGAAGTGCTGTCTCTGCATTTATCTAAGGCCAGTCCTGTACATGAACTATGAATCCTTTCTTCTTCCTCCATCTCAGTCATCGCTTACCTATGACCTCCTCTCTCTCCTGTACCCCCAGCTTGTCTTCCTTGTTGGTTCTTCCCAGTAGCACTGAAACCCATCCATTTACACCATGCTCCACTGGAGCTACTGCACTATTTCACTCTTCTCTCAGCCATAGTTTTGCAACTTCTCTTCCAATGATCAACTCATGGTCTCAGCAACCTCATAGCTTCTCTCTTTTGCTGTGTCTCTGAGCAGCCTTTAGCATTGGCTGCTTACTCTTTTCTGGAAACAATCCAACTCCCTTCTTGCATGAAGCCACAATCTCCTGGTCTCCTCCTGTTTTTCTAAACTCCTTATCAGTCTGTTTTGTTAGTATTAAATGTTAGTCTTGTTTGTGCTTGTGTTAATCCTGTTAAATGATAGTATCTCTTCAAATCCTGTTCAAGAAGCTTTCCTTATTATTCCTGCTTCTTAAACAAGATTATCTGTTCCCCCTCCTGTCTATTACTACCTATTGTATGGAATGAACTGTGTCCTATCAAAATTCATACGCTGAAGTCTTAACCCCAGTACCTCAGAATAATACCACATGTGGTGAATACATAGGGTCTTTAAAAAGGTAATTCAGGAAACAGAGAAATTAAGGAAACAATTCCATTCACCATTCCAATGAAAAGAATAAAATACTTAGGAATATATCTACCTAAAGAAACAAAAGACCTATATATAGAAAACTATAAAACACTGATAAAAGAAATCAAAGATGACACGGAGAAATATACCATGTTTGTGGACTGGAAGAATCAATATAGTGAAAATGAGTATACTACCCAAAGCAATCTATAGATTCAGTGTAATCCCTATCAACCTACCAATGGTATTTTTCAGAGAACTAGAACAAATAATTTCACAATATGTATGGAAATATAAAAAAAAAATCTCAAATAGCCAAAGCAATCTTGAGAAAGAAGAATGGAACTGGAGGAATCAACCTGCCTGACTTCAGGCTATACTACAAAGCTACAGTCATCAACACAGTATGGTACTGGCACAATAACAGAAATACAGATCAATGGAACAAAAGAGAAAGCCCAGAGATAAATTCACACACCTATGGGCACCTTATTTTTGACAAAGGAGGCAACAATATACAATGGAGAAAAAACAATCTCTTTAACAAGTGGTGCTGGGGAAACTGGTCAACCACTTGTAAAAGAATGAAACTCGAACACTTTCTAACATCATACACAAAAATAAACTCAAAATGGATTAGAGATCTAATTGTAAGACCAGAAACTATGAAACTCCTAGAAAAAAGCATAGCAAAATCACAGCAGGATCCTCTATGACCTACCTCCCAGAGTAATGGAAATAAAAGCAAAAATAAACAAATGGGACCTAATTAAACTTTAAAGCTTTTGCACAACAAAGGACACCATAAGCAAGGTGAAAAGAAAGCCTTCACAATGGGAGCAAATAATAGCAAACGAAGCAACTGACAAAGAATTAATCTCAAAAATACACAAGCAGCTCATGAAGCTCAATTCCAGAAAAATAAACGGCCCAATCAAAAAATGGGCCAAAGAACTAAATAGGCATTTCTCCAAAGAAGAAATACAGATGGCCAACAAACACATGAAAAGATACTCAACATCACTCATTATCAGAGAAATGCAAATCAAAACCACAATGAGGTACCATCTCACTCCAGTCAGAATGGCTGCTATCAAAAAGTCTACAAACAATAAATGCTGGAGAGGGTGTGGAGAAAAAAAGAATCCTCTTACACTGTTGGTGGGAATGCAAACTAATACAGCCACTATGGAGAACAGTGTGGAGGTTCCTTAAAAAACTGGAAATAGAACTCCCATAAGGCCCAGCAATCCCACTGGTGGGCATACATACTGAGGAAACCAGAATTGAAAGAGACACAGGTACCCCAGTGTTCATCACAGCACTGTTTACAATAGCCAGGACATGGAAGCAACCTAGATGTCCACTGGCAGATGAAAGGATAAGAAAGCTGTGGTACATATACACAATGGAATATTACTCAGCTATTAGAATGCATTTTAATCAGTTCTAATGAGGTGGATGAAACTGGAGCCTATTACACAAAGTGAAGTAAGCCAGAAAGTAAAACACCAATACAATATAATAATGCATATATTTGGAATTTAGAAAGATGGTAATGATGACCTTATATACAAGACAGCAAAGAGACACAGATGTATAGAACAGACTTTTGGACTCTGCGAGAGAAGGCAAGGGTGGGATGATTTGAGAGAATAGCATTTAATCGTGTATATTATCATATGTGAAGCAGATTGCCAGTCCAGGTTCAATGCATGAGACAGTGTGCTCAGGGCTGGTGCACTGGGATGACACTGAGGGATGGGATGGGGAGGGAGGTGAGAGGGGAGTTCAGGATGGGGGACGCATGTACACCCATGGCTGATTCATGTCAAGGTATGGCAAAAACCACACAACATTGTAAAGTAATTAGCCTCCAATAAAATAAAATTTTTTTAAAAAGGTAATTCAAATGAGATCACAGGGGTGGACTGAAACCAACATAACTGATGTTCTTATAAGAAGAGGAGACTCTGGCACAGATAGACACAAAGGAAAGACCAATGTGAAGATGCAGGGAGAGGATGGTCAAAGAGAGGAGCCACACAAGAAATCATCTCTGTTGACGCTGTGGTCTTGGACTTCTACCTTCCAGACCTATGAGAGTTCTGTTGTTTCAGCCCCTCAGTCTGTAGAACCTGGCTTTGGCAGCTTAGCAAACTAATACAAGACCTGTGAATTGGCCTACAGCTCCTATATTCACTGGGCTTTCCTGGTGACTCAGATGGTAAAGAATCTGCCTGCAATGCAGGAGACCCGGCTTTGATCCCTGACACAGGAAGAGTCCCATTACCAAATTATATCCTACTGCCTACTGAGTCTCACCACACAGATGTCTCAAAAATACTTCAAGAACTATATGCTGTTGCATCTAGTTGCCTGAACACGAAAACATCTTCACTGTAGTAGACTCTGCTTGAGCTCCAAGTCAAATCTGCTGATCCCACGTCTAACTCCAATTTCACCTCAAGCAGTTCTCTCAGATTTTCTGCCTCAGGGTTTTATCCAAAGTTCTAAGAACTTGTTCAGCAGCTATGAGTTAATGTCCCCGGAGTCAACACACTAAAGAGATAGGAGAACTGGGGACTAAAGGCCCAGTCTCCAGTTTTCCAGAGAGACCCTGCTGCGAGATTTCAGTATGGCTCCTCAGAGGATCCCCCACAAGACTGTGCTCCAGTTTCTGCAGCGGTGAAGAGCTCAGTGGTGCACACTTGGTTGACCTGCCTCCTTCCTAGAATCAGCTTTTCTCCTTTCCTGACTCGGTCTCTCTCTTTCCTCACTCTTACTTTCTAGGATTTCCTCTAAATTAAACTTCCTGAACCCCAGTCCTTGTCTCAGACTTGTGTGTGGGCGAACTCCCACTAAGGCTGCCAGTGCCATTCTCTTAGATCTCTCCTTTATCCATTTTATCTGGCCACCAATTATTAAATTCTAGTGATTCTACCATGGCTTTCAGGTCAACCGACTCTCTCAGAATAAAAGCCCATTGCCCTTATTCTGGGTTCGGGCCGTCATCAGCTATGACCTGGACAATGCTACGGTCTTCGAACTAACCTCCTCGCCTTGTGAATCACCCCTCACCAAATGGTTCTCCAGGGGAAGTCAGTGTGTGATTTCTAAATGGACTATCTGATCCTTACTCATAAAAACCTTCAAACACGTCCCATAATCTCTAACATAATGCACTTAACATGATTTGCAAGATCTTTTAGACTTAGTTTTTATCCCTAGTCTCATCTCTCACTTCTCACTTAAGCTAGTCTGACTAAGCTATTTTTAGATCTCTAACTAGCCATGCGATCTGGGCCTTTGCATACTCTGCTCCTGCCTCTTGAAATGTCTTTCTCCACTCCTCATACCACTATCACTCATCTTTACCCTTCCTAGTTTAGTCAGTATTTGCTCTTGAAAACATCTGATGTTTTGTTTTTTTGGTGTTTGTTTTTTGTGGTTTTTTTTTGGTGAGTTGCCTCTCCTATGTGTTTTTAAAATATGTTATGCTATATTTTCATTGCCTGTTTATATATTCGGATCATACACTCAATTACACTATTTGAGGGTAGTACCTCCCTGGGTACTTCATCCCCCTGGGTATGAAGTACATCACATATTTTAGGTATTCAATAAATATTGGTAAAATAAATTAATAAATATAAGTACCATTGTTAAATAATGTTATAAAATATTTTTAATAACAAAAAACTGGCAAACAAGTTTTCAGATCATATAGAAAGGGTTGAAGCAAACCAGAAGGAAGATTAATAAATAGAAACTCTATAAAAATCTAGGACAAAAGTTCTATCTTCAGAAATCTTTGACACCATTATTGCTGTAACTGTGGATACATGCCTACTCAGATTCTTTTAATCTATTACTTAGAAAGCAATTTGAAAAGTTTGTAGGAGAAAGAAATGGCAGCCCACACCAGTACTCTTGTCTGGAAAATCCCATGGATCACGGAGCCTGGTAGGCTATAGTCCATGGGGTCGCAAAGAGTGGAACACGACTGAGTGACTTCACTTTCACTTTAACTATTCTAAAAAGTCTAATAAATAATTTTCAGCGATGTTGGGCTTATTCTTTGCTAATTAAAAAAAAAAGAAAGAAAAGTTTGTAATACAAAGCAGGCATTTTCAAATGGAAATTTAAATCAATCCCCCAGATTAGTGAATTTTTAAATAACCTTAAATGACATGGCTTTAATTTATGACCGCACCCAATGAAACAATAAGGTGCTGAACAGGACTAGCCTTTCAGTAAAGCAGCTGCTGCTGCTAAGTTGCTTCAGTCGTGTACAACTCTGTGCGACCCCAGAGAAGGCAGCCAACTAGGCTCCTCTGTCCCTGGGATTCTCCAATGCGTGAAAGTGAAGTCACTTAGTCGTCCTCAACTCTTAGTGACCCCATGGACTGCAACCTACCAGGCTCCTCTGTCCATGGGATTTTCCAGGCAAGAGTACTGGAGTGGGTTGCCATTGCCTTCTCCGCAGTAAAGCTGAGAAAGAAGTAAAATCTGTTTCAGGCCTTGGACTCCATGACTTATTCTCTTGCTGCTTCCACCTAAGTCCTTGCTCTAAAATCAGCAGCCTTCTGTGTCTGTTCACTACTCTGTCCCTTGGTGAATGTAAGACTCTTGGCAGGATGTCCTGGTAAACTGCCCTTTCCAGCTATCAACCTTCTAAACATCATATAATCATCACCACCCTCCGTCTCTTGGCCTTGCTGGACAAAAAAATGCCAGCACTTGAAACCATGAGTAGGAATTTCCAGTCAGCTAAAATGGAGAGGCAGTTTTCTTGGCAACTACCAGTCACTCTGGGTAAGAGGTTCCCATCCAGAAGCATCAAAAGCCCTTCCTAGCAGGTACCCTATTATCAGGGCATCATTGCAGCCACATAATCCAGCTAAAGTTCTCTGCTGGAGACAAAGCTTTATTTTTCATCAGCCTCTTAACAATAATGCTTAGTTTCTCTCAAGAGAAAGATAGGGCACCACTGAAAAACCCTCAGTTGTACGTATACTGCCATCACTATTTGAAAAAACTGCTATAGTAATCCATTTCTTAAAAACACTATATTTGAGACCGCTCAATTATTTTGATCCTCAATTTAGCAGGCAATAACTTAGTAACCAAAACTAAATGCAGAGTTGATTCTAAGGGATAGTTAATGAAATCATAAGAGTTTCAAAAATACAATTCTTTCATTTATTCAACAAAAGTTTTTTAAGAGTGCCTTTTTGTGCCTGCCAGGCACTTTTCTATGTACTGAAGGATTGCCTATTAAAAAAACAAAAGACCAAAATCCTTACTTTCTCAGAGTTCATATTTTACTAGAAGAAGAATGAAATAACACACAGAATTCATTTTTATAAACACTCATATAATGCATCATGGTATAGTTATTAAATATCATCTTCCCCAAAAATAAAATTTTAAAGATTTGAAAATATATACACATAATGGTAAGTGGGGAAAAACTAAGATACAAAACTATATACACTATATATATATATACATATATAAATACCAAAGGTTTTAAATAATTAATACAGGCATATGTAGATACAGATATAGATTCTAGATGTAGCTAGATACAGATTAGGTTTTTATAAAGTATAAATATACACTAACAGTTACTAGTGTTATCTTTGGCATGAAATTACCAATAATATTTATTTTTTATATTTCTGTTATTTTCTAAAATCTCATAGTGAATACTCTTTTAATAGTAGCAAATGAATATAATAAATATTTTTAAATGCAAAAATATAGATCAAGATGAAACTTTATTTATAACTTTATTCATAATTGGAGGCAACCAAGATGCCCTTCAGTGTATGAGTGAATAAACAAACCGTGGTCCATCTATACAATGGAATACTATTCAATAATAAGAAGGAATGATCTATCAAGCAATAGAAGTCATAGATGAAACTTAAATACATACTGATATATGAAAGAGGCCCTAATCTGAAAAGGCTACATATTTTATGATTCCAATTATGTGATATATTGGAAAGGGTAAAATAGTCTGGAGACAGTAAAAAGATCAGTGGTTACCAGTAACTCAGGTAGAAGGAAAGATGAATAGGCATACACAGAGGATTTTTAGGGCAATGAAATTGTATTGTATGATACCTCTAATGGTGGATACATGTCATTGAAAAGTGAAAGTAAAGTTGCTCAGTCATGTCCAACTCTTTGACATCATGGACTGTAGCCAACCAGTCTCCTCCATCCATGGAGTTTTCCAGGCAAGAGTACTGGAGTGGGTCCCCTCCTTCTCCAGAGGATCTCCCCAACCCAAGGACTGAACCCGGGTCTCCCGCATTGCAGACAGACGCTTTACTGCTTTACTGTCTGAGCCACCAGGGAAGCCCAAACACGTCATTACATGTTGTCAAAACCCATAGAATTTGCGACACAAGTAGTTAACCCTTATGTAACCTATGGACTTTAGTTAATAATGATGAACCAATATTGACTTATCATTGTAACAAATGCACCCCACGTTAAGGACAGAGAAAACTGGAGGAATGGGAGGGGAATTATGGAAATCTCTGTAATTTCCATTCATTTTTCTGTAAGCTATTCTTTTAAGATATAATCTATAATGAACAGCATTTTGACCTTCCAGTGTACAAAACCCTATATAAAATAATGGTTCCCAGATCTTGGAACTTCAGAGACCAGTAAAATTTCCCAAAAGGGTCAGGAAGAGACAAAGAGTTTTCCACTTTCCTTCGCCGAATAAACACATTAAATCTACGTGTGTATATGAAATACACACACACTCACTCTTTCCATAATATCCCTTACAAGGGAAGGATGTTTTATCACTCAGAATGCAATTTTTCTTAAACTAAGAAAAATTCCATTAAATGCAATAAATTTGGCCTTATGAAAAACCCACTCCATTTTGTGACTTCTCTTATTTCACTGTGCCCTTGGGAACACCTGACCCACATGGGTTGGGAATCCTTGGTATATGACCCAACATTTTATCCAACTACAATCCAGGAATGGAGAGGAATATGGTACAAAAATCAAGACTCTTCAGTCTGGACTTTCTCAGGATGGAGAATCCATCTCCTGAAGTCAGTTATTATTGAGCAGTTGGCTGGTTGCATGTTCTCCACTGTTCTTTGTCCATTCATCATGATGGTGAAATCATGCAAAATGTTCAAATGCTAATGTCTTGCAGACAGTGAATTAGTGGTCATTTGATTTGTTCTTGTCCTTAAAGTTCTCACATCTATGCCTGTGAAACAGAACATAAAGTGTATCTTCACAGAAGAAATCTTCTGATAAAACCTTTAGACTATGGTTCACTGCAGAATCAATGAAGTGATGATCACACAGTGCCAGAGGAGGCAGGTGTTTTACTCACCAGCGACCTCAAGTAGGTACTCACTGCTCCTCGACAAGAAGAGGCTCAGAACTTTCAGATCCAGTCCCATGGTCCACTACTTCTTCCACAGGCTCTCATCTCTGGCCCAGGCCAGCACATCACAAGGTGTGATTTAGCTAGAATTTACCTCTATCTTGGAGAGGGAGTAGCGAGTGAGGAGCATCTGCACTGAGGGACAGGAGTCACATCCACCTGTTAGTTATGAGTCATTTTACACAATTATAGGAAATGGCAAAGTTTTCTTCAGGGCACAACGTGCAGGGATATTTCTGATCCCACCATCCAGCTAAATTCTTTTGCTACTAGAGTCAGGCCAAGTGGCGAGCATGCACACGGGCTCAGTTTTGTCCGACTCTTTGGCGACCGCATGGACTATCGCCCACCAGGCTCCTCTGTCCATGATACTTGCCAGGCAAGAATACTGGAGTGCATTGCCATTTCCTACTCCAGAGGGTCAGCCCAACCTAGGGATTGAACTTGCATCTCTTGTGTTTCCTGCGTTAGCAGGCAGATTCTTTACCACTGGTGCCACCCGGGAAGCCCAAGGCAAGTGGACTTCTGGAATTATGTGAGGCTTTAATGGCAAACTCACACACTGCCTTCCCCTCTTCTTCAATCTCAAGGCAGTGAGGACAAATCCACTTTCTTCCTCTCACACTCACAACAGTGACGGAGTTGGGCTTCTCAGCACTTGATTGTTATTCTGGGAAGAAAGTGTGGCCATATCCATATCCACTCATCTGACTCCTTCTCTGTAGACTGACAAAAAGAAAATGGATGACCTCATCTGGTCATTCCAGTTCCACAGAATTTACTCCAAATTAAAGAGAACGTTCAGTTACAAATTGTGAGGATCAAGTTGCAGGTAATACTTAATACCTCTATGAAGCAAGAGAAAACTGATCTTTGCTTTAGGCATCCTTTCAAAGATACGGAGCGTCATGCAACTGATAAAAGAGATCAGATGGGCTATAATATAGTCTAATGCATCCACTGTGTTCTATTTAAATTATTTGACTTCACTCACTGACTACTGACTCTGCTTAGTTAATATCTCAGATTTGAGGGTAAAATGGCCATATTCTACATACTGACAAACTGACCTGGTACATAATAACCCTGCAGTGTTAATAAATGAGCCTCAGCCCAGACAACTCACAGAAGTACAGACATACCAACACAGCAAACTTCCAGCTGGCAATCTGGGACTCTCACAGCAAACTAGAACAAGCCCTTTCTTCTCCACTAATGTAGGCTTATGCCCTAAGTCACTTTCACTTTCCTGATATGATTATTTTTTTTCAGTCTTCAGAACAACCAGGAAAACACCAGTTGCTTGACTCCTCTGTACTCCTAACAAAATCACTGATGATCTTTGAGCCAGCTTTCTTAATTCGCTCTGCACTGATTTGTTCCAACAGATAATTCTAGTGGGACTGAGTTTTGGCAACAAAAGACAGAGGACCCAGACTAGGCATCTTGCCTAAACCCGAGGACCAGAGTCACTTTTATTATAGCATTGACACATCCTGCTTTAAAAAAAAGTAAACCCCGTACTCTCCCACCTTTCCTATTCTGGTAATCCCAAACCTCCCCCTTTCCTGTCTTCTGTCTTCCAGATACACTGGTTAATATCTTATCTACATTGCTAAGAATGATGTGTCACTGTCCTGTTTGCCAATCCCAGGTTAACCTCCTTCCCAAATTCTTTCTTCTTCTTTCAGAGAATGCGCTGCTCAGGTCTTATGGTAGCAGTAAACATTCATTTTACTTTGTACTTATTGTAGTAACCTCTAGGTAAAATGGTAAAGTAAGTTTTCTTTCTCAGAACCTCTCTCAACTTTAGTCCTAGGCACACACTTCAGACTTCCATGTTTTCTCTATTCTTCCCTCTAATATAATTAACTTTCCAGAAAATAAATCATTCACTCTATGATATAGGATTGGCAAAACTTATCCCCTCTCCAAAGACGTTTGCTTTAACAGAGAACAAAAATCTCAATTCCCAGCTCTAGAAATACAACATCTGTAAGAGGTCTTGGGGAAAGATACCTTTAAATCATACCCTTTAGGACATAGTATTCATATTGGGGATAACATCCTACTTCATGAGTTGATACCAGTTTTTTTAATCAGATAAAAGAGAAGTAAATAAAAATATCAAGGTCAGAATCACTTACAGTAAAGGTAATAATGTTTCTTAGAATTTTCACTCCTGTTATACATATATATGTATAATATATATGTGTATATAATTATATATAAAAAGTATAAAGGCATTTTTATGGTGTTCATCACTAAAAACTGGAACTAACATGTCTGGCTTACACTTTTAGCAACTGAAACTATCAGTTGCATAAAACCAACATTTTTCAATTTCCAGTCTCAGACCAACACTTTAAAAAATACAATAAAAAGAAATAACTAGCAGAATGATATTAACACACATAAAAGTACGCTGTTACATTCCTAGCTTCCTTAACCATCTTTTCTCACTTGCTGTATTTATTTCATAATAGGCTGGTTAAGAAACAGTCTGAGGGCTGGCGCTAGCCTACAGCCCACACTTTGGAGACATCGCTTTAGGATACACATTCCTCGGGCGGGAATGTGTTTGATGGGAATGTTTTGGTCACCTATGGACCTCCTCGGGTAGCACAGAGTGAGCACTGTTAGCACAGGTTGATTGCTGGTTGAGTCAATTAACCTATTAACAGATGGCAGCTTTAGCAGTAAATAACTCATTCACCCAGTGAAAAGACTATTTTTTTGCATTCAGAACTCAGGCAATAGAAACTGGCTAAGATCAGCTCATCCCAATCAGTAATCTATGGCAGACATGGTTCATAATGACAATGTTCATTATTCTTCTACATTAAATGGCAATTATGCTTTTTTTTCCATATCAGCAGTTTACAACTTACCTTCATTAATTAGAATGACATCACTTACAAAGTAAATAACATATGATCAAAACAAAGCCAAAATTAGAGATAGAACCATTTTAGTTCTAAAGTGACCAAGAACTTCAGTGTTGAACTTTGATACACAATTCATAGATAATTTACAGAAAGTAGTTAGTGGTGTTGCTAAGACTAGCCCTATTTTTTAAGGCAGAGGGGAATTTGAAAAAAAAAAATTTTAAGGTTCCCTTCCTTGAAATGTAGATAAGCATGTAAGTTGCTACCAGAAGTCTTTATAAGGAAAAGATTGACAGATGTCTGAGACATGAAGTCTAAAACTGGGCTAGGTCACCACTGGAGATTCCATTAAACCTTTTAATTATTGCATAGCACATATAGAATAATGATTTTATATCTCAACAAAACTATCAGCTAGCCTAAAGAGAGGACATCTAAAAGGTCCTGGGGAAAGGATTTTCCAGACTTACGTGTGTTCCCAATTGTAGCTGAGGCTTGAAAAACAATGTATGCTGAATTTACTTAATACCCTTTTTGCCAATGGAATGTAAACAAAGATGCCTTATGGTTGTCCCTCTTTAAAGACATGGAACAGAGATGTGCTGGCTGTAAATGAGTCTGGATGGGAGCTACAGCCACAGTGCCCAGATTAGGGCCGTGACCCCATGTCCTCGAATGTCTGGCCACCAACGGACAGCCTTGTCATGGAAGCATGGTACTTTTTTTTTTTTTGAAAGTGAAGTTATTCTACTTCTTGCATAAAAGAAATAAAGTAAGATTATGTGAGTCAGATCAACATTAGAACCTCACATATTAACTCTTAATCAGATAATGCTATGATTTCAACTTTCTTTTATCCTACAATATAATACTCTGTAAGAAAGAATGTGTGAAGTAAAATGGTTACTCAAAATTTTTATATAAAGACAGAAATTTCCATAAAGATGGTGACTTAATGTGTATCATGTCATAGTACAGACATACAGTGCTAATTTGTCTTGCTTTACAGAAAACATACTGTGTAGAAAATGAGAAGTGCTAGTTGTATCAGCCAAAATACAATTATTCACCAACATTTTTATTGTGCCAGTTTGTTTCTCCCATCACACATGCACACACATACACACAAAGACACAATTATATCACACAATACAAAACTTGACAAAACAGCCATTCCTTTTGAATACTAGCACAATTGCTAGCATTCCAGGTAAGAGAATTTTTCAAAATCTTTTGCAAATTCCCTCCCACTATCCATTTATAAAACTAATCATTCACCTTCAGAGGAAATTATGGAACCAATTCCAATATTTTGCTTAAGAACAGGTGAGTAAAGAGCACAAATCAAAACTTTATCCTCTCTGAATCATGGTTGCTAGGTAACCCAATAGGTGAAAGAAGCATCTTGATAAAAATACTTTAGCTAATAAAAATACTTTAGCCAAATGATAGAGCATCAGCCTTTTTGTGACCCACAAGAAATGATTTGAGGCAATTAGTGTCAAGGTCTGCTAAAAGTCAGAAACACAGTCAGATATAATGGGTCCATTGAACTAAATCTGAGTCTGACCAAGCTCCTGGATCCAGCTGCCAATATTCAGGAAATATAGAGGATAAACATGTCGAACTTCACCATGAGGATACAATCAAAAAGTCCAAGCTGCAAGAGACTTTAGTGAAATAGCCTAGGTTCTTCAACAAACTGTAAGGCAGAGACAAGAATGGAGGATAAACCTGTAGATTAAAAGAGACAAAAGATATCAGTTTTTAATAGGCAAAATCAACTACACTATAATACATACTTAAGTGACAAAATCAAAAAGAGGGAAGTGATTACCTTTGGAGAGAGGGGCAGGGGTTTCTGGAGTGGTTGGCATGACTTTATATTTTGGCACAGGCAGTAATTAAAACAGTATTTGGCTTAAAGTAATTCAGAGCTCTACAATTCTTTTGTGTGGTTTTTCTATATCTGCATTTTATTTTACAATAAAAAGGGAAAAATATATAAACCTTGTGATGGGAAAAAGAACAGATCTGTTTGACACCTCATCACTCACCTGGAAAATAGCACAGAAGCTCACAGGAATATCTTCCCTGAATGATTTACAAGTATTACCTTCTCTAAAATGAAGGACTCTTTCCCGTAAGTAGTGCTTGAGTTTTAAATTCTTCACATATTTCCAAAGTACACAGCTAAAACTAGCCCTGTGGTTAGCTATCACATCTGAGTCAGATATCAGCCTTATGAGCAATTAAAAATCACACAAATATTTTACAGAAATTCTAGGTAAAACCTGCCCCTAGTTTCTGGCTTCCTAGCTTGTGTTCCTGACCTCTTACAATCCTCTCCACGTTGCAATAAGTATGCTTATTTTTTTTAACTAAATGAGAATGGTATGAACACTTAAGGAAAAAGCCATGTGTTTCTTGTAAAGCTACACCTCGTCTATGACCCATCAATTTCATTCCCAGAGATTTGCTCAAGAGAAATGAAAGTACAGTCAGCCCCCTGTGCCCATGGGTGCAGGACCCACAGGTGCAGAAGGTTGACTGTTGCACACCACTGTGCCTAAGGGTCTTGAGAATCCATGGATTTTGGAATCCACAGGGCTCCTAGACCGAATGTCCAGAGATACAAGGGGACAGATATATATATGATTACAAAAACATCTGTACATAAATTCTCTTCACAACTTTATTCATAATTGTCAAACATTCCACACATCCCATCATAAATTGTGGGATAATAATAGAATACAACTCCAAAATAAAAAGGAATAAGTTACTGATGCATGTAACATGGATGAATTTCAAAGACTATCTTCAATGAAAGACACTTTACACAAAAGAGCACATACTGTATGAATATATATATAATATATGAAAACTTCTACAACAGGCTATACTACTCTATAGTGGAAAAATTGAATATAGTAGTTTTCTCTGGGACAGTAGGTATGAATATTAACTGGAAAAAACCACAAGGTTCTAGTGTGATGGTAGATGCCTATATTTCAATAGGGATTTGAGGTACACAGATCAAAGAATTTGTTGATGTCAGCAATGTATGCATTTCATTATATGTAAAATTTTTATCAAAATACAAGTTTTTTCATCTGGGTCTATTTCCTCTGTCTTCTACTGCTAACTGATATAACTGTGCCTAATGTCTTTTTGCAGTAAAGGCAGAGGCGTTCTTCAACAATGTTTTCAGTACTGTATGTCATCCTACCTTTTGCCAGGATTTGGAATTTCACTTTGCAATTGACTTGCCTTTTATCCTGGCATCCAAAATTCAGTCAGAGGGTGATAGAGAAAGCAATCTGCAGGCTTCAAAATCTGTCAAAGAATGTGTAAGGGGAGATTAGTGTTAGTAAACATTTTCATGTTATGAGGACTTTTGCTCCTCTATGAAAATTTGTAACTATACTTGGGGACCCCCTTAATGAAAACTTGGAGAGCAAGCAAGAACTCCCTACTTGTTTATCCCAAGTTCCTTTAATGAGTGTTATTAAGATTAATTGATCCACTTGGCAGAATGTTAAATCATGATTCTACTTGAGCAAGCAAAAGTATTAATCTCCTTTAATACATGTATCTTCCATTATCAAATAATTGCAACTCTTTATTCAAAGTCTACTGATTTGTGTGTCAGTATCATCTAAAAAACACCTTCACAGAAACATTTAGAAAAATGTTTGACCAAATATCTGGGTATAGTGCCCTCACAAAGTTGACATATATAATTAATCATCACTGTTATCACATGAAATGTAATGAAATTTAATACTGTTTGGAGGATCAAAGGAACTTACCTTGAGTGTTAGTTAAGCTTCAATAGAAATCCACCTCCTAAAATTGTCTTATCTTAGATAACAGGTTTCTGATTTCTTAACCTCTAACAATAGGAATAAAGTTTTCTCTCCTTAGTGAGATTATTGTGAGCATTAAATGAGTTAATTAATAATGTTTAACATATCATTGAGTGCTGAATATGTATTATTGTCATGACTTGACTTAAAGTATATCAAACTTTCTTCATCTATATTTTATAATTGAGTTACTAAGCAATAGTTATAATAAATTTTTTGTCTGTTTTCCCCTCAAATCATGTTAACAAATGAGCATGCATTCTTTAAGCTCTTTTACTAGAAGAAATATTATAGTATATAAAACTATCTCATAAATTGGCTGCCTGTTTTCTTTTAGGCCCCAAGCTTCAAAGAATAGAGGTTCCTTGGTGGCTCAGACAGTAAAGAATCTGCCTGCAATGCAGAAGACCTGGACTTGATCCCCTGGAGAAGCGAATGGCAACCCACTCCAGTATTCTTGCCTGGAGAATTCCATGGACAGAGGAACCTGGCAGGCTATAGTCCATGGAGTCACAAAGAGTTGGACACGACTGAGTGACTAGCGCTTTCTATTAATAAGCAACCTTATTAAGTATAACCGGTTTTATATGTGTCACTCCACCATTCATACCTACCCATGTTTGGATCTACCTAGTTTGGAACAACTTTAAGGAGGATGAACATTATGAAAATTGAGCAATCCATCAACCATTCCTCTTAAGAATGTTTCTATTTTTAAACTGAGGTCAAAGAACCACCATTGTTTCACAATAAGATCGTCTGTCTAGAAAGGTTAACTATTAAAAGCAAAGATATAACTCTGTTGAAAAATGATGTGATTTTCAACAGCGATCTATGCTGTTAAGTAATAATCTTCACCGTTTTGGAACTTTACATAGGTGAAATTAGGGTTATTTAATTAAGTAAAGGAGTTTGGTTTTTCTCCCTGAGAGACTACTCAACAAACACTTCTCATTCCTTTCTCCTATATCAAAGTAGTAAGGAAGAAACACCTGACATCAATTTAATAGACAATAAATTTAGCTATGCTTTACTGTATCAAAGATTTAGAGGTTAAAATTTTAAAGGGAACATTTTACTCGGTTTCAAGTAAGAGAAGCTCAATTCAAATTGCCTTAGGCAAACAAAAGAATTTATTAGACCACACAACAGTGAAGTAGAAGGATGTAACATGATTTTAAGCACAGATTGATCCAGGGCTTAAGAATGTCATCAGGCAACTCTTCATGTCTTGGCCACATTAATAGGCAGGCTTTTCCTAAATTGCAACCAAGCCCATCTTTGGGCTGTCTTTACACACAGCAGTGCCAGCTGACCTCCTATTTCCAGTCCCAGCAGAGAGAATCTCCTTCCTGAAGGCTCCACAAATGCCCCGTGACTCTCATTAGCCAGGCCTAAATCCATGACCACCCCTGGAGCTAGAGAGCAGAGCTGACCCCACACTTGATGATGGCTGAGAGTGAACCGATAGTGACAATGGGATGTCTCCCAAAAGGAAGAAACAGCACATTGCAGAAGCAAAAATAACAAATCCTCACTTTAATATGGACATTAAATTTGATCCTTTAAAAATCAACCATTTTCTAATGCATCAGAATGATCCAGTTGAAACAGAACCTTCCAGCATCTCAGATATTTTGACTCTTAACTTCTGATCCGTTACAGGGCCTTTCCAACTAACTTAGGCTCTCTGGATATCTATTGCATATGTGTTAACTAAATGAGAGAATGTGGTCAGAAACTCTTTAAATTTTCCTTCAGGCCTCCATGCAATGATTCTATAGTAGTGTCTATAAAACAATGTGATCTATAGCTTGAGTTTTCAAAAAGACATTGACTATATAAATGACCTTTATAAAAAAATATCATTAGCACTGAAAGTATTTCTTCAGATTGATTTCTTTCTTCCTTCTTTCTTTTCTCGTTTCTTTATTTGCTTCCTTAATGACAGCCCAGTGGTGGCAATGACTCAACATGAAGGTCCCAGAGGACAAGAAAGCACCCCAGCATATGTCAGAATCCAAGTAAGAAAGGTGTCTGAATGAGTCAGGACTCATGCAAGGAGGGTGCCCAAATGGTGTAGAAACTTAGAAAGTTCAAGAGAGTACTGATATTTGGTTTGAATAAATAAACATAATGAGGATAGTAACAGAAATATTTCTCAATGACAGAACCAAAAAAAAAAAAAAAAGGTACAACACAGCCAGGAGAGAAGCTAGAACGTATCTTGTGGTGCCAAAATGGAATAGGAGACATGACTGTGAATTCATGTTTTCCATATATGTAGATAAACAGAAATAAATATGAATATAAATGAGTGATATATACATATTTTTTATAATTCTGTTCCCTGAAAGGGTGTGGGGCATCACTATCTCAGCAGCAACAGGCATACTTATCACCCAGATCTTTGGCTTCTAAATATCACTCTACACTAAATGGAACCAAGGTACTTGGAAAAAATGCCTAATTCCGGGACTTAAATAGGGAAATAACAAAATGAGCCTAGAACATATCTAAAAAATGATAGGGACATGTCAAACAAGCTCAGCAACCAACTTGAAGGGGCTCTTACCAACCAAATCCAGAACAACTTGAGTATCAAAAAAGTAATAAAAGTAACAAATTATGATCCATTTGATAAAATAAGGATTCAAGAGACCATGGCTATAAGTAAATATATGAATAAATAAATGGGAGAAAAGGAAGTTCTTCCTTACAAAGAATGCTGACTAATAAGTGTAGAATGAATGATGAAATTAGAAAAATCACAATTTGGCGGTCATCATGGTAATAAGATATCTTACCAATAGATGCTAAACTTGATAGGTGAAGGTGGGATAAGGAATGGGAAGGTGGGATCAGGTTTTACCTGATCTTAAGGTGTCACTCCACAAATATTTATCAATTAAAATGAAAAAAGCAATATTATAATAGAAAAACCAGGCAGATCCATCATGAAAAAGTGATCAATGTTAACTCCACCTGAAATGGGACAGTTAGCCACAGTGTATCACCTAATAGGGTACAAAGACAATTACTTGCCATTGAATTACTGTTTTGCCTTGTTCATGTATAAAATATTTCTGTACATGAATAGTGTCAATTATACATTTGTCCAAGTATCATTGAGCATTTTAGAGGTAAAAAGATAAGGAAATTAAGTGACACTTTCATATTAATTTTTCTCATTTTTAAAAATGTGGGCGGTGTGTGCTTAGTTGCTCAGTCCTGTCCGACTCTTGCTAACCCATGGACTGTAGCCCACCAGCCTCCTCAGTCCATGGGATTCTCCAGAGAAGTACACTGGAGTGGGTTGCCATGGCTGCCCCCAAGAGATCTTCCCAACCCAGGAATCAAATCCACGTCTCCTGCATTGCAGGCAGATTCTTGACCATCTGAGCCACCAGGGAAGCCATTTTAAAAATAATATGTGGTTATCATAGAAAATTAGGAAAATACAGATAAGCATAAAGAAGAAAAGAAGAATCACCAAATCTCTCTGAATTCCCACACTGCCGAACCTTAAATTAGAAGTTGCAAATAAAAGACCCAAGGTACAAAATATATCAGATATAAAATTGAGTTATGAGACAAACCACCAAAATGAAATTTCAAAGGAAATATTCAAGAATTACATATACAATGGGCCTTCTTCCTGGATCAAAAGAGTTGAAGTGGAGAAAAACATGTGAGGAAGTTTCCTTTGGGAAGAGCTTCTCAGGCAAAGGTCACAGTGAGTCCATTAGCAAAGGTCACTGTTCAGAGCCCTGACTTAAACTGCTTTCTATATCCTCAAGCATATTGAAGGCCCTCAGGTAGTCACGACCCATAATTATGTCCTCAAAACCAAATCCCTGGGTTTAGTAAACTTCCCCAGTTGAATAACCTGTCTGAGCCAGACTAAAAAATGATAATTACCTGACAGTGACAGCTACTCAGACGCTCACTATTTCATGAGTTTGCTTCTGTAATGTTCAGTCTTCATGGAGGTAAACTGTATACTCTCCAGTATAGGATTTTGCTTAGTTTGTGTTTTATTTGGTTTTGGTTTTGTGCTGTGCAATGTGGGGAAAGAGAATAAGAGTAAGCAAAGCCTCTTTACTTGATTTTTTTCACTTTATTTATTTTTTTGGAGGCTAAGTACTATATATTGTATTGTTTTTGTCATATATTGACATGAATCTGCCACAGGTGTACATGTGTTCCCCATCCTGAGCCCCCCACCCACCACCCTCCCCATCCCATCCCTCTGGATCATCCCAGTGCGCCAGCCCAGAGCACCCTGTATCATGCCTCAAACCTTCACTGGCGATTCATTTCACATATGATAATATACATGTTTCAATGCCATTTTCCCAAACCATCCCACCCTTGCTCTCTCCCACAGAGTCCAAAAGACTGTTCTATATATCTGTGTCTCTTTTGCAGTCTTTCATACAGGATTATCATTATCATCTTTCTAAATTCCATATATATGTGTTAGTATACTATATTGGTGCTTTTCTTTCTGGCTTACTTCACTCTGTATAATAGACTCCAGTTTCATCCACCTCATTAGAACTGATTCAAATGTATTCTTTTTAATGGCTGAGTAATACTCCATTGTGTATGTGTACCACAGCTTTCTTATCCATTCATCTGCTGATGGACATCTAGGTTGCTTCCATGTCCTGGCTATTATAAACAGTGCTGCGATGAACACTGGGGTACACGTGTCTCTTTCAATTCTGGTTTCCTCGGTGTGTATGCCCAGCAGTGGGATTGCTGGGTCATAAGGCAGTTTTATTTCCAGTTTTTTAAGGAATCTCCACACTGTTCTCCATAGTGGCTGTACTAGTTTGCACTCCCACCAACAGTGTAAGAGGGTTCCCTTTTCTCCACACCCTCTCCAGCATTTATTGCTTGTAGACTTTTGGATTGTAGCCATTCTGACTGCCATGAAATGGTACCTCTTGTGGTTTTGATTTGCATGTCTTTGATACTGAGTGATGTTGAGCATCTTTTCATGTGCCTGTTAGCCATCTGTATTTCTTCTTTGGAAAAATGTCTATTTAGTTCTTTGGCCCATTTTTTGATTGGATCATTTATTTTTCTGGAATTGAGCTGCGTGAGCTGCTTGTATAGTTTTGAGATTAGTTTTTTGTCAGTTGCTTCATTTGCTATTATTTTCTCCCATTCCAAAGGCTGTCTTTTCACCTTGCTTATAGTTTCCTTTGTTGTGCAAAAGCTTTTAATTTTAATTAGGTCTCATTTGTCTATTTTTGCTTTTATTTCCAATATTCTGGGAGGTGGGTCATAGAGGATCCTGCTGTGATTTATGTCAGAGAGTGTTTTGCCTATGTTCTCCTCTAGGAGTTTTATAGTTTCTGGCCTTACATTTAGATCTTTAATCCATTTTGAGTTTATTTTTGTGTGTGGTGTTAGAAAGTGTTCGAGTTTCATCTTTTTACAAGTCATTGACCAGTTTTCCCAGCACCACTTGTTAAAGAGATTGTCTCTTCTCCATTGTATATTCTTGCCTTCTTTGTCGAAGATAAGGTGTCCATAGGTGCATGGATTTATCTCTGGGCTTTCTCTTTTGTTCCATTGATCTATATTTCTGTCTTTGTGCCAGTACCACACTGTCTTGATGACTGTAGCTTTGTAGTATAGTCTGAAGTCAGGCAGGTTGATTCCTCCAGTTCCATTCTTCTTTCTCAAGATTGCTTTGGCCATTTGAGGTTTTTTTGTATTTCCATACAAATTGTGAAATTATTTGTTCTAGCTCTGTGAAAAACGCCATTGGTAGCTTGATAGAGATTGCATTGAATCTATCGATTGCCTTGGGTGGTATCCTCATCTCACTATATTGATTCTTCCCATCCATGAACATGGTATATTTCTCTATCTATTAGTGTCCTCTTTGATTTCTTTCACCAGTGTTTTATAGTTTTCTATATATAGGTCTTTTGTTTCTTTAGGTAGATGTATTCCTAAGTATTTTATTCTTTTCATTGCAATGGTGAATGAAACTGTTTCCTTAATTTCTCTTTCTATTTTCTCATTATTAGTGTACAGGAATACAAGGGATTTCTGTGTGCTGATTTTATATCCTGCAAGTTTACTATATTCATTGATTAGCTCTAGTAATTTTCTGGTGGAGTCTTTAGGGTTTTCTATGTAGAGGATCATGTCATCTGCAAACAGTGAGAATTTTACTTCTTTTTTCCAATCTGTGATGGTTGTGGCCAAAACTTCCAAAACTATGTGGAATAGTAGTGATGAGAGTGGGCACCCTTATCTTGTTCCTGACTTTAGGGGAAATGCTTTCAATTTTTCACTATTGAGGATAATGTTTGCTGTGGGTTTGTCATATATAGCTTTTATTATGTTGAGGTATGTTCCTTCTATTCCTGCTTTCTGGAGGGTTTTTATCATAAATGGATGTTGAATTTTGTCAAAGGCTTTCTCTGCATCTATTGAGATAATTATATGGTTTTTATTTTTCAATTTGGTGATGTGGTGTATTACATTGATTGATTTGTGGATATTGAAGAATCCTTGTATCTCTTGGATAAAGCCTACTTGGTCATGATGTATGATCTTTATAATATGTTGTTGAATTCTGTTTGCTAGAATTTTGTTAAGGATTTTTGCATCTATGTTCATCAATGATATAGGCCTGTAGTTTTCTTTTCTTGTGGCATCTTTGTCAAGTTTTTGTATTAGGGTGATGGCCTCATAGAATGAGTTTGGAAGTTTACCTTCCTCTGCAATTTTCTGGAAGAGTTTGAGTAGGACAGGTGTTAGCTCTTCTCTGAATTTTTGGTTGAATTCAGCTGTGAAGCAATCTGGTCCTGAGCTTTTGTTTGCTGGAAGATTTCTAGTTACAGTTTAAATTTCCGTACTTGTGATGGGTCTGTTAAGATTTTCCATTTCTTCCTGGTTCAGTTTTGGAAAGTTGTACTTTTCTAAGAATTTGTCCATTTCTTCCAAATTGTCCATTTTATTGGCATATAATTGCTGATAGTAGTCTCTTATGATCCTTTGTATTTCTGTGTTGTCTGTTGTGATCTCTCCATTTTCATTTCTAATTTTGTTGATCTGATTTTTCTCCCTTTGTTTCTTGATGAGTCTGGCTAATGGTTTGTCAATTTTATTCAACTTCTCAAAGAACCAGCTTTTGGCTTTGTTGATTTTTGCTATGGTCTCTTTTGTTTCTTTTGCATTTATTTCTGCCCTAATTTTTAAGATTTTTTTCCTTCTGCTAACCCTGGGGATCTTCATTTCTTCCTTTTCTAGTTGCTTTAGGTGTAGGGTTAGGTTATTGATTTGACTTTCTTCTTGTTTCTTAAGGTAAGCCTGTATTGCTATGAACTTTCCTCTTAGGACTGCTTTTACAGTGTCCCATAGGAGAAGGCAATGGCACCCCACTCCAGTACTCTTGCCTGAAAAATCCCATGGATGGAGGAGCCTGGTGAGCTGCAGTCCATGGAGTCGTAAAGAGTCAGACACGACTGAGCGACTTCCCTTTCACTTTTCACTTTCATGCACTGGAGAAGGAAGTGGCAACCTACTCCAGTGTTCTTGCCTGGAGAATCCCAGGGATGGGGGAGCCTGGTGGGCTGCTGCTTATGGGGTTGCACAAAGTCAGACATGACTGAAGCGACTTAGCAGCAGCAGCATAGGTTTTGGGTTGTTCTGTTTTTATTTTCATTCGTTTCTATGCATATTTTGATTTCTTAGATTTCTTCTGTGATTTTTTGGTTATTCAGCAGCATGTTGTTCAGCCTCCATATGTTGGAATTTTTAATAGTTTTTCTCCTGTAACTGACATCTAATCTTACTTCATTGTGGTCAGAAAAGATGCTTGGAATGATTTCAAGTTTTTTGAATTTACCAAGGCTAGATTTATGGCCCAGGATATGATCTATCTTGGAGAAGATTCCATGTCTTGGGGTGTTTTGCCTTGGGTTTATCCTGTTTGGGACTCTCTGGGTTTCTTGGACTTGGGTAACTATTTCCTTCCCCATTTTAGGGAAATTTTCAACTATGAAAGGTGAGGTTCATTCTTTTGGGGTGAAATGTCTTATAGATATCAACTAGGTCTAATTGGTCTATTGTATCATTTAAAGTTTGTATTTCTTTTTAATTTTCTGTTTAGTTGATCTGTCCATAGGTGTTAGTGGGGTATTAAAGTCTCCCACTATTATTGTGTTATTATTAATTTCCTTTACATACTTGTTAGCATTTGCCTTACATATTGCGGTCCTCCTATGTTGGGTGCATATATATTTACAACTGTTATATCTTTTTCTTGGATTAATCCTTTGGTCATTATGTAGTGTCCTTCTTTGTCTCTTTTCACAGCCTTTGTTTTAAAGTCTATTTTATCTGATATGAGTATTGTTACTCCTGCTTTCTTTTGGTCTCTATTTGCATGGAATATCTTTTTCCAGCCCTTCACTTTCAGTCTGTATGTGTCCCCTGTTTTGAGGTGGGTCTCTTGTAGACAATATATATAGGGGTCTTATTTTTGTATCCATTCAGTGAGTCTTTGTCTTTTGGTTGGGGCATTCAATCCATTTACATTTAAGGTAATTATTGATAAGTATGATCCCCTTGCCATTTACTTGATTGTTTTGGGTTTGAATTTATACACCCTTTCTCTGTTTCCTGTCTAGAGAAGATCCTTTAGCATTTTTGGAGAGCTGGTTTGATGGTGCTGAATTCTCTCAGGTTTTGCTTGTCTGTAAAGCTTTTGATTTCTCCTTCATATTTGAATGAGATCCTTGCTGAGCACAGTAATCTGGGCTGTAGGTTATTTTCTTTCATCACTTTACATATGTCTTGCCATTCCCTTCTGGCCTGAAGGGTTTCTATTGAAAGATCAGCTGTTATCCTTATGGGAATGCCCTTGTGTGTTACTTCTTGTTTTTCCCTTGCTGCTTTTACTATTTGTTCTTTGTGTTTGATCTTTGTTAATTTGATTAATAAGTGTCTTGGGGTGTTTTGCCTTGGGTTTATCCTGTTTGGGACTCTCTGGGTTTCTTGGACTTGGGTGACTATTTCCTTCCCCATTTTAGGGAAATTTTCAACTATTATCTCATCAAGTATTTCCTCATGGCCTTTCTTTTTGTCTTCTTTTCCTGGGACTCCTATGATTCGAATGTTGGGGCATTTAACATTGTTCCAGAGGTCTCTGAGGTTATCCTCATTTCTATTAATGCTTTTTTCTTTTTTCCTCTCTGTTTCATTTATTCCTACCATTCTATCTTCTACCTCACTAATCCTATCTTCTGCCTCTGTTATTCTTTATTGGTTCCCTCCAGAGTGTTTTTTAATCTCAATTATTACATTATTCATTACATATTGGCCCTTTTTTATTTCTTCTAGGTTCCTCAGTAAGTGCCCAATATGCTACTATAGATCAGTGGAGAAATAACTCCAGAAAGAATGAAGGGATGGAGCCAAATCAAAAACAATACCCAGTTGTGGATGTGACTAGTGATAGAAGCAAGGTCCGATACTGTAAAGAGCAATATTGCATAGGAACATGGAATGTCAAGTCCGTGAATCAAGCCAAATTGGAAGTGGTCAAACAAGAGATGGCAAGAGTGAACGTCGACATTCTAGGAATCAGCAAACTAAAATGGACTAGAAAATGGGTGAATTTAACTCAGATGACCATTATATCTACTACTGCGGGCAGGAATCCCTCATAAGAAATGGAGTAGCTATCATGATCAACAAAACAGTCTAAAATTCAGTACTTGGATGCAATCTCAAAATCGACAGAATGATCTCTGTTTGTCTCCAAGGCAAACCATTCAATATCACAGTAATCCAAGTCTATGCCCAACCAGTAACACTGAAGAAGCTGAAGTTGAATGATTCTATGAAGATCTACAAGAACTTTTAGAACTAACACCCCCAAAAGATGTTCTTTTCATTATAAGGGACTGGAATGCAAAAGTAAGAAGTCAAGAAACACCTGGAGTAACAGGCAAATTTGGCCTTGGAATGTGGAATGAGGCAGGGAAAAGACTAATAGAGTTTTGCCAAGATAATGCACTGGTCATAGCAAACACCCTCTTCCAACAATACAAGAGAAGACTCTACACATGGACATCATCAGATGGTCAACACTGAAATCAGATTGATGATATTCTATGCAGCCAAAGATGGAGAAGCTCTATACAGTCAACAAAAGCTCACATCATGAACTCCTTATTACCAAATTCAGACTTAAATTGAAGAAAGTAGGGGAAATTGTTAGACCATTCAGGTATGACCTAAATAAAATCCCTTATGATTATACAGTGGAAGTGAGAAATAGATTTAAGGGCCTAGATCTGATAGATAGAGTACCTGATGAACTATGGATGGAGGTTCATGACATTGTACAGGAGACAGGGATCAAGACCATCCCCATGGAAAAGAAATGCAAGAAAGCAAAATGGCTGTCTGGGGAGGCCTTACAAATAGCTGTGAAAAGAAGTGAAGCAAAAAGCAAAGGAGAAAAGGAAAGATATAAGCTTCTGACTGCAGAGTTCCAAAGAATAGCAAGAGATAAGAAAGCCTTTTTTCAGTGATCTATGCAAAGAAATAGAGGAAAAGAACAGAATAGGAAAGACTAGAGATCTCTTCAAGGAAATTAGAGATACCAAGGGAACATTTCATGCAAAGATGGGCTCGATAAAGGAGAAAAATCCTATGTACCTAACAGAAGCAGAAGATATTAAGAAGAGGTGGCAAGAATACACAGAACTGTACAAAAAAGATCTTCACGACTCAGATAATCATGGTGGTGTGATCACTCATCTAGAGCCAGACATCCTGGAATGTGAAGTCAAGTGGGCCTTAGAAAGCATCACTACAAACAAAGCTAGTGAAGGTGATGGAATTCCAGTTGAGCTGTTTCAAATCCTGAAAGATGATGCTGTGAAAGTGCTGCACTCAGTATGCTAGCAAGTTTGGAAAACTCAGCACTGGCCACAGGACTGGAAAAGTTCAGTTTTCATTTCAGTCCCAAAGAAAGGCAATGCCAAAGAATGCTTAAACGACCGCACAATTGCACTCATCTCACATGCTAGTAAAGTAATGCTGAAAATTCTCCAAGCCAGGCTTCAGCATTATGTGAACTATGAACTTTCAGATGTTCAAGCTGGTTTTAGAAAAGGCAGAGGAACCAGAGATCAAATTGCCAACATCTGCTGGATCATGGAAAAAGCAAGAGAGTTCCAGAAAAACATCTATTTCTGCTTTATTGACTATGCCAAAGCTTTTGACTGTGTGCATCACAATAAACTATGGCAAATTCTGAAAGAGATGGGAATACCAGACCACTTAACCTGCCTCTTGAGAAACCTGTATGCAGGTCTAGAACTGGACATGGAACAACAAACTGGTTCCAAATAGGAAAAGGAGTATGTCAAGTCTGTATATTGTCATCCTTCTTATTTAACTTATATGCAGAGTACATCATGAGAAACGCTGGGCTGGAAGAAACAGAAGCTGGAATCCAGATTGCCGGGAGAAATATCAATAACCTCAGATATGCAGATGACACCACCCTTATGGAAGAGAGTGAAGAGGAGCTAAAAAGCCTCTTGATGAAAGTGAAAGAGGAGAGTGAAAAAAGTTGGCTTAAAGCTCAACATTCAGAAAACATAGATCATGGCATCTGGTCCCATCACTTCATGGGAAATAGATGGGGAAACAGTGTCAGACTTTATTTTTTGGTCTCCAAAATCACTGCAGATGATGACTGCAGCCATAAAATTAAAAGAGGCTTACTCCTTGGAATAAAAGTTATGACCAACCTAGAGAGCATATTGAAAAGCAGAGACATTACTTTGCCAACTAAGGTCCGTCTAGTCAAGGTTATGGTTTTTCCAGTAGTCATGTATGGAAGTGAGAGTTGAACTGTGAAGAAGGCTGAGCACTGAAGTATTGATGCTTTTGAACTGTGGTGTTGGAGAAGACTCTTGAGAGTCTCTTGGACTGCAAGGAGATCCAAGCAGTCCATTCTGAAGGAGATCAGCCCTGGGATTTCTTTGGAGGGAATGATACTAAAGTTGAAACTCCAGTACTTTGGCCACCTGATGCGAAGAGTTGACTCATTGGAAAAGACTCTGATGCTGAGAGGGATTGGGGGCAGGAGGAGAAGGGGACGACTGAGGATGAGATGGCTGGATGGCATCACCGACTCGATGGTTGTGAGTTTGAGTGAACTCCAGGAGTTGGTGATGGACAGGGAGGCCTGGCATGCTGTGATTCATGGGGTCGCAATGAGTTGGACATGACTGAGCGACTGAACTGAGCTGAGGTCCTTGTTAAACGTTTCTTACATCTTCTCGATCCTTGTCTCCAGCTATTTATCTGTAACTCCATTTTGTTTTCAAGATTTGGGATCATTTTCACTATCATTCATTGGAATTCTTTATCAGGTAGATTCCCTATATCTTCCTCTTTTTGAGGGGAGTGGAGTTGGTGGGCATTTATCCTATTCTTTTACCTGCTATGTATTTTTCTGCCTTTTCATCTTGTTTATATTGCTATGTTTGGGGTGGCCTTTCCGTATTCTGGCAATTTGTGGTTCTTCTTTATTATGGAGGTTCCTCACTGTGGGTGGGGTTGGACAGGTGGCTTGTCGAGATTTCCTGGTTAGGGAAGCTTGTGTCAGTGGTCTGGTGGGTGGGTCTGGATCTCTTCTCTCTGGAGTGTACTGAAGTGTCCAGTAATGACTTTTGAGATGTCAGTGGGTTTGGTATGACTTTGGGCAGCCTTATATTGAAGCTCAGGGCTATGTTCCTATGTTGCTGGAGAATTTGCATGGTATGCCTTTCTCTGGAACTTGTTGGCTCTTGGGTGGTGCTTGGTTTCAGTATAGGTATGGAGGCATCCGATGAGCTCCTATCGATTAATGTTCCCTGGAGTCAGGAGTTCTCTCGTGTTCTCAGGATTTGGATTTAAGCCTCCTGCCTCTGGTTTTCAGTCTTATTCTTACAGTAGCCTCAAGACTTCTCCATCTATACAGCACTGATGATAAAACACTTAGGTTAATGATGAAACGTTTCTCCACAGTGAGGGACACCCGGAGAGGTACACAGTTACATGGAGAAGAGAAGAGAGAGGAGGGAGAGTGAGGTGGCCAGGAGGAGAAGACAGGGAATCAAAAGGGGAGAGAGCAAGCTAGCCAGTAATCACTTCCCTATGTGCTCTCCACAGTCTGGATCCCTCAGAGATGTTCATGGAGTTATACAGAGAACAGAAGAGGGAGGAGGGAGACAGAGGTGGCCAGGAGGATAAGAGGGGAAATCAAAAGGAGGAGCCAGCCAGGAATCAGTTCCCTAGGTCTTCACAACTTGGAAACACACAAAGAGATTCACAGTGTTGGGTAGAAAAGAGAAGGAAGAGGGAGGAGATAGAGGTGACCTGGTGGAGAAAAAGGAGAGTCCAAAGAGGAGAGAGCAATCCAGCCAGTAATCTCACTCCCAAGTAAAAATGGGTACTGAAGATTGGGTTCTTAAAGGTACAAAATTGATAACAAATACCAAAAAGCAAAGATTAAAAACCTAGAGTGGAGGTTAGATCTCAAAAACACAATATTAAAGGAAAAAACAAAGTCACAAAAGTTATAATATATATATATATGAAGTTTGCTTTTAAAATTGGGTCTTTTTTTTTTGCAAAGTTATAGGTAGGTTATAAAAATGAAGATTAAAGGAGTAATAGAGGACTTAAAAATAAAAGATTGTTTTAAAATTTTAAAAAATGATAATAGTAAAAATATATCTAGGACTATCTCTGGTGTTGTGGACAGTGTGCAGTCAGTTCATTTTCAGATAGTTCCTTGATCCAGCTTACACGTCTCAAGATCTATAGGCCCCTTTCCATTTAGTCGGTGCTAACTGTAGGGTTTTAATCTATTGCACCTATCACTTCCAAAGCGGTTCTTCTGTTTGCTGGCCTTTCAGTGTCTAATTTCTACCCTGACACAAGGGGGCGGTGGTGGTCACTTTTTTAAGCTCACTTGTTCAATCGTGCTATGGGGAGGTGGGGGACACTAGAAATAAATATCACTGGCGTCTGTGGGGAGTGCTTCCAGTGTCTCGGCCACACTGGGTTTGCTCCCTCTCACCGGCGTGTGTGCTTTCCCAGTCTACACTGCTCAAGCTCTAGGTTGCTCTGCCCAGAACTGTGATGCGGGCTGTGGGTTGAGTGTACTTTCCAGGTCTAAACCGTTCAGGTTCAGGTTCTCGGGGCCTCCACAAAGGTGTAGACTTGAATGGGCCTGTGTTTTGTGCCCTTCCCTGGTCTGAGCAGCTCGGGTGACCAGGTGCTTGGCAAACACAGTCGCTGCGACTTATCACCTCTCCTGTCCCTGCTGCTCGGTTTTCTGGGTGTACAACTGGCACGCCTTCTCAGGTGTGCCGTGTGTCTCTCCTGGGGAGCTGATCTCTGGCTGCGACCCTCCTGGTGGATGTCAACAGTGCAGAATCCCAGGGAGTCTTGATTAGTAACAAAGCCTGCTTGCAGTTTGGTAGGTGATGCCTCCTCTGGGGCCAAGATTGCCCCCTTCCAGCTCTGGCTGCCCTGGCCTGCCTGTCTCCGGCGGGGGATGGGCAGGTCCACAGCAGGCTAGCTCTGCTCAATGCTCTGTTCTGTGAGCGGGCCTGGCGGTGTCTTAGGTTCGGGCTTTTCATGGGATAGCTATCCCGCAGTCTGGGTTGCTATCTCTAGTTAGTTCCCTCAGATTGCCCTTGGGGCATTCAGGCCCGGTCCTTTCTCTAAGCAACGCAGCCCCCAAGCAATGCAGCCCGCGCCTCCCTGTCCAGTCCCGGCTCACTAGGGGCGGATGCAAGCCTCTGCGCTGCTTCTCCACTGGAAGTTGCCTTTAGGCACGTAATCTGCGGGGTTTAATTATTTATTTATTTTTCCTACCGGTTATGTTGCCCTCTGAGGTTCCAAAGCTCACCACAGACTCGCCAGTGAGAGTGTTTCCTGGTGTTTGGAAACCTCTCTTTTAAAGACTCCCTTCCCTGGATGGATCTCCATCCCTACCTCTTTAATCTCTCTTTTTATCTTTTATATTTTTTCTTACCTCCTTTTGAAGACAATGGGCTGCCTTTCTGGATGCCTGATGTCCTTTGCCAGCATTCAGAAGTTGTTTTGTGGAATTTGCTTGGTGTTCAAATGTTCTTTTGATGAATTTTTGGGGGAGAAAGTAGTCTCCCCATCCTATTCCTCTGTCATCTTATGACCGCCCCCACCTCTTTACTTGATTTAGCAGGACTGACAGACCTCTGACAGAACTCTGAGCTGGAGTCTACATTAGTGTGCTGGCAAACACCAGGGAAATTTTGTGTTTTATAAAACTCAGCTGTCATTCTGTCTGCTCATGCACTCTGTTTTCCATTCGGTAAACAGGAACTGACATAGTCGCCTACAAGAAGCAAAGAAAGAAGCAAGAGTCTTTATTGAAAGCTTCTCTGGAAAGGTTCAGCTTCTAATTCACTCTCCAGTATAAATTTCTGGCATATATATGCAGTACATTTAACTATTCAACACCTAAACCAGCGTTCATTACCTGCCTTGCTTTTCTTTAACTATTAATTAATTTTCTTTCTAGTTTGGCTATAGTTCAAAGTTCTCTTCAAAGAGAATGTCAGTCAACGCATCACCTCAGAATGATCAGGTTTAGACTACTGGGCAGATATGGTCGGTCAAAGGCCTTTCAGAGATTAGATACACATCATCATTATTGGTTGCTAGGTTACCCCACTGACCCAGAGGAAACTTGCCTTATTACCATTTCCTAGAAAATTTGTCCTTCAAATCGAAAACCTTGCCACATCAGTAAGACTCTGGCTTCCAAGTTTATGGTCTTTATGATGAAACTTTCATCTCCCAGCAGCCTGTTGAGGTCTTGTCCTGCAACACTCAGCTTATTCTGAATTCTCCAATGAAGAGGCTTTTCACATCAGCCACTTTCTGCTTCTCTTTGAACTCCATGAAAAGGCCCTCAGCCTACCCCTTTATATATTGAACATGGTACCACAGATTCCATTTTATGTATGTTTCTTTCCCTAATCCTTAATTTTTAGGTTTCCTGTTATATCTATTCCCAAAGTACTATTAAAAAAGCAGAAACTGATTGTCCCATAAATAAATGAAAACTAAATGATCCAGAGCTGAACATCTTGTTCAAGATTGATTGATCAATGGGCTACTGCACCAACATGTGCATTTTATTACAAACACTCCTATCTCACAAATGTGTGTACACACACACATACACACATGCATATATCTTAAAGATGGAAATAATCTTGACAAAGGCGAGGTGTTGGCACTTGAAGTTAAGGTCAAGAGGACTGACATCTGAAAAATACCTACAGTGTACCAGCATTACAAAAGACATGCAATTCTTGAATCCTCATGACAGCACTAGGAGACAGAACAGCATTATCAAGGCCAGGCTGTGGGATAAGAATAGGCTGTCGAGTCCAGTGAGTCTGCTTTGAATCTTTACACCCTTTCTAGATGCAATTTGTAACCCAGTCATGACTGCGGCACTTTGTCCTTAGCTTCCTGTCAATGCATGGCCCTGGAGTCTCTCAAACCACTGTACATTACCTACATTTTAAATCTATCACTGGATATGGATATGGATAAACATTGTCCATTGAACAAAATACCATTCTAACAAAAAGAATGAATCTATATTCTACAGCAGGGTAAGGCAGGGATAATAAGCCTCTAAGCTGGTGACAGACAGGGAAGCCTGGCATACAGCAGTCCATGGGGTTGCAAAGAGTTGGACATGACTGAGCAACTGAACTGAACTGAAGTCACTACTGAGCATTACAGATTATCCTTGAATAAAAGAATATTTGTTAAAAAGTCTTAGAATAAAAACCTTTTCTATCCTTTCATCACCAACACAGTGGACATGAGTTTGAGTAAACTCCAGGATCTGGTGATGGACTGGGAGGCCTGGCATGCTGCAGTCCATGGGGTTGCAAGGAGTTGGACACGAGTGAGTGACTGAACTGAACTGAACTGATCCTTTCATAAACTGGTTCGTTCTTCTCATTACATGTTTCCTTTTTTTTTCTTCTTCTAAAGGTCTGGACCATATTCAGAACTTGTGCAAGCCTCAAAATTCTTAGTTTATTCAGTATGTGGAGTTCCACTATTGCTTAATTGCCACACCCTTTCCAAATTCTTCAGAGATCTGCAAATCTGAAGCCAATCAGAGATGGTTAATTTATTTTATTCAGTCCCAAGTGCCCCAAATAAAATTTTTTCCTTCTTGGAAAATTCACTTTAGACCAGGTCAACACAATAATCAACACCTAACACATACATGCTTGACAGGCACCCACAGTCTAACAATCTGCTTTACCAGACAGGCCTCCTGCTTCCCCTTCTAGTTCCCAGAAGTCTCTGCATCAACTGTGATGTCTGTCTCCTCAAAACAGAAAAGGCACCACTTGTAGGACTTCCTGGTGCCCAGTGGCTAAAACTCTGTGTTCCCAATGAAAAGGACTTCCACATGCCACAACTAAGACCCAACACAGACAAATAAATTAATTAATTTTTTAAAAAAGCATCACTTGTAAAAGATAACACAAGCCTGGCTTTACCTAGTGGGAAATTAACATAAAAACCATTGATTTTAGAGCTAAATCCCAATTTGGAGACATATGTGGCAATTCAAACACAAAGATTGACACAAGTGTCACTTGTCCTCACAATTCTCAATACTCTTCCTTCTCCCTCTCCACCACCCCTCTCTTCCCTCCCTTGCACCCACAGCTCCTTCACTTCATGCCCACACAGATGTAGCAACCAGATCTGCAGTATCAAATCAGCTCTTAGAACACTGAGGCTCAAGGACGTGAAATGAGCTCTCCAAGGTCAACTATGTAGGTAGTTAGACAATCAAGGTTCAAACTCTGATCAAATCTTTTGCTCATGGATTAAAAAGAAGAGAAAGAAAGAAGGAAGGAAGGAAGGGACAGGAAGTCTGTTCTGTGTCTGGACACACATAGGACCATGTTGTTCCAAGTTAGAGAAGCAAGTGCTGGTTACTTACAAAACACCAGCAAATTTCCCATGCTCTTTTTACATTCTCTCTGCATTGGTCTTGGACCTTGGGGTGTAAAAACCTCACTCATCCATCATCCACCAGTCAATAGTTATGATAAAGAAAAATGTTAGCCCACAGCGGAGGTGATATTTAGTCTGAGTCTTAAAAAAAAATGAGTCAATATTTATGAGGCAATTGGGAGAAAGATATTACAGACATAACACTTTCGGTTGGTAAAGCACTTTCTGAATGTTATTGCATTTAATACTAAGAGAAGGAAGAGGAAAAAATCTCATTGTGAGATACATGAGACTGTTATTATTATCCCCATTTTAAAGATTAGGGAACTGAGGATTAGGCTGGATGAGTTAGCACACTTCACATCCTCATGACACACTCAGTGTATGTGGAACACATTGGAGAGGAAAAACTCTTTTGTAGTGTTAAAAATGATCAAAGATCATTTAGGCAATAAAACAAATTTTAACATTTCATGAAGCAGGTGGTCTCCATTCCCAAAGGTCCAGAGAACTGCCCAATGGAGGAGAAAACAAGAAACTTTTATAGGATAAAAAACAAGGAACAAGGAAGAAAAAATAGTAAATGAATAAGAAAAGAGGAAATAAATAATCTATAGAATCCAGAGTTGGCTTGGCATTTGGGGATTAGCTAACTGCATATGCTATGCTTCTGCTCAAGTGGAGCATTTACAGGGACAAAAATTTTTCTAAGTTGTGATGTGCTGACTTGACACCCCAGCTGGGAGTAGTTCTATCTTGAGCCTAAAAATGTATTTCAATGATAAGGTCATATGGGTGAATGCCTCAATTTGGTGGGACTGGTGTCCTCATAAGAAAAGAGAGACAGACACCAGAGTTACAAGGCACAGAGAAAAAGCATATAAAGACACAACAAGAAGGCAGCCATTTACAAGCCAGGAAGAGAGGTCTCATGAGAAAACAACCCTGACAACTCCTTCATCTTAGGCTCTCAGCCTCTATAACTGATAGTGAATACATTTCTGTTGTTTGATCCACCCAGTCTGAGGTATTTTGTTATGGTAGTTCTGCTGCTGCTGCTGCTAAGTCACTTCAGTCGTGTCCGACTATGTGCAACCCCATAGATGGCAGCCTACCAGCTCCTCTGTCTCTGGGATTCTCCAGGCAAGAATACTGGAGTGGATTGCCATTTCCTTCTCCAGTGCATGCATGCATGCTAAGTTGCTTCAGTCATGTCCGACTCTGTGTGACCCCACGGACAGCAGCTCACCAGGCTCCTCTGTCCACAGGATTCTCCAGGCCAGAATACTGGAGTGGGTTGCCATTTCCTTCTCTAATGGTAGTCCTAGAAGACTAAAATCCTAACAGTAACCAAAGCTAGCCTAGGACATGGAGCATCAGATCAACTGCAGATGCATGATCCAAGGAGAAACCAGAGTAGGCTACAGTGACTCTCCTTGGCCCTGACCCTGGGGTGTGGTCCTATTACTAGACTTTATAGCAAAACTTTGGAAGACAACTGGTGAATAAAGTTGGTGGCAGCTCGGCTATTTAACTTGTATATATTGAGCTCCCACAATGAGTTAGATATGAGGAATCCAGGGTATATTTGGATGAGATACACAGGTAAACAAACAAATGTGATGCCATAGAAGAGGGACTATAATGAAGGCAGAGTGGATAGAACATGGAACTGGGACCAGAAACATCTGGTTTTGAATTCCAGCTCTACTGTTTACTCTAACATTATGAACTGGACATATTAAATTACCTAGCCTCTGTCTAAGCCTAGATTTTTCTCATCTATAAAATGAGTTTGATATACACATGGCATAACACTACTGAGAGAATAAATGAGCTATTTTATGCAGAGCCTATTTAAAGTATGTGACATACAGTAGATACTAAATAAAGTACATATACTATTATTTTAATTATGTACAAAGTCTATTGAAGGCAATCATAAAAGGATTATCACCTTTACATGGACATATCAAGGAAGATTTGCTAGAGAGAGAGCAATATTTAAAAAGAATCTTGAAAACTGAGAAGGAGTTTACCTGGCTCACAGGGAAAGTATATTTGTAAATGCAGTTCAGGTCCAGGTAAAGGTAAGAAGAAACTTTAAAACTACAATTGAAAGTTCAGGGAACTGTATTTCATTTAACCCAGTTGACCTAGAGGTTAAGGGGATAGTGAATTAGGATATGATACTAACTGCGTGTGATAGGAGGCTTCCCAGGTGGTGCTAGTGGTAAAGAAGCCACCTGCCAATGCAGGAGATGTAAGAGACACAGTTTCAATCCCTGGGTCAGGAAGATCCCATGGAGGCAGGCACAGCAACCCACTCTAGTATTCTTACCTGGAAAATCCCATGGAGAAAGGAGCCTGGCAGGCTACAGTCCATAGCATCACAAAGAGTTGGACATGACTGAAGCGACTTAGCACACAGGCACATTCTGTGTGATAGAGACACAAAGTAACAGTGACTTAAAGCTGATTTGCCAACAAAGGTCCATCTATTCAAGGCTATGGTTTTTCCAGTGGTCATGTATGGATGTAAGAGTTGGACTGTGAAGAAAGTTGGACTGCCGAAGAATTGATGCTTTTGAACTGTGGTGTTGGAGAAGACTCTTAAGAGTCCCTTGGACTGCAAGGAGATCTAACCCATCCATTCTGAAGGAGATCAGCCCTGGGATTTGGAAGGAATGATGCTAAAGCTGAAACTCCAGTGCTTTGGCCACCTCATGCGAAGAGCTGACTCATTGGAAAAGACTCTGATGCTGGGAGGGATTGGGGGCAGGAGGAGAAGGGGACGACAGAGGATGAGATGGCTGAATGGCATCTTGGACTCGATGGATATGAGTTTGGGTGAACTCCAGGAGTTGGTGATGGACAGGGAGGCCTGGCGTGCTGCGATTCATGGGGTCGCAAAGAGTCGGACATGACTGAGTGACTGAACTGAACTGAACACTGATAGTTTATTCCTCTCTCACATAAAACTCTGAACAGGTTTGGTAACTCTACTCTGTAGAATCATCAAGGTATCTAGTTATTCTTATCTTTATCTTTGTCTGCAACATCCACATTCCAATCAGTGGAAAGACAAACAGAAGGAAGAGGAGGGAATCCCCATTCCTTTCAAGAACAGAAACTCGATGGACTTCCCTGGTGGTCCAACGGTTAAGACTCTGCCTTTCAGTGCACGGGGTTCAGGTTCCATCCCTGGTTGGAAAACTAAGATTCTACGTGCTGTTGGGTGCAGCCAAAAAGTGAAAAAATAAAATAAAGAACAGAAACGCAAAGTTGCAGACATGCCTTCTAATCATATCTTCTTAACCAGAAATTAGTCATGTGAACATACATACCAAGCTGCAAGGGAACCCAGAAAAACCATTTTCCTGTGCCAAAGTCTTCCTTGAAAAATATTATACTTTTGATCTGAAACTGCTCAAAGTTCACTATAAGGACTATATTAATCCTCAGTATTTCTGAGGAGGTTGGTTATCTTCAATAAACCACAAAGTGTCTGCCACTAACACTGGCAGACCAGTTCCCCCCAAACTGGCTTCTTTCAACATGACTAGAGCTTGTCTCTGATCTGTACACGCAGTAGCCTGCCCTGAGTGATCTCCAATCTCACGTTTACTGTAAGGAGAGGAGGATTTTATTTCATTTGAACTTGAGTGAGAAGAGTAAGTTCCAGACTAGGTGTCTGAACAGAAATGGACTCCCCACTGAAGAGAAACACAATGCCTTTGGGCTAAGTGATCCTTTCAGATGTTCTTCTAAGGTCAAGAGTTTATCATGCTGTGGTTTCGTATCCAATTTATGGGGCTTGAAATTATAATTTGAAACAGATGAAGTTAAGATAGATAATTTACTCGTACCATAATTAATTTATAAAACCTGTCTCAACTAAGAGATGCTGATGTCTAAAAATCAGGTTTTTCAAACTGAAAGAATGACTTTGCCCATAAAAAGATGTGTCAGATTTCATCAAATAAAGTCAAGAATCCAAAAGCTATAAAGTCAAGAATCTATAAAGCTAAATATAGCAACAACTACATTCATTATTTCTCAAAGAAAAATGCCCCAAAAGTCTTTAAGTTGTGACAGAAAATCAATTAATAAATGAAAGAACTGTCCTAATTTAATTACAATGCAGAATATCATCTAATGATAATGAAGTAGGTAACTGAGCCTAATGGTAATATCATTAATTAAAGAAATGTTTAATCTAGTATACTCAAGACCCTGTGTCCTGTATAGTTGCTGCTGTGTTGTGTCGTGGGTAGCCTCTTAGTTGCGTCTCTGTGACCCTTTGGACTGTAGCCCGCCAGGTTCCTCTGCCCATGGAATTTCTCAGGCAAAAATACTGGAGTGGGCTGTCATTTCCTCATCCCGACCCAGGGCTTGAAACTGCATCTCCTGTGGTAGGTGCTATGAAGAGTAAAAGATTTTCTAAAAGCATGTGACTATATTTTCTTCTCTGTATCAAGAAAATGCTGTTTTTGTTTTTCATAACAGAATGTAGGCCTATCCGCCTAACTTGATGGCTTTCAATCTGTTTGCTCCCGTGAATCACCTATTAAAATGAAATTTTCAAATTAAAAAGTAAAAGAAAGAAAACTTTAAAATATACACAGCAACACCCAGGTCACACAATGAGAACAGACTTCCTGTAAATGGAGCCCAGCAACCTAAGTGATTCTTGCGTTCAGCCGTGGTAGGGAACCAGGGCCCTGACAGACTGAGCTCCTTGAAAGAAAAAAGCATGTTCTCATCTCAGCTCCTGACACATACTCAAACTTTCTATAAGTCACCAGATGGATGGATGGACAAACACATGAAAAGCTAGTGTTTCCTGCCCTGAAGGTACTTATTATCAAGTAAGAAAAATATAACTTGTACACAGATAGTTGTGTAAATTACAAGCCAGTAGATGTGGCATGATTGCCACTGTATTTCAAAACAGAGACTCTGATCTGAAAGAAAGCCCAGTTAAATGCATATAATAGGGCACTTTCATTTAAGAGCCAAACAAGAAAGGCTTCAGTTATGCTGCTGATTAACATCTAATTTTTGAAAAGAAGGGAGTCATTTCACAGATTGTATCATTTAAAATAAATAAAAAGAAAATAACAATGAGGTCAAGCAAAGACTAAATCTTGGAAGTGAATTTCAAGGCTCCCTCAAGCCTTGTCCCCATATCAGCTTCCCTAGGCAGACTAAATGTTTGGTTTGATTTAGCTTGGTTTGGTTTTTAGGACAACTTTCCTCCCCGGTTATGATTATTCCCAGGTCACCTGACTACTATACTCTCTTTTAATCTACAAACAGTGCTTTCATCCAGCTAGATAATCTAGTATCAGGATATTAATCCTTCTAAGGCCCTCAGCCAGCATCATTCTGAACTAACTCTACCACGCCCAATTAAGTGTCACTTAGCATCAAAACTGAATCCTTTGATGCCAAACACTACTCACAAGGGACTGTGCAAATTAAATGACTCATCTTAAACAATTGGAGCATTTATAATCTATATACTTCCCAATGGAAATTAAATGAACAAACAAACCATGGAAGCAAATGATATTTAGGCAAAAGTCTTCCCATCCAGTCAACTTGTGTATTTATGTTTGATGAAGAAAGAGAAAATTCTTACCACTTTCTTGGGGAGGACATTTTCAGAACAATTTGAAACATTTTTCAGCATAAAATTGCATAACAGTTAACTCAAAAACATCTCTAGTACAATAAAAAACAAAAGTGATATTCAACCAAATGCATTAGGCAGATAAAATTCAGGCACAGAAACGGAAAAGCTGGTTTAGAGTTAGAATGCTATTATCTCCTAAGAGGCAAATTATCTCTCCCATGTTTCTCAACTTTTGGAAAGTGGGGTACTAAGTTTCTAGGGTCCTCTTTTTCTTGAGAGTGAGACAAGCCTGGGAAGTGTTCCAACTCCATTCTGACTCCTGACATGCAAGAACCAAGAGTGAAGGCCTGAAACCATACAGGAGCACTTTAGATGCAAGCATCAGTGCAACATCCTAAGCAGTAGAGCTGACATCTGCCCTTTTTATACCTTCATCATCACACGTGCCAACACTTGACCCAGGCACACACAGAACTTTGGTCAATAGCAAAGCAACACTACTCATCTACTTGACCTTTCCTCCTTTTCCAGGAGTCTAATCTTTGCTGCTTCTCCTCCTTATTCACTGATTTCACAATCTTTGTTGATTTTTTTTCTCTTTTCTCAAATATTTAATTTTCTTTCCATTTACCTCTTCTATGTCTTCTCAAAAAATGAGTCTCTAGCCCATCTTCTCTCACTCTTTAGACTCAGATCGAAGCCTCCAGCTGCCTCCTAAATATCTTCACTTGAATAGCCAAGTATCCAAAAAAAAACTTGGTGTTATCTTACTCACCAAATATGCTCTTCATTCCTCTTCTTCCATCTCAGACTCATGATCTTACTGTCCATCAGGCATTCTGTGCTAATGAGTAGCTGAGTGGTCTTGATTCCTCCTTAAACCCCTATTGCAGAATTAACCTCTGTCCTCTCTTTTGATCTAGTCATTCGGTGCTCACACATTCTCATCTAGGCTAATACCACCATCTCCTAACTGGTCTCTCTGCTGCTTGTCTTTCCACCACTCTTGCGACCATCCTGCTGGGTTTATCTTCTTAAAGTACAATAGATCTGATTTTGTCACGATTCTACTTCTGAATGTTTGCTGACTCTTCCTTTCCTGTGGGATTAAGTCCAAAAACCAGAAAGGGCATACAAAGGCCTTCCAATTATGACCCCAACCTATTTCTCTAGCTTCAATCTGATATGCCTCTCTACATTCTCAAATGAGTCTCTCTTTATCTCCCAAATTGACCATGTTCTTCCTTCTTTTGCATGTGTTATGCCCTCTGCAGAAAAACGTCTATTTTCTCAATAGAAAATAATAATAATAGATCAAATGTCACCTGGCTAGAAAGGCTTTCCTGAGTTTTTCAAAGCCTAAAACTAAGATCATGGTATCTGGTCCCTTCACTTCATGGCAAACAGGAGGGGAAACGTGGAAACAGTGACAGATTTTATTTTCTTGGGCTCCAAAATCACAGCTGACAGTGACTTCTGTCATTAAATTAAAAGATGTTTGCTCTTTGGAAGGAAAGATATGACAAGTCTAGACAGCATATGCAAAAGCACAGACATCACTTTGCCAACCAAGGTCCATCTAGTTAGAGCTATTGTTTTTCTGGTAGTCATGCACAGATGGGAGAGTTGGAGCATAAAAGGCTGAGCATCAAAGAATTGATGCTTTCAAATTGAGGAGATGGAGAAGACTCTTGAGAGTCCCTTGGACAGTGAAGAGATCACAGCAGTTAATCCTGAAGGAAATCAACCCTGAATATTCATTGGAAGGACTGAAGCTGAAGTTGAAGGTCCAGTATTTCAGCCACCTGATGTGAAGAGCTGACTCATTGAAAAAGACCCTATTGCTGGGAAAGAGCGAAGACAGGAGATGAAAGGGACGACAGAGGATGAGATGGTTTAATGGCATCACCATCTCAATGGACATGAGTTTGAGCAAATGCAGGGAGATAGTGAAGGACAAGGAAGCCTGGCGTGATGCAGTCCATGGGGTTGCAAAGAATCAGATATGACTTAGCAACTGAACAACAACAACCCACCCCACATCTGACTAGGCCAGATACATAATTTCAAGAATCTAGGAGGCACTGACTAGAAGGAAACTCCCTGCAACAGATAGGAATCCTATCTAACTGGCTCACCAGCATCTAATACTGTGCCCAGTAGAGAGTCACTGTTCAACATATATTTTAATAAGTGAATCTCATACCTTCAGGCTTTAGAAGACGGAGACAAAAAAATAAATAAATAAACAGTGTTGAAACAAAGTATTGCAGGGAGGGAGAATATTAGGAAATGAGACCCAAAAAAATCATGAAAGCCAAAAATCTAGGCAGAGGGAAAAACTGGGCTTGAAGTCGTTCAGGAGACCTCCTAGAAGACCAAATAAGAGATAAGGTTCAAAGGTTCAGGTGTGGACAGACAGGGAGTGGTTATAGGTGCTGATCCAGTGTGAACACCCAGACAGGTTGATCTTCTCCCCCTGATGGCACATGGTTCATTTACAAGCAGTGCCTTGTGTTGCAATTTATCTGTTCACATACCTGAAACACCCACCAGACAGTGTGTTCTTTGAAGGCAGCCACGCTACCTTATTCACTGTTGTATCTGAGCACCTGGTACCATGGCCACCACTTGGTCATCACGGTTTTACTATAATTCTTGCTGCTTTATAAAATCTTGGGTATAATAAATGATTGTGCAGGGCCTGAATTTCACTGTTGTAAACACTAATGCAAGTAGACTCCGGGATGGAGAATCCAATAGTAGTATTGTGTTGGGTGAGATTGTGGAAGTCATGACACCTGAGAAGGTTGCTTTTCTTAGCTTTATTTTTAGGGCAATAACCATAAACTTTGTGACCCAGGCCTATTTCTACCTCAGTTCCAGGAAAGTTTTCACTTCTAGAAGAACAGATTAACAGCATAAGCTAAATAAAGTGCCTAATAAAGAATTCTTGCCATGATTTTTCCAGGTCTTCTCTGATGGGTGACTCTGACACTTATAATCTCTACTGGCACTCTATCGGTCTTGTCTGGTTAGACTCAGAATACAGTCAGCTCTATTTTTAACAGAGCAACTTTTAAAGGAGCAAAACAAATTATCAGCCTATTAGCTTTTCCATATTCTACTTTGATGAAATGCAAATATGAATTTTTCAAATAAACATTTCACAGGGTAACTTAGGGAATGACCACAAATTCTGCATCCATCTTCCCATAGAGAGGTGAGAGCATGTGCCCATCCTCGGATCTTATTGGGCTTGTGAGTCTGTCCACCAACAGGGTAGAGAGCATATAATACCATATGATTTCTTCTTTTTTAACTGAAAAATGCTTTATTTTTAGAGATATCACCTTTGGCATTTAAACTAAGCCAAATATTCACTAAAGAAGTTGGTTAACAATTCAGGTAGTTTAAAAATTTTTGTCTGTGCTATGTTTTTCATTAAAAATATTTTAATAATTTTTGAAGGCATGGGGGAAGGATGGAGGAGCTGAATTACTATTTCAGGGTCTCTGATTACTGCTTTTTTGTTCAGTTCAGTGGTAAGGTGAGATTTATAAGAATATATATATATGCATAATTGAATCACTTTGAAACACCTGAAACTAAGAAACACCTGAAACTAAACACCTGAAACACCTGAAACTAAGACAACATTGTAAATCAACTATAATTAACACCTGAAACTAAACACCTGAAACACCTGAAACTAAGACAACATTGTAAATCAACTATAATTAATAAAAAATTTTAAGTAAAAAAATAAAAGATTTATAAGAGAAATTACATTTTAGAAAATCAAGGTGATAAAAGTAATATTCAGCCTGGGATCATACTATTCAAGAAAAAGAAAGATAAAAATGCTTATAAAAGTCAAGATAATAAAATTATATTCATAAGATCCTACTCATAGTAAGGAAATACTTAGTATAAACATTATAAAAATAAGCCTTACCATTTATTCAACACTTACCATTTGCCAGGCAATCATGCTTTAATGTCACAATTTCTAATTCTAAAAACTATTCTTAGGAAGACAATTAAGTTGTTTTTTGAAACAGAAAAAGGAAATAAAGCTTATTAAAGTTTAATGACTCATCTAAGGCCAAACAGCTAGTAGATGTTAGAACTGGTGCTTGAATGCAAGTTTTTCTCCCATACCACACAGCACCTACCATAAAGAAAATCAGCTGAATAAACTTTTCTTATTATTTTATCCAAATTTCATTTGTAAAGTCCCTGATACAGTCTGTTATTTTGATATGGCAATATCTATCTTTCATAGTATTAATAATTAATTAACAAAATCCATCATGTTCTTACCCTGTGTTTGGAAAACAGTGTAAGCTATTCTTGTCCTCAGTTCCAACAATTTAGAACCTGTTACTCAAAACAAGAAGCCCTTGGATTCAAATATAACACACAGTATTCTATTTAGACATTCTTCAAGATGGTTGGATGGCATCACATATGAGTTTGAGCAAGCTCCAGGAGACGGTGAAGGACAGGGAAGCCTGGTGTGCTGCAGTCCATTGGGTCGCGAAGAGTCGGGCACAACTGAGTGACTGAACAACAAATTCTATTTTGCCACAATTACAAAGATCCAAAACTCCATTTCTGAGCCATTTCTGCATAATAAAAATCTAGTCTGCATTTGTCCTTAACAGAGAGAATATTAAACTAAGAAGCCCCTGAAAATGTCAGAGTGTTGACAAAATTCAACATGATGGTGGAGCCCACACGAAGGAAACAAAGCCAGGCCCTTCCACACAGCCATACATCCTCAGGATGATTTCACTTAAACTCAGTGTCTCTTCATGCCACACATATTCCCCAATGTCTGCTAGATGAAATACCACAATTGCCATGGGGTCTACTTTCCTGCAGTCTTGTGTAGACTTCACTGCCACCTCAAAACCCAAAGGGATGTCTGCCATGGAGTACACCAGGACTTCCAGATACTGAGAAATATTTCCAGTGATTCCACCAAGTCCAGATTTCACCACAAGGTTCCCATACAATAAGGAATGCTCTGCTCCAGGCTTTATCCACACTTTATATTTGGCATAGGGTGCTGGGGAATCCAGAATTATTCTGTTAAAACTTGTAGGTCTTGCATGTCCCCAAAGACACCAGCTGGGTCACTGGAGATACTGGCAGCCAACTTCAAGATCATCTCATTCACGTGTTACACTCGGTCCTTGTGCAGCCTGAAATGAGGTGCCGTAAAGCCTGACGACCACAGCTGAAGTCTCCCCGATGTATTTTACTATCTTCTCAAACACTACATGGGTCTACTCTTCAATCAGCACTCTCCTTTTCCTGCAGGGTTGGAACATCGGATGATCTTGCCTCATTTGCTGGAAACAGGTCAGCAGCCAGCCGCTTCTTGGCAGCCTCACACCCTGCCTCTTTAGCCCCTTTCCAATAGTTCCTGCGCGCTAGCGCCTCATAACCTGGAGGATCATCGAGGAAAGAAAAGCCGGCCTAGGGAGAAGCCATAGCGACCGGAAGTGCGCTCCAGCTGCCCCCGGACCTGGCTTCTAAGCCGGGGCCCTGGCGGAGCGGGCGGGGAAGCCACCGCGGCCCGGAGAGGACGGCGGCGCCGGCGGCTGTACTCTCCTCAGCCACTCCGTCGGCCACAGCGACGGCCCCCACTGCCGCTCTTGGATGGTGCACGATGGAGGGCTCTTGGTGTCGCTGTTCTGGGACCGCTTCCAGGAGACCCAGTGGCCACAGTGGCCGGATGTGGACTGCTCCCTCAGGGAGGCGAGCACCCGGCGGCGGAGAGAGCACAGCTCGCCACGTGGTTTCTAAGTTGAGGTCATAAAGAGGATGCAGCTTCAGCCATGCTCTTCCTTGAAACCACCTGAGCCACCACAGATACAGTCTGACTGCCCTAAGACTGCCATGGTGCAGTGGCCCAGACACTCCACCGACAGTCCCAACTGGGTCGGTTCTTCAGAAGTTCTCCACTTCGAGAGATGTGTGGAGAGGCTGCTGTAGAGTTACATTCGCAGACACCATCATTCAAGTCATCCACAGCCATTTGAGTCATCCTAGCTGAGATCCCAGAGGCATCTTTTGTGCTTTTTGACGTTTCTTACCTCACCTCATTTCATAACCCAAGCTGATTCAGCAGCTACTTAGTGTCCAGAAGGATAAGAGAATCCAAGTCTAGGTCTTTAGAGAGAATAGAGCACCTGAATTCAAGACCCATGGCGTTTCATATGTGCTAGTTGGTTTGTGAATGAATGAGCATGTAGAAATGTGTGAAAGGATATGCACCAGGTTGTTAACATTTGTTGCTTGTGAGGATCCAGGAGATGAGGAGGACCCAGGCGGCAGGGAGAGGAGGTGACAAAAATCTTAAATGCTCTTTTTTTTTCCTTATACGATTTCACTTTCACTAAACACATATTGCTTTTGCAATTTTTGAAGAGAAATTAAAAGGAAAATGTTGGTTCTTTTTTTAAAGCCTTATAACATGCCAACTTTCTTTTCCTTCATCCCCCAGCCTCCCACGGTGATGTCTGTTGATCTACTTCTAGAATTCTATACGCTCCAGCACATGAGTTAAATTAGAAGTGCTAATAAGGAAAGTGTGAGGTCATTGGCAGAGGAAAGGAGCCATTTTAAGTGACTGAGCATGATTCATTATACACAGGTTCAGTCACAGAGAACCTCTAGAAGGCAAAGTTTTGGTGCATAGCTAGTAAGTGGAAATTTAGAAGGCTTCTGGGTATTTATTTTAATTATCCACCTTTCTTGGCAGTTATGTGGAAAAATCTGATGTTTACAGTTTGTTAACTGTTAGACAAACACCTAGTTAACAGCAGTCTCGTTAAGACTATTAGTAGCTGAAAGAGACTAAGCTCAACAGTATAACCAAAGTATAATTCCCCTTGCTGGAAAAAAAAAAAAGAAAAATCTGAAAAGAGAAATATTCTGTGATAGTGCTGGCCTCAGTACACAGTATCTTCCATGTAATAATCAGAAAGAGTTCATTTAAGGTCAGTTGCCTCTAAACACAAATTTGTATTTCTGGCAGATGTCCTCCAAAGGTTTAATTGGTTTATATCCAACAACTCTAAACAGCATGTCAGTCATTTTTACTAGTATGCAGTGCATTTCACAAGTCATTTTCCCCAAAAGGGTCACTAGAAAGCCGTTAAATTCAGACATTTCACAAATGGATTTATGAAATTTTCCTATGGGTAATTCTACTTTGAAAATTTTCCAGATTAAAATTGTCAAAGTCATGGTCTAAAGTGTAGAACTTTGGAACTTTGTTTATTGATTTGCCCTTATCCTGGAGCAGGCTCAGAATTGTTTTCTGAGAAAAATCTTTATACTTTCCACAGTGCTCTCAGACCTCCTCTCTGCAGAGGTAGGCCAGTGCCAACTCAATACAAAGTCTAAGTTAGGCACCTGAATTTTCATAAGAGGACATTCTCTTATGTCTCTTTACTCAGATGATTTTTAAAATATATACATTTTGAAGTATATGAATTTTTAAAATATATGTATTTCAATTAGTAACACTAAATAATTACTCCAAAACATTTGTCAAATAATCAGATAACCACCACTGGCCATCTTCTACCAAAAATCAAATTGCACAATAAGTGAAGTAAATAAAAAGAGAAAGACAAATACATGATATCACTTATTTGTGAAATCTAAAATATGACACCAATGAACTGATCTATGAAGCAGAAATAGACTCACAGATGTAGAGAATAGACTTGTGGCATCCAAGAGAGCAAGGAAGGAGTGGGGATAGAGGCTGGGAGTTTGGAGTTAGTAGTTGCAAACTATTACATGTAGAATGAACGGTCAGCAGGGTCCTACTTTACAGCACAGAGAACTATACTTAGTGTCCTGGGATAAACCATAATGGAAAAAAATATTAAAAAGAATGTGTGTGTGTGTATACATATGTCACTTTGCTGTATAGAAGAAATTAACACAACATTTTAGGTCAACTATGCTTAAGACTATTGTTGATAATATTTTCCTTTCCATCATTCCTTGTCACATTCCTAAGGATTCCATGTTCTATTCTTAAGCATTCAAAATACTAAGTTGGAGGAGAAAATTTTCTCAAATTTCATAGCCATAAAAACATTAGTTTATTAAGTTTTATCCACATTTATTATTTTTATTACTATTATCATTAGGACAATATTTCTCTATGTGATAATATTGTCCTTTTAGTTTTAGCTAATCAGAAGTTTGGAACTAAATATAAATATGTAATTGTCTTTTAAGAGTTTTGTGGGTACTGGTGGTATATATTTCTGTGTATTATCAGCTTTTTACTTTAATTATATCTCATCATTTTCTTGTAAATATATCTTTAATCTCATGTTACTATACTTGTGCAGTCCAGTAAGCTATCTCAAATATTTTTGAAAGACAGTAGGTTATAATTCTTTCCTGGTAGCTTATCTGGTAAAGATTCTGCCTGAAATGCAGGGAACCCCAGTTTGATTCCTGAGTTGGGATATTCCCCTGGAGAAGGGATAGGCTACTCACTCCAGTATTCTTGGGCTTCCTTGGTGATAAAGAATTGGCCTGCAATGCGGGAAACCTGGGTTCAATCCCTGGGTTGGGAAGATCCCATGGAGGAGAGCATGGCAACTCACTCCAGTATTCTTGCCTGGAGAATCCCCATGGACAAGAGGAGCCCAGTAGGCTACAGTCCATGGGGTTGGAAAGAATTGGACACAACTGAGTGACTAAGCTCAGCACAGATTATAATTTAATAAGTAACCATAATCCTGTGACTAGAAAACTTTCTAAAGAGTCTACGGGTGGTAGGATTTGGTAAGAGGTAGAATACAGAATGCTGGTAAAGACACTGCTGGGTTGTTTATAATAGAAATTCCTGAAGGTATCACATGTTTTTAAATAAATGAAAAATTGCTGACATCCATGATCTGGTTTATATAAAAATAATAATGTAGGGTCTTAATCTTAAAAGAAGCCAATTTAAAGTTTTAGGAAAATGTTTCTATTGAAACATTTATTTTGAATAATAGTTATAAAATATTGTGAAAACCCTAGTATTGGCTTGATCAGAATTGTTAAGTTTTGTTAGCAGAAATGTGAGAAAGAAGCATTAATCCTAAATGTGTTTCTAAACTGTAGAAAGTAGAAGCAGAGATGTATAGTCAAGTTGCAAATTTCATTCACACTGTATGTATCTGTTATTTTGCCTCAATTTAAAAATGGTCTTGTTGCCCAGGGCCACTGAATATGATACAAACAAATGGAAAGCTATTCTGTGCTCAGAGGTTGGAAATATGAATATTGTTAAAAATGACTATACTACCCAAGGCAATCTACAGATTTGGTCCAATTCCTACTAAAACACCAGGGGCATTTTTTATAGAACTAGGACTTCCAGGCCTAAAATTTGTAATTTAACACAGAAGGTCTCAAATAGTGAAAACGATCTTAAGAAAGAAAAACAAAGCTGAAGGTATCACATTCCCTGATTCTAAACTATACTGCAAAATTACAGTTACCAAAACAATATGGTACTGCCATTAAAACAGACACATAAATCAATGGAATGGAATAGAGAGTCCAGAAATGAACCCACATTTACATGGTCAATTGCTGTTGCTGCTGCGGCTAAGTCACTTCAGTAATGTCCGACTCTGTGCAACCCCATGGATAGCAGCCAACCAGGCCCCCCATCCCTGGGATTCTCCAGGCAAGAACACTGGAGTGGGTTGCCATTTCCTTCTCTGATGCATGAAAGTGAAAAGTGAAAGGGGAAGTTGCTCAGTCATGTCCAACTCTCAGCGACCCCATGGACTGCAGCCCACCAGGCTCCTCCGTCCATGGGATTTGCCAGGCGACAGTACTGGAGTGAGGTGCCATCGACTTCTCCGACAATTAGTCTACAACAAAAGAAGTAAGGATATACAATGGGGAAAAGACAGCCTCTTCAGTAAATCCAGTTGGGAAAACTGGACAGTTCAGTTCAGTTTAGTTCAGTCGCTCAGTCATGTCCTACTCTTTGCGACCCCATGAATCGCAGCATGCCAGGCCTCCCTGTTCATCACCATTTCTCGGAGTTCACTCAGACTCACGTCCATCAAGTCCGTGATGCCATCCAGCCATCTCATCCTCAGTCATCCCCTTCTCCTCCTGCCCCCAATCCCTCCCAGCATCAGAGTCTTTTCCAGTGAGTCAATTCTTCGCATGAGGTGGCCAAAGCACTGGAGTTTCAGCTTTAGCATCATTCCCTCCAAAGAAATCCCAGGGTTGATCTCCTTCAGAATGGACTGGTTGGATCTCCTTGCAGTCCAAGGGACTCTCAAGAGTCTTCTCCAACACCACAGTTCAAAAGCATCAATTCTTCGGCACTCAGCTTCCTTCACAGTCCAACTCTCAAATCTATACATGACCACAGGAAAAACTATATCCTTGACTAGACGGACCTTAGTTGGCAAAGTAATGTCTCTGCTTTTGAATATACTATCTAGGCTGGTCATAACTTTTCTTCCAAGGAGCAAGCATCTTTAATTTCATGGCTGCAGTCACAATCTGCAGTGATTTTGGAGCCCAAAAAATAAAGTCTGACACTGTTTCCACTGTTTCCCCATCTATTTCCCATGAAGTGATGGGACCAGATGCCATGATCTTCGTTTTCTGAATGTTGAGCTTTAAGCCAACTTTTTCACTCTCCTCTTTCACTTTCATCAAGAGGCTTTTTAGGTCCTCTTCACTCTCTACCATAAGGGTGGTATCATCTGCATATCTGAGGTTATTGATATTTCTCCCAGCAATCTTGATTCCAGCTTGTGCTTCCCCCAGCCCAGCGTTTCTCATGATGTACTCTGCATATAAGTTAAATAAGCAGGGTGACAATATACAGCCATGACATACTCCTTTTCCTATTTGGAACCAGTCTGTTGTTCCATGTCCAGTTCTAACCGTTGCTTCCTGACCTGCATACAGATTTCTCAAGAGGCAGGTTAGGTGGTCTGGTATTCCCATCTCTTTCAGAATTTTCCAGTTTATTGTGACCCACACAGTCAAAGGCTTTGGCATAGTCAATAAAGCAGAAATAGATGTTTTTCTGGAACTCTCTTGCTTTTCCGTGATCCAGCGGATGTTGGCAATTTGATCTCTGGTTCCTCTGCCTTTTCTAAAACCAGCTTGAACATCAGGGAGTTCACGGTTCACATATTGCTGAAGTCTGGCTTGGAGAATTTTGAGCATTACTTTACTAGCATGTGAGATGAGTGCAATTCTGCAGTCGTTTGAGCATTCTTTGGCATTGCCTTTCTTTGGAATTGGAATGAAAAGTGACCTTTTCCAGTCCTGTGGCCACTGCTGAGTTTTCCAAATTTGCTGGCATATTGAGTGCAGCACTTTCACAGCATCATCTTTCAGGATTTGAAACAGCTCAACTGGAATTCCATCACCTCCACTAGCTTTGTCCGTAGTGCTGCTTTCTAAGGCCCACTTGACTTCACATTCCAGGATGTCTGGCTCTAGATTAGTGATCACATCATCATGATTATCTGGGTCATGAAGATCTTTTTGTACAGTTCTTCCTTGTATTCTTGCCATCTCTTCTTAATATCTTCTGCTTCTGTTAGGTCCAGATCATTTTTATCCTTTATCAAGCCCATCTTTGCATGAAATGTTCCCTTGGTATCTCTAATTTTCTTGAAGAGATCTCTAGTCTTTCCCATTCTGTTCTTTTCCTCTATTTCTTTGCATTGATCACTGAAGAATGATTTCTTATCTCTCCTTGCTATTCTTTGGAACTCTGCATTCAGATGTTTATATCTTTCCTTTTCTCCTTTACTTTTTGCCTCTCTTCTTTTCACAGCTATTTGTAAGGCCTCCCCAGACAGCCATTTTGCTTTTTTGCATTTCTTTTCCATGGGGATGGTCTTGATCCCTGTCTCCTGTACAATGTCACAGACCTCATTCCATAGTTCATCAGGCACTCTGTCTATCAGATCTAGGCCCTTAAATCTATTTCTCACTTCCACTGTATAATCATAAGGATTTGATTTAGGTCATACATGTATGGTCTAGTGGTTTTCCCTACTTTCTTCAATTTGAGTCTAAATTTGGTAATAAGGAGTTCATGATTTGAGCCACAGTCAGCTCCTGGTCTTGTTTTTGTTGACTGTATAGAGCTTCTCCATCTTTGGCTGCATAGAATATCATCAATCTGATTTCAGTGTTGAACATCTGGTGATGCCCATGTGTACAGTCATCTCTTGTGTTGTTGGAAGAGGGTGTTTGCTATGACCAGTGCATTTTCTTGGCAAAACTCTATTATTCTTTGCCCTGCTTCATTCCACATTCCAAGGCCAAATTTGCCTGTTACTCCAGGTGTTTCCTGACTTCCTACTTTAGCATTCCAGTCCCCTATAATGAAAAGGACATCTTTTGGGGTGTTAGTTCTAAAAGGTCTTGTAGGTCTTCATAAAACCATTCAACTTCAGCTTCTTCAGCATTACTGGTTGGGGCATAGACTTGGATAACTGTGACATTGAATGGTTTGCTTTGGCAATGAACAGAGATCATTCTGTCGTTTTTGAGATTGCATCCAAGTACTGCATTTCAGACTCTTCTGTTGACCATGATGGCTACTCCATTTCTTCTGAGGGATTACTGCCCACAGTAGTAGATAAAATGGTCATATGAGTTAAAATCACTCTGAGGTCAGAGCAGCAACCGAGAAGAGCTACCCCGCATCCGAGCTCAGTGGCAACCAGGAGGAGCTACCCCACGATCAAGGTCAGTGGCGGCCAGGAGGAGACACCCCATGTCCGAGGTCAGGGGCGGCTCTAGGAAACCACCTTGCACTCGAGGCCAAGGGCGGTGACCCTGAGGAGCCACCCAGAGCCCGAGCCTGAGGCCAGGGGCGACAGCTGGCAGAAACCACCCACGACCGAGGCCAGGGCCGGTGGCCGGGAGGAGCAACCCAAGGAGAGGTGGCTGCGCAGGCACAGGAGGGCCTAAAGGAGCTATCCCCCATTGAAGGTCAGGAACGGCGGCGGTAAGGAGATACCCCTCACCCAAGGTAAGGAGCAGCAGCTGTGCTTTGCTGAGGCAGCTGTGAAGATACCCCCACGTCCAAGGTAAGAGAAACCCAAGTAAGATGGTAGGTGTTCCAAGAGGGCATCAGAAGACAGACACACTTAAACCATACTCACAGAAAACTAGTCAATCTAATCACACTAGGACCACAGCCTTGTCTCAGTGAAGCCAAGAGCTATGCTTGCGGGGCAACCCAAGACGGGGCGGGTCATGGTGGAGAGGGCTGACAGAACGTGGTCCACTGGAGAAGGGAATGGCAAGCCACTTCAGTATTCTTGCCTTGAGAACCCCATGAACAGTATGAAAAGGTAAAATGATAGGATACCAAAAGAGGAACTCCCCAGGTCATTAGGTGCCCAATATGCTACTGGAGATCAGTGGAGAAATAACTCCAGAAAGAATGAAGGGTTGGAGCCAAAGCAAAAACAATACCCAGTTGTGCATGTGCCTGGTGATAGAAGCAAGATTTGATGCTGTAAAGAACAATATTGCATAGGAACCTGGAATGTCAAGTCCATGAATCAAGGCAAATTGGAAGTGGTCAAACAAGAGATGGCAAGAGTGAACATCAACATTCTAGGATACTGGACAGCTGCATGCAAAAGAATAAAATTGGATTACTTTCTCAAACCATATATAAAAATTAATTCAAAATGTTTTAAAGACCTAAATGTAAGACCTGGAGTCATAAAACTTCTAGAAAAACATAAGCAAAGTACTCTTTGACATAAATTGTACCAATATATTTTTTTAATCTGTCTCCTCAGATAAGAGAAACAAAAGCAAAAATAATCAAATGTCATCTCATCAAACTTGAAAACATTTGCACAGAGGAGACAATCAATGAAATGAAAGGGTAACCAACTGAATGAAAGAAGATATTTGCCAATCTTATTTTTGATAAGGGGCTAATATCCAAAATTACGAAGAACTCATATAATAACAAAAATAAACAATGAGATTTTTTTAATGGGCAGAGAGCCTAAACAGGCATTTTTCCAAAGAAGACATGCAGGTGACCAACTGACACATGAAAAGATGCTTATCACTAATCATCAGAGAAATGCAAATTAGAACTACAGTGAAATGTCACCTCACACCTGTCAGAATGGCTCTTATCGAAAGAGACAAGAAATAATGAGTGTTGGTGAGGATGTGGAGAAAAAAAATCCTCATGCATTGTTGGTGGGAATGTAAATTTGTGCAGTCACTATAGAAAACATTATAGAGGTTCCTCAAAAAATTAAAAATAGAATTAGCATGTTATCCAAAATACCATCCCCGGGTATTTTTCCAAAGAAAACAAAAACAGTAGCTCGGAAAGATAAATGCAGCCCTATATTCATTGCAGCATTATTTACAATAACCAAGGTTATGGAAGCAACCAAGTATCTCTCTATAGATGAATGAACAAAAGCATTTGCAGCTACATGGATGGACAAAGAGGGTATTATGCTTAGAGAAATGTCAGACAAAGGAAGATAAATACTATTTGATTTCACTTATATGTGGAATCTAAAAAACAAAACATGAACAAACATAGTAAATAAAACAGACTCATAGTACAGAGAGCAAATAGGTGTTGTTGGGGAGGGAAGGGAATGAGCAAAATAGATGAGGGCTTTATGAGGTACAAACTACCAGTTACAAATTAAACGAATCACAAGGGTGAAATGTATAACAAGGGGAATATAGTCAATAATACTGTAATAATTGTGTACGGTGCTGGATGGTAACTAGACTTATCATAGTGATTATTTGTAATGTATAAAAATATTGAATCACTACATTCTAGTGAAACTAATACAAATGAAACTAATATAATAGTGTAAGTCAATTATACTAATAAATCCAGAAACTAGGAGGAAAAAGTGTTTTTTCTGCCTTGGAGACCCTATCATAAAAATAAAACCTGCACCAAAATCCACCAAACTTGTCATATCTGTACCTGATTTGAATTGTGTAAAAGTGATGTTCAAGCAATCTTTACTCAAATTTTAGAAGAAAACAAAGGAAAGGAAAATAAAAGACAACATATACTTCTTGTGATATAATAAGAAAAATACAGTAACAACTTTTAACAATACTAAATTAATACTGAGATGGCAAACATTATCATATTTTTTTGAACTATGTTGATTTTAAAAAACCATTTACCTTTTTGTTAATTAAAAAAAAATGCCACAGAAGGAAACAATGTATGAACTGGATTGTGAAAAACACAATCATGTAGAATTGAAAGTACTTATGACTAGTTTGCTGAAAATTTTAAGGATGAAATCAGCCTCAGAAAATAAATAACACTTAACTAGTAAAGCTCTAAGAAATTTATCTTGTGTCACATCTCCTTAAACTAGATATAACGAAATTTTAATGCTCTGAGTATCAGTTTGTGCTAATACTCAGTGAAAGAAATATTTTAAAATTTCCATTAACAAGACACTCCATATTTCACATGCGTGCTCAGTCGTGTCCAATTCTTGGTGACCCCATGGACTGAAAGCACGCCAGGCTCCTCCATCCATGGAATTTTCCAGGCAAGAATACTAGAGTGAGATGCCATTTCCTACTCCAGGGGATCTTCCTGACCCAGGGATCGAACCCACATCTCTGGCATCTCCTGCATTGGCAGGTGGATTCTTTACCACTAGCGCCACCTGAGAAGCCCATATTACAGTATTCGATAATTTTTCACTTCCAGAGTTTAGTGAGAATTTAAAATTAGAGGGAAAACAATTACATGCCTGGAGAAAGATATCATACTGTCCAAGATCATTGAGCTTAGGCAGATATTTATGCTGGATTAACCTGTGAAGTGGTGTGAAAATAGCACATCCCAGCTACATTTTATTGAAGCCTTTCATACCACTTAAACATAGATTATTTTATTTGATTCTCATAATAGCCCTGTTAGATAATTAAGGTAAAGATTATTATTCTCATTTTTAAGATGGGGAAAACTGATATATGTGGTAATTAAATCTCTGGGCTCCAAAATTAAAGGAATGATTTAAGCAATCAAATGTGTTAGTCACTCAGTCAAGTCTGACTCTCTGTGACCTCATGGACTGCAGCCCACCAGGCTCCTCTGTCCATGAAATTCTCCAGGCAAGAGTATTGGAGTGAGTTGCCATTTCCTTCTCCGGTGTTATGTATCAGTTCAGTTCAGTCACTCAGTTGTGTCAGACTCTTTGCGACCCCGTGGACTGCAGCACGCCAAGGCTCCCCTGTCCATCACCAACTCCTGGAGTTTGCTCAAACTCATGTCCATCGCATTGGGGATGCCATCCAACCATCTCATTCTCTGTCATCCCCTTCTCCTCCTGCCTTCAATGTTTCCCAGCATCAGGGTCTTTTCCAATGAGTCTGTTCTTCACATCAGGTGGCCAAAGTATTGCAGTTTCAGCTTCAACATCAGTACTTCCAATGAATATTCAGGGTTGATTTCCTTTACGATGGACTGTTGGCCCTCCTTGCAGTCCAAGGGACTCTCAGGAGTCTTCTCCAATACCACAGTTCAAAAGCATCAATTCTTCGCACTCAGCTTTGGCACTTCCAGCTTCTTCAACTCTCACATGCATATATGACTACTGGAAAAACCATAGCTTTTAAAGCACAATACATAAAACAGTATTTATTGAGCAGCTTTCATGGCTACAGTTTTTCTACTTTTCTGTTGATGCTAAAAGGCAGCCTAAAATCTTAACCAAAAGGTGAAAGTAATTTGCTGCCTGAAAATTTCTCTCTCTATCTAATAATAGATAATAGAAAAACCTTCTTTTCTTCTTCTATGAAATAATATTGAACTACTTGATCGGAGATCATGACCCATGCAGGATAATGAACAGATGCAGGACAAATTTCATCGGACCTGCAGAGTCTTGGCTCACAGAAGTTTTACCTTTAAAAAGCCAGATATTTCCACCACCTCTTGAAATCAGAAAAATTGGCCACCCTTGATTGTACATGGTAACAATCAAATGTGGCTTCTCTGGTGGCTCGCGGGTGGCTCTCCTGCCTGCCAATGCAGGAGACACAGGAGATACAGGTTCAGTCCTTGGGTTGGGAAGATCCCCTGGAGAAGGAAATAGCAACCCACTTCAAAATTCTTGCCTGGGAAAGCCCATGGACAGAGGAGCCTGGTGGGCAACATGCAATCCATAGGGGTCACAAGAGTTGAGCACGACTTAATAATAAATAACAACCACGACAACCAAATGGAGTTAAGCCCAGGCTTCCATTCTCCATAACCATACCTCTCCATATTACTTACCAAAGATGTTTCATTAATCTGCATTATTTATTGCTTGAATCCTATAGATGTTTTACTTGATGACCCCTATTTAATATCACCCATTTTAGCTCATCCATCCAGTCACTCATTCATTTTATTCAACAAGCATTTACTAAACAAAGATTAAAAGGAAAAGATGACTAAAACAAAGCCCAGGAGCACCATGATCTCATCATTTGGTGAGCACTGTTTGCTATTTAGTCTAAGTTGTGTCCGTCTCTTTGCAACCCCATGGACTGTAGCCTACCAGACTCCTCTGTCCATGGGATTTCCCAGGCAAGGATACTGGAGTGGACTGCCATTTCCTTCTCCAGGGGATCTTCCCAACTCAGAGATCAAACCTGCGTCTCCTGCTTGGCCGGTGTGTTCTTTACCACTGAGCCACCTGGTGAGGATGCATATATATAAACATTATTACTACACATGCCATGGGACTCAGTCTTTGGACCTATTGTCCTCCATCTTTGTTCATTCACTTGGTACTCTCATTCAGTCTCACAACTTTAAAAACCATCTTGATGCTGATGTGCATCTCAGTCTGGCCCTGAATTCCAGTCTCATCTAGCTGAATGTCCAATCAATAACTTCACTCAGAAATCTAACATTCATTCAAACTCCATATGTCCAAAACTGAATCATAATTTTAGCCTATAAACCCTCTGTCGTTCCTGTCTCAAAGAACAAAAATCTCATCATTCTAGTTCCTGAGGCCAAAACCTTGAATTCATTTCATTTCTTCCCCTTCTCATCCATTCCATCAGCAAATAGTGTTAACCCAGAGAAGGAAGCCTTCAAGTCTTTATGAAGAAACACCTGAGGATGAATAGGACTTAGCTGGATGAAAGAGGAAGTGAAGTGCCTTCCAGACAGAGGGGAACACATGAGCACAGGCACAGAAGTGAGAAATAACAGGACATCTAGTAGGAATGCCAAGTAATTCAGTGAAACCGAAGGGGTATGGGAAGAGAGAGGCTGGAGATGGTTGTAGAGAGATAGATAGGTTTTGGACATGGAAGGCCTTGTTTCCCATTTATCCTATCGCCACACAATGCTATGTCATCAAAGCATTTTAGGCAGGTAGGACAGTGATACATAAAGCCAGGGGACCAGGACCTGAACTGAAGCAGCAACAATTTGCATTTAAATCTGGTAGGACGGGAGACTGGTCCAATTTAGGAGAGCAAAGAAAACAGTGAAGATGACTCTCATAATATGGCCCATGAATGGAGAATACTGGAGAAGTGGATTAGGGAAAGAAGATAATAATTTAGCATGCAGAAATGTTGAGTTTGATAGCCCATGGAGCATCCATGGGAATGATTTAGGGAGCCTCATTTGAAGCTTAGGCTGGAGATGTGAACTGAGAATCATCAGTGAATAGATGGTGGTTAAAACTATGCCAACTTCGGTAACTATGTCTCCTTAGCCAAGTACCTTAATCTCTCAATGCCTCAGTTTTCTAGTCTGTAAAGTGGTTATCACACTTACTTTATACAGTTGTTTTGAAAGTTACTTAAGTAATATTATACTTGCATTTAATTAGGACTTGATGTATGTTACTAGCTTAAATGAAATCAATTACTAAGATTACCTTGGAAGACCATGTAGAATGGTGGTTATTAACCTTATGGAAAGACATGAATGCCTTTAAGAAGGCTTCCTCACTAAACAGTTTAACCAAATACCCAAAATTCTGCACACCATTTCAGAAGGTTTGTGGACCCCTGAAGAACCCCAGGCTTAAAAGTTCCTGATGCAGAGTTAGAAGAGAAAAATAATTGAGAATCAAACAAAGGAAAAATCAACATTTAAGAAATGAGCAGATTAAGAGAACAGAAGGAATTACAAGAAAAAGAGAACATGGGATGGATTCAAGAAGGGGGCTGCAATAAATTCTCTCAAATTTGTCAAATAGGTCCAATAAGAGTTAAAATGATCATTGGGGTATTTTGTCTCTTTGCTTTTGAAGGACTGGAAGAACTTTAGGTTTGTGGGCCCAGGATGAGAGCCAATAGAAAGATTAAGGTGGAAGATGGAGTGTGTGGAAATGATTGAAGAAGCGATGTTCATTCCATGGAGATTGGGAAGGAAGAAGAGTCCTAGGACTCCAGGAGAGGGTTTGGCTTTTGAGCAGGAAGAGGAGTGTTGAGGTCCTTTAATGGACCAGAAACTGGTGGTCCAGAGTTGACAATAAGAAAGTGAAAGAGAGAGAGAGAGAGAAAGAAAGGAAGGAAGCAAAACATGGGGACCCAAGCTCTGATGGAGCAAGGGCATTTTATTAGCAGAAATGCAGGCTTATATATCTTGAGTAAGATGATTACTCAGGTATTACACAGGATGAAATTTTATCAACAGCCACAATATGGATAGACTAATACATACAAGGTCACTGACACTGAAAAGAGTCACGGCATGTCTCATCCTATGACCTCAGTCCTGAGAACTGCGTGCAGCTCTGCTCTTTCTCAGAATAGGAACTGATAACAGAGAATCCTTGAGAAAAAGAAAACAGCATGCAGGAATCCTCCTGTTAAATGTCCCATGACTATTCCCCCTTACTTATTATATTTGTAAAAAGGGTCTTGAGTAATTGAGTTTGTTTAGTTTTAATAATTTTTGCATAAAGGCAGTGGTAAACAACAAATATAATTGTAACAAAAGGAAGGGGAGCACAAGCTTGTATGAAATATGATTGATTGTAATGAAAGAAACAGTTACTATGACTACGATTGGTCTCTGTGAAATGTCCAGTCCAAGTTCTAGGTTCTTTGGTGTTCGCAGCAAGTTTCTAGATGTCTCATTGTTTAGGCCCAATCTGTTTATCGAGGATAATTCAAGGGCGAGGGGGTGTCATTCCACCATCAAGCCAGCCAAGAGGTCTTTTGTCATGGCAATGTTCCATCACAGTATTAGTAACTTTTCACATGACTTGAGCAGCATAGTCATACACAGTACTGTTAATATCCTCTAAGAAGTTCGATAACCACATACCATGGGGTCCCCAGTCGACAACTGTATGATTAGCCATAAACATTAATTTTCCTGGTTTTGGAAATCCTGATTTTGCATTTTGGTCCCTTTTGATACCCTGCTCATGTCTAACTGTCTATCTATTTCCCTTCTCAGGCATTTGGGAACCCCGTCTCAGGGGAAAGGGGGCGATAACTGCTCTGGCTTCTTCACGCTGTACAGGGGCATCATGGGGTTTTGGGTTTCTTTTGCCTGCTCTCTGTCAGGGTGCATTAACAAAGGGAGATAAGAGTCCATGGAATGATAAGGTGACTTGTTTCAGCATTGTCTAGGTGTTGGTCAGGGAATATTCTTGTCATCCTACCATTTGGAGATTTGTTGTACTCTGGAAGAAACAAACTTAACAAGAAAGTTAAAGGTACATGGCCCAAAGATGAACAGAAGTAGAAAAGCTGCTCAGGGGCTACCAGGAGAGCCAGGACCAGACATTGGTTCATGACATTAGTGATTCTCTAGGTGTGAGAAGATGTAAGAATTTGGGCTCATAAAATCTTTACCTGAAAACATCTGACTGTCTGAAGGCCAGTTCTTCTGGGTTTTTCCCAGAGCACAGAGTGCCTTATTTCTGATCTCCACCCTGAACTCCTTTCAGGGAGTATTGAAGGTCAGCAGTTTGCAGTGGTTATGATGTAATCTTTGTAGAGGCAGCTGGCAAGTACCAACTTCCAGTCGGCAGGGTCCCTTCATAGCCACATATCTGACCATGTTTGGGGGCATTTCATGACCATTGTGTCCCACGGTGCTGGGAAGGCTCATTCCCATGTCCAGGGAAGATTCCACTGATAGGCCATTCAGTGTGCTGTTACTGGACCAGGCCTGCAAGTAGCAAAAGTCTCTGGACCACTGTCTTACTAGCCTCTTGGTAGAGGAAAATATTCCCTCTTGTAGCTTCTTCCCATATCTACAGTTACATTATTACAATCATTGATCTCATATGGAACTGCATATCAGCATTATATCATAGGCTCAGTCACATATTTGTTAATGTAAGAAATTCTTCCAAAACAAGTGATATAGAAAACAATATAGCTATCGCTAGCAGTTATTAGTAAAGTCATAAGTCTTAAGAAACTTGTATCATGCCTAAAACTCTTTTTTCTACTTGCCACAAACCGTTTTTACAGTTTCTGTATTCATCACTTTATTTGTCCATTCGTAGAACAGCCATCTATAAGCCATACTTATTTTTCTCTTAGTAAAATGTACCACAGATAGAACTTTTTCTTGGGTTTCACTTTCCACAAATCTTTTTTACACTTTCTGTATTCATCATTTTATTTGACCATTCATAGAATAGCCATCTATAAGCCATAATTTCTTTTTCTCTTAATAAAATGTAATTCCATTTATTATACCTTTTTTACTGAAAATATGCATCTTACTTTCTTTCAGAAATCATGTACTGCTGTTTAGGTCATTTATAAAATAACCTCAGCAATATTATCCAAAGACAAAGACATACATCAAGACATACATATATATCCAGATAGACAGAGATCTCATAGTTTTCTGCTTTAAGATTTAAAAGGTCTGTTTGTCCCCGCCCCCTCTTTTTTTTTGGCTTGAAGTTATGCTAACCTGTCTAAGGCTGACATCGCAGGCAAAGTGGGTTGTCTATTTCAATAATGTGATAAGAGTTAATTACAGGCTTTTGCCTAGGCATGTTTTTGTTATATCAAGGTTGGAGCTATTGGGTCAAGGAAGTCCCATGGGAGAACGAAGGAGGGGAATAACAAATAATTTTAGAGGTAAATCTAGTCTGATGCGAGTAAGAAACTGTTTTTGTAATTTATTTTGCACTAAATAGAGTTCCTCTTGTGTCTCTTGAGAAAGTGAATGAGGGCTATTTAAATTAAGATCTCTTTTCATTAACTTTTTTAAGGTCTGTTAAGAGACACCATGGCATCTGGTCCCATCACTTCATGGGAAATAGATGAGGAAACAGTGGAAACAGTGTCAGATTTTATTTTGGGGACTCCAAAATCACTGCAGATGGTGATTGCAGCCATGAAGTTAAAAGACGCTTACTCCTTGGAAGGAAAGTTATGACCAACCTAGATAGCAAATTCAAAAGCAGAGACATTACTTTGCCAACAAAGGTCCATCTAGTCAAGGCTATGGTTTTTCCAGTGGTCATGTATGGATGCAAGAGTTGGACTGTGAAGAAAGCTGAACATTGAAGAACTGATGCTTTTGAAGTGTGGTGTTGGAGAAGACTCTTGAGAGTCACTTGGACTGCAAGGAAATCCAGCCAGTCCATTCTGAAGATCAGCCCTGGGATTTCTTTGGAAGGAATGATGCTAAAGCTGAAACTCCAATACTTTGGCCACCTCATGTGAAGAGTTGACTCATTGGAAAAGACCCTGATACTGGGAGGGATTGGGGGCAGGAGGAGAAGGGGATGACTGAGGATGAGATGGCTGGATGGCATCACGGACTCAATGGACGTGAGTTTGAGTGAACTCTGGGAGTTGTTGATGGACAGGGAGGCCTGGCGTGCTGCGATTCATGGGGTCGCAAACAGTCAGACACAACTCAGTGACTGAACTGAACTGAAGAGATGCCATTTGTTAGATTCCTTTTTATAACAAAAATAGAATTCCAAGGAGAGCAAGCAAGTCTAGCAAAGGAGAGACTTTTGGATTTGTGCCCACTGGCAGAGGAGCATTTGGAACAGCCGGGGTAGGATTAGTAGGAAAGTTCTGAAATATTTTATGTTGTTCTAATTGGGCCTTTTGTAAAGTTTCATCATTCATATTCATAGTCGTTCTTGGAATAGGAACTGATAAGGAACAGAGAATCCTTGAGAAATAGAAAACAGCATGCAGGAATCCTCCTGTTAAATGTTCCCTAACAGAGGAGTACATTGTTCTTGGAGTATGAGGAAAGGAAGGAGGGAAATGCTTATATATTAGCAAGTATGAGTACAGCTATCAGTTGACAGATGATCTCTGACAGTTACAGATGATCACAGCTTTCTCAGCTAAGTAAGGCTTGGAGAACACTGTGAGGTAAATGTTGAGAAGAATGATGGTAGAATAGTACTTAGGAATAGAGACCAAAAAGGATGGCAAAGAAATCTAATCAAACAAGTAAAAAAACTCTTGCTCTGTAATAAACTGTAAGAACGTATTTCTTATAAACCTTTAAAATCTTAATCATTATTACCAGAACATACCAAAAGATATGTTGGCAATTAGTCTTCCTGTTTCACTAGCAATAGTATTTTGATAGGATCATTATAAGTATCTCTTTACCCAGTAATATATTAGACTTATAAAATTGCAAAGGCTATAGAAGACATTATGGATGTATATCCATATGACGGTTAGATAGATACATAAATACACAGATATTACATGATACTAACTACTAAAATTTTATTTGATGTTTTCATGTGCTTAGGGTACAATAGCCAGGGGTAATGTTTTTAAACATTGATTTGTTTCATCCTTCTCTTCCTTGTGTCACCATAAAGAAAGTCAGCTTATTAGACCAATTTCTTCAAGAATCTGCCTATTATAGGTAATAGAATTAATTTCATTTCCCATTGCTACTACTACAAAATTTGATGGCATCCAAAAAAAGGGCCGGAAGTATGCTCATATAATAAATTACAAAAATTTTCATAGTATCATTCTTGATTTCTTTTGGACCCAAACTGTGTGTCACTATACAATGAACCATTATATCAGGCAGATGTTTTTGTTAGGAGGTAGGATTTTCCCACTAGATTAATGCCTCAAGCAGAAGTTACCTTCACGCCTAACACCATTCTTTCTAAATACAAAGAGCCCTTGTTATCAGATAGCTTCATTGGACTTGTTTTTCTTTCTTCTTTTGGATGATGTGGGAAATGTGTTGCATATTGTCTTTTACTAATGTTTTAAACCTCTCTCCCTATGTTGAAATTGGTTTGGATTACATTTATATGGCTAAAGGGGAGAATAGAGAGGAAAAGAAATCTAGTGTGAACTATTTAAATCTTTAAATCTTCAAAAACCAGAAATTAAATCTGAAGTTTAGGTTTCTCTTCACTTATGAGAGCTTAGTTCCAAAAATATGCCAGATTTTCTTAGAAAACATAACATTGATAATCTGAAAAAGGCAATGTATTTGTTATATTGAACAAACGCTTATTAATAGAGATAGAACTAGTTCATAAATTGAAATTTATGACTTTAATGTACTTGTCCATAGTGCCACCAAGCGGTTCTATCAGTTAAAAAAAAATATTATTTCTAGGCATAGTTATTCTAAGAGTTAGACACTAGGTGGCAGTGGATTTCCTTTTAAAAGGCTTTGAGAACTAAGTAGCTTCTCTGATGGCTCAGTTCGTAATGAACGCCTGCAACGCAGGAGACCCGGATTTGATTCCTGGGTTGGGAAGATTCCCTGGAGAAGGAATATACCCTGAAGAAGGAATAGGCTACCCACTCCGGTGTTCTTGGACTTTCCTTGTGGCTCAGCCGGTAAAGAATCTTCCTGCAATGCAGGAGACCTGGGTTTGATCCCTGGGTTGGGAAGAATCCCTGGAGAAAGGAAATGCTACCCATTCCAGTATTCTGGCCTGGAAAATACGCAAAGAGTCGGATGTGACTTTCACTTTACTTCTTTTTGTGCCATATGAATAATGCTAAGAACATCCATGTAAAAATTGTGTGAGCATATGCCTAATTTCTCTTGGGTTTATACCTGGGAGTAGAAATGCTGGGTCATGTAGTAAAGCTGTGTTTAACATTTTGAGGAACTGCCAAACTTTTCCATGGTGGCTGCATCATTTACAATCTAATTTAAATTTTTGAAGTTTCTGCTTTCTCTGCTTCCTCCATAATGCTTCTTATGCTTTTTTTCCTTCTTTGCCCCAGACTGGCTATCACAATGCCCTATCCCCTGGACAGCCCAAATAATTTCATTTATGGCAGTTTTCAGCTCCAGAATTTTTAAAAATAATGTTTATCTTTTTTACTGATATTTCTTATTTGTGAGATGTTCTCATACTTTCCATTTATTCTTTAGATGCAGTTTTCTTGGTTCTTTGGATATATGTATAATATCTGCTTTAAACTCTTTAGTTAATTTCTATATACTTTATTATACTTTTAATCATCACTTCATTCTCAAAAAAGGCAAAATATTGAAATAACTGCTTGTTTCTTATGCTAATACGCCCAGCCTAGTCAACAGAATCTCACCAGTTTTCTCTTCGCTTCTTCTTATGTTTAGAACGCAAGAAACTTGATATATAGTTACTAAGTAGGATTTAGAGGCAGAAAAAATATGAGAAATTTGTGCTGCCATTTTGGGTAGAAAAAAGAATTAAATTATTGAATGAAGTTAATTAAACCTAAATTATCCCTTCCCCACCCTTATTCTAATTCAACCCTGGTAGGTGATTCCCCCAACAGCAAAGGGGAGGACCAGGCCCCCACACAGACACAGCCTCCTGTATGTGGCAGAGCCTCAAGGACAGCACACGTTGTGAGAGTCTGGGCACTGCTGCTGGGCCTTGGAGGCCTCAGCAGGCTTCCATGTCACTACGTTTAGCACAAGAGAGGACATTCTAGGCAGATCCTCCCCACTGTGCAGCACGTAGGAGCAGGCAATGAAAAGGGATAGTGGCAACAATTCAGACGCACATTATAACCTTCCCTGAATCCCCTGGATTGAATAAGGCCCAGGGTTCCTATGCAGTGCAGAGATGACAGTTTATCACTGTTGAACTTCTTGTCATCACTCAGAAATGGAGAGATGGACCAGATAGAAAATGGGAAAATACAGCATTTGAAAATTCTAAGAGGATGCAGAGCAGAGTCAGTCCTTCACACAGATGACAACGCTTGCAAGCTATGATGTGCACTTCTGAAACCCAGCTTGACCTGCATGCCAGCACCTAAGTGCTTGTGCAGCCTCAGAACCCACCACTCAGAAGCACAGGCCAGTGTCTCCTATTTTATTCAGACTAAGAAGACCCGGAAGAGGAGGAGAATCCTTTCCTCCAACCAGTATCAGTCCAGTTCCAGTCTGAAAACCTCCTCTCCCCAGAGGGACTGACTGTCATATTACCACCTCTTTGACAGGAGATGGAGTCCACCCACAGGGTGTGGCCTGCCAACCTCCACAAAGCCTCACAATAAAACTGACTAACCACCTTTGTTCACCTTTATTCACACAGAAGACATACAAAACCAGTATATAAATGTGTGCTTTTTTATATTACAAAATCATATTGATACTATGCGACACAGCATGATGATTACAAAATGTTTTCCTTTTCAGATGAACCCTTCTTGTCCTGCTCTTTAGTTTATCTGACAGTGATTCTGGGGAACAGCAGTGGAAAGAGAAAATAAAGCTTCCGTTCCCCTCTCCAGCACTATTAAAAACTATGTTTCCAAGTTTGTCAGTTTCTGGAGGTGTGCTCTCCACACAGTTTCCCAAAGTGCTCTTTTTTTTCAGATCTTGGAATCAATGCTTCTTGAATTTAACACGGAAATACAGGCAAGTATCCTGGAAATATAACAGCTCCCATTGACTGACTAAGCCTTGGAAGCTTAGGACAAAAGAACTTTGATCTCCCCAAGCATACCAGGATCTTCCGAGAGGGTGGCCTTCCCACAAATAGAGGTCAGTTACTATTTCCTTTGGGTAATTTGAACACTGCACTCTAAAAGATGCCCTGTTCTCAGGATTCAGGTCCTAAAGCCTTTTGTGTACTTAGGGAATGGTTTTATTACTTCTGTGAGTTCTGGCTTAATTATAACAATTATTTTGTTCATCTATACAAAATGTCAAATGTCATCTATCTGCTTAATCAGCATTTCAGGAAATGAAAAGCCATTGCCTTTGTCAGACTGACCTGATGAAATATCTTGGAGGCATTCCTCAGTACTAATTAAAATAATAGACATTGTCACACGGTGCACTTATTTTCCAGAAAACAGCTGACGTGTACACGCTATGCTTGGCAAAAATCCTGGCCAGTTTCGCAAGAATGTTTATTCCAGACTGAGATCATCTCTAAAAAAAGAGAGAGACAGACAGACAGAGGAAACGGGGATGAAAGATTGATGGAAAGAAGGAAGAAAGGAAGGAGGATTTCTGAATAATCAAGAGAGAATTTTAGATTTAAAGTTGCCCTTCACATTCTGACTGTATACCTACATAATACTATAATAAAACTTCGTTAACTACAAAAAGGACATTTTAGTACAAATAAATTTTATTAATAGCTTGAAAATCTATGAAGTTCAAGGAGTTATCAATATATCATTTATTTTACTTTTTTATTGACGTGTAGTGGATTTACAATATTATATTAGTTTCAGGTGTGCATTATAATGATTCAATATCTTTACAGCTTATACTCCACTTAAAAGTATTATAAAATATTGACTATATTCTCTGTGCTATGCATTATATCCTTGTATCTTATTTATTTTATACATAGTAGTTTTGACTCTTAATCACATACTTGCCACTCCCCATCAACTACATTTGTTCTTCATATTGGTGATTTTGCTTTTGTTTTGCTTTTGTTTGTTTGTTCATTTGCTTTATGTAATTTATTTTAAATTCAAAATACAACATTTTGCTATTTCTATTTAAACAAAAATGTGTAAAGCTTAAAAACCTTAGGAAGCATAACATGAAATCATGAAAATAATTACATATAGAATAAATTGTCTGAGAGGTGAAACATTTCATTTTTACCAGAGAGATTCATTACTTTAAAATGTTCTAACCTCAAATTCTCATTGAAGAATCATAGTATTGCATTTTTTCAGACTATAATTTCTACAGTTAAGTGACTTTAAGGAAGATTAATCAAATCA